>OX465596.1:225707500-230707500 GCA_950022295.1 Bromus sterilis | reverse complement strand
TTTTAATTCAAAATCACTTTAAACTAGAGCCCATATTTCTAATGATGGCAAAAATGATTTGAGGCTTTTAAAACCCTTGCCATAGGAATTGAAATGGCTATGCCAAGTTTGGAATCAGGGAGAGCATGCATGCAACAATGAAAATCTTTCAAACACCTTTCTTGAACCACTTTGGAAGCAAGCTCAACCAAACTAGATGGGCTCCAATCCCAATGCAAATTTAAATCACCACATGAAATTATAATGTTTAGCATCATGCCAAGTTACAGAGTCAACAGACAAAGTACAATCTCATGGTGATTCTTATTTATTGCACATGGGCTGTTACAGCACTCCCCCACCAACACAGGATCTCGTCCCGAGATCTAAGCCTGAAACAACCCAGGATACTCAGAACGGAGATGATCTTCACGCTCCCATGTTGCTTCCTTCTCCGAATGATGTGCCCACTGAACTTTCATGAACTTGATGGTCTTGTTGCGAGTCTTGCGCTCGGACGTCTCAAGAACACGGACTGGACGCTCAGAGTAGGAAAGGTCCGCACTCAGGTGTATCTCGCCCAAGTCAACAGCCTTCTCTTGCTGCTTGAAGCACTGCCTACACTGTGCTGCCTTTAGGTGCTCTCGAACAATCTTCACTCTGTCCTCTGCCTCTTGGATCACATCTGGACTGAACAGCTTCCTCTCACCTGTCTCGGACCAGTTCAAAGGTGTCCTGCACTTGCGGCCATACAAGACTTCAAACGGCGCTGCTTGCAGACTTGCCTGATAGCTGTTGTTGTAAGAGAACTCAGCATACGGCAAGCACTCTTCCCACTTCATGCCAAAGGAGATGACACATGCTCGAAGCATGTCCTCGAGGATTTGGTTCACACGCTCGACTTTCCCACTTGTCTGAGGGTGATAAGCGGCACTGAACAACACTGTCGTACCAATCGCCTTTTGAAAGGCCTGCTAGAACTTAGAGGTGAAAAGGCTTCCTGTATCAGAACTGATCTTCTTGGGAATGCCATGCAAAGATACAACTCTTGCGGTGTACAAATCCGCCAACTGAGCTGCTGAAATGGAGTCCTTCACTGGGAAGAAGTGGGCAACTTTGGAAAGATTGTCAATGAAAACAAAGATGGCATTGTTCTTCTTCTGCGACAAGGGGAAGCCTGTGATGAAATCCATCTCTATATGATCACATTTCCACTCCGGAATCTCAAGTGGCTGAAGTAACCCTGCAGGCTTCTGGTGCTGTGCCTTCACTCTCCTGCACACGTCACACTGAGACACGTAACGGGCAACATCCCGCTTCATACGAGTCCACCAAAAGCTTTGCTTGAGATCTTGATACATCTTTGTACTTCCTGGGTGAATCGACAGCTTGGAATCATGGGCTTCCTTCATGATGACCTCTCTGAGATCTCCCTTCTTGGGAACAACCACTCGCTCTTCGAACAACACGGCACCGTCATTATGCACTGAAAAGCAGCCGTACTTTGGAACTGAGGCGGCAATACCCTGCTTGATCTTCTGTATCATTGAGCTGCCAGACTGAGCTTCACGAATCTTCTCATGGATAGTGGGCTCTACCACAAGGTTGGCAAGATAGCCTGCTGGAACTAGCTTGAGATTGAGCCTTCGAAAGGACTCACACAAATCAGGGTGGATCTTCTGCACCTGGATATTATTGCAATCGCCCTTGCGGCTCAGCACATCAGCTATGACATTCGCCTTCCCAGGCGTGTACTGAATATCAACTGTGTACTCAGTAATGGTTTCAAGCCATCTTCTTTGCCTCAAGTTCAGATTTGGCTGAGTGAACAAGTACTTCAGACTCTTGTGGTCCGTGAACACATCCATCTTCCTCCCTAAGAGGAGGTGTCGCCAAGTGACCAAAGCGTGCACAACTGCTGCAAGCTCCAAGTCGTTCGTGGGATAATTCCTCTCACTTGTCTTCAACTGCCGTGAGGTATACGCCACAATATTCCTGCCTTGCATCAAAACTCCGCCCAGACCTTGCAAGGAGGCATCACAAAACACTTGAAAAGGATGTGACTCATCTGGCGGCGTAAGAATTGGAGCTGTTGTCAACTTCTCTTTCAACTCCTCAAAGGCTGACTGGCAAGCTGGTGACCAAGTGTACCTCTTGTCCTTGCACAACAATTCAGACATTGGCTTTGCTATTTTGGAGAAATTCTGCACAAACCTCCTGCAATAATTGGCGAGGCCGAGAAAACTCCTTAGCTGCTTCACGTTCTTCGGCGGAGCCCACTCTTGAATAGTGCGGACTCGCTCTGGGTCAACCGCAATTCCCTCAGCGGAGATGACATGGCCCAGAAAATTGACCTTGTCCAGCCAAAACTCACACTTGGAGAACTTGGCGTAATACCGGTGCTCTCTTAACTTCTGCAGCACCAAGCGTAAATGTTCCTCATGTTCAGCCTCTGACTTTGAATAGACAAGAATGTCATCGAGGTAGAGGATCACAAACACATCAAGCCATTCCTGGAACAAATAGTTCATAGCTCTCATAAATGTCGGAGGGGCATTTGAGAACCCAAAAGTCATGACTGTGAACTCATACAGCCCATAATGTGTGCTGAACGCGGTCTTGGGAATATCCTCTTCACGGACACGGATTTGGTGATACCCCATCCTCAAGTCAAGCTTGGAAAACACCTTAGATCCATTCAACTGCTCAAACAGATCATTGATGCGGGGTAAAGGGTACTTGTTCTTGATGGTCTTCTTGTTGATACCGCGATAGTCCTGGACCAAGCGGCTAGTCCCATCCTTCTTCTGGACAAACAAAGTTGGTGCACCCCAAGGGGAAGTGCTCGCGCGGATAAAACCGCCTGCCTCCAACTCTGTCAACTGCTTCTTGAGCTCAATCAACTCCTTCAAACACATCTTGTACGGATGCCGAGAAATCGGCTGGCTACCAGGCTCTAGCTCAATAACGAACTCAATAGCTCGAACTGGGGGAATTCCTGGCAACTCCTCCGGAAAGACGTCTGGGAACTCACAGACAACTCTGACATCTTCGAGCAAAGGCGCCACTCCTGCGTTCAACGCGTACAACTGTGCTGGTCCTGCCATAGAGCCACAAGTGTACAAGACTTCTGCACCTGAATCATGTGTCAACTTCACTGATCTGGTCGGACAATCAATATTGGCCTTGTGCTGCACAAGCCAATCCATGCCCAAAATGACATCAATGTCGGAACGAGGCAAGACAACCAGGGATGCTGAAAAGATAACACCCTGAATACAAATCTCCACATCTGGGATACTGCCTGAGGACTGCATCCTCGATCCTGGAGAAGAAATTGCTAGAGGTGTAGGCAACCTCTCTCTTGGAAGGTCAAGGGACCTAGCAAAGGCATCGGACATGAAAGAATGGGAAGCTCCGGAATCGAACAAAACAGTCGCTGGAACTGAACACACAAGAAACCTACCAAGAACGATCTCTGAAGACTGCTGAGCATCTGTGAGCATCACGTTGTTCACCCGAACTACAGGTGGATGTGCCTTCACCATCGCGGTGCTCGGAGTAGAGCGAGGTGGAGGCGGTGGGAGCCGAGCAAAGCGCGGGTCGGTGCAGTTGGGAGACGTGTGCCCCGGCTCTCTGCACTTGTAGCAGATCACGCCCGGCCTGGGCTGCTGCTGCGGCCTGGGTGGCCTCGCGTGTGGTGGTGTAGAGCGAGGCCCCTGCTAAACTGGGACGGGAGGGCGGGCAAAAGTGCGGACAACTGGCCCCCTCTGCTGGTACTGCTGCCTTTGTGGTGGTGCCTCTGCAACCCAAGTCTTTTCCTTCTTGTGGATCATCACTGCGGAACTGTGCTCTCTCTGGCGCTTCCTGTCTGCATCCAACTCTGCTCTGGCTGACTCCTGGCGGATAGCCTGATCCACGAACTGTGAGAACAGCGTGGGACTGGAGTGATTGAGCGCGTACTTGATCTCTGTGCTGAGACCTCCACGGAACCTCGCAATCTTCTTAGCCTCTGTGCTGACCTCCTCTGGTGCGTAACTAGCGAGCCTGACGAAGGCCAGGTTGTACTCCTGAACTGACCTGTCACCCTGTCTCAGAGCCAAGAACTCCTCACGCTTCCTGTCCATCAGGCCACTCGGAATATGCGCTGCTCTGAAGTCTGTGACGTAATCTGCCCACGTGATAATAGCATCGCCCTTGTTGGCCTTGTAGGTATCGTACCAGCTGGCTGCTGCACCATGAAGCTGGAAGGAGGCGAAGGTGACGTAGTCGAAGGGTCTGACATTGTTTGCATTGAAGTGCTTCTTGATTTCTGCGATCCAGTCATCTGCCTCCAGCGGGTCTCGAGCCTCGGAGAACCTGGGGGGGTTGATAGCAAGGAACGGCTGCAGTGTGGTGTACTGTGGTCGATCATTCCTCTGGGCAGTCTGGTTCTGCGGCATCTGTAAGATCGCAGCTGTGCCCTGAGTGTAAGGCCCGATATGCGGTACTGTTTCAGATTCGGGCGTTTCTGCCCGAACCCGAGGACGAAGCACATATCGGACCCACCGCGACATATGACAAAGCCATATGCCCCGGATTTCCAACATGATATCACAACATTACAGATACAAGGATACAACATCTCATAGAATCGACATACAACTGACTTAATACAATATAACAGCGGAAGATATATGTCTGAGTACAGACTACAAGCAAATGCCTAGTGGCAAAGAGAAAAGCATTGATCCCATAACCACACGGGTCCAGGCCCTCCGCCGGGACCCGCGTATCTAGTCGTCGTCGAGTCCACGTGAAACGTCGATCACCATACCTGTTGTCGATCAAGAACCCTGAAAAGAGTTTGGGGGTAGTATCATGAGTACAGAGGTACTCAGCATCCAACTGTAGTGGTCATCTGACCCAGCAAGGACTTCATCACTCGTCATTCTAGGACAACTAGTAGTTTACGGTAAGGAAGGGGTAAGTGGTGAGGTTGCTGCCGCACTAGCATTTATGAAGTGGCTAACGATCTAGAGAGTAAGATAAGAAGCTAAGCATTTCAATGAGGAATCGCCTCCAACAAGTCTTGTTATCAACTACTACACAAACATAACACCTATCCTATCCTTGTCCTCCTCTTCGCATCCCGACGAAGAAGAAGCAGTCAAGGCACACGCACACGTTGATCAAGTTTATAATAAGATTATCTCTGTTGTTGTTGTCTATGAACAGGACGTAGGTCTCAAGTCGTCCATAACCGTGGACACGGCTTCTCGAAAAGATTTAACCCTGCAGGGGTGTACCAACTACCCATTACGAGGCTCCGCACGCACGTCCATCACTCTCAGTTGCTACCCATCATAGGCAACCATTTTATGATTTAGTTCCAAGAGATCCGAAACGACAGGTCCCTCTAGCTAGCAACGAACAAATCCGGGTGGCCCCCGGTGAGACGACACCCAGCTCAGGAGCCGGCCGCGCTCTCGATCTGGTCTCTACCGTATGACTCCAGGTTTGGATTGCCGGTTCATCGCACATTGGGATAACCGGGTCCTCAGGCGGTCATGATGGGCCAGCAAGGGAACGATGTCCTCACTGGTCCGAGTTGTTTTAAATAATATCTGCCAGGAGCGACCCAACAGACACACACACGGTTTTCAAATGGTAAATCAGCTTGGGCCACCACTAGAAATGTTTGAAGCTAGACAGGTAAGAAGAGGGGACCCCATAAAATCCCACATGCGGTTAGGCACGCTCAGTCTTAAAACCAATACCCGGAACTCGGATCCTAGGTGACTCGAATGGAACAAAGCGTCGGGGCAGGATAGCCTAGACCTTCCATCCTTCGTCGAATATAGTCAACATTATAATAATAATCATATCATCAACAACAATAATAATAATAATGTGATATCCCAACCCAAAGAGTAACAGGGTAACATCGTAGCATCCTAAGCATGCATACTAAGCAGGGGCTGAGCAACGAGCAATAGTAACATAGCAGTACAGGGTTTGCTGGGAGGGGACATGGCTGTATCGGTTTGAAAGAGGCTGTAAACATGTGGTAGGATCAAACATCGAACCTAACCTATACTAGCATGAAAACCGCTGATTGAAATAGAATGGATCATAAGTAATGCAAGTCCTTGCCTGTTGATAAGTCGGATTCCGAAGGTGTAGTTGATCGCAAGCTCGCATCGTCTCCGAGAGGTACCCGCGGGAGCACACAAGAAGTAAACACTGGAGAGCAATCAACGAGCAAGCACTCTTTTACTACGGGGCAACAATAGATCAAAGAGGCAACACAAGGCACGGCAACGCGATACGGATCTATCGCCGAGAACGGTTACTAACAGTTTAAGTGGGGTATCGGTCACACACGACGAATACCGCACGTTTACGGTGGTTCAAGTTGTTTAGCTACAGGTGACCAAACAACGGTTATTAAAATGGCAACTCAAGCAAGCATGGCATAGCACACAAACATGGCAAGAGGTGAAGCACAAAGTAAACTATCTATGCCAGTCAATTTAAGTGAGGCACAACCTAAACATGGCATAGCACTAAGTGCCGCACGATGATTAAAAGATTTGGTACTGTTCTTCCCTAAACCATATTTTAGGTTCGTTAACAACAGAAAACAATAGCATAAACACAAAGAACACGAAAAACTAATCAAGTTACATATAAAGAACACCCCAAACGGAGTTACGGTTAAAAAGATATAAGCAAAACAATTTATGCACACATGCTGTATAAATAGGGGTAAATCTATATGCAAAAGTGCAGCAACATGACATAGCGATACATGGTATGAAAGTAGACATCATGCTTAACAATGTGCAATTGGAATCACTCAATTCCGATGAACGGTTGCGAAGCAATCCTCATCCGAAGTTGCAACAAAATAACAGTTTCAGCAATAGCAGCACAATAACATCAGGATAGCTGCTTTGGAGCAAGATATAAACATGATGCAGCAGGCAATTATGGCATGTGAATGCATGAAACTGAAGTAGAAACATTGCTTAATGCAACGCAAAAGGAATCAATGCAATAGGCCTCATGGATTTGTTACAATCATCATGCAAAGTTGCAACAAAATAATAACAGCAGCACAATAACAGGAATTAAATGCAATTAACGGCCTGATGCCCTATTCAGCACACAACTACACAATCAAGATGAGCTCAAATGCAAATGCTCACAAAAGATGAATTAAAGTACACGCAATTCTGAGCAACTTTTGTTTTGGGGGCACGTTCATCGGAGCTACCATTTAACGGGAAATCGCGTCGCAAAACAGATCACAGCAGCAATAATTCCAGACTTAGCAAAATAAAAAAAATAACAGCAGAGAGAGAAAAAAAAGGGGGGGCTACCATGGGCCGAGCCCATCAGGCTGGAGTGGCCGGCTCGGGCTGAGGCAGCCAGGCTGGGCCTCGCAGGCGCGCCGGCCCACGAGGTGGAGGCGGCCCACCCTGGCTGGCTGGACGGAGCCGCCCGTGCTCCCGAGCGAGCGGGCAGCGGCGGCTGGCGGTGCGTGCCGGCCGGCTCAGCCGAGGAGGAGGCCGAGGAGGGGTGCGGCGGGCCGCGGTGACCGGGATCCGGCCGGATCCGGTCAGGGCGACGACCGGCGGCGGCCTTAGGGCGTGGATCGGGCGGCGGCTTCGAGGTCGCGGCGAGGTCCCGAGGCCGGCCATGGCGCGGCGGCTCGGCGGCTGAGCTCACCGGCGGCTTCCTGCAGACAGAGAGGGAGAGGTCAGGGGCAAGGGGGAAGAGGAGGGAAGGGAGAGGGAGGCTGGCCGGCGGCTTGCTCGCCGAGGTGGAGGCGGCGGCTGCCTCCACGGGCTGGAGGGAGAGAGGAGACAGAGGAGAGAGAGAGGAGATCCAGGGGCGACGTGGCGCGTTCCTGGCCGTCAGATCGGCCGATCTGACGGTCCAGAACCCATTGGGCTGATCTCAGATCTGAGAATTAGGGTTTGGACGAGAATTGGGGTGTTTTTCCAGATCTGGGGGGCTAGTGGCTTAGGGAAACCCTAAGTGGGGAGGTGGTCTTTATATAGCATGGGTGGCTGGCAGTTTGCAAAAACATCATCGGTTTTTACCTCGCGCGCACGGTGCTCACGTTTCTGACCGCCGGGGGTCCGCAGCACCTCCGATTCGGGTAAAACTTCGAACTGCGCGATCGGTGCGTCGAGCCGGAGGCGTTCACCTCGCGCTGGAACCGTTCCGAAAACACTTTCCGGCGCGCTATAAAAATATCCCATTTAATTATTAAACGGGGTTTTTCGTTCCGTTGGCTGCAGCTGGTCTCGTGCGGTTTTCACGACGGTGATCGGGCGAAACCCTATGTCGCAAAGGTCGAGTGTCAGGGTGGCAAGGGTCGGTCTCCGTCCGGTACGAGATAAGAGGGGGGTAAATAATCGCCGATTGATAAATCGGGGATGCAAACACCGCAAACAAATCAGACAATCAAGCAATTCACACCGAAAACAAAATTTTTAATTTTTGCAAAAACTGGGCTGTTACAGACAACACCACCAACAAGGGATCTCGTCCCGCGATCCAGGACGATCCGGGGAGAGGGGGGGGGAAAGGAGAGTCGACGATCTTCAACACCACCAACAAGGGACTCTGCTCCATGTCGAACGTCAAACTCTGTCGAGATAAATTTTCGCAGAGAGATGGTAACGTCGTCGTAAAAACGAAACCGTCGGTGTCAAGAGGAGGAACGACAGTCAAACCTGGTCAAAGGGATAGTGCTTTTCGACGCAAGTCGTAAAAACACCGGGCAAAAGAATGGATGGCAATGAATGACCCAGATGATTCCCGAAGTCGGAGAAGCTAAAGGTACTACCGGAATTCCCACCTGAGCTCGGAATCGAGACAATACGCTGCAAGCAAGGCATTGTAACGGTTCCGATACTCCACACACTTGAGATCCTAGAGTTTGAAGGGGGATAAGTCGAGATTAAAACACTTACGACACTTGTCCTGACCATAGCAAGGGTAAGGAGTAAAAAGATTCCTACTCTCCGATAACTAACTTAGTAACTACAAAATAATTTTGTCTAGACTCGACTTCGGCCAGAGAGGGGATCCTACGGTCGGTAAGGCTCTGATACCAAGTTGTAAGGCCCGATATGGGGTACTGTTTCAGATTCGGGCGTTTCCGCCCGAACCCGAGGACGAAGCACATATCGGACCCACCGCGACATATGACAAAGCCATATGCCCCGGATTTCCAACATGATATCACAACATTACGGATACAAGGATACAACATCTCATACAATCGACATACAACTGACTTAATACAATATAACAGCGGAAGATATATGTCTGAGTACAGACTACAAGCAAATACCTAGTGGCAAAGAGAAAAGCATCGATCCCATAACCACACGGGTCCAGGCCCTCCGCCGGGATCCGCCTATCTAGTCGTCGTCGAGTCCACGTGAAACGTCGATCACCATACCTGTTGTCGATCAAGAACCCTGAAAAGAGTTTGGGGGTAGTATCATGAGTACAGAGGTACTCAGCATCCAACTGTAGTGGTCATCTGACCCAGCAAGGACTTCATCACTCGTCATTCTAGGACAACTAGTAGTTTACGGTAAGGAAGGGGTAAGTGGTGAGGTTGCTGCCGCACTAGCATTTATGAAGTGGCTAACGATCTAGAGAGTAAGATAAGAAGCTAAGCATTCGATGAGGAATCGCCTCCAACAAGTCTTGCTATCAACTACTACGCAAACATAACACCTATCCTATCCTTGTCCTCCTCTTCGCATCCCGACGAAGAAGAAGCAGTCAAGGCACACTCACAGGTTGATCATGTTTATAATAAGATTATCTCAGTTGTTGTTGTCTATGAACAGGACGTAGGTCTCAAGTCGTCCATAACCGTGGACACGGCTTCTCGAAAAGATTTAACCCTGCAAGGGTGTACCAACTGCCCATTACGAGGCTCCGCACGCACGTCCATCACTCTCAGTTGCTACCCATCATAGGCAACTATTTTATGATTTAGTTCCAAGAGATCCGAAATGACAGGTCCCTCTAGCTAACAACGAACAAATCCTGGTGGCCCCCGGTGAGACGACACCCAGCTCAGGAGCCGGCCGCGCTCTCGATCTGGTCTCTACCGTATGACTCCAGGTTTGGATTGCCGGTTCATCGCACATTGGGATAACCGGGTCCTCAGCCGGTCATGATGGGCCAGCAAGGGAACTATGTCCTCACTTGTCCGAGTTGTTTTAAATAATAGCTGCCAGGAGCGACCCAACAGACACACACACAGTTTTCAAATGGTAAATCAGCTTGGGCCACCACTAGAAATGTTTGAAGCTAGATAGGTAAGAAGAGGGGACCCCATAAAATCCCACACGCGGTTAGGCACGCTCAGTCTTAAAACCAATACCCGGAACTCGGATCCTAGGTGACTCGAATGGAACAAAGCGTCGGGGCGGGATAGCCTAGACCTTCCATCCTTCGTCGAATATAGTCAACATTATAATAATAATCATATCATCAACAACAATAATAATAATAATGTGATATCCCAACCCAAAGAGTAACAGGGTAACATCGTAGCATCCTAAGCATGCATACTAAGCAGGGGTTGAGCAACGAGCAATAGTAACATAGCAGTACAGGGTTTGCTGGGAGGGGACATGGCTGTATCGGTTTGAAAGAGGTTGTAAACATGTGGTAGGATCAAACATTAAACCTAACCTATACTAGCATGCAAACCGCTGGTTGAAATAGAATGGATCATAAGTAATGCAAGTCCTTGCCTGTTGATAAGTCGGATTCCGAAGGTGTAGTTGATCGCAAGCTCGCATCGTCTCCGAGAGGTACCCGCGGGAGCACACAAGAAGTAAACACTGGAGAGCAATCAACGAGCAAGCACTCTATTACTACGGGGCAACAAGAGATCAAAGAGGCAACACAAGGCACGGCAACGCGTTACGGATCTATCGTCGAGAACGGTTACTAACAGTTTAAGTGGGGTATCGGTCACACACGACGAATACCGCACGTTTACGGTGGTTCAAGTTGTTTAGCTATAGGTGACCAAACAACGGTTATTAAAATGGAAACTCAAGCAAGCATGGCATAGCACACAAACATGGCAAGAGGTGAAGCACAAAGTAAACTATCTATGCCAGTCAATTTAAGTGAGGCACAACCTAAACATGGCATAGCACTAAGTGCCGCACGATGATTAAAAGATTTGGTACTGTTCTGCCCTAAACCATATTTTAGGTTCGTTAACAACAGCAAACAATAGCATAAACACAAAGAACACGAAAAACTAATCAAGTTACATATAAAGAACACCCCAAACGGAGTTACGGTTAAAAAGATATAAGCAAAACAATTTATGCACACATGCTGTATAAACAGGGGTAAATCTATATGCAAAAGTGCAGCAACATGACATAGCCATACATGGGATGAAAGTAGACATCATTCTTAACAATATGCAATTGGAATCACTCAATTCCGATGAACGGTTGCGAAGCAATCGTCATCCGAAGTTGCAACAAAATAACAGTTTTAGCAATAGCAGCACAATAACATCAGGATAGCTGCTTTGGAGCAAGATATAAACATGATGCAGCAGGAAATTATGGCATGTGAATGCATGAAACTTAAGTAGAAACATTGCTTAACGCAACGCAAAAGGAATCAATGCAATAGGCCTCATGGATTTGTTACAATCATCATGCAAAGTTGCAACAAACTAATAACAGCAGCACAATAACAGGAATTAAATGCAATTAACGGCCTGATGCCCTGTTCAGCACACAATTACTCAATCAAGATGAGCTCAAATGCAAATGCTCACAAAAGATGAATTAAAGTACACGCAATTCTGAGCAACTTTCGTTTTGGGGGCACGTTCATCGGAGCTACCGTTTAACGGGAAATCGCGTCGCAAAATAGATCACAGCAGCAATAATTCCATCAGGCTGGAGTGGCCGGCTCGGGCTGAGGCGGCCAGGCTGGGCCTCGCAGGCGCGCCGGCCCACGAGGTGGAGGCGGCCCACCCTGGCTGGCTGGACGGAGCCGCCCGTGCTCCCGAGCGAGCGGGCAGCGGCGGCTGGCGGCGCGTGCCGGCCGGCTCAGCCGAGGAGGAGGCCGAGGAGGGGTGCGGCGGGCCGCGGTGACCGGGATCCGGCCGGATCCGGTCAGGGCGACGACCGGCGGCGGCCTTAGGGCGTGGATCGGGCGGCGGTTTCGAGGTCACGGCGAGGTCCCGAGGCCGGCCATGGCGCGGCGGCTCGGCGGCTGAGCTCGCCGGCGGCTTCCTGCAGACGGAGAGGGAGAGGTCAGGGGCAAGGGGGAAGAGGAGGGAAGGGAGAGGGAGGCTGGCCGGCGGCTGCCTCCACGGGCTGGAGGGAGAGAGGAGACAGAGGAGAGAGAGAGGAGATCCAGGGGGCGACGTGGCGCGTTCCTGGCCGTCAGATCGGCCGATCTGACGGTCCAGAACCCATTGGGCTGATCTCAGATCTGAGAATTAGGGTTTGGACGAGAATTGGGGTGTTTTTCGAGATCTGGGGGGCTAGTGGCTTAGGGAAACCCTAAGTGGGGTGGTGGTCTTTATATAGCATGGGTGGCTGGCAGTTTGCAAAAACATCATCGGTTTTTACCTCGCGCGCACGGTGCTCACGTTTCTGACCGCCGGGGGTCCGCAGCACCTCCGATTTGGGTAAAACTTCGAACTGCGCGATCGGTGCGTCGAGCCGGAGGGGTTCACCTCGCGCTGGAACCGTTCCGAAAACACTTTCCGGCGCGCTATAAAAATATCCCATTTAATTATTAAACGGGGTTTTTCGTTCCGTTGGCTGCAGCTGGTCTCGTGCGGTTTTCACGACGGTGATCGGGCGAAACCCGGTGTCGCAAAGGTCGAGTGTCAGGGTGGCAAGGGTCGGTCTCCGTCCGGTACGAGATAAGAGGGGGGGGAAATAATCGCTGATTGATAAATCGGGGATGCAAACACCGTAAACAAATCAGACAATCAAGCAATTCACACCGAAAACAAAATTTTTAATTTTTGCAAAAACTGGGCTGTTACACTGAGCCACTACGGTCACAGCCTCTCCAAGGAGAGGGTTCTCTGGCGGAGGCATGTTCGCTCTTGGCATCCTGTACACAGGAACACTTATGAGAACATGGTTGAAACATTGATGTAACCAGAAGATAAAGCAATATTGACAACAAGACTTCCTCACGAGGTATGAGAAAGCCGAAGGCTGAAATTCCACCAAGGTTAACCCGGAAAGTCGAATGCTAGGTGTTACTGTAATCCCGAAACCGAGATCATCCGAATCCAAGATAATAATCTGCTAGCGAGCACACAACAATATATACGAGCGGTTGGAAACCTGAACAATGAGACATCTGCCCTGAGCAGCCCGCCATCACGGTCGTCCATAGGGGAAAAGATACCACATCCATATTACCATAGGATGCCCGCCAATCCTGTATGGACGTTTCACCTGGAGTACGCCGTAAGCGAGGTAGAGCAGTCAACCCCAAGTGGCGGCTCAGTGGTCTCAAAGACGCCAACACATCTCGTCGCTAGCAAAAAATTATAGAGGAATCGGAGCCTCATGTAAACGAGAACATATACTTGTTTTGAAAGGGGATAAGTTGCAGAGAGAAAACAACGTTTCACTTCCTCACGGAAAAAGGGGTGGGAGGGTGGGGTAAGAAGAAAAAGAAAGAGTTCCTACTCTCCGATTTTTCCTTAGTAACTACAAAATAGTTTCTAGACTCAACTTCGGCCAGTAAGGGGTCCTACAGTCAGTCTTGCTCTGATACCAAGTTGTAAGGCCCCCGATGCGGTGCTAACTCGAGTTAGTCGCTTTTGCGTACCGCTCAAGTTAGTAGCGCATAAAGAACCACCGACTCACGACATTCGCACTCGTGTCGCTGCCGGATTCTCAACAACAAGTATAAGAACAAAGAACTTTAACTAAGACATAAATATATAGAGTCCAGGGCATACATCGCCACTGGAATTTATTACATCATCTCAGAGGTCCGTGGACCCAACAGTACATCATGCGACAAGCAGAAGACAAACACGAACGAGTACGGTCAAAAGCCAAATTTCCCTAGAGAGGGCTGCACATAAAGAGTCCACCCACGGATCGTCGAAGCCCAACTGTAGGATCTACTGAACGAGGTCGTCCTCATCGTCATCCTCCGGGGGCACCTCCACGAAGTATCGTCCAGTGCTCGGGTCGAGGAAGTACTCCACTGCAGCGGCCGATCAGGAAAAACAGTAAAAGCACAAAAGGAAAACAGGGGTGAGATTATATCATTACAGGATAACTAACTCCCTATGATAAGACAAAAATAAAGGTAAAGGTTCCAGCCGCACTAGCATATATGGTGGCTATCGTTCTATTAGAGTAGGGGTAAGATCCAAGTAATACCCGTGACATCTTGTCATAAGTCTGCTATCCACCTACTTACGTCAAACATAACACAACCTACATCTTACCTTGGTCCCCCTGGACGAAGAAAAGCAACCAAGGCACTCACACGGTAAGAAATTTTTAATTATAATTCAAATTGATGTTATTCTATGAACAAGGAGTAGGTCTCAAGTCGTCCATAACCGCGGACACGGCTTTTCGAAAAGATTTAACCCTACAGGGGTGTACCTACTGCCCATCATAGGCTTCGCATGTACGCCCGGTTTCCACTTGGCTAGGTAATCGCCTGAAACTCCGGAACGTCAGAGTCCCTCTAACTAACAACGCACAACTCCGGGTGGCCCCCGGTGAGTCGACACCCAACTCAAAAGCTGGCCACGCTCTCGAATCTGTCTCTACCGTATGACTCGGGTTTGGATAGTCGGTTAAATCCTCATATGAGACCGGGTCCTCAGCCGGTCAGGGTGGGCCAGCCAAGGCACAAGTCCTCCTGGCCCAAGGTGGTTTATAAACAACTGGGTACCACCAGCACACACACATTGCAAATAGTAAATCAGCTCGGGCCACCACTAGAATTGTATGAAGCTAGGTAGGTAAGACAAGGGGACCCCATAGAATCCCACACACGATTAGGCACGCTCGTCAGGAAACACAATACCCGGAACTCGGGACCTAGGTGACTCAAATGGAACAAAACACCTGGCGGGAACAGCCTGGTCTCCCATCTTTCGTCAAGTATAAATTTAACATCATCAATAATAAATATCAACCAACTTCTTTAAATAACATGATATCCCAAACCATAGCATAGGGTAAGCAGCAAGTTTTCCTACTCATACTAAGCAATGGCTGAGCAGCGGTAACTTAGCAACACAATGTTTTGCTGGGGTGTGGGAATCACGGCTGTTTGGTTTTGAATAAGGCATAAGCAAGGTGGATAGGATCAAACAGACGTTCTAGGCTACTGCTAGGCAGGTAGGCGGAAAGGTATCAAGTAATGGTATAAATCTTCCCCTTGCCTGGGTAATCGGTCGTCGAAGCAGACGCAGCAGTGTCCTCGAGCTGGGTGTCGGAAAACTCCACGTAAGTCTCCTCGGCGGTCTCATGTGCTACCGTAAAGAACCGGCAAGGAAAAGTCACACAAGTAAGTAACGGGTACAATGCACAGGCAAGGATGGTATGAGCAAGTTTAATTTGACATGCTATGACCCTATCTAGTCAATTAAAATGAAGGTGGTGACGACACGTCAACAACTTCATATGCAATTTATTTACGTGAAAATGGCTTTGGTCTTAGCCTTATTTTTGGTGTAAGTAGCATGGCAACATGACATGATCATCAATGCATTTAACAGAAACAAAACAACGTGAAAGTAATCATCGATTCCGGAGACGGAGTAGTGTCGGTGAATTTGACACAAGGAAGGTGCAACAAAAGTTGGAATCCATCCTCTTTGCATATGACAATAGGTTAGGGGCTGGTTTGAAGAAAATACTTGGAGATGACATGAAGCAGAACTTGGAATGAACAGATGATCAACATTTCAAAAATGCACTGAAGCTGAAATGATGGAAGCAGGGAAAGACAGGTTGATCCTGGTTAAGGTGGTCACACCTTGTCCATATGAGTTGCACAAAACATCATGAGGACATCACCATTGCAATCCTTACAGAAACTACCCCAAAACCATATATAATATGGTACCATTAGAATTTATGAACACAGTTGCAATTTCAACTGGAGCTCAGGGGACTGAGTGAAAAATTGCACTTGATGCATTTTGGAAAAGGCTCAAATGATATAAACATCATCACCATGCAACTCCTTGTGAAAAACTACCCAAAATTCATATATGGCATGGACATTTTTGAATTTGGCAACACTTGACAAAAACAAAGAAAATGCCAGGGGTTTATTTGCAAAATTGCCACACTCTAATAATTCAGAGGGGCAACATGCAAAAAGGTTCTCACCATGAAGATCAGTAGCTCAAGCTACCCTAAAATCATATATGGGATGCCCGTGGATGGAGTTGGAGTTCAAATCAGACTTGAATTTGAATTCAAATTCAAAATTGAACTTAAACAGAAAAAGAAAAAAAATCAAAAGAAAAGAAAAAAAGAAACAGTGGGCGCAGCCACCGGGCTGGCCTCGGCGCACTGGGCCAGGTTCAAAGACCACCAGTGGGCTCAGCCCAATCCACTCGGGCAGCCTCGCTGACACGAGGGGCCCACTTGTCAGCCTCTACTTAATTCCAAAAAAAGGGGAGGCAAAGCCTCGCGGGGGAGTCGAACCCACGACCCGCTGAACTGCTGCGGCTGCTCGCTACCACTGCGCCACTACATGCTTTCTGAACCGAAACAGGTACGAAAACAGATGAGGATGCAACCCCCGAACTGAGCTTCAAAAAACCGGCGACGACGACGACTTGCGGCGAACCTCGCCTCACCGTTTCAACGCCGGCAACCCCGCGGTCACTGGGGAACGGAAGCTGGCACATCCAGCTATGGATTGCGACACTCCAAGCCCGCGGGGACGCACTGCTCCACTCGCTACTCTACTCTGAACTTGACGGCGGCAACTACTGCATCTGCTGACAGAAAAACAGACGGCGGCGACAGCAAGTACAGGCGAAGGTAGCCACGGCTCCAGGGCTCCTCCGGCGACACCGCGACCTCCTATGTGCACCTGGGACAACCGGCTACTCCTCCACACATCGAAACCTCATCGGAGATCAACAGATCGGACCCCAGCCTCACCGGAAAACTACACAGCTGCGGATCTGAACCGGGTTCAGAGTTACTACACGGGAAGCACCCAAAGGCTACCCCTTTGAGGCCATACGCACATACTAGACGTGCCCAGAGCACGCCTGCTCACGCCTCGGCAACGTCCTGGTCACGGTGATCACCGGCTTGGCGGGGACCCGTGAACACGGCGGCGGGAAAACGTAACTATGGGGCTACCTATCCGCGAGAGAACGAGGAAGCAGGGGAGCACCAGAGGCTCACCTTGGGGTGCTCGGTGACGTCCTCGACAGCTCGGAGGGGACGGTGGAGCGGTCGGTCGACGGCGAGGCAGAACTGCTGCGCCATGGAGGTGCTACGTGGCAGGACCACGGCGAAGCTCCTGCAACCACGACGCCGACGGGAAAGGATCAGGACGACCTGCAGGGGAGCGAGCGTGAACGCGCGGACATCGACTCGGCTCAACGACGGTGAATTGAACTCGGGTCATCTGCTGCCGCGGCGGGACGGATTGATGCAATTGAGCGCGGCGGCGGCGAGCCAAAGGGGAAAAATGGAGGAGGGAAACCCAAGGTTCCCCGGGGCGCTCCTGGTGGCCTCAAATAGGGAGCTCCCGCTCTCCCTGGCCGGAGGGCTCCACCTTCCGTGGCCGGACGCGCTCGTGAGAGAGGAGGGGGAGGGGACCTCACTCCAGCGGGGAAAGAAAACGACGGGGAGGCCGTTGGATGTAGATCGAACGAACAGGGCACGCTCCACTTACCCCTTCGCGGGTGGGCTCTAGCCCGAGAAGAAATCCAAGGCCATGGTGGGCTAGGTCTGCAACAGGGAATTGGAAAAAAAAAACCTGCTGCTATATCCTTTTCCATTTAACATAAAAAAGAAGGGATTTGGAGTTTTTCTGGATTAAATACAAGTGGTCAAATACATAAAAATATGTATAATTAACCTTCCATTATTCCTCAATTTCCAAAAATGGTTTGGGCATTTTTGGCAACAACAAAATTGTGATCTCATTTTTGAATTCAAAATCACTTTGAACTAGAGCCCATATTTCTGATGATGGCAAAAATGATTTGAGGCTTTTAAAACCCTTGCCATAGAAATTGAAATGGCTATGCCAAGTTGGGGTCAGGGAGAGCATGCATGCAACAATGAAAATCTTTCAAACACCTTTCTTGAACCACTTTGGAAGCAAGCTCAACCAAACCAGATGGGCTCCAATCCCAATGCAAATTTAAATCACGACATGAAATTATAATGTTTAGCATCATGGCTAGTTACAGAGTCAACAGACAAAGTACAATCTCATGGTGATTCTTATTTATTGCACATGGGCTGTTACACCACGAGGGCTCGAATACAACAGCTCAAAAGCACAAAGTTAGCGGAAGCAGAAGTATCTGAGTACAGACACAAGAATATAAGGTTGCCTTAAGAAGGCTAGCACAAATAACAACAGATCAAAAGGCGAGGCCTCCTGCCTGGGAACCTCCAAACTAATCTTGGTCAACGGGGAAACTCGACGTCGTAGAAGTCATCGGGGGTCTTCATGTTGCGGTGGTCGGCATCGGGGATCTCCTGCTCCTGGACTCCAAGGCTCCAATGTCGACTGCAGTGGCCGATCAGGAAAAACAATAAAAGGGGGAAAATAAAGCAGGTGAATATCTAGCATACCCTCGAGTCTTACGTCCGCTACTAAGCATTATGCATTGTATCAAATGGAAAGGGGAGGCTATATATAGTGGACTGCAAGGTAGAAATCAGAATAAGGGTAAGGAGCTAGGCCTATCGAAGACGAGCATCTTCCGATGAGTCTTGCAGCATGGGGAGAGAATTAGCCAACAGTTAATATAACAGTAATGAAAGTAACAATGCAGCAGAAGTTGCTGCAGCATTGTATAATAATAAGTTGTAATCATAATTAGCAATGCCTCCGAGTTCACCTCCTCGACATCCCAGCGAGGAAGAAAACCCGGAACTCATTATCCCACGTGTAGGCAGCACGTACAGGCCAAAAGGCTACTCAAGTCAACCGCCGAACCCGTTAAGCATTTTATTAATTTTCTGTCGAGACAACCGTTATCGTTGACCCTGATTGAAATGAGTCGCAGACAATGACAGCTTTCAGGACCACCAGTAACATCGGTGCCTGCCCTGACGTCGCACCAACTCGTGCGGTTACCAACAAGGTGAACCGTCTCCTTACCTTGTCTCGCGTTTTCTCCGAAGAGCTCGAATTTCATACAACAGGATATCTGTCGGCCACGAACAGTACCAGGCCCGCCGCACACCGGTGGAATACACCTGATCTGTCGTTCCGCTAAGATACCCTGCGCGGGCACCGTTGGGTCACCCGACTCCTTACCTGTAAGGACACCAGTTGATTCGAGTGCCTACCATCAATTGAAACCAGGAGTAATCACCCTCGATGGTACACTTGAAGAGGTTCGACAGAGACATCAGCGGAATGAACTAAAGAGTAATATTCTCGTATCACCCCGGTGGTGCCGAGACACCAGTGGAATGAACTAAAGAGGAATACCCTGGTATCATCCAAGTGATGCTACGCTACTGAGCCGACGAGAGTGAAATACAAGTCCGTCCACTTGTAAGTCAAACTCGAAGCGACTCGGTAGAGTCTCGCCGTTGTAGGTTCGCTGGGGCGTCTGCATTGGACCGTACCTGTTGCAGTTGTATATATATTGTATACGCGTCACTCCCCTGAGTGGTCACGGCCCGCTATCTAATCCTAGCTAACAATGCGCAGGGTTTACTGTTGAATATTATATATAGATATCAGGAAGTAAAGGACAAAGGAGGGTACATCAAGGGGCGACAAAAAAATGCTATGCAATTGAATAGGATTGTAACGTAGCAGCAGCAGTAACAATGCCTAGTGCAAGAAAGTACGGAAAAGATAGGCGATATCTGGGGAAGAAAATGACTCTGCTTGCCTGGAAGCTCGGCAGTAGGGGCAGGGGCGTCGACGAAGTAGTCGATCACAGGGGCATCAGCAGCGGACGTCGAGACTACCGGACAATAAGAGAGGGGGAAGAAACAATAAATACACAACAATAATAGCAATACAAATACAAAACATGGCAAACACAATGTTAACAGTGTTCTAACGCAGTGCAATGTGTTACGCTCGGAGCGGGAATTCATTCGGGGATGAACTGCCAGCTCCGGGTGATTACCGGACAGGGTGTCCGGAGGGGGAAGGTACCATGCCGGAGGTGTCGTGAACATCAGACAAACATACGGAGGGTGTAACCTTGTTAGTTGATCCATTTTGAACAACTTTCGTGTTCGGAATAAATGCATCCGGAGAGTTTTACGGGATCGGGCAATTATCAGACATACGGCCCGGAGAGGGGGGGGGAATGTCGATGTTCGTTTTGTTAGAGGGGTGTGGTTGGTATATGGATAGCGTATTCGTATCCTTTGTATTTTTCTGATCAATTTTGATGTATAAAGTTTTTTTATCCGAGTTACGGTTTAAAAGATATTGAATTTCAAAGTGTTAATCATTTTAAATCAATTTCTAGATTTTCTTTTATTAATAAATCCTAACATTAACCACAAGTCTATCCAGAACAGTGCTGACAGATGGGACCCATATGTCAGCCTCTGTTTATTAATAAAAAAATTATTTAAATTAATCTGACTAGTGGGGCGCAACAGTCAGTGACGTAGCACCATCTAATCCATTTATTAATTAAACTAGGCAATGGGACCCAGGTGTCATAGACACATTTTTATTAATCAGTTAATTTAATTTGTGGATTAACTTAATGACCTATGGCCCACATGTCAATGGCACACAGCTAAATTTCAGTTATATTAAACATAACAGACTAACAGGCGCATGGGCCCACATGTAACTGAACCATATGGGTTTAATTAACCCCTAATCATGTTTCTGACGAGGGAAGCGCCACCTGGCGGTGACCCAGGCCAGCGACGGCAAGGTCAACCGGCGGCGAGCTCGAGCCCGCGCTGAGCACAGAGCACGGGAGGGAGCGGAGCAGGGTGCGTTCGAACGAGCAGCTCGTCGCGCATCGTTTGGTGGCGCTGGTTTGGACGGGGGTTCAACGGACCGTGCACGGGCATCGACGGACATTGTAGTGCATGAACCCGAGCGTGTAGCTGCGCGTTCCGCTACTGGGATGGAGGGGAGCACGATGACGCGCACAGCGCGCCAAAAGCGTGCTCTACGCCACATCTGGGAGCTCGCCGGTGCCGACGTGCCCATGGCTCCCATGGTGGCGGCCGTTACAACACGAAGGAGGAGGGGCGAGGGGTTGGCGGACGTAGGGGAGCTCACCGGGAGTGCGACGTGGGTGGTAGCGGGCTCGGAGATGATGCGGGGTGGCCGGAATCGCTCGGCGGAGCTCGTCGGAGCCGAAAGGGGAACGGCGTCCGAGCGCGGTGCAGAGAAGCTCCGGGATCGATTCCTCGTGCACTAGGTTGTAGACGTCGACGGTGATGGCGATGGACAAGATGGCGAGGCCTGCGGTGTACGGTGGCCGCGTGTGGCCACATCGGCGGCGACGGTTGCGCTCGGTGTCCAGGGGAAATGACGCAAGGAGAGATGAGGGAGAAGGCTAGGGCTCGATCCACAATTTGCGGGGGCTAGGGTTCCAACCAGGGGGCGAGGGGGGCACTTAACCCGCTGGCGGCACTGTGGATGGCCTCCACGGTGACGGCCGTGGCCGTGGCGCCATGGATGCCTGCCACGGCGAGGTGAGCAGTGCGGGTAGGAGATGAGTGGGGTTGGGTTGGGTGGGTTGTTTAGTTGGGTAGCACCCAAGGGGAACAGGGGGTATGGGCTTCTTTTTGTTTTTGTTCTTTTTGTAATTTCTTTTCTGTTCTTTTCTCTGTTGCATTTCTTTTAGTTGTTTTATAATTTTGCAAATTATGTTCTAGGCCCCATAATTAGTGTTATACCATGTATCATTGCCACAAAAATATTTGTCCACAATTAAAATCATATAACATTTGTTTTAATTATTCAATTGATGAAAAGGGGTTTTTGGCTACTGTTTATATTTGTTTGATTTATTTTAGAGCTCAATAAATTCCAATGCTCATATGGAAGTGATCCACTGAATATTTGGGATTTAACAAAAGTTGTTGCATAATTTTTGGTTGAACTTTTATTTGCCACAAGTTTTTAAATATTAATTCAAAAGGGTTTAGGGTTTGACTTGATTTGCATGATGATGATCAAGGCACACTTGGCACATGGTTATTATTATCAAGCATCATGATATTGAACATGATCAACAGCAGAGTTTGGTCAGGGCATGATGGGTACATTGGTTTCAATACCCCCACCATGATCTGAAGATGAACAAAAGCAAAATTTTGATCCAGGTCAGTTTTAGCAACAGTGATTATTGTTCACTGACAGTGAGGGTGTTACAGTACATGGCCAAACAATGGTTTGCTGGGATGTGGAGGACATGGCTGTTTGGGTTTATTTGAGAGGCATAAATATGAAGTGGTAGGATCAAGCAATCGTTCTATCCTATTCCTAGGAACAAGTGAGCTGAAATTTATAAGCATGATATATGCTCCTCCTTACCTGTTGAAATGTCGGCACCGAAGGTGTAGTCAATCGCAAGCTCGCATCGTCTCCGAGAGTAACCGCGGGAGCCCACAAGGAGGAAACACTGAATAGGAAATCGAGAAGCAAGCATCTATTACTACGAAGCAATTACCAGAAAGAAACATCAAGAAGGCAACACGAAACAACGCACTACGGCATCACATCTATCGTAGAGAGCGGTTACTAACAGGTTAAGTGAAGTATCGGTCTCACGTGACGATCCCGCACATTTAGAATTGTTTAAGTTGTTTAGCTACACAACATGAGCAATGGTTGTTAACATGGCATCTCACCCAAGCATGGCATGTCACTCGATCATGGCAAGAGGTGAAGCATAAAGTAAACTATCTAATCTAGTCACTTTAAGTGGGGGTAAAACATATACATGGCAAACTATTATGAACCCCACGACAAATTGTAGTTTTACTACTGTTATGCACTAATCCATATTTTATTATTTTTATTAGCAAGCAAGAGAGGCATATGCATGATCTACAGGAAATTCTAGTCGAGTTAAATGTAAAGAACATTTTAATCCGAGCAACGGTTATTAAGTTAGCTCCTATTACATTTACGGTGGCATGCGATGTAAATAACATTAAAACAGCAAGTATACAAGTGCAAACATGGCAAATAAGCATATTTTATTAATATACATGAAATTCTAAGCAAGTTTGATGTTGGAACCGTCGCAATCCGAGCTACGAGAAAAAAGATATTCGCATCACTGCATTATAACTAGTTCTGCCATATTCATATAACCAGAAAATAATATAAACGCCTCTGGGCCAAATATGGGGCTACTGGTCCTAAACTGGGAGCGCATCTAACTAAACAGCGCACAGGGGCGAGATCTACTCATTGGGCCGGCCCAGCAGTAGCACAACAATAAAAAAAGGAAAAAAAAAGGCGCCTCACCTCTAGGCCGTGGCCCAAGATGGCAGGGGGCGGAGCTTAGCTTGCACTCGCCCATGGAGGGAGGAAGGGCGTTGGGTCGCGGCTGGCTGTTGGGCCACCAGGGGCGTACCGGGCCATTGGGGCGACGGGCACGGGGCGCGGCTCTTCCTCTCTTCCATCCAAGTGGCAACCGGTGGCGGCTGAAGATACCGGCGACGATTGGAGGCCTCTTGTGGTGCGGGGCTTCGGGGATGACCGGAAAGGAGCGCGGAGAGGCGGATTCGTCGGCTCCTCACCGTCTCTTCATGGAGGCGCAAACAGGCGACGTCGGGCGAGCTTCGAGCGGCACCGTGGCCATGAAGCAGTGGCACAAGCGGAGGATGTCGGTGGGCTCTTGCGGGGAGGCGAGGGAGGAGGTGAGGGAGAGGAGAGCGAGGAGGGGCGCGGAAGGAAGCTCACCGCGGGGAGACGGTGCGGTGGTCGTCGGCGAGGCTCGGCTGCCACGGGCGGGGCGGCGAGGCGGCTCGGCGCTCGGCCGTATGGGCTCGGGCAGGCCAGCGGGGTAACTTCTACCTGACTTTGATAACGTTCCGAGAACATTTTCTGGCGCCCCATAAAATAAAATGTTTATTAAATAAATGGGGTTTTTTGTTCCGATGGCTATGGCTGGTCTTGTGCCAGAAGATGTGATGGTGATCGGGTGAAACCCGGTGTCGCAAAAGGTCGTGCGTCGTGGTGGAAAGGTTCGTACATGCATGCCGGTACGAGAAGGAAGGGGAAATATATTCACCAATTAAGAAATGGGCGAAGAAAATACTGCAAACAATTCTAGCAATCAACAAAATAACGCAATAAACAAAAATCTTAATTTGGGTGAAAATCCCGGGCTGTTACACTACAACACCACGAACAAGGGATCTCGTCCCGAGCTCCAGTACGATCCGGGGGAGGGGAGGGGAGAGAAAAGAAAGTCAGCGTTATTCAACACCACCAACAAGGGACTCTGCTCCATGTCGTACGATGACCTCCGTCGAAAAAACTTTCCGCAGAGAGATGGCAACGTCGAAGAACAAAACCATCGGGAGATCAAGAGGAAGAACGATAGTCCAAAGCGACGATCAAGGGAAGCATTCTCACTCAAATCGTGAGGATACTGGGCGAGAGGAATGAAGTCAACGGACGACCAAGATGTTATCCGGAGTCAAGAGAAGCTAAATGTACTACATGAATTCCCAAACCTGAAACTGGAATCGAGACAATACACTGCAAGCAAAGCATAATAACGATTCCAAAACTCCACTTACTCGAGATCCTAGAGTTTGAAGAGGATAAGGCGAGAATAAAATACTTACGACACTTGTCCTGACCAGAGCAAGGGTAAGGACGAAAATGAATCCTACTCTCTGATAACTTACTTAGTAACTACAAAATAGTTTTTCTCTAGACTCGACTTCGACCAGAAAAGGACCCTACGGCCGGTAAGGCTCTGATACCAAGTTGTAAGGCCCAATATGCGGTATTGTTCCAGATCTAGATGTTTCCATCCTGATCCGTGGATGAAGCACATATCGGTCCCCCCGCGACATATGACCATGCCATATGCCCCAGATTTCCAACATGATATCACAACATTACAGCTATAAGGATACAACATCTCATACAATCGGCATACAACTGCCTTAATACAATACATCAGTGGAAGATACATGTCTGAGTATAGACTACAATCAAATTCCTAGTGGCAAAGGTAAAACACACCATTCCCACGTCCACACGGGTCCAGGCTCTCCGCCGGCATCCGCCTAACTAGTCGTCGTCAAGTCTCCTTGAAGGCATCCAGAAGGGGGATCGTCGAGCTCCACTGTAGTCCAAGATTGTTTGCATAACATGCGTAAAGGAGAGAACAAAGGGGTGAGCTATATCAATAAGTCTTGTAGCTAACTTATCACGGTAAGATGGGGGTAGTGGTTGAGGTTGCAGCCGCACTAGAAATATATGAGTGGCTAACGTTCTATTTAGAGTGAGATGAGAAGCCAAGCATTCGATTAGGAATCTCCTCCAACAAGTATGCTATCATCTACTTACGCAAACATAACACCTATCCTATCCTTGTCCTCCCCTTCGCATCCCAACGAAGAAGAAGCAGTCAAGGCACACACACATTGATCAAGTTATGAATATTATCTTAGCTGTTGTTGTCTATGAAAGGGAGTAGGTCTCAAGTCGTCCATAACCGTGGACACGGCTTCTCAAAAAGATTTAACCCTGCAGGGGTGTGCCAACTGCATATTACAAGGCTCCGCACGCCAAGCTCTCTCAGTCCGGCCCATTAAAGAAAATCATTGAAGAGTTGTTCTGAGAGAATCGTACGTCATAATCCCTCTAACTAACAATGAACAAATCCGAGTGGACCCCGGTGAGTCGACATCCAACTCAAAAACCGGTCGCGCTCTCGATTTGGCCTCTACCGTCTGGATGAGGTCGGGTTAGCTACCAAAACCATGTGAGCAGCCCCCTAGCTCCCTGGGGTGGACCAGCAATGGAAACCATGTCTCCGCTGGCCCAAGTTGATTTTAAAGAATTTCTGCTAGGAGCGACCCGACAGACATACATGCATGGTTTTCAAATGGTAAATCATCTTGGGCCACCTCTACAAATGTTTGAAGCTAGGTAGGTAAGAAAAGGGGACCCCATAGTATCCCACACGCGGTTAGGCACGCTCGTCAAGAGACACAATACCTGGAACTCGGGTCCTAGGTGACTCGAATGGAACAAAGCATCGGGGAGGGATAGCTTAGACCTGCCATCCTTCGTCGAGTATAGTCAACATTATAATAACCACATCATCCACACTAATATATTAGTGTGATAGCCCAATCCAAGGTGTATCAGGATAACAGTTGTAGCATCCTAATCATGCATACTAAGCAGTGGTTAAGCAAGCAAGGTACATGGCCAAACAATGGTTTGTTAGGATGTGGAGGACATGGCTGTTTGGGTTTAGTTGAGAGGCATAAATATGAGGTGGTAGGATCAAGCAATCGTTCTATCCTATTCCTAGGCACAAGTGAGCTGAAAGTTATAAGCATGATATATGCTCCCCTTTACCCGTTGAGATGTCGGCACCGAAGGTGTACTCAATTAGCTTGCATCGTCTCCGAGAGTAACCGCGAGAGCACACAAGGAGGAAACACTGAAAAGGAAATGACGAGAAAGCATCGATTACTACAAAGTAATCACTAGCAAGCAACATCAAGAAGGCAACATGAGATAATGCACTACGGCATCACATCTATCGTCGAGAGCGGTTACTAGCAGGTTAAGTGACGTATCGGTCTCACACGATGTTACCGCACATTTTAGAATGGTTCAAGTTGTTTAGCTAAGAGACATGAGAAAAGGTTGTTAACATGGCATCTCACCCAAGCATGGCATGTCACGCAATCATGGCAAGAGGTGAAGCATAAAGTAACTATCTAATCTAGTCACTTTAAGTGGGGGTAAAACCTATACATGCCAAACTATTACGAACCCCACAACAAATTGTAGTTTTACTACTTTTATGCACTAAACCATATTTTATTATTTTTATTAGCAAGCAAGAGCAGCATATTCACGATCTACACAAAATTCTAGTCAAGTTAAATGTAAAGAACATTTTAATCCGAGAAACGGTTATTAAGTTATCGCCTATTACATTTATGGTGGCATGCGATGTAAATAACAGTAAAATAGAATGTAGACAAGTGTGAACAAGGCAAAGTAGCATATTTTATTAATCTACACGAAATTCTAAGAAATTTTGATATTGGAACCGTCGCAATCCGAGCTATGAGAAAAGAGATATTCGCATCACAACATTATAACTAGTTCTGCCATATTAATATAACCAAAAATAATATAAGCACCTCTCGGCCAAATCTGGGGCTACTGGGCCTAAACTGCGAGCGCATCTAACTAAACAGCGCACAGGGGCGAGATCTACTCATCAATCCGGCCCAACAGCAGCACAGCAATAAAAAGAGGAAAAACAAGGCGTGCCTCACCTCTGGGCCGTGGCCCAAGATGGCAGGGGGCGGCGGAGCTTAGCTTGCCCTCGCCCACGGGCGGAGAAAGGGTGTTGGGCCGCGGCTAGCTATTGGGCCACCAGGGGCGCGCCGGCCCACTAGGGCGATGGGCGCGGGGCGCGGCTCGTCCTCGCTTCGATCCAGCGGGCAACCGGCGGCGGCTGAAGTTGCCGGTGACGACTAGAGGCCTCCGGCGGCGCGGGGCTTCAGAGATGACCGTAAAGGAGCACGGCGAGGCGGATCTGGTGGCTCCTCGCCGGATCTGGCCGAAGGTGGCTTCAAGGCGGCGGCGGGCGAGCTTCGAGCGGCACCACGGCCATGGCGTGGCGTCTCGGGCGGGGGATGCCGGCGGGCTCCTGCAGGGAGGCGAGGGAGGAGGTGAGGGAGAGGAGATCTAGGACGAGCGCGGCAGGAAGATCACCGCGAGGAGGCGGTGCGGTGGTCGCCGACTAGTCTCGGCTGCCACGGGCGGCACGGCGAGGCGGCGTGGCGCTCGGCCGGATGGGCTCGGGCGGGCCAGCAGCGCGCCTCCAGGCCCTGCAGGGCCCGGTTGGTTGGGAGGGAGGCTGGGGAGATCTGAGGCTCGATCTGAGCTGTCCAATTATAGATCTAATGGCTGGAATGGGAGGACGGCTAGGGTTTCGAGGGAAAAGGACTTAGGGGAAGAATTGTGGATTTTTGTGAGAGGGTGGTTGCATATATTTCTAGGGGAAACCCTAATGCAATGGGGGAGAGCAGGTGGTCTATTTATAGGCTGCCCTGGATGGCAGGTGTACACAAACGCCCCGGGTTTCTCTCTCGCGCATCCAATGATTATGTTTATGACCGCCGGGAGTCCATACGACCTCCGATTCGGGCAAAATCTCGAGCCACGCACTCAGCGCGGCGAGCCAGTCACTTCTATCTCACTTTGATAATGTTCGGAGAACATTTTTCGCCGCCCAATAAAATAATCCATTTATTTAATAAACGGGGTTTTTTGTTCCGATGGCGATGGCTGGTCTTGTGCCGGAAATTGCGATGGTGCTTGGGTGAAACCCGATGTCGCAAAAGGTCGTGTGCCGTGGTGGAAAGGTTCGGACATGCATGCCGGTACGAGAAGGAAGGGGAAATATATTCACCAATTAATAAATTGGCGAAGCAAATACTGCAAACAATTCTGGCAATCAACAAAATAACGCAACAAACAAAATTTTAAATTTGGGTGAAAATCCCGGGCTGTTACAACTACGTGATTAGGGTTTACCACTAGACGCACACTCACCGCAGTGGAAGGAGAGTTGGCGATGCGCGTCGGCGGCTCCCCCTCGAATCCCTCAAACCGATCCCTCGTACCGAGCTCACGAACGGAGTCCCGTGATCTGGTTCCGTGAACAGTTCGTTTGAGCGCCGCAGGTGCGGCGCCTCCAAGGGATGCGCACGTAAAAATACGAGCACCGGGCGGCGGACTGCTAGGTCTGAAGGCTCTGTATGGAGGTGGAGTGGCGGCTAAGGTTGTGGAATGACATGTAAACCTTCATGGTTCGCATGGTGGAGGGGAAAATCCCATCTTGATCAACCATCTCTCGCGGCATGTATCATGACTCACCCCTAAGCTACCTTTATAACTAACCAGTTACGGTGTAGCGTTTGATAGTCCCTAAGTGAGTCATTCCTCATCCGAGAACATGCGAGGACCTTAGGTCTAGGACATGGCATAAACCTTGTATTGAGAGTAAAAAATGACAGTATCTCGTTGCGTCTCAAAGTGGGTCTCCGTCCAACTCAGTGATCCCATCACTAAGTCCATACTATCGGATAGCATCTCCATGCCCATGACTTGTGCAATATAGTCATCAACTGAATCATATACTAGTCAAGGATATGTGTCCACATAACCTCATAAACTAGGGACCATTAGATCAATCATCATAGAATATATACTCTCACAAAAAAGTCACAGACTTATTGATACATATCAGTGATGATGTTCAAGGATAATACAAAACTCATGAATACATCTGGAGATAACATCATAACATGATTGCCTCTAGGGCATCTCTCCAATAGTCAGAGACGGATGGAACTTTGAAACCATCATATTTATTTGACCGAGAGCTACGTCTGAGCTTAGAGGTATCAATGGGATATTTCTCGCACGCCACCATCCTCTGAAGCATGACACCAACCGGGGCAGATTCAGTCTCACCATCCTCAAGTATATGAGAAGTAACAGGGGAGGGAACACAGTTATTCAAATTGGGGGCAGAGTCAGGCGCACCATCCTCCAGCACAACAGAAGAGATAGGGGCAGGAACACATTCATTAAAATCGGGCACTTGGGCCACAATCATTTCCTGTACCATAGAAACTAGCCCAACTTGGATGGACTCAAAACCAGTGGACATGTCCTATATAGTTACCGGTATGAGAACAGGGGCAGTCATAGTCAGGTTACCGAGAGGAATGGCGCGGCTTGGAGAGTTGGTGACCAGTAAAGCACTACAGTAAGCCATGAAAATAGCTTACATTAGTTTCATAGGATTGATTGGGACATGTAAAGTGACAGGATTAGAATCAATCTCATTGGGAGCCTGAATACGACGGATGAGCCTTTGAGTATGCATAAACCAAACCCAGTCCAAGAATTCAGGAAACACTGGCACAGAGACATTCACATAATCAGGTCCCGGACGAAGAAACTGGAATTGCTCATTGGGAACTCCATTGACCAGATCATAGCCGCTTCAGACACGGAATAATATACAGACCATTCATCATGTGGATCGTCAGAGACATTGTTCTCAGACGCAACCCCAACCATGAGGGAGGGACCTTCATACTGAAAGTAACGCCTCAGGTTGATCCATGAAAGGTACGAGGATTCACCGGCCAAGCTCCCCATCCATCAGCATCAGCATTGTACACATTATCAGCCAAACCTTGGTTCCATGCTTCATCTATCTGGGATTGCTGGAGTTGTTGTTGGTCAGAGCGCTATCATTGCGTAGCAGAGAGATATGGCAGCTCAAGGGGGTGAGGAGAAGCATTCATGGGCGGTGGATTTTCTTCCGTACCAACAAGACCCTGGGCAGTGTGACGTCTATTGAGAATGTACACCGGCACAAACCAAGAGCGCCCCTGTGGGCACCCCGGACTATATGTCCGAAGCGTCCAGCTGTGCATACCGTCATGATCCCATGATCAGTGTCGCATGACGCACAACTCGACAATGGATATCACAGTCACAAGTTCATACAGTACCGAATACAAAGTCATACATAAACATAGTCATACATGGCCTCATCGGGCTCAAATGCCTGCGGAAAAGCAAAAGCAAGATAGATAGCAGCATCACAATCCACAGGCAAAGCTCAAAGCGTAGCACATCCTAGTACTCGTCAGTTGCGGCATCGTCAAATACCTGCTTCTCCAAGCCTGACCGATTGAATAACCAGGGACAAAGCCGTGAGTACATACAAAGTACTCGCAAACCACCTAAAGAAATGACCAAGGATTTTGTACAAGAAAATAATGGGATGGCTATATGGTGGAGTTTACCATGGGGAAATCCTAACTACTCAAGATTAATTAAGTTGGCAACACTTTAATCTTGACAAATTTTAATCCCACAAATATATTTGATTTAATCATGTCCAACCTTTTTCATAATACCAACATCATCATCGTGAACCATAATCTCAGTACTAGAATTTCTCATCTATTCCCCACAAAGTGTGGCCTCACTAGTTATCCATGACCGTGGACTCCGGCTACTCGAATAGTTTTCACTCTGCAGAGGTTGTACACTTTACCCACAACATTCGATACATCCGCCGTGAGTCCCCACGGTTCGTCATACCCCAGTATGCGGTTTTCGGATAACGACCGTACACTAGTAGACAGACCCCCCTTTCGTCCAGCCCAAAAGAGGCATCGCTCCCGGTTCATTACAGAACCGGGACCGATGCCGGGCAACGGTCCCGGTTCGTCTGGATATGGCATTGGTCCCGGTTCAACTGGGGCAACGGTCCCGGTTTTTGCCAACAACCGGGACCAATGCTCTGGCGAGGCATTGGTCCCGGTTTGTCGCAAAAACCGGGACCGTTGGTTTTACAATTTTTTTATTTTTTCTGATTAAAGAATAAATCAGAAAATGGCAGAAATTAAGTGAAACTTTGAAAATTCATAGAAAATTCATATTAACTCCAAATTTAACATATAATATATGAAAAATGATCAGGAGAAAATAATCTATCCAAATATCCAACTTTCAACTATGTTTGAGTTGAATTTAAAATGGGACCAGTAGCATTTGCTATTTGGATTAATTGGAATTAAATCAAATTCATTTCAAATGCTTGTGCAACTTGAACCATAGCAACATACCACATTTCAATTGCACATCAGAGGCATATCATACACATTTCAATATGAATTACTTTGATCACACAATAGCATTTACAACTTGGCTAACTTGAATTCAAATTGGAGTTTGAATTTGCAATTCATTTGCAATATACTCCATTTAAATAACACATGGTCTAATATTTTACAAAAATAAAGTGGTTCCAGTTGACATCAAATATTTGGTAGATCCTTCACAAAAAACCCCTACTTTTGTCACTCGGAAAATGGAAAATGGATTTTTCGTGCAAAGAAAATAAAAACTTCTTTGGCAAACTTGTTGGCTAGTATAATATACACACATGTGCAAAATATGAGATCATTTGGGAAAACTATCCTTTCAAACTAGCTGTAACATCGGTCATTTGGCTTGAAAGTCATGAATCTTCATACTCGATAGCTCATTTTGAAAAGACTTTTATAAGATATTTGCTTTATTCCAAGTTTGTTGTTTTGTATGGTTACTAAGACATAAATTAGGATGCAACGCGAAGGTTTTACAAATTTTTTATTTTTTTTGAATTATTTTTGTCGATTTCAAAAAGTAGTCAAAACGGAGGGCATGACCGGTAATAGATAGGGGTGGAATCTTACAAAAGTCTTGGTGGATCCCTGATGAAATGACTAGTTTTGTATCTAGAAATGATTTTTTCAGAAAATAAAGAGCAAACTATCAAGCACATGTAGTTCAAATTTGACCCCGTTCCAGCTGAATCTGCGGAAATTTGTCTTTTTCAGAATAGGTATATAAAAACCATATTACATGGAAACTTTGGTCAATTGTAAATAACACATGGTCTAATATTTTACAAAAATAAAGTGGTTCAAGTTGACATCAAATATTTGGTAGATCCTTCACAAAAAACCCCTACTTTTGTCACTCGGAAAATGGAAAATGGATTTTTCGTGCAAAGAAAATAAAAACTTCCTTTGGCAAACTTGTTGGCTAGTATAATATACACACATGTGCAAAATATGAGATCATTTGGGAAAACTATCCTTTCAAACTAGCTGTAACATCGGTCATTTGGCTTGAAAGTCATGAATCTTCATACTCGATAGCTCATTTTGAAAAGACTTTTATAAGATATTTGCTTTATTCCAAGTTTGTTGTTTTGTATGGTTACTAAGACATAAATTAGGATGCAACGCGAAGGTTTTACAATTTTTTTATTTTTTTTGAATTATTTTTGTCGATTTCAAAAAGCAGTCAAAACGGAGGGCATGACCGGTAATAGATAGGGGTGGAATCTTATAAAAGTCTTGGTGGATCCCTGATGAAATGACTACTTGTGTATCTAGAAATGATTTTTTCAAAAAATAAAGAGCAAACTATCAAGCACATGTAGTTCAAATTTGACCCCGTTCCAGCTGAATCTGCGGAAATTTGTCTTTTTTAGAAGAGGTATATAAAAACCATATTACATGGAAACTTTGGTCAATTGTAAATAAAATATGGTCCAGTATTTTACAAAAATAAAATGGTTCAAGTTTACATCAATATTTGGTAGAATCTTCACAAAAAACCACATTTTTGTCACTCCGAAAATAAAAAATGTGTGTTCAAAATTATAAAAGATATATTTTTTCAAAAAAATAATTTAAAAACATTTAAAATATAATAGGTAACCGATCGGGAAGTTTAATTTTTTTTTAAAATTTCATCACAACATAGACATCAACAAGGTTTAATAGGATTGATATGATACATATATCAACAAGTGTGTGTTAAGCGAGTTGGGATAGGTGTTGAATGGAACTGAGAAGTTAAGTGTGCTGGGACTGGAGTAGTGTGAGGATGGGTGACCCTTGGGGAAGTTTGACCATGAAGGTCAATTTGATTTGAGATTAACCATAATGATCTTAGATTAAGAGTAATAAATAATAAATAATAAATAATAAATAATAAATAATAAGTAATAAAATGGAAAACAAAATAAATAAATGGAAAAAAATCAGAAAATGGAGCCTCTTTGGTCCCGGTTCTTCCTATCAACCGGGACCAATGACCCCTCCCCTCTCGCTGCGCGCCTGGCCACGTGGAGCCTCTTCGATCCCGGTTCGTGGGCCAACCGGGACCATCATTAGTCCCGAGTTATTGGTCCCGGGTGTGAAACCGGGACCAAAGGCCCTTATGAACCGGGACAATATGAGGGTCTGTCCACTAGTGGTAGTCTTCCCCTTGTCTATCCTAGTACTGGTGCATCTACCCCTTGCGTACTACATGGACTGTCCGCGTGCCAGGTCATGCTCCGCTTGGACCCAAGCCTGCACCGTAGTCGAAGAGCACCAAGGTTCCCTCTGACGCCAAGCCTAGCGAATTTCACCACTCGACTTCGAGAGCTATCAGATTCGTGGAATCAAACATCCATTTGTATTATAAGACCCCCGTACTTAGATAAACAAGTTTCCAACTAGCCCTGTCCCATACCAGAGTATTGTGGTTGTACTGTAAGACTAGGTTTCGGCGGCACTTATAGAGAGTCCCTCCAGACTTTGAATATGTTCAACGATGTTTCCAACAACCACAATCTTGGCCATCACATCTTCTTAGATGTATGCCAATTCATTAGGGTGGAGCAAGATTAATCAAGTAATTATGTTGTCATTAGTTCTTTAGCAAGGCTAGGGATCAAGATCATCGATGTCTAATTTCTTTCTCCCAAATAGGTGGGCTTACAAGGTATGTTGTGTTTCACCTAATAAACTAATACAATCCCATCCCCAAAATGATATAATAGTAGCATGATATATAATATGGTACAAAGAAAGTAAAAATGTAGGACAAGGGTTTGAGTTTTTGAAGATGGCTTGCCTTCCTCGGCGGTGTCTCCTGGTATCGATTCTTCGGCTTGGAAGGAGTCTTCACCTACAACGTCAAGCGTTTCGTCTACACGTTGCGGAAAATAGCACACAATTACCATCACATTATTCAAAACAAACATTCAATCCAACAAAACAATCATTTAGCACTCAATCAAATCATCACATGAGTCATACCAATCAATCATGTTAGGATTAACACATGTGAGCAAAAAAAGTTCATAGGGCTAAGCAAGAATTAAGCAACAACCCACATATGATTTTACACAAGTCCTTTTTGTATTGCTTTAAATCATGTTTAAATTTATCTTAATAGTAATCATGATTAGTTACTGTCCAAGACAAGTATAATAAATTTTTAAACATTAATAATTGATTAACAAGGAATAAACAAGAATTACTTTATTCATGAAATACTAGTAATAATAATAACATGGTCATTAATTTTATTTAAGCAATCAATAATTCCACTTATACAGAAAAATAATGCCAAATTACTGGATCACAACAAATTTTATTTCACATTTTTCTAATGAGTAATTATTTTTATAATATTGTTTTAGTTCTGTACAGAAAGAAGTAAAGATAAATTTCTCAGCCAAGGCCCAGTTAATATTTTTCTCCGGGTGTAAGTTTACTACAGTGGGTTGGCCTGTGTATTTGTCCTGTTTGTTCATTTTTTCTTATATACATGACTTGATATTTAAATGCATAACAAATATCTGATAAACATAATAAGTAGCTACTGTTTATAACATTATCATAGGAATTTTATATCTAACTTATTTAATTATTAACAATTTTAACTAAATGTATATGAGACATTAATGTGTACACTATAGATAAAGTATTTTTTATTATTATTATTATCTTAACTTAATTTTATTTGTATTATTAAACTATGCAATAATTAGGTACTAGGCAGAGATATTACTAATAAGTTTCAATGAAATAAAACATTAACAGAAAGATTAACATTATTGTCTAAGCAACAACTAAAGCAACATTAATAATAATAAAATTATGATTATAAAACTTCAAGTAATTATAAATGTACCTATATAGAAAAAGAGAGCATAAATCTAGGAGTACCACAAAATTTGTTTCATAATTTTCTGAGCCATAAATAGTTCTCTATAATTATTTTTGTGTTCACGAATTAAAAAAAAAAAGCTGCACAGCTGGCCCATGCCTAAACTGCGCCCACGTGCATATTAGTTTTTTTTAGAACCGAAGGGGTATGCTGGGCCTTGGACCGTTGGATCCCCAGGGATCTGACGGCCGCTGGCTCGTCTTTCTCCACGAGCGGGAGGCGCTCGGCCTGTGGGCCATGGCGGCTAGGGGCTAGGGCAGCCCTCGCCGGCGGCCCTCCGGTGGCCGGAGGCCGGAGTCAGGGGGCGGCGGAGGTAGGGGGTCCTAGGGGTTCCATTTTTTCCCTAATACGGGGCATGCAACGCGGGAAAAAGTGACGGCGCCTAGGCGGACAGAGGGACGAGAGCTCACCAGGGGAGCCGTTCCGGGCGACGGCGGACGGCTTGGGGTGGCGGCGTGGGTACCTGGGGGTGAGGGCGTTCCGTTTTTGCCGTCGGGGAGGCGAACGGCGGCTCGTGGCGGGCGCGGTCAGGGTGGAGCGGGGCTTCTACTTGGGAGGCTAGAGGCAGGACAGCGCCTGGTCCTGGCCTAGACACGGCCTCGCTGGGCGGCGCCGGCTTCGCGAGCAGCAGAGGGGTGGCTCGCCGGCCTCCCCTTCCTCCTCCTACTACTACTTCCCTCCTCCTCTTTTTCTGCTTCTCCTCTCCTCCTTTCTGTTCTTCTCCTCCACACGAACTAGGCCATGGCAGAGAGGCAGTGGGGGTTGTGGAGCGTCGGGTGCTGGTGGTGTGGCGAGGAGAGGGCTTCAGTTTCTCCTTTTATAGCCGAGCGGAGGGGCTGCAACGGACGGGAGACCACGGGGGCGATCCGTGGCCTCGCTCCGGGCTGGCTGAGAGGGGCGGCGGGAGAGCTTGTGAGAGAAGGGGTGTGGTTTAGTTCCGACATGGGCGCTCGCCGGTCACATCGCAGAAGAGGGTTGGGGGGTAGAAATCGTGCTGGCAGGCCACGGGTGCGATCCTTGGGATCGTTACTGGTTGGGAAACAGTGTCGTGGGGTTGGGATGTGGGCTCGGGAGAGAGAGAGGTTCACGGGAGAGAGAGAGGGAACGAGAGAGAGAGAGAAGGAACGAGAGAGAGAGGCGGAGAAGTTTCTCTGCGTGGGGGGGGAGATCGTGAGGGGGTTAGAGAGAGATTAGAGGGGGTGGTTAGGGTAGTTTCCCCTTCTTTTTTTAATCATACTCTCTCTTTTTTCTATTCTTTTTCTTATATTAATAATAATATTTCTCTCTTATTGTTATTATTATTCATTGCTATTATTATTAGGTTAATTATAATGGTCATGCATACATCTCATAATGATTTTATGTGGTTAGGCACTTTTATTGATAATTGTTGTTATTATTCCTAATCAACAAAAGTTTAATGCCCAAGGGTTTTGTGGTGGCTAACATTATTAATATTAATATTATACAGAAAATTTATTAGGTTTTAGCAATAAGGGTTTTAGGATTTATCAAGTTGCCATTATATGATCATCTCAAGATGAGTTGCATGCACCACAAAATGATCATCACCACAAGTTCATCATCAAGCAACAACATAGCTAATCCTAAGCACACAGGTTCAAGCATTGAAACAACAACCTAACATTTCATGCAAGGTTTTTGTTGGCTCCAAATTTTTAGTTATCTAAATTTACTAGAGACTAAAAGTTGGGATGTGACAGCCCAATACCAGATAGAGAGCTGCTCAGCGGAACAACCAGACTATGAGGAACCAGTGCAACGTCACTGATGATGACACGAAAAAGGACCCGCTCTTTGTTATGACCTGGCTTATGCCACAGGCCAAGTTTCCCAAAGCACAAAACAACCTTATCTTACATTCTTAAGAAGTTGCTCCCCACTACTACCAATTTTCTCAACATGCACACACTCCACCTCATCATGCATGCCACATCACCCTCCACTAGCATGTTTTTCTCAACATGCAAGCATGTCACCTCATCATCCAATATGCATGAGAAAGACCCACCTCAATATGCCACTATGCATAAAAAAACCACATGCAACATGCATGCATGGGAATTTCTATTTTATTATGATATTTATATTAAATCCATATATTAGTTCAAAAGTTATTGTTTCAAATATACATGCTTCATTTAACCAAACATTTTCACTAAAATATTTTGCAAAAAAGTTCCGCAACAACGTGCGGGGCATCATCTAGTTGATATAGTGCTTTGTCTGGTAGTCCATAGGAAAAGCCAGGAAAATGATCCAGGCGACATACTGGAAAGGACAGAGTCTCATATTATAACCTTCATCATGGGCCACAAATGAAAATGTTGAAGAGGAATCCTCATCCATCTCGTGTGGTCTTTCTTGTATATATTGATCGCGGATCATGACATCCTCAAAAGTAACAATACCCACACCCACAGGATATACAAGCGACTCCGGTATCACCAGACCAAAATCCTCAGTGACAATTCAGACCACCTCTTGGAGCACTAACCTTTTGTGGTGATCAGGTACTGCAGGATGAACAGTAACAATCGCATACCTTTCATGTCTCAGAGGTAGATCATCAACCACAATCGTGCTGCGAGCAAGTCCGGTATCCGGGCCTCGTTCAAGCTGAGAGCCCAAAGGGATGAATTCAAAAGGGTTGACTGGGAAGTTCGCTGTGGGTTGTTGTGCAGAGGAGCAAAGAGGTGGAGATGACAACTTATCAGACTGTGCCAACGATGTAATGTAAGGTGATGCAGGTTTGAGCGCAATCAGCTCACCCGATATGTTGCCTAGTTTGGGTCTCCAAACAAGGCGTTGCGTCTTGGGGCATTGGTGGCGCAATCCATGTTATATTTTGTTTTGTCGCCGTCACATATCAGTTTGCGATAGAGGGAAATCTTTGGGTTTCCAAAAGTATCGAGAATTCCTTTGAGAGTGGCTTCCATTGCGAGTATGCCCTAGCGAATTACATTTAGTGCATTTCCATCTAGAGGGACAAAGAAGATAATCATGCATACTGTTATTACATCTAGAACATGAAATCAGATTTGGGCCTGTGGCACAGAAGCACGCTCTATGGAAATTTCCGCAGCCATCACATAAGGTAGCATGGCATTCAGTGCGCCTGTGATCAAGGGAATCGCAAATCTAGCATATTTTAAGGTAAGTATAGATATCCTTGGAATTCAGGATCTCACTGACCTTTAGAATTTGAAAAATCTCCAAGTCTGAATATTCAGCATGCCGCAAATCTATGATCTTTTCCATATACAAGGGAGACAAACTGTCATTGGTCGAGAACAGTAAAGACTTACCATAAAATTTGGATGTAAAGCGTTTCTCCATATGAACCACCGGATCAAATAATCCAAACTTGAGGTAACATGTTTCCCTATTCAAGGAAACATTAACCAGATTTGTGATTTCCAAATTTGTGAGGGACCCTGACAGCAAGGAACTGGAGGGTGCACAGGCAGGAGCGGCAAGGGATGGTGGGACACATGAAGGCATTGAAGATGGGCCCGGCCCGCGGCCCAAAAGATCACCTACGGCCCCAAGGCGATACAGGGGTCCAGAATGGAAAAAGTGAAGTGACTACTTATAGGAGGAACCAGAGGGAAAGTTGGTGGCGGCGGAGGGGATTTGGCTTCGGCCAGGATAGGCTAGCGTGTGTGGTAGTTGTAGTGGTTTCCTGGACTCAATTCCTTGTAACTGAGATATATTCTATGAGTTTAAGCCTAAATTGAGAGAGATACTAGCCAATCCCTTACAATTGGTATTCAGAGCTACTCGATCCTGGAGCAAAAAAATTCCCCACCATTTCCATCGCACCCGCTTCGCGGATCGGCGCCGCTGTCAGGCCAAGGACGGGGTGCACGGATCGTCCCCCGCGACGCCGGCCAGTGGCATCTCCGGCGTGGCTGGATTTGGTTCTTCTCCAGATGGCCGGAACAAGGAGCATCAGTCATATGTGCCTCCCCCCCCCCCCCCCGCCCGAGGTATGCGACCTGACCAACACCTTGCATCGAGTTCGCGTTCGGAGGATCTGGTTCGTGATAGTTTATCTCAGTTTGGGCCTGGTCCTCGTGTTGAACTTCCTCGGTTTGATGGCACTTATCCTAAGCTGTGGCAAACTAGATGTGAAGAATATTTCAAGTTTTGGGGCTCCCCTAGGCACATGTGGATTGAGTTTGCTACATCATTGTTTGAAGACCCTGCGGCGCGTTGGTTGGAATCAGTTCACAGACGGGCTCCGAATGCAAATTGGGATGAGTTTTGTCGCTTGTTGCAGGGTCGGTTTGGGCGTAATCAGCATACAGTTTTGGTTCGCCGTTTATATCAAATATCTCAACAGGGTACAGTGGAAGAATATGTGGAACAGTTCTCTGAACTATATGATCAAATCACTGCGTATGAAGCATTCCCAGATCCCGTCCATTATGTTACTCGTTTTATTGATGGGTTGAAATCCCATGTTTGAGTGCCTGTGGCCTTGCAGCAACCTCTTGATTTGGACAGTGCTTATGAGCTTGCATTGCTTCATGCTTCCTTGACTGAGTCTGTTACTCATGCTCAACCTGTTCGTCGAGCTACATCTTCAGTTTTTCAGAATCGGTTGTATCCTTTCCTTCAGTTCAGAAATCAGCTGAAGATCGTCGCCTTCCAGATACTACCAAATCAGTGGCTGGACCTGAAAAATGGAGTGCACTTCGTTCTTACCGTCGTTCCAAGGGTTTGTGCTTTACTTGTGGCGAAAAATGGGGTCGAGACCATGTGTGCAAACCTTCTGTACAGCTCCATGTTGTCCAGGAGATGGTTGATTTTTTTCAGAGTTCCAATTCTTCTGAAGCGGCTGATTCCGATGATGATATTAACCTCATGGCAATCTCTGCTACTGCTCAAGATGGTGCTCCATCTAGCAAGGCTTTCCAATTGGTGGTTGATCTCCAAGGCACATTGAGAACTTTTCTCCTCGACTCTGGAAGCACACATTCTTTTATTGATTCTGCGGTCGCACTTACTTTGTCTGGTGTTCAAGCTTGTGGTTCAGTGCATGTTAAAGTGGCAGATGGTGGTACATTACTGTCAAGAAGTCACACTCCTAATTGTAAGTGGTCGACTTCTGGTGTCCAATTCACTCATTCTTTTAGGATTCTCTCCTTGGGCAGCTATGATGGTATTCTAGGCCTTGATTGGTTATCCCTCCACAGTCCCATGAGTGTTGATTGGGCCCAAAAATGGGTAAGTTTCCAGTATAAGGGGGCCTTGGTTAGTCTGCAAGGGGCTGTACTAGATGAATTCGCTTTTACCATAGTTGAACTCTCTCTTTTGAATTTAGATGATACAGAGGATTTACTTCCAGCAGTTCAGTCTGTTTTGGATCAATTTCCTGAAGTTTTCATGGTTCCAACTGGGTTACCACCATCTCGTCAGTGTGATCATTCTATTCCCTTGATTGCGGGAGCTCAACCGTTCTCCATCAGACCATACTGTTTTGCTCCTGAATTGAAAGATGAAATTGAACGCCAAGTACAGGAACTGTTGGATTCAGGTGTGATCCAACGGAGTAACAGCCCTTTCTCTTCTCCTGTTTTGTTAGTTAAAAAGAAGGAAAATACTTGGTGAATGGTGGTGGATTATTGACACCTCAATGCTCTCACGATTAAGGGTAATTTTCCTTTACCAGTCATTGATGAGCTTTTGGATGAGCTACATGGGGCTCAATGGTTTTCTAAGTTGGATCTCCGTGCTGGTTACCACCATATCAGATTAGTGGAAGGAGAAGAGTTTAAAACAGCCTTCCAAACTCATCAAGGCATTTATGAATTCAAGGTTTTGGCATTTGGTTTGACTGGGGCTCCTGCTACTTTTCAAGGCGCAATGAATGTGACTCTGGCGCCCTGTTTAAGGAAGTTTGCTCTTGTTTTTTTTTTTGATGATATTCTCATCTATAGTGCAACTTTCGAATTACATCTTCAACATTTGCAAGAAGTGTTAAGGTTGCTGCAGATTAATAAGTGGTATGTTAAGAGCTCCAAATGTGAATTTGCAAAATCCAGTCTCAATTATTTAGGCCATGTTATTAGCAAGGATGGGGTGGCTACGGATGATTCGAAGATTGCTACCATTCGAGATTGGCCATCCCCTGTTTCGGTCAAGGAGGTTCGTGCGTTTTTGGGCCTTTCAGGTTATTACCGTAAGTTCATCAAGAATTATGGTATCATTTCTAAACCCTTGACAAACCTTCTGCGTAAGGGACAGTTGTTCATCTGGACTTCTGCAGAACAGCAAGCATTCCAGTTATTGAAGGATGCTTTGGTATCAGCACCTATGTTGGCATTGCCTAATTTCCATCGGCCTTTCCAAATTGAAACGGATGCTTGTGATGTGGGCATCAGAGCTGTATTAATGCAAAAGGGTCACCCACTCGCTTTCGTTAGTCGAGCTCTGGGTCCACGCAATCGTACCCTCTCAGTATATGAAAAGGAATTCTTGGCTATACTTTTAGCAGTCGAACAGTGGAGATCCTATTTGAAACTGCGTGAGTTCATTATCCTCACTGATCAAAAAGATTTAGTCAATTTTTCTGACCAGCGTTTGCACACTGATTGGCAACAAAAAGCTCTGACTAAGCTGATGGGTTTGAACTACAAGATTATCTACAAGAAAGGAACTGACAACCGAGCTGCTGATGCTTTGTCTGGACGTCCTCCTACAGGTTCTGTTCTATTCACATTATCTCAAGCTCACCCTCCTTGATTGCATGACATTCTGCTCAGTTATCAGCAAGATCCTTTTGTTAGCTCGTTAATCAGTAAATTGGTTGTGGACCCTGGTGCGGAACCTCCCTATTCTTTTAGTGATGGGTTGTTACGCCGTAATGGTCGTATTTGGGTTGGATCCGATACTGAATTGCAGCGTCGCATTGTTTCTAACTTGCATGCCAGTTCTGTGGGAGGCCATTCCGGATTTCCGGTTACTTATCGCAGAATCCGGCAGTTGTTCCAGTGGTCTAACATGAAAGCTATGATTCGACCGCTGGTTCAGAGTTGTGAGGTTTGTCACCTTTCCAAACCCCAGCGTGTACCTTATCCAGGACTACTTCAGCCTCTGCCTGTTCCTCACCTTCCGTGGGACATGTTAACTATGGACTTCATTGAAGGACTTCCTTCTTCGTGCTCTTTTAACTGCATTTTGGTAGTTATTGACAAGTTTTCCAAATTTGGTCACTTCATTGCTCTCAAGCATCCTTATACTGCAAGTACTATTGCTGAGGTTTTCTTGGACAGGGTCTATCGCTTGCATGGCATGCCCTTATCCTTGGTCTCTGACCGTTATCCTATTTTTACCAGTAATTTTTGGCAAGATCTGTGGTGTCGCACTGGTCTTAAACTGCGCATGAGTTCCGGTCAGCATCCCCAGACGGATGGTCAAACTGAGCGTGTCAACCAGCAGATTGAGGGCTATTTGAGGTGTTTCATCAGTGCCCACCCATCTAAGTGGTCTAAATGGTTACCACTTTGCGAGTTATGGTATAACACGAGTTGCCATTCTTCCACGGGTCTTTCTCCTTTTGAAATTGTTTATGGGCATAAACCTCGCTATTTTGGCATAGCTCCTGCTGATGCTATCTCCAATCCGGATGTCCATCAATGGCTTGAGGACCGTCATGTGGTGCTGGAATCTGTCAGACAACACTCCCTGCGGGATCAACAGCGTATGAAGATCCAAGCTAATCGTCATCGCACTGAACGGGAATTTTTTGTTGGGGACTCTATTTTTCTGAAGATGCAACCCTACATTCAAGCCTTGATTGCTCCTCGGGCTAACCACAAATTGGCGTTCAAATATTTTTGGCCCTTTCGTATTCTTGCTCGTGTGGGCGCTGTGGCATACAAGCTGGACCTGCCTGACGGATGCCGAGTACACCCAGTTTTCCATGTCTCTCTTCTTAAAAGACACCTCAAGCCCGATCAGGTAGCCCAGACTTACCTTCTGCCGCTGTCAGTGTTCAAGTTCCTCTGCGATTCTTGGATCGTCGTCTTATTCAGCGGGGAGACAAGACGATTTCTCAGGTTCTGGTCAAATGGAGTCATTCTCCTGAGGCTTTAGCTACCTGGGAGGACAAAGAGTTGCTGAAGCAAACTTTTCCAAGGGCTCCGGCTTGGGGGCAAGCCGCATTTCGTCAGAGGATCATTGTCAGGGACCCTGACAGCAAGGAACTGGAGGGTGCACAGGCAGGAGCGGAAAGGGATGGTGGGTCACATGAAGGCATTGAAGATGGGCCCGGCCCACGGCCCAGAAGATCACCTACGGCCCCAAGGCAATACAGGGGTCCAGAATGGACCAAGTGAAGTGACTACTTATAGGAGGAACCAGAGGGAAGGTTGGTGGAGGCGGAGGGGATTTGGCTTCGGCCAGGATAGGCTAGTGTGTGCGGTAGTTGTAGTGGTTTCCTGGACTCAATTCCTTGTAACTGAGATATATTCTATGAGTTTAAGCCTAAATTGAGAGAGATACTAGCCAATCCCTTACAAAATTGCACCTATTCAACTCGGGTGCAGAGGTATTAGGAAGAACTTCATCTACCGCATGATCAAAGAGACTTTGTAAATTGATTTGTGTCCAGTTTCTCTCAAGGAATCCAAATTCGAATGCACACTAGCAGGAGAACGGCTAGTGATTTCGCGCATTTCACAATCCGCCGACCAGCCAGATAAACCTAGCGCCAGAAAATCACGTGATTTCTTGAAGAGATTGAAATGGCATACGAAATCAGGCCAAATCCTATCTTTAAAGTTATAGATGAAGTGTCCCACTTGATTGGAGGCCACAGAAAACCGATACTTCCGATCACACAAATGAAAAACATTGTATCCTGAAGGTAATCCGCCAATGCAACATTAGAGGGCAAGCGCCATCGATGAACAGGAGAGAGGGAAGGAAGCAGAGGATATGGATGCAACCAAAAAGAACTCTTGGGTGCCATTTTGTGAAGAGTAATGAATTGTGGATCGAAAGCGACGACGAACCTGACCCTCAACCACAAGGACGGGGTTGAAATCCCAATGCAGGAGATCCTCCATGGCACCTTAGAGGACTTCATGGCTGGCGGTAAGAAGATCTTGGGTGGTGGGTGGCGTGGTGGTGGTGGAGAGGGAGAGGGAGGAAGGGAGAGACATGATAATTTTTCTGGTGACCATTCTCAAATTCGTCAACCTCCGACCACCCCGACCTCATCGTCGACTCCGTTAGCCTCTTGGTGAGCTATTCTTCAAAAGCCCCTCAACCTGCGCTCGAATCTGTGCTCTGATTCACTGACCCCGCCGTGACCGTGCACCGCGTGGCTCGATGCCGGTGTCGTTCCCGACCTCCACTAAGCCTTCCTTGTGAGCGACCAGATGCACATGAGCACGGGCTCCGGTTTGGTAGCCTCCAATGCCGCTTCTGTGGACTCTCCGACAGGACACCGTCGTGCCAGTTGCACCGATGGTTAGCCGACAGCTGACCAGGCCATTAGGACCTTAATTCCCTGCTAATTAGCCACAGGGTCAATGACAAGTGGGCCCTACTTCTAATTAAATTGTTTATTTAAAATAACTCCACTGTTTAAACTCTAAAACAATGACACGGTTTGATTAGAGCTTAGTCAGCTTTGGATAGTCCCACTAGTCAAACTCTGTGGGTTGGTTAGCCCTATGTAACAAAAGTATATGATTGAGCAAAAATCCAGAAAAGACTCCAAACTTGTAAATTCAATATCTTATAAACCACTAATCAGATGGAAACAATTTATATAAGAAAAATCATCAGAGAAAAATGTTGTATCCAAATATGTTATTTTCATGCACGACAAAACAATTTAAAGTGAACAATCAGTAGGATCTGTAATATGGATTAATTAAGAAATAGCTTTAGAGTTTGAATTTAGAATTCCTTTTCAAATCAACTTCAAATAACATGTTGATCGACCCGGGTGTAGCAGACCACCCGCCGGCCCAAGCGCACCTGCGGCAGCAGTCGTGCCTACCACCAAGAAATCTTCCAAGGAGACAATCACCCTATCAAAAGAAGCTATGGACAGAGTACGAACCGCAGTCATCAACGCTAAGACTCTACCACACGACGCCCCACGAGACGAACTCATGGCTTACAACAGGATGTCAAGGGACATCGCAGAAGAAAACCGCAGATTAAGACATGAGGTCGAAGAACGTCGGTGAATCACAGACGAATCAAGCTCCCGACATCAAGCACTCTCAGAAGAATCCTCCGGTTTCAAATCACCTTATCAACGAAGTCGAAATACCACATATCCCAGCCGCAACACTACTCGCTTATAAGACATACCTCCATTGCGCGCAGACTGGCGAACCGGAACACGACAAGGGCACTCAAAATCATGAGCGACACCCTCGCCATGTCAGGATCCAAGAAAGAACCCGCAAGACGAAGGACTCGTAGATCCTCACCCGGAGGAGACCCAAGTTTACCCGATGAAGATGACGACGACTACCGCCGCAATCGTGGTCACGAGGACCGCGACAAAGATCGTGGTCGCGATGACCGCGACCAAGACCAAAGACGCAATGACCGTCGACACGAAGCTTGCGACGACATCACACATAGCAAAGTCAACCGAGGACGTCGCAGGCGTGCGGCCAGATGCGACCACTCGCGAGACTCAGATTCGGATCGAGACTCTGGACAATACGGCACACTCTGATTCACACTGGAAGTGCGTGAGGCCCAAATGCCACAAGGATTCAAGCTAACCTCAGCAACCCCCAAGTACGACGGGCTCGAAGAACCAGAAGGCTGGATCGATGACTACCTGACAGCAGTAAAATTCCAAGGAGGCTCTCAGGTCACCGCCATGGAGTACGTACAACTCATGCTCACCCGATCAGAGCGACACTGGCTGAAAAGCCTACAACACTGATCCATCAGCTCATGGATGCAACACCGATTGTCCTTCTTCAAAAACTTAAAGTCAACATACAAATGTCCCTCCTCACTCGAAGAACTGCGAGCCTGCAAGCAAGGATCTCGCGATTCACTACAAAACTACATCGAAAGGTGGACTATCTTGAAGGACTCTGCAGAAGGAATATCAGAAGAAATCGCTATTGATTTATTCAGATGAGGCCTCCAGCGCATAACATTCTGCGAGCAGCTTGGAAAACTCAAGGTCAGAACCCTAAGCCAGCTATTGGAACACGCCAACAGCTGGGCCGATGGAGAGGACTCCATACGCAATGAAGACGGCATACCACCAATCCGTGACGATCGCGACTATGATGGTTATTACGCCCCCAACGGAAGCTTCGATCGACTTAAGAAGAAACCCAGGAGAAACTTTTACAATGATAGGGGAGTCGAAATGGTCGCAGCTGGCTTCCCAGACGACAGGGATGGAAGGCGCCGCGATGATAACCAACCGCCCGTGCGGGACAATCACGACGACTCTCCACACAACCAAAAATGGGAATGGCGGCTCGCCAACCAAGCGACAATACTAGAGCAACTAACTCACTCAAAGATCATCTTGATGGACCCTGCCAATTCCACTGTTTCAAGGAAGAGAAAGGAAACTCCGATCGGGCCACACAATAAGGAACTGCTGGCGTTTCAACCAACTCCTCGAAGCAGGCGACAGTGATGTGCAGCCTGCACCCCAGACAGTCGCAAACATCATCCCCAGGAAAATCGCCCACGACGCACCACCAGCTCCACTTATACCACCGCGTCAGGTCACCGTGGTGCAACAACATCATCCAGCACTCGACGATGAAGAGGAATACCCAGTTTCCCACGGGCAGATCTGCATGATTCAAGAGGTACGCCCCTCCAACAGGCAGTAGAAGCATGTCACTCGACATGTTTACTTGGCGGCCACCTCGTACCCTGCAATACCAGAATACCTCTGTGGATCCGAGATTGAAATTAGTTTCTCGCGAGAGGACAACCCGCCAGCAGTCCCCAGGCCAGGACAAGCCGCTCTGGTCCTTTAAGCTCGAATTGGAAATTATGACATGTCACGCGTCTTCATGGATGGAGGAAGCGACATCAACATCATATTCACCAAAACTCTAGAAGAGATGGTCATCCCAACCTTCATACTGAAGACGTATGGCACTACCTTCCACGACATCGTGCCCAGCAAAGTGACAGGGACTAGATCCTCGGGATACTCTTCAGTAAGGTGTTTTCTCATACCTCGTCCAAAGCAAACATCAGCCCAGAGCTCGAACAGGCGAAGGACAACTTCCTACGAAAAGATGTATCAGCGTCCCATTTCCTGTGGGTCCTACCTCGGCCACCATGACCCAACCAAGCGGTCAAGGCACTAAATACAGAAGGAGACATCATGCACCGAGCAGCTGACGGGCCACGACATCTGGCGAGAGCCCCTCCTCGACTCAGCTCAAGCAAAGTTGTGTGTGTGTGTGTGTGTCATTCTTGTAAATTATGGTAGAGAGCAATGGCACCTTGTGACTATCCCCTTAAGCTATAAAAGGGAGAAGTATTCCATAAGGAAAGGGGGGCAGAAGAAAAAAAAGGGCGTTCTAGGGACCTTCCCAGAAAATATCCTATAATGTACTCCATTGCCACAATGAAGATCACACATGCAGGAATAGGGTCTTACGCTCCCGAGCGGCTCGAACCTGGGTAAACCACCATGTTTGCTCAGACCGCCTTTTTATGATCTCCGTCGTTCCAATCCCAGCAGCAACCTTGACGAGCACGAGGCAAACTGGAGCCCAAGAGCGCTCCTCACCCCTTACGCGGCCCCCAGGGTCGTGCCCTTCCGGAAGAAGCCTCCCTGCGGGAAAATCTGGGGCGGCGTCTGTAAGTCCCCCGATGCGGTACTATCTCGAGTTAGTCGCTTTCGCGTTCGACCTAAGATAGAAGCGCATAGGCGGCCACCGACGCACAATACTAGCACTCGTATCTCTATCGGATTCTCAACAACAGGTAAATGAAGCATGAACAACTAAGACACAAATATATATATATATATAAGTCCAGGGCATACACTCGCCGCTGGTATTTATTACATCACCTCAGAGATCATAAGATCCAATAGTACATCATACCATCATGCGGAAGACACACACGACCGAGTATGGTCAAAATCCAAATGGCCCTAGAGAGGGCTACACATAAACAAGTCCACCCACGGAATGTCGGAACCCAACTATAGGATCTACTGGGCGAAGTCCTCCTCATCGTCCTCCTCCGGTGGCACCTCCACGAAGTAACGTTCAATTCTCGGGTCGAGGTAGTAATCAACTGCAGCGGCCGATCAGACAAAACATAAGAAGGAAAAGAAAAGCAAGAGGTGAGAATATATCAATGCAGTATAACTAACTTCTCACGGTAAGGAAAAGTACTGGTTGAGGTTGCAGCCGCGCTAGCATGCATGAGTGGCTAACGATCTACTAGAGTAAGGGAATATCCACGAACTCGTTGACAACGTGTTGTAAGTCTGCTATCCACCTACTTACGCAAAACATAACACAACCTTGTCCCCTCTTTGTCGCCCCGGACGAAGAAGAGCAATCAAGGCAACTCACACGTTGGCAACTTTTAAAGCATGATTTAAGTTGATGTTATTCTATGAACAAGGAGTAGGTCTCAAGTCGTCCATAACCGCGGACACGACTTTTCGAAAAGATTTAACCCTTCAGTGGTGTACCAACTGCCCATCATAGGATTCGCATGTACGCCTGGTTTCCACTTGGATGAGTAAACACCTGAAACTCCGGTACGTCAGAGTCCCTCTAACTAACAACGCACAATTTCGGGTGGCCCACGGTGAGTCGACATCCAACTCAAAAGTCGGCCGCGCTCTCGAATCGGTCTCTACCGTATGGCTAAGGTCGGTTTTAGTCTCACCTGAACAGCAGGGGACTTCCCTAGCTCACCAGTGTGGACCAACAAGAGGAACTATGTCCCCGCTGGTCCGGGTTGTTTCGAAAACTGCTGGGGTAGCAACCAAGAACACACACGTTTGCAAATAGTAAAATCGGCTCAGGCCACCACTAGAACTGTTTGAAGCTAGATAGGTAAGACAAGGGGACCCCATAGAATCCCACACACGATTAGGCACGCTCGTCAAGAAACACAATACCCAGAACTCGGGAACTAGGTGACTCGAATGGAACAAAACACCTAGCGGGAACAGCCCGGTCTCCCATCCTTCGTCAAATATAAATTAACATCATAATAATAAATATCAACCAATTTCTTATAACAACACGATATTCCACCAAGCAGCAATAGGTATAAGCAGCAGGTTAAGGTCCTACACATACTAAGCAATGGTTAAGCAAGCAAGGTACATAGCCAAACAAGGTTTTGCTAGGATGTGGGGGCATGGCTTTTTGGGTTTAATTGAGAGGCAAAAGTATATGGTAGTAGGATCAAGCAACCATTCAAAATATAACTATGCAAGCGAGCTGAAAGCTATAAAGAATGATATATAAACCCCCTTGCCTGGGTAAACAGTCGACGGAGCAGACGTAGCAGGGTCCTCAGGCTCAGTGTTGGAAATCTCCACGAAAGTCTCCTCAGCAGTCTCATGTGCTAACGTAAAGTACCGGCAAGGAAAAGCACACAAGTAAACATCGAGACCAACAATTCTCAAGTATGGATGGGATGATCAAGTTTAACAGGCATGATGTGACCCTATCTAGTCAATCTTAAATGAAGGTGTTGACGACACGTCAACAACTTCATATGCAATTATTTATATTTTATGGCTTTGGTCATAGCCTTAATTTTGGTGTAAATAACACGGAAACATGACATGGCATGAAACAATAACAACAAGTTAACAATAATAAGCATCGTGAAATAAATCTATCGATTCCGTCGGAGACGGAGAAGTGTCGATGAAATTGACACCAACGGAAGTATCAAAGGAAGGCCACATGGGGGTGCAAGGCATGACTAGCACCCCATGACCAGAGAGGTGCAACATACTCCAAAGGTGCAATGCACAAAGACATGGGCATCAAAATGGAATGAAGAAAGATAAAGTCCACCATGGCATGATCACATGTGGGTACAGCTCCCTCCACTTTTGTCACAATTTTTATGTTGCTCAAACACAAAAACAGATGTGACCATGCGGACCAGTGGATTTTTCTACCACATTTTGATATATGGCATGTGCCCAAAGCATTTTAATTCAAACAGAAACAAAATCCAAAAGGATTTGAATTCGAACAAAAAGAAAAAGGATAAACACAAAAAAACTATGAGGACGCCACTTGGGCCAGCCTCGGCGCCACTGGCCCAACTGGGTTGACGCTCTGCGGAGGGGGAGGCTGGCTAGGCCAAGCCCAGCAGCACACGCTGGCTTGGCAGCCGCTGGCAGGCGGGCAAGGGCTGTCAGCCTCCCAGTAATTAACAAAAAAGGAGGGGGCCTTTGCGCCAGGGCGAGATCAAACCCGCGTCGCGGCCTTCCCACATAGCCCCCCTAGACACTACGCCACTCGTCTGAATTCGTCAGTGGAGGGGTAGAAGGAAAGGTAAGGACTTCTGCATCCCCCCAAACTCTGAACCCAAAATCGCCTGACGGACACGAAGGTGTCGGATGGCGGCGGAGCTGACGCTGTCCTCAACGGGCACCGGGGAAGACTAGACGGCACATCCATGCACGCCCAAGCGTCGGGATCTGGCCGGATCCTGCATGACGGCGACGCTAGCCTCGACTGAAAACAGCGCGGAACCACTGCACTTGCGCAAGATACTGACGGCCGAGTGCAGCGGCAAACAGCGACGCCGCTGGCCTCAACTACAGCGCGAGCTAGACTACGCGGGGGAGCTCGACGTGCAGATGCGACACCCACCTTCACACTCCTGCTCTTGGCCTCGCCGGAGACACAGCGACAGCGACGGCACCATCGCCTAAACTTCACGGCAGCAACAGCTCTGAAAAGGTTCAGACCCGGGTACTCCTCGCTACTGGCAAGAGCAAGGGCTCTCCTTGGCTGCCACTGGCGTGCCCACGACGCTACCAGAGCACGCGCACGAACGCCCAAGACACTCCATGGTCACGGCGACCACGGCCGCACGGCGGTGACACCTGCCGTGGATGGGCACGAGCACGACACTGCACGACAGACGGGTGCAAGCCCTACGGGGAGAAGGAGAAGGTGCGGCTCACCTAGGGGATGTCGATGTAAGGCCCCCAATGCGGTGCTAACTCAAGTTAGTCTCTTTCGCATCCCGCTCGAGTTATTAGCGCATAAAAGGCCACCAACTCACGACACTCACACTCGTGTCGCTGCCGGGTTCTCGACAACAGATATAAGAACAATGAACTTTATACTAAGACATAAATATATAGAGTCCAGGGCATACATCGCCGTTGGTATTTATTACATCATCCCAGAGTTCCATGGACCCAACAGTACATCATGCAACAGGCAGAAGACAAACACGACCGAGTACGGTCAAAATCCAAATGGCCCTAGAGAGGGCTACACATAAACAAGTCCACCCACGGAACGTCGGAACCCAACTATAGGATCTACTGAGCGAAGTCATCCTCATCATCGTCCTCCGAGGGCACCTCCATGAAGTAACGTCCGGTTCTCGGGTCGAGGTAGTAGTCAACTGCAGCGGCCGATCAGGAAAAACAGTAAAAGCAGAAAGGACCCGAGGGGTGAGATTACATCATTATAGGATAACTAACTTCCTACGGTAAGGCAAGTAATTGGAAAGGTTGCACTCGCACTTGCATATATAGTGGCTATCGTTCTAGTAGAGTAGAGGTAAGATCCAAGAATGCACGTGACATCGTGTCATAAGTCTACTATCCACCTACTTACGGCAAACATAACATAACCTTGATCTTCTATCGGCCCCCCTGGACGAAGAAAAGCAGCCAAGGCACACACACACGATAGGCAAGTTTTAATTATGATCCAGATTGATGTTATTTTATGAACAAGGAGTAGGTCTCAAGTCGTCCATAACCGCGGACACGGCTTTTCGAAAAGATTTAGCCCTGCAGAGGTGTACCAACTGCCCATCATAGGCTTCGCATGTACGCACGGTTTCCACTTGGCTAGGTAAACGCCTGAAACTCCGGAACGTCAGAGTTCCTCTAACTAACAACGCACAATTCCGGGTGGCCCCCGGTGAGTCGACACCCAACTCAAAAGCCGGCCGCACTCTCGAATCGGTCTCTACCGTCTGTCGCATGTTTGGATAGCCGGTTAATCTCACATGAGACCGGGTCCTCAGCCGGACAAGGTGGGCCAGCCAAGGAACATGTCCTTCTGTCCCAGGGTGGTTTGAAAACAACTGGTGTACCACCAGCACACACACGTCGCAAATGTAAATCAGCTCGGGCCACCACTAGAATTGTAAGAAGCTAGGTAGGTAAGACAAGGGGGCCCATAGAACCCCACACACGATTAGGCACGCTCATCAAGAAACACAATACCCGGAACTCGGGACCTAGGTGACTCAAATGGAACAAAACACCTGGCGGGAACAGCCCGGTCTCCCATCCTTCGTCAAATATAAATTAACATCATAATAATAAATATCAACCAACTTCTTTAATAACATGATATCCCAACCATAGAATAAGGTAAAGCAGCAAGTTTTCCTAATCATACTAAGCAATGTCTGAGAAGCGATAACTTAGCAATACAATGTTTTGCTGGGATGTGGGGATCATGGCTGTTTGGTTTTTATTGTGGCATAAGCAAGGTGGATAGGATCAAACAATCGGTCTAGACTACAGCTAGGCAGGTAGGCAGAAAGTTATCAAGTAAGGGTATAGATCTTCCCCTTTCCTGGGTAATCGGTCGACGGAGCAGACGTAGCAGGGTCCTCGGGCTCGGTGTCAGAAATCTCCATGTAAGTCTCCTCGGCAGCCTCAGGTGCTAACGTAAGGTACCGTCAAGGGAAAGCACACGAGTAAACATCGAGATCAACAAAGCTCAAGCATGGATGAGATGATCAGGTTTAATAGACATGGTGTGACCGTATCTAGTCAAATTTAAATGAAGGTGTTGACGACACATCAACAACTTCATATGAAATTACTTATATTTTTACGGCTTTGGTCATAGCCTTAATTTTTGGTGTAAATATCATAGCAACATGGCATGGCATGAACAACAAAACATGTTATCAAAGTAAAGCATCGTAAAATTAAACTAACGATTCCGGAGACGGAGGAATGTGTCGGTGAAATTGACACTGGGAAGATACAACAGAAGAAAAGGGTCCAGCCACATTGCATATGACAATATGCTAGGGGCTGGTTTGAGATTGCAAGGAATTGAAGACGACATGGAAAAGAACTTGAAGGATCAGATGCACAAGATTCAATATGCACTGAAATTGAAAAGAATGCAAAGGAAAGGGGGAAAGGAAAAATTGAAATGGTCAAGTGTTTACACCATGTCCATTTGAGTTGTACAAAACAACAAATGGGCATCACCTTTCAAATCTCTGGGTTTTGCTACCCCAAAACCATATATGATATGTCACACTTTGAATTTGCAAAGCACTTTGAAAATTTAAAAGAAATGAGGGGCTTAAATGCAAAATTGCCCTCACTCCCAAAGTATAGAGGGGAAAAATGCAAAAAGGACATCACTATTGTGATCAGTGGGAAAAACTACCCCAAAATCATATATGGGATGCTATAAAGGTCGCAGAAAAGGATAAAGTTCAAATTCATATTTGAATTTGAATTCAAATGAGAATTTAAACTTAAAAGAAAAGAAAAGGAAAAGGAATAGAAAAAAAGGAGAGATCTGCCCCAGGAGGGCTGCTCCCGGCCAAACTGGCCAAACTCATTCTCTCTCTCTCTGGGCCAGCCCACTAGGCTCTCAGCCACTGGCAGGTGGGCCCCGGCGGTCAGCAACTACAAAACATGCAAAAAAATGGGGGCGCCGGCTGGGACTCGAACCCGAGCTGCGCTGCGTTACTCCACAGCCCCCTACCACTGCGCTACGAATCGTTTTCTTAAACGAAACGAGCCGCAGCCTAGGTAAGCTTCAGCCCCCCATGCTTCTGAACCCAACACGATGCGCAACTCCGGTGACCCTCGCATCGCGCACAGACGTCCTCCGGTCACCACGCCATGAGGAAAACCTGAGAGGGAACCTTGCTCTACACAGCGGTGCTCGCCATGGCCACCAACTCTTCTCCATCTCCTCGGAAATCTCAAGGGAACAGCACGGTGGCGAGTGGCTCTGAACTTCCGACCGACAGAGAAAAAAGCCCCAACTTTGATTAATCCGTGTGTTGAGATCACGGCGCCCCTGGCCATGGGGTCACTTCCAACTCCTAGAGGGCATCACCACGAACCCGTGGGTACCTCTTCCCTGTGCTTTACCTCACCAGAGCGGTGGCTAGCTTCAACTGAACTCGCGGCGGCGCTGCACTACTGTGACAGGCAGATTCAGACACGGCGTCAACACTTCACTAAGCGCGAAAAGGCGGGTCTTTGAGGGCCAAAGGCACGCTCTGGACACTCCAGGAGCACATGGGAGAACACCCGAGGCATGCCATGGCACGGCGTGCTTGGATTCCTCGCCGGCGACGGTTAAACGCGGCGGATCCACTACTGCTACCGGAGGCAGATGGCTACGCGGAACTACGGGCACGGGCGCGGGCATCAGCTCACCTTGTGGGTCGCAAGGGACGCCCAACCAAGCTGTAGAGGAGGAAGCGGTTCGTGGCCGTCGTAGGGGACGAAGAGGTCCGCGGCGGCCTGCTCTGCTGCGGGGTCGTCTCGCTCCATCGGGCTCCGATCTGAACACAGAAACGGGGTGAGGTGAGCCTGTGGTCCGTGCAGACGAGCGCTTGGTCAAGAACATGGCGAGACGGCGGCGAATTTCGCCGGAGCTCACCGGACTCAAGCGGAACAGAAACGAAGAGGGGAAACCATCCCGGCGGCGGCGAGGGGGCACTGCTGGGAGGAAGGGAACCCTAGGGGTCCTGGGGGGCTCTGGAGCTTGGACAAATAGGAGGGAGCCCTCCTAGCCACGTCGGCCGCATTGATGTCGACGCTCCGGCCGGCTGTGAGAGGGAGTCCGACGGGTACCTCTCCAGCGTGGAAAGGCGACGAAGGACGAGCGCCCGATGGAGATCGGACGTCCAAGGGAAGCCATGTGTACCGCTTCGCTGGACAGGGCCAGCTGGGCTGCGGGGAGAAGAGGCCCAGGTGGGCTGGGCTTCGGTTTGGAAGGAAAAAGAACACCCTTTGTCCATTTTCCATTTAAATAAAACAGAAATGGTTAGGAAATTTTCTAGCACAAATTACATGGAATTTTAATGCACAAAAATATGCAAAATACTCCCTGTAATATTCCTCAATTTCCAAAATTGGTTTGAGAATTTTTGCAACAACTAAAATGGAGCTCTTTTTTTGAAATTCAAATCAACTTGAACTAGAGGCCACATTTTCGGTGATGGAAAAAATGGGTTGAGGCTTTTAAAACCTTTGACATTGCAAAGGAAATGGCTATGCCAAGTTTGATATCTAGGGGAGATGAAATGCAAATGGAACAATTCCCCCAACATGCTTCTTGAACCATCTTTGGAGTAATTGAAATCAAATCAAATGGGCTCCAATCCCAATGCAAATTTAAATCACCACGAAATCTCATGATCAAGCAACATGTGAAGTTACAAGGTCAACAGACAAAGAAAAATTAAATGATGTTTTACAGGCATTGCATGTGGGCTGTTACAGCTCTCCCCCACCAACACAGGATCTCGTCCCGAGATCTAAGCCTGAAATAACTCTGGATACTCGGAACGGAGATGATCTTCACGCTCCCACGTTGCTTCCTTCTCCGAATGATGTGCCCACTGGACTTTCATGAACATGACGGTCTTGTTGCGAGTCTTGCGCTCGGACCTCTCAAGAACATGGACTGGACGCTCTGAGTAGGAAAGGTCCGCACTCAGCTGGATCTCGCCCAAGTCAACGGCCTGCTCTGGCTGCTTGAAGCATTGCTTTAGCCGGGACACATGGAACACGTCATGCACCATGGACAGAGTCTCTGGAAGCTCGAGCTTAAAGGCAAGAGGTCCTCTTGTCTCAAGGATGCGGAAAGGTTCGACAAATCTTGGAGTGAGATTTCCTTTGATGCCAAAGCGGTGAGTTCCCCTCACTGGAGACACCTTCAGGTACGCCCAATCACCAACCTGAAACGCTACACCACGGTGCCTTTTGTCATAATAGGCCTTCTACCTAGACGGTGCTGCCTTTAGGTGCTCTCAGACAATCTTCACTCTGTCCTTTGCCTCCTGGATCACATCTGGACCGAACAACTGCCTCTCGCCTGTCACGGACCAGTTCAAAGGTGTCCTGCACTTCCGGCCATACAAGACTTCAAATGGTGCTGCCTGCAGACTTGCCTGATAGCTGTTATTGTAAGAGAACTCAGCATATGGCAAGCACTCTTCCCACTTCATGCCAAAGGATATGACACATGCTCGAAGCATGTCCTCAAGGATTTGGTTCACGCGCTCGACTTGCCCACTTGTCTGAGGGTGATAAGCGGTACTGAACAACACTCTCGTACCAATCGCCTTTTGAAAGGCCTGCCAGAACTTAGAGGTGAAAAGGCTGCCTCTATCGGAACTGATCTTCTTGGGAATGCCATATAAAGATACAACTCTTGTGGTGTACAAATCCGCCAACTCAGCTGCTGAAATGGAGTCCTTCACTGGAAAGAAGTGGGCAACTTTGGAAAGATTGTCAATGACAACAAAGATGGAATTGTTCTTCTTTTGCGACAAGGGGAAGCCTGTGATGAAATCCATCTCTATGTGATCCCATTTCCACTCCGGGATCTCAAGTGGCTAAAGAAACCCTGCAGGCTTCTGGTGTTGTGCCTTCACTCTCCTGCACACATCACACTGAGACACATAACGGGCAACATCCTGCTTCATACGATTCCACCAAAAGCTTTTCTTGATATCTTGATACATCTTTGTACTGCCAGGGTGAATCGATAGCTTGGAATCATGAGCTTCCTTCATGATGACCTCTCTGAGATCTCCCTCCTTGGGAACAATAACTCGCTCTTCTATCGGGACCCGGGGTTAGCGTATGCAAGACTCGCTACAACACAATCATATGGAGAGCCGAGAACCGTACCCACTTTTCTAAGCAGACAAGGCCAAGCACAGAACGTTCTCGGAAAGCATCGAACGTGAGGGGCATCCCATACAGGCCGGATGATCAACTGAAATGGGTCCTCATCGTCCGCACACAAGTCTAAATGATATGGGTGGTGAACTCCCATACTCATAGACAAGTCTCCTCAACCATACTATCGATTGTATTATAACCCTTACATAGACTTACTCCAGCCCGATCACTTAGTCGGGGTCTAGGGTGGGCTCGATCATACATCAAAGTGTGCACGTGACAGAGTCACGAGCAATCGCATCGCGATGCCCCAAGCTGCGCACATCTATGGGCCACTTGGTGTATAAAATACCGCTAGCCAGATCACAACTAAGGTCTCGAAAACCCATACTAAGACATGCATGATGTAATCATACACGCAGCACACATGTCTAGTATGAACAGCAAGTATCATTGCAATTCTCTACAAAGTATACAACTTTATTGATAACTCTTACAGAGTGCACACAGAGATCACGAGACCGTGATCCAACATTACAACAAGCATGCGGAAGCAAATTATGTCTTGGTACAGACAAGTTTAACAAATGGCTTAAGCAGCTTTATTTAAACACAAGCCCTCCACGACGGAACCAGTCTGCTGACTGGGACTACACTAGCTTGGTCTTCAGTCGTCGAGCTCGAGGAAGAATCCACCTTCGGGGTCAGTGGGTTCATCTAAAACATAGAATAATCAAACGTGAGTACAAAGACGTACTCAGCAAGACTTACGTAGGAGCTATACTACTCATGCACATGTATCAAGGTAAAGGGAGGTGGGGGTTCATAAGAAGAAGTGTCAGCTTTCACTTAGCTAGTCCTAAACTACGAGTACCAGACTTGAGGTAAGAAGCGTACACAAGTCCACTACATCTCCAACCAATTACACCACTATGGTGCCTTTCTCGACTTCCCCACGAGAAAGCACGCCATAGCACTCACGCTTATCTTGGAAAGTTTTATAAGTATCCAGTTCAAGTTCTCTAAATAATCAAGCTAAGCTTTCCAAGCAGTCCCTTACCGCGGACGCGGCTATTCGAATAGTTTTGTTAACCCTGCAGGGGTGTACCACTACACACACATGATCATCAGTTACCGCCTCTGTACTCGACACCGTTCAAGAAGTGTCGGCGAAGATGCTCACCACAACTTTTACCTCATTGCCAATCTAGTCCAAGAAATCCGCCTACCTGGGTTGGCTACCGCTATCGTGAACCCATCCGGTTTACCGAAGTGGACCCAGATGATGTGTGCGTGGTGCATAAGCCGGTCTCGGTTGAGCCGTTCTCTCACTTAGCAGCCAGGCCACAAATCTACCAGAACTCCGACCTACTGCGACATCTGGACATCGAAAGGGATGAGTTAGTAGGTTGAGAGGCGTCAGTGAGCCCAATGTGTGGTTGTACTCTTCATCTTGGATCACCACACAAGAACTCGGACTTAGGGTGGTGTTCAACGAGACAACCCACTGTGTACTCCTACACAACCTCTCATCGTTCACCTTGTATTAGGGTAGATTCACCAACACATTTCCACCATCATCAACATGATTGCTACCATCCCGACTCACATAACAGTATCATCATTGTATCACTCTAAGCATGCAATAAGCAGTAACAATTGCAGGGGCCACATGATATCAATCAACTCCTACATTTGCTAGGATTGTGGTTTGCTTACTACTGTGACAAATGATAGGTCATGCAAAGGAATGGGTTCATCTATGCGGTAGAAACGTAGCATGGTAATCATCCTAAACAATGCGTAAGCGAGATTGAGAGGGAAGTGGGATTTTATCGACATGATCAATGGGGGTTTGCTTTCCTTGCTGACGAGGTTCAGTATCGAGGTCTTCAACGAAGGGGGCAGCCTCCTGTTCCGGTTCCACTTCTACTCGACAAACAACAAACAAGGAAGAAATATAAATACCATGCACAATCACATGGTTGAAGGTTGAAACTTGATGTATATGCTTCTGATGTGTGAGGGTTTCCATTTAAATGAAGTGTATTGCAAAGGTTTTGCAAATTCAAACTTCAATTTGAATTTAAAAGGAATTCATATGCATTGTTCTCACTGTTTCCCCCATTTTAAAATGGTCAAACATGAAAAAAAAGTGCATATTCAGAATCCTTGCATTTTTCTGATAATTTTACATATATTATATGTTTAATTTGGAGTTAAAATGAATTATTTATGAATTTCCAAATTTAATTCATTTTCTGGATTTTCTGGAATTGATTTAAATAGAAATCATTTACTGCATCAGCATGAGGTCATGCTGACATCAGGGGGGTCACTGACCACTGGGACCCACGTGTCAGTGTCTCACTGGGTTAATTAAATTGATTTAGTTTTAATTAAACTAACAGGGGGCATTAACAAGGGCTGGGCCCACTTGGCAGTGGCTATGGCAAGTGGGGCCAGGGGGATTAAGCTCTGGTTTAGGCGCTAATGGAGGAGGTCTTCGCCGGCGTCACTGTGGTCGCCGGAGACTCGCCGGAGTTGCGAAAACAAGCACGGTTTGGGGATTCCTTGGCACTAGCTTGTAGTTGGGGCCCTTCTGCGTCGAACGGTGGCATCAGGGGGTCACGGGGTTCACCGGAGCGTCGCCGGCGTCGAGGTTGGCGGAGACAGAAGCACGACGAGGTCGGGTTCGGGGTTCTAGTGCACGGCTTGAGCCAAAACTTGGTGCGTTCGAATGCTGGAGGTGGCAGGCGCCAAACGCACGCATTGGGGCTCACCAAGGGCACGAGAGCGAGTGCTAGCTCAACAGGGGCGGAGAGCTTGCTCGGCTCTCATGGAGGATCGCAACAGAGAGCGAACGGGGAGGGGGTAGTAGGGGAGATCGACGCAGGACCTCACCCTGGTTGCAACGGAAGGGACGGCGTGGTCGGAGATGCTTCAACGGCGAGGCAGTCGAAGAAATCGTGCAGCGGCCTTCGTCGGAGACGAAGAGAGGGGCGGCGGCTACAGGGCTTCCGGGGTCGATTCCTTCTGCACAGGGATGAAGACGACGTCGGGGAGCACGGTGGACACCTTGTTTTGCCTTGAGGAGCTCACTGTCCGCGCGGGTGCGGAGCCATGGCGACGGCGGCGCTCGATGGTCGAGGGGGTTCGTGAGAGAGAGAGAGAGAGAGAGGGAGAGGCTCTGGAGGGGGGGAATGGAAGCACGGCATCTCCAGGCGTGGCGTGGCGCGGCTAGAAGGCGCGGGAGGAGCAGGTAGAGGCCTGGGAGGCGTCGATATGCTCGGCTGGCTCGATGGCATTCCACCGAGCAGCTTGGAGGCGCGGGGTGGGGAAGAAGACCCCTCTGCCCCTGGTGGGCTGGCTGGGCTGGCTTCGCCTAGGCGACAGGTAAGGGTTTTTCTCTTTTTCTGTTTAATCTTTCCTTACTTGATTTTATTTTCTGTAATTTGTTTTGCCCATTAAATAAAATAGCTAGGAATTTTTGTAAATGCTCAAAATTTATATATGGACTTACATGACCAGTAGCTAGTCATTCCCAACTTTTGAACATTTTTTAAATTTCAAATGTTTGAATTCAAATTCAAATAGGGGTTTAAATTTAAATCCATGCTCCTGTTTGAATATTTGAAAATCCATGAGCATGGGGTTGGTCCCACATCACTTGATATGTGATCACACTCATTTATGAGACTTTTCAAAAATGCAAAAGGAATTTTTGGAGCAAATTTATTTCTGGCCATTTGAATTAATTCATCTGGGGGGGTTCCTTCTCCCATTTGAGTTTGAAATTGAATTCCATTTGATTTTGTAACACTCTCACTGTCACTGAACAGTAATCACCATTACTGTTGATAATTACTGTTCAAAATTTTACTTTGATCAACCTGGGTCGGATCAAAAATTTAAATTTCCCTTGTGATGTTGTTGAAAGCAATATGGCCATGGGCCTTGATCATCTTGAATCACAACAAGTCTAACCCCTTTGAATTGAAATCAAATCAAAACTCAAAGTGCCTTGTGGTGAATATTAAAAATAGGTGACAATTAAAATTTGCTCAAAATGGTGAAACCAATTTTATAAAATGTATAATAATCATTTGATCATGTCCCTATACTTTGGGAAATTTATTGAATTTTAAAATAAATCAAAAAATTCTAAACAGTGCCAATATAGCCCCAAATACCCATTATATATTCAAAATAAATTCTTAATGAATTCTAAATGAATTTATTTTGCACACAAACCTTTTGTGGCACTGTTATATGGTGTGACATTAATTTAGGAACACTTGGCACATATTATAAAATTCATATACTAGCTAAACAAATAAAACAGAAGGAAAAGGATAAACAAAAAAAAAGAAAAATTGCAAAAGAGTATTTGTCGCCCTGGGCAAAGCCCACCTAGAGCCCACTTCCACTTCCCTGTCTTCTTCAAACTCCTAATCATGGAGGGAACCGTGGCGGCCATCCCATGGACATGGCCACGTGCCGTCCATCCGCCGCTTCCTCGACGCCCTACAAAACGTCGTCGAGCTCCCCTGCGCAAACCCTAGCCACCTCCCCCCCCCTCGTGTTCCCCTGCTTCTTCTCCACGAGATCCGAGCTCCGCCATGGCCGCGGTTCCGCGATCCGCCGTGGCCAACGTGCTCCCCGCACACATCCGACTTGTCCATGAGGTCCCTCAACGTCGTCTACGTCCTCGTGTGCCTTCCATTTGGGTCGGGGAGCTCTGGAGGCGACGCCTTTGTCTTCCATTCGCCGCGGACGTCGTCATCTTCCTCGCCGGAATTCGCCACCCCGCGCGCTCCTCTGGCTTCCCCGATCACGGTATCGAGCTCCTGGTGAGCTTCACATCCGATTCCCCCTCTTCCTCGGCTCGATTCGTCGATGTGACCGTCGCCTTGAGCTCACCATGGACATGGCCGTGGTTCCTGTCCTCGTCACGGACTTGGCCGCGCCCGCGTGCGCCTTCTGGCACCCGTGTGCGCCGCCCGCGCTGCATGTGCCCTGCGCGAGTGCACGCGCCCACAATTGCCACCGCCGGGCTCGCCGCGTCCTCCTCGCCGCGCTCAGGCCACTGCCATGGCCGCCACGTCCGTGCTTGCCCCGCGCCCTTCTCCTCCCTGCTCCTCCCCGCGCACTGCTCAGCAGCTGCTGCGTGCGCCCGCCCCGCCGCGCGTGCCCCCCCCCCCCCCACACACACACCTCGCCGTGCCCCCCCCTTGGCCAGAGGGCCTCGCCGGCGTGGGCGCCCCATGTACTTGGCCGTGGGCTAAGCCCCTAACCGCCGCGCCCATGTAATCAGGCTAACCCCCCCCCCCTGTTAATAACCCCCATGCTAATTAAAACAGAAAAATAACCCCCCCCCCTAGTCTATTACATGTGGGGCCAACCCCCCCCCCCCTTAATTAAATCTCTGGTTTAATTAATTTCTTAACAAAAACTAGAGTCTATGACAGCTGGGTCCCACCTACTGTTTATATTAATTAAATGATTTTGTTAAAATGTGAGTATGACATGTGGACCCCACTGGTAATTTAATTAAATTAGATGTTTTAAATTGCTTATGTGTATGACATGTCGATCCACCCTCAGCACTGTTTGGATAAGGTTTTGGATAATGTTGCATTTTAATAATAAAAGAAAATCCAAAAATGATTAAAAATGATTTAAACTTTGAAATTGAATATCTTTTAAATCGTAACCCCGATGAAAATAATTTATATATCAAACTTGATCAGAAAAATACAAATAATACGAATACGCTATCTGTATACCAATCACGCCCCTCTAACACAACGAACACAAGACATTCCCCCTCCGATTGCACTTTCCGGTAATTTTCCGGTGCCGGTAAAACTTGTCGGATGAAAATGTTCTGAACATAAAAGTTGTTCATAATAGTTCAACTAACCTGGATACCCCACCCACACGTTTGTCGGATGTCCACGACACCTCCGGCATGATCCCTTCCCCCCCGGACACCCCTGTTCGGTAATCACCCGGAGCTGGTTGATCATCCCCAGATGAATTCCCGCTCCGAGCATATTGCATCGTACTACGTTAGAGCACCGATAATGATTCATCTGTCATGTCATGCTTTGATTGCTATGATTTCTTTATATTTACTGTTTGTTCCCCCCTTAATCTCCGATATACCCCGTTGCTGCCGACGACGACATCGTTGCCGAGTACGACTACTTCGTCGACGACCGTACCCCTACCGTCGAGCTTCCAGGCAAGCAGAGCCATTCTCTTCTCCAGATATCGCCTACCTTTCCGTACTTTCTTGCACTAGGCATTGTTACTTCTGCTGCTATGTTACAATCCTATTCAATTGCATAGCTTGATTTTGTCGCCCCTTGTTGTACTTTCCTTATCCTATGCTGCCTGCTATATCTATATATTATATTCAGCAGTGAGCCCTCCGCATTGTTAGCTAGGATTAGATAGCTGGCCGTGGCCACTCAGGGGAGTGACGCGGATACAAAACATATACAACTGCAACAGGTACGGATCAACGCAGACGCCCTAGGGAACCTGCAACGGCGAGACTCTGCCGAGTCCCTTCGAGTTTGACTTACGAGTGGATGAACTCGTATTTCACTCTCGTTGGTTCAGTAGCGTAGAATCACCGGGATGATACGAGGTTTACCTCTTTAGTTCATTTCGCTGATGTCTTTGTCAAACCTCTTTAAGTGTGCCATCGAGGGTGATACCTCCTGGTTTCACTTAATGGTAGGCACTCGAACCAACTGGTGTCCTTAAAGGTAAGAGTCGGGCGACCAAACGGTGCCCGCGAGCGGTATATTGTCGGGAGCTACAGGGAGGGTACGACCGATGTTACTGGCGTGCTTGGCCCCTGCTCGTATCTCGCGAGAGTTACCAAACTACGAAAAGTCGAGCTCTACCAAGAGCACACGCGAGACAAGGTAAGGAGACGGTTCACCTTGTTGGTAACCGCAGTGACTTGGTGGGACGACAGGGCAGGCACCGATGTACTGGTGGTCCTGACTGCTGTCGTTGTCCGCGGGTCAGTTAAGTCGAGGCAACGATAACGGTTGTCCTGCAATTTAATAAAATGACTAATGGTTCAGTGAATGTCTTGAGTTGGCTATATGCCATGTATGGACTACCTACCCGTGGGAATTACGAGTTATGGGCTCCTCTGCTTCGTAGTGTCGTCCGAGGACTCTTCAGACGTCAGCAGTACTGCGGCTTGCGCCGGGAAGTGGTGTTGTCTTATTTTCTCGCGCGGTGGTGTCTTATTTGGATTTGCTTTAACTTCACCGGCCAGCCACGCACCGTGCAGGAGTACGTTCGGGTTGGGGTCCAAGGCCCGGCGTACTTAGGATTTAGACCGGCGGATGGCCTCTCTATTGAGTTTGAAAGATGGGCTACAGAGTGTCGGATACCCTCGGTGGAGCGTTCCCTAACAAGGTTCCCGCCAGCCTGGAGATCCGTGTGTGTAGTGTAACACAAGTGAACCCCTGCAGGGAAGATTAATCTATTCGAATAGTCGTGTCCACGGTAACAGGACGCTTTATGCTGAAGCTGGACCTTACCACTACAAACTATTATTATTAAACTGTATGGTTCCGGGTTTTATTCCTCGCGGGGATGTCGAGGAGGTGAACTCGGAGGCATTGCTAATTATTACAACTTATTATTATACAATGCTGCAGCAACTTCTGCTGCATTGTTACTTTATGCTTTATATAAACTGTTGGCTGATTCTTACCTCATGCTGGAAGACTCGTTGGAAGATGCTAGTCTTCGTTAGGCCTAGCTTCTTACCCTTGCTCTGGATTTCTGTCTTCCAGTCCACTATATACAGCCTCTTCTTTTTGTTGATACAATGTATAATGCTTAGTAGCGGACGTAAGACTCGCGGGTATGCTAGATACTCACCTTTGCTTTATTTCCCCTTTTTCTCTTTGCCTGATCGGCCGCTGCAGTCGACGTTGGAGCCCAGGAGCAGGAGTACCCCGGAGGCGACTACTACGACGTCGAGTTCCCCGTCGACCAGGATTAGTTCGGTGGATCCCAGGCAGGAGGCCTCGCTTTTTCGATCTGTATCTCTGATGTCATTAGTGCTAGCCTTCTTAAGGCAAAACTTGGTTAACTATGTCTGTACTCAGATATTATGACTTGTATGACTTATGTATTCGGATCCTCGTGATCCCTGGTATTGTAACATATTGGTTTATCCTTTTGTGTTTAGTGTTATGTTGTAATATTCTCACCGTGGCACCCCTAATCTCAGCCGTGTACCCTGCGTGTATGATTATTGTACACGGATTGATTTTGGAGGCGTCACAAGTTCGTATCAGAGCCGACTGCCTGTAGGTAACCCCCTTCCAACTCCTTGGTCGAAGTCGAGTCTAGTTTTTGCAAAACTACTTTACTAACAGTGTCGTGTGGCTTATTGGCCCACGTCGCATAAACTGGGTGGTATTAGGATCTTTTTCTCCGTAACCTTACTCTGGGACTCTGATCTCTCTTCTCTTTCGGGTTAAAGATTTTGCTAACTCTGACATTAGGTTCTCGTGACTACTTCCTCCCGGAGAGCCCCTCATTACAGATGATCGCTTGCTACATGAGAAGATTCTGAAGATTGCTCTCCGATAAAGTTCCCGAGACCATATGTGTCGATCACCTTTACCCTTCCCTCCCATCGATAAGTCCGTATGTATAACCGCATACACCTTTCATTCATCCATTCAATCCCAGTTGTTCTTGTGTTCACAAGATGCATCGAAATACTTTCCGTTGTTTCGGGAAGCCTTTGAGCCTACTGCCTTGCAGCCTCTTTTCACCCTGCGGAAAATTCCTCACATTTAACGAGGATCCTTCCATCCTAAGTGCTTGATGTGATTCCCATAAATACTTTGAAATACTATTCGATCTCGCGACAATCCTCGGCAGCCTACTGCTTTGGAGATTCTTCTTACCTACTTGCACTTTGATTGATCTCGTTTCTCTTGTGGTCTTCGATGACCTCCCTTGGCATTGCCATTCTGATCGGTTGAATCATCGTGTGTACTAGTGCACGCAATTATCAGTTGATCCCTATGAATCCATTCTTCTGGCTCAGACTTCATTCCGGGCATGAGCTGGTTCTCGGTAATCAAACCTTAATCGATTGACCGTCAAGCTTCTATTCAACTTATTCATGTCTGATCGATGTATCTGAATCTGATACACCGATATGGAAGTCATAATTCCTTTGTACTTAAGCGTCAAATTATTCAGATGCTTCTGTCTCCGATGTCTTTGCATTATTTCTTGTTATGGTTGAGTACCGAAACTCACACCAGACTCTCTGTACGCCGCCTGACCTTTTGGTGGATTAGTACCTGCCGTCCTCTTGTGTCCTAAATCATTTACGAGCTTCCCCTGATACAAAATGCCTTTGGTGAACGGTATCATCTGGTCTGTGTCATCAGCCTTCTGCTTTCAAACTTGTATCTCTTGTTCCTATTGTTTGTTGTATAGATTCGTAAGATGTCCCTATGGGTTGTACCTATGTTTCAACCATCTGTGTGAAGCCCGGAAACTTCTGCGGGTCATACTCTACTGGTGTTATGCCAGATAAATTTTTTAATGCTACAAATTCATCGATAGCGAGAAGTGAATGAAAGGCTATGCATTGAAGAAGTGGGAGTCGACCCTGAACCTTTGTGTTCATGCCCATGGATACGATGTAGAACTTATCATGAAAGCTTCTTGTAAAGTTAAAGTGTCCCCTTGGTGGAAATTCTTCTTGCGTCTGTGATCTTTCGTTCTACCTTCGAGTATTACCCCCTGGTATCTCGAGGATATCGTGCCATTGCACCACCTCTTAAATAATTTTTGCAGAAGGAATACTTCTCATCGATTTTTGCCACTCCATGGGTTCTGGGTTGTCGTCAACCGAGAACACCGCTTACCTTTTGTTCCACCACTCCTTTTGTTTGGTGATGTTGCTATTCGATTGCATTCTCTTGAAACCTCTCGACATCAAGTGTCGTGGTCATCATCAGCATTTTTGCTTCTTCCATGTACCTATTGAATTCATGGTGAGAAATACCATCCTTGCCCCTCGATGATTTGTGTTATCATCGACAACATCCTTTGACTCCTTGCCAATACGAACTTGGTCAAGTATATCTTGCTCTGTTTTTTTTTCTTCCTCGGGAAAGAATTACGCCTGATACGTGTGTATCATCACAATTTCCTTTCCATTGGTCCGCTTAACCTTTCTTTTTAATATAAATTATCTGAGCAGTGATAATTTCCTGCTTATGTAAACACTTCGGTGTACTACTTTGTCTGTACAACCTGTTACGATTGTTGATGACTTTTCGGTGACCACCAATGGACGAGAACTTTGCCAATTGGTCCGCCTCGTCTTAACGAGCAGGAAAATGGTTCTCTTCGTCCCTCGCCCTTGGTACCGACATTGTTGCCGACATAGCTAACAACATGTTCTCTGACTTACCTGGCAACTTGATCGCATTGTTTGTCACCACCCTTCTTATTCAACGTTGGCCCATAACCCACAGTTCCACAGGATCGAAACCTGACTCGCTTGTACCTTTCTGTTCTCAAGGTTATTCCTCTTGTTTGACCTCGTATGCAACTCACGAGTCCTCTACCTTGTGCTATTCAGTTCGATATCAGACTCAGTGCTTATGCATGATGCTCTAGACCCCTTGTCATCCTCCGTTATCATCGACGAATGCTTGCATATCCACTTGAACACTTCTCATGCCTTCTTTTATTTCTCTCGATGTATCTCCCTGAGTTTAACTCGTGAGATACTTTGTACCCCATTCCCTTGGACCATGTCGGTTGGTTAACCTTGTACCGGTCCAACACCCTTAAATTTTTCTCCTAGCCTATTCATAAGTACGATGAATACCCTGAAGGAAGGATTACAACTCGTCGAGATGCGCTGATGCAGAGAAATGAAGACATCAACATGAAGGATTAACTTCTTCGAGAAGGACAACAAGACCCAGAAGATTCGTTAGAATACGAAACCCAAACTTTAACCCTTACACTACCTTTTAATTCTCGGGACGAGAATTCTTTGTAGTGGGGGAGATTTGTAACACTCTCACTGTGAGTGAACAGTAATCACCATTACTGTTGATAATTACTGTTCAAAATTTTACTTTGATCAACCTGGGTCGGATCAAAAATTCAAATTGCCCTTGTGATGTTATTGAAAGCAATATGGCCATGGGCCTTGATCATCTTGAATCACAACAATTCTAACCCCTTTGAATTGAAATCAAATCAACACTCAAAGTGCCTTGTGGTGAATATTAAAAATAGGTGACAATTAAACTTTGCTCAAAAATGGTGAAACCAATTTTTTAAAATGTATAATAATCATTTGATCATGTCCCTATACTTTGGGAAATTTATTGAATTTTAAAATAAATCAAACAATTCTAAACAGTGCCAATATAGCCCCAAATACCGATTATATATTCAAAAGAAATTCTAAATGAATTTATTTTGCACCCAAACCTTTTGTGGCACTGTTATATGGTGTGACATTAATTTAGGAACACTTGGCACATATTATAAAATTCATATACTAGCTAAACAAATAAAACAGAAGGCAAAGGATAAACAAAAAAAGAAAAATTGCAAAAGAGTATTTGTCGCCCTGGGCAAAGCCCACCTAGAGCCCACTCCCACTTCCCTGTCTTCTTCAACCTCCTGTTCATGGAGGGAACCGTGGCGGCGACCCCATGGCCATGGCCACGTGCCGGCCATCCGCCGCTTCCTCTACGCCCTACAAAACGTCGTCGAGCCCCCCTGCGCAAACCCTAGCCACCTCCCCCCCCCCCCTCGCGTTCCCCTGCTTCTTCCCCACGAGATCCGAGCTCCGCCATGGCCGCGGTTCCGTGAGCCGCCGTGGCCAACGTGCTCCCCGCACGCAGCCGACTTGTCCAGGAGGTCCCTCAACGTCGTCTACATCCTCGTGTGCCTTCAATTTGGGTCAGGGAGCTCTGGAGGCGACGCCTTCGTCTTCGATTCTCCACGGCCATCGTCATCTTCCTCGCCGGAATTCGCCACCCCGCGCCCTCGTCTGGCTTCCCCGAGCACGGCATCGAGCTCCTGGTGAGCTTCGCATCCGATTCCCCCTCTTCCTCGGCTCGATTCGTCGTTGTGGCCATCGCCTTGAGCTCGCCATGGACATGGCCGTGGTTCCTGTCCTCGTCACGGACTTGGCCGCGCCCGCGTGTTCCTTCTGGCACCCGTGTGCGCCGCCCGCGCTGCATGTGCCTACGCGAGTGCACAGGCCCACAAGTGCCATCGCCGGCCTCGCCACGTCCTCCTCGCCGCGCTCAGGCCACTGCCATGGCCGCCACAGCCGTGCTTGCCCCGCGCCCTTCTCCGCCCTGCTCCTCCACGCGCACTGCTCAGCAGCTGCTGCATGCGCCCGCCCCACCGCGTGTGCCCCCCCACACACACACACACACCTCGCCGTGACCCCCCCCCCTTGGCCGGACGGCCTCGCCGGCGTGGGCGCCCCTTGTACTTGGCCATGGGCTAAGCCCCTAACCCCTGCGCCCCTGTAATCAGGTGAACCCCCCTGTTAATAACCCCCATGCTAATTAAAACAGAAAAATAACCCCCCCTAGTCTATTACATGTGGGGCCAACCACCCCCCCCCCCTTAATTAACACTCTGGTTTAATTAATTCCTTAACAAAAACTAGAGTCTATGACAGATGGGTCCCACATATTGTTTAAATTAATTAAATGATTTTGTTAAAATGTGAGTATGACATGTGGACCCCACTGGTAATTTAATTAAATTAGATGTTTTAAATTGCTTATGTGTATGACATGTGGGTCCACCCTATCAGCACTGTTTTGGATAAGGTTTTGGATAATGTTGCATTTTAATAATAAAAGAAAATCCAGAAATGATTAAAAATGATTTAAACTTTGAAATTGAATATCTTTTAAACTGTAACCCCAATGAAAATAATTTATATTTCAAACTTGATCAGAAAAATACATATAATACGAATACGCTATTTGTATACCAATCACCCCCCTCTAAGACAACGAACACGAGACATTCCCCCTCCGATTGCACTGTCCGGTAATTTTCTGGTGCGGGTAAAACTTGTCGGATGAAAATGTTCTGAACATAAAAGTTGTTCAGAATAGTTCAACTAACCCGGATACCCCACCCACACGTTTGTCGGATGTCCACGACACCTCCGGCATGATCCCTTCCCCCCCGGACACCCCTGTCCGGTAATCACCCGGAGCTGCTTGATCATCCCCAGATGAATTCCCGCTCCAAGCATATTGCATCGTACTACGTTAGAGCACCGATAATCATTCATCTTTCATGTCATGCTTTTATTGCTATGATTGCTTTATATTTACTGTTTCTTTCCCCCTTCATCTCCGATAGACCACGTTGCTGCCGATGACGACATCGTTGCCGAGTACGACTACTTCGTCGACGACCGTGCCCCTACCGTCGAGCTTCCAGGCAAGAAGAGCCATTCTCTTCCCCAGATATCGCCTACCTTTCCGTACTTTCTTGCACTAGGCATTGTTACTGCTGCTGCTACGTTACAATCATATTCAATTGCATAGCCTGATTTTTTCGCCCCTTGTTGTACCTTCCTTATCCTATGCTGCCTGACTTATCTATATATTATATTCAGCAGTGAGCTCTGCGCATTGTTAGCTAGGATTAGATAGCGGGCCGTGGCCACTCAGGGGAGTGACGCGGACACAAAACATATACAACTGCAACAGGTACGAATCAATGCAGATGTCCTAGGGAACCTACAACGGCGAGACTCTGCTGAGTCGCTTCGAGTTTGACTTATGAGTGGATGAACTCGTATTTCACTCTCTTTTGTTCAGTAGCGTAGCATCACCGGGATGATACGAGGTTTACCTGTTTAGTTCATTCCGCTGATGTCTCTGTCAAACCTCTTAAAGTGTTCCATCGAGGGTGAAACCTCCTGGTTTCACTTAATGGTAGGCACTCGAACCAAATGGTGTCCTTAAAGGTAAGAGTCGGGCGACCCAACGGTGCCCGCGAACGGTATATTGTCGGGAGCGACAGGGAGGGTACGACCAACGTTACTGACGTGCTTGGCCCCTGCTCGTATCTCGCGAGAGTTACCAAACTACGAAAAGTCGAGCTCTACCAAGAGCACACGCGATACAAGGTAAGGAGACGGTTCACCTTGTTGGTAACCGCGGTGACTTGGTGGGACGACAGGGCAGGCACCGATGAACCGGTGGTCCTGACTGCTGTCGTTGTCCGCGGGTCAGTTAAGTCGAGGCAATTATAACGGTTGTCCCGCAATTTAATAAAATGACTAATGGTTCAGTGAATGTCTTGAGTTGGCTATATGCTATGTACGGACTACCTACCCGTGGGAATTACGAGTTATGGGCTCCTCTGCTCCGTAGTGTCGTCCGAGGACTCTTCAGACGTCAGCAGTACTGCGGCTTGCGCCGGGAAGTGGTGTTGTCTTATTTGCTCGCGCGGTGGTGGTTTATTTGGATTTGCTTTAACTTCACCGGCCAGCCACGCACCGTGCAGGAGTACGTTCGGGTTGGGGTCCAAGGCCCGGCGTACTTAGGATTTAGACCAGCGGATGGCCTCTCTGTTGAGTTTGAAAGATGGGCTACGGAGTGTCGGATAGCCTCGGTGGAGCGTTCCCTAACAAGGTTCCCGCCACCCTGGAGATCCGTGCGTGTAGTGTAACACAAGTGCACCCCTGCAGGGAAGATTAATCTATTCGAATACCCGTGTCCACGGTAACAGGATGCTTTATGCTGAAGCTGGACCTTACCACTACAAACTATTATTATTAAACTGTATGGTTCCGGGTTTTCTTCCTCGCGGGGATGTCGAGGAGGTGAACTCGGAGGCATTGCTAATTATTACAACTTATTATTATACAATGCTGAAGCAACTTCTGCTGCATTGTTACTTTATGCTTTATATAAACTGTTGGCTGATTCTTACCTCATGCTTCAAGACTCGTTGGAAGATGCTAGTCTTCGTTAGGCCTAGCTTCTTACCCTTGCTCTGGATTTCTGTCTTCCAGTCCACTATATACAACCTCTTCTTTCTGTTGATACAATGCATAATGCTTAGTAGCGGACGTAAGACTCGCGGGTATGCTAGATACTCACCTTTGCTTTATTTCCCCTTTTTCGCTTTGCCTGATCGGCCGTTGCAGTCGAAGTTGGAGCCCAGGAGCAGGAGTACCCCGGAGGCGACTATTACGACGTCAAGTTCCCCGTCGATCAGGAGTAGTTCGGTGGATCCCAGGCAGGAGGCCTCGTCTTAAGGAAAAACTTGACTAACTATGTCTGTACTCAGATATTATGGCTTGTATGACTTATGTATTCGGATCCTCGTGATCCCTGGTATTGTAACATATTGGTTTATCCTTTTGTGTTTAGTGTTGTGCTGTGATATTCTCACCGTGGCACCCTAATCTCAGTCGTGTACCATGCGTGTATGATTACTGTACACGGATTGATTTTGGGGGCGTCACAGATTTTCTTTGATGAATGCAAGGTGACTTTGATCCTAGCACATTACCTAACAGAGGGTTCTGACAACTCGCCCCCACTCAACAGAATCTCGTCCCGAGATTCAGAAGCCTGCGGGAGGAAGGAGGGATACTCGGCACGGAGACGGTCTTCTCTTTCCCACGTGGCTTCTTTCTCAGAGTGGTGTGACCATTGCACTTTCAGAAACTTAATCTTCTAACGACGAGTGACACGCTCTGCGGAATCAAGAATACGAACGGGGTATTCTCGATAAGAAAGGTCATCTTGGAGATCAAGCGTTTCATGGTCGACTTCACGGATGGGGTCCTTGAAGCAACGCCTGAGTTGTGACACGTGGAATACATCATGTACTCGGGAAAGGTGCGATGGTAGTTCAAGTCGGTAGGCAAATTCTCCATGTTTATCAAGAATGCGGAAAGGTCCAATGTAATGTGGGTCCAACTTGCCTTTGATACCGAATCATTGGGTTCTATTCAGAGCAGTAACCCGAAGGTAAGCCTTCTCATCCAGATTGTAGCTCTCTTGCCTATGATGACGATCATAGTAGCTTCGCTGACGAGACTGGGCTGCTTACAATTGATCACGAACAATGCGAACTTGCTCTTCTGCTTCCATGATCATATCCGGTCGAAAGAATTGTATTTCACCGGTTTCTGACCAGTTTAAAGGTGTTCGACATCGTCGTCCATATAGGAGTTCAAAAGGATCCATGTTCAGACTAGATTGGAAACTATTGTTATAAGCAAATTCGGCGAATGGAAAAGACTTCTCCCAATTCTTTCCGAATGAGATAACACAAGCTCTGAGCATGTCTTCTAGAATTTGGTTAACCCTTTCGACTTGACCACTAGACTGAGGATGGAGAGCTGTACTAAAGGAGAGATGAGTTCCCATAGCATTTTGAAAGCTTCCCCAAAATCTAGAGGTGAAAATGCTACCACGATCAGAATTTGTTTCCAAAGGAACACTATGAAGAGACACAATTCTAGAGACATACAAGTCCGCTAACTGGCTAGCAGTTATAGACTCGCGAACTGGAAGGAAGTGTGCAACTTTGGACAGTCTATCCACCACAACGAAGATGGCATCATTTCCTTTCTGGGTTTTTGGAAATCCGGTGATGAAGTCCATACCGACTTTGTCCCATTTCCATTCTGGAATAGGCAAAGGTTGAAGTGTACCAGCAGGTCTTTGATGTTCTGCCTTAATGCGACGACAAACATCACATTTGGCAACAAATTGAGCAATGTCTCTCTTCATCCTAGTCCACCAAAATCTCTGGCGTTGATCTCGGTACATTTTTGTGCTACCAGGATGAATCGAGAGGGGTGTGTCATGGGCTTCCATGAGTATGAGTTGCCTTAGTTCCCTATTCTTAGGTACTACCAAACGATTTCCAAAGAATACCGTTCCTTTGCTATCTGTGGAGAAACATTTAGCAACTCCGCTAGCAATGTTCTCCTTGATCCGGCGAACACCTCGTGCACGCCTTTGGGCAACTATGATTTGATCCTCAAGAGTTGGCTTCGCCACCAAGGTAGAAAGATAGCCATGAGGAACAATCTCAAGATTGAGCTTGCAAAATTCATCATGAAGAAGTGGTTGACAATGTTGTAACATGAGGTTGTTACAATACGACTTACGACTTAGTGCATCAGCCATGACATCGGCTTTGCCTGGGGTGTAAGAAATTCCTACGTCGTAATCTTTTATCAACTCAATCCAACGTCTTTGCCTGAGATTAAGATATGGCTGGGTGAATATGTATTTGAGGCTTTGGTGGTAGGAATGGATCTCACAACTATTACCAAGGAGGTAATGTCGCCAAGTTGTCAGGGCATGAACTACGGCAGCGAGTTCAAGATCATGGGTAGGATAGTTCTCTTCATGTGGACGCAACTGGCGTGAAGCATAAGCTACCACATGTCTATCTTGCATAAGTATGCATCCTAACCCTTGGCGTGAGGCGTCAAAAGAGATCTCGAAATCCTTTTTGGTGTCTGGAGGCGCAAGTACGGGTGCATACGTCAATCTTCTTTTTAGCTCTTGAAAGCTTTCCTCGCACTTGGGAGTCCATTAGAATTTCTTATTTTCTTGAGGAGTTCAGTTAGAGGCTTTGCAACTTTAGAAAAGTTCTCGACGAAGCGGCGGCAATAGCTTGCTAAGCCAAGAAAACTCCTAACTTGCTTAACCCATTCAGGTGGAGTCCAGTCAAGGACGGCCTGAACTCTCTCGGGATTCACAGCAATGCCTTTTGCAAAAATCACGTGGCCCAAGTAGCTCACTTCTGGTAGCCAAAATTCACACTTGGAGAACTTGGCATAAAGGCGGTGCTCTCTAAGTTTCATCAATACCAGCCTAAGATGTTCGGCATGTTCTTCTTCGTTCTTCGAGTAGATGAGAATGTCATCAAGATAAACTACAACAAATTTATCTAAGTACTCCATTAAGATCGAATTCATCATGCGCGAGAAAGTGGCGGGGGCATTGGTTAACCCGAAGGACATGACGGTGTACTCGTAAAGACCATAACGAGTAGTGAAAGCCATTTTGGGAATGTCCTCGTTTCGGATTTTTATTTGATGATAACCTAATCTCAAATCCATCTTGGAGAAGACAGAGGATCCAGCAAGTTGATCATAAAGATCATTGATCCTGGACAGTGGGTACTTGTTCTTTATCGTCGCTAGATTTAGCGGGCGATAGTCTACGCACATCCTTTCTGTTCCATATTTCTTCGTTACGAACAGAACGGGGCAACCCCATGGCGATGATCTAGGGCGGATGAAGCCTTTTGCCAATGAAGCTTCAAGTTGGATTTTAAGCTCAGCTAACTCACGTGGGGCCATTTTGTATGGGCGTCTGGAAATTGGTGCGGTTCCTGGCATAAGATCCACTATGAACTCTACACATCTGTCGGGTGGCATGCCCCGCAGCTCTTCAGGAAAGACATCCGGGAAGTCACGAACCACCGAAATATCTTCAAGGTCGGGAAGGGGAAGCACATTCAAATAATGCATCTGGGTTCTCGATCTTGGTGAGGAATAATCTATGTTCTGGCCTGAAGGATGTGTAAGTCTAACTGACTTGGCTTTACAATCAAGAAAAGCATTTTGTCTTGATAACCAATCCATAACAAGGATGACATCAATGTCCGAAGACTTGAGGGCTATGAGTGAAGCAAGGAATACTAAACCCTCAATTGCAATTTGATTACCATGGCTTACTCTATTAGTTTTCCATCTTGACCCTGGAGTTTTAATTATCATTGGGGTGGAAATTTCAACAAAGGATAACTCATGACGAAGTGCATAACTTTCCGACATGAATGAATGAGATGCTCCTGGGTCGAAAAGAACGGAAGTAGGAACATAATTGACTGGGAGCGTACCAAGAATGACGTCAGAAGTGTCGTCAGTCTCTTCGGCTGATATCTGGTTCACACGTCCACGATTTGCGGGAGGAGAGGGTTTGGTGGTGTAGACCTTCGGGGGTGGCTTGCCACGACCATTGTTGTTACCTCCGGCACGGGGTGGAGCATTCTGATTCTGGATCTAGTTCTGGGGACACTCGCGCGAGTAGTGTCCTGCCTGACCACACTTGTAGCAGGCTCCAAAGACAGTGCGGGGAGCTGGGTTGTTCGGTGGAGCGGGGTGGAACGAAGCTGGTGGACGAGACGCCACATAGGATGGCCTCGGTGGGTTGTTCTGGCGAAACATGTTGTTGGGGATCCAGATCTTGCGCTTCTGAGAGCCTGAACTGGATGAACCATCATCTCTAGGGTGCTTGCGGAAGTCATTTGGGGTGTTCATGTCCTCCGCTTTGATGGCCTTGTTGACAAGGACCTGGAAGGTGGCGAAGTCATGCAGATTGAGCTCACGATGGTGTCCAGAATTGAGTCCACGGCGGAACCTCTCTTCCTTCTTGGCGTCGGTGGATACCTCTTCAGTAGCATAACGAGCAAGTCGGTTGAACTCACGACTAAACTCGTCAACAGTCCGTTGGCCTTGGGTGAGGTTGCAGAACTCCTCACGCTTGCGGTCCATAAGACCCTTTGGTATGTGGTGCTAACGGAATGAAGTGCAGAACTCATCCCAAGTTGTGGGCGGTCCAACGGGACGCATGTTCAGGAAATTCTCCCACTAAGAGCTAGCTGCAGCCTCGAGGTGGTAAGTAGCATAGCTGACCCTGTCACCATCTGCAAGATGGCCTGTCTGGAGCTTCCTCTCGATTCTACGAAGCCAGTCATTGGCGTCAAGGGGCTCGGTGGAGTAGCTGAAAACCGGGGGATGAAGCCGGATGAAGTCATTCAAAGACACCAACTCGTTGCGCTGCTGAGTGGTGTTGCGGGCAATGACCTCCAGCAACTGGTGAGAGTCTCGGCGGTTCCTCTCAACCTCCATCAGAACCTGAGCCATCGTGGGTGGGGGTGGAAGATTGCCTTCATCCAGTTCATTCCCACCACCATGAGCACGACCAAGCTGGCCACGGGTTCCTTGAGACATCCTGAAGGTGAAAACCAAATTCAAACAGAGTTGATTGGAAGAGTCTAAACAAGATATTCAAGGTACTGGAAGAGTCACAGAGCAAAGGAAGTAATCATCTTGACAACATGGTGATAAAAGCATACAAGCCATATATTCACAAGCTGTCATACAAACCATACATCATTGTAGTACAAGCTCCAAGCTAATACAAACGTGATGAAGATGATACATCCTTCAGAGGCGCTCTGACTTCCTATACATTATTTATCTAAGCCTCTGGAATTTAGAACACCTTGCGTACAATATACTAAGATACTACTACATCCTCACTAAAGTAAGACCACAGGAGGTCTCACTCATCTCCATCTCCATAGTAATCCTCGTAAAATTTACCCGTGTAACCCGGTAGCTGAAGGTGACCATCGGAAAACACGGAGGCATGTGGACCCTGATATCCATTTGGGCAAGGATGGGGCCTAGGTCCAGCGTAGGGTGGAAGCAGAGGACCACGGGGTGGAAAATGCCGCCAATCTCGGGCCAAGCAACTCGAGAAGGCATTTGTGTCCTGACTGGGTAGATAGCATCATACTCCACTGATCCAACACTCACAAAAGGAGCCAGGAGTGTAAGTGCTTGATACAGACGGACACGGGTGGCGTGAAGCTCAACACGAAGGGCACGTGCATCACGATCTCTATCACAAGCGTCCGAGCAGTGATCTGAAGCAAAGGATCCTCCAAAGAGTGATCTGTGTACAATCCGGTGTAATATCCCTCTTCTCCTGGAAATGCAGCAGGGATATAGTGGAAAGATGTGCCTCCAAGCATAGCGTGCTCCTCTCTCAGCAGGGTCATACATGAGTATGCAGCATCCTGCACAGCCATGTTCTCGGTCATGCCAATGCCATGTCCGGATAGGCTGAGTGACTTCAGTGTGGTGTGGGTAGATCCTGACAATGCAGTGGAACTGGGTCTGGTTGAAGTCAAGGAACTGCTCCTCAACGGTGTACTCAGGGTACCATCGATAGCCAATGAAGGACATTATCTCGATCAGCATGGCGGGATGGCCACGCACACCGAGGCACCTAGTCAAACGAACAATCTGCCGAGGGGGAAGATCTGCCATCTGAAACAGAAAGAAGGAGTTTACAAATGCATCAGATTATGAAGAAACTTGGAATGACTCGGACAGCATAACGGCTATAATTGTAAGAAATGTCTTCTCTTGCAATGTAGAAACAGCACTTACATACGATGTAAGAAATCAGGAAGCATAACAACTATAGCAAACCGAACACAACTTTCCTACGGCTACAAGGAAGCAAACAACGAGATGTTCTAGTAAGACATAGATGAGCCTAGTCCTATATTCCCATAGAATAAGATGAGGGTGACACAGAACTCAGAACAATGAAGGTAAGGATAAAAAAGAAGCCTTACGTTGTTCCCTTATATACCCAGAGTAACTATATAACTATAGCAAGCTAGACTCGACTTCGGCCAAGGCTGGTAATCCTACAGTCAGTCGTGCTCTGATACCACGTCTGTCGGGACCCGGGGTTAGCATATGCAAGACTCGCTACCAAACAATCATATGGAGAGCCGAGAACCGTACCCACTTGTCTAAGCAGACAAGGCCAAGCACAGAACGTTCTCGGAAAGCATCGAACGTGAGGGGCATCCCATACAGGCCGGATGATCAACTGAAATGGGTCCTCATCGTCCGCACACAAGTATAAATGATATGGATGGTGAACTCCCATACTCAGAGACAAGTCGCCTCAACCATACTATCGATTGTATTATAACCCTTACATAGACTTACTCCAGCCCGATCACTTAGTCGGGGTCTAGGGCGGGCTCGATCATACATCAAAGTGTGCACGTGACAGAGTCACGAGCAATCGCATCGCGATGCCCCAAGCTGCGCACATCTATGGGCCACTTGGTGTATAAAAGACCGCCAGCCAGATCACAACTAAGGTCTCGAAAACCCATACTAAGACATGCATGATATAATCATGCACGCAGCATACATGTCTAGTATGAACAGCAGGTATCATTGCAATTCTCTACAAAGTATACAACTTTATTGATAACTCTTACAGAGTGCACACAGATATCACGAGACCGTGATCCAACATTACAACAAGCATGCGGAAGAAAATTATGTCTGGGTACAGACAAGTTTAACAAATTGCTTAAGAAGCCTTATTTAAACACAACCCTCCACGAGGGAACCAGTCTGCTGACTGGGACTACACTAGCTTGGTCTTTAGTCGTCGAGCTCGAGGAACAATCCCCCTTCGGGGTCAGTGGGTTCATCTAAAACATAGAATAAGCAAACGTGAGTACAAAGACGTACTCAGTAAGACTTACGTAGGAGCTATACTACTCATGCACATGTATCAAGGTAAAGGGAGGTGGGGTTCATAAGCAGAAGTGCCAGCTTTGACTTAGCTAGTCCTGAACTACGAGTACCAGACTTGAGGTAAGAAGCGTACACGAGTCCACTACATCTCCAACCAATTACACCACTATGGTGCCTTTCTCGACTTCCCCACGAGAAAGCACGCCATAGAACTCACGCTTATCTTGGGAAGTTTTATAAGTATGCAGTTCAAGTTGTCTCAATAATCAAGCTAAGCTTTCCAAGCAGTCCCTTACCGCGGACGCGGCTATCCGAATAGTTTTGTTAACCCTGCAGGGGTGTACCGCTACACACACATGATCATCAGTTACCGCCTTTGTCCTCGACACCGTTCAAGAAGTGTCGGCGAGGATGCTCACCACAACTGTTACCTCATAGCCGATCTAGTCCAAGAAAGCCGCCTACCTGGTTTGGCTACCACTATCGTGAACCCGGCCGGTTTACCGAAGTGGACCCAGATGATGTGTGCATGGTGCATAAGCCGGTCTCGGTTGAGCCGTTCTCTCACTTAGCAGCCAGGCCACAAATCTACCAGAACTCCGAACTACTGCGACATCTGGACATCGAAAGGGATGAGTTAGTAGGTTGAGAGGGGTCAGTGAGCCCAATGTGTGGTTGTACTCTTCATCTTGGATCACCACACAAGAACTCGGACTTAGGGCGGTGTTCAACGAGACAGCCCACTGTGTACTCCTACACAGCCTCTCATCGTTCACCTTGTATTAGGGTAGATTCACCAACACATTTCCACCATCATCAACATGATTGCTACCATCCCGACTCACATAACAGTATCATCATTGTATCACTCTAAGCATGCAATAAGAAGTAACAATTGCAGGGGCCACATGATATCAATCAACTCCTACATTTGCTAGGATTGTGGTTCGCTACTACTGTGACAAATGATAGGTCATGCAAAGGAATGGGTTCATCTATGCAGTAGAAACGTAGCATGGTAATCATCCTAAACAATGCATAAGCGAGATTGAGAGGGAAGTGGGATTTTATCGACATGATCAATGGGGGTTTGCTTGCCTTGCTGACGAGGTTCAGTATCGGGGTCTTCAACGAAGGGGGCAGCCTCCTGTTCCGGTTCCACTTCTACTCGACAAACAACAAACAAGGAAGCAATATAAATACAATGCACAATCACATGGTTGAAGGTTGAAACTTGATGTATATGCTTCTGATGTGTGAGGGTTTCCATTTAAATGAAGTGTATTGCAAAGGTTTTGCAAATTCAAACTTCAATTTGAATTTAAAAGGAATTCATATGCATTGTTCTCACTGTTTCCCCCCATTTTAAAATGGTCAAACATGAAAACAAAGTGCATATTCAGAATCCTTGCATTTTTCTGATAATTTTACATATATTATATGTTTAATTTGGAGTTAAAATGAATTAGTTATGAATTTCCAAAGTTTAATTCATTTTCTGGATTTTCTGGAATTGATTTAAATAGAAATCATTTACTGCATCAGCATGAGGTCATGCTGACATCAGGGGGGTCACTGACCACTGGGACGCACATGTCAGTGTCTCATTGGGTTAATTAAATTGATTTAGTTTGAATTAAACTAAAAGGGGGATTAACAAGGGTTGGGCCCACTTGGCAGTGGCTATGGCAAGTGGGGCCAGGGGATTAAGCTCTGGTTTAGGCGCTAATGGAGGGGGGTCGTCGCCGGCGTCACTGTGGTCGCCGGAGACTCGCCGAAGTTGCGAAAACGAGCACGGTTTGTGTAAGGCCCGATATGCGGTACTGTTCCAGATCTAGATGTTTCCATCCAGATCCGGGGACGAAGCACATATCGGTCCCACCGCGACATATGACGAAGTCATATCCCCCTGATTTCCAACATGATATCACAACATTACAGATACAAGGATACAACATCTCATACAATCGGCATACAACTGCCTCCAATACAATACAACAGCGGAAGATACATGTCTGGGTACAGAATACAAGCAAATGCCTAGTGGCAAAGAGAAAAACATCGATCCCCATAACCACACGGGTCCAGTCCCTCCGCCGGGATCCGCCTAACTAGTCGTCGTCGAGTTTCCACATGAAACGTCGATCACCATACCTGTTGTCGATCAAGAACCCTGAAAAGAGTTTGGGGTAGTATCATGAGTACAGAAGTACTCGCCATCCAACTGTTGTGGTCAACTGACCCAGCAAGGACTTCATCACTCGTCATTCTACGACAACTAGTAGTTTACGGTAAGGAAGGGGTAAGTGGTGAGGTTGCTGCCGCACTAGCATTTATGAAGTGCCTAACGATCTAGAGAGTAAGATAAGAAGCCAGGAAATCGATGAGGAATCGCCTCCAACAAGTCTGCTATCCACCTATTTACGCAAGCATAACACCTATCCTATCCTTGTTCTCCTCTTCGCATCCCGACGAAGAAGAAGCAGTCAAGGCACACACACGTTGATCAAGTTATATTAAGATTATCTCAGTTGTTGTTGTCTATGAACAAGGAGTAGGTCTCAAGTCGTCCATAACCGTGGACATGGCTTCTCGAAAAGATTTAACCCTGCAGGGGTGTACCAACTGCCCATTACAAGGCTCTGCACGCACGCCCATATCTCTCAGTTGCTACCCATCACAGGCAACCATTTTATGATTTAGTTCCAAGAGATCCGAAACGAAAGGTCCCTCTAATTAACAACGAACAAATCCGGGTGTCCCCCGGGGAGTCGACACCCAATCCAAAATCTGGCCACGCTCTCGGATCAGAATCTTCCGTCTCAACAGGGTTTGGGTTACCGAGACGCCTCACGTGAGGTCTCGGGCCCTCGCCGGTCAAAGGTGGACCAACAGGGAAACCATGTCTCCGCGGGTCCGGGTTGTTTAAAAACTGCGAGGGGATCCACCAAGCACACACACGGGGTTTCAAATGGTAAATCAGCTCGGGCCACCACTAGAGATGTTTGAAGCTATATAGGTAAGAAAAGGGGACCCCATAAACTCCCACATGCGGTTAGGCACGCTCAGTCTTAAAACCAATACCCGGAACTCAGATCCTAGGTGACTCGAATGGAACAAAGCGTCGGGGCGGGATAACCTAGACCTTCCATCCTTCGTCGAATATAGTCAACATTATAATAATCATATCATCAACAACAATATAATAATGTGATAGCCCAAAACCAAGGAGTAACAGGGTAACATCGTAGCATCCTAAGCATGCATACTAAGCAGGGGCTAAGCAACGAGCAATAGTAACATAGCAGTACATGGTTTGCTGGGAGGGGACATGGCTGTATCGGTTTGAAAGAGGCTGTAAGCATGTGGTAGGATCAAACATCGAACCTATCCTATACTAGCATGCAAACCGCTGTTGAAATAAAATGGATCATAAGTAATGTATAGTCCTTGCCTGTTGATAAGTCGAGTCCGAAGGTCTAGTTGATCGCAAGCTCGCATCGTCTCCGAAGGTACCCCGGAAGCACACAAGAGGGTAAACACTGGAAAGCAATCAAAGAGCAAGCATCTATTACTACGAAGCAAACACGAGCAAGCATCAACAAGAAGCAACACGATACATCGCACCTACCGTCGAGAGCGGTTACTAACAGGTTAAGTGGAGTACTCGTCACACACGACGATACCGCACATTTAGAAAGGTTCAAGTTGTTTAGCTACAGGTGATCAACAAAGGTTGTTAACATGGCATCTCACTCAAGCATGGAATAGCACACAAACATGACAAGAGGTGAAGCATAAAAGAAACTATCTATTCTAGACAATTTAAGTGAGGCACAATCCTAAACATGGCATAACACTAAGTGCTGCACAACAATTAAAAGATTTGGTACTGTTCTGCCCTAAACCATATTTTAGGTTGGTTAACAGCAACAAACAATAGCATAAACAAAAAGTACACGAAGAACTAATCAAGCAACATATAAAGAACACCCCAAACGGAATTACGGTTAAAAAGATACAAGCAAAACAAGTTTGGAACACAATCTGCAAACATCACAAAGCACAGTTTAGAGCAATGCATAAACAGGATAATGATTGCAAACATGATCACAAATGATATGAAACTAAAGTATACATGGCAGGGAAGGCATGGCAAAATGAATCATGAAAATAGGCATCATAGATCAAAATATATTAAGCATGCAACATGGCATCGGAACGTTACAGACTTAGAGAAAAACTGAGGTGGTTGTCAACAACAGCAACATAGATACTTTGGAGAAGAATATAACCATGATCAGGAAAGTACACATGAAACTGCAATACATGTAATAAAAGTAGACATGATGCTTAACAATATGCAACAAGAATCACTCAATTCCGATAAACGGTCGCGACACACTCGTCGACCGAAGTTGCAACAAAATATAAACAGCAGCACACTAACAGCAGGGTAGCTACTTTGGGTGAAGATACAATCATCATGCAGCAGGCATATGACATGTGAATGCATATAACTGAAGTAGAAACAATGCTTAACAGGATGCAAAAGGAATCAATCAATTCCGACGAACGGTTGCGACGCAACCGTCGCCCGAAGTTGCAATAAAATAACAGTTCAGCAACAACAGCACAACTAACGATCTGGTACCCACTTTGACGCAGAAATAAGTTATCTAGACGTCCTCAAATGGAAAAACTTTCTACATACGAACGAAAGAGCACGTAAAACTGAGCAATTCATGTTTTGGGCGCAACGCGATCCGATCTACGGTTTGATCGTTATTAATGTCACAAAACAGCTAACAGCAGTAAAATTACAGGACTTTGCAAAAATTGATAAAAGGGAAAAAAACAGACGAAAGGAGAAAAAAAGGGGGGCCTCACCCATGGGCTCGGCCCACTGGCCTGGAGAGGCCGGCCTGGCTGGGCTGCGCTGGGCTGGCCGGCCTGGCTGCGCTGCGCTGGGCTGGCCGGCCACTGGCGCACGGGGCCCACTGGTTGGACGGCTGGAGCGGCTCGGGGCTCCTCCTGTGCCCGTGCCCGGCGGCCAGTCTGCCGACGAGCGGCGAGGCGAGGGGCGAGCCGGGGCGCGGCGCAGAGAGGCAGGGGCAGCCGGATCTCGCCGGATTCGGGCCGCGGCGAGGTGAGGTGGAGCGGGGCGGAGTCTGGCGGCGGGGCGAGCTCGACCGAGCTCACATGGCGCGCGTCCTTGTCGCGGCGGCGGCCTGCGGCTTGGGTCCTGCGCGGGAGAAGATGGGGGTGAGATATGAGAGGAAGGGAGGAGGCGTAGGGAGAGGAGAGGAGGTCGCCGGCGGCGGGCTGCGGCCTGGCCGGAGGCGGCGCGAGGAGCACGGCGGACTGCTCGGGCGCGTCCACGGGAGAGAGGAGGTGAGGAGAGAGATGGAGTGGTGGGGGTGACGTGGAACGCTCTCGGGCCGTCGGATCGCGGGATCGAACGGCTCAAAAAATCTGGGATCTAGGTTTTGAAGAAAATTGGGGCAAAATCTCAGATCTGGGGCTGGCTAGGTGCTTAGGGAAAACCCTAAGTGGTGGGGTGGTCTATTTATAGCCCAGGGGGCTGGCAGTTTGCAAAAACATCCCCGGTTTTTCTCTCGCGCGCGCGGTGTTCACGTTTCTGACCGCCGGGGGTCCGTAGGACCTCCGATTCGGGTAAAACTTCGAACTGCGCGATCAGCGCGTCTAGCCGGAGGCGTTCACCTCGCGCAGGAACCGTTCTGAGAAAAATTTCCGGCGCTCTATAAAAATAACCCGTCTAATTATTAAACAGGGTTTGTCGTTCCGTTGGCTGCGGCTGGTCTCGTGCGGTTTTCGCGACGGTGATCGGGTGAAACCCGGGGTGGCAAAGGTCGAGTGTCAGGGTAGAAAAGGTCGGTCTCCGTCCGATACGGGATAAGAGGGGGGAAATAATCGTCAATCAATAAATCGGGGATGCAAACACCGCAAACAAATCAGACAATCAAACAATTCACGCCGAAAACAAAAAATTTATTTTTTGTGAAAACTGGGTTGTTACAATACAACACCACCAATAAGGGATCTCGTCCCGAGATCCAGGACGATCCGGGGGGAGAGGAGGGGAGAGAAAAGAGAGTCGAGGATCTTCAACACCACCAGCAAGGGACTCTGCTCCATGTCGACGTCGAACTTCCATCGAGAAACTTTCCACAGAGAGACGACATCGTCGAAAACACGAAACCGTCAAGAGGAGGAACGACAACAATAACCAGATCAAAGGATAGTGTTTTCGACGCAAGTCGTGAAAACACCGGTAAAAGGATGGATGGCAATGGATGACCCAGATGATACCCAAAATCGGAGAAGCTAAAGGTACTACAGGAATTCCCACCTGAGCTCTGAATCGAGACAATACTTCCCAAGCAAAGCATAGTAACGATTTCGATACTCCACACACTCGAGATCCTAGAGTTTGAAGGGGATAAGGCAAGAATAAAACACTTACGACACTTTTCCTGACCAGAGCAAGGGTAAGGAGTAAAAAGATCCCTACTCTCCGATAACTAACTTAGTAACTACAAAATAGTATTTTGTCTAGACTCGACTTCGGCCAGAGAAGGGATCCTACGGTCGGTAAGGCTCTGATACCAAGATGTAAGGCCCGATATGCGGTACTATTCCAGATCTAGATGTTTCCATCCAGATCCGGGGACGAAGCACATATCGGTCCCACCGCGACATATGACGAAGTCATATGCCCCAGATTTCCAACATGATATCAAAACATTACAGATACAAAGATACAACATCTCATACAATCGGCATACAACTGCCTTAATACAATACAACAGCGGAAGATACATGTCTGAGTACAGACTACAATCAAATGTTCACTGGCAAAGAGAAAATCATCGATCCCCATAACCACACGGGTCCAGGCCCTCCGCCGGGATCCGCCTAACTAGTCGTCATCGAGTCTCCACGTGAAACGTCGATCACCATACCTGTTGTCGATCAAGAACCCTGAAAATAGTTTGGGGGTAGTATCATGAGTACAGAAGTACTCAACATCCAACTGTAGTGGTCAACTGACCCAGCAAGGACTTCATCACTCGTCATTCTAGGACAACTAGTAGTTTACGGTAAGGAATGGGTAAGTGGTGAGGTTGCTGCCGCACTAGCATTTATGAAGTGGCTAACGATCTAGAGAGTAAGATAAGAATCCAAGCAATCGATGAGGAATCGCCTCCAACAATTCTGCTATCCACCTACTTACGCAAGCATAACACCTATCCTATCCTTGTCCTCCTCTTCGCATCCCGACGAAGAAGAAGCAGTCAAGGCACACACACGTTGATCAAGTTATATTAAGATTATCTCAGTTGTTGTTGTCTATGAACAAGGAGTAGGTCTCAAGTCGTCCATAACCGTGGACACGGCTTCTCGAAAAGATTTAACCCTGCAGGGGTGTACCAACTGCCCATTACAAGGCTACGCACGCACGCCCATCTCTCTCAGTTGCTACCCATCACAGGCAACCATTTTATGATTTAGTTCCAAGAGATCCGAAACGACAGGTCCCTCTAATTAACAACGAACAAATCCGGGTGGCCCCCGGGGAGTCGACACCCAATCCAAAAGCTGGCCACGCTCTCGGATCGGACTCTTCCGTCTCAACAGGGTTTGGGTTACCGAGACGCCTCACGTGAGGCCTCGGGCCCTCGCCGGTCAAAGTTGGACCAACAGGGAAACCATGTCTCCGCTGGTCCGGGTTGTTTAACAACTGCGAGGGGATCCACCAAGCACACACACGGGGTTTCAAATGGTAAATCAACTCGGACCACCACTAGAAATGTTTGAAGCTAGATAGGTAAGAAAACAGGAGCCCATAAAATCCCACATGCGGTTAGGCACGCTTAGTCTTAAAACCAATACCCGGAACTGGGATCCTAGGTGACTCGAATGGAACAAAGCGTCGGGGCGGGATAGCCTAGACCTTCCATCCTTCGTCGAATATAGTCAACATTATAATAATCATATCATCAACAACAATATAATAATGTGATAGCCCAAAAACAAGGAGTAACAGGGTAACATCGTAGCATCCTAAGCATGCATACTAAGCAGGGGCTAAGCAACGAGCAATAGTAACATAGCAGTACATGGTTTGCTGGGAGTGGACATGGTTGTATCGGTTTGAAAGAGGCTGTAAGCATGTGGTAGGATCAAACATCGAACCTATCCTATACTAGCATGCAAACCACTGGTTGAAATAGAATGGATCATAAGTAATGTATAGTCCTTTCCTGTTGATAAGTCGAGTTCCGAAGGTGTAGTTGATCGCAAGCTCGCATCGTCTCCGACGGTACCCCGGAAGCACACAAGAGGGTAAACACTTGAAAGCAATCAACGAGCAAGCATCTATTACTACAAAGCAAACACGAGCAAGCATCAACAAGAAGCAACACGATACATCGCACCTACCGTCGAGAGCGGTTACTAAAAGGTTAAGTCGAGTACTCGTCACACACGACGATACCGCACATTTAGAAAGGTTCAAGTTGTTTAGCTACAGGTGATCAACAAAGGTTGTTAACATGGCATCTCACTCAAGCATGGCATAGCACACAAACATGACAAGAGGTGAAGCATAAAAGAAACTATCTATGCTAGACAATTTAAGTGAGGCACAATCCTAAACATGGCATAACACTAAGTGCCGCACAACCATTAAAAGATTTGTTACTGTTCTGCCCTAAACCATATTTTAGGTTGGTTAACAGCAGCAAACAATAGCATAAACACAAAGTACACGAAGAACTAATCAAGCTACATATAATGAACACCCCAAACGGAGTTACGGTTAAAAAGATACAAGCAAAACAAGTTTGGAACACAATCTGCCAACATCACGAAGCACAGTTTAGAGCAATGCATAAACAGGATAATGAATGCAAACATGATCACAAATGATATGAAACTAAAGTAGACATGGCAGGGAATGCATGGGAAAAGGAATCATGCAAATAGGAATCATAGATCAAAAGATATTAAGCATGCAACATGGCATCGGAACGTTACAGACTTAGAGAAAAACTGAGGTGGCTGTCAACAACAGCAACAAAGCAACTTTGGAGCAGAATATAACCATGATCAGGAAAGTACACATGACCATGCAATACATGTAATGAAAGTAGACATGATGCTTAACAATATGCAACAAGAATCACTCAATTCCGATAAACGGTCGCGACACACTCGTCGACTGAAGTTGCAACAAAATATAAACAGTAGCACACTAACAACAGGGTAGCTACTTTGGGTGAAGATACAATCATCATGCAGCAGGCATATATGACATGTGAATGCATAGAACTGAAGTAGAAACAATGATTAACAGGATGAAAAAGGAATGAATCAATTCCGACGAACGGTTCCAACGCAACCGTCGCCCGAAGTTGCAATAAAATAACAGTTCAGCAACAACAGCACAGCTAACGATCTGGTACCCACTTCGACGCAGAAATAAATTATCTAGATGGACTCAAATGGAAAAACTTTCTACATACGAACGAAAGAGCACGTAAAACTGAGCAATTCATGTTTTGGGCGCAACGCGATCCGAGCTACAGTTTGATCGTTATTAACGTCGCAAAACAGCTAACAGCAGTAAAATTACAGGACTTAGCAAAAATTGATAAAAGAAAAAAACAGACGAAAGGAAAAAAAAAAGGGGGGGGCCTCACCCATGGGCATGGCCCACTGGCCTGGAGATGCCGGCCTGGATGGGCTGCGCTGGGCTGGCCGGCCCACTGGCGCGCGGGGCCCACTAGTTGGACGGCTGGAGCGGCTCGGGGCTCCTCCTGTGCCCGTGTCCGGCGGCCAGTCTGCTGACGAGCGGCGAGGCGAGGGGCGAGCCGGGGCGCGGCGCAGAGGGGCAGGGGCGGCCGGATCTCACCGGATCCGGGCCGCGGCGAGGTGAGGTGGAGCGGGGAGGAGTCTGACAGCGGGGCGAGCTCACATGGCGCGCGTCCATGTCGCGGCGGCGGCCTCCGGCTCTGGTCCCGCGCGGGAGAAGATGGGGGTGAGAGATGAGAGGAAGGGAGGAGGCGCAGGGAGAGGAGAGGAGGTCGCCGGCGGCAGGCTGCGGCCTGGCCGGAGGCGGCGCGAGGAGCACGGCGGCCTGCTCGGGCGCGTCCACGGGAGAGAGGAGGTGAGGAGAGAGATGGAGTGGTGGGGGTGACGTGGAACGCTCTCGGGTCGTCGGATCGTGGGATCGAACGGCTCGAAAAATCTGGGATCTAGGTTTTGACGAAAATTGGGGCAACAGATCTGGGGTTGGCTAGGTGCTTAGGGAAAACCCTAAGTCGTGGGGTGGTCTATTTATAGCCCAGGGGGGCTGGCAGTTTGCAAAAACATACCCAGTTTTTCTCTCGCGCGCGCGGTGTTCACGTTTTTGACCGCCGGGGGTCGGCAGGACCTCCGATTCGGGTAAAACTTCGAACTGCGCAATCAGCGCGTCTAGCCGGAGGCGTTCACCTCGCGCAGGAACCGTTTTGAGAACAATTTCCGGCGCGCTCTAAAAATAACCCGTCTAATTATAAACGGGGTTTTTCGTTCCATTGGCTGCGGCTGGTCTCGTGCGGTTTTCGCGACAGTGATCGGGTGAAACCCGGTGTCGCAAAGGTCGAGTGTCAGGGTGGAAAAGGTCGGTCTCCGTCTGATACGGGATAAGAGGGGGGAAAATAATCGCCGATCGATAAATCGGGGATGCAAACACCGCAAACAAATCAGACAATCAAACAATTCACGACGAAAACAAATTTTTTTAATTTTTGTGAAAACTGGGTTGTTATAGTTTGGGGATAGCTTGGTACTGGCGTGTAGAGGGGGCCCTTCCGCGTCGAACGGTGGCATCAGGGGGTCACGGGGTTCACCGGAGCGTCGCCGGCGTCGAGGTTGGCGGAGACAGAAGCAAGGCGAGGTCGGGTTCGGGGTTCTAGTGCACGGCTTGAGCCAAAACTTGGTGCGTTCGAAAGCTGGAGTTGTCAGGCGCCAAACGCACGCATTGGGGCCTTGCCAAGGGCACGAGAGAGAGCTCTATCTCAACCGGGGAGGCGAGCTTGCTCGGCTCTCATGGCGGATCGCAACAGAGAGCGAACGGGGAGGGGGTAGTAGGGGGATCGACGAAGGACCTCACCCTGGTTGCAACGGAAGGGACGGCGTGGTCGGAGATGCTTCAATGGCGAGGCAGTCGAAGAAATCGTGCGGCGGACGTCGTCGGAGACGAAGAGAGGGGATGCAGTTACAGGGCTTCCGGGGTCGATTCCTTCTGCACAGGGACAAATACGACGTCGGGGAGCACGGTGGACACCTTGGTTGGGCTTGAGGAGCTCACTGTCCGCGCGAGTGCGGAGCCATGGCGACGGCGGCGCTCAGTGGTCGACGGGGTTCGCGAGAGAGAGAGAGGGGGAGAGGCTCTGGAGGGGGAATGGAAGCACGGCGTCTCCAGGCGTGGTGTGGCGCTGCTAGAAGGCGCGGGAGGGGCAGGTGGAGGCCTGGGAGGCATCGACGTGCTCGGCTTGCTCGGTGGCATTCCACCGAGCAACTTTGAGGCGCGGGGTGGGGAAGAAGACCCCTGTGCCCTTGGTGGGCTGGCTGGGCCGGCTGGGCTGGCTTCGCCTAGGCGACAGGTAAGGGTTTTTCTATTTTACTGTTTAATCTTTCATTTCTTTATTTTCTTTTCTGTAATTTTTTTTCCCATTAAATAAAATAGCTGGGCATTTTTGTAAATGCTCAAAATTTATATATGGACTTACATGACCAGTAGCTAGTCATTCCCAACTTTTGAACATTTTTGAAATTCCAAATATTTGAATTCAAATTCAAATAGGGGTTTAAATTTAAATCCATGCGCCTGTTTGAGTATTTGAAAAATCCATGAGCATGGGGTTGGTCCCACATCACTTGATATGTGATCACACTCATTTATGAGACTTTTCAAAAATGCAAAAGGAATTTTTGGAGCAACTTTATTTCTGGCCATTTGAATTCATTCATATGGGGGGTTCCTTCTCCCATTTGAGTTTGAAATTGAATTCCATTTGATTTTCTTTGATGAATGCAAGGTGACTTTGATCCTAGAACATTACCTAACAGAGGGTTGTGACATCTTCGAACAACACGGTGTCGTCATTATGCACTGAAAAGCAACCGTACTTTGGAACTTAGGCGGCAATACCGTGTTTGATCTTTTGTATCATTGAGCTGCCAGAGTGAGCTTCACGGATCATCTCATGGATAGTGGGCTCTACCACAAGGTTGGCAAGGTAGCCTGCTGGAACTAGCTCGATATTGAGTCTTGGAAAGGACTCACACAAATCAGGGTGAATCTTCTGCACTTGGATATTATTGCAATCGCCCTTGCGGCTCAGCGCATCAGCTATGACATTCGCCTTCCCAGGCGTGTACTGAATATCAACTATGTACTCAGTAATAGTTTCAAGCCATCTTCTTTGCCTCAAGTTCAGATTTGGATGAGTGAACAAGTACTTCAGACTCTTGTGGTCGGTGAACACATCCACCTTCCTCCCTAAGAGGAGGTGTCGCCAAGTGATCAAAGCGTGCACAACTGCTGCAAGCTCCAAATCGTGCGTGGGATAATTCCTCTCACTCGTCTTCAACTGCCGTGAGGTATAAGCTACAATATTTCTGCCTTGCATCAAAACTCCGCCTAGACCTTGCAATGAGGCATCAAAAAACACCTGAAAAGGTTGTGATTCATCTGGCGGCGTGAGAATTGGAGTTGTGATCAACTTCTCTTTCAACTCCTCGAAGGCTGACAGGAAATCTGGTGACCAAGTGTACCGTTTGCCTTTGCACAACAATTCAGTCATTGTCTTTTCTATTTTGGAGAAGTTCTACACAAACCTCTTGCAATAGCTGGTGAGGCCGAGAAAACTCCTTAGCTGCTTCACATACTTTGGCGGAGCCCACTCTTGAATAGTGCAGACTCGCTCTGGATCAACCGCGATTCCTTCAGCGGAAATAACATGGCCCAGAAAATTGACCTTGTCAAGCCAAACCTCACACCTGGAAAACTTGGCGTAGTACCAGTGCTCTCTCAACTTCTGCGGCACCAGGCGTAGATGTTCCTCATGTTCAGCCTCTGACTTGGAATAGACAAGAATGTCGTCAAGGTAGAGGATCACAAACACATCAAGCCATTCTTGGAACAAATACTTCATAGCTCTCATGAATGTTGGAGGGGCGTTTGAAAAGCCGAAAGTCTTGACTGTGAACTCATACAGCCCATAACGTGTGTTGAACGCGGTCTTGGGAATGTCCTCTTCACGAACACGGATTTGGTGATACCCCATCCTCAAGTCAAGCTTGGAAAACACCTTTTCCCCATTAAACTGTTCGAACAGATCATTGATGCGGGGTAGAGGGTATTTGTTCTTGATGGTCTTCTTGTTGATACCGCGATAATCCTGGACCAAGCGGCTAGTCCCATCCTTCTTCTGGACAAACAAAGTTGGTGCACCCCAAGGGGAAGTGCTCGCACGGATAAAACCGCCTGCCTCCAACTATGTCAATTGCTTCTTGAGCTCAATCAACTCCTTCGAACACATCTTGTACGGGTGCCGAGAAATCGGCTGAGTACCAGGCTCTAGCTGAATAACGAACTCAATAGCTCGAACTGGGGGAATTCCTGGCAACTCCTCTGGAAAGATGTTTGGGAACTCACAGACAACTTTGACTTCTTCGAGCGAAGGCGCGACTCCTGCGTTCAAGGCGTACAACTGTGCTACTCCTGCCATTGAGCCACAAGTGTACAAGACTTCTGCGCCTGAATCATGTGTCAACTTCACGAATCTTGTCGGACAATCAATATTGGCCTTGTGCTGCACAAGACAATCCATGCCCAAAATGACATCGATGTCGGAACGAGGCAAGACAATCAGGGACGCTGTGAAAACAACACCCTGAATACGAATCTCCACAACTGGAACAATCCTCGAAGACTCCACTCTAGAGCCCGGAGAACAAACTGAGAGCGTCCTAGGCAACTGCTCTCTCGGAAGGTCAAGTGACACTGCAAAGGCATTGGATACGAACGAATGGGAAGCTACGGAATCGAACAGAACTGTCGCTGGAACTGAACACACAAGTAACCTACCAATAACGATCTTTGAAGACTGCTGAGCATCTGTGAGCATCACGTTGTTCACTCGAACTGAACATGGTTGTGCCTTCACTATCTCAGTGCTCGGAGTAGAGCGAGGTGGAGGCGGTGGGAGCCGAGCAAAGCGCGGATCAGTGCAGTTGGGAGAAGTGTGCCCCGGCTCTCTGCACTTGTAGTAGATCACGCCTGACATGGGTCGGGTCTGCGTTCTAGGTGGCTTCGCGTGTGGTGGTATAAAGCGAGGCCCCTGCTGAACTGGGACGGGAGGGCGGGCAAAAGTGCGGGCAACTTCCCCCCTCTGCTGGAACTGCTGCCTCTGTGGTAGCGCCTCTGTGACCCAAGTCTTTGCCTTCTTGTGGACCATCACTACGGAGTTGTGCTCTCTCTGGCGCTTCCTGTTTGTGTCCCACTCTGCTCTGGCTGACTCCTGGCGGATAGCCTGATCCACAAACTGCGAGAACAGCATGGGGTTGCACTGGGTGAGTGCGTACTTGATCTCTGTGCTGAGACCCCCACAGAATCTGGCAATGCGCTTGGCCTCTGTGGAGACCTCCTCCGGAGCGTACTTGGCGAGCCTGACGAAGGCCAGGTTGTACTCCTGAACTGACCTGTCACCCTGTCTCAGAGCCAAGAACTCCTCTTGCTTCCTGTCCATCAAGCCACTCGGAATATGTGCTGCTCTGAAGTCTGCGATGAAGTCTCCCCACGTGATGACACCATCGCCCTTGTTGGCCTTGTAGGTATCGTACCAGCTGGCTGCTGCACCCTGCAGCTGGAAGGAGGCGAAGGTGACATAGTCGACTGGTCTGACGGTGTTTGCATTGAAGTGCTTCTTGATTTCTGTGATCCAATCATCCGCTTCCAACGGGTCTCGAGCCTCGGAGAATCTGGGTGGGTTGATAGCAAGGAACTGCTGCAGAGTCGTATGTTGTGGCCGATCACTCCTCTGGCAGTATGGTTCTGTAGCATCTGTAAGATCGCAGCTGTGCCCTAAGCCACTGCGGTCACAGCCTCCCCAAGGAGAGGGTTCTCTGGCAGTGGCATGTTCGCTCTTGGCATCATGTATACAGGAACACTTATGAGAACATGGTAGAAACATCGACGAAACCAGAAGATAAAGCAATATTGACAACAAAACTTCCTCATGAGGTATGAGGAAGCCGAAGGCTGAAAGTCCACCAAGGTTAACCTGGAAAGTCGAAAGCTAGGTGCTACTGGAATCCCCAAACCGAGATCATCTGAATCCAAGATAATAATCTGGTAGCGAGCACAAAATCATATATACGAGTGGTTGAAGACCTGAACGTTGAGACATCTGCCCTGAGCGGCCCGCCGAAGCGGTCTCCTATAGGGGTAGGAACCACATCCGGAGGATGCCAACCATCCCTGTATAGGAGTTTCACCTGAGGTACGCCGTAAGCGAGGTGGAGATGTCAACCCCAAGTGGCGGATCAGTGTTCTCAACGTACGCCAACCCTTCTCGTCGCTAGAAAAAAATTATAGAGGAATCGGAGCCTCATGTAAACGAGAACCTAGATTTGTTTTGAAAGGGGATAAGTTGCAGAGAGAAAACAGCGCTTCACTTCCTCACGGAAAAAGGGGTGGGAGGGTGGGGTAAGAAGAAAAAGAAAGAGTTCCTACTCTCCGATTTTTCTTTAGTAACAACAAAATAGTTCCTAGACTCAACTTCGGCCAGTAAGGGGTCCTACAGTCAATCCTGCTCTGATACCAAGTTGTAAGGCCCCCGATGCGGTGCTAACTCAAGTTAGTCGCTTTCGCGTCCCGCTCGAGTGAGTAGCGCATAAAAGGCCACCGACTCACGACACTCGCACTCGTGTCGCTTCCGGGTTCTCGACAACAGATATAAGAACAATGAACTTTATACTAAGCCATAAATATATAGAGTCCAGGGCATACATCGCCGCTGTTATTTATTACATCATCTCAGAGGTCCATGGACCCAACAGTACATCATACAACAGGCGGAAGAAAAACACGACCGAGTACGGTCAAAATCCAAATGGCCCTAGAGAGGGCTACACATAAACAAGTCCACCCACGGAACATCGGAACCCAACTATAGGATCTATTGAGCGGAAGTCATCCTCGTCGTTGTCCTCCGGGGGCACCTCCACAAAATAACGTCCGGTGCTCGGGTCGAGGTAGTAGTCAAATGCAGCGGCCGATCAGGCAAAACAGTAAAAGCAGAAAGGAAACAAGGGGTGAGATTACATCATTACAGGATAACTAACTTCCTACGGTAAGGCAAAGTAATTGGAAAGGTTGCAGCCGCACTAGCATATATAGTGGCTATCGTTCTAGTAGAGTAGAGTTAAGATCCAAGAATGCACGTGACATCGTGTCATAAGTCTACTATCCACCTACTTACGGCAAACATAACACAACCTTAATCTTCTGTCGGTCCCCCTGGACGAAGAAAAGCAGCCAAGGCACACACACGGTAGGAAAGTTTTAATTATGAACAAGATTGATGTTATTCTATGAACAAGGAGTAGGTCTCAAGTCGTCCATAACCGCGGACACGGCTTTTCGAAAAGATTTAGCCCTGCAGGGGTGTACCAACTTCCCATCATAGGCTTCGCACGTACGCCCAGTTTCCACTTGGCTAGGTAAACGCCTGAAACTCCGGAACGTCAGAGTCCCTCTAACTAACAACGCACAATTCCGGGTGGCCCCCGGTGAGTCGACACCCAACTCAAAAGCCGGCCGTGCTCTCGAATCGGTCTCTACCGTCTGTCGCAGGTTTGGATAGCCGGTTAATCTCACATGAGACCGGGTCCTCGGCCGGACAAGGTGGGCCAGCCAAGGAACATGTCCTTCTGGCCCAGGGTGGTTTGAAAACAATTGGGGTACCACCAGCACACACACGTCGCAAATGTAAATCAGCTCGGGCCACCACTAGAATTGTAAGAAGCTAGGTTGGTAAGACAAGGGGGCCCCATAGAACCCCACACAAGATTAGGCACGCTCGTCAAGAAACACAATACCCGGAACTCGGGACCTAGGTGACTCAAATGGAACAAAACACATGGCGGGAACAGCCAAGTCTCCCATCCTTCGTCAAATATAAATTAACATCATAATAATAAATATCAACCAACTTCTTTAATAACATGATATCCCAACTATAGAATAAGGTAAAGCAGCAAGTTTTCCTAATCATACTAAGCAATGTCTGAGCAGCGGTAACTTAGCAATACAATGTTTTGCTGGGATGTGGGGATCATGGTTGTTTGGTTTTGATTGTGGCATAACCAAGGTGGATAGGATCAAACAATCATTCTAGACTACAGCTAGGCAGGTAGGCAGAAAGTTATCAAGTAATGGTATAGATCTTCCCCTTTCCTGGGTAATCGGTCAACAGAGCAGACGAAGCAGGGTCCTCGGGCTCAGTGTCGGAAATCTCCACGTAAGTCTCCTCAGCAGCCTCAGGTACTAACGTAAGGTACCGGCAAGGGAAAGCACACGAGTAAACATCGAGATCAACAAAGCTCAAGCATGGATGAGATGATCTGGTTTAATAGACATGGTGTGACCCTATCTAGTCAAATTTAAATGAAGGTGTTGACGACACGTCAACAACTTCATATGCAATTACTTATATTTTTACGGCTTTGGTCATAGCCTTAATTTTTTGTGTAAATATCATAGCAACATGGCATGGCATGAACAACAAAACAAGTTATCAAAGTAAAGCATCGTAAAACTAAACTAACGATTCCGGAGACGGAGGAATGTGTCGGTGAAATTGACACCGGGAAGATACAACAGAAGAAAAGGGTCCAGCCACATTGCATATGATAATATGCTAGGAGCTGGTTTGAGATTGCAAGGAATTGAAGACGACATGGAACAGAACTTGAAGGATCAGATGCACAAGATTCAACATGCACTGAAATTGAAAAGAATGCAAAGGAAAGGGGGCAAGGAAAAATTAAAATGGTCAAGTGTTTACACCATGTCCATTTGAGTTGTACAAAACAAAAAATGGGCATCACCATTCAAATCTCTCGGTTTTGCTACCCCAAAAACATATATGGCATGTCACACTTTGAATTTGCAAAGCACTTTGCAAATTCAAAAGAAATGAGGGGCTTAAATGCAAGATTGCCCTCACTCCCAAATTTTAGAGGGGAAAATGCAAAAAGGACAACACCATTGTGATCAGTGGGCAAAACTACCCCAAAATCATATATGGGATGCTATAAAGGTGGCACAAAAGGATAAAGTTCAAATTCAGATTTGAATTTGAATTCAAATGAGAATTTAAACTTCAACAGAAAAGAAAAGGAAAAATAAAAAAAGGAGAGCTCTGCCCCAGGTGGGCTGCTCTCGGCCAAACTGGCCCAACTCCTTCTCTCTCTCTCTCTCTGGGCCAGCCCACTAGACTCTCAGCCACTGGCAGGTGGGCCCCGGCGGTCAGCCACTGCAAAACATGCAAAAAAATGGGGGCGTCGGCTGGGAATCGAACCTGAGCCGCGCTGCATTACTCCATAGCCCCCTACCACTGCGCTACGAATCTTTTTCTCAAATGAAACGAGTCGCGGCCTAGGTAAGCTTCAGCCCCCCCCCCCATGCTTCTGAACTTCGAACACTTGCAGACACCTGAACCCAACACGATGCGCAACTCCGGTGACCCTCGCATCCCGCACAGACGTGCTTCGGTCACCACGCCATGAGGAAAACCCGAGAGGGCACCTTGCTCTACACATGGGTGCTCGCCATGGCCACCAACTCTTCTCCATCTCCTCGGAAATCTCACGGGAACACCACGGCGGCGAGTGGCTCTGAACTTCAGACCGACAGAGACAAAAGCCCCAACTTTGATTGATCCGTGCATTGAGATCACGGCGCCCCTGGCCATGGGGTCACTTCCAACTCCTAGAGGGCATCACCACGAACCTGTGGGTACCCCTGCCCTGGCCTGAACCTCACCAGAGCGGTGGCCAGCTTCAACTGAACTCGCGGCGGCGCTGCACTACTGTGCCAGGTAGATTCAGACGCAGCGTCAACACTTCACTAAGAACGAAAAGGCGGGTCTTTGAGGGCCAAAGGCACGCTCTGTACACTCCAGGAGCACGCAGGAGAACACCCGAGGCATGCCATGGCACGGCGTGCTCGGATTCCTCGCCGGCGACGTTCGAACGCGGCGGATCCACTACTGCTACCGGAGACAGATGGCTACACGGAACTACGGGAACGGGCGCGGGCATCGGCTCACCTTGTGGGTCGCAAGGGATGTCCCAACCAAGCCGTAGAGGAGTAAGCGGTTTGTGGCCGTCGTCGGTGACGAAGAGGTCCGCGACGGCCTGCTCTGTTGCGGGATCGTCTCGCTCCACCGGCCTCTGACCTCAACACATAAACGGGGTGAGGTGAGCATGTGGTCCGTGCAGACGAGCGCTTGGTCAAGAACATGGCGAGACGGCGGCGAATTTCGCCGGAGCTCACCGGACTCAAGCGGAACAGAAACGAAGAGGGGAAACCATCCGGTCGGCGGCGAGGGGGAACTGCTGGGAGGAAGGGAACCCTAGGGGTCCTGGGGGGGCTCGCGAGCTTGGACTAAATAGGAGGGAGCCCTCCTAGCCACGTCGGCCGCATCGACGTCGACGCTCCGGTCGGCTGTGAGAGGGAGTCTGGCGGTGACCTCTCCAGCGTGGAAAGGCGACGAAGGACGAGCGCCCGATGGAAATCGGACGGCCAAGGGAAGCTCTGCGTACCGCTTTGCTGGACAGGGCCAGCTGGGCTGTGGCGAGAAGAGGCCCAGGTGGGCTGGGCTTCGGTTTGGAAGGAAAAAAGAACACCCTCTGTCCATTTTCCATTTAAATAAAACATAAATGGTTAGGGAATTTTCTAGCACAAATTACAAGGAATTTTAATGCACAAAAATATGCAAAATACTCCTTGTAATATTCCTCAATTTCCAAAATTGGTTTGAGCATTTTTGCAGCAACTAAAATGGAGCTCTTTTTTTGAAATTCAAATCACCTTGAACTAGAGGTCACATTTTTGGTGATGGCAAAAATGGGTTGAGGCTTTTAAAACCCTTGACATTGCAAAGGAAATGGCTATGCCAAGTTTAAGATCTAGGGGAGATGAAATTCAAATGGAACAATTCCCCCAACATGCTTCTTGAACCATCTTTGGAGTAATTGAAATCAAATCAAATGGGCCCCAATCCCAATGCAAATTTAAATCACCACATGAAATCTCATGATCAAGCACCATGTGAAGTTACAAGGTCAACAGACAAAGAAAAATTACATGATGTTTTACACGCATTGCATGTGGGCTGTTATAGCCGATGAGGAGGAGAACGCGACGGAGAGGAACAAGAAGCGGGTCGTCGCCGGAGACGAAGACGGCCGAGGCAGGGGTCGTCGTTGAGGATGTGTTCTCCTTCACCAAGCGGGAACCTGCGGGATGGAAACGAACCGCTTCGGCACGGGGATGGACGAGCACGAGCGCACGCTCGAAGATGAGGCAAGGCGACAGCTAATTGAAGCTCGGCTAACCGGTGCCATGGAGGAACAGGGGAGGAGTTGGTCGACGCAGGGAGGCGGCGGCGTAGAAATTGAGGAGGGGGGCGAGGAACTAGGGTTCATCGGGGCCCTGGGGTGCCGCTTATAAGGGGGAAGGCCCCCTGGCCACGCTGGCCGTCGTCGACGTCGACGCGCCGGCCGGCTGTGAGAGAGAGAGGCGAGGGGACCCTGGCCACCGTGGAAAGGCGACGCTCCCTGGCCCTCCGATTCGAATCCGACGGACATCCGAGCTCCCGCGTACCGCTTCGCTGGCGCAGGCCAGATGGGCTGCGGGGAGGCCTGCAGGGATGGGCCTGGCAGGCCCTCTGCCTCCAGATAAAAGAAAAGAGGACTCGTCCATTTAAAATTTAAACAGAAAACTCCAAGAATTCTTCTGAGCAAATCACAAGGGAGAAAAACATATGAAGATATGTTTTGGAAAGCTTGTAATATTCTCCATTTTCTAAAATTGGTTTGACCAATTTTTGAGCAACTAAAAAGTGGTGGAATTTTTGAAATTCAAACCACATTGAACTATGGCCCACATTTTTAGAGTTGGCAAAAATGGAGCAAGGGTTTGAAAACACTTGGGAAGGGAAAAGAAATGGCTATGCCAAGTTTGGGGTCAAGGGGAGCATGCTAGCAACATGGAAAAATCCTCAAACACCATTCTTGAACCACCTTGTTTGAATTCGAAAGTAAATCAAATGAACTCAAAACTTCTTGGCATTTAGAATCATCACATGTAATTACATACTCTTGCATCATAACAAGTTTCAAAGCCATTGATGAAAGCAAAATTACATCATGAACACATAATTTGCTCTTGGGTTGTTACAGCGTCCCCCCTGGCGGAGGACCAGCACCCCCTGACATCTAGCGCTAGAAGGAGGGACGGCGATTACGTCGGCTATGGTTTCTCGCCTCTACGGCCACACTTTAGGCTTTAAGGCCGTGGTAAAGGATGCCATCGTCAATACTCGCGTGACGGCATTCCCCGCAAAGGCGGACAGCAGGCGCTCCCCGGGGTTGGTCACGTGGTTACCCTTTGTCCATGCACCCTGCATCCAATCAATATCCCCCCAACAGGGTCTGACGCAGCGGAAGGATTACTGAGCACTGATCCTCGTGCGCGACTTGTCTGCAGCGAAGCGACCGGTATCTGGCTACGGATTCCCTCGCAGTCTGCCCCAAGAGCCCACCGACCTTCTTTAGTTGGAACGTTGAAGACCTCATGTGAATTAATGTCGTGAATCCCCTCATTTCCCCCATTGTGCTCACCTACGTTGTTCCCTGGATTTTTATCCCCTGAGAATCAAATTATTTGCGGATGCAATCGACAGAGAAGATTGTGACGCCCAAGGGACATTGTACTCACGTACGAGAGGTTGTACCAAGTACAGTGTCTCAGAGGCGATTTCAGCCTTGCCGACCCCTAAACGCGTGAGCAGCTTGAGCTTGGCTACCCCTATCCTATCCCAACAATTGTCCCGGAAGGAATCTACATAGGGCGCTATGGGATAGTTCTATCCTGTGTTGATTACGCTTTGGCTCCGCCCCAGAGCCTGGTGCAAGGTTCCTGCATTTCATTCGCTCCGTGTGAACACACGCAGATGTATTGCCATCGGGAAAGTCCCACTGGTCCGGTGCGTCACGGGGACCCGATTCCCTATGTCCCCAGCCCCCGGAAACTTTCGCTCCCTGAGAAGTTGTTTCCGAGACTGGGACGAGAATTCCTGAAAATCCCATCTCCTTCGCGGAGTTCGGTTACCGGATGCTGCTATCAACCCGTCAAAGACACGCGTTAGATTGTGCATTACTTTCGGAGAAGCGACCGGGTCCGTCCTGCGGCCGCGTTTCTTTCGTAAGTAAAAATGCACATAACCTCCTGTAGATTCAGGGCACTCACATAAAGAAGGTTCAACATACATCATGGAAGCTGACACTTTGGAATCCTTCCTAACTCGCTCCACAAAGGACGATCTATCAAGTGCATTATTATAACCGACAGAGTTCGACTCGACAAAGGTAAAACAAGGTAAAAAGCAAATACACGAGGTCACTTCCTCTTGACCATCATGGTATTGATCTTCCCAGCATGCTTGCGGCACTTGTCCTCGATACTCTTCTGCTCCTGCGGGTCCGGAATGCTCATATACACGATGTTCAGGTCCAGGTTAGGGTTGTGAAACTTCAGCCTCGAGAATGCCCACCTGCAGATATCGGAACACACGTCCTTGACTATCTGGGCCGCCCGCTCCGTGCGTCCTTCCTGGTATTTTTCCATCGCTTCAGCTGCACTTAAGAGGAAATCCATGAGGCCCTCAATCATGTGATCATTTGGGTCTTTCGGCAGCCCAACATGAGGCAGCTGCATCTCGTTCAGCACGGCCGCAAAGCTGGTTGCTACACTCCGAAGAGATGTCAGCCCCTCCTCGCTTGACGCCCTGAATCGCGCATATTCTTCCTTCAGACTGGTGTACGCCCTGGTGGTAGAATCCCGCTCTTGCTGGGCACGTGCCACCTCTTCTTGAGCATACGACACCTCCTCGTCCTTCCCGACGATGGTGGCATGCAGCTTCCGAAAAGAATCCTCCCTCTCTGTTAAGCTCAGCTTCAGACCATCGCATTCCCCTTGCAGTCTTCTCACCGCTTTTGCATGGGCGCTCTGCACAGCTCCTAGCTCTTTCTTGTGCAGTTCCACCAGGTTGCGGCGCACCTCTGCCACTGTAGCCTCCAGAGCCTCTTCCCGGCGCTTGAGGGGCTGGTTTTCCTTTTCGAGGTCCTTAGCCTACTTGGCTTGGGCTCGGCTCACCTCCTTGAGGTCCGTCCAGACATGCGGCATGTCTGCCTCCTGGCTCGCTTGCACCGTGTGCGCCTCCTCCTGTTTCGCCGCCCACGCGCTCAACACCTTCCTGCTATCTGAGATCACCCGGGACATAGCGGCTTCTCGGGAGGCCACCTTCTTCACACTCTATCACATGCTTCTCCCGCGTGATGTGCTTGTTCCTGAGCTCCTCGTACTCTCTCTGGCTGTTGGCCCAGAATTCGGCCCCAATGGGGGTCATGAGGTCGTCCAGATCAACAGACGATGGGGCGCATCCTCGGAGAGCTTCCTCCTAGGCCAACACGTTGGCCTAGCATTCCTTCCTCTTGTCGGTCATTGAGACGGGAGAATCAATGTTCGCCAGCAATCAGCAATGATACAATCAAAGTTCAGAAGAAGTAGTTACCCGGAAGCCCCGACGCTTTGTTCCATTCGAGTCACCTAGGATCCGAGTTTCGGGTATTGTTTTTAAGACTGAGCGTGCCTAACCGCGTGTGGGATTTTATGGGGTCCCCTTTTCTTGCCTATCTAGCTTCAAACATTTCTAGAGGTGGCCCAAGCTGATTTACCATTTGAAAATAATGCATATATGTCTGTCGGGTCGCTCCTAGCAGATATCCTTTAAAACAACCCGGACTAGCGGATACATGGTCTCCCTGTTGGTCCACCTTTGACCGGCGAGGGCCCGGGACCTCACGTGAGGTGTACCGGTAACGCAAACCCTGTTGAGACGGAAGAGACCGATCCGAGGGCGCGGTCGGCTTTTGGATTGGATGTTGACTCCCCGGGGGCCACCCGGATTTGTTTGTTGTTAGCTAGAGGGACCTGTCGTTTCGGATCTCTTGGAACTAAATCATAAAATGGTTGCCTGCGATGGGTAGCAACTGAGAGAGATGGGCGTGCGTGTGGAGCCTTGTAATGGGCAGTTGGTACACCCCTGCAGGGTTAAATCTTTTCGAGAAGCCGTGTCCACGGTTATGGACGACTTGAGACCTACTCCTTATTCATAGACAACAACAACTGAGATAATCTTAATATAACTTGATCAATGTGTGTGTGCCTTGACTGCTTCTTCTTCGTCGGGATGCGAAGAGGAGGACAAGGATAGGATAGGTGTTATGCTTGCGTAAGTAGGTGGATAGAAAACTTGTTGGAGGCGGTTCCTCATCGAATGCTTGGCTTCTTATCTTACTCTCTAGATCGTTAGCCACTTCATAAATGCTAGTGCGGCAGCAACCTCACCACCTACCCCATCCTTACCGTAAACTACTAGTTGTCCTAGAATGACGAGTGATGAAGTCCTTGCTGGGTCAGTTGACCACTACAGTTGGATGTTGAGTACTTCTGTACTCATGATACTACCCACAAACTCTTTTCAGGGTTCTGATCGACAACAGGTACAGTGATCGACGTTTCACGTGGAGACTCGACGACGACTAGTTAGGCGGATCCCGGCGGAGGGCCTGGACCCGTGTGGTTATGGGAATCGATGATTTTCTCTTTGCCACTAGGCATTTGATTGTAGTCTGTACTCAGACATGTATCTTCCGCTGTTGTATTGTATTAAGGCAGTTGTATGACGATTGTATGAAATGTTGTATCCTTGTAGTTGTAATGTTGTGATATCATGTTGGAAATCTGGGGCATATGGCATTGTCGTATGTCGCGGTGGGACCGATATGTGCTTCGTCCCCGGATCTGAATCGAAACATCTAGATCTGGAACGGTACCGCATATCGGGCCTTACAATTTGTTTTTCTACTTTTGTGTTTTGATTTGATTTCTAAACCAAACCATTTATATAGATCCTGAAACTTTAAATGTGGTATTATCAATGAAAAAATAGCGTGCTATGACAAAATAGCGAGGCCCTAAAAATATGCTATTAGCGTGCTATTTCGCGCTATAGCGTGCTATTATCGAGACACTGTACACATATTCATTTAGCGAGGCATTGCCCAAAACGCTATAGCGTGCTATTAGCGACGCTATAGAGCGCTATTTTTTTCATTGGGTATTATATGACTTATTCAAAACCATTCATAAGTTTTTCAGAACTTTTTGAATTTAAAAATATTTAATTCCAACTCAAATACTCACTACGTCCCATAATTCTTATTTGGATTAAAACCACGACAAGAATTATGGCACGGAGGGAATACTATTTTTGAATTAATTTCAAATGCCAAAATATTTTATTTAAAACCCAGAGAAATAAGGTGTGCCCCACAACATTTATTATGGGTCCAGGCTTATTGATTTAGGTTTATCAAAGGTTAATTGGATTTTAGGAAAAAGATTTTTATCTTGCCTTTGATTTGAATTAAATTTAACGCTTCCAACTTTCCTCAATTCAACTTGAAAATAATTTAAAATGATGCAATGCTAACCTAGCTAACTTAACACATACTACCAAGCATGGGGTTGTGACACAAGTGCAAAAGTCAATGACTTTTGACAAGTCAGACTCCGCCACAACATTTAAAAATCCCAATGAATTAACCAGTATCAACCCATCTCTTATAGCAATCGGGATATATATGCACTGTCCAGTAATGAAGTTGTCTTTATCATCCCTAATCAGCAGTCAAAGACTTATTTGTTATTTTCTGTTTAGTTGGTTGTAAACTGTGGTACAACCGCTGTATAATTAATGCAGTTTAGGGTTCATCAGGACTCTACTATCATTCAAAAAAGGGCGCGACTAACTAACGGCGCCACATGTAGGCATTGTTGTGCGGCGGCTACTATCCCGCTGTAATCTGATAGGTTGCACTAATTGTACCGCGTGCTTCTTTAAAATTGCTAGTATAGGTCAATACACATTGGCCTTTTGAACCGCAAGACGCATGCACGTTGGCAGCACATGCAGGCGAACCTAGGCATAATAGCAACTCTGACAGCACTAGGCACTGTGTACAGTAGTAAGCACTATTCACGTTATGGTCCAACTCGCTACATGCACTACTAGACGTTGAATTATTAGTTGGAGTATAAAAAGTGTTTAGACGGCAAAGTAAAGTAAATACTTTCCAGGTACAAGTATTTAATTTCCATACTAAACATGCTTAGTCGTCACATTTTTTTGGATCATTCAACACACAAAAAAATCGATTAGTCATGAAATTTTGGATTAATCACCACATTTTTTTGAATTAGTCAGGAAAACTTTGGATTAATCACCATATGTTTTTGATTAGTCACCACATTATTTTTGGATTAGTCACCACATTTTTTTTGGAGTCATCACTTTTTTATTAGTCACCACATTTTTGTATTAGTCACCAAATTTTTTTGGATTAGTCACCACATTTGTTTTGTGGTCATCACATTTTTTTTGATTAGTTGCTAGATTCCAAATATTTATTTGTGGAAAGTTAAAATAAATTTAATTTGTGTGCTTGGTTGCTACAGAGTAGTAGGTTAAATCGACATGACCCATCGAAAATGAAAAAACTTCATCAACCGTTGTACACCTACAAAATGCTCTCATCTAGAGGTAATATATTGCACTATATTGCTAGCACACTGTATAATAGGTCGTAGGATTTGGGTAAGGCCTATGTAGCCTATATCATCGCACAACATTGTTGTATAGCTTTCTGCAAAAAAGTATACTGTATGCTCAGCTACTTCACAGGATTTCCAGAAAAAAACAAACTAGTGCACAGTGTGCGGAGCCGATGGATGATGGATGCGAAAGACACAGGTGCGGCGCTGATGGATAGATTTTCCCTTCAAAAAAAGGAAAATTGTGGTGCCTTGTACATCCCCAAAACGTCGCCCGAGGAAGTTCCCGTTGATCTGTGATCTGTGCGATCCTGCCCAGTGTGGCAGTGTGCAATCACTCGTTGAAATTGCACCACAGTCGTGACAATTCAACAGGTAGATAGTTTTCAGCGTGGTCTCACTATATGGAACAGTGCACAAAGAAATCCAATGAATAGGCTATTGCAAGAAATTCACTATGAATAGCCGAAACTTTTGTGATTAAAAAATTAATTAGAGCATAGGCATCTGCGAATATTTTCGTAACCATCCAAGGAAGAACAGAACCAAAAATTTGGGACCAAAATATTGGCAAAGGTTGGATGGTTTTGGTCATCAACCAAACAGAACATATTAAAAAGTAGCATCCATCTAAAAGTATTCCCTCCGTTCCTAAATATAAGTCTTTTTAGAGACATTTGAAGCAAAATGAACGTATCTACACTTTAAACTATGTCCATATACATTCGTATATAGCTTTTATTGAAATCTCTAAATGGGGCTAATATTTAGGAACGAAGGAAGTATTAACAAACCCCCTACACCAAATGATAACACTTTTTCCCTCCAAAAAAAAAAAAGACCAACACTTAAATAAGCTGGATCTCATCCTAGGACCCAACAAGCAATATCATACATACACCTCCAGTCACTGGAGAATAATGATAAATCATTACGAGACAAGAATGTAGGCAAGTTTTACGTTGCTGAAGAAACTGCTGTACAATCAGGAAATCCATGAAATAAGTGTGAATTGTGAAATAACATGAAAGCATCAATGTGATACAGTTAAGACATCCATGAAATCCTGCCAGCAGTATGAAGTCCCCAAAGATGGCCAATACTATCAATTTTCTTGAAGTAACCATCACTACAAGAAAACTGACGGGTATTAGCTACCATGTTTTTTTTTTCATTTGGCAAAGATGTGGATAGGAAGAGTTAGCACCTGAAGAAACAAAGAACATAGTTCATGATCGCCTATTGGTTACCACAGGTGACCAGATATGCACCAGTTTGGGGTTTCAGATCCTATTTAAACCTAAATATAATAATTCGAAGTCACACCAGAAAGGCCAACCGGGTTATTTCTCCATTTTTCTTGTACACAAATATAGTACGGAGTACTACTATTTATTACCGCCGTTCACAAATAAATACTAGAAATCTAGTACTATGGCATGTCACTTACGGAGGGAGTAGAAATCTAGCAAAACAATGATGGCCTTTAAATCAGTGACTTTAGTCGGATTTTCTGGAAGAGATATTCTAGGTTTCAGTTTTCCTAGTACTATTCAAATCACAAATGTGAGATTTAACTGCTATACCAATAACAGGTGAGAACTTCAACCAGCATGTTTAATTACTTGTGGTGGCCACACTAACTACTATTTTATTTTCACTGCAACATTATACCCTGAAAACTGTCAATGTCATGATGCCAAAATAAATAGAAGCATATCTTACAAGTGATGAAACAACAGTGGCACTTAACCATATAGAAGTATAGCCTAACACAAGTATGCATATACGAGAAAACATAAGGCAATAGAGAATATAAATCATTTTATGTTGAAACCCTGCCAAATTTTAATTATTATTCAGTAAACATAAATCCAAAAGAAATTATTTTAAACAAATGAAGATGATATTTAGCCATCTTCCATGAAATAAACGCAGGTCAGGACTGAGGCACATCCAGTGCCAGGACTGTGGCAACGCTAAGGCGAGGTCCGAGGAGCGGCGCACGCGCATCTGTGTGTGGCGGCGGCGCATCTGACGTCCAGGTGTGCTGCACGGCAGGACTGCACGAGAGCGGGAGCCACTTGCTGCTGCCGTGTGTCTTGCCTCTTCTGGAGAGGAGGTGGCTGCGCGAGCTGCTGAGGAGGAGCAAGGAGGCAGCTAGTAGCTACGCTGCTGGAGTTGAGCTACTGGTGCTGCTGTGTGCACGGCACAGGAAGAGGACGGAGGCGAGTTGCTGTTTGAAGAGAAGGAGGCTGCTGCTGCTGCTGCAAGGAAGAGAAGAAGTGCTGCTGCTGCTGTTTGAGGAAAAGGAGGTTGTTATGCTGCGCTGTGCTGATTTGCTATTGCTGCTGAGGAGGAGGCAGCTGAACTGCAGTTGCTGGTTCTGATTGAAGTGGAAGAGGAGGTTGTGTTGCTGCTGCATGCAGCTGGTCCGGGCTGGTGAAGAGGAGATATCCTCCTGAGCGCGGCTGAACCACCAGATCTTCCTGCGGCTGTCGAGAAGCTTGCTAAGTTCATCACGGATTCGAACTCTGGAGCCATCGTTCCTCATAAGGAAGTCGCTCACAAGACTGAGTCATCGCCCATGTACATGAAGTTAGAGGGGGCTGCCAATTATCTGAGCTGGTCTCGAAGGACATTGTTGGTTGTGGTACAGAAAGAGCATGATGGGCACTTGTTGGGCACGGTTGAAGAACCAGGAGACAAGACTACTGCAGAGGGAAAGAGGTGGAAGCTCATCACCTATGTGCTTATTCGGTGGTCGTTGAACTCAATGGTACCCTCCATTGGACAATCTGTGGAGGGCCTATCCACATCTGCTGAGATATGGAAAACTGTCCACTCAGTACTCCAGCAAGGGCAATGTCATGCTCATTGATCAAATTGAGGGGAAGATCGGTCGGCTGCACAAAGGTGACATGTCAATAATGGCATATGTGGCAGAGCTGCAGGCTTTGTGGGCAAACCAAGATAACTGTGATCCTCTAGAACTCTATGACGCGGCTTCAATCGCGTAAAGGCGCAAGTGTATGGCACGCAGGCGCATGCTGAAACTTCTGGAGGGCCTCAAAGGTTGCTTTGATGGCAGGAAGGCACCCCTTCTACACCGACCTCTCCTACCTACTATAGATATGTCACCGGAAGTGGGAATGTCCAACTCATGGCAGAGGCAGAGGATATAACAGAGGGGGGAGTGGTAGACGAAAGGACTGGTAGAGAAAGAGGTGGATACTCAGGGAACTCATTGGGTCAGACTACTAGAGGCAAAGGTGGATAATCGGGAAACCGAAGGGGTCAGACGGCACACATGGCAGTTCAAGGAGACACTGGGACGTCAAAGGGCGAAGAAGTAGATGATGCTACATAAGGAGACTTTGCTGGTTGGTCCTCCACTAATGAAGATAATCTAGAAAAGGCACCTCTTGCTCCTAGTGAGAATGCTCCAGATTGGGTTCTAGACTGAAGCATCTAAGCATGTTGCAGGTAAATCCTTTGTGTTTTGAGTTTTACACTCAACATCGTCCTACTCACAAGGACATTATACAAACTGCTAACGGTACAAAATAGCCTATCGTAAGGGTCGGCACAGTAAAGTGCACTTCAACCATCTCTCTATCCTTGGTTTTACATGTACCAGTTTTCCTTGTTAACTTCTCTTTACGTGCTCTAATTGATCAAATAGATGGGTGTGTGATCCTTGACAAGTTTGATTGCTTGATTCATGCGCGACAGACAAGGTAGGCGGTTGGGACTGGCACTAGGGGGCTCTAATATATGGCCCGAGAGGTGCAATTGAATCAGGTGTGTGCCGCGACCATGGACAAGGAGAAGCATACAATAATCCATCACTGTAGGATGGGGCATGTATCTTTTGTTAAGAGAGTAGAATATTTCCGGATGTTATGTGTGGAATTGGCAAGGGCAAGTTGACTTTTGATGCTTGCAAATATGCAAAACACACAGGAGACTCATATGTGAGTAAGGGGCTTAGGAGCATATCTCCCTTTATGCTTATTCATTCCGATGTATGGACTAGCCCAGTAGTGTTAATGAATGAAATAAAGTATCTTGTTACCTTCATCAACTGTTATTTTCGTATGACTTGGATTTATTTGATGTAAAGAATCAGTTTCATGTGCAGGTGATCAGGACTAGCAATGGCATGGAGTATTTGAACAATAACTTCGGGGAGTTCTTGTCTGACCAAGGTATTCTTCATCAAACATCTTGCCCACACACCCCTCCCCAAAGGTGTGGTGGAGCGGAAGAATCGCCATGTTTTGTTCGAAAGATACCCTTCGAAGTTATTTGGTGGTACATGTTCTGTTCGGGATCATAGACCATATGTTGGGAAATTGAATCCACGGGCGTGGATAGAGTTGGAAGCTCTGATTAAAAACAAGACATGGGTGTTGACCACATTGCGTGAAGAAAAGAAAGTTGCAAGTGGATCTATACCGCGAAGAACCCTGAGGGGGGAGTGAAATGGTATAAGGCCAGATTGGTTGCTAGAGGATATAGCCAAACTTGTAGAATTGACTATGATGAGACGTTTGCTTAGTGTTAGTGGCAAAGATAAACACAGTAAGGATATTGGTGACTTGCACTAAGTGGTATACATGAAGTATGTAGGCCAGAGAAATATTTGTACGGACTGAAGCAATCGTCGAGGGCATGGTTTGATAGGACAGGTTTAGACATGTTTGTGATATGGGCTATGGTCAATGTAACGGTGACAACAGTGTTCTATAGACACTGATCAGAAGATAGCCGTTCTTGCAGTTTATGTGGATGAGATTATCATCACTGAAGCTGAGGAGGAAATAAAGAGATTGAAGGGGTGTCTGAGCTAGCAGTTTGAGGTAAAGGACTTGGGAAACCTAAAATACTTTATTAGCATAAAAGTGGCCCGAACAGAGAAGGTAATATCCGTGTGCCAACAGAAATACACCTTGGACCTCTCGAGTGACATGGGCATGATGGGATGTCGCACGGCCCCTACTCCTATTGAACAAAATCATCAAGTGACAACACAATCAAGTGATAAGGAATATTATCAGAAAGTGGTTGGGAGGTTAATGTACTTGTGTCATACTAAGCCTGACATTGCGTATGTCATGGGCATTGTGAGCAGATACATGCATGAACCAAGGAGTGGGCATCTTGAAACAGTGTACAATCCTGAGATACTTAAAAGGGGCACCGAGATTAGGGTTGTGGTTTGCAAAGAATGGACATCTTGAGTTGATGGCTATAGTGATTCTAATTGGGCCAATTGTCAAGATGATAGAAGATCAATAAATATAAAGCTATTGTTTGAGAAGCAAGAAACGAATAGTTGTGTCTAGACCAACATCAGAAGTTGAGAACAGAGCTTTATCCCAAGGGTTGAGTGAAATGCTTTGGGTGAAGAACCTCGTGAGCGAGGTAACACTTTTGAGGAAGGGGCCGTTGGTGTGACAATCAGTAAGCTATAAGCACTGTCAATAACCAAATTCAACATGATAGGACAACATGTGGAAATTGGATGATTCTTTGTTAAAGAGAAACTTGATGTTGGGATCATCAGCCTTGCTAATGTCAGATTTGGCAGTAGGTTGCAGATTGCTTGACAAAAGGACTGGGAACAAAGGACTATAACTTGGCATGCGCCAAGATGGGGTTGATAGATATCCATCACCATCTTGAGGGGGATTGTTGAACCGCTATGGGGCCTGGCCCATCTAGACAACACTAAGGCCCAGCCCATGTGGTTGGCTGACCTAGAAGGGAGGGGACAACATCTGGTGCTCGAGACGACACACACACAAACAAACACACACACAAGAACATAGCCACCAGGATTGTGGCAAAGCTAAGGTGAGCTCCCTCCCTTGCGCTACAAATAACACGTAGCGATAGACTGGGCTGAGTTGCATCTTAACAGAAGATTGATACCTGCAACACTAAGGGCTCGTTTGGTGCACAGGGATCCTCCCGGGATCCTCGCCAAATCCCGGTGTCCATACGTGGGGAGAATTCTCCCCATCTCCTTGCCGTGAAATCCCCCAGCCCGGAGGATTCCCCTGGGGTTTTCTTCCCTGGGATTTTCTCCCCGTGCAACCAAACGAGGCCTAAGTGGGAACCACGCCCCCCCCCCCCCTACCTATTAACATGAAACTGGGACCATTCTAGTACTGAATTTAAGTACACCAATAAAGAACAGAAAGGTTGAGGCGGTGCAAGGATAAAAACTGTAGCCTCTTAACTGTGATCACTTAATATCCTAAGCTTAGCAGATTTGCGGACAAACTAATCAACAACAAAGGTACAAAGAAATCTGTGTCCCTCTATATGGACCAATTTTATGTTGTAACACTCTCAATCAAACTTATTCACATATTTAAGTAGATGAGTGCGTGAATTTTGCTTGGATGCTAGAGGTGTAAGCAAAAGGCAGAACTAAAGCATTTGAACATGGTTCTGGAGGATTTTGCATGGCAACATGCATCCCAAATAATAATATCCGGACTGTACAGTTCAACTGTAATGACTTGACGCAAATTCTTGTGAACTTGACTAGTTTTAGCATAAAAGTGTTAACTGCAAGGGCAGAAAAAAAATCTGTTTGATTACTATTATGGAAGAAGAACAAGAGGCATCACATGTGCCACCAAACTATGAGAGCCGACACCACCTACATCATTTTCCATAAGAAATGAACTAGTATTTGTTTCTCTACCAATCTGTGTCCGGACACATAAGTTGGAAGTAAACTGATACAAAATTATCAAATTTGGATAAACAGATACACTGCAACAAAAAACAAGCGACCAACAGAACTAGTTCATCAGCGACATTGTAGTACAGTATATAACAACAGAGCTAAGACTGCATCATGACAACAACAAAATGTTACAATTCCATCCAAAATTAACAGCAACCGACACAAAGTGGAGCACCAGGGAACAGTTTTTCTGAACAACTCCAGTCAATTATTCATCATCCCGAAACAGAACCAAGAAAAGCCTCACCCCGGCACAGTCGACAATCGGAAGGGTGAACACTCAGCCGGCCATGGGGTGGTTGGCGACGTACTCGACAGCAAGTGGAAGCGAGTTGATCTTGTCAGCCTCTAAGTCGGGGATCTCGAGCTTGAATTCTTCCTCGATCGCCATCACCACCTCCACCGTGTCCAGGCTGTCCAGCCCCAGATCCTTCTCGAAGTGCGCCTCAAGGGTCACCTGCCACCACCGGGGGGATCGTGCTCCATCTTAGGGTTAGGGTTTGGATGCCACCGCGCCGGCAGGCGCGATGCGATGCAGATTTGAGGGTGACTGGATGAGTCAAGAGAGACTGGGGTTACCTTGGAGGGGTCGACCTTGGGGTGGCTCTTGAGGACGTCGAGAACGCGGTCGACGATCTCGTCGCGGGTAAGGTGGGCGTCGTGGGAGGACATTGGTCGCGCGAGCCACCGCGCAAGGGCAAGGGGCTGGCCAGCTCCAGTGGCGACGAGAAGAGGGCCCACCGTGGTGGGCGAGAGTCGGATGTGGCGGAGGATCGCCGGACGTAGTGCCGCCGCCGTCATTTTCCTGTCTACTTTCTCTTCGCTCGGGCTTTTGGGTAGGCCAGAGCAGTGACCTCATCATTTGTCGGCCTCTCTGCTATAAGAACATCTCGAGCCGCGCCCCCAAGAGGCCCGAAGGTGACTTTTTTCGCGCCGGGCCAACGAAATTCGCCCAGCCGCGTCCCTAAGAGGCCCGTTTAGCGCCGAACTAGGCCAAAAGTGGATCCGGCGATCCCAAGCCAAACTCAGCGCCCTGGAGGTCTCTTGGGGGCGCCGGATGAAACAGAACGACGCGTGGGACCGCTCTGTCGGCGTGATAGGCCCTCCCCTCCCGCCATTTTCCCCCCTTCCCCCCGCCATTTGCCCTCGTCTCCCGCCATTTGCCCCAGATCTCACCCCATGCCGCGGAAGAAGAAATGTGAGCCCCCTCGCCGCGCTGATGGCGCACAACTTCCGCCGGCCAAGAAGCCCAGAAAGCCGAGAGCGCCGCCACCAAAGCCGGAGGGCTTTACGGACGCCGATTGGCTCGCCGACGAACAGCGCCGCTCTTTTCCACGACCGTCCGGCGCAACCGCCTCTTGAGCCAGAAGTCCCGGGAGATCATGAAGGCCACGCAGGACGCGGCGGCGAAGAAGCTGGAGGCGGAAGTCGCGACGGCCGCGGCGAGGCGTGAGCTCCAGGACACGCTCGCGCAGACTGCGGCGGCGGCGGCTCTCCGCTCCGGCGGGGTGCTGTTCCCTCTCCCAACTCAGCAGAGCGTCACCTCCCCCGCCGGCAACTTCTCGCCTTCTACGCCGGCAGCATGGGCGGCGTCGCCTGACCACAGCGGCTTCAACCCCAACCTCGCGTTCCCCCACATGCCTCTGTCGCGGACAACCTCGGCGTCCTGTTCGCTAGTCTACTCGCCGGCCTACGCGACTACAGCCCCGTCCTTGCTGCGTCGAGAATCCATCCCGTTCTCCACGGAGATTGATGAAATCATCGCCGCGGGGTCCGAGGCACACGTCGTCGTCGGTTCAGAGGCCTTCTTCGCCGACGACACCGACTTCGCCCAGCGCGCCGACGAGGACACGCAAGACTTTGAGGTGGACGACGACGAAGAAGCGCCGGAGGAGTTGGTCGGCAAAGGGAAGAAGAAGAGGAAGAGCGGCGAGCCGTCCTTGAACCGCTACAAGTGGACGGCCAAGGAGGACGAGTGCCTCGCCGAGTCATGGAAGATGGTGAGCTTGGACCCCATCACCGGCTCCAACCAAAACGATGACACATACTGGAAGAGGATCAAGGCGGATTTCGACGAGCGCAAGATGGTCGACCCCAAATTCAAGGAGGTCTACATGGAGCGCGACGCGAAAGCCATGTCAAACCACTGGGCGGCAGTGCAGACGGTGTGCAACAAGTGGCACAGCATCCAAGAGGAGGTGAACGCTCGGCCGGAGAGCGGCGCCAGCGCCGACCAAAAGGTATGATCTCGACGCGAACTCGCCGCAATCTCGCCCGCCGTTCGCACGCCTGTACTGACACTCGTTTGGTAGTATGCGCGCATGTTCGGCATGTACCGAGATGACACCGGCACCGAATTCAAGTTCATCCACGTCTTCCCGCTGATCGAGATGTGCGACAAATGGGCGGAATGCCGCGTGTTGCTCGCCAAGACCAAGAATGGCGTCTATGACCCAGACGCGCCGGCGCCGCCGGCGTCCGAAGGTCGGCCGACCGAGGGTAACAAGAAGGCCAAGGCGTCGAAGGCTGCCGCGTCGGCTGCCGAGCGGCTGCAGTCGACCATCGAGAAATGCATCGCCGACGCCGCGAGCAACGCCGCGATCATGGAGGAGGCGTCCAGGGCGAGGTGGACCGAGCTTTTGGGCAAGCAGGACGCCAAGCTAGACCACCTGAGGAACACCGCCGCCGCCAAGAAGAGGAACACTGATCTCGCCTTCCTGTCGACAATGGCGACGATGGATTTGGCATCGCTGGACGCGCAGATGAGAGCCTGGCTTGTCTCCGAGCGCGACAAGATCTTGCCCCAGATGGCGGCGCCCGTTACAACGCCCCAACAGCCCCGCCTGCGCTAGGCGTGCCTGCCTCACCCTCGGCGGACACGCCGTCCACGCCGGTTGAGACATTCGGCGAGAAACCGGCTTCTGCGGTCGACCTGGACGACCCACTTTGAGCTGTCAGCGTCCTACTTTTTTGTTCCCCGCGTAGATCGCGCCGTCTGTGGCATGCTTGATCGCCGAACCATGGCACGTTTCGCCGAACTTTGCTGTTTTTTTGAAGCGGGAAGAAAACTATTCGAATTTGTGCGCACGTCGCCGTTTTCTTGGGTTCGAACTTGGGGCGCGGCTGGGGGGGAACTCGCCCCAAGACCTATCGCCGCGCCGAGCGCCCCCAAGCGGCGCTAAAAATAGCGCCGCAAAACGCCTTGGGGGCGAACGGCTGGAGATGCTCTAAGCAGCGTGGGAAGCGTTCCAAATAGGCTGACCGATCTCGGTCGCACCGCTCGCTCGCTCAACGACTCCTCTACGCAAGTCACGTGTCTCACGCTGAATTACATAGCTTTTTTTGAAGGGTACGCTAACATAAATGGGAAAACGGACACGCACACGACTCTCCCCCACCGCTCTTCTCCCCACCGCTCCTCTCCCCATCTTTCTTTGACTGCTCCGGCGTCTGACTCCGTCTGCGGCCCCTCCCTTCTGCTCTCTCCACCGGCTTGGCCGGACGGAGTGAAGTAGGGGGGAGTGGTGCTCGCGTGTAGGTAGGTTGATTTTTCGTTTTTCTCCATGTTCGAGTTCTTCCCTATTGTTCGCAAGCTGCAGGGGGATTTGGGGGTCTGCTTCTCCTCTTCGGTGGCTGTGGTGGTCAAAGGAGACGGCGACTCTGCCCTCAAGCTCGCCCAATAACCTTGCTTTATCTGTGGAAGGGGTGGATCTGGGGCGGATCTGGCTTTTCTGGTTCTTTCTTCTCCATGGAGGAGGGATGGGACTTTGTAAGAGGCAAATTTGCTCTAGATGTGCACCTTGGAGACCTGCTGCATCCCGCAGTGGAAGCTTAACCTCGACGGTCGTTTTACCGTCGACTTTGCTCATCGAAGGGCGGCGGATTCTGGTGTGGACGCTTTCGGTAGGTGGCCTGCGTCTCCAGATTTTCAACCTCCAGGCTAGGAAGCCACAGTGGAGGCTCTTATGCTCCTGTAGCTCGGCGTTCTTCGGTGGTTCCTTCCCAAGTGGTTGTAACACCCTCAGTTGTCTGTAACAGTAATCCTTTTGCTAATGACAATTACTGTTGCTAAATCATGCCATGATCAAATTTGAATCAAATCAAATCCAAAATGCCTTTTGTTGATATTAAAAATAATGTTGCAAATAAAACTTGTCCAAAAATTATACAACCACTTTTATTAAATCACAAATAATCAGTGGGTCATGCCCATGAGGTTATGGTATTTTATTATGCCTCTGAAAAATTCAAACAATTCAAACACAAGCCAAAACAACACTGTTTGCCTTTTGAATATTCAAAACAGTTATTAAATGAGTTTGGAAAAACCCTATACTTTTTGTAGCCCCCTAGGAATATACAAATCAAATCCAAAATGCCTTTTGTTGATATTAAAAATAATGTTGCAAATAAAACTTGTCCAAAAATTATACAACCACTTTTATTAAATCACAAATAATCAGTGGGTCATGCCCATGAGGTTATGGTATTTTATTATGCCTCTGAAAAATTCAAACAATTCAAACACAAGCCAAAACAACACTGTTTGCCTTTTGAATATTCAAAACAGTTATTAAATGAGTTTGGAAAAACCCTATACTTTTTGTAGCCCCCTAGGAATATACAATACTAATTATGGGCCAGGCTGCACATTTTACAAAAATGCAAAAGGCACTAAATTAATTACTAACAGAAAAGAACAGAGAAAAAGAAATCCAAAAAAATTACAAAAGTGTTATACCTCGCCCAGGGTGATGGCCCATCTCGGCCCACCCCGGCTTGTCTTCTTCCCCAACCACTCCCCCACCTACTCCCGTACGGCGCCGACCTCGCCGCGACGCTGGCAAGCTGGCCCCGCCTCCACCTGCTCCCTCCCGACGCCGACGCGATAAGGCCGCCCCCAGCCACCCCCTGGACACGCCCGCCACCTTTTCCCCTCCCCCTGCAGCTCGCTGTCACCGGGGAAAGATCCCGACCGCGCGGTCGTCGCCGCCGTCGTGAACTCCCGTGGCCGGAGACCACCCCAGCCCGCGCCGCCTTGTCCAGCGTGTTCCACGCCGTCGTCTTCATCGAGCCTAGCGAGGAATCGAGCCGAGACGCCTCGAAGCCTCCGCAATCGTCGTCGTCTTCCTCCTCGGGCCGCTGGGATCGCCGTCGGATTCCGCCACGTCCACGCCTCCTCCGAGCGCGCCGTCACCTGCGTTGGGTTCGTGGTGAGCCTCTCTTGCTTCCCCGTGTTCCCATGGTTGCCTGATAAGCCCATAGCCTTTTCCCCCAATTCGCTTGCTCCGGCCGCCGTGGCACGCCGTCGTAGCCGTCGATTTGGTCCGTCCCAGCTCACACCAATGACACCCGCGTGCTCCCCATGGACCATATGGTCAATTCCCACCCCATTGAGCGTTCAATTTCTTCGCATGTAGCAAGGCGCCATTGGAGCCCGACCGCCTCGTCCGCCATTGTTGACCCCGAGCTCGCCCTGGTTGTCCCCGACACCCTCCCCCACCATGAATCAACGCGGCACGCCTCACTGGTCCCGTAGGAACAAACGGCGGGCAAAACCTTGCCCTGTGGCGTGCGCTGGCTCGAGTTCGCCGGAGCTCTGTCTCCGGCGAGTCGCCGGTGGAGTTCTGGTGAGGCTGCCTGGTGGCCCCGCGCGTCAGCTTCACTGTTAGTGCTAATGACTTTGCACTAACAGTCACTGACCAGTGGGCCCCTGGCCATTTAACTTAATTAAACAGATTTAATTAGCTTATGTGTCACTGACCACTGGGCCCCACTGTCAGTTTTTATTGATTAAAAAGATTTAAAGAAAATCCAGAGGCTGACATGTGGGCCCAGTACCTATTTTGATTTATTAAAATGTTTTATAAATAAACAGAGGCTGACATGTGGGTCCCACATGTTAGGCACTGTTGTGGATAATGTTTTGGATAATGTTGAATAAATAATAAAAGAAATTTAATAAATGTTTTAAAATGATTTAAACTTTGAAATTAAATATCTTTTAAACCGTATATCGGATTAAAAAACTTTATACATGAAAGTTGATCAGAAAAATACGTAGAATACGAATACGCTATCCGTTGATCTGCCACCCCCCTCTAGCGTACCGAACATCGAACCGTCCCCCTTCGGACCGTCTCTCCGATAAACTGTCTGGTACTGTTAGAGTGCCCGGATGAATTTATTCCGAACACGAATGTTTCTCATAATAGATCAACTAGCACGGATACACCCCCCTTATGTTTGTCCGGTACCCACGACACCTCCGGCTTGATCCTTCCCCCCCTCCGGACACCCTGTCCGGTAATCACCCGGAGCCGGTAGTTCATCCTCAGATGAATTTCCGTTCCGAGCAACGTGCATTGCGCTGCGTTAGAACACCGTTAACATTTCATCTGTCATGACATGCATCTTTTTGTATATGATTGCTGTGTATTTACTGTTTCTTCACCCTAATCTTCGGTAGACCCCACTGCTGTCGTCGACTACACCGCTGCTGAGTACGACTACTTCGTCGACGACCCTACTTCTACCGTCGAACTTCCAGGCAAGCAGAGCCATTCTCTTCCCCAGATATCGCCTATCTTTCCGTACATTTCTTGCACTAGGCATTGTTACTGTTGCTGCTACGTTACAATCCTATTCAATTGCATAGCCTGTTTTTGTCGCCCCTTGATGTACCTCCTTTATCCTATGCTGCCTATTATTATTATGCATTATTCAGTAGTGAGCCCTGCGCATTGTTAGCTAGGATTAGATAGCAGGGTCGTGATCACTCAGGGGAGTGAACGCTGATACACTTATTATTACTGCACAGGTACGGTACAATGCAGACACCGCCTAAGGTCCCCTAGCTCGGCTCTGCAGAGCCACCATCAAGTGTGAGCTATCAAGGAGTAATCCTTGTACTCCACTCGTTGTTGACTCTGTATAGCCGCTCTAGGTACCTGAGCAATGGTTGTCCTTAAGGTAAGAAGTCGGGCGACCCAACGGTGCCCACGAGTGGTATTGCGACGGGACGACAGGGAGGGTACGACCAGTGTACCGGTGTGCTTGGCCCCTGATCGTTGGCCGCGAGAGTTACCAAACCACGAAAGTCGAGCTCCTCCAGGAGCACACAAGAGACAAGGTAAGGAGACGGTTCACCTTGTTGGTAACCGCAGTGACTTGGTGGGACGACAGGGCAGACACCGATGTACTGGTGGTCCTGGCTGCTGTCGTTGTCCGCGGGTCAGTTAAGTCGAGGCAACGATAACGGTTGTCACGCAAGTTAATAAAATGACTAATGATTCAGTGAATGTCTTGAGTTGGCTATTTTCCATGTACGCACTACCTACCGTGGGAATTATGAGTTATGGGCTCCTCCACTTCATAGTGTCGTCCGAGGACTCTTCAGACGTCAACAGTACCGCGGCCAGCGCCGGGAAGTGGTGTTGTTTTATTTGCTCGCGCGGTGGTGTCTTATTTGGATTTGCTTTGACTTCACCGGCCAGCCACGCACCGTGCAGGAGTACGTTCGGGTTGGGGTCCAAGGCCCGGCGTACTTAGGATTTAGACCGGTGGATGACCTCTCTGTTGAGTTTGAAAGATGGGCTACGGAGTGTCGGATAGCCTGGGTGGAGCGTTCCCTAATAAGGTTCCCGCCACCCTGGAGATCCGTGCGTGTAGTGTAACACAAGTGCACCCTTGCAGGGAAGATTAATCTATTCGAATAGCCGTGTCCACGATAACAGGACGCTTTATTCTGAAGCTGGATCTTACCACTACAAACTATTACTATTAAACTGTATGGTTCCGGGTTTGCTTCCTCGCAGGGGAGTCGAGGAGGGAACTCAGAGGCGTTGTTAATTGTTACAACTTATTATTATACAATGCTGCAGCAACTTCTGTTGCATTATTACTTTATGCTTTATATAAACTGTTGGCTGATTCTTACCTCATGCTGCAAGACATCGTCGGAAGATGCTAGTCTTCGATAGGCCTAGCTTCTTACCCTTATTCTGATTTCTATCTTGCAGTCCACTATATAAAACCTCTTCTTTCCGTTGATACAATGCATAATGCTTAGTATCGGACGTAAGACTCGCGGGTATGCTAGATACTCACCTTTGCTTTATTTCCCCTTTTTCGCTTTGCCTGATCGGCCGCTGCAGCCGACGTTGGAGCCCAGGAGCAGGAGTACCCCGGAGGCGACTACTACGACATCGAGTTCCCCGTCGACCAGGAGTAGTTCGGTGGATCCCAGGCAGGAGGCCTCGCCTTTTCGATTTGTACCTCTGATGTCATTTGTGCTAGCCTTCTTAAGGCAAAACTTGACTAACTATGTCTGTACTCAGATATTATGGCTTGTATGACTTATGTATTCGGATCCTCGTGATCCCTGGTATTGTAACATATTTGTTTATCCTTTTGTGTTTAGTGTTGTGCTGTGATATTCTCACCGTGGCACCCTAATCTCAGCCGTGTACCCTGCGTGTATGATTACTGTACACGGGTTGATTTTGGGGGCGTCACAGTGGCCTCGTCCCCGGTGACGGAGCAGCTGGCCGAGACGGGAGGCAGCAACGCGTTGTTTGCGAAGAAGAAGATGGACCCGATCGCATTTTCCAGTTTAGTTATAGGGTTCTCTTTGTAATCTTTAGGTCTCTATGTGTGATTTTTATCTTTCTGAGGGACTGGCTTGTAAACTTCGCTTAGGATTAATGCAGTTGGGTCCTCGAGACCCTTTCTTGTTCAAAAAAAGGGAAAACTTGTTCTGTGCGGCGGCTCGGTCAAACGCTGGAGATTCGCACAAGCCCATTCCACACGCCACACCACGTCACCCACGCCTAGGATAAAAATGACCGTACGTACGATCGGAGGAAGACCCACCCGAAAGGATACATCCCCTCACTCCCCTCGTTCAGCGCCTCAGCGACAGAAGCGAGGCGACAGCGGCGATGCCGCCCCATCTCGATTCCATCCACCGGCGTCGATCTCTCCCTCCTCTGCGATCCGAAGGTGGAGGAGCATACAGCCACTAGCGCCCCTCTACGAATCTGACACCCCCACCACCGTAGACACCGATGTGGGCGGAGGCGATGCAGAGATGAGGGTCGGCACCGACGGGGGAGGGTGGTGGATGACCGGCCCCGCTGCCCCAAACCGCCCGCTACAACGCCGGCGCACCCCAACTTCCGTGAGTGCCCGGATCGTATGCATGCATTTTTTCCTCATCTCGATGTGCCTTTTTGTTGTGCTTTTTCAACGAGGTGGGGGTTGATTTTTTTCTCAAAATCACCGGGGCTCGGCGAGCTTGATGAGGGGAAGGGACGAAGGGGAGCATTGATCTCCGGCGAGGTGCCGCAGATCCACTGGTTGCAGTGATGATTTTTTGGGGCACTCACACACATCATGTGTTACCAGTACGGTTGTAATTTGTGGAAACCAATGGGGAGTTCGAGGAGGAGGAAGGGGGCGAGGGGCATGGTCTCTAGCGAGCTATACGGGGAAGAAGTGTGGAGAGGGGTTATGTCTTAGGAGAGGGGGTGGGTCTCCGGCAAGATGTCACCGAGGGCGTGCTCGTCCCACCATGTATCCGAGCGCGGGATTCTTGGAAACGAGGGCACCGGGAGCTTGGCAAGCGTGGAAAACTAATTTGGCCACTTGGCACAACAAATTTGGCAAATGGAAGTGGGTTAGTATAGCAAATTCGAAATAATTAGCAACCCAATACTAATAATCTTGCAATTTGGTACAACTAATCTGGAAATTTGGTTCAAACTAATCTGGCAATTGGCAGTGGGGTAAGTATAGAAAATGAAAATTGAATTTGGTCATGACAAGTTCAACAACCAATACAAGAAAATTTAACCTTTCTAGATTAAACAGTACCTAGTTGCCATATTACATATCAAGAGTACTACTCAGGTAAGTTGGATTTTATGTTAGCTTAACAGTCGGTTTTCCAAGCAGTTAGATATCATATTAGGAACTGCTTACTTGCCAGATTTTACAACATCACTTAGTTGTCACCGCTTTTGATTTTTCTAGCAAGAATACCAATTTGAATGTGGCAACAAGTTTTAGAAAAATATTGACAATTGTGCAGAAATCTGACAACTGTTTCTGGTCCATAGCCACCAAAAAGCATATATCTGTGGCAACTACTCACTTTTTTATGGGAATTTGGCATTGGAAATGTGACAAGTAGACCAAAACACAAGATTACCCCCATTTATGTGTTTCCTTTTTTTGGAGAACAAGCGATGTGAAAACGCATACCAATTTTTTTAGTTTTTCTGGCAAGCATACCAATTTGAATGTGGCAAAAAGTTTTAGAAAAAACTGAGTGTTCATAAACTGACAATTGTTTCTGGTCCATAGCCACCAAAAATCATATATATGTGACAACTACTCATTTTTTATGGGAAGTTAGCATTGGAAATGTGACAAGTAGACCAAAACACAAGATTACCCATTTATGTGTTTCCTTTTTTGCAGAGAACATACGATATCAAAGAAGGGATGTGATTAAAGCAAACAACAATGTTTTCTCATGGATGTAAGGCGCCAGATATGTTTATCTAAACATAGAAATACAACCTTTTGTACAAATACCCAGCCAAGAACATGCAACAATGTTGAAGATGTAGTTAAGACATGGATTTCTAGTAGTTGTAGTTTTTTTGCAAGAACCCTCTTTTTATTTGCATCAGAGCAATAAAAATATGTATGTGATACCTTTATTTTCCTCATTAGATTTGGTGATGTGGAGTATATGTGGTGTGGGAGATTCATGTGGAAGGGGATAACTTGTTTTTCTATGCAGTCACCAGCCATCCCCAAGTACTGCTTTTGTTTTTTTTGGGGTGGGGGAGGGCGAGGGGGTGCGTGCGGGGGAGGTGATTGGCTGTCCACAGGAGGACGTGGGGGTGTGCAGGGACCAGGGGGCAGCGACACGTACAACTGGTGTTAGTTTTTTAGAATGTATATCCGCCACACGGGAACGCATAGATGCGGCGCCGCTGTGGAGTGGCGTCCAACATAAATACATCCTATGAAAAAATTGCTTATGTAACATGTAGTTAATAAAATAATAATAATGATAATATAATATGTTACTATAACATCCCAATGCATCGCCCATTCTTTCATAGTCAAATGCCTGCATCGGCCCTCCGCCCGTTCCACCTCCTAGCCGTGATTCTTCAGTTCTACGGTTCTACCGCGGGCCTTCCCCCGCTCGCCCATTATGTAAACTAGACAATTACCCGCGCGTTGCTGCGGGAATTGTTGGCAAAATGAATTATATCCATATCTACCAGTACCATATTTAGCAGTACAAACTTTGAAATTTATGAAGGAAAATTGAAGTATATAATTATATCCATATTGAGAAGTACAAATTTGGAAATATATCAAGAAAAATTAAAGTCTTTAAGAGCTCTTTATTTATACAGTTTTGCATGAAACAAAAGGTATAGTGTATAAGAACAATTGACGATTACATAAACATTTCTCGGTTACAACAGAAGGTGATCAACATGGGTATGAAACCAAGAAATCTTTTATTGTTGGTTGAAGGCAGTGAAGGCGATTTTCTTTTGGAGCACAATGGTAGTTGTCCTGCAAACATTATGAAATGTACCATTGTTAAAAAATTGAAGTGACAGATGCACGTAATTATTGAAGTTTGGAATTATAGCTTTAAGTAGAAAATATACATTCTGTAATTCATCTGCATGCTCAGTTTAGTTGGTCTATTGAAAGTCGCTTGCTACATTTGTATTATCTGCATTTCTGTGTAAGGAGAATATCCAAAATTGTAAAGTTGAAAGGAACTAATTCATATTAGTTATATTTTAGAATATAGGTTGTGGGAAGTAATACATACCCTTCCTTTTGTCTTTTTGAAGTACTATGATCCGGTTGATTAGAGCTGCATTAAAAAATTGAATGCAAGAAGCATGAAGACATAGCAGAAAATAATATTACATGTATAGGATTGTGCACAAATGATCAAACACAACCAGGAGCATGAAGTCAGCATGTATAAGGTACAATTTTTTTTTAAAATAAACCGTGTAGAATTTATTTCCATTCCTCCTTGCTTTTCAGGTATGGGTACTATCAAAGTGCTCAGCGAACTGAGCAACTAATGCGAGAGCACTTATCATTAATTCACTAATATCTAAGGCCATATCTACTGAGGCATGTGACATTGACATAGATAATAAGAATGACAGGTTATATTAGTCCGAATGATGAGTTTTTATACCTGATAGAGTTGCCGATATCATCCTTGGTAAAATTAATTCTTCTTTTTGCTCCAGAACTGATTTTAGTGTACATTATAGATAAGAAAATATGTTAGACCAGAGGAATTCAATAAGCATGGATGCTCATGAAGTATTATGCACAACAATATATAGAACAGAGCAAGCACTTGATTCAACAATGAAAGGTTGAAATGTTTTATCTCAAAATTTCAATGGAATTTTGAAGATAAAGATAATGTTGAAAGAATGACATTGAAGATGAAGATAACTAAGCATACCTGTATTCATTTTCTGTTATGGCGATAGTTTTTTGCTTATTACTTGGAGGTGTATTGTTGTTGGAGGCCTCTATTTCCTGTGCAATTTGACTGAAAATAACATAAATAATATTGATCAGGAATTTTTGATGTGTTGTTTTGTGAACATATTTTGAGTGGTAAAATAGATAGATGGTTGGGAACCTCTGAGCAATTATGTCATTTGAAGTTGAAATATGCAGCAGGCTTGTATCTTGTGATGACTGAAAAAGTTTGACATTTCAAGTTAATAGGATGATATCCCAAGGTAAATAATGAAAAGGTTGCTACCTTTGGAGCAGTTAGCAGAAGCTCTGATTTGGTATTCTCCATGGGGAAACTTCGTTTTAGGACATATTTTATAGGATACTTGGCAGCAGAATTAATGTTCATTCCTATACAGAATAGTCTTTCTTTACCAATGGCATTATCCAAGGCAACGACATGATCCCCAGCATCTATCTTCATATTCATAGAAACTTGTTCAGCATGGCGCTCAACCAAGTCTTCAGCTATCTTAGAGAAAGCAACTGCATCCAAACTTCCTGAGCTATCTGCTATTGTAAGGGGAAGTTTGTACCTGTAGGATATTCGAACTGTTAGTTACGTGTATAAAACAAAAAAAACAATTTATAAGGATTAGATTTAGGAAGATGTACGGTACATTGGGCATGGAACTGGAAATTGGCAGGCACACGTTGGGGTATCTGACATGTTGTTGTAACCTTTTCCACAACGTTTACATGCTTTGTAGTACCATTTGACTGATGGTATAATTGATGTCACTTTTGCAATTGTACTGAAGCTTACTCCTCCCTTGTGGCACAAAAGTTTTGAGCATCAGTCATTTATATTTTTGGATAGAGGATAGAGAGAATCAACTATGTCAAAAAGAGTTGACCTGAAAAGCTGAGGTTGGGAAGGTAGATATTTGTTCAATGGTGTATTGTTTTCCTGCTGCTTCAAGTGGAGATAGTTGTGCAATTCGAGGAAGTTGCTTTCGTAGAGTTGGACATTTCCATTTGTAACTTAAAATATTTTTCATATAAGGTGTCAGTATGTTGTATTATGGGTAGAGAGAGAGAGAGAGAGAACCTGTTGCGATATTTTTCAACTTCAGGTATATCAAGGTCAAGATATATCTGTGTTGCAGAACTTGAAGATCCTTGTATCAAACCTATAAGTTATGTGATTATTAATAGCATGTTTAACTAAATCTGATTCATTTTTCCTTTAAGTAAAATTTGTTGATATTCACCTGTAAACTTTTGTAGAGTTGCAGTTATTCCAGCAAAAATGGCTATCACAATTCCTTCTTCAGATTTTTTCAGTACTGCTTCTGGTTCGCCCCATATAACTACTTCCTGTGACTGTTCACTACAAAATCAAGGTATACTTATTCAATCAGCGGTAGAAAATCTCGTCCAGGAAAACAATAAGCGAGGATAATAGGAAGACATACTCTAGGTTACGAATTTTGATCTTCCGAAGTTTTTTCTGAGAGGTTGGGCTAGCATAATCATATGGACCAACATCACTGATTACTCCAATTACATCTAAACAGAGAAAGTATGCATGAAAAGTTAATCACCACTACAGCAATTAAGATATAATTAAGGCAACCAAACATTACCTAGGAGTGGTTTGGAATCAATTGTTTTATTTGATAGCTCATCGAATGGACAAAATTTGAATGAAATTGTGGGTATATTTGCTCCTCTTGAATGTAGAGGATGGACCTTTGTATTGTGTTTGAATTGCAGCATGTAGTCCTGATGGTGGTAGACATAAGATTTGCTTCTGGTATGAATAGCTGCAATATCTGTAATAATATAGATAGATCCTTCAGACATCAAGGCACGAAATTGTTTTTCAAACTTTTTGGGCACACTCACTTGTGCCATGTTGCCCTGCAAAATAGTTGAAAGAATTAAATGTGCTATGTAAAGTTAGTACCCTTTTGAGTAGAAAAGTAAATGCATAATTTGAAATAGACAATTGTACATACATCTTCATCTAATAGAATACCATCAATGCTTATCAAAGCATCTCCATATCTAGGATTAATGTTTTTAGCATCCCAAAGTCTTATTAGGCGTGCAAACACCTTACAGTTTTGCTCTCCTACAGTGATGCTTTTAAGTGTTGTAGTTGCGTCCATAACTCCCTTATATCTGAATGAATAAGAAGATTGTTAGGAAAACAAATAATGGCATGCACAAAATATGTGTAACATATTTGCAAAATTCCATGCATAACAAAAACTTGAATTGATAAATTACCTTCTTGTTTTAGCCTCTACGGCTACTAATTTGACTGAATACCTCGTCATATACTACATTATGTGTGCAATTTTCATAAGAAATAGGGCTATTTTCAATCAAAACGCGCAAGCCTTCTGGTGATGTAACTCTCAAAAATGCCACATACAATTGACCGTGTGAGAAGACTTGAGATGGAAAGTAGACACCAACTCGGTTAAGTGTTTGCCCCTGACTTTTGTTTATTGTCATGGCATATGAAAGGCGAACGGGGAACTGGCGACGCCTCAATTTAAAAGGCCACCTTGACTGATTTGACGTAGTGATAATCCGAGGAATATATACTCTTGAACATATAGCTTTTCCTGTTATGATTTCTCCTTCTATGACACGCCCAGTTAATTGTGTAACAATGAGCCTAGTGCCATTACAAAGTCCCCTTGATGGATCAAGATTACGCAGTAGCATGATAGGAACACCAATTTTCAAATGAAGCACATGGTCTGGAAGTCCAGGTATCTCAATGGTGTTTAGTAACTCTGTTGGATATAATGCTTCTAGAGTAGAATGATTAGGACAACTATCATCAATTGAATCTGCACTATAATATGACATTTCACTTGTTGCTAGCTGAGAAATCATTCTTGTATTTATTTTAGAAACAACATCGTTGGTAGGCGCAAGAATTGCACGATCACACAAATATGATGTAATGTTAGCTGATTCGCAGCCTGAGTTGTACACAAATGAAATCAATCCATCTATATTTCTAGAATCTGGGGACAAAAAGAGATATTGGGGGATCTCTATGAATATGCTATTGTGTTCATTTTGAACAGGAACAAAAGGCTCAGTGCCATTTCCAACTTGTAAAATCCAATCAGCAAACTTCTGTAATGCCTCTCTCCTAGAAATGGACATAGACCCTGAGGTGAGCCTCATATTTTCATTCAATTGTAGAAGTGTGCACTTGTTCCACAAATAAGATTTAACAATGCAAGATTTTAAAATTTGTTGCTTCGTTGCATTTTTTATCACCGGGAGAGTCTGCCGAAAATCCCCACCAAGAGCTACAGTGATACCTCCAAACTGCATGTCTTGGGCATTAGGTCTAGAATCTGACATTATATCTCTGAGAGTGCGGTCTAGTGCTTCGAAACAATATCTGTGATTCATTGGTGCTTCATCCCAAATAATAAGAGATGTGTTTTGAATAAGTTCTGCCAGGTGTGTATTTTTCTTTATACTACACATTGAATTTTCAGAAATGTCCAAAGGGATTTTAAAACGGGAATGTGGTGTTCGACCTCCCGGGAGCAATAGGGAAGCAATTCCTGATGATGCAACTGCTAAAGCAATTTTCCCTTGACTCCGTAAAGAATAAAGTAAAGTAGTCCATAGGAAGGTTTTTCCAGTCCCTCCATATCCGTAAACAAAGAATGTTCTTCCTTCATTATTTATGGCAGAATTATGTATAGCATGAAATGCATCCTTCTGGTTGTTGTTTAGCTTCGGAATATGATCATTCAAAGTGGATGTCATGTCTTCAGTATCATAGCTAAGCTCATCTAGCAAAAGCCTATTTTGTGGAGAAGTATTTCCTATATCATCTGGTAGAGGCAAATTAAAATGGGATAAGCAATATCCAGAATCCCTTAGCAATTTATCGAGCTCATTGAGAAGACATGACGTCATGTATGCATCTAGTGATGATCTTCTCAGCTGAGAAGAATGAAGATTGAACCGACGTACTATATCTTCAGACATTATTGATGCATGTTCTTCAAAAAGCTTGATAGGATTTGTTACATTGCAAAAAAGCAAAAGTGTAACAAAAAGCTGACGTAATTGGAATGGTAATGCCCACTGAGTCGCATCTTTTAGTGCATTGGACCACTCTTGGTCATCACCTAGGAGACCTAAAGCTTCACAGGCTGAACGAAATGTTGGATATTCTTGGCCTGATATAGTTCGAATATCAGCAAAGGAGGTTGGGCCTTTACGAACGTTGAGCAACATACGCAAATAGAATGGCTCTCCCTGTGAAGGATTGACATGGGCCATTCGACCAATTTTCTTTTGAGGACCTCGACGATAATCCCAGTATTTTTCTTGTTGGTGCCATGTCCAATATTCTGGAAATTCTATGTAAGTGTATTGTCGAGCTTCAGGGTGTTGCATATTTGCATCTAACCATGCAGTTAGTTTAGTGGTCACATTTCTAGGGTCTTCAATTACTTCTTTCAGATTATCATCTTCTGAATAGATTACATTGTTCTGAAGAGGAAGATGAACAGGTAGCCTTTCTACAGAAGGGTCTGTATGGTGAATATCATATTGTTGAACCCGCCAAGCAGCGTCATTTGGTGTGACACAACGACACTCTAAATAATTATCAATTTCATTAATAGTTTCAATTGATGAGGCTGATGTTGAAGACTTGTTTTGGAGGCCAATTATAGCACAATCAAATCCTTTGGTAACATACTTAAAAAGATATTTGTGCATACCATCATAATTAACCTTCTCTACATTTATGTGGGCTTGATACTTAACCACCAGATCAACATTATGAGGAACAATGAATCTGTTGTCAATGTCAATATTATTTTTCCTAGTAGTTATTCCATTGTTTGGTCGGGCATATTCCGTGAAACCATTCTCCCGTACAGTGGTTTGCTCACAGAACTCCTTTGGATAAAATTTTGTGCATTTTCCCTCTGACATACATGGTGATGATTGGTTTAGAGGGCCACAAGGGCCATGAACCATAAAAGAGGAAACAGCCTGATATCCTATTGGATCTTTTACCGGATCTGGCAACTGAGCAGAAATATATGAATCTATCTTGTGTGCATCAAACGGGGCTTCTTTGGCTAACCATATAATTATATGAAAAGGAAATATAAGTTTAAGAGAATACTTATTACCTGCGTTCACGGGGCCAAAAAATTGTTTCTTTTTAATATCATCCATTAAACTATTAAGCTTCATTTTAAATACTCGATTGACAATATCTGGACGATCAGATGGTTCTTGTCCAGGAATGGATGATAAAGCCTCCGTAATTTCAGGCCAACCGGCATTTGATGTGAATGTGACAAACAGATCTGGGCAACCATATTTTCTACAAATAGCAATGGAATCTTGGTAGTTTTGGTATAAGTAGTGAGGGCCTCCAGTAAATGAGGAAGGTAATATAATCCTTTGCCCAACAGCAGAACCTGATGTAATACCCCTTGATACAGAATTTTCCAAACAATTGAATGGTGATGATCTGTATTTACGCTGAAAGGTAGGCTTGCGGTAGAATGCAATACGAAATGTTTCAACACAGCAATATGCATCCACTATGTAAGCTTGTGTTAATCTTTTGCATCGTAATGGAGTGTTGAAGTCATTCGGCCTATCATGTAACCTATATGCATAGTATTCTAGCATTGTGACTTTTTGGCGTCGAGTAGTTAAGCCTGACACTGGATGATACATAAGATCTTCATGATAACCATCCTCGCCAAATGGAAATAACAAAGGATACTGCATGGACATAAACTTGCAATGTTTTTCATCGATCCGTTGTAACTGTGATGAATGATCTTCTATTATAATGTCTCGTCCCACATCGGAAGAACCTAAATCACCAACCACTAATCCAACAACTTCGGACGCAACTGGAGCACTATAGATATCCCCATGGGCATCAGGTTTGCCATAGATTCTGATGGATAAATGGTCAGAATTATTGCCATGCAATCTTTCACTTGCTGTCCTAAACAGTTTCACAATGGGATTATGTGTGTTCAACATCTGAATGAGGGACTGAACAATGCCTTCATTAGCTTGGAATAAAGTGCGTGTGGATGAAGAAGTGTGTGAAGATGAGGCAACATTTATTCTGTTAGAAACCTCACGCTCTGTATCAACCATGTATAATTGTACATATTCTGGTCTCTGGCCTTGAGATGGTGTCAATGAACCAATGCGATGGCAGACTTGGCCACTAATCTTGAAAACGTATGGGCCTCGACCGTCATTTATGGACTCATTAATTTTAGCTCCCATTGAAGTCATTGCAAACATGGTATTGTATTGACGAATATGATGAAAGAAGTGGCTGGAGAGTGTACTGTTCTGTGAATTCAATAAATGCAACAGAGGTTGAGGAGGAGGATCATATGGTTGTAGGGAAACTTTTCCTCCTTTGCAGCACAAATTATATTTTGGGTCTGGAGTATTTCTTTCTCTGCGTAGACGTTCTTCATACCAAAATAGAGCACCACAATGTTTGCAAGAACAGTGGGGTCCTCCAAGATTTAAGGGTTCAAAGATGGTTCCTGAAAGATTAGGAGAAAACAGATTTTTTTTGTAAACGTAAACGTGTAAACTCGTACACATAAACAGAGAATTAATTAAGGCAGAAGCTTACTATTATGGGGAAATGTTATATTATGTGTGAGTGATGTTGGTGTGGACGATTCTTCATTTTGAAGTTGATTTGAGAAATGTTCATCTCTAGAGGATGTTGCTTCATCGATGCGAGATGATGTTGCTTCATTGATTGAAAGAACCAGATTGTGAAATGAATTTGAACATACATACGGAAGAAAATATATTTGAAGGAACATAAAATTCCTAACCTCTGCTCCTGTTTCTAGAGATGAGATTCAAACGTCTGCGACGGTTTTCAGTGGCAACATATGAGTCTGAAGTGGGATTAGGTAACGATGGACGTCGTGTCCGTCCACGCCCACGCCCACGTCCATGTGGAACTCCTCGTGGATGACCAACCCCATGCCCACCTGGATAGCGTGAAGAACTTTCTCCGCTATCCATGTTGGCAATCCTAACAAACCCAAGGGTACATGAATGGATGAAGGGGGGCAGGAATCTAAACCGTCCAACCAGGAAACGACATACATGTAAATAAATGTAGAATTTAAATGCAAGGGCACGTATTCAATGAAGAGAAATAAAAATTACAAATTACAAATAAACCAAAAGTCAAGAATAGAGAAAGAATTAAACTGCAAGGTATGTACAGAATGAATCAAAATTAAACATGCAGATTAACCAAAAACATAAAAGTTCAGAATTAGCAAGGGATAAGAACATCATGTACCAATAGGAGCCATAAATCTGAAGTGCGTCAGTATGCAGCAAGGGAGGAATTAAAAAATTTGACTGATTGGGCATGCAATCCGTGAAGCACCTCGTGTAGCACCTAAAAATTTAAACTTTGTGATTCAGTCACCAGTTTGTCACAAAGATTGGCGAGGAGAGGGGAAAGAATTACTCACCAGGGATGAAGTATGAGCGCCCTATGTCAGACGTCCACCCATAATGTGAGATGATGGGAATAAAATGCCTTGAGGGGGGCAATGCCTTTAAAAAGGAAGAATGCATCAGTTTCTTGTGGAGAGATAGTGGCATCAATTTCTGGTGAAGAGATAGTGGGGAGTGGAAGTGTAGCGTCAAGGATGAATTAACTGCAGCATTTTTTTTCTTTGTTTTAGTCTGGGCCAGGGAAGTGTTGGGCTTAACAGGGGCTGAACAGAGTCTGTTGTACGTTGGTGTGACAAAGAAAACAACTCTGTAAAAAAGAGGAGTACCTTCAGCTGTAGAAGTGTGTTGTTGCGTAGTCTGCAGGTAGGCATGGTTGAGGCAACATCCAAGGACTGAAGCTATCAATCATCTACACCAACCTGCAATTGTGAAGATGCAGACAAAAGACACATGAAAACACATGTAAAAGCCAAATCAAGCCAAGTGAAGAGATCCTCAAATTAAGCTCACGGTTATTGATGGGTGCGCTCGAGGGGAGGTCGGCAAGTGAAGCTCATATCACTGGAAACTGAGCTGCGTCAGAGAAGGAGTAGTCCCGTGCATCTGAGGCCGCCGGTTTGAGAGGAGCCACAGTGTGCGCGTCGAGGCGCCCAGGAGGCGGGGTGAGGCCGACGAACCAAGCTCATCCAACTGGAAGTAGAGCAGCAACATGGACATCCTCACCTTCTGCATTCCATCCCGCTCTGCATCCTGCCGCCTTGAGGGGAGCCACGAGGCGTGTGTAGGCCATGGCGGGGATGACTTGCTGGCCGTGCCTGAATTAGGCCGCTGGCTTCAGGGAAGTCACGACGTGCTCGTGGAGGCGCCGAGGATGGGTGAGGACGGCAAGGCGAACTGCAACTAGAGTCCCGATTGGGACGCCCTCGCCATCTGCATCTGAGGCCGCCGCCTTGAGGGGAGGCACGAAGCTTGTGCAAGCCACGACGGGGATCTCTTGGTGGCTATGGCGGCGACGAGGGGGAAAGGGATTGCCTGAATCACACCGGATCGGCAACGGAGCCGCCGGATCGGCAACAGAGATGTACGCATCTGATGCATCTGATACTGCCGCCGGCCTAATCCGTGGTGAGATGAACTGCTGCAGCGATGTGGATGGTGGCCGCTGTTGCACACAACCTTGATGCCGCCGGACAACATTGGAGCCGCCGGCAGGAGGGAGAGTGTGGGTGGCGCAACGTCCCCTGACTGAGTTTTTCCTTAGGTGAAGCAAAACGTGGGTCTGTGGGTCAGTTGACTTTGGCGCTGAGGGTGTGGTGGTGGGCTGCGTGGCTAGTGATGACGTGTATAGTCTGCATGTTAAGATAGAAATTGTAGTGGGGTTCAACTTCTTAGGTATATAGGATGAGGCACAATTGTCTCATCGTGCTCCCAATGCCCTCGAGGAATAATATGTGCTCACGAAACTCAGTAAATAACTACTATATCCCCCTCTAGCTTCACTTCTTCTTCCTCCTCTCTCCATCCACTTACACTAGCATTAAATTTCTTCCATTAATGGCGCCCACCATGATATGTATGGAGGTCATCCACTCGACCATGATATGCATGGATCGACAACAAGCACGTTCGAGCTCATCCCACGGGCGTCCTAGCTAGCTCTCTACACTTCGATCCCCGCGTAGGTAAAGAAAGCAACTTGATCGATCTCCTTGATTGTTTGCTTTGGATCTAGTGTTTGATTAGATTCAGGGTTACATATGGAGTGCCAATGTTTTGGCGAAACATTGATTCATTTTCGTTTCGTCAAATTTCTAGCACCAAATTTGTCCCATTTTTAGGATAGGTCATGCCGAAATTTTTAAGCTGATCTCGTTGGTAATCAATATATATTAATTCTTTTTATACCATTTGCAGACCTTGATATACATCAGATCATTCCTTAGGGATCAAAGTGTCAAGGGATTTATCACGTTCGCAGTGTCAAATATGATACGGATCGATGAGTCGTAGGTATCATGTCGATGGAAGGTGTGCAAAAATGGACTTCTCATGGACCCGTTTACTGGCACCGTGCTGGCGCACTTTCTCCGGTATGGTTTCATGGATGGTTACACACGATGGACACTGCACGGTGAAGAGGAGGAGGACAAGGCTTCCGACGGTGAGGGATCACCTAATGGAGACGAAAACCCTTTCGATGATGAAGAACCGCCGGAAGGAGGGAATGGTGAACATGCGGCGGGAGGAGGAAATTAAGAGACACTCGGACATGAAGGGGCGGATCCGGATCAGGAGACACATGGCGCTGCAACGCACGAGACGTCGTTGGCTTCAATTTTGAATGATCCTCATTTTCAAGAACCGCTTTGGAAGAAGACGGATAATGAAAGATCTGCATTTAAAGAGACTTGTAAGTTGGCACAACTTGAAATAGACGCCAGAACTGCATTGTATGAAGGTTGCGATCCTGAGCACACCCGCCTACACGTCACACTAAAACTCTTAGACATCAAGGTAAGGTACAAGTGCACAGACGCAAGATTGGATGCTCAATTGAGTTATTTGCACACTGTTTTTCCCAAGGGGAATATGTTGCCTCGTAGTGTCGAAGAGGCGAAGAAGATTGTGTGCCCTCTTGATTTGCCGCACGTAAGATATCACACATGCATAAATGACTGCATCATTTATCGGAATGAAAATGAGGACAAAATAGAGTGTCTAGTTTGCAAAGAACCCTGATTCAAGCGTGGAAAGAAGGATCCTCAAAAGGTTGTATGGTACTTCCCACTAATTCCTCACCTGCAACTTTATTTCGCCGACGCGAAGGAGGCAGTGAACATGACTTGGCACAAGACTAGGACTCATGCATCCAAAAAAGATGGCATCCTAAGACACATTGCAGATGGTGTTCAGTGGAAAGAACTAGACTTACTTGAACCAGAATTCGCAGCACAACCAACAAACCTTAGGTTGGTAGTAAGTTCAGATGGACTAAATACGTTTGGCAAACAAAGCACCAATCATAGCACATGGCCCGTGCTTGTAAGGATGTACACCCCCCTTGGAAATGCATGAAGCAGAACTACATACACATGGTAATGCTAGTTCAAGGGCCGATCCAACCAGGCAATGATATCAACATGTATCTTGAGCTATTGAAGGAGGAATTGGAGATTTTATGGAAGGTTGAAGGAGTGAGGACCTGGGACACAAACAAAGGATATTATTTTAACATGAGAGCATCAGTGATCACTTTGGTACAAGACTATCTGGGATATGGATATATCTCCGGCCAGGCGTGCCATGGACATACCGGGTGTGTTAAACGTATGGATGCCACATCTTTTCGGCATCTATCGCAAGATGGAAGTCGAAAAACCGTGTTCATGGGCCATCGAAGGTGGCTGGACATAGATGATGAGTGGAGACAACGTGCATACCTGTTTGACAACACAGTGGAGACCAGGGAGGCACCACATAAGAGGTCTGGAGAAGAACTCAATGCGATGTTGACCAATTGGACAGACTTCCCTGAGCCAAGAAAGAAGGTCAAAAGGCAGGAAAGAAGGAAAAGCACGTTAAAGAGAAGATGTTGCTGAAAGTATGGAAAAGAAAATCCGTTTTCTGGGATTTGAGGTATTGGAAAAAAAACTCAGTACACCACATAGACTTGATATGATGTACATCACAAAGAATGTCTGCGAGAGTTTTCTTGGCACACTCTTCGAAATGCCAGAAAAGAGTAAAGATGGGTTGAGGGCGAGACAAGACTTGAAAGACATCGGTATTAGGGGTGAATTTCAACCCGCATCCTCGTCAGGCGACAAGGGAAAAACCAAGTCATCTAATTATTTCCTTCCATCTTGCTTCACTCTCGACGAGGCCGAGTTTGCTCAAGTTTTCAAATGCTTCGACGGTATCAAATGTACTTCAGGTTACTCAGGGTTAGTCCGCAGATATCTAGATACAAAAAAACATAGATTTAGTGGAACGAAGTCCCATGATTGTCATGTGATGATGACCCAACTACTTCCGGTTGCTCTCAGAAGGGTAATGGAGGATCATGTCCCCAACACACTTATTGACCTTTGCAATTTTTTTGACGTTATCTGTCAAAAGTTGTGACGCCGTCAAAATCAAGCCGTGTACAGTAATCATACACGCAGGGTACACGACCGAGATAAAGGACTCACGGTAAGGTAACCACAGCACAACTCTATAAATAAAAATAATACAAGCTTATATTACAAGCCAGGGCCACGAGGGCTCGAATACAACAGCTCAAGAACACAAAGTTAGCGGAAGCAAAAGTATCTGAGTAAAGACACGAGAATACAAGGTTGCCTTAAGAAGGCTAGCACAAACATAATCATAGGTACAGATCGAAAGGCGAGGCCTCCTGCCTGGGAACCTCCAAGCTACTCTTGGTCAGCGGGGCACTCGACGTCGTAGTAGGCTCCGCTGGGGTACTCCTGCTCCTAAGCTCCATCGTCGACTGCAGCGGCTGATCATGAAAAACAATAAATGGAAAAAAAGCAAGTGTGAGTATCTAGCATACCCGCGATTCTTACGTCTAGCTACTAAGCATTTATGCATTTGTATCCAATTGAAAGGGGAGGCTGTATAGTGGACTGCAAGATAGAAATACAAGGGTAAGGGAGAAATGCTAGGCCTATCGAAGACTAGCATCTTCCGACGAGTCTTGCAACATGGGGGAAGAATCAACCAACATTTATATCAACATGAATAGAATTAACAATGTAGCAGAAGTTGCTGCAACAATGTATAATAGTAAGTTGTATCAATTATCAATGCTTTCGAGTTCCCTCCCTCGACATCCCCGCGAGGAAGACAACCCGGAACCAACAGTTTAATAGTAGTAGTTTCTAGGGATATGATCTGGCTTCAGCATAAAGCGTCCTGTTACCGTGGACACGGCTATTCGAATAGATTAAGTTTCCCTGCAGGGGTGCACTAGTGTGACACTACGACGCTCGGATCTCTAGGGTGGCGGGCACCGGGTGTTGGATATATGCTCTAGAGGCAAATAATATATGATTATTCCAATATATCTAAGCAAGTTCATAACCAGTTTCATACCGTGCTAGAACTGCGTCAGTGAAACAATGATGCAGGTGTGGTATAGAAACCCCCAGAGTTCCTAGTTAGCCTCTACATCGATAACTAGTTCATGGTCAACATGATGGTCGTGGTTTCGCGATCATGGACAATTAAGTCTCTTGACTATGAGGTCACCTCACTGTTTAAGTGACGTGATGAACATTACCCAAATTAAGCATTACAGCATGATAAAATCTTATGAAGGTTCAGTGTTGTAATTACAGAACGTGGTAGACCGTTCCTTTGACCGTGAGTACGTGCATAATTACTATCTTCCCGGATGCTTTGACTTACATCCCACCACCTGACTGAAATATGCGGGTCATAACAGTTGTATCTTAGGTATTCCGTGGAGATATGTTGAGGAGTATTGTTACAAGAGCGGGATTTGTCAATCCATATAATGGATAGATACTCTGGGCCCACTCGGTGAGATTCCATCCATAAATCTGCAGCGTGTGACTAGGTCACGGGGATGAATATCACGGGAATGAGTCAATGAGGATTAGTTCGGAACGAGGTTGAACCAGACATAGGATGCCATTGATCGAATCTCGGAACAATCCAGTATCGCTGACAAAGGGAATGCTATACGGCGTAAGGTCCAATCGGTGTTTGATATCCGGAATGCACAGGGGTCATTATGGGCATCCAGGTCCCGCTGATGATCATTGACCGTAGCCTCATCTCGGTCATGAATGGAGTGTTCTCGGATCGTAGGGTAACTCACTTAAGGGCTCGATGAAATCGAAGACCTTTTCGGAACCATTGGAGTAACCAGAGAATAAAGGAAACAATATCGGAGAAGTACCGTGTTGAACCGAAACAAGTTCGGAGTGAACCGGAAGGTGTTCCGGAGCACCGGGAGATGGAATATTATGTTTTAGTTATTAATTAATTTAATTAATAATTAAAATCATTTTATTTCTAATTAATATGTGCAATGGGCCTTAGTGGAGAAAAAGGCCCATTAGGGGAAATAAAAGGGAAAAAGAAAAAAAGAAAAGAAGGGGGAGGCGCCATGGGCCCTAGGGCCCATGAGGGGTGCGCCCCCTCCCCCCCCTTGGACGGCCACCTCCCCTTAGCAAAGGGACTTTAGTCCCACATTGCTAAGGGAGAGGGGTTGCCTCCCTCCCCTCTGCCTATATATAGATGGGCAGGGTGCACATATTTAATACACAGAAATTCATGAGAAATTAAATATTACTCCGAATTGAGATCGGTTTCCTCTGGTCTTCTCCCCTCCCTTGTCTCTTTCACGGTGGGCTCCCTAGTATGAGCCTGTAGTGGAATTGAGGCTTCTCTGCTAGAATCGGAGGCCGTCGTGCTGCCGAAGCTCCGTCCGGAGGTCTGCTTCCGCCACCTTCGCTGGATCGGAGAACGAAGGTCGTCATCGAGTCTCGTACGTGTGCGAGTACTACGAGGTGCTGCACGTGTGGCACTACACCCATCCGGGTGCTCAACACAGCCAGGGGGCTGTGAAACTTGATCGGCTACATCAACCACGTTTGCGAGAACGTTTCCCGCGCAACGGACTACACCCCGAGGTATGTTATTTCCGCACTACTTTCCGTTACGGTAATACGGCTAGCTAGATCTTGGGTTATGGGAACGCTAGTTAGAAAAATTTGTGTTTTCTGCTGCGAACCCCAACAGTGGTATCATGAGCTAGGTCTATGCTTAGTATTACTGTACGGATAGAACACATCGGGGATGTGGGCGTTGATTGTATGATTGTTACCCTCCCACGTGTACTTGTTCACATCTGCGGCATTGTTTGATGAAGCGCCCCCCGACCGACCTTACGCATACGCTTACGCGAGACTGGTTCCACGCTTGACATGCAGCTTGTACCGTATAAAGTGGCTGGTGTAACAGCCCATATTTCACAAAAATAAAATTTTCTGTTTTCGGTGTGAATTGTTTGATTGTCTGATTTGTTTGCGGTGTTTGCATCCCCGATTTATCTATCGGCGATTATTTTTTCCCTCTTATCTCGTACCAGACGGAGACCGGCCCTTGCCACCCTGACACTCGACCTTTGCGACACCGGGTTTCACCCGATCACCGTCGCGAAAACCGCACGAGACCAGCCGCAGCCAACGAAACGAAAACCCCGTTTAATAATTAAACGGGTTATTTTTATAGCGCGCCGGAAAGTGTTGTCGGAATGGTTCCAGCGCGAGGTGAACGCCGCCGGCTCGACGCACCGATCGCGCAGTTCGAAGTTTTACCTGAATCGGAGGTACCGTGGACCCCCGGCGGTCAGAAACGTGAGCACCGTGCGCGCGAGATAAAAACCAGGGATGTTTTTGCAAACTGCCAGCCACCGGGGCTATATAAAGACCACCGCACTCCCACCCATTTCTAGGGTTTCCCTAGTCACAAAATTGCAGTCACCCCGCTGAGTTTGCTCAGATCTGCCCAATTGGTCCAAAAATCCCGAAATTGTGATCCCCTGCGACCTGGACCGTCAGATCTCGCGATCCGACGGCCCAGATCCACCCTAGCTGCCCACCTTCTCTCACCTCCTAGCCGCCTCCACGCCGTGGGCATCCCGTGGAGCCGCCGGGCCGAAGCCGCCTCCGGCCAGGCCGCCGCTGGCCCTCTCCTCTCTCCCTCTCCTTCCTCTCCTCCTTCCCTCCATCTCCTCTTCTCACGGCCTCCCCTCCTCTCCTCTTGCATAGGTCGCCGCCCACGGGAGAGTCGTCGCCGCCATGGGAGTGCCGGCCCGAGCTCCTCCACCATCGCCCGGCCACCGGATCCGGCCGGCGCCGCCCGATCCCGGCGCCTCCTCGCCTCCAGCCTCCTCCGCTGCCAGCACCGGTGGCTGGCGCACCACCAGGCTACCGCCGCCGTCGCCGCTCGGCTGTCGGGCACGGTAGGAGCCCCGAGCGGCTCCCTCACCCATCCGGCCAGGGTGGGCCGACCCAGGACCCCCCAACCGCCTATGGCCCAACAAGAAGGTCCAGCCCAAGAGCACCTCTCCCATGTGTTTTTTTACTAAGTGTTGTGATTTTCAACTCATTTGCACTGTTTGTCCGCTAATTTCCCGCTAAACCGTAGGCTGGATGACGTCGCGCCCAAAACGTAAATTGTTGTGCTCGTTGTTGTGAAACTTTTATCTTTTGGGAGTGTTTTGATTTGAGGTCATCTAGCTGCTGTAATTTTGTGTCAAAGTAGGCATGTTGGAAAAAACAGCAATCTGCTGGAATTTCCTCCCGCTGTCCTGTTTTGCGGTGATGTTTCCCGTTGACTCGTAACTCCAAATGCAGTGATTCCAATTTTGTGTGGTTGTGCTCTGTATGCTCTAGTGTTTGTCTTTTGGAAGTGTTGGCATTGGAGTTCATCTTGATTGTGTAATTGTGTGCTAAAGTGGGCATCAGGCCGTTAATTGCTAGTATTTTCTGTTAAGTGCTGCTGTTAATATTTTGTTGCAACTTTGCATGACGATTGTGACTCATCCATGAGGACTATTGCATTGATTATTTCTCCTATGTGTTAAGCATCATGTGTAATTCATTTCCATGCTTTAACATGTCATGTTTGGGTGCTCTAGCTATATTAAATCTTGCTCCAAAGTGGTGATCCTGATGTTAATGTGCTGCTGTGCTGAAAACTGTTATTTTGTTGCAACTTCTGTCGACGAGTGTGTCGCGACCGTTTATCGAAATTGAGTGATTCCAATTGCATATTGCTAAGCATCATGTCTACTTTCATCCCATGTATTGCTATGTCATGTTGCTGCACTTTTGCATATAGATTTACCCCTGTTTATACAGCATGTGTGCATAGCTTGTCCTGCTTATATCTTTTTAACCGTAACTCCGTTTGGAGTGTGCTTTATATGTAACTTCATTAGTTTTTCGTGTACTTTGTGTTTATGCTATTGCTTGCTGTTGTTAACCAACCTAAAATATGGTTTAGGACAGAACATTACCAAATGTTTTAATCATCGTGCGACACTTAGTTTTATGCCATGTTTAGGTTGTGCCTCACTTAAATTGACTAGCATAGATAGTTTACTTTGTGCTTCACCTCTTGCCATGCTTGCTTGAGTTGCCATGTTAATAAACGTTGGTTGGTCACCTGTAGCTAGGCAACTTGAACCTCCATATACGTGCGGTATCGTCGTGTGTGACCGATACCCCACTTAAACTGTTAGTAACCGTTCTCGACGATAGATCCGTATCGCGTTGCCGTGCCTTGTGTTGTCTCTTTGATCTTGTGTTTCCCCGTAGTAATATATGCTTGCTCGTTGATTGCTTTCTAGTGTTTATCGTCTTGTGTGCTTCCGTGGGTACCTCTCGGAGACGATGCGAGCTTGCGATCGACTACACCTTCGGAACCCGACTTATCAACAGGCAAGGACTATACATTACTTATGATCCATTCTATTTCAACCAGCGGTTTGCATGCTAGTCTAGGTTAGGTTCGATGTTTGATCCTACCACATGTTTACAGCCTCTTTCAAACCGATACAACCATGTCCCCTGCCAGCAAACCTTGTACTGCTATGTTACTATTTCTCGTTGCTCAGCCCCTGCTTAGTATGCATGCTTAGGATGCTACGATGTTACCCTGTTACTCCTTGGTTTGGGATATCACCTTATTATTATTGTTGTTGATGATATGATTATTATAATGTTGACTATATTCGACGAAAGATGGAAGGTCTAGGCTATCCTGCCCCGACGCTTTGTTCCATTCGAGTCACCTAGGATCCGAGTTCCGGGTATTGGTTTTAAGACTGAGCGTGCCTAACCGCGTGTGGGATTTTATGGGGTCCCCTTTTCTTACCTATCTAGCTTCAAGCATTTCTAGTGGTGGCCCAAGCTGATTTTACCTTTTGAAACCGTGTGTGTGCTGGTCGTACGCCAGTAGTTTTCCAACCAACCCGGACCAGTGGGGACATGGTTTCCCTGTTGGTCCACCTTTGACCGGCGAGTGCCTGAGGTCTCACGTGAGGCGTCTCGGTAACCCAAACCCTGTTGAGACGGAAGAGTCCGATCCGAGAGCGTGGCCAGATTTTGGATTGGTTGTCGACTCCCCGGGGGCCACCCGGATATGTTCGTTGTTAGTTAGAGGGACCCGTCGTTTCGGATCTCTTGGAACCAAATCATAAAATGGTTGCCTGTGATGGGTAGCAACTGAGAGAGATGGATGTGTGTGCGGAGCCTTGTAATGGGCAGTTGGTACACCCCTACAGGGTTAAATCTTTTCGAGAAGCCGTGTCCACGGTTATGGACGACTTGAGACCTACTCCTTGTTCATAGACAACAATTGCTGAGATAATCTTAATATAACTTGATCAACGTGTGTGTGCCTTGACTGCTTCTTCTTCGTCGGGATGCGAAGAGGAGGACAAGGATAGGATAGGTGTTATGTTTGCGAAGTAGGTGGATAGCAGACTTGTTGGAGGCGATTTCTCATCGAATGCTTGGCTTCTTATCTTACTCTCTAGATCTTTAGCCACTTCATAAATGCTAGTGCGGCAGCAACCTCACCACTTACCCCATCCTTACGGTAAACTACTAGTTTTCCTAGAATGACGAGTGATGAAGTCCTTGCTGGGTTAGATGACCACTACAGTTGGACGCTGAGTACTTCTGTACTCATGATACTACCCCCAAACTCTTTTCAGGGTTCTTGATCGACCACAGGTATGGTGATCGACGTTTCACGTGGAGACTCGACGACGACTAGTTAGGCGGATCCCGGCGAAGGGCCTGGACCCGTGTGGTGATGGGGATCGATGATTTTCTCTTTGCCACTAGGCATTTGCTTGTAGTCTGTACTCAGACATGTATCTTCCGCTGATGTATTGTATTAAGGCAGTTGTATGCCGATTGTATGAGATGTTGTATCCTTGTATCTGTAATGTTGTGATATCATGTTGGAAATCCGGGGCATATGACTTCGTCATATGTCGCGGTGGGACCGATATGTGCTTCGTCCCCGGATCTGGATGGAAACGTCTAGATCTGGAACAGTACCGCGTATCGGGCCTTACAGCTGGGGGGGGGTGTCTGTCTCTCTACTTTAGCGGATGTGGCATTTGCAACGGAGGGCCCCGTGCGGGGTGTAATAGAGACAATCGTATGGTTGACGTTGTGGTTGACTCGTTGGTTAATACCTGTTTAACTATGAAAGCCCTAGCAGCCACGTAAAACTTGCAATATACAACTAGACCGTCTAAACCTTGTGTTGCTAAGTGGGGGCTATCGTTTTTTGATTGTGATGTTGTGATATCTTTGCTATGTGTTACTAGTAAGTAGTAATCGTCATCATAAAACAAACTAAAATGGAGACACTATAGACTTAGTGTTGCCATAGCTCAGACATCTTAAAACTTGCTAGTATAGGATACACGACGGTAGCATGTGATAAGATGATCCCTTAACAAAACCAAACACAAGTATTCTACCGAAGTGTGCACCGCCTGGAAGGTTCTCCCATATGGCTTGATGCTCCGTACATACCGGAGTTGTCCTACATATTAAATGGAGTTCGCATGAGGTTGGGTTCGGCAAGCCTGGCATATGCAGATATGGCCTTGCTGAGCAGCATATAACATGGAGGTTAATTTGGCGAGCCTAGCATATGCAGATATGGCCTCGGAATACTAGAGATCGAAAGATCGAGCATGAGTCACAGTACATATAAGACAATGTGATCGCACAAGTTGTTGTCTACCTTTGAAACTGACCCGTCGGCCGTGTGATATTCGAGGTCGGGCAGTGAATCTGGATCATGTAATCACTAAAACTTCCTAGGGATGAATTGTTTTAGTGCGAGCTCATTTATAATATGATTATATGAACTCATTGTTGTGAACTAGTCTTAATTGTGTTCCTTGCAATTATGTTTGTAGAAAATGAATGCACTAGAGCAACGTGAACTATCTTTCTTCATATAAGGTGAAAGACTTAGAGAAAATGGGTCAAACTTTGCTGACTGGTACTTACGCCTTAGGACGCCGCTCAAGAGAGCAAACATCTTGTTTACAATAGAAGTGCATGTGGAAGAACATCCGGACGATCATGTTGGCGATCAAGGGATACTTGATCATTATGCTCGTCGACAGAAATGATCCGTAGTCAGGAATGTCATGATCTTCAGCATGTCAGAGGTTTTTGGCATACAGTTTCAGGACACTGGCTCATATGACATGATGGACACGCTAAAGAAAATGTTCGTACGTGAGTTCAGAATTGCCAGATTTGAGTTAGAAAGCAAGTTTCTATCTACAAAGATGGAAGAACGCACAAGCCTTGGTGATCACTTGGACAGGATGCATGAGATGTACTTGACCCTGGTGGAGGGATATGAATATTGGACAATGAAAGAAAGCACCACAGAAGAGTTTGCAATAAACACGTTATTGCACTCACTCCCTCCGAGTTATGGTGATTATGTTCATAGCTATGTCGGAAGAGGAGCTAATATGAGTCTCCAGAACTTCATGACTGATCTCTTGGCCGCGGACATTGCTCCTATCGAGGATGCAGAAGTCGTGGATGGAGAAGGTATATACTTGATATACTTTATAAATGTGTACTCCCTTATACAACATTTGTAGTAAATGAGTATCCGATACTTATTCCGTTTTATGAAAACAGGACCTGCCGTTGCATGGACGGGAAGAGGTGAAATCGAGGATTGATGGATATCAAGTCAGTTGATGGCCAGCATGGATTCCGCCGAGACATCTATCATAGGAGATACTTAGAGAATTAGATAAATCTTATGTAATCATTATAGTATGAACACTTAGTTGTGTGTCTTGCATCTCGCGAGACAAAGTTATTCATGTAATGAGACAAGTCAGTTGTTCCATCTTTATGAATAAAAGTGTGCTTATACTTTTGGTTACATCTTGATTTATGATATGATAGAAAACATTTATAATACTGCTATTGTTGTCAAGAAATATTCAATGTTTAATGATAAAGTTGTCTTGATTATAACAAGTCAAAGATTTGATTGCATGAGGTGACTTCATAACTGATGAATTCATTAAATGTATGATCTATTAACTTGTGAGTTCATTATCGAATGAAAATCATAACTTGATTGCATGAGATGGATTAGATACACGATCTATGAACCTCTCCAATAAATATAACCATGACAAGGTTCTAGCAAGTAGAACTTGTGCCAATCATTGTACATAAATGATGTACTAAATGGGCACGTGAGTTATCATTAAAGACTTCATATGATTAATTGAAAGTTGTATTCAATTGAGATCATAAAACTGAGATTCAGGAATCACAGTGAGAAGTGAGAATACAAGGATACATATCACTACGCTACGATCCGAAGTGATAAGTATTGATATTGACATGATGGGAGACTTGTGGAAGTTGTACCACAAACTACGATGGAAGTTTAAAGTTCTAGACTACTTAAACCATTCGTAGTCATACTAAACCATAGTATGGTCTAAACGTTCTTTCCCCTAGCACTATAGTTATTGTCGAATAAGGTTGTTTAATTCATTAAGTTAAAACACCCACTTCATGAATAGGAAACCATCCTGAATCTAAACAAGACATGATAGCTCCATAACCGATGGTGTTATAAGGTTTCTTAAAAGAAAGAATTTCTTTGTAATAAAACTACAAGCAATTGAAATTAAATATTCTCCCCGAATAGCAAAATTGTGTGTTGCTTGATTGGTAATGCGAGAACAAGTCTCTCGACACGGATCCAATGGGAGATAATGGAAACTTTGACCGGGGTATTGGACCTTGCCTTCAGAATACCAGAGTATTGCAACGGAAGCATGTTCCGCTGTAATGACGCTATATAAGGAAGGATATGCCAAAGATGATTGATCTTGGTATATGAGTTGAAGCCATTGTTGAATTTAGAAGGTTGTCATGAATACGTTCTGTACAGAACAATAATCATGAGTCTTCTTAATAAAACAATAGGGAATAACATTGCTTGAAACACAAAGAAATGATGGTAGCCTAAAACACGAGGAGAAATGAAATAATATTGAGTTACATATAGGATGGCTCACGTCCCGTGAAATAAATCGGTTATTTCAAATTCTCAACAAACTGGAGAGTTATTGAGAATAATTTAATGGGCATAAGGCATTATTTGGTTATGACCAAAATTCAATGGTGATTGACTATGGAAACGTAGGAATGCTTTAATCAATAAAATATTTCATTTACACTATGATGGACCATAGCCTGAAATTGCATCTCAGTCAAATTTGGGATTTGAAAGAGAATAGCAATGGGCATGACGAAGGTTACTTCGTTAAAAGGATGGACTATAGTACCTCAAGACAGGAACCCTCAACCTTGATTTGATCAAGTGATTTTGTGATGACCAAAATATTGAGTGCACCTGCAGTTTCATGAAACTGAGTGGGAGCTTTGAAGACTTCCCGGAAACTTGGAATGCAGAGGGCATTTTCTGAGTGGGAGCTTTGGAAGCATTGTCATTATGTGAGACTTAGTGAACAATAAAATGACTTGATGAGAGCTGAACCACAAATATATGAGTATATGATGGATATATTTGAGTGGGAGCATTATCATTGTCTCAAACATATATGCATTGATATGTGTGAAGAATGATCTCATATGTATATATATGGATATGCATTGATTGTGTATATAGAGAGTCGTCTTATATACATATGTGCATTATGATATATATAAAGCATAAGGCAAATAAAATATAAGATTGCAAGAATCTTCTTTTATGTGAAATACCAACACATTACACGTTGAAATCTATATGAGTAGATTAAGATACGAATAATGAAACGAAGTGAAGGTTGGAATAATCTTCTAAGACAAGAAACAGGTTCTTGTGGCTAGAAATTATATAATGGATGAAATCCAAATATCACAAGCGATGTCTTGATGGAAGAATAGAGATGCACCATGTACTGGACATGTGATCTTATATGTTCTTGACATATGATTCTACCATATAACATGCATTGTGAATCCAAAACCAGAATGACTCAAAAGTTCTTGGAAGAAGAACAGATTCCGATGTGCTTTAGGAGTAAAACACAGAATCTGAATAAAGTCCATGCATTCAGTATATGAGGAATACTGAGGACTATTCTCTAAAATATAGAAAAGATAATAGACTTGAATGTAATGCAAGATTACAATTGCAAGCCATATTATGGGTCTATATGGAATTAGAGACATCACCAAAGACATGAAAGAAATGTGAGCAAAATTCATGGTACTACAAACATAATACTACTTAAGAAAGTAGATGTATGGATAAAAGTTTAGCATTAGAAGTATTGGTCTTCTGGTTGAGTGTATTTCCCAGTATATATGACTATGGATGAGTCTTCTAAAGACTGAACCAAGAGATCATTGGAGGATACTGTGAAATAATAGTCTCACTCTCCCGTGAAACTTATATCCAACCATTATATGATAATGAGTGATATGTCAAAAGAGTTTTGACCTATACCAGTTGCAAAGGAAACATTCGAATATGAATTGGTGCAGTTCGTTGACGAACCCTCTTCCATGAGCATGCATGATCAATGAACACTTATGTGATAAGATGAATTTGATCGGAAAAATGCGGCTAGATTATTAGCACTCTAGTGCAAGTGGGAGACTGTTGGATATATGCTCTAGAGGCAAATAATATATGATTATTCCAATATATCTAAGCAAGTTCATAACCAGTTTCATACCGTGCTAGAACTGTGTCAGTGAAACAATGATGCAGGTGTGGTATAGAAACCCCCAGAGTTCCTAGTTAGCCTCTACATCGATAACTAGTTCATGGTTAACATGATGGTCGTGGTTTCACGATCATGGACAATTAAGTATCTTGACTATGAGGTCACCTCACTGTTTAAGTGACGTGATGAACATTACCCAAAGTAAGCATTACAGCATGATGAAATCATATGAAGGTTCAGTGTTGTAATTACAGAACGTGGTAGACCGTTCCTTTGACCGTGAGTACGTGAATAATTACTATCTTCCCGGATGCTTTGACTTACATCCCACCACCTGACTGAAATATGCGGGTCATAACGGTTGTATCTTAGGTATTCCGTGGAGATATGTTGAGGAGTATTGTTACAAGAGCGGGATTTGTCAATCCATATAATGGATAGATACTCTGGGCCCACTCGGTGAGATTCCATCCATAAAGCTGCAGCGTGTGACTAGGTAATGGGGATGAATATCAAGGGAATGAGTGAATGAGGATTAGTTCGGAACGAGGTTGAACCAGACATAGGATGTCATTGATCGAATCTCGGAACAATCCAGTATCGTTGACAAAGAGAATGCTATACGGCGTAAGGTCCAATCGGTGTTTGATATCCGGAATGCACAGGGGTCATTATGGGCATCCAGGTCCCGCTGATGATCATTAACCGTAGCCTCATCTCGGTCATGACTGGAGTGTTCTCGGATCGTAGGGTAACACACTTAAGGGCTCAATGAAATCGAAGACCTTTTCGGAACCATCGGAGTAACCAGAGAATAAAGGAAACAATATCGGAGAAGTACCGTGTTGAACCGAAACAAGTTCGGAGTGAACCGGAAGGTGTTCCGGAGCACCGGGAGATGGAATATTATGTTTTAGTTATTAATTAATTGAATTAATAATTAAAATCATTTTATTTCTAATTAATATGTGCAATGGGCCTTAGTGGAGAAAAAGGCCCATTAGGGGAAATAAAAGGGAAAAAGAAAAAAAGAAAAGAAGGGGGAGGCGCCTAGGGCCCATGAGGGGGGCGCCCCCTCCCCCCCCTTGGACGGCCACCTCCCCTTAGCAAAGGGACTTTAGTCCCACATTGCTACGGGAGAGGGGTTGACTCCCTCCCCTCTGCCTATATATAGATGGGCAGGGTGCACATATTTAATACACAGAAATTCGTGAGAAATTAAATATTACTCCGAATTGAGATCGGTTTTCTATGGTCTTCTCCCCTCCCTTGTCTCTTTCACGGTGGGCTCCCTAGTGTGAGCCTGTAGTGGAATTGAGGCTTCTCTGCTAGAATCGGAGGCCGTCGTGCTGCCGAAGCTCCGTCCGGAGGTCTGCTTCCGCCACCTTCGCTGGATCGGAGAACGGAGGTCGTCATCGAGTCTCGTACGTGTGCGAGTACTACGAGGTGATGCACGTGTGGCACTACACCCATCCGGTTGCTCAACACAGCCAGGGGGCTATGAAACTTGATCGGCTACATCAACCACGTTTGCGGGAACGTTTCCCGCGCAACGGACTACACCCCGAGGTATGTTATTTCCGCACTACTTTCCGTTACGGTAAAACGGTAGCTAGATCTTGTGTTATGGGAACGCTAGTTAGAAAAATTTGTGTTTTCTGCTGCGAACCCCAACACAGGGTTAGGAAACGCTCCACCGAAGCTATCCGACACAAAGTAGCCCATCCTTCGGCAATCAACAGAGAGGTCATCCGCCGGACTATATCCTATATACGCCGGGCTTTGGACCCTAACCCGAACGTACTCCTGCACGGTGCGAGGCTGGCCGATGAAGAAAAAACAAAGCAAATGCAAATACACCACACCGCGGCAAATAAGACCACACCACTTCCCGGCGCAGGCCGCGGTACTGCTGACGTCTGAAGATCCTCGAACGAGACTACGATGCAGGGGAGCCCATACTCCTTATCCCACGTGTAGGTAGTGCGTACAAGCCAAAAGGCTACTCAAGACATCCGCCGAATCGTTAGGTCATTTTATTAATATGTCGGGGCAACCGTTATCGTTGCCCCTTTCCGGGTGAGTCGCGGACAACGACAGCAGTCAGGACCACCAGTAACGTCGGTGCCTGCCCTGTCGTCCCACCAACTCGTGCGGTTACCAACAAGGTCAACCGTCTCCTTACCATGTCTCGCGTTTGCTCTGAAGAGATCGACTTTTGTACTACAGGGTATCTCACTGCCACGAGCAAGGACCAGGCCCACGGTGGTATCCGCCTGTCCTGCCGTTCCGATACAATCCCTGCGCGGGCACCGTTGGGTCACCCGACTCCTTACCTTCAAGGACACCAGCCGGTTCAGGTCCCTACCAACAAGTGAAACCAGGAGGAATCACTCTCGATGCTACACTTGAGATGGTTCGACAGAGACACCAGTGGAATGAACGGAAGAGGAATATTCTCGTATCACCCCGGTGGTGCCGAGACACCAGCGGAATGAACTAAAGAGTAACATCCTCGTATTATCCTAGTGGGATTACGCTACCGAGCCGGCGACGAGAGTGAAATACGAGTCCAACCACTCGTAAGTGAAACTAGAAGCGACTCGGTAGAGTCTCGCCGTTGTAGGTTCCTTTGGGCGTCTGCTTTGTACCGTACCTATAGCAGTTATAATATAATGTAATGTATCTGCGATCACCCCCAGGGTGATCACGACCCGCTATCTAATCCTATTGACTAACAAGGCGCAGGGCTAACTGCTGAATATAATATATATAATAATATAGGTTGCATAGGATAAAGACAGGTATAACAAGTGGTGACAAGGATAGGTCATGCAATTAAATAGGAAAGCAACGTAGAAGCAACATATGCCTAGTGCACAGAATAATAAAGAAATATAGGCGATATGAGGGAGAGGTGAAGGGGCACTGCTTTCCTGGAAGCTCGATGGTAGGGGGTACGGTCGTCGACGACGTAGTCGAACACAGGGGCATCGACATCGGTCGTCGAGACTACCGGACAAGAAGAGAGGGGGGAAGAAACAATCAATACAAAGAAAGCATAAGAAACAATTGTACCAGATGACAGATGAAATGCTATCGATGCTCTAACGTAGTACGATGCACGTTGCTCGGAGCGGGAATTCATCCGTGGATGAACTGCCAGCTTCGAGTGTTTACCGAACAGGGTGCCCAGAGGGGGAAGGTACCATGCCGGAGGTGTCGTGGACATCCTACAAACGTATGGGTGGTGTATCTGCGTTAGTTGCACTATTCTGAACAACTTTCGTGTTCAAAATAAATTCATCCGGATACTTTAACAGTACCGGACAAATAATCGGACAAATGGTCCGGAGGGGGACGGTTCGATGTTCGGTATGATAGAGGGGGGTGGTAGACGAACGGATAGCGTATTCATATTCTACGTATTTTTCTGATCAATCTTGATATACAAATTATTTTAATCCGACTTACGGTTTAAAAGATATTAAATTAATAAATTTAAACCAATTATAAATCATTTTCTATTTCTTTTATTATTTATTGAATATAATATATATTCATTTTAATACTAACTAGTGGGTCCCACTGGTCAGTGACATATTAAACAAATTAAATTAATTAAGTTAATTAATCAGTGCGGGACCCACATGTCATACACCTAGTTAACTAACAAGTTTTAATTAGTTTAATTTGATTAAACTAACACGGGTGGGGCCCAGGTGTCATTAGGGGGGGGGGTTATTCTCTTTGTTTATTTAAAACAGAGAGGGATTAGAGGGGGGGGGGGGGCTGGCGCACTGTCATTGGGTGATTAGTTGCTAAACAAATCCCCTGACAGGAGGGCCCCGCTTGGCAGCCTCCTTGGACTCGCCGGCGACGAGGGCCGTGGCAGAGGAACTCCGGCGAGGACGGCATGGGCGCCACAGGGCCCCAAATCGCGCGCGGGGCGGCTCGTTCGAACGAGGACTCCACGATGCGTCGAGGGGTGGCGGTGCAGACGCTGGGGGGTGGCCGGAAGCACGCCGACCATTTTCTTGGCCAAATCGAACATACGTTCAACCTCGAGCATGATGGGGCTATTTGCGCGAGCTACAGCGCAGGCACTCACCGTGGACCTGTAGATGGGCACAGACTGCTCGGGGATGTCCTGGTGCAGCCGGTATCGCGCGAGGAAGCTCGCCGAAGCAGGAAGGAGAACGACGACTAGTCGTTCGAGGGGGGCTCCCGGCTTCAATTGGGCGTCTGAGGCGATGAAGCAGTACGCTGCGCGCCTCCTGGAAATGATGTCTGGACTGGAGAGGGCCGGTGGCCGCGTCGGCGACGACGACGTGCACACGGCCGCGCACGGGCGAGAGGAGGAAGACGATGGGGGCACGCGAGGCAAGATATATTTGGTGGGAGGGGGCGCTAGGGTTACGGGGGCGGCGTCCAGGGGATCTTATCGACGCCGGGGTGCCGGCAGATGGCGTCCATGGCGACGGCCGAGGCCGTGGCACCGCGGGATGCTCGCCACGCATCGCCGGGGTGAACAGGGGAAGGGGATAACCCCATGGTGGGATGGGTGGGCCGAGTTTGATGGGCTAGGGGGGGGGGCAGGGGTGGGCCTGGGGGCTGAGTTTAGTCTAGGTTGTTTTTATTTCCTTTTGTTTTTCTTTCTTTTCACTTCTCTATTTCCTTTCTGTTTTAATTTCCCACAATTTGAATTTTGAAAAATATGGAACTGATCCCATAATTGTTATGGCACATGGCCAGAGTGCCACAAATAGTTTGGGGACTATATAAATTGAATGAATAATTTAATTAGATTAAAGATTGCTACAATGGACTTTATTAGCTACTGTTTTATTTGTTTGCATTTTTCCCTAGCTTAATAAATAACCACAATCATATTAGCAAGGTCCAGTGATTATTAGTGATTTTACAAAAGTGCATTTACAATTTTTGGACATAGTATTTATTGCCACAATGTTTTTAATACTCAACCAAAAAGGCATTTGAGCTTAGTTTTGATTTCAAATCAAAGGGGCTTGGACTTGCTTTGATCCATGATGAGCAAGGCCCATGGTCACATTGCTTTAATGCCAACCACCATGGATAGAAAAAGATCAAGTAGCAAAGTTTGATCAAGGCCAGCTTGAATAACAGTGATTATCAAAAGTGATTAGCAGCAGTAATCCTTGATTAGCAAAGTGATTATTGTTCATGACAGTGAGGGTGTTACAAATCTCCTCCACTAAAAAGAATTCTCGTCCTGAGAATTAAAGGTAGCATATGGGTAGAGTTTTGGTTTCGTATTCTAGCGATTCCCCTAGTTCTTGTTATCCTTCTCGAAGAAGTTAATCCTTCACGTGGATGTGTTCAGTTCTTTGCATTAGTGCATCTTGACGAGTTGTTATCCTTTCTTTGGGGCCTTCATCGTACTTACGATTTGGCTAGGAGGAAAATTTAAAGGGGGTCGGATGGGTACCCGGTTAATCAACCGAGACTGCCCGAGGGAACGGGGTACAAAGTATCTCATCTGATTTTAAACTCAGGGGAATACATCGAGAGGTAATGAATAATTTAATTAGATTAAAGATTGCTAAAATGGACTTTATTAGCTACTGTTTTATTTGTTTGCATTTTTCCCTAGCTCAATAAATAACCACAATCATACTAGCATGGTCAAGTGATTATTAGTGATTTTACAAAAGTGCATTTACAATTTTTGGACAAAGTATTTATTGCCACAATGTTTTTAATACTCAACCAAAAAGGCATTTGAGCTTAGTTTTGATTTCAATTCAAAGGGGCTTGGACTTGCTTTGATCCATGATGAGCAAGGCCCATGGTCACATTGCTTTAATGCCAACCACCATGGATAGAAAAAGATCAAGTAGCAAAGTTTGATCAAGGCCAGCTTGAATAACAGTGATTATCAAAAGTGATTAGCAACAGTAATCCTTGATTAGCAAAGTGATTACTGTTCATGATAGTGAGGGTGTTACAAATCTCCCCCACTAAAAAGAATTCTCGTCCCGATAATTAAAGGTAGTGTATGGGGTAGATTTTTGGTTTCGTATTCTAGCGATTATCTTGGTTCTTGTTATCCTTCTTGAAGAAGTTAATCCTTCACATTGATGTCTTCATTTCCTTGCATTAGTGCATCTCGACGAGTTGTTATCCTTTTTTCAGGGCCTTCACCGTACTTACGATTTGGCTTGGAGGAAAATTTAAAGTTGGTCGGATGGGTACCCGGTTAATCAACCGAGACTGCCCGTGGGAACGGGGTACAAAGTATCTCGTCTGAGTTTAAACTCAGGGGAATACAGCGAGAGGAACAAAAGGGGATACAAGAAGTTTCAAGCGGATAGGAAGGCATTCAATGCCGATGACGGAAGGTGAAAGGGGCACAGGGTATCAAACATAAGCACTGAGTCTGATATCGGTCTGAATATCACAAGGTAGGGGACTTGTGAATCACATACGAGGTCAAGCACGGGGAATAACCTCGGAAACAGTAGGGTAAAGGAGAGTCAGGTTTCGGTCCTGTGGAACTGTGGGTTACGGGCCCACATTGAATAAGAAGGGGGTTAACATTCAATGCGATCAAGTTGCAAGGTATGACGGAGAACATCTTGTCAACTATGTCGGTAACAACAACAGTGCCAAGGGCGAGGGATGAGGAGAACCATTTTCCTGCTCGTTAAGACGAGGCGGACCAATTGGCAATGTTCTTGTCCATCAGTGATTACCGAAAAGTCATCAACAATCGTAATAGGTGGTATGGACAAAGTAGTACACCGTAGTGTTTACATAAGCAGGGAATTATCACTGCTCAGATGAATTTCATTAGAAGAAAGATTAAACAGACCAATGGAGAGGAAAAGGTGATGATACACAAGTATCAGGTGTATACCCTTCCCAAGGGAAAGCAGAGCAAGATATACATGACCAAGTCTGTATAGGCATGTAGGGAGTCAAGGGAAGTTGCTGATGATAACACAAATTATCGAGGGGCAAGGATGGTGTTTCTCGTCATGAATTCATTGATACTCTAGAAAAGTCCAAGGTTGATGAGGATCACGACACATCATGTCGAGAGGTTTTAGAGGATGTCATCGAATGGCGACGACATCGAGTAGGGCAGCTTACAAGGTCTAATAATTGAAGTACAATATTGGAGAGAAAACATCATCTAGCTATTGATCATGGACCTATGGTCCAAAGGGGACTACTCACGGCACATCCGGGAGGTGCTCATGGTGGTGGAGAAGCCTCCGGAGGTGAATCCTCCCTCCGGCAGGGTGCCGGGAGCCCGGGACAGGGTCTTCTGGTGATCCCGATCTCGAGATCGGGATCGCGGCGGCGGCGGAACAGTGGTGAAAATCGCGTAACAGGGGTCCTCCTGAGGGTTTTCGGAGAAGGAGAAATATATAGGCGAAAGGGGGGCTCGAGGGGAAGCCTCACCTGTCCAGGCGGGTCCCTAGCGCGACCTCCCACCTGGTCACGCCAGATGGACGCCTGGCAAGTGGGTAGCCCCCCTCCGACCCTCCTTTAGTGTTCTGGAGTCTCCTGTCGCGGTGATATTTTATCTGATTTTTCTGGATTTTTTCGAGCACTTTAATAATTGGCATTTTCCTGCAATGCACGGATAACAACAGACAGAAACTGGCACTGGGGCACTGAGTTAGTAGGTTAGTCTAAATATGTTGAATAAGGTATGAAAGTGTAGCAAAACATATAGCAAAGTCAGCAATATAAGCATGGAACAAGAAGAAATTATAGATACATTTGGGACGTATCAACATCCCCAAGCTTAATTTATGCTCGTCCTCGAGCAGGTAAATGATAAGAAAGATAATTTCTGTGGTGACAGGATACCAACAAAGATTAGAACTTTAAAGTACAACAAGTAAGATATGCAATTAAAGTCAAGACAATTACAAGCAAGAGTCTATATCTAGTATTCAAACTAGCAAAGTCTCTACTATCTAAAAAGAACCTAACGGTTCCTCACGGTCCTCCATCGTGTTTTGCCATCTCTTTCGTCAACCAATCTAAGCCCCACCCCTCAGCCTAATTTGCCATTGTTAATAATTATATCCCACCAATCAGCCATAATAAGCACGTACATAAGTTAGGAAACCACGCACGTACAATTAATTACCAACAGATTTCGTCACATTAGTAATAGAATAAAGATAAATGCAATGATTTCATACCAAAATTCGCTACCATTTAAATACCATAAGTATATAAAATTGTGCTCCCGTTGCAAGGCACGGGCATTGTCCTAGTAAGAACATAAAGGTGCAAGAGCTCTCACTGTCCGTGACTCGAATGTCTCCAATCGGTGTTTGCGTGTAAGAAGTGCGAGATGGGTTTAGACCATAAAAATACTTGTAGTTGTTGAGAACTCAATCTACTAAAACTTCACATTTAGTCTCCTTTGGAATCTTATTATGACTCATCCCCAGACCACAGGCCAGGTACATGTCAAACTGAACCTCTCCCATTCGACTTTGAGCACTCATACAATGAATGAGCGCGATCAATATATGTTGGCACTTAGGATGGCAAATAGAATAAATGACGGGGAAGGAAGACACAAAAGATGTTAAAGGCTCACAGCAATGAGGGCAATCATAGGTGAGAGAAAGCCAAATGATAGATATGATGTGAGGAGTAGGGTTTCCATGTAACGGATGCACATATGAGCTATGGGAAGCTCTCCAATGGAACTAGTGGGGGTGCATCAAACTTGCTTTCTCAAGAATACCTAGAGCTCATTTGAGGAGGCTCATCATTGGAATATACAAGGCAAGTTCTATAGTGTAAGGATCCCCACATAGTTATGCATGAACGATATGAAACTCTCTATGTAGTACAAAAATTACTTTGGAGTACGAGTGTGGACCTTTCAAAAGGAATAGTAGTGTTGCCCCTTCTCTCTTTTTATTTCTATTTTCTTTCTCTTTTTTATTTTTTTTGTATTTTTGTGGCCTGATTGGCTCTTTCTATTTATCACTCATTTGTCCTTTTTTGAATGTTTACTATGAGGCAACAACCCCATAGTATTTTATTTCCAGAAATTCTAGGCTTGTTTAAATTCGCTCCCACAAGGAGTCGAACCTAGGACCTGGCGTGCTACTAGGTTTGCTGCAACCACTAGGCTACATGCATGTTCGCATCTCTCATTTGTCCTCTTTGGGTTCTTTTAATTTGTCGTCTTTTGGGATCTTTTATTTGTGTCCTCTTTGGGATCTTTTCCTCACTTTAAGTGCAACACTCTATATTTTACAAGAATGTAGACGTTCACACACTTTATAAGAAGTACTAAACATAAAGAAAACTGAAAACTATCATGATATATCCAAATTTATGCCTCTCCCAGTGTAGCAGGATATGCAATGATACTAGTGCGTCATGTAGCAATTACAAGAGAGAGGCCCAACTAGCATGCGGCTCTACGATCAAGGAAAAGCATGTATGGCAATGGAAGATCAAGTCATGAGAAGATGAATGTTGCATGACAATGTATCTCGGAAAGGCTATGGAAATGCCTTGATAGGTAGGTATGGTGGCTGTTTTGAGGAAGGATATAATTAGGCTTATGATGACAGAGTGTATCATTCCAAGGATTTGGATGCAACGGCGAAGTTTGCACCAACTCTCGAGATGAGAAAGGGCAATGGACGGTACCAAAGAGGCTAGCAAAATATGGATGGTGGAAGTGCCAACAATTGAATACTGACATTAGTCAAAGGAACTCATCCACTTATTATCGATAACTCTCTATCTAATCAGGAGATTCACAAAGATACAAGTACCCGTAGGAGGAGTGTCGGGGGATTGGTACCTGGGTAGGCCAACCCAAGCGGAAGCAACCTTTCAAGACAAGGATGGACCGATTGGGCCGCAGCTGGGCCGAGCTGGGCAGATGAACGACCGATTGGTCCAAGGCAATCAGCCGTACCAAATGCCAGCAGTCGGCCCAGGCGCAATCGGTCCACCCTTCCTTCACCAAGACGATCATCTGATTGATCTGCAGCTGGGCCGAGGTAGGCACCTGGAAGGCCGATTGCCCAGAGCAGTTGACCTTGCCAGGAACCACCAGTCGGCCCAGGCGCAATCGGAACAACCTACTACCCTTGGAGAAAGTTGACCCCAACACCAGTTGGGGGTACGATTACGAGGTCATAAATGCACAATCCCGAGATATCGGGGTGGCAGGAAGGCCAAGTCATGTCTAAGATATGGTGGAGATACGGTGTCGACCTCTCCGCCGATTCCGCGGTCAGGGCGACAAGACCGCACTTCCTAGCTCCACTGTTCATCCCCATGCCCTATGGGTCTACAGAATGGGCCACCGCTCGTAGGATCCGGATCACCCGGAGAGGAGCAGTCGGTGGGCCCAAGCCGATTAGAGGATGACAGCTGGGCCCAATCGGCAGTGAAGTTACCGATGTACCCCGGGCTCATACTATAAGAGCCCGGGTACCCCTCCTGCGTGGGGGACGATCGACTCAGTAGCACCATTACTCACTCTCCCCTCAGTTCATTCACTGCTAGTAGTTATTCCTCAGGGAAGCAGGAGAGAGCCTTGCCCACGGCGGCGTTCACCTTCCCCTGAGAAGATAGAGAAGCAGTTATTGTAGCCAGATCATTGATATACAAGAGACAAGCAGGAGTAGGGGTGTTATCTCTCCGGAGAGCTCCGAACCTGGGTACATCGTGGTGTCCTCCACCGTGTTTTTTCCCAACCCGATTCCGGCACCATCGACATCCTCTTCCTCGCGTCTTCCCCTCACTTTAGCCATCCCATGGCATTTGCGTCACATATCGACGACAGTTGGCGCCCACCTTGGGGCAGACCGAGGCGTCGACTTGAGTAAAGATCCGTACGGGATTTCCCTCTGCATCAGGCGGTAGCCACGCCTCTGGCCTGATTCTAAGGCGTGGGGCAATCGATTACGTGGTGGACTACTCGGCGCGGTACAGGGCCGGAGCACCCCTGCCGCCCGGTGTGTCGCTGCAGGTCGTCAGCCATCGCCTCTTCATCGGCAGCTTCCCCGAGGCATATCCCAGAGAGATTCGTATCTTCTCGTGCGCTACAGATCCGCTCTTGACCAGGGGCTGCGGTTGTAAGGCCCGACATGCGGTACTGTTCCAGATCTAGATGTTTCCATCCAGACCCGGGGACGAAGCACATATCGGTCCCACCGCGACATATGACATAGCCATATGCCCCGGATTTCCAACATGATATCACAACATTACAGATACAAGGATACAACATCTCATACAATCGGCGTACAACTGCCTCAAATACAATACAACAGCGGAAGATACATGTCTGAGTACAGACTACAAGCAAATGCCTACTGGCAAAGAGAAAAACGTCGATCCCATAACCACACGGGTCCAGGCCCTCCGCCGGGATCCGCCTAACTAGTCGTCGTCGAGTCTCCACGTGAAACGTCGATCACCATACCTGTTGTCGATCAGAACCCTGAAAAGAGTTTGGGGGTAGTATCATGAGTACAGAAGTACTCAGCATCCAACTGTAGTGGTCATCTGACCCAGCAAGGACTTCATCACTCGTCATTCTAGGACAACTAGTAGTTTACGGTAAGGATGTGGTAAGTGGTGAGGTTGCTGCCGCACTAGCATTTATGAAGTGGCTAACGATCTAGAGAGTAAGATAAGAAGCCAAGCATTCGATGAGGAATCGCCTCCAACAAGTCTTGCTATCAACTACTTACGCAAACATAACACCTATCCTATCCTTGTCCTCCTCTTCGCATCCCGACGAAGAAGAAGCAGTCAAGGCACACACACACGTTGATCAAATTATATTAAGATTATCTCAGTTGTTGTTGTCTATGAACAAGGAGTAGGTACCAACTCGTCCATAACCGCGGACACGGCTTCTCGAAAAGATTTAACCTTGCAGGGGTGTACCAACTGCCCATCACAAGGCTCCGCACGCACGCCCATCTCTCTCAGTTGGTACCCATCACAGGCAACCATTTTATGCTTTAGTTCCAAGAGATCCGAAACGACAGGTCCCTCTAACTAACGACGAACAAATCCGGGTGGCCCCCGGGGAGTCGACAACCAATCCAAAAGCTGGCCACGCTCTTGGATCGGACTCTTCCGTCTCAACAGGGTTTGGGTTACCGAGACGCCTCACGTGAGGCCTCGGGCCCTCGCCGGTCAAAGGTGGGCCAACAGGGAAACCATGTCCCCACTGGTCCGGGTTGGTTGGAAAACTACTGGCGTACGACCAGCACACACACGGTTTCAAAAGGTAAAATCAGCTTGGGCCACCACTAGAAATGCTTGAAGCTAGGTAGGTAAGAAAAGGGGACCCCTCAAAATCCCACACGCGGTTAGGCACGCTCAGTCTTAAAACCAATACCCGGAACTCGGATCCTAGGTGACTCGAATGGAACAAAGCGTCGGGGAGGGATCGCCTAGAACTTCCATCCTTCGTCGAATATAGTCAACATTATAATGATCATATCATCAACAACAATATAATAATGTGATATCCCATATCCAGGAGTAACAGGGTAACATCGTAGCATCCTAAGCATGCATACTAAGCAGGGGCTGAGCAACGAGCAATAGTAACATAGAAGTACAAGGTTTGCTGGGAAGGGACATGGCTGTATCAGTTTGAAAGTGGCTGTAAACATGTGGTAGGATCAAACATCGAACCTAACCTAGACTAGCATGCAAACCTCTGGTTGAAATAGAATGGATCATAAGTAATGTATAGTCTTTGCCTGTTGGTAAGTCGGGTTCCGAAGGTTTAGTCGATCGCAAGCTCGCATCGTCTCCGAGTGGTACCCACGGAAGCACACAAGACGATAAACACTGGAAAGCAATCAGCGAGCAAGCACTCTATTACTATGAAGCAAACACGAGCAAGCATCAACAAGAAGTAACACGAGACATCACACCTACCGTCGGGAGCGGTTACTAACAATTTAAGTGGGGTATCGGTCACACACGACGAATACCGCACGTTTACGGTGGTTCAAGTTGCTTAGCTACAGGTGATCAGCCAACGGTTATTAACATGGAAACTCAAGCAAGCATGTCATAGCACACAAACATGGCAAAAGGTGAAGCACAAAGTAAACTAGCTATGCTAGTCAATTTAAGTGAGGCACAACCTAAACATGGCATAACACTAAGTGCCGCACGATGATTAAAAGATTTGGTACTGTTCTGTCCTAAACCATATTTTAGGTTGGTTAACAACAGCAAACAATATCATAAACACAAAGTACACGAAAAACTAATCAAGTTACATATAAAGAACACCCCAAACGGAGTTACGGTTAAAAAGATATAAGCAAAACAAGTTTGCAACACAATCTGCCAACATCATGAAGCACAGTTTAGAGCAATGCATAAACAGGATAATGAACGCAAACATGCTCACAAATGACTTGCAATTAAAGTAGACATGACAGGGAAGACATGGCAAAAAGAATCATGCAAAAAGGCATCATAGCTCAAAAGATATTAAGCAAACAACATGGCATCGCAAAGTAACAGACTTAGAGAAAAACAGAGGTGGCTATCAAAAACAGCAGCATAGCAACTTTAGAGCAGAATATCTATATGACCAGGAATGCTAACATGAAGATGAAGTACATGTAATGAAAGTAGACATGATGCTTAACAATATGCAATTGGAATCACTCAATTCCGATAAACGGTCGCGACACACTCGTCGACCGAAGTTGCAAATAAAATAACAGTTTCAGCAACAGCAGCACAATAACATCAGGATCACCACTTTGGAGCAAAATTTAATATAGCTAAAGCACCTAAACATGGCAAGTTAATGCATGGAATTGAAGTACACATGATGCTTAACACATAGGAGAAATAATCAATGCAATAGGCCTCATGGATTTGTTACAATCATCATGCAAAGTTGCAACAAAATAATAACAGCAGCACTTAACAGGAATTTGTAGCAGTTTAACGGCCTGATGCTCAGTTTAGCACACAATTACACAATCAAGATGAGCTCAAATGAAAATGCTCACAAAAGATGAATTAAAGTACACGCAATTCTGAGCAACTTTCGTTTTGGGGGTAAGTTCATCGGAGCTACGGTTTGATCGCTATTAACGTTGCAAAATCGAATCAACAGAAAAAATTCCCTGACTTAGCAAAAATTCTAGTCACCAGGAAAAAAAAACAAAAAAAATAATAAAAAAAACTGCGAGGACGGGCCCTCACCCACGAGTAGGCTCGGCCCACTGGAGCAGAGGAGGCGGCCTAGGCCAGCTCGGGTGACTGGGCCGCGTGGCGCGTGGGACGGCTGGGGTCCTGTTGGGCCTTGGCCCACCTGGCCGATTGCCCAACCGGCGGCGCGTTCGCAGCTCGGGCCAGCCGTGGCCGTGGAGGCGCCTATGCCGCTCGCCGGCGAGGTGGAGAGGGCCATGGAGGTCATGGCGGCCGGGATCTGGCGGAGGAGGCTCGAGGGGCGCCGGATCCGGCGACGAGACGACGCGACAGTGGGGTGCGGGGTCGGCTTGAGACCGGGCTGACCATCCATGGCGGGCGGTGGTGTTCATGGCGCGCGGCGGCGCACCGGCTTCCAGCTGCGGCAGAGGAGGAGGAGGGAGGTCAGCAGGAGGAGAGAGGGAGGAGAAGGAAGGGAGGGAGGTAGAAGAGAGGCGCGAGGAGGAGGTGCGGCGAGGCAGCCATTGTCGCCGGCGGCGGCTGCTCGGGCAGCGACCATGGAGGTCCGTGGGCGGCGCGGCCCGGATCGACGCCCTAGTGGGCCGCGGCGGCGTGAGGAGGGCCCAGCGGGGCCCGAACTGCTGGGAGAGGCTGGAGGGCTACGTGGCGCACTGGGAGCGCTTCGATCTGGATCTAACGGTCCAGATCGAGGGTTTGGGCTAGGGTTTCGGCTGGTGGAGGGATTTTTGTGCAGATCTGAGATAAAACAGGGGTGTGGCTGCAATCTTTCCATGGGGGAAACCCTAGAAGGCCTAGGGAAGTGTGGTGGTCTATATATAGGGCAGGGTTGGCTGGTCTGTTTACGCAAATGCCCCCGGTACCCCTCTCGCGCGTCTGGTGATCGCGTTCGTGACCGCCGAGACTCCGTACGGACTCCGATTCCGATGAAATCTCGAACCACGCGCTCAGCGCGTCGAGCCCGTCGATCTTACCTCACTGCGGTGACATTCCGACAACATTTTTCGGCACCCCATAAAATAATCCGTTTATTAAATAAACAGGGTTTTCGATCCGGTGGCGATGGCTGGTCCTGTGCCGGTTGAGACGGTGCTCGGGTGAAACCCCGATGTCGCAAAGTCGTGTGCCATTGGGGAAAAGGCCGGTCACGCATACGATACGAGAATACGGGGGATAAATATTCACCGGTTATTATTTCGGTGAAGCAAACACTACAAACAACTCAGACAATCAATCAATTCACATCGAAAACAAATTTTTTAATTTTTGTGAAAACTGGGCTGTTTCAGCGGTGCAGCGCTTGGCGGAGAGGAAGGCCGAGTGCACGTCGCCGTCATGATGGCGGGAGCGTCTTCGTCAAGCAACCGCGACCCTGCGAGTGCGGCTAGAAAGGCGAAGGAGGCAGCCGGCGCTGCAGAGCGAATCGGCACCAGTGCATTGCGGGATGTGTTATACACACCCGTGAACAGGAATGGTGATCCCGAACAAGTGCACACGGAGCTGGAAACAGCACGGCTCGCTCTGGCTCGCAGGGCTGAGCAAGTGCTGGCGGAAGAGCGCAGGCTGGGAGCCATCACAAGGGAATACAACGCAGCGCATGCAGAACCGCGCCGGCCGATTGAGCCCGCAGTCCTGAAAGATCTGAGAAGCTGAGGAAGGGCAGTCAACGAGCAGCTGTCGGGGGCAGAGCAGCCGGAGCGAACAAGGAGGCCGGTGCAACCGGAGCAACCGGCGCAGTCGGCATTCATCCAAAGGCCGACGTACAGCACGCCGGACAAGAACCTGAGAGCAGCCGAGCAAATAGCACTCGAGCTAGAAGACCTGGAGGGAGATGAGCGGCGCGAGAAGTCGCGCCGAATGCGTGAGCTGTTGGCGGCCGCAAAGGAGCAGAGGCTCGTAGCAATGGGTAATCAAAATGCAGAACCAGGGGTGTCGAGAGGGACCGTGAGGCCGAATCCGGGAGCTAGCCAGTGACCGAATGCATCGCGCCAGAACAGACAGCAACCCGCCCCGTCTCGGCATGAGAGTAGGGTCAAAAGCAATCGGCCACCCCCAGCAGCAAGAAGAAGAATCGAAGAGACAGCTGTTAACAGCAGGCGCAATGACATGCCTCAGCAATCGGCACCAAGACCGGCAATCAGCACCCGGCTTGGCCCTCGCCAAATCGGCCAGAATGATGCAAGGCACCGTATTGAGCTCCTGGAGAAGGAGGCTCAAGAGGATGAAGAAGGAGAAGCTGGCCCATCGTGTTTTGGTCATCGTATTCGGACTGAAAAGTTTCCCAAAGGCTTTACGCTGCCGAGAGACACACCCAAGTATAATGGTTCTGTGAAGCCAGAAGATTGGTTGTCTGATTGTCTGACTGCGGTCCACATCGCAGGAGGCAATCGGCGTGTAGCAGTCCGCTATGCACCTTTGATGCTGCAGGGATCGGCTCGTACATGGTTGAACAGCTTGCCCAAGGACAGTGTAAACTGCTGGGAGGATTTCACGAGTGCATTTATCCACAACTTCACGAGCACGTATGAGCGGCCCAACCTCCCGCGGCAGCTAGCTCTCTGTGTGCAAGGCAAAGATGAACCCCTCCGAGATTACCTATCTCGGTGGATCAAGCTGAAGAACTCATGTGAAGGAGTCCATGAGATCCAGGCCATTCAGTACTTCACAGATGGATGCCTGGCCGACTCAATGTTGAAGCACAAATTGCTCCGCAAAGACTTCACGTCACTCACCGAGCTCATGAAGGTTGCAAATGCGTTCGCTATGTCCGATTCTGCGATGCGCCCTATCCAGCTCGGAGTTGGAGGTGTAATCCAGTCACCAGGGGCTCCGCAGTCGGACACAGGGAACCAAGGCCTTAGTCGGAAGGAAAGGAGAGAGAACAACCGCAACAACAACAACAATAAAAACAACAACCAGCAGAATAATGGCAAGCGCAAGGATGAGCAGCCCGATACCCAGTATGGCAGTCGGCAGGTGGCCGCTGTCCAAAGCGAAGAAGATCCAGCGACTGCAGGAGGCAGTCAGAAGATGAGACCAAATGTGACACCCCCGGGGCAGATGAAGCCCAAGTACACGTTCGAGGATATGCTGGACGCACCATGCAAGTTGCACAACACGCCTGGCAGGCCGTCTGCGCACACCACTCGGCAGTGCGACTTTGTGAGAAGGATCGCGAAGGGAGAAGCTTTACCACCTCCACCACCACCACCACCCCAGAACAGAGGACCGCCTCAGCAGCAGAACCAGTTCCTGCAACAAGACGCCGCTTACATGATTTTCACCAGTGAGTCCACAGACAAGGGCAGTGGGAGAGCCCGAGTTCAGGAGGTCAATGCCACTATGCCGCCGATTCCTCAGTTCATGCATTGGTCCGAATGCCCTATATCCTGGGACAGAGCAGATCATCCCACCATCTTGCCGAATCCGGGAAACTATTCACTTGTGGTTGATGCTCTGTTCGCAGGACCAAGGTTCTCATGTAATTTCTCCCGAGTGCTCGTTGATGGAGGAAGCACAATCAACATTCTGTACAGAGACACATTGATCAAGCTAGGGCTCACAAAGAAGGATCTGGAATGCAGTCGGACGACTTTCCATGGGATTGTCCCTGGATTGTCTTGCACCCCCATGGGTCGCATTCGGCTGGATGTTATATTTGGCACAGAAGAAAACTTCAGGAGAGAGCCGATTTGGTTTGAAGTCGCCGACCTCAGCAGTCCTTATCATGCTCTGTTGGGATTGCCCGCATTTGCCAAGTTCATGATCAACGCGCAGCAGACGTACCTCAAGATGAAGATCCCAGGGCCAAACGGCATCATCACTGTCACCGGGGACTTCAGGAAGTCCCTCGAGTGCACATCCGCTGGCAGCAGTTTGGATGATTCTCAAGTGGTCGAGACGGAGAAGCATCAGCTCAGCAAGGTGATTGCAATGGCGCAAGCACATAGAAAGAATCCACTTCCAGTCGGCCCAGCAAAGAGAGTAGATGAGGAATCGGCCTTTCAGTCGGCCAAGGACAGCAAGAAGATCGCTCTAGATCCCTCCGACTCAACCAAGTTTGTTGTAGTCGGAGCTGGACTTAGCGATAAATAGGAAAGCGAGCTCATCGAGTTTCTCCGTGAGAATCGGGACATCTTTGCATGGACTCCGCAAGACATGCCTGGTGTGCCGAGAGAACTCGCCGAGCACAAGCTGCACATTCGGCCAGGCTCGAAGCCGGTCAAGCAACCCCTGAGACGTTTCTCTGAAGACAAGAGAAGGGCAATCGGTGAAGAGATTGCGAAGCTGCAAGCTGCAGGTTTCATCATGGAGGTGTTTTACCCCGAGTGGCTGGCGAATCCAGTCCTCGTCATGAAGAAGAACAAGACCTGGCGCATGTGTATCGATTACACTTGCCTGAACAAGGCGTGCCCGAAACATCCGTTTGCTCTGCCCCGTATTGATCAAGTAATTGATTCTACGGCCGGTTGCGAGCTCTTGTCCTTTCTGGATGCCACTGCTGGCTATCACCAGATCAAACTTGCTGTGGAAGATCAAATAAAAACTGCATTTATAACCCCTTTCGGGGCGTATTGCTATATCACCATGCCATTTGGTTTGAAGAATGGAGGTGCCACTTATCAGCGCACAATTCAGAGGTGTACACACTCTCAGCTCGGCAGAAATCTCCATGTTTACGTGGACGATTTAGTGGTGAAGTCGGCAAAGGGAACCACGCTGTTAGATGACCTCAGAGAAACATTTGCAAATTTGAGAACTTATCAGATCAAGCTCAATCCGAAGAAGTGCGTCTTTGGAGTCCAGGCCGGCAAGATCTTGGGATTTCTCGTTTCCGAGAGAGGAATCGAATGCAATCCCGAGAAGATAGCCGCAATAGAGCGCATGGAACAACCCAAGACCCTGAAGCAGGTACAGAAGTTCACCGGTTGCCTCGCATCACTCAGCCGATTCCTCAGTCGGCTAGGTGAAAAAGCAATCCCGTTGTACCAGCTGATGAAGAAGACAGATAAGTTCACCTGGACCCCCCAAGCAAGCGAAGCATTCCGAGAGCTCAAGCGCATGCTCTCCACAGCGCCAATTCTGGCTGCCCCGATTGAGAAGGAATCGATGATGTTGTACATTGCGGCAACCAATCGGGTGATCAGCGCGGTTATGGTGGTGGAGCGGCCCGAGAAGGACAAGGCACAGCAAATTCAGCGACCGGTGTATTACATCAGTGAAGTGCTGTCGGCGTCCAAGCAAAACTACCCTCACTACCAGAAGATGTGCTATGGAGTGTACATGGCAGCCAAGAGATTGAAGCCATACTTTCAAGCCCACTTGATCACCGTCGTCAGCTCGGCTTCACTGGCTGATATCATGGGAAGCAGAGATGCAACCGGAAGAGTGGCAAAATGGGCAATTTAAGTCGCTAGCCATGGAATTCAGTATGAGCCGAGAACTGCAATCAAGTCACAAGCATTAGCCGATTTCCTGGTGGACTGGGCTGAAACTCAGTATATGCCGCAGCTCCCAGGATCGGATTTCTGGCGAATGCACTTTGATGGCTCCAAGATGAAGAGCGGCCTAGGGGCTGGCGTGGTACTTACTTCACCAAGAGGAGATCAATTGCAGTATGTGCTTCAGATCCACTTCGCAGCATCAAACAATGTCGCCGAGTACGAAGCCCTTGTGCATGGTATCAAGCTTGCCAAGGAAATCGGTATTCGGAATATTGAGTGCTTTGGTGACTCCGACCTGGTTGTACAGCAGTGCACATGCACCTGGGATGCAAAGGACGCACATGGCAAGCTATCGCTTCCTGGTGCAGCAGATCAGTGGGTACTTTGAAGGATGCGAGTTCCATCATGTGCCAAGAGCAAACAAAAGGGCAGCAGATGCGCTTTCCAAGCTCGGCTCAGCAAGGCAAGCTATCCCACCAGGTGTGTCGCTGGAGCACATCAAGAAGCCATCCATCATACCATCCCCAGAATCCGAGTCCATTTTATCTCGGAGACCGATCTTGAAGCATTGAAGAAGGCAAAAGAAGCTGAACCGACAAAAAATGCAACCTTGAAGAAGCAGTCTAGCGCCCAAGGTATCTCAGCAACAGCACCAGGAGCCGCCGATTGCAAGCCAGGGGCTGTCGATTGCGAGCCAGGGGCTGCCGAATGCCGTGAGAAGAGCAAAGCCAAAGGGAAGCAAGCAGAGGCAATGCCAGGTGGCACGACCTCAGAAGAGCCAATGATATCAGAAATTTCCGATTGCAATAAAGAAGCTCTAGCGCCAGACGAGCAGTCGCCACCAGGGGCTGCCGAGTGCGGGCCAGGCGCCGCAATCGGCAGTTCAGAGGCAGAGGTAGAAATGACAGAAGTCCAAGGGGCCGAGATCCAGGAGGCTAATGGCCAAGGAATTGAGGTCCAAGAAGAAGTTCCACCCCAGCATGCAGTGGTAATGGTAGTTGTCAGTGCGCCATCATGGGCACAGCCGATTAGAGACTTCCTAGCAGACGGAGTCCTTCCAGAAGACGAAATCAAACGGTCAAGTCGAAAGAGCAAATGGTAATGGTAGTTGTCAGTGCGCCATCGATATGCGTCTCAGCAGGGCATTCGGCTTGATCTGGCATCTGTGGCGCACCCGCAATCAAACGGTCAAGTCGAAAGAGCAAATGGACTCATCCTCTCGGGTATCAGACCCCGATTGGTGGAACCACTTGAGAGGGCACCTGGAGCATGGATCGAAGAGCTCCCCGCAGTATTGTTCAGTTTGAGAACCACACCAAACAGGTCGACTGGATTCACTCCTTTCTTCCTGGTGTATGGTTCAGAAGCAATCATCCCATCCGACATCGAGTTTGATTCACCTCGGCATGCCCTGTACACCGAAGAGGAAGCCCGATTGGCACGAGAAGACGACATTGACCTCAAAGAAGAAGCTTGTCTGTTGGCCTTGTCCAAGTCAGCAGTCTATCAGCAGAAGTTGCGGTACTACCACAGCAAGAAGATTCGTCCTCTCGCTTTCCGAGAGGGAGACATGGTGTTACGCCGAATTCAGAAGTCAGACGGGCAGCACAAGCTATCCTCAGCCTGGGAGGGGCCATTCGTCATCAGCCGAGCGCTCAAGAACAACTCCTATTATTTGATTCACTGCACCAAGGGCACTCGGCACAAGGACACGTCAGGAGCAGAGACGGAGCGGCCGTGGAACGTCGAGTTGTTATGTCCGTTCTATAGTTGAGCGGCAGAAACTTATGTAAGCCATTCGGCAAACAATCAGTAAAAGTTATCATGCCTCTGAAAATGAGCATTCGATTATCTTTGCATAATTTCATTCGAAGAGCTAGCCTCAGTCGGCGACGCTCAGTCATACCCGAGATGTGCCTAACGCACCCGGGGACTGACCAGCCATGAGGTCAGGCGAATAGGACATCGAGGCACGGGGACTGCGGAATGGCACTCAACTCGGCACCTAGCTCAAGCGCAAATCACTAAAAGGTTTGTGGCATTGAGAAGGGTTGCGATTGGGGTAGTCGGCAGTACGAGTTCCCGGGAAACAATTTGAAACGCTCTGCCAAGGGCAAAGTCGATAAGTCAAAAGTTACCGATTGCGCCGCGAACCAAGGCATCGAGCCCGGTAGCGAGCAATCGGCGGCCTCTGTTGCATAATCCTTTGCGTTAAACCTTGTCGTGTAAAAAATAAAAAGCTTATCGAACCTTGGCTGGTAATCTACCATTGGTCCAATTGCAGACCGTATGACGGCAGCAAGGCAGACACGGTAGACATCCCCAAGTGCAGACCGATAAAGGAAACCGACAAAGACGCAAAGTCGATCGCACAAGTAAAAGCCAGAACTAAGCAGTTGGATTGCATAAGAGATAGCAGGCCCAAGGCCGAATAAGTTCATTACATCGAAGTCGCACCCAGTGGGTGTCGACAGAATTAAATTATGTCTTACAAGCAAATAGTCGAAAAGACAAAATGAGATAAGGCCGATCCAGTATCGGCAAACTAAAGCAAGCAACGCAATCGGTGGCACGACTCAGGAGGTCGGGGAAGTCGGAGGAATAGAGCTAGAAGTCGGCGCGTCAGAAGATGTGGCCCCAGTCCTCTTGGATCTCGGAGATGTATGGGATGAGCCACTGTCAGAAAGCTCCTCGGCCAGGCCAGAGATTGAAGGTGCTGCGAGCGGATTCCCTCCCTCGTCGAGATACGGAGTGTAGTCATACGGAGAGAACCAGTTCACCATAGTGCTAGCTAGCCGATTTACCTCGGTATAAGTCTTCTCAAGAAGGTCGGCCACATTTTATCTGAGGCTATAGAGTTGGGAAAGCTTCACCTGAGGGTACCAGCTTAGCACAGTCTGGAGAGCAGTCTCCGCGCCAGTCCGACCTGCAGAGTTTAGCAAGACGTCGATCCGACATGGGATGGCCTTCAGGAGAGTCCGAGTCTGCTCGGTGGTAGCATTCGGGGCCTCCCCTTTGTCAGAATCCTCTTCGTCTTGTGCGTCAGGCTCGCGGATCTCGGCGGAGGAACCAGCGGCATTTTTCATCTTTTGAAGTCCGACCTTAAGCTCAGTCGGCGACCACAGTGATTCATCAATTTTCAGAATGCCGAGCTTGAATGACAATGCAATTCCCTTGATGACAGGAATGCGAGCTTCTGTGCCAATCAGGTATTCGTGCCGAGTCCAGACGTTTTCTTGAAGTTGGCAGGTCCCTCCGGCGGCAACAGTTTCTTCTCGGGATTTGGCTACGGCCGCGTAGGCGGCTGCTTCATATTCAGGCCAAGCCTCTGTGTAACGAAAGAAAGTATGAGCAACAAGATAAAAGAGGAAAGCAATCGGAAAAGTGCACTTGGGTGCAGGAAACACTTACCACTAAGGAGGACGTCCATCTCGGTCATCGTATCACAAAAGCCTTGGGCTCGGCGGCGCAATCGGGTGGTCTCTTCGTAGCTGCGTTACTCCAGCTCCTCGTACTTGGCGACGTGTTCATCACGGTCCTGTCGAATGGAATCCCGCGCAGCAATTGCTTCGTCCCTCTCGGCTTGCAAGGTTTCTCGGGCTGCGACAGCAGCATCTCGCTCGGCAAGGAGAGCGTCACCGCAGCCGTCACGGCAGCTACATCGGCCAGATGTTTTCTTTCAAGGGCAGCCATCTCGGAACGGAGGCCTTGGATAGTCCGAGTTAGATCAGTTTCTACCCCCTGCAGTCGGGTCGCTTCTTCCCTGGCTTTGGCGAGTGCCGGGCCTTGCTGGTTGAGTTCTGCAGCCAATTCAGCAATACGTCTCTGAAGGTTATCTACCATGGGAACAGAAGCTAGAAGAGAACATGAAGATATGAGTACAAGAGCAATTGTCAATCGGAGGAAAGACAGAAATGATATAAAAGTTACCTTTCAGTTTATTGATCTCGGCCGATTGATTGTTGACCTCCAGCTGGGCCTGGGCGAGAGTTCGGAGGCTGGCGGTGTAAGCATCGAGGAGTTTTTCGAAGACCTCGCGCTTTTCTTCCATAACAGCCTGAGAGGAATAGCAAGATGGAGGTTAGAGATACAACAACCAAAAGAAGATCCGATTCGATTGCAAGCAATTGGCCCGAATCTCGGGGACTACACCCAGTGGGTGCGCTTGCGCGCACCCACCGGAAGAAAAGTCTCCCGATTGGAGGAAGGCAGGAGATAAAGCAAAGAGTATAAAAGATCCGAACCGATTGCACGCAATCGGCCCGAATCTCGGGGACTACACCCAGTGGGTGCGCTTGCGCGCACCCACTGGAAGAGAACTCTCCCGATTGGAGGAAGGCAGGAGATAAATCAAAGAGTACAGAAGATCCGAACCGATTGCAAGCAATCGGCCCGAATCTCGGGGACTACACCCAGTGGGTGCGCTTGCGCGCACCCACCGGAAGAAAAGTCTCCCGATTGGAGGAAAGACACAAGAGGAAAGTTAAGAGTTTACCACGTGACGACGGTCGAGCTGTTGGAGGTCCCGAGCGAGGGCGGCAGAAAAGTCGTTTACCTAACTGAGAGCGGTCGTCAGAGGGTCTTGAGGGCGATGTGAAGCATCAGGCTCGGTGCCGATATGACGGGTGCGATAGTACTCGGCCCGGAACTGGTCCACCGAGCGCATCAAAACTTCCGACGCAGAGGAGGTCGGCGCTGGCACTAAAGTTTGAGTGGCGGAGGCAGAGGCAGCAGTGGTGAAGGCTAGTGGCATCGACGTCACCTGAGGGCCGGAGGTACCCGGTCGTGGTGGTGGCGCAATCGGACGAGCTGAGGCGGAGGTAATCACAGTGACTGGCGGCAGGATCGTCATTGTCGATGGCGCAGACAGTACAACCGGTGGCACATTCATTGCAACCGGCGGCGTGGACACCACGATTGGCGACGGATTCGTCACCGTCGGTGGCTCGGATGTGACAATCGGAGCAGTAGTGGTCACGGCAGTGGAGACCGGGTCGTAGCGGCGTGGCGCAGATGGGGCAATCGGGTCGATCGATTGTGTTCCTCCGCCACCAGTAGCTCCCCGATCAGCTGTACTCTTGGAAGTCTTGGAAGCAAGGGAAGAGGAGGAAGTCTTCTTAACTGTCTCAAGGCGGGCCTTCTTGGCAGCGCGCTCGGCATCCTTGGAGGAGCGATGAGAAGCAAGCGGCCGTTTGTGGATGGCGGAGGCAGATGCAGCAGGCGAGATGACGACGCTAGCACGGACGGGGACGTCGGTGTCGACGTCGTCAATCCCAATCGGCTCCCTGAAAGAAGAAAGAAGAAAGAGGAGGTGAATCAGTATATGGAAAGGTAGTAAAGTACAAGGCATGAAGATAAAAGCTTACCCGACTGTTCTTGTAGCGCCAGAGGGCATCCGGCATCTCAGCGGGACGACATCCAGCGGCGCCTGGGAAGTCGTCCTTCGGGTGGTCCTCACCTGGGGTTGTTTGCCCTTGCTGGCTGTCGGCGCTGCCTTAGCGACCTTGCTGGGAGCAGCACCAGTGGACGAGCTGTTTGCCGAGGTGCGCTTAACCGGCTCCTTCGGAGGTTTGGTACGAGGAGCTGCATCAGAACCATCAGCCTTTGAGACACTATCGTCATCGCTCCATTCGGCCAAAAATTGCGCAAGGGAAGGGTCAGACGTACCCCCTTGAGCTGTCGATCGGGTGTCGATCCTCTGGGGGTCGGCGGCCTCAGCATCAGCGTCGTCGGCATCTGCAGAATCGGAGGATTCTCCGGAGGACTCGTCGTCATCATCATCGTCGTCACCGGACTCGGCGGAGGGGACGTCGCTGTTGTACTCAAAATCAGCGGGGTCGTCTTCTGCGCGGTCGGGGGCGTACGCGTCGGCCACCTGGACGTCTTCCATCAAAATGGACCAGATGAAATGCTGGGAAAGAAGATGAAAGTAATCAGAGAAGCTAAGAATAAAAAGCAATCGGCAGAAGAAAGCAATCGGAGCATACCACAGGCGATTTCTGTTGGCGAGTGAGGAAGTCAAGCCCGAAGCGGAAGGGGTCAGGCAAAGGACTAGATGTGATATGCAAGTACAGCTAAGACATAGTCATATGGAGAGCCGAGAACCGTACCCACTTGTCTAAGCAGACAAGGCCAAGCACAGAACGTTCTCGGAAAGCATCGTACGTGAGGGGCATCCCATCCAGGCCGGATGATCAACTGAGATGGGTCCTCATCGTCCGCACACAAGTCTAATGATATGGGTGGTGAACTCCCATATTCAAAGACAAGTCGCCTCAACCATACTATCGACTATCTCAAAACTCTTACATAGACTTACTCCAGCCCGATCACTTAGTCGGGTCTAGGGCGGGCTCGATCATACCACAAAGTGTGCACGAGACGGAGTCTCGAACAATCGCATCGCGATGCCCCAAGCTGCGCACAACTAAGGGCCACTTGGTGTATGAAAGACCGCCAGCCAGAACAGAACTAAGGTCTCGAAAACCCATACGAAGACATGCATGTTATAAACATACACGCAGCACACATGCCTTGTATGAACAGCAGGTACCATTGCAATTCTCTACAAAGTGTACATTTTTATTGATAACTCTTATAGAGTGCAAACAGAGATCACAAACATGTGATCCAACATTACAACACAAACGGAAGCAAATTATGTCTGAGTACAGACAAGTTTAACAAATGGCTTAAGAAGCCTTATTTAAACACAAGCCCTCCACGAGGGAACCAGTCGTCTGACTGGGACTAGACTAATTGGTCTTCAGTCATCCAGCTCGATGAAGAAGCCACCTTCGGGGTCAGTGGCATCATCTAAAACATATTTTAAGCAAACATGAGTACAAAGTCGTACTCAGCAAGACTTACATAGGAGCTATACTACTCATGCACATGTATCAAGGTAAAGGGAGGTGGGGTTCATTTGCAGAAGTGCCAGCTTTGACTTGGCTAATCCTGAACTACGGGTACCAGACTTTGAGGTAAGAAGCGTACACGAGTCCACTACTTTCACCAACCAATACACCACTATGGTGCCTTCCTCGACTTCCCCACGAGGAAGCACGCCTAGCACTCACACTTATCTTGGTGTGTTTTAGAAGTATCCGGTTCAAGTTATCTAATAATCAAGCTAAGCTTTCCAAGCAGTCCATAACCGCGGACGCGACTATTCGAATAGTTTTGTTAACCTTGCAAGGGCGTACCGCTACACACACATGATCATCATTTACCGCCTTTGATCTCAACACCATTCAAGGGGTGCCGGCGAGGATGCTCACCACAACTGTTACCTCATAGCCGATCTAGTCCGAGAAAGCCGCCTACTTGGGTTGGTTACCACAATCGTGAACCCGGCCGGTTTACCGAAGTGGACCCAAGTGATGTGTGCGTGGTGCATAAGCCGGTCTCGGATGAGCCGTTCTCTCACTTAGCATCCAGGCCACAAGCCTACCAGAACTCCGAACTATTGCGACATCTGGACATCGAAAGGGATGAGTTAGTAAGTTGAGAGGGGTCAGTGAGCCCAATGTGTGGTTGTACTCTTCATCTTGGATCACCACACAAGAACTCGTACTAGGGCGGTGTTCAACGAGACAACCCACCGTGTACTCCTACACAGCCTCTCATCGTTCACCTTGTATTAGGGTCGATTCACCAACAGTTTTCTACCATCGTCAACATGATCACTCCCATCCCGACTCACATCACAGTAACAACATGGTATCATACTAAGCATGCAATAAGCAGTAACATTGCAGGGGCCACATGATATCAAACAACTCCTACATTTTCTAGGATTGTGGTTTGCTTACTACTGTGACAAAATGATAGGTCATGCAAAGGAATGGGTTCATCTATGCGGTAGAAACGTAGCATGGTGATCATCCTAAACAATGCATAAGCGAGACATGAGAGGGAAGTGGGATTTTATCGACATGATCAATGGGGGTTTGCTTGCCTTGCTGACGAGGTTCGGGTTCTGGGTCTTCAGCGAAGGGGGTGACCTCGGGCTCCGGCTCCAAGTCTATAAGCAACATGACAATCATAGGATCAACATAATGTACAATGCACAATCACATGAATAAGATTGAAATGGTGATGTTCATGGCACTGATGTGTTGAGCATTCCATTTAAATGGAGTATATTGCAAATTGAATTGCAAATTCAAACTCCACATTTGAATTCAAATTAACCAAGTTGCATGTGACATTGTTTGATCATTTTGAATCATCTTCAAATGTATAAGATATGCCTCTGATGTGTGGTTGAATTGTAGCATAATTCCATGGTTCAAGTTGCAAAATCATTTGATTTGAATTTGAATTAAATTAAAATAAACCAAATGACATATGCTACTGGTCCCAATTTAAATTCAACTCAAACATAGTTTAAAGTTGCATATTTGGAAAGATAATTTTCTCCTGATCATTTTTCATATATTATTTGTCCAATTTGGAGTTAATATGAATTTTCTATGAATTTCCAAAGTTTGGGGTATTTTCTGGAATTTCTGGAATTTCTTTAATTCAAATAATCTCTGGAAATTCATTTAAATTGATTTATTGCGTCAGTGCTGGCATCAGGGGGGGGAGCTGACAAGGGGGTCCCACCTGTCAGTGGCTGGGTTTAATTAACCCGTGGGTTAAATTAATCCAGTGGCTTAATTAAGCCACTAGGCCCACTGGTCAGTGACCCAGGGGGTCATTAGCCGAGTGATTAAGGTAGGGGGTTTGGCTAACTCGCCGGCGACTAAACGCCGGCGACTGGACCGCGGCGGCGCTGCACGGGGAGGGCGAATCCGGCCATCATTTGGAGCGCGAAGACCATCAACTTGAAGCCCTCACTCGCGCGCGTCGAATGGGACCGAAACCAAGCGCTGGGGTGCACCGTACGCTCGCCGGCGTCAAGCTTTGCGGCGACCTAGCTACGGCCGTGATCGGGATTCCGTTCCAGGGCACGACTTGAGGCGGGGCTAGGCTGGTTCGATGAGGAGGAGCACGGGGAACACGTTGGACATCATGGCGGGTTTGATTTCTTAGCGGGTGGACGTCGCCATGGATCCCGGCGGCGAGGAGCTTCGGCTCTCATGGCGATCAAGGCTGGAGGGAGTAATCGAAAGGGGAAAGCGAGGGGTTCCGGCCGTGAGCTCACCAGGAACTCAGTAGAGGTGGTGGCGAAGGCTGGGGTGGCTCAACTGCGACGTAATCGACGAAGACCTTCTCTGCGGCCGGCGAGAACTCGAGGAAGAATCTGGCGTCTACGTGGGCTCCGGGCTCGATTACTTGCACTGCTCGACGAAGACGACGGCGGCGAAGAACTTGGACACGGTCTTGGGGCTTCTCGACGTCAATGGCCACGCAGGGGCTCAACGGTGCTCCGGCGTGCTTCTCGGGCGGCGACGAATCGGGCGAGAGAGGAAGGGGAGGTGTTCCTGGAGGAAGGGGAAAGAACTGGGGCGGTGCTAGGGTGCGTCTAGACGCGAGAAGAGGGCACGGGGCGGCCTGGAAGCTTGAAGACATCGAGGTGTCGTCGTCGCCGCGCTCGGCCGCTCCAGCGAGCTGCTTGGGCGCGCGGGGTAGAAGACGACAAGGGGGAGGCTGGGCTGGGCCGGCCAGGTGGGCTGCGGGGAGTAAGTTGGGCTGCTTCGAGGTAAGTTCCTTTTCCCTTTTCTCTTCTGTTTTCTTTTCTGCTATTTGTTTTGCCGTGCTAAAAATAATTAGCTAGGCATTTTATTAAATGCTGAAATTTTTTATGTGGCCTCATAATAATATAGACTAGCCACTTATAAAGTTTCAACATTTTTAAAATTCAAATAATTTGAATCTTAACTCAAATAGGGTTATTTGATTAATTCCAAGGCACTGTTTGAATATTTGAAAAATCTATGAGCATGGGATGGTTCCCACATCACTTGATATGTGATCACACTCATTTATAAGACTTTTCAAAAATCTAACATGAATTTTTGGAGAAGATTTTTATCTGGCCTTTTGAATTAATTCATCTGGGGGGTGTTCCTTCTCCCATTTTGATTTTGAAATTGATTTCAAAGATTTCTTTTGAAATTTTGACATGATGCAAGGTTACTTTGATCCTAGCACATTACCTAACAGAGGGTTCTGACAACTCGCCCCCACTCAAAAGAATCTCGTCCCGAGATTCAGAAGTCTGCGGGAGGAAGGTGGGGTACTCGGCGTTGAGACGGTCTTCTCTTTCCCACGTAGCTTCTCTTTCAGAGTGGTGTGACCATTGCACTTTCAGAAACCTAATCTTCTGATGACGAGTGACACGCTCTGCGGAATCAAGAATGCGAACGGGGTATTCTCGATAAGAAAGGTCATCTTGGAGATCAAGCGTTTCATGGTCGACTTCGCGGATGGGGTCCTTGAAGCAACGCCTGAGTTGGGACACATGGAATACATCATGTACTCGGGAGAGGTGCGGAGGTAGTTCAAGTTGGTAGGCAACTTCTCCACGTTTAGCAATAATGCGGAAAGGTCCGATGTAACGTGGGGCCAACTTGCCTTTGATACTGAAACGTTGGGTTCCCTTCAGAGGAGTAACCCGAAGGTAAGCCTTCTCATCCAGATTGTAGCTCTCTTGCCTATGATGACGATCATAGTAGCTTTTCTGACGAAACTGGGCTGCTTTCAATTGATCACGAACAATGCGAACTTGCTCTTCTGCTTCCTTGATCATATCCGGTCCAAATAATTGTCTTTCACCGGTTTCTGACCAGTTTAGTGGTGTTCGACATCGTCGTCCATATAGGAGTTCAAAAGGAGCCATGTTCAGACTAGATTGAAAACTATTGTTATAAGCAAATTCGGCAAATGGAAGAGACTTCTCCCAATTCTTTCCGAATGAGATAACACAAGCTCTGAGCATGTCTTCAAGAATTTGGTTAACCCTTTCGACTTGACCGCTAGACTGAGGATGGAAAGCTGTGCTAAAGGAGAGATGAGTTCCCATAGCATTCTGAAAGCTTCCCCAAAATCTAGAGGTGAAAAGGCTACCGCGATCAGAATTGATTTCCAAAGGAACACCATGAAGGGATACAATTCTAGAGACGTACAAGTCTGCTAACTGGCTAGCAGTTATGGACTCGCGAACGGGAAGGAAGTGAGCAACTTTGGAAAGCCTATCTATGACAACGAAGATGGCATTGTTTCCTTTCTGGGTTCTTGGAAAGCCGGTGATGAAGTCCATACCGACTTTGTCCCATTTCCACTCGGGAATAGACAAAGGTTGAAGTGTACCAGCAGGTCTATGATGTTCTGCCTTAATGCGACGACAAACATCACATTCTGCAACAAATTGATCAATGTCTCTCTTCATCCTAGTCCACCAAAATCTCTGGCGTAGATCTCGGTACATTTTTGTGCTACCGGGATGAATCGAGAGGGGTGTGTCATGGGATTCCTTGAGGATGAGTTGCCTTAGCTCCCTATTCTTAGGTACTACCAAACGATTTTCAAAGAATACCGTTCCATTGCTATCTGTGGAGAAACATTTAGCAACTCCGCTAGGAATGTTCTCCTTGATCCGGCGAACACCTCATGCACGCCTTTGGGCAACTATGATTTGATCCTCAAGAGTTGGTTTCGCCACCAAGGTAGAAAGATAGCCATGAGGAACGATCTCAAGATTGAGCTTGCGAAATTCCTCATGAAGAAGTCGTTGATACTGTTGTAACATGAGGTTGTTACAATACGACTTACGACTTAGTGCATCAGCCATGACATTGGCTTTGCCTAGGGTGTAAGAAATTACTACGTCGTAATCTTTTATCAACTCAATCCAGCGTCTTTGCCTGAGATTAAGATCTGGCTGGGTGAAAATGTATTTGAGGCTTTGGTGGTCGGAATAAACCTCGCAACGGTTACCAAGGAGGTAATGTCGCCAAGTTGTTAGGGCATGAACTACGGCAGCGAGTTCAAGGTCATGGGTAGGATAGTTCTCTTCATGTGGCCGCAACTGGCGTGAAGCATAAGCTACCACATGTCGATCTTGCAGAAGTATGCATCCTAACCCTTGCCGTGATGCGTCACAATAGATCTCGAAATCCTTTTTAGTGTCTGGAGGTGCAAGTACAGGTGCATAAGTCAATCTTCTTTTTAGCTCTTGAAAGCTTTCCTCGCACTTGGGAGTCCATAGGAATTTCTTATCTTTCTTGAGGAGTTCAGTTAGAGGCTTTGCAACTTTAGAAAAGTTCTCGACGAAGCGACGGCAATAGCTGGCTAGGCCAAGAAAACTCCTAACTTGCTTAACCGATTCAGGTGGAGTCCAGTCAAGCACGGCCTGAACTCTCTCGGGATTCACAACAATGCCTTTTGCAGAAATCACGTGGCCTAAGTAGGTCACTTCTGGTAGCCAGAATTCACACTTGGAGAATTTAGCATACAGGCGATGCTCTCTAAGTTTCATCAATACCAGCCTTAAGTGTTCGGCATGTTCTTCTTCGTTCTTCGAGTATATAAGGATGTCATCGAGGTAAACCACGACGAACTGGTCCAAATACTCCATGAAGATCGAATTCATCATGTGTGAGAAAGTGGCGGGGGCATTGGTTAAACCAAAGGACATGACGGTGTACTCGTAAAGACCATAACGAGTAGTAAAAGCCGTTTTGGGAATGTCCTCGTTTCGGATCTTGATTTGATGATAACCTAATCTCAAATCCATCTTGGAAAAGACAGAGGATCCTGCAAGTTGATCATAAAGATCATTGATCCTGGGCAGTGGGTACTTGTTCTTTATCGTCGCTAAATTTAGCGGGCGATAGTCTACGCACATCCTTTCTGTTCCATCTTTCTTCGTTACGAACAGAACGGGGCAACCCCATGGCGATGAGCTAGGGCGGATGAAGCCTTTCTCCAACAAAGCTTCCAGTTGGGTTTTAAGCTCAGCTAACTCACGTGGGGCCATTTTGTATGGGCGTCTAGAAATTGGTGCGGTTCCTGGGGAAAGATCCACTATAAACTCTACACATCTGTCGGGAGGCATGCCCGGCAGCTCTTCAGGAAAGACATCCGGGAAGTCACGAACCACCGGAATATCTTCAAGTTCGGGAAGGGGAATACATTCAAAGAATGCACTTGGGTTCTTGTTCTGGGTGAGGTGTAGTTGACTGTTTTGCCTGAAGGGTTGGTGAGTTTCACGGATTTGCCTTTGCAATCCAGGTAGGCATTCTGTCTTGATAGCCAATCCATGCCAAGGATGACATCAATGTCTGAAGACTTGAGGGCTATGAGTGAAGCAAGGAATACTAAACCCTCAATTGCAATTTGATTACCATGGCTTACTCTATTAGTTTGCCATCTTGACCCTGGAGTTTGAATAATCATTGGGGTGGACAATTCAACAAAAGATAACTCATGACGAAGTGCATAACTTTCCGACATGAATGAATGAGATGCTCCTGGGTCAAAAAGAACGAAAGTAGGAACATAATTGACTGGGAGCGTACCAAGAATGACGTCAGTGGTGTCGTCAGTCTCTTCGACGGCGATCTGGTTCACACGTCCACGAGTGGCGGGAGGAGCGGGTTTGGCGGTGTAGACCTTCTGGGGGGGCTTGCCATGACCATTGTTGTTGCTGTTGCCTCCGGCACGGGGTGGAGCATTCTGGTGCTGGATCTGGTTCTGGGGACACTCACGAGAGTAGTGGCCTGCCTGACCACACTTGTAACAGGCTCCGAAAACAGTGCGTGGAGCTAGGTTGTTTGGTGGAGCTGGGTGGAACTGGGTTGGTGGACGAGGTGCCACATAGGATGGCCTCGGGGGGTTGTTCTGGCGGAACATGCTATTTGGGATCCAGATCTTGAGCTTCTGGGAACCGGAACTGGATGAGCCATCATCTCTAGGGTGTTTGCGAAAGTCGTTGGGGGTGTTCATGTCCTCTGCTTTGATGGCCTTGTTGACAAGGACCTGGAATGTGGCAAAGTCATGAAGATTGAGCTCACGACGGAGTCCAGCGTTGAGGCCACGACGGAACCTCTCTTGTTTCTTGGAGTCGGTGGAGACTTCTTCGGTAGCATAACGAGCAAGTCGGTTGAACTCACGACTAAACTCGTCAACAGTCCTCGTGCCTTGAGTGAGGTTGCAGAACTCCTCACGCTTGCGGTCCATAAGACCCTTGGGAATGTGGTGCTCGCGGAAGGACGTGCAAAATTCCTCCCAAGATGCAGGCGGTCCATCGGGACGCATATTCAGAAAGTTCTCCCACCAAGAACTAGCTGCACCTTCGAGGTGATAGGTGGCATAGCTGACCTTGTCACCAGTTGCAACACGGCCTTCTTGGAGCTTCCTCTCGATGCTGCGAAGCCAGTCATCGGCGTCAAGGGGCTCGGTGGAGTAACTAAAAACTGGGGGATGAAGTCGGATGAAGTCGTTCAGGGGCACCAGCTCATTGCGCTGCTGAGTGGTGTTGCGAGCAATGACTTCCAGCAGGTGGTGAGAGTCTCGGCGGTTCCTCTCGACCTCCATCAGAACCTGAGCCATCGTGGGTGGGGGTGGAAGGTTGCCTTCCTCCTGGTCATTCCCACGACCTTGGTTACGACCAACCTGGCCACGGGTTCCTTGAGACATCCTGAAGGTGAAAACCAAAGTCAAACAGAGTTTATTGGGAGAGTCTAACAAGGTATTGAAGTACTGGAAGGATTACAGAGCAAAGGAAGTAATCATCTTGACAACATGGTGATAAAGCATACAAGCCATATATTCACAAGCTGTCATACAAACCATACGTCGTTTTAGTACAAGCACCAAGCTAATACAAACGTGATGAAGATGATACATCCTTCAGAGGCACTCGTACTTCCTATACATTATTTATCTAAGCCTCTGGAACTTAGACACCTTGCTTACAATACACTAAGATACTACTACATCATCACTAAGTAAGACCACAGGCGGTCTCACTCATCTCCATCTCCATAGTAGTCCTCATAAAAGTTATCCGCGTATCCCGGTAGTTGGAGGTGACCATCGGAAAACACGGAGGCTTGTGGACCCTGATATCCATTTGGGCAAGGATGGGGCCTAGGTCCAGCGTAGGGTGGAAGCAAAGGACCACGGGGTGGAAAAATTCCTCCAATCTCGGGCCAAGCAACTCGAGAAGGCATCTGAGTCCTCACTGGGTAGATCGCATCAAACTCAACTGATCCCACGCTCACAAAGGGTGCCAAAAGTGTCAGTTCTCGATACAGACGAACACGTGTGGCGTGGAGCTCGAAACGGAGAACGCGTGCATCACGATCTCTGTCACTAGCAAACCTAGCAGTCATTTGAAGTGCGGGATCCTCTGCAGAGTGATCTGAGTAGAGTTCGGTGTAATATCCCTCTTCTCCTGGAAGTGCAGCAGGGATATAGCAGAAAGAAGTCTCTCTCAGCAAAGTGTGCTCCTCTCTCAGCAGTGTCATACATGAGTATGCAGCATCCTGCACAGCCATGTTCTCGGTAATGCCAATGCCATGTCCAAAGTGGATAGGCTGAGTGACTCCAACGTGGTGCGGATAGATCCGAACAATGCAGTGGAACTGCGTCTGGTTGAAGTCGTGGAACTGCTCCTCGACGGTGTACTCAGGGTACCATCGATATCCCACATAGGACATCATCTCGATCAACGTGGCGGGATGGCCACGCACACCGAGGCACCTGGTCAAACGAACAATCTGCCGAGGGGAAGATCTGCCATCTGAAACAGAAAGGAGTTTGCAAATGCATCAGATTATGAGATAAACCTGGAATGACTCGGACAGCATAACGGCTGTAATTGCAAGGAAAAGACAATTTCTTACAACATGGAAACAGCACTTACATACGATGTAATTAAACAGGGAGCATAACCACTCTAACAAATCGATCACAACTTTCCTACGGCTATGAGGAAGCAAACAACGAGATGTTCTAATCAGACAGAGGAGAGCCTAGTCCTATCTTCCCGTAGAATAAGATGAGGGTGACTCAGAACTCAGAACGAAGGGGTAAGGAGAAAAAAGAAGCCTTACGTTATTCCCTTATATACCCAGAGTAACTATATAACTAGAGAAAGCTAGACTCGACTTCGGCCAAGGCTACTAGTCCTACAGTCAGTCCTGCTCTGATACCAAGCCTCTCGGGACCCGGGGTTAGCGTATGCAAGTACAGATAAGACATAGTCATATGGAGAGCCGAGAACCGTACCCACTTGTCTAAGCAGACAAGGCCAAGCACAGAACGTTCTCTGAAAGCATCGTACGTGAGGGGCATCCCATCAAGGCCGGATGATCAACTGAGATGGGTCCTCATCGTCCGCACACAAGTCTAATGATATGGGTGGTGAACTCCCATATTCAAAGACAAGTCGCCTCAACCATACTATCGACTATCTCAAAACTCTTACATAGACTTACTCCAGCCCGATCACTTAGTTGGGGTCTAGGGCGGGCTCGATCATACCACAAAGTGTGCACGAGACGGAGTCTCGAACAATCGCATCGCGATGCCCCAAGCTGCGCACATGTAAGGGCCACTTGGTGTATGAAAGACCGCCATCCAGAACACAACTAAGGTCTCGAAAACCCATACGAAGACATGCATGTTATAAACATACACGCCGCACACATGCCTTGTATGAACAGCAGGTACCATTGCAATTCTCTACAAAGTGTACATTTTTATTGATAACTCTTATAGAGTGCAAACAGAGATCACAAACATGTGATCCAACATTACAACACAAACGGAAGCAAATTATGTCTGAGTACAGACAAGTTTAACAAATGGCTTAAGAAGCCTTATTTAAACACAAGCCCTCCACGAGGGAACCAGTCGTCTGACTGGGACTAGACTAGTTGGTCTTCAGTCGTCCAGCTCGATGAAGAAGCCACCTTCGGGGTCAGTGGCATCATCTAAAACATATTTTAAGCAAACATGAGTACAAAGTCGTACTCAGCAAGACTTACATAGGAGCTATACTACTCATGCACATGTATCAAGGTAAAGGGAGGTGGGGTTCATTTGCAGAAGTGCCAGCTTTGACTTGGCTAATCCTGAACTACGAGTACCAGACTTTGAGGTAAGAAGCGTACACGAGTCCACTACTTTCACCAACCAATACACCACTATGGTGCCTTCCTCGACTTCCCCACGAGGAAGCACGCCATAGCACTCACACTTATCTTGGTGTGTTTTAGAAGTATCCGGTTCAAGTTATCTAATAATCAAGCTAAGCTTTCCAAGCAGTCCATAACCGCGGACGCGGCTATTCGAATAGTTTTGTTAACCTTGCAAGGGTGTACCGCTACACACACATGATCATCATTTACCGCCTTTGATCTCGAAACCATTCAAGGGGTGCCGGCGAGGATGCTCACCACAACTGTTACCTCATAGCCGATCTAGTCCGAGAAAGCCGCCTACTTGGGTTGGTTACCACAATCGTGAACCCGGCCGGTTTACCGAAGTGGACCCAAGTGATGTGTGCGTGGTGCATAAGCCGGTCTCGGATGAGCCGTTCTCTCACTTAGCATCCAGGCCACAAGCCTACCAGAACTCCTAACTATTGCGACATCTGGACATCGAAAGGGATGAGTTAGTAAGTTGAGAGGGGTCAGTGAGCCCAATGTGTGGTTGTACTCTTCATCTTGGATCACCACACAAGAACTCGTACTAGGGCGGTGTTCAACGAGACAACCCACCGTGTACTCCTACACAGCCTCTCATCGTTCACCTTGTATTAGGGTCGATTCACCAACACTTTTCTACCATCATCAACATGATCACTCCCATCCCGACTCACGTCACAGTAACAACATGGTATCATACTAAGCATGCAATAAGCAGTAACATTGCAGGGGCCACATGATATCAAACAACTCCTACATTTTCTAGGATTGTGGTTTGCTTACTACTGTGACAAAATGATAGGTCATGCAAAGGAATGGGTTCATCTATGCGGTAGAAATGTAGCATGGTGATCATCGTAAAAAATGCATAAGCGAGACATGAGAGGGAAGTGGGATTTTATCGACATGATCAATGGGGGTTTGCTTGCCTTGCTGACGAGGTTCGGGTTCTGGGTCTTCAGCGAAGGGGGTGACCTCGGGCTCCAGCTCCACGTCTATCAGCAACATGACAATCATAGGATCAACATAATGTACAATGCACAATCACATGAATAATATTGAAATGGTGATGTTCATGGCACTGATGTGTTGAGCATTCCATTTAAATGGAGTATATTGCAAATTGAATTGCAAATTCAAACTCCACATTTGAATTCAAATTAACCAAGTTGCATGTGACATTGTTTGATCATTTTGAATCATCTTCAAATGTATAAGATAATCCTCTAATGTGTGGTTGAATTGTAGCATAATTCCATGGTTCAAGTTGCAAAATCATTTGATTTGAATTTGAATTAAATTCATATAAACCAAATGACATATGCTACTGGTTCCAATTTAAATTCAACTCAAACATAGTTGAAAGTTGCATATTTGGAAAGATAATTTTCTCCTGATCATTTTTCATATATTATTTGTCCAATTTGGAGTTAATATGAATTTTCTATGAATTTCCAAAGTTTGGGGTTATTTCTGGAATTTCTGGAATTTCTTTAATTCAAATAATCTCTGGAAATTCATTTAAATTGATTTATTGCGTCAGTGCTGGCGTCAGGGGGGGGGCTGACAAGGGGGTCCCACCTGTCAGTGGCTGGGTTTAATTAACTCGTGGGTTAAATTAATCCAGTGGCTTAATTAAGCCACTGGGCCCACTGGTCAGTGACCCAGGGGGTCATTAGCCGAGTGATTAAGGGAAGGGGTTTGGCTAAATCGCCGGCGAATGGACCGCGGCGGCGCTGCACGGGGAGGGCGAATCCGGCCATCATTTGGAGCGCGAAGACCATCAACTTGAAGCCCTCACTCGCGCGCGTCGAATGGGACCGAAACCAAGCGCTGGGGTGCACCGTACGCTCGCCGGCGTCAAGCTTTGCGGCGACCTAGCTACGGCCGTGATCGGGATTCCGTTCCAGGGCACGACTTGAGGCGGGGCTAGGCTGGTTCGACGAGGAGGAGCACGGGGAACACGTTGGACATCATGGCGGGTTCGATTTCTTAGCGGGTGGACGTCGCCATGGATCCCGGCGGCGAGGAGCTTCGGCTCTCATGGCGATCAAGGCTAGAGGGAGTAATCGAAGGGGGAAAGCGAGGGGTTCCGGCCGTGAGCTCACCAGGAACTCAGTAGAGGTGGTGGCGAAGGCTGGGGTGGCTCAACTGCGACGTAATCAACGAAGACCTTCTCTGCGGCCGGCGAGAACTCGAGGAAGAATCTGGCGTCTACGCGGGCTCCGGGCTCGATTACTTGCACTGCTCGACGAAGACGACGGCGGCGAAGAACTTGGACACGGTCTTGGGGCTTCTCGGCGTCAATGGCCATGCGGGGGCTCAACGGTGCTCCGGCGTGTTTCTCGGGCGGCGATGAATCGGGCGAGAGAGGAATGGGAGGTGTTCCTGGAGGAAGGGGAAAGAACTGGGGCGGTACTAGGGTGCGTCCAGTTGCGAGAAGAGGCCTGGAAGCTTGAAGACGTCGAGGTGTCGTCGTCGCCGCGCTCGGCCGCTCCAGCGAGCTGCTTGGGCGCGTGGGGTAGAAGACGACAAGGGGAGGCTGGGCTGGGCCGGCCAGGTGGGCTGCGGGGAGTTAGTTGGGCTGCTTCCAGGTAAGTTCCTTTTCCCTTTTCTCTTCTGTTTTCTTTTCTGCTATTTGTTTTGCTGTGCTAAAATAATTAGCTAGGCATTTTATTAAATGCTGAAATTTTTTATGTGGCCTCATAATAATATAGACTAGCCACTTATAAAGTTTCAACATTTTTAAAATTCAAATAATTTGAATCTTAACTCAAATAGGGTTATTTGATTAATTCCAAGGCACTGTTTGAATATTTGAAAAATCTATGAGCATGGGATGGTTCCCACATCACTTGATATGTGATCACACTCATTTATAAGACTTTTCAAAAATCTAACATGAATTTTTGGAGAAGATTTTTATCTGGCCTTTTGAATTAATTCATCTGGGGGGTGTTCCTTCTCCCATTTTGATTTTGAAATTGATTTCAAAGATTTCTTTTGAAATTTTGACATGATGCAAGGTTACTTTGATCCTAGCACATTACCTAACAGAGGGTTCTGACACCGGCGGTGGCTGTCGAGCCTTTCCAGCATCCGCGGCTCGCCTGAGAGACATCTAGCCGTGGCGCCATGGCGTTCGCGGGCGGAGAAGAGAAGAAGGACGAGGAATGCGAGAGCAGCGGTGAAAAGTTACCGTGGAGTCGGAGGAGCGCGCGGGTCCGTGGCCGGAGCAGATCCTGTGCGCAGAGGTCAAGTCACAGGAGCGGCAGGGAGCTTCGAGCGGAGCGGTAATGGCGCAGGAGAGCAAGAGCTGGAGGAGGAAGATGGCGTCTGGGAGAAGGAAGAGGCAAAGGCCCTCCCCTGTGGCTTATATGGGCGGAGGGGGAGGGGAGTGGGATGTATTTGCGGCCCTGTGGCTCGGTGTGGCCTAGCACATAGGGAGGCCAACCGGCAGATCGGCGCAAGGAATCCTGGCGCGGGAGGCGAGGCGTGCGACGTGGGGGTCGAGACCTGCAGTTACGTCAAGTCACGCGTGGGTCGTGGGTCAAGGCTCATTGACCGTATCCCGGGAGAATCGGAGGTAACCGATGGAATGTAATCGGCGATAGGATTTGGTTCTCAACAAAGTGAAGACACGATTTGGAGGCGACCCAAATCCAATCGGACGAAATTTCGGCTAGCCGAGTGTGATCTCCGAGTCGGTCGACGAACTCGGAATGACGCACCCGATGAGGCCATAGCACTCGGAAGATATCGAAGAAAGATTGAAAACTGCAAAGGCCCCGCGGTCAAATGACCGTGGGACCTTTACAACTTTAGGGGCTACTGTCGGGGGATTGGTACCTGGGTAGGCCAACCCAAGCGGAAGCAACCTTTCAAGACAAGGATGGACCGATTGGGCCGCAGCTGGGCCGAGCTGGGCAGATGAACGACCGATTGCTCCAAGGCAATCAGCCGTACCAAATGCCAGCAGTCGGCCCAGGCGCAATCGGTCCACCCTTCCTTCACCAAGACGATCATCTGATTGATCTGCAGCTGGGCCGAGGTAGGCACCTCGAAGGCCGATTGCCCAGAGCAGTCGACCTTGCCAGGAACCACCAGTCGGCCCAGGCGCAATCGGAACAACCTACTACCCTTGGAGAAAGTTGACCCCAACACCAGTTGGGGGTACGATTACGAGGTCATAAATGCACAATCCCGAGATATCGGGGTGGCAGGAAGGCCAAGTCACGTCTAAGATATGCTGGAGATACAGTGTCGACCTCTCCGCCGATTCCGCGGACAGGGCGACAAGACCGCACTTCCTAGCTCCACTGTTCATCCCCATGCCCTATGGGTCTACAGCATGGGCCGCCGCTCGTAGGATCCGGATCACCCGGAGAGGAGCAGTCGGTGGGCCCAAGCCGATTAGAGGATGACAGCTGGGCCCAATCGGCAGTGAAGTTACCGATGTACCCCGGGCTCATACTATAAGAGCCCGGGTACCCCTCCTGCATGGGGGACGATCGACTCAGTAGCACCATTACTCACTCTCCCCTCTGTTCATTCACTGCTAGTAGTTATTCCTCAGGGAAGCAGGAGAGAGCCTTGCCCACCGCGGCGTTCACCTTCCCCTGAGAAGATAGAGAAGCAGTTGTTGTAGCCAGATCATTGATATACTAGAGACAAGCAGGAGTAGGGGTGTTATCTCTCCGGAGAGCTCCGAACCTGGTTACATCGTGGTGTCCTCCACCGTGTTTGTGCCCAACCCGATTCCGGCACCATTGACATCCTCTTCCTCGCGTCTTCCCCTCACTTTAGCCATCCCATGGCATCTGGCGTCACATATCGACGACAAGGAGTGTATGGGGTTTTGGTTATCCTTGCGCATCCTCGACCCATGGTACGTGAGGGTACTCTATATGTTACAACCCCTCGAGAGGTTAGTGATCCCTCTAGTAGCTAGAGTTCTCAACTAATTTTTGCACTTTTCGAAAATAAGCACGTTGAACCAAAATACGACACTTGTCACTAATAGGCTTGAGCTCTTGACACACAGAAGTCCTAACGTTACTCAAATCAATACCTCAAAACTATTGCAAGTTACTACTATACTTAAATAGCAACCTCAATTACCTACTCAAAGAAAGACACACAACCAGTGCAACATGCCAACTCTCTATGCAAGAAAAGAATGTAAACTCAAGAGAGTTTCAGAAATAACAACCTAAATAATAGCTCTTAAAAGATAAGCATGAAAGCAAGAGCTAAACATGATAACAACTATAAAAAGTAAAGAACACTCAACAAAGATAAGCATGAAAACTATGAGCATTCTAGGTGAAAGTGGAGCGTGTTTCTCTCCCAAACAAGGTATGCTAGGGTCCAACTTGTTATGAACAACAAAAAAACTAAAAATAAGAAAAGCAAACTGAAAAAAATGCAAGACGCTCCAAGTGTAGCACATAACACATGAAGTGATAAAAATATAGTGTGGAGACGGACAAACAGATGATTGTTGAAGGAGAAGGGGATGCACGGGGGCATCCCCAAGCTTAGAACCTTGAGTCTCCTTGAATATTTCTTGGGGGTGCATGGGGCATCCCCAAGCTTGAGATTTTGACACTCCCGGATCTTCTTTTATCATCTTGCTTCGCACACTTGAGAACTCCCTTCATACGAAACTCATCATAAGTTGATTAGAGGGGTTAGTGCCCATAATAAAATAATTTTCCTCTACTAGAAATAAAGATTTTCATGAAGAGCTACTATTTCTCAAGATTGCCAACAAGTTTTTCAAAGAAAAAGCAAGATTAAGATTTGCAAAACGGTGAAAACATAAAATAGGGCAGAACTTGGGAAAAACTGACCAGCAGGTAGTAAATAATTTTGTGGGGGCACTTCTGTAACTCAAATAAAAAAACTCAGAACAGGCCGTAGAAAGTCAATTATTTAGAGCATAATGTCAAAACAAATCAGATCAAAAAGATGATCTGGTGATTTTTAAGAATTTTGCCAATGGAGCAAACATATTCTATTTTCTCGACAACATGTCACAACTTTTGATTTTTCTTGCAACCAGAGGCTAAATCTTGGCACATAGCTTGAAAATAAAGATACAATGATGTTGCTACAGTAGTAACAAACATCAATACCAATAAAACTGAAAGTAAAAACATCTTGGGTTGCCTCTGTTGGAATTATGCCCTAGAGGCAATAATAAATTGTATTACTCCCTCCGATCCAAATTAATTGACACACACTTAGTATAACTTTGTACTAGAGTTGTACTAAGTGTGCGTCAATTAATATGGATCGGAGGGAGTATTATAATTTCAGGTTCATTATTAATGTTTATATGTCTATTCTATAAATGCAATGGCCTATGCGGAGGTTTGCCAAGTAGCATGTTAACTGCCTTCGGAGGAAAACCCATATGCAGGTGTAGAGTATAAACACAAAGTGTTCTTAGTCTGCCTCTAGGACTAACCCGTGTGTTATGGATGACATGTTTTCCTGTTCATAGGGCATTGGAAATGCCGGTAACACATGGGAGCACATTGTTGCCAGAACAAGGGTGCTGAACCGACCCAATTGTATGATTTACTTTGAGATCACATCGTTTCCATGTTATAAGTAAAATCATCTAAAGTTAATATGCATGTGTCCTTCATGACTATAAGAATGTTTCGTAACTTCATACCGAAGGGTGGGTTTTGACACTGTCCCAACACCATCCGTAACAGGCGTGGCAATAACGGCTTTGATCACTCACACCTGAAAGTGTGTCAAGGGACTTAACGATTCAAGTTGGGAATTTGCTCCTCTAACGATGGAGAGATACTTCTTTGGGACCTCTCGGTATTACGACATCCAACATCGTCTGTCCAGACACTGTGAATTGTATCACAAGGGATACCGGAATAAAACGAGAAAAATGGAACAAAACAAGAAGGAGGATGACTTGGTATAATGGTTAATGGTTAATCATGCGGATACCTAAAAGATCTCAGCTCAGGTTTTGTATAGTATCGTGAAGCAAATAGGACTAGCATGTTAAGCTTGTGGTTCACTCGAATTTATATTCGTGTAGGTACGGGAACCGTTATGGGTGTCCATGGCTCCGCTATCGGTTATTGTTCCGCGGGAAAATAAGTTTCCGGTTCATGTCCATATTCTACCGAACCTATGGGGTCACACACTTAAGGGTGGAAGATTTCTTGAGTAGTAGAGTGATAGGAGCACGAGTAACACACCGGAAAAGTTTTGGAGTGATTGAGATTTAATCGGAGAGAAAACCGGAATTGTTTCGGGGCACTGGTAAAGTACCGGGAAAAGTTTTGAGAAAACCGGGTAAAACCGGAGGGCCGGAAAAGTTCCGGGGTGGTCTAAATATGTTTAATATTTATTTATTGTGAATTCCCAAATTGTTTTGGAATTAGTAAAAAAGATTTAATATCAATGGGCCCCTCTCACTTGGAAAGCCCAAGTGGGGAGGGAGCACTTGGACCAAGGAGGCCCAAAAGGGGATGGCGCCTAGGAGGGAGCTTCCTCCTAGGGGAGGAAGCTTAGGAGGAAGCTTCCTCCTAGGGGAGGAAGCTTCCTCTCCCTTGTGGCCGGCCCTAGGGAGGGAAAACCCTAGATGGGGGCGCACTAGGGGCTGCCCCCTCCCCAAGAAGGTGCCCCCTCCCTCCCCACTATAAATAGAGGTGGAGGGGCAGCCCCAAGATGACACAGAATTGTTCCGTATGGCTGCCCATCTCTCTTCTCTCTTAGATCTAATCTCCACCATACCTCGAAGTGCTGCTCCTCCCTCCTCTCTACTCTGGAGGCGCCGAGCTCTGGACAGCGGAGCCCTGCCGGATCTTCCAGACCGTACGTGTGGATAAACCGTAGAGAGATCGTGCGTTCGATCTTTGTTCAAGGGACTTCTGCATCTTCTTCCGTGGAGTAGATCTGTTCGTGGGGAGTCACACATATCAGATCTGTTCGAGGGATTGCACCTCATCAATCTTCCTGAACTCTCCATCAACTTCTTCCACTGCGAGAGAAATACCGTTTGAACAGTTGTTAAGGTAACAAGATCGCTAACTGTGTTTGCATCTATCTAGATCTGTTCTTGGGACTTGGTTTTGTAGTGCCGAAATTTTTTGTTTTCTACTCCGAATCCCAAAAGCGGTATCATGAGCTAGTTCTATTAATAGATGCAGGTTCGATCTAGAGTTCATAGTGTTCAACGGGCATTGCACAATTTTTTTATTGTGTGCGGTTTTTGATAATAGATCTAAACTGAATCTTCTAGTTGCTTCCCCTCTAATTGCACAAGTTGATCCCTCCTGTATTGCTTGATTTTGTTACAAACATCTTGCCCCTCGGGGTCCTTCTATGCTGCTCCTGAGTATGTTGGTCGCGCGAAGATGATTTGGGTCTTTCTTTTGGTGTGGAGAAATTGTGTAACAAAAGGGGCGTGTTAGAATTGTTGATCTAGCACGGGGATCACGCGTATTGACGATTGTTCAGTATGAGTCATGAGATTAAATTTTAGTCTCATGGTTTATACGCCCCGAGTGTTAATCTAGCAACTTGAAGATTGTGCTTTATGTGGTTACGGAGCTAGCAAAACGTTTTGCCTTGCAAACCCTAGTAGCCACGTAAAAGATGCAAAGAACGAGTAGAAGAACGTCTAACTTGTTTTTGCAGGAACATGTGATGTGGTATAGTCTTCGTCATCATAAAAGTTGTATGAGATGATTATACTTTGTACATGTTAAATTTGCATGACTTGCATGTCATGGTACGGCATGATGGCTGGAGCCATATGATTGTCATTTATTCGGCCTGCGTGCCAAACTTCATGTAATTTTCTTTTAGTAGAATAGATGCTAGCAATAGTTGTAGTATCTACATGAAGATGATGATCATACGTCATGGTGCTTGACGACGTGTCGTGCGTGGAGGTGATGCTCTCCGCCAAAAGAAGATGAAGAAAGAAAAGCATGGTGCTTGGAGCTTCTTGAAGAAAAGGGCTATACCATATCACACACATTAAATTGCCTGTGATGTTAATCCTTTTCATTGCATGTTTTGATTGCGCACTAGTCGTAATTTTAATAGGTTGATCTCTCTTAAAATATCAAGAAGTTCGTGCTCTCCCAACCGTGCAACTGTCTGTAATAAACGCCACCCACGGTGCGCCGTGTCACACGAGTACCAACGGAAAGGTAACAAAGAGGCGGGTGGATTGAGTTGTCTCCATAGCAATAGCGCTTGGTTGTCTTGACGTTCTAGCTTATCCGATCTGAGCTCGGAGCACTAGTGTCAAAAGACTAATACAAGAGTCACAAACTGGTTGTGATTGGTTTTGTTAGACCTACCGGGTTGATCTCCTCCATGGCTGAGTGTTACACCGGTGGCAGGTGTATTGATCCGGATCTTGATTACCCTAAGATCAATTTTGAGAGATATTGGTTTTAGTGGGAGCATTAGGTTAAAGTTGTTAAGATTAATGCAATTAATTTTGAACCATGTCTAAATCAATCTGTTTATATCGTTGTAGAGAGATGGCCTGCAACAACAATGCTTTTAGCTTAGGACCGATGCTTGAAAAAGAAATGCTTGTTGCAAATAGAGTCGAATATGCAAACTGGTTCTGCAATTTGGGTTTGTCCTCAAAGTTGCTTAAAAAGGACTATGTTCTCATAGCATCTCTTCCAGCAACTCCCATAGAGGATGCACAGTAGGACGATAAGAACGTCTATGTCACTAAAGTGGATGACCACACCGCAATACAATGCTTAATGCTGACATGCATGGATACTGAGCTTCAGAAACTTTTGAGAAACTTCACCATTTTTGACATAGTGACAAAACTGAACGCTCTGTATCTGAAGCAAGCTAGGACTGAACATTACGAGATAATGAAGCAATCGTGGGAATGCAAGATGGCAGAAGGTGGCTCATTAAGTGAGCATGTGATCAAACTTGTTGGTTACGCACAGAGGCTAAGTGCTCTTGGATTTGTGATCGCTATGACACTCGGCACTGACGTTCTCCTTGCGTCACACCCCTCGTCTTACAACGGTTTTATCATGAATAATAAAATGAATGGGCTTGACAAGACCATAGAATTTTTTTTCTCTATGCTTAAGACTGCGGAAGCATCTATACAAAAGGATCCAGACCATATGTATTGTGTTGTCTACACGGTGGATGTGTTATCCATGTTTTGAATAATGGTTGTTCGAAAATTATTACTCTCTGAATGTCACCCTACGTGGTGAATTATTTAAGTTGAAATCTTGATGTTATGTCTATTTTCTTGATTGCTAAATAAATTAAGTTATGTGATGATAATGCCATTATTGTAATAGCATAAATGACTTAGTCGCATTAGAACAAAGCGCATACGGAAGCTTCATATCGATGAAGTCATTCAATCTCTTGACTTTGAGTCATTTGACACATGCAATGTTTTTCTAATAGACAAAATCATTTGTTCAAGTGTTTAGTAAACTATTGGTAATAACACATAACGATGTGTGGAGAACCAATAAACAGTACTTTACATAAAACTTTGTGATAATGACTTGTATAGATATACCGATATTTAGACAAGACATAATATCTGAAATTTTGATTAAGTTCAAAACTGTTTCAACAGAAAGAGAATAATCATCACACATAGATCAAATATTTGACTATCTGATCGTAAAATAAATGAGTTAAAGAATTTAGCAAACATCATCGAGTGTATGAAGTCAGTTCATAAACTAGCGTCACCTGAAACACCGTATAGCTACGGAGTATCTTGACGCATAACCAAGCCCTATATGACATATTGGAATTAATTTTTTTTCTACCATGAATTCCAACATGACATGATGAGGTCGGTGATGAACTTAAACCACACTCCCATTTACTATACCGCTTAACGCTTTTGAGAAACCACTTACGAACTAAATATAGCATCGTCATATGTTTGTTGAAACAATGCCCTATATGAATACGTCATGGATAAGAACTCCAATTGTTGTTTCATAATTTCGGAGATGTATTTAGAATATACTCGATCCCGAATATAAGTATTGTAGAAACATCATGTAACGAACAACACTTACTATACCCGGGAAAATGTTTATCACGGGACATGGGATATTTCCTGAGAAAAATTCTCTCTTGAAACAATTAAGTGGGAGTACTAATAGATTGATAATGATTACATTGAATCATTTGGTTCTACAGAATGAAACTCAGAAACTCATTCTAGAGATAAACTCTATGACCAAACCAAAAATTCCTACATTTGATGAAAAGGAATGATGAAACTCTGAAATGTGTTCAAGATATGAAATGATCAAGTCTTATGATGTATCACACAGCTTTGTAAATTCACGTTGGACCAAGGTGGTTCTATAGTGTGATAAACCTGTGAACTACAAGAAACCATGACGAGCACTAACTCCACCGTATGGCTCAAAAACCATAAAAACTATATGAAAGCCATCCATCTAAATCAAGTTGAGAACTTGGTAAAACCCTCCTAAGGATACCTAATCATTAGAGTGGATTTGACTTTCATAGATATGAACATAGGCGATAGCTTAATCGTTGATATTGCTCAACTTATCGTAAAATAAGTTTTTCGATAGAGTACAAAAGGTTGACTACAATATGTGTAGTGATGAAAATGTTCATATGGAAAATTACTGATAATCGCGACATACTTCTGAAGTATGACATATGGACTTTTCTTCTGAGAAAATTAAACAAAGGGTGTATGCATGATATAACCTGAAAGGATTTAATGATCTATACGATATTAGTAAAAGTGAGAATGCTTCAAAGATCAGTCCATAGTTGAAGCAAATATCACAGAGCTGGAGTAATAGTTTTTTGATGAAGTTATAAAAGTTATTATTTCATCAATAATCATATAAGATATGGAATTAAGTGGGAGCATGATTCTAATCATATATGTGAATAACATATGAGTGATTGAGAATAAATATTTTAGCAAAATAAAGCACCAAGTTATTGGATATCGTGAAAGTGCAACAAGCACCAAAGTAATCTAAATAGTAGATTAGTTCTCTTGAAGTACCTCATATGAAGAAAGGTTCTATGAGGAAAACTAAAGAGTTCATTACAAATAGATGAAAGAAAGTTTCATAATGATTTGTAATATTTTTCCTTTTTCGGTCCATAGCTAAGTAGCAAAATAGGATGTTGAAAAATTGTTTTTCAAGCTAAGGCACATAGCGGGATTTCTACAACGTAGACGTGAAACATGGCAACTCTAGTAGTTGCATAGGAGGGTATTTCGATCAGGAACACCATCATAGTCATTGGCATAGTTCCGAACGCTTGATCTACAGAAACCATATTTTGATATGAGCATCATGATCAAAGCAAAGTAAGCTAAGAGCTCACAGTAATCCAAACATGTTTAACGATAGTGACCTATCTTTAAATACTTCATAAAGGATGAAGGGGTACATTAAGATAAGCAGGATTGAGACGAGCCTAAAAGCGTTAAGCTCACTGACAAAATCTATACCACAAGCGAGCATGAAGACCAAAATGCCATTGGTCTGAGTAAACCATGCAACTAGATTATTGTCTCTAGTGCAAGTGGGAGACGTTTGGAATTATGCCCTAGAGGCAATAATAAATTGTATTATTATAATTCCAGGTTCATTATTAATGTTTATATGTCTATGCTATAACTGCAATGGCCTATGCGGAGGTTTGCCAAGTAGCATGTTAACTGCCTTCGGAGGAAAACCCATATGCAGGTGTAGAGTATAAACACAAAGTGTTCTTAGTATGCCTCTAGGACTAACCCGTGTGTTATGGATGCCATGTTTTCCTGTTCATAGGGCATTGGAAATGCCGGTAACACATGGGAGCACATTGTTGCCAGAACAAGGGTGCTGAACCGACCCAATTTTATGATTTACTTTGAGATCACATCGTTTCCATGGTATAAGTAAAATCATCTAAAGTTAATATGCATGTGTCCTTCATGACCATAAGAATGTTTCGTAACTTCATACCGAAGGGTGGGTTTTGACATTGTCCCAACACCACCCGTAACAGGCGTGGCAATAACGACTTTGATCACTCACACCTGAAAGTGTGTCAAGGGACTTAACGATTCGAGTTGGGAATTTTCTCCTCTAACGATGGAGAGATACTTCTTTGGGCCCTCTAGGTATTATGGCATCCAACATCGTCTGGCCAGACACTTTGAATTGTATCACAAGGGATACCGGAATACTAAACGAGAAAAATGGAACAAAACAAGAAGGAGGATGACTTGGTATAATGGTTAATGGTTAATCATGCGGATACCTAAAAGATCTCACCTCAGGTTTTGTATAGTATCGTGATGTCAGAACCCCAACTAGGGTAAGTGCTAGAGTTGCTTGATCCCTTTGCATCATAAAAAATCCAAAAAGAAATTCAAAAATGGGGAAAAGGAAAGCCCTGAGAATTTAAATAAATGGCCAGATAAAAATCTTTTTCCAAAAATCATTTGAACATTTGGAAAATTCCTATAAATGATGGTGATCATTTCAAAAGTGGTTTGGGTTCATTCCCATGCCCATGGAATTTTCTAAAATTCACAAAGTGCCTTGGAAATTAAATTTGACCCTTATTTGAATTGAAATTCAAATGTATTGAATTGAAAAAATGCTCAAAACCTAGGGGTGGCTTGCTTCTGGTCACCTAGGGTTTATAAAATTATTTGGGCATTTTATTAAATTGCCTAGGTATTTAATACTAAGGCAAAACAAAATAACAGAAATAAAAAAGAAAAAAAAAGAAAAGGAAGAAGCCCCCTGGCCATCCTGCCCAACTCATCCCCCCAGCCCACCAGGCGGCCTAGCCCACCTCCTTGTTGTCGTCTTCCTCCCCGGGCACGAGCACACAGCTGCGTGCCCGGCATGCCGTGGCCGCCGTGGCCACCAGGGCCACTCAGCTGCACCCCGCCCACGTCACTTGCGCCACGGAGCACGCCGCGACGCCCCGCGTCCATTCCCCCTATCCCTGCTCGCTCTCCCCCTCTCCCTCTCGCGAATCCCGCGCGGCCCGAGCGCACGCCGGAGCGCCGCCGTCGAACCTGCGTGACCATCGTCCTCCTCGAGCTGCGCCATGATGTCCAGGAGACTCCTCGACGTCGCCTTTGTCTTCACGTGCGAGTAATCGAGCCGGAGAGCTCCACAGACGCCGCGCCCTTCGTCGCCTTCACCGCCGGACCGCACGAGCTCGCCGTCAAATACGTCATGCCCGCGACCTTCCCGCCGTAGCCGTCAACACCTTTGACACCAGGGTGAGCCCCTCTTACTTTTGCCCCTCCCGCGCGTCTCCCCGTGGTCAGAATCGCCGAGCCCGCCTGTGCAGTACTCCAGCCGCCGCGTTCCTCAACGCCGGCGAGGCTCCGGTGCCCCCGAGGCCTTCCCGTGGCCGCGAGGCGACGCAGCCGAGGCTGGGGAGTGGCCCCATGATTTCCCCGTGCCAAACCGTGGCCGGGAAGCCCACCCCGGCGTGTCGCCGCCGTGCACAGTGGCCGCCGCCGGTTAACCGCCGGTGGGCGGTTTAGATTAGGGGTTAATCCCCCCTAATCCCCCTGGTGCACTCGCTGACAGTGGCCCCCACGCTCTAATCAAATCGGCTTAATTTAATTAACCACGTGATTTAACCTCTGTGCCACTGACAAGCCGACCCCACCAGTCAGTCCCCCCCTGACGTCATGATGACGCAATGCTGATGCAGTAAATGAAAATTGATTTAAAAGAATTCCAGAAAATCCGAAAATTGTTCAAAACTTCATTAAATCATAGAAAATTCATATTAACTCCAAATTAAACAAATAATATATGAAAAATTATCAGAAAAATGCAAGGATTATGAATATGAACCTTGTTTCTATGTTTGACCATTTTAAAATGGTTGAACAGTAGCAAACATGCATATTTCATAATTTGAATTTGAAGTTTGAATTTGCAATTCAATTGCAATACACTTCAATTAACTTGAATCTTCAACACATCAATGCTATATACCTCATGTCACAACATTAACATGCACTTGAGCATTTTACTTTATTTGTGTCCCCCCCTTTTGTTGATGATTGCTCCGGTGACAGACATTACGAGACGGTGATCACCCCCGAAGAAGAAGACCACCGTTATGACCCGTGTATCGTCAGCAAGGCAAGCAAACCCCATTGATCATATCTATAAAATCCCAATTCCCTCTCAGTCTCGCTTATGCATGTTTAGGAGATCACCTTGTATCAATTCTATTGCATAGTTGAACCCATATACGATGGATGACCTATCATCTTGTCACTGTAGTAAGCAAACCACAATCCTAGCTGACATAGGAGTTGATTGATATCATGTGGCCCCTGCAACTGTTACTGCTTATTGCATGCTTAGATTTTACAGTGAGGATGCTTTTGATGTGAGTCAGGATGATAGTGAACATGGTGTTGATGAAAGTGAAACTGTGTTGGTGAATCTACCCTAATACAAGGTGAATGCTGAGAGGCTGTGTAGGAGTACACAGTGGGTTGTCTCATTGAACACCGCCTTAAGCCCGAGTTCTTGTATGGTAATCCGAGACAAAGAGTACAACCACACATTGGGCTCACTGACCCCTCTCGACTTAGTAACTCACCCCGATCCAAGTCCAGGAATCACACCTAGTTCAGGTTTTCCTTTCGGCATATGCATAGAAAGATAAAGGAAATGAAATGTGGCATTCATGGTAGGGCTTGTAGAACATGGCTTGTCAAGCGGAGAACCATCCGTCGAGGTGGGCTTGTCAGTTGTGCCTACATGGTTTGAGTCCTGGCTGGAAGCTCGGCCGGAACTCCAGTTGGGTTTGGAACTCAGATAGTTGACTCCTTGGACTAGAACGAAGCTGTGTGCGAAGTGTTGTGGTGAACATCCTCGCCGACACCCCTTGAATGGTGCCGACACCTGGCGGTAACCGATGGTCATGTGTGTGTAGTTTACACCGTTGCAAGGTTAACAAAACTATTCGAATAGCCGCGTCCACGGTTAAGGACTACTTGGAAAGCTGTGCTTGATTATTAGACAACTTGAATGGATACTTCTAAAACTCGCAAGATAAGCGTGAGTGCTATGGTGTGCTTCCTCGTGGGGAAGTCGAGGAAGTATCCATAGTGGTGTATTGGTTGGAGACATGTAGTGGACTCGTGTACGCTTCTTACCTCGAGTCTGGTACTCGTAGTACATGACTAGCCAAGTCAAAGATGGCACTTCTGCATTGTTGAACCCCACCTGCCTTACCTTGAAACTTGAGCATGAGTAGTGTAGTTCTGATGTAAGTCTTGCTGAGTACGATTTTGTACTCACGTTTGCTTATTCTATGTTTTAGATGGAAACCCAGACCCCGATGGAGTCACCTTCGTGAAGCTCGACGTTGACTAAGATAGCATAGTCCCAGACAGCAGTATGGTCCCTCGTGGAAGGGCATGTATGTTTACAAGGCTTCTCTAAGCCATTTGTTAAACTTGTATGTACTCAGACCTAATTTGTTTCCGTTGTATGATGTAATGTTGATCACAGACATGTGATCTTTGTATACTCTATGTGTAAGTCAATAAAGAAGTACTTTGTAGAGTTATGTGATGATACCTGCTGGTCATACTAGGCATGTGTGTTGTGTGTATGTTTATAACATGCATGTCTTAGTATGGGTTTTCGAGACCTTAGTTGTGATCTGGCTGGCGGTCTTTTATACACCAAGTGGCCCTTAGATGCGCGCAGCTTGAGGCATCGCGATGCGATTGCTCGTGACTCTGTCACATGCATACTTTGTTGTATGATCGAGCCCGCCCTAGACCCCGACTAAGTGATCGGGCTGGAGTTTGTTTATGTAAGGGTTATGATTCAATCGATAACATGGTTGAGGCGACTTTTCTATGAGTATGGGATTTCACCACCCGTAATCATTTAGACTTGTGAGCGGGAGATGAGGACCCATCTCAGTTGATCATCCGGCCTGGATGGGATGCCCCTCACGTACGATGCTTTCTGAGAGTGTTCTGTGCTTGGCCATGTCTTCTTAGACAAGTGGGCACGGCTCTCGGCTCTCCATGTGATTGAGTTGTGACTGGAATTACATACGCATACCTCGGGTCCCGACAGACTTGGTATCAGAGCAGGTCTGTCTGTAGGATTATCAAACCCTTGGTCGAAGTCGAGTCTAGCATTCTATAGTTATATAGTTACTTGGGTATAAAGGGAACAACGTAAGGATTCTTTTACTCCTTACCCTCATCGATCTGGTTTCTGAGTCACCCTCATCTTTTCTACAGGAAGATAGGACTAGGCTCATCTATGTCTCACTAGAACATCTCGTTGATTGCTTCTTTGTAGCCGTAGGACTGTTGTGGTCGACTAGACTCATCGTTCCATTGAGTTCCTTGAAGACGTTCTGTCCAATTTCTTCGAGGTTGTATCATTTTCCATCCCGGTGTAGCCGTTATGCTGCCCGATTTATCCCGTGTTTCTATGAATCATTGCCTTCGCGTTATGATCTTTTCTTCCGAAATCATGTCCTCTTATCTTCGTTTCCATCGTAGAACCTGTTCTGATTGTTGATCTTTATCACACAGGATGTCAGGTGGAACTCGTAGTGCTGTTCTTCGCAATCAAGACCGTGATCGGAATCGAAGAAATGATGAACCTCCTCCACCGCCTTCTGCGGAAGAAATCATGATGGAAGATGAACGGAATAGACGTGATCAAACACGCCTTCTGGAGCTCGTCGAGCAGAATACCGCCCATCATTGCAATGTGGTTGTCAGCATTCAGGATTTCATCCTCCTCAAGCCACCGGTATTTGGATGCTCCTCCGAGCCCCTTGAAGCTGATGATTGACTCCGTTCCATCGAGCGTAAGCTTGACACGGCACATGTTTCTCCCAATGATCGAGTTATATTCGCGCCATACTTTCTGGAAGGTGCCGCCGGTGAATGGTGGGAGAACTATGTTGCAATGCAACCTGATGGTCACGTAGTGACTTGGCAGCAATTTCGTGACGCCTTCCGAGGGTACCACATTCTGGATGAGATGATGGAAAGAAAGAAGAAAGAGTTTTGCAATCTAACTCGGGGAGATAGGTCCATCCACGAGTATATGACTGAGTTCAACCATCTTGCTCGTTATGCCCAAGAGGAGATATCCACTGATGCCAGGAAGCAAGCAAGGTTCCGCAAGGGACTTAGCCCTGTTATTCGTCATGATCTCAATCTTCATGAGTTTGTCAACTTTGAGGATTTAGTCAATAGATCCTTCAGAGCTGAGTATGGAAATGAGGTGTTCAAAGAGTCTCGCAAGCATGCTCGTGAGTTTGCTCCATCTTCTAGTTCGGCCCCTCAGAAACGCCGGATATGGATTCCAACTAGTGCCATTCCTTCACACCTTTTTGCAAGGCCATCCTACATGGTGCCTCAACCTCCTCCATCAAACACGAATCCGAACAAATATGGTAGTGAGCCTGCCGTCCTTGCTCCACCCCTTGGCACCAGATTTTGCTACAAGTGTGGTCATCCTGGCCACATCGCACGGAAATGTTCCTTGTCGGTGAAAGTTGATCCTCGTCCAAGACATGATGCCACCCCACCCAAGTATTCCAAAGCTAAGTCTTCACAGAAATCCACCTCCAACTCCTTGCAAGCAAAGTCCTTAGCCACTGTTGGTGGTTGTGTGAACCAAATCTCAGTTGAGGAAGCTATTGATACTTCTGACGTCATCCTTGGTACGCTCCCAGTCAATCATGTTTCCGCCTCCGTTCTTTTCGATCCGGGAGCTTCTCATTCATTCATGTCGGAGAGTTATGCACTTCGTCATGAGTTCTCCTTTGAAGAAATGTTTTCTCCAATGATCATTCAAACTCCTGGTTCAAAGTGGAAAACTAATAGAGTAAGCCATGGTAATCAAATTGCAATTGAGGGTTTAGTATTCCTTGCTTCTCTTATAGCCCTCAAGTCTTCAGACATTGATGTCATCCTAGGAATGGATTGGTTATAAAGGCAGAATGCTTTCCTTGATTGTAAAGCCAAGTCAGTTAAACTTACCCATCCTTCAGGACAGACCATTGACTACACATCACCCATCTCTAGAATACAGATGCATACTTTGAATGTGCTTCACCTTCCTGACCTTGAAGATATTCCGGTGGTTCGTGACTTCCCGGATGTCTTTCCTGAAGAACTGCCAGGAATGCCTCCTGACAGATGTGTAGAATTCATTGTAGATCTTGCCCCAGGAACCGCCCCAATCTCTAGACGCCCATACAAAATGGCCCCACGTGAGTTAGCTGAGCTGTAAATCCAACTTGAAGCTTTGTTGGCAAAAGGCTTCACCCGCCCTAGCTCATCGCCATGGGGTTGCCTTGTTCTGTTCGTAACGAAGAAAGATGGAACAGAAAGGATGTGCGTAGACTATCGCCCGGTAAATCTAGCGACGATAAAGAACAAGTACCCATTGCCCAGGATCAATGATCTTTATGATGAACTTGCAGGATCCTCTGTCTTCTCTAAGATGGATTTGAGATTAGGTTATCATCAAATCAAAATCCGAAACGAGGACGTTCCTAAGACGGCTTTGACTACTCGTTATGGTCTTTACGAGTTCACCGTCATGTCCTTCGGTTTAACCAATGCCCCCGCCACTTTCTCGCGCATGATGAATTCGATCTTCATGGAGTACCTAGATAAATTTGTTGTAGTTTATCTTGATGACATTCTCATCTACTCGAAGAACGAAGAAGAACATGCAGAACATCTTAGGCTGGCATTGATGAAACTTCGAGAGCATCGCCTGTATGCTAAATTCTCCAAGTTTGAATTTTGGCTACCAGAAGTGACCTATTTAGGCCACGTGATTTCTGCAAAAGGCATTGCTGTCAATCCTGAGAGAGTTCATGCCGTCCTTGATTGGACTTCACCTGAATCGATTAAGCAAGTTAGGAGTTTTCTTGGCCTAGCAAGCTATTGTCGCCGCTTCGTCGAGAACTTTTCTAAAGTTGCAAAGCCTCTGACTGAACTCCTCAAGAAAGATAAGAAATTCGAATGGACTCCCAAGTGCGAGGAAAGCTTTCAAGAGCTAAAAATAAGATTGACTTCTGCACCAGTACTTGCGCCTCCAGACACCAAAAAGGATTTCGAGATCTTTTGTGATGCTTCACGGCAAGGGTTAGGATGCATACTTATGCAAGATAGACATGTGGTAGCTCATGCTTCACGCCAGTTGCGTCCACATGAAGAGAACTATCCTACCCATGATCTTGAACTCGCTGCCGTAGTTCATGCCCTGACAACTTGGCGACATTACCTCCTTGGTAATCGTTGTGAGATCTATTCCGACCACCAAAGCCTCAAATATATATTCACCCAGCCAGATCTTAATCTCAGGCAAAGACGCTGGATTGAGTTGATAAAATATTATGACTTAGGAATTTCTTACACCCCGGGAAAAGCCAATGTCATGGCTGATGCACTAAGTCGTAAGTCGTATTGTAACAACCTCATGTTACAACAGTATCAACCTCTTCTTCATGAGTAATTTCGAAAGCTCAACCTCGAGATTGTTCCTCATGAATCTCTTTTCAACTTGGTGGCGAAACCAACACTTGAGGATCAAATCATAGTTTCCCAAAGGTGTGCACGAGGTGTTCGCCGGATCAAGGAGAACATTGCTAGCGGAGTTGCTAAATGTTTCTCCACAGATAGTAAAGGAACGGTATTCTTTGAAAATCGTTTGGTAGTACCTATGAATAGGGATCTAAGGCAACTCATCCTCAAAGAAGCCCATGACACACCCCTCTCGATTCATCCCGGTAGCACAAAAATGTACCGAGATCTACGCCAGAGATTTTGGTGGACTAGGATAAAGAGAGACATTGCTCGATATGTTGCCGAATGTGATGTTTGTCGTTGCATTAAGGAAGAACACCAAAGACTTGCTGGTACACTTTAACCTTTGCCTATTCCCGAGTGGAAATGGGACAAAGTCGGTATGGACTTCATCACCGGCTTTCCAAAAACCCAGAAAGGAAATGATGCCATCTTCGTTGTCATAGATAGGCTTTCCAAAGTTGCTCACTTCCTTCCAGTTCGCGAGTCTATAACAGCTAGCCAGTTAGCGGACTTGTACGTCTCTAGAATTGTGTCTCTTCATGGTGTTCCTTTGGAAATCAATTCCGATCGTGGTAGCCTTTTTATCTCTAGATTCTGCGGAAGCTTTCAGAATGCTATGGGAACTCATCTATCCTTTAGTACAACTTTCCATCCTCAGTCTAGCGGTCAAGTCGAAAGGGTTAACCAAATCCTGGAAGACATGCTCAGAGCTTGTGTTATCTCATTCGGAAAGAATTGGGAGAAATCTCTTCCATTTGCCAAATTTGCTTATAACAACATTTTCAATCTAGTCTGAACATGGCTCCTTTTGAACTCTTCTATGGACGACGATGTCGAACACCCCTTAACTGGTCAGAAACCGGTGAAAGACAATTTTTTGGACCGGATATGATCAAGGAAGCAGAAGAGCAAGTTCGCATTGTTCGTGATCGATTGAAAGCCGCACAGTCTCGTCAGAAAAGCTACTATGATCGTCATCATAGGCAAGAAAGCTACAATCTGGATGAGAAGGCTTACCTCCGGGTTACTCCTCTGAAGGGAACCCAACGAGTCGGTATCAAAGGCAAGTTGGCCCCACGTTACATCGGACCTTTCCGCATTCTAGCTAAACGTGGAGAAGTTGCCTACCAACTTGAACTACCCCCGAACCTTTCCCGAGTACATGATGTATTCCATGTGTCACAACTCAGGAGTTGCTTCAAGGACCCCATCCGCGAAGTCGACCATGAAACGCTTGATCTCCAAGATGACCTTTCATATCGAGAGTACCCCGTTCGTATTCTTGATTCAGCAGAGCGTGTCACTCGTCGTCAGAAGATCAAGTTCCTCAAAGTGCAATGGTCACATCACTCCGTGAAAGAAGCCACATGGGAAAGAGAAGACCGCCTCCGTGCCGAGTACCCCACCTTATTCCCGATGACTTCTGAATCTCGGGACGAGATTCTTTTGAGTGGGGGCGAGTTGTCAGAACCCCAACCAGGGTAAGTGCTAGGGTTGCTTGATCCGTTTGCATCATGAAAAATCCAAAAAGAAATTCAAAAATGGGGAAAAGGAAAGCGCTGAGAATTTAAATAAATGTCCAGATAAAAATATTTTTCCAAAAATCATTTGAAAATTTGGAAAATTCCTATAAACGATGGTGATCATTTCAAAAGTGGTTTGGGTTCATTCCCATGCCCATGGATTTTTCAAAAATTCACAAAGTGCCTTGGAAATTAAATTTGACCCTTATTTGAATTGAAATTCAAATGTATTGAATTTCAAAAATGCTTAGAACCTAGGGGTGGCTTGCTTCCGGTCACCTAGGGTTTATAAAATTATTTGGGCATTTTATTAAATTGCCTAGGTATTTAATACTAAGGCAAAACAAAATCACAGAAATAAAAAAGAAAAAAAGAAAAGGAAGAAGCCCCCTGGCCATCTGGCCCAACTCATCCCCCCCAGCCCACCAGGCGGCCCAGCCCACCTCCTCGTTGTCGTCTTCCTCCCCGGCCACGAGCACACAACTGCGTGCCCGGCATGCCGTGGCCGCCGTGGCCACCAGGGCCACGCAACTGCTCCCCGCCCACGTCACCTGCGCCATGGAGCACGCCGCGACGCCCCACGTCCATTCCCCCTCTCCCTGCTCGCTCTCCCCCTCTCCCTCTCACGAATCCCCCGCGGCCCGAGCGCACGTTGGAGCGCCGCCGTCGAACCTGCGTGGCCATCGTCCTCATCGAGCTGCGCCATGATGTCCAGGAGACTCCTCGACGTCGCCTTCGTCTTCACGTGCGAGTAATCGAGCCGGCGAGCTCCACAGACGCCGCGCCCTTCACCGTCTTCACCACCGGACCGCACGAGCTCGCCCTCAAATACGTCATCCCCGCGACCTCCCCGCCGTAGCCGTCAGCACCTTTGACACCACGGTGAGCCCCTCTTTATTTTTCCCCCTCCCGCGCGTCTCCCCGTGGTCAGAATCGCCGAGCCCGCCTGTGCAGTACTCCGGCCGCCACGTTCCTCAACGCCGGCGAGGCTCTGGTGCCCTCGAGGCCTTCCCGTGGCCGCGAGGCGACGCATCCGAGGCTGGGGAGTAGCCCCATGCTTTCCCCGTGCCAAACCGTGGCCGGGAAGCCCACCCCGACTTTTCGCCACCGTGCGTAGTGGCCGCCGCCGGTTAACCGCCGGTGGGCGGTTTATATTAGGGGTTAATCCCCCCCTAATCCCCCTGGTGCACTCGCTGACAGTGGCCCCCCACCCCCTAATCAAATCGTCTTAATTTAAATAACCATGGGATTTAACCTCTGTGCCACTGACAAGCCGACCCCACTAGTCAGCCCCCCTGACGGCATGATGACGCAATGCTGATGCAGTAAATGAAAATTGATTTAAAAGAATTCCAGAAAATCCAGAAATTGTTCAAAACTTCATTAAATCATAGAAAATTCATATTAACTCCAAATTAAACAAATAATATATGAAAAATTATCAGAAAAATGCAAGGATTATGAATATGAAACTTCTTTCTATGTTTGACCATTTTAAAATGGGTGAATAGTAGCAAACATGCATATGGCATAATTTGAATTTGAATTTGAAGTTTGAATTTTCAATTCAATTGCAATACACTTCAATTAACTTGAATCTTCAACACATCAGTGCTATATACCTCATGTCACAACATTAACATGTGCTTGAGCATTGTACTTTATTTGTGTCCCCCCTTTTGTTGATGATTGCTCCGGTGACAGACGTTACGAGACGGTGATCACCCCCGAAGAAGAAGACCACCGTTAAGACCCGTGTATCGTCAGCAAGGCAAGCAAACCCCATTGATCATGTCTATAAAATCCCAATTCCCTCTCAGTCTCGCTTATGCATTTTTAGGAGATCACCTTGTATCGATTCTACCACATAGTTGAACCCATATCCGATGCATGACCTATCATCTTGTCACAGTAGTAAGCAAACCACAATCCTAGCTAACATAGGATTTGATTGATATCATGTGTCCCCTGCAACTGTTAGTGCTTATCGCATGCTTAGAGTTTAAAGTGAGGATGCTTTTGATGTGAGTCGGGATGATAGTGAACATGGTGTTGATGAAAGTGAAACTGTGTTGGTGAATCTACCCTAATACAAGCTGAACGATGAGAGGCTGTGTAGGAGTACACAGTGGGTTGTCTCGTTGAACACCACCTTAAGCCCGAGTTCTTGTATGGTAATCTGAGAAAAAGAGTACAACCACACATTGGGCTCACTGACCCCTCTCGACCTAGTAACTCGCCCCGATCCAAGTCCAGGAGTCACACCTAGTTCGGGTTTTCCTTTCGGCATATGCATAGAAAGATAAAGGAAATGAAATGTGGCATTCATGGTAGGGCTTATAGAACATGGCTTGTCAAGCGGAGAACCATCCGTCGAGGTGGGCTTCTCAGTTGTACCTACATGGATTGAGTGCTGGCTGGAATCTCGGCCGGAACTCCAGTTGGGTTTGGAACTCAAACAGTTGACTCCTTGGACTAGAACGGAGCTGTGTGCGAAGTGTTGTGGTGAACATCCTCGCCGACACCCCTTGAATGGTGCCGAGACCTAGCGGTAACCGATGGTCATGTGTGTGTAGTTTACACCCTTGCAAGGTTAACAAAACTATTCGAATAGCCACGTCCGCGGTTAAGGACTACTTGGAAAGCTGTGCTTGATTATTAGACAACTTGAATGGATACTTCTAAAACTCGCAAGATAATCATGAGTTATATGGTGTGCTTCCTCGTGGGGAAGTCGAGGAAGTATCCATAGTGGTGTATTGGTTGGAGACATGTAGTGGACTCGTGTACGCTTCTTACCTCAAGTCTGGTACTCGTAGTACAGGACTAGCCAAGTCAAAGCTGGCACTTCTGCATTGTTGAACCCCACCTGCCTTACCTTGAAACTTGAGCATGAGTAGTGTAGTTCTGATGTAAGTCTTGTTGAGTACGATTTTGTACTCACGTTTGCTTATTCTATGTTTTAGATGGAAACCCAGACCCCGATGGAGTCACCTTCGTGAAGCTCGAAGTTGACTAAGATAGCATAGTTCCAGACAGCAGTCTGGTCCCTCGTGGAAGGGCATGTATGTTTACAAGGTTTCTCTAAGCCATTTGTTAAACTTGTCTGTACTCAGACCTAATTTTCTTCCGTTGTATGATGTAATGTTGATCATAGACATGCGGTCTTTGTATACTCTATGTGTAAGTCAATAAAGAAGTACTTTGTAGAGTTATGTGATGATACCTGCTGTTCATACTAGGCATGTGTGCTGCGTGTATGTTTATAACATGCATGTCTTAGTATGGATTTTCGAGACCTTAGTTGTGATCTGGCTGGCGGTCTTTTATACACCAAGTGGCCCTTAGATGTGCGCAGCTTGGGGCATCGCGATGCGATTGCTCGTGACTCTGTCACGTGCACACTTTGTTGTATGATCGAGCCCGCCCTAGACCCCGACTAAGTGATCGGGCTAGAGTTTGTTTTTGTAAGGGTTATGATTCAATCGATAACATGATTGAGGCGACTTGTCTATTAGTATTGGATTTCACCACCCATAATCATTTAGACTTGTGAGCGGGCGATGAGGACCCATCTCAGTTGATCATCCGGCCTGGATGGGATGCCCCTCACGTACGATGCTTTCCGAGAGTTTTCTGTGCTTGGCCTTGTCTGCTTAGACAAGTGGGCACGGCTCTCTGCTCTCCATGTGATTGAGTTGTGACTGGAATTACATACGCATACCCCGGGTCCCGACACGTGAAGCAAATAGGACTGGCATGTTAAGCTTGTGGTTCACTCGAATTTATATTTGTTTAGGTACTGGAACCGTTATGGGTGTCCATGGCTCTGCTATCGGTTATTGTTCCGCGGGAAAATAAGTTTCCGGTTCATGTTCGTATTCTACCGAAGCTATGGGGTCACACACTTAAGGGTGGAAGATTTTTTGAGTAGTAGAGTGATAGGAGCACGAGTATAACACACCGGAAATGTTTCGGAGTGATTGAGATTTAATCGGAGAGAAAACCGGAATTGTTTCAGGGCACCGTAAAGTACCGGGAAAAGTTTTGAAAAAACCGGGTAAAACCGGAGGACCGGAAAAGTTCCGAGATGGTATAAATATGTTTAATATTTATTTATTATGAATTCCCAAATTGTTTTGGAATTAATAAAATAGATTTAATATCAATGGGCCCCCTCTCACTTGGAAGGCCCAAGTGGGGAGGGAAACTTGGACCAAGGAGGCCCAAAAGGGGATGGCGCCTAGGACGAAGCTTCCTCCCCCTTGTGGCCGGCCCTAGGGAGGGAAAACCCTAGATGGGGGCGCACTAAGGGCTGCCCCCCTCCCCAAGAAGGTGCCCCTCCCTCCCCACTATAAATAGAGGTGGAGGGGCAGCCCCAAGATGACACAGAATTGTTCCGTAAGGCTGCCCCTCTCTCTTCTCTCTTAGATCTAATCTCCACCATACCTCGAAGTGCTGCTCCTCCCTCCTCTCTACTCCGGAGGCGCCGAGTTCTGGACGGCGGAGCCCTGCCAGATCTTCCACACCGTACGTGTGGATCAACCGTAGAGAGATCGTGCGTTCGATCTTTGTTCGAGGGACTTCTGCATCTTCTTCCGTGGAGTAGATCTGTTCGTGGGGAGTCACACGAATCAGATCTGTTCGAGGGATTTCACTGCGTCAATCTTCCTCAACTCTCCATCAAATTCTTCCGCTGCGAGAGAACTACCGTTTGAACGGTTGTTAAGGTAACAAGATCACTAACTGTGTTTGCATCTATCTAGATCTGTTCTTGGGACTTGGTTTCGTAGTGCCGATTTTTTTTGTTTTCTACTCCGAATCCTAACAGCCTCCCAACAAGCGCTTTATTTTATGCCTTTGAGCTAGGCATGAAGCAACAAGAAGAATCAAGGTTCAAAGAAGTCATTATCAATAGGATAATCAAAATTTTCAACTTGTTCTTCAATGAGCCCATCCTTCTTTTTTGTAGGGAAGAGATACGTACCTTGGATTTCCCGCGAAAGCTTATTTGACCTTTAGCTATGTCAATGAAGCCTTTCATAGCTCGGAGGAAGTCCCTTCCAAGCACTATGTTCCGTTGATTTGTTGACTTAAAATCAACCACAACATCTCTTTTTGCGAATCGAACTTCGATATTAGTCACCTTCCCTTGAATCTCTGTAATATCACCATTAGCATGTTCAAGGTAACAAGATAAATCAACCATACTTAAAAGCTTTAAAGAATTGTAAACAGTTTTGGGCATGGTAGAAACCATGAATCCAATTTCACAGTAAGCAAGAAAGTCTTGGTTGAAGATGCTAATTCTAACAAAAGGTTCCCAATCATCATCTATCTCTAGCATATCTTCTCTAATAGGATTGGATTTATCTACTTCTTTCAAGTCCAAAGCATCTATTTTCTTCCCAATAGTAGCAAGTTTATATATAATAGCATCAATTCCATGATCATCACAAAGAAACTTGATAGACCATCTATAATATCAAGAGCTTTGGCCTCATCACACCTAAGGAAATTTCCTCCAGCCAACAAGTCTAGAGAAAATTTACACCATTTAAAGGCCCCATGATAAAAAGTGTCAAGCAAGATACTCATAGATTTCTTAGGAGTAACTTTCTTATAAATCCTAAAAAGCCTATCCCAAGCCTTTTTCAGATTTTCACCACTCTCCTGTGTAAAATTTCTAAATTCAACATCAGGAGGAGCACTATAAATAGCAAAGAACGACATACTAAGTACTTCCAAAGCAAGCTAAGAACAAAGTAACTACTTTTTTGTGGGTTTTTGTAGAAGACTCTAAAGCAAAGACTAGAAAGTAAACTAACAAGACTAAAAAGCAAAGTTCAAAGATAGTGTGTGATGAGGATTGGCCTCGGCAAATCCCATGATTAGTAATCCTGGGTTTAAATCATAGAGAAAGGAGTGCAGGTTGGCGATGCTCGTCGGCTAACAGGAGACATGTATTACCCAGGTTCAGGGGCCTCGATCGATAAAACCCCTACTTCCTGCTCGATATATTATATGGTGGAGGCGATTACAGTGGAGGTCTCGGCGAGAGTGCTCTCATCGAGGGTGGAGCTATTCAAGATTGGATGTCCTAGACGTCCCCTCTCCCAGCCTTTATATACTAGGCTGGGTCGCAAGGACTCCGTCTAGATTTACAACGGTGATTGCCTAATCAAGCTAGTCTTGGCGGGCACGCCTTGGACTCTAAACGGCCTTGGACTCCACGTAGGCGCAACTGTCGGTTCCTCGGGTGGGCTGATCTTGGGCCAGTCGATGCCTCCAGTGGGCCTTCTATCTTGACACACACAAAGTACCCTCATGCTGAGGAGTCATGGGGGTATCCCCTCGTTAGTAGCCACCGAGTGCTTGGGGGACGCGAATAGTCGCGCAGGGACTCAAACCTGCAATAGCCATAATAGTGCGTGTCGCTTGGTGAGCTATAAGCCAAAATTTTTATTCATGAGAAATAGTTTTGAGAGGGATGCTAAGCTTAAAGGGCCCAAGGTACTCGATTGGACGAGCCTCGATGAATTGCGCTAGCGGCAAATACAACAATAGCCCAATCAAGCTTGAGTCCCTCGACACGAACTTGGAAACAACTGGTGTCAAGCAAAGTCCATGCCGCGGAGGGCTTATAGGATCAATGCCGCCAGTTTACCGTACTAAATACGACCCTAACGTGCCCGTTAGTGGTTAAATTTCATAATGTACCAAGCATGGAACCGTCGGGAGTGAATTCACGCTGTGGCAAGTCCCGGCCCCGCCGAAAGATCAGTAGGGTCTTACCTACACGCTAGCTCGCGTGGCATCTGGGGTGCAGTGTATCGCAGCCCAGGTCATTTAGTAGGGGCATGTTACTAGATTAGAGTGCACCCACTCGGAAAACGATTGAGTGGATTTATAGTATGAGCACCCGCGGAGCGTCCGAGTGCTCAGGCGGGGGATTGATATAGAGTGCACCCGCGGAGCGTCCTAGTGCTCGGGGGGTTCATTGCTGGTCCTTTTTGCCTTGCATCTTCTTGCGAGTAGTCAGTCAAGCACTTTGTAGTAGAGGCGCGTAAGCACTCAAGCCTTGTTGATGTGTTGCTCTATCTGAAGGGAGTAGCCACTCGCACCCTCGTAATATGCATCGCGCTGCCTTCGCTCCGTTTAGTAGTGGCCGAGTGCTCCCGATGGGAGTTTATTTGATGAAATCAAATCAAAGTAAGAGGTGAAAATCTTAGAAAAAAGAAGAGCATGTTTCCTTTGTCAGAGCCTCTTCGAGAGCATCGAACCGTCCCATCTAAGCTGTAGGGATGTGAAAGGGCATAAAGATGTTTTCCTGGCGACCTGTTAAGATAATAATGGTCTGCTGTGAACCATCGCGTCCGTTGACAGTTATGATGACACTTTGGTTGGTGCGCTATTGGGTCTGCACCTCTACCGTCTGTTGGATTTCCAAAGCCGCGAGGAAATGCACAATTGATTATTGTTTTAAATATTGCTTGACGTGGAGAAACGCCTTCTCTTGGAATCTGTAGGGTTGCATGCCCCGGCCTTTTCATTTCTCAAGCTGCACCGTTTCGTATTTCTTGGACCTGAGTGGACCCATTTGCCCTAGGAGGGGTGTATAAATATGGGTTGTTTGCTTTGGTGTTTTGGCAGTCCATTTCCCTTCTTTCCTCTGCTCTTTGGTTTCACTCCCATGGCTCTTGAAATTCGTGCTCGTGGCACTGGTGGTGTTATGCTTGTCCGTTGTGGCGCCAGCCGTGGCCGTCGAGGCCGTGGAGCCCGCGCTCCCCTTGTGACACGCTACCACTGGCGGGCATGGTATTTCTTCGGGGAGTGTAGCTGCTGCTGCTGTGGATGAGGGAGTCTTTGAGTATGATTTTATTCTTCACGTTCTTAGCCGCATTGCTGGTCAGTTTCCACTTCCTTTTTTCTTTGCTTCCGTTGTTTCTAAACTCGGCTTGGATGGTCTTTGGCTACGGCTTCAAGGTTGTTCCCAGTTCCCATTGTGGGTAAAGCTCTAGGTTGAGAGTTCATCCTTGGTTTTCTTGGAGTCCGGTTGGAAGGTGTTTTCCCACCAACTTAATCTGCGCGAGGGTGACAACCTATGTTGTCGATTTGACGGTGAAGAAACTCTCATCGTCAGGGCCTTTGATGCTGGCGGGAATCAGCTGGAGCCTTGCTGGGAGAGCTCAACAGACGACTCTGGGGGACGGGTGGTGCCTTTGTTTATTCTTCGACCGGTTGCTCGCCTACCATGTCTTGGTCTGCCGACTCGTCGACTGGCGGTGGTGCTAGCCACTCCAGTTTTGAGCAAGATGCTTATGTGAAGCCTCCGATCAAGCAGACTCGCCGATAGGACAAGGCCAACAAGCTCGCCATAAATCGAGCTTCACCATGTAGACTTAGGGTACAAAATTTTCCTTTGTCTATGATGATGCCTGGCGTGGCGTAGAGTGCCAATTATCTCAGCATGGGCACACATGTAAAAGTCATAATTCCTTGAGACGCTTGGCCTTGTAGTCCTTTTGATTTAAAGAAGTCCCCTTGTAATCCTTTGTGTGGGGAAGTGGCTATTTTGTCTGTTGGTGCATTTGCACCTATTACTAATACGAACACCATTTCAAAAAGTTAAAAAACCAAAAAGTTTGAACATTCGAGTAATCCTCGGCAAAAATAACAAATTTTGGGACTATGAGGGTTTTTGGAAAACTACACTATTCATCAAGAATTTCGTGTTGACTTGTTTTCCACAAATCAAATGTCAAAATACCCTGAAATTTTGCACTGATGTCACATGCATGAGCATGTTGCGTTCCACAAAAATTCAGGTTTTTTTGAATTGCTTTGCATTTTTTTCTTTTGCGAGTTAGTGGGTGCATATGCCCGCGTGCTCCATTTGCAATTTCCCTTTGTGTGGTCAATATATTGGAAATTCCTTCTTTATCTGTGCTTCCTTTGTCTTTTTCCACTCTTCGCTCTTGCGGGCCTGGAATTATGTCGGGTGTGCGATAGCGCTCTCGATGGGAGTAGCCCCCGAGGCTTTGTTCAATTGCTGGCGATTGGGCGAAGCCTTAGAATTTATCAAGTCACGCCATTTTCGATTATTGCTGGACTCGAACTGTCAGATATATTGTGAAGGTGCGGTGACTGCTTGCGAGTCCTAGTGTTTTCCTTAAGGCCGTCCTTAACCGTGGCACGGGTGGTGTAGTCTTTGTCCTATCAAGTGGTGCTTTTCCCAATCTCTTATCTAACGGGTGCGCGATAGCGCTCCCGATCGGAGTAGCCCCCGAGGTTTCGTTCAATCACTTGTGATTGGGAGGAGGCTCTATTACTGCTTATGTTAGTGCTCCGGTGAGGCTATCCTTTGATTGTTTCTAGCCTCTTGCGAGCTCTGTGATGCTGGATGAATGTTTCCAGCAGGAATGGAGCTTGGAGCGTTCTCGGGTGCTGAGTGTTGATATGTTCAATGTCGCATGCGCGAAAAAGACGCCAGGGGGGAGGGTGCAAGCCTTGTGAGACCCCTGAGTGTGAGTATGTAAGGAGTCGCGTAAGGGAAAAACTCATCGGGGAAAAAGGTGAAGCCGCGCTCTATCCCCCGACTGTAAAGATTTGTAGGTATTCGTATAAGAGAAAAGCGCCTCGGGGGAGAGGGTGGAGCCGCGCTCTAGCCCCCGAGTGTAGGTATTAAGGAGTTGTGTAAGCGAAGAATGCCTCGGGGGGGGGGGCGGAGGGTGAAGCCGCCCTCTAGCCTTCGAGTGTAAAGATTTGTAAGCTGTCGCGTAAGCGAAATGCGCCTTGGGGGATGGGATGAAGCCGCACTCTAGCCCCCAAGTGTAGGTACTGAGGAGTCGCGTAAGAAAAGAACGCCTCGGGGGGAGGGTGAAGCCGCACTCTAGCCCCCGAGTCTAAAGATTTGTAAGTTTTGTAAGGAGTCACGTAAGAGAAAAACGCCTCGGGGGAGGGGATGAAGCCGCGCTCTAACCCCCGAGTGTAGGTATTGAGGAGTCGCGTAAGCGAAGAAGACCTCGGGCGGGAGGGTGAAGCCGCGCTCTAACTCCCGAGTTAAGTATTTATAAGCAGTTGCTTTAGCGAAAAACACCTCGGGGGAGGGGATGAAGCCGCGCTCTAGCCCCCGAGTGTAGGTATTGAGGATTCGCGTAAGCGAAGAACGCCTTGGGGGGGGGGAGGGTGAAGCCGCTCTCTAGCCCCCGAGTGTAAAGATTTTCCGTGATATGTGGATGCATATATTTATTGATGTGTTCTTACATGAGTGGGGTATGCTGCCTCGAGCAATACTCTGATTGCTTAAGAAAGAGGTGAGGGGTAGTTGTTGCGAGCGATCTATGGATAAAAGATGCGTAAGTTTGCCACATTCCAAGGATTGCCCACGTCCTCATCGGTCTTTGGGTTCTTCAGCATGTAGGCTCCTCCTCTGATCACTTAGGATATTATGTAGGGCCCTTCCCATTATGGTGCGAGTTTATGCACTTTTTCCTGCTTCAGTCGTAGCACCAGGTCCCAGACGCTGAAGACCCTGGTGCGGAATCAAATGCTTTGGTATGTGCGCATCTTCTCTTGGTATCTTTCTAATCGTGAAAGGGCGATGTCTCGCGCCTCATCTGCTACATCTTTGTCGTCCTCGAGTGCTTCTTCCTCCTCGTATCCTGTGATGCGCGGGGCGCCGAATCTCAGTTCGTGTGGGAGTATTGCCTCTGCTCCGTACACCATGAAGAATGGAGTGTAGTCAGTTGAGGTGTTGGGTGTGGTCCGCAGACTCCAGAGGACGGCTGGTAGCTCTTCAACCCAGTTACCCGCGGCTTGCTCGAGTGGTGTGAGGAGCCATTTTTTGTATGCCACCACAGACTAGACCGTTGGCTTTCTCGACCTGGCCTTTGGACTACGGGTGTGCGACTGATGCATAGTTGATTTTGATTCCTAGATATTTCCAGAAGTTCTGGAATTCGTCAGTTGTGAAGTTTGTACCGTTATCGGTGATGATGTTGTGCGGCACACCGAAGCGGAAGATGATGGACGTGTTGAAGTTTACGGCTGTGAGAGTTGTCGAGATGGTAATAGTTACTGCTTCAATCCACTTTGTGAACTTGTCGATTTCCACGAGTAGGTGGGTGCGACCGCCCTTTGAGGATTTCTTCAGGGGTCCTACCATGTCGAGTCCCCAGGTTGCGAATGGCTAGGCCAATGGTATTGTTGTGAGTTTTGATGCTAGTGCATGAGGTCTGCTACCGAATTTCTGGCAGGCGATGCAGCGTTGTATGGTGTCTTCTGCGTTTCTAATGGCGGTAGGCCAATAGAAACATGCCCAAAAAGCTTTGGCTACCAGGGCACGATTGCTTGCGTGGTGGCCACAGATTCCTTCGGGAATCTCGAGTAGTAGTGCCTTGCCATCTTCTTCTTCGATGCATCTTTGGGGCACCTGGGACATGCTGCGCTTGTAGAGCTCCGTGTTGATTATGGTAAAGGATTTGGAGCGTGGAGTGATGCGGTGTTGATAACCCTCAACTGTAGGGGATCGAGATAGTCTTCGCGGGCAAGATAACCCAATTTATTGATTCGACACTTGGGGACACAAAGAATACGTACAGGCTTTGACAATTGAGTTGTCAATTCAACCGCACCTGAAATAAACACTTGCTTGCACAAAGGTATTAGTAGCAACTGTGATATGGTGGTAGTACTGGTGGTGATAATAGTGGTGATAGTGGTGGTGAAACAGCAAAAGTAAAACAGCAAAAGTAAACAACTAGTAACCAGCAGAAAATAAAACACTGTAGGCTAGGGCGTTGGATGGTTGCGCGCTGCTTGGATGAGGACGAGCATGCAATAGATTCTAACACGGGCAAGGCTCACAGAAAAGAAAGGATCATCTAGGCAAATATCAAACATCAGCCATGTATCCCAAGGTAGTTGTACGTGCTTGCAATAAGAACTTTGCACAACATCTTTTGTCCTACCCTCCCGCTACAAATGGAGCCAAAAGGAACTTAGGGAGATTAAGGTACTCCTGTCAAAGAGCACCGGAACAAAGCATTAACACTTCGTGGATACACGGAATCCTCAAATTATAGTCCATCCCCTTTGGTGTCCGAAGCTGTCACCATTGGGATCGCCGGTTCCGGACTATAATAGGTGCATACAACTCATAGATAGGATCAAGAACACCAAAACTCAAGAAAAAAAAGGGTGATCAGATCTGAAATCATGGCACTCGGGCCCAAAGTGGCAAGCATTAAGAGCAAAAAGTTGTAACAAAGATGATAAACACCAAGTAGACGATAGGAAACATGCCCCCAACAATCGGATTGAACTATTACATGATCTAACTCATCCAATACCTAGCATCCCCTTTGCCTACAACAGGGAATTACTCACACATGGATGGAGAAGTCATGGAGGGGTGATGGAGAGGCGATGATGATGAAGATGGCGATGATTTCCCCTCACCGAAGGCCAAAGCAGCCTTCAGATTAGCTCTCCCGGAGAAGAACCGAGGGTAGCGGTGGCTCCGCGACGTAGATTGGAAAAGCGACTTCTGTTCTGGGGTTTCTGCGTCGGGAGAATAAATAGGGGCCAAGGTAGGTCACCAGGGGTGTGGGACCCAGCCAGGAGGGCAGGTGGCGCGGCCAGGGGCTGGGCCGCGCCAGGCACCCTCCTTGCTGCCCTCTGGCCCCCCTTTGGATCCTCGGAAGCTTCCGGAACGCTGATTTTTTATATATTTTCTTGGGATTTTTCCAGCGTACCTAAACATCCAAAAACCTGCACAAAAGAAAACAGCACTGGTAGCTCTGCTGAAAAAAGCGTCAGTCCGGGTTAGTTTCGTTCAAATCATGCAAGAATGAAGCCAAAACAATAGCAAAAGTGTTTGGAAAAGTAGACACGTTTGAGACGTATCAACTCCCCCAAGCTTAGCTATTGCTTGCCCTCAAGCAATTCAGTTCAACGAACTGTACGCGACAAAGAAAACTTTGACAAACTCTTTTGCTTCATTAGATGTAAATAAGCATGTACTACGAAAGAGTTTAGCAAGTTTTGACACCATGCTACAAGGACAATGCACGAAGCAATCCTTCTTTCATGTAATCAGTCACAAACAAACAAAAAGTAAATAATATGCTGCTGAAAATCAATTCAAGATCACAATGCACATAACATGAACATATCAGAGTGGTATCTCGCTAGCCTCCATGAGTGAAGCAAAACATAAATGTACAAACTCCTCCGGAGTTTTAAAGGAGACTAGAACTCAGAACTCAAAGTAAGAAACATCACAAGCATGCAGAAGACAATGTGATACTTTGGGACAATGCATGTTACACTAAGAATGACAATTATGCTCTCATAGTTGTTACTTTGGAGAAAGGAAGGTGGAGACTCTCGAACCGTGGCTTTTGATGGCAAGGTTGAAAACTCATGAAAGGAAGCAAAGACTAAACATGTAACAGAGCTCTTGGTTTTGAAAACAGAGATAAAACTCTTCTGATAGGTGCAACTTTCCAGTCAACGGTGAACGGTAAGGGTCTCTCAATATCTCCCATGCCAACCATATTAATGCCTTTTGTTTACACATGTTCCCTTATCCATGAATCTTTGATGGTGTACGGAACCTTTTATTTTGCCTCAAGTATTGCAGGAGGGTATCGTTCCATCTATCATAAGCAACATTTGGTCCATTTCATTCCATCATCAAGTATGGGGGAGGTGTAACTCTCATATATTTTTTATTGACTAGTTAAAACTTCCGTCAAAATATTTTTGGCATGAAAGATACTGATTTTCCCTCACCGCACCATGAGCTTGTACGGTTGCAAAGGGGAAGCTTTTGAATAAATTTTGAGATGGCACAAGAAAGTCTAAGTTAGGAGTGGCCGGTAAATACCACATATAGCTAGGTATGGTGGACTCAAATGGAACATCTGGTTTGAAAAAGGAGTTTGGAAGCACAAGCAGAATTCCGCTTGGTGCTGGAGGAAGGCTAGCAAAAGACGGGGAAGCGACCAACTAGAGAGCATAACAGTCATAATCATGCAGAGCGACAAAGCAACATTGAATCGGGCATGAAAGTGATATAACTCACCCTGAAGTAAAAAGATCATCAAGGCATAACCGAGTTTTTAGTCTTAACATGCGTGAACATGTGCCAAGTCAATCCAAGAACCCCCCGGAGGGAAATACCACTTCAATATGCCACACCATGAACAATGCAATGCATGTCAATCATTTCAAGCAACACATTATAAACTCTAGCTAATTGAGACTAACCACAAAGAAAGCATGAACCACTGGGAAAGCATTGTAAACATAGCACTATGTCGCTACAAGCTGGTCTCTAATCATAAGTACAGGCATATGTACAAAAGTAGAAACAAAAAGAGTTCATATCGGCTTTCCTTGTTGCATCCCTTCCGTCGATCTTCGTCATTACTGCCTTGTCACTTGCACGATCGAACGTAGGAAATTATAATCATCACGGACTCGAGCTGAACTCTGAAACAAAGCAAACTAAAGAGCAAAGGAAACGTATTTTTGGGTTTTTTAAGGTTTAACGAAAGCAAAAGAAAGGAGAAATCTTTTGGGGTTTTTGCAAACTAAAAGAACAAAGAAGAACAGGCAAAAACTTGCAAAAAGATAAAAGCGAACCAACGGTAGATACAATGGAAAGGGGAGGAGAGCACGTACTCCCACAAGCTTAGGCTTTAGGCCTAAGTTGGGCTCGTCTACTGCGGTCCCGAGGAGCCTCCTGCTCCAAGGTAGTACTGGTATGTCCATGGGTCGTATGCGTCCTCCGGTGCGTACACCGAAGCCCTGGGCTCCTCCCACGTGGAAGAAGAAGGTCCCGCCCCCCATCCAGAGGAAGACCCTTCACCCCAGGGGGTGACGGTCTCCTCCTGAACTGGTGGATACACCACGTCCTCCTCCTCGTTTGGCTCGACCCCCTCCGTGGGGTCATGAAACTGGTATCTCCCCGTGATCTCATCAAACTCGGCCACTGAAAAACGAAATCCATTCCTGCGAGAAAAATCAAACACAAGTGGTGCAGGTAGACGGACAGTGCGTTCCACACCGTCTATAAACCGCAAAATATAATCAAGTGTATAGCAGTCAGAGGCCTTAGTAACAAAGAAATGCCTCTTCATTTCTGAAATTTTTAACAATTCACAAAAACGAAGATTTAAGCAAAACTAGTTTGGGCAAAACATTCTACTTACTTTACCAAGGCTCAAACTAGCAACAAAACTTGAAAAATAAATTTCTACATAAACATTTAAGCTCAACTAAACAACACCAAGAACTACTAAATACTCACTAATGAAGCCACCAACTAGAAAACTAATTGGAGGGGTGAGGGAGTCACATACCAGAGAGTATTTGTTCCAAATTTCAGCTCAAATGAGTGGTTGTAGAGGGAGATCGAAGTTCCGTGCTCAAGAACAGCAAGAACACGAAACCAGAGCAGGAACACGAGGTTTCGGGGTGAGAGAGAGAGAGTGGAAGAAGAAATGCCAGCAGGGGGTGCTTGTGGCCCCCAGGAGGGTGGGTGGAGTGGGCAGGAGCTGGGCCGCGCCACCTGGCTTCCTGGGCCAGGGGTGGACCCCCCTGGTCAGCCGTAGGTACTCCCCGATGGCTTTTTATCTGGAAATTTTTATTTTGAATTTTCTGGAATTTTCTGGGCAATTTCACTGTAGAGAATTTTTCAAAGTTCAAAAAGATGAAAAAACTTCCGTGAACTTGAGACAAAAGTTAGAACAAGTGAAGCTTTAAACAAAAAATTTGGGTACAACAAGGAGAATAAAAGCTAAAGGAAATGAAAACATAACAAGCTCAACTTTTTACCTATATAAAACATGCTAGTTAGCAAGGTTGATCAAGTCTTACCAATAAACCTGTGGTATATAGCGTAGAGAGTCTCGCCTCCAATGAAGTGATCATTGCACTCTCACTTTAATGGACATTGTCCCCATCATAATTGTTTTGTATTTGTGGTATACATGTAGTGGAAAATCCCATTCTCCAATCTTCACGGTCTCGATATTCTCAATGGAGTTAAGGCCATGCCTTTTGTCAATTTTCTTCGGAAAATACACCGTGTGTTCTTTATCATTCACGTTGAAGGTAACCTTCCCTTTATTGAAATCAATAACAGAACCTGCGGTGTTAAGAAAAGGTCTACCAAGGATAATGGACATGCTCCCATCCTCGGGCATGTCAAGCACAACAAAATCAGTAAGTATTAAGCAATTGGCAACTTCAACAGGAACATCCTCACAAATACCGATCAGGACGGCCGTGGACTTGTCGGCCATCTGTAGAGAGCTATCTGTAGGAATTAGTTTCTCTAAACAAAGTCTTTTGTAGAGAGAAAAGGGCATAACACTCACTCCTGCACCAAGATCACATAAGGCAGTTCTAACATAATTATTTTTTATGGAGCAAGGAATGGTGGGTATACCCGGATCACCGAGCTTCTCAGGAATCTTGCCACTGAAAGAGTAGTTAGCAAGCATAGTAGATACTGCCTCATTAGGGATTTTTATTTTATTAGTAACAATATCTTTCATATATTTAGAATAAGGAGGTAACTTAATAGCATCGGTCAAAGGGATTTGAAGAAAAAGAGGTTTCATCCACTCACAAAACTTGTTGTAGTGCTCTTCTTCTTTGGTTTTGACGGACTTGCTTGGGAAAGGCATGGGTTTCTGTACCCATGGTTCTCGTTCCTTCCCATGTCTCTTTGCAAGAAAGTATTCTCTAGTATAATTCTTGCTCTTGTCGGGTGCTTTTTCTTCACGAACCTCGGGTGGATCATTCTTTTCAGCATCTTTTTCAGGTTCAGCACCGTCTTCAGTCTCAGCATCGGAGGTAGATATGCTGTTTGGATCAACAACTTGTTCTTCTTCTTCTATAGGATCATTGGAATTGTCAGCTTCCTTGTGTTTCTTCTTCTTTTTTGGAGAGCTAACAATTTATTCTTCCTGCACTTGAGAATCTTGCTCGATCCTCTTCGGATGCCCCTCTAGATAGAGAGCGTCATGGGTGTGTGTTCCACCTCGGGTCTTTATACCATAAGCCTGTAAATTGTCCTGTTTGGCATTATTAGAAAGCAGATCTTTTTGCACATTAGAAATTTGTTCAAGCTGAGTTTGAACCATATTAAAATGCTTCACAAGACATTTAACATCATTAACTGTTCTTCCTAGAACATCAAGCAAAATTTTGATAGCAAGAGTATTATCATGTAACTGACCTTGTATCCTTGCATTGAAGTGATTCTGCTTCATAATAAAATTATCAAGCTCATCTAAACATTGGTCAGGAGGTTTACCTTTAGGGATGTCACTTGCATTGAAATCTAAAAGAGACTGTACCTCTACCATAGGTGGGTGAGTGGTAGGCTCACACAACTTCTCAATTGGGGGTAGATTCTTCACTTCTTTAGCTTTAATTCCTTTCTCTTTTATAGACTTCTTTGCTTCTTTCATATCTTCAGGGATTACGACAAGCATGCCCCTATTCTTTGGTGGTGGAGGTGGTTCAGGAACGGACCAATCTTCATGGTTTTTGGCAATCTTGCCCATCAATTCTTCCGCATCGTCCGGTGTTCTTTGCCTGAAAACACAACCAGCACAACTATCTATATAGGATTTAGACCCATCGGTTAGACCAGCATAAAATATATCAAGTAATTCATTCTTAGGGATCTCATGTCCCGGTCTAGCCTTCAGCAAACTGCAAAATCTCCCCCAAGCTTTAGGGAGATGCTCATCCTGCAACTGTTTAAAGTTATAAATTATTTGCAAAGCAGCATGTTGCATATGAGCAGGAAAATACTTACCAACGAAGGATATAGCCATATCTTGAGGACTCTGAATGGAACCACATGGTAATGCATCATACCATGCCCTAGCATCTCCTTTCAAGGAAAAAGGAAAAATCTTGGTCACATAAAAGTTCTGAATCCTTTCATCAGTAGTAAACAAGCCACCCAACTCAGTGAGTTTTGTCAGATGCTCGATAACATCATCATTTTCTCTGCCATAAAAGGGATCAGCTTCAACTGTGGATATAAGTGAAAGGTCAACAGAGAAATCATAATCAGGATTAGTGATGCATATAGGAGACGTAGCAAAGGTAGGATCAGGAGTAAACTTGTTCTTCAGGGAGTTCTTTGCTAGCAACTTCTTTATAGTAGTTGGGTCGAAGTCAGCACATTCATTAAGCTCCCTGCATAAATCATCATCAAGTATAAAATAATCGTCCTCAAGGAGTTTCTCCTTAAGGGCAGAAAGGTCATGAATTTTTCCAATAGGTGTTTGGGTAACATGAATTTCAACACCCGAGAATCGGGCGGCAGCAGCAATCTGTTCTTCAATAAAAGAACCAAGTGAACCTGTAGTCTCAAATATAGTAGAAGCATCATCAAAAGTATCTGACATATTTCCAGACTCAGCAGAAGTAGCATGTAACTGAGGTGAATCAAACCGACTCATAACTGAAGGTGAATCAATTTTAGCACTAGTGCTAAGAGTAGTACCTCGTCTCGTACGGGGTGGTAAGATCGGAACCTTGGGGTCTCCTTTCTTACCCATAGTGGATAGCGTGCAGCAGGTAGGATACTTCAAGTAGACCTGTAAATAAAGCTATGGTCCCCGACAACGGCGCCAGAAAATAGTAATTGATAACACTCAACTGTAGGGGATCGAGATAGTATTCGCGGGCAAGATAACCCAATTTATTGATTTGACACTTGGGGACACAAAGAATACGTACAGGCTTTGACAATTGAGTTGTCAATTCAACCGCACCTGAAATAAACACTTTCTTGCACAAAGGTATTAGTAGCAACTGTGATATGGTGGTAGTAGTGGTGGTGATAATAGTGGTGATAGTGGTGGTGAACCAGCAAAAGTAAAACAGAAAAAGTAAACAACTAGTAACCAGCAGAAAAGAAAACACTGTAGGCTAGGGAGATGGATGGTTGGGCGCTGCTTGGATGAGGACGAGCATGTAATAGATTCTAACACGGGCAAGGCTCACAGAAAATAAAGGATCATCTAGGCAAATATCAAACATCAGGCATGTATCCCAAGGTAGTTGTACGTGCTTGCAATAAGAACTTTGCACAACATCTTTTGTCCTACCCTCCCGCTACAAACGGGGCCAAAAGGAACTTAGGGAGATTAAGGTACTCCTGTGAAAGAGCACCGGAACAAAGCATTAACACATCATGGATACACGGAATCCTCAAATTATAGTTCATCCCCTTTGGTGTCCCAAGCTGTCACCATTGGGATCGCCGGTTCCGGACTATAATAGGTGCATAAAACTAATAGATAGGATCAAGAACACCACAAACTCAAGAAACAAAAGGGTGATCAGATCTGAAATCATGGCACTCGGGCCCAAAGTGGCAAGCATTAAGAGCAACAAGTTGTAACAGAGATGATAAACACGAAGTAGATGATAGGCAACATGCCCCCACCAATCGGATTGAACTATTACATGATCTAACTCATCCAATCCCTACCATCCCCTTTGCCTACAACAGGGAATTACTCACACATGGATGGATAAGTCATGGATGGGTGATGGAGAGGCGATGATGATGACGATGGCGATGATTTCCCCTCACTGGAGGCCAAAGCAGCGTCCTCCCGGAGAAGAACAGAGGGTAGCGGCGTGTAACAGCCCAAAACTAGGAAAATCCAGAAAAAATTACACTTTAATTTTTCCCATTGGGGATAATAATTTGCACATTTAATCTTTGCCATAATCCATGTGACATAAAAATGCCCAAGCATTTTTCTGATCATGTAGAAGGATATTCCCTTTTTCTTTTCTTTGCTTTCTTTTCTTTCTTCGTATTCCTTGACATTTTTCTCCAAGCCATCCTGTTGATCCCCTCATTGAAATCTTTTGCAAATAACCATGTTTTTCCATGATTTATCCCTTGCCCAACTTTCAGGATTTTTGCCTTTTCAGAAAATGGGGTTGTAATTTAAATGGCTTTTAAATTAGTTTAATAGCCATTTTTATTACTTAAATAATATTGTCCCAAATCATTTTCTAAAAATCCTATAATTGCTAAGGATTCATAATCATATTGTTATATGATTTTATAATATCCTATGCTATTTAATTTTACAGCCTATTTTGCTCTCATTTTACTAATGAATAAAATGCAAGAATGACAGAGAGCCATTTGGCCCAACCTCCTCTCCAATCCCAGCCCAACCGAGCAGCCACCCCCCTCTCCTTTCCACCTCACTAGGAGGTCCCCCCTCTCCTCCTATCACAACCATGGAAAAGCAGGGAGCTGGCTGTCGCTGTGGCCAGCCACCTGTGCTTCCCCTCCCCCTTCTTAAACACCTCTTCCCCCTCAGGAACCCTAGCCCCATTCCCTCAAGCTGCCGCCCCCATATCCTCTCCTCTCTTCTTCACCTCCCTCCTCTGTTTCTCTCTGAAACCAGCATGATCAGGAGCTCCATGAACTCGTCCTCGACGCCAAGGGAGTTGACGTCCTCCCAACCTTGATGCGCGTCCACAGGACCATCTTGATGGAGGACGGCGTGCCTGCAGCGCGACTCGGCGTTGTCTTCCTCCCCTGCCTTCTCGTCGTTCGCACCTGCATCCTCTTCCCCAAGACGCGACCGTGTCCTCGCCGTCGTCCACCGAGCCCCCGCTGTGAGACCCTGACCGTTCCCCTGTCATGTTGCATCTCTCCCGCGGGAGCCCCGTGCGCCTCCTGTTGCCGTCTTGTTCGTCTCTGAACATCGCGCCCGTTAGTTTTAATTCGTTAGTTTCAGAGTTGCCCGGTGTCTTTTATTCTTACAGTCCATGTCATTCTTGACGTGATCCTTGTGATAGCGCAGTGGCTTGAGCTCTTTCTTTCTACCGAAGAGGTGCTGGGATCTAAGGCCCGTGGCACCCCTTTTCTGTTTTGCATCCCGCGTGTGAGCAGGTTTAGATTCGTCAGATCGCCCCCCTGCATCTTTCTTCGTTTCTTAGTTCAGTTTCGTCAGGTTCGCGTTTCTTTAGTTTCGTGTAGATGCAGTTAGCGCCTTTAGTTGATTTATGTTTGCTAGATCTTGTCAGCTGCCAAGAACTGCAGCGTAGCCCAGTGGCAACGCCCCCATGGTTCTAACAGTGCGGTCCCTGGTTCGATCGCCCACGGGGACGTATTAAAACCATAGTTTTAAATAGCGGGCTATGCAACTTAGTTGCGGCTTGGCCAACAACTATTTGAAGCTATAGCATAGTTATAGCGGGCTATGCACCCATTTAGCGTTTTTTCTAAATCATGAAAAAAAACAAAATAAAGTGATGCAATCGTGTAGCATAGATGATATATATCACATGTATATGACATAGATAAATATTTCAATCACATATATATCACATCCTAGCACAATATGTGTTAAAATTATTGCTTTGGCCAATTTTTTTGTAAAATATGTTGATTATCCACACAAATCGACAACCATAAAAAACTAGCTTCATTTGATTGGACAATGGAAGCTGTTGCTCATATGCAGAGGAGACAGTACAGGACCGGCCCTGACTGAACCATGGAGGCTGCTGCTTGCATGCAAAGGAGACGGTGTAGAGGAAATATTTGAGGGAGGGAAAGAGCTTATTTGACGATGAAGGTTGCTAGCTATGGTGAACTGTCCAGCCGTCTAGAGAGACAGAGAAGTAGGCATTGCGTCGTCGAGCTCGAGGGAGAGAGGTGTCACAGAAGGAGGCGTCACCGCGTCAGCCGCCCTGAGTGCCAGCAGGAAGCTTGACGTCGACGGGAGAAGTCACCGCACCAGCGATCCGTTGTCGTAGCTGCGTGGTTTCCGCGGCCAGCTGCCGCCATAACGCATAATTTGGGGGAGGAAGAGGTGTTCAGAGGTGTTCTGTTGGAGAAGCTAGGTTAGGAAAGTGAGAGCAATGGACCGCGTGATTGATTTGGATCCAAATTTTGGCCCAGGTGGAAGGGAAAGAAAAACGCTAACGCTAAATTTACTGCCACGATTTAGCGCTAAACATGAAATAGCGGCGCTATTAGCGGCTTTCTTAGTTTAGCGTAAAACTGGCAAAGCTGTAGCGTGGAGTCCCTCAAAACGCATAGCTGGGCTATAGCGGTGCCATATCCCGCTATTTAAAACTTTGATTAAAACCCACCCTTTTTCCTGTTTTCTTTTCTTCAGTTGAAGATTCTGTTAGCGCCTCTAGTTGTTTCTTGTACATTCGCTGCTGGTTTCTAACGAATCCAATTGAGTGATGTAGTGGCGTGGGAGGTCAGGTTACATCCAGCGGGTCTCGGGTTCAAGCTCCCCTTGGGGCTTTAAAACCCACCCCTTTTTCCCCTTTTCGCTCTATTTTTTTGCAGCACAGGTTGGGCTCAGCCCAGCTGCATTTTCTCGCCCGTGGGCGACTGTTAGCGTGGGCTGCTCGCTAGCCACGCCAGTTTGGCTGAGTTGAGCCCAGGGAAGATTTCTCCATTACCTTATTTTGGATTAAATTCAAAAGTGATTGAACTGAACAATTCTGCCCCGTTTTGCGTAGCTTGTAACCTGTGCAACCTTGCTTCGAGGCATATCATGTTATATATGTTTTCGGGGAAGAAAAATGTGAGAAAGGTGATGGTGATGTTCATTTTGCAATATGGGCATGCCTTATTTCGGGATATTGCATCGAGTGCCATTCACCAAACCTTTTCCGCCATGTTGCGTTCCATTCATGTAAAGGGACCACCTTGACATATTGTTTCCGTATATGCTTGAGGTGGTCCCGTTTAGCATGTGTGTTGGCCATTCCTTCTAAATCCTCACGAGATACATGCATAGTTCAGTGGACGATATCTTGTGATCCCTGTATATTGTTGCTCACTTCATGACCAACAATCCTGTTGCACCACTCGATAATTGATGTTGTTCACCTGTTACATAGGTGATACGAAATCACTTCTCTTCTTCGTTGGCACTCATATCACTTGTTTCAATGCGCCGTAGATCTCGCAATGACCGTAGTTTCTGATAGCGTTGTCCCTCTCCTTATTTTATTGTCTGCCGTAGAATGCATTAGGTGCATCATACACCATGCCATGTCATTGCATCTATGTTTATGTTGAGGAATCCAACGTGAGGTCTATCTTCACAAGTGGGCAATTCTTGTTCATGTCTTTTTGAATCCCCGCATATGCCATTAGCATGCATTATGATAACTTTAACATAAGGATCCTTCGGATCCGTAAATCACCTACGTAATGCATATAGAGGTTGTCAGTAGCATTGCACCCTTGCTTCCCGATGCTTCATTTAAACTTGACTATTCTTATGTTCATGCCATGATATTAAATTAACATGCATCATGCTTGACCATGCTTGTTTGCTAATTTCTTGCTTGTGTTGCTCCGTAGTAATAGTATGCACCTTCGTTGCTTGCTTTCCAGTGTTTACTTGTGTGCTCCCGCGGATACTCTCGTTGACGGTGCAAGCTTGCGATCAACTACACCTTCGGAACCCGACTTATCAACAGGCAATGACTATACATTACCTATGATCCATTCTATTTCAACCAGCGGTTTGGATGCTAGTCTAGGATAGGTTCGATGTTTGATCCTACCACATGTTTACATCCTCTTTTAAACCAATACAACCATGTCCCCTCCCAGCAAACCTTGTACTGCTATGTTACTATTGCTCGTTGCTCAGCCCCTGCTTAGTATGCATGCTTAGGATGTTACGATGTTACTCTGTTACTCCTTGGTTTGGGATATCACATTATTATTATTGTTGTTGATGAGATGATTATTATAAATGTTGACTATATTCGACGAAGGATGGAAGGTCTAGGCTATCCCGCCCCGACGCTTTGTTCCATTCGAGTCACCTAGGATCCGAGTTCCCGGTATTGGTTTTAAGACTGAGCGTGCCTAACCGCGTGTGGGATTTTATGGGGTCCCCTTTTCTTACCTATCTAGCTTCAAACTTTCTAGTGGTGGCCCAAGCTGATTTACCATTTGAAAACCATGCATATATGTCCGTCGGGTAGCTCCTGGCAGGCATCCTTTAAAACAACCCGGACCAGTAAGGACATGGTTCCTTGCTGGCCCATTATGACCGGCTGAGGACCCGGTCTCATGTGAGATTAACCGGCAATCCCAACCTGGAGTCATACGGTAGAGACTAGATCGAGAGAGCGGCCGGCTCCTGAGATGGATGTCGACTCACCGGGGGCCACCCGGATTTGTTCGTTCTTAGCTAGAGGGACCTGTCGTTTCGGATCTCTCGGAACTAAATCATAAAATGGTTGCCTCTGATGGGTAGCAATTGAGAGAGATGGGCGTGCGTGCGGAGCCTTGTAATGGGCAGTTGGTACACCCCTGCAGGGTTAAATCTTTTTGAGAAGCCATGTCCACGGTTATGGACGACTTGAGACCTACTCCTTGTTCATAGACAACAACAACTGATATAATCTTAATAACTTGATCAACGTGTGTGTGCCTTGACTTCTTCTACTTCGTCGGGATGCGAAGAGGAGGACAAGGATAGGATAGGTGTTATGTTTGCGTAAGTAGCTGATAGCAAGACTTGTTGGAGGCGTTTCCTCATCGAATTCTTGGCTTCTTATCTTACTCTCTAGATCGTTAGCCACTTCATAAATGCTAGTGCGGAAGCAACCTAACCACTTACCCCATGCTTACCGTAAACTACTTGTTGTCCTAGAATGACGAGTGATGAAGTCCTTGCTGGGTTAGATGACCACTACAGTTGGATGCTTAGTACTTCTGTACTCATGATACTACCCCAAACTCTTTTCAGGGTTCTTGATCGACAACAGGTACGGTGATCGACGTTTCACGTGGAGACTCGACGACGACTAGTTAGGCGGATCCCGGCGGAGGGCCTGGACCCGTGTGGTTATGGGGATCGATGTTTTTCTCTTTGCCACTAGGCATTTGATTGTAGTCTGTACTCAGACATGTATCTTCCGCTGTTGTATTGTATTAATGCAGTTGTATGCCGATTGTATGAGATGTTGTATCCTTGTATCTGCAATGTTGTGATATCATGTTGGAAATCCGGGGCATATGGCTATGTCATATGTCGCGGTGGGACCGATATGTGCTTCGTCCCCGGACCTGGATGGAAAAATCTAGATCTAGAACAGTACGGCATATCGGGCCTTACAACTTGGTATCAGAGCCTTACCGACTGTAGGAGCCCTATACTGGCCGAAGTCGAGTCTAGACAAAAAACTATTTTTTAGTTAATAAGTTAGTTATCGGAGAGTAGGATTCTTTTTACTTCTTATCCCCTCCCTCTGGTAAGGAGTGCGTCGTAATAATTTTCTCCTTCAACTTATCCTCTTCAAAACCAAATCTAGGTTCTCGTTTAGGAGATTTCAGTCGGACCAATACTCTATCAGCAGCGGGTTGGTCGGCGTACTTCGAATTGGCTGAGCATGGCTCGTGGGCTTGTCTCTCTACATCGGCAAATGCGCGGCCCACGTGAAATAGTTGAACCGGGTTGCCTGGTTATTATCCAACAAATGGATTCTGAACCTCCCGCTTCGACTGTCCCCCTTTGTCCGCTATAGTCGGCACTGTGTGTGGATCATCCTCTGTCCCGTCTCGTTGTCCAGGTTTTCGCACCTTCCTGAGTGATGTTATTGTAGAAATGCTGGTATAGTATTGTTTCAATTTGGATTCTCATGTGTCGTGGATTCCAGTAGCACCTAGGTAATCTTTTACGGAAACCTCGAGTTTCCTTCCCCGAGTGGAATCAGTTTTGTTGTGATATACCCTCGTTGAATCCGGGCTTGCTCTAGATTATTTTCCCGCGCCTATGGAAGTTTCTTCTCCGATATCGACATCTCAAGTCGGGTTGGATCCTGACGGAAGGAAACATCGCTGTCACGATGAGCACAACCTATGTTGGTGGTGTCGGGAAGTTTCACCTCTCGTTCAATCGTCCTTCTTGCAATGTCTCGGTCCCCTCCCCCCGGGTTATGCCGGATCTCGGGACGAGATCCTCTGTTGGTGGTGGTGAGTTGTAACAGCCCAAAACTAGCAAAATCCAGAAAATTTTGCACTTTTATTTTTCCCATTGGGGATAATAATTTGCACATTTATTCTTTGCCATAATCCATGTGACATAAAAATGCCCAAGCATTTTTCTGATCATGTAGAAGGATATTCCCTTTTTCTTTTCTTTCTTCGTATTCCTTGACATTTTTCTCCAAGCCATCTTGTTGATCCCCTCATTGAAATCTTCTGCAAATAATCATGTTTTGCCATGATTTATGCCTTGCCCAACTTTCAGGATTTTTGCCTTTTCAGAAAATGGGGTTTTAATTTAAATGGATTTTAAATTAGTTTAATAGCCATTTTTATTACTTAAATAATATTGTCCCAAATCATTTTCTAGAAATCCTATAATTGCTAAGGATTCATAATCATATTGTTATATGATTTTATAATATCCTATGCTATTTATTTTTACAGCCTATTTTGCTCTCATTTTACTAATGAATAAAATGCAAGAATGGCAGAGAGCCATTCGGCCCAACCCTCTCTCAACGCCAGCCCAACCTCCTCTCCAATCCCAGCCCAACCGAGCAGCCACCCCCCTCTCCTTTCCACCTCACGTGGAGGTCCCCCCTCTCCTCCTCTCACAACCATGGAAAAGCAGGGAGCAGGCTGTCACCGTGGCCAGCCACCTGTGCTTACCCTCCCCCTTCTTAAGCACCTCTTCCCCCTCAAGGAACCCTAGCCCCATTCCCTCAAGCTGCCGCCACCATCTCCTCTCCTCTCTTCTTCTCCTCCCTCCTCTGTTTCTCTCTGAAACCACCATGATCAGGAGCTCCATGAACTCGTCCTCGACGCCAAGGGAGTTGACGTCCTCCCAACCTTCATGCACGTCCACATGACCATCTTGATGGAGGCCGGCGTGCCTGTAGCACGACCCGGCGTCGTCTTCCTCCCCTGCCTCCTCGTCGTTCGCACCTGCATCCTCTTCCCCAAGTCGCGATCGTGTCCTCGCCGTCCTCCACCGAGCCCCCGCTGTGAGACCCCGATCGTTCCCCTGTCTTGTTGCATCTCTCCCACGGGAGCCCCGTGCGCCTCCTGTTGCCGTCTTGTTCGTCTCTGAACATTGCTCCCGTTAGTTTCAGTTCGTTAGTTTCAGAGTTGCCTGATGTCTTTTATTTTTACAGCCCATGTCATTCTTGACGTGATCCTTGTTATAGCGCAATGGCCTGAGCTCTTGCTTTCTACCGAAGAGGTGCTGGGATCTAAGGATCGTGGCGCCCTTTTTCTGTTTTGCATCCCGCGTGTGAGCAGGTTTAGATTCGTCAGATCGCCCCCCAGCAGCTTTCTTCATTTCTCAGTCCAGTTTCGTCAGGTTCGCGTTTCTTCAGTTTCGTGTAGATGCAGTTAGCGCCTTCAGTTGATTTATGTTTTCTAGATCTTGTCACCTGCGAAGAACTGCAGCGTAGCCCAGTGGCAACGCCCCCATGGTTCTAACAGTGCGGTCCCTGGTTCGATCGCCCACGTGGACGTATTAAAACACACCATTTTTCCTGTTTTCTTTTCTTCAGTTGAAGATTCTGTTAGCGCCTCTAGTTGTTTCTTGTATATTCGCTGCTGGTTTCTAACGAATCCAATTGAGTGTTGTAGTGGCGTGGGAGGTCAGGTTGCATCCAGCAGGTCTCGGGTTCAAGCTCCCCTTGGGGCTTTAAAACCCACCACTTTTTTCCCCTTTTCGCTCTGTTTTTTTGCAGCACAGGTTGGGCTCGGCCCAGCTGCATTTTCTCGCCCGTGGGCGACTGTTAGCGTGGGATGCTCGCTAGCCACGCCAGTTTGGCCGAGTTGAGCCCAGGGAAGCTTTCTCCATTATCTTATTTTGGATTAAATTCAAAGTGATTGAATTGAACCAATCTGCCCCGTTTTGCGTAGCTTGTAACCTGTGCAACCTTGCTTCGAGGCATATCATGTTATATAGTTTTCGGGGCAGAAAAATGTGAGCAAGGTAATGGTGATGTTCATTTTTCAATATGGGCATGCATTATTTCGGGATATTGCACCGAGTGCCATTCACCAAACCTTTTCCGCCATGTTGCGTTCCATTCATGTAAAGGGACCACCTTGACATATTGTTTCCGTATATGCTTGAGGTGGTCCCGTGTAGCATGTGTGTTGGCCATTCCTTCTAAATCCTCACGAGATATATGCATAATTAAGTGGATGATATCTTGTGATCCCCGTATATTGTTGCTCACTTCATGACCAACAATCCTGTTGCACCACTTGATAATTGATGTTGTTCACCTGTTCCATAGGTGATACGACATCACTTCTCTTCTTCGTTGGCACTCATATCACTTGTTTCGATGCGCCGTAGATCTCGCGATGACCGTAGTTTCTGATAGCATTGTCCCTCTCCTTATTTTATTAGGTGCATCATACACCATGCCATGTCATTGCATCTATGTTTATGTTGAGGAATCCTAACGTGAGGTCTATCTTGACAAGTGGGTAATTCTTGTTCATGTCTTGTTGAATCCCCGCATATGCCATTAGCATGCATTATGATAACTTTAACATAAGGATCCTTCGGATCCGTAAATCACCTACGTAATGCATATAGTGGTTGTCGGTAGCATTGCACCCTTGCTTCCCGATGCTTCATTTAAACTTTCCTATTCTTATGTTCATGCCATGATATTAAATTGACATGCATCATGCTTGACCATGCTTGTTTGCTAATTGCTTGCTTGTGTTGCTCCGTAGTAATAGTATGCACCTTCGTTGCTTGCTTTCCAGTGTTTACTTGTGTGCTCCCGCGGATACTCTCGTTGACGGTGCGAGCTTGCGATCAACTACACCTTCGGAACCCGACTTATCAACAGGAAGGACTATACATTACTTATGATCCATTCTATTTCAACCAGCGGCTTGCATGCTAGTCTAGGATAGGTTCGATGTTTGATCTTACCACATGTTTACAGCCTCTTTTAAACCAATACAGCCATGTCCCCTCCCAGCAAACCTTGTACTGCTATGTTACTATTGCTCGTTGCTCAGCCCGTGCTTAGTATGCATGCTTAGGATGCTACGATGTTACTCTGTTACTCCTTGGTTTGGGATATCACATTATTATTATTGTTGTTGATGATATTCGACGAAGGATGGAAGGTCTAGGCTATCCCGCCCCGACGCTTTGTTCCATTCGAGTCACCTAGGATCCGAGTTCCGGGTATTCGTTTTAAGACCGAGCGTGCCTAACCGCGTGTGGGATTTTATGGGTTCCCCTTTTCTTTTCTATCTAGCTTCAAACATTTCTGTAATGTTGTGATATCATGTTGGAAAGCCGGGGCATATGGCTTTGTCATATGTCGCGGTGGGATCGATATGTGCTTCGTCCCCGGATCTAGGTGGAAACACCTAGATCTGGAACAGTACCGCATATCGGGCCTTACAACTTGGTATCATTGCCTTACCGACCGAAGGATCCCTTTTCTGGCCGAAGTCGAGTCTAGACAAAAACTATTTTGTAGTATTAAGTTAGCTATCGGAGAGAAGGATCTTTTTACTCCTTACCTTTGCTCTGGTCAGGACAAGTGTCGTAAGCGTTTTAATTATCGTGTTATCCCTTTCAAACTTTAGGATCTCGAGTGAGTCGAGTATCGGAAACGTTACAATGCCTTGCTTGCAGCGTATTGTCTCGATTCCGATCTCAGGTTGTGAAATCCTGTAGTACCTCTAGCTCTTCCGACTCTGGGTAAACATCTTGGTCACCCGTTGCCATCCATCCTTTTGCCCAGTGTTTTCATGACTTGCGTCGAAAATCACTATCCCTTGATCTGGTTTTCGCGATCGTTCTTCCTCTTGTCACTGACAGTTTCGTTTTTGTTACAATGTCGTCCCTCTGCGGAAAGTTTCTCGACGGAAGTTCGACGTCGACATGGAGCCGAGTCCCTTGTTGGTGGTGTTGAAGAACGTCGTGTCTCTTTTCTCTTCCCCCCTCTCCCCCGGATCGTCTTGGATCTCGGGACGAGATCCCTTGTTGGTGGTGTTGTATTGTAACAGCTCAGATTTCACAAAAATTAAATTTTTTGTTTTCGGTGTGAATTGTTTGATTGTCTGATTTTTTTGCGGTGTTTGCATCCCCGATTTATCGATTGGCGATTATTTTCCCCCTCTTATCTCGTATCGGCCGGAGACCGACCCTTGCCACCCTGACACTCGACCTTGGCGACACCGGGGTTTCACCCGATCACCGTCGCAAAAATCGCACGAGACCAACCGCAGCCAACGGAACAAAAAACCCCGTTTAATAATTACACGGGATATTTTTATAGCGCGCCGGAAAGTGTTCTCGGAACGGGTCCTGCGCGAGGTGAACGCCGCCGACTTGACGCGTTGATCGCGCAGTTGGAAGTTTTACCCGAATCGGAGGTCCTGCGGACCCCCGGCGGTCAGAAACGTAAACACCACGCGCACGAGAGAAAAATCGGGGATGTTTTTGCAAACTGCCAGCCACCTCGGCTATATAAAGACCACCACTCTCCCACCCCTTTCTAGGGTTTCCCTAGCCAAAAATTGCAGCCACCCCCTGGTCTATCTCAGATCTGCCCAATAGCCTCTCAATTTTCGCAGCCCTAGCCATCCTCTGATCTAGACCGTCAGATCCGGAGATCCGACGGCCCAGATCGGCCCTGTGCTCCAGCCTTCTCTCTCTCTCTCCTCTCTCTCCCGTGGACGCGCCCGCGAGGACGCCGCCACGGCGCCTCCAAGTCCGGCGCCGCCATCCGGCCGACGCACCCAGCAGGCCGCCGCCTCGCTCCGGTGAGCCCCCTTGGTCGCGCCTTCCTCCTCCTCCTCTAATCCTCTCTCTCTACCAGCAATGACAGCCCATTGGAACCCGAAGAAGCTCGGCGCCGCCCCCGTTCCCACGTCGCCGGCGACCGCCATGCCCTTCTGTGTCCGGATCCGGAGCCGACGCCTCCACCCGTGCCCGTCCTGACCCCTGCCTCGCCACCTCCGTTCGCCGGAGGGCTGCCGCCCTAGCCGACGCAGCACCGGCGCCGCCGGCCGCGACTTCCCGCCGTTGGGACGAGCGAACCGGCCACCCGAGCGCTGCGGTCCAGCCAGGCCACCGAGCCCAGGCCGGCCCCTCCTATTGGGCCGGCCCGAAGGGTAAGGCGCCCTTTTTTTCTTTCTTATTTTTTTCTATTTTCTGTTCGGCCCAGTAGCTTTCGGCCCATTTTTTTTTTCTGCTAGGTTTTTTTATTAATTTTGGCAGATTGTGTAGTAGTTTTGCGTTGCCGGTAACTTTTTAACGGTAGCTCGGATCACGACGCTTTAAACATGAAAGTTGCTTAGTTTTTCGTGTAGTTTAATAAAATGTTGCTTGTTGCCATGTTTGACTTTGTTTACATGTTGTTTACCTGCTAATTACAACCTTGCCACTGTAAACTGTAATTGCAATAACTTTTTAACCGTTGCTCTGATTAAAATGTTCTTTATATGTAACTTGACTAGAATTGCATGAAGATTGTGTTTATGCTGCTCTTGCTTGCTAATAAAAATAATAAAATATTGTTTAGGACAAAACAGTACCAAATTCAATAAATATCGTGGGTCCGCAATAGTTTGCCATGTCTAGGATTTCACCCCACTTAAATTGACTAGCTTAGGTAGTTTATTTATGCTTCACCTCTTGACATGTTTTTGTGCTATGCCATGCTTGAGTGAGATGCCATGTTAACAAACTTTGTTGATCACCTGTAGCTAAACAACTTGAACCTTTCTAAATGTGCGGTATCGTCGTGTGTGACGAGTACTCCACTTAACCTGTTAGTAACCGCTCTCGACGGTAGGTGCGATGTCTCGTGTTGCCTTCTTGTTGATGCTTGCTCGTGTTTTCTTTGTAGTAATAGATGCTTGCTCATTGATTGCTTTCCAGTGTTTATCCTCTTGTGTGCTTCCGCGGGTACCCTCTCGGAGACGATGCGAGCTTGCGATCAACTACACCTTCGGAACCCGACTTATCAATAGGCAAGGACTATACATTACTTATGATCCATTCTATTTCAACCAGCGGTTTGCATGCTAGTTTAGGATAGGTTCGATGGTTGATCCTACCACATGTTTACATCCTCCTTCAAACCGATACATCCATGTCCCCTCCCAGCAAACCTTGTACTGCTATGTTACTATTGCTCGTTGCTCAGCCCCTGCTTAGTATGCATGCTTAGGATGCTACGATGTTACCCTGTTACTCCTTGCTTTGGGCTATCACATTATTATATTGTTGTTGATGATATGATTATTATAAATGTTGACTGTATTCAACGAAGGATGGAAGGTCTAGGCTATCCCGCCCCGACGCTTTGTTCCATTCAAGTCACCTAGGTTCCGAGTTTCGGGTATTGGTTTTAAGACTGAGCGTGCCTAACCGCGTGTGGGATTTTATGAGGTCCCCTTTTCTTACCTACCTAGCTTCAAACATTTCTAGGTTGTGGCCCAAGCTGATTTACCATTTGAAACCGTGTGTGTGTGCTGGTCGGCCGCCAGTTGTTTACAAACCAACCCGGACCAGTGAGGACATAGTTCCCTGCTGGCCCACTTTGTCCGGCTGAGGACCCGATTTCCCATGTGTGATTAATCGGCTATCCAAACCTGCGACACACGGTAGAGACCGATTCGAGAGCGCGGCCGGCTTTTGATATGGGTGTCGACTCACCGGGGGCCACCCGGATTTGTTCGTTGTTAGCTAGAGGGACCTGTCGTTTCGGATCTCCTGGAACTAAATCATAAAATGGTTTCCTGTGATGGGTAGCAACTGAGAGAGATGGACGTGCGTGCGGAGCCTCGTAATGGGCAGTTGGTACACCCCTGCAGGGTTAAATATTTTCGAGAAGCCGTGTCCACGGTTATGGACGGCTTGAGACCTACTCCTTGTTCATAGACAACAACAACTAAGATAATCTTAATATAACTTGATCAATGTGTGTGTGTGCCTTGACTGCTTTTCTTCGTCGGGATGAGAAGAGGAGGACAAGGATAGGATAGGTGTTATGTTTGCGTAAGTAGTTGATAGCAAGACTTGTTGGAGGTGATTCCTCATTGAATGCTTGGCTTCTTATCTTACTCTCTAGATCGTTAGCCACTTCATAAAGGCTAGTGCGGAAGCAACCTCACAACTTACCCCTTCCTTACCGTAAACTACTAGTTGTCCTAGAATGACGAGTGATGAAGTCCTTGCTGGGTCAGTTGACCACTACAGTTGGATGCTGAGTACTTCTGTACTCATGATACTACCCCCAAACTCTTTTTAGGGTTCTTGATCGACAACAGGTGCGGTGATCGACGTTTCACGTGGAGACTCGACGAAGACTAGTTAGGCGGATCCCGGCGGAGGGCCTGGACCCGTGTGGTTATGGGGATCGATGTTTTTCTCTTTGCCACTAGGCATTTGCTTGTAGTCTGTACCCAGACATGTATCTTCCGCTGTTGTATTGTATTTGAGGTAGTTGTATGCCGATTGTATGAGATGTTGTATCCTTGTATCTGTAATGTTGTGATGTCATGTTGGAAATCCGGGGCATATGGATTTGTCATATGTCGCGGTGGGACCGATATGTGCTTCGTCCCCGGATCTGGGTGGAAACACCTAGATCTGGAACAGTACCGCATATCGGGCCTTACAGAGGAGGACAAGGATAGGATAGGTGTTATGTTTGCGTAAGTAGCTGATAGCAAGACTTGTTGGAGGCGTTTCCTCATCAAATTCTTGGCTTCTTATCTTACTCTCTAGATCGTTAGCCACTTCATAAATGCTAGTGCGGCAACAACCTCACCACTTACCCCTTCCTTACAGTAAACTACTAGTTGTCCTAGAATGACAAGTGATGAAGTCCTTGATGGGTCAGATGACCACTACAGTTGGATGCTGAGTACTTCTGTACTCATGATACTACCCCCAAACTCTTTTCAGGGTTCTTGATCGACAACAGGGACGGTGATCGAAGTTTCACTTGGAGACTCGACGACGACTAGTTAGGCGGATCCCGGCGGAGGGCCTGGACCCGTGTGGTTATGGGGATCGATGTTTTTCTCTTTGCCACTAGGCATTTGATTGTAGCCTGTACTCAGACATGTATCTTCCGCTGTTGTATTGTATTAAGGCATTTGTATGCTGATTGTATGAGATGTTGTATCCTTTTATCTGTAATGTTGTGATATCATGTTGGAAATCCGGGGCATATGGCTATGTCATATGTCGCAGTGGGACCGATATGTGCTTCGTCCCCGGATCTGGATGGAAACATCTAGATCTGGAACAGTACCGCATATCGGGCCTTACACGGCGTCTCCGCGACGTAGATTGGAAAAGCGACTTCTGTTCTGGGGTTTCTGCGTCGGGAGAATAAATAGGGGCCAAGGTAGGTCACCATGGGTGTGACGCCCCTAAAATCAATCCGTGTACAGTAATCATACACGCAGGGTACACGACTGAGATTAGGGTGCCACGGTGAGAATATCACAGCACAACACTAAACACAAAAGGATAAACCAATATGTTACAATAAAGGGGGGTCACGCGGACCCGAATACATAAGTTATACAAACCATAATATCTGAGTACAGACATAGTTAGTCAAGTTTTGCCTTAAGAAGGCTAGCACAAATAACATCAGAGATACAGATCGAAAAGGCAAGGCCTCCTGCCTGGGAGCCTCCGAAACTACTCCGGGTCCTGGTCAGCGGGGGTCTCGACGTAGTAGTATCCGCCTCCGGGGTACTCCTGCTCCTGGGCTCCAACGTCGACTGCAGCGGCCGATCAGGCAAAACAGTAAAGGAAATAAAGAAGGTGAGTATCTAGTATACCCGCGAGTCTTACGTCCGCTACTAAGCATTATGCATTGTATCAAAGGAAAGAAGAGGATGTATATAGTGGAATGAAAGAAAGAAATCCAGAGCAAGGGTAAGAAGCTAGGCCTATCGAAGACTAGCATCTTCCGACGATGTCTTGCAGCATGAGGTAAGAATCAGCCAATAGTTCAATAGCAGAAATGTAATAACAATGCAGCAGAAGTTGCTGAAGCATTGTATAATAGTAAGTTGTAATAATTAATAATAATAATGCCTCCGAGTTCTCTTCCTCGACTCCCTGCGAGGAAAAAGACCCGGAACCATACAGTTTAATAGTAATAGTTTCTAGTGGTAAGATCCAGCTTCAGCATAAAGCGTCCTGTTACCGTGGACACGGCTATTCGAATAGATTAATCTTCCCTGCAGGGGTGCACTGGCGTGACTCTACGACGCTCGGATCTCCAGGGTGGCGGGAACCTTGTTAGGGAACGCTCCACAAAAGCTATCCGACACAAAGTAGCCCATCCTTCGGCAATCAACAGAGAGGTCATCCGCCGGACTATATCCTATGTACGACGGGCTTTGGACCCTAACCCGAACGTACTCCTGCACGGTGCGTGACTGGCCGCTGAAGAAAAATCAAAGCAAATACAAATACACCGCTCGAGCAAGAGAAGAAAACACCACTTCCCGGCAATCAGCCCGCGGTACTGCTGACGTCTGAAGACCCTCGAACGAGACTACGATGTAGGGGAGCCCACACTCCTCGTCCCACGTGTAGGTAGTGCGTACAAGCCAAAAGGCTACTCAAGACATCCGCCGAACCATTTAGCATTTTAATTAACCTGCGTGACAACCGTTATCGTTGCCTCGACTTAACCGACCCGCGGTCAACGACAGCAGTCAGGACCACCAGTACATCGGTGCCTGCCCTGTCGTCCCACCAAGTCACTGCGGTTACCAACAAGGTGAACCGTCTCCTTACCTTGTCTCGCGTGTGCTCTTGGTAGAGCTCGACTTTCGTGGTTTGGTAACTCTCGCGAGATACGAGCAGGGGCCAAGCACGCCAGTAACGTCGGTCGTACCCTCCCTGTCGTTCCCGACGATATACCTCTCGCGGGCACCGTTGGGTCGCCCGACTTCTTACCTTTAAGGACAACCACTGTCCAGGACCCTATGGCGGCAAGACAAAGTCAGCCTCGAGTGGAGTACAAGGATTACTCCTGGATAGCTCACACTTGCGGTGACTAGGCATAACCCAGATAGGGGCCTTTGGCGGTGTCTTCTTGGTACCGTACCTGTGTAGTTGTATATATAGTATCCGTGTCCACCCCCCTGAGTGATCACGACCCGCTATCTAGTCCTAGCTAACAATGCGAAGGGTTCACTGCTGAATATATGCATAATTATAATAGGCAGCATTGGATAAGAAAGGTACATCAAGGGGCGACAAAATCAGGCTATGCAATTGAATAGGATTGTAATCGTAGAAGCAGCAGTAACCATGCCTAGTGCAAGAAAATACGGAAAAGGTAGGCGATATCTAGGGAAGAGAATGGCTCTGCTTGCCTGGAAGCTCGACGGTAGGGGTAGGGTCATCGACGAAGTAGTCGTACCCGGTAGCGGTGTAGTCGGTGGTAGCAGCGGGGTCTACCGGAGAATAAGGGGGGGGGGAGAAACAGTAAATACAAAGAAATATATACAAACAAATACATGTCATGACGTATGCAAAGTTAACGGTGTTCTAACGCAGTGCAAAGCACGTTGCTCGGAGCGGGAATTCATCCGGGGATGAACTGCCAGTTCCGGGTGATTCCCGGACAGGGTGTCCAGAGGGGGAAGGGTGCACGCCGGAGGAGTCGTGGACATCCGACAAAGATAAGGGGAGTGTATCCGTGTTAGTTGAACCATTCCGGACAACTTTCGTGTTCGGAATAAATTCATCCGGGTACTTTTTATCGGTACCGGGAATTATCGACAGACAGCCCGGAGGGGGGGAATGTCGATGATAGGTGTGTTAGGGGGGTGGGATAGACATACAGATACCGTATCCGTATTCGTTATATTTTTCTAATCAATTTTGATGTATAAAGTTTTTGAATCTGACTTACGGTTTAAAAAATATTCAAATTCCATGTTTTAAATCATTTAAAAGATTTTCTGGAATTATTTTTATTAATAAAACAGTAACATTATCCACAACAGTTTGACTGGTCAAATCTGACATTGGGGTCCCACATGTCAGTGACCCAATTCTAATAAAAAAAATTTATTAATAAAAACAGGGGTGGCCCACATGTCATACATACAAGTTTTACTTAACCACTTAATTAATTAACAGAGGTAATTAAGGGGGTGACCCCACATGTCATTGTATATTTTTTTTCTAACACTTTTTTTTAGCCAGCAATTAGGGGCTAATTGGGGGGTGGGGCCCCCTGGTCAGTGGGTCAAACCCACTGGCCTAGCCATTGCACGCCGACGGGGAGGCAAACCCGGCCAGGGGCGGGGCACAGCGGTGAGGCTGGCCAGCGGAGGGCACGACCAGCGGCGTGGGGCGGAGGAGCCGAGGGCGGGCGGCGAGGCTAGGCCGCACGCGGGTGTGGCCAGTACCAGGCGGAGCGCGGCGAGCTCGCGCTGGGCCATGGTGGCCACGGCGGCGCCCGAAACGCGGCGGGGAGGGGTCTACAGACGTGGAATCATTGGGGAGTAGTGCGGAATCGGACTGAATGCTCACCCCGGAGCTCGTGGATGCGGAATGGGAGCGCGAGGGGGCCAGAGTGGAGCCAATTCCGGCGAGGTCGACGGTTGCCGTGGCGGAGGAAGAAGATGATGGCGTCGGCTGTGGCGCGATTCCCGTCGATTAGCTGCACGGGTCGACGGAGTCGAAGGTTAGGAAGCTCCTGGACATGCCCCCGGGGCTCGAGGTGGTCTTCGGCCGCGACGGCGGCGAGGCACGGCGACGGCCGTGCGGGATCCAAGTGCGGGGAGGAGCAGGAAGAAAAAGGGGGCGCGAGGGGGAATAGCTGAGGCGGCTAGGGTTCCCAGGGTTCGGGGGCGGGTTGGCCTTATCCCCTCGCCGCCAAGCCGGGATGGGCGACACGGCGGCCATGGCAGCCGTGGGATGGCTGCCACGCCATGGCCGGCCTCCCTGTAGCCAGAGGAATGGGAATATAGAGATGGGCCGGGGTTGGGCTGGTTGTTAGCTGGGCCGGGGAGAAACAGGGGGTAGGGGTGGGCCTCTTTGCCTTTTATCCCTTTTCTGTATTTTCTTTCCATCTTTTGTTCTTTTCTATTTATATTATTTGCTTTAGCCTTTTTGTAAAATATGTAGTAGGTTCTAAAATTAGTGTAACACCATACTGAGATGCCACAAAAAGTATTAGACTTTTATAAACTATCTTGCATTTTTGTTTTACTAAAAAGGCATTAAATCCCACTGGTTTGGCTACTGTTTGAATTGTTGGATTTATTTCATTGCTTAATAAATCCCCAAAACCCTATGGATGTGATCCACTGATTTTTAGGCATTTTACAAAATTGGTTCCAAGATTTTTGGGAAAGATTTTATTGTCACCATATTTTTAATATTCATCAAAAGGCATTTTAGGGTTTGTTTGAATTTTAATTCAAATGGCTTGGACTTCAGTTGGCCAATGATGATCAAGGTCCATGGTTCACTTTGCATCCAAGAACATCAAAGTGAAATTTGAATTTGAACTGTTCCAAGTTGATCAACAAAAGATTTGAACAGTACAGATGAAGAGTAACCATGATTACTGTTCACTGACAGCGAGGGTGTTACAATGGGGTGCGGAACCCACCCAGGAGGGCGGGTGGCGCGGCCAGCGGCTGGGCCGCGCCAGGAACCCTCCTGGCTGCCCCCTAGCTGCCCTGTGGCCCCCCTTTGGATCCTCGGAAGCTTCCGGAACGCTGATTTTTTATATATTTTCTTGGGATTTTTCCAGCGTACCTAAATATCCAGAAACCTGCACAAAAGAAAACAACACTGGTAGCTCTGCTGAAAACAGCGTCAGTCCGGGTTAGTTTCGTTCAAATCATGCAATAATGAAGCCAAAACAATAGCAAAAGTGTTTGGAAAAGTAGATACGTTTGAGACGTATCAGGTGTGCTTTTGTGACGTCCTGTGGTAGGATGTTGTGTATCAAGTAGTTTAAGAAGGGTCTTGTCCATGCTGGCCCTTCGGATGGTGGAGGCTCTTGCTCTTCGACTGCGTCACCGGCTTCTTCTTTGATGGATGAATGTACTGCTGCTACTTGCTAAGGCCCGGTGGTTTGGTCTGCTGTTGTGCCTGTAGAATTTGCTTCCTTTGTCGCGGTTGGCTTGAGTTTCTTTGCTGCTTTTATGGAGCGATGCTAGATGCTGTCGAGGAAGACTCCGGGTGGTATTGGTCCACGGGTGGATCCAATGTTTGCGAGTTTGACTTCTTTCGTGTTATTTTCTCTTCGGACGTAGTTGATCTCGCATCTGTCGTAATCACCTTCTAAGGTGTTGTAGATCTTCTGGTACGCGGACATGTTGTCTGCGACTGCTTCACAATCTCTCATTGTTTGCTGGACGACGAGGTTGGAGTCGCCGAAGATTAGTAGGCGAGTGGCACCGCCGACTTTTGCCATGCTCATTCCATGGAGGAGGGCTTCGTATTCTGCTTCTTTGTTGGATTCCTTCTCGAAATTGATCTGTAGTATGTACTTTAGCTTTTATCCTTTGGGGTAGATTAGCAGAACGCCGGCTCCTGCTCCTTGTTGTCTTTTTGATCCATCAAAGAACATCTTCCAAGAGTTGGAGAGGTCCGGGGGGGGGGGTCTGTACTTCCATCCACTCGACCATGAAATCTGGGAGGACCTGGGCTTTGATAGCTGTAGGGTGTTTGAATCTTAGGTGACGAGGGCTAAGCTTGATGTTCCATTGAGCGACTCGTCCCATAGCGCCTGGGTTGTTGAGGATGTCTGAGAGTGGTGCGCTGCTGACCACTCTTATTGGGTGCTCGTCAAAGTAATCTGATACCTTGCGAGTGATCATGAAGATGGCATAGACCAACTTTTGATAGTGCGGGTATCTTTGTTGTGAGCGTGTGAGTACTTCGCTGAGGTAGTAGATTGGCCTCTGGATGCCTTACGCTTTGCCTTCTTCGGTGCACTCGACGACGAGTACGGTGCTTACCACGCTGCTCCTGGCAGCGATGTAGAGGTATAGCGGTTCTCATTCCTTAGGCACTGCGAGGATGGGGGGTGTTGATAGGATTTTATTAAGGTCAGCGAATGCATTTCTTTCTTCTTCCGTCCACTCTAACTCCCCACCTTCCCTGAGTAGCTGATAAAATGGCAGGGTATTTTCTCCTAGCCTGCTGTTGAAGCGATTGAGGGTGGCGAGTCTTCCTGTGTGTTGTCGTACGCCTTTGATGTTGGCTGGTTCTTGCATCTTTGCAATTGCTTGAACTTTTTCTGGGTTGGCCTCGACTCCTCGGGAGGACACCATGTATCCTAATAGCTTGCCGGCTCGGTACGCCAAGAACGAACCTTTTCGGGTTAAGCTTGATCCTGTAGTGGTTGAGTGCTCCAAAAGTTTCTCGGAGGTCTTCGAGTAGTGTGTCTGCCTTGTAGGTTTTGACCATGATGTCGTCTACATAAACTTGGGCGTTCTTGCCTATTTGGTATTTTAGGCATGTTTGCATTATCCGTTGGTATGTTGCTCTGGCGTTCTTCAGCTTGAAAGGCATTTTCCTATAGCAGAATACGCCGTAAGGGGTGATTAATGAGGTGTGTTCTTCGTCTTCTTCCTTTATCCTTATCTGGTTGTATCCTGAGTACGCGTCGAGGAAAGATAAGAGATCACATTCCGCAGTAGATTCGATGATCTGGCCGATCCTTGGAGGTGGAAGAGATCCTTCGGGCAGTGCTTATTGACGGGTCCATAGTTGACGCACATGCGTAGCATGTCGGTGTCCTTCTTAGGTACCAACACGGGGTTTGCAACCCACGTGACCTTCTTCGTCTCTCGGATGAATTTTACGTCGAGTAGTATGTTGACTTATTCCCCAATGGCCCTTCATTTTGGCTCGGAGAATCGGTGCAGCGCCTGCTTCACTAGTTTAGTGTTTGGGTAGATTTGTAGTGCATGCTCCACGAACTCCCGTGGTATTCTAGGAATATCGGATAGGCACCAGGAAAAAATATTCCACTCCTCGCGGAGGAAAGCTAGGAGGGCACTCGCCTGCTCTTCGGGTAGGTGAGCCTAGATCCGTACTGCTTTGTCTGGGTATGTTGGGTGCACCTGATGGGTGACGGTGTCATTGTCGACACTGAGGTCTCGAGTGATTTCCTTCATCTCTCTTTGTCTTGCGAGTGGGAAGATGCTTCTATCCACCACCATGGCTATTTCTTTGAAGACTTGTTGTGCTCCGAGGGTGTCGGAGACTTGGTAAAAATCGCACTCGCAGCTGTTTGATCTGATGAAGCATCCTTTGATTGTGATGGCTCCTTCGGGTCGTGGCATCTTGAGCTTGAGATACGCGTAGTGCAGTACTGCCATGAATTGAGTGAAGGCCGGTCAACCAAGTATGGTGTGTTATTGGGACTGCCAGTCTACCACTTCAAATTCGAGGATCTCTCTCCTGAAGTTACTCCTGCTACCGAAAACCACGTCGAGTTCAATTCTTCCTAGAGATGAGGCTGCCTTGCCTGGTACTATGTCGTAGAGGGTGACATCTGAGCTCTTCGAGGCTGACTGTAGGATCAACATTTTTCGTAAGGTGTCGGAGAATATGATGTTCATGCTGCTTCCTCCGGCCATTAATACTTGCGACATGTCGTAGCTTCCTATCTTTGACTCAAGGACTAATGGTGCGTGTCCAGGTCTCGGAATTTCCGGCGGGTGGTCTTTTCACGAGAAGGTGATGCTAACTTCTGAATACCATATGTAGTAGGGTTCTTTTACTATTAGTTCCGTGGCCATGTAAGCTTTGAGGGTGCATGCCTCTTGCTCCTTTTTTATGGGCGCCCTTCTTGAATCATGCATACTCGTTCGAGGGTTGGTGGATAGGTCTCTCTCTGTTATGTGTTGGTGCGGGTGCTGTCCTGCGAGTCCGTTTGGCTCTGCGTTGCATGTCTTCCCTGTGTATTTTGGAGAGGTCAGCGAAAAGTATGCAATTTCCGAGGGTGTGAGTCACCCTGAACCGTTCTTCGCCGTCTTCGAAACAGTGGATCATGCAAACTCTGTCCAACTGCTCTCTGGGTGTCAGATGGTTCGAGTCTTCATGTCTCCTTTTGCCAATGACTCAATATGTCCGCGAGTGGTCCTTTGAGAAAGAGTGGAATTTCGGGTTCAGCTCGACCCCGTCGTGGATCAAGTAGTCTCGAATGACTTTGGCGAATTCGTCTGGCTTTCTGATAGGATCGAAGTAAGTTTCTTCGTGGCGAGTGTTCGGATTGATGACAGGAGTCGCTGCTGCGACGGGTGCCCGGTCAAGTGAAATATCGATGTTGAGTTTCGACTCCTCGGCTGGTGTCGTCTTAGATCTTGCGGGTGCTGACTGAGCTTGTTTCATAGATCATCGGTTTCTTCACCGCTGGATGTAGCCTTGGAAGCCGCCGAAGGCTTGAGCTTGACCCGTGCATGGACCGAGTGCGCCAGATCACGAGATCGGGAAGCTTGCGATGAACTTGAAGTTTCCGAGTGGGTCGGTTTTTGATTGAAATATTGCTGAAGTTGCCGATTACTGATGACAGGACCACCGAGATCGTGATTCCAACCCACGTCTTCCCCACGGACGGCGCCAATTGACGAGGACCGACCTCGACAAATACCATGGTTAGGAACCATGGGTTTAGATCATAGAGAGAGGAGCACAAGTTAGTGATGCTCGTCGTCTAACAGGAGACAGGGATTACCCAGGTTTAGGGCCCTCGATCGATGAAATCCCTACTTCCTGCTCGATGTATTTTATGGTGGAGGCGATTACAGTGGAGGTCTCGGCGAGAGTGCACTCGTCAAGGGTGGAGCTATGCGAGATTGAGTGTCCTAGACGTCCCCTATCCCAGCCTTTATATACTAGGCTGGGTCGCAAGGAGTCCGTCTAGGTTTACAAAGGTGATAGCCTAATCTAGCAATTCTTGGCGGGCACGCCTTGGACTCCGAACCGCCTTGGACTCCATGTAGGCGCATTCATCAGTGCTTCGGGTGGGATCATCTTGGCCAGTCGAAGCCTCAAGTGGGCCTTCTGTTTTGACACGCACTAAGTACCCTCATGCTGAGGAGTTGTGGGGGTATCCCCTCGTCAGTGTGCAACTTCCCTATCTAGTAGACTGGAGTCCCTGACAGTGGCGCCATAAATTTGCTTGATGCCTTCTCGCCCCTCGTTGGTTACCCCAAGTGGAAGGTTGAGATGTAGATAGTGGCAAATTCCCTCGGTAAATATACCAAGGTTTATCGATCCAACAGGACTCCAGGGACTGCAAGTAGTTGTCAACAGCGCCAGGAGTTTGCCGGATGGAGACAGAGTTGACGTCAACCTGCACACAGAAACAAATAACTTTGCTCCCAACGAGTCAAAGAGGTTGTCAATCTCTCCGGTCTTGTTGTTTACAAAGGATCAAAACACAAGGGGAAATAGTAGTGGTGATTGCAATGGAAAGGAAATAAAAACAACAAATTGGAGCGGTGTAAACTATGTTGGAAATACGGACCAGGGTCCCATGACTTTCAATAGTGATGTCTCTCTCCCAAAAGACGATAAAAAACTATGCTGGGTGAACAAATTACAACTGGGCAATTGACATAATTACAAACACACTACAATGCTAATTATGCTACAAGAAAGCAAGAGGCTCAATCGTATGGGCAGTACGCCAAGACGAGAAGACCATTTATTCATCAGCATCTACTCACTAATCATCCAACTTGAGATATCTATCCAGAACATCTCTTTGGTATTAAGTTGCGAACCCCAGCCAAACTGTAGGCTCAAAGCAACAGACAACTGCATTAACAGACTATGCTTAAAGTAAGCAATCCTTGAAACCGTAGTTACAAGCACCGCTGCTTACTTCCTGGTGGCAAAAGCAAATCCCCTAGTCTCATGTTTCAGTCACTCAAGCTAGACATCGGGGGGGGCATGAACCCACAATCATGCATAACGCTTGATGGCTTCTCGCCCCTCGTTGGTTACCCCAAGTGGAAGGTTGAGATGTAGCACAACAACAAGTTTCCCTCAGTGAAGATACCAAGGTTTATGTCTCGAGTAGGAATCCGACAACGGCAAGTAGGTGACAACGATGCTAGAAATTACTAGAACGATTTGACATGAACCTGCACACAGATACAAATAACTTTGCTCCCAACGAGTTCAGAGAGGTTGTCAATCTCTCTAGCTTTGTTGTTTACAAAGGGTCAAACGCAAGAGATAAAAGGTAACGATAACTGCAACTAGAAAGTAAAAAAGGAAGTAAATTGAGGGTGTAAACAGTGGTGGAAATATGGAACGGGGTCCCATGAAGTTCACTAGTGATGTCTCTCTCCCAAAAGACGATAAACAGCTATGCAAGGTGAAAAAGTACAGCTGGGAAATTGACAGGATTACGGACGCAAACCAATGCTAACTATGCTACAAAAGAAATGAAGAGGCTCAAAAGCATGGGCGTTACGCCAATATAAGTGGACCGAAATCCATCTGCATCTACTACTAATCATCCACCTTGAGATATCTATCCAGAACATCTCGCTGGTATTAACTTGCGAGCCCCACCCAAAGTGTAAACCCAAAGCAACAAACAACTGCATTAAAAGAACTTTGCGTAAAGTAAACAATTCTTGCAACCGCGGTTACAAGCACCGTTGTTTTTCCCCCTTCTGGCAACAAAACATCCCCTAGACTCATGTTTCTGTCACTTAAGCTAGTCATCGGGGGGCATGAACCCACAATCATGCATAACACTCTCTCTTGGAGTTACTACCTACTACTTGGCCAACACAATAAACAACAACGGAGAACATGCAAGAATTACTCAAAAACAAAAATATAAAAGAGAAGAACCAAATATATTACTCATCACAATCTGAACATAGTCTCAGAATTAATCAGATCCTAGCAAACTCAACATAGCAACAGCAGAAATAATGACATATGTGCCTTGATCATGTAGGGCAGCTCACAAGGTCTAATCCATGAAGAACAAAGAGGGGGAGAGGACATCACATAGCTACTGATCATGGACCCATGGTCCAAGGTGGACTACTCACGGATCATCTGGGAAGCGTCCATTGTGGTGGAGAAGCTCCCGGAGGTCAATCCTCCCTCCTGCAGGGTGCTGGGAAGAGGTCTTCTGGTGCTCCCGATCTTGGAAGCGCGGCTTCGGTGGAACAGAGGCGGGATCGCGAAAAAGGGTTCTTTTCTCGGGGATTTCGGAGGACGTTGTAAATATAGGCGAAGGGGGGCAGCCAGGGGGGCAACAGGTGTCCAGGTGGCCTCCCGGCGCGGCCCCACCCTAGGCCGCGCCACCTGGACGCCTGGGCACCAGGTGGGGCCCCTCTGGCCCCCCTTCGGGACACTGGAAGCTTCTGATACACTGATTTTTTATATATTTTACCCGGATTTTTTTGGCATTTTACGTGATGGGGAAACCTGGAATAAAAAGATAGCAGAAAATAGAAACTGGCACTGGGGTGCACTGATTTAATAGGTTAGTCCAAATATGAGCAAAAGTGTATGAAAGTGTATCAAAAGCATAGAAATATCACCCAAAACATGCATGGAGCAAGCAGAAATTATAGATACGTTTGGGACGTATCAACATCCCCAAGCTTAACTCCTGCTCGTCCTCGAGTAGGTAAATGATAACAAGCATAATTTCTGTGGTTACAATGTTCCAACCATCTTTTAAGTAATTCAATTAAAGTCATAACAAGAAAGAGTCTATATTAGCATTGAAACAAGCAACATAAGAACATAAAGGTGCAAGAGCTCTCGTTGTCCGTGACTCGAATGTCTCCAAATGGTGTTTGCTTGCAAGAAGTGGGGGATGGGAATACGAGAGAGAAAAATATTTATTTTGTTGAGAACTCAATCTACTAAAGTTTCACACTTAGTCTTCTTTGGAATCTTATCTTGACTCGTCCCCAGACCACTAGCCAGGTACAAGTCAAACTGATCCACTCCCTTTCAAAATTTTAAGCACTCATGCAATGGATGAGCGTAGGCAAGAAAGTTGACACTTAGGATGGAAAAGAGAGAGATGGTGGAGGAGGAAGACAAAAAAGGGTGTGAAAGGCTCATATCAATGAGGACAATCATAGGCGAGAGAAAGCCAAATGATAGATATGATGTGAGGAGTAGGGATTGCCATGCAACGGATGCACATGTGAGCTAAGGAAAGCTCTCCAATGGAACTAGTGGGGGTGCATCCAACTTGCTTGCTCAAGAAGACCTAGAGCTCATTTGAGGAGGCTCATTATTGGAATATACAAGCCAAGTTCTATAGTGTAAAGGTCCCCACATAGCTATATATGATCATCTCTATGGAGCATAAGATATAGGAGGGAGTACGAGTGTGGATCTCTCAAAAGGAATAGTAGTGTTGCCCCCTTCTCTCTTTTTATTTTCTTTTTCTCTTTTTCTATTTTTATTTGTATTTTTTTGGTGGCCTCAATGGCTCTTTATATTTAACTCTCATTTTCCTCTTTGGGATCTTTTCCTCACTTAGGGGCAACACTCTATTTTACAAGGAGTATATGAGATCTTTCACACTTTACAAAAGTAATCAACATAAAGAAGAAGATATCATGATGTATGCAAATGTATTCCTCTGCCAGTGTAGCAGGAACATGTATGACATGAAGATCAAGTCATGAGAAGGTGGGTGTTGCATGGCAATATATCTCAGAAAGGCTGTGGAAATGCCTTGATAGGTAGGTATGGTGGCTGTTTTGAGGAAATATATAAGGAGGTTTATGATGACAGAGCGTATCATGCCAAGGGTTTGGATGCACCGGCGAGGTAGACGCGAACTCTCAGAGTGAGAAGAGGGAAATGCTCGATACCGAAGAGGCTAGCAAATATGGGAAGATGGAAGTGTCAACTTTCGAATACTTACATTAGTCCGAAGAACTCATGCACTTATTATCGGTAACTCTCAATCTAGTCAGGAGGTTCACAAAGAGACAAGTACCCCGAGGAGGAGTGTATGGGGGTTTGGTTATCCTTGTGCATCCTCGACTCATGGTACGTGAGTGTACTCTAATATCTGGTCCCTCCAAACATTAGTGATGCATCTAGTAGCTAGAGTTCTCAACTAGTTTTTTTGTAGTTTTTCGAAAATAAACACGGATTTCCCAAAATACGACATCTATCACTAATAGGCTAGAGCTCTTGACACCAAAAGTTCAAACATTACTCACAACAATACCTCAATAGTATTGCAAGTTACTACTACAATTGAATAGCAACCTCAATTACCTACGTGCAACAACTAAGTGCAAGAAGCCAACTCTATAAATAAGAAAAACATGAAAACTCAAGAGAGTTCCAGCAACAAACTTAAACAAAAGCTCTTAAAAAAATAAGCATGAAAACTAAGAGCTAAACATGATAGCAGCTACGAAAAGATAAAGAACATACAACAAAAGAAAGATAAGCATGAAAATCCTATGATGTGTTCTAGTTTAAATGGAGCGTGTTTCTCTCCCAAGCAAAGAAAGTTGGGTTGTAACTTGTTATGAACAACAAGCAAAGCTAAAGAAAACTAAAAAGTAAAGAGCAAGACGCATAGAACATAACACATGAAGTGATAAAAATATAGTGTAACGAAGGACGAACTGATAATTGTTGATGGTGAAGGGGATGTACAGGGCCATGCCCAAGCTTAGACACTTGAGTCTCCTTGAATATTTCTTGGGGGTGCATGGGGGCATCCCCAAGCATGAGCGTTTGACACTCCCGGATATTCTTTCATCACGTTCCTTCGCACACTTGAAACCTCCCTTCATACATAATTCATCATAAGCTGATTAGATAGGTTAGTACCCATAATAAAACAATTTTCCTCTACTGGAAATAAAGATTTTCTTCAAGGGCTACTATTTCTCAAGACAGACAAAAAGTTTTTGCAAATAAAAAGCTGGCGCAAGACTTGCAAAACTGAGGAAAGGCAAAACACGGTAGAATCTGTGAAAACAGACCAACAGGTAGTAAATAAATTTTTTGGGGTACTTCTTCAACCCAAATCAAAAAACTCGGAACAGATGCTCGGACGCTAATTGTATAGAGCACACTGTGAAAACAATTCAGATCAAAAAATTGATCTGGTGATTTATCGTGAATTTTTCTTCCCAAGGACAGAATCTGTTTTCTGGACAACATGCCACAACTTTTGAACTTTCTTGCAATCAGAGGCTAAACTTGGCACAAAGCTTGAAATTAAAGATACAATGGTGTTGCTACAGTAGTAACAATCATCAAGACCACTAGAAACAGAAGGAAAAACATCTTGGGTTTCCTCCCAACAAGCGCTTTCTTTTACGCCTTTGAGCTAGGCACAAAGCAAAAAGAAGAATCAAAGGCCACCGAAATCATCGGAATCATATAAACCTTCAAATTGATCTTCAACATGTTCATTCTTCTTTTTCCTAGGGAAGAGGTACATACCTTTCGCTTTACCACGTAAGCGTATGTACCCCTTACCAATATCAATAAAGACCTTCACGGCTCGGAGGAAGTCCCTTCCAAGCACTATGTTACCTTGGTTTGGCTCCATGATGAGGAAATCGACCGTTGCAATCCTTTTATGGAATGCAACTTGGACGTATTTTACCTTTCCCTGGATCTCAGAAATATCTCCATTAGCATGTTCATGATAATAGGACAAATTGCCCATGTTTAGTTTCAAAGAATCATAAACTATTTTTGGCATTGTAGAAACCATGGATCCAATTTCACAAAAAGCATGGAAGTCTTGGTTAGAGATGCTAATTCTAACAAAAGGCTCCCAATCATCATCTATCTCCAACATATCTTTCTTTTTGGGCTTAGGTTTCTCTACCTTCCTCAAGTCTAGAGCATCCATTCTCCTTTCAAGAGTAGAAAGTCTATCTATAACAGTATCAAAACTATGATCATAAACAAAATAACTAGATAGAACATGTATAATATAAAGAGCTCTAGCTTCATCACACTCTAAGAAATCTCCTCCAGCTATAATATCAAGAGAGTGTTTACACCACTTAAAAAGACCATGGTAAAAATTTCTAAGCACAATTTTTATAGGTATCCAAGGCATAATTCTCCTATGTGCGTCAGGAATTCTGTCCCATGCCTTCTTCATATTTTCTCCATCCCTTTGATGGAAATCTAGAACTTCCGATTCCCTCAAAGCACCAACTCCTAACATGCTTGACTAAATAGAAAGGAATACTAAAAGCAAGATTTTTTTTGTGGTTTTTGGTAATGGACAATAAAGCAGGAACTGAAAGGTAAACTAACAAGACTAAAAAGGAAAGATACAAGATAGCGTGCAACTCCCCTATCTTGAAGAGTGGAGTCCCCGGAAATGGTGCCGAAAATTTCTTTAATGGCTATTCGCCCCTTGTTGGTTACCCCAAGTGGAAGGTTGAGATGTAGCACATGAGCAAGTTTCCCTCAGTAAAGATATCAAGGTTAATGTCTCGAGTAGGACTCCCACAACGTCAAGTAGGTGACAACAACGCTAGAAATTACTAGCACGAGTTGACATGAACCTGCACACGGATACAAATAACTTTGCTCCCAACGAGTTCAGAGAGGTTTTCAATCTCTCCGGCATTTTTGTTTACAAAGGGTCAAACGGAAGAGATACAAAGTAATGATAACTGCAACTAGAAAGTAAAACAAGAAGTAAATTGAGGGTGTAAACAGTGGTGGAAATATGGACCGGGGTCCCATGAAGTTCACTAGTGATGTCTCTCTCCAAAAATACGATAAAAAGCTATGCAAGGTGAACAAATTACAACTGGGCAATTGACAGGATTACGGACGCAAACCAATGCTAACTATGCTACAAAAGAAAGGAAGAGGCTCAAAAGCATGGGCGGTACGCCAAGATAAGTAGACCATAATCCATCTGCATCCACTACTAGTCATCCACCTTGAGATATCTATACAGAACATCTCCCTGGTATTAAGTTGCGAGCCTCACCCAAAGTGTAAACCCAAAGAAACTGACAACTGCATTAAAATAACTTTACGTATAGTAAACAATCCTTGCAACCGTGGTTACAAGCACCATTGTTTTCCCCCTTGTGGCAACATCACATTGCCTAAACTCATATTTCTGTCACTCAAGCTAGTCATCGGGGGGCAAGAACCCAGAATCATGCATAACGCTCCCTCTTGGAGTTACTACCTACTACTTGGCCAAATCAAGAAACAGCAACGAAGAACATGCAAGAATTACTCGAGAACAAAAATATAAAAGAGAAGAACCAAATATATTACTCATCAAAATATGAACATAGTCTCATAATCCATCAGATCCCAGCAAACTCAACATAGCAACAGAAGACAGAATTACATATGTGCATTGATCATGCGGGGAAGCTCACAAGGTCTAATCCGTGAAGAAAAAAGAGGGGGAGAGGACCTCACATAGCTACTGATCATGGACCCATGGTCCAAGGTGGACTACTCACGGATCATCCAGGAAGCGTCCATGGTGGTAGAGAAGCTCCCGGAGGTCAATCCTCCCTCCGCAGGGTGTAGGGAAGAGGTCTCCAGGTGCTCCCGATCTTGGAAGCACGGCGGCGGCGAAACAGAGGCGAGATCACAAAAAGGGTTCTTTTCTTGGGGGTTTCGGAGGACGAGGTAAATATAGGCGAAGGGGGCATCCAGGGGGGCCACCAGGGGTCCAGGCGGCCTCCCGACGCGGCCCCACCCTAGGCCGCGCCCCTTGGCCGCTTGGGCACCAGGTGGGGCCCCTATGGCCCACCTTCGGGACTCTGGAAGCTTCCGGTATGCTTATTTTTTATATATTTTTTCCCAGAATTTTTCTGGCATTTTATGTAATGGGAAAACCTGAAATAAAAAGACAGAAGAAAACAGAAACTGGCACTAGGGTGCACTGAGCTAATAGGTTAGTCCAAATATGATCAAACGTGTATGAAAGTGTATCAAAAGCATAGCAATATCACCCAAAGCATGCATGGAGCAAGCATAATTTATAGATACATTTGGGATGTATCAACGCTCCCTCTTGGAGTTACTATCTACTACTTTGCCAAAGCAATACAAAGCAACGGAGAAATGCAAGAATACTCAAGAACGAAAACATAAAAGATGAACAAAATATATTACTCATCACAATTTGAACATAATCTCATAATCCATCGGATCCCATCAAACACAACATAGCAACAAAAAAACTAATACATAAGTTCCTTAATCATGTAGGGCAGCTGACAAGGTATAAGAATTGAAGCACAAGATTGGAGAGAAAACATCATCTAGCTACTGATCATGGACCCATGGTCCAAGGGGGACTACTCACGTCACATTCGGGACGCACTCATGATGTTGGATAAGCCTTCGGAGGTGAATCATACCTCCGGCAGGGTGCCGGAACAAGGTCTTCTGGCGATCCCTATCTCGGGATCGCGGCGGCGGCGGAACAGTGGTGAAAATTGCGTAACAGGGGTTATCATAGGGGTTTTCGGAGAAGGAGAAATATATAGGCAAAAAGGGGGCTCGAGGGGAGCCCCCACCTGACCAGGCGGGTCCCTGGCACGACCTCCTGATTCTTCCCAAACGTATCTATAATTTCTGCTTGTTCCATGCCCATTTGGGTGACATTGCTATGTGTTTTGCTACACTTTCATACCTTTTTACAGATATTTGGACTAACCTACTAACTCAGTGCAACCAGGGCAAGTTTCTGTCTGCTGATGTTTGTGAATTACAGGTTTAGACCCATATTTACAGTGCCCAAAAAATTCCAAGAAAAATATATAAAAAATCAGCGTAACAGAAGCCTTCAGAAGCCTGAAGGAGAGTCGGAGGGGGGCCACCTCCTCCCAGGCGGCCGCCTGGCGTGTCCTGGGGTGGGGCCGCACCCACAGGCCGCTTGGGAAGAGGACACCTCCCCGGTGCCCCCTTCGGTCTATATTTACTTCCCGATGCAGAAACCCTAAAAAGAGACCCCGCATGGCGATTTTCACCTCTGTTCCGCCGCCGTCGCGATCCTGAGATTGGGACCGCTAGAGGACCTCGTCCCGACACCATGCCGAAGGGAGGATTGATATCCGGGAGCTTCTCCACCACCATGAGCGCTTTACGGATGTGCCATGAGTAGTCCCCCTTGGACCATGTGTCCATGAACATTAACTATGTGATGTATTCTCTCCAATCTTGTGCTTCAATTCTCAGCCCTTGTGAGCTGCCCTACATGATCAAGGAACTTATGTAATATTTCAACTATTGTTATGTTGTGTTTGCTGGGATCCGATGGATTATGAGATTATGTTCAGATTGTGATGAGTTATATATTTGATTCTCCTTTTATATTTGGTTCTTGAGTAATTCTTGCATGTTCTTCGTTGCTTTTTATTTCTTTGGCGAAGTAGTAGATAATGAATCCAAGAGGGAGAGTTATGCTTGATTCTGGGTTCATTCCCCCCCGATGTCTAGCTTGAGTGACAGAAACATGAGACTAGGGGATGTGTTGTTGACACCAGGGCGAAAACAATGGTGCTTGTAACCGCGGTTGTACGGATTGTGTACCTTACGCAAAGTTTGTTAATGCAGTTGTCTGTTGCTTTCGGTTTACACTTTGGGTGGGGCTTGCAACTTAATACCATGAAGATGTTTTGGATATATATCTCAAGGTGGATGATTCGTGAGTAGATGCTGATGAATAAACGGTCTACTTTTCTAGGCGTACTTCCCATACTTTTGGGCCTCTAACTTTCTTGTGGCATAGATAGCATTGCGGTGCGTTTATAATTTTGTCAATTGCCCATCTGTAATTTGTTCATAAAGCTTAGCTATTTTATTGTCTTTTGGAAGAAATACATCACTAGTGAACATCATGGGACCCCGGTCGATATTTCCACCATTGTTTACACCTCAAATCTTTACTGCTTTATTTCCTTTCGGTTGCAATCACCGTCACTATTTCTACTGTGCGTTTGATCCTTTGTAAATGACAAGGCTGGAGAGATTGACAACTTCTCTGAACTCGCTGGGAGCAAAGTTATTTGTTTCTGTGTGCAGGTCCACATCAACCTCATCTCCATTCGACAACTTAAATATCTGGCGCCGTTGACACCTACTTGAATCCCTTGGAGTCCTCCTGGTACAATAACCTTGGTATCTTCACGGAGGGAAATTTTCTGCTATCTACATCATAACCTTCCACTTGGGTTAACCAACGAGGAGGTGGGATCTCCACCCATCAAGCATAATTTCTGGCACCATTGTCGGGGACTCCAATCTTCAAGACAGGGTATTTGCACACTATCTTTTACCTTTGCTTTTTATTCTTTTTAGTTTACTTTCTAGTTTTTGCTTTAGAGTCCTATACGAAAAACCACAAAAAAACTAGTTACTTTGCTCTTGCTTGCTGCAGTTACTATGGGTTCCACGGGAAACACCAAGTTGTGTGACTTCACTAGTCACAACAACAATTACTTTATTAGCACTCCTATTGCTCCACCTGCCACTTCAACACCTTCATATGAAATTAAACCTGCTTTGCTGAATCTTGTTATGAAAGAACAATTCTCTGGTGCTGGAGATGATGCTTCTTTGCACTTAAAAAAGAGAGCAAGTTGATTTTAATTCTATTTCTAGGAACAACTTTAATAATAATGCTTATAGGAGTAATTTTGGTAGCAACAATCCTAGACCGTTCCCATCCAACAACTATGGGAACAACAACACTTATCCTAGCACCAAAAAATCCACTTCTGAATTAGAGAGCATGCTTAAGGACTTTATCACTTCTCAAAAAGCCTTCAATAAGAGTGTATAAGAGAAATTAGAAAAATTAGATGGTCTCTCTTTGAAGGTAGACAACATAGATCATGATGTAGAGATGCTTAAAATTAGAACTTCTGCCCTTGAGGAAACGAAAACTACACCCATGAATGCTATTCAAGTGCAAATTAATTAGAACATTAGAATGCTAGCCAAACTTAAGGATAGATGGGCTAGAGAAAAACAGGAGGAATATATGATTAATAGCCTTCCTACACACACTACTATTGCCACTCTACAAGTTGTTGAGGATCTCAAAAAATTTTAGCACCCATCACATCCCAAGTCCACCTAATGGAGCTATCAATGGTGATGCCAATACCTCAACTTTAGGACAAGAAGGTCCCATGAATTTGGAGACTACCAAGAGAATGAGCTTAGACGACAACACCACCACTTTAATTAATTGTAGTGATCTTGATTTTGACAATTGTAGTCTTTCTGAAGTTATCACTTTTTTTTTGCAAAGAATGGCTAAAGATCCACACACTAGTTCACTAAATATTGCCTTCACCAAGCATATTACCAATGCTCTTATCAAAGCTAGGGAGGAGGAACTTAAGTTAGAGGTTTCTATTCTTAGAAAACTAGAAGATGGTTGGGATCCTATGGTCAAAATCAAATTGAATAATTTCTCTTGCTTTGCTTTATGTGATGTTGGAGCTAGTGCCTCCATTTTACCCAAAAAAATGTATGATATGTTTGAGTGGAAACCTTTTGATTCATGTTCTTTTGGTGTTCGTCTTGTCGATTCTTCCATAAAGAAACCTTTAGAAAGGATTGATGATGCTCTTATTGTTTTCAATGATAATTATGTTGCAGATGATTTTCTTGTCATGGACATTGAGTGTGATCCCTCATGTCCAATTATTTCGGGACGTCTTTTTCTCCGCATCGTTGGTGCTACCATCTATTATATACTTAAAACGATAGAAAACTAACGGCTGCGATTTTACCAATACAAAGTTTAGCTATTGAACGCTTGAGATTTATTAGATAACGGCTTTGCTAATTCTCATGTACATGAGAATTAGTTAAGTCACATGCAAGTTATTTTTTTTCTTACGTTGCAAACCAAATATGGTTATCCTGTTTTTCTGAACATGTACGTGATTTCGCTGAAGCGAAGCTTGCAGCCTAGAGAGGTGGGCCGTCCCACTTAATATATTTTTTAAGTTTTTTCCTATTCTTTTTTCTGTTTTGATTTTTTGGTTATTATTTTGTTCGTTTTTTCTTTTCTACTTTCAGATTTTAATGCATTTTTATTTTGTTTGCGTTTTTTATAACTTTTTATGATATATGGTGAATATTTTATTAAATACTTAAAAATAAATTTATTATGCTGAACTAATTTTAAATATACATTGATTTGTTTATATTAGTTGAAAATATTTATGTAGAATGAACATTTTTAGTATTCACTATTTTTTTATTATTTGACAAATATTTTTTAATAGTCACTAAACAATTTTTAAACATAGAATAGAGTTTTTTAATACGAAATTGTTAAAACGCATGTACACATGAAATATCGAAGCAACATATGAACCCGCTGCCGTGTGATTTTCTATTTTAAAAAACTGTACAAGAGTTGATTGAGGGTTGATTTAGATTGTTTGTCGTACGGGAGTTGAGCGCAAATTGTTTCAACTTTTTTGGTTGTTTTTTTCGCTTTTATCATGTGATGTTTATAGGTTGTCCTTTTTTCATTGATGGTTCCCTCTGCTTTTTTGTTGATTTTTTTCAGTTGTAATTCCACCAACGAGTCACAACTGGTTTTAATTTTTTTCTCAGTTTAAATCCACCAACTATTCTCTACTAGGTCCAACTTATTTTTCTTAGTTGCAAATCCACAAACGAGTCGCAATTGGGTCCAATTTTTTTTTTCATTTGCAAGACCACCAACGAGTCGCAATTGTGTCCGATTTTTTTCTAAGTTGCAAGTCCGCCAACGAGTCGCAACTGGGTCCGATTTTTGTTTTTCTCAATTGCAAGCCCACCAACGATTCACAAGTGGGACTGAGTTGTTTTTTCTCAGTTGCAAGTCTACCAACGAGTCGCAACTGAATCCAATTATTTTCTAAGTTGCAAGTCCGCCAACGAGTCGCAACTGGGTCCGATTTTATTTTCTCAGTTGCAAGCCCACCAACGAGTCGCAAGTGGATCCGAGTTTTTTTCTCTTTTGCAAGTCCACCAACGAGTCACAACTGGGTTCTATTTTTTTTCTCAGTTGCAAGTCCACCAATGAGTTGCAACTGGGTATGATTTTTTCCCTAGTTGCAAGTCAACCAACGAGCCGCAACCATGTCTGATTTTTTTCTCAGTTGCAAGTCCATCAACGAGTCGTAACTGTGTCTCATTATTTTCTAAGTTGCAAGTCCGCCAACGAGTGGCAACTGCGTCCGATTTTTTTCTCAGTTGCAAGATCACAATTGATTCGCAAGTGGGTCTAAGTTTTTTCCGCAGTTCCAAGTCCACCAACGAGTCGCAACTGGGTCCATTTTTTCTAAGTTGCAAGTCCACCAACGAGTAGCAACTGTGTCCGATTTTTTTTCTCAATTGCAAGCCCACCAACGAGTCGCAAGTGGGTCCGAGTTTTTTTATCAATTGCAAGTCCACCAACGAGCCGCAGTTGGGTTCAATTTTTTTCTCAGTTGCAAGTCCACCAACAAGTCACAACTGAGTCCGATTTTTTTTCTCAGTTGCAAGTCCACCAACGAGCCGCAGTTGGGTTCAATTTTTTTCTTAGTTGCAAGTTCACCAACAAGTCGTAACTGGGTTCGATTTTTTTTGTCAGTTGCAAGTCCATCAACGAGCCGCAACTAGGTCCGATTTATTTTTCGGTTGCAAGTCCACCAACGAGTCGCAACCGAGTTTGATTTTTTTCTCAGTTGCAAGCCCACCAACGAGTCACAACTGGATCCGAATTTTTTTCTCAGTTGCAAGTCAACCAACGAGTCGCAACTGCGTTTATTTTCCAGTTGCAAGTCCACCAACGAGTCGCAACTTGGTTTGACTTTTTTTTTCTCAGTTGCAAGTTCACCAACGAGTCGCAACTTTTCCGACATTTACTTACAATTTTTAAAATTGACATTTTTACATTTATTGTAGTAATGTTTTTTGTATGATAGTGCTTTTTTTGTCCATTGGAGCCCATTAGATAACTATCATCCTCAAACAAACAAACAAAAGGCTAGTTAAAAAATATGCGGGCTGATGTTAGCGCATGTGACTTAAAAGTCACATGTGCATGAGCCCTAGTCACTCCCTTCTTTTTAATCTTTGATGCAAAACATGCAGTACAATTTACCATGCCGCACGCCTGGCCTCCCTCCACCGTGCCCCCGGCCACGGCTACCCGGCCGGCCTCCGCCGTGACGGCACCCTCCCGGCCGGCCTCCCCCGCGCTGGTGTCCGGCCTTGGCAGCGCGTCCATCCACGCCGGCGACAGTAGCATCTTGGACACCTAGGCTGCTGAATGCGAGTCCAAACAGATCGATGGTGCATGTGAGGGCGAGTCAGAGATGAGGAGTTGGTGTGTGTACACTAAGAAGATGTGTTTGTACAATATTTCGTTATTTTTAAGATTGATTAAAGGCATCTCTGTTCTTTCTACTTGAGTGCTTGCTTGGTTCTCTGAACATCTGAGTGTTAAATACAAAAGTTCTGTCAATATTTATCTAGAAGCCCAATCAAATGAAGTGTTCACATTCTATAAGACCCTCTTACCATTTTTTCTAGAATGATCAACTGAAAACTCCAGTATTTTGTTATGTTTGTATATGTAAACTACTCTAAAAATATAGACTTTTTCCCGGTAAAGAGACAGATGGAACGCTAATAACTCCTAAATAAAGTTGTAGTTAATGAATCACGCTGGAAAGTACCATTGATTCATTGCGAGCAGTACAAATTATTAATTTTGAGGAGTACGAAATTCATAATTTACATAAGTACAAGATGCATGACAAGGCAAATTGAGTTCTATGAAAAACAATTGCGAGCAGTACAACCCATGAAAGATTAGAAGAACAAATGAATAGTAAGACAAGTTTAGGTAGTACCATTAAATCATTATGGAAAGTACATACTTATTTATTGCCGGGTAGTACCATTGAGGCATTCTTGGCAGTACCATTGAGTAATCTTGGGCAGTACCAAATATTTATTTTCGGCAGTACCATAGATTCATTTTGCGTAGTATCGTAGATTTGTCTTTCTACGTAATTGAATGAAAAATGTCTGCCAATAATGAAGTTTAACATTGTGAAAAATCAGAGTACAAAACTTATATTCCGGAAAATACAAGATGCATGTCGAGGGAAGTACGAAAACTGTTTCCCGAAACAGAGAAAATATAAGTATTTTGAGGGAAGTATGAAACTCATATTCCAGAGAAGTACAAGGCATATGTGGAGGGAGTTAGAGTCTCTGAAAACAATTATGGGCATTACAATTTAATGATTTTAAGGAGTACAAAAACTTCTTTATTGCCGAGCAGTACGAAACTCATATTCACAGAAGTACAATACTATGTTTCCTTCGAACAGGAAAAATCTCGGTATTTTCAATTTTGTTCAAAAACCGTGAAGAATTGAAGAAATGTTAAAACACAAAAAAGTTATCAAATTTCAGTACCTTTCCAACGCCATATCATTTGCATCATTCTGACGTTCAATGAACATCAATGATCATCTTTTAATAAAACCAATTTTTAGTATTTTCAAAACTGTTTCAAAACTATGCATAATTTGAAAAAACTTAAAACATCAAGACGTTTGTAAATTTCAGTAGCTTTCCAATGGTATATCATTTTCTCCATTCCGACAAGTGGTTAAAATATTAATATCAAATTACTGTTCATCTATTTTGAATGAATCTCGGTATTTTCAAAACTTCTGAAAATTTATGTAAATTTTGAAAAGCCTTAATACACACAAAATATGGGAAATTTCAATATCTTTCCAACGCCATATCATTTCCATCATTTTGAGGTCTAAAAATTATCCATAATCATCTTTTAATAAAACAGTTTTTTAGTATTTTCAAAACTGTTCAAAAACTATGCAAAATTTGAAAAACATTAAAACATGAAAACGTTTGGAAATTTTAGTAGCTTTCCAACGGTATATCTTGTGCTCCATTCCAACAAGTGGGTAAAATTTTTCGTTTAAAACACTTTTCAATCAACTTGTGATGATTTCTGTTTTTTTCAAATTCATAATAAAAAATAATTTTTTTGAAAAAAGTCACAATATAAAAGGCTGAGGATTTTCTGTAGCTTCCCAACGGTATATCATTTGTGCAATTTCGATGAACGGTTTAGAATCTACGATTGAATTACTGCACATAGACAGAAGAGCAGTACCGACTCCACGAAAAAGAAGTACGGTAGTGTAATACAGAAGCAGTACGAGATCTTCATCTCGGGCAGTACGAGATTATTGCTGAATATTATTCTATCATCGATTGTAGAATAGATGGCATGTATATATATACAGTCGGTCTATTCTTCTAATATTAGCAGAATAACTATTCTGCCAACACTTTAGAACTGCATCGTATCGCAAAGGGAACCTCACTTCTGACTTAACATCACTGCAACTCGGGTAAAACATAACCGAATACACCGTTTTCCCTTCAACTTTTGAACCGTTCATCGGAATTGAGCGTATGATACACCGTGAACACTTCTGATAATTCCTCACGGATTAATAGCTGTTTCGAAAACGGTGCGAAGACACAATTTCAAAGCGGGCGTTTTCTCGCGATTTCTCTTAAGCCGTTCATCGGAATGATGCAAATGATAATCCGTAGGAAAGGTATCGATCAGGCTCTCCATCCATATGAATAACACTTTCTCTAATTCCGCACGGTTTGAGAGGAATTTCAAATCGAAAAAAATGCAGCAACTTTGTTTTTGGTCGATGGATCTTGTAGGGAATCAAAAAATTTAACCGTTTGTCGAAACGATGCGTATGATACACAGTTGGATTCGTATCGAGTATGAGCATCTCCAACATGTTGAACACGTTTCGAGATTCATCACGGTTTTGAACGATTTTTGGAAATGGTGTGCTGCCCTCGCATTGACAGCGAGCGTTTTTGCGTAATTTTTTTGATTCGTTCGTCCGATTGATGCAATTGATACACGGTTGGATAGATATCATCGAGGCGCTCCATTTTCATATAAAACACTCTCTCTAACTCATTACGTTTTAAAAGGTATGTCAAATTTACTAAAACGCGGAACTCCGTTCTTCGCGGACCCAAAATCGACCAAGTGAACTGCATTCGCCAGGCAACCACACCGTATCCGACAGGCACGCGCACTGCATTATCGACAAACAGAAATGAACGTGTTTTTTCGTGGATTCAGAATCAACGAAGCGAACTGTTTCCGTCGGGCGCCGGTTGCATTCATTGACGGCGAGAACTGCATATGTTATTTTCAAAAAAATTATGAGAACTACAAAGTTCGCTTCGAGAAAAGTGAACCGCAATATAGACCGGAGTGAACTACATTATTTTCTTTGCTTTTTCTACCATATATTTTACGAGCGAACAATATTCAGTGAACTTCATCAGACGGCTGACCGCGCTACATCAAACAGAAAACTGCACTGCATCAAGCCGGCAAGCGAGCTGCACCATTTCATCTTAATTTTCAACCACTTTTACATCAGTCTCAACTTACAATCATACACTGGATCATCAAAAAAATATACACTGGACACCCACCCGCACCGCATCAAAGACTTCAAGGAAACTGCGATTGTATGCTTAAGCACAATCTAAAAAAGCAAACTGCAATATAGCTTCAGCAGAGCTATTGCCGAAACATGAATCCCAAACAATACTAATGTTTAAAAATCTAGAAAAAGGAAAAAAAACTCCGTTCTTCGACCGGTGCGTCCACCAGACTGCATCTCTGGCGTGGGACATGGGCACTGGCTGGGGAGGAGGCACTTGGCTAGAGCAAGGCGGCGCAAGTTGTATTGTGGGCGGCCGGATCCAGTCCATCACGGCTTGGATGGCCACTGTGGACATCGGGGAGGAAGGCTGGGGGTGCGCCAGGGATGCAGACCACGCGAGGGTCGCCGGCCACGCGCAGACCTAGCTGTGTCACCCTTGAACACGCCCGCGACGGGGCTGGAACTGCCGTGAGGCGCCATGGCGAACATAGAAGGAGGTGGGGGATCCGTGAGACAAAGGCGGAGCACGGCAAAGGGAGGTGACGTCGAGGGGCGGAGGGAGGCCAGGTCGACGTTTTCGCACCAGGGCATTGAAGATCCCTCACGGGCACGCCGGATCAGGTCGGTCGTCCACGCCATCCATCGCGGGATCCACGGATCTAGGTCGACGGCGTTGACCATGGAGGGCATTAGGTCGCAATAGAGCGTTGTGGTGGCTGGGAGGGGTTGGCGCGGGTAGGTGGCTTGGCGGCACGGTGGTGCAGGTAGGTAGTCAAGTGGAGGGGGACGGTCCCTGGCGGCGGCGGTGGAGTTTTGGGAGGAAGAGGCATGGGAGGAAGAAGGCTGGTTGGGGTGGGTGGGTGCGCATGTCACGGATATGAAGAAGGTGGGGTGGCGGGAGGGCGTGGGGCTGCGGTCTTTTTTTCTTTCGCGCGAACTAATATTTGATGGTTAAAGTGTTAGCAGAATAAGGGGTGTTGTTAGAATAAGACTCTTAAGGGTGTTGTTAGAATAGACCCACGCTACATATATATATATATATAGACAAAAGATTTCATATGTGGGTAACTCTGTGCACGCTGTAATCAAGACCGCTCTTGAAGCATTGGGATCTTAACTAGTGGTGGTCCAAACTTTCATTTTATTAATTTTCTACATTTCTTAGTCGTTTCCTTCATTTCTTATTTGGGAGCAATAGCCTGCAGCCTAGGACCCTAGACCCAACCCACTGCAGCATCACATACAGGCTCACAGCGCTGCACCCATGACGAACCCACCTAGGATCCACCACCATCGAGCCTTATCTCTGCAGTCCACCCTCCCCTACCACGAAAAAACATACGGAACCCACACCTCCCTCTCTAACCCTCGACCCTCTCTCCACACCCCCGATCTAGATCATGGATACCACGTTCAGGCGCCTAACCCTCTCACTCCCGACCACGGCGAGTACGCCTCCCCCCTCCCCACGCCGGCCAACCTCCCACGGTGAGCCCTCCCTCCGTTTCCTCGAGCTCCACTGACTCCCCCCACCGAACGGCGTCGCCCTAGCCATGAGCGTGGATCTGCGTGAGGGCGCCTGAGAGCTGAAGCTTCTGGTGATGGAAGGAGGGGGGCAGATCAGAGCTTTCCCCATCTGGAAGCCGTGGCTCTCCCCCTCCCATCCGAGATCCGCTGTCGAAGATGCAAGAATGGTGAGAAGCATCCGATCCGGCGTCCACGGCCACCTACTATCCTGATCTGGCCATGGTGATCTCTTCATCCCTTGGATCTCCGGACTTGCGTCTCCTAGCCACGGTGAGCTCCTGGTCATGGGGACGCTAGCAGCTGTAGGAGGAGACGAGCTGCTGCATCGCCCCTTCCTCCTATCCCTAGCATGGAGATCTTCTTTGCTTCCATGTCCAGCGTGAGGAGAGGGTGGGACGAGGAGATCTCTCGTTCTTTCCTCCCATCCCCATCGTTTGGTAGGTTTCCTGAACATTTTTTGAACCACGGAAGTTTGGAATTCTGGGATGGAGCATGTGCTAGATTTTCATCTCGACTTGTTACCGTAGATGAGTAGTTAAATCGTGATTTATTCGCTGCACATAGATGAACTTGTTGTCCCTTACGGTGGAACCTAGTGAACTGATGTATGGAACCAATTTGTGGCACCAAAGGAACCTAATGGAGTGATGTGTGGAACCATGGCAAGCACTGTGATGGATGCAATTATTTTTGTAAATGTTTGGCACTGAATGTAAACATGTTTGGCATCGAATGTATAAATGTTTGGCATCAGACGATTTATGCAGAACTTTCTGTGACTGGAATACGCAATTTAATTGTTAAATGGTTTGTAGCATGTGATGAATGCAATTATTTTTGTAAATGTTTGGCACCGAGTGTAAAAATGTTTGGCACCAGACGATTTACGCAGAATTTTTTCAAATGAATGTGATATGTGTTGAAAGCAATTATCTTTGTAAACAAGGTACAAACTGTACACATATTAGGCACTACATGTTTGGTGAGACGTTTGAATATCACTTTTGGCGATTAAAATAAACAACATATGGTTATATATAAGTCTGACTTTTTGCCAAGTATGGCTATGCACATAGTGAAAGGATGGTCTGAAACTTACTCTGCACAGAGTTTGTCTTATTACCTCATAAGTTCATGCCTAGATGGAAAGGCATGGCTGCACCTTCCTCTTATGAAGTGTGAAATTAATTAAATCAGAAAATAGGAACCTTTTTCAGCAAGAGGTTGGGATCTCAAAACAAACCAACGGTACCGATTGGATAGACCGTGGAGTTACAACATATGAAATCCATGCCCTATATATATATTCGTCACCCTGGGTGATGAATAGTTATTCTTCATCCCTCTCTATTTTGACATCAATGCACCGTAATGTTACATTTCGTAATTTTTTTCTTATTTCATACGTAAAAAGAGAACGTAAAAGTTATAATCACCGTAAAATATATTTTATATTACGTAAAATGACAAAGGTAAAAATGATGGTGTAAAATATACAGAAAATGTAATTTTTTGATTTTATGACCGATATTTTTGTTTTTTTATGTCAAAATTTATGAAGTGAATCCATATTAATGTAACTATTTGTATTACAAATATAAATTTTTTATGAAACGTCCGTAAAATTACCTCGGGTGAAGAATAAATTATTCTGTACCTTGTGTGATGAATAGCTTCACTATTATATATATATATATATATTGAAGCTATTCATCACCCAGGGTAAAGAATAATTTATTCTTCATCCGAGGTAATTTTACGGACGTTTCATAAAAAAATTATATTTGTAATACAAATAGTTACATTAATATGGATTCGCTATGTAAATTTCGACATAAAAAAACAAAAATATAGATCATAAGATCAAAAAAATTACATTTTATGTATATTTTACATCATCATTTTTAGTTTGTAATTTTATGTAACATAAAACTTTTTTACGGCGATTATACTTTTTTATGTTCTCTTTTTATGTATCAAATAAGACAAAATTTACGAAATATATAATTACGGTGCATTGATGTCAAAACAGAGGTGGGTGAAGAATAACTATTCCTCACCCAGGGTGACGAATACTCAATCCCTATATATACATACATACAGCCGGTCTATTCTGCTAATATCAGCGAAATAACTATTTTGCTAACACTTTCGCACTGCATAGGAACGCTAATGAGGACTGCACTGCTGACTTATGAGAGCTGCAACTCGGGTAAAATAGAACCGCATTACCGTTTTTCATAACTTTTTAACCGTTCATCGGAATTGAGCCTATGATACACCGTTGGTTTCGTATGGAAAAGGAGCATCTTTTTTATGCTGAACATTTCTTCCAATTCGTCACGGATTAAGAGAAGTTGTGAAAACGGTGCGGCAGCCCACATTCACAGAAGAAGTTTTTTTGCGATTTCTCTTAAACCGTTTGTCGAAACAATGCGTATGATACACGTCTAATACGTATGGAGTAGGAGAACAATTCATATAATTAAAACTTTTCGAGATTCTTCACGGTTTTGAAGTAATTTTAAAAATCATGTGCTATCCTTGTGTGGGCAGCGAGGCGTTTTTGTGTAAATTCATTTGATTCGTTCGTCCAATCGATGCAATTGATAGACCATTGGATAGCTATCGTCGAGGCGCTCCATTTTTATGTAGAACACATCCTCTAATTCCTTACGTTTTAAGAGCAATGTCGAGTTACTAAAATGCGAAACTCTGCTTTTTCGCGGATCAAAAATCGGCGAAGTGAACTACATCCACCGGTCAACCGCATCACATTTGTCAACAGGGAGAACTGTACCCATTCTTTGTTTATTTATCAGAACTTCGCAGTTTGATTCGGAGGAAGTGAACGTGGGGGCACAACGAAAGTGAAATGCACGAATTTTTTACAACATTTATATACGGCGAACCGCGATTGAATCGCATGCAGTGCACTTCATTGGACGGGATAACTGCACTACAAATGAGGCTGTTACGAACTGCATTTTTTTGGTCAAACTTCATTGCAAAATAAACTCATGTATTTTTTTCCTAAACATTCTTCGCACTCGAAGTAGTGTCAAACAAAAAATGAATTGATCTACCACAATTACAATCATACATGTATCACACAATGCACGCCCACGTGGGCTGCACTACAAAACTTCTTGTAAAATGAACTGCAAAACTTTTCCTAAAGTACAGTGAACTACAATTTTTTCCTTCATGGGGAGAATGTAGTTGAGAGAAGAGAAGATTTTTTTGCTGCGGCTGCTAATGAACCGCACGAGAGCACGCGGCACACTGCTCAAGTGACCCGGACGCGATGCAATGTGATGCAACGAATCGCAGATGAGCCGTGAACCAAGCACCCAATTACGAGAATGATCGGAGCTGCAGGCGGCCACCCATGACCGGCCTGAGCGCTGTCGTGCTCTCGATGAAGTGAAGTTCACGGGGCACTACTCGCCTCGTTTCAATCCGGATGGGACAGGACTCAGGCGGCCGAAATCGATCGGACTTTGCCGGATTGGCCGTGGAGGTTCCGGCGCTATAGGGGGGGGGGCAGCGAGTTGCTTGTGTCCACGGACGCGCGGCGAGGAGTCCGGTGCGGCCGGCACGCGGCTGATTATGGACAAGGAGAGGTGGAGGCCGGGCCACCTGCACGCAGCGGAGACGGGGGGCGACCTGCGTGCGGCTGGATCCACGGGCGGCGACCTGCGCGCGACCGGATCCATGGGAGGCGCGCGGCGGATCCGTGGGAAGGGGGGACGGTGGCGGTTAGATAGGCGGGGGAAGGGGGGACGATGGTGGTAGAAGGTGGACAGGGGGAGGGGGAGGGCGGCAGGCAGATCGACAGGGGGAAGGGGGACGACAGCGTTAGAAGTTGGATGGAAGCACGAGGTCGTGGCCTCGTGGGGGAGAAACGAGTGGGTGTGCGCGTCAGGGTGGGGTGGACTTGGTTGGCGTGGGGTGTTTTTTTGTTTGGTTCGGTTCGTAGGTGGGATGCGGGTCGGTTTAGTTAGATGCGGGAATTGAAAGTGTTAGGAGAATAAGCCCACTGCTAGAAGAATAAGCCTTAAGGGGTGTTAGCAGAATAGACCCACCCTATACGATAACACCCTTTAAAATCTTATTCTAACAACACTAGCTTATTCTGCTAACACTGAAGAAAATGTCCCGCACTCCCGCGCCACGCATTCGAACCGTAAGATGCAGAAAAAATAAAGCACCATCCCCCACCAGCGAGCCCACCACCCCACCCACCTGACCTTCTTCTTCCCTCCCCGCTCGTTCCCCAACCCCACCAATGGCTCTCGCCGCTGCCTCCCCCCCTTTTACTATGTTGCGGAGGCTACCTTTCCTTCCCCGTCTCCCACCCCCGCCCCCACCAGCATGTCCCCGACCGCCCCTAGTGTCACCACGACCAGGGCTGGACATCGGCTGCCCTTCCCCCCACCACTCGGCTCCCTCCGTGCGCCGGCCGCCACGGGCACCGCAGCATGCCGCCCTCAACCCGGCAGCAGATCAGGACGGTTACGTCCTCCAGGCGGCTCCCGGCGGCAGATCCACGCGGTTTGGATCCCGTCTCTCGCCTGGTCCTTCCCCGCTCCCCTCCGAAGCGCGAGCAGCAGCACGGTTGCCACCGTGGTCGGGCCGGCGTTGTGCTCGCCTGCCCTTTGATCCCGCCCTCCTCCTCCGCCAGATGGGGCCGAGCCCCTTCACCCCGCGCGCCAGCCGCCCCACCACGCCCGCTCGCCGGCCGCCCCACATCGCCTCCCCACCATGGCGCCCCTTTGCCGCGTCGGATCTGACGGGGTCAACCGGCGTCACGCTCACCCCCCGAACCCCGCTCCCCTCCGAAGCGCGAGCAGCAGCACGGTTGCCACCGTGGTCGGGCCGGCGTTGTGCTCGCCTGCCCTTTGATCCCGCCCTCCTCCTCCGCCAGATGGGGCCGAGCCCCTTCACCCCGCGCGCCAGCCGCCCCACCACCCCCGCTCGCCGGCCGACCCACATCGCCTCCCCACCATGGCGCCCCTTTGCCGCGTCGGATCTGACGGGGTCAACCGGGGTCGCGCTCACCCCACCCCCCCCCCCCCACCCCCCGCCGATCCTGCTGTAGACCGGTCGACCGGTGTTACATCCCGTTCATCTCATCTGGACACATCACCCAGATCTAAAATTCTTCATGTACAGTAGGTAGTAGCTATGTTAAAAATTCTTCATCTGCAAGAGAGAATGATTCCTTGATCATTTTGCAGTGCGCTTGGTAAAAGAATAGAAGAGAACAACTAGCTTGATTTGAAACTCTTCTTTCTGTTGTTTTGAGAAACGCTCGGCAAAAATGTAGTAAAAACTGATGTGGTTCACTTTTTATAGTGATGATGTTTACTTCAAAATAAGGATGTGGTTCACTTTCCCGTAATTACCGAGGATCACTTTCGTTTTATGAAAAAAGTTGAAAAAAGACAATAAAATTGCGTAGTTCTCTTGCCCATTTGATGCACTGCAGTTTCATGTCCTGCGGTTCAGTTTGAAAAAAAAGACAAAAGAAATATTTGTAGTTCACTATAACATATGGTGCAAAAAAAGAAAAAAAATATGCAGTTCGCTTCGGTTTGTCCCACAGTTTACTTCTCTTGAAACGAACAATAATGTTTTGATAAATAAATCAAAAAAACATGCAGTTCCCTCTTGGTCGACATTGCGATATTGATATGGGCAAGACGGCGAATCAACAAGAAGACAAGACTCAAGGAGAAGAAGCAGTAGAACAAGGGCAAGTCATATAAGAAGAGGAGCCGCGAGAAGACAAGGCCAAGAAGTTCCCAAGCTTCAGGCCGCGGTACTACCGCTCTGGCCGCGGTACTACCGCGCCACGGTACTACCAGACCTACTACCGTGCTGGTCAGGAGAGATACGGTAGAGACTACGGTAGTAGCCGCGGTACTACCGCGCCAATCACGGTACTACCGTGCTGCCTGCGTGCAGAAACAGGACTGCGGCCCTTGTACCCCCGTTTAGACCCCCTAGCTTATAAAAATAGAACGTCCTACGAGTTTGAGGGAAGCGTAGGTCAAAATTAAAGTTTGAGAACCATTGGGTTGTATCTCTTGGTGAAGCTTCCCTCCGGGGTTGGCGATGCCGTTTATCCAATAGATTGCCGCGGAGGTTCTTGTGTTCATCAAGAATTGTCGTGTTCTTGGTTTGAGGCGTGGTGATCTCCATCACGTTGCTTGCTGGATTCGTTCCTCTTCTTCAGGTTACGTTTGTCGCGTGATTGGAAGGATTCTATCCGGGTTGCTCGCTGTGAAAGATCGGGACAAAGCTCAAAAGGAACTCCGTTCCTTATCATGTGGTATCAGATTTTCGGGTTGATCACGGCGAGTTTGTGTTGATCGATCGCATCTAGATCGGTTTTTCTTGAGAGGAGTTTGCTTGGAGGATTTCTCGTTCAGATTGATTTGTTTGGAGGAGATTGTGCGTAGAGGCTGCAGATTGCTGTTGTGTTTATGCAGATTTGTTTCCACTAGATTGATTTGAGAGAGGATTGCTAGAGGTTGAAGAAAAGGAATCCCGTAATTGGATTTGGCTGTCAGGAGTCCCAAAATTGATATAGGTGCAGAATCCGCATCCGTGCTCCAAATAAGGCGTGTAAGCACAAATTGGAAAGGATATCTTGTGTGCTTTCCAAATTGTATGGCCGTCGCTTACGATTCGCATCGGTTGAGCCGCAAACGTACAAACAATACTTGGTTTGGTCATGCTGATGCAGGGTTGGATGCTATGTCAGAATTTTTGCAAGTGTTAGCGGAGACCGAGACACAGATAGAAGCTATGTCCAAAACAATCTCAGATTTTTCTGCTAGCTCTCAAAAGGAGTTGATTCCAAATTCTGTTGAGATTAGTCAGACGGTTGTTCCACTACAGAAATTTGATGAGGCAGCAACCATGATTTCTGACATGGCGGATGATGTGGGCACGGATGTTGTGGATGATATTGTACCATTGAGTGGGCTGAATGTGCAACTCAAGAGAGTACATGGTGATACTTGTATGAAACTGGATAGAAGCCATCGTTGGAATTTATTTCAGGCGCAGTGTATGATCAAAGGCAAAGCATGAAAGTTGATGATTGATGGTGGTAGCTGTACTAATGGCATTAGCAAGACGATGGTGGCAGCATTGGGGTTGTCCATATGGCGTATTCCTGAACCGAAGCATCTTGAGTGGTTGAATAGCTGCGGTATGCTGAAGGTTACTCATAAGGTGTGTGTGCCATTTACAGTTGGTGATTATGTTGATGAGGTGGAGTGCGATGTGTTGCCATTGGAGGTGTGTGGACTGTTACTTGGGCATCCATGGCAGTATGATCGCAATGCAATACATGCGGGCCGTGCAAATACATATTCTTTTATGCATGATGGGAAACACCGGACTTTGAAGCCTATGGGTGATGATCTTAGTCAGTCTGATGTGGTGCTGGTGGTTCGCAAGGAGAAGTTGCACAAAGCTAAACCACAACCAACTTTAGCTAAGTTGCAGCCTGAGGAGCATGATGCTAAGAGCGTCAGTACTGAAACTGCTTCAACTATGCCTGTAGATGACAAGCCAGTACTTGTTAGTGACAAGCCGGTTGAAGTAAAGCCTCTTATTGGTGAAAAGAAGGAAATTGCAGCATGTGATACACCTTCAGTTTGTGTTGACAAAGGTGTTCAGATCGATGGTGGTGATGTTCGTGACTCGGTGCATATGGCGATGAGGTTCGACGACCGCGGTTTTGTTCGAACACCTCTGCGACGTTTTGTTGGAGTAGCTGTGCGTGTGCACAAAGGCAAGGATGGACATGTTCGTCAGTTGTGTGGCCCGGGCATTACCACTTTGCAGGGTCGTCCAAAGAAGGTCCATGTTCCGCAACAAAGGGCTCCATCAAGAGTTGAGAAGAAGAAGGTGGTGGCGCCAAAGTCCAAATTCATATGGAGAAGAAAGGAGGCGCTCCATGTTGTATCAAGTCTAGCGGCGACGACGTGTGATGCTGTTGATATCACACTACCCTTTCGAGCAGAACCTCACGCGTTGAGGGGGGAAGGATGATATGAGCAAGACGGCGAATCAACAAGAAGAAAAGACTCAAGGAGAAGAAGCCTTAGAACAATGGCAAGCCATATCGGAAGAGGAGCCGCGAGAAGAGAAGCCCAAGAAGTTCCCAAGCTTCAGGCCGCGGTACTACCGCTCTGGCCGCGGTACTACCGCGCCACGGTACTACCGGACCTACTACCGTGCTAGTCAGGAGAGATACGGTAGCGACTATGGTAGTAGCCGCGGTACTACCGCGCCCGCGGTACTACCGCGCCAATCACGGTACTACCGTGCTACCTGCGTGCAGAAAGAGGGCAGCGGCCCTTGTTCCCCCGTTTAGACCCCCAAGCTTATAAAAATAGAACGTCCTACGAGTTTTAGGGAAGCTTAGGTCAGAATTAAAGTTTGAGAACCATTGGGTTGTATCTCTTGGTGAAGCTTCCCTCCGGCGTTGGCGATGTCGTTTATCCAATAGATTGCCGCGGAGGTTCTTGTGTTCATCAAGGATTGTCGTGTTCTTGGTTTGAGGCGTGGTGATCTCCATCACGTTGCTTGCTGGATTCGTTCCTCTTCTTCAGGTTGCGTTTATCACGTGATTGGAAGGATTCTATCCTTATCAGATATGTATCAGATATGGTTGTCCGAAGAATGTAGTTCACTTCCCTGATTCTGGATCTGAGAAAACATTTTGGTTGGCCGCTAATGCAGTGCGGTTGCACGTCGGATGCATTTACATGCAGTTCGCTTCGCCGATTCCGGATCCACAGAAAACGCGTTCATTTTTTATCACCGCTAATGCAGTGCGCTTGCCCTTCGGATGCGGTGCGGACGCCCGACAGATGCAGTTCGCTTGGCCGATTTCGGGTCCGCGAAGAACGAAGTTCCGCGTTTTTAGTAGAATCGACACAACTTTTAAACCGTAAGGAGTTAGAAAGAGTGCTCTACATAAAAATGGAGCGCCTCAATGATATCTGTCCAACCGTGTATAAATTGCATCAATCGGATAAGCGAATCAAAAGAATTTACGCAAAAACGCCCGCTGTCCACAAGAGGGGCAACACACCGTTTTCTAAATTCCTTCAAAACCGTGGAGAATCTGGAAAAGTGTTCAACATATGGATTATTCTCCTACTCCATACGAATCCAACGGTATGTCATACGCATCAATCGGACAAGCGGTTAAAAGTTTGAATCTCTACAAGATCCGGCGACAAAAAACGGAGTGTGCGCGTTTTTTTGCGGCTAGATTTCTCTCAAATCCGTAGCGAATTAGACAAACTGTTCTACATATCGATGGAGCGCCTGATCGATATCTTTCCAACAGTATATCATTTGAATCATTCCGATGAACGGTTTAAGATAAATTGCGAATAAACGTCCGCTGTGAAAGTGGGTCGCCGCACCGTTTTTGAAACTTCTCTTAATCCATGAAGAATCGGGGGAAATATTTAATATAAGGAAGATGCTCCTTTTCCACACGAATCCAAAGGTGTATCATACGCTCAATTCTGACAAACGGTTAAAAAGTTAAGGAAAAAATACTGCATACGGTTCGTTTTTACCCGAGCTGCAGTGCTCGTGAGTCAGCACTGTGGTTCCCTTTTCAGTACGATGCAGTTCTGAAATGTTATCAGAATAGTTATTCTGCTAATATTAGCAGAATAGACCGGCTGTATATATTTATAGGGTGAGTCTATTATGATAACACCCCTTAAGTGTCTTATTCTGCTAACACTTGGGCTTATTTTGCTAACACCTGACGTGGGTACAAAAAATCCGCTCAAACCCGCACGACGCGATTACAAAAAACCACCCGCCCTTACCCATCTACCCCGCACGATCCCACCCACCCCCGTACAGACAGCACCACCACCCCACCACCTCTCGCTTCGCCCGACCCACCACCACCTCACGGCAGCCCAACAACTGCCCCTGCCGCCCTCCCCGGCCGCCACCGTGCGCCGCCCAATCCCCGGCACCACCGCCCGCCGCCCGACCCCCGGCACCACCGCGCGTCGCCTCCCCCATGCCCCAGCAAATCTGGCCGCCGTGGGCAATGGTCTCCGCCGTTCTCCATCTGGATCCCCTCGAGCGGACAACCGCCCCAACGCCCCTCCCGGCGGAGGATCCGGACTGGCAACTCCGTCGTCGCTCGCTGCTCCTCTCCTTCCCCGCGACCGGTTCTGGATACTCCCCGCCCCTGTCGATCCCCCGTGAATCTGTCCAGGGCGCCACATCACGGCCCGGTGCGACCAACCGCAACCGGAACAAGGATCTCAGCCGCCCCCTTCTACCACCACGAGCCACGGGTCATCGACTTCCTCTCCGTTCGGATACGCGCGCCGTGGTCCTTTCCAACGACTTGAACGAGGGGGGCTAGAACTGTCTCGTCCCCGGCCTCCAGCAGCTGCCTAAGTTAGTTTATCGCTCACGCACTAAAGATGGGAACGAGATCCCGCTCGTGTGCCCCCTCTGCTCGAGCTTCTCCTCTTCCAGCGATGGCCAACACACATGTACGCGTGTAGTCGTCGCGTTGATGAAGCCCGCTGGTGTCCAGGATGTAGCCCATTCCATTCATCCCTGTGTTTTTTCTTTGTGCAGTTCATTGCTCTTAGAAAAAATTTCAGGATTTTTGTGCGCGTGACTGTGTGGTTGTATATTTGTACTTCATCATGGCTAAAGACAAAAACAAAAAACGTATGTAGTGAAGAAACTGGTTGTTGTTCACTTTGAGAGGGGAAAAGAAACTGAAAATATGGTTCAATTTGTTTTAAAACAGAAGCCTATGCAATAAAAATCATTTTTATTTATAAAAGTAGTTCATTTTAAAATATTTAACCATAAATTTTATGCAGTACTCTTTTGTTGATGTTGCGGTATGGTTTCCCATCTTCCGCGAATTATCGCGCTTTATAAAATATTGATTGCGGTTCACTTGTTGATCGTTGTATGTCTATGTTAAAAAAACACAAAGACGTGCAACTCGCTTAGATGTGTGCTGCGGTGTACTCCCTGAAGCAAAAGTGTCGCGGTTTGATAAGTGAATCGAAAAAAAGTGTGCAGTTCTGTCTGGTCGCACATTGCAATGTGTTCGCTCGTCGGATGCAGTTCCCTTCGCGGAATTCGGATCCACGAAAAACACGTGCAATTCTTTTTGGGGATAATGCAGTGCACTTGCCCGTTAGATGCGGTGCAGTTGCCCGACGAATGCAGTTTGCTTGGTCGATTTGGGTCCGCGAAGAACGGAGTTCCGCATTTTTAGTAGAATCAACACAACTTTTAAACCGTAAGGAATTATAAAGAGTGCTCTACATACAAATGGAGTGCCTCGACTATAGCTATCCAACCGCGTATCAGTTGCATCATTCGGACGAATGATTCAAAAAATCTTACGCAAAAACGCCCGCTGTCCTCAAGAGGGCAGCACACCATTTTCAAAATTCCTTGAAAACCGATAAGAATCTCGAAAAGTGTTCAACATGTCAGAGATGATCCTACTCCATACGAATCCAACGGTGTATTATACGCATCGTTTAGACAAACGGTTAAAAAGTTTGACTTTTTACAAGATCCGTCGACCAAAAACAGAGTTGCGGCGTTTTTTTCGATTTGAAATTCCTCTCAAACCATGAGGAATTAGAGAAAGTGTTATACATATGGATGGAGCGCCTGATCGATACCTTTCCAAATGTGTATCATTTGCATCATTCCGATAAACGGTTTAAGAGAAATCACGAAAAAACGCCCGCTGTGAAAGTGTGTCGCCGCACCGTTTTCGAAACTTCTCTTAATCCGTGAGGAATCTGGACAAGTGTTCAACATATCGAAGATGATACTTTTCCATACGAATCCAAATGTGTATCATACACTCAATTCTGATGAAAGGTTAAAAAGTTGAAGCAAAAACGGTGCATGCGGTTCTGTTTTACCTGAGATGCAGTGCTTTGAAGTATATATATATATATATGTCTAATCTTCACTTAATGACTTAAATATATCAAACATATTCCGTTACATGCAAATTTTTTGGTGATACATTGAAGCACACGGTTCGTGTATTACAACCGTTTTCTTAACCACGGATGGCACGCCTACACCATCCAATGCGCACGGATCGAATGGTCACCAATGAACCAACATCAAGCTACTGTAGTTCCTGTGGATATTGTATTTAACTTTTTTTGCGGTTTATAAGTGCAATAAAATGTTTAAAAATAACAAAATAACAAGGAATGCGTGCAAATTGTAAGACATATCATGTATAGATGCGTGGCAACTACGGAAAAGAAATCAACCACAATCGACGAAGTAACGATACAATCTAGTTGTAACCCGGACATTTCACAATTTGTTCCCTACATATCAAAACCCTGGTCCTTCAAGTGAGATGCCCCCGTTTGCAAGGCGATCGCATGATAATCTTTCTTAAAATGTCTGAAAATTTTACCACATCATAATTTTGCCTTATCACGGCGCCACGCTAAGTCTCATATAATTCCGTGCGAATTTGAATTTTTTGGAATTTTAAAACCAGTGAACTCAATGTTTCCCGATTGAAAGACGTGACCGAGGTGCAGCAAGTTCATCCTATTACCGTACATGCATCCTACATGTTAACATGACATATATGACTTCCCATTATATCTTTGTGGAATTTGGGTGAACTCGTAGTTCAAATGCAAATAAATTCATAGTGACTGCATATGAAACAGACTTAGCGCATATATATATATATATATATATATATCAAACTGAACAAGAAAAAAGACAAAAAACACAATGGCTCAGATGTAAAAAAAATCCATAACATCTGCGTAATCTACACTTAATGACTTTAATATACCAATCACACCGCTTTAGATGGACAATTTTCGATGGCACGGTTAAGCACACGGTTTGTATATTACACACGTTTTCTTAACCTATACCCTGCGCAATTCGTGATCATATATATACAATTCACAAGTAATCAAGTATGATTAATTATACACCAATAGTAAATACATATATAAATGCATGTAGAATATGACAAATTAATTAAAACAGAACTAATAAGTGAATTTTTGCCATATACGCTAAATGCACTTTCAGTTCGCTTGTCATTCTCGCGCGTGCTTCATCGTCGTCGTCGACGACTCCTCTTCTTCTTTTTGCTGCTCGCCACCAGATCATCCACAATATCATCAAGGATTTCTGCACGACAAGGCACTCCCGCATAGTTGACATGCGCCTGTACGAGTCGTAACTAGAAAAGGCGTCCAACGCCTCGTAGACAACATGAGGCGGAGTGAGCTCGCCCTCCCATGTCGAGTGCAGCCATTGCTTTGTAAGAGTGTCCATCCCGCTCTTCTTGCCTTTGTATAACAACCGTTTGCTTAACCTATACCCTGCAAAATTCGCACGTGCTTTCTGATTGGCCAGAACGCAACACCCCGGATCGCACGCCTGCACCGTCCAATGTGCACGGATGGAACGTTCACCAATGAACCAACATCATGCTGCTGTAGTTCTGGAGGATATTGTATTTAACTTTTTTACGGTTTATAAGTGCAATAAAATGTAAAAAAACCAAAATAACAAGGAATGCGTGCAAATTCGAAGACATATCACGTATAGACACGTCATCAAGATTTCACCTCTTGTCAGATCTTTGCCGTCTGCCGGACAAACGGCATAGTAATGCTCTTTTCCGTCTGCCAGATATATGTAGACGACATACTGACCAAATGACACCCAGTCTGTTGCCAGATTGCACAGCTGGGTGCCATGTGTCACCTTGGCCGACCACCAGCAGATGGCAAACACCTTTGCCGACTGCCTGGAGACGACAAAGAACCTATATTGCCTCTGTTTTTTCTAATTTTCTTTTAATCCCTGCATTTGACAAAAATATAGCAATATATATAGACATATACATGTTCTCAACAACAGTATAAGCACCCACAAATTTTGATCAACCAAAACTATGCATATATATATTTTCATCAATCCCATACTCATATATAGTCTCAAACACAACAAGTGATCTTCTCCAAACACAATATATACATAGTACATCATAGCACTCCATCATAGCACAATATCAAACACACAAGTGACAATTTTTTATAAAACTAAGCTACAAGTCCAAATGCACCACTCCATCATAGCATGACTCCCTTCAAGCAAATCTGCAAAAATGAGGCTAAGAAAGTTATAAGAAGAACAAGTAGAAGAAGAAGTAAAATGAGAAGAAGAAGAGGAAGGAGAACTAAAATGAGAAGAGGCAGAAGAAGAAGAAGTAAAATGAAGAATTAAAATGAGAAGAAGAAGAAGAAAAAGAAGGAGAAGGAGAAGAAGAAAAGATCCTCTCCTTCTTCTTCTGTTTTCTTCTTCTTCTTTTGAGCAAACAAAGCTAACATAAGCAATGGTGATCGAATTAAGCTAGATTTAGCATATTTTCAGGAAATTGAGCTAACTTCAGCATTTTTGAGCAACTAAGCAAACTTTAACAATTGTTGAGCCAATTGAAGCTAGCTTTAGCATTTTTTGACCCAATTAAGATAACTTTGAGATTTTGTGAGCAAACTAAGATGACTATGTTAGTTTTGGAACTAGCTAAGCTAAATATGTCTTTTTTTTGTAAAATAGGCAAAGTATGGCATTTTTCGAATAAATATAGGATTTCAGAAGCTAAATATGCATTTTCAAACTAACTAAGCATTTAGAAAGCAAAATATAGAACATAAATTATCGGAGTGTAGCCCTAAAGGCTGAGGTGGCTAAGAAGCATCAGTCGGGTTGCCCGAGGTTGACGGGGGAGAAGGGTCATGGGATGCAGCACGAGAGTTATGCTGCACGAAAAGATCAACTAGCGGTTAGCACGACGCCACTCAATAAGGTATTGATGATCATTGAAAGATACTCACCGTCACCACAGGAGAAATGATCTGCATCGGTGGAGCGGCCTGGCAAGTCTTCTCGCACATAGTCTACACATTTTTTTCCACCAGTCAATCATATTAGTTCCTAATATAAACAAACATTATAACATGCATTCTTTGGTTGAATATGAACAACTGACTTACCACGATGAGCTCGTACAAGGCCCGGTTCGACGCATCGTGGCGTGCCACGGCCTCCTCAAGAGCCTTCGCCGTCCTCTCCTCCGCCAACCGCTCTCTCTCTGCTACCTTCTCCTTCACAACCGCTCCTTCTCCTCGAAAAGCCGCTAGGTATTCTGTCGCTCTCTGTCTCAAGAGCTTCCTGCAACCACACTCCTGTAGTTAGCACTGTAATATTCGATGAGAGAACACAAGAATGCAAGAGTCCTTATGGCTAACCTCGATAGCGAGATCGACTGGCCGCACACGATTCCTTATAGCAGGAGAAGAGCTCGTTTGGCGCGCCTTGATCCCAGAAAGAGTCCTATTGCACCGAATCAACTTATCTCCAATGGCCATGGCGCCATGGCACCTTACGCCACCAGAGATCATCACCAGCTCCGGGTCAATAGGCTTCCCAACCGGGGTATAATCCTGCCCGTGCTTCTCCTTCGCCACCTCAGTATAAGCCTTCATCTTACCAAAGGCTGCAACATTGGTGAATGTCAATGGAGTGGCAATATCCGACTCTAAGAGTGCCTTGGCCTTCTTGTACGACGCTGTATGGGCCATGCCATAATTTTCGAAAACCCCAAGTGGCTCTGTTTTATTATACTCCGCCTAAAAGACAAAGAAAAGCACAATATTAGCAAAACGACTAACTTTTGGGTGCGTAAAAGACAATATTAGCAAAGCACACATACCCATTTTTTCCTGTAACCAGCTAAGTTGCGACCGCCTTGATGGTGTGGCACACCAACCATCTGGGCGCGCCGGTCCTTGGCATTGTTGTGCGCGGCCAACCAGGCTTTTTAGCACCACTCGTCCACAATGACCTCCCAACAATCCATCTTATCCGCACACCATCTTGGTGGCGCCTAAGTTAGTAAACAGGAAGATTAGCAATTATAGGCCTAGCTAGCTAGGAATCAAATCAAGGAAACTAAAAGACACAAGAAGGGGTTAGCATCATGTACTGGTCTCTCATAAGATACTTCTTTCGGCATTCCTACTTGCTACACTTAAGGCCACGCTTGGCGTAGTAGTCACGGACCGCCTGCACTCGCATCTCGTGCCTTGTGTTCTGCAAGAGGCGCCTACACTCTTGGATGAGCACCTTTCCCGCCTCCTCCTCCATGGACTCTTCGACCTTGTAATAGACCTGCAATTAATAGCACGAGACAACATTGACGAGTGCACCAACTACCTAGCTATTCTCAAGTTCTCATTGTGTGAAAGAGAAATTACCTAAAATCCGTTCAACACCATGTTCGCTCTGGTGTGGCATTCGACCCCTTTGACGGTCGTATTTGACGGGGCCTCGGCAGCTATATAGTGCTCCCAATGGAGTCCGGGCTGCGGAGGCGAATCATCATCGGGCAACTAAACCAACCCCGGGAAATTCTGCCTGATGAGCACACCAAGGATACCGTTGGGATTGCGGACACCAGAGGCGTATGCCCAACCCCTGCAATACAAACAAGTAAAAAGCCGTTAGATATTTGCATAAACCTCGGCGTACTGAAACAAAGTAATTAAGTGCACTTACGTCTCTCCAACAGGCGTAATCAACGACCTATGGGCGGGAGTCACCGACTCAGCCGGGAGCCGTGTACCCCCACGCTGGTACACGGTGATACCCTCAGCCCCCTCAGCCTCATCATCAGTGGGAACCGCCTCCTCTTCACCAACCCGCCTCTCTTCACCAACCTCCCCCTGGGGCGTCTCCACCTCCGGCCACGGACCCTAGGACGTGCGCTGGGATGTAGCCTCCTCCTCCACCACGGTACTCTTCGAGGAGGGATCCACCCTGTGCTCTGGTGAATCAGCCAGAGGTGGTGGCGAGGAAGGCGCAGCTGTCCGCCTCCCTCTCGTGCGTCCACCACCTGCTCTGCCTCCTATCCCGACCCGCTTCGTCCGACCTCCTCTCCCCTTGGGCACCTCAGAAGTAGGAGGCGAGGACATACTCTCGAGCAAAGACCTACGTAGAGTCCCTGGTGCGAGTGCAGTACCCCGGCCCCTATCTCGTGACGAAGAACCACCCGCGGAGGTCTCGCCCTCCATATCTGTCACGAACCTGCCAGAAATCATAGTAAACAAAATTAGTAAAATGAGAAAAAGAAATAATACTACTACAAAAGGAAAAGTAATTACTATAATGAGAATATATATACATATATTTAATTAAAGTTGGGATTCATACAACTAACAATAGTCGGGATCATCCGTCTCTTCTCCGGGATCAATTGATGGATCGTCATCACTATCACGCGTGTCGTCGTAAATGACGGCATCATCGGGTTCAACAACACCATCATTTGGAAGGCCTTTCTGTAACCAGGCAAGCATTGACAAGTCATCTGGAGCAGTAACATCTTCTTCTTTAGGAGGCTCTTGCACATCATTGGTATGGGATTCTTCCTCATCATCGGTATCAGGTTCACTCTCATTGTCTTGTTCCAAGTTCTCGGGGTGTGTAGAGAGGTTTCAGAAACGTTTTTTGAGGCTCTGGGTTTCTTGGAAGAATTCTGCTTCATATGTCTCTGGGTTAATGTGAGGCTCATAATCATCTTCATTGGGGGGAGGTGGTCTAAGATGTGGCGGCACATCATAAACGACATCCCAACCTTTCAGGTTTTCAACCGTTTGGTAGGGGTAGGATAGATAGAAAACCTGGGTGGCTTGTTGAGCCGTAATATAGACATCATGGACATTTAAATGTGTGTCTTGTCGAATTTCGACTAGACCTACATGTTCATGAGTCCGTCTAGTCTCCGACGGAAGAAACCAATGAAACTTGAAGACAACGACGTTCGGAGGATTTTCACCATAGAATAGAAGTTCGTATATTTCTTCAACTCTTCCTTAATATTCGATACGTCCTTCGCCAACAGCCGACACACACAAATTTATAGATGTTCGATCGGGCATTATTTGTTCTTTGCCAACGGTATGAAAGCGATACCCGTTGATGTCGTATTGCTCAAATGTATGAACCTTAAAGTCAAAACCATTAGCGACTTGTCTCAATTCGGCGTCCATAGGCTCGTTAGGTGAATTTGCCTATAAGTTTAATAGGAAAAGATTGGTATATTAGTCGGAAATATGACCAACAAAAGAAACCCTTTATGAATGGTATTTACCGTTCGTTTGAACCAAGAGATGAAACCGGGATTGCCGTCTCCATGTTTGGCGAGAAGCTCATACTCTGCGATGGAATCCCTTTCAATAACCGCTCCATTCGAGTATTGGGCGACGTATCGACTGTACCAATTGATGTGAATAAGACACTAGAATTATAAGAAGTTTCAAAACATTTTATGTACCGAGCACTTACTTGATGTACGGACGCACTTCTGTTAGGTTGGTGAAGATATACAACGTAAGGGTCCTCCATTCTTCGAGATCCAAAATCATATTTCTGAAGCACCAACAGATCCGAGCTTCCCTTTGAATTGGCTGAGGTTGGATTGACGTCGTTCGGGGTCGCCAGTATTGTATCGAGGATTTGGATTATGCAAATGGCAATTTTTGGCTTCATAGTGTGCTATCATGAAGTTTGCCGCCTCCTCGGTAATGAATGCCTCGGCCATGGATTCTTCAATTCTACATTTATTTTTAAATTTTGCTCGAAGCGTCTTCTACATTCTCTCGGTTGAATAGCACCAACAGTTTTGCACAGGGCCACCCAATCTTTCCTCGGTCGGGAGATGCAATATCAAATTCTCCATCGGATTAAAAAAACTCGATGGAAAGATCTTTTCTAACTTGCAGAGCAACTCCGCCGCCGTCTCTTCCATGTCTTCTAGCACGCCATCGGATAGTTCTTTAGCACAAAGAACACGGAAGAAATAGATCAGTTCTTCCAGTACTAGCCATTCTTCCTCGGGGATATAGCCGCGCAACATCACCGACATTACCCGCTCAAGCCATATGTGCCAATCATGACTCTTGAGCCCAAATATTTTCCGTTTTTGACTTTCCATCTATGCCGAAAAATGTACCAAATAGGGCCTCACCGGTATTATTTTCAGTGTGCATCACATCAATGTTGTGTGGAAGTTCGAGGTCTTTGAAGTAGAGGAGATCCCAGAAGCATGTCTTGTGAGTCCGTGCGTGTTCTGAATTATATCCCTTGAAATACCCGGGACGTTCTGGATCAGGCTCGAGAGAGTTCAACTGAGCCAGGACCTGTTCACCCGTCATCGTAGGTGCTGCCAGTTATTTGACAGCTTTGCCTTTGATGAAGTTGTTCCTGTCTCTTCTGAAAGGATGCTTAGGAGGCAGAAACTGTCTATGCAAGTAGAAGTAGGAATACTTGCCACCCGCCTTCAGCCAATGAATTTGAAGAGCAGCCTTGCATGTTGGGCTTGCGAGCCTTCCATGAACACACATGCCAGAGAAAAGCGCATACGCCGACAGGTCATGCATCGAGTACTGGTACCACACAGGCATTATGAAGGTCTTTTTTCTAGCTACATCATATGTCTTGAACCCTTCATCCCAAGCTTGTTGCAATTCCTCCTTAAGCGGTTGCATGTACACATCCATATTCTTCCCCGGATATTTGGGCCCTGGTATTATCAATGTCAGGAAAATGGTCTTCCTTTTCATAATATCTGAGGGGGGGGGGAAGATTGAGTGGCATGAAAAATATAGGCCAACAATTATATGAGGCTGCCATCAGACCGAAAGGATTGAACCCATCCGTGCCGACGGCGATTCAGCAATGCTTTGGCTCCTTAGCTTTTTTCCAATGTTTTTCATCGAAGTGCTTCCATGCTAAACCATCTGATGGGTGAGTCAACATCAGCTTCCCATCTGCATCAAATTCCGTTCTCTTCCCATATTTGTGCCATGTCATATGTCTGGCTGTCTCTTCCATCATTTAAAGGCATTGAATTCTTGGTATCACTGGAAGATACCGAAGAACATTTACGGGTATTTTGGTCTGCGTCTTATCACCTTGACCATTGTCTACCACAACATACCTGGATGACTTGCATTTGGGACAATAGTCTTCCCACACATACTCTTTCCTAAATAAAGCACATCCATTCTCACAAGCATGTATCTGCTCATAGGGCATCTTAAGTACCTTGAGGATCTTATTCGATTGGTACAGGTTTGCAGGCATAACATGATCTTTTGGTAGAAACCACCCAAATATGGTCAAGATCGCATTTTAGCATTCTGTGCCCAAGTTGAATTGTGCCTTCAGAGCAATCACTTGTGCGGTGGCATCGAGCTGACAAGGCTCAGTGTGAGCGAGGAGATGACGTTTTGAGGACTCCAACATCTCATAGAAGGCCTTCGCAGTTTCCTCCATCTTGTCGTCCTCATCCCGCGCATTGTCAAAGTCCTGCACCATGTCTTCGATCCCGGTTCCGTACTCGTCCGTGTGCTGGCAGACTCTCCAGGGAAAGTCCACACCGTATAATCAGGCTTAAAACCCCACTTCTGCAAGTGTTTACCCATATCCACCTCTGTCGCCTGTTTATAGTTGTCGCACATAACACAGGGGCACCAGGTTTTTCTCTGACCATTTGCAACCGCTGCTCTCAGAAACTCCTTGGTTTTCATTGCCCATTCAGTGGTCATCTCTTTCTGATTAGGGCGACCGGTGTACATCCAGGCACGATCATCGCTCATCTTGTCACTAGCTAGCTACTAAACAACAAATATACAAGTTTGTCAATTTTATTACGTCCACTTTTTATTGCTTTTATACATAGCTACGACATATGAAATTAATTAACCTACACACTAATAGGTAAAGATAGGTCCTAATCCCACATGAGTATGTGTAGATTGGGTTCATTTTCCCATGCTCTGCTCCCGACCCGACGCAGAATTTTGGCAACACCTCCCCGTTGTTCTCCTCATACACGTCTCGACAACAAGCCGAGAGGTTCTGTATACAGAGAACAACAGGGAGGCGCTGACGAAATTCCACGTCGGATCAGGAACAGAGCATGGAAAAACGACCCAATCTACACATACTAGGGCTGTCCATGGATAACGTTGGACAATTCGAAAAAATTACTATTATAAATATGCAAATGAATGCATATTTATAACTGTAATCCTTTCGAACGGGAGACGCATACTGGTTACGCGACTGACCTAGCTAGCGTCATCGACACGAAGGCCGAAACAGAGAAAAAGGAAGGGGCAAGAGGATAACTGCGCTCACCCTCATACACAGTGGGGGCCCGGGGGGGGGGAGGTCGTCGAACAACAGATCCTCGTAGGGAACTACTGCACATTGAATGCACCTGATCAAACACAGTTATTAACATAACTAAGCTAATTACTATATGTGCCTCATATTCTTTATCTTATTTTATTTTGTTTTTCCAATTATTCACCTTTTAATTTCATTTCCTATTATTTTTCTTTTATTTCATTCTTCCTTTTTAGTACTTCTTATTCCTTTCTTTTATATTTCTTCTACTTCTTCTTCTTTCCTTTTTTTCTTCTCCTCTTCTTCTTTCTCCTCTCCTTTTACCTATTCTTCTGTCCTCCTCCCCCCTCCTTCTTCTTCACCTCTAACTAAAACAGATCCTAACTAAATCTAATTGAATCTAAATCTAACCTACTAACTAAAATAGATCCTATAACTAATCTATCTAATTAAAACAGAGGACTAAATTAACAAATAGAAAATCTAACATAACCTAACTAAACTAATAGAAAACTAACTAAAAAAATAAAAATCTAACAGAGAACTATATTCTAACTAAACCTAACTAAACTAACTACAACTAACTAACTAAACTAACTACAATTAACTAAACAGAAAAAAAAAACAAAAAAACAGAGAGGGGAGGAGGGGGATCACCAGAGGACGGCGGCGGCGTCGGCTGGTGGAGGAGGGCGGAGCCGGCGGTGGAGGTTGGAGGAGGGTGGTGGCGCGGGGTCGACCGCAACATCGGGGTAGGGCGGCGGTTGGAGGAGGGTGGTGGCGTGGGGTAGGGAGGCGGGTGGAGGAGGTTGGTGGCGCGGGGCAGTGCGGCGGGTAGACGGCGGCGTGGAGTACGGTGGTGGCGGGGGTCTACGGTGGCGTGGGGAAGGGCGAGGGGTCGACGGCGGCGTGGGCCAGGGTGGCGGCGCGGGTTCGTGGGAGGAGAGGACGAGATAGAGGAGAGAGAGAGGGTGGGGCACGCCGGGCAAGTTAACGGGGAAACGTGGGTTTGCCGTCTGCTAGCAGACGGTACGGTGCCGGTTCCGTCAACGCTGACTCGCGGGGTGGTCAAGACAGGCCCACCAACTGGCTTCGCCGTCTGCTAGAGGACGACAAAGGATCTTTGTTGTCTGCTTTGGCTTGTGCAGACGGCATAGAAGCAGTTTGCCGTATGTTAAGGTTTTACCTTCTGCATTTAGGGTAGCAGACGACATACCACCTCGTTGCCGTCTGCCCCGACGTAATACAGACGGCAAAGATTCTGGCACATGGCAAACTGGTGAATTCCAGTAGTGACAGATGCAGAAAAAAATCAACCATAATCGACGAAGTAACGATACAATCTAGTTGTAACCCGGACATTTCACGATTCGTTCCATACATATCAAAACCATGGTCCTTCAAGTGAGATGCTGATACGTCCAAAATGCATCACTATTTTATATCATAATTACCTCTATTCATTGATATATTTCATATTATGATGACGTTCTTATAGTGTTTTGGCTTGTTTTACACAGTTTGCAACTTTCCGGTGCCGAAATAGCAGTCGTAGGAATCATCGGGGAAAAGTGCACATCAAGTGGCCATATCAGCACATCTCCAAATGACATGAAACTCACGGGCTGCAGTTTTCTGAAGAATTGACGGAGACCAGCCGAAGGGTACCCAGAGGGGGGCCACCAGGCTCCCAGGCGCCCTGGTGGTGCGACCTTCCTCAAGCCGGGCCAGGTGGCCACCTAGGAGGTAGGGTGCACTAAAGGAGCCCCCCTTTGGCCTATATCATCGTCGTGACCTAAAACCTCCAGAAAGAGAAGAGTTACCGAAGTTCCTCCGCGGAAACCTACACAGAAGAAAAGACTTTTCTGGTGGTAAGATTCCGTTGGGGAGAACTCCTCCCGGAGGGGGAGATCGTCCTCATCGTCATCACCATCGTCACGAGCATCATCGAGATCATCGTCAACATCATCCCCATGACCAGCACCATCTTCATATTCATCCATCTGATCTCACCATTGCAATCCAAGTTGTAACATGCACTATCCATCCCCTCTACTCTAACGGTGTTGATTACTCTTTGTGGTGAATGTTATTGAGTTTTGTTGGAGTATTATTGTTATGACCAGATTGTTTATCAGATATTTATCACCTCTGATCATCATCTCTTTTATGTCTTGTGAGTAGTTCCTTTAGTTCTTCAGGACATGGGAGAAGTCCAGTTGTTAGTAGTCATATGATGTTGAAGTAATATGTGTTGATTGATATTTAAGTTGTGGTGTTATTCTTCTAGTTGTGTTCGACACTCTTACTTATCGAAAAGGCTACGATAGGTCCCCTACACTTGTGGGTCATCAAGACCATTTTCTGGCGCCGTTGTCGGGGAGCGTAGTGATATTGGTAAGTGAAATTGGTAAGGAAACCTTTTTATTGCACATGATGTTTTTATTTTGCCGTTGTTACTTTTTGTACTTATGGACCACTCCGCTCTTGGTTCTTTGCTTGCGGGGAACCGCCCCACCATTACTGTGGTGGAGAAGGCTCCGCCACCTACTAAAATTGTTCCCTTCAAAATACCAACTGGTATTATTGATTGTGTTATAGCTAATCGATATGCAGGAGATAGACACCCAGGAGAACACTTGTTATATATTTCACAACTATGCTCCTTATTTAAGCTTGCAGGCATATCGATGGACTTTTTTATGAGAAAATTATTCTCTATATCATTAAAAGATAAGGCCTATGATTGGTATAGGCTTCTTGACAACTCTCATTAACTAAATTGGCAAGAACTTATGCCTCTCTTCTATCCAATGTTTTATCCTCTTTGTGAAATACATCGAGAGAGGAACTATATTTATAACTTTTGGTCTCATGACGGAGAAAGCATCGCCCAAGCTTGGGGGAGACTGAAGTCTCTAATAATCAAATGCCCCAATCATGAGCTCCCCAAGGAAATTATTCTTACAATTTTTTATGCAAGACATTCTCGTCAAGATAGAGATATGATCGATGCCTCCTCTAGTGGGGTATTTCCAAATAGAAGCATTGAAGAAAGGTGGGATCTTATTGAAAGGATCCAGAAGAACACCGAAGATAGGAAGACTGATAAAGGTATTGACCCTCTTATAAATTATGAGCATGATTACATCGAGAGTTATGTGGAAACTGATTACTTCAATACCTTTCGTGCTAAGATTGGTCGTGATTCCCATCTTCTTATTGATGTTTGCAAAGACTTTGCCTCTCATATTGATTCCTCTAAAAAAAGGAGGATCAGCATCATAAGCCCTTTAAGGAATTACGTGTGGATATTCATGTTGCTGACCCTATCAATTTTAACCTTTCAGGATATGGAGAATAGCGATCATTGGAAACCCTTCGTAGACACCAAGGCGCTATTGGATATACTGTCGTGGGAAAGTCACAACAGATGTCCTCATGAGAGAACTTGATTAAAGGGCCTTTTCTACGAGTGTACGAGGAAGAAGAAACATCAGAGAGAAAGAGAAACACGATTTTATACAACTTCACACCCCGGGAAACATCATCCGGTAAAAACCCTACATGTTGTTTGTGGCTAGGTCTTATTCCTTTGCTCACGGGGAGTCGCCGACGTGTCGCCGACTCTCTTACATTTGTGTCTAGTTGCCCCGAGTTTAGATCACCCGGGACTAATCTCTAATCCAGAGCCTCTTGTGGTCTGTTGACTCTATCTCTGTTGAAAACCTACTTTGGTCTCTCCAGAAAACATAGTCTCGTCTCTTCAGAAAGCCTACTCTCGTATCTGTAGAAATCCTACTCTCATCTCTTCAGAAAGCCTATTCTCGTCTCTTTGGACCTTCGCCTCTATGGGCGCCTTACCCTTCCTTATATAGGTGGAAGGGGGAGGCTTACATGTAGAGTCCTATCCTGATACACACTAGTCTCATCTTGTATTAGAAGTCGGATATCAATCCAAGTCCTACTCTAAGTCTTGTAGCCTTCCAAGTTAAGTGGACTCCTTCCAAGAGAGGGACTTCTTTCCTATAGCGTACCCTATTTTACCATACAAGACCGACTCACGGATCCTGTAAAAGGCCGACTCAGTGATCCTGTAAAAAGCCGACTCACGGATCCTGTAAAAGGGCCGACTCGCGGATCCTGTAAAAGGCCGACTCACGGATCCTGTAGAGGAGTCCATGTCTTCTGGCTGAGTCTATATTTTGGGTGCTGACTTCTGGCTGAGTCTACATTTTGGGTGCTGCCTTCTGGCCGGGTCTTAACTGTGAGTAATCCCCTCGATAGTAGCCCCCAAGTTTAGCTTTGGACGCAGTCTTGGCGTGGGCTTCATTTTTTCTCTGCTTGCCCTCGGCAATGAGATTGTCGTAGAAAGGAAAGCCAGGTGTGCGTCCATGATAAACTTCCAATATGATGAATAGTAAGGGAAAAGACTGGGTCTGGAGGAAAAACCATTAGGTCAATTTTCTCCACTGATTCATGTTAATGAACCCGATATTACTCAGTTTTGGGCTCTTCCACCTTTGAGTCCAATGTTGCCTCTTGCTCTTCTGGGTCTTTTCAAAGACTCAAAAATTTTACGGGCAATATATATCCATATCACCTGTAGACCCAAGCTCTGATTTTATCACCTCGTGATGACTTGGAGTTTTGTATATAAAATAGCCATGCTGGTGTGTAGCCCCCAAGTGCCGGGTTGTTTTTCCTGCAGCAACCTGGAACTTTGTACTTGTGAAATTTTCTTCGAAGTAGTGTAGCCCCAAGTGCCGGGTTGTTTTTCCTGTAGCCACCTGGGACTTACAATTTCTTGCTGGTTTTCTGAAGTCGACAAGTATTATATGTCAAATCCGACAAATTATGTTGAAGCCGTCCACTGCTTTATGAAGTCTTTGAATATGTTAGTCTGCTTCCATGTAGATATGATTTACTAGGTTTTGTTTTCCTAGCTCTAAGGTGTATGATTTTTTACGTATTGGATTTTGGCGTCCCATAGAAACACAAGCCGACCATCATCATATTTTGAAGAACCCGATATAAACAAGGAGTCAACTCGTCACATAGTATTTTCTAGTGATTCCTTTAACAAGCTTAATTTTCACCGTGTCCTAAAATGGCAGTCGGTGCATCCTTGCTTGTCGTGGTATTATCTGGACCATATTTGTTTGTATAAGTATGAGCAACAGCGTGCTAATTCTAAGTAAAATTCGGAAAAATCATTATTCAGTTCCCATGAATCGGGATGATTAATCGCACATCATGCCGAATCATATTAGAATCAACATGTAGCCCTCATGAGTCCATTGTAACGTCATGTCGAGTCATAATAGAAGAAAAATTAAGGTGTAGCCCTCATGAGTCAGCATGATTAATTTACTCTCATGTCGAATCATAGTAGCAAAATTCAAGGTGTAGCCCCCATGGGTCGGCATGATTAATTTACTCTCATGTTGAATCATAGTAGCAAATTTCAAGGTGTAGCCTCCATGAGTTGCCATGATTAATTTACTCTCATGTCGAATCATAGTGGCGCCATACTATAGCCCCAAAATACCGACTCTGTGTTTTATTTTCCAATAAAAATTGGCTCTGTCAAAAAAAGATTGGTTTTTACATGCTGAAAGAAAGAAACAAAAGTGTGGTTTATGGAAATGCAAAAACAAATAGAGTGGCTTGTGGAAGGTCGACCGTATGCATGACTGTCACAACTCTCTTTAGCGGCACAAGTTCTGGATCAACCTAAAGGTTTTGATCCGACTTATGGAAAAGAAAAGTTGGTCACTTTTGTGCGTCAGTCGCCACTCCCCTGTAAGCCAGCGTCACATGACTGTTTCTAGCGTTCTATGTAATAGAATCAATTTCAGGGGGAATTTTTTAGAGTCGGCCGAGATTTTGAAACTAAAACGGTCCATGTAGGTCATATTAATGAGAGTTCACTGCAGCTATACATGCCATTTCCGTAGTAGGAAAATTTCATATGTATGCCGATGTAACAACCGAGGATCTCAAGAGGAATGATAGACTACTCATATCAAGAAGGTGCACCTTCTTTTCCGGGAGCCCATCATGAAAGAACTACCATGTTCAGCGTGCTTGTCTTGGAGTAGTTTTGGGATGGGTGATCGACCGGGATGTTGATCCCGGGTGCGCACGAGTGAGGACAAAGTGTGCAGAAAAGACTAGTGATGGTTTGTGAGGACAGTCTAGATCCCAGGCGTACCGACCATGGAATCGGTGGTTAACCGGTTGGGAGTGGTCGGGGCGTTACAGCTGGTATCAGAGCCGACCCTGGCGGTTACACGGTGTGTGTGTCAGTCGATGAGGCTTACATGTGGTACATGTTGGATGCATGCAACTAGCGCGCACACACGTGTGCCAAAGGGGAACGTTCCTGATGGCCCGACGGGGACGTCGGTTCCTTTGAGGGGTGGTGTATGTAACAACCTAGGATCTCGATAGGAATTATAGATTAGTCATATCAACCAGGCGCACCTTCTTTTCCGGGATCCCATCAGGAAAGAACTACCAGATTAAGCGTGCTTGGCTTGGAGTAGTCTTGGGATGGGTGACCGACCGGGAAGTTGATCCCGGGTGCGCACGAGTGAGGACAAAGTGTGCGGAAAAGACTAGTGTTGGTTTGTAAGGACAGTCTAGATCCCAGGCGCACCGACCATGGAATCGGTGGTTAACCGGTTGGGAGTGGTCGGCCCGTTACAGCCGAGTCCTCCGACTGTCAAGCTTAGGTTAAAAGACCATAAGCCCCCAAGGTCTCTATATACAGCAATACATATGTCAAATATTACACGTATATGCCGAGTCCTCCGGTTGTCAGGCTTAAGTCAGATTTCATAAGCCCCCAAGGTCTCTAAATACAACAATATACATGCCAGGATCCTAGGAAGAGATGATCAGTCCTTCCTGGTTCACGTGGAATTTAATGCAGAAATGTAATGCAATGCATAATGTAAAATAAATGTGGAATGAATAATGATGCATAATGATGCAATGCATAAAGGTGTAGTGCATAATGATGCAAATAATAGTGCAGTGCATAATGATAATGGTGCAATGCAATGTAGAATTTTTCCACCATCCAGTAAGAGAATCCTAGAGGAGGTCTAGCACCCGAGTCTTGAGTCGACTCGAGGAGTCGGTTTGAGACTCTTTGTACCTGGCTTACTAAAGAAAAAAACATCGAATATATCGTTCAGGAAGCCATATACCTATGTTTTAGACTGTGCAATGTGGAAATAGTCTGTTTTGGCATCCTTAATACTCCAAAGAGATGTAAGATAGCTCCCGAGTTTTTATCTCAAAGGTGCAGCATATGAAATCGACCGGAGGGAAAACATATCAAATATAAATGTTACTTAACTGATTTGATGATGCAGAATAAAACCAAAGCACCATGAAAGTCGACCGTGATAAGGTTGTAGTCGATCTCGTTAGAGTCGACAATTGATGACCTGACTGATATATCAAGCCAGCGGTGGAAAATGGCGCAGGCGGGAGCGTCGAGCATGGTGCTCGAAGCCAATGATGGTTCAATCTAATTTATGGTCCAATTGTGTGTAGGTGCGTTATACTTGAATCAACATCGGTTGGTTATTGACACTTGGAATCGGGTGGAGTCGGGTTTTTTCCGATGAGCCGGAACTCAATGATAGAGCCGGAGTTTTCATGTGGAATCTTCATTTTTGGAGAGTTAGAACTTTTCCGTGGACTCTTCACTATTGGAGAGTCGGTTTTTTTGCCGTGGACTCTTCACTTTTGGAGAGTCAGAATTTTTCCATGGACTCATCTATTTTGGTGAGTCGGGTTTTTTTTTCCCGTGGACTCATTTATTTTTGTGAGTCATTATTTTTCCGTGGACTCATCTCTTTTGGTGAGTCGGATTTTTTCGTGGACTCATCTCTTTTGATTAGTTGGAATTTTTCCGTGGAATCATCTCTTTTGGTGAGTCGGAATTTTTCCGTGGACTCATCTCTTTTGGTGAGTCGGAATTTTTCCGTGGAGTCATCTCTTCTGGTTAGTCAGAATTTTTCTGTGGACTCATCTCTTTTGGTGAGTTCAAATTTTTCCGTGGACTCATCTCTTTTGGTGAGTCAGAATTTTTCCGTGGACTCATCTCTTCTGGTGAGTCAGAATTTTCCGTGGACTCATCTCTTCGGAGAGTCAGAAATTTTTTGGACTCTTCTCTTTGGAGAGTCAAAAAATTTTGGACTCTTCTCTTCGGAGAGTCGGAATTTTTTGGACTCTTCTCTTCGGAGGCTCGGAATTTTTTTGGACTCTTCTCTCCGGAGAGTCAAAATATTTTGGACTCTTCTCTTCGGAGAGGTCGAATTTTTTTTGGACTCTTCAACACAGACATTCTTCCTGTCCTACATTCTGTGCGCGAGGGTCAATGTTGAAGTCGATTTTCAAGTCGCGCAGTCGAATTTTTTCTTGTTCTCCTCCGTGAGTTTGATGTAGATCTTGATGTAGATGTCGAAGAAACCGAGGTTTCAATGCACCCGAGTCGGATCGAGTCTTGCCAGATTCGGCGGATCATTGATTTGTTGATTTAGATTCGTTCGTGCCGGTTCCTCTTCGTCCGTCCGATCACGAGTTTCTCGGTCCCTGTGAGGACCTCCTCCAAGATAACAACACCCTTGAGCATAGCCCCACCGTGTGCGCCAATTGTCATGGGAAAGTCACAACAGATGTCATCATGAGAGAACTTTACGGGGCCTTTGCTATGAGTGTACGAGGAAGAAGAAACATCACAGAGAAAGAGAAACACAATTATATAGCTTCCGGCCCCGGGAAACATCATTCGGTAAAAACCCTACATGATGTTTGTGGCTAGGTCTTATTCCTTTGCTCACGGGGAATCGCCGGCGTGTCGCCGACCCTCTTACAGTTGTGGATAGTTGCCCCGAGTTTAGATCACCCGGGACTAATATTTAATCCAGTAAAAAATTCAATGTCCCTCTACCAATTGGCCCGGGAATGCGGCCGCAACGCACAACCCGGTACGACCGACGTCATGGGATCGTCGTCAATGGTTTCGGGGAACCAGCGACACCATAGCAGCATTATTACTAGACCCAAGCATGCCACATCGCTTTAGCACACGTCTCGAGAAAATCCCTGTCGAAGCTGAGTCCCGGCACACCGTCGCGTCGGTTGAGCCGCATCAGCTGGAAGCGAGCCCCGTACGTGCGATGGATCTGGAAGAACTCTAGAGATTTGCAGTTTTCTGTCGGGACCCGGGGTTAGCGTATGCAAGTCAAGTTAAGACATAGTCATATGGAGAGCCGAGAACCGCACCCACTTGTCTAAGAAGACAAGGACAAGCACTGAACATTCTCGGAAAGCATCGTACGTGAGGGGCATCCCATCCAGGCCGGATGATCAACTGAGATGGGTCCTCATCGTCCGCACACAAGTCAAATGATATGGGTGGTGAACTCCCATATTCAAAGACAAGTCGCCTCAACCATACTACCGACTATCTCAAAACTCTTACATAGACTTACTCCAGCCCGATCACTTAGTCGGGGTCAAGGGCGGGCTCGATCATAGCACAAAGTGTGCACGAGACGGAGTCTCGAGCAATCGCATCGCGATGCCCCAAGCTGCGCACATCTAAGGGCCACTTGGTGTATGAAAGACCGCCAGCCAGAACACAACTAAGGTCTCGAAAACCCATACAAAGACATGCATGTTATAAACATACACGCAACACACATGCCTTGTATGAACAGCAGGTACCATTGCAATTCTCTGCAAAGTGTACATTTTATTTATAACTCTTATAGAGTACACACAGAGATCACATACATGTGATCCAACATTACACCATAAAGCGGAAGCAAATTATGTCTGAGTACAGACAAGTTTAACAAATTGGCTTAAGAAGCCTTATTCAAACATAAATCCCTCCACGAGGGAACCAGTCTGCTGACTGGGACTAGACTAGTTTAACTTCAGTCGTCCAGCTCGATGAAGAAGCCACCTTCGGGGTCAGTGGCGTCATCTAAAACATATATTAAGCAAACGTGAGTACAAAGTCGTACTCAGCAAGACTTACATAGGAGCTATACTACTCATGCACATGTATCAAGGTAAAGGGAGGTGGGGTTCACTTGCAGAAGTGTCAGCTTTGACTTGGCTAGTCCTGAACTACGAGTACCATACTTGAGGTAAGAAGCGTACACGAGTCCACTACTTTCACCAACCAATACACCACTATGGTGCCTTCCTCGACTTCCCCACGAGAAAGCACGCCATAGCACTCACACTTATCTTGGTGTGTTTTAGAAGTATCCGGTTCAAGTTATCTAATAATCAAGCTAAGCTTTCCAAGTAGTCCATAACCGCGGACGCGGCTATTCGAATAGTTTTGTTAACCTTGCAAGGGTGTACCGCTACACACACATGATCATCATTTACCGCCTTTGATCTCGACACCATTCAAGGGGTGCCAGCGAGGATGCTCACCACAACTGTTACCTCATAGCCGATCTAGTCCGAGAAAGCCGCCTACTTGGGTTGGTTACCACAATCGTGAACCCGGCCGGTTTACCGAAGTGGACCCAAGCGATGTGTGCATGGTGCATAAGCCGGTCTCGGGTGAGCCGTTCTCTCACTTAGCATCCAGGCCACAAGCCTACAAGAACTCTGAACTACTGCGACATCTGGACATCGAAAGGGATGAGTTAATAGGTTGAGAGGGGTCAGTGAGCCCAATGTGTGGTTGTACTCTTCATCTTGGATCACCACACAAGAACTCGGACTTAGGGCGGTGTTCAACGAGACAACCCACCGTGTACTCCTACACGGCCTCTCATCGTTCACCTTGTATTAGGTCGATTCACCAACACTTTTCTACCATCATCCACATGATCACTACCATCCCGACTCACATCACAGTAACAACATGGTATCATACTAAGCATGCAATAAGCAGTAACATTGCAGGGGCCACATGATATCAAACAACTCCTACAGTTGCTAGGATTGTGGTTTGCTTACTACTGTGACAAAATGATTGGTCATGCAAAGGAATGGGTTCATCTATGCGGTAGAATCGTAACATGGTGATCATCCTATACAATGCATAAGCGAGACATGAGAGGGAAGTGGGATTTTATCGACATGATCAATGGGGTTTTGCTTGCCTTGCTGACGAGGTTCGGGTTCTGGATCTTCAGCGAAGGGGGTGACCTCTTGCTCCGGTTCCACCTCTACTCGACAAACAAAGCACGAAGTAGCAATCAATATGAATGCAATGCTCAAGCACATGATTGAATGTTAAAGCTTGAAGTATAAGGTTTGATGTGTGAGGCAATTCCATTTAAGTGGAATATATTGCATTTAAAATGCAAATTCAAACTCCACCTTTGAATTCAACATTAACCAAGTTATATGTGATATAGTTTGATCATTTTGAATTATCTTCAAATGTGTATGATATGCCTCTGATGTGTAAGTGAAATGTAGCATGTTGCCATGGTTCAAGTTGCAAAAATATTTGAATTGAATTTGATTTAATTTCATTTAAATGAAATAGCAAATGCTACTGATCACATTTTAAATTCAACTCAAACAGAGTTTAAAGTTGCATATTTGGAAAGATAATTTTCTCCTGATCATTTTTCATATATTATTTGTCCAATTTGGAGTTAATATGAATTTTCTATGAATTTCCAAAGTTTGGGGTATTTTCTGGAATTTCTGGATTTATTTTTAATTCAAAAATCTCTGGAAATTCATTATTGCGTAGGCATGACGTCACAGTGACGTGGGGGTGCTCTGACCAGTGGGCCATCCTTGTCAGTGTCTCAGGGGTTAACCCCGTTTTATTTAAATTAAACCGTGTTTAATTAGAGGGATTGGGCCCACTGTCAGTGTCACCAGGGGGGTCATTAGGGTTAACTTAACCCGGCCACGTCAGACCTGCCGGCGGCTAAACGCCGGTGGCCTGGCCACGGCGGCGCTGCGCGGTTCTGCCGTTCCCGTGGTCCAAACGAAGCGCCGAGACCACGGGAGCGAAGCCCGTGCTCTCGTACGTCTCCTGGTGTACGCCAGTGTCCAAGACGACGACCCCAGCGACGGCGGTGACCTCGCCGGCGGCAACAGAACCACGGGGAGGAGGCAAACGTCGCCACGGTGCTCCCAAACCAGAAATCTTGAGCTCGTTCGACGCGTTAGACCACAGGGAAGACGTCGGACATGCGCTTGGGTACGTGTGCTTCACGGATGCTCGCCGACGACGAGCACGGCGTCTCGGTACTCCGGCGTCCATGGCAGCTCGAGCTAGAGGAGGATAAGGAAGGCGTGGCTTGAGGGGAAACGCTCACCGAGATGCGGGGAGTACAACGGTGCAGTCGATGGAGTCGGGGAAGGCACGTAGCCGGAGTATTTGACGACGACGAGTCGCGGATCCGGCGAGGGCTCGAGGACGGTTGCGGTGGCTTGAGTCCAAATCACGGCTCCGCCTGCTTCGGGAAGAGGAAGTCGACGACGGCGAGTACGAGGGACACCGCCGCTTGAGCTCTAGGGCACGGTGGCCACGTCTGCCACGGCGGTGCGCTCCGGTGAGCTTCCTGTCGGCGATGAAATCAAACGAAGGGGATCGCGAGAGCAGTGGAGAAGAGGGGGAAGTGAAGCGGGCGTCCACGGGAAGTCTCCTGGCGCGATAAGGACGCCTGGGAGGCCTCCAGGCAGGCAGGCAGCTGCCGCCGGCGTCGGCATGCGCTCCAGCGAGCTGCTTGCCGCGCCGGGGGAAGAAGACAAACGGGGGGCGCGGGCTGGGCTGGCTTGCTGGGCCGCGGGCGATGAGTTGGGCCGAAAGCCTGGGGTTCTTCCCTTTTCTTTTCTTCTCTGTTTTGCATTTTCTTTTCCTTTTCTGTAGTTTGTTTTGGCTCTGATAAAAATACCAAACCATTTTATTAAATGCTGAAAACTTTTATATGGCCTCATAATAATATAGACTAGCCACTCATAAACTTTCAACATTTTAAAAATTCAAATGATTTGAATTTTAAATCAAATAGGGGTATTTCTTTAATTCCAAGGTACTGTTTGAATATTTGAAAAATCTATGAGCATGGGGTGGGTCCCACATCACTTGATATGTGATCACACTCATTTATAAGACTTTTCAAAACTCTAACATGAATTTTTGGAAATATTTTTATCTGGCCTTTTGAATTAATTCATCTGGGGGGTGTTCCTTCTCCCATTTTGATTTTGAATTTGATTTCCAAGATTTCTTTTTGAAAATTTGACATGATGCAAAGGCACTAGCTAACCCTAGCACATACCTAACAGAGGGATCTGACAACTCGCCCCCACTCAAAAGAATCTCGTCCCGAGATTCAGAAGTCTGCGAGAGGAAGGAGGGGTACTCGGTAAGGAGACGGTCTTCTCTTTCCCACGTGGCTTCTCTTTCAGAGTGGTGTGACCATTGCACTTTCAGAAACCTAATCTGCTGACGACGAGTGACACGCTCTGCGGAATCAAGAATACGAACGGGGTATTCTCGATAAGAAAGGTCATCTTGGAGATCAAGTGTTTCATGGTCGACTTCGCGGATGGGGTCCTTGAAGCAACGCCTGAGTTGGGACACATGGAATACATCGTGTACTCGGGAGAGGTGCGGAGGTAGTTCAAGTTGGTAGGCAACTTCTCCACGTTTAGCTAGAATGCGGAAAGGTCCGATGTAACATGGGGCCAACTTGCCTTTGATACCGAAACGTTGGGTTCCCTTCAGAGGAGTAACCCGAAGGTAAGCCTTCTCACCCAGATTGTAGCTCTCTTGCCTATGATGACGATCATAGTAGCTTTCCTGACGAGACTGGGCTGCTTTCAATTGATCACGAACAATGCGAACTTGCTCTTCTGCTTCCTTGATCATATCCGGTCCAAAGAATTGTCTTTCACCGGTTTCAGACCAGTTTAGTGGTGTTCGACATCGTTGTCCATACAAAAGTTCAAAAGGAGCCATGTTCAGACTAGATTGAAAACTATTGTTATAAGCAAATTCGGCATATGGAAGAGAATTCTCCCAATTCTTTCCGAATGAGATAACACAAGCTCTGAGCATGTCTTCAAGAATTTGGTTAACCCTTTCGACTTGACCACTAGACTGAGGATGGAAAGCCGTACTAAAGGAGAGATGAGTTCCCATAGCACGTTGGAAACTTCCCCAAAATCTAGAGGTGAAAAGGCTACCGCGATCAGGATTGATTTCCAAAGGAACACCATGAAGAGACACAATTCTGGAGATGTACAAGTCCGCTAACTGGCTAGCAGTTATAGACTCGCGAACCGGAAGGAAGTGAGCAACTTTGGAAATCCTATCTATGACAACGAAGATGGCATTGTTTCCTTTCTGGGTTCTTGGAAAGCCGGTGATGAAGTCCATACCGACTTTGTCCCATTTCCACTCGGGAATAGACAAAGGTTGAAGTGTACCAGCAGGTCTTTGATGTTCTGCCTTAATGCGACGACAAACATCACATTCGGCAACAAATTGAGCAATGTCTCTCTTCATCCTAGTCCACCAAAATCTCTGGCGTAGATCTCGGTACATTTTCGTGCTACCGGGATGAATTGAGACGGGTGTGTCATGGGCTTCTTTGAGGATGAGTTGCCTTAGTTCCTTATTCTTAGGTACTACTAAACGATTTTCAAAGAATACCGTTCCTTTGCTATCTGTGGAGAAACATTTAGCAACTCCGCTAGCAATGTTCTCCTTGATCCGGCGAACACCTCGTGCACGCCTTTGGGCAACTATGATTTGATCCTCAAGAGTTGGTTTCGCCACCAAGGTTGAAAGATAGCCATGAGGAACAATTTCAAGGTTGAGCTTGCGAAAGTTCTCATGAAGAAGTGGTTGATACTGCTGTAACATGAGGTTGTTACAGTACGACTTACGACTTAGTGCATCAGCCATGACATTGGCTTTGCCTGGGGTGTAAGAAATTACTACGTCGTAATCTTTTAGCAACTCAATCCAGCGTCTTTGCCTGAGATTAAGATCTGGCTGGGTGAAAATATACTTGAGGCTTTGGTGGTCGGAATAAATCTCACAACGATTACCAAGGAGGTAATGTCGCCAAGTTGTTAGGGCATGAACTACGGCAGCGAGTTCAAGGTCATGAGTAGGATAGTTCTCTTCATGTGGCCGCAACTGGCGTGAAGCATAAGCTACCACATGTTGATCTTGCAGAAGTATGCATCCTAACCCTTGCCGTGATGCATCACAATAGATCTCGAAATCCCTTTTGGTGTCTGGAGGTGCAAGTACGGGTGCGGAAGTCAATCTTCTTTTTAGCTCTTGAAAGCTTTCCTCGCACTTGGGAGTCCATAAGAATTTCTTATCTTTCTTGAGGAGTTCAGTTAGAGGCTTTGCAACTTTAGAAAAGTTCTCGACGAAGCGACGGCAATAGCTGGCTAGGCCAAGAAAACTTCTAACTTGCTTAACCGATTCGGGTGGAGTCCAGTCAAGGACGGCCTGAACTCTCTCGGGATTCACAGCAATGCCTTTTGCAGAAATCACGTGGCCTAAATAGGTCACTTCTGGTAGCCAGAATTCACACTTGGAGAATTTAGCGTACAGGCGATGCTCTCTAAGTTTCATCAATACCAGCCTTAAGTGTTCGGCATGATCTTCTTCGTTCTTCGAGTAGATGAGAATATCATCAAGATAAACCACAACAAATTTATCTAGGTACTCCATGAAGATCGAATTCATCAAGCGTGAGAATGTGGCGGGGGCATTGGTTAAACCAAAGGACATGACGGTGTACTCGTAAAGACCATAACGAGTAGTAAAAGCCGTTTTGGGAATGTCCTCGTTTCGGATTCTGATCTGATGATAACCTAATCTGAAATCCATCTTGGAGAAGACAGCGGATCCTGCAAGTTGATCATAAAGATCATTGATCCTGGGCAGTGGGTATTTGTTCTTTATCGTCGCTAAATTTAGCGGGCGATAGTCTACGCACATCCTTTCTGTTCCATCTTTCTTCTTCACGAACAGAACGGGGCAACCCCATGGCGATGAGCTAGGGCGGATGAAGCCTTTTGCCAACGAAGCATCAAGTTGGGTTTTTAGCTCAGCTAACTCATGTGGGGCCATTTTGTATGGGCGTTTGGAAATTGGTGCGGTTCATGGAACAAGATCCACTATAAATTCTACACATCTGTCGGGTGGCATGCCCGGCAGCTCCTCAGGAAAGACATCCGGGAAGTCACAAACCACCGGAATATCTTCAAGTTCGGGAAGGGGAAGTACATTCAAAGAATGCACTTGGGTTCTTGTTCTGGGTGAGGAATAGTTGATTGTTTTGCCTGAAGGGTGGGTGAGTTTCACGGATTTGCCTTTGCAATCCAGATAGGCATTTTGTCTTGATAGCCAATCCATGCCAAGGATGACATCAATGTCTAAAGACTTGAGGGCTATGAGTGAAGCAAGGAATACTAAACCCTCAATTGCAATTTGATTACCATGGCTCACTCTATTAGTTTGCCATCTTGACCCTGGAGTTTGAATAACCATCGGGGTGGACAATTCAACAAAGGGTAACTCATGACGAAGTGCATAACTTTCCGACATGAATGAATGAGATGCTCCTGGGTCGAAAAGAACGGAAGTAGGAACAAAATTGACTGGGAGCGTACCAAGAATGACGTCAGTGGTGTCGTCAGTCTCTTCTGTGGCAACCTGGTTCAGACGTCCACGAGTGGCGGGAGGAGCGGGTTTGGCGGTGAAGACCTTCTGGGGTGGCTTGCCACGGCCATTGTTGTTGTTGGTGTTGCCTCCGGCACGTGGTGGAGCGTTCTGGTTCTGGACCTGGTTCTGGGGGCACTCGCGAGAGTAGTGGCCTGCCTGACCACATTTGTAACAGGCTCCGAAAACAGTGCATGGAGCTGGGTTGTTTGGTGGAGCTGGGTGGAACTGGGTGGGTGGACGAGGCGCCACATAGGATGGCCTCGGGGGGTTGTTCTGGCGGAACATGCTATTTGGAATCCAGATCTTGCGTTTCTGGGAACCAGAGCTGGATGATCCGTCATCTCTAGGATGTTTGCGGAAATCATTGGGGGTGTTCATGTCCTCTTCTTTGATGGCCTTGTTGACAAGGACCTGGAATGTGGCAAAGTCATGAAGGTTGAGCTCACGACGAAGTCCACTGTTGAGGCCACGACGGAACCTCTCTTGTTTCTTGGAGTCGGTGGAGACTTCTTCAGTTGCATAACGAGCAAGTCGGTTGAACTCATGACTAAACTCGTCCACGGTTCTTCTGCCTTGAGTGAGGTTACAGAACTCCTCACGCTTGCGGTCCATGAGACCCTTGGGGATGTGGTGCTCGCGGAAAGAAGTGCAGAATTCCTCCCAAGATGCTGGTGGTCCAACGGGACGCATATTCAGAAAATTCTCCCACCAAGAGCTTGCGGCACCTTCAAGGTGATAGGTGGCATAATTGACCTTGTCGCCATCTGCAACATGGCCGGCTTGGAGCTTCCTCTCGATGCTGCGGAGCCAGTCATCGGCGTCAAGGGGCTCGGTGGAGTAACTGAAAACCGGGGGATGAAGCCGGATGAAGTCGTTCAGAGACACCAGCTCATTGCGCTGCTGAGTGGTGTTGCGTGCGATGACTTCCAGCAGGTGCTGAGAGTCACGGCGGTTCCTCTCGACCTCCATCAGAACTTGGGCCATCGTGGGTGGGGGTGGAAGGTTGTCTTCCTCCTGGTTGTTCCCATGACCTTGGTTACGACCAATCTGGCCACGTGTTCCTTGAGACATCCTGAAGGTGAAAAACCAAAGTCAAACAGAGTTGATTTGAAGAGTCTAATCAAGGTATTGAAGTACTGGAAGGATTACAGAGCAAAGGAAGTAATCATCTTGACAACATGGTGATAAAGCATACAAGCCATATATTCACAAGCTGTCATACAAGCCATACATCGTTTTAGTACAAGCACTAAGCTAATACAAACGTGATGAAGATGATACATCCTTCAGAGGCACTCTGACTTCCTATACATTATTTATCTAAGCCTCTGGAACTTAGACTCCTTGCTTACAATACACTAAGATACTACTACATCCTCACTAAGCAAGACCACAGGCGGTCTCACTCATCTCCATCTCCATAGTAATCCTCATAAAAGTTACCCGCGTATCCCGGTAGCTGGAGGTGACCATCGGAAAACACGGAGGCTTGTGGACCCTGATATCCATTTGGGCAAGGATGGGGCCTAGGTCCAGTGTAGGGTGGAAGCAAAGGACCACGGGGTGGAAAAATTCCTCCAATCTCGGGCCAAGCAACTCGAGAAGGCATCTGGGTCCTCACTGGATAGATCGCATCGTACTCCACTGATCCCACGCTCACAAAGGGTGCCAAGAGCGTCAGTGCTCGGTACAAACGAACACGAGTAGCGTGGAGCTCAAAACGGAGAGCGCGTGCATCACGATCTCTGTCACTAGCAAACCTAGCAGTCACCTGAAGTGCTGGATCCTCTGCAGAGTGATCTGAGTAGAGTCCGGTGTAATATCCCTCTTCTCCTGGAAGTGCAGCAGGGATATAGCGGAATGAAGTCTCTCTCAGTAGGGTGTGCTCCTCTCTCAGCAGTGTAATACATGAATATGCAGCATCCTGCACAGCCATGTTCTCGGTAACGCCGATGCCATGTCCAAAGTGGATAGGCTGGGTGACTCCAACGTGGTGCGGGTAGATCCGGACAATGCAGTGGAACTGCGTCTGGTTGAAGTCGTGGAACTGCTCCTCGATGGTGTACTCAGGGTACCATCGATATCCCACATAGGACATCATCTCGATCAACGTGGCGGGATGGCCACGCACACCGAGGCACCTGGTCAAGCGAACAATAAGCCGAGGGGGAAGATCTGCCATCTGAAACAGAAAGGAGTTTGCAAATGCATCAGATTATGAGATAAACCTGGAATGACTCGGACAGCATAACGGCTGTAATTGTAAGAAATGACAATTTCTTCCAACATGGAAACAACACTTACATACGATGTAATAAAACACGGATCATAACCACTCTATCAAACCGATCACAACTTTCCTACGGCTATAAGGAAGCAAACAACGAGATGTTCTAATCAGACAGAGGAGAGCCTAGTCCTATCTTCCCGTAGAATAAGATGGGGGTGACTCAGAACTCAGAACGAAGGGGGTAAGGAGAAAAAGAAGCCTTACGTTGTTCCCTTATATACCCAAAGTAACTATATAACTATAGCAAGCTAGACTCGACTTCGGCCAAGGCTACTAGTCCTACAGTCAGTCCTGCTCTGATACCAAGTCTGTCGGGACCCGGGGTTAGCGTATGCAAGTCCAGTTAAGACATAGTCATATGGAGAGCCAAGAACCGCACCCACTTGTCTAAGAAGACAGGCCAAGCACTAAACATTCTCGGAAAGCATCGTACGTGAGGGGCATCCCATCCAGGCCGGATGATCAAATGAGATGGGTCCTCATCGTCCGCACACAAGTCAAATGATATGGGTGGTGAACTCCCATATTCAAAGACAAGTCGCCTCAACCATACTACCGACTATCTCAAAACTCTTACATAGACTTACTCCAGCCCGATCACTTAGTCGGGGTCTAGGGCGGGCTCGATCATACCACAAAGTGTGCACGAGACGGAGTCTCGAGCAATCGCATCGTGATGCCCCAAGTTGCGCACATCTAAGGGCCACTTGGTGTATGAAAGACCGCCAGCCAGAACACAACTAAGGTCTCGAAAACCCATACAAAGACATGCATGTTATAAACATACACGCAGCACACATGCCTTGTATGAACAGCAGGTACCATTGCAATTCTCTACAAAGTGTACATTTTATTTATAACTCTTATAGAGTACACACAGAGATCACATACATGTGATCCAACATTACAACATAAAGCGGAAGCAAATTATGTCTGAGTACAGACAAGTTTAACAAATTGGCTTAAGAAGCCTTATTCAAACATAAATCCCTCCACGAGGGAACCAGTCTGCTGACTGGGACTAGACTAGTTTAACTTCAGTCGTCCAGCTCGATGAAGAAGCCACCTTCGGGGTCAGTGGCGTCATCTAAAACATATATTAAGCAAACGTGAGTACAAAGTCTTACTCAGCAAGACTTACATAGGAGCTATACTACTCATGCACATGTATCAAGGTAAAGGGAGGTGGGGTTCACTTGCAGAAGTGTCAGCTTTGACTTGGCTAGTCCTGAACTACGAGTACCAGACTTGAGGTAAGAAGCGTACACGAGTCCACTACTTTCACCAACCAATACACCACTATGGTGCCTTCCTCGACTTCCCCACGAGAAAGCACGCCATAGCACTCACACTTATCTTGGTGTGTTTTAGAAGTATCCAGTTCAAGTTATCTAATAATCAAGCTAAGCTTTCCAAGTAGTCCATAACCGCGGACGCGGCTATTCGAATAGTTTTGTTAACCTTGCAAGGGTGTACCGCTACACACACATGATCATCATTTACCGCCTTTGATCTCGACACCATTCAAGGGGTGCCAGCGAGGATGCTCACCACAACTGTTACCTCATAGCCGATCTAGTTCGAGAAAGCCGCCTACTTGGGTTGGTTACCACAATCGTGAACCCGGCCGGTTTACCGAAGTGGACCCAAGCGATGTGTGCGTGGTGCATAAGCCGGTCTCGGGTGAGCCGTTCTCTCACTTAGCATCCAGGCCACAAGCCTACCAGAACTCCGAACTACTGCGACATCTGGACATCGAAAGGGATGAGTTAATAGGTTGAGAGGGGTCAGTGAGCCCAATGTGTGGTTGTACTCTTCATCTTGGATCCCCACACAAGAACTCGGACTTAGGGCGGTGTTCAACGAGACAACCCACCTTGTACTCCTACACGGCCTCTCATCGTTCACCTTGTATTAGGTCGATTCACCAACACTTTTCTACCATCATCCACATGATCACTACCATCCCGACTCACATCACAGTAACAACATGGTATCATACTAAGCATGCAATAAGCAGTAACATTGCAGGGGCCACATGATATCAAACAACTCCTACAGTTGCTAGGATTGTGGTTTGCTTACTACTGTGACAAAATGATAGGTCATGCAAAGGAATGGGTTCATCTATGCGGTAGAATCGTAACATGGTGATTATCCTATACAATGCATAAGCGAGACATGAGAGGGAAATGGGATTTTATCGACATGATCAATGGGGTTTTGCTTGCCTTGCTGACGAGGTTCGGGTTCTGGATCTTCAGCGAAGGGGGTGACCTCTTGCTCCGGTTCCTCCTCTACTCGACAAACAAAGCACGAAGTAGCAATAAATATGAATGCAATGCTCAAGCACATGATTGAATGTTAAAGCTTGAAGTATAAGTTTTGATGTCTGAGGCAATTCCATTTAAGTGGAATATATTGTATTTAAAATGCAAATTCAAACTCCACCTTTGAATTCAACATTAACCAAGTTATATGTGATATAGTTTGATCATTTTGAATTATCTTCAAATGTGTATGATATGCCTCTGATGTGTAAGTGAAATGTAGGATGTTGCCATGGTTCAAGTTGCAAAAATATTTGAATTGAATTTGATTTAATTTCATTTAAATGAAATAGCAAATGCTACTGATCACATTTTAAATTCAACTCAAATAGAGTTGAAAGTTGCATATTTGGAAAGATAATTTTCTCCTGATCATTTTTCATATATTATTTGTCCAATTTGGAGTTAATATGAATTTTCTATGAATTTCCAAAGTTTGGGGTATTTTCTGGAATTTCTGGATTTATTTTTAATTCAAAAATCTCTGGAAATTCATTATTGCTTAGGCATGACGTCACAGTGACGTGGGGGTGCTCTGACCAGTGGGCCAGCCTTGTCAGTGTCTCAGGGGTTAACCCCGTTTTATTTAAATTAAACCGTGTTTAATTAGAGGGATTGGGCCCACTATCAGTGTCACCAGGGGGGTCATTAGGGTTAACTTAACCCGGCCACGTCAGACCTGCCGGCGGCTAAACGCCGGTGGCCTGGCCACGGCGGTGCTGCGCGGTTCTGCCGTTCCCGTGGTCCAAACGAAGCGCCGAGACCACGGGAGCGAAGCCCGTGCTCTCGTACGTCTCCTGGTGTACGCCAGCGTCCAAGACGACGACCCTAGCGACGGCGGTGACCTCGCCGGCGGCAACAGAAACACGGGGAGGAGGCAAACGTCGCCACGGTGCTCCAAAACCAGCAATCTTGAGCTCGTTCGACGCGTTAGACCACAGGGAAGACGTCGGACATGCGCTTGGGTACGTGTGCTTCATGGATGCTCGCCGACGACGAGCACGGCGGCTCGGTACTCCGGCGTCCATGGCAGCTCGAGCTAGAGGAGGAGAAGGAAGGCGTAGCTTGAGGGGAAACGCTCACCGAGATGCGGGGAGTACAACGGTGCAATCGATGGAGTCGGGGAGGGCACGTAGCCGGAGTATTTGACGACGACGAGTCGCGGATCCGGCGAGGGCTCGAGGACGGTTGCGGTGGCTTGAGTCCAAATCACGGCTCCGCCTGCTTCGGGAAGAGGAAGTCGACGACGGCGAGTACGAGGGACACCGCAGCTTGAGCTCTAGGGCACGGTGGCCACGTCTGCCACGGCGGTGCGCTCCGGTGAGCTTCCTGTCTGCGACGAAATCAAACGAAGGGGATCGCGAGAGCAGTGGAGAAGAGGGGGAAGTGAAGCGGGCGTCCACGGGAAGTCTCCTGGCGCGATAAGGACGCCTGGGAGGCCTCCAGGCAGGCAGGCAGCTGCCGCCGGCGTCGGCATGCGCTCCAGCGAGCTGCTTGCCGCGCCGGGGGAAGAAGACAAACGGGGGGCGCGGGCTGGGCTGGCTTGCTGGGCCGCGGGCGATGAGTTGGGCCGAAAGCCTGGGGTTCTTCCCTTTTCTTTTCTTCTCTGTTTTGCATTTTCTTTTCCTTTTCTGTAGTTTGTTTTGGCTCTGATAAAAATACCAAACCATTTTATTAAATGCTGAAAACTTTTACATGGCCTCATAATAATATAGACTAGCCACTCATAAACTTTCAACATTTTTAAAATTCAAATGATTTGAATTTTAAATCAAATAGGGGTATTTCTTTAATTCCAAGGTACTGTTTGAATATTTGAAAAATCTATGAGCATGGGGTGGGTCCCACATCACTTGATATGTGATCACACTCATTTATAAGACTTTTCAAAACTCTAACATGAATTTTTGGAAAATATTTTTATCTGGCCTTTTGAATTAATTCATCTGGGGGGTGTTCCTTCTCCCATTTTGATTTTGAATTTGATTTCCAAGATTTCTTTTTGAAAATTTGACATGATGCAAAGGCATTAGCTAACCCTAGCACATACCTAACAGAGGGATCTGACATTTTCCTCGCCGGCCTACAGGTGCCGGATGCCTACTCCAACGTCATGGTCGGTTGAGTTGAGACCAGGTACGCGCTTATCGCCAGCAACCGCCCGGTCTTGCTCCGGCACCGGCTGTCATCAACTGCAACGTGGATACCACAGCCGCGGTTGTCAACCGCCCCATTGAAGATCCCTACGGCGTTCGCGGTACCAGAAACTGACGCCTAAGTGCACCTTTGTGTTCTCAGTAATGGATACAGCTTCAGTGACTCAAGTCACAGGACATTGAGGGTATGACAAGTGGGCCCAACAGGTATTGGACCCACCTGTTATGCACCCAAAGTCATGTGACTTAAGTCACTAAAGTTCACTCCCTCAGTAATATGTGCCTCCCATTCCACAATGGATTAGACACGAATTCCCGTATTGTCAAAGTTGGAGTTTAGAATCATACTCGTCTTATTATTTGAAGTACAAATCCGTGTGTTTTATTAAGTAGGTAACTACGTACTGAAATAATTTTATAACAGGTCATGATATATATTTTGTGGGTTTGCTTATTAATCTTACATCTTAAGGTTGCTCCCAATTCTCTCAACATGCAAAGTGTCCACCTCAACATCCCCACTAAGCCATGCATTTAAATCTTCTCTTCCACTATACCATGCAAAACATTCCACATAAGCGAATTTAGAAATTACAATTGTTTTTGCATTATTCTATGCATGTAATACAACTACATCATACATGCATGTTAGGCATCCTTCACATTTTTGTTCAAAATGCGAATTTAGAAATTACAATTGTTTTTTCCTTAGTCTATGCATGTAATACAACCACATCATGCATGTTATGCATCCTTCACATTTTTGTTCAAAATGATATTTTGAACAATAATTCAAACGCTCGTATTCTATTTTTAGACACATTTTTTATTGATTTTCAAGCTTATTTTTTCATTATATTTAGTTATTTTCAATAACTATTTATGCATATTTTTTCAATAAAGTTACCAAAGCAATGTGCGGGCAATCATGTAGTTTATTGTGTTTGTCTAGGTGGTTCAATCAAACTAGGAAGAGAAAGAAAAAAAGAAAATATCTTCCTGAATCTTCATGTAAAATCGATGGTATATGTGCCCTAGAAAATATGTAATTTATATTGATACCTTAGGTAAGCAAACAAATACAGACAATATCTTATGCTTGGTACTTGTAACAGCCCAGATTTCACAAAAATTAAAAAAAAAATTCGGTGAGAATTTTTTGATTGTCTGATTTTTTTGCGGTGTTTGCATCCCCGATTTATCGATCGGCGATTATTTTTCCCCCTCCTATCTCGTTTCGGACGGAGACCGACCCTTTCCACCCTGACACTCGACCTTTGCGACATCGGGTTTCACCCGATCACCGTCACGAAAACAGCACGAGACCAGCCGCAACCAATGGAACGAAAAACCCCGTTTAATAACTAAACGTGATATTTTTATAACGCGCCGGAAAGTGTTCTCGGAACGGTTCCAGCGCGAGGTGAACGCCTCTGGCTCGACGCGTTGATCGCGCAGTTCGAAGTTTTACCCAAATCGGAGGTACTGCGGACCCCCGGCGGTCAGAAGCGTGAGCACCGCGCGCGACAGAGAAAAACCGGGGATGTTTTTGCAAACTGCCAGCCACCTGGGCTATATGATGACCACCACACTCCCACCCCTTTCTAGGGTTTCCCTAGCCACAAAATTTCCAGCCACCCCCTCCACTTTGCCCCAAAAATATCCCCATTTTCGTCCAAACCCTAGCCCAGATTTGAAAACCCCCCCCAAGCGATCTGGACCGTCAGACCTCGCGATCCGACGGCCCAGATGCGCCCTAGCCCTCCTGCCCTCTCATCTCTCTCTCCTGGACACAGCCACCACCCGTGGAGGCCGAAGCCGCCGCCACCTCGCTCCGGCTGGCGAGCCACCGCCGGTACCCACCGCGCGCCGCCGCGCCCCTCTCCCCCTTCCTCTGCCACGCCTCCCTCTCCTCTCTTCTTCCTCTCTCCCATGTCCCTCATCTCCCTCCCTCTCTTTGGTTCGCAGGAGCTCCGCCGCGCCATGGCCGACCGACGACCTTCGAGCTCGCGCGCCGCCCGCCATGACCACCGACGAGTCCGGCGACCCCGCGATGCCGCCAGGCCGCCTGCATCGCCCCTCACCCAGTCGGGCCCCCGGCCTCCTCACGCCGACTCCGCCGGAGACAGCCACCGATGGCTCGTCTCGTGAGGTCGGGGACGCCCGATCCCGATCCATTGACCGAGCCGCTAGTGGGCCGGCCTAGTCTGCGAGGCCCAGCCAAACCGTCACCCAGCCGGCCTGTTGGGCCGAGGCCCATGGTGAGGCCGAGCCCACCTTTTTTTCTTTCCTGTATGTCTTTTTTTCTTTTCTCAGTTTTTTCTAAGTCTTTATGTATATTGTTGCTGTGATCTATTTTGCGACGTAAGTTGCGAAAGAACCGTAGCTCGGATGACGTTGCGCCCAAAAGGAAATTTCCTTAGAATTGTGTGTACTTCAATCCATCTTTTGTGAGCATTTTTATTTGAGGCCATCTTGATGTTGCAAATATGTGTTGAAGTGGGCATCAGGCCGTTAAACTGCTACTAATTTCTGTCATGTGCTGTTGTTGTTATTTTATTGCAACTTTGCATGATGATTGTGAAACATCCATGAGGCCTATTGCATTGATTCTTTTTCCTATGTGTTAAGCATCGTGTGTACTTAATTTCCATGCTTTAACTTGTCATGTTTGGGTGCGTTAGCTATATTAAATCTTGCTCCAAAGTGGTGATCCTGATGTTAATGTGCTGTTGTTGCTGAAACTGTTAATTTGTTGCAACTTCGGGTGACGGTTGCGTCGCAACCATTTATCGGAATTGAGTGATTCCATTTGCTTATTGTTAAGCATCATGTCTACTTTCTTTACATGTATTGCATCTTCATGTTAGCATTCCTGGTCATATAGATATTTAGCTCCAAAGTTGCTATGCCACTGTTTTTGATAGCCACCTCTGTTTTTCTCAAAGTCTGTAACGTTCCGATGCCATGTTGCATGCTTAATATCTTTTGATCTATGATGCCTTTTTGCTTGATTCTTTTTGCCATGCCTTCCCTGTCATGTCTACTTTAGTTCCATCTCATTTGTGAGCATGTTTGCATTGATTATCCTGTTTATGCATTGCTCTAAAGTGTTCTTCCTGATGTTGGCAGTTTGTGCTCGTAACTTGTTTTGCTTATATCTTTTTAACCGTAACTCCGTTTGGTGTGTTCTTTATATGTAACTTGATTAGTTTTTTGTGTACTTTGTGTTTATGCTATTGTTTGATGTTGTTAACCAACCTAAAATATGGTTTAAGACAGAACAGTACCAAATGTTTTAATCATCGTGCGGCACTTAGTGTTATGCCTTGTTTAGGTTGTGTCTCGCTTAAATTGACTAGCATAGATAGTTACTTTTTGCTTCACCTCTTGACATGTTTGTGTGCTATGCCATGCTTTCTTGAGTTTTCATGTTAACAACCTTTGTTGATCACCTGTAGCTAAGCAACTTGAACCTTTCTAAACGTGCGGTATCGTCGTGTGTGACGAGTACTCCACTTAACCTGTTAGTAACCACTCTCGACGGTAGGTGCGATATCTCGTGTTTCCTTCTTGTTGATGCTTGCTCGTGTTTTCCTCGTAGTAATAGATGCTTGCTCGTTGATTTCTTTCCAGTGTTTATCGTCTTGTGTGCTTCCGCGGGTACCTTTGGAGACGATGCGAACTTGCGATCCACTACACCTTCGGAACCCGACTTATCAACAGGCAAGGACTATACATTACTTATTATCCATTCTATTTCAACCAGTGGTTTTCATGCTAGTCTAGGTTAGGTTCGATGTTTGATCCTACCACATGTTTACAGCCTCTTTCAAACCGATACAGCCATGTCCCTTCCCATCAAACCTTGTACTGCTATGTTACTATTTCTCGTTGCTCAGCCCCTCCTTAGTATGCATGCTTAGGATGCTACGATGTTACCCTGTTACTCCTTGGTTTGGGATATCACATTATTATATTGTTGTTGATGATATGATTATTATAATGTTGACTATATTCGACGAAGGATGGAAGGTCTAGGCTATCCCGCCCCGACGCTTTGTTCCATTCGAGTCACCTAGGATCCGAGTTCCGGGTATTGGTTTTAAGACTGAGCATGCCTAACCGCGTGTGGGATTTTATGGGGTCCCATTTTCTTACCTGCCTAGCTTCAAACATTTCTAGTGGTGGCCCAAGCTGATTTATCATTTGAAACCAGGTGTGTGCTGGTCAGCTGCCAGTAGTTTTTAAACCAACCTGGACCCGTGAGGAAATAGTTCCCTTGTTGTCCAACCTTGTTCGGCTGAGGACCCGGTTTCCCATGTGTGATCAACCGGCTATCCAAACCCGAGACAGACGGTAGAGACCGATTCGAGAGCGCGGCCGGCTTTTGATTTGGGTGTCGACTCACTGGGGGCCACCCGGATTTGTTTGTTGTTAGTTAGAGGGACTTGTCGTTTCAGATCTCTCGGAACTAAATCATAAAATGGTTTCCTATAATGGGTAGCAACTGAGAGAGATGGGCGTGTGTGAGGACCCTTGTAATGGGCAGTTGGTACACCCCTGCAGGGTTAAATCTTTTCGAGAAGCCGTTTCCACGGTTATGGACTACTTGAGACCTACTCCTTGTTCATAGACAACAACAACTGAGATAATCTTAATATAACTTGATCAACGTGTGTGTGCCTTGACTGCTTCTTCTTCTTCGGGATTCGAAGAGGAGGACAAGGATAGGATAGGTGTTATGTTTGCGTAAGTAGTTGATAGCAAGACTTTTTGGAGGCGAATCCTCATCGAATGCTTGGCTTCTTATCTTACTCTCTAGATCGTTAGCCACTTCATAAATACTAGTGCGGCAGAAACCTCACCACTTACCCCTTCCTTACCGTAAACTACTAGTTGTACTAGAATGACGAGTGATGAAGTCCTTCATGGGTCAGATGACCACTACAGTTGGATGCTGAGTACCTCTGTACTCATGATACTACCCCCAAACTCTTTTCAGGGTTCTTGATCGACAACAGGTATGGTGATCGACGTTTCACGTGGAGACTCGACGACGACTAGTTAGGCGGATCCCGGCGGAGGGCCTGTGTCACAACCCTAGTTTTGGTATGTGCTTTTATTACTAGAAATAATTGCATCATGTTTAAATTCTATGGTTTAAGAATTGGGTTCTGAGTCACCCTTATCTTGTTCTACGGGAAGATAGGACTAGGCTCTTCTATGTCTATACTAGAACATCTCGTTGTTTGACTCTCCATAGATGTAGGAATGTTTTGGTTGTCTAGAGTCACCATCCCTTCGAGCCTTTTGAGAAGGTTCTGATCATTCTTGCAGATTGATTCATTTTTCCACCCCGGTACAACCGTTATGCTATCCGATTTGTCCCGTGTTTCCAGTGATTCCAATGCTTTTGCATTACAATCTTGTCCGCTCTTAAATTGTATCATCTTTTCTTTGATTCCATCATAAATCCTACTCTGATTGTTGATTTTTATCACACAGAATGTCAGGTGGAACTAGATGTGTTGAATCTGGTCATGGTAATCAAAGTGGTGATGATGGTCCTCCTTCACCTCCTTCTGCAGCGGAAATCATGATGGAGGCTGAGCGAAATCGACGTGATCAAACACGCCTTTTGGAGCTCATGGAGAAGAATACTTCTCTTCAGCGAGATGCGGTAATATCCATCCAGGATTTTATCCTTTTGAACCCGCCAGTTTTCCGATGTTCATCTGAGCCCCTTGATGCCGATGATTGGCTCCGTTCCATCGAGCGTAAGCTTGAGACGGCGCATGTTTCTCCAGATGATCGTGAGATGTTTGCGGCATACTTTCTGGAAGGTGCTGCTGGTGAATGGTGGGAAAGTTTTGTTGCAATGCAGCCTGATGGTCACGTAGTGACTTGGCAGGAGTTCCTTGATGCCTTCCAACGGTACCACATTCTGGATGAGCTGATGGAAAGAAAGAGGGAAGAGTTCTGCAACCTATCTCAGGGAAATATGACTATTCATCAGTACAGGACTGAGTTCAATCGTCTTTCTCGTTATGCCCCTGAGAAGATATCAACCGATGCCAAGAAGCAAGCAAGGTTCCGCAAGGGACTTAGCCCCGTCCTTCGTCATGATCTCAATCTCCTTGAATTCGTCAACTTCGAGGATTTGGTCAATAGATCAATCAGAGCTGAGCATGGAAATGAGGTCTTTGAAGAGTCTCGCAAGCGTGATCGTGATCTTGCTTCCTCTTCTAGTTTGGGTTCTCAGAAACGTCGAATTTGGATCCCAACTAGTGCCCTTCCTTCACACTTGATTCCAAGACCATCTCCACAAAGCAAGAAAGCCCAGAAAATTAGCAGAGAGCTTTCCATACAAACTCCACAACCTAACACCCGTTTGTGCTACAAGTGTGGTAATCCTGGCCACATTGCACGACAGTGTTCATTGCAAGAGAATGTTCCTCCTCATCCAAAACATAATGCCAAAGCTAAGCCACCAAAGCCTTCCAAAGCCAAGTCCGCTATTGTTGAATACGGACGTGTGAACCATGCCACCATCAAAGAAGCCCAAAGGGATACTAAGGTTGTACTCGGTACACTTCCTGTTAACTCCAAACCCGCTTCTGTTCTATTTGATTCTGGAGCTTCTCATTCCTTTTTGTCTGAAAAGTTCGCACTCCTGCATGACATATCATTTGAGGAGTTGCGTACCCCTTTCATGATTAAAACTCCAGGATCCACATGGCGTACCAGTAGGGTAAGTCATGACAATGAAATTGCTGTTGAGGATGTTGTATTCCTTGCTTCTCTCATAGCCCTCAAATCTTCAGATATCGATATCATCTTAGGTATGGATTGGTTGTCCAAACACCGTGCTAAGATTGATTGTGCCACCAAATCACTCCAACTCACTCATCCTTCCGGCAAGATAGTCCATTTCACATCTCAAGGTTCAGACACCCAGCTATATTCGTTGAATGAACATCCCCTTCCTAACCTTGAAGATATTCCGATAGTTTGTGACTTTCCGGATGTCTTTCCAGAAGAGCTGCCGGGAATGCCACCCGACAGGTCTGTGGAATTCATAGTGGATCTTATACCAGGCACAACCCCAATTTCCAGACGCCCATATAGAATGGCCCCACATGAGTTAGCTGAGCTAAAAACCCAACTTGATGCTTCGTTGGCAAAAGGCTTCATCCTCCCTAGCTCATCGCCATGGGGTTGCCCCGTTCTGTTCGTAACGAAGAAAGATGGAACAGAAAGGATGTGCGTAGACTATTGTCTGCTAAATCTAGCGACGATAAAGAACAAGTACCCAGGATCAATGATATTTATGATCAACTTGCTGGATCCTCTGTCTTCTCCAAGATGGATTTGAGATTAGGTTATCATCAAATCAAAATCAGAAACGAGGACATTCCCAAAACGGCTTTCACTACTCGTTATGGTCTTTATGAGTACACCGTCATGTCCTTTGGTTTAACCAATGCCCCAGCCACTTTTTCGCGCTTGATGAATTCGATCTTCATGGAGTACTTAGATAAATTTGTTGTGGTTTATCTTGATGACATTCTCATCTACTCGAAGAACGAAGGAGAGCACGGAGAGTATCTTAAGCTGGTATTGATGAAACTTAGAGAGCCTCGCCTTTATGCCAAGTTCTCCAAGTGTGAATTTTGGCTACCAGAAGTGACCTACTTAGGCCACGTGATTTCTTCAAAAGGCATTGCTGTCAATCCCGAGAGAGTTCAGGCCGTCCTTGACTGGACTCCACCTGAATCGGTTAAGCAAGTTAGGGGTTTTCTTGGCCTAGCCAGCTATTGCCGTCGCTTCGTTGAGAACTTCTCCAAAGTTGCAAAGCCTCTAACTGAACTGCTCAAGAAAGATAAGAAATTCCTATGGACCCCCAATTGCGAGGAAAGCTTTCAAGAGCTAAAAAGAAGATTGACTTCTGCACCCGTACTTGCACCTCCAAACACCAAAAGGGATTTCGAGATCTATTGTGATGCTTCACGGCAAGGGTTAGGATGCATACTTATGCAAGATCGACATGTGGTAGCTTATGCTTCACGCCAGTTGCGTCCACATGAAGAAAACTATCCTACCCATGATCTTGAACTCGCTGCCGTAGTTCATGCCCTGTAGACTTGGCGACATTACCTCCTTGGTAATCGTTGTGAAATCTATACCGATCACCAAAGCCTCAAATACATATTCACCCAGCCAGATCTTAATCTCAGGCAAAGACGCTGGATAGAGTTGATAAAAGATTATGACATAAGTATCTCTTACACCCCAGGCAAAGCCAATGTCATGGCTGATGCACTAAGTCGTAAGTCGTATTGTAACAACCTCATGTTACAACAGTATCAACCACTTCTCTATGAGGAATTTCGAAAGCTCAATCTCGAGATTGTTCCTCATGGATTCCTTTCCACGTTGATTGTGAAACTAAACCTTGAGGATCAAATCAAAGTTGTTCAACAACGTGCTCGAGGTATCCGATATATCAAGCAGAACATTGCTAGCGGTAAGGCAAAATGTTTTACCCTAGACCATGAAGGTACTGTGTACTTCGAGAATAGGATGGTAGTTCCGAAGAATAGGAATCTAAGGCATCAGATCCTTAAGGAAGATCATGACACCCCTCTCTCGATTCATCATGGTAGTACTAAGATGTATCAAGATCTACGCCAGAGATTTTGGTGGACTAGGATGAAGCGAGAAATCGCTCAATTTGTTGCTGAGTGCGATGTTTGTCGTCGTGTGAAAGCAGAGCATCAAAGACCTGCTGGTACTCTTCAACCTTTAGCCATTCCTGAGTGGAAATGGGATAAAGTTAGTATGGATTTCATCACTGGCTTTCCAATGTCTCAGAAAAGAAACAATGCCATCTTCGTGGTCATTGACCGTCTTTCCAAAGTTGCTCATTTCCTTCCTGTTCGCGAGAGTATAACTGCTAGCCAGTTGGCGGATTTATATGTCTCCCGGATCGTTTCTCTCCATGGTGTTCCTTTGGAAATCAATTCAGACCGTGGAAGCCTTTTCACCTCTCGATTTTGGGAAAGTTTTCAAAATGCTATGGGAACCCATCTCTCCTTTAGCACCGCCTTTCATCCCCAGTCAAGTGGTCAAGTAGAAAGAGTCAATCAAAATCTCGAAGACATGCTCAGAGCCTGTGTTGTCTCGGTGTTTGCTTCTTCTCGATAGATCCATCGCCGGACGTTGTCCCTGTTTCTCCGAAGAGTGGCACCCCTGAGTCTCGACAATAAGGCAAGCAAACCCCCTTTGATCATATCTATAAAAACCCAGTTTCCCTCTTGTTCTCTTATGCATGATTAGGTGATTCACATGTTATCGTTCTACCACTAGTTGAACCCATCCTTTGCATGACCTATCTTTGCTACCACAGTATTAAGCAAACCTCAACCTAGCAGATACAAGATTGTTTGTGTTCATCATGTGGCCCTTCATCCATGTTATGCTATGCCATGCTAGAGTTGTTTGCAATGAAGTTGATCCATCTGGGTGATGTATCGGGATGGTAGTGAACACATGCAACAAGGTGGTAACGTGTTGATGAAGTCACCCTAATATAAGTGAACAATGAGAGGTTGTGTAGGAGTACACAGTGGGTTGTGTCATTTACACTGCCCTAGGCCCCGAGTTCTTGTTTTGTGATCCAAGACACAGATTACTACCACATGTTGGGCTCTTTGACCCCTCTCGACCTATTAACTCACGCCGACTAGGGTCCAGGTTCGCATGGGTTCACTTTATTCTTTTTTCTTTCATAACGTAGCACGGTTTTAGGCAAGCGCAACACCATCCGTCGAGGTGGGCTTGTCGGACCGTCCATACATCGTCTGGGTCCTGAACGGAAACCCCGGCCGGATTCCCGATTGGGGTACAACTCAGATAGGTGATGCCCTGGACTAGAGTTGGAGCCATGAGGTAAGTGCCGTGGTACTATCCTCGCCGACACCGCTTGAAGGTGACGAGTTCTAGGCGATAAGTGGTAGCGACGTATGTGAAGTAGTACACCCCTGCAGGGTTAATGAACTATTCGAATAGTCGTGTCCGCGGTTATGGACTACTTGGAGATCTTTACTTGATTATTAGACAACTCAAATGGATACTCTAAAAATCACAAGATAAGTGTGAGTGCTTTGGGTTACTTCCTCGTGGGGAAGTCGAGGAAGGATCCATGGTTGTGTATTGATGTGGTGTTCAAGATTAGATGGACTCGTTTGCGCCTCTCATCTCAACTCTATGTAGTCATAGTACAGGATAGCCAAGTCAAAGCTTTCTGCATTACAACCCCACTTGCCTCTACCTTGATACCTGAGCATGAGTAGTATAGTTCTGACGTAAGTCTTGCTGAGTACGACTTTGTACTCACGTTTGCTTATTCTATGTTTTAGAGACGAGACCACTGACCCTGATGGTGGCCTCCCCCTCAAGCTCGACGTCGACGAAGTAATGTGGTCCCAGACATCAGCCTGGTCCCTCTGGAAGGTCGTTGTGTTTTCTTAAAGGTTCTTAATCCATTTGTTAACCTTGTCTTTACTAAGACATAATTTGCTTCCGTTGTTGTATGATGTAATGTTGGATCACAGTGATGTGATCTCTTCTTGTAACACTACTATATCTGCTCTGTTTAGCAGATGCTATAAAGCTATGAGTTTGTAGAGTTCATGTTGTGTTACCTGCTGTTATACACTTGGCATGCATGCTGCGTGTATGTTTATATCGTGCCTGTCATGTGTGGGATTTGATACCTTAGTTTAATTCTTGCCAGCGGTCTTTTATACACCAAGTGGCCCTTAGATGTGCGGAGCTTGGGGCATCGCGATGCGATTGCTCGTGACTCTATCACGTGGCACACTTTGTTGTATGATTGAGCCCGCCCGAGACCCCGACTAAGAGATCGGGCTGGAGCCTGTTTATGTAAGTGTTATGATTCAATCGATAATATGGTTGAGGCGACTTGTCTATGAGTATGGGATTTCACCACCCATAATCATTTAGACTTGTGAGCGGACGATGAGGACCCATCTCAGTTGATCATCCGGGCCTGGATGGGATGCCCCTCATGTTCGAGCTTCCAGAGAGTGTCTTGTACTTCGCCTTGTCTGCTTAGAGAAGTGGGTATGGCTCTCGGCTCTCCATATGATTGAATTGTGACTGGAATTACATATGCAAACCCCGGGTCCCGACAGCCTGGACCCGTGTGGTTATGGGGATCGATGTTTTTCTTTTGCCAGTAGGCTTTGATTGTAGTCTGTACTCAGACATGTATCTTCCGCTGTTGTATTGTATTAAGGCAGTTGTATGCCGATTGTATGAGATGTTGTATCCTTGTATCTGTAATGTTGTGATATCATGTTGGAAATCCGGGGCATATGGCTTTGTCATATGTCGCGGTGGGACCGATATGTGCTTCGTCTCCGGATCTAGGTGGAAACACCTAGATCTGGAACAGTACCGCATATCGGGCCTTACCGAAACGACAGGTCCCTCTAACTAACAACGAACAAATCCGGGTGGCCCCAGGGGAGTCGACACCCAATCCAAAAGTCGTCCGCAGTCTCGGATCGTACTCTTCCGTCTCAGCAGGGTTTGGGTTACCGAGACACCTCACGTGAGGCCTCGGGCCCTCGCCGGTCAAAGGTTGACCAATAGGGAAACAAAGTCCTCACTGGTCCGGGTTGTTTTAAAGGATGTCTACCAGGAGCTACCCGACAGGCATATATGCATGGTTTTCAAATGGTAAATCAGCTTGGGCCACCTCTAGAAATGTTTGAAGCTAGGTAGGTAAGAAAAGGGGACCCCACAAAATCCCACAAGCGATTAGGCACGCTCAGTCTTAAAACCAATACCCGGAACTCGGATCCTAGGTGACTCGAATGGAACAAAGCGTCGGGGCGGGATAGCCTAGACCTTCCATCCTTCGTCAAATATAGTCAATACTATAAATAATCATATCATCAAGAACAATATAATAATGTGATATCCCAAACCAAGGAGTAACAGGGTAACATCATAGCATCCTAAGCATGCATACTAAGCAGGGGCTGAGCCACGAGCAATAGTAACATAGCAATACAAGGTTTGCTGGGAGGGGACATGGCTGTATCGGTTTGAAAGAGGTTGTAAACATGTGGTAGGATCAAACATCGAACCTAACCTATACTAGCATGCAAACCGCTGGATGAAATAGAATGGATCATAAGTAATGTATAGTCCTTGCCTGTTGATAAGTCGGGTTCCGAAGGTGTAGTTGATCGCAAGCTCGCATCGTCTTCGAAGGTACCCGCGGAAGCACACAAGATGATAAACACTGGAAAGCAATCAACGAGCAAGCACTCTATTACTACGGGGCAACACAAGATCAAGAAGACATCACACGACGCGGCAACGCGATACAGATCTATCATCGAGTACGGTTACTAACAGTTTAAGTGGGGTATCGGTCACACACGACGAATACCGCACGTTTACGGTGGTTCAAGTTGCTTAGCTCCATGTGATCAACAAAGTTGTTAACATGGCAAGGCACAGAAGCATGGCATAGAACACAAACATGTCAATAGGTGAAGCACAAAGTAAACTATCTATGCTAGTCAATTTAAGTGAGGCACAACCTAAACATGGAAAACTATTGCGGACCCCACGATAAAAATGGAATTTGGTACTGTTTTGCCCTAAACAATATTTTATTATTTTTATTAGCAAGCAAGAGCAGCATAAACACAATCTACATGCAATTCTAGTCAAGTTACATATAAAGAACATTTTAAACAGAGCAACGGTTGAAAAGTTATAGAAATTACAGTTTACAGTGGAAAGCAATTGTAATTAGCAGGCAAACAACATGTAAACAAAGTCAAACATGGCAAAGGAGCACATTTTATGAAACTAGACAAAATTCTAAGAAAGTTTCATGTTTTATGAGTCGCAATCCGAGCTACCATTAAAAAGTTATCGCCGTTGCAAAAATACTACACAATCTGCAAAAAATAAATAAAAACAGAAAAGGAAAAAAAACTATCGGGCCAACAGTACTGGGCCGAGCCCAACTCGCAGCAACTAAAAAAAACAAAAAAAGGAAAAAAAGGGGCTGGGCGCCTCACAAGTGGACTTCGGCCCAACAGGCCGGCGGCTGCTGGTGGGCTGGCGGCTAGGCCGCGGGAGCCAGGTCGGCCCACGCGTTGGAGGCGAGTGGAACGGGCGGCCGGTCATGGCTGCGCTCCTCCCGAGCCGTGGCTGGTGGCGGCGGCCAGTTACCGGCAGTGGTGCAGGCAGGGCGGGGCGGCGCTACGGAGAGGAGGGACGGGCTCGGCGGCCGAGATCCAGGCCGGCGGCGAGCTTCTAGGGGCGCGGCGTCCCGACGAGCTCCAAGGAGGGGCAGCGGCGAGCTTCCTCTCGAGGAAGTCCTCCCATGGCGGCGCCCTTTCCACAGAGAGAGAGAGGAGAGGATTAGGGAAGGGAGAAGAAGAAGGGAAGAGGGAGAGGCACGGAGAGGAGAGGGGGGCGACCTGGGAGCGCGGGGGCTCGCCGGTGGCAGGGCTAGCCGGCCGGAGGCAAGCGCTCGGTCGGGGAGCGGAGAAGCACGGGCGCGGCTTCGGGCAGTTCCATGGGGTGACATGGCGGTCTGTGAGCCCCTCATCTGCAGATCCAATGGCTGTGGTTTCCACATCTAGGGTTACAAAATTGGGGCAAAATAGCTGCTAATATTGGGGTTCAGATCTGGATCTGGGGGCTGGTGGCTGCCTATTTGGATTAGGGGAAACCCTAAGTGGGATGGTCTTTTTATAGCCCGGGTGGCTGGCAGTTTGCAAAAACATCCCCGGTATTTCTCTCTCGCACGCGGTGCTCACGTTTATGACCGCCGGGGGTCTGCAGTACCTCTGATTCGGGTAAAACTTCGAACTGCGCGACCAGCGCGTTGAGCTTGAGGCGTTCACTTCGTGCTGGAACCGTTTCGAGAACACTTTCCGATGCACTATAAAAATAACCCGTTTAATTATTAAACGGGGTTTTTCGTTCCGTTGGTTGCGGCTGGTCTCATGCGGTTTTCACGACGGTGATCGGGTGAAACCCGACGTCGCAAATGTCGAGTGTCGAGGTGGCAAGAGTCGGTCTCCGTCCGGTACGAGATAAGAGGGGGAAAAATAATCGCCGATCAATAAATCGGGGATGCAAACACCGAAAACAAATCAGACAATTAAACAATTCACACCGAAAACAAAAATTTTAATTTTTTTGAAAACTGGGCTGTTACACTAGATAAGTTTCTTATACATGCAGTTCTGCTGGGTGACAAAAAATGATGAATATAGTTCAGAAGCAAGTGCATATAAGTTATTTTGAATGGGAATTCAGACAAAAAATCCTGATACATGCTAGCTGCAGCTAGCCGCCCAAAGAATGAATGTAGAGATTAGTCTGCAGCTGCTCATTTGAACCACTTGTACCTTTTTTGTCCTTAACTACTCACAGGCTAGAACAAGTTTCCAAACCTTGATACAAGAACTGGAGTTCATACATCTTCCCAGCACTCACTCGTAATTAAGCATGAATCAAATGTGATACAAATAAGATAAACAATTCGACAAAATACAAGTTGACATCCATTACATAAATTCAAAAAATTCAATAAACAAAATAAATGGTATTGATAATCCATCTCCTTTTTGGAAGACTTGCAGTTATCATGATGCACCATGTGAAAGCATATCTTGCACATTCATGATTGTTTTCCTTGACCTCTTTTATTGGACAATTGCGACTGTCATGAAATCCCATTTGGTTGCACGTCTTGCACAAGCGCGCGACTTTGACCTTGGCTTCTTTGTTCTTCTCCTTTTGTTTTTCCCCATTCATTTCCTTTCCTCTCTTTATTCTTTTACATCTCCCCACCGAACGAGCATTATTTGGCGGGTGTATGTCAACTTGAGTAGGAATGTTGCAACCAATAAACGCATCATATTCCTCTTGCCTAGTGTGCTTGGATCCATTAGGAACGATTTGGTTCAAAGGCTCCTCAATGCTCAGAACACTTGATACTAAAAATTCCATGCCTTCATCTGATTGTTTGGCCCGCTGAATTAGATCTTCCAACTTGCTACGTACTGTTGAAATCTTCTTCCTCGCAGTTGCATCCAACGAGTCCGTGGGCTTCTCTTCCAAAATATTCCCTTGTTCATCGTAAACACACACACTACAAAAAAATTAATGTCAAGCATATGATTTGCAAAAAGTAAGATTAATGATTATTATAGTTTTCTTACCTTTTGCACCTTTTCTGCCATCTTTCCATTGTATAGAAGGATGGAAGCTCCTTTTGGTTTTAAATTCGCATCACTTGAATAATATGGCGGTATGGGATTCCATGTGACTCAAATAACTTGCACGAACAGTTAGCTATCATGGTTGACATGTCACAGCAGACCTCCCTTACCCTACTGGCACCCGTTTTGAAGGTCACTATTTTTATTTCTCCATCTTGTGAAATTCCTTGAACACAACAATGATCTCTTGCAGCAATAACTTGTTCTTGAAATTTCACAAGCACCTCATATGTGAATATTTCACTACCATGTTTCTCCATTGTCCATGGTGTCCCTAATTGGGGGGGTCCTATGGATGCTTGAATTGTCCGCAGTCAACTCCTCTTCGCGTTGACATTCTAAAGTTGTTTCAAACCTAAGCCAGAACTCAACAAAAGTGAGCCTGTGATGAATGAATCAGTTAAAAAATTATTTTGCACTTTCGGACCTCGAAGTAGTTCGGAGAATGCCTGCCAATGATATGTCCATAAAGTAGGCTGGTATCCATAACTGTCGAAGGATAAACCTTTTAGTCAACCACTCATTATCCTCCAACCCAAAGTCTAAAATTATGGAATTCCACTCTAACTCAAACTCAGTCACGTTTTCTGAACACCATACACATGCATTCACCCTCTTCCAAAATTCAGATTCTTTTCTAATCACGGGTCCAATCTTCTCGGGTAGTTTTTCCATTATATGCCACATGCACAACCTGTGTACGGTGGTTGGAAAAACTTTATCAATCCCATTCTTGATTCTAGTATCTTCATCGGATATGATGAGTCTCGGTGCTACACCTCCCATTGCCCTTAGAAAGGTCTCAAACAACCAAATATATGATTCAGTCTTATCATTTAGTAAGAATGCAGCACCAAAGAACACACTTTGTAAGTGATGATTGACTCTCGTAAATGGTGCAAAGATCATGTCATATTGATTAGTAGTATATGTAGAATCAAAGGATATGAAGCTACCAAAATGTTTGTAGTTCTTCCTACTTGTGGCATCTGCCCAGAACACATAAATCAATTTGCCTTCATCACTCACAACGAAATCATAGAAAAATGCAGAATTAACTTCCTGCTTTCGAGCGAGTTGGGGGACAAACATTTGGGCATCTGCATCCCTGATTTTTAATCTGATGCCACGGTAGTAGTTTTTCATATTCCTCTTTGTGCATCCAACATTCTTAAGCCCACCCTCACTGACGTGGAGGAGCCTGTATGCTTGGCAAGTTCCTATGCTTGCTTTGCTGCATGTGCACAAAGTGTTCTTTGCCCTCTCACTAACTCGACGATTTGATCTGATCAAATGCCGCTTATGAGGTGACACAAGACCATGACTATGGTGCTCCACCCATGATTCTATCTTGTATGTATCATTAGAGCATAACTTCACAAAGATATGCTCATCGCAGCCACACATTGTGTCTGTGTTCTTACGCCTTTTCTTCGACGGATCATAAATCTTGTCAAGTTTTTCAGATTTGAATCCCTCTCCGCTACACATGCATCGTTTAGTGCGAACCACCTCATTTTCTAACTTCTTTTGCTGTCCAATACGAACTCCAAAACCAGAGTGATGTGCATAAGACTTGTAGAATTCCTCCACAACCTTCAATCCTTCAAATGTCATTCCTACTTTAGGCTTCAAATTATCTTCACATTGAGGTATAAAAGACGAGCACTGCAATATAGTGAATGATTCAATCAGTATCTTCATGCACAAATAGCAAAACAGATTATGTCTATGGCCAGTGAAAGCAATTAACTTACAGGTACATGAACACTTGCTTTCTTTATGGGTGTACTAAATCTTTCCTCATTCATTTGCGTTTGCCAACTGTCTGTTGATTCCATCTGCAGAAACATGTACATGATAAGAACACATGTAAAATCTACTAATGTATGGGCAATACGTGGCTGCCAAAAGTCTGAATGCAATCTTTTTTGGAATATTAAGGATAGTAGATTTCACAGGATAGAAGCATGAAACGCTAGAAATAACGCAGAGCAACACAGGGGCAGAGGAGACTGATTTGGGACGCGAAACAGAGCACGGCTAGATAAACACAGAGCTGATGGATTTGGGATAGTGCATCGTACCTCTGGGTGTACGCGTCTGGCCGTCGGTTTCCCGTATCCGCCGAAGTTTAAGGCAGTTCTCCGATCTCCTTCTCTAGACGCAAGTTGCCGCCGCCGCCATGGTGATCGGGAACGTGGGGTTCACGCGTCTAAGGCCTTGTACAATACATGGTGCTTAGAGGAGTGCTTAGCAAAATAAACCCACTTTTTTATAGCACTAGTGCTTATTTCTATAGGAAAGGTGCCTAATTAAGCGTCTATCCTTTACATCTAAGCACCAGTGCTTAGAGAATAATCTGTTTTTTTCTCTAAGCACCTTGCATTGTATATGGTCTAATAGTCTGTCTTACCACGTCTGAGATATGTAGGGGTGGTCGTGCAAATTTGCAACTAGTTACAGAACGCAGCGGGCGTGTTTTTGGAAAAATATTATACAAGCTCTTATCACGGTACAATTTAGATCGATCGATTAAGAATAAAAGGATGCATGGATGCACAAAGATGCCAAATTCATAGGATACGACGCCATATATATATACATGTTAGATATATGGTCTATTCTGCTAACACCCTTAAGAGTGTTATTCTCCTAACAATATGGCTTATTCTGCTAACACCATATCTCAAATGTAAATAAATCCATAGCAATTGCCTAATCTACACTTAATGACTTAAATATATCAAACATATTCCGTTACATGCAAATTTTTTAGTGATACGGTGAAGCACACGGTTCGTGTATTACAACCATTTTCTTAACCTATACCCTGCGAAATTCGCCCGTTCTGATTGGCCAGAACGCAGCACCCCGGATCGCACCCCTACACCGTGCAATGCGCATGGATCGAACGGTCACCAATGAACCAACATCATGTTGCTGTAGTTCCGGTGGATATTGTATTATCTTTTTTTTACGGTGGACATTTCATAATTCGTTCCATACATATCAAAACCATGGTCCTTCAAGTGAGATGCCCCCGTTTGCAAGGCGATCACATAATAGTCTTTCTTAAAATGTCTGAAAATTTTAGCACATCATACTTTTACCTTATCATGGTGCCACGCTAAGTCTCATATAATTCCGTGCGAATTTGATTTTTTTGGAATTTTAAAACCAGTGAACTCAATGTTTCCCGATTGAAAGACGTGACCGAGGTGCAGAAAGTTCATCCTAATACCGTACATTAAGCCTACATGTTTTCATGACATATATGACTTCTCATTATATCTTTGTGGAATTTGGGTGAACTCTTAGTTCAAATGCAAATAAATTCATAGTGACTGCATATGAAATAGACTTAGCACCTTATATATATATATATATATATCAAATGGAACATGAAAAAAGATTTAAACACCATGGCTTAGATGTATAAAAATCCATAGCATCTGCGTACTCTACACTTAATGACTTAAATATATCAATCACACCCCTTTAGATGGACAATTTTCGGTGGCACGGTTAAGCACACGGTTTGTATATTACAAACATTTGCTTAACCTATACCCTGGGAAATTCGTGATCATATATATACAATTCACAAGTAATCAAGTATGATTAATTATACATCAATAATAAATACATATATAACTCCATCTATAATCCGGCAGATTAATTAAAACAAACTAATAAGTGAATTACTGCCATATACGCCAAATGCACTTTCAGTTTGCTTGTCGTTCTCGTGCGCGCTTCATCGTCGTCGTCGACGACTCCTCTTATTCTTTTCGCTGCTCGCCACCAGATCATCCACAAGATCATCAAGGATTTCTTGCAAGACGAGGCACTCCCGCATTGTTGACATGCGCCTGTACGAGTTGTAACTGACAAAGGCGTCCAACGCCTCATAGACAACGTGAGGCAGAGTGATCTCGCCCTCCCATGTCGAGTGCAGCCGTTTCTTCATAAGAGTGTACATCCCGCTCTTCTTGCCTTTGTATTAAGACCGTTTTCTTAACCTATACCCTGCGAAATTCGTCCGTGCGTTCTGATTGGACAGAACGCAGCACCCCGGATCGCACGCCTGCACCGTCCAATGTGCACGGATCGAATGGTCACCAATAAACCAACATCATGCTGCTGTAGTTCCGGTGGATATTGTATTTAACTTTGTTTAAGGTTTATAAGTGCAATAAAATGTTTAAAAATACCAAAATAACAAGGAATGCGTGCAAATTCGAAGACATGTCATGTAAAGAGACAGGGCAGCTACAGAAAAAAAAATCAACCACAATCGACGAAGTAATGATACAATCTAGTTGTAACTTGGACATTTCACGATTCTTTCCATACATATCAAAACCATGGTCCTTCAAGTGAGATGTTGATACGTCCAAAATGCATCACTATATTATATCATAATTTACCTCTATTCATTGATATATTTCGTATTATGATGACGTTCATATAGTGTTTTGGCTTGTTTTACACAGTTTGCAACTTTCATGTGCCAAAATAGCAGTCCTAGGAATCAGCGGGGAAAAGTGCACATCAAGTGGCCATATCAGCACATCTCCAAATGTCCTCAAACTCACGGGGTGCGGTTTACTGAAGAATTGACGGAGACTAGCCGAAGGGTACCCGGAGGGGGGCCACCAGGCTCCCAGCCGCCCTGGTGGCGCGGCCCCCCTCAAGCCACGCCAGGTGGCCACCTGGGAGGTGGGGTGCACTCCAGGAGCCCCCCTTTGGCCTATATCATCATCGTGACCTAAAACCTCCAGAACGAGAAGAGTTACCGGAGTTCCGCCGCGGAAACCTACACAGAAGAAAAGACCTTTCTGGCAGGAAGATTCCGCCGGGGAGAACTCCTCCCAGAGGGGGAGATCGTCCTCATCGTCATCACCATCGTCACGGGCATCATCGAGATCATCATCAACATCATCCCCATCACCATCACCATCTTCATATTTATCCATCTCATCTTACCATTGCAATCCATGTTGTAACATGCACTATCCATCCCCTCTACTCTAGCAGTGTTGATTACTCTTTGTGGTGAATGTTATTGAGTTTTGTTGGAGAATTATTGATATGACCAGATTGTTTATCAGATATTTATCACCTCTGATCATGATCTATTTTATGTCTTGTGAGTTGTTCGTTTAGTTCTTCATGACATGGGATAAGTCTAGTTGTTAGTAGTCATATGATGTTGAAGTAATATGTGTTGTTTGATATTTAAGTTGTGGTGTTATTCTTCTAGTGGTCTTATGTGAACATCGACTATATAACACTTCGCCTTTTTAAAGACCTAGGGGAGTGCATTGTGTATAAAGTATGCTTATGGTGGGTTGTCGGAGTGAAAGAAACCTGAACCTCAGTTCACACACGTTTACACGAGGGATTGTTGGATCCTAAAGTTTATTGCTATGGTTAGGCTTTGCCTTAATTTATCTCTTGTATTTGTGGATGCTTGCAATAGGTTTAATCAGAAGAGTGTACTTATCTTATTCTATAAATTCACCAGCATAGGTTCAACCACACAACTCTTATCAACACAAAACATAGTGCTAGACGGAGTATGGCGAAATCACATGACTACCTCTCCCGTATGTCCTCAAGAACGTTCTAGCTTTTATAAGTTTGATCCTTCGTCCTATCCTTTGTGTTCAAAAGGATTGGACCACTTGCTGAACCTTCTCATTATTTAGCTTGCTTGCATTTATTACCTTGTTGCTCATACCAGGAAACCCATAAAAAGCTACCTTTCAGTACTTGCAGTTATTCCTATCTCAAGATAACTTGTCAATACCTTATGCTCCTCGTTGTGTTCGACACTCTTACTTATTGAAAAGTCTACGATAGGTCCCCTACACTTGTGGGTCATCAAGACCATTTTCTGGCGCCGTTGTCGGGGAGCTTAGCGCTATTGGTAAGTGAAATTGGTAAGGAAACCTTTTTATTGCACGTGCTGTTTTTCTTTTGCCGTTGTTACTTTTTGTCCTTATGGACCACTTTGCTCTTGGTTCTTTGCTTGCGGGGAACCACCCCACCATTACTGTGGTGGAGAAGGCTCCGCCACCTACTAAAATTGTTCCCTTCAAAATACCAACTGGTATTATTTATTGTGTTATAGCTAATCGATATGCAGGAGATAGACACCCGGGCGAACACTTGTTATATCTTTCACAACTATGCTCCTTATTTAATCTTGCCGGCGTATCGATGGACTTTGTTATGAGAAAACTATTATCTCTATCATTAAAAGATAAGGCTTGGGATTGGTATAGGCTTCTAGATAACTCGCATTCACTAAATTGGCAAGAACTTATGCCTCTCTTCTATGCAAAGTTTTATCCTCTTTGTGAAATACATCGAGAGAGAAACTATATTTATAACTTTTGGTCTCATGACGGAGAAAGCATCGCCCAAGCATGGGGGACATTGAAGTCCCTAATGCTCAAATGCCCCAATCATGAGTTCCCCAAGGAAATTATTCTTACAATTTTTTATGCAAGACTTTCTTGTCAAGACAGAGAGATGCTCGATGCCTCCTCTAGTGGGGTATTTACAAATAGAAGCGTTGAATAAAGGTGGGATCTTATTGAAAGGATCCAGAAGAACACCGAAGATTGGGAGATTGATAAAGGTATTGACCCCGTTATAAATACTGAGCATGATTACATCGAGAGTTATGTGAAAATTGATTACTTCAATACCTTTCGTTCTAAGATTGGTCTTGATTCCCAACTTCTTATTGATTTTTCCAAATACTTTGCCGCTCATATTAATTCCTCTAAAAAGAAGGAGGATGAGCATCATAAGCCCTTTAAGAAATTAACTATTGATATTCATGTTGCTGACCCTATTTTTCCTGCAGTTGAATATGAAAAGCCCCCTTTCCCCGCAAGGATTAGGGAGCATTCTTTTGTGACAATCATATTAAATAAAAACGACAGAAGAGCTGATGAGCCTGAGGACCTGATCATGGTCGATCCTCAAGTTGCATTGGTTAAAGATCTTATTACTAATGATATTATAGATTCAAATATAAGTTTTTTTGTTGTTTCTACTAACCTTGTTACAACGAAGAATAAAGGCCCAATTTAAGGTACTCCAGTAGTCAATGTTAAAAGAGGAGATCACAATTATTATGGGCTATGCGATTTCGGATCCAGTGCTAGTGATATTCCTTATTCACTCTATAAGGTGATTATGAGTGAGATTTCACCTTCTGAAGTTGAAGAAGTTGATGTTACTATTCATCTTGCAAACAGAGAAACTATCTCTCCTATTGGCATTGTGAGAGATGTTGAAGTCCTATGTGGAAAGGTAAAATCTCCTACCCACTTTTTAGTACTTGGTTCCGTGCGAGATAATTTTTGTCCTATTATATTTGGTAGATGATACGTCCAAAAAGGATCTATAATTTCTGCTTGCTCCATGCATGTATTGTGTGATATTGCTATGTTCTAGATACACTTTGATACACTTTTGATCATATTTGGACTAACCTATTAATTTAGTGCACCCCAGTGCCAGTTTCTGTTTTCTGCTGATTTTGTATTTCAGGTTTTCCTATTATTAAAAGTGCTCAGAAAATTACGGGAAAAATATATAAAAAATCTACGTTCCAGAAGCTTCCTTACGCCCGAAGGAGGGCCAGAGGGGCCCCACCTGGTGCCAAGGCGGCCAGTGGTCGCGGCCTATGGGGTGGCCGCGCCGGGAGGCCTCCTAGACTCCTGGTGGCCCCCCTGTCTGCCCCCCTTGGCCCTTATTTTTACTCGCGTCGCGAAAAACCTGATTCCGAACCCCTTTTCCCCAGAAGCAATCCCGATCTCCGCCGCCATCGCCAACAAGCATCGGGGGACCAGAATTCCTGGGCCGACACCCTGCCCGGACGGGGAAGTGCCCTCGGATTCATCTCCATCGACGTTGCTTCCTCCCTCCATGATGCGAGAGTAGTTCCTCCCCGGGGCTGAGGTTTCTACCAGTAGCTATGTGGTCTTCTCTCTCTCCCATGATGTGATCTTGATTGTGATCATAGGCTATGTTAATCTAGGATGATCCCATGATGTTTCCCCTTCTTCTATGTATTGGATTGAAGTACTCACTTGATCTTATCTAGTATAATCCCTGAGACCATGGTGACAACGGTCTATTGGACATGGGTTAGAAGAATATTTTCATGAGTGATTTCCTCTTTTGTGTGTGGATTGAAGATTGAGAGTCTCTTGGTGCTTGTCTTTGACTATCCTTGAGATATGTTGTGGTGATTGTGGTACTCTCTTTGGATGGTTGCGGTGACATTGGGAAATCCATAGATGGGAACTACGAACTCTGAGGTGTGCTTTTGTAGCCCTACACAATTCTCTTACTCTCTTGACCACAAAGGAATGACCTCCGAGTACCTCTCCATTGCATGTTTTATTGGGAATATCATGTGTTTAGACTATGTTAATGTTGTTGGGAGTTTCCACTAGTGAAAGTATGACGCCTAAGCCTTGTTTCCACCATTGCAATGCCGTTTGTGCTCACGTTTACCACTTGTTTGCTTGCTGCACTTTTTATTACAGATTTATATTACCTTGCTCTGCCACACCTATCACCCATATTTTACCATCTCTTCGCCGAACTAGTGCACCTATACAATTTACCATTGTGTATTAGGTGTGTTGGGGACACAAGAGACTTCTTGTATCTTAATTGCAGGGTTGCTTGAGAGAGACCATCTTCAACCTTTACTTCCCTGAGTTCGATAAACCTTAGGTCATCCACTTGAGGGAAATTGCTGCTGTCCTACAAACCTCTGCGCTTGGAGGCCCAACATAGTCTACAAGAATAGAAGCGTGCGTAGACATCAGTAGACCTTTTCTCAAGACTTGTGGAGCTATTATAGATTGCAGGAAAGGGAAAGTATCTGTTGAATTCAATGGTCATCCATGGGTTTAACTTTTCTAAATTCTCCAAACAAACTCGTGGTACTGATTTTCCTAGTAATGATAAAATTATTGAAGGTATTTCCTCTATTGCTATTCCACCTGACAATCCTTTGGAGCAATACATGGAGGACCACGAGAAGTATATTCATATGAAGGAACGAAATGAAATTTATGGAACCTTCTTGAGACAACCTGCTATCCTGAAGCACAACCTTTCGGTCGAACCTTTAGGAATCTTATCACAACCAAAAGAATACACGGTGTTCGATCTCAAGACTCTTCCCAATACGCTCAAGTACGCTTATTTAGATTAAAGAAAGTATATCCTGTTGTTATCAATTTTAACCTTTCAGGATATGAAGAAGAGCGATTATTGGAAACCCTTCATAGACACCAAGGCGCTATTGGATATACTGTCGTGGGAAAGTCACGACAGTTGTCCTCATGAGAGAAATTGATTACAGGGCCTTTGCTATGAGTGTACGAGGAAGAAGAAACATCACAGAGAAATGGAAACACGATTTTATACAGCTTCACGCCCCGGCAAATAACATCCGGTAAAAACCCTACATGTTGTTTGTGGCTAGGTCTTATTCCTTTGCTCACGGGGAGTCGCCGGCGTGTCGCCCACTCTCTTACATTTGTGTCTAGTTGCCCCGAGTTTAGATCACCCGGGACTAATCTCTAATCCAGAGCCTCTTGCGGTCTATTGACTCTATATCTGTCGAAAACCTACTTTGGTCTCTCCAGAAAACCTACTCTTGTCTCTATAGAAAGCCTACTCTCTTCTCTGTAGAAAGCCTACTGTCGTCTCTGAAGAAATCCTACTCTCTTCTCTTCAGAAATCCTACTCTCGTCTCTTCGGACCTTCACCTCTATGGGCGCCTTACCCCTCCTTATATAGGTGGAAGGGGGAGTCTTACGTGTAGAGTCCTATCCTGGTACAAACTAGTCTCATCTTGTATTACAAGTCGGATATCAATCCGATTCCTATTCTAAGTCTTGTAGCCTTCCAAGTTAAGTGGACTCCTTCCAAGAGAGGGACTTATTTCCTATAGCGGACACTTTTTTACCGTAGCAGACCGACTCACGGATCCTATAAAAGGCCGACTCAGGGATCCTGTAAAAGGTCGAATCATGGATCCTGTAAAAGGCCCGACTCACGGATCCTATAAAGGCCGACTCACGTATCCTGTAAAATGCCGACTCACGGATCTTGTAGAGGAGTCCATGTCTTCTGGCTGAGTCTATCTTTTGGGTGCTGCCTTCTGGCTGAGTCTACCTTTTGGATGCTGCCTTCTGGCCGGGTCTTAACTGTGAGTAATCCCCCCGACAGTAGCCCCCACGTTTAGCTTTGGACGCAATCTTGGCGTGGGCTTCATTTTTTCTCTGCTTTCCCTTGGAAGTGAGATTGTCATAGAAGGGAAAGCCAGGTGCGCATCCATGGTAAACTTCAAACATAATGAATAGTAAGGGAAAAGACATGGTCTGGAGGCCAAACCATTAGGGCTATTTGCTCCACTGGTTCATGTTAATTAACCCGATATTACTCAGTTTTGGGCTCTTCCACCTTTGAGTCCAATGTTTCCTCTTGCTCTTCTGGGTCTTGTCAAAGGACTCAAAATTTTTACGGGAAATTTATATCCATATCACATGTAGCCCCCAAGTTCTGATTTATCACCTCGTGATGACTTGGAGTTTTGTATATAAATTAGCCATGCTGGTGTGTAGCCCCCAAGTGCCGGATTGTTTTTACTGCAACAACCTGGAACTTTGTACTTGTGAAATTTGCTTCAAAGTAGTGTAGCCCCAAGTGTCGGGTTTTTTTTCCTGCAGCAACCTGTGACTTACAATTTCTTGCTGGTTTTCTGAAGTCGACAAGTATTATATATCAAAGCCGACAAATTATGTTGAAGTCGTCCACTGCTTTATGAAGTCTTTGAATATGTTAGTCTTCTTCCAAGTAGATATGATTTCCTAGGTTTTTTTTCCTAGCTCTAAGGAGTATGCTTTTACGTATTGGATTTTGGCGTCCCATAGCAACACAAGCCGACTATCATCATATTTTGATGAAGCCGATATAAACAAGGAGTCAACTCGTCATATAGTATTTTCTAGTGATTCCTTTGACAAGCTTAATTGTCATCGTGTGCTAAAATGGAAGATGGTGCGTCCTTGCTTGCCGTGGTATTATCTGGACCATATATGTGCGCATAACTATGAGCATCTGCGTGCTAGTTCTAAGTAAAATTCGGAAAAATCATTATTCAATTCCCATGAATCAGGATGATTAATCGCATATCATGCCGAATCATAGTAGAATCAACATGTAGCCCTCATGAGTCCATTGTAACGTCATGTCGATTCACAATAGAAGAAAAATCGAGGTGTAGCCCTCATGAGTCAGCATGATTAATTTACTCTCATGTCGAATCATAGTAGAAAAATTCAAGTTGTAGCCCCCATGGGTCGGCATGATTAATTTACTCTCATGTGTAATCATAGTAGAAAAGTTCAAGATGTAGCCTCCATAAGTCGTCATGATTAATTTACTCTCATGTCGAATCATAGTGGCGCCAGACTATATCCCGCAAATACCGACTCTTTGTTTTATTTGCAAATAAAAATTGGCTCTGTCGGAAAAAGATTGGTTTTTACATGTTGAAAGAAAGAAACAAAAAGTGTGCTTTATGAAAATGCAGAAACAAATAGAATGGCTTGTGGAAGGTCGACCGTATGCGTGACTCTCACAACTATCTTTAGCGGCACGAGTTCTGGATCAACCTAAAGGTTTTGATCTGACTTATGGAAAAGAAAAGTTGGTCACTTTGGCGCGTAAGTCGGCACTCCCCTGCATGCCAGCGTCGCATGACTTTTTCTAGCGTGCTCTGTAATAGAATCAATTTCAGGGGGCATTTTTTATAGCCGGTTGAGATTTTGAAACTAAAACAGTTCATGTAGGTCATATTAATGCGAGTTCACTGTAGTTATACAAGCCATTTCCGTAGTAGACAAATTTCTTATGTATGCCGAGTCCTCCGGTTGTCAAGCTTAGGTTAAAAGACCATAAGCCCCCAAAGTCTCTAAATATAGCAATACATATGTCAAACATTACATGTATATGTCGAGTCCTTCGGTTATCAGGCTTAAGTCAGATTTCATAAGCCCCCAAGGTCTCTATATACAGCAATATACATGCCAGGATCTTGGGAAGAGATGATCTGTCCTTCCTAGTTCACGAGGAATTGAATGCAGGAATGTAATGCAATGCATAATGATGTAAAATAAAGGTGCAATGAATAATGACGCATAATGATGAAAAAATAAAGGTGCAATGCATAATGGTGCAAATAATGGTGCAATGCATAAATGATAATGGTGCAATGCAATGTATAATTTTTCCACCATCCAGTAAGAGAAGCCCAGAGGAGGTCTAGCCCATGAGTCTTGAGTCGACTCGAGGAGTCGGTTTGAGACTCTTTGTACCTGGCTTAGTAAAGAAACAAACATCGATTATATTGTTAAGGAAGCCGGTACCTATGTTTTAGACTGTGCAACGTGGCAATAGTCTTTTTTGGCATCCTTAATACTCCAAATAGATCTAAGATAGCTCCCGAGTTTTTATGTCAAAGGTGCAGCATATGAAATCGACTGGAAGGAAAACATATCAAATATAAATGTTACTTAACTATTCTTATGATGCAGAATAAACCCAGAGCACCATGAAAGTCAACCGTGATAAGGTTGTAATCGATCGCGTTAGAGTCGATAATTGATGACCTGACTGATAGATAAAGCCGGCGGTGGAAAACGACGCAGACAGGAGCGTCGAGCATGGTGCTCGAAGCAAATGATGGTTCAATCTGATTTATGGTCCAATCACATGTAGTTGCGTTATACTTGAATCGACATCGGTTGATTGTTGACACTTGGAATCGGGTGGAGTCAGATTTTTTCCAATGAGCCGAAACTCAATGATAGAGCCGGGTTTTTCATGTGGACTCTTCATTTTTGGAGAGTCAAAACTTTTCCGTGGACTCTTCACTTTTGGAGAGTCGGTTTTTTGCCGTGGACTTTTCACTTTTGGAGAGTCAGAATTTTTCCATGGACTCATCTATTTTGCTGAGTCGGTTTTTTCGTGTACTCATCTATTTTGGTGAGTAAGAATTTTTCCGTGGACTCATCTGTTTTGGTGAGTCGGAATTTTCCGTGGACTCATCTCTTTTGGTGAGTATGAATTTTTCCGTGGACTCATCTCTTTTGATGAGTCGGAATTTATCTGTGGACTCATCTCTTCTGGTGAGTCAGAATTTTTCCGTGGAATCATCTCCTTTGGCGAGTCGGAATTTTCCGTTGGACTCATCTCTTTTGGTGAGTCGGAATTTTTCCGTGGACTCATCTCTTCTAGTGAGTCGGAATTTTTCGTGGACTCATCTCTTCGGAGAGTCAGAATTTTTTTGGACTCGTCTCTTTGGAGATTCACAATTTTGTTGGACTCTTCTCTTCGCAGAGTCAGAATTTTTTGGACCCTTCTCTTCGGAGGCTCGAAATTTTTTTGGACTCTTCTCTTCGGAGAGTCAGAATTTTTTGGACTCTCCTCTTCGGAGAGTCAGATTTTTTTTTGGAATCTTCAACACAGATTTTCTTCCTGTCCTGCAGGCTGCGTGCGATGGTCAATGTTGAAGTCGAGTTTCGAGTCACGCGCTCGAATTTTTTCTTGTTCTCCTCCATGAGTTTGATGTAGATCGTGATGTAGATGTCGACGAAACTGAGGTTGCAATGCACCCGAGTCGGATCGAGCCCTGCCAGATTCAGTGGATCGTCGATTTGTTGATATAGATTCGTTCGTGCCGTTTCTTCTTCGTCTGTCCGATCAAGAGTTTCTCGGTCCCTGTGAGGACCTCCTGCAAGATAACATCACCCTTGAGCGTAACCCCACGGTTGGCGCCAACTGTCGTGGGAAAGTCACGACAAATGTCCTCATGAGAGAACTTGATTACGGGACCTTTGCTACGAGTGTACGAGGAAGAAGAAACATCACAGAGAAAGAGAAACGCAACATCATCCTGTAAAAACCCTACATGCTATTTGTGGCTAGATCTTATTCCGTTGCTCACGTGGAATCGCCGGCGTGTCGCCGAATCTCTTACAATTGTGTCTAGTTGCCCCGAGTTTGGATCACCCAGGACTAATCTCTAATCCGGTAAAAATTTCTCTGTCCCTCTGCCAATTGGCCGGGGCTTGCGGCCGCGATGCACAACCCGGTACGACCGACGTCATGGGCCACTTGTGGCCCCTTGGTCAGCCCCAGGTTCTTCTGAGTCATTCTCATCGTGGAATTTATTTTTTATTTTTCTAGATTTTTTGTGAAAATTTCACTGTTGAAAATTTTTCGGAGTTTAAAAAGCTACGAAACTATCTGAAAACTTGAAGAAGTGATTAGAATTGTGAATCTTCAAAAACATATAAACTTGGTACAGGAAAGAGAATGAATGCTAAGGCAAATGAAAACATAACAAGCTCCACTTTTTACCTATATAAAACATGCTAGCTAGCAAGGTTGATCAAGTCTTACCGACAAACCGGCGATATATAGAGTAGAAAGTCTCACCTCTCATGAAGTTATTATTGCACCTTTACTTTAATGGACATTGTCCCTACCATAATGGTTTTGTATTTGTGGTGCACATGTAGAGGACAATCCCATTCTCCAATCTTCACGGTCTTGATATTCTCTATTGAATTAAGGCCATGCCTTTTCTCAATCGTTTTTGGAAAATACACCGTGTGTTCTTTATTATCAACGTTGAAGGTAAGCTTTCTTTATTGCAATCAATAATAGCACCCGCGGTGTTAAGAAAAGGTCTACCAAGAATAATGGACATGCTCCCCTCCTCGGGCATGTCAAGCACAACAAAATTAGTAAGGATTAAGAAATTAGCAACTTCAACAGGAACATCCTCACAAATACCTATCGGGGCGGATGTTGACTTGTCAGCCATCTGAAGAGAGATATTAGTAGGGATTAGTTTTTCTAAACATAGCCTCTTATAAAGAGAAAAATACATGACACTCACTGCTGCTCCGATATCACATAAGGCAGTCTTGACATAATTATTTTTTATGGGGAAAGGAATGGTGGGTATACCTGGATCACCGAGCTTCTCCGGAATCTTGCCACTGAAAGAATAGTTAGCAAGAATAGTAGATATTGCCTCAGTAGGAACTTTTCTTTTATGAGTAACAATATCTTTCATATATTTGGAATAAGGAGGTAACTTGATAGCATCAGTCAGGAGAATTTGCAAAAAAAGAGGTTTCATCCATTCACAAAATTTATTATAGTGCTCTTCTTCTTTAAATTTGAGAGATTTACCTGGAAAGGGCATGGGTTTTTGTACCCATGGTTCTCTTTCCTTTCCATGTCTCCTTCCAATGAAGTCTTCTCTTGTGTACTTCTTGCGTTCATCGGGTGCTTCTTTTTCTCGCACCTCGGGAGGATCATCCTTCTCCTTCTCCTTCTCCTTTTCTTTGGGCTCGACACCGTATTTAGTTTCAGCATCGGAGGTAAATATGCTGTTGGAATCAACAGCAGGTTCTTCACTTGTAATAGGATAATTGGAGTTGTCAGCTTCCTTGTGTTTCTTCTTCTTCTTCTTCTTCTTCTTCTTATTATTCTTCTTCTTCTTCTTCTTCTTCTTCTTTGGAGAGCTAACAATTTTGTCTTCTACCTACACTTGAGAATCTTTCTCGATCCTCTTCGGATGCCCCTCGGGATAGAGAGGGTCCTGGGTGTGTGTTCCACCCTGGTTTTGATGCCATAGTCATGAATATCCTGTTTGGCATTATGTAACAGCCAAGTTTTCACAAAAATAAAAAAAAAATTCGGTGTGAATTGTTTGATTGTATGATTTGTTTGCGGTGTTTGCATCCCCGATTTATCGATCGGGGATTATTTTTCCCCCTCTTATCTCGTACCGGACAGAGACCGACCCTTGCCACCCTGACACTCGACCTTTGCGACACCGGGTTTCACCCGATCACCATCGTGAAAACCGCACGAGACCAGCCGCAGCCAACGGAACGAAAAACCCCGTTTAATAATTAAACGGGTTATTTTTATAGTGCGCCGGAAAATGTTCCCGGAACGATTCCAGCCACAACCAATTGAACTAAGTCCTGAGGACTCTCAATGGAACCATAAGGTAGTTCAATTATACGCGAGAGATTATAATTTCTTCTCGCCCTTCGTTGGTTACCACGAGGGGAAGGTGAGATGCAGCGTAGGGTCAAGTTTCCCTCGGTGAAGATAACGAGGTTGAGTATCAACATGTAGGACTCTGGAGATGATAAGTAGGTGGAAAGGAAACAATGGCACCGTTTTAGAAAAAAGTTGCTTCCTTGACCTGGACCTGCACACAGACACAAATAACTTTGCTCCCAACGAAGTTCAGAGAGGTTGCAAATTTCTCTTGTGTTCTTGTTTACAAATGATCAAACGAAAGGGATAATGATAATGGTAGAAACTGTAAGTAAAAGCAAGAAAGTAAATGAGCATGTAAACAGTGATGAGAATATGGACCGGGGTCCCATGATGTTCAATAGTGATGTCTCTCTCCCAAAAGACGATAAAACTTCTATGCAAGGTAAACAAATTATAGATGGGAAATTGACAGGATTATAAACGCACCACAATGCTAACTATAATACAAAAGAAAAGAAGAGGCTCAAAAGCATGGGCAGTACGCCAAAATAAGTAGACCGAAATCCAACTGCATCTACTACTAATCATCCACCTTGAGATATCTATCCAGAACATCTCGCTGGTATTAAGTTGCGAGCCCCACCCAAAGTGTAAACCCAAAGGAACAGACAACTGCATTGAAAATCACTTTGCGTAAAGTAAACAATCCTTGCAACTGCGGTTACAAGAACCGTTGTTTTACCCCTTGTGGCAACAACACATCCCCTAAACTCATGTTTCTGTCACTCAAGAATGTCATCAGGGGGCATGAACCCACAATCGAGCATAACGTTCCCTCTTGGAGTTACTACCTACTACTTGGCCAAATCAATAAACAGCAACAGAGAACATGCAAGAATTACTTAGGAACAAAAATATAATAGATAAGAACCAAATATATTACTCTATCACAATCTGAACATAATCTCATAATCCATCAGATCCCATCAAACTCAGCATAGCAACAGCAGAAAGATTACATATGTGCCTCGATCATGTAGGGAAGCTCATGAGGTCTAAACCATGAATAACAAAGAGGGGAAACTACTCACGGCACATCCTGGAAGCGTCCATGGTGAAGGGGAAGCTCCCGGAGGTCGATCCTCCCTCCGGCAGGGTACCGGGAAGAAGTCTGCTGGCGCTCCCGATCTTGGAAGCGCGGCGGTGGCGGAACAAAGACGAGGTCGCGAAAATGGGTTCTCCTTTCGGAAGTTTTCTTGTCACGGGGAATATATAGGCGAAGGGGGGCAGCCACGGGAGCTACCAGGGGTCCAGGCGCCCCCCTGGTGCGGCTAAGCCCTAGGTCGTGCCAGGTGGCCGCCTGGTTACCTGGTGGTGGCCCCTGGCCCTCCTTTGGGGTTCTGGAGGCTTCCGATGCGCTGATTTTTTATCCATTTTTCCCGAATTTTTGGAGCGCTGGAAAAATAAAACAGCAGAAAACAGAAACTGGCACTTTGGGGTACTGAGTTAATAGGTTAGTCCAAATATGATCAAAATGCATGGAGCAAGCAGAAATTATCGATACATTTGGAAGGTATCATGCATCATACCATGCTTTAGCGTCTTCCTTCAAAGAAAAAGGAAAAAGCTTGGCCACATAAAACTTTCGTATTCTCTCATCAGTATTAAATAAGCTACCCAACTCGGCGAGTTTGGTTAGGTGTGCAATAGCATCATCATATTCTCTGCCATAAAAAGGGTTAACTTCGACAGTAGATATAAGTGAAAGATCAACAGAGAAATCATAATCAGGATCAGTGATCCATATAGGGGATTTAGAAAATTTAGGATCGGGAGTAATGTTGTTCTTCATGGAGTGCTTTTAAAGCAACTCCTTAATAGCACCAGGGTCAGAGTCGACACACTCTTTGAGTTCCCTGCAAAAATCATCATCAAGAGTAATATAATCATAATCAAGGATTCTCTCCTTGAGTTCATCTAAGTCTGGGTAACCAAAGGCTTTGCACATAGGAATATAGGTAGCAGGAGTCTCAGTGTCGGACTGTGCTGCAACCTTAGTAATCTGATATTCAAGATAGTGACCAAGAAAACTAGTATCCTCAAGAGTAGTGGAAGCATCATCAAAAGTATCAGACATAGTAACAGACTTAGTAGAAGTAGCATGTGGTGGTAGTGGTGAAGAAAACTTAATTCTAACGGAAGGTGAATCAAGCGTAGCACTGGTACTCAGAACGGTACCTTTTCTTGTAGTGGATGGTAAGATCGGAACATTGGGGTCTACTTTCTTACCCATAGCGGATGAAGTGTAGCAGGAAGGATACTTCAAGTAGACTTGTAAATATTGCTATGATCCCCAGCAAACGGCGCCAGAAAACAATACTTGATGACCCTCAACTGTAGGGGATTGTTTGTAGCGTTTTCGCTGGTAAGTTAACCCAATTTATTGATTCGACACAAGGGGAGCCAAAGAATATTTATAAGCTTTGACAGTTGAGTTTTCAATTCAACCGCACCTGAAATATACTTGTTTGCAACAAAATATTAATAGCAACTGTGGTATGATACTGGTAGTCATAACAACGAAAGTAAATTACTAGTAACCAATAGGAATAAAACACTGTAGGCTAGGGAGATGGATGGTTGGGTGTTTCTTGGATAAGAGTGAACATGTAATAGATTCTAACACGGGGTGAGGCACACAGGAAAACAATGATCATCTAGGAAAATATCAAATATTAGGCATGTATCCCGTAGGTAGTTGTGCGTGCTTGCAATAAGAACTTGCACAACATCTTTTGTCCTACCATCCCGCTACGAACTGGGCCAAAGGGAACTTATGGAGATTAAGGTGCTCCTGTCAAAGAGCACCGGAACAAAGCAATAAACTCAATGGATAAATGAAATCCTCAAATTATGGACCATCCCCTTTGGTGCCCCAAGTTGTCACCTTTGGGATCGCTGGTTCCGGACCATAATAGGTGCATACAACTCATAGATAGGATCAAGAACATAAATATACTCATGAAAACACAAGTGGTTCAAATCTGAAAACATGGCACTCGGGCCCAAAGTGACAAGCATTAAGAGAAACAAGGTCTAGCAAAGATGATAAACACCATAGTAGATGATAGGCAACATGCCCCCAACAATCTGATGAACTATTACATGATCAAACTCATCCAATCCCTACCATGCCCTTTGCCTACAGCAGGGAATTACTCACACATGTGAAGAGAAGTCATGGAGGGAGTATGGGTTGGTGATGGTGATGACGATGGCGACGATCTCCCCTCTCCGGAGGCCAAATCAGCCTCCAGATTAGCCCTCCCGAGGAAGAACATAGGGTGGCGGCGGCTCCGCGACGGAAACTGGAAAATAGACTTCTGTTTCGAGGTTTTCTAGTCACGGGAATAAATAGGGGCATCGGTAGGGAACCAGAGGAGGGGAGAGGCCCCTAGGCGGCGAGCCGGCGCGGCCAGGGGTGGGGCCGCTCCAGCAGGGCGCCTGGAGCCCCTGTGGTCCCCCTTTGGCCCCACTTCTAGTCCGTGGAAGCTTCGGGTGCGTGGTTTTTTCCTGAATTTTTGGGAATTCTCCAAGATACCTAAAATTTGATTTTTCTGCAGACTATAAAACCATACAGGAAGTTGTGCTGAAAACAACGTCAGTCCGGGTTAGTTTAGTTCAAATCATGCAAGAATGAGGGCAAAACAATAGCAAAAGTGTTTGGAAAAGTAGATACGTTTGAGACGTATCAACTCCCGCAAGCTTAGACTATTGCTTGTCCTCAAGAAATTCAGTTCAACGAACTGGAAGCGACAAAGAAAACTTTGACAAACTCTTTGCTTCATAAGATGTATATAAGCATGTACTACGAAAAGAGTTTAGCAGGTTTTGAAACAATTCTATGAGGACAATGCACGAAGCAATCCTTCTTTCAAGTGATCAATTACAAACAACTAAAAGTAAATAATATGTTGCTGAAAATCAAGACAAGATCACAATGCACATAGCTTGAACATATTACAGTGGTATCTCGCTAGCCTCCATGAGTGAAGAAAAACATAAAAATGCAGAAACTCTTCCAGAGTTTTAAAGGAGACTAGAACTAAGAATTTCAGAACAAGCAATATCACAATCATGCAGAAGACAATGTGGTACTTTGGGACAATGCATGTTAAACTAAGAATGAAAATTATGCTCTCAATAGTTCGTGCTTTGAAGAAAGAAGGGGAGACTCTCTAACCGGGGCTTTTTGATGGCAAGGTTGAAAACCCGTGGTTGGAAGTAAAGACTAAAAAAGTGCCAGAGCTCTTGGTTTTGAAAACAGAGATAAAATTCTTTTGAGAGGTGCAACTTTCTAGTCAATGGTGAACGGTAAGGGTCTCTCAATATCTCCCATGCCAACTATATTAATGCTTTTTGCTTACACTTTTGTTCCCTTATCCATATATCATTTGACGGTCTATGGAACGTTTTATTTTCCCTCAAGTACGGAAGGAAGTTTTCACGTTCCATCTATCATTAGCAGCATTTGGTCCATTTCATTCCATCATAAAGTATGGGGAGGTGTAACTCTTTTTTTTATATAAATTTGACTAGTTAAAACTTCTGTCAAAATATTTTTGGCATGGTAGATACTGATTTTCCCTCACCGCACCTTGAGCTTGTACGGTTACAGAAGGGAAGCTTTTGAATAAATTTCGAGATGGCACAAGAAAGTCTAAGTTAGGGGTGGCCGGTAAATACCACAAATAGGAAGGTATGGTGGACTCGAGTGGAATAACTGGTTTTAAAAAGGAGTTTGGATACACAAGCAAAATTCCGCTTAGTGTGAGAGAAGGCTTGCAAAAGACTGGGAAGCGACCAACTTGAGAGCAATAATTTTCATAATCATGCAGAGCGACAAAGCAACATTGAATCGGGCATGAAAGTGATATAACTATTCTGAAATAAAAAGATCATCAAGGAATGATAGACTTTTTAGACAAAAACATGTGTGAACATGTGCCAACTCAATCCAAGAATTCTACGAAGGGAAATACCACTTCAATATGCCAAACCATGAACAATGCAATGCATGTAAATCATTTCAACAACACATTATGCACTCTAGCTATTTGAGATCAGCCACAAAGAAAGTATCAACACTGGGAAAGCATTGTAAGCATAGAATTATGGCCCTACAAGCTGGTCTCTAGATCATAAGTACATGCATATGTACAAAAATAGAAGCAAGAATAGTTCATACCGGTTTTCCTTGTTGCTTCCCTTCCGTCCATCTTCATCATTACTGCCTTGTCACTTGCACGACCGAACGTGGGAAATATATAATCAAATTCCTTCACGGACTCGAGCTGAACTCTGCAAACAAAGAAAACTAAAGAGAAAGGAAATATTTTTGGGTTTTTTCAAAGGTTTAATGAAAACAGAAGAAAATAGAAATCTTTTTGTTGTTTTTGAAAATTAAAAGAACAAATAAGAAAGGGAAAAAACTTCGAAAAGATAAAAGCAAACAAAAATAGAAATGGATAATACAATGGAAAAGGGAGAAGGGCACGTACTCCCCCAAGCTTAGGCTTTTGGCCTAAGTTGGTAGCAGCTACTTCCCCAAAAGCCTCCTGCTCCTGAGTGGTACGGGTAAGTCCAAGAGTCGTACAAGCCCTCCGGTGCGTACACCGATGTCCTCGGGTCCTCCCATGAGGAAGGCCCTGCTACCCAAGCAGAAGAAGACCCCTCACCATACTAGGTGGCCGTCTCCCCCTGGAAAGGTGGGAACTCACCATGCTCCTCCTCGTCGGGCACAACCCCCTCCATGGGGTTATGCAACTGATACTGGGCCATGAAATCATCAAACCGGACATCATTGAAGGACCATCCTTTCCTGCGGGTATAATCAAACTAAATTGGTGCAGGTAGACGGATCTCTTGAGTAATAGTCTTTTCAAACCTCAAAATATAAACAAGGTTACCAAACTCGGAAGTCGTGGTAACAAACTTATGCCTCTTCATAGCAGCAAGATCAAGACTTGTGTATGAAAAGAGAACATCATCAGGATGCGGGGTGCCATTAAAATACTAAAGGATAAGAGTGGCTTAAACGCCACCAAATAAATCACCCTTGTTAGCATTCATAGAAAGGCGACGAGCAATTAAGGAACCCACATTATAATCACTCCTACCAGAGAGGGCGTTCACATAGATAGCGAAATCTGCTGCAGAACCGTTGCTCGTGTTGTCACGAGCCAACACCCCTCTGGCAATAAAATACACAAAATACCTGAGATAAGGGAATAAAATGCTGGAAATATTTGTACGCTGGATATCCATCGTCTCCTGGCTACAAAGGGAGTCGAAGAGAGTCCTCAACTCGATGGGCTGAGAGTTCATCCTTGCCGTATAACCAGCGTTTGGCACACCTATTATTTCACAAAATCTTGCCAAAGACATGGTCATAAGCTTATCACAAATTTTAAACTCAATAGTTCCAGCATCATGACTATAGTAAAAACTATTAATGAAACAGGAGGTGAGTTTCTTATATTGTACCACACGGCATAGTGCTAGCCGTGTCAAACCTGCATTGGTGCAAAGGCCATAAAACTCCTCCTTGATTCCTGCAGCGTCAAGAAAATCATCGCATGGATACATCATTGCGCATGCGAGACTCGTGTCTTCCAGCAACTCTAGGGGCATATGATCTTCGTGGTAGCTCACCCTAGCAGCTGAGGGTGAAGCTGCAGCTCTAGTAACTCGATCAGAGTGCTCGGGCTTCTTGTTCCCAAGCCATCCCTTTGCTCTTCCTAGCAAACTCATTTCTGAAATTTTGTACAATTCAAAAAAACAAGAATTTAACCAAAGTGAGTTGAGGCAAAGTACTCTACTCACTTACCTAAAGCATAAACTCGCATCAGAACTTGGAAATCAAATTTCTACACATGCATGCAAGCTAATATAAACAGCACCAGGAACTACTAAATACTCACAAATAAAGCCACCAATCAAAATTCTAATTGGAGGGGTGGAGGAGTTTCATACCAGGGAGTATTTTCTCGAAATCTCAGCTCAAACGATGGTCTGTACAGAGAGATCGAAAATCGCCTCCAAGAACAGCAAGAACGCAAGAAAGAGTGTAGAAATCGTGTTTTTGGAGAGAGAGGAAGGAGGAAGAAGACATACCTGGATATGCGGTCTGTGGGCCTAGGTGCCCTGTGGGCCCGACCAGGGCCTGGTCGCGCCAGCTGGCCGCCTGGGCCACTAGTGGCCCCCTGGTCAGTTCTAGGTGCTTCTGAGTCATTCTCATCGTGGATTTTTTTTCTAGATTTTTTCTTAAAACTTCACTGTAAAAAAATAATTTGGAGTTAAAAAATCTGCGAAACTTTCTGAAAACTTGAAGAAGTGATTAGAATTTTGAAGGTTCAAAAACATATAAACTTTGTATAGCAAAGAGAATGAATGCTAAGGAAAATGAAAACATAACAAGCTCCACTTTTTACCTATATAAAACATGCTAGCTAGCAAGGTTGATCAAGTCTTACCAACAAACCGGCGATATATAGAGTAGAAAGTCTCACCTCTCATGAAGTGATCATTGCACCTTTACTTTAATGGACATTGTCCCCACCATAATGGTTTTGTATTTGTGGTGCACATGTAGAGGACAATCCCATTCTCCAATCTTCACGGTCTTGATATTCTCTATTGAGTTAAGGCCATGCCATTTGTCAATCTTTTTCGGAAAATACACCATGTGTTCTTTATTATCAACATTGAAGGTAACCTTCCTTTTTTGCAATCAATAATAGTACCTGCGGTGTTCATAAAAGGTCTACCAAGAATAATGGATATGCTCCCATCCTCGGGCATGTCAAGCACAACAAAATTAGTAAGGATTAAGCAATTAGCAACTTCAACAGGAACATCCTCACAAATACCTATCGAGACGGCTGTTGACTTGTCAGCCATCTGAAGAGAGATATCTGCAGGGATTAGTTTTTCTTAACAGAGCCTCTTATAAAGATAAAAAGTCATGACACTCACTCCTGCTCCGAGATCACATAAGGCATTCTTGAAATAATTATTTTTTATGGATCAAGGAATGGTGGGTAAACCTGGATCACCGAGCTTCTTAAGAATCTTTCCACTGAAAGAATAGTTAGCAAGAATAGTAGATATTGCCTCATTAGGAACTTTTCTTTTATTAGTAACAATATCTTTCATATAATTGGAATAAGGAGGTAACTTTATAGCATCAGTCAGGGGAATTTTCAGAAAAAGAGGTTTCATCCATCCACACAATTTATTATAGTCCTCTTCTTCTTTAGATTTGAGAGATTTACCTGGAAAGAGCATGGGTTTCTGTAACCATGGTTCTTTCCTTCCCATGTCCCCTTGCAATGAAGTCTTCTCTTGTGTACTTCTTGCGTTTATCGGGTGTTTCTTCTTCTTGGACCTCGAGAGGATCATCCTTATCCTTATCCTTTTCTTTGGGCTCGGCATCGTCTTCAGTTTCAGCATCGGAGGTAGATATGTTGTTGGGATCAACAACAGGTTATTCACTTGTAATAGGATCATTGGAGTTGTCAGCTTCCTTGTGTTTCGTCTTCTTCTTCTTCTTCTTCTTCTTCTTCTTATTCTTCGGAGAACTAACAATTTCATCTTCTACGTGCACTTGAGACTCTTTCTCGATCCTCTTCGGATGCCCCTCGGGATAGAGAGGGTCCTCGGTGTGTGTTCCACCTCTGGGTTTGATGCCATAATCATGAATATCCTGTTTGGCATTATTAGGAAGCAAATATTTTTGCACATTAGATATATGTTCAAGCTGAGTTTGAACCATATGAAAATTCTTAACAAGACATTTAGCATCAGTAACTGTTCTTTCAAGAACATCAAGAAAACTTTTGAGAACAAGGGAATTATCATGCAACTGACTTTGTATCCTCATATTAAAATGGTCTTGCTTAATAATTAAATTATCAAGCTCATCTAAGCATTGGAAGGGAGGCTTACCTTTAGGGATGTCACTTTCATTAAAATCAAATAGAGAGTGTACCTCTACCAAGGGAGGGTGAGTAGTAGGCTCACACATCTTCTCAATAGGAGGTAAATTTTTCACGTCTTCGGCTTTAATGCCTTTCTCGTTTATAGACTTCTTTGCTTCTTGCATATCTTACGGGCCTAGGACAAGCATGCCTCTCTTCTTTGGTGATGGAGGTAATTCAGGGCGGACCAATCTTCGTGGTTTTTGGCAATCTTGCCCATTAATTCTTCAGCATCGTCCGGTGTTCTTTCCCTGAAAACACAACCAGCCCAACTATCTAGATAAGATCTAGATTCATCGGTTAGACCAGCATAAAATATATCAAGTAACTCATTCTTTGGGACTTCATGTCCCAGTGTAGCCTTAATTAAACCACAATACATCCCCCAAGCTTTAGGGAGGTGCTCATCCTGCAATTGTTTAAAGTTATAAATTCTTTGTAAAGCAGCATGTTGCATATGAGGAGGAAAATATTTATCGACAAAGAATTGAACTAAGTCCTTAGGACTCTCAATGCAACCATAAGGTAGTGCATCATACCATGCTTTAGCGTCTTCCTTCAAAGAAAAAGGAAAAAGCTTGGCCATATAAAAGTTTTGTATTCTCTCATCAGTAGTAAATAAGCTACCCAACTCGGCGAGTTTGGTCAGGTGTGCTATAGCATCATCATTTTCTCTGCCATAAAAACGGTCAGCTTCGACTATAGATATAAGTCAAAGATCAACACAGAAATCATATTCAGGATAAGTGATGCATATAGGGGATGTAGAAAATTTAGGATCAGGAGTAACTTGTTCTTCATGGAGTGCTTTTCAAGCAACTCCTTAACAGCACCAGGGTCAGAGTCGACACACTCTTTGAGTTCCCTGCAAAAATCATCATCAAGAGTAATATAATCATAATCAAGGATTCTCTCCATGAGTTCATCTAAGTCTGGGTAACCAAAGGCTTTGCACATAGGAATATAGGTAGCAGGAGTCTCAGTCTCGGACTGTGCTGCAACCTTAGTAATCTGATATTCAAGATAGTGACCAAGAAAACTAGTATCCTCAAGAGTAGTGGAAGCATCATCAAAAGTATCAGACATAGCAACATACTTAGTAGAAGTAGCATGTGGTGGTAGTGGTGAAGAAAACTTACTTATAACAGAAGGTGAATCAAGCATAGCACTGGTACTCAGAACAGTACCTTTTCTTGTAGTGGATGGTAAGATCGGAACCTTGGGGTCTCCTTTATTACCCATAGCGGATGAAGTGTAGCAGGTAGGATACTTCAAGTAGAATTTTAAATATTGCTATGCTCCCTGGCAACGGCGCCAGAAAACAGTACTTGATGACCCTCAACTGTAGGGGATCGTTTGTAGCGTTTTCGCGGGTAAGTTAACCATTTTATTGATTCGACACAAGGGGATCCAAAGAATATTTATAAGCTTTGACAGTTGAGTTGTCAATTCAACCGCACCTAAAATATACTTGCTTGCAACAAAATATTAATAGCAAATATGGTATGATAGTGGTAGTGACAACAGCGAAAGTAAATTACTAGTAACCAGTAGGATTAAAACACTGTAGGCTAGGGAGATGGATGGTTGGGCGTTGCTTGGATAAGAGTGAACATGTAATAGATTGTAACACGGGGCAAGGCACACAAGAAAACAATGATCATCTAGGCAAATATCAAACATTAGGCATGTATCCCGTAGGTAGTTGTGCGTGCTTGCAATAAGAACTTGCACAACATCTTTTGTCCTACCATCCCGCTACGAATAGGGACAAAGGGAACTTATGGAGATTAAGGTGCTCTTGTCAAAGAGCACCGGAACAAAGCAATAAACTCAATGGATACACGAAATCCTCAAATTATGGACCATCCCCTTTGGTGTCCCAAGATGTTACCTTTGGGATCGCCGGTTCCGGACCATAATAGGTGCGTACAACTCATAGATACGATCAAGAATATAAATATACTCATGCAAACACAAGTGGTTCAGATCTGAAAACATGGCACTTGGGACCAAAGTGACAAGCATTAAGAGCAACAACTTGTAGAAAAGATGATAAACACCATAGTAGATGATATGCAACATGCCCCCAACAATCTGACGAACTATTACATGATCAAACTCATCCAGTCCCTACCATCCCCTTGACCTACATCAGGGAATTACTCACACATCCCCTCTCCGGAGGCCAAATCAGCCTCCAGATTATCCCTCCGGAGGAAGAACAGAGGGTGGCGGAGGCTCCGCGAAGGCAACTGGAAAAGCGACTTCTGTTTCGGGGTTTTCCCTTCACGGGAATAAATAGGGGAATTGGTAGGGACCCAGAGGAGAGGGGAGGCCCCCAGGCGGCCAGCCGACACGGCCAGGGGTGGGGTCGCGTCAGTAGGGCGCCTGGAGCCCCGGTGGACCCCCTCTGGCCCCACTTCTGGTCCGTGGAAGCTTCAGGTGCGTGGATTTTTCCTGAATTTTTGTGGGAATTTTCTGAGATACCTAAAAATCCATTTTCTTGTAGACAATAAAACCATACAGGAAGCTCTGCTGAAAAAGTGTCAGTCCGGGTTAGTTCAGTTCAAATCATGCAAGAATGAGGTTAGAACAATAGCAAAAGTGTTTGGAAAAGTAGATACGTTTGAGACGTATCACTCAAAAATAGGGAGATCAAGTTGATCTTGCAAAATACAGTGAACCGTTCTAGAAAGGACTAGTCAAAGAACTTAGGAGATGCTTTGTGGGCGTATAGAACTGCTTACAAAAATCCCATGGGCATGTCTCCCTATAAGATGGTATATGGCAATGCTTGCCATTTGTCTTTAGAATTAGAGCTCAAAGCTTTCTGGGCTGTTAGAGAGCTTAATGCTGACCCAAAACTTGCTGGTGAAAAGCGTCTCATGAACTTGACTTCTCTAGATGAGTGTTGAAGTGAAGCTTACGAGAGCACGAGGATGTTTATGGAAAAGGTTAAGAAGTGGCATGACAAGAGAATTTTGAAACGTGAATTTAATATTGGTGATAAAGTTTTGTTTTTTAGATCTCGTTTCAGGTTTTCTCCAAGTAAATTACTTTCCAGATGGGAAGGACCTTTTCACATTGAAGAAGTCTACCACTCCGGTGCAATCAAAATTAACAATTTCGAGGGCACCAAACCCCAAGTTGTGAATGGACAAAGATTGAAGAATTACCTTGCAGGAGATCCTGTCAATGTTGATGTGGATACAATACACACAACCACTCTCGAAGAACGTGTTGCAGCCTGGATTCATACGGCAGCAGAAGCAGAATAATAATAGGTATGTAATATGGTAAGAATACTTCGTGAACATCCATAAAAGTCCTGTATTACGTGTTTTTAAAAAATTAGGAAAATTAGGAGCCAAAGTGGAGCCAGAGATGATCTCCAGGGGCTCCAGGCGCCCTGGAGGCGCGGCCTGCTTCCTGGCCGCGCCAGGAGAACGTCTGGACCACCCGGAGTCTACCTCTGACCCCACTTTGGCTTGTTACCTTCCTTTTGTTGTAGAAATTTTTGCTATATATTTGCTCGGATAATCCAGGCTTTGTATCTTGCGATTTCGTGCGTTCTCTTTTCGATCTGTTGGTGCCAGGAAACTTTCAGCAAAACTGTAACGCCCCGGGTGTCACACTACAGTAATCACTTTTGATTACTACCAAGTCCCTGTGATTAGCCATGCTTTGATCACCTTGGATCAACTCAAACTCGAAATGTCTTTTGATGAATATTAAAAATAAGTGATGAATAAAACCTTGTCCAGAAATTGTGAAACCACATATGTAAAATCCCTAAAAACCAGTGGACCATGATAAACCTGCAATGAGAATTTATTGCAATATCTAAATATTGCAAATAATTATTGACAGTAGCAAAACAGCACAAAAAGCCCTTTTAAAATAAACAAAAATAATGCAATGAATTTATTTAATCACCAAAATTTTGTAGCATTGCTACATAGGGCAATACAAAAATAGGAGAAAGTCTCATGTCTAATAAAAATCATTTGATGGACCAACAAAATAAAAGGAAATTAAAAAAAGGAGTGCAGGAAATAAAGGGGGCTATCCCTCGCTTGGGGCGAGGCCCACTGCACGGCCCAACCCACCCTGGTAGTTCTTCTTCCTCCCCTGTTCCTCTTGTGTCGTGGCGCGCATCCGGCCGCCATGGGCACTTCCTTGACTCGCTGTCGGGCATCCATGGTGCCCCGGAGGCCTATAAGAGCCCCCCTCGCCGTGGAAGAACCCTAGCCTCTTTCCCACTCTTCTTGCACCGCCGCCCTATCTCTATGCCTCGCTCTGCCGAGCGCATTCATCGCTGCGGCGCCGCCGTGGGCGCGGCCACTAGACACCTCTGGGCGCGTTGGCTTGTCTAGGACCTCCCTCGGCGTACACTTCGTCTAAGCGCACAACCAATCGAAGCCGGGAAGTGTTGTGCGCTCGCCATCACCGTTTACTCCCTTCTGCATCCGCCTCCATCGCCGTTCAAATTCCGGCTGCACCCGACCTCCTCCGAGCCCATTGCTACCTCGACGTGTCCTCGGTGAGCACACGAGTCGAATGCCCCATTCCCCCGTCGATTTGTTTGCCTCTGCAGTCGTGGCCACGGTAGCCCACTCCGGTCACCACCGGGTTCGCCGCTGTAGCCGTTCCCCGCCTCCACCTGGTGCATCCATGGGTGCAGCACTTCATGCGCAAGCCTTTTGACGTCGCCGCCGCCTCATTTGTTCACCGGAGCGCAGCTCCGGCGGACCACCGCCGCGACGGGCCTCGCCGCCGGTGTCCTTTACGCGGACGACTAAACCAGGGGGTTGATCCCCCCACTGACTGGGGGTCCGGGCAGATTAGCTTAGGGGCTAATCCCTTTTTTTTAAACTAACCCAACCCTTGCTAATACCCCCCCCCATGTATGTATGACAGTGGCCCCTGCCCATTTAATTAAGGTATGATTTATTTAAAACTGAGATAACCCCCTCAGTCACTTACAGATGGGCCCATGCCCTTAAACTAATTATAGATGGTTAATTAAGCACGTTTTAGTATGACACTTGGGCCCCATCTGTAGGCTGTTAAAAATATTGATTTAATGAAATTGCCAAGTGTATGACATGTGGGACCCCACCGTTAATTTAATTATTAAAATGGTTTTATTACTTGTGAGGCTGACCAGTGGGACCCACTGGTTAGGTTTTACTAGTCAACCCCTCTATGGATAATGTTAGGTTTTATTAGTAAAAGAAAATCCAGAAATTGATTTAAAATGATTTAAACTTTGAATTTGAATATCTTCTAAACCGTAAGTCGGATTCAAAAACTTTATACATGAAAATTGATCAAAAAAATATGACGAATAGGGATACACTATCCGTATACCGACCACACCCCTCTAACACACCGAACATCGAACCGTCCCCCTCCGGACCGTCTGTCCGATGATTTGTCCGGTACTGTCGAAGTATCCGGATGAATTTATTCTCAACACGAAAGTTGTTCGGACTGTTTCAACTAGCACGGTTACACCATCCACACGTTTGTCGGATGTCCACGACACCTCCGGCATGAACCCTTCCCCCTCCGGACACCCTGTCGGGTAATCACCCGGAGCCGGTATTTCATCCCCGGATGAATCCCCACTCCGAGCATAACACATTGTACTGCGTTAGAATACCGTTAACAATGCATTCGTCATGCCTTTCATCTGTTTGATATGATTTCTTTATATTTACTATTTCTCCCCCTTTTGTTCTTCGGTAGACCCCGCTGCTACTGCCGACTACACCGCTGCCGGGTACGACTACTTCGTCGACGATCGTACCCCTACCCGCGAGCTTCCAGGCAAGCATAGCCATTCTCTTCCCTAGATATCGCCTATCTTTCCGTACTTTTCTTGCACTAGGCATTGTTACTGCTGCTTCCACGTTGCTTACCTATTAAATTGCCTAGCTTGTTTTTCTCGCCCTTGATGTACCTCCTTTATCCTATGCTCCCTATTATAATTATGAATTATTCAGTAGTGAGCCCTGCGCATTGTTAGCTAGGATTAGATAGCGGGCCGTGACCACTCAGGGGAGTGAACAAGGATACAATATATACAACTGCACAGGTACGGTACAATGCAGACACCATCAAGTGTGAGCCATCAAGGAGTAATCCTTATACTCCTCTCGTTGCTGACTCTATATAGCCGCTCTAGGTACCTGAGCAACGGTTGTCCTTAAAGGTAAGAAGTCAGGCGACCCAACGGTGCCCGCGAGCGGTATTGCGTCGGGAACGACAGGGAGGGTACGACCGACATTACTGGCGTGCTTGGCCCCTACTCGTATCTCGTGAGAGTTACCAAACCACAAAAAGTCGAGCTCTACCAAGAGCACACGTGAGACAAGGTAAGGAGACAGTTCACATTGTTGGTAACCGCAGAGACTTGGTGGGACGACAGGGCAGGCACCGATGTACTGGTGGTCCTGACCGCTGTCGTTGTCCGCGAGTCAGTTAAGTCGAGGCAACGATAACGGTTGTCACGCAGGATAATTAAAATACTAAATGGTTCGGCGGATGTCTTGAGTAGCCTTTTGGCTTGTAAGCACTACCTAAACGTGGTATGAGGAGTGTGGGCTCCCCTGCATCGTAGTCTCGTTCGAGGGTCTTCAGACGTCAGCAGTATGGCGAGCTGATTGCCGGGAAGTGGTGTTGTCTTTTCTTGCTCGGGCGGTGTATTTGTATTTGCTTTGATTTTGCTTCACCGACCAGTCACGCACCGTGCAGGAGTACGTTCAGGTTAGGGTCCAAATCCCGACGTACATAGGATATAGTCAGGCGGATTACCTCTCTGGTGATTGCCGAAAGATGGGCTACTTTGTGTCGGATAGCTTCGGCGGGGTGTTCCCTAACAAGGTGTACGCCAGCCTGGAGATTCGAGCGTCGTAGAGTCATGACAGTGCACCCCTGCATGGAAGATTAATCTATTCGAATAGCCGTGTCCACGGTAACATGACGCTTTATGCTGAAGCTGGATCTTACCACTACAAACTACTACTATTAAACTGTATGGTTCCGGGTCTTCTTCCTCGCAGGGAGTCGAGGAAGGGAACTCAGAGGCATTATTATTATTAATCATTACACCTTACTATTATACAATGCTGCAGCAACTTTTGCTCCATTGTTATTACATTCATGCTATTGAACTGTTGGATGTTTCTCTTCTCATGCTGCAAGACTCGTCAGAAGATGCTAGTCTTCGATAGGCCTAGCTTCTTACCCTTATTCTGATTTCTATCTTGTAGTCCACTATATACAACCTCCTCTTTCCATTTGATACAAATGCATAAATGCTTAGTAGCGGATGTAAGACTCGCGGGTATACTAGATACTCACCTTTGCTTTATTTCCCCCTTTAGTTTTTGCCTGATCGGCCGATACAGTCGACGTTGGATCCTTGGAGCCCAGGAGCAGGAGATCCCCGATAGCTTCTTCGACGTCGAGTTCCCCGTTGACCAGGAGTATTTTGGAGGTTCCCAGGAAGGAGGCCTCTCCTTTTCGATCGTTGTTGTTTTTGTGCTAGCCTTCTTAAGGCAGATCATGTGTACCTTGTGTCTGTACTCAGATACTATTGCTTCCGCTAACTTTGTGCTTTCGAGCTGATGTATTCAAGCCCTCGTGGCCCCTGGCTTGTATTAAACAGCTTGTATTATTTTTATTTATAGAGTTGTGTTGTGATATCTCACCGTGAGTCCCTAATCTCGATCGTGTACCTTGCGTGTATGATTACTGTAAACGACTTGATTTTGGGGGCATCACAAAAACCTAGGTGCCATGGCTTCCCGAAGTTCCCCCAAGGACAAGTTCCTCGCCAACGTCATCAACCCTTACATCGAAGAGGTGAAGAGGCATCCTCAAACACTTTGGGTGGAGGATGGTGCCCTTAACCAAGACGATATGAAGGGACCGGTCAAGGAGGGAAGTACCAAGGCCAGGCTGGAAGAAGTGGGGCAAGAAGTTGTAACATCCCAGTTTTCACAAAAATTAAAATTTTTGTTTTCGGTGTGAATTGTTTGATTGTCTAATTTGTTTGCGGTGTTTGCATCCCCGATTTATCGATCGGCGATTATTTTTTCCCCCTCTTATCTCGTATTGGACGGAGACTGACCCCTGCCACTCTGACGCTCGACCTTTGCGACACCGGGTTTCACCCGATCACCGTCGCGAAAACCGCACCATACTAGCTGTAGCCAACGGAACGAAAACCCCGTTTATTTAATAAACGGATTATTTTATTGGGGCGCCGAAAAATGTTGTCGGAATGTCACCGCAGTGAGGTACGATTGACGGGCTCGACGCGCTGAGCGCGTAGGTCGAAGTTTCGTCTGAATCGGAGTCCGTACGGAGTCTCGGCGATCACGAACGCGATCACCGGACACGCGAGAGGGGTACCGAGGGCGTTTGCGTCAACTGGCCAGCCAACCTGCCTATATAATGATCCCACCTCCCAAACCAGCCAATTAGGGTTTACCCTAATGGAAATTTTCAGCCACCCCCCTCTTTTTGCACAAAATTTTGCCCCTAGCCCCTCCTGTCCCGAAACCCTAGCTACTAGATGATCTGAGCCGTCAGATCTTCCCTCCAACGGCCTAGATCTGGCCATCCTTCCCAAAACCGCAGCACAGATCCACCCGGGCCGCGCCGGGCCCGCCTCCCCGCCGCGAGGCCCGCCGAGCCCATCTGGAAACCGTCCCCGCGGAGCTCCCTGGCCGCGCCGCCGCGCGCCGGCGTACTGCAGGTCGGCGAGCCTCCACACCCCGGCCTCCCTCTCCTCTTCGTTCCTCCCGCGCCCTCTCCTCCTTCCTCCCTCTCATCCGCCGCCCACTGCTGCAGGTCGTCGCCGGTAGGAGACCGAGCCGCCGCCGCCAAAGCCATGGCCGGCCTGGCCGCGAGCTCGTCCCCGCGTGCCTCGCCTGGTCGCCACCTTGGAAGGCCACGGGAGGCTGCCCCGTCGCCGGATCCAGCCGGATCCCGGCCGCTCGCCTGCGCCAACCGCCCTGCACCGCCACCCCCACCATGTCGTCGTCGCCAGTGTCCGGAGCCGCCATGGCTGCCGATCGGACCGGCCACCTCCGCCTGGGCCCGGCCTCCTTCACGGCCCAGCCAGCCGCAGGCCTGCCAGACCAGATCCGCCCCAGGCCAGTGGGCCGAGCCCATGGGTGAGCCCCAGGCCGCCCCCCCTTATTTTTTTTAATTTATGCCTCTGTTATTTTTTTCCCTAGCACTGTGAATTTTGCTAAGTCCCTGAATTTTTGTGCTGCTGATTCATTTTTTCAACGTAATTTCCCGTTGATACGTAGCTCCGATGAACGTGCCCCCAAAATGAAAGTTGCTTAGAATTGCATGTACTTTAATTCATCTTTTTTGTGCATTTGCATTTGAGGTCATATTGATTGTGTAATTGTGTGTTGAAGTGGGAATCATGCCGTTAAACTGCTATTAATTGCTGTTAAGTGCTGCTGTTATTACTTTATTGCAACTTCGGGTGACGATTGCTTCGCAACCGTTCATCGAAATTGAGTGATTCCTTTTGCGTTGCATTAAGAATTGTTTCTTATTCAGTTCCATGCATTCACATGCCATAATTTCTTTCTGCATCATGATTGTATCTTTCTCCAAAGTAGCTACCCTGCTGTTAGTGTGCTGCTGTTTATATTTTGTTGCAACTTCGGTCGACGATTGTGTCGCGACCGTTTATCGGAATTGAGTGATTCCAATTGAATATTGTTAAGCATCATGTCTAATTTCATTATATGTATTGCATTGCCATGATATTCTTGCTGGTCATATAGTTATTGAGCTCCAAAGTTTCTATGCTGCTGTTGTTGACAACCACCTCTGATTTTCACTAAGTTTGTTACTTTGCGATGCCATGTTGTTTGCTTAATATCTTTTGATCTATGATGCCTTTTTTGCATGATTATTTTTTCCATGCCTTCCCTGTCATGTCTACTTTAGTTTCATATCATTTGTGAGCATGTTTGCATTTATTAACCTGTTTGTGCATTGCTCTAAAGTGTGATTCATGATGTTGGGAGATTGTGCCCGTAACTTTTTTTGCTTGTATCTTTTTAACCGTAACTCCGTTTGGGGTGTTCTTTATATGTAACTTGATTAGTTTTTCGTGTACTTTTTTTTTATGATATTTTTTGCTATTGTTAACCAACCTAAAATATGGTTTAGGACAAAACAGTACCAAATGTTTTAATCATCGTGTGACACTTAGTGTTATGCCATGTTTAGGTTGTGTCTCGCTTAAATTGACTAGCATAGATAGTTTTCTTTATGCTTCACCTCTTGAGAGGTTTGTGTGATATGGCATGCTTGCTTGAGTTGCCATGTTAACAACCTTTGTTGATCACCTGTAGCTAAACAACTTGAACCCTTCTAAACGTGCGGTATCATCGTGTGTGACGAGTACTCCACTTAACCTATTAGTAACCGCTCTCGACGGTAGGTGAGATGTCTCGTGTTGCCTTATTGTTTATGCTTTCTCGTGTTTGCCTCGTTGTAATAGATTCTTGCTCGTTGATTGCTTTCCAGTGTTTATCGTCTTGTGTGCTTCCGCGGGTATCTTCGAAGACGTTGCGAGCTTGCGATCAACTACACCTTCGGAACCCGACTTATCAACAGGCAAGGACTATGCATTACTTATGATCCATTCTATTTCAACCAGCGGTTGGCATGCTAGTCTAGGTTAGGTTCGATGTTTGATCCTACCACATGTTTACAGCCTCTTTCAAACCGATACAGCCATGTCCCTTCCCAGCAAACCTTGTACTACTATGTTACTATTGCTCGTTGCTCAGCCCCTGCTTAGTATGCATGCTTAGGATGCTACGATGTTACCCTGTTACTCCTGGGTTTGGGATATCACATCATTATTATATTGTTGTTAATGACATGATTATTATAAATGTTGTCTATATTCAACGAAGGATGGAAGGTCTAGGCTATCTTGCCTCGACGTTTTGTTCCATTCGAGTCACCTAGGACCCGAGTTCCGGGTATTGGTTTTAAGACTGAGCCTTCCTAACCGTGTGTGGGATTTTATGGGGTCCCCTCTTCTTAACTACCTAGCTTCAAACATTTCTAGTGGTGGCCCAAGCTGATTTACCATTTGAAAACCGTGTGTGTGTGTCTGTCGGGTAGCTCCTGGCAGATATTCTTTAAACAACCTGGGCTAGCGGAGACATGGTTTCTCTTGTTGGTCCACCCCAGGGAGCTAGGGGGTTGTCCACATATGTTTGGGAAACCTATGCGACCTCGTCCAGACGGTAGAGGCCGATTCGAGAGCGCGGTCGGCTTTTGAGTTGGATGTCGACTCACCGGGGGCCACCCGGATTTGTGCGTTGTTAGTTAGAGGGGCCTGTCGTTCCGGATATCTTGGGACTAAATCATAAAATGGTTTCCTATCATGGGTAGCAACTGAGAGAGATGTGCGTGCGGAGCCTTGTAATGGGCAGTTGGTACACCCCTGCAGGGTTAAATCTTTTTGAGAAGTCGTGTCCACGGTTATGGACGACTTGAGACCTACTCCTTTTTCATAGACAACAACAACTGAGATAATATTAATATAACTTGATCAATGTGTTTGTGCCTTGACTGCTTCTTCTTCGTCGGGATGCGAAGAGGAGGACAAGGATAGGATAGGTGTTATGTTTGCGTAAGTAGTTGATAGCAAGACTTGTTGGAGGCGATTCCTTATCGAATGCTTGGCTTCTTATCTTACTCTCTAGATCATTAGCCACTTCATAAATGCTAGTGCGGCAGCAACGTCACCACTTATCTCATCCTTACCGTAAACTACTAGTTGTCCTAGAATGACGAGTGATGAAGTCCTTGCTGGGTCAGATGACCACTACAGTTGGATGCTGAGTACTTCTGTACTTATGATACTACCCCCAAACTCTTTTCAGGGTTATTATCGACAACAGGTATGGTGATCAATGTTTCACGTGGAGACTCGACGACGGCTAGTTAGGCGGATCCCGGCAGAGGGCCTGGACCCGTGTGGTTATGGGGATCGATGCTTTTCTCTTTTCCAGTATGCATTTGATTGTAGTCTGTACTCAGACATGTATCTTCCGCTGTGGTATTGTATTTAAGGCAGCTGTATGCCGATTGTATGAGATGTTGTATCCTGTATCTGTAATGTTGTGATATCATGTTGGAAATCCGGGGCATATGACTCCGTCATATGTCGCGGTGGGACCGATATGTGCTTCGTCCCCGGATCTGTATGGAAACATCTAGATCTGGAACAGTACCGCATATCGGGCCTTACAGAAGTCTTCGAGTACAAGTTGATGATCGAGCGTGATGTTGAGGCCAACCTTGGCATCATCACCGAGCTAAAGAAGCAACATGAGGAGGAGATGAAGGAAGTGCGTGCAAGCATATACGCACTAGAGATCAAAGTGTTCGAGCTCCAAGGACACATATTTGACCTCCAGATTAAGAACTGTGAGTACGAACTAAAGTTTTTGCGCATGGGCTTAGCTGCCGATTGCGGGATCCCGGAGACTGAAGAATCACGCGTGGATGGAAAACCTTCTCAATGGAAGCGTTTTTCTAAGACTTACCCAATATACAAGAACAGAGATCGAGAGTAAAATCTTCATTAGGTAATGGCATCCCCTTAGCTTGTTCGAAGCTTGGCGAAGTGCCCAGTATCCTCTTTCTTGTCATTGTCTTGACTTGAATTAAATATTTTTCTTGCTTTATTATGAAGTTCATCTCTGTTGGTAGCATGTCACCACATCAATTATATGTGTTTTCATTTACCTGCTCGAGGACAAGCATGAATTAAGCTTGGGGATGTTGAAACGTCCCAAACGTATCTATCATTTTTACTTGTTCCATGATTATATGGGTGATATTTCTATGTGTTTTGCTACACTTTCATACCTTTTTCAACATATTTGGACTAACCTACTAACTCAGTGCCCTAGTGCCGGTATCTATCTGATGTTGTCCATGCATTGCAGGTATTTACCAATATTTAAAGTACTCGGAAAATTCCAAAAAAATATATATAAAAAATCAGCGCAAAAGAAGGATCCAAAATCCCAAAGGGGGTCAAGAGGGGGGCCACCCCCCTCGGGGCGGAACGGTGGCGCGACCACCAGGGAGACCACGCCAGGGACCCGCCACGAGGGGTGGGACCTCACCTAGTGCCCTCCTTGTGCCTACATTTAGCCCCCGTTCCGTAAACCCTCAAGAGGCACTCCGTATCACGATTTTCACCACTGTTTTGCCACCATAGTGATCCCGAGATCGGGATCGCCTGAAGACCTTGTCCCGGCACCTTACCGGAGGGAGGATTGATCCCCGGGAGCTTCTCCGCCACCATGAGCTCTTCATGGATGTGCGGTGAGTAATCCCCCTTGGACCATGGGTCCATGACCAGTAGCTATGTGATTTATTCTCTCCAATCTTGTGCTTCAATTCCTAGCCCTTGTGATCTGCCCTACATTATCAAGGCATCCAGGTATTAGTTTCTGTGTTGCGATATTGTGTTTGCTGGGATCCGATGGATTATGAGATTATGTTCAGATTGTGATGAGTTATATATTTGGCTCTCCTTTCATATATTAGTTCTTGAGTAATTCTTGCATGGTCTCCGTTGCTTTTTATTGCTTTGGCCAAGTAGTAGATTGGAACTCCAAGAGGGAGTGTTATGCATGATTGTGGGTTCATGTCCCCCCGTGTCTAGCTTGAGTGACAGAAGCATGAGACTAGGGGATGTGTTGTTTCCACTAAGGAGAAAACAATGGTGCTTGTTACTTTGGTTGCAAGGATTGTTTACCTTGCGCATAGTTTGTTAATGCAGTTGTCTTTTGCTTTGAGTTTGCACTTTGGGTGGAGCTCGCAACTTAATACCAACGAAATATTTTGGATAGATATCTCAAGGTGGATGATTAGTGAGTATTTGATGATGAAAAAACGTTCTAATTGTCTTGGTGTACTGCGCATACGATTGAGCTTCTAACTTTCTAATAGCATAGTTACCATTGCAGTGCGTTTATAATTCTATCAATTGCCTAGCTGTAATTTGTTCACCCAACATAGTTGTTTTATCGTCTTTTGGGAGAGAGACATCACTAGTGAACATCATGGGACCCCGGTCCATATTTTCACCATTGCTTACACCTCAAGCATTTACTGCTTTTATTTCTTTTCCGTTGCAATCATCACTACTATTCCCGCTTGTGTTTTGATCCTTTGTAAACAAAAACACCGGAGAGATTGACAACCTCTCTGACTTGTTGGGAGAAAAGTTATTTGTTGTTGTGTGCAGGTCCACGTCAAACTCTGAAGATCAGGAAAAAATTTGGCGCCGTTGTCACTTACTTGCAGTACTTGGAGTCCTACTGGTCGATTAAACCTTGGTATCTTCACCAAGGGAAACTTGCTGCTGTATACTTCTTAACCTTCCACTTGGGGTAACCAACGAGGGGCGAGAATCCATTAGCTGTACGTGTGACCGAGAACGGAAGAGCTAGGAATTGAAATTAGCTGTACGTGTGACCGAGAACCTTGGTATCTTCACGATCTTGAGATCGGCAAGTGATCGTCTACATCACCCACGAGAATTGTTCTCGTTAAAACTTTTTGGTCTTCAAGGGTGAGTCCTTCGAAACCGTTACAAGTAATGTCCTAGATATGATCTTGATAGTTTTCGTTGCAACCGTAGGAATTTTTTAGTTTTCATTGCAAGGTTTCCCTCAAGTGGTATCAGAGCAAGGTCTATGTGTAGATTCTTTGTACGGTTAGAACACATATGGACGTGGGCATTGATGATCATGTTATTGCATACTTTTTTGTATTTTGGATCATGGTGGCATAGTGAGGTTGAAGCGGCCCGGACTAACCTTGCATGTCCGCGCACATGAGACCTCTTCCACGCTTGTCATGCAACTTGTTTTGCATAAGTGGCTAGCGGGTGTCTGTTTCTTTCACTATAGTTGTGATCTAATCTACAACGTTTTGACAATAATATGTTGATACGCGAGAGATGATAATGGCTTCTCGCCCTTCATTGGTTACCCCAAGTAGAAGGTGAGATGTAGGATATCAGCAAATTTCCAATATGTAGAGGATAGGCTATGTCTCCCGTAGGACTACGAAAGAGGAAAATTAGGTGACAATGGCAGTAGAAATTTAGCGGTTGCCGTGGACCTGCACACACACAACAAATAACTGCTCACAAAGAAGTTCAGAGATGTTGTCAATCTATCCGGTCTTGTTGTATACAAAGGATCAAACACAAGGGAAAATGATAATGGTGATAGCAGCTAGAAAGTAAAAGCAGAAAGTAAATAAGCGTGTAAACAATGATGAGAATATGGACCGGGGTCCCGTGATGTTCACTAGTGATGTCTCTCTCCCAAAAGACGATAAAACTTCTATGCGAGGTAAACAAATCACAGCTAGGCAATTAACAGAATAAAAAATGCACCACAACGCTAACTATGCTACAAAGAAAGGACGAGGCTCAAAAGCATGGGCGGTACGCCAAAATAAGTAGAACGAAATCCAACTACATCTACTACTAATCATCCACCTTGATATATCTATCCAGAACATCTCGCTTGTATTAAGTTGCGAGACCCACCCAAAGTGTAAACCCAAAGCAACAGACAACTACATTAAAAATCACTTTGCGTAAAGTAAATAATCCTTGCAACCGCGGTTACAAGCACCGTTGTTTTCCCACTTGTGGCAATAGCACATCCCCTAGACTCATGTTTCTGTCACTGAAGCGTGTCATCAGGGGGCATGAACCCACAATCGAGCATAAAGTTCCCTCTAGGAGTCACTACCTACTACTTGGCTAAAGCAATAAACAGCAACGGAGAACATGCAAGAATTACTTAGGAACAAAAATATAAAAGATAAGAACCAAATATATTACTCAATCACAAACTAAACATAGTCTGATAATCCATCATATCCCAACAAACTTAGCATAGCAACAGCAAAAAATTACATATGTTCCTTGATCATGTAGGGCACCTCACAAGGTCTAATCCATGAAGAACAAAGAGGGGAGGAGAACATCACATAGCTACTGATCACGGACCCATGGTCGAACGTAGACTACTCACGGATCATCCGAGAAGCTTCCATGCTAGAGGGGGTTGGATATGTGCCCTCGAGACAAATCAATAAAGATATTTGTCACATATCTGTTTTTTTTTCATAATACGTTTTGTACTGTGCTATAACTATATTACTTGGAAATACTAATACATGTGTAGTATAAAACATAGGTTCGTAGTTTAACTCAGGTAAACTATCTCATTGGGCAATTGATTGATCAAGCTTTCCAGATCATGGCGACACTTAAGTCCATTGACAATGAGGTCATGTCATTAGGGGAATGATGTGATGGACATACACCCACCTAAAGTATTGCAATGTGATCGAGTCACATAGATCAGCGTTGGCGATGACTTTGTAACGTATGGCTTAGTCCTTAGAACGTAATGACCATACGTAATTGTCATCTATGAGGAGACTTTGATTTGTATCCCACCGCCTGACTGAAATATGCTGGCTATAATGGTGCACTTTGAGTATTCCGAAATAGATGGTTGATGAGTATGTTAATAGATCAGAGCGGGATTTGTAAGTCCTTGTAACAGGACAGGTACTCTGGGACCACTCGGTGATATTGCATCAATAGCTTGCAAGCAGGTGACTTGGTCACGAAAGATGCAATAGGCACGGACGAGTAAACTTGTTTTTTCTGAATGAGATGTGAACACGGTATGTGGGATACCGACGATCGAACCTCGGACAAACAAAGTACCGCGGCACAAAGGGATTATGTCGTATCGTGAACGGTTTCCAAAAAGTGATTGAAGTTCATTCGATGGAAGCGCAGGGGCTGTCAAGGATTATAACCAGGTCCAACTGACTAGTCATTGGTCAATGAGAAGAGTCTCGACCATGTCTGCTGTTTCCCGGACCGTTAGGGTGTTACACTTAAGGGCAATCGATGCATAGGACAGTTTCGGGATCAATCGGTGAAATAGGAGAAATCATCAGAATAGTTCTGGAGGAGGAAGGAAGTTGTTCCGGACATTTTGAATGGTTCAAAATAAAGTTTAATTTGTTTTAATAATGTTTTGTTATTTAATTATCTTAATTAAATATTTAAACATATTAAAATAATTAAAAAAAATGGAAAAAGGCTATATGGGCCTATGGGGCCCATTAGGGGAAGAGGTGGTTCCCCCCCTTGGGCTAGGCGCCAAGGATGGGGCCCATCCCCCCCCTTGGGAGTTTAGTCCCACATGGGGGAGGGAGGAGGATGGGACCCCCCCCCCTTGGCCTATATAAGGAGGGGTACACCCCCTTTTTCCAAACACACAACTTTCCTCTCTCTCTCCTTCCCCTTCCTGGAAGTGGAGTCCCCTTGTTTGGAGTCTACACCTGGATTGGAGTTCTCCACCATAAGGCAGGCCATCGCTCTGCTGGATTCGGGATCCGAATCCATCTTTCGTTCGCTGCTCGCCTGGTTCGGGGCCCGGGAGGAACATCGATTGTACCGTACGTGTATAATCTCTTCGAGGCACTACACCTGTGGTGCTACTTCATCGCTGGAGGTCCACCGGGAGTCATCCTCGCCGGTGGTCTACTACACGACACGGAGGTCGTAGTTCCGAATCTACGCCAGCCACGTTCGCAAGAACGTTTCCCTCTTTAGGTCTTCAATGGTATGAACACTGATTCCCTCCGTTACTTTACATCGCCATAGCATAGATCTTGGGTTCGGGTACCGTAGGTGTAAAAAATTTGCTTATTCTGCCCCATAACCCAACAGTGGTATCAGATTTAGGTATGCGTAGATGTATTGTACGGGTAGAACACATCTAAGATGTGGGCATCGAATCTTCATTCGTTACCCTCCCACGTGTACTCATTTAGCATTGCGGCAATGTTTGATGACGCGGCCCCCGACCGACGTTATGCATTTACGCGAGACTGGTTCCACGCTTGACATATGGATTGTACCATATAAAGTGGTTGGGGGCTGTCTGTCTCTCTGCATTAGCGATGCGAAGATGTTTGCAACGGAGGGCCCCGACAGGGGTGTAATAGAGACCGATGGGAGACGGTGTTGTGGCATGTTTTTCGCAGGATAGAAACGGTTCTCTCTCTCGAAACCCCTAGCAGCCATGTAAAACTTGCACAAGCTAAAGTACAAAGGCGTTTGACTCTGATTTGCATGAAGGGGGATCATAGTTTGTATGATTTACAGTTTTACTTCATGTTTATGCTAGTATGCTAGATATGACGACGGTAGCACAAATAGGACCATCTCTCACAATACCAACATTGTGTTCTCCCTTGGTGGGCACCGCCTGGTAGGTTCTCCCATATGTCCGACATTCCGTACATACTGGGTGTCACACATATTAAACGGCGTTCGCATGAGGTTGGGTTTGGCAAGCCTGGGATATGCAGATATGGCCTTGCTGAACAACTAACATCAAGGTTCGATTGGCAGGCTTGAAGTATGTAGATGAGGGCCTCGAACAAAGTAGATCGAAAGATTGAGCACGAGTCACATACCTTATGTGATTTTCTTAGAGGCCTACCTGGGTCGCATAATGATGGCCATGACGATCGGGGGAGGTATGGGGTCTGGGATTGTGTAATCACTTAGTTAAATTGAGAGGTGTTTATCTAAGTGGGAGCTTTCTAGAATTTGGAAGATTAAATTGAAAACTCTACATTATGAACAAAAGTCTAAATATGTATCCTTGTGAATCAAACTTTGTAGATGGCAGCACCACGCCCCTCGTTCAACTTAGGATCGTTCCTAGAGAAAGACAAACTGAAAAATGATGGGTCAAACTTCACCAATTGGTTCCGCACCCTGAGGATTCTCCTCGTTCCCCTCAAATGGCATACGTACTAGAGGGCGCGTTAGGTGACGCACCAGCAGATGATGCCAGTCAGGATGAGAAGAATGTCCATCTCTCCAAGACTGATGATTACAACCTTGTCCGTAGTGGCATGCTCTACTCCATGGAGGCTGAGCTGCAGAAACGCTTTGAGAGGATGGGTGCATATCAGATTATCACCGACCTCAAGGCAGTCTTTGCACCTCAAGCGAGGGCTGAACGGTATGAGGCTTCTGAAGCCTTCTTCTCAGCAAATATGGATGAGCACGGCAGCGTGAGTGAGCACATGGTCAAGATGTCTGGCTACGTTCAACGCTTGAATGCTCAAGATTGCAAAAAAAAATTTGCAAAGAAAAAACAAGCTTAAGGTTTGCTAAAGTGAAGAAAGGCAAAACATGGGAGAATCTATGAAAAACATAACAGCAGGTAGTAAATTATTTTGTGGGGGTACTTCTGCAACTCAAATCAAAAACTCAGAACATATGAAAGTTTCACAATTTTATAGAGCATGTTCTGTAAACAATTCAGCTCAGAAAGATGAAATGGTGATTTTTTTTATTTTTTCCGTCAAGCAGACAGAATCTATTTTCTTGACAACATGTCACAACTTTTGCTTCCCTTATCATCAGAGGCTAGAACTTGGCACAAAGCTTTAAAATAAAGATACAATGATGTTTCTACAGTAGTAAAAATCATCAATACCACTAATAACAGAAGTAAAAACATCTTGGGTTGCCTCCCAACAAGCGCTTTGTTTTCCCAATATTAGTTAGGTATTGATGAGGACATCCCTACTAATGTTACACCCATACCCTCACCAACTACACATACTGGACCAGTTACTAGAGCACGTGCACGTCAACTAAATTATCAGGTACTTTCGTTTCTTGCGAATCCTTCTATTGTTCATGAACATATGATGCTGCCTAAATTAGATACTTTTGTTTTGCTTATGAATGAAGGACCTAGCATGGACACGAAGGATGGTCATTGGAGCGGGATCAAGAATGGAAAAGAAGGTGCGCGCGGGGGAAAGTACAGTGGAGTTTCCAGTGGGGATTTTCGCACGTTGAAGCCACCATAAGGCATGCATGAAGGCTTGGACGGAATACACGAGATGCCACTTCATTATTTTCGTCCAAGAGCAATTATAGGTGCTGCGTCACCTTAATATTGGGCTGGGCCCATGTAATTTCAAAATACCACATTATAGGCTGTTTTTAGAGTCCGTATGTGTGGGGAAACCGAGTTAGGGTTGTTTTCGGACCCCACCTCCAAGGGGTCACGAAAATCCCCTCTGTTCCCCCATATATACAGCCCTTAGGGCGTCGTTTAGACTTGGGTTTTAATTAGATTTAAGTTAGCCATAGCCGCAACTTCGAGCTCTTCGTTTGTGTCATCCGACCAGGCCAAGACCTCATTGGAACCCCAACTTTCGTAATCATTCATCTTATATTCGCAATATCCAGATTGCAATTCTTTGTTCTTGCTTGTTCTTCGATTGCTTGCAGGAATTAGGCCTTCGTGGTCAGGTTGATCGTGCATCCGCGGGATCAATAACCTCTCGGAGTTGGTTTAGCGATCGCTAAGGCGCAACGTCTTCGCACGTTCGTAGTCGGGTCGTGAAAGTCGTCTCCACCATAATCGATCTCCACCATCTCATCGAAACATCGGGACACCTTCGCCTCTATCAAGTGGTATCAGATTTCCAGGTTGCTCGGTGAGATTTACCAGTTTTCGTAGTCTAGATTGATTCTGTTCGTCATACCTACAGCCCACGAAAAAGCCAAAAAAATTTAGGGTTAGATCATCACGTCCCAAGACAGTCCGAGCCTTTGTCCAGTTTTCTTTTCAGTACTTTCTTTGTTGAATTTACGGTTGCATCGTTGTGTCAAGTTGCTGATCTTAGCGTCTAGTTCCCTTAGAGTTTCGAGTTCTGATCACAGTTTGCCACGTCCCCGCCGCACAGTAGTCATCCTACCACGTTCCGCCAATCCAAGTCCACATACACCACCACGTTCCGCCAAGCAGAGTCCATATACACCACCACGTACCACGAGTCCGAGTTGAGTTCCATCATCAGTACGGTTCGTGACCTCTCCATAGCCAGATTAGTTTGAGTTGATTAGAGTCGGATTTCACCAATCTTTGTCGTACGTAGAAGGGGGTGATTTCCAAAAAAAAAATAAAAAAATTCAGGGGTAAAAAAATTTTGTGCCCATACCTTCCTTAGGTCCAGAAACTCATTTTGAGACGTTCTCTACCATAGTGATTTTTTCGCACTTTTTCAGCCACCGCAGTCCCGCATCGCCAAAAAAAAAAAGCAAAAAAAAAAAAGAGAAAAAAAAAATTTCCAGAGTGTGCTTCTCAGTTGATTACGTGCCGCGCCGTGCTTTCGTTGGTGTTTAGGCTCACGTCTCTAGTACGGTCTAGCCTAGGATCAGCACAGTACCGACGTTGAGTGTTTATTCAACTTTGCATCTCTGTTTTGATTACTGTTGAGCTTTTTGCTACCATACTTGTCAGCCTTCCTACAGCTCCACATATATTCTACATCGTGCGTTTTGACACCTCCTGGCCATCGCTCTACCACATCTCTGAGAGTATTGACCCGTTGGTTGTACGTCACCACCTGCTGCTAGGTAAGAATTGGTAAGAACGAAATAAAAGCTTGACGGATTTGTGCTTTCCACCACCCCACAGCCCATTAGTAGAAGTAGGATCATATTTCTGTGTGTTCTCTCTTTCTGCTAACCATGCCAGGATCACATGATGAAGTGGCGCGGGATGCACCCGATTGGGAGAACATGACAAACAAGGAGCTACATGATAAATTTGCACGTATGATGTCTCAACAGGTGCAGGACATCGAGACCAGATTTACAGAGGCGATTGATGGCGTGGAGAAGATGATCGACACCAAGCTCGACGCCAAGTTTACTGAGTTCATCGCACGCCTCCCTTCAGCACAGCCACAGCCACCGCCACTACCACGTGCACGACGTATTCTGTTTCCGCGAGGACAAGCTGCTGGTATTGGTGCTCCTCCTGCTGCTGCAGTTGCTGCTATTGCTGCTGCTGCTGCTGCTTCTGACGTCAGCCAGGATGACAACTACGAGGGTGATTACGAGGAGGAGGTGGAACAGGAAGCGGCCTATGAGCAGCCAGCTGGACGTCCACGTCCCAACATTCGCCACGGTCGACACCAACCACCCCCTCAGGTACGCGATGATGAACATGTGCCTAAACTTAAATTGAATCTTAAGCCGTTTGAGGGTAGATATATTCCTGATGCTTATCTTACTTGGGAGTTAGAAACTGAACAACGTTTTACATGTTTACAATATCCTGAGAATAGACGTGTTACTGCTGCTGTTTGTGAATTCACGGGCTTTGCATCTATTTGGTGGTCTAAACATTGTAGATTGCATGCTAATAATATTCCAACTACTTGGGCTGCTTTAAAAGATGCTATGCGTACTCGCTGGGTTCCTCCTTATTATCAACGTGAATTGTTACAAAAATTACAGCGTTTGAGACAAGGAAAAAATTCTGTAGAGGAATATTATCAAGAATTACAAACTGGATTGATTAGATGTGGCCTAGTAGAGGATAATGAAGCTATGCTTGCACGTTTTATGGGTGGCTTAAACAGGGAGATACAAACTATTCTAGAATACAAGGACTTTGCTACTATCACTCGTTTGTTTCATCTTGCTTGTAAAGCTGAACGTGAAGTGCAGGATCGACAGGCCGCTACGAGACCTAACTTTTCTGCAGGACGAAATACATCATGGACATCGCGTGGAGCTTCTACATCCACACGTCCTGCTGCGCCACCATCTACTTCAGCCGCTCATTCTTACAGGGAGCCACCAAAACAGCCAGCGCCACCATTCAAGGGTGCACAGAGTGGTCTAGCGGCGAGTTCTTCTGCCTCCATGGCGTCCACAGGGCAAGCACGAGATCGTGATATTAAATGTCGCAGGTGCCAAGGTGGAGGTCACTTCGCAAAAGACTGTCCCTCCAAGCGTGTGATGACTATTACGGCGGATGGTGGGTATGAGTCAGCGAGTGACTATGATGAGGAGACTCTAGTTCTCATTGCTCATGAGGAACAGGGTGCCCATGATGATGCTCATGATATAGAGTATATGACTCCTGATGATGCAGATAAATATGCTAGTTTGGTTGCTCAACGTGTATTAAGTGTGCAGGTAACGAAGGCCGAGCAAAACCAGAGGCATAATTTGTTCCACACAAAGGGAGTGGTGAAAGAACGTTCGGTTCGCATCATCATTGACGGAGGGAGTTGCAACAACTTGGCTAGCATGGAGTTGGTGGAGAAGCTATCTCTCACCACAAGACCACACCCCCATCCGTACTATATTCAGTGGTTTAACAATAGTGGTAAGATTAAGGTAACACGTTCTGTTCGTGTGCACTTTAGCATTGCTGCATATGCTGATTATGTTGATTGTGATGTGGTACCCATGCAAGCATGCTCTCTTTTACTTGGTAGACCATGGCAATTTGATAGGAATGTTGTACACCATGGTAGGACAAATCAGTTTACTCTAGTTCATCAGGATAAAAATATTGCTTTACTTCCTATGTCTCCTGAACAAATTGTGAAAGATGATCTTGCTAGAGCTAGTAAAGCTAAACAGGAGAAAAATAAGAGTGAAAATGAGATAGCAGCTAAAGAATTTGAGCAACAATATAAGACTAATAGCAAATCTTCTTCTGTTGTTTCTAATGAAATTAAATTGACTAGTCCAACTTTGCTTGCTACTAAGGTTGATATTTCGGATTTGGATGTTAGTCAATATGTGTGCTATGCTTTTGTGTGCAAAGAAGCCTTGTTTTCATTTGAGGAATTGCCTCCTTCTTTGCCTCCTGTTGTCACTGACCTTTTGCAGGAGTTTATTGACGTCTTTCCACAAGACGTACTACCGGGATTACCACCTATTCGAGGGATTGAGCATCAGATTGACTTAATTCCCGGTGCTTCGCTGCCCAACCGTGCGCCATACCGTACCAATCCGGAGGAGACGAAGGAGATTCAGCGTCAAGTACAAGAGCTACTCGACAAAGGTTACATACGTGAATCCCTTAGTCCTTGTGTTGTTCCTGTTATATTAGTGCCTAAAAAGGATGGAACATGGCGTATGTGTGTTGATTGTCGAGCCATTAATAATATTACTATTCGTTATCGTCATCCTATTCCTAGGCTAGATGATATGCTTGATGAATTAAGTGGCTCTACCATGTTTTCCAAAGTTGATTTGCGTAGTGGATACCATCAAATTCGCATGAAATTAGGGGATGAATGGAAAACGGCATTTAAAACTAAGTTTGGATTATATGAGTGGTTAGTCATGCCTTTTGGGTTAACTAATGCACCTAGCACTTTTATGAGATTAATGAACGAGGTTTTACGTGCTTTCATTGGACGATTTGTGGTAGTCTATTTTGATGATATACTGATTTATAGCAAATCTTTGGAGGAACATTTGGATCATTTACGTGCTGTTTTTATTGCTCTACGTAATGCACGTTTATTTGGTAACCTTGGGAAGTGCACCTTTTGCACCGACCGAGTGTCGTTTCTTGGCTATGTTGTTACTCCGCAGGGAATTGAAGTTGATCATGCCAAGATCGAGGCAATTGAGAGTTGGCCGCAGCTCAAAACGGTCACACAAGTGAGGAGTTTTCTTGGCCTCGCTGGATTCTATAGGCGTTTTGTGAGAGATTTCAGCACCATTGCTGCACCTCTCAATGAGCTTACACGCAAGGATGTGCCTTTTACTTGGGGTACCGCACAGGAAGAAGCTTTCACGGTATTGAAAGATAAGTTAACACATGCTCCTTTGCTCCAACTTCCTGATTTTAATAAGACTTTTGAGCTTGAATGCGATGCTAGTGGGATTGGTTTGGGAGGTGTGTTATTACAAGATGCTAAACCTGTTGCATACTTTTCTGAAAAATTGAGTGGGCCTAGTCTGAACTATTCTACTTATGATAAGGAATTATATGCTCTTGTTCGGACATTAGAAACTTGGCAACATTATTTATGGCCCAAAGAATTTGTTATACATTCTGATCATGAATCTTTGAAACACATAAGAAGTCAAGCAAAACTTAATCGTAGACATGCTAAGTGGGTTGAATTTATTGAGACTTTCCCTTATGTCATTAAACACAAGAAGGGGAAAGATAATATTATTGCTGATGCTTTGTCTCGTCGTTATACTATGCTTTCACAACTTGACTTCAAGATATTCGGTTTAGAGACAATCAAAGAACAATATGTAAATGATGCGGAATTTAAAGATGTATTGCAGAATTGTAGAGAGGGTAGAACATGGAACAAGTTTGTGCTTAATGATGGATTTGTGTTCCGTTCTAACAAGCTATGCATTCCAGCTAGCTCTATTCATCTTTTGTTGTTGCAGGAGGCGCATGGAGGAGGATTAATGGGACATTTTGGCGTGAAAAAGACGGAGGACGTACTTGCTACACATTTCTTTTGGCCAAAGATGAGACGGGATGTTGAGCGTTTTGTTGCTCGCTGCACTACATGTCAAAAAGCTAAGTCACGACTCAATCCTCATGGTTTATACATGCCTTTACCTGTACCTAGTGTTCCGTGGGAGGACATATCCATGGACTTTGTTTTAGGCTTGCCTCGAACAAAGAAGGGGAGGGATAGCATATTTGTTGTCGTGGATAGATTTTCTAAGATGGCACATTTTATACCATGTCATAAAAGCGATGATGCTGCTAATGTTGCTGATTTATTCTTTGGCGAGATTATTCGTTTACATGGTGTGCCCAATACTATTGTCTCGGATCGTGATACTAAGTTTCTTAGCCATTTTTGGAGATGCTTATGGGCTAAGTTGGGGACTAAACTACTATTTAGTACTACATGTCATCCCCAAACTGATGGACAAACTGAAGTGGTCAATAGGACATTGTCTACTATGCTTAGGGCTGTTTTAAAAAGTAACTTGAAACTGTGGGAAGAATGTTTACCTCATATTGAATTTGCTTATAATCGTTCAGTGCATTCTACCACTAAAATGTGCCCTTTTGAGATTGTTTATGGTTTTCTACCTCGTGCACCTATTGATTTGCTACCTCTTCCATCTTCGGAGAAGGTTAATTTTGATGCTAAGCAATGTGCTGAATTGATATTAAAAATGCATGAGTTAACTAAAGAAAACATTGAGCGCATGAATGCTAGATACAAGATTGCTGGTGATAGGGGTCGAAAGCATGTTGTGTTTGAACCAGGAGATCTTGTTTGGTTACATCTACGTAAAGATAGGTTTCCTGATTTGCGCAAGTCTAAGTTAATGCCACGAGCTGATGGTCCCTTTAAGGTTTTACAGAAAATTAATGATAATGCATATAAACTTGAGCTACCTGCAGATTTTGGGGTTAGTCCCACATTTAACATTGTAGATTTGAAACCTTATTTGGGAGAAGATGATGAGCTTCCGTCGAGGACGACTTCAATTCTAGAAGGGGAGGATGATGAGGACATCCCTACTAATGTTACACCCATACCCTCACCAGCTACACATACTGGACCAGTTACTAGAGCACGTGCACGTCAACTAAATTATCAGGTACTTTCGTTTCTTGCGAATCCTTCTATTGTTCATGAACATATGATGCTGCCTAAATTAGATACTTTTGTTTTTCTTATGAATGAAGGACCTAGCATGGACACGAAGGATGGTCATTGGAGCGGGATCAAGAATGGAGAAGAAGGTGCGCGCGGGGGAAAGTATAGTGGAGTTTCCAGTGGGGATTTTCGCACGCTGAAGCCACCATAAGGCATGCATGAAGGCTTGGACGGAATACACGAGATGCCACTTCATTATTTTCGTCCAAGAGCAATTATAGGTGCTGCGTCACCTTAATATTGGGCTGGGCCCATGTAATTTCGAAATACCACATTATAGGCTGTTTTTAGAGTCCGTATGTGTGGGGAAACCGAGTTAGGGTTGTTTTCGGACCCCACCTCCAAGGGGTCACGAAAATCCCCTCTGTTCCCCCATATATACAGCCCTTAGGGCGTCGTTTAGACTTGGGTTTTAATTAGATTTAAGTTAGCCATAGCCGCAACTTCGAGCTCTTCGTTTGTGTCATCCGACCAGGCCAAGACCTCATTGGAACCCCAACTTTCGTAATCATTCATCTTATATTCGCAATATCCAGATTGCAATTCTTAGTTCTTGCTTGTTCTTCGATTGCTTGCAGGAATTAGGCCTTCGTGGTCAGGTTGATCGTGCATCCGCGGGATCAATAACCTCTCGGAGTTGGTTTAGCGATCGCTAAGGCGCAACGTCTTCGCACGTTCGTAGTCGGGTCGTGAAAGTCGTCTCCACCATAATCGATCTCCACCATCTCATCGAAACATCGGGACACCTTCGCCTCTATCAGGTATGGTGGATGTTTTGAGGAAAGATATAGGGAGGTTTATGATGATAGAACGTATCATGCCAAGGGTTTGGATGCACTGGCGAAGTGGACGCCAACTCTCAGAGTGAGAAGAGGGAAATGCGCGGTACCTAAGAGGCTAGAAAATATGAGGATGTCGAAGTGTCAACTTTCAATACTTATATTAGTCCGAAGAACTCATGCACTTACTATCGGTAACTCTCAATCAAATAATGAGGTTCACATTGATAAAAGTACCCCGAGGAGGAGTGTATGGGGGTTTGGTTATCCTTGCGCAGCCTCGACTCATGGTACATGAGTGAACTCTAATATCCGATCCCTCAAAAGATTAGTGATCCATCTAGTAGCTAGAGTTCTCAACTAATTTTTGTAGGTTTTGAAAATAAGCATGGATTGCCCAAAATACGACACCTATCACTAATAGGCTAGAGCTCTTGACACCAAAACTTCAAACATTACTCACAACAATACCTCAGAACTATTGGAAGTTACTACTACAATTGAATAGCAGACTCAATTACCTACTTGAAGACAAGACACAACTCAGTGCAGCAAACAACTCTCTTAACAAGATAAACATGAAAACTAAAGAGATTTCCAGCAAAAAACTAAACAAAATCTAAAGCTCCTGCTAAAGAAAAAGACTAAAACTAAAACTAAACATGGAAGCAACTACGAAAAGATAAAGAACAAACAACAGAGAAGAGATAGGCATGAAAATCCTATGATTTTTTCTAGATTGGAGTGGAGCGTGTTTCTCTCCCACACAAAGTAAGCTGCGGTCTAACTTGTTATGAATAGCAAGCAAAGCTAAATAAAAATAAAAAGGAAACCCAAGAGCGAGACGCTCCAAGCATAGCACATAACGCATGAAGTGAAAAAAATATAGTGAGACGGAGGACGAACTGATGATTGTTGATGTAGAAGGGGATGCACGAGGGGGGATCCCCATGCTTAGACGCTTGAGTCTCCTTTGAATATTTATTGGGGATGCATGGGGACCTCCCAAAGCTTGAGAGTTTGACACTCCCAGATCTTCTTTCATCTTCCCTCGCACACTTGAAAACTCCGTTCATACATAACTCATCATAAGCTGATTAGAGAGGTTAGTACACTTAATAAAATATTTTCTCTCCACTGGAAATAAAGATATTCTTGAAGAGCTATAAAGATATTCTTGAAGAGTTATTGTTTCTCAAGATTGCCAAAAAGTTTTTGCAAAGAAAAAACAAGCTGAAGGTTTGCAAAAGTGAAGAAAGGCAAAACATGGGAGAATCTATGAAAAACATAACAGCAGGTAGTAAATTATTTTGTGGGGGTACTTCTGCAACTCAAATCAAAAACTCAGAACATATGAAAGTTTCACAATTTTATAGAGCATGTTCTGTAAACAATTCAGCTCAGAAAGATGAAATGGTGATTTTTTTTATTTTTTCCGTCAAGCAGACAGAATCTATTTTCTTGACAACATGTCACAACTTTTGCTTCCCTTATCATCAGAGGCTAGAACTTGGCACAAAGCTTTAAAATAAAGATACAATGATGTTTCTACAGTAGTAAAAATCATCAATACCACTAATAACAGAAGTAAAAACATCTTGGGTTGCCTCCCAACAAGCGCTTTGTTTTACGCCTTTAAGCTAGGCATAAAGCAAAAAGAAGAATCAAAGGTCCCCGAGATCATCAAAGTCAAAAAAACCTTCAAATTGATTTTCAACAAGCTCATTCTTATTCTTCCTAGGAAAGAGGTACTTACCTTTCAGCTTACCAGGCAACCGTATGTGGACATTTTCAATATCAATGAATCCTTTCATAGCTCGGAGGAAGTCCCTTCCAAGAACGATGTTGCTTTGGTTTGGCTCCATGATGAAGAAATCCATCGGTGCAACCCTATGACGGAATGGAACTTGGACTTCTTTTACCTTTCATTCAATCTCTGAAATATCTCCATTAGCATGTTCATGACGAGATGACAATTTATCCATGTCTAGTTTCAAAGAATCATAAACTATTTTTAGCATTTTAGAAACCATGGATCCAATATCACAAAAAGCAAGGAAATCTTGGTTAGAGATGCCAATCCTAACAAAAGGCTCCCAATCGTCATCTATCTCCAACATTTCTTTCTTCTTGGACTTAGGTTCCTCTACTTTTCTCAAGTCTAGAGCATCCATCCTCTTTTCAATAATGGCAATGATATCCATAATGGTATCGAAACTACGATCATAAACAAAATAACTAGATAGACTATGCAAAATATCAAGATCTCTAGCTTCATCACACTCTAAACAGTCTCCTTCAGCCATAATATCAAGAGAGTGCTTACACCACTTAAAAAGACCATGGTAAAAATTTCTAAGCACAATTTTTGTAGGTATCCAAGGCATAATTCTTTTATGTGCTTCAGAAATTATGTCCAATGCCTTCTTCATGTTCTCTCCATCCCTTTGATGGAAATCTAGAACTTCCGATTCCCTCAAAGCACAAAGTCCTAACATGTTCAACTAAACAAGAAGGACTACTAAAAGCAAGGTAAATAATTTTTTTGTGATTTTTGATATAGGACACTAAGATAAAAACTGAAAGGTAAACTAACAAGACTAAAAAGCAAAGATAAAAGGTAGTGTGCAACTCCCCTATCTTGGCGATTGGAGTACCCAGCAACGGCGTCAGAAATTTGCTTGATACGCGAGAGATGATAATGGCTTCTCGCCCTTCGTTGGTTACCCAAGTAAAAGGTTAGATGTAGGATAGCAACAAATTTCCCCTATGTAGAGGATAGGGTATTTGTCCCGTAGGACTCCGAAAGCGGCAAAGTAGGTGACAACGGCGCTAGAAATTTAGCTGTTGACGTGGACCTGCACACACAAAACAAATAACTTTGCTCCCAACAAAGTTCAGAGAGGTTGTCAATCTCTCCGGTCTTGTTGTTTACAAAGGATCAAACACAAGGGATAATAATAATGGTGATAGCAGCTAGAAAGTAAAAGAAGAAAATAAATAAATGTGTAAAGAGTGATGAGAATATGGACCGGGGTCCCTGTTAGGCCCGATATGCGGTACTGTTCCAGATCTAGATGTTTCCATCCAGATCAGGGGACGAAGCACAAATCTGTGCCACTGCGACATATGACAATGCCATATGCCCCGGATTTCCAACATGATATCACAACATCACATCTACAAGGATACAACATCTCATACAATCGGCATACAACTGCCTTAAATACATTACATCAGCGGAAGATATATGTCTGAGTACAGACTACAATCAAATGCCTAATGGGAAAGGTAAAACACACCATTGCCACGTCCACACGGGTCCTGGCTCTCCGCCGGGATCCGCCTAACTAGTCGTCGTCGAGTCTCCACGTGAAACGTCGATCACCATACCTGTTGTCGATCAAAAACCGTGAAAAGATTTTGGGGGTAGTATCATGAGTACAGAAGTACTCATCATCCAACTATAGTGGTCAACTAACCCAGCAAGGACTTCATCACTCGTCATTCTAGGATAACTAGTAGTTTACGGTACGGAAGAGAGAGTGGTGAGGTTGATCCGCACTAGCATTTATGAAGTGGCTAACGAACTAGAGAGTAAGATAAGAAGCCAAGCATTCAATGAGGAATCGCCTCCAACAAGTCTGCTATCCACCTATTTATGCAATCATAACACCTATCCAATTCTTGTCCTCATCTTTCATCACCCGACGAATAAGAAGCAGTCAAGGCACACACACGTTGATCAAGTTATTAAGATTATCTCAGTTATTGTTGTCTATGAACAAGGAGTAGGTCGCAAGTCGTCCATAACCGTGGACACGTCTTCTCTAAAAGATTTAACCCTGCAGGGGTGTACCAACTGCCCATTATAAGCTCCGCATGTACGCCGAATCTCTAAGTCAGGACCATTAAAGACACTCATTGAAGAGTTGTTCTGAGAGATCCAGACGTCATAGTCCCTCTAACTAATAACAAACAAATCTGGATGGCCCCCGGGGAGTCGACACCCAATCCAAAAGCCGGCCACGCTCTCGGATCGGACTCTTCCATAAGCTAAGGTCGAGGTAACTGATCCCCTCACATGTGGGTAGCCCCCTAGCTCACCAGTGTGGACCAACAAGAGAAACCATGTCTCCGCTGGCCCGAGTTGTTTAAAATCTACTGGGAGCTCACTAGTCACACACACGGTTTCAAATGGTAAATCATCTTGGGCCACCACAAGAAATGTTTGGAGCAATTTAGGTAATAAGAGGGGACCCCATAGGATTCCACACGCGGTTAGGCACGCTCGCCAAGAGACACAATATCCGGAACTCGGGACCTAGGTGACTCGAATGGAACAAAGCATCCAGGCGGGATAGCCTTAGACCTTCCATCCTTCGTCGAATATAGTCAACATTATAATAATCATATCATCCACAACGATATAATAATGTGGTAGCCCAATCCAATGAGTAACAAGGGGTAACATTCGTAGCATCCTAAGCATGATTACTAAGCAAGGGCTGAGCAACAAGCAATAGTAACATAGCAGTACATGGTTTGGTGGGAGGGGACTTGGATGTATCTGTAAGGGCAAAGTTATACCCTCATGAGTTTTGGATATTGTTGGTCAAAATAGTAGAGGAACTAACAAGTTTTCTAGTGTGAAACAGATGGTTAGGTTCCTGAAGTTATAGGTTGGTGATAAAGCTTCAACGAAGATTTACTCATTTATCGAAGCATATCCTCTGGAGCGAAGCTTATCACGGATGTCGACCCCTAAAAGGATAAGGAATCCTGAAGCACGTCTCATCGAAGAAGTTGATCAAGATGGCGCAAGACTTAGTTGTTTTTGCATAGTTCTTTTTACTTCTTTGAGTCGTAGGAAAAACCGTACTATCAAGAGGGGTTTAGTAAATGTATTCCGAAGGTTTTGATGAAAAGACTCAGATCGAATCTAAACCAGTGAGAAGCCAGAGTCGAAGAAATCTCATATGAGCTAGGTAATGCTTCACCAGCGAAGACTTTGTTCTGTCGGCTCCTGAAGCATAACCAAGTCCGTGAGTCAGCTTTACTTGGACCGCAAGTAAAGTTGCGCATTGATTGGAAATATGACCGTTGGGGACAGGTGTCAAGATGTCACATCGCGTCACTTCAGTCATTTCGCACCTTGGGATTGCTGCCTATAAATACGCCACCCCCGCCCCCATTGGCGGGTTGGCTGCTCCAAGATTGATTCCCTACAGAGGAGAGAGAGAGAGAGAGCAACCCCACCGAAGCATTTCAAATACCAATACACCGAAGCATAAGTCCTATTGATCTGAGTTGATTCATTATGACTTAGGAAGAAGTTTGCTAGCCTTGTTATCTTGGAGAACTGCAATTCTCCTAGACGGTTAGAGAGTTGTTCTTCAGAGAGCGAAGAGTTATTGTCGTCTCGAAGTCCAGTTTGTCAAAGGTTTCGGTGATTTCCTCAATAATCAACCAAGAGTGAAGAACTGACCAAGCTCAAGGAGATTGGTGCAGTGGAGAAATGGACGGAGAGAGGTTAGCTCCTGTGTTCAATCACAAGTCCCTCCAACCAGACGTAGCACTTTGCAGAGTGTGAACTGGTCGAACAAACATCGCCGAGTCAAGAGTTCGTTTTACTTTCCGCACTTACATTCTGTTTGTCAATTTCTTCAGAGTTCTGCTTCGATGCAATTGATTCGATACTTTTAATTCACTATGTTCTGCTTTGATCACGTTCTGCTTCAATGTTTACCTTTCTGTTGAATAGTTTCAATTGCTGTGTTAGGCTTCACTTCAAAGTTTCATGCGAAATTTTGAAGTGATCATTCACCCCCTCCCCCTCTGATCACATACTTGGTCTAACAGTATCGGTTTAAGAGAGGGTCTAAACATGTGGTAGGATCAAACATCGAACCTATCCTAGATTAGCATGCAAACCGCGAGTTATAATAGAATGGATCATAAGTAATGTATAGTCCTTGCATGTTCATAAGTCGGGTTCCGAAGGTGTAGTTGATCGCAAACTCGCATCATCTCCGAAAGTATCCGCCAGAGCACACAAGTAGTAAACAGTGGAAAACAATCAACGAACATGCTTCTATTACGAAGGAACAAGCACGAGCCTGCAATGAACAAACAAGCATGATCAACATGATGCATTTCATTTAAATATCATGGCATGAACATAAGAATGAGCAAGTTTAAATGAAGCATCGGGAAGCAAGGGTGCAATGCTACCGACAACCTTCCTATGCATTAGGTAGGTGATTAATGAATCTGAAGTATTCCTTATGTTAAAGTTGGTATGATGCATGATCATGGCATATGCAAAAGACTAGAACATAGCATGAAAAAGAATTGCCCACACATGAGAATAAACCTCAAGACAGGATTCTTTAACATACCATATATGAAAATGGCATGGCATATAATGATGCAACTAATGCAATCCATTTCAAGCAATTAAATAAAGAGAGAGACTACGCTATCGGAAGCTACAGTTATCATAAGAACTACGATGCTTGGAACACAGAAAAAGGAATGGAAGAATTGCACCATGTGCAATACACGAGGGGTTCGTGTGCAAAAGTACATCATCACCTAATGATGCACGCCCATACTGTAAAATGAACAGCACCATGACGTTTCTCATGTTTTTCTACCCCAAATTCATGTCTGACATGAATTATTTGAAACTAGGATGCCCATGTTACAAGCAATGCAAAACATGATAGATTTGGTTCAATTCAAATCAGAGTTGAATTTAATCCAAAAAGAAAAGGAATGGAAAATCCTCTCTGGGCTGGTTTCGGCCGAAAAGGCCCAAACCCTCGAGGGTTCGCGCTCTGTTGAGTGCCCACGGGCGAGAGTTAACAACAGGCCGAGCCCAACTCCCGCTGCAGCAAAAAAAACCAGGAAAAATGAGCTAGGTTTAATCGCTCCAATGGGGGATCAAACCAGGGATCTACTGGATGCAACCCAAGGTGCTCTACAACTGCGCTACACTGCTGCCAAAGTTATCAAATCACTGAGAGAGAAGATAAACAGACAGGTGCAGCTAACTGAACTCTGAAGAAATCTGCACCGCCACTTAACTAAAGAACAGAGGCTGCGCGAAACAAAATAAAAAGAGGCGCCTTGCACAGCCAAAGATTTGATCCCAGGAACTCACGGAATGAACCCCAATGGTGTTTCCACTGAGCTACGGTGTGGATCACGTCAAGCAAACACTACCACGCAAGATAAAATAAGCGCACGCGATAATTGAATCTGATCACGGCGCTCTGAAGAAAATGAAGAAAATCTTCAGGAACCGTGCGCTGAGCAAAGACAAAGGGGCGGCGAGCGGGACGCACGGTCTGCACTCCGGAGGCCAAAGGCATGCACTTTGGGACCCTAAGGACTCACGCGCCTGCGTAAAATCACGCAGGGCAGCGAGCTGGCAATGGAGAGGTGCACGGACTGCCCATGGCGATGGCATCCGACGTCTACAACTACAGAAGCATGCACGACTGCGGCCTACAGAATGATCACGGGAACATCGACGCTACGGCAATGGCCTACGCAAGGACAACGATGAGAGGGAAGGGGAGGCTCACAATGGGGGACTTGACAGAGATGACCATGGCTCGGAGCAAGAGGGCGACGGGGTTGACGGGGACGATGAGCGCGCTCACCGTGCGAACATCGGGCTGAAAACGAGGAAGACGACGGCGCAGCGGCTCGGGGACGCGCAAACGATCGCCGAAACGCGACGGCGACGCTGGGCTTTACAACAACGACGATCAGCATGCGACGGCAACAATCTCAAGACCCCTGCTTTTTCTACCATGTCATCCAGGAGAATAAACAGAGGGACAGGGGAGGAGGAAGAAGAGAGAGAGGGAACTAGCAGCGGCTGCGAGGGAAAACGGAGAGGGTCTAGGGTTCCTGGAGGGGAGAGGGGCTTGCTATAAGGGGAGGCGCCGGGGACACTAGAGGAGGGGCTCCACGCCGTCCTGTCCTCCTCTGCTTTCTCTGCCGTGAGGGGAAAAGGTGAGGAAGGAGAAGATGACAAGTGGGGCTAGGGGTGAGGAGAAAGGAAAAAAAAGGGGATCGGTGGGCTGGAGATTAGGAGATGGGATAGAGAAAAAATGGGAGAAAGGGGCCCAAGAGGCTAGAGGGATTTGTGCATTTTATTCTTTTACAAGGGACAACAGAGGAAAAGGCTAAAAGGAAATGGTCAATGAATTTCAATAGTCATATAAAATTATGATTATGGATCCTTTGCAACTATAAGATTTTTGGAAAATGATTTGGGTCAAATATGTTTAAGTATTTCAAAAGGCATTTAAATTATTTCAAATGCAATTTGAACTACAACCCAATTTTCTAGAAGGGCTAAAATCTTAAGATTTTGCAAGGGCTTTAATCATGGCACAACATGTTAAAAACCTAAAGGTGTAGCTTAGGGGGTCAAAGACGAAGTAATGAGAAAATGGCAAATTCCAGAAAAGGAGGAAAGAAAATAAATGGAAATAATCCGTTTACATAACATGAAAAATGCTTTGCCATTTTTTTGTCACATGGATTATGGCAAAGATTAAATGTGCAAATTATTATCCCCAATGGGAAAAATAAAAGTGAATTTTTTTTGGATTTTTCTAATTTTGGTCTGTTACAACTCGCCACCACCAACAGAGGATCTCGTCCCGAGATCCGGCATAACCAGGGGGGAAGGGACCAAGATGTTGCAAAAAGAAAGATCGAACACAAGACGAAATTTCCCGACACCACCAACAAAGGCTTTTCTCATCGTGACAACGATGTTTGCTTCCATCAGGATCCAACCTGACTTGAGATGCCTATATCAAAGAGGAAACTTCCATAGGTGTAGGAAACTGATCTAGAGTAAGCTCGGATTCAACGAGGGTACATCACGACAAAACTGATTCCACTCGGGGAAATAAACTCGAGGTTTCTGTAAAATATTACCTAGGTACTATTGGATGCCACGAAAATGAGAATACAAATCGAAACAATACCATACCATCATTTCTACAATACCATCACTCAGGAAGGTGCCAAAATCTGGACAACGAGACGGGACAGAGGAGGATCCACACACAGTAACGACTCAAGCGGGCAAAGGGGGACAGTGGAAGCGGTACGTTCAGAATCCATTAGTTGGATAAGAACCAGGAAACCCCGTTCGATGTTTCACGTGGGTCGCGCTTTTTTCGATGTAGAGCGACAAGCCCAGGAGCCATGCTCGGCTAGTTCCAAGTACGCCGACCAACCCGCTGCTGATAAAGTATTGGTCCAACTGAAATTTCCTAAACGAGAACCTAGATTTGGTTTTGAAAAGGATAAGTTGAAGGAGAAAACATTACGTCGCGCTTCCTTACCAGAGGTTGGGGACATGGAGTAAAAAGAATCCTACTCTCCGATAACTAACTTAGTAACTACAAAATAGTGTTTGTCTAGACTCAACTTCGACCAGTAAAGTGATCCTACGGCCCGTAAGACTCTGATACCAAGTTGTTAGGCCCAATATGCGGTACTTTTCAAGATCTAGATTTTTCCATCTAGATCAAGGGACGAAGCACATATCAGTCCCACCGCGACATATGATAACTGTGGCACCCCGGCTCATAGCAACCGGTTTTCCTCACATTGCCAACCCAGAGATCATGTCTTCTGGGAATGCACAACATATTGGTATAGAAATAACCACTTCATTATTAATTATACAGGTACATATGTTCGGGATACAAATTGTTGCATGGCGGCACATCTCGTGCGGAAACAATATCTACATTATTTATGTCACATCTTAGGGCCTCGATACGAGCGACGAGATACTCTACGGCAGCGGAATAACAGGGTGATGGAGCTCCACTCCACGGGGACACTGCTGGGATACGGCCTAGTTCGCGAAGTACGGCACACCAGAGTCTTCAGGAACGGCTTCTCCTGCATCTAGCATGACACGCCGGGTTACTACATCGAATGAACATGCAAGATCACAACAGCCATGTCATCAGAGTGAAAAATACAACGATGAAAACATAACGAGCATAGCACAATATCATAGTTAAGATTGTTTAAATACCAACCACCCATGATCACCGCATGATCATGTAGCTTACCCCCGAGTCCATCCTGACTCAGCATCCGGGTCATCCCATGACCTCCCAACTATTCCGGTCATCGCATGACCACAAGTTAACATCGTCATTTTACCGGTTTGTGTTGACCCATAGTCTGACCAAGAACAAACTGTGTCCAATACCGTGGACTCGGCTATTCGAATAGATTTGTAATACACTGCAGAGTTTGTGCACTTTACCCACACCATGGAGCTCCTTGCCCAACGGACTAGGACTACTCCAATGAAACTTGACAACCGCATAACCTTTCTACGGTACCACCGACATCGCATGCCTTGGCACTGACCATCGCATGGTCCATAACATTGTCCCAATCGGGGACTCTTGGGTAAACATATCAACTCTGAATCTCGAGATTACCACCACCTACCTTATCAGGGTAGTGTGCAATGCGTAACCTCCCCTCTTTGGTGGCACCCGTAAAAGGAACAACGATATCCCAAGCAAAGGTATGCCCACACAGGAAAATGTGGCTGCATGAAATTAGTCCGGTTCGGTGGCACTCGGTCAACTGTTAATTCATGTTCATTAAGTTTTAACCATAATCATTTGCAATATGAGATCAAGTCATAACTCCACATAAATATATGGGCATGATATGTGCAACAACTAATATGGCATCAACATGGATTCATCGAGGCATGGGCATCAAGACTTATATGGGATCAACATGTATGAATTTCTAACATGAATCATGATAGAATTAACCTGAATATGACATGAGACTAGACCATCATGTAAATGACTAGAGGACATTTCATGGTTATATCACATCAATTTAGCATGGCATAATTAATTTAATTAGAAATTAAATCCAAGGAAAATTCAATTCAAATGATCAAAGTATCATGTAGCAATTCAAGACCCTCATGACAAGAATGTTGTGGCTTGCCTTGGTCAAGTGGAGTGTCACTGAACTCCTGGTTTTCGGCAAGCAGGTTGTGGTCCTCTGAAAATATTTTCAAATAGCAAAACAAAATAAGTCAAATGAACACTTCTCCTGTCTAGTACACCTAGACAGAGAGGGAAGCTACCAAACTTTGCCAACTTGAAGAGGATTTCAAGACAAAATTTTAGCAAAAATAATCAAGTCATTTGTCCTTGTAGTTTAGAAGATATTAGTGGTCAAAGTTGGGTCAAAATATCATTTTAAAAAGATTTAAATGAATTTCTGAGAAAATCCAGAACAGGCCACGTCGAAGACGTATTCTCCACTTGATACCCCTTTGGGTTGGCCTGGGTGGCTGATAGTGGGCCAGCCCTATCAGGCTTAAGTGAGAGTGACAGAGGAACAGGACCCGACGGCTCCGGCGAGGGAGTTCGCCGGTGTCGAGGCCTTGCCGGCGACGAGCGATAGCACCAGTGGACGGAGCAGCTTACGGCGAGCAATCACGTACCCATAACATGGTGAACGAGGAGTGGACGGCGTAGCTAGGGTCCTCTGAAGCGGCTGGCGGTGGCCGAGGCTCGTCAGAGTTGGAGGTTTCTGCACGAATTCCTCCGCCGAGCACACGGTTAGAACGACCAAAGCAAGGAGAAGCTAGGGAGACAAGTGCGGGGATAGGGGAGCACCAGACGCGGCTGGCCATGGTGGCGATCTCACGGCGGGGCTCCGGTGAGGTCCACTGCCTCGGGCCTCCCCGGCGGGGGTTTGCTGGGCTTCGTGCTCAATTGGAGTGGAGTGGGGGTGTTTGCGATGCTCAGCAGCGAAGCGGGTGCATGTTTTCATAGGGGGAGACAAGATTCCGAGGACGGCGCTGCCGTGCAGAAGAATTCAGAGCTCTGTTGGGAGGAGATAAGCTCGAGCTGCTACGGCGTGTCGAGGACCTTCTGGAGATGACCTGGCGCGCGTGCGGCCGGCTCCCAAGGTCTTGCATCAACGGGGCAACGTGTCACGTCGGCAAAGGCCTCTGCGGAGGCCCTGCGACGGTGAGCTAGGCGGTAGGCGGCGCGACTTTTCCCAGGACAGATGGCGTGCGGGCGTGCGAGGAAGCTGGCGAAAAGCGGGTGCATCCACGGACATTGCAGAGGCGTGCTCGCCACTGTCATCGTCACGCGTGCGCTCTGTCGAACAGTGGCGGCGACGGTGAGGCCTTCGGGGAGCGACGCGGCTTTGGGCGAGGACAGGTGGCGCACGGGTGAGCTTCTAGCGCTACGGACATAGAGGTGCGGTTGCGGGCTCGCCGAGCGAGGTGTGCCCCTGATGGCGACGTCTCGGCCACGGCCATAGCACGCCTTTGCCAGGCAGTGCGCGTGCACACCATGTGCACGCGTGCAATAGGTGTAGCCACTGCTCGCCAAATGTGTCCATGGAAAGTAGGAAACTTCCAGAAGTGCATCTGGGGTAGTGGGGGTCTGGGGGAGGCTGCAGGCTGAGGCTAGCTTCAAAATTAACTTTCTGCAACAAACTTTGGGAATTTCTGCAGGTTGATTAGCTGGGAGTTTTGAGCTTAATTTTTGTGTGCATGCAGGGTTTAGTATGGTGCTCAAGTGGTAAAAATTCCAGAGCCAATTGACCAGTGTACAGGGTACTTCCTTCACAAAGTGCTCCTCTTTCCAGAATTGAAAAAGAGTTTCTAGAGGGGAAATATTGTACTGAACTTGTTGATCTTTTTCCATAGAATCATGGGGGAAAAGGATTATTCATTTCATGAAAAAGGAATATCTTGTGAAATAAAAATGTGGCAAGGGGAGGGATGATCAAAACTTGATCTAGGACATGAGGGAGAAGGGTTTTGAAGTCACTTGGCCAAGGAAAAAAATTGGGTCCAAGTGATCAAGGCCAAAAGAGTTGCAAAACAACAGGCAAATGAAATTCAAATTTCCAGAAATCAACAAAAAGGGGTTTGCAAAACAAAGGCCAAAAACCAGGATGTCACAAACCTACCCCCCTTAGGATAAATATCGTCCTCGAGATTTGGTTGCTCAGGGAACAGATACGTAAAGGCGGAGCTCAGAAAATATTCCTTTTACCAAGTAGCTTCTTCCTCAGTATGGTGTGCCCACGGTACCTTGTAAAATCGTATCACCTTACTGTGGGTGCTCCTTTCCATCTTTACCAAAATACTAATGGTTTTCTCCTCATAAGTCAGATCCTGCATCATCTCTAATTCCTTCACATCCACTTGTTTGACTGGCGGTGCAATGCATTTGTCTAACTGTGATATGTGGAACACGTCATGAACATCGGACAGTTCCGGGGGTAGTTCCAATTGGTATGCTACCCTTCCTCTTCTAGCCATTACTGGGTGCAAGCTTTCCTCGAGTGTGGAATCTCCTCACTCCCTTCATCGGTGTTACTCGAAGGTAGGCATACTCTCCGTGCTCAAAGTTCACTTCCCGATGTTTCCGGTCATAGTAGCTTTTCTGACGAGACTTGGCTGCTTTCATACGGTCCTGAATCTCCCCGACCTGCTTTTTGGCTTCAAGCATCAAATCCGTACCAAAGATACGTCTGTCTCCTGTCTGTGACCAATTCAGAGGGGTACGACACCTACACCCTTATAGTGCTTCAAACGGTGACATCTTCGGGATGGACTGGTAACTGTTGTTGTACGAGAGTTCCGCATGTGGAAAACAGTCCTCCCACTTGGTTCCATAGGCCAATACACATTCCCTGAGCATATCTTCCAGAATCTGGTTAAATCTTTAAGTTTTACCATCAGTCTGCGGGTGATATGCAGTGTTGTGCTTTAGTGCGGTTCCAAAGGCTTGATGTAGTCGTGCCCAGAATGCGTAGGTGAACGTGGACCCTCTGTCGGAGGTGATTGTCTTGGGTACGCCATGGAGGATAACAATCCGGGACATGTATAACTCTGCTAGATGATCTGCTCGATAAGTAGTTCGGACCGGGATGAAGTGGGCCACTTTGGTGAGCATGTCCACAATAACCCAAATGGAATCATGGCCTCTGGCTATTTTGGGAAGTCCCACGACAAAGTCAATGTATATGTCTTCCCATTTCCATTGAGGGACTTGTAGGGGTTGCAGCAATCCAGCGGGCTTTTGATGCTCGGCCTTGACTCAGTTGGAAATATCGTAGCACGCAACATAATATGCAATATCCTTCTTCATTCCGGGCCACCAAAATGTTGTCCGAAAATCATGGTATATCTTGGTACCTCCTGGGTGGATGGAGTACGTAGACTCATGTGCTTCTCTCAGTATTTGCTGCCTTAGGCTGTTCTGGTCTGGTACACATAGTCGGTCCTCAAACCATAGCGCTTCTTGGTCATCGACGCGGTAGGGTGCAGCTTTGCCCTGTCGTACCTTCTCTTTGATCTCCTGGATCTCCGGATCTTGTTTTTGAGCTTCTTTGACTTCTTCCATGAGAGTTGGGGTAATTTCCATTGTCTTCAATTGCAGCGGGTTGCATAGTACCAGGTTAAGGATAGCAAATTCCCTTTGTAGTTTGGATTCATCCCTTTCCAAAGAGCGTGGACCATGCTTGGCTTTCTACTCTGGGCATCGGCCACCACATTCGCTTTTCCGGGATGGTAGTTGATCCCGAGGTCATAGTCTTTGACCAGTTCCAACCATCTCCTCTGCCTGAGGTTGAGATCCGGCTGGGTAAAATGTACTTGAGGCTCTTCTGGTCCATGTATATTTCGTATCGTTAGCCGATAAGATAATGACTCCAGATCTTCAAAGCATGCACCACGGCTTCCACCTCCAGATCATGGGTGGGATAATTTCCTTCATGTGGGCGTAGCTGCAGGGAGGCGTACGCTACAACCTTTCCTTCTTGCATTAGCACACTGATACGTCCCAAACGTATCTATAATTTCTTCTTGCTCCATGCATGTTTTGTGTGACTTGGCCATGTTTTGCTTGAACTTTCATACACTTTTGAGCATATTTGGACTAATCTATTAACCCGGTGAACCCAGATGCCAGTTGCTGTTTTCTGCTGTTTTTGTATTTCAGGTTTTTTGGCCATTAAAAGTGCTCCAATTATTTTGGAAAAATCAGCGACCCGGAAGCTTCCGGAAACACCAAAGGAGGGAAGGGGGGCCTCCACAGGGACTCCAGAAGGGTCCTTGGCGCGGCCCCACCCTAGGCCGCGCCAGGGGGCCTCCTGGCTGCCCTGTGGCCCCTCTCGGTGCCCCCCTTCGCCTATATTTAGCCCTCGGGGTGGAAACTCCTAATATAGATATCTTTTCCGCGATCTCTCCTCTGTACCGCCGCCTCCGCCGTTTCTAGATCGGGGCTGCCTGGAGAAGCTGCCCCGGTACTGTAAGGCCCCTGACGCGGTACTAACTCTAACTAGTCGCTTTCGCGTCCGGTCGGAGTTAGAAGCGCATCAAACGCCACCGGCGCACGACACTCGCACTCGTGTCGCTGCCGGATTCTCGACAACAGGTATATAATCATAACTCTAAGAAAGGAAATACAAATAGATAGATACATAGAGAGCAGGGCATACAACGCCACTGTCTAATAATATAATATCATCAAGAGTACATCTCATCAATACATCAATATATAAAGCGGAAGCATAATAGGGACCGAGTACGGTCAAGATCCAAATTGCCCTAGAGAGGGCTACACATAAATGTCCACCCACGGGAACGTCTGAGCCCAACTAAAGGATCCTACTGGTCGAGGTACTCGTACGCGTCGTCGTCCTTCGGGGGCACCTCCACGAAGTAACGTCCGGTGCTGGGGTCGAGGTAGTAATCCACTGCAGCGGCCGATCAGGCAAAGCGGTAAAGACAGAAATGTAAACGGGGGTGAGAACATGTCATTACGGAATAACTAACGCTACAGGTAAGGTTAAGACAGAGACAGGTTGCAGCCGTACTAGCATATATGGTGGCTACTCGTTCTATCAGAATAGAGATGAGATCCAAGAAGTACGTTGACAACGTGTCACAAGTCGGCTATTCACCTACTTACGCAAACATAACACAACCTCGTTTCCCTCTCGGTCCCCCTTGGACGAAGAAAGACAACCAAGGCACACACACGGTTTGTCAAGTTTTATAGCATGATTATCATTGATGTTATTCTATGAACAAGGAGTAGGTCTCAAGTAGTCCATAACCGCGGACACGGCTTTTCGAAAAGATTTACCCTGCAGGGGTGTACCAACTGTCCATTATAGACGTCGCATGTACGCCCGGTTTCCACTTGGCTAGGTAAGCGCCTGAAACTTCGGAACGTCAGAGTCCCTCTAACTAACAGCGCACATATCCGGGTGGCCCCCGGTGAGTCGACACCCAACTCAAAAGCTGGCCACGCTCTCGAATCGGACTCTACCGTATGACTCCAGGTTTGGATTACCGGTTAGTTCTCTTATGAGACGGGGTCCTCAGCCAGTCTATTTGGGCCATCCAAGAAACTATGTCCTCCTGGCCCTGGTTTGGTTTGGAAACAACAGGGGATCCAACCAGCACACACACATTGCAAATGTAAATCAGCTCGGGCCACCACTAGAATGTACGAGGCTAGGTAGGTAAGACAAGTTGGCCCCATAAAACCCCACACACGATTAGGCATGCTCGTCAAGAAACACAATACCCGGAACTCGGGTCCTAGGTGACTCAAATGGAACAAAGCACCAGACGGGAATAGTCCAGCCTTCCACCTTTCGTCGAGTATAAATTAACATCATTTAACAATAATAAATATCGACCAACTTCTTTTATAGCATGATATCCCAACCATAAACATATAAGGTAAGCAGCAAGTTTTCTATCCATACTAAGCAATGGCTGAGCAGCGGTAACTTAGCAGTACAATGGTTTGCTGGGATGTGGGGATCATGGCTGTATGGGTTTAAACATGGCATATAAGGTAGATAGGATCAAGCAACAACGTTCTAGATCTACAGCTAGGCAGGAGCAGAAAGTTATAAAGTAATGACACAGATCTCCCCCTTGCCTGGTAAGGTAGTCGAAGCAGCACGCACGGTACCCTCGTGCTCGGTGTCGGACAGCTCCACGTAAGTCTCCTCGTCAGTCTCGGGTGCTAACGTAAGATACCGACAAGGAAAACACACAAGTAAGCAACTGATGCAAACTCAAACAAGGATGGCATGTTCAAGTTTTATTCACATGATAAGACCCTGTCTAGTCAAATTGAAATGAAGGTGATGACGACAAGTCATCACTTTCATATGCATTTTATTTACATTATAAGGGCTTTGGTCTAAGCCTTAAATTAAATGTAAGTAGCATGGAAGCATGACATGAACAACAAGCATTACAAGAATTTAAATAACATGAAAGCAAAGCAATGATTCCGGAGACGGAGTAGTGTTGGTGAACTTGACACACAGGAAAGTGCAACAACAGTTGGAACCCAGCCACATTACATATGACAATATGTTAGGGGCTGGATTGAAAAGAAGATGACATGGAACAAGATTGAAGAGATCAGATGATCAACATTTCAAATGCACTGAAGTTGAAATGTTGCAAGCAGAAGACCTGAATGCCTCTGGACCAGGTGATCACACCTAGATTTCATGAGTTGCTCAAAACATCATGAAAACATCACTGCTGAAATCCTTGCAGAAAAGCACCCCAAAAACATATATGACATGTCTCCATTTTGAATTTGCAAGGGCAGTTGCAAATTCAACTGGAGTTCAGGGGGCTGAGTGCAAAATTGCACCACATGAATTCTGAAAAAGGTTCAGATGATGAAATCTTCATCACCATGAAACTCCTTGTGTAAAACTACCCCAATTTCATATATGGCATGGGCAACTTTTGAAAAATGCTCAAACTTGGCAAAAACAAGAATTTACAGGGGCATTTTGTAAAATTGGTCAAGCTCCAAATTATGGAGGGCCCAATTGCAAAAATGCATATCACCATGGGCATCAGTAGCTCAAACTGCCCCAGAATCATATATGGGAAGCCCCTGTTTGAAAAGGTGCTCAAAACCAGATTTGAATTTGAACTCAAATTCAAATTTGAATTTAAACAGAAAAGGAAAAGAAAATAAAAAAAGAAAAACCGAGAGGAATTGGCCTCACGGGCCAGTCTCGGGCGCTCGGCCCCAACTCTACCTCCACGGCCCCAGCGAGCAGAGCCCACCCGGCTGAATCAGGCCCACGGCCACTCCACGGCCCAACAAAAAAAACAAAAGGAAAAGGGGGGGGGGGGTTCTGCGTCGGCTGGGACTCGATCCCACGACGCCTCCCACACCGGCCAGCTCGCTTGCCACTGCGCTGCTGCGACTCATCTGCACGAAGGCAGCAGTACAGCAAGGTGAGGTATTCCCTCCTAGCACTCCTCTCTGAAGAAAAACTCGGTGCTTTCTGAATCTGACGACGGCGGCGACTTCCCGTGATGATCACGAGCAACTCCGGCCGTCTCCCGCCACGCTCTGCACTTGGATCCCAAGGTGGTACGTTCCTCTACGCCATGGACTCGCGCCAGGTCGTCCTCCTCTACTGGACTCGTCGGATTCGACAAGGGTTCAGGCGAGCGGCGACGCGACTGACGATTACCACTGCGGCTTCCGGCGAACTTTGGGAGAACCTAGCCTCGCGTACAGATCGACTACGGCCACGCCACGACGTGCAACATGAAGCTGGCACACCCCTCTTCGCAACCGTACTCCTGATCAGGGTTCTAGGCGCACGACGGCGACGAGACGTCGACCTGAACTTCGCAGCGGGGGCCAGTTCAGTGCGCGTTCTTCAGACTCCGAGACCCGCGAACTCCAACACGCGAAAGGCTACTCCTTGCAGCTATATGCACGCTCTGGACGTGCTCAGTGCACGTCCGCACGCGCCTCGAACTCGCCCGACCACGGTGAGCACCCGACATGGCCGGGGTCCGTGGCACGGCGGCCGGCAACTACGACGTCTGACGACCTCACTAATCGCATACGCGCAAAGGAAGGGGACGACACCAGAGGCTCACCTCGGGGAGCCTGAAGGCGACGCGTACTCTTCGAACAGAAGGCGTCCACGGCACCGTCGTCGGGGAAGATGACTCCGCGGCGGAGCTTCACGGTGCGAGGGCCCAATCCGCGACCCTGGCGAGAAATCCCTGCAAGGGCAAGGTGAAGATGGCTTAGGATTGCCACTCGCACAGCGCAGTTGCAGAAAAGCAGAACGGCGGCGACGAATTGGAGGCATCTCTTCGTCGGCTCCGGCGGAACAGGGGAGAGGAGAGGAACGCACCCGGCGGCGGCGAGAGGGAAAAGATGAGGGGAATGGAACCCTAGGGCTCTGCGGCGCGTCCTGCGTGCTCAAATAGGGAGCTCTCGCTCTCCCTGGACGGAGGGCTCCACCTCCCGTGGCCGGACGTGCTCCGTGAGAGAGAAGGGGGAGGGGACCTCTGTCCGCGCTGGAAAGACGAAGGAGGAGCGCCGTTGGATGGAGATCGCACGGCACGGGCGTGAGCCACTTACCCCTTCGCAGCCGGGCTCCCAGCCCAAATCGGAGGAAAAGGCCAGACGGCCCGGGCCTGCAACAGGAATTCCAGCAAGCAAACGAAAAATGGCTCTGTGGATTCCTTTCCATTTAAAATTAAATAGAAAGGTAAAACAGTTTTCCCAGATTAATTACAAGGAATAAAAATGCACAAAAATATGCAAAATGATCCTTGTAATATTCCTCAATTTCCAAAAATGGTTTGGGCATTTTTGGCAACAACAAAAATGTGAGCTCATTTTGAATTTCAAAATCACTTTGAACTAGAGCTTTTATTTTTTATGAAGTCAAAAATACCTTGAGGATCTTAAAACCCTTGAAAAGGCAAAAGAAATGTCTAGGCCAAAAAATTGGGGTCAAGAAGAGTGAGCGTGCAACAAGGAAAAAAACTCCAATGCCCTTCTTGAACCACTTTGGATGCAAAGGAAAACAACCCAACATGACTCCAATCCCAATGCCAATTAAAATCATCACATGAAATGACATACACATCCACCATGCCAAGTTACAAGTCCAACAGAGGAAGTAGAATACATAGTGTTTAGTGGATTATTACATGTGGGCTGTTACAGGCACCCTGTCGGGAGACAATCCATAGCCATGGACGCCTCCCGTATGTACCGTGAGTAGTTTCCCTTGGACTATGGGTCCGTGACCAGTAGCTATCTGATGTACTTCTCTCCCCTCTTTGTGCTTCCACTTTTGAGACCTCGTGAGCTGCCTCACATGATCGAGGCACCTTTGTAATTTCTGTTGTTGCTATGCTGAGTTTTCTCGGATCTGATGGATTATGAGACTATGTTCAGATTGTGATGAGTAATATATTTGGTTCTTCTCTTTTATATTTTGTTCTTGAGTAAATTCTTGCATGTTCTCCGTTGCCGTATTTTACTTTGGCCAAGCGATTTGTTGCAACTCCAAGAGGGAGCGTTATGCTTGATTGTCGGTTCAGCCCCTTGATGTCTAGCTTGAGTGACAGAAACATGAGCCTAGGGGATGTGTTGTTGCCACCAGGGATAAAACAACGGTGCTTGTATCCGCGGGTGCAAGGATTGTTTACTTTACGCAAAGTTCTTTTAATACAGTTGTCTGTTGCTTTGAGTTTACACTTTGGGTGGGATTCGCATCTTAATACCAGCGAGATGTTCTAGATAGATATCTCAAGGTGGATGATTCTTAGTAGATGCAGTTGGATTTCGGTCTACTTTCCTTGGCATACCTCCCATAGCTTTTGAGCCCTTCCTTTCTTTGCAGCATAGTTAGCATTGCGGTGTCTTCATAATTCTGTCAATTGCCCAGTTGTGATTTGTTTACCTCGCTAGCACTTTTATCGTCTTTTGGGAGAGAGACATAACTAGTGAAAATCACAGGACCCCGGTCCATCTTCACATTACTGTTTACATTCTTAGTTTACTTTCAGTTGCCACTATTATTATCTCTTGCGTTGATCCTTTGTAAACAGCAAGGCCGGAGGAATTGACAACTCCTCTGTACTCGTTGGGAGCAAAGTTATTTGTTGCTGTGTGCAGGTCCGCGTCAAGCGCCGTGACACCTTCTTGTATCTCTTGGAGTCCTACTGGTTCGATAACCTTGGTATCTTTACCGAGAGAAATTTGCTGCTATGCTACATCTCACCTTCCACTTGGGGTAACCAACGAGGAGTGAGAGATCCTCACCATATCAAGCCAATTTCTGGCGCCATTGCCGGGGACTCCAGTCTACAAGATAGGGGAGTTTCACACTATCTTTTATCTTTTCCTTTTAGTCTTGTTAGTTTACCTTTCAGATTTTACTTTTGTGTCCCTTATCAAAAATACCTAAAATACTTGTTACCTTGTCACTAGTTACCACTATGGCTGGTCCTTTTGCCTTTGGTGAGGCAGAAGTACTTACCTTTACTCAAAGAGGTGGTGAAAGTTTGAAAGATGCTTGGCATAGAATTAATGATTCTCAAAAAAGAGCCACCAAGAAACAATCCACTACTATCTTGCTTAGAAATTTTTATGTTGGGATCACTTCTTGTAATAGGTTTCTTTTAGACACTTCTATCAATGGGAACTTCATAGAGGCCCCAGTTTGGGAAGCCCTTAATGTTATTGAAAATATTGTTGGAAGTCTCCCAGTTGTTAGTATTGAGGAGCACATTACTTTAGCTCACATTATGAGAAAACTTGAAAAAATAGAGCTAGAGATGCCATGTATCGGTAGGGTGAACGAGTTGGATCGTAAGATTCAAGGGAATTTGAATAGGCTAGATAACTCCATACAGAAAATTGTCAAAACTTTGGGGACTATTAAATCCCTTGATGAGAAGTCTTCTAGGATAGAAAAGATTGAGGAAGTTATTGAAACTATAGGAACTACCTTTTCCTCAATCAACCAAAAAGGATGAAACTCCGGCAAAGAAGGAACCTAAGTTCGTTTACGTCCCCAAGGTTCCTCGAGCTAAAGAAAACACACCCATTTCCAAGAGACTTGAAACGGTGAAAACTTTGGAGGAGACACCTATATTTAACTTTAATGAAACTCCAATTGATTTCCCTCCTTTTGATTTTATTCCAAGAAGCATTTTCATTCGTCCTTTATTTGAGAAACCTATTAAGACTAGTTGTACTATTGAAGAGCTTTTTGATGATCGTGATGATGGTTCAATGGATGCAACTTGATCGTCTGCTTTAAGCCTAGCTAATGGCTCTAAAGAAGCGCTTTCGGGAGGCAGCCTGCAACGAATTTAGGTTTTTCTTTTTTATTTTCTTCTGTTGTTAGTTGTCTTGATGATTGTTACTACTGTAGAAACATCATTGTATCTTTATTTTTCAAGCTTTGTTCCTTTTATAGCCTCATACGACAGGGGAAGTGAAAGTTGTGACATGCTGTCCAGAAAACAGATTTTGTCCTCATGACTAGAAAAATCATGGAAAAATCCCAGTTCATCTTTTTGAGCTGAATTGTTTACACAACATGCTCTATACAATTACGAAACTTGCGTATGTTCTGAGTTTTTTGATTTGAGTTGCAGAATTACCCCTAAAAAAATTGTTTTTATCTGCTGGTCTGTTTTTCACAGATTATGTCCTGTTTTGCCTTTTCTTCGTTTTGCAAACCTTAAGCTTGCTTTTTCTTTGAAAAAACCTTTTGTCACAACCCTAAGTTAGGTATGTGCTAGGATTAGCAAATCACTCTGCATCATGTTAAAAATTTCAAAAGAGATTGAAATGGGAGAGAAAAACCCCCCAGATAAATTTAATTCAAATGGGCAGATAAAAAGTTGCTCCAAAAATTCCTTTTGAATTTTTTAAAAGTCCCATAAATGAGTGTGATCACATATAAAGTGATTTGGATTCAAACCCATGCTCATAGATTTTTCAAATATTCAAATAGTAGCATGGATTTAAATTGAAACCCCTATTCGAATTAAAGTTCAAATTATTTGAATTTTAAAAGTGTTCAAATTTTATAAGTGGCTAGCTCTCTATTTTATGAGGCCATATAAAATAGTTTGGGCATTTATAAAAATACCTAGCTATTTTATTAGCTAGGTCAACCAATTAACAGAGAAATATTAAAAGAAAAAGAGAAAACAGCAAGGGGGCACTAACCTTACGCCCACAGACGAAGGCCCACTCCCCTAGCCTCGGCCCAGCCCAGCCCCTCGCTTGTCGTTTACCTCCCCGCAGCTCCAAGCTGCTCGGTGGAGGCAAAGCGTGGCCACAGCGCCACCTCGACGCCCTGAGGCTTCTAGGCCTCCCCCTCACCTCTCTCTGCGCCGCGTAGCAGCTCACACACCCCCGCAACCGTCCCCTACATCTCCGGCTTCTTCCCCTTCCTCCTCCTCGCGTTCCCATGCAATGTCGAGAACTCCCCGGAGCACCGCCGCCGCACCCGCGTGGCCACCGACCTCATCGAGCTGCCACAAGATGTCCAAGACGCGCGCCGTGCTCTTCTTCGTCGCTGTGCAGAAGTAATCGGGCTCGGAGCCACTATAGCTTCCGCAATCGTCGTCGCAATCTCGTCAGAGCCGCCGCGCGCCATCGTTGATTCCATCGCCACCGGCGCTCCTCTGCCCTCCCCAACCTCGTCGTGGCATTCAGGGTGAGCAGCAGCCCGTTTCCCCCAACTTGTTGCCTCCCGATCTGCCATGGGAGCCGGGCAAGGTTGCCGCCGCGGTTGACCATACGCTCGCTCCCGTGCGCCTTCGTCCTCACCAACGTGTCCGTGGTACTCCTGGAGTCCCCAGAAGTCGAGCAAGCTACTCCGCACGTTGAACCGTACACCATAGCACCACTCGCGTCGTCGCCGTGCCACGGACCGCCGCTGGGAAGCTCGCCGCCGTATCCCCGGACCTCCCCGTGGTCGCTTGCATGCAGTAGGTGACGCGCGCGCGCCTGGGATGCCCCCAGGTGGTCTTAGCGCTTCAAGCCGTCGACGGGAGCACCCTCCCGTGTGTGCGCTGCCGCGTGCTGGTGCCACCGGCGGCTAGCCGCCGGCGAGGCCACTTAATTAGGGGATCTTCCCCCTGTTAGTTGACCCCAGGTCAATGACAGGTGGGGCCCCCAGGCCTTAACCCCCCTCTGTTTAATTTAAACAAAGGGATTAGGCCCTGTGACACTGACCACTGGACCCCACATGTCAGCCCCCCCTTGACATCATGATGACGTCAGGCCTACGCAGTAAATAGAAGTGAATTAAAGAATTACAGAGAAATTCCAGAAAATTCCAGAAAATGCAAGAAACTTTGGAAATTCATAATAATTTCATATTAACTCCAAATTGGACAAATAATATGTCTAAAATTATCAGAAAAATACAAGGATTCTGAATATGGACTTTGTTTGTATGTTTGACCAATTTAAATTGGGTGAACAGTGGAAAACATACATATGGCTTTAATTTGAATTCAAATTTGGAGTGAATTTGCAAATGACTTTGCAACCCACTTCTTTTAAATGTTTTCATCCACACATCAGAAAACTTTACCTCACCTTTATAACATCACTACATGCTAAACCCTCTCAAATGAACTTCCATGCATTCAAATGAATTTGAAATTCATCGATAAATCAAATGGAGTTTGAATTTGCATTTCAAATGCAATATACTCCTTTTAAATGGAATGCTCAACACATCAGTACCATGAACATCACCTTATGCAATTGATCATGTGCTTGTGCATTGTACCTTATGTTGACCACTTTGTTTGTATTGTTTGCTCGAATAGAAGTGGAGCCGGAACCCGAGATCACCCCTTTCGTTGAAGACCCCGTGACTGAACCTCGTCAGCAAGGCAATAAAACCCCCATTGATCATGTTGATAAAATCCCAATTCCCTATCAGTCTCGCTTATACATTGTTTAGGATGATTACCATGATAACGTTTCTACCGCATAGTTGAACCCAATCCTTTGCATGACCTATCATTTTGTCACAGTAGTAAGCAAACCACAATCCTAGCAAATTTAGGAGTTGGTTGATATCATATAACCCCTGCAACTATTACTTCTTATTGCATGCTTAGAGTTACAATGAGGTTACTCTTTTGCGAGTCGGGATGGTAGTGATCATGATGATGATGGTGGAAATGTGTTGGTGAATCTACCCTAATACAAAGTGAACGATGAGAGGCTGTGTAGGAGTACACAGTGGGTTGTCTTGTTGAACACCGCCTTAAGTCCGAGTTCTTGTGTGGTGATCCAAGAACAAGAGTACAACCACACATTGGGCTCACTGACCCCTCTCATCCTAGCACCTCACCCCGTTCGAACCCCAGAAGTCGCCGTAGTTCAGAGTCCTGGTAGGGTTGTGGCACGGTCTGCGAAGTGGATGAACGGCTTTTCAAGACCGTCTTGGGACCCTGCACACATCGTTTGAGGCTGTACTGGAACCTCGGCCGAACTTCCATACGGATCCACCTCAGATAGGCGACTCTCTGGACTAGAACGGAGCTGTGGGCGAAGTGTTGTGGTGGCATCCTCGCGCTCACCTCTTGAACGGTGACACACAAAAGGGGGTAACTGATGACACGTGTGTGTAGCGGTGCACCCCTGCAGGGTTAACAAAACTATTCGAATAGCCGCGTCCGCGGTTAAGGACTGCATGGAAAGCTTAGCTTGATTATTAGACAACTTGAACTGGATACTTCTGAAACTTGCCAAGATAAGCGTGAGTGCTATGGCGTGCTTTCTCATGGGGAAGTCGAGGAAGGCACCATAGTGGTGTAATTGGTTAGAGATGTAGTGGACTCATGTAAGCTTCTTACCTCAAGTCTGGTACTCGTAGTTCAGGACTAGCCAAGTCAAAGCTGGCACTTCTTCATTTGAACCCCACCTCCCTTTTACCTTGATACATGTGCATGAGTAGTATAGTGCCTACGTAAGTCTTGCTGAGTACGACTTTGTACTCACGTTTGCTTATTCTATGTTTTAGATGAACCCACTCACCCTGAAGGTGGATTCTTCATCGAGCTCAACGACTGAAGACCAAGCTAGTGTAGTCCCAGTCAGACGACTGGTTCCCTCGTGGAGGGCTTGTGTTAAATAAGGCTTCTTAAGCCATTTGTTAAACTTGTCTGTACTCAGACCTACTTTGCTTCCGCTTGTTTGTTGTAATGTTGGATCACATGCTTGTGATCTCTGTGTGCACTCTGTAACAGTTGTCAATAAAGTTGTATACTTTGTAGAGAATTGCAATGATACCTGCTGTTCATACTGGACATGTGTGCTGCGTGTATGATTATAACATGCATGTCTTAGTATGGGTTTTCGAGACCTTAGTTGTGATCTGGCTGGCGGTCTTTTATACACCAAGTGGCCCTTAGATGTGCGCAGATTGGGGCATCGCGATGCGATTGCTCGTGAGTCTGTCACGTGCACACATTGATATATGATCGAGCTCGCCCTAGACCCTGACTAAGTGATCGGGCTGGAGTAAGTCTATATAAGGGTTATAATACAATCGATAGTATGGTTGAGGCGACTTGTCTATGAGTATGGGTGTTCACCACCCATATCATTTAGACGTGTGTGCGGACGATGAGGACCCATTTCAGTTGATCATCCGGCCTGGATGGGATGCCCCTCACGTTCGATGCTTTCCGACAACGTTCTGTGCTTGGCCTTGTCTTCTTAGACAAGTGGGTACAGTTCTCGGCTCTCCATATGATTGTGTTATAGTGAGTCTTGCATACGCTCACCCCAGGTCCCGACACCTTTTGGGAATCTTGAGAAACAGTAGCTCTTCAAAGTTATCTTTATTTCCAGTAGAGAAACAATTATTTTATTATGGGTACTAACCTCGCTAATCAGATTACAATGAGTTATGTATGAAGGGAGTTTTCAAGTGCGCGATGTAAAATGAAGAAAGAAGATCTTGGAGTGTCAAACGCTCAAGCATGGGGATGCCCATGTGCACCCCCAATAAATATTCAAGGAGACTCAAGCATCTAAGCTTGGGGATGCCCCCATGCATCCCCTTCTTCATCAACAATTATCAGTTCGTCTCTCGTTGCACTATATTTTTATCACTTCATGCGTTATGTGCTATACTTGGAGCGTCTCGCTCTTTAGTTTCTAGGTTTGTTTTTTTGCTTTGTTTGCTGTAGTAACAAGTTAGACCCCAGCTTACTCTTTTGTGTGGGAGAGATACACGGTCCGCTTGAACTAGAACTTCTCATAGGATTTTCTTGCTTATTCTTTTAGCTCTGAGTTGTTCTTTTTCTTTTCTTAGCTGCTGCTCTGTTTAGTTGTAGTGCGTTAGTTTTTCTAGAGCTTTTCTTTTGTTTTAGGTTGAACTTTCTATAGGTTGCATGTTTTATCTTGTTAGAGAGTTTGCCTGTTGCACTGAGTTTTGTGTCTTGACTATAAGTAGGTAGTTGAAGTTGCTATTCTCTTTGTAGTAGTAACTTGCAATAGTTTTGAGGTATTGACTAGAGTAATGTTTGAAATTTTGGTGTCAAGAGCTCCATCCTATTAGTGATAGATGTCCTATTTTGGGCAATCCGTGTGTTTTTCGAAAACCAAAAACCCCTGTTGAGAACTCTAGCTACTAGATGGATCACTAACCTCTGCAGGGTTCATATATTAGAGTACACTCATGTACCATGAGTCGAGGATGCGCAAGGATAACCAAAGCCCCATACACTCCTCCTCGAGGTACCTGTCTCTTTGTGAACCTCCTGATTAGATTGAGAGTTACCGATAATAAGTGCATGAGTTCTTCGTACTAATGTGAGTATTCGAAAGTTGACACTTCCACCCAGCTATACTTTTTCTAGCCTCTTCGGTACCGTGCATTGCCCTTTCTCACCTTGAGAGTTGGTGCATACTTTGCCGGTGCATCCAAACCCTTGGCACGATACGCTCTGTCATCATAAGCCTCCTTATATCTTTCCTCAAAAGAGCCACCATACCTACCTACAAGGCATTTCCATAGCCTTTCCGAGATACATTGCCATGCCACATCCACCTTCTCATGACTTGATCTTCATGTCATACATGCTACTTGCTTGATCGATGAGCCGCGTGCTAGTTGGGCCTTACCCTAATCATTGCTACATGACACATTAGTATCATTGCATATCCTGCTATCCTGGCAGAGGCATACATTTTCATCATGATAGTTATATCTTCTTTATGTGAATACCTTTGAAAAGTGTGAAAGATCTCCTATATTCTTTTAAAATATAGAGTGTTTCCCCTAAAGTGAGGAAAAGATCCCAAAGAGGACTAAATCAAAAGAGCCCAAAGAGGACAAATGAGAGTTAAATATAAAGAGCCATTGAGGCCACCAAACAAATACAAAAAATAGAAGAAAGAGAAAAAGAAAACTAAAAAGAGAGAAGGGGGCACACTACTATTCCTTTCGAGAGATCCACACTAGTACTTCATCCTCTATCCCTTGTACTCCATAGAGATCATCATCATGCATATAGCAATGTGGGGACCTTCACACTATAGAACTTGGATTGTATAGTCCAATGATGAGCCTCCTCAAACGAGCTCTAGGTCTTCTTGAGCAAGCAAGTTAGATGCACCCCCACTAGTTCCCTTGGAGAGCTTTTAGCTCACATGTGCATCCGTTGCGCGGCAATCCCTACTCCTCACATCATATCTATCATATGGCCTTCTCTCGACTATGATTGTCCTCATTGATGTGAGCCTTTCACAACTTTTTTGTCTCCCTCCTCCACCTTCTTTCTGTTTCGCCTTTTAGGTGTCAACTTTCTTGCTCACGCTCATCCATTGCATGAGTATTCAAAATATCGAAAGGGAGTGGATCAGTTTGACTTGTACCTGGCTAGTGGTCTGGGGAAGAGTCAAGATATGAATCCAAAGGAGACTAAGTGTGAAACTTTGGTAGATAGTTGTTCTCAACAACCTCTTTTCTCTCTTTTTCCCAGTCCCCTGCTTGCACGCAAACACCATCTTGACACATTCGAGTCACGGACATCGAGAGCACTTGCACCTTTTGTTCTTTTGTTGCTTGTGTCAATGCTAATATAGACTCTTGCTTGTTAAGACTTGAATTGAATTGCATGCTTTGATTGCTTTACTTAAAAGTCCTTATATGGTTGTGTGGTATGTCACCACAGAAATTATGCTTGTTATCATTTACCTACTCGAGGACGAGAAGGAATTAAGCTTGGGGATGTTGATACGTCCCAAACGTATCTATAATTTCTGCTTACTCCATGCATGTTTTGTGTGACTTTGCCAAGTTTTTCTTGAACTTTCATACACTTTTGAGCATATTTGGACTAATCTATTAACCCAGTGCACCCAGCCACCAGTTACTGTTTTCTGCTGTTTTTGTATTTCAGGTTTTCCGGCCATTAAGAGTGCTCCGAAAAATCCGGAAAAATCAGATAAAAAATCAGCGACCCGGAAGCTTCTGGAAACACCAAAGGAGGGAAGGGAAGCCACCACATGGCTTCCAGAAAGGTCCCTGGCGCGACCCCACCCTAGGCCGCGCCAGGGGGCCACCTGTCTTCCCTATGGCCCCTCTCGGTGCCCCCCTTCTCCTATATTTAGCCCTCGGGGTGGAAACCCCTAATATCGATCTCTTTTCCGCGATCTCGCCTCTGTACCGCCGCCGCCATTTCTAGATTGGGGCTGCCTGGAGAAGCTGCCCCGGCACCCTGCCGGGAGGAGGAACCCCCTTCGGGAGACCATCCATAGCCATGGATGCCTCCCGTATGTACCATGAGTAGTTTCCCTTGGACCATGGGTCCGTGACCAGTAGCTATGTGATGTACTTCTCGCCCCTCTTTGTGCTTCCACTTTCGAGACCTCTTAAAAGTGATTTGTTGCAACTCCAAGAGGGAGCGTTATGCTTGATTGTGGGTTCAGCCCCTTGATGTCTAGCTTGAGTGACAGAAACATGAGACTAGGGGATGTGATGTTGCCACCAGGGATAAAACAACGGTGCTTGTATCTGCGGGTGCAAGGATTGTTTACTTTACGCAAAGTTCTTTTAATGCAGTTGTCTGTTGCTTTGAGTTTATACTTTTGGTGGGATTCGCAACTTAATACCAGCGAGATGTTCTGGATAGATATCTCAAGGTGGGTAATTCATAGTAGATGAAGTTGGATTTTGGTCTACTTACCTTGGAGTACTGCCCATTGCTTTTGAACCCTTCCTTTCTTTGCAGCATAGTTAGCATTGCGGTGCCTTCATAATCCTGTCAATTTCCTAGTTGTGATTTGTTTACCTCGCTAGCACTTTTATCGTCTTTTCGGAGAGAGACATCACTAGTGAAAATCACGGGACCCCGATCCATCTTCACATTACTGTTTACATCCTTAGTTTACTTTCAGTTGCCACTATTATTATCTCTTGCGTTGATCCTTTGTAAACAGCAATGCCGGAAGAATTGATAACTCCTCTGTAACCGTTGGGAGCAAAGCTATTTGTTGCTCTCTGCAGGTCCACGTCAAGCGCCGTGACACCTTCTTGTATCTCTTGGGATCCTACTGGTTCGATAACCTTGGTATCTTTACTGTAACAGCCCAGATTTCACAAAAACTAAAAAAATTGTTTTCAGTGTGAATTGTTTGATTGTCTGATTTGTTTGCGGTGTTTGCATCCCCGATTTATCGATCGGCTATTGTTTTTCCCCGTCTCATCTCGTACCGTACAGAGACCGACCCTTTCCACCCTGACACTCGAACTTTGCGACAACGGGTTTCACCCAATCACCATCGCGAAACCCGCATAAGACCAGCCGCAGCCAACAGAACGAAAAACCCCGTTTAATAATTAAACGGGTTCTTTTTATAGAGTGCCGGAAAGTGTTCTCGGAATGGTTCCAGTGCAAGGTGAACGCCTCCGGCTCGACACGCTGATCACGCAGTTCGGAGTTTTACCCGAATCGGAGGTCCTGCGGACCCCCGGTGGTCAGAAACGTGAGCACCGCGCGCGCGAGAGAAAAACCGAGGATGTTTTTGCAAACTGCCAGCCACCTGGGCTATATAAAGACCACCACATTCCCACCTCTTTGTAGGGTTTCCCTAGCCACAAAATTGCAGCCACCCCCCTCTGTTTTTCCCATATTTTTCAAAAAAAGCCCCAAATCCAAAACCCTAGCCATCCAGGCGATCCCAGCCGTTGGATCTGGAGATCAACGCTCCAGATCGCGCCTCCAGTCTTCTCTGTCCTCTCCACGCAGCAAGCGCCGCCGCCTCCAGCCCGAGCGGACCGCAGCGCTGCCGAGCGCCCCCGGCCAGCCGGCCGAGCCGCCGCGCCACCTCCTCCTGCGCCTTTCCTCTCCTCCTTTTTCCCTCGTCTCCCCTGACCCCTTCCTTCTCCCTCGCAGGCACCGGCCACCATGCGCGCGCGCGGCTGCTATGGAAGGCCAAGCCGAGCTCGGACCCTGCCCCTGGAGACCTCGACGCCGGCGCCACCCACGTCGGCTCCGGCACCACCGTCTTCCACCGCCTCCACCCAGCAGCCCGCGCCCATGGCCCTGCCTCCCGCGGCCTCGTCACGCCGCACAAGGCCGGCCAGGGGCGCCGCCGCCGTCGGGGAGACAGGATCGGGATCGATCCCAATCTGGCCGCCTCCACCGCTGCCAGGTGGGCCGGTGAGCCCAGCGGCCCAACTCTAGCCCGCGGCCTGGATCCCGCCCAGGGCGAGGCCGCCACCTATTTCGGGCCGCCCGCATGATGGGCCTCGGCCCAACTCGGTGCACCTCTTGTTTTTCTTTTTTTCTTTTGTTTTTTTCTGTTGCGCTAGATGGGCTCGGCCCAGTACTGTTGGCCCGATAGATGTTTTTTTTCCTTTTCTAGTTTAATTTTGGCAGATCGTGTCATATTTTTGCGTTTCCCGTATCTTTTAAACGGTAGCTCGGATCGCGATGCGTAAAACATGAAACTTGCTTAGAATTTTGTGTAGATTATTAAAATGTGTTCTTTTGCCATGTTTGACTTTATTTGCATGTTGTTTACCTACTAATTACATCACATGCCACTATAAACTGTAACTTCCATAACTTTTTAACCGTTGCTCTGATTAAAATGTTTCTTATATGTAACTTGACTAGAATTGCATGTAGAATGTGTTTATGCTGCTCTTGCTTGCTATTAGAAAATAATAAAATATTGTTTATGGAAAAATAGTACTAAATGCAATATTTATTGTGGGGTCTGTAATAGTGGACATGTATAGGTTTTACCCCCCACTTAAAGTGACTAGATTAGATAGTTTATTTATGCTTCACCTTTTGCTATCCTTGTGTGACATGCCATGCTTCAGTGATATGCCATGTTAACAACCTTTTGCTCACCTTGTGTAGCTAAACAACTTGAACCATCATAAACGTGCGGTATCATCGTGCGCGACGAGTAATCCACTTAACCTGTTAGTAACCGCTCTCGACGGTAGGTGCGATCTATCGTGTTGCTCCTTGTTGATGCTTTCTCGTGTTTGCCTCGTAGTAATAGATGCTTGCTCGTTGATTTCTTTCCAGTGTTTACCGTATTGTGTGCGTCGCGGCTACCTCTCGGAGACGATGCGAGTTTGCGATCAACTGCACCTTCGGAACCTGACTTATCAACAGGCAAGGACTATACATTACTTATGATCCATTCTATTTCAACCAGCAGTTTGGATGCTAGTATAGGATAGGTTCGATGTTTGATCCTACCTCATGCTTACAGCCTCTCTTAAACCGATACAGCCAAGTCCTCTCCCAGCAAACCATGTACGGCTATGTTACTATTGCTCGTTGCTCAGCCCTTGCTTAGTATGCATGCTTAGGATGCTACGATGTTACCCTGTTACTCCTTGGTTCGGGATATTACACTATTATATTGTTGTTGATGATATGATTACTATAATGTTGATTATATTCGACGAAGGATGGAAGGTCAAGGCTATCCCGCCCCGGCGCTTTGTTCCATTCGAGTCACCTAAGATCCGAGTTCCGGGTATGGGTTTTAAGACTGAGCGTGCTTAACCGCGTGTGGGATTTAATGGGGTCCCCTTTTCTTACCTACCTAGCTTCAAACATTTCTAGTGGTGGCCCGAGCTGATTTACCATTTAGAACCCCGTGTGTGTTCTTGGTGGATCCCCTCGCAGTTTTTAAACAACCCGGGCCAGCGAAGACATGTTTTCTCTGTTGGTCCACACTGGTGAGCTAGGGAATTCCCCTGTTATATAGGTGAGACTAAACCCGACCTTTGCCATACGAAAGAGTCCGATCCGAGAGCGTGGCCAGCTTTTTGGATTGGGTGTCGACTCCCCGGGGGCCACCCGGATTTGTTCGTCGTTAGCTAGAGGGACCTATCGTTTCAGATATCTTGGAACTAAATCATAAAATGGTTGCGTGTGATGGGTAGCAATTGAGAGAGATGGGCGTGCGTGCGGAGCCTTGTAATGGGCAGTTGGTACACCCCTGCAGGGTTAAATCTTTTTGAGAAGCCGTGTCCACGGTTCTAGATCTGGAACAGTACCGCATATTGGGCCTTACAACTTGGTATCAGAGCCTTACCGACCGTAGGATCCCTTCTTTGGCCGAAGTCAAGTCTAGACAAAAATTATTTTGTAGTTACTAAGTTAGTTATCGGAGAGTAGGATCTTTTTACTCCTTACCTTTTCTCTGGTCAGATCAAGTACCGTAAGTGTTTAATTCTCGCCTTATCCCCTTCAAAACTCTAGGATCTCGAGTGTGTCGAGTATCGAAACCGTTACAATGCTTTGCTTGGGAAGTATTGTCTCGATTCTGAGCTCAGGTGGGAATTCCTGTAGTACCGTTAGCTTCTCTGATTTTGGGTATCATCTGGGTCATCCATTGACATGTCACAACCCCAAGTTAGGTATGTGCTAGGGTTAGTAAGTCTCTTGCATCATGTTAAAATTTCAAAAGAAATCTTTGAAATCAAAATCAAAAGCAAAATGGGAGAAGAAACCCCCCCCCCAGATGAATTAATTCAAAAGGCCAGATAAAAATCTTCTCCAAAAATTCATGTTAGATTTTTGAAAAGTCTTATAAATGAGTGTGATCACATATCAAGTGATGTGGGACCCACCCCATGCTCCTAGATTTTTCAAATATTCAAACAGTGCCTTGGAATTAATTAAAAAACCCTATTTGAGTTAAGATTCAAATTATTTGAATTTTAAAAATGTTGAAACTTTATAAGTGGCTAGTCTATATTATTATGAGGCCATATAAAAAATTTCACCATTTAATAAAATGCCTAGCTATTTATTTAGCACAGCAAAACAAAAAGGCAGAAAAGAAAAACAGAAAAGAAAACCAGAGGCTTACCTGGGCAAAGAAGCCCGACTAGCTCCCCCGCAGCCCACCTGGCCGGCCCAGCCCACTAGAAGCGCCCCTGTCGTCTTCCCCGGGCACGAGCACACAGCTGCGTGCCCGGCATGCCACAGCCGTCGCGGTGGCAGCCTCCCAGCCGCGCCCCTGCCTCCTTCTCGACGCCACGCACGCCAGGAGACGCCCCACGTCACACTTTCCCCCTCCTCGCCCTCTGGTTCATCCTCCCCGCAAAGAATAGCGACGCCCGAGAAGAACGCCGGAGCACGGCCGTGCGCACACGCGACCATCGAGCCCCTCGACCCTTGCAACCTTTTCCAAGAGCCTTGCCCTCTTCGTCTTCGTCATCAGGCCAAAGGAATCGAGCCTGGAGCCCACGTAGACGCTGGAATCGCCATCGCGACCTCGGCGGACCCGCAAGCTCGCTACCGTCAATTCGTCGTCGTCGCGCCCTTGCAGCCTCCATCGACTGCACCGTTGCGCTCCCTGCATCTCGGTGAGCATTTCCCCTCAAGCCACGACCCCGCTCGCATCCTCTAGCTCATTCCGCCATGAGAGCCGTGGCTCCTCGTCGCCGGTGTGCTCGCCAGCGAGCACCCGTGAAGCAAACGAACTCGAGGACCTGTCCATCGTCTTCGCCGAGCTCTTCTGGTTCGATCCCGACTAGCCCAGCGCCATGAAGGGCCCCCTAGCTCGATCCCGTTCCAAGCCGTGCCTCGGACCGCCGCCGTTCAAGTCGCCGTCGTCACGTCAGGCCTCCCCGTGGTCGCCCGACTCGCCTAGGTGAAGCGTGAGTTCGAGTGCTGCCCTCTGGTGGTCTCGGCGAGCATTTTGGTGGCCGGGAGCACCTCCCCCGTGCAGCGCCGCCGCGTCTGGTGGCCACCGGTGGCTAGCCGCCGGCCTGTCAGTCTAAGCCCCGGCTAATCACCCTTCTAATGACCCCCATAGTCGATGACAAGTGGGGCCCTGGCCCCCTTAACCCCCTGTTAGTTTAAATCAAACGGGGATTAACCCCAGACCCACTGACAAGGTTGTCCCACATGTCAGCCCCCCCCCTGACGCCAGCATGAGGTCATGCTGACGCAGTAAATCTTTTCCAAAAATTGAAATGATTTAAAGAATTCCAAAAAATCCAGAAATTAGCCCATACTTTGGAAATTCATATCAACTCCAAATTGGATAAATAATATATGAAAAATGATCAGGAGAAAATAACCTATCCAAATATCCAAATTTCAACTTTGTTTGAGGTTAATTTAAAATGTGATCAGTAGCATTTGCTATTTGATTTAAATGGATTTAATTCAAATTCTTTTCAAATGCTTTTGCATTTTGAACCATATCAACATACTACATTTCAAACACACATCAGAGGCACTTCATAACAATTTAAAAATGGTTTAACTTGATTAAATAATGTCATATGCAACTTGACTAAATCGAATTCAAATTGGAGTTTGAATTTGCAATTCAATTTGCAATATACTCCATTTAAATGGAATTGCTCAAACACATCAGAAACATATACATCAAGTTTCAACCTTCAACCATGTGTTTGTGCATTGTATTTATATTGCTTCCTTGTTTGTTTTTTGTCGAGTAGAGGTGGAACCGGAACAGGAGGCTGCCCCCTTCGTTGAAGACACCGTTATCGAAACCTCGTCAGCAAGGCAAGCAAACCCCCATTGATCATGTCGATAAAATCCCACTTCCCTCTCATGTCTCGCTTATGCATGTTTAGGAGATCATCTTGTGTCGATTCTACCGCATAGTTGAACCCATGTCCTTTGCATGACCTATCATCTTGTCACTGTAATAAGAAAACCACAATCCTAGCAGATGTAGGAGTTGGTTGATATCATGTGGCCACTGCAACTGTTACTGCTTATTGCATTCTTAGTGGTACAATGAGGTTGGTATTGTTGTGAGTCGGGATGATGGTAAACATGGTGTTGATGAAAGTGAAATGTGTTGGTGAATCTACCCTAATACAAGGTTTACGATGAGAGGCTGTGTAGGAGTACACGGTGGGTTGTCTCGTTGAACACCGCCCTAAGCCCGAGTTCTTGTGTGGTGATCCAAGACGAAGAGTACTACCACATGTTGGGCACATGGACCCCCGCTCAACCTACTAAGTCACCCCTTCTCGGGTCGATGAGTCGCATTAGTTCGGAGTTCTGGTAGGTCTGTGGCACGGTCTGCGAAGTGGAAGAACGGCTATTCAGACCGGCTTGGGACCCTGCACACATCTTCTGGGACCACATCGGTAAACCGGCCGGGTTCAAGATGTGAATTCCAGCCCAGATAGGCGTCCCCATTGAATTTGAGTTGGCTGTGAGGTAAAAGTTGTGGGAATTATCCTCGCCGGCACCTCTTGAACGGTGTCGAGTACAAAGGCGGTAACTGATAGTTTCATGTGTGTAGCAGTACACCCCTGCAGGGTTAACAAAACTATTCGAATAGCCGCGTCCGCGGTAAGGGACTACTTGGAGAGCTGTGCTCGATTATTAGACAACTTGAACTGGATACTTCTAAAACTCGCAAGATAAGTGTGAGTGCTATGGCGTGCTTTCTCGTGGGGAAGTCGAGGAAGGCACCATAGTGGTGTAATTGGTTGGAGAAAATAGTGGACTCGTGTACGCTTCTTACCTCAAGTCTGGTACTCGTAGTTCAGGACTAGCCAAGTCAAAGCTGGTACTTCTGCAAGTGAAACCCCACCTCCCTTTACCTTGATACATGTGCATGAGTAGTATAGTTCCTATGTAAGTCTTGCTGAGTACGATTTTGTACTCACGTTTGCTTAATCTATGTTTTAGATGAAACCACCGACCCCGATGGTGGCTTATAATCGAAGCTCGAAGAATGAAGACTCAGACCAAGACCAAGCTAGTGTAGTCCCAGTTAGACGAGTGGTTCCCACGTGGAGGGCTTGCTTTTAGATAAGGCTTCTCTAAGCCATTTGTTAAACTTGTCTGTACTCAGACCTATTTAGCTTCCGCTTGTCTGTTGTAATGTTGGATCACATGCTTGTGACTTTGTGTGCACTCTGTAAGAGTTATTAATAAAGATGTATACTTTGTAGAGAATTGAAATGATACTTGCTGTCCATACAAGGCATGTGTGCTGCGTGTATGTTTATAACATGCATGTCTTTGTATGGGTTTTCGAGACCTTAGTTGTGATCTGGCTGGCGGTCTTTTATACACCAAGTGGCCCTTAGATGTGCGCAGCTTGGGGCATCGCGATGCGATTGCTCGGGACTTCGTCTCGTGCACACTTTGATGTATGATCGAGCCCGCACTAGACCCCGACTAAGTGATCGGGCAGGAGTAAGTCTATGTAAGGGTTATAATACAATCAATGGTATGGTTGAGGCGACTTGTCTATGAGTATGGGATTTCACCACCCATATCAATTAGACTTGTGTGCGGACGATGAGGACCTATCTCAGTGGATCATCCGGCCTGAATGGGATGCCCCTCACGTTCGATGCTTTCCGAGAACGTTCTGTGCTTGGCCTTGTCTGCTTAGACAAGTGGGTACGGTTCTCGGCTCTCCATATGATTGTGTTGTAGCGAGGCTTGCATACGCTAACCCCGGGTTCCGACATGACATCCATCCTTTTGCCGGTGTTTTCATGACTTGCGTCGAAAATCACTATTCCTTTGACCAGGTTTTACATGTCGTTCTTCCTCTTGGCACTGACGGTTTCGTTCTTCCGGCGAGGTCGTCTCTCTGCGGAAAATTTATCTCGACCAAAGTTCGACGTCGAAATGGAGCAGAGTCCCTTGTTGGTGGTGTTGAAGATTGTCGACTCTCTTTTATCCTCCCCCCTCTCCCCCGGATCGTCCTAGATCTCGGGACGAGATCCCATGTTGGTGGTGTTGTATTGTAACAGCCCAGATTTCACAAAAATTAAAAAAATTATTTTCGGTGTGAATTGTTTGATTGTCTGATTTGTTTGCGGTGTTTGCATCACCGATTTATCGATCGTCGATTATTTTTCCCCATCTTATCTCGTACCGGACGGAGACCGACCCTTGCCACCCTGACACTCGACCTTTGCGACACCGGGTTTCACCCGATCACCGTCGCGAAACCCGCATAAGACCAGCCGTAGCCAACAGAACGAAAAAACCCGTTTAATAATTAAACGGGTTATTTTTATAGCTCGCCGGAAAGTGTTCTCGGAACAGTTCCAGCGCGAGGTGAACGCCTCCGGCTCGACGCGCTGATCGTGCAATTCGAAGTTTTACCCGAATCGGAGGTCCTGCGGACCCCCGGCGGTCAGAAACGTGAGCACCGCGCGCGCGAGAGAAAAACCGAGGATGTTTTTGCAAACTGCCTGCCACCTGGGCTATATAAAGACCATCACGGTCCCACCTCTTTCCAGGGTTTCCTTAGCCCCAAAATGGCAGCCACCCCCTTAGTTTTTCCCAGATTTGTCAAAAAAAGCCCCAAATCCGAAACCCTAGCCATCCAGGCGATCCCACTCCTGGATGCTGCTCATGTTATTCTCCACTCCTGGAGTATATGAGGATTTCATCAATGAATACCACCACAAACTTGTCCAGGATCTCCATAAAGACATTGTTCATCATGCCCACGAAGTACGCTGGAGAATTTGTCAATCCGAATGACATGACCGTGAACTCATATAGGATGTATCTCGTTGGGAATGCCGTCTTGGGTATGTCTTCTTTCTTGATCTTCAGTTGGTAATAGCCCGTATGAAGGTCTATCTTGGAGAATACTCATGCACCATTCAACTGGTTGAATAGATCATTGATGCGGGGTAGCGGGTATTTGTTCTTGATGGTGACTTCATTCAGTGGGCGGTAGTCCACACACATTCGTAGGCTTCCATCCTTCTTCTTGACAAATAACACAGGCGATCCCCATGGCGAGGTACTGGGGCGAATGTACCCTTTGTGCAATAACTCGTCCAACTTCTTCTTCAACTCTACCAGTTCGGTAGACGACATTCGGTAGTACTTCTTGTATATTGGGGTTGTGCCGAGAACAATGTCAATAGCAAACTCAAGTTCCCTGTCTGGTGGCATACCTGGCAATTCTTCTGGGAATACATCTGGGAATTCTCTAACCACTGGAATCTTGTCCATGTCATCATGTCATCTGTGGTGATCTGACATACCAGTAACTCTTTCTTTCATGGCATTCCAACGACGGTTAACCGGACTACTTTTCCGTCTGGGTTGACCAGCTTTACTATTCGTGTATGAAAGGCGAGATGGACATGGTGAGATGTGAGCCAGTCTACTCCGAGAATTGCATCGAGCCCCTTGGAGTCAAGCAGGGCAAGGGCGGCTGGAAACTTCACTTCATATATCTCAATTGTCAGATCCTTGCATATCCTGTCTGCTCGATGAACACGTCGGGGGACTCGTGGGCTCCTTCGGCCAAGACGTGGTTGACTCGAGCCTGGCGATAGTTCGAGTTGGGATGGCCCCCAATGTTGTTGACTTGTGGTGCTGGTTTCCCTATCTTGGCGGGGCATTGCCTGGAATATGGCTTTCCGCAAGTGAAACAAGTGCCATTGCGAATGCAACCTTCCTTGAATTGGGGAGTGATGAAAGAATTCCCTTGGTTTCCCGGCTTGTTGGTCGCGGCATTTCCATTAGTCCAAGAAGGATTGAAATCGGTCTGAGCAGGCTGCTGAGCGAGATGCCAGACGTGTGATTTCTAGAAGGATGGCCCATCGTTGGCCTTCTTAGCATCATATTTGCGCTTGTGTTCATCATTCCCAAACTTGTGCTCAATGACAGACTTGTACTCACGTTCCTCTATGAGAGCCTTGTTGACAAGAGTCTGGATTTCTGGGAAGTCCAACATGTTGAGTTGACAATGGAGAGTGGCTTTGAGTCCTCCAAGAAATCGATCTATCTTCCTTTCTTCCGTGGCCACTTCGTGGACCGATTATCTTGCGAGATGATTGAACTTGTTGAGGTACTCAGTTACTGTCATGCTTCCTTGAACAAGGGCGAGGAACTCTCTCTGTTTGACCTTTAGTACTCCGGTAGGGATGTGGTATGTGCGAAACTTTTCCTTGAACTTTTCCTAGGTGATGTCGTCTTCTGGAGGCCATACTGCCTTGGTGTTGTCCCACCAAATTGCTACGTATCCTTCGAGGTAATGAGTGGAAAATGGTACCTTGTCATCTTCATCACAGTGGGCAATCTCCAATTTCTTTTCAATGGTCCTCAACCAGTCATCACCTTCAATGGGATCTGTTGATTGGTCAAAGCTCTGTGGCCGGGTGCGCTGAAAATCGGATAACTTGGAGCGGAATCCTGGGTTCTGATTCTGTCCCACTATAGTCTGCATGCTTCTCAGTAATTCCATGAGATCTTGATTTCCCTATTCTTCAAACATTCTCATGATCTGTTCTGTGGTTGGTGCATGTGGTGGATGAGGTGGCATCGGTTCTGGTGACAGTCCATCTTGCCTGGCGGATCGACGAACAGGGGTGTCGTCGCCCCCAGAGTTGCTTCCTTCACAATATAAAGCACCGAAAAAATGAGCAACCACCGTAGGGTAAATAAGTAAAGCGACAGCGAGGCGAAAAGAAACTTGGAACACCAAAAAGAGGTCGTTGATGACCATTTGAACCCTTGCGAAAGACCAGTGAATAAACCAGCGGCCACGAGAACGGTCTTGACAACTCGGATCTGGGGCATTACCAGAATAACTTAACCACTACTCAAGACGGCCGAAAAGACAGCTCAAAACTTGGAGCAGCGTTGATAAGAAGAAGGCAGAGGTCCCCTAAGACGGCCGAGAATACAGCTCGGAACATAGGGTCTCCAATGCGAAAAGAAACTCAACAACTGTCCGAGACGGCCAAAAAGCAGCTCAGAACACGGGCAAGTTGTTGAAAAGAGAAAGGTAAAATAGGCATCCACCCTGGACGGCCGACCAAGAATCAGCTCAGAACCAGGCGTGGTGCCATCATTAAAAGGAAGCGAGCAGGGGTTCGTCCGAGTCACCATGTCAAACTCATTGGGGAAACAATTTAAAAGCAACATTAGAAACAGCTGAATGAAAACGAGGTGCACATGCATAATTATACATAGCATTACAACCTCATACAAATCAAACTAGTAGGGGATAACATGACTAATACTGTTCATACGGCAGTTGACAACATGCACGACACAACGATAGATTTGAAACATACTCATGCTGCTACTCGACATCGCTCTAGTTGCGGAAGTGAAGCGGGCATTGACAGTCAGTGGAACCATCGAAGTCACCCTCATATTCGGAACTAACAACATGGATCGTGCTGCGAGAGGTAACATCAAGACGGCGACACTAACGAGAAGACTCTCTCTCAGGAGGAAGGGGAGTACGCTGCCTGAGCATCAGAGCAGCAGGGGTAGTATTCAACGCAGCCCACTTCTCCGGGGTCTCGCGTCGAGTGACTGCCGGAACAGCTGGAGTCTCTGGTGTGAGTGAAGGGGGAGCAGGTGGAGTCGGCATCGGTGCAAACGTGGAGGGTGGAGGAGGAGGCGGTGACTGAGCGAAGCTGATAGAAGCACGTGCCTCCCTAGAACGAGCCATCTCCTCTGCAAGACTAATGATCAACTCGTACTGAGCGGTCATATAACGAGTGAGGTGGACGGCTTCCCGGTCGCACTCCGAGTCGGGCAGAAAGAGAACCTGCCCTGTGGAAGACAGGGTGGGGTAGTGGGAGAAACATGGGTGAGTCTCAATCTCGACCTCCTGCTGGCGCAAGTCGAGGATAGCATCCAGAGAAGCATAGAGGATAACCTGCTCTGGGGTGGAAGTGGGTCCTCCCTTCACGGAACGCGAAAGGCTGCCGATCGCGGAGCTCGTGAAAAGGAACACCTCAGGGTGGTACTCGTACACGAAGTTGGCTAGCTTCTTGCGGTACACCTGGAACACCGGGGTCTTTTCCCTGAGGGTACAGTCGTAGCCAAACTCGGCGGAGCAGCGACGGAAAGCCTGTCGACGAATACTCGTACTCAAAGAGGTGTGGAACAGGTGCCATCTACACTCACAGGGTTAGCCATTAGTAACAATAATCAAAGCCTCTACATGCATGCCAGGAACCATCTAATGCATCAATCAAGGTGCACAAGACAAGCAAGACTCTAGACTAACGTTGATCTAGCGCTCGCGAACTAGCGTGTCCTGCAGTCAACCTGGCTTTGATACCAATCGTTGTGGTACCCCAGCTCAGAGAAACCGGTTTGCCTCACATTGCCAGCCCAGAGATCATGTCTTCTCGCAATGCACAACATATTGGTACAGAAATAACCGCTTCATTAATAATAATACAGGTACATAGGTTCGGGATACAAATTTCTGCGAGTCATGGCGGCACATCACGTATGGCAACAATATCTACATTATTTATGTCACATCTCAGGGCCTCGATACGAGCGACAAGATACTCTACGGCAGCGAAATAACGGGGTGATGCAGCTCCACTCCACGGGGACACTGCTGGGATACGGGCTAGTTCGATAAGTACGGCACACCAGAGTCTTCAAGCACAGCTTCTCCTGCATCTGGCCTGACACGCCAGGTCAGTACATCAAATGTACTTGCAAGCTGACAACATCCATGTCATCAGAGTGAACAATACAACAATGCAAACAGAACGAGCATAGCACAATATCATAGTTAAGATTGTTTAAATACCAACCACCCATGGTCACGGCATGATCATGTAGCTTACCTCCGAGTCCATCCTGACTCAGCATCCGGGTAATCGAATGACCTGCCAACTATTCTGGTCATCGCATGACCACAAGTTAACATCATCATTTTACCGGTTTGTGTTGACCCATAGTGTGACCTAGAACGAATTGTGTCCAATACCGTGAACTTGTCTATTCGAATATATTTGTAACACTCTGCCGAGTTTGTGCACTTTAACCACACCATGGAGCTCATTGCCCAACGGAATGGGACTACTCCGACGAAACTTGACTACCGCGTAACGTTTCGATGGTACCACCAACATCTCATGCCTTGGGTATCCCTGTGTCCTCTAGACACCTGGCATCGCATGGCACTGACCATCGCATGGTCCATAACATTGTCCCAATCGGGGACTCCCGGGTAAACATATCAACTCTAGATCTCGAGATTACCACCACCTACCTGATCAGGGTAGCGTGCAATGCGTAACCTCCCTTCTTTGGTGGCACCCGTAAAAGGCACAATGATAGCCCAAGCTAAGGCCTGCCCATACAGGCAAATGTGGCTGCACGAAATTAGGCTGTTTCAGTGGGACTCGGTCAACTGTTAATTCATGTTCATTAAGTTTTAACCATAATCATTTGCAAAATGAGATCAAGTCATAACTTAACATAAATATATGAGCATGATACCACCACCAAACATGTGCATGAACTAGTATGGGATCAACATGGATTCATCGAGGCATGGGCATCAAGACTTATATGGGATCAACATGTATGAATTGCTAACATGAATCATGATAGAATTAACCTGAATATGACATGGGATTAGACAAGCATGTAAATGACCAGAGGACATGGCATGGTTATATCACATCAATTTAGCATGGCATAACTAATTTAATTAGGAATTAAATTCAAAGCAAATTCAATTCAAATGAGCAAAGTATCATGTAGCAATTCAAGACCCTCATGAAAAGAATGTTGTGGTTTTCCTTGGTCAAGTGGAGTTTCACAGAAGTCCTGGTTTTCAGCAAGCAAGTTGTGGTCCTCTGAAAATAATTTCAAATAGCAAAACAAAATAAGTCAAATGAACACTTCTCCTGTCCAGTACACCTAGATAGAGAGGGAAGCTACCAAATTTTGCCAACTTAAAGAGGATTTCAAGAAAAAATTAGCAAAAAGAATCAACTCATTTGTCCTTGTAGTTTAGGAGATATTAGTGGTCAAATTTGGGTCAAAATATCATTTTAAAATGATTTAATTGAATTTCTATGAAAATCCAGAACAGGCCACGTCGAAGACGTATTATGGAGAATACGCCTCCACTTGATACCCCTTCGGGCTGGGCTGGGTGGCTGACAGTGGGCCAGCCCTGTCAGGCTTAAGTGAGAGAGACAGAGGAACAGGACCCGACGGCTCCGGCGAGGGAGTTCGCCGGCGAAATTCGCAAAATGGATAAAATCTTTTCAGTTATTATAGGGAAGTCTAGAGATATCCTATTTGAAGGAGTGTTATTATAGGGAAGTCTAGAGTTATCCTATTTGAAGGAGTACGGGATTCAAATCAATAGAAGAAAGGATCCTTTCTTCTATTGATTTGATAGAAATTGGTTTCTCTTTTCCTGTCCGTATGATTTTGATTTTCGTCGAGGCCCTGCCGGTGACGAGCGATAGCACTAGTGGAAGGAGGATCTTACAGCGAGCAAGCACGTACCCAGAACACGGTGAAAGGCGACTGGACGGTGGGGCTAGGGTCCTCTCAAGCGGCTGGCGATGGCGGGGGCTCGTCGGAGTTGGAGGTTTGTGCATGAATCCCACCGGCGAGCACACCATTAGAACCACCAGAGCAAGGAGAAGCTAGGGGAAACAAGTGCGGGGCTAGGGGAGCACCAGAGGCGGCTGGCCACAGTGGCGATCTCACGGCGGGGCTCCGGTGAGGTCCACTTCCTGGGGCCTCCCCGGCGGGGTTTGCTTGGCTTCATGCTCCGTTGGAGTGGAGTGGGGGCGTTTGCGATGCTCAGTAGTGAAGCGGGTGTAGGTTTTTATAGGGGGAGACGAGATTCCGAGGAGGGGACGCCACGCAGAATAATCCGGAGCAGTGCGGGGGAGGATGTAACATCCCAAAATTCTCCGAATTTTGGAATGTTAATAAAATTAAATAGATAATGATTGTTTGCTTGACGTGTTTGATTTTCTCTGGGATTTAAAACTTTTGGTGTTGAAATGAATATTAAAAAGACAGGGAATAAAAGGACTTTCCCTAATATTCACCGTTGGTGTTTTGGAATTTATTATTTAAAAACAAAACCAACAAAATAAAATGAGAGAAGGTAATATGACTCCTTCAACATTTTAAAAGGTTGGAAAAGTTTTTTAAATCTTTATTGGAATTCTTTTTGATTATTCAAAATATTTTTCAACTAAAGGAAAATTCATTTGTGAGGATATAAAATGACTTATCCCCTTTTAATAATGTTGGAAAATATTTAGAGTATTATTTTAAAAGTTTTTAAAATTTATTTTGAGTATTATAAATAACTCTAAAATTAATTTAGAGATTTTATAATGCTAAGAGAGTTTTTATTTCATTAAAATGATTTATTAAATATTTTAAAAGAGTTGAAAAAGTATTCCAATGGGATATTTTTATTTTACCAAATTATTTATTGGTGTGGCAATTTTCAAATTTATATTTTATTATTTAGAAATCGTTTGTCAATGCTTTTGACCAAATAAAAATATTTAAATACTTTCTTGGATTTTATTTGATTTATGAAAAATATTTTATATTTAAATAAAGTATTTAGAAAATGTTTTTATTTTTACTTACCTTTTTGGAAAATATTTTCATTTTATATTTTTCTTTGTATTATTTGATGAATTTAGAATTTTAATTCATATTTTTCGGAGTTACGGTTATTTTTATTTTATTATTTGAAGTTACGGTTTTTAATTAAAAAAAAATCCGCAGGCCGGCCCAATAGTTTTTTTTTCCGCTCGCAGGCGCAACAGAGACCAACTCGGATCGTTTTTTTTTCTTTTTTCTCTGGTTATAATATGTTTTCCCGATTTCTTTTTTTTGGTTTTATTTTTTTCTGGAAAAATCCGAAACCCTAGCGGCGGGTCCCCCTTCGCCGCCGCCGGGACCGCGCCGCCGCCGCCTTCGCCTGCCGCCGGGCAGCCACGACGCGCCGGACCGCGCCGCCGCCTACCGGACTGCGCCTCCCCACCTCGCGCCGCGACTGCCCCGCCGCCGTCACCGCCGCCGACCGCCTCCACCGCCGCGCCTCGGCCCAGGCCGCCTCGCCTCGCTGGAGCCCGCGCGGCCACGCCGCCGGCCGCTTCGGGAGCAGCCGCGCCGCGCCGCCGGCCATCTCCACGGCTGAGCCGCCCTCTGCCGGCCTCCTCAACGCCACCCCGGCCGCCCCCACCGCCCCTCACTGCCACAGCACGCCGGAGCCGCGCCCTCGCCGGAGTTCGGAGTTCGCCGGAGCAAAATTTCGGCCAGATCTGAAACCGAGGACCCAATTGCTTTTTCAGAAGAAATTTTATTCGCGAACGAGTCCTTTTGGCAGAAAACCCCCCGGTGCCGTAACCGCGATATCTTCTACACCGTAAGTGGGACATTACGCCAACCTGTGTCCAGAATTAAAGAAAGCACTCATGATGAAGAAGATAAAGGACCTTAGCCAAATTGAGTGCTATCGGTGCAGGAACATGGGACACTACAGCAATACGTGTCCAGAATTGAAGGGGAAGGAGAAGTTGTGAACGGGGAAGCAAGGATGCTGACTCGAAGAAGCTTATGTTTGGCAACTGGAGAATAGAATATTCGTGGTGTGCACCAAGTGTACGGTGGTACTTTTTAATGATAGTTGGAGATGTGTATCGATGCGTGTTTGCTATTGATTGACTAGATGTTTTATGTCGTGATTGTTTTGTTATGTTTTGTCTTGTACCCTGTGGCCTTGATATGTATTTGATTGATGTGATGTGTTGTCCTTTGTGTTTCTTCTATGCGAGTAGAATAAGTTTACGTTTCATTAGACCCTCATCTATTTAGTATGCTTCAAGACTAAAGAAGACACAACAACAAGAAGAATAAGTTGACAGATGACTCAACGATATGAAGATTGTTTCGACATTTCAAAACTGAAGCTACCGGCATTGAAGACTTGAAGACCTAGAAGATTAAAAGTTTCTATCGTTAGATCGATTATGTGGGCTGTCATTTCTTGTTTTACTGACAGCTACACATCAAAACTTATATTTTCCAAAACTAGTGTGATGTTTGTATGGGTATCCATATCTCTCTACTTTCTATTCCCCCTCACCCTCATCCCTAAACTGAAGAAGCTACTACAATGGCTGCAAATGTCAAGACTGGAATGAAGATGAATACAACCGGTGAGGAGTTCAAAGTTAACCCCTTGTGCCCGGATCTTACAACAAGCGAGCACAATCTTGCTGAAGGAAGAACCCCGAAAGAAGTTGTAGTCCATCAATACACGTTTTATAGCAGGCTACGTAAACCTGAGTGTGTGAAGAAACGATAGATGTTTTGTTTGGTTTGCAGAACCATGGATTTATCTGAACCCAGTTCAAGAATAAGGAGGACTTCTCCAATGCTTTTGAGAATGACCGAGTGTTAGATGGCGAGATTCACTAAACCATGTACAAGGTAATGATTTGGGTGCGTAATGGATTGGGCCCCATGACGACTACTCTTATTATTTGCTCTTGCTATGCGGGATAGTAAATCTTGAGTGACTTACCTATAGTACAGAGACGGCGATGTTAAAAATCTTAAACCATAGAATGGTACGATGTGTGACCCCTGTAGGAGATTTCCGTTTGTGTTATACGGTGAGTATAGACCAAGACCTTTTGCTGCAGGTATCCCGAAGAAGTATTCTTGATGACCACCAAGAGAGTAATCGACAGTTGTTTAGTAGTGGCATCTGACCTGTCAGCCATGAAGTCTCAGTACTTGAAAGACCACTCTCTTGCTAAGGAATGGAAACCGCAAAGGAGGAGTTCGTGAAACCTCAAGAACCGCAGGTGAAACCTGTACGGAGAATGTCATCGATGGATTAAGATACTGGAAGCCCACACTTGTGATGAAGAATTCCATGCCCCAATGGAGTAGGAAGATTATGTGTGAGGAGCTCGCTGAGGGAGCAAGCTTTTGAAGACTAAGTCGCTTTCCTTTTAAGGGTGGTAGCACCCTAGCTCATCGGAGGATCGATGGACTATTACGAAGACCCGAACCCTAGCCTTTCTTTCTAGCCTTCTCGAATCTCGGGGACGAGATTCCTTTCAAGGGTGGTAGTGTGTAACATCCCAAAATTCTCCGAATTTTGGAATGTTAATAAAATTAAATAGATAATGATTGTTTGCTTGACGTGTTTGATTTTCTCTGGGATTTAAAACTTTTGGTGTTGAAATGAATATTAAAAAGACAGGGAATAAAAGGACTTTCCCTAATATTCACCGTTGGTGTTTTGGAATTTATTATTTAAAAACAAAACCAACAAAATAAAATGAGAGAAGGTAATATGACTCCTTCAACATTTTAAAAGTTTGGAAAAGGTTTTTAAATCTTTATTGGAATTGTTTTTGATTATTCAAAATATTTTTCAACTAAAGGAAAATTCATTTGTGAGGATATAAAATGACTTATCCCCTTTTAATAATGTTGGAAAATATTTAGAGTATTATTTTAAAAGTTTTTAAAATTTATTTTGCGTATTATAAATAACTCTAAAATTAATTTAGAGATTTTATAATGCTAAGAGAGTTTTTATTTCATTAAAATGATTTATTAAATATTTTAAAAGAGTTCAAAAAGTATTCCAATGGGATATGTTTATTTTACCAAATTATTTATTGGTGTGGAAATTTTAAAATTTATATTTTATTATTTAGAAATGGTTTGTCAATGCTTTTGACCAAATAAAAATATTTAAATACTTTCTTGGATTTTATTTGATTTATGAAAAGTATTTTATATTTAAATAAAGTATTTAGAAAATGTTTTTATTTTTATTTACCTTTTTGGAAAATATTTTCATTTTATATTTTTCTTTGTATTATTTGATGAATTTAGAATTTTAATTCATATTTTTCGGAGTTACGGTTATTTTTATTTTATTGTTTGAAGTTACGGTTTTTAATTAAAAAAAATCCGCAGGCCGGCCCAATAGTTTTTTTTCCGCTCGCAGGCGCAACAGAGACCAACTCGGATCATTTTTTTTCTTTTTTCTCTGGTTATAAAATATTTTCCCGATTTCTTTTTTTTGGTTTTCTTTTTTTCTGGAAAAATCCGAAACCCTAGCGGCGGGTCCCGCTTCGCCGCCGACAGGACCGCGCCGCCGCCCGTCAGCCCGCCGCCGCCGCCTTCGTATGCCTCCGGGCCGCCACGACGCGCCGGACCGCGCCGCCGCCCGCCGGACTGCGCCTCCCCACCGCGTGCCACGACTGCCCCGGCCGCCGTCACCGCCGCCGGCCGCCTCCACCGCCGCGCCTCGGCCCAGGCCGCCTCGCCTCGCCGGAGCCCGCGCGGCCATGCCGCCGGCCGCTTCGGGAGCAGCCGCGCCGCCGGCCATCTCCACGACTGAGCCGCCCTCTGCCGGCCTCCTCCACGCCACCCCGGCCGCCCCCACCGCCCCTCGCTGCCACAGCACGCCGGAGCCGCGCCCTCGCCGGAGTTCGGAGTTCGCCGGAGCAAAATTTCGGCCAGATCTGAAACCGAGGACCCGATTGCTTTTTCGGAAGAAATTTTATTCGCGAACGAGTCCTTTTGGCAGAAAACCCCCCGGCGCCGTAACCGCGATATTTTCTACACCGTAAGTCAGATCGCGGTGAATCTTTTTGCTACGCGCTCGTATTGTTCTGTACTTTTGCATGGTATAAAGTTTTACACACTTTACTTTTGAATTTGAATTTATTTCAAATTCAAATTCAAACTCCGGAGGCCATATCTTTTATACCATTGATCCAAATTGAGTGATTCTTTTTGCGTTGGATCACTCGTGTCGTGTACCTTTTGTTTATATCATGTGTACATGAAAGTTCACAAGTTTATTGATCTGTTTAAATTTAAATTCAATTCAATGTTGCAATTTCTATGACCTGCGTTGTAGTATTCCGTTTCATATGATTCTTTTTGCATATTGGATCATATGAGACAGCTTGTCGGCAATATCCACACACCATTCATATTGCTATGATCTTTACCTTGATTTCATAATGCCTTGATCATACTCTTGTATTGACTACTCTTTATCCGTTGAATCTCTCGAGTTCACGTTCCACCGATCACCTTCGAGCACATCCACACCGTTGCACTTCAAAACCTTTTTGTTTTTGTTACTAAAACCTTTGTAATTGTTTTGTTGATCTTATGTTTTGTCCTTGTGGTGTGATTGCTTATTGAGTTCTTTCGTTGACGATAGATTGCTCGGAGTGTGACGAGTAGAGTTGACTGGAACGTGAGAGCAAAGATCTTCATCGAATGTATAAGGCAAGTGATGCTTTGACCATACTCATACCTATATTTTCTATATGCATTATGTCAGGAAATATCACTCTATTGCATGATAGGTAGTTTATTTTACTGTTGCTGCAAACCAGTTAGGATAGCCACATGTTTTGACTTGTCTACCGTAGATCAACCTAGCCGTGTTGTTACTTTAGTGCTATGCTTTGTAGACGTGGTTTGGGTTGTGCAATTCATGGAGTGCATGTGAGCTATTTAATAACTTGTGTAGCAACTGGTTAATAAATAGAAATCACTTCTGGACGGGCAGGGAATGCTTCCTGGGGGCTCGTTCCTTTTCTAAGGTCGAGACCAGGTTGTACCCCTAATGGTTTGTTTGGTGGACGAGAAAACGTCATGGTGAGCCCTCTGACGTGGTGGGCGCCGTCCAGGCTCAAAAAGATCAGACTTACTTGGTGACTAGAAGCTTACATGTACAGCCGCTGGCCATATGGGCTCTGTCTTAGTTGAGTATGATGTAGGAATCCTCTCCCGTGCAATGCTAGAAGATGTAGATATGATAGGTGGTACTGGCTTGCCGTTGGGTGTAGGTGACCTCTTCTGAAAGACTTCGTCTCAATCTTCGGGTTGAGTCCAGCGGGGAAAGTGTACTAACCTCTGCAGAGTATAAACTAATCATGATTAGCCGTGTCCCCGGTTATAGACATCTTTGAGCTACTAGACATTACTGTTACTGGAGGATCTTGACAGATGAATCACCTTAATAATTTGAGTGGGCAAGATTTTAATAAAGGGTGTGGTGTTGAGACTGGTGTGCACAGTTCAATCTTTAGTAGTAAGTTCAACTTAAAATTTTGACTAGTTTAGTTCAGGAGAAAATTGGCTTTCTGCAAAACTAAACCATAAGCCTTTCCTTTGACTTACCTTGCATGTAGTTGTAGGTCCTTTATATAAACTTTTCCGTGTCACTTGCCGTACAAATCAGATGTACTGACCAGTTGTCGGGCTGTAACCTTCGGTGTTGCAGGTTTTTCTCAGACGATCAGTAAGGTGCGTTAGGGGTTGCGAGTCTACACTCAGCATGTTCGCATGTGGCTGTTGATGGGACTCCACGTTATTTGCTTTTGCTTCCGCTATATTTATATTGAATAAGCTAGCCTTGAGCTATGCAACTTGTTATTTATTTACTCTGCATCATACGTTGTAATAATGATGCACTTGTACTTTGATATACATCTATAATACTGTGTGTGCCAGCGAGTTCGATCCAGGGACTGGCACTTGAGCACAGAGACTTCAATTCTGTGTGAATTGGGTCGTTACAGAGGAGATAAGCTCGAGCTGCTCCGGCGTGTCGAGGACCTTATGGACATGACCTGGAGTGTGTGCGGCTGGCTACCAAAGTCTTTCATCGACGGGGCGATGGGTCACATCGGCAAAGGCCTCTGTGGCTGCATTGTGACGGCGATCTAGGTGGCGGGCGGAGTGGCTTTGCTCGGGACAGATGGCGTGCGGGCGTTCGAGGAAGCTGGCGACAAGCGGGTGCCTCCACGGGCATTGCGGGGGCTTGCTCGCCATTGTGGCCGTCACGCGTGAGCTCTGTCGAACAGTCGCGGCGACGGTGAGGCCTCCGGCGAGCGGCGAAGCTTTGGGAAAGGATAGGTGGCGCACGGGTGAGCTTCCGGCGCTACAGACATGGAGGTGCGGCTGCAGGCTCGCCAGGCGAGGTGTGCCGCTGATGGCGACGTCTCGGCCACGACCAGAGCATGCCTTTGGCAGGCAGTGCGCGTGCTCACCCTGTGCACGCGTGCACTGGGTGCATCCACTGCTCGCCAAGCGTGTCCATGGCACGTAGGCAATGCCCAGAAGTGCATCTGGGGTAGTGGGGGTCTGGGGGAGGCTGCAGGCTGAGGTTAGCTTCAAAATTAACTTTCTGCATCAAACTTTGGGAATTTCTGCAGGTTGATTGGATGGGAGTTTTGAGCTTAATTTTTGTGTGCATGCATGGTTTAGGAATGTTCTCAAGTGGTAAAAATTCCTGAGCCAATTGACCAGTGTACAGAATACTTCCTTCACAAAGTGCTCCTTTGTCCAGAATTGAAAAAGAGTTTCTAGAGTGGAAATATTGTACTGAACTTGTTGATCTTTTCCATAGAATCATGAGGCATGACCCTAGAGTTAAGCACAAAAAAATTCAAAGCATTTGGACAACCAGAGAAGGTGATGGTTTCAAAATCATGGGGGAAAAAGGCTTATTCCTTTAATGAAAAAGGAATATCTTGTGAAATAAAAATGTGTCAAGGGGAAACTTGATCTAGGACATGAGGGAGAAGGGTTTTGAGGTCACTTCGGCAAGGAAAAAATTTGGGTCCAAGTGATAAAGGTCAAAAGAGTTGCAAAACACCAGTCAAATGAAATTCAAATTTCCATAAATCAGCAAAAAGGGGTTTGCAAAATAAAGGCCAAAAACTAGGATGTCACAATAATGCCATATTCCCCGGATTTCCAACATGATATCACAACATTACATCTACAAGGATACAACATCTCATACAATTGGCATACAACTGCCTTAAATACATTACATCAGCGAAAGATATATGTCTGAGTACAGACTATAATCAAATGCCCAATGGCAAAGGTAAAACACACTATTCCCACGTCCACACGGGTCCAGGCTCTCCGCTAGGATCCGCCTAACTAGTCGTCGTTGAGTCTCCATGTGAAACGTCGATCACCATACCTATTGTCGATCAAGAACCCTGAAAAGATTTTGCGGGTAGTATCATGAGTACAAAAGTACTCAGCATCCAACTGTAGTGGCAAACTGACCCGGAAAGGACTTCATCACTCGTCATTCTAGGATAACTAGTAGTTTACGGTAAGGAAAAGATAGTGGTGAGATTGCTGCCGCACTAGCATTTATGAAGTGGCTAACGAACTAGAGAGTAAGATAAGAAGCCAATCATTCGATGAGGAATCGCCTCCTAAAAGTCTGCTATCCAGCTACTTACGCAATCATAACACATATACAATCCTTTTCCTCCTCTTTCATCACCCGATGAAGAAGAAGCAGTCAAGGCACACACACGTTGATCAAGTTATTAAGATTATCTCAGTTATTGTTTTCTATGAACAAGGGTAGGTCTCAAGTCGTCCATAACCATGGACACAGCTTCTCGAAAAGATTTAAACCTCCGCATGTACGCCAACTCTCTTAGTCGGGCCCGTTAAAGACACTCATTGAAGATGTTTCTGAGAGATCCTGACGTCATAATACCTCCAACTAACAACGAGCAAATCCGGGTGGTCCCCGGGGAGTCGACACCCGATCCAAAAGTCGGCCACGCTCTCGGATCGGACTCTTCCGTAAGGCTAAGGTCGAGGTAACTGATCCCCTCACATGTGGGCATCCCCCTAGCTCACCAGTGTGGACCAACAAGAGAAGACATGTCTCCGCTGGCCCGAATTGTTTAAAATCTGCTGGGAGCTCACAAATCACACACACGGTTTCAAATGGTAAATCAGCTTGGGACACCACTAGAAATTTTTGGAGCTAGGTAGATAAGAAGAGGGGACACCATAGAATCCCACACGCGGTTAGGCACGCTCGCCAAGAGACACAATACCCGGAACTCGGGACCTAGGTGACTCGGATGGAACAAAGCATCGAGGCGGGATAGCCTTAGTCCTTCCATCCTTCGTCGAATATAGTCGACATTATAATAATCATATCATCCACAACCATATAATAATGTGATAGCCCAATCTAAGGAGTAACAAGGGGTAACATTCGTAGCATCCTAAGCATGCATACTAAGCAAGGGCTGAGCAACAAGCAATAGTAACATAGCAATACATGGTTTGCTAGGAGGGGACATGACTGTATCGGTTTAAGAGAGGATGTAACCATGTGGTAGGATAAGGCATAGATCCTATCCTAGACTAGCATGCAAACCCCTGGTTATAATAGAATGGATCATAAGTAATGTATAGTCCTTGCCTGTTGATAAGTCGGGTTCCAAAGGTGTAGTCGATCGCAAACATGCATCATCTCCGAAAGTATCCGCGAGAGCACACAAGAAGTAATTACTGGAAAACAATCGACGAACATGCTTCTATTACTACGGAACAAGCACGAGCCAGCAATGAAAAAACAAGCATGATCAACATGATGGATGTCATTTTAATATCATGGCATGAACATAAGAACGAGCAAGTTTAAATAAAGCATAGGGAAGCAAGGGTGCAATGCTACCGACAACCTTCATATGCATTAGGTAGGTGATTAATGAATCCGAAGGATTCCTTATGTTAAAGTTGGTATGAGGCATGATCATGGCATATGCAAAATACTAGAACATAACATGAACAAGAATTGCCCACACATGAGAATAAACCTCAAGACGGGATTCTTTAACATAACATATATGAAAATGGCATGGCATATTATGATGCAACTAATGCAATCCATTTCAAGTCATTAAATAAAGAGAGAGACTACGATACCGGAAGCTACAGTTATCGAAAGAACTACGATGCTCGGAACACGGAAAAATGAATGGAAGAATTGCACCATGTGCAACACATGAGGGTTCATTGACAAAAGTACATCATCACTTAATGATCCGCGCCCATACAGCAAAATGAACAGCACCATAACGCTCCTCATATTTTTCTACCCAAATTCATGTATGACATGAATTATTTGAAGCTAGGATGCACACGTTACAAGCAATGCAAAACAAGGACAGATTTGGTTCAATTCAAATCAAAGTTGAATTTAATCCAAAAAGAAAAGGAAGGGAAAACTTTCCCTGGGCTTGTTTCGTCCGAAAAGGCCCAAACCGTCGCGGGTTCGCGCTTTGTTGAGCGCCCACGGGCAAAAGACTAGAACATAACATGAACAAGAATTGCCCACACATGAGAATAAACCTCAAGACGGGATTCTTTAATATAACATACATGAAAGGGACAACTACATTTCTACCCCTAGTTATGTCTCACTCATCTGATTTGCCCCTAGTTTCAAAAACACACATGTTCTTTCCAAGCCACTTTGCGAATCTTATGCTTTTGCCCTTTGACCATAACTTTGAAAACTTCAGAGCAGATTCATACTAAGTCATAGAAATGCAAATAAGGTATCAAAATGTTCAGAAAAACATCACCTATATGTGCGTGTCATTTGCAATCATGAAAAAGTGTTGGAAATTTCCCATCTGAGTTCGAGCTATATGATCTTAGCGTGAATAACTAAATCTCAAAAAATTCAGAAAGAATCAATGAAAATCTGAATTGTTTTTTTTGGAAACAATGACAAATGTTTTGAGTTCTTGCAAAGTTTCATCGTGAAATAATATTCATGAATGTCGTGGAAAATAAGACAAATCCAACACTCTGAAACAAAGAATTTTGGAGTGTTGAATTTGTCTTTTTTCCCATGACTTTCATGAATGTTATTTCATGATGAAACTTTGCAAGAACTTAAAACAATTTGTCAATCTTTACAAGAAAAATAATTCAGAATTTTTTTGAGTTTTTTTGAATTTTTTGAGATTTTGTTATTCATGCTAAGATCATATGAGCTCGAACTCAGATGGGGAATTTCCAACAATCTTTTCATGATTGCAAATGACACCCACATATAGGTGATGCTTTTATGAACATTTTGATATCTTATTTGGATTTTTTCGAGTAAGTATGAATCTTCTCCGAAGTTTTCAAAGTTATAGTCAAACGGTCAAAGGGAAAAAGCATAAGATTCACAAAGTGGCTTGGACAGAACAAGTGTTTTTTTGAAACTAGGGGCAAATCAGAAGAGTAAGACATAACTAGGGGTAGAAATGTAATTGTCCCTACATGAAAATGCCATGGCATATTATGATGCAACTAATGCAATCCATTTCAAGCAATTAAATAAAGAGACAGACTACGCTACCGGAAGCTACGGTTATCGCAAGAACTACGATGCTCAGAACACGGAAAAAGGAATGGAAGAATTGCACCATGTGCAACACACGAGGGGTTCATGTGCAAAAGTACATCATCACCCAATGATGACCGCCCATACAACAAAATGAACAGCACCATGACCTTCCTCGTGTTTTTCTACCCCAAATTCATGTATGACATGAATTATTTGAAGGTAGGATGCACACGTTACAAGCAATGCAAAACAGGACAAATTTGCTTCAATTCAAATTAGAGTTGAATTTAATCCAGAAAGAAAAGGAAGGGAAAATCCTCCCTAGGATGGTTTCGGCCGAAAAGGCCAAACCCTCGCGGGTTCGTGATCTGAGCGCCCACGGGCAAGAGATAACAACTGGACGAGCCCAACTCGCACTGCAGCAAAAAAAACAGGAACCCTAGGGACCTGCTGGATGCAACCCAATGTATTCTACCACTGCGCTATGCTGCTGCCAATATTATTAAATCACTGAGAGGAAAGATAAACACACAGATGCAGCTAACTGAACTCTGAAGAAATCTGCACCGCAACTGAACTGAAGAACTGGGGTTGTGTGAAACAAAATAAAAAGAGGCGCCTTGCACAACCAAGGATTTGATCCCTGGAACTCACGGAATGAACCCCAATGGTGTTGCCACTGAGCTACGGTGCGGATCACATCAAGCAAACACTACCACAAAAGATAAAAAGAGCGTGCGCGCTAACTGAATCTGATCACGTCGCTCTGACGAAAGTGAAGAAAATCTTCAGGCACCGTGCGCAGAGCAGAGACACAAGGGCGGCGAGCGGGACGCACGGGCTGAGCTCCGGCGGCCAAAGTCACGTACTTGGGGACCCTAAAGACGCACGCGCGTGCGCGGGAGCAAGCAGGGGCGCGAGCTGGCCATGGAGAGGTGCACGGCCTGCCCCTAGCAATGGAATGCGACATCTACGACTATAGAAGCATGCACGACGGCGGCCTACAGGATGATCACGGGAACGTAGACGCTAGAGGGGACATCCAGCTCCCCGTTCCAGCTTCTGACCTCGCTGGAGACGCAGCGACGGCGACGCCATCGTCGCCCGAACCTCACGGCGGCAGCGGCTCCAAAACATTTAGACCCGGGGTGATTCTTGTTGCTGGCATGCGCAAGGGCTCGCCTTGGATGCCTCTGGCGCGTCCCCGACGCTCATAGAGCACGCGCACACACACCCAAGACGCGCCATGGTCATGGCGACCACGACCGCACGGCGGCGACACCTGCCATGGACGAGCACGAGAACGACACAACACGACAGACGGGTGCAATCCCTACGGGGAGAAGGAGAAGGTGCGGCTCACCTAAGGGATGCCGACGACGAGGAGAACGCGACGGATAGGAAGAAGAAGCGGGGCCATCGCCAGGGACGAAGACGGCCGAGGCGGGGGTCGCCGTCGAGAAGGCGCTCCTCTTCACCAAGCGGGCACCTGCGGGACGAAAACGAAGCACTTCAGCACGGGGATGGACGAGCATGAGCGCGCGCTTGAAGACGAGGCAAGGCATCAGCGAATTGAAGCTCGGCTCACCGGCTCCATAGCGGAATAGAGGAGGAGGTGGTCGACGCAGGGAGGTGGTGGCGTAGAAATTGAGGAGGGGGATCGGCTGGCTATGGTTCCAGGAGGCCTCGGGCGGTCTCCTTTAAAGGGGGGGAGGCTTCAGCCACGCTGGCCGTCGTCAACGTCGACGCGCCGGACGGCTGTGAGAGAGGAGGCCGACAGGGACCTCTCCACGCTGGAAAGGTGACAACCTGCATCCATTGGATCAAGATGGAATGGCTCATAAGCAAATCGCGTACCGCTTCGCTGGCGCGGGCCATGTGGGCTGCGGGGAAGTGGGGCGAGGCCTGTTGGGCTGGGCCTGGCAGGTCCTCTGCCTCCAGAAAAAAGGGATTTTTCTATTTATCAAAAACAGAGGAATCCCAAAAAATTTTGAGGGCGAACCATGACAAATAAAAACATATAAAATATGTTTTGGAATCCTTGCAATATTCCCTAATTTTTAAATTTGGTTTGGCCATTTTTGGAACAACTAAAATGTGGGGCCATTTTTGAAATTCAAACTCACTTTGAACTCTGGACCACATTTTTGGAGGTGGCAAAAATGGTGCAAGCTTTTTGAAGTGCTTGGGAAGGGGAAAGAAATGGCTAAGACAAGTTTGGGGTCAAGAGGAGCACACATGCAACATGGATTAATCTCCAAACACCTCTCTTTAACCATATTTTTTTAATTCAAAAGCAATTCAAATGGATTCAAAACCCTTTGGCATTTAAAATCATCACATGGAATTACATCCTCTTGCATCATAACAAGTTTCAAAGCCATTGATGAAAGCAAATTACATCATGAAAACATAAGTTGCTCTTGGGATGTTACAGGAGCGCTGAGAAATATTTCTAATACATGATGTAGAAGACATTTTTTTGATTGGAAATAATGTATCTTTTATTGACATAAATTAAGAACTTCATTTAAATTGGATTTCAATAAAAGATCTAGGAAAAAACCAGAATATTAGGCATCAATGTATGTGTAAATAGATTGCGATGCTAATATGGTTGTGTCGAAGTACAAGGATGAAAGATTGAATGAAGTTCAATATGGAAACAACGAGGATGGTTCTTGATGCATGGGAGAAGCAAGATTCAAGTGTTTTTGAAACTTGGTGAGTAAAGCCACATGAATGATTTGATCAATCATGCATACCATGATATGTACATATCCAGATATGTCATTGATGACCCACAAGTGTAGAGGATCACAACAGTCTTTGCGTGTAAGATAACCCAATTTATTGATTCGACACAAGGGGATCCAAAGAATATTTAAAATCTTTAAAAGTTGAGTTGTCAATTCAACCACACCTGAAAGATACTTTCTTGGCAATAATTTATTAGTATTAACAGTGACATGGAAGTGATGGTGGCAACGGAAATAGTGGTGGCAAAGTAACTAAAGTAAAACAGCAAAAGTAAAACAACTTGTAACCAGGAGGTATAAAACACTATAGGCTAGGGGAACGGATGGTTGGGCGCTGCATGGATGAGAGATAACATGTAATTAACACGGGGAAAGGCACACAGAAAATTAATGATCATGTAGGAAAATATTAAACATTAGGCATGTATCCCAAGGTAGTTGTGCGTGCTTGCAATAAGAACTTTTCACAACACCTTTTATTCTACCATCCCGATACCAACGGGGCCAAAAGGAACTTATGAAGATTAAGGTGCTCCTGTCAAAGAGCACCGGAAAAAAGCATTAACAATCAATGGATACATAGAATCCTCAAATTATAGTACATCCCTTTGGTGTACCAAGCTGACCATTGGGATCGCAGGTTCCAGACTATAATAGGTGCATACGACTCATAGATAGGATAATGAACACAAATATATTCATGAAAACATAAAGGGTTCAGATCTGAAATCATGGCACTCGGGCTCAAAGTGGCAATCATGAAAAGAAACAAGTAGTAGCAAAGATGATAAACACCATAGTAGATGATAGGCAACATGCCCCAACAATCTGATGAACTATTACATGATCTAACATATCCAATCCCTACCATCCCCTTCGCAGACAGCAGGGAATTACTCACACATGAAAGGGCGAGACATGGAAGGGTGATGGAGTGGAGATGGTGATGAGGATGGCGACGAATTCCCTCCACCGGAGGCCAAAACAACCTCCATATTAGCTCTCCCGGAGAAGAACCGAGGTGGTGGCGGCTCCGCGACGAGAATTGGGAAATCGACTTCTGTTTTGGGATTTCCTCGTCACGGGTAAAAATATGAGTCGAAGTAGGGCACCAGAGGAGGTGGCCCCCCTCTAGGTGACCTCCTGGCGTGGCCAGGGGCTTGGCCGCGCCACCTGGCCGCCTAGGCTAATGGTGGCCCCCCTCTGGCCCATCTCCTGGCTCATGGGTCCTCCGGATGCGTGGATTTTCTGTATTACTTCCTGGATTTTTATAAGGTACCTTAAATTCCATTTTCCTGCATATGAGAAAACAACACAGGAAACTTTGCTGAAAACAACGTCAGTCCGGGTTAGTTTCATTCAAAACATGCAAGAATGAGGTCAAAACAATAGCAAAAGTGTTTGGAAAAGTTTAACTCCCCCAAGCTTAGCATATTTCCTGTCCTCAAGGAATTCAGTTCAGCGAACTGAACACGACAAAGAAAACTTTGACAAACTCTTTTGCTTCATGAGATGTATATAAGTATTGTGATGCCCCCAAAATCAAGCTATGTACAGTAATCATACACGCAAGGTAAACGATCGAGATTAGGGAGTCACGGTGAGATATCACAACACAACTCTACAAATAAAATAATACAAGTTGTTTAATACAAGCCAGGGGCCACGAGGGCTCGAATACAACAGCTAGAAAGCACAAAGTTAGCGGAAGCAATAGTATCTGAGTATAGACACAATAATACAAGGTTGCCTTAAGAAGGCTAGCAAAAAATCAACACCCGATCGAAAAGGCAAGGCCTCCTGCCTGGGAACCTCCAAAATACTCCTGGTCAAAGGGGAACTCGACGTCGTGGAAGGTATCGGGGATCTTCATGTTGCGGTGGTCGGCGTCGGGGAACTCCTGCTCCTGGATTCCAATGCTCCAACGTCGACTGCAGCGGCCGATCAGGCAAAACAAATAAAGGGGGAAATAAGGCAGGTGAGTATCTAGCATACCCGCGAGTCTTACGTCCGCTACTAAGAATTATGCATTGTATCAACGGAAAGAAGAGGCTGTATATAGTGGATTGCAAGATAGAAATAAGAATAAGGGTAAGAAGCTAGGCCTATCGAAGACTAGCATCTTCCGACGAGTCATGCAACATTAGGTAAGAATCAGCCAACAGTTTATATAAAGCATAAAGTAATAATGCAGCAGAAGTTGCTGCAGCATTGTATAATAATAAGTTGTAATAATTAGCAATGCCTCCGAGTTCACCCCCTCAACATCCCCGCGAGGAAGAAAACCCGGAACCATACAGTTTAATAATAATAGTTTGTAGTGGTAAGATCCAGCTTCAGCATAAATCTTCATGTTACCGTGGACACGGCTATTCGAATAGATTAATCTTCCCTGCAGGGGTGCACTTGTGTTACGCTACACGCACGGATCTCCAGGGTGGCGGGAACCTTGTTAGGGATCGCTCCACCGAGGCTATCCGACACTTCATAGCCCATCTTTCAAACTCAACAGAGAGGTCATCCGCCGGACTATATCCTATGTACGTGGGGCTTTGGACCCTAACCCCGACGTACTCCTGCATGGTGCGAGGCTGGCCAGTGAAGTTAAAGAAAATCCAAATAAGACACCACCGCGTGAGCAAATAAGACAACACCACTTCCCGGCGTAGGCCGCGGTACTGCTGACGTCTGAAGAGTCCTCGGACGACACTACGAAGCAGAGGAGCCCATAACTCGTAATTCCCACGGGTAGGTAGTGCGTACATGGCATATAGCCAACTCAAGACATTCACTGAACCATTTAGCATTTTAATTAACCTGCTTGACAACCGTTATCGTTGCCTCGACTTAACTGACCCGCGGAGAACGACAGCAGCCAGGACGACCAGTACATCGGTGCCTGCCCCGTCGTCCCACCAAGTCACTGCGGTTACCAACAAGGTGAACCGTCTCCTTACCTTGTCTCGCGTGTGCTCCTGGAGGAGCTCGACTTTCGTGGTTTGGTAACTCTCGCGGCCAACGATCAGGGGCCAAGAACACCGGTACACTGGTCGTACCCTCCCTGTCGTCCCGTCGTAATACCTCTCGCGGGCACCGTTGGGTCGCCCGACTTCTTACCTGAAGGACAACCGTTGCTTAGGTACCTAGAGTGGCTATACAGAGTCACCAACGAGTGGAGTACAAGGATTACTCCTTGATAGCTCACACTTGATGGTGGCTCGGCAGAGCCGAGCTAGGTGGCCTGAGGCGGTGTCTGCATTGTACCGTACCTATGCAGTTATAATATTTGTATCCGCGTTCACTCCCTTGAGTGATCACGGCCCGCTATCTAATGCTAACTAACAATGCGCAGGGCTCACTTCTGAAATAATATATTTAACAGGCAGCATAGGATAAAGGAAGGTACATCAAGGGGCGACAAAAACAGGCTATGCAATTGAATAGGATTGTAATCGTAGCAGCAGCAGTAACAATGCCTAGTGCTAGAAATGTACGGAAAGATAGGCGATATCTGGGGAAAAGAATGGCTCTGATTGCCTGGAAGCTCGACGGTAGGGGTAGGGTCGTCGACGAAGTAGTCGTACTCAGCAGCGGTGTAGTCGACGGCAACAGCGGGGTCTATCGGAGATTAAGGGGGGGGGGAAACAGTAAATATAAAGCAATCATAGCAATCAATGCTAGAGATGACAGATGAAACGTTATCGGTGCTCTAACGTAGTACGAAGCAATATGCTCGGAGTGGGAATTCATCCGGTGATGATTCGTCGACACCGGGTGATTACCGAACAGGGTGCCCGAAGGGGGAAGGGATCATGCCGGAGGTGTCGTGGACATCTGACACATGTGTGGGTGGTGTATCCGGGTTAGTTGATCTATTCTGAACAACTTTCGTCTTTGAAACAAATTCATCCGGGTACTTTTACAGTACCGGACAAATCATCGAACAGTCGGTCCGGAGGGGGACGGTTCGATGTTCGTTGTGTTAGAGGGGTGTAATAGACATACGGATAGCGTATTCATATACGTTATATTTTTCTGATCAATTTTCATATATAAAGTTTTTGAATCTGACTTACGGTTTACAAGATATTCAAATTCAAAGTTTAAATCAATTTTTAAATCATTTTCTGGATTTCTTTTATTTATTTAAATGCAACATTATCCACAATAGGGTTGACTGGTCAAACCTGACAACAGGGACCCACATGTCAGTGACCCATTTTAATAAAACAATTTTGTTAATTAAAATGGTGGGGGTGACCCACATGTCATACACTCTATGTAATTAAATCATTTTAATATTTTATTAAATCAAAATATCTAGAGGGGCCCATGTGTCATACACTACTAGATTAATTAAACAGCTATTTTAATTCCAGAGATATTTAAACAGGGGCTAGCCCACCTGTCATACACTAATAGTTTAATTTAACAGTTTAATTTATTCTAACAGGCCCAGGGCCCACTAGTTAGTCTAACATAACAGCTAACAGTTTTCTTAGTACTAATCTAATAGACACCTAACCAATCAGGGGGGGATTAAGCCAGATAGTGGATTAGCACTAATACAGAACGGGTGGGTCCTGCGTGTCAGGGGGTGTGAGGAGGGGTTAAGTCCCACGGCTGCAAGCAGAGCTCGCCGGCGTCATCTACAGTGAACACGGCGGCGACCTAGCTCAGCATACAGTGCATCATTTGGCGCCAAATCGATGTCTACGCGATCTACACGGCGAGGCGCATCCATTTCAACGATTGGTGGGAGCTTAGGTGGCCAGTAGCGGCGGCAACAACGAACTCTGCGGCGACGGAGCACTGTGTCCGTGGGGATGGAGCTACGGTGGGCAAACGGCGCGGGTGAGCGAGGGGAAAGGGGCGGGGTGCTCACAGGGGCCGAGCAGGGCTGGCAGCATGCGCGGGGGAGCTCGGGGCAGAGCTCGGTGGCGTCAATGTCGCGATGGCCCGAGGTAGAAGAAGCAGCCGATTCGTAGTCGTGTGGGGGTCGCGGTCCGATTACTGGCTCGAGGTGAAGAGGACGTTGGAGGGGAACACATAGGACAAGACGGCGAGGCCTGCGGAGGGCGTTGGCCACGCAGGGGCGCGACGGTGGCCGGCGGCGGCTCTGGAGGATTTTTCCCCGAGGCGTGCGAGGCGAGGAGGAGGGGAAATGGAGCAGGGGCGTGTCCAGGGGGTGGCTGGGGGCTGCCTTATCCCTTCCCCGGCCACAGTGATGGTGGGGGAGGCCTGCACGCGCGCCGGCCACGGCGGTGCCGCCACGGCACCGGAGTAGGTGACGGAGGGGACAGGGGCAGGTGGGGAAGGGGGAGTGGGCCGGGTGGGCTGTCGCCTGGGGCGAGATTTTGTTTTATTTTATTTTATTTTATTTTTCTTTTTGTTTTCTGTCTTTTCTGTTTGTATTTCTTTTATACACTTTACCATTTTTGTAAAATATGTACTAGGCTCCATAATTACTGTTATACCCCACATCAGCGCTACAAAAAGTTTGGGGCATATATAAATTCTCTAGTATTGTTGTTTTATTTAAAAGGTATCAAATGCCTCTGTTTTTGCTACTGTTTGATTTGTTTGGATTTTTAAGTGGCTAGATAAAATATCATAACCACATAGGCATGACCCAATGATTATTTGTGATTTAATAAAAGTGGTAGTATAATTTTTGGACAAGTTTTATTTGCAACATTATTTTTAATATCAACAAAAGGCATTTTGGATTTGATTTGATTCAAATTTGATCATGGCATGAGTTAGCAACAGTAATTGTCATTAGCAAAAGGATTACGGTTACAGACAACTAACGGTGTTACAAGTATGTACTACGAACAAATCTAGCACGTGTTGGAACAATGTTACAAAAACAATGCACAAAGCAATCGTTGATTCTTACGAAAAGTTCTCAAACAGCTAAGAATAAATAATATGCAACTAAAAATCATCACAAGATCACAATCCACATGACTTGAATATAGAAAAGTGGTATCTCGCTTGACCCCATGAGTGAAGCAAAACATAAATGCACAAGCACCTCCGGAGTTTCAAAGGAGACTAGAAATACTTATTTCAGAATGAGCAATATCACAATCATGTAGAAGACAATGTGGTACTTTGGGAAATGCACATTACACTCAGCATGAAAATTATGCTCTCAATAGTTGGTGCTTTGAAGGAGAAGGTGGAGACTCTCAAATCGTGGCTTTTGATGGCAACGTTGAAAACCCGTGGCTAGAAGAAAAGACAAAACAAGTACCAGAGCTCGTGGTTTCGAAAACCGAGAAAAATGCTTTTGGGAGTGTAACTTTCCAGTCAACGGTAACGGTAAAGGTTTTCAATATCTTCCATACCAATTATATTAATGGTGGTTCCCATGCTTTTTGTGGTACGCCTACACTTGTGTTCCCTATCCATCAATCATAGACGATCTATGGCCAGCAAAGATTGTGTGGTGCCCTTCATCCTGCCTCAAGTATGGAAGGGAAGAGTGTAGATATCCTTCCACCAATCATTAGCAGTCTTTGGACAATATAAGTTCCATTTCATTCCCTCATAGAGTATGGGGGGGGGAGTGCAAGTTTTTTAAAGTGTGAAAGAAGTGAGAAGTGGGCATTCTCTAGACCGGCCTCTGATACGTCCAAAATGCATCACTATTCTATATCATAATTTACCTATATTCATTGATATATTCCATATTATGATGATGTTCTTATAGTGTTTTGGCTTGTTTTACAAAGTTTAAAACTTTCCGGTGTCGAAACAATAGACGCAGGAATCACCGAGGAATAGTGCTAATCAAGTGGCCATATCAGTAAATCTCCAAATGACCTAAAATTCACGGGGTACAACTTTTAGAATATATAACAAAGACTGGCCGAAAGACACCCGGAGGGGGGGCCACCAGGGCTCCATGCGCCCTGGTGCCGCGGTCACCCCCTAGGCCACGCCACCTGGCTGCCTGGGAGGTGGGCCCCACTCCCGAGACCCCCCTTTGGCCTATATCTTCCTCATAACCTAAAAACCCCAAAATTAGAAGAGTTCCGCCGCCGCTCCATGGCGGAAACCTACAGAGAAGAAAATACCTTTCCGGTGGGCAGATTCCGCCAGGGAGAACTCCTTCCCGAGGGGGAGATCATCCTCATCGTCATCACCATCGTTACGGGCATGATTGAGATTTTCATCAACATCATCCTCACCACCAGCACCATCTCCATCTTCATCCACCCCATCTGACCATTGCAATCCAAGTTGTAACATACAATATCCATCCCCTCCACTCAACTGGTGTTGATTACTCTTTGTGGTGAATGTTATTGAGTTTTGTTGGAGAATTTTTGTTATGTCCAGATTGTTTATCATATATTTATCACCTCTGATCATGATCTCTTTTATGTCTTGCGAGTAGTTCCTCTAGTTTTTGAGGACATGGGAGAAGGCTAGTTGTTAATAGTCATATGATGTTGAAGTAATATGTGTTGTTTGATATTTAACTTGTGGTGTTATTCTTCTAGTGGTGTTGTATGAACGTCGACTACACAACACTTCTCCTTTTTAAGGACCTAGGGGAATGTATTGTGTATAAAGTATGCTTATGGTGGGTTGCCTGAGTGACAGAAATCTAAACCTCAGTTCGCACACTTTTGTACGAGGGATTGTTGGATCCTAGAGTTCATTGCTATGGTTAGGCTTTGCCTTAATTTCTCTCTTGTATTTGCGGATGCTTGCAAGAGGTTCAATCATAAGAGTGTACTTATCTAAGTGTAGAAAGTGCACTAGCGTAGGAAAGTGCACTAGCATAGGTTCACCCACACAACACTTATCAATAAAAAACATAGTACCGAGACGGAATATGGCGAAGGCACATGACTATCTCTCCCGTGTGTCCTCAAGAATGCTTTAGCCTTTATAAGTTTAAACCTTTGGCTTATCCTTTGCACAAAAGTACTGGGCCACCTTGCTTCACCTTATTATTTTTTATCTTCCTAGAATTTATCTCCTTGTTACTTATACCAGAAAACCCATAAAAATCTACCTTTCAGTACTTGCATTTATTCCTATCTCAAGATCACTTGTCAATACATTCTTCTCCTCGTTGGGTTCGATACTCTTACTTATCAAAAAGGCTATGATAGATCCCCTACACTTGTGGGTGATCAAGACCATTTTTAGCGTCGTTGCCGGGGAGCATAGTGCTATTGGTAAGTGAAATTGGTAAGGAAACCTATATATGTAAGTGCTAATTTTATTTGTTGTTGATACTATTAGTCCATATGGGCAACTTTTCTCTTGGTGTTTGCTTGCGGGGAATCACCCCACCATTACTATGGTGGAAAAGGCTCCCCCACCTACTGAAATTGGGCCCTTTAAAGTACGAACTGGTATTGTTGATTGTGTTATGGCTAATCGGTATGAAGGAGATAGACATCCAGGTGAACACTTGCTATATCTTTCACAACTATGCTCCTTATTTAAACTTGCAGGCATATCGATGGACTTTGTTATGAGGAAACTATTCTCTCTATCACTAAAATATAAGGCTTTGGATTGGTATAGGCTTCTTGATAACTCTCATTTACTAAATTGGCAAGAACTTATGCCTCTCTTAAATGCAAAGTTTTATCCTCTTCATGAAATACATCGAGACATGAACTATATTTATAACTTTTGGTCTCGTGACGGAGAAAGCATCGCCCAAGCTTGGGGGAGATTGAAATCCCTAATGCTCAAATATCCCAATCATGAGCTCCCCAAGGAAATTATCCTTACAAATTTTTATGCAAGGCTTTCTCGTAACGATAGAGAGATGCTCGATGCCTCCTCTAGTGGGGTATTCCGCACCAGAAGTGTTGAAGAAATGTGGGATCTTATCGAAAGGATCCAGAAGAACTCAGAAGATTGGGATATTAATAAAGGTATTGAACCCGTTATAAATTATGAGAAAGTTTACATTGAGAGTTATGTGAAAACTGATTACTTCAATACCTTTTGTGCTAAGATTGGTCTTGATTCCCAGCTTCTGATTGATTTTTGCAAAAACTTTTCCTCTCATATTGATTCCTCTAAAAAGGAGGATCAGCATCATAAGACCTTTAAGGATTTACCTGTTGATATTCATGTTGATGACCCTATTTTGCATGCAGTTATGTATGAAAAGCCCCCTTTTCCTGCAAGGATTAGGGAGCATTCTTTTGTGACAGGCATATTAAATAAAATTGAGAGAAGAACTGATGAGCCTCAGGACCAGATCAAGGTCGATCCTCAAGTTTCATTGGTTAAAGATCTTGTCACCAATGATACTATAGATTCCAATATAAATTTTTGTGTTGTTTCCACTAACCTTGTTACAACCAAGAATGAAGGTCCGATTTCAAGTACTCTAGTGGTACCTGTTAAAATAGGAGATGACAATTATTATTGGCTATGAGATTTGGGACCGACTGCTAGTGCTATTCCTTATTCACTCCATCAGGAGATTATGAGTGAGATTTCAAAGTGTGACCTTGAAGAAATTTATGTTCCTATTTATCTAGCAAACATATAAACTATCTCTCCTATTGGAATTGTGGGAGATATTGAAGTCTTATGAGGAAAGGCGACAAGGAAGGATCACTTCCCGCTGCTGTTCAACGACCAAATGCTTTAATGATTATCCAAAAACACCCACTTTTTCTATGTTGATGGATATTCTGGCTTCTCTCAAATTCATGTTAAAACTTCCGATCTAGAGAAGACCACTTTTACTTGTCCTTTTGGTACTTATGCTTATAGACGATTATGCAATGCCCCTGCTACTTTTCAAAGGAATATGTCTGCTATCTTTCACGGTTTTTGTGAATAAATTGTTGAGGTCTTTATGGACGATTTCTCCGTCTATGGAACCTATTTTGACCATTGTCTCCACAAACTTAATAAAGTTTTGCAGAGATGTGAAGAGACAAATTTGGTACTCAATTGGGAGAAGTGCCACTTCATGGTCAACGAGGGAATTTTTCTTGCCCACAAGATTTCCGAGAGGGGAATCGAGGTGGCAATTGAGAAGATGCCCTATCCTAGGGACATCAAAGGTATTTTTAGTTTTCTCGGTCATGCTGGTTTCTATAGAAGGTTTATTAAAGACTTTTCTAAGACTTCGAGACCCCTCACTAATCTTCTCCAGAAGTATATTCCTTTTGTGTTTGATGAGGATTGTAAGGAAGCCTTCGAAGCTCTTAAGAAATCTTTGATAACCGCTCCTATAGTCCAACCGCTTGATTGGAATTTACCTTTAGAAATTATGTGTGATGCTAGTGAATTTGTTGTGGAGATTTATTAGGACAAATGGTTGATAAGAAACTGAATATTATACATAGTGCTAGAAAGACCCCTGATAGCGCTCAAAACAGTTATGCTACTACTCAAAAGGAATTTTTAGCAGTAGTGTTTGCTTGTGATAAATTTAGACCTTATATTGTTGATTCCAAAGTCATTATTCATACTGACCATGCTGCCATTAAGTATCTTATGGATAAGAAGGATGCCAAACCTAGACTTATCATATGGGTTCTTCTTCTTCAAGAATTTGATTTGTAGATTGTTGACAGGAAAGGAGTGGACAACCTCTCCAGGATAGAAAACATAGCACATGACCCTATTCCTGTTAATGATAGTTTTCCTGATAAATAATTAGTTGTTTTAAGGATACAATATCTTTTCGACCGTTGATTTGTATATTAAGCTAACTTTATTGTCACCAAGTTTTTACCTTCAGGTTTAACATTTCAGCAAAGGAAGAAGTTCTTCCACGATTTGAGGTATTACTTTTGAGATGACCCACATCTTTTCAGAGAATGTTCCGACGGGATCGTGAGAAGATGCATACCGGAGCATGAGTAGAATGATATTTTGAAGGATTGCCACACTAGTCCCTATGGAGGACATCATGCCGGTGTGAGGACCGCACACAAGGTTCTCCAATCAGGTTTTTATTGGCCTACTCTTTTTAAAGATGCTAGAAAATATGCTTTATCTTGTGATAAGTGTCAGAGAGTGGGTAATATTAGTAGGAGAAATGAGATCCCTATGAATTATTCTCTAGTTATTGAGCCTTTTAATGCTGGGGTTTTGATTTTATGGGTCCTTTTTCTCCTTCGCACAAATACACTCACATATTAGTAGTTGTTGATTATGTAACCAATTGGGTTGAGGAAATCCCCACTGAGAGTGTTGATCATATGACATCTTTGAAAATGCTCAAAGACGTGATTTTCCTAGGTTTGGTGTACCAAGGTACCTCATGACCAATGGAGAACCACATTTTGCACATGGTGCTTTTAAGAAAGCTTTAGAAAAGTATGATGTTAACCATAGGATTGCTTCACCTTAACACTCTCAAATGAGTGGGAAAGTTGAGCTCACAAATAGGGAGATCAATTTGATTTTGCAAAAGACAGTGAATAGTTCTAGAAAGGACTGGTCCAAAAATTTAGGAGATTCCTTGTGGGCATATAGAACTACTTACAAAAATCCCATGGGCATGTCTCCTTATAAGATGGTATATGGCAAGGATTGATATTTGCCTTTAGAACTAGAGCACAAAGCTTTTTGTGCTGTTAGAGAGCTTAATGCTGACCCAGAACTTGCTGGTGAAAAGCGTCTCATGAACTTGACTTCTTTAGATGAGTGGAGAAGTGAAGCTTACGAGAGCGCAAGAATGTTTAAGGAAAAGGTAAAGAAGTGGCATGACAGGAAAATTTTGAAACGTGAATTTAATGTTGGTGATAAAGTTTTTTTGTTTAGATCTCATTTCAGGTTTTCTCCAGGTAAATTACTTTCCATATGGGAAGGACCTTTTCACATTGAAGAAGTATACCTCTCCGGTGCAATAAAGATTAACAATTTTGAAGGCACCAAAACTCAAGTTGTGAATGGGCAAAGATTGAAGCATTACCTTGCAGGAGACCCTGTCAATGTTGATGTGGATACAATACACACAACCACTCATGAAGAACAAGTTGCAACCCGAATTCAAACGCCAGCAGGAGAAGAATAAAAATAGGTATGTGATACGGTAAGAAAATATCGCGAACATCCATAAAGGCCCCGTATTACGTGTTTTTGAAAAATTAGGAAAATTCAGAGCCGAAGTGGAGCCGAAGAAGAGCTCTAGGATCCCAAGGCTCCCTGGTGGCGCGGCCTGCTCCCTGGCCGCGCCAGGAGGCCGTCTGGGAGCCCAGGAGTCCATCTCCGACCCCACTTTGGCTTGTTACCTTTCTTTTGTTGCAGAAATTTTGCTATATATTTTCCCGAATCGTCCTGCTATGTATCTTGCGATTTCGTGCGTTCTCTTTTCGATTTGTTTCTGCCAGGAAATTTTCAGCAAGACCTAGGTGTCATGGCTTCCCCAAGTTCCCCGAAGGACAAGTTCCTCGTTAACGTCATAAACCCCTACATCATAAAGGCAAAGAGGCATCCTCAAACACTTTGGGTGAAGGATGGTGCCCTTCACCAAGACGATCTGAAGGGATCGTTCAAGGAGGGGATCACCAAGGCCAGGCTGGAAGAAGTGGAGAAAGAATTCTTTAAGTACAAGTTGATTATCTAGCGTGGTGTCGGGGCCAACACCGACATCATCTCCGGGTTGAAGAATCAACACGAGGAGGAGATGAAGGAAGTATCTTCAAGCGTATCCACATTGGAATCCAAAGTGTTCGAGCTTCAAGGACACATCTTGGACCTCCAAAATCAGAACTGTGAGTATGAAACATGAGGAGGAGATGAAGGAAGTATATTCAAGCGTATCCGCATTGGAAACCAAAGTGTTCGATCTTCAAGGACACATCTTTGACCTCCAAAATCAGAACTGTGAGTATAAACTAAAGTCTTTGCGCCTGGGCCTATCTGCCGACTGCAGGATCCCGGAGATGAAAGAATCATGTGTGGATGGAGGACGTTTATCTTGGAAACTTTTTTCTGAGACCTACCCGATCTATAAGAACATATATCAAGAATAAATCTTCATTGGGTAAAGGCATCCACATAGGTTGTTCCAAGCTTGGGGGAGTGCCTGGTATATTTATCTTTATCTTTGTCGTTTGTGGTCAAGTTTAGTGGTGTATCATGTCTAGGGAAGTTATCTTATGAAATAGGTGTCAGCATTGAGGTATATCACTCCTTTGTGGAGAGTCATGTATCTGTGAGTGTGAAGTGTCTATGATGGAATATTAATGAGAAGTCTATTGGTTTCTTCACTGCACTCGGTATTCTCTTCACGCAATCGACCTTATATGACGATTCTTATGGGAGTATTGATCTTATATATCTGGTATGGTCTTGAAAAATTTATTTAATCTTGTCAAACATAGCTTTGGTCATAACAACAAGCATGAGTTTTTCTAGTAGTGACATAGCCAAAAACTTTATGTTCTTATGCTTGAAGTGTTATACTAACAAGGAAGAGAACTTTATGTTTCATGCTAATTATTAATGTAGACTTTGTATTGTTTTGCATCCAAGTCAACATCATTTGTCTCCTCTTTAAAAAATCCTTTGATAGCCAAACCATGTACTAAGCGGGAATACTGCTTGTGCACCCATACCTTGAAACCTCAACCTTCCAAAGAGTCCACTATACCTTTCCTATTCGTGGTACTTAACCGCCACTCCTAAAGTATATTACTCAAGTGTTATCTTTAAACCTTCAAAATAGTATACCCCTTGTTTTGTGCCTCTGTTTTAGCTCATGAGGAAGTAGTAGGTAATTCATGATCTTCTTATGCTGGACATGTTTTATACCGGGATTGCATGTCTAATCTGCAAACCCCTAATACCAGGAGGAACTTTCATGAGTGCGCCAAGCTCACAAAAGAAAATACAACAAACAAACCCTCCTTCACTCTTTGTTCATGAGAAATCAGAAAACTTTGGCAGTGATAAACAAAGGAGATTAAGGGGATGTGATCATCCCCACCTTGGGAATCGTTCCTCGAAACTTGTCTACCATGAGAAGTAATTGGGTTATCTACTAGCATTCTTTGACGAAATATGCACCTCTCAAAATCTTATTTTTCATCTTTATTGATTTCAAAACCCTCTAAAAGCTCTAGCACATGAGTTTTCCCTACTCCCCTCTGCGAAGGGCTAAGCCTTTACTTTTATGTTGAGTCAGTAAACCCACTTCTTTCTATCCCACAAAGAGCAGACACCTTATGTTGAAAAAGATGCATGCCTTTATATTGTCTCATTGAGAATTTCCATATCACATCTTTGTTGATATTATCTTTAAGATAAATAAGTTGTTTGTTGAGCCTTACTACATCAAACATCTTCATTTGTGTTAGCATTTTCACTTCTTGACTAATAACATGTTCTTTCAAAAGCTTCAATTGACTTCATCAAAATATAAAGGAGAGAGCAAAATTTAAAAGTTATTAGTTGTTCTTTGACCAAAGGACATGTTTGCCATGATTTGATGAGTTTTCTTGGTCCTACTTTTGATTGTAATTGATATTACTCTTTCATAAGGACCATATGACTTGTTGCTGTTGAGAATGCTTGAGTTTAGTACGAGGAATTATGGTGCTTCTTTTCCATATTCTTATTATCGACACTTCACTCTCTAAACTTGTGGACAGGTTTACCGAGCTCAGAATTTGCTTGGGGACAGCGAGGTCTAAGATTGGGGGAGTTGATACGTCCAAAATGCATCACTATTTTAGATCATAATTTACCTCTATTCATTGATATATTCCATATCATGATGATGTTCTTATAGTGTTTTGGCTTGTTTTACACAGTTTGCAACTTTCCGGTGCCGAAACAGCAGATGCAAGAATCTGCGGAGAAAAGTGCACATCAAGTGGCCATATCAGCACATCTCCAAATGACCTAAAAATCATGGGGTACAACTTTTAGAAGATATAACGAAGGCTGGCCGAAGGACACCCGGAGGGGGGGCCACCAGTGCTCTAGGAGCCCTGGTGGCGCGGCCACCCCCTAGGCGGCGCCTGGCCGCCTGGGAAGTGGGCCCCACTCCCGAGAACCCCCCCCCTTTGGCCTATATCTTCCTCGTAATCTAAAAACCCCAAAATGAGAAGGGTTTCTGCAGTTCCGCCGCCACTCCGTGGCGGAAACCTACAGAGAAGACAAGACCTTTCCTCCGGGCATATTCCGCTGGGGAGAACTCCTCCCGGAGGGGGAGACGGTCCTCATCGTCATCACAATAGTCACGGGCATCATTGAGATCATCATCAACATCATCCTCACCACCAGCACCATCTCCATCTTCATCCACCCCATCTTACCATTGCGATCCAAGTTGTAACATAAACTATCCATCCCCTCTGCTCTACCAGTGTTGATTACTCTTTGTTGGTCTAGACTGTTTATCATATATTTATCGCCTCTGATCATGATCTCTTTTATGTCTTGTGAGTAGTTCCTTTAGTTCTTGAGGACATGGGAGTAGTCTAGTTGTTAGTAGTCATATGATGTTGAATTATATGTGTTGTTTGGTATTTAATTTGTGGTGTTATTCTTCTAGTGGTGTTGTGTGAACGTCGACTACTCAACACTTCGGCTTTTTAAGGACCTAGGGGAATGCATTGTGTATAAAATATGCTTATGGTGGGTTCTCGGAGTGACAGAAACCTGAACCCCAGTTCGCACACTTTTGCATGAGGGATTGTTGGACCCTAGAGTTTATTGCTATGGTTAGGCTTTGCCTTAATTTCTTTCTTGTATTTGCGGATGCTTGCAAGAGGTTTAATCATAAGAGTGTACTTATCTTAGTGTAGAAAGTGCACTAGCATAGGTTTACCCACACAATAGTTATCAATAAAAAACATAGTACCGAGAGGGAATATGGCGAAGGCACGTGACTATCTCTCCCGTGTGTTCTCAAGAACGCTTTAGCCTTTATAAGTTTAAATCCCTTTGGCTTATCCTTTGCACAAAAGGACTGGGCCACCTTGATGCACCTTATCATTATTTATCTTCCTTGCATTTATGTCCTTGTTACTTATACTAGAAAACCCATAAAAAGCTACCTTTCAGTACTTGAAGTTATTCCTATCTCAAGATCCCTTTTCAATACCTTCTGCTCCTTGTTGGGTTTGACACTCTTACTTATTGAAAAGTCTACGATAGATCCCCTACACTTGTGTTTCATCAGCCTCTGCCTCATAAATTTTACTAGATTAAACTTTTTCAAGGAGTAAATCATTTTTAGCATGGGTGACGAGGGGGTGACCCCACAACTCCTACAGATGATGGTACCTGGTGCGTATCAAGCTCGAGAGACCGGAGAAAGCCTCGATCGGCCCACACATGGCTCATTGGAGGAAACCGCCATAAGGAGTCCTCGAAGATCATGGAGACCGTGACTTGACATCCAAGATAAAAGATAGATTAGGTAACCCTCTCTGTAAAGAGAGACGGAATCCTTGCGACCCAGCCTTGTATATAAAGGCTGGGAGATTGGCGTCTGATGGCATGGAAATGGTAATGGCTTCTCGCCCTTCGTTGGTTACCCCAAGTGGAAGGTGAGATGTAGGATAGCAACAAATTTCCCCTATTTGATGATAGGGTTTGTCTCCCGTAGGACTCCGGCAATGATAAGTAGGTGGTTCGACAAGTGATGCACCATCTGAAAAGAATCACTTGCTTCTCCTGGACATGCACACAGACACTAATAAATTTGCTCCCAACAAAGTTCACAGAGGTTTTCAATCTCTCCGGTCTTGTTGTTTACAAAGGATCAAACACACAAGGGATAATGGGAATGATAATAGCAACTGAAAGTAAATAATGAAAAGGAAATAAGCTTGTAAACAATGATGAGGGTATAGACCAGGATCCCGTGATGTTCACTAGTGATGTCTCTCTCCCAAAAGACGATAAAACTGCTATGTTAGGTAAACAAATTATAGATGGGCAATTGACATGATTATAAACGCACCGCAATGCTAACTATGCTACAAAATAAAGGAAGAGGCTCAAAAGCATGGGCAGTATGCCAAAATAAGTAGACCGAAATCCATATGCATCTACTACTAATCATCCACCTTGAGATATCTATCCAGAACATCTCGCTAGTATTAAGTTGCGAGCCCCACCCAAAGTGTAACCCCAAATCAACAGACAACTGCATTAAAAAGATCTTTGCGTAAATTAAAAAATCCTTGCAACCGCGGTTACAAGCACCGTTGTTTTCCCCCTTGTGGGCACAACACATCCCCTAGACTCATGTTTCTGTCACTCAAGCGTGTCATCAGGGGGCATGTACCCACAATTGAGCATAACGTTCCCTCTTGGAGTTACTACCTACCACTTGGCCAAAGCAATAAACATCAACGGAGAACATGCAAGAATTACTTCGGAACAAAAATACAAAAGATAAGAACCAATTATAATACTCTATCACAATCTGAACATAATCTCATAATCAATCAGATTCCATCAAACTAAGGATAGCAAAAGCGGAAATATTACATATGTGCCTCGATCATGTAGGGCAGCTCACGAGGTCTAAACCATGAAGAACAAAGAGGGGAGGAGAACATCACATACCTACTGATCACGGACCCATGGTCCAAAGGAAACTACTCACGGCACATCCGGGAAGCGTCCATGGTGGAGGAGAAGCTCCCGGAGGTTGATCCTCCCTCTGGCAGGGTGCCGGGAAGGGTCCTCACGGCGCTCCCGATCTTGGAAGCGTGGCGGCGGCGGAACAGAGGCGAGGTCGCGAAAAAGGGTTCTTTTTTCGGAGGTTTCCCGTGACTGAGATTAAATAGACGAAGGGGGCAGCCAAGGGGGCCACCAGGATTCCAGGCGCCCTCATGGCGCGGCCAGGGGCCTCCTGGGCACCTGGTGGTGGCCCCCTGGCCCTCCTTCGGGGCTCTGGAAGATTCCTGTACGCTGGTTTTTTATCTGATTTTCCCGGATTTTTGGAGCACTTTTTATATGGGGAAAAACTGAAATAGAAAAACAGCAGGAAACAGAAACTGGCAGTGGGTGCACTGAGTTAATAGGTTAGTCCAAATATGATCAAAAGTGTATGAAAGTGTATCTAGATCATAGCAATATCACAGAAAACATGCATGGAGCGAGCAGAGATTATCGATAGGTTTGGGACATATTGTAAGGCCCGATATGCGGTAATGTTCCAGATCTAGATGTTTCCATCCAGATTTGGGGACGAAGCACATATCGATCCCACCTCGACATGTGACGGAATCATATGTCCCGAATTTCCAACATGATATCACAACATTACAGATACAAGGATACAACATCTCATACAATTGGCATACAACTGCCTAAATACAATACAACAGCGGAAGGTACATGTCTGAGTACAGACTACAATCAAATGCCTACTGGCAAAGAGAAAAACATCGATCCTCATTCGTCGTCGAGTCTCCACGTGAAACGTCGGTCACCATACCTATGGTCGATCACGAACCCTGAAAAGAGTTTGGGGTAGTATCATGAGTACAGAAGTACTCAGCATCCAACTGTAGTGGTCAACTGACCTAGCAAGGACTTCATCACTCGTCATTCTAGGACAAATAGTAGTTTACGGTAAGGATGGGGTAAGTGGTGAGGTTGCTGCCGCACTAGCATTTATGAAGTGGCTAACGATCTAGAGAGTAAGATAAGAAGCCAAGCATTCGATGAGGAATCGCCTCCAACAAGTCTTGCTATCAACTACTTACGCAAACGTAACACCTATCATATCCTTGTCCTCCTCTTCGCATCCCGACGAAGAAGAAGCAGTCAAGGCACACACACGTTGATCAAGTTATATTAAGATTATCTCAGTTGTTGTTGTCTATGAACAAGGAGTAGGTCTCAACTCGTCCATAACCGTGGACACGACTTCTCGAAATTTTTTAACCCTGCAGGGGTGTACCAACTGCCCATTACAAGGGTCCTCACACACGCCCATCTCTCTCAGTTGCTACCCATTACAAGGATCCGCACGCACGCCCATCTGTCTCAACTACTACCCATCACATGCAACCATTTTATGATTTAGTTCCAAGAGATCCGAAACGACAGGTCCCTCTAACTAACAACGAAAAAATCCGGGTGGCACCCGGTGAGTCGACACCCAATCCGAAAGCCGGTCGCGCTCTTGAATCGGTCTCTACCGTCTGTATCGGGTTTGGATAGCCGGTTAATCACACATGGGAAACCGGGTCCTCAGCCGAACAAGGTGGGCCAGCAAGGGAACTATGTCCTCGCTGGTCCAGGTTGGTTTGAAAACTACAGGCAGCTGACCAGCACACACACGGTTTCAAATGGTAAATCAGCTTGGGCCACCACTAGAAATGTTTGAAGCTAGGTAGGTAAGAAAAAGGGGACCCCATAAAATACCACACGCGGTTAGGCACGCTCAGTCTTAAAACCAAAACCCGGAACTCGGATCCTAGGTGACTCGAATGGAACAAAACGTCGGGGCGGGATAGCCTAGACCTTCCATCCTTCGTTGAATATAGTCAACATTATAATAATCATATGATCAACAACAATATAATAATGTGATAGACCAAACCAAGGAGTAACAGGGTAACATCGTAGCATCCTAAGCATGCATAATAAGCAGGGGCTGAGCAACGAGCAATAGTAACATAGCATTACATGGTTTGCTGGGAGGGGACATGGCTGTATCGATTTGAAAGAGGCTGTAAACATGTGGTAGGATAAAACATCGAACCTAACCTAGACTAGCATGCAAACCGCTGGTTGAAATAGAATGGATCATAAGTAATGTATAGTCCTTGCCTGTTGATAAGTCGGGTTCCGAAGGTGTGGCCGATCGCAAGCTCGCATCGTCTCCGAAGGTACCCGCGGAAGCACACAAGACGATAAACACTGGAAAGCAATCAACGAGCAAGCACTCTATTACTACGGGGAAACACAAGATCAAGAAGACATCACACCACACGGCAACGCGATACGGATCTATCGTCGAGAACGGTTACTAACAGTTTAAGTGGGGTATCGGTCACACACGACGAATACCGCACATTTACGATGGTTCAAGTTGCTTAGCTACATGTGATCAACCAACGGTTATTAACATGGCAACTCAAGCAAGCATGGCATAGCACACAAACATGTCAAGAGGCGAAGCACAAAGTAAACTATGTATGCTAGTCAATTTAAGTGAGGCACAATCCTAAACATGGCATAACACTAAGTACCCCACGACAATTAAAAGATTTGGTACTGTTCTGCCCTAATCCATATTTTATTATTTTATTTAGCAAGCAAGAACAACATAAACACAATCTACATGAAATTCTAGTCAAGTTACATATAAGAAACATTTTAATCGGAGCAACTGTTAAAAAGTTATTGCAATTACAGTTTACAGTGGCAAGCAGTTGTAATTAGCTGGTCAACAACATGTAAACAAAGTCAAACATGGCAACAAGCAACATTTTATTAAACTACATGTAAAACTAAGAAACTTTCATGTTTTACGCATTGCGATCCGAGCTAACGTCGAAAAGTTATCGCCATCGCAAAAATACAACAATAATCTGCCAAAATAACAGATAAAAGAAAAAAATGAAAAAAAACATAACAGAAAAAAAGAGAGAGGGCCTCACGTTGGTCCGGCCCACGAGGCGGCTGGGCGCGGTCGGCCTGGAGGCCAGCTGGGCCTTGTGGCGCCTGGGCCAAGGCGGCCAGGCTGGGCCGTGTGGCGCGCGACCCACGTTGCTAGAGAGGCCCAGCCGAGCTCGCTGGATCGGGATGGTGGCCGGCGGCGCTGCAGGCGGCCTCCGGCGTGGGGCGCAACTCCGGCGAGCAGGTAAGGTCCGAGGAGGCACGGGGACGGGCGCAGGCCGCCGGAGGAGGGCTGGGTAGCCGTGGCTGGCCGGTTCCAGTGGGCGATGAGGGTGTGCGCGGCGAGCTCCCTATGCGGCGGCTTGGGTTCCATGGCCATGGCGACGAGCTTCTCTGCGGGGAGGAGAGGAGGTGAGGAAGAGGGAACAGGGGAAGAGAGGGAGGCGCGCAGGGCTAGCCTGTTGGTCGTCGCCGGCAGTGCGACGGCTTGCCGGTGGCGGGTGGTGCGGCGGCGCTTGGTCGGCCGTGGGCTTGCGGCGTGAGGAAGGTGCTCGGGTAGGGGTTTCTCCACGGGTGGCTGGGGCGCGTCTGGGCCGTTGGATCGGCCGATCCAACAGTCCAGATCACAGGGAAGTTAGGGTTTGAGAAAAATGGGAATAAAAACTACGAAAATGGGGTGTTTTTGGGGGAAAAGTGGAGAGGGTGGCTCCAATTTGTGGCTACGGAAACCCTAGAAATGGGTGGGAGTGTGGTGGTCTTTATATAGCCCCGGTGGCTGGCAGTTTGCAAAAACATCCCCGGTTTTTCTCTCGCGCGCGCGGTGTTTACGTTTCTGACCGCCGGGTGTCCGCAGGACCTCCGATTCGGGTAAAACTTCGAACTGCGCGATCAGCGCGTCGAGCCGGCAGCGTTCACCTCGCGCGAGAACCGTTCTGAAAACACTTTCCAGCGCGCTATAAAAATATCCCGTTAAATTATTAAACGGGGTTTTTCGTTTCGTTGGCTGCGGTTGGTCTCGTGCGGTTTTCCGCGACGGTGATCGGGTGAAACCCGGTGTCGCAAACGTCGAGTGTCAGGGTGGCAAGGGCCGGTCTTCGTCCGGTACGAGATAAGAGGGGAAAAAATAATCGCCGATCGATAAATCGGGGATGCAAACACCGCAAAAAATCAGACAATCAAACTATTCACACAGAAAACAATTTTTTTAATTTTTGTGAAATCTGGGCTGTTACATGTATCAACATCCCCAAGCTTAATTCCTGCTCGTCCTCGAGTAGGTAAATGATAACAAGCATAATTTCTGTGGTGACATTCTAACAACCATATAAGAACTTTGAAAAGTAAAGTAATCAAGGTATGTGATTCAATTCAAGTCATAACATGCAAGAGTCTATATTAGCATTGAAACAAGCAACGAATGAACATTACGTGCAAGAGCTCTCGCTGTCTGTGAATTGAATGTCTCCAAATGGTGTTTGCTTGCAATAAGAGGGATAGGAAATACGAGAAAAAAGTATTTTTGTGTTGAGAACTCAATCTACTAAATTTTCATACTTGGTCTTCTTTGGAATCTTATCTTGACTCGTTCCTAGACCACTAGCCAGGTACAAGTCAATTTGACCCACTCCTTTTTCGATATTTTGAGCACTCATACAATGGATGAGCGTAAGCATGAATGTTGACACTTAGGATGGCAAAGAGAGAAATATGGGGGCGGAGGAAGACAAAAAGGGTGAGAAAGGCTCACATCAATGAGGACAATCATAGGCGAGAAGGCCAAATGATAGATATGATGTGAGGAGTAGGGATTGACATGCAACGACTGCACATATGAGCCAAAAAGCTCTCCAATGGAACTAGTGGGGGTGCATCTAACTTTCTCGCTCATGAAGACCTAGAGCTCTTTTGAGGAGGCTCATCCTTGGAATATGCAAGCCAAATTCTATAGTGTAAGGTTCCTACATAGCTATATGCATGAATGATCATATCTATGGAGTACAAGGATAAATGGGAGTACTAGTGTGGATCTTTCAAAAGGATAGTAGTGTTGCCCCTTTCTCTCTTTTTATTCTTATTTTTCTCTTTTTTCTATTTTTTTATTGTCTCGTGGCCTCAATGGCTCTTTCTATTTAACTCTCATTTGTCCTATTTGGGATCTTTTATTTTGTCCACTTTGGGATCTTTTCCTCACTTAAGGGCAACACTCTAATTTACAAGAGGGTATAGAAGATCTTTCACACTTTATAAGGTTCTCAAATCATAAAGAAGATTTAGCTATCATGATGTATGCAATGTATGCCGCTGCCAGTGTAGCGGGAACATGTATGACATGAAGATCAAGTCAGGAAGAGGTGGATGTTGCATGGCAATATATCTCGGAAAGGCTATGGAAATGCCTTGATAGGTAGGTATGGTGGTTGTTTTGAGGAAAGATATAAGGAGGTTTATGATGACAGAGCGTATCATGCCAAGGGTTTGGATATACCAGTGAAGGTGGACGCCAACTCTCAGAGTGAGAAGGAGGCAATGCACGACACATGAGAGGCTAGCAAATATGAGGAGGTGGAAGTGTCAACTTTCAGTACTTACATTAGTCTGAAGAACTAATTCACTTATTATAGGTAACTCTCAAGCTAATAAGGAGGTTCAAAAATATACAAGTACCCCGAGGAGGAGTGTATGGGGTTTGGTTATCCTTGCGCATCCTCGGCCCATGGTACGTGAGTGTACTCTAATATTCGATCCCTGCAAAGATTAGCGATCCATCTAGTAGCTAGAATTCTCAACTAGTTTATAGGTTTTGAAAATAAACACGGATTGCCCAAAATTCGACACCTATCACTAATAGGCTAGAGCTCTTGACACCAAAAGTTCAAACATTACTCACATCAATACCTCAAAACTATTTCAAGTTACTACTAAAATTAAATAGCAACCTCAATTACCTACTCTCAAGACAAGACACAACTCAGTGCAACAACCAACTCTCTTAACACGATAAACATGAAAAATAAAGAGAGTTCCAGCAACAATCTAAACAAAAGCCAAGGCTCTTTCCAAAGACAAACTAAAACTAAAACTAAAAATGGTAGTAGCTACGAAAAGATAAAGAACACACAACAACAAAAAGATAGGCATGAAAAATCCTATGATGTGTTATAGATTTTGAAAGTGGGGGGGTGTTTCTCTCCCACACAAAGTAAGACGGGGTCTAAATTTTTATGAACAGAAAGCAAAGCTAAAGAAAACTAAAAATAAAACCTAAGAGTGAGACGCTCCAAGAATAGCACATAACGCATGAAGTGATAAAAATATAGTGAGACGAAGGACGAACTGATGATTGTTGATGGAGAAGGGGATGCACCGGGGCATCCCCAAGCTTAGACGCTTGATTCTCCTTGATTATTTGCAGGGGATGCATGGGGGAATACCCAAGCTTGAGCGCTTGACACTCCCGAATCGTCTTTCATCATCTTCCATCGCACACTTGAAAACTCCCATCATACATAACTCATCATAAGATGATTAGAGAGGTTAGTACCCTTAATAAAATATATTTTCCCCACTGGATATAAAGATATTCTTGAAGAGATACTGTTTCTCAAGATTGCCAAAAGGTTTTTGCAAAGAAAAAGCAAGCTTATGATTTGCAAAAGTAAGGAGAGACAAAACGTGGCAGAATCTGTGAAAAACAGAACAACAGGTAGTAGAGAATTTTTTTGGGGTACTTCTGCAACTCAAATCAAAAAACTCAGAACATATGAAAGTTCCGCGATTGTATGGATCACGCTGTGTAAAAAATTCATCTCAAAAAGATGAACTGGAGATTTGTTCCGATTTTTCCCGTCACGAAGACAGAATCTGTTTTCTGGATAGCATGTCACAACTTTCGCTTCCCTTGTCATTTGAGGCTATAACTTGGCACAAAGGTTTAAAATAAACATACAATGATGTTGTTACAGTATTAACAATCATCAAGACCACTAAAACAGTAGTAAAAACCTCTTGGGTTGCCTCCCAACAAGCGCTTTCTTTTACGCCTTTAAGCTAGGCATAAGGCAAAAGAAGAATCAAGTTTTATCAAGAGAAAGAGAATGGCTAGCCCGTGTAACGGACTCAAAAGGTAACTTTATTTTCTTTCTAGGGAAGTGTTCCATCCCCTTTTTGAGAGGGAATTGAAATTTATATTCCCCTATTTCATGTCAGTGATAGCACCAACGGTGCGGAGAAAAGGACGTCCCAAAATAATTAGACATAAAGGTTCACACTCTATATCCATAATAATAAAATTAACGGGAACATAGTTGACATTGGCAATTATAAGAACATCTTCGATCTTCCCCAAAGGTTTCTTTACGGAAGAATCGATAAGAAAAACACCAAAAGAACAATAATCAAAATGTTTCAGGTCAAACATATCATACATTCTTTTGGGCATGACGGAGGTACTAGCTCCAACGTCACATAAAGCATAGCAAGAGAAGTTATTTAATTTAATTTTTATCATAGGGTCCCAACCATCATATAGCTTCCTCGGTATGGAGGCTTCTATCCTAAGCTTCTCCTCCCTAGCTTTGATGAGAGCATTTGTGATATGCTCCGTGAAGGCAAGATTAAGTGTGCTAGTGTGGTGGTCTGTAGACATTTTGTGTAACAAGCTAATAGCTTCTGAGAGGGTGCAACTATAAAAATCAATATCACTACTACCAAAGGCGGTAGTACTATCATCTAGGCTCAGTTGTTTGAAACCCTCTATGTTCATAGGAGTTTATTCTTCTACGGTTGATGTATTAGCATCACCATTAATAGGTCCAATGGGACCAGGAGTGCATTGGGTGCTAATAGTTTCGGTATCCTCAACAATTTGGATAGTGGCAACTGTGTGGTGTGTAGGAAGGCTCTTAATTCTATCATCTTCCATAGGGATAACTTCTGGTTTGGCTGCCATTTGATTTATCAAAGTAGATTGGGTGTGGGACATATTCGAAACATGGGTTTCAGTGGCTGTAAGTCTAGTTTGGAAATTAGAGATGTCACTGTTCAGGCTGTCAAGTTGTTCACTAATGTTTTGCAGAATGGCAGTGTGCTCACCTATTAGCTTAGAGAAGGGTTTGGTTTGTTCAAACTAGGTATGCATATAATTCTTAGTAGCCTTCTATATTTCCATTAATTTCTCATAGCTATGTAGGTCTCTTTCCTTGTAAGTAGGATAGGATTTGCTAGGGTAAGTGTTGTTGTTCCCATAGTTGGATGGAAACGGTCTAGGGTTACTTGCATAGTTGACGCTATAAGCATTATTATTAAAGTTGTTTCTAGCAGTGAAGTTCACATCTACTTGTTCCTGAGCAACCAAAGACTTTAAAGGAACAACATGAGGATCAATAGAGGGTTGCTTGGTAAGTAGAGACATAATCAAGTCAACTTTTTCATTGAGGGAAGTAATTTCCTCGACAGAATTTACCTTCCTACCCGTTGGAGCGTGTTCGGTGTCCCATTGGGAATAATTGGTCATCATCTCATCGAGAAGTTTTGTGGCAGCACCAAGTGTAGTTAGCATAAAGGTTCCTCCCGCGGCCGAATCTAACAGGTTCCGCGAGGTAAAGTTCAAGCCTGCATAAAAAGTCTGGATAACCATCCAACTAGTCAAACCATGTGTAGGGCATTTCTTAACAAGAGATTTCATACGTTCCCAAGCTTGGCCAACGTGTTCATTATCCAATTGCATAAAATTCATAATGTTACTCCTCAATTGGATAATTTTAGTAGGTGGGTAGGACATCCCAATAAAAGCATCTTTGCACTTATCCCAAGAATCTATGCTATTCCTAGGCAAAGATTGAAACCAGATTTTATCTTCTCCTCTAAAAGAGAAAGGAAAAATATTGATATTAAGAACATCACCTTATACTTCTTTATACTTTTGCATATCACATAATTCAACAAAATTATTCAAGTGTAAAGCAGCATCATCTCCAGCACCAGAGAATTGATCTCTCATAACAAGGTTTAGCAAAGAAGGTTTAATTTCATAAGAGGTAGCTGAAGTGGCAGGTGTGGCAATAGGAGTGCAGATAAAGTCTTTGTTGTTGTGACTGGTGAAGTCACACAACTTGGTGTTTTCAGTGGAACCCATAGTAGCAGCAAGTGTGGCAGATTTTTTTTGTAATTTTTGATATAAGACACAAAGATAAAAACAGAAAGGTAAACTAACAAGGAAAAAAAGTAAAGGTAAAAGGTAGTGGTAAACTCCCCTATCTTATCACTCGGAGTCCCCGGCAATGGCGCTAGAAATTTGCTTGATGGCGTGGAAGTGGTAATGGCTTCTCGCCCTTTGTTGGTTACCCCAAGTGGAAGGTGGGATGTAGGATAGCAGCAAATTTCCCCTATGTAGAGGATAGGGTTTGTCTCCCGTAGGACTACGGAAATGATAAGTAGGTGGTTCGGCAAGTGATGCCCCGTCTGAAAAGAATCACTTGCTTCTCCTGGACCTGCACAAAGACACTAATAACTTTGCTCCCAACGAAGTTCAGAGAGGTTGTCAATCTCTCCGGTCTTGTTGTTTACAAAGGATCAAACACACAAGGGATAATGATAATGATAGTAGCAACTGAAATAAATACTGAAAAGTAAATAAGCTTGTAAACAATGATGCGGATATAGACTGGGATCCCGTGATGTTCACTAGTGATGTATCTCTCCCAAAAGACTATAAAACTGCTATGCGAGGTAAACAAATTACAGATGGGCAATTGACATGATTTTAAATGCACCGCAATGCTAACTATGCTACAAAAGAAAGGAAGAGGCTCAAAAGCGTGGGCAGTACGCCAAAATAATTAGACAAAAATCCATCTGCATCTACTACTAATCATCCACCTTGAGATATATATCCAGGACATCTCGTTTGTATTAAGTTGTGAGCCCCACCCAAAGTGTAAACCCAAAGCAACAGACGACTGCATTAAAAAGAACTTTGCGTACAGTAAACAATCCTTGCAACCGCAGTTACAAGCACCGTTTTTTCCCCCTTGTGGCCACAACACATCCCCTAGACTCATGTTTCTGTCACTCAAGCGTGTCATCAGGGGGCATGTACCCACAATCGAGCATAACGTTCCCTCTTGGAGTTACTACCTACCACTTGGCCAAAGCAATAAACAGCAATGGAGAACATGCAAAAATTACTTCGGAACAAAAATACAGAAGATAAGAACCAATTATATTACTCTATCACAATCTAAACATAATCTCATAATCCATCAGATCCCATCAAACTCATCATAGAAAAATCAGAAAGTTACATATGTGCCTCGATCATGTAGGGCAGCTCAAGAGGTCTAAACCATGAAGAACAGAGATGGGAGGATAACATCACATAGCTACTGATCACGGACCCATGGTCCAAAGGAAACTACTAACGGCACATCCATGAAGCGTCCATGGTGGAGGAGAAGCTCCCGAAGGTCGATCCTCCCTCCGGAAGGGTGCCGGGAAGGGTCCTGACGGTGCTCCCGTTCTTGGAAGCGAGGCAGCGGCGGAACAGAGGCGAGATCGCGAAAAAGGGTTCTTTTTTCGGAGGTTTCCCATGACGGAGATTAAATAGGCGAAGGGGGAAGCCATGGGGGCCACTAGGAATCCAGGCGCCCCTGGCCGCGCCAGGTGGCCTCCTGGGCACCTGGTGGTGGCCCCCTGGCCCTCCTTCCGGGCTCTGTAAGTTTCCGGTACGCTGATTTTTTATCTGATTTTCCCGGATTTTTGGAGCACATTTTATATGGGCGAAAACTGAAATAGAAAAACAGCAGAAAACAGAAACTGGCACTGGGGTGCACTGAGTTAATTATCCAAATATGATCAAAAGTGTATGAAAGTGTATCTAGATAATAGCAATATCACACAGAGAAAAAATTATCGATACGTTTGGGACGTATTAGCGTCTAGGACATCGAATCTCATAGCTACTCCATCGGTCCCGAGCGATCTCGCCTGGACCTCCAATGTAATTGCCTCCATTATAATACAATTGAGCAGGAAGTGCTTTCTCGTGTTAGCCAACAAGTATGGCCAACCTTCACATCTCCTCTACGATCTAACCCACGGTCCCCAACCATGGGATTTTCCGAGGTTAGTCCTCGTCAATTGGCGCCGACCGTGGGGACTACGCAGGTTGGTAGCACGATCTGGGTGGCCCCGTAACCAGCAACCAATGGCCCGACGACCGCTCCGGCACTTGACAACTTCTCGACTCGATCGGAGTCAGATCTTTTCAAGTCCCTTGGCTTCATTGCGCATGTTCCCATCACGCGATCGGTCTTCACTGACCTCCATGCAGGCATGGATGTGACCTTTAGGGTACTCAAGATCCATTCCAACCATTGGGGCACCCTCCGCCTCACAGACCATACTCGGGCACCCGAAGCATCTACAGCATCCAAGACAATCTCGATCAAGAAGGCAACACTGCCCCACCCGACTGCTCCGCGAGTCCTTCGAGCAGGCTACCCGACGAGCTCTCCCCACCTTAGGGCAACCTACCCAGAAATGTCGCGAGTCCTTCAGGCAACTCACCTCTGCCCGATCCACAACGTCACCCGCGGACGTGAAAGCTTAACATCCGCGAAGTGAGAGAAGATGAAAGGAAAAACCAAGCTGACAACCAAGATGTCGTACCAAGTATTCATGGAAGACATCCACGAGCCAACCTCAGATGACAAGGACAGAGAAGATGACCCGATCAGTCATAGGGAAACTCACTCAAACAACAGAAACTGTGACCCTGACGGCATCGGCCAGCTTACAGTCACCCTCGGCGCTCCGGGGACCATACCAAGAAAAGGCCTCAGAAGACAGGAGGACATACCTGAAAGCAGCATACGCGCGGCCTCAGAAGCCACAAGACAAGACCAACCCACTGAAAAAATCTACTAGTCAAAGGAGGCACTCGCCAAAGTAAAAGACGCATTAAGGCACGGTAGACTACTCCTAGAGAATGCAACTCGCGACGAGCTCAGAGCTTACAACAAATTTGCAAGTGATGTCACCAAGAGGACGAGGCGACTACGGGTCGAGTTGGAAAACCAAAGAAAAACCGGGAATGACTCACGGACCACCCGCAAGACAACACCCGAGCACTCGAGCGATCTCTCCGATAAAAGCTCGCCCTCTCGGTGCAAATCCAGATTCAGCAACCTGTAACGTACGTACAAGAAGAAAGTCTCCCGCAAACTGGACGACGATTTCCGACTTGAAGATAGCGACGAAGAAGAAAAGAAGCTCACGCCAGTAGAAGCCCTCATCACAGCCCAAGTATACCACCATCGCGCTAGAAGCGGCGAAAAAGAAAACGCAGATCAAAATACCGAAAAGGCACTCAAGGTAATGGGCGACATCATCGAAGCCTCGTCACTCAAAAAATCGAGCACAAAGCGAGCAACCCGCGAGAAGACTCCCGACATGGACCCATGTTCACCTGACGATGACGACGACAACAGCAGCGACGACCAACGCGGGCACCACGACAAAAATAGAGACCGAGGCAGGGACGCCCGCGGAAATCGCCGCAGCAACAGACGACGGGACACACGTGATGACATCACGCATAATAGAATCGACAGAGAAAGGCGCAGACTGGCAGCTCGCAGAGATCATTCAGACGAGAAAGCATCAGACGACGACCTCGAACCTTGCGGAGCCCTGTGTTTTGCTCGAGTCATACGTGAGACACCCATGCCCAAAGGTTTCAAACTAAACTCCACAACCCACAAGTACGATGGGCTGGAAGAACCAGAAGCATGGCTCGACGACTACCTCAGAGCCATAAAATTCCAGCGAGGAACCAAGACCACAGCAATGCAGTATGTACAACTCATGCTTGAGGGCTCAGCACGACACTGGATAAAAGACCTACAGCGAGGCTCCATCAGCTCATGGAAGCACTTCCGCAGCGCTTTCATCGAGAACTTCAAATCAACCTACAAGAGGCCGGCCTCACTCGAGGAGCTTAGAGCATGTCGGCAAGGAACCAAAGAATCTTTAAGGTCGTACATCCAGCGGTGGACCATACTCAAAAACTCAGCCGAAGACATATCAGACGAAAGCGCAATCGGCGCATCCAGAAGAGGCCTACAACGCTTAAACTTCAAAGAGCATCTCGGGCAGCTCAAGGTCTGAACACTCGCCCAGTTGTTAGAACACGCCAACAACTAGGCCGGCGGAGAAGACTTCGTGCGCAATGAATCAGACGCCCCGATGACTCGCGCAGATCGTGACTACGACTACTACGACGGAGACAGGGGTTTTGATAGGAGACGGAAAAGACCCAGGTGATGACCCTCAACTGTAGGGGATCGATTGTAGGGTTCTCGCGGGTAAGTTAACCCAATTTATTGATTCGACACAAGGGGACACAAAGAGTATTTATCAGCTTTGACAGTTGAGTTGTCAATTCAACGGCACCTGAAATATTCTTGCTTGCAACAAAGTATTAATAGCAACTGTGAGATGATAGCGATAATGATAACAGCAAAAGTAACAACTAGTGACCACCAGGATTAAAACACTGTAGGCCTGGGAGATGTATGGTTGGGCGCTGCATGAATAAGAATGAACATGTATCCCACAGGTAGTTGTGCATGCTTGCAATAAGAACTTGCAAAACATCTTTTGTCCTACCATCCCGCTATGAACGGGGCCAAAAGGAACTTATGGAGATTAAGGTGCTCCTGTCAAAGAGCACCGGAACAAAGCAATAAACTCAATGGATACATGGAATCCTCAAATTATGGACCATTCTCTTTGGTGTCCCAAGCTGTCACCTTTGGGATCGCCGGTTCCGGACCATAATAGGTGCATACAACTCATAGATAGGATCTTGAACATAGATAAACTCATGAAAACATAAGTGGTTCAGATCTGAAAACATGGAACTCGGGCCCAAAGTGACAAGCATTAAGAACAACAAGTTGTAGCAAACATGATAAACACCAAAGTAGATGATGTGCAACATGCCCCCAAACATCTGACAAACTATTACATGATCAATCTCATCCAATCCCTACCATCCCCTTTGCTTACAGCAGGGAATTACTCACACATGTGAAGAGAAGTCATGGAGGAAGGATGAAGTGGTGATGGTGATGGCGATGGCGATGATCTCCCCTCTCCGGAGGCCAAATGACCCTCCAGATTAGCCCTCCCGAGGAAGAACAGAGGATGGCGGCGGCTCCGCGACGGGTTCTGGAACAACGACTTTTGTTTCGGAGTTTCCCCGTCACGGGAATAAATAGCAGTCAAAGTAGGGCACCAGGGGAGGGGGGAGTTGCTCAGGCGGCCTCCCGGCGCGGCCCCACCCCTGGTCGCGTGTCAGAACCCTAATTTAGGTTTGTTCTTTGCTAAGCTTGCTTTTTTGCATCATGATTTTTTTTTTCAAAAGTAAAAGAAATGGGTAAGCAGAAAAGCCCCAAATTATTTAATAAAAAAGCCAGAGAAAAATATTTTTCATAAAATGCTTTGAACTTGAAAAGTCTTATAATTGGGCATGATCACATTTCAAGTCGAGTGGGTCACACTCCGTTCTCAAGGAATATTCAAAAATTCCAAGATGTTATTGGAAATTAAATATTTATTGTATTTGCCATTGGAATTATTTAAATATAATTTCAATAATTCCTAAACTTCTTGCTCTCGCTCCCGGCCAATGACTATGAACTAAGGCGAAATCACACCAAGCTCTCGCTCGAATTTAGTGATTTACAGCCTCATGAAGGCTCGCAGGCTGGGAGAACACTCGACACAGTTTTTCAAGACTGCTCGGGACAGGATCCAAGGGATAGAACCCCGAGAAGATACGTCCAAGCACCTTGCAGCAGTATTCAAGAGCCTGGGGAACCCGACCAACCCGCCGTCGAAGCACGGCGAACAATCGCGCTTGGTGCCCATCCCTCCAAAAAGGATTTTTAGCCTGCACAGCTGGGTCATCCAACCGCGACAACTCCGACTACACAGCCGTTTCCTACTCACACAATCGACCTGCCAGTACTTCGCAATAAAGAGCAAAATCAGCAATAATCTCAAGACAAAGGCAATAAAGCAGCACGAACACAAGGCCTCACCCTTCAATGGTTTAGACAATTTCCCCATCCAAGCGGCAAAGTCACTCAAGGTAGCCTCAGCAAGCTCGCGTTTGGTACGGTGGACCGCAATAGCACCCCTGAGGCGAGTAATCTCACGCTCTGCGTCCTTAAGCCTCAAGTGGACGGACCCGTAAGCCCTCTCGTGATCACCTTCCTTCAGCACTTTCCAAGCCCGAGAGACGCCTGGGGTGGCCTATCGCACAAGGGTAAAAGAATTCAATCCAAAAGAAACAGAGGTACAATAGAAAAAGCCAAAACTATCCCCTAATCATTTCAAGATTCAGCATCTCCAGCCTCAAGTGCGGTTTATTACAAGGAAAATATCATCCCAGCGCGCAGATAAACAAAAGTCACCTACTCCGCGCCCTGAGATGCACGTACATCAGCCTCTACAACAAGTTGCAATTGGCGAGCAAGACGAGTGGCTCGTGCACTTTGCTCATCCGTATAACTAGGCAGGAAATCCACCATCGCATCCTCAATGGTAACTCCATGCCCCAAAAGAACAACGAAGGACGTGGCAAGCCCACTCACCACTGTCTCGCGCACCAAACCCTCCAGCTTATCTCCGTCTGGCCCAAACACAACAGCCTGAAGGTCCAGGCCCTCGGGACGATTCTTTTAATCTGGATACATGTGCTCATGAAGAATTTTCAGAAGAGTCGACACACGGCTATAGACGTTCTTCACGGCACCTACCGCACCCGACACGGCATCCACAACGTCGTGAAGAACGCCCGAGCCCTCAGAACCAGTCGTTGCTACCTCAACACCCACAACACCTGCATCAACAAGAAGATACAATGACGAAATCACCCAAGATAAAATCACAAGAATAAAAGAAGGACCAGAGCACCCCATTCACCCGATAAAGCACTCGGTAGGTCGCGAATGCGAATACCTTCATCAGTCTCCAATGCCCGGAACTTATCCTCGACCTGCGCCAGCCGTTTGAGCTCACTATGCTACGCCTGCAAGTCCTTCTACTTCGCTTCCAAAGCATTCTGAAGCGAAGCAAGCTATTTCGCCGCAGCAGCAGCACGCTTTTTAGCAGCATTTTTGCGACCTATAGCACAAAGGTCATTCAAGCAGCAAGCAAACAAGGATACTACAATAAAAAGGGAAGAAAAGTCGCCTACGACGCATGACAGTCAGGCTATTCTGGGCCGCATCGTGAGCACCACGGTCCCGATCAGTATCAGTCAACACCCACTCACACATATGGGAGAGCGGCTGAAAATGGAAAACACGCAGAAGTCACCACTCAGAAAAAGGACAATCAAAAAGACTGCGACCAACCACAAGTGGTTACTCGCAGCCTCGGGGGCTACTCCCATCGGGAGCGCTGCCGCGCCCCCGATCTCAAGCAGAACCTCACGAAAACAGGCATTGAACCTCAAAGACTGCGACCAACCACAAGTGGTTACTCGTAGCCTCGGGGGCTACTCCCATCGGGAGCGCTATCGCGCCCCCAATGCAAGTCAGGTAAAAAGAAAAGGGGCGCACCTGCTCAGCCATGCGATCAAAGAATTTTGCCTTTTCTTCAACTAGGAGGTCTTTCTTCTCGAGAAGATACCCCTCAGGAAACACAGGCTTCGTCCCCGGAGGTGATTCCCCCTTAGTAGCAGCCGCAGACCTGCCAGATGGAGCAGTCACAGGTTTTGTGCCCGCACCAGACGTAGCAGGAGTAGCGGAGGGCACCGCTCAATCAACCGTGGCACCGGAGTCAGTCAACTGAAGGTCAATAGCAGCAGTTCTCGTAGAAGACGTGGCTCGAGTAGGCGCAGTACTGCAACCTGGCCACTATCATAATCGGAAGCAACCTTAGCAGCATATCAAACTAAGAAAATTACATACCTAACAGGCGCGGCGCCCACGCGAAGCAACATCCCAGCCTACGCTTTTTCGTAGCAGCCGGTGGAGGACAGGCCGCAGCAACTGGAGCAACGGGTGGTAGTCCATCACTAACAACCTCCCCAACCCATCCACTAGCAGTCGAGGAGCGACTGCGTTTGAAGTGCAGCGGCTCTGAACCCTCCTCACCCTCAGAAGCTGTCGGATGAACACCCGGACTTGCACCTGCGGACTCGACAGTATCAACAGCATCGCCACCACCCATAGGCGCAGGATCCACGATGGCCGCGTCTGGTTCATCAAGTATCTCTGCGTCCTCAGGCTGGGGAGGATTGTACTGCAAGGATACATGGCCCTACATGCAAAATATCACCAAACAACACTTCAGAAGCCGATCAAATCTCAGCAAATATACAAAGGGTTGGACGAATTACCTCAGGAAAAGGATTAGTGGCGTCATAGGGACGAATGGAGCTCGCCACACCAGTACTAGTACACTTGGTGACCTGTTGGATCTGAAAGAGAAGGTAATCACCCGAAATGTCCACCGGAGAACACCTCGTCGAGCCTCGAGCCCATTATATCTCCACATGGGATTCGCACGATGCTGCAGCGGCTGGACACGTCTCCTCATAAAAACAGCGATAATTTGGCCCCCAATTATCTCATCCTTCAACAAAGCAACCTTTCTCACTAACAGCTTCACAACAACAACCTCCTTAGCAGTCAGAGACCAAAAAGCTGACCCTCATTGAAGGGGGACCGTTTAGCTACTCGCGCAACCAGATTGAAGGGGGCAAGACCACACTGCTGACCCTCAACGTGTTGATCTTTCAGATAGAACCAGCTTCTCCACCACGTATAGACGAAATCCAACTTCTCCAGATCAAAGTAGGCACATTTTTCTTTGATGGAAATGCCAACCACCCCCCCCAACAGCACATTGTCACAACCCCAGTTTAGGTATGTTCTAGGGTTCAAGTGCTCCTTTGCATCATGCAAAAATTTCAAAAGAAATCCAATTAGGGGAAAAGAAAAACCCAAAATAAATCATTTAAATGGCCAGATAAAAAACTTTTTCCAAAAATCTTTTGAACATTTGAAAAATTCCTATAAATGATGGTGATCATTTTAAAAGTGTTTTGGGTTCAATCCCATGCTCATGGAATTTTCTAAAATTCATAATACCCCTATTTGATTTTAAATTCAAAATGTTTGAATTTCAAAAATCCCCAAACTTTGTGAGTGGCTATCTATATGCCTTTTGAGGCCACATAAAATTTTGGAGGATTTTATAAAATGCCTTGCTATTTAATTCAGGGCAAAACTAATTACAGAAAAAGAAAACAGAAAACAATTGCAGAGAGAAAAAGGAATCCCAGCCCACCCTACCAGGCCTTAGGCCCAACTAGTTCCCCCACGTCCCAAGCCCACCAGCACCCTTGTTGTCTTCCTCGCGCGTCGGAAAGTTTCTCGGTGGCCGGCATGCCGACACCGGCGGGCAGCAGCTAGCCTTCCTGTCCCTTCCCAGCCCTTCTACTCGCGCCAGGAGACGCCCACGTCGCCCCGCTCCTTTTTCCCCCTCACAGCGTGCTATTTCCCCTCCTCCTCCTCGCCATTTCCGCGTCGCCCGAAGCCCGCCGGAGCACCGAGCCGTGCTTTCCATCATCACCCTCGCCATCGTCTTCGACTCCAAGTGCTTCGAATCGAGCAAGGAGGCCCCGTAGTCGACGCCATCTTCACCGCCTTCCCCGTCGGCCGCCGCTCATCGGCGAGCGATTCCTCCGCCACAGCAACCCCTACGACCTCGCCGTCCCCTCCTGCAGCTCCGGGGTGAGCCCCTCTTCCTTTTTCCCCTCTCGCGCTTCTCAACGTGGCCCGTAGCCCATTCTCGTCGTGGCCAGTGGCTCCTCCGCCGCGCCCGTCGACGCCGACGTGCTCCCTGGCCTTACCTTGGACCCCCGATGGCATGGCTAGATGCGGGAGAGGACGGGGCAACTCCCCGTCCAAGTCCTGTGCCACCCCGTGCACACAATCGCCACTCCAGCGTTGCTCCGCCGTGGCCCGAGCCGTCGGCGATAAGCCGCCTAATTATTTAACTCTAAACACCCACTAACCCCCCCCCCCTTAACCTCACAGACAGGTGGGCCCTGCCCCCTTAATTAAGCACTGCTTGATTATTAAAATCGTAATTAACCACCTCGGCCATTGATATGTTGGCCCCACATGTCAGCCCCCCTGTGACATCCGCATTGCATCATGCTGATGCAATAACTCCAATTTCTCTGTTTATTTAAATTATAGAAATTGGTGAAAATAGCTAAAACTTCAGAAATTCATAGAATATTCATTTTAACTCCAAACTAAACATATAATATATGAAAAATTATCAGAAAAATGCAAGGATTATGAATATGCAATTTTTTATATGTTTGAACATTTTCAAATGGGTAAACAGGAGCAAATGTGTATATGGCATAATTTTAATTTTAATTTGGAGTTTGAATTTGCAATTAAATTGCAATATACTTCATTTAAGATGAAATTGCCAAAAACCAGTAGCATTTACATCATGTCACCACTTAACATGTGCTTGTGCATTCTATTTCAATGTTGCCCCCCCTTTTTTGTTGATGATTGTGCCGGTAACAGCTTTTCCGAGACAGTGATCACCCCCTGAAGCAGAAGACCGATAACTAGTGTATCGTCAGCAAGGCAAGCAAAACCAATTGATCATGTCTATAAAATCCCACTTCCCTCTCAGTCTCGCTTATGCATGTTTAGGAGATCACCTTGTTATTGATTCTACCTCATAGTTGAACCCATATCCGATGCATGACCTATCATCATGTCACACTAGTAAGCAAACCACAATCCTAGCTGACATAGGAGTTGATTGATATCATGTGGCCCCTGAGCCTGTTAAAGCTTATTGCATGCCTAGAGTTTACACTTTGAGTCGGCATGTATTGATCATGGTGTTGATGAAGGTGAATTTGTGTTGGTGAATCCACCCTAATACAAGGTGAATGATGAGAGGTTGTGTAGGAGTACACAGTGGGTTGTCTCGTTGAACACCGCCTTAAGTCCGAGTTCTTGTGTGGTGATCCAAGACGAAGAATACTACCACATGTTGGGCACATGGACCTCCGCTCAGCCTACTAACTCACCCCAGTTCAAGTCCTGGAGTCACTAGTTCGGGTTTTCCATTTGGCATATGCATAGAAAAAGAATGAAGGAAAGTTTGCATCATTTATATATGTGGATGGACCTGTGAGACAGTAAAACCATCTGCTAACGTGGTATCTCGGTCGCCTGCATCGTCTGAGTCCGTATCGTTGACCCGGACGGACTCTTGAGCATTGAGCAACTCAGATGGTTGATTCCTGGATTAGAGTTGGCTGTGAGGTAAAATTTGTGGAAATTATCCTCGCCGACACCAGCTTGAATGGAGTCGAGGCCAAGGCGGCAACTGATAGTTTCATGTGTGTAGCAGTACACCCCTGCAGGGTTAACAAAACTATTCGAATAACCGCGCGCTCGGTCATGGACTACTTGGAGACCTATGCTTGATCATTAGACAACTTCAATGGATACTTATAAAACTTGCCGATATAAGTGTGAGTGCTATGGCGTGCTTTCTCGTGGGAAGTCGAGGAAGTATCCATAGTGGTGTATTTGGTTGGAGGCTTGGTAGTGGACTCGTGTACGCTTCTTACCTCAAGTCTGGTACTCGTAGTATAGGACTAACCAAGTCAAAGCTGGCACTTCTGCATGTTGAAACCCCACCTCCCTTTACCTTGAAACTTGAGCATGAGTAGTATAGTTCTGGTGTAAGTCTAGCTGAGTATGACTTTGTACTCACGTTTGCTTATTCTATGTTTTAGATGAGAACCCAGACCCCGAAGGAGACACCTTCCTGAAGCTCGACGTTGACTAAGCTTGTATAGTTCCAGACAGCAGTCTGGTCCCTCGTGTAAGGGCATGTATGTTGAACGAGGCTTCTCTAAGCCATTTTTTAATCTTGTATGTACTCAGACCTAATTTTCTTCTGTTGTTTATTGTATTGATGGATCATAGTCATATGATCTTTGTGTACTCTATGTAAGTCAATAAAGATATACTTTGTAGAGTTCATGTGATGAATACCTACTGTTTACACTGGACATGTATGTTGCGAGTATGATTATAACATGCATGTCTTAGTGTGCGGTTTGATAGCTTAGTTGTGTTCTTTCCGGCGGTCTTTTATACACTAAGTGGCCTTAGATGTGCGCAGCTTGGGGCATCGCGATGTGATTGCTCGTGACTCTGTCACGTGGCACACTTTGTTGTATGATTGAGCCCGCCCGAGACCCCGACTAAGTGATGGGGCTAGAGTCTGTTTACGTAAGTGTTATAATTCAATCGTTAATATGGTTGAGGCGACTTTTCTATGAGTATGGGATTTCACTACCCATAATCATTTAGACTTGTGAGCGGGCGATGAGGACCCATATGAGTTGATCATCCGGCCTGGATGGGATGCCCCTCACGTTCGATGCTTTCCGAGAGTGTTCTGTGCTTGGCCTTGTCTGTTTAGACAAGTGGGTACGGCTCTCGGTTCTCCATATGATTGAGTTTCAAAAATCCTCAAACTTTGTGAGTGGCTATCTAAATGCCTTGTGATGCGACATAAAAATTTGGAGGATTTTATAAAATGCCTTGATATTTTATTGAGGGCAAAACTAATTACAGAAAAACAAAACAAAAAACAATTGCAGAGAGAAAAAGGAAAAAGGTATCCCCGCCCAGCCTACCAGGCCTTGGGCCCAACTAGTTCCCCCACGGCCCAGGCCCACCAGCACCCTTGTCGTCTTCCTCGCGCATCGGCAAGCAGCTCGGTGGCCGGCATGCCGACGCCAGCGGGCAGAAGATAGCCTGCCTGGCCCTTCCCAGCCCTTCTACTCGCTCCAGAAGATGCCCACGTCGCCCCGCTCCTCTTACCCCCTCGGAGCGCACTCTTTTCCCTCCTCCTCCTCGCCATTTCCGCATCGCCCGAAGCGCGCCGGAGCGCGCCGCCGTGACCGCCGCGGCCAACGGCCTCCCGTCGCCGAGCCATGTTGTCCATCATCACCGCCGCCATCGTCTTCGACTCCAAGCGCTTCGAATCGAGCAAGGAGGCCCCGTAGTCGACGCCATCTTCACCGCCTTCCCCGCCGGCCGTCGCTCGTCGGCGAGCGATTCCTCCGCATCAGCAACCCGTAGGACCTCGTCATCCCCTCCTACACCTCCGGGGTGGGCCCCTCTTCCTTTTGCCCACTCTCGTGCTTCTCGCTGTGGACCATAGCCATTCTCGGTGTGGCCAGTGGCTCCTCCGCCGCGCGCGTCGACGCCGACGTGCTCCCTGGCCTTGCCTTGGCCCCCCGATGGCATGGCTAGATGCAGGAGAGCACGGGGCACCTCCCCGTCCAAGTCCCGTGCCGCCCCGTGCACCAAATCGCAACTCCGGTGTTGCTCCGCCGTGGCCCGAGCCGCCGGCGACAAGCCTCCTGGTTATTTAACTCTAAACACCCACTAACCCCCCCCCCCTTAACCTCATAGACAGGTGGGCCCTGCCCCCTTAATTAAGCACTGCTTAATTATTCAAATCGGAATTAACCACCTAGGCCACTGACATGTTGGCCCCACATGTTAGCCCCCCTGTGACATTTGCATTGCATCATGCTGATGCAATAACTCCAATTTCTCTGTTTATTTAAATTACAGAAATTGCAGAAAATAGCTAAAAGTTTAGAAATTCATAGAATATTCATTTTAACTCCAAATTAAACATATAATATATGAAAAATTATCAGAAAAATGCAAGGATTTTGAATATGCAATTTTTTTATATGTTTGACCATTTTAAAATTGGTGAACAGGAGCAAATGTGCATATGGCATAATTTGAATTTGAATTTGGAGTTTGAATTTGCAATTCAATTGCAATATACTTCATTTAAGATGAATTTGCCACAAACCAGTAGCATTTACATCATGTCACCACTTAACATGTGCTTGTGCATTCTATTTCACTGTTGCCCCCCTTTTTGTTGATGATTGTGTCGGTAACAGCTTTTCCGAGACGGTGATCACCCCCTGAAGCAGAAGACCGATAACCAGTGTATCGTCAGCATGGCAAGTAAACCCCATTGATCATGTCTATAAAATCCCACTTCCCTCTTAGTCTCGCTTATGTATGTTTAGGAGATCACCTTGTTATCGATTCTACCGCATAGTTGAACCCATATCTGATGCATGACCTATCATCCTGTCACAGTAGTAAGCAAACCACAATCCTAGCTGACATAGGAGTTGATTGATATCATGTGGCCCCTGCAACTGTTAAAGCTTATTGCATGCCTAGAGTTTACAATGAGGATACTTCTATCTGTGAGTCGGGATGTATTTATCATGGTGTTGATGAAGGTCAAACTGTGTTGGTGAATCCACCCTAATACAAGGTGGACAATGAGAGGTTGTGTAGGAGTACACAGTGTGTTGTCTTGTTGAACACCGCCTTAAGCCCGAGTTCTTGTGTGGTGATCCAAGACGAAGAGTACTACCACATGTTGGGCACATGGACCCTCGCTCAGCCTACTAACTCACCCCAGTTCAAGTCCAGGAGTCACTAGTTCGGGTTTTCCATTTGTCATATGCATAGAAATAGAATGAAGGAAAGTTTGTATCATTTAGATATATGGGTGGACCTGTGAGACAGTAAAACCATCTGCTAAGGTGGCAACTCGGTCGCCTGCATCGTCTGAGTCCGTATCGTTGACCCAGCCGGACTCTTGAGCGGTGAGCAACTCAGATGGTTGATTCCTGGATTAGATTTGGCTATGAGGTAAAAGTTGTGGAAATTATCCTCGCCGACACCCGCTTGAATGGTGTCGAAGCCAAGGCGGTAACTGACAGTTTCATATGTGTAGCAGTACACCCCTGCAGGGTTAACAAAATTATTCGAATAGCCGCGTCCGTGGTCATGGACTACTTGGAGACCTATGCTTGATCATTAGACAACTTTAATGGATACTTATAAAACTTGCCAAGATAAGTGTGAGTGCTATGGCGTGCTTTCTCGTGGGAAGTCGAGGAAGTATCCATAGTGGTGTATTTGGTTAGAGGCTTGGTAGTGGACTCGTGTACGTTTCTTACCTCAAGTCTGGTACTCGTAGCATAGGACTAGCCAAGTCAAAGCTGTCACTTCTGCATGTTGAAACCCCACCTCCCTTTACTTTGAAACTTGAGCAAGAGTATTATAGTTCTGATGTAAGTCTTGATGAGTACAACTTTGTACTCACGTTTTCTTATTCTATGTTTTAGATGAGAACCCAGACCCCGAAGGAGACACCTTCCTGATGCTCGATGTTGACTCAGCTTGTATAGTTCCAGACAGCAGTCTGGTCCCTAGTGGAAGGGCATGTATGTTGAACAAGGCTTCTCTAAGCCATTTGTTTATCTTGTCTGTACTCAGACCTAATTTTCTTCCGTTGTTTGATGTAATGATGGATCATCTTCATATGATCTTTTTGTACTCTATGTACGTCAATAAAGATATACTTTGTAGAGTTCATGTGATGAATACCTGATGTTTACACTGGACATGTATGTTGCGTGTATGATTATAACATGCATGTCTTGGTGTGGGGTTCGATAGCTTAGTTGTGTTCTTTCCGGCGGTCTTTTATAGACTAAGTGGCCCTTAGATGTGCGCAGCTTGGGGTATCGCGATGCGATTGCTCGTGACTCTATCATGTGGCACACTTTGTTCTATGATTGAGCCCTCCCGAGACCCCGACTAAGTGATCAGGATGGAGTCTTTTTATGTAAGTGTTATAATTCAATCGATAATATGGTTGATGCGACTTGTCTATAAGTATGGTATTTCACCACCCATAATAATTTAGACTTGTGAGCGGGCGATGAGGACCCATATCAGTTGATCATCCGGCCTGGATGGGATGCCCCTCACGTTCGATGCTTTCCGAGAGTGTTCTGTGCTTGGCCTTGTCTGCTTAGACAAGTGGGTACGTCTCTCGGTTCTCCATATGATTGAGTGTGACTGGAATTACATACGCATATTCCGGGTCCCGACAGACTTGGTATCAGAGCAGGGCTGTCTGTAGGATTATCAAACCCTTGGTCGAAGTCGAGTCTAGTATTCTATAGTTATATAGTTACTTGGGTATAAAGGGAACAACGTAAGGCTTCTTTTCTCCTTACCCTCATCGATGTGAGTTCTGAGTCACCCTCATCTTTTCTACGAGAAGATAGGAATAGGCTCATCTATGTCATTACTAGAACATCTCGTTGATTGCTTCTTTGTAGCCGTAGGACTGTACTGATCGTCTAGAACCATCGTGTTGTTGAGTTCCTTGACGAAGTTCTATCCAATCTTTCAAGGTTGTCTCATATTCCATCCCGGTGCCGCCGTTATGTCGTCCGAGTCATTCCATGTTTCTTCATAATCTGATGCATTTGCAAAATCCTTCCCTCCATTTCGGTTGTCTTTCCATAAGATTTGTTAGGTGGCATGCCCGACAGTTCCACAGACTTTGTTGTAGGTTTTATTCTCGAAACCTATATTGATGCATTCGCAGTTCCTCCTCCCACTTTAGATGTCTTCTAGCCGGAATAACCACACTAACCATCATGTTAGGGGTACTTTTCTACTTTGAGATATCTGTTGTAGCCCCTAGTAAGCCATGGTCATCCTCTAGAAAACTATCCAGTAATCCAGCCCTTCAAATCTATCCACCCGACATATGTGTAGAATTCATAGTGGAACTTATACCAGGCACAACCCCAATTTCCAGACGCCTATATAAAATGGCCCCATATGAGTTAGCTGAGCTAAAAACCCAACTTGATGCTTCGTTGGCAAACGGCTTCATCCGCCCTAGCTCATCGCCATGGGGTTGCCCCGTTCTGTTCGTAACAAAGAAAGATGGAACAGAAAGGATGTGCGTAGGCTATCACCCGCTAAATCTAGCGACGATAAAGAACAAGTACCGACTGCCCAGGATCAATGATCTTTATGATCAACTTGCTGGATCCTCTATCTTCTTCAAGATGGATTTGAGATTGCGCTATCATCAAATCAAAATCCGAAACGAGGACATTCCCAAGACGTCTTTCACTACTCGATATGGTATTTACGAGTACACCGTCATGTCCTTTGGTTTAACCAATTCCCCCGCCACATTCTCGCTCTTGATGAATTCGATCTTCATGGAGTACCTAGATAAATTTGTTGTAGTTTATCTTGATGACATTCTCATCTACTCGAAGAACGAAGAAGAGCACACAGAACATCTTAGGTTGGTATTGATGAAATTTCGAGAGCATCGTCTATATGCCAAGTTCTCTAAGTGTGAAATTTGGCTACCAGAAGTGACCTACTTAGGCCACGTGATTTCTGCGAAAAGTATTGCTGTCAATCCCGAGAGAGTTCAGGCCGTCCTTGACTGGACTCCACCTGAATCGGTTAAGCAAGTTAGGAGTTTTCTTGGCTTAGCAAGCTATTATCGCCGCTTCGTTGAGAACTTCTCCAAAGTTGCAAAGCCTCTAACTGTACTCCTCAAGAAAGATAAGAAATTCCAATGGACGCCCAAGTGCGAGGAAAGCTTTCAAGAGCTAAAAAGAAGATTGACTTCTGCCCCCGTACTTGCGCCGCCAGACTCCAAAAGGGATTTCGAGATCTATTGTGACCCTTCATGGGAAGGGTTAGGATGCATACTTATGCAAGATAGAGATGTGGTAGCTTATGATTCACGCCAGTTGCGTCCACATGAAGAGAACTATCCTACCCATGATCTTGAAATCGCTGTCGTAGTTCATGCCCTGAAGACTTGGCGACATTACCTCCTTGGTAATCGTTGTGAGATCTATTCTGATCACCAAAGCCTCAAATACATATTCACCCAGCCAGATCTTAATCTCAAGCAAAGACGTTGGATAGAGTTGATAAAAGATTATGACTTAGGAATTTATTTCACCCCAGGCAAAGCCAATGTCATGGGTGCTGCACTAAGTCGTAAGTCGTATTGTAACAACCTCATGTTACAATAGTGGCAACCCATTCTTCATGAGGAATTTCGAAAACTGAATCTCGAGATTGTTCCTCATGGCTTTCTTTCTACCTTGGTGGTGAAACCAACCTTCGAGGATAAAATCATAGCCGCCCAGAAACGTGTTAGTGGTATTCGAGAGATCCAGAAGAACATTGCTAGCGGAGTTGCTAAATGATTCTTCATAGATGATCAAGGTGTCGTTTTCTTTGGCACTCAATTAGTTGTACTGTCAGAACCCTCTGTTAGGTAATGTTCTAGGATCAAGTAACCTTGCATCATGTCAAAATTTCAAAGGAAATCAACTTCAAAATCAAAATGGGAGAAGGAAACCCCCCCCCCCAGATGAATTAATTCAAAAGGCCAGATAAAAATATTCTCCAAAAATTCATTTTAGATTTTTGAAAAGTCTTATAAATGAGTGTGATCACATATCAAGTGATGTGGGACCCATCCCATGCTCATAGATTTTTCAAATATTCAAACAGTGCCTTGGAATTAAAGAAATACCCCTATTTGATTTAAAATTCAAATCATTCGAATTTTAAAAAATTTGAAACTTTATGAGTGGCTGGTCTATCTTATTATGAGGCCACATAAAATTTTTCAGCATTTAATAAAATGCCTAGCTATTTATTTTAGCTCAGCAAAACAAATGTCAGAAAAGAAAAACAGAAAAGAAAGAAGAAACGCTTACCTGGCGCCCAGGCGAGAGCAGCCCATCCAGGCCACCCGGCCCAGAGGGGCAGCAGGGTCTTCTTCCCCACCCCGCGCCTCCAAGCTGCTCGGTGGAATGCCATCGAGCCAGCCGTGGACGCCACGTCGCCGCCGAGCGCCTTCCAGGCCTCCCCGTGCCCCCTTCTCGCGCCTGGAGACGCCTCTCTCCCGTCCTGATCCATTCCCCCCCTCCAGAGCTTCCTCCTCCTCCTCCCGTGCTCGAATCCGTCGCCGCCCGAAGCCTCACCGGAGCGCACCGCTGTGGACGACGTGGCCACCGTGCCCTAGATCTCAAGCCAGCAAGTCCACCGTGCTCCTCGTCCTCGACTTCGTCTTCAAGCAGAAGCTGGAGACCTAATTCCTCCTCAAGCCGACGCCATCGTCTTCAACCTCTCGCTGGACCCGTGAGCTCGCCGCCGTCGATTCGCCGCCATTGAAGCCTCCCCAAGCTTGCCGTTGCTTCCGTTCGAACCGCGGTGAGCTACTGAGTGTTTCCCCTAAGCTTCCAGCACCCGCGACCCCTCTATCCGTTTTCGCCATGGATGCCGAAGCACGTCGCCGCCATGGACGACGATGAGGTCGCCCCTGTGCCCCATCATCGCGTCCAGCGCGCGCGTTTGACTCCAAGTGACTCTAACTTTCGAACGCACGTGAGCTCAGCCCAAACCGTGCACTACAATGTCAACTACGACCTCGCCGCCGTTCTGTTTTCCGCCGGAGTCGTCGCCGTCGTCGCTCCCGACCACCCCGTGACCCCCTGTTGCTTCCAGAAGACGCGGACGAAGCTCCTGAGCAAGATGGTGCCCTCCCCGTGGCCTCCCGTGGCCTCTAGCAGATTCCGGCGAGTCGCCGCCGCGGCTCCAGTCGCCGGCGGTTAACCGCCGGTGGTTTAGCCCTTAAGCACCTGGCTAATGACCCCCTGGGTCACTGACCAGTGGGCCTAGTGGCTTAATTAAGCCACTGGATTAATTTAACCCACGGGTTAATTAATCCAGTCACTGACACCCTGGACCCACATGTCAGCTGACGCAATAAATCATTTTATGAATTTCCAGAAAATCAAAATGAGTTAAAGAATTCCAGAAATTCCAGAAAATACCCCAAACTTTGGAAATTCATAGAAAATTCATATTAACTCCAAATTGGACAAATAATATATGAAAAATGATCAGGAGAAAATTATCTTTCCAAATATGCAACTTTCAACTATGTTTGAGTTGAATTTAAATTGGGACCAGTAGCATATGTCATTTGGTTTATTTGAATTTAATTCAAATTCAAATCAAATGATCTTGCTACTTGGACCATGGAATTAAGCTACAATTCAACCACATTTCAGAGGCATATCATACACATTTGAAGATGATTCAAAATGATCAAACCATGTCACATGTAACTTGGTAAATGTTGAATTCAAATGCGGAGTTTGAATTTGCAATTCAAATTGCAATATACTCCATTTAAATGGAATGCTCAACACATCAGTGCCATGAACATCACCATTTCAATCTTATTCATGTGATTGTGCATTGTACATTATGTTGATCCTATGATTGTCATGTTGCTGATAGACGTGGAGCCGGAACCCGAGGTCACCCCCTTCGTTGAAGACCCCGAACCCGAACCTCGTCAGCAGACAAGCAAACCCCCATTGATCATGTCGATAAAATCGCACTTCCCTCTCATGTCTCGCTTATGCATTGTTTAGGATGATCACCATGATTCGTTTATACCGCATAGATGAACCCATTCCTTTGCATGACCTATCATTTTTTCACTGTAGTAAGCAAACCACAATCCTAGCAAATGTAGGAGTTGACTGATATCATGTGGCCCCTGCAATGTTACTGCTTATTGCATGCTTAGTATGATACCATGTTATTACTGTGATGCGAGTCGGGTTGGGAATGATCATGTTGATGATGGTAGAAAAGTGTTGGTGAATCGACCCTAATACAAGGTGAACGATGAGAGGCTGTGTAGGAGTACACAGTGGGTTGTCTCGTTGAACACCGCCCTAGTATGAGTTCTTGTGTGGTGATCCAAGATGAAGAGTACAACCACACATTGGGCTCACTGACCCCTCTCAACTTACTAACTCATCCCTTTCGATGTCCATATGTCGCAATAGTTCGGAGTTCTGGTAGGCTTGTCGCCTGGATGCTAAGTCAGAGAACGGCTCATCCGAGACCGGCTTATGCACCACGCACACATCACTTGGGTCCACTTCGGTAAACCGGCCGGGTTCACGATTGTGGTAACCAACCCAAGTAGGCGGCTTTCTCGGACTAGATCGGCTATGAGGTAACAGTTGTGGTGAGCATCCTCGCTGGCACCCCTTGAATGGTGTCGAGTTCAAAGGCGGTAAATGATGATCATGTGTGTGTAGCGGTACACCCTTGCAAGGTTAACAAAACTATTCGAATAGCCGCGTCCGCGGTTATGGACTGCTTGGAAAGCTTAGCTTGATTATTAGATAACTTGAACCGGATACTTCTAAAACACACCAAGATAAGTGTGAGTGCTATGGCGTGCTTCCTCGTGGGGAAGTCGAGGAAGGCACCATAGTGGTGTATTGGTTGGAGAAAGTAGTCGACTCGTGTACGCTTCTTACCTCAAAGTCTGGTACTCGTAGTTCAGGATTTAGCCAAGTCAAAGCTGGCATTTCTGCAAGTGAACCCCACCTCCCTTTACCTTGATACCTGTGCATGAGTAGTATAGCTCCTATGTAAGTCTTGCTGAGTATGACTTTGTACTCACGTTTGCTTAATCTATGTTTTAGATGATGCCACTGACCCCGAAGGTGGCTTCTTCATCGAGCTGGACGACTGAAGACCAACTAGTCTAGTCCCAGTCAGACGACTGGTTCCCTCGTGGAGGGCTTGTGTTTAAATAAGGCTTCTTAAGCCATTTGTTAAACTTGTCTGTACTCAGACATAATTTTCTTCCGTTTGTGTTGTAATGTTGGATCACATGTTTGTGATCTCTGTTTGCACTCTATAAGAGTTATCAATAAAAATGTACACTTTGTAGAGAATTGCAATGGTACCTACTGTTCATAGAAGGCATGTGTGCTGCGTGTATGTTTATAACATGCATGTCTTTGTATGGGTTTTCGAGACCTTAGTTGTGTTCTGGCTGGCGGTCTTTCATACACCAAGTGGCCCTTAGATGTGCGCAGCTTGGGGCATCGCGATGCGATTGTTCGAGACTCCGTCTCGTGCACACTTTGTGGTATGATCGAGCCCGCCCTAGACCACGACTAAGTGATCGGGCTGGAGTAAGTCTATGTAAGAGTTTTGAGATAGTCGATAGTATGGTTGAGGCGACTTGTCTTTGAATATGGGAGTTCACCTCCCATATCATTAGACTTGTGTGCGGATGATGAGGACCCATCTCAGTTGATCATCCGGCCTGGATGGGATGCCCCTCACGTACGATGCTTTCCGAGAACGTTCTGTGCTTGGCCTTGTCTGCTTAGACAAGTGGGTACGGTTCTCGGCTCTCCATATGACTATGTCTTAGCTGTACTTGCATACGCTAACCCCGGGTCCCGACAGACTTGGTATCAGAGCAGGACTGACTGTAGGACTAGTAGCCTTGGCCGAAGTCGAGTCTAGCTTGCTATAGTTATATAGTTACTATAAGGCTTATTTTTTCTCCTTACCCCTTCGTTCTGAGTTCTGAGTCACCCTCGTCTTATTCTACGGGAAGATAGGACTAGGGTCTCCTCTGTCTGATTAGAACATCTCGTTATTTGCTTCCTTGTAGCCGTAGGAAAGTTGTGATCGGTTTGTTAGAGTGGTTATGCTCCCTGTTTTATTACATCGTATGTAAGTGTTGTTTCCATGTTGTAAGAAATTGTCTTTTCTTGCAATTACAGCCGTTATGCTGTCCAAGTCATTCCAGGTTTATCTCATAATCTGATGCATTTGCAAACTCCTTTCTGTTTCAGATGGCAGATCTTCCCCCTCGGCAGATTTTTCGTTTGACCAGGTGCCTCGATGTGCGTGGCCATCCCGCCACGTTGATCGAGATGATGTCCTATGTGGGATATCGGTGGTACCCTGAGTACACCGTCGAGGAGCAGTTCCACTGCATTGTTCGGATCTACCCGCACCACGTTGGAGTCACTCAGCCTATCCACTTTGGACATGGCATTGGCGTTACCGAGAACATGGATGTGCAGGATGCTGCATACTCATGTATGACACTGCTGAGAGAGGAGCACACTTTACTGAGAGATACCTCTTTCCACTATATCCCTGCTGCACTTCCAGGAGAAGAGGGATATTACACCGGACTCTACTCAGATCACTCTACAGAAGATCCCGCACTTCAGATGACTGCTAGGTTTGCTAGTGACAGAGATCGTGATGCACGCGCTCTCCGTTTCGAGCTTCACGCCACCCGTGTTCGTCTGTATCGAGCACTGACCCTTTTGGCACCCTTTGTGAGCATGGGATCAGTTGAGTTTGATGCGATCTACCCAGTGAGGACTCAGATGCCTTCTCGAGTTGCTTGGCCCGAGATTGGAGGCATTTTTCCACCCCGTGGTCCTTTGCTTCCACCCTACGCTGGACCTAGGCCCCATCCTTGCCCAAATGGATATCAGGGTCCACAAGCCTCCGTGTTTTCTGATGGTCACCTCCAGCTACCGGGATACGCGGGTAACTTTTATGAGGACTACTATGGAAATGGAGATGAGTGAGACCGCCTGTGGTCTTACTTAGTGATGATGTAGTAGTATCTTAGTGTATTGTATGCAAGGTGTCTAAGTTCCAGAGGCTTAGATAAATAATGTATAGGAAGTCAGAGTGCCTCTGAAGGATGTATCATCTTCATCACGTTTGTATTAGCTTAGTGCTTGTACTAAAACGATGTATGGTTTGTATGACAGCTTGTGAATATATGGCTTGTATGATTTATCACCATGTTGTGAAGATGATTACTTCCTTTGCTCTGTAATCCTTCCAGTACTTCAATACCTTGATTAGACTCTTCAAATCAACTCTGTTTGACTTTGGTTTTTCACCTTCAGGATGTCTCAAGGAACCCGTGGCCAGGTTGGTCGTAACCAAGGTCGTGGGAATGACCAGGAGGAAGGCAACCTTCCACCCCCACCCACGATGGCACAGGTTCTAATGGAAGTTGAGAGGAACCGCCGAGACTCTCACCATCTGTTGGAAGTCATTGCACGCAACACCACTCAGCAGCGCAATGAGTTGGTGTCCCTGAACGACTTCATCCGACTTCATCCCCCAGTTTTTAGTTACTCCACCGAGCCCCTTGACGCCGATGACTGGCTTCGCAGCATCGAAAGGAAGCTCCAAGCAGGCCGTGTTGCAACTGGTGACAAGGTCAGCTATGCCACCTATCACCTTGAAGGTGCAGCTAGTTCTTGGTGGGAGAACTTTCCGAATATGCGTCCTGATGGACCACCTGCATCTTGGGAGGAATTCTGCACGTCCTTCCGCGAGCACCACATTCCCAAGGGTCTTATGGACCGCAAGCGTGAGGAGTTCTGCAACCTCACTCAAGGCAGAAGGACCGTTGATGAGTTTAGTCGTGAGTTCAACCGACTTGCTCATTATGCCACCGAAGAAGTCTCCACCGACTCCAAGAAACAAGAGAGGTTCCGTCGTGGCCTCAACACTGGACTCCGTCGTGAGCTCAATCTTCCTGACTTTGCCACCTTCCAGGTCCTTGTCAACAAGGCCATCAAAGCAGAGGACATGAACACCCCCAACGATTTCCGCAAACACCCTAGAGATGACAGTCCATCTAGTTCTGGCTCCCAGAAGCGAAAGATCTGGATCCCAAACAGCATGTTCCGCCAGAACAACCCACCGAGGCCATCCTATGTGGCGCCTCGTCCACCAACCCAGTTCCACCCAGCTCCACCAAACAACCCAGCTCCACGCACTGTTTTCGGAGCCTGTTACAAGTGTGGTCAGGCAGGCCAATATTCTCGCGAGTGTCCCCAGAACCAGCTCCAACATCAGAATGCTCCACCCCGTGCCGGAGGAAACAACAACAACAATGGTCGTGGCAAGCTACCCCAGAAGGTCTACACCGCCAAACCCGCTTCTCCCGCCACTCGTGGACGTGTGAACCAGATTGCCGCTGAAGAGACTGACAACACCACTGACGTCATTCTTGGTACGCTCCCAGTCAATTATGTTCCTACTTCCGTTCTTTTCGACCCAGGAGCATCTCATTCATTCATGTCGGAAAGTTATGCACTTCGTCATGAGTTACCCTTTGTTGAATTGTCCACCCCAATGATTATTCAAACTCCAGGGTCAAGATGGCAAACTAATAGAGTAAGCCATGGTAATCAAATTTCAATTGAGGGTTTAGTATTCCTTGCTTCACTCATAGCCCTCAAGTCTTCAGACATTGATGTCATCCTTGGCATGGATTGGCTATCAAGACAGAATGCCTACCTGGATTGCAAAGGCAAATCTGTGAAACTCAACCACCCTTCAGGAAAAACAGTCAACTATACCTCACCCAGAACAAGAACCCAAGTGCATTCCTTGAATGTACTTCCCCTTCCCGAACTTGAAGATATTCCGGTGGTTTGTGACTTCCCGTATGTCTTTCCTGAAGAGCTGCCGGGCATGCCACCCGATAGATGTGTAGAGTTTATAGTGGATCTTGCAACAGGAACCGCAACAATTTCTAGACGCCCATAAAAAATGGCCCCACGTGAGTTAGCTGAGCTTAAAACCCAACTGGAAGCTTTGTTGGAGAAAGGCTTCATCCGCCCTAGCTCATCGCCATGGGGTTGCCCCGTTCTGTTCGTAACGAAGAAAGATGGAACAGAAAGGATGTGCGTAGACTATCGCCCGCTAAATTTAGCGACGATCAAGAACAAGTACCCACTGCCCAGGATCAATGATCTTTATGATCAACTTGCAGGATCCTCTGTCTTTTCCAAGATGGATTTGAGATTAGGTTATCATCAAATCAAAATCCGAAACGAGGACATTCCCAAAACGACTTTTACTACTCGTTATGGTCTTTACGAGTATACCGTCATGTCCTTTGGTTTAACCAATGCCCCCGCCACTTTCTCACGCATGATGAATTCGATCTTCATGGAGTATTTGGACCAGTTCGTCGTGGTTTACCTCGATGACATCCTTATATACTCGAAGAACGAAGAAGAACATGCCGAACACTTAAGGCTGGTATTGATGAAACTTAGAGATCATCGCCTGTATGATAAATTCTCCAAGTGTGAATTCTGGCTACCAGAAGTGACCTACTTAGGCCACATGATTTCTGCAAAAGGCATTGCTGTGAATCCCGAGAGGGTTCAGGCCGTCCTTGAATGGACTCCACCTGAATCGGTTAAGCAAGTTAGGAGTTTTCTTGGCCTAGCCGGCTATTGTCGTCGCTTCGTCGAGAACTTTTCTAAAGTTGCAAAGCCTCTAACTGAACTCCTCAAGAAAGATAAGAGATTCCTATGGACTCCCAAGTGCGAGGAAAGCTTTCAAGAGCTAAAAAGAAGATTGACTTCTGCACCTGTACTTGCACCTCCAGACACTAAAAAGGATTTCGAGATCTATTGTGACCCTTCATGGGAAGGGTTAGGATGCATACTTATACAAGATAGATATGTGGTAGCTTATGATTCACGCCAGTTGCGGCCACATGAAGAGAACTATCCTACCCATGACCTTGAACTCGCTGCCGTAGTTCATGCCCTAACAACTTGGCGACATTACCTCCTTGGTAACCGTTGCGAGATTTATTCCGACCACCAAAGCCTCAAATATATTTTCACCCAGCCAGATCTTAATCTCAGGCAAAGACGCTGGATTGAGTTGATAAAAGATTACGACGTAGTAATTTCTTACACCCCAGGCAAAGCCAATGTCATGGCTGATGCACTAAGTCGTAAGTCGTATTGTAACAACCTCATGTTACAACAGTATCAACCACTTCTTCATGAGGACTTTCGCAAGCTCAATCTTGAGATTGTTCCTCATGGCTATCTTTCTACCTTGGTGGCAAAACCAACTCTTGAGGATCAAATCATAGTTGCCCAAAGGCGTGCACGAGGTGTTCGCCGGATCGAGGAGAACATTCCTAGCGGAGTTGCTAAATGTCTCTCCACAGATAGCAAAGGAACGATATTCTTTGAAAATCGTTTGGTAGTACCTAAGAATAGGGAACTAAGGCAACTCATCCTCAAGGAAGCCCATGACACACCCCTCTCAATTCATCCCGGTAGCACAAAAATGTACCGAGATCTACGCCAGAGATTTTGGTGGACTAGGATGAAGAGAGACATTGCTCAATTTGTTGCCGAATGTGATGTTTGTCGTCGCATTAAGGCAGAACCTCAAAGACCTGCTGGTACACTTCAACCTTTGTCTATTCCCGAGTGGAAATGGGACAAAGTCGGTATGGACTTCATCACCGGCTTTCCAAAAACCCAGAAAGGAAACAATGCCATCTTCGTTGTCATAGATAGGCTTTCCAAAGTTGCTCACTTCCTTCCGGTTCGCGAGTCTATAACTGCTAGCCAGTTAGCGGACTTTTACATCTCTAGAATTGTATCACTTCATGGTGTTCCTTTGGAAATCAATTCTGATCGTGGTAGCCTTTTCACCTCTAGATTTTGGGGAAGCTTTCAGAATGCTATGGGAACTCATCTCTCCTTTAGTACAGCTTTCCATCCTCAGTCTAGTGGTCAAGTCGAAAGGGTTAACCAAATTCTTGAAGACATGCTCAGAGCTTGTGTTATCTCATTCGGAAAGAATTGGGAGAAGTCTCTTCCATTCGACGAATTTGCTTATAACAATAGTTTTCAATCTAGTCTGAACATGGCTCCTTTTGAACTCCTTTATGGACGACGATGTCGAACACCTTTAAACTGGTCAGAAACCGGTGAAAGACAATTCTTTGGACCGGACATGATCAAGGAAGCAGAAGAGCAAGTTCACATTGTTCGTAATCAATTGAAAGCAGCCCAGTCTCGTCAGAAAAGCTACTATGATCGTCATCATAGGCAAGAGAGCTACAATCTGGATGAGAAGGCTTACCTTCGGGTTACTCCTCTGAAGGGAACCCAACGTTTCGGTATCAAAGGCAAGTTGGCCCCACGTTACATCGGACCTTTCCGTATTATTGCTAAACGTGGAGAAGTTGCCTACCAACTTGAACTACCTCCGCACCTCTCCTGAGTACATGATGTATTCCATGTGTCCCAACTCAGGCGTTGCTTCAAGGACCCCATCCGCGAAGTCGACCATGAAACGCTTGATCTCCAAGATGACCTTTCTTATCGAGAATACCCCGTTCGTATTCTTGATTCCGCAGAGCGTGTCACTCGTCGTCAGAAGATTAGGTTTCTGAAAGTGCAATGGTCACACCACTCCGAAAGAGAAGCTACGTGGGAGAGAGAAGACCGTCTCAATGATGAGTACCCCACCTTCCTCCCGCAGACTTCTGAATCTCGGGACGAGATTCTGTTGAGTCGGGGCGAGTTGTCAGAACCCTCTGTTAGGTAATGTGCTAGGATCAAGTAACCTTGCATCATGTCAAAATTTCAAAGGAAATCAACTTCAAAATCAAAATGGGAGAAGGAAACCCCCCCAGATGAATTAATTCAAAAGGCCAGATAAAAAATTTCTCCAAAAATTCATGTTAGATTTTTGAAAAGTCTTATAAATGAGTGTGATCACATATCAAGTGATGTGGGACCCATCCCATGCTCATAGGCTTTTCAAATATTCAAACAGTGCCTTGGAATTAAAGAAATACCCCTATTTGATTTAAAATTCAAATCATTTGAATTTCTAAAATGTTGAAACTTTATGAGTGGCTGGTCTATCTTATTATGAGGCCACATAATTTTTTTTAGCATTTAATAAAATGCCTAGCTATTTATTTTATCTCAGCAAAACAAATGTCAGAAAAGAAAAACAGAAAAGAAAGAAGAAACGCTTACCTGGCGCCCAGGCGAGAGCAGCCCATCCAGCCCACCCGGCCCAAAGGGGCAGCAGGGTCTTCTTCCCCACCCCGCGCCTCCAAGCTGCTCGGTGGAATGCCACCGAGCCACCCGTGGACGCCACATCGCCGCCGAGTGCCTTCCAGGCCTCCCCGTGCCCCCTTCTCGCGCCTGGAGACGCCTCTCTCCCGTCCTGATCCATTCCCCCCCTCCAGAGCTTCCTCCTCCTCCTCCCGTGCTCGAATCCGTCGCCGCCCGAAGCCTCACCGGAGCGCACCGCCGTGGACGACGTGGCCACCGTGCCCTAGAGCTCAAGCCAGCAAGTCCACCGTGCTCCTCGTCCTCGACTTCGTCTTCAAGCAGAAGCTGGAGCCCTAATTCCTCCCCGAGCCGACGCCATCGTCTTCAACCTCTCGCTGGACCCGCGAGCTCGCCGCCATCGATTCGCCGCCATTGAAGCCTCCCCAAGCTTGTCGTTGCTTCCGTTCGAACCGCGGTGAGCTACTGAGTGTTTCCCCTAAGCTTCCAGCACCCCGCGACCCCTCTATCCGTTTTCGCCATGGATGCCGAAGCACGTCTCCGCCATGGACGACGATGAGGTCGCCCCTGTGCCCCATCATCGCGTCCAGCGCGCGCGTTTGACTCCCAGTGACTCTAGCTTTCGAACGCAGCGCGAGCTCAGCCCAAACCGTGCACTACAACGTCAACTACGACCTCGCCGCCGTTCTGTTGCCGCCGGAGTCGTCGCCGTCGTCACTCCCGACCACCCCGTGACCCCCTGTTGCTTCCAGAAGACGCGGACGAAGCTGCTGAGCAAGATGGTGCCCTCCCCGTGGCCTCCCGTGGCCTCTAGCAGATTCCGGTGAGTCGCCGCCGCGGCTCCAGTCGCCGGCGGTTAACCGCCGGTGGTTTAGCCCTTAAGCACCTGGCTAATGACCCCCTGGGTCACTGACCAGTGGGCCTAGTGGCTTAATTAGGCCACTGGATTAATTTAACCCACGGGTTAATTAATCCAGTCACTGACACCCTCGACCCACATGTCAGCTGACGCAATAAATCATTTTATGAATTTACAGAAAATCAAAATGAATTAAAGAATTCCAGAAATTGCAGAAAATACCCCAAACTTTGGAAATTCATAGAAAATTCATATTAACTCCAAATTGGAAAAATAATATATGAAAAATGACCAGGAGAAAATTATCATTCCAAATATGCAACTTTCAACTATGTTTGAGTTGAAATTAAATTGGGACCAGTAGCATATGTCATTTGGTTTATTTGAATTTAATTCAAATTCAAATCAAATGATCTTGCTACATGGACCATGGAATTAAGCTACAATTCAACCACACTTCAGAGGCATATCATACACATTTGAAGATGATTCAAAATGATCAAACCATGTCACATGTAACTTGGTAAATGTTGAATTCAAATGTGGAGTTTGAATTTGCAATTCAAATTTCAATATACTCCATTTAAATGGAATGCTCAACACATCAGTGCCATGAACATCACCATTTCAATCTTATTCATGTGATTCTGCATTGTACATTATGTTGATCCTATGATTGTCATGTTGCTGATAGACCGAGGAGCCGGAACCCGAGGTCACCCCCTTCGTTGAAGACCCCGAACCCGAACCTCGTCAGCAAGGCAAGCAAACCCCCATTGATCATGTCGATAAAATCCCACTTCCCTCTCATGTCTCGCTTATGCATTGTTTAGGATGATCACCATGATTCGTTTCTACCGCATAGATGAACCCATTCCTTTGCATGACCTATCATTTTGTCACAGCAGAAAGCAAACCACAATCCTAGCAAATGTAGGAGTTGACTGATATCATGTGGCCCCTGCAATGTTACTGCTTATTGCATGCTTAGTATGATACCATGTTGTTACTGTGAGTCGAGTCGGGATGGGAATGATCATGTTGATGATGGTAGAAAAGTCTTGGTGAATCGACCCTAATACAAGGTGAACGATGAGAGGCTGTGTAGGAGTACACAGTGGGTTGTCTCGTTGAACACCGCCCTAGTACGAGTTCTTGTGTGGTGATCCAAGATGAAGAGTACAACCACACATTGGGCTCACTGACCCCTCTCAACTTACTAACTCATCCCTTTCGATGTCCAGATGTCGCAATAGTTCGGAGTTCTTGTAGGCTTGTGGCCTGGATGCTAAGTGAGAGAACGGCTCATCCGAGACCGGCTTATGCACCACGCACACATCACTTGGGTCCACTTCGGTAAACCGGTCGGGTTCACGATTGTGGTAACCAACCAAAGTAGGCAGCTTTCTCGGACTAGATCGGCTATGAGGTAACAGTTGTGGTGAGCATCCTCGCTGGCACCCCTTGAATGGTGTCGAGTTCAAAGGCGGTAAATGATGATCATGTGTGTGTATCGGTACACCCTTGCAAGGTTAACAAAACTATTCGAATAGCCGCGTCCGCGGTTATGGACTGCTTGGAAAGCTTAGCTTGATTATTAGATAACTTGAACCGGATACTTCTAAAACACACCAAGATAAGTGTGAGTGCTATGCCGTGCTTCCTCGTGGGGAAGTCGAGGAAGGCACCATAGTGGTGTATTGGTTGGAGAAAGTAGTGGACTCGTGTACGCTTCTTACCTCAAAGTCTGGTACTCGTAGTTCAGGATTTAGCCAAGTCAAAGCTGGCATTTCTGCAAGTGAACCCCACCTCCCTTTACCTTGATACATGTGCATGAGTAGTATAGCTCCTATGTAAGTCTTGCTGAGTACGACTTTGTACTCACGTTTGCTTAATCTATGTTTTAGATGATGCCACTGACCCCAAAGGTGGCTTCTTCATCGAGTTGGACGACTGAAGACCAACTAGTCTAGTCCCAGTCAGACGACTGGTTCCCTCGTGGAGGGCTTGTGTTTAAATAAGGCTTCTTAAGCCATTTGTTAAACTTGTCTGTACTCAGACATAATTTGCTTCCGTTTGTGTTGCAATGTTGGATCACATGTTTGTGATCTCTTTTTGCACTCTATAAGAGTTATCAATAAAAATGTACACTTTGTAGAGAATTGCAATGGTACCTACTGTTCATACAAGGCATGTGTGCTGCGTGTATGTTTATAACATGCATGTCTTTGTATGGGTTTTCGAGACCTTAGTTGTGTTTTGGCTGGCGGTCTTTCATACACCAAGTGGCCCTTAGATGTGCGCAGCTTGGGGCATTGCGATGCGATTGTTCGAGACTCCGTCTCGTGCACACTTTGTGGTATGAGCGAGCCCGCCCTAGACCATGACTAAGTGATCGGGCTAGAGTAAGTCTATGTAAGAGTTTTGAGATAGTCGATAGTATGGTTGAGGCTACTTGTCTTTGAATATGGGAGTTCACCACCCATATCATTAGACTTGTGTGCAGACGATGAGGACCCATCTCAGTTGATCATCCGGCCTGGATGGGATGCCCCTCACATACGATGCTTTCCGAGAACGTTCTGTGCTTGGCCTTGTCTGCTTAGACAAGTGGGTACGGTTCTCGGCTCTCCATATGACTATGTCTTAGCTGTACTTGCATACGCTAACCCCGGGTCCCGACAGTACCACGAAAACACAATCTTAGGAGGCTAATTCTTAAGTAGGCTCATGACACTCCTCTTTCGATTCATCCTGGTAGCAAAAAGATGTACCGAGATCTACGCCAGAGATTTTGGTGGACTAGGATGAAACGAAAAATTGCTCAGTATGTTGCCGAATGTGATGTTTGTCGTTGCATTAAGGCCGAACAACAAAGACCTGCTGCCACTCTTCAACCATTGCCTATTCCCGAGTGTTAATGGGAAAAATTCAGTATGGATTTCATCACTGGCTTTCCAAAAACCCAGATAGGAAATGATGCCATCTTCGTTGTCATTGACCGACTTTCAAAAGTTGCTCACTTCCTTCCAGTACGCGAGTCTATAACTACTTGTCAGTTAGCGGACTTGTATGTCTCTAGAATTGTGTCTCTTCACGGTGTTCCTTTGGAAATCAATTATGATCGTGGTAGCCTTTTTACCTCTAGATTATGGGGAAGCTTTCAGAAATCTATGGGAACTCATTTGTCCTTTGGTACAGCTTTCCATCCCCAGTCTAGCCTTCAAGTTGAAAGGGTTAACCAAATTCTTGAAGACATGGTCAGAGCTTTCGTTATGTCTTCCGGAAAGAATTGGGAGAAGTATCTTCCATTTCCCGAATTTTCTTATAAGAATAGTTTCCAATCTAGTATGAACATGGCTCCTTTTGAACTCCTCTATGGACGACGATGTCGAACACCCTTGAACTGGTCAGAAACCGGTGAAAGAAAATTCTTTGGACCGGATATGATCAAGGAAGCAGAAGAGCAAGTTCGCATTGTTCGTGATTGTCGGGATCCGGGGTTAGCGTATGCAAGACTCGCTACAACACAATCATATGGAGAGCCGAGAGCCGTACGCACTTGTCTAAGCAGACAAGGCCAAGCACAGAACACTCTCGGAAAGCATCGAACGTGAGGGGCATCCCATCCAGGCCGGATGATCAACTGAAATGGGTCCTCATCGTCCGCTCACAAGTCTAAATTCTTATGGGTGGTGAATCCCATACTCATAGACAAGTCTCCTCAACCATGTAATCGATTGAATCCTAACTCTTACATAGACTTACTCTAGCCCGATCACTTAGTCGGGGTCTAGGGCGGGCTCGATCATACAACAAAGTGTTCACGTGACAGAGTCACGAGCGATCGCATTGCGATGCCCCAAGCTGCGCATATCTAAGGGCCACTTGGTGTATAAAAGACCGCCAGCCAGATCACAACTAAGGTCTCGAAAACCCATACTAAGACATGCATGTTATAATCATACACGCAGCACACATGTCCAGTATGAACAGCAGGTATCATTGCAATTCTCTACAAAGTATACAAATTTATTGATAACTCTTACAGAGTGCACACAGAGATCACAAGTCTGTGATCCAACAGTACATCAAACATGTGGAAGCAAAGTAGGTCTGAGTACAGACAAGTTTAACAAATGGCTTAGAGAAGCCTTATCTATAAACAAGCCCTTCCACGAGGGACCAGTCATCTGACTGGGACTACACTAGCTTGATCAGTCGTCAAGCTCCAGGAAGAATCCACCTTCGGGGTCAGGGGGGTTCATCTAAAACATAGAATAAGCAAACGTGAGTACAATGTCGTACTCAGAAAGACTTACGTAGGAAATATACTACTGATGCACATGTATCAAGGTAAAGGGAGGTGGGGTTCAATTGCAGAAGTGCCATCTTTGACTTGTCTAGTCCTGAACTACGAGTACCAGACTTGAGGTAAGAAGCGTACACGAGTCCACTACAAGTCTCCAACCAATTACACCACTATTATGTGTTCCTCGACTTCCTCACGAGAAAGCACGCCATAGCACTCACGCTTATCTTGGCAAGTTTTATAAGTATCCAGTTCAAGTTGTCCAATAATAGAGCACATCTTTCCAAGTAGTCCCTTAACGCGGACACGGCTATTCGAATAGTTTATTAACCCTGCAGGGGTGTACTGCTACACACATGAAACGATCACTTACCGCTGGGATCTCGTCACCATTCAAGTGGGTGTCGGCGTGGATAATTTCCACAACTTTTACCTCACAGCCAACTCAAGTACAATGGAGACGCCTATCTGGTCTGGAGTCCACATCGTGAACTCGGCCGGTTTACCGATGTGGTCCCAGAAGATGTGTGCAGGGTCCCAAGCCGGTCTGAATAGCCGTTCTTCCACTTCGCAGACCGTGCCACAGACCTACCAGAACTCTGAACTATTGCGACTCATTGAACTAACAAGGGGTAAGTTAGTAGGTTGAGCGGGGGTCCATGTGCCCAACATGTGGTAGTACTCTTCATCTTGGAGCACCACACAAGAACTCGGGCTTAAGGCGGTGTTCAACGAGACAACGCACTGTGTACTCCTACACAGCCTCTCATCGTTCACCTTGTATTAGGGTAGATTCACCAACACATTTCCACCATCATCATCATGATCACTACCATCCTGACTCACAAAAGAGTAACCTTATTGTAACTCTAAGCATGCAATAAGCAGTAACAGTTGCAGGGGTCACATGATATCAACCAACTCCTACATTTGCTAGGATTGTGGTTTGCTTACTACTATGACAAAAAGATAGGTCATGCAAAGGATTGGGTTCAACTATGCGGTAGAAACGTTATCATGGTGATCATCCTAAACAATGCATAAGCGAGACTGAGAGGGAAGTGGGATATCAACATGGTCAATGGGGGTTTTCTTGCCTTGCTGACGAGGTTCAGTCACGGGGTCTTTCACGAAGGGGGTGATCTCGGGTTCCGGCTCCACTTCTATCCGAGCAAACAATACAAACAAAGTGATCAACATAAGGTACAATGCACAAGCACATGATCAATTGTATAAGGTTATGTTCATGGTACTGATGTGTTGAGCATTCCATTTAAAAGGAGTATATTGCACTTGAAATGCAAATTCAAACTCCATTTGATTTATCAATGAATTTCAAATGCATTTTAACCCATGAATGTTCATTTGAAAAGGTTGATCATGAAGTGATGTTGTAAAGGTGAGGTAAAGCCTCTGATGTGTGGATGAAATCATTTAAAAGAAGTGTGTTGCAAAGTCAATTGCAAATTCACTCCAAATTTGAATTCAAATTAAATGCATATGGATGTTTGCCACTGTCTACCCAATTTAAATTGGTCAAACATGAAAACAAAGTCCATATTGATAATTTTAGACATATTATTTTCCCAATTTGGAGTTGAAATGAATTAATTATGAATTTCCAAAGTTTGGCCTATTTTCTGGATTTTTCTGAAATTACATTAAATCAATTAATCGTTTTACTGCGTCATCATGACGTCAGTGTGAAGACAGAGGGCTGCTGACGTGTGGGGCCCTGTTGTCAGTGGCTGGGGGGATTAAACCATTCTGTTTAATCTAAACCTAATTAGATTAGGGCCTTGGCCCACTGGCCAGTGACACTAGGGGGCAGGATTAGTGCAGGGGTTAGCGCTAATGGCCTTGGGCCCACGGGACAGTGAGAGAGGGGAGGGGGTTAAAGGCGTCGCCGGCACGGGGCTCGTCGGAGTTCGCCGGACTTGGGTGTTTGGGCACGGGAAGGGGAACCTGGGGTACGGGCGTGTGCTGCACGAAGTCGCGCGTCGGGCTGTGCCTCTGGGGGTTCAAACGGGGCTCTGTGGCGACGTCGAGTTCGAAGGAGGCGGCGAACCGTGGCTCTGACCTCGCCGGAATCAGCTCCCGGGCACGAGAGGAGGCAGGGAAAGGGGCAATCGGACGAGCTCCTCACCGTGAACGAGAAGAAGAACTCAGGGATGCCGGAGGTAGCTTGGTGGCGGCGCAATTGAAGACTTCCTCCTCGGCGGCCGGCGACAACTCCTCGAGGCGTATGTCGGCTCCGGTGCGGCTCGTGTCAAATTGATGTGGGGGATCGAGGTAAACGTCGCCGGGGAAGAGAATGGACACGGTGGCGTTGCCAAGCTTGGCAAGTGGCCACATCGGGGCACAATCGTGCTCTGCGCTAGGGTTCGGGGTGCTCTGGTTCTCGTCGCCGGAGAGGAAAGAGGGGGTCTGGGAGAAAGCTGGGGCGCGAGGAAGGTGTGTGGCAGTCGTGCGAAGCAGAGAGAGGTGAGGGGGAGGCCTAGAAGGGCCTGGAGCCTCGTCGTGTCATCGTCGTGGCCTCCTCTGCTCCAGCGAGCAGCTTGGAGGGGCGGGGTAGAAGACGACAAGCTATCTGATAGGCTGGGCCGAGGCGACGGGAGGTGGTCCTTCGCCTGTGGCGCAAGGTAAGCCCCTTTTGCTTTTTATTTTTCTTTATTTCTGCTTCTGTGTTGACCTAGCTAATAAAATAGCTAGGTATTTTTATAAATTCCCAAATTAATTTATATGGCCTCATAATAAACAGAGCTAGCCACATAAAAAAATCGTACACTTTTAAAATTCAAATAATTTGAATCTTAACCCAAAAATAGGGGTTTAATTAATTTCCAAAGCTCTATTTGGAATTTTGTAAAATTCCATATGCATGAAGTGGGTCCCATACCACTTGGAACATGATCATACACATTTTCAAAAGTTTTACAACTTTTCAAATGAATTTTTGGAACAAATTTTTATCTGGCCATTTGAATTAAAATCAATTAGGGCTTCTGCTTCCCCATTTTTGAATGCCAATTTGAAACTTTCACATGATGCAATGTGACTTGTTATTCTAGCACATACCTAACTTGGGTTGTCACAACTCTCCCCCACTCAAAAGAATCTCGTCCCTAGATTCAGAAGTCGTCGGGAGGATGGAGGGGTACTCGGCACGGAGGCGGTCTTCTCTTTCCCATGTTGCTTCTTTCTCGGAGTGATGTGACCATTGCACTTTCATAAACTTAATCTTCTGACAACGAGTGACACGCTCTGCTGAATCAAGAATACGAACGGGGTATTCTCGATAAGAAAGGTCATCTTGGAGATCAAGTGTTTCATGGTCGACTTCGCGGATGGGGTCCTTGAAGCAACGCCTGAGTTGTGACACATGGAATACATCATGTACTCGGGAAAGGTGCGGGGGTAGTTCAAGTTGGTAATCAACTTCTCCACGTTTAGCAGGAATGCGGAAAGGTCCAATGTAACGTGGGGCCAACTTGCCTTTGATACCGAATCGTTGGGTTCCCTTCAAAGGAGTAACCCGAAGGTAAGCCTTCTCGTCCAGATTGTAGCTTTCTTGCCTATGATGACGATCATAGTAGCTTTTCTGACGAGACTGGGCTGCTTTCAATTGATCACGAACAATGAGAATCTGCTCTTCTGCTTCCATGATCATATCCGGTCCAAAGAATTGTCTTTCACCTGTTTCTGACCAGTTTAGGGGTGTTCGACATCTTCGTCCATATAGGAGTTCAAAAGGAGCCATGTTCAGACTAGATTGAAAACTATTGTTATAAGAAAATTCGGCAAATGGAAGAGATTTCTCCCAATTCTTTCCGAATGAGATAACACAAGCTCTGAGCATGTCTTCAAGAATTTGGTTAACCCTTTCAACTTGACCGCTAGACTGAGGATGAAAAGTTGTACTAAGGAAGAGATGAGTTCCCATAGCATTCTGAAAGCTTCCCCAAAATCTAGAGGTGAAAAGGCTACCACGATCAGAATTGATTTCCAAAGGAACACCATGAAGAGACACAATTCTAGAGACATACAAGTCCGCTAACTGGCTAGCAGTTATAGACTCGCGAACTGGAAGGAAGTGAGAAACTTTGGAAAGTCTATCCACCACAACGAAGATAGCATCATTTCCTTTCTGGGTTTTTGGAAAGCCAGTGATGAAATCCACACTGACTTTGTCCCATTTCCACTCTGGAATAGGCAAAGGTTGAATGGTGCCAGCAGGTCTTTGGTGTTCGGCCTTCATGCGACGACAAACATCACATTCAGCAATGTACTTAGCAATTTCTCTCTTCATCCTAGTCCACCAAAATCTCTGGTGTAGGTCTCGGTACATCTTTGTGCTACCAGGATGAATCGAAAGGGGTATATCATGAGCTTCTTTGAGGATTAGCCTCCTAATATTGTGTTTTCGTGGTACAACCAATCGAGTGCCAAAGAAAACGACACCTTGATCATTTATGGAGAAACATTTAGCAACTCCGCTAGCAATGTTCTTCTTGATCTCTCGAATAACACTAACACGTTTCTCGGCGGCTATGATTTTATCCTCAAGGGTTGGTTTCGCCACCAAGGTAGAAAGATAACCATGAGGAACAATCTCGAGATTGAGCTTTCGAAATTCCTCATGAAGAAGTGGTTGATACTGTTGTAACATGAGGTTGTTACAATACGACTTACGACTTAGTGCATCAGGCATGACATTGGATTTGCCTGGGATGTAAGAAATTCCTAAGTCATAATCTTTTATCAACTCAATCCAGCGTTGTAACAGCCCAGATTTCACCAAAATTAAAAAAATTGTTTTCGGCGTGAATTGTTTGATTGTCTGATTTGTTTGCGGTGTTTGCATCGCCAATTTATCGATCGGCGATTATTCCCCCCCCCTTCTTATCTCGTATCGGCCGGAGACCGACCTTTGCCACCCTTACACTCGACCTTTGCGACACCGGGTTTCGCCCGATCACCGTCGTGAAAACCGCACAAGACCAGCCGTAGCCAACGGAACGAAAAACCCCGTTTAATAATTAAACGGGATATTTTTATAGCGCGCCGGAAAGTGTTTTCGGAATAGTTCCAACACGAGGTGAACGCCTCCGGCTCGACGCGCTGATCGCGCAGTTCGAAGTTTTACACGAATCGGAGGTCCTGCGGACCCCCGGCGGTCAGAAACGTGAGCACCGCGCGCGCGAGAGAAAAACCGGGGATGTTTTTGCAAACTGGCGACCACCATTCCCGACTCCGGCGAGCTCCCTCCTCTTCCCGCGCCTCTTCCTCTCTTCCCTCCTAACCTCTCCTCCCTCTGCATGCAGCTCGCGTGGCTGCCATTGCCATGGCCAGGACCTCGAGCCGAGCTCGCACCGCCACCACTGCAGACCTCCCCGTCCCAGATCCGGCGAGGGGCCAACCGGATCCGTCTCTCCCTCCTCCGTGCGCGGCTCCCGACGTGCCCGCTTCCCCGGCCGCCCTCGCCGGCGAGCCAGCGACCCAGCCGCCGCCGCAGGACTCCTGAGCTTGGGAGCGGGACGGGCGACGAGCCAGCCGCCCTGCCAGCTGGGCCCGACGCAGTGCAGCCTAGGCGGCCCAGCCAACCCGAGCCGTCCAGCCCATCCGCGACCCAGCTCCCCGAGACGAGCGGGCCTCTCCAGGCAGCCAGTTGGGCCGAGCCCATCAGGTGAGGCGCCCTTTTATATATATTTTTTTTCTGTTGGGCCCAGTAGCTTTCGGCCCGTTAGACGTTTTTTTGACTCGTTTAATAAAATGGCAGATTGTTTTTAATTTTGCGAGTGCTATATCTTTTTAACGGTAGCTCGGATCGCGACGCCTTAAACATGAAAGTTGCTTAGTTTTTCGTGTAGTTTAATAAAACCCCCACTTAAAATGACTAGATTAGATAGTTTACCTTGTGCTTCACCTCTTGTCATGTTTGTGTGCTATGCCATGCTTGCTTGAGTTGCCATGTTAACAACCTTTGTTGAGCACCTGTAGCTAAACAACTTGAACCATCGTAAACGTGCGGTATCATCGTGTGTGACGAGTACTCCACTTAAATTGTTAGTAACCGCTCTCGACGGTAGGTGCGATGTCTCGTGTTGCTTCTTGTTGATGCTTGCTCGTGTTTTCCTCGTAGTAATAGAGTGCTTGCTCGTTGATTGTTTTCCAGTGTTTACCGTCTTGTGTGCTTCCGCGGGTACCTTTCGGAGACGATGCGAGCTTGCGATCAACTACACCTTCGGAACCCGGCTTATCAACAGGAAAGGACTATACATTACTTATGATCCATTCTATTTCAACCATCGGTTTGCATGCTAGTCTAGGTTAAGTTCAATGTTTGATCCTACCACATGTTTACAGCCTCTTTCAAACCGATACAGCCATGTCCCCTCCTAGCAAACCATGTACTGCTATGTTACTATTGCTCGTTGCTCAGCCCCTGCTTAGTATGCATGCTTAGGATGCTACGATGTTACCTTGTTACTCCTTGGTTTTGGGCTATCACATTATTATATTGTTGTTGATGATATGATTATTATAATTTTGACTATATTCGACGAAGGATGGAAGGTCTAGGCTATCCCGCCCCGACGCTTTGTTCCATTCGAGTCACCTAGGATCCGAGTTCCGGGTATTGGTTTTGAGACTGAGCGTGCCTAACCGCATGTGGGATTTTATGGGGTCCCCTTTTCTTACCTATCTAGCTTCAAACATTTCTAGTGGTGGCCCGAGCTGATTTACCATTTGAAACCCCGTGTGTGTGCTTGGTGGAGACATGGTTTCCCTGTTGGTCCACCTTTGACCGGCGAGGACCCGAGGCCTCACGTGAGGCGTCTCGGTAACCCAAACCCTGTTGAGACGGAAGAGTCCGATCCTTGAACGTGGCCAACTTTTGGATTGGGTGTCGACTCCCCGGGGGCCACCCGAATTTGTTCGTTGTTAGTTACAGGGACCTGTCGTTTCGGATCTCTTGGAACTAAATCATAAAATGGTTGTCTGTGATGGGTAGCAACTGAGAGAGATGGACGTGCGTGCGGAGCCTTGTAATGGGAAGTTGGTACACCCCTGCAGGGTTAAATCTTTTCGAGAAGCCGTGTCCACGGTTATGGATGACTTGAGACCTACTCCTTGTTCATAGACAACAACAACTGAGATAATCTTAATATAACTTGATCAACGTGTGTGTGCCTTGATTGCTTCTTCTTCGTCGGGATGCGAAGAGGAGGACAAGGATAGGATAGGTGTTATATTTGCGAAGTAGGTGGATAGCAGACTTGTTGGAGGCAATTCCTCATCGAATGCTTGGCTTCTTATCTTACTCTCTAGATCGTTAGCCACTTCATAAATGCTAGCGCGGCAGCAACCTCACCACTTACCCCACCCTTACCGTAAACTACTAGTAGTCCTAGAATGACGAGTGATGAATTTCTTGCTGGGTCAGTTGACTACTACAGTTGGATGTTGAGTACTTCTGTACTCATGATACTACCCCCAAACTCTTTTCAGGGTTCTTGATCGACAACAGGAATGGTGATCGACGTTTCACGTGGAGACTCGACGACGACTAGTTAGGCGGATCCCGGCGGAGGGCCTGGACCCGTGTGGTTATGGGATCGATGTTTTTCTCTTTGCCAGTAGGCATTTGATTGTAGTCTGTACTCAGACATGTATCTTCCGTTGTTGTATTGTATTAAGGCAGTTGTATGCCGCATGTATGAGATGTTGTATCCTTGTATCTGTAATGTTGTGATATCATGTTGGAAATCCGGGCCATATGACCTCGTCATATGTCGCGGTGGGACCGATATGTGCTTCGTCCCCGGATCTGGATGGAAACATCTAGATCTGGAACAGTACCGCATATCGGGCCTTACAACTTGGTATCAGAGCCTTACCGGCCGTAGGATCCCTTCTCTGGCCGAAGTCGAGTCTAGAAAAAAACTATTTTGTAGTTACTACGTTAGTTATCGGAGAGTAGGAATCTTTTTACTCCTTACCCTTGCTCTGGTCAGAAAAAGTGTCGTAAGTGTTTTATTCTTGCCTTATCCCCTTCAAACTTTTGGATCTCGAGTGTGTGGAGTATCGAAATTGTTACAATGCTTTGCTTGGGAAGTATTGTCTCAATTCCGCGCTCAAGTGGGAATTCCTGTAGTACCTTTAGCTTCTCCGATTTTGGGTATCATCTGGGTCATCCATTGCCATCCATCCTATTGCAGGTGTTTTCACGACTTGCGTCGAAAAGCACTATCCCTTGATCTGGGTTTCGCGATCGTTCTTCCTCTTGTCACTGACGGTTTCGTTTTTCCGACGATGTCGTCTCTCTGCGGAAATTATCTCGACATGAGTTCGACGTCGACATGGAGTAGGGTCCCTTGTTGGTGGAGTTGAAGATCGTCGACTCTCTTCTTTCCCCCTTCCCTCTCCCCCGGATCGTCCAAGATCTCGGGACGAGATCCTTTGTTGGTGGTGTTGTATTGTAACAGCCCAGATTTCACAAATATTAAAAATTTTGTTTTCAGCGTGAATTGTTTGATTGTCTGATTTGTTTGCGGTGTTTGCATCCCCTATTTATCGATCGACGATTATTTCCCCCCTCTTATCTCGTATCGAACGGAGACCGACCTTTTCCACCCTGACACTCGACCTTTGCGACACCAGGTTTCGCCCGATCATCATCGCGAAAACCGCACAAGACCATCCGTAGCCAACGGAACGAAAAACCCCGTTTAATAATTAAACATGATATTTTTATTGCGCGCCGGAAAGTGTTTTCAGAATGGTTCCAACACGAGGTGAATGCCTCCGGACCGATATGTGCTTCGTCCCCGGATCTGGATGGAAACATCTAGATCTGGAACAGTACCGCATATCGGGCCTTACAACTTGGTATCAGAGCCTTACCGACCGTAGGATCCCTTCTCTGGCCGAAGTCGAGTCTAGAAAAAAACTATTTTGTAGTTACTAAGTTAGTTATCGGAGAGTAGGAATCTTTTTACTCCTTACCCTTGCTCTGGTCAGGAAAAGTGTCGTAAGTGTTTTATTCTTGCCTTATCCCCTTGAAAATTTTGGATCTCGAGTGTGTGGAGTATCTAAATCGTTACTATGCTTTGCTTGGGAAGTATTGTCTCGATTCCGAGCTTAGGTGCGAATTCCTGTAGTACCTTTAGCTTCTCCGATTTTGGGTATCATCTGGGTCATCCATTGCCATCCATCCTTTTGCCGGTGTTTTCACGACTTGCGTCGAAAAGCACTATCCCTTGATCTGGGTTTCGCGATCGTTCTTCCTCTTGTCACTGACGGTTTCGTTTTTCCGACGATGTCGTCTCTCTGCGGAAATTATCTCGACACGAGTTCGACGTCGACATGGAGTAGGGTCCCTTGTTGGTGGAGTTGAAGATCGTCGACTCTCTTCTTTCCCCCTTCCCTCCCCCCCGGATCGTCCAGGATCTCGGGACGAGATCCCTTGTTGGTGGTGTTGTATTGTAACAGCCCAGATTTCACAAATATTAAAATTTTTGTTTTCGGCGTGAATTGTTTGATTGTCTGATTTGTTTGCGGTGTTTGCATCCCCTATTTATCGATCGACGATTATTTTCCCCCCTCTTATCTCGTATCGGATGGAGACCGACCTTTGCCACCCTGACACTCGACCTTTGCGACACCAGGTTTCGCCCGATCATCATCGCGAAAACCGCACAAGACCAGCCGTAGCCAACGGAACGAAAAACCCCGTTTAATAATTAAACAGGATATTTTATAGCGCGCCGGAAAGTGTTTTCAGAACGGTTCCAACACGAGGTGAACGCCTCCGGCTCGACGCGCTGATCGCGCAGTTCGAAGTTTTACCCGAATCGGAGGTCCTGCAAACCCCCGGCGGTCAGAAACGTGAGCACCGCGCGCGCGAGAGAAAACCCGGGGATGTTTTTCCAAACTGCCAGCCACCTGGGCTATATAAAGACCACCACACTCCCACCCCTTTCTAGGGTTTCCCTAGCCACAAAATTGCAGCCACCCCCTCACAAATACCCCTATTTTCGCAACCAAGCCCAAGCAGATCTGGAATTTCCCCCTGAGCGATCTGGACCGTCAGATCTTCCGATCTGACGGCTAGGAATCGACCTCCTTCCTCCTCCTCTAGCGCCCGAAGGCCTCCGCGCCCGAGCACCTGCCCGAGCTGCCGCCGCCTCTGGCTCCGGCCATCCACGGCGAGCCGCGCCGCTGCCGACCACCATGCCCGACTCCGGCGAGCTCCCTCCTCTTCCCGCGCCTCTTCCTCTCTTCCCTCCTCACCTCTCCTCCCTCTGCATGCAGCTCGCATGGCCGCCAATGCCTTGGACAGGACCTCGAGCCGAGCTCGCACTGCCGCCACTGCAGACCTCCCCATCCTAGATCCGGCGAGGGGCCAACCGGATCCGTCATGCCCTCCTCCGTGCGCGCCTCCCGACGTGCCCGCTTCCCCGGCCGCCCTCGCTGGCGAGCCAGCGATCCAACCGCCGCCGCAGGATTCCTGTGCTTGGGAGCGGGACGGGCGACGAGCCAGCCGCCCTGCTAGCTGGGCCCGACGCGGTGCAGCCCAGGCGGCCCAGCCAGCCCGAGCTGGCCTGCAAAGCCGTGACCTAGGTCCCCGAGCCGAGCGGGCCTCTCCAGGCCGCCAGTTGGGCCGAGCCCATCAGGTGAGGCGCCCTTTTTTATATATTTTTATTATTTTCTATTGGGCCCAGTAGTTTTCGGCCCGTTAGACGTTTTTTTTTCTGGTTTAATAAAATGGCACATTGTGTTTTTATTTTGTGAGTGCTATATCTTTTTAACGGTAGCTCGGATCGCGACGCCTTAAAAATGAAAGTTGCTTAGTTTTTCGTGTAGTTTAAGAAAATATGCTCTTTTGCCATGTTTGACCTTGTTTGCATGCTCTTTACCTGCTAATTACAACTGCTTGCCACTGTAAACTGTAATTGCCATAACTTTTTAACCGTACCTCTTATTAAAATGTTTCTTATATGTAACTTGACTAGAATTGCATGTAGATTGTGTTTATGTTGTTCTTGCTTCCTAATAAAATAAAAAAATATTGTTTAGGGAAAAAAGTACCAAATTATATTTTGTTGTGGGGTCCGCAATAGTTGCCATGTATTGGTTTTACCCCCCACTTAAAATGACTAGATTAGATAGTTTACTTTGTGCTTCACCTCTTGTCATGTTTGTGTGCTATCCCATGCTTCCTTGAGTTGCCATGTTAACAACCTTTGTTGATCACCTGTAGCTAAACAACTTGAACCACCGTAAACGTGCGGTATCGTCGTGTGTGACGAGTACTCCACTTAAATTGTTAGTAACCTATCTCGACGGTAGGTGCGATGTCTCGTGTTGCTTCTTGTTGATGCTTTCTCGTGTTTGCCTCGTAATAATAGAGTGCTTGCTCGTTTATTTCTTTCCAGTGTTTACCGTCTTGTGTGCTTCCGCGGGTACCTTTCGGAGACGATGCGAGCTTGCGATCAACTACACCTTCGGAACCCGGCTTATCAACAGGCAAGGACTATACATTACTTATGATCCATTCTATTTTAACCAGCGGTTTGCATGCTAGTCTAGGTTAAGTTCGATGTTTGATCCTACCACATGTTTACAGCCTCTTTTAAACCGATACAGCCATGTCCCCTCCCAGCAAACCATGTACAGCTATGTTACTATTGCTCGTTGCTCAGCCCCTGCTTAGTATGCATGCTTAGGATGCTACGATGTTACCCTGTTACTCCTTGGTTTTGGGCTGTCACATTATTATATTGTTGTTGATGATATGATTATTATTATGTTTACTACATTTGATGAAGGATGGAAGGTCTAGGCTATCCCGCCCCGACGCTTTGTTCAATTCGAGTCACCTAGGATCCGAGTTCTGGGTATTTGTTTTGAGACTGAGCGTGCCTAACCGCGTGTGGGATTTTATGGGGTCCCCTTTTCTTACCTATCTAACTTCAAACATTTCTAGTGGTGGCCCGAGCTGATTTACCATATGAAACCCCGTGTGTGTTCTTGGTGGATCCCCTCGCAATTTTTAAACAACCCGGACTAGCGGAGACATGGTTTCCCTGTTGGTCCACCTTTGACCGAAGAGCGACCGAGGCCTCACGTGAGGCGTCTCGGTAACCCAAACCCTGTTGAGACGGAAGAGTCCGATCCGAGAGCGTGGCTAGCTTTTGGATTGGGTGTCGACTCCCCGGGGGGCACTCGGATTTGTTCGTTGTTAGTTAGAGGGACCTGTCATTTCGGATCTCTTATAACTAAATCATAAAATGGTTGCCTGTGATGGGTAGCAACTAAGAGAGATGGACGTGCGTGCGGAGCCTTGTAATGGGTAGTTGGTAGACCCCTGTAGGGTTAAATCTTTTCGAGAAGCCGTGTCCACGGTTATGGATGACTTGAGATCTACTCCTTGTTCATAGACAACAACAACTGAGATAATCTTAATATACCTTGATCAACGTGTGTGTGCCTTGATTGCTTCTTCTTCGTCGGGATGCGAAGAGGAGGACAAGGATAGGATAGGTATTATGTTTGTGAAGTAGGTGGATAGCAGACTTGTTGGAGGCAATTCCTCATCGAATGCTTGGCTTCTTATCTTACTCTCTAGATCGTTAGCCACTTCATAAATGCTAGCGCGGCAGCAACCTCACCACTTACCCCACCCTTACCGTAAACTACTAGTAGTCCTAGAATGACGAGTGATTAATTTCTTGCTGGGTCGGTTGACTACTACAGTTGGATGCTGAGTACTTCTGTACTCATGATACTACCCCCAAACTCTTTTCAGGGTTCTTGATCGACAACAGGAATGGTGATCGACGTTTCACGTGGAGACTCGACGACGACTAGTTAGGCGGATCCCGGCGGAGGGCCTGGACCCGTGTGGTTATGGGATCGATGTTTTTCTCTTTGCCAGTAGGCATTTCATTGTAGTCTGTACTCAGACATGTATCTTCCGTTGTTGTATTGTATTAAGGCAGTTGTATGCCGCATGTATGAGATGTTGTATCCTTGTATCTGTAATGTTGTGATATCATGTTGGAAATCCGGGCCATATGACCTCGTCATATGTCGCGGTGGGACCGATATGTGCTTCGTCCCCGGATCTGGATGGAAACATCTAGATCTGGAACAGTACCGCATATCGGGCCTTACAACTTGGTATCAGAGCCTTACCGGCCGTAGGATCCCTTCTCTGGCCGAAGTCGAGTCTAGAAAAAAACTATTTTGTAGTTACTACGTTAGTTATCGGAGAGTAGGAATCTTTTTACTCCTTACCCTTGCTCTGGTCAGAAAAAGTGTCGTAAGTGTTTTATTCTTGCCTTATCCCCTTCAAACTTTTGGATCTCGAGTGTGTGGAGTATCGAAATCGTTACAATGCTTTGCTTGGGAAGTATTGTCTAAATTCCGAGCTCAGGTGGGAATTCCTGTAGTACCTTTAGCTTCTCCGATTTTGCGTATCATCTGGGTCATCCATTGCCATCCATCCTTTTGCCGGTGTTTTCACGACTTGCGTCGAAAAGCACTATCCCTTGATCTGCGTTTCGCGATCGTTCTTCCTCTTGTCACTGACGGTTTCGTTTTTCCGACGATGTCGTCTCTCTGCGGAAATTATCTCAACATGAGTTCGACGTCGACATGGAGCAGGGTCCCTTGTTGGTGGAGTTGAAGATCGTCGACTCTCTTCTTTCCCCCTTCCCTCTCCCCCGGATCGTCCAGGATCTCGGGACGAGATCCTTTGTTGGTGGTGTTGTATTGTAACAACCCAGATTTCACAAATATTAAAAAATTTGTTTTCGGCGTGAATTGTTTGATTGTCTGATTTGTTTGCGGTGTTTGCATCCCCTATTTATCGATCGACAATTATTTTCCCCCCTCTTATCTCGTATCGGAAGGAGACCGACCTTTTCCACCCTGACACTCGAACTTTGCGACACTAGGTTTCGCCCGATCATCGTCGCGAAAACCGCACAAGACCATCCGTAGCCAACGGAACGAAAAACCCCGTTTAATAATTAAACAGGATATTTTTATAGCGCGCCGGAAAGTGTTTTCAGAGCGGTTCCAACACGAGATGAATGCCTCCGGATCGACGCGCTGATCGCGCAGTTCGAAGTTTTACCCGAATCGGAGGTCCTGCGAACCCCCGGCAGTCAGAAACGTGAGCACCGCGCGCGCGAGAGAAAACCCGGGGATGTTTTTGCAAACTTCCAGCCACCTGGGCTGTATAAAGAGCACCACACTCCCACCCCTTTCTAGGGTTTCCCTAGCCACAAAATTGCAGCCACCCCCCTCACAAATACCCCTATTTTCGCAACCTAGCCCAAGCAGATCTGGAATTTCCCCCTGAGCGATCTGGACCGTCAGATCTTCCAATCTGACGGCCAGGAATCAACCTCCTTCCTCCTCCTCCAGCGCCCAAAGGCCTCCGCGCCCGAGCACCTGCCCGAGCTGCCGCCGCCTCTGGCTCCGGCCATCCACGGCGAGCCGCGCCGCTGCCGACCACCATGCCCGACTCCGGCGAGCTCCCTCCTCTTCTCGCGCCTCTTCCTCTCTTCCCTCCTCACCTCTCCTCCCTCTGCATGCAGCTCGCATGGCCGCCAATGCCTTGGACAGGACCTCGAGCCGAGCTCGCACTGCCGCCACTGCAGACCTCCCCATCCTAGATCCGGCGAGGGGCCAACCGGATCCGTCATGCCCTCCTCCGTGCGCGCCTCCCGACGTGCCCGCTTCCCCGGCCGCCCTCGCTGGCGAGCCAGCGATCCAACCGCCGCCGCAGGACTCCTGTGCTCGGGAGCGGGACGGGCGACGAGCCAGCCGCCCTGCCAGCTGGGCCCTACGCGGTGCAGCCCAGGTGGCCCAGCCAACCCGAGCCGGCCTGCCATGCCGTGACCCAGGTCCCCGAGCCGAGCCGGCCTCTCCAGGCCGCCAGTTGGGCCGATCCATCAGGTGTGGCGCCCTTTTTTATATATTTTTTTATTATTTTCTGTTGGGCCTAGTAGTTTTAGGCCCATTATACGTTTTTTTTTCTGGTTTAATAAAATGGCACATTGTGTTTTAATTTTGCGAGTGCTATATCTTTTTAACGGTAGCTCGGATCGCGACGCCTTAAACATGAAAGTTGCTTAGTTTTTCGTGTAGTTTAACAAAATGTGCTCTTTTTCCATGTTTGACCTTGTTTCCATGCTCTTTACCTGCTAATTACAACTGCTTGCCACTGTAAACTGTAATTGCCATAACTTTTTAACCGTACCTCTGATTAAAATGTTGCTTATATGTAACTTGACTAGAATTGCATGTAGATTGTGTTTATGTTGTTCTTGCTTGCTAATAAAATAATAAAATATTGTTTAGGGCAAAACAGTACCAAATTCCATTTTTTCGTGGGGTCCGCAATAGTTGCCATGTATTTGTTTTACCCCCCACTTAAAATGACTAGATTAGATAGTTTACTTTGTGCTTCACCTCTTGTCATGTTTGTGTGCTATGCCATGCTTCCTTGAGTCGCCATGTTAACAACCTTTGTTGATCACCTTTAGCTAAACAACTTGAACCACCGTAAACGTGCGGTATCGTCGTGTGTGACGAGTACTCCACTTAAATTGTTAGTAACCTATCTCGACGGTAGGTGCGATGTCTCGTGTTGCTTCTTGTTGATGCTTGCTCGTGTTTGCCTCGTAATAATAGAGTGCTTGCTCGTTGATTGCTTTCCAGTGTTTACCGTCTTGTGTGCTTCCGCGGTTACCTTTCGGAGACGATGCGAGCTTGCGATCAACTACACCTTCGGAACCCGGCTTATCAACAGGCAAGGACTATACATTACTTATGATCCATTCTATTTTAACCAGCGGTTTGCATGCTAGTCTAGGTTAAGTTCGATGTTTGATCCTACCACATGTTTATAGCCTCTTTCAAACCAATACAGCCATGTCCCCTCCCAGCAAACCATGTACTGATATGTTACTATTGCTCGTTGCTCAGCCCCTGCTTAGTATGCATGCTTAGGATGCTACGATGTTACCCTGTTACTCCTTGGTTTTGGGCTATCACATTATTATATTGTTGTTGATGATATGATTATTATAATGTTAACTATATTTGACGAAGGATGGAAGGTCTAGGCTATCCCGCCCCGACGCTTTGTTCCATTCAAGTCACCTAGGATCCGAGTTCCGGGTATTGGTTTTGAGACTGAGCGTGCCTAACCGCGTGTGGATTTTATGGGGTCCCCTTTTCTTACCTATGTAGCTTCAAACATTTCTAGTGGTGGCCCGAGCTGATTTACCATATGAAACCCCGTGTGTGTTCTTGGTGGAACCCCTCGCAATTTTTAAACAACCCGGACCAGCGGAGACATGGTTTCCTTGTTGGTCCACCTTTGACCGAAGAGGGCCCGAGGCCTCACGTGAGGCGTCTCGGTAACCCAAACCCTGTTGAGACGGAAGAGTCCGATCCGAGAGCGTGGCTAGCTTTTGGATTGGGTGTCGACTCCCCGGGGGCCACCCGGATTTGTTCGTTGTTAGTTAGAGGGACCTGTCGGTTAGGATCTCTTAGAACTAAATCATAAAATGGTTGCCTGTGATGGGTAGCAACTAAGAGAGATGGACATGCATTCGGAGCCTTGTAATGGGCATTGGTACACCCCTGCAGGGTTAAATCTTTTCGAGAAGCCGTGTCCACGGTTATGAACGACTTGATACCTACTCCTTGTTCATAGCCAACAACAACTGAGGTAATCTTAATATAACTTGATCAACGTGTGTGTGCCTTGACTACTTCTTCGTCGTCGGGATGCGAAGAGGAGGACAAGGATAGGATAGGTGTTATGTTTGCGAAGTAGGTGGATAGCAGACTTGTTGGAGGCGATTCCTCATCGAATGCTTGGCTTCTTATCTTACTCTCTAGATCGTTAGCCACTTCATAAATGCTAGCGTGGCAGCAACCTCACCACTTACCCCATCCTTACCGTAAACTACTAGTTTTCCTAGAATGACGAGTGATGAAGTCCTTGCTGGGTCAGTTGACCACTACAGTTGGATGCTGAGTACTTCTGTACTCATGATACTACCCCCAAACTCTTTTCAGGGTTCTTGATCGACAAAAGGTATGGTGATCGACGTTTCACGTGGAGACTCCACGACGACTAGTTAGGCGGATCCTGGCGGAGGGCCTGGACCCTTGTGGTTATGGGATCGATGTTTTTCTCTTTGCTAGTAGGCATTTCATTGTAGTATGTACTCAGACATGTATCTTCCGCTGTTGTATTGTATTAAGGCAGTTGTATGCCGCTTGTATGAGATGTTGTATCCTTGTATCTGTAATGTTGTGATATCATGTTGGAAATCCGGGGCATATGACCTCGTCATATGTCGCGGTGGGACCGATATGTGCTTCGTCCCCGGATCTGGATGGAAACATCTAGATCTGGAACAGTACCGCATATCGGGCCTTACAAGCGTCTTTGCCTAAGATTAAAATCTGGCTGGGTGAATATGTATTTGAGGCTTTGGTGGTCGGAAAAGATCTCACAACGATTACTAAGGAGTTAATGTCGCCAAGTTGTCAGGGCATGAACTACGACAGCGAGTTCAAGATCATGGGTAGGATAGTTCTCTTCATGTGGACGCAACTGGCGTGAAGCATAAGCTACCACATGTCTATCTTGCATAAGTATGCATCCTAACCCTTGCCGTGAGGCGTCACAAAAGATCTCGAAATCCTTTTTGGTGTCTGGAGGCGCAAGTACGAGTGCAGAAGTCAATCTTCTTTTTAGCTCTTGAAAGCTTTCCTCACACTTGGGGGTCCATTGGAATTTCTTATCTTTCTTGAGGAGTTCAGTTAGAGGCTTTGCAACTTTAGAAAAGTTCTCGATGAAGCGGCGGCAATAGCTGGCTAGGCCAAGAAAACTTCTAACTTTCTTAACCAATTCAGGTGGAGTCCAGTCAAGGAAGGGCTAAACTCTCTCAGGATTCACAGCAATGCCTTTTGCAGAAATCACGTGGCTTAAGTAGGTCACTTCTGGTAGCCAAAATTCACACTTGGAGAACTTGGCATAAAGGCGGTGCTCTCTAAGTTTCATCAATACCAGCCTAAGATGTTCGGCATGTTCTTCTTCGTTCTTCGAGTAGATGAGAATTTCATCAAGATAAACTACAAATTTTTTATCTAAGTACTCCATGAAGATTGAATTCATCATGCGCGAGAAAGTGGCAGGGGCATTGGTTAAACCAAAGGACATGACAGTGTACTCGTAAAGACCATAACGAGTAGTGAAAGCCGTTTTTGGAATGTCCTCGTTTCGGTTTTTGATTTGATGATAGCCTAATCTCAAATCCATCTTGGAGAAGACAGAGGATCCAGCAAGTTGATCATAAAGATCATTGATCCTGGGCAGTGAGTACTTGTTCTTTATCGTCGCTAGATTTAGCGGACGATAGTCTACGCACATCCTTTATGTTCCATCTTTCTTTGTTACGAACAGAACGGGGCAACCCCATGGCGATGAGCTAGGGCGGACGAAACCTTTTGCCAACAAAGCTTCAAGTTGGATTTTAAGCTCAGCTAGCTCACGTGGGGCCATTCTGTATGGGCGTCTGGAAATTGGTGCGGTTCGGGGCATAAGATCCACTATGAATTCCACACATCTGTCGGGTGGCATTCCCGGCAGATCTTCAGGAAGGACATCCGGGAAGTCACGAACCACCGGAACATCTTCAAGGTTGGGAAGGGGAAGCACATTCAAAGAATGCATCTGGGTTCTTCTCCTTGGTGAGGAGTAATCTATTGTCCGGCCTGAAGGATGTGTAAGTCTAACTGACTTGGCTTTACAATCAAGAAAAGCATTTTGTCTTGATAACGAATCCATACCAAGGATGACATCAATGTATGAAGACTTGAGGGCTATGAGTGAAGCAAAGAATATTAAACCCTCAATTGCAATTTGATTACCATGGCTTACTCTATTAGTTTTCCACTTTGAGCCAGGAGTTTGGATAATCTTTGGGGTGAACATTTCATCAAAGGATATCTCATGCCGAAGTGCATAACTCTCCGACATGAATGAGTGAGATGCTCCTGGATCGGAAAGGACAGAAGTGGGAACAAAATTGACTGGGACTGTACCAAGAATGACGTCAGAAGTACCATCAGTTTCCTCAGCTGAGATTTGGTTCACACTTCCAAGATTTGCGGAAGTGGAAGGCTTGGCGGTGGAAACGTTCGGGGGTGGCTTGGCACGAAAATTGGGGTTCCCTTTGCATGGTGTGGAGCATTCTGACTTATGGGGCACTCACGAGCGTAGTGACCAGGCTGGCCACATCTGAAGAAGGCTCCAAAGATAGTGCGGGGAGCTGGGTCGTTTAGTGGAGATGGTAGACGAGGCGGCACAAGGGATGGCCTCGGTGGATTGTTTTGGTGGAACAAACTGTTAGGAATCCAGATCATGCACTTATGAGGGCGTGAACTAGAAGAAGGCGCAAGCTCAAGAGCATGATTGCGAGACTTCTCGAAAACTTCATTGCCATGCTCAGCTCTGAAGGATCTGTTGACTAAATCCTCAAAGGTGGCAAACTCAAGGAGGTTGAGATCAGGAGGAAGGATGGGGCTAAGTCCCTTGCGGAACCTTGCCTGCTTTCTGGCATCGGTGGTGATCTCATCTTGGGCATAACGAGCAAGACGGTTGAACTCCCTCACATACTCGTGAATGGACATCTCTCCTTGATTCAGATTGCAGAACTCTTCCTTCTTGCACTCCATCAACTCATCCAGAATGTGGTACCCTCGAAAGGCAACACAGAACTCCTGCCAAGTTACTACGTGACCATCTGGCTGCATTGAAACATAGTTCTCCCACCACTGAAGAGCAGCACCTTCCAAGAAGTATACCGCGAAAATAACTCGGTCATCGGGAGCAACATGTGATGTATCAAGCTTACGCTCGATGGAACGGAGCCAATCATCAGCTTCGAGGGGCTCAGAAGAACATCGGAATACCGGTGGCCTGAGGAAGATGAAGTCCTGAATGCTGGCCACCACATTACGATGGTCGGCGGTATTCTGTTCGATGAGCTCCAGAAGGCGTGTTTGATCACGTCTATTCTTCTCAGCTTTAATCATGACTTCCGCCGCAGAAGGCGGTGGTGGAGGTGCATCATCATTTCGATTCCGATCACGGTCTCGATTGCGACGAACAGCACTACGAGTTCCACCTGACATCCTATGTGATAAAAATCAATAATCAGAACAGGTTGTACGATGGAATCAAAGATAAGAGGGCATGATTTTGGAAGAAAAGATCATAATGCAAAGGCAATGATTCATAGAAACATGGGATAAATCTGGCAGCATAACGGCTACACCGGTATGGAAAACAAGACAACCTCGAGGAGATTGGACAGAACTTCCTCAAGGAACTCAAAACACGGAGACTCTGGACGACCACAACAATCCTACGGCTACAAGGAAGCACTCAACGAGATTTTCTAGTAAGATATAGATGAGCCTAGTCCTATCATCCCGTAGAAAAGATAAGGGTGACTCAGAACTCAGATCGATGAGGGTAAGGAGAAAAAGAAGCCTTACATTGTTCCCTTAATACCCAAGTAACTATATAAATATAGAATGCAAGACTCGCTACAACACAATCATATGGAGAGCCGAGAACCGTACCCACTTGTCTAAGTAGACAAGGCCAAGCACAGAACGTTCTCGGAAAGCACCGAACGTGAGGGCCATCCCATTCAGGCCGGATGATCAACTGAGATGGGTCCTCATTGTCCGCACACAAGTCTAAATGATATGGGTGATGAACTCCCATACTCATAGACAAGTCGCCTCAACCATACTATCGATTGTATTATAACCCTTACATAGAGTTACTCCAGCCCGATCACTTAGTCGGGGTCTAGGGCGGGCTCGATCATACAACAAAGTGTGCATGTGACAGAGTCACGAGCAATCGCATCGCGATGCCCCAAGCTACGCACATCTAAGGGCCACTTGGTGTATAAAATACCGCCAGCCAGATCACAACTAAGGTCTCCAAAACCCATACTAAGACATGCATGTTATAATCATACACGCAGCACACATGTCCAGTATGAACAACAGGTATCATTGAAATTCTCTACAAAGTATACAACTTTATTGATAACTCTTACAGAGTGCACACAGAGATCACAAGTCTGTGATCCAACATTACATCAAACATGCGGAAGCAAAGTAGGTCTGAGTACAGACAAGTTTAACAAATGGCTTAGAGAAGCCTTATCTATAAACAAGCCCTTCCACGAGGGACCAGTCATCTGAATGGGACTAAACTAGCTTGATTAGTCGTCGAGCTCCAGGAAGAATCCACCTTCGGGGTCAGGGGGGTTCATCTAAAACATAGAATAAGCAAAAGTGAGTACAAAGTCGTACTCAGCAAGACTTACTTAGGAACTATACTACTCATGCACATGTATCAAGGTAAAGGGAGGTGGGGTTCAATTGCAGAAGTGCCAGCTTTGACTTGGCTAGTCCTGAACTACGAGTACCAGACTTGAGGTAAGAAGCGTACACGAGTCCACTACAAGTCTCCAACCAATTACACCACTATGATGCCTTCCTCGACTTCCCCACGAGAAAGAACGCCATAGCACTCACGCTTATCTTGGCAAGTTTTATAAGTAACCAGTTCAAGTTGTCTAATAATCGAGCACATCTTTCCAAGTAGTCCCTTACCGCGGACGCGGCTATTCGAATAGTTTATTAACCCTGCAGGGGTGTACTTCTACACACATGAAATGATCAGTTACCGCCGGGATCTCGTCACCCTTCAAGAGGGTGTCGGCGAGGATAATTTCCACAACTTTTACCTCACAGCCAACTCAAGTACAATGGAGACGCCTATGTGGGTTGGAGTCCACATCGTCAACCCGGCCGGTTTACCGATGTGGTCCCAGAAGATGTGTGCAGGGTCCCAAGCCGGTCTGAATAGCCGTTCTTCCACTTCGCAGACCGAGCCACAGACCTACCAGAACTCCGAACTATAGCGACTCATTGAACTGAGAAGGGGTGAGTTAGTAGGTTGAGCGGGGGTCCATGTGCCCAACATGTGGTAGTACTCTTCATCTTGGATCACCATACAAGAACTCGGGCTTAAGGCGGTGTTCAACGAGACAACCCACTATGTACTCCTACACAGCCTCTCATCGTTCACCTTGTATTAGGGTAGATTCACCAACACATTTCCACCATCATCATCATGATGACTACCATCCCGACTCACAAAATAGTAACCTCATTGTAACTCTAAGCATGCAATAAGCAGTAAGAGTTGCAGGGGTCACATGATAGCAAGCAACTCCTACATTTGCTAGGGTTGTGGTTTGCTTACTACTATGACAAAAAGATAGGTCATGCAAAGGATTGGGTTCAACTATGCGGTAGAAACGTTATCATGGTGATCATCCTAAACAATGCATAAGCGAGACTGAGAGGGATGTGGGATTTTATCGACATGATCAATGGGGGTTTACTTGCCTTGCTGACGAGGGTCAGTCACGGGGTCTTCAACGAAGGGGGTGATCTCGGGTTCCGGCTCAACTTCTATCCGAGCAAACAATACAAACAACGTGATCAACATAAGTTACAATGCACAAGCACATGATCAATTGTATAAGGTGATGTTCATGGTACTGATGTGTTGAGCATTCCATTTAAAAGGAGTATATTGCACTTGAAATGCAAATTCAAACTCCATTTGATTTATCGATGAATTTCAAATGCATTTTAACCAATGAATGTTCATTTGAAAAGGTTGATCATGAAGTGATGTTGTAAAGGTGAGGTAAAGCCTCTGATGTGTGGATGAAATCATTTAAAAGAAGTGTGTTGCAAAGTCATTTGCAAATTCACTCCAAATTTGAATTCAAATTAAATGCATATGGATGTTTGCCACTGTTTACCCAATTTAAATTGGTCAAACATGAAAACAAAGTCCATATTCGGAATCCTTGCATTTTTTGATAATTTTGGACATATTATTTTCCCAATTTGGAGTTGAAATAAATTAATTATGAATTTCCAAAGTTTGGCCTATTTTCTGGATTTTCTGAAATTAAATTAAATCAATTAATCGTTTTACTGCGTCATCATGACGTCAGTGTGACGTCAGAGGGCTGCTGACGTGTGGGGCCCTGTTGTCAGTGGCTGGGGGGATTAAACCGTTCTGCTTAATCTAAACCTAATTAGATTAGGGCCTTGGGCCCACTGGCCAGTGACACTAGGGGGGGATTAGTGCAGGGGTTAGCGCTAATGCCCTTGGGCCCACGGGACAGTGAGAGAGGGGAGCGGGTTAATGGCGTCACCGGCACGGGGCTCGCCGGAGTTCGCCGGACTTGGGTGTTTGGGCAAGGGAAGAGGAACCTGGGGTACGGGCGTGTGCTGCGCGAAGTCGCGCGTCGGGCTGTGCCACTTGGGGTTCAAACGGGGCTTTGTGGGGACGTCGAGTTCGAAGGAGGCGGCGGCCCGTGGCTCTGACCTCGCCGGAATCAGCTCTCGGGAACGAGAGGAGGCAGGGAAAGGGGCAATCGGACGAGCTCCTCACCGTGAACGCGAAGAAGAACTCGGGGATGCCGGAGGGAGCTTGGTGGCTGCGCAATTGTAGACTTCCTCCTCGGCGGCCGGCGGCAACTCCTCGAGGCGTACGTCGGCTCCGGTGCGGCTCGTGTCAAATTGATGTGGGGGATCGAGGTAAACGTCGTCGGGGAAGAGAATGGACACGGTGGCGTTGCCAAGCTTGGCCAGTGGCCACGTCGGGGCACACTCGTGCTCTGCGCTAGGGTTCGGGGTGCTCTGGTTCTCGTCGCCGGAGAGGAAAGAGGGGGTCTGGATGAGAGCTGGGGCGCGAGGAAGGTGTGTAGTAGTCGTGCGAAGCAGAGAGAGGTGAGGGGGAGGCCTAGAAGGGCCTGGAGCCTCGTCGTGTCATCGCCGTGGTCTCCTCTGCTCCATCGAGAAGCTTGGAGCGGCGAGGTAGAAGACGACAAGCTCTCTGGTGGGCTGGGCCGAGGCGACAGGAGGTGGGCCTTCGCCTGTGGAGCAAGGTAAGCCCCTTTTGCTTTTTCTTTTTATTTATTTCTACTTCTGTGTTGACCTAGCTAATAAAATAGCTAGGTATTTTTATAAATGCCCAAATTAATTTATATGGCCTCATAATAAACAGAGATAGCCACATAAATTTTTTGTACAATTTTAAAATTCAAATAATTTGAATCTTAATCCAAATAGGGGTTTAATTAATTTCCAAAGCTCTATTTGGAATTTTGTAAAATTCCATATGCATGAAGTGGGTCCCACACCACTTGCAACATGATCATACATATTTTCAGAAGTTTTACAACTTTTCAAATGAATTTTTGGAACAATTTTTTATCTGGCCATTTGAATTAAAATCAACTAGGGCTTCTGCTTCCCCATTTTTGAATTTCAATTTGAATTTTTCACATGATGCAATGTGACTTGCTATTCTAGCACATACCTAACTTGGGGTTGTGACAATGATCAATTGAAAGCCGCTCAGTCTCGTCAGAAAAGCTACTATGATCGTCATCATAGGCAAGAAAGATACAATCTGGATGAGAAGGCTTACCTTCGGGTTACTCCTCTGAAGGGTACCCAATGATTCGGTATCAAAGGCAAGTTGGCTCCACGTTACATCGGACCTTTCTGCATTCTTGCCACACGTGGAGAAGTTGCCTACCAACTTGAACTACCCCCGCAACTTTCCCGAGTACATGATGTATTCGATGTGTCACAACTCAGGCGTTGCTTCAAGGACCCCATCCGCGAGGTCGACCATGAAACTCTTGATCTCCAAGATGACATTTCTTATCGAGAGTACCCTATTCGTATTCTTGATTCAGTAGAGCGTGTCACTCGTCATCAGAAGATCAGGTTTCTTAAAGTGCAATGGTCACATCACTCCGAGAAAGAAGCAACATGGGAAAGAGAAGACCGCCACCGTGTCGAGTAACCCTCCTTCCTCCCGACGACTTCTGAATCTCGGGACGAGATTCTTTTGAGTGGGGGCGAGTTGTCACAACCCCAGCTTAGGTATGTGCTAGGGTTCAAGTGCTCCTTTGCATCATGCAAATATTTCAAAAGAAATCCAATTGGGGGAAAAGAAAAGACCCAAAATAAATCATTTAAATGGCCAGATAAAAATCTTTTTCCAAAAATCTTTTGAACATTTGAAAAATTCCTATAAATGATGGTGATCATTTTAAAAGTTTTTTGGGTTCAATCCCATGCTCATGGAATTTTCAACAAATACATAAGTGCCTTGGAAATTAAATAATACCCCTATTTGAATTGAAATTCAAAATGTTTGAATTTCAAAAATCCCCAAACTTTGTGAATGGCTATCTAAATGCCTTGTGAGGCCACATAAAAATTTGGAGGATTTTATAAAATGCCTTGCTATTTTATACAGGGCAAAAATAATTACAGAAAAAGAAAACAAAAAACAATTGCAGAGAGAAAAAGGAAAAAGTTATCCCAGCCCACCCTACCAGGCCTAGGGCCCAACTAGTTCTCCCACGGCCCAGGCCCAGCAGCACCCTTGTGGTCTTCCTCACGCGTCGGCAAGCAGCTCAGTGGCCGGCATGCTGACGCCGGCGGGCAGCAGCTAGCCTGCCTGGCCCTTCCCAGCCCTTCTACTCGCGCCAAGAGACGCCCACGTTGCCCCGCTCCTCTTACCCCCTCGCAGCGCGCTTTTTCCCATCCTCCTCCTCGCCATTTCCGCGTCGCCCGAAGCCCGCCCGAGCGCGCCGCCCAGAACGCCGCGGCCAACGGCCGATCGTCTTCGACTCCAAGCGCTTCGAATCGAGCAAGGAGGCCCCGTAGTCGACGCCATCTTCACCGCCTTCCCCGCCGGCCGCCTCTCGTCGGCGAGCGATTCCTCCGCCAAAGCAACCCGTACGACCTCGCCATCCCCTCCTGCACCTCCGGGGTGAGCCCTCTTCCTTTTGCCCCCTCTTGTGCTTCTCGCTGTGGCCCGTAGCCCATTCTCGCTGTGGCCAGTGGATCCTCCGCCGCGCGCGTCAACGCCGACGTGCTCCCCGGCCTTGCCTTGGCCCCCCGATGGCATGGCTAGATGCAGGAGAGCACGGGGCACCTCCCCGTCCAAGTCCCGTGCCGCCCCCGTGCACGAAATAGAAACTCCGGCGTTGCTCCGCCGTGGCCCGAGCCGCCGGCGTGAAGATGCCTGGTTATTTAACTCTAAACACCCACTAACCTCACCCCTTAACCTCACAGAAAGGGGGGCCCTGCCCCCTTAATTAAGCACTGCTTAATTATTCAAATCGGAATTAACCACCTGGGCCACTGACATGTTGGCCCCACATGTCAGCCCCCCTGTGACATCAGCATTGCAGCATGCTGATGCAATAACTCCAATTTCTCAGTTTATTTAAATTACAAAAATTGCAGAAAATAGGTAAAACTTTAGAAATTCATAGAATATTCATATTAACTCAAAATTAAACATATAATATATGAAAAATTATCAGAAAAATGCAAGGATTTTGAATATGAAATTTTTTTATATGTTTGACCATTTTAAAATGGGTGAACAGGAGCAAATGTGCATATGACATAATTTGAATTTGAATTTGGAGGTTGAATTTGAAATTCAATTGCAATAAACTTCATTTAAGATGAATTTTCCACAAACCAGTAGCATTTACATCATTTCACCACTTAACATGTGCTTGTGCATTCTATTTCAATGTCGCCCCCTTTTTGTTGATGATTGTGTCGGTAACAGCTTTTCCGAGACGGTGATCACCCCCTGAAGCAGAAGACCGATAACCAGAGTATCGTCAGCATGGCAAGCAAACCCCATTGATCATGTCTATAAAATCCAACTTCCCTCTTAGTCTCGCTTATGCATGTTTAGGAGATCACCTTGTTATCGATTCTACCGCATATTTGAACCCATATCCGATGCATGACCTATCATCTTGTCACAGTAGTAAGCAAACCACAATCCTGGCTGACATAGGACTTGATTGATATCATGTGGCCCCTGCAACTGTTAAAGCTTATTGCATGCCTAGAGTTTACAATGAGGATACTTCTATCTGTGAGTCGGGATGTATTGATCATGGTGTTGATGAAGGTGAAACTGTGTTGGTGAATCCACCCTAATACAAGGTGAACGATGAGAGGCTGGGTAGGAGTACACAGTGGGTTGTCTCGTTGAACATCGCCTTAAGCCTGAGTTCTTGTGTGGTGATCCAAGACGAAGAGTACTACCACATGTTGGGCTCATGGACCCCCGCTCAACCTACTAACTCACCCCAGTTCAAGTCCAGGAGTCACTAGTTCGGGTTTTCAATTTGGCATATGCATAGAAAAAGAATGAAGGAAAGTTTGCATCATTTAGATATGTGGGTGGACCTGTGAGACAGTAAAACCATCTTCTAAGGTGGCGTCTCGGTCGCCTGTATCGTCTGAGTCCATATCGTTGACCCGGTCGAACTCTTGAGCGGTGAGCAACTCAGATGGTTGATTCCTGGTTTAGAGTTGGCTGTGAGGTAACAGTTGTGGAAATTATCCTCGCCGACACCCGCTTGAATGGTGTCGAGGCCAAGGCGGTAACTGATAGTTTCATGTGTGTAGCAGTACACCCATGCAGGGTTAACAAAACTATTCGAATAGCCGAGTTCGCGGTCATGGACTACTTGGAGACCTATGCTTGATCATTAGACAACTTCAATGGATACATATAAAACTTGCCAAGATAAGTTTGAGTGCTATGGCATGCTTTCTCGTGGGAAGTCGAGGAAGTATCCATAGTGGTGTATTTGGTTGGAGGCTTGGTTGTGGACTCGTGTATGCTTCTTACCTCAAGTCTGGTACTCGTAATATAGGACTAGCCAAGTCAAAGCTGGCACTTGTTCATGTTGAAACCCTCCCTTTACCTTGAAACTTGAGCATGAGTAGTATAGTTCTGATGTAAGTCTTGCTGAGTACGACTTTGTACTCGCGTTTGCTTATTCTATGTTCTAGATGAGAACCCAGACCCCGAAGGAGACACCTTCCTGAAGCTCGACGATGACTAAGCTAGTATAGTTCCAGACAACAGTCTGGTCCTTCGTGGAAGGGCATGTATGTAGAACAAGGCTTCTCTAAGCCATTTGTTAATCTTGTGTGTACTCAGACCTAATTTGCTTCCGTTGTTTGATGTAATGATGGATCATAGTCATCTGATCGTTGTGTACTCTATGTAAGTCAATAAAGATATACTTTGTAGAGTTCATGCGATGAATAGCTGCTATTTACACTGGACATGTATGCTGCGTGTATGATTATAACATGCATGTCTTAGTGTGGGGTTCGATAGCTTAGTTGTGTTCTTGTCGGCGGTCTTTTATACACCAAGTGGCCCTTAGATGTGCGCAGCTTGGGGCATCGCGATGTGATTGCTCGTGACTCTGTCACGTGGCACACTTTGTTTTATGATTGAGCCCGCCCGAGACCCCGACTAAGTGATGGGGCTAGAGTCTGTTTACGTAAGTGTTATAATTCAATCGATAATATGGTTGAGGCGACTTGTCTATGAGTATGGGATTTCACCACCCATAATCATTTAGACTTGTGAGCAGGCGATGAGGACCCATATCAGTTGATCATCCGGCCTGGATGGGATGCCCCTTATGTTCCATGCTTTTCGAGAGTGTTCTGTGCTTGGCCTTGTCTGCTTAGACAAGTGGGTATGGCTCTCGGTTCTCCATATGATTCAGTTGTGACTGGAATTACATACGCATATTTCGGGTCCCGACACATATTCAGAGTTCGTTCTCTTAACACTAAAGAGACTCTTCCAGAGACCCCAATGAGGATAAATCCCCAAGAAACTCTCACAAAGCGTAATAAAACACGCAATGTGGAGTATCCCGTTAGGGGTCAAATCGTGCAACTGCAGCTGATATGTGAAGAGCAGCCCACGGACAAACGGATGAAGAGGAAGAGAAAAGTCGCCATGGAAGAAGCTTTGGAAGCATACTCGTTCATCAGGACGAGGCGTAAGCACCTCCTCTTCCCCAGGAATCCAAGCAACATCCTTCGCCACCAGCCCATCGGCCACCAGCACATCCAGATCTGCAGCGGAGAAAATGGAACACTCCCACCATCCAGTCATCCTTGCCGCCTTTTGTGCTGCGCTTCGAGGACGTCTGGACTTAGATCTAGCCGCGCAGCGAAAAGGAAGAACAAGGCGAGCGGCGCGACGAAGAAGATGACAGGAGGAGGCAAAGGAAGAAGAAGACAGGCAAGCCAAGCATAGGGTAAAAACCTAAAATTACCCATCCTTTTGGTATTTAACCCACCACCCAAGGGCCATACACTCATCGTTGATCTCGGAGGCCCACGGCATGGCACGATCCCATCACAGTTGTGCAGTATGGAAAACTCAACCGACGCAGTAAATACATTGCCCACTCTACGCAAAAAAAGAGGATCATCATCACGCGGAGCGAAATTACCGCACGACATCGTGTCATGTCAAGCCCACTGTGCATGGCAGCCCAACTTGTCACACATATTTGACAAAATTCACTTCTCAGTAAGGCGTGTTGAGTATGCATCCCCATGGCCCATTAAAGGTTTGTTTTGACTAAGCTTTTAATCTTAAAATTCAAAAAAATTACTCCCATCGGGAGCACTACATGTTCGCAAAATGAGCAAGGGCTAAGTCCTGAGGATGCGTGTGGTTACTATCCTCTATCAAGAACAAACATGTCTATAGAGTTCGGGTGTTCACTCGCCCCGTCAAAGACTAGTACATCTACAGAGTTTGGGTGCTCCCTCACCCAGAAGTTAATAGAGTGCCAGAGTAGTTACTCGCACAAGAAGGAAACATCGGACCAAAAACATCCAAAAGAAAAAATCCACCTAAGCACTTTAGGTGTCGCATGGGTGCTTACGTAATGAGCCCACTAGAAGACCATCCGGGTGGGTACGGCTCTAATCAGCTCCTCGCCTAAAGTCATCAGTACTCTGCGTGTGACCACTATTCGTCCACTTGATGGTTTTTTGTAACTGCCCATGATTTTCACCCAAATTAAAAAAAATGTTTGTTACTTTATTTTGTTGATTGCTAGAATTGTTTGCAGTATTTGCTTCGCTGATTTGTTAATCGATGATTATTTCCCCCCTCCTTCTCGTACCGGCAAGCGTGACTAAACCTTTTCCCACACGGCACACGACCTTTGCGACACCGGGTTCAGCCGAGCACCATCGCAACTTCCAGCACAACACCACTGTTAGTTAATAACCTGTTTGAATGATAGGTGGGCTAGCCCCCCCACTTAACCCCCATTTTTTTAAATAGGAAACTGTTAGATGTAATGTGCCTATGACTAGTGGGCCCTGGGCCTGTTAAAATAATTAAACTGATAATTTATCACTGCAGTCAATGACACATGGGCCCTCTGATTATTTATTTAATTAAAAATGCAATTATAAATTGAGTGTATGACATGTGGGCCAACCCACCGTTTTAATTAATAAAAATAAATTAATAACACCTTAGAGGCTGACATGTGGGACCCCCATATCAGGTTTGACCAGTCAACCACTTGTGGATAAGGTTACTGTTTATATTAATAAAAAAAATCCTGAAAATCTTTTAAAATTGATTTAAACTTTAAATTGGAATATCTTTTAAACCGTAAGTCAGATTCAAAAACTTTATACATGAAAATTGAGCAGAAAAATATAACGAACACAAATATGCTATCCGTATACCAACCACACCCCTGTAACACAACGAAAATCGACATTCCCCCCTCCGGGCCGTTTGTCGATAATCACCCGGAGCCGGTATTTCATCCCCGGATGAATTCTTGCTCCGAGCCACGTGCATTGCACTACGTTAGAACACCGTTAACAATGCGTACGTCATGCCATTCATCTGTTTGCTATGATTGTTTTATATTTACTGTCCCCCCCCTTTATTCTCTGGTAGACCCCGTTGCTGTCGACTACAACGTTGTTGGGTACGACTACTTCGTCAACGACCGTACCCCTACCGTCGAGCTTCCAGGCAAGCAGAGCCATTCTCTTCCCCTGATATCGCCTATATTTCCATGCATTTATTGCACTAGGCATTGTTACTGTTGTTGCTATGTTGCTTACCTATTCAATTTCATAGCCTGTCTTTGTCGCCCCTTGATGTACCTTCATTTATCCTATGATGCCTATTATAATTATGCATTATGCAACAGTGAGCCATGCGCATTGTTATCTAGGATTAGATAGCGGGCCGTGATCACTCAGGGGAGTGGATGCGGGTATTACAAATTATTATAACTGCAATAAGTACGGATCAATGCAGAACCCTAGGGAACCTACAATGGCGAGACTCTGCCAAGTCGCTTCGAGTTTGACTTACGAGTGGATGGACTCGTATTTCACTCTCGTCGGCCCAGTAGCGTAGCATCACCGGGATGATACGAGGTTTACCTCTTTAGTTCTTTCCGCTGATAGTCTCTGTCGAACCTCTTTAAGTGTACCATCGAGGGTGATACCTCTTGGTTTCATTTAATGGTAGGAACTCGAATCAATTGGTGTCCTTAAAGGTAAGAGTCGGGCGACCCAACGGTGCCCACGAGCGGTATTGCGTCGGGTACGACAGGGAGGGTACTACCAACGTTACTGGCGTGCTTGGCCCCTACTCGTATCTCGCGAGAGTTACCAAACCACGAAAAGTCGAGCTCTACCAAGAGCACACCCGAGAAAAGGTAAGGAGACGGTTCACCTTGTTGGTAACCTCGCGCTTTGACGGGACGATAGGGCAAGCCCCGACATTACTGGTGGTCCTTGTTGCTGTTCGTTGTCCGTTGTGTTGTTAGTCAGACAACGATAACGGTTGTCTGTGAGATATTATTAAAATGCTAAATGGTTCGGTGGATGACTTGAGAGGCCCGTTGGTCTATACGCACTACCTTCACGTGGGATAAGGAGTTATGGGCTCCCCTGCGTCGTAGTTTGTCCGAAAGCTTTTCAGACGTCAGCAGTACCACAGGCTGATAGCCGGGAAGCGGTGTTGTCTTCTTTGCTGCAGCTGGTGTATTTGGATTTTCTTTTGCTTCATCGGCCAGTCTCGTACCGTGTAGGAGCGTGGAAGGGTGAGGGACCTAGACCCCTGAGAGCAAAGGATATAGTCCGGCGGATGGCCTCTCTGCTGAGCCTAGGATGTGCTACGCCGTGTCGGATAGCTTTGGTGGAGCGTACCCTAACAAGGTTCCCGCCACCCTGGAGATCCGAGCGTGTAGGCTGAACAGTAGTGCACCCCTGTGTGACGCCCCCAAAATCAGACCGTGTACAGTAATCATACACACAGGGTACACGACTGAGATTAGGGTGCCACGGTGATAATATCACAGCACAACACTAAACACAAAAGGATAAACAAATATATTACAATAGAGGGGGTCACGCGGACCCTAATATATAAGTCATACAAGCCATAATATCTGAGTACAAACATAGTTAGTCAAGTTTTGCCTTAAGAAGGCTAGCACAAATCACATCAGAGATACGGAACGAAAAGGCGAGGCCTCCTGCCTGGGATCCATCGAACTACTCCTGGTCAAAAGGGAACTCGACGTCATAGTAGGCGCCTCCGGGGTACTCCTGCTCCTGGGCTCCAACGTCGGCTGCAGCGGCCGATCAGGCAAAACAGTAAAGGAAATAAAGCAGGTGAGTATCTAGTATACCCGCGAGTCTTACGTCCGCTACTAAGCATTATGCATTGTATCAACAGAATGAAGAGGCTGTATATAGTGGACTGAAAGACAGAAATCCAGAGCAAGGGTAAGAAGCTAGGCCTATCGAAGACTAGCATCTTCCGACGGTGTCTTGCAGCATGAGGTAAGAATCAGCCAACAGTTTATATAAAGCAGTAAAGTAACAATGAAGCAGAAGTTGCTGCAACATTGAATAATAATAATAAGTTGTAATAATTAACAATGCCTCCGAGTTCACCTCCTCGACATCCCCGCGAGGAAGAAAACCCGGAACCATACAGTTTAATAATAGTTTCTAGTGGTAAGATCCAGCTTCAGCATAAAGCGTCCTGTTACCGTGGACACGGCTATTCGAATAGATTAATCTTCCCTGCAGGGGTGCACTTGTGTTACGCTACACGCACGGATCTCCAGGGTGGCGGGAACCTTGTTAGGGAACGCTCCACCGAGGCTATCCGACACTTCATAGCCCATCTTTCAAACTCAACAGAGAGGTCATCCGCCGGACTATATCCTATGTACACGGGGCTTTGGACCCTAACCCCGACGTACTCCTGCACGGTGCGAGGCTGGCCGGTGAAGTTGAAGCAAATCAAAAAAAGACACACCGCTCGAGCAAATAAGACAACACCACTTCCCGGCGCAGGCCGCGGTACTGCTGACGTCCGAAGAGTCCTCGGACGACACTAAGAAGCGGAGTAGCCCATAACTCGTAGTTCCCACGGGTAGGTAGTGCGTACATGGCATATAGCCAACTCAAGACATTCACTGAACCATTTAGCATTTTAATTAACCTGCGTGACAACCGTTATCGTTGCCTCGACTTAACCGACCCGCGGACAACGACAGCAGCCAGGACCACCAGTACATCGGTGCCTGCCCCGTCGTCCCACCAAGTCACTGCGGTTACCAACAAGGTGAACCGTCTCCTTACCTTGTCTCGCGTGTGCTCCTGGAGGAGCTCGACTTTCGTGGTTTGGTAACTCTCGCGGCCAACGACCAGGGGCCAAGCACACCGGTACACTGGTCGTACCCTCCCTGTCGTCCCGTCGCAATACCTCTCGCGGGCACCGTTGGGTCGCCCGACTTCTCACCTGAAGGACAACCGTTTACACGACCCTATGGCGGTAAGACAAAGTCAGCCTCGAGTGGAGTACAAGGATTGCTCCTTGATAGCTCACACTTGAGGTGACTAGGCATAACCCAGATAGGGGCCTTCGACGGTGTCTGCATTGTATCGTACCTGTGCAGTTATGATATTTTTATCCGCGTTCACTCCCCTGAGTGTTCACGACCCGCTATCTAATCCTAGCCAACATTGCGCAGGGCTCACTGCTGAATAATGCATAATAATAATAATAGGCAGCATAGGATAAAGGAAGGCACATCAAGGGGCGACAAAATCAGGCTATGCAATTGAATAGGATTGTAATCGTAGCAGCAGCAGTAACAATGCCTAGTTCAAGAAAAGTACGGAAAGATAGGCGATATCTGGGGAAGAGAATGGCTCTGCTTGCCTGCAAGCTCGACGGTAGTAGTAGGGTCGTCGACGGCGTAGTCGTACTCAGCAGCGGTGTAGTCGACGACAGCAGCGGGGTCTACCGAAGATTAAGGGGGGAAGAAACAGTAAATACACAGCAAGCATATACAAACAGATGCATGACATGATAGATGAAATGTTAACGTTATTCTAACGCAGTGCAATGCCCGTTGCTCGAAGCGGGAATTCATCTGGGGATGAACTACCGGCTCCGGGTGATTACCGGACAGGGTGTCCGGAGGGGGAAGGATCAAGCCGGAGGTGTCGTGGTTACCGGAACAACATAAGGGGGGTGTATCCGTGTTAGTTGAACCATTCCGGGCAACTTTCGTGTTCGGAATAAATTCATCCGGGCACTCTAACAGTATCGGACAATTTATCGGACAGACGGTTCGGAGGGGGAATGTTCGATGTTCATGGTGTTATGGGGGTGTGGTAGACATACAGATAGCGTATTCGTATTCGTTATATTTTTCTGATCAATTTTCATGTATAAAGTTTTTGAATCCGAGTTACGGTTTAAAAGTTATTGAATTTCAAAGTTTAAATCAATTTTAATGATTTTCTGGATTTCTTTTATTATTTATTAAACATTATCCAAAAAATTATCCACAACATTATCCAGAACAGTGCTGACATGTGGGACCCACATGTCAGCCTCTGTTATTTATAAAATATTTAATTAAATTAGAAAATGCCTCTGGACCCACATGTCATTGACCCAAACTTAATTATTAGATTAATCTAAACCATTAAGTTAATTACTTTAAGAGGGACCCACCTGTCAGTGTCCTAAACTCTTGCTAACAGTTTTGTTATTTTTAACAGGCGCTTAAGTGGGATGGGACCCACTGGTCAGTGGGCTATTAGCCCCTAATGACGTACCTGACAGGACGGGCCCGCCTGGCAGTCGCACAGGGGCTCACCGGCGAGCTCACCGGAGCCAGAGGTCCGGCGACTTTGAGCTAGCGCTCGATTCCGGCGAGGAGAGCGGCCATGGGGGGGCGCGTTCGAACGTGCCCGTCGAGGCACGTCAATTGGGGTGTTGATCAACCACAGCAAGGTTTGATCATGAGCATCACAAAGTCTTATCAGGTACAAGGGAGATCAAACAGTGAAAATCCAACAGTGATGATCAACAGTGATGATGATTACTGTTACAGGAACTGAGGGTGTTACAAATCTCCCCCACTACAAGAATTCTCGTCCCGAGAATTTAAGTGGTAGCGAGGAAAAGATCGAGGTATTCATCGCGAAGGCGATCTTCGCGTTCCCACGTGGCTTCATCTTCGGAATGATTCGACCACTTGACCTTGAGGAACTTGACGGTCTTGTTGCGGGTTCGATGCTCAGACTGATCGAGAATGCGGCTCGGATGTTCTCGATAAGTTAAGTCTTGTTGCAGCTCGATCATATCATGTTCCACTTCTCGGATAGGATCCTTGAAGCAGCGACGGAGTTGCGACACATGGAAGACATCATGGACTTGGGAGAGGTTTGGCGGCAATTCCAAACGGTATGCCACGGGTCCACTCCTGAAAAGGATACGGAACGGGCCAATGTAGCGAGGGGCCAACTTGCCCTTGATACCGAAACAATGAGTGCCCCTCATGGGAGTGACACGGAGGTATGCGTATTCACCAGGTTGATACTACATTTCACGGTGTTTGCGGTCATAGTTGCTCTTCTGACGAGACTGTGCGGCCTTGAGATTTTCTTGCACAATGCGAACTTGTTCTTCAGCTTCTTGGACAAGATCCGGTCCGAAGTAGGGTCGTTCCCCAGTTCCTGACCAATTCAGGGGGGTTCGACATTTACGTCCGTATAGAACTTCGAAGGGGGCCATCTTCAAGCTAGCCTGATAGCTATTGTTGTACGAGAATTCCGCGTACGGGAGGGCATCCTCCCATTTCATGCCGAAAGAAAGGACACAAGCGCGAAGCATGTCTTCCAGCACTTGATTAACTCGTTCAACTTGGCCTTGCGACTGGGGGTGATAAGCGGTGCTGAGATTCAGACGAGTCCCGAAAGCTTCCATGAAACTATTCCAGTATCGTGAGGTGAAAATGCTGCCACGATCTGAACTGATCTCCAACGGAATACCGTGGAGTGACACAATTCGGCAGATATACAAGTGTGCCAACTGACTAGCAGTGATCGTCTCCTTGACCGGCAGGAAGTGTGCAATCTTGGAGAATCGGTCGATGACGCCAAAGATGGCATCGTTACCTTTCTGTGACTTAGGAAAACCGGTGACGAAGTCCATTTCGACTTTGTCCCACTTCCAATCAGGCGGAGGGAGTGGTCGCAACCAACCAGCGGGTTTCTGATGTCCGGCCTTGACGCGACTGCAAACGTCACATTGAGAAACATAGCGGGCGATGTCTTGTTTCATGTAAGGCCACCAGTATCGTTGACGAAGGTCTTTATACATCTTAGTACTGCCAGGGTGGATTGACAAGGTAGAGTTATGGGCTTCTTCCATGATATCCGGACCACAGTTAATGAGGGGCGGGCTCACAGGAACTACTAAGCGGCCCTTGAAGTACACAGTATCACCATCATTAGCATCAATGGTAAAAGAGGAGGGCTTTCCTTCGGCGATGTCCTGCTTGATCTTCACAATGTCCGGGGCCAGAGATTGTCTACTCTTGATGAGGGCGTCGAGTTTTGACTCGAGAACCAGGTTATTGACGTAACCTCGAGGGACAATCTCGAGATTCAACTTGCGAAACTCTTCATACAGAAGTGGTTGTTGCACTTGAACCTCAAGTTCAGAACAGTAAGCTTTGCGGCTCAAGGCATCGGCCATCACATTAGCCTTGCCCGGGGTATACGAAATATCCATGTTGAAGTCGGCTATTGTCTCGAGCCATCGTTGTTGATGAAGATTCAGGTCTGGCTGAGTAAACAGGTACTTCAGACTTTGGTGGTCGGTGTAGACCTCGCAAAGATTACTGACGAGGTAATGTCGCCACAGTTTCAATGCATATATTACTGCTGCCAATTCGAGATCATGGGTTGGATATTTGTCTTCGTGAGTACGCAACTGACGAGAGCCATAAGTAATCACCTTGCGCTCTTGCAATAGGACACAGCCTAATCCTTGTCGAGACGCGTCGCAATATATCACGAAGTCCTTCTGAGTATCAGGGGGAGCGAGCACCGGGGGAGAAGTTAGCTTGTCCTTGAGTGCTTGAAAACTTTCTTGACATTTATCTGTCCACTCAAACTTGACGCCTTTGTGAAGCAGATTAGTCAAAGGCCTGGCAATCTTGGAAAAATTCTCGACGAAACGGCGGCAATAACTAGCGAGCCCGAGGAAACTGCGGACTTGCTTGACGGTCTTGGGAGGAGTCCAGTCAAGAATAGCCTGGATACGCTCTGGGGTGACGGCAATGCCATCCTTGGAAATCACATGTCGAAGGTAGGTTACTTCGGGAAGCCAGAACTCACACTTAGAAAACTTAGCGTAGATTTTGTGTTCTCGAAGCTTCTCCAGTATAAGACGAAGATGTTCAGCATGTTCTTCTTCATTCTTGGAATATATCAATATATCATCCAGATAAACCACGACGAACTGGTCGAGGTACTCCATGAAAATATAATTCATCAATCTGGAGAAGGTGGCTGGAGCATTGGTTAAGCCAAAGGACATGACGGTGTACTCGTATGAACCATAGCGAGTAATGAAGGCAGTCTTCGGAATGTCCTCATCACGGACTCGGATTTGGTGATAACCCAACCTCAAGTCGAGTTTAGAAAACACCTTGGATCCGGCAAGTTGATCATACAGATCATTGATCCGGGGAAGTGGGTATTTGTTCTGGATGGTGGCTTGGTTAATGGGCCGATAATCTTGGACCAATCGGTTTGTCCCATCGCTCTTCTTGACAAAGAGCGAAGGTGCTCCCCAAGCTGAGGAACTGGGGCGAATGAATCCTTTCTGAAGTGCCTTGTCGATTTCCTCCTTAAGTTCAAGGAGTTCATGTGGCGGCATCTTGTAAGGACGCTTGGCAATAGGAACAGTGCCCGGCTTCAAGTCGATGACGAATTCAACTTCTCTGATCGGGGGTATTCCCGGCAGTTCTTCTGGGAAGACGTCGGGAAAGTCGCGAACGACCGGAACGTTGTCAATGCCTTTCAAAGGTGAGACATTCAAAGCATTCATCATAAAGATCTGTGTTTCAGCATTACGGGTAACTCGGGCGGTGTGGTTAACAATCCCACCGGAGGGGTGAAAGAGCTGGACAGACTTGGTGCCACAATACAATGCGGCATCGTGAAATTTAAACCAATCCATTCCAAGAATGAGGTCTATGGTGGAATACTTCAGGAGGATGGGCGACGCAAAGAATTCAACTCCTTCGATTTCAATGGTGATGTTTGGCACTATCATGGTGGTTCGGCATTGGCCTATCGGGGTGCGGACAACCATCGGTGGTTTCATCGTTTCGTACTTGAAGTTATGCGAAAATGCAAATGCTTCTGACATGAATGAATGCGATGCTCCTGTATCAAATAAAACAACAGCATGTACGGAATTAACGAGAAGGGTACTCATCACGGTAGCGGGTTGTTGCTGAGCTTCTTCAACATTGACGTTGTTAGCATGTCCACGAGCATAAGCAGCAGACCCAGTATTATAGTTGGGGGTCCTGTTGTTGCCACGACCATTTCCACGGCCAGCGGGGTGAACTACTAGTTGCTTCTGTTTCTGGGGGCACTCTCTGGAAAAATGCCCAGGTTGGCGGCACGTGAAGCATAATCCATCCTGAGGACGACGGGGTGTAGCATTGGGTGGTGCAGGCAGAGCTCTTGGCATCTGCGGTGGTGGAGGCAGACGGGGTGCTGCATAAGACGGCCTTGGGACAGGGACAGCTGAATGAGTCACACTGGTAGGGAGCCAGATACGACGCTTCTGCGTTGCGCCCGAAGATGAGCAAACGTCACGATAACGCTTCAGAGAGTTCTTGTGCTCCATCTAGGAAGTCTCGACGGTGATAGCCTTGTTCACCATGGTGGCGAAGTTGGCGAAATCATGAACGGCAAGAGCGAGCCTGAGTTCTGGGTTGAGACCACGACGGAACTTCTGTTGCCTGCGAGCATCAGTGGTTATCTCTCCTTCCGCATAGCGAGAGAGTTTGAGGAACTCGCGTTGATAGGCTTCAACAGTCATGTCGCCCTGAGTGAGGTTACGGAATTCTTCCGCCTTACGATCCATGATCCCCTGAGGAATGTAGCGGGCGCGGAAGGCAGACTGAAAGTCATCCCAAGTGATGACTTCTTCGACTGGCAGGGAACGCTTGTGGGTGCTCCACCACTGAGCAGCGGCGCCATTCAGATGATAAGACGCAAAGTTCACATAGTCGGCTGGATCGACATTAGCGGACTCCAGCTCGTGAGTGATGTCGCGAAGCCAGTCATCAGCATCCAGCGGCTGAACAGTGTTGCGGAACATAGTGGGGTTGAGGCGGGTGAAGTCGTGCAGAGTCACGGTGGCATGCTGATGGTGGTGCCCATTCTGATTCGGCTGGGGGAACTGAGCCATGATATTCTGCATGAACTGACGATTCATCTCGAACTGCTGCATCATCTCGGCCATGTAATCCGGCGGCGGAGGTGGGTCGTTGGCAGCACGACCACGACCACGACCAGCCATCCTGCTAGAATTTAACAGGGGTATTTCAGCGATGAAAATTTAACGAGATACCGGAATCAAGCCTGAAGTAAAACGACAACGTAAAGGAGGCGCGGATATATAAAGGAGTAGTCATATAAGACATACACATACGCACACAGAATCAATCGAAAATCGGGCAGCGTAACGTCGTAGAAATTAAGGAAAAAGGACTCTCTAGGCGGCGCGCAGACCGCGGTAAGGATTACACGACGCGACATAGATTCCACTATGTCAATCCCGCCGCAAGAAAACTGTTGGCCACAGGAGTTGATGCCAGAGAACGCGCGGCCTGCCCAAAATGAGAATGGGATCCACGGTCTGGGATCTGGCGTACGACGCCTGCGACACGACTCAATCAATGGGGGGAAGCACCAAAAACGCCGGGTGGAATCAAGAGAACGTGATCCTAATGTCAGCTTTTGTAAAACTTACCAGCAAGGATAAGAGAGCAGATTCCCAGAGCATAGGTAAGGAGAAAAGGATCCTAATACCATAGATATCACACGTAGTGACATCGATGTGGGCTCGTAAGACAAATATTAAGTTAGGAAAATAGTTTTTTTTTCAAAGTCTAGACTCAACTTCGACCAGGTAGTGGTGGGGTGGCTTCCTACAGGCAGTCGGCTCTGATACCAACTTGTGACGCCCCCAAAATCAGACCGTGTACAGTAATCATACACACAGGGTACACGACTGAGATTAGGGTGCCACGGTGATAATATCACAGCACAACACTAAACACAAAAGGATAAACAAATATATTACAATAGAGGGGGTCACGCGGACCCTAATATATAAGTCATACAAGCCATAATATCTGAGTACAGACATAGTTAGTCAAGTTTTGCCTTAAGAAGGCTAGCACAAATCACATCAGAGATACGGAACGAAAAGGCGAGGCCTCCTGCCTGGGATCCATCGAACTACTCCTGGTCAACGGGGAACTCAACGTCGTAGTAGGCGCCTCCGGGGTACTCCTGCTCCTGGGCTCCAACGTCGGCTGCAGCGGCCGATCAGGCAAAACAGTAAAGGAAATAAAGCAGGTGAGTATCTAGTATACCCGCGAGTCTTACGTCCGCTACTAAGCATTATGCATTGTATCAACAGAATGAAGAGGCTGTATATAGTGGACTGAAAGACAGAAATCCAGAGCAAGGGTAAGAAGCTAGGCCTATCGAAGACTAGCATCTTCCGACGGTGTCTTGCAGCATGAGGTAAGAATCAGCCAACAGTTTATATAAAGCAGTAAAGTAACAATGAAGCAGAAGTTGCTGCAACATTGAATAATAATAATAAGTTGTAATAATTAACAATGCCTCCGAGTTCACCTCCTCGACATCCCCGCGAGGAAGAAAACCCGGAACCATACAGTTTAATAATAGTTTCTAGTGGTAAGATCCAGCTTCAGCATAAAGCGTCCTGTTACCATGGACACGGCTATTCGAATAGATTAATCTTCCCTGCAGGGGTGCACTTGTGTTACGCTACACGCACGGATCTCCAGGGTGGCGGGAACCTTGTTAGGGAACGCTCCACCGAGGCTATCCGACACTTCATAGCCCATCTTTCAAACTCAACAGAGAGGTCATCCGCCGGACTATATCCTATGTACGCGGGGCTTTGGACCCTAACCCCGACGTACTCCTGCACGGTGCGAGGCTGGCCGGTGAAGTTGAAGCAAATCAAAAAAAGACACACCGCTCGAGAAAATAAGACAACACCACTTCCCGGCGCAGGCCGCGGTACTGCTGACGTCTGAAGAGTCCTCGGACGACACTAAGAAGCGGAGGAGCCCATAACTCGTAGTTCCCACGGGTAGGTAGTGCGTACATGGCATATAGCCAACTCAAGACATTCACTGAACCATTTAGAATTTTAATTAACCTGCGTGACAACCGTTATCGTTGCCTCGACTTAACCGACCCGCGAACAACGACAGCAGCCAGGACCACCAGTACATCGGTGCCTGCCCCGTCTTCCCACCAAGTCACTGCGGTTACCAACAAGGTGAACCGTCTCCTTACCTTGTCTCGCGTGTGCTCCTAGAGGAGCTCGACTTTCGTGGTTTGGTAACTCTCGCGGCCAACGACCAGGGGCCAAGCACACCGGTACACTGGTCGTACCCTCCCTGTCGTCCCGTCGCAATACCTCTCGCGGGCACCGTTGGGTCGCCCGACTTCTTACCTGAAGGACAACCGTTTACAGGACCCTATGGCGGTAAGACAAAGTCAGCCTCGAGTGGAGTACAAGGATTGCTCCTTGATAGCTCACACTTGAGGTGACTAGGCATAACCCAGATAGGGGCCTTCAACGGTGTCTGCATTGTATCGTACCTGTGCAGTTATGATATTTTTATCCGCGTTCACTCCCCTGAGTGTTCACGACCCGCTATCTAATCCTAGCCAACATTGCGCTGGGCTCACTGCTGAATAATGCATAATAATAATAATAGGCAGCATAGGATAAAGGAAGGCACATCAAGGGGCGACAAAATCAGGCTATGCAATTGAATAGGATTATAATCATAGCAGCAGCAGTAACAATGCCTAGTGCAAGAAAAGTACGGAAAGATAGGCGATATCTGGGGAATAGAATGGCTCTGCTTGCCTGCAAGCTCGACGGTAGTAGTAGGGTCGTCGACGGCGTAGTCGTACTCAGCAGCGGTGCAGTCGACGGCAGCAGCGGGGTCTACCGAAGATTAAGGGGGGAAGAAACAGTAAATACACAGCAAGCATATACAAACAGATGCATGACATGATAGATGAAATGTTAACGGTATTCTAACGCAGTGCAATGCCCGTTGCTCGGAGCGGGAATTCATCTGGGGATGAACTACCGGCTCCGGGTGATTACCGGACAGGGTGTCCGGAGGGGGAAGGATCAAGCCGGAGGTGTCGTGGTTACCGAAACAACATAAGGGGGGTGTATCCGTGTTAGTTGAACCATTCCGGGCAACTTTCGTGTTCAGAATAAATTCATCCGGGCACTCTAACAGTATCGGACAATTTATCGGACAGACGGTTCGGAGGGGGAATGTTCGATGTTCGTGGTATTAGGGGGGTGTGGTAGACATACGGATAGCGTATTCGTATTTGTTATATTTTTCTGATCAATTTTCATGTATAAAGTTTTTGAATCCGAGTTACGGTTTAAAAGTTATTGAATCTCAAAGTTTAAATCAATTTAAATGATTTTCTGGATTTCTTTTATTATTTATTAAACATTATCCACAACATTATGCAGAATAGTGCTGACATGTGGGACACACATGTCAGCCTCTGTTATTTATAAAATATTTAAATAAATTAGAAAATGCCTCTGCACCCACATGTCATTGACCCAAACTTAATTATTAGATTAATCTAAACCATTAAGTTAATTACTTTAAGAGGGACCCACCTGTCAGTGTCCTAAACTCTTGCTAACAGTTTTGTTATTTTTAACAGGCGCTTAAGTGGGATGGGACCCACTGGTCAGTGGGCTATTAGCCCCTAATGACGTCCCTGACAGGACGGGCCCGCCTGGCAGTCGCACAGGGGCTCACCGGCGAGCTCACCGGAGCCAGAGGTCCGGCGACTTCGAGCTAGCGCTCGATTCCGGCGAGGAGAGCGGCCATGGGGGGGCGCGTTCGAACGTGCCCGTCGAGGCGCGTCAATTGGGGTGTTGATCAACCACAGCAAGGTTTGATCATGAGCATCACAAAGTCTTATCAGGTACAAGGGAGATCAAACAGTGAAAATCCAACAGTGATGATCAACAGTGATGATGATTACTGTTACAGGAACGGAGGGTGTTACACCCTGGAGGGAGTTTAATCTATTCGAATTGCCTTGTCCACGGTAACAGGACGCTTTATGCTGAAGCCGGATCTTATCACTACAAACTACTACTATTAATATGTTGGTTTCGGGTTTTCTTCCTCGCAGGGAATTCGAGGAGGGGAACTCGAAGTCATATATTATTATTAATTATTACAACTTACTATTATAAAATGCTGCATCAACTTCTTCTTCATTGTTACTTTATGCTTTATATGAATTGTTTGTTGTTCTTTTCTTGTGCTGCAAGACATCGTCGGAAGATGCTAGTCTTCGATAGGCCTAGCTTCTTATCCTTACTCTGATTTCTAACTTGCAGTCCACTATATACAGCATCCCCTTTCCATTTTATACAAATGTATAAATGCTTAGTAGCGGACGTAAGACTCGCGGGTATGCTTGATAATCACCCTTGCTTTATTTCCCCCTTTATGTTTTTCCTGATCGGCCGTTGCAGTCGACGTTGGAGCCCAGGAGCAGGAGTACCACGGAGGCGGATTCTACTACGTCGACACCCCCGCTGACCAGGATCAGGAGTAGTTTCGGAGGCTCCCAGGCAGGAGGACTTGCCTTTTCGATCTGTATCTCTCATGTTATTTGTGCTAGCCTTCTTAAGGATCACACCCATGATGTTCACTATTGATGTCTCTCTCCCAAAATACGATAAAGCTGCTATGCGAGGTAAACAAACCACAGCTGGGCAATTGACAGGATTAATAACGCACCGCAATGCTAACTATGCTACACATAAAGGAAGAGGCTCAAAAGCTTGGGCGGTACGCCAAAATAAGTAAACCGAAATCCAACTGCATATACTACTAATCATCCACTTTGAGATATTGATGTCTACGCACGCTTCTATTCTTGTAGACTATGTTGGGCCTCCAAGCGCAGAGGTTTGTAGGACAACAGCAATTTCCCTCAAGTGGATGACCTAAGGTTTATCGAACTCAGTGAAGTAGAGGTTGAAGATGGTCACTCTCAAGCAACCCTGCAATTAAAATACAAGAAGTCTCTTGTGTCCCCAACACACCTAATACAACTAGGAGTTGTATAGGTGCACTAGTTCGGCGAAGAGATGGTAAAATATGGGTGATAGGTGTGATAAAACGAAGGAATATAAATCTGTAATAAAAAGTGCAGCAAAGAAACAAGTAACAAAAGTGAGTGAAAACGGTGTAACAATGATGGAAACAAGGCCTAGGCTTCATACTTTCACTAGTGGCAACTCCCAACAACATTAACATAGTCTAATCACATGATATTTCCCATAAAACATGCAATGGAGACGTACTCGGAGGTTATTCCTTTGTGGTCAAAACGGACGAGAATTGTGTAGGGCTACAAAAGCACACCTCAGAGTTCGTAGTTATCAATCTATGGATTTCCCAATGTCACTGCGGCCATCCAAACAGAGTACCACAATCACCACAACATATCTAAAGGATAGTCAAAGACAAGCACCAAGAGACTCTCAATCTTCAACCCACACACAAAACAGGAAATCACTCAAGATAATATTCTTCTAACCCATGTCCAATAGACCGTTGTCACCTTGGTCTCGGAGATTATACTAGATAAGATCAATTGATTATACCAATCCAATACATAGAGGAAGGGGAAATATCATGGGATCACCCTAGATTAACATAGCCAATGATCACAACAAAGATCACATCATGGGAGAGAGAGAAACCACATAGATCAAGATACAAGCCTTAGCCCCGAGGGGAACTACTCACACATGGACATGGTGAGAGGGAGAGTTGTTGATGGAGAGGTGCAGCCCGGAGGAGATGAAGGAGACGGCGACGGCGGCGCCCACGGCCACGGCCACGGCCCTTGGGGGCAGCGGCCCTTGGCCCCTTCTTCTTCCTTGGAGATGGTGCTGCTGTGGAGATTGATCTCCCCCTCATGACGGCTGCCAAGGGGGAGGAATTTTCGTGGTGCCCTTTGACCTAGGTTTCCTCTCTTTATATAGACTCTCGGATTCCCGTCATCCAGATTACGTCTTCTGTATTTCGGGGTTTCTGGAAGCATTCAGACTCCGATTGGGCAGAATTTTATGTCTAAATCCGCCGGAAAACAATTCCCTACAACTTTGTAGTTCTAAGTTTTTCCGTTTGAGGCCGTCTTCTAGCGTTTCCGAGGCGATCTTTAAAACCTGTCTGGTGGGGACAGATTTTGGGAAAGTTAGAGTCCAACTCTTACAAGACTTCTTTTTGTGATCTTTCCTTTATCCAAGTAATTCCTACACATAAAGTAGAAAAATAAGAACTTGTGCAATTTTTCAACCATTAATAGGTTAGTTCCAAAATATGTTATAAAAAGATATGAAAGTGTATCAAAAGCATAGCAATATCACACAAAACATGCATGGAGCAAGAAGAAATTATAGATACGTTTGGGACGTATCAACATCCCCAAGCTTAATTCCTGCTCGTCCTCGAGTAGGTAAATGATAACAAGCATAATTTCTGTGATGACATTCTAGGAAACATATAAGAACTTTGAAAGTAAAGAAATCAAATCATGCAATTCAATTCAAGTCTTAACAAGCAAGAGTCTATATTAGCATTGAAAGAAGCAACATAAGAACATTAAGTGCAAGAGCTCTTGCTGTCCGTGAATCGAATGTCTCCAAATGGTGTTTGCGTGCAAGAAAGGGATAGAGATATACGAGAAAAAGTATTTTTGTGTTGAGAACTCAGGCTACTAAAGTTTCACACTTGGTCTTCTTTGGAATCTAATCTTGACTCATCCCCAGACCACTAGCCAGGTACGAGTAAAAATGATCCACTCCTTTTCGACATTTTTAGCACTCATGCAATGGATGAGCGTAAGAAAGAAAGTTGACACCTAAAAGGCGAAACAGAAAGAAGGTGGAGGAGGAAGACAAAAAGTTGTGAAAGGCTCACATCAATGAGGACAATCATAGGCGAGAGAAGGCCATATGATAGATATGATGTGCGGAGTAGGGATTGCCATGCAACGGATGCACATGTGAGCTAAAAGCTCTCCAAGGGAACTAGTGGGGGTGCATCTAACTTGCTTGCTCAAGAAGACCTAGATCTCGTTAGAGGAGGCTCATCATTGGAATATACAAGCCAAATTCTATAGTGTGAAGGTCCCCACATAGCTATATGCATGAATGATGATCTCTATGGAGTACAAGGGGTAGAGGATGAAGTACTAGTGTGGATCTCTCAAAAGGAACAGTAGTGTGCCCCCTTCTCTCTTTTTATTTTTCTTTTTCTCTTTTTTCTATTTTTTTGTATTTTTTGGTGGCCTCAATGGCTCTTTCTATTTAACTCTTATTTTTCCTCTTTGGGATCTTTTGATTTTGTCCTCTTTGGGATCTTTTCCTCACTTTAGGGGAAACACTCTATATTTTACAAGAATATAGAAGATATTTCACACTTTACAAAAGTACTCACATAAAGAAGATATAACTATCATGATGCAAAGGTATGACATGAGGATCAAGTCATGAGAAGATGGATGTTGCATGGAAATGTATCTCAGAAAGGCTATGGTAATGCCTTGTAGGTAGGTATGGTGGCTGTTTTGAGGAAAGATATAAGGAGGCTTATGATGACAGAGCGTATCGTGCCAAGGGTTTGGATGCACCGGCGAAGTATGCGCCAACTCTCACGGTGAGAAAGGGCAATGCACGGTACCGAAGAGGCTAGAAAAAGTATAGGTGGGTGGAAGTGTCAACTTTCAATACTTACATTAGTCCGAAGAACTCATGCACTTATTATAGGTAACTCTCAATCTAATAAGGAGGTTCACAAAGAGACAAGTACCCCGAGGAGGAGTGTATGGGGGTTTGGTTATCCTTGCGCATCCTCGACTCATGGTACGTGAGTGTACTCTAATATTTGATCCCTCCAAAGATTAGTGATACATCTAGTAGCTAAAGTTCTCAACTAATTTTGTAGATTTTCAAAATAAACACGGATTGACCAAAATACGACACCTATCACTAATAGGCTAGAGCTCTTGGCACCAAAAGTTCAAACATTACTCACATCAATGCCTCAAAACTATTGCAAGTTACTACTGATATTTAATAGCAACCTCAATCACCTACTTCTCAAAAACAAGACACAACTCAGTGCAACAACCAACTCTTTGGAAAAGATAAACATGAAAACTAAAGAGAGTTCCAGAAATAAACTATACAAAAGACAAGGCTCTTGATAAATACAAACTAAGACTAAAACTAGACATGGTAGTAGCTACGAAAAGATAAAGAACACATAACAGCAGAAAGATAGGCATGAATAATCCTATGATGTGTTCTAGATTTTGAAAATGGAGCGTGTTTCTCTCCCACACAAAGTAAGACGGGATCTAACTTGTTATGAACAGCAATAAAATCTAAAGAAAACTAAAAATAAAACCTAAGAGCGAGACGCTCCAAGCATAGCACATGACGCATGAAGTGATAAAAATATAGTGAGACGAAGGACGAACTGATGATTGTTGATGAAGAAGGGGATGCACGGGGGGCATCCCCAAGCTTAGACGCTTGAGTCTCCTTAAATATTTGTTGGGGATGCATGGGGGCATCCCCAAGCTTGAGCGCTTGACACTCCCGAATCTTCTTTCATCATCTTCCATCGCACACTTGAAAACTCCCTTCATACATAACTCATCATAAGCTGATTAGAGAGGTTAATACCCTTAATAAATAATTTTTCCATTCTAAATATAAAGATATTCTTGAAGAGCTACTGTTTCTCAAGATTGCGAAAAGGTTTTTGCAAAGAAAAAGCAAGCTTAAGGTTTGCAAAAGTTAGGAGAGACAAAACGTGGCAGAATCTGTGAAAAACAGAACAACAGGTAGTAAAGAAGTTTTTAGGGGTACTTCTGCAACTCAAATCAAAAAACTCAGAACATACAAAAGTTCTGTAATTGTATAGAGCTGTGTAAAAATTTCAGCTCAAAAAGATGAACTGGGATTTTTCTGTGATTTTTCCCGTCACGAGGACAGAATCTGTTTTCTAGACAACATGTCACAACTTTCAATTCCCTTGTCATATGAGGCTATAACTTGGCACAAAGCTTGAAAATAAAGATACAATGATGGTGCTACAGTAGTAACAATCATCAAGACCACTAAAAACAGAAGGTAAAAACTCAAAGTAAAGATAACAAGGGTTATCTCCCTAGAGCTCTTTCTTTATAGCCATAAAGATATGCTTAAGATTTTAATGATGCTCTCATAGGAATAAGAGTTGAAGCACAAAAGAGAGCATCAAGAAGAAAATACAAATCACATTTAAGTCTAACATGCTTCCTATGCAAAGGGATCTTGTAGAGAAATAACTCATTGAAGCATAAAGATATTAGCATAGGAAGGCAAAATAAGTGCAACTTCAAAACCTTCAACATAAAGAGAGAGAACTTGATATTATTGAAATATCTATAAGCATATGTTCCCCTCTCATAATAATTTTCAGTGGGATCATGAATAAACTCAACAATATAAGTATCACATAAAAAATTCTTATCATGATCCACAAGCATAGAAATTTTGTTACTCTCCACATAAGCAAAATCCTTCTCATTAGTAATAGTGGGAGCAAACTCAAGAAAATAGCTATCACATGAATCAATCTTATCATGATACACTTCCAAACATTCATTCTTTATAGCATAAGTGTCATCACAATAATCATCATAGATAGGAGGCAAAGTATCATCAAAATAAATTTCCTCGTCAAAACGTGGGGGGCTAAAAAGATCATCTTCATCAAACATAGCATCCCCAAGCTTATAGCTTTGCATATCATTAGCATCAAAAGTATTCAAAGAAGACATGCAAATAACATTACTACTATAATGAGTGTTGTGCAAATAATAAACCTCCAAAGGCTTTTTGATCTCCTCCTCAAACACTTCATCTCTTAACTCAAGATAGAGCTCATAAAGCTCTCTCATAATTTTGTTGTTGTTTTCCATAAAGCCTAACTAGTGAAAATAAAAACAAGAAACAAAAAGATTTATTTGCAAGATCTAAAGATATACCTTAAAACACTTACTTCCCCGGCAACGGCGCCAGAAATAGCTTTATGTCTACGCACGCTTCTATTCTTGTAGACTATGTTGGGCCTCCAAGCGCAGAGGTTTGTAGGACAGCAACAATTTCCCTCAAGTGGATGACCTAAGGTTTATCGAACTCAGGTAAGTAGAGGTTGAAGATGGTCTTTCTCAAGCAACCCTGCAATTAAGATACAATAAGTCTCTTGTGTCCCCAACACACCTAATACAACTAGGAGTTGTATAGGTGCACTAGTTCGGCGAAGAGATGGTAAAATATGGGTGATAGGTGTGATAAAACGAAGGAATATAAATCTGTAATAAAAAGTGCAGCAAAGAAACAAGTAACAAAAGTGAGTGAAAACGGTGTAACAATGATGGAAAAAAGGCCTAGGCTTCATACTTTCACTAGTGGCAACTCCCAACAACATTAACATAGTCTAATCACATGATATTTCCCATAAAACATGCAATGGAGACGTACTCGGAGGTCATTCCTTTGTGGTCAAGAGAGGACGAGAATTGTGTAGGTCTACAAAAGCACAACTCGGAGTTCATAGTTCTCAATCTATGGATTTCCCAATGTCACCGCGGCCATCCAAAGAGAGTACCACAATCACCACAACATATCTAATGGATAGTCAAAGACAAGCACCAAGAGACTCTCAATCTTCAATCCACACACAAAAGAGGAAATCAATCATGATAATTCTTTTAACCCATGTCCAATAGACCGCTGTCATCTTGGTCTCGGAGATTATACTAGATAAGATCAATTGAGTACATCAATCCAATACATAGAGGAAGGGGAGATATCATGGGATCACCCTAGATTAACATAGCCAATGATCACAACAAAGATCACATCATGGGAGAGAGAGAAACCACATAGATCAAGATACAAGCCTTAGCCCCGAGGGGAACTACTCACACATGGAGATGGTGAGAGGGAGAGTTGTTGATGGAGAGGTGCAGCCCGGAGGAGATGATGGAGACGGCGACGGCGGTGCCCACGGCCACGGCCACGGCCCTTGCGGGCAGAGGCCCTTGGCCCCTTCTTCTTCCTTGGAGATGGTGCTGCTGTGGAGATTGATCTCCCCCTCAAGACGGCTGCCAAGGGGGGGAATTTTCGTGGTGCCCTTTAACCTAGGTTTCCTCTCTTTATATAGACTCTCGGATTCCCGTCATCCAGATTACGTCTTCTGTATTTCGGGGTTTCTGGAAGCATACGGACTCCGATTGGGCCGAAGTTTATGTCTAAATCCACCGGAAAAAATTCCCTACAACTTTGTAGTTTTAAGTTTTTCCGTTTGAGGCCGTCTTCTAGCGTTTCCGAGGCGATCTTTAAAACTTGTCTGGTGGGGACAGATTTCGGGAAAGTTAGGGTCCAACTCTTACAAAGCTTCCTTTTGTAATATTTCCTTTATCCAAGTAATTCCTACACATAAACTATAAAAACAAGAACTTGTGCACTTTTGCAACCATTAATAGGTTAGTTCCAAAATATGTTATAAAAAATATGAAAGTGTATCAAAAGCATAGCAATATCACACAAAACATGCATGGAGCAAGCAGAAATTATAGATACGTTTGGGACGTATCAGATATATATCCAGAACATCTCGTTGGTATTAAGTTGCGAGCACCACCCAAAGTGTAAACCCAAAGCAACAGACAACTGCATTAAAAGAACTTTGCGTAAAGTAAACAATCTTTGCAACCGCGGTTACAAGTACCGGTTTTTTCCCCCTTGTGGCGACAACACATCCCCTAGACTCATGTTTCTGTCACTCGAGCTAGTCATAGGGGGCATGAACCCAAAATCGAGCATATCATTCCCTCTTGGAGTCACTACCTACTACCTGGCCAAAGCAATAAACATCAACGGAGAACATGCAAGAATTACTCAAGAACTAAAATATAAAAGATAAGAACCAAATATATTACTCAATCACAAATTGAACATAGTCTCATAATCCATCAGATCCCAGCAAACTCAGCATAGAAACAGCAGAAAGAATTACCTATGTGCCTTGATCATGTAGGGAAGCTCACAAGGTCTAATCCATGAAGAACAAAGAAGGGAGGAGAACATCACATAGCTACTTGTAAGAGCAAGTTTTGCTCCCGATGGTTTTGGAGATTGTTGGACAAAGCAATAGTGGAACTAATATTGTTTTGTAGTATAAACAGATACTTAGGTTCCGAAAGAATGGAGTTTGCGTGTAGAAGGTCGAAGGAAAATTCAGTGCAGCAAAGCTACAGATCATTACCGAAGCCTTTGAAGGAAGATGACCCCCAAAAATGTCGTCGAGAAAGAAGATGTTCTCGAGTAAAAGCGCAACGAGGAGAAAGCTGAAGCTGGACGAAGACACAGTCTTTCTACTAGTTTCTCTTTATTTTCTTGAGTCGTAGGAAAAACCGTACTATCAAGAGGGGTTTGCTATTTGAGATCTTAGTCAAAGTGAATCTAATCTGCTCAACATAAACCCACAAAAGCCTACCGAGAGAAATCTTACTGAGTCGAGTAAATAGCTCGAAGGCAAAGTCATCGCACTTTGTGCCTTCAAGAGAGAACTCGTTCGGTAAGTCAGCATACTTGCTCCGCAAGTAAAGTTGCACAGTGATTGAAATCCTACCGTTGTGGACACGCGTCAAGCAGTTGCATCGGGTCACTTCAGTCATTTCACGCATAGGGATCACCACTATAAATACCCCGCACCTACCCGCCATTTTGGGTTGGCTGCTCCACTGAATATTCTGAGGCAGATGTACTGTGAGCATCCCAAGAGAGAACTCGAGATAAAACCAAAACCCAAGTCTGAACTGAGTTGAGAAATTCACAAAGACTTAGGTCGATATTAGCCGATCTTTTTATCATGGAGAACTGTAAGTCTCCTAGATGGTTAGGCGTTGCCTATCAAGCAGTCGAAGAGAAATTGTTGCTGCTGAAGGAAGTTTGTGAAGGTCTCGGAGATGTCCTGAATCATCTACGATCGGTGAAAACTGGACAAGCTCGAGGAGTTTGTTGCAGTGGAGAATAGGACTGAGAGAGTTTTGCTTCAGGTGTTCAATCACCAGTCCCTCCAACCAGGAGTAGCACTTTGTAGAGTGTGAATTGGTTTACCAAACATCGTCGTGTCAGGCTCGTTTTCCTTCTTGTATTTTCTTTCAGTATTTACTCGTTGCCTGTTTGCCTTCGATGTTTTCCCTCGCCCCCAATCATTTCGAGATGCCTTCAGTCCTTTGTAGTTTGCATGAATTCCATCTAAGTTCCTTAGAATTTTTAGAAGTGATCATTCAACCCTCCCCCTCTGATCATTCTTGAGCTTTCAATTGGTATCAAAGCTAGGCAGTCCCTACGCTCTGCGTATTTTGGTCTAACCACCTGGAGTGTTGTCAAGAATGTCGTTTTCAGCTGTTCTCTCGGGCGAACCAATTCCTATCTTCAATGGGAAGGACTATCCTTATTGGAAGGACAAAATGGAAAGGAACATCATGGCCATCAACTTTGCCGCTTGGGAAGTTGTCAAGAATGGAGTTATTGTCAAAGACAAAAGTGCCATAACCCCTGATGAGGCAAAGAGAATGTCTCTCGATTCCGAAGTCTAGGTGTTCATCACAAACCATCTGACTCCAGAAAAATATCATGAGGTCAAGAATATTTCTAAGGCCAAAGGTGTCTGGGACTATCTCGAGAAGATTGGTGAAGGTGTATCTACTCAGAAAGAAGCTTGCATTGACACTCTTCGAAGGAAATTCTATCGATTCAAGAGGAACGAGGGATAAAAAGTGAACTCCATATACAGCAGACTCACTTCTCTATCAAATGAGCCGATTTACCTCGGTGCTGAAGATATCACCAGTCGCGTAGTTGTCAGAACTCTGCTTCGTTCTCTCGTGATTCCTTCGATCACATTGTGTTGCTGATCAAGGACTGATTTCAAATATCTTGTTGCCGCTGATATTCTCGAGAGACTCAGCATATTTGAGATGGAAGAAGAAGAAAAATGTGATGTTAACGGAACTCGAAGAAAATCTCATGCCAGTTCTGAATCTGTAGGTCAAAGCTTCACATCACTCCTCTCCTAAAGCCATTTCTGAATCTGGAGGTGCCTCAGATGACCCCGAGAATATTGGAAAGGATTTGGCACTGATAATGAAAAGATTCAACCGCTTCCAAAGAAGGAATTCCTCTTCACCGAAGAAAAACTACTCCTCCAGACATTCAAGCAATTCATCACGGCATTGATCATCATCCAGAAACTCTTCAGCGAAAGATAACTGTTGCTACAAGTGCAATAAGACAGGTCACTTCATTGCTGATTTTCCTCTCTGGGAAATTGAAAATAGATCCAAGCATTCGCACAACAACTCTTCGAGCAAGTCACACAGATCAAGCAAAAACTATGAGTCGAGGAGATATGATTCAAAGTCCAGAAAAGACAAGAAAGATTGTTCTGATGATGAAAAGAAGAAGAAGTATCACAAACATCGAGAGAGTTCTTGCTCGAAATCACATTCCTCTCGACGTAAGAATTCTCACCGTGCTAAGGCCTATCTGGGTAAAGAGATGAACTCTTAAGATGAAGCATCTGGTTCCGAAGCTGAATCAAACTCAAGATCTGGTTCTGGTTTGGAGTCTGATGGTGTTGCTGCTCTAGCATTTGCTTCGAACAAGACATCAAGTTCATTCTTCACCAACCAAAGCAGTGAAGATGAATGTCCAGCTTACTGCTTCATGTCCAAAGCTAGGGTATCCTCTTCTAAGAATTCCTACAATACTTCTGATGGATCTGCTTATGAAAGTCACTCTAGGATAAGCTATGCCAAATTTGCTAAGATTGCTTCCATTCAAAAAGATGAACTAGATTCTCCAAGTGAAACTATTAAAAAATCTGAGACCTTGTTGATCGATGAGATTGAGTAAGGTCAAACTCTGACGAATGAGCATGCATCTCTGATGGAAAAGTATGACGAACTTCCCTCTCGGCATGATCTTCTCTCAGTGGACTATGAGAAGCTAACCTATGAATTCCTTCAAAGGAAAATGCCTCTCGAGAAACCGAGAGAGGGTCATGAAGAGTTGGAGAATGTCAATCTCACGCTCATTTCTCAACGGGGCTCAGAAACTAAAAATGAATCTACTTCACCTTGCTTAACTTGTTTGGAACGAAACAAAACTAAGTCTATCTCTAAGAAATCGAAAGGAAAGGAACCAATTGTCATTGATGATGCTAACCCCTCAAACGAGGAAACTGTTAACGAGGAACTGCTCAGGTTGAAAGATTTATTTGATACAGACATGTTCAAAAGTTTTCAAGGACACCAGTACATATGTGATATCCTAAAGAAGGCCCTCCTTCATAGGAATCCGTGAAAGTAAAGTGTTGGTTTCGAAAGGAAACTCAACCCTGATGGCACCTACTGGGAACCCGAGCAGTATCCTAAAACCATCTGGGTTCTTGCGAAAGAAAAGCCCATTGATATTGCTAACCTTTCAGGTTTCAACTACAAAATTGATAAGGTTATTGTTGATGAATCACTTGATTCTGACTACAATCTTATCAAGAATGAGGAAGGAAAAGTGTCTGCTGAGTTCATTGTGTCAGAACCCTCTGTTAGGTAATGTGCTAGGATCAAAGTAATCTTGCATCATGTTAAAAATTTCAAAAGAAGTCATTGAAATCAAATTCAAAAGCAAAAAGGGAGAAGGAACCCCCCCCAGATGAATTAATTCAAAAGGCCAGATAAAAATCTTCTCCAAAAATTCATGCTTGATTTTTGAAAAGTCTTATAAATGAGTGTGATCACATATCAAGTGATGTGGGACCCACCCCATGCTCATGGATTTTTCAAATATTCAAACTTTATAAATGGTAGTCTATATGATTATGATATATCAAGTGATGCCTTGGAATTAATCAAAAATCCCTATTTGATTTAAAGTTCAAATAATTTGAATTTTAAAAAGTGCCAAACTTTATAAATGGTAGTCTATATTATTATGATGTCATATAAAAAGTTTTAGCATTTAATAAAATGGTTTGCTATTTTTTTTAGCTAGCCAAAACAAATTTTAGAAGAAAACAGAAAAGAAAATAAGAAAAAGAAAACAGAAGAACTTACCTGGCGCCCCAGGCGACAGAAGCCCAGCCAGCCCACCCGGCCCAAAGGGGCAGGGGGGGTCTTCTTCCCCGTCCCGAGCACCCAAGTTGCTCGGTGGAAAGCCACCGAGCCAGCCGTGGATGCCACCTCCTGCTTGAGGCTAGCACATCCTTCCCCTCGCCTCCAAACCGTGCCACGACGACGCCCTGGACCTTTCTCGTCCATTCCCCCCCCCTCCTGGCTCGCTCTCCACCCCTCCCTCGCCGATTTTGTCGCAGCCCGAGAACCACCGAGGAGCACGCCGCCGATTCCACGCAGCCACCGCCGACAAGAAGCCGCGCCATCATGTCCTTCATCTTCGCCACCGACGACTACGCCTAGATGCCGAAGGAATCAAGCCCGGAAGCTTTGTAGCCGCCGCCCCCTTCATCGCCTTCGTCTCCGGCCTCCGCGAGTCGTCCTCGAATTCCGGCCAACTCCGAGCTTCCCCGAGCACGCGACCGCCTCCGTTGGATTCACGGTGAGCCTACGGTTCGCCCGATGCCTTTCCTCGATCCCCTCCGTAGCTCTAGCCGAAAACGCCATGGACGCAGAGCTGCGCCGCCGCCGTAGTCAAGCCAGAGGTCGCTCTAGTGCCCATCTTGATGCTCCAGTGCGCGTGTATGGTTCCTGCCCTCCCCATCTTTCGAACGCGCACACGTTTAGCCCAAGCCGTGCACGCTAGCTTCCCCCCAACCTCGCCGTTGTTCTGCTTCCGCCGGGAACGTCGCCGTCGTCACTCCCGACCTCCCCGTGACCCCCTGATGCCTCCTTTCGACGCACGGCGCCACCAGGAACACGCCGGTGCACTCCCCGTCGCCTCCCGTGCCCAAAATCCCAGTTCCGTTCAACTCCGGCCACCTACAGTGCTCGCCGGCGACGAGCTCACCATTAGAGCTAAACCTAGCCCCTAATTACCCTGACCCCATCCCCCAGTCTCACTGCCATGTGGGCCCAAGGACAATCTAATCCCCCTGTTAAGTTTAATTCAAGTGAAACAGATTTAATTAACACCCCAGAGGCTGACCATTGGGTCCCCCTTGTCAGTGGCCCCCCTGACACCATGCTGATGTCACAGTGATGCAGTAAAAGGAATTTCTATTTTTGAAATAAATCAGAAATGGCAGAAAATACCCCAAACTTTGAAAATTCATAGTAAATTCATATTAACTCCAAATTTAACAAATAATATATGAAAAATGATTAGGATAAAATAATCTATCCAAATATCCAACTTTCAATCATGTTTGAGTTGAATTTAAAAGGTTACCAGCAGAATTTTCTATTTTGTTTAAATTGAATTAAATCAAATTCATTTCAAATGCTTTTGCAATTTGAACCATATCAACATACCACATTATACTTGAACTTCAGAGGCATATCATACACATTTCAAAATGGTTTAACTTGATCAAACAATGTCATATGAAACTTGGGTAAATTGGAAATCATATGTGGAGTTTAAATTTGCAAATTCAATTGCAAATACCCCATTTAAGTGGAATTGCTTCACACATCAAAGCATATACATCAAGTTTCAACCTTCAACCATGTGATTGTGCATTGTATTTACTTTGCTACCTTGTTTGTTGTTTGTTGAGTAGAGGTGGATCCGGAATAGGAGGCTGCCCCCTTCGTTGAAGACCCTGAACCCGAACCTCGTCAGCAAGGCAAGCAAACCCCCTTTGATCATGTCGATAAAATCCCACTTCCCTCTCATGTCTCTCTTATGCATTGTATAGGATGATTACAATGCTACGTTTCTACCGCATAGCTGAACCCATTCCTTTGCATGACCTATCATTTGTCACAGTAGTAAGCTAACCACAATCCTAGCAAATGTAGGAATTGATTGATATCATGTGGCCCCTGCAATTGTTACTTCTTATTGCATGCTTAGAGTGATACAAAGATGTTACTGTTATGTGAATCGGGATGGTAGTGATCATGTTGATGATGGTGGAAAGGTGTTGGTGAATCTACCCTAATACAAGGTGAACGATGAGAGGCTGTGTAGGAGTACACGGTGGGTTTTCTCGTGGAACACTGCCCTAACTCCGAGTTCTTGTGTGGTGATCCAAGATGAAGAGTACAACCACACATTGGGCTCACTGACCCTCTCAACCTATTAACTCATCCCTTTCGATGTCCAGATATCGCAGTTGTTCGGAGTTCTGGTATGCTTGTGGCCTGGCTGCTAAGTGAGAGAACGGCTCAACCGAGACCGGCTTATGCACCACGCACACATCACCTGGGTCCACTTCGGTAAACCGGCCGGGCTCACGATAGTGGTAGCCAACCCAGGTAGGCGGCTTTCTTGGACTAGATAGGCTATGAGGTAACAGTTGTGGTGAGCATCCTCGCTGACACCCCTTGAATCGTATCGAGATCAAAGGCGGTAACTGATGATCATGTGTGTGTAGCGGTACACCCCTGCAAGGTTAACAAAACTATTCAAATAGCCGCGTCCGTGGTTAAGGACTGCTTGGAAAGCTTAGCTTGATTATTAGACAACTTGAACTGGATACTTCTAAAACACACCAAGATAAGTGTGAGTGCCATGGCGTGCTTTCTCGTGGGGAAGTCGAGGAAGGCACCATAGTGGTGTAATTGGTTGGAGAATGTAGTGGACTCGTGTATGCTTCTTACCTCAAGTCTGGTACTCGTAGTTCAGGACTAGCCAAGTCAAAGCTGGCACTTATGCAATTGAACCCCACCTCCCTTTACCTTGATACATGTGCATGAGTAGTATAGCTCCTATGTAAGTCTTTCTGAGTACGACTTTGTACTCACGTTTACTTATTCTATGTTTTAGATGAACCCACTGACCCCGAAGGTGGCTTATTCATTGAGCTCGACGACTGAAGACCAAGCTAGTATAGTCCCAGTCAGACGACTGGTTCCCTCGTGGAGGGCTTGTGTTTAAATAAGGCTTCTTAAGCCATTTGTTAAAGTTGTCTGTACTCAGACCTACTTTGCTTCCTCTTGTCTGTTGTAATGTTGGATCACATGCTTGTGATCTCTGTGTGCACTCTGTGAGAGTTATCAAAAAAATGTATACTTTGTAGAGAATTGCAATGATACTTGCTGTTCATACAAGGCATGTGTGTTGCGTGTATGTTTATAACATGCATGTCTTTGTATGGGTTTTCGAGACCTTAGTTGTGATCTGGCTGGCGGTCTTTTATACAGCAAGTGGCCCTTAGATGTGCGCAGCTTAGGGCATCGCGATGTGATTGTTCGAGACTCTGTCTCGTGCACACTTTGATGTATGATCGAGCCCGCCCTAGACCCCAACTAAGTGACCGGGTTGGAGTAAGTCTATGTAAGAGTTATGAGATAGTCGATAGTATGGTTGAGGCGACTTGTCTGTGAATATGGGAGTTCATCACCCATATCATTTAGACTTGTGTGCTGACGATGAGGACCCATCTCAGTTGATCATCCGGCCTGGATGGGATGCCCCTCACGTACGATGCTTTCCGAGAACGTTCTGTGCTTGGCCTTGTCTGCTTAGACAAGTGGGTACGGTTCTCGGCTCTCCATATGACTATGTCGTAGAGGGACTTGCATATGCTAACCCCGGGTCCCGACAGACTTGGTATCAGAGCAGGACTGACTGTAGGACTAGCAGCCTTGGCCGAAGTCAAGTCTAGCTTGCTATAGTTATATCGTTACTCTGGGTATATAAGGGAACAACGTAAGGCTTCTTTTTTCTCCTTACCCCCTTCGTTCTGAGTTCTGAGTCACCCTTACCTCTTCTGATTAGAACATCTCGTTGTTTGCTTCCTTATAGCCGTAGGAAGGTTGTGATCGGTTTGTTAGAGTTGTTGTGCTTCCTGATTTCTTACATCATATGTAAGTGTTGTTTTCCATGTTGTAAGAAATTGTCTTTTCTTGCAATTACAGCCGTTATGCTGCACGAGTCATTCCAGGTTTATATCATAATCTGATTCATTTGCAAACTCCTTCTTTCTGTTTCAAATGGAAGATCTTCCCCCTCGGCGAATTGTTAGTTTGACCAGGTGCCTCGGTGTGCGTGGCCATCCCGCCATGCTGATCGAGATGATGTCCTACATTGGATACCGATGGTACCCTGAGTACACAGTTGAGGAGCAGTTCATTGACTTCAACCAGACCCAGTTCCACTGCATTGTCAGGATCTACCCGCACCACAATGGAGTCACTCAGCCTATCCACTTTGGACATGGCATTGGCATGACTGAGAACATGGATGTGCAGGATGCTGCATACTCATGTATTACCCTGCTGAGAGAGGAGCACACTATGCTGAGAGAGACCTCGTTCCGCTATATCCCTGCTGCACTTCCAGGAGAAGAGGGATATTACACCGGACTGTACTCAGATCACTATGCAGAGGATCCAGTACTTCAGATGACTGCTAGGTTTGCTTGTGATAGAGATCGAGATGCACGTGCCCTTCATTTCGAGCTTCACTCCACTCGTGCCCGTCTGTATCGAACACTGACACTCCTGGCTCCCTCCGTGAGTGTTGGATCAGTCGAGTATGATGCTATCTACCCAGTCAGGATGCAGATGCCTTCTCGAGTTGCTTGGCCCGAGATTGGAGGCATTTTTCCACCCCGTGGTCCTCTGCTTCCACCCTACGCTGGAACTAGGCCTCGTACTTGCCCAAATGGATATCAGGGTCCACAGGCCTTCGTGTTTTCCGATGGTCACCTTCAGCTACCGGGTTACGCGGGTAACTTCTACGAGGACTACTATGGAGATGGAGATGAGTGAGACCTCCTGTGGTCTTACTTTAGTGAGGATGTAGTAGTATCTTAGTATATTGTACGCAAGGTGTTCTAAGTTCCAGAGGCTTAGATAAATAATGTATAGGAAGTCTGAGTGCCTCTGAAGTATGTATCATATTCATCACGTTTGTATTAGCTTGGAGCTCGTACTAAAATGATGTATGGTTTGTATGCCAGCTTGTGAATATATGGCTTGTATGCTTTTATCACCATGTTTTCAAGATGATTACTTCCTTTGCTCTGTAATTCTTCCAGTACTTGGATACCTTGTTTATACTCTTCCAATCAACTCTGTTTGACTTTGGTTTTCACCTTCAGGATGTCACAAGGAACCCGTGGCCAGCTTGGTCGTGCCCATGGTCGTGGGAATGAACAGGAGGAAGGCAACCTTCCACCCCCACCCACGATGGCTCAGGCTTTGATGGAGGTTGAGAGGAACCGCCGAGACTCTCACCATTTGCTGGTGGTCATTGCCCGCAACACGACTCAGCAGCGCAATGAGTTGGTGTCTTTGAGCGACTTCATCCGGCTTCATCCCCCGGTTTTCAGCTACTCCACCGAGCCCCTTGACGTCGATGACTGGCTTCGCAGCATCAAGAGGAAGCTTTAGGCAGGCCATGTTGCAGATGGCGACAAGGTCAACTATGCCACTTACCACCTCGAAGGTGCAGCTAGCTCTTGGTGGGAAAATTTCCTGAACATGCGTCCCGTTGGACCACCCACATCTTGGGATGAGTTCTGCACTTCCTTCCGCGAGCACCACATTCCAAAGGGTCTTATGGACCGCAAGTGTGAGGAGTTCTGCAACCTCACCCAAGGCAGAAGGACTGTTGACGAGTTTATTCGTGAGTTCAACCGACTGGCTCGTTATTCTACTGAAGAAGTCTCCACCGACTCCAAGAAGCAAGAGAGGTTCCGTCGTGAACTCAATTCTTGACTCCGTCGTGAGCTCAACTTGCATGACTTTGCCACCTTCCAGGTCCTTGTCAACAAATCCATCAAGGCAGAGGACATGAACAACCCCAATGACTTCTGCAAACACCCTAGAGAAGATGGTTCATCCAGTTCCGGCTCTCAGAGGCGCAAGATCTGGATCCCCAACAGTATGTTTCGCCAGGACAACCCACCGAGGCCATCCTATGTAGCGCCTCGTCCACCAACTTTGTTCCACCTAGCTCCATCAAACAATCCAGCTCCACGCACTGTCTTTGGAACCTGCTACAAGTGTGGTCAGGAAGGCCAGTTGATAGAGGCGAAGGTGTCCCGATGTTTCGATGAGATGGTGGAGATCGATTTTGGTGGAGTAGACTTTCACGACCCGACTACGAACGTGCGAAGACGTTGCGCCTTAGCAATCGCTAAACCAACTCCGAGAGGTTATTGATCCCGCGGATGCACGATCAACCTGACCACGAAGGTCAATTCCTGCAAGCAATCGAAGAACAAGCAAGAACTAAGAATTGCAATCTGGATATTGCGAATATAAGATGAAAGATTAATAGAAGTTGGGGTTCCAATGCGGTCTTGGCCTGGTCGGACGACACAAACGAAGAACTCGAAGTTGCGGCTATGGCTAACTTAAATCTAATTAAAACCCAAGTCTAAACAACGCCCTAAGGGCTGTATATATGGTGGAACAGAGGGGATTTTCGTGACCCCTTGGAGGTGGGGTCCGAAAATAACCCTAACTCGGTTTCCCCACACATACGGACTCTAAAAACAGCCTATAATGTGGTATTTCGAAATTACATGGGCCCAGCCCAATATTAAGGTGACGCAGCACCTATAATTGCTCTTGGACGAAAATAATGAAGTGGCATCTCGTGTATTCCGTCCAAGCCTTCATGCATGTCTTATGGTGGCTTCAACGTGCGGAAATCCCCACTGGAAGCTCCACTGTACTTTCCCCTGCGCGCACCTTCTTCTCCACTCTTGATCCCGCTCCAATGACCGTCCTTCTTGTCCATGCTAGGTCCTTCATTCATAAGAAAAACAAAAGTATCTAATTTAGGCAGCATCATATGTTCATGAACAATAGAAGGATTCGCAAGAAACGAAAGTACCTGATAATTTAGTTGACGTGCACGTGCTCTAGTAACTGGTCCAGTATGTGTAGTTGGTGAGGGTATGGGTGTAACATTAGTAGGGATGTCCTCATCATCCTCCCCTTCTTGAATTAAAGTCGTCCTCGACGGAAGCTCATCATCTTCTCCCAAATAAGGTTTCAAATCTGCAATGTTAAATGTGGGACTAACCCCAAAATCTGCAGGTAGCTCAAGTTTATATGCATTATCATTAATTTTCTGTAAAACCTTAAAGGGACCATCAGCTCGTGGCATTAACTTAGACTTGCGCAAATCAGGAAACCTATCTTTTCGTAGATGTAACCAAACAAGATCTCCTGGTTCAAATACAACATGCTTTCGACCCCTATCACCAGCAAGCTTGTATCTAGCATTCATGCGCTCAATGTTTTCTTTAGTTAACTCATGCATTTTTAATATCAATTCAGCACGTTGCTTAGCATCAAAATTCACCTTCTCCGAAGATGGAAGAGGCAGCAAATCAATAGGTGCACGAGGTAGAAAACCATAAACAATCTCAAAAGGGCACATTTTAGTGGTAGAATGCACTGAACGATTATAAGCAAATTCAATATGAGGTAAACATTCTTCCCACAGTTTCAAGTTACTTTTTAAAACAGCCCTAAGCATAGTAGACAAAGTCCTATTGACCACTTCAGTTTGTCCATCAGTTTGGGGATGACAGGTAGTACTAAAGAGTAGTTTAGTCCCCAACTTAGCCCATAAGCATCTCCAAAAATGGCTAAGAAACTTAGTATCACGATCCGAGACAATAGTATTGGGCACACCATGTAAGCGAATAATCTCTCGAAAGAATAAATCAGCAACATTAGCAGCATCATCGCTTTTATGACATGGTATAAAATGTGCCATCTTAGAAAATCTATCCACGACAACAAATATGCTATCCCTCCCCTTGTTTGTTTGAGGCAAGCCTAAAACAAAGTCCATGGATATGTCCTCCCACGGAACACTAGGTACAGGTAAAGGCATGTATAAACCATGAGGATTGAGTCGTGACTTAGCTTTTTGACATGTAATGCAGCGAGCAACAAAACGCTCAACATCCCGTCTCATCTTTGGCCAAAAGAAATGTGTAGCAAGTACATCCTCCGTCTTTTTCACGCCAAAATGTCCCATTAATCCTCCTCCATGCGCCTCCTGCAACAACAAAAGACGAATAGAGCTAGCTGGAATGCATAGCTTGTTAGAACGGAACACAAATCCATCATTAAGCACAAACTTGTTCCATGTTCTACCCTCTCTACAATTCTGCAATACATCTTTAAATTCCACATCATTTGCATATTGTTCTTTGATTGTCTCTAAACCGAATATCTTGAAGTCAAGTTGTGAAAGCATAGTATAACGACGAGACAAAGCATCAGCAATAATATTATCTTTCCCCTTCTTGTGTTTAATGACATAAGGGAAAGTCTCAATAAATTCAACCCACTTAGCATGTCTACGATTAAGTTTTGCTTGACTTCTTATGTGTTTCAAAGATTCATGATCAGAATGTATAACAAATTCTTTGGGCCATAAATAATGTTGCCAAGTTTCTAATGTCCGAACAAGAGCATATAATTCCTTATCATAAGTAGAATAGTTCAGACTAGGCCCACTCAATTTTTCAGAAAAGTATGCAACAGGTTTAGCATCTTGTAATAACACACCTCCCAAACCAATCCCACTAGCATCGCATTCAAGCTCAAAAGTCTTATTAAAATCAGGAAGTTGGAGCAAAGGAGCATGTGTTAACTTATCTTTCAATACCGTGAAAGCTTCTTCCTGTGCGGTACCCCAAGTAAAAGGCACATCCTTGCGTGTAAGCTCATTGAGAGGGGCAGCAATGGTGCTGAAATCTCTCACAAAACGCCTATAGAATCCAGCGAGGCCAAGAAAACTCCTCACTTGTGTGACCGTTTTGGGCTGCGGCCAACGCTCAATCGCCTCGATCTTGGCTTTATCAACTTCAATACCCTGTGGAGTAACAACATAGCCAAGAAACGATACTCGGTCGGTGCAAAAGGTGCACTTCCCAAGGTTACCAAATAAACGTGCATTACGTAGAGCAATAAAAACAGCACGTAAATGATCCAAATGTTCCTCCAAAGATTTGCTATAAATCAGTATATCATCAAAATAGACTACCACAAATCGTCCAATGAAAGCACGTAAAACCTCGTTCATTAATCTCATGAAAGTGCTAGGTGCATTAGTTAACCCAAAAGGCATGACTAACCACTCATATAATCCAAACTTAGTTTTAAAAGCCGTTTTCCATTCATCTCCTAATTTCATGCGAATTTGATGGTATCCACTACGCAAATCAACTTTGGAAAACATGGTAGAGCCACTTAATTCATCAAGCATATCATCTAACCTAGGAATAGGATGACGATAACGAATAGTAATATTATTAATGGCTCGACAATCAACACACATACGCCATGTTCCATCCTTTTTAGGCACTAATATAACAGGAACAGCACAAGGACTAAGGGACTCACGTATGTAACCTTTGTCGAGTAGCTCTTGTACTTGACGCTGAATCTCCTTCGTCTCCTCCGGATTGGTACGGTATGGCGCACGGTTGGGCAACGAAGCACCGGGAATTAAGTCAATCTGATGCTCAATCCCTCGAATAGGTGGTAATCCCGGTGGTACGTCTTGTGGAAAGACGTCAATAAACTCCTGCAAAAGGTCAGTGACAACAGGAGGCAAAGAAGGAGGCAATTCCTCAAATGAAAACAAAGCTTCTTTGCACACAAAAGCATAGCACACATATTGACTAACATCCAAATCTGAAATATCAACCTTAGTAGCAAGCAAAGTTGGACTAGTCAATTTAATTTCATTAGAAACAGCAGAAGAAGATTTGCTATTAGTCTTATGTTGTTGCTCAAATTCTTTGGCTGCTATCTCATTCTCACTCTTATTTTTCTCCTGTTTTGCTTTACTAGCTCGAGCAAGATCATCTTTCACAATTTGTTCAGGAGACATAGGAAGTAAAGCAATATTTTTATCCTGATGAACTAAAGTAAACTGATTTGTCCTACCATGGTGTACAACATTCCTATCAAATTGCCATGGTCTACCAAGTAAAAGAGAGCATGCTTGCATGGGTACCACATCACAATCAACATAATCAGCATATGCAGCAATGCTAAAGTGCACACGAACAGAACGCGTTACCTTAATCTTACCACTATTGTTAAACCACTGAATATAGTACGGATGGGGGTGTGGTCTTGTGGTGAGAGATAGCTTCTCCACCAACTCCATGCTAGCCAAGTTGTTGCAACTCCCTCCGTCAATGATGATGCGAACCGAACGTTCTTTCACCACTCCCTTTGTGTGGAACAAATTATGCCTCTGGTTTTGCTCGGCCTTCGTTACCTGCACACTTAATACACGTTGAGCAACCAAACTAGCATATTTATCTGCATCATCAGGAGTCATATACTCTATATCATGAGCATCATCATGGGCACCCTGTTCCTCATGAGCAATGAGAACTAGAGTCTCCTCATCATAGTCGCTCGCTGACTCATACCCACCATCCGCCGTAATAGTCATCACACGCTTGGAGGGACAGTCTTTTGCGAAGTGACCTCCACCTTGGCACCTGCGACATTTAATATCACGATCTCGTGTTTGCCCTGTGGACGCCATGGATGAAGAAGAACTCGCCGCTGGACCACTCTGTGCACCCTTGAATGGTGGCGCTGGCTGTTTTGGTGGCTCCCTGTAAGAATGAGCGGCTGAAGTAGATGGTGGCGCAGCAGGACGTGTGGATGTAGAAGCTCCACGCGATGTCCATGATGTATTTCGTCCTGCAGAAAAGTTAGGTCTCGTAGCGGCCTGTCGATCCTGCACTTCACGTTCAGCTTTACAAGCAAGATGAAACAAACGAGTGATAGTAGCAAAGTCCTTGTATTCTAGAATAGTTTGTATCTCCCTGTTTAAGCCACCCATAAAACGTGCAAGCATAGCTTCATTATCCTCTACTAGGCCACATCTAATCAATCCAGTTTGTAATTCTTGATAATATTCCTCTACAGAATTTTTTCCTTGTCTCAAACGCTGTAATTTTTGTAACAATTCACGTTGATAATAAGGAGGAACCCAGCGAGTACGCATAGCATCTTTTAAAGCAGCCCAAGTAGTTGGAATATTATTAGCATGCAATCTACAATGTTCAGACCACCAAATAGATGCAAAGCCCGTGAATTCACAAACAGCAGCAGTAACACGTCTATTCTCAGGATATTGTAAACATGTAAAACGTTGTTCAGTTTCTAACTCCCAAGTAAGATAAGCATCAGGAATATATCTACCCTCAAACGGCTTAAGATTCAATTTAAGTTTAGGCACATGTTCATCATCGCGTACCTGAGGGGGTGGTTGGTGTCGACCGTGGCGAATGTTGGGACGTGGACGTCCAGCTGGCTGCTCATAGGCCGCTTCCTGTTCCACCTCCTCCTCGTAATCACCCTCGTAGTTGTCGTCCTGGCTGACGTCAGAAGCAGCAGCAGCAGTAGCGGCAACTGCAGCAGCAGGAGGAGCACCAATACCAGCAGCTTGTCCTCGCGGAAACAGAATACGTCGTGCACGTGGTAGTGGCGGTGGCTGTGGCTGTGCTGAAGGTAGGCGTGCGATCAACTCAGTAAACTTGGCGTCGAGCTTGGTGTCGATCATCTTCTCCACGCCATCAATCGCCTCTGTAAATCTGGTCTCGATGTCCTGCACCTGTTGAGACATCATACGTGCAAATTTATCATGTAGCTCCTTGTTTGTCATGTTCTCCCAATCGGGTGCATCCCGCGCCACTTCAACATGTGATCCTGGCATGGTTAGCAGAAATAGAAAACACACAGGAATATGATCCTACTTCTACTAATGGGATGGATGTGGGGTGGTGGACAGCACAAATCCGTCAAGCTTTTCTTACGTTCTTACCGATTCTTACCTAGCAGCAGGTGGTGATGTACAACCAACGGGTCAAAACTCTCAGAGATATGGTAGAGCGATGGCCAGGAGGTGTCAAAACGCACGATGTAGAAAATATGTGGAGCTGTAGGTAGGCTTGACAAATATGGTAGCAAAAAGATCAACAGTAATCAAAACAGAGATGCAAAGCTGAATAAACACTCAACGTCGGTACTGTGCTGATCCTAGGCTAGACCGTACTAGAGACGCGAGCCTAAAACACCAACGAAAGCACGGCGCGGCACGTAACAACTGTGAAGCACACTCTGAATTTTTTTTTTTTTTTTTGGAAATCACCCTCTTCTACGTACGACAAAAGATTGGTGAAATCCGACTCTAATCAACTCAAAACTATTCTGGCTACGGGGATATCAGGAACCGTACTGATGGTGGAACTCAACTCGGACTCGTGAGACGTGGTGGTGTATATGGACTCTGCTTGGCGGAACGTGGTGGTGTATCTGGACTCGGAAATGCGGAACGTGGTAGGATGACTACTGGTGCGGCGGCGACGTGGCAAACTGTGATCAGAACTCGAAACTCTAAGGGAACTAGACGCTAAGATCAGCAACTTGACACAACGATGCAACCGTAAATTCAACAAAGCAAGTACTGAAAAGAAAACTGGACAAAGGCTAGGACTGTCTTGGGACGTGATGATCTAACCCTAATTTTTTTTTTGTTGGCTTTTTCGTGGACTGTAGGTATGAAGAACAGAACCAATCTAGACTATGAAAACTGGTAAATCTCACCGAGCAACCTGGAAATCTGATACCACTTGATAGAGGCGAAGGTGTCCCGATGTTTCGATGAGATGGTGGAGATCGATTTTGGTGGAGTAGACTTTCACGACCCGACTACGAACGTGCGAAGACGTTGCGCCTTAGCAATCGCTAAACCAACTCCGAGAGGTTATTGATCCCGCGGATGCACGATCAACCTGACCACGAAGGTCAATTCCTGCAAGCAATCGAAGAACAAGCAAGAACTAAGAATTGCAATCTGGATATTGCGAATATAAGATGAAAGATTAACAGAAGTTGGGGTTCCAATGCGGTCTTGGCCTGGTCGGACGACACAAACGAAGAACTCGAAGTTGCGGCTATGGCTAACTTAAATCTAATTAAAACCCAAGTCTAAACGACGCCCTAAGGGCTGTATATATGGGGGAACAGAGGGGATTTTCGTGACCCCTTGGAGGTGGGGTCCGAAAATAACCCTAACTCGGTTTCCCCACACATACGGACTCTAAAAACAGCCTATAATGTGGTATTTCGAAATTACATGGGCCCAGCCCAATATTAAGGTGACGCAGCACCTATAATTGCTCTTGGACGAAAATAATGAAGTGGCATCTCGTGTATTCCGTCCAAGCCTTCATGCATGCCTTATGGTGGCTTCAACGTGCGGAAATCCCCACTGGAAGCTCCACTGTACTTTCCCCTGCGCGCACCTTCTTCTCCACTCTTGATCCCGCTCCAATGATCGTCCTTCTTGTCCATGCTAGGTCCTTCATTCATAAGAAAAACAAAAGTATCTAATTTAGGCAGCATCATATGTTCATGAACAATAGAAGGATTCGCAAGAAACGAAAGTACCTGATAATTTAGTTGACGTGCACGTGCTCTAGTAACTGGTCCAGTATGTGTAGTTGGTGAGGGTATGGGTGTAACATTAGTAGGGATGTCCTCATCACCACTACTCCCGCGAGTGTCCCCAGAACCAGCTCCAGAATCAGAATGCTCCACCCTGTGCCGGAGGAAACAACAATGGTCGTGGCAAGCCACCCCAGAAGGTCTAACCCACCAAACCCGCTCCTCCCGCCACTCGTGGACGTGTGAATCATATTTCCGCCGAAGAGACTGATGACACCACTGACGTCATTCTTGGTACGCTCCCAGTCAATTTTGTTCCTACTTCCGTTCTTTTCGACCCAGGAGCATCTCATTCATTCATGTCGGAAAGTTATGCACTTCATCATGAGTTATCTTTTGTTGAATTGTCCACCCCAATCACTATTCAAACTCCAGGGTCAAGATGGCAAACTAATAGAGTAAGCCATGGTAATCAAATTTCAATTGAGGGTTTAGTATTCCTTGCTTCACTCATAGCCCTCAAGTCTTCCGACATCGATGTCATCCTTGGCATGGATTGGCTAGCAAGACAGAATGCCTACCTGGATTGCAAAGGAAAATCAGTGAAACTCACCCACCCTTCAGGCAAGACCGTCAACTACACATCACCCAGAACAAGAACCCAAGTGCATTCTTTGAATGTACTTCCCCTTCCCGACCTTGAAGATGTTCCGGTGGTTCGTGACTTCCCGGATGCCTTTCCTGAAGAGCTGCCGGGAATGCCACCCGACAGATGTGTAGAGTTTATAGTGGATCTTATTCCAGGAACCGCACCAATTTCTAGACGCCCATACAAAATGGCCCCACGTGAGTTAGCTGAGCTTAAAACCCAACTGGAAGCTTTGTTGGAAAAAGGCTTCATCCACCCTAGCTCATCGCCATGGGGTTGCCCCGTTCTGTTCGTAACGAAGAAAGATGGAACAGAAAGGATGTGCGTAGACTATCGCCTGCTAAATTTAGCGACGATAAAGAACAAGTACCCACTGCCCAGGATCAATGATCTTTATGATCAACTTGCAGGATCCTCTATCTTCTCCAAGATGGATTTCAGATTAGGTTATCATCAAATCAAGATCCGAAACGAGGACATTCCCAAAACGGCTTTTACTACTCGTTATGGTCTTTACGAGTACACCTTCATGTCCTTTGGTTTAACCAATTCCCCCGCCACTTTCTCACGCATGATGAATTCGATCTTCATGGAGTACCTAGATAAATTTGTTCTAGTTTATCTCGATGACATTCTCATCTACTCGATGAACGAAGAAGAACATGCCGAACACCTAAGGCTTGTATTGATGAAACTTAGAGAGCATCGCCTTTATGCTAAATTCTCCAAGTGTGAATTTTGGCTACCAGAAGTGACCTACTTAGACCACGTGCTTTCTGCAAAAGGCATTGCTGTGAATCCCGAGAGAGTTCAGGCCGTCCTTGACTGGACTCAAACTGAATCGGTTAAGCAAGTTAGGAGTTTTCTTGGCCTAGCCAGCTATTGCCGCTGCTTCGTCGACAACTTTTCTAAAGTTGCAAAGACTCTAACTGAACTCCTCAAGAAAGATAAGAAATTCCTATGGACTCCCAAGTGCGAGGAAAGCTTTCAAGAGCTAAAAAGAAGACTGACTTCTGCACCCGTACTTGCACCTCCAGATACCAAAAAGGATTTTGAGATCTTTTGTGACGCATCACGGTAAGGGTTAGGATGCATACTTCTGCAGGATAGACATCTGGTAGCTTATGCTTCACGCCAGTTGCGGCCACATGAAGAGAACTATCCTACCCATGACCTTGAACTCGCTGCCGTAGTTCATGCCCTAACAACTTGGCGACATTACCTCCTTGGTAATTGTTGCGAGATCTATTCCGACCACCAAAGCCTCAAATACATTTACACCCAGCCAGATCTGAATCTCAGGCAAAGACGCTGGATTGAGTTGATAAAATATTACGACGTAGGAATTTCATACACCCCAGGAAAAGCCAATGTCATGGCTGATGGACTAAGTCGTAAGTCGTATTGTAACAACCTCATGTTACAACAGTATCAACCACTTCTTCATGAGGAATTTTGCAAACTCAATCTTGAGATTGTTCCTCGTGGCTATCTTTTGACCTTGATGGCGAAACCAACTCTTGAGGTTCAAATCATAGTTTCCCAAATGTATGCACGAGGTGTTCGCCGGATCAAGGAGAACATTGCTAGCGGAGTTGCTAAATGTTTCTCCACAGATAGCAAAGGAACGATATTCTTTGGAAATCGTTTGGTAGGACCTAAGAATAGGGAACTAAGGCAACTCATCCTCAAGGAAGCCCATGACACACCCCTCTTGAATCATCCCGGTAGCACAAAAATGTACCAAGATCTACGCCAGAGATTTTGGTGGACTAGGATGAAGAGAGACATTGCTCAATTTGTTGCCGAATGTGATGTTTGTCGTCGCATTATGGCAGAACACCAAAGACCTGCTGGTACACTTCAACCTTTGCCTATTCCAGAGTGGAAATGGGACAAAGTCGGTATGGACTTCATCACCGGCTTTCCTAAAACCCAGAAAGGAAACGATGCCATCTTCGTTGTCATAGATAGGCTTTCCAAAGTTGCTCACTTCCTTCCAGTTCGCGAGTCTATAACTGCTAGCCAGTTGGCGGACTTGTATGTCTCTAGAATTGTATCCCTTCACGGTGTTCCTTTGGAAATCAATTCTGATCGTGGTAGCCTTTTCACCTCTAGATTTTGGGGAAGCTTTCAGAATGCTATGGGAACTCATCTCTCCTTTAGTACAGCTTTCCAACCTCAGTCTAGCGGTCAAGTCGAAAGGGTTAACCAAATCCTAGAAGACATGCTCAGAGCTTGTGTTATCTCATTCGGAAAGAATTGGGAGAAACCTCTGCCATTCGCCGAATTTGCTTATAACAATAGTTTTCAATCTAGTCTGAACATGGCTCCTTTTGAACTCCTATATGGACGACGATGTCGAACACCACTAAACTGGTCAGAAACCGGTGAAAGACAATTCTTTGGACCTGATATGATCAAGGAAGCAGAAGAGCAAGTTCGCATTGTTCGTGATCAATTGAAAGTAGCCCAGTCTCGTCAGAAAATCTACTATGATCGTCATCATAGGCAAGAGAGATACAATCTGGATGAGAAGGCTTACCTTCGGGTTACTCCTCTGAAGGGAACCCAACGTTTCGGTATCAAAGGCAAGTTGGCCCCACGTTACATCAGAACTTTCCGCATTCTTGCTAAACGTGGAGAAGTTGCCTACCAACTTGAACTACCCCCGCACCTTTCCCGAGTACATGATGTATTCCATGTGTCCCAACTCAGGCGTTGCTTCAAGGACCCCATCCACGAAGTCGACCATGAAACGCTTGATCTAAAAGATGACCTTTCTTATCGAGAATACCCCGTTCGTATTCTTGATTCCGCAGAGCGTGTCACTCGTTGTCAGAAGATTAAGTTTCTGAAAGTGCAATGGTCACACCACTCTGAGAGAGAAGCCACGTGGGAAAGAGAACACCGTCTCCGTACTGAGTACCCCACCTTCCTCCCGCAGACTTCTGAATCTCGGGACGAGATTCTGTTGAGTGGGGGAGAGTTGTCAGAACCCTCTGTTAGGTAATGTGCTAGGATCAAAGTCATCTTGCATCTTGTTAAAAATTTCAAAAGAAGTCATTGAAATCAAATTCAAAAGAAAAATGGGAGAAGGAACCCCCCCATATGAATTAATTCAAAAGGCCAGATAAAAATCTTCTCCAAAAATGCATGTTTGATTTTTGAAAAGTCTTATAAATGAGTGTGATCACATATCAAGTGATTCAAAAGGCCAGATAAAAATCTTCTCCAAAAACCCACCCCATGCTCATGGATTTTTAAAATATTCAAACAGTGCCTTGGAATTAATCAAAAACCCCTATTTGATTTAAAGTTCAAATAATTTGAATTTTAAAAAGTGCCAAACTTTATAAATGGCTAGTCTATATTATTATGATGCCATATAAAAAATTTATCATTTAATAAAATGGTTTGCTATTTTTTTAGCTAGCCAAAACAAATGTCAGAAGAATACAGAAAAGAAAATAAGAAAAAGAAAACAGAAGAACTTACATGGCGCCCCAGGCGACAGCAGCCCAGCCAGCCCACCCGGCCCAAAGGGGCAGGGGGGTCTTCTTCCCCGTCCCGCGCACCCAAGCTGCTCGGTGGAAAGCCACCGAGCCAGCCGTGGACGCCACCTCCTGCTTGAGGCCAGCACAGCCTTCCCCTCGCCTCCAAACCGTGCCACGACGACGCCCTGGACCTTTCTCGTCCATCCCCCCCCCCTCCTGGCTCGCTCTCCACCCCTCCCTCGCCGATTTCGTCGCCCCCCGAGAACCACCGTGGAGCACGCCGCCGAGTCCACGCAGCCACCACCGACAAGAAGCCGTGCCATGATGTCCTTCATCTTCGCCACCGAGTACTACGCCTAGATGCCGAAGGAATCGAGCCCGGAAGCTTTGGAGCCGCCGCCCCCTTCATCGCCTTCGTCTCCGGCCGCCGCGAGTCGTCCTCGAATTCCGGCCAACTCCGAGCTTCCCCGAGCACACGACCGCCTCCGTTGGATTCACGGTGAGCCTACGGTTCGCCCGATGCCTTTCCTCGATCCCCTCCGTAGCTCTAGGCGAAAACACCATGGACGCAGAGCTCCGCCGCAGCCGTGGTCAAGCCAGAGGTCGCTCCAGTGCCCGTCTTGATGCTCCAGTGCGCGCGTATGGTTCCTGCCCTCCCCATCTTTCGAACGAGCACAAGTTTGGCCCAAGCCGTGCACGCTAGCTTCCCCCCCAACCTCGCCGTCGTTCTTCTTCAGCCGGGAACGTCACCGCCGTCGCTCCCGACCTCCCCGTGACCCCCTGATGCCTCCTTTCGACGCACGGCGCCACCAGGAACACGTCGGTGCCCTCCCCGTCGCCTCCCGTGCCCAAAATCCCGTTTCCGTTCAACTCCGGCCACCTACAGTGCTCGCCGGCGACGAGCTCACCATTAGAGCTAACCCTAGCCCCTAATTACCTTGACCCACCCCCAGTCTCACTGCCATGTGGGCCCAAGGCCACTCTAATCCCCCTGTTAAGTTTAATTCAAGTTAAACAGATTTAATTAACACCCCAGAGGCTGACCAGTGGGTCCCCCTTGTCAGTGGCCCCCCTGACGCCATGCTGATGTCACAGTGACACAGTAAAAAGAATTTCTATTTTTGAAATAAATCAGAAATGGCAGAAAATACCCCAAACTTTGAAAATTCATAGAAAATTCATATTAACTCCAAATTTAATAAATAATATATGAAAAATGATTAGGAGAAAATAATCTATCCAAATATCCAACTTTCAACCATGTTTGAGTTGAATTTAAAAGGTTACCAGTAGCATTTTCTATTTGGTTTAAATGGAATTAAATCAAATTCATTTCAAATGCTTTTGAAATTTGAAACATAGCAAGATACAACATTATACTTGAACTTCAGAGGCATATCATACACATTTCAAAATGGTTTAACTTGATCAAACAATGTCATATGCAACTTGGGTAAATTGGAAATCATATGTGGAGTTTAAATTTGCAAATTCAAGTGCAAATACCCCATTTAAGTGGAATTGCTTCACACATCAAAGCATATACATCAAGTTTCAACCGTCAACCATGTGATTGTGCATTGTATTTACTTTGCTACCTTGTTTGTTGTTTGTCGAGTAGAGGTGGAGCCGGAAGAGGAGGCTACCCCCTTCGTTGAAGACCCTGAACCCGAACCTCGTCAGCAAGGCAAGCAAACCCCCTTTGATCATGTCGATAAAATCCCACTTCCCTCTCATGTCTCGCGTATGCATTGTATAGGATGATTACCATGCTACGTTTCTACCGCATAGATGAACCCATTCCTTTTCATGACCTATCATTTGTCATAGTAGTAAGCAAACCACAATCCTAGCAAATGTAGGGGTTGATTGATATCATGTGGCCCCTGCAATTGTTACTGCTTATTGCATGCTTAGAGTGATACAAAGATGTTACTGTTATGTGAGTCGGGATGGTAGTGATCATGTTGATGATGGTGGAAAGGTGTTGGTGAATCTAACCTAATACAAGGTGAACGATGAGAGGTTGTGTAGGAGTACACGGTGGGTTGTCTCGTTGAACACCGCCCTTAGTCCGAGTTCTTGTGTGGTGATCCAAGATGAAGAGTACAACCACACATTGGGCTCACTGACCCCTCTCAACCTATTAACTCATCCCTTTCGATGTCCAGATGTCGCAGTAGTTCGGAGTTCTGGTAGGCTTTTGGCCTGGTTGCTAAGTGAGAGAACGGCTCAACCGAGACCGGCTTATGCACCACGCACACATCACCTGGGTCCACTTCGGTAAACCGGCCGGGTTCACGATAGTGGTAGCCAACCCAGGTAGGCGGCTTTCTTGGACTAGATAGGCTATGAGGTAACAGTTGTGGTGAGCATCCTCGCTTACACCCCTTGAATGGTGTCGAGATCAAAGGCGGTAACTGATGATCATGTGTGTGTAGCGGTACACCCCTGCAGGGTTAACAAAACTATTCGAATAGTCGCGTCCGCGATTAAGGACTGCTTGGAAAGCTTAGCTTGATTATTAGACAACTTGAACTGGATACTTCTAAAACACACCAAGATAAGTATGAGTGTTATGGCGTGCTTTCTCGTGGGGAAGTCGAGGAAGGCACCATAGTGGTGTAATTGGTTAGAGAATGTAGTGGACTCGTGTACGCTTCTTACCTCAAGTCTGGTACTCGTAGTTCAGGACTAGCCAAGTCAAAGCTGGCACTTCTGCAATTGAACCCCACCTCCCTTTACCTTGATACATGTGCATGAGTAGTATAGCTCCTATGTAAGTCTTGCTGAGTACGACTTTGTACTCACGTTTGCTTATTCTATGTTTTAGATGACCCCACTGACCCCGAAGGTGGCTTCTTCATCGAGCTCGACGACTGAAGACCAAGCTAGTATAGTCCAGTGAGACGACTGGTTCCCTCGTGGAGGGCTTGTGTTTAAATAAGGCTTCTTAAGCCATTTGTTAAACTTGTCTGTACTCAGACCTACTTTGCTTCCGCTTGTCTGTTGTAATGTTGGATCACATTCTTGTGATCTCTGTGTGCACTCTGTGAGAGTTATCAATAAAATATATATTTTGTAGAGAATTGCAATGATACCTGCTGTTCATACAAGGCATGTGTGTTGCGTGTATGTTTATAACATGCATGTCTTTGTATGGGTTTTCGAGACCTTAGTTGTGATCTGGCTGGCGGTCTTTTATACACCAAGTGGCCCTTAGATGTGCGCAGCTTGGGGCATCGCGATGCGATTGTTCGAGACTCTGTCTCGTGCACACTTTGATGTATGATCGAGCCCGCCCTAGACCCCGACTAAGTGATCGGGTTGGAGTAAGTCTATGTAAGAGTTATTAGATAGTCGATAGTATGGTTGAGGGGACTTGTCTGTGAATATGGGAGTTCATCACCCATATCATTTAGACTTGTGTGCGGACGATGAGGACCCATCTCAGTTGATCATCCGGCCTGTATGGGATGCCCCTCACGTACGATGCTTTCCGAGAACGTTGTGTGCTTGGCCTTGTCTTCTTAGACAAGTGGGTACGGTTCTCGGCTCTCCATATGACTATGTCGTAGCGGGACTTGCATACGCTAACCCCGGGTCCCTACACATTGGTACTCCTCCGAAGAATGGTTTCTATAAGCGACAGATTTTGGTTCACAAATCTCTCCTAGAAAAACTGCCCTCTAACGATTCTATGCAGGGAAAATATTCGATACAACCGAGACACTACTATTCTCTCGAGGATAGAAATGAACCTCTGGTGCCTGCATCAAATGTTCCCCAGAAGGAATACTATCGAGTGGATAGAAATGTTTGTCGTTATCGTGATAATAACTATAAAATTGCTTTTATCTACCAGTACTCTAACCCCTCACCGAGGAATTATGTTTATGGTGTGCTTGATGGTCCCCCTCGCCAATATGATCCTGTTCGCTATAATACCGCTGCTTCATCTAGCACTTCCATGCATTCTCAGTCACCTGCTCATTTGTGGGTGGTTAAGAAGAACTAATTCTTCTGTAGGGATATGTTTCCTATGGATCCGAATGTGTCATGGACAGTGGTTGTAAAAATCATATGACCGGAGACAAAGATTTTTTCACCGAAGACAAACTTACTGAATCCTCTCAGAGATATATTACCTTCGGTGACAACAACAAAGGAAAAGTACTTGGTTTGGGTAAGGTTGCTATATCGAAGGATAAGCATATTGACAAAGTTATGCTTGTTCAATCTCTAGGATATAATCTTATGTCTATCTCAAAACTTTGTGATATGGGTATGCTTTTATTGTTCTCTTCTTCTCGTTGTGTTGTCTTTTCACAGGATGATTATTACTTCGTGTTCGAAGGATATCGCAAAGGCGATCTTTATATTTTTGATTTCTCTTCGGGACCTGCAGTGTCCACATGCTTAATGGCTAAAGCCACCTCTGGTTGGTTATGACATCGTAGACTTGGTCGTGCAGGGATGAAAAATCTTCAATCTCTTATCTCGAAGAAGAATATCGTTGGAATTGATAATGTGAAATTCGATAAAGATCGTCTATGCAGTGCCTGTGGAGCCGGAAAGATTGCCAAGAAACATCACTCAGCAAAGACTATTATGACTACTACTCGTCCTCTTGAATTGCTTCATATGGATTTGTTCGGTCCTCAAAATTATGCAAGTCTTGGAGGCAACAAGTATGGTTTAGTTATTGTTGATGATTCCTCTCGGTATACTTGGCTTTTCTTTCTATATGACAAGAGCAAAGTTGTTGAAATTTTCAAAACTTTCGCAAAGACAGAGCAGACTGAATATGAATTATCTCTCAAGCATATCAGAAGTGATAATGGTACAGAATTCAAAAACACTCATATCGAAGAATGTCTTGACGAATATGGCTTTACTCATGAATTATCGGTTGCTTATACACTGCAACAAAATGGTGTGGTTGAGATAAAGAATCGTACTCTTATTGAAATGGCCAGAACAATGCTTGCTGAATACAAGACTCCTATCAGGTTCTAGGCCGAGGCAATTAACACTGCATGCCATATCATCAACAAGGTTTATCTGCACAGACTTCTGAAGAAAACTTCACATGAGCTTATCACTGGTAAAAAGCCCAATGTTTCATATCTCAGGGTTTTTGGTGCCCCATGTTATATCAAAGATATCAATCATAGCTGCAAGTTTGCCCCAAAGGGACACGAAGGTTTTATCTTAGGTTATGGTTCGAATTCTCACACTTATAGAGTATACAACTCTCATCTTGGCAAAGTTGTAGAAACTATAAATGTTCGATTTGATGAATCTAACGGTTCTCAAAAGGAGCAATTACCTATTAACCTTTGGATGAAGTTATCAGGTACATGGCTATTGTAGATATTCGTCCTGTCAAAGGAAATGCACGTCAAGTCAACAAGGATAGTGATGATCCAATGGTCCCACACATAGCCCGGGGTGCTAGAGATCAACATCCTAAATTCAATAATGTACAGGACGAAGGAGAACACATAAACGAAGAAAATGCTCAACCCAAAGGACAAGTTGAACCCGAAGGAAATGATTACGAAGGACAAGCTAATCCTGAAGGCCAAGCTGAAACCGAAGAACAAACGGATCCGCAAGATACCGAAGGAGTACTATCACGAGTCCGAAGAAGAGTGGACGTTGACTCCATGCTCCAAGAAATTCGTCAGCCAGGTCGCCCTACCACTCGATCTCGTACTTGTTTAGCTAACTTCTTTAGAAATTTCTCATTTGTATCTATGCTAGAACCGTCGAAATTCGATGAAGCCATGAAGGAATCAGACTGGATGACTTCCATACTCGAAGAACTTAATCAGTTCGAGAGAAATAAAGTCTGGTCCCTTGTTGAAAGACCCGATCCAAAGAAGCATAATATCATTGGTACGAAGTGGATTTTTCGCAACAAGCAAGATGAAGATGGTATTATGGTAATGAATAAAGCTCGACTGGTAGCACAAGGTTACATTCAAATCGAAGGTATTGATTTCAGTGAGACTTATGCTCTACTTGCTCGAATTAAATCCATTCGTGTCATGCTTTCTTTTGCAAATTACAATGGTATATTGCTATATCAAATGGATGTCAAAAGTGCATTTCTTAACGGTGAAATCGAAGAAGTATATGTTATGCAGCCACCAGGTTTCGAAAACCCAAAGAATCCTGATATGGTGTATAGGTTGCACAAGGCCCTATATTGGTTAAAGAAAGCACCTCGTGCTTGGTATGAAACATTCAAGGATTTTCTTCTGAAGAAGGGCTTGAAACCAGGAACTACTCATCTCACCCTTTTCACTCGAGCATACAAAAATGATCTTTTTGTGTGTCAAATTTACTTCGATGATATTATTTTTGGTTGTACTAACCCTGATATCAGCGAAGAATTTGCTTGAATGATGTTGAAGAAATATGAAATGTCAATGATGGGGGAATTGAAGTTCTTTCTCGGACTTCAAATCTGCCAACAAAATAATGGGACATTTATCTCTCAAGAGAAGTATCTCAGAGATTGTCTGAAGAAGTTTGATCTTGTAAATTGCAAAACAATCAAGACTCCAATGCCCATGAATGTTCACCTAGATGCAGATGAGAAGGTAAAACATTTCGACCAGAAGAAATATCTCTCAATGATCGGTTCGCTTCTTTAACTCTTCATCTAGTCCTGACATTATGCTCTCAATTTGTATGTGTGCTCGTTTCCAGGCAAACCCAAAATAATCACATCATGTTGCTGTCAAGCGAATTCTTTGATATCTTGCACATACACCTACCTTAGGACTTTGGTATCCTAAAGGTGCTCAGTTTGATCTTGTTGGATATTCTGATTCTGACTGGGCTGGTGATCGTGTCGACCGGAAATCTACCTCAGGCACATGTCATTTTCTCGGTAGATCTCTTGTCTGTTGGGCTTCGAAGAAACAGAATTGCGTATCAATTTCTACGGCTGAAGCCAAGTATATTGTTGCTGGTTCATGCTGCACTCAAATTCTGTGGCTCAAGCAAACGCTGAAAGATTATGGTATTCTCGTGAAGAAAATTCCTTTGGTATGTGATAATGAGAGTGCTATCAAAATTTCCGATAATCCAGTGCAACACTCTCGAACGAAGCATATTGATATTCGTCACCATTTTCTTCTAGACCACGTTCAACGAGAAGATATTTTTATCAGTCATGTCCGCACCGAAGATCAATTAGCTGATATCTTTACGAAGCCCCTGGATGAGAAAAGGTTTTGTGCACTAATGTGTGAGTTAAACATATTGGACTCACGCAACATGCAGTAAGATCAAAACTATCTATACCTATGTATTACATATATGTACTGGCTGGAAGTAGTTTCTTTCGTTGGTTTTTCTGTTATGTTTTTTTGTTTGGTTTTGTTCGTTTGGTGTTGTTCTATAAACTTGTCACTCCGAGTTTTTCTATCATTTGTTTTTCCCTCGGATTGATCAAGTATCGGACCCTGTTTTTCTCTCTATACTTTCCTTACCCCATATTTGCTTTTTCTCTCGTGAACATGTATATTTGTACTCGATTAAGATTCCCTTCGAATGTCATTGATTCCGAAGGAGTTTCTATCGAACCTTTATCTACTTTTATACTCGATGTTCGATGAGTTTGTTCTCGGACGTGGAGAAACTTTCTTTCGTTTCGTTGGAATTTTTACGCGATTACCGCCACAAAATCCGTCCGTTGAATTCGAAGAGACGCGAGATCTGCGCCATTGGATCAGATTTGACGGTTACGTTAGAACCCTCCCTTATAAATACTGATCCACCCCCACCGGCACAGTTCCTTCACTTCCTCGACTTCGTCTCTCCCCCTCGCACCCGATCTCTTGCGCGCCGCCGTGTTGTTTTCGTCGCCGTCAATTCCCTCACCGCTTCACTGCTGGAAGGAAGTCGCCGGAGACCATCTCGTCGACGATGATCTTCATCCGTGTCGCCGTAGTTCTCACGTGTTACCAATTTAGGGTACGTGCGAGGCTAGACTCGATTCAACTTCGATCTATTCATCGAGCCCTAGACTTGTTTTTTATTTTCTCTTATTTTCTTAGGTCTTTTTGATCCATTCGGATCGTTGCTCTTTGGGAAATATATTTCTAGAGTTTCCAGTTGAATTCCCATCTGATCTAGGTAAGAAATCCCTCGTCCCGCGGAATTTCTCACTTAGGAAATTCTCACAGATTCATATCGATAGATTTTCATTTTGAGAAATTTATTCATACCAGTTCTTTGTTATACTTGCACCCGATGGAAATCTAGCCTAGCACTTGTATGAAAATTTGCATCAATGACAAATTCCTCTATATGTTTGCTGTGTTCAAAATGATTTTCCTCGAAAACAGTTGGTACATGTTCACATCTTGTCTATTTTTTCCCTCGTACCTATCTATTTCGCAGGAAAATGTCTGAGAACGCTGGTAACATCAGAGAACCCAAGCATGTAGGAGGCCGACAAAAATCACCAACAATTCAGAAGGTCTGTCTGAGGAATTGATCATAGAAAAAAAACTGAGAATGCCTGAAGGTTCAGTTGAAGATGCTCGAACGAGAGAAAACAGGCTGCAAGAAAATCTAAGGCTTCAAGCGCTTCGTTGGCATGAATACAAGGCTATAATCCCTCGGTGGAAGAGGTTGTTTGCACTGAAGAACCCATGGTCATATGTCAAGTCTTTAAGGCCCAGTGGAACAGAGCAAACCGACCTCCTCCACCACCAAATGCTCACCCATCCACTCTCAAAACCCCAGCCGATTTTAAAGAGATAGTTGTTGCTCGAGCTGAACGAGCATAAAAATGAAAGGAAGCAAAGGCTCAAAAGGCTGCTGCTGCTACTACTTCTGAGGGCAACGAAGGAGTTGCCGAAGATATTGGTCCAAGCACCAAATAGAAGACCGGCAAGAAATCAGCTAAGCGCCAGAAAAAGGTCGTTGTTGTGTCTCCACCAGAAGCAACCTCTGATGAAGAAGAAGCTAGTACCGAGCAACAAGATCCGGGTACTAAGGCTGATGTCGCGGACATTCTTCTTCCTTCATCGAAAAAAGCCAGGCCATAAGGGCATCAGGATCTAGGAGCCAGCTGCCGAGGCTCGTCGAGCAACAATTGATATGAATGATTTGGTCACGGATCCGCCGATTGCCACTGCTCCCCCTCTTCAACAAAAACCCTCGGCTAGGTCCAAGGGCAAGCAAGCGGGCGTGGACTAAGAATAAGAAACTCTGCTCAAAAGGCAGGAAAGATTGGCCAAGCAACGAGAACTTGAGGCGCAAGACTTGATAAAGTCCAAAATTCTCAACTTCCATAGCCAGCCCGAAGATAAGAAAGCCATGGTTGCCAAGAAATTGGGAATATTGCATCTGGTGTCTGATAAGTACAAATGCCAGCTCGAGGAAATTCCGGCCCCCAGTGCCCCGAAAGAAAAGGTCGTGTCTCCTAGTGCCACCGAGAAAGTTGTGACTCCCACAGTCACGAAAGAAAAATATGCAGCCGCTAGTGCTGTTAAGAAAAATGCTGAGGCTGATGGAGCCTCGAAGGAGAAATTTGCGGTCCCAAGTGCCGTAAAAAAACTAGTTCCTGCTTCCAAGGCCACCACGAGGCCGAAAGAAAAGCTAAGGAGGCCAGACTGAATTCTCAGGCAGTTCCAGTCCCTCGTCCTGCTCCGACACCCGCTACCCCTGCTGCACCTGCTGTGTCCGGCCCTCATGCCGATGAAGAAAGCTTCGACGAAGGAGATTCCACCGCCAATGCTGCATGCGATGTAGTACAAATTTCAAACATTCTCTGGCGAATGGCCACCACTCCCAGTAAAGTGACTCGAGAGGATGATGTTCCCGCAGAGATTCAAGACCGAGTTGCTCGCTATATGATTCGATGGGATGGTTATCTCACCCAGGATCGCAAGGACCGCGAGCAAGAAATATTCTATACAAAGCAGCTTCGAGAAGAAACTGAGGACCTGGAGTCTCAACAGATTTTCAAGTCCAAGATTGCTACACTCGCTGAATCAAGGAGAGCGAAAAAGGAAAAGATCACTGTTGTCAATGACAAGGTCAGACAGATTGTGACAGACATGTGCAAATAGCACAATGATGCACTCACCAAGAGACTCTCTCGAAAGAGAAATTCAACTGCCACAACTTCTGAGCGTGGGACGCTAGAAATCGAGAAGAAGTCCAAGAAGAAGAAGTATGTCGATGTCGTTGCTGCAACAGCACGACAGGAAACTAACCCTGCCACCAAGCCAACCACTCCACACCGAGCAAAAACACCACCACCTCGCCAAGTCACCCCTCCACCTCGCCAACAAACTCCATCTCTACGACAACCAACACCACCAAAAGCTCCATCGCCACCACCCGCCCCTTTACCACCTCTACAAGTTATTCCTTCGACCACCCCTGCTACCGAGCCCCAAACACAAATTGAGACCGAGCAGATTGCTTAGGTCGAGCAAGAACCATCTGTCCCAGTTCCATCAGTGCAGAAGGATTACTCCTCTGCCCAAACCGGCATGAAGGAGAAGATGCACACGTGGATGTGACCACGGTTTCCTCTCGCCAAGAGGCACCTCCTGCAACTGATGAGGCCGCTGCCGAAGAAAGTTTTGATGATTCAAGTTATGATGATAGCTCCTCATCTTCCTCAAATTCTTCGAACGAATAAATGATAGATGCTTTCGACCATCTTGATGAAGATCTCGAGGCCATGGATACTGAAGAGGCCGAGCAAAATCAAAATGCCGACAAAGGAGATGTCATCGATGAGCAAGCCGAGGAAAATGCTCCTCCAGCTATTCCAACTCAGGACATTGTGAATGTTCCATATTCACAACCTCGTGCTGCTGAGCCCATCCTGCAAATGCCAGACAATGCAGATAAAGTATTTCCTGTCGATGAGCTACTCCATTATGCTCATCCGAGAGAAATCTGCCTTTTTTCCTCCCAGATGTCCCTCGAGGAGGTCCTATCTTCAAGAGGCTTGAACATAAGCCATTTTTCTTTGGGCCAAATCCCTACGACAACCCAAGGAATGCATATTCTCTTCATTTTTGGACCCAGGAGAAAGCCATATATTATTCTCGTGTGCTATACCACAAGGCCAGATTTATTCAACATCAATATCTTGATTTGCCTTCGGTATATGCCACCACATGTTTCGAGAATGTTGCCGAAACAATTGATGGTCTTCATGCTCACATGATGTTTGCTCTCGATTCTGGATATAATCCTGAGCTCATAAAGCAGTTCTATGCCACACTCTATCTGACTAGTGATCCCGAAGACTCAAAGACTTTGAAGTTTGATTACATGATTCAAGGCCAAGTGTTTCACATGACTGTCGATGAATTTCTGGCAGTAATAAATTTTCCTCATTTTGAAGGATTCCACACAAGATGCATGATCTGCCTGCCCCAACTCCAGCTGAATTTTCCACACTGATGAATATGGACGTCGTAGGAGATCACTACCTCGCTGAGCCGATGCCAAAGCACTTAGTCTTCGAAGCCAAATCATGGTTCTATATTCTATCGAAGACTTTGATGCCAATGCTCGATGTGCATGATGACTTTCCCATTCCCAATGATGTGCAGCTCGCACTTATGAAACTAGTACATGGTCATCCCTTCGACTTTGAGGACTATTTCATTCGTACGATTGTCTCTTGTGCTGATGATCACAATGCCCACAAGCCTTATGCACCTTAGCTCATGGCTATCTGAAATTACTCTCGGGACGTGCCATTCCCCGTGTCAATCTACCCAAAGATTTTTACTCCACCAGTGAGAGAAGTATTTCAGATTATTGCTCGTGCCAACGGCCGTTTTACTGAGCACACTGGCATCCGAGCACATATGACTGAACGCAATATTCGCTCGAAGTTTATCAAGTCAACCACATGGAAGTTTCTTTTTGTTCTCAGCAGATGCTTCAACACCACATAAACCAATATTTCATACAAAAACAGAAGATGATGACTGAAATCAACCACCTGCACAACATTACCATGAACAACAATCAAATTCTTCGTGAATCTCTTAGCACGAAATGGAAAGGTCTACGGAAATTCAACTCCCTCGGTCAGCTGCAGCGCTGTGGATTATAAGAATTTCCTCCTCATCTGTAGAGGCAATGGACAAATGATGATCGTGTCGATTGACCAGATTCAAAAATTCCATTGCTGCCGAAGAAAAGGGATGTGCTCAGTGTCGATGATTATTACCATATCAATCTGGACACAATTTCCTCCGAATCCGAACCCGACGAAGAACCTCGACGCCAAGCGGGGGCTTACACTCCACTTCCTCGAATCCCTAAAACCCCTCCGGAATCCCAGTTGGAATCTTCTGGCGATCAACATTCTTTCAGGACGAAAATTACCCCTCGTGGCGGTCGCCCCATTCGACGTCATTCAACGCTCGCGGAATATCCTCGTCGTCGCCAGTGCCTCTCAAGCGAGTAGGGATTTCTTTCTACCCTATTCTCTCGACTTTTTTTATGTTGTGAAAAAAATGGGGAGATGTAGTGGCATCAGAGAAATTAGTTTGCTATCGTGGTTAAGGGCTTTGCTTTTCGGCCGTTGAACTTTCAACTTTGATTTTCTGAGTAGTTTCAACAAACATTCGATTTACATTCGATCTGGCTGTAACTAACTCTAAGTAGCTCTGTGAACTGCTACCGTTTATCGTAAGATATCTATCTGCTATGCTTGCGATACATAATCTTTTGGAGGAATTTATCTATCATATAAGTTCACAGGATAATCGATGAGATTGCATATTTTCTTTTCGAATATCATTTGTAATGCAATCTTTCTCGCTAAGATGTTGATGTTTTTCCCTCGACTCAAACATTATCAAATATGCACTTCACTGGAAATTTACATCTTCCGTGCATAGATAAAGGGTGAGTATATCATCGATCTTAGCACAGGTTTACCATCGAATAATCAAACTTTTTCAATTATTTATCGATGCCTGTTTTTCCAACAATCGTCCAAAAAGGGGGAGATTGTAAGAGAAAGTTTTGCCCCCGAAGGTTTTGGAGATTGTTGGACAAAGCATTAGTGGAACTAATATAGTTTTCGAGTATAAACAGATACTTAGGTTCCGAAAGAATGGAGTTTGCATGTAGAAGGTCGAAGGACAACTCACTGCAGCAAAGTTGCAGATCATTACCGAAGTCTTTGAAGGATGACGACCCCCAAAAATGTCGTCGAGAAAGAAGATACTCTCGAGTAAAAGCGCAACGAGGAGAAAGCTGAAGCTGGACGAAGACGTAGTCTTTTTACTAGTTTCTCTTTATTTTCTTGAGTCGTAGGAAAAACCGTACTATCAAGAGGGGTTTGCTAGTTGAGATCTTAGTCAAAGTGAATCTGCTCTGCTCAACATAAACCTACAAAATCCTACCGAGAGAAATCTTACTGAGTCGAGTAAATAGATCGAAGGCAAAGTCATCTCACTTCGTGCCTTCGAGAGAGAACTCGTTCGGTAAGTCAGCGTACTTGCTCCGCAAGTAAAGTTGCGCAGTGATTGAAATCCGGCCGTTGTGGACACGCGTCAAGTGGTTGCATCAGGTCACTTCAGTCATTTCATGCATAGGGATCGCCACCTATAAATACCCCGCACCTACCCGCCATTTTTGGTGGGCTTCTCCACTGAATATTCTAAGACAGAAGTACTGTGAGCATCCCAAGAGAGAACTCGAGAGAAAACACAAACCCAAGTCTGAACTGAGTTCAGGAATTCTCAAAGACTTAGGTCGAGAATAGCTGATATTTTTATCTTGGAGAACTGCAAGGCTCCTAGACGGTTAGGCGTCGCCTGTCAAGCAATCGAAGAGAAATTGTCGCTGCTGAAGGAAGTTTGTAAAGGTCTCGGAGATATCCTGAATCTTCTACCATGAGTGAAAACTTGACAATCTCGAGGAGTTTGTTGCAGTGGAGAATAGGACGGCGAGAGTTTTTCTCCAGGTGTTCAATCACCAGTCCCTCCAACCAGGCGTAGCACCGTGCAGAGTGTGAACTGGTTTACCAAACATCGTCGTGTCAGGCTCGTTTTCCTTCTTGTATTTACTTTCAGTATTTACTCGGTGCCTGTTTGCCTTCGATGTTTTCCCTCGCCCGCAATCATTTCGACCCATGCATGTCTTTCGATACCGCTATTCCTTTGAGATGACTTTAGTCCTTTGCAGTTTGCATGAATTTCCTCTAGTTCCTTAGAATTTTTAGAAGTGATCATTCACCCCCTCCCCCTCCGATCATTCCTGAGCTTTCAATTGGTATCAGAGCTAGGCACTCCCTACACTCTGCGTATTTTGGTCTAACCACCTGAAGTGTTGTCAAGAATGTCGTTTGCAGCTATTCGCTCGAGCGAACCAACTCCTATCTACAATGGGAAGGACTATCCTTATTGGAAGGACAAAATGAAGAGGAACATCATGGCCATCATCTCTGTCGTTTGGGAAGTTGTCAAGAATGGAGTTATTATCAAAGACAAAAGTGCCATAACCCCTAATGAGGCAAAGAGAATGTCTCTCAATTCTGAAGTCTGGGTGTTCATCACAAACCATCTGACTCCAGAAAAATATCATGAGGTCAAGAATATTTCTACGGCCAAAGGTGTCTGGGACTATCTCGAGAAGATTGGTGAAGGTGTCTCTACTAAGAAAGATGCTCGCATTGACACTGTTCGAAGCAAATTCTATCGATTCAAGAGGCACGAGGGAGAAAAAAGTCAACTCCATATAGAGCAGGCTCACTGCTCTATCGAATGAGCTGATTTCCCTCGGTGCTGAAGATATCACCAGTCGCATAGTTGTCAGGACCATATAAGAACTTTGAAAGTAAAGGAATCAAGGCATGAAATTCAATTCAAGTCATAACAAGCAATAGTCTATATTAGCATTGAAACAAGCAACATAAGAACATAAAGGTGCAAGAGCTCTCCCTGTCCGTGACTCGAATGTCTCCAGATAGTGTTTGCGTGCAAGAAGTGGGGGATGGGAATATGAGAGAAAAAATATATATGTTGAGAACTCAATCTACTAAAGTTTTACACTTAGTCTTCTTTGGAATCTTATCTTGACTCATCCCTAGACCACTAGCCAGGTAAAGGTCAATTTGATCCATTCTCTTTCGATATTTTGAGCACTCATGCAATGGATGAGCGTAAGCACGAGAGTTGACACTTAGGATGGAAAAGAGAGAGATATGGTGGAGGACGAAGACAAAAAGGGTGTCAAAGGCTCACATCAATGAGGACAATCATAGGCGAGAGAAAGCCAAATTATTGCTATGATGTGAGGAGTAGGGATTTCCATGCAACGGATGCACATATGAGCTAGGGAAAGCTCTCCAATGGAACTTGTGTGGGTGCATCTAAATTTCTCGCTCAAGAAGACCTAGAGCTTGTTTGAGGAGGCTCATCGTTGGAATATAGAAGCCAAGTTCTATAGTATGAAGGTCCCCACATAGCTATATGCATATATGATCATCTCTATGGACCACAATATATAGGAGGGAGTACGAGTGTGGATCTTTCAATAGGAATAGTAGTGTTGCCCCCTTCTCTCTTTTTATTTATTTTTCTCTTTTTTCTATTTTTTTGGTGGCCTCAATGACTCTTTCTATTTAACTCTCATTTGTCCTCTTTGGGATCTTTTAATTTTTCCTCTCTGGGATCTTTTCCTCACTTAAGGGCAACAATCTATTTTAAAATATGTATAGAAGATCTTCACACTTTAGAAAGTACTCAACATAAATAAGATGTAGCTATCATGATGTATGCAAATGTATGCCTCTGCCAATGTAGCAGGAACATGTATGACATGAAGATCAAGTAATGAGAAGGTGGATGTTGCATGGCAATATATCTCTGAAAGGCTATGGAAATGCCTTGATAGGTAGGTATGGTGGCTGTTTTGAGGAAAGCTATAAGGAGGTTTATGATGATAGAGCGTATCATGACAAGGGTTTGGATGCACCGACAAAGGTGGACGCCAACTCTCGGAGTGAGAAGAGGGCAATGCATGGTACCGAAGAGGCTAGCAAATATGAGGAGGTGGAAGTGTCAACTTTCAATACTTACATTAGTCCGAAGAACTCATGCACTTATTATCGGTAACTCTTAATCTAATAAGGATGTTTACAAAGAGACAAGTACCCCGAGGAGGAGTATATGGGGGTTTGGTTATCCTTGCGCATCCTCTACTCATGGTACGTGAATGTACTCTAATATCCGATCCCTCCAAAGATTAGTGATCCATCTAGTAGCTAGAGTTCTCAACTAGTTTTTGTAGTTTTTGACAATCACGGATTTCCCAAAATACGAAACCTATCACTAATAGGATAGAGCTCTTGACACCAAAAGTTCAAACATTACTCTCTATAATACCTCAAAACTATTGCAAGTTACTACTTCAATTAAATAGCAACCTCAATTACCTATTTCAAGGAAAGACACAATTCAGTGCAGCAACCAACTCTATTAACAAGATATACATGAAAACTAAAGAGAGTTGCAGCAACAAACTAAACAAAAGCTAAAGCTCTTGAAAAATATAAACATAAAAACTAAGAGCTAAACATGGCAGTAGCTACAAAAATATAAAGAACACACAACAAAATAAACATAAGCATGAAATCCTATGATGTGTTCTAGTTTGGAGTGGAGCGTGTTTCTCTCCCACACAAAGTTAGCTGGGTTCTAACTTGTTATGAATAGAAAATAAAGCTAAAGAAAACTAAAAATGAAACCTAAGAGCGAGACGCTCCAAGCATACCACATAACGCATGAAGTGATAAAAATATAGTGAGACGGAGGACGAACTGATGATTGTTGATGGATAAGGGGATTCACGGGGGCATCCCCAAGCTTAAACGCTTGATTCTCCTTGAATATATATTGGGGATGCATGGGGGCATCCCAAAGATTGAGTGGTTGACACTCCAGGATCTTCTTTCATCATCTTCCCTTGCACACTTGAAAACTCCCTTCATACATAACTCATCATAAGCTGATTAGAGAGGTTATTACCATTAATAAAATAATATTTCTCTACTAGAAATAAAGATATTCTTGAAGAGATACTGTTTCAATATTGAAAAAATGTTTTTTCAAAGAAAAAGCAAGCTTAAGGTTTGCAAAAGTAAGGAAACGAAAAACGTGGCAGAATATGTGTAAAACAGAACAGCAGGTAGTAAATAAATTTTTTGGGGTACTTCTGCAACTCAAATAAAAAAACTCAGAACGGACGCTCGAAAGTCAACTGTATGGAGCATGTTGTAAAAACAATTTAGACCAAAAATATGATCTGGTGATTTCTCGTGAATTTTTCCGTCCAAGGACAAAATTTGTTTTCTGGACAGGATGTCACAACTTTTGAACTTTCTTGCAATCGGAAGATAAACTTGGCACAAAGCTTGAAAACAAAGATACAATGATGTTGCTACAGTAGTAACAATCATCAAGGCCACTAAAAACAGAAGTAAAGACATCTTGGGTTTCCTCCCAACAAGGGCTTTCTTTTACGTCTTTAAGCTAGGCATAAAGCAAAAAGATCAAGTTTTGTCAAGAGAGAGAGAATAGCTAGCCCGTGTGACGGACTCAAAAGGTAACTTAATCTTATTCCTAGGTAATTGTTCCATCCCATTTTTGAGAGGGAATTGAAATTTTATAATCCCCTCTTTCATGTCAATAACAGCACCCATGGTGCAAAGAAAAGGATGTCCCAAATAATTGGACATAAAGGTTCACACTCTATATCCATAATAGTAAAATCAACGGGAACATAATTGTCATCGACAGTTATAAGAACATCGTCGATCTTCCCCTAAGTTTTCTTCACGTAAGAATCAACGAGACGAACACCAAAATAACAAGGATCAAAAGGTTTCAATTCAAACATATCATACATTCTTTTGGGCATAACAGAGGTACTAGCTCCAACATCACATAAAGCATAGCAAGAGAAGTTATTCAATTTAATTTTGATCATAGGATCCCAACCATCATATAGCTTCCTAGGTATGGACTATTCTACTCTAAGATTCTCCTCCCTAGCTTTAATGAGAGAATTGGTGATATGCTCCGTTAAGGAAAGATTTAGTGTTCTAGTGTGGGGGTCTCTAGACATTTTGTGTAGCAAGCTAATAACTTCTGAAAGGGTACAACTATCAAAATCAATGTCACTACTATCAAAGGTGGTAGGTGTGTTATCTAGGATCACTTGTTTGAAAGCCTCTATGTTCATAGGAGTTTCTTCTTCTATGGTTGAGGTAGTAGCATCACCATTAATAGGTCCAATGGGACTAGGAGCGTGTTGGCTGCTAAAAGTTTCGGTATCCTCAACAACTTGGATAGTAACAACAGTGTGGTGTGTAGGAAGGCTCTTAATTATATCCTCTTCCTCGTTTTCTCTAGCCCATCTTTCTTTAATTTTAGCCATCATCCTATTTTTTTAATTAATTTGCAATGGTATAGCATTAATAGGAGTGGCCTTCCTCTCCTCAAGGGGAGAGGTTCTAATTTTAAGCATCTCAACATCAAAGGCTAAGCTGTCTACCTTCAAAGAGAGATTATCTAATTTGTCTAATTTCTCTTCTACACTCTTGTTGAAGGCTTTTGAGTAGTGATAAATTCTTTAATCATGCTTTCTAATTCAGAAGTGGGGTTTTTTTTGCTAGGATAAGTGTTGTTGTTCCCATAGTTGGATGGAAACGGTCTAGGATTGCTAGCAAACTTACCCCTATAAGCATTATTATTGAAGTTGTTTGTAGAGATAAAGTTGACATCTACTTGTTCTTGAGCAACCAAACAATTTAAAGGGACATCATGAGGATCAATAGAAGATTGCTTCGTAAGTAGAGACAAGATCAAGTCAACTTTTTCATTTAGGGAGGACATCTCCTTGACAGAGTTTACCTTCCTACCTGTTAGAGCTCGTTCGGTGTGCCATTGGGAATAATTGGTCATCATCTCATCTAGTAGTTTTGTGGCAGCACCAAGTGTTGTTGACATAAAGGTTCCTCCCGCGGCTGAATCTAACAGGTTTTGTGAGGTAAAGTTCAAGCCTGCATAAAAAGTCTGGATAACCATCCAAGTAGTCAAACCATGTGTAGGGCATTTATTAACTAGAGATTTCATTCATTCCCAATCTTGGGAAATGTGTTCATTATCCAATTTCTGAAAATTCATAATATTACTCATCAATTGGATAATTTTAGCAGGTAGGTAGTACTTCCCAATAAAAGCATCCTTGCACTTATCCCAAGAATCTATGCTATTCCCAGGCAAGGATTGAAGCCAGATTTTAGCTCCTTCCCTTAAAGAGAAAGGAAAAAGCTTAAGCTTAACAACATCACCTTCTACTTCTTTATACATTTGCATATCACATAGGTCAACAAAATTATTTAAGGGTAAAGAAGCATCATCTCCAGCACTAGAGAATTGATCTCTCATAACAAGGTTTAGCAAAGCAGCTTTAATTTCATAAGAGGTAGTTGAAGTGCCAGGTGTGGCAATAGGAGTGCAGATAAAATCATTGTTGTTGTGACTAGTGAAGTCACACAACTTGGTGTTCTCAGTGGAACCCATAGTAGCAGCAGGTACAAGTAATGTTTTTGTGATTTTTGATAAAGGACACTAAGATAAAAGATGAAAGATAAACCAACAAGAGTAAAAAGCAAAGGAAAAAGATAGTGTGCAAATCCCCTATCTTGTAGATTGGAGTCCCCGGCAACGGCCAGAAATTTGCTTGATACGCGAGAGATGATAATGGCTTCTCGCCCTTCGTTCGTTACCCCAAGTGGAAGGTGAGATGTAGGATAGTAGCAAATTTCCCTTGGCAAAGATACCAAGGTTTAGAGTGAATCCAGTAGGACTCGAAGGTCGACAAGTAGGTGGTTCGGCAAGTGATGCGCCGTCTGAAAAGAATCACATGCTTCGCCTAGACCTACATACACAACAAGTAACTTTGCTCCCAACGAATTTCAGAGAGGTTTTCAATCTCTTCGGTCTTGTTGTTTACAAAGGATCAAGCGCAAGGTATAATGATAATGGTGTTGCAACTGTAAAGTAAAAGAAGGAAATAAATTGAACGTGTAAACAGTGATTAAAAGAACTTTGCGTAAAGTAAACAATCCTTGCAACTGCGGTTACAAGCACCGTTGTTTTCCCCCATTGTGGCAACAACACATCCCCTGGACTCATGTTTCTCTCACTCAAGCTAGTCATCAGGGGGCATGAACCCAAAATCGAGCATAACGTTCCCTCTTGGAGTCACTACCTACTACTTCGCCAACGCAATAAACAACAACAGAGAACATGCAAGAATTACTCAAGAACTAAAATATAAAATATAAGAACCAAATATATTACTCAATCACAAACTAAATATAGTCTCATAATCCATCAGACCCCAGCAAACACATCATAGCAACAGCAGAAAGAATTACATATGTGCCTTGATCATGTAGGGAAGCTCACAAGGTCTAATCCATGAAGAACAAAGAGGGCAGAAGAACACCACATAGCTACTGATCATGGACCCATGGTCCAAGGTAGACTACTCACAGATCCTTCGGGAAGCGTCCATGGTGGAGGAGAACCTCCCGGAGGTCAATCCTCCCTCCGGAAGGGTGCTGGGAAGAGGTCTGCTAGCGCTCCTGATCTTGGAAGCGCGGCAGCGGCAGAACAGAGGCGAGATCACGAAAAAGGGTTCTCCCTTCCGAAGTTTCCCGTCATGGAGAATATATAGGTGAAAGGGGGCAGCCAGGGGGGCCACCAGGGTTCCAGGCGGCCCTTGGCACGGCCCCACCCTAGGGAGCGCCGGGAGGGTGCCTAGGGCCCAGGTGGTGGCCCTCTGGCCCCACTTTGGCTCTTCCGGAAGCTTCGGAAGCTGATATTTTATTGTATTTTTCCGGAATTTTCGGAGCAATTTTAAAAAGGGGGAAACCTGAAATAGAAAAACAGCAGAATACAGGAACTGGCACTGGGGTGCACTGAGTTAATAGGTTAGTCCCAATATGATCAAAAGTGTATCTAAAACATAGCAATATCACACAAAACATGCATGGAGCAAGCATAAATTATAGATACTTCTAGGACGTATCAGCATTCAACAAAGTCTGCATGGATATAGTAATGCTTATCATTATTGATATATTTTTTCTTGAATAATTAATTAATTAGTAAGCCAGGACAGACAAATGCAAGACTTGAAAGAATATTGGCTTTTATTGTTAGTACAAAAACGGGTATGTTTTGGTAACTTTACATGTATGATAGCACCAGGTTGTCTTACATCCACTAACTTTTAGCACATAACGTTTAGCAAACTTTCTCCACAAGTCTTTCTGAAAATAGCAGTGACCTTCAGCATCCGTATTAAGACAAACTTTGAACTTGTATCCATGGTTCGTCTGTGCTATAACTTTAGTTGAGTCTTCATGTAGGTACAAAGAAAACTTATGTATCAGAGGTGTTGTTGCAAAGCAAGGAATGCACTACTGGAAATATATAGTAGGGATGAACAACTACTTGTGTATTTTTATGTACTCATGCAAATATGAGCTTAACATAAATGATTGCACAACAATAATTTAACGAATTTTGTATGGCTCATAATTTGGCTTAAGTACAGATATGCAGTACTCAACAAAAAAATCACATCAGTAGAAATCAAGATTTTGAAAATTTTGTTTCATAAATTTTCTTAGCGGTGAGAACCTTGTCTAGATTACATCTGGGTAAGAGGGTTGTACAAGAACATACTTTGGTCTTCAAGAAATCATCTCGCATGGTGATGTTCAACAACTCCTGTGTGCGGTCGAGGACGCATTTTCCTCCCTTGTCATTACACTTTGGGCACTGAAATTGAAACCTCGAGTAAGACTAAAGAAAAAAAGATCCACGTACATTGCATTTCCAGGGATTAATAGCTATGAACAGAATTCGAATTCGAGGTACAAGATGCGGGGCAATATTCCACTAACCTTCATCTCCGGTAGAAAAAACCCAATCTGGCGGCGGTGGGTGAGTGCGATAAAAACGTCGGCGATAGCAGGTGAGACAGTCGGCGACCCGAGGGGCGGTGTCGAAATGTAGTTCTGCTTCCAAGCGGCACCAATCTACAAAGACGTCAGCCCGTGAAATCTGGTATTGAGGAGAGTTACGAACGAGCAGAGGATTGCAGGAGGAAAGTGCGAGCGAGGAAGAAAGGGGTAGGGGTTTCTCAACATGCCGATACATTTCATATGAAGTTGGCCCCGGCCCACATGTCATCTAGCTTACGTTCTGGAGACCCTTGGTACAACCCAAAAATAGGAGAGCAGAGTCAACTTTGTGCTGATTCTGACCAGAAGCCTCATCTTGCTATGTGCGTACTTTGTACAAGTTAAAATATAGTAGAAACATCACATATAACACAAACTCAAATATATTGGAGTTCAAACATCACATAAATTGTCATGCATAGCTTGCCAATTCAGATACAGAAGGTTCCAAACATACATAAACATACTATTACTTATCACTAGGATTAAAGCAGCAGCAATTGCACTTGCATCACCACTGCCTTCAACAATTGAACTTGCTCCTCTAGCAGCTGATGCTAGCGAGGAAGTGATACTCACTGTAACAGCCCAAAACTAGCAAATTCCATGTAAATTTGCATTTTTATTTTTCCCATTGGGGATGGAAATTTGCAACTTTATTCTTTGCAATAATCCATGTGACAGAAAAATGCCCAAACATTTTTCTAATTATGTAAAAGGATTATTTTCATTTTTTCCATTTTCTTCATTTATGTCCTTTGCCATTTTTTCCAAGCCTCCTCACTTCTCCCTAATCAAACCCATTTGCTTGTTTTCATGATTTTCCAAGCCAAAGCCCCTTGACAACTTCTAAGATTGTAACCCTCTTGGAAAAATGGGTTGTAGTTCAAACCATTTGGATTTCATTCAAATAAGATTTGAATTTACTTAAACATTTTGGACATATTCCAGTTTCTAAAATAGCTATAAATCATGTGGGTTCCAAATCATACTTTGTATGAATTTTGGATCTCCATAGCTCTTTTATCTCTTGCTTCCTCTACTCTCATTTTTGTTAATGAATAAACACAGGGATTTTTCCTCAGACCTTGGGCCCAAACCCTTTTTTCTCCCCATCCCATCACATCTCCAACCCCCAACCCATCTCCCATCCTCTCTCCCTAGCCCAACCCAGCCGAACCTCCTCGCCCTCATCTTTTCCCTCTTCTCTCTCTATGACAGAGAAAATAAGTGGACGTGGCCGGCATGGCCACCACCTGCAGCCTCACTAGCCCCCTCCTCATAGCCCCCTCTCGCCTCCAGAACCCTAGAATCTCCTCTCCTTTCCCTCTTCCCGCCGCCATCTCCCTTCCCATCTTCCTCTTCTTCTCTGCCCGGCCACACCATGGACAGCAGGTCCATGGGATCAATTCATCGAGCCGCGTCCAATCAACGAAGCCATGGACGTGGTCGACTTCCGCGTTATCCCGTGTGGCTCCAGGAGCAGGAGTCGAGGCCAGCTTTCCCCGCCTCATCATCCACACACTGCCGGTGTTGTCTTCCTTGACGACGACCTCCCCTGCGTCCTCTTCTTCGAGCCGGCGATCATCATCGAGCCCGAGAACAAAGACGTCATTGTTCCGCGGTGACCGCGACTACATTCTTCCCATGTTTTTCCCACGTCATTGTAGCCTCCCGTGTCCGCGTAGGTTGCCGGCTTTGTCCCGTGCTTTGTAGCCGCCGCGCTGCCATATGCGTTCTTGGACGAGGTTGCTATGTCTTGTACGTGTCCTGGACGCGTACGTGCACGTCCGAGGCGAGCCTTGAGCCACCCAGTCCAACCGGGAGGACGCCTAGTGCACCTTTCACTCGCCCGTGTCGCACCTGGCCTCCCCTGTTCGTTGTTCGTCTTTCGTTGCGACAGGATCGGCGGCCTGTCTATTTCTTGAGTTAAATTCAGAGATAGCGGCGTGGAGTAACCTATGTTCGTTTAGCCTCCTTTTAGATTGCAAGCATCAGCAGTGGCGTAGTGGCTCGGGCTAGGTGGTTCTATCCGCGAGGGCGTGGGATTAATTCCCCAAGAACACAAGTCACCCCTTTTTCTCAGTTTTTTGCATCGTCGCGGTCTTCAGTTTCGTTAGTGTTGCCTTCTTGTTTCAGATTCAGTTAACGCCGCAGGTTTGGCTCATGTTGTTCATGTATCTCATTCGTTCGTGACTTGACTAGTAGCCCAATGGTGCGGGCGCGTGGGTTCCAACAAGGAGGTCATGGGTTTGAGTTCCCCATGGAACAATTAAACCCACACCCTTTTTGCCATTTTTTTTCCTGCTGCAGTTGGGCTCGACCCGTTGCTGTTCATAGCCCTTGGGCATCAAATACACACACCCGCGAGGGTTTGGGCCAGATTTGGACGAGACAAGGCCGTGGAGGTTTTCCCTCTATTTCATTTTTCTGGTTTATTTCAAATCTGCTTAAATTCCTCCGAATCTGCCTCATTTTTGTGTTGCTTGTATCTTGTGCATCCTTGCTCCAAATTTAACATATCATATATGTTCTTGGGCTAGAAGAATATGAGGAACGAGATGGTGTTGTTCATATTTCTATTTGAGCTAGCACTATTTTGTGATGGTGAGTTTTGCACTTAACCCCTCGTATGTTGCACATGGTGCAATCCTTCTTTCTTTTTCGTGCCGTGCTTCGGGCGCCGTAGTTCCGCAATGACCGTAGTTGCCGGCATCTTTGTCTCGCTCTTTATTTCATTGCTTGAAATAGATTGCATTAGTTGCATCATAATATACCATGCCATGTCATTTGCATCTTTAAGGAACCCCATCTCGATGCCTATCTTCGGGAGTGGGCAATTCTTGTTCACGTCTTGTTCTATTCCTTGCTCTTGCCATGATCATGCATCGTAATAATTATAACATAAGGATCCTTCAGATCCGTAATTCACCTACATAATGCATAAGAAGGTTGTCGGGAGCATTGCACCCTTGCTACCCGAGCTTCGTTAACCTTGTTTATTCTTATATTCACGCCATGATATTAAAATGACATGCATCATACTTGATCATGCTTTTTTTTGTTCATTACTTGCTTACGTTGCTCCGTAGTGATAGTTCTATCTCCATTGATTGCTTTCCAGTGTTTACTTGTTGTGTGCTCCCGCGGATACTTTCGGAGACAATGCGAGCTTACAATTGACTACACCTTCAGAACCCGACTTATCAATAGGCAAGGACTATATATTACTTATGATCCATTCTATTATAGCCAGAGGTTTGTATTCTAGTATAGGATAGGTTCGATGTTTGATCCTACCACATGTTTACAGCCTCTCTTAAACCGATACAACCATGTCTCCTCCCAGCAAACCATGTACTGCTATGTTACTATTGCTCGTTTCTCAGCCCCTGCTTAGTATGCATGCTTAGGATGCTATGAATCTTACCACCTGTTACTCCTTGGATTGGGCTATCACATTATTATATTGTTGTGGATGTTATGATTAATATAATGGCGACTATATTCGACGAAGCATGAATGGTCTATGCTATCCCGCCGCGATGCTTTGTTCCATTCGAGTGACCTAGGTCCCGAGTTCCGGGTATTGTGTCTCTGGGCGAGCATGCCTAACCTCGTGTGGGACACTATGGGGTCCCCTTTTCTTACCTACATAGCTCCAAACATTTCTAGTGGTGGCCCAAGATGATTTACCATTTGAAACCGTGTGTGTGACTGGTGAGCTCCCAGCAGATTTAAAAACAACTCAGGCCAGCGGAGACATGGTTCATCTGGTTGGTCCAACTGGTGAGCTAGGGGTCTACCCACATGTGAGGGGATTCGACCTTGGCCATACAGAAGAGTCCGATCCGAGGGCGTGGCCATTCTTTGGATTGGGTGTCGACTCCCCGGGGCCACCCCGATTTGTTCGTTGTTAGTTAGAGGGATTATGACGTCCGGAGCTCTCGAAACAACTGTTCAATGATTGACTTTAACGGGCCCGACTGAGAGAGCCAGCGTACATGCGGAGCTAATAATGGGCAGTTGGAATACCCCTGCAGGGTTAAATCTTTTCAAGAAGCCGTGTCCGCAGTTATGGATGACTTGAGATCTACTCCTTTTTCATAGACAACAACAACTAAGATAATCTTAATAACTTAATCAATGTGTGTGTGCCTTGACTGCTTCTTCGTCGGGATGCGAAGAGGAAGACAAGGATTGGATAGGTGTTATGATTGCGTAAGTAGGTGGATAGCAGACTTGTTGGAGGTGATTCCTCATCGAATGATTGGCTTCTCATCTTACTCTTAAGTTCGTTAGCCACATCATATATGCTAGTGCGGCAGAAACCTCACCACCTACACCATCCTTACCGTAAACTACTAGTTATTCTAGAATGATGAGTGATGAAGTCCTCGTTGGGTCAGTTGACCACTACAGCTGGATGCTGAGTACTTCTATACTCATGATACTACCCCCAAACTCTTTGCAGGGTTCTTGATCGACAACAGGTATGGTGATCAACGTTTCACGTGGAGACTCGACGATGACTAGTAAGGTTGATCCTGACGGAGGGCCTGGACCCGTGTGGTTATGGGGATCGATGATTTTCTATTTTCCACTAGGCATTTGATTGTACTCTATACTCAGACATATATCGTCCGCTGATGTATTGTATTTAAGGCAGTTGTATGCCGATTGTATGAGATGTTGTATCCTTCTAGCTGTAATGTTGTGATATCATGTTGGAAATCCGGGGCATATGGCATTGTCATATGTCGCGGTGGGACCGATATGTGCTTCGTCCCCAGATCTGGATGGAAACATCTAGATCTGGAACAGTACCGCATATCGGGCCTTACACTCGCCCCTCGTTGGTTACCCCAAGTGGAAGGTTGAGATGTAGCGTAGCAGCAAGATTTCTCTTGGCAAAGATACCAAGGTTGAGATTGATCCGTAGGACCCCAACGACGAAAAGTAGGTGGTAAAGTGAACAATGGTACCATTCACAACTCAGGGTTGCTTACTGTAACAGCCCGAGATTTTCACCCAAATTAAAAAAATTATTAGTTGCATTATTATGTTGATTTCTAGAATTAACTGTAGTATTTGCCTCGCCGATTTATTAATTGATGATTATATTCCCCCCTCTTTCTCATATCGGATGTGTGACCGAGCCCTTCCACCATGGCACACGACCTTGCAACATCGGGTTTCACCCGAGCACCTTCACAACTTCCGGCACAAGACAAGCCATCGCCCGCGGAACGAAAACCCCGTTTATTTAATAAACGGATTATTTTATTGGGTGCCAGAAAAATATTCTCGGAACGGTATCAAAGTGAGATAGGACTGAAGGGCTTGCCGCTCTGAGCTTGTGGTTCAAAATTTCATCCGAATTGGAGGTCCTGTGTAATCCCGGCGGTCAGAAACGTGGAGTACCGGACGCGAGAGAGAAAACCCGGGAGCATTTGCGTAAACCCGCCAGCCAGGACAGCCTATATAAAGACCACCATCCTCCCGTAGCCCTTCTAGGGTTTCCATAAACAAAAATTGCAGCCATCCCCCTCCAAATTGCCCAAATCTGCCTCCCAGAGCCTCAAATTTCGAAACCCTAGCACCCTAGACTTTCAGGACCGTCAGATCTGAGATCGGACGGCCCCGGAGGCCTCAACGTCGCCCCTTGGAGATCCAGCAGCCTCTCCAGCCAAAACCGGGCCCCGAAGGGCTCTCCCCACCTCCGACGCGGCCCGCCTCCGGCCCGAAACAGGCCTAGCTGCCGCCTCCTGCGCCCTTCCCCTGGACGTCGCCTCCAACCAACGGACAGCCGCCACCAGCGACCACGGCGAGCTCGCGCTGCCCCTCCAGGTCTCCCCACGCCTCCTCCTTCCTCCTCCCCTTCCCTCTCCTCCTCACCTCGACCCCATCTCTCTCGCAGCAGCAGCAGCAGGCGCCTCAGCCGCCATGGACGAGCTAGCGAGCTTGGGTCGCGCAGCCGCGGGACATCGCCGATGCCGACCGGATCGATGGTTGCGCCGCACCAAGACCCTACCGGCGACCTCCCTCAACGGGATACCGGCCTCCGCGCCTGGATCCGCATTTGACCCGCCTCCTCACGCCGACGCGACGTGGCTCACCGGTGAGAGCCGCCACTGGCCTCCGCCTCCCAACGCCACGATCCAGTCGGATCGGGCTTGCTGCTGCCCAGCTGGGCCACCAACCGCCGCAGTGGGCTGGCCTCCCCAAGCGCGGCCCAGCACCCCCTGGCCCGCACCTCCTCACCCTGGGCGCTTGCCAGAAATCCAACGCCACCGCCAGCCTGTTGGGCCTGGGCCCAAGGTCCTTTTTTCCCTTTCCCTTTCCTTTTCCAATTTCTGCAAAGTCCTTTTATAATTGTTGTTGTGATCTAATGCGAATGAACCGTAGGTCATATGATGTTGCCCCCAAAATAAAAATTTCTCTATGTGATGTGCTCTAAATTTTTTGCTTTAGTGAGTTAATCCATTTGAGGTCATCTTGATGGTGAAAATCTATGTTGAAGTGTGTCCAGAATAATACTGTTGTTCACTTTAATTTTTATCAAAGTTTGGTTGATAATTTTGTTGCATCCATGAGGCCTATACTATTGATTCTTTCTTGTATGTGTTAATCATCATGTGCACTTCATTTATATGCATTCATTTGTCATGTTTGCCTGCTGTAGCTATTTTATTTATTGCTCCAAAGTGGTGATGCTGATAACATGTGCTGCTGTTTGCATAAAGTTGCTACTTTGATGCCTTATAGTTAGTGATCCATGCCTCATATGCTTTAGCTCCAATGTAATTATTTTCTCCTTGTTATGTTTACTTTGATGCCTTGCTTTTATTTGCCATGATATCTTTGATGTACATATATTTATCAAGCTCCTATAGTGCAACCTTGATGTTTGCTGTCACATGCCCTGATTTTTACTAAGTCCCTAGACCAGTAGTATATTCTTGAATTTTTCATGGGTTACAATTACATGTTACTGATGCTCATATACATGAAACTTTGTAGCCATGCATTCCTTGTCATGCCTACTTAAATTCCATGTCATTTTGATGCATGTTTTCATTCAGTAGCTAATAGTTTCATTGCTCCAAAGTATGCTCCCTGATGTTAACAGCATGTACCCGTAACTTGTGATGCGTGTATCTTTTTAAGCGTAACTCCGTTGGCGGTGTTCTTTACATGTAACTTGACTAGAATTTCATGTACTTTACCTTGTTTGTTGTTATTAACCAACCTAAAATATGGTTTAGGGCAGAATAGTACCAAATGCTTAAATTGTCGTGGGGTACTTATTGATGTGCCATGTTTAGGATTTTGCCTCACCTAAATTGACTAGCATAGATTGTTTGCTTTGTGCTTCACCTCTTTCCATGTTTGTGTGATATGCCATGCTTGAGTGATATGCCATGTTAACAACCTTTGTTCATGTTGTGTAGCTAAACAACTTGAACCATTGTAAACGTGTGGTATCGTCGTGTGTGATGTGTACTCCACTTAACCTGTTATTAACCGGTCTCGACGATAGATGCGATATCATAGTGCATTGTCTCGTGTTGCCTTATTGTTGATGCTTGCTCGTGATTGCTTCGCAGTAATAGATGCATCTCCGTTGATTTCCTCTCCAGTGTCTCCTTCTTCTGTGCTCCCGTGGTTACTCTCGTAGACGTTGCGAGCTTGCGGTCGACTACACCTTTGGTTTCGTCTTCTCATCAGGTAAGGGGAAGCATATATCATGCTTATAACTTTCAGCTCACTTCTGCCTAGGTATAGGATAGAATGATTTCTGGATCCTACCACTTCATATTCATGCCTCTCAAATAAACCAAACAGCCATGTCCCACACATCCTAGCAAACCATTGTTTGGCCATGTACCTTGCTTGCTTAACCACTGCTAGTATGCATGCTAGGATGCTATCAATTGTTATCTGCTGTTACTCCTTGGATTGGGCTATCATATTATTATATTGTTGTGGATGATATGCTTATTCTAATGTTGACTCTACTCGACGAAGGATGGAAGGTCTAGGCTATCCCTCCCCAGCGCTTTGTTCCATTCGAGTCACCTAGGATCCGAGTTCCGGGTATTGGTTTTAAGATTGAGCGTGCCTAACTGTGTGTGGGATGCAATGGAGTCCCTTTTTCTTACCTACCTAGCTTCAAACATTTCTTGTGGTGGCGCAAGCTGATTTACCATTCGAAACCGTGTGTGTGACTGGTGAGCTCCCAACAGATTTTAAACAACTCGGGCCAGCGGAGACATGGTTTATCTTGTTGGTCCACACTGGTGAGCTAGGGGGCAGCCCACATGTAAGGGGGTCAGTTACCTCGACCTTAGCCTTACAAAAGAGTCTGATCCGAGAGCGTGCCCGGCTTTTGGATTGGGTGTCGACTCCCCGGGGGCCACCCGGATTTGTTTGTTTTTAGTTAGAGGGATTAAGACGTCCGGATCTCTCGGAACAACTCTTCAAGAGTGTCTTTAACGGGCCCGACTGAGAGAGTCGGCGTATATGCGGAGCCTTGTAATAGGTAGTTGGTACAGCCTGTAGGGTTAAATCTTTTCGAGAAGACGTGTCCACGGTTATGGATGACTTGAGACCTAATCCTTGTTCATAGACAAAAACAACTGAGATAATCTTAATAAATTTGATCAACGTGTGTGTGCATTGACTGCTTCTTCTTCGTCGGGATGCGAAGGGGAGGACAACGATAGGATAGGTGTTATGTTTGCATAAGTAGCGGATAGCAAGACTTGTTGGAGGCGATTCCTCATCGACTGCTTGGTTCTCATCTTACTCTAGAATAAATCGTTAGACACTCATATATTGCTAGTGCGGCTGCAACCTCACCACTACCTCCATCTTACCGTGAGAAGTTAGTTACAAGACTTGTTGATATAGCTCACCCCTTCTTTTCTCTTTTACGCATGTTGTACAAACGATATTAGACTTCAGAGGAGCTCGACGACCCTTCTTCTAGACGCCTTCGCGGAGACTCGACGACAACTAGTTAGGCGTATCCCGATGGAGAGTCTGGACCCGTGTGGTTACGGGAATGGTGTGTTTTACCTTTGCCACTAGGCATTTGATTGTAGTATGTATCTTCCATTGATGTAATGTAATTAAGGCAGTTGTCTGCAGATTGTATGAGATGATGTATCCTTGTATGTGTAATGTTGTGATATCATGTTGGAAATCCGGGGCATATGACAGTGTCATATGTCGAAGTGGGATCAATATGTGCTTCGTCCCCGGATCTGGATGGAAACCTCTAGATCTGGAACGGTACCGCATATCGGGCCTTACAACTTGGTATCATAGCCTTACCGACCGTAGGATCCCTTTTCTGGTCGAAGCTGAGTCTAGACAAAAACTATTTTGTAGTTACTAAGTTAGTTATCGGAGAGTAGGATTCTTTGTCCTCCTTACCCATGCTCTGGTCAGGACAAGTGTCATATGTGTTTTAACTCTCGACTTATCCCCTTTCAAACTCTAGGATCTCGAGTAACTGGAGTTTCGGAACCGTTACAATGCCTTGCTTGCAGCGTATTGTCTCGATTCCGATCTCAGGTTGGGAAATCCTGTAGTACCGTTAGTCTATCCGACTCTGGTTTACATATTGGTCATCCGTATACTTCAGTCTTCTTGCCTATTATCCTCACTATTTGAGTGAGAGTAATTCCCTTGATCGTCTTTTTGAACTGTCATTCTTCCTATTGATCTCCTGATGGCTTCGTTCTTCGACGTTGCCATCTCCCTGCGGAAAGTTTCTTGACGGAAATTCGTCTTCGATATGGAGAAGAGTCCCTTGTTGGTGGTGTTGAAGATCGTCGACTCTCTTTTCTGTCCCCTCCTGTCCCCGTATCGTCCAGGATCACGGGATGAGATCCTCTGTTGGTGTTTTTGTATTGTTACACCCCGAGATTTTCAACCAAATTAAAAAAATTGTTTGTTGCATTATTATGTTGATTGCTAGAATTGTTTGTAGTATTTTCCTCGCTGATTTATTAATCGGTGATTATATTCCCCCCCTCTTTCTCATATCGGATGCGTGACCGAGACCTTCCACCATGGCACACGAACTTGCGACACCAGGTTTCACCTGAGCACCGTCGCAACTTCTGGCACAAGACCAGCCATCGCCATCGGAATGAAAACCCCGTTTATTTTATTGTGCGCCAGAAAAATATTCTTGGAACGGTATCGAAGTGAGGTAGAACTGACGGGTTCGCTGCGCTAAGCGCGTGTTTCGAGATTTCGTCCAAATCAGAGGTCGAATGGACTCCCGGCGGTCAGAAACGTGAAGTACCGGACGCGAGAGAGAAACCCGAGGGCATTTGCGTAAACCTGCCAGCCAGGACAGCCTATATAAAGACCACCACCCTCCCCTACCCCTTCTAGGGTTTCCCAAAACAAAAATTGCATTCACCCCTTCCAAATTTCCCAAATCTGCCTCCCAAAGCCTCCAATTTCGAAACCTTAGCCCCCTAGCCTTCCAGGACCGTAAGATCTGAGATCCGACAGCCCCGGAGGCCTCCACGTCACCCCCTGTAGATCCAGCAGCCTCTCCAGCCGAAATCGGGCCCCGCAGGGCCCTCCCCACCGCCGCTGTCGCCCGTCTCGGGGCCGAAACAGGCCGATCCGCCGCCTCCCGCACCCTTCCCGTGGACGTCGCCTCCGGCCGCCGGACAACCGCCGCCGGCGACCACGGCGAGCTCGCGCCGCCCCGCCAGGTTTTCCTTGGCCTCCTCCTTCCTCCTCCCCTTCCCTCTCCTCCTTACTTCGAACCTCTATCTCTCGCAGCAGCAGCAGGCGCCGCGGCCACCATGGACGAGCTAGTGAGCTCGTGTCGCGCTTCCGCAGGACATCGCCAACGCTGACCAGATCGACGGCTGCGCCGCACTAAGACCCCACCGGCGACCTACCTCGACGGGATCCCCGCCGCCACGCCTATATCTGCACTTACCCCACCTCCTTGCGCCGACGCGACGCCGCTCGCCGGTGAGCGCCGCCACCTTCCGCCGCCTCCCGTTGCCTCGATCCAGTCGGATCGGGCTCGCTGCCACCCGGCTGGGCCACCAACCGCCTCTTTATGACGGCCTGCCCCAGCGCGGCCTAGCACCCCCTGGCCCTCACCTCCTCGCCCTGGGCGCTTTCCAGCAATCCAACGCCACCGCCGACCTTTTTGGCCTGGGCCCAAGGTCCTTTTTTTTCCTTACCCTTTCCTTTTCCTATTTCAGCTAAGTCCTTTTATAATTGCTGTTGTGATCTGTTTTGCGACGGCTAATGCGAATGAACCATAGGTCAGATGACGTTGCCCCCAAAATTAAAAAAATTCTATGTGATGTGCTCAAACTTTTTTGCTTTAGTGAGTTAATCCATTTGAGGTCATCTTGATGGTGACAATCCGTGTTGAAGTGTTCTCCAGAATAATAATGTTGTTCACTGTTGTTTTTATCAAAGTTTCGTCGATGATTGTGTCGCATCCATGAGGCGTATGCTATTGATTCTTTCTTGTATGTGTTAAGCATCATGTGCAATTAATTTAGATGCATTCCTTAGTCATGTTTGCCTTCTTTAGCTATTTTATTTATTTATCCAAAGTGGTGACCCTAATAACATGTGCTGCTGTTTGCATAAAGTTGCTACTTTGATGCCTTATAGTTAGTGATCAATGCCTCATATGCTTTATCTCCAATGTAATTATTTCATCCTTGTTATGTTTAATTTGATTCCATGATTTTCTTTGCCATGATATCTTTGTTGTACATATAGTTATCAAGCTCCTAAAGTGCAACCCTGTTGTTTGCTGTCACATGCCCTGATTTTTACTAAGTCCCTAGACCAGTAGTATATTCTTGCATTTTTCATAGGTTACAATTACTTGTTACTGATGCTCATATACATGAAACTTTGTTGCCATGCCTTCCTTGTCATGCCTACTACAATTACATTTCATTTTTATGCAAGTTTGCATTCAACTGCTAATTGTTTCATTGCTACAAAGTATGCTCCCTGATGTTAACAACATGTACCCGTAACTTGTGATGCGTGTATCTTTTTAACCGTAACTCTGTTTGGGTGTTCTTTACATTTAACTTGACTAGAATTTCATGTAATTTTTGTTTATACTATTATTGTCTGTTGTTAACCAACCTAAAATATGGTTTAGGGAAGAACAGTACCAAATGCTTAAATTGTCGTGGGGTACTTAGTGATGTGCCATGTTTAGGATTTTGCCTCACTTAAACTGACTAGCATAGATAGTTTACTTTGTGCTTCACCTCTTTCCATGTTTGTGTGATATGCCATGCTTGAGTGATATGCCATGTTAACAACCTTTTCTCATGTTGTGAAGATAAACAACTTGAACCATTTTAAACGTGCGGTATCGTCCTGTGTGACGAGTACTCCACTTAACCTGTTAGTAACCGGTCTCGACGATCGATGCGATATCATAGTCCGTTGTCACGTGTTGCCTTATTGTTGATGCTTGCTCGTGATTACTTCGTAGCAATAGATGCATCTCCGTAGATTTCCTTTCTAATGTTTACTTCTTGTGTGCTCCCGCGGTTACTCTCGGAGACGATTCGAGCTTGCGATCGACTACACCATCGGTTTCGTCCTCTCATCGGGTAAGGGGGACCATATATCATGCTTATAACTTTCAGCTCACTTGTGCCTAGGTATCGGATAGACCGATTGCTTGATCCTACCACTTCATATTCGTGCCTCTCAAATACACCAAACAGCCATGTCCCCCACATCCTAGCAAACCATTTTTTGGCCATGTACCTTGCTTGCTTAACCACTGCTAGTATGCATGCTAGGATGCTATGAATTGTTATCTCCTGTTAATCCTTGGATTGGACTATCATATTATTATATTTTTGTGGATGATATGCTTATTATAATGTTGACTATACTGGATGATGGATGGAAGGTCTAGACTATCCCGCCCCAACGCTTTGTTCCATTCGAGCCACCTAGGATCCGAGTTCTGGGTATTGGTTTTAAGACTGAGTTGCCTAACCGCGTGTGGGATTCAATGAGGTCCCCTTTTCTTACCTACCTAGCTTCAAACATTTCTAGTGGTGGCCCAAGCTGGTTTACCATTTGAAACGGTGTGTGTGACTGGTGAGTGATACGTCCCAAATGTATCTATAATTTCAGCTTGCTCCATGCATGTTTAGGGTGTTATTTCTATGTGTTTGCTACACTTTCATATCTTTTTATAACATAGTTTGGAACTAACCTATTAATGGTTGCAAGAGTGCACAAGTTCTTGTTTTTTTTACTTTATGTGGAGGAATTACTTGGATAAAGGAAAAATCATAAAAAGGAGTCTTGTAGGAGTTGGACTCTAACTCTCCCAAAATATGTTCCCACCAGACAGGTTTTAATGATTGCATCGGAAACACCAGAAGACGACCTCAACCGGAAAAACTTAAAACTACAAAGTTGTAGACAATTTTTTCCTGTGGATCTGTAAAAAAAATCATCTCAATCGGAGTACGGATGCTCCCTCTGGCCCCGAAATACCAAAGACGTAATCTGGATGACGGGAATCCGAGAGTCTATATATAGAGAGGAAACCTAGGTCAAAGGGCACCACGAATTTCCTCCCCCTTGGCAGCCGTCTTGAGGGGGAGATCAATCTCCACAGTAGCACCATCTCCAAGGAAGAAGAAGGGGTCAAGGGCCGCTGCCCCCAAGGTCCGTGGCCACCGTCATGGCCGTGGGCGTCGGTGTGGCCGCCACAGTCTCTTTCATCTCCTCCGGGCTGCACCTCTCCTTCAACAACTCTCTCTCTCACCATGTCCATGTGTGAGTAGTTCCTCCTCGGGGCTATGGTTTCTACCAGTAGCTATGTGGTCAATTCTCTCTCCCATGATGTGATCTTCGTTGTGATCATAGGCTATGTTAATCTAGGGTGGTCCCATGATATTTCTCCTTCCTCTATGTATTGGATTGATGTACTCACTTGATCTTATCTAGTATAATTCCCGAGACCATGGTGACAACGGTCTATTGGACATGGGTTAGAAGAATATTATCATGAGTGATTTCCTCTTTTGTGTGTTGATTGAAGATTGAGAGTCTCTTGGTGCTCGTCTTTGACTATCCTTGAGATATGCTATGGTGATTGTGATACTCTCTTTTGATGGTCGCGGTGACATTGGGAAATCCATAGGTTGAGAACTACGAACTCTGAGGTGTGCTTTTTTAGCCCTACATAATTCACGTCCTCTCTTGACCACAAAGGAATGACCTCCGAGTACGTCTCCATTGCATGTTTTATGGGAAATATCATGTGATTAGACTATGTTAATGTTGTTGGGAGTTACCACTAGTGAAAGTATGTAGCCTAGGCCTTGTTTCCACCATTGTTACGCAGTTTGTTCTCACGTTTGTCACATGTTTTCTTGCTACACTTTTTGTTACAGATTTATATTACCTTGCTTTGCCACACTTATCACCCATTTTTACCATCTCTTCGCCGAACTAGTGCACCTATACAAATACTAGTTGTATTAGGTGTGTTGGGGACACAAGAGACTTTTTGTATCTTAATTTCACGGTTTCTTGACAGAGACCATCTTCAACCTCAACTTCCCTGAGTTCGATAAAACTTAGGTCATCAACTTGAGGGAAATTGTTGTTGTCCTACAAACCTCTGCGCTTGGAGGTCCAACATACTCTACAAGGATAGAAGCGTGCGTAGACATCAAGCTATTTCTGGCGCTGTTGCCGGGGAGGTGAGTGCTTGAAGGTATATCTTTAGATCTTGCAATTAAATCTTTTCGTTTCTTGTTTTTATTTTTCACTTGTTAGGCTTATGGAAAACAACAAAAATATTATGAGAGAACTTTATGAGCTCTACCTTGAATTGGGTCATGAAGTGATTGAAGAGAAAATCAAAAAACCTATGGAAATTTATTTGCATACTCTTCATGATTGCAATGTTACTAGTATGTCTTCTTTCAATACCTTTGATGCTAGTGATATGCAAAGTTATAAGCTTGGGGATGCTACGTTTTATGAAGATGATATTTTTAGCCCCCCAAGTTTTGATGAGGAAATTTATTTTGATGATACTTTGCCTCCTATCTATGATGATTATTGTGATGACACTTATGCTATAAAGATAAATGTTTGCAAGTGTATCATGATAAGAATGATTCATGTGATAGCTATTTTCTTGAGTTTGCTCCCACTATTACTAATGAGAAGGATTTTTCTTATGTGGGGAGTAATAAATTTTCTATGCTTATGGATCATGATAAAAAAATTTATGTGATACATATATTGTTGAGTTTATTCATGATACCACTGAAAATTATTATGAGAGGAGAACATATGCTTATAGATATTTCAGTAATATCAAGTCCCCTCTCTTTATGTTGAAGGTTTTAAAGTTGCACTTGTTTTGCCTTCCTATGGTAATATCTTTATGCTTCAATGAGTTACTTCTCTACAAGATCCCTTTGCATAGGAAGCATGTTAGACTTAATTTTTTTTGTTATTTGCTTCTTGATGCTCTCTTTTGTTCTTCAACTCTTATTCCTTATTCCTATGAGAGCATCATTAAAATCTTAAGCCTATCTTTATGGCTATAAAGAAAGAGCTCTAGGGAGACAACCCTTGTTATCTTTAGTTTGAGTGTTTACTTCTGTTTTTAGTGGTCTTGATGATTGTTACTACTATAGAAACATCATTATATATTTATTTTTCAAGCTTTGTGCCAAGTTATAGCCTCTTATGGTAAGGGAAGCAAAAGTTGTGACATGTTGTCCAGAAAGCAGATTCTGTCTGCTTGACGGAAAAAATCGGAACAAATCACCAGTTCGTCTTTTTAAGCTGAATTTTTTACACAGCATGATCTATACAATTGTGAAACTTTCGTGTGTTCTGAGTTTTTTTATTTGAGTTGCAGAAGTTCCCCAAAAAATTATTTACTACATGTTGTTCTGTTTCTCACAGATTCTGCCACGTTTTGCCTCTCCTTACTTTTGCAAACCTTAAGCTTGCTTTTTATTTGCAAAAACCTGTTAACAATCTTGAGAAACTTTAGATCTTCAAGAATATCTTTATATCCAGTAGGGAGAATTTATCTTATTAAGGGTACTAACCTCTCTAATCAGCTTATGATGAGTTATGTATGAAGGGAGTTTTCAAGTGTGCGATGGAAGATGATGAAAGAAGATCCAGGAGTGTCAAGCGCTCAAGCTTGGGGATGCACCCATGCATCCCAAATAAATATTCAAGGAGACTCAAGCATCTAAGATTGGGGATGCCCCTGTGCATCCCCTTTTCCATCAACAATCATCAGTTCGTCCTTCGTCTCACTATATCTTTATCACTTCATGCGTTATGTGCTATGCTTGGAGCGTCTCGCTCTTAGGTTTTATTTTTAGTTTTCTTTATCTTTGCTTGCTGTTCATAACAAGTTAGACCCCAGCTCACTTTGTGTGGGAGATAAACACGCTCCACTCCAATCTAGAACACATCATCGGATTTTTCATGCTTATCTTTTTGATGTTGTGTGTTCTTTATCTTTTTGTAACTAATGCCATGTTTAGTTTAGTCTTAGTCTGTGTTTAGCAAGAGCCTTGGCTTTTGTTTAGTTTGTTGCTGGAACTCTCTTTAGTTTTCATGTTTATCTTGTTAAGAGAGTTGGTTGTTGCACTGAGTTCTGTCTTGTCTTGAAAGTAGGTAATTGAGTTTGCTATTTAATTTTAGTAGTAACTTGCAATAGTTTTGAGGTATTGATGTGAGTAATGTTTGAACTTTTGGTGTCAAGAGCTCTATCCTATTAGTGATAGGTGTCATATTTTGGGCAATCTGTGTTTATTTTCAAAAACCTATAAAAACTAGTTGAGAACTATAGCTACTAGATGGATCACTAATCTTTGGAGGGATCGGATATTAGAGTACACTCATGTACCATGAGTCGAGGATGAGCAAGGATAACCAAACCCCCATACACTCCTCCTCGGGGTACTTGTCTCTTTGTGAATCTCCTTATTAGATTGAGAGTTACCGATAATAAGTGCATGAGTTCTTCGGACTAATGTAAGTATTGAAAGTTGACACTTCCACCTCCTCATATTTGCTAGCCTCTTCCGTGCCGTGCATTGCCTTCTTCTCACTCCGAGAGTTGGCGTCCACCTTCGCCGGTACATCCAAACCCTTGGTATGCTACGCTCTGTCATCATAAACCTCCCTATATCTTTCCTCAAAACAGCCAACACACCTACCTATCAAGTAATTTCCATAGCCTTTCCGAGATATATTGCCATGCAACATCCACCTCTTCATGACTTCATCTTCATGCCATACATGTTCCTGCTACACTGGCAGAGGCATACATTGCATACATCATGATAGCTACATCTTCTTTATGTTTTGAGTACCTTGTAAAGTGTGAAAGATCTTCTATACCCTCTTGTAAATTAGAGTGTTGCCCTTAAGTGAGGAAAAGATCCCAAAGTGGACAAATCAAAAGATCCCAAAGAGGACAAATGAGAGTTAAATAGAAAGAGCCATTGAGGCCACCAAAAAAATACAAAAAAATATAAAAAAGAGAAAATGGAATAAAAAGAGAGAAAGGGGCAACACTACTATCCTTTTGAAAGATCCACGCTAGTAATCCCTCTTATCCTTGTACTCCATAGAGATGATCATTCATGCATATAGCTATGTGGGAAACTTCACACTATAGAAGTTGGCTTGCATATTCCAAGGATGAGCCTCCTCAAAAGAGCTCTAGGTCTTCATGAGTGAGCAAGTTGGATGCACCCCCATTAGTTCCATTGGAGAGCTTTCTTAGCTCATATGTGCATCCATTCCATGGAAATCCCTACTCCTCACATCATATCTATCAATTGGCTCTCTCGCCTATGATTTTCCTCATTGATGTGAGCCTTTCTCACCCTTTTTGTCTTACTCCTTCACCATATTTATCTCTTTTCCATCCTAAGTGTTAACTCTCGTGCTTACTCTCTTGCATTGCATGATTTCTCAAAATATTGAAAAGGAGTGGATCAAATTGACTTGTACCTGGCTAGTGGTCAGGGGACGAGTCAAGATAAGATTCCAAAGAAGACCAAGTGTGAAACTTCAGTAGATTGAGTTCTCAACAAATATAGTTTTTGTCTCGTATTCCCATATCTCACTCCTTGCACGCAAACACCATTTGGAGACATTCAAGTCACTGACAGCTAAGAGTTCTTGCACCTAATGTTCTTTCGTTGTTTGTTTCAATGCTAATATAAACTCTTGCCTGTTATGACTTGAATTCAATCACATAACTTAATTGCTTTACTTTCAAAGTTCTTATATGGTTGCTAGCATGTCACTACAGAAATTATGCTTGTTATCATTTACCTACTCAAGGACAAGCAGGAATTAAGCTTGGGGATATTGATACGTCCCAAACCTATCGATAATTCCTGTTTGCTCCAAGCATGTTTTGGGTGTTATTGCTATGTGTTTGCTACACTTTCATATCTTTTTATAACATATTTTGGAACTAACCTATTAATGGTTGCAAGAGTGCACAAGTTCTTGTTTTTGTACTTTATGTGTAGGAATTACTTGGATAAAGGAAAATCATAAAAAGGAGCCTTGTAGGAGTTGGACTCTAACTCTCCTGAAATATGTCCCCACCATACAGGTTTTAAAGATTGCGTCGGAAACGCCAGAAGACGACCTCAACCGGAAACACTTAAAACTATAAAGTTGTAGAAAAAAATTCCGGTGGTTCTGGAAAAAAATTCATCTCAATCGGAGTACGGATGCTCCCTCTGGCCCGGAAGTACCGAAGACGTAATCTGGATGACGGGAATCCGAGAGTCTATATAAAGAGAGGAAACCTAGGTCAAAGGGAACCACGAAATTTCCTCCACCTTGGAAGCCCTCTTGAAGGGGAGATCAATCTCCACAACAGCACCATCTCCAAGGAACAAGAAGCTGTCAAGGGCCGCTGCCTCCAAGGTCCGTGGCCACCGTCGTGGCCGTGGGCGTCCCTGTCGCCGCCTCCGTCTCTTTCATCTCCTCCGGGCTACATCTCTCCATCAACAACTCTCTCTCACCATGTCTATGTGTGAGTAGTTCCTCCTCGGGGCTAAGGTTTCTACCAGTAGCTATGTGGTCAATTCTCTCTCCCATGATGTTATCTTCGTTGTGATCATAGATATGTTAATCTAGGGTGATCCCATGATATTTCTCCTTCCTCTTTGTAGTGGATTGATGTACTCACTTGATCATATCTAGTATAATCCTCGAGACCATGGTGACAGCGGTCTATTGGACATGGGTTAGAAGAATATTATCATGAGTGATTTCCTCTTTTGTGTGTTGATTGAAGATTGAGAGTCTCCTGGTGCTTGTCTTTGACTATCCTTGAGATATGTTATGGTGATTGTGGTACTCTCTTTGGATGGCCACAGTGACATTGGGAAATCCATAGATTGAGAACTACGAACTCTGAGGTGTCCTTTTGTAGCCCTACATAATTCTCGTCCTCTCTTGACCACAAAGGAATGACCTCCGAGTACGTCTCCATTGCATGTTTTATGGGAAATATCATGTTATTAGACTATGTTAATGTTGTTGGGAGTTACCACTAGTGAAAGTACGAAGCTTAGGCCTTGTTTCCACCATTGTTACACCGTTTGTGCTCAGTTTTGTCACATGTTTGCTTGCTGCACTTTTTGTTACAGATTTATATTACCTTGCTTTGCCACACTTATCACCCATATTTTACCATCTCTTCGCCGAACTAGTGCACCTATACAACTCCTAGTTGTATTAGGTGTGTTGGGTACACAAGAGACTTTTTGTATCTTAATTGCACGGTTGCTTGAGAGAGACCATCTTCAACCTCAACTTACCTTAGTTCGATAAACCTTAGGTCATCCACTTGAGGGAAATTTCTGTTGTCCTACAAGCCTCTGCGCTTGGAGGTCCAACATAGTCTACAAGAATAGAAGTGTGCGTAGACATCAGTGAGCTCCCAGCAGATTTTAAACAACTCGGGCCAGCGGAGAAATGGTTTCTCTTGTTGGTCCACACTGGTGAGCTAGGGGGCTGCCCACATGTGAGGGGTTCAGTTACCTCGACCGTAGCCTTACGGAAGAGTCCGACACTACTAGGGAATACCCTTATGGTGGCGCACTGCTTTTGAGTTTAGTGGCGCATTCACAGTGTGCCACTAACTACAAGCCACTAATAAGGGCTTAGAGGTGGCGCATTCTGGATGCGCCACCCCTAAGGCCCTTCGGCGTGGCGCATCTCAGAATGCGCCACCTCTAAGCTCTTAGGGGTGGCGCATTCTGGTATGCGCCACGCCTAAGGGCCTTAGGGGTGGCGCATTCACAGTGCGCCACTAAATCCTAACAAGATGCGCCACTAAATAATTACAGAAAACAAAAAAAAAGAATTACATAAAAGAATAAAAGCATTACAGATATTTTTATTATATTACAGAAATGCAAAATACAATATAACAATGAGGCCAACAATTATTGATACAAAAGAATTGCAATATAATTTTTATTACAAAGGTTTAGAGGCCAACAAGATTCACAAGATTACATTCCATCACAAAATTACAATGAGTCCAACAATTATTGAAAACCGAAAGCTACTTTCGTCATCACTACTTGTTTCCTCTTCAACCTGCACAAAACAAAGCTTTAGAGGTCACATCCATCATACCATCTAGTACACAAAGAGTACATCCAAATTACACAAAGAGTACATTCAATTAATTGTTTTGACTCGGCTCGGGGAATGGGCGGCATCCTTCTTTCGTCATGAAAGGCCTTGTGTCACGCAGGGCCTTTAGGCGGACTTCTATCTCCCCATTGGATGGTGCAATGTTGGAGTGGAAGATCGACCCCCTCATTTGTACTTCATGACGGATGATAGTCGCCATCTGCGCTTGGATGTGAAAGAACTCCTCCTTCAGATTTGCATCGGCGATTTCCGCCTTCCTTTCAGCCCACGCTCTGAGATGACTTGGCAGCGTAAGGTTGCGTTGTTCCTTTACAATCGCCCTCATGTGATGAAGGGCGTAGTACGCATCCCTCACACTGCCAGCCGGCTGCTTGACGCACGGGAACTGCGTTACGTGGTTGAACACGTTCACGCCAGGCTGATTTTTCCTGAACTTGTGCTTCATGATCTTGCCTCCGTCTTTTATGTAGCCGACGAGAGCATCATCCAAAACTCTCATGATATACTTGTAATCTTTTTTGTTCACACTCCCCGAGTCTAAATACACGGCATGCGAGTGTTGCGGTGAAAAGCAGATGAGCACGCAGTCTTGATCCTCACTGCATAATTAAAACAATCCAAAAGGAATGTTGGAAGAGGACAATGGAAAGCTAAGAAAGCATATATGCTACGGAGGCGAGCGAATGACTTACTTGGGAGAGTAGGTCATAAGAAATGAATCTTTGTCGGCGTTCCGTAGCATGAAGTCTGTGATGTACCCCGCCGCGAGAGTCGCGTCCCCGTCGTCCATCAAGATGCTTTCACGCATGTAGAAGGGGTCCAATATCGCGACGCTCGGGGTCTTATCTCTCCTGATACTCATAGAAAGGCTGAGAGAGAACAGACGGATAAGGCTATGGTCCAGCCGCTTGAGATGGTACAAATTGAAGATCTCCGAAAACCGTAGGATTATCATATCCGCGGGAATAGTGTTGATGAAGCCCATGTTGAGTGGCACCTTGTCCATGAAAACCGGGTACGAGGGATTCTCTTCTCGAAGAAGAATCTTCTCTAATGCCATCATACTATGATGCACACTCTGCATATCCGAAGTTGCAAGGTCCAGCATGTCCTTAGGTAGCATCGCCCTACCAGCCACATGGATTTCAAACGAGAGATCATTGGGTCTTGGTGGCCCGTCCTGAGCCCGGATCGGCATCGAAGGTTGGCTACTAGAAGTGATGCTCTTCTTTCTTTTCCGTCCCTTCTTCTTTTCTGATTTTGAGCAGTCACCGGCCTTTATCTGCTCAGTGGCCGCCTTATGGAGTGTGGACGGGCTAAGAATAGATCTTGTGGCATCTGCTTGAGGCTTGGTGAAGGCGAAAGCTGCTGGAGACATGTCCTGAGAAGCAGCGAACAGACGCGTGGAGCAAGCAGGCTTCGCCGCAGGATCAGCTGGACTGCGAGCTTCCTCGTCATGCTGACAGGCTCCTTCAGCAGGAGGCATGAATAAGTCATCAGCATCATACAAAGTATTGATGAACTGGTCGGCGCTGATATCATCATCAAGATCATCGTCTTCTTGTTGTGCTCCGATGGGATCATGTGGCGCCGACACGATGACTAGCGGTGTTGTCCTAGGTGTGGTGCCCCTTTCCCCCGTCATTAAACGCATTTGGCTCTTCGGCCATAGGCATATTTGGTTGAAACAGTCACTGAGGACTGCCGGCTCATCCTCATCGTATCCGGGGGGTTGAATGGGAGGTTCAACTCTCTCGTATCCCAAAATCACGAGAGAGATTTGAACCCTATGCATCTCCGGTGCCATCGGCATATTGTGCATGATTCGATTTTGTGGTTGAATGATTTTACCTTTGGCAACATCCTTCAACTCGCCGTCCACGACTTGTAATAGAATGCATGGAGTGTCCTCCTGCGAAAGAGATATATATATATATATGCATCAGAGAGATTCCACTAAAAAAGGGCGTCGAGGTGAAGTCCTCGTTTGAGTTGCAAGGAGATGAAGTCCTCGTTTGAGTTGCAGACGCTTATAGTTACCTTGAGGGCATCGAGGTCGGCTAGTGAAGAGACCCCGCCGATGACGGCGGGCATGCAAGAGACGGAGGGCGCGCTGCCTCCCGTGGCGTCGGTCGCCCTATTTGTGCTGCCGCCGGGTGCATTATTGTTATGCCCCGGTTGCTCGATCGTGGCCGGAGGAGTTACCATCACGTCCGGCGTCGCCGCCGCGGTGTTGGCGGCCGGAGTCACCAATACGCCGGGAGTCGGTGCGGGAGCCACCACTATGGCCGGAGTCGGGACTGCAGGCGCCGCGGGGCCCGAGTTGCTGCCGACCATGCTGGGGACTGGTATGGGCCCTTGTCCACCACGCGCTTGCCAATTCGCGAGCGACTGCATCATATCTGGAAGGAGAGCGTTCATCGTCTTCGCCACTTCGTCCTGGACAAGCTGCGGAAGCATGTTCACCTTCTCCTCCAGTCCACGAACATAAGCGGCATCTTCTTCGGTCCTTCTCGCCTTGCGCCCCCTCGAACCGGACTGCTCCGCCGATTTTCCATAATATTCAGACCAATTTAGGTCCGCACCAAAGTCGACCACACGGCCGGCTGACGATGGCTTCGCCGTCACGTCGTCAACCTTCTTGACCTTGTTCAACGCCCTGTTGAAGGCGTTGTCCCACGGGTCGGCCGCCCTAACCGACGACTCCTGCGATGAGGCGATTTTCATTTCCGCTTGCTGCAAAAAGAATGTGAAACGTTAAGAAATTGTGAACTTCACTCGAGAATTCAATCGACAAGGTCGCGTGGTAAACTACTTACCACGGCAGTCGTAAACTCCTGAATCTTAGGATCGATAATTATTTTCGAGGTTGCTTTGTCCTTATAGCTCCGGGCCCTCACAAAGAATTCGGTCTGCGGATCATCTTTGTATTGCTGGAAGGGGTTAGGTATGCCCGCAGCGGCGTACTCGGCATCCTCCTTGTCCCATTTAGGCTTGGAACTTTTGTAACCACCGGCTCCGAGACGATGGTTACCTATGACCTGCGACCGCATGGCCTTGCCCTTTGCACTCGCGGCCTTGGCTTGCTCGGACTCACACCTAGCCTTGAAAAGGTTGTAGGTAGCTTCGTCGATCAACGTCTCTTTCTCCTTGAGCTCCTCCGAGGTTTTGTTCTTTTCAAAAATTGCCCTCTTCACCCGGGTTTTCCAACTGGACAAGGCCTTGCTCATCTTCCTGAGGGCCCATGTGTTTACTTTGTTCCCTCTGAGTTTGGTGTTATCGTACGGCTCCGGAAACTTGTATCGTCCGTGCAGCTTGTTGATAAGAAGCTGACAATAATGAATATTCTCACGACTCCTGAGGTTAACCGTGGTGATCGGCACGGTGTTGCGGAGGATCGCCGCGACTTGACGGCCGTACCCTTCCGAAAAACGTTCGGGCTCTTTAGGAATCCCGATGGCGGTCACAACAGTAAACTCTTGCCTGATGACGCCGACCTTGGTCGGTTTCCGATTCCTCTTCTTCGACTGGGTACCATCTGTGTTGGAGCCACCGGTCCCATCATCCTCGCCGATGTTCCTCTCGCCGTCTATCGTACCAGCCTCCTCCAAGTCATCATCCGATGAGTCGGACTCCGACTCTATCTCCTCCTCATACTCCTCCTCGCCCGGAGGTACTTCCTCTTATCTCTGCTCCTCGACCTCCTCCTGGGAGTATTCCCAAAATTGCTTCTTTTTTGTACCCGGCTGAGAAGAAGGACCGACGTCGGCTCCGGTCGATATGTTTGCACTAGTACAATATTAAAAAATGCAACTACTTAATTAATTAGCACAATAAATAAATGCAAATACTCTCATGTTAAGAAAAATAGCAAAGGTCATGCACGAATTCACGGAAAAATTCGGCATGACCTTTGCTCTTTTTCTTAACATGAGAGTGCCCCATTCTCAACCGAAACGGAAGTTAATCAACATTTCGGGAGAAAGGGGATAATGAGAGTTCCTGCACATAAAAAATGCCTACATGTAGGCACAAGCAACACATATATAGTGTAGAACAGTACATATTCTAGCAATGCACTAAACAGTGCATAAAAATATTGATAAGAAAAGCATCTTGTCAATGCACTAAAAAAACATCATTTAAAAACAACAACAGCAGCAGTAGCAACTACTTGTCACTTTGCTTGATCATTTACAACATATTCTATGCTAGAATCCTAAAATTCTATTCCACTGCTACCACACAAAACAAAAAGTGGTTTTCTCTGTGTGTGTATCCACTATCCACTAGGTGTTTTTATTTGATTTGTGTCAAGATACATATATTGAACAAGACGGAATGCCAACTTGTCTAGAAGAAAGCTGCTCAATGGTGGGAACAACTATCTTGTCTGTTTAACTCCAACATCCCATAAGGGTTTTTGAGACAAGTAACTGGACCCATGACTGTTTCACTCCAACATCACTGTTTCACTCCAATAGGTTTCTGTTTCACTACAGTTGTAAGTTGTAACTGCAGGAAGGAAAATACGTTTTGGGATGGACTATATATATAGAAATAACACTCATGCATAGATCATGCAATAGCCATACATGTAGTCATGAGCATATATATTACTGCACCCCTACCCTGCATGCAGTTTGATTGCATGACCAACAGATGTACATGTACATACCTAGTGAATCTCAATTTTGATAAAGAATTTGGCAGAGCATGCAATATTTTTAACAAGAAAAAAAGGTGAGGAATATTACTTGCCAAGTAAAAGTGAAATCTGTGGATGATCTATGTATTAAAAAACAAAGGATTTGGACAAGGTCCAAGTACACAGCTTCTGCAAGAGCAAGCAAGCAAGCATTCTTACATGATCAAACTGCCACCACTCACTGAGATGTAATGCACAAACTGAAACCTATTCTTATGGCTCAACTAAATTAGCTTGCTGTTATATTCACAAGGTAAACATTTTAGCACTGTAATTACTGAAAAATTGGACCCTAGGCATCTAAAATTTGAACAGGGGCATACACAGGGGGAGTGGGGGTTGGGGGCGGCGCCATGGCCACCACGGCCGTCGTCGGAATCCAGCAAGGGGAGGAAGGGGTACCTGGCGGTGGAGGGGCGTCGCCGTGGAGGGGTTGGGGCGGCTCCGGCAGGCGGCTGCGTCAGGGCGGCGGCTAGGGCTCCGTCGTCGAGGTTGCAGGCGGCTCCGTCGTCGAGGGCGGCGGCCGGAGAGGAGGGGCTCCGGTGGCGGCTAGGGCTCCGGTGGCGGGCTAGGGCTCCGGCGGCGGGCTAGGGCTCCGGCGGCGGTGGCTAGAGGAGAGTGAGAGGTGGGGGGCGAATGGTGGTTACTGTGCGGGTTAGTTGGAGGTTAAGGCATACGGGTGGCGCATTTTGCCAGAATGCGCCACCAACAGGTTTCTTATGCGTGGCGCATCTCGGAAAAATGCGCCACGCATAAGAAACCTGTTGGTGGTGCATTCTGGCAAAATGCACCACCCCTAAGAACACTTAGTGGCGCATTTCAACAATATGCGCCACCCCTATGCTTTTTTATTTTTTTAATTAGAGTTTAAACAATTATTTATTTTTTTAATTAAAGTGAAACCATTTAAAAATAATAATTATGGAGTACATTTTTCTATAAAAGTGGTCAAACTTTATTAAGATTGACTTTTACCAAATCTTATATGCGGAGTAAAAATAAACGGAGGGAGTACTTGCTCTAACCGACCTTTTGAGAATGGTGCTTCGATTGTGTATCGTCGATGTTCATACACTTCAAACATATTAATGTGATCATATCGATCCACGTACCATGCCTTAACCGTGTCGTCGTCGAACCAAGATCCACAAACACATGGTGTGGTGGCATTTGGAAACATAAGATTGTGATCATCAATTACAAAGTCATATTAAATCCATGCATACACAAAGTGATCATGAATTACAAAAGATTTTCTTAAATTTGGAGCTAGCTATCTAGCTATCGTTTCCTCATGATCTTCTTCTTGCCCTTCTTTGTGGTGGTTGAATAGTTTAGGCCCGGGACGCCTTCACTTTTCCTCTTGAACGGGAGGTGACCTTTCTTCGGTAGGGTTGTGGTGTATGTATCCTGAGCGGCGTAGTCATCCTCCATCTTCGGGTCGCCGTACTTGTCAAAGTCTTGCTCGTTGGCAACTCCATCCATTCCGATGATGTTTCTTTTGCCTCTCCTCACTACAACGCGGCTCGGCTTTGATGGGTCGGTAATGAAGAAGCATTGGTCCACTTGGCTAGCCAGTACCCATGGCTCATTTTTCGCGGTGACGTTTGCGCCTGTAGACTTGGATTTGGCTTCGGGTATAACCATGATGGTGAAGTACCGGTCTTCTTTTACGACGCTCTTGGCCCATCTCACACGGAACATCGTCACCTTCTCTCCACAGTAGTCGAGCTCCCATATGTCCTCGATCCTTCCATAGAATCTTTCCTTGACGTCATCGGTGTAGAATATCCCCGTTACCCCTGAGTTCTGGTAATCGCAGTTATTGTCCTTTTCCTCCGTGTAAAATGTGTAGCCGTTGATATCATACGCTTGATAGGTCATCAGGTTGTGTGCGGCACCCTGTGACAAGGTGAATATCATCTTTTCGTCCTCGGAAACGTTCCTTCGCGGGGGATTAGCACGAAGCTCGTCCCTGAACCAAGTCATGAAACCGGAGTTGTGCTCTTTGATTAGCCGTGGATCTCGGTCCGTTATCTGCAGGCCCTGGTCACTGTACTTCTTCCTGATTAAATCCTTGTGCTTTACTATCCAAGGATCGACCAGCTGGATGTGTTGTAGCGCGACTAGGCTTGCTCTTTCAAAGTCGATGTCTCGACCGTCAAAGTTGACATCCATTGCGCGGCTTCCCTCGTGGTGACCACACCCATCGGTCCTGCCAAAGTGCTTGTTGACGGCCAGACCAACGGGGTTCTCGGTGTTGAGATAATTCGTGCAAAAAGAGATGCACTCTTCGGTTAGAAAGCCCTTCGCTATGCTTGCATATGGACGGGACCTGTTACGAACGTATTTTTTGATGTGCCCATTCATCCTTTCGAACGGCATCATGCTGCGCAGAAACGCAGGCCCGAGTTGGACGATATCCTCCACGACGTGGATCAGAAGATGCACCATAATGTCGAAGAACGCGGGCAGGAAATAGATCTCAAGCTCGCATAGTATGAGCACGATCTCCTCCTGTAGCCTTTTGAGTTGCGTAGCGCAAATCGACTTCCGGGAGATGACGTCAAAAAAGTTGCAAAGGCCAAACAACGTTTTACGGACGTGCTCGTCCATTATCCCTCGCATCGCAACCGGGAGAATCTGCGTCATCAGCACGAAACAGTCGTGAGATTTCATCCCGCTGAAACGCTGTTTCGCCTCGTCTAGGTATCTGCTTATCTTCCCCGCGTAGCCGTTCGGAAATTTTACTCCTATGAGGCAGTGGATAAACCGCTTGATCTCCTCCTCGCACAGAGTGAAGCATGCCGGGGGGCAGTGATCAATACCGGTCTTCTTCTTGGTCGTCCTTTTTCGTTTGCGAGAGTTTTGCGTTTCCGTATCCTCTTCCTCCTCCGGCTCATCATCGTCGTCACTAGGGGGGTGAAGTTCCCTCCTGATGCCCATAAATTTCAAGTCATTCCTTGCTTTTGGCCCGTCCTTGGTCTTCTCCGGCATGTTGAGGAGCGTGCCAAACAAGCTCTCACACGTTCTTTGTGATATGCATTAGATCAAGGATATGAGGACTGCGGAGTAGACTCCAGTATTGCAAATCCCAGAAAACAGACCTCGCTTTCCATACCCTCATCAACGGCTGAGTCTTCTTTTTTTTATTTCCCGGCGCGGGGCACTCTTTCCAAGTTTTCAGCAAGTTGTCGATTTCTTTGCCGCTCCTTCGAGCTGGGGGTGCTCGGAGCTCCTCGCTTCCATCAAACAGATGTCCCTGTTTTCTCCACGCGTGTTTCTTGGGAAGCCACCTCCGAGACCCCTGGAACACGGTTTTTGAAGATCCGGGATCTTTTGGTAGCTGGCGGTACGTTGTATTATCCATGCACCTAACGCATGCACAGAATCCTTGGACCACCTGCCCTGAGAAATATCCGTATTCGAGATAGTCGTGCACCGTCGTGATCACCGCGGTTTTCATTGGGAAATATTCTTTTGTCGCGGCGTCCCACGTATTGACTCCGTCTTTCCATAACATTTCTAGCTCCTCTTTCAACAGCTGCAGATATAGATTGAGGTCCGTACCTGGTTGTTTCGGCCCTTGAACTAGCATACACATTGTTATGTACTTTTTCTTCATGCACTTCCAGGGGGGAAGGTTGTATATGCATACAAACACGGGCTAGGTACTGTGTGTGCTGCTCTGGCCGCCAAACGGATTGACTCCATCGGCGCTCACACCAATCCTGAGGTTCCTTGGTTCTTTCCCAAAATCTTGGTATTCGAGGTCCAACGCAGTCCATTGGCTACCATCTGAAGGGTGCCTCAGCATGTCCTCCTTTTCCGGATCCGGGTTCGGGTCATCCTCTTTTAGCTTCTTTCTATCCGCGTGCCAGGTCATGAGCTTTGCTTCCTCGGGATCTACAAAATACCTCTGCAGGCGAGGAGTGATCGGAAAGTACCATACCACTTTTCTAGGAACTTTCTTCCCTCTCTTGTATCGACTAACACCGCACACCGAACATGTGGTTTTATCTTCGTCCTCACCCCGATAGATCATGCAATCATTTATGCAGACGTAGTATTTAACGTGCGGAAGATCGAGAGGGCAAAGGACTTTCTTGGCCTCAGCGATACTAGTTGGGCACGTGTTGCCCTTCGGAAGACGACCGTGCCAGAATGCCATGTTATCATCGAAGCTTTCGTCGGTCCATTTGTGTTTTGCCTTCATCTCCATAGCCCCAAGTGTTACATTCAAGCGGGTATCCTCGTCGTTGCATCCTTCGTACAACTTCGTAATCGCGTCTTTCTCGAGTTGCGCCATCTTGGCTTTCTCTCTAGCTGCACCTCTTGCGTTCAACGCCTCTTTGACAAGCAGCTCTTGAACATGAGGGTCCCGCACCCAGCTTGAATCATCATGTCCGACATCTTGATATTCATGTCCGGCATCTTGATATACATGATCCGCTTCGGCATCTTCTTCATGATCATGTACGGGATGCTCTTCGTCATCTCGCCCGCCGCTGTTTTCTGGTTGCCCTTCCTCATTTACTGGCGCCCCACCATTGACGTCCTCCTCCTCACCAGCCTCATCACTTATGCATCGTGTGTAGCCATCCATCAAACCATTACGCTTCAGGTGTCTTTGAAATATTCCGAAATCAGGCTCGGTCACGCACTGCAGTTTGCATCTCCGACACGGACATCTTATATCCGACCTATTATTCCTTAGCATGTCGTTTGTCGCACATTGCATCCAACTAGCCACGGTGATATCTCTCAGCATCTCGCGGACCATGGTCGATCACCTGCGTGCACGGAGAGAGCAACACAATTATATATCACAGTCGTCGCCGGAAAAATTCGGCATGACCTTCCCTAATAATGCATGGGAGCATGCGGAGAGTGCGCTAGAAATTTGCCAAAACGGAAATGAATCGACATTTCGGCAAAACATTTGCCACCCAAGATACACATATACATCAAACCACCATAAGCTTCACACATACATCAAACCCAAGCTTCACATATACAACAAACCCCAAGCTAATAAAGGCAAGTATATGGGTCATAAATGGAACAAAAGAGTTTGGGAGGAGGTCCACTTACTTCAATATGAAACAAAATAGATGTAATGCCAAGTATCGATGGATAAATGGAAGAAACGAGGTGGGGAGGAGGAGAAAACCGAATAGCTCTAGGATGAGAAGAGTGGATCTAGTTTGAGAATTGTGTGGAGTGAATGAGAGGTGGTAGGTGGGGTGGAGTAGATAAGGGCAGCTCTAGGCCTTTAGTGGCGCATATAGGAAGTCAGTGGTGGCGCTTCTGTGAAATGCGCCCCCCCTAAGCTCTTATGGGTGGCGCATTTCACGGATGCGCCACCCCTAAGGACCTTATGGGTGGCGCATTTACAGAATGCGCCACCCCTAAGCTCTTAGGGGTGGCGCATTTTGTAAATGCGCCACCCATAAGGTCCTTAGGGGTGGCGCATATTGGTAGATGCGCCACGTATAAGGTCATCCAGGCTGGCCCACTCTTAGGGGTGGCGCACTCGAAAATAATGCGCCACCCATAAGACCTTATGGGTGGCGCATTATTTTCCAGTGCGCCACCCATAACAGATGGTGGCGCATCGCTTTCTACATGCGCCACTAATAAGCTTTCCATGTATAGCTATTTCCCTAGTAGTGCGATCCGAGAGCATGGCAGGCTTTTGTATTGGGTGTCGACTCCCCGGGGGCTACCCGGATTTCTTCGTTGTTAGTTAGAGGGATTATGACGTACGGATCTCTCGGAACAACTCTTCAATGAGTTTCTTTAACGGTCCCGACTGAGAGATTCGGCCTACATGCGGAGCCTTGTAATGGGTAGTTGGTACACCCCTGCAAGGTTAAATCTTTTCAAGAAGCCGTGTCCACGGTTATGGACGACTTGAGACCTACTCCTTGTTCATAGACAACAACAACAGAGATAATCTTAATAAATTTGATCAACGTGTGTGTGCCTTGACTAGTTCTTCTTCGTCGGGATGCGAAGGGGAAGACAAGGATAGGATAGGTGTTATGTTTGCGTAAGTAGCAGATAGCAAGACTTGTTGGAGGCGATTCCTCATCGACTGCTTGGTTCTCATCTTACTCTAAAATAGACCATTAGCCACTCATATATTTCTAGTGCGGCTGCAACCTCACCACTACCCCCATCTTACCGTGAGAAGTTAGTTACAAGACTTGTTGATATAGCTCACCCCTTCTTTTCTCTTTTACGTGTGTTGTACAAACGATATTAGACTTCAGAGGAGCTCGACGACCCTTCTTCTAGACGCCTTCGCGGAGACTCGACGACGACTAGTTAGGCGTATCCCGATGGAGAGTCTGGACCCGTGTGGTTACGGGAATGGTGTGTTTTACCTTTGCCACTAGGCATTTGATTGTAGTATGTATCTTCCATTGATGTAATGTAATTAAGGCAGTTGTCTGCCGATTGTATGAGATGATGTATCCTTGTATGTGTAATGTTGTGATATCATGTTGGAAATCCGGGGCATATGACAGTGTCATATGTCGAAGTGGGGTCAATATGTGCTTCGTCCCCGGATCTGGATGGAAACCTCTAGATCTGGAACGGTACCGCATATCGGGCCTTACAACTTGGTACCATAGCCTTACCGACCGTAGGATCCCTTTTCTGGTCGAAGCTGAGTCTAGACAAAAACTATTTTGTAGTTACTAAGTTAGTTATCGGAGAGTAGGATTCTTTGTCCTCCTTACCCATGCTTTGTTGATATAGCTCACCCCTTCTTTTCTCTTTTACGCATGTTATACAAACGATCTTAGACTTCAGAGGAGCTCGACGACCCTTCTTCTAGACACCTTCGCGGAGACTCGACGATGACTAGTTAGGCGGATCCCGTCGGAGAGCCTGGACCCGTGTGGTTACGGGAATGGTGTGTTTTACCTTTGCCACTAGGAATTTGATTTTAGTATATACCCATACATATATGTTCTTCTGATGTAATGTAATTAAGGCAGTTGTATGCCAATGGTATGAGATGATGTATCCTTGTATTTGTAATGTTGTGATATTGACGAGGGGGTGACCCCACGACTCCTGCGTATGAGGATACCTGGTGCATATAAAGACAAAAGGCCCGCTGGAAGCTTCGACAGGTCCACGATTGTCCCACTCTTGGCACCGACGTAGGAGTCCGCGACCAATATGGAAGTCAAGACTTGGCGTTCAAGGAAAGGCTAGAATTAGGCAATCATCCTTGTAACCTGAGACGGACTCCCCGAGACCCAGCGTAGTATATAAAGGCTGGGAGGGGCGACACCTCAGGATCACCCAATCTACAATCAACACTTCTGGTCTTGAGAGAACTCTCCTAGACTTCCACTTTAATCGCCCCCTCGCATAATACTATTGAGAAGGAAGTGCTTCTCCTGTTAGCCGACGAGTATCGCCAACCTGTTCCTTCTCTACGATCTAACCCAGAGTCCCTGACCATGGGATTTGGCGAGGCTGATCCTCGTCAATTGGCGCCGTCTGCGGGAACTCCGCAAGTTGGAATCACGATCTCGGTGGCCCCTTCATCAGCACCCAGTAAGTCAACGACTCCTTCAGCACTCGTCGACTCCATGACTCTAGCAGATTCTGATTTGTTTGGGTCCCTCGGCTTCGTGGCTCACCTTCCGATCCTGCGACCATCCTTCCCCGACCTGCGCACTGGCGTCGACCTGACCTTCGGTGGGTACCTGATCTACATCAACCATTGGGGCACTCTCCGCCTCGCGGATCGCACTCGAGCACCCGCAACAACAATCGTTACGACAGCAACAGTCGAATACGAAGCATGTAACACCCTTAGAATCAGTAACAGTAATCACTACAATGATTCCACTATTAGTGATCATTACTGTTGATGATCAAGCCATGATCACCTTTGATCATAGCTCTGTCAAATTTCAACCCTGATAAAATTTACAAATTTGTGTGGACTATTGAATTGCTCCAAGAATTTATGGGTGATTGATAACCATCATGCAAAAACTTAAACCAATTTAACTCCTAGCCATTTGAATAATCACAAGTCAATGATAATTACGAACCCAATGTTGTGGGGTTATCAAATTGTTTTATAAAATAAAATAAAATGGAAATCTTAGATAAACCACCATGATGAAACCTATTAATGGGATGCCTAGCAATCATTAAGCCATGTTACTATGGTACTGGTTATTTTAATTAAAATGATTTATTAATATTAAGGAATAAAACCAGAAGCTTGGGGATTATAAAATGGCCATGGTAAATTTAATAAACAAGTAGGAATTTTAAATGCACTAAAAATTGTGAAACCAATTTTATTAAATGCCTAAAAATCAGTAGGTCTTATAAATATTGGAATGTGAATTTATTAAGTTATTTAAATAATGCAATTAAATGATAACAGTAGCAAAACAATACCAAAAAGCCTTTTAAAATAAATAACAATATTCAAATGAATTTAATTAATGCCCAAACTTATTATGGCATCACTTTACGGTTTAACACAATTATTGGGACTGTTGTCGCATTTTTCTAAAAAACATTTCATACCCAGAAATAATAAAACAGAAAAGAAACAAAAGAAAAGAAAAAGAAATCAAAAAAAAACTAAACTACGCCGGGGGCGAGGCCCACCCCGGGCCCAGCCCCCCCTTCTCTCTCATTCTTCCCCTTCACCTGCCCCCCCCACCCCGTACACGCACAGGGGCGCCATGGCCCCCTCCTCCACCTGCTCCCCCACCTCCCTACCTGCTCCCCCTCCCCCCCTCTGGATAAGGAGGCCTCCCCCCCTCCTGACCCCGCAACCCTAACCCTAGCCCCTCGCAGATCTCGCGCCTCCCCCTCGCTGATTTTCCCCCTCGCCCGAGCCGCCATGGGCGCACCTCGCGAGCTTGCGTAGCCATCGTCCACCACTGGTCACGTCACCACGTCCGTTGAACTCGCCATCGTCATCGTCGTCAAGACACTGAGGGATTCGGACCGAGACGCACCACGGGCGACGCCAACTTCATCATCTTCTACCTCGGACCGCCAAGATTGCCGACCGAATTCGCCACCTCCACGCCCTCCCCGAGCCAGCCTTCGGCACCATCGGGATCACGGTGAGCTACTCTCCGTTCGCCACCCCTTCGCAGCCCTCCGATATGCACGCTCCGTTTTTCCCCCGTGACCATGTTCTGGCCGCCGCCATGGCCGGCCACACGCGAGTTTCTGAGCTCCTCCGCTTTGTCCGCGTGCACCAGCAAGTTCGTAGTAACCCGTAGGATCGATTCTGCCCCAAGCCGCGCTCGATTTCTTCCCGAAACACAACTCGCCATTTGAGCCGACCGCCGGTCGCTGCCGTTCCTGTCCGCGAGCTCCGCTCTGGCCGCCACCAGCCGCGGGGTGGCCACCAAAATGTAGCGGCTCGTGCTCCTCTTTTGAATGGACCCGCCCCCGCTTGCTCTCGTCTTCGGTGGCGGGCGCGTGATCGCCGCCGGTGAGCTCCTCCTCGCCGGCGTGGTGTGGATGGCGTGGCTGCAATTAGCCACTGCTAATCTCCTCCCCGCGCCCACTGACATGTGGCCCCACCCCCCTTAATCACCTGCTTAAAACAAATAGAAACATGTTAGTTATAATGGCTCTATGACGGATGGGCCCCACACCCCTTTAACTTAATTAAAATTGGTTAATTAACCTCTGTGTCATTGACAACTAGGCCCCACCTATAAGTAGTTAGTTTAATTAAAATAGAAAATAAAATGTCCCACTGACATATGGGCCCTTTGCCAATATATATTTAACTAAATGTTTTATTATCACTGTGAGGCTGACCAGTGGGACCCACTGGGCCGGTTTGACTGGTCAAACCCCTGTTCTGGATAATGTTACATTTTATTAATAAAAGAAAATCCAGAAATTGATTTAAAATGATTTAAACTTTGAATTTGAATATCTTTTAAACAGTAAGTCAGATTCAAAAACTTTATACATGAAAATTGATCAGAAAAATATACCGAATACGAATACGCCATCCATATACCATCCACCCCCCTCTAACTTACCGGACATCGACATTCCCCCCTTCGGGCCGTTTGTCGATAATTCTCGGTACCGGTAAAAGTTGTCTAGATGAAAAACTTTTGTATACGAAAGTTATTCAGAACGGATCACCGAATACAAATACGATACCCATATCTTCACCACACCCTTCTAACGTACCGAACATCGAACCGTCCCCCTTCGGCAGCGCCTGTCTGATAATTGCCCGATACCGTAAAACTCTCCGGATGAATTTATATGAACACGGAAGTTGTTCAGAATGGATCAACTAACACGGATACACTATCCACATGCCTGTCAGATGTCTCTAACACTGCAGACATGGAACCTTCCCCTCTGGATCATCTGTCCGGTAATCACCCGGTACTGTTGAATCATCACCGGAGAAATTCTTGCTCCGAGCAAATCACCGAACACTGAGTTAGAACACCGTTAACATTGCGTTTGCCATGTCTTGTATTTGTATTGCTATTATTGTTGTGTATTTATTGTTTCTTCTCCCTCTCTTATTGTCCGATAGTCTCGACATCCGTTGCTGATGCCCCTGTGATCGACTACTTCGTCGACGACCGTACCCCTACTATCGAGCTTCCAGGAAAGCAGAGCCATTCTCTTCCCAAGATATCGCCTATCTTTCCGTACATTTCTTGCACTAGGCATTGTTACTGCTGCTGCTACGATTACAATCCTATTCAATTGCATAGCCTGTTTTTGTTGCCCCTTGATGTACCTTCCTTTAATCCTATGCTGCCTATTATTACTTATACATTATTCAGCAGTAAACCCTGCGCATTGTAAGCTAGGATTAGATAGCGGTTCGTGGTCACTTTGGGAGTGATCGCGGGAACGATATATTACAACTGCAACAGGTACGGATCAATGCAGACGCCCTAGGGAACCTACAACGGCGAGACTCTGCCGAGTCGCTTCGAGTTTGACTTACGAGTGGAATGGACTCGTATTTCACTCTCGTCGGCTCAGTAGCGTAGCATCACCGGGATGATACGAGGTTTACCTCTTTAGTTCATTCCGCTGATGTCTCTGTCAAACCTTTTTAAGTGTGCCATCGAGGGTGATACCTCCTGGTTTCACTTAATGGTAGGAACTCGAACCAACTGGTGTCCTTAAATGTAAGAAGTCGGGCGACCCAACGGTGCCCGCGAGTGTTATTGGGACGGGACGACAGGGAGGGTACGACCAGTGTACCGGTGTGCTTGGCCCCTGATCGTTGGCCGCGAGAGTTACCAAACCACGAAATTCGAGCTCCTCCAGGACCACACGCGAGACAAGGTAAGGAGATAGTTCACCTTGTTGGTAACCGCAGTGACTTGGTGGGACGACGGGGCAGGCACCGATGTACTGGTGGTCCTGGCTGCTGTCGTTGTCCGCGGGTCAGTTAAGTCGAGGCAACGATAACGGTTGTCACGCAGGTTAATTAAAATGCTAAATGGTTCAGTGAATGTCTTGAGTTGGCTATATGCCATGTACGCACTACCTACCCGTGGGAATTACGAGTTTATGGGATCCTCTGTTTCGTAGTGTCATCCGAGGACTCTTGAGACGTCAGCAGTACCGCGGGCTGATTGCCGGGAAGTGCGCTGTCTTCTTGGCTCGAGTTGTGTTGTTTTTGTTATGGCTTCCCGGCCACCCACGCACCGTGCAGGAGTACGTCAGGGTTGGGGTCCAAGGCCCTGAGTACTTAGGATTTAGACCGGCGGATGGCCTCTCTGTTGAGTTTGAAAGATGGGCTATGAAGTGTCGGATAGCCTCGGTGGAGCGTTCCCTAGCAAGGTTCCCGCCACCCTGGAGATCCGTGTGTGTAGCGTAACACAAGTGCACCCCTGCAGGGAAGATTGATCTATTCGAATAGTCGTGTCCACGGTAACAGGACGCTTTATGCTCAAGCTGGATCTTACCACTACAAACTATTATTATTAAATTGTATGGTTCCGAGTTTTCTTCCTCGCGGGGATGTCGAGGAGGTGAACTCGGAGGCATTGTTAATTATTACAACTTATTGTTATACAATGCTGCAGCAACTTCCGCTGCATTGTTACTTTATGCTTTATATAAACTGTTGGCTGATTCTTACCTCATGCTGCAAGACATCGTCAGAAGATGCTAGTCTTCGATAGGCCTAGCTTCTTATCCTTATTCTGATTTCTATCTTGCAGTCCACTATATACAGCCTCCCCTTTCCATTTGATACAATGCATAATGCTTAGTAGCGGGCGTAAGACTCGCGGGTATACTAGATACTCACCCTGCTTTATTTCCTTTACTGTTTTTCCTGATCGGCCGCTGCAGTCGACGTTGGAGCCCAGGAGCCAGAGATCCCCGATGCCGACCACCGCAACATGAAGATCCCCGATGCCTTCTACGACGTCGAGTTCTTCTTTGACCAGGAGTAGTTTGGAGGTTCCCAGGCAGGAGGCCTCGCCTTTTCGATCGTTGTTGTTTTTGTGCTAGCCTTCTTAAGGCAACCTTGTATCCTTGTGTCTGTACTCAGATACTATTGCTTCCGCTGACTTTGTGCTCTGGAGCTGTTGTATTCGAGCCCTCATGGCCCCTGGCTTGTATTAAACAGCTTGTATTTTTTTTGTAGAGTTGTGTTGTGATATCTCACAGTGAGTCCCTGATGTCGATCGTGTACCTTGCGTGTATGATTACTGTACACGGTCTGATTTTGGGGGCGTCACAAAGCACCCGCCCACGCGGCAACTCCGCGAGTCATCCATGACTCCCACCCCAACACAAAACACTTCACCACTCGTGACTACTCGAGTAGATTGCCAACATGGAGGAAACGCAGCACAAACGTGACCGGGCTACCAACTAGGGCACCATTCCATGTGTTCATGGCAGACACCCGTGAGCCAACCTCAGACGACAAAGGCCAAGACGATGACCCGAGTAGTCATAGAGACGCACGCTCAAACAACAAAAGAAGTGATCCTGACAATACTGGAAAGATTACCGTCACCCTTGGAGAACCAGGAACCATACCAAGAAAAGAATTTAAAAGATAGGAGCACAGCAACCGCAAGAACGACGAGCCAGAGAGCAGCAGGCGCCAGATCTCAGAAGCGGCAAAAGAGGACCAACCCATAGAGAAAATCTACCTATCCAAAGAATCAATCGCCAGAGTAAAAGACATAGTAAAGCGTGGAAAACTACTCCCAGAGAACGCAAGTCACGACGAGCTTAGAGCATACAATAAGCTGGCGAGTGATATCACCAAGAAAACAAGACAACAGCGACTAGAACTGGATAAGCAAGGAAAAAATCGCTATCGACTCGAGGACCAACCGCAAAGCACTGCCCGAAAGCGACTGAACCGACTACGGCTCCCCCGCCCGAGGCAAATCTAGATTCGGCAACTTGAGACACACCGATAAGAATAAAGTTGCCCATAAACTAGACGATGACTTCAGGCTCGAAGAGGACGACGAAGAAGAAGAAAAACTCACACCAGTAGAAGCTCTCATAACTGCCTAAGCATATCTTTCTCACGCTCAGAAGGGCAGAAATGGCGCAATAGATCGCAATACGACGATTACACTCAAGGTGATGAAGGACGCCATCACCGCCTCGGCACCCAAAAAAGAAGGCACAAGACGAGTGCCACGCGAACAGACGCCGGACATGGACCCCAGCTCACCAGACAACGACGAAGATGACAACAACGATGACTGGCGCAAGCGCTCAAACAGAAACAAAGACCGTGACAGGGACGACAACAGCAACCGACGTAGCAACAATCGAGGAGACGCACGCGATGACATTACACAAAATAAAGTCAATCGAGGAAGACGCAGACGCGCAGCCCGCGAAGAGTAGTCGGACGAGCACGCATCCGACGAAGACATAGAAGCATGCGGCGCACTATGCTTCACGCGATCCATATGCGAGACGCGGATGCCGAAAGGCTTTAAACTAAATTCCACAACGCACAAATATGACGGACTGGAGGAGCCAGAGGCATGGCTCGATGACTACCTAACAGCCGTCAAATTCCAACGAGGAAACAATATCACGGCAATGCAGTACGTACAGCTCATGCTCGAGGGCTCGGCGCGACACTGGCTGAAGAACCTACCACGATGATCGATCAGTCCCTGGAAGAAGTTTCGCAGCGCCTTCATCGAGAACTTCAAATCCACCTACAAACGACCAGCATCACTCGAGGAGCTGAGAGCCTCTAGGCAAGGAACCAGAGAGTCCTTGAGAGCGTACATTCAGCGGTGGACCATACTCAAAAACACAACTGAGGACATATCAGACGAAAGTTCGATCGACGCATTCAGAAGAGGCCTACAGCACATCGACTTCAAAGAGAAACTCGGGGAGATGAAGGTCCGAACACTCGCGCGGTTACTAGAATAAGCCAACAACTGGGCCGATGGAGAAGACTCCATACGGAACGAATCAGACATCCAATCAGCACGCCCAGAACGCGACTACGACTATTACACCGGAGACAGAGGGTACGACAAAAGAAGAATGCGCCCCAGGCGTAACTTCTACGAAGACAGAGGAATCGATATGGTCGCGACCGGTTTCCCAGATGACAGAAACGGCAGACATCGCAACGAAAGCAGAATGCAGCGGCGGGACAACCAAGAAGAAGCACCACAAGTCCAGAAACGAGACTGGAGATCAAGGAAGCCACAAGACGACACCCGAGCATATCCTTCGGCTGAGGAACAAATAAATGGGCCCTGCACACTACATGGGTTAAAAAACGAGCACGGAGAACTCAGATCTGGACACACCCTAAGAAACTGCAGGCGTTTCACCGAGCTCTCAGAAGAAAAAAGCCGGTCCACAACACCAACAGCACAACCTCTCACAAATGTAGCAGTCGAAACAATCGCCCACAAGGCACCACCCGCACCCGCCGCACCAGCAATACAGGTGGCAGCCATCCAGGAGCGATGCCCGACACACGGCGAAGAAGAAAAATACCCAGAAGAACATGGTCGAATCTATATGATCCAAGAAGGAAGATCATCAAACAGGCACAGAAGCAGGTCACCAGACAAGTTTTCCTCGCAGTCTCCTCGCACCCCGCAATCCCAGAATACATGCGCGGGTTTGAGACTGACATTACCTTCTCCCGAGAAGATCACCCGCCAGCCATCCCGCGTCCAGGACACGCCGCGCTGGTACTCGAAGCAAGAATTGGAAATTACGACATGTCGCGAGTCTTCATAGATGGCGGCAGCGGAATCAACATCATATTCACCAAAACCCTGGAAGAAATGCTCATCCAAAATTCAGAACTAAAAACCTCAGGCACAACCTTCCAGGAATCGTGCCAGGCAAAGCAGTTTACCCCCTCGAGAAAATAATCCTGGAAGTGTTCTTCGGCAACGCGAGTAACTTCTGCAAGGAAACACTGGAATTCAAAGTGGTCACTGGAAATCACAGTATCATGCCATCCTCGTCCGACCAGCCTTCGCACACTTCATGGCAGTACCGCACTACGCTTACCTTAAGCTGAAACTGCGAGGCCCAGGAGGAGTCATCACAGTCAGCGGCGGCTTCATCAGATCCGACCACTGCGACAGAGAATTGCACAAGATATCAGAAACCTTTGGAGCACACCAAATCAGAAGATCCGCGACATAAGAAAAATAATCGCTCCCTTAGAAGCCAAGGCAAAACCAGAGGACACGTCGGCATCACACGCCAAAGACTCAAGTTATCTTAGCAGCAACTCTACATTCCTAGGGCTGTCAAGCCATCGACCCAAATAAAAGGTTGTCTTCAACAACTCCCTCGTGTAAGAACAACAGGAAAGATACTGAAAATATTTTTCCAAAAATGTGCTTACGCGACTTGAAAACTGGCACTCGGGGGCTCACTCGCAGCAGCCACCCCCCGAGGCGTTATTCGCTTACGCGACTTGAAAACTAGCACTCGGGGGCTCGCTCGTAGCAGCCACCCCCGAGGCGTTATTTTCTTATGCGACTTGAAAACTGGCACTCAGGGGCTCGCTCGCAGCAGCCACCCCCCGAGGCGTTATTCGCTTACGCGACTTGAAATTGGCACTCGGGGGATCGCTCGCAGCAGCCACGCCCCGAGGCGTTATTCGCTTATGCGACTTGAAAATTTGCACTCGGGAGCTCGCTCGCAGCAGCCACCCCACGAGGCGCTATTCGCTTACATGACTTGAAAACTGGCACTCGGGGGCTCGCTCGCAGCAGCCACCCCCCCCCCCCCCCGGGGCGTTATTCGCTTACGCGACTTGAAAATTGACACTCGGGGGCTCGCTCACAGCAGCCACCCCCGAGGCGTTACTCGCCTACGGGACCACAAAACTGACATTCGAGGGCTCGCTTGCATCTGCAGCCCCTTAGGACGATACCCATCTACACGATTCAGTTTCCCAACACTCGGGGACTCCATTCATAGTAGCGGCTCAGCAAAACAATACAACAAAAACCCATAGGGACTCCACCACAACTGCAGCACATGCCGCCCAAAGACTACAGTTGTACAAGAGAGAACCTACAAAAATCAAGCAATTTCTAATCTCCAGGCTCCGAGTTCACTTTGCACAAAGCACCAAGAAGACGATCATTTTCCGCGCAAACCCACTTCACAACCTGGCTCGCAGGCTTGTCCGCTACGGTGTAATGATCATCCACCAGCTGATCTCGGCCACTAGGAGGACCTTGAGCTGCTAGCATAACTACCCCAGGCCAATGACTATGGACAAAGGCATAGCGACCTCCTGCTTGAATCTGGTGATTTACTACGCGGCGAAGCTCCGCGGGTTGAGAGAACACCCGGCATAGCCTCTCAAGTGACGATGGAATAGGATTCAGTGGATAAAATTCAGAGAAGATCCCGCCAAGTACCCGGCAACAGTACTCAAGAACTCGCGGCACCATTTCAACCCGCGGTCGAAGAACGGCGAACACTGGAGCACGCGCCCTATCCATCCAAAAGGAATTGTTCTCCTGCACGACTAGGTCATCCAACCGCAACAACTGTGATTGTACGGCCTCCTCCTCCTCTCGAGATCGCCCAGCCAACACTTCGTAAAGAAGAGAAAATATCAGCAGCAAGCACAAGGAGAAGGCCTCGTACAGTCGAGCAGTCGAAGGAAGACAAACTCACCGTTCAGAAGACCAGACAACTTTCCCACCCAAGCAGCCAGGCTATCCACAAACGCTTCAGCGCGTTCACGTTTGGAGCGTTGGACTGCGACAGCGCCCTTGAGAAGAACAATCTCACGCTCGGCCTCTTTTAGCCTCAAACAAATAGACTCATAGGCACCCTCGCGAGCATCCTCCTGCAGAAAATTCCAAACCCGAGAAATTCCCGGGGTGGCCTACCGCAAAGGAGAACAAGTCAAAGAAAAAGGGACAACAAGTAGTACAAAAAGGACAAAGCAGTTTCACCAATTAAAAGATCCACCATCCCGCAGGAGGAAAATTACAAATCAAGTTCCAAGACAAAGCACAAAAAACTAGTTTCCCTTACTCCCCGCCCTGAGAATTACGGACATCAGCCTCCACAACCAGTTGTAGCTGGCGGGCAAGACGAGTGGCACGAGCACTCTGCTCGTCTGTATAATCAGGCAGGCTATCCACCATGGAATCCTCAATAGGAACACCATGCCCCAGAAGAACAGCAAAAGACGTGGCAAGCCCACTCACCACGTTCTCATGAACCAAGCCCTCCAACTGGTCGCCGTTCGGTTCGAATGAAACAACCTGCGAGTCGAGACCCTCTGGCCTCTTCTCCTCATCTGGGAACATATATTCATGAAGAAGCTTTAGAAGAGTCGAAGACCGAGCACAGACATCCCTCACGGCTCCAGCAGCACCTGACACAGCATCCACAGCGCCGCAAAGAGTCCTCGATCCCCCTGCAGTTTCCTCCACCGCCTCAACACCCATGACGCATGCGCCAAGAGAGAAGATTCAGTGTTTAGAAGCTCAAGAGAAGAACAACACCAAAAGAAAAGAAAAGGAACAACCTCCTTACCCGCCATATAACTCACCAAGTCACGCAGGCCACTACAAGAAATATGCTAACTTACAACCTTTTCATAGTGACCCTGAAAGAAATGGTCATAAATCTACGACCATTTCAAACCAAATGGTCGTAAAGTGTTTGGGAGGGTCCAAACGCAAGAACATAACGGCAATTTTAATCTGAAAGGTCATAATTTCCTTAGACAAAATGGTCATAAGTGGATACACTATTTATTTTTCCAATTTTTAACCCATGTATTTGCTATTTGGATGTCTACCTCAACAGTTTCGCCTACGTGTCATATCCATGTATAGACCAATTTGGAAGTTTCATTTATTTGTCATACCCATGTGACAATTCTTGCTTACGTGTATATACAGCACTAGATTATAATATAGGGAAAAGCTAGATTGCACCGCCGCACCTGGGCTCCTATCGTGCGGCGCATCGCAATTCGTGCGTGCACAGCAGTTACGAATCGCGCAGCAGCCCACGTCCTTTGCACAGCAGCCCACGTTTCTCTCTTTGCACCGAACGGTTTGATTTTTGAACCGCACACACCCTGGCATTTATCCCATGAGAACATTCCCCCACTGCAGCGCAAAAACAGAGGGGAAGAGGCGAGGGCGGCGATTCGTTTAGTGCCGTCGAGGGGGAGCGGGAGACAACTGAAGCAAGTAGACGCGCGGTACTCGGCGGCGGTGCGGCATTCGCCTGCGAGGTCGGAGAAGAAGCACATCGACGGCGTGGTGAGTTTTGTGCTCTTCCCCCTTTTCTAGTTCTCGCGGGATTTCGAGTAGTGAGCAACGAGATCCGCGCTGGTTTGGAGATGCGGTGGACGAGGCCTGAGCGGCGGCGAGGTGGAACTGCAAGAAGGAGGCGTTGCGGTCGACGCGGAAGTGATGGCGCATCGGATTCGTCGTTCCCGATGCGAATCCGGTGGCGGAGGGGTGCGGTTTGGCGGAGGGGGTTCGCCGGAGATTGCTTGATTCGGCGAGAGAGAACGACCAAAAGTGAGGGGTGGCGCATCTGAGTCGTCACTGTCGTGGGGGAACCGATGGTGGAAGATGGGGCGGAGGGGGTGCTCGCCGGCGAGTAAGTCTACCAGGGGAGGGCGGTTTTGTACTATTTTTAGTTTGGATGTCAAACTATTCCCAGGTCTACCGGTGACACCTTGTTTTTTTGTGCGTGAGATAGCGACCAGGCGCGATGTGGATTTGAGGAGGACGACGTCAGATGGCGAGTTTTAAGATGGGGTCAGTTTTTCGCGTAGGCGCTGGTGTTACATGAGTGGGTTGGGGCGGCGATTTCTTGGTTGGGGAATGGCCAGATTCGATGTAGAGGGGAGGGAGGTGATGGACAGATGAGAGGTGAATATGGGGAAGGTTGGGAGGTGTAGATGTAGAGGAAGAAGTTGCAGAGGTGAAGTCATTGGTTTAGGTTACTTTTTTAATTCTTGTTTGGTTGCCACATTTTATCATACTTTGTTGCCACTTTTAAAATTCACAGCAATCCCCCCCCCTATTTTGTTGTGGTGTTGTAGTTGGTATGGCTTACATTTTACAGCAGACGATGCGGCGTGGTTACCGTTAATTCGTTGTCAAATTTATCTATGCTGGGTTGTAAGATATTGACATAGCAGGTTGCCATTTTATTCTTGTTTGGTTGCCAGATTTTATAATACGGTGGTTGCGACATTAAAACCGAGTCCCCTAAGTTTCTTGTGGTGTTAGAGTGGGAAGGGATTTATTGACATATGTATCCTCCATAATTTTTTCTAGTTTTCATCTCCTAGTTTATATCGTTGTTTTGGTTCTTAGATACCACATGCTTTTTGTCACATTAATATCCATGTTTCGTTTTTTTATGCGGTGTTAAAGGGGAAAGGGCATAGTTATTCGGGAAGACGGTGTGGTGTGGTCGGTTTAATCATGTATCATGTTTCATAACACAGCTTCAATTGGCTTGCCGCAGGGAAGATAACGAGGAGGAATAAGGTGGCGCGGCAGAACATTGTCGCAGGGGTGAAGTGCCCAACCAGGAAGGTTATTTGTAATTTTTATCAAAATTTTCTTTCTTCCCTACTTATTGGTTTTCTTATATTTTTGTTATTACTGCACAAAAGCTAAATCATCACTACCTTGTTGTTGCAATTGTTTTCATTAAACGACAGTTGCCACCCGATGGAAGCGAGCGCAATCGTGCATCCCCAAAAGCAATTTGCAAGCTATACAACGACATAAATGACGATCAGAAGATTGCCATTAGGGAGATGGGCACTGGGCCTTTCCTTGACATTAAGTGTGAATACTTGCACAACACTGTTGTAGCTTGGTTCACTAGATTGTACAGCCGAGAGAGGAGAGGTTTTGTCATTCCTGGACGCGGGTTCATACCACTGACTGAGATGTCCGTCCACGAGATGTTAGGTACACCCAACCATTTGGTCAATTGTACATTAAATATGGTCTAATATTTCAGAAAATTGATTTGGTCCAATTTTGCAACAAATATATGGTAGGTCCTTCACAAAAAAACTCATTTTGGGCACTCAAAAAATGGAAAATGAACTTTTCGTGCAAAGAAAATGAAAACTTCATTAGGCAACATTGTTTGTCATCGCAAGATGCATACTTGCGCACAATATGATATCATTTGAACAAACTATGCCATGAATGTGGCCATAAGATTGATCATTTGGCTTAAAAGCCATGAATCTTCCCACATGATAGCTCATCTCTAAGAACATTGTTTTAAAATATTTGTCGTATTACCAGTTTACTACTTGTGCTGGTAACTTGGTCACATATAATGACAAAATGCGAAGGTTTTCTAATTTTCTGATTTTTTTTTGAATTTTTCATGCCCATTTCAAAATGCTGTCAAAACGGCGGGCATGACCATTCCTATCTAGTGGCTGAATTTTGGAATTTTTTGGTGTTTCTCTCATTAAATAGATACTTTTATACCTAAAAATGTTTTTTTTGGAAAAATCATGAGCAAACTATGAGGCAGTTGTAGTTCAAACTTGACCCACTTCCAACTGAATCAATGGAAATTTGTCTTTTTCACGAGAGGCGGATAAAAACTTTTGACACCCAACCATTTGGTCAATTGTACATTAAATATGGTCTAATATTTCAGAAAATTGATTTGGTCCAATTTTGCAACAAATATATGGTAGGTCCTTCACAAAAAAAACTCATTTTGGGCACTCAAAAAATGGAAAATGAACTTTTCGTGCAAAGAAAATGAAAACTTCGTTATGCAACATTGTTTGTCATCGCAAGATGCATACTTGCGCACAATATGATATCATTTGAACAAACTATGCCATGAATGTGGCCATAAGATTGATCATTTGGCTTAAAAGCCATGAATCTTCACACATGATAGCTCATCTCTAAGAACATTGTTTTAAAATATTTCCGTATTACCAGTTTATTACTTGAGCTGGTAACTTGGTCACATATAGTGACATAATGCGAAGGTTTTCTAATTTTTTCATTTTTGTTTGAATTTTTCATGCCCATTTCAAAATGTTGTCAAAACGGGGGGCATGACCGTTCCTGTCTAGTGGTTGAATTTTGGAATTTTTTTGGTGTTTCTCTCATTAAATAGATAATTTTATACCTAAAAATGTTTTTTTGGAAAAATCATGAGCAAACTATGAGGCTGTTGTAGTTCAAACTTGACCCACTTCCAACTGAATCAACGGAAATTTGTCTTTTTCACGAGAGGTGGATAAAAAAATTGACACCCAACCATTTGGTCAATTGTACATTAAATATGGTCTAATATTTCAGAAAATTGATTTGGTCCAATTTTTCAACAAATATATGGTAGGTCCTTCACAAAAAAACTAATTTTGGGGACTAATAGAATGAAAAATGAAGTTTTCGTGCAAAGAAAATGAAAACTTCGTTAGGCAACATTGTTTGTCATCGCAAGGTGCACACCTATAGAACATATGGACACATTTTAACAACTATTTTTTATAGTTTCTTCACAAAATCCTTTTATTTTTGTTACTTAGATCTTATTTTAAATCACACATATTCCCAACCAATCAGAACATAGAACCATCCTTCCCACGGATCACCACACTATAGCCAATCTGAGTCGTCCACATCCTGTGGATCAACGTCTCTCACTCACTTCTCCTAAACGCACACAACCCGACCCAAACCCTAGCGCGTGTCACACCCTATCCTCGCTCGGTCCGCTTCCTTCTCGAGAACACTCGCGCCGCCGCCTCTCTCTCTCCCTCTCCCTGATCCAAATCGATGAGGTCAGCTCTATCACCTCTCCCTCTCTCCCATGGTGCCAGATCGAGCCGACGAGGTCAGTCCGCAACCAAATCCGTCACGGCCACAGCTGGCCTTACGGATGCACGCCGTCGTCGAGCTGGATACGCGCCTCGTCGCGCGGCCTCATCTGCCTCCGCGGCTGCTCCACAGGCTTCTACTACATCGCCAACCCGCTCACTGTCCGCCGCATGCGCCTCCCGTACCAGAACCGCGACCACCGGCTCGACGCCGACCCGACCATCATCATCGCCTTAGAGGACGATGAGGACGTTGTAGGCGCCGTCGGCCTCGACGGCGGTTTCCACCACTATGACGTTCCAGGCGATGGGGGGACACCGCGCCCGCCACAAGCACCCCAGGCTGAAGCAGCACACGCTCGGCAGCATCGACGACGACACGACGCTCTGCCTCGGCCACCGAACACTGGCCCCACCTCCTCAGCCGCCCGGGCCGAGGGTGCACGAGTGCCCTGTCTGCAGCAAGGTGGTCTCCTCGTGTGACGCCGGCGGGATCTGCCTCGACCTGAACCTCAACCGCGTCATCCTCTGCAAGGTCCTCAACCGCGTCAACCCCATTGTTTGTAATCTCTTGGGTACAATACGCGATACAGTACTTCAAGAACATGAGGAACTTCCTCGTTGCAGTTAGTGACATGAATCTCTTGCGGTTCGACGCTTCCGACATTGAGAAGTTATGGCCTAGCAGTTTTTAAAGTATTGTCCTCTTTGTTGTTCACGGGTATTATTCATTACTAGATGACCCGTTGCGCCAAATGGCGCAGAGTCCCATTTGAAACCATGTTTTCATAGAAAAAACTTGCGCTTTCACAAAGCAATGATCAAGGTAAATAAAAAAACTTACATTTTCAGAAACCAATGATCATGCTAAATCATCAACTGCAAGTGGAAAGGAAGTGTAGCAAATCCATTGAGCTGACACCTTGTTATTGTGTTCCAATGTATTAGACTTGCCAAAAGAGCATTTCCCAATGGTATATATTCAAGCACTTTATCAAATGCAATCCATGGAACATACAACACAACACATAATATGTTCTGTTCAAAAGCAAACACAATGCTTTGCCAAGTCATACACACACATAAAAATAGTTTATGAGCTAAAAACTACAATCTACTACAATGTCAATTATCATTAAGATGCATTTCTCTCCAAGTTATGACTGAGCTTAGTAGCATGAGAAACGACAACACCTAGCACAATGCCAAATATACAGTGTGAGATGAATACAACGCTTCTTTCCAGCCACCCAAGCCTTCCTCATGCGCTTCTTTCCCTCTATGTTGATCCATTGATTCATTAAAAATAGAATCTTTCCCAACTCAAAAATATATCTATAAATATTGAGAGCAGATTCCGTAGATAGAAAACTGAGAATTAAGGTACAAGAGTTATTCAGATCATCGTCTTCTTCTTCAGTCAACCAACCGAAGGACCAGGGAATATAAATGGATGGCTTAAAATTTACCTCTGGTTCAGCAGACCCAGTTAAAAATGTGCGCAAGCTAGAACCGTATCCCAGAACAAGCGGTTAAATGTTCAGTTCCTACATTGCTTACAAAAATAATAAAAATCTATGAAAGAGTGGACTATCCAGTAAGTGCGGGAAGACACTTTATCTTCCTTTTCAAGTATGATTCAGTTTTTTTCCTAGAAGACACAAGTTAGTATTAAATTAAGTAATGTGTCTTCCATCATACACTCTTCCAACATTATAGTATCGGCCATATCGTTCAATGTGAGTAGTATAATTTACATAGCTAGTACCATCCAAAACAATTGACCAAGATATACTGATATGTAATATGTTTGGTTAGAGCCTATCAACACACCATGGTATAGGCAGGGTTCAAGTAAAAAAACAGCATAGGGAGAGTAGTATAACACTCATAAGCCTTATTTAACAGCAAAAGAAAGGGTTCATAATTTTGATACCAACAGTACTAAGTGCAGACATAAATTTGCTTCCTGATTTCCAATAAAATAGCACCATTGTAATGTAATAGATCTAAACCTTTGATCAGACCCAAAAAATATTCTTGAAATAGGTCACAACCTACATGCAGGAATATTGATGGGAGATATTGAATTTATAGATACTGGAATGCTTGAACTACTTCTCTAGCAATCAAAAAACTAAGTTGAAAAATAAATAATATGGAATAAATGAATACCAAGCCATTTTTAGAATGCTCATATTATTCCTTATTCTACATATTCTATCACAAAGTAAATGTTGCAATTTTGCAGAATTTAAAAGGAAAAATATATGGTTCGGAAAGTTGAGAAAACTCAGCTCACATTTTCAGTTGATCCTATGCAAATAAAGAATAAATTCACATCTTCTATGTTGGAGATTAATCAGAGAAATAAGATGCATTGGAAAGTTTACTGAACTAAGCTAGAGAGAGCAAGATTTTATATGGAATATGCAGGTTAATGGAGTAAGGATAAGTTATTTGCATCACCTTAAAAACAAAAATTACAATCTATTACTTTATACATGCCTTTACAGTACCTCATATTTATAGTGAGCTTGCACTTTATTGGTTAGTGCTCGATAGAAGGCCTCATAGATTTGGCTGAAGGGAGCTCACAAATTAAATGCTCGTATGTTTATCAAGAGATTTGACATTTCACTGTCAGTCTGATGCTATTAATTATCCTCGCAGCCAAAATATTTAGAAAGTAGATCTCTTCATTCTCGATCCTCAAATTCTAAAACAATAAAAATGTATCATACTTGAAAGAAAGGAACAACTGTTTTCTTTATTCTTTGGGTTGTTCCAATTTAACCACATCCATATCTGAGTATGAGGTGTACGGTGCCAAAAGTACAGTGGACAAGATTGATACATAATCATATAACCGCAAAACATGTAGGACTAAGAACTTGCCTCTGCCCATCAGGATTAAATTCTTGTGCATTCAACAGTACAAAATGCCATTAACTCCATCAAGTTTTGCAAACCTAAAGGAAACAACAAGGTCTTGTGGATAGACAGGATATAATCTGCATATGTAATGTAACTTGAAAAAATAATAGAGGCAATGTTCATCATATAAAAACCAAGTCTCGTCTCATAAATCTATCTTATCACGTAACCATTTGACCTTGATATTTTATCAAAAACAATGTACACAGGGAATCATTGGTTACTCTCTTGTCTTTGACCAGAAATACCAAGCCTCAATCACAGAAATCTATCTTATCACGTAACCATTTGACATTGATATTTTATAAAAAAAATGTACATAGGCAAGGTTTTAAAGTGCAGACTATACGGGGAGGAGAACAAAAATTGACACCAAAGAGTAAATCATGTACACGAAAAGAGTAGCAATCCAACTACAAAAACTTAATCAGAAAGTTGCAAAACACATAGTATCATAAGTGCTTGTCATCTCAGTGCTCTTGAAACCTAAAAATCTGTAGGGAGAGGTCATCTGGAGCAAGCAGTCACAAAATCATCTAGCCGTCCAGGTACAAAATAGTTAAAATCATCCGATTGAAGAAATTTCTCACAAGATACAGATGAACTTATCTTCTGACCATAGCAGAAAGGGAGTGATCCCTGACCTTGTCACTAACGTTCGGAACGATCTCACGTCTCTTACCCAACCACAGGTTGAAATCCAAACCATCATCTCGTGAGATAAACTTATTCCAAATTGATTGAAATAATCACAAGCCTACTGATACATCCAAAATGCATCACTATTTTATATTGTAATTTCATCTTATTCACTGATATATTCCACTTTAAAGTATTGTTCTTATGTTTATTTGGCTTGTTTTACACAGTTTACAACTTTCTGGTGCCGACGCAGCAGAACCAGAAGTCAGTGGTTAAAAGTGGACACCAAGTTGCTGAATCAGATCAAGTTCGAACGTGATGAAAAATTACGGGGATCATTTTTATGGGAATTGACTAGGGATCATCGAAGATGGAGGTAAGGGACCCACCAGGCAGCCAGAAGGGTGCCTGGGGCGGCCCCCCTCCTGGCCGCGCCAGGCACCCTCCTGGATGCCTGGTGGCCCCCCTCCTGGCCGCGCTAAGCACCCTCCTGGATGCCTGGTGGCCCCCCTCGGTGCCCCCTCTCGCCTATAAGACCCCCTTGGGGTGAAAACCCTAAGAAGAGAAGAGTTTTCCGTGTTTCGCCGCCGCCACGGGGCGGAAACCTACAGAGGAGAAAAGCCATCTCCGACGGGCAGATTCCGCCAGGGAGATCTCCTCCCGAAAGGGGAGATCGTCGCCATCATCATCATCATCGTCACGGGCATCATCGAGATCATCATCAACATCATCCCCAACATCAGCACCATCTCCATCTCCATCCCATCTCATCTCACAATTGCAACTTGTGTTGTAATCCGTACTATCTATCCTCTCTACTCTGTTGGTGTTGATTACTACTTTGTGGTGAATGCTATTGAGTTTTGTTGGAGAAATATCATTGTGTCCAGATTGTTTGCCACCTATCTATCACCTCTGATCATGATCTCTTTTATGTCTTGTGAGTAGTTACTTTAGTTCTTGATAACATGGGAGAAGTCTAGTTGTTAGTAGTCATATGATGTTGAAGTTTTATGTGTTGTTTGATACTTAAGTTGTGTTTTTATTTCTCTAGTGGTGTTATGTGAGTCGAACACTTAACACTTCACCTTTCATGGGCCTAGAGGAATACATTGTGCACAAAGGATTCTTATGGTGGGTTGCTGGAGTGACAGAAACCTGAACCCAGTTCGCACACTTTTGCACAAGGGAGTTATGGATCCTTGATCGTAATGTTGTGGCTCAGCTTATGCCTTTATTACTACCTTGTATTTGCGGATTCTTGCAAGGTGTGTAATCATAAGAGTACACTTATCTTAGTCTAGAAGGTGTACTAGCATTGATCCACCCACCGACACTAATCAACATAATACATATTACTTAGCGGAGTATGGTGAAAGTAACTTGGCTATCTCTCCCGTGTGTTCTCGAGAACTCTTTAGCTTTTATAAGTTTAGTTCCTAGGCTTATCCTTGTGAAAGGATTGGGCCACTTGTTACTCCTCAGTTACCCTGTTTACTTTGCTTGTCTTTTACTTTTCTGTTGCTTAAACCAAAAACCCCTAAATATTTACCTTTGAGTGTGTGCAGCCTTTCCTTATCCATTGTCATTTATCAGCACCTTCTGCTCCTCGTGGGATCGACATATTTATTTATCAAAAAGCTACAATTGATCCCCAAGACTTGTGAGTTATCAAGAATCGTTTATTGGCGTGGTTAACAGGGGAGGCAACCCAACTAAACCTATTAACTTCACCGCCATCAACGAGCTTTTGTGGCGCCGTTGCCGGGGAGTGTAGCGGTACTGGTAAGTGAAGCCGGTAATGAAACCTTTATTTTCTGTTGTTACTTTCAGTCCTTATGGACTCTTCTATTGTTGGTTCGTTGCTGGTAAGGAGCCGCCCCAAGACTGTGGTGGTCACTCCTACCCCTAATGAAATTGTGCCCTATAAAATACCATATGGTATTATTGATAATTTCTTGGCTAATCGTTATACAGGAGAAGGACATCCGGGAGAACATCTGCTATATTTATCACAATTATGTTCTTTATTTAAGCTTGCAGGTGTAACGATGGAATTCATCATGAAGAAACTATTCTCCGTATCACTCAAAGATAAAGCTTCAGAATTGTATAAGCTACTCGATAACTCTGATCTGCTTGAATGGCCAGAGCTTATGTCTCTCTTTTATGCAAAGTTTTATCCTCTTCGTGAAATTCACCAAGACAGGAACTACATCTACAACTTTTGGTCTTGCGACGGAGAGAGCATCGCTCAAGCTTGGGGGAGACTGAAGTCCCTGATGCTCAAATGCCCAAACCATGAGCTCCCCAAGGAAATTGTACTTACAAATTTTTATGCCAGGCTTTCTCGTCAGGTCAAGGAGATGTTGGATGCCTCCTCTAGCGGGGTATTCCAGACTAGAAGTATGGAAGAAAATGGGATCTTTTAGAAAGGATCCAAGAGAACACTGAAGACTAGGAAATTGATAAAGGTATGGAACCCGCTATAAACTATGAGAATGACTACATTGAGAGTTATGTGAAGATTGATTACTTTAATACCTTTTTCTCTAAAATTGGTCTTGATTCCCAGCTAATGGTTGACTTTCGCAAGGACTTTGCTTCTCATATTGATTCTTCTAAGAAGAAGGAGAGTCAACATCATAAACCTTTCAAGGAGTCACCTATTGAGATTAATGTTACTAATCCTGTTTTACCTGCAGTTGTGTATGAACAGCCTCCTTATCCCTCAAGAATAAAGGAGCACTCTTTTGTTACAGGTATTCTAAACAAAAACGGAAGGACCACTGACGAACCTGAGGACATGATCAAGGTCAATCCTCAAGTTGCAATGGTCAAGGATCTGGTAACCAGTGATATTGAAGAATCCACTATTAGTTTTTGTGCTGTTTCCACTAACATTGTCACAGCCAAGAACAAAGGCCCAATTTCAGGTACACCAGTTGTATCTGTCAAAATAGGATATCATAATTACTATGGGTGATTTGGGATCTAGCGTCAGCGCTATTCCCTTCACACTTTATGAAGAGATCATGCACGAGATTCAGCCGTGTGAGATCGAAGACATTGATGTCACGATTCATCTTGCAAATAAACAAACAATCTCTCCAGTTGGGATTGTGAGAGATGTTGAAGTACTCTGTGGGAAGGTAAAATATCCTACTGACTTTCTTGTACTTGGTTCAGTGCAAGATAGTTTTTTCCCTATTATCTTTGGTAGGCCCTTCCTCAGCACTTGTGGACCTATAATAGATTGCAAGAAAGGTGAAGTTTCTGTTGAATTCAACGGTGAGCCGTATGAATTTAATTTTTCTAAGTTTTCTAAGCAGCCTCGTGGTACTGAATTGTCAAGTAATGACAAAATTATTGAAGAAATTTCTTCTATTGTTATTCCTCCTAATGATACTTTGCAACAATTTATGCAAGACCACGAGAATGACATACATATGCAGGAGAGGGATGAACTATAAGACATATTCTTAAGACAAACTCCTATCCTGAAGCAGAACCTCCCGGTTGAACCTTTAGGAATCCTCTCGCAACCAAAAGAAGACCCGGTGTTTGATCTAAAACCACTACCTGATACTGATGAATTTAGATGAAAAGTGTGCTTATTTAGATGAAAAGAAAGTATATCCTTTTATTATCAATTCTAACCTTTCAGGGTATGAAGAAGAGCGTTTATTGGAGACACTCCGTAGACACCGAGGTGCTATTGGCTATACTCTTGATGATATCAAGGGTATTAGTCCATCCAATTGCCAACATACTATCAATCTCGAGCCCGATGCTAAACCAGTTGTTGATCATCAACGACGGTTGAACCCAAAGATGAAGGACGTGGTTAGGACAGAGGTTCTCAAAATTCTAGCCGCATGTATCATCTATCCTATAGCTGATAGTAAGTGGGTAAGTCCCGTTCATTGTGTTCCTAACAAAGGAGGTATGACTGTTGTTCCTAATGATAAAAATGAACTAATACCTCAGAGGACTATTATTGGATATAGAATGTGTATTGATTTCAAGAAGTTGAACAAGGCCACCAGGAAGGACCATTATCCTCTGCCCTTTATTGATAAGATGCTCGAGCGGCTGGCTAAAAACACCCACTTCTGCTATCTTGATGGGTATTCTGGCTTCTCACAGATTCACGTTAACACCGCGAATCAAGAGAAGACCACCTTTACGTGTCCTTACGGTACTTATGCTTATAGGCGTATGCCTTTTGGTTTGTGTAATGCACCTGCTACTCTTCAGAGGTGTATGTCTGCAATATTTCATGGTTTCTGTGAGGATATTGTAGAAGTTTTCATGGAGGACTTTTTTGTCTATGGAAACTCCTTTGACCACTGTCTCCACAATCTTAATAAAGTTTTGTAGATATGTGAAGAAACGAATTTGGTGCTCAATTGGGAGAAGTGCCATTTGATGGTTAACGAAGGGATAGTTCTTGGACATAAGATTTCCGAAAGGGGAATTGAAGTGGACCAGGCAAAAATTGAAGATATTGAAAGGATGCCCTATCCCAGCGACATCAAAGGTATTCGTAGTTTTCTAGGTCATGCTGGTTTCTATAGAAGATTTATCAAGGACTTTTCTAAGACCTCGAGACCCCTTACCAATCTTATCCAGAAGGATTCTCCTTTTGTATTTGATGAATATTGTAAGGAAGCTTTTGAAGTTCTTAAGAAAGACTTGATAACCGCTCCTATAGTACAACCACCTGACTGGAATTTGCCCTTTGAAATTATGTGTGATGCTAGTGATTTTGTTGTTGGAGCTGTTTTAGGACAAAGGGTTGACAAGAAGCTGAATGTCATCCACTATGCCAGCAAGACACTTGATAGTGCTCACAAGAATTATGCTACTACCGAGAAGGAATTCTTGGCAGTGGTGTTTGCTTCTGATAAGTTTAGACCGTATATTGTTGATTCTAAAGTTATTATTCATACTGACCATGCTGCCATTAAGTATCTTATGAAGAAAAAGGACGCCAAACCAAGACTCATTAGATGGGTACTCCTTCTTCAAGAATTTGATTTGCAGATTGTCGATAGAAAAGGAGAAGACAATCCGGTGGCGGATAACCTTTCAAGGATGGAAGATATCCCGCACGATCCTATTCCAGTCAATGACAGTTTCCCAGATGAACAACTTGTTGTTGTAAAAGTACAATCTCATTCTGAGCCTTGGTTTGCAGATTATGCTAATTTTATCGTTGCAAAGTTTTTGCCTCCAGGTTTTACATTTCAGCAGAGGAAGAAATTCTTCACAGATTTGAGGCACTACTTTTGGGATGACCCACATCTTTTCAAAGAAGGTGCGGACGGGATCATAAGAAGGTGTATACCGTAGCACGAGCAGCAGGACATTCGTTGACAATGTCACGATAGTCTCTATGGAGGACATCATGCCGGTGAAAGGACCGCACATAAAGTTTTACAATCAGGTTTTTATTGGCCTACTCTTTTTAAGGACGCCCGAAGGTACGTTCTATCTTGTGATAAGTGTCAAAGAGTTGGTAACATTAGCAGGAGAAATGAGATGCCTATGAATTACTCACTAGTGATCGAACCTTTCGATTGCTGGGGTTTTGATTGTATGGGTCCTTTTCCTCCTTCACACAAGTACACACATCTTAGTTTCTATTGATTATGTAACCAAGTGGGTTGAAGCAATCCCACTGAGAGTGTTGATCACAAGACATCTTTGAAAATGCTCAAGGATGTAATTTTTCCTAGGTTTGGAGTACCAAGGTACCTCATGACAGATGGAGGGTCACACTTCACGCATGGAGATTTTAGGAAAGCTCTAGCCAAGTACGATGTCAATCATAGGATTGCATCACCGTACCACCCTCAAACCAGTGGGCAAGTTGATCTCACCAATAGGGAGATCAAGTTGATCTTACAGAAGACAGTAAACAGTTCTAGAAAGGACTGGTCAAATAAGTTAGGAGATGCTTTGTGGGCGTATAGAACTGCTTACAAAAATCCCATGGGCATGTCTCCGTATAAAATGGTCTATGGAAAGTCTTGCCATTTACCATTAGAGTTAGAGCACAAGGCTTTCTGGGCTATCAGAGAGCTAAAGCTGATCCAAAGTTAGCTGGTGAAAAGCGAACTTGACTTCTCTAGATGAGTGGAGGAGTGAAGCTTACGAGAGCGCTAAAATGTTCAAGGAAAAGTTAAAGTAGTGGCACGATAAAAGAATTCTGAAACGTGAATTTAATGTTGGTGATAAAGTTTTGTTGTTTAGATCTCGTTTCAGGTTTTCTCTAGGTAAACTACTTTCCAGATGGGAAGGACATTTTCATATCGACGAAGTATATCGGTCTGGTGCAATCAAGATCAATAATTTTGAAGGCACCAAACCTCAAGTTGTGAATGGACAAAGACTCAAACATTATATGGAAGGTGACCCAATCAATGTAGATGCAAACATGATATATACAAGAACTCATGAAGAGCATGTTGCAGCACAGTTTCAGACTCCGGCAGGAGCAGAATAAGAAAAGGTATGTATTACGGTAAGGAAACATCGCGAACGTCAATGAAAGTCTACTTTTCAAAGTTTTTGCAAAATTAGGAAAATTCCAAGCCCGAGTGGAGCCGGAGAGGAGCTCCAGGGGGCCCAGGAGGCCTCCTGTCGCGTCCCCCCTCCTGGTCGCGCCAGGCACCCTCCTAGATGCCCTGGACTCCGACTCCGACTCCACCTAGGCTTGAAACCTTCCTTCTGTTGCAGAAATTTTTGCTATATATTTGCCCGGATAGTCCTGGCACCGTATCTCGCGATTTCGTGTGTTTTCTTTCTCGGTCTGTTTCTTCCAGGAAAACTTTCAGCAGATCTAGGTGCCATGGCTTCCCCAAGTTCCCCCAAGGACAAGTTCGTCATCAACGTCATCAACCCTTACCTCATAGAGGTGAGGAAGCACCCCCAGGTCGTTCATGTGGAGGACGGTGTTCTCCACAAGGAAGATCTGTAGGGACCAGTCAAGGAAGGGAGCACCGAGGAGCGGCTGAAGGATATGGAACATGAGGTCTTCAAGTTCAAGAAGATGGTGGAGCGTGGTGTTGAAGCTAACTTCGAAATCATGAACGAGATCGAGGCTTCCCACAAGAAAGAGATGAAGGAGATGTGGTCAAGTCTGGCCGCACTAGAAGAAAAAGTTTATGGGATCCAAGCAAAGATCTATGATCTACAGAACCAGAATTGTGAGTATGAACTAAAGTTTTTGCGCATGGGTTTAGGTGCTGATTGCAGGATCTTGGAGACGGGAATGTCCTTCGAGACTGGAGAACAACTTCCATGGAAGCGCTTCACCAAGGAGTACATGACCGACAAGAACAAGAATGAGGAGTAAATATCCTCGGGCAATGGCATCCCCTTAGCTTGTTACAAGCTTGGGGGAGTGCCGGGTATCTTTATCTTTATCTTTGTCTTTAGGAGTCAAGTAGAGTCGTATCATGTCTAGGGAAGTTACTTTATGAAATAAGTGTTGCTTTGAGTTCTATCACTCCTTTTGTGGAGAGCTTTGTATCCGTGAGTGTGGGGTCGTCTATGAAGGAATATTAATGAGAAGTCTATTGGTTTCTTCGCTGCAATTGGTATTCTCTTCACGCAATCGACATTATGAGCTGATTCTTATGGGGAGTATTGACCTTATATCAGGTATGGCTTCGAAAACTTTATTTAAATCTTGGCAAGTATAGCTTTAGTCATAACAACAAGCATGTTTTTCTCAAAGTAGCGACATAGCCAAAACCTTTGTGTTATTATGCTTGAAGTGTTATGTTGACAAGGAAGACAACTTGATGTTTCATGCTAGTTTTAATGTTTATGCTTTGTATTTCTTGCATCTAAGTTTTCATCAATTGTCTGGTCTCTCAAAGCCTTGCTAGCCAAAACTCTGTACTAAGCGGAATTCTGCTTGTACTTCCATACCTTGAAACCAACATCTTCCACTTGAGTCCACCATACCTTCTTATTTGTGGTATTCCACTACCACTCCTAAAGTATATAATTTATGTGCTATCTCTAGATGTTCAAAATGTTCTGTTTTGTGCCACTGATTCAGCTCATGAGGAAGTGGTGGGTAACCCATGATCTTCTTAATTTGGACAAGTTTTATCTTGGGATTGCATGCCTAATCTGCAAACCCCTAATACGAGAAGGGACTGGCATGAGTGCCCAGCTCGTAAAAGATAAATACTAACACACAAGTTCCTTCGCCCATTCATGAGTGATAAACAAAGGAATTTAAGGGGATGTGATCGTCCCCACATGGGATCCGTTCCTCGAAACTTGTCCAAATCATGAAGTGAGTGAGTTATCCATCAGCAGTCGTTGACGGATCATGCACCTCCCAAAAGTATGTTTTTATTCTGTTTGATCTAGAGATGGCACATGAGTTTTCCCTGCTTACCCTTTTGCACAGGGTTTATCCTTTATTTTGTGCTGAGTCAGTCCTTCCTACTTCCTTCCTTCTTGAGAGAGAACAGACACTTGATGTTAATAAAGATTCTTGCATACAAAGCTGCATTGAAAGTTAGCATGTTACAACTTTGTTGGCATTATCTTTAGATAAGTGAGTTGTTTGCAAAAGCTTATGCTGAGTAAACATCTTCCTTTGTGTTAACATGTGCACTTCTTGACTGATAACATGTTATTTCCAAAGCTTCAACTGGTTCCATTATAAGTGAAAGAGCAAAAGTAAAAAGTTATTAGTTGTTCCTTGACCAAGGCTATGTTTTCCATGATTTGATGAGTTTTCCAGGTCCTACTTTGTTATAGTTGTTATTACTTTCTCATAAGGACCTTATGAGTTGAGTTTGCTGTTGAGGATGCTTCAGTTTGGTGAGAAATCTTGATGCTTATTGTCCGTATTCTTTTATCGACGCTTCACTCTCTAAACTTGTGGACAGGTTTACCGAGCTCAGCAATCGCTTGGGGACAAGCGAGGTCTAAGCTTGGGGGAGTTGATACGTCCAAAATGCATCACTATTTTATATTGGAATTTCATCCTATTCATTGATATATTTCACTTTAAAGTATTGTTCTTATGTTGTTTTGGCTTATTTTACACAGTTTACAACTTTCCGGTGCCGAAGCAGCAGAACCAGAAGTCAGCGGTGAAAAGTGGACACCAAGTTGCTGAACCAGATCAAGTCCGAACGCGATGAAAAATTATGGGAATTGACTGGGGATCACCGAAGATGGAGGTGAGGGGACCCACTAGGCAGCCAGAAGGGTGCCTGGCGCGGCCCCCCTCCTGGCCGCGCCAGGCACCCTCATGGATGCCTGGTGGCCCCCCTCGGTGCCCCCTCTCGCCTATAAGACCCCCGTGGGGTGAAAACCATAAGAGAAGAGTTTTCCATGTTTCGCCGCCGCCACGGGGCGGAAACCTACAGAGGAGAAAAGCCATCTCCGGCGGGAAGATTCCGCCGGGGAGATCACCTCCTGAAAGGGGAGATCATCGCCATCATCATCATCATCATCATCATCGTCACGGGCATCATCGAGACCATCATCAACATCATCCCCAACATCAGCACCATCTCCATCTCCATCCCTTCTCATCTCACAATTGCAACTTGTGTTTTAATCCGTACTATCTATCCTCTCTACTCTGTTGGTGTTGATTACTACTTTGTGGTGAATGCTATTGAGTTTTGTTGGAGAAATATCATTGTGTCCAGATTGTTTGCCACCCATCTATCACCTCTGATCATGATCTCTTTTATGTCTTGTGAGTAGTTACTTTAGTTCTTGAGAACATGGGAGAAGTCTAGTTGTTAGTAGTCATATGATGTTGAAGTTTTATGTGTTGTTTGATACTTAAGTTGTGTTGTTATTTCTCTAGTGGTGTTATGTGAGTCGAACACTTAACACTTCACCTTTCATGGGCCTAGAGGAATACATTGTGCACAAAGTATGCTTATGGTGGGTTGCTGGAGTGACAGAAACCTGAACCCAAGTTCGCAAACTTTTGCACAAGGGAGATAAGGATCCTTGATCGTAATGCTTTGGTTAGGCTTATGCCTTAATTAATACCTGTTATTTGCGGATGCTTGCAAGGTGTGTAATCATAAGAGTACACTTATCTTAGTCTAGAAGGTGTACTAGCATTGATCCACCCACCGACACTTATCAACACAATACATATTACTTAGCGGAGAATGGTGAAAGTAACTTGGCTATCTCTCTCGTGTGTTCTCGAGAACGCTTTAGCTTTTATAAGTTTAGTTCCTAGGCTTATCCTTGTGAAAGGATTGGGCCACTTGTTACTCCTCAGTTACCCTGTTTACTTTGCTTGTCTTTTACTTTTCTGTTGCTTAAACCAAAAACCCCTAAATATTTACCTTTCAGTGTGTGCAGCCTTTCCTTATCCAGTGTCATTTATCAGCACCTTCTTCTCCTCGTGGGATCGACATCCTTATTTATCGAAAAGCTAGAATTTATCCCCTAGAATCAAGAATCGTTTATTGGCGCGGTTAAGAGGGGAGGCAACCCAACTAAACCTATTAACCTCACCGCTATCACCTACCAAAAATATAAGGAGAAACCTTATCGCCAAATCGGGCACAACACGAACTGGGGATCAGAGGAAACTTACAGTCTAAATCAGAGGAGGAACCACACGATTGGTAGTTCAACAACTCCTAATTCCTTGGTCCATCATTGACAGAAGGAAATAACCCGACAGCCAGAATACAAAAATTTACCATGAAAGTATCACTTCATTGTTCCTAGAAGTCCACTGCCTAAAGATTATCGTGTACATCAATACAATAATTATGGACATGAATGATTTAAAATTGAAATGAGGGATTGTAGATAAGTGCATATTCCATTTTCTTTTCTCCAAAGATTCTACCATAGCCACCTAAACACAATTGGTCGTCTGTTCATGATTCCATGATGTATCCATCAATTGTGTATCTGTCATGCCATCATTTTTGTTGGTCCTTATAAATAATAATATGGATTTCGTCTGAAATAAAAATACAGCCTAATAAATTCCAATTGCACCTAGTTGCCTTATTAATATATCATAATCACCTTCTTATGGTTTCCTAGAACAAAAAATTTGAAGAAGAAAATCACAAAAAAGAACACGGGAGATGAAAGGTCGAGGCTAGCGGTGTCTCACCTCAGTTTGATGGTGTACTAATAGCTTGCGGCACAGGGGAGGTGGTGCGATGCCACCAAGGCTCTCTCGATGGCCGGATCTAGTTGAGGAGCAACTCCATCAGCAACCCAGGGATGCGACCAACCTCCTCCTTCCCTGCAGCACCATTGCACCACGACGGCCCACTGCTTCCTGTCCTCGTCCTCCTCTTCTCCTTCATCCCCAGGAACCTTATTCTGACAAGCATGAACACAACAAAGAAACCAACTAATAGAAAATGAAATTTATACAAAAAATAGTTTCTAATAATGGTGTAAAACATGACAATCAACACTGCTATGCAAAAGTTGAACATAGCTAAACATTAACATGCTATCTCATTTTCTGGTGCACTGCAGAAGTGGCTACATGAATCAGAACTAAGGGTATGTTTATTTTGGTGCCCAAATTTGATCGACCCAAATTTGGCAGCCTATGATATCCTGGGTCTTGCAATCTTACCTGTATACTGGGCAAAATATGGGCTACCCAGGAAAACTAACCCGCCCAAGAAAATTCTTGCAAGAATTTTGGTCAACAGAGGGTCAAGTAGTCTAATAGTATGACAGATATTTTGATCCGCTAATGGCTGGATAAAATTAGCAGGGCAGGATATGGCATCAACCAAACATACCCTACAGTCTATCATGCACTACTAAGGCCGAAGATGCAGTACAACAACACGAAAATGCAGTAAAATGGTAAAGTTCCAGCCAAATCTTCACAGTACGATGTACCACAAGTGCTTTTACAAATACTAGAAGTTCAGAAATGCCAACAAATAATGTGAATCAGTATAACTACAAAAATGACAATAATTGCATAAGATGCTACCTCCCCTGCAGCCTTTTTGGAGCCAACAGCACCAGCCATTCTTTTGAATTAAGCCATGAATCAATAACAATGTACATCAAACGAAAATAATCCACAAACTAGTTGCCACTCTTTCCAATTAAACCATGAAATAATAGCTATGTATATCATACAAAAATAACTGAAAAATTGGTTATAGATATTGAAAAATATATATGGATATGCAAGCAAAGGTATATAGCAAATAATCTCAAATAATATTTGCAGTCCTTTTAAGGCATATACCTCAAAATAAACACAATTCTAAACTTAGAGAACTGCTGGTTAGGAAGATAAAATCTAAAATAAAATTTGTATTCTTCCTAAGACATGTACCTCAAAATAGACACATGTTTGAACATACAGAACTGCTGGCTTCTCTGGTTTGGTACTCTAAACTGTTGAGCACATAAACTATATTAACATAATCAAAATTTTGAATGCTATGTGCATACATTATAATCTGTCCTTGGATTGAATTTACCATAAAAATGGACGAAAGGAATCCAGATAGAAGAACCAGACAGTTAAATATTCATGAAAATATACTAAGAATGTTCGGACCAAAAGTTCAATATACTAATAATGAAAATATCCCAGATTTCTAATTTTCTTTGAACTGACAGTCCTCTGAATTTTTGGGGTGACACCACCGTACAACCTAATTTGTGTTTGATTATACTGGATGTCTATGTGTAATCTTGATTAGGATGAGCAATGGAACAAAGCAAAGTGAAGAAACAGTACAAAACACTAAAACCAACGCATTCTTCTTCTGTTACAATTTCATCGTGACCAGACAATCAAATACGAGAACGTGGTGCAAACAAAAACCAACAGCGCACACGATCCCACAAGTCATTGGTCTCTGCCAGATGAGTACGCGACACAAACAAAAACCAGCAGCATCCAACGGTATAAAACAAGTAGGACATCAGATTGAACGGGCAGCGAAGGTTGCCCCCGGAGGAGCATCCTGGGGGCGAGTTGCCCAGCGTCCTTTAAGATGTAAATTATTATGTGTTTTATATTGTTCTAGTGTTATAATAAGAAACTATGTACTGTTATATCAGCCAAGGTCCCACTAATTTTTCATAATGTAATTGTAAGTGCTACATGGCAGCATGAGAATTTAGTCTACCAGGCTATGCATAAATCAGTATAAACAGAACCCGGATAAAAGATAATACCTTGAGGTGGTGGACCGTGGTGAGCTTCTAGATTCAAGGAGCCATCAAGCTAGGAAGCAGAGCATCCGGATTCAGACATCGAGCAGTAGGGCACAAGGGGGTCAAGCAGGAAGGGGAGGTAGTTCAGCTTGGGCTTCATCATCCAACATAAGTAGCTATAGATAGAAAAGATCTGCATTTAAACCCAGACAATCATGAGAACAAAATTAAGAAGCTAGGTAGGTACGACACACATGATATCCGTTTACCATAGTTCCGATTTATCCTTGTCCTCGTATCTTCTTTCTCTGATATCTTTAGAAAGAAAGAAATAAGAATGTCAGCGCAAACCACAACATGAACCTTCGCAAGAGAACAAATTTTCTTCTAGTATCTACACAAGTATATTGAATTAAAAAGTTGTTGTTTAGACGTAATAGGAACTAAAACCGCTCAAGTTACATCAAAAAAATATAGTGTATAAATTACAACCATGGTCTAGGAAACGTACAACTTCATAAATACTTCATATTTGTGATTTTACATATGCAAGCAACATTCTGCTTATATTGCAACCATGCAGTCTTAAGTCTGATTCCCCTAGGGACCCCACCCCCATCAAAATAATGCTCCTATCATTGATTTTTAAGAGTAATATCCAGGGCCAGCATTTAAAATCACATATATGTTCTGCATCTTTTCTTTCTCATATTTTCACATCGCATGTTCAGGAAAATTTCTTTCTCAGATTTGCACATGGCATGTTCAGGAAAATCAAAAATTAGGTGCCAATAACATGAGTAAGAGAGACGGGGTAGGAGGGGACTTAGATAAAATAAAAGGGGGAGGCTGCTCACTGGACCGAGGCATGGCGGGCGTGGAGGTGGCCGTGGCCAGTGGCTGTGGGCGTGGGGAGGCCGGGGAGAGGCATGGAAGGCCCGAGGTCGGCGGCGTCGTGGCCGGGCTGGCCAGATCCGGTGGGGGAGGTCACCGTCGACGGGGCGCGGGCGGCTGTCGTGGCAAGCTCGGTGCGACTGCGGCCTGCACGGGGAGAAGAGGGAGAGGTGAGGGAGGAGGGAGGAGGAAGGAGAGGAGGCGACCGGACCTGCGGGGCTCGGTGGCGGCGGCTCGCCGGAGCAGCGCGGGGTGGCTGGCGTCGGGAGGAGCTCCACGGGCTCCTGCCTTCTCTCCATCCCTCGACGAGAGGGCTAGGGTTGTGCGTGGCTCTGGAGAGAGAAGAGCAGCGGTCGGGGTTGACAGATGAGAGGTATATATATGTGGCCATGTGAAAAGCATCAACGGCGCAGAGCGAGCAGGAATCAGATCGGGTGCCCAGTGTAGGTTGCCCCCGGAGGAGCTCTGGGAGGCCTCTTTGGCTAGGGATCTTTATAAGTTAAATTTGGAGTACTATCTTGGTTGGCTCAATTGTATAGCCTAAAACGATTCACCAAATTCGTTCCCCATTTTCAAGAGAATGGCTTAATGTTTATCGTCAGAAATTGTTGTGGATATTCTGTTACTACTCATTTTAACTCAGGACCAATATTTCTAAGTATCTTAGTGCAATATTTCCATGTAATCTTCAATGTCATCAGACCATCAAGTGCAACTGAAATACTCTTAAACTGTCAATACTACTCTGAAATGTTTAGCATTACTACTCCTCTGTGCTTTGTGAGAACAGTAGAGAATATCATCTGCTTAAGTTAGCTCTACACCTGCATAATCGTATGAGTTGATCAGAAATGCACTGATCAGTGTTTATTTCATTGTGGTTCAGTGCATTTCCTATTGATTTGTTGATCAATTCATTTAGTTTTTGTTAGTTGTACTTAGCATCCTAAATGTACTCCATAGCAGTGTTCGATGGCGGCGAGGAGCAACTGGAACGCCACAGGGAGCCTGAGCGCCACGAGGAGCGACGACCACCCCCACGGCAACATCTCATCGGTATAACTTGGTTAATTAAAATTTTCTTGACTAGCTTTCCTGGAGTTGCAGTAGTTGTGTGTAATTCCTGAAGTACTCCTGGAGTAATTTTTTTCTGGACTGGTTATTTGTGTGTTGTAGTGTTCGATGATGGCAAGGAGCAACCAAAGGGCCACAGGGAGCCTGAGCGACGACCACCACCTCGGCGACGCCTCCTCGGTATAATTCCTAGATTAGATAGTTCCAGTAGTTCATGGAGTAGATTTGATGTAGTGTGTATTGGTTGCTGTACTTATTTCCAGTAGTTCAGTTAACTGTATTTCTTCACTGCTTAGCAGTAGTTGCAATTACTCCAAGATTGTTTGTTTATTTAAGTGTTCCAGTAAGTTTTTTTGAGCATTTAAGTGTTCCAGTAAGTGCCAAGACAAATTCTGCTACGGTAGTTTGAGCTATATGTAATTTTTGAGCTAGGTTCTTGGAGTAGTTTTTGCTGTGTCTCTTCTCATCTTGCAAGCAGTAGTACTTCACATTGCAAGCAGTAATTTTTTAGCTAGGTTCCAGGAGTAATTTTGAGCCAAGTAGGTGGTAAAGAGAACAATGGCGCCGTTCACAACTCAGGGTTGCTTACTTTACCTCGACATGCACACAAATACAAATAACTTTGCTCCCAACGAGTACAAAGAGGTTGTCAATCTCTCCGGCCTTGCCGTTTACAAAGGATCAATGCAAGAGATAATGGTAGTGATAATTGCAACTAGAAAGTAAAACAGGAAGTAAATTGAGGGTGTAAACAGTGGTGGAAATATTGACCGGGGTCCCATGATGTTCACTAGTGATGTCTCTCTCCCAAAAGACGATAAACAACTATGCAAGGTAAACGAATTACAGCTGGGCAATTGACAGGATTACGGGCGCAAACCAATGCTAACTATGCTACAAAAGAAAGGAAGAGGCTCAAAAGCATGGGCGGTACGCCAAGAAAAGTAGACCAAAATCCATCTGCATCTACTACTAATCATCCACCTTGAGATATCTATGGAGAAAATCTCGCTGGTATTAAGTTTTGAGCCCCACCCAAAGTGTAAACCCAAAGCAATAGACAACTGCATTAAAAGAACTTTGCGTAAAGTAAACAATCCTTGCAACTGTGGTTACAAGCACCTTTGTTTTCCCCCTTGTGGCAACAACACATCCCCTAGACTCATGTTTCTGCCACTCAACCTAGTGATCAGGGGGCATGAACCCACAATCAATCATAACGCTCCCTCTTGGAGTCACTACCTACTACTTGGCCAAAGCAATAAACAACAACGGAGAACATGCAAGAATTACTCACGAACACAAATATAAAAGAGAACAACTAAATATATTACTCATCACAATCTGAACATAGTCTCATAATCCATCAGATCCCAGAAAACTCAACATAGCAACAGCAGAAAGAATTACATATGTGCCTTGATCATGTAGGGTAGATCACAAGGTCTAATCCATGAAGAACAAAGAGGGGGAGAGAACATCACATAGCTACTGATCATGGATCCATGGTCCAAGGTGGACTACTCACGGATCATCCGGGAAGAGTCCATGGTGGTGCAGAAGCTCCCGGAGGTCAATCCTCCCTCCGGCATGGTGCCGGGAAGAGGACTTCTGGTGCTCCCGATCATGGAAGCGTGGCGGTGACGACGGAACAAAGGAGAGATCACGAAAAAGGGATCTGTCTTCGGGGGTTTCGGGACGAAGGAAATATATAGGCGAAGGGGGGCAGCCAGGGAGGCCACCAGGGGTCCAGGTGGCCCCTTGGCGCGACCCCACCCTAGGTCGCGCCCACAGGGCGCCTGGAGCCCTGGTGGGTCCCCTTTGGCCCCCCTTCAGGACTCTGGAAGCTTCCATAGCACTGTTTTTTTATATATTTTTCCCGTAATTTTTCTCGCATTTTACGTAATTGGAAAACCTGAAATAAAAAGACAGTAGAAAACAGAAACTGGCACTAGGGTGCACTGATTTAATAGGTTAGTCCAAATATGATCAAAAGTGTATGAAAGTGTATCAAAATCATAGCAATATCACCCAAAACATGCATGGAGCAAGCAAAAATTATAGATACGTTTGGGACGTATCAGCAGCTCCTCCAGCGTCTCCTCCAGCAGCTCCTCCGACATCTCCTCTAGCATCTCCTCCACCATCTCTTGCAGAATATCCTTCATCTTCTTCATGATCAAATGGATGTCGAGGAACAGGAAGGATGACAATCCTGGTGAGGGTGTACAATTCAGGAGTACGTGGCATCAACTCTGAAACTTTTGTAGCCATCATTAGTGCTTTCCTCTCGGTGCCTTCTCCTAACTTGAGGTTGTAGCCATGAACCAAGGAAACAAAGGATTGGTTCTTTAATTTTAAAAGAACCGGACCTTGATTTCATGATTAGCAATCCTGAAGTCCCAATGAACTAAAGTGTGATGGAGAGCATATGCAACAGCAAATGCAGCTGAAAATGTTCTGCTCTCAATTTTACCTTCTCAAGGCGCCACACATAGTTTTCCCTTCTCACGTTGCCACGCAAAGTCTCGTATTTCTGAGTGATTCGCAATTTTTGTTGAATTTTTTGTAATTTAAAAACCACCGAACTCCATGTTTCATGGTCGAAAGACATGACCGAGGTGCGGCAAGTTCATTTCAATTCCACGTTGTGTGTTGCACCTTAACACAAGAGCAGATACATGATATTTCAACACAAATTTGGTCACATTTCGTTGCGCTCGTAGTTCAAATGCAAATAAATTCATATCGAGTGCACATGAAACTGACTTAGCGCCATATATCAAATGGAAGATGAAAATGACAAAAAAATCATAGCTCAAGTGTAAATAAACCCATAGGAACTGTCTAATCTACACTTAATGACTTACATGTATCAAACACGTCCCGTTAGATGACAAAATTTCGGTGACACGGTAAAGCACACGGTTAGTGTACCACAACCGTTTGCTTAAGCTATACCCTGCGAAATTCGCCCATGCGTTCTGATTGGCCAGAACATAGCACCACGGATAGCACGCCCTGCACCGTCCAATGCACACGGATCGAACGGTTCCCGTGGATATTGTATTTAACTCTTTTTCCCCGGTTTGTAAGTGCAAAATAAAGTTTAAAAATACCAAAATAACAAGGAATGCGTCCAAATTCGAAGACATATCGCGTATAGACGCGTGGTAGCTATGAAAAAAATCAACCATAATCGACGAAGTAATAATACAATCTACTTGTAACCTGAACATGTCACGACTCATTCCATACATATTGAAACCAAGGTCCTTCGTGAGAGATGCCCCCGTTTGCAAGGCGATCACATGATAGACTTTCTCAAAATTCCTGAAACTTTTACCACATTACAGTATTACCTTCTCACGACACCACGCAAAGTCTCGTGTATTTCCGAGCAATTCTCAAATTTATTTTGATTTTTTTGTAATTTAAGAACCACCAAACTCAATGTTACATGGTCGAAAGACGTGACCGAGGTGAGGCAAGTTCGTTTCAGTTCAACATTGTGTGAGCCACGTTAACACAAGAGCACATACATGATTTTTCAGCACACATTTGGTCAAATTTCGTTGCACTCGTAGTTCCAATGTAAATAAATTCATAACGAGTGAACATGAAACTGACTTAGCGCCATATATCAAACGGAAGATAAAAATGACAAAAAATCATAGCTCAAGTGTAAATAAACCCATAGGAACTTTCTAATCGACACTTAATGACTTACATGTATCAAACACGTCCCGTTAGATGACAAATTTTCGGTGACACGATAAGGCACATGGTTAGTGTACGACAGCCGTTTGCTTAAGCTATACCCTGCGAAATTCACTTGTGCTTTCTGATTGGCCAGAACGTACCACCACGGATCGCACGCCCTGCACCGTCCAATGCACACGGATCGAACGGTCGCCAATGAACCAACTCATGCTGCTGTAGTTCCGGTGGATATTGTATTTAACTCTTTTTCCGGTTTGTAAGTGCAAAAAAAGTTTTAAAATACGAAAATAATAAGGAATGCGTCCAAATTCGTAGACATATCACGTATAGACGCTTGGGCAGCTGTGAAAAAAAAATCAACCACAATCGACGAAGTAAAAATACATGCTACTTGTAACACGAACATTTCACGACTCGTTCCATGCATATCGAAACCATGATACTTCATGAGAGATGCCCCCGTTTGCAAGGCGATCACATGATAGCCTTTCTCAAAATGCCTAAATTTTTTACCATATCACAGTATTACCTTCTCACGACGCCACACAAAGTCTCGTGTATTTCTGACCGATTCTCATTTTTTTAAGAAAAATTAATTTAAAAACCACCGAACTCAATGTTTCATGGTCGAAAGACGTGAACGAAGTGCAGCAAGTTCATTTCAATTCCATGTTGTGTGCTGCACGTTAACACGATCGCACATACATGATATTTCAGCACACATTTGGTCAAATTTCGTTGCACTCGTAGTTCAAATGCAAAAAAAAATCATATCGAGTGCACATGAAACTGACTTAGCGCCATATATCAAACGGAAGATGAAAATGACAAAAAACCATAGGAACTGTCTAATCTACACTTAATGACTTACATGTATCAAACACGTCCCGTTAGGTGACAATATTTCGGTGACACGGTAAAGCACACGGTTAATGTACGACAACCGTTTTCTTAAGCTATACCCTGCGAAATTCGCCCATGCATTCTGATTGGCCAGAACGTAGCACCATGGATTGCACGCCCTGCACCGTCCAATGCGCACGGATCGAACAGTCGCCAATGAACTAACATCATGTTGTTGCAGTTCCGGTGGATATTGTATTTAACTCTTTTTCCGGTTTGTAACTGTAAAAAAGTTTAAAAATACCAAAATAACAAGAAATGCGTCCAATTTCGAAGAGATATCACGTATAGACGCGTGGCAGCTGTGAAAACAAAATCAACCACAATCGATGAAGTAACAATACAATCTACTTGTAACCCGAACATTTCACGACTCGTTCCATGCATATCGAAACCATGATCCTTCGTGAGAGATGCCCTCGTTTGCAAGGTGATCGCACGATAACCTTTCTCAAAATGCCTAAAATATTTACCACATCACAGTATTACCTTCTCACGACGCCACACAAAGTTTTGTGTATTTCCGAGCGATTCTCAATTTTTTAATTTTTTGTAATTTAAAAACCACCGAACTCAATGTTTCATGGTCGAAAGACGTGTTGAGATACGGCAAGTTCATTTCAATTCCAGGTTGTATGTTGCACGTCAACACGAGAGCACATACATGCTATTTCAGCACACGTTTGGTCAAATTTCGTTGCACTCCTATGTCAAATGCAAATAAATTCATATCGAGTGCACAAGAAACTAACTTAGCGCCATATATCAAATGGAAGATTAAAATGACAAAAACAATTATAGCTCAAGTGTAAATAAACCCATAGGAACGATCTAATCTACACTTTATGACTTACATGACTCAAACACGTCCCGTTAGATGATAAAATTTCGGTGACACGGTAAAGCACACGGTTAGTGTACGACAACCGTTTTCTTAAGCTATACCCTGCAAAATTCGCATGTGCGTACTGATTGGCCAGAACGCAGCACCATAGATCGGACGCCCTGCACCGTCCAATGCACAAGGATCGAACGGTCGCCAATGGACCAACATCATGTTGTTGCAGTTCCGGTGGATATTGTATTTAACTCTTTTTTCCCGATTTTTAAGTGCAAAAAAATGTTTAAAAATACCTAAATAACAAGGAAACCGTCCAAATTCGAAGACATATCGCGTATAGACGCGTGGCAGCTGTGAAAACAAAATCAACCACAATCGACGATGTAACAATACAATCTACTTGTAACAAGAACATTTCACGACTCGTTCCATACATATCGAAACCATTGTCCTTCGTAAGAGGTGCCCCCTTTTGCAAGGCGATGGGATGATAGCCTTTCTCAAAATGCCTTAAAAATTTACCACACCACAGGATTGCGTTCTCAAGACGTCAAAAAAGTCTCGTGTATTTCCAAGCGATTCTCATTTTTTTGAATTTTTTGTAATTTGAAAACCACCGAACTCAATGTTTCATGGTCGAAAGACGTGACCGAGGTGCGACAAGTTCATTTCAATTCCACGTTGTGTGCTGCACGTTAAGACGAGAGCACATACATGATATTTCAGCACACATTTGGTCAAATTTCGTTGCACTCCTAGTTCAAATGCAACTAAATTCATATCGAGTGCAAATGAAACTGAGTTACCGCCATATATCAAACGGAAGATGAAAAGGATAAAAAAAATCACAACTCAAGTGTAAATAAACCCATAGGAACTTTCTAATCTACACTTAATGACTTACATGTATCAAACACGTCCCGTTAGCTTACAAAATTTCGGTGACACGGTAAACACACATGGTTAGTGTACGACAACCGTTTTCTTAAACTATATCCTGCGAAATTCTCTCATGCATTCTGATTGGCCAGAATGTAGCACCACGGATCGCACACCCTGCACCGTCCAATGTGCACGGATCGAACAGTCGCAAATGAACCAACATCATGTTGTTGCAGTTCCGGTGGATATTGTATTTAACTCTTTTTCCGGTTTGTAAGTGAAAAAAAAGTTTAAAAATACCAAAATAACAAGGAATGCGTCCAAAATCGAAGACATATCACATATAGATGTGTGGTAGCTGTGAATAAAAATTAACCACAATCGACGAAGTAACAATACAATCTGCTTGTAACCCGAACATTAAACGACTCGTTCCATGCATACCGAAACCATGATCCTTCATGAGAGATGCTGCCGTTTGCAAGGCGATCACACGATAGCCTTTCTCCAAATGCCTAGAAAATTTACCACATCACAGTATTACCTTCTCACAACGCCACGCAAAGTCTCGTGTATTTCCGAACGATTCTCAATTTTTTTTAGGTTTTTTGTAATTTAAAAATCACCGCCGTTTCATGGTCGAAAGACCTGACCGAGGTGCAGAAAGTTCATTTCAATTCCACGTTGTGTGTTGCACCTTAGCACGAGAGCGCATACATGATATTTCAGCACAAATTTGGTCAAATTTCGTTGCACTCCTAGTTCAAATGCAAAAAAATCATATCAAGTGCACATGAAACTGACTTAGCGCCATATATAAAACGTAAGATTAAAATTACAAAAAAATCATAACTCAAGTGTAAATAAACCTATAGGACTGTCTAATCTACACTTAATGACATACATGTATCAAACACATCCCGTTGGATGACAAAATTTCGGTGACACGGTAGAGCACACGGTTAGTGTACGACAACCGTTTGCTTAAGCTATACCCTGCGAAATTCTCCCATGCGTTCTGAGTGGCCAGAACGTAGCACCACGGATTGCACGCCCTGCACCGTCCAATGCGCACAGACCGAACGCTCACCAATGAACCAACATCATGTTGTTGCAGTTCCGGTGGATATTGTATTTAACTCTTTTTTCCCGGTTTTTAAGTGCAAAAAAAGTTTAAAAATAACAAGGAATGCGTCCAAATTCAAAGACATATCACGTATAGACGCGTGGTAGTTGTGAAAAAAAAATTAACCACAATCGACAAAGTAACGAGACAATCTACTTGTAACCCGAACATTTCACGACACGTTCCATGCATATCGAAACCATGATCCTTCATGAGAGATACTCCTATTTGAAGGCGATCGAACGATAGCCTTTCTCCAAATGCCTAAATTTTTTACCACATCACAGTATTACCTTCTCACGACGCCAGGCAAAGTCTTGTGTATTTCTGAGCAATTCTTAAAAAACAATTGAATTTTTTTGTAATTTGAAAACCACCGAACTCAATGTTTCATGGTCGAAAGACGTGACCGAGGTGCAGCTAGTTCATTTCAATTCCACGTTGTCTGCTGCACGTTAACACGAGAGCACATACATGATATTTCAGCACACATTTGGTCAAATTCCGTTGCACTCGTAGTTCAAATGCAAAAAAATCATATCGAGTGCACATGAAACTAACTTAGCGCCATATATCAAACGGAAGATGAAAATGATAAAAAAAATCATAACTCAAGTGTAAATAAATCCATAGGAACTGTCTAATCTACACTTAATGACTTACATGTATCAAACACGTCCCGCTAGATTTGGTGACACGGTAAAGCACATGGTTAGTGTACGACAACCGTATGCTTAAGCTATACCCTGCGAAGTTCGCCCATGCGTTCTAATTGGCCTGAACGTAACACCACGGATCGCCCGCCCTGCATCGTCCAATGCGCACGGATCGAACGGTCGCCAATGAACCAACATCATGTTGTTGCCGTTCCGGTGGATATTGTATTTAACTCTTTTTTTCTGGTTTGTAAGTGCAAAAAAGGTTTAAAAATACCAAAATAACAAGGTATGCGTCCCAATTCAAAGACATATCACGTATAGACACGTGACATCTATGAAAAAAAAATCAAGCACAATCGACGAAGTAACATTACAATCTACTTGTAACCCGAACATTAAACGACTCGTTCCATGCATACCCAAACCATGATCCTTCATGAGAGATGCTCCCGTTTGCAAGGCGATCACACGATAGCCTTTCTCCAAATGCCTAGAAAATTTACCACATCACAGTATTACCTTCTCACGACACCACGCAAAGTCCCGTTCCATGCCTGTAATGTTGTGATATCATGTTGGAAATCCGTGGCATATGACTTCTTCATATGTCGCGGTGGGACCGATATGTGTTTCGTCCTCGGATCTGGATGGAAACATCTAGATCTGGAACAGTACCGCATATCGGGCCTTACAACTTGGTATCAGAGCCTTACCGACCGTAGGATCCCTTTTCTGGTCGAAGTCGAGTCTAGACAAAAACTATTTTGTAGTTACTATGTTAGTTATCGGAGAGTAGGATTCTTTTACTCCGTCTCCCCTCCCTCTGGTAAGGAAGTGTGACGTAATGTTTTGTCCTTCAACTTATCCTCTTCAAAACCAAATTTAGGTTCTCGTTTAGGATATTTCAGTCGGACCAATACTCTATTAGCAGCGGGTTGTTCGGCGTACTTCGAACTGGCTGAGCATGGCTCATGGGCTTGTCACTCTACATCGACAAACGCGCGGCCCGCGTGAAACAGTTGAACCGGGTTGCCTGGTTATTATCCAACTAATGGATTCTGAATCTCCCGCTTCTTCTGTCCCCCTTTGCCCGCTATAGTCGGCACTGTGTGTGGATCCTCCTCTGTCCCGTCTCGTTGTGCAGGTTTCGCACCTTCCTGAGTGATGTTATTGTAGAAATGCTGGTATGGTATTGTTTCGGTTCGGATTCTCATTTTCGTGGAATCCAGTAGTACCTAGGTAATCTTTTCCGGAAACCTCGAGTTTCTTTCCCGAGTGGATTCAATTTTGTTGTGATATCCCCTCGTTGAATCCGAGCTTGCCCTCAATTCATTTCCCGCACCTTCGGAAGTTTTCTTCTTCGATATCGGCAAATCCAATCAGGTTGGATCCTGACGGAGGCAAACATCGTTGTCACGATGAGCGAAGCCTATGTTGGTGGTGTCGGGAAGTTTCACCTCTCATTCGATCTCCCTTCTTGCAACATCTCGGTCCCTTCCCCCGAGTTATGCCGGATCTCGTGACGAGATCCTCTGTTGGTGGTGGCGAGTTGTAATAGCCCAAAACTAACAAAAATCCAGAAAAATTTGCACTTTTATTTTTCCCATTGGGGATAATAATTTGCACATTTAATCTTTGCCATAATCCATGTTACACAAAATGCCCAAGCATTTTTTTAGTTATGTAAAAGGATTATTCTCAATTATTTCCTTTCTTCTTTTCTTGCCTTTGCCTTTTTCCCAAGCCTCACCGTTGATCACCTAAGGATGATATTTTGGTCTCCATCATGTTTTGCCATGAGAAAGCTCCATGCCAAATTCCATGATTTTATCATGTCGAGAAATTTGGGTTGTAGTTCAAATGGCATGTGAATTAATTTCAAAGCCATTTAAATTACTTAAATATTTTGACCCATTTCCAAAAATTCTATAAATTATGAGGTTTCATAATCATAATTTTATAGGATTTTGAAAAGACATTTTCTATTTCTTTTTCCCCTTTACCATGCTATCTTTTTTTCAAAAGGATTAAAAATGCAGAAAAGGGCAAGGGAGCACTTGGGCCTTCTTCACCTCTCTCTCAGCGCAAAACCGCAGCCCACTCCACCGGGACCCACTTGTCATCCCCTTCTCTTCACCTTTTCCCTCACCTCTCGACAGAAAGCAGTGAGAGCTAGCCGTGGAGCCCTCCTGCAGCCTCCCCTACTCTCCCCCTTTAGCCTCCTCCCAACCCCTCCAGGAACCCTAGCCTCTCCTCTTCCTCCCAGCGGCCGCCATCTCCCCACTTCCCTTCTTTTCCTCTGGGTTTCAGGTCGCCATGAACGGAGGAGCAAGCTCCAAATTCGCCAACCCCTGAGCCCGATCATCGAAGCCAGGGGTGCAGCCATCGTCCACGCCCTCGTGAACGACCTAGGGCGCTCGAGTTGGGGCCGGCGTGCCTCAACATCTCCCTGGTGCCGTCTCCGTCCCCAGGTCGCCTCCGGGCTGTCCTACGCTTCCCTGCCATGTCGTCTTCGACGAACCTGAGAACGACGACATCGAATTCCTCTTGGTGAGCCTCCGATTCCCCCCTGTTCCCCGCGAGTACGACGCAGCAGCCGTAGTCGTGGCCATTCGCTTCCCTCTAGCCGTAGTCCCCGCCGTATTTTCTTTTTTTTTGCCGTCGCCGTCCCCTGCTTGCCTGGCTCCTGTCCTCGTCGTGCTGCCAACGGCCGCCTCCCGTGCATCGGGCACGAGCAGAGCGCGCCTTGGCCACACCCGTGCTCGCCCGGCCCGCCCTCTGGTCGCCCAAGGCCACCCTGGCCTCGTCTCGTGTCGTCCTCTCGTCGCCTGGTCGCTGTTGATGTAGCCATCGTACTGAAGAAAGTCTTCAGTTTCGACAAAGTTTGGGGCTGTCGTTTTTCTTCAGTTTTGGTTTCAGTTAGCGCCCAGGAGATAGTTCATTTCGCTTCAGTTTTGTTATTTCTCGCTGATTGAGCGGTGGCGTAGTGGTAGGTTGTCCTTGGTTTGAACATGGAGGGCATGGGATCAAATCCCAGCCTTTGCAAAGTCGCCCCCTTTTATACTGTTTTTTTTTGCTTCGTTCGCGTGTTGCAGGTTCAATGCAATTCTCTTCAGATTCAGATAGCACCGTTGCTGCAACTTAATCTTTCAGTTTTGTTAGTTGTGCAACTCTTCTAGATAGTGCAGTGCTGTGTGCTCGTGGTATTCATCCGTGAGGTGCTGGGTTCGATCCCCCGTGGGAACGATTTAACCCAATTTTATCCTCCTTTTTCATATGTTCTTGTTGCAGCTATCAGGAGATGGGCTCGGCCCATTGCTATCAGCCGCCCGTGTGCGCCACTTAGGCTAACCCGCGCAGCCTGCTGGGCCACTTTGGCCGAGGCCAGCCCACCAGAGGGCTTCCCTCCTTTTTTTTATTTGATTTGATTCAAATCCATTCAAGTCTGCCTTATTTTTGCAACGCTTTTAAAATGTGCATCCTTGCTCCAAATTTGACATATCATATATGTTTTTGGGCTAGAAAATTATGAGGAACGTCATGGTGCTGTTCATTTTTCTATATGAGCTAGCATTATCTTGGCGATGGTGAATTTTGCAAGAAACCCCTCAAGATGATGCGCATGGTGCAATTCTTCCTTTCTTGGCCGTGTTCCGAGCATCGTGGTTCTTCCGTTGATCGTAGTTACCGGTAGCGTAGTCTTGCGTCGTATTTCATCGCTTTAAATATAATGCATTAGTTGCATCATACCATGCCATGCCATTTGCATATAAGTTATGTTGAGGAATCCCATCTTGAAGTATATCTTCATGTGTGGGCAATCCTTCTCCATGTCATGTTATATTCCATTGTTTATGCCATGATCATGCATCATAATAACTACAACGTAAGGATCCTACGGTTCTATTGAGCACCCACCTAATGCATATGAAGGTTGTCGAAAGCATTTGCACCCTTGCTTCCCGATGCTTCATTTAAACTTGCTCATTCTTATGTTCATGCCTTGATATTAAAATGACATGCATCATACTTGATCTTGCTTGCTTATTTATTGCTTGCTCGTGATTGCTCCGTAGTGATAGTGGTATCCCCGTTGATTGCCTTTGCAGTGCTTACTTCTTGTGTGCTCCCGTGGATACTTTCGGAGACGGTGCGAGTTTGCGATCGGCTACACCTTCGGAACCTGACTTATCAACAGGCAACGACTATACATTACTTATGATCCATTCTATTTCAACCAGCGGTTTGCATGCTAGTCTATGTTAACTACAAAGAACTTGGGCCAGTGGAAACATGGTTTCTCTGTTGGTCCACCCGATCAGCTAGGACCCGGTTTCCCATGTGTGATTAACCGGCTATTCGACCCGCGTCATACGGAAGAGTCCGATCCGAGAGCGTGGCCGGATTTTGGATTGGGTGTCGACTCCCCGGGGGCCACCCGGATTTGTTCGTTGTTAGCTCGAGGGACCTGTCGTTTCGGATCTCTCGGAACTAAATCATAAAATGGCTGCCTGTGATGGGTAGAAACTGAGAGAGATGGGCGTGCGTGCGGAGCCTTGTAATGGGCAGTTGGTACACCCCTGCAGGGTTAAATCTTTTCGAGAAGCCGTGTCCACGGTTATGGACGACTTGAGACCTACTCCTTGTTCATAGAAAACAACAACTGAGATAATCTTAATAAACTTGATCAACGTGTGTGTGCCTTGACTGCTTCTTCTTCGTCGGGATGCGAAGAGGAGGACAAGGATAGGATAGGTGTTATGCTTGCGTAAGTAGGTGAATAGCACACTTGTTGGAGGCGATTCCTCATCGAATTCTTGGCTTCTTATCTTTACTCTCTAGATCGTTAGCCACTTCATAAATGCTAGTGCGGCAGCAACCTCACCACTTACCCCATCCTTACCGTAAACTACTAGTTGTCCTAGAATGACGAGTGATGAAGTCCTTGTTGGGTCATATGACCACTACAGTTGGATGTTGAGTACCTCTGTACTCATGATACTACCCCCAAACTCTTTTCAGGGTTCTTGATCGACAACAGATATGGTGATTGACGTTTCGCGTGAAGACTCGATGACGACTAGTTAGGCGGATCCCGGCGGAGGGCCTGGACCCGTGTGGTTATGGGAATCGATGTTTTTCTCTTTGCCACTAGGCATTTGATTGTAGTCTGTAAGACATATATCTTCCTCTGTTGTATTGTATTAAGGCAGTTGTATGCCGATTGTATGAGATGTTGTATCCTGTATCTGTAATGTTGTGATATCATGTTAGAAATCCGGGGCATATGACTTCGTCATATGTCGCTGTGGGACCGATATGTGCTTCGTCCCCGGATCTGGATGGAAACATCTAGATCTGGAATAGTACCGCATATCGGGCCTTACAATAAGTAATATATAATAGTCCTACACATGCATAGGGTGATAAAGTACTACATGCATAATGAAAAATATAGGATGAGGTATGGTCAAAGTGTAACTTGCCTTATACATTCGATGAAGTTTTTCGCTCTCACGATCCAGATAACTCTACTCGTCACACTCCGAGCAATCTATCGTAAACGAAAGAGCCCAAATAAGAAATCATGCCAAAAGAAAAGATCAAAGATCAACAAATCAAACACAACAATGTTTAGCAACATTAACAACTGGGCTTTGAAAGGTATAGGTGTCGATGTGCTCGAAGGTTATCGGTGGAAGGTAAACTTGAGTGAGTCAACGTAACATAAAAGATTATAACTAAAGACATTATGAATTCAAGGATACAGATCATGGAAATATAAAAGGTGTGTGGATATAACCGATAGGATGTTACAGGTGATGCAATATGCAAAAAGAATCACGTGAAACGGAATACTACAACACAAGTCATAGTAAATTGTGGTTTGAATTAAATTTTAATTCAAACAGATCTAAAATTATTTGAATATGTTGTATAAATGATATGGACAACAAGTACATGACATGAGTGATCCTACGCAAAAAGAATCAATTGAATTGGATCAACGGTACAAAAGATACGACCTTTAAAAGTTTGAATTTGAATTTGAATAAATTCGAATTCAAAATGTGCAAATGTGTGTAAAGTTAACTCTACGATAAACTACGGATCAATACAAGCGCGTAGAAAAAAGAATCACCTAAATCCGATTTACGATTAAAAAGATATAACTAGTTGAAATTGAGAAAAAATCTGCCCAAAAACAAAAGTATTAAATTAGCTCAGCTAATAAGGTGTTGCCACATGGCGTGACGTGATTGGTCGATACCGCTTCGCTGAAATAGAACAATGGCCTTTAGATTAAGTGACAAAGGATGGTTAGATTTGGGCCACGTTGGAAGAAAAAAAACAGAAAAACAAGGCGTTCCTCACCAGATCAAAGTACAGAACGCGGACGTTGTTGGGTACAAACGTCGATAGTGGCAGCTCCGGTGCGTCTTCGGGGAAATAAAGATGTCTAGCACATACACCTATCGGTGTGGAACGCGCCAGTGCTATCGAAATCGACGTCCGTCTTTTCTCTCGGCGGCGGCAACGACGTGAACCCAGTGCTCCCGGTAAACTCCGGCGCCGTGCGAAGTTGTGAACTAGTCCACAAAACCTTGTCAAACGGATGCAGCTTTGACTGGAGATTCAAGAAGTGCAAAATTAGGCGTCGGAGACATACCGAAGGTGACGAGATTGATGAGCAAAGGCGGTTGTTCGTGGAGTTTCGCGGTGAGATCTAAAGCCCGGTGGCCAGTGGTGGAGCCAGGATTTGAAAGTTGGGTATGCGGACTCAAATATTTTTCCAATGCAACAATGAAATTCACACAATATTAATGAATTGTTTGTAGCGAACTAGAGACAAGTTATATGGCAAAAATAAGATCTTCAATTCAAGTTATTGTTTTATTCAAATAAATGTTGTACTGGATCAAACAATTAACTAAGAATAAAAGACAACCTTCTAGATAAAATAGTATAATAAGAAGAATTAAGAGAGCACTCACGATGGAGTAGTGCGCCGTTGTCTGCCGGATGAGAGCGCTGACGCTGCCCCGCCGTGACTACCGAGGATGAGTCGAGCACGTTTCCTTCCTTACATATTTCTTGGAGCCAAGAGTTTTTCCTCGTGGGTTGTTGTACTTTGGACCCAGAAGCAGAATTGAAGAAGGCTCGAGCTAGCCTAAAGTGCCATGTTAGTTAAGGGTGCCAGGTCGTGGGACGACACTGCAGCGTTTTCTTTGCAATATTTTTGTGAATTCTATGTCTAAAATGACTACCATACATGATATATGTTCATATATGAACATATATAATGAATATCTATTGCAGAAAATATTGGGTATGCGTTGCATACCCTTGCATTAAGCTAGCTCCGCCCCTGCCTGCGGCGGCGATTTCCTTTGAGTAAAAAGCAAGAAAACAGTTTGGATGGGGAAGGTCGCTGGTTCAGTTTGCAACTAGTTTTGCTTCGGTTGTTTCGTGTTCTGTACAGATCAGAAGAAGAGAAGAAAAAATAAGGAAAAAACAAAAAGGCTGGGGCGCTCGGCTGGGCCTTGGGCTGGTTTAGGCTAAAAAACAAAAAGCTGGTCTTTTCATTTTCTACAGGAAATTAAGTTTGGCTAAAACATAAAAAAAAATCTTAAAATCACATCAACATATTGAAAATAATTACTAATAATATGTAGCACATATCAATTATTACCAACCCTAAATAAATCAAATTCAAGAAATATTTTTATAACATTATTTTGGGTGTTGTAAATATTTCCTAAATTTAATTTAATGCTATATATAATTCCCAAAATACTTTTAAACTCCAAAACAAAATCCAAACAAGTATTTAAAATATTTACCAACTATTTTAATATATTGAAGGAGTCATATTACCTTCTCTCATGTTTATTTACTTATTCTTGAGTTGGATTTGTTTTAAATAATAATATCCAAATAAGATCACAATGTATACTTGGGAAAGTTATTTTATTCCCTCTCATTTAAATATTCAATAAACTCAAAAAAAGTTTTAAATCCGAGTGAAAATCAATCATATCAAGCAAACAGTCATTATTATAATTTATTTATTAACATTTCAAATTTTAGAAAATTTTGGGATGTTACAATGTTTCATGGTCGAAACACGTGACCGAGGTGCGGCAAGTTCATTTCAATTTCACGTTGTGTGATGCACGTTAACACGAGAGGACATACATGATATTTAAGCACACATTTGGTCAAATTTTGTTGCACTCGTAGTTTAAATGCAAATAAATTCATATCGAGTGCACATGAAACTGATTTAGCGTCATATATCAAACGGAAGATGAAAATGAAAAAAAATCATATCTCAAGTGTAAATAAACCCATAGAAACTGTCTAATCTACACTTAACGACTTACATGTATCAAATACGTCCCGTTAGATGACAAAGTTTTGGTGACACGGTAAAGCACGCGGTTTGTGTACTACAACCGTTTTCTTAACCTATACCCTGCGAAATTCGCCTGTGCATTCTGATTGGCGAGAACGCAGTATCACGAATCACATGCCCTGCACCGTCCAATGCGCACGGATCGAACGGTCACCAATGAACCAACTTCATGCTGCTATAGTTCCGGTGGATATTGTATTTCACTTTTTTTCCAGGTTTGTAAGTGCAATTTTTTTTGAAAAAATACCAAATAATAAAGAATGCGTCCAAATTCGAAAACATATCATGTATAAATGCGTGGCAGCTGTGAAGAAAAACCAACCAGAATCGACGAAATAATAATACAATCTAGTTGTAACCTGAACATTTCACAACTCGTTCCATACATATCGAAACCACGGTCCTTCGCGAGAGATGCCCCGTTTGCAAGACGATCGCATGATAGCCTTTCTCAAAATGCCTGAGAATTTTACCGCCTCACAGTATTACCTTGTCACAACGTCACGCAAAGTCTCATGTATTTTAGAGCGATTCTCACTTTTTGAATTTTTATAATTGAAAAACTACCGAACTCAATATTTCATGGTCGAAAGACGTGACCGCGGTGCGGAAATTTCATTTCAATTCCACGTTGTGTGCTGCACGTTAACCCAACAACACATACATGATATTCCATCACATATTTGGTCAAATTTCGTTGCACTCGTAGTTCAAATGCAAATAAATTCATATCGAGTGGACATGAAACTGACTTAGTGCCATATATCAAACGGAAGATGTAAATGACAAAAAAATCATAGCTCAACTATAAATAAACCCATAGGAACCGTCTAATCTGCACTTAATGACTTGCATGTATCAAACACGTCTTGTTAGATGACAAAATTTCGGTGATACAGTAAAGCACACGGTTCGTGTACGAAATTCGCCCGTGCATTCTCATTGCCAGAACGCAGCACCACGGATCGCACGCCCTGCACCGTCCAATGTGCACGGATCGAGCGGTCTCCAATGAACCAACAACATGCTGCTGCAGTTCCGGCGGATATGGTATTTAACTCTTTATATATTACAACTGTTTCCTTAACCTATACCCTGCGCAATTCGTGATCATATATATACAATTCACAAGTAATCAAGTTTTATGAATTATACATGCATAATCCGATAGATTAATTAAAACATACTAATAAGTGTTTTACTGCCATAACTATGCTAAATGCATGCACTTTCAGTTCGATCATCGTTCCACGCGCGTTTCATCGTCGTCGTCGAATGCTCCCACCGCGCTTGTTCTTTTTCCTTCCGCTGCTCGCCACCAGGTCATCCGCAGGATCATCAAGGATTTCTTCCAGGACGAGGCACTCCCGCATTGTTGAGATGCGCCTGTACGAGTCGTAACCGACAAATGCGTCCAACACCGTGTAGACGACGTGTGGCCTAGTGAGCTCGCCCTCCCATGACGAGTGCAGCCTTTGTTGGATATGTGCCCTAGAGACAAATTAATAAAGATATTTGTCACATATCCGTTTTGTTCATAATACATTTTATACTGTGCTATAACTGTATTACTTGGAAATACTAATACAGGTGTAGTATAAAACATGTTCCGTAATTTAACTCGGGTAAACTATCTCATTGGGCAATTGATTGATCAAGCTTTCCTGACACTACAAGAAATATGCTAATACACGACGCTCTATTTTCGTCCCTACATCGTCATTGTTTTTAATTCACGACGATCTTACGACGAAAAACCAAGCGTCGAAAACGAGGCGTTAAAAACTGAAAGCAACGACGTTTTGGTCGAAATCGTCGTAACTTTCACGACGATTTCTAGATCGTCGTAACCTTTACGACGATACTAAATCGTCGTTGGCAATCTAACCCAATCCTACGTGGCAGTCCTACGTGGCAAAATTGCGACGAAATCAAAACGTCGTGGCTAAAATCAGCCCAACCCATTTCAATTGATCACATGGGCTGGTTTTTAATTCTTGAGCCTTTTTATTAGGCCTTGGCCCTTTTCATTTCGGGCCATAGGCTATTTAGAGCCCATTCTAGATTGTTTTTCCTACTTTTTCAAAATTTGTTTGGTCAATATAATTTGGGCCATGGCCTTTTCAGTGCAGATACATTTGGGCCAATGTATAGTTAAACTTTTTTTTAATCTAGCTACTTCTATTTTCTCACAGTGGTTCAATATTGCCAGATTCTACCAGATTCTACAAAGATGATCCCATCAGCAGATTTTTATTATTCACAACTAGTTAAAAACAAATATACCAATGAGAAGAAAGAAAAAAAACAAAATTCTTCAAATAACAACCCACATCATTTTATTACAATATAAACACCACAATCAGTTTAATAATCAAAATTTGATACTAGCTACTCTCAGCAAATACAATCTCAGGCTATACAACATTATATAATCGAAATCTACGTATAAAAACTAAACTACTGTTTGATAATATGAAACTTCTTCAGGCTTCCACCTCTTTAGCCAAAAGTATATCTGCCAAGGTTCAACAAAAAGGATACCTGTGAACAGTACCACAAAACAATTATAAGCCGAAGCGAAAAGGTAGAGAAATGGATTGTAAGTAAATATGAATATTAAGTTTTGGGGTGGGAACAAAGGCAAATACGAAAAATTAAGTTCTTGCAGAACATATGCTTTTTGGAAAGAAAGTGAAAATTACTACCAACAAACAGGAGCCAAAAAGATACTACTAGCAGCAGCCAGTACTAGTAGTAACCAACACATAGGCATTTAAATTGTGACTAGTTCTGATCATAACTAATAGTGCATCATAAATAATAAAGGTTTGCATCAGGTCAACAAGCAACAAGCACATGTCCGTGCATACTGAAATGTTCACCAATCACTAAAATTTCAAAAGCATAGGTAGAAGAATGAACGCCATATGAATAGAGAAACTCCATTCTCATGTTTCGGAGCCAGGGATCAACTTATCATGCAACAGCCTGCTGCACCTCTTCGTGTCAATCTAAAAAATGAATAAATGATCAAATACTCCTGATGCAAGAAAGGAAACAAAAGAAGTATATACTAAACGTATAACAGGAAGCTATCAATGAACGATGTGTGGTACACTATTTTCTCGTTTGAACATAAATCAAAGGAAAGGAGCCAGCAGCATGTTGTCTCAGAAGAAAAATCACTTCTAAAAGTACTCAATAGATATCCAGGAAGCTATTGTTAGTTCAATTTCTTTTGTATAACCAGGAAGCTATTGCATGTTAAATTTCTTTTGAATAATCATGAAGCTATTTGTATACTGGAAAGCTACAAATTACTAAAACACAAATAGATACTACATGATAGCACGGTAAATTTCTTTTGAATAACCAGTAACTATGTACAGCTAGTGAATCAGGTACCAAAGTTTACTATATGCGTGGAAATATAATTATTCACTTTAGGGCAGCATGGTTTGGATATAAGCAATAATCATGACAGTATGTAGAACAACAGCAATAGTAAACCGTAGAAAAGTAAGAAATTGGGTGGAGTACAATACTTATAATGGATACTATAAACAAACAACAACAACAGCAGCAACCAAACACCAGCAGCTCAAACAAACTGCAAACAACACAACTAGTTTAATTTTAATTAAAGAAAAAGGTTTCAATTAATTTTAATTAAAGAAAAGGTTTCATTTTATTTTAATTAACAGAAAAGGATTGAAATTTTTGTTCTGAATGCTAGTCTTCACCTTCTACACCATGAGGAAATAAAACTTCAGTAACACATATAGATTATGAAACTAGCAGTACTGCTGAGAAATGGGATAGTTGTCCATGTCACAGAACCTTAAGTCAACAGAATAAAAATTACAGTTTACATTATCATAGTGTATAATAGTGAACTGAAAATCTGGCATCATGCCATTGCCCAAAATTTATAGCATCCAACCAACTCTATCAAAGGCAAGCAACAATTCCACCAAGAAATAAAATAGAACTAGACCTGTTCCTACATCATTGATGTTCTGTTTTCAAGTTTTTGGTGTCAAGTGGTTTCATGCGCTCTATGTACAATCCTTATTATAAAATACTCCCTCCGTAAATTAATATAAGATGTTTTAGATCACTACTTTAGTGATCTACAACGTCTTATATTAGTTTACAGAGGGAGTGCCACTTAATGCTCCCTAGCAGTAAACCAGGAATTAAGTGACAGAGATGCCTTATCGTGATGCCGGATAACGATCTGCAACCAAAGCTGAGTATTTGTGAAAATGAGCTGCAACCTTCCATGCTTCAGTAAACATCGTGTCCTCAAGTCATTGGCACTCTGTAAAAAAATGGTATATGTCATCCCTCGAACAAAAAAATCATCATATCATACAAGATGCTAAACTATAGCACCAAATGGCATGGATGCTAATCTATTTTCTTCAGTACATAGCATTCTAGTATTTTGAAATGTAAGGAGGTATTTGATATCATTCTTGAACTGTATATACTTGCAGAGTATATCATATTGTCATGCGATTTATTAGTAACTTCGACACCTTTGTGCGCCTGCTATAAACCTATCTGTATGCTCCTAGTAGTACTGTTGTGCAGACATGGCTTGAAGTTTATTGGTGGGTGCTGCATTATTACTTTCTCGCACACTTGTTTATCACACCTTACACTGCATATTTTGAGCAGACAAGTTGTAATAATAAGTAAGATGTTATTTGCTTTTGTTCCTACAAATATAAGTCTTTTTAGAGATTCAACTAGTGGATCACGTATGGAACAAAGTGAAGAAATCTATACTTTAAAATACATCTATATACATTCGTATATAGTTCATAGTGCAATCTCGTGGCATAGTGAAATACATGTGCAGAATCCTTGTTGACACCACAACCATAATCAGAGGCACATTTATCCTAAAGAAACATATCTTTCATGAAATTGACCAACAGTTTTCACCAAAATAATGGAAGTTCTTTCAGTACCACAGGATGAAGACACGCGTATTAGATCTAGACCAGTAAGAGGTGAGGGAGGCCTTACAGGAGCGCTGGAACATAGGAGTCGCTGCTTCTCACATCCATCCTGGCCTGGGCTTCAGGTCGTCGTCCCCGTGCTGAGAAGTGGAGATGGATACAAAGAGACCTGAATTTAGAGTAGATGAATGACACAGTAATAGATAGGGGGGTATGAAGACAGATGAATATGGCTCCAGCGGCGTGCATACATTATTTGTCGACTCGTGGCAGCGTCAATCTGCAGAAACAGAAATAACAAAGTTAGATCAAATATTCCATCACACGAACGAAATAAGGCGAAGATTCATTATTGAGTGAGCAGAGGAAGATGAGAAGATAGAAGATGAAAATTCTGGCAGAATAAAAGCAGAGTTGTAGATGAGATGAAGAGTGAAAGGGCCTAGGTGCATAATATAAGATATATTGACCGCGGTGCCGCACTGAAGCGGACAGGCACTTCACCAATGTGAGGTTTTTTCTAACTTGCACTTCTTAACATGGAAAAGCATCGAAGAAGTTAAAAGCATCTTGGAATGTAAAATTTAAAATTGTTTCTTGTGACCAGCATGGCAATGCTGCATTAATCATGATATAAAAGAAATCTCAAACAACATTCCATTTATAAAACAACTCAAATCTATATCATCAAAGCGAAACATAATTCCATGTTTTATTACACATATAATTTAGTTAACAGGTTATAGCCCATAATGCAATTCACCTACAAATAGCTACTTTCGGGCTCAAAGAACAACGCATTACCCAATTCCATCAAACGACCGTGTTGACCCTCCGACAGAATTAACTACATGAAAGGTTCTTTTTAGCTATGTTCTGTCCTGCTCAATACACCTAGTATACCCAAAGCCAAAATTGAACCGTCCAAGTTCTTGGGAAATACCTAGCAGCATGAACAGTACCATGACAGGAGTGAGAAAAACAATTGTTTAATTCTCAGTCTTGGGAAAATAGCAACCTACTGTTTTAGATTTCTTAACCTGACAACTAGCTTGCAGACAGCAAATTAGGTGCAGCAAGGAAAGAGATTTGCAGCAGTTTGTGGCTAACGGAGATTAGAAATTGAGTGGGTGGAGGGAGAGGGGGTTCTACCAGCCAGGCAGGAAGCGGGGACAATGAAACTCAGGCCGACGAGGTCAACCTGTCCTGCTGATTGGACTGGAATAACTCGCAAAACAATGACACACGGATCGACGGAGGAAATGAAAAGAGGAGGGATGGGAGACGGATTAGACCTTGAGAGCCGACGTCGGCGGCGGCAGTAGGGAGTTGGGCACCGTGGCTTGGTACATGAAGGGAAGAAGACGAGCACATGTCCGGGCCCTGTGTCCTTGGATGTCGAGGAAGCAGTGGGGCACCGGCGTTTGTCCTTAGCTACAGCTGCAGGGTGCGTCGCCGGGTTCCCGGATTCGGCGGTCTCCTTGCCTCATCGCCTGCGCATCCTGTGTTGCGCCTCCTGACCTCCTAGTCATGGAGTTTGAGCGCTGAGCTCATATACAGGGAAGGGGATGCGGGATCTAAAGAGAGGGAAGGCAGGGGAGAGGGGCCGGCTGGTGGGTCGGTCTTACCGGAGAGAACGACGACAGTGCGCGAACGCCAGACGGCGGCCGCTCGGGGTAGGACGGGTTGAGGCAGACGGGAGCGAGCTCTTGCTCGGGAGCAAGCAGGTAGGCGCGGGCGCAGGGGCTTGACTTTCTCCGCTTCCAGGTGTGCTCCGGTTACTACCAACGAAGGAGCAAGAGGGGCTGGCGGCGGATCTGGCTACGGGCGGGTCGGGAGGGAGGGCGATGGGAGACGCGCGCGATGGGGACGGCGGCGGCGGAGATATGGTTTGGGCTAGGGTTTGGAAGGCCGCCTGCGTGGTGAGGGGACTTAACCGAAAATTTTCGGTGTGAGGGAGGTAAAGTGGGAGCGTGGGAGGGAAAGTTTTGGTAATGAATAAAAAATATAAATAAATGTGAACAATGAATAAACAAAATATAAAACATGATATATTTAAGACTTCAATTAAAATAGGCTCTAAAGATATTAAAAAATGTCTTGAATTGGTCGACGTGGCGATGAAGGTAGAGATGGATCGAGAGAGAGTGATAGGATCTAGGGTTTGCTCGGGGGAGGCAGTGACACACTGCTTTGGTTTCGGATCCACACGCTTCTAATCGGCATCGCACGGCTCGATGTGCTCTAGCAGCTGTCCACCGGGCCTAAGGTAAATGTGAATAATGAATAAATAGAAATTCACAAATGCTTGATAGTTTGTTATTTATTTATTTTCCAAAAATCATTTTTAGATACACAGGTTGCTATTTCATTAGAGATCCACTAAGAGCTTTGCAAAATTCAACACCTAACCAAGAATGGTCATGCCAGTTGTTTTGAACATATTTTGAAATCGGCATAAAAATTAAAAAGTTTAAAATATGTTAAACCTACGCGTTGCGTCTGAATTTGCGGCCTAGTTAACAAAAAATAAATAAACTTATAATACACCAAATATATCTTTAAATGGTGTTTTCATAAATAAGCTATCATGTATGAAGATTCATGGATTTCAAGCTAAATGGCAAATGGTATAGCCACATCCTGGCATGGTTTTTAAAAATGATCTCATAGTTTTTGGGGTTTTTAGTGAACTTTTATTTAGGCTAATATTATTATTACTATTATCTTAATAGCAATTAATTATATTCCCCTTTTTAATATTTTAATGAAATACCTTTTGGTATAGAGGTATTTATATTTAAATCCTAATTAATTCCACAAGCAATAATTCATTTAGGATTTTTTTTTATTAATGCTAAGTATTAGTGGTGATCATTATTAGCTATTTTAATAATAGAGTTGTGATCCTATGTTTTTATCTTGTCTTCTGCTTTAGCATGGTGAAGAAGCAACAAAACATGACATAACAAATCACAGAGAGCTATTAACAAGCATGGCATATCAAGCATAGCAATGTACATAGCAAGCATGTCATGGGAAATATTAATAGGATCACATCACAACTAACAGAAATTTAGTCAGCCCTAAACTTTGAACTCTAATTAACATGATAATAAAAGTTGGGATATTTATTTAATTTACAAATCCAAGAATAGTTCTTAAAAATCCTAGAGAATTAGGATGGGTCCCACAACCAAGTAGATGAATGGGTGGGTTCGAGTGGATCCCACAGGTGACATGTAAGCATAGTTAAAACAATGCTTCGGATGTTACGATGTTATTATAATTGTCGTAAACGTTACGACAATCTAAATTGGTCATTATTTAACTAAAAATAATGCCATAACCTGTGTGGTTCAGTTTACGACGAATTCATCTTATGCGATGATGATGTTCTTCACTCTCATCGTCGTAATTTTATAGGAATTTGACCCCCTGAAACAGTTAACGACCATCTTGTATGAAATCGTCATAGATTTGAACATCATGTATGAGCATATTTCTTGTAGTGTGATCATCGCGACACTTAAGTCCATTGACAATGAGGTCATATCGTTAAGGGGAATGATGTGATGGACGTACACCCACCTAAAGTATTGCAATGTGATCGAGTCACATAGTTCAGCGTTGCTATGACTTTGTAACATATGGCTTAGTCCTTAGACCGTAACGATCATACGTAATTGTCATCTATGAGGAGACTTTGATTTGTATCCCACCGCCTGACTGACATATGCTGGCTATAACGGTGCAATTTGGGTATTCCGAAATAGATGGTTGATGAGTATGTTAATAGATCAGAGCGGGATTTGTCAGTCCTTGTGACAGGACAGGTACTCTAGGCCCACTCGGTGATATTGCATCAACACCTTGCAAGGACGTGACTAGGTCACAAGAGATGCAATGATCATGGACAAGATAAGTTGTTTGTTGTGAACGAGATGTGAACACGGTATGTAAGATACCGACGATCAAACCTCGGACAAACAAGGTACCGCAGCACAAAGGGATTACGTCGTATCGTTAACGGTTTCCAAAAGCGATCGAAGTTCATTCGATGGAAGCGCAGGGGATGTCAAGGATTGTAACCAGGCCCAACTTACTAGTCATTGGTCAATGAGAAGAGTCTCGACCATGTCTGATGTTTCCCAGACCGTTAGGGTGTTACACTTAAGGGCAATCGATGCATAGGACAGTTACGGAATCAATCGGTGAAATAGGAGGAATCACCGGAATAGTTCCGGAGGAGGACGGAATGGTTTCCGGACATTTTGAATAGTTCAAAATAATGTTTAATTGTTTTAATAATGTTTTATTATTTAATTATCTGAATTAAATATTTAAAACACATTAAATAAATTTAAAAAAATGGGAAAAAGGCTAAATGGGCCCATGGGTCCCATTAGGGAGGAGGGGGTCTCCCCCCTTGGGCTGGCGCCAAGGGTGGGGCCCACCACCCCCCTTGGCCGGCGCACTCCCACCCCTTGGGAGTTTAGTCCCACATGGGGGAGGGGAGGAGGATGACACCCCCCCTTGGCCTATATAAGGAGGGGTAGACCCCCCCCCCCTTTTCCATACACACCAATATCTCCTTCTTCCTCCTTCTCGTTCCCGGAAGTGGACTCCCCTTGTTTGGAGTCTGCACCTGGATTGGAGTTCTCCACCATAAGGCAGGCCGTCGTTCTGCTGGAGTCGGGATCCGTAGTCGTCTTTCTTCTGCTGCTCGCCTGGTTCGGGGCCCGGGAGGAACATCGATTGTACCGTACGTGTATAATCTCTTCGAGGCACTACACCTGTGGTGCTACTTGGTCGCTGGAGGTTTACCGGGAGTCATCCTCGCCGGTGGTGGTCTTCTACACGACAGGGAGGTCGTAGTTCTGAGTCTACGCCAGCCACGTCCGCAAGAACGTTTCCCTCTTTCGATCTTCAAAGGTATGAACACCGACTCCCTCCATTACTTTACATCGCCATAGCATAGATCTTGGGTTCGGGTACCGTAGGTATGAAAAATTTGTGTTTTCTGCCCCGTATCCCAACAGTGGCATCAAAGCTAGCTATGCATAGATGTATTGTACGGGTAGAACACATCTAGGATGTGGGCATCGAATCTTCATTCGTTACCCTCCCATGTGTACTCATTTAGCATTGCGGCAATGTTTGATGAAGCGGCCCTCGACCGACCTTACGCGTTTACGCGAGACTGGTTCCACGCTTGACATATGGCTTGTACCATATAAAGTGGCTGGGGGGTGTCTGTCTCTCTGCATTAGCGATGCGAAGATGTTTGCAACGGAGGGCCCCGACAGGGGTGTAATAGAGACGGATGGGAGACCGTGTTGTGGCATGTTTTTCGCAGGATAGAAACGGTTCTCTCTCTCGAAACCCCTAGAAGCCACGTAAAACTTGCACAAGCTAAAGTAGAAAGGCGTTTAACTTTTCTTTGCATGAAGGGGGGTCATAGGTTGTATGATTTACAGTTTTACTTCCTGTTTATGCTAGTATGCTAGATATATCGACGGTAGCACGAAACAGGACCATCTCTCACAATACCAACATTGTGTTCTCCCTTGGTGGGCACCGCCTGGAAGGTTCTCCCATATGGCTTGATGCTCCGTACATACCGGAGTTGTCCTACATATTCAACGGAGTTCGCATGAGGTTGGGTTCGACAAGCCTGGCATATGCAGATATGGCCTTGCTGAACAGCTAACATCAAGGTTCGATTGGCAGGCTTGACGTATGTAGATGCGGGCCTGGAACACAGGAGACCGAAAGGTCGAGCACGAGTCACATGCCTGATGTGATTGGCTTAGAGGCCTACCTGGTTCGCATACTGATGGCCGTGAAGATCGGGGGAGGTATGGGGCTGGGATTGTGTAATCACTTAGTTAAATTGAGAGGTGTTTATCTAAGTGGGAGCTTTCTAGAATTTTGAGATTAAATTGAAACTCCACATTATGAACAAAAGTCTAAATATGTATCCTTGTGAATCAACCTTGTAGATGGCAGCACCTCGCCCCTCGTTCAACTTAGGATCATTCCTAGAGAAAGATAATCTAAAAACAGATGGGACAAACTTCACCAACTGGTTCCGCACCCTGAGGATTCTCCTCGTTCCCCTCAAGATGGCATACGTACTAGAGGGCGCGTTAGGTGACGCACCAGCAGATGATGCCAGTCAGGACGAGAAGAATGTCTATCTCTCCAGGACTGATGATTACAACCTTGTCCAGAGTGGCATGCTCTACTCCATGGAGGCTGAGCTACAAAAACGCTTTGAGAGGATGGGTGCATATGAGATTATCACCAACATCAAGGCGGTCTTCGCACCTCAAGCCAGGGCTGAACGGTACGAGGCTTCTGAAGCCTTCTTCTCAGCAAAGATGGACGAGCACGACAACGTGAGTGAGTACGTAGTCAAAATGTCTGGCTACGTTCAGCGCTTGAATGTTCTGGAATGCCAGATTCCAGATCAACTTGCTGTTGATAGGCTGTTGTAGTCGCTTGCCCCTAGCTACAAAGGCTTTATGCTGAACTACAACATGCAGGGGATGACCAAAACCCCTTCTGAGTTGTTCGCCATGCTGAAGAGCGCCGAGGTTGAGATCAAGAAGGAGCACGCCGTCTTCATGGTCAACAAGACCACTGACTTCAAGAAGTCAAGCAGGTGGGAGAAGGCCAAGGGAGGTGGCCCCAAGAGGGATGGCAAGTCAGTTGCCGCTCCTCCCAACGCACCCAAGCCTAAACCCGGAGTGGAGTGCTTCTACTGCAAGGGTGAAGGTCACTGGAAACGCAACTGCCCCAAGTACCTAAAGGACAAGAAGGCCAGCAAGGTCGCCAAGAGAGACGAAGGTATATTTGATATACATATTGTTGATCTTCTCTTGACAAGCACCGGGAACACATCCTAGATACTTGATACAGGATCTGTCGCTCATATTTCTAATTCCATTCAAGGACTAAGGAATAGGAGACGATTGCTCAAGGATGAAGTGACGATGCGCGTGGGGAATGGCTGTCAAATTGAAGTCTTGGCGGTCGGCACGAAGCATCTTAGTCTCCCTTCGGGATTGGTTTTAGTTCTGAATAATTGCTACTATGTACCCGCGTTGAGTGTGAACATCGTTAGTGGCTCTTGCTTGAAGCGAGACCGCTATTCTTTTAAGTCTGATACAATTGGTTGTTCGATTTATAAGGATGAAATGTTTTATGTTCACACACCGGAGTTGCATGGTTTATTCGTACTTGATCTCGATGGTGACGTGTGTCACATTAACAATATTGAGGCCAAAATATTGAAGAATGATGAAGATCACATGAAGATGTGGCTTTGCCGACTTGGTCATATTGGTATAAAGCGCATGGAGAAGCTCCATAAGGATGGACTTCTTAAGTCATTGGATTTTGGATCCCTTGATACATGTGAACCATGCCTCATGGGCAAAATGACAAGGACTCCATTCAATGGGATAATGGAGCGTGCGGATGACTTGTTGGGGATCATACACACGGATGTATGTGGACCCATGAACGTCCCCACTCGCAATGGTCTTCGTTACTTCGTGACCTTTACTGATGACTTGAGCGCATATGGGTATATTTACTTGATGAAGCACAAGTCTGAAACCTTTGAAAAGTTCAAGGAATTTCAGAATGAGGTCGAAAATCAACTCGGAAAGAAAATGAAGCACCTTCGATCGGATCGAGGTGGCGAATATTTGAGTCACGAGTTTGGCAATCATCTGAAGTTTTGTGGCATAGTACCACAACTTACGCCGGCAGGCACACCTCAGATAAACGGTGTGGCTGAGTGACGTAATCGAACCCAATTGGATAGCGTACGATCGATGATGTCTCATACTGATTTTCCTGTGTCATTCTGGGGGTATGCATTAGAAACTGCCGCTCATATTCTTAATAGGGCACCATCCAAATCCGTAAAGACAACACCATTTGAAGAATGGCATGGCACGAAACCTAAGTTGTCTCACCTGAAGATTTGGGGTTGTGAGGCTTATGTTAGGAAACTACAGCCTGACAAACTTGAATCCAAGGCGGATAAGTGCATCTTTGTGGGCTATCCCAAGGAAACTTGTGGATACACCTTCTACAACAAGTCTGACAGCAAAACGTTTGTTGCCAAGACGGGACACTTTCTTGAGAAGGAGTTTCTCGCGAAAGAGTTGAGTGGGAGGAAAATAGACCTCGATGAAGTGACTGACCAATCACTCCAATTGGAATAAACGGCTACGGAAATTGTTCTGGAACCATCTTCCACAGTGGGAGCTGAAGAGAATGGCCAGAACGACATTCATAACGATCATGACATTGATGATGATCATGATGAGAATGAAGAGGAACCTTTTATGCCCCGTAGGTCATCAAGAGTCCGTCAACCTACTGAGTTTTACGGACAGCTTTTGAATGCAATCTCGGCTGATGAGTCGGATGAACCTACAAGTTACAAAGAAGCAATGGAGGAACCCGAGTCCGAGAAATGGCTTGAAGCCATGAAATCCGAAATAGACTCCATGTACACCAACAAAGTATGGACTTTGGTGGATATTCCCGAGGACCACAAGACCGTCGATAATAAATGGATTTTCAAGAAAAAGACTGACGCAGACGGAAACGTATCTGTCTACAAAGCTCGACTTGTCGTGAAGGGGTTCCGACAAATTCAAGGAGTTGACTATGAGGAGACGTTCTCTCCTGTAGCGATGATAAAGTCTATTCGGATCCTACTAGCAATAGCTGCATATCATGATTACGAGATATGGCAGATGGATGTGAAAACTGCATTCCTAAATGGCAACATTGAGGAAGAGTTGTATATGATGCAACCAGAGGGGTTTGTCGATCCAAGGAACGCTGGTAAGGTGTGCAAGATTCAACGGTCCATCTATGGGTTGAAGCAAGCATCTCGGGGCTGGAATATTCGATTTGATGAGGTCATTAAAGCTTTTGGATTTGTCCAAAACGTCGAAGAGTTCTGCGTCTATAAGAAACTGAGTGGGAGATCTGTAACATTCCTTGTGTTATATGTAGATGACATATTACTAATAGGGAACGATAAGAAATTCTTAGAGGAAGTGAAGGAATATCTGAATGGACAATTTTCCATGAAGGACCTAGGTGAAGCTGCGTACATATTGGGGATTAAGATCTATAAAGATAGACCTAATCGATGGTTGGCCTTGAGTCAGAGCACTTATATTGACAAGATATTGAAAAGGTTCAGTATGGGTAACTCCAAGAGAGGCCTCTTTCCAGTTATAAAAGGTGTCAAATTAAGCGTGACTCAATGCCCAACCACAGCAAAAGAGAAGGAGGAGATTTCCTCAAAGCCCTATGCCTCAGCCATAGGTTCTCTCATGTATGCTATGTTATGTACCAGACCGGATTTAGCGCCGGCCATTAGTATGACTAATCGCTACCAGAGTAACCCGGGAATGGCTCACTGGACAGCAGTAAATAACATCCTTAAGTACTTGAGAAGAACCAAGGATATCTTTCTCGTTTATGGAGGAGTTGATGAGGAGCTCACCGTAAAGGGTTACGTTGACGCAAGCCTCGGCTCAGATCTAGATGACTCGAAATCCCAGACGGGATATGTTTTCATGTTGAACGGTGGCGCAATTAGCTGGAGGAGCGGCAAACAGTCAGTCGTCGCCCAATCTACAATGGAGTCGGACTATATTGCCGCTTGCGAAGCGTCTAACGAGGCGTTGTGGCTGAAGAAGTTCTTGATCAAGCTTGGCATCTTTCCCAGATGCACTGACCCCGTGGGAATCTTCTGCGACAACACGGGTGCCATTGCTAACGCGAAGGAGCCAAGAAACTCACTCTACAGCCAAGCACATCCTCCGAAAGTTCCATGTGACGCGAGACTACGTCAGGGATGGACACACTAGGATTCACAAGATACATACGGATCTGAACGCAGCAGACCCGATGACTAAACCTCTTCCACATGGCAAGTTTGAAGAACACCGAGATACCATTGGTGTTAGATACATACCTGATGTAAACTAGTGTAATTTGTACTCTAGTGCAAGTGGGAGACTGTTGGATATGTGCCCTAGAGACAAATTAATAAAGATATTTGTCACATATCCGTTTTGTTCATAATACGTTTTATAATGTGCTATAACTGTATTACTTGGAAATACTAATACAGGTGTAGTATAAAACATGGTCCGTAGTTTAACTCGGGTAAACTATCTCATTGGGCAATTGATTGATCAAGCTTTCCTGATCATGGCGACACTTAAGTCCATTGACAATGAGGTCATATCGTTAAGGGGAATGATGTGATGGACGTACACCCACCTAAAGTATTGCAATGTGATCGAGTCACATAGTTCAGCGTTGCTATGACTTTGTAACATATGTGTAACAGCCCAGTTTTCACAAAAATTAAAAATTTTGTTTTCGCCGTGAATTGTTTGATTGTCTGATTTGTTTGCGATGTTTGCATCCCCGATTTATCGATCGGCGATTATTTTTCTCCCCCTATTCTCGTATCGGAAACATGACCGACCCCTTTCCACCACGGCACACGACTTTGCGACAACGGGATTTCACCCGAGCACCGTCGCTACCGGCACGAGACCAGCCATCGCCACCGGAACGAAAACCCCGTTTATTTAATACACGGATTATTTTATTGGGGCGCCAAAAAATGTTGTCGGAATGTCACCGTAGTGGGGTACGATCGACGGGCTCGACGCGCTGAGCGCGTGGTTCAAGATTTCGTCGGAATCGTAGTCCGTACGGAGTCTCAGCGGTCACGAACGCGATCACCGCACACACGAGAGGGGTACCGGTGGCGTTTGCGTAAACTGGCCAGCCAACCTTCCTATATAATGACCCCCACCTCCCAAACCAGCCAATTAGGGTTCCCCCTCTAAAAATTTTCAGCCACCCCCCTCACAAACCTCCAGATCTGCAAAAAAACCCTCCTCCCCCGAAACCCTAAATTTTGGCCACCCAGGAGCCATCGGATCGAGATCAGACGCTCCCGGAGCCTCCACGTTGCACCTTCCCCAACCTCCAGCCGCCGGTCCCCGCAGGGCCCCGATCTGGGCCGAGGCGGGCCGCAGCCGCGCCGCCCGTGGAGCAGCAGCCGCCGCCGCCTCCGGCCAAGGAGCCGCCGCCGCACGACCTCCTCAGGCGAGCTCCTCCTCGCCTCTGCCCGCGCCTCTCCTCTGTCTCACCTCCCCGTCCTCCTCTGTCCCGTGCAGGAGCCGCCGGAGCCCGTAGCGCCGCCGCGCCTGGCCGGAGTGGCCATGGACGAAGCCCGCGCCGCCGCGCGCCATGGTCCGGCCGCCCTCGCTCTTCTGCATCCCGCGAAGCTCGTCGACCCCACGCTGCCACCGCCTCCCGTCGACCCCACTCCTGCCTCCGGCGCCTCCCCACCACCGCTCGCCGGAGTCCACCGGCGTCGAGCGCCACCACCGTCCGGTCAGGATCGGAAGGATCCCGATCCGACATCCCAGCCAGCCAGCCAGCCGGGTGGGCCGGCTTGCCCTGGCCCAGCCACGCCGCAGCCCGTTGGCTCACCCCGGCCCAGCCGGCCAGCCTCTGCAGCCCGAGCCAGCCAGGCCCCGGCCTCCCAGTCCAGGCCGCCTCATGGGCCGGCCCAAGGGAGGTCCGAGCCCTTTTTTTTTCTTTTTTTCCTGCGCGCTCTGTTATTTTTTCTAAGTCTTTTATAAACTGTTGCTGATCCCGTTTTGCGACGTAATTTCCCGTTGAACCGTAGCTCGGATCGCGATGCGCCAAAAATGAAAGTTGCTTAGAATTGTGTGTACTTTAATTCATCTTTTGTGAGATTTTTTAATTGAGACCATCTTGATTGTGTAATTGTGTGATAAAGTGGGCATCATGCCGTTAAACTGCTAATTTTCCTGTTAAGTGTTGCTGTTATTATTTTGTTGAAATTTGCATGATGATTGTAACAAATCCATGAGACCTATTGCATCGATTCTTTTTCCTATGTGTTAAGCATCATGTGTACTTCATTTCCATGCTATAACTTGTCATGTTTGGGTGCTTTAGCTATATTAAATCTTGCTCCAAAGTGGTGATCCTGATGTTAATGTGATGTTGTCCTGAAAACTGCTATTTTGTTGCAACTTCTGTCGACGAGTGTGTCGCGACCGTTTATCGGATTTGAGTGATTCCAATTGCATATTGTTAAGAATCATGTCTACTTTCATCCCATGTATTGCTATGTCATGTTGCTGCACTTTTTCATATAGATTTACCCCTGTTTATATAGCATGTGTGCATAACTTGTTTTCCTTGTATCTTTTTAACCGTAACTCCGTTTGGGGTGTTCTTTATATGTAACTTGATTAGTTTTTCGTGTACTTTGTGTTTATGCTATTGTTTGCTGTTGTTAACCAACCTAAAATATGGTTTAGGACAGAACAGTACCAAATCTTTTAATCATCGTGCGGCACTTAGTGTTATGCCATGTTTAGGTTGTGCCTCACTTAAATTGACTAGCATAGATAGTTTACTTTATGCTTCACCTTTTGCCATGTTGGTGTGCTATGACATGCTTTCTTGAGTTGCCATGTTAACAACCTGGGTTGATCACCTGTAGCTAAGCAACTTGAACCACCGTAAACGTGCGGTATTCGTCGTGTGTGACGAGTACCCCACTTAAATTGTTCGTAACCGTTCTCGACGATAGATCCGTATCGCGTTGCCGTGCCTTGTGTTGCCTCTTTGATCTTGTGTTGCTCCGTAGTAATAGTGGTGCACCGTTGATTGCTTTCCAGTGTTTCCTTCTTGTGTGCTTCCGCGGGTACCTTCGGAGACGATGCGATCTTGCGATCAACTACACCTTCGGAACCCGACTTATCAACAGGCAAGGACTATACATTACTTATGATCCATTCTATTTCAACCAGCGGTTTGCATGCTAGTCTATGTTAAGTTCGATGTTTGATCCTACCACATGTTTACAACCTCTTTCAAACCGATACAACCATGTCCCTTCCCAGCAAACCTTGTACTGCTATGTTACTATTGCTCGTTGCTCAGCCCCTGCTTAGTATGCATGCTTAGGATGCTACGATGTTACCCTGTTACTCCTTGGTTTGGGATATCACATTATTATATTGTTGTTGATGATATGATTATGATAATGTTGACTATATTCGACGAAGGATGGAAGGTCTAGGCTATCCCGCCCTGACGCTTTGTTCCATTCGAGTCACCTAGGACCCGAGTTCCGGGTATTGGTTTTAAGACTGAGCGTGCCTAACCGCGTGTGGGATTTTATGGGGTCCCCTTTTCTTACCTACCTAGCTTCAAACATTTCTAGTGGTGGCCCAAGCCGATTTACCATTTGAAACAGTGTGTGTGCTGGTCAGCTGCCAGTTGTTTTCAAACCAACCCAGACAGTTGAGGACTTAGTTCCCTTGATGGCCCACCTTGTTGGGCTGAGGACCCAGTTTCCCATGTGTGATTAACCGACTATCCAAACCCGAGACAGACGGTAGAGACCAGATCGAGAGAGCGACCGGCTCCTGAGATGGATGTCGACTCACCGGGGGCCACCCGGATTTGTTCGTTGTTAGTTAGAGGGACCTGTCGTTTCGGATCTCTTGGAACTAAATCATAAAATGGTTGCCTGTGATGGGTAGCAACTGAGAGTGATGGGCGTGCGTGCGGAGCCTCGTAATGTGCAGTTGGTACACCCTGCAGGGTTAAATCTTTTCGAGAAGCCGTGTCCACGGTTATGGACGACTTGAGACCTACTCCTTGTTCATAGACAACAACAACTGAGATAATCTTAATATAACTTGATCAACGTGTGTGTGCCTTGACTGCTTCTACTTCGTCGGGATGCGAAGAGGAGGACAAGGATAGGATAGGTGTTATGCTTGCGTACGTAGTTGATAGCAAGACTTGTTGGAGGCGGTTCCTCATCGAATGCTTGGCTTCTTACCTTACTCTCTAGATCGTTAGCCACTTCATAAATGCTAGTGCGGCAGCAACCTCACCACTTACCCCTTCCTTACCGTAAACTACTAGTTGTCCTACAATGACAAGTGATGAAGTCCTTGCTGGGTCAGATGACCACTACAGTTGGATGCTGAGTACCTCTGTACTCATGATACTACCCCCAAACTCTTTTCAGGGTTCTTGATCGACAACAGGTATGGTGATCGACGTTTCACGTGGAGACTCGACGACGACTAGTTAGGCGGATCCCGGCGGAGGGCCTGGACCCGTGTGGTTATGGGATCGATGTTTTCTCTTTGCCACTAGGCATTTGCTTGTAGTCTGTACTCAGACCATATACCTTCCGCTGTTGTATTGTATTAAGGCAATTGTATGCCGATTGTATGAGATGTTGTATCCTTGTATCTGTAATGTTGTGATATCTTGTTGGAAATCCGGGGCATATGGCTATGTCATATGTCGCGGTGGGACCGATATGTGCTTCGTCCCCGGATCTGGATGGAAACATCTAGATCTGGAACAGTACCGCATATCGGGCCTTACAACTTGGTATCAGAGCCTTACCGACCGTAGGACCCCCTCTCTGGCTGAAGTCGAGTCTAGACAAAAACTATTTTGTAGTTACTAAGTTAGTTGTCGGAGAGTAGGATCTTTTTACTCCTTACCTTTGCTCTGGTCAAGACAAGTGTCGTAAGTGTTTTAAATTCTCGTCTTATCCCCTTCAAAACTTTAGGATCTCGAGTGTGTGGAGTATCGGAACCGTTACAATGCCTTGCGTGCAACGTATTGTCTCGATTCCGAGCTCAGGTGGGAATTCCTGTAGTACCTTTAGCTTCTCCGGTTTCGGATATCATCTGGGTCGTCCTTTGCCCTCCCTCCTTTTGCCCGGCGTTTTTACGACTTGCGTCGAAAACCACTATCCCTTGATCTGGTTTTCGCGATCGTTCTTCCTCTTGTCACTCACGTCTTCGTTATTCCGACGATGTCTTCTCTCTGCGGAAATTTATCTCGACAGAAGTTCGACGTCGACATGGAGCAGAGTCCCTTGTTGGTGGTGTTGAAGATCGTCGTCTCTCTTCTTTCCCACTTCCCCTCTCCCCGGATCGTCCTGGATCTCGGGACGAGATCCCTTGTTGGTGGTGTTGTATTGTAACATCCCAGTTTTCACAAAAATTAAAAAAATTGTTTTCGCCGTGAATTGTTTGATTGTCTGATTTGTTTGCGATGTTTGCATCCCCAATTTATCGATCGGCGATTATTTTTCTCCCCTATTCTCGTATCGGATGCGTGACCGACCCCTTTCCACCACGGCACACGACTTTGTGACACCGGGATTTCACCTGAGCACCGTCGCTACTGGCACGAGACCAGCCATCGCCACCGGAACGAAAACCCCGTTTATTTAATAAACGGATTATTTTATTGGGGCGCTGAAAAATGTTGTCGGAATGTCACCGTAGTGAGGTACGATCGACGGGCTCGACGCGCTGAGCGCGTGGTTCGAGACTTCGTCGAAATTAGAGTCCGTACGGAGTCTCGGCGGTCACGAACGCGATCACCGTACACGCGAGAGGTGTACCGGGGGCGTTTGCGTAAACTGGCCAGCCAACCTGCCTATATAATGACCCCCACCTCCCAAACCAGCCAATTAGGGTTCCCCCTCTTGAAATTCGCAGCCACCCCCCTAAAAAACCTCCAGATCTGCAAAAAAAAACCCTCCTCCCCCGAAACCCTAAATTTTGGCCACCCAGGAGCCATCGGATCGAGATCGGACGCTCCCGGAGCCTGCACGTCGCACCTTCCCCAACCTCCAGCCGCCGGGCCCCGCAGGACCCCGATCTGGCCGAGGCGGGCCGCAGCCGCGCCGCCCGTGGAGCAGCAGCCTCCGGCCAAGGAGCCGCCGCCGCACGGCCTCCTCAGGCGAGCTCCTCCTCGCCTCTGCCTGCGCCTCTCCTCTGTCTCACCTCCCCATCCTCCTCTGTTCCGTGCAGGAGCCGCCGGAGCCCGTAGCGCCGCCGCGCCTGGCCGGAGTGGCCATGGACGAAGCCCGCGCCGCCGCGCGCCATGGTCCGGCCGCCCTTGCGCCTCTGCATCCCGCGAAGCACGTCGACCCCATGCTGCCACCGCATCCCGTCGACCTCACTCCTGCCTCCGGCGCCTCCCCACCACCGCTCGCCGGAGTCCACCGGTGTCGAGCGCCGCCACCGTCCGGTCGGGATCGGGAGGATCCCGATCCGACGTCCTAGCCAGCCAGCCAGCCGGGTGGGCCGGCCTGCCCTGGCCCAGCCACACCGCAGCCCGTTGGCTCACCCCAGCCCAGCCGGCCAGCATCTGCAGCCCGAGCCAGCCAGGCCCCGGCCTCCCAGTCCAGGCCGCCTCATGGGCCGGCCCAAGGGAGGTCCGAGCCTTTTTTTTTCTTTTTTTTCCTGCGCGCTCTGTTATTTTTTCTAAGTCTTTTATAAACTGCTGCTGATCCCGTTTTGCGACGTAATTTCCCGTTGAACCGTAGCTCAGATCGCGATGCGCCAAAAATGAAAGTTGCTTAGAATTGCGTGTACTTTAATTCATCTTTTGTGAGATTTTTGATTTGAGGCCATCTTGATTGTGTAATTGTGTGCTAAAGTGGGAATCATGCCGTTAAACTGCTAATTTTCCTGTTAACTGCTGCTGTTATTATTTTGTTGCAACTTTGCATGATGATTGTAACAAATCGATGAGACCTATTGCATTGATTCTTTTTCCTATGTGTTAAGCATCATGTGTACTTCATTTCCATGCTATAACTTGTCATGTTTGGGTGCTTTAGCTATATTAAATCTTGCTCCAAAGTGGTGATCCTGATGTTAATGTGCTGTTGTCCTGAAAAAGGCTTTTTGTTTCAACTTCGATCGACGAGTGTGTCGCGACCGTTTATCGGATTTGAGTGATTCCAATTTCATATTGAAGCATCATGTCTACTTTCACCCATGTATTGCTATTTCATGTTGCTGCACTTTTGCATATAGATTTACCCATGTTTATACAACATGTGTGCATAACTTGTTTTGCTTGTATCTTTTTAACCGTAACTCCGTTTGGGGTGTTCTTTATATGTAACTTGATTAGTTTTTCGTGTACTTTGTGTTTATGCTAATTTTTGCTGTTGTTAACCAACCTAAAATATGGTTTAGGACAGAACAGTACCAAATCTTTTAATCATCGTGCGGCACTTAGTGTTATGCCATGTTTAGGTTGTGCCTCACTTAAATTGTCTAGCATAGATAGTTTACTTTGTGCTTCACCTTTTTCCATGTTGGTGTGCTATGACATGCTTGCTTGAGTTGCCATGTTAACAACCTTGGTTGATCACCGGTAGCTAAGCAACTTGAACCACCGTAAACGTGCGGTATTCGTCGTGTGTGACGTGTACCCCACTTAAATTGTTAGTAACCGTTCTCGACGATAGATCCGTATCGCGTTGCCGTGCCTTGTGTTGCCTCTTTGATCTGTTGTTGATCCGTAGTAATAGTGGTGCACCGTTGATTTCTTTACAGTGTTTCCTTCTTGTGTGCTTCCGCGGGTACCTTCGGAGACGATGCGAGCTTGCGATCAACTACACCTTCGGAACCCGACTTATCAACAGGCAAGGACTATACATTACTTATGATCCATTCTATTTCAACCAGCGGTTTGCATGCTAGTCTATGTTAAGTTCGATGTTTGATCCTACCACATGTTTACAACCTCTTTCAAACCGATACAACCATGTCCCTTCCCAGCAAACCTTGTACTGCTATGTTACTATTGCTCGTTGCTCAGCCCCTGCTTAGTATGCATGCTTAGGATGCTACGATGTTACCCTGTTACTCCTTGGTTTGGGATATCACATTATTATATTGTTGTTGATGATATGATTACGATAATATTGACTATATTCGACGAAGGATGGAAGGTCTAGGCTATCCCGCCCCGACGCTTTATTCCATTCGAGTCACCTAGGACCCGAGTTCCGGGTATTGGTTTTAAGACTGACCGTGCCTAACCGCGTGTGGGATTTTATGGGGTCCCCTTTTCTTACCTACCTAGCTTCAAACATTTCTAGTGGTGGCCCAAGCCGATTTACCATTTGAAACCGTGTGTGTGCTGGTCAGCTGCCAGTTGTTTCCAAACCAACCCGGACCAGTGAGGACTTAGTTCCCTTGCTGGCCCACCTTCTTCGGCTGAGGATCCAATTTCCCATGTGTTATTAACCGGCTATCCAAACCAGAGACAGACGGTAGAGACCAGATCGAGAGAGCGGCCGGCTCCTGAGATGGATGTCGACTCACCGGGGGCCACCCGGATTTGTTCGTTGTTAGTTAGAGGGACCTGTCATTTCGGATCTCTTGGAACTAAATCATAAAATGGTTGCCTGTGATGGGTAGAAACTGAGAGTGATGGGCGTGCGTGCGGAGCCTCGTAATGGGCAGTTGGTACACCCCTCCAGGGTTAAATCTTTTCGAGAAGCCGTGTCCACGGTTATGGACGACTTGAGACCTACTCCTTGTTCATAGACAACAACAACTGAGATAATCTTAATATAACTTGATCAACGTGTGTGTGCCTTGACTGCATCTTCTTCGCCGTGATGCGAAGAGGAGGACAAGGATAGGATAGGTGTTATTCTTGCGTAAGTAGTTGATAGAAAGACTTGTTGGAGGCGATTCCTCATCGAATTCTTGGCTTCTTACCTTACTCTCTAGATCGTTAGCCACTTCATAAATGCTAGTGCGGCAGCAACCTCACCACTTACCCCTTCCTTACCATAAACTACTAGTTGTCCTAGAATGACGAGTGATGAAGTCCTTGCTGGGTCAGATGACCACTACAGTTGGATGCTGACTACCTCTGTACTCATGATTCTACCCCCAAACTCTTTTCAGGGTTCTTGATCGACAACAGGTATGGTGATCGACGTTTCACGTGGAGACTCGACGACGACTAGTTAGGCGGATCCTGGCGGAAGGCCTGGACCCGTGTGGTTATGGGATTGATGTTTTCTCTTTGCCACTAGGCATTTGCTTGTAGTATGTACTCAGACCATATACCTTCCGCTGTTGTATTTTATTAAGGCAGTTGTATGCCGATTGTATGAGATGTTGTATCCTTGTATCTGTAATGTTGTGATATCTTGTTGGAAATCCGAGGCATATGGCTATGTCATATGTCGCGGTGGGACCGATATGTGCTTCGTCCCCAGATCTGGATGGAAACATCTAGATCTGGAATAGTACCGCATATCGGGCCTTACAATATGGCTTAGTCCTTAGACCGTAACGATCATACGTAATTGTCATCTATGAGGAGACTTTGATTTGTATCCCACCGCCTGACTGAAATATGCTGGCTATAACGGTGCACTTTGGGTATTCCGAAATAGATGGTTGATGAGTATGTTAATAGATCAGAGCGGGATTTGTCAGTCCTTGTGAAAGGACAGGTACTCTAGGCCCACTCGATGATATTGCATCAACACCTTGCAAGGACGTGACTAGGTCACAAGAGATGCAATGATCATGGAGGAGAGAAGTTGTTTGTTGTGAACGATATGTGAACACAGTATGTAAGATACCGACGATCAAACCTCGGACAAACAAAGTACCGCAGCACAAAGGGATTACGTCGTATCGTTAATGGTTTCAAAAAGCGATCGAAGTTCATTCGATGGAAGTGCAGGGTCTGTCAAGGATTGTAACCAGGTCCAACTGGCTAGTCATTGGTCAATGAGTAGAGTCTCGACCATGTCTGCTGTTTCCCGGACCGTTAGGGTGTTACACTTAAGGGCAATCGATGCATAGGACAGTTACGGGATCAATCAGTGAAATAGGAGGAATCACTGGAATAGTTCCGGAGGAGGACGAAATGGTTTCCGGACATTTTGAATAGTTCAAAATATAGTTTAATTGTTTTAATAATGTTTTATTATTTAATTATCTGAATTAAATATTTAAAACATATTAAATAAATTAAAAAAAATGGGAAAAGGCTAAATGGGCCCATGGGGCCCATTAAGGGAGGAGGGGGTCTCCCTCCTTGGGCTTGGCGCCAAGGGTGGGGCCCACCACCCCCCTTGGCCGGCGCACTCCCCCCCTTGGCCTATATAAGGAGGGGTAGACCCCCCTTTTTCCATACACACCAATATCTCCTTCTTCCTCCTTCTCCTTCCCGGAAGTGGACTCCCCTTGTTTGGAGTCTGCACCTGGATTGGAGTTCTCCACCATAAGGCAGGCCGTCGTTCTGCTGGAGTCGGGATCCGTAGCCGTCTTTCTTCCGCTGCTCGGCTGGTTTGGGGCCCGGGAGGAACATCGATTGTACCGTACGTGTATAATCTCTTCGAGGCACTACACCTATGGTGCTACTTCGTCGCTGGAGGTTTATCGGGAGTCATCCTCGCCGGTGGTGGTCTTCTACACGACAGGGAGGTCGTAGTTCCGAGTCTACGCCAGCCACGTTCGCAAGAACGTTTCCCTCTTTCGGTCTTCAAAGGTATGAACACTGATTCCCTCCGTTACTTTACATCGCCATAGCATAGATCTTGGGTTCGGGTACCGTAGGTATGAAAAATTTGTGTTTTCTGCCCCGTATCCCAACAGCCTTTCCTGTGTAGCATTGTCCATCCCGCTCTTCTTGCCTTGTAAGAAGGGCAGATGATGGAAACGGCGAGGTCTTCAAGGGAATCCCGTTCACCTTCCTTGAGGCTGCCCGCCACCCTGTACTGCTTCTGTAGGTTGACGAGGTTGGTTACCCGCAAGCCAGATTTTCTGAGCACCTTCTTGTCGTTTGCGGTGTCGACGGCGACGAAGGTGTACTTCTCACTAGAGAGGAACGCCTCGAGCCTCTGGCAGCGGCCGACAGCCCTGCTGATCTAGTAGAGGAGGAATTTCTGCCCGACGCAGAACTTCATGACGGCATCCCTACTGTTATCCTTGGTGTAATCGATGTCAAGGCCGACAACCTTGTAGCACATCGTCGCCAGGTCTTCCTCAAGCTCCTCGATGCAGATGGCAGCCTTGCAGGGGTCGTTGGCGTACCAGATGGAGAGTTTCATCCCAACGTGGGCATCGATGGTATGATCATGGTTGATCTTTCGACACTCTACCATCGGCGTGGTGATTTTTTGCAACTGCAGGGTGATGGCGTAGTGGCCGGCGGCGTCGGGGATCCAAGGTGTACGATGCATGCGAGCGCAGGAGGAGGAAGACGATGGTTAATTTTGAGGCGAATGATGCATGGGAGGGCTGAGGGACCCGGTTATCATAGAGGGGATGGATGAATCAGCGGTTTTCCCCGCATTCCTCCTTCTCAACATGAAGTTTCTTTTTTAGCCTCAACTGCATGCACTCAAGTCTCCATGGTAAGTAATGGCGCACTTACTTCCCTGAGAACGTGCGTGTAGTCCCATCGGTGCCACTTCGTGCGTGTAGTCCCATCGGCTCCATGGGTTATATTTTCACGCACGATTCTTCTCACAAATCCGTGTGGGATAGTCACCCTATTACGGATACCCGCAACAACCTTACCGTGTGCGATTTTTGTCATCACACCTACCCCCGTGTAACACCCTCAGTGTCTGGAACAGTAATCACTTTGACTGTTGACTAATACTGTTGAAAATCATGCCTTGTTCATCTTTGAATCCAAACAAACTCAAAATGTCTTTTTATGAATATTAAAAATATGTGACAAATAAAACTTGGTCCAAAATGTTTGCATCCACTTTTGTCAAATCCAAAATATTCAGTGGATCATGTCTAGGTGGTCATGGGAATTTATTAAGTTGAAAAATAATTCAAACAAAGATAAACAACAACAAAACATCACCATTTAATAGTTGCAGCTCAAAAATAAATAGCAAAATAATTTATAAAAGTCCAAATCTTTTTGTGACAACTCCCTAAGCTGAAACACAAATGTACCAACAAGTTTCACACTTGGAAAAAATCATTTGATAGCAAAGAACATAAAAACAGTAGTAAAGGGGCCCCCTTTAATCAATTATTAAATTGCCAAAAATCCAAATGAATTTCTCTTGGGCCCAAACTTTTGTGGCACTTCTTTAAAGTGCAACACTATTTATGGAACTTGTTTCACAATTTACAAAATTCAAATACTAGGCAAATAAAATAAGAACAAAAAAGAAAGAAATAAAACAAAACAAAATAGAAAAAACCCTAAGCTACGCCTAGGGCAACCCTTCCCCACGGCCCGGCCCACCCCTTCCCTCCTCTCTCCTCCCACCTGCCGCTCACCTGCTCCCCCCTGTGGCGCCACGGCCATGGCCGCACATCTAGGCCGGTCCCCTCTCCCTCACCTGCTCCATTGTCGCTAAGGGCGCACCCCTGCAACCCCTGGACACCCCCTCCCCCATTGCCCTCCCTCCTCACCTCGCGCTCGCAGGGAGAAATGGCGCCCGACGCTACCTTCGCCATTGCCGTGGCCAGTCGCGGCCACTGACCTTGCGCCGCCCTGCCTTCGTGTCTAGGAGGTGCTCCGTCGTCGTCTTCGTCTACCCGCAGAAGCAATCGAGCCGGGAAGCTTCACCGCGAGCGCTGCGCCACCATTCCCCAACCACGGCCGCCGTGATCGCCGCGCCGATTCGCCGCATCCCGAGCTCCTCCAGCCTCCATGTGACATCCTCGAGCATCCCTGTGAGCCTCTACACTTTTCCCCTCTTCTTCCATCGTCATTTGCGTGCTCGGTCGTCGTCCCCGCTGTGCCATGTCCCGGACGACGCCATGGCTGTCCAAGCCGTGCTCACCGTGCTCCTATTGCCCGCGTAAGTGCACCAGCGTGCTCCCTGGGAGACTTAGGTTCGATTTGACCGAATATTCCGCTCGTTTTCGCCGCGCAGCTCCATTTGCCTTTACGGCCGAAGGTCACCTCCGCCATTGTTGAAGCTATGCTCGGCTCCGTCCACCTCTGCGGCAGCTACGGCTACCGATCGACGCGGGAGAACACCAGCTCTCCAACGAACCTAGCCGTGCAAGCTCTCGTCGCCGGAACTGGCCGGAACGGCGACCTCGTCGTCGACTGTTGTCGCAGGCGTGCCCAAGAGCCACTGGCAGGTGGCCCCCACCTGTCAGGTGGTTAACTGGCTGTTAACCATCCACTGACAGTGGGCCATACCCCCTGTTAATCCCACTGTTAAGTTTAATCTGAGAAAACCTGTTAGTTTATAACCTGTGGAGCTGACATATGGGCCCCACCAGATAACCCTTCGTTTTAAGTTAAATAGAAACTGTTAGGCTGACAACTGGGTCCCACCTGTAAGAAATTAAGATAAAAGATATAGAAATGCTAATAGTCTATGACATGTGGGCCCTGGCTCTGTATTAATTTAATAAAATGAATTATTAGCACTGTGAGGCTGACTAGTGGGACCCACTGGTCAGGTTTGACAAGTCAACTCCACTGTTGTGGATAATGTTGGTTTATTAGTAAAAAAAATTCTGAAAATTCTTTAAAATGATTTAAACTTAGAAATTCAATATCTTTTAAACCGTAAGTCCGATGAAAATATTTTATACATCAAAAGTGATCAGAAAAATGCAATAAATAAGAATACGCTACCCGCATACCCACATCACCCCTCTAACATACTAAAGCAGAGACTTCCCCCCTCCGGATCGTTTGATCGGTAAAGACCCAGTACCGGTAAAACTTTCCGGATGGATTTGTTCTGAACTTAAAAGTTGTTCGGAATGCGTCAACGATCACGGATACACTATCCACATGTCCGTCAGATATTCACGACACTACAGACATGGAACAATTCCCCCTTTGATTGCACTGTCCGGTAATCACCCGGAGCCGGTAAAAGATCCGGTTAAATTCCCGTTTCGTCCGCAACCTGAAGCACCACGTTAGTTCACCCCTAGCATAACGTGTTGCCATGTATTGAATTTGTGTTGCTTTTATTCCTGTGTATTTATTGTTTCTTCCCCCCTCTCTTATTGTCCGGTAGTCTCGACGACCGCTGCCGATGCCCTGTGATCGACTACGTCGTCGACGACCGTACCCCTCCCGCGAGCTTCCAGGCAAGCAGAGCCATTCTCTTCCTCAGATATCGCCTATCTTTCCGTACTATTCTTGCACTAGGCATTGTTACTGCTGCTGCTACGTTACAATCCTATTCTATTGCATAGCATGTTTTTGTCGCCCCTTGATGTACCTCCTTTATCCTATGCTGCCTATTATTATGCATTATTCAGTAGTGATCCCTGCGCATTGTTAGCTAGGACTAGATAGCGGGCCGTGATCACTCAGGGGAGTGAACGCGGATACAAATATTATAACTGCACAGGTACGGTACAATGCAGACACCGCCTAAGGCCCCTACCTCGGCTCTGCCGAGCCACATCAAGTGGAGATATCGTGGAGTAATCCTCGTACTCCACTCGTTGCTGACTCTGTGTAGCCGCTCTAGGTACCTGAGAAACGGTTGTCCTTCAGGTAAGAAGTCGGGAGACCCAACGGTGCCCGCGAGTGGTATTGCGACGGGACGACAGGGAGGGTACGACCGGTGTACCGGTGTGCTTGACCCCTGATCGTTGGCCGCGAGAGTTACCAAACCACGAAAGTCGAGCTCCTCCAGGAGCACACGCGAGACAAGGTAAGGAGACGGTTCACCTTATTGGTAACCGCAGAGACTTGGTGGGACGACAGGGCAGGCACCGATGTACTGGTGGTCCTGACTGCTGTCGTTGTCCGCGGGTCAGTTAAGTCGAGGCAACGATAACGGTTGCCCCACATGTTAATAAAATGACTAATGGTTCGGCGGATGACTTGAGTAGCCTTTTGGCTTATACGCGCTGCCTACATGTGGGAATTACGAGTTATGGTCTCCTCTGCTTCATAGTGTCGTCCGAGGACTCTTCAGACGTCAGCAGTACCGCGGCCTGCGCCGGGAAGTGGTGTTGTCTTATTTGCTCGTGCGGTGGGGTCTTATTTGGATTTTCTTTAACTTCACCGGCCAGCCACGCACAGTGGAGGAGTACGTTCGGGTTGGGGTCCAAGGCTCGGCGTACTTAGGATTTAGACCGGCGGATGGCCTCTCTGTTGAGTTTGAAAGATGGGCTACGGAGTGTCGGATAGCCTCGGTGGAGCGTTCCCTAACAAGGTGCCCGCCACCCTGGAGATCCGTGCGTGTATTGTAACACAAGTGCACCCACGCAGGGAAGATTAATCTATTCGATAGCCGTGTCCACGGTAACAGGACACTTTATGCTAAAGCTGGATCTTACCACTACAAACTATTATTATTAAACTGTATGGTTTCGGGTTTTCTTCGTCGCGGGGATGTCGAGGAGGTGAACTCGGAGGCATTGCTAATTATTACAACTTATTATTATACAATGCTGTAGCAACTTCTGCTGCATTATTACTTTATGCTTTATATAAACTGTTGGCTGATTCTTACCTCGTGCTGCAAGACTCGTCGGAAGATGCTAGTCTTCGATAGGCCTAGCTTCTTACCCTTATTCTGATTTCTACCTTGCAGTCCACTATATATAGCCTCCCCTTTCCATTGATACAATGCATAAATGCTTAGTAGCGGACGTAAGACTCGCGGGTATGCTAGATACTCACCTGCTTTATTTTCCCCTTTTATTGTTTTGTCTGATCAGCCGCTGCAGTCGACGTTGGAGCCTTGGAGTCCAGGAGAAGGAGATCCCCGATGCCGACCACCGCAACGTGAAGATCCCCGATGCCTTCTACGACGTCGAGTTCCTCGTTGACCAGGAGTAGTTTTGAGGTTCCCAGGCAGGAGGCCTCGCCTTTTCGATCGAGTGTTGATTTTATGCTAGCCTTCTTAAGGCAACCTTGTATTCTGGTGTTTGTACTCAGATACTATTGCTTCCGCTAACTTTGTGATTTCGAGCTGTTGTATTCGAGCCCTCGTGGACCCTCGCTTCTATTAAACAGCTTGTATTATTTTATTTGTAGAGTTGTGTTGTGATATCTCACCGTGAGTCCCTAATCTCGATCGTCTACCTTGTATGTATGATTACTGTACACGGCTTGATTTTGGGGGAGTCACACCCCGAGTGTTTGGAACTTAAAGAGAGGTGGCTCAAAATTTCGAGGATGACGGGTTCCATGGATAGTTTCCCCTGTATGACACATGTTTATCGAATGGAACTGTGTGTAATCTATGTTTCCCCCGCTCAAGTTTTCAGTTTCCAAGCGAAATTTTCAGTACCCGTGCCTTATGTGTGTATTTCAACCTTCTCCCCCACCCACACCCATCCCCCAACTCACTCATAGCCCCCATCCTCGGTTGCCGCCACCATCTACTCCGCGCTGTCGCGCTCCTCTCGTTCTTATCAGGTAAACCACCGATCTGTATCCCTTCTTCGTACCATCTGCGTACATGGATCCGGCGAAACACCCTCTTTCATCCATATCCATCACACCTTACCCCAAATAATCGCCGCCTAAGCATTTCCACATATCACCGTGAGCTCGAGGACGTAGATGTGGTCGCTGATAGTCATCTCCCAGCCGCACTAGCTGGCTCGGCACATCAGATCCCGGTGCATTCCTTCCTTGTGCCCTCGGACGAACACCTCACCGCGGTTTTAGCCGATTGGGGTGCCTACTTTGCTAGGATGGAGTGTATAAATCAGCGTGCATGTGTCTTTCTTCATCTACTGCGTGCTGGTCTCGACATCGAGCTCGTCAACAACGACGGCTTGACAAGGGCTATGACACAGATGAAGTCTCCCAACTTTCATCTATTGGATGCCCTCCTTTGATCTCGTCGAGCGCTCAGTGAAGGACATGCGATGCATGTACCCCTAGGAGCCCCTTTTGTTGTTTATGAAAGCCGCTTGCAGAACCGGTGGCTCAACATCACCAGCTGCCAAGTCAGATCTGTTCGACAACTACAACCACGAGGAGGGCACCCATGACGTGTCCTCTCCCAAGGGGAAGAAGCTGTTCAAATTACTATCTTTATCAAAATAGCTAAAAAAGTTTGTTCTTGGGTAAGAATTTCTAGGGATGAAAATCGTGAACATATCTCTTTGCACCAATGCCATTCTAATGTCCATATGTAGGTATCAACTAGTCTGTTATTCTCCTTCTGTTGGTTTGATGATGCAATGACATGTTCAACTATGATGTGTTTGGCTATGTAATGCATGGTCTGCTAAAAAACTTGGTTCTTGGGCAAGCATTTCTGGGGATGAAAAATCAAAAACATATCTCTTTGCAACTCAATCAAAGTTTCTAAATGTTGCTAATACGATCTACCTATTCACCGATATTGATGCCATGATATGTTAAACTATGATGTGTTTGTTTGTGTTATGCACACTGATATTTAGGTATCAACTAGTCAGTTTGATTCCACCAATACCATTTAATGTCTATATTTAGGTATCAACTAGTCTGCTATGCTCGTTCTGTTGGTCTGATGATGGAATGACATGTTCAACTATGTTGTGTTTGGATATGTAATGCATGCTCTGCTAGTATTTAACTAATAACAAATACTTGTTATAACGGCTATATTCGGTTGTCATCACTCCTGGTCTAGTTAACATGATTTTCCTTTTTCTTTCAGTTGATTTACTATCATATTAATCTTTAAAATCTAACTATCTTTCTTACTGTCATAATTTGCAAAGACGACAACATGGACGTCGAACGATGACTTATTTCTTACTGTCATTTGCATCTATCTCTCTTAACCAAAATGGTTACCAGTAAATCAAGTCTGATCCGTGCATAATGGTACTCTTCTCTTGTGAGAATCTTTAATGCTCTTTTGACTGCTCTCTGGCACCATGGCAAATGATGCCACATTACAGGATTAGTTAGCCTCCACCATATATCTAGAAGGATCAAGTGAATCCACATACAGTATCTCTCAGGTGTGTTATACAAGGTCCTTACTAGAGCTGGGTACCATTATGCACAGATAAAAAACTTGGTTCTTGCGTAAGCATTTTTGGGGATGACAATCATGTACATATCTCGTTGTAACTCATTCCAAGTTTCTAAACGGTGCTACTATGATCTACTTATTCATTGACACTGATGCCATGATATGTTAAACTTTGATCTGTTGGCCTGTGTTATGCATACTGATATTTAGGTATCAACTAGCCACTTCGATTCCACCAATACCTTTTTTAATGTCTATATTTGTTTCTTGCCAATCCCCATCTAGTTAACATGAATCCCTACTTTTCTCTATGTTTCTTCCCCTTGGATATTAATCTACACAATCAAACTATCTTTTTACTGCCATGATCTGCCATGAAATATGTTGTGTTTCTTTCTTATGCATAATGTGATATTTAAGTATTAATAAATACTCTGTTAAACTTCACCAATACCAGTTGTAATCACCGTAATTGGTTGTTGTCAATCATGTTCCAGTTAACATGCTTTTCTATTTTCACTCCATTGTTTTACCATCATGTTATTGCTCACATCCGAACAATCTATATTTTGATTAATTTTGATTTATCTCATTCTGTTTTTAATCCACCAAAACAATGGTTCAGTTTTACCCCTTCCTTTACCAGCATCTTAAAACTTAACAATCAAGATATCTTTCATAGTCTGATGATTTTTATCCCAATCTGTACTTATGCAGGAAAAACAATGCGAGATGTCATTGTTTAGCATCATGGTTAGTTTCATCCCATGGCCTTTATTGCCTCATTCTACAAGTACATAATATATTTTCATGGTTTAGTTGTTGCTTCTATAGGTACATACATCAGGGGTTCAGATCCACACGTCCACCCTTTTTGCCTATGGGGTAATGACATATTCATGACCGATTGCCAAGTGAGGAAACTAAAAAAGATTGTTAGGAGAAAGAGATGGGAGATGACAATTAAACTTTTTGTCTATTCTTTATCCAAGACAACTACGAACTTCAGGATGGTAAGAACTACGCAATCTTCCTTTTTCATGCTCATATTGAGTTGTTAGTCATCACTCACCACTATCTGAATGTTATAATTTTCAGTGGTTCCCAAAGAAGTTTACTCAAGATTACCTAGCAAAATCCATGCTTGGTGCGGAGGCAACCAAAATAAAAGTCTATCATCTAGACTATCATGAAGACGGTCTACATGTCTTCCTGAAGTCTATGAAGGATGGATGGGCATTCCGCTTCTACAACTGCCCTGACAGCGAAAATGACTTTTGCATCTCTCTATACCACCTTTAATACTCATCTGGTTCATTGTTCTGATTATGCAGTTTCTGTAATTCTTCAACACTAGTTTTATAGGGTAGACCATTAGTTGTTGTGATTTGAATTATTCTTTTATTGTTGAACCTTTGTAAATTGGATGTATACAATTTTGAGTTTCACATATTATTAAATTCAATTTATAATTTCAAATACATGATAATTATAATTGCTGGTAATAAATTAAGGTGAAATAATTGTTGTTCTATAGATTAAGTTGCACACGGTTTCTTGGGACCAATCGTTTGCATAGAGCTCAACAACACAAACGTTGTCCCTCTGAACTGTGTCGATTAGATCATGCATCATACACGTTCTGTGTATAAAAACCGTCAGCCAGTATCCACAACAGACCACAAGTTTTGATTAGAAAAACTGTCTGCGATTCTGAATATCCCACACAATATGGAAACATGAAATGTGTGTGATCAATCCTAATAGCACACATGCGTTGCGAAATACAAACGTTTGTGATCTCTCTAAATTGGCACACGTGTACTGAAATAAAACCGTTTGGAAAATATAGAACATGCACACATTTAAAATTTAGTAACAATGGCTGATAATAGTATGGTCGCACACAAACAGTTGTAGAAAATCGTCAGTCATACATGAAGGGTTACAACCGGAAACCCAAAACCCGATAGTGTAAACCCAAATCCGGTACCATAAAGAAACTGTGTGGGATCTATCTAGTGTCATGGCGGTGCTTTTCTATTGCTTGTTTGTGTTCCTAGTCGCATTGCAAACGATCGTGTCGTGAACTGCATGTGATACATATGTTATGTCCACACGGTCATTCTGGCAATGGCCGTGTGGGATATCATCGTACATCGGACACAATTTTTTAAATGGAAGCGTCTGGTTGACATTGCCACATAGAAAACGGTTTATCGCTCTCGTGTGGAAAAGGCACCCCCATCACAATCGCGAGCAAGGCGACGGTTCCAATTCCCGTAGGCGATAGGGGTCAAAACCGTTTGGATAGACCCTAACAGCACTAGTGTTCTATTCATAAACATGTGTAAGCATGTGATAAGTCAATCCAAACATTCTCCGAAGGGAAATACCACTTCAATATGCCAAACCATTAACAATGTAATGCATGCATATCATTTAAATAACACATTATGCACTCCAGCTATTTGAGACTAGCCACAAAGAAAGCATGAACTACTGGGAAAAGATTGTAAACATAGCACTATGTCTCTACAAGATGGTCTCTAGATCATAAGTACATGCATATGTTAAAAAGTAGAAACAAATAGAGTTCATACCGGCTTTCCTTGTTGCGTTCCTTCCATCGATCTTCATCATTACTGCCTCGTCACTTGCACAATCGAACGTCGAAAGATATAATCAAGTGCAAATGCAACCATGGACGTGAGCTGAACTCTGCAAACAAACTAAACTAGAGAGAGAAATGAAATCTTTTTGGGGTTTTCAAAGGTTAACCAAAAGCAAAAGAAAGGAGAAATATTTATGTTGTTTTTGCAAATGAAGAAAGATCAAAGAAGAACAGGCAACAACTCTGAAAAGATTAAAATGAACACCATGGATGATACAATGAAAGGGGAGTAGGGTACATACTCCCCCAAGCTTAGGCTTTTGGCCTAAGTCGGGCTCGACTACTGCAGGCCCCAGGATCTCCCTCGGGCTCCGAATAGCTCCATGGATCGTACTGATCAGCTGGTACGGAGAACGACACCCTACCATCTGATGGCGTGGAAGTGTTAATGGCTTCTCGCCCTTCGTTGGTTACCCCAAGTGGAAGGTGAGATGTAGGATAGCAGCAAATTTCCCCTATGTAGAGGATAGTGTTTGTCTCCCGTAGGACTCCGGCGATGATAAGTAGGTGGCAAGAAAACAATGGCACCGTTTACGACAAACGTTGCTTCCTTGACCTGGACCTGCACATGACACAAATAACGTTGCTCCCAACAAAGTTCAGAGAGGTTGTCAATCTCTCCGGTTTTGTTGTTTACAAAGGGTCAAACACACAAGGGATAATGATAATGATAGCAACTGAAAGTAAATGCGAGAAAATAAATGAGCTTGTAAACAGTGATGAGAATATGGACCGGGGTCCCGTGATGTTCACTAGTGATGTCTCTCTCCCAAAAGACGAAAAAACTGCTATGCGAGGTAAACAAATTACAGATGGGCAATTGACAGAATTATATGCGCACCACAAGCTAACTATGATACAAAAGAAAGGAAGAGGCTCATAAGCATGGGATGTACGCCAAAATAAGTAGACCGAAATCCATCTGCATCTACTACTAATCATCCACCTTGAGATATCTATCCAGAACATCTCGCTAGTATTAAGTTGCGAGCCCCACCCAAAGTGTAAACCCAAAGCAACAGACAACTGCATTAAAAAGAACTTTGCGTAAAGTAACCAATCCTTGCAACCACGGTTACAAGCACCGTTGTTTTTCCCCTTGTGGCCACAACATATCCCCTAAACTCAAGTTTCTGTCACTCAAGTGTGTCATCATGGGGCATGTACCCACAATCGAGCATAACGTTCTCTCTTGGAGTTACTACCTACCACATGTCCAAAGCAATAAACATCAACGGAGAAAATGCAAGAATTACTTAGGAACAAAAATATAAGAGATAAAAACCAAATGTATTACTCTATCACAATCTGAAAAATAATCTCATAATCCATCAGATCCCATCAAACTCAGCATAGCAACAGCAGAAGAATTACATAAGTGCCTCGATCATGTAGGGCAACTCACGTGGTCTAAACAAAGAAGAACAAAGAGGGGAGGAGAACATCACATAGCTACTGATCAGGAACCCATGGTCCAAGTTAGACTACTCACGGCACATCCGGGAAGCGTCCATGGTGGAGGGGAAACTCCTAGAGGTCGATCCTCCCTCCGGCAGGGTGCCGGGAAGGCTCCTAACGGTTCTCCCGATCTTGGAAACGCGGCGGCGGTGAAACAGAGGTGAGAGTGCGAAAGTGTTTAGTCTTCGGAAGTTTCCCGTGACGTAGATTAAATAGGCGAAGGGGGGCAGCCAGGGGGGTCACCAGGGGTTCAGGCGCCCCCCTGGCCGCACCAGGTGGCCGCCTGGGCGCCTGGTGGTGGGCCCCTGGCCCTCTTTCGGGCTTCTGGAGTCTTCCGACATGCTGATTTTTTATCTGATATTTCCCGGATTTTTGGAGCACTTTTTATATGGGGGAAAACTGAAATAAAAAACAGCAGAAAACAGGAACTGGCACTGGGGTGCACTGAGTTAGTAGGTTATTCCAAATATGAACAGATGTGTATGAAAGTGTATCTAGATCATAGCAATATCACACAAAACATGCATGGAGCAAGCATAAATTGTCGATACGTTTACGACGTATCAACATCCCCAAGCTTAATTCCTGCTCGTCCTCGAGTAGATAAATGATAACAGGCATAATTTCTGTGGTGACATGCTAGCAACCATATAAGAACTTTGAAAATTAAAGAAATCAAGGTATGCAATTCAATTCAAGTCATAACATGCAAGAGTCTATATTAGCATTGAAACAAGCAACAAAAGAACATTAGGTGCAAGAGCTCTCGTTGTCCGTGACTCGAATGTCTCCAAATGGTGTTTGCGTACAAGAAGGGGGATAGGGAATACGAGAAGAAAAAGTATTTTTGTTGAGAACTCCATCTACTAAAGCTTCATGCTTGGTCTTCTTTGGAATCTTATCTTGACTCATCCCCAGACCACTAGCCAGGTACAAGTCAATTTAATCCACTCCTTTTCGATATTTTGAGCACTCGAGCAATGGATGAGCGTAAGCACGAGAGTTGACACTTAGGATGGAAAAGAGAGAATATGGTGGAGGAGGAAGACAAAAAGGATGAGAAAGGCTCACATCAATGAGGACAATCATAGGCGAGAATGCCAAATGATAGATATGATGTGAGGATTAGGGATTGCCATGCAAGGGATGCATATATGAGCTGAAAAGCTCTCCAATGGAACTAGTGGTTGTGCATCTAACTTGCTCGGTCATGAAGACCTAGAGCTCTTTCTAGGAGGCTCATCCTTGGAATATGCATGCCAAGTTCTATAGTGTGAAGGTCCCCACATAGTTATATGCATGTTCATCTCTATGGAGTACAAGGATAAGAGGGAGTACTAGTGTGGATCTTTCAAAAGGATAGTAGTGTTGCCCCTTTCTCTCTTTTTACTTCTTTTTCTCTTTTTATTATTTTTTGTATTTTTTTGGTGGCCTCAATGGCTCTTTCTATTTAACTCTCATTTGTCCTCTTTGGGATCTTTTATTTTGTCCACTTTGGGATCTTTTCTTCACTTAAGGGCAACACTCTAATTTAAAAGAGGGTATAGAAGAACTTTCACACTTTACAAGGTACTCAAATCATAAAGAAGATGTAGCTACCATGATGTATGCAATGTATGCCGCTGCTAGTGTACCAGGAACATGTATGACATGAAGATCAAGTCATGAAGAGGTGGATGTTGCATGGCAATATATCTCGGAAAGGCTATGGAAATGCCTTGATAGATAGGTATGTGTGACGCCCCCAAAATCAATCCATGTACAATAATCATACACGCAGGGTACACGGCTGAGATTAGGGTGCCACGGTGAGAATATCACAGCACAACACTAAACACAAATAAGATAAAACTGATATTATAAACCAAGGATCACGAGGATCCGAATACAAAGTTATACAAGCCATAATATCTGAGTACAGACATAGTTTGTCAAGTTTTGCCTTAAGAAGTCTAGCACAAATGACATCAGAGGTACAGATCGAAAAGGCGAGGCCTCCTTCCTGGGATCCACCGAATTACTCCTGGTCGACAGGGAACTCGACGTCGTAGTAGTCGCCTCTGGGGTACTCCTGCTCCTGGGCTCCAACATCGACTGCAGCGGCGGGTCACACAAAACAAAAAGGGGGAAATAAGCAAGGGTGAGTATCTAGCATACCCGCGAGTCTTACGTCCGCTACTAATCATTTATGCATTTGTATCAAATGGAAGGGGAGGCTATATATAGTGTACTGCAAGGCAGAAAGTCAGAATAAGGATGAGAAGCTAGGCCTATCGAAGACTAGCTTCTTCCGACGAGTCTTGGAGCATGAGGAGATAATAGCCCACAATTCAATATAAAGAATAAAGTAACAATGCGGCAGAAGTTGCTGCAGCATTGTATAATAGTAAGTTGTAATAATTAGAAATCCTCCAAGTTCCCTCCCTCGACTTCCCTGCACGGAAGAAGACCCGGAATCATACAGTTTAATAGTAGTAGTTTGTAGTGGTAATATACAGCTTCAGCATAAAGTGTCCTGTTACCGTGGACACGACTCTTCGAATAGATTAAACTCCCTGTAGGGGTGCACTATTGTTCATCCTGCACGCTCGGATCGCCAGGGTGGTGGGCACCTTGTTAGGGAACGCTCCACCAAAGCTATCCGACACGTCGGATCCCATCCTAGACTCAGCAAAGAGGCCATACGCCGGACTAAATCCTATGCGCCAAGGGGTCTAGGTCCCTCACCCTTGCATGCTCTTGCACGGTGCGAGGCTGGCCGGGAAGCAAAAGCAAACACCACGCGCGAGTAAAGAAGACACACAACTTCTCGGCAATCAGACCGCGGTACTGCTGACATCTGAAGAAGTTTTGAATGAACTACGACGCAGGGGAGCCCATAACTCTTATCCCACGTGAAGGTAGTGCGTACAGACCAACGGGCCTCTCAAGTCATCCACCGAACCACTTAGTATTTTATTATTATCTCGCAGACAACCGTTATCGCTGTCTGACTAACAACACAATGGACAACGAACAGCAGCCAGGACCACTAGTACATCGGTGCCTGCTCTGTCGTCCCGTCAAAGCGCGCGGTTACCAACAAGGTGAACCGACTCCTTACCTTATCTCGCGTGTGCTCGTGGAGGAGCTCGACTTTCGTGGTTTGGTAACTATCGCGGCCAACGATCAGGGTCCAAGCACAACCGTACACTGGTCGTACTTCCTTGTCGTCCCATCGCAATACCACTCGCGGACACCGTTGGGTCGCCCGACTCTTACCTTTAAGGACAACCGTTGCTCAGGTACCTAGAGCGACTATACAGAGCCATCAACGAGTGGAGTACAAGGATTACTCCTTGGCAGCTCACACTTGATGGTGGCTCGGCAGAGCCGAGCTAGGGGGCCTTAGGCGATGTCTACATTATACAGTTCCTGTGCAGTTGTAATAAGTTTTATCTGCGTCACGCACGGCCCGCTATCTAATCCTAGTTGACTAGCAACGCGCAGGGCTAACTACTGAATATAATATATATTATAATAGGCAGCATAGGATTGTAACGTAGCAGTAGCAGTAACAATGCCTAGTGCAAGAAAAGTACGGAAAGATAGGCGATATATGAGGAAGAGAATGGCTCTGCTTTCCTGGAAGCTCGACGGTAGGGGTAGGGTCGTCGACGAAGTAGTCGTACCCGGCATCGGTGTATTCGACGGTAGCAGCGGGGTCTACCGGAGAATAAAAGGGGGGAGAAACAGTAAATATAAAGCAATCATAGCAAACAGATGAATGGAAAGACATATGCATTGATAACGGTGTTCTAACGCAGTACAATGTGTTATGGTCGGAGCGGGAATTCATCCGGGGATGAAAATACTGGCTCTGGGTGATTATCGGCAGACGACCCAGAGGTGGATGTGGATGTTCGTTGTGTTAGAGGTGTGTGGTTTGTATACGGATAGCGTATCTGAATTCGTTGTATTTTTCTGATCAAGTTTCATGTATAAAGTTTTTTAATCTGAGCTACGGTTTAAAAGATATTAATTTTTGAAGTTTAAATCAATTTAAAACAATTTCTGGATTTATTAAATCATTTAATCTAACATTATCCAGAACAGTCTGTTGACTGGTCAAACCTGACAAGTGGGACCCATATGTCAGCCTCACAGTAATTAAAATTCATTTTATTTAATTCTTACAAGTGGGGCCTAGCATTCATACTCACAAGTTTAATAAAACTATTAAATTAACTAAACAACACATGGGGTCCACATGTCATTGACTGTGGGGGTTAATTAAATCATTTTAAATATGTTTAAGGGCCTAGGGCCACCTGTCATTCACTAGGGGGGGTTATTCTCTGTTTTAATTTAAAGCATGGATTAATTAAACGGGAAGGGCCCATTGTCAGTCTAACAAAAGGGGAGGGGATTAATCCTAATGCTTTTAATAGCAGAGGTTAACGGATGCAGGGCCCTGCCCGCGCCGGCGAGGGGGCACGGCGAGGCTGGCCGGTGAGGGGGTGCGCGGGGGAGGGGCGAGGGCGGCACAAGGGTGCGCGGCAGGGGCCATTCCGGCCAGGACCGTGGCGATGTCTCTCGTGGGGCGCTGTGAGCACGCCATGGCCATGGTGGCCAGGCGACGGCGAGCTCGGACGGTGAGGTGCTGCAACGGCTCAAACGACGAAGGGGAGGAGGGGAATCAGTGAGGCTCACCGTTGGGAGTCCGGTGGCGAGCTCGCCGTGGACGGGCAGTGGACGCAGACGAATAATTTCCCGGCCCGGCGGAGCTTCAGGCGAGGGGCGACGGCTGTGGAGCTTCTCCTCCCAATTTCTCTCGCAGGGGGAAGTAGCCAAAGGCGAGCGACCTCCAAGACACCACGGCGGGGGCTATCTCCTCCGGTGGCCGCGATGGTTCACCGAGGCGCGTCCATGGCGGTCTCGGGTGAGCTGGGGAATGAACTGCGGAGAGGGACGACTCGATCTAGGGTTTCCAAGGGGGTGTGGGGGCTCGATCTTATCATCTCCACGCATCACTGTAGCGACCGGGGGCGTCGAGCGGGTGCGCGGCGACACCGACCGTGTCCACTGGCGCCATGGCCACTTTAGCGGGAGGTAGGGAAAGGGAGAGGTGGGCTGATGTGGGCCTCGCACTGAGCAAGGCATAGGCCTTTTTCTATTTTCTTTTCGTTTTTGTTTTCTTTTCTGTTTTCCTTTGTGTTGTAATTATTTTATTAGCTTTTATATTTTTTGTAAAATGTGTAATTTGATCCATAATTAATGTTATACTCCATATCAGTGCTACAAAATGTTTGGGGCAATATAAATTCATTTGTATTTTGTTTTATCCAAAAAGGTATTAAATGCCACTGTTTTGCTACTATTGTGAATTGTTTGATTTATTTTATAGCTTAATAAATTCCCAAAATCATATGGATGTGATCCACTGATTTTTAGAAATTTTACAAAATTGGTTGCAAAGTTTTTGGTTGAACTTTTATTTGCCACATAAATTTTAATGCCAACAAAAGGGGATTTTGAATGTGATCAAAAGAAAAGATGAGCATACCATGACTAGCAACATTAATGGTTATTAACAAGAGGATCACTGTAGTGATTACTGTTACATGACAGTGAGGATGTTACAGTATGGTGAATGTTTTGAGGAAGGATATAAGGAGGTTTATGATGACAAAGCGTATCATGCCAAGGGTTTGGATGTACCGACGAAGGTGGAAGCCAACTCTCGGTGTGAGAAGGAGGCAATGCACGGCACATCAGAGGCTAGCAAATATGAGGAGGTGGAAGTGTCAACTTTCAATACTTACATTAGTCCAAAGAACTCATAACTTATTATCCGTAACTCTCAATCTACTGAGGAGGTTCACAAAGAGACAAGTAACCCGAGGAGGAGTGTATGGGGGTTTGGTTATCCTTGCGCATCCTCGACTCATGGTACGTGAGTGTACTCTCATATTCGATCCCTCCAAAGATTAGCAATCCATCTAGTAGCTAGAGTTCTCAACTAGTTTTGTAGGTTTTGAAAATAAACATGGATTGCCCAAAATACGATACCTATCACTAATAGGCTAGAGCTCTTGACACCAAAAGTTCAAATATTACTCACATCAATACCTCAAACTATTGCAAGTTACTACTAAAATTAAATAGCAACCTCAGTTACCTAGTCTCAAACCAAGACACAACTCAGTGCAACAACAACCTCTCTTAACAATATAAACATGAAAACTAAAGATAGTTCCAGCAATAAACTAAAAAAAAGCCAAGGCTCTTGCTAAAGGCAAACTAAGACTAAGACTAGACATGGCAGTAGCTATGAAAAGATAAAGAACACACAACAGCAAAAAGATAGGCATGAAGAATCCTATGATGTGTTCTATGTTTTGAAAGTGGAGCGTGTTTCTCTCCCACACAAAGTAAGAAGGGGTCTAAATTGTTATGAACAGCAAGCAAATCTAAAGAAAATTAAAAATAAAACCTAAGCGCGAGACGCTCCAAGCATAGCACATAACACATGAAGTGATAAAATTATAGTGAGACGAAGGAAGAACTGATGATTGTTGATGGTGAAGGGGATGCACGGGGGCATCCCCAAGCTTAGACGCTTGAGTCTCCTTGAATATTTATTGGGGATGCATGGGGGCATCCCCAAGCTTGAGCGCTTGACACTCCTGAATCTTCTTTCATCATCTTCCATCGCACACTTGAAAACTCCCTTCATACATAACTCATCATAAGCTGATTAGAGAGGTTAGTACCCTTAATAAATAATTTTTCGCCACTAGATACAAAGATATTCTTGAAGAGCTACTGTTTCTCAAGATTTACAAAAGGTTTTTGTAAAGAAAAAGCAAGCTTAAGGTTTGGAAAAGTTAGGAGAGACAAAACGTGGCAGAATCTGTGAAAAACAGAACATCAGGTAGTAAAGAATTTTTTAGGGGTACTTTTGCAACTCAAATAAAAAAAACCAGAACATACAAAAGTTCTGTGATTGTATAAAGCACGCTGTGTAAAAAAATCTGCTCAAAAAGACGACTTGGTGATTTTATCTGATGTTTTCCGTCACGAGGACAGATTCTGTTTTCTGGACACCATGTCACAACTTTCACTTCCCTTGTCATATGAAGCTATAACTTGGCACAAAGCATGAAAATAAAGTTACAATGATGTTGCTACATTAGTAAAAATCATCAAGACCACTAAAAACATAAGTAAAAACATCTTGGGTTGCCTCCCAACAAGCGCTTTATTTTACGCCTTTAAGCTAGGCATAAAGCAAAAGAAGAATCAAAGGTCTCCAAGATCGTCGGAATCGTAAAAACCTTGAAATTGATTTTCAATAAGCTAATTCTTATTCTTCCTAGGAAAGTGGTACTTACCTTTCTCCTTACCGCTTAAGCGTATGAACCCGTTACCAATATCAATGAAGCCTTTCATGGCTCGGAGGAAATTCCTTCCAAGCACAATGTTGCTTTGGTTTGGTTCCATGACGAAGAAATCCATTGGTGCAATCCTATGAAGGAATGTAACTTGAACTTCTTTCACCTTTCCTTTAACCTCTGAAATATCTCCATTAGCATGTTCATGATAAGATGATAATTTATCCATATCTAGTTTCAAAGAATCATAAACTAATTTTGGCATAGTGGAAATTATGGATCCAATGTCACAAAAAGCAAGGAAGTCTTGGTTAGAGATGCTAATCCTAACAAAGGGATCCCAATCATCATCCTAACATTTCTTTCTTGTTGGACTTAAGTTTTTCTATTTCCCTCAAATCTAGAGCATCCATCCTCTTTTCAATAGTGGAAACTATATCTATAACAGTATCAATACTACGATCATAAACAAAATAAATAGATAGAATATGCAAAATATCAAGAGCTCTAGCTTCATCACACTCTAAGAAGTCTCCTTTAGATATAATATCAAGAGAGTGTTTACACCACTTAAAATGAACATGGTAAAAATTCCTAAGCACAATTTTTATAAGTATCCAAGGCATAATTCTTTTTTGTGCTTCAGAAATTCTGTCCCATGCCTTCTTCATATTTTCTCCATCCCTTTAACGGAAATCGAGAACTTTCGATTCCCGCAAAGAACCAAGTCCTAACATGTTCATCTAAACAAGGAGGACTACTAAGATCAAGATAAATACCTTTTTTGTGATTTTTGATATAAGACACAAAGATGAAAACAGAAAGGTAAACTAACAAGACTAAAAAGTAAAGGTAAAAGATAGTGGGCAACTCCCCTATCTTATCACTCGGAGTCCTCGGCAACGGCGCCAGAAATTTGCTTGACGCCGTGGAAGTGGTAATGGCTTCTCGCCCATCGTTGGTTACCCCAAGTGGAAGGTGAGATGTAGGATAGAAGCAAATTTTCCCTATGTAGAGGATAGGGTTTGTCTCCCGTAGGACTCCGGCGATGATAAGTAGGTGGCAAGAAAACAATGGCACCGTTTACGACAAACGTTGCTTCCTTGACCTGGACCTGCACACGACACAAATAACTTTTCTCCCAACAAAGTTCAGAGAGATTGTTAATCTCTCCGGTCTTGTTGTTTACAAAGGGTCAAACACACAAGGGATAATGATAATGATAGCAACTGAAAGTAAATGAGAGAAAATAAATGATCTTGTAAACAGTGATGATAATATGGACCGGGGTCCCGTGATGTTCACTAGTGATGTCTCTCTCCCAAAAGACGATAAAACTGCTATGCGAGGTAAACAAATTACAGATGGGAAATTGACAGGATTATAAACGCACCGCAATGCTAACTATGCTACAAAAGAAAGGAAGAGGCTCATAAGCATGGGCAGTACGCCAAAATAAATAGACCGAAATCCATCTGCATCTACTACTAATCATCCACCTTGAGATATCTATCCAGAACATCTCGCTCGTATTAAGTTGTGAGCCCCACCAAAACTGTTAACCCAAAGCAACAGACAACTGCATTAAAAAGAACTTTCTGTAAAGTAAACAATCCTTGCAACTGCGGTTACAAGCACCGTTGTTTTCCCCCTTGTGGCCACAGCACACCCCCTAGACTCATGATTCTGTCACTCAAGCATGTCATCAGGGGGCATGTACCCACAATCGAGCATAACGTTCTCTCTTGAAGTTACTACCTACCACTTGGCCAAAGCAATAAACAACAACGGAGAACATGTAAGAATTACTTAGGAACAAAAATATAAGAGATAAAAACCAAATATATTACTCTATCACGATCTGAACATAATCTCATAATCCATCAGATCCCCTCAAACTCAGAATAGCAACAGCAGAAGAATTACATAAGTGCCTCGATCATGTAGCGCAGCTAACAAGGTCTAAACCATGAAGAACAAAGAGGGGAGGAGAACATCACATAGCTACTGATCACGGACCCATGGTCCAAGGTAGACTACTCATGGCACATCCGGGAAGCGTCCATGGTGGAGGGGAAGCTCCTGGAGGCCGATCCTCCCTCCGGCAGGGTGCCGGGAAGGGTCCTCATGGTGCTCCCAATCTTGGAAGCGCGACAACGGTGGAACAGAGGCGAGATTGTGAAATAGGGTTCTGTCTTCGGATATTTCCCGTGATGGAGAATAAATAGGCGAAGGGGGCGGCCAGGGGGCCCACCTGTGGTCCAGGCGCCCCCTGGGCGTGGCCAGGCCCCTGGCCGCGCTAGGTGGCCGCCTGGTGGTGGGCCCCTAGCCCTCCTTCGGGCTTTTGGAGTCTTCCGACACGCTGATTTTTTATCTGATTTTTCCCGGATTTTTGGAGCACTGTTTATATGGGGGAAAACTGAAATAAAAAAACAGCAAAAAACAGGAACTGGCACTGGGGTGCACTGAGTTAGTAGATTAGTCCAAATATGATCAAAATTGTATGAAAGTGTATCTAGATCTTAGCAATATCACACAAACCATGCATGTAGCGAGCATAAATTATCGATACGTTTAAGACGTATCACCGTCCTCCCAGGTGGAAGGCCCCGCGCTCCAAGAAGAAGATCCCTCGCCCCATCGGGCAACGGGTTCCTCCCGGGGAGGTAGAAACTGGTGTGGCTCCTCTTCCTCGGGAGCACACCCCTCCATGAGGTTATGGAATTGCTGATGAACCACAAAATCGTCCAACTGAGTCGAAGTGAAGAACCATCCTTTCCTGGTAGTAAAATTAAACAAAAGAGGAGCAGGTATACGGATCTCACGAGTTCTCCGAACTTCATCACATAAACAAGATTATCAAGATCAGAAGTCCTACTAATAAATTCATGCCTCTTCATAGCATTAAGATCAAAACGTGAAAATGGAAGAGGGTGATCATCTTCACGTATAGCTCGGCGAAGGTGCTCAGCAATAAGTGTGGCATAAACTCCACCATAGTGAGGGCCCTTTTCACCATTGGTGACAAGGCGGCGAGCAATAAAAGCACCGATGTTATACGTGTCACTCCCCTCGAGGGCTGCCGCCAAGATAGCAATATCCGGAGCTCTAATGTTGCTCGTGTTCCCACGAGGTAAAATGCCTCGAGAATTATAATATGCGAAATACCTGATGTGGGGGAACAAGATGCCAGAAATCTTCCCCCGATGAATCTCTTTCGGGTTCTCGCTGTACAGAGAGTTGAAGAGGGCTTTCAGCTCGGAGGGATGCGTCTTCATCTTGCTCGTCTTCCCAACATTCCGCACACCTAGAACACGACAAAACTCTGCCAATGACATGGTCAAAACTTCATCATAAATTCCGAATTCAACAATAGAAGTTGTTTCGTTGAATCTAAACCAGTTAACAAAATAATAGGTGAGTTTGGGATGCTGTAGCACTTGTTGTGTCGCAAGGCGCGTCAAACTTGCAGCTGGACAAAGGATATCGAATTCGTCCTTTATACCTGCCATCGTAAGGAAATCCGAGCATGGGTATGTCATGGCATGCACCGAGTCGGTCTCGTAGAGCAATCCTGGGGGAACAATATAATCATTGTAGCTCACCCTCGCAGTAGAGGGTGATGCTGCAGCTCTAGTCACTTTGTCCGTGGGCTCGGGTTTCTTTCCCCCAAGCCATCCTCTAGCTCTTCCAAACATAATCATTTCTGAAATTTTTAGTAAATTACAAAAAATGATAAATAAAAATGAGTTGAAGCATGCTACTGTACTCATTTCCCCAAGGCATATACTTGCATCAAAACTTCAAAACTAAATTTTTGAACATGCATGCAAGCTCATATGAATAGCCACCAAGAACTCCAAAATACTCACCATTCAAAATTCTATTTGGAGGAGTGGAGGAGTCACATACCAAGGACAAAATGCCCAAAATCTCAGCAGAAATGATGGGTTGTAAAAGGAGATCGAAAATCGTAGCCAAGAACACCAAGAACATGGGTTCAAGCAGCAAACTTGAAATTTTTGAGTGAAGGGAAAGAGAGAGGAAGAAAACTTACCTGGAAAGGTGGCCTGGTGGGCCCAGGCGGCCCCCTGGCGCAGCCATGGGCCAGGCCGCGCCACCTGGCCGCCTGGATGAGGGGTGGACCCCCATGGTCAGCCCTAGGTCCCTCCAGGTCACATTTTTGGGAAAAACATAATTTTAATTTATCTGACAACTTCATTTTTGAAAAAAAAACGAAGTAGCGAAAGCTGCAAAACCTCCGGAAAGCTTGAAACAGTGGTTAAACTTATGAAGTTTCAAAAATATAAAACTTTGGTGAAAGCAAAGGAAAATGAAAAAAAATAGTAAGCTTCCCTTTTTTACTTATGTAAAATAAGTTTGTTAGTAAGGTTGATCAAGACTTACTACCAAGCAAGTTGTATATAAAGTATAAAGTTTCACTCCTTGCAAAGCATTCATGGTACCTTTATTTTAACGCACATTGTCCCCACCATAATGGTTTTGTATTTGAGGTCCACATGTGAAGGACAATCCCATTCTCCAATCTCCACGGTCTCAATATTCTCAATAGAATTAAGGCCATGCCTTTTATCAATCTTCTTCGGAAAATATACCGTGTGTTCCTTGTTATCAACATTGAAAGTAACCTTTCCTTTATTGCAATCAATAATAGCACCTACGGTGTTAAGTGTAACAGCCCAGATTTCACATAAATTAAAATTTTATTTTCAGTGTGAATTGTTTGATTGTCTGATTTGTTTGCGGTGTTTGCATCCCTGATTTATCGATCGGCGATTACCCCCCCCTCTTATCTCATACCGGACGGAGACCGACCCTTGCCACCCTGACACTCTACCTTTGCGACACCGAGTTTCACCCGATCACCGTCGCAAAAACCGGCACAAGACCAGCCGAAGCCAATGGAACGAAAACCCCGTTTAATAAGTAAACGGGATATTTTTATAGCGCACCGGAAAGTGTTCTCGAAACGGTTTCAGCGCGAGGTGAACGCCGCCGGATCGACGCGCTGATCGCGCAGTTCGAAGTTTTACCCGAATCGGAGGTCCTGCGGACCCCGCGGCCCAGCGCCGGCCTGCCAGATCCAGCCGAGGTCGGGGCCCAGATCCAGTCGCCAGGCCTCTCCAGGCCAGATGGGACAAGCCCATGGGTGAGAGGCCCGCTCCTCTTTTTTTTTCTGGCTAGCCCCTGTAAATTTTTCTAACTCTGGAATATTGTGTTGCTGATTCAATTTTGCGAGTAGATTTGCGGAGAAACGGTAGCTCAGATCACGTTGCGCCCAAAAGGAAAATTGTTTAGAATTGTGTGTACTTCAATTAATATTTTGTGAGCATTTTAATTTGAGGCAATCTTGATGTTGTTAATTACTATTGAAGTGGGCATCATACTGTTAACTGTTGTTAATCTCTGGAAATTGCTGTTGTTATTATTTTATTGCAACTTTTGGTGATGATTGTGACACATCCATGAGGCCTATTGCATTGATTCTTTTTGCATATTGTTAAGCATCATGTCTACTTACATTATATGTATTGCATTATCATGATATGCTTGCTGGTCATCTAGTTATTGAGCTCCAAAGTTGCTATGCCACTGTTTTGGACAGCCACCTCTGTTTTTCTCTAAGTCAGTAACATTCCGATGCCATGTTGCATGCTTAATATCTTTTGATCTATGATGCCTATGACCTTGGTTCTTGTTTGTACCTGATCATCATCATGTCTACTTAATGCCCATGTATTGCTATGTCATGTTGCTACACTTTTGCATATAGTTTTGCTCCTGTTTGTACAGCATAAAAATAAGAGTTTCTGCCATGTTTTCCTGATTTTCACTAAGTCCTTGACCAGTAATGTTTTATTGCGTTTTGCTTAGGCTATAATTTATTGTTCATGATGCCTATTTGCTTGATTCTTTTTTCCATGCCTTCCCTGCCGTGTCTACTTTAGTTGCATATCATTTGTGAGCATGTTTGCATTCATTACCCTGTTTGTGAATTGCTCTAAAGTGTGCTTCCTGATGTTGGCAGATTGTGTTCCAAACTTGTTTTACTTGTATCTATTTAATCGTAACTCCATTTGGAGTGTTCTTTATATGTAACTTCATTAGTTTTTCGTGTAATTTGTGTTTATGCTTTTTCTTGCTATTGTTAACCAACCTAAAATATGACTTAGGGCAGAACAGTACCAATTACTTAAATTATCGTGGAGTACTTAGTGATATGCCATGTTAGGATTGTGCCTCACTTAACTTGACTAGTATAGATAGATTACTTCGAGCTTCACCTCTTTCCATGTTTGAGTGCTATACCATGTTGAGTGAGATGCCATGTTAACAACCTTGGACACCTTGAGTAGCTAAACAACTTGAACCGTTGTAAATGTGCGGTATCGTCGTGTGTGACAAGTACTCCACTTAACCTGTTAGTAACCGCTCTCGACGGTAGGTGCGATGTCTCGTGTTGCCTTCTTGTTGATTCTTGCTCGTGTTTGCTTCGTAGTAATAGATGCTTGCTCGTTGATTGCTTCTAGTGTTTACCCTCTTACGTGCTTCCGCGGGTAACTCTCGGAGACGTTGCGAGCTTGCGATCAACTACACCTTCGGAACCCGACTTATCAACAGGCAAGGACTATACATTACTTATGATCCATTCTATTTCAACCAGTGGTTTGCATGCTAGTATAGGATAGGTTCGATGTTTGATCCTACGACATGCTTACAACCTCTTTCAAACCGATACAGCCATGCCCCCTCCCACCAAACCATGTACTGCTATGTTACTATTGCTCGTTGCTCAGCCTCTGCTTAGTATGCATGCTCGGGATGCTACAATGTTACCCTGTTACTCCTTGGTTTGGGCTATCACATTATTATATTGTTGTTGATGATATTGATTATTATAAATGTTGACTATATTCGATGAAGGATGGAAGGTCTAGGCTATCCTGCCCCGACGCTTTGTTCCATTCGAGTCACCTAGGACCCGAGTTCCGGGTATTGGTTTTAAGACTGAGCGTGCCTAACCACGTGTGGGAATTTATGGGGTCCCCTTTTCATACCTACCTAGCTTCAAACATTTCTAGTGGTGGCCCAAGCTGATTTACCATTTGAAACTGTGTGTGTGCTGGTCGGCCGCCAGTAGTTTTCAAACCAACTTGGGCCAGCGGAGACATGGTTTCTCTGTTGGTCCACCTGATCAGCTAGGAAACGGCCTCATGTGAGAATTACCGGCAAGCCGACCTGCGTCAGCCGGAAGAGTCCGATCCGAGAGTGCGGACGACTTTTGGATTGGGTGTCGACTCCCCGGGGGCCACCCGGATTTGTTCGTTGTTAGCTAGAGGGACCTGTCGTTTCGGATCTCTTGGAACTAAATCATAAAATGGTTGCCTGTGATGGGTAGCAACTGAGAGAGATGGGCGTGCGTGCGGAGCCTTGTAATGGGCAGTTGGTACACTCATGCAGGGTTAAATCTTTTCGAGAAACCGTGTCCACGGTTATGGACGACTTGAGACCTACTCCTTGTTCATAGACAACAACAACTGAGATAATCTTAATATAACTTGATCAATGTGTGTGTGTGCCTTGACTGCTTCTTCTTCGTCGGGATGCAAAGAGGAGGACAAGGATACGCTAGGTGTTATGATTGTGTAAGTAGTTGATAGCAAGACTTAATGGAGGCGATTCCTCATCGAATGCTTGGATTCTTACCTTACTCTCTAGATCATTAGCCACTTCATAAATGCTAGTGCAGCAACAACCTCACCACTTACCCCCTCCTTACCGTAAACTACTAGTTGTCCTAGAATGACGAGTGATGAAGTCCTTGCTGGGTCAGTTGACCACTACAGTTGGATGCTGGGTACCTCTATACTCATGATACTACCCCCAAACTCTTTTCAGGGTTCTTGATCGACAACAGGTATGGTGATCGACGTTTCACGTGGAGACTCGACGACGACTAGTTAGACGGATCCCGGCGGAGGGCCTGGACCTGTGTGGTTATGGGAATCGATGTTTTTCTCTTTGCCAGTAGGCATTTGATTGTAGTCTGTACTCAGACTTATACCTTCCGCTGATGTATTGTAATTAAGGAAGTTGTATGCCGATTGTATGAGATGTTGTATCCTTGTATCTGTAATATTCTGATATCATGTTGGAAATCCGGGTCATATGACATTGTCATATGTCGCGGTGGGACCGATATGTGCTTCGTCCCCGGATCTGAATGGAAACATCTAGATCTGGAACAGTACCGCATATCGGTCCTTACATTAAGAAAAGGTATTCCAAGAATAATAGAAATGGTCCCATCCTCAGGCATGTCAAGCACAATAAAATAATTAAGGATCAAGAAATTAGCAACTTCAACAGGTACATCCTCAGAAATACGAATAGGAACGACTGTTGACTTGTCAACCATTTGAAGAGAGATATGTGTAGGGATTAGTTTATCTAAGAAAAGCCTCTTGTAAAGAGAAAAAGGCATAACACTCGTTCCTGCACCAAAATCACATAAACCAGTTCTAACATAATTATTTTTGATGGAGAAAGGAATGCTGGGTATACCTAGGTCACCAAGCTTCTCAGGAATCTTGCCACTGAAAGACTAGTTAGCAAGTGATGCTAGCGAGGCGGTAATATCTCTCTCCCTTTGTTGGTTACCCCAAGTGGAAGGTTGAGATGTAGCATAGCGGCAAATTTCCCCTAACCCAGAGGATAGGGATTATGTCTCTAGTAGGACTCCAATGACGACAAGTAGGTGGTAAAGTGAACTATGGAGTTGTTCACAACCCAAGTGTTGCTTACTTGACATGGACCTGCACACAAAACAAATAACTTTGCTCCCAACGATTATAGAGAGGTTGTCAATCTCTCCGGCCAGAAAAGGGATCCTGCGGTCAGTAAGGCTCTGATACCAAGATGTAAGGCCTGATATGCGGTACTCTTCCAAATCTAGATGTTTCCATCCAGATCCGGGGACGAAGCACATATCGGTCCCACCGCGACATATTACAATGCCATATGCCCCACATTTCCAACATGATATCACAACATTACAGCTACAAGGATACAACATATCATACAATCGGCATACAACTGCCTTAATACATTACATCGGCGGAAGATATATGTCTGTGTACAGACTACAATCAAATGCCTAGTGGCAAAGGTAAAACACACCATTCCCACGTCCACACGTGTCCAGGCTCTCCGCCGGAATCCGCCTAACTAGTCATCGTCGAGTCTCCGTGAAGGCGTCCAGAATAAGGGTTGTCGAGCTCCTCTGTAGTCCACGATCGCTTGCATAATATACATAGAAGAGAGAAGAAGGGGGTGAGCTATATCAACAAGTCTTGTAACTAACTTATCACGGTAAGATGGGGGTAGTGGTTGAGGTTGCACCCGCACTAGCATTATATAAGTGGCTAACGATCTATTAAGAGTAAGATGAGAACCAAGCATTCGATGAGGTATCGCCTCCAACAAGTCTGCTATCAGCTACTTACGCAGACATAACACCTATCCTATCCTTGTCCTCATCTTCGCATCCCAACAAAGACGAAGCAATCAAGGCACACACACGTTGATCAACTTATGAAGATTATCTCAGTTTTTGTTGTTGTTGTCTATGAACAAGGAGTAGGTCTCAAGTCGTCCATAACCGTGGACACGGCTTCTCGAGAAGATTTAACCCTGCTGAGGTGTACCAACTGCCCATTATAAGCTCCGCATGTACGCCATCTCTCAGTCGGGCCCGTTAAAGAGACTCGTTGAAGAGTTGTTCCAAGAGATCCGGTCGTCATAATCCCTCTAACTAGAAACGAACAAATCCGGGTGGCCCTCGGGGAGTCGACACCCAATCCAAAAGTTGGCCATGCTCTAGGATCGTACTCTTCTGTATGGCCAAGGTCGGGGTTAGCCTCACCTGAACTCAGGGGCTTCCCTAGATCACCAGTGTGGACAACCAAAGGAACTCTGTCTCCGCTGGCCCGAGTTGTTTGAAAATCTGCTGGGGGCCCAACCAAGCACACACACGGTTCCAAATGGTAAATCATCTTGGGCCACCACTAGAAATGTTTGGCGCTACGTAGGTAAGAATTGGGGACCCCATAGAATACCACACGCGGTTAGGCACGCTCACGAAGAGACACAATACCCGCAACTTGGATCTTAGGTGACTCGAATGGAACAAAGCATCAGGGCGGGATAACCTGGACTTTCCATCCTTCGTCGAGTATTGTCAACATTATAATAATCACATCATCCACAATAATAGTGTGATAGCCCAATCCAAGGAGTAATAGGATAGCAGTTGTAGCATCCGAAGCATGCATACTAAGAAGTGGTTAAGCAAGCAAGTTACATGGCCAAACAAAGGTTTGCTAGGATGTGGAGGACATGGTTGTTTGGGTTTATTTGAGAGGCATAAATTTGAGGTGGTAGGATCAAGCAATCGTTCTATCCTATACCTATGCACAAGTGAGATGAAAGTTATAAGCATGATATATGCTCCTTCTTACCTGATGAGAAGACAAAGCCAAAGGTATAGTCGATCGCAAGCTCGCATCGTCTCCGAGAGTAACCGCGATGGCACACAAGAAGAAAACACTGGAAAGGCAATCGACAAGCAAGCATACTATGAATCAATCAAAATCAAGCAACAAAAAGAAGGCAACACGAGGAAACGCACTATGATATCGCATCTACCGTCGAGAGCGGTTACTAGTAGGTTAAGTGAAGTATCAGTCACACACGACGATACCGCACATTTATCATTGATTCAAGTTGTTTAGCTAGACAACATGAGCAAAGGTTGTTAACATGGCATCTCACATAAGCATGGCAAGAGGTGAAGCATAAAGTAAACTATCTATGCTAGTCAATTTAAGTGAGGCACAATCCTAAACATGACAAATTGCTAAGTACCCCATGGAAATAATTGCTCTTGGTACTATTTTCCCTAAACATAATTTTAATATTTTTATTAGCAAGAAAGAGCAACATAAACATAATCTACATGCAATTCTAGTCAAGTTACATGTAAGAAACATTTTAATCAGAGCTACGATTATTAAGTTATGACCTATTACAATTTATAGTGTCAAGAGTTATAAATAGCAGGTAAACAACATGTAGACAAGTGCAAACATGACAAAGAAGCAGATTTTATTAATCTACACGTAACACAGAGCAACTTTTTTGTAGAAAGCGTCTCCATCCGACTAACGATTAAAAAGATATCCGCATCGTAAAATCCTATGTTTTTCTGTAATTATTTAAAGTGCAAATAAACAGTCTATTGCATCTGGGCCGAAACTGCATCAAACGAGCCCAACCGGACGAGCGTAAATTAACTATCACACGCCCATAGGCACTACACAGCAGAAAACGAAACTGGGCCAATCCCATCTATCGCAACAGAAAAAATAAAGAAATGAAAAAAAGGTGGTGCTCACCTTAGCGGGCCGAGCCCAAACCGCAGAGGTGGGAAACGGATAGCCTCTCACCGCTCGGGGCGAGAGGAGGCTGGCAGCCGAGGTGCACAGTGCTAGGCTCGTGGAGGCGCTGGGCCGCGGCTGGGGAGGAGCTGGACGTCGGCCCATGCGCGTTGGAGGTGGCCCAGTCGGGCGCGAGCACGATGGACGAGCTCGTCGAGGTGAGCCTCGTCGTCCATGGCACCTGGACGCTGCCGAGACGGTGGCCGGCTGCTGCGGTTCATGGGAGGCTACGGGACTGTCGGATCCACCAGATCCGGTCGATAACGGGGCGACTGCGCGAGCAAGGGAAGGCCACGACGACCTTGAGAAGCTTGTGTGTCCATGGCGGAGGCGCTTCATCTTGACCATGGCGCGGCGGCCTCGCAGAGAGAGAGAGGTATATGCGAGGAGGGGGAAGAAGGAGTAGGAGAGGGCGCGACGAGGGGAGGCCTGACCTACGGGGCCGCGGTGGTCGACGGATCATCGGCAGGAGCTGCTAGACGGCGGGGTTTGTCCGGGAGAGCTCGAGGAGGCGCGGCTCGAGAGGATGGTGGTGCTCAGATGGGCTCGGCGGTCCGCGGCGACGGATCTCGGGCCTTGCGTGGCCCGGATTGGGCTGGAGGTGTAGCTGGGGGGTGTTGAGGCGACGTGAAGGCCTCCAGAGCTATAGATCTGATGATCCAATGGTGAAGAAGCCTTAGTTGGCTAGGGTTTCGGGTGGAATAGGACTAGAGGGGTAGATCCAAATTTTGGAAGGTGGTTGGCTGCAAATATTTCAGAGGGAAACCTAATTACCAATGGGGAAGAAGGGGTGGGCATTAAATAGGCTAGCTGGATTGGCAGATGACAAAAATACCCCTGATTCAGAAGTCCGTTCTATGCTACATGTTTATGACCACATAGTCTCCGTCCGACCTTTGATTCGGACGAAACCTCGAAGCATGCATTCAGCGCGGCGAGCCGGTCACCTCGACCTTACTTTGATACCGTTCCGAGAACATTTTTCCGAGGCCCAATAAGATAATACGTTTATTAAATAGATGGGGTTTTCGTTCCGATGGCGATGGTTGGTCTTGTGCCAAAAGTTGCGATGGTGCTCGGGTGAAACCCAGTGTCGCAAAAGGTCGTGTGCCAAGGTGGGAAGGCTCGGTCATGCATGTCGATACGAGAAAGAGGGGGAATTATATTCACCAATTAATTTATTGGTGAAGAAAATACAACAAGCAATGCTAGCAATCAAGAAAATAAAGCAACAAACAATTTTTTTAATTTGGGTGAAAATCCCGGGCTGTTACAATAGAACACCACCAAGAATGGATCTCGTCCCGAGATCCAGGACGATCCGGGGGAGAGGGGGAGAGAAAAGAGAGACGACGTTCTTCAACACCACCAACAAGGGACTCTGCTCCATGTCGAACGACGATCTTCCATCGAGAAAACTTTCCGCAGAGAGATGACAACGTCAAAGAACAAAACCATCGGGAGAGCAAGAGGAAGAATGTTAGCTCAAAGCGATGATCAAGGAAATCATTCTCACTCAATCGTGAGTACACTAGGAAAGAGGAATGAAGTCAACGACGACCATGATGTCAACCAGAGTCAGAGCACTAAAGGTACTACATGAATTCCCAAACCTGAGATCAAAATCGAGACAATGCACTGCAAACAAAGCATTGTAACGGTTCCGAAACTCCACTTACTCGAGATCCTAGAGTTTGAAGGGGATAAGGCGAGAATAAAACACTTACGACACTTTTCCTGACCAGAGCAAGGATAAGGAGTAAAAAGATTCCTACTCTCCGATAACTAACTTGTCTGGACTCGACTTTGGCCAGAAAATGGATCCTACGGTCGGTAAGGCTCTGATACCAAATTGTAAGGCCCGATATGCGGTACTGTTCCAGATCTAGATGTTTCCATCCAGATCCGGGGACGAAGCACATATCAGTCCCACCATGACATATGACAATGTCATATGCCCCAGATTTCCAACATGATATCACCATATTACAGCTACAAGGATACAACATATCATACAATCGGCATACAACTGCCTTAATACATTACATCAGCGGAAGATATATGTCTGAGTATAGACTACAATCAAATGCCTAGTGGAAAAGGTAAAACACACCATTCCCACATCCACACGTGTCCAGGCTCTCCGCCGGAATCCTCCTAGCTAGTCGTCGTCGAGTGTCCACGAAGGCTTCCAGAAGAAGGGTCGTTGAGCTCCTCTGTAGTCCAGGATCGTTTGCATAACATACATAGAAGAGAGAAGAAGGGGGTGAGCTATATCAACAAGTCTTGTAACTATCTTCTCATGGTAAGATGGGGGTAGTGGTTGAGGTTGCAACTGCACTAGCATTATATAAGTGGCTAAAGATCTATTTAGAGTAAGATGAGAATCAAGAATTCGATGAAGAATCACCTCCAACAAGTCTTGTATCAGCTACTTACGCAGACATAAGACCTGTCATATCTTTGTCCTCATCTTCGCATCCCGACAAAGACGAAGCAGTCAAGGCACACACACATTGTTCAAGTTATTAAGATTATGTCAGTTGTTGTTGTCTTTGAACAAAGAGTAGGTCTCAATTCGAGCATAAACATGGACACGGCTTCTCGAAAAGAGTTAACCATGTAGGGGTGTACCAACTGCCCATTATAAGCATCGCATGTACGCCGGCTCTCTCAGTCGGGCCCATTAAAGACACTCATTAAAGAGTTGTTCCGAGAGATCCAGACGTCATAATCCCTCTAACTAACAACGAACAAATCCAGGTAGTGATAGTCAAGATGATGATAATGGTTCCTCGCCCTTCGTTGGTTACCCCAAGTGGAAGGTGAAATGTAGGATAGCAGCAAATTTCCCTTAGTGAAGATACCGAGGTTGAGTATCGATCCAGTAGGACTCCGATAGTGATAAGTAGGTGGTGAAGCGAGCAACAAGCCGTTTGATATATTTCTCTCTTAACCTGGACCTGCACACAGAAACAAATAACTTTGCTCCCAACGAAGTTCAGAGAAGTTTTCAATCTCTCCGGTCTTGTTGTATACAAAGGATAATGATAATGGTGATGGCATCTAGAAAGTAAAAGCAGGAAAATAAAAGAGCGTGTAAACAGTGATGAGAATATGGACCGGGGTCCCGTGATGTTCACTAGTGATGTCTCTATCCCAAAAGACGATAAACCTGCTATGCGAGGTAAACAAATCAAAGCTGGGCAATTGACAGGATTAAAAATGCACCGCAATGCTAACTATGCTACAAAGAAAGGACGAGGCTCAAAAGCATGGGCGGTATGCCAAAATAAGTAGACCGAAATCCAACTGCATCTACTACTAATCATCCACCTTGAGATATCTATCCAGAACATCTCGCTGGTATTAAGTTGCAACCCCACCCAAAGTGTAAACCCAAAGCAACAGACAAGTGCATTAAAAAGCACTTTGCGTAAAGTAAACAATCCTTGCAACCGCGGTTACAAGCACTGTTGTTTTCCCCCTTGTGGAAACATCACATACCCTAGACTCATGTTTCTATCACTCAAGCGTGTCATCGGGGGGCATGAACCCACAATCGAGCATAACGTTCCCTCTTGGAGTCACTACTTACTACTTGGCCAAAGCAATAAATAGCAACGGAGAACATGCAAAAATTTCTTAGGAGAAATAAAATAAAAGATAAGAACCAAATTATATTACTCAATCACAATCTGAACATAGTCTCATAATCCATCAGATCCCAGCAAACTCAGCATATGTGCCTTGATCATGTAGGGCAGCTCACGAGGTCTAAACCATGAAGAAGAAAGAGGGGAGGAGAACATCACATAGATACTGATCACGGACCCATGGTCCAAGGGAAACTACTCACGGCACATCCGGGAAGCGTCCATGGTGGAGCGGAAGCTCCCGGAGGTCAATCCTCCCTCCGGTAGGGTGACGGGAAGAGGGCTTCTAGCGCTCCCGATCTTGGAAGCGCGGCGACGGAGGAACAGAGGCGAGAGCGAAAAGGGGTTCTCTCTTCGGAAGTTTCGTGTCACGGGAAATAAATAGGCGAAGGGGGGGGGGCAGGCAAGGGTGCCAACAGGGGTCCAGGCGCCCCCTAGCGCGGCCAATCCCTAGGCCGCGCCATGTGCCGGCCTGGGTCCCTTCTGGTGGCCCTTTGGCCCCACTTTGGTGATTCCGGAAGGTTCTGTTGCGCTGATTCATCCGATTTTCCCGAATTTTTGGAGCAATTTTACTATTGGGGAAACCTGAAATAGAAAAACAGCAGAAAACAGGAACTGGCACTGTGGTGCACTGAGTTAATAAGTTAGTCCAAATCTGATCAAAAGTTCATGAAAGTGTATCTAGATCATAGCAATATCACACAAAACATGCATGGAGCAAGCAGAAATTATAGATACATTTGGGACGTATCAACATCCCCAAGCTGAATTCCTGCTCATCCTCGAGTAGGTAAATGACAACAAGCATAATTTTTGTGGTGACATGCTAGCAACCATATAAGGACTTTGAAAGTAAAGCAGTCAAGGTATGTGATTCAATTCAAGTCATAACATGCAAGAGTCTATATTAGCATTGAAACAAGCAACGAAAGAACATTAGGTGCAAGAGCTCTCGCTGTCCGTGACTCAAATGTCTCCAAATGGTGTTTGCGTGCAAGAAGGGGGATATGGGAATACAAGAAAAAGGTATATTTGTTGAGAACTCAATCTATTAAAGTTTCACACTTGGTCTTCTTTGGAATCTTATCTTGACTCGTCCCCAGACTACTAGCCAGGTACAAGTCAATTTGATCCACTCCTTTTCGATATTTTGAGCACTCATGCAATGGATGAGCGTAAGCACGAGATTTGACAGTTAGGATGGCAAAGAGATAAATATGGTGGAGGAGGAAGACAAAAAAGGTGAGAAAGGCTCACATCAATGAGGACAATCATAGGCGATAAAGGGCCAAATGATAGATATGATGTGAGGAGTAGGGAATGCCATGCAACGGATGCACATATGAGCTAAGAAAAGCTCTCCAATGGAACTAGTGAAGGTGCATCCAACTTGCTCTCTCATGAAGACCTAGAACTCATTTGAGGAGGCTCATCCTTGGAATATGCAAACCAAGTTCTATAGTGTGAAGGTCCCCACATAGCTATATGCATAAATGATTATCTCTATGGATTACAAGGATACGAGGGTGTACGAGTGCGGATCTTTCAAAAGAAATAGTAGTGTTGCCCATTACTCTCTTTTTATTTCTTTTTCTTTTTTTCTATATTTTTGTATTTTTTTGGTGGCCTCAATTGCTGTTTCTATTTAGCTCTCATTTTTCCTCTTTGGGATCTTTTATTTTGTCCATTTGGGATATTTTCCTCACTTAAGGGCAACACTCTATTTTACAAGAAGGTATAGAAGATCTTTCACACTTTATAAGGTAATCAAACATAAAAAAAGATGTAGCTATCATGATGTATGAAAATGTATGCTTCTGCCAGTCTAGCAGGAACATGTATGACATGAAGATCAAGTCATGAAGAGGTGGATGTTGCATGGAAATATATCTCGGAAAGGCTATGGAAATGCCTTGATAGGTAGCTATGGTGGCTGTTTTGAGGAAAGTTATAAGGAGGTTTATGATGACAGAGCGTATCATGCCAAGGGTTTGGATGCACCAGCGAAGGTGGACGCCAACTCTCGGAGTGAGAAGAGGGCAATGTGCGGTACGGAAGAGGCTAGCAAATATGAGGAGGTGGAAGTGTCAAGTTTCAATACTTACATTAGTCCGAAGAACTCATGCACTTATTATCGGTAACTCTAAATCTAATAAGGAGGTTCACAAAGACACAAGTACCCCGAGGAGGAGTGTATGGGGGTTTGTTTATCCGTGCGCATCCTCGACTCATGGTATGTGAGGGTACTCTAATATCCAATCCCTCCAAAGATTAGTGATCCATCTAGTAGCTAGAGTTTTTAACTAGTTTTTGTAGGTTTTTGAAAATAAACACGAATTTCCCAAAATACGACACCTATCACTAATAGGCTAGAGCTCTTGACATCAAAAGTTAAAAAATTACTCACATCAATACCTCAAAACTATTGCAAGCTACTACTAAAATTAAATTGCAACCTCAATTACCTACTTTCAAGACAAGACACAACTCAGTGCAACAACCAACTCTCTTAACAAGATAAACATGAAAACTAAAGAGAGTTCCAGCAACAAACTAAACAAAAGCCAAGGCACTTGCTAAAGACAAACTAAAACTAAAACTAAACATGGCAGTAGATACGAAAAGATAAAGAACACACAACAACAAAAAGATAAGCATGAAAATCCTATGATGTGTTCTAGATTGGAGTGGAGCGGGTTTCTCTCCCACACAAAGTAATATGGGGTCTAACTTGTTATGAACAGTAAGAAAAGATAAAGAAAACTAAAAATAAAACCTAAGAGCGGGACGCTCCAAACAAAGAACATAACGCATGAAGTGATAAAAATATAGTGAGAGGAAGGACGAACTGATGATTGTTGATGGAGAAGGGGATGCATGGGGTAAACCCCAAGATTATACGCTTGAGTCTCCTTGAATATTTATTGGGGATGCATGGGGGCATCCCCAAGCTTGAGCGCTTGACACTCCCGGATCTTCTTTCATCATCTTCCATCGCACACTTGAAAACTCCCTTCATACATAACTCATCATATGCTGATTAGAGAGGTTAGTACCCTTAATAAAATAAATTTTCGCTACTGGACATAAAGATATTCTTGAAGAGCTACAGTTTCTCAAGATTTTCAATTGGTTTTTCCAAAGAAAAATCAAGCTTAAGGTTTGCAAAAGTAAGGAAAGGCAAAATGGGGCAGAATCTGTGAAAAACAAAACAGCAGGTAGTAGAGAATTATTTCGGGGCACTTATGCAACTCAAATCGAAAAAGTCAGAACATATAAAAGTTTCAAAATTGTATAGAGCAAGTTGTGTAAAAAAATTCAGCTAAAAAATCTGAACTGGTGATTTGTGTCAATCTTTTCCGTCAAGCAGACAGAATCTGTTTTCTAGATAGCATGTCACAACTTTTGCTTCCCTTATCATAAGAGGCTATAACTTGGCACAAAGCTTGAAAATAAAGATACAATGATGTTGCTACAATAGTAACAGTCATCAAGACCACTAAAAACAGAAGTAAAAACATCTTGGGTTGCCTCCCAACAAGCGCTTCCTTTTACGCCTTTAAGCTAGGCATAAAGCAAAAAAGAATCAAGTTTTATCAAGAGAGAGAATAGCTAGCCCGTGTAACGGACTCGAAAGGTAACTTGATTTTCTTTCTATGGAAGTGTTCCATCCCCTTTTTGAGAGGGAATTGAAATTTTATATTTCCCTCTTTTATGTCAATAACAGCACCAATGGTGCGAAGAAAAGGACGTCCCAAAATAATTGGCCATAAAGGTTCACACTCTATATCCATAATAGTAAAATCAAATGGAACATAAATGTCATTGACAATGATAATAATATCGTCGATTTTCCGCAAAGGTTTCTTTACGGATGAATCAACGAGACGAACACCAAAAGAACAAGGCTCAAAGGGCTTCAATTCAAATATATCATACATTCTTTTGGGCATAACGGAGGTACTAGCTCCAACATCACATAAAGCATAGCAAGAGAAGTTATTCAATTTAATTTTAATCATAGGGTCCAACAATCATCTAGCTTCCTAGGTATGGATGCTTCTACTCTAAGCTTCTCCTCCCTAGCTTTGATGAGAGCATTAGTGATATGCTCCGTGAAGGCAAGATTAAGTGTGCTAGTGTGGGGGTCTCTAGAAATTTTGTGTAGAAAGCTAATAACTTCAGAGAGGGTACAACTATCAAAATCAATATCAGTACTATCAAAGGTGGTAGTATTTTCATCTAGGCTCACTTGTTTGAAACCCTCTATGTTCATAGGAGTTTGTTCTTCTACGGTTGAGGTATTAGCATCACCATTAATAGGTCCAATGAGACTAGGAGTATGTTGGGTTCTAATAGTTTCGGTGTGTTCAACAATTTGGATAGTAGCAACTGTGTGGTCTGTAGGAAGGCTCTTAATTGTTTCATCTTTTTTAGGGATAACTTCTGTTTTGGCTGCCATTTGATTTATCAAAGTAGATTGGGTGTGGGACATATTTGAAACATAGGTTTCAATGGCTGTAAGTCTAGTTTGGAGATTAGAAATCTCACTGTTCACGCTCTTAGGTTGTTTACTAATGTTTTTGCAGAATGGCAGTGTGCTCACCTAATTTCATAGAGAAGGCTTTGTTTTGTTCAAACTGGGTGTTGATACGTCCCGAACGTATCTATAATTTCTGCTTGCTCCATGCATGTTTTGCGTGATATTGCTATGATCTAGATACACTTTCATACACTTTTGATCATATTTGGACTAACTTATTAACTCAGTGAACCCAAGTGCCAGTTCTTATTTTCTGCTATTTTTCTATTTCAGTTTTCCCCCATATTAAAAGTGCTCCAAAAATCCGGGAAAATCAGATAAAAATCAGCGTAACGGAAGCTTCCGGAGTCCCGAAGGAGGGCCGGGGGGGGGGGCACCACCAGGGACCCATGCAGCCACCTGGCGCGGCCTAGGGTCTGGCCGCGCCAGGGGGCGCCTGCACACCTGGTGGCCCCTTTGGCTGCCCCCCTTCGCCCATTTATTCCCCGTGACGCGAAACCCCCGAGGACAGAACCCTTTTTCATGATCTCGCCTCTGTTCCGCCGCCGCGCTTCCAAGATCGGGAGCGCCAGCAGACTTCTTCCCGGCACACTGCCGGAGGGAGGATCGACCTCCGGGAGCTTCCCCTTCACCATGGACGCTTCCCGGATGTGCCGTGAGTATTTTCCTTTGGACCTTGGGTCCATGATCCATAGCTATGCGATGTTCTCCTCCCCTCTTTGTTCTTCATGGTTTAGGCCTCGTGAGCTTCCCTACATGATCGAGGCACAAATGTAATCTTTCTGTTGTTGCTATGATGAGTTTGATGGGATCTGATGGATTATGAGATTATTTTCAGATTGTGATAGAGTAATATATTTGGTTCTTATCTTTTATATTTTTGTTCCTAAGTAATTATTGCATGTTCTCCGTTTTTGTTTATTGCTTTGGCCAATTAGTAGGTAGTAACTGCAAGAGGGAACGTTATGCTCGATTGTGGGTTCATGCCCCCCAGATGACACGCTTGAGTGACACAAAAATGAGTCTAGGGGATGTGTTGTTGCCACAAGGGGGAAAACAACGGTGCTTGTAGCCGCGGTTGCAAGCATTTTTTACTATACGCAAAGTGCTTTTTAATGCAGTTGTTTGTTGCTTTGGGTTTACACTTTGGGTGGGGCTCGCTACTAAATACAAGCGAGATGTTCTGGATAGATATCTCAAGGTGGATGATTAGTAGTAGATGTAGTTGGATTTCGGTCTACTTATTTTGGCGTACTTCCCATGCTTTTGAGCCTCTTCCTTTCTTTGTAGCATAGTTAGCATTGCGGTGCGTTTATAATCCTGTCAATTTCCCATCTGTAATTTGTTTACCTCGCATAGCAGTTTTATCGTCTTTTGGGAGAGAGACATCACTAGTGAACATCACGGGACCCCGGTCCATATTCTCATCACTTCTTACATGCTCATTTAATTTTCTTCTTTTACTTTCAGTTGCTATCATTATCATTATCCCTTGTGTTTTGATCCTTTGTTAACAACAAGACCAGAGAGATTGAGAACCTCTCGGAACTTCGTTGGGAGCAAAGTTATTTGTGTCTGTGTGTAGGTCAACGTTAGTTGCGCCGCTGACACCTACTTATCATAACTGGAGTCCTATTGGTCGACACTCTCAATCTTAGTATTCACCAAGGGAAACTTGCCTCTACGCTGCGTCTCACCTTCCACTTGGGGTAACCAACGAAGGGCGAGAAGCAATTATCATCTCTCGCGTATCAAGAAAATTTCTGGCGCCGTTGTTGGGGACTCCGAGTGCTAAGATAGGGGAATTGCCCACTACCTTTTACCTTTTCTTTTTGTTCTTGTTAGTTTACCTTTTAGTTTTTGTCTTTGTGTCTTGTATAAAAACTCACAAAACAAAATTTATCTTGCTTTTATTAGTCCTCCTTGTTTAGATGAACATGTTAGGACTTGGTGCTTTGTGGGAATCGGAAGTTCTCGATTTCCGTCAAAGGGATGGAGAAAATATGAAGAAGGCATGGGACAGAATTTCTGAAGCACATAAAAGAATTATGCCTTGGATACCTATAAAAATTGTGCTTAGAAATTTTTACCATGGTATTTTTAAGTGGTGTAAACACTCTCTTGATATTATAGCTGAAGGAGACTTTTTAGAGTGTGATGAAGCTAGAGCTATTGATATTTTGCATGGTCTATCTAGTTATTTTGTTTATGATCGTAGTATTGATAGTGTTATAGATAGACTTGCCGCTATTGAAAAGAGGATGGATGATCTAGACTTAAGAAAAGTAGAGGAACTTAAGACCAACAAGAAAGAAATGTTGTAGATAGATGATGATTGGGAGCCCTTTGTTAGGATTAGCATCTCTAACCAAGACTTCCTTGCTTTTTGTGATATTGGATCCATGGTTTCTACCATGACCAAATTAGTTTATGATTCTTTGAAACTACATATGGATAAATTGTAATCCTATCATGAACATGCTAATGGAGATATTTCAGAGGTCAAAGGAAAGGTAAAAGAAGTCCAAGTTGCATTCCTTCATAGGATTGCACCGATGGATTTCTTCATCATGGAGCCAAACCAAAGTAACATCGTGCTTGGAAGGGACTTCCTCCGAGCTATGAAAGGCTTCATGGATATTGGTAATGGGAACATACGCTTACGCGGTAAAGCAAAAGGTAAGTACCTCTTTCCTACGAAGAAGAAGAATGAGCTTATTGAAAATCAATTTGAAGGTTTTTATGATTCCGACGATCTTGGAGACCTTTGATTCTACTTTTGCCTTATGCCTAGCTTAAAGGCGTAAAATAAAGCGCTTGTTGGGAGGCAGCCCAATATGTTTTTACTTCTGTTTTTAGTGGTCTTGATGATTGTTACTACTGTAGCAACATCATTGTATCTTTATTTTCAAGCTTTGTGCCAAGTTATAGCCTCTTGTGATAAGGGAAGCAAAAGTTGTGACATGTTGTCCAGAAAACAGATTGTGTCTTCTTGACGGGAAAAATCGGAAAAAATCACCAGTTCATCTTTTTGAGCTGAATTTTTTACACATCATTCTCTATACAATTGTGAAACTTTTGTATGTTCTGAGTTTTTTTATTTGAGTTGCATAAATACTACGAAACAATTCTCTACTACCTGTTGTTCTGTTTTTCATAGATTCTGCCACATTTTGCCTTTCCTTACTTTTGCAAACCTTAAGCTTGCTTTTTCTTTGCAAAAACCTTTTGGCAATCTTGAGAAACAGTAGCTCTTCAATAATATCTTTATATCCAGTGGGAAAAATTATTTTATTAAGGGTACTAACCTCTCTAATCAGCATATGATGAGTTATGTATGAAGGGAGTTTTCAAGTGTGCGATGGAAGATGATGAAAGAAGATCCGGGAGTGTCAAGCGCTCAAGCTTGGGGATGCCCCCATGCATCCCCAATAAATATTCAAGGAGACTCAAGCGTCTAATCTTGGGATGCCCCCATGCATCCCCTTCTCCATCAACAATCATCAGTTCGTCCTTCGTCTCACTATATTTTTATCACTTCATGCATTATGTTCTATGTTTGGAGCGTCCCACTCTTAAGTTTTATTTTTAGTTTTCTTTATCTTTTGTTACTGTTCATAACAAGTTAGACCCCATATTACTTTTTGTGGGAGAGAAACCCGCTCCACTCCAATCTAGAACACATCATAGGATTTTCATGGTTATCTTTCTGTTGTTGTGTGTTCTTTATCTTTTCGTAGCTACTGCCATGTTTGGTTTTAGTTTTAGTTTGTCTTTAGCAAGGGCCTTGGCTTTTGTTTAGTTTGTTTCTGGAACTCTCTTTATTTTTCATGTTTATCTTGTTAAGAGAGTTGGTTGTTGCACCGAGTTGTGTCTTGTCTTGAAAGTAGGTAATTGAGGTTGCAATTTAATTTTAGTAGTAGCTTGCAATAGTAATGAGGTATTGATGTGAGTAATTTTTGAAAATTTGGTGTCAAGAGCGCTAGCCTATTAGTTATAGGTGTCGTATTTTGGGCAATTCGTGTTTATTTTCAAAAACCTACAAAAACTAGTTAAGAACTCTAGCTACTAGATGGATCTCTAATCTTTGGAGGGATCGGATATTAGAGTACCCTCACGTACCATGAGTCGAGGATGCGCAAGGATAACCAAACCCACATACACTCCTCCTCGGGGTACTTCTCTCTTTGTGAACCTCCTTATTAGATTGAGAGTTACCGATAATAAGTGCATGAGTTCTTCGGACTAATGTAAGTATTGAAAGTTGAAACTTCCACCTTCTCATATTTTCTAGCCTCTCCCGTGTTGTGCATTGCCTTCTTCTCACTCCGAGAGTTGGCGTCCACCTTCGCCGGTACATCCAAACCCTTGACATGATACGCTCTGTCATCATAAACCTCCTTATATCTTTCCTCAAAACAGGCACCATACCTACCTATTAATGCATTTCCATAGCCTTTCCGAGATATATTGCCATGCAACATCCACCTCTTCATGACTTGATCTTCATGTCTGTAACAACCCACATGTAATAAGCTATCAAACACCATGTGATTGTATTTTCCTCTGTTGGACTTGTAACTTGGCATGGTGGAGGTGTATGTCATTTCATGTGGTGATCTTAATTGGCATTGGGATTGGAGTTATGTTGGGTTGTTTTCTTTTGCATTCAAAATGGTTAAAGAAGGGGATTGGAGGAATTTTCACTCTTGCATGTTCACTCCTATTGAACCCAATTTTGGCCTAGCCTTTTCTTTTGCCTTTTCAAGGGTTTTAAAATCCTCAAGGCATTTTTGACCTCATTAAAAAACAGAAGCTCTAGTTCAAAGTGTTATTGAATTCAAACTGAGCTCACATTTTTGTTGTTGCCAAAAATGCCCAAACCATTTTTAGAAATTGAGGAATAATGCAAGGATTAAGAATTTCAAGCTCATGGAATTTTGAACCTTTTGTCTTTCCCTCAACAACTCCCCAAAGGCCTTTTCTATTCAATTTTAAATAGAAAATGGTGCTGTTTTACTTTGGGTGATTTTTCTCTGCATGCAAAATTGATCAAATCAATTTTGGGTGATCAGGCATCTTTTCAGGGGAATTTAAAAATATTTAAAATATTTCTCCCTTCCCCCTATCTTTTCCTTTTTTTTTCTTTGCCTGCTGATCTTTTCTTTTTCTCCAGCAGGCCATTTTTTCCCTTTTCTTTCTTTTGGTGCGGGCTTCAGCCCAGCCCAGAGGGCCTGCACCTTGTTGGGCTCCAGCCCGGCCGAACCGGTACGCAGGGAAGCCTTCCCCACCGTTGGATCAATCCAACGGCAGGGAAAGACCAACTTTCCACCGTGGCCGGAGGGGGATCCCGGCGGCCCTCTCACACCGGCGGCCACCCTGGCGCCTCGACGTCCACCCTGGCCTAGGGATCCCCACCTATATAACCGCCGCATCCGTCGCAACCCTAGCTCCGCTCCCCCCATCTCCAGATCTCGCCGCGGCGCGCAGCGTCGCCGGAGACCTCCCCTGTTCCGCGGCACAGAACCGCTCCGGTGAGAAATTCCGGCCAGCCTTTCCCTTCTCCTTGCTCGTGACCTCGTGTCGAGCTTCTTGGCACCTCAAGCGACTCCTTTTCGCCGTGCAGGGGATAACAAGATGATCGTGCCGTCGTCGCATCGTCAGCTTCGCCGCGGGGACCCTCTGCTCCAACGTCGCTTGCTTCTTCTCCTTCGTCTCCGGCAAGGTTGGGTTGCTCCAAGCAACCCACTAGGTGAGCACCTTGCCCTCCCTTTTCCTCCCGTGGACGCCCGTGTTCCTCTGCCCGCGTAGGTGTAGTTCCTGTGCCGCTCGTCTTGTCGCCGGCGAGCACCGCGTGGTCGCCATGACCGCTGCGTGTCCGTGTCGTGTCTGCGCAAGGCCAGAGCACGAGCAGGCCGTGCTTTTGGCCATCTAGGAGGTGTGTGCGGGGGTGTGAAGTTGCTCGCGCCTCTGAAGCCAAGTTGCGCGTCGTCAGTTTCATCAGAGCCGCCGTAGTTCCGTCGAGCCTAGCCTCCCCTCCGGTGAGGGTTAGATCCCTTCCAGGGCACCCACGGCTACGTGGTACTGCCCTCTATCATTTGCCGTCGACGCCGTGTGCAGGGGCGCAGTGTTTTCGACGCCGGCGTCGTCTGAAACTTGGCCGCGCCGCCGTGTTTCAGATTTGTTCAGAGATGCGTCGCCGCCGTCCTGTTCCCGGTTGGATTCCGGCGAGCAGAGGTCAGGGGTTGAGCCCTAGAGCGCTCCTAGGCGTAGCAGGCAGTGCAGGCTCGAGGTCGAAGGGCACGGGAGAGCTAGCGGTGGCCGGAGGCAGAGGCGAGCTTCGCCGGAGTTTGTGCTCGCGCCGGGTTTCAGAAAGGTGCTGTTTTCTTCAGTTTGGACGACAGAGGGGGAACACCTCACCTTGCCTGCGTTGGTGTATTGTTCAGTAATCGAACCGTAGCGCAGTGGCAAGGGGGTGCAGTAGAAAGCTGCTCGGCCTGGGTTCGAATCCCAGCCGGCGCACCCCTTTTATTTTTTTTTCTCTCTTTTTTTCGGTGGGCTTGCCCATCTGGGCCAGAAGAGAGGAGCCGGGCCTCCTCCCGAAGCCAGCCCATCGGGGTTCTGGGCTTCCCCGTTTCCTTTTCTTTTTTTTTCTTTTCTCTGTTTTTCTTTTCTGTTTAATTCAATTTGAATTTGGATTCAAATTCAAATTGGATTCACTTCATTTTCTTCAAACAGGGCATGCCATATATGGTTTTAGGGTAGCTTGAGCTACTGATCACAATGGTGATATGCATATTTGCAATTGGCCCATCTCTAATTCTGGAGCTTGGTCAATTTTGCAATAAGCCCCCTGTAAATTCCTGTTCTTGCCAAGTTTGTTTCAATTTCAAAATTACTCATGCCATATATGGTTTTTGGGTAGTTTTGTGCAAGGAGTTACATTGTAGTGATGATTTCATCATCTGAACCTTTTTCAAAATTCATGTGGTGCAATTTTGCACTCAGCCCCCTGAACTTCAGTTGAATTTGCAACTGCCCTTGCAAATTCAAATTGAGACATGTCATATATGTTTTTGGGGTGCTTTTCTGCAAGGATTTCAGCAGTGATGTTTTCATGATGTTTTGTGCAACTCATGAAATCAGGGTGTGATCACCTGGTTCAGAAGCTTTCAGATCTTTCTGCTTGCAACATTTCAACTTCAGTGCATTTGAAATGTTGATCATCTGATCTTTTCAATCTTGTTTCATTTCATCCTCTTTCTCAATTCAGCCCCTAACATATTGTCATATGTAATGTGGCTGGGCTCCAACCTTTGTTGCACCTTCCTTGTGTCAAGTTCACCGACACTACTCCGTCTCCGAAATCGTTGTTTTACTTTCACGTTGTTTAAGTTCTTGCAATTGTTTTGTTGTTCATGCCATGCTGTCATGCTACTTACACCTAAGTTAAGGCTTAGACCAAAGCCATTACAATGTAAATAAAATGCATGTGAAAGTGATGACTTGTCATCATCACCTTCATTTAAACTTGACTAGACAGGGTCATATCATGTAAATAAAACTTGAACATGCCATCCTTGTATGAGTTTACATCCATTGCTTACTTGTGTGTTTTCCTTGCCGGTATTTAACGTTAGTACCCGAGACTGACGAGGAGACTTACGTGGAGCTGTCCGACACCGAGCCCGAGGGTACCGTGGGTGCTACTTCGACTACCTTACCAGGCAAGGGGGAGATCTGTGTCATTACTTTATAACTTTCTGCTCATGCCTAGCTGTAGACCTAGAACGTTATTTCTTGATCCTATCTACCTTATATGCCATGTTTTAAACCCATACAGCCATGATCCCCACATCCCAGCAAACCATTGTACTGCTAAGTTACCGCTGCTCAGCCATTGCTTAGTATGGATAGAAAACTTGCTGCTTACCCTATATGTTTATGGTTGGGATATCATGCTATAAAAGAAGTTGGTTGATATTTATTATTGTTAAATGATGTTAATTTATATTCGACGAAAGGTGGAAGGCTGGACTATTCCCGTCTGGTGCTTTGTTCCATTTGAGTCACATAGGACCCGAGTTCCGGGTATTGTGTTTCTTGACGAGCGTGCCTAATCGTGTGTGGGGTTTTATGGGGCCCCCTTGTCTTACCTACCTAGCTTCGTCCAATTCTAGTGGTGGCTCGAGCTGATTTACATTTGCAACTGCGTGTGTGTTGGTAGGTACCCCAGCTGTTTTCGAAACAACCCGGGCCAGCGGAGACATGGTTTCTCTCGTTGGTCCACACTTGGCGAGCTAGGGGTCCCCTGAATATTCAGGTGTGATTTACCGACCTTGGCCAGACGGTAGAGACTGATTCGAGAGCGTGGCCAGCTTTTGAGTTGGGTGTCGACTCACCGGGGGCCACCCGGAATTGTGCGTTGTTAGTTAGAGGGACTCTGACGTTCCGGAGTTTCAGGCGCTTACCTAGCCAAGTGGAAACCGGGCGTACATGCGACGTCTATAATGGACAGTTGGTACACCCCTGCAGGGTAAATCTTTTCGAAAAGCCGTGTCCGCGGTTGTGGACTACTTGAGACCTACTCCTTGTTCATAGAATAACATCAATTATAATCACGCTATAAAACTTGAAAAACCGTGTGCGTGCCTTGGCTGTCTTTCTTCGTCCAGGGGGACCGAGAGAGAAACGAGGTTGTGTTATGTTTGCGTAAGAAGGTGAATAGCCGACTTATGACACATTGTCAACGTAACTTCTTGGATCTCATCTCTGTTCTGATAGAACGAGTAGCCACCATATATGCTAGTACGGCTGCAACCTGTCTATGTCTTTACCTTTCCTGTAGCGTTAGTTATTCCGTAATGACATGTTCTCACCCCCGTTTACATTTCTGTCTTTATCGCTTTGCCTGATCGGCCGCTGCAGTGGACTACTACCTCGACCCCAGCACCAGACGTTACTTCGTGGAGGTGCCCCCGGAGGACGACGACGAGTACGAGTACCTCGACCAGTAGGATCTTATAGTTGGGTTCAGACGTTCCCGTCGGTGGATATTTATGTGTAGCCCTCTCTAGGGCAATTTGGATCTTGACCGTACCCGGTCCCCATTATGCTTCCGCTTGACGTATTGATGAGATGTACTCATGATGATGTTGTATTATTAGACAGTGGCGTTGTATGCCCTGTTCTATTTATCTATCTATAAGTATTTCTATCTTGTAGAGTTGTGCTTTATATACCTGTTGTCGAGAATCCGGTAGCGACACGAGTGCGACTGTCGTGCGCCGGTGGCGTTTGATGCGCTTCTAACTCTGACCTAACGCGAAAGCGACTAGTTAGATTTAGTACCGCATCAGGGGCCTTACAACTTGGTATCAGAGCAGGACTGACTGTAGGACCCTTTACTGGCCGAAGTTGAGTCTAGAATCTATTTTGGTAGTTATATAGGAAATTTTTTGGAGAGTAGGACCTCTTTCTGTTTTCTCCTTATCCCACCCTCCCACCCCTTTTTCCGCGAGGAAGTGAAACGATGTTTTGTCTCTGCAACTTATCCCCTTTCAAAACAATCTAGGTTCTCGTTTACATGAGGCTCTGTTTCCTCTATAATTTTTTGCTAGCGACGAGATGTGTTGGCGTCTTTGAGACCACTGAGCCGCCACTTGGGGTTGACTGCTCTACCTCGCTTACGGCGTACCCCAGGTGAAACGTCCATACAGGATTGGCGGGCATCCTATGGTAATATGGATGTGGTGTCTTTCCCCTATGGACGACCGTGATGGCGGGCCGCTTAGGGCAGATGTCTCATTGTTCAGGTTTCCAACCGCTCGTATATATTGTTGTGTGCTCGCTAGCAGATTATTATCTTGGATTCGGATGATCTTGGTTTGGGAATTCCAGTAGCATCTAGCTATCGACTTTCCGGGTTAACCTTGGTGGAATTTCAGCCTTCGGCTTTCTCATACCTCGTGAGGAAGTTTTGTTGTCAATATGGCTCTAACTTCTGGTTACTTCAATGATTCGACCATGTTCTCATAAGTGTTCCTGTATACAGGATGCCAAGAGCGAACATGCCGCCGCCAGAGAACCCTATTCTTGGAGAGGCTGTAGCCGCAGTGGCTCAGGGCACAACTGCAATCCTTCAGATGCTGCAGAACTAGAGTGCTCAGAGAAATGATCGACCACAGTACACCACACTGCAGCAGTTCCTCGCAATCAGCCCCCCCAGGTTCTCCGAGGCTCGAGACCCGCTGGAGGCGGATGACTGGATCGCAGAGATCAAGAAGCACTTCAATGCCAACACCGTCAGACCAGTCGACTACGTCACCTTCGCCTCCTTCCAGCTTCAGGGAGCCGCAGGCAGTTGGTTCTCGACGTACAAGGCCAACAAGGGTGATGCAGAGATCACATGGGAGGACTTCGTCAGGGATTTCAGAGCTGCTCATATTCCCAGTGGACTGATCGAGAGGAAGCGCGAGGAGTTCTTAGCTCTGAGGCAGGGGGACAGGTCTGTGCAGGAGTATAACCTGGCCTTCGCCAGGCTTGCCAGGTACGCTCCAAAGGAGGTCTCGACAGAGGCCAAGCGCATTGCCAGGTTCCGCGGCGGTCTTGCCACGGACATCAAGTATGCGATCACCTTGTCCACGCCACGCCTGTTCTCAGAGTTCGTCGACCAGGCTATCAGACAGGAGTCAGCTGAGACAGAGCGTTCCGCAGAGAAGAGGAAGCAGAGAGAACACAGTTCAGCAGTGATGGTCCACAAGAAGGCCAAGCCCTGGGTTGCAGAGCCACAGTCTCAGCCGCAGCGTCAGCAGTTTCATCCGAGGGGGGCAGTTGTCCGCACTTTTGCCCGCCCTCCCGTCCCAGTGCAGCACGGAACTCGCTCTACTCCACCCTCCGCGCGGCCGCCTGCTCCACAGGGCCAGCCCAGGCCTGAGATAACGTGCTTCAAGTGTGGCAAGCCGGGGCACAAGTCTCCGCAGTGCACCGACCCTCGTTACGCCCGGCTGCCTCCGCCTCCACCTCGCTCTACACCGAGCAACGCGATGGTGCGGGCCCAACCACGAGCGCTCCGTGTGAACAACGTGACTGTGGCAGAGGCTCAGCAGTCGTCCGAGATTGTGCTTGGTAGGTTACTTGTGTGTTCAGTTCCAGCGACAGTTTTGTTTGATTCCGGAGCTTCTCATTCTTTCATGTCCAAGTCCTTTGCTCGCTTTCATGGTTTTCAGTCAGAGATGATGGATTCACCTTTGGCTATTTCTGCACCGGGTTCCAAGATGAGCTCAGCTGTCAAAATTCCTGATGTGCAGATTCAGATTCAGGGTCTTGTTTTCTCAGCATCCTTGATCTTGCTTCCAAGTTCCGACATCGATGTCATTTTGGGCATGGATTGGCTTGTCAAGTACAAGGCCAAGATTGATTGTCCGTCCAAGACCGTGTTGCTGACACACGATTCAGGCACAGAGATTTGGTACAGTTGTGGCTTGACAGCAGGATCAGCACAGTTGTACGCTCTGAACGCTGGAGTTGCTCCATTGATAGAGGAGGTCAGAGTTGTTCGGGAGTTCCCAGATGTCTTTCCGGAGGAGTTGCCAGGTATTCCACCCGTGCGTGCTATCGAGTTCGTGATCGAGCTAGAACCTGGTACACAGCCGATATCTCGGCAGCCGTACAAGATGTGTCTAGAAGAGCTGATTGAGTTGAAAGAACAGCTGGTGAAGCTTGAGAAGGATTGGCTCATTCGTCCGAGCACTTCCCCTTGGGGTGCCCCGTGTCTTTTTGTGAAGAAGAAAGATGGTACTAGCCGGTTGGTTCAAGACTACCGTGGTATCAACAAGAAGACGATAAAAAACAAGTACCCTTTGCCCAACATCAATGACCTATTTGAGCAGCTGCATGCAGCAAAGGTGTTTTCAAAGCTTGATTTAAAGATGGGGTACCACCAGATTCGTGTCCGTGAGGAGGACATTCCCAAGACAGCCTTCCGCACTCGTTATGGACTGTACGAGTTTACGGTCATGACGTTTGGCTTCTCAAACGCACCTCCGGCGTTCATGAGAGCCATGAACTATCTGTTCCAAGAATGGCTAGACGTGTTTGTACTCCTCTACCTCGACGACATCCTTGTCTTTTCCAAGTCAGAGGCTGAGCATGAGGAGCATCTCAGATTGGTGTTGCAGAAGTTGAGAGATCACCAGTTTTACGCCAAGTTCTCCAAGTGTGAGTTTTGGATCAATAAGGTCAACTTCCTTGGCCATGTCATTTCCTCAGAGGGCATTGCCGTTGACCCAGACAGAGTCCGGACGATTCAAGATTGGACTCCGCCGAAGAATGTCAAACAGCTCAGGGGTTTTCTCGGACTTGCCAGCTATTGCAGGAAGTTTGTCGAGAATTTCTCCAAGATAGCAAAGCCCATGACGGAGCTGTTGTGCAAGGGCAAGAAGTACAATTGATCACAGGCTTGCCAGGCAGCTTTTGATGAGTTGAAGCTAAGGCTGACCACAGCTCCGATCCTTACACCGCCAGACGAGTCACATCCGCTTCAAGTCTTCTGTGACGCCTCGTTGAATGGCCTTGGCGGAGTATTGATGCAGGGAAAGAATATTGTGGCTTACACCTCCAGACAGTTGAAGCAGGCTGAGAGGTACTATCCGACCCACGATCTTGAGCTGGCTGCAGTGATTCATGCGTTGGTTACTTGGCGACACCTCCTCCTAGGGAGGAAGGTTGATGTGTTCACCGATCACAAAAGCTTAAAGTACTTGTTCACGCAGCCTAACCTGAACTTGAGGCAAAGGAGATGGCTCGAGACTATTACTGAGTACTCCGTGGATATTTAGTATACGCCTGGCAAGGCGAATGTCATAGCCGATGCGTTGAGCCGCAAGGGCGATTGCAACAGTGTCCAGGTGCAGCAGATCCACCCTGATTTGTGTGAGTCCTTTCGAAGACTCAATCTCGAGCTAGTTCCAGCAGGCTATCTAGCCAACCTTGTGGTAGAGCCCACTATCCGCGAGAAGATTCGTGAAGCTCAGTCTGGCAGCGCAATGATTCAGAAAGTCAAGCAGGGTATTGCCGCCTCAGTTCCGAAGTACGGTTGCTTTTCAGTGCATAATGACGGCACCGTGATGTTCGAGGAGCGAATTGTTGTTCCCAAAGAGGGAGGTCTCAGAGAGGTCATCTTGAAGGAAGCCCATGACTCAAAGCTGTCTATCCACCCGGGTAGCACCAAGATGTATCAGGACCTCAAACAGAGCTTTTGGCGGACTCGTATGAAGCGGGATGTTGCCCGTTTTGTCTCCCAATGTGATGTGTGCAGGAGAGTGAAAGCACAGCATCAGAAGCCTGCAGGGCTACTTCAGCCAATTGAAATTCCGGAGTGGAAATGGGATCACATTGAGATGGATTTCATCACGGGTTTTCCTCTGTCGCAGAAGAAGAACAATGCCATCTTTGTCGTCATTGACAATCTCTCCAAAGTTGCCCACTTCTTTCCAGTGAAAGACTCCATTTCAGCAGCTCAGGTGGCGGATTTGTACACCGCAAGAGTTGTATCTTTGCACGGCATTCCCAAGAAGATCAGTTCAGATAGAGGCAGCCTTTTTACCTCTAAGTTCTGGCAGGCTTTTCAAAAGGCGATTGGTACGACAATGTTGTTCAGTACCGCTTATCACCCTCAGACCAGTGGGCAGGTTGAGCGTGTGAATCAAATTCTCGAGGACATGTTGAGGGCATGTGTGATCTCGTTTGGCATGAAGTGGGAGGAGTGTTTGCCGTATGCTGAGTTCTCTTACAACAACAGCTATCAGGCAAGTTTGCAGGCAGCGCTGTTTGAAGTCTTGTATGGTCGCAAGTGTAGGACACCTTTGAACTGGTCCAAGACGGGTGAGAGGCAGCTGTTCGGCCCAGATGTGATACAAGAGGCAGAGGACAGAGTAAAGATTGTCCGAGAGCACCTAAAGGCAGCACAGTCTAGGCGGAAGGCCTATTATGACAAAAGGCACCGTGGTGTAGCATTTCAGGTTGGTGGTTGGGCGTACCTGAGAGTGTCTCCATTGAGCGGAACTCACCGCTTTGGTATCAAGGGAAAGCTCGCTCCAAGATTTGTCGGACCTTTCCGCATCCTTGAGACTAGAGGACCTCTTGCCTTTCGGCTCGAGCTTCCAGAGAGTCTGTCCATGGTGCATGACATGTTCCATGTGTCCCAGCTAAAGCAGTGCTTCAAACAGCCAGAGCAGGCTGTTGACTTGGGCGAGATACAGCTGAGTGCGGACCTTTCCTACTCAGAGCGTCCAGTCCGTGTTCTTGATTCGTCCGAGCGCAAGACTCGCAACAAGACCGTCAAGTTCCTCAAGGTGCAGTGGGCACATCACTCGGAGAAGGAGGCAACGTGGGAGCGTGAAGATCATCTCTGTTCTGAGTATCCCGAGCTTTTTCTTGCTTAGATCTCGGGGCGAGATCCTATGTTGGTAGGGGAGAGCTGTAACAGCCCACATGTAATAAGCTATCAAAAACCATGTGATTGTATTTTCCTCTGTTGGACTTGTAACTTGGCATGGTGGAGGTGTATGTCATTTCATGTGGTGATCTTAATTGGCATTGGGATTGGAGTCATGTTGGGTTGTTTTCTTTTGCATTCAAAATGGTTAAAGAAGGGGATTGGAGGAATTTTCACTCTTGCATGTTCACTCCTATTGAACCCAATTTTGGCCTAGCCATTTCTTTTGCCTTTTCAAGGGTTTTAAAATCCTCAATGTATTTTTGACCTCATTAAAAAAACAGAAGCTCTAGTTCAAAGTGTTATTGAATTCAAAATGAGCTCACATTTTTGTTGTTGCCAAAAATGCCCAAACCATTTTTATAAATTGACGAATAATGCAAGGATTAAGAATTTGAAGCTCATGGAATTTTGAACCTTTTGTCTTTCGCTCAACAACTCCCCAAAGGCCTTTTCTATTCAATTTTAAATAGAAAATGGTGCTGTTTTACTTTGGGTGATTTTTCTCTGCATGAAAAATTGATCAAATCAATTTTGGGTGATCAGGCATCTTTTCAGGGGAATTTAAAAATATTTAAAATATTTTTCCCTTCCCCCTATCTTTTCCTTTTTTTTTCTTTGCCTGCTGATCTTTTCTTTTTCTCCAGCAGGCCATTTTTTCCCTTTTCTTTCTTTTGGTGCAGGCTTCAACCCAGCCCAGAGGGCCTGCACCTTGTTGGGCTCCAGCCCGGCCGAACCGGTACGCAGGGAAGCCTTCCCCACCGTTGGATCAATCCAACGGCAGGGAAAGACCAACTTTCCACCGTGGCCGGAGGGGGACCCTGGCGGCCCTCTCACACCGGCGGCCACCCTGGCGCCTCGACATCCACCCTGGCCTAGGGATCCCCACCTATATAACCGCCGCATCCCTCGCAACCCTAGCTCCGCTCCCCCCATCTCCAGATCTCGCCGCGGCGCGCAGCGTCGCCGGAGACCTCCCCTGTTCCGCGGCACAGAACCGCTCCGGTGAGCAATTCCGGCCAGCCTTTCCCTTCTCCTTGCTCGTGACCTCGTGTCGAGCTTCTTGGCACCTCAAGCTACTCCTTTTCGCCGTGCAGGGGATAGCAAGGTGACCGTGCCGTCGTTGCATCGTCAGCTTCGCCGCGGGGACCCTCTGCTCCAACGTCGCTTGCTTCTTCTCCTTCGTCTCCGGCAAGGTTGGGTCGCTCCAAGAAACCCACTAGGTGAGCACCTTGCCCTCCCTTTTCCTCCCGTGGACGCCCGTGTTCCTCTGCCCGCGTAGGTGTAGTTCCTGTGCCGCTTGGCTTGTCGCCGGCGAGCACCGCGTGGTCGCCATGACCGCTGCGTGTCCGTGTCGTGTCTGCGCAAGGCCAGAGCATGAGCAGGCCGTGCTTTTGGCCATCTAGGAGGTGTGTGCGGGGGTGTGAAGTTTCTCGCGCCTCTGAAGCCAAGCCGCGCGTCGTTAGTTTCGTCAGAGCCGCCGTAGTTCCGTCGAGCCTAGCCTCCCCTCCGGTGAGGGTTAGATCCCTTCCAGGGCACCCACGGCTACGTGGTACTGCCCTCTATCATTTGCCGTCGACGCCGTGTGCAGGGGCGCAGTGTGTTCGACGCCGGCGTCGTCTGAAACTTGGCCGCGCCGCCGTGTTTCAGATTTGTTCAGAGATGCGTCGCCGCCGTCCTGTTCCCGGTTGGATTCCGGCGAGCAGAGGTCAGGGGTTGAGCCCTAGAGCGCTCCTAGGCGTAGCAGGCAGTGCAGGCTCGAGGTCGAAGGGCACGGGAGAGCTAGCGGTGGCCGGAGGCAGAGGCGAGCTTTGCCGGAGTTTGTGCTCGCGCCAGGTTTCAGAAAGGTGTTGTTTTTCTTCAGTTTGGATGATAGAGGGGGAACACCTCACCTTGCCTGCGTTGGTGTATTGTTCAGTAATCGAACCGTAGCGCAGTGGCAAGGGGGTGCAGTGGAGAGCTTCTCGTCCTGGGTTCGAATCCCAGCCGGCGCACCCCTTTTATTTTTTTCTCTCTTTTTTTCGTTGGGCTTGCCCATCTGGGCCAGAAGAGAGGAGCTGGGCCTCCTCCCGAAGCCAGCCCATCGGGGTTCTGGGCTTCCCCGTTTCCTTTTCTTTTTTTTCTTTTCTCTGTTTTTCTTTTCTGTTTAATTCAATTTGAATTTGGATTCAAATTCAAATTGGATTCACTTCATTTTCTTCAAACAAGGCATGCCATATATGTTTTTAGGGTAGCTTGAGCTACTGATCACACTGGTGATATGCATATTTGCAATTGGCCCATCTCTAATTCTGGAGCTTGGTCAATTTTGCAATAAGCCCCTTGTAAATTCCTGTTCTTGCCAAGTTTGTTTCAATTTCAAAATTACTCATGCCATATATGGTTTTTGGGTAGTTTTGTGCAAGGAGTTGCATTGTAGTGATGATTTCATCATCTGAACCTTTTTCAAAATTCATGTGGTGCAATTTTGCACTCAGCCCCCTGAACTTCAGTTGAATTTGCAACTGCCCTTGCAAATTCAAATTGAGACATGTCATATATGTTTTTGGGGTGCTTTTCTGCAAGGATTTCAGCAGTGATGTTTTCATGATGTTTTGTGCAACTTATGAAATCAGGGTGTGATCACTTGGTTCAGAAGCTTTTAGATCTTTCTGCTTGCAACATTTCAACTTCAGTGCATTTGAAATGTTGATCATCTGATCTTTTCAATCTTGTTTCATTTCATCCTCTTTCTCAATTCAGCCCCTAACATATTTTCATATGTCATGTGGCTGGGCTCCAACCTTTGTTGCACCTTCCTTGTGTCAAGTTCACCGACACTACTCCATCTCCGGAATCGTTGTTTTACTTTCACGTTGTTTAAGTTCTTGCCATTGTTTTGTTGTTCATGCCATGCTGTCATGCTACTTACACCTAAGTTAAGGCTTAGACCAAAGCCATTACAATGTAAATAAAATGCATGTGAAAGTGATGACTTGTCGTCATCACCTTCATTTAAACTTGACTAGACAGGTCATATCATGTAAATAAAACTTGAACATGCCATCCTTGTATGAGTTTACATCCATTGCTTACTTGTGTGTTTTCCTTGCCGGTATTTTACGTTAGTACCCGAGACTGACGAGGAGACTTACGTGGAGCTGTCCGACACCGAGCCCGAGGGTACCGTGGGTGCTACTTCGACTACCTTACCAGGCAAGGGGGAGATCTGTGTCATTACTTTATAACTTTCTGCTCATGCCTAGCTGTAGACCTAGAACGTTATTTCTTGATCCTATCTACCTTATATGCCATGTTTTAAACCCATACAGCCATGATCCCCACATCCCAGCAAACCATTGTACTGCTAAGTTACCGCTGCTCAGCCATTGCTTAGTATGGATAGAAAACTTGCTGCTTACCCTATATGTTTATGGTTGGGATATCATGCTATAAAAGAAGTTGGTTGATATTTATTATTGTTAAATGATGTTAATTTATATTCGACGAAAGGTGGAAGGCTGGACTATTCCCGTCTGGTGCTTTGTTCCATTTGAGTCACATAGGACCCGAGTTCCGGGTATTGTGTTTCTTGACGAGCGTGCCTAATCGTTTGTGGGGTTTTATGCCCCCCCCTTGTCTTACCTACCTAGCTTCGTACAATTCTAGTGGTGGCCCGAGCTGATTTACATTTGCAACTGCGTGTGTGTTGGTAGGTACCCCAGCTGTTTTCGAAACAACCCGGGCCAGCGGAGACATGGTTTCTCTCGTTGGTCCACACTTGGCGAGCTAGGGGTCCCCTGAATATTCAGGTGTGATTTACCGACCTTGGCCAGACGGTAGAGACTGATTCGAGAGCGTGGCCAGCTTTTGAGTTGGGTGTCGACTCACCGGGGGCCACCCGGAATTGTGCGTTGTTAGTTAGAGGGACTCTGACGTTCCGGAGTTTCAGGCGCTTACCTAGCCAAGTGGAAACCGGGCGTACATGCGACGTCTATAATGGACAGTTGGTACACCCCTGCAGGGTAAATCTTTTCGAAAATCCGTGTCCACGGTTGTGGACTACTTGAGACCTACTCCTTGTTCATAGAATAACATCAATGATAATCATGCTATAAAACTTGACAAACCGTGTGTGTGCCTTGGTTGTCTTTCTTCGTCCAAGGGGGACCGAGAGGGAAACGAGGTTGTGTTATGTTTGCGTAAGTAGGTGAATAGCCGAATTGTGACACGTTGTCAACGTACTTCTTGGATCTCATCTCTATTCTGATAGAACGAGTAGCCACCATATATGCTAGTACGGCTGCAACCTGTCTCTGTCTTTACCTTACCTGTAGCGTTAGTTATTCCGTAATGACATGTTCTCACCCCCGTTTACATTTCTGTCTTTACCGCTTTGCCTGATCGGCCGCTGCAGTGGATTACTACCTCGACCCCAGCACCGAACGTTACTACGTGGAGGTGCCCCCGGAGGACGACGACGAGTATGAGTACCTCGACCAGTAGGATCTTATAGTTGGGTTCAGACGTTCCCGTGGGTGGATATTTATGTGTAGCCCTCTCTAGGGAAATTTGGATCTTGACCGTACCCGGTCCCCATTGTGCTTCCGCTTGATGTATTGATGAGATGTACTCATGATGATGTTGTATTATTAGACAGTGGCGTTGTATGCCCTGTTCTATTTATCTATCTATAAGTATTTCTATCTTGTAGAGTTGTGCTTTATATACCTGTTGTCGAGAATCCGGTAGCGACACGAGTGCGAGTGTCGTGCGCCGGTGGCGTTTGATGCGCTTCTAACTCTGACCTGACGCGAAAGCGACTAGTTAGAGTTAGTACCGCATCAGGGGCCTTACAATGTCATACATGTTCCTGCTACACTGGCAGAGGCATACATTGCATACATCCTGATAGCTACATATTCTTTATGTTTGGAGTACCTTGTAAAGTGTGAAAGATCTTCTATACCCTCTTATAAATTAGAGTGTTTCCCTTAAGTGAGGAAAAGATCCCAAAGTGGACAAAATGAAAGATCCCAAAGAGGACAAATGAGAGTTCAATAGAAAGAGCCATTGAGGTCACCAAAAAATACAAAAAGAGAGAAAAAAGAGAAAAATAAAAATAAAATGAGAGAAAGGGGCAACACTACTATCCTTTTGAAAGATCCACACTAGTACTCCCTCTTATCCTTGTACTCCATAGAGATAATCATTCATGCATATAGCTATGTGGGGACCTTCACACTATAGATCTTGGCTTGCATATTCCAAGGATGAGCCTCCTCAAAATAGCTCTAGGTCTTCATGAGCGAGCAAGTTAGATGCACCCCCACAAGTTCTATTGGAGAGCTTTCTAGCTCATATGTGCATCTGTTGCATGGCAATCCCTACTCCTCACATCATATCTATCATTTGGTCGTCTCGCTTGTGATTGTCCTCATTGATGTGAGTCTTTCTCACCTTTTTGTCTTCCTCCTCCAGCATATTTCTCTCTTTGCCATCCTAAGTGTCAACTCTCGTGGTTATGCTCATCCATAGCATGAGTTCTCACAATATCAAAAAGGAGTGGATCAAATTGACTTGTACCTGGCTAGTGGTCTGGGGACGAGTCAAGATAAGATTCCAAAGAAGACCAAGTGTGAAACTTTAGTAGATTGAGTTCTCAAAAAAAATACTTTTTCTCTCGTATTCCCTATCCCCCTTCTTGCACGCAAACACCATTTGGAGACATTCGAGTCACGGACAGCGAGATCTCTTGCACCTAATGTTCTTTGGTTACTTGATTTAATGCTAATAATATAATCTTGCATGTTATGACTTGAATTGAATCACATACCTTGATTGGTTTCTTTTCAAAGTTCTTATATGGTTGCTAGCATGTCACCACAGAAATTATGCTTGTTATCATTTACCTACTCGAGGACGAGCAGGAATTAAGCTTGGGGATGTTGATACGTCCCAATCATATCTATAATTTATGCTTGCTCCATGGATTGTTGTGTGATATTGCTATGATATAGATACACTTTCATACACTTTTGATCATATTGGGACTAACTTATTAACTCAGTGCACCCAAGTGCCAGTTCCTGTTTTCTGCTATTTTTCTATTTCAGTTTTCCCCCATATTAAAAGTGCTCCAAAAATCCGGGAAAAATCAGATAAAAAATCAGCGTAACGGAAGCTTCCGGAGTCCCGAAGGAGGGCCAGGGGGCAACCACCAGGGACCCAGGCGGCATCCTGGCGAGGCCTAGGGTCTGGTCGCGCCAGGGGGCGCATGGACACCTGGTGGCCCCTTTCGCTGCCCCCTTCGCCTATTTATTCCCCGTGACGCAAAACCCCCAAGGACAGAACCCTTTTTCGTGATCTCGCCTTTGTTCTAACGCCGCCACGCTTCCAAGATCGGGAGCGCCAGCAGACTTCTTCCTGGCAGCCTGCCGGAGGGAGGATCGACCTTCGGGAGCTTCCCCTTCACCATGGACGTTCACCGGATGTGCCGTGAGTAGTTTCCTTTGGACCATGGGTCCGTGATCAGTAGCTATATGATGTTCTCCTCCCATCTTTGTTCTTCATGGTTTAGACCTCGTGAGCTGCCCTACATGATCGTTGAACATATGTAATCTTTCTGCTGTTGCTATGCTGAGTTTGATGGGATCTGATGGATTATGAGATTATGTTCAGATTGTGATAGAGTAATATATTTGGTTCTTATATTTTATATATTTTTTCCTAAGTAATTCTTGCATGTTCTCCGTTGTTGTTTATTTCTTTGGCCAAGTAGTAGGTAATAACTCCAAGAGGGAACGTTATGCTCGATTGTGGGTTCATGCCCCCTGATGACACGCTTGAGTGACAGAAACATGAGTCTAGGGTATGTGTTGTTACCACAAGGGGAAAAACCAGTGCTTGTAACCGCGGGTTCAAGGATTGTTTACTTTACGCAAAGTGCTTTTTAATGCAGTTGTCTGTTGCTTTGGGTTTACACTTTGGGTGGGGCTCACAACTTAATACCAGCGAGATGTTCTGGATAGATATCTCAAGGTGGATGATTAGTAGTAGATGCATTTGAATTTAGGTCTACTTATTTTGGCGTACTGCCCATGCTTTTGAGCCTCTTCCTTTCTTTGTAGCATAGTTAGCATTGCGGTGCATTTATAATCCTTTCAATTGCCCATCTTTAATTTGTTTACCTCGCATAGCAGTTGTATCGTCTTTTGGGAGAGAGACTTCACTAGTGAACATCACAGGACCCCGTTCCATATTCTCATCACTGTTTACATGCTCATTTACTTTTCTTCTTTTACTTTCAGTTGTTATCATTATCATTATCCCTTGTGTTTTAATCCTTTGTAAACAACAAGACCGGAGAGATTGACAACCTCTCTGAACTTCGTTGGAGGCAAAGTTATTTGTGTCTGTGTGGAGGTCCACATCAGTTGCGCCGCTGAAACCTACTTATCATCTCTGGAGTCCTACTGGTCGACACTATCAACCTTGGTATTCACCAAGGGAAACTTTCCGCTACGCTGCATCTCACCTTCCACTTGGGGTAACCAATGAAGGGCGAGAAGCAATTATCATCTCTCGCGTATCAGGTGTGCATATAATTCTTAGTAGTTTTCTCTATTTATATCAATTTATCATAGCTAGGTAGGTCTCTATCCTTGTAAGTGTGATTATAGGAGTTGTTGCATGGATAAGTGTTGTTGTTCCCATAGTTGGATGGAAACGGTCTAGGATTGCTAGCAAAATTTCCCCTATGGGCATTGTTGTTGAAGTTCTTTCTAGCAATAAAGTTCACATCTACTTGTTCCTGAGCAACCAAAGAATTTAAAGGAACATTATGAGGATCAATAGAGGGTTGCTTGGTAAGTAGAGACATAATCAAGTCAACTTTTTTTATTTTGGGAGGTAATCTCCTCGAGAGATTTTACCTTCCTACCTGTTGGATCTCGTCCGGTGTGCTATTGGGAATAGTTGGTCATCATCTCATCGAGAAGTTTTGTGGAAGCACCAAGTGTAGTTGACATAAAGGTTCCTCCCGCAGCAGAATCTAGCATGTTCCGCGAGGTAAAGTGCAAGCCTGCATAAAAAGTCTGGATAACCATCCAAGTAGTCAAACCATGTGTAGGGAATTTCTTAACAAGAGATTTCATTCGTTCCCAAGCTTGGGAAACGTGTTCGTTATCCAATTTCTTAAAATTCATAATGTTACTTCTCAATTGGATAATTTTAGCAGGTGGGTAGTACTTCCCAATAAAAGCATCTTTGCACTTATCCCAAGAATCTATGCCTTCCTAGGCAAAGATTGAAACCAGATTTTAGCTCCTTCCCTCAAAGAGAAAGGAAAAAAGCTTAAGCTTAAGAACATCACCTTCTACTTCTTTATACTTTTGCATATCACATAACTCAACAAAGTTGTTCAAGTGTAAAGCAGAAGCATCTCGAGCACCAGAGAATTGATCTCTGATAACAAGTTTAGCAAAGTAGGTATAATTTCATAAGAGGTAGCTGAAGTGCTAGGTGTGGCAATAGAAGTGCAGATAAAGTTTTGTTTTTGTGACTAGTGAAGTCGCACAACTTGGTGTTTTCAGTGGAACCCATAGTAGCAGCAAGTGTGGCATATTTTTTTGTGATTTTTGATATAGGACACAAAGATAAAAACTGAAAGGTAAACTAACAAGACTAAAAATCAGAGGTAAAAGATAGTGTGCTACTCCCCTATCTTAGCACTCGGAGTCCCCAGCAACGGCGCCAGAAATTTTCTTGATGGTCGAGATGATGATAATGGTATCTCGCCCTTCGTTGGTTACCCCAAGTGGAAGGTGAGATGTAGGATACCAGCAAATTTCCCTCAGTGAAGATACCGAGGTTGAGTATCGATCCAGTAGGACTACAATAGTGATAAGTAGGTGGTGAAGCGAGCAACACGCCGTTTGAGATATTACTCTCTTAACCTGGACCTGCACACATAAACAAATAACATTGCTCCCAACGAAGTTCATAGAGGTTTTCAATCTCTCTGGTCTTGTTATTTAAAAAGGATCAAACGCAAAGGATAATGATAACGGTGATGGCAGCTAGAAAGTAAAAGCAGGAAAATAAAAGAGCGTGTAAATAGTGATGAGAATATGGACCGGGGTCCCGTTATGTTCACAAGTGATGTCTCTCTCCCAAAATATGATAAAACTACTATGCGAGGTAAACAAATCACAGCTGGGCCATTGACAAGATTAAAAACGCACCGCAATGCTAACTATGCAACAAAGAAAGGACGAGGCTCAAAAGCATGGGCGGTACGCCAAAATAAGTAGACCGAAATCCAACTGCATCTACTAATAATCATCCACCTTGAGATATCTATCCAGAACATATGTCTAGTATTAAGTTGCGAGCCCCACCCAAAGTGTAAACCCAAAGCAACAGACAACTGCATTAAAAAGCACTTTGCGTAAAGTAAACAATCCTTGCAACCGCGGTTACAAGCACCGTTGTTTTCCCCCTTGTGGCAACAGCAGCACATCCCCTAGACTCATGTTTCTGTCACTCAAGCGTGTCATCGGAGGGCATGAACCCACAATCTAGCATAACGTTCCCTCTTGGAGTCACTACTTACTACTTGGCCAAAGCAATAAATAGCAACGGAGAACATGCAAAAATTTCTTAGGAGAAAAAAAATAAAAGATAAGAACCAAATTATATTACTCAATCACAATCTGAACATAGTCTCATAATCCATCAGATCCCAGCAAACTTAGCATATGTGCCTTGATCATGTAGGGCAGCTCACGAGGTCTAAACCATGAAGAACAAAGAGGGGAGGAGAACATCACATAGATACTGATCACGGACCCATGGTCCAAGGGAAACTACTCACGGCACATCCGGGAAGCGTCCATTGTGGAGGGGAAGCTCCCGGAGGTCACTCCTCCCTCCGGAAGGGTGTCAGGAAGAGGGCTGCTGGCGCTCCCGATCTTGGAAGTGCGGCGGTGGCGGAATAGAGGCGAGATCGCGAAAATGGGTTGTCTCTTCGGAGGTTTCGCGTCACGGGAAATAAATAGGCGATGAGGGCAGCCAGGGGGTCTAGGTGCCCCCTGGCGCGACCAAGCTCTAGGTCGCGCCAGGTGGCTGCCTGGGTCCCTAGTGGTGGCCCTCTGGCCCCAATTTGGTGATTCCGGAAGGTTTCGTTGCGCTGATTTTTTGTCCGATTTTCCCGAATTTTTGGAGCAATTTTAATATGGGGGGAAACCTAAAATAGAAAAACAACAGAAAACAGGAATTGGCACTGTGGTGCACTGAGTTAATAAGTTAGTCCAAATATGATCAAAAGTGTATGAAAGTGTATCTAGATCATAGCATTATCACACAAAACATGCATGCATCAAGCAGAAATTATAGATACGTTTGGGACGTATCAGGCGTCCCCCGGGGAGTCGACACCCAATCCAAAATCCGGCCACGCTCTAGGATCAGACTCTTCCGTATGGCCAAGGTCGGGGTTAGCCTCACCTGAACTCTGGGGCTTCCCTAGCTCACCAGTGTGGACCAACAGAGGAACTATGTCTCCGCTGGCCCGAGTTGTTTTAAAATCTGCTGGGGGCCCAACCAAGCACACACACGGTTCCAAATGGTAAATCAGCTTGGGCCACCACTAGAAATGTTTGGAGCTAGGTAGGCAAGAATTGGGGACCCCATAGAATCCCCCACGCGTTAGGCAGGCTCGCCAAGATACACAATACCCGGAACTCGGATCCTAGGTGACTCGAATGGAACAAAGAATCGGGACGGGATAGCCTGGACTTTCCATCATTCTTCGAGTCTAGTCAACATTATAATAATCACGTCATCCACAATAATATAATAGTGTGATAGCCCAATCCAAGGAGTCACATGATAAAAGTTGTAGCATTCTAAGCATGCATACTAAGCAGTCGTTAAGCAAGCAAGGTACATGGACAAACAAAAGTTTGCTGGGATGTGGAGGACATGGCTGCGTGGGTTTATTTGAGAGGCATAAATATGAGGTGGTAGGATCAAGAAATCGTTCAATCCTATACCTAGGCACAATTGAGCCGAAAGTTATAATCATGATATATGCTCCCCCTTACCTGATGAGAAGACGAAGCCGAAGGTGTAGTCAATCGCAAGCCCGCATCGTCTTCGAGAGTAACCGCGGGAGCACACAAGAAGAAATCACTTGAAAGGAAATCGACGCACAAGCATCTATTACTACGAAGCAATCACGAGCAAGCAACAACAAGAAGGCAACACGAGGAAATGCACTACGATATCGCATCTACCGTCGAGAGCGGTTACTAGCAGGTTAAGTGAAGTATCGGTCACACACAACGATACCACACATTTATCATTGATTCAAGTTGTTTAGCTACACAACATGAGCAAAGGTTGTTAACATGGCATCTCACACAAGCATGGAAAGAGGTAAAGCATAAAGTAAACTATCTATGCTAGTCAATTTAAGTGAGGCAAAATCATAAACATGACAAATCGTTAAGTACCCCACGAAATTAATAGCTCTTGGTACTGTTTTTCCTTAAACAAAATTTTATTAGTTGTATTAGCAAGCAAGAGCATCATAATCATAATCTACATGCAATGCTAGTCAAGTTACATGTAACAAACATTTTAATCAGAGCTACGGTTATTAAGTTATGACATATTACATTTTACAATGACAAGGGTTGTAAATAGCAGGTAAACAGCATGTAGACAAGTGCGAACATGACAAAGGAGCACATTTTATTTATCTACACGTACCACGGAGAAACTTTCATATAGAAAGAGTCTCCATCCGACTAACGATTAAAAAGATATTCGCATCGTAAAATCCTATGTTTTGCTGTAATTATTTAAAGTGCAAATAAATAGTCCAATGCATCTGGGCCGAAGCTGCAGCAAACGGGCCCAACCGGACGAGCGCAAGTAAACTATCACACGCCCATAGGCACTACACAGCAGCAAACGAAACTGACCCAAGCCCATCTATCGCAACAGAAAAAAAAGAAAAGAAAAAAAAAGATGGGGTTCACCTTAGCGGGCCGAGCCCAAACTGTAGAGGTGGACGATAGATATCCTCTCACCGCACAAGGCGAGAGGAGGCTGGCGGTCGAGGCGCGCAGTGCTGGGCTCGTGGAGGCGCTGGGCCGCGGCTGGGGAGGAGCTGGACGCCGGCCCACGCGGGTTGGAGGTGGCCCAGTCGGGAGCGAGCACGAGGGACGAGCTCGTCGAGGTGAGCCTCGTCGTCCATGGCGCCTGGACTCTGCCGAGACGGTGGCCGGCTGCTGTGGTTCATGGGAGGCCGCGGGACTGCCACATCCTCCAGATCCGGTCGGCTACGAGGCGACTGCGCGAGCAAAGGAGGCCACGGCGACCTTGAGAAGCTCGTGTGTCCATGGCGGCGGAGCTTCATCTCGACCATGGCGTGGAGGTCTTGTAGAGAGAGAGAGAGGTAGATGAGAGGAGGGGGAAGGAGGAGGAGGAGGAGGAGGAGAGGGCGCGTCGAGGGGAGGCCTGACCTACGGGGCCGCGGTGGTCGACGGATTGCCGGCCGGAGCTGCTGGACGACGGGGTTGGTGCGGGAGAGCTCGAGGAGGCGCGGCTCGGGAGGAGGGTGGCGCCCAGATGGGCTCGGCGGGCCGCGGTGGAGGATCTCGGCCCCTACATGGACCGGATCGGGCTGGAGTGGCAGCTGGGGGTCTTTGGGCAACGTGGAGGCCTCCAGAGCCATAGATCTGATGATCCAATGGTGGAGAAGCCTTGGCTGGCTAGGGTTTCGGTGGAATTGGACTAGAGGAGCAGATCTAAATTTTTGTAGTGCGGTGTCTGCAAATATTTCAAGAGGGAAAACTAATGCCCAATCCCTGGATTGGCAGATGACGAAAATACCCCTAATTCAGTTGCCTGTTGTACGCTGCACGTTTATGACCGCACATGCTCCGTCCGACCTCCGATTCGAACGAAACCTCGAACCACGCGTTCAGCGCGGCGAGCCAATCACCTCGACATTACTTCGATACCGTTCCGAGAACATTTTTCCGACGCCCAGTAAAATAATCCGTCTATTAAATAAACAGGTTTTTCGTTCCGATGACGATGCCTGGTCTTGTGTCGAAAGTTGCCATGGTACTCTGGTGAAACCATGTGTCGCAAAAGGTCGGGTGCAAAGGTGGGAAGGCTCGGTCACGCATGCCGGTACAAGAAAAAGGGGGAAATATATTCACCAATTAATAAATTGCCGAAGCAAATACTACGAGCGATGCTAGCAATCAACAAAATAAATCAACAAGCAATTTTTTTAATTTGGGTGAAAATCCCAGGCTGTCACACTAGTGATGTCTCTCTCCCAAAAGATGATAAACAGCTCTGTGAGGTGAACAAGTTACAGCTGGGCAATTGACAGGATTAAAAACGCACCGCAATGCTAACTATGCAACAAAAGAAAGGAAGAGGCTCAAAAGCATGGGCATTAGGACAAGACAAGTAGACCGAAATCCATCTGCATCTACTCACTAATCATCCACCTTGAGATATCTATCCAGAACACCTCACTGGTATTAAGTTGCGAGAACCACCCAAAGTGTAAACCCAAAGCAACAGACAACCGTATTAAAAGAACTTTGCGTAAATTAAACAATCCTTGCACCCGCAAGTACAAGCACCATTGTTTTCCCTCTGGTGGCAACAACACATTGCCTAGACTCATGTTTTTGTCAATCAAGCTAGTCATCGGGGGGCATGAACACACAATCATGCTTAACGCTCCCTCTTGGAGTTACTATCTACTACTTGGCCAAAGCAATAAAAAGCAACGAGTAACATGCAAGAATTACTCAAGAACATAAATATAAACGGAGAAGTACCAAATATATTAATCATCACGATCTGAACATAATCTCATAATCCATCAGATCCCAGCAAAATCAACATAGAAACAGCCGGAAAATTACATATGTAGGGCAGCTCACAAGGTCTAATCATTGAAGAACAAAGATGGACAGAAGATAGCACATAGCTACTGATCATGGACCCATGGTCCAAGGTTGACTAATCACGGCTCATCCGGGAAGCGCCTAGACCCTTGGTGGTCCCCCTCTGGCCCTACTTCGGGGCTCTGGAAGGTTCCTTTGCTCTGATTTTTTATATATTTTCCCGGAATTTTTTGGGCACTTTAAGTAATGGGAAAACCTGAAATACAAAAACAACAGAAAAAAGGAACTGGCAGTTGGGTGCACTGAGTTAATAGGTTAGTCCAAATATGATCAAAAGTGTATGACAGTGCATCAAAAGAATAGCAATGTCACCCAAAACATGCATGGAGCAAACAGAAATTATAGATACATTAGGGATGTTTCAACATCCCCAAGCTTAATTCCTGCTCGTCCTCGAGTAGGTAAATGATAACAAACATAATTTCTGTGGTAACATCCTACCAACCATATAAGAACTTTTAAGTAAGGGAAGCAAGGCATGTAATTCAATTCAAGTCATAACAAGCAAGAGTCTATATTAGCATTGAAACAAGCATCCTAAGAACATAAAAGTGCAAGAGCTCTCGCTGTCTGTGACGGCAATGTCTCCAAATGGTGTTTAAGAAGTGGGAGATGGGTTTAGAGAAAAAACATACTATTTATTTTAGTTAAGAACTCAATCTACTAAAGTTTCACACTTAGTCTTTGGAATCTTATCTTGACTCATCCCCAGACCACTAGCCAGGTACAAGTCAAACGGATCCACTACCTTTTGACTTTTTGAGCACTCTTGAAATGGATGAGCGTAAGCAAGAAAGTTGACACTTCAACGGCGAAAGAGAATAATGACGGAGGAGGAAGACACAAAAGGTGTGAAAGGCTCACATTAATGAGGACAATCGTAGGCGAGAGAAATCGAAATGATAGATATGATGTTCGGATTAGGGATTGCCATGCAATAGATTCACATGTGAGCTATGGAAAGCTCTCCAATGGAACTAGTGGGGGTGCATCCAACTTTCTTGCTCAAGAAGACCTAGAGCTCCTTTGAGGAGGCTCATCATTGGAATATACAAACCAAGTTATATAGTGTAAGGGGCCCCACATAGCTATATGCATGTGTGATCATCTATATTGAGTACAAGATATAAGAGGGAGTACGAGTGTGGATCTCTCAAAAGTAATAGTAGTGTGCCCCCTTCTCTCTTTTTATTTATTTTTCTATTTTTTCTATTTTTTTATTTTTTTGTGGCCTCTTTGGCTCTTTCTATTTATCTCTCATTTGTCCTCTTTGGGATCTTTTAATTTGTCCTCTTTGGGATATTTTCCTCACTTTACAGGAACACTCTATAAATTACAAGAAGTGTAGAAGATCTTTCACACTTTACAAAAAGTACTAAGCATAAAGAAGATGAACCTATCATGATGTATGAAAATGTATGCCTCTGCCAGTGTAGCAGGCTATGCAATGATAATAGCTCGTCATGTAACAATTATTAGTGCAAGGCCCAACTAGCATGCGGCTCATCGATCAAGAAAAAGCATGTATGACATAAATATCAAGTCATGAGAGAGTGGATGTTGCATGGCAATGTATCTCGGAAAGGCTATGAAAATTCCTTGTAGGTAGGTATGGTGGCTGTTTTGAGGAAGATATAAGGGGGTTTATGATGACAGAGTGTATCATGCCAAGAGTTTGGATGCACCGGTGAAGTATGCGCCATCTCTCGAGGTGAGAAAGGGAAATGCACGATACCGAATAGGCTAGAAGAATATGGGTGGTCGAAGTGTCAATAATTGAATACTTACATTAGTCCGAAGAATTGATGCACTTATTATCAGTAACTCTCAATCTAATCAGGAGGTTCATAAAGAGACAAGTACCCAGAGGAGGAGTGTATGGGGGTTTGGTTATCCTTGCGCATCCTCGACTCATGGTATGTACTCTAATATCCGATCTCTCCAAAGATTAGTGATCCATCTAGTAGCTAGAGTTCTCAACTAGTTTTTTGTAGTTTTTCGAAAATAAACACGGATTTCCCAAAATAAGATATCTATCACTAATATGCTAAAGCTCCTGACACCAAAAGTTCAAACATTACTCAAAAAAATACCTCAAAACTATTGCAAGTTACTACTACAATTGAATAGCAACCTCAATTACCTACTTTAAGTCAAGACGCACAACTCAGTGCAACAGTCCAACTCTCTAAACAAGATAAACATAAAGACTCAAGAGAGTTCCTGCAACAAACTAATTAAAATCTCTTGAAAAGAAATAAACATGAAGTCACAAGAGCTAAACACGACATCAGCTACGAAAAGATAAAGAACACACATAGCAAAGATAAACATGAAAAATCCAATGATGTGTTCTAGGTTAAAGTGGAGCGTGTTTCTCTCCCACACAAAGAAAGTTGGGCTCTAACTTTTTATGAACAGAAATCAAACCTAAAGAAAACTAAAAAGTTGAGAGCAAGACGCTTCAATTATAGCACATAATGCATGAAGTGATAAGAATATAGTGGAACGAAGGACGAACTGATAATTTTTGATGGAGAAGGGGATGCAAGGGGGCATCCCCAAGCTTTGATGCTTGAGTCTCCTTGGATATTTCTTGGGGGTGCATGGGGGCATCCCCAAGCTTGAGCGTTTGACACTCCCAAATCTTCTTTCATCATCTTCCTTCGCACACTTTAAAACTCCCTCATCCATACTCCCTCTGTTTCTTTATATAAGGTGCATAGTTTTCTTAAAAAGTCAAACTTTTTTAACTTTGACCAAATTTATAGCAAAAAATATCAGCATCTATAATATTTGATAAATAAAATATGAAAAATATGTATAAAGATGAATCTAATGATACCATTTTGGTATAATTTATATGGATATATTCATCTACAAATCTGGTCAAAGTTAATCAAGTTTGAATTTTTTAAAGAAACTATACACCTTACATTTAGGAATGGAGGGAGTAACTCATGGTAAGCTAATTAGAGTGGTTAGTACCCATAATAAAAAATAATTTTCTCTACTGGAAATAAAGGTATTATAGAAGTGCTACTGTTTCTCAAGATTGCCAAAAAAATTGCAAAGAAAAAGGAAGCTTAAGGTTTGCAAAACGAAGAAAAGGCAAAATGTGGCAGAATCTATGAAAAACAGACCAGCAGGTAGTAAATAATTTTTTTGGGGTACTTCTGCAACTCAAATCAAAAAAACTCAAAACAGATGCACGAATGCTAATTGTATAGAGAATGCAGTCAAAAAAATCAGATCAAAAAGATTATCTGGTGATTTTAGCCGAATTTTTTCGTCAAGGGGACAAAATCTGTTTTCTGGACAGCAAGTCACAACTTTTGACTTTCTTGCAATTGGAGGCTAAAACTTGGCACAAAGCTTCCAATAAAGATACAATGATGTTGCTACAGTAGTAAAAATCATTAAGACCACTAAAAACAGAAGGAAAAACAAATTGGGTTGCCTCCCAACAAGCGCTTTCGTTTATGCCTTTTAGCTAGGCATGAAGATTATAAAAGATGCTACCATGAGGGAATAATAGTTGAAGTAAAAGGAGATCATAAAGAAGCAAATATGAACACATTTAAGCCTAACCCACATCCTATGCTTGGGAAACTTGTAAGAAAATAAATCATTAAAGCACAACGTGACAAGCATAGGGAGGTAAAACAAGAGCAACTTCAAAACTTCCATCATAAAGATAGGTATTTTTGTAACATGAAAGTTAGTACAACCAAGCTTTCCTCTCTCAAAGTAATTTTAGTACTATCATGAACAACATCAAGAATATAACTATCAGATAAAGCATGTTGTTTATGACCTACAAGCACACGTGTATTGTTTTCAACACGGTCTTTAGGAACATAAGATAAATGCAACCGAGCACAATTATCCCGAATATGAGTTGGAGAATTCAAAAAGATAATAGGAAAATCAAGTGTGGGTGCATAAGGAACTATAGAAATTTCATGCTTAACATAAGGAACTATAGAAAGTTCATCTTTGCAAGCATAATCCATATTGGCATCATGGCCATCAACAAAGCAAGTATCAAGATCTTCAGAAAGGGATGTATCAAGTGAGTCCTCGAAATCATAGGATTCCTCATCATAGCAATCATTGGACTCTTCTTGGTCAGCAAAAATTTTGTTTTTAAAATCCTCAATATAATCATTGCAAACATAATTCTCAAAGAAATAAGCAAGAACTGCAAAGTTTTTAGACTTGTGAATAGTACCGTAATACTTTTCAATCAAAGAAGCAATCTCATAAGCACCCTTAAAAGCAACAAACTCTTCAATCTTTTTAACATCAAAGTAATCGTAAACACCTTTAGCATAAGAAGATAATGTCTCATTTTCATTAAACTCACATTGGAAAGGAAGGTGTTTGCGATCTTTTCTAGAACAACATGTGAAATCATAAATGTAGCACAAAGATTCAGCATAGCAATAAGAAGTATGTATTTGATCCAATAATTTTTTCCCTTTCTGAGATAAGCGGTGTCGCATATAATGAGCATGCTCATCCAATGATTTTCCCTCAACCATGAGTTTTTAGCGCGAGCAGAAATTTATCGAAGACGATCCAAGTGAAACATGTCCATCCTACCATATTTGGGTGGTTCCACAACCATGGTAAAGATAGCATCAGTAGGCGGACAAAGACAAAAGGTAGAAACTACTTTTTTGGTTTTTCATATAAGACACACAAGCAAAAGATAAAACTTGAAAGTAAACTAACAAGACTAAAAAGCAAAGATAAAAGATAGTGTGCAACTCCCCTATCTTGAAAGTAAACTAACAAGACTAAAAAGAAAAGATAAAAGATAGCGTGCGCCAGAAATTGCTTGATGCTAGCGAGGTGGTAATAGCTCTCGCCTTTCGTTGGTTACCCAAAGTGGAAGGTTGAGATGTAGCGTAGACGAAAATTTCCCCTGACTTAGAGGATGGGGTTTATGTCTCCAATATGACTCCAATGACGACAAGTAGGTGGTAAAGTGAACAATGGTGCCGTTCACAACCCAAGGGTTGCTTACTTGACCTGGACCTGCACACACAAGAAATAACTTTGCTCCCAATGAGTAAAGAGAGGTTGTCAATCTCTCCGGCCTTGATGTTTACAAAGGATAAAACACAAGAGATAATAGTAGTGATAATTGCAACGAAAGTAAAAATAGTAAAATAAAGTGAGGGTGTAAACAGTGGTGGAAATATGGACCGGGGTCCCATGAAGTTCACTAGTGATGTCTCTCTCCCAAAAGACGATAAACATCTATGCGAGGTGAACAAATTACAGTTGGGCAATTGACAGGATTAAAAATGCACCACAATGCTAACTATGCTACAAAAGAAAGGAAGAGGCTGAAAAGCATGGGAAGTACGCCAAGATAAGTAGACCGAAATCCATCTGCATCTACCCACTAATCATCCACCTTGATATATCTATCCAGAACATCTCGCTGGTATTAAGTTGCGAGCCCCACCCAAAGTGTAAACCCAAAGCAACAAACTACTGCATTAAAAAGCACTTTGCGTAAAGTAAACCATCCTTGCACCCGCATGTACAAGCACCGTTGTTTTCCCCCTGGTGGAAAAAGCACATCCCCTAGACTCATGTTTCTGTCACTCAAGCTAGTCATCGGGGGGGGGGGCATGAACCTACAATCATGCATAACGCTCCCTCTTGGAGTTACTATCTACTACTTGGCCAATGCAATAAAAAGCAACGGAGAACATGCAGGAATTATTCAAGAACATAAATATAAAAGGAGAAGAACCAAATATATTACTCATCACAATCTGAACATAATCTCATAATCCATCAGATCCCAGCAAACTCAATATAGCAACATCAGGAAAATTACATATATGCCTTGAGCATGTAGGGTAGCTCACAAGGTCTAATCATTAAAGAACAAAGATGAAGAGAAGACATCACATAGCTACTGATCATGGACCCATGATCCAAGGTGGGCTACTCACGGATCATCCGGGAAGCGTCCATGATGGTGGAGAAGCTCCCGGAGGTCAATCCTCCCTCCGGCAGGGTGCCGGGACAGGGTCTCCTGGAAGCCCCGATCTTGGAAGCGCGGCGGCGGCGGAGGAACAGAGTGGAGATCGCGAAAAAGGGTTCTGTCCTCGACACTAGTAGGAAATAGGCTATAGCCGCCAAGTCATTGCTAGCGGACGCTGAAAGTTGTACGCCAGCGCTACTTTCACTGGCGTAGAAAGTTAAGTGGACGCCAGGGCAATAGAAGGTACCACTGGCATACAGTACTCAGTGCACGCTAGAGGCACAACTTGCCCCGGGCTAGGCATCGGATCCAACTGCCACTGGCGTATAGAAGGTCTGCCCGCCAGAGCTATTTATGTTGCCGCTAGCGTACAGTTTAGATTGCACGCCAGAGGAAGTTTGCCCCAAAAATATTTTAAATTGCAGATGTTTTTGCTGGCGGGCCGATGGATTGTACGCCAGCGGTAATTCTGTTACCTATGGCGGACAAATAGTTTGTACGCCAGAGGTATCCTGTGCAATTATTGGTGGGCTCGGGCTACCACCAAATCCCTCCATTATTGCACCTCCATTATTTCTCTTCTCACGAGCTCAAAGTTCCTTCCCTTCTCCCATCTTCACCACTCTTTTTAACCAATTAAAACTAGTTTATGTGATAGATCTAGCTCCATTACCCTTCTAATGTCCTTTCTACCAAAAGAAATGGCCACAAAAGAACCAAATTTAGCTCATTTTGGTGAGATCCAAATATATCATCTCTATATATAGGTCTAGCTAGATCTATCTACATCTCTCTTCTCTCCCACATTGTCTCTCTTAAGGTGAGGGATCAACATATATCTGCTATTTTTGTATTGTCTCGGATATGTGATGATGCATATATAGATGTGCTATATATTCTTGATGATGATGCATGCATGCATATATGAGATGATGGAATTTTTCCGGATATGTGATGATGCATATATGTTCTATTCTATTGTGCAGGAAATGATGTCAATATTTTGCCGGAATGTTGATTCATTTCCGTTTCGGCAAATTTTGGCACTCTCTTAGTCCTATTTGTAGGAAGGTCATGCCGAATTTTTTAATGAAAAATGATTGTTTTACTTGTCTTGTAGTTCTATCACGTGCAGGCGATCGATATGGCGCCCGGCCGTATGAGTGAACATGTCGTGAACAAATATTTGAGATACGCTACAGACGACATGATACAAAATAACCGCAGGGAGATAAGATGTCCTTGTCGCAAATGCAAAAAAGTGGGCTTGTTGAACCCCTTTTCGGGAGAGTTGCTGGAGCATCTGCTCATACATGGTTTCATGGATGGCCACACTCAGAGGCTTGATGAAGATGATGATGATGAAGTCCATGATGGTGCGGTGGATCATGATCAGCATGACCATAATAACGATCACGGGCAAGAATACGAAGAGCCGCCTGATGATTCTCCCGCACATGATGTTGGAGATCTAGAAGATGCTAAACAACACGTAACCAAAGACGATGACATACAAACACTCCTAGCTTCAGCCGTGCGGGACCCTCATCTCAAAGAGCTGCTTCGAAAGAAGACGACTAACTGCAGATCTGCTAGTATAGAGCAAGCTAAGCTGGCACAACTGGAGGTAGACTCGAATACTCCGTTGTATCCAGGTTGCGGGTCGGAAGACTCTCGCTTGAAAGTAGCGCTCGATGTTCTCAAAATGAAGGCAAAACACAAATGGACTGACATAAGCGTCGACGCTAGCCTGCAATACTGGCAGAGTAAGCTTCCGAAGGGCAACTCGTGTCCTACAAGTTGTGATGAAGTCAAGAAAGTCGTGTGCCCCTTTGATTTACCGCATGCAAAATACCACATGTGCATCAATGATTGCTACATTTATCGGAAAGAGGACGCAAACATGATCACATGTTCGTTGTGCAATGCCGCTCGATACAAGAAATGGAAGAAAGAACCTCGGAAAGTTGTGTGGTATTTTCCACTCATTCCCCATTTGCAGTGGTATTTTGCGGACTACAAGGAAGCCAAGCTCATGCGGTGGCACGCAGACAGAAAAAATGTAGTATTGAAAGATCCAAAACGGTCTGAAAAGGCAGTTCTGACACACCCTTCGGACGCAAGCCAGTGGAGAGCATTAGACGACATAGATGCAAGTTTCGCGGCAGATCCGAGGAACCTCAAGTTGGGTGTGAGCACCGACGGAGTGAATCCATACAGCAACCAGAGCAGCAGACATAACATTTGGCCTGTGTTCGTATGGATATACAACCTCCCCCCTGGTTATGCATGAAGAGTAAGTACATACACATGTGCATGATAATTCAAGGGCCAAAACAACCTGGCAACGACATCAATCTGTATCTAAAGCTACTGAAAGATGAGCTAGACACGTTATGGGATGAGGTCAACACATGGGACGCCGTCGCAGAAGAATATTTCCCTATGAGAGACGCCTTGCTTTGTACGGTGCACGACTATCTCGGCCACGGATATGTCGCAGGCCAGAATTTCCATGGACATTGGGGATGTATGAGGTGCATGGATGATCCAACATTTATGCAGCTTAAGAAAGATCCCGGATCTTCAAAAACTGTCTACACGGGGCATCGAAGGTGGTTACACAAGGATGACCCGTGGAGAACACACAATAGCAAAAATATAGGCATGAAGAATCCTATGATGTGTTCTAGATTTTGAAAGTGGAGCGTGTTTCTCTCCCACACAAAGTAAGAAGGGGTCTAACTTGTTACGAACAGAAAGCAAAGCTAAAGAAAACTAAAAATAAAACCTAAGAGCGAGACGCTCCAAGCATAGAACATAACACATGAAGTGATAAAAATATAGTGAGACGAAGGACGAACTGATGATTGTTGATGGAGAAGGGGATGCATGGGGGCATCCCCAAGCTTAGACGCTTGAGTCGCCTTGAATATTTGTTGGGGATTCCTGGGGAAATCCCCAAGCTTGAGCGCTTGACACTCCCGAATCTTCTTTCATCATCTTCCATCACACACTTGCAAACTCCCTTCATACATAACTCATCATAAGCTGATTAGAGAGGTTAGTACCCTTAATAAATAATTTTTCCCCACTGGATATAAATATATTCTTGAAGAACTACTATTTCTCAAGATTGCCAAAATGTTTTTGCAAAGAAAAATCAAGCTTAAGGTTTGAAAAAGTTAGGAGTGACAAAACGTGGCAGAATCTGTGAAAAACAGAACAACAGGTTTAAAGAATTTTTTCGGTGTACTTCTGCCACTCAAATCAAAAAACTCAGAACATACGAAAGTTCTGTGATTGCATAGAGCACGCTGTGTAAAAAATTCAGCTCAAAAATATGAACTGATGATTTTATTTTATTTTTCCCGTCACGAGGACAAAATCTGTTTTTTGGGCAGCATGTCACAACTTTCACTTCCCTTGTCATATGAGGCTATAACTTGGCACAAGGCTTGAAAATAAAGTGTAACGACCCAATTCACACAGAATTGAAGTCTCTGTGCTCAAGTGCCAGTCCCTGGATCGAACTCGCTGGCACACACAGTATTATAGATGTATATCAAAGTACAAGTGCATCATTATTACAACGTATGATCCAGAGTAAAATAAATAACAAGTTGCATAGCTCAAGGCTAGCTTATTCAATATAAATATAGCGGAAGCAAAAACAAGTAACGTGGAGTCCCATCAACAGCCACATGCGAACATGCTGAGTGTAGACTCACAACCCCTAAACGCACCTTACTGGTCGTCTGAAAAACCTGCAACACCGAAGGTTACAGCCCGACAACGGGTCAGTACATCTGATTTGTACGGCAAGTGACACGGAAAAGTTTATATATAGGACCTACAACTACATGCAAGGTAAGTCAAAGGAAAGGCTTATGGTTTAGTTTTGCTGAAAGCCAATTTTCTCCTGAACTAAACTAGTCAAAATTTTAAGTTGAAATCTACCTGAAACACACAGCAACCCATGCTACTCTTTCCCACCAAAATTATTATTAAGTGTTCATCTGTTAAGATCATCCAACAACAGTACTTACTAGTTGCTCAAAGTTCGTCCGTAACCGTGGACACGGCTAATCATGATCAGTTTATACGCTCTGCAGAGGTTGTACACGTTCCCCACTGGACTCAACCCGAAGATTGAGACAAAGACTTTCTGAAGAGGTTGCCTCCACCCTTTGGTAGCCGGTACTCCTAACACACATCTACATCAGCTAGCTACCAGGGCCAGGTTCCCCACAACGTACTCGTGCTAAGCCAGAGCCCATATAGCCAGTTGATGTACACGGAAGCTACTAGTAATATTGCATGTCTGATCTTTTTGAGCCTGGACGGCCCCCACTGCGTTCAGAGGGTAGACACCATGTCGCACCCGGTTCACCACCATAACAACCATTGGGTGCATTTAACCCCAGCACTGTCCTTAGACAAGGCACAACTACCGGGATGCAACCCGCCCGTCCAGAAGTGATTTCTATTTATTATAAAGTTGCTACATAGTTTATCAAATAGCTCACATGCACTCCATGAATTCTCACAACCCAATCCACGTCTATAAAGCATAGCAATAAAGTAACAACACGTGCTAGGTTGATCTACGGTAGACAAGTCAAGACATGTGGCTATCCTAACTGGTTTTGCAGCAACAGTAAAGTAAACTACCTATCATGCAATAAGGTGATATTTCTTAACATAATGCATATAGAAAATATAGGTATGAGTATGGTCAAAGCATCACTTGCCTTCTTGCTGGTCTTGACGGTCACAATCCTCACAAAACGAGGCGGCACACTCCGGACAATCTATACGAGCAAACATAGCACCAATCAATCATATATTCAATACAAATATGCTCAAACAGTAATAAACATTCAAAGAACAGTAGACAAACTTTCCTAACAGTAGCTAAACTTAAAGTACTTATCAAAATAAAACCAACACAAAAATAAACGGCGCAAACGGGTGCACCGGTAAAAAGATACGGCTGCCGGAAGTTCAAATTTGGATCTACTTGGGATTCAAATTTTAAAACTTCAAACTTCGGTGACACTTGGTCTACTGGCTAGGAAATTTCACCACGGTCGTAACGCAACTGAAATCACTCGATTCCGAGTTATGGTTAAAAAGTACTCGCGAAAACGGTACCGCGCGATTTCGGGGTCTAATATGCAAACAGGGGCATATCCGCAATTAAAATAACGTAAAAAACGCGATCGGGTCCCTGGCAAAAAAAAACAAATCTCGCCGGATCCGACCGGAATCCGGCCGGCGGCGGCGCGGCTCGGCCCGGCGGCTGCGGCCAGCAATGTCCGGCGGCGGCCAGCGGCCAATACGCGCGGCGCGGGGGCGCGCACGGCGGCGAGGGCGGCGGGGCGGCGACCGGCGGCGGCGACGACTGGGCGGCGGACGGCGGCGACATCTCTGGTGGCGGCGGCGGCTAACGGGCGGCGGCGGCTGACGGGTTCGGGCGAAACCCTAGCGCCCGGGTCCGCTGGTTTAAAAAACCCAATCCGCGATTTTTTTTTAATCCGAATTAAACTCTAATTCGTTCTGCGAAAAAAAAACAGAAGGCCCGTTAGGCCCAAAACAATATTAGAAAAATCACGGAAATTTATTTTAAAATTCCGTCTTCACCAATATTTTTAAAATAATAAAACTAAATTTTTGGCTTTACCAAAATATTAAATAAAAATAAATACTTTGCAACTTATTTTTAAATATTTTAAAATACTTTTCTGGCATTTTGAAAATACCGAAAATTCCAAAAATTGATTTAAAAACTTTTCCAGAGCATAATATATTCCCAAAATATTTTTAGAAAATATTTATAACTCCTAAGTAAATTTAAAAAGTCTCCCGAAAATATTTTAAACTATTTTCCAACAAATAAAAAATTGGGATAAGTCCTTTTATATCCTCTCCAGCGAACTGCCATGTGTTGAAAAATGTTTAAAAATATTTTAAAACTCCAGAAAAATGCGGAAGCAGCATGAGATGCATATGATGATCTATTAACATCCGAATTTAGAAAATTGGGATGTTACATAAAGATACAATGATGTTTCTACAGTAGTAACAATCATCAAGACCACTAAAAACAAAAGTAAAAACATCTTGGTTTGCCTCCCAACAAGCTCTTTCTTTTACGCCCTTAAGCTAGGCATAAGGCAAAAGAAGAATCAAGTTTTATCAAGAGAAATAAAATAGCTAGCCCCTTTAATGGACTCAAAAGGTAACTTGACTTTCTTTCTAGGGAAGTGTTCCATCCCCTTTTTTAGAGGGAACTGAAATTTTATATTCCCCTCTTTCATGTCAATGATTGCACCAACGGTGTGGAGAAAAGGACGTCCCAAAATAATTAGACTTAAAGGTTCACACTCTATATCCATAATAATAAAATCAACGGGAACATAGTTTTCATTGACAATGATAAGAACATCATCAATCTTCCCCAAAGGTTTCTTTACGGAATAATCGACAAGACGAACACCAAAAGAACAATAATCAAAAGGTTTCAATTCAAACATATCATACATTCTTTTGGGAATGACGGAGGTACTAGCTCCCACATCACATAAAGCATATCAAGAGAAGTTATTTAATTTAATTTTGATCATAGGGTCTCAACCATCATCTAGCTTCCTAGGTATGGAGGCTTCTATCCTAAGCTTCTCCTCCCTAGCTTTGATGAGATCATTTGTGATATGCTCCGTGAAGGTAAGATTGAGAGTGTGCTAGTGTGGGGGTCACTAGACATTTTGTGTAGTAAGCTAATAACTTCTGAGAGGGTGCAACTATCAAAATCAATATCACTACTATCAAAGGTGGTAGTAGTGTCATCTAGGATCACTTGTTTGAAACCCTCTATGTTCATAGGAGTTTCTTCTTCTACGGTTGAGGTATTAGCATCACCATTAATAGGTCCATTGGGACTAGGAGTGCATTGGGTGCTAATAGTTTCGGTGTCCTCAACAATTTGTATAGTGGCAACTGTGTGGTGTGTAGGAAGGCTCTTAATTCTATCATCTTCCATAGGGATAACTTCTGGTTTGGCTGCCATTTGATTTATCAAAGTAGATTGGATGTGGGACATATTCGAAACAATGGTTTCAGTGGCAGTAAGTCTACTTTGGAGATTAGAGATCTCACCGTTAAGGCTCTCAAGTTGTTAACTAATGTTTTGAAGAATGGCAGTGTGCTCACCTATTTTCTTAGAGAAGGATTTGTTTTGTTCAAAATGGGTATGCATATTATTCTTAGTAGCCTTCTCTATTTCCATTAATTTCTCATAGCTAGGTAGGTCTCTTTCCTTATAAGTTGGATAGGAGTTGCTAGGGTAAGTGTTGTTGTTCCCATAAGTGGATGGAAACGGTCTAGGATTACTAGCAAATTTGCCCCTATAAGAATTATTATTAAAGTTGTTTCTAGCAATGAAGTTCACATCTACTTGTTCCTGAGCATCCAAAGAATTTAAAGGAACATCATGAGGATCAATAGAGGGTTTCTTGGTAAGTAGAGACATAATTAAAAGAACTTTATCATTTAGGGAGGTAATTTCCTCGACAGAATTTACATTCCTACCTATTGGAGCGCGTTTGGTGTGCCATTGGGAATAGTTGGTCATCATCTCATCAAGGAGTTTGGTGGCAGCACCGAGTGTAGTTGACATAACGGTTCCTCCCGCGGCCGAATCTAACAGGTTCCGCGAGGTAAAGTTCAAGCCTTCATAAAAAGTCTGGATAACCATCCAGGTAGTCAAACCATGTGTAGGGCATTTATTAACAAGAGATTTCATACGTTCCACAACTTGGGCAATGTGTTCATTATCCAATTGCCTAAAATTCATAATGTTACTCCTCAATTGGATAATTTTAGAAGGTGGGTAGTACTTCCCAATAAAAACATATTTGCATTTATCCCGAGAATCTATGATATTCTTAGGCAAAGATTGAAACATAATTTTAGCTCCGTCCCTCAAAGAGAAAGGAAAAATCTTGATCTTAACAACATCACCTTCTACTTCTTTATACTTTTTCATATCACATAATTCAACAAAATTATTCAACCGTAAAGCAGCATCATCTCCAGCACCAGAGAATTGATCTCTCATAACAAGGTTCAGTAAAGCAGGTTTAATTTCATAAGAGGTAGCTGAAGTGGCAGGTGTGGCAATAGGAGTGCAGATAAAGTCTTTGTTGTTGTGACTGGTTAAGTCACACAACTTGGTGTTTTCAGTGGAACCCATAGTAGCAGCAAGTGTGGCAGATTTTTTTGTAATTTTTGATATAAGAGATAAAGATAAAAACAGAAAGGTAAAATAACAAGACTAAAAAGTAAAGGTAAAAGATAGTGGGAAACTCCCCTATGTTATCACTCGTAATCCCCGGCAATGGCGCCAGAAATTTTCTTGATGGCGTGGAAGTGGTAATGGCTTCTCGCCCTTCGTTGGTTACCCCAAGTGGAAAGTGAGATGTAGGATAGCAGCAAATTTCCCTTGGTGAAGATACCGAGGTTATCAATCCAGTAGGACTCTGATAATGATAAGTAGGTGGTGAAGTGAACAATGGCGTCGTTCACAACCTCAGGGTTGCTTACTTCACCTGGACCTGCACACATACACTAATAACTTTGCTCCCAACGAACTTCAGAGAGGTTGTCAATCTCTCCGGACTTGTTGTTTACAAAGGATCAAACACAAGAGATAATGATAATTACAATAGCAACTGAAAGTAAATGCGAGAAAATAAATGATCTTGTAAACAATCATGAGAATATGGACCGGGGTCCTGTGATGTTCACTAGTGACGTCTCTCTCCCAAAATACGATAAAAATGTTATGCGAGGTAAACAAATTACAGATGGACAATTGACAGGATTATAAACGCACCGCAATGCTAACTATGCTAGAAAAGAAAGGAAGAGGCTCATAAGCATGGGCAGTATGCCAAAATAAGTAGACTGAAATCCATCTGCATCTACTAATAATCATCCACCTTGAGATATCTATCCAGAACATCTCGCTGGTATTAAGTTGCGAGCCCCACCCAAAGTGTAAACCCAAAGAAACAGACAACTGCATTAAAAAGAACTTTGCGTAAAGTAAACAATCATTGCAACCGCGGTTACAAGCACTGTTGTTTTCCCCCTTGTGCCCACAGCACATCCCCTAGACTCATGTTTTTGTCACTCAAGCGTGTCATCAGGGGGCATGTACCCACAATCAAATATAACGTTCCCTCTTGGAGTTACAACCTAACACTTGGCCAAAGCAATAAACAGCAACGGAGAACATGCAAGAATTACTTAGGAACAAAAATATAAGAGATATAAACCAAATATATTACTCTATCACGATCTGAACATAATCTCATAATCCATCAGATCCCATCAAACTCAGCATAGCAACAGCAGAAGAATTACATAAGTGCCTCGATCATGTATGGCAGCTCACGAGGTCTAAACCATGAAGAATAAACAGGGGAGGAGAACATCACATAGCTACTGATCACGGACCCATGGTCCAAGGTAGACTACTCATGGCACATCCGGGAAGCGTCCATGGTGGAGGCGAAGCTCCCGGAGGTCGATCCTCCCTCCGGCAGGGTGCCGGGAAGGGTCCTGACGGTGCTCCCGATCTTGGAAATGCGGCAGCGGAATAGATGCGAGAGTGCGAAATAGGGTTTTGTCCTCGGAAGTTTCCCGTGACGGAGAATAAATAGGCGAAGGGGCAGCCAGGGGGGCACTAGGGGTCCAGTCGCCCCCCCCCCCCCTGGCGCGTCCAGGCCCCTGGCCGCGCCAGGTGGCCTCCTGGGCGCGTGGTGGTGGGCCCGTGGCCCTCCTTTGGGCTTCTGGAGTCTTCCGACACACTGGTTGTTTATCTGATTTTTCCTGGATTTTTGGAGCACTTTTTATATGGGGGAAAATTGAAATAAAAAAAACAGCAGAAAACAGGAACTGGCACTGGGGTGCACTGAGTTAGTAGGTTAGTCCAAATATGATCAAAAGTGTATGAAAGTGTATCTAGATCATAGCAATATCACGCAAAACATGCATGGAGCGAGCAGAAATTATCGATACGTTTAAGACGTATCAGAGAGAAACACGCTCCACTCCAATCTAGAACACATCATAGGATTTTTCATGCTTATCTTTCTGCTGTTGTGTGTTATTTATGTTTTCGTAGCTATTTCCATGTTTAGTTTTAGTTTTAGTTTGTCTTTAGCAAGAGCCTTGTCTTTTTTTAGTTTGTTGCTGTTCTCTCTTTAGTTTTCATGTTTATTTTGTTAAGAGAGTTGGTTGTTGCATTGAGTTGTGTCTTGTCTTGAGAGTAGGTAATTGAGGTTGCTATTTAATTTTAGTAGTAACTTTCAATAGTTTTGAGGTATTGATGTGAGTAATGTTTGAACTTTTGGTGTCAAGAGCTCTAGCGTATTAGTGATAGGTGTTGTATTTTGGGCAATCCGTGTGTATTTTCAAAACCTACAAAACTAGTTGAGAAATCTAGCTACTAGATGGATCGCAAATATTTGGAGGGATCGGATATTAGAGTACACTCACGTACCATGAGTTGACGATGCGCAAGGATAACCAAACCGCCATACACTCCTCCTCGGGGTACTTGTCTCTTTGTGGACCTCCTTATTAGATTGAGAGTTACCGATAATAAGTGCATGAGTTCTTCGGACTAATGTAAGTATTGAAAGTTGACACTTCACCTCCTCATATTTGCTAGCCTCAACCGTGTCGTGCATTGCCTTCTTCTCACTCGGAGAGTTAGTGTCCACCTTTGCCGGTACATCCAAACCCTTGGCATGATACGCTCTGTCATCATAAACCACCTTATATCTTTTTCTAAAACAGACACCATACATACCTATCAAGGCATTTCCATAGCCTTTCCGAGATATATTTCCATGCAACATCCACCTATTCATTACTTGATCTTCATGTCATACATGTTCCTACTACACTAGCATCGGCATACATTGCATACATCATGATAGCTACATCTTCTTTATGATTTGAGTACCTTGTAAAGTGTGAAAGATCTTCTATACCCTCTTGTAAATTAGATTGTTTCCCTGAAGTGAGGAAAAAATCCCAAAGTGGACAAAATAAAAGATCCCAAAGAGGACAAATGAGAGTTGAATAGAAATAGCCATTGAGGCCACAAAAAAATACAAAAAAAAAAGAGAAAGGGGCAACACTACTATCCTTTTGAAAGATCCACACTAGTACTCCCTCTTATCCTTGTACTCCATAGAGATGATCATTCATGCATATAGCTATGTGGGGACCTTCACACTATAGAACTTGGCTTGCATATTCCAAGGATGAGCCTCCTCAAAAGATCTCTAGGTCTTCATGAGCGAGCAAGTTAGATGCACCCCCACTAGTTCCATTGGAGAGCTTTTCTAGCTCATATGTGCATCCGTTGCAATGCAATCCCTACTCCTCACATCATATCTATCATTTTGTATTCTCGCCTATGATTGTCCTCATTTATGTGAGCCTTTCTCACCCTTTTTGTCTTCCTCCTCCACCATATTTCTCCCTTCGCTATCCTAAGTGCCAACTCTCTTTCTTACGCCCATCCATTGCATGAGTGCTCAAAATATAGAAAGGGAGTGGATCAAATTGACTTGTACCTGGCTAGTGGTCCGGGGACAAGTCAAGATAAGATTCCAAAGAAGACCAAGTGTCAAACTTTAGTAGATTGAGTTCTCAACAAAAATAATTTGTTCTCGTATCCCTATCCCCCTTCTTGCACACAAACTCCATTTGGAAACATTCGAGTCACTGACAGCGAGAGCTCTTGCACCTAATGTTCTTATGTTGCTTGTTTCAATGCCAATATAGACTCTTGCCCATTATGACTTGAATTGAATTACATAACTCGATTTCTTTACTTTTCAAAGTTCTTATATGGTTGCTAGCATGTCACCATAGAAATTATGCTTGTTATCATTTACCTACTCAAGGACGAGCAGGAATTATGCTTGGGGATGTTGATACGTCCCAAACGTCTCGATAATTTCTGCTTTCTCCATGCATGTTTTGTGTGATATTGCTATGATCTAGATACACTTTCATGCACTTTTGATCATATTTGGACTAACCTATTAACTCAGTGCACCCCAGTTCTAGTTTTTGTTTTCTGCTGTTTTTTTATTCCAGGTTTCCCCCATATTAAAAGTGCTCCAAAAATTCGGGAAAAATCAGATAAAAACTCAGCGCATCGGAAGCTTCTGCAACCCCGAAGGAGGGCCAGGGGTGGCCACCTAGCGCGGCCTAGGGCTTGGCCGCGCCAGGGGTGCGCTTGGACCCCTGATGGCCCACATGGCTTCCCCCCTTCGCCTATATATTCCCCGTGACGTGAAATTTCCGAGAAGAGAACCCTTTTTTCGCGATCTCGCCTCTGTTCCGCCGACGCCGCGCTTCCAAGATTGGGAGCGCCAGCAGACTTCTTTCCGGCACCCTGCCGGAGGGAGGATCGACCTCCGGGAGCTCCAACTTCACAATGGACGCTTCCCGGATGTTCCGTGAGTAGTTTCCTTTGGACCATGGGTCCGTGATCGGTAGCTATGTGATGTTCTCCTCCCCTCTTTGTTCTTCATGGTTTAGACTTCGTGAGCTGCCCTACATGATCGAGGCACATATGTAATCTTTCTTTTGTTGCTATGCTGAGTTTGATGGGATCTGATGGATTATGAGATTATGCTCAGATTGTGATAGAGTAATATATTTGGTTCTTATCTTATATATTTTTGTTCCTAAGTAATTCTTGCATGTTTTCTGTTGTTGTTTATTGATCTGGCCAAGTAGTAGGTAGTAACTCCAAGAGGGAACGTTATGCTCGATTGTGGGTTCATGCCCCCTCATGTCACGCTTGAGTGACAGAAACATGAGTCTAGGGGATGTGTTGTTGCCACAAGGGGGAAAACAACGGTGCTTGTAACCGCGGTTGCAAGGATTGTTTAATTTACGTAAAGTGCTTTTTAATGCAGTTGTCTGTTGCTTTGGGTTTACACTTTGGGTGGGGCTCGCAACTTATTACCAGCGAGATGTTCTGGATAGATATCTCAAGGTGGATGATTAGTAGTAGATGCAGTTGGATTTCGGTTTACTTATTTTGGTGTAATGCCCATGCTTTTGAGCCTCTTCCTTTCCTTTGTAGCATAGTTAGCATTGCGGTGCGTTTATAATCCTATCAGTTGCCCATCTGTAATTTTTTTACCTTGCATAGTAGTTTTATCGACTTTTGGGAGAGAGACATCACTAGTGAACATCATGGCACCCCGGTCCATATTATCATCATTGTTTACATGTTCATTTACTTTTCTGCTTTTACTTTCAGTTGATATCATTATCATTATCCCTTGTGTTTAGATCCTTTGTAAACAACAAGACCGGAGAGATTGACAACCTCTCTGAACTTCGTTGGGAGCTAAGTTATTTGTGTCTGTGTGCAGGTCCACTTCAGTTGCGCCGATGACACCTACTTATCATCTCCGGAGTCCAACTGGTCGATACTCTCAACCTCGGTATCTTCACCAAGGGAATCTTGCCTCTACGCTGCATCTCACCTTCCACTTGGGGTAACCAACGGAGGATGAGAAGAAATTATCATCACTCGCGTATCACTTACCTGGGAAGGGCATTGGTTTTTGTACCGATGGTTTTCTTCCTTTCCATGCTTTCTTGCAATGAAGTTTTCTCTAGTATATTTCTTGCGTTTATTGGGTGCTTCTTCTTCTTGTACTTCAGGAGGATCATTCTTCTCATTATCTTTATCAGGTTCAGCGCCATCTTCAGTCTCAGCATCAGAAGTAGATATACTATTAGGATCAACAATAGATTCTTCATCAATTATGGGATCATTTGAATTGTCGGCTTCCTTGTGTTTCTTCTTCTTCTTCTTCTTAGGGGAGCTGACAACGCCTTCTTCCTACATTTGAGAATGTTGCTCGACGCTCTTTGGATGCCCCTCTGGATAGAGAGGGTCTTGGGTGTGTGTCCCACCTTGGGTCTTAATACCATAGGGTTGTATGTCATCTTGTTTGGCATTGTTAGCAAGAAAATATTTTTGCACATTAGAAATTTGTTCAAGCTGAGTTTGAACCATATGAACATGCTTAACAAGACCTTTAACATCATTAACAGTTCTACTTAAAACATCAAGCAAACTTTTGATAGCAAGGGAATTATCATGGAACTGACTATGAGTCCTCTCATTAAAGTGACTTTTCCTGACAATAAAATTATCAAGCTCTTCTAAACATTGATCGGGAGGCTTACCATGAGGAACGTCACTTGCATTGAAATCTAAAAGAGAGTGTAACTCTACCATAGGAGGGTGAGTGGCAGGCTCACAAAGTTTTTAAATAGGAGGTAGATTCTTTACATCTTTAGCTTTAATACCTCTCTCTTTAATAGACTTCTTAGCTTCTTGCATATCTTCGGGGTTCAAGACGAGCATTCCCCTGTTCTTGGGTGGTGGAGGTGGTTTAGGGACAGACCAATCATCATGATTCTTGGCTATCTTTCCCATTAGTTCTTCAGCGTCGTCTGGTGTTCTCTCCCTGAAAACACAACCAACACAACTATCCATATAGGATCTACATTCATCGGTTAGACCAACATAAAATATATCAAGCAATTCATTCTTAGGGACTCCATGTCCCGGTCTAGCCTTGAGTAAAGTGCAATACCTCCCCAAGCTTTAGGGAGGTTCTAATCCTGCAACTGTTTAAAGTTAAATTCTTTGTAAAGAAGCATGTTGCATACGAGCAGGAAAATATTTAGCAACAAAAGATTGAGCTAAATCTTGAGGACTTTTAATGGACTCACATGGTAATGCATCATACCATGCTTTAGCATCCTCCTTCAAAGAAAAATGAAGTAGCTTAGTAACATAATAATTTCTCTTCTTGTCCTCATTAGGGAATAAGCCACCCAAATCGGTGAGTTTAGTAAGGTGTGCAATAGCATTGTCATTTTCTCTGCCATAAAAGGAGCCAGCTTCAACCATAGATATAATTGAAAGATCGACAGAGAAATCAAAATCAGCATCTTTAATACAAATAGGAGATGTAGCAAATTCAGGATCAGGAGAAACTTGTTCTTCATAGCATGCTTTTTAAGCAGCTTCCTCACAGCATCACGGTCAGAGTCATGACACTCTGCAAGCTCTCTACAAAAAGCATCATCAAGCTCAATATAATCATCCTCAAGAATTCTTTCCTTGAGGCCACTCGGATAAGGGAAATTAGAAGGTTTAGGAAATTTTGCAACCTTAGCAATCTGAGATTCAATAAAGTGGCCAAGTGAACCGGTTTCATCAAAAGCAGTAGCAGCATCATCAAAAATATCAGACATATTACCAGATTCATTAGAGGTAGCTTGTAGTGGTGCTGAAGCAAACTTACTTATAACGGAAGGTGAATCAACTGTAGCACTAGTGCTAAGAACAATACCTTTTCTTGTATTGGATGGTAAAATCAGAACCTTGGGGTCTCCTTTCTTACCCATAGTGGATAAATTGCAGCAAGAAAAATAACTCCAAGTAGTCTTGTAAATAAAGGTATGCTCCCCGAAAACGGCTATGGTGATGACGATGGCGACGAACGACCTCACCGGAGGCCAAAACATCCTCCATATTAGCTCTCTCGAAGAAGAACATACGTGGTGGCGGCTCCGCGGCGAGAATTGGGATATCGACTTCTGTTCTGGGATTTCCTCATCACGGGTAAAAATAGGAGTCGAAGTAGGGAACCAGGGGAGGTGCCCCCCCCTCCAGGCAACCTCCTGGCGCGGAAAGGGTCTTGGTCGCGCCACTTGGCCGCCTGGGCCAGGGGTGGCCCCCTCTGGCCCATCTTCTGGCTCCTGGGTCCTCCGGTTGCGTGGATTTTCTGTATTTTTCCTGGATTTTTCTAAGGTACCTAAAATTCCTTTTTCCTACACATGAGAAAAACATACAGGCAACTCTGCTGAAAACAACGTCAGTACGGGTTAGTTTCATTCAAATCATGCAATAATGAGGTCAAAACAATAGCAAAAGTGTTTGGAAAAGTCGATACGTTTGAGACGTATTAGTCATGTGCTCTAAATGTTATGGGCATATAGTAGAGTGATCCATAAGATGATCATTGGATGATAGTAATGATATACTTATTTGATTTGGAAGGACTAAGAATATATCATGTATATAGAGGTGACTAATAGTTCATTGTAAAGTGTTACATTGACACTGGTTTTTGTCACAAGATACAAGTTAAGTCTATATCAATTATGCTATATGTTTAGGTGACACAATGAAATGGAATATTCCATGATGAATTTAGATGAGGTCCAAAGTCAAAACATTGTGAAGGATACTACAACGATGGTTGAGTATATGACTTCTCTAGAAGCAGCAAAGGAGGGAATTTGAGTTAAGAAGTTTGTTTATCAAACTAGGCCTAGTTCCAAGTAGGCTAGCAATATGAAGATCTATTGTATGACAATAGTATCAACATGTTTTTAGCTCAAAGAACTGAGGTCTCACCAAAGAACCAAATTTATACAATGTCATCTCATTTGAGAATGAGTGATGCGTGGAGACGCAAAGACATGCAAATACACACAGACCTGAAAGTGCCAGATTTGGAGATTAGGTTTACCACTAGCAACGCGTACGGAGAACACATGAATGCCAGATATGCAAGTTTAAACTAGATCAGTACCTCTAGTGCAAGTGGGAGACTGAAAGGAATATGCCCGAGAGGCAATAATAAAGTACTCCCTCCGTTCCAAAATAACTGTATTAGACTTAGTACGATTTTGTACTAGCTCTAGTACAAAGTTGAGACAGTTATTTTGTAACGGAGGGAGTAGTTATTATTCTTATTCCATGTTTATGATAGATGTTTATTTCTCATGATATAATTGTATTAATTTGAAACGTTAATACATGTTTGTTTAATAAACAAAAAAAGGTTCCTAGTAAAGCCTCTCGTTTAACTAGCTTGTTGATTAACTGATGATCAAGGTTTCCTCATCACGAACATAGGATGTTGTTAATAACAGGGTCACGTCATTAGGAGAATGATGTGATGAACACACCCAAAGTAGTAATAGCAATACGATCAAATTCATTAAGTTTCATTGCTATATCTTTTACATATGAAGTAACCCTAATCCTTAGACCATGAGATCATGTTAATCAGTAACACCGGAAGAGTTCTTTGATTCCATCAAACGTCACACCGTAATAGGGTGACTATAAAGGTGTCATTAGGTACTCAGAAAGTATTAGTTGAGGCTCATGGATCAAGAGTGGGATTTGTCCATCCAGATGATGGAGAGATATACTCTCGCCCCTCTCGGTGCTATCACATTAGTCCCGCTTTCAAGCACGTGACTAGGTCACACGAAGGTGATACCACAGAACGAGTAAAGATTAATTATCGGTAACGAAATCGAACTAGGTATGGTTGATACCAATGATCGTATATCGGACTAGTAAAATATCGCGAGACAAAAGGAATTGGTTATGACGTTTATGGTTCACGCGATCACCAGTTTCGTCGTTGAATGTGTGGGAGTCATTACGGATCTCCAGATCTCGCTATTGACTATTGATAGGAGAATTGTCTCGATCATTTCCACATTATTCACGAACCATAGTGTGACACACTTAAGCTTCGTTGACGCTTTTGAGTGGATACGGAACACCGGCGAAAATACTGGACAACGTAAGGATTGTTTTGGATAAAATGCTAAAATAGTTTCAGTATATCAAAATAGTACAAGGGGCTAAGTGTTAATGTTTTTCATTAAATGGAGTGTTCATTGAACGAAGTGTTCATTGTATGACAATCATTAAACAACTCAATTAAAAGTCTGTTTTAATGAAAGAAACCTCTTGTGGAGTTTTACACCCATTATGGAGGAATTTTGAGTGAAAAGTCCACTCAAATGAAGGAGAGGTGAGTGGGCATGAGTGGGAGCTCCACCCACATGATGAGGGGATCAGGTCTGGGGGCACCTCTTGGGGCGTGCGCACCACTTGAGGCTGCCTCCCCCTCCTCCTATATATATACATATATATATATATATATATATATATATATATATATATATATATATATATGTGTGTGTGTGTGTGTGGGGGGGGGGGGTGTGGCACCTCAAAAGATGATACTCACTCGATATGCCATTTGGTTGGTCTCTTCTTCCCCTTCCTAATTGATCAACTTCGTGAGCACGGTGCTTAGGAGAAGCCCTATTCAAGTGTTTCTCCACCATACCACCACCATGTCGTGGTGTTTTTGGAGTTCTCGAGGATCCTCTACTTCCGCTGCCCAACTGGAGCAAGGGACGGAGGTTGTCGTCGAGCCGTACGTGTGACCGAGTACGGAAGCGCTGCCCTTTGCAACCTCTTCTTCACGATCTTGAGATCGGCAAGTGATCGTCTACATCACCCACGAGAATTGTTTTCGTTAACAGGTTTCGGTCTTCAAGGGTGAGTCCTTCCGAAACCGCTACAAGTAATCTCCTAGATATGATCTTGAAAGTTTTTCATTGCAACCATAGGAATTTTTTTGTTTCTTGGCAACATTTCCCTTCAGTCTTGTGCTGATATGTTGAAACTATAGAAAGCATTGTTACATATAATAAATAAATATATGAACTAGGAACTAAATAATTTTTTAATTAAACTTTCAGCATGACCATTACTAGTGAGACAAAAGATTCATAGAAATTTGGCTCAGTATTAGCACACACACACATAAAATTTCATCAGCACACACATCACAACATAACACATCACAAAAATCACAAAATAAATTGTTTTTCATCACGGTAATCGACAATTTATTCACCAAACAGAATTGCATACACTGAATTTCATTACACAATAATCAACTATAATAAATTATGGTGGCTTTGGTAGAGTTGTACCGTACGTAGCCGTGGGAGAAGAGGTGGTTGATACATCCCAAATGTATCTATCATTTCTGCTTGATTGATACGTCCAAAACGTATCTATAATTTTTGCTTGCTCCATGCATGTTTTGTGTGATATTGCTATGATATTGATACACTTTCATACACTTTTGATCATATTTGGACTAACCTATTAAATCAGTGCACCCTAGTGCCAGTTCCTGTTTTCTGTTGTTTTTCTATTTCAGGTTTCCCCCATATTAAAAGTGTTCCAAAAATCGGGAAAATCAGATAAAAATCAGCGTTCCGGAAGCTTTCGGATTCACCGAAGAAGGGCCAGAGGGGCCCCACCTGGTGCCTAGGCGGCCAGTGGGTGCGCCCCAGGGCTTGGCCGCGCCGTGAGGCCGCCTAGGCGACTGGTGGCCCCCTGGTGCCCCCCTTTGGATCCTATTTATTCTCCTGTCGCGAAAACCCTGATTCCAGACCCCTTTTTCCGGAAGCAATTCCGATCTCCGCCGCCATCGCCAACAAGCTTCGGGGGACCAGAATTCCTGTGCCGGCACCCTGCCGGGACGGGGAAGTTCCCCCGGATTCATCTCCATCGACGTTGCTTCCTCCTCCCATGATGCGGGAGCAGTTCCTCCTCGGGGCTGAGGTTTCTACCAGTAGCTATGTGGTCTTCTCTCTCTCCCATGATGTGATGTTGATTGTGATCATAGGCTATGTTAATCTAGGATGATCCCATGATGTTTCCCCTTCTTCTATGTATTGGATTGATGTACTCACTTGATCTTATCTAGTATAATCCCCGAGACCATGGTGACAGCGGTCTATTGGACATGGGCTATAAGAATATTTTCATGAGTGATTTCCTCTTTTGTGTGTGGATTGAATATTGAGAGTCTCTTGGTGCTTGTCTTTGACTATCCTTTAGATATGTTATGGTGATTGTGGTACTCTGTTTGGATGGCCGCGGTGACATTGGGAAATCCATAGATGAGAACTACGAACTCTGAGGTGTGCTTTTGTAGCCCTACACAATTCTCGTCCTCTCTTGACCACAATGGAATGACCTCCGAGTACGTCTCCATTCCATGTTTTATGAGGAATATCATGTGATTAGACTATGTTAATGTTGTTGGGAGTTGCCACTAGTGAAAGTATGAAGCCTAGGCCTTGTTTCCACCATTGCAATACCATTTGCGCTCACGTTTACTACTTGTTTGCTTGCTGCACTTTTTATTACAGATTTATATTACCTTGCTTTGCTACACCTATCACCCATATTTTACCATCTCTTCGCCGAACTAGTGCACCTATACAACTCCTAGTTGTATTAGGTGTGTTGGGGACACAAGAGACTTCTTGTATCTTAATTGCAGGGTTACTTGAGAGAGACCATCTTCAACCTCTACTTCCCTGAGTTCGATAAACCTTAGGTCATCTACTTGAGGGAAATTGCTGCTGTCCTACAAACCTCTGCGCTTGGAGGCCCAACATGGTCTACAAGAATAGAAGCGTGCGTAGACATCATGCTATTTCTGGCGCCGTTGCCGGGGAAGTAAGTGTTTGAAGGTATATATTTAGCTCTTGCAATTAATCCTTTTTGTTTATTTTTTTATTTTCACTAGTTAGGCTTTATGGAAAACAACAAAAAAATTATGAGAGAGCTTTATTAGCTCTATCTTGAGTTAGGACATGACCTGTTTGAGGAGGAGATCAAAAATCCTATGGAGCTTTATTATTTGAACAACACTCATGATAGTGGTTATTTTATTAGCATGTCTTCTTTGAATACTTTTGATAGTAATGATATGCAAAACCATAAGCTTGGGGATGCTACGTTTTATGAAGACGATCTTTTTAGCCCCCCAAGTTTTGATGAGGAAATTTATTTTGATAATACTTTGCCTCCTATCTATGATGATTATTGTGATGAAACTTATGATATAAAGAATAAATGTTTGGAAGTGTATCATGATAAGAATGATTCATGTGATAGCTATTTTCTTGAGTTTTCTCCCACTATTACTAATAAGAAGGATTTTGCTTATGTGGAGAGTAACAAATTTTCAATTCTTGTGGATCATGATAAGAATTTTTTATGTGATACTTATATTGTTGAGTTTATTCATGATCCCATTGAAAATTATTATGAGAAGGGAACACATGCTTATATATATTTCAATATTATCAATTTCCCTTTCTTTATGTTGAAGGTTTTGAAGCTGCACTTGTTTTGCCTTCCTATGCTTATTGCTTTGTGCTTCAATGAATTATTCTATTGCAATATGCCTATGCATAGGAAGTGGGTTAGGCTTAAATGTGTTTCATATTTCCTTCTTGATGCTCTCTTTTGCTTCAAAATTCTTATTCTTGTGAAGAGCATCTTCTATAATCTTCATGCCTAGCTTAAAGGCATAAAAGAAAGCACTTTCGGGAGGCATCCCGCAACGAATTTAGGATTTCCTTTTTGTTTTTCTTATGTTTTTAGTGGTATTGATGATTGTTACTACTGTAGCAACATCATTGTATCTTTATTTTTCAAGCTTTGTGCCATTTATAGCCTCTTATGACAAGGGAAGTGAAAGTTGTGACATGCTGTCCAGAAAACAGATTTTTCCCTCGTGACTAGAAAAATACCAGTTCATCTTTTTGAGCTAAAATTTTTACACAGCGTGCTCTATACAATTACGGAACTTTCGTATGTTCTGAGTTTTTAGATTTGAGTTGCAGAAGTATCCCTAAAAAATTCTTTACTACCTGCTGGTCTGTTTTTCACAGATTCTGTCCTGTTTTGCTTTTCTTCATTTTGCAAACTTTAAGCTGATTTTTCTTTGCAGAAACTTTTTGGAAATCTTGAGAAACAGTAGCTCTTCAATAATATCCTTATTTACAGTAGATAAAAATTTATTTCATTATGGGTACTAACCTCGCTAATCATATTATGATGAGTTATGTATGAAGGGAGTTTTCAAGTGTGCGAGGGAAGATGATGAAAGAAGATTCAGGAGTTTCAAATGCTCAAGCTTGGGGATGCCCCCATGCATCCCCAAGAAATATTCAAGGAAACTCAAGCGTCTAAGCTTGGGGATGCCCCCTTTCATCCCCTTCTCCATCAACAATTATCAGTTCGTCTCTCGTTTCACTATATTTTTATCACTTCATACGTTATGTGCTATCCTTGGAGCGTCTCGCTCTTAGGTTTTATTTTCATTTTTCTTTAGCTTTGCTTGCTGTTCATAACAAGTTAGAACCCATCTTTATTTCTGTGGGAGAGAAACACGCTCCACTTTCAAAATCTAGAACACAACATAGGATTTTTCATGCTTATATTTGCTGTGTTTCTTCTTTATCTTTTTCATAGCTACTGTCATGTTTAGCTCTTAGTTTTCATGCTTATATTTTTAAAGAGATTTTGTTGAGTTTGTTGCTGGAACTCTCTTGAGTTTTCATGTTTATCTTTTTTTGTAAGAGAAAAGTTATGCCCCCATGAGTTTTGGATATTGTTGGACAAAACAGTAGAGGAACTAACAAGTTTTCTAGTGTAAAACAGATGGTTAGGTTCCTGAAGTTATAGGTTGGTGATAAAGCTTCAACTAAGATTTACACATTTACTGAAGCATATCCTCTGGAGTGAAGCTCATCACGGATGTAGACCCCCAAAAAGATAAGGAATCCTGACGCACGTCTCATCGAAGGAGTTGAACAAGATGGTTCAAGACATAGTAGTTTTTGCGTAGTTCTTTTTCTCTCCTTTGAGTCGTAGGAAAAACCGTACTATCAAGAGGGGTTTAGTAAATGTACTCCGAAGATTTTGGTGAAAAGACTCAGATCGAATCCAAATCTGTGAGAAGTCAGAGATGAGAAATCTCATGTGCACTAGGTAATGCTTCACCAGCGAAGACTTTGTTCTTTCGGCTCCTGAAGCATAACCAAGTCCGTGAGTTAGCTTTACTTGTTCCGCAAGTAAAGTTGCGCATTGATCATAAATCTGACCGTTGCGGACAGGTGTCAAGCTGTCGCATCTGGTCAATTCAGTCATTTCGCACCTTGGGATCGCCACCTATAAATAGGCCACCCCCGCCCTCATTGGTGGGTGGATGCTCCAAGAATATTTTTTACAGTGAAGAGAGAGAGCAACCCCACCGAAGAAAATCAAAAATCCATCCACCGAAGCATAATCCTATTGATCTGAGTTGATTCACTATGACTTAGGAAGAATTTTTCTAGCCTTTTTTATCTTGGAGAACTGCAATTCTCCTAGACGGTTAGAGAGTTGTTCTTCAGAGAGCAAAGAGTTATTGTCGCCTCGAAGTCCAGTTTGTCAAAGGTTTCGGTGATTTCCTTAATAATCAACCACGAGTGAAGAACTGACCAAGCTCAAGAAGATTGGTGCGGTGGATATACAGACGGAGAGAGGTTAGCTCTTGTGTTCAATCACAAGTCCCTCCAACCAGACGTAGCACTTTGCAGAGTGTGAGCTGGTCGAAAAAACATCGCCGAGTCAAGAGTTTGTTTTACATTCCGCACTTACATTCAGTTTTGCAATTGCTTCAGTGATTTGATTCAATGCAATTGATTCGATGCTTTTGGTTCGCTATGTTGTGCTTCACTCTAGTTCTGCTTCACTGTTTACCTTTCTGTTGAATTCCCTTTGCTGCTATGTTATGCCTCACTTCACAGTTTCATGCGAAAATTTGAAGTGATCATTCACCCCCTCCCCCTCTGATCACATACTTGGACTTTCAATTGGTATTAGAGATGGTCACTCTTTTTTTGGATTAACCTCCTTGAGTGTTTTGCAAATATGTCTTTCGCAGCCATTCGCTCCGGCGAACCCATACCAGTGTTCAATGGAAAGGACTACCCATACTGGAAGGACAAAATGAAAATAAATATCATGGCTATCAATTTTGTTGCCTGGCAAGTTGTCTTATATGGAGTCACAGTCGCCGATAAGAATGCCATCACTCCTGAAGAAGCGAAGTTGATTGATCTTGATTCTGAAGTCTGGGTATTCATCACCAATCATATGACACCAGAGAAGTATCATGAAGTGAAGAATACAACTGCCAAAGGTGTCTGAGACTATCTTGAAAAGATTGGTGAAGGTGTTTCAACCCAGAAAGAAGCCAGAATTGAAACGCTTCAAAGCAAGTTCTATCGATTCAAGAGAAATGAGGGTGAAAAAGTCAACTCCATTTATAGGAGACTCACTGCTCTTGCTAATGAGTTGATTTCCCTCGGTGCTGATGATATTACTCCTCACTCAGTCGTAAGAACTTTGCTTTGCTCATTGGATGATTCGTTTGATCACATCGTGCTGATGATCAAGGAAAGAACCGATTTCAGACGTCTTGTTGCCGCTGATATTCTTGAGAGATTAAATACCTTTGAAATGGAAGAAGATGAGAAACGTGATATTAATGGCTCTCGAAGAAGATCACATGGTTTGAAAGCAAAAGCTTTGCGTCATTCTTCACCCGAAGTCAGCTCTGCTTCAGGTGTCGAATCTGATGATCCTGCAAGCATTGGGAAGGATTTAGCATTGATCATGAGACGCTTCAACCGCTTCCAAAGAAAAGATTTTTCTTCACCCAACAAGAGTTATTCTTCAAGAAGCTCAAGTCACTCATTGTAAGTCCAAGTATGTGATCAGAGGGGGAGGGGGTGAATGATCACTTCAAATTTTGCATGAAAGTATGAAGTGAAGCATAACTTAGCAGCAGAAGAATTTCAACAGAAAGGTAAACATTGAAGAAGAACTGGATTGAAGCATAACATAGCGAATCAAAAGCATCGAATCAATTGCATTGAAGCAAATCACTGAAGCAATTGATAAGTTGAATGTAAGTGCAGAATGTAAAACGAACTCTTGACTCGGCGATGTTTGTTCGACCAGTTCACACTCTACAAAGTGGTACATTTGGTTGGAGGGACTTGTGATTGAACATAGGAGCTAACCTCTCTCCGTCCGTATCTCCACTGCACCAATCTCCTTGAGCTTGGTCAGTCCTTCACTCGTGGTTGATTATTGAGGGAATCACCGAAACCTTTGACAAACTGAACTTCGAGGCGACAATAACTCTTCGCTCTCTGAAGAACAACACTCTAACCGTCTAGGAAAATTGCAGTTCTCCAATATAAAAACGCTAGCAAACTTCTTCCTAAGTCATAATGCATCAACTCAGATCAATAGGACTTATACTTCGGTGGATGGGATTTTTGGTTTGCTTCGGTGGGGTTGCTCTTTCTCTTCACTGTCAGGAAATATTCTTGGAGCAGCCACCCGCCAATGAGGGCGGGGGTGGCGTATTTATAGGTGGCAATCCCTAGATGCGAAAAGTCTTAAATGACCTGATGCGAAAGCTTGACACCTGTCCGCAACGGTCATAATTCCAATCAAAGCGCAACTTTACTTGCGGTCCAAGTAAAACTGACTCACGGACTTGGTTCTGCTTCAGGAGCCGAAAGAACTAAGTCTTCGCTGGTGAAGCATTACCTAGTGCACATGAGATTTCTCAACTCTGGCTTCTCACTGGTTTGGATTCGATCTGAGTCTTTTCACCAAAACCTTCGGAGTACATTTACTAAACCCCTCTTGATAATACGGTTTTTCCTACGACTCAAAGAAGTGAAAAAGAACTACGCAAAAACTACTAAGTCTTGCGCCATCTTGGTCATCTCCTTCGATGAGACGTTCTTCAGGATTCCTTATCTTTTTAGGGGTCGACATCCGTGATGAGATTCACTCCAGAGGATATGCTTCAGTAATTATGTAAATCTTCGTTGAAGCTTTATCACCAACTTATAACATCAGGAACCTAACCATCTGTTTTACACTAGATAACTTGTTAGTTCCTTTACCGTTTTGCCCAACAATATCCAAAACTCATGGGGGTATAACTTTGCTCTTATAATCTCCCCCTTTTTGGACTATTGTTGACAAAATAGGCATCAAAAAAGATATGGAATTTTGAGTTGAGTTGAGAGCAAACTCTAAGATATGAAGCTTTTGACTCCCGCTGAATACAAGCATCGAAGATTTATATAATGGAAGTAAATGCTTGATGAAGAATATCTTTGATGGGGAGCCTATCACATATCTTAGTGAATCAATTGCATATAGAGGATATTTGGCTTGAAGAATATGAAATCATCCAATGACCTGTGAACTTATAGGTAACAACCACCTGCAAGATAAAAGATACGAGAGCAACTTGCAAGCACGGGGGTTATTAACACATAACATGTAGCAGTTCACAACCGAAGTAAAACTTAAGTTACAACCCAATCGAAGCGAATGGAAAGTTTGTTGTAACTTAACACACAAAATATCGAATCAAATCCCTAAACCCCGCAGCGAATCTAAACTCAATCGATGCTACTTTCTCCCCCTTTTTGTCAATAATTGAACAAAAGGATGAGAGGTAGACCAAGAGTATTTATGCGTTTTCTGCAACCCAGGGACCCTGCTGATTGTCTTTGCCCGAAGAAGATGCATCTCCTGAAGTGTCTCCTTCGGTTGAAGCAGGAAACTCCAGCTCGTCAATGTCCATCGGCGCTTGAAGCAAATCAAGATCGTTGTCGTTGAGAGGATCATCTTCTTGCTTCGAGGTGTGGGAGTCTTCATCAGATAGGGTATCTGGGCGAATCTGTTCAGCTGGATTAACAAATAAAACTTCATCAATCTTTTCCAGCGACGGGATCTTTGGGTTCGGGAAGTCGATCGAATCATTTCTGGAGAAGTGGCGTTGAAGATGTGGATACTCCTTGAAAATTCAGTCAGCTTCAAGATTCTTCACAGAGTTGAACTTCCTTAATCCTTTCCAAGAGTGGCGCTTCAAAACCTTCAAGTACTGGTTGTTGTTTAAAGCAATGTTGCCAACTCTATTGATCTCATCTGAAAGATGTTGCATTTGGCGCTGATTTCCTTCAATGAAATTTTCAAGCATCTGTTGGGTGCGAATGCCAACTTCAAAGTGATAAACTTCTTTCTGGAATGACTTCGACATGTTGCGTTCATTGACATGTTGTCTGACTCCGACATATGTGGCAAATGGATCATTTGGCCTTCTGAAGATATTCATGGTATCACGCACAGGAGGATAGAACAGCTTCGGGTGATGCTTTGCAACGAAGTCTTCACGACGCCCATGGCTGCAAATGGCTTGGAGCCAGGGAGCATATGGCTTCAATTGATGTACAAGTTCAGCAGCTTGGACCATATAGCGAAGAAAACAATCCTCGAAGTCAAACACATGACCGTGAGTAAGCTTCAGCAAAGCATGATGTGTATTATAATGAATGTTGGACTCATCATTTGCAGTGCTGAGAGGCATCAGTGAGTTAGACAAGATGTAAAACCAAGTCTTTGATATGAATACCAGATGCTTCGGGCGAATATTCTCAGGCATGTGATCTCCAGTGACTTCGGGATCCATCAGTGAAGCAAATTCAGCTTCAGTGGGGTCAGGCAACAAATGAACCTTTGCCAGTTCTCCAGTGTGCCTTGGGATTTTTACAATATCCATGAATTCATCAGAATGCATCCTAAATACCTTTCCTTGAATCATCCACTCAAGAATCCATGAGCTCGAATCATCAGGATTTCCAGAGACATAGAGAGTGGCATAGAATTGCTTCACTAGCTCGGAATTGAATGGTGTCTCCATGGCAAACAGGCTGGTAAGATTTTGTGCTTCGATGGTTCCCATGATGTTCTAGAAGCACGTTGCAGAAGTTAGACTGTGCATATCCAAGTACTTGTGCCTGAATAGAACACCCTTCTGGCAGTATAGTTTCGTGTATAGAATTTGTTGCTCAGCTGTCCAGAAGCGAAGGTCATCTGCAGCCCGGGGTGAATCATATGGACTTGCATCAAAGAAGCGAAGCTTCTGGCGATAAACTTCGAGATTGAACTCAGGACCATGTCTTGAAGAAGAAGAACCATCTCCCAAGAAAATAGGAAAAGTTTCTCGAGGGTAGATGGAGTCCAATTGAGTATCCTGGGCAGGTATGCAATGCGGTGTTTTCCTTCGAGCAATTATGGCTCTCTCTTGCGGTTGAGTCATAATGGCTAATTCATTGGCTTCGACTTCGGCTTCGACATCGGCTTCAGGCTCTTCTGGAGCAGCTTGTTTTCTGGCTTCGCCTTCTTGTTCTTCAGACTCCTTAGCCGAGTGAGCCGAAGAATAATCCTTTGAAGGAATTGGTATGTCTTGAGCAGGAGGAGAAGGCTCAGGCTCAAAGTTGTCGTGGGCGGACTGTTGAGGAGCGGGTTGAGGAGGAGGTGGAGTTGGAGCACGGGGTGGAAAGACTTCGGGAGCGGTTGGCTTCGCAGATGGTTTTGGAAGAGTGATAATCTTGCATCGAGGGGGCGATGCTTGCCTTGGGGACTTCTTGGCCGGATGAGAGCTCACCTCATCAGCTTCGTCTGCATCTGTGATAAGACGGCGTTTTCGTTGTTGCAGCTGGGGAAGGGGTGAAGCTAATTGCTTGAGCATGGCTTCGCGCTTCTTGGAGTCAAGAGCCATGACCGAAGCATTGTGCGTCTTGCAACATTCTTCAATGGAAGACTTGATCTTGCCTTGAAACACTTGAATATTTTGCTTCGTCTTTTCATTCACATCGGCAATTTTCTTCGAAGCAGCTTCGGCTTCGATCTTGAAGTCTTCATCTGATTCAGCATCTGCTTTCTTCTTAAACTTCAGAATTTTAGCAGATTCAGATTTGTCTCTTACATGCAAATCCCTCAGCTGATTGTACAAAGTTTCAATCATGGCAGAGAGAGTTGGTGAAATGTAAACATTTCCAACATCCACAACTTTGGGATCCACAGCTTTTGCAAGCTGGCAGAATGCCTGATTCAGGCTTAAACAGTCCCAAAGTTCTCCTTCTCTTGCATTTGGCAAGTTATGTTGACTCTTCTCAGCTTCTTCATGAGCTTCGGGGGCAGGAGCTGCGACTGGCTTCGGAGAGATATCCTTTGGGGCCATGTCAACAGCGGCTTCCTTCTGAGCGGCTCTAGCAACTTTCTCTGCTTTCTTTGTGCGAATAATATCAAGTTGAGCCTTGCGCTTGGCTTCAGCTTCACTAAGTTGTTTGGCTTCGGCAGCAGCCTTAGCCTCTTGAGCTTTAGCTTCAGCGAGCTTGCGCTTCGCTTCAGCTTTCTGATTAGATTCAGGAAGTTCTTTCCTTTGCTTTTCCAACTGAGCAGCATCTCTATCTGCTTTTTCTTTTGCTTTAGCTTCTTTATCAGCCTTAGCTTGGGCTTGTGCTTCAGCATGAAGGTGTTCAGCTTTAGCACGATCTCGTTTGTGCATGTCTGCTTAGGACAACTTCGTGGTGCCGACCTAGGCATAAGACTGGCCAGGCTTGGCAACAGATGATTTCAGCTTCGAAGCTTTGGCTGGTTCAGGAGCTTTAGCTTCGGGCATATCAGTAGGCTTTGCCTTCGGGTCATGCCTCTCCTTCGTTCTCTGTTCAGCAGGAACAAGGCGGCGAGGTGGCTTTGAAGCCAAAGGAGCCTCAACCACCAAGTTTGTCAAATCAATGTTTGTTTTAGGAAAAGGAGGATCAGTTGGATCTTGAATCCTAATGCCTTTTGGAGCAGACGGTTTCTCTCCAGCCTTCTTCTTCAGTGGCTTCCGAAGCCATAGTCTCTTGGGACTAGGGGGAATGGGGTTGTGCTCAGACTCATCATCTGCTTCTTCATCATGATCTTCATCAATTGAATCTTCAAGCTGTGCAGTAGCATCAACTTCGTCATCAGCTTCATTATCACCCTCTTCTTCAAAGATAGCAGGAGGGGGTGAAGCACTCAGTTTCCTAAGCCTTCGCTTCTTAGGCTTCGAAGCACCAGCTTTGGCATGGCCTGCAGCAGCAAGTGCTTTGGCCTTCTTCTCTTCTCGGATTCTGTTCTTCTCAGCCAAAATGGAAAGTCTCTCTTGCTCATCTGGATAGTCATCTGGTTTCTTGAGAGTATTTGGGTGAGGTACAGCAGGAGGCTTTGGGTAGTACTTTTTCCTGTTTGCAGCATTATATTGGGCACACATGGCAGTAGTGTACCGATAAGGAGGGCTGAAAGCAAACTTCATATCCCATTTCCAGTCTGGGATGCTCTTGTACTTGTACCACCTTATGGCCCAGTAGCGTCGAATCTTTTGCAATCGAATCTTTCTGTCATGATCAGATTCTTCAGGAGGTGTGTCATAGCCCATCTTGAGACGAATGGCTTCGGGTATGCCTCGGGCATTTTTGACTTCCTTCGTCTTGCCACCTTTGCCTTTCTGCTTCGGTGGCTCAGGATATTTTTCAAGTCCTTCAACGATGGGTGACTCATTCCCCATGGCTGCCTCTTTGTTAGACATCCTGTGACCAGAAAGATAGAAAAGAGGGAACAGGAAAGGGAATGAATAAGCACTGGCAAAAGTTTCGACCAAAACCAAATTTTGAAAAGAACCCAGAGCAATCTAAGATCAGATGCTAATCTTTCAATGGATTGGGCTAGAACTAGTTCAAGAACAAGACCTAACCCAGTCCAAAATCACAGAAGTTTTCGAATCTCAAAACTAACCTGAGAAGATGGGATTACTTTGATGCTAATAACAGTTTTCCCAAGGAGCAATGATCAGCACGGATCAAAACAGTCCTATAAACAGAAAACAAAGACCTAACAAAACTAAGATCCAAGCCCTAGATGAAGAACTCGCAGAGAAGGTTGGATCCAAGAAACTTGCGTACCCTAACTTGGTGACGCGAAGCGGCTACGGCGACGAAGTGCGGAGATTTTCTCTTCGTCGACGGGGAACGTCCACGGCGGCGGCGGTCCGGCAGTCAAGCGGTGCTGTCGTCATCGGGGAATGGGATCTCTACGGCGTGCTCGAGGAGGAAGACAGAGAAATCGGAAGTGAATGAACGTGGGGAACGGTTCGCTGGAGGGATCGCCTTATATAGGCCCGATCTGAAACGGTTGCCAGATCGTATCGGACGGCTGCCAGCGAGTGTCTCTTCCGATTCAACGGCTCAGATGAAATGGCGGTTCGCGAGAGAATCTCAACGGCCCGAGAAAGACGGGGACTCAACGGCCGAAGAATAAGTCTTGACCGAGAGCTAAAACTTTGATAAAGTTGGGAGCATTTGATTCGGAACTCAAAGACGTTTGAAGCAATATGCTTTCCGTTTCAATTGTGCTTAACCATTCAAGACAGAATAGATTGGGAGCGAATCATAATGGAGGGGTAGGGTCCGAAACTTATCACTTCGAAGAACAACAACGAAGCCAAAAGTGATAAGTACAGGGGACAAAAGAAACGAATAAATAAAGCAACACAGAACTGGAAGAAAATGGCGAACAAAGCTAAACACATAAGCTTGGACGACGGAAAACTCAAACGAAATTAAATAAAAAAACACACAACGAAGGTGAATATATACAGTGAAAAGTTTCGATCTTACTGAACATTGTGTGAGTCTAGGATGTTTAGCTCACATATCAATGCACAAAACCTTTTCTCGTCCAATGGCTTCGTGAAAATATCTGCCAATTGATCTTCAGTTCTAACATGGCTGATCTCAATGTCTTCACGCTGAACATGATCTCGAAGAAAATGGTGACGAATATCGATATGCTTTGTTCGAGAGTGTTGCACAGGATTGTGTGCAATTTTGATAGCACTCTCATTATCACAAAGCAGAGGGATTTTCTTCACAAATATGCCATAATCTTTCAGCGTCTGCTTAAGCCAAAGTATTTGAGTGCAGCATGAGCCAGCAACAATGTATTCATCTTCATCAGTACATATTGAGACACAGTTCTGTTTCTTTGAAGCCCAACACACAAGAGATCTACCAAGGAAATGACAAGTGCCTGAGGTAGATTTCCTGTCAACCCTATCACCAGCCAGTCTGAATCAGAATCCAATCAAATCAAACTGAGTACCTTTGGGATACCAAAGTCCCAAACAAGGAGTGTGTGCTAGATATCGAAGAATTCGCTTCACAGCAATATGATGCGATTCCCTCGGATTTTCCTGAAAACGAGCACAAATACAAACTGATAACATAATATCAGGTCTAGATGCACATAAGTATAAGAGTGAACCTATCATAGACCGATACTTCTCCTGATCGAAGGGTTTCCCTTTCTCATCAGCATCAAGAAAACCATTTGTAGGCATGGGAGTTCTGATGGTCTTGCATTCAGCAAGATCAAATTTGTTCAGGCAATCCTTCAAGTATTTCTCCTGTGAAATAAAGGTACCATTCTTCTGTTGGCGAATCTGAAGTCCAAGGAAAAACTTCAACTCACCCATCATAGACATCTCATATTTCTTCGACATCATCCTTGCAAATTATTCGCTGATTTCAGTGTTAGTACAGCCAAAAATGATATCATCTACATATATCTGACACACAAATAGATCATTGTTATATGATCGAGTGAAAAGAGTGGGGTCAGTGGTTCCAGGTTTGAAGCCTTTCTTTAGGAGGAAATCCTTCAATGTTTCATACCAAGCACGAGGTGCTTGCTTCAGTCCATACAAAGATTTGTGAAGCCTGTACACCATATCAGGATTCTTCGAGTCTTCAAAACCTGGTGGCTGGATAACATACACTTCTTCTTCTATATCACCATTAAGAAAAGCACTTTTGACATCTATTTGATATAGCAATATATTCTTGTGGTTAGCAAAAGCAAGCATGACACGAATGGATTCGAGACGGGCTACTAGAGCATAGGTTTCACCAAAATCAATGCCTTCGATTTGGGTGTAACCTTGTGCTACCAATATAGCCTTATTTCTTACCACAATACCATCTTCATCTTGCTTGTTGCGAAATATCCACTTTGTGCCAATAACATTGTGCTTCGTGGGATCTGGCCTGTCAACAAGTGACCAGACTTTGTTTCTTTCAAACTAGTGAAGTTCTTCCATCATAGCCAATAACCAATCAGGGTCCTTCATGGCTTCATCATATTTTGAAAGTTCTAGCATGGAAACAAAAGAAAAACTTCCACAGAAGTTAGCCAAACGAGTACGAGATCGAGTTGTGGGACGACCTGGTTGATTGATATCTTCGAGGATCGAATCAACATCAACTCTTCTTCGAACTCGTGATAATGTAGTATCATTTGCTTCAGGCTCAACTTCTGCTGCAGGATCTGCATCATCTTCGGGATCTGCTTCACCTTCAGCTTCGGCATTTCCTTAAGGATTAGCATTTCCTTCGTTCCCTTGTTCTTCTTCGTCCTGTTCACCATTAGCTTCAGGATGTTGATCTCTAGCGCCCCGGGCTATGTGTGGGAACTTTGGACCATCATCATCCCTAACAGCTTGACGTGGATTGGCTTCAACAGGACGAATCTCTCCAATAGCCATGGACCTGATCACTTCATCAAGTGGAGGTTCATCTAGATCATGAGGCAAATGCTCTTTTTGAGAGCCATTAGTTTCATCAAACCTCACATTCACAGTTTCCATAACTTTCCCAAAGTGGGAGTTATACACTCTGTAAGTGTGAGAGTTTGAGCCATAACCTAAAAGAAAACCTTCATGTGCCTTAGGGGCAAATTTGGAGCTATGATTCATATCTCTAATGAAGCAAGGAGCACCAAATACCCTAAGATATGAAACATTTGGTTTGTTACCAGTGATAAGCTCATGTGAAGTTTTCTTCAGGAATTTGTGAAGGTAAACCTTGTTGATGATGTGACATGCAGTGTTAATTTCTTCGGCCCAGAACCTAATAGGAGTCTTGTATTCAGCAAGCATAGTTCTGGCCATTTCAATGAGAGTTCTATTCTTCCTTTCAACTACACCATTCTGTTGGGGTGTATATGCCGCAGAGAACTCATGAGTAAAACTATGATCATCAAGAAAATCTTCAATATGAGTATTTTTGAACTCAGTTCCATTATCTCTTCGGATATGCTTCAGAGATAATTCATATTCAGTTTGAGCTCTCTTATCGAATGACTTGAAGATTTCAACAACTTTGCTCTTGTCATCCAAAAATAAAACCCAAGTGTAACGAGAGAAATCATCAACAATAACAAGACCATATTTGTTTCCTCCCAGGCTTGCATAGTTTTGAGGACCAAGAAGATCCATATGAAGCAATTCAAGAGGACGAGTGGTAGTCATGATAGTCTCCGCTGAATGATGTTTCTTCGTGATTTTACCAGCTTCGCAAGCACTGCAGAGACGATCCTTATCGAATTTCACTTCGCTAAGGCCAATAACATGCTTCTTCTTCACCAGATTATGAAGATTTCTCATCCCTGCATGACCAAGTCTTCGATGCCATAACCAACCAGATGAAGCTTTTGCCATTAAGCATGTGGATACAGCAGGGCCCGAAGAAAAACCAACAATGTATAAATCTCCCTTTCGGTAACCCTCGAAGACAAACGTATAGTCATCCTGTGAAAAGACAACACAACGCGAAGCAGAAAATAGAACAAGCATACACATATCGCATAACTTCGAAATAGACATAAGATTATATCCAAGTGATTGGACTAGCATAACCTTGTCAATGTGCTTATCTTTCGATATGGAAACCTTACCCAAACCTAACACTTTACCTTTGTTGTTATGACCGAAGGTAATGTACTTCTGAGAAGATTGAGATAGTTTTTCTTCGGTGAATAACTCCTTGTCTCCAGTCATATGATTTGTACAACCACTATCCATGACCCATTCGGATCCACCGGAGACATAGCCCTGCAGAAGAATTAGTTGTTCTTAACCACCCACAAACGAGCAGGTGACTGAGAAGATGTTTAAGCACTGGTTGAAGCAATATTAAAGCGAACAGGAGTGTATTGCTTCGGTGTACCATCAAGCACACCATAAATGTAAGTCCTCTATGAATGGTTAGCATAAGAATGAGCATATGCAATCTTAGTATGATTATTATGAGGACGATATGTATGACGACTAGTACGATAGTATTTTTTCTGCGGAACATTTGATTCTGTCACCAGTGGATCATTTCTTGTCTCAAGAGAGTAGAAATGATTCGGTCGTACCGAAGGCTTTCCCTGCATAGTATGGTTAGCAGGCAGTTTTTCCACAAGTGCTTTCTGCACCCATATCTGCCTCTTATAGAAGCCATTCTTAGGACGAGTACCAACATACTCAGTTGTAACCTTTCCCTGTTCGTCTTTGATGAGCTTGTAGTCAGAATCAAGTGATTCATCCACAATAGCTTTGTTCATCTTATAGTCAAAACCTGAAAGGTTATCTATATCAATGGGTTTCTCCTTCGCTAGAACCCAAACAGTCTTAGGATACTGCTCAGGTTCCCAATAGGTGCCATCAGGGTTTATCTTTCTCTCGAAGCCAACACCCTCATTTCTGGGATTCCTGTGAAGGAGATCCTTCCTCAGGATATCATAGAGATATTGGTGTCCTTGCACACTTTTGAACATGCCTGTTTCAAATAAGTTTTTCAACCTGAGGAGTTCCTCGGTAACAGTAGGATTTTCCTCATCAGAGGCATTAGTATCATCAATAACAATAGGAGCTTTCCCTTTGGAATCAGTTTTGCTTCGTTCCAAGCAAGTTAAACAAGGTGATTCAGTTTTATGATTTTCTTCAGAACCTTGTTGAGCCATGAGAGAGAGATTGACATTTTCCAATTCTTCATGAGCCTCTTTCAGTTTTTCGAGAGCCATTTTCCTCTGAAGAAATTCATAGGTGAGCTTCTCATAATCAACTGAAAGAAGATCATGCCGAGAGGATAATTCTTCAAACTTCTCCTTCAAAGCAGCATGCTCATTAGTTAAAGTTTGACCTTTCTCTATCTCATCGATAAACAGAGTTTCTGATTTCTTAATGGTTTTTCTTAGTGAATCAAGTTCATCTTGTTGGGTTGAAGCAATTTTAGCAAGTTTAGCATAGCTTATCTTTGAATCACTATCATATGAGGAGCAATCAGAAGTATCATAGTTTGATTTCAATGAAGATACCTTTTCCTTGGCCATGAAGCAATATGCAAGAGTTTCATCTTCACTGCTGTTGTTGGTGAAGAATGAGCTCGAAGCAATAGTTGAAGCATCTGCCGAAGCGAAAGCCAAACCAGCAACACCATCTGATTCGGACCCAGACCCAGACCTCGAGCCTGATTCAGCTTCGGATCGAGAGGCTTCGTCTTCAGAGTTCATCTCCTTTCCCAGATAGGCCTTGGCACGGTGAGAGCTGCTTCGACGAGACGAGTGAGTCTTCGATGAAGAACCCTCACGCTTCTTATGATACTTCTTCCTTTTATCATCATTAGAATCTTTCTTCTTTTCCCTTCTCGAACTAGAATCATGTATCTTTGACTCATAGCTTCTGGAGGATCTGTGGGACTTTGATGAGGAGTCTCTGAGCGAATGCTTCGATTTATTCTCAGCTTCCACAGTGGGAAATCAACAATGTAGTGACCTGGTTTCTTGTACTTGTAGCAGCAGTTGTCCCTCGATGGAGAGATTCTTGAGGATGAACGGTGAGAAGAATGACTTGAGCTTCTTGAAGGATAATTCTTCTAGGGTGAAGAAAAAACTTTTCTCTGAAAGCGACTGAAGCGTCTCATGATCAGTGCTAGATCTTTTCCAATGCTTGCAGGATCATCTGATTCGACACCTGAAGCAGAACTGACTTCGGGTAAAGAATGACGCGAAGCTTTTTCTCTCAAGGCATGAGATCTCCTTCGAGAACCATTTATGTCACGTTTCTCATCTTCTTCCATCTCAAAGGTAATTATCCTCTCAAGAATATCAGCGGCGACAAGACGTCTGAAATCAGTCCTTTCCTTGATCATCAGCACAATGTGATCAAACGAATCATCCAATGAGCGCAGCAGAGTTCTAACAACTGAGTGAGGAGTAATGTCATCAGCACCAAGTGAAATAAATTCATTTGCAAGAGCAGTGAGTCTGCTGTAAATGGAGCTGACTTTTTCACCCTCGTTTCTCTTGAATCGATAGAATTTGCTTCGAAGTGTGTCAATTCTGGCATCCTTCTGGGTAGAAACACCTTCACCAATCTTCTCAAGATACTCCTAGACACCTTTGGCCGAAGGAATATTCTTCACTTCATGATACTTCTCTGGTGTCAGATGATTGGTGATGAAAACCCAGACTTCAGAATCAAGATCGATCAGCTTCGCTTCTTCAGGAGTGATGGCGTTCTGGTCAGCAACTGTAACTCCATACAAGACAACTTTCCAGGCAGTTGAGTTGATAGCCATGATATTTATCTTCCTTTTGTCCTTCCAGTATGGATAGTCCTTTCCATTGAACACGGGTATGGGTTCGCCGGAGCGAATGGCTGCGAAAGACATATTTGCAAAACACTCTAGGAGGTTAATCCAAACAAAGAGTGACTAGCTCTGATACCAATTGTAAGTCCAAGTATGTGATCAGAGGGGGAGGGGGTGAATGATCACTTCAAATTTTGCATGAAAGTATGAAGTGAAGCATAACTTAGCAGCAGAAGAATTTCAACAGAAAGGTAAACATTGAAGCAGAACTGGATTGAAGCATAACATAGCGAATCAAAAGCATCGAATCAATTGCATTGAAGCAAATCACTGAAGCAATTGATAAGCTGAATGTAAGTGCAGAATGTAAAACGAACTATTGACTCAGTGATGTTTGTTCGGCCATTTCACACTCTGCAAAGTGCTACGTCTGGTTGGAGGGACTTGTGATTGAACACAGGAGCTAACGTCTCTCCGTCCGTATCTCCACTGCACCAATCTCCTTGAGCTTGGTCAGTCCTTCACTCGTGGTTGATTATTGAGGGAATCACCGAAACCTTTGACAAACTGAACTTCGAGGCGACAATAACTCTTCGCTCTCTGAAGAACAACACTCTAACCGTCTAGGAGAATTGCAGTTCTCCAAGATAAAAAAGGCTAGCAAACTTCTTCCTAAGTCATAATGAATCAACTCAGATAAATAGGACTTATACTTCGGTGGATGGGATTTTTGGTTTGCTTCGGTGGGGTTGCTCTTTCTCTTCACTGTCAGGAAATATTCTTGGAGCAGCCACCCGCCAATGAGGGCGGGGGTGGCGTATTTATAGGTGGCAATCCCTAGATGCGAAAAGTCTTAAATGACCCGATGCGACAGCTTGACACCTGTCCGCAACGGTCATAATTCCAATCAAAGTGCAACTTTACTTGCGGTCCAAGTAAAGCTGACTCACGGACTTGGTTCTGCTTCAGGAGCCGAAAGAACTAAGTGTTCGCTGGTGAAGCATTACCTAGTGCACATGAGATTTCTCAACTCTGGCTTCTCACTGGTTTGGATTCGATCTGAGTCTTTTCACCAAAACCTTCGGAGTACATTTACTAAACCCCTCTTTATAGTACGGTTTTTCCTATGACTCAAAGAAGTGAAAAAGAACTACGCAAAAACTACTAAGTCTTGCGCCATCTTGGTCATCTCCTTCGATGAGACGTGCTTCAGGATTCCTTATCTTTTTAGGGGTCGACATCCGTGATGAGCTTCACTCCAGAGGATATGCTTCAGTAATTATGTAAATCTTCGTTGAAGCTTTATCACCAACTTATAACATCAGGAACCTAACCATCTGTTTTACACTAGAAAACTTGTTAGTTCCTTTACTGTTTTGCCCAACAATATCCAAAACTCATGGGGGTATAACTTTGCTCTTACACTCATCTCACCGCTCATCCTCAAGAAGCTGTCCATCAAAGGATAACTGCTGCTACAAGTGCAAGAAACCAGGTCACTACATTGTTGATTGCCCTCTGTGGGAAGCTGAGAACAAATCGAAGCATTCGCTCAGAGACTCCTCAACCAGATCCCACAGATCTTCCATAAGCCATGAGTCCAAGAGACATGATTCCAGTTCGAGAAGAGAAAAGAAGAAATATTCTGATGATGACAAGAGGAAGAAGTATCATAAGAAGCGTGAGGGTTCTTCATCGAAGGCTCACTCGTCTCGTCGAAGCATCTCTCACCGTGCCAAGGCCTATCTGGGAAAGGAGATGAACTCTAAAGACGAAGCCTCTGGGTCCGAAGCTGAATCAGGCTCAAGGTCTGGGTCTGGGTCCGAATCAGATGGTGTTGCTGGTTTTGCATTCACTTCAGCAGATGATTCAACCAAAGCTTTGAGCTCATTCTTCACCAACAACAGTAGTGGAGATGAAACTCCTGCATATTGCTTCATGGCCAAGGCGAAGGTATCTTCATCTAAAAACGCCTATGATACTTCTGATTGTTCCTCATAAGATAGTGATTCGAAGATAAGCTATGCTAAACTTGCTAAAATTGCTTCAATCCAACAAGATGAACTTGATTCACTAAGCAAAACCATTAAGAAATCAGAAACTCTATTGATCGATGAGATAGAGAAAGGTCAAACTTTGACTAATGAGCATGCTGCTCTGAACGAGAATTTTGAAGAGTTATCCTCTCGGCATGATCTCCTTTCAGTTGATTATGACAAGCTCACCTATGAATTTCTTCAGAGGAAAATGGCTCTCGAAAAACTGAAAGAGGCTGATGAAGAGTTGGAAAATGTCAATCTCTCTCTCATGGCTCAACAAGGTTCTGAAGCAAATCATAAAACTGATTCACCTTGCTTAACTTGTTTGGAATGAAGCAAAACTGATTCCAAAGGCAAAGCTCCTATTGTTATTGATGATACTAATGCCTCGGAGGAGGAAAATCCTGATGTTACCGAGGAACTCCTCAGGTTGAAAAACTTATTTGAAACAGGCATGTTCAAAAGTGTGCAAGGTCACCAGTATCTTTGTGATATCCTGAGGAAGGCTCTCCTTCACAGGAATCCCAGGAATGAGGGTGTTAGTTTCGAGAGAAAGATAAACCCTGATGGTACCTATTGGGAACCTGAGCATTATCCTAAGACTGTTTGGGTTCTAGTGAAGGAGAAACCCATTGATATTTCTAACCTTTCAGGTTTCGACTGCAAAATGAATAAGGCTATTGTGGATGAATCACTCGATTCAGACTACAAACTCATTAAAGATGAACAGGGAAAGGTTACAGCTGAGTATGTAGGTACTCCTCCGAAGAATGGTTTCTATAAGAGGCAGATATGGGTTCAGAAAGCACTTGTGGAAAAATTGCTTGCTAACCATACTATGCAGGGAAAGTCTTCGATACCACCGAATCATTTCTATTCACTAGAGAAGAGAAATGATTCACTGGTGCCCGAATCAAATGTTCCGCAGAAGCAATACTACCGCACTGGTCTTTATACTTATCGTCCTAATGATAACCATAATAATATTGCATATGCTCATTCTTATCCTAACCATTCACAGAGGACTTACATTTATGGTGTTCTTGATGGTCCACCTAAGCAATATAATCCTGTTCGTTTTAATATTGCTTCAACCAGTGCTTCAACCTGTTCTCAGTCACCTGCTCGTTTGTGGGTGGTTAAGAAGAACTAATTCTTCTGCAGGGCTAGGTCTCCGGTGGATCTGAATGGGTCATGGATAGTGGTTGTACAAATCATATGACCGGAAACAAGGAGTTATTCACCGAAGAAAAACTATCTCAATCTTCTCAGAAGTACATTACCTTCGGTGATAACAACAAGGGTAAAGTTTTAGGCTTGGGTAAGTTTGCCATATCGAAAGATAAGCACATTGACAAGGATATGCTAGTCCAATCACTTGGATATAATCTTATGTCTATTTCGAAGTTATGCGATATGGGTATGCTTGTTCTATTTTCTGCTTCGCGTTGTGTTGTCTTTTCACTGGATGACTATACGTTTGTCTTCGAGGGTTACCGAAAAGGATATTTGTACATTGTTGATTTTTCTTCGAGCCCTGCTGTATCCACATGCCTAATGGAAAAAGCTTAATCTGGTTGGTTATAGCATCGAAGACTTGGGCATGCAGGGATGAGAAATCTTCATAATCTAGTGAAGAAGAAGCATGTTATTGGCCTTAGCGAAGTAAAATTCGATAAGGATCGTCTCTGCAGTGCTTTTGAAGCTGGTAAAATTACGAAGAAACATCATTCAGCGAAGACTATCATGACTACCACTCATCCTCTTGAATTGCTTCACATGGATCTTTTTGGTCCTCAAAATTATGCAAAGTCTGGGAGGAAACAAATATGGTCTTGTTATTGTTGATGATTTTTCTCGTTATACTTGGGTTTTCTTTCTGGATGACAAGAGCAAAGTTTTTGAAATCTTCAAGTCATTCGCTAAGAGAGCTCAAACTGAATATGAGTTATCTCTGAAGCATATCCGAAGTGATAATGGAACTAAATTAAAAAATTCTCATATTGAAGATTTTCTTGATGATCATGGCTTTACTCATGAGTTCTCTGCTGCTTATACACCTCAAAAGAATGGTGTAGTTGAAAGGAAGAATAGAACTCTCATTGAAATGGCCAGAACTATGCTTGCTGAATACAAGACTCCTATTAGGTTCTGGGCCGAAGCAATTAACACAGCATGTCATATCATCAACAAGGTTTACCTTCAAAAATTCCTGAAGAAAACTTCACATGAGCTTATCACTGGTAACAAACCAAATGTTTCATACCTTAGGGTATTTGGTGCTCCTTGCTTTATTAGAGATATGAATCATAGCTCCAAATTTTCCCCTAAGGCACATGAAGGTTTTCTTCTAGGTTATGGCTCAAACTCTCACACTTACAGAGTTTATAACTCTCACTTTGGGAAAGTTATGGAAACTCTAAATGTAAGGTTTGATGAAACTAATGGCTCTCAAAAAGAGCATTTGCCTCATGATCTAGATGAACTTCCACTTGATGAAGTGATCAGGTCCATGTCTATTGGAGAAATTCACCCTGTTGAAGCCAATCCTCGTCAAGCTTATAAGGATGACGATGGTCCAATGTTCCCACACATAGCCCGGGCGCTAGAGATCAACATCCTGAAGCTAATGGTGAACAAGACAAAGAAGGTCAAGGGAACGAAGAAAATGCTAATCTTGAAAGAAATGCTGAAGCTGAAGGTGAAGCAGATCCTGAAGCTGAAGCAGATCGTGAAGCTGAAGAAGATCCTGAAGAAGAAGCAGAGCCTGAAGCAAATGATACTACGTTATCACGAGTTCGAAGAAGAGTTGATGCTGATTCGATCCTCGTAGACATTCATCAACCAGGTCGTCCCACTACTCGATCTCGCACTCGTTTGGCTAACATCTGTGGAAGTTTTTCTTTCGTTTCCATGCTAGAGCCTTCAAAATTTTATGAAGCCATGAAGGATCCAGACCGGTTATTGGCTATGATGGAAGAACTTCACTAGTTTGAAAGAAACAAAGTTTGCTCACTTGTTGACAGGCCTGATCCCACGAAGCACAATGTTATTGGCACTAAGTGGATATTTCGCAACACGCAAGATGAAGATGGTATTGTGGTATGAAATAAGGCTAGATTGGTAGCACAAGGATACACCCAAATCGAAGGCATTGATTTTGGTGAAACCTATGCTCCAGTATCCCGTCTCGAATCCATTCGTGTCATGCTTGATTTTGCTAACCACAAAAATATATTTCTATATCAAATGGATGTCAAAAGTGCTTTTCTTAATGGTGAGATAGAAGAAGAAGTGTATGTTATGCAGCCACCAGGTTTGGAAGACTCGAAGAATCCTGATATGGTGTACAGGCTTCACAAAGCCTTGTATGGACTGAAGCAAGCACCTCGTGCTTGGTATGAAACATTGAAGCATTTCCTCCTGAAGAAAGGCTTCAAACCTGGAACAACTGACCCCACTCTTTTCACTCGATCATATAACAATGTTCTATTTGTGTGTTAGATATATGTAGATGATATCATTTTTGGCTGCACTAACACTGAGATCAGCGAAGAATTTTCAAGGATGATGTCGAAGAAATACGAGATGTCCATGATGGGAGAATTGAAGTTTTTCCTTGGACTTCAGATTCGCCAACAGAAGAATGGCACCTTTATTTCACAAGAAAAATATTTGAAGGATTGCCTGAAGAAATTTGATCTTACTGAATGCAAGACCATCAGAACTCCTATGCCAACAAATGGTTTTCTTGATGCTGATGAAAAAGGGAACCCTTCGATCAGAAGAAGTATCGGTCTATGATAGGTTCACTCTTATACTTATGTGCATCTAGACCTGATATTGTGCTATCAGTTTGTATTTGTGCTCGTTTTCAGGCCAATCCGAAGGAATCACATCATACTGCAGTAAAGCGAATTCTTCGGTATCTAGCACATACTCCTTCATTAGGACTTTGGTATCCCAAAGGAACTCAGTTTGATTTGATTGGATATTCTGATTCAGACTGTGTTGGTGATAGAGTTGACAGGAAATCTACCTCAGGCACTTGTCATTTTCTTGGTAGATCTCTTGTGTGTTGGGATTCAAAGAAACAAAACTGTGTCTCAATATCTACTGCTGAAGCCGAGTACATTGCTGCTGGCTCATGCTACACTCAGATACTTTGGCTTAAGAAAACGCTGAAAGATTATGGTATTTATGTGAATAAAATCCCTTTGCTTTGTGATAATGAGAGTGCTATCAAAATTGCACACAATCGTGTGCAACACTCTCGAACGAAGCATATTGATATTCGTCACCATTTTCTTCGAGATCATGTTCAGCGCGAAGACATTGAGATCAGTCATGTTAGAACTGAAGATCAATTGGCAGATATATTCAAGAAGCCATTGGACGAGAATAGGTTCTGTGCATTGAGATGTGAGCTAAACATCCAAGCCTCACACAGTGTTCAGTAAGATCGAAACTTTTCCCTTGTACATATTCACCTTCGTTGTGTGTTTGTTTATTTAGTTTTGCTTAAGTTTTCCTTCGTCCATGTTTATGTGTTTAGCTTCGTTTGCCATTTGCTTTCAGTTTTGTTTTAGTTGTTATTCGTTTCATTTGTCCCCTGTGCTTATCACATTTAGCTTTGCTATTGTTTTTCTTCGAAGTGATAAGTTTCGGACCCTATTCCCTCCATTCTGATTCGCTCCCAATCTATTCTATCTTGAATGGTTAAGCACATTTGAAATGTAAAGCATATTGCTTCGAACATCATTGAGTTCTGAATCAAATGCTTCCAACTTTATCGAAGTTTTTGCTCTCGGTCAAGAGTTATTCTTCGGCCGTTGAGTCCCCGTCTTTTTCGGTCCGATGAGTTTCGCTCGCGAACCGCCACTTCATCCCAACCATTGAATCGGAAGATACAGTCGCAGAGATCCGTCCGATACGATCTGACAACCGTTTCAGATCGGCCACTATATAAGGCAGTCCCCTCCTCTGCGAACCGCTTCCCCACTCATTCGTCTCCTCCACTCCCCGTCTCCCTCCTCGAGCACGCCGGCGAGCTCTCGCCCCCGACGACGATGGCGACGCTTCACTGCCGAACAGTCGCCGCCGTGGACATTCCCCGCCGATGAAGAGCACTTCTCTGCCCTTCGTCGTCGTAGGTGCTTCGCGTCACCGAGTTAGGGTACGCTAAGCTTCTCCTTGGATCCAATATTTTTGTGTGTTCATCTTCTTAGGGTTTTGGATCTGAGACTTGCCGATTGCTTGGTTCTTTCTGTTTCTAGGGCTATTTGATCTGTGTTGTTCATTGATCTTTGGGAAACTTGTTTGTAGCATCAAAAGCATCCCATCTATTCAGGTCAGTATTGAGATTAGATCTATTTGTGTCTGGACTGAGTTAGAACATGTTCTTGAACTAGTTCTAGCATAATCCAACTACAGATATGCATCTAGTTTTGGTTTTGCTCTTAATTCTTGTCAAAATTGGTTTTGGTCGAAGCCTTTGCCTGTGCTTATTCATCCCTGTCCTATTCCCTCTTTTCTACTATTCTGTTCACAGGATGTCTGATGAAGAGGCCGCCATTGGGAATGAATCACCTATTGTCGAAGGGCTTGAGGATCTCCCTGAGCCCCCGAAGAAGAAAGGCAGAGGTGGCAAGACTAAAGAAGTCAACAATGCCCGAGGAATTCCCGAAGCCATTCGTATAAAGATGGGCTATGACACACCTCCTGAAGAAACTGAACATATGCGAAAGATTCGACTTCAAAAGATTCGCCGCTACTGGGCGATTAGATGGTACAAGTACAAGAGCATCCTAGATTATAAGTGAGCTATGCAGTTTGCCTTCAGCCCACCATATCGGTACACAACTGCTATGTGTGCTCAATACAATGCTGTAAATCGAATAAAATACTACCCGAAGCCTCCTGCTGTCCCTCACCCCAATTCTATCAAGACGCCATATGATTACCCAGATAAGCAAGCAAGACTTGCTCTATTGGATGAAAAGAAAAGACTCAAGGAAGATAAGAAGGCCAAGGCACTAGCTGCTGAAGGCCATGCTGAAGCTGGTGCATCGAAGCCAAAGAAACGAAGACTGAGGAAATTGAGTGCTTCTCCACCTCCTGCTGTTTCTGAAGAAGAGAGTGATCACGAAGCTGATGATGAAGCTGATGCTGCTGCACAGCTTGAGGACTCCATTGGTGAAGATCCTGCTGAAGATGCAGATGATGAGTCCGAGCACACCCCAGTTGCTCCAAGTCCAGAGAGACCAAAGCTTCGGAAGCCTCTGAAGAAAAAGGCTGGAGAGAAACCACCTGGTTCAAGAAGCGTGAAAATTCAAGACCCCATTGATCCTCCAGCTCCTAAGCCAAGAATTGATTTAACCAATTTGGTGGTTGAGGCTCCATTGGCTTCAAATCCACCTCGCCGCCTGGTTCCTGCTGAACAGAGAACTAAGGAAAGGCATGACCCGAAGCCAAAGCCTGTTGGTCAGCCCGAAGCTAAAGCCCCTGAGTCTGCCAAAGCTTCGAAGCTGAAATCCACTGTTGCAAAGCCTGGTCAAACTTATGCCCAGGTTGGCACCAAGAAGCTGTCTAAAGCTGAACTACGTAAGAGAGACCATGCTGAAGCTGAACGACTTCATTCTGCAGCACAAGCCCAAGCTAAGGCTAATAAATAAGCTCAAGCTAAGAAAGAAGATGACAGAGATGCTGCCTTGCTTGAGAAGCAAAGGAAGGACTTGGCTGAAGAAAATCAAAAAGCTGAAGCGAAGCGTAAGCTCGCTGAAGTAAAATCTCAAGAAGCTAAGGCTGCTGCTGAAGCCAAACAACTCAGTGAAGCCGAAGCAAAACGCAAGTCAACTCTTGATACTTTGAGGACGAAGCAAGCTGAGAAAGCTGCTAGAGCTACTCAAAAGTAAGCTGTTGTGGACATGACACCGAAGGATGTTACTCCGAAGCAAGTCGCAGCTCCTACCCCGAAGCTCATGAAGAAGCTGGGCATAGTCACCACAACTTCCCTGATGCACGAGAAGGTGAACTATGGGATTGTTTGAGCCTGCATCAGGCGTTCTGCCAGCTCGCTAAAGCCACTGATCCCGAAGCTGTTGATGTTGGGAATGTTTACATTTCTCCAACACTTTCTGCAATGATTGAAACTTTATACAATCAGCTAAGAGATTTGCATGCTAGGAACAGATCTGAGTCTGCCAAGATTCTGAAGTTCAAGAAGAAAGCAGACGCGGAATCTGATGAAGATTTCAAGAACGAAGTTGTAGCTGCTTCGAAGAAGATTGCTGATGTCAATGAGACGACAAAGCAAAATATTCAAGTGTTTCAAGGCAAGATCAAATCTGCCATCGAAGAATGTTGCAAGACGCATAATGCTTCAGTCATGGCTCTTGATTCCAAGAAGCGTGAAGCTATGCTCAAGCAACTAGCTTCTCCTCTTCCCCAGCTGCAACCAAGGAAGCGTCGTCTGATCACTGATGCTGACGAAGCTGGTGAGGTTAGCTCTCATCCCACCAAGAAGATCCCAAGACGCGCTTCGCCCCCTCGATGCAAGATTATCACCCTTCCCACTCCCAAAGCAAATCCACCTTCTCCCGAAGCCGTTCAACCTCGTGATCCACCTCCTCCTCCACCTCAAGCCGCTCCATAACCCTCGCACCACGACAACTTCGAGCCCCAGCCTTCCCCCCAAGCTCAAGACAGACCAAACCCTTCAAGAGATTATTCTTCGGCTCACTCTGCGGATGAGTCCGAAGAACAAGAAGGTGAAGACAAAGATCAAGATGTTCCAGAAGAGCCCGAAGCCAATGCAGATGCTGAAGCAAATGAACTGGCTATAATGACTCAACCTCAAGAACGAGCCATAGTTTCTCGAAGGCAGACGCCCCATTGCACTCCTGCCTAGGATACTCAACTGGATTCCATCTACCCACGCGAAACATTTCCAATTTTCCTGGGTGATGGTTCTTCATCTAGACATGGGCCAGAATTCGATCTCGAATTTCATCGCTAGAAGCATTGCTTCTTTGGAACAAGTCCTTATGATTCTCCCAGGACTGCTGATGACCTTCGCTTCTGGACTGCTGAACAACAGATTCTGTACACGAAGCTATACTGCCAGAAGTGTGTTTTGTTTAGGCACAAGTACTTGGACATGAGAAGCCTATCTTCTGCTACGTGCTTTCAGAACTTCATGGAAACCATTGAAGCACAAAATCTGACAAGCTTGTTTGCCATGGAGACGCCATTCAACTCTAAATTGATCAAGCAATTCTATGCCACACTGTATGTATCTGGAAATCCTGATGACACTGCCACATGGGTACTTGAGTGGATGATTCAAGGCAAAAAACATCGCATGCATTCTGATGAATTCATGGAAATTTTGAATATCCCTCGGCACACTGGCAAACTTGCAAAGGTTCACTTGATGCTTGATCCTACTGAAGCTGAATTTGCTTCACTACTGGATCCTAAAGTCACTGGAGATCACATGCCTGAAAATATTCGCCCGAAGCATCTCGTATTCATTTCGAAGACTTGGTTTTACATCTTGTCTAACTCCTTTATGCCTTTCAACACTGCCAATGATGAGTCCAACATTCACTACCATGTACGTCATGCTCTGCTGAAGCTCACTCATGGTCATGTGTTTGACTTCGAGGATTGTTTTCTTCGCTATATGGTTCAATCAGCTGAACTAGTCCATCAATTAAAGCCTTATGCTCCCTGGCTCCAAGCCATATGCAATTATGGACGCAGTGAAGACTTTGTTGCCAAACATCACCCGAAGCTGTTTTGTCCTCCTGTGCGCGATACAATGAATCTTCAGAAGGCCAAATGATCCATTTGCCACATATGTAGGAGTCAGACAGCATGTCAATAAACGCAACATGTCGAAGTCTTTCCAGAAGGAAGTCTATCACTTTGAAGTTGGTATTCGATCACAACAGCTGTTGGGAAACTTCATTGAAGGCAAGCAATGCCAAATGCAACATCTTTCTGATGAGATCAATAGAATTGGCAATATTGGTCTAAACAATAACCAGTACCTGAAGGTTTTGAAAAGCCACTCATGGAAGGGTTTGAGGAAGTTCAACTCAGTCAAGAAGCTTGAAGCTTCTCAGATTTTCATGGAGTATCCACATCTTCAATGCCATTTCTCAAGAAATGATTCGATAGACCGCCCCAACCCGAAGATCCCTTCACTAGAGAAGATTGAGGAAGTTTTATTCATCAACCCAGCTGAACAGATTCGCCCCAACACTCTCTCTAATGAAGACTCCCACACATCGAAGCAAGAAGATGACCCTCTCAATGATAGTGACCTTGACTTGCTGCAGGCGCCTCTGGACATTGAAGAATTGGAGTCACCTGCTTCAACCGAAGGAGACACTTCTGGATATGCATCTTCTTAGGGCGAAGACAATCAGCAGGGTCCCCGGGTTGCAGCCAACGAGTAAATACTCTTGATCTACCTCTCAACCTTTTGTGCAATTATTGACAAAAAGGGGAAGAATGTAGCATCGATTGAGTTTAGATACGGTGCGGGGTTTAAGGGTTTCGATCCGATCTTTTGTGCATTAAGTTTCAAAAAACTTTCCATTCACTTCGATTGGGTTGTAACTTAAGTTTTACTTCGTCTGTGAACTACTACATGTTATGTGCTAATAACCCCCATGCTTGCAAGTTGCTCTCGTATATTTTGTCTTGCAGGTGGTTATTCTCATTAAGTTCACAGGTCATAGGATGATTGCATATTCTTCAAGACTAATATCTTTTAAATGCAATTGATTCGCTAAGATATGTCTTAGGCTTCCCATCAAGGATATCCTTCATCAAGCATTCACTTCGATTATATAAATCTTTGATGCTTGCATTCAGGGGGAGTCAGAAGCTTCATATCTTAGAGTTTGCTCTCAACTCAACTCAAAATTACATATTATTATCGATGTCTGTTTTGTCAACAATAGTCCAAAAAGGGGGAGATTGTAAGAGCAAAGTTATGCCCCCATGAGTTTTGGATATTGTTGGACAAAAAAGTAGAGGAACTAACAAGTTTTCTAGTGTAAAACAGATGGTTAGGTTCCTGAAGTTATAGGTTGGTGATAAAGCTTCAACGAAGATTTACACATTTACTGAAGCATATCCTCTGGAGTGAAGCTCATCACGGATGTCGACCCCAAAAAAGATAAGGAATCCTGAAGCACGTCTCATCGAAGGAGTTGACCAAGATGGCGCAAGACTTAGTAGTTTTTGCGTAGTTATTTTTCTCTCCTTTGAGTCGTAGGAAAAATCGTACTATCAAGAGGGGTTTAGTAATTGTACTCCGAAGGTTTTGGTGAAAAGACTCAGATCGAATCCAAACCTGTGAGAAGCCAGAGATGAGAAATCTCATGTGCACTAGGTAATGCTTCACCAGCGAAGACTTTGTTCTTTTCGCTCCTGAAGCATAACCAAGTCCGTGAGTCAGCTTTACTTATTCCTCAAGTAAAGTTGCGCATTGATCAGAAATCCGACCGTTGCGGACAGGTGTCAAGCTGTCGCACCGGGTCACTTCAGTCATTTCGCACCTTGGGATCGCCACCTATAAATAGGCCACCCCCGCCCTCATTGTTGGGTGGCTGCTCCAAGAATATTTTCTGACAGTGAAGAGAGAGAGCAACCCCACCGAAGAAAATCAAAAACCCATCCACCGAAGCATAAGTCCTATTGATCTGAGTTGATTCACTATGACTTAGGAAGAAGTTTGCTAGCCTTTTTTATCTTGGAGAACTATAATTCTCCTAGACGGTTAGAGAGTTGTTCTTCAGAGAGCAAAGAGTTATTGTCGCCTCGAAGTCCAGTTTGTCAAAGTTTTCGGTGATTTCCTCAATAATCAACCACGAGTGAAGAACTGACCAAGCTCAAGGAGATTGGTGCAGTGGAGATAAGGACGGAGAGAGGTTAGCTCCCGTGTTCAATCACAAGCCCCTCCAACCATACGTAGCACTTTGCAGAGTGTGAACTGGTCGAACAAACATCGTCGAGTCAAGATTTCATTTTACATTCTGCACTTACATTCAGTTTTGCAATTGCTTCAGTGATTTGATTCAATGCAATTGATTCGATGCTTTTGATTCGCTATGTTGTGCTTCACTCTAGTTCTGCTTCACTGTTTACCTTTCTGTTGAATTCCCTCTGCTGCTATGTTATGCCTCACTTCACAGTTTCATGCGAAAATTTGAAGTGATCATTCACCCCCTCCCCCTCTGATCACATACTTGGACTTTCATGTTTAGAGAGTTTTCCTGTTGCACTGAGTTTTGTGTCTTGACTTGAAGTAGGTAATTGAGGTTGCTATTATTTTGTAGTAGTAACTTGCAATAGTTTTGAGGTATTGTTTTGAGTAATGTATGGACTTTTGGTGTCAAGAGCTTTAGCCTATTAGTGATAGATGTCGTATTTTGGGCAATCTGTGTTTATTTTCAAAACTGACAAAATTAGTTGAGAACTTTAGCTACTAGATGGATCACTACTCTTATGAGGGGTCGAATATTAGAGTACACTCACATACCATGAGTCGGGGATGCGCAAGAATAACCAAACCCCCATACACTCCTCCTCGGGGTACTTGTCTCTTTGTGAACCTCCTTATTAGATTGAGAGTTACCGATAATAAGTGCATGAGTTCTTCAGACTAATGTGAGTATTCGAAAGTTGACACTTCCACCTTCCCATATTTTTCTAGCCTCTCATGTGCCGTGCATTGCTTTCTTCTCACTCCGAGAGTTGGCGTCCACCTTCGCCGGTACATCCAAACCCTTGGCATGATACGCTCTGTCATCATAAACCTCCTTATATCCTTCCTCAAAACAGCCACCATACCTACCTATCAAGGCATTTCCATAGCCTTTCCGAGATATATTGCCATGCAACATCCACCTTCTCATGACTTGATCTTCATGTCATACATGCTACTTGCTTGATAGATGAGCCACATGCTAGTTGGGCCTTGCCCTATCCATTGCTACATGACGCGCTAGTATCATTGCATATCCTGCTACACTGGCAGGGGCATACATTTGCATACTTCATGATAGTTACATCTTCTTTATGATTTGAGTACTTTTGTAAAGTGTGAAATATCTTCTATACTTCTTGTAATTTATAGAGTTTTGCCCCTAAAGTTAGGAAAAGATCCCAAAGAGGACACAATCAAAAGATCCCAAAGAGGACAAAATTAAAAGATCCCAAAGAGAACAAATGAGAGAAGTAGAAAGAGCCATTGAGGCCACCAAAAAATACAAAAAATAGAAAAAGGAGAAAAAGAAATAAAAAGAGAGAAGGGGGCACACTACTATTCCTTTTGAGAGATCCACACTCGTACTCCCTCTTATATCTTGTACTCCATAGAGATTATCATTTATGCATATAGCTATGTGGGTACCTTCACACTATAGAACTTGGCTTGTATATTCCAATGATGAGCCTCCTCAAATGAAGCTCTAGGTCTTCTTGAGCAAGCAAGTTGGATGCACCCCCACTAGTTCCATTGGAGAGCTTACCTTAGCTCACATGTGCATCCGTTGCACGACAATCCCTACTCCTCACATCGTATCTATCATTTGGCTTTCTCTTGCCTATGATTGTCCTCATTGATGTGAGCCCTTCTAACCTTTTTGACTTCCTCCTCCACCATATTCTCTCTTTGCCATCCTAAGTGTCAATTTTCTTGCTTACGCTCATCCATTGCATGAGTGCTCAAAATATCGAAAGGGAGTGGATCATTTTGACTTGTACCTGGCTAGTGGTCTAGGGATGAGTCAAGATAAGATTCCAAAGAAGACCAAGTGTGAAACTTTAGTAGATTTAGTTCTCAACAATAAAAACTATGTTTTACTCTCTCGTATATCCCTATCCCCTTTCTTGCACGCAAACACCATTTGGAGACATTCGAGTCACGGACAGCGAGAGCTCTTGCACCTTTATGTTCTTATGTTTCTTGTTTCAATGCTAATATAGACTCTTGCCTGTTATGACTTGAATTGAATTACATGCCTTGATTGTTTTACTTAAAAGTTCTTATATGGTTGGTAGCATGTCACCATAGAAATTATGCTTGTTATCATTTACCTACTCGAGGACGAGGAGGAATTAAGCTTGGGGATGTTGATACGTCCAGAACGTATCTATAATTTCTGCTTGCTCCATGCATGTTTTGTGTGATATAGCTATGATATTGATACACTTTCATACACTTTTGATCATATTTGGACTAACCTATTAACTCAGTGCAGCCCAATGCCAGTTCCTGTTTTCTGCTGTTTTTCTATTTCAAGTTTCCCCCATATTAAAAGTGCTCCAAAAAATCGGGAAAATCAGATAAAAATCAGCGTTCTGGAAGCTTCTGGATTCACCGAAGAAGGGCCATAGGGGCCCCACCTGGTGCCTAGGCGGCCAGTGGGTGCGGCCCAGGGCTTGGCCACGCCGGGAGGCCGCCTAGGCGACTGGTGGCCCCCCTGGTGCCCCCCTTTGGCTCCTATTTATTCTCCCGTCGCGAAAACCCTGATTCCAGACCCCTTTTTCTCCAGAAGCAATTCCGATCTCCGCCGCCATCGCCAACAACTTCGGGGGACCAAAATTCCTATGCCGGCACCCTGCCGGGACGGGGAAGTGCCCCCGGATTCATCTCCATCGACGTTGCTTCCTCATCCCATGATGCGGGAGTAGTTCCTCCTCGGGGCTGAGGTTTCTACCAGTAGCTATGTGGTCTTCTCTCTCTCCCATGATGTGATCTTGATTGTGATCATAGGCTATGTTAATCTAGGATGATCCCATGATGTTTCCCCTTCTTCTATGTATTAGATTGATGTACTCACTTGATCTTATCTAGTATAATCCCCGAGACCATGGTGACAGCGGTCTATTGGACATGGGTTAGAAGAATATTTTCATGAGTGATTTCCTCTTTTGTGTGTGGATTGAAGATTGAGAGTCTCTTGGTGCTTGTCTTTGACTATCCTTTAGATATGTTGTGGTGATTGTGGTACTCTGTTTGGATGGCCGCGGTGACATTGGGAAATCCATAGATGAGATCTACGAACTCTGAGGTGTGATTTTGTAGCCCTACACAATTCTCGTCCTCTCTTGACCACAAAGGAATGACCTCCGAGTACGTCTCCATTGCATGTTTTATGAGGAATATCATGTTATTAGACTATGTTGATGTTGTTGGGAGTTGCCACTCGTGAAAGTATGAAGCCTAGGCCTTGTTTCCACCATTGCAATACTGTTTGCGCTCACGTTTACTACTTTTTTGCTTGCTGCACTTTTTATTACAGATTTATATTACCTTGCTTTGCTACACCTATCACCCATATTTTACCATCTCTTCGCCGAACTAGTGCACCTATACAACTCCTAGTTGTATTAGGTGTGTTGGGGACACAAGAGACTTCTTGTATCTTAATTGTAGGGTTTCTTGAGAGAGACCGTCTTCAACCTCTACTTCCCTGAGTTCGATTAACCTTAGGTCATCCACTTGAGGGAAATTGCTGCTGTCCTACAAACCTCTGCGCTTGGAGGCCCAACATAGTCTACTAGAATAGAAGCGTGCGTAGACATCATTGATCCATGCATGTTCTGGGTGATATTGCTATGCTTTTGCTACACTTTTGGTCATATTTAGCCTAACCTATTAACTCAGTGCAGACTAGTGCCAGTTTCTGTCTTCTGCTGTCTTTTATTTCAGGTTTTCCCATTACGTAAAATGCCAGAAAAATTCCGGGAAAATATAAAAAAAATCAGCGTACCAGAAGCTTCGAGAGTCCCGAAGGGGGGGCCAGAGGGGACCCACCAGGGGTCCAGGCGCCCTGTGGGCGCGACCTAGGGTGGGGTCGCGCTAGGGGGCCTCCTAGACTCCCTGGTTGCCCCCTGGCTTCCCCCTTCGCCTATATTTACCTCGTCCTCCGAAACCACCGAGGACAGAAACCTTTTTCGAGATCTCACCTCTGTTCCTCCGCCGCCGTGCTTCCAAGATCGGGAGCGCCAGAAGACCTCTTCCCGGCACCCTGTCGGAGGGAGGATTAACCTCCGGGAGCTTCTCCACCACCATGGACGCTTCCCGGATGATCCGTGAGTAGTAAACCTTGAACCATGGGTCCATGATCAGTTGCTATGTGATGTCCTCTCCTCTTCTTTGTTCTTCATGGATTAGACCTTATGAGCTGCCCTACATGATCAAGGCACATATGTAATTCTCTCTTCTGTTGCTATGTTGAGTTTGCCGGGATCCGATGAATTATGAGATTATGGTTAGATTATGATGAGTAATATATTTGGTTCTTCTCTTTTATATTTTTGTTCTTGAGTAATTGTTGCATGTTCTCTGTTGTTGTTTATTTCTTTGGCCAAGTAGTAGGTAGTAACTCCAAGAGGGAGCGTTATGAATGATTGTGGGTTCATGCCCCCCCCCCCGATGACTAGCTTGAGTGACAGAAAAATGAGTCTAGGGGATGTGTTGTTGCCACAAGGGGGAAAATAACGGTGCTTGTAACCGAGGTTGCAAGGATTGTTTACTTTACGCAGAGTTCTTTTAGTGCAGTTGTCTGTTGCTTTGGGTTTACACTTTGGGTGGGGCTCGCAACTTAATACCAGCGAGATGTTCTAGATAGATATCTCAAGGTGGATGATTAGTAGTAGATGCAGATGGATTTTAGTCTATTTATCTTGGCGTACTGCCCATGGTTTTGAGCCTCTTCCTTTCTTTTATAGCATTGTTAGCATTGGTTTGTGTCTGTAATCATGTCAATTGCCTAGATCTAATATGTTCACCTTGCATAGTTGTTTATTGTCTTTTGGGAGAGAGACGTCACTAGTGAACTTCATGGGACCATGGTCCATATTGCCATCAATGTTTACACCGTAAATTTATTTCCTGTGTTACTTTCTAGTTTTTTTAACCTAAGAACTGTAAGTCAGAGAGCCCCACATCATTTTATTGAATCATAAAACAAGTATTTAGAATGTACAGGTTGGTCTACCAAAGGTAGGAACCAAAACAGATACAGAAAAAGTAGAGTACATTTAAGGTGGAAGAAAATCCATCCATCTAAGAAGCTCATCCTTAAACCTTGGCTTGATTCTGTGGGCCAATAGTGTAACATCATGAGTGAAACCACGCCTCCACTTAGCAAAGGAGTGTCTTTCATGTCTGAACACTTTGTCATTTTTTACAGTCCATATGTTCCACCAGGCCAGAAAAACCACCTCAGTGAAGAAAGGCTTATTGAAAGAGCCTCTAGCCTGGTTAGTGAGCTGAACCATGTCATTACCTGAGGAACAATCTATCTGCAGGTAATTCTAGATTCTACAACTGAAGTTGCATTGAAATAATAGATGGTTTCTATCCTCCAAGGAGTGAGCAACACAAAGCACACATTCAGGACCATCCTCAATTCTCTACTGGCGCCTCTGAAGCATATCTTTGGTGTTAATCCTGTCCATGATGACAAGCCAAGCAAACACCTTGATCTTAAGAGTGCAGCAACTTTTCTAGATCCATTTCAACAGTGGGTTGCGTTGGATTGGAGAGTGAACCAGGTTGTAGTAATTTTTAGCTGTATATTCCCCTTTGTCCCTTCTTTCCAGGACCAAACATCACTGTGATCAGTGAAATTGCAACCATATATATGAGCATTCACCTGCACCAGTTCCTCATAGGCAGGGAGAGATAGAGGCAGATGGAACAGAGACATTTGGTCTGAAGAACTCCTGAACTCTTCCAGAGATAGGTAGGTGTCCTTAGCAAAGGAGAACAACCTCTTAAATCTGTGTTGCAAAGTGATGTTAGATCCTCCCAAATGCCAATTATCACTCCAGAGCAACACAGTGTCTCCAGTACCAGAAACAATGACTGAGCAGGCCCTGAACTTGTCCATGAGCTTGCACACATCCTTCCACCAGAAAGACCCACATTCAGCAATAGCATGAGGAACCCTGTCATAGTAATATGAATTACAGATCATATGCACCCAGGGTACATACATCTTGTTATAGAACTTAGCCAAGTGCTTCATGAGCAAAGCATCATTCTGCAAGGTAAGATTAAGAATGCCTAGCCCACCTTTATTCTTGGGTCTACAGGCCAAGTCCCAGGCAGCCAAAGAGTGCCCATCATCCTGCCCCTGCTTCATCCACAAGCATTGCCTTTGAATCCTCTCAAGTTGTTTGATGATCGCAGGAGGTATGTTTAGTGTGCAAAGAAAGTACATTGGCATAGAGGAGATCACATAGTTCAACATTTGCAATCTTCCACCCTGGTTGAGGAAAGTTGAGCTGGCAGTGATCCTTCTCTCCATGCAATCAACCGAAGGCAAAAATCAACCATCTTTTGTCTTGTTGTGCCCACAGGTAAGCCCAAATAGGTGAAAGGGAGTTTTCCCATTTTACAACCAAAGACATGAGCCAGATCATGCAGTCTCTGCTCAGAAATATTGATGGGAGTCATACATGATTTATGAAAATTGATCTCCAATCCTGTAGATGCAGAGAACAACTGCAGAGCATCTTTCAAGTTGCAGTTATCATTACCTTTTATCTCTTGTGTTTGACCCTTTGTAAACAACAAGGCCGGAGAGATTGACAACCTCTCTGAACTCGTTGGGAGCAAACTTATTTGTATCTGTGTTCAGGTTCACGTCAACTCGTGCTAGTAATTCAAGCACTGTTGTCACCTACTTGTCATTGTCGGAGTCCTACTGGAGAGAAACTGTAAGGCCCAATATGCGGTACTGTTCCAGATCTAGATGTTTCCATCCAGATCCGGGGACGAAGCACATATCGGTCCCACCGAGACATGACAAAGCCATATGCCCCGGATTTCCAACATGATATCACAACATTACAGATACAGGATACAACATCTCATACAATCGGCATACAACTGCCTCAAATACAATACAACAGCGGAAGATACATGTCTGAGTACAGACTACAATCAAGAGCCTACTGGCAAAGAGAAAAACATCGATCCCCATAACCACACGGGTCCAGGCCCTCCACTGGGATCCGCCTAACTAGTCGTCGTCGAGTCTCCACGTGAAATGTCGATCACCGTACCTGTTGTCGATCAGAACCCTGAAAAGAGTTTGGGGGTAGTATCATGAGTACAGAGGTACTCAGCATCCAACTGTAGTAGTCATCTGACCCAGCAAGGACTTCATCACTCGTCATTCTAGGACAACTAGTAGTTTACGGTAAGGAAGGGGTAAGTGGTGAGGTTGCTGCCGCACTAGCATTTATGAAGTGGCTAACGATCTAGAGAGTAAGATAAGAAGCCAAGCATTCGATGAGGAATCGCCTCCAACAAGTCTTGCTATCCACCTACTACGCAAACATAACACCTATCCTATCCTGGTCCTCCTCTTCGCATCCCGACGAAGAAGAAGCAGTCAAGGCACACACACGTTGATCAAGTTATATTAAGATTATCTCAGTTGTTGTAATCTATGAACAAGGAGTAGGTCTCAAGTCGTCCATAACCGTGGACACGGCTTCTCGAAAAGATTTAACCCTGCAGGGGTGTACCAACTGCCCATTACGAGGCTCCGCACGCACGTCCATCTCTCTTAGTTGCTACCCATCACAGGCAACCATTTTATGATTTAGTTCCAAGAGATCCGAAACGATAGGTCCCTCTAACTAACAACGAACAAATCCGGGTGGCCCCCGGGGAGTCGACACCCAATCCAAAAGATGGCCACGCTCTCGGATCGGACTCTTCCGTCTCAACAGGGTTTGGGTTACCGAGACGCCTCACGTGAGGCCTCGGGCCCTCGCCGGTCAAAGGTGGACCAACAGGGAAACCATGTCTCCGCTGGTCCGGGTTGTTTAAAAATTGCGAGGGGATCCACCAAGCACACACACGAGGTTTCAAATGGTAAATCAGCTCGGGCCACCACTAGAAATGTTTGAAGCTAGATAGGTAAGAAAAGGGGACCCCATAAAATCCCACACGCGGTTAGGAACGCTCAGTCTTAAAACCAATACCCGGAACTCGGATCCTAGGTGACTCGAATGGAACAAAGCGTCGGGGCGGGATAGCCTAGACCTTCCATCCTTCGTCGAATATAGTCAACATTATAATAATCATATCATCAATAACAATAATAATAATGTGATATCCCAAACCAAGGAGTAACAGGGTAACATCGTAGCATCCTAAGCATGCATACTAAGCAGGGGCTGAGCAACGAGCAATAGTAACATAGCAGTACAAGGTTTGCTGGGAGGGGACATGGCTGTATCGGTTTGAAAGAGGCTGTAAACATGTGGTAGGATCAAACATCGAACCTAACCTATACTAGCATGCAAACCGCTGGTTGAAATAGAATGGATCATAAGTAATGTATAGTCCTTGCCTGTTGATAAGTCGGGTTCCGAAGGTGTTGTCGATCGCAAGCTCGCGTCGTCTCCGAGAGGTACCCGCGGGAGCACACAAGAAGGTAAACACTGGAAAGCAATCAACGAGCAAGAACTCTATTACTACGAGGGAAACACGAGCAAGCATCAACAAGAAGAAACACGAGACATCGCACCTACCGTCGAGAGCGGTTACTAACAATTTAAGTGAAGTACTCGTCACACACGACGATACCGTACATTTACGGTGGTTCAAGTTGTTTAGCTACACAAGGTGAGCAAAAGGTTGTTAACATGGCATAGCACAGAAGCATGGCATAGCACACAAACATGGCAAGAGGTGGAGCAAAATATAAACTACCTAAACTAGTCAATTTAAGTGGGGGTGTAAAACCTATACATGGCAACTATTACGGACCCCACGATAAATATTGCATTTGGTACTGTTTTTCCTAAACAATATTTTATTATTTTTATTAGCAAGCAAGAACAGCATAAACACAATCTACATGCAATTCTAGTCAAGTTACATATAAGAAACATTTTAAACAGAGCAACGGTTAAAAAGATATTGCAATTACAGTTTACAATGGCAGGCAGTTGTAATTAGCAGTCGAACAGCATGTAAACAAAGTCAAACATGGCAACAAGCAACATTTCATTAATCTACGTGCAAAACGGAGCAACTTTCATGTAGAAAGCGTCTCCATCGGAGCTACCGGTGAAAAGATACGGGCACCGCAAAAGCTAATACAATCTGCAATTAAATAAAAAAACCTACCAATAGAAAAAAAAACTAAACGGGCCGAATCTACTGGGCCCAACAGAAAAAAAAAGAAATAAATAAAAAAAGGAAAAAAAGAGGGGCAGCTCACCCATGGGCCACGGCCCAGGCCGGCTGCTGGACTGGGGGGCGGCTTGGGCCAAGGGGGTGGCGCCGGCCCACCCGTGCTGGAGGTGAGCGGCTCGGCTGCCGCTGGATCGGCTGCCCGAGGAACCGCGACGCCGGCAGCGCTGCAGGTCCGGCGAGGCTGACCAAGCGAAGACGAGCGCGGGGGCCTGACGCGCGGCGGCGGCCGAGCACGCAGGGGGATGCGGCGGCCGGAGTTGGTCGCCGGTGCGCTCCGGGACGGCGAGGCAAGCTCCGGGCGGCGACCTCGAGCTCCTCGGCCATCTCCATGGCCGGCGGCTGCTGCACGGGGAAGAGGGAGGCGGGTCAGAGAGAGATGAGAGGGAAGAGAGGGAGGGAGAGAGGAGGAGGGGTGGCGGCGCGGCGGCGGCTCGCCGGCTAGCCTGCCGGAGCGCGGGCGGCGGCAGCTTGCTGCCCTCAGGCGGCTGCGTCCACGGGAGGAGAGAGAAGGCTGGGAGGCTGGGGAGCTCCCTGGGGCGTCGGATCGCGAGATCTGACGGTCCAGGATTGATCTGGATAGAAATTTTGCAAATTGGGGCTATTGGGCAAATTTGGGGATTTCTTAGGGTGGTGGCTGCAATTTTCCATTAGGGTAAACACTAATTGGCTAGTTTGGGAGGTGGGGGTCATTATATAGGCAGGTTTGCTGGCCTGTTTACGCAAATGCCCCCGGTACCCCTCTCGTGCGTCCGGTGATCGCGTTCGTGACCGCCGAGACTCCGTACGGACTCCGATTCCGACGAAATCTCGAACAACGCGCTCAGCGCGTCGAGCCCGTTGATCGTACCTCACCGCGTTGACATTCCGACAACATTTTTCGGCGCCCCAATAAAATAATCCGTTTATTAAATAAACGGGGTTTTCGATCTGGTGGCGATGGCTGGTACTGTGCCGGTAGCGACGGTGCTCGGGTGAAATCCCGGTGTCGCAAAGTCGTGTGCCGTGGTGGAAAGGTCGGTCTCCGTACGATACGAGATAAGAGGGGGACAATAATCGCAGATCGATAAATCGGGGATGCAAACACCGCAAACAAATCTGACAATGAAACAATTCACCCCGAAAACAATTTTTTTAATTTTTGCAAAAACTGGGCTGTTACAGAAACCTTGGTATATTCACCGAGAGAAATTACTTCTACGCCACATCTCAACCTTCCACTTGGGGTAGCCAACGAGGAGTACTACTTCAGTTCCATCAGTGGCCGGACACAGCGGCGGCATTGGCAGAGGTGGCCGGAAACGAATGTTGTGGAAGATGTGGCAGGAGTCGGTGCAGGGGAAACGAGGAGCGGAAGGTGCCGCCGGCATAGCAGGGGCGACGACGGGAAAGTGGCCGTAGTCGGTGCAGGGGAGACGACGGGGAAGAGGTGGTCGGAGTCGGTGCAGGGGCGACGACGAGGTGAGGTGGCCGGCGGCGGCGGCGCTGCACGAGAGCGCAAAGTGGAGGATTATGTTCTGCCAGATTTGTATGTTGATTTTTCTCCCAAATTACATAGATGTACATTAGTTTTTATTGGTGTTGCTCATATAGTCAACTCGATAACTATATTTTTAAGTTATGTCCCCCCTTACAATTTGGAGGGATGTGGGAGATTGTGTTGCTGTTTTTTCTCCCAATTTATACATTAGACTTAATTGAATACAATATATGGTTCAATTGATAAATGGTGGTTCATATAATAATCTCAATACAAATTAAGAAAATACATAAATCAAGTACGACGTTGTTTCACATTCCTCTCAATGATGGTTTCAATCTTCTTTATCTTCTTTGAATAATTGCGGCCAATACTATGACGTTTCCTCGGGTAGGGACGACCTGTTTTGGGCAACGTAGTTCTGATCCTTCTGCTGGTGTAAGTTTATTCGTCATAGCCAACTTATTCTACTGGGTCGATGATACGCCCCAAACGTATCTATAAATTCTGCTTGTTACATGCTTATATTGGTGACTTTGCTATATGTTTTGCTACACTTTCATACCTTTTTAAACATATTTGGACTACCCTACTAACTCAGTTCCCCAGTGCCAGTTTCTGTTTGCTGTTGTCCGTGCATTGCAGGTATTTACCAATATATAAAGTGCTTGGAAAAATCTAAAAAAAGCAGGAAAAAAATTATCGCGACAAAAGACTTCAGAACACCAAAAGAGGGCCAGAGGGGGCACCCCCTTGCCAGGCGGCCACCTGACGCGGCCAGGGGGAGGTGATGGGTGTATATCACACCTCCTTGTTGGTTACCCCTAGTGGAAGGTTATGATGTAGATAGCAACAAATTTCCCTCGGTGAAGATACCAAGGTTATGAAGTAGGTGTCAACCGCGCCAGATATTTAAGTTGCCGAATGGAGAAGAGGTTGACGTGGACCTGCAATCAGAAAAATAACTTTGCTCCCAACGAGTTCAGAGAGGTTTTCAATCTCTCCGGCCTTGTCGTTTACAAAGGATCAAACGCAAGGTGGAAATAGTGAGGTTAATTGCAACTGAAAGGAAATGAAGCAGTAAAGAGTTCAGTTGTAAACAATGGTGGAAATATGGACCAGGGTCCCATGATGTTCACTAGTGATGTCTCTCTCCCAAAATACGATAAAACATCTAAGCTGGGTGAACAAATTACAACTGTGAAATTGATAGAATTATAAATGCACCGCAATGCTAACTATGCTAGAAAAAAGTTAGAGGCTCAAAAGTATGGGCAGTACGCCAAGACAAATAGTTCGTTTATTCATCAGCATCTACTCACTAATCATCCAACTTGCGATATCTATCCAAAACATCTCATAGGTATTAAGTTGCGAGCCCCACCCAAAGGCTAAACCCAAAGCAACAAAACAATTGCATTAACAAACTTTTTGCGTAAGGTAAACAATCCCTGCAACCGCGGTTACAAGCACTATTGTTTTCTCCCTGGTGGCAACAGCACATCCTCTAGTCTCATGTTTCTGTCACTCAGGCTAGACATCGGGGGGGGGGGATGAACCCACAATCAAGCATAACGCTTCCTCTTGGAGTCACTATCTACTACTTGGCCAAAGCAATAAAAAGCAACGGACAACATGCAAGAATTACTCAAGAATAAAATATAAAAGGAGAACCAAATATATAACTCATCACAATCTGAACATAATCTCATAATCCATCGGATCCCAGCAAACACAGCATAGCAACAACAGAAAGATTACATAAGTGCCTTGATCATGTAGGGAAGAAAACAAGGGCTAAGTGTCGGGATCCGGGGTTAGCGTATGCAAGTACAGCTAAGACATAGTCATATGGAGAGCCGAGAACCGCACCCACTTGTCTAAGAAGACAAGGCCAAGCACTGAACATTCTCGGAAAGCATCGTACGTGAGGGGCATCCCATCCAGGCCGGATGATCAACTGAAATGGGTCCTCATCGTCCGCACACAAGTCTAATGATATGGGTGGTGAACTCCCATATTCAAAGACAAGTCGCCTCAACCATACTATCGACTATCTCAAAACTCTTACATAGACTTACTCCAGCCCGATCACTTAGTCGGGGTCTAGGGCGGGCTCGATCATACTACAAAGTGTGCACGAGACGGAGTCTCGAGCAATCGCATCGCGATGCCCCAAGCTGCGCACATCTAAGGGCCACTTGGTGTATGAAAGACCGTCAGCCAGAACACAACTAAGGATTCGAAGACATGCATGTTATAAACATACACACAGCACACATGCTTTGTATGAACAGCAGGTACCATTGCAATTCTCTACAAAGTGTACATTTTATTTATAACTCTTATAGAGTACAAACAGAGATCACATACATGTGATCCAACATTACAACACAGGCGGAAGCAAATTATGTCTGAGTACAGACAAGTTTAACAAATGGCTTAAGAAGCCTTATTTAAACACAAAGCCCTCCACGAGGGAACCAGTCTGCTGACTGGGACTAGACTAGCTTAACTTCAGTCGTCCAGCTCGATGAAGAAGCCACCTTCGGGGTCAGTGGCGTCATCTAAAACATAGATTAAGCAAACGTGAGTACAAAGTCGTACTCAGCAAGACTTACATAGGAGCTATACTACTCATGCACATGTATCAAGGTAAAGGGAGGTGGGGTTCACTTGCAGAAATGCCAGCTTTGACTTGGCTAATCCTGAACTACGAGTACCAGATTTTGAGGTAAGAAGCGTACACGAGTCCACTACTTTCACCAACCAATACACCACTATGGTGCCTTCCTCGACTTCCCCACGAGGAAACACGCCATAGCACTCACACTTATCTTGGTGTGTTTTAGAAGTATCCGGTTCAAGTTATCTAATAATCAAGCTAAGCTTTCCAAGCAGTCCATAACCGCGGACGCGGCTATTCGAATAGTTTTGTTAACCTTGCAAGGGTGTACCGCTACACACACATGATCATCATTTACCGCCTTTGATCTCGACACCATTCAAGGGGTGCCAGCGAGGATGCTCACCACAACTGTTACCTCATAGCCGATCTAGTCCGAGAAAGCCGCCTACTTGGGTTGGTTACCACAATCGTGAACCCGGCCGGTTTACCGAAGTGGACCCAAGTGATGTGTGCGTGGTGCATAAGCCGTTCTCGGGTGAGCCGTTCTCTCACTTAGCATCCAGGCCACAAGCCTACCAGAACTCCGAACTACTGCGACATCTGGACATCGAAAGGGATGAGTTAGTAAGTTGAGAGGGGTCAGTGAGCCCAATGTGTGGTTGTACTCTTCATCTTGGATCACCACACAAGAACTCGTACTAGGGCGGTGTTCAACGAGACAACCCACCGTGTACTCCTACACAGCCTCTCATCGTTCACCTTGTATTAGGGTCGATTCACCAACACTTTTCTACCATCATCAACGTGATCATTCCCATCCCGACTCACATCACAGTAACAACATGGTATCATACTAAGCATGCAATAAGCAGTAACATTGCAAGGGCCACATGATATCAAACAACTCCTACATTTGCTAGGATTGTGGTTTGCTTACTACTGTGACAAAAGATAGGTCATGCAAAGGAATGGGTTCATCTATGCGGTAGAAACGAAGCATGGTGATCATCCTAAACAATGCATAAGCGAGACATGAGAGGGAAGTGGGATTTTATCGACATGATCAATGGGGGTTTGCTTGCCTTACTGACGAGGTTCGGGTTCTGGATCTTCAGCGAAGGGGGTGACCTCTTGCTCCGGTTCCACCTCTACTCGACAAACAAAGCACGAAGTAGCAATCAATATGAATGCAATGCTCAAGCACACGAATGAATGTTGAAACTTGAAATATAAGTTTTGATGTGTGTGAGACAATTCCATTTAAGTGGAATATATTGCATTTAAAATGCAAATTCAAATTCCACATTTGAATTCAAATTAACCAAGTTGTATGTGACATAGTTTGATCATTTTGAATTATCTTCAAATGTATAAGATATGCCTCAGATGTGTGATTGAATTGTAGCATGTTGCCATGGTTCAAGTTGCAAAATTATTTGATTTGAATTTGATTTAATTCCATTTAAATCAAATAGCAAATGCTACTGATCACATTTTAAATTCAACTCAAACAGAGTTGAAAGTTGCATATTTGGAAAGGTAATTTTCTCCTGATCATTTTTCATATATTATTTGTCCAATTTGGAGTTAATATGAATTTTCTATGAATTTCCAAAGTTTGGGGTATTTTCTGGAATTTCTGGAATTCTTTTAAACATTTTGATTTTCTGGAAATTCATAATTGATTTATTGCGTCAGCAGGGGGTCTGACGTGTGGGTCCACCCTGTCAGTGACTGGGTTCACTTAACCCGTGGGTTAAGTTAATCCAGTGGCTTAATTAAGCCACTGGGCCCACTGGTCAGTGACCCAGGGGTCACTAATTAGGTGATTAACCGGGGGGGTTAGCACTGACACGCCGGCGACTGGACCACGGCGGCGCTGCACAGGGAGGACGATTCCGGCCACGGGAGGGGAAACGGAGGGCACCAACTTGCTCCTGGAGGTCTCCCGCGTCTTCTGGAGGCATCGGGGGTTCACGGGGAGGTCGGAAGCGACGACGGCGACGACTCCGGCGGCAACAGAACGGCGGCGAGGTTGTAGTCGACGTTACCGTGCACGGTTCGGGCTGATCTCGCTCGCGTTCGAAAGCTAGCATGACCAGGAGCTAAACGCGCGCGCTGGCTGAGTCGAAGGGGCACAGGGGCGACCTCGAGCTCATCGATGGCGGCGACGTGCTTCGGCATCCATGGCGGATCCGGATAGAGAACGAGAGGGAGGGTGCTAGGTTAGGGAAAATGGTGAGAAGCTCACCACGAACGCGACGGGATGGCTAGTGGGCTCGGGGAAGCTCGGAGCTGGCCGGAATTCGAAGTCCATCCGCAGCGGCCGGCGATGAAGGCGATGATGCTAGCGAGCTCGTGGAGGCACTCGGCTTCGATTCCTTTCGCAGGTCGATGAAGACGACGACGGCGAAGCGCTTGGACACCTTGGTTCGGCTCCTCGACGTCAGTGGCCACGAGTTCTTGCGACGGCGAGTGGCGGCGCTCTCGGTTGGCGACGGAAACGAGCACGGGAGGAGGAGGAGGAAGTTCTGGAGGGGGGAATGGATGCTTCGTTCTCCAGGGCGCGTCCAGGTGCGAGAAGGGCCACGGGGAGGGCTGGAAGCTCCTCGGCAACGACGTGGCGTCACCAGCTAGCTCGGTGGCATTCCACCGAGCAGCTTGGAGGCGCGGGGTGGGGAAGAAGACTCCCCTGCCCCTGTGGGCCGGCTGGGCTGGGTGGGCCTGCTTCGCCTGGGCGCCAGGTAACGTTTTCTAATTTCTTCTGTTTAATCTTTCCTTTCTTTTTCTGTAATTTGTTTTGGCTCTGATAAAAATACCAAACCATTTTATTAAATGCTGAAAACTTTTATGTGGCCTCATAATAATATAAACTAGCCACTCATAAACTTTCAACATTTTTAAAATTCAAATGATTTGAATTTTAAATCAAAAAGGGGTATTTCTTTAATTCCAAGGTACTGTTTGAATATTTGAAAAATCTATGAGCATGGGGTGGGTCCCACATCACTTGATATGTGATCACACTCATTTATAAGACTTTTCAAAAATCTAACATGAATTTTTGGAGAAGATTTTTATCTGGCCTTTTTGAATTAATTCATCAGGGGGGTGTTCCTTCTCCCATTTGGATTTTGAAATTGATTTCCTTTGAAATTTTGACATGATGCAAAGGCACTAGCTAACCCTAGCACAATACCTAACAGAGGGTTCTGACACTAAGAATTGAAGCACAAGATTGGAGAGAGGACATCACATAGCTACTGGGCCTGGACCCATGGTCCAAGGGGGACTACTCACGGCACATCCGGGAAGAGCTCATGGTGGTGGAGAAGCTCCTGGAGATCAATCCTCCCTCCGGCAGGGTACCGAGACGAGGTCTTCTGGAGGTCCCGATCTCAGGATCGCGGTGGCGGCGGAACAAAGGTGTGTTGGAATTATGCCCTAGAGGCAATAATAAAATGTATTATTATAATTCCAGGTTCATTATTAATGCTTATATGTCTGTGCTATAACTGCAAGGGCCTATGCGGAGGTTTGCCAAGTGCATGTTAACTGCCTTCGGAGGAAAACCCATATGCAGGTGTGGAGTATAAACACAAAGTATTCTTAGTCTGCCTCTAGGACTAACCTGTGTATTATGGATGTCATGTTTTCCTGACATAGGGCATTGAATATGCCGGTAATACATGGGAGTACGTTGTTGCCAGAACGAGGGTGCTGAACCGACTCAATTGTATAATTTGCTTTGAGATTTCATCATCATTGTATTATGAGTTAAATCATCAGATGAGTTGACATTTGCATGTATCCTTATATACCATGAGAATGTTAAGTACCTACATACCGGAGGCTGGGTTTTGACTCTGTCCTAACACCACCCGTAACAGGCGTGGTTATAACGGCTTTGCTCACTCACACTCGAAAGTATGTCTAGGGACTTGATGATTCAAGTTGGGATTTGCTCCTCCTTCTCAGGAGAGATATTCTTTGGGTCCTCTAGGTATTACGTATCCACCAACATCCGGCCAGATACCTTGTGAATAGATCACATGGGATACAGAATATGTGAACGAGAAAAAGAACAAAACCGATATGAGGATAATTGGTATAATGATTAATGAGTTGATCATGCGGATACCTATATAATCTCACCTCATGTTTTGTAAAGTATCGCAAAGCAAAGGGATTGGCATGTCAACCAGAGGTTCACTTGAATTCATATTCGTGTAGGTGCGGGAACCATTATGGGTGTCAATGGCTCCGCTATTGGTTATTGATCTGAGGAAAGTCAGTTTCCGGTTCATGTCCATATTCTATCGAACCTATGGGGTCACACACTCAAGGTGGTAGATTTGTTGGGTACTAGAGTGATAAGAGCACGAGTATAACACACGGGAAAAGTTTCGGAGTGATTGAGGTTTAATCGGAGAGAAAAACCGGAATCGTTCCGGGGCACCGGTAAAGCACCGGGAAGAGTTCTGAGAAAACCGGGTAAAACCGGAGGGCCGGAAAAGTTCCAGGATGGTCTAAATATGTTTAAATTTTATTTATTGTGAATTCCCAAAAAAATTGGAATTAATAAAATAGATTTAATATCAATGGGCCCCCTCTCACTTGGAAGGCCCAAGTGGGGAGGGAGCACTTGGACCAAGGAGGCCCATGTGGGGAAGGCGCCTAGGAGGAGGAAGCTTCCTCCCCCCTTCCTTGACGCCCCACCAGGTGGAGGGAAACCCTAGGGTGCCCCCCTAGGGCTGCCCCCTCCTCCAAGGTGGCCTCCCCTCCCCTCCCACTATAAATAGATGAGGAGGGGGCACCCCTCCAAACACACAGAATTTGTTCTTTTGCCTCAGGGCTGCCCCTCCTCTCTCCTCTCTTGTAGATCTGATATCCACCATATCTCGAAGTGCTGCTCCTCCCTCCTCTCTACTTCGGAGGCTCCGAGCTCTAGACGGCGGAGCCCTGCCGGATCTACTACACCGTACGTGTGGATCAACCGTAGAGAGATCGTGTGTTCGATCTTCATTCGAGGAACTTCTAGATCTGTTCGTGGGGCGTCACACAGATCTGATCTGTTCGAGGGATTGCACCGCGTCAATCTTCCCCAACTCTCCATCAACTTCTTCCGCTGCGAGAGAACTACCGTTTGAACAGTTGTTAAGGTAACAAGATCGCTAACTGTGTTTGCATCTATCTAGATCCAATCTTTGGACTTGGTTTCGTAGTGCCGAAATTTTGTTTTCTACTCCGAATCCCAACAGCGGTATCATGAGCTACTTCTAATAATAGATGCAGGTTCGATCTAGAGTTCACAGTGATGAACGGGCATTGCACAAAATTTTTATTGTGCGCGGTTTTTTGATAATAGATCTAAACTGAATCTTCTAGTTTCTTCCCCTCTAATTGCACAAGTTGATCCCTCCTGTATTGCTTGATTTTGTTACAAACATCTTGCCCCTTGGGGTCCTTCTATGCTGATCCTGAGTATGCTGGTCGTGCGAAGATGATTTGGGTCTTGCTTTTGGTGTGGAGAAATTGTGTAACAAAAGGGGCGTCTTAGATTGTTGATCTAGCATGGGGATCACGCGTATTGACGATTGTTCAGTATGGGTCATGAGACTAAATTGTAGTCTCATGTTTGATACGCCCCAACTGCTAATCTAGCAACTTGAAGATTGTGCTTTATGTGGTTACATAGCTAGCAAAACGTTTTGCCATGCAAACCCTAGTAGCCACGTAAAAGACGCAAAGAACGAGTAGAAGAACGTCTAACTTGTTTTTGAAGGAACATGTGATGTGGTATAGTCTTCGCCATGATAAAAGTTGTATGAGATGATTATAATTTGTACATGTTAAATTTGCATGACTTGAATGTCATGGTACGGCATGATGGCTGGAGCCATATGATTGTCATTTATTCGGCCTGCGTGTCAAACTTCATGTAATTTTCTTTTAGTAGAATAGATGCTAGCAATAGTTGTAGTATCTACATGAAGATGATGATCATACGTCATGGTGCTTGACGACATGTCGTGCGTGGAGGTGATGCTCTCCGCCAAAAGAAGATGAAGAAAGAAAAGCATGGTGCTTGGAGCTTCTTGAAGAAAAGGGCTATACAATATCACATACATTAAATTGCCTGTGATGTTAATCCTTTTCATTGCCTGTTTGAATGCGCAAGTAGTCGTGTTTTAATAGGTAGATCTCTCTTAAAATATCAAGAAGTTCGTGCTCTCCCAACCGTGCAACCGTCTGTAATAAACGCCACCCGCGGTGCGTCGTGTCACACGAGTACCAACGGAAATGTAACAAAGAGACGGGTGGATTGAGTTGTCTCCACAGCAATAGCGCTTGGTTGCCTTGACGTTCTAGCTTATCGGATCTGAGCTCGGAGCACAAGTGTCGAAAGACTAATACAAGAGTCATAAAATGGTTATGATTGGTTTTGTTAGACCTACCGGGTTGATCCCCTCCATGGCTGAGTGTTACACCGGTGGCAGGTGTCTTGATCTGGATCTTGATTACCCTAAGATCAATTGTAGAGAGATATTGGTTTTAGTGGGAGCATTAGATTAAACTTGTTAAGATTAATGCAATTAATTTTGAACCATGTCTAAATCAATCTGTTTATATCGTTGTAGAGACATGGCCCGCAACAACAATGCTTTTAGCTTAGGACCGATGCTTGAAAAAGAGAAGCTTGCTGCAAATGGGGGCAACTATGCGGACTGGTTCCGTAATCTTGGGTTTATCCTCAAAGTTGCTAAGAAGGACTATGTTCTCAAAGAAGCTCTCCCAGCCGCTCCCGCTGAGGATGCATCGCAGGACGATAAGAACGTCTATGCGACTAAAGTGGATGACCACACCGCAGTACAATGCTTGATGCTTACGTGCATGAATACAGAGCTCCAGAAACGTTTTGAGAACTTCACCGTTTTTGACATGGTGACACAACTGAACTCTCTGTATCTGAAGCAGACTAGAACTGAACGTTACGAAATAACGAAGCAGTTGTGGGAATGCAAGATGGCAGAAGGTAGCTCCATAAGCGAGAACGTGATCAGACTTGTTGGTTACGCGCAGAGGCTGAGTGCTCTGGGATTTGCGATACCTACGACACTCGGCACTAACATTCTCCTTGTGTCACTCCCCCCGTCTTACAACGGCTTTATCATGAATTACAACATGAATGGGCTTGAAAAGACCACAGATGAATTGTTCGCTGTGCTTAAGACTGCGGAAGCATCTATGCAGAAGGATCCAAGCCACGTGTTGGCTGTGATGAACACTACCAGTTTCAAGAAGAAGGGCAAAGGCAGAAATTCCAAGAGCGGTGGTAAGACCAAAGCTCAGGTAAAGACCAAGAATGGCCCAACTAAAGATTCTGAGTGTCACTACTGCAAGAACAAGGGGTACTGGAAGAGGAATTGCAAGAAGTATCTAGGAGATCTGAAAAGTGGTCTGATCACCAAAGGTATAAATAAGTTATACTAAGTTAATAGACAATTTCATTATTTCACCTTCATAGGTATAATTGATACCATATCGATTGCTAATGGTTCGCAAATCGGTACAGGGAATTCTCAGAATTCAAAGGAGAAGAACGAATGAAGTGCAAGTCCGCGTCGGAAGTGGTGCCCAAGTCACCCAAGGACGCCGGCGTTCGTCTATCAAGATTTATCTTAGAGTTTAAATGAAAGTTATTTGATTCAGAGGTTGTGTAAAACATTAATATCGTATTATGTCGTCTGCACAGTGGATGCCTTATCCACAGCTCGAATAATAGTTGTTCAAAGTTAATGTTTTCTGAATTTCACCCTTCATGGTGAATTACTTAAGTTGAAATCTTGATGTTATGTCTATTTTCTTGATTGCTAAATAAATTAAGTTATGTGATGATAATGATAAAAAATTTATAGCATAAATGACTTATTCGCATTAGAACAAAGCGCATGCGGAAGCTTCATATCGATAAAGTCATTCAATCTCTTGACTTTGAGTCATTTGACACATGCAATGTTTTTCTAATAGACAAAATCATTGATTAAATGAATTGTTCAAGTGTTTAGTAAACTATTGGTAATAACACATATCGATGTGTGAAGAACCAATAAACATTACTTTACATAGAACTTTGTGATAATGACTTGTATAGATATACCGATATTTAGACAAGACATAATATATGAAATTTGGAATATGTTCAAAACTGTTTCAACACAAAGAGAATCATCATCACACATAGATCAAATATTTGACGATCTGATCGTAAAATAAACGAGTTAAAGAATTTAGCAAACATCATTGAGTGTACGAAGTCAGTTCATAAACTAGCGTCACCTGAATCCCCGTATAGCTACGGAGTATCTTGACGCATAACCAAGCCCTATATGACATATTGGAATTAAAAAAAAATTCTACCCTGAATTCCAGCATGACATGGTGAGGTCGGTGATGTACTTAAACGACACTCCCATTCACTATACTGCTTAACGCTTTAGAGAAACCACTTACGAACTAAATAGAGTGTCGTCTTATGACTGTTGAAACAATGCCCTATAAGCATATGGCATGGATAATAAATCCAATTGTTGTTTCATAATTTTGGAGATATGTATTTAGAATATACTCGATCTCAAATATAAGTTTTGTAGAAACATCATGTTACGAACAACACCTCCACTACCATACCCGAGAAAATTGTTTATCGAGGGACATGGGGATTTTTCCTTGAGAAAATAGCTCTCTTGGAACAATTAAGTGGGAGGACTAATAGCTTGATAATGATTACAATGAATCATTTGGTTCTACAGAATGGAACTCGAAATTTGATCTAGAGATAAATTATGTGACCAAACCAGAAATTCCTACATCTGATGAAAAGGAATGATGAAACTCTAAAATGCGTCCCAGAGATGAAATGATCAAGTCTGATGTTGTATCACACAGCTTTATAAATTCACATTGAACCAATGTAGTGTGATAAACCTGTGAACTACAAGACCCCATGACGGGCACTAACTCCACTATATGGCTTACACACCATAAAAACGAAATGAAAGCCATCCAGCAAAATCAAGTTGAGAACTTGGTAAAACCCTCCTAAGGATACCTGATCATTAGAGTGGATTGGTTTATCATAGATATGAACATAGACGATAGCTTCATCGTTGATAACGCTCGACTTATCGCAAAATAAGTTTTCTGATAGAGTTCAAAAGGTTGACTACAATATGTGTAGTGATGCAAATGTTCATATGGAAAATTACTGATAATCGCGGCATACTTCCGAAGTATGACATATGGATTTTTCTTCTGAGAAAATTAAACAAAGGGTGTATGCATGATACAACCTGAAAGGATTTAATGATCTATACGATATTAGTAAAAGTGAGAATGCTTCAAAGATTAGTCCACAGTTGAATAAAATATCACAGAGCTGGAGTAATAGTTTTTGATGAAGTTATAAAAGTTATTATTTCATCAATAATCATATAAGATATGGAATTAAGTGGGAGCACGATTCTAATCATATATGTGAGTAACATATGAGTGATTGAGAATAAATATTTTAGCAAAATAAAGCACTAAGGTATTGGATGTCCTGAAAGTGCAACAAGCACCAAAGTAAATCTAAATAGTAGATTAGTTATCTTGAAGTACCTCAGATGAAGAAAGGTTCTATGAGGAAGACTAAAGAGTTCACTAGAAATAGATGAAAGAAAGTTTCATAATGATTTGTAATATTTTTAATCGGTCTATAGCTAAGTAGAAAAATAGGATGTTGAAAACTGTTTTTCAAGCTAAGGCACATAGCGGGATTCCTACAACGTAGACGTGAAACATGGCAACTCTGGAAGTTGCATAGGAGGGTATTTGGATCAGGAACACCATCATAGTGATTGGCATAGTTCTGAACGCTTGATCTACACAAACCATATTTTGATATGAGCATCATGATCAAAGAAAAGTAAGCTAAGAGCTCACTGTAGTCCAAACATGTTGAATGATAGTGCCCTATCTTTAAATACTTCATAAAGGATGAAGTTGTACATTAAGATTCACAGGATTGAGACGAGCCTAAAAGCGTTAAGCTCAGTGACGAAGTCTATACCACAAGCGAGCATGAAGACCAAAGTGCCATTGGTCTGAGCAAACCATGCAACTAGATTATTGTCTCTAGTGAAAGTGGGAGACTGTTGGAATTATGCCCTAGAGGCAATAATAAAATGTATTATTATAATTCCAGGTTCATTATTAATGTCTATATGTCTGTGCTATAACTGCAATGGCCTATGCGGAGGTTTTCCAAGTGCATGTTAACTGCCTTCGGAGGAAAACCCATATGCAGGTGTGGAGTATAAACACAAAGTGTTCTTAGTCTGCCTCTAGGACTAAACTGTGTATTATGGATGTCATGTTTTCCTGACATAGGGCATTGAATGTGCCGGTAATACATGGGAGCACGTTGTTGCCAGAACAAGGGTGCTGAACCGACCCAATTATATGATTTGCTTTGAGATTTCATCATCATTGTATTATGAGTTAAATCATCAGATGAGTTGACATTTGCATGTATCCTTATAGACCATGAGAATGTTAAGTACCTACATACCGGAAGGTGGGTTTTGACTCTGTCCTAACACCACCTGTAACAGGTGTGGCTATAACGGCTTTGCTCACTCATACTCAAAAGTATGTCTAGGGACTTGATTATTCAAGTTGGGATTTTCTCCTCCTTCTCAGCAGAGATATTCTTTGGTCCCTCTCGGTATTACGTATCCACCAACATCCGGCCGGATACTTTGTGAATAGATCACATACGATACGGAATACGTGAACGAGAAAAAAACAAAACCGATATGAGGATAATTAGTATAATGATTAATGAGTTGATCATCCGGATACCTATATAATCTCACCTCGTGTTTTGTAAAGTATCGCAGAGCAAAGGGATTGGCATGTCAACAAGAGGTTCACTCGAATTCATATTCGTGTAGGTGTGGGAACCATTATGGGTGTCCATGGCTCCGCTATTGGTTATTGATCCGAGGAAAGTCAGTTTCCGGTTCATGTCCGTATTCTATCGAACCTATGGGGTCACACAATTAAGGGTGGTAGATTTTTTTAGTACTAGAGTGATAGGAGCACGAGTATAACACACCGGGGCACCGGTAAAGTACCGGGGAGAGTTTTGAGAAAACCGGGTAAAATCGGAGGGCCGGAAAAGTTCTAGGATGGTCTAAATATGTTTAATATTTATTTATTGTGAATTCCCAAATTGTTTTGGAATTAATAAAATAGATTTAATATCAATGGGCCTCCTCTCACTTGGAAGGCCCAAGTGGGGAGGGAGCACTTGGACCAAGGAGGCCCATGTGGGGATGGCGCCTAGGAGGAAGCTTCCTCCCCTTCCTTGGCGCCCCACCAGGTGGAGGGAAACCCTAGGGCGCCCCCCTAGGGCTGCCCCCTCCTCCAAGGTGGCCTCCCCTCCCCTCCCACTATAAATAGATGAGGAGGGGGCTCCCCTCCAAACACGCATAATTTGTTCTTTTGCCTCAGGGCTTCCCCTCCTCTCTCCTCTCTTGTAGATCTGATCTCCACCATATCTCGAAATGCTGCTCCTCCCTCCTCTCTACTCCGAAGGCGCCGAGCTCTGGACGACGGAGCCCTGCCGGATCTAGTACACCGTACGTGTGGATGAACCGTAGAGAGATCGTACGTTCGATCTTCCTTCGAGGGACTTCTATATCTGTTCGTGGGGCGTCACACGGATCTGATCTGTTTGAGGGATTGCACTGCGTCAATCTTCCCCAAATCTCCATCAACTTCTTCCGCTGCGAGAGAGCTACCGTTTGAACAGTTGTTAAGGTAACAAGATCGCTAACTGTGTTTGCATCTATCTAGATCCAATCTTGGGACTTGGTTTCGTAGTGTCGAAATTTTGTTTTCTACTCCGAATCCCAACAAGGTGAAAATCGCGATGCGGGGTATCTTTTTAGGGGTTCTGCATCGGCAAGTAAATATAGGCCGAAGGGGGGAACCGGGGGAGGTGTTCCCTTCCCAGGAGGCCTGTGGGCTTGGCGCCAACCCAGGCCGCGCCAGGTGGCCGCCTGGGAGGGAGTTGACCCCCCTCTGGATCTCCTTTGGGCTTCTAGAGGCTTCCGTTATGCTGATTTTTATATATTTTTCTTGGAATTTTTTGGGCACTGTAAATATGGGTATAAACCTGCAATTCACAGACATCACTAGACAGGAACTGGCGTTGGGTGCACTGAGTAATTACGTTAGTCCAAATATGTGTAAAAAGGTATGAAAGTGTAGCAAAACACATAGCAATGTCACCCAAATGAGCATGGAAGAAGCATAAATTATAGATACGTTTGAGACGTATCAACATCCCCAAGCTTAATTCCTGCTCGTCCTCGAGTAGGTAAAAGATAACACAAATAATTTCTGTGGTGACATGCTAACACACATATAAGAACTTAAAAGTAAAGCAAGTAAGATATGCAATTCAAGTCAAGACAATAACAAGCAAGAGTGCGAACAGGCATGTAGCCTAATGGTTGCAGCAAACTTAGTAGCACGCCAGGTCCTGGGTTCGACTCCTAGTGGGAGCGAATTTAAACATGCATGTGTATAAATTTCTGGAAATAAAAGACTGTGGGGCCGTTGTCCTACAGTAAACAGTAAAAAATAACAAGCAAGAGTCTATATCTAGTATTGAAACTAGCAAATAAGAACATAAAGGTGCAAGAGCTCTCGCTGTCCGTAACTCGAATGTCTCCAAATGGTGTTTACGTTCAAGAAATGGGAGATGGGTTTAGAGCATGAAAATACTATATAGTTTAATTGAGAACTCAATCTACTAGAACTTCACACTTGGTGTCCTTCGGAATCTTATTTTGACTCATCCTGAGACCACTAGTCAGGCACAAGTCAAACTGATCATCTCCCTTTCGACTTTGAGCACTAATGCAATGGATGAGCGCAAGCAAGATATGTTGGCACTTAGGATGGCAAAGAGAAAAATGATGGGGAAGGAAGACAAAAAGGTTTGGAAGGCTCACATCAATGAAGACAATCATAGGCGAGAGAAAGCTAAATGGTAGATATGATGTGAGGAGTAGGGATTGCCATGCAACGAATGCACATCTGAGCTAAGGTAAGCTCTCCAATGGAACTAGTGGGGGTGCATCCAACTTGCTTGCTCACGAAGACCTAGAGCTCGTTTGAGGAGACTTGTCCTTGGAATATGCAAGTCAAGTTCTATAGTGTAAGGATCCCCACATAGTTATGCATGAATGATATGAATATCTCTATGGAGTACAAATATGACTATGAAGTACGAGTGTGGATCTTTCAAAAGGAGTAGTAGTGTTGTCCCCTTCTCTCTTTTTATTTCTTTTTTATTTCTTTTTTATTTTTTTGTATTTTTGTGGCCTCATTGGCTCTTTCTATTTATGTCTCAAATGTCCTCTTTGGGATCTTTTAATTCCTCCTCTTTTGGGATCTTTTATTTTGTCTTTTTGTCACTTTAAGGGCAACACTCTATATTTTACAAGAAATATAGAAGATCTTCACACTTTACAAGAAGTACTCAACATAAAGAAAACTGAAAACTGTCATGATGTATGCAAATGTATGCCTCTGCCAGTGTAGCAGGATATGCAATGATACTAGCGTGTCATGTAGAAATGATAAGGGCAAGGCCCAACTAGCATGCGGCTCTACGATCAAGCAAAAGCATGTATGACATGAAGATCAAGTCATGAGATGATGGATGTTGCATGACAATGTACCTCAGAAATACTATGGAAATGCCTTGATAGGTAGGTATGGTGGTTGTTTTGAGGAAGATACAAGGAGGTTTATGATGATAGAGCGTACCATGCCAAGGATTTGGATGTACCGGTGAAGTTTGCGCAAACTCTCAAGATGATAAAGGGCAAGGCACGGTACCAAAGAGGCTGGAAAAATATGGAAGATGGAAGTGCCAACAATCGAATACTCGCATTAGTCCAAAGAACTCATGCACTTATTATCGGTAATTCTTTATCTAATCAGGAGGTTCACAAAGAGACAAGTACCCCGAGGAGGAGTGTATGGACGTTTGGTTATCCTTGCGCATCCTGGACCCATGGTACGTGAGGGTACTCTATATATTCCAACCCCTCCAGAGGTTAGCAATCCATCTAGTAGCTTGAGTTCACTAATTTTTGTAGTTTTCGAAAATAAGAACAGATTGCCCAAAATACGAAACCTATCACTAATAGGCTCAAGTTCTTGGCACCAAAATTCCAAACACTAATCAAATCAATACCTCAAATTATTGCAAGTTACTACTACACTTATAATAGCAACCTCAATTACCAACTCATGCAAGACACACAACTCAGTGCAACAGATCAACTCTCTAAAGAAGATAAGCATGATAACTCAAGAGAATCCAAAAGCAACAACCTAAATAAAAGCTCTTAAAAAGATAATCATGAAAGCTAAGAGCTAGGCATGACATCAACTATGAATAGATAAAGAACACACACAATCAAAGATAAGCATGCAAACCTATGTTGTGTTCTAGGGTGAAGTGGAGCATGTTTCTCTCTCAAACAATGAAGGCTAGGGTCCAACTTGTTATGAACAGCAAGCAAAACTAAAACAAACTAAAAAGTAAAGAGCGAGACGCTCCCAGCATAGTAGATAACACATGCAGTGATAAAAATATAGCATGGAGAAGGACGAACTGATCCCGTGCATCCCCAAGCTTAGACCACTACTGGAAAACATGACATTAATGACGCACCTATTATTGCTAGTAATATCAATTCAAATTGACTTTCGTCGTCAAACTTCCCGAAGGGTCACCCATCCTAACACTACTCCAGCCCCAGCACGCTTGACTTCTCAGTTCTATCCAACTCCAACACCAGCACGCTTAACAAGCACTTGTTGATATATGTATCATATCAATCTTATTAAACCTTGTTGATGTCCAGCACCTTGTTGGTGTTCATGGTGTTATGAAATTTTGAACATTTCTTTCAAACTTTCCGGTCGGTCACCTACCATATTTTGAACATCTTTTTAAATTTTCTGAAATTTTCAAAATTCAAAAAAAAGTAAAAAAATCAAGAAAAAGTTAGTAGTGGCGCGCCATTCACAAGGTGCGCCATTAGTAACTTTTTTCAATTTTTTTATCACCTTCAAACTTCAAAAAAATAAAAATAAAAGTTAGTAATGGCGCGCTATTCACAAGATGCGCCATTACTAACTTTCTTTAAATTTTTTGAATTTTGAAGGCGAGAAAAAGTAAAATAAAATTAGTAGTGGTGCACTATTCACAATGTTAGTAGTGGCGCACTATTCACAATGTGCGCCATTAGTATCTTTTTTTATTTTTCTGAATTTTGAAGGCGCGAAAAAATAAAAAAAGTTAGTAGTGGCGCACTATTAACAATGTGCGCCATTAGTAACTTTTTTATTTTTTTGAATTTAAAGGCGGGAAAATAAAAAAATAGTAATGGTGCACCTATACGAAGTGCGCCATTGCTTCCCCAAGTTACTAATGGCGCACCTATACGAAGTGCGTCATTGCTATGTCCAGAAATGGGTCAAACATTGGTCAAGCATAGTATTACCACAATTTTGTAAAGGTCCGCCATTGTTACCCTAAGTTACTAGTGGCGCACCTATACAAAGTGTGACATTACTATGTTCAGGAATGGGTCAAACCTTGGTCAAACCTAGTAATATCGCACTTTTCACCTAATGCGTCATTACTATTTAAGTTACTAATGGCGCACTATGTACAGGTGCGTCATGACTATATAGTAATGGCACACCACATGTATGGTGCGCCATTAGTGTCCATATTATTTATAGCCAGTTTCCAGTAGTGGACGCTTGAGTCTCCTTGGATATTTCTTGGGGGAGCATGGGGGCATCCACAACCTTGAGTGTTTGACACTCCCGGGTCTTCTTTCATCATCTTCCTTAGCATGCTTGAAAACTCCATTCATACGAAACTCCTCATAAGCTAATTAGAGTGGTTAGTACCCTTAAATAAATATATTTTCTCAACTGAAAATAAAGATTTACATGAAGATCTATTGTTTCTCAAGATTGCCAAAAAGTTTTTGCAAAGAAAAAGCAAGTCTAAGATTTGCAAAACGAAGAAAAACAAAAACGTGACAGAATATGTGAAAAATAGACCAGCAGATAATAAATATTTTTTTGGGGGCACTTCGGAAAGTCAAATCAAAAAACTTAGAACAGACGGTAGAAAGTCAATTGTATAGAGCATACTGTCAAAACAATTCAGATAAAAAAGATGATCTGGTGATTTTTGGTGAATTTTTCCTTCACGCAGACAGAATCTGTTTCTGGACAGCATGTCACAAGTTTTGAACTTTTTTGCAATCGGTGTCTAAAATTTGGCACAAAGCTTGAAAATAAAGATACAATGATGTTGCTACAGTAGTAACAAACATCAAGATCACTAAAACTAAAAGTAAAAACATTTTAGGTTGTCTCCCAATAAGCGCTTTCTTTTATGCCTTTTAGCTAGGCATGATGCAAAAAGATCAAGTTTTATCAACTCCAAAAAAATAACTTGCCCGTGTAACGGACTCATAAGGTAACTTAATCTTCTTTCGAGGAAAATGTTCCATTTCCTTTTCAAGGGTAATTGGAATCTAATAGTACCTTCTTTCATATCAACTAGCGGGATTTTTAAATGCGCGGCTAGACTTGCTATATGGGTTTATATATTTTCTATTTTTTGTGTTCTCCGCTACAAATCTTGACATTTATGATAAGCAACAGTGCCTTGTTATGTGTTCCCTCTTCTACCTTTTCATCGGTACAATGCCATATCTATTGATCCTTATATAGGCTTCATCACTATTTACTACCACCATTATTCGCCTCCACGCTAGATGTTATATTAGCTACCAAGTTACCATAGATAAAATGTGAAAATGATTGTAGTTCAAATGTGCATCTTCATGAAACATGATCAAGCTTCAGCTAAAATCCTTCTATCTTAGCCACTAATTTACCATAGATATATCACTAAATATACAAATAATGATTCTAGATTCAGCACCGCCCAAAATATGATGAAGGTTTGGCTAAAATCTTGCTATCAAATGTATCATTGATGTTAAATACAAAGGAGTGTGGCAGCAAGTGACTAACTAATGACACCGAGGTTATTTTGCATCCTACCATGCAGAACAAATCACCATTCATTAAGTTTGATTTTTTTTGAGAAAATTCATTAAGTTTGCTTAAATAACATGTCCTCTTCCTCTTTCTATGTTCTCGGAAATTTGGTTTTCAGATATTATAATATCCTGCCCCTCTATCTTCTACACATGCTTCGAGATGCTAATGGCAATAACTTTTTTATCGTGCAAGAAAATCATGATTAATTAATTTTTCTCAACTTCCATGTACTCTCCCTTTTTGTCGTCGGAAATCTGGTTTTCAGATATTACAATATCATGCCTCTCTATCTTTCACACATGCTTAGCAATATCCTCCAACTCTATTTGTCTTCGTAGCCATCATCCTGTCATAAGTTACTTTTCGTGTCCATGTTTTTGTACACCGACTTATGTTTTTATCAATTGAAATCAGATTATTAATTTATTTGAATTTTTATTTCATGCTCAGTTCTACATGTGACACTTTATATCAAGTTTAATTGTTTATAATGGAAAAATAATTTTCTGTAATAAGTTTTCAGATATAAATTAAGTTTTCTTCTTTGATAAATGACAACCAAGGTCATAGCTTTGCCTAATGGGTAGTCACTGATCATCCAGCGTTCCAATGCACTTTGCATCTGATGCCCTGGTCCGTTAGTGTGGAGGGTCAAATAAATCGTGTGTATGCTGACCTACTAATGAGCACCATCACGTGATTTTAAAAATAATAAAGAGCACCATCACATGATCTTTTTTGTACGTGTCATATCAAGCTTACCAAAGCCTGATTGATTAACTAATATATTTTGTTTATAGTGCCGAAGAATAAACTATCTGATGTCTGCCTATCCTCTCACACCCCTTCTCTTATATAGCTGAGCTCCCCGTACCTTTTTGCTTAGCCGAGCAAGGTGGGATTAAGCCAAAACGTCACAGCGAGGGAGTACATTTTCTTAAGTGCGAAAACAATACACTGTTACGCCTAAAAAATAAAAATATAACCCACGTAAGTTTGGGCCGTGCATTCTTTCTACATGCCTAAAAACAAAGCTCTCTTTCTGGCAAAAAAAGAAAAACTTTCCTGTATATGTACGTAAGCAAATAGGTCTTGGACTCTTGGATTACCTTTTTATATCCATCCGAATCTAACAAACCGATTGATCTTTTAGCCAATTACACCGACATGCTGAGTATTTATCTAAAAAGAAAGCACAACAAAACATCACTCATAAACTTGCATGTTTTGCATCAAAGATTCCCCGGTCGGGCATCACCAACTACACCATCCAACAAATCTGAATTGAATTTGTAAGTACACAAAATCTTGGACAATGAGCACACACATGGACGACGAACTCCTCGCTGCTCAGGTAACCATGCAGCAGCAACCAGTGGTGGACCCAGGATTTGGACATGACCAGGGCTAAACTCTAACGCTAAAAAATGAAGGGAAAAAAGTACAAGCTTTACCCCTTTTAATGACATTGCTTTTTAGAAAAATCACACCATGAATGCATATATATCATTTGGACGTGAAACATGAGCTTAGTTCTGACAGAATTACATAATGAAAAAGACACATGCAACATTACGCTAACATAATTGCATAATCTGAAGACATTTAAGTACCTAGATGAAGCAGATATACTCTCATTTTATTCTACCATTTCCTCATCAATTATAGGAGAAGGACCAGAACCTACAATGAAAAAATAAGGAGAAGAAATTAGTTAGATTAAATAAACTAATTAAGTACAGATTGGATAATCTCTACTTTTGCTTGAACAATTGATGCATTGATTTCTACAGAGTTGAAATTATATGTTTCAAGAATTAGAGAATTAAAGGTTGCCAACCAGTTTCTTGAAGAATCAGGAACTATAAGTGGAAAGAAAAGAACGAACAATCACCTCCGGTCTGCAGCCTGCTTGTAACTTCAGTGCGCGGACGCGGCACGAGCAGAGTTCGATCTGATCGATCGTCGAGTTTTCGGCTTGCTGCAGTCCCGTAGACGAACGCGGCGGCCGCCGGCGTGCTTCAGCTTGCGAGGGCCGGTGGGCGATGGCGGCGGCGGGCGGCGGCTCAACCGAGTAGAATAGGAACCGGCACTTCGCTCACGCACGCACGCATATGCAAACGTTGATGGATGCGATCAGGACTTTTAGTGGGCCTTTCTCAATAGCCCTGATCATGCTCCAGCATGTACACGGGCTGGGCTCTTGGAGTTTATTTTTCTCTAAAAAAATATTAAAGGATGTATAGCTATTACATGGGCCACGACCCGGGCTACAGCCCAGACTGCCCGGGGCCCAGTTCCGCCCCTGGCAGCAACACTGCATATGGACGTACCTTAATACACGATCCCGTGGAGAGCAGCATGTGACAATGAACACACATATGGATGTACCAGCTCCAACGCACAGCAGAGCGGCTCCAAGCCACTGCAACCCTCGATCCCGTGGAGAGGTCCGTTCGATCTCTATTCAGATCGGGCTTCAACCACTGTTCGGAACGGAGGGGCTGGCTGGCGGTGGGGATGGCGAGGGTGTCGGGGTCGTCGAGGTCACCACCCTACCCGCCGGCGCCCCTGGAGTTCGTGCCATGCCGCTCCTGGCCATGACGACCTCCTCCCCGGGAGGAGAGGTGAAGGAAGGAGGGGAGAGGCTGGATTTGAGGGAGGAGGGGGCGCGGCCGTCGTCGAGGGAGGAGGGGTCGCGGCCGTCGTCGAGGGAGGAGGGGGTGCGGCCGCCGTCGAGGGAGGAGGGGCGCGGCCGCCGTCGAGGGGAGGAGAGACCGACCGCTACGGGGGAGAGGTTGCGGGTCGATCAGAACGGGAACGGGGGAGATGAAGAGAGAGGTGGAGTGGGCCGGGCCGGAAGGAAAATTTTCTTGGAAGGAAGTTATCTATATATAGGGTCTTGCCTATTGTAGAATAATATTCTACAATTAATTATAAATTAGACCTAAGTGCGTTTCATCTGCACTTGATATGAATTTATTTGCACTAGAACTACAAGTGCAACGAAATTTGACCAAATGTGTGATGAAAAATCATGTATGTACTCTCGGATTAACGTGTAGCACACATACGTGGAATTGAAATAAACTTGCCGCACTTGGTCACGTCTTTCGGTCGGAAAACATTGAGGTCGGTGTTTTTTAAATTAAAAAATCAAAAAATGAGAATCGCTCGGAAATATACGTGACTTTGTGTGTCGCCGGGATAAGGTAAAACAACGACGTGTTAATTTTTTCAGACATTTTGAGAAAGGTTATCATGTGATCGAATTGCAAACGGGGGCATTCACATGAAGGACAATGGTTTCGATATGTATGGAACAAGTCGTGAAATGTTCGGGTCACAAGTAGATTATATCGTTACTTCGTTGATTGTGGTTGATTTTTTTCCACAGCTACCACGCGTCTATACGTGATATGTCTTCGAATTTGCACGCATTCCTTGGTATTTTGGTATTTTAAACATTTTATTGCACTTATATAACACCCTCAGTGTCTTGTAACAGTAATCACTTTTGGCTAATGATAATTACTGTTGCTAATCTCACTTTGATCATCTTTGCATTTGATCAATCCAAAAACCCTTTTGATTGATATTAAAAACAAAGTGATAAATAAAACTTTGTCCAAAAATTGTGCAACCAATTTTGTTAAATGTTAAAAATTCGGTGGACCATGTTAAACCAACATTGGATATTTATTGCAATATTTAAATATTGCAAACAATTCAAACCAGTGCTAAAACAGCCCCTTTCATCAGTTGCATATTCAAAACAAATATTAAATGATTTTATAAAAGCTCCAAACTTTTTTTAGCAGTAGCCCAAAATGTAACAATAATATTGGAGCAGGTTACAAGTTTTACAAAAATGTGAAATCAACTAAAACAAATAAAAACAGAAAAGAAAGAACAGAAAAAAAAAACTATCTACCGCCTGTGGCGAGGCCCCCTCCCCTCTCCACTGGGCCGGCCCACCCCAGCCCACCTCCCCATTATCTTCCTCCTGTTCACGGGGGAGGCGTGGCGCCCATCCCCCGGCCAGGCCGCGGCCACGGCCGCCGTGCCGTCCATCTGTCGGCTGCCGGCGGGGCTTAAGTCCCCGAGGCCCCCAAGCCCTCTCCGGAAACCCTAGCACACTCCCAGTTCCCCTCTTCCTTCTCGCGTCGCCTCTCACCGTGCCGAACTCGCTCGAGCTCCGTCGTGGACGTGCCGGCGTGCACCCACGCGGGCAACGGCCTGCTCGGGCCAGGCCTCCCCTACGTCGTATGCGCACCCCAGCCCGAGCTCTGCGCCACCACATCGAATGAATCGGACTCGCTACTCTGTCGGCCGCCGCGGACTGCATCGACGAATTCGTCGCCGGCAGCGCAAGCCTCGCCTCCCCGAGCTCTCCATCCGCTCCACTGTGAGAAGCCGCCCCGTTTTCCCCATTTCTTCTTCGATTTGGCCGCCTCTGCCGTAGCTTGCCACGGAGCCACGCTCCGGCCGCCGCCGCAGTGAACTCCACCCTCGCCCTGGAGCTCCATGGCGACGATGGGTGGCCCCGACGTGAACGCCAGTGCATGGGTTTTCTCCCTGGTGCCCCTCGACGCGAGCCCGTTGCCCCATCCGCGGGAACTGCCGCCTTCCCGTGGCCACCGGCGGCAAGTCGCCGGTCTGGCACGCCCCGCGTGTTTTAACCGTGGGAAGCTCCACTGACTTGTGGGCCAGCCTAGGCTAATCCCCTTTAGCACTAACCCACCCCCTAACCCACTGACTAGTGGGCCGAATGCCCTGTTAATTAGCCATGTTTAAGATAAATGGAGATAAACCCCCCTAAGTAAATGACATGTTGGTCCAGCAGCTTAATAAGTATTTAAAATAAATAATTAACTCTGTGCCAATGACAACTGGGCCCCACTTCTGTTAATCAAATTAAAATGTTTTTATTATATGTAAGGCTGACATGTGGGACCCACTGGTTAGTAGGTCCCACTTGTTAGTATTGACTGGTCAAACCAACTATTATGGATAATTTTAGGATTTAAATAATAAAAATAATTTATAAAATTATTTAAATTGATTTAAACTTTGAAAATCAGTATCTTTTAATCCGTAAGTCTGATGCAAAAACTTTATAAATGAAAGTTGATCAGAAAAATATACCGGTTAAGAATACGCTATCTGTACGTCCACCACCCCCCTCTAGCATGCTGAACCCGAGACTTTCCCCCTCCGGTTGAACTGTCCGGTAATCGCCCGGGAGCCGGTAAAATTGTTGGTTAAATTCCCGTTTCGTCTGCAACGTGTAGCACCGGGTTAGTTCATGTAAGGCCCCCGATGCGGTGCTAACTCGAGTTAGTCGCTTTCACGTCCCTCTCAAGTTAGTAGCGCATAAAGAGCCACCGAGTCACGACACTCGCACTCGTGTCGCTTCCGGATTCTCGACAACAAGTATAAGAACAAAGAACTTTAACTAAGACATAAAAATATAGAGTCCAGGGCATACACCGCCACTGGATAATTATTACATCATCTCAGAGGTCCGTGGACCCAACAGTACATCATGCGACAAGCGGAAGACAAACACGACCGAGTACGGTCAAAAGCCAAATTGCCCTAGAGAGGGCTGCACATAAAGAGTCCACCCACGGATCGTCGAAGCCCAACTGTAGGATCTACTGAACGAGGTCGATCTCATCTTCATCCTCCGGGGGCACCTCCACGAAGTATCGTCCAGAGCTCGGGTCAAGAAAGTACTCCACTGCAGCGGCCGATCAGGCAAAACAATAAAAGCACAAAAGGAAAACAGGGGTGAGATTATATCATTACAAGATAACTAACTCCCTACGGTAAGACAAGATAAAGACAAAGTTGCAGCCGCACTAGCATATATGGTAGCTAACATTCTATTAGAATAGAGGTAAGATCAAAGAATACACGTGACATCGCGTCATAAGTCTGCTATTCACCTACTTACGTCAATCATAACACAACCTGGATCTTCTCTCGGTCCCCCTGGACGAAGAAAAGCAACCAAGGCACTCACACGGTAGGCAGGTTTTAATTATAATTCCAATTGATGTTATTCTATGAACAAGGAGTAGGTCTCAAGTCATCCATAACCGCGGACACGGCTTTTCGAAAAGATTTAACCCTGCAGGGGTGTACCAACTGCCCATCATAGGCTTCGCATGTACGCCCGGTTTCCACTTGGCTAGGTAAACGCCTGAAACTCCAAAACGTCAGAGTCCCTCTAACTAACAACGCACAACTCCGGGTGGCCCCCGGTGAGTCGACACCCAACTCAAAAGCCGGCCGCGCTCTCGAATCGGCCTCTACCGTCTGTCGCAGGTTTGGATACCCGGTTAATCACACATGGGACACCGGGTCCTCAGCCGGACAAAGTGGGCCAGCCAAGGCACAAGTCCTCCTGGCCCAAGGTGGTTTGTAAACAACTGGGGTACCACCAGCACACACACTTTGCAAATAGTAAATCAGCTCGGGCCACCACTAGAATTGTATGAAGCTAGGTAGGTAAGAAAAGGGGACCCCATAGAATCCCACACACGATTAGGCACGCTCGTCAAGAAACACAATACCCGGAACTCGGGACCTAGGTGACTCAAATGGAACAAAACACCTGGCGGGAACAGCCTGGTCTCCCATCTTTCGTCAAGTATAAATTAACATCATAAATATCAACCAACTTCTTTAGATAACTTGATATCCCAAACCATAGCAATAGGGTAAGCAGCAAGTTTTCCTACTCATACTAAGCAATGGCTGAGTAGCGGTAACTTAGCAATACAATGTTTTGCTGGGATGTGGGGATCATGGTTGTTTGGGTTTCCAAAAAAAAGGCTTAATCAAAGTGGATAGGATCAAGCAAACATTCTAGGCTATAGCTAGGCAGGTAGGCAGAAAGGTATCAAGTAATGTTATAAATCTCCCCCTTGCCTGGGTAATCGGTCGTCGAAGCAGACGCAGCAGGGTCCTCGGGCTCGGTGTCGGAAATCTCCACGTAAGTCTCCTCGGCGGTCTCAGGTGCTAACGTAAGGTACCGGCAAGGAAAAGTCACACAAGTAAGTAACGGGTACAATGCACATGCAAGGATGGTATGAGCAAGTTTAATTAGACATGCTGTGACCCTATCTAGTCAATTTAAATGAAGGTGGTGACGACACGTCAACAACTTCATATGCAATTTATTTACGTGAAAATGGCTTTGGTCTTAGCCTTATTTTAGGTGTAAGTAGCATGTCAACATGGCATGATCAACAATGCATTTAACAGAAACAAAACGACGTGAAAGTAATCATCGATTCCGGAGACGGAGTAGTGCCGGTGAATTTGACACAAGGAAGGTGCAACAAAAGTTGGAATCCAGCCACACTGCACAGGCAATAAGTTGGGTGCTGGTTTGAAAAAAATATTTGGAGATGACATGAGACAGAACTTGAAAGAATCAAAAGATCATCACTTCCAACATGCACTGAAATTGGAATGATGCAAAGAAAGGAAAAGACAGATTGATTCTGGATGAGGTGGTCACACCCTGTCCAAATGAGTTGCACAAAACATCATGAGGACACCATCATTGCAATCCTTGCAAAAATATACCCCAAAACCATATATGATATGGCAGCCTCTGGATTTGCAAACACAGTTGCCAATCAAAAGAATTTTCAGGGGGGCTGAGTGCAAAATTGCACTAGATGCATTTTTGAAAAGGCTTAAATGGTTAAAGCATTATCACCATGCAACTCCTTATTTGAAACTACCCAAAAATCATATATGGCATGGCCATTTTTAATTTGGGTAAAACTTGACAAAAACAAAGAAATGAAAAGGGGTTTATTTGCAAAATTGCCACACTCCAAAAATCAGAGGGTCAAAATGCAAAAAGGACCTCACCATGATGGTCAGTAGCTCAAGCTACCCCAAAAACATATATGGGATGCCCCATTTGAGGTGAAAAAATCTCCAAGGTTCAAATTCAGTTTGAATGTGAATTCAAACTCAAATCTGAACTTAAACAGAAAAAGAAAAGAAATCCAAAAGAAAAAAAAAACAGTGGGCGCAGCCACTGGGCTGGCCTCGGCGCACTGGGCTAAGTTCAAAGCCCACCAGTGGGCTCAGCCCACTCCAGTCGGGCAGCCTCGCTGACACGAGGGGCCCGCTCGTCAGCCTCTACTTAACTCCAAAAAAGGGGGGAGGCAAAGCCTCGCGTGGGAGTCGAACCCACGACCTGCTGAACTGCTGCGGTTGCTTGCTACCACTGCGCCACTGCACGCTTTCTGAACCAAAGCAGGTACAAAAACAGAAGACGTATGCAACCCCCGAATTGAGCTTCAGAAAACCGGCGACGACAACGACTTGCGGCGAACCTCGCCTCGCCGTTTCAACGCCGGCAGCCCCGCGGTCACTGGGGAACGGAAGCTGGCACATCCAGCTATGGATTGAAACACTCCAAGCCCGTGGGGACGCACTGCTCCACTCGCCACTCTCCTATGAACATGGCGGCGGCAACTACTGCATCTACTGACAGAAAACCAGACGGCGGCGACAGCAAGTTCAGGCGAAGCTAACCACGGCTCCAGGGCTCCTCCGGCGACACCGCGAGTTCCTACGTGCACCTGGGACAACCAGCTACTGCTCTACACATCGAAACCTCATCGGAGCACAATAGATCGGACTCCAGCCTCACCGGAAAACTCCACGGCTGCGGATCTGAACCGGATTCAGAGCTACTACACGGGAAGCACCCAAAGACTACCCCTTTGAGGCCATACACACATCCTGGACGTGCCCAGAGCACGCCTGCTCACTCCACTGCAACGTTCTGCTCACGGTGATCACCGGTTGGCGGGGACCCGTGAACACGGCGGCGTGAAACGCAACTACGGGGCTACCTATCCGCGAGCGAACGAGGAAGCAGGGGAGCACCAGAGGCTCACCTTGGGGGTGCTCGGGGACGTCCTCGACAGCTCGGAGGGGACGGCGGAGCGTTCTGTCGACGGCGAGGCAGAACTGCTGCGTCGCGGAGGTGTTACGTGGCGGGACCGCGGCGAAGCTCCTGCAACCACGACGCCGACGGGAAAGGATCAGGACGACCTGCAGGAGGGCGAGCGTGAACACGCGGACAACAACTCGGCTCAACGGCGGCGAATTGAACTCGGGTCACCTGCTGCCGTGGCGGGACAGATCGATGCAATTGAGCGCGGCGGCGGCGAGCCAAGGGGGAAAAATGGAGGAGGGAAACCCTAGGTTCCCCGGGGCGCTCCCATGGCCTCAAATAGGGAGCTCCCGCTCTCCCTGGCCGGAGGGCTCCACCTCCCGTGGCCGGACGCGCTCGTGAGAGAGGAGGGTGAGGGGACCTCACTCCAACGTGGAAAGAAGACGACGGGGAGGCCGTCGGATGCAGATCGAACGAACAGGCCGCGCTGCACTTACCCCTTCGCGGGTGGGCTGTAGCCCGAGAAGAAATCCAAGGCCCAGGTGGGCTGGGTCTGCAACAGGGAATTGAAAAAAAAAACCTGGTGCTCTATCCTTTTCCATTTAACATAAAACAGAAAGGATTTGGAGTTTTTCAGGATTAAATACAAGTGGGAAAAATACATAAAAATATGTATAATTAACCTTGCATTATTCCTCAATTTCCAAAAATGGTTTGGGAATTTTTGGCAACAACAAAATTGTGAGCTCATTTTTGAATTCAAAATCACTTTGAACTATGGCCCAAATTTTTAGAGCTGCAAAAAATGGAGCAAGGCTTTTGAAAAGCTTAGGAGGGGCAAGGAATTGGCTATGCCAAGTTTGGGGTCAAGGAGAGCATGCATGTAACAATTAAAATTCCTCAAACACCCTTCTTGAACCATTTTGGATGCAAAATCAAACAAACCAAATGGGCTCCAATCCCAATGCAAATTTAAATCACCACATGAAATTATAATGTTTAGCATCATGCCAAGTTACAGAGTCATCAGACAAAGTACAATCTCATGGTGATTCTTATTTATTGCACATGGGCTGTTACAGCACTCCCCCACCAACACAGGATCTCGTCCCGAGATCTAAGCCTGAAACAACTCAGGATACTCAGAACGGAGATGACCTTCACGCTCCCACGTTGCTTCCTTCTCCGAATGATGTGCCCACTGAACTTTCATGAACTTGACGGTCTTGTTGCGAGTCTTGCGCTCGGACGTCTCAAGAACACGGACTAGACGCTCTGAGTAGTAAAGGTCCGCACTCAGTTGTATCTCGCCCAAGTCAACAGCCTGCTCTGGCTGCTTGAAGCACTGCTTTAACTGGGACACATGGAACACATCATGCACCATGGACAGACTCTCTGGGAGCTCGAGCCGAAAGGCAAGAGGTCCTCTAGTCTCAAGGATGCGGAAAGGTCCGACAAATCTTGGAGCGAGCTTTCCCTTGATGCCAAACCGGTGAGTTCCCCTCAATGGAGACACTCTCAGGTACGCCCAATCACCAAAATGAAACGCTACACCACGGTGCCTTTTGTCATAATAGGCCTTCTGCCTAGACTGTGCTGCCTTTAGGTGCTCTCGGACAATCTTCACTCTGTCCTCTGCCTCCTGGATCACATCTAGACCGAACAACTGCCTCTCACCTGTCTCAGACCAGTTCAAAGGTGTCCTGCACTTGCGGCCATACAAGACTTCAAACGGCGCTGCCTGCAGACTTTCTTGATAGCTGTTGTTGTAAGAGAACTCAGCATACGGCAAGCACTCTTCCCACTTCATGCCAAACGAGATGACACATGCCCGAAGCATGTCCTCGAGGATTTGGTTCACGCGCTCGACTTGTCCACTTGTCTGAGGGTGATAAGCGGTACTGAACAACACTGTCGTACCAATCGCCTTTTGAAAGGCCTGCCAGAACTTGGAGGTGAAAAGGCTGCCTCTATCTGAACTGATCTTCTTGGAAATGCCATGCAAAGATACAACTCTTGCGGTATGCAAATCCGCCAACTGAGCTGCTGAAATGGAATCCTTCACTGGAAAGAAGTGGGCAACTTTGGAAAGATTGTCGATGACAACAAAGATGGCATTGTTCTTCTTCTGCGACAAGGGGAAGCCTGTGATGAAATCCATCTCTATGTGATCCCATTTCCACTCCGGAATCTCAAGTGGCTGAAGCAACCCGGCAGGCTTCTGGTGCTGTGCCTTCACTCTCCTGCACACATCACACTGAGACACGTAACGGGCAACATCCCGCTTCATACGAGTCCACCAAAATCTTTGCTTGAGATCTTGATACATCTTCGTACTTCCAGGGTGAATCGACAGCTTGGAATCATGGGCTTCCTTCATGATGACCTCTCTGAGATCTCCCTCCTTGGGAACAACAACTCGCTCTTCGAACAACACGGTGCCATCATTATGCACTGAAAAGCAACCGTACTTTGGAACTGAGACGGCAATACCCTGTTTGATCTTCTGAATCATTGAGCTGCCAGACTGAACTCCACGAATCTTCTCATGGATAGTGGGCTCTACCACAAGGATGGCAAGATAGCCTGCTGGAACTAGCTCGAGATTTAGCCTTCGAAAGGACTCACACAAATCAGGGTGGATCTTCTGCACCTGGATATTATTGCAACCGCCCTTGCGGCTCAGCGCATCAGCTATGACATTCGCCTTCCTAGGCGTGTACTGAATATCAACTGTGTACTCAGTAATGGTTTCAAGCCATCTTCTTTGCCTCAAGTTCAGATTTGGCTGAGTGAACAAGTACTTCAGACTCTTGTGGTCCGTGAACACATCCACCTTCCTCCCTAAGAGGAGGTGTCGCCAAGTGACCAAAGCGTGCACAACTGCTGCAAGCTCCAAGTCGTGCGTGGGATAATTCCTCTCACTTGTCTTCAACTGCCGTGAGGTATAAGCCACAATATTCCTGCCTTTCATCAAAACTCCGCCCAGACCTTGCAAAGAGGCATCACAAAACACCTGAAAAGGCTGTGACTCATCTGGCGGCGTGAGAATTGGAGCTGTGGTCAGCTTCTCTTTCAACTCCTCTGTAAAGCCCGATATGCGGTACTGTTCCAGATCTAGGTGTTTCCACCCAGATCCGGGGACGAAGCACATATCGGTCCCACCGCGACATATGACATAGCCATATGCCCCGGATTTCCAACATGATATCACAACATTACAGATACAAGGATACAACATCTCATACAATCGGCATACAACTGCCTCAAATATAATACAACAGCGGAAGATACATGTCTGAGTACAGACTACAAGCAAATGCCTACTGGCAAAGAGAAAAGCATCGATCCCATAACCACACGGGTCCAGGCCCTCCGCCGGGATCCGCCTAACTAGTCGTCGTCGAGCCTCCACGTGAAACGTCGGTCACCATACCTGTTATCGATCAAGAACCCTGAAAAGAGTTTGGGGGTAGTATCATGAGTACAGAGGTACTCATCATCCAACTGTAGTGGTCATCTGACCCAGCAAGGACTTCATCACTCGTCATTCTAGGACAACTAGTAGTTTACGGTAAGGAAGGGGTAAGTGGTGAGGTTGCTTCCGCGCTAGCATTTATGAAGTGGCTAACGATCTAGAGAGTAAGATAAGAAACCAAGCATTCGATGAGGAATCGCCTCCAACAAGTCTTTCTATCAACTACTTACGCAATCATAACACCTATCCTATCCTTGTCCTCCTCTTCGCATCCCGATGAAGAAGAAGCAGTCAAGGCACACGCACACGTTGATCAAGTTGTATTAAGATTATCTCAGTTGTTGTTGTCTATGAACAAGGAGTAGGTCTCAAGTCATCCATAACCGTGGACACGGCTTCTCAAAAAGATTTAACCCTGCAGGGGTGTACCAACTGCCCATTACGAGGCTCCGCACGCACGTCCATCACTCTCAGTTTCTACCCATGATAGGCAACCATTTTATGATTTAGTTCCAAGAGATCCAAAACGACAGGTCCCTCTAGCTAACAACGAACAAATCCGGGTGGCCCCCGGTGAGACGACACCCATCTCAGGAGCCGGCCGCTCTCTCGATCTGGTCTCTACCGTCTGTCTCGGGTTTGGATATCCGGTTCATCACACATTGGGATAACCGGGTCCTCAGCTGGACAAGGTGGGCCAGCAAGGGAACTATGTCCTCACTGGTCCGGGTTGGTTTGAAAACAACTGGCAGCTGACCAGCACACACACGGTTTCAAATGGTAAATCAGCTTGGGCCACCACTAGAAATGTTTGAAGCTAGATAGGTAAGAAGAGGGGACCCCATAAAATCCCACACGCGGTTAGGCACGCTCAGTCTTAAAACCAATACCCGGAACTCGGATCCTAGGTGACTCGAATGGAACAAAGCGTCGAGGCGGGATAGCCTAGACCTTCCATCCTTCGTCGAATATAGTCAACATTATAATAATAATCATATCATCAACAATAATATAGTAATGATAAATGTGATATCCCAACCCAAGGGGTAACAGGGTAACATCGTATCATCCTAAGCATGCATACTAAGCAGGGGCTGAGCAACGAGCAATAGTAACATAGCAGTACAAGGTTTGCTGGGAAGGGACATGGCTGTATCGGTTTGAAAGAGGCTGTAAACATGTGGTAGGATCAAACATCGAACCTAACCTAAACTAGCATGCAAACCGCTGGTTGAAATAGAATGGATCATAAGTAATGCAAGTCCTTGCCTGTTGATAAGTCGGGTTCCGAAGGTGTAGTCGATCGCACGCTCGCATCGTCTCCGAGAGGTACCCGCGGGAGCACACAAGAAGTAAACACTGGAAAACAATCAAAGGTGCACCACTATTACTACGGAGCAAACACGAGCAAGCATCAACAAGAAGTAACACGAGACATCGCACCTACCGTCGAGAGCGGTTACTAACGATTTAAGTGGAGTACTCGTCACACACGACGATACCGCACGTTTACGGTGGTTCAAGTTGTTTAGCTACAGGTGACCAAACAACGGTTATTAACATGGCAACTCAAGCAAGCATGACATACCACACAAACAGGTCAACAGGTGAAGCACAAAGTAAACTATCTATGCTAGTCAATTTAAGTGAGGCACAACCTAAACATGGCATAGCACTAAGTGCCGCACGATGATTAAAAGATTTGGTACTGTTCTGTCCTAAACCATATTTTAGGTTGATTAACAACAGCAAACAATAGCATAAACACAAAGAACACGAAAAACTAATCAAGTTACATATAAAGAACACTCCAAACGGAGTTACGGTTAAAAAGATACAAGCAAAACAAGTTACGGGCAGAAGTTATATAAACAGGGGTAAATCTATATGCAAAAGTGCAGCAACATGACATAGCAATACATGGGATGAAAGTAGACATGATGCTTAACAATATGCAATTGGAATCACTCAATTCCGATGAACGGTTGCGAAGCAATCGTCATCCGAAGTTGCAACAAAATAACAGTTTCAGCAATAGCAGCACAATAACATCATGATAGCTCCTTTGGAGAAAAATATAAACATAATGCAGCAAGAAAATTTGGCATGTGAATGCATGAAACTGAAGTAGAAACATTGCTTAACGCAACGCAAAAGGAATCAATGCAATAGGCCTCATGGATTTGTTACAATCATCATGCAAAGTTGCAACAAAATAACAACAGCAGCACAATAACAGGAATTTATAGCAGTTTAACGGCCTGATGCCCACTTTGAACAGCAAAAACTATATCTAAACAACTTCAAAACAATTAACTCACAAAAGATGGATTAAAGTACACGCAATTCTAAGCAGTTTTCGTTTTGGGGGCAACGTCATCGGAGCTACCGTTCAACGGGAAATCGCAGTGCAAAATTCAATCAGTAGCACAATTAACACATACTTAGCAGAATCTGAAAAAAATGGAAAAACAACAACAAAAAAAAAAGGTAGCCGGGCCTCACCACTGGGCTCGGCCCAACTGCGGTGGAGAGGCTAGCTGGGCTGGCTGGCTGGCGCTGGGCCTCGGTGGCCTGGCTGGGCCAGCCCAGGCGGGGTGGACGGGAGGCAGCTGGCCGGCCTCCTCGTCCCGAACTTGGACAGGGGCGGCGGCGCGGAGTCCGGTGGCGCGCCGGCCACCAGCGGCGAGCAGGCAAGGCGGGGCGTGCGCAGAGGAGGCGGGGGAAGGGGCCGCGGATCCGGCCGGCGGCGAGGGCACGAGGGCCGGCGGCGAGCTTCTGGCCGCAGCGCCTCCGAGCTCCACGCGAGGCGCCCATGGCGCGCGGCGGCGGGCGCGGTTCCGGCCACCTGCGCGAGGGAAGGGGAGGACGGGGTGAGAGGGAGGAGAAGAGGGAGGACGCGGGGGAGGAGGAGAGCTGGCCGCGGCGGAGGAGGCTTGCCGGCGTCGGCCGGAGGCGGCGGCCTCCATGGCTGCACGGGGAGGAGCTCGGGTGAGGCGGCTGCCCGGATGGGCCTGGCGGGCCCGGCGGCGGCCCTGCGGGGCCCGGGCGCCTGGGGCTGGAGGTTGGTGGAGCTGGGGGCGTGATCTGAGCCCTCAGATCTGGATCTGATGGTCCAGATCGGGGGCTGAGATTAGGGTTTCGGTGGAGGGGGTTTTGGGGGTAAAAACTGGTATTTTGGAGGGGGGTGGCTGCGAAAATTGCTTAGGGAAACCCTAATTTCCAAGGGGGGAGGTGAGGGGTCATTATATAGGGCAGGCTAGGTGGCAGGATGACGAAAATACCCCCGAAGACCTTCGGTACCCCTCTCGCGCGTCCGGCGATCGCGGTCGTGACCGCCGGAGGTGCATACAGACTCCGATTCCGACGAAATCCCGAACCACGCGCTCAGCGTGTCGAGCCCGTCAATCGTACCTCACTGCGGTGACATTCCAAAAATATTTTTCGGCGCCCCATAAAATAATCCGTTTATTAAATAAACGGGGTTTTCGATCCGGTGGCGATGGCTGGTCCTGTGCCGGTCGCGACGTGCTCGGGCGAAACCCGGTGTCGCAAAGGTCGAGTGTCAGGATGGCAAGGGTCGGTCTCCGTCCGATACGAGATAAGAGGGGGAAAATAATCACCGATTATAAATCGGGGATGCAAACACCGCAAACAAATCAGGCAATCAGACAATTCACACCGAAAACAAATTTTTTTAATTTTTGTGAAAACTGGGCTGTTACATCCTCGAAGGCTGACTGGCAAGCTGGTGAACAAGTGTACAGGTTGTACTTGCATAACAACTCAGTCATTGGCTTGGCTATTTTGGAGAAATTCTGCACAAACCTCCTGCAATAACTGGCGAGGCCGAGAAAACTCCTTAGCTGCTTCACATTCTTCGGCGGAGCCCACTCTTGAATAGTGCGGACTCGCTCTGGGTCAACCGCAATTCCCTCAGCGGAGATGACATGGCCCAGAAAATTGACCTTGTCCAGCCAAATCTCACACTTGGAGAACTTGGCGTAATACCGGTGCTCTCGTAACTTCTGCAGCACCAAGCGCAAATGTTCCTCATGCTCATCCTCTGATTTGGAATAGAAAAGAATGTCGTCGAGGTAGAGGATCACAAACACATCAAGCCATTCTTGGAACAAATAGTCCATAGCTCTCATGAAATTCGGAGGGGCATTTGAGAACCCAAAAGTCATGACTATGAACTCATACATCCCATAACGTGTGCTGAACGCGGTCTTGGGAATATCCTCTTCACGAACACGCATTTGGTGATACCCCATCCTCAAGTCAAGCTTGGAAAACACCTTAGCCCCATTTAACTGCTCAAACAGATCATTGATGCGGGGTAAAGGGTACTTGTTCTTGATGGTCTTCTTGTTGGTACCGCGATAGTGCTGGACCAAGCGGCTAGTCCCATCCTTCTTCTGGACAAACAAAGCTGGTGCACCCCAAGGGGAAGTGCTCACGCGGATAAAATTGCCTGCCTCCAACTCTGTCAACTGCTTCTTGAGCTCAATCAACTCCTTCAAACACATCTTGTACGGATGCCGAGAAATCGGCTGGGTACCAGGCTCTAGCTCGATAACGAACTCAATAGCTCAAACTGGGGGAATTCTTGGCAACTCCTCCGGAAAGACGTCTGGGAACTCACAGACAACTCTGACCTCTTCGAGCAAAGGCGCAACTCCTGCGTTCAACGCGTACAACTGTGCTGGTCCTGTCATAGAGCCACAAGTGTACAGGAACTTTGCGCCTGAATCATGTGTCAACTTCACTGATCTGGTTGGACAATCAATATTGGCCTTGTGCTGCACAAGCCAATCCATGCCCAGAATGACATCAATGTCGGAACGAGGCAAGACAATCAGGGATGCTGTGAAAACAACGCCCTGAATACGGATCTCCACATCTGGAACAAGCCTGGAAGACTCCACTCTAGAGCCCGGAGAACAAACTGAGAGCGGTTTAGGAAACTGCTCTCTCAGAAGGTCAAGTGACATAGCAAAGGCATTGGATATGAACGAATGGGAAGCTCCGTAATCGAACAGAACTGTCGCGGGTACTGAACACACAAGCAACCTACAAAGAAAGATCTCTGAAGACTGCTGAGCATCTGTGAGCATCACGTTGTTCACCCGAACTGCACGTGGCTGTGCCTTCACCATCGCTGTGCTCAGAGTAGAGCGAGGTGGAGGCGGTGGGAGCCGAGCAAAGCGCGGATCGGTGCAGTTGGGAGACGTGTGCCCTGGCTCTCTGCACTTGTAGCAAATCACGCCCGGCTTGGGCTACTGCTGCAGCCTGGGTGGCCTCGCGTGTGGTGGTGTAGAGCGAGGCCCCTGCTGAACTGGGATGGGAGGGCGGGCAAAAGTGCGGACAACTTCCCCCCTCTGCTGGTACTGCTGTCTCTGCGGTGGTGCCTCTGCAACCCAAGTCTTTGCCTTCTTGTGGATCATCACTGCGGAACTGTGCTCACGCTGGCGCTTCCTGTCTGCATCCCACTCTGCTCTGGCTGACTCTTCGCGGATAGCCTGATCCACGAACTATGAGAACAGCTTGGGACTGCAGTGAGTGAGCGCGTACTTGATCTCTGTGCTGAGACCTCCACGGAACCTCGCAATCTTCTTAGCCTCTGTGCTGACCTCCTCTGGAGCGTACCTGGCGAGCCTGACGAAGGCCAGGTTGTACTCCTGAACTGACCTGTCACCCTGTCTCAGAGCCAAGAACTCCTCACGCTTCCTGTCCATCAGGCTACTCGGAATATGCGCTGCTCTGAAGTCTGCGACGAAATCTGCCCACGTGATGACAGCATCGCCCTTGTTGGCCTTGTAGGTATCGTACCAGCTGGCTGCTGCACCCTGAAGATGGAAGGAGGCGAAGGTTACGTAGTCGACGGGTCTGACGGTTTTTGCATTGAAGTTCTTCTTGATCTCTGCGATCCAGTCATCCGCCTCCAGCGGGTCTCGAGCCTCGGAGAACCTGGGGGGGGGGGTTGATAGCAAGGAACTGCTGCAGTGTGGTGTACTGTGGTCGATCATTCCTCTGGGCAGTCTGGTTCTGCAGCATCTATAAGATCGCAGCTGTGCCTTGAGCCACTGCGGTCACAGCCTCCCCAAGGATAGGGTTCTCTGACGGCGGCATGTTCGCTCTTGGCATCCTATATACAGGAACACTTATGAGAACATGATCGAAACATTGACGTAACCAGAAGATAAGGCAATATTGACAACAAAACTTCCTCACGAGGTATGACAAAGCCGAAGGCTGAAATTCCACCAAGGTTAACCCGGAAAGTCGACAGCTAGGTGCTACTGGAATCCCCAAACCGAGATCAACCGAATCCAAGATAATAATCTGCTAGCGAGCACACAACAATATATACGAGCGGTTGGAAACCTGAACAATGAGACATCTTCCCTGAGCGGCCCGCCAACACGGTCGTCCATAGGGGAAAAGATACCACATCCATATTACCATAGGATGCCCGCCAATCCTGTATGGACGTTTCACCTGGGGTACGCCGTAAGCGAGGTAGAGCAGTCAACCCCAAGTGGCGGCTCAGTGGTCTCAAAGTACACCAACACATCTCGTCGCTAGCAAAAAATTATAGAGGAATCGGAGCCTCATGTAAACGAGAACCTAGATTTGTTTTGAAAGGGGATAAGTTGCAGAGAGAAAACAACGTTTCACTTCCTCACGGAAAAAGGGGTGGGAGGGTGGGGTAAGAAGAAAAAGAAAGAGTTCCTACTCTCCGATTTTTCCTTAATAACTACAAAATAGTTTCTAGACTCAACTTCGGCCCGTAAGGGGTCCTACAGTCAGTCCTGCTCTGATACCAAGTTGTAAGGCCCCCGATGCGGTGCTAACTCGAGTTAGTCTCTTTCGCGTCCCGCTCAAGTTAGTAGCGCATAAAGAGCCACCGACTCACGACACTCGCACTCGTGTCGCTGCCGGATTCTCGACAACAAGTATAAGAACAAAGAACTTTAACTAAGACATAAAAATATAGAGTCCAGGGCATACACCGCCACTGGATAATTATTACATCATCTCAGAGGTCCGTGGACCCAACAGTACATCATGCGACAAGCGGAAGACAAACACGACCGAGTACGGTCAAAAGCCAAATTGCCCTAGAGAGGGCTGCACATAAAGAGTCCACCCACGGATCGTCGAAGCCCAACTGTAGGATCTACTGAACGAGGTCGATCTCATCGTCATCCTCCGGGGGCACCTCCACGAAGTATCGTCCACAGCTCGGGTCAGGAAAGTACTCCACTGCAGCGGCCGATCAGGAAAAACAATAAAAGCACAAAAGGAAAACAGGGGTGAGATTATATCATTACAGGATAACTAACTCCCTACGGTAAGACAAGATAAAGGCAAAGTTGCAGCCGCACTAGCATATATGGTAGCTAACGTTCTATTAGAATAGAGGTAAGATCAAAGAATACACGTGACATCACGTCATAAGTCTGCTAGTCACCTACTTACGTCAATCATAACACAACCTGGATCTTCTCTCGGTCCCCCTGGACGAAGAAAAGCAACCAAGGCACTCACACGGTAGGCAGGTTTTAATTATAATTCCAATTGATGTTATTCTATGAACAAGGAGTAGGTCTCAAGTCATCCATAACCGCGGACACGGCTTTTCGAAAAGATTTAACCCTGCAGGGGTGTACCAACTGCCCATCATAGGCTTCGCATGTACGCCCGGTTTCCACTTGGCTAGGTAAACGCCTGAAACTCCGGAACGTCAGAGTCCCTCTAACTAACAACGCAAAACTCCGGGTGGCCCCCGGTGAGTCGACACCCAACTCAAAAGCCGGCCGCGCTCTCGAATCGGCCTCTACCGTCTGTCGCAGGTTTGGATACCCGGTTAATCACACATGGGACACCGGGTCCTCAGCCGGACAAGGTGGGCCAGCCAAGGCACAAGTCCTCCTGGCCCAAGGTGGTTTGTAAAAAACTAGGGTACCACCAGCACACACACATTGCAAATAGTAAATCAGCTCGGGCCACCACTAGAATTGTATGAAGCTAGGTAGGTAAGACAAGTGTACCCCATAGAATCCCACACACGATTAGGCACTCTCGTCAAGAAACACAATACCCGGAACTCGGGACCTAGGTGACTCAAATGGAACAAAACACCTGGCGGCAACAGCCTGGTCTCCCATCTTTCTTCAAGTATAAATTAACATCATAAATATCAACCAACTTCTTTAGATAACATGATACCCCATTCCATAGCAATAGGGTAAGGAACAAGTTTTCGTACTCATACTAAGCAATGGCTGAGTAGCGGTAACTTAGCAATACAATGTTTTGCTGGGATGTGGGGATCATGGCTGTTTGGGTTTCCAAAAAAAAGGCTTAATCAAAGTGGATAGGATCAAGCAAACATTCTAGGCTACAGCTAGGCAGGTAGGCAGAAAGGTATCAAGTAATGTTATAAATCTCCCCCTTGCCTGGGTAATCGGTCGTCGAAGCAGACGCAGCAGGGTCCTCGGGCTCGGTGTCGGAAATCTCCACGTAAGTCTCCTCGGCGGTCTCAGGTGCTAACGTAAGGTACCGGCAAGGAAAAGTCACACAAGTAAGTAACGGGTACAATGCATATGCAAGGATGGTATGAGCAAGTTTAATTAGACATGCTGTGACCCTATCTAGTCAATTTAAATGAAGGTGGTGACGACACGTCAACAACTTCATATGCAATTTATTTACGTGAAAATGGCTTTGGTCTTAGCCTTATTTTAGGTGTAAGTAGCATGTCAACATGGCATGATCAACAATGCATTTAACAGAAACAAAACGACGTGAAAGTAATCATCGATTCCGGAGACGGAGTAGTGCCGGTGAATTTGACACAAGGAAGGTGCAACAAAAGTTGGAATCCAGCCACACTGCACAGGCAATAAGTTGGGTGCTGGTTTGAATAAAATATTTGGAGATGACATGAGACAGAACTTGAAAGAATCAAAAGATCATCACTTCCAACATGCATTGAAATTGGAATGATGCAAAGAAAGGAAAAGACAGATTGATTCTGGATGAGGTGGTCACACCCTGTCCAAATGAGTTGCACAAAACATCATGAGGACACCATCATTGCAATCCTTGCAAAAATATACCCCAAAACCATATATGATATGGTAGCCTCTGGATTTGCAAACACAGTTGCCAATCAAAAGAATTTTCAGGGGGGGCTGAGTGCAAAATTGCACTAGATGCATTTTTGAAAAGGCTTAAATGGTTAAAGCATTATCACCATGCAACTCCTTATTTGAAACTACCCAAAAATCATATATGGCATGGCCATTTTTAATTTGGGTAAAACTTGACAAAAACAAAGAAATGAAAAGGGGTTTATTTGCAAAATTGCCACACTCCAAAAATCAGAGGGTCAAAATGCAAAAAGGACCTCACCATGATGGTCAGTAGCTCAAGCTACCCCAAAAACATATATGGGATTCCCCATTTGAGGTGAAAAAATCTCCAAGGTTCAAATTCAGTTTGAATGTGAATCCAAACTCAAATCTGAACTTAAATAGAAAAAGAAAAGAAATCCAAACGAAAAAAAACAGTGGGCGTAGCCACTGGGGTGGCCTCGGCGCACTGGGCCAAGTTCAAAGCCCACCAGTGGGCTCAGCCCACTCCACTCGGGCAGCCTCGCTGACACGAGGGGCCCGCTCGTCAGCCTCTACTTAACTCCAAAAAAGGGGGGAGGCAAAGCCTCGCGTGGGAGTCGAACCCACGACCTGCTGAACTGCTGCGGTTGCTCGCTACCACTGTGCCACTGTAAGCTTTCTGAACCGAAGTAGGTACGAAAATAGAAGAGGTATGCAACCCCCGAATTGAGCTTCAGAAAACCGGCGACGACGACGACTTGCAGCGAACCTCGCCTCGCCGTTTCAACGCCGGCAGCCCCGCGGTCACTGGGGAACGGAAGCTGTCACATCCAGCTATGGATTGCGACACTCCAAGCCCGCGGGGACGCACTGCTCCACTCGCCACTCTCCTCTGAACTGTCAGAACCCCAACTTAGGTATGTGCTAGGGTTAGCAAGTCTTTTGCATCATGTTAAAAATTTCAAAAGAAATCTTTGAAATAAAAATCAAAAGCAAAATGGGAGAAGGAACCCCCCCAGATGAATTATTTCAAAAGGCCAGATAAAAATCTTCTCCAAAAATTCATGTTAGATTTTTGAAAAGTCTTATAAATGAGTGTGATCACATATCAAGTGATGTGGGACCCACCCCATGCTCATAGATTTTTCAAATATTCAAACAGTGCCTTGGATTTAATCAAAAACCCCTATTTGAGTTAAGATTCAAATTATTTGAATTTTAAAAATATTGAAACTTTATAAGTGGCTAGTCTATATTATTATGAGGCCATATAAATTTTTTCAGCATTTAATAAAATGCCTAGCTATTTATTTAGCACAGCAAAACAAAAAGGCAGAAAAGAAAACAGAAAAGAACAACAAACTTACCTGGCGCCTAGGCGAGGCCCACCTCTTCTAGCCCAGTCCAGCCCACCTGGACCCCTCCCGTGTCGTCTTCCTCCCCGCGCTCCTAAGGTGCTCGGTGGAAAGCCACCGACGCCACCGACGCCACCGCGACGCCCCACAGCCCTCCACCTGCCCTCCCCGGTCCTTCTACGTGCCCCTGGAGACGCACCCGAGTGCCACGCCTCCATTCCTCCCCTCCAGAGCCTCTCCCTCTCACTCCTGCGACGAGCCCGACGACGACCCGAGCGCCGCCGTCGCCATGTCGTGAAGAACTCGTGGCCACCGTCGTCCCCGATCCAAGACAAGGTGTCCATCGCCTCCGCCGTCCTCGACTACGTCACCGTGCAGAAGGAATCGTCCCGAGGAGCTCCAGAGCCGCCGCCCCCTTCGTCGTCTTCAACTCCGGCCGCCGCAAGTCTCCTTCAAAATCCGGCAGCTCCAGTTCCTCCCCAAGCATGCCATCTGCTCCATCGCCTTCCTGGTGAGCAGCTGCGTCTTATGCCTATCCCCGCGCCCCCTAACTCCTCCTCTGTGCCATTCCTCCATGGGAGCCGAGCACAGCCTCCTCCATGGACGAGCTCGAGCTCACTCCCGTGCTCCTTCGCCTGCACCAGGTTGCCCGTCGTCTTCCCCGTTCTCTTACGCGTCGTTTACGCCCACTGCTGCTTCTCCTCGTGCCCCGAATCGACGACTGCGTCTAGCCAGTGGCTCCGCCGCCGCTAGGGCTCGACGCTGGCGTCTCCACGGTGCCTCACAGCACCCGTACCTTGGCCCATTCGACGCGCGACGTCAAGAGCTTCAATCCAGTGGTCGCAGCGCTCAAAATGGTGCCCGGAATCACCCTCTAGTGTGTCGCCGCCGTGTTGGAAGGTCGCCGGCGGCTAGCCGCCGGCAGGTCCGACGTGGCCGGGTTAAGTTAACCCCTAATCCCCCCCAGTGAGGCTGACAGGTGGGGCCCTGGACCCCTAATCCCTCTGTTAGTTTAAATCAAAACGGGGATTAACCCCAGACCCACTGACAGGGTTGGCCCACTCGTCAGTCCCCTGCTGATGCCATGCTGGCGCAGTGCTGACGCAGTAAATCTTTTCCATAAATTGAAATGAATTAAAGAAATTCCAGAAAATCAAGAAAATAGCTCAAACTTTGGAAATTCATAGAAAATTCATATTAAATCCAAATTGGACAAATAATATATGAAAAATGATCAGGAGAAAATAACCTATCCAAATATCCAACTTTCAATTTTGTTTGAGTTGAATTTAAAATGTGATCAGTAGCATTTGCTATTTTATTTAAATGGAATTAATTCAAATTCTTTTCAAATGCTTTTGCATTTTGAACCATATCAACATACTACATTTCAAACACACATCAGAGGCATATCATAACCATTTCAAAATGGTTTAACTTGGAGTTTGAATTTGCAATGTCAATTTGCAATGTCAATGTCAATTTTCAAATTGGAGTTGGTTGTGCATTGTATTTTCAAATTTTCAAATTTTCAAAATAATGTCATATGCAAATTGACTAAATTGAATTCAAATTGGAGTTTGAATTTGCAATTCAATTTGCAATATACTCCATTTAAATGGAATTTCCCAAACACATCAGAAACATATACATCAAGTTTCAACCTTCAATCATGTGTTTGTGCATTGTATTTATATTGCTTCCTTGTTTGTTGTTTGTCGAGTAGAGGTGGAACCGGAGCAGGAGGCTGCCCCCTTCGTTGAAGACACCGTTATCGAAACCTCGTCAGCAAGGCAAGCAAACCCCCATTGATCATGTCGATAAAATCCCACTTCCCTCTCATGTCTCGCTTATGCATTGTTTAGGATGATCACCATGATAACGTTTCTACCGCATAGTTGAACCCATGTCCTTTGCATGACCTATCATCTTGTCACAGTAGTAAGCAAACGACAATCCTAGCAGATGTAGGAGTTGGTTGATATCATGTGGCCCCTGCAACTGTTACTGCTTATTGCATGCTTAGTGATACAATGAGGTTGCTTTTGATGTGAGTCGGGATGATGATAAACATGGTGTTGATGAAAGTGAAATTTGTTGGTGAATCTACCCTAATACAAGGTGAACGATGAGAGGCTGTGTAGGAGTACACAGTGGGTTGTCTCGTTGAACACCGCCCTAAGCCCGAGTTCTTGTGTGGTGATCCAAGACGAAGAGTACTACCACATGTTGGGCACATGGACCCCCGCTCAACCTACTAACTCACCCCTTCTCAGTTACATGAGTCGCATTAGTTCGGAGTTCTGGTAGGTCTGTGGCACGGTCTGCGAAGTGGAAGAACGGCTATTCAGACCGGCTTGGGACCCTGCACACATCTTCTGGGACCACATCGGTAAACCGGCCGGGTTCACGATGTGGATTCCAGCCCAGATAGGCATCTCCATTGAATTTGAGTTGGCTGTGAGGTAAAAGTTGTGGGAATTATCCTCGCCGGCACCTCTTGAACGGTGTCGAGTACAAAGGCGGTAACTGATAGTTTCATGTGTGTAGCAGTACACCCCTGCAGGGTTAACAAAACTATTCGAATAGCCGCGTCCGCGGTTAGGGACTACTTGGAGAGCTGTGCTCGATTATTAGACAACTTGAACTGGATACTTCTTAAACTCGCAAGATAAGCGTGAGTGCTATGGTGTGCTTCTCGTGGGGAAGTCGAGGAAGTAACCATAGTGGTGTAATTGCTTGAAGAGATGTAGTGGACTCGTGTACGCTTCTTACCTCAAGTCTGGTACTCGTAGTTACGGACTAGCCAAGTCAAAGCTAATACTTCCGCAAGTGAAACCCCACCTCCCTTTACCTTGATACATGTGCATGAGTAGTATAGTTCCTATGTAAGTCTTGCTGAGTACGATTTTGTACTCACGTTTGCTTAATCTATGTTTTAGATGAACCCACCGACTCCGATGGTGGCTTCTACCTGAAGCTTGAAGAATGAAGACTCAGACCAAGACCAAGCTAGTGTAGTCCCAGTCATACGACTGGTTCCCTCGTGGTGGGCTTGTTTTTAGATAAGGCTTCTCTAAGACATTTGTTAAACTTGTCTGTACTCAAACCTACTTTGCTTCCGCTTGTCTGTTGTAATGTTGGATCACATGCTTGTGATCTCTGTGTGCACTCTGTAAGAGTTATTAATAAAGATGTATACTTTGTAGAGAATTGCAATGATACCTGCTGTTCATACAAGGCATGTGTACTGCGTGTATGTTTATAACATGCATGTCTTAGTATGGGTTTTCGAGACCTTAGTTGTGATCTGGCTGGCGGTCTTTTATACACCAAGTGGCCCTTAGATGTGCGCAGCTTGGGGCATCGCGAGGCGATTGTTCGAGACTCTGTCTCGTGCACACTTTGATGTATGATCGAGCCCGCCCTAGACCCCGACTAAGTGATCGGGCTGGAGTAAGTCTATGTAAGGGTTATAATACAATCGATAGTATGGTTGAGGCGACTTGTCTATGAGTATGGGAGTTCACCACCCATATCATTTAGACTTGTGTGCGAACGATTAGGATCCATTTCAGTTGATCATCCGGCCTGGATGGGATGCCCCTCACGTTCGATGCTTTCCGAGAACGTTCTGTGCTTGGCCTTGTCTGTTTAGACAAGTGGGTACGGTTCTCGGCTCTCCATATGATTGTGTTGTAGCGAGGCTTGCATACGCTAACCCCGGGTCCCGACATGAACATGGCGGCGGCAACTACTGCATCTACTGACAGAAAACCAGACGGCAGCGACAGGAAGTTCAGGCGAAGCTAACCACGGCTCCAGGGCTCCATCGGCGACACCGCGAGTTCCTACGTGCACCTGGGACAACCAGCTACTCCTCCACACATCGAAACCTCATCAGAGAACAATAGATCGGACCCTAGCCTCACCGGAAAACTCCACGGCTGCGGATCTGAACCGGGTTTAGAGCTACTACACGGGAAGCACCCAAAGGCTACCCCTTTGAGGCCATACGCACATCCTGGACGTGGCGAGAGCACGCCTGCTCACTCCACTGCAACGTCCTGGTCACGGTGATCACTGGCTTGGCGGGGACCCGTGAACACGGTGGCGGGAAACGCAACTACGGGGCTACCTATCCGCGAGCGAACGAGGAAGCAGGGGAGCACCAGAGGCTCACCTTGGGGGTGCTCGGGGACGTCTTCGACAACTCGGAGGGGACGGCGGAGCGGTCGGTCAACGGCAATGCAGAACTGCTGCGCCGCAGAGGTGTTACGTGGAGGGACCGCGGCGAAGCTCCTGCAACAACGACGCCGACGGGAAAGGATCAGGACAACCTGTAGGAGGGCGAGCGTGAACACGCGGACAACGACTCGGCTCAACGGCGGCGAATTGAACTCGGGTCACCTGCTGCCGTGGCGGGACGGATCGATGCAATTGAGCGCGGCGGTGGCGAGCCAAGGGGGAAAAATGGAGGAGGGAAACCCTAGGTTCCCCGGGGCGCTCCCGGTGGCCTCAAATAGGGAGCTCCCGCTCTCCCTGGCCGGAGGGCTCCACCTCCCGTGCTCGGACGCGCTCGTGAGAGAGGAGGGGGAGGGGACCTCACTCCAGCGTGGAAAGAAGACGACGGGGAGGCCGTTAGATGCAGATCGAACGAACAGGGTGCGCTCCACTTACCCCTTCGCGGGTGGGCTCTAGCCCGAGAAGCAATCCAAGGCCCAGGTGGGCTGGGTCTGCAACAGGGAATTGAAAAAAAAACCCTACTGCTCTATCCTTTTCCATTTAACATAAAACAGAAAGGATTTGGAGTTTTTCAGGATTAAATACAAGTGGGAAAAATACATAAAAATATGTATAATTAATCTTGCATTATTCCTCAATTTCCAAAAATGGTTTGGGCATTTTTGGCAACAACAAAATTGTGAGCTCATTTTTGAATTCAAAATCACTTTGAACTATGGCCCAAATTTTTAGAGCTGCAAAAAATGGAGCAAGGCTTTTGAAAAGCTTAGTAGGGGCAAGGAATTGGCTATGCCAAGTTTGTGGTCAAGGAGAGCATGCATGTAACAATTAAAATTCCTCAAACACCCTTCTTGAACCATTTTGGATGCAAAATCAAACAAACCAAATGGGCTCCAATCCCAATGCAAATTTAAATCACCACATGAAATTATAATGTTTAACATCATGCCAAGTTACAGAGTCATCAGACAAAGTACAATCTCATGGTGATTCTTATTTATTGCACATGGGCTGTTACAGTGCACCTCTAGCTTAACGTTTGCCATGTCTTGTATTTGTATTGCTATTATTGCCGTATATTTATTGTTTCTTCCCCCTCTCTTATTGGCCGGTAGTCTCGACATCCGCTGCTGATGCCCCTTTGATCGACTACTTCGTCGACGACCGTACCTCTACCGTCGAGCTTCCAGGCAAGCAGAGCCATTCTCATCCCCAGACATCGCCTATCTTTCCGTACTTTTCTTGCACTACTCATATGCTGCTCCTGCTACGTTACAATCCTATTCAATTGCATAGCCTATCTTTGTCGCCCCTTGATGAACATTCCTTTATCCTATGCTGCCTTATAATTATATTATATACAGAAGTGAACCCTGCGCCTTGTTAGTCAATAGGATTAGATACTGGTCCGTGTTCACTCTGGGAGTGAATGCGGATACGATACATTACAACTGTTACTGGTACGGTTCAGAGCAGACACCGCTTCAGGCCCCTACCCCGGCTCTGCCGACCCACATCAAGTGTGAGCTATCGAGGAGTAATCCTTGTACTCCACTCGTTGCTGACTTTGTATAGCCGTCCTAGGGTACTGAACCACGGTTATCCTTACAGGTAAGGAGTCGGGTGACCCCATGGTACCCGCGCAGGGTATTGTATCAGAACGACAGGACGGGTGTATTCCACCGGTGTGCGATGGGCCTGGCACTTGTTCGTGGCCGAGAGATATCCTATTGTACGAAAGTCGAGCTCTACCAAGAGCACAAGCGAGACAAGGTAAGGAGACGGTTAACCTTGTTGGTAACCGCACGAGTTGGTGGGATGACAGGGCAGGCACCGACGTTACTGGTGCTCCTGGCTGCTGTCGTTGTCCGCGACTCACCGAGAAAGGGGCAACGATAACGGTTGTCCCGACAGATAATAATAAAATGAATTAACGGTTCCGGTGGATGACTTGAGAGGCCATAAAGTCCTGTACGCACTACCTTCACGTGGGGTTACGGCGTGGGCCCTCCGCGTTGTGGTCTGATTCAAAAGCTCTGAAAGACGTCCAGTTTCAGCATTGTGGTTGGGTCGGATCGTGCTGCGGCAATGGATCCACTTGGCGCACAACGACCCAGAGTGCGAGAGGTGATGGCCCATGAAGCTCTTGCGCTTAGGACTGTAGACCGGCGGGGACCTCTCTGATGAGCCTTAGGATGGGCCTCGGCATGTCGGATAGCCTCGGTGGGGCATTCCCTAACAAGGTGTACGCCACCCTGGAGATCCGAGCATGCAGGCTGAACAATAGTACACCCCTGCAGGGAGTTTGATCTATTCTAATAGTCGTGTCCACGGTAACAGGACGCTTTGTGCTGAAGCCAGAGCCTACTACAACAAACTACTACTATTAAACTGTATGGTTCTGGGTCATCTTCCTCGACTTTAACTCGGAGGCATTATTATTATTAATTATTAAAACTTACTATTATACAATGCTGCAGCAACTTCTGCTGCATTGTTATTACATTCATGTTATTGAACTGTGGGCTGTTTCTCTTCTCATGCTGCAAGACACGTAAGAAGATGCTAGTCTTCGATAGGCCTAGCTTCTTACCCTTATTCTGATTTCTACATTGCAGTCCACTATATATAGCCTCCCCTTTCCATTTGATACAGATGAATAAATCCTTAGTAGCAGACGTAAGACTCGCGGGTATACTAGATACTCATCCTTGCTTTATTTCCCCTTTATGTTTTGCCTGATCGACCACTGCAGTCGACGTTGGAGCCCTGGAGCAGGAGTACCCCGGAGAAGCCTACTACTACGTCGAGCCCCCCTTTGACCAGCACCAGAAGTAGTTTCGGAGGATCCCAGGCAGGAGGCCTCGCCTTTTCGATCTGTATCTCTGATGTTATTTGTGCTAGTCTTCTTAAGGCAAAACTTGACTAACTATGTCTGTACTCAGATATTATGATTGTATGACTTATGTATTCGGGACCGAGCGACCCCCCTTTGTTGTATTATATTGGTTTATCCTTTTGTGTTTAGTGTTGTGCTGTGATATTCTCACCGTGGCACCTTGATTTCGATCATGTACCCTGTGTGTATGATTACTGTACATGATCGTAAATCGAGGGCGTCACAAGTTGGTATCAGAGCCGACTTCCTGTAGGAAGCCACCCAACCACTACCTGGTCGAAGTTGAGTCTAGACTTTGAAAAAGTATTTTTGCTAACTTAATGTTTGGCTTACGGGCCCACATCGATGTCACTATGTGTGATATCTATGGTATTAGGATCCTTTTCTCCTTACCTATGCTCTGGGAATCTTCTCTCTTATCCTTGCTGGTAAGTTTTACAAACCCTGACATTAGGATCACGTTCTCTTGATTCCACCCGGAGTTCTGGTGCTTCCCCCTTGATTGAGTCGTGTCGCAGGAGTTCTGACCCAGGTCCTCGACCGCGGATCCCATTCTCATTCAGGGCAGGCCGCGCGTTCTCTGGCACAAACTCCCGTGGACAACAGTTTTCTTGTGGCATGATTGACATATCGGAAGCTATGCCGCGTCGTGTATTCCTTACCGCGGTCTACGCGCCGCCTACTGAGTCTTTTTTCCTTAATTTCTACGACGTGACGCTGCCTGATTTTGACCGACTATGTGCAAAGATATGTATGTCTTTATGACTACTATTGTGTATCTACCGCACTTCTCGTCCATTGCTCGTACTACATCATGTAAGACTTCTCATCCTTGCAAATACTTTGTGTGAACTAATGTAACAGCCCAGATTTCACAAAAATTAAAAATTTTGTTTTCGGTGTGAATTGTTTGATTGTCTGATTTGTTTGCGGTGTTTGCATCCCCGATCTATCGATCGGGGATTATTTTCCCCCCTCTTATCTTGTATCGGACGGAGACCGACCCTTGCCACCCTGACAATCGACCTTTGCGACACCGGGTTTCACCCGATCACCGTCGTGAAAACCGCACGAGACCAGCCGCAACCATCGGAACGAAAAACCCCGTTTAATAATTAAACGGGTTATTTTTATAGCGCGCCGGAAAGTGTTCTCGGAACGGTTCCAGCGCGAGGTGAACGCCGCTGGCTCGACGCGTTGATCGCGCAGTTTGAAGTTTTACCCGAATCGGAGGTACTGCGGACCCCCGGCGGTCAGAAACGTGAGCACCGCGCGCGCGAGAGGAAAACCGGGGATGTTTTTTGCAAACTGCCAGCCACCTGGGCAATATAAAGACCACCACACTCCCACCCCTTTCTAGGGTTTCCCTATGCCAAAATTGCAGCCACCCCCTCCACTTTTCCCAGTTTTTCCTCCCAGATCCCCAAATCCCGAAACCCTAGCTCCTGGTCGCTCTCGGCCGTTGATCCGCGAGATGGACGCTCCAGATCGCGCCCCCATCTTTCTCTCTCCTCCAGGACGCCGCCCGCGGACCCGAGGCCGCCGCCGCGCGCATCCGGCAGCCGGCCGGCCATCTCCTCCCCGCGCCCTCTCCTCCTCCTTCTCCTTGCTCCCTCCTGACTCTGCTCGCCCCCTCCTCCCTCGTCGCAGGTCGCCGCCACAACGGAGCCGGCCATCGCGCGCCTCGGCCGCGGTCCTCCCCGAGCTCAAGACCTCCGCCCCTGGAGCACTTCGCCGGCGCCCCTGGCCTCGTCGGGCCTGGATCCAATCGGATCCGGCTGCACAGCTCCTAGGCGCCCCTCCTCGACCCTCCACGCCACCGCGCTCTGGCCAGCCGCCGGCTGCGGGCGCCGCCGTCGCCGGGGTCAGGCGCGACCCCGATCTGGCCTCCCAACCACTATGGCCGCGTGGGCCAGCCAGGCCAGGCGGGCCAGCCAGCCCGAGCCGGCCTCCCTGGCCCGAGCCGAGCGGGCCTCTCCAGGCCGCCAGTTGGGCCGTGGCCCATGGGTGAGCTCGCCCCTTTTTTTCTTTTATTTATTTATTTATTTCTTGCTGTTGGGCCCAATAGCACTAGTTTCGGCCCGCTGTTTTTTTAATTTTCTAGTTTATTTATTTGCAGATCATGTAGTATTTTTGCGAGGCTCGTATATTTTAACGATAGCTCGGCGTAAAATATGTAAATTGCTTAGTTTTTTGTGTAGATTATTAAAATGTTGTTTGTTGCCATGTTTGAGCTTGTTTACTTGTTGTTTACCTGCTGATTGCACTGCCTGCCACTGTAAACTGTAATTGCAATAACTTTTTAACCGTTGCCTGTTTAAAATGTTTCTTATATGTAACTTGACTAGAATTGCATGTATATTGTGTTTATGCTGCTCTTGCTTGCTAATAAAAATTATAAAATATTAAATAGGGCAAAACAGTACCAAATTACATTTTTATCGTGGGGTCCGCAATAGTTTGCCATGTCTAGGATTTCACCCCACTTAAATTGACTAGCTTAGGTAGTTTATTTATGCTTTACCTTTTGTAATGTTTGTGTGCTATGACATGCTTGAGTGAGATGCCATGTTAACAACCTTGATCACCCTGAGTACCTAAACAACTTGAACCGTTGTAAACGTGCGGTATCGTCGTGTGTGGCGAGCACTCCACTTAACCTGTTAGTAACCGCTCTCGACGGTAGGTGCGATGTCTCGTGTTGCCTTCTTGTTGATGCTTGCTCGTGTGTGCTTCGTAGTAATAGATGCTTGCTTGTTGATTGCTTTCCAGTGTTTACCATCTTGTGTGCTCCCGTGGGTACCTCTCGGAGACGATGCGAGCTTGCGATCAACTACACCTTCGGAACCCGACTTATCAACAGGCAAGGACTATACATTACTTATGATCCATTATATTTCAACCAGCGGTTTGCATGCTAGTATAGGTTAGGTTCAATGTTTGATCCTACCACATGTTTACAACCTCTCTTAAACCGATACAGCCATGTCCCCTCCCAGCAAACCTTGTACTGCTATGTTACTATTGCTCGTTGCTCAGCCCCTGCTTAGTATGCATGCTTAGGATGCTACGATGTTACCCTGTTACTCCTTGGTGTCGGGACCCGGGGTTAGCGTATGCAAGTCCAGTTAAGACATAGTCATATGGAGAGCCGAGAACCGCACCCACTTGTCTAAGCAGACAAGGCCAAGCACTGAACATTCTCGGAAAGCATCGTACGTGAGGGGCATCCCATCCAGGCCGGATGATCAACTGAGATGGGTCCTCATCGTACGCACACAAGTCAAATGATATGGGTGGTGAAATCCCATATTCAAAGACAAGTCGCCTCAACCATACTATCGACTATCTCAAAACTCTTACATAGACTTACTCCAGCCCGATCACTTAATCGGGGTCTAGGGCGGGCTCGATCATACCACAAAGTGTGCACGAGACGGAGTCTCGAAAAATCGCATCGCGATGCCCCAAGCTGCGCACATCTAAGGGCCACTTGGTGTATGAAAGACCGCCAGCCAGAACACAACTAAGGATTCGAAAACCCATACGTAGACATGCATGTTATAAACATACACGCAACACACATGCCTTGTATGAACAGCAGATACCATTGCAATTCTCTACAAAGTGTACATTTTATTTATAACTCTTATAGAGTACACACAGAGATCACATACATGTGATCCAACATTACAACATAAAGCGGAAGCAAATTATGTCTGAATACAGACAAGTTTAACAAATTGGCTTAAGAAGCCTTATTCAAACATAAAGCCCTCCACGAGGGAACCAGTCTGCTGACTGGGACTAGACTAGCTTAACTTCAGTCGTACAGCTCGATGAAGAAACCACCTTCGGGGTCAGTGGCGTCATCAAATTGGCTTAAGAAGCCTTATTCAAACATAAAGCCCTCCACGAGGGAACCAGTCTGCTGACTGGGACTAGACTAGCTTAACTTCAGTCGTACAGCTCGATGAAGAAACCACCTTCGGGGTCAGTGGCGTCATCTAAAACATAGATTAAGCAAACGTGAGTACAAAGGCGTACTCAGCAAGACTTACGTAGGAACTATACTACTCATGCACATGTATCAAGGGAAAGGGAGGTGGGGTTCACTTGCAGAAATGCCAGCTTTGACTTGGCTAATCCTGAACTACGAGTACCAGACTTTGAGGTAAGAAGCGTACACGAGTCCACTACTTTCTCCAACCAATACACCACTATGGTGACTTCCTCGACTTCTGATAGAGGCGAAGGTGTCCCGATGTTTCGATGAGATGGTGGAGATCGATTATGGTGGAGTAGACTTTCACGACCCGACTACGAACGTGCGAAGACGTTGCGCCTTAGCGATCGCTAAACCAACTCCGAGAGGTTATTGATCCCGCGGATGCACGATCAACCTGACCACGAAGGTCTAATTCCTGCAAGCAATCGAAGAACAAGCAAGAACTAAGAATTGCAATCTGGATATTGCGAATATAAGATGAAAGATTACGAAAGTTGGGGTTCCAATGAGGTCTTGGCCTGGTCGGATGACACAAACGAAGAGCTCGAAGTTGCGGCTATGGTTAACTTAAATCTAATTAAAACCCAAGTCTAAACGACGCCCTAAGGGCTGTATATATGGGGGAACAGAGGGGATTTTCGTGACCCCTTGGAGGTGGGGTCCGAAAAAACCCCTAACTCGGTTTCCCCACACATACGGACTCTAAAAACAGCCTATAAGGTGGTATTTCGAAATTACATGGGCCCAGCCCAATATTAAGGTGACGCAGCACCTATAATTGCCCTTGGACGAAAATAATGAAGTGGCATCTCGCGTATTTCGTCCAAGACTTCATGCGCGCCTTATGGTGGCTTCAAAGTGCGATAATCACCACGGGAAGCTCCGCTGTCCTTTCCCGCGCGCGCACCTTCTTCTCCATGCTTGATCCCGCTCCAATGACCATCCTTCTTGTCCATGCTAGGTCCTTCATTCATAAGCAAAACAAAAGTATCTAATTTAGGCAGTATCATATGTTCATGAACAATAGAAGGATTCGCAAGAAACGAAAGTACCTGATAATTTAGTTGACGTGCACGAGCTCTAGTAACTGGTCCAATATGTGTAGTTGGTGAGGATATGGGTGTAACATTAGTAGGGATGTCCTCATCATCCTCCCCTTCTTGAATTGAAGTCGTCCTCGACGGAAGCTCATCATCTTCTCCCAAATAAGGCTTCAAATCTGCAATATTAAATGTGGGACTAACCCCAAAGGCTGCAGGTAGCTCAAGTTTATATGCATTATCATTAATTTTCTGCAAAACCTTAAAGGGACCATCAGCTCGAGGCATTAACTTAGACTTGCGCAAATCAGGAAACCTATCTTTACGTAGATATAACCAAACAAGATCTCCGGGTTCAAACACAACATGCTTTCGACCCCTATCACCAGCAAGCTTGTATCTAGCATTCATGCGCTCAATGTTTTCTTTAGTTAACTCATGCAGTTTTAATATCAATTCAGCACGTTGCTTAGCATCAAAATTAACCTTCTCCGAAGATGGAAGAGGAAGCAAATCAATAGGTGCACGAGGTAGAAAACCATAAACAATCTCAAAAGGGCACATTTTAGTGGTAGAATGCAATGAACGATTATAAGCAAATTCAATATGAGGTAAACATTCTTCCCACAGTTTCAAGTTACTCTTTAAAACAGCCCTAAGCATAGTAGACAAAGTCCTATTGACTACTTCAGTTTGTCCATCAGTTTGGGGATGACATGTAGTACTAAAAAGTAGTTTAGTCCCCAACTTAGCCCATAAGCATCTCCAAAAATGGCTAAGAAACTTAGTATCACGATCCGAGACAATAGTATTGGGCACACCATGTAAGCGAATAATCTCACGAAAGAATAAATCAGCAACATTAGCAGCATCATCGCTTTTATGACATGGTATAAAATGTGCCATCTTAGAAAATCTATCCACGACAACAAATATGCTATCCCTCCCATTCTTTGTTCGAGGCAAGCCTAAAACAAAGTCCATGGATATGTCCTCCCACGGAACACTAGGTACAGGTAAAGGCATGTATAAACCATGAGGATTGAGTCGTGACTTAGCTTTTTGACATGTAGTGCAGCGAGCAACAAAACGCTCAACATCCCGTCTCATCTTTGGCCAAAAGAAATGTGTAGCAAGTACGTCCTCCGTCTTCTTCACGCCAAAGTGTCCCATTAATCCTCCTCCATGCGCCTCCTGCAACAACAAAAGACGAATAGAGCTAGCTGGAATGCATAACTTGTTAGAACGGAACACAAATCCATCATTAAGCACAAACTTGTTCCATGTTCTACCCTCTCTACAATTCTGCAATACATCTTTAAATTCCGCATCATTTACGTATTGATCTTTGATTGTCTCTAAACCGAAAATCTTGAAGTCAAGTTGTGAAAGCATAGTATAACGACGAGACAAAGCATCAGCAATAATATTATCTTTCCCCTTCTTGTGTTTAATGACATAAGGGAAAGTCTCAATAAATTCAACCCACTTAGCATGTCTACGATTAAGTTTTGCTTGACTTCTTATGTGTTTCAAAGATTCATGATCAGAATGTATAACAAATTCTTTGGGCCATAAATAATGTTGCCAAGTTTCTAATGTCCGAACAAGAGCATATAATTCCTTATCATAAGTAGAATAGTTCAGACTAGGCCCACTCAATTTTTCAGAAAAGTAAGCAACAGGTTTAGCATCTTGTAATAACACACCTCCCAAACCAATCCCACTAGCATCGCATTCAAGCTCAAAAGTCTTATTAAAATCAGGAAGTTGGAGCAAAGGAGCATGTGTTAACTTATCTTTCAATACGGTGAAGGCTTCTTCCTGTGCGGTACCCCAAGTAAAAGGCACATCCTTGCGTGTAAGCTCATTGAGAGGTGCAGCAATGGTGCTGAAATCTCTCACAAAACGCCTATAGAATCCAGCGAGGCCAAGAAAACTCCTCACTTGTGTGACCGTTTTGGGCTGCGGCCAACTCTCAATCGCCTCGATCTTGGCTTTATCAACTTCAATTCCCTGCGGAGTAACAACATAGCCAAGAAACGATACTCGGTCGGTGCAAAAGGTGCACTTCCCAAGGTTACCAAACAAACGTGCATTACGTAGAGCAATAAAAACAGCACGTAAATGATCCAAATGTTCCTCCAAAGATTTGCTATAAATCAGTATATCATCAAAATAGACTACCACAAATCGTCCAATCAAAGCACGTAAAACCTCGTTCATTAATCTCATGAAAGTGCTAGGTGCATTAGTTAACCCAAAAGGCATGACTAACCACTCATATAATCCAAACTTAGTTTTAAAAGCCGTTTTCCATTCATCTCCTAATTTCATGCGAATTTGATGGTATCCACTACGCAAATCAACTTTGGAAAACATGGTAGAGCCACTTAATTCATCAAGCATATCATCTAACCTAGGAATAGGATGACGATAACGAATAGTAATATTATTAATGGCTCGACAATCAACACACATACGCCATGTTCCATCCTTTTTAGGCACTAATATAACAGGAACAGCACAAGGACTAAGGGATTCACGTATGTAACCTTTGTCGAGTAGCTCTTGTACTTGACGCTGAATCTCCTTTGTCTCCTCCGGATTGGTACGGTATGGCGCACGGTTGGGCAGTGAAGCACCGGGAATTAAGTCAATCTGATGCTCAATCCCTCGAATAGGTGGTAATCCCGGTGGTACGTCTTGTGGAAAGACGTCAATAAACTCCTGCAAAAGGTCAGTGACAACAGGAGGCAAAGAAGGAGGCAATTCCTCAAATGAAAACAAAGCTTCTTTGCACACAAAAGCATAGCACACATATTGACTAACATCCAAATCTGAAATATCAACTTTAGTAGCAAGCAAAGTTGGACTAGTCAATTTAATTTCATTAGACACAGCAGAAGAAGATTTGCTATTAGTCTTATGTTGTTGCTCAAATTCTTTGGCTGCTATCTCATTTTCACTCTTATTTTTCTCCTGTTTAGCTTTACTAGCTCTAGCAAGATCATCTTTCACAATTTGTTCAGGAGACATAGGAAGTAAAGCAATATTTTTATCCTGATGAACCAGAGTAAACTGATTTGTCCTACCATGGTGTACAACATTCCTATCAAATTGCCATGGTCTACCAAGTAAAAGAGAGCATGCTTGCATGGGTACCACATCACAATCAACATAATCAGCATATGCAGCAATGCTAAAGTGCACACGAACAGAACGCGTTACCTTAATCTTACCACTATTGTTAAACCACTGAATATAGTACGGATGGGGGTGTGGTCTTGTGGTGAGAGATAGCTTCTCCACCAACTCCATGCTAGCCAAGTTGTTGCAACTCCCTCCGTCAATGATGATGCGAACCGAACGTTCTTTCACCACTCCCTTTGTGTGGAACAAATTATGCCTCTGGTTTTGCTCAGCCTTCATTACCTGCACACTTAACACACGTTGAGCAACCAAACTAGCATATTTATCTGCATCATCAGGAGCCATATACTCCATATCATGAGCATCATCATGGGCACCCTGTTCCTCATGAGCAATGAGAACTAAAGTCTCCTCATCATAGTCACTCGCTGACTCATACCCACCATCCGCCGTAATAATCATCACACGCTTGGAGGGACAGTCTTTTGCGAAGTGACCTCCACCTTGGCACCTGCGACATTTAATATCACGATCTCGTGTTTGCCCTGTGGAAGCCATGGATGAAGAAGAACTCGCCGCTGGACCACTCTGTGCACCCTTGAATGGTGGCGCTGACTGTTTTGGTGGCTCCCTGTAAGAATGAGCGGCTGAAGTAGAGGGTGGAGCAGCAGGACGTGTGGATGTAGAAGGTCCACGCGATGTCCATGATGTATTTCGTCCTGCAGAAAAGTTAGGTCTCGTAGCGGCCTGTCGATCCTGCACTTCACGTTCAGCTTTACAAGCAAGATGAAACAAACGAGTAATAGTAGCATAGTCCTTGTATTCTAGAATAGTTTGTATCTCCCTGTTTAAGCCACCTATGAAACGTGCAAACATAGCTTCATTATCCTCTACTAGGCCACATCTAATCAATCCAGTTTGTAATTCTTGATAATATTCCTCTACAGAATTTTTTCCTTGTCTCAAACGCTGTAATTTTTGTAGCAATTCACGTTGATAATAAGGAGGAACCCAGCGAGTACGCATAGCATCTTTTAAAGCAGCCCAAGTAGCTGGAATATTATTAGCATGCAATCTACAATGTTCAGACCACCAAATAGATGCAAAACCCGTGAATTCACAAACAGCAGCAGTAACACGTCTATTCTCAGGATATTGTAAACATGTAAAGCGTTGTTCAGTTTCTAACTCCCAAGTAAGATAAGCATCAGGAATATATCTACCCTCAAACGGCTTAAGATTCAATTTAAGTTTAGGCACATGTTCATCATCGCGTACCTGAGGGGGTGGTTGGTGTCGACCGTGGCGAATGTTGGGACGTGGACGTCCAGCTGGCTGTTCATAGGCCGCTTCTTGTTCCACCTCCTCCTCGTAATCACCCTCGTAGTTGTCGTCCTGGCCGACGTCAGAGGCAGCAGCAGCAGTAACTGTAGCAGCAGCAGGAGCACCAGCAGCTTGTCCGCCCGGAAACAGAATACGTCGTGCACGTCGTGGTGGCGGTGGCTGTGCTGGAGCGGCCGCAGGCTGTATAGGTAAGCGTGCGAGCAACTCAGTAAACTTGGCGTCGAGCTTGGTGTCGATCATCTTCTCCACACCATCAATCGCCTCTGTAAATCTGTTCTCGATGTCATTCACCTGTTCAGACATCAGTTGTGCAAATTTATCATGTAATGCTTTGTTTGTCATATTCTCCCAATCAGGTGCATCCCGCGCCACTTCATCATGGGATCCTGGCATGGTTAGCAGAAATAGAAAACACACAGAAGTATGATCCTACTTCGACTAATGGGATGTGGGGTGGTGGGAAGCACAAATCCGTCAAGCTTTTCTTCAGTTCTTACCGATTCTTACCTAGCAGCAGGTGGTGATGTACAACCAACGGGTCAAAACTCTCAGAGATGTGGTAGAGCGATGGCCAGGAGGTGTCAACCGCACGAAGTAGAATATATGTGGAGCTGTAGGTAGGTTTGACAAATATGGTAGCAAAAAGCTCAACAGTAATCAAAACAGAGATGCAAAGTTGAATAAACACTCAACGTCGGTACTGTGCTGATCCTAGGCTAGACCGTACTAGAGACGCGAGCCTAAAACACCAACGAAAGCACGGCGCGGCACGTAATCAACTGAGAAGCACACTCTGGAAAAAAAAAATTTCTCTTTTTTTTTTGTTTTTTTTTGCGATGCGGGACTGCGGTGGCTGAAAAAGTGCGAAAAAATCAGTATGGTAGAGAACGGCTCAAAACGAGTTTCTGGACCTAAGGAACGTATGGGCACGAATTTTTTTTACCCCTGAAAATTTTGGCCTAAAAACTGCTCTGAAAAGCGTGGCAGACTCTTTTTTTTTTTTTTTTTTTTTTTTTTTTTTTTTTGGAAATCACCCCCTTCTACGTACGACAAAGATTGGTGAAATCCGACTCTAATCAACTCAAACTAATCTGGCTATGGAGAGGTCACGAACCGTACTGATGATGGAACTCAACTCGGACTCGTGGTACGTGGTGGTGTATATGGACTCTGCTTGGCGGAACGTGGTGGTCTATCTGGACTCGGATTGGCGGAACGTGGTAGGGTGACTACTGTGCGGCGGCGACGTGGCAAACTGTGATCAGAACTCGAAACTCTAAGGGAACTAGACGCTAAGATCAGCAACTTGACACAACGATGCAACCGTAAATTCAACAAAGCAAGTACTGAAAAGAAAACTGGACAAAGGCTCGGACTGTCTTGGGACGTGATGATCTAACCCTAAATTTTTTTTTGGCTTTTTCGTGGGCTGTAGGTATGACGAACAGAATCAATCTAGACTACGAAAACTGGTAAATCTCACCGAGCAACCTGGAAATCTGATACCACTTGATAGAGGCGAAGGTGTCCCGATGTTTCGATGAGATGGTGGAGATCGATTATGGTGGAGTAGACTTTCACGACCCGACTACGAACGTGCGAAGACGTTGCGCCTTAGCGATAGCTAAACCAACTCCGAGAGGTTATTGATCCCGCGGATGCACGATCAACCTGACCACGAAGGTCTAATTCCTGCAAGCAATCGAAGAACAAGCAAGAACTAAGAATTGCAATCTGGATATTGCGAATATAAGATGAAAGATTACGAAAGTTGGGGTTCCAATGAGGTCTTGGCCTGGTCGGATGACACAAACGAAGAGCTCGAAGTTGCGGCTATGGCTAACTTAAATCTAATTAAAACCCAAGTCTAAACGACGCCCTAAGGGCTGTATATATGGGGGAACAGAGGGGATTTTCGTGACCCCTTGGAGGTGGGGTCCGAAAACAACCCTAACTCGGTTTCCCCACACATACGGACTCTAAAAACAGCCTATAAGGTGGTATTTCGAAATTACATGGGCCCAGCCCAATATTAAGGTGACGCAGCACCTATAATTGCCCTTGGACGAAAATAATGAAGTGGCATCTCGCGTATTTCGTCCAAGACTTCATGCGCGCCTTATGGTGGCTTCAAAGTGCGATAATCACCACGGGAAGCTCCGCTGTCCTTTCCCGCGCGCGCACCTTCTTCTCCATGCTTGATCCCGCTCCAATGACCATCCTTCTTGTCCATGCTAGGTCCTTCATTCATAAGCAAAACAAAAGTATCTAATTTAGGCAGTATCATATGTTCATGAACAATAGAAGGATTCGCAAGAAACGAAAGTACCTGATAATTTAGTTGACGTGCACGAGCTCTAGTAACTGGTCCAATATGTGTAGTTGGTGAGGATATGGGTGTAACATTAGTAGGGATGTCCTCATCAACTTCCCCACGACAAAGCACGCCATAGCACTCACACTTATCTTGGTGTATTTTAGAAGTATCCGGTTCAAGTTATCTAATAATCAAGCTAAGCTTTCCAAGTAGTCCATAACCGCGGACGCGGCTATTCGAATAGTTTTGATAACCTTGCAAGGGTGTACCGCTACACACACATGACCATCATCTACCGCCTTTGATCTCGACACCATTCAAGGGGTGCCACGAGGATGCTCACCACAACTGTTACCTCATAGCCTATCTAGTCCAAGAAAGCCGCCTACTTGGGTTGGCTACCACTATCGTGAACCCGGCCGGTTTACCGAAGTGGACCCAAGCGATGTGTGCGTGGTGCATAAGCCGGTCTCGGGTGAGCCGTTCTCTCACTTAGCATCCAGGCCACAAGCCTACCAGAACTCCGAACTACTGCGACATCTGGACATCGAAAGGGATGAGTTAATAAGTTGAGAGGGGTCAGTGAGCCCAATGTGTGGTTGTACTCTTCATCTTGGATCACCACACAAGAACTCGGACTTAGGGCGGTGTTCAACGAGACAACCCACCGTGTACTCCTACACAGCCTCTCATCGTTCACCTTGTATTAGGGTCGATTCACCAACACTTTTCTACCATCATCCACATGATCATTACCATCCCGACTCACATCACAGTAACAACATGGTATCATACTAAGCATGCAATAAGCGATAACATTTGCAAAGGCCACATGATATCAAACAACTCCTACAGTTGCTAGGATTGTGGTTTGCTTACTACTGTGACAAAATGATAGGTCATGCAAAGGAATGGGTTCATCTATGCGGTAGAAACAAAGCATGGTGATCATCCTAAACAATGCATAAGCGAGACATGAGAGGGAAGTGGGATTTTATCGACATGATCAATGGGGTTTTGCTTGCCTTGCTGACGAGGTTCGGGTTCTGGATCTTCAGCGAAGGGGGTGACCTCTTGCTCCGGTTCCACCTCTACTCGGCAAGCAAAGCACGAAGTAGCAATCAATATGAATGCAATGCTCAAGCACATGATGGAATGTTAAAGCTTGAAGTATAATTTTGATGTGTGAGGCAATTCCATTTAAGTGGAATATATTGCATTTAAAATGCAAATTCAAACTCCACATTTGAATTCAACATTAACCAAGTTATATGTGATATAGTTTGATCATTTTGAATCAACTTCAAATGTGTATGATATGCCTCGGAAGTGTGGTTGAAGTATAGCTTAAATCCATGGTCCAAGTTGCAAACTCAATTGATTTGAATTTGAAATAAATTCAAATAAACCAAATGACATATGCTACTGGTCCCATTTTAAATTCAACTCAAACAGAGTTGAAAGTTGCATATTTGTAAAGATAATTTTCTCCTGATCATTTTTCATATATTATTTGTCCAATTTGGAGTTAATATGAATTTTCTATGAATTTCCAAAGTTTGGGGTATTTTCTGGATTTTCTGGAATTATTTAAACCATTTTGCTTTTCTGGAAATTCAATTAAATGATTTACTGCGTCAGGCTGACGTCAGGCTGGCGTCAGGGGGGGGGGCTGACATGTGGGGCCACCTTGTCAGTGGCTGGGTTAACTTAACCCGTGGGTTAAATTAATCCAGTGGCTTAATTAAGCCACTGGGCCCACTGGTCAGTGACCCAGGGGGTCACTAACTGGGTGATTAGTGGCTAACCCACCGGCGGCTTGACGCCGGCGACTGGAGCCACGGCGGCGACTCGCCGGAATGAGCTAGGGGCCACGGGAAGCCACGGGGAGGACACCATCTTGCTCCTGGAGGTCGTCCGCGTCTTTTGGAGGCATCAGGGGTTCGCGGGGTGCTCGGAATCGACGACGGCGACGACTCCGGCGGAAGCAGAACCACGGCGAAGTCGTAGACGACGCTACCGTGCACGGTTCGGGCTGAACTCGCTCGCGTTCGAAAGCTAGCATGCTCAGGAGCCAAACGCACGCTCTGGTTGAGACGAAGGGGCACAGGGGCGACCTCGAGCTCATCCATGGCGGCGAGAAGCTTCGGCATCCATGGCGGATCAGGCTAGAGCGAGCAAACCAGGGGAAGAAGAGAGGGGTTTCACTTGTAAGCTCACCCTGAGTCCAGCAGAGGTGGTGGCGAGGGCTGGGGTGGCTCAACGGCGACGGAATTGACGAAGTCTTCCACGACGGCTGGCGGAAGCTCGAGGAAGAATCCGGCGACTTCGACGGCTCCGAGTTCGATTCCTGCTTCAGTTCGACGAGGACGACGACGGCGAAGCGATTGGACACCTTGGCTTGACTACTTGACGTTGATGGCCACGAGTTCTTGCGACGGCGAGCGGCGGCGCTCTCGGGTGGCGATGGAAACGAACACGGGAGGAGGAGGAGGAAGCTCTGGAGGGGGGGAATGGACGCGTCGTTCTCCAGGGCGCGTCCAGGTGCGAGAAGGGGCCACGGGGAGGGGTGGAAGCTCGTCGACGACGATGTGTCGCCACCAGCTAGCTCGGTGGCATTCCACCGAGCAGCTTGGAGGCGCGGGAGGGGGAAGAAGACCCCCGTGCCCCTTTGGGCCGGCTGGGCTGGGGTGGGCCGACTTCGCCTGGGCGCCAGGTAAGGTTTTTCCCTTTTCTGTTTAATCTTTCCTTTCTGTTTTTCTGTAATTTGTTCTGTTTAGTTAAAATAAATAGCTAAACATTTTATTAAATGCTGAAAATTTTTATGTGGCCTCATAAAAATATCAACTAGCCACTCATAAACTTTCAACATTTTTAAAATTCAAATGATTTGAATTTTAAATCAAAAAGGGGTATTTCATTAATTCCAAGGTACTGTTTGAATATTTGAAAAATCTATGAGCATGGGATGGGTCCCACATCACTTGATATGTGATCACACTCATTTATAAGACTTTTGAAAACTCTAACATGAATTTTTGGAAAATATTTTTATCTGGCCTTTTGAATTAATTCATTTGGGGGGTGTTCCTTCTCCTATTTTGATTTTGAATTTGATTTCCAAGATTTCTTTTTGAAATTTTGACATGATGCAAAGGCACTAGATAACCCTAGCACATACCTAACAGAGGGATCTGACAACTCGCCCCCACTCAAAAGAATCTCGTCCCGAGATTCAGAAGTCTGCGGGAGGAAGGAGGGGTACTCGGTAAGGAGACGGTCTTCTCTTTCCCACGTGGCTTCTCTTTCAGAGTGGTGTGACCATTGCACTTTTAGAAACCTAATCTTCTGACGACGAGTGACACGCTCTGCGGAATCAAGAATACGAACGGGGTATTCTCGATAAGAAAGGTCATCTTGGAGATCAAGCGTTTCATGGTCGACTTCGCGGATGGGGTCCTTGAAGCAACGCCTGAGTTGGGATACATGGAATACATCGTGTACTCGGGAAAGGTGCGGAGGTAGTTCAAGTTGGTAGGAAACTTCTCCACGTTTAGCAATAATGCGGAAAGGTCCGATGTAACGTGGGGCCAACTTGCCTTTGATACCGAAATGTTGGGTTCCCTTCAGAGGAGTAACCCGGAGGTAAGCCTTCTCATCCAGATTGTAGGTTTCTTGCCTATGACGACGATCATAGTAGCTTTTCTGACGAGACTGGGCTGCTTTCAATTGATCACGAACAATGCGAACTTGATCTTCTGCTTCCTTGATCATATCCGGTCCAAAGAATTGTCTTTCACCGGTTTCAGACCAGTTTAGTGGTGTTCGACATCGTCGTCCATACAGGAGTTCAGAAGGAGCCATGTTCAGACTAGATTGAAAACTATTGTTATAAGCAAATTCGGCATATGGAAGAGAATTCTCCCAATTCTTTATGAATGAGATAACACAAGCTCTGAGCATGTCTTCAAGAATTTGGTTAACCCTTTCGACTTGACCGCTAGACTGAGGATGGAAAGCCGTACTAAAGGAGAGATGAGTTCCCAAAGCACGTTGGAAGCTTCCCCAAAATCTAGAGGTGAAAAGGCTACCGCGATCAGAATTGATTTCCAACGGAACACCGTGAAGTGATACAATTCTGGAGATGTACAAGTCCGCTAACTGACTAGCAGTTATAGACTCGCGAACCGGAAGGAAGTGAGCAACTTTGGAAAGCCTATCTATGACAACGAAGATGGCATTGTTTCCCTTCTGGGATCTTGGAAAGCCGGTGATGAAGTCCATACCGACTTTGTCCCATTTCCACTCGGGAATAGACAAAGGTTGAAGTGTACCAGCAGGTCTTTGATGTTCTGCCTTAATGTGACGACAAACATCACATTTGGCGACAAATTGAGCAATGTCTCTCTTCATCCTAGTCCACCAAAATCTCTGGCGTAGATCTCGGTACATTTTGGTGCTACCGGGATGAATTGAGAGGGGTGTGTCATGGGCTTCCTTGAGGACGAGTTGCCTTAGTTCCTTATTCTTAGGTACTACCAAACGATTTCCAAAGAAAACCGTTCCCTTGCTATCTGTGGAGAAACATTTAGCAACTCCGCTAGCAATGTTCTCCTTGATCCGGCGAACACCTCGTGCACGCCTTTGGGCAACTATAATTTGATCCTCAAGGGTTGGTTTCGCCACCAAGGTTGAAACATAGCCATGAGGAACAATCTCAAGATTGAGCTTGCGAAAGTTCTCATGAAGAAGTGGTTGATACTGCTGTAACATGAGGTTGTTACAGTACGACTTACGACTTAGTGCATCAGCCATGACATTGGCTTTGCCTGGGGTGTAAGAAATTGCTACGTCGTAATCTTTTATCAACTCAATCCAGCGTCTTTGCCTGATATTAAGATCTGGCTGGGTGAAAATATATTTGAGGCTTTGGTGGTCGGAATAAATCTCACAACGATTACCAAGGAGGTAATGTCGCCAAGTTGTTAGGGCATGAACTACGGCAGCGAGTTCAAGGTCATGGGTAGGATAATTCTCTTCATGTGGCCGCAACTGGCGTGAAGCATAAGCTACCACATGTTGATCTTGCAGAAGTATGCATCCTAACCCTTGCCGTGATGCATCACAATAGATCTCGAAATCCCTTTTGGTGTCTGGAGGTGCAAGTACGGGTGCGGAAGTCAATCTTCTTTTTAGCTCTTGAAAGCTTTCCTCGCACTTGGGAGTCCATAAGAATTTCTTATCTTTCTTGAGGAGTTCAGTTAGAGGCTTTGCAACTTTAGAAAAGTTCTCGACGAAACGACGGCAATAGCTGGCTAGGCCAAGAAAACTTCTAACTTGCTTAACCGATTCAGGTGGAGTCCAGTCAAGGACGGCCTGAACTCTCTCGGGATTCACAGCAATGCCTTTTGCAGAAATTACGTGGCCTAGTAGGTCACTTCTGGTAGCCAGAATTCACACTTGGAGAATTTAGCGTACAGGCGATGCTCTCTAAGTTTCATCAATACCAGCCTTAAGTGTTCGGCATGATCTCCTTCGTTCTTCGAGTAGATGAGAATATCATCAAGATAAACTACTACAAATTTATCTAGGTACTCCATGAAGATCGAATTCATCAAGCGTGAGAATGTGGTGGGGGCATTGGTTAAACCAAAGGACATGACGGTATACTCGTAAAGACCATAACGAGTAGTAAAAGCCGTTTTGGGAATGTCCTCGTTTCGGATTCTGATCTGATGATAACCTAATCTCAAATCCATCTGTGAGAAGACGGAGGATCCTGCAAGTTGATCATAAAGATCATTGATCCTGGGCAGTGGGTATTTGTTCTTTATCGTCGCTAAATTTAGCGGGCGATAATCTACGCACATCCTTTCTATTCCATCTTTCTTCTTTATGAACAGAACGGGGCAACCCCATGGCGATGAGCTAGGGCGGATGAAGCCTTTTGCCAACGAAGCATCAAGTTGGGTTTTTAGCTCAGCTAACTCATGTGGGGCCATTTTGTATGGGCGTTTGGAAATTGGTGCGGTTCCTGGAACAAGATCCACTATAAATTCTACACACCTGTCGGGTGGCATGCCCGGCAGTTCTTCAGGAAAGACATCCGGGAAGTCATGAACCACCGGAATATCTTCAAGTTCGGGAAGGGGAAGTACATTCAAAGAATGCACTTGGGTTCTTGTTCTGGGTGAGGTATAGTTAACGGTTGTTCCTGAAGGGTGGGTGAGTTTCACGGATTTGCCTTTGCAATCCAGATAGGCATGCTGTCTTGATAGCCAATCCATGCCAAGGATGACATCAATGTCTGAAGACTTGAGGGCTATGAGTGAAGCAAGGAATACTAAACCCTCAATTGCTATTTGATTACCATGGCTCACTCTATTAGTTTGCCATCTTGACCCTGGAGTTTGAATAACCATCGGGGTGGACAATTCAACAAAGGGTAACTCATGACGAAGTGCATAACTTTCCGACATGAATGAATGAGATGCTCCTGGGTCGAAAAGAACGGAAGTAGGAACAAAATTGACTGGGAGCGTACCAAGAATGACGTCAGTGGTGTCGTTAGTCTCTTCAGCGGCAACCTGGTTCAGACGTCCACGAGTGGCGGGAGGAGCAGGTTTGGCGGTGAAGACCTTCTGGGGTGGCTTGCCACGACCATTGTTGTTGTTGTTGCTGCCTCCGGCACGTGGTGGAGCATTCTGGTGCTGGATCTGGTTCTGGGGGCACTCGCGAGAGTAGTGGCCTGCCTGACCACACTTGTAGCAAGCTCCGAAAACAGTGCGTGGAGCTGAGTTGTTTTGTGGAGCTGGGTGGAACTGGGTGGGTGGACGAGGCGCCACATAGGATGGCCTCGGTGGGTTGTTCTGGCGGAACATGCTATTGGGGATCCAAATCTTGCGCTTCTGGGAGCCAGAACTGGATGAACTATCATCTCTGGGGTGTTTGCGAAAATCGTTGGGGGTGTTCATGTCCTCTGCCTTGATGGCCTTGTTGACAAGGACCTGGAAAGTGGCAAAGTCATGAAGGTTGAGCTCGCGACGGAGTCCACTATTGAGGCCACGACGGAACCTCTCTTGTTTCTTGGAGTCGGTGGAGACTTCCTCAGTTGCATAACGAGCAAGTCGGTTGAACTCACGACTGAACTCGTCAACTGTTCTTCTGCCTTGAGTGAGGTTACAGAATTCCTCACGTTTGTGGTCCATGAGACCTTTGGGGATGTGGTGCTCGCGGAAGGACGTGCAGAACTCCTCCCAAGATGCAGGTGGTCCAACTGGGCGCATATTCAGAAAATTCTCCCACCAAGAGCTTGCTGTACCTTCAAGGTGATAGGTGGCATAGTTGACCTTGTCGCCATCTGCAACATGGCCGGCTTGGAGCTTCCTCTCGATGCTGCGAAGCCAGTCATCGGCGTCAAGGGGCTCGGTGGAGTAACTGAAAACCGGGGGATGAAGCCGGATGAAGTCGTTCAGGGACACCAGCTCATTGCGCTGCTGAGTGGTGTTGCGTGCGATGACTTCCAACAGGTGGTGAGAGTCACGGCAGTTCCTCTCGACCTCCATCAGAACTTGGGTCATCGTGGGTGGGGGTGGAAGGTTGTCTTCCTCCTGATTGTTCCCACGACCTTGGTTACGACCAATCTGGCCACGTGTACCTTGAGACATCCTGAAGGTAAAAAAAACCAAAGTCAAACAGAGTTGATTTCAAGAGTCTAATCAAGGTATTGAAGTACTGGAAGGATTACAGAGCAAAGGAAGTAATCATCTTGACAACATGGTGATAAAAGCATACAAGCCATATATTCACAAGCTGTCATACAAACCATACATCGTTTTAGTACAAGCACTAAGCTAATACAAACGTGATGAAGATGATACATCCTTCAGAGGCACTCTGACTTTCTATACATTATTTATCTAAGCCTCTGGAACTTAGACACCTTGATTACAATATACTAGGATACTACTACATCCTCACTAAGTAAGACCACAGGCGGTCTCACTCATCCCCATCTCCATAGTAATCCTCGTAAAAGTTACCCGCGTATCCCGGTAGCTGGAGGTGACCATCGGAAAACACGGAAGCTTGTGGACCCTGATATCCATTTGGGCAAGGATGGGGCCTAGGTCCAGTGTAGGGTGGAAGCAAAGGACCACGAGGTGGAAAAATTCCTCCAATCTCGGGCCAAGCAACTCGAGAAGGCATCTGGGTCCTTACAGGATAGATCGCATCGTACTCCACTGATCCCACGCTCACAAAGGGTGCCAAGAGCGTCAGTGCTCGGTACAGACGAACACGAGTAGCGTGGAGCTCAAAACGGAGAGCGCGTGCATCACGATCTCTGTCACTAGCAAACCTAGCAGTCACCTGGAGTGTTGGATCCTCTGCAGAGTGATTTGAGTAGAGTCCGTTGTAATATCCCTCTTCTCCTGGAAGTGCAGCAGGGATATAGCGGAATGAAGTCTCTCTCAGCATGGTGTGCTCCTCTCTCAGCAGTGTAATACATGAATATGCAGCATCCTGCACAGCCATGTTCTCGGTAACGCCGATGCCATGTCCAAAGTGGATAGGCTGGGTGACTCCAACGTAGTGCGGGTAGATCCGGACAATGCAGTGGAACTGCGTCTGGTTGAAGTCGTGGAACTGCTCCTCGATGGTGTACTCAGGGTACCATCGATATCCCACGTAGGACATCATCTCGATCAACGTGGCGGGATGGCCACGCACATCGAGGCACCTGGTCAAACGAACAATCTGCCGAGGGGGAAGATCTGCCATCTGAAACAGAAAGGAGTTTGCAAATGCATCAGATTATGAGATAAACCTGGAATGACTCGGACAGCATAACGGCTGTAATTGTAAGAAATGACAATTTCTTTCAATCATGAAAACAGCACTTACATAATATGATGTAAGAAATCAGCATTATAACAATGCTAGGAAAACCTCACACAACTTTCCTACGGCTATAAGGAAGCAATCAACGAGATGTGCTAAACAGACAGAGGAGAGCCTAGTCCTGTCTTCCCGTAGAACAAGATGAGGGTGACTCAGAACTCAGAACGAAGGGGGTAAGGAGAAAAAAAAGAAGCCTTACGTTGTTCCCTTATATACCCAGAGTAACTATATAACTATAGCAAGCTAGACTCAACTTCGGCCAAGGCTATTAGTCCTACAGTCAGTCCTGCTCTGATACCAAGTCTGTCGGGACCTGGGGTTAGCGTATGCAAGTCCAGTTAAGACATAGTCATATGGAGAGCCGAGAACCGCACCCACTTGTCTAAGCAGACAAGGCCAAGCACTGAACATTCTCGGAAAGCATCGTACGTGAGGGGCATCCCATCCAGGCCGGATGATCAACTGAGATGGGTCCTCATCGTACGCACACAAGTCAAATGATATGGGTGGTGAAATCCCATATTCAAAGACAAGTCGCCTCAACCATACTATCGACTATCTCAAAACTCTTACATAGACTTACTCCAGCCCGATCACTTAATCGGGGTCTAGGGCGGGCTCGATCATACCACAAAGTGTGCACGAGACGGAGTCTCGAAAAATCGCATCGCGATGCCCCAAGCTGCGCACATCTAAGGGCCACTTGGTGTATGAAAGACCGCCAGCCAGAACACAACTAAGGATTCGAAAACCCATACGTAGACATGCATGTTATAAACATACACGCAGCACACATGCCTTGTATGAACAGCAGATACCATTGCAATTCTCTACAAAGTGTACATTTTATTTATAACTCTTATAGAGTACACACAGAGATCACATACATGTGATCCAACATTACAACATAAAGCGGAAGCAAATTATGTCTGAATACAGACAAGTTTAACAAATTGGCTTAAGAAGCCTTATTCAAACATAAAGCCCTCCACGAGGGAACCAGTCTGCTGACTGGGACTAGACTAGCTTAACTTCAGTCGTACATCTCGATGAAGAAACCACCTTCGGGGTCAGTGGCGTCATCAAATTGGCTTAAGAAGCCTTATTCAAACATAAAGCCCTCCACGAGGGAACCAGTCTGCTGACTGGGACTAGACTAGCTTAACTTCAGTCGTACAGCTCGATGAAGAAACCACCTTCGGGGTCAGTGGCGTCATCTAAAACATAGATTAAGCAAACGTGAGTACAAAGGCGTACTCAGCAAGACTTACGTAGGAACTATACTACTCATGCACATGTATGAAGGGAAAGGGAGGTGGGGTTCACTTGCAGAAATGCCAGCTTTGACTTGGCTAATCCTGAACTACGAGTACCAGACTTTGAGGTAAGAAGTGTACACGAGTCCACTACTTTCTCCAACCAATACACCACTATGGTGACTTCCTCGACTTCCCCACGACAAAGCACGCCATAGCACTCACACTTATCTTGGTGTATTTTAGAAGTATCCGGTTCAAGTTATCTAATAATCAAGCTAAGCTTTCCAAGTAGTCCATAACCGCGGACGCGGCTATTCGAATAGTTTTGATAACCTTGCAAGGGTGTACCGCTACACACACATGACCATCATCTACCGCCTTTGATCTCGACACCATTCAAGGGGTGCCACGAGGATGCTCACCACAACTGTTACCTCATAGCCTATCTAGTCCAAGAAAGCCGCCTACTTGGGTTGGCTACCACTATCGTGAACCCGGCCGGTTTACCGAAGTGGACCCAAGCGATGTGTGCGTGGTGCATAAGCCGGTCTCGGGTGAGCCGTTCTCTCACTTAGCATCCAGGCCACAAGCCTACCAGAACTCCGAACTACTGCGACATCTGGACATCGAAAGGGATGAGTTAATAAGTTGAGAGGGGTCAGTGAGCCCAATGTGTGGTTGTACTCTTCATCTTGGATCACCACACAAGAACTCGGACTTAGGGCGGTGTTCAACGAGACAACCCACCGTGTACTCCTACACAGCCTCTCATCGTTCACCTTGTATTAGGGTCGATTCACCAACACTTTTCTACCATCATCCACATGATCATTACCATCCCGACTCACATCACAGTAACAACATGGTATCATACTAAGCATGCAATAAGCGATAACATTTGCAAAGGCCACATGATATCAAACAACTCCTACAGTTGCTAGGATTGTGGTTTGCTTACTACTGTGACAAAATGATAGGTCATGCAAAGGAATGGGTTCATCTATGCGGTAGAAACGAAGCATGGTGATCATCCTAAACAATGCATAAGCGAGACATGAGAGGGAAGTGGGATTTTATCGACATGATCAATGGGGTTTTGCTTGCCTTGCTGACGAGGTTCGGGTTCTGGATCTTCAGCGAAGGGGGTGACCTCTTGCTCCGGTTCCACCTCTACTCGGCAAGCAAAGCACGAAGTAGCAATCAATATGAATGCAATGCTCAAGCACATGATGGAATGTTAAAGCTTGAAGTATAATTTTGATGTGTGAGGCAATTCCATTTAAGTGGAATATATTGCATTTAAAATGCAAATTCAAACTCCACATTTGAATTCAACATTAACCAAGTTATATGTGATATAGTTTGATCATTTTGAATCAACTTCAAATGTGTATGATATGCCTCTGAAGTGTGGTTGAAGTATAGCTTAAATCCATGGTCCAAGTTGCAAACTCAATTGATTTGAATTTGAAATAAATTCAAATAAACCAAATGACATATGCTACTGGTCCCATTTTAAATTCAACTCAAACAGAGTTGAAAGTTGCATATTTGTAAAGATAATTTTCTCCTGATCATTTTTCATATATTATTTGTCCAATTTGGAGTTAATATGAATTTTCTATGAATTTCCAAAGTTTGGGGTATTTTCTGGATTTTCTGGAATTATTTAAACCATTTTGCTTTTCTGGAAATTCAATTAAATGATTTACTGCGTCAGGATGACGTCAGGCTGGCGTCAGGGGGGGGGGCTGACATGTGGGGCCACCCTGTCAGTGGCTGGGTTAACTTAACCCGTGGGTTAAATTAATCCAGTGGCTTAATTAAGCCACTGGGCCCACTGGTCAGTGACCCAGGGGGTCACTAACTGGGTGATTAGTGGCTAACCCACCGGCGGCTTGACGCCAGCGACTGGAGCCACGGCGGCGACTCGCCGGAATGAGCTAGGGGCCACGGGAAGCCACGGGGAGGACACCATCTTGCTCCTGGAGGTCGTCCGCATCTTCTGGAGGCATCAGGGGTTCGCGGGGTGCTCGGAATCGACGACGGCGACGACTCCGGCGGAAGTAGAACCACGGCGAGGTCGTAGACGACGCTACCGTGCACGGTTCGGGCTGAACTCGCTCGCGTTCGAAAGCTAGCATGCTCAGGAGCCAAACGCACGCTCTGGCTGAGACGAAGGGGCACAGGGGCGACCTCGAGCTCATCCATGGCGGCGACAAGCTTCGGCATCCATGGCGGATATGGCTAGAGCGAGCAAACCAGGGGAAGAAGAGAGGGGTTTCACTCGTAAGCTCACCCTGAGTCCAGCAGAGGTGGTGGCGAGGGCTGGGGTGGATCAACGGCGACGGAATTGACGAAGTCTTCCACGGCGGCCGGCGGAAGCTCGAGGAAGAATCCGACGACTTCGACGGCTCCGAGTTCGATTCCTGCTTCAGTTCGACGAGGACGACGACGGCGAAGCGATTGGACACCTTGGCTTGACTCCTTGACGTCGATGGCCACGAGTTCTTGCGACGGCGAGCGGCGGCGCTCTCGGGTGGCGATGGAAACGAACACGGGAGGAGGAGGAGGAAGCTCTGGAGGGGGGGAATGGACGTGTCGTTCTCCAGGGCGCGTCCAGGTGCGAGAAGGGGCCACGGGGAGGGGTGGAAGCTCGTCGACGACGACGTGTCGCCACCAGCTAGCTCGGTGGCATTCCCTGGGGGAGGGGGAAGAAGACCCCCGTGCCCCTTTGGGCCGGCTGGGCTGGGGTGGGCCGACTTCGCCTGGGCGCCGGGTAAGGTTTTTCCCTTTTCTGTTTAATCTTTCCTTTCTGTTTTTCTGTAATTTGTTCTGTTTAGTTAAAATAAATAGCTAAACATTTTATTAAATGCTGAAAACTTTTATGTGGCCTCATAAAAATATCAACTAGCCACTCATAAACTTTCAACATTTTTAAAATTCAAATGATTTGAATTTTAAATCAAAAAGGGGTATTTCATTAATTCAAGGTACTGTTTGAATATTTGAAAAATCTATGAGCATGGGATGGGTCCCACATCACTTGATATGTGATCACACTCATTTATAAGACTTTTCAAAACTCTAACATGAATTTTTGGAAAATATTTTTATCTGGCCTTTTGAATTAATTCATCTGGGGGGTGTTCCTTCTCCCATTTTGATTTTGAATTTGATTTCCAAGATTTCTTTTTGAAATTTTGACATGATGCAAAGGCACTAGCTAACCCTAGCACATACCTAACAGAGGTATCTGACAACTCGCCCCCACTCAAAAGAATCTCGTCCCGAGATTCAGAAGTCTGCGGGAGGAAGGAGGGGTACTCGGTAAGGAGACGGTCTTCTCTTTCCCACGTGGCTTCTCTTTCAGAGTGGTGTGACCATTGCACTTTCAGAAACCTAATCTTCTGACGACGAGTGACACGCTCTGCGGAATCAAGAATACGAACGGGGTATTCTCGATAAGAAAGGTCATCTTGGAGATCAAGCGTTTCATGGTCGACTTCGCGGATGGGGTCCTTGAAGCAACGCCTGAGTTGGGATACATGGAATACATCGTGTACTCGGGAAAGGTGCGGAGGTAGTTCAAGTTGGTAGGCAACTTCTCCACGTTTAGCAATAATGCGGAAAGGCCCGATGTAACGTGGAGCCAACTTGCCTTTGATACCGAAACGTTGGGTTCCCTTCAGAGGAGTAACCCGGAGGTAAGCCTTCTCATCCAGATTGTAGCTTTCTTGCCTATGACGACGATCATAGTAGCTTTTCTGACGAGACTGGGCTGCTTTCAATTGATCACGAACAATGCGAACTTGATCTTCTGCTTCCTTGATCATATCCGGTCCAAAGAATTGTCTTTCACCGGTTTCAGACCAGTTTAGTGGTGTTCGACATCGTCGTCCATACAGGAGTTCAAAAGGAGCCATGTTCAGACTAGATTGAAAACTATTGTTATAAGCAAATTCGGCATATGGAAGAGAATTCTCCAAATTCTTTCCGAATGAGATAACACAAGCTCTGAGCATGTCTTCAAGAATTTGGTTAACCCTTTCGACTTGACCGCTAGACTGAGGATGGAAAGCCATACTAAAGGAGAGATGAGTTCCCAAAGCACGTTGGAAGCTTCCCCAAAATCTAGAGGTGAAAAGGCTACCGCGATCAGAATTGATTTCCAACGGAACACCGTGAAGTGATACAATTCTGGAGATGTACAAGTCCGCTAACTGACTAGCAGTTATAGACTCGCGAACCGGAAGGAAGTGAGCAACTTTGGAAAGCCTATCTATGACAACGAAGATGGCATTGTTTCCCTTCTGGGTTCTTGGAAAGCCGGTGATGAAGTCCATACCGACTTGATCAACGTGTGTGTGTGCCTTGACTGCTTCTTCTTCGTCGGGATGCGAAGAGGAGGACAAGGATAGGATAGGTGTTATGATTGCGTAAGTAGTTGATAGCAAGACTTGTTGGAGGTGATTCCTCATCGAATGCTTGGCTTCTTATCTTACTCTCTAGATCGTTAGCCACTTCATAAATGCTAGTGCGGCAGCAACCTCACCACTTACCCCTTCCTTACAGTAAACTACTAGTTGTCCTAGAATGACGAGTGATGAAGTCCTTGCTGGGTCAGCTGACCACTACAGTTGGATGCTGAGTACTTCTGTACTCATGATACTACCCCAAACTCTTTTCAGGGTTCTCGATCGACAACAGGTATGGTGAGCGACGTTTCACATGGAGACTCGACGACGACTAGTTAGGCGGATCCCGGCGGAGGGCCTGGACCCGTGTGGTTATGGGATCGATGTTTTTCTCTTTTCCACTAGGCATTCGATTGTAGTCTGTACTCAGACATGTACCTTCCGCTGATGTATTGTATTTAAGGCAGTTGTATGCCGATTGTATGAGATGTTGTATCCTATATCTGTAATGTTGTGATATCATGTTGGAAATCCGGGGCGTATGACTTCGTCATATGTCGAGGTGGGACCGATATGTGCTACGTCCCCGGATCTGGATGGAAACATCTAGATCTGGAACAGTACCGCATATCGGGCCTTACAACTAACCCCTGCTGTTCAGGCAGGATGGCGGACGATCCCCCATCCCCACCGTATTTTGCCGCCGTGATGCAACAGTTTGAGCTGAACGTGAGCAGTTTGATCTGAACCTTCTGTTCATGTCCGGAGTAATGGCCCAGCTTCCAAACCAGAATTCCCCAATCACACTGCAAGAGTTCGTGCGCCTCAACCCGTCCACCTTTCGCGACTCCACAAATCCTATGGATGCTGATGATTGGATTCGTGATATCGCCTTTCAGATGGAGTCAGCTGCTGTTGCCCCTGACAGTTATGTCACCTATGCGACGTATCATTTGAGGGGTCCAGCTGCTCAATGCTGGGAAAGCCACAGGCTTGCGCTGCCAGATGGAACTGTAACTACTTGGCAAGAATTTCAGTCAGCATTCCATACATGGCACATTCCTCTAGGTCTGATGGACCAGAAGAAGGAGGAGTTCCGCAAAATCCGTTAGGGCCAGACAACTGTTGATGAATATCATAGGAAATTCCTTGACTTGTCTCTCTGTGTTGAGAGAGACGGCGCCACCGACGCTCGCAAACAGGAGAGATTCCGAGAAGGACTGCATCCTAAAATAGAGCTCGAACTTGTCCTTCATGATTGTGCGGACTTTGCGACCCTTGTCAGCAAGGCTTTCCTAGTCGAAACTGCTCTGACTAAGCACCATGAGTCGCTCAAGAGTGCTCGAGATGCTGGCCCATCTTCGGGTCGGCCTGCTCAGAAACTTAGAGTATGGCTCCCGCACAATGTTTTTCACCGGCCCGCACCAACGCCAAGGCCGTCGTATGCTGCACCTCGTCTGCCTCCACCGCCGATACAACTAACGATTCCGACTGGACAACCCAATATTATGGCTCCTCCCCCTAATGATGGCCTATGCCGCCAGTGTGGACAGCCAGGTCACCGTGCACCATGTCCTCCCGTTGACCGAAAGAGGAACTGTCAAAACCGTCGTACCAGGAAAGGTAATACCAAGCCGCCTCTTGTTGAACGTGGATATGCCAATCATGTTGATGTTGAGAAGGCTAGGATGGATCCGACTATCATGATGGGAACCCTCCTTGTTAATTCAGTACCCGCTTCTGTTCTGTTTGATTCAGGAGCCTCACATTCCTTCATATCTGCTCTATTTGCCCGTAAGCAAGACTTGCCGTTCAAAAACCTGTACCCTCCGCTGGTGGTTTATTCTCCTTGTTCCATTTGGGATACCTCGATGATAGCCCACAACAATCATATTGAAATTGTAGGATGGGTGTTTGCTGCTTCACTCATGTCCCTCAAGGTTTCTACCATTGACGTTATTTTCGGTATGGATTAGTTGAAAGCGCATGATGCTCACATCCGTTGTGGAACTAAAATAGTTCAGCTAACTCACCCTTCTGGAAAGACAATTCTGTACTCGGCCCGAACAGTTCAACATGCCGAAAGCCAGATATATGCTCCGAACGCACTGAATGCCTCACCTCTTGAAGGAATTGAGAACGTTCCAGTCGTTCGCGATTTTCTCGACGTCTTCCCAGAAGAACTGTCGGGAATACCCCCGATCAGAGACGTCGAATTCGTCATCGACTTGAAGCCTGGAACCGTCCCTATTGCTAAAAGCCCTTATAAGATGCTGCCTCACCACCTCCTTGAACTAAAGAAGGAGATCGACATGGAAATCCACAAAGGCTTCATCCGTCCAAGTTCCTCTGCTTGGGGAGCACCTTCGCTCTTTGTCAAGAAGAGCGATGGAACGAACCATTTGGTCCAAGATTACCGACCTATCAACCAGGCAACTATACAGAACAAGTATCCGCTTCCTCGGATCAACGATCTATATGATCAACTTACTGGATCTACGGTGTTCTCTTAACTCGACTTGAGGTTGGGTTACCATCAGATCCGAGTCCGTGAAGAGGACATCCTGAAGACCCCTTTCATTACTCGCTATGGTTCATACGAGTACACCGTCATGTCCTTTGGCCTGACCAATACTCCGGCCACTTTCTCTCGATTGATGAACTATATATTCATGGAATACCTCGACAAGTTCGTCGTGGTTTATCTGGAAGATATCTTAGTATACTCCAAGAATGAAGAGGAACATGCTGAACACCTTCGTCTTATACTGGAAAAGCTTCGAGAACACAAACTCTATGCTAAGTATTCGAAGTGTGAGTCCTGGCTTCCCGAAGTAACTTACCTTGGTCATGTGATTTCCAAGGATGGCGTTGCCGTCAACCCAGAACGTATTCAGGCTATTCTTGACAGGACTCCTCCCAGGACTGTCAAGCAAGTCAGAAGTTTCCTCGGCCTCGCTAGCTATTGTCGCCGTTTCGTCGAGAATTTCTCCAAGATTTCCAAGCCTCTGACTAATCTGCTTCACAAAGGCATCAAGTTTGAGTGGACAGACAAATGCCAGGAAAGTTTTCAAGCTCTCAAGGACAATTCACTTCTCCCCCAGTGCTTGCTACCCCTGATACTCAGAAGGACTTCGTGACATATTGCGACGCATCTCGTCAAGGCTTAGGCTGTGTCCTAATGCAAGAGCGCAAAGTGATTGCGTATGACTCACGTCAGTTGCATTCTGACGAAGATAAGTACCCAACGGATGATCTTGAATTGGAAGCAGTAATTTATGCATTGAAGCTGTGGCGACATTACCTTGTCGGTAATCGTCGTGAGATCTACACCGACCACCAAAGCCTGAAGTACTTGTTTACTTAGCCAGACCTGAATCTCCGCCAACAAAGATGGCTCGAGACAATAGTCGATTTCAACATGGATATTCATTACACCCCTGGAAAAGCTAATGTGATGGCTGATGCCCTGAGTCGCAAAGCCTACTGTAGTGAACTTGAGGTTCAAATACAACAACCACCTCTGTATGAAAAGCTCTGCAAGCTGAACATCGAAATTGTTCCGCAGGGATATGTGAATTCCCTGGTTGTCGAACCAGACTTATAGAACCGCATGAAGTTTGCACATAAATATGACTCTGACATTCTGAAGATTAAGCGGTATGTCGCAAGTGGGAAGCCCTCATCCTTCACTATTGCCGATGATGGTACATTGTACTTCAAGGGTCGGCTAGTGGTCGCCATAAACACGCCCAACCTAAACTACGCCCCGCATGTCATGAAAGAAGCTCACGATACCCCTTTGTCGATTCACCCTGGTAGTACCAAGATGTACCAAGACATTCGTCAGCGGTACTGGTGGTCTAACATGAAACAAGACATTGCGCGTTATGTTGATGAATGTGACGTTTGCCGTCGCGTCAAGGCAGAACATCAAAGACCTGCCGGAACTCTGCAACCACTCTCTATTCCTGAATGGAAATGGGACAAGATCGAAATGGACTTCGCCACTGGTTTTCCCTGATCACAGAAGGGTCATGATGCCATCTTTGTCGTCATCGACCGATTCTCCAAGGTTTCCCACTTTCTGCCAGTCAAGGATACGATCTCTGCTAGTCAGTTAGCAGACTTATATGTTTCCAGAATTGTTTCCCTCCACGGTATTCCGTTGGAGATCAGTTCTGACCGTGGCAGCATTTTCACCTCAAGGTTTTGGGATAGTTTCCAAGAAGCTATGGGCACTCACCTAAACGTCAACACCGCTTATCACCCCTAGTCGCAAGGACAAGTCGAACGAGTCAATCAAGTGCTTGAAGACATGCTTCGAGTTGTGTCATCTCATTCGGTAAGAATTGGGAGGAATCCTTTCCATTTGCTGAATTCTCGTACAACAATAGCTGTCAAGCTAGTCTAAAGATGGCACCCTTTGAAGTTCTCTATAGACGTAAGTGTCGAACCCCTCTGAATTGGTCAGAAACTGGGGAACGAACTCTCATTGGTCCAGAAATTATCCAACATGCTGAAGATCAGGTTCGCGTTATCCGTGAACATTTGAAAGCTGCTCAGTCCCGCCAGAAGAGCAACTATGACCGCAAGAACAAGGAAATGGTCTATCAACCCGGCGAACAGGCTTACCTTTGTGTCACTCCCATGAGAGGTACTCATCGATTCGGGATCAAAGGCAAGTTAGCTCCTCGATACATTGGACCGTTCCATATCCTCTCTAGAAGTGGACCGGTGGCATACCGGTTGGAGTTACCGTCAAACCTCTCTCAAGTTCATGACGTCTTTAATCCCGATTCGACATTAAAAGTATATTGATTCTTTCCCAATAAACGAAGACTTTTTTCTGTAAATACTGCGTATTTGATTCCATCCATAAATCGACTTTCCCTCCTATGCTCTGAGTTCCAGTATCGATAAGAATTCGAGTTCTTATTGTTCTTATGTTATGGTATGAATATACCATACCAATTCGTTATGTATGGATGATGGATGAGATTCCATGGATAGAGAGCCAGTTCCAATAGACTTATGGAACGTTCCCGTTCGTGTGCATCCAGCAGGAATTGAACCCGCAAATTTACCAATTATGAGTTGGGCGCTTTAACCATTCAGCCATGGATGCTTAACAGGGATCATTGTACATCGTAAATAACCAATTTTCATATAGAAAGACATATCATAGAAAAATGAAATCGAAAATATTCCGAGATGGCAAATATTCGGAGATGACTATGAAAACACCTCTCTGGATCCTCGAATTGAAAGAGAGATTGAGAGGGATCAAGAATCCTAATTCTCGCTATTTGGAATGGATCCAATTCTATCGAGTCTGACTCATAGTGATCATTTCTCTTTAGCAAAGAATGACCTTGGTTATCAAAGGATTGAACAACCGGGATCCATTTACTTATGATACCCAGTTGGCATTGATAACAAGGATCTAATGAATTATGAGTTTAATAGATCCTCTTTAGCAGAAAGACGTATATTCCTTGCTCATTATCAGACAATCACTTATTCCCAAACCTCGTGTGGGACTAATCGTTTTCATTTACCATCTCATGGAAAACCCTTTTCGTTCCGCTTAGCCCTATCGGGTATTTTAGTGATAGGTTCTATAGGAACTGGACGATCCTATTTGGTCAAATACCTAACGAAAAATTACGATTTTCCTTTCATTAAGGTACGAGGGCTTCTTATTCCACAAGAACGAAAGCACCTTTTCATTCTTTCATATACTAGGGGTTTTTACTTGGAAAAGACAATGTTCCATACTAAAGGATTCGGGTCCATAACCACGAGTTCCAGTGCACTAGATCTTGTAGCACTTAGCAACGAGGCCCTATCCATTAGTATTCCACATAAGAAATCCATTCTAGAAAAAAATACAATTAGATTAGCTCTTCATAGACAAACTTGGGGTTTGCGAGCCAAGGTAAGATCGGCTCGGGATCATGGGACCCTTTTCTATCAGATAGGAGGGGGGGCTCTTGTACAAAATAGACTTACTAAGTAATAACCCCATAGAATCTATCTATATAAAGATAAAGAGGCAATCATGTCAGGAAGCGGGTTTTTCTTTGGCCAAAAGGTACTTCGAACTTGGAACGAGCATGAAGAGATTAACGAGACTTCTTTCTCTTTTGAGTTTTTCTGGCGGACCTGCCGCGCAAGATCTTTGGTCTTCCCCTGGAACCGATGAAAAAAAGTGGATCGCTTCTTATGTACTCGCTCAGAATGATTCTTCTCTATCTATAGTTCATGGCCTATTAGAAGTAGAAGGTGCTCTGGTGCAATCCTTACCGACAGAAAAAGATTGCAGTCAGGTTGATAATAATCGAGTGACATTACTTCGTCGGTCCGAACCAAGGAATCCGTTAGAAATGTTTTGAAATGGATATTGTTCTCTCTTTGATCAGAGATTGCTATATGAAAAGAAGTGGAGTTTAAAAAAGGGAACGGAATGCTCAAACCGGAACTGCTAGAGGAACGAATTTTCAATAGCATAACTTGGGCTCCTAGAATATGGCGCCCTTGGGACAATCTATTTGATTGCAGGGTTTTGTTCCGAAGCAAAGATATCCGCGGAGGCCGGTTCGTTCGTCCTATTCTGATATTCAGGACCAAGAGGTACTGGATTCTCTTTCGGATAGGCCCTGAAAGGAGAAGAAAGGCTGAAATGCCAACGGACCTCTGTCTATTCTCTAATTCACCCGATCCGATAGTACCCGTTTTTGGAACGTCCAGTGCCAAAGTCACTGAATGGGTAAGTCACCAATCCAATCCCTTTGACAAATCAGATGTCATATTAGATATAATATTCTATATATATAGAAATATCATAGATAGAATAGACATATAGAATAGAATTTTTGGTCGGGAAATTCGAAGGAATCATTGAGTGAAAAAGGAGCAAAGAATGACAAAAGACGAGACTCTACTAGTCTTCACTCTTGTGGTTTCCTCTTCCTCGGTTTCTATTTTCTTATTCGGGATCTTGCTTTTCATGGTTCTTATCTCTGCAACTCGCGATTTTCACGAGAGAACCAAATCCAAGTTGGTGAAGATCATGATTTGGGCTGGCACGGTATTGGGATCGTTTGATCGATTTCCTTGATTTGATCGCTACTTATGGGCGTGCGCTCAAAGGATACAAACAGGGATTCACAAACAAAAAGGGGAATTCGTAGTCACTTTCTCCTGTCGCGTAAAAAAAATTCTTTACGCGAGAGCAATAGAGGTTGGGATACATCTATCTCTTCTGAGAAACCTCTTTTGGATTCTTAAGACCACCCTTGCAGTAGGATACCATCTGCTTTGGGTTCTTTATTATCTCCTTCGAGGGATTTTTAGGATCGTTCAGGCTATATTTAGTCTATTTTGGCTTTTACTGTCTACTTTTATCAGGGAGATGGTTAAGGACCTCAGAAGATAGAGGAGAGCGCCAGGCTCACGTGTCGCAACTCCGTCGCTGCTTCAAGGATCCTATCCGAGCAGTGGATCATGGAATGCTTGAACTACAACAAGATTTATCTTATCAAGAACATCCCAGTCGCATTCTTGACCAGTCTGAACGTCGAACCCACAACAAGGTAATCAAGTTCCTCAAAGTTCAGTGGTCAAATCACTCAGAAGAGGAGGCCACATGGGAACGCGAAGACCGCCTTCGTGAAGAATCCCCCGATATTTTCCCCTCTACCGCTAAGATTCTCGGGACGAGAATGCTTGTAGTGGGGGGATTTGTAACACCCTCAGTGTCTTATAACAGTAATCACTTTTGGCTAATGATAATTACTGTTGCTAATCTCACTTTGATCATCTTTGCATTTGATCAATCCAAAAACCCTTTTGGTTGATATTAAAAACAAAGTGATAAATAAAACTTTGTCCAAAAATTGTACAACCAATTTTGTTAAATGCCAAAAATTCAGTGGACCATGTTAAACCAACATTGGATATTTATTGCAATATTTAAATATTGCAAACAATTCAAACCAATGCTAAAAAAGCCCCTTTCATCAGTTGCATATTCAAAACAAATATGAAATGATTTTATAAAAGCTCCAAACTTTTTGTAGCAGTAGACCAAAATGTAACAATAATATCAGAGCAGGTTACAAGTTTTACAAAAATGTTAAATCAACTAAAAAATAAAAATAGAAAAGAAAGAACAGAAAAAGAAAAAAAACCTATCTACCGCCTGGGGCGAGGCCCCCTCCCCTCTCCACTCGGCCGGCCCACCCCAGCCAACCTCCCCATCATCTTCCTCATGTTCACGGGAGAGGTGTGGCGACCATCCCCCGGCCAGGCCGCGGCCACGGCCGCCGTGGCGTCCATCTGCCTGCTGCCGGCGGGGCTTAAGTCCCCGAGGCCCCCAAGCCCTCTCCGGAAACCCTAGCACCCTCCCAGTTCCCCTTCTTCCTTCTCGCGCCGCCTCTCACTGTGCCGAACTCGCCCGAGCTCTGCGCACCCACGCGGGAAACGGGCCGCTCGGGCTAGGCCGTCGTCTCCGGAAGCTTCGCCTGCCTCCCCTACGTTGTATGCGCACCCCAGCCCGAGCTCTGCGCCACCACATCGAGTGAATCGGACTTGCTACTCCGTCGGCCGCCACAGACTGCATCGACGAATTCGTCGCCGACAACGCAAGCCTCTCCTCCCCGAGCTCGCCATCCGCTCCACTGTGAGCAGCCACCCCATTTGCCCCATTTCTTCTTGAATTTGGCCGCCTCTGCCGTAGCTTGCCACGGAGCCACGCTCCGGCCGCCGCCGTGGTGAACTCCACCCTCCCCCTAGAGCTCCCTGGCCACGATGGGTGGCCCCGACGTGAACGCCAGTGCGTGGGTTTTCTCCCTGGTGCCCCTCGATGCGAGCCTATTGCCCCATCCGCAGGAATCGCCGCCTTCCCGTGGCCACCGGTGGCAAGTCGTCGGTTTGGCACGCCCTGCGTGTTTTAACCGTGGACAGCCCCACTGACTTGTGGGCCAGCCTAGGCTAATCCCCTTTAGCACTAACCCACCCCTAACCCACTGACTAGTGGGCCCAATGCCCTGTTAATTAGCCATGTTTAAGATAAATGGAGATAAACCCCCCTAAGTAAATGACATGTGGGTCCAGCAGCTTAATAAGTATTTAAAGTAAATAATTAACTCTGTGCCAATGATAACTGGGCCCTACTTCTATTAATTAAATTAAAATGTTTTTATTATATGTAAGGCCGACATGTGGGACCCACTGATCAGTAGGTCCCACTTGTCAGTATTGACTGGTCAAATCTACTGTTATGGATAATGTTAGGATTTAAATAACAAAAATAATTTATAAAATTATTTAAATTGATTTAAACCTTGAAAATCAATATCTTTTAATCCGTAAGTCTAATGCAAAAACTTTATAAATGAAAGTTGATCAGAAAAATATAACGGTTAAGAATACGCTATCCGTATGTCCACCACCCCCCTCTAGAATACCGAACCCGAGACTTTCTCCCTCCGGTTGAACTGTTCGGTAATCGCCCGGGAGCCGGTAAAATTGCTGGTTAAATTCCCGTTTCGTCTGCAACGTGTAGCACCGGGTTAGTTCACCTCTAGATTAACGTTTGCCATGTCTTGTATTTGTATTGCTATTATTGCCTTGTATTTATTGTTTCTTCCCCCTCTCTTATTGTCCGATAGTCTCGATATCCGCTGCTGATGCCCCTTTGATCGACTACTTCGTCGACGACCGTACCTCTACCGTCGAGCTTCCAGGCAAGCAGAGCCATTCTCTTCCCCAGATATCGCCTATCTTTCCGTACTTCTGTTGCACTAGGCATATGCTGCCGCTGATACGTTACAATCCTATTCAATTGCATAGCCTGTCTTTGTCGCCCTTGATGAACATTCCTTTATCCTATGCTGCCTTATAATTATATTATATACAGCAGTGAACCCTGCCCCTTGTTAGTCAATAGGATTAGATAGCGGGCCGTGTTCACTCTGGGAGTGAATGCAGATATGATACATTACAACTTTTACATGTAAGGTTCAGAGTAGACACCGCTTCAGGCCCCGACCCCGGCTCTGCCGAGCCACATCAAGTGTGAGCTATCAAGGAGTAATCCTTGGACTCCACTCGTTGCTGACTCTGTATAGCCGTCCTAGGGTACTGAACCACGGTTGTCCTTACAGGTAAGGAGTCGGGTGACCCCACGGTGCCCGCGCAGGGTATTGTATCGGAACGACAGGATGTGTGTATTCCACCGGTGTGCGATGGCCTGGTACTTGTTCGTGGCCGAGAGATATCCTATTGTACGAAAGTTGAGCTCTACCAAGAGCAAACGCGACACAAGGTGTGACGCCCCAAAATCAAGCCGTGTACAGTAGTCATACACGCAGGGTACAGGACCGAAATCAGGGTGCCACGATGATAATATCACAACACAACACTAGACTCAAATAAAAATAAAACTAATATTACAACCAGGGATCACGAGGATCCGAAAACATAAGTTAAACAATCATAATATCTGAGTACAGACATAGTTAGTCAAGTTTTGCCTTAAGAGGGCTAGCACAAATAACATCAGAGGTACATATCGAAAAGGTGAGGCCTCCTGCCTGGGATCCACCGAACTACTCCTGGACAAAGGGGGAACTCGACGTCGTAGAGGGCTCCGGGGATCTTATGCTCCTGGACTCCAACGTCGACTGCAGTGGCCGATCAGGCAAAACAAAAAGGGGGAAATAAAGCAAGGGTGAGTATCTAGCATACCCGCAAGTCTTACGTCCACTACTAAGCAATTATGCATTTGTATCAAATGGAAAGGGGATGCTGTATATAGTGGACTACAAGGTAGAAATCAGAATAAGGATGAGAAGCTAGGCCTATCGAAGACTAGCATCTTCCAACGAGTCTTGAAGCACAAGAAGAGAATAGCCAACAGTTCAATAGCATTAATGTAATAACAATGCAACAGAAGTTGCTGCAGCATTGTATAATAGTAAGTTGTAATAATTAATAATTATAAACGCCTCCGAAATCCCCTCCTCGACTTCCCCACGAGGAAGAAAACCCGGAACCAACAGTTTAATAGTAGTAGTTTGTAGTAGTAGAGTCTGGCTTCAGCATAAAGCGTCCTGTTACCGTGGAAACGGCTATTCGAATAGATTAAACTCCCTGCAGGGGGGCACTGGTGTCATACTACACGCTCGGATCTCCAGGGTGGCGTACACCTTGTTAGGGAACACCCCACCGAGGCTATACGACACGCCGAGGCCCATCCTACGGCTCATCAGAGAGGTCCTCGCCGGTCTACAACCCTAAGGGCAAGGGGGTCATGGGCCTATCACCCCTCGCTCTACGGGTCGTTGTGAGGACGGTGGATACCACGCAACTCTATCATGGATGCGGATCCGACCGCGCCACAATGCTGAACTGGATGTCTTTCAGAGCTTTCGAACGAGACCACAACGCGGAGGGCCCACACCGTAATCCCACGTATAGGTAGTGCGTACAAGCCAAAAGGCTACTCAAGTCATCCGCCGAACCCATTAATCATTTTATTAATTTTCTATCGAGACAACCGTTATCGTTGCCCCTTATTGAATGAGTCGCGGACAACGACAGCAGTCAAGACCACCAGTAACATCGGTGCCTGCCCTGTCGTCCCACCAACTCGTGCGGTTACCAACAAGGTGAACCGTCTCCTTACCTTTTCTCGCGTTTGCTCCGAAGAGCTCGACTTTCGTACAACGGGATATCTATCGGCCACGAACAGTACCAGGCTCGCCGCACACCGGTGGAATATACCTGACCTGTCGTTCCGCTAAGATACCCTACGCGGGCACCGTGGGGTCACCTGACTCCTTACCTATAAGGCCAACCGTGGTTCAGTACCCTAGGACGGCTATACAGAGTCAGCAAAGAGTGGAGTACAAGGATTACTCCTCGATAGCTCACACTTGATGTGCCTCGGCAGAGCCGGGGTAGGGGCCTGAAGCGGTGTCTGCTCTGAACCGTACTTGTAGCAGTTGTAATGTATCATATCCGCATTCACTCCCGGAGTGAACAAGGCCCGCTATCTAATCCTATTTACTAACAATGCGCAGGGTTTACTGCTGAATATAATGTATACAAAAGGCAGCATAGGATAAAGGAAGGTACATCAAGGGGTGACAATGATAGGCTATGCAATTGAATAGGATTGTAATGTAGTACCAGCAACAATGCCTAGTGCAAGAAAAGTACGGAAAGATAGGCGATATCTGGGGAAGAGAATGGCTCTGCTTCCCTGGAAGCTCGATGGTAGAGGTACGGTCGTCGTCGACGTAGTCGATCACAGGGGCATCAGCAACGGACGTCGAGACTACCGGACAATAAGAGAGGGGGGAAGAAAAAATAAATACACGGCAATAATAGAGATACAAATAGAAGACATGGAAAACGTTAAGCTAGAGGTGAACTAACGCAGTGCTACACGTTGCAGACGGAACGGGAATTCAACCGGCAATTTTACCGGCTCTGGACGATTACCGGACAAACGGCCCGGAGGGGGGGGTGTCGATGTTCATTATGTTAGAGGGGGGTGGTTGACATGTAGATAGCGTATTCATATTCATTGTATTTTTCTGATCAACTTTCATGTATAAAGTTTTTGAATCTGACTTACGGTTTAAAAGATATTGAATGTCTAAATTTAAATCATTTTTAAATCAATTTCTAGAATTTTTTTTATTATTAAAATGTAACATTATCCATAACTAGTTGACTGGTCAAACCTGACCAGTGGGTCCCACTAGTCAGCCTCACAGTGTTAATAAACCATTTAATTAAATCTAAACAATCACTGGGCCCACATGTCATGCACAAAAAGTTAACTAAATTCATTTAATTAATCTAATTAATAGGTGGGTCCCATATGTCATAGGCTCACTATTAACTATATAGCTCTTTTAAACTTAAAAGTTAATTAAGGGGGGCTGGCCCCACATGTAATAGACCAGGGGAGGTTATTTTCCTTTCTTATTTTTTTTCTTATTTCTTTTCTTTTTGCAGGTTGGCCCACTGGTGAGTGGCCTAAGGCCACCACCCAGCCAGGCACGGCACCGGGGCGCCGGCGGCCAGGGAACGGCGGCGAGCGGCGGCCTGAGAGAGCTACAATATGGATGAGAAGGCTTACCTTCGGGTTACTCCTCTGAAGGGAACCCAATGATTCGGTATCAAAGGCAAGTTGGCCCCACGTTACATCGGACCCTTCCAATTTCTTGCCAAACGTGGCCAAGTTGCCTACCAACTTGAACTACCTCCGCACCTTTCCCGAGTACACGATGTATTCCATGTGTCACAACTCAGGCGTTGCTTCAAGGAACCCATCCGCGAAGTCGACCATGAAACGCTTGATCTCCAAGATGACCTTTCTTATCGAGAATACCCTGTTCGTATTCTTGATTTAGCAGAGCGTGTCACTCGCCGAAAGAAGATCAAGTTCCTCAAAGTTCAGTGGTCACACCACTCAGAGAAAGAAGCCACGTGGGAAAAAGAAGACCGTCTCTGTGCCGAGTACCCTTCCTTCCTTCCGCAGACTTTTGAATCTCGGGACGAGATTCTTTTGAGTGGGGGCGAGTTGTCAGAACCCTCTTCTAGGTATGTGCTAGGACCAGAGCCTCATTGCATCCATGCTCAAAAATTCAAATTGGAATTCAAAATGGGGGAAAAGAAAAGCCCTAAGAAATTAAATCAAATGGCCAGTTAAAAATCTCTTTCCAAAAATCATTTGAACTTTTGGAAAATTCCTATAAATGATGTTGATCACTGCCAAAGTGGTTTGGGTTCATTCCCATACTCAAGGAATTTCCAAAAAATTCAAACAGATCCTTGGAAAATTAAACAAACTCCTATTTGATTTCAAGTTCAATTAATTTGAATTTTAAAAGTGCCCAAAATTTATAAGTGGCTAGCACTATTTAATGTGAGCCCACATAAAAATTTGTGGCATTTAAAAAATTCCTAGCTAATTAAATTAGCAGGGCCAACACATTACAGAAATAATAAAAAGAAAATTGAAAGGAAATAGAGGAGAGAGAAGTTAACTTGCGCCCACAGGTGAGGCCCACCTAATCTGGCTTCGGCCCAGCCCAACCCGACGCCATGTCTTCTTCTTCCCCTCCCCTTCAAGCAGCTCGCCGCAGCAGAGCACGCGCGAGGACGCCACGACGACGCCCCGACCCTTCTAGGTCTCTCCTTTGCCCAGCGCACGCCACGCAAGCCACAACCCCCCCGCACCTCTAGCTCTCTCCCAGGCCCTCTCTTTTCTCTCCGGCGACGAGAACCCGAGCGCCCCTGAAACCCTAGCCGGCGCACGGCATGCCCCGACGTGGAAAGCTAGCCCCTTCAGCCTCGTCGCCGTGTCAAACAGCTCCAGCGTCGTCGACTTCATCGATTCCCCACCTCAATTGAAGCCCAGCTCCCCTTGAAGTGACGCCCGCGTCGAGGATTTGCCGCCGGCCGCCGACGAGAAAACTTCAATTGCGCCGCGACCCGAGATTCCCCGGCTCCGCCGACTTCACCCTTCGACTCACGGTGAGGAGCTCGTCCTCCTGCCCTACTCCTGCCTCTTCTGGCGCCCTGTAATGTGATTCCGGCGAGGATAGTGGCCGGCACGCCGCGCTCGTCGTCGTCACCGCGCACCAGAGCCTCCCCTTGGCCCCCCAATGCCACCACGAGACGTGCGGGCTCCCCAGTTTCCTCCCCGTGGTCTCCACCCCCTCAACCGTGCCCTAAAACCTAATCCCGGCGAAGCTCCGGCGAGCCCGCCATTAAACCTAACCCCCCGAGCTAATCCCCCCCTAGGCCACTGCCCAGTGGGCCCAGGACCCTAACTAATTAGTGATTAGTTTAACAAAACAGATTAACTAACCCCAGCCACTGACCAGTGGGTCCCAACAGTCAGCCCCCCCCTTTGACGTCATAGTGACGTCATGCCTACGCAATAAATTGATAAATTGATTTAATTTAATTCCAGACTATTCCAAAAATTAGGCTAAACTTTGGAAATTCATAATTAATTCATTTTAACTCAAAATTGGGCAAATAATATGTATAAAAATATCAGAAAAATCCAAGGAATGTGAATATGGACTTTGTTTCTATGTTTGAACAATTTAAATCGGGTGAACAGAGACAAATGTGCCTATGGCTTTAATTCAAATTCAAATTTGAGGTACATTTGCAAATGCCTTTGCAATTGGCTTCTTTTAAATGGAATTGCCAACACATTGTGACCTTGAACATCACATTACCATATTGATCATGTGCTTGAGCATTGCAAATAAATTTATACCTTGATTGCTTTGTTTTCTTGATAGGCGTGCAACTGGAATCGGAGGCCACCCCCTTCGTTGAAGACACCGTTATCGAACCTCGTCAGCAAGGCAAGCAAACCACCATTGATCATGTCAATAAAAACCCATTTCCCTCTCAGTCTCGCTTAAGCATTGATTAGGATAATCACCTTTTTATCGATTCTACTGCATAGTTGAACCCATATCCTCTGCATGACCTACCATTTTGTTATAGTAGTAAGCAAACCACAATCCTAGAAGATGTAGGAGTTGGTTGATATCATGTGGCCCCTGCAACTGTTACTTCTTATTGCATGCTTAGAGTTTACAATGAGGATACTTTGATCTGTGAGTCGGGATGGTAGCAATCATGTTGAAGAAGGTGAAACTGTGTTGGTGAATCTACCCTAATACAAGGTGGACGATGAGAGGTTGTGTAGGTGTACACAGTGTGTTGTCTCGTTGAACACCGCCTTAAGTCCGAGTTCTTGTGTGGTGATCCAAGAAGAAGAGTGCAACCACACATTGGGCTCACTGATCCTTCTCAACCTAGTACCTCACCCCGTTCGAACCCCAGAAGTCGCAGTAGTTCGGAGTTCTGGTAGGGCTGTGGCACGGTCTGCGAAGTGGATGAACGGCTACTAAGACCGGCTTGGGACCCTGCACACATCGTTTGAGGCTGTACTGGAACCTCGGCCGGACTTCCTACGGATCCCCCTCAGATAGGCGACTCTCTGGACTAGAACGGAGATGTGGGTGAAGTGTTGTGGTGGCATCCTCGCTGTCACCTCTTGAACGGTGACATGCAAAAGGTGGTAAGTGATGACACGTGTGTGTAGTAGTACACCCCTGCAGGGTTAACAAAACTATTCGAATAGCCGTGTCCGCGGTTAAGGACTTCTTGGAAAGCTTAGCTTGATTATTAGACAACTTGAATTGGATACTTATAAAACTTTCCAAGATAAGCGTGAGTGGTAAGGCGTGCTTTCTCGTGGGAAGTCGAGGAAGGCACCATAGTGGTGTATTTGGTTGCAGATGTAGTGGACTCGTGTACGCTTCTTACCTCAAGTCTGGTACTCGTAGTTCAGGACTAGCCAAGTCAAAGCTTGCACTTTTGCTTATGAACCCCACCTCCCTTTTGCTTGATACATGTGCATGAGTAGTATAGTTCCTACGTATGTCTTGCTGAGTTTGACTTTGTACTCACGTTTGCTTATTCTATGTTTTAGCTGAACCCACTGACCCCGAAGGTGGATTCTTCCTGGGGCTCGACGACTGAAGACCAAGCTAGTGTAGTCCCAGTCAAACGAGTGGTGCCTCGTGGAAGGGCTTGTTTATAGATAAGGCTTCTCTAAGCCATTTGTTAAACTTGTCTGTACTCAGACCTACTTTGCTTCCGCATGTTTGATGTAATGTTGGATTACGGTCTTTTGATCTCAGTGTGCACTCTGTAAGAGTTATCAATAAAGTTGTACTTTTTGTGGAGAATTGCAATGATACCTGCTGTTCATACTAGACATGTTTGCTACGTGTATGATTATAACATGCATGTCTTAGTATGGGTTTTTGAGACCTTAGTTGTGATCTGGCTGGCGGTTTTTTATACACCAAGTGGCCCCTAGATGTGCGCAACTTGGGGCATCACGATGCGATTGCTCGTGACTCCGTCACGTGCACACTTTGATGTATGATCGAGCCCGCCCTAGACCCCGACTAAGTGATCGGGCTGGAGTAAGTCTATGTAAGGGTTATAATACAATATATAGTATGGTTGAGACGATTTGTCTATTTGTATGGGAATTCACCACCCATATCATTTAGACTTGTGTGCGGACGATGAGGACCCATCTTAGTTGATCATCCGGCCTGGATGGGATTCCCCTCACGTTCGATGCTATCCGAGAACGCTCTGTGCTTATCCTTGTCTGCTTAGACAAGTGGGTACGGTTCTCGGTTCTCCATATGATTGTGTTGTAGCGAGTCTTGCATACGCTAACACCGGGTCCCGACAGACTTGGTATCAGAGTAGGACTGACTGTAGGATTATCAGCCTTGGTCGAAGTCGAGTCTAACCTTCTATAGTTATATTGTTACTCTGGGTATACAAGGGAACAACGTAAGGATTCTTTTTCTCCTTACCTTAATCGTTCTGAGTTTTGAGTCACCCTCATCATGTTCTACAGGAAGATAGGACTAGGCTCATCTATGTCTTACTAGAACATCTCGTTGCTTGCTTCCTTGTAGCCGTAGGAAAGTTGTGTTCGGTTTGCTAGAGTTGTTGTGCTTCCTGATTTCTTACATCGTATGTAAGTGTTGTTTCTATGTTGTAAGAAAATTGTTTTCTCTTGCAATTACAGTTGTTATGTTGTCTGAGTCATTTCAGTTATCTTCATAATCTGATGCATTTGCCAAATCCTTCTCCCCCTTTCGGATGTACTTTTAGAAGAACTTCTAGGTGGCATGCCCGACAGTTCCATAGTGTTTGTTGCAGGTTTTCTTCTAGAAACCTATATTGATGCATTTGCAGCTCTTCCTCCCAGCTTAGATGTCTTCTAACCAGAATAACCACACTAACCATCGTGTTGGGGTAATTTTCTACTCTGACATATCGGTTCTAGCCCCTAGTAAGCCATGGTCATCCTCAGGAAAACCATCCAGTAACCCAACCCCTTAAATCTTGCCACCCGAAAGATGTGTAGAGTTCATAGTGGATCTTATGCCAGGCACAACCCCAATTTCAAGACGCCCATACAAAATGGCCCCACGTGAGTTAGCTGAGCTTAAAGTCCAACTTGAAGCTTTGTTGGCAAAAAGGCTTCATCCGCCCTAGCTCATCGCCATGGGGTTGCCCCGTTCTGTTCGTAACGAAGAAAGATGGAACAGTAAGGATGTGCGTAGATTATCGCCCGCTAAATCTAGCGACGATAAAGAACAAGTACCCACTTCCCAGGATCAATGATCTTTATGATCAACTTGCTGGATCCTCTGTCTTCTCCAAGATGGATGTGAGATTAGGTTATCATCAAATCAAAATCAGAAACGAGGACATTCCAAAAACGTCTTTCACTACTCGTTATGGTCTTTACGAGTACACCGTCATGTCCTTCGGATTAAGCAATGCCCCCGCCACTTTCTCGCGCATGATGAATTCGATCTTCATGGAGTACTTGCATAAATTTGTTGTAGTTTATCTTGATGACATTCTCATCTACTCGAAGAACGAAGAAGAACATGCCGAACATCTCAGGCTGATATTGATGAAACTTCGAGAGCATCGCATGTATGATAAATTCTCCAAGTGTGAATTTTGGCTGCCAGAAGTGACCTACTTAGGCCACGTGATTTCTACAAAAGGCATTGCTGTGAATCCCGAGAGAGTTCAGGCCGTCCTTGAATGGACTCCACCTGAATCGGTTAAGCAAGTTAGGAGTTTTCTTGGCTTAGCAAGCTATTGCCGTCGCTTTGTCGAGAACTTTTCTAAAGTTGCAAAGCCTCTAACTGAACTCCTCAAGAAAGATAAGAAATTCCAGTGCACTCCCAAGTGCGAGGAAAGCTTTCAAGAACTAAAAGGAAGATTGACTTCTGCACCCGTACTTACGCCTCCAGACACCAAAAAGATTTTCGAGATCTATTGTGACGCTTCACGGCAAGGGTTAGGATGCATACTTATGCAAGATAGACATGTGGTAGATTATGCTTCATGCCAGTTGTGTCCACATGAAGAGAACTACCCTACCCATGATCTTGAACTCGCTGCCGTAGTTCATGCCTTGAAAACTTGGCGACATTACCTTCTTGGTAATCGTTGTGAGATCTACTCCGACCACCAAAGCTTCAAATACATATTCACCCAGACAGATCTTAATCTCAGGCAAATACGCTGGATAGAGTTGATAAAAGATTATGACTTAGGAATTTCTTACACCCCATGCAAAGCCAATGTCATGGCTGATGCACTAAATCGTAAGTCGTATTGTAACAACCTCATGTTACAATAGTGTCAACCACTTCTTCATGAGGAATTTCGAAAGCTCAATCTCGAGATTGTTCCTCGTGGATCTCTTTTCAACATGGTGGCGAAACCAACACTTGAGGATCAAATCATAGTTTCCCAAAGGCGTGCACGAGGTGTTCGCCGGATCAAGGAGAACATTGCTAGCGGAGTTGCTAAATGTTTCTCCACAAATAATAAAGGAACAATATTCTTTGGAAATTGTTTGGTAGTACCTAAGAATAGGGAACTAAGGCAACTCATCCTCAAAGAAGCCCATGACACACCCCTCTCGATTCATCCCGGTAGCACAAAAATGTACTGAGATCTACGCCAGAGATTTTGGTGGACTAGGATGAAGAGAGATATTGCTCGATTTGTTGCCGAATGTGATGTTTGTCGTCGCATTAAGGCAGAACACCAAAGACCTGTTGGTACACTTCAACCTTTGCCTATTCCAGAGTGGAAATGGGACAAAGTCAGTATGGATTTCATCACTGGCTTTCCAAACACCCAGAAAGGAAATGATGCCATCTTCGTTGTCGTTGATATACTTTCCAAAGTTGCTCACTTCCTTCCAGTTCGCGAGTCTATAACTGCTAGCCAGTTAGCGGACTTGTATGTATCTAGAATTGTGTCTCTTCATGGTGTTCCTTTGGAAATCAATTCTGATCGTGGTAGCCTTTTCACCTCTAGATTTTAGGGAAGCTTTCAGAATGCTATGGTAACAAATCTCTCCTTTAGTACAACTTTCCATCCTCAGTCTAGTGGTCAAGTCGAAAGGGTTAACCAAATTCTGGAAGACATGCTCAGAGCATGTGTTATGTCAATCGGAAAGAACTGGGAGAAATCTCTTCCATTCGCCAAGTTTGCTTATAATAATAGCTACCAATCTAGTCTGAACATGGCTCCATTTGAATTCCTCTATGGACGATGATGTCGAACCCCCCTCAATTGGTCAGAAACCGGTGAAAGACAATTCTTTGGACCGGATATGATCAAAGAAGCAGAATATCAAGTTCGCATTGTTCGTGATCAATTGAAAGCCACCCAGTCTCGTCAGAAAAGCTACTATGATCGTCATCATAGGCAAGAGAGCTACAATCTGGATGAGAAGGCTTACCTTTGGGTTACTCCTCTGAAGGGAACCCAACGATTCGGTATCAAAGGAAAGCTGGCCCCACGTTACATCGGACCCTTCCGAATTCTTCAAGACATGCTCAGAGCTTGTGTTATCTCATTCGGAAAGAATTGGGAGAAGTCTCTTCTATTCGCCGAATTTGCTTATAACGATAGTTTCCAATCTAGTCCGAACATGGCTCCTTTTGAACTCCTATATGGACGATGATGTCGAACACCCCTAAACTGGTCAGAAACCGGTGAAAGAGAATTCTTTGGACCGGACATGATCATGGAAGCAGAAGAGCAAGTTCGCATTGTTCGTGATCAATTCAAAGCAGCCCAGTCTCGTCAGAAAAGCTACTATGATCGTCGTCATAGGCAAGAAAGCTACAATCTGGATGAGAAGGCTTACCTCCGGGTTACTCCTCTGAAGGGAACCCAACGTTTCGGTATCAAAGGCAAGTTGGCCCCACGTTACATCGGGCCTTTCCGCATTATTGCTAAACGTGGAGAAGTTGCCTACCAACTTGAACTACCTCCGCACCTTTCCCGAGTACAGGATGTATTCCATGTGTCACAACTCAGGCGTTGCTTCAAGGACCCCATCCGCGAAGTCGACCATGAAACGCTTGATCTCCAAGATGACCTTTCTTATCGAGAATACCCTGTTCGTATTCTTGATCCAGAAAATCGTGTCACTCGCCGAAAGAAGATCAAGTTCCTCAAAGTTCAGTGGTCACACCACTCAGAGAAAGAAGCCACGTGGGAAAAAGAAGACCGTCTCCGTGCTGAGTACCCTTCCTTCCTTCCGCATGCTTTTGAATCTCGGGACGAGATTCTTTTGAGTGGGGGAGATTTGTCAGAACCCTCTTCTAGGTATGTGCTAGGACCAGAGCCTCATTGCATCCATGCTCAAAAATTCAAATTGGAATTCAAAATGGGGGAAAATAAAAGCCTTAAGAAATTAAATCAAATGGCCAGTTAAAAATCTCTTTCCAAAAATCATTTGAACTTTTGGAAAATTCCTATAAATGATGTTGATCATTGCAAAAGTGGTTTGGGTTCATTCCCATACTCAAGGAATTTCCAAAAAATTCAAACAGTGCCTTGGAAAATTAAATAAACCCCTATTTGATTAAAGGTTCAATTAATTTGAATTTTAAAAGTGCCCAAAATTTATAAGTGGCTAGCACTATTTAATGTGAGCCCACATTAAATTTGTGGCATTTAAAAAAATTCCTAGCTAATTAAATTAGCAGGGCCAACACATTACGAAAATAATAAAAAGAAAATAGAAAGGAAACAGAGGAGAGAGAAGTTACCTTGCGCCCACAGGTGAGGCCCACCTAATATGGATTCGGCCCAGCCCAACCCGACGCCTTGTCATCCTTTTCCCCTCCCCTCCAAGCAGCTTGCTGGAGAAGAGCACGCGCGAGGACGCCACGGCGACGCCTCGGCCATTCTAGGCCTCTCCTTTGCCCCAACGCACGCCACACAAGCCACAACCCCCCCGAACCTCTAGCTCTCTCCCAGGCCCTCTCTTTTCTCTCCGGCAACGAGAACCCGAGCGCCCCCGAAACCCTAGCCGGCGCACGGCGTGCCCCCGACGTGGCGACCAAGCCCCTACAGCCTCGCCGCCGTGTCAAACAGCTCCGGCGTCGTCGACTTCATCGATTCCCCACCTCAATTGAAGCCCATCTCCCCTTCAAGTGACGCCCGCGTCGACGATTCGCCGCCGGCCGCCGACGAGAACTTCAATTGCGCCGCGACCCGAGATTCCCCGACTCCGCCGACTTCACCCTTCGACTCACGGTGAGGAGCTCATCCTCCTGCCCTACACCTACCTCCTCTGGCGCCCTGGAATGTGATTCCGGCGAGGACAGTGGCCGGCACGCTGCGCTCGTCGTCGTCACCGCGCACCAGAGCCTCCCCTTGGCCCCCCAATGCCAGCACGAGACGCGCGGGCTCCCCAGCTTCCTCCCCCGTGGTCTCCACCCCCTCAACCATGCCCTAAGACCTAATCCCGGCGAAGCTCCGGCGAGCCCGCCAATAAACCTAACCCCCCGAGCTAATACCCCTGGGCCAATGTCCAGTGGGCCCAGGACCCTAACTACTTAGTGATTAGTTTAACAAAACAGATTAACTAACCCCAGCCACTGACCAGTGGGTCCCAGCAGTCAGCCCCCCCTCTGACGTCATAACGACTCATGCCTACGCAATAAATTGATAAATTGATTTAATTTAATTCCAGTATAATCCAAAAATTAGGCTAAACTTTGGAAATTCATAATTAATTCATTTTAACTCAAAATTGGGCAAATAATATGTCTACAAATATCAGAAAAATCCAAGGAATGTGAATATGGACTTTGTTTCTATGTTTGACCAATTTAAATCGGGTGAACAGAGACAAATGTGCCTATGGCTTTAATTCAAATTCAAATTTGAGGGACATTTGCAAATGTCTTTGCAATTGGCTTCTTTTAAATGGAATTGCCAACACATTGTGACCTTGAACATTACATTACCATATTGATCATGTGCTTGAGCATTGCAAATAAATTTATACCTTGATTGCTTTGTTTGCTCGATAGGCGTGCAACTGGAATCGGAGGCCACCCCCTTTGTTGAAGACCCCGTTATCGAACCTCGTCAGCAAGGCAAGCAAAACCCATTGATCATGTCGATAAAAACCCATTTCCCTCTCAGTCTCTCTTATGCATTGATTAGGATAATCACCTTGTTATCGATTCTACCGCATAGTTGAACCCATATCCTCGGGATGACCTATCATTTTGTCATAGTAGTAAGCAAACCACAATCCTAGAAGATGTAGGAGTTGGTTGATATCATGTGGCCCCTGCAACTGTTACTGCTTATTGCATGCTTAGAGTTTACAATGAGGATACTTTGATATGTGAGTCGGGATGGTAGCAATCATGTTGAAGAAGGTGAAACTGTGTTGGTGAATCTACCCTAATACAAGGTGGACGATGAGAGGTTGTGTAGGTGTACACAGTGTGTTGTCTCGTTGAACACCGCCTTAAGTCCGAGTTCTTGTGTGGTGATCCAAGAAGAAGAGTGCAACCACACATTGGGCTCACTTACACCTCTCAACTTAGTACCTCACCCCGTTCGAACCCCAGAAGTCGCAGTAGTTCGGAGTTCTGGTAGGGCTGTGGCACGGTCTGCGAAGTGGATGAACGACTACTCAGACCGGCTTGGGACCCTGCACACATCATTTGAGGCTGTACTGGAATCTCGGCCGGACTTCCATACGGATCCCCCTCAGATAGGCGACTCTCTGGACTAGAACAGAGCTGTGGGTGAAGTGTTGTGGTGGCATCCTCGCTGTCACCTCTTGAACGGTGACACGCAAAAGGCGGTAAGTGATGACACGTGTGTGTAGTAGTACACGCAAAAGGCGGTTAAGGACTGCTTGGAATGCTTAGCTTGATTATTAGACAACTTGAACTGGATACTTATAAAACTTGCCAAGATAAGCGTGAGTGCTATGGCGTGCTTTCTCGTGGGAAGTCGAGGAAGCCACCATAGTGGTGTATTTGGTTGGAGATGTAGTGGACTCGTGTACGCTTCTTACCTCAAGTCTGGTACTCGTAGTTCAGGACTAGCCAAGTCAAAGCTGGCACTTCTGCTTATGAACCCCACCTCCCTATGCCTTGATACATGTGCATGAGTAGTATAGTTCCTACGTAAGTCTTGGTGAGTACGACTTTGTACTCACGTTTTCTTATTCTATGTTTTAGCTGAACCCACTGACCCCGAAGGTGGATTATTCCTGGAGCATGACGACTGAAGACCAAGCTAGTGTAGTCCCAGTCAGATGATTGGTCCCTCATGGAAGGGCTTGTTTATAGATAAGGCTTCTCTAAGCCATTTGTTAAACTTGTCTTTACTCAGACCTACTTTGCTTCCGCATGTTTGATGTAATGTTGGATCACGGTCTCGTGATCTCTGTGTGCACTCTGTAAGAGTTATCAATAAAGTTGTACATTTTGTAGAGAATTGCAATGATACCTGCTGTTCATACTATACATGTGTGCTCCGTGTATGATTATAACATGCATGCCTTAGTATGGGTTTTAGAGACCTTAGTTGTGATCTGGTTGGCGGTCATTTATACACCAAGTGGCCCTTAGATGTGCGCAGCTTGGGGCATCGCAATGCGATTGCTCGTGACTCCGTCACGTGCACACTTTGATGTATGATCGAGCCCGCCCTAGAACCCGACTAAGTGATCGGGCTGGAGTAAGTCTATGTAAGGGTTATAATACAATCGATAGTATGGTTGAGTCGACTTGTCTATGAGTATGGGAATTCACCACCCATATCATTTAGACTTGTGTGCGGACGATGAGGACACATCTCAGTTGATCATCCGGCCTGGATGGGATGCCCCTCACGTTTGATGCTATCCGAGAACTCTCTGTGCTTGGCCTTGTCTGCTTGGACAAGTGGGTACGATTCTCTGCTCTCCATATGAGAGTGTGATAGCGAGTCTTGCATACGCTAACCCCGGGCCCCGACAGGAGTTGCGGCACATGGAAGACATCATGGACTTGGGAGAGGTTCGGTGGCAATTCCAATCGGTATGACACGGGTCCACTCCTGGAAAGGATACGGAACGGGCCAATGTAGCGAGGAGCCAACTTGCCTTTGATCCCGAAGCGATGAGTGCCTCTCATGGGAGTGACACGGAGGTAAGCTTGTTCACCAGGTTGATATTCCATTTCTCTGTGTTTGCGGTCATAGTTGCTCTTTTGGCGGGACTGAGCGTCCTTCAAATGTTCACGAATGACGTGAACTTGATCTTCAGCTCGCTGAACAATATCTGGACCAATGAGTGTACATTCCCCAGTTTCTGACCAATTCAGAGGGGTTCGACACTTACGCCCATAGAGAACCTCGTAGGGTCCCATCTTCAGACTAGCGTGGTAGCTATTGTTATACCAGAACTCGACCAACGTGAGAGATTCCTCCCAATTCTTACTGAAGGAAATAACACAAGCTCGAAGCATGTCTTCCAGCACTTGATTGACTCGTTCAACTTGGCCTTGTGACTGGGGGTGATAAGCGGTGCTGAGATGCAGAATAGTCCCCAAAGCTTCTTGGAAACTCCTCCAATATCTTGAGGTGAAAAGGCTGCCACGATCTGAACTGATCTCCAACGGAATACCGTGGAGTGACACAATTTGGGAGATAAACAATTCTGCCAACTAGGTAGCAGTGATCTTCTCCTTGACTGGTATAAAGTGAGCAACCCTGGAGAACCATTCGATGACGACAAAGATCGCATCATTTCCCTTCTGTGATCTAGGAAAACCGGTGACGAAGTCCATCTGGACTTTGTCCCACTTCCATTCAGGAATTTCAAGTGGTTGTAGATCTCTGGCGGGTTTTTGATGTTCACCCTTGACGCGACGACAAACGTCACATTCAGAAACATATCGGGCAATGTCTTGCTTCATGTTAGGCCACCAAAACTGCTGACAAATGACTTGGTACATTTTGGTGCTTCCAGGATGAATGGACAACGGGGTATCGTGAGCCGCTTTCATGACCTTCGGGGTCATATCCAGGTTCTCATGCCTGCCCTTGCTGTGAGTAACCACTAAACGGTTCTAATAGAACACCACACCTTTGCTATCAATAGTGAAGGGTGAGGGTCTTCCATTTGCGATATCGCGGTTAATCTTGTGTACGAAATCATCATCAAATTGAATAGCCTTGATGGATTTGACGAGATCCGGTTCGATAACCAGGTTATTTACATAACCTTGAGGAACAATCTCGAGGTTCATCTTTTGAAACTCTTCATATAGAGATGGTTGTTGTAGTTGAACCTCAAGTTCACTATAGTAAGCTTTACGACTCAAAGCATCGGCCATCACATTAGCTTTGCCAAGGGTGTAATGAATATCCATGTTGAAATCGGCTATTATCTCGAGCCATCTTTGTTGGCGGAGATTCAGGTCTGGCTGAGTAAACAAGTACTTCAGGCTTTGGCGATCGGTGTAGATCTCGCAATGATTACCAACGAGGTAATGTCACCACAGCTTCAATGCATAAATTACTGCTGCCAATTCGAGATCATGGTTGTATAATTATCTTCGTGAGATCACAACTAACGAGAGCCATAAGCAATCACGCGACGCTCTTGCATTAGGACACATCCCAATCCTTGACGAGACGCATCACAATATATCACGAAGTCCTTCTGAGTATCAGGCGGAGCAAGCACTGGTGGATAAGTGAGCTTGTCCTTGAGAGCTTGAAAACTTTCCTGACATTTATCTGTCCAGTCAAACTTGACGTCTTTGTGAAGCAGATTAATCAGAGGCTTGGCAATCTTGGAGAAGTTCTCGACGAAATGGCGGCAATAACTAGCGAGGCCGTGGAAACTTCTGACTTGCTTGACGGTCTTGGGAGGACTCCAGTCAAGAATAGCCTGCATACGTTCTGGGGTGACGGAAACTCCATCCTTGGAAATCACATGACCATGGTAGGTTACTTTGGGAAGCCAGAACTCACACTTGGAATACTTAGCATAGAGTTTGTGTTCTCGAAGCTTTTCCAGTATAAGACGAAGATGTTCAGCATGTTCCTCTTCATTCCTGGAGTATACCAAGATATCATCCAGATAAACCACAAAAAACTTGTCGAGGTATTCCATGAATATATAGTTCATCAATCGTGAGAAGGTGGCTGGAGCGTTGGTCACGCCAAAGGACATGATGGTGTACTCGTATGAACCATAGCGAGTAATGAAAGCGGTCTTCGGGATGTCTTCCTCGCGGACCTGGATCTGATGGTAACACAACCTCAAGTCGAGTTTCGAAAACACCGTAGATCCAGCCAGTTGATCGTACAGATCATTGATAGGTCGGTAATGTTGGACCAAACGGTTCGTTCCATCGCTCTTCTTGACAAAGAGTGAAGGTGCTCCCCAAGCAGAGGAACTTGGAAGAATGAAGCCTTTGTGGAGTGCCATGTCAATCTCCTTCTTCAGTTCAAGGAGGTGGTGAGGCGGCATCTTATAAGGGCACTTAGCAATAGGGACGGTGCCAGGCTTCAAGTCGATGACGAATTCGACTTCTCTGATCGGGGGTATTCCTGGAAATTCTTCTAGAAAAGACGTTTGTAAAATCGTGAACGACTGGAACGTTCTCGATCCCTTCAAGAGGTGATGCATTCAATGCATTCATAGCATATATCTGGCCTTCGGCATGCTGAGCTGTTCGGGCCGAGTACAGAATCTTCTTGCCAGAAGGGTGTGTGAGCTGAACTGTCTTAGTGGCACAGTGGATATGGGCATCATGTGCTCCCAACCAATCCATACCGAGGATGACATCAATGTTGGACGACTTGAGGATAATAAGAGGAGCCGAGAACAACAGACCCACAATTGCAATGGTGGTATCGGGGCTCATCATGGTGGCACGACTCTGAGATCCAACGACATTTACTGCTAAAGGAGTGGCCAAGGGTTCCATATCTAACCCATGCAGTTGAGCAAACGGCTGGGACATAAATGAATGCGATGCTCCAGAATCAAAGAGAACATAAGCTGGCACTGAATTGACGAGAAGGGTACCCACTACCATTCTTGGGGACTCACGAGCTTCTTCCATATTGACATGGGTGACTGATGGCTTCTCGCCCTTCGTTGGTTACCCCAAGTGGAAGGTTTGAGATGTAGTGCAGCAGCAGTTTTCCCTCGATGAAGATACCAAGGTTTGTCTCCAGTACAGAGATGATAAGTAGGTGTCAGCGGCGCAACTGATGCGGACCTGCACACAAACACAGATAACTTTGTACCCAACGAAGTTCAGAGAGGTTGTCAATCTCTCCGGTCTTGTTGTTCACAAAGGTTAAAACGCAAGGGATAATGATAGCAAATAAAAGCAGTAAAGTAAAGATAGAGTGGAAATACTAATAAGGATATGGACCGGGATATGTTCACTAGTGATGTCTCTCTCCCAAAAGACGATAAAACTGCTATGCGAGGTAAAATTTTTACAGAAGGCAATTGACAAGATTATGAATGCACCGCAATGCTAACTATGCTACAAAAGAAAGGAAGAGGCTCAAAAGCACGGGCAGTACGCCAAAATAAGTAGACCGAAATCCATCTCCATCTACTACTAATCATCCACCTTGAGACAACTATCCAGAACATCTCGCTGGTATTAAGTTGCGAGCCCCACCCAAAGTGTAAACCCAAAGCAACATACAACTGCATTAAAAAGAACTTTGCGTAAAGTAAATAATCCTTGTAACCGCGGTTACAAGCACCGTTGTTTTCCCCCTTGTGGCAACAGCACATCCCCTAGACTCATGTTTCTGTCACTCAAGCGTGTCATCGGGGGGCATGAACCCACAATCTAGCACAACGTTCCCTCTTGGAGTCACTACCTACTACTTGGCCAAAGCAATAAACAACAACGGAGAACATGCCAGAATTACTTAGGAACAAAAATATAAGAGATAAAAATCAAATATATTACTCTATCACAATCTGAACATAATCTCACAATCCATCAGATCCCTCCAAAATCAGCATAGCAACAGCAGAAATATTACAAAGGTGCCTCGATCATGTAGGCCGCTCACGAGGTCTAAACAATGAAGATCAAAGAGGGGAGGAGAACATCACATAGCTACTGATCACGGACCCATGGTCCAAGGAAAACTACTCATGAGAAATCCGGGGAGCATCCATGGTGGAGAGGAGACTCCCGGAGGTCAATCCTCCCTCCGGCAGGGTGCCGGGAAGAGGTCTTCTGGTGCTCCCGATCTCGGAAGCGCGGCGGGAGCGGAACAGAGGCGAGTTTGCAGAATAGGGTTCCTCTCTGGAGTTTTCCCGTGACGGAGAATAAATAGGCGAAGGGGGCAGCCAGAGGTGGACCAGGGGCCCCAGGCACCCCCCTGGCGCGTACAGGGGCGGGGCCGCGCCGGGTGGCCTCCTGGGCCCCCCTGGCTCCCCTCTGGCCCCTCCTGTGCTCTTCTCAAAGCTTCCTGTACGCTGATTTTTCCTGTATTTTTCCCGGAATTTTTCTGGCACTTTTTATATGGGGGAAAACTGAAATAGAAAAACAGCAGAAAACAGGAACTGGCACTGGGGTGCACTGAGTTAATAGGTTAGTCCAAATATGATCAAAAGTGTATGAAAGTGTATCTAGATCATAGAAATATCACACAAAACATCCATGGAGCAAGCATAAATTATAGATACGTTTTGGACGTATCAACATCCCCAAGCTTAATTCTTGTTCGTCCTCGAGTAGGTAAATGATAACAACATAATTTCTGTGGTGACATGCTAGCAACCATAAAAGAACTTTGAAAAGTAAAGCAATCAAGGTTAGAGATTCAATTCAAGTCATAACATGCAAGAGTCTATATTAGCATTGAAACAAGTAACAAAAGAACAATAGGTGCAAGAGCTCTCGCTGTCCGTGACTCGAATGTCTCCAAATGGTGTTTGCGTGCAAGAAGGGGGATAGGGAATACGAGAAAAAGTAATTTTTGTGTTGAGAACTAAATCTACTAAAGTTTCACACTTGGTCTTCTTTGGAATCTTATCTTGACTCGTCCCCAGACCACTAGCCAGGTACAAGTCAATTTGATCCACTCCTTTTCGATATTTTGAGCACTCATGCAATGGATGAGCGTAATCACGAGAGTTGACACTTAGGATGGAAAAGAGAGAAGTATGGTGGAGGAGGAAGACAAAAAGGATGAGAAAGGCTCACATTAATGAGGACAATCATAGGCAAGAAATGCCAAATGATAGATATGATGTGAGGAGTAGGGATTTCCATGCAACAGATGCACATACGACCTAAGAAGCTCTCCAAAGGAACTAGTGGGGGTGCATCTAACTTGCTCGCTCATGAAGACCTAGAGCTCGTTTGAGGAGGCTCATCCTTGGAATATGCAAGCCAAGTTCTATTGTGTGAGGGTCCCCACATAGCTATATGCATAATGATCATCTCTATGGAGTACAAGGATATAGAGGGAGTACTAGTGTGGATCTCTAAAAAGGATAGTAGTGTTGCCCCTTTCTCTCTTTTTACTTCTTTTTCTATTTTTCTATTTTTTTGTATTTTTTGTGGCCTAAATGGCTCTTTCAATTTAACTCTCATTTGTCCTCTTTGGGATCTTTTAATGTGTCCACTTTGGGATCTTTTCCTCACTTAAGGGCAACACTCTATTTTACAAGAAGGTAAAGGAGATCTTTCACACTTTACAAGCTACTCAAAACATAAAGAAGATGTAACTATCATGATGTATGCAATGTATGCCGCTGCCAGTGTAGCAGGAACATGTATCAAGTCATGAAGAGGTGGAAGTTGCATGGCAATATAACTCAGAAAGGCTATGGAAATGCCTTGATAGGTAGGTATGGTGGCTGTTTTGAGGGAAGATATAAGGAGGCTTATGATGACAGAGCGTATCATGCCAAGGGTTTGGATGTACCGGTGAAGGTGGACACCAACTCTCGGAGTGAGAAGAAGGCAATGCACGACACGGGAGAGGCTAGCAAAATATGGGAAGGTGGAAGTGTCAACTTTCAATACTTACATTAGTCCGAAGAACTCATGCACTTATTATCGGTAACTCTCAATCTAATAAGGAGGTTCACAAAGAGACAAGTACCCCTAGGAGGAGTGTATGGGGGTTTGGTTATCCTTGCGCATCCTCGACTCATGGTACGTGAGTGTTCTCTGATATTCGACCCCTTAGAAGAGTAGTGATCCATCTAGTAGCTAGAGTTCTCAACTAGTTTTGTAAGTTTTGAAAATACACACGGATTGCCCAAAATACGACACCTATCACTAATAGGCAAGAGCTCTTGACACCAAAAGTTCAAACATTACTCACAACAGTACCTCAAAACTATTGCAAGTTACTACTAAAATTAAATAGCAACCTCAATTACCTACTCTCAAGACAAGACACAACTCAGTGCAACAACCAACTCTCTTTAACAAGATAAACATGAAAACTAAAAAGAGTTCCAGAAAAAAACTAAACAAAATCCAAGGCTCTTGCTAAAGACAAACTAAAACTAAAACTAAACATGGCAGTAGCTATGAAAAGATAAAGAACACACAACAGCAGAAAGATAGGCATGAAGAATCCTATGATGTGTTCTAAATTTTGAAAGTGGAGCGTGTTTCTCTCCCACACAAAGTAAGATGGGATCTAACTTGTTATGAACAGCAAGCAAAGCTAAAGAAAGCTAAAAACAAAACCTAAGAGCGAGACGCTCCAAGCATAGCACATAACGCATGAAGTGATAAAAATATAGTGAGACGAAGGACGAACTGATGATTGTTGATGGAGAAGGGGATGCACGGGGGCATCCCCAATCTTAGACGCTTGAGTCTCCTTGAATATTTGTTGGGGATGCATGGGGGCATCCCCAAGCTTGAGCGCTTGACACTCCTGGATCTTCTTTCATCATCTTCCATCGCACACTTGAAAACCCCCTTCATACATAACTCATCATAAGCTGATTAGAGAGGTTAGTACCATTAATAAATAATTTTTTCCCACTTGATATAAAGATAATCTTGAAGAGGTACTGTTTCTAAAGAGTTCCAAAAAGTTTTTGCAAAGAAAAAGCAAGCTTAAGGTTTGCAAAAGTTAGGAGAGACAAAACGTGGCAGAATCTGTGAAAAACAGAACACCAGCTAGTAAAGAATTTTTTAGGGGCACTTCTGCAACTCAAATAAAAAAACTCAGAACATACGGAAGTTTCGTAATTGTATATATCATACTGTGTAAAAATTTCATCTCAAAATGATGAACTGGGATTTTTCAGGAATTTTTCTGGTCACGAGGACAGAATCTGTTTTCTGCACAGCATGTCACAACTTTTACTTCCCTTGCCGTAAGAGGCTATAACTTGGCACAAAGCTGAAAAATAAAGATAAAATGATGTTGCTACAGTAGTAACAAACATCAAGACACAACAAAAGCAAAAAGAAACACCTAAATTCGTTGTGGGCTGCCTCCCGAAAGCGCTTCTTTAGAGCCATTAGCTAGGCTTAAAGATTATGAAAGATGCTCACAAGAGAATAAGAATTGAAGAAAAAGAGAGCATCAAGAAGCAATTGTGAAAAAAATTTAAGACTAACCCACTTCCTATGCATAGGCATCTTGTAAGAAAATAAATCAAAGAAGCACAAAGTGACATGCATAGGAAGGTAGAACAAGAACAACTTCAAAACTTTCAACATGAAGAGAGGTGTTTTTGTAACATGGAAGTTTCTACAACCAAACTTTCCTCTCTCAAAGTAATTTTCAGTAGCATCATGAACAACATCAAGAATATAACTATCACATAAATCATGTTGTTCATGACCTACAAGCACACGTGTATTATTTTCAACACGGTTTTTAGGATGATAAGATAGATGCAACCCATCGGATTGAGCATTGATAAGAGAAAAATTCTCCGGAATAGTTGGAGATTTCAAAAGGATAATAGGCAATCAAGTGTGGGTGCAATAACAATAATTTCATGCTTAACATAAGGAACTATAGAAATTTCATCTTCGTAGGCATCATCCATAGTGGCATCTTGGCCATCATCCAAGCAAGTATCAAAATTTTCAGAAAGGGATATTCCAAGTGAGTCCTCGGAATCATGGGGTTCCTCCTCAAAGCAATCATTGGCCTCTTCTTGGGCAGCAAACATTTTATCTTTAAAATCCTAAATATAAGAATTGGATTTATAATTCTCGAAGCAATAAGCAAGAACTGCAAAGTTTTCAGACTCGAAAATAGTATCGTGATACTTTTCAATCAAAGAAGCAATCTCATAGACACCTTTAAAAGCAACAAACTCTTCAAATCTTTTCAACATCAAAGTAATCATAAACACCCTTAGCATAAGAAGATAAGATCTCATTTTCATTAAACTCACATTGGAAAGGAAGGTGTTTATGATCTATATTAGAACAGCAAGTAAAATCATAAATGTGGCACAAAAGTTTAGCATGGCAATAAGAACCATGTATTTGATCCCATAAGTGTTTCCCTTTCTGAGATAGGCGGTGCCACGTATAATGAGCATGCTCATCCAATGATTTTCCCTCAACCAAGTCGGTTGGGTTTTTAGCGCGAGCACAAATTGATCGAAGACAATCCAAGTGAAACATGTCCATCCTACCATATTTGGGTGGTTCATCACCCATGGTGAGGATAGCATAAATAGGCAAAGCAAGACAAAGGCAAAAGGTAGCAAATATTTTTGTGGGTTTTCATAAAGGACACTGAGATAAAAACTGAAAGGTAAACTAACAAGACTAAAAAGACAAAGGTAAAGGGTAGTGTGCAACTCCCCTATCTTAGCACTCGGAGTCCCCGGCAACGGCGCCAGAAAACTTGCTTGATGGCTTCTCGCCCTTCGTTGGTTACCCCAAGTGGAAGGTTTGAGATGTAGTGCAGCAGCAGTTTTCCCTCGGTGAAGATACCAAGGTTTCTCTCTAGTAGGACTCCAGAGATGATAAGTAGGTGTCAGCGGAGCAACTGACGCGGACCTGCACACAGACACAGATAACTTTGTTCCCAACGAAGTTCAGAGAGGTTGTCAATCTCTCCGGTCTTGTTGTTCACAAAGGATCAAACGCAAGGGATAATGATAGCAAGTAAAAGCAGTAAAGTAAAGATAGCGTGGAAATAGTAATAAGGATATGGACCGGGATACGTGATGTTCACTAGTGATGTCTGTCTCCCAAAATACAATAAAACTACTATGCGACGTAAACAAATTACAGAAGGGCAATTAACAGGATTATGAATGCACCGCAATGCTAACTATGCTACAAAAGAAAGGAAGAGGCTCAAAAGCACGGGCAGTACGCCAAAATAAGTAGACCGAAATCCATCTCCATCTACTACTAATCATCCACCTTGAGATATCTATCCAGAACATCTCGCTGGTATTAAGTTGCGAGCCCCACCCAAAGTGTAAACCCAAAGCAACAGACAACTGAATTAAAAAGAACTTTGCGTAAAGTAAACAATCCTTGTAACCGCGGTTACAAGCACCGTTGTTTTCCCCCTTGTGGCAACATCACATCCGCTAGACTCATGTTTCTGTCACTCAAGCGTGTCATCGGGGGGCATGAACCCACAATCTAGCACAACGTTCCCTCTTGGAGTCACTACCTACTACTTGGGCAAAGCAATAAACAGCATCGGAGAACATGCAAGAATTACTTAGGAACAAAAATATAAGAGATAAAAACCAAATATATTACTCTGTCACAATCTGAACATAATCTCATAATCTATCAGATCCCTCCAAACTCAGCATACCAACAGCAGAAATATTACAAAGGTGCCTCGATCATGTAGGGCAATTCACGAGGTCTAAACAATGAAGATCAAAGAGGGGAGGAGAACATCACATAGCTACTGATCACGGATCCATGGTCCAAGAAAAACTACTCACGAGACATCCGGGGAGCATCCATGGTGGAGAGGAGACTCCCGGAGGTCAATCTTCCCTCCGACAGGGTGCCGGGAAGAGGTCTTCTGGTGCTCCCGATCTCGGAAGCGCGGCGGCGGCGGAACAAAGGCGAGTTTGCGGAATAGGGTTCCTCTCTGGAGTTTTCCCGTGACGGAGAATAAATAGGCGAAGGGGGGCAGCCAGAGGTGGACCAGGGCCCCTAGGCGCCCCCTGGCGCGGCCAGGGGTGGGGCTGCGCCGGGTGGCTTCCTGGGCCCCCTTGGCTCCACTCTGGCCCCTCCCGGGCTCTTCTCGAAGCTTCCTGTACGCTGATTTTTCCCGGAATTTTTCTGGCACTTTTTATATGGGGGAAAACTGAAATAGAAAAACAGCAGAAAACAGGAACTGGCACTGGGGTGCACTGAGTTAATAGGTTAGTCCAAATATGATCAAAAGTGTATGAAAGTGTATCTAGATCATAGCAACATCACACAAAACATGCATGGAGCAAGCAGAAATTATAGATACGTTTTGGACTTATCAGTGACGTGAGCACAACTAACAGCAGACGTCTTGTCCTTATAGTCCCTGAAACGACGATTTCGACCGCTCTTCTTATGACTACCAGGGGGACATGGTGTATCCTGAGGCTGAACCGATGACAGTTGACAGCACGGTGACCTGGTTGTCCACACTTGTGGCATAAGCCATCATTCGGGGGAGGAGCCATAATATTGGGTTCTCCCGTTGGAATCGTTAGCTGGCTTGTAGGCGGAGGCAGATGAGGTGCAATATAAGACGGCCTTGGCGTTGGGGCTGGTCGGTGGTGGACATTGTGTGGGATATAGACTCGAAGTTTCTGAGTAGGCCGTCCAGAGGATGGGCCAACATCTCGAGTACGCTTGAGGGATTCCTGGTGATCACCCAGAGCAGTTTCAACTTGGAATGCCTTGCTGATGAGTGTCGCAAAGTCTGCGAAATCATTGATAGCTAGTGTGAGCTTCAAATTGGGATGCAATCCTTCACGGAATTTCTGCTGCTTGCGTGCGTCAATGTCGACGTAATCCTCAGCATAGCCAGACAGTTCAAGGAATCTCCTATGATATTCAACAACAGTTGTCGTGCCTTGTCTAAGTTTGAGAAAATCCTCCTTCTTCTGGTCCATTAAACCTCGAGGAATGTGCCATGCACGGAAGGCTAACTGGAATTCTTGCCAAGTGTTCACAGTCCCAGCAGGCAGCACACGCCTGTGGCTTTCCCACCATTGAGCGGCTGAACCCTTCAGATGAAATGCCGCGAACGTAACATAACTGGTCGGGGCAACATTAGCTGACTCCATCTCGAACAAGATGTCACGGAGCCAATCATCAGCATCCATCAGATTGGTGGAGTTGCAGAAAACTGACGGGTTGAGGCGCACGAACTCTTGCAGTGTGATTGGGGCATTCTGGTTTGGAAGCCGGGCCATTACTCCGGCCATGAACTGACGGTTCAGATCAAACTGCTCACGGTTCAGTTCAAACTGTTGCATCATTGCGGCCAAATAAGGAGGAGGTGGGGGATCATCTGCCATCCTTCCTGAACAGCATGGGTTAGTTCAGACAAAGCATATGCAAGGATAAGGAGTCATACTCGATGCAGTACGAGCAATGAACGAGAAGTGCGGTAGATACACAATAGTAGTCCTAAAGACATACAAATCATTGCACACAATCGGTCAAAATCGGACAGCGTAACGTCGTAGAAATTAAGGAAAAAGGACTCAGTAGGCGGCGCGCAGACCGCGGTAAGGATTACACGAAGCGACATAGCTTCCGATATGTTAATCACACCGCAAGAAAACTGTTGGCCACATGAGTTTGTGCCAGAGAACGCGCGGCCTGCCCAGAATGAGAATGGGATCCGCGGTCCGGGACCTGGGTCAGAATTCCTGCGACACGACTCAATCAATGGGGAAGCACCAGAACGCCGGCTGGAATCAAGAGAACGTGATCCTAATGTCAGAGTTAGTAAACCTTACCAGCAAGGATAAGAGAGCAGAGTCGTAGAGCATAGGTAAGGAGAAAAGGATCCTAATACCATAGATATCACACGTAGTGACATCGATCTGGGCCCGTGAGCCAAACATTAAGTTAGCAAAATAGTTTTTCAAAGACTAGACTCAACTTCGACCAAGTAGTGGTGGGGTGGCTTCCTACAGGCAGTCGGCTCTGATACCAAATTGTGACGCCCCCAAAATCAAGCCGTGTACAATAACCATACACGCAGGGTACACAACAGAAATCAGGGTGCCACGATGATAATATCACAACACAACACTAGACTCAAATAAAAATAAAACTAATATTACAACCAGGGATCACGAGGATCCGAAAACATAAGTTAAACAATCATAATATCTGAGTACAGACATAGTTAGTCAAGTTTTTCCTTAAGAAGGCTAGCACAAATAACATCAGAGGTACAGATCGAAAAGGCGAGGCCTCCTGCCTTGTATTCACCAAACTACTCCTGGCCAAAGAGGGAACTCGACGTCGTAGAGGGCTCCGGGGATCTTCTGCTCCTGGACTCCAACGTCGACTGCAGCAGCCGATCAGGCAAAACAAAAAGGGGGAAATAAAGCAAGGGTGAGTATCTAGCATACCCGCGAGTCTTACGTCCGCTACTAAGCAATTATGCATTTGTATCAAATGGAAAGGGGATGTTGTATATAGTGGACTGCAAGGTAGAAATCAGAATAAGGATGAGAAGTTAGGCCTATCGAAGACTAGCATCTTCCAACGAGTCTTGAATCACAAGAAGAGAATAGCCAACAGTTCAATAGCATGAATGTAATAACAATGCAGTAGAAGTTGCTGCAACATTGTATAATAGTAAGTTGTAATAATTAATAATTTTAAACGCCTCCGAGATCCCCTCCTCGACTTCCCCGCGAGGAAGAAAACCTAGAACCAACAGTTTAATAGTTGTAGTTTGTAGTAGTAGAGTCTGGCTTCAACATAAAGCGTCCTGTTACCGTGGACACGGCTATTCGAATAGATTAAACTCCCTGCAGTGGTGCACTGGTGTCATACTACACGCTCGGATCTCCAGGGTGGAGTACACCTTGTTAGGGAAGACCCCACCGAGGCTATCCGACACGTCGAGGCCCATCCTACAGGTCATCAGAGAGGTCCCCGCCGGTCTACAACCCTAAGGGCAAGGGGGTCAGGGGCCTATCACCCCTCGCTCTCCGGGTCGTTGTGAGGACGGTGGATACCACGCAACTCTATCATGGATGCGGATCCGACCGAGCCACAATGCTGAACTGGACGTCTTTCAGAGCTTTCGAACGAGACCACAACGCGGAGGGCCCACACCGTAATCCCACGTATAGGTAGTGCGTACAAGCCAAAAGGCTACTCAAGTCATCCGCCGAACCCATTAAGAATTTTATTATTTTTCTGTCGATACAACCGTTATCATTGCCCCTTATTGAATGAGTCGCGGACAACGACAGTAGTCAGGACCACCAGTAACATCGGTGCCTACCCTGTCGTCCCACCAACTCGTGCGGTTACCAACAAGGTGAACCGTATCCTTACCTTGTCTCGCGTTTCCTCCGAAGAGCTCAACTTTCGTACAACAGGATATCTGTCGGCCACGAACAGTACCAGGCCCGCCGCACACCGGTGGAATACAGCTGACCTGTCGTTCCGCTAAGATACCCTGCGCGGGCACCGTGGGGTCACGCGACTCCTTACCTGTAAGGACAACCGTGGTTCAGTACCCTAGGACAGCTATACAGAGTCAGCAACGAGTGGAGTACAATAAATACTCCTCGATAGCTCACACTTGATGTGGCTTGGCAGAGCCGGGGTAGGGGCCTGAAGCGGTGTCTGCTCTGAACCGTACCTATAGGGGGCGCGGGGGCGGCCGACCTCGGTGGCGGCGCGGTGCCGGCCAGCGGCGGGCTCCCTGGCATGAGGCGGCGGGGTGCTCGGGCATGGAAGGATTAGGTTTGCTGTGGAGTCCACATGGACGGATGGGAGCCCTCCGATCTGGATCTGACGGTCTAGATCGAGGGTCTGGGCTAGGATTTCGGGATTTTGAGGTAGATTGGGCAGATCTGCGAATTTTCAGGGGGGTGGATGCAATTTTGTGGCTAGGGAAACCCTAGAAAGAGGTGGGAGTGTGGAGGTCTTTATATAGCCCAGGTGGCTGGCAGTTTGCAAAAACATCCCCGGTTTTTCTCTCGTGCGCACGGTGTTTACATTTCTGACTGCCGGGGGTCCGCAGTACCTCTGATTCAGGTTAAACTTCGATCTGCGCGATCAGTCGAGCCGGTGGCGTTCACCTCACGCTGGAACCGTTTCGAGAACACTTTCCGGCGCGCTATAAAAATATCCCGTTTAACTATTAAACGGGGTTTTTTGTTCCGTTGGCTGCGACTGGTCTCGTGCGGTTTTGCGACGGTGATCGGGTGAAAGCCGGTGTCGCAAAGGTCGAGTGTCAGGGTGGCAAGGTTCGGTCTCCGTCCGTTACGAGATAAGAGGGGGAGAAACTAATCGCCGATCGATAAATCGGGGATGCAAACACCGCAAACAAATCAGACAATCAAACAATTCACACCGAAAACAGAATTTTTAATTTTTGTGAAATCTGGGCTGTTACAATACAACAACACCAACAAGGGATCTCGTCCCGAGATCCAGGACGACCCGAGGGAGAGGGGAAGGGGGAAAGAAGAGAGTCGACAATCTTCAACACCACCAACAAGGGACTCTGCTCCATGTCAACGTCAAACTTCCGTCGAGATAGATTTCCGCCGAGAGACGACATCGTCGGAAAAACGAAACCGTCAGTTTCAAGAGGGGGAACGACAATGAAAGCTGGATCAAAGGACAATGCATTTCGAAGCAAGTCGTGAAAACACTGGGCAAAATGATGGATGGCAACGGGTGACCAAGATGTAAACCAGAGTTGGAAGAACTAAAGGTACTACAGGATTTCCCAACCTGAGATCGGAATCGAGACAATAAGCTGCAAGCAAGGCATTGTAACGATTCCAATACTTGACTCACTCGAGATCCTAAAGTTTGAAGGGGATAAGTCGAGAATTAAAACTCTTACGCCACTTGTCCTGACCAGAGCAAAGGTAAGGAGTACAAAGATTCCTACTCTCCGATAACTAACTTAGTAACTACAAAATAGTTTTTGTATAGACTCGACTTCGACCAGAAAAGGGATCCTACGGTCGGTAAGGCTCTGATACCAAGTTGTAAGGACCGATATGAGGTACTGTTCCAGATCTAGATGTTTCCATTCAAATCCGGGGACGAAGCACATATCGGTCCCACCGCGACATATGACATCGCCATATGCCCCGGATTTCCAACATCATATCGCAACATTACAGATACAAGGATACAACATCTCATACAATCAGCATACAACTGCCTTAATACAATACAACAGCGGAAGATACATGTATGAGTACAGACTGTAATCAAATGCCTACTGGCAAAGATAAAATCATCGATCCCCATAACCACACGGGTCCAGGCCCTCCGCCAGGATTCTCCTAACTAGTCGTCGTCGATTCTCCACTTGAAACGTCGATCACCATACCTGTTGTCAATCAAGAACCCTGAAAAGAGTTTGGGGGTAGTATCATGAGTACAGAAGTACTCAGCATCCAACTGTAGTGGTCATCTGACCCAGCAAGGACTTCATCACTCGTCATTCTAGGACAACTAGTAGTTTACGGTAAGGATGGGGTAAGTGGTGAGGTTGCAGCCGCACTAGCATTTATGAAGTGGCTAACAATCTACAGAGTAAGATAAGAATCGAAGCATTCGATGAGGAATCGCCTCCAACAAGTCTTGCTATCAACTACTTACGCAAGCATAACACCTATCCTATCCTTGTCCTCCTCTTCGCATCCCGACGAAGAAGAAGCAGTCAAGGCACACACACACGTTGATCAAGTTATATTAGGATTATCTCAGTTGTTTTTGTCTATGAACAAGGAGTAGGTCTCAAGTCGTCCATAACCGTGGACACGGATTCTCAAAAATATTATACATAACCTCTTACTAACAAAGAACAAGGAGTAGGTCTCAAGTCTCAAGTCGTCCATAACCTCTTACTAACAACGAACAAATCCGGGTGGCCCCTGGTGAGTCGACACCCAACTCAAAAGCCGGCCGCGCTCTCGAATCGGTCTCTACCGTCTGTCGCAGGTTTGGATAGCCGGTTAATCACACATGGGAAACCGGGTCCTCAGCTGAACAAGGTGGGCCAGCAAGGGAACTATGTCCTCACTGGTCCGGGTTGGTTGGAAAACTACTGGCGGCCGACCAGCACACACACGGTTTCAAATGGTAAATCAGCTTGGGCCACCACTGGAAATGTTTGAAGCTAGGTAGGTAAGAAGAGGGGACCCCATAAAATCCAACACGCGGTTAGGCACGCTCAGTCTTAAAACCAATACCCGGAACTCGGATCCTAGGTGACTCGAATGGAACAAAGCGTCGGGGCGGGATAGCCTAGACCTTCCATCCTTCGTCGAATATAGTCAACATTATAATAATCAAATCATCAACAACAATATAATAATGTGATATCCCAAACCATGGAGTAACAGGGTAACATCGTAGAATCCTAAGCATGCATACTAAGCAGGAGCTGAGCAACGAGCAGTAGTAACATAGCAGTACATGGTTTGCTGGGAGGGGACATGGTTATATCGGTTTGAAAGAGGCTGTAAACATGTGGTAGGATCAAACATCGAACCTATCCTAGACTAGCATGAAAACCGCTGGTTGAAATAGAATCGATCATAAGTAATGCATAGTCCTTGCCTGTTGATAAGTCGGGTTCCGAAGATGTAGTTGATCGCAAGCTCGCATCGTCTCGGAGAGGTACCCGCGGAAGCACACAAGAGGTAAACACTAGAAAGCAATCAACGAGCAAGCATCTATTACTACGAAGCAAACACGAGCAAGCATCAATAAGAAGGCAACACGAGACATCGCACCTACCGTCGAGAGCGATTACTAACAGGTTAAGTGGAGTACTCGTTACACACGACGATACCGCACATTTGGAAAGGTTCAAGTTGTTTAGCTACAGGTGATCAACAAAGTTGTTAACATGGAAACTCAAGCAAGCACGGCACAGCATTCAAACATGGCAAGAGGTGAAGCACAAAGTAAACTATATATGCTAGTCAATTTAAGTGAGGCACAACCTAATCATGGCATAACACTAAGTGTCGCACAACAATTAAAGCATTTGGTATTGTTCTGTCCTAAACCATATTTTAGGTTGGTTAACAATAGCAAACAATAGCATAAAAACAAATTACACGAAAAACTAATCAAGTTTCATATAAAGAACACTCCAAACGGAGTTACGGTTAAAAAGATACAAGCAAAACAAGTTACGGGCACAATCTGCCAACATCAGGAAGCACACTTTAGAGCAATGCATAAACAGGATAATGAATGCAAACATGCTCACAAATGATATGCAACTAAAGTAGACATGTCAGGGAAGGCATGGCAAAAAGAATCATGCAAGTAGACATCATGAACAACTAATTATAGCTCATGCAAAATGCAATAAAACATTACTGGTCTAGGAACATGGCAGAAACTGTTATTTTTATGTTGTATAAACAGGGGTAAAACTATATGCAAAAGTGCAGCAACATGACATAGCAATATATGAGCATGAACTAGATTGAGGATTAGGTAAAAACAAGAATCAAGGTCATAGGCATCACAGATCAAAAGATATTAAGCATGCAACATGGCATCAGAACGTTACAGACTTAGAGAAAAACAGAGGTGGCTGTCAAAAACAGCAGCATAGCAACTTTGGAGCTCAATAACTATGTGACCAGCAAGCATATCATGAAAATGCAATACATGTAATGGAAGTAGACATGATGCTTAACAGTATGCAATAAAATAACAGCAGCAACACACTAACATAAATTAGTAGCAATTAACAGTCTGATGCCCACTTAAACAGTGATTTGCACCATCAAGATGGCCTCAAATCAAAATGCTCACAAAAGATGGATTGAAGTACAGACAATTCTAAACAATTTCCTTTTTGGGTGCAACGTCATACGGGCTACGGATTACTCGCAAATATCGTCGCAAAACAGTACCAGCAGAAATATTTAACAGACTTAGCAAAATAGATAAAAAGAAAAAAAACATACAGGGAAAAAAAGGGGTCTCACCCAGTGGGCTCGGCCCATGAAGCAGAGGAGGTGGCCTGGGCTGGCAGAGGGCGCCTGGGCCAGACGACTGCGATGGTGGGCCTGCTGGACTGGGCTTGGCCCACCTGGCCGGCCCAGCTAGCGGGCGAACGGGCAGGGGCGAGCGTCCTCGTCGCCTCCAGGATGTCGGCCGCGACGGCGGCCTGGTGGCTCCGGTCGGCCTCCGGCGAGAAGGGGCGTAGGGCGAGGATGGCTAGGAGGAAGGGAAGGGGTTGCGGCGGATTTTCCCGATCCGGTCGCCGGCGAGGGGCTTGAGGCGAAACGCTGCTTGCTCCATGGAGGCGGCTCCAATGGCGGCCGGTCCGTGCTGCGTGGGAGAGAGATCAGAGAGGAGAGATGAAGGGGAGAGAGGGAAGGAGAAAAAAGAGGGGGCGCGGGGGCGGCCGACCTGGGCGGCGGCGCGGCGCGCGGTGGCCGGCCGGCGGCGAGCTCCCTGGCACGAGGCGGCGGGGTGCTCGGGCATGGAAGGCTCAGGTTTGCTGTGGAGTCCACGTGGAAGGCTTGGAGCCCTCCGATCTGGATCTGACGGTCCGGATCGAGGGTCTGGGCTAGGATTTCGGGATTTTGAGGCAGATTGGGCAGATCTACGAATTTTCAGGGGGGTGGATGCAATTTTGTGGCTAGGGAAACCCTAGAAAGAGGTGGGAGTGTGGTGGTATTTATATAGCCTAGGTGGCTGGCAGTTTGCAAAAACATCCCCAGTTTTTCTCTCGCGCGCGAGGTGTTTAGGTTTTTGACCGCCGAGGGTCCGCAGTACCTCCGATTCGAGTAAAACTTCGAACTGCGCGATCAGCGCGTCGAGCCGGTGGCGTTCACATCGCGCAGGAACCGTTTCGATAACACTTTCTGCGCGCTATAAAAATATCACGTTTAATTATTAAACGGGTTTTTTCGTTTCGTTGGGTGCGGCTGGTCTCGTGCGGTTTTGCGACGGTGATCGGGTGAAACCCGATGTCGGAAAGGTCGAGTGTCAGGGTGGCAAGGGTCGGTCTCCGTCCGGTACGAGATAAGAGGGGGATGCAAACACCGCATACAAATCAGACAATCAAACAATTCACACCGAAATAAAATTTTTAATTTTTGTGAAATCTGGGCTGTTACATACACGTTGCAGACGAAACGGGAATTCAACCGGCAATTTTACTGGCTCTGGACGATTACCGGACAAACGGCCTGGAGGGGGGGATGTCGATGTTCGTTGTGTTAGAGGGGGGTGGTTGACATGTAGATAGCGTATTCGTATTCGTTGTATTTTTCTGATCAACTTTCATGTATAAAGTTTTTGAATCTGACTTACGGTTTAAAAGATATTGAATTTCTAAATTTAAATCATTTTAAATCAATTTATGGAATTTTCTTTATTATTAAAATGTAACATTATCCATAACTAGTTGACTGGTCAAACCTGACCAGTGGGTCCAACCGGTCAGCCTCACAGTGTTAATAAACCATTTAATTAAATCTAAACAATCACTAGGCCCACATGTCATGCATAGAAACTTAACTAAATTCATTTAATTAATCTAATTAATAGGTGGGTCCCATATGTCATAGGCTCAGTATTAACTAAATAGCTCTTTTAAACTTAACAGTTAATTAAGGGGGGCTGTCCCCACATGTAATAGACTAGGGGGGTTATTTTCCTTTCTTAATTTTTTTCTTATTTCTTTTATTTTTGCAGGTTGGCCCACTGGTCAGTGGCCTAAGGCCACCACCCAGCCAGGCACGGCACGGGGGCGCCGTCGGCTAGGGAACGATGGCGAGCGGCGGCCCGAGACCGGAGGCGGAAGGCGCGCGGGCGTGGTGTGGCTAGGCGCGCGTGCGCGTGCACGTGTCCGCGGCCACGACAAGGGTGTCCGCGTTGTGGTCTCATTCGAAAGATCTGAAAGACGTCCAGTTTCAGCATTGTGGTTGGGTCAGATCGTGCTGCAGTACTGGATCCACTTGACGCACAACGACCCGGAGTGCGAGAGGTGATGACCCATGAAGCTCTTGCGCTTAGGACTTTAGACCGACGGGGACCTCTCTGATGAGCCGTAGGATGGGCCTCGGCGTGTCGGATAGCCTCCGTGGGGCATTCCCTAACAAGGTGTACACCACCCTGGAGATCCGAGTGTGCAGGCTGAACAGTAGTGCACTCCTACAGGGAGTTTGATCTATTCGAATAGCCGTGTCCACGGTAACAGGACGCTTTATGCTGAAGCCAGAGCATAGTACTACAAACTACTACTATTAAACTGTATGGTTCCGGGTCTTCTTCCTCGCAGGGAACTCGAGGAAGGGAACTCGGAGGCATTATTATTATTAATTATTACAACTTACTATTATACAATGCTGCAGCAACTTCTGCTGCATTGTTATTACATTCATGTTATTGAACTGTGGGCTGTTTCTCTTCTCATGCTGCAAGAGACGTCAGAAGATGCTAGTCTTCGATAGGCCTAGATTCTTACCCTTATTCTGATTTCTACCTTGCAGTCCACTATATACAGCCTCCCCTTTCCATTTGATATAGATGCATAAATGCTTAGTAGCGGACGTAAGACTCGCGGGTATACTAGATACTCACCCTTGCTTTATTTCCCCATTATGTTTTGCCTGATCGGCCGTGGCATTCGATGTTTTAGCCCAGGAGTAGGAGTACCCCGGAGGCGCCTACTACTACGTCGAGCCCCCCTTTGACCAGGACCAGGAGTAGTTTCGGAGGATCCCAGGCAGGAGGCCTCACCTTTTCGATCTGTATCTCTGATGTTATTTGTGCTAGCCTTCTTAAGGCAAAACTTGACTTACTATGTCTGTAATCATATATTATGATTTTATGACTTATGTATTCGGGTCCGAGCGACCCCCCTTTGTTGTATTATATTGGTTTATCCTTTTGTGTTTAGTGTTGTGTTGTGATATTCTCACCGTGACACCTTGATCTCGATCATGTACCCTCCGTGTATGATTACACATGATCGTAAATCGAGGGCGTTACAACTTACAAACCGTAAAAAATAGTTAAATACAATATCCACCGGAATTACAGCAGCATGATGTCGGGACCCGGGGTTAGCGTATGCAAGTCCCGCTACGACATAGTCATATGGAGAGCCGAGAACCGTACCCACTTGTCGAAGCAGACAAGGCCAAGCACAGAATGTTTTCGGAAAGCATCGTACGTGAGGGGCATCCCATGCAGGACGGATGATGAACTGAAATGGGTCCTCATCGTACGCACACAAGTCTAATGATATGGGTGATGAACTCCCATATTCACAGACAAGTCGCCTCATCCACACTATCGACTATCTCATAACTCTTACATAGACTTACTCCAGCCCGATCACTTAGTCAGGGTCTAGGGCGGGCTCGATCATACCACAAAGTGTGCACGAGACAGAGTCTCGAGCAATCGTATCGCGGTGCCCCAAGCTGCGCACATCTAAGGGCCACTTGGTGTATGAAAGACCGCCAGCCAGATCACAACTAAGGTCTCGAAAACCCATAGAAAGACATGCATGTTATGAACATACACGCAGCACACATGCGTTGTATGAACAGCAGGTATCATTGCAATTCTCTAGAAAGTATACATTTTATTGATGACTCTCACAGAGTGCACACAAAGATCACAAGCATGTGATCCAACATTACAACAAACAAGCGGAAGCAAAGTAGGTCTGAGTACAGACAAGTTTAACAAATGGCTTAAGAAGCCTTATTTAAATACAAGCCCTCCACGAGGGAACAAGTCGTCTGACTGGGACTACACTAGCTTGGTCTTCAGTCGTCGAGCTCGATGAAGAAGCCACCTTCGGTGTCAGTGGGTTCATCTAAAACATAGAATAAGCAAACGTGAGTACAAAGTCGTACTCAGCAAGACTTACATAGGAGCTATACTACTCATGCACGTGTATCAAGGTAAAGGGAGGTGGGGGTTCAAAAGCAGAAGTGCCAGCTTTGACTTGGCTAGTCCTGAACTACGAGTACCAGACTTTGAGGTAAGAAGCGTACACGAGTCCACTACATCTCCAACCAATTACACCACTATGGTGCCTTCCTCGACTTCCCCACGAGAAAGCACGCCATAGCACTCGCGCTTATCTTGGCAAGTTTTATAAGTATCCGGTTCAAGTTGTCTAATAATCAAGCTAAGTTTTCCAAGCAGTCCTTAACCGCGGACGCGGCTATTCGAATAGTTTCGTTAACCCTGCAGGGGTGTACTGCTAAACACACATGATCATCATTTACCGCCTTTGATCTCGATACCATTCAAGGGGTGTCAACGAGGGTGCTCACCACAACTGTTACCTCATAGCCGATCTTAGTCCAAGAAAGCCGCCTACCTGGGTTGGCTACCACTATCGTGAACCCGGCCGGTTTACCGAAGTGGACCCAGATGATGTGTGCGTGGTGCATAAGCCGGTATCGGTTGAGCCGTTCTCTCACTTAGCAGCCAGGCCACAAACCTACCAGAACTCCGAACTATTGCGACATCTGGACATCGAAAGGGATGAGTTAATAGGTTGAGAGGGGTTAGTGAGCCCAATGTGTGGTTGTACTCTTCATCTTGGATCACCACACAAGAACTCAGACTTAGGGCGGTGTTCAACGAGACAACCCACCGTGTACTCCTACACAGCCTCTCATCGTTCACCTTGTATTAGGGTAGATTCACCAACACATTTCCATTATCATCAACATGATCACTACCATCCCGACTCACATAACAGCAACAACATTGTATCACTCTAAGCATGCAATAAGCAGTAACAGTTGCAGGGGTCACATGATATCAATCAACTCCTATATTTTCTAGGATTGTGGTCTGCTTACTACTGTGACAAATGATAGGTCATGCAAAGGAATGGGTTCATCTATGCGGTAGAAACGTAGCATGGTAATCATCCTATACAATTGATAAGAGAGACATGAGAGGGAAGTGGGATTTTATGGACATGATCAATGGGGGTTTGTTTGCCTTGCTGACGAGGTTCAGTCTCGGGATCTTCAACGAAGGGGGCTGCCTCCTGTTCCGGTTCCACCTCTACTCGACAAACAACAAGCAAGGGAGCAAGGTAAATACAATGCACAAACACATGGTTGAACGTTGAAACTTGATGTATGTGCTTCTGATGTGTGAGGCAATTCCAATTAAATAGAGTATATTGCAAATGAAATTGCAATTTCAAACTCCAATTTAAATTCAATTTAGCCAAGTTTCAAATGCTTATTGTTTGATCCATGTAATTCATCTTGACATGTGTATGATATGCCTCTGATGTTCAAGTGAATTGGGGTATGTTGTTAAGATTCAAATTGCAAAATCATTTGAATTTAATTTCATTAAATTCCAATTAAACCAAATAGAAAATGCTACTGGTCCCATTTTAAATTCAACTCAAACATAGTTGAAAGTTGGATATTTGGATAGATTATTTTCTCCTGATCATTTTTCATATATTATAAGTTAAATATGGAGTTAATATGAATTTTCTATGAATTTCCAAAGTTTCAGCCTTTTTCTGGATTTTCTGGAATTGATTTAATTAGAAAAACTAATTTACTGCATCAGCATGAGGTTATGCTGGCGTCAGGGGGGGTTCTGACGTGTGGGGCCACTTGGTTAGTGGCTGGGTTAGAAAACCCGGTTAGTTTAAACTAAGCAGGGGTTAATTAGTGGCCAGGGGGCCCACTGTCATAGTCTAGGGGGGGTCATTAGAGGGGTGGTTAATTAATGACTCGCAGACGCGGCGGCGTCCATGGATTCGGTGCTCCCGGCCACCAATTCGCACGCCGAGGCCACCATAAGGTAGCCCTCGATCGTGCGCTTCACCTAGGCGAGTCGGGCGACCACGGGGAGGCCCGACGTGACGGCGGCGACCTGAACGGCGACGACAGAGGCTCGGTTGAGAACGGGATCAAGCTAGGGGTCTCTTCATGGAGCGGAGCTAGTCGGGATCGAACCAGAAGAGCTCGGCGAAGACGATGGACATGGTTTCGGGTTCAAAAACTTCATGGATGCTCGTCGACATGAACCGCGGCGGCACTGTGCTCCGGTGTCCATGGCAGCTAGGGCTAGAAGAACAGTGGGGCGCCAAAAGGTTGGGGGGAAAACTCAGGAGCTCACCGCGAGGACGATGATACGGTCAGTGGGCTCGGGGATGCTCTATTGGCGGCGAATCGAAGACGTCGATCTCCGGTGGCCGGCGGCGATCCGATGAAGCTTGCGTCTTCTCGAAACCAAATCAGGTCGCCAGCTTCTGCAAGGTGACGAAGTCGTCGATGAGGAGCACGGGGGACACGCTGGTTCGAGCTCTAGGACACGGTGGCCGCGTCTGCCATGGCGGTGTGCTCCGGTGTTCTTCTCGGGCGTCAGTGGAATTGCACTGGAAGGGAGGGGAAAGCGAGCCGAGGTGGGGAAAGTGGAGGAGGGAGTCGAGGGAGTCTCCGTGGCGCGCTTTGGAGTCCTGGGGAGGCCTGGAAGCTCGAAGGCGTTGAGGTGGCGTCCACGGCGTGCTAGGCCTCCAGTGAGCTTTGGGGGCAAGGGAGGTAGACGACAGAGGACTCCGGGTGGGCTAGGCCGGCCAGAAGGAGTTGGGCCTTCGCCCAGGCGACAGGTAAGCGTTTCTGCTTTCCCTTTTCTTTTATGTTTTCTTTTCTGTAATTTTGTTTTGCTATGCTAAATAAATAGCTAGGCATTTTATGAAATGCTAAACCTTTTTACATGGTCTCATAATAATATATACTATCCATTTGTAAAGTTTGGCACTTTTTAAAATTCAAATTATTTGAATCTTAAATCAAATAGGGGTTTTTAATTAATTCCAAGGTCCTATTTGAATATTTGAAAAATCCATGAGCATGGGGTGGGTCCCACATCACTTGATATGTGATCACACTCATTTATAAGACTTTTCAAAAATCAAACATGAATTTTTGGAGAAGCTTTATTTCTGGCCTTTTGAATTAATTCATCTGGGGGGTGTTCCTTCTCCCATTTGAGTTTGAATTTGATTTCAAATGATTTATTTGAAATTTTTAACATGATGCAAGGTGACTTGCTAATCCTAGCACATACCTAACTTGGGGTTGTGACACATGATGTTGGTTCCTTAGTGATCGTTCGATCCGTGCGCATTGGATGGTGCAGGGAGTGCGATCCGTGGTGATGTGTTCTGGCCAATCAGAACACTCGGGCGAATTTATCAAAGTGTAGGTTAACCAACCGGTTGCAATACACGAACCGCGTGCTTGACCGTATCACCGAAATTTTGGCATGTAACGGGATGTGCTTGATATATTTAAGTCAGTAAGTGTAGATTAGGCAGTTGTTATGGGTTTATATACATTTGAGCTATGAATATTTTGTAATTTTCATCTTTCGTTTGATATATTTATATATAAGTTGCTAAGTGCATTTCATGTGCACTCAATATGAATTTATTTGAATTTGAACTACAATTGCAACGAAATTTGACCAAACATGTGTTGAAAAATCATGTATGTGCTCTCGGATTAACGTGTAGCACACATACGTGTAATTGGAATGACCTTTCTGCACCTTGGTCACGTCTTTCGACTGGGAAACGTTGAGGTCGGTGTTTTTTAAATTACAAAAAATTCAAAAAAATTGAGAATCACTCGGAAATGAACGAGACTTTGCGTGTCGCCGTGATAAGGTAAAACAACGCCGTGGTAATTTTTTTAGACATTTTAAGAAAGGTTATCGTGTGATTGCCTTGCAAACGGGGGTATGTCACATGAAGAACCATAGTTTTGATATGTATGGAACCAGTCGTGAAATGTTCGGGTTACAAGTAGATTGTATCGTTACTTTGTCGATTGTGGTTGATATTATTTTCACAGTTGCCACACGTCTATACTTGATATGTCTTTGAATTTGGACGCATTCCTTGTTATTTTGATATTTTTAAACATTTTATTGCAATTACAAACCATAAAAAGAGTTAAATACAATATCCACCGGAAATACAACAACATGATGTTTGTTCATTCGTGATCGTTCGATCCGTGCGCATTGGACACTGCAGGGCATGGGATCTGTGGTGCTGCGTTCTAGCCAATGAAAACGCACGGGTATAAGTTAAGCAAACAGTTGTAATACATGAACCGTGTGCTTCACCGTAGCACCAAAATTTTGGCATGTAACGGGGTGTGTATGATATATTTAAGTCATTAATTGTAGATTAGGAAGTTGCTCTGAGTTTATTTACATTTGAGCTATGATTTTTTTTTTATTTTCATCTTCCTTTTGATATATATAAATATATGGCGCTAAGTCCATTTCATGTGCACTCGATATAAATTTAATCGCATTTGAACTATAAGTGCAAATAAATTTGACCAAATGTGAGCTGAAAAGTCATGTATGTGCTCTCGGGTTAACGTGTAGCACACATACGTGCAATTGGAATGAACTGGTTGCACCATGGTCACGTCTTTCGACCGGGAAACAATGAGGTCGGTGTTTTTTAAATTACAAAACATTCAAAAAAAATTGAGAATCGCTCGGAAATATACGAGACTTTGTGTGTCGCCGTGATAAGGTAAAACAACGGCGTGGTAAAATTTTCAGGAATTTTGAGAAAGGTTATCATGCGGTCGCCTTGCAAACAGGGGCATCTCAAATGAAGGACCATGGTTTCGATATGTATGGAACGAGTCGTGAAATGTTCGGGTTACAAGTAGATTGTATCGTTACTTCGTCGATTGTGATTGATTTTTTTCCACAACTACCACGCGTCTATACGTGATATGTCTTCGAATTTGGACGCATTCCTTGTTATTTTGATATTTTTAAACATTTTGTTGCTCATACAGACCATAAAAAGAGTTAAATACAATATCCACCGGAACTACAACAGCATGGTGTTGCCTCATTCGTGACCGTTCGATCCGTGCGCATTGGACATTGCAGGGCGTGCGATCCGTGGTGCTGCGTTCTGGCCAATCAGAACGCACGGGAGAATTTCGCAGGGTATAGGTTAAGAAAATGGTTGTAATACACGAACCGTGTGCTTTACCATGTGATGGGAGTTTTAGTTCTGATTCATTTCAATTTTCAGATTGAAAACATAACTACATTGAAATTCCATGTTCCTATGACTGGTTGATCACCATCAACATCATAAGTCAGAATCATTCATGACCGAAACGCAATTTCATTTGCCATCAGAATATATAGGGAAATCAACATAGGTCCAATCACACATTGAATATTAGCAATCATGCTCAAAAGAAATAATTTACAAATAGTTCACTATTACACACACATCTAGATAAATATGAACTGAATAATATAGCTACTACTGTTACGTTATTCTTCATGCATCCATATAGTGCTGCCGTCCTTTTATTCGATCGCCGGGCATCAAAGTTTTACTATCGCAGATTCTCTGTGCTCTCAGTAGGTGCCACTGTCGGAGGAGGAGCTTGTCAGGTCGACAATCTCCATACCCTGCCCGAATGCGGTGGCCACGGCACGCGCATGCGCTCCCTGCCCACGCGGCGGTGCTGCTGACTCGGACGATGACATTTCCTGGCCTGCCGACATGGCCTCTGTATCTGTCTGCTCCTCCGGCTCGAACTCGAACACAAGCCTGCGATGGTGCCTTGAGGTGCCCTCCTCCTCCTCCTCCCAAAGCCTCTTCCGCTCCAGCCTCTCCTGTTCATGCAATACCAATCGCTGCCGATCCCTATTCACAACGAGGGCCTCGAGAAAAGTGACGGATTTCTCCAACCCAAGTTGGAGCTCGCGCTCGTCTAGGTCGCGGAGGTCCGCGTCGAAGCGCGAATCCTCAAGGGACTGGGCTATGGTCATATCCATCATGCAATTGAACTTGGGGTCATCGTCGTCGGGAGTGGCGGGTTGTGCGCCCGACACAATGCCAGCCAACAGCGCGCTGGACACGTCGATTCCTCCGTGCTCCACCTCCATCCAGGCGCGGTCCATATGCAATGGGTGTGGTGGTGGGGGTGGCGAGCTATAGGTGATGAGGTGAAGGGTGTGGTGGTAGTAGTGGCGAACTAGGGGATGAGCGTGTGTTTGCGTATTGCCGCCGCCGCTTACTATGGCGAGCTTTATTTGTACAGCTAACGCTCGGATTGGGGATCGATATTTTCCCTAATGTGCGCTTGCGCGGGAAGGATCGGCTAAAGCGCGCGAGAGTAAATTATAAGGCCCGATATGCGGTACTGTTCCAGATCTAGATGTTTCCATCCAGATCCGGGGACGAAGCACATATCGGTCCCACCGCGATATATGATGAAGTCATATGCCCCGTATTTCCAAGATGATATCACAACATTACAGATACAAAGATACAACATCTCATACAGGCGGCGTACAAATGCCTTAAATACAATACATCAGCGGAAGATATATGTCTGAGTACAGACTACAATAAAATGCCTAGTGGCAAAGAGAAAATCATCGATGCCCATAACCACACGGGTCCAGGCCCTTCGCCGGGATCCACCTAACTAGTCGTCGTCGAGTCTCCGCGAAGGCGTCTAGAAGAAGGGTCGTCGATCGAGCTCCTCTGAAGTCCAATGTCATTTGCATAACGCGCGTAAATGAGAAAAGAAAGAGGTGAGCTATATCAAAGTCTTGTAACTAACTTCTCATGGGTAAGATGGGGGTAGTGGTGAGGTTGCAGACGCACTAGCAATATATGAGTGGCTAACGGTCTATTTTAGAGTAAGATGAGAACCAAGCATTCGATGAGGGACCGCCTCCAACAAGTCTTGCTATAACTACTTACGCAATCATAACACCTATCCTATCCTTGTCCTCCTCTTCGCATCCTGACGAAGAAGAAGCAATCAAGGCACACACACACGTTGATCAAGTTATATTAAGATTATCTCAGTTGTTGTTATCTATGAACAAGGAGTAGGTCTCAAGTCATCCATAACCGTGGACACGAATTCTCAAAAAGATTTAACCCTGCAGGGGTGTACCAACTGCCCATTACAAGGCTCCGCACGCACGCCCATCACTCAGTTTCTACCCATCACAGGAAGCCATTTTATGATTTAGTCCCTAGAGATCCGGAACGACAGGTCCCTCTAACTAACAACGCACAAATCTGGGTGGCCCCCGGGGAGTCGACACCCAATCCAAAAGCCGGTCGCGCTCTCGGATCAGACTCTTCTGTCTAGATGAGGTCGGGGTAACTAACCCATCACTGTGGGCAGCCCTCGAGCTTCCAGGTTTGGACCAACAAAGGAACTCTTTCTCCGCTGGCCCGAGTTGTTTGAAAATCTGCGAGGTCGACACTCGCACACACACGTTTTCAAATGGTAAATCAGCTTGGGCCACCACTAGAAATGTTTGAAGCTAGATAGGTAAGAAGAGGGGACCCCATAGTATCCCACACGCGGTTAGGCATGCTCATTCTTAGAACCAATACCCGGAACTCAGATCCTAGGTGACTCGAGTGGAACAAAGCGTCGGGGCGGGATAGCCTAGACCTTCCATCCTTCGTCGAGTATAGTCAACATTATAATAATCATATAATCCACAACAATATAATAATGTGATAGCCCAATCCAAGGAGTAATAGGATAACAGTTGATAACATCCTAGCATGCATACTAAGCAGTGGCTGAGCAGCGAGCAATAGTAACATAGTCGAACAAGGTTTGCTGGGATGTGGATGACATGGCTGTTTGGGTTTATTTGAGAGGCATGAATATGAAGTGGTAGGATCATGCAATCGTTTTATCCTACATCTAGGTGTGAGTGAGATGAAAGTTATAAGAATGATATATGCTCCCCCTTACCTGATGAGAAGATGAAACCGAAGGTGTAGTCGATCGCAAGCTCGCATCGTCTCCGAGAAGTACCCGCGGAACCACACAAGAAGGAAACACTGGAAAGGCAATCGACGAGCAAGAATCTATTACTACGAGGCAATCACGAGAAAGCATAAACAAGAATTCAACGTGAGACAACACACTACGGTATCGCATCTATCGTCGAGAGCGGTTAATAGTAGGTTAAGTGGAGCATTCGTCACACACGACGATACTACACATTTAGAATGGTTCAAGTTGTTTAGCTACAGAACATGAGCAAAGGTTGTTAACATGGCATATCAATCAAGCATGGCATAGCACACAAACATGACAAGAGGTGAAGTACAAAGTAAACTATCTATGCTAGTCAATTTAAGTGAGGCACAATCCTAAACATGGCATAACACTATGGGCCCCACGACGATTAAAGCATTTGGTACTGTTCTTCCCTAAACCATATTTTAGTTTGGTTAACAACAGAAACAATAGCATAAACACAAAGTACATGAAATTCTAATCAAGTTACATGCAAAGAACACTCCAAACAGATTTACGGTTAAAAAGATACAAGCAATACAAGTTACGCGCACTATCTGTCAACATCAGGTAGCACACTTTAGAGCAACAAATAAACAAACAAAAGGTTGCAAACATGCACAAAAATGATATGAAACTAAATTATGCATGGCAGGAAAGTCATGGAAAGAAGAATCATGTAAATAGGCATCATGGTTCACTAGTTATAAGCAACACAAAAAGCTATAAAACATTACTGGTCAAGGACTTGGTGAAAATCAGGAAAACAGGGCAGAAACTGTTATTTTCATGCTGTATAAACAGGAGTAAAACTATATGCAAAGGTGCGGAAACATGACATAGCAATATATGACCATGGAGTAGACATGATGGTGATCAGGTACAAATAATAATCAAGGTCATAGGCATCACAGATCAAAAGATATTAAGCATGCAACATGGCATCGAAAAGTTACAGACTTAGTGAAAAACAGAGGTGGCTGTCAAAAACAGCGGGATAAGACCTTTGGAGCTAAAATATAACTATGACCAGGAATGATAACATGACAATGCAATACATATAATGGAAGTAGACATGGCATAGATCAAAATGACATATTGCAATGCTATATAGGATGCACGGATAAAAAGATACAAGGCAGCAAAGTAGAAACTTTATATAAACAGCAGCACACTAACAACAGGGTAGCTACTTTGGGTGAAGATACCATCAACATGCTGCAGCGAAAAAGACAAGTGAAAGAATATAACTGAAGTAGACATGATGCTGAACAGTATGCAACAAGAATCACTCAGTTCCGATGAAGGGTTGCGACGCAACCGTCACCCGAAGTTTCAACCAAGCAACAGTTTTGAGCAGCAATTAACAAAAGTTTGCAATTAACGATGGGATGCCCAATTTGACCAGCAATTACACAATCAAGATGACTTCAAATGAAAATGCTCACAAAAGATGAACCGAAGCACACACAAAACTAAACAATTTTCCTTTTGCGCGCAACGTCATACGGGCTACAGATCACTCGCTATTCCCACCGCAAAACAGATATAACAGAAGTTTATTCTCAGACTTAGAAAAAAATTAGTAAAATAAAAACACCGGAGAAAAAAAAAATGCGCGGCATGGCCTCACCTTGGGCCGAGGCCCACTGGCGGATGGAGAGGCCGGCCTGGCGGCTGGGCTGTGGCGGTAGGAGATGGGCGGTGGGGGCGCGCGGCCCACGGGCGGTGGCCGGTCTTGCTCGGTCATCCCCGTCCAGATCATACGGGACCCGACGGTGGCGGTGGCGCCCCTGGCCGGTGACCGGCGGCGCATTGAGGTGGTGCAGGCGGGCCGGTGATGGGCGGCCTCCTCGGATTTGGCGACAGGGAGGTCAGCGGCGAGCTGCTAAGGGCGAGGCGAGGTGGCCGGCACGGGCGAGCTTCCTGGAGCTCCCTGGCCATGGCGCGACGGCCGGCGGCGGATCCCGTGGCGCCTGCGACCTGCGGCAGAGATATGGAGGAGGTGAGAGGAGGAGGGAGGCGCATGGGAGGACAGCGGCCTCACCGGAGTGGAGGCGGCGTGCTCGTCGGAGTCGCGGGAGGCGCGGCCGGAGCGGTTGGTGCAGCGGCGGCTTCGGGCCCGAGCGGCTTCGGGATCCTGGGCCCTGCGTGGCCCAAACCGGCTGGGAGGCTGTTGTGGGGCTACGTGGCCGGATCTGGACCGAAGATCTCACGATCTGACGGCCAGAAACACCTGGGGGCTAGGGTTTCGGTGGGGAGAGGGATCTGGGTGAAAATTTGAGCAAAATATGGGGGTGTGGCTGCAATTTTGGACTAGGGGAAACCGTAGAAATGGGTGAGAGAGTGGTGGTCTTTATATAGGGGTCTGGCTGGCAAGTTTACGCAAAAGCCCTCGGGTTTTCTCCCTCGCGTCCGATACTCCATGTTTCTGACCGCCGGGAGTGCATACTACCTCCGATTCGGATGAAATATCGAACCACAAGCTCAGTGCGTTGAGCCCGTCAGTCGTACCGCACTTCGATAGCGTTCCGAGAATATTTTCCGGCGCCCAATAAAATAACCCATTTAATTATTAAATGGGGTTTCTCGTTCCAATGGCGATGGCTGGCTCTGTGACGGTTGCAACAGTGCTGGGGTGAAACCCCTGTGCCGCAAAGGTCATGCGCCGTTTGGGGAAAAGGTTTGGTCCTGCATCCGATACGAGAAAGAGGGGGGGAAATATTCACAGATTAATAAATCGGCGAAGCAAATACTGCAAACATTTCTAGCAAGCAATAAAAATAAAACTACAAACAAATTTTTTAATTAGGATGGAATTTTTGGGCTGTAACATAAATAAGAAAAGGTCAAGAATTCTTGTAGAGCCCATGCTTTGGCTGCTGCGACGAGCATGCTCTGGTGATGAGGAAGCCAGTCAGTCGGCGAGAGAAGTGGAGGTGGCGACGTGTAGCAAACGGTTTTTCCCATCCACTCGTCGGTGTTATGATGGAACTCATCGCCGAAGGCTATTCAATTAGATTCGTGTACGTTTACCTAATTTTATCTTAATTAACTTCCTTTTCCTCACATATAATGCGAGGTTTTTTACTATTACACCCAAAATAGATCACTAAAAGTTCCTGCCTAAGGCCATACGAAACTAAAAAGAGACTAAGATAATTCCCTAGTCGGAGTCGAAGTTGGGAACTGCAGCGAAGGCACCCAGCTGCACTGATGGTAACCTTGATGGACTACTAGGGCGCGCACTCCAGATTGCGAAGCTGTCCGGAGCGGCGGAGCGGGGTTGCGCGCTGACACTCAGCGATGGGGCACATGTCGTTGGCGTATTCAGAGTCGGAGCCGGAGTCCATGTCCATGTGGAGCATGCGCGCAATGAGTGGACCTGCTTCGACGGAGGCACTGCGGCGAAGGCACCCAACTGCACTCATGGAAACCTCAAGGGGCTTCTGCGGTGTGCACTCATCCACGCGCAGGTGTTTGGAGTGGGGGAGCGGGAGAGCGCGCTCTGTCTGCTCTGTGATGCAGCACTCCTCGACGGTGTCGGTGTCGGAGTCGTTCTCCATGTCAAGTATGCACGCAATGAGTGGTCGTGCTTCGACGGCGGCACTGCGGAGAAGGCTCTCATCTGCACTCATGGTAACCTCGAGGGGCTGCTCCGGTGTGCACACGTCCATGCAAATGTGTTTGTAGTGGGGGAGCGGGAGAGCGCGCTCCGCCTACTCTGTGATGCAACGCTCCTCGTCGGTGTCAGAGTCGTTATGCATGTACATGGCCACCATGCACGCAACGAGTGAGCATGCTTCAACGGTGGCACGGCAGCCGCGAAGCCGGCCGGCTGGACCACTGGTAACCTTGCCGGGCTACGGGGGCGTGCAAACTAGCACGCGTTGCCGTCCGGAGTTGGGGAGCAGGAGATCGCTTTCTTGCTGGTCTGCAATGGGGCGCTCGTCGTCGGTGTCGGTGTCGTTGTCGATGACGTGGAGCTTATCATCAGTTTAGTCGGGGTCGGAGTCGCTCTCCATGTCGATGTCCACCATGCGTCCTATGTGTGGCCTTGCTATGAGGGCTGCACTGCGGCGAAGCTGCCGTGCTGCACCGCCGGTCACCTCGCAAGGCTGCTGGGGCATGCACTCCCGAACGCACATATGTGCGGACTGGTGGAGAGGGAGAGCGTGCACCTGCTGCTCTGCGATCGAGCGCTCGCTGTCGGTGTCGGAGTCGTTGTTGATGATGAGGAGCTTGTCATGGGTGTAGTCGAAGTTGGAGCCAGAGTCCATGTCCATGTCCAGCATGCGCGCAATGTGTGACCCTGCATCGACCGCGGCACCGCTGCGAGACCTTGCGTGCCCGGATGAGTGTATTCCCGTTTGCCCCGTCACATGCACCACACCGTCTCCTAGCTCTGGATCAATGTCGATGCCACAGTCGGCAGTCGAAGAGACCGGTGACGGTGCATCATCAGCAATGGCAAACGCTCGTAAAGCACCGCAACGTGAGGATCTTCCGACACAGCGAATCACCTTCGGCGTCTCGTTCAGGTCGATCAGTTGGATTTTCCAGGCGGGGGATTTTGTGGTAGGGATGCATCGAGTTGGCCGCGCCATTGTTGAGATCCGAGAGACTAGAGGGGAAATAGATACTGTGTATCGCCGGAGTAGCCGCCCTGCTTTAACACTAGCTATGCTAGACGGTTCAAAGTAGAGCCGTTTTTTAACTATGTCGGTAGAATAGTATAGTCAAACCGTATGCTGGACGTCAGGAAGCTGTCGAAGTACTAATAACACATCTAGTGATTGATCTGAACAAAAAACATACAGTAGTACCAAGCATAAGATATTGTCTGTTATTTTTTTCTTACCTAAGGTATCAATATAAATTATAGATTTTCTAGGGCACATATACAATCGATTTTACATGAAGATTCAGCCTGATATTTTCTTTTCTTTCTCTTCCTAGTTTGATTGAACCACCTAGACAAACACAATAAACTACATGATTGCCCGCGCATTGCTTTGGTAACTTTATTGGAAAAATATGCATAAATAGTTATTGAAAATAACTAAATCTAATTAAAAAATAAGCTTGAAAATCAATAAAAATTGTGTCTAAATATAGAATACAAATGTTTGAATTATTGTTCAAAATATCATTTTGAACAAAAATGTGAAGAATGCCTAACATGCATGTATGATGTGGTTGTATTACATGCATAGACTAATGCAAAAACAATTATAATTTCTAAATTCGCATTTTGAACAAAAATGTGAAGGATGCCTAACATGCATCTATGATGTTGTTGTATTACATGCATAGAATAATGACAAAACAATTGTAATTTCTAAATTCGCTTATGTGGAATGTTTTGCATGGCATAGTGGAAGAGAATATTTAAATGCATGGCTTAGTGGGGATGTTGAGATTGACACTTTGCATGTTGAGAGAATTGGGAGCAACCTTAAGATGTAAGATTAATAATCAAACCCACAAAATATAGATCATGACCTGTTATAAAATTATTTCAGTACGTAGTTACCTACTTAATAAAATACACGGATTTGTACTTCAAATAATAAGACGAGTACGATTCTAAACTCTCACTATGACAATACGGGCATTTGTGTCTAATCCATTGTGGAATGGGAGGCACATATTACTGAGGGAGTGAGCTTTAGTGACTTAAGTCACATGACTTTGGGTGCATGAAATGTGGGTCCAATAGCTATTGGGCCCACCTGTCATGCCCTCAATGTCTTGTGACTTGACTCACTGAAGCTGTATCCATTACTGAGAACACAATGGTGCACTTCCGCGTCAGTTCCTAGTGTCGCGAACGCCAGATGGATCTTTAACGGGGCGGTTGACAACCGCGGCTGTGGTATCCACGTTGCGGTTGATGACACCCGCTGCCGAAGCAAGACCGGGCGGTTGCCGGCGATAAGCGCGTCCCTGGTTTTAATGCGACCGACCATGACGTTGGAGTAGGTGTCCGGCACCTATAGGCCAGCAAGGAAAACTGCAAATCTCTGGAGTTCTTCCAGATCCATCACACATACAGGGCTCGCTTCCAGCTGATGCATCTCAAACAACGCGGCGGTGCGCCGGGACTCAGCTTCAGCAAGGATTTGCTCGAGACGTGTGCTGACGCTCTACGGCATGCTTGGGGCTAGTAATAATGCTGCTATGGTGTCGCTGGTTCCCCGAATCCCTTGACGACATCCCCATGACGTCGGTCGTACCGGGTTGTGCATCGTATCCGCATGCCCGGGACAATAGGCAGAGGGACATAGAAGTTTTTACCGGATTAGAGGTTAGTCCCGGGTGATCTAAACTCGGGGCAACCAGACACAACTGTAAGAGAGTCTGCGACACGCTAGCGATTCCTCGTGAGCAAAGGAATAAGACCTAGCCACATATAGCATGTAGGGTTTTTACCGGATGATGTTTCCAGGGCCTGAAGCTGTATAATTGTGTTTCTCTTTCTCTATGATGTTTCTTCTTCCTCGTACACTCGTAGCAAAGGCCCCGTAATCAAGTTATCTCATGAGGTCATCTATCGGGACTCTCCCACGACAGTTGGCGCCCACCATGGGGCCTATGCTCAAGGGTGTTGTTATCTTGGAGGAGGTCCTCACAGGGACTGAGAAACTCGTGATTGGACGGACGAAGAAGAACCGGCACGAACGAATCTAAATCTACAAACCGACGATCCGCTGAATCTCGCAGGACTCGATCCGACTCGGGTGCATTGCAACCTCAATTTCTTCGACATCTACATCACGATCTACATCAAACTCATGGAGGAGAACAAGATACAATTCGAGCGCGCGACTCGAAACTCGACTTCAACATTGACCCTCGCGCGCAGCCTGCAGGACAAGATAACGTTTGTGTTGAAGAGTCCAAAAAAATTCCGAGCCTCCAAAGAGATGAGTCCAAAAAATTCTGACTCTCCGAAGAGAAGAGTCAAAAACAATTCTGACACTCCAAAGAGAAGAGTCCAAAAAATTCCGACTCTCCGAATAAACGAGTCCACGGAAAATTCCGACTCACCAGAAGAGATGAGTCCACGGAAAAATTCCGACTCACCAAAAGAGATGAGTCCACGGAAAAATTCCGACTCACCAGAAGAGATGAGTCCACGGAAAAATTCAGACTCACCAAAAGAGATGAGTCCACGGAAAAATTCCGACTCACCAAAAGAGATGAGTCCACGGAAAATTCCGACTCACCAAAATAGATGAGTCCACGTAAAAATTCCGACTCACCAAAATAGATGAGTCCACGAAAAAAAACCGAATTACCAAAATAGATGAGTCCATGGAAAAATTCCGACTCTCCAAAAGTGAAGAGTCCACGACAAAAAATGACTCTCCAAAAGTGAAGAATCCACGGAAAAGTTATGACTCTCCAAAAATGAAGAGTCCACATGAAAACCCCGGCTCTATCATTGAGTTCCGGCTCATTGGAAAATAACCTGACTCCACCCGATTCCAAGTGTCAACAACCAACCGATGCCGATTCAAGTATAACGCAACTACACGCGATTGGACCATAAATCAGATTGAACCATCATTGGCTTCGAGCACCATGATCGACGCTCCCGTCTGCGTTGTTTTCCACCGCCGGATTGATATATCAGTTAGGTCATCAATTGTTGACTCTAAGGAGACCGACTACAACCTTATCACGGTCGACTTTCATGGTGCTTTGGGTTTATTCTACATCATCAGATCAGTTAAGTAACATTTATATTTGATATGTATTCCTTCCAGTCGATTTCATATGCTGCACCTTTGAGATAAAAACTCGGGAGCTATCTTACATCTATTTGGAGCATTAAGGATGCCAAAAAAGACTATTTCCATGTTGCACAGTCTAAAACATAGGTATACGGCTTCTTTAACGATATATTGGATGTTTGTTTCTTTAGTAAGCCAGGTACAAAGAGTCTCAAACCGACTCCTCGAGTCGACTCAGGACTCGGGGGCTAGACCTCCTCTGGGATTCTCTTACTGGGTGGTGGAAAATTGCTACATTGCATTGCACCATTATCATTATGCATTGCACCATTATTTGCATCATTATGCATTGCACCTTTACTTTTGCATCATTATTTTTGCATCATTATTCATTGCACCTTTATTTTACATCATTATGCATTGCATTACATTCCTGCATTCAATTCCACGTGAACCAGGAAGGACTGATCATCTCTTCCCAGGATCCTAGCATGTATATTGTTGTATTTAGAGACCTTGGGGGCTTATAAAATCTGACTTAAGCTTGACAACCGGAGGACTCGGCATATACGTGTAATGTTTGACATATGTATTGTTGTATTTAGAGACCTTGGGGGCTTATGGTCTTTTAACCTAAGCTTGAAAACTGGAGGACTCGGCATACATATGAAATTTTCCTACTACGGAAATGGCTTGTATAGCTGCAGTGAACTCACATTAATATGACCTATGTGGAACCTTTTAGTTTCAAAATCTCAGACGGCTCTAAAAATGCCCCCTGAAATTGATTCTATTATAGAGAACGCTATACACAGTCATGAGACGCTGGCTTATAGGGGAGTGCTGACTCACGCGCAAAAGTGACCAACTTTTCTTTTCCATAAGTCAGATCAAAGCCTTTAGGTTGATCCAGAACTTGTGCCGCTAAAGAGAGTTGTGACAGTCACGCATACAGTCGACCTTCCACAAGCCATTCTATTTGTTTCTACATTTTCATAAAGCACACTTTTTGTTTCTTTCTTTCATCATGTAAAAAACCAATCTTTTTTTGATAGAGCCAATTTTTATTGGCAAATAAAACACAGAGTCGATATTTGGGGGCTATAGTCTGGCGCCACTATGATTCGACATGAGAGTAAATTAATCATGCCGACTCATGGAGGCTACAACTTGAATTTTGCTACTATGATTCGACATGAGAGTAAATTAATCATGCCGACCCATGGGGGCTACACCTTGAATTTTTCTACTCCCTCCGATCCATATTACTTGTCTTAAAATGGATGTATCTAGATGTATTTTAGTGATAGATACATCAGTTTTAGGACAAGTAATATGGATTGGAAGGAGTACTATGATTCGACATGAGAGTAAATTAATCATGCTGACTCATGAGGGCTACACCTCGATTTTTCTTCTATTATGACTCGACATGACGTTACAATGGACTCATGATGGATACATGTTGATTCTACTATGATTCGACATGATATGCGATTAATCATCCCGATTCATGGGAACTGAATAATGAATTTTCCGAATTTTACTTAGAACTAGCATGCAAATTCTCATACTTATACACACATATATGGTGCAGATAATACCACATCAAGCAAGGATTTACCGACTGCCATTTTAGGACACGGTGACAATTAAGCTGGTTAAAGGAATCACTAGAAAATACTATGTGACTAGTTGACTCCTTGTTTATATCGGCTTCATCATAATATGATGATAGTCGGCTTGTGTTTCTACGGGACGCCAAAATCCAATACATAAAAAATCATACTCCTTAAAGCTAGGACAACAAAACCTAGCCAATCATATCTACTTGGAAGTAGACTAACATATTCAAAGACTTCCTAAAGCAGTGGACAGCTTCAACATAATTTGCCGGCTTTGACATATAATACTTGTCGACTTCAGAAAACCAGCAAGAAATTGTAAGTCTCAAGTTGCTGCAGGCAAAAAAACCCGGCCCTTGGAGCTACACTACTTCGAAGCAAATTTCACAAGTACAAAGTTAACAAGTACAAAGTTCCAGGTTGCTGCAGGCAAAACAACCCTGCACTTGGGGGCTACACACCAACATGGCTATTTTATATACAAAACTCCAAGTCATCACGAGGTGATAAGCTCAGAGCTTGGGGGCTACAGGTGATATGGATATAAATTGCCCGTAGAATTTTCGAGTCCTTTGACAAGACCCAGAAGAGCAAGAGGCAACATTGGAATCAGAGGTGGAAGAGCCCAAAACTGAGTAATATCGGGTTCATTAACATGAATCAGTGGAGCAAATTGCCCTAATGGTTTGGCCTCCTGTTGACGAAGAATTTGTTCAACGCAACACAAGACTTGCACCGCGCAATTGTTTAGATTAAGGGAGTCTCCACTTCATTTTACGTTACAAAGAATGGATGATTTACAAGAAAATCAACAAAGAGATCTTCAATTTCGGAGAAGAAACGGGTGCTTTACGAGCAAAACACCAAACATGACCTAGAACTAAACAAAAAGTAGAAGAACTTGAAAAGTAGATGTGTTTTTGGGTATATGTCGATTGTCTCTTCTTCAATCGGCCGTCACCTCATCTATATATGAGGAGGCTGGACTTTCCGTACAAGAAAAGGACTCCAAATCCCGTCCAAATCTTTCCAAACTTAACCAAACTCGGATTACAAGTGGGCCTGGGACAGCAATTCGGCTTTCGGTAGTTTTGGGGATGTAAACGACCTCGGATGAAAAAACTCAAAACATAAAAGTTGTATCCCTCAAAATTTCCAAGAACTCTCATGTTTAACGTTTTTTAATTCGGGGCCATCTTGAGGGCCGAAATCCTCACGCTTTCCATCAGACATCAATCGTATAGGTGTCTGGCTCCGGGCGTCACTTTTTGCTCTTTGACAGGGTTGTACTCCGAGAGCTGTAACTTTTGTATACGAACTCGGATTGAGATGATTCAAAAACCAAAATCGACCGGTTCGACGAGACCAAGCCGCACCATCTAGGACATTGTTCCATTTGAAGATGTCTTGAAAGCCTAATTGGCAGAATAGTACTTCAAATGCTAGGATCTTATTGCTTCCAACACAGTTTCGGCCTCCAAGATGGAATCGGATGACGATGGCCCGAACTACAAAGATGTTCATATCAACAATACCCAACTTTTTCATGTAGCTCACTTCTTAATTTGAGGTCATCTTATATAAGTTTATTGCCGTTCCAAAAACTGGTGTCAACACATGCCCCCCTGTTTTTCGGAAAAAACTGGTGTGCCGAAAAATAACTTGCCCATGTTTGCTAAAGACGATGCCAACACTCCATCGGCCATGTGTATATTAGGGAGATAATTGTACATCGGGCATAACATGCTCAAGCTTCTATCACGGGTGCACGGAACTCGGCGGGCAATGCAAAAACCATTTTGATATTCATAGCACTGACCTCATTGTTCTCATGTTCCGAGCTGGTAATATCTTCCAAGTGGATAACACTTTCCGAGTTGTCGCCAGGGTCACCTTCCGAGTTGTTGACGGCGTCTTCTGAATTGCAGCCACCATCCTCCGAATTGTAGCAGGTCTTTCATTGGGTAATCTATAGCTGCTGCATCAACCAAGTCATCAGTGGCCGCATCCGAGTTGTATGTGACTGCGAGCTTTCTCTGCCAAGTCAACCGAGGTATTGTGACGCCCCCAAAATCAATTCGTGTACAGTAATCATACACGCAGGGTACACGGCTGAGATTAGGGTGCCACGGTGATAATATCATAGCACAACACTAAACACAAAAGGATAAACAAATATGTTACAATAGAGGGGGTCACGCGGACCCGAATACATAAGTCATACAAGCCATAATATCTGAGTACAAACATAGTTAGTCAAGTTTTGCCTTAAGAAGGCTAGCACAAATCACATCAGAGATACATATCGAAAAGGCGAGGCCTCCTGACTGGGATCCACCGAACTACTCCTGGTCAACGGGGAACTCGACGTCGTAGTAGGCGCCTCCGGGGTACTCCTGCTCCTGGGGTCCAACGTCGGCTGCAGCGGCCGATCAGGCAAACCGAAAAGGGGGAAATAAAGCAAAGGTGAGTATCTAGCATACCCGCGAGTCTTACGTCCGCTACTAAGCATTATGCATTGTATCAACGGAAAGAAGAGGTTGTATATAGTGGACTAAAAGACAGAAATCCAGAGCAAGGGTAAGAAGCTAGGCCTATCGAACACTAGCATCTTCCGACGATGTCTTGCAGCATGAGGAAAGAATCAGCCAACAGTTTATATAAAGCATAAAGTAACAATGCAGTAGAAGTTTCTGCAGCATTGTATAATAATAAGTAGTAATAATTAGCAATGCCTCCGAGATCCCCTCCTCGACATCCCTGTGAGGAAGAAAACACGGAACCATACAGTTTAATAATAATAGTTTGTAGTGGTAAGATCCAGCTTCAGCATAAAGCGTCCTGTTACCGTGGACATGGCTATTCGAATAGATTAATCTTCCCTGCAGGGGTGCACTTGTGTTACGCTACACGCACGGATCTCCAGGGTGGCGGGAACCTTGTTAGGGAACGCTCCACCGAGGCTATCCGACACTTCATAGCCCATCTTTCAAACTCAACAGAGAGGTCATCCGCCGGACTATATCCTATGTACGCGGGGCTTTGGACCCTAACCCCGACGTACTCCTGCACGGTGCGAGGCTGGCCGGTGAAGTTAAATCAAAGAAAATACAAATCACACTGCCGCGGCAAATAAGACAACACCACTTCCCAGCGCAGGCCGTGGTACTGCTGACGTCTGAAGAGTCCTCGGATGACACTACGAAGCAGAGGAGCCCATAACTCGTAATTCCCACGGGTAGGTAGTGCGTACATGGCATATAGCCAACTCAAGACATTCACTGAACCATTTAGCATTTTAATTAACCTGCGTGACAACCGTTATCGTTGCCTCGACTTAACTTACCCGCGGACAACGACAGCAGCCAGGACCACCAGTACATCGGTGCCTGCCTTGTCGTCCCACCAAGTCACTGCGGTTACCAACAAGCTGAACCGTCTCCTTACCTTGTCTCGCGTGTGCTCCTGAAGGAGCTCGACTTTCGTGGTTTGGTACCTCTCGCGGCCAACGATCAGGGGCCAAGCACACCGGTACACTGGTCGTACCCTCCCTGTCGTCCCGTCGCAATACCTCTCGCGGGCACCGTTGGGTCGCCCGACTTCTTACCTGAAGGACAACCGTTGTTCAGGACCCTATGGCGGTAAGACAAAGTCAGCCTCGAGTGGAGTACAAGGATTACTCCTTGATAGCTCACACTTGAGGTGACTAGGCATAACCCAGATAGGGGCCTTAGACGGTGTCTGCATTGTACCGTACCTATGCAGTTGTAATATTGGTATCCGCATTCACTCCCCTGAGTGATCACGACCCTCTATCTAATCCTAACTAACAATGCGCAGGGCTCACTGCTGAATAATGCATAATAATCATAACAAGCGGCATAGGATAAAGGAAGGCACATCAAGGGGCGACAAAAACATGATTGAATAGGATTGTAATCGTAGCAGTAGCAGTAACAATGCCTAGTGCAAGAAATGTACGGAAAGATAGGCGATATCCGGGGAAGAGAATGGCTCTGCTTGCCTGGAAGCTCGACGGTAGTAGTAGGGTCGTCGACGAAGTAGTCGTACTCAGCAGTGATGTAGTCGACGGCAGCAGCGGGGTCTACCGGAGATTAAGGGGGGGAAGAAACAGTAAATACACAGCAAGCATATACAAACAGATGCATGACATGACAGATGAAATGTTAACGGTGTTCTAACGCAGTGCAATGCACGTTGCTCGGAGCGGGAATTCATCTGAGGATGAACTACCGGCTCCGGATGATTACCAGAAAGGGTGACCGGAGGGGGAAGGATCAAGCCGGAGGTGTCGTGGGTACCGGACAAACATTAGGGGGGTGTATCCATGCTAGTTGATCTATTCCGAGAAGCATTCGTGTTCGGAATAAATTCATCCGGGCACTCTAACAGTACCGGACAATTTATCGGACAGTCGGTCCGAAGGGGGATGGTTCGATGTTCGTTGTGTTAGAGGGGTGTGATAGACATACGGATAGCGTATTCGTATTTGTTATATTTTTCTGATCAATTTTCATGTATAAAGTTTTTGAATCCGAGTTACGGTTTAAAAGTTATTGAATTGAAAAGTTTTAAATCATTTTTAAACAATTTCTGGAATTTCTTTTATTATTTATTCAGCATTATCCAGAACATTATCCAAAACAGTAGGTTTGACCCAGTCAACCTGACAGAGGGGACCCACATGTCATAGGCTGGACCTTTGACTGGTCAACTGACCAGTGGGTCCCATATGTCATAGACAGTGGCATTTAATAAGTCAATTTACCTATATAAATAGCACATGGCCCACATGTCATACACTGTTTGTATTTAAAACAGTTTTAATTAAGCTAAATATCCAGTGGTGGGGCCAGTTGTAAGTCTCACAGGGGGTATCCAATTCCTTTATCAAGGGGGTTACCTCAAAACAGTTTTAATTAAGGGGGGGGGGGGATTAGGGGCTTAGCCCACGGCTGAAACCAGCCGAGCCAGCCGGCGTGGAGGTGTCGGCGCGGCGGCGAGGTTCCAGGCGAGGGGGCATGGGCAGGCGGCGGGGCGTGGGAACGGCACGCACGGAGCGCGTGCACAACGGGCAGGGTGTGGACAGGGTCCGCGCACGGAGCAAGCTCCGGCCATGGCGGCCGGCAGCTCGGCGTCGACGGGAAGGTTACTACGACGGTCGATTCAAACGGGAGGAGTGGGGAATCGGGGCGGAGGCTCACCGAGATCGCGTAGAGGGTGGCGGCGTGCGCGGGTAGTGCGTGGTGCCGCCGGAATTGGTTGAGCTCGCCGTCGGGCTCAAGGTTGGAGACGATGGCAATTTCGAGGGTCAAAGGCATCCCGGCTCCGGTCGAGTGCTTGGGGTGAGGTAGTCGAACGTCGGGGGGCTTCTGGACATGGCGGAGAGGCACGAGGAGGCTAGTGGCCACGCCGGCGACGACTGCGCGGCCACAGCTCCGCTTGGCCGAGGTGGCGCACGGCGCGAGAGAGAGCGAAAGGAGGGGGAGGGAAGGGAGTGAGGGCAGGCAGTTCCGGGGCAGCTGGCCTCAGGCTTGTCTCCATGAGGGAGCAGGTGAGGGGGAGGGCAGGTGAGGGGGAGGGGCCGGCATGGCCATGGCGTCGTGGGGTGGGAGCAGATGGGGGAAGGGACAGGGGAAGGAGAGAGGGGTTGGGCCCGGGGTGGGCCTCGCCCCAGGCGAGGAATATCCATTTTCTTTTATTTGTTTTTTTATTCTGTTACTGCTAGAAACAATTAATTTAAATGCTAAAACATTTTTATAAAAGGTGCCAGTGGTTTCTAAATTAGGTGTATGTCACATGTAGGTGACACAAAAGGTTTGGTGCATTTTAAAACTCAGTGGGTATTTCTTTTAAATATTTTACGATTAAAAAGGACCTTACAAGCTACTGTCATAATTGTTTGGGATTTTTCATAACTCCAAAAATTACCAAAGTTGGTCCAACATGATTTTAATGATTTTAGGCAATTTACAAAAATGGTTTCATGATTTTTGAGCACGGTTTAATTTCCACCAAGTTTTTATTATCCACCAAAAGGGGTTTTAGGGTTTTGACTTTGGGGTTTTTATTCCAAGGGTTCAAGTACATGGTGCATGGGGTGCTGATCACCCACGTCGAGGTTTGTTTCATTAGCATCACAAAGTTTGAACAGGGTCAGGGAATCAACAGTGATAACTCAACAGTGATGATCAACAGTAAGGATGGTTACTGTTACAAGCAACTAAGGGAGTTACAAATCTCCCCCACTACAAGAATTCTCGTCCCGAGAATTTAAGTGGTAGTGAGGAAACGATCGGGGTATTTCATCGCGAAGGCGATCTTCGCGTTCCCAAGTGGCTTCATCTTCAGAATGATTCGACCACTGGACTTTGAGGAACTTGACGGTCTTGTTGCGGGTTCGACGCTCAGACTGGTCGAGAATGCGGCTCGGATGTTCTCGATAAGTCAAGTCTTGTTGTAGCTCGATCATATCATGCTCCACTTCGCGGATAGGATCCTTGAATCAGCGATGGAGTTGCGACACGTGGAAGACATCGTGGACTTGGGAGAGGTTCGGCGGCAATTCCAACCGGTAAGCCACGGGTCCACTTCTGGAAAGGATACGGAACGGGCCAATGTAGCGAGGAGCCAACTTGCCCTTGATACCGAAGCGATGAGTGCCCCTCATGGGAGTGACACGGAGGTAAGCGTATTCACCAGGTTGATACTCCATTTCACGGTGTTTGCGGTCATAGTTGCTCTTCTGACGAGACTGTGCGGCCTTGAGATTTTCTTACACAATGCGAACCTGATCTTCCGCTTCTTGGACAAGATCCGGTCCGAAGTAGGGGCGTTCCCCAGTTCCTGACCAATTCAGGGGGGTTCGACATTTACGTCCATATAGAACTTCGAAGGGGGCCATCTTCAAGCTAGCCTGATAGCTATTGTTGTACGAGAATTCCGGGTACGGGAGGGCATCCTCCCATTTCATACCGAAAGAAAGGACACAAGCGCGAAGCATGTCTTCCAGCATTTGATTAACTTGTTCAACTTGGCCTTTAGACTGGGGGTGATAAGCGGAGCTGAGATTCAGACGAGTCCCGAAGGCTTCCATGAAACTCGTCCAGTATCGTGAGGTGAAAATGCTGCCACGGTCTGAACTGATCTCCAGCGGAATACCTTGGAGTGACACAATTCGGGAGATATACAAGGCTGCTAGCTGACTAGCAGTGATCGTTTCCTTGACCGGCAGGAAGTGAGCAATCTTGGAGAATCGGTCGATGACGACAAAAATGGCATCGTTACCTTTCTATGACTTAGGAAAACCGGTGACGAAGTCCATCTCGACTTTGTCCCACTTCCAATCAGGAGGAGGGAGTGCTTGCAACCAACCAGCAGGTTTCTGATGTCCGGCCTTAACGCAACTGCAAACGTCACATTTGGAAACAAAGCGAGCGATATCTTGCTTCATGTAAGGCCACCAGTACCGTTGACGAAGGTGTTTATACATCTTGGTACTGCCAGGGTGGATTGACAAGGGAGAATTATGGGCTTCTTCCATGATATCTGGACCACAGTTAATGACGGCCGGGCTCACAGGAACTACTAAGCGGCCCTTGAAGTACACAGTATCACCATCATTAGCATCAATGGTAAAAGAGGAGGTCTTTCCTTCTGCGATGTCCTGCTTGATCTTCACAATGTCAGGGGCCAGAGATTGTCTACTCTTGATGAGGGCGTCGAGTTTTGACTCGAGAACCAGGTTATTGACGTAACCTTGAGGAACAATCTCGAGGTTCAACTTGCGAAACTCTTCATACAGAAGTGGTTGCTGCACCTGAACCTCAAGTTCAGAACAGTAAGCTTTGCGGCTCAAGGCATCGGCCATCACATTAGCCTTGCCAGGGGTATACGAAATATCCATGTTGAAGTCGGCTATTGTCTCGAGCCATCGTTGTGGACGAAGATTCAGGTCTGGCTGAGTAAACAGGTACTTCAGACTTTGGTGATCGGTGTAGACCTCGCAACGATTACCGACGAGGTAATGTCGCCACAACTTCAATGCATAAATTACTGCTGCCAATTCAAGGTCATTTGTTGGATATTTGTCTTCGTGGGCACGCAACTGACGAGAGCCATAAGCAATCACTTTGCGCTCTTGCATTAGGACACATCCTAATCCTTGACGAGACGCGTCGCAATATATCACGAAGTCCTTCTGAGTATTAGGGGGAGCGAGCACCGGGGGAGAAGTTAGCTTGTCCTTGAGCGCTTGGAAACTTTCTTGACATTTATCTGTCCACTCAAACTTGACGCCTTTGTGAAGCAGATTAGTCAGAGGCCTGGCAATCTTGGAAAAATTCTCGACGAAACGGCGGCAATAGGTAGCGAGCCCGAGGAAACTGCGGACTTGCTTGACGGTCTTGGGAGGAGTCTAGTCAAGAATAGCCTGGATACATTCTAGGGTGACGACAATGCCATCCTTGGAAATCACATGTCCAAGGTAGGTTACTTCGGGAAGCCAGAACTCACACTTAGAATACTTAGCGTAGAGTTTGTGTTCTCGAAGCTTCTCCAGTATAAGACGAAGATGCTCAGCATGTTCTTCTTCATTCTTGGAATATATCAATATATCATCCAGATAAACCACGACGAACTGGTCGAGGTACTCCATGAAAATATAATTCATCAATCTGGATAAGGTGGCTGGAGCATTGGTTAAACCAAAGGACATGACAGTGTACTCGTATGAACCATAGCTAGTAATGAAGGCAGTCTTCGGAATGTCCTCATCACGGACTCGGATTTGGTGATAACCCAACCTCAAGTCGAGTTTAGAAAACACCTTGGATCCGGCAAGTTGATCATACAGGTCGTTGATCCGGGGAAGTGGGTATTTGTTCTGGATGGTGGCTTGGTTAATGGGCCGATAATCTTGGACCAATCGGTTTGTCCCATCGCTCTTCTTGAACACGAGAGAAGCCACGAGTCCTCCCCGAGCCGATGGACTCCGCCACACCTTCTTCTTCCCCGACGATGGCCGCCGTGTCTCCTTCCCCTCCGTGAACGCGAGCTCGCCTCCGACACCCCCATAGGTGAGATGCGGTCCCTCCTTCTTCCATATCTCACCCCGCGCGTAGTAGCTCATCGTGTAGACGTAGGTGCCGCCGCGTGTTTCACCGCCGCCGCGTAGAGCTTCATCGCCGTGCCCAGTTCGTGCTTCGGGCGCTGATGTGCGTGTCTTGAACGTGTCCGGAGCACGCGTATGGCCTCCAAGGTGCTCGCTTGGAGCACGTGAGTCCTCGAGGCGTGCTGCTGTTTTCCGTTGTCTGAAGATGCGAGTGTAGTGCGCCGCCCACTTCCGGCAAGCGTAGCGTCACCGTTGTCACTCCTTGGCGTGGGCCCGTCAGCCTGCACGCACCTGGGAGACCCAGCTTCACATTCCTGCACCAAGTGGTGTCCCCGGAGACGTGATCCCGAGGCCACGGTCACCGGAGTTGGCTGCGGGTTGCCTGAACTTCGTTCGACAGTGTTCAAAATTCAGAGGAGCTGGAGACCATTTTAACCTGTTTGACTGCTGAACTTTGTCAAGCAAACGCTAAGTAGCGCAGAGGGAAGGGGGCGAGTGGAGTAGCAGGCGTTGTGAGTTCGAAACCCAGCCAGCGCACAAATGCCCCCCCTTTTTCCCTTTTGCGTGGGAGGATGACGCTGGGCCAGCGTGGTCAGTGGCTCAGACAACAGTGGCCTTGCTGGGCACAGCCCAGCAGCCCCTGATCGGCCGCAGCAGCTCGCTGGGCCAGCAGACAAGCCGAGACCGGCCCAAGGGGACTACTCCTCTTTTTTTTTCTAGTTTCCTTTTCCTGTAATTGTTTGAATTTCAGAATTTTGGAGATTTTGAATCTTGCAAGTGCTAGCTCATTTTGCAACATGTCATATACGTTTTCTGGGCAGAAAAATGCAAGGAATTTAGTGGGGCCCTCCATTTTGTGTTTTGTGCAACACAAAAATGGATGGAGTGCGCATAACACTTGTGCGCCATTATTTTTTCTTTTCTTTTCTTTTGCCCATTGAACTTTTTTATTTTGCATTATTGTGCATGTGAGCCTAGCACTTCTGCCTAGAATATCAAGGTGAGGGGTTAACAATTGATGTTGTTCAGATCTTCATATGAACAAACCCTTTCCTTGGTGTGGCTCATCTTTGCAAACTCCAAGTTTGTGCATCATGTCCTTGTCTTGTTTCTCATGTCAGTGGGTCGTGGACCATGAAATTTTTCAATCCTTTTGGTTCATTGAAGGCAACCCCTAGCATATTATCATATGAGAGGGACTTGTCTCCGTTCCTTCTTTCGAAACTTCTCCGGGTGTCAACCTTCGTCGACACCTTTCGTCTCCGGAATCGATAGATTTATTTCACGATGCATTTAATCTTGTTCACTTGTTGTTGTTGTTCATGCCATGCCATGTTATTTAAACCAAAATTAAGGCTATGAATAAGGCCATAAAATATAAATAGTTGCATATGAAGTTGTTGACGTGTCGTCAAAATCTTCATTTAAATTTGACTAGATAGGGTCACATCATGCCTGTTAAACTTGATCATCTCATCCATGCTTGTGCATTTGATCTTGATGTTTGCTTGTGTGCTTTTCCTTGCTGGTACGTTACGTTAGCACATGAGACTGCCGAGGAGACTTTCATGGAGCTATCCGACACCGAGCCCGAGGACCCTGCTGCGTCTGCTCCGCCGACTGCTTATCCAGGGAAGGGGGTTTATATATCATACTTTATAGCTTTCAGCTCGCTTGCCTAGCTGTATCTAGAACGGTTGCTTGATCCTACCACCATATACTGTTGCCTCTCAATTAAACCCAAATAGCCATGCCCCCACATCCTAGCAAAACCTTGTGTGGCTATGTACCTTGCTTTCTTAACCATTGCTTAGTATGTGTAGGCCCTTAACCTGCTGCTTATACCCATTGTTGCTTGTTGGTTTATAAGAAATTGGTTGATATTTATTATTATGATGTTAACTTATACTTGACGAAGGATGGGAGACTGGGCTGTTCCCGCCGGGTGTTTTGTTCCATTCGAGTCACCTAGGTCCCGAGTTCTGGGTATTGTGTTTCTGTTCGAGCGTGCTTAATCGTGTGTGGAATTCTATGTGGTCCCCTTTTCTTACCTACCTAGCTGCAAACAGTACTAGTGGTGGTCCGAGCTGATTTACCATTTGAACCCGTGAGTGTGTCTGGTTTTGCGCTCCAGCTGTTTTAAAACAACTTGGGCCAGCAGGGGCATGGTTCCTTTGTTGGCCCATCCTATCCGGCTAAGGACCTGGCCGCATGTGAGAATTCACCGGTAATCCAAACCTGCGACAGACGGTAGAGACCGATTCGAGAGCGCGACCAGCTTTTGAGTTGGATGTCGACTCACCGGGGGCCACCCGGAATTGTGCGTTGTTAGTTAGAGGGACTCTGACATTCCGGAGTTTCAGGCGCTTACCCAGCCAAGTGGAAACCGGGCGTACATGCGAAGCCAATGATGGGTTGTTGGTACACCCCTGCAGGGTTATATCTTTTCGAAAAGCCGTGTCCGCGGTCAGGGACGACTTGAGACCTACTCCTTGTTCATAGAATAACATCAATTAAATCATGCTATAAAAGTTGCCAACGTGTGAGTTTCCTTGATTACTCTTCTTCGTCCGGGGCGACAAAGAAGGGACAAGGTTGTGTTATGTTTTGCGTAAGTAGGTGGATAGAGACCTATTGATGCGATCATCAACGAGTTCTTGGATCTTTCCTTACTCTAATAGATCGTTAGCCACTCATATATGCTAGCGCGGCTGCAACCTCAACCACTACCTTTCCTTACCGTAAGAAGTTAGTTATACTGCATTGATATATTCTCACCTCTTTCTTTTCTTTTCCCGTTTATGTTTTTCCTGATCGGCCTTTGCAGTTGATTACTACATCGACCCGAGCACCAGACGCTACTTCGTGGAGCTGCCCCGGAGGATGAAGATGAGGAGGACTTCTTCCAGTAGGCCTATAGTTGGGTTCCGACGTTCCGTGGGTGGACATGTTTATGCGCAATCCTCTCTAGGTCCATTTGGATTTTGACCGTACTCGGTCGTGTGTGCCTTCTGTATGATGCATGATGTACTATTGGATCTTATGATCTCTAAGATGATGTAATAATACCAGTGGCGCGTGTATGCCCTGGACCTTATATATTTATGTCTTAGTTGTTCATGCTTCATTTACCTGTTGTCGAGAATCCAATAGTGATACGAGTGCGAGTATCGTATGTTGGTGGCCACTTATCCTCTTCTATCTCAGGTGGGACGCGAAAGAGACTAACTCGAGATAGTACCGCATGGGGTGCCTTACAACTTGGTATCAGAGCAGGACTAACTGTAGGACCCCTTACTGGCCGAAGTCGAGTCTAGAAACTATTTTGTAGTTACTAAGGAAAAATCGGAGAGTAGGAACTCTTTCTTTTTCTTCTTACCCCACCCTCCCACCCCTTTTCCCGTGAGGACGTGAAACATTGTTTTTCTCTCTGCAACTTATCTTTTCAAAACCAATCTAGGTTCTCGTTTACATGAGGCTCTGATTCCTCTATAATTTTTTGCTAGCGACGAGAAGGGTTGGCGTACGTTGAGAAAAGTGAGCCGCCACTTGGGGTTGACAATTCCACCTCTCTTACGGCGTACCTCAGGTGAAACTCCTATACAGGGATGGATAGCATCCTCCGGGTGTGTTTCCTCCCCCTATAGGAGACCGCTTCGGCGGGCACTCAGGACAGATGTCTCAACGTTCAGGTCTTCAACCACTCGTATATATTGTTGTGTGCTCGCTAGCAGATTATTATCTTGGATTTTGATGATCTCGGTTTGGGAATTCAAGTAGCACCTAGCTTTTGGACTTTCCGGGTTATCCTATGTGGATATTCAGCTTTCCGCTTCCTCATACCTCGTGAGGAAGTTTTGTTCTCAATATTATTTTATCTGATGGTTTCATCAATATTTCTACCATGTTCTCATAAGTGTTCCTGTATACAGGATGCCGAGAGGAAGCATGCCGCCGCCGGAGAACCCTATCCTTGGGGAGGTTGTGGCCGCAGTGGCTCAGGGCACAGCTGCGATCTTGCAGATGCTCCAGAACCAGACTGCCCAGAGGAATGATCGACCACATCATACGACCTTGCAATAGTTCCTTGCTATCAACCCCCCTAGGTTCTCGGAGGCTCGAGACCCGCTGGAAGCGGATGAATGGATAGCAGAGATCAAGAAGCACTTCAACGCAAACACCGTCAGGCCAGTCGACTACGTCACCTTCGCCTCCTTACAGCTTCAGGGTGCATCAGCCAACTGGTACGATACCTACAAGGCTAACAAAGGGCGATGTTGTGATCACGTGGGACGACTTCTTCACAGACTTCAGAGCAGCACATATTTCGAGTGGTTTGATGGACAGGAAGAGAGAGGAGTTCTTGGCTCTGAGACAGGGCGAGAGGTCAGTCCAGGAGTACAACCTGGCCTTCGTCAGGCTCGCGAGGTACGCTTCTGAGGAGGTCTCCACAGAGGCCAAGCGGATTGCCAGGTTCTGTGGGGGTCTCAGCACAGAGATCAAGTATGCGCTCACCCAGTGCAACCCTACGATGTTCTCACAGTGCGTGGATTCAGCTATCCGCCAGGAGTCAGCCAGAGCAGAGTGGGACGCGGACAGAAAGAGCCAGAGAGAGTACAGCTCCGCAGCGATGGTCCACAAGAAGGCAAAGACTTGGCTCACAGAGGCGCCACCACAGAGGCAGCAATCCAAGACGAGGGGGGCGCTTGTTCGCACTTTTGCCCGCCCCTCCCGGCCCAGTTCAGCAGGCCCCTCGCTCTACACCATCACACGCTAGGCCACCCAGGCCGCAGTCCCAGCCCAGGTCAGGCGTGATCTGCTACAAGTGTGGACAGCCGGGGCACACTTCTCCCAAGTGCACCGATCCACGCTTTGCTCAGCTCCCACCGCCCCCACCTCGCTCTACTCTGTGCACTGCGATGGTGAGGGCACAACCACGTGCGACTCGACTTAACAACATCATGATGGAAGATGCTCATCACTCTTCAGAGATTGTTTTTCGTAGGTTGCTTGTTAGTTTTGTTCCTGCGATTGTGTTGTTCGATTCCGGAGCTTCCCATTTGTTCATATCCAATGCTTTTGCTATGACACTTGACCTTCCAAGAAAGCAGTTTTCCAAACCCCTCTCAGTTTGTTCTCCAGGCTCTAGATTGGAGTCTTCTAGATTTGTTCCAAATGTGGAGATCCGTATCCCCGGTGTCATTTTCTTAGCATCCCTGATTGTCTTGCCTCATTCCGATATCGATGTCATTTTGGGCATGGATTGGCTTGTGCAGCACAAGGCCAATATTGATTGCCCTTCAAGATCCGTGAGGTTGACACATGATTAAGGCGCAGAGGTTTGGTACACTTGTGGCTCAATGGCAGGAGCAGCACAGTTGTATGCTCTAAACCCAGGAGTCACACCTTTGCTCGAAGAATTCAAAGTTTTCTTTGAGTTTCCAGACTTCTTTCTAGAGGAGTTGCCAGGAATTCCCCCAGTTCGAGCTATTGAGTTCGTTATTGAGCTAGAGCTTGGTACTCAGCTGATTTCTCGGCATCCGTACAAGATGTGTTCGAAGGAGTTGATTGAGATCAAGAAGTAGTTGACAGAGTTGCAGGCATGCGGTTTTATCCGCGCGAGCACTTCCCCTTGGGGTGCACCAGCTTTGTTTGTCCAGAAGAAAGATGGGACTAGCCTCTTGGTCCAGGACTATCGCGGCACCAACAAGAAGACCATCAAGAACAAATACCCTTTACCCCGCATCAATGATCTGTTCGAACAGTTGAATGGGGCAAAGGTGTTTTCCAAGCTTGACTTGAGGATGGGGTATCACCAAATCCGTGTTAGTGAAGAGGACATTCCCAAGTCCGCGTTCAGCACACGCTATGGGTTGTATGAGTGCACAGTAATGACTTTAGGCTTCTCCCACGCCCCTCCAACATTCATGAGAGCGATGAACTATTTGTTCCAAGAGTGGCTCTATGTGTTTGTCATCCTCTACCTCGATGACATTCTTGTGTATTCCAAGTCAGAGGCTGAACATGAGGAACATCTTCGCCTGGTGCTACAAAAGCTGAGAGAGCACCGGTACTATGCCAAGTCCTCCAAGTGTGAGTTTTGGCTCGACAAGGTCAATTTTCTTGGCTATGTCATTTCCGCTAAGGGTATTGCGGTTGATCCAGAGCGAGTCCGCACTATTCAAGAGTGGGCTCCGCCGAAGAATGTGAATCAACTAAGGAGTTTTGTCGGCCTCGCCAGCAATTGCAGGAGGTTTGTGCAGAATTTCTCCAAAATAGAAAAGTCAATGACCGAATTATTGTGCAAAGGCAAACGATACACTTGGTCACCGGCTTGCCAGTCAGCCTTCGAGGAGCTGAAGAAGAAGTTGACCACAACTCACATTCTCACGCCGCCAGATGAGTCACAGCATTTTCAGGTGTTTTGTGATGCCTCCTTGCAAGGTCTATGCGGAGTTTTGATGCAAGGAAGAAACATTGTGGCTTATAACTCACGGCAGTTGAAGACGAGTGAGAGGAACTATCCCACGCACGACTTGGACCTTGTAGTAGTTGTGCACGCCTTGATCACTTGGCGACACCTCCTCTTAGGGAGGAAGGTGGATGTGTTCACTGACAACAAGAGTATGAAGTATTTGTTAATCAGCCAAATCTGAACTTGAGGAAAAGAAGATGGCTTGAAACCATTACTAAGTACACAGTTGATATTCAGTACACGCCTGGGAAGGCGAATGTCATAGGTGATGCGCTGAGCCGCAAGGGCGATTGCAATAATATCCAAGTGCAGAAGATCCACCCTGATTTGTGTGAGTCCTTTCGCAGGCTCAACCTCGAGCTACTTCCAGTAGGCTACCTTGCCAACCTTGTGGTAGAGCCCACTATCCATGAGAAGATCCGTGAAGCTCAGTATGGAAGCTCAATGATACAAAAGATCAAACAGGGTATTGCCGCCTCAGTTCCCAAGTACGGTTGCTTTTCAGTGCAGCATGACAGCACCGTGTTCTTTGAGGAGAGAGTTGTTGTTCCCAAGGAGGGAGATATCAGAGAGGTCATCATGAAGGAGGCCCACGATTCCAAGCTATCGATTCACCCTGGCAACACTAAGATGTATCAAGATCTCAATAAAAGCTTTTGGTGGACTCGTATGAAGCGGGATGTTGACCGTTTCGTATATCAGTGTGATGTGTGCAGGAGAGTGAAGGCACAACACCAGAAGCCTGCAGGGTTGCTTCCGCCACTTGAGATTACGGATTGGAAATGGGATCACATAGAGATGTATTTCATCACAGGCTTTCCTTTGTCGCAGAAGAAGAACAATGCCATCTTTGTCGTCATTGACAATCTTTCCAAAGTTTCCCACTTATTTCAAGTGAAGGACTCCATTTCAGCAGCTCAGTTAGCGGACTTGTATACCGCAAGAGTTGTATCCTTGCATAGAATTCCCAAGAAGATCAGTTCTGATAGAGGCAGTCTTTTCACCTCCAAGTTCTGGCAGGCCTTTCAAAAGGCGATTGGTACGACAGTGTTGTTCAGTACCGCGTATCACCCTCAGACCAGTGGACAGGTCGAGCGCGTGAACCAAATCCTCGAGGACATGCTTCGATCCTGTGTAATTTCCTTTGGCATGAAGTGGGAAGAAAGCTTCCCGTATGCTGAGTTTTCTTACAACAACAGCTATCAGGCAAGTCTGCAAGCAGCACCTTTTGAGGTCTTGTATGGCTGGAAGTGCAGGACACCTCTGAACTGGTCCAAGACAGGTGAGAGGCAGTTGTTCGGTCCAGATGTGATCCAAGAGGCAGAGGATAAAGTGAAGATTGTCTGAGAGCACCTCAAGGCAGCACAGTCAAGGCAGAAGGCCTATTATGACAAGAGGCACCGTGGTGTAGCTTTTCAGGTTGGTGATTGGGCGTACCTGAGAGTGTCTCCATTGAGGGGAACTCACCGTTTTGGCATCAAAAGAAAGCTCGCTCCAAGATTTGTCGGACCTTTCCACATCCTTGAGACTAGAGGACCTCTTGCCTTTCTGCTCGAGCTTCCCAAGAGTCTAGCAATGGTGCACGACGTGTTCCATGTGTCCCAGCTAAAGCAGTGCCTCAAGCAGCCAGAGAAAGCCGTTGACTTGGGCGAGATCCAGCTAAGTGCGGACCTTTCCTACTCAGAGCATCCAGTCCGTGTTCTTGAGACGTCCAAGCGCAAGACTGGCAACAAGACCGTCAAGTTCATGAAGGTGAAGAGGGCACATCATTCGGAGAAGGAAGCAACGTGGGAGCGTGAAGATCATCTCCATTCCGAGTATCCAGAGTTGTTTCAGGTTTAGATCTCGGGACGAGATCTTGCGTTGGTGGGGGAGAGATGTAACAACCCAAGAGAAATTCTTGTAATCAACATGCAATTTTTCTTTGTCATTTGAATTCCAAACATGACATGGTGCTAGATGTTGTAATTCCATGTGGTGATTTAAAACGCCAAAGGGTTTTGAGTTCATTTGAATTGCTTCTGAATTCATGCAAGTTGGTTCAAGAGAGGTGTTTGAGGATTTTTTCCATGATGCATGTGGGCTCCCCTTGACCCCAAACTTGGCATAGCCAATTCTTTCCCCTTCCCAAGATTTTAAAAAACCTTGCACCATTTTTGCCCCTTCCAAAATGTGGGCCATAGTTCAAAGTGAATTTGAATTTCAAAACGGCCCCACATTTTAGTTGCTCCAAAAATGGCCAAGCCAATTTTATAAATTGGAGAATATTGCAAGGATCATTTTGCGTATTTTTGTGTGATTTAATTCCTTCTGAATATTCCTGGAAAACTCGCCAAGTGTTTTCTGTTTTATTAAATAGAAATAGCCAGGGGGTTTCTTCTTTTTCCTTTTCTATTAATGGCCGTGGCCCAGCCCACCTAGGCCTCTCCTCCGTGGACTCCAGCCCAGTTGGACGAACCGGTAAGTGGGGTGGCGCCTGGATCATCGGATCGCCATCGGAGGGCCCTCCTCCTTCTTCTTTCCGCGGTGGCCGAGGTCCCCCCCTCGCCCCTCCCTCACGCTGGTGAGCCACGGCGGCAACCGGCCGTCGATGTGCCCAGGGGGGCTCCCCTTTATAACTAAAGCTCGCCCTGAGCTCGAGAACCCTAGCCAAGCCATTCCCTCCCCCAAATTTCTCCCCCGCCGCCCTCCTTTGACCGCTCCGGCCTCCCCTGGTCCGCCGGTGAGACCCCAAAATTCAGCGTCGACTCGCGACGTCGTTGAACGAGCGCTCGTGTGCGCCTCCCGGTAGTCCTTTCTCATCGCCTCCACCCTGCAGGAACGTGAGAGGAGCCACGAGTCCTTCCCGAGCCGACGGCCTCCGCCATGGCTTCTTCTTCCCCGACGACGGCCGCCGTGTCTCCTACCCCTCCGTGAACGCGAGCTCGCCTCCGACACCCCCATAGATGAGCTGCGGTCCCTCCTTCTTCCATATCTCCTCCCGCGCGTAGAAGCTCGTCGGGTAGCCGTAGGTGCTGCCTCGTATTTCAGCGCCGCCGCGTAGATCTTCATCGTTGTGCCCAGTTCGTGCTTCGGGCGCTTATGCGCGTGTCTTGAACGTGTTCGGAGCACGCGTATGGACTCCAAGGTGCTCGCTTGGAGCATGTGAGTCCTCGAGGCGTGCTGCTGTTTTCGGTTGTCTGAAGATGCGAGTGCAGTGCGTCTCCCAGTTCCGGCGAGAGTAGCCTCACCGTCGCCGCTCCTCGGCATGGCCCCGTCATCCTGCACGTACCTGGGAGTCCCAGCTTCGTGTTCCTGCACCCAGTGGTGTCGCTGGAGACGTGTGCCCGAGGCCACGGTCACCGGAGTTGGGCTACGGGTTGGCCTGAACTTCGTTCGACAGTGTTCAAAACTCAGAGGAGCTGGAGACCATTTTAACCTGTTTGGCTGCTGAACTTTGTCAAGCAAACGCCCAGTAGCGCAGCGGCAAGGGGTCGACTGGAGTAGTAGGCATTGTGAGTTCGAAACCCAGCCAGCACACAAATGCCCCCCTTTTTCCTTTTTTTGTGGGAAGCTGACGCTGGGCCAGCCTGGTCAGTGGCTCAGACCACAGTGGCCTTGCTGGGCACAGCCCAGCCGCCCGTGATCGGCCGCAGCAGCTCGCTGGGCCAGCAGACAAGCCGAGACCGGCCCAAGGGGACTGCCCCTCTTTTTTTCTAGTTTCCTTTTTCTGTAATTGTTTGAATTTCAGAATTTTGGAGATTTTGAATCTTGCAAGTGCTAACTCATTTTGCAACATGTCATATATGTTTTCTGGGCAGAAAAATGCAAGGAATTTAGTGGTCCCCTCCATTTTGTGTTTTGTGCAACACAATAATTGATGGAGTGTGCATAACACTTGTGCACCATTATTTTTTCTTTTCTTTTCTTTTAGCGTTTGAACTCTTTTCTTTTGCATTGTTTTACATGTGAGGCTAGGACTTCTGCCTAGAATAACAAGGTGAGGGGTTACCAATTGATGTTGTTCATATCTTCATATGAAGAAACCCTTTGCTTGGTGTGGCTCATCTTTGCAAACTCCAAGTTGGTGCATCGTGTCCTTTTGTCTTGTTTCTCATGTAAGTGGGTCGTGGACCATGACATTTGTCAATCCTTTTGGTTTATTGAAGGCAACCCCTAGCATATGGTCATATGAGCGGGACTTGTGTCCGTTCCTTCTTTTGAAACTTCTCCGGGTGTCAACCTTCGTCGACACCTTCCGTCTCCGGAATTGATAGATTTATTTCACGATGCATTTACTCTTGTTCACTTGTTGTTTTTGTTCATGCCATGCCATGTTGCCATGTTATTTACACCAAAATTAAGGCTATGACCAAAGCCATACAATATAAATAGTTGCATATGAAGTTGTTGACGTGTCGTCAACACCTTCATTTAAATTTGACTATATAGGGTCACATCATGCCTGTTAAACTTGATCATCTCAGCCATGCTTGTGCATTTGATCTCCATGTTTAATTGTGTGCTTTTCCTTGCCGGTACCTAACGTTAGCACCTAAGACTTCTGAGGAGACTTTCATGGAGCTATCCGACACCGAGCCCGAGGACCCTGCTGCGTCTGCTCCACCGACTGCATATTCAGGCAAGGGGGTTTATTTATCATTCTTTATAGCTTTCAGCTCACTTGCCTAGCTGTATCTAGAATGGTTGCTTGATCCTACCACCATATACCGTTGTCTCTCAATTAAACCCAACTAGCCATGCCCCCACATCCTAGAAAAACCTTGTTTGGCTATGTACCTTGCTTGCTTAACCATTGCTTAGTTTGTGTAGGCCCTTAACCTGCTGCTTATACCCATTGCTGCTTGGTGGTTTATCATGCTATTATCAGAAATTGGTTGAAATTTATTATTATGATGTTAACTTATACTTGACGAAGGATGGGAGACAGGGTTGTTCCCGCCGGGTGTTTTGTTCCATTCGAGTCACCTAGGTCCCGAGTTCCGGGTATTTTGTTTCTTTACGAGCGTGCCTAATCGTGTGTGGGATTCTATGGGTTCCCCTTGTCTTACCTACCTAGCTCCAAACAGTTCTAGTGGTGTCCCGAGCTGATTTACCATTTGAACCCGTGTGTATGTCTGGTTTTGCGCTCTAGCTGTTTTAAAACAACTTGGGCCAGCAGGGGAATGGTTCCTTTGGTTGCCCATCCTGTCCGGTTGAGGACCCGGCCTCATGTGAGAATTCAGCGGTAATCCAAACCTGCGACAGATGGTAGAGACCGATTCGAGAGCGCGGCCGTCTTTCGAGTTGGATGTCGAATCACCGGGGGCCACCCGGAATTGTGCGTTGTTAGTTAGAGGGACTCTGAAGTTCCGGAGTTTCACGCGCTTACCCAGCTAAGTGGAAACCGGGCGTACATGCGAAGCCTATGATTGGTAGTTGGTACACCCCTGCAGGGTTAAATCTTTTCGAAAAGTTGTTTCCGCGGTTATGGACGACTTGAGACCTACTCATTGTTCATAGAATAACATCAATTAAATCATGCTATAAAAGTTTCCAACGTGTGAGTTGCCTTGATTGCTCTTCTTCGTCCGGGGCGACAAAGAAGGGACAAGATTGTGTTATGTTTTGCGTAAGTAGGTGGATAGAGACCTATTGATGCGAGCATCAATGAGTTATTGGATCTTTCCTTACTCTAATAGGTTGTTAGCCACTCATATATGCTAGCGCGACTGCAACCTCAACCACTACCTTTCCTTATTGTGAGAAGTTAGTTATACTGCATTGATATATTCTCACCTCTTGCTTTACTTTTCCCGTTTATGGTTTGCCTGATCGCCCGCTGAGGTTGATTACTACCTCGACCCAAGCACCAGACGCTACTTCGTGGAGGTGCCCCCGGAGGATGACGCTGAGGAGGACTTCGCCCCGTAGGCCTACAGTTGGGTTTCGACGTTCCGTGGGTGGACATGTTTATGCGCAGCCCTCTCTAGGGCCATTTGGATTTTGACCGTACTCGGTCGTGTGTGCCTTCTGTATGATGCATGATGTACTGTTGGATCTTATGATCTCTGAGATGATGTAATAATACTAGTGGCAAGTGTATTCCTGGACCTTATATATATGTGTCTTAGTTGTTCATGCTTCATTTACCTATTGTCGAGAATCCAATAGCGATACGAGTGCGAGTATTGTGCGTCGGTGGACACTTATGCGCTTCTATCTCAGGTGGGACGCGAAAGCGACTAACTCGAGATAGTACCGCATCGGGGGCCTTACATACTGTCGGGGGGATTACTCACAGTTAAGACCCAGACAGAAGGCAGCACCCAAAAGGTAGACTCAGCCAGAAGGCAGCACACAAAAGATAAACTCAGCCAGAAGACATGGACTCCTCTACAGGATCCGTGAGTCGGCCTTTTACAGGATCCGTGAGTCGGCCCTTTTACAGGATCCGTGAGTCGGCCTTTTACAGGATCTGTGAGTCGGCCTTTTACAGGATCTGTGAGTCGGTCTACTACAGTAAAACAGGGTCCGCTATAGGAAAGAAGTCCCTCTCTTGGAAGGAGTCCACTTAACTTGGAATGCTACAAGACATAGAGTAGGAATGGATTGATATCCGACTTGTATTTCAAGATGAGACTAGTTTGTATCAGGATAGGACTCTACATGTAAGCCTCCCCCTTCCACCTATATAAGAAGGGGTAAGAAGCCCATAGAGGTGAAGGTCCGAAGATAGGAGAGTAGGCTTTCTGAAGATACGAGAGTAGGCTTTCTGCAGAGACGAGAGTAGGCTTTCTACAGAGACGAGAGTAGGTTTTCTGGAGAGACCAAAGTAGGTTTTCGATGGAGATAGAGTCAACAGGCCGCAAGAGGCTCTGTATTAGAGATAAGTCCCGGGTGATCTAAACTCGGTGCAACTAGACACAAATGTAAGGGAGTCGGCGAGACGCCGGCGACTCCCCGTGAGCAAAGTAATAAGACCTAGCGACAAACAACATGTAGGGTTTTTACCAGATGATGTTTCCCGGGGCGTGAAGCTGTATAAAATTGCGTTTCTCTTTCTCTCTGATGTTTTTACTTCCTCGTACACTCGTAGAAAAGACCCTGTAATCAAGTTCTCTCATGAGGGCATCTGTCGTGACTTTCCCACAACAGTATATCCATTAGCGCCTTGGTGTTTACGAAGGGTTTCCAATAATTGCTCTTCTTCATATCCTGAAAGGTTAAAATTGATAATAACAGGATATACTTTCTTTTCATCTAAATAAGCATACTTGAGCGTATTGGGAAGAGGCTTGAGATCGAACACCTGGTCTTATTTTTCTTGTGATAAGATTCCTAAAGGTTCGACCTGAAGGTTGTGATTCATGATAGCAGGTTGTCTCAAGAAGGTTTCATAAATTTCATTTTGTTCCTGCATATGAATATTATTCTCGTGGTCCTCCATGTATTGCTGCAAAGGATTGTAAGGAGGAATAGCAATAGAGGAAATATCTTCAATAATTTAATCATTACTAGGAAAATCAGTACTACGATTTTTTTTGGAGAATTTAGAAAAATTAAACTCATATGTATGATTATTGAATTCAACAGAAACTTTCCCTTTCCTGCAATCTATTATAGCTCCACAAGTCTTGAGAAAAGGTCTACCAAATATAATAGGACAAAAATTATCTCGCACTGAACCAAGTACTAAAAAGTCGGTAGAATATTTTACCTTTCCACATACGACTTCAACATCTCTCACAATTCCAATAGGATAGATAGTTTCTCCGTTTGCAAGATGAATAGTAACATCAACTTCTTAAAGTTCACAAGGTGAAATCTCACTCATAATCACCTAATAGAGTGAATAAGGAATATCACTACCATGGATCCGAAATTGCATAGCCCATAATAATTGTGATATCCTATTTTAACAGATAATACCGGAGTACCTGAAATTGGGCCTTTATTCTTGGCTGTAACAAGGTTAGTACAAACAACACAAAAATTTATATTGGAATCTATAATATCATTAGTAACAAGATCTTTAACCAATGCAACTTGAGGATCGACCATGATCTGGTCCTCAGGCTCATCAGTTCTTCTCTCACTTTTATTTAGTATGCCTGTCACAAAAGAATGCTCCATAATCCTTGTGGGAAAATGGGGCTTTTCATACATAACTGCAGGAAAAATAGGGCCAGCAACATGAATATCAACAGGTAATTCCTTAAAGGTCTTATGATGTTGATCCTCCTTCTTTATAGAGGAATCAATATGAGAGGCAAAGCCTTTGCAAAAATCAATAAGAAGTTGGGAATCAAGACTAATCTTAGCACAAAAGGTATTGAAGTAATCAGTTTTCACATAACTCTCGATGTAATCATGCTCATAATTTATAACAGGGTCAATACCTTTATCAATCTCCCAATCTTCGGTGTTCTTCTGGATCCTTTAAATAAGATCCCACCTTTCTTGAACGCTTCTATTTGGAAATACCCCACTAGAGGAGGCATCGAGCATCTCTCTATCTTGACGAGAAAGTCTTGCATAAAAATTTGTAAGAATAATTTCCTCAGGGAGCTCATGATTGGGGCATTTGAGCATTAGGGACTTCAGTATCCCCCAAGCTTTGGAGATGCTTTCTCCGTCATGAGACCAAAAGTTATAAATATAGTTCCTCTCTCGATGTATTTCAGAAAGAGGATAAAAATTTGCATAGAAGAGAGGCATAAGTATTTGCCAATTTAGTAAATAAAAATTATCAAGAAGCCTATACCAATCCAAAGCCTTATCTTTTAATGATAGAGAGAATAGTTTTCGCATAACAAAGTCCATCGATATGTCTGCAAGCTTAAATAAGGAGCATAGTTGTGAAAGATATAACAAGTGTTCTCCCTGGTGTCTATCTCGTGCATATCGATTAGCTATAACACAATCAATAATACTAGTTGGTATTTTGAAGGGCATAATTTTAGTAGGTGGCGGAGCCTTCTCCACCACAGTAATGGTGGGGCGGTTCCCTGGAAGAAAAGGACCAAGAGCAGAGTGGTCCATCAGGACAAAAAGTAACAACGGCAAAAATAAAAACAACACGTGCAATAAAAAGGTTTCCTTACCAATTTCACTTACCAATAGCGCTACGCTCCCCGACAACGGCGCCATAAAATGGTCTTGATGACCCAAAAGTGTAGGCGATCTATCGTAGCCTTTTTGATAAGAGTGTCGAACACAACGAGGAGCAGAAGGTATTGACAAGTTATCTTGAGATAGGAATGACTGCAAGTACGACTACTAGGATTTTGGCCATACAAGAATGACCATTACCAGTGCGGGGCTAGCTTCCCGTGCTGCAGCTAAATATTAACATCGCAGGGTGGCAGGGCGCGCTGTAGTTGATTAACCATTAGCAGCGCGGGGTCCGACCTCCCGCGCTGCGAGTATATGGTGAGACCTGTGATTCCCGTGGCTGGCAAATTTAGAAGCGCGTAGCAGAAATGCCGCGCTGCAGATGTCCTGGACATCTGCAGCGCGTTCTGTGTATCCCGCGCTGCTAATGTGGATAGAAACTGGCCCTTCATTTTTGGCCCACATATCAGCAGAGCGGCTGAGTTTCCCCACGCTGTAGATAGGCTCGCCTTCTATAGCGCGCCCGTCTAGGTCCGCGCAGCAGATAATGTGCTATAACACTGCATGGATCTAATTCGCCACTTCACTCTCGCACCCACCGCCCTCTCCACTCTCGCACCCGGCCTTGTCCTCTCTTCGCCGTCGCCGTCGCTCGCCCGCTCCCTCTCCTCGCCGTCGCCATTGCCGTCGCCCGCCCGCGCCCGAGCCCTCCCCGCCGTCATCGTCGCCGTCACTGTCGCCCGCCCGCGCCCGCGCCATCATCACCGTCTCACCGTCGCCGTAGCCGCCTCCGGTGAGTTGCCCCCTCCCCCTTCCTAAATAAGAGCTGCAAAAAAAGAACTTTTGTTGCATATTGAGGCAATTAGATTTTTTGTTATCATATTGAGGCAATTCGGATTTTTGTTATGCAATTATGATTTTTGTTAGGCAACTAGGGTGTTTGTTAGCATATTGAGGTAATTAGTATTTTTTTAGGCAATTAGAGTTTTTGCTAGCATATTGAGGTCATTAGGATTTTTGTTAGCATATTGAGATAATTAGGATTTTGTTAGCATATTGAGACAATTACGATTTTTGTTGAGCAAACTTATATTACGAAATGTCATATAAAAAATTTCAGGGATATGAGTGGCCTATGTTTTGCCGCAATGTCTATTCATTTCCGTTTAGGAAAATTTTAGGCGCTCGATATGTCGAATTTTTAGCAAATGTCATGTCGAAAATTTCCGTGGATTTCAGCATGACTTGTGCTAGAAAAGTAGGACATATCGAGTGTCCGAGATTTGTCGAAACAGGAGTTAAATGGTGTTTCAGCATCAAATTACGTTTTATCATCACTTTTCCTATTTTTTTAGAATGCCGATGATTTAATTATATTGTGACATTATGTGACATCAGGGGAGAGCGTGCAGCTACCCTTGTGATATGTGCAAGTACGGAACTTGTGCATCCTACTTGGGTAGCTGCCACGCTCCTCCTGATTCTCTTATGGTTCCAATCTAAATATGAGGCACTATTTTTCCGTTTTTAGAATGCCGATGATTCAAATATATTGTGACACTATGTGACATCGTGGAAAGTGTGAGGCAAACCCTCGTGATATGTACAAGTACGAAACTTGTGCATCCTTCTTGGGTTTGCTGTCACACTTTCCCGGGAATATCTTATCTGTCCAATCTAAGTATGAGGCATTATTTAAAAGTACTTTTGTGTTATTTTGGTAATTTGTGAGTTAGTATTAATTTTTCACTCGTTCATTTTAATAAATCTTTGTATATTAAATAAGTTCTCGGCGACGATGCCTGGCCCGCATCCCCGTCGCCGCGGCGGAGAGCACGTGCTTGATGGGATGCGCAATGTCCGGGACTGGGCTCCCCCGGGCAGGCACTGGGAGGTGGTTTCCGGGCGCGCTTCTTGGTGAGGATTCCGGGTCTTGTCGTCGACCAGGATCTTCTTTTGTGGCGGTCACGTGGGCCACAGTCGGTGCAGAGGGAACCGACCCCCGAGGAGGTGGTACGTCGCCGGGTCAGGCAGGAGGACAAGCACGTCCGTCGCTACTTGGTTGTGTTGGACACCGGGTTCTCCACATCCAATACCTGGAAGATTCTTCACGGCTCTCACGTGAGCTATGTTCCCGTGGAGGTTCCTTATCTTTGGGTGTTTACCGCCCGCGGCATGGCTCCGGGTCGTCGTCGAGTTTGATGTAGTAGTGAATTTCCGAGATGTTGTAGTCGAGATGTAGTAGTCATATTATTATTGCATTGACTAGATTATTCGAGATGTATTATTGGTATTATATGATAAAATATTATTGTTGCATTTTTATTCGAGTTCACCAATTTTATTTGACTGGAACAAAGAGAATGTCTCCCAAGTGCGAGTAATGTCACGACGAGTCGGGTCAATGCAACAATGTTGTGTTGGATGAAGCAGACACATACTTCTTCCTCACGCTTAGCTCTGGGTTCCAAAATCGTACGGTATGCAACTTAAACAACATGTTCTTCTTATGGTGCATGCATGACTTAAGTTTATGTTTTAACATATCATTTTTTTTCTAATTCAACTAGTGCATCCCTTGCTTTGCAAGACGCCACGTTTGTGACAAGATCAATATTCAAGATTTCAATGAAACTACTACAAAAGAAGTTAACATTAAGACGAAACATTATGTTCGTAAGGTTAAAATCTTTAATGAACCAAATTCCACATTTTTTGGCTGCTCAAAATGGGATGCATTATGCAAGACATATGAATTTTATGATAATATGAAAATAGCATTTGATCTTGGACGTCGCCGTCGAGGCTCCAATGTTTTTCGTGATGATGAAATTTCGATGGAACTAGGCGACATGATTCGAGTTCGATGTTCATGTAAGTTTGTTAAACAACAATTTTTTTAATTCTACAACTTATTTTCTTTGCTTCCAAATGTTGACAACTAATTTATAATTGCCAGCTTATGTTCTTTCCACCGAAGAAGTACGGAATCTTTTTGATAATACCTTCTATAATGGTGGCTTCAACCTAAGTATTATTGAACAAGATGCATTTATCGAAGTTCTCAAATTTTTACCTGAGTATGCGAACTATTTAAAGGTTGGCCGTCCTTTTGGACCATATGTGCCATTTTTCCTTAAGTTGGAGGACTATATGCTTAAATGGAATAGCCTGGTAAGATTTTTATCATTATGTCGGTAGTCTATCTTGTCCAAAAAGGCATTCTTATTAAGTATACTCCATTGCTAACTATGCTACTAATTTGTATGTTCTTCAACAGAGGATACTTCAAGCTTGTACGCCTAGATGGATGCTGGGATCGAAAGGAAAAATCGAAATTGTTTGTGCATGGCCATGGATAGAACCTTTCACACATGATTACGACACTGAAAGTGGGTCAGATGGATGTGTAAAAATGAAAGCATGGTTGAAGATACGGGTCCAAAAGAAACCACAACCTGGAGACAAGTTGATCTCTATTCTCTATTTTGGAGAATATGGACGTTCTTTTTGGTTTTATTTCCTTTCACCTTCGCGGGTTGATTAGGTCCTATATAAATTTGGTAGTAGTGAATTCAAACAATTAGGTTATTGAAGTTAAACTAGTAAATATCTTTGTGTTGGATAATATGACTTTCGTACTTGTTGTTATTGAAGTTAAACTAGGAAAAAACTTTGTGTTGGATATTATGATCATGTGATAATATATATGAGATGATCGATTTAGACTATTGTCTGTGTATGAGATATCGAGGTGTGTATGTAAATGTTATGTGTGTATGCTGGAAATTTATAAAAAACTGTATAAACAAATAATATTGCGGAATAAAAAAATGCACAAAATGTACCTGCAGCGCAGGCCGGCTAGAGGCGCTGCTAGTGGAAGTGCAGTTCTACAGCGCGGGGTACTTGTGCCGCGCTGCTAACTGTACAGTTACCTATAGCGCGGGGGCCCACGCGGTAGATGGAAGTTAGCAGCAGCGCGTTATCTACAGCGCGGGTACCCCGCGCTGCTAGAGGCCATTATTCTAGTAGTGTACTGAAAGGTAGCTTTTATGGGTTTTCTTGTATGAGCAACAAGGTAATAAATGCAAGGAAGATAAATAATGATAAGGTGCAGCAAGTGGTATAATCCTTTTAAACACAAAGGATAAGACGAAGGATCAAACTTATAAAATCTCAAACGTTCTTGAGGACACACGGGAGAGGAAGTCATGTGCTTTCGCCATACTCCGTCTAGCACTATGTTTTGTGTTGATAAGAGTTGTGTGGGTGAACCTATGATAGTGCACTTTCTAGACTAAGATAAGTACAGTCTTATGATTAAACCTCTTGCAAGCATCCGCAAATCCAAGATAGAAATTAAGGCAAAGCCTAACCATAGCAATAAACTTTAGGATCCAACAATCCCTCGTGTAAAATGTGCGAACTGGGGTTCATGTTTCTTTCACTTCGGCAACCCACCATAAGCATACTTTACACACAATGCACTCCCCTAGGTCTTTAAAAAGGCGAAGTGTTATGTAGTCGATGTTCACACGACACCACTAGAAGAATAACACCACAACTTAAATATCAAACAACACAGATTACTTCAACATCATATGACTACGAACAACTAGACTTCTCCCATGTCCTGAAGAACTAAAGGAACTACTCACAAGACATAAAAGAGATCATGATCAGAGGTGATAAATATCTGATAAACAATCTGGTCATAAAAACAATTCTCCAAAAAAACTCAATAACATTCACCACAAAGAGTAATCAACACCGATAGAGTAGAGGGGATGGATAGTGCAGGTTACAACATGGGTTGCAATGGTGAGATGAGATGAATGAATATGAAGATGGTGCTGGTGATGGGGATGATGTTGATGCCCGTGATGATGGTGATGACGATGAGGACGATCTCTCCCTCCGGGAGGAGTTCTCCCTGGCGGAATCTTCTCGACAGAAAGGTCTTTTCTTCTGTGTAGGTTTCCGTGGCGGAACTCCGGTAACTCTTCTTGTTCTGGAAGTTTTAGGTCACGACGATGATATAGGCCAAAGGGGGGCTCCTGGAGTGCGCCCCACCTCCCAGGTGGCCATCTGGCGCGGTCTGAGAGGGGTCGCGCCACCAGGGCGCCTGGGAGCCTGGTGGCCCCCCTCCGGGTACCCTTCGGCTGGTCTTCGTCAATTCTTCAGAAAACTGCACCCCGTGAGTTTCAGGTCATTTGGAGATGTGCTGATATGGCCATTTGATGTGCACTTTTCCCCGCTGATTCCTACGACTGCTATTTCGGCACCGGAAAGTTGCAAACTGTGTAAAACAAGCCAAAACACTATAAGAAAATCATCATAATATGAAATATATCAATGAATAGAGGTAAATTATGATATAAAATATTGATGCATTTTGGACGTATCAACATCTCACTTGAAGGACCATGGTTTTGATATGTATGGAACGAATCGTGAAATGTCCGGGTTACAACTAGATTGTATCATTACTTCGTCGATTCTGGTTGATTTATTTTCTGCAGCTGCCACGTGTCTATACGTGATATGTCTTCGAATTTGTACGCATTCCTTGTTATTCTGGTATTTTAAAACATTTTATTGCACTTATAAACTGTCAAAAAAAAGTTAAATACAATATCCACCGAAACTACAGCAACATGATGGTTGTTCATTGGTGACCGTTCGATCCGTCCACATTGGACGGTGCAGGCGTGTGATCTGAGGTGTTTTGTTCCGGCCAATCAGAACGCATGGGCGAATTTCGCAGGGTATAGGTTAACAAAACAGTTGTAATACAAAGGCAAGAAGAGCGGGATGGACACTCTTACGAAGCAACGACTGCACTCGACATGGGAGGGCGAGCTCACTCCGCCTCACGTCGTCTACGAGGCGTTGGACGCCTTTGTCAGTTACGACTCGTACAGGCGCATGTCAACAATGCGAGAGTGCCTCGTCCTGCAAGAAATCCTTGATGATCTTGTGGATGATATGCTCGAGAGCAGCGGAAAGAAGAAGAGGAGTCGTCGACGACGACGATGAAGCGCGCGCGAGAACGACAAGAAAATTGAAACTGCATTTAGCGTATATGGCAGTAATTCACTTATTAGTCTATTTTAGTTAATCTGTTAGATTATGCATGCAGTTATATATGTATTTATTATTGGTGTATAATTAATCATACATGATTACTTGTGAATTATATATATATGATCACGAATTGCGCATGGTATAGGTTAAGCAAACGTTTGTAATATACAAACTTTGTGGTTAACCGTGCCACCGAAAATTGTCCATTTAAGGGGATGTGACTGATATATTGAAGTCATTAAGTGTAGATTACGCAGATGCTTTGGTTTTTTTTAATCTGAGCCATGGTGTTTTTTGTCTCATTTCATGTTCCGTTTGATATATATAAGGCGCACGGAATTATATGAGAGTTAGCGTGGCGCCGTGATAAGGTAAAAGTATGATGTGGTATTTTTCAGACATTTTAAGAAAGATTATCATGTGATCGCCTTGCAAACGGGGGGATCTCACTTGAAGGACCCTGGTTTTGATATGTACTAGTTCGAAATGCGCGCCTTGGCGCGCCCCATCAGATCAATTGATGAATTGCGTTAAAAAAGATAGTAGTTTTTTCCGTTGCCTATTGTTGTAAAAAATTAGTATTATCGTCATCGATCACGCTTTTAAATAGATGTGTTTTACATCTAGATACATCCATTTAAGTGATTATCCATGATCCATTCATTTGATGTAGATGGTCTAAAATAATGCAGACAACATGAATAGCTTCGATGCGCGCCCCCACTATTCCATAAATTATGTATCACAATACATTCTTATTTTTTATTTTTTCTACTCTCATGTTTTACCTACAATAACACCAAGTCAAAATGGTACGCAATTGTGGGTACCTAAATATGTAGTTGGCCTAAACCATTAGTAAATGTCTTTCATGGATAAACGCCCAATTATCCTAAATAATAATTATTACACGTTAGATGAGTGCCACTCCCGCTATGATTTTTGTATGGTAATATCAGTTATGCAAGGATGAGAATTTTCAATGACATACGGTTAGTTTTTGTCAAAAACAAACCGAGGCACACAATTTTTCATGCTTGATCATTAAAATTACCATCTCGCGTCACTAAGTTATGAAAGTCTGTTATTATATATATAAAGAGAGAGAAGTAAAAAGATCTTGAGTCATCCCTCAAAATTTCAATCACCTGACGCATGGTGGGTTCCTATAACACTACATAGTACATAGTGTTATACACCATATCTGTTTAAACTACTCCTATTAAAATACAAGCGATCAGGCTTCCAATACAACATGTAGCAAAACTGGCCTACAAACTCCCAAGTCCCAACCCACCACATTTTCTCTCAATCGCGGTAGTTTCCCATCCCACTCTTGGACCGCTCGCTGTGAGCAGCCGGGCACTCTACTTCGCTTGCACGTTGCACTCAATACTTCGTCCGTCGGTCATTTTAGTCAGGGCCATGGTGAAACTGTTCATGCCGCTTACCGTGCCAGGGATGCCGAGTTAGCTATGGCCGGTGTGGCGCTAATGGTTGTGGGGGCCGTGAACGCGTACGACATGGCGCACCTCGACAGCGTGGACCGCATTGGGCTTGCTTGGTTCGACCCTCAGCCTGGCCTCGTCGAGCTCCACACGCCCTCTCTTCATGTTGCCGACTGCGTCCTCGCCATCGTCCGCATCGCGCTGCATCTCTTCCCCAGGTGTGTCTCGACTATTCGCATGGACGCACACAACGATCACCATCGCTGACACTGACTGCTGCTCTTCATGTTGGTGGCCGAAACTGGGTGACGAGCGGGAGAGGCGACTGGCAGACACAATGTTGGTTGGCGCGGCGCTCTGGATGTTGCTCGGCGCTCAGCTCGTGACAGACGTACGAGCGCGCCAACGTCCGCACAAAGTTGCCGCAGTCCAGCGTGCAGGTCCCAGATCTTGCACCGACATGGACGGCATGGTGCGCGCACCGCAAAGGCTGACCGTGAGGATGAGCAGCAATGATGTTTTGAAGGAGCAAGGTCCTCGGTCGACCCCGCATGCTATGTAACTCCGCCGAAGCCACATAGTCGGAGAGCCCAAGAGCGGCGCCAAGCCGTTGATGACTAGTGTGAGGGGAAGGGAGGCGCGACCAGCAGCCGTTGGCCCATCCTAGAGAGGGAGAGGGGGCGGGGTCTGGGACGAGATGATAGGATGACGGCGGCGGCTCTGAGAGAGGGAGCTAGAGGAGCATGGTTATGGAACCGGGGAGGTGGGGAGGGTGACGCGAGGGAAGAGAATGGGCTGCGGGGGACTGAAACGGGCCGCAATCGAGTTTTTCAGGGTTCTGATGAGGATGTTGAAGGCTGTCGTATCCACCTTTTATTCGCTAGCTGTAGCAGACTGATCGTGCGATTAAAAAAAGTTGAAACGACATGGATATGCTGGCTGGGTAGTTACTCACGCCCAACTTCTCTTGGAGGATGGAACGAATTGTGAAATGTCTGCGTTACAACTAGATTGTATCGTTACTTCGTCGATTGTGCTTGATTTTATTTCCGCAGCTGCCGCGCGTCTATACATGATATGTCTTACAATTTGCACGCATTCCTTGTTATTTTTGTATTTTAAACATTTTATTGCACTTATAAACCGTAAAAAAATGTTAAATACAATATCCACCAGAACTACAGCAGCATGATGTTGGTTCATTGGTGGCCATTCGATCCGTGCGCAATAGACGGTGTAGGCGTGCGATCCGGGGTGCTGCATTCTGTCCAATCAGAACGCACGGGAAAATTTCGCAGGGTATAGGTTAAGAAAACGGATATAATACAGAACCGTGTGCTTCACCGTATCACCAAAAAATTTGCTTGTAATGGAATTTGTTTGATATATTTAAGTCAATAAGTGCAGATTAGGCAGTTGCTATGTGTTTATTTACATTTGAGCTATGTTTTTTTTGTCATTTTCATCTTTCGTTTGATATATATATATATGGCGCCAAGTCCGTTTCATGTGCACTCGATATGAATTTATTTGCATTTGAACTACAAGTACAACGAAATTTGACCAAATGTGTGACGAAAAATCATGTATGTGCTCTCGGGTTAACGTGTAGCACACATACGTGGAATTGGAATGAAATTGTCGCACCTTGGTCACGTCTTTCGATCGGGAAACATTGAGGTCGGTGTTTTTTAAATTACAAAAAATTCAAAAAAATGAGAATTTCTCGGAAATATACGTGACTTTGCCTCTCGCCGTGATAAGGTAAAACAAGGACGTGGTAAATTTCTCAGACATTTTGAGAAAGGTTATCATGAGATTCAATTGCAAACGGGGGCACTCAGATGAAGGACAATGGTTTCGGTATGTATGGAACAAGTCGTGAAAGTTCGGGTTACAAGTAGATTATTTCGTTACTTCGTCGATTGTGCTTGATTTTTTTTCCATAGCTGCCACGCGTCTATACGTGATATGTCTTTGAATTTGCACGCATTCCTTGTTATTTTGGTATTTAAAAAAATTTATTGCACTTAAAAACCATAAAAAATAGTTAAATACAATATCCACCGGAACTACAACAGCATGATGTTGGTTCCTTGGTGACCGTTCGATCCGTGCGCATTGGATGGTACGGGGCGTGCGATCCGTGGTGATGTGTTCTGTCCAATCAGAACACATGGCAGAATTTTGCAAGGTATAGGTTAAGCAACCGGTTGCAATACACGAACCGTGTGCTTGACCGTATCACCGAAATTTTGGCATGTAACGGGATGTGCTTGATATATTTAAGTCATTAAGTGTAGATTAGGCAGTTGCTATGGGTTTATTTACATTTGAGCTATGATTTTTTGTCATTTTAATCTGCCATTTAATATATTTATATATAAGTTGCTAAGTCCATTTCATGTGCACTCGATATGAATTTATTTAAATTTGAACTAAAATTGCAACGAAATTTGACCAAAAAAGTGCTGAAAAAATCATGTATGTGCTTTGCTTTCGGGTTAACGTGTAGCACACATACGTGGAATTGGAATGACCTTGGTGCACCTTGGTCACGTCTTTCGACTCGGAACCGTTGAGGTCGGTGTTTTTTAAATTACAAAATATTCAAAAAAATTGAGAATCGCTCGAAAATGAACGAAACTTTGCGTGTGGCCGTGATAAGGTAAAACAACGTCGTGGTAAAATTTTCAGACAATTTAAGAAAGGTTATCATGTGATTGCCTTGTAAACGGGGGCATCTCACATGGAAGAACCATGGTTTTGATATGTTTGGAACCAGTTGTGAAATGTTCGGGTTACAAGTAGATTGTATCGTTACTTCGTCGATTGTAGTTGATATTATTTTCACAATTGCCACACGTCTATAGGTGATATGTCTCCGAATTTTGATGCATTCCTTGTTATTTTGATATTTTAAACATTTTATTGCAATTAAAAACCATAAAAAGAGTTGAATACAATATCCACCGGAACTACATTAGCATGATGTTGGTTCATTTGTGATCGTTCGATCCGTGCGCATTGGACGGTGCAGGGCGTGCAATCTGTGGTGCTGCGTTCTGGCCAATCAAAATGCACGGGCAAATTTCGCAGGGTATAAGTTAAGCAAACAGTTGTAATACACGAACCGTGTGCTTCACCGTATCACGAAATTTTTGGCATGTAACGGGGTGTGTTTGATAGATTTAAGTCATTAATTGTAGATTAGTAAGTTGCTATGGGTTTATTTACATTTGAGCTATGATTTCTTGTCATTTTCATCTTCCGTTTGATATATATATATATATATATATATATATATATAAGGTGCTAAGTCCATTTCATGTGCACTTGGTATGAATTTAATAGCATTTGAACTACAAGTGCAACGAAATTTGACCAAATGTGTGCCGAAAAGTCATGTATGTGCTCTCGGGTTAACATGTAGCACACATACGTGGTATTGGAAAGAACTTGCTGCACCTTGGTCACATCTTTCGACCGGGAAATATTGAGGTCGGTGTTTTTTACATTACAAAATATTCTAAAAATTTGAGAATCGCTCGGAAATATACGAGACTTTGTGCGTCGCCGTGATATGGTAAAACAACGACGTGGTAAATTTTTCAGAAATTTTGAGAAAGGTTATCATGCGGTCGCCTAGCAAACGGGCGCATCTCAAATGAAGGACCATGGTTTCGATATGTATGGAACGAGTCGTGAAATGTTCGGGTTACAAATAGATTGTATCGTTACTCTGTCGATTGTTGGTGTTTTTTTTTTCACAGCTACCATGCGTCTATACGTGATATGTCTTTGAATTTGGATGCATTCCTTGTTATTTTGATATTTTTAAAAGTTTAGTTGCACTTACAAACCATAAAAAGAGTTAAATACAATATCCACCGGAACTACATCAGCATGATGTTGGTTCATTCATGACCGTTCGATCCGTGCGCATTGGACGTTGCAGGGCATGCGATCTGTGGTGCTGCGTTCTGGCCAATCAGAACGCACGGGAGAATTTCGCAGGGCATAGGTTAAGAAAACGGTTGTAATACACGAACCGTGTGCTTTACCTTGTGACGGGAATTTTATTTCTGATTAATTTCAATTTTCAGTTTGAAAACTTAACTATATTGAAATTCCACGAGCCTATGACTGCTTGATCTCCATTAACATCACAAGTCAGAATCATTCATCACCGGAACACAATTTCATTTTCCATCACAATATATAGAGAAATCAACATAGGTTTAGCCATACATTAAATATCACCAATCATGCTCAAAAGCAATAATTTACCAACACTTCACTATTACACACATCTACATATTTATGAACTGCATAATATAGCTACTACCCTTACGTTATTCGTCATGAATCCATATAGCGCTACCGTGCTTGTATTAGATTGCCGGGCGTCAAAGTTTTACTATGGAAGATCCTCTGTGCTCCCAGTAGGTGCCACTGTCGGAGGAGGAGCTTCTCAGGTCGACGATCTCCATACCCTTCCGGAATGCGGTGGCCACGGCACGCGCATGCGCTCCCTGCCCACGCGGCGGTGCTGCTGACTCGGAAGACGACATTTCCTGGCCTGCCGACATGGCCTCCGCATCTGTCTGCTCCTCCGGCTCGAACTCGAACACGAGCCTGCGAAGGTTCCTTCAGGTGTTCTCCTCCTCCTCCCAAAGCCTTTTCCACTCCATCCTCTCCTATTCACGCAGTACCAATCGCTGCCGATCCGTATTTATGGCGAGGGCCTCGAGAAAAGTGATGGATTGCTCCAACCCAAGTTGGAGATCGTGCTCGTCTACGTCGCGAAGGTCCGCGTCGAAGCGCGAATCCTCGAGGGACTGGGTTATGGTCATATCCATCACGCAATTCAACTTGGGGTCGTCGTCGTCAGGAGTGGGGAGGTTGTGCGCCCAACACAATGCCGTCCAGCAGCACGCTGGAAACATCGAATCCTTCGTCCTCCACCTCCATCTAGGCGCGGTCCATATACAATGGGTGTGGTGGTGGGGGTGGCGAGCTATAGGTGATGACGTGAAGGGTGTGGTGGTAGTAGTGGCGAACTAGGCGATGAGCGTGTGTTTGTCTATTGCTGCTGCCGCTTACCATGGCGAGCTTTATTTGTACAGCTAGCGCTCGGATTGGGGATTGATATTTGCCCTGATGGGCGCTTGCGCGGGAAGGATCGGCTAAAGCGCGCGAGAGGAAATAACAAAACGTCGAAAATTCTTGTGGATCCCATGCTTTGGCTGCCGCGACGAGCGTGCTCTGGTGATGAGGAAGCCAGTCAGTCGGCGAGAGTAGTGGAGGTGGCGAAGTGTGTCAAGCGGTTGTTCCCATCCACACGTCGGTGTTACGACGGAACTCATCACCAATGGCTATTCAATTAGATTCGTGTATGTTTACCTAATTTTATCTTAATTAACTTCCTTCTCCTCAAATATAATGTTTGCTTTTCAACTATTACACCCAAAATAGATCACTAAAAGTTCCTTGTTAAGGCCATATGAAACTAAAAAGAGACTATGTTAATTCCATAGCCGGAGTCGGAGTCGGGCACTGCGGCGAAGGCAGCCAGCTGCACTGATGGTAACCTTGATGGGCTGCTGGGGCGCGCAATCCAGATCGCGAAGTTGTCCGGAGCGGAGGAGCGGGGTTGCGCGCTGACGCTCAGCGATGGGGCACACGTCGTCGGCGTAGTCGGAGTCGGAGCCGGATTCCATGTCCATGTCGAACATGCGCGCAATGAGTGGACCTGCTTCGACGGCGGCACGGCGGCGAAGGCACCCAACTGCACTGATGGTAACCCCTCAAGGGGCTTCTGCAGTGTGCACTCCTCCACGCACAGGTGTCTGAAGTGGGGGAGCAGGAGAGCGCGCTCCGCATGCTCTGTGATGCAGCACTCCTCGACGATGTCGGTGTCAGAGCCGTTCTCCATGTCCAGTATGCACGCAATGAGTGGTCGTGCTTCGACGGCGGCACTACGGCGAGGGCGCCCATCTGCACTCATGGTAACCTCGAGGGGCTGCTGTGGTGTGCACTCGTCCATGCGCATGTGTTTGGAGTGGGGGAGAGGGAGAGCGCGCCCCCCTGCTCTGTGATGAAACGGTCCTCGTCGGTGTAGGAGTCGTTGTGCATGTCCATGGCTACCAGGCATGCAACGAGTGATCATGCTTCAACGGCGGCACGGCGGCCGCGAAGCCGCCCGGCTGGACCGCTGATAACCTTGCCGGGCTGCGGGGGCATGCAAACCATCACGCGTTGTCGTCCGGAGTTGGGGAGCAGGAGATTGCTTTCTTGCTGGTCTGCAATGGGGCGCTCGTCGTCGGTGTCGGTGTCGTTGTCGATGACGTGCATCTTGTCGTCAGTGTAGTCGGGGTCGGAGTCGGTCTCCATGTGGAAGTCCAGCATGCGTGGAATGTGTGTCCTTGCTACGAGGGATGCACTGCGGCGAAGCTGCCCGGCTGCACCGCCGGTCACCTCACAGGGCTGCTGGGGCGTGCACTCCCGAACGCACATCTGTGCCAACTGGTGGAGCGGGAGAGCATGCACCTGCTGCTCTGCGATGGAGCGCTCGTTGTAGGTGTCGGAGTTGTTGTCGATGATGAGGAGCTTGTCGTGGGTGTAGTCGAATTTGGAGCCAGAGTCCATGTCCATGTACAGCATGCGCGCAATGTGTGTCCCTGCATCGACCGCGGCACCACTGTGAGACCTTGCGCGCCCGGATGAGCGTATGCTCTTTTTCCCCGTTGCCTACACCGTGCCGTCTCCTAGCTCTGGATCAATGCCGATGCCACGGTCGGGAATCGAAGAGACCGGTGGTGGCGCATCACCAGCGATGGCTCACGCTCATAAAGCACCGCAATGGGAGGATCTTTCGCCACAGCGAATCACCTTCGGCGTCTCGTTTAGGTCGATCAGTTGGATTTTCCAGGAGCGGGTTTTTGTGGGAGGGATGCATCGAGTTGGCCACGCCATTGTTGAGATCCGAGATACTGGAGGGAAATAGATAATGTGTGTCGCCGGAGTAGCCGACCTGCTTTTAACACTAGCTATGCTAGACAATTCAGAAAGTAGAGCCGTTTTTAACTATGTCAGTGGAATAGTACAGTCAAACCGTATGCTGGACGCCAGGCAGCTGTCGAAGTACTAATAAGACATCTAGTGATTGATCTGAACAAATAACATATAGTAGTACCAACCATAAGATATTGTCTATTATTTGTTTGATTACCTAAGGTATTATATGCATAGACTAATGCAAAAACAATTGTAATTTCTAAATTCTCATTTTGAACAAAAATGTGAAGGATGTCTAACATGCATGTATGATGTAGTTGTATTACATGCATAGAATAATGCAAAAACAATTGTAATTTCTAAATTCGCTTATGTGGAATGTTTTGCATGGCATAGTGGAAGAGAAGATTTAAATGCATGGCTTAGTGGGGAAGTTGAGGTGGACACTTTGCATGTTGAGAGAATTGGGAGCAACCTTAAGATGTAAGATTAATAAGCACACCCACAAAATATAGATCATGACCCGTTATAAAATTATTTCAGTACCTAAGTACCTACTTAATGAAACACACGGATTTGTACTTCAAATAATAAGACGAGTACGATTCTAAACTCCAACTTTGACAATACGGGCATTCATGTCTAATTCATTGTGTAATGGTAGGCACGTATTACCGAGGGAGTGACCTTTAGTGACTTTAGTCACATGACTTTGGGTGCATGATAGGTGGGTCCAATAGCTGTTGGGCCCACCTGTCATGCCCTCATTGTCCTGTGACTTGAGTCACTGATGCTGTATCCATTACTGAGAACACAATGGTGCACTTCAGCGTCAGTTCCTGGTGCCTCGAACGCCTGAGGGATCTTCAACGGGGCGGTTGACAACCGCGGCTGTGGTACCCACGTTGCGGTTGATGACAGCCGCTGCCGGAGCAGGACCGGGCGGTTGCCGGCGATAAGCACGTCCCTGTTCTCAATGTGACCGACCATGATGTTGGAGTAGGCGTCCGACACCTGTTGGTCGGCGAGGAAAACTGCAAATCTCCGGAGTTCTTCTAGATCCATCGCACGTACGGGGCTCGCTTCCAGCTGATGCGGCTCAACCGACGCGGCGGTGCACCGGGACTCAGCTTCGGCACGGATTTTGTCGAGACGTGTGCTGACGCGTTGCAGCATGCTTGGGGCTAGTATCAATGCTGCTATGGTATCGCTGGTTCCCCGAAACCCTTGACGACGTCCCCATGGCGTCAGTCATACGGGGTTGTGCGACGCGGCCGCATGCCCGGGCCAATTGGCAGAGGGACATAGAAATTTTTTAGCCCATAGTTTTTTAAATCAATCAATTTAATTTTAATATATCGCACATAGTTCATTCAATTTATTTTTTTGCCTAAAATATACAGAATAAACAGATGTTGAAAATTGATAGATGTTTCTCAATCCCACACGCAAAATTACAGTGTTGTAACTTGTCGTCCATTAAACCGTCAACAAATATTTTCTCCATAAAACATGCAATGCTTTACAGAGTGTGTGTGGGTTGTCTTCTAGTTCACCCCACCGGTCATGCTGCCACACGTCAATCACGAAGTAGGAAGCCGTCCAGTCGCTTCGGAAATATAACCGTGCGGTATAGTTAAGTAAGAAAACGCATTTATCTTTCCACCCGTCTACTTGAATTTCCCCCTCATTGAACAACACACTCATCAAATTTTCTCGCTCGCCCTCCCGGTCATATCCACCATGAGTTCTTGGGCTCATCCAGAGGACTGGCACGATCACACCAGCGAATCCAGGAGCGACGAAGACAATGGTCCTAGCCATATGAGTGAGGACAACCTACCACTGCCACCACCATCGCCGCCATCCGGTCCTTATGACCCCGCATTCTTGGAGATTATGGAAGAGTTGGCCCTGGAGCCCAAGACCGACTTGGAACTTCAGTGGACTGCGTCGGAAGAGCAGCAGCAGTAGTGGGAGGAGGAGGAGGAGGAGCATTGGCAGCCACATCAGCAGGAGGAGAATGCGCAGCTGCAACAGCCAAAGGAGGAGGACGATGATGCCGCCTACGCCGCCGTCGCTGCCGCCCAACAAGCATCGTCGCAATGACGATCGCGCGGGCCCTTCCAAGACCAAGTAGTATTGATGATCGATGATCGATCATTGGCGCTAGCGGCGATCAGGCGGTTACCTAGCTAGGTAGATATGATTTAGATGTCCATATCCTTTCATGCATATGAAGTGGGTAATTTAGATGCAATCTTTGGTTCGTTGCTTCCCACTGCAATGCATGCACCTTGTCCGCAATATTCTGATGCAAACTTTTTTAGTATAAATATTGACATGCTATATACGAACGATAATAGAGGTGTATGTTATATATGCTTCATCAGGTCCTTTCTTGCATATGCAGTGGGTAATTTAGATGCAATCTTTTGTTCGTTGCTTCTCTCTGCAATGCATGCACCACTACTGGAATTCACCAGTTTTCCATGTGCCAGGCACTTTGTCGTCTGTATTTTGTCGGGGCAGACGACAAAGAGGTGGTATGCCGTCTGCTACCACAAGTGAAGATGGAAAAACAATTGCTATGATTTCTGCACAAGCCAAAGCAGACGGCGAAGCCAGTTGGTGTGCCCGCCTTGACTACCCCGCGAGTGAGCATTGACGGACCTGGCACCGTGTCCTCTGCTAGCAAACAGCAAAACCGCGGGGCCGTTAACCCTCCGCTCGGTCTCTCTCTCTCCCAAACCCTCTGCTCTCTCTCTCCCAATCCCTCTGCTCTCTCCCGACCCGCCGCCGCCCTGCCCCCCCCTCCCCCCCCCCCCCCGCCCTCCTCTCCCTCCTCTCCTCTCCTCTCCTCTCTTCTCTTCTTCTCTCCTCGGACCGCCGCCACTGTAGGTCTCGCCGCCATCGACGACCCTCCTCGCCGATGCCACCCTCCTCGCCGGAGTCACCTCCCCCCCGGTAATGCCTCCTCCCCTTTTTCTACTTTTTCTATTAATTAGATGTAGTAATTTTTATTAGTGTAGTTAGTTTAGGTTTTATTAGTTCTAGTTTAGTTAGTTTTTGCATATGTGTTAGTTTTTTAATTAGTTAGTTAGTTTTAGGTTTTAGGTTGTGTTAGAAGTTTTCTCTGTTTAGGATTAATTAGATATTAGTTAGATTTTAGTTTATTTAGTTTAGTTATAAGAAATAAAAAAAAGAGGAGAAAAAAATAGGAGTAAAAGTACAATAGGAAAAGAAGAAGAGAAAAAAGGAAACAAAAGAAGAAGAGTGAGTTGAAGGTGAATAGAAAGAAGAATTTGGAGGTGAAGAAGAAAAAGGAGGAGAAGGAGGAGAAGAAGGTGGTGGAGAGAAGAAGAAAGAAGAGAAAGAAGGAGGAGGAGGAAGAGAGAAGAAAGAAGAGAAGGTAAAGGGAAAAAGAAATATTATGTAAAAAAGAAAAAGAAAGAGGAGAAGAGAAGGTGGAGGCCGTAGGAGGAGGTCGGGAGGAGAGAAGGTGGAGGCCAGAGGAGGAGGAGAAATGGAGAAGGATGAGGCCGGAGGAGAGGAGAAATTTCTTTTTTTTCTGTTAGCATGACAATCTTGACCGAAGAGCATCTCTAGCATAACCTGAAGCCAAAAAAATATCTCTAGGACACCACAGAAGAGTTTATTGGTTTTTAATGTGCAGTTGTTCCCCCTTCACCTCGAGCCGTCGCAGGTCTGGTGTTCGACGAGCTCCCCCTTTGTTTGACGATCTCCCCTGCACTCGAGGGTAAGCAAAACACATCCTATCCTCCTGACCCCCCCTTCCTTTGCTCTGTTCCGACCTTTGTGCCGATGACACTAGCTAGCTATAGATAGTTTCAATATACAATCGCGTAACAAGTATGCGCCTCCCCTCCGAAAGGTTACAGTTATAAATATGCATTCATTTGTATTTTTATAACAGTGATTCTTTCGAATTGTCCAACGTTATCCATGGACAGCCCGAGTATGTGTAGGTTGGGTCGTTTATCCATGCACTGGTCCTAATCCGACGCGGAATTTCGTCAGCGCCTTCCTGTTGTTCTCCAGATACACAACCTCTCGGCTTGTTGTCAAGGCGTGTATTAGGAGAACAGCGGGGAGCTGCTGCCGAAATTCTGCGTCGGGGCGGGAGCGGAGCATGGGAAAACGAACCCAATCTACACATACTCGGGTGGGATTAGGACCTATCTTCACCTACTAGTGTGTAGGTCAATTGCATATGCCATAGCTATGTATGATAAAAGCAATAAAAAGTGGACGTAATAAAATTGACAAACTAGTTTATATTTGTTATTTAGTAGCTAGCTAGCGACAAGATGAGCGATGATCGTTCCTGGATATACACCGGTCGCCCTAATCAGAAAGATATTACCACTGAATGGGCAATGAAAACCGAGAAGTTTCTAAGAGCAGCGTTTGCAAATGGTCAGAGAAAAACCTGGTGCCCTTGCGTTAGGTGCGACAATTATAAACAAGCGACAGAGGTGGATATGGGTAAACACTTGCAGAAGTGGGGTTTTAAGCCTGATTATACGGTGTGGACCTTACATGGAGAGTCTGCAGGACGCAGGAGAGAGGAGGTGGTACGCCAGCGCACGGACGAGTACGTAACCGGGATCGAAGACATGGTGCAGGAATTTGACGATGCACGGGATGAGCACGATGAGATGGAGGAAACTGCGAAAGCCTTCTATGCGATGTTGGAGTCTTCAAAACGTCTTCTCCACGCTCACACTGAGCTTTGTCAGCTTGGTGCCATCGCACAAGTGATGGCTCTGAAGGCAAAATTCAACTTGGGCATAGAATGCTACAATGCTATCAGTACCCTATTTGGGCGGTTTCTACAAAAGATCATGTTATGCCTGCAAACCTGTACCAATCCGATAAAATCCTCAAGGTACGTAGGATTCCCTATTAGCAGATACATGCTTGTGAGAATGGATGTGCTTTCTTTAGGAAAGAGTATGCGGACGAAGACTATTGTCCCAAATGCAAGTCATCCAGGTACGTTGTGGTAGATAATGGTCAAGGTGAGAAGACGTAGACCAAAATACCCGTAAATGTTCTTCGTTATCTTCCAATGATACCAAGAATTTAACACCTTTACATGATGGAAGAGACAGTCGGACAGATGACATGGCACAAATATGGGAAGAGAACGGAATTTGATGGAGATGGGAAGCCGATGTAGACTCACCCGTCAGATGGTTTAGCATGGAAGCACTTCTAGGAAAAACATTCGGAAAAAATCTAAGGAGACAAAACATTGCCGAATCGCCGTTGGCACGGATGGGTTCAATCCTTTCTGTTTAATGGAAACCTCGTATAGTTGTTGGCCTGTATTTGTCATGCCACTCAATCTCCCCCCTTAGAGATTATGAAAAGGAAGAACATTTTCCTAACATTGATAATACCAGGGCCCAAATATCCGGGGAAGAATATGGATGTGTGCATGCAACCGCTTAAGCTGGAATCGCAACAAGCTTGGGATGAAGGGTTCAAGACATAAGATACAGCTAGCAAAAAGACCTTCACAATGCATGTCTGGTACCAGTACTCGATGCATTACCTGCCGGCGTATGCGCTTTTCTCTGGCATGTGTGTTCATGGAAGGTTCACATGCCCAACATGCAAGGCTGATCTTCAGTTTCATTGGCTAAAGGCGGGTGGCAAGTATTCCTGCTTCGACTTGCATAGAAAGTTTCTGCCTCCTAAGCATCCTTTCAGAAAAGACAAGAAGAACTTCATCAAAGGAAAATCTGTCAAAAACCTGGCATCACCTACGATGACGGGTGAAAAGGCCCTGGCTCAATTGAACTCTCTCGAGCCTGATCTAGAACGTCCTGGGTATTTAATGGGATATAATTTGGAACACGCCTGGACTCACAAGACATTCTTCTGGGATCTCCCTTACTTCAAAGACCTCGAACTTCCACACAACATTGATGTGATGCACACTAAAAAGAATATCGGCGAGGCCCTATTTGGTATATTTTTCGGTATAGATGGGAAGTCAAAGGATAATCCTAAAGCTAGAGTCGACCAGGAGACTCTATGTGATAGACCTATACAGAACATGCGACAGATGGAAGGAAGGAAGAATTGGTCGAAGCCAAGGGCCTGGTTCAATCTTGAAAGGGGGCATATTAGGGAAATTCTCTTGTGGGTGCAAAACCGTTTGATGTTCCCCGATGGGTATGCAGCGAATCTGAGGAGGGGAGTGAGTCCTGAAAAAATGAAAATATTTGTGCTCAAGAGTCATGATTGGCACATATGGCTTGAGCGGGTAATGCGGTGATGTTGCGCGGCTATATCCCCGAGGAAGAATGGCTAGTACCGACAGAACTGAGCTATTTCTTCCGTGTTCTTTGTGTTAAAGAACTATCCGATGGCGTGCTAGAAGAAATGGAAGACATGTCGGCGGAGGTGCTCTTCAAGTTAGAGAAGATCTTTCCACCGATTTTTTTAATCCGATGCAGCATTTGATATTGCATCTCCCCACCGAGGCAAGATTGGGTGGACCTGTGCAAAACTGTTGGTGCTATTCAACCGAGAGAATGAAGAAGATGCTTCGAGCAAAATGTAAAAATAAACATAGAATTGAAGCATCCATTGCCGAGGCATTTATTACCGAGGAGGCGGCAAACTTCATGACAACACACTATGAAGCCAAAAATCGCCATTTGCATAATCCAAAGCCTCGGTACAATACTGTCGACCCGGAACGGCGTCAATCCAACCTCAGCCTATTCAAAGGGAAGCTTGGATCTGTTGGTTCTTCAAGAAATATGATTTTGGATCTTGAAGAATGGAGGACCCTTACGTTGTATATCTTAACCAACCTAACAGAAGTGCGTCTGTACATCGAGTAAGTTCTCGGTACGTACATTGTTTCGCAACTTCTTATAATTCTAGTGTCTTATTCACATCAATTGGTACAGTTGATACGTCGCCCAATACTCGAATGGAGCGTTTATTGAAAGGGATTCCATCGAAGAGTATGAGCTTCTCGCCAAACATGGAGACGGCAATCCCGGTTTCATCTCTTGGTTCAAACGAACGGTAACTACCATTCATACACGGTTTCATTTGTTGGACCTATTTCCGACTGATATACCAATCTTTGCCTATTAAACTTATAGGCATGCTCACCTAATGAGCCTATGGACGCCGAACTGAGACAAGTCGCTAATGGTTTTGACTTTAAGGTATGTAAATTTTAGAAATAAGACACCAACGAGTATCTCTTTCGTACCGTTGGCAAAGAACAAATAATGCCCGATCGAAAATCTACAAATTCGGGTGTGTCTGCTGTCGGCGAAGGAGGTATCAAGTATTATGGAAGAGTTGAAGCAATATACGAATTTCTATTCTATGGTGAAAATCCTCGAAACGTCGTTGTCTTCAAATGTCATTGGTTTCTTCCGTCGGAGACTAGACAGACTCATCGACATGTAGGTCTACTCGAAATTCGACAATACACACATTTAAGTGTCCACGATATCTATATTGCGGCTCAACAGGCCACCCAGGTTTTCTATCTATCCTACCCCTACCAAACGGTTGAAAACCTGAAATGTTGGGATGCCGTTTATGATGTGCCGCCACATATTAGACCACCTCCCCAATGAAGATGATTATGAGCCTCACATTAACCGGAAGACATATGAAGGAGAATTCTTCCAAGAAACACGCGTGATCAAAAAACGTTTCAGAAACCTCTCTACACAACCCGAGAACATGGAACAGGACAATGAGAGTGCACCCGATACCGATGATTAGGAAGAAGCCGATATCTATGATGTGGAAGAGCCTCCTGAAGAAGAAGAGGTTACTTCTCCACATGACTTGTCAATGCTTGACCGTTTACAGAAAGGCCTTCCAAATGTTGGTGTTGTTGAACCCGATGATGCCGTCATTTACGACGACACGCGTGATAGTGATGATGATCCTTCAAATGATCCCGGAGAAGAGATGGATGATCCCGACTATTGTTAGTTGTATGAATCCCAACTTTAATTAAATATATTTATATATATTCTCATTGTAGTAATTACTATTTTATTTTGTAGTAGTATTATTTATTTTTCTCAATTGTACTAATTTCATTTACTATACTTTTTGGAAGGTTCGTAACAGATATGGAGGGCGAGACCTCCGCGGGTGGTTCTTCGTCACAAGGGAGGGGCCGGGGTACTGCACTCGCACCAGGGACTCTACGAAGGTCTTTACTCGAGAGTATGTCCTCGCCTCCTACTTCTGAGGTGCCCAAGGGGAGAGAAGGTCGGACGAAGAGGGGCGGGAGAGCGGGCAGAGCAGGTGGTGGCCGCACGAGAGGGGGGCGAACAGATGCGCCTTCCTCGACACCACCTTCGGCTGATTCACCAGAGCACAGGGTGGATCCCTTCTCGGAGAGTCCCGAGGTGGAGGAGGAGGCTACTTCCCAGCGCACATCCTGGGGTCCGTGGTCGGAGGTGGAGACGCCCGACGGGGAGGTTGGTGAAGAGGAGGCGGTTCCCACTGATGACGAGGCTGAGGGGGCTGAGGGTAACACCGTGTACCAGCATGGGGGTACACGGCTCCCGGCTGAGCCGGTTACTCTCGCCCATAGGTCGTTGATTACGCCTGATGGAGAGACGTAAGTCCACTTAATTACTTTGTTTCAGTACGCCGAGGTTTATGAAAATATCTGATGGCTTTGCTTTTTTGTATTGCAGGGGTTGGGCATACGCCTCGGGTGTCCGCAATCCCAACGGCATCCTTGGTGTGCTCATCAGGCAGAATTACTCGGGGTTGGTTCAGTTGCGCGGTGATGATTCGCCTCCACAGCCTGGACTCTTTTGGGAGCACTATATAGCTGCCGAGGCCCCGTCAAATACGACCGACAACGGGGTCCAATGCCACAACAGAGTCGACATGGTGTTGAACGGCTTTTGGGTAATTTCTCTTTTACACAATGAGAACTTGAGAATAGCTAGCTAGTAAGTGCACTCCTCAGTGTTGTCTTGTGCTATTAATTGTAGCTCTATTACAAGGTCGAAGAGTCCATGGAGGAGGAGGTGGGAAAGGTGCTCATCCAAGACTGCATGCGCCTCTTAAAGAACACATGGCACGAGATGCGAGTGCAGGCGGTCCGTGACTATTACGCCAAGTGTGGCCTTAAGCGTAGCAAGAAGGAGTGCCGGAAGAAGTATCTGAAGAGGGACCAGTACATGATGGTAACCCCTTCTTGCGTCTTCTAGTTTCCTTGATTTCATTCCTAGCTAGCTAGGCCTATAATAGCTAATCTTCCTATTTACTAACTTAGGCGCCGCCGAGATGGTGTGCGGATAAGATGGATTGTTGGGAGGTCATTGTGGACCAGTGGTGCTCAGAAGCCTGGTTGGCCATCCACAACAATGCCAAAGACCGGCGCGCCCAGATCGTTGGTGTGCCACACCATCAAGGCAGCCGCAACTTAGCTAGTTACGGGAAATATGGGTATGTGTGCTTTGTTCATATTGTCTTTTACGCACCCACAACTTAGCCGTTTACTAATATTGTGCTTTGCTTTGTCTTTTAGGCGGAGCATAATAAAACAGAGGCGCTTGGGGTGTTCGACAATTATGGCATGTCCCATACAACGTTGTACAAGAAGGTCAAGGCACTCTCAGAGTCGGATATTGCCACTCCTTCGACTTTCATCAACGTTGCCGCCTACAGTAAGCTGAAGGATTATACTGAGGTGGCGAAGGAGACGCACGGGCAGGATTATACCCCGGTTGGGAAGCCTATTGACCCGGAGCTTGTGATGATATCTGGTGGTGGAAGGCGCCATGGCCATTGGAGGTAAGTTGATTTGGTGCAATAGGACTCTTCCTGAGATCAAGGCGCGCCAAAAGAGCTCTTCTCCTGCTATAAGGACTCGTGCGCGGCCAGTCGATCTCGCTATCGAGGTTAGACATAAGGACTCTTGCATTCTTGTCTTCTCTCATCGAATATTACAGTGCTAACTACAGGAGTGGGGTTGGAAGAAGCTCTTGAGAGAGAGAGATAGAATACCCAGCGGCTACTCGAGGAGAAGGAGCGGTTGGCAGAGGAGAAGGCAGCATGGAGAGCGGTTGGCAGAGGAGAGGACGGCGAAGGCTCTTGAGGAGGCCGCGACACGCTTAGATGTGTCGAACTGGGCCTTGTACGAGCTCATCGTGGTAAATCACTTGTTCATATTCACCCAAAGAATGCATGTTATAATGTTTGTTTATATTAGTAACTAATATGATTGACTCGTGGAAAAAATGTGTAGACTATGTGCGAGATGAATGGTCAGGCCACTCCACCGATGCCGATCATTTCTCCTGTGGCTACGACGAGTATCTTTCAATGATCATCAATATCATATTGAGTGGCGTTGTGCTAACCGCTAGTTGATATTTTCGTGCAGCATAACTCTCGGGTTGCATCCCATGACCCTTCTCCCCCGTCAACCTCGGGCAACCCGACTGATGCTTCTCAGCCTTGAGCTCTACCCTCTGGTAAGTTCTGTTGTATATTTTGCTTTATAAATGCTTAGTTAGTTTGAAAATGCATATTTAGCTTCTGAAATCCTATATTTATCCAAAAAATGCCATACTTTGCCTATTTTAAACAAAAAGGACATATTTGGCTTAGTTAGTTCCAAAATTGACATAGTCAACTTAGTTTGCTCACAAAATGCTAAAGTTAGCTTAATTGGGTCGAAAATGCTAAAGCTAGCTTAAATTGCCTCAACAATTGCTATAGTTTGCTTAGTTGCTCAAAAATGCTAAAGCTAGCTTAAATTGGCTCAACAATTGCTAAAGTTTGCTTAGTTGCTCAAAAATGCTAAAGTTAGCTTAATTTCCTCAAAATATGCTAAATCTAGCTTAATTTGATCACCATTGCTTATGTTAGCTTTGTTTGCTCAAAAGAACAAGAAGAAAACAGAAGAAGAAGGAGAGGATATTTTCTTCTTTTCCTTCTTCTTCTTCTTCTTCTTCTTCTTCTCCTTCTTCTCATTTTACTTCTTCTTCTTCTTCTTCTTCTTATTCTTCTCCTTCTTCTCATGTTACTTCTGCTTCTTCTTCTTCTTCTTCTTCTTCTTCTTCTTCTCCTTCTTCTCATTTTACTTCTTCTTCTACTTGTTCTTCCTATAACTTTCTTAGCCTCATTTTTGCTGATTTGCTTGAAGGGAGTCATGCTATGATGGAGTGGTGCATTTGGACTTGTAGCTTAGTTTTATAAACTGTTTTGGTCACTTGTGTGTTTGATACTTGCTGGTTATTATGTACTATGTATATATTGTGTTTGGAGAAGATCACTTGTGTGTTTGAGACTATATATGAGAGTATGGGATTGATGAACATATATGCATAGTTTTGGTTGATCAAAATGTGTGGGTGCTTATACTGTTGTTGAGAACATGTGTATATATATATATATGTGTATATATATATATATATATATATATATATATATATATATATACAGCCGGTCTATTCTGACATCGATGTCAGAATAACTATTCTGACAACATTCCGAACTGCATCGTATCGCAAAAAAGAAATGCACTGCCGAATTCGGAGCACTCCAGTTCGGATAAAACAGAACCGCATGCACCATTTTCGCGATAACTTTTTAACAGTTGGTCGGAATTGAGCGTATGATACACCGTTGCATTTGTATGGAACAGGAGCATCTTCCTTATGTTGAACACTTCCCCCGATTCTTCACGGATTAAGAGCAGTTTCGAAAATAGTGCGGCGACCCACTTTTGCAGCGGGCGTATTTTTGCGATTTCTCTTAAACCGTTCATCAGAATGATGCAAATGATATATCGTTGGAAAGATATCGATCAGGCGCTCCATCCATATGTAGAACACTTTGTCTAATTCGCTATGGATTTGAGAGAAATCTAGCCACAAAAAAACGCAGGAACTCTGTTTTTCGTTTTTGGATCTTGTAGATAGTATAACTTTTGAACCGCTTGTCCGATCGATGCGTATGATACACTGTTGGATTCGTCTGGAGTAGTAGATTATTCCAAATGTTTAACACTTTTCCATATTGCACACAGTTTTGAAGTAATTTAAAAAACGGTGTTGCTACCCTTTTTTGGACAGAGGGAGTTTTTGCGTAAATTCGTTTGATTCGTTCATCCGATTGATGCAATTGATACACCATTGGATAGCTATCGTCGATGCGCTCCATTTGTATGTAAAACACATTCTCTAATTCTCTAATTCCTTACTGTTTAAAAGTTGTGTCAATTTTAGTAAATCGCGGAACTCCGTTCTTCGCGGACCCGAAATCGACGAAGTGAACTGCATTCGCCGGAAACCGCACCGCATCCGACAGTCAAGCGCACTGCATTATCGCCAGATAGAACTCACGTGTTTTTCGCGGAACAAAAAACCGGCGAGTGAACTGCATCGCGGAGCACCCGATTGCATTTGTCAACAGGAAGAACTGCACATGATTTTTTCACATGGCAAAGAGAAATACGCGTTTTTTTTCACGGATCCAGAATCGACGTAGTGAACTGCATTCGACCAATACATGTTGCATTTATCGACAGAGAGAACTGCATTTGTTTTTTCAACTTTTAACACCATTTTATTAATCATCGAGCGTGCACCGCAAGGACGGCGGACCGACGAGGGTAAGTGTCTTTGCGGCCGACCATGGCTAGAGGATGGGGCCGCAAACCAGCAGAATGCCCGGCTGCTGCTCACGTCCATGCCCACCAATAGAACGCTCGGCTGCTGCTGCTCGACGATGGCCCGGACGACGGCATGCTTGCGTGGCCGTGCTGGTCAGGCCCGAGCGCCAGCTGCAGGAGTTGTCTGGCAACCATGAGGTCCGGCGCCGACAATATCCTAGCGGTCGCGCTGTTAGCGTGTTGGATGCTCGCGGCGAGAAGAGGAGGATGACCTGCACAGCCACCTTCACCACACCTTTGCCCTGTGTTGTTGAGTCCTTCACAACCGGCTTTTATCTCCTCGGATCTGAGGCGGGGATGCCATTGTAATCGTCGGTTGGACCTCGGGACGGCGTCCACCATTATTGCAGGGCGGAATCGGGGGCCACGGTGGTCAGGGAGACCGGGGCGGTGGCTGGTCGCTCTAGGCCGCGGACCTGGCGGCTGGGACAGATCCAGCTGCGTGGCCGCCGCTAGCCAGATCGCCAGAGGCTTCGGCCGGGTGTGGTGGGGCTGGGAGGTGGCGCGCTGGGTGGTCTGGCTGGGGGAGATGGCGCGCTAGGTGGTAGTGGGATCGACGGCGGCTGTGGAAGGAGGAGGTGGGGGCGTAGTGAGGAAGAAGGGTGGGGGCGACGACGAGTGGATGCGGTGCATGATAACGTACGTGGTGGACGCCTGGCTTGGTGAGGGGTGGGTCGTAGCAAGCTTTTTGGTCTGTGCGGATCGGTTTCTTGGGCTGGGTTAGTTTTCGGTGGTGGGGTGTTGTTAGAATAAGGATTAGTTGTTAGAATAAGGTCTTAAGGGGTGTTGTTAGAATAGACCCACCCTATATATATATATATGTTGCTATATTTATGTCAAATGCAAGGATTAAAAGAAGAGTAGAAAAAACAGAGACAATATATGCTCTTTGCCGTCTGCTAGTGGTCGACAAAGGAGACACGTGGCACCCAGCTGTGCAATCTGGCAACAAACTGGGTGCCATTTGGTCAGTATGCCTTCAACATTACCTTGGCAGACGGCAAACCAGTCCTCTATGTCGTCTGCCAGCCAAACGGCAAAGATTTGATGTTAGGTGACGTGCTAATGACGTCACCATTTCTTTGTCGTCTGTTGCTAGACGGCAGACCTCGCCGGTAACGTCTTGACGGAGGGGGATGAAAACTCTTTGCCGTCGTGCTCGCTCAGTCGTCTTCTTCCCCTTATGCGGTCGGCAAAGGTCTTTGTCGTTGGTCGATTTTGCGTAGATGGCAAAGCACCTCTTTGCCGAAGAAGCAACTGTCAAGAGTTGTGTCATCCGTGGACAGACGGCAAAGCACTTTGCCGACCGCCAAAGGTATGTTTGTCGTCCTCCATGGCAGACGGAAAACAAGAAAATTCGAGTAGTGCACCTAGCTTGTCCGCAATACGAACGGTAACAGAGGTGTGTGTTATGTATGCTTCACCATATCCTGTCTTGCATATGCATTGGAGTATGCTATTTCTTCAGTTTTTTGGGATGGTAACAGACGAGTGAACTCATCCACACTTTCGGAAATCAATCATCCGACGGAGATACGAATTACTATGCTCACAGGTCATGCATTTTAATTGTTTCGCAGAGTAGACAATTTTCAATACAGAAACTTTTGTTTTGTCAAGTAGTATATATCAAGCGGGTGGCAGTTGCAAATATTTGTGCGTACATAGCAAACATTTTTGGTAAATAACCTGTTTGTGTTGCACCACATCATTGCACACAATTTTGCATTTCTGACCGTCTGCAAGAGAAGCTATCCAGCTTTCAGAAAACAAAGAAAATAAAAGAAGAAGCCGTGTATCACCAACCCTTAGATTTTCAGAAATTTTTCTGATATGTTTTACATCGCACACTCTGTTTTAATTCAGAATGTTTGCTTTACTAAGGTAGCGATTCATTTATTTGAACCGTAGGTGTTCTCAGGAAAAATCACAAACACTTGATTGTAGGAATTGTGTGTCGTGAATAACCAACGCTAAGTTTTGCAGAAACATGCCTGATAGATTTCACATCCCACACGTTTCAGTAAATACAAATGATTGTGAAGAAGGGCTAGCAGTTCATTCTTTGCAACCGTGAGTTTTCTAGCTGCTCATGCGGACGGTTGTGTGAACGAATCGTAAGCGAAAGGATTTTCATAAGCGTACCTGATAGATTAGCATTCCAAACATTTCACTAACTATGAACGATTGCGTAGATAGGCTGGCGGTCCTTTATTTGCAACCGTGGGTTTTCACCCTAAACATCCCAGACGGGTTTTCATAGACCCGCCAGCCCTACATCGCCCACGCAAAAAAAATCAGAATTGTGGTCGTTGCTGTACGTTTCCCAAACAGTTCAGTTTCGGGCACATGGTTTTTTATTTATACCGTTTGCGTTGATAGCTACGCAAACAGTTTCGGACAAGGGACTGGAAAATGAGTGTTGTGTTAGCCCCTCTTTGCACTAGTAGAGGTTCACGAATAAGACCGTCCCATCCTCTAGCCCTCCAAAAACCTAGATCGGTTGGGCGAACAATAGACAAGTCGTCCATCTTGCATCGAAGGGCCATAAATGAAAACAGATGTCCAAGAACTATGGATATGAAAATATTAACATCTTCTTGTTCAAGAACTATGGATATGAAAATATTAACATGTTCTTTACAAATTGCACCTATTTTTGAACTATATTTGTGTTGGATTCATTTTCTTTAATGAAAGATATAAAGAAAACCCAAATGGTGACATTGTAATAGTACTCTCAAGCATTGTTCAAGATATCTCCCGATATTCATATAAACCGTCTAGTTTATCACTTCTCGGTGTCTACCCCGATAAGATAAATCGGCTGATAAATCGTCGTTATGCCGATAAATAGCCAAATTTACCCCTTACCTCTGGTCCACCAATCAGCTCCCAATAAGAGATGTCCCCAACATTGCTCTCAAGAGATCTTGGAAAAGATCTCAGACAAATATATACATATGAGTTGTTCGATGAGTGAATATACGAGATTGAAAATGTTGTGATAGTTTAAAATGGAAATGATAATTTCCTACACATTGAAGTAGTGTACATGACATTGGAGTGCTATTATCTCATCAATGTCGGGGATATGGCTTGAAGGACTTATCAGTTGTCCCCAGATAATGGGTGTAAACCATACGGTTAATTTACTGGCGTATTGGCAATCTATCGATTGATTTATCGTTTGGGGTGAGACACAGATAAGAGATGATAAATCGACTGATGATTTTTTCAAATGTCAGAAGATATCTTAAAAAGTGACTCTCATAAAGTGACTTTTAATAATTGTGGTAATTGGGATGTAAACACATCTGCATTTTTGCGAAACGGATATAATATGTGTTGCCTACACAATAGATAACTAGGGTGTACATGAGAGTGTAATGCTTCTCACATGGTAACAGTGTTGAGCTAAATGACATGTAACCACACTGCAGAACTAAGATGTACATGTCAGTGTAATGCTTCTCAAATGGTGACAAGGTTGAGATAAATGACCACATTGGAGAACTAGGGTGTACAGGTCAGTGGAATGATTCTCACAAGGTGACAAGGTTGAGCTAAATGAGATGTAAACACATTGGAGAACTAGGGTGTACATGTCAGTGGAATTCTCCACAAGGTGACAAGGTTGAGCTAAATTAAATGAGATCGATGTAAACACATTGGAGAACTAGTGGAATGCTATAATTCAAAATGTGACTCTTGGTTGGCTATAGTTAATTAATTGTGTTACGTAACAATGGAGAACTACTATACATCAAAACAGATGATATATTCTTAAAAGGTGACAATAGACATGTGAAACTAGTGAAATGACATTGAAATGATATATTCTTATTATTAGGTGGCTATAGACTAGGACTAGCAGTGAGATAATGTGAACATATAAGCAAGCACATGTCTAAAAAACAACTATAATTAATGTGTTCTATACACATTAGAAAACCAGTGTACATTATGAAAGATATTTTTATAGAAAACGTGACTCTAGATTGAGCCAAAATGAGTTGTGAACACTTGAGTTGGTGTGTAAAATGGTTATTAATTGACGTATTGCCTATACACATCGATCGGATAAAACTGGTGAAAATGACATTGGGAATAAGAATGATATTCTTACAAGGTGACTATAGAGATTGAGGAACTACATAGATCATTATAAACACACTACCATGTGTGAGAAAAATATATAATAATTTAATGTGCCATGTATACATCTGAGACTAGTGTACATTGTAATGACATTCTTAATCAAAATGTGGCTCTAGATTGAGCCAAAATGAGATGTGACCACATGAGTTGGTGTGCAAAGCGTATGTTTATAATATGTGTTTCCTTCACATTGAAGAACTATTGTGCATTGCAATGTGGAATCTTGCGTACCATCATGGAGAATCAAAACCTTTTCAAAATCAATCGTCAATCAAACACATGATATTAATAGCTACTACACCATGATAAACACAACTCCAACTGTTTTTGAAGTAAAATTTTGTTGGATTCAAATTTCTTTCCCTCAAATTTTCTCCACAATTTCCTTCCCCCATGCCAAAGTTCATGCTCTCTCCATCCACACTTTGCTTCCCTCAATATTTTTGCACCGAAATTTCCCTTCCCTCCCTCCCCGCTTTACTTCCCTCAAATTTTTCGTTCCACCAACACATTTAAATGAGTCGCCCATTCCTACCCCCGCCCACACTCATAGCATAAAAAAATAATCTATGGTTCAAATAATTAACCCATAAACTCAGTCGTGATGTCCCCTCACATCCCTCTTCTTCCCAAGATCTAGTCCCCTTGGCGTTGAAATGCAACCATACCCGACGTTCGGCTTGGACGGCCATCTTTGAAGCGGCAAAGTCCAGATTATTCACCTCCCTGGACCAAAACCTAATATTAAAGGTAACAACTCTACCCTTGTGCCGCCTCACGGCACACCCTTTGTTCTTTATTGGAAGGAATCAAATTGCATGTTTGCATGAGGATCCGTACCGCATATATGTAGGGTTAAAACAATTTAGTATGTCCTTTATTATGAAGTTACCCATACTAGCGCATGTCCAACGCGACACAATTTTTTATAGGATTGCTTCAGGGTTTGGATTAGGATCCGTAGGGCAAGTAAATCTTAGGGTGATATTCATGGATCACGGCATCGAGGCCAATTTGACTTGTCTTCCCATGCCTAGATCAACTTTGGTATATTTCATCTGATGTATCATTATATATTTCTCTAACAAGTTGCCTGTTTTTTAGCAGATTTTTGCTATAAGATTAAGAACGAAATAACCGATGATGATGCTCCTATAGATTTGGTATTTGTACCACGAAAACGTGTGCATGGAGGAGGACAAAAAATGATGCCTTCATAATCGATCTGTATTCTAAGGATTCAGATGATGCCTACGAGGTTCTTAAAGATGAAGATGATGGAAGTTTTATAAAACACTACCCAGGTACAGATTTTGTGTACATCTGATTAGTACCACTGCTAGATTGTTGTTTACAAACTAATCTAGTCGAGTGCATTCCATCAGGCAATGTATGGTTCTACCGTGGCACTACAGAAGAAGCGCACCATGGATGATGTACCTTCGTCTTCAACTGCCACAAGATTTACAGTGACCAACATGGTAAACATGTCTTTGGTAATTGCTAATGAATCTATACCATATATGAAAACTTTTTATGCATATGTTACATTGTAAATGTCTATATGATTTTTGCAGGGGAAGCCAACTATTGACCTGAAGGATACATTTGCCTCAGAAATGTGCAATGCTATTTTCAGGAAATGTGGTGGCGATCATGAATTTAGGAACACTTACTGGAACGAGGTGAAAAAATGTAATCGTGAACATGCTATTTTGTTGAAGCTTGGCTACTTAAATGAGCAAAATTGGAGAATAATTGTGGACCAGTGGTGTGATGATCAATCCAATGTATGTAATACATTATGTTTGCTCTTCAAGTTGTTAATACGTAATTTTGAACACTTAATACTTAAATTCAGATTCATATTGTAGGAAGTATGTGCCAGCCAAAAAGCAGAAGAAGTAGTTTTGAAGACAAACAATAACACTGGAGGTACAAGATTTGATCTGCACTACGGAGATACGGTTTCTATTTGAACTACTTCTTAACAAAGGATTTGTTTAGGATTATTATATCACTTTCAGTATTAATGTGTACTGTACCAGTTCATATATCTACTTCTACTTAAGTACAAACATTGAGAAATTATTTACTGCTGACTTGTTTGATTGAAGGACAATCCAAAGCATAATCCTAGATTTAGTCAGACACAAAAACCATATCTAAGTACTGCCTATATATATTACGTAAACTATGAATGTACTGTCGAACCACAATTATGTAAACGATCAAAAAATATGCAAACACCAGAACTACATGATGTTACAACATTAACTGATCCGGATGTATAGATTATTGAGGAAAAGAGCTCCTCAAGCACATTACTATCAAGCATGGGTGTCTTAGAAGCCTCCACCAAGAATTCAACCTCCCATGATTGCATCACTGAGCTAGAACACATCATTGCAACTCAGGAGGCAAATGCAAAGAAGGCCAAATATGAATTCAAGAAAAACTTGATGTTAACAATTATTGTCTAGAAGAAAGAAATGATACATCTCAAAAACAAACAGGAAGAATAGATCGAAAGTCTCAGCAATGATAATCAAATGAATCTTGTTGCCACTAATAAAAGGAAAATGTATATGGAGGCAATGCCGAGTCACCTATTAAGGAAGTCCATGGAGTCATCATAGGACAACGTTTGAATCTTATTTGTAGTGTTCTATCCCACGGTTGTCATTGTAATACTCAGATTCCAATATTAATGAAACTTCTGTTGGCAATGCTTGATTGCTCATATTATAGAGATTTCAATTTTTTTATTTTTTTCCTGAAATTTGAAATATAATTCAAATTTTTCTAGAAAATGTAATTATGCAGAAATGATGGCTTGTTTATCGGGGACGGCAATTATGACAGAAACTAATCATGTCTGTAACAGCCCGGGATTTCCCCCAAATTAAAAATTTCGGTTGTTGCTTTATTTTGTTGCTTGATAGAATTGTTTGCAGTATTTTCATCGCCAATTTATTAATTGGTGATTATATTTCCCCCTCCTTCTCGTATCGTCATGCGTGTCCGGACCCCGACCACCATGGCACACGACCTGTTGCGACACCGGGTAATCACCCGATAACCGTCGCAACTCCCGACACAAGACCAACCAACGCCATAGGAACGAAAACCCCGTTTATTTAATAAATGGGTTATTTTACTGGGCGCCGGAAAAATGTTCTCGGAACGTCACCGAAGTGAGGTAGGACTGGCGAGCTCGCCGCGCTGAGCGCGTGATTCGATATTTCATCTGACTCGGAGGTTGTATGGACTCCCGGCAGTCAGAAACGTGGAGTGCCGGACGCGAGAGAGAAGACCCGAGGGCGTTTGCGTAAACTTGCCATTCAGGCCAGCCTACAAATAGACCACCACTCTCCCTAGCCCTTCTAGGGTTTCCCCCTTGTAAAAATTGCAGCCACCCCCTTAATCTACTCAAAATTCTGCCCCCAAGTCCCTCTCCCTCGAAACCGTAGCCCTAGCAGATCTCAGCCCTCAAATCTGAGCAACCGGTGGACCAGATCTAGCCACGTCGCCCCAAACCACTCCCACCAGCCAGCATAGGAGATTTGGGCCCCGCCGGGACGAGCCGCCGCCGCCGCGGGCCCGCGAGCCCGCATCGACGCCGCCTCCCGTGGAGGAACTCCTCCCGAGTGCGCCGCTTGTCTCCTCCTTGTCGGCCACCGTGCCTCACGCCGCCGGCCGCCGGCGAGGGCTGCCACCCGCTCCTAGCAGCGCCGACCCCGGTGAGCCTGCGCCTCCACTCGCTCTTCCCTCCTTCCTCTCTCACCCCGCCTGTTTTCACCTTTGTCCAGGAGTCTCCACGGGAGCGCCCCGCGCTCCAACCGCCGTGCAACCTGACCTCGCGGTCGTCCGCCCCGAGACCACCCGGATCCAGGCAACCACGGGCCGCCGCGCCCTTGCCTCGTCACCCCACGACCCCTGTGCCGCCCTCTGCTCGCCAGACCGGCCGCCACCCGCCGCCTGACGCGATCCTGATCGGGTCAACGCCCACGTGGGCCGCCCCAGCCTCCACCGGCCCATCTTGCCCCATGGCGCGCGCTTATCCTTCGCCGCGTGCGACACGCCGCTATCCTCCGTCCACCTCAAGTTGGGCCAATGCCAGCTCGGTGAGCAGTTGTTCCCCCTTTTTTTCCTTGTGTTGATGGGCCTGGCCAGTAGGCCGTTCTGGTTATGTGACGCCCGATCCGTTGTTTAGATAGTCCTGCGCCGACCTTGTTTAGGCCCAATATCAGTGCTTTCGGCCTGAGAACGTTTAGCAATTTCTGGACATTAAATTAAATTATAGAAAAACATAGGACTTGGCGATGCCCATATCTTTTTAACGGTAGCTCGGATCGCGACGTGTTCTACATGTTAATTTCTTAGAATTTCGTGTAGATTAATAAAATGTTGCTCTTTTCTATGTTTGAACTTGTGTACATGTTGTTTCGCTGCTATTTACGTCGCATGCCACCGTAAATCTAATAGGCCGTAACTTTTTAACCGTTGTTCCGATAAAAATGTTCTTTATATGTAAATTAACTAGAATTTCATGTAGATCATGAATATGCTGCTCTTGCTTGCTAAAAAAATAATAAAATATGGTTTAGGGCATAAAAGTACCAAATGTTATAATTATCATGGGGTCCGTAATAGTTGCCATGTTTAGGAATTTTACCCGCTTAACTTGAATAGTATAGGTAGATTTCTTTATGATTCACCTCATGCCATGTTTGAGTGACATGCCATGCTTGTGTGAGATGACATGTTAACAACCTACGTTCTTGTTATGTAGCTAAACAACTTGAACCATTCTAAATGTGCGGTATCGTCGTGTGTGACGAATGCTTCACTTAACTTTTTAGTAACTGCTCTCGATGATAGATGCGATCGTATTGCGTTGTCTCGTGTTGCCTTCTTGTTGTTGGTTGCTGGTGATTGCTTCGTAGTAATAGATTCTGGCTCGGCGATTTCTTTTCTAGTGTTTCCTTCTTGTGTGCTCCCCCGGTTACTCTCGGAGATGTTGTGAGCTTGCGATCGACTACACCTTCGGCTTCGTCTTCTCATCAGGTAAGGGGGAGCATATATCATGCTTATAACTTTCAGCTCACTTGTGCCTACGTATAGGATAGAATAGTTGCTTGATCCTACCACTTCATATTTATGCCTCTCAGATAAATCCAAACAGCCATGTCCCCCACATCCTAGCAAACCATTGTTTGGCCATGTACCTTTCTTGCTTAACCATTGCTAGTATGCATGCTTAGGATGCTACAACTGTTATCCTGTTACTCCTTGGATTGGGCTATCACACTATTATATTATTGTGGATGATGTGATTATTATAATGTTGACTATGCTCAATGAAGGATGGAAGGTCTAGGCTATCCCGCCCCGATGCTTTGTTCCATTCGAGTCACCTAGGATCCAAGTTCTGAGTATTGGTTCTAAGACCGAGCATGCCTAACCGCGTGTGGGATACTATGGGGTCCCCTTTTCTTACCTACCTTGCTTCAAACATTTCTAGAGGTGGCCCAAGCCGATTGACCATTTGCAAACCATGCATATAAGTCTATCGGGTCGCTCCTAGCAGATATATTTTAAAACAACTTGGGCCAGTGGAGACATGGTTTCTCTATTGGTCCACCCGATCAGCTAGGACCCGGCCCCATGTGAGGTGACCCGGTAATCCGAACTGCATCAGCCGGAAGAGTCCGATCTGAGAGTGCGGACGACTCCTTGGATTGGGTTTCGAATCCCCGGGGGCCACCCGGATTTGTTCGTTGTTAGTTAGAGGGACCTGTCGTTTCGGATCTCTCGGAACTAAATCATAAAATGGTTGCCTGTGATGGGTAGCAATTGAGAGAGATGGGCGAGCGTGCGGAGCCTTCTAATGGGCAGTTGGTACACCCTTGCAGGGTTAAATCTTTTCGAGAAGCCGTGTCCATGGTTATGGACGACTTGAGACCTACTCCTTGTTCATAGACAACAACACCTGAGATAATCTTAATAACTTGATCAATGTGTGTGTGCCTTGACTGCTTCTTCTTCGTCGGGATGCGAAGGGGAGGACAAGGATAGGATAGGTGTTATGTTTGCGTAAGTAGCTGATACCAGACTTGTTGGAGGCGACTCCTCATCAACTACTTGGTTCTCATCTTACTCTAAATAGATCGTTAGCCACTCATATATTGCTATTGCGGCTGCAACCTCACCACTACCCCTATCTTACCGTGAGAAGTTAGTTACCAGACTTGTTGATATAGCTCACCCCTTTCTTCTCTCTTATACGCACGTTATGCAAACAATGTTGGACTTCAGTGGAGCTGGACGACCGTTCTTCTGGACGCCTACGCGGAGACTCGACGACGACTAGTTAGGTGGATCCCGTGTGGACGTGGGAATGGTGTGTTTTACCTTTGCCACTTTGCATTTTGTTGTAGTCTGTACTCAGACATGTATGTTCCGATGATGTATTGTATTAAGGCAGTTGTATGCCGATTGTATGAGATGTTGTATCCTTGTAGCTGTAATGTTGTGATATCATGTTGGAAATCCGGGGCATATGGCTTTGTCAAATGTCGCGGTGGGACCGATATGAACTTCGTCCACGGATTTGGATGGAAACGCGTTTCTAGATCTGGAACAGTACCACATATCGGGCCTTACAACTTGATATCAGAGCCTTACCGACCGTAGGATCTCTTCCCTGGCCGAAGTCGAGTCTATACAAAAACTATTTTGTAGTTACTAAGTTAGTTATTGGAGAGTAGGAATCTTTTTACTCCCTACCCTTACTCTGGTCAGGATAAGTGTCGTAAGTGGTTTACTCTCGCCTTATCCCCTTCAAACTATAGGATCTCGATGAGTGTGGAGTATCGGAACCGTTACAATGCCTTGATTGCAGCGTATTGTCTCAATTCCGATCTCAGGTTGGGAAATCATGTAGTACCTTTACTTATTCTGACTATGGGTAAACATCTTGGTCTTTTGTTGACTTCATTCCTCTTGCCTAGTATCCTAATGATTTGAGTGAGAATGCTTCTCTTGATCGCCTCTTTGAAATATCGTTCTTCCTCTCGATCTCTCGATGGTTTCGTTCTTCGACGTCGCCATCTCCCTTCGGAAGTTTTTCTCGACAGAGGCTCGTCGTTCGACATGGAGCAGAGTCCCTTGTTGGTGGTGTTGAAGGACGTCAACTCTCTTTTCTCTCCCCTCCTCTCTCCCGGATCGTCCAGGATCTCGGTACGAGATCCCTTGTTGTTGGTGGTGTATTGTAACAGCCCAAGATTTTCACCGAAATTAAAAAAAAAATTGTTGCTTTATTTTGTTGTTTGCTAGAATTGTTTGTAGTATTTGCTTCGCCAATTTATTAATTGGTGATTATATTTCGCCATCGTTCTCGTATCGCCATGCGTGTCCGAACCCCAACCACCATGCCACACGACCTGTTGCGACACCGGGTAATCACCCAATCACCGTCGCAACTCCCGCACAGGACCAGCCATCGCCATTGAAACGAAAACCCCGATTATTTAATAAACGGATTATTTTACTGGCCGCCGGAAAAAATTTCTCGGAACGTCATCAAAGTGAAATAGGACTAACTGAAAGGATCGAGATAGACCTAGAGGGGGGGTGAATAGGTCTTATTACGAATTTTATCAATTCTTAGCAATTTTTAAGCAATAGTGCGGAAAACAAGATGTGCCTAATAATTTCAAGTTCTATTTAGCAAAGACAAGATAAACACAAGGACAATAAACACATGCAAGTGAGGGGCAAATAATACGGTAGTACAAGTAGTAAGGGAAAAGAGTAGGGATAATCGAATGGCGCGGAGACAACGATGTATCCCGATGTTCACTTCCTTGGAGGGAAGCTACTCACCGTTCGGAGAGAGTGGGTGAAACCACGAAGGCACACCTACGCCACGAAGGCTCACTCTATTCTCCTTGAGATATCACCACGAAGGCGATTCCCAACCACTACCGGTTGACCTTAAAGGTGGTCACCAAACCCTCACAAACTCAACGGGGGTAATCACAATGGTCGATTCCTCTCTGAAGAACTCCTACCCGCCTAGGAGTCTCCAACCTCCAAGAGTAACAAAATCAAAGGGAAAAGCTCAAGACTTGCTCAAATCACGATTTGCTTTGGTCGGAAGATGGGGAAGGGACGGATCTACCACGAGGTGAAAGATCCGACAAGAACTCTCACAAATCTCTCCGGGGTCTTGGTTTGAGTGTAGGAGATGAGAGAGAGGGAGCACTTTGTGTTCTTGAGTGAAATAAATGAAGTGGTCAGCCCTAATCCGAAGTGGGTAGGGGATATTTATAGATGCCCAAGAACTAGCCGTTTTGGTGCAGTCATAAGGACGTCGGACGGTCCGGGCTACATGCTGGACGGTCCGGGCTGAGCCCGGACGGTCCGACCTATAGTCTGGACGACCGACCAGATCAGACGACCTATCCTCATAGCACACTCGTGTTGGACGGTCCGGGGATGAGGACGGACGGTCCGGGCTGGGCCCAGACGGTCCGACCAGTACGCCGGACGGTCCGACCTGATGAGGAAAAGCTACTGATCTTTGGCACCGAGGGTCGGACGGTCCGGGACAGAAGTCCGGACGGTCCGGACTGTCCGGGACCGAAGCCCGAACGGTCCGGAATAGACGAATATGCTACTGACCTCGGGGACCCCCTTTTCGGACGGTCCGAGGTGCAGCATGGACGGTCCGGGACAGGCCCGGACGGTCCGGCCGGATACCCGGACGGTCCGACATACACAGATGATGTGCATTTTGGAGAGCAGTGTATATCCTACACAACTACATTGATTTTCATGGGTTGTAGAGTTGTGTATTTTAAATGATATAGTTATTATGACTTGAGCAAGACTTTAACTAAACCACATGATCCCCTCTTAATAGTGCGGGGATCCCTATAACTCAAGAGGTAGTAGAAAAGAGGACTTAGCGTCATCTTCAATCGTTTTGTAGACTTCTTGAGAGCTGTTGAAGTTTAGTCCATGATCCCTACACGGTTATGTCAAGAGAACTAACAGTTTCCTATGTATCACTTAGCAAACACAGTTAGTTCCCTATATGTATATTTTCATCATACAACAAAATATGCTTAAGGGCAAGATTGCACTTTCAATCTCCCGCTTTTTGGTAGTTGATGACAATACACATATAGCTCTCAAAAATATTCATATTAAGATTTGGAGAGCAATTTTCATTTATTTGAGGGAAGGCTCCCCCTCAACATGTGCATGGTGATCTTAACTTTTAAGCATAGCACATAAGAGGGAGTCTCCCCCATGATCATATAAACCATACAAATTAATATGGTAAAGCTGTGGTTTTATGACCCAATAATACACGATGAAGTAACAACAGCGAAGAAATGGTCCATAGTAACACACATATCACTCATCATGAGACAGGACATCATTTGACATGCAAGATAGATAAACCATGAAGTTTAATACAAGTACCATCACGATAGAAAAAAATATGTCATAATACATAACAACCATGCAGCATAAATCACCACTAGAGTTTGGGTTATATCCCGATAATGAAAACTAAGCCTAGGATAGGTGTCTCCCCCTTTGGCACCAAGTACCAAAAAGGGGCAGAACACAGAGCCAATACAAATAACACGACATGGAAAGCTACTCCTCATCATCAGGATCGTCGAGCTCGTCAGTGAAGAACTCGGGGAAGTACGCAGCCGTAGGGAAGCCGAAGTCAGCAGCTCGAGGAGCGGAAGGAGGCTCCTCATCAGCACTCACAGGGCTCCCTGGCCGGGCACGAAGACGGGCCCGAAGTGCATTCGCCTGAGAGATGCGGCGAGACTCAAGCTCGTGAGTAGCAGTGCCTTGGGTAGTGCATGCCCTGAAGATCGCCTGCTGAGACTTGCCCAGAAAGCGAGCAATGCGTCGAAGGGGTTCCACGATGGGCTTGGCACGGCGAGACCCACGAGAGGTGGAGGCGGCAGTCGCAGACGGACGAGTGGGACCGGCATAGAGAGCAGAACCTTTCTTGGGCACCCATTCTTGGTGAACCACGGGCTTCTGAATCGGTATAGTGGAGAAATTGCCAATGACCCGCTAAATGTAGGGAGCAAGGGGGAAGTGACCGCGCTTCGTGAGGGAGAAGAGCCACACCTCATGCCAGAGGAAGTCAGCCACATCAATGGGACGGGGCGCATGGTTCAACTCCATTTGGTCAAAAGCCCCCTTGGCACATGCCATAAGATCAATAGCAAAGGAGCGGACCAGCGACTTGTCACCATGCTTGGGGACCAAGGTGCGCAGAAGACACTGATATAGCTGCAGGTAGTGAGGCTGAAAGATTGTGGAATTGATGACAACCATATTGCTCCCGGGGGGGATATCAGCAGGTCGCAACAGACATCCCATGCATGCCTCAATGGACATGGACTCAAACTCACTGGAGCGACTGTGAATCCGGTAGAGATCATCAGATATGGTAGGCATACCCAGAGCCTCACATCACTGGTCGTATGAGATGGAGATGGTCTGCTGGTGAGTCTTCCATGAAAGAAAGTCATCGATGCCAAAAGTGCACGTGGCATAGAACTGAAGAATTGCACCATGACTCCAATCACATTTGAGCGTCAAAGCATGACGCAGCCCCATGGCATCCACCAGGCGGATCAGAGTGCCAAACTTTGCCGGATGCTGCTCAAAGTACTCCAGGTGGATGAACTTCTGGGGGGTAGTGGCATTGATCTCGAGGCAGACGGTAGCATAAATATCTTGTTGAACAAGCGTGTGAAAACGGACATTAGTGGCAGTACTGGGGAGAAGGAACTCATTTTCTTCAGATCGCATCTTGGCATACACCTTGGCATCCATGCGATAGTAGTCCACGGGGACACGACCACGCATGTTGGGAGGAGCCACAGAGATAGCCACACCAGGAAGAGGTTCCCTCCGTGGGGGAGGGACCGGACGCCTCACAGTCGGCGAGGGAGGCTCCCACTGACGGTTTGGGAGGGACTTCTTGTGGGTATTGGGCTTGGGAGCAGATGAGCGGATCAGTTCCTCTTCTTCCATATCATCCTCCTCATAGTCAGATTCAAGACGAACATGGCTAGCCCCGGCACCGTCCCCACTGCCACCACGAAGACGGCGACGAGGACGAGCAGCATCTTGTGAATCATCAGAGCCCTGTCGGTGAGCCGAAGCACGCGCCGTACCTTTGGGAGGCACGAGGGCACGAATCCGGGAGCACCACGAAGAACCCTCCTCAAAGACAATCTGCCCTCAAAACGCAAGATCGACCGGTCAGAACGTAGATCGGGAGGATAGGAATCCGGGGATGGAGGAGGTGAACTCACCGGAGGGCGGGGCCGGACGGGGGAGACCGCAACAGGAGCGGCGGCGGCGCTAGGTCAGGAAAGAAGAGAAACTTCCCAAGTGTGTGAGGGGCGCGGCCCCGAGGATTTTATAGAGCGGGCAAGCCGGACGACCGGGCTCCAAATCGGACGGTCCGGCGAGGTGCCGGACGGTCCGGACTGAAGGTCGGACGACCGACACGAGGTACCGTGGGAGCACTGCATACGTGTGAGACCGGACGGCCGGGATGCAGGTCGGACCGTCCGGGGATACCCCGGACCATCCGGGCACATGGCCGGACCGTCCGAGCAGTGGTGCAGAACATCAGTAGCATTTTCCGGCTAGACCGGACCGTCCGGGATGAAGGCCCGACCGTCCGGGCAGACCCCGGACCGTCCGGGCACGTGGCCGGACCATCCGAGTGGTGAGGTGAGGGAAAAAACTGACAGGCCAATGGGGTGACACGACGGAGAAATGGAGGTGATCTCGCTGAATGGCATATATATTGCGATAGATACATATAGGGAACATCAATAACAAGAGCATAAAAGAAACCATTTGCCATAAGATGTTTATGAAGGAGTCGGCGGTGTCCGTGGCCACCATGTGTGAGTATATGTGATGTTGACACCGCGAAGATGTATCTTGGGTCCAACAGTCACCACTCCATCTTTCACCGCTACACATGGGTTCACCGAAGTGAGCATGCGGATTGTTGATGTTTGTTTCTATTTATGCATCACGTAGAGGGATGAGAACTCATGAATGGATCTTCTCCCCCTACATACATGCCTACATCTAGACAGGATATGCGTAATGTGTACGAATGAGAGCAAGATACCCCTAAGCCGTAAAGCTATAACGTTCCAAGATACCAAGTTCACCCCTTAGTTGGCAAAACCTTGATTCATCCAATGGCTTGGTGAAGATGTCAGCAAATTGCTTCTCGGTGCCCACATGTGCAAGAACAATATCACCCTTTTGAATATGATCCCGTATGAAGTGATGACGAATGTCAATATGCTTGGTGCGGGGATGTTGACAAGGATTGTTGGCAATCTTGATAGCACTTTCATTGTCACATAAGATGGGTACCTTCTTATAGGTGAGGCCATAGTCCTTCAAGGTTTGCCTCATCCATAGAACTTGAGTGGCACAGCTTGCGGCGGCCACATACTCGGCTTCAGCGGTGGAGAGGGAGACACAATTTTGCTTCTTGGAATGCCAACTTACCAATGAGCGCCCAAGAAATGGCGTGAACCGGACGTTGACTTCCGATCCACCTTATCTCCGGACCAATCCGCATCGGTGTACCCCAAGAGATCAAACTTGGCTTCCTTGGGGTACCAAAGGCCCAACAAATGAGTATGAACAAGGTATCTAAGAATGCGCTTAACCGCCAAATGATGACTCTCCATGGGAGAGGCTTGATATCTTGCACACATTCCTACGCTAAGCATGATATCCGGTCTAGATGCACAAAGGTAAAGCAATGACCCAATCATAGAACGATAAAGAATAGCATCAAATGGAATACCGGAAAGGTCTTGATCTAGATATCCCTTGGTTGGCATGGGTGTCTTGCATGGCTTGGCATCCTTCATACCAAACTTCACGAGCATGTCTTGAATGTACTTTGTTTGAGAGATGAAGGTTCCTTCGGCAAATTGCTCGATTTGAAATCCAAGGAAGTACTTCAAGCTCCCCATCATGGACATCTCAAAGTTCTTGGTCATAGTTTCCGAGAACCACTTGCACAAAGATGGATTAGGAGAACCAAATATGATGTCATCTACATAGATTTGGCATATGAGCAATTCACCATTGGTTCTCTTGGTAAAAAGAGTGGCATCGATGACACTCCTCACAAATCCTTCCTCGAGTAAAAACTTCCTAAGATGGTCATACCAAGCCCTAGGAGCTTGCTTAAGACCATATAAAGCCTTATGAAGTTTGTACACGTGGTCCTTGTGATGAGGGTCACAAAAGCCGGGTGGTTGAGCTACATATACATCCTCTTGTAGAGGACCATTAAGAATAGCACTTTTCACATCCATTTGAAATAATGGAAATCCATTGAATGCGGCATAAGCAAGAAACATGCGTATAGATTCAAGGCGAGCAACGGGAGCAAAGGTCTCATCAAAATCCAAGCCTTCAACTTGGGAGTACCCTTGAGCCACTAGTCTTGCCTTGTTTCGAATGATATTACCATATTCATCTTGCTTGTTTTTGAAGATCCACTTGGTTCCAATGATGTTATGATCATGACCGGAAGGCCTCTCCACGAGAGACCAAACTTCATTTCGGGTGAAGCTAGTGAGCTCATCTTGCATTGCAATGAACCAATCCGCATCCTCAAGTGCTTATTCAACCCTAAGTGGTTCAATACAAGACACAAACGAGTAGTGAGCGCAAAAGTTCATAAGTTGACGACGAGTAACTATACCTTGCCCCAATCCCGTGAGGATCTTGTCAACATCAACACGTCTAGCCACCAATGGCATGATGGAAGTTGGAGTTTCAATAGGCTCTACCCATTCGGGCTCATGGGAAACATTTGGTTCATCATCAAGGGCGGAGCCATCCTCAATTTCATCATTTTCTCCAAAGCAAAAACGGTCAAGTCGATCACGTGGATCAACTGCACCCACAACTTGTGGTTCAGTGGACACATCGGGTTGTGGAGGGTCTTGTTCTTGTTCTTGGATAATGGGCTCATCATGAGCAATTGGATCTTGAGTGGTAAGAGGAGGTGCTTGTGTTGGGGAAACCCTTGGCCCATCACCAACCTCATCATCTCTAGGCACTTGAGCTATGGGCACAAGATCTCCAATGCCCATAGCCAAAATATCTTGAGAGGAATCGTCATTATTACCTACATCACTTAGATCAACTTGCTCCCCATGAGAGCCATTAAATTCATCAAACTCCACGTCACAAGTTTCCACAACACATCCGGTGGATTTGTTGTAGACTCTATAGGCGTGAGAGTTTGAAGCATACCCAACAAATATACCCTCAATTGTTTTGGATTGAAACTTTGCTAACCTATCTTTTTTATTGAGAAAGAAACACTTACAACCGAATACACGGAAGTACTTGACGTTTGGCTTGTGTCCGGTTAGAAGTTCGTATGGGGTCTTCATCAATATCTTGCGAAGGAAGAGCCGGTTTGACGCATGACATGCGGTGTTGATGGCTTCGGCCCAAAAGCTATAAGGAGACTTGTACTCATCCAACATAGACCGGGCCATCTCCACAAGAGTGCGGTTCTTCCTCTCGGCTACACCATTTTGTTGAGGGGTATATGGTGCGGAATATTGATGCTCAATCCCCTCATCACTCAAGAATTCTTCCAAGGTGTAGTTCTTGAACTCGGAACCATTGTCACTTCTTATTGCCAAGATAGCCATGTTGTACTTTCTTTGGGCTTTCTTGGCAAAGTCGATGAAGGTGGCCTTCGTCTCATCCTTGGACTTGAGGAAGAACACCCACGTGTATCTTGAGTAATCGTCGACAATGACAAGACCATATTTCTTTCCACCAAGACTATCCCATGATGGAGGCCCGAAGAGATCCACATGAAGGAGCTCCAAGGGCCTTGAAGTTGACACAACATTCTTGGGGGTGTGCTTTGCTTGATGTTGCTACCCGGCGATGCACGCACTACACACACGATCTTTCTCAAAAGACACGTTTGTTAGTCCGAGGATGTGTTCACCCTTTAGGAGATCTTTTAGATTTCTCATGCCAACATGGGCTAGCCGGCGATGCCATAGCCACCCCTTGTCGGCCTTGGCAATTAGACAAGTTGCATGGTACGTGCTCTCTTTCGAGAAATCAACCGTATAAAGGTTTCCATCCAACTCTCCAACAAAGACCACTTCGAGAGTATCTCTCCTAAAGACTTTCACACTTGTTAGACCAAATAGTGTCTCATAACCAACGGAAGCTAATTGACGAACGGAAAGCAAATTGTATTGAAGGGATTGGACAAGCATGACATTAGCAAGTGACATGTCATTAGTGATAGCCACCTTGCCCAACCCAAGTACCTTTCCCTTGGAACCACCACATAAGACAATGCTCATATATGGTTGTATTGCATCCATGAAGTCCTTGAGCAAACGAATTTCTCCGGTCATATGATTTGTGCATCCACTATCAATCACCCATTTGACTCCACCGGAGAAAGTACCCTACACACACGTTTAGGCTTTGGTTAGAGGTGCCCATTTCGCAATGGGACCTCTAAGGTTAGTAACAAGGGTCTTTGGAACCCAAATAGCATAGAAACGAAAAGCATTACGGGGTCCAATGAATTTGGCATACACATCTCCATCCTTTGCCTTACGGAGCACATAGGATGGGGGCATCTTTTCTTTCTTCTTGTTGGGAATGGACTTGCCCCTAGTGGCCTTCCCACTCCCAACACCAACCTCATCAACTTTCTTCTTACCTTTGTCCTTGTGCCCTTCACGAACAAAGATCACCTTTTGAGGAGTTGATCCTTTGCTAAGGGTGACATCCGTTGTCACACTCGTACTTGGATCAAAACATGTCCCTCCTTAGCAAAGGACTCCTTGTGATGACTTAGTACATCATTTAGGTTTTTCTCGCCTTGGGCACAAGTCAAGAGACCCTTCTTTAGTTGAGCATGAAGAGCTAAGTTCTCCTCAATGAGAGATGCTTGATCAAGAGTAGAGTTAGTAGCACAAGCCTCAATATGAAAAATAGTTGGATGAGCCATCTTCGTAAGTGTTTTTATATGAGCAAGTTTGTGGGCCTGGAGATTCTTCTTAAGGATGGTGAGTTCCTCATCTTTTGTCTTGAGGGACAAGGTGAGTACCTCAACATCCTTAGAAAGGGAGGTGTTTAGCTCCACAAGTTCGCTCATATCATTAGCAAGCTCTTTACATATTTCATTAGCCTTTTCAAGAAGGCAACATGCTTGTCATTTAAGTCGTTTGATGCGTGAACAACTTTGCATAAGTTGTCATTTCGAGCTTCCTCAAAGTCAATTTTTCGCTCAAGGAGAGTATAGTTCTCCTTCTCCTCGGTGAGGAGGATTTAAAGATCCTTAATGGTTGTGGAGTGCTTACCCACCACATCCATAAGTAATTGAAACATTTTGAGCTTGTTGCCTTTGAGAGAGCTCATCATTTTGTTCACTTTGGCAAACAACAAATCTTCACATGTAGCATGAGCATCATCACCTTCCGCATCATGAAATTCATCATGAGATTCGGAGGAGAACATGAAGGACTCATCAATAGGCGTTACCTTGATCTTGGCCGGGGAGGAGGGAGTGTCATCGTCAACCAACTTGGCCATAAGGAACTTGTGCGCATTGCCGGCATAGTCACTCATGTAGTTGTAGTTTACAACTTCACCTTCCTTGTAGAGGAGCTTCAATGTTTTTTGTGTATCTTGAGCAACTCCAGCCACACCACCAACATCCTCGGGATCGGACCCTTCAAGAGCCAACAATGCTTTCTTCTTGAACTTGTTGTTGAGAGGGTTTGGTAGCTTCTTGGCGACATCCTTCCGAGGAAATTGAGGTTTGTCCACTCTTTTCTCGTATGGACACTCCTCCGCAAAATGTCCCGGTCTCTCACAGTTGTAGCAGTTTCTTGTCTTCTTCTTTTGGAATCTTCGCTTGAAGTCCCCTTTGGTGAAATTCTTCACAAAGAGAGCAATATCATCATATGAGGGAGTATCATCGGAGTTATCATCGTCTTCATACTCATCTTCTTCCTCATCATCATCAAACTCCTCGAGCCTAGCCTTGAGAGCAAGGTTTGAGGACGGACCACTGTATGTGGCAAGGAGCCTCTTGGAATCCTTTAGGTGCTCTTCATATTGCAAGAAGGTGGCAATCACATCATCCGGTGTCATCTTGAAGAAGTCGGGCATACTCCTCAATTCCCACACCATTTGAGGAGAAAACACCATGAGAGCATTCAACATTTTGTCCACGAGGTAACGGTTGGTGATTTGATATCCATCCAAAGATTTTTCACATGTGAAGGACTGGACATGAGCACAGAGAACCTTGAGACGCATATGAAGTTGTTGAGGTGTCTCATCTTTCTTCATGTGAAGGTTGTCCAATGCATTCTTTGCGGTCTCATATCTTGTCATTTGAAGAGACCCGGTGCCGGATTTGGCAATGAGAAGAGTTTCCCACATTTCCTTGGCATTGGTGATATGAAGAAATGGTGCACGTGTCAACTCATCCATTCCTCTCTTCAAGAACCCAATAGACGCAAGGTTGAGATGTCGATCAAACACTTCACTTGGAGTAAGGTTGTTTGGATCAACAGGATAATAGCCTTTTCCGGAGTCGATGAGGTTCCACATTGGTTCGCACACAAACCTAAGATAATCTGCCATAAGACTTTTCCAATCCAAGAAGTTAGTATTCTCGGTTAGTACCGGCGGATTTCCGTTGAAATTATACTTAGGTTCCACAAGCTTAGGAGCCGGATAGTCCCATTGGTAGGGACCACCTCTTTGCAAGGGAGCCTCGGAACCGGGGTGCACAAAGGTCGCCTGTGGGGACCTAGGGGCGGCACCGCTTGACGTTTGTGACTCCGACGCCGAAGCCTTCAATCTAGCAAAGGAGGCTTCCATTTCCTTCCTTTGATTGTCCAAAGCCTTTTGCAAGGCTTTTTCCATATCTCCGGAGGTGAATAACTTGGGGTCCTCAATTTCATAACTAACATGCCCCATGGAGGGAGGCAACGCAGCTTGTGCGGTGGCCCTTTGTTCGGTAGCCAATCTCTCGGCTTCTGAACGCGCGGCATCCGCAGCAATTGCAACCTCCTCCACATTGGCACCCGAGCTTTCGGGGATGCCGTTCTTGGTCATCTCGCTCTAGGGCGGTTAAGCCACAAGAATAGAGCACGAGGCTCTGATACCAATTTAAAGGATCGAGATAGACCTAGAGGGGGGGTGAATAGGTCTTATTACGAATTTTATCAATACTTAGCAATTTTTAAGCAATACTGCGGAAAACAAGGTGTGCCTAATAATTGCAAGTTCTATTTAGCAAAGACAAGATAAACACAAGGACAATAAACACAAGCAAGTGAGGGGCAAATAATACGGTAGTACAAGTAGTAAGGGAAAAGAGTAGGGATAACCGAATGACGCGGAGACAACGATGTATCCCGATGTTCACTTCCTTGGAGGGAAGCTACTCACCGTTCGGAGAGAGTGGGTGAAACCACGAAGGCACACCTACGCCACGAAGGCTCACTCTATTCCCCTTGAGATATCACCACGAAGGCGATTCCCAACCACTACCGGTTGACCTTAAAGGTGGTCACGAAACCCTCACAAACTCAACGGGGGAAATCACAATGGTCGATTCCTCTCTGATGAACTCCTACCCACCTAGGAGTCTCCAACCTCCAAGAGTAACAAGATCAAAGGGAAAAGCTCAAGACTTGCTCAAATCACGATTTGCTTTGGTCGGAAGATGGGGAAGGGACGGATCTACCACGAGGTGAAAGATCCGACAAGAACTCTCACAAATCTCTCCGGGATCTTGGTTTGAGTGTAGGAGATGAGAGAGAGGGAGCACTTTGTCTTCTTGAGTGAAATAAATGAAGTGGTCAGCCCTAATCCGAAGTGGGTAGGGGATATTTATAGATGCCCAAGAACTAGCCGTTTTGGTGCAGTCATAAGGACGTCGGACGGTCCGGGCTGAGCCCGGACGGTCCGACCTGTAGTCCGGACGACCGATTAGATCACACGACCTGTCCTCATAGCACACTCGTGTCGGACGGTCCGGGGATGAGGACGGACGGTCCGGGCTGGGCCCGGACGGTCCGACCAGTACACCGGACTGTCCGACCTGATGAGGAAAAGCTACTGATCTTTGGCACCGAGGGTCGGACGGTCCGGGACAGAAGTTCGGACAGTCCGGGCTGAGCCCGGACGGTCCGGGACCAAAGCCCGGACGGTCCGGAATAGACGAATATGCTACTGACCTCGGGGACCCACTTGTCGGACGGTCCGAGGTGCAGCATGGACGGTCCAGGACAGGCCCGGATGGTCCGGCCGGATACCCGGATGGTCCGACATACACAGATGATGTGCATTTTGTAGAGCAGTGTATATCCTACACAACTACATTGATTTGCATGGGTTGTAGAGTTGTGTATTTTACATGATATAGTTATTATGACTCTAGCAAGACTTTAACTAAACCACATGATCCCCTCTTAATAGTGCGGGGATCCCTATAACTCAAGAGGTAGTAGAAAATAGGGCTTAGCGTCATCTTCAATCGTTTTGTAGACTTCTTGAGAGCTATTGAAGTTTAGTCCATGATCTACATGGTGATGTCAAGAGAACTAATAGTTTCCTGTGTATCACTTAGCAAACACAGTTAGTTACCTATATGTATATTGTCATCATACAACAAAATATTCTTAAGCGCCGGATTGCACTTTCACTGACGAGCATGACGCGCTGAGCACGTGGTTCGAGATTTCGTCTGAATCGGAGGTCGTATGGACTCTCGGCGGTTAGAAACGTGGAGTGTCGGACGCGAGAGAGAAGACCCGAGGGTGTTTGCATAAACTTGCCATCCAGACCAGCCTATAAATAGAACACCACTCTCCCTAGCCCTTCTAGGGTTCCCCACTTGTAAAAATTGCAGCCACCCCCTAAATCCCCTCAAAATTCTGCCCCCAAGTCCCTCTCCCTCGAAACACTAGCCCCAGCAGATCTCAGCCCTCGGATCTGAGAAACTGGTGGCCCAAATCTAGCCACGTCGCCCCAATCTACTCCCACCAGCCAGCACATGCGATTCGGGCCCCGCCTGGCCGAGCCGCCATCTTCACGGGCCCGCGTGCCCGCATGGACGCCGCCTCCCATGGAGGAACACCTCCCGAGCACGCCGCATGTCTCCTCCTTGTCAGCCACCATGCCTCGGATCGCCGGCCGCCGGCGAGGGCCGCCACCCGCTCCTAGCGCCGCCGACCCCGGTGAGCCTGCGCCTCCACTCCCTCTTCCTTTCTTCCTCTCTCACCCCGCCCGTTTTCCCCTCTGTCCAGTAGCCGCCATGGGAGCGCCCCGAGCTCCAACCTTCGTGCCGCCTGACCTCGATGTCGTCCGCCCCGAGACCGCCCGGATCCGGCCGGATCCTGGCAACCGTGGCCCGCCGCGCCATTGCCTCGTCACTCCACGACCCCTGTTCCACCCTGTGCTCGCCAGAACGGCCACCGCCCACCGCCCGACGCGATCCCGATTGGGATCGGGTCAACGCCCATGTCGGCCGCCCCAGCCACCATCGGCCCAGCTCGCCCCATGGCCCGCGCCTATCCTTCGCCGCGTGCGACGTGCCGCTATCCTTTGGCCACCTCCAATTGGGCCAAGGCCAGCTCGGTGAGCAGTTGTTCCCCCTTTTTTCTCCTTCGCCGCGTGCGACGCGCCGCTATCCTCTCGCACCGGGAGTAGAAGAAGGCCCCGCGTGGGTTTCAGCTGGACCCTTGGTCATACTGTCGAGCAGAGCTCTCCGTAGACTCTCAGGTGGAATTGTAGTACCCGGCCTTTTGCGGGGCACCAGCTGGGCAGCAGAGCGATTGGTACCCCCCGAGGAATCTGGTCCACCGACGCCAACCATATTTCACCACCTGCTATGAGAAAGAGAAAAATAAGTTAGTACCTTGAGAAAAATTAGAGCAACAATACAATGAGAACAAGTATTTAGTACAATGAAAAAAATGAAAGTTGAGATGCATACAACTAACAATAGTCTGGATCATCTGAATGACCTCCTCATTAGGTTCAGCGACATTAACATTTGGGAGGCCTTTCTGTAACCGGTCAAGCATTGATAGGTCATGTGCATCAGTAATCTCTTCTTGTTCTGGGTCTTCTTGTTCCGAGTCTTCTTGTTCCGGTTCTTCCTCATCATCGGTATCGGGTTCATTTTCATTGTCTACTTCCATGTTCTGGGGTAACGTAGATCGTTTCCCGAAACGTTTTTTTATCACACGTGTTTCTTGGAAGAATTCTCCTTCATATATGTCTGGGTCAATGTGAGGTTCATAATCATCTTCATCAGGGGGAGGTGGTCTAACGTGTGGAGGCACATCGTACACAACATCCCACCCTTTCAGATTTTCATCCGTTTGGCAGGCGTAAGGTAGATAGAAAACTTGGGTGGCTTGTTGAGCCACAATATAGACATCAGCGACATTTAAATGGCTCTCTTTTCGAATTTCTACTAGCCCTACATGTTCATGGGTCCTTCTAGTCTCCGACGGAAGGAACCAATGACATTTGAAGACAACAACGTTCTGAGGATTTTCACCATAGAAGAGGAGTTCTTATATTTCTTCTACTCTTCCGTAATACTCGGTACCTCCATCACCTATAGAAGATACGCCAGAATTTGTGGTTTTTTTATCAACCATTTTTTTATCTTTGCCAGCGGTACAGAAGTGGTAGCCGTTGATGTCATATTTCTCATATGTAAGGACCTTATACACAAAACCATTAGCAACTTGTCTTAATTCGGCATCCATCAGCTCATCTGAATTAGCCTACAAGTTTAATATGGAAAGGATTGCATTGTTGTATTAGTCGTACGTAAGGCCAAGAAATGAAATCAACTACTAATGGTAATTACCATTTGTTGGAACCAAGTGATGAAACCGGGATTGCCTCCTCCAATATATGCAAGCAGCTTATTCTCTGGAATGGAGTCCTTTTCGATCACCACTCCATTCGAGAATAGGGAGACGAATCGACTGTATCAATTCATGGGCATGAGAGGAGTTAGACAGACAAATTATTAGAAGTTGCTAATCAATGTACCGAGCACTTACTCGATGTACGGCCGCACTTCTGTTAGGTTGGTCAAGATATACAATGTGAGGGTGCGCCATTCCTCGACGGTCAACGTCTTTGTTCCCGCAACACCAGCAGGTGCGAGCTTCCCTTTGAAGAGGCTGAGCTTGGATTGACGTTGGGGGTCGCCAGTATTGTACCGAGGCTTTGGATTATGCAAATGATGATTTTTGACTTCATAGTGTGCTGTCACGAAGTTAGCCGCCTCTTCGGTAATGAATGCCTCGGCCATTGATGCTTCAATTCTACGTTTATTTTTACATTTTGCTCGAAGCGTCTTCTGCATTCTCTCAGTTGAATAGCACCAACGGTTTTGCACAGGGCCCCCAAATCTTGCCTCGGTCGGGAGATGCAAAATCAAATGCTGCATCGGATTAAAAAATCCCGGTGGAAAGATCTTCTCTAACTTGCAGAGCAACTCTGGCGCCATCTGTTCAATGTCTTCTAGCACGCCACTCGATAGTTCTTTAGCACAAAGAACACGAAAGAAAAAGCTCAGTTCTGCCAGTATTAGCCATTGTTCTTCGGGGATATAGCCGCGCAACATCACCGGCATTACCCGCTCAAGCCATATGTGCCAGTCATGACTCTTGAGCCCAAATATTTTCAATTTTGCAGGATTCGCTCCCCTCTTCCAATTTGCTGCATACCCATCGGGGAACATCAAACGATTTTGCACCCACAAGAGAATTTCCCTCATATGTCCCCTTTCAAGATTGAACCAGGCCTTTGGCTTCGACCAATTCTTCTTTCCTTTTGGATGTCGCATGTTCAGTAAGGGTCTATCACATAGAGTCTCCTGATCGACTCTAGCTTTAGGATTATCCTTTGACTTCCCATCTATGCCAAACAATGTACCAAAAATGGCCTCGCCGATATTCTTTTCAGTGTGCATCACGTCAATGTTGTGTGGAAGTTCGAGGTCTTTGAAGTAGGAGAGATCCCACAAGCATGTCTTGTGAGTCCAGGCATGTTCAGAATTGTATCCCTTGAAATACCCATGACGTTCTGGATCAAGCTCGAGAGAGTTCAACTGAGCCAGGATCTCTTCGCCTGTCATCGGAGGTGGTGCCAATTTTTTGACAACTTTACCTTTGATGAAGTTCTTCTTGTCTTTTCTAAAATGATCTTTAGGAGGCAGAAACTATCTATGCAAGTCAAAGCAAGAATACTTGCCACCCGCCTTCAGCCAATGAAACTGAAGAGCTGCCTTGCATGTTGGGCATGGGAATCTTCCATGCACACAGAAGCCAGAGAAAAGCGCATACGCCGGCAGATCATGCATCGAGTATTGGTACCAAACATGCATAGTGAAGGTTTGTTTTCTAGCTGCATCGTATGTCTTGAACCCTTTGTCCCAAGCTTCTTGCAATTCATCCTTAAGCGGTTGCATGTACACATTCATATTCTTCCCCGGATATTTGGGCCCTGTTATTATCAACGTCAGGAAAATGTTCTTTCTTTGCATAATCTCTCCGGGGGGGGGGGGGGAGATTGAGTGGCATGACAAATACAGGCCAACAACTATATTGAGTTGCCGTCATACCGAAAGGGTTGAACCCATCCGTGCCAAAGGCGACTCGAACATGCCTTGGCTCTTTAGCAATGTATTTAATCAAAGTGCTTCCATGCTAAACCATCTGATGGGTGTGTCAACATCTTATCTCCATCTGCATCAAATTCCTTTCTTATCCCATATTTGTGCCATGTCATCTGTCTGGCTGTCTCTTCCATCATGTAAAGGCGTTGGATTCGTGGTATCATTGGCAGATACCTAAGAATATTTACGGGGATTTTTTTCTGCATCTTCTCACCTTCACCGTTGTCTACCACAATATACCTGGACGACTTGCAAATGGGACAGTAGTCTTCGCCAACATACTCCTTCCTAAATAAAGCACATCCATTCTCACAGGCATGTATCTGCTCATAGGGCATCTTAAGTACCTTGAGTATTTTGTTGGATTGGTACAGGTTTGCACGCATAACATGACCTTTGGGTAGAAATCGCCCAAATAGGGTCATCATCGCATCGTAGCATTCTCTGCCCAAGTTGAACTGGGCCTTAGAGCCATTACTTGTGCGATGGTATCGAGCTGACAAAGCTCAGTGTGAGCGTGAAGAGGATGTTTTGAAGACTCCAACATCCCATAAAAGGCCTTTGCAGACTCCTCCATCTCTTCTTCCTCATCCCAAGCATCGTCGAAGTCATTTACCATGTCTTCGATCCCGGTGCCATACTCGTCGGTGCGCTGACGCACCACCTCCTCTCTCGTACGTTCGGCAGACTCACCATGATATGACCACAAGGAATAATCAGGCGTAAAACCCCACTTCTGCAGGTGTTGACCCATTTTTACCTTTGTCTGCTTTGAATAGTTGTCGCACCTAGCGCAAGGGCACCAAGTTTTTATCTGGCCATTTGCAAATGCCACATTCAGAAAACTCTTGGTCTTTATCAACCAATCATCGGTCATGTCTTTCTGACTAGGGTGACCACTGTACATCCACGCGCGATCACTCATCTTGCCTAGCTAGCTAGTACACACAAAATATACAATTCAGGCATATTCATCCATCTTATTACGTTGATAACATTAATAGGTATACGACATGCACCTATCCACTAATAGGTAAATATGGGTCCTAATCCCACCCGAGTATGTGCAGATTTGGTCGTTTCCCATGCTCTCCTCCCGACCCGACGCAAAATTTCGGCAGCACCTCCCTACTGTTCTCTTGATACACGTCTCGGCAAACAACCAAGAGATGTGTACCCAGAGAACAATAAGGAGAGACTGTCGAAACTTTGCATCGGATCTGAAGCTGAGCATGGGAAAACGAACCCAATCTACACATACCCGGGCTGTCCATGGATAACGTTGGACAATTCTAAAGAATCACATTTATAAATATGCAAATGCATGCATATTTATAATTGTAACTCTTTTGAACGGGAGACGCATATTGGTTACGTGACTTTACTTAGCTAGCTAGTGTCGTCGACACGAAGGCCAGAACATATATAACAAACTAAAGTAGGATGGGTTACCTGCTATGTCAGTGATGAGGGAGGAAGCAAAGAAGAGGTAGCCGAGGGAGGGAGCAAATGGGCGCCGGCGAGGACCTGCGAGGAGGGGGGGTCCAGGAAGGGATTGGTAAGTGGTCGGCAAGAAGGGGGGTATAACCTACTAATTAAACTAACAAAAACATTACAATATTTTTAATTCTAAAGATCTAATCATATTGTAATAACAGATTACTACGGTGTAGATCGACCAATCTAATCCTCGACCATTTTTTTAATTCAAGCAAAAGATAACAACCACTTAAATATCTATCTCAATTGGAATTTGAAAAAAAGATATGACTCGGTTGTAAAAAAACCTAACTATCGAACATACCCGTGTGTTGTAACGGGAGAAAATCTAAGCTATATGATTAACCAAGCACACTATGCACATAAACCACACTCAAATTCAACTCCAATAAAATTACTTTATTTTGAGAAAACGAATGTTATGTGATTAAAAAAATCTGTTGTTTACATATATTTAGTATCCATTAAGGGCCTGTTCTGAACCTCTCCAACTCTGAGCTTCACAAACTCCAGATAGAAAACAGAGCCGAACGCTTTTTCTCCAGGAGCACCCTTGTGCTGAAAAAAGGTTTGGTCTATACTGTTAACTGAATTTCAGTGCCCTGTACGTGTAGTTGTGTACTGCTAGATAGTGTACTGCTAAGATGTTAATTAGCGTATGAACTAGTACGTGTAGTGCTAAGATTTTACCTTTGCAAAGTACTAGTACGTACCAGATTACATGATTTTGAAGTGTAGTGTAGTTTGTTTTCAGATTACAGATTTTAATTTGCAACATACTACAGCTTACAGTTTTCAGATTGTGAGGTGTAGTTTATTTATGAACTATAGGTCAGATATTACATGATTTTGGCTTTGCAAAATACTACTGTATGTTTTTTATTATCCTAGTACATGTGAGGACCAATGTGACATGCATTTTACTAATGATGGCAAGATCACTTTATTTACTAATGATGTATTTCACTTGTTGTATTACAGGATATTAAAATTGTGACATGTGAGGACCAATTTTTTATTACAAATTGTGAGCTCTTTGGTTGTGTTTCATATATTTTAACTTAGCCATATCACTTTATTTACTAATGATGTATTTCACTTGTTGTATTACAGGATATTAAAGGTTGTGGCAAGTTCAAAAAGAAAGGACATGGTAATGAAGAAAATTTGCGGAAGATCCTCTAGTGCGGGAGTGCCAATGAAGAAAATTTGAGATCTTTCACAAAAATACATGATTGCTACTGTTGTTGCGCCATGTATCCAATAAATGCTCTCTGTATATGTATATGTTCCTGTATAGCCAAAATCGCTGGAAATAGCTATCTTTTACGCAACAGGAAAACTATAATTCCTGTATATTTGTTGCTTCATATACCCAAGAAATGCTCTCTGCACATGTTCCTGTATAGCAAAAATCGCTGCAAATTGCTATTGGGAAAAAATTGCTTGCTGAAAAAATGTACAGCCATCACCACGTGACCAGCCCACCACGTGAGTAGCAACCATGTATTGCAAATTGCTACTGGGAAAAAATTGCTACTTTTGTTCTTGTATTGCTTATTTACAAGTTTTGTAAAGCACGTACAGTGCAGGGGTGGAGTCGTGCGCGACGTGGACGAAGAGCAGGAGCGCGGCGAAGATGGAGGCTCGCCGACGAGGGAAGGAGACTGCAGCAGCTGGGCGGTGGCCGGGCTCGTCGCCGCCGCGGTTCTTGACGGCGGCGGATCTTGTTGGGCCACCGTGAGGAGGGGAGGGGGAGGGGAAGGGATGGGGAGGGGCGGTGGTGGGGTTGGCGACGAGGGGCGGCAGGCGGCCAGGGGCGGCGGCGCTGGGGAAGGCGGCGAGTGGCGGCGGCGCTGGGGGCGGCAGCGAGGGGCGGCGGCGCTGGACGACGCGGCGTGGGGAGCGTTCGTGGAGTGGAGGGAGAAAGGGGTGAGGACATTTGCGTACGTGGGGGGAGAGAGAGGGTGAGCCCGTTAGGGTTTTGTTTAGAACAACCCGTTAGGGGTTAACGGGGTTAGCCTCTTTGCCGTCCGCGTATGATTTATTTACCGTCTGCCTACCCAAAGCATACGACAAAGCACCTTAGCGTACGTGCTGGAATGTTTACCGTCCGCTATTCTTCTCTTTGCCGCCCGCCTTTATAAAGGTGGGAGGCAAAGAATTAAAATACCGACAGTTTATTATTTGCCGTTCGTGTTTAGGTCAGCGGACGGCAAATTATCTCTTTGCCATCCGCCCGGATGAAAAGCAGTCGGCAAAGAGCAAACAGATGGTAAATAACCTGATTCCAGTAGTGTGGGCTTGGTCTAGTAGGCCGTTCAGGTTATGTGACGCCCAATGCGTTGTTTAGATAGTCCTGCACTGACCTTGTTTAGGCCCAATATTAGTGCGTTCGGCCCAGAGAATGTTTAGCAATTTCTGGACATTAGATTAAATTACAGAAAAACATAGGACTTGGCGATGCCCATATCTTTTTAACGGTAGCTCGGATCGCGATGTGTTCTACATGTAAATTGCTTAGAATTTCGTGTATATTAATAAAATGTTGCCCTTTGCCTTGTTTGAACTTGTTTACATGTTGTTTCACTGCTATTTACGTCGCATGCCACCGTAAATGTAATAGGCCGTAACTTTTTAACCGTTGCTCCGATAAAAATGTTCTTCATATATAACTTGACTAGAATTTCATGTAGATCGTGAATATGCTGCTCTTGCTTGCTAATGAAAATAATAAAATATGGTTTAGGGCATAAAAGTACCAAACGTTATAATTATCGTGGGGTCCGTAATAGTTATCATGTGTAGGAATTTTACCCGCTTAACTTGACTAGTATGGGTAGATTTCTTTATGCTTCACCTCTTGCCATGTTTGAGTGAAATGCCCTGCTTTTGTGAGATGACATGTTAACAACCTCTACTCTTTTTGTGTAGCTAAACAACTTGAACCATTCTAAATGTGCGGTATCGTCGTGTGTCACGAATGCTTCCCTTCACTTGTTAGTAACTGCTCTCGCCGATAGATGCGATCGTATTGCATTGTCTCGTGTTGCTTTCTTGTTGTTGCTTGCTAGTGATTTCTTCGTAGTAATAGATGCTTTCTCGTCGATTGTTTTTCCAGTGTTTCCTTCTTGTGTGCTCCCGCGGTTACACTCGGAGATGTTGCGAGTTTGCGATCGACTACACCTTCGGCTTTGTCTTCTCATCAGGAAAAGGGGAGCATATATCATGCTTATAACTTTCAGCTCACTTGTGCCTAGGTATAGGACAGAACGATTGCTTTATCCTACCACTTCTTATTTATGCCTCTCAAATAAACCCAAACAGCCATGTCCCCCACATCCTATCAAATCATTGTTTGGCCATGTACCTTGCTTTCTTAACCACTGCTAGTATGCATGCTTAGGACTCTACAACTGTTATCCTGCTACTCCTTGGATTGGGATATCACACTATTATATTATTGTGGATGATGTGATTATTATAATATTGACTATACACGACAAAGGATGGAAGGTCTAGGCTATCCCGCCCCGATGCTTTGTTCCATTCGAGTCACCTAGGATCCGAGTTCCGGGTATTAGTTCTAAGACCGAGCGTGCCTAACCACGTGTAGGATACTACGGGGTCCCCTTTTCTTACCTACCTAGCTTCAAATATTTCTAGAGGTGGCCCGATCCGATTTACGATTTTCAAACCATGCATATATGTATGTCGGGTCACTCCTAGCAGATATCTTTTAAAACAATTTGGGCAAGTGGAGCCATGGTTTCTCTATTGGTCCACCCGATCAGCTAGGACCCGGCCCCATGTGAGGTGAACCGGTAATCCGACATGCGTCCGCCGGAAGAGTGTGATCCGAGAGTGCGGACGACTCCTTGAATTGGGTGTCGACAACCCGGGGGCCACCCGGATTTTTTTGTTGTTAGTTAGAGGGACCTGTCGTTTAGGATCTCTCGGAACTAAATCATAAAATGGTTGCCTGTGATGGGTAGCAACTGAGATAAATGGGCGTGCGTGTGATACGTCCACACCGTATCTATAATTTCTGCTTGCTCCATGCCTCTTTTGTGTGATATTGCTATGATATTGATGAACTTCCATACACTTTTGATCATATTTGGACTAACCTATTAACTCAGTGCACCCCAGTGCCAGTTCCTGTTTTCTGCTGTTTTTCTATTACAGGTTTCCCCCTTATTAAAAGTACCAGAAAAATTCCAGAAAAATATAGGAAAAATCAGCGTACCGGAAGCTTCGCAAAGATCCTAGGAGGGTCCAGAGGGGAGACAGGGGGGCCAGGCGGCCAGAGGGCGCGGCCAGGCCCCTGGCCGCGCCAGGGGGGCACCTGGAGCCCCTGGCCCACCTTTGGCTGCCCCCTTTCGCCTATTTATTCCCCGTGACGAGAAACCCTCGGGGACGGAACCCTTTTTCGCGATCTCTCCTCTGTTCCGCCGCCGTCGCGTTTCCAAGATCAGGAGTACCAGAAGACCTCTTCCCGGCACCCTGCCGGAGGGAGGAATCACCTCCGGGAGCTTCTCCACCACCATGGATGCTTCGGATGAACCGTGAGTAGTCCACCTTGGCCATGGGTCCATGATCAGTAGCTATGTGATGCTCTCCTCCCCTCTTTGTTCTTCATGGATTAGACCTCGTGAGCTGCCCTACATGATCGAGGCACATATGTAATCTTTCTGCCGTTGCTATGCTGAGTTTGCTGGGATCTGATGGATTATGAGATTATGTTCAGATTGTGATTGAGTTATATATTTGATTCTGTTCTTTTATATTTATGTTCTTGAGTAACTCTTGCATGTTCTCCGTTGCTGTTTATTGCTTTGGCCAAGTAGTAGGTAGTGACTCCAAGAGGGAGTGTTATGCATGATTGTGGGTTCATGCCCCCCGATGACTAGCTTGAGTGACAGAAACATGAGTCTAGGGGATGTGATGTTGCCACAAGGGGGAAAACAACGGTGCTTGTACTTGCGGGTGCAATAATTGTTTACTTTCCGCAAAGTTCTTTAATGCAGTTGTCCGTTGCTTCGAGTTTACACTTTGGGTGGGATTCGCAACTTAATAACAGCGAGATGTTCTGTATAGATATCTCAAGGTGGATGATTAGTGGGTAGATGCAGATGCATTTCGGTCTACTTGTCTTTGTGTACTGCCCATGCTTTTGAGCCTCTTCCTTTCTGTTTTGCATAATTAGCATTGGTTTGCGCACATAATCACGTCAATTGCCCAGCTGTAATTTGTTTACCTCGCATGGCTATTTTATCATCTTTTGGGAGAGAGACATCACTAGTGAACATCATGAGATCTCGGTCCATACTTCCACCACTGTTACGCTATCAATTTACTTTCAGTATTTACTTTTTAGTTGCTATCACTATATATCATTATTACCCCGTGCGTTTTATCCTTTGTAAACAACAAGGCCGGAGGAATTGACAACTCCTTTGTACTCGTTGGGAAGCGAAGCTATCTGTGTGTGTGCAGATCCAGGTGAAGTTAGCAATCCTTAGATTGTCAACGGCGCCAGTTGTTCACTTCACCACCTACTTGTTGAACCAGGAGTCCTACGGGTTCGATACTTAAAACCTTAGCATCTTTGCTAAGGGAAACTTGACGTTACGCTACATCTCACCTTCCACTTGGCTTAAGCAACGAGGGCGAGAATTTATCTCGTGTATCAAGAAAATTACTGGCGCCATTGCCGGGGACTCCACTCTTCAAGATAGGGGAGTTGCACACTATCTTTTATCTTTGCTTTTTAGTCTTGTTAGTTTACCTTTCAGTTTTTGCTTTAGTGTGTTTTACCAAAAATCAAAAAAATAGTTATCTTGCTTGCTGCTACTATGGGTTCCTCTGAAAACACCAAGTTGTGTGACTTCACTAGTCACAACAAGAGTGAATTTATCTGCACTCCTATTGCTACACCTGCTACTTCAGCACCTTCTTATGAGATTAAACCTGCTTTGCTGAACCTTGTTATGAAAGATCAATTCTCTGGTGCTAGAGATGATGCTGCTTTGCATTTAAATAATTTTATTGAGCTTTGTGATATGGAAAAGTAGAAAGAAGTAGATGGTGATATTATTAAGCTTAAGATTTTTCCTTTCTCTTTGAGGGATGAAGCTAAAATTTGGTTTCAATCCTTGCCTAAGAATAGCATAGATTCTTGGGATAAGTGCAAGGATGCTTTTATCGGGAAGTACTACCCCCTGCTAAGATTATCCAGTTGAGGAGCTTTATTATGAATTTTAAATAATTGGATAATGAACACGTTGCCCAAGCTTGGAAACGCATGAAATCTCTTCTTAAGAATTGCCCTACGCATGGTTTGACTACTTGGATGGTTATCCAGACTTTTTATGCAGGCTTGAACTTTACCTCGCGGAACTTGTTAGATTCGGCCGCGGGAGGAACCTTTATGTCAACTACACTTGGTACTGCCACAAAACTTCTCGATGAGATGATGACCAACTATTCCCAATGGCACAATGAAAGAGCTCCAACAGGTAGGAAGGTAAACTTTCTTGCGGAGATCTCCTCCCTAAATGAAAAAGTTGACTTGATCATGTCTTTACTTACCAAGCAAGCTCCTATTGATCCTCAAAATGTTCCTTTCAATTCTTTGATTTCTCAGGATCAACTAGATGTGAACTTTATCTCTAGAAACAACTTCAAAAACAAGGCTTATAGGAGTAACTTTGGTAGCAATCCTAGACCGTTCCCCTCCAACAACTATGGGAACAATAACACTTATCCTAGCACCAAAAACTCCACTTCTGAATTAGAGAGTATGCTTAAAGACTTTATCACTACCCAAAAATCCTTCAACAAGAGTGTAGAGGAAAAACTAGACAAACTAGATACCCTCTCATCAAAGGTAGACAATTTAGCTCATGAAGTAGAATTGCTTAAAATTAGAACTTCTCCCCTTGAGGAGAGGAAGGTCACTCCTATGAATGCTATCCATTTGCAAATTAATGTAAACATTAGGATGATGGCTAAACTCAAAGAGAGATGGGCTAGAGAAAAGGAGGAAGAAGATAGAATTAAGAGCCTTCCTACAAACCATACTTTTGCTACTATCCAAGTGGTTGAGGATATCCACACTCTTACCACCCAATGCACCCCTAGTCCCATAGGACCTATTAATGGTGATGCTATGACCTCAACCTTAGAAGAAGAAATTCCTATGACTATAGAAGCTACCGAACAAGTGAGCCTAAAGGACACCACTACCACTCTACTTGATAGTAGTGACCTTGATTTTGATAATTGCACTCTTTCTGAATTTATTCGTTTCCTTCACAAGATGTCTAGAGACCCCCACACTAGCACACTTAATCTTGCCTTCACGGAGCATATCACTAATGCTCTCATCAAAGCTAGGGAGGAGAAGCTTAGGTTAGAAGCCTCCATACTTAGAAAGCTAGAAGATGGTTGGGATCCTATGATTAAAATTAAGTTGAATAACTTTTCTTGCTTTGCTTTATGTGATCTTGGAGCTAGTACCTCTGTTATGCCCGAAAGAATGTATGATATATTTGGTGTTCGTCTCGTCGATTCTTCCGTAAAGAAACCTTTGGGGAATATAGATGATGTTCTTATTATTGTCAATGACAACTATGTTCCCATTAATTTTACTATTATGGACATTGAATATGAACCTTCTTGTCCAATTATTTTGGGACGTCCTTTTCTTCGCATCGTAGGTGCTATTATTGATATGAAAGAAGGGATTATAAAATTCCAATTCCCTCTCAAGAAAGGGATGGAACACTTCCCTAGGAAAAAGATTAAGTTTCCTTTTGAGTCTGTGACACGGGCTAGTTATTTTCATGAAAAGACTTGATCTATTTGCATTAAGCCTAGCTAATGGCTTTAAAGAAGCGCTTTCGGGAGGCAGCCCTCAACGAATTTAGGTTTTCATTTTGGTTTTTCTTCTGTTTTTAGTGGTCTTGATGATTGTTACTACTGTAGCAACATCATTGTATCTTTACTTTTCAAGCTTTCTGCCTTTTATAGCCTCATACGACAAGGGAAGTGTAAGTGGTGACATGCTCTCCAGAAAACAGATTATGTCCTCGCGACTAGAAAAATCAGAGAAAATCCCAGTTCATCTTTTTGAGCTGAATTTTTTACACAGAGTTCTCTATAAAATTAAGAAACTTTTGTATGTTTGAGTTTTTTGATTTGAGTTGCAGAAGTATACCTAAAAAATTCGTTTTTACCTGCTGGTCTGTTTTTCACAGATTCTGTCCTGTTTTGCCTTTTCTTCGTTTTGCAAACCTTAAGCTTGATTTTGCTTTCAAAAACTTGTTGGAAATCTTGAGAAACAGTAGCTCTTCAAGGTTATCTTTATTTCCAGTAGAGAAAAAATTATTTTGTTATGGGTACTAACCTCGCTAATCATATTATGATGAGTTATGTATGAAGGGAGTTTTCAAGTGTGTGAGGGAAGATGATGAAAGAAGATTAAGAAGTGTCAAGCGTTCAAGCTTGGGGATGAACCCGTGAATCCCCAAGAAATATTGAAGGAGACTCAAGAGTCTAAGCTTGGGGATGCCCCCGTGCATCCCCTTCTCCATCGACAATTATCAGTTCGTCTCTCGTTTCACTATATTTTTATCGCTTCATGCGTTGTGTGCTATTCTTGGAGCGTCTCGCTCTTAGGTTTTGTTTTTAGTTTTCTTTAGCTTTGCTTGCTGTTCATAACAAGTTAGAGCCCAACTTTCTTTGTGTGGGAGAGAAACACGCTCCACTTCCAAATTTAGAACACAACATAGGACTTTTCATGCTTATCTTTGATGTGTTTGTTCTTTGTTTTTCCGTAGCTACTGTCATGCTTTGCTCTTAGCTTTCATGCTTATATTTTTAAGAGCTTTTGTTTAGTTTGTTTCTGGAACTCTCTTGAGTTTTCATGTTTATCTTCTTTAGAGAGTTTGTCTGTTGCACTGAGTTTTGTGTCTTGACTTGAAGTAGGTAATTGAGGTTGCTATTCTTTTTGTAGTAGTAACTTGCAATAGTTTTGAGGTATTGTTTTGAGTAATGTTTGGACTTTTGGTGTCAAGAGCTTTAGACTATTAGTGATAGATGTCGTATTTTGGGCAATCCGTGTTTATTTTCAAAAACCCAAAAATTAGTTGAGAACTTTAGCTACTAGATGGATCACTACTCTTCTGAGGGGTCGAATATTAGAGTACACTCACATACCATGAGTCGAGGATACGCAAGGATAACCAAATCCCCATACATTCCTCCTCGGGGTACTTGTCTCTTTGTGAACCTCCTTATGAGATTGAGAGTTACCGATAATAAGTGCATGAGTTCTTCAGACTAATGTGAGTATTCGAAAGTTAACACTTCCACCTTCCCATATTTTTCTAGCCTTCCTTGTGCCGTGCATTGCTTTCTTCTCACTCCGAGAGTTAGCGTCCACCTTCGCCGGTAAATCCAAACCCTTGGCATGATACTCTCTGTCATCATAAGCCTCCTTATATCCTTCCTCAAAACAGCCACCATACTTACCTATCAAGGCATTTCCATAGCCTTTCCGAGATATATTGCCATGCAACATCTACCTTCTCATGACTTGATCTTCATGTCATACATGCTACTTGCTTGATCGATGAGCCGCATGCTAGTTGGGCCTTTCCCTAATCATTTCTACATGATGCGCTAGTATCATTGCATATCCTGCTACACTGGCAGAGGCATACAGTTGCATACATCATGATTTTTACATTTTATTTATGATTTGAGTACTTTGTAAAGTGTGAAAGATCTTCTATACTTTTTGTAATATATAGAGTGTTGCCCTTAAAGTGAGGAAAAGATCCCAAAGAGGAAAAATTAAAAGATCCCAAAGAGGACAAAATTAAAAGATCCCAAAGATGACAAATGAGAGTTAAATAGAAAGAGCCATTGAGGCCACCAAAAAACACAAAAAAAATATAGAAAAAAAGAGAAAAAAAAGAGAGAAGGGGGCACAGTACTATTCTTTTTGAGAAGATCCACACTCGTACTCCATCTTATATCTTGTACTCCATAGAGATTATCATTCTTGCATATAACTATGTGGGGACCTTCACACTATAGAACTTGGCTTGTATATTCCAATGATGAGCCTCCTCAAATGAGCTCTAGGTCTTCTTGAGCAAGCAAGTTGGATACACCCCCACTAGTTCCATTGGAGAGCTTACCTTAGTTAATATGTGCATCCGTTGCATGGTAATCCCTAATCCTCACATCATATCTATCATTTGGCTTTCTCTCGCCTATGATTGTCCTCATTGATGTGAGCATTTCACACCTTGTTTGTCTTCCTCCTCCACCATATTCTCTCTCTTCCATCCTAAGTGTCAACTTTCTTTCTTACGCTCATCCATTTCATGAGTGCTCAAAATGTCGAAAAGGAGTGGATCATTTTGACTTGTACCGGCTAGTGGTCTGGGGATGAGTCAAGATAAGATTCCAAAGAAGACCAAGTGTGACACCTTAGTAGATTGAGTTCTCAACAATAAAAATACTTTTTCTCTTATATCCCTATCCCCTTTTCTTGCACGCAAACACCATTTGGAGACATTAGAGTCACGGACAGCGAGAGCTCTTGCACCTTTATGTTCTTATGTTGCTTATTTCAATGCTAGATATAGACTCTTGCCTGTTATGACTTGAATTGAATTACATGCCTTGTTTGCTTCACTTACAAAGTTCTAATATGGTTGTTAGCATGTCATCACAGAAATTATGCTTGTTATCATTTACCTACTCGAGGACGAGCAGGAATTAAGCTTGGGGATGTTGATACGTCCAAAACGTATCTATAATTTCTGCTTGCTCCATGCCTCTTTTGTGTGATATTGCTATGATATTGATGAACTTCCATACACTTTTTGTCATATTTGTACTAACCTATTAACTCAGTGCACCCCAGTGCCAGTTCCTTTTTTCTGCTGTTATTCTATTTCAGGTTTCCCCCTTATTAAAAGTACCAAAAAAATTCCGGGAAAAATATAGGAAAAATCAGCGTACCGGAAGCTTCGCGAAGAGCCCAGGAGGGGCTAGAGGGGAGCCAGGGGGCCCAGGCAGCCAGAGGGCACGGCCAGGCCCCTGGTCGCGCCAGGGGGGCACCTGGAGCCCCTGGCCAACCTCTGGCTGCCCCCTTTCGCCTATTTATTCCCCGTGACGAGAAACCCTCTGGGACGGAACCCTTTTTCGCGATCTCTCCTCTGTTCCGCCGTCGTCGCGTTTCCAAGATCGGGAGCACCAGAAGACCTCTTCCCGGCACCCTGCCGGAGGGAGGAATCACCTCCGGGAGCTTCTCCACCACCATGAATGCTTCCCGGATGAACCGTGAGTAGTCCACCTTGGACCATGGGTCCATGATCATTATCTATGTGATGTTCTCCTCCCCTCTTTGTTCTTCATGGATTAGACCTCGTGAGCTGCCCTACATGATCGAGGCACATATGTAATCTTTCTGCTAATGCTATGCTGAGTTTGCTGGGATCTGATGGATTATGAGATTATGTTCAGATTGTGATTGAGTTATATATTTGATTCTCTTCTTTTATATTTATGTTCTTGAAAAACTCTTGCATGTTCTCCGTTATTTTTTATTGCTTTGGCCAAGTACTAGGTAGTGACTCCAAGAGGGAGCGTTATGCATGATTGTGGGTTCATGCCCCCCGATGACTAGCTTGAGTGACAAAAACATGAGTCTAGGGGATGTGTTGTTGCCACAAGGAGGAAAACAACGGTGCTTGTACTTGCGGGTGCAAGGATTGTTTACTTTACGCAAAATTCTTTAATGCTGTTGTCCGTTGCTTTGAGTTTACACTTTGGGTGGGATTCGCAACTTAATACCAGCGAGATGTTCTGGATAGATTACTCAAAGTGGATGATTAGTGGGTAGATGCAGATGGATTTTGGTCTAATTTTCTTGGCGTACCGCCCGTGCTTTTGAGCCTCTTCCTTTCTGTTTTGCATAATTAGCATTGGTTTCTGCACATAATCCTGTCAATTGCCCAGCTGTAATTTGTTTACTTCGCATGGCTATTTTATCGTCTTTTGGGAGAGAGACATCACTAGTGAACATCATGAGATCCCGGTCCATACTTCCACCACTGTTACGCTATCAATTTACTTTCAGTATTTAGTTTTCAGTTTGTATCACTATCTATCATTATTATCCCGTCTGTTTCCTTTGTAAACAACAAGGCCGGAGGAATTGACAACTCCTATGTACTCGTTGGGAAGAGAAGCTATCTGTGTGTGTGCAGGTCCAGGTTAAGTTAGCAATCCTTAGATTGTCAACGGCGCCAGTTGTTCACTTCACCACCTACTTGTTGACCCAGGAGTCCTACGGGTTCGATACTTTAAACCTTAGCATCTTTGCTAAGGGAAACTTGCCGTTACACTACATCTCACATTCCACTTGGGGTAACCAACGAGGGCGAGAAGTTATCTCGTGTATCAGCGTGCGGAGCCTTGTAATGGGCAGTTGGTACACCCCTGTAGGGTTAAATCTTTTCGAGAAGACGTGTCCATGGTTATGGACGAATTGAGACCTACTCCTTGTTCATAGATAACAACAACTGAGATAGTCTTAATAACTTGATCAATGTATGTGTGCCTTGACTGCTTCTTCTTTGTAGGGATACGAAGGGGAGGACAAGGATAGGATAGGTGTTATGTTTGCGTAAGTAGCTGATTGATGACTTGTTGGAGACGATTCCTCATCGACTGCTAGGTTCCCATCTTACTCTAAATAGATCGTTAGCCACTCATATATTGCTAGTGTGGCTGCAACATCACCACTACCCCCATCTTACCGTGAGAATTTAGTTACAAGACTTGTTGATATAGCTCACCCCTTTCTTCTCTCTTATACGCACGTTATGCAAACAATGTTGGACTTCAGTGGAGTTGGACGACCCTTCTTCTGGACACCTTCGCGGAGACTCGACGATGACTAGTTAGGTGCATCCCGGTGGAGAGCGTGGACCCGTGTGGACGTGGGAATGGTGTGTTTTACCTTTGCCACTAGGCCTTTTTTTGAAGTCTGTACTCAGACATGTATCTTCCGGTGATATATTGTATTAAGACAGTTGTATGTCGATTGTATGAGATGTTGTATCCTTGTAGCTGTAATGTTGTGATATCATGTTGGAAATCCGGGGCATATGGTTTTGTCATATGTCGCGGTGGGACCGATATGTGCTTCGTCCCCGGATTTGGATGGAAACATCTAGATCTGGAACAACACCGCATATTTGGCCTTACAATTTCACACTTTTCTGGTCCCACATGTAAGCTAACGTTGACCGTTTTCAGTATCTGACGACGAGTTTAGTGTTGACGTGTCCACCCGTGATTACGGTCAATAGGACCCACATGGAAGAAGCCACGTCAGCAACAACTTGGCCCATACGGCAACACATTTGACCAGCAAAACTAATGATTGTTGACGGCATTATTGTCAACTAAAACACACTGCGGTGACGGGGGAAGCATAGTAGGTGACAATTTTACCCCATCATCAAACATTAACTTTGTTGACGAACTTGATAATGACACCTAAAACATGATCTTAGACGACGAAAAAGTTGGTACCGTCGATATTTTCATTTTTTTACGGCGCGTCAGTGACAGGTCTATTGACGGAGGCAAACCGTCATTAGCGTATCATTATTGACAAAAAATGCTTTACCATGACATAAATAGCCTGTCAACTGATATCGTTGGTTTTGTAGAGAAGTGCAAAGCAGCATCATCTCCAGCACCGGAGAATAGTTCTTTCATAACAAGATTTAGGAAAGCAGGTTTGATTTCATATAAAGGTGTTGAAGTGGCAGGTGGGGCAATAGGAGTGCTAATAAAGTCATTTTTGTTGTGACTAGTGAAGTCACACAACTTGGTGTTTTCAGTGAAACCCATAGTAACAAGCAAGAACAAAGTAACTATTTTTTTGTGGTTTTTTATATAAGACTCTAAAGCAAAAACTGGAAAGTAAACTAACAAGACTAAAAACCAAAGGTAAAAGATAGCGTGCAACTCCCCTATCTTGTAGACTGGAGTCCCCGGCAATGGCGCCAGAAATTAGCTTGATGGCTTCTCGCCCCTCGTTGGTTACCCCAAGTGGAAGGTTCAGAAGTAGACAACAACAAGTTTCTCTCGGTGAAGATACTAAGGTTTAATCGACTAGTAGGACTTCAAGTACTACAAGTAGGTGACAATGGCGCCAGAAATTTTCCTTATCTTCAGAGGTTGACGTGGACCTGCACACAACAACAAATAACTTTGCTCCCATCGAGTCAGAGAGGTTGTTGATGACCCTCAACTATAGGGGTTCGTTTGTAGCGTTTTCGATAAATAGGAGTGTCGATCCCAATGAGGAGCAAAAGGTATTGGTAAGTGACTTTGGTAAATAAATATTGATACGGTGAGGATCTCTCACTCCTCGCTGGTTACCCCAAGTGGAAGGTGAGATGTAGCATAGAAGAAAATTTCCCTTAAAAAAATGCTAAGGTTGAGTATCGTCCAGGAGGACTCGCAGAGATACAAGAAGGTGGTAAAGTGAACAATGGCGCCGTTCTCAACAAAGGGTTGCTAACTTCACCTGGACCTGCACACAGATACAAATAACTTTGCTCCCAACGAGTACAGAGGAGTTGTCAATTCCTCCGGCCTTGCTGTTTACAAAGGATAAAACGCAAGATATAATAATAGTGGCAACTGAAAGTAAACTAAGAATGTAAACAGTAATGTGAAGATGGATCGGGGTCCAGTGATTTTCACTAGTGATGTCTCTCTCCCAAAAGACGATAAAAGTGCTAGCGAGGTAAACAAATCACAGTTGGGCAATTGACAGGATTATGAAGGCACCGCAATGCTAACTATGCTGCAAAGAAAGGAAGGGCTCAAAAGCAATGGGCAGTACGCCAAGGTAAGTAGACCAAAATCCATCTTCATCTACTACGAATCATCCACGTTGAGATATCTATCCAGAACATCTCGCTGGTATTAAGTTGTGAATCCCACCCAAAGTGTAAATCCAAAGCAACAAACAACTGCATTAAAAGAACTTTGCGTAAAGTAAACAATCCTTGCATCCGCGGATACAAGCACCGTTGTTTTATCCCTGGTGGCAACAGCACATCCCCTAGTCTCATGTTTCTGTCACTCAAGCTGACATCAAGGGGCTGAACCCACAATCAAGCATAACGCTCCCTCTTGGAGTTGCAACAAATCACTTGGCCAAAGTAAAATACGGCAACGGAGAACATGCAAGAATTTACTCAAGAACAAAATATAAAAGAGAAGAACCAAATATATTACTCATCACAATCTGAACATAGTCTCATAATCCATCAGATCCCAACAAACTCAGCATAGCAACGGCAGAAAATTACAAAGGTGCCTCGATCATGTGAGGCAGCTCACGAGGTCTCGAAAGTGGAGGCACAAAGAGGGGAAGAGATAGATCACATAGCTACTGGTCACGGACCCATTGTCCAAGGGGAACTACTCACGGTACATATGGGAGGCGTCCATGGCTATGGATGGTCTCCCGGAGGTGGTAGCTTCTCCCGGCAGGGTGCCGGAGTAGCTTTTCCAGGCAGCCCCGATCACACAGCCAGGAGGCCTCCTGGCGCGGCCTAGGGTGGGGCCGCGCCAGGGACCCTCCTGGTCTCCTGGTGGTGGCCCCCCTCCGTTGCCTTGGTTATTCCGGAAGCTTTCGGGTCGCTGATTTTTAGCTGATTTTTCCGGATTTTTTGGAGCACTTTTAATGGCCGGAAAACCTAAATACAAAAAAGCAGAAAACAGCAACTGGCAGCTGGGTGCACTGGGTTAATAGATTAGTCCAAATATGCTCAAAAGTGTATGAAAGTTCAAGAAAATCATGGCAAAGTCACACAAAACATGCATGGAGCAAGCACAAATTATAGATACGTTTGGGACGTATCAAATAGCTGTAGGAACTGAAAGATAACTTTTTAGGGGTTTTCCCTATAAGCAAAAAAAAGGTAAAAGAGAGCAAAGTAAAAAATCTCTGAGGAGTAACAAGTGGCCCAATCCTTTCGAACAAAGGAGAGGCCAAGCAACTGAACTTATAAAGGCTAAAAGCGTTCTTGAGGACACATGGGAGAAATAGTCACGTGCTTTTGCCATATTCTGTATCGGTACTATGTGTTGTGCTGATAAGTGTTGAGTGGGTGGATCTATGCTAGTACACCCTCTAGACTAAGATAAGTGCACTCTTATGATTAAACATCTTGCAAGCATACGCAAATACAAGATAGTAATTAAGGCAAAAGCCTAACCGTAGCAATACGATCGATGATCCATTGTTCCCTTGTGCAAAATCGTGCGAACTGGGGTGCAGGTTTCTGTCACTCTGGCAACCCACCGTAAGCATTCTTTATACACAATGCACTCCCCTAGGTCCTTAACAAGGCAAAGTGTTGAGTGTTCGACTCAAAAAACACCACTAGGAAAATAACAACACAACTTAAGTATCAAACAACACATATTATTTCAACATCATATGACTACTAACAACTAGACTTCTCCCATGTACTCAAGAACTAAAGTAACTACTTGATACACGAGATAACTTCTCGCCCCCGTTGGTTACCCCAAGTGGAAGGTGAGATGTAGATAGCGGCAAATTTCCCTTAGCAAAAATTCTAAGGTTGAGTATCGTCCAGGAGGACTCCAACGGCAACAAGTAGGTGGTTCGGCAAGTGAGGCGCCATTTTATGATAATCACTACCTTTCCCTGGACCTGCACACACAACAGATAGCTTTCCTCCCAACGAGTACAGAGGAGTTGTAAATTCCTCCAGCCTTGTTGTTTACAAAGGATAAAACGCACGGGATAATAGTGATAGTGATAACTACGAAAAAGTAAATACTGAAAGTAAATTGAAGTTTTAAACAGTGTTGGAAATATGGACCTGGGTCTTATGATGTTCACTAGTGATGTCTCTCTCCCAAAAGACGATAAAATAGCCATGCGAGGTAAACAAATTACAGTTGGGCAATATGCAGGATTATATGCGCAAACCAATGCTAATTATGCTGTGCAGAAAGGAAGAGGCTCAAAAGCATGGGCGTACGCCAAGACAAGTACACCAAAATCCATTTGCATCTACCCACTAATCATCCACCTTGAGATATCTATCCAGAACATATCGCTGGTATTAAGTTGTGAATCGCACCCAAAGTGTAAACTCAAAGCAACAGACAACTGCATTAAAGAACTTTGCGTAAGGTAAACAATCCTTGCACCCGCAAGTACAAGCACCATTGTTTTCCCCCTTGTGGCAACAGCACATCCCCTAGACTCATGATTCTGTCACTCAAGCTAGTCATTGGGGGGCATGAACCCACAATCATGCATAACGCTCCCTCTTGGAGTCACTACCTACTACTTGGCCAAAGGAATAAATAGCAACGGAGAAGATGCAAGAATTACTCAAGAACATAAATATAAAAGAGGAGAATCAAATATATAACTCAATCACAATCTGAACATAATCTCATAATCCATCGGATCCCAGCAAACTCAGCATAGCAATAGCAGAAAAGATTACATATGTGCCTCGATCATGTAGGGCAGCTCACGACGTCTAATCCATGAAGAACAAAGAGGGGAGGGGAACATCACATAGCTACTGATCATAGATCCATGGTCCAAGGTGGACTATTCACGGTTCATCCGGGAGGCATCCATGGTGGTGGAGAAGCTCCCGGACGTGGTTCCTCCCTCCGGCAGGATGCCGGGAAGAGGTCTTCTGGTGCTCCGGATCTTGGAAGCGCGGCGGCGGCGGAACAGAGGAGAGATCGCGAAAAAGGGTTCCGTCCCCGAGGGTTTCTCATCACGGGGAATAAATAGGCGAAAGGGGGCAGCCAGTGGTGGGCCAGGGGCTCCAGGCGCCCCCCTGCCTCCCCTCTGGCCCCTCTCGGGCTTTGCTCGAAGCTTCCGGTACGCTGATTTTTCCTATTTTTTTCCCGGAATTTTTCTGGTACTTTTAATAAGGGGGAAACCTGAAATAGAAAAACAGCAGAAAACAGGAACTGACACTGAGGTGCACTGAGTTACTAGGTTAGTCCAAATATGATCAAAAGTGTATGTAAGTTCATCAATACCATAGCAATATCACAGAAAAGAGGCATGGAGCAAGCATAAATTATAGATACGTTTTGGACGTATCAACATCCCCAAGCTTAATTCCTTCTCGTCCTCGAGTAGGTAAATGATAACAAGCATAATTTCTGTGGTGACATGCTAACAACCATATAAGAACTTTGTAATTAAAGAAATCAAAGCATGCAATTCAATTCAAGTCATAACAGGCAAGAGTCTATATCTAGTATTGAAACAAGCAACATAAGAACATAAAGGTGCAAGATCTCTCGCTGTCCATGACTCGAATGTCTCCAAATGGTGTTAGCGTGCAAGAAAGGGGGTAGGGATATACAAGAAAGAGTATTTTTATGTTGTGAACTCAATCTACTAAAGTGTCACACTTGGTCTTCTTTGGAATCTTATCTTAACTCATCCCAAGACCACTAGCCAGGTACAAGTCAAAATGATCAACTCCTTTTTGACATTTTGAGAACTCATGCAATGGATGAGCATAAGCAAGAAAGTTGACACTTAGGATGGCAAAGCGAGAATAAGTTGGAGGAGGAAGACAAAAAAAGGTGTGAAAGGCTCACATCAATGACGACAATGATAGGTGAGAGAAAGCCAAATGGTAGATATGATGTGAGGAGTAGGGATTGCCATGCAACAGATGCACATATGAGCTAAAAGCTCTCCAATGGAACTAGTGGGGGTGCATCCAACTTGCTTGCTCAAGAAGACTTACAGCTCGTTTGAGGAGGTTCATCATTGGAATATACAAGGCAAGTTCTATAGTGTGAAGGACCCCACATAGCTATATGCATGAATGATAATCTCTATGGAGTAAAAGATAAAAGAAGGAGTACGAGTGTGGTGTCACAACCCTCTTTTAGGTATGTGCTAGGGTTAGCAAGTAACTTTGCATCATGTTAAAAATTTCAAAAGAAATTGAAATGGGAGAGAGAACACCCTTGAGATAAATTTATTTCAAATGGACAGAATAAAAGTTGATCCAAAAATTCCTTTTCCATTTTTGAAAAGTCTCATAAATGAGTGTGATCACATATAAAGTGATGTGGCACCAACCCCATGCTCATTGATTTTTCAAATATTCAAACATGAGCATGGATTTAAATTTAAACCCCTATTTGAATTTTAAAAATTCCCAAACTTTATAAGTGGCTAGCTATTTTTATTTTGAGGCCATATAAAAATTTGGAGCATTTATAAAAATACTTTCCTATTTTTTTAGCAAGGTAAAACAAATTGCAAAAAAGAAAAACATAAGAAAAACTTAGAGAAAATAGAAAAGGAATCTTAACCCAACCCTACAGGCCACTGCCCCAACTTGTTTTCCCCACGGCCCAAGCCCACCTGGGCTTGTCGTCTTCCCCAACCTGCTCGGTGGCGCGCTGGGAGGACACCGGCGATGCCACCGCGACACCGGAGGGCTTCTAGGCCACCCCCTGCCTCCTCCTCTCGCCATGTAGACGCCCACGTCGCCCCGCTCCTCTTTCCCCCTCGCAGCGCATCTTTTCCTCCCTCCCTCCTCGCTAATCTTGCGCAGCCTCGAGCCAGCCGGAGAGCGCCGACGAGCTCTTGCGTGGCCAACGACGACGAGGAGCCGCGCCAACGTGTCCAGTAGCTCCGCCGGCCTCGACTTCCTCGAGCAGCGCCTTCGATTCGGACCCAGGACAAACGGAGGTGAAGAACGCGTCAAGACTTCTCTTCCGGCCACCGCACGCTCCGGCGAGCGATTCCCCCTCCTCCAGCCAACCTCTGGCCCCGTCGAGCTCGTCAACGCGTTCAGGGTGAGCGTGCGATCGATTTCCCCCTCCCCGTTGCTCTCCTCGTGCCCTGGAAGACGAGCTCGTCGATCCAGTGGCTCCGGCCGCCGCCACCTTTGAAGACGTCGTCGCCCTGGAGCCTCCCAGTGACCCCCGCGTGCTCTGCCTGATGCGCGCGAGCACGGGGCACACACTGGTGCCCTTTGTGGCTTCCCCCGTTGCCATTTGGGCCGTCCCGGCGTGCCTCCGCCGTGTGCAGAGGTCGTCGCCGGTGATGGTCCGACGTGGTTGTCATTAGGGGCTAAGCCCCCCTGTTAGTTGACCCCAGGTCAATGATAGGTGGGGCCCCCAATCCCCCCTAACCCCTCTGTTAATTTAAACAGAGGGGATTAAAACCCTGTGACACTAACAAGCCGGACCCACACGTGAGCCCCCCCCGCCACGTCATTGTGACGTCATGCCTACGCAATAAGTGAATTTCCAATTAAAGAATAAATTCAGAAAATTCCAGAAAAATGATTAAACTTTGGAAATTCATAACTAATTCATTTTAACTCCAAATTAAACATATAATATGTCTAAAATTATCAGAAAAATACAAGGATTCTGAATATGCAATTTGTTTTCATGTTTGAACATTTTAAAATGGGTGAACAGTGGCATATGTGCATATGGATCCTTTTCAAATTCGAATTTGGAGTGATTTTGCAAATGATTTTGCAACACACTTCTTTTAAATGGTTTCATCCACACATCAGATACTTTACCTCACCTTTAAAACATCACTTCATGCTCAACCATTTCAAATGAACATTCATGGATTCAAATGCATTTGAAATTCATCGATAAATCAAATGGAGTTTGAATTTGCAACTCAAATGCAATATACTTCATTTAAATGGAATTGTCAACACATTTCAACCATGAACATCACATTACCACATTGATTACGTGTTTGAGCATTGCATTTATATTGATCCTATGTTTTCCATGCTTGTCCGGATAGAAGTGGAGCCGGAACCGGAGACCACCCCCTTCGTTGAAGACACCGTGTGTGAACCTCGTCAGCAAGGCAAGCAAACCCCCATTGATCATGTAGATAAAATCCCACTTCCCTCTCAGTCTCGCTTATGCATTGTTTAGGATGATTACCACGCTACGTTTCTACCGCATAGATGAACCCATTCCTTTGCATGACCTATCATTTGTCACAGTAGTAAGCAAACCAGAATCCTAGCAACTGTAGGAGTTGGTTGATATCATGAGGCCCCTGCAACTGTTAAAGATTATTGCATGCTTAGAGTTTACAATGAGGTTACTTTGATCTATGAGTCGGAATGGTAGTAATCATGTTGATGATGGTGGAAATGTGTTGGTGAATCTACCGTAATACAAGGTGAACGATGAGAGGCCGTGTAGGAGTACACAGTGGGTTGTCTCGTTGAACACCGCCCTAAGCCCGAGTTCTTGTGTGGTGATCCAAGACGAAGAGTACTACCACATGTTGCAAAGTGGAAGAACGTCTATCCAGACCGGCTTGGGACCCTGCACACATCTTCTGGGACCACATCGGTAATCCGGCCGGGTTCACGATGTGGACTCTAGCCCAGATAGGCGTCTCCATTGTACTTGAGTTGGCTGTGAGTTAAAAGTTGTGGAAATTATCCTCGCCGACACCCGCTTGAAGGGTGACGAGATCCCGGCGGTAACTGATCGTTTCATGTGTGTAGCAGTACACCCCTGCAGGGTTAATAAACTATTCGAATAGCCGCGTCCGCGGTAAGGGACTACTTGGAAAGCTATGCTCGATTATTAGACAACTTCAATGGATACTTATAAAACTTTCCAAGATAAGCGTGAGTGCTATGGTGTGCTTTCTCGTGGGGAAGTCGAGGAAGGCACCATATTGGTGTAATTGGTTGGACACATGTAGTGGACTCGTGTATGCTTCTTACCTCAAGTCCGGTACTCGTAGTTCAGGACTAGGCAAGTCCAAGCTGCCACTCCTGCATTGAAACCCCACCTCCCTTTACCTTGTTACATGTGCATGAGTAGTATAGCTCCTATGTAAGTCTTGCTGAGTACGACTTTCTACTCACGTTTGCTTATTCTATGTTTTAGATGAACCCACTGACCCCGAAGGTGGATTCTTCTTGGAGCTCGACGACTGAAGCCAAGCTAGTGTAGTCCCAGTCAGACGACTGGTCCCTCGTGGAAGGGCTTGTTTATAGATAAGGCTTCTCTAAGCCATTTGTTAAACTTGTCTGTACTCAGACCTACTTTGCTTCCGCATGTTTGATGTAATGTTGGATCACAGTCTCGTGATCTTTGTGTGCACTATGTAAGAGTTATCAATAAAGTGGTACACTTTGTAGAGAATTGCAATGATACCTGTTGTTCATACTAGACATGTGTGTTGCGTGTATGATTATAACATGCATGTCTTAGTATGGGTTTTCGAGACCTTAGTTGTGATCTGGCTGGCGGTCTTTTATACACCAAGTGGCCCGTAGATGTGCGCAGCTTGGGGCATCACTATGCGATTGCTCGTGACTCCGTCACGTGCACATTTTGATGTATGATCAAGCCCGTCCTAGACCCCGACTAAGTGATCGGGCTGGAGTAAGTCTATGTAAGGGTTATAATAAAATCGATAGTATGGTTGAGCCGACTTGTCTATGAGTACGGGAATTCACCACCCATATCATTTAGACTTGTGTGCGGACGATGAGGACCCATCTCAGTTGATCATACGGCCTGGATGGGATGCCCCTCACGTTCGATGCTTTCCGAGAACGTTCTGTGCTTGGCCTTGTCTGCATAGACAAGTGGGTACGGTTCTCGGCTCTCCATATGATTGTATTGTAGCGAGTCATGCATACGCTAACCCCGGGTCCCGACATGTGGATCTCTCAAAAGGAATAGTAGTGTGCCCCCTTCTCTCTTTTTATTTCTTTCTTTTTTTTCTTTTTTCTTTTTTTCTATTTTATTTTATTTTTTGATGGCCTCAATGGCTCTTTCTATTTAACTCTCATTTGTCCTCTTTGGGATCTTTTAATTTGTCCACTTTGGGATATTTTAATTTTGTCTACTTTGGGATCTTTTCCTCACTTTAGGGGCAACACTCTATATATTACAAAAAGTATAGAAGATCTTTCACACTTTACAAAGTCCTCAAATCATAAAGAAAATGTAACTATCATGATGTATGCAAATGTATGCCTCTGCCAGTGTAGCAGGATATGCAATGATACTAGCGCATCATGTAGCAATGATTAGGGCACGGACCAACTAGCACGCGGCTCATCGATCAAGCAAGTAGCATGTATGACATGAAGATCAAGTCATGAGAAGATGGATGTTTCATAGCAATGTATCTCAGAAAGGCTATGGAAATGCCTTGATAGGTAGGTATGGTGGCTGTTTTGAGGAAGGATATAAGTAGGCTTCTGATGACAGAGCGTATCATGCCAAGGGTTTGGATGTGCCGGCGAAGGTGGACGCCAACTCTCAGAGTGAGAAGAAAGTAATGCATGGCACATGAGAGGCTAGCAAAATATGGGAAGGTGGAAGTGTCAACTTTCGAATACTCACATTAGTCCGAAGAACTCATGCACTTATTATCGGTAACTCTCAATCTAATAAGGAGTTTTCACAAAGAGACAAGTACCCCGAGGAGGAGTGTATGGGGGTTTGGTTATCCTTGCGCATTCTCGACTCATGGTACGTGAGTGTACTCTAATATTCGACCCCTCCAAAGAGTAGTGATCCATCTAGTACCTAGAGTTCTCAACTAATTTGTAGGTTTTGAAAATAAACACGGATTGCCCAAAATATGACTTCTATCACTAATAGGCTAAAGCTCTTGACACCGAAAGTCCAAATATTACTCAAAACAATACCTCAAAACTTTTGCAAGTTACTACTACAAAATAATAGCAACCTCAATTACCTACTTCAAGTCAAGACACAAAACTCAGTGCAATAGGTAAACTCTCTAAACAAGATAAACTTGAAAACTCAAGAGAGTTCCATCAACAAACTAAACAAAAGCTCTTTGAAAAGATAAGCATGAAAGCTAAGAGAAAAACCTGCCAGCAGCTAAGAAAAAGATAAAGAACAAACACAGCAAAGATAAGCAGGAAAAGGTCCTATGTTGTGTTCAAAATTTTGGAAGTGGAGCATGTTTCTCTCCCACACAAAGAAAGCTAGGTTCTAACTTGTTATGAAAAGCCAGCAAAGCTAAAGAAAACTAAAAATAAAACCTAAGAGCGAGACGCTCCAAGAATAGCACATAACGCATGAAGTGATAAAAATATAATGAAACGAGAGACGAACTGATAATTATCGATGGAGAAGGGGATGCACGGGGGAATCCCCAAGCTTAGACGCTTGAGTATCCTTGAATATTTCTTGGGGGTGCATGGGGGCATCCCCAAGTTTGAACGCTTGACACTTCTGAATCTTCTTTCATCATCTTCCCTCGCACACTTGAAAACTCCCTTCATACATAACTCATCATAATCTGATTAGCGAGGTTAGTACCCATAATAAAATAATTTTTCTCTACTGTAAATAAAGATAAACTTGAAGATCTACTGTTTCTCAAGATTTCCAAAAAAAATTTGCAAAGAAAAAGCAAGCTTAAGGTTTGCAAAATGAAGAAAAGGTAAAATAGGACAGAATCTGTGAAAAACAGACCAACAGGTAGTAAGGAATTTTTTAGGGATACTTCTGCAACTCAAATCAAAAAACTCAGAACATACAAAGTTTCGTAAATGTATAGAGCTTTTTGTGTACACAATTCAACTCAAAAAGATGAACTGGGATTTTTCTCTGATTTTTCTAGTCACGAGGACATAATCTGTTTTCTGGACAGCATGTCACAACTTTCACTTCCCTTGTCGTATGAGGCTATAAAAGGGACAAAGCTTGAAAAGTAAAGATACAATGATGTTGCTACAGTAGTAACAATCATCAAGACCACTAAAAACAGAGGAAAAACAAAAAGGAAATCCTAAATTCGTTGCGGGCTGCCTCCCGAAAACGCTTCTTTAAAGCCATTAGCTAGGCTTAATGCAAATAGATCAAGTCTTTTCAATTGAACCATCATCAAGATCATCAAAAAGATCTTCAATAATACAACCACTCTTAAGAGGTCTTTCAAATAAAGGCCTAGTAAAGATACTTCTAGGGATAAAAGCAAAAGGCGGAAAATCAATGGGAGTCTCATTCATCTTATTGAAGAGAGGTATTTCTTCCAAAGTTTTCACAGTTTCAATCCCTTTTGCAATAGATAAATTATTTTTGGAACGAGGAACCTTTGGAACGTAAACGAACCTAGGTTCCTTCTTTGCCGGAGTTTCCACCTTTTTGGTTTTGATTGAGGAGAAATTAGTTCCTAGAGTGTCAATGATTTCCTCAATCTTATCAATCATAGAAGGGTCCAAGTCATGGGATTTGATGGTCTCCAAGGTTTTCAAAAATTTATGCATGGAGCTATCTAGTCTATTCAAATTCCCTTGAACCTTACGATCCAACTCACTTATCTTATTAATACTTGGCATTTCTAGCACCATTTTTTCAAGTTTTTTCATAATATGAGCTAGGGTAATGTTCTCTTGAATGCTATCAACAGGAAGATTTCCAACAAGATTTTCCATAACACTAAGAGCTTCCCAAACTGGGGATTCTATGGAATTCCCATTGATAGCAGTATCTAGAATAAACCTATTCCAAGAAGTAATTCCAACATAAAAGTTTCTAAGCAGGATAGTAGTGGTTTTCTTCTTGGTGGCTCTTTTTTGAGAATCATTAATTCTATACCAGGCATCTTTCAGGCTTTCACCACCTCTTTGTTTAAAGGTGAGCACTTCTGACTCACCAAAGTCAAAAGGACCAAACATACTGATAACTACTCGCAAGGTAACTATTTTTTTGATTTTTGATAAAAGACACTAAAGCAAAAACTGAAAGGTAAACTAACAAGACTAAAAAGCAAAGATAAAAGATAGCGTGCAACTCCCCTATCTTGAAGAGTGGAGTTCCCCGGCAACGGCGCCAGAAATTTGCTTGATACACGAGATAACTTCTCGCCCCCGTTGGTTACCCCAAGTGGAAGGTGAGATGTAGATAGCGGCAAATATCCCTTAGCAAAAATGCTAAGGTTGAGTATCGTCCAGGAGGACTCCAACGGCAACAAGTAGGTGGTTCGGCAAGTGAGGCGCCGTTTTATGATAATCACTTGCTTTGCCTGGACCTGGACACACAACAGATAGCTTTGCTCACCGAGGAGTTGTCAATTCCTCCGGCCTTGTTGTTTACAAAGGATAAAACGCACGAGATAATAGTGATAGTGATAAGTACGGAAAAGTAAATACTAAAAGTAAATTGAAGGTGTAAAGAGTGTTGGAAATATGGACCTGGGTCCTATGATGTTCACTAGAGATGTCTCTCTCCCAAAAAACAATAAAATAGCCATGCGAGGTAAACAAATTACAGCTGGGCGATTGACAGGATTATGTGCGCAAACCAATGCTAATTATGCTGTGCAAAAAGGAAGAGGCTCAAAAGCATGGGCGGTACGCCAAGACAAGTAGACCGAAATCCATCTACATCTACCCATCTTGAGTTATCTATCCAGAACATCTCGCTGGTATTAAGTTTTCAATCCCACCCAAAGTGTAAACTCAAAGCAACAAACAACTGCATTAAAGAAATTTGCGTAAAGTAAACAATCCTTGCACCCGCAATTACAAGCACCGTTCTTTCCCCCATTGTGGAAACAGCACATCCCCTAGACTCGTGTTTCTGTCACTCAAGCTAGTCATCAGGGGGCATGAACCTACAATCATGCATAACGCTCCCTCTTTGAGTCACTACCTACTACTTGGCCAAAGCAATAAACAGCAATGGAGAACATGCAAGAATTACTCAAGAACATAAATATAAAAGAGTAGAATCAAATATATAACTCAATCACAATCTGAACATAATCTCATAATCCATCGGATCCCAGAAAACTCAGCATAGCAATAGCAGAAAAGATTATATATGTGCCTCGATCTTGTAGGGCAGCTCACGAGGTCTAATCCATGAAGAACAAAGAGGGGAGGAGAACATCACATAGCTACTGATCATAGACCCATGGTCCAAGGTGGACTACTCATTGTTCATGCGGGAAGCATCCATGGTGGTGGAGAATCTCCAGGAGGTGGTTCCTCCCTCCGGAAGGGTGCCGGGAAGAGGTCTTCTGGTGCTCCCGATCTTGGAAGCGCGGCGGCGGCGGAACAGACGAGAGATCACGAAAAAGGGTTCCGTCCCGGAGGGTTTCTCGTCACGGGGAATAAATAGGCGAAAGGGGGCAGCCAGAGGTGGGCCAGGGGCTCCAGGCGCCCCCCTGGCGTGGCCAGGGGCCTGGCCGCACCCTCTGGCCGCCTGGGGCCCTCTTGGCTCCCCTCTGGCCCGTCTCGGGCTTTTCTCGAAGCTTCCGATACGCTGATTTTTCCTATATTTTTCCCAGAATTTTTCTCGTACTTTTTATAAGGGGGAAACCTGAAATAGAAAAATAGCAGAAAACAGGAACTGGCACTGGGGTGCACTAAGTGAATAGGTTAGTACAAATATGATCAAAAGTGGATGGAAGTTCATCAATATCATAGCAATATCACACAAAAGAGGCATGGAGCAAGAAGAAATTATAGATACGTTTTGGACGTATCACTACTCACAAGACATAAAAGAGATCATGATAAGTGCGGATAAATAGATGATAAAAAATCTGGACACAATGATATTTCTCGAAAAAAACTCAATAGAATTCATCACACGGTAGGAATCAACACCAGTAGAGTAGAGAGGATAGATAGTACGGGTTACAACACAAGTTGGACTTGTGAGGTGAGATTGGATGAAGATGAAGATGGTGCTGATGTTGGGGATGATGTTGATGATGATCTCTATGATGCCCGTAACGATGGTGATGATGACGGCGACGATTTCCCCTTTCGGGAAGTGTTCTCCTTGGCTGAATCTGCCCGCCGGAGATGTCCTTTCTTCTCTGTTGGTTTCCTCCACGGAGCGGCGAAACTCTCCTCCTTTTAAGGTCTTTAGACGACGAGGCATATATAGGCTAGAGGGGGATCTTGTGGTGGCCCCAGGGGTCCAGGTGGCCACCCAGCGCGGCCAGGGGTGGGGCCGCACCAGGGGGGCGCCTGGGCTCCTGGTGGCCCCCTCTGGTTCATATTTTGCGTGTACCCGTCATTCTTCTGAAAAATGGCCTCCGTCGATTTTCTGGTAATTTGGAGGTCTTTTTCTTCAGCAACTCAGCGTCCACTTTTTACCGTTGAATCCTACGTCTGCTGCTTCGGCATCAAAAAGTTGCAAACTGTGTAAAACAAGCCAAAAAACATAAGAATAGCATCATACCATGCAATATATCAATGAATAGGAAAGAATGACTATATAAAATAGTGATGCATTTTGGATGTATCAAGTCCCCCGCGGTTAGATCTCGCTTGTCCCCAAGCGAATACTAAGATCGGGAAACCTCCCACAAATTTAGCGAGTGAAGTGTCGATAAATAGAATACAGATAAGAAGCATCAAGGTTTCTTCACCAAACTCAAGCATCCTCAACATCAACCTCAACTCATAAGGTCCTTATGAGAAAGTAATAACAATTATAATCAAAAGTAGGGTTGAGAAAACCTATCAAATTATGGCAAAAATATCCTTGATCAAAGGACAACTAATAATTTTTAATTTTTAATGAAACAATTTGAAGATTTTGAAAGAATATGTTATTAGTCATGAAGTGCAAATGCGAACACAAAGGAAGATTTTTGCATGGCATAAGCTTTTGCAAACAACTTACTTATCAAAAGATAATGTCAACAAAGATGTGGCATGGCAAAACTTAATGCAGCATTATATGAATGAATCCTCATCAGCATCAAGTGTTTGTTCTCTTTTTAGAAAAGAAGGAAATAGGAAAAACTGACTCAACATAAAAGTAAAAGAAAGGCCTTGTTAAAGGCAAGCAGGGAAAACTCATGTGCTATCCTTAAATCAAACAAAATGAAAATAAACTTTGGGAGGTGCATAGTTTGTCAACGAATGCTAATAGATAGCTCAATTACTTCTCAAGATGGAAAAGTTTCGAGGAATGGCTCCCAAGTGGGGACGGTCACATCCCCTTAATCTCCTTTGTTTATCACTGCCAAAGTTTCTGATTTCTCATAGACCAAGCGTGAAGGAGGGTTAGTTTGTTATATTATCTTTCCAGCTGGGCGCACTCATGCCAGGTCCTCCTCGTATTATGGGTTTGCATATTAGACATGCTGCCGGGACCCGGGGTTTGCGTATGCAAGTCATATCACAACACAATCATATGGAGAGTCGAGAGCCGTACCCACTTGTCTAAGCATACAAGGCCAAGCATAGAATGCTCTCGAAAAGAATCGAACGTGAGGGTATCCCATCCAGGCCGGATGATCAACTGAGATGGGTCCTCATCGTCTGCACACAACTCTAAATGATATGGGTGGTGAACTCCCATACTCATAGAAAAGTCGCCTCAACCATACTATCGATTGTATTCTACAACTTACATAAACATACTCCAGCCCGATCACTTAGTATGGGTCTCGGGCGGGCTCCATCATACAACAAAGTGTGCCACGTGACCGATTCACGAGCAATCGCATCGCGATGCCCCAAGCTGCGCACATCTAAGGGCCACTTGGTGTAAAAAATACCGCCAGCAAGATCACAACCAAGCTCTCGAAAACCCATACTAAGACATGCACGTTATAATCATACACTCAGCATACATGTCATGTGATTGTGCATTGTCAAGCAATCAATATAAAGGCAATGCACAATCACATGATCAAATTTTATAACATGGTGTAAGGGGTGTTGATGTGTTGCCAATTCCATTTAAATGAAGTATATTGCATTTGAGTTGCGAATTCAAACTCCATATTTGAATTTAAAAGGGTTCATATGCATGTTTTCTTCTGTCCCCCCGTTTTAAAATGGGCAAACATCAAAACAAAGTGCATATTCAGAATCCTTGCATTTTTCTGATAATTTTACATATATTATATGTTTAATTTGGAGTTAAAATGAATTAGTTATGAATTTCCAAAGTTTAAGTCATTTTCTGCCTTTTCTGGATTATTCTTTTAAATTGAAATTTAGTTTATTGCGTCACAGTGAAGTCATGCTGACGCAGGGCCTGCTCTGACTGGTGGGGCCAGCATATCAGTGTTAGTGGGGTTAAACTCCGTTTAGTTTAAATTAACAGGGGTTAATTAGTGGGAAGGTGTAAGAGCAAAGTTATAACCCCATGAGTTTTGGATATTGTTGGTCAAAACAGTAGAGGAACTAACAAGTTTTCTAGTGTGAAACATATGGTTAGGTTCCTCAAGTTATAGGTTGGTGATAAAGCTTCAACGAAGATTTACTCATTTATCGAAGCATATCCTCTGGAGTGAAGCTCATCACGGATGTCGACCCCTAAAAAGATAAGGAATCCTGAAGCACGTCTCATTGAAGAAGATGACCAAGATGGCGCAAGACTTAGTTGTTTTTGCGTAGTTCTTTTTACTTCCTTGAGTCATAGAAAAAAAAATCGTACTATCAAGAGGGGTTTAGTAAATGTACTCTGAAGGTTTTGATGAAAAGACTCAGATCGAATCCAAACCAGTGAGAAGCCAGAGTTGAAGAAATCTCATGTGAGCTAGGTAATGCTTCACCAGCGAAGACTTTGTTCTTTCGGCTCCTGAAGCACAACCAAGTCCGTGAGTCAGCTTTACTTGGACCGCAAGTAAAGTTGCGCTTTGATTGGAAATATGACCGTTGGGGACAGGTGTCAAGCTGTCACATCGGGTCACTTCAGTCATTTCGCACCTAGGGATTGCCACCTATAAATACGCCACCCCAGCCCTCATTGGCTAGCGGCTGCTCTAAGATTAATTTCTTACAGAGGAGAGAGAGAGAGCAACCCCACCGAAGCAAAACCAAAACCCATCCACCGAAGCATAAGTCCTATTGATCTGAGTGATTCATTATGACTTAAGAAGAAGTTTGCTAGCCTTTTTATCTTGGAGAACTGCAATTCTCCTAGACGGTTAGAGAGTTGTTCTTCAGAGAGCGAAGAGTTATTGTCGCCTCGAAGTCCAGTTTGTCAAAGGTTTCGGTGATTTCCTAAATAATCAACCATGAGTGAAGAACTGACCAAGCTCAAGGAGATTGGTGCAGTGGAGAAACGGACGGAGAGAGGTTAGCTCCTATGTTCAATCACAATTCCCTCCAACCAGACGTAGCACTTTGCAGAGTTTGAACTGGTCGAAGAAACATCGCCGAGTCAAGAGTTCGTTTTACTTTCCGCACTTACATTCAGCTTATCAATTGCTTAAGTGATCCGCCTCGATGCAATTGATTCGATGCTTTTGATTCGCTATGTTTTGCTTCAATCATGTTCTGCTTCGATGTTTACCTTTCTGTTGAAACTCTTCTGCTGATTAAGTTATGCTTCACTTCATAGTTTCATGCAAAAATTTGAAGTGATCATTCACCCCCTCCCCCTCTGATCACATACTTGAACTTACAATTGGTATCAGAGCTAGGCACTCTTTATTTGGATTAACCTCCTGGAGTGTTTTCAAGTATGTCTTCTAGTATGTCTTTCGCAGCTATTCGCTCTGGCGAACCTATTCCTATTTTCAATGGGAAGGACTACCCGTACTGGAAGGACAAGATGAAAAGAAATATCATGGCTATCAACTCAACTGCCTGGCAAGTTGTCTTGTATGGAGTCACTGTTGCCGATGAGAAGGAGATCACCCCTGAAGAAGCAACGCTGATTGATCTTGATTCTGTAGTTTGGGTTTTCATCACCAATCACTTGACACCTGAAAAGTATCATGAAGTGAAGAATATTCCAACTGCCAAAGGTGTCTGAGACTATCTTGAGAAGATTGGTGAAGGTGTTTCTACCCAGAAAGATGCCAGAATTGACACTCTCTGAAGCAAATTCTATCGCTTCAAGAGAAACGAGGGTGAAAAAGTCAGTTCCATTTACAGCAGACTCACAACTCTTGCTAATGAATTGATTTCCCTCGGTGCTGATGACATTACACCTCACTCTGTTGTGAGAACTCTGCTTCGCTCATTGGATGATTCGTTTGATCACATAGTGCTGATGATCAAGGAAAGGACTGATTTCAGACGTCTTGTTGCTGCTGATGTTCTTGAGAGACTCACTACCTTTGAAATGCAAGAAGAAGAGAAACGTGACATAAATGGTTCTCGAAGGAGATCCGATGCCCTGAAAGAAAAAGCTTCGCGTCATTCTTCACCCGAAGTCAGTTCTGCTTCAGGTGTCGAATTAGATGATCCCTCAAGCATTGGAAAAGATTTAGCACTGATCACGAGACGCTTCAATCGCTTTCAAAGAAAAGGCTTTTCTTCACCCAAGAAGAGTTATCCTTCAAGAAGCTCAAGTCATTCTTCCTACCGTTCATCCTCTAAAATCTCTCCATCAAAGGACAATTGTTGTTACAAGTGCAAGAAACCAGGTCACTACATTGCTGATTGCCCTCTGTGGGAAGCTGAGAACAAATCGAAGCATTCACTCAGAGACTCTTCATCGAAGTCTCATAGATCCTCCAGAAGTCATGAGTCAAAGAGACATGATTCCAGTTGAAAAAGAGAAAAGAAGAAAGATTCTGATGATGATAAGAGGAAGAAGTATCATAAGAAACGTGAGGGCTCTTCATCGAAGACTTACTCGTCTCGTCGAAGCATCTCTCACCGTGCCAAGGCCTATCTGGGAAAGGAGATGAACTCTGAAGACGAAGCCTCTGGTTCCGAAGCTAAACAAGATTCAAGGTCTGCGTCTGGGTCCGAATCAGATGGTGTTGCTGGTTTGGCCTTCGCTTCGGCAGATGCTTCAATCAATGCTTTGAGCTCATTCTTCACCAACAACAGTAGTGAAGATGAAACTCCTGCATATTGCTTCATGGCCAAGGCAAAGGTATCTTCATCCAAGTCAAACTATGATACTTCTGATTGTTCTTCATATGAAAGTGACTCAAAGATAAGCTATGCTAAACTTGCTAAAATTGCTTGAATCCAACAAGATGAACTTGATTCACTGAGTAAAACCATTAAGAAATCAGAGACGTTGTTGATCAATGAGATTGAGAAAGGTCAAACTTTAACTAAGGAGCATGCTGCTCTGAAGGAGAAGTTTGAAGAATTATCCTCTCGGCATGATCTTCTTTCAGTTGATTATGAGAAGCTCACCTATGAATTTCTTCAGAGGAAAATGGCTCTTGAAAAACTGAAAGAGGCTCATGAAGAATTGGAAAATGTTAATCTCTCTCTCATGGCTCAACAAGGTTCTGAAGCAAATCATAAAACTGAATCACCTTGTTTAGATTGTTTGGAACGAAGCAAAACTGATTCCAAAGGGAAAGCACCTATTGTTATTGATGACACTAATGCCTCCGATGAGGAAAATCCTGCTGTTACCGAGGAACTCCTCAGGTTGAAAAACTTATTTGAAACAGGCATGTTCAAAAGTGTGCAAGGACATCAATATCTCTGTGATATCCTGAGGAAGGCTCTCCTTCACAGGAATCCCAGGAATGAAGGTGTTGGTTTCGAGAGGAAGATAAATCCTGATGGCACATACTGGGAGCCTGAACAGTATCCTAAGACTGTTTGGGTTCTAGCGAAGGAGAAATCCATTGATATTGCTAACCTTTCAGGTTTCGACTGCAAAATGAACAAAGTCATTGTGGATGAATCACTTGATTCAGAATACAAACTCATGAAAGATGAACAGGGAAAAGTTTCAGCTGAGTATGTAGGTACTCCACCAAAGAATGGATTCTATAAGAGGCAGATATGGGTGCAGAAAGCACTTGTGGAAAAACTGCCTGCTAACCATTCTATGCAGGGAAAGTCCTCGGTACCACCGAATCATTTCTACTCTCTTGAGACGAGAAATGATCCATTGGTGACCGAATCAAATGTTCCGCAGAAGCAATACTATCGTACTGGTCGCCACACGTATCGTCCTCATAATAATCATACTAAGATTGCATATGCTCATACTTATGCTAACCGTTCGAAGAGGACTTACATTTATGGTGTGCTTGATGGTTCACCGAAGCAATACACTCCTGTTCGATTTAATATTGCTTCGACTAGTGCTTCAACATCTTCTCAGTCACCTGCTCGTTTGTGGGTGGTTAAGAAGAACTAATTCTTCTGCAGGGCTATGTCTCCGGTGGATCCGAATGTGTCATGGATAGTGGTTGTACAAACCATATGACCGGAGACAAGGATTTATTCACCGAAGAAAAACTATCTCAATCTTCTTTGAAGTTCATTACCTTCGGTGATAACAACAAAGGTAAAGTGTTAGGTTTGGGTAAGATTGCCATATCGAAGGATAAGCACATTGACAAGGTTATGCTAGTCCAATCACTTGGATATAATCTAATGTCTATCTCAAAGCTATGCGATATGGGTATGCTTGTTCTGTTTTCTGCTTCGCGTTGCGTTGTCTTTTCACAGGATGACTATGCGTTTGTCTTCGAGGGTTACCGAAAGGGAGATCTATACATTGTTGATTTTTCTTCGGGCCCTGCTGTATCCACTTGCCTAATGGCAAAAGCTTCATCTGGCTGGTTATGGCATCGAAGACTTGGTCATGCAGGGATGAGAAACCTTCATAACTTAGTGAAGAAGAATCATGTTATCGGTCTTAGCGAAGTAAAATTCTATAAGGATCGTCTCTGCAGTGCTTGCGAAGCTGGTAAAATTACGAAGAAACATCATTCAGCGAAGACCATCATGACAACCACTCGTCCTCTTGAATTGCTTCATATGGATCTTTTTGGTCCTCAAAATTATGCAAGCTTGGGAGGAAACAAATATGGTCTAGTTATTGTTGATGACTTTTCTCGTTATACTTGGGTTTTCTTTTTGGATGACAAGAGCAAAGTGGTGGAAATCTTCAAGTCATTCGCAAAGAGAGATCAAACAGAATATGAATTATCTCTGAAGCATATCCGAAGTGATAATGGAACTGAGTTCAAAAATACTCACATTGAAGATTTTCTTGATGATCATGGTTTTACGCATGAGTTCTCTGCTGCCTATACACCTCAACAGAATGGTGTAGTTGAAAGGAAGAATAGAACTCTTATTGAGATGGCCAGAACTATGCTTGCTGAATACAAGACTCCTATTACGTTCTGGGCCGAAGCAATCAATACTGCATGTCACATCATCAACAACGTCTACCTTCACAAATTCTTGAAGAAAACTTCACATGAGCTTATCACTGGTAACAAACCAAATGTCTCATATCTTAGGGTATTTGGTGCTCCATGCTTTATTAGAGATATGAATCATAGCTCCAAATTTTCCCCTAAGGCACATGAAGGTTTTCTTTTAGGTTATGGCTCAAACTCTCACACTTACAGAGTCTATAACTCTCACTTTGGGAAAGTTATGGAAACTATGAATGTAAGGTTTGATGAAACTAATGGATCTCAAAAGGAGCATTTGCCTCATGATCTAGATGAACCTCCTCTTGATGAAGTAATAAGGTCCATGGCTATTGGTGAGATTCGCCCTATTGAAGCAAATCAACGTCAAGCTGTTAGGGATGATGATGGTCCAATGTTCCCACACATAGCTCCGGGCACTGGAGACCAACATCCTGAAGCTAATGATGAACAGGACGAAGAAGGTCAAAGGAACGAAGGAAATGCTGAAGCTGAACCCGAAGCTGATGCAGATCCTGAAGCAGAAGCTGAGCCTGAAGCAAATGATACTACGTTATCACGAGTTCGAAGAAGAGTTGATGTGGATTCGATCCTTGAAGATGTCAATCAACCAGGTCGCCCCACTACACGTTCTCGTACTCGTTTGGCTAACTTCTGTGGAAACTTTTCTTTTGTATCCATGCTAGAGCCTTCAAAATATGATGAAGCCATGAAGGACCCTGATTGGTTATTGGCTATGATGGAAGAACTTCACCAATTTGAAAGGAACAAGGTCTGGTTACTTGTTGAAAGGCCAGATCCCACGAAGCACAACGTTATTGGCACCAAGTGGATATTTCGCAACAAGCAAGATGAAGACGGTATTGTGGTAAGAAATAAGGCTAGATTGGTAGCACAAGGTTACACTCAAATCAAAGGCATTGACTTTGGTGAAACCTATGCTCCAGTAGCCCGTCTCGAATCCATTCGTGTCATGCTTGCTTTTGCTAACCACAAAAATATATTGCTATATCAAATGGATGTCAAAAGTGCGTTTCTTAATGGTGAAATCGAAGAAGAAGTGTATGTTATGCAGCCTCCAGGTTTTGAAGACTCGAAGAATCCTGATATGGTATACAGGCTTCACAAAGCTTTGTATGGACTGAAGCAAGCACCTCGTGCTTGGTATGAAACATTGAAGGACTTCCTCCTGAAGAAAGGTTTCAAACCAGGAACAACTGACCCCACTCTTTTCACTCGATCATATAACAATGATCTATTTGTGTGTCAGATCTATGTAGATGATATTATTTTTGGCTGTACTAACACTGAAATCGGCGAAGAATTCGCAAGGATGATGTCGAAGAAATATGAGATGTCTATGATGGGAGAATTGAAGTTTTTCCTTGGACTTCAGATTCGACAACAGAAGAATGGCACCTTTATTTCACAAGAGAAATACCTGAAGGATTGCCTGAAGAAGTTTGATCTTGCTGAATGCAAGACCATTAGAACTCCCATGCCTACTAATGGTTTTCTTGATGTAGATGAGAAAGGGAAACCCTTCGATCAGAAAAAGTTTCGGTCTATGATAGGATCACTCTTATACTTATGTGCATCTAGACCTGACATTATGCTATCCGTTTGTATTTGTGCTCGATTTCAGGGAAATCCGAAGGAATCGCATCATATAGCTGTGAAGCGAATTCTTCGATATCTAGCACATACTCCTTCCTTGGGACTTTGGTATCCCAAAGGTACTCAGTTTGATTTGATTGGATATTCTGATTCAGACTGGGCTAGTGATAGGGTTGACAGGAAATCTACCTCAGGCACTTGTCATTTTCTTGGTAGATCTCTTGTATGTTGGGCTTCAAAGAAACAGAACTGTGTCTCAATATCTACTGCTGAAGCTGAATACATTGCTGTTGGCTCATGCTGCACTCAAATACTTTGGCTTAAGCAGACGCTAAAAGATTATGGTATTTATGTGAAGAAAATCCCTCTGCTTTGTGACAATGAGAGTGCCATCAAGATTGCTCACAATCCTGTGCAACACTCTCGCACGAAGCATATTGATATTCGTCATCATTTTCTTCGAGATCATGTTCAGCGCGAAGACATTGAGATTAGCCATGTAAGAACTGAAGATCAATTGGCAGACATATTCACGAAGCCGTTGGACGAGAAAAGGTTTTGTGCATTGAGATGTGAGCTGAACATCTTAGACTCACACAATGTTCAGTAAGATCGAAACTTTTCACTGTATATAATCACCTTCGTTGTGCTTTATTTGTTTCGCTTGAGTTTTTCTTCGTCCAAGTTTAGCTTCGTTTGCCATTTGCTTTCTGTTCTATGTTTAGTTTGTTTTATTTATTCGTTTCCTTTGTCCCCTATGCTTATCACTTTTAGCTTCGATGTTGTTCTTCGAAGTGATAAGTTTCGGACCCTACCCCTCCATTCTGTTTCACTCCCAATCTTTTCTATCTTGAATGTGAAGCACAAATTGAAACGGAATGCATATTGCTTCGAACGTCATTGAGTTCCGAATCAAATGCTTCCAACTTTATCGAAGTTTTTTCTCTCGGTCAAGACTTATTCTTCGGCCGTTGAGTCCCCGTCTTGTTCGGGTCGTTGAGATTCGCTCGCGATACGCCACTTCATCTGAGCCGTTGAATCGGAAGACTCAGTCGCTGGACACCGTTCGATTTGATCTGGTAACCGCTCCATGTCAGGCCTATTTAAGGCGTCTCCCCACCGAAACGGTTCACCCCACGCTCATTCTCTCCGACTTCTCCGTCTCCCACCTCAAGCATCCGCAGAGCTCTCGTCCCCGTCGTCGCCGTCGCCGTTTCACTGCCGGAACGCCGCCGCCGTGGACACTCCTCGTCGATGCAGAGCACTTCTCCGCTCCCCGTCGCCGTAGCCGCCTTGCGTCACCAAGTTAGGGTACAGACAGCATCTTGGATCCAATCGTGTTCTCTGTGTTCTTCATCTAGGGTTTGGATCTAAGTTTTGTTAGGGTTTTTGATTTCCTTTATAGGGCTGTTTGATCCGTGCGGTTTCTTGATCCTTGGGAAAGCTGTGCTTAGAATCCAAAGTAATCCCATCTTCTTTCAGGTAAGTGCTTAAGACTCGATTTTGTCTGTGTTTTGGATTGGGTTAGGTCTTGTTCTCGAACTGGTTCTAGCCGAATTCATAATCAGAGTTGCATCCAATCTTAGATTGATCTGAGCTCCTGTCAAAATTGATTTGTTTTTTGGTCGAAACCTTTGCCTGTGCTTATTCATTCCCTCTCCCTGTTTCCCTCTTGTCTATGATTCTGTTCACAGGATGTCTGACGAAGAGGCTGCTATGGGAAATGATTCTCCCATTGTTGATGGACTTGAGAATTACCCTGAGCCACCGAAGCAAAAGGGCAAAGGAGGCAAATCAAAGGAAGTGAATAATTCCCGAGGCATACCCGAAGCCATTCGCCTCCAGATGGGCTATGACACCCCGCCAGAAGAGACAGATCATGATAGGAAGATTCGACTGCAAAGGATTCGTCGATATTGGGCTATTCGGTGGTACAAGTTCAAAAGCGTTCCATCTTGGAAGTGGGCAATGCAATTCGCCTTCAGCCCACCTTATCGGTACACCACCTCTATGTGCGCTCAGTACACTGCAGCAAACCGGAAGAAGTACTACCCGAAGCCTCCGGCTGTCCCGCACCCGAATTCACTCAAGACCCCGGATGATTATCCTGAAGAGCAAGAGAGGCTTGCTTTTCTGGCTGAAAAGAACAGGATCCGAGACGAGAAAAAGGCAAAAGCTCTTGCTGCTGCAGGGCTTGATGAAGCCGAACCATCGAAGCCTAAGAAGAGGCGAAAGCTTCAGAAGCTGAGTGATTCACCCCCTCCTGCTTCAGAAGATGAGGCTGAACACGAAGCAGATGACGAAGCTGAAGCAGCTGCTCCGCTTGAAGACTCGATCGATGAAGATCCTGCTGATGAAGCAGATGATGAGTCAGAGCACTCACCCATTCCCCCAAGTCCGAAGAAGAAGCTGATTCGGATGCCTCTGAAGAAGAAGGATGGAGCGAAGCCAACTGCTCCTAAAGGTGTTAAGTTTCAAGAACCATCACAACCTCCTGCTCCCAAGAGGAACATAGATTTGACGAACTTGGTGGTCGAGCCACCCCTGTCCTCCAAGCCTCCCCGCCGTCCAGTTCCAGCCAAGCAGAGGACCAAGGAACGGCATGACCCGAAGGCAAAGCCTGTGGCTAAGCCTTCTGCCGTGCCCGAAGTCAAAGCTTCTGAGCATACTAAAGCTCCGAAGCCAAAGGCAACTGTGGCTAAGCCTGGTCAGACTTATGCCCAGGTGGGCACAAAGAAGCTGTCAGAAGCTGAATTGCGGAAGAGAGACCGCATCGAAGCTGAACGTTTGCATGCCGAAGCTCAAGCCAAAGCTAAGGCTGAGAAAGAAGCCAAAGAGAAAGAGAAAGCTGATAGAGAAGCTGCTGAACTTGAAAAGCAAAGGAAGGTGCTGGCTGAGGAAAACCAGCAAGCTGAAGCGAAGCGCAAGCTAGCTAAAGCTAAAGCACAAGAGGCTAAGGCTGCCGCCGAAGCCAAACAGCTTAGCCAAGCTGAAGCTAAGCGTCAAGCTCAGCTTGATATTCTTCGCACGAAGAAAGCTGAGAAAGCTGCAAGGGCCGCTCAAAAGAAGCCGCTGTGGACATGGCTCCGAAGAACCTTCCCCCGAAGCCAGTCGCAGATCCTGTCCCCGAAGCCCATGATGAAGCTGAGCATAGTGAACACAATTTTCCAGATGCTAGAGAAGGTCAACTCTGGGACTGTTTAAGTCTGCATCAGGTATACTGTAAGCTTGCTGAAGCTGTAAATCCCCAAGCTGTGGATATTGGGAATATCTACATTTCATCAAATCTTTCAGCCATGCTCGAAACTTTGAACAATCAGCTGAGAGATTTGCATTCAAGGGACAGATCAGAAACTGCTAAGATTCTGAAGTTCAAGAAGAAAGCAGATGATGAGTCTGATGAGGATTTCAAGACCGAAGCCATAGCTGCTTCGAAGAAAATTGCTATTTTTAATGAACAAACGAAGCAAAATATTCAAGTCTTTCAAGACAAGTTAAAGTCTGCCATTGAAGAATGTTGCAAGACTCACAATGCTTCTGTCATGGCTCTTGACTCAAAGAAGCGCGAAGCCATGCTCAAGCAATTAGCTTCACCACTTCCTATATTGCAACAAAGGAAGCGGTGTCTCATTGCTGACACTGAAGAAGCTGATGAGGTGAGCTCTCATCCGGCCAAGAAGGCCCCTAGAAAGGCTTCGCCTCCTCGATGCAGAATCATCAAGCTTGGCAAACCCACATCGAAGCCATCCGCCCCCGAAGTCGTTCCACCCCGTGCTCACACTCCTCCTCCACCTCAACCTGCTCCACAACCATCCGCTCAAGACAATTTTGCGCCAGAACCTTCTCCACCCCCTCAAGACATTCCTGAAAAGGATTACTCTTCAGCTCACTCTGCTGAGGAGTTTGAAGACAAACAAAGCGAAGCCCAAGATCAAGTTGTTAATGCTGAAGCGAATGCAGATGCAGAAGTCGAAGCTGAAGCCGAAGCAAATGAGTTGGCCATTGTAACTCAACCGCCAAGGCGAATCACAGATGCACGCAGGCATTGAATTCCTGCTCGTGACACACAGCTAGACTCCGTTTATCCCAGAGAGACTTTTCCCATATTCTTGGGAGAAGGAACTTCTTCAAGACATGGTCCTGAATTTGACATTGAAGTTCATCGCAAGAAGCTTCGATTCTTTGGCACTAGTCCATATGCCTCACCAAGAACTGCAGATGACCTTCGATTCTGGACCGCCGAACAGCAAATCCTGTACACGAAGCTTTACTGCCAGAAAGGTGTTCTGTTCAGACACAAGTACTTGGACATGCACAGTCTTTCATCTGCAACGTGCTTCCAAAACATCATGGAAACTATCGAAGCACAGAATTTGACTGGATTATTTGCTATGGAAACTCCATTCAACTCAGAGCTAGTGAAGCAATTCTATGCCACACTATATGTCTCTGGAATCCCAGGTGATACTAGCACATGGATACTTGAATGGATGATTCAAGGGAAAGTGTTCAGAATGCACTCAGATGAATTCATGGAAATTGTGAACATCCCAAGGCACACAGGAGAAATTGCAAAGGTTCACAAGTTGCCGGATCCCACTGAAGCAGAATTTGCATCTCTATTGGATCCCGAAGTCACTGGAGATCACATGCCAGAAAACATTCGCCCGAAGCATCTGGTGTTCATTTCAAAGACTTGGTTCTTTATCTTGTCAAACTCACTGATGCCTCTCAGTTCTGCGAATGAAGAATCAAACATTCTTTATCCTACTCGTCATGCTTTAATGAAGCTCACCCATGGACATGTGTTTGACTTCGAGGATTGTTTTCTTCGATACATGGTACAAGCTGCTGAATTGGTAAGTCAACTGAAGCCATATGCTCCTTGGCTGCAAGCCATTTGCAACCATGGACGCAGCGAAGATTACACTGCGAAGCATCACCCAAAGCTATTCTGCCCTCCGGTCCGCGATACAATGAATATCTTCAGGCGGCCAAATGACCCATTTGCAACATATGTTGGAGTCAGACAGCACGTCAATGAACGCAATATGTCGAAGCGTTATCAGAAAGAAGTGTACCACTTTGAAGTTGCTATTCGAAACCAACGGCTGCTTGAAAACTTCATCGAAGGAAATCAGCGCCAGATGCAACATCTATCTGATGAGATAAACAGAGTTGGTAACATTGCCTTGAACAACAACCAATACTTGAAGGTGTTGAAGCGTCATTCTTGGAAAGGTTTACGGAAATTCAACTCAGTGAAGAAACTCGAAACCGATCGGATTTTCAAAGAGTATCCACATCTTCAACGTTACTTCTCCAGAGATGATACGGTCGACCGCCCCAACCCCAAGATCCCTTCGCTGGACAAGATTGATGAAGTCTTATTCGTCAACCCTGCTGAACAGATTCGCCCCGATACCTTTTCGGATGAAGACTCTCACACATCGAAGCACGAAGACGATCCTCTCGACGACAGCGACCTTGAATTGCTTCAAGCGCCGATGGACTTCGACGAGGAAGAGTCACCGGCTTCGACCCAAGGCGAAACTTCTGCCGATGCTTCTTCATCAGGCGAAGACAATGTGCAGGGTCCCAGGGTTGCAGCTAATGCGTAAATGACTCTTGATTTACAATCTCAACCTTTTGTCCAATTATTGACAAGAAGGGGGAGAAAGTAGCATCGAGTTTAGATTCGCTGCGGGGTTTTTGGGTTTTGATTCGATTCGATCTTTTGCATGTTAAGTTACGACAAACATTCCATTCTTCGATTGGGTTGTAACTTAAGTATTACTTCGGCTGTGAGCTGTTTTATCTTATATGTCAATAACCCCCGTGCTTGCAAGTTGCTCTTCTATGTTTTATTTTGCAGGTGGTTATTATCTTTAAGTTCACAGGTTATTGGATGATTGCATACTCTTCAAGTCATATCCTCTATATGCAATTGTTTCGCTAAGATATGTGTTAGACTTCCCATTGATGATATTCTTCAACAAGCATTTTCTTCGATTATAAAAGCTTCGATGCTTGCATTCAGGGGGAGTCAAAAGCTTCATATCTTAGAGTTTGCTCTCAACTCAATTCAAAACTCCAAATCTTTTTATCGATGCCTGTTTTGTCAACAATAGTCCAAAAAGGGGGAGATTGTAAGAGCAAAGTTATAACCCCATGAGTTTTGGATATTGTTGGTCAAAACAGTAGAGGAACTAACAAGTTTTCTAGTGTGAAACATATGGTTAGGTTCCTGAAGTTATAGGTTGGTGATAAAGCTTCAACGAAGATTTACTCATTTATCGAAGCATACCCTCTGGAGTGAAGCTCATCACGGATGTCGACCCCTAAAAAGATAAGGAATCCTGAAGCACGTCTCATTGAAGAAGATGACCAAGATGGCGAAAGACATAGTTGTTTTTGCGTAGTTCTTTTTACTTCCTTGAGTCATAGAAAAAAAACCGTACTATCAAGAGGGGTTTAGTAAATGTACTCCGAAGGTTTTGATGAAAAGACTCAGATCGAATACAAACCAGTGAGAAGCCAGAGTTGAAGAAATCTCATGTGAGCTAGGTAATGCTTCACCAGCGAAGACTTTGTTCTTTCGGCTCCTGAAGCAGAACCAAGTCCGTGAGTCAGCTTTACTTGCACCGCAAGTAAAGTTGCGCTTTGATTGGAAATATGACCGTTGGGGACAGGTGTCAAGCTGTCACATCGGGTCACTTCAGTCATTTCGCACCTAGGGATTGCCACCTATAAATACGCCACCCCAGCCCTCATTGGCTAGCGGATGCTCTAAGATTAATTCCTTACAGAAGAGAGAGAGAGAGCAACTCCACGGAAGCAAAACCAAAACCCATCCACCGAAGCATAAGTCCTATTGATTTGAGTGATTCATTATGACTTAGGAAGAAGTTTGCTAGCCTTTTTATCTTGGAGAACTGCAATTCTCCTAGACGGTTAGAGAGTTGTTCTTCAGAGAGCGAAGAGTTATTGTCGCCTCGAAGTCCAGTTTGTCAAAGGTTTCGATGATTTCCTAAATAATCAACCATGAGTGAAGAACTGACCAAGCTCAAGGAGATTGGTGCAGTGGAGAAACGGACGGAGAGAGGTTAGCTCCTGTGTTCAATCACATGTCCCTCCAACCAGACGTAGCACTTTGCAGAGTGTGAACTGGTCGAACAAACATCGCCCAGTCAAGATTTCGTTTTACTTTCCGCACTTACATTCATCTTATCAATTGATTCAGTGATCCGCCTCGATGCAATTGATTCGATGCTTTTGATTCGCTATGTTTTGCTTCAATCATGTTCTGCTTCGATGTTTACCTTTCTGTTGAAACTCTTCTGCTGATTAAGTTATGCTTCACTTCATAGTTTCATGAAAAAATTTGAAGTGATCATTCACCCCCTGCCCCTCTGATCACATACTTGAACTTACAGAAGGGGCCCACTGTCAGTGAGTGTTAGTGAGGGGGGTTTAGGGTTAATTCCCTGCCACGTCGGCGGGGTCGACTCCGGTGAGTCGCCGACGAGGTCAGAGTGGCCGGCGAGCTCGGGAGGATGATTCCCTGCGCCAAAAAGGACGCAGTGAGCTCCATTCAAACCAGGAAGCTCTCGCGCATCATCCTGGACCAACAGGCGAGCTCGGGGGGTCACCGGAGCGTTGCTGGCGTCGAGGGAGGCGGAGGCCGTGGATCTGGAGATGTCGGGAGGTCGCTCTGGAGCGCTCTTTTGACCGGGGAGTGGTGCGTTGCGTTGCTGTGGAGACCAGGAACATGACAGGCTAGTCAGTGGAGGAGGTAGTACATGGGAAAAAGGGTGGCATCGTCCACGGCGGCGACATGCCCCTGCTCGCATGGTGGATCCGGCTACGGCTACGGGGAAGGTACGAGACCAAGGGGGAATCACTCAGTAGCTCACCGTGAATCGAACGGAAGCAACAACATGCTCAGGGAGGTCCTATGGCCGGGAAATTTAATAAAGATCTTCACGGCGTCCGGCGAGGTCTCGGGGAAGAATCCGGCGACTTGAAGGCGATTCAGCTCTTGATCCGTTGCAGGCTGGGGAAGACGAAGACGAGGATCCCACTGGACAAGGTTCTAGCGGCTAGCTCGGGCTCGGGCTGCGACTAGCCATGGCAGCACTCTGTGAGGTTCTTCGGGCGTCGACGAACTCACACAGGGAGAGTGGGAGACAACCAGGAGAGGGGGGAAATGGAGGCGGGACGCTTCTGGGCGTCTCCAGGCACGGTTACGTGGACGGGGGAAGCAAGAGGTGGCCAGGGGCACGTCGGCGCGCTCGGCATGGCCGGCACGCAGCAGTGCATGCCCCTGCTTGAGGTAGACGACAAGGTGGGGTGGGCCTGGGCCGGCTGGGGGATGAGTTGGGCCGAAAGGTCAGGTGAGTCATTTTTTCCTTTTCTTTTTTTTCTTTCTGTAATTTTTTTGGCCTGCTAAATAAAATATCTAGGCATTTTATAAAATGCCCCAAATTTTTATATGGACTTCTAATGCATATTGCTAGCCACTTATAAAGTTTGCGCATTTTTAGAATTCAAATAATTTGAACTTTAATTCAAATAGTGCTTTTGAATTAATTCCAAGCTCCTTTTTGAATATTTGAAAAATCCATGAGCATGGGATTGGTTCCAAATCACTTGATATGTGATCACACTCATTTATGAGACTTTTGAAAAATGCAAAAGGAATTTTTGGAGCAACTTTTAAAATGGCCATTTGAATTAAATTCATCTTGGGGGGGGGGGGTTCTCTCTCCCATTTCAATTTAATTTCAAAAAAATTTAACATGATGCAAAGTTACTTGCTAACCCTAACACATACCTAACAGAGGGTTCTGACAACTTGCCCCCACTCAAAATAATCTCGTCCCGAGATTCAGAAGTCTACGGGAGGAAGGAGGGGTACTCGGAACTGAGACAGTCTTCTCTTTCCCACGTGGATTCTTTCTCAGAGTGGTGTGACCATTGCACTTTGAGAAACTTAATCTTCTGACGACGAGTGACACGCTCTGCTGAATCAAGAATGCGAACAGGGTATTCTCGATATGAAAGGTCATCTTGGAGATCAAGTGTTTCAAGGTCGACTTCACGGATGGGGTCCTCGACATCATGTACTCGGGAAAGATGCGGGAGTAGTTCAAGTTGGTAGGCAACTTCTCCATGTTTAGCAAGAATGCGGAAAGGTCCAATATAACATGGGGCCAACTTGCCTTTGATACCGAATCGTTGGGTTCCCTTGAGAGGAGTAACCCGAAGGTAAGCCTTCTCATCAAGATTGTAGCTTTGTTGCCTATGATGACGATCGTAGTAGCTTTTCTGACGAGACTGGGCTGCTTTCAATTGATCACGAACAATGCGAACTTGCTCTTCTGCATCCTTGCTCATATCCGGTCCAAAGAGTTGTCTTTCACCGGTTTCTGACCAGTTTAAAGGTGTTCGACATCGTCATCCATAGAGGAATTCAAAAGGAGCCATGTTCAGACTAGATTGGAAACTATTGTTATAAGCAAATTCGGCGAATGGAAGGGACTTCTCCCAATTCTTTCTGAATGAGATAACACAAGCTCTGAGCATGTATTCCAGAATTTGGTTAACCCTTTCAACTTGACCAGTAGACTGAGGATGGAAAGCTGTACTAAAGGAGAGATGAGTTCCCATAGCATTCTGAAAGCTTCCCCAGAATCTAGATGTGAAAAGGCTACCACGATCAGAATTGATTTCCAAAGGAACGCCATGAAGAGACACAATTCTAGAGACATACAAGTCCGCTAACTGGCTAGCAGTTATAGACTCGCGAACGGGAAGGAAGTGAGCAACTTTGGTAAGTCTATCAATGGAAACGAAGATGGAATCATTTCCTTTTTGCGTTTTTGGAAAGCCAGTGATGAAGTCCATACCGAATTTGTCCCATTTCCACTCGGGAATAGGCAATGGTTGAAGAGTACCAGCGGGTCTTTGAAGTTCTGCCTTAATGCGACGACAAACATCACATTCAGCAATGAACTGAGCAATTTTTCGCTTCATCCTAGTCCACCAAAGTATCTGGCGTAGGTCTTGGTACATCTTTCTGCTACCAGGATTAATCGAAAGGGGAGTATCATGAGCCTCCTTAAGAATTAGCCTCCTAAGATTGTGTTCTCGTGGTACAACCAATCGAGTGCGAAAGAAAACGACACCTTGATCATTTATGGAGAAACATTTAGCAACTCCGCTAGCAATGTTCTTCTTGATCTCTCGAATACCACTATCACGTCTCTGGGCGGCTATGATTTTATCCTCAAGGGTTGGTTTCGCCACAAAGGTAGAAAGAAAGCCATGAGGAACTATCTCGAGATTGAGTTTTCGAAATTCCTCATGAAGAAGTGGTTGATAATGTTGCAACATGAGGTTGTTACAATACGACTTACAACTTAGTGCATTAGCCATGACATTGGCTTTGCCCGGGGTGAAAGAAATTCCTAAGTCATAATCTTTTATCAACTCTATCCAGCGTCTTTGCCTACGATTAAGATCTGGTTGGGTGAATATATATTTGAGGCTTTGGTGATCGGAATATATCTCAGAACGATTACCAAGGAGTTAATGTCGCAAAGTTTTCAGGGCATGAACTAAGGCAGCGAGTTCAAGATCATGGGTAGGATAGTTCTCTTCATGTGGACGCACGTGAAGCATAAGATACCACATGTCTATCTTGCATAAGTATGCATCCTAACCCTAGCCGTGAAGCATCACAATACATCTCGAAATCCTTTTTGGTTTCTGGAGGCGCAAGTACGGGGGCAGAAGTCAATCTTCTTTTTAGCTCTTGAAAGCTTTCCTCGCACTTGGGAGTCCATTGGACTTTCTTATCTTTCTTGAGGATCTCAGTTAGAGGCTTTTCAACTTTAGAAAAGTTCTCGACGAAGCGGCGGCAATAGCTTGCTAAGCCAAGAAAACTTCTAACTTGCTTAACCGATTCAGGTGGAGTCCAGTCAAGGACGGCCTGAACTCTCTTAGGATTCATAGCAATGCCTTTTGCAAAAATCACGTGGCCTAAGCAGGTCACTTCTGGTAGCCAAAATTCACACTTAGAGAACTTTGAATAAAGGCGATGCTCTTGAAGTTTCATCAATACCATCCTGAGATGTTCGGCATGTTCTTCTTTGTTCTTCGAGTAGATGCGAATGTCATCAAGGTAAATTACAACAAATTTATCCAAGTACTCCATGAAGATCGAATTCATCATGCACGAGAAAGTGGCGAGGGCATTGGTTAAACCGAAGGACATGACGGTGTACTCGTAAAGACCATAACGAGTAGTAAAGGCCGTTTTGGGAATGTCCGCGTTTTTGATTTTGATTTGATGATAGCCTAATCTCAAATCCATCTTGGAGAATACTGAGGATCCAGGAAGTTGATCATAAAGATCATTGATCCTGGGAAGTGGGTACTTGTTCAACTCTATCCAGCGTCTTTGCCTGAGATTAAGATCTGGCTGGGTGAATATGTATTTGAGGCTCTGGTGATCGGAATAGATCTCGCAACGATTACCAAGGAGGTAATGTCGCCAAGTTGTCAGGGCATGAACTACGGCAGCGAGTTCAAGATCATGGGTAGGATAGTTCTCTTCATGTGGACGCAACTGGCGTGAAGCATAAGCTACCACATGTCTATCTTGCATAAGTATGCATCCTAACCCTTGCCGTGAGGCGTCACAAAAGATCTCGAAATCCTTTTTGGTGTCTGGAGGAGCAAGTACGGGTGCAGAAGTCAATCTTCTTTTTAGCTCTTGAAAGCTCTCCTCGCACTTGGGAGTCCATAGGAATTTCTTATCTTTCTTGAGGAGTTCGGTTAGAGGCTTTGCAACTTTAGAAAAGTTCTCGACGTAGCGGCGACAATAGCTTGCTAAGCCAAGAAAACTCCTAACTTTCTTAACAGATTCAGGTGGAGTCCAGTCAAGGACGTCCTGAACTCTCTCGGGATTCAAAACAATGCCTTTTGCAGAAATCACGTGGCCTAAGTAGGTCACTTCTGGTACCCAAAATTCACACTTGGAGAACTTGGCATAAAGGCGGTGATCTCTAAGTTTCATCAATACCAGCCTAAGATGTTCGGCATGTTCTTCTTCGTTCTTCGAGTAGATGAGAATGTCATCAAGATAAACTACAACAAATTTATCAAAGTACTCCATGAAGATCGAATTCATCATGCGCGAGAAAGTGGCGGGGGCATTGGTTAAACCAAAGGACATGACGGTGTACTCGTAAAGACCATAACGAGTAGTAAAAGCCGTTTTGGGAATGTCCTCATTTTGGATTTTGATTTGATGATAACCTAATCTCAAATCCATCTTGGAGAAGACAGAGGATCCAGCAAGTTGATCATCAAGATCATTGATCCTGGGCAGTGGGTACTTTTTCTTTATCGTCGCTAGATTTAGCGGGCGATAGTTTACGCACATCCTTTCTGTTCCATCTTTCTTCGTTACGAACAGAACGAGGCAACCCCATGGCGATGAGCTAGGGCGGATAGAGCCTTTTGCCAACAAAGCTGCAAGTTGGATTTTAACCTTAGCTAACTCACGTGGGGCCATTTTGTATGGGCGTCTAGAAATTGGTGCGGTTCCTCGCATAAGATCTACAATGAATTCTACGCATCTGTCAGGTGGCATGCCCGGCAGCTCTTTAGGAAAGACATCCGGGAAGTCACGAACCACCAGAATATCTTCAAGGTCGGGAAGGGGAAGCACATTCAAAGAATGTATATGGGTTCTCGATCTTGGTGAGGAATAATCTATTGTCTGGCCTAAAGGATGGGTAAGTCTAACTGACTTGGCTTTACAATCCAGAAAAGCATTTTGTCTTGATAACCAATCCATACCAAGGATGACATCAATGGATGAAGATTTGAGGGGTATGAGTGAAGCAAGGAATACTAAACCCTCAATTGCAATTTGATTGCCATGACTTACTCTATTAGTTTTCCATCTTGACCCTGGAGTTTGATTTATCATTGGGGTGGACAATTCAACAAAGGATAAATCATGACAAAGTGCATAACTTTCCAACATGAATGAATGAGATGCTCCTGGATCGAAGAGAACGGAAGTAGGAACATAATTGACTAGGAGCGTGCGAAGAATAACGACAGAAGTGTTGTCAGTCTTGTAAGACCCCTGACGCGGTACTAACTCTAACTAGTCGCTTTCGCGTCCGGTCGGAGTTAGAAGCGCATCAAACGCCACCGGCACACGACACTCGCACTCGTGTCGCTGCCGGATTCTCGACAACAGGTATATAAGCATAACTCTAAGAAAGGTAATACAAATAGATAGATATATAGAGCAGGGCATACAACGCCACTGTCTAATAATATAATATCATCAAGAGTACATCTCATCAATACATCAATACATCAAGCGGAAGCATAATGGGGACCGAGTACGGTCAAGATCCAAATTGCCCTAGAGAGGGCTACACATAAATGTCCACCCACGGGAACGTCTGAGCCCAACTAAAGTAACGTCCGGTGCTGGGGTCGAGGTAGTAATCCACTGCAGCGGCCGATCAGGCAAAGCGGTAAAGACAGAAATGTAAACGGGGGTGAGAACATGTCATTACGGAATAACTAACGCTACAGGTAAGGTAAAGACAGAGACAGGTTGCAGCCGTACTAGCATATATGGTGGCTACTCGTTCTATCAGAATAGAGATGAGATCCAAGAAGTACGTTGACAACGTGTCACAATTCGGCTATTCACCTACTTACGCAAACATAACACAACCTCGTTTCCCTCTCGGTCCCCCTTGGACGAAGAAAGACAACCAAGGCACACACACGGTTTGTCAAGTTTTATAGCATGATTATCATTGATGTTATTCTATGAACAAGGAGTAGGTCTCAAGTAGTCCATAACCGCGGACACAGCTTTTCGAAAAGATTTACCCTGCAGGGGTGTACCAACTGTCCATTATAGACGTCGAATGTACGCCCGGTTTCCACTTGGCTAGGTAAGTGCCTGAAACTCCGGAACGTCAGAGTCCCTCTAACTAACAGCGCACATATCCGGGTGGCCCCCGGTGAGTCGACACCCAACTCAAAAGCTGGCCACGCTCTCGAATCGGACTCTATCGTAAGACTCCAGGTTTGGATTACCGATTAGTTCTCTTATGAGACCGGGTCCTCAACCGGTCTATTTGGGCCAGCCAAGAAACTATGTCCTCATGGCCCTGGTTTGGTTTGGAAACAACTGGGGATCCAACCAGCACACACACATTGCAAATGTAAATCAGCTCGGGCCACCACTAGAATGTACGAGGCTAGGTAGGTAAGACAAGGGGGCCCCATAAAACCCCACACACGATTAGGCACGCTCGTCAAGAAACACAATACCCGGAACTCGGGTCCTAGGTGACTCAAATGGAACAAAGCACCAGACGGGAATAGTCCAGCCTTCCACCTTTCGTCGAGTATAAATTAACATCATTTAACAATAATAAATATCAACCAACTTCTTTTATAGCATGATATCCCAACCATAAACATATAAGGTAAGCAGCAAGTTTTCTATCCATACTAAGCAATGGCTGAGCAGCGGTAACTTAGCAGTACAATGGTTTGCTGGGATGTGGGGATCATGGTTGTATGGGTTTAAACATGGCATATAAGGTAGATAGGATCAAGCAACAACGTTCTAGATCTACAGCTAGGCAGGAGCAGAAAGTTATAAAGTAATGACACAGATCTCCCCCTTTCCTGGTAAGGTAGTCGAAGCAGCACCCACGGTACCCTCGTGCTCGGTGTCGGACAGCTCCACGTAAGTCTCCTCGTCAGTCTCGAGTGCTAACGTAAGATACCGGCAAGGAAAACACACAAGTAAGCAACTGATGCAAACTCAAACAAGGATGGCATGTTCAAGTTTTATTCACATGATAAGACCCTGTCTAGTCAAATTGAAATGAAGGTGATGACGACAAGTCATCCCTTTCATATGCATTTTATTTACATTGTAAGGGCTTTGGTCTAACCCTTAAATTAAATGTAAGTAGCATGGAAGCATGACATGAACAACAAGCATTACAAGAATTTAAATAACATGAAAGCAAAACAATGATTCCGGAGACGGAGTAGTGTCGGTGAACTTGACACACAGGAAAGTGCAACAACAGTTGGAACCCAGCCACATTACATATGACAATATGTTAGGGGCTGGATTGAAAAGAAGATGACATGGAACAAGATTGAAGAGATCAGATGATCAACATTTCAAATGCACTGAAGTTGAAATGTTGCAAGCAGAAGACCTGAATGCCTCTGGACGAGGTGATCACACCTAGATTTCATGAGTTGCTCAAACCATCATGAAAACATCACTGCTGAAATCCTTGCAGAAAAGCACCCCAAAAACATATATGACATGTCTCCATTTTGAATTTGCAAGGGCAGTTGCAAATTCAACTGGAGTTCAGGGGGCTGAGTAAAAAATTGCACCACATGAATTCTGAAAAAGGTTCAGATGATGAAATCATCATCACCATGCAACTCCTTGCGTAAAACTACCCCAATTTCATATATGGCATGGGTAACTTTTGAAAAATGCTCAAACTTGGCAAAAACAAGAATTTACAGGGGGCATTTTGTAAAATTGGTCAAGCTCCAAATTATGGATGGCCCAATTGCAAAAATGCATATCACCATGGGCATCAGTAGCTCAAACTACCCCAGAATCATATATGGGAAGCCCCTTTTTGAAAAGGTGCTCAAAACCAGATTTGAATTTGAACTCAAATTCAAATTTGAATTTAAACAGAAAAGGAAAAGAAAATAAAAAAAGAAAAACCGAGAGGAATTGGCCTCACGGGCCAGTCTCGGGCGCTCGGGCCCAACTCTACCTCCACGGCCCCAGCGAGCAGAGCCCACCCGGCTGAATCAAGCCCACGGCCACTCCACGGCCCAACAAAAAAAACAAAAGGAAAAAGGGGGGTTCTGCGTCGGCTGGGACTCGATCCCACGACGCCTCCCACACCGGCTAGCTCGCTTGCCACTGCGCTGCTGCGACTCATCTGCACGAAGGCAGCAGTACAGCAAGGTGAGGTATTCCCTCCTAGCACTCCTCTCTGAAGAAAAACTCGTTGCTTTCTGAATCTGACGACGGCGGCGACTTCCCGTGATGTTCATGAGCAACTCCGGCCGTCTCCCGCCACGCTCTGCACTGGGATCCCAAGGTGGTACGTTCCTCTACGCCATGGACTCGCGCCAGGTCGTCCTCCTCTACTGGATTCGTCGGATTCGACAAGGGTTCAGGCGAGCGGCGACGCGACTGACGATTACCACTGCGGCTTCCGGCGAACTTTGGGAGAACCTAGCCTGGCGTACAGATCGACTACGGCCACGCCACGACGTGCAACATGAAGCTGGCACACCCCTCTTCGCAACCGTACTCCAGATCAGGGTTCTAGGCGCACGACGGCGACGAGACGTCGACCTGAACTTCGCAGCGGCGGCCAGTTCAGTGCGCGTTCTTTAGACTCTGAGACCCGCGAACTCCAACACGCGAAACGCTACTCCTTGCAGCTATACGCACGCTCTGGACGTGCTCAGTGCACGTCCGCACGCGCCTCGAACTTGCCCGACCACGGTGAGCACCCGACATGGCCGGGGTCCGTGGCACGGCGGCCGGCAACTACGACGTCTGACGACCTCACTAATCGCATACGCGCAAAGGAAGGGGACGGCACCAGAGGCTCACCTCGGGGAGCCTGAAGGCGACGCGTACTCTTCGAACAGAAGGCGTCCACGGCACCGTCGTCGGGGAAGATGACTCCGCGGCGGAGCTTCACGGTGCGAGGGCCCAATCCGCGACCCTGGCGAGAAATCCCTGCAAACGCAAGGTGAAGATGGCTTAGGATTGCAACTCGCACAGCGCAATTGCAGAAAAGCAGAACGGCGGCGACGAATTGGAGGCATCTCTTCGTCGGCTCCGCCGGAACAGGGGAGAGGAGAGGAACGCACCCGGCGGCGGGGAGAGGGAAAAGATGGGGGGGAATGGAACCCTAGGGCTCCGCGGCGCGTCCTGCGTGCTCAAATAGGGAGCTCTCGCTCTCCCTGGACGGAGGGCTCCACCTCCTGTGGCCGGACGTGCTCTGTGAGAGAGAAGGGGGAGGGGACCTCTGTCCGCGCTGGAAAGACGAAGGAGGAGCGCCGTTGGATGGAGATCGCACGCCACGGGCGTGAGCCACTTACCCCTTCGCAGCCGGGCTCCCAGCCCAAATCGGAGGAAAAGGCCAGACGGGTCGGGCCTGCAACAGGAATTCCAGCAAGCAAACGAAAAACGGCTCTATGGATTCCTTTCCATTCAAAATTAAACAGAAAGGTAAAAGAGTTTTCCCAGATTAATTACAAGGAATAAAAATGCACAAAAATATGCAAAATGATCCTTGTAATATTCCTCAATTTCCAAAAATGGTTTGGGCATTTTTGGCAACAACAAAAATGTGAGCTCATTTTGAATTTCAAAATCACTTTGAACTAGAGCTTTTATTTTTGATGAAGTCAAAAATACCTTGAGGATCTTTAAACCCTTGCAAAGGCAAAAGAAATGGCTAGGACAAAAAATTGGGGTCAAGAAGAGTGAGCATGCAACAAGGAAAAAAACTCCAATGCCCTTCTTGAACCACTTTGGATGCAAAGGAAAACAACCCAACATGACTCCAATCCCATTGCCAATTAAAATCATCACATGAAATAACATACACATCCACCATGCCAAGTTACAAGTCCAACAGAGGAAGTAGAATACATAGTGTTTAGTGGATTATTACATGTGGGCTGTTATAAGTCTCTTCAGCTGAGACCTGGTTCACACGTCCACGAGTGGCGGGAGGAGCGGGCTTGGTGGTGCAGATCTTTGGGGGTGGCTTTCCACGACCATTGTTGTTACCTCCGGCACGTGGTGGATCATTCTGAGTCTGGTGCTGATTTTTCGGACACTCGCGAGAATAGTGACCTGCCTGGCCACACTTGTAGCAGGCTCCAAAGACAGTGCGGGAAGCTGGGTTGTTAGGTGGAGCTAGGTGGAACGGAGCTAGTGGACGAGGCGCCACAAAGGATGGCCTCGGTGGGTGGTTCTGGCGGAACATGTTGTTGGGGATCCAAATCTTGCGCTTCTGATAGCCTAAACTGGATGAACCATCGTCTCTAGGGTGCTTGCGGAAATCATTTGGGGTGTTCATGTCCTCTGCCTTGATGGCCTTGTTGAAAAGGACCTGGAAGGTGGCGAAGTCATGCAGATTGAGCTCACGACGGAGTCCAGAATTGAGTCCCTTGCGGAACCTCTCTTGCTTGGCGTCGGTGGAGACCTCTTCAGTAGCATAACGAACCAGTCGGTTGAACTCACGACTAAACTCGTCAACAGTCCTCCTGCCTTGGGTGAGGTTGTAGAACTACTCACGTTTGTGGTCCATCAGACCCTTTGGAATGTGGTGCTCACGAAATGCAGTGCAGAACTCATCCCAAGTTGTGGACGGTCCAGCGGGACGCATGTTCAGGAAATTTTCCCACCAAGAGCTAGCTGCACCCTCAAGGTGGTAGGTGTCATAGTTGAACCTGTCACCATCTGCAACATGGCCTGCCTGGAGCTTCCTCTCGATGTTGCGAACCCAGTCATCGGCGTCAAGGGGCTCGGTGGAGTAGCTGAAAACCGGGGGATGAAGCCGGATGAAGTCATTCAAAGACACCAACTCGTTGCGCTGCTGAGTGGTGTTCTGAGCTATGACCTCCAGCAACTGGTGAGAGTCCCTTCGATTCCTTTCAACCTCCATAAGAACCTGAGCCATCGTGGGTGGCAGTGGAAGATTGCCTTCCTCCGGATCATTCCCACGAGCATGGGCACAACCAAGTTGGCCACGGGTTCATTGAGACATCCTGAAGGTTAAAACCAAAGTCAAACAGAGTTGATTGGAAGAGTCTAAACAAGGTATTGAAGGTACTGGATGAATCACAGAGCAAAGGAAGTAATCATCTTGACAACAGGGTGATAAAACCATACAAGCCATATATACACAAGCTGTCATACAAAACATACATCGTTTTAGTACAATATCCAAGATAATACAAACGTGATGAAGATGATACATCCTTCAGAGGCACTCTGACTTCCTATACATTATTTATCTAAGCCTCTGGAACTTAGAACACCTTGCATACAACATACTAAAGATACTACTACATCCTCACTAGAGAAAGACCACAGGCGGTCTCACTCTTCTCCATCTCCATAGTAATCCTCGTAGAAGTTACCCATGTAACCTGGCAGCTGAAGATGACCATCGGGAAACACAGAGGCATGCGGACCATGATATCCATTTGGGAAAGGATGGGGCCTAGGTCCAGCGTAGGGTGGAAGCAGAGGACCACGGGTGGAAAAATGCCTCCAATCTCGGGCCAAGCAACTCGAGAAGGCATCTGTGTCCTGACTGGGTAGATAGCATCATGCTCCACTGATCCAACACTCACAAATGGAGCCAGGAGTGTAAGTGCTCGATACAAAAGGACACGAGTGGCGTGAAGCTCAAAATGAAGGGCACGTGCATCACGATCCCTATCACAAGCGTGTCGAGCAGTGATCTGAAGCAAAGGATCCTCCAAGGAGTGATCCGAGTACAATCCAGTGTAATATCCCTCTTCTCCTGGAAGTGCAGCAGGGATATAGCGGAATGGTGACCCACCAAGTATTGCATGCTCCTCTCTCAGCAGTGTAACACATGAGTATGCAGCATCCAGCACAACCATGTTCTCGGTCATCCCAATGCCATGTCCAAAGAGGATAGGCTGAGTGACTCCAATGTGGTGCGGGTAGATCCTCACAGTGTAGTGGAACTGAGTCTGGTTGAAGTCAAGGAACTGCTCCTAAACGGTCTACTCAGGATACCATCTATAGCCAATGAAGGACATCATCTGTGTCAGCACGGCTGGATGCCCACGCACATCGAGGCACCTAGTCATACGAACAATCTGTCGAGGGGGAAGATCTTCCATCTGAAACAGAAAGAAGGAGTTTGAAAATGCATTAGATTATGAAGAAACCTGGAATGAATCGGACAGCATAACGGCTGTAATTGCAAGAGAAGACAATTTCTTAAAACATAGGAACAACACTTACACACGATGTAAGAAATCAGGAAGCACAACTACTCTAGCAAACCGAACACAACTCTCCTACGGCTACAAGGAAGGAAACAACGAGATGTTCTAGTAAGACATAGATGAGCCTAGTCCTATCTTCCCGTAGAACAAGATGAGGGTGACTCAGAACTCAGAACGATGAGGGTAACGAGAAAAAAGATGCCTTATGTTGTTCCCTTATATACTAAGAGTAACTATATAACTATCGAAGGCTAGACTCGACTTCGACCAAGGCTGATAATCCTACAGTCAGTCCTACTCTGATACCAAGTCTGTCGGGACCCGGGGTTTGCGTATGCAAGTCCTGTGAAAACACAATCTTATGGAGAGCCGAGAGCCGTACCCACTTGTCTAAGAAGACAAGGCCAAGCACAGAACGCTCTTGGAAAGCATCGAACGTGAGGGGCATCCCATCCAGGCCGGATGATCGACTAACATGGTTCCTCATCGTCCGCACACAAGTCTAAATGATATGGGTGGTGAACTCCCATACTCATAGACAAGTCGACTCAACCATACTATCGATTGTATTCTAACACTTACATAAACATACTCCAGCCCGATCACTTAGTCTGGGTCTCGGGTGGGCTCGATCATACAACAAAGTGTGCCACGTGACCGAGTCACGAGCAATCGCATCGCGATTCCCCAAGCTGCGCACATCTAAGGGCCACTTGGTGTATAAAAAACCGCCAGCAAGATCACAACCAAGCTCTCGAAAACCCATACTAAGACATGCACGTTATAATCATACACGCAGCATACATGTCTAGTATGAACAGCAGGTATCATCACATTTCTCTACAACACTACTAGAGAAATAGCTATACATGGAAACCTTATTAGTGGCGCATTTTATATGTAATGCGCCACTATGTTGTAAGGGGTGGCGCACTGGTAAAAAATGCGCCACCCATAAGCTCTTATAGGTGGCGCATTTTCCAAAATGCGCCACCCCTAAGAGTGGGCCAGCCATGGATCCCTTTATACGTGGCGCATTTTGAGAAATGCGCCACCCCTAAGCACCTTATAGGTGGCGCATTTTGGAAATGTGCCACCCCTAAGAGCTTATGGGTGGCGCATTCTGGATATGCGCCACCCCTAAGGAATTATTGGTGGTGCATCCAGAATGCGCCACCCATAAGCTCTTAGGGGTGGCGCATCTTGCATATGCGCCACTACTAAGAAAAAACTGTGCGGGAAAATTCCCAAATACACCCCCCCGGGTGGACCGCCTTTTCAATTTGAAAAAAAAAAAAGAAAATGATAGAAATGTCAAAAAAATAAAAGAAAATAAGCTTCCCATATGATATGTGGTCTAGTTGTTAGAAAAAATTACAAATATGAATTTCAACTTTTTTTGCAAAATCTCTCGAGAATTTTGTAAAATGGGCTTAACTTTTGCATACGACCTCCGATGAAAAAGTTTTTTATCTGAAAAATCATCTACTCGAAAAGTTATATCCAAATTCGAAATTTTTTTGAATCCTCAAAAACCTAACAGGAAAAAAGTTACGGACGTTTGAAGATCTGGAGGCCAAAAAAATGAGAAAAAAATTGAATTCTTTTCTTGAACTTAGTAGTGGCGCATTTTGTAAGAAATGCGCCACTAGTAACTGAAAAAAATTGAAATTTTCTTAATTTTTTTTTTTTTTTGAAATAATTCAAAATAGGCTAGAGGACCAATCGGGAAGTTTAAAAAAAGTTAAAAAATTTAGATAGAAACATTAAAAAATTTATAAAAAAAAATTCAATTTTTTTGAAAAAATATCGAAATATGCTAATGGTCCCATCGAGAAAGTTTCAAAAAAAATGTTGAAAATTTTAGCACACCCATGAACATTAAACAAGGTCCTAGACATCAACATGGTTTAATAGGATTTATATGTTAGATATATCAACAAGTGCCTGCTAGGTGAGCTGGAGTGAGAGTTGAATAGAACCGAGAAGTTAAGCGTGATGGGGTTGGAGTAGTGTTAGGATGGGTGACCCTCAGGGAAGTTTGACCACGGAGGTTAGTTTGACTAGGACTACACTAGCTTGGCTTCAGGCGTCGAGCTCCAGGAAAAATCCACCTTCGGGGTCAGTGGGTTCATCTAAAACATAGAATAAGCAAACGTGTGTACAAAGTCGTACTCAGCAAAACTTACGTTGTAACTATACTACTCATGCTCAAGTATCAAAGTAGAAGTTCCAGCATTGACTTGGCTAGTCCTGAACTACGAATACCAGAATGAGGTAAGAAGCGTACACGAGTCCACTATCCAAGTCTCCCAAACAATTACACCACTATGGTGCCTTCCTCGACTTCCCACGAGAAAGCACGCCATAGCACTCACACTTATCTTGGCAAGTTTTAGAGTAACTGTTGAAGTTTTCTAATAATCAAGCTAAGCTTTCCAAGCAGTCCATAACCGCAGACACGGCTATTCGAATAGTTTTGTTAACCCTGCAGGGGTGTACTGCTACACACATGAAACTATCAGTTACCGCCGGGATCTCGTCACCCTTCAAGCGGGTGTCGGCGATGATAATCTCCACAACTTTTACCTCACAGCCAACTCAAGTTCACTGAAGACGCCTATCTTGGATGGTTTCCACATTCGTAACCCGGACGGTTTACCGAAGTGGTCCCAGAAAATGTGTGCGTGGTGCATAAGCCGGTCTCGGTTGAGTCGTTCTCTCACTTAGCATCCAGGCCACAGACCTACCGGAACTCCGAACTACTGCGACTCATTGAACTGAGAAGGGGTGAGTTAGTAGGTTGATCGGGGGTCCGTTTTCCCAACATGTGTTAGTACACTTTGTCTTGGATCACCACACAAGAACTCGGTCTTAAGGTGGTGTTCAACGAGACAACCCACTGTGTACTCCTACACAGCCTCTCATTGTTCACCTTGTATTAGGACAGATTCGCCAACACATTTCCACCATCATCAACATGATCACTACCATCCCGACTCACATAACAGTAGCAACATTGTATCACTCTAAGCATGAAATAAGGTGTAACAGTTGCAGGGGCCACATGATATCTATCAACTCCTACATTTTCTAGGATTGTGGTTTGCTTACTACTGTGACAAATGATAGGTCATGCAAAGGAATGGGTTCATCTATGCGGTAGAAACGTATCATGGTAATCATCCTAAACAATGCATAAGCGAGAATGAGAGGGAAGTGGGATTTTATCGACATGATCAATGGGGGTTTGCTTGCCTTGCTGACGAGGGTCGTACACTGTATCTTCAACGGAGGGGGTGATCTCGGGTTCATATGCAAACAACACAAACAAGCAATCAATATAGTTTAAAACGGTTCATATGCATGTTTGCTTCTGTCCCCCCCCATTTTAAAATGGGAAAACATGAAAACAAAGTGCATATTCAGAATCCTTGCATTTTTCTGATAATTTTACATATATTATATGTTTAATTTGGAGTTAAAATGAATTAGTTATGAATTTCCAAAGTTTAAGTCATTTTCTGCCTTTTCTGGATTATTCTATTAAATAGAAATTCAGTTTATTGTGTCATAGTGAAGTCATGCTGACGCAGGGGCTGCTCTGACTGGTGGGGCCAGCCTGTCAGTGTTAGTGGGGTTAAGCTCTGTTTAGTTTAAATTAACAGGGGTTAATTAGTGGGCAGGGGCCCAGTGTCAGTGAGTGTTAGTGAGGGGGGTTTAGGGTTAATGACCCTGCCACATCAGCGAGGTCTTCTCCGGCGAGTCGCCGGCTAGGTCAGAGAGGCCAGCGAGCTCCGGAGGACGATTCTCTGCGCCAAAAGGACGTAGTGAACTCCATTCGAACCAGGAAGCCCCCGCGCATCATACTGGACCAACAGGCGAGCTCGGGGGTCACCGGAGTGCCGCTGGCGTTGAGGGAGGCGGAGGCCGTGGCTCTGGAGATGTCGAGAGGATGCTCTAGAGCGCGCTTTTGACAGGGGAGTGGTGTGTTGCGTTGTTGTGGAGACCAGGAACACGACAGGCTAGTCGGTGGAGGAGGTAGTGCATGGGAACAAGGGTGGCGTCGTCCATGGCGGCGACATGCCCCTGCTCGAATGGTGGATCCGGCTACGGCTACGGGGAAGGTACGAGACCAAGGGGGATCACTCAGTAGCTCACCGTGAATCGAACGGAAGCAAAAACAAGCTCGGGGAGGACCTGTGGTCAGGGAATTTAACGAAGATCTCCACGGCGGTCGGCGAGGTCTGGGGGGAGAATCCGGCGACTTGAAGGCGATTCAGCTCTTGATCCATTGCAGGCTGGGGAAGACGAAGACGAGGATCCCACTGGACAAGTTTCTAGAGGCTTGCTCGGGATCGGGCTGCGAGTAGCCATGGCTGCGCTTTGCGAGGTTCTTCGGGCGTCGACGAACTCACGCGGGGAGAGAGGGAGACGACCAGGAGAGGGGCGGAATGGAGGCGAGACGCTTCTGGGCGTCTCTAGGCGCGGTTACGTGGACGGGGGAAGCAGGAGGTGTCCAGGGGCACGTCGGCGCGCTCCGCATGGGGGGCACGCAGCAGATCGTGCCCCTGTTTGAGGTAGACGACAAGGTGGGGTGGGCCTGGGCCGGCTGGGGGGATGAGTTGGGCCGAAAGGCCAGGTGAGTCCTTTTTTTCCTTTTCTGTGTTTTTTCTTTCAGTAATTTGTTTGGCCTACTAAATAAAATAGCTAGGCATTTTATAAAATGCCACAAATTTGTATATGGACTTCTGATGCATATTGCTAGCCACTTAGAAAGTTTGGGCATTTTTAGAATTCAAATAATTTGAACTTTAATTCAAATAGGGGTTTTGAATTAATTCCAAGCTCATGTTTGAATATTTGAAAAATCCATGAGCATGGGATTGGTTCCAAATCACTTGATATGTGCTCACACTCATTTATGAGACTTTTCAAAAATGCAAAAGGAATTTTTGGAGCAACTTTTAAAATGGCCATTTGAATTAAATTCATCTAGGGGGTGTTCTCCATCCCATTTCAATTTCATTTGAATTTTTTTTAACATGATGAAAAGTTACTTGCTAACCCTAGCACATTCCTCACAGAGGGTTCTGACACATGCAATCCCGGGGTCAAACTTGTTCATCTTAAGAAGATCATGAATTACCTACTACTTCCTCATGAGCTAAACAAGAGGCTCAAAACAGAAGATTTTGAACATTTAAAGATAACACATAAATTCTATACTTACAGGAGTAGTAGGGGAATACCACGAATAGGAAGGTATGGTGGACTCATATGGAAGGTATTGGTTTCAGGGTATGGATGCACAAGCAGAAATCGACTTGGCAAAGAGTTTGGCTAGCAAAGGCTTTGAGAGAACAGACAATTGATGCTAGCTTATATGCAAAACATATAAATCATAAACATTAAGGTAAGCATAACACATGAAGTTGTCTTCCTTGTCAACATAACACTTCAAGCATAACAACATAAAGGTTTTGGCTATGTCTCTACTTGGGAAAACATGCATGTTGTCAAGACCAATGCTATGTTTGCAAAAATTAAATAAAGTTTTCAAATACATACCTGATATAAGGTCAATACTCCCCATAAGAATCATCATATAAGGTCGATTTCATGAAGAGAATACCGAGTGTAGCGAAGGAACCAATAGACTTCTCATTAATATTCAACATAGACGACTCCACACTCACGGATACAAACTCTCCACAGAAAGAGTGATAGACCTCAATGCATACACCTATTTCATATAATAACTTCCCTAAACATGATATTGTCAGAACCCCAACTAGGGTAAGTGCTAGGGTTTGATTGCTCCTTTGCATCATGTAAAAATTTCAAAAGAAATTCAAAAATGGGGAAAAGAAAAGCCCTAAAGAATTTAATTAAATGGCCAGACAAAATTTGCTTCCAAAAATTCCTCTGGTATTTTTGAAAAGTCTTATAAATATGCATGATCACATATAAAGTGAAGTGGGTCCCACTGCATGAACCAAGATTTCTCAACAATTCCAAACAGGGCATGGAAATTAAATTAAACTCCAATTTGAATTAAATTCAAATTGTTTGAATTTCAAAAATCTCCAAAACTTGTGAGTGGCTAGTTATATGTATTGTAAGCCCACATAAAAGTTTTCAAGATTTATAAAAATGCTTTGCTATTTTTTTCAAAGAAAAACATAAAGCATAAAATAGAAAACAGAAAGAAAAAATAAGAAAAAAGAAAAAGGAATCCCAGCCCACCCTACCAGGCCTTGGGCCAAACTAGTTCCCCCACGGCCCAGGCCACCAGTGTATGGCCCCCGATGCGGTGCTAACTCGAGTTAGTCGCTTTCGCGTCCCGCTCAAGTTAGTAGCGCATAAAAGGCCTCCGACTCACGACACTCGCACTCGTGTCGCTGCCGGATTCTCGACAACAGGTATATGCACAATGAACTTAAACTAAGACATAATTATATAGAGTCCAGGGCATACATCGCCACTGGGATTTATTACAACATCTCAGAGGTCCGTGGACCCAACAGTATATCATGCAACAAGCGGAAGACAATCACGACCGAGTATGGTCAAGAATCCAAATTTCCCTAGAGAGGGCTGCACATGAAGAGTCCACCCACAGATCGTCGAAGCCCAACTATAGGATCTACTGAACGAAGTCATCCTCATCGTCGTCCTCCGAGGGAACCTCCACGAAGTAAAGTCCGGTGCTCGGGTCGAGGTAGTAGTCCACTGCAGTGGCCGATCAGGCAAAACAGTAAAATCACAAAAGGAAAACAGGGGTGAGAATATATCATTATAGGATAACTAACTCCCTACGGTAAGACAAGATAATGGTAAAGGTTGAAGCCGCACTAGCATATATGGGTGGCTATCGTTCTATTGGAGTAGAGGTAAGATCCAAGAATACACGTGACATCGCGTCATAATTCTGCTAACCACCTACTTACGTCAAACATAACTCAACCTGGATCTTCTCTCGGTCCCCCTGGACGAAGAAAAGCAACCAAGGCACTCACACGGTAGGCAAGTTTTAATTATGATTCAAATTGATGTTATTCTATGAACAAGGAGTAGGTCTCAAGTCGTTCATAACCGCGGACACGGATTTTCGAAAATATTTGACCCTGCAGGGGTGTACCAACTGCCCATCATAGGCTTCGCATGTACGCCCGGTTTCCACTTGGCTAGGTAAACGCCTGAAACTCCAGAACAACCGAGTCCCTCTAACTAACAGCACACAATTCCGGGTGGACCCCGGGGAGTCGACATCCAATCCAAAAGCCGGCCACGCTCTCGGATCGGCCTCTTCCGTATGGCTAAGGTCGGGTTTAGTCTCACCTATAAATCAGAGGACTTCCCTAGCTCACTAGTGTGGACCAACCAGAGGAACTATGTCTCCGTTGGTCCGGGTTGCTTCGAAAACTGCTGGGGTACCAACCAAGCACACACACGTTTGTAAATAGTAAATCAGCTCGGGCCACCACTAGAACTGTATGAAGCTAGGTAGGTAAGACAAGGGGACCCCAAGAATCCTACACACGATTAGGCACGCTCGTCAAGAAACACAATACCCGGAACTCGGGACCTAGGTGACTCAAATGGAACAAAACATCTGGCGGGAACAGCCCGGTCTTCCATCATTCGTCAAGTATATAATTAACATCATAATAATAAATATGAACCAACTTCTCAGATAACATGATATCTCAAACCATAGCATAGGGTAAGCAGCAAGTTTTCCTACTCATACTAAGCAATGGCTGAGCAGCGCTAACTTAGCAATGCAAAGTTTTGCTGGGATGTGGGGATCATGGATGTTTGGTTTTTGAATGTGGCATAAGCAAGGTGGATAGGATCAAACAAACGTTCTAGACTATAGCTAGGAAGGTAGGCAGAAAGGTATCAAGTAATGGTATAAATATTCCCCTTGCCTGGGTAATCGGTCGACGGAGCAGACGTAGCAGGGTCCTCGGGCTCTGTGTCGGAAACCTCCACGTAAGTCTCCTCGGCAGCCTCAGGTGCTAACGTAAAGTACCGGAAAGAAAATCACACAAGTAAGCAACGAGAACTAATGCACATTCATGGATGGGATGACCAAGTTTAATAGGCATGATGTGACCCTATCATTTCAATTTAAATGAAGGTGGTGACGACACGTCAACAACTTCATAGGCAATTATTTACATTTTTATGGCCTTGGTCTTAGCCTTAATTTTGGTGCAAGTAACATGGAAACATGGCATGATCAACAACAACAACAAGGAAACAAATGTAAACTAACGATTCCAGAGATGGAAGGTGTCGACGAAAGTTGACACCGGAAGGTGTTAGAGATGAAAAAGTGTGAAAGATGTGACAGGAATTGCAAAACTTTGAGGTAGAAAAATCCGCTATCATGTGACAACATGACAGTGATGCATGACTGGAATAGATCAACCAGAATGGAAAAAGACTCGACATGCAAAGATTTCGAGGATGAAAAGGTCAGTGGTGGCACACGTGATAAATGTATCATATTCCATTTTGTACTTTCTCAAAATACAAAATTGACAGCACCATATTAATCCTTGCCTTTTTCTGCCTCAAAAACATGTATAACATGTGGGCATTTGAATTGGAAAACACATCCTACAAAAAAGAAGATTTGAGAAAGAAAAGAAAACCAGAGCCACACAAAAAAAACGTGGTGGAATTGCTCCAGGGGGGGCTCGAACCCAAGACCTCCTGGTTACAACCGACGTCGCTCTGCCACTGCGCTACAGCTTCGACACTCCACATACGAGAGGAAAGAGCCAACTTGAGCAGGGCTAAGGATGACTGAACCTGAATAAGATCTTGATGCGGCAAAATAAGAACAAAAAAAAGGGGCGCTTGGGCTGCCCAGGATTCGAACCAGAGACCTCTCACTACTGGAATTCACCAGTTTGCCATGTACCAAGTGCTTTGCCGTCTGCATATTGTCGGGGCGGACGACAAAGAGGTGTTTTGCCATCAGTTGCTGACGGTAAAGAATGGCTGACGACAAAGAATGCTTTGCCGTCTGCTTTTAATTTGACCCATGGCAAAGAATTCTTTGCCGTCTGCTTTCAGTTTGACCCATGGCAAAGAGTGATTTGTCGTTTGCTTTTAGTTTGACACATGGCAAAGAATGCTTTGCCTTCTATTTTTTTTATTTGACACATGGCAAAGACAACTCTGTGCCAACCGTTTTATTTTAGCTGAAAGCAAAGAGTGCTCTTTGTCAAAGCAGTTGTATCATTCTTTATTTGCTTTGAAAATGCAAACAAGTTTGAAATGGTATAAAATTTGGAATGATGTTGGTATATGATTCCTAGAAGAAGTGAAAAAAATTTTGAATCTTTTTTCTGTTTATTAATATAGTTTTTTAGCAGAATACACTAGATAAAGAAACACAAATATATTTACTCGTTTTCTATTGGCTAAGGACTAGTTCCCACGGATCGTTGACGTGGCGAAGGAAAACAACCCTCACCAACCGTGCGGACCCCACCTCCTAACCCCACCACGCCTCCACGTTCTGCCTTATCTTCTCTCTCTCCACCAAGTCTCATCCTCACCAACCGCACATGCATAGCCAGGACGCACATGCATGTCCAGGACCGCAGCTAGCTTCAGTGAAGGGCTCACGGCCAACAATGTCCAGCGCCGCCCCGGTCAAGGCCAACGCGCCCATCCTCCCGTGCTTCCGCCCCATGCGTCGCCCTGCTGGTCAAGTCCGCCGCCTGCTAGTCAAGCTCCAGTGCGAGGCGACCGCAGCCACAGGCGTTCTCCGGCGTGGCGCGCTGGCGCGGTCAGCGGAGCGCCGAGCGGAATCCGGTGTGGCGCGGCCACCAGCAAGAAGCCCAGCGGCGCGGCCAGCGGTGAGGCGCGGCCACCGGCGCGACGCGACCTCCAGCGAGACACCCAGTGGCGCGTCCAGCGGTGAGGCGCGGCCACTGGCTTGGCGCGACCTCAAGCGTGGACTTCTCCATGGACGTCGCCGGCGTCTTCCGCGCCCCAAGCTTCGAAAAGTTGGTCGCCATGGACGTCATCGGCATTCACCTCGCCCGAGCCTCGAACGGCCGGTCGCCATGAACATCATCGTCGTCCTACTCGCGTTGAGCCTCGAATAGCCAGCGTCCTCCATGAACAGCATGTAAGGCCCCTGATGCGGTACTAACTCTAACTAGTGGCTTTCGCGTCCAGTCAGAGTTAGAAGCGCATCAAACGCCACCGGCGCACGACACTCGCACTCGTGTCGCTGCCGGATTCTCGACAACAGGTATATAAAGCACAACTCTACAAGATAGAAATACATATAGATATATAAATAGAGCAGGGAACACAACGCCACTGTCTAATAATACAACATCATATGAGTACATCTCATCAATACATCAAGCGGAAGCATAATAGGGACCGAGTACGGTCAAGATCCAAATTTCCCTAGAGAGGGCTACACATAAACATCCACCCACGGGAACGTCTGAACCCAACTATAAGATCCTACTGGTCGAGGTACTCGTACTCGTCGTCGTCCTCTGGGGGCACCTCCACGAAGTAACGTCCGGTGCTCGGGTCGAGGTAGTAGTCCACTGCAGCGGCCGATCAGGCAAAGCGGTAAAGACGGAAAAGTAAACGGGGGTGAGAACATGTCATTATGGAATAACTAACGCTACAGGAAAGGTAAAGACATAGACAGGTTGCAACCATACTAGCATATATGGTGGCTACTCGTTCTATCAGAATAGAGATGAGATCCAAGAAGTTACGTTGACAACGTGTCATAAGTCGGCTATTCACCTACTTACGAAACATAACACAACCTCGTTTCTCTCTCGGTCCCCCTGGACGAAGAAAGACAACCAAGGCACGCACACGGTTTGTCAAGTTTTATAGCATGATTATCATTGATGTTATTCTATGAACAAGGAGTAGGTCTCAAGTCGTCCATAACCGCGGACACGGCTTTTCGAAAAGATTTACCCTGCAGGGGTGTACCAACTGTCCATTATAGACGTCGCATGTACGCCCGGTTTCCACTTGGCTAGGTAAGCGCCTGAAACTCCAGAACGTCAGAGTCCCTCTAACTAACAACGCACAACTCCGGGTGGCCCCCGGGGAGTCGACACCCAACCCTCAAGCTGGCCACGCTCTCGGATCGGAATCTTCCGTATGACGCAGGTCAGATTACCGGTTAGTTCTCTGATGAGACTGGGTCCTAGCTGATCAGGTGGACCAACAGAGAACTAAGCCCCACTGGCACAGTTTGTTTTGTAAACAGCTGGGGTACCAACCAACACACACACGATGCAAATGTAAATCATCTCGGGCCACCACTGGAATTGTACGAAGCTAGGTAGGTAAGACAAGGGGCCCCCATAAAACCCCACACACGATTAGGCACGCTCGTCAAGAAACACAATACCCGGAACTCGGGTCCTATGTGACTCAAATGGAACAAAGCACCAGACGGGAATAGTCCAGCCTTCCACCTTTCGTCGAATATAAATTAACATCATTTAACAATAATAAATATCAACCAACTTATTTTATAGCATGATATCCCAACCATAAATATATAGGGTAAGTAGCAAGTTTTCTATCCATACTAAGCAATGGCTGAGCAGCGGTAACTTAGCAGTACAATGGTTTGCTGGGATGTGGGGATCAAGGCTGTATGGGATTAAAACATGGCATATAAGTTAGATAGGATCAAGAAACAACGTTCTAGATCTACAGCTAAGCATGAGCAGAAAGTTATAAAGTAATTACACAGTTTCTCCCCCTTGCCTGGTAAGGTAGACGAAGCAGCACCCATGGTACCCTCGGGCTCGGTGTCGGACAGCTCCACGTAAGTCTCCTCGTCAGTCTCTGGTGCTAACGTAAAGATACCGGCAAGGAAAACACACAAGTAAGCAACTGATGAAAACTCAAACAAGGATGGCATGCTCATGTTTTATTTACATGATATGACCCTGTCTAGACAAGTTTAAATGAAGGTGATGACGACAAGTCATCACTTTCACAGGCATTTTATTTACATTGTAATGGCTTTGGTCTAAGCCTTAATTTAGGTGTAAGTAGCATGATAGCATGACATGATCATTAAAGCATTACAAGAATTTAAATAACATGAAAGTAAAACGATTATTCCGGAGACGGAGTAGTGCCAGTGAACTTGGCACAAGGAAGGTGCAACAAAGGATGGAACCCAGCCACATAACATATGACAATATGTTAGGGGCTGAATTGAAGAAGAAGATGACATGGACCAAGATTGAAAAGATCAGATGATCAACATTTCAAATGCACTGAAGTTGAAATCTTGCAGGCAGAAGAATGGAAAGCTCCTGGATCAGGTGATCACACCTTGCCCTCATGAGTTGCACAAAACACCATAAGAACCTCACCATTGAAATCCTTGCAGAAAAGCACCCCAAAAGCATATATGATATGTCTCCATTTGAATTTGCAAGGGCAGTTGCAAATTCAACTGAAGTTCAGGGGCTGAATGCAAAATTGCACCACATGAATTTTGAAAAAGGTTCAAATGATTAAATCATCATCACCAGGCAACTCCTTGTGAAAAATTACCCAAAATCCATATATGGCATGGGCAATTTAAGTTTTGAACAAACTTGACAGAATCAAAGAAATGAAAAGGGCTTATTTGCAAAATGGCCACACTTCAATTTCAGAAGGGGTCAAATGCAAAAGTGGACCTCACCATGTTGGTCAGTAGCTCAAGCTACCCCAAAATCATATAAGGCATGCCCCTAATTACAAAGGATGTTCAAATCAGATTTAAATTTGAAAGCAAATTCAACTTTGAATTTAAACAGGAAAGGAAAATAAAATAAAAAAAGAAAAAGGGGGAGGACTTGGTCGCATGGGCAAGCCTCGGGCACTCGGGGCCCAACTCCACTCCACTGCCCGGCTGGACCGAGCCCACTCCACAGCCCGGCTGGACTCGGCCTGCTGGCCACTCGGCAGCCCACTCACTGACGTGAGGGCCCCGGCTGTCAGCCTCTGGACGAAACGACGCGGAATAAAAAGGGGGGAGCCAGGGATCGAACCTGGGTCTCCCAAGTGCGAGCAGGTCTCCCTCTCCACTGCACTTCGAAGCATTTTCTGAACATAGAGAGGAGCCAACGCAGTTAACCTATGCTGCACCCGGGATCTGAACTTCGTCAGAACCCCGACCTGACAGTGCACGGCGCGAAACGGCGACGAGGCCCTCCACGGCTATGCTACACCAGCGACTGGATGGCGACGTGCAGCGCGTAGAGGGCACACCCAGGTACCCATTCCTGGTCTGCGACGCACCGGAGACGCAGCAACGGCGACGCGAGCCTCACCGGAAAAACACGGCGGCCACGGACTACAGTAAACTTCAGAAACATGCAAACTTACACGGGGGGGCGCCAAGCTTCCACCTTTAAGGTCACTGGTGTGATCTGGACGCGGCCACAACACGCACGCACTCGTCTAGACCACGCCGGGATCACGGGCTTCACCGGCGACACAGCGGGTCGTGCCACGGCGGACGGCTTCGCGGACACACGTGCGCGGACCTACTGCTACTGCTACGGGGAGGAAGAGGGACGTCGTCTCGCTCACCAAGGGGTGGTCGTTGACGACTCGCAACGGGACGAAGAAAGGAGGTCGACGGCGACGAGGAAGCAGACGAGGTCGGAGGCGGGGTCGTCATCGCGGGAACGTTCAGAAGCCCCTCCCTGATGCCTGCGTGAAGCAAACGGGAAGGTGAGACCATAGATGGTACGAAACAAGCGCTAGCCCGAGGAATCGAGGCGAGGCGGCGACGAATTCCTCACCGGATTCATGGCGTCCGGCGGAACAGGGGAGGAGAGATCTCGCACGAGCGGCGGCGGCGGCGGAAAAGGTGGGGAGGAATGGAACCCTAGGGAGTTATTGAGCTCGGTTGCGCGGTATAAAAGGGGGTGGCTCCTTCCTTCCACGTCGACGGGCGTCGACGTCAATGCCGGCGTCGGCTGTGAGAGCAGGAGGGAGACGACGTGGAAAGGCGCTCTGTCCACGCCGCCCGATCCCAGATCAACGGCGGACGAGGCCCCCTCCGTACCGCTTCGCTGGAAAACGGCTGGGCCACGGGATGCCAGAGGCCCAAATGGGCCAGGCCTTGCTGGGAGAGAGGAAACAAAAGAGCTAGGCCCTTTTGAATAAAAGAAATCCCAGCTGAGAAGAGAAAAGGAAAAAGAAAAAGAAAAAGGAGATAAAGAAATATAAGAAAGATATTTTAAAAACTCCTTTTCTCATGCCAGATCATCCAAAACTGGTTGCATAATTTTGGATGCAGAGAAAAATTCCCCAAAAATTCAAACAGAACCATTTCTATTTAAAATTAAATAGAAAAGGCCTTTGGAGAGTTTTTGAGAGAAAAGCAGAAGGTTCAAAATTCCATGAGCTTGAAATTCTTAATCCTTGCATTTTTCTAGATTTAACAAAATTGGTTTGACCAATCTTGGCAACAACAAAAATGTGACCCCTTTTGAATTCAAATTCACTTTGAACTAGGGCTACTGTTTTTGGTGGTGGCAAAAATGCTTTGAGGATTTTAAAACCCTTGCAACAACAATTGAAATGGCTAGGCTAAGTTTGGGGTCAAGAGGAGTGAGCATGCAACAAAGAAAATTCCTTCAACACCCTTCTTGAACCATTTTGGATGTAAAAGCAAACAACCCAAAAAGGTTCCAATCTCCAAGCCAATTAAGATCATCACATGAAATCTCAATAACATCCACCATGACAAGTTAAAAGTCCAACAGAGGAATTACAATTACATGGTGTTTGATAGCTTATTACCTGTGGGCTGTTACACAGCAGCACTAGCAGCAGGGGACGACGTCCTCCTTGAAAAGAAGCAGACCATGGCAGCGGTCGTGGGGCTCCGGCGAGGTGCAGCTAATAGCTACATTTTTTTTATATTTTTATCTATCTCTTTGCTGTCTGTTTATCTCTCACCCATGGCAAAGAGCATGCTTAGCTTGCCGACAGCCAGAAGAAAAGCGGACGGCAAAGAGCTTTGCCGTCCGTCGATTATATGTAGACGACAAAGCACCTCTTTGCATGATAAATGGCTGATGAGTGCTTTGCCAACCGCCAGCAGACGGCAAAGCACTTTGCCGTCCGCTTTGTATATGTTTGCCGACAGCCATGGCAGACGGCAAATTGTGGAATTCCAGCAGTGTCTTGGTCTTGAGAGCAGGGTGCCAACCAATCGGGCTAGAGGAGTTTTACAGCAAGAGAGAAAACGGAATGGAGATAACACGTGCTGCAGAGATATAAGAAACCGAACGAGATGTGCACTGATGATTTGAACTTCAGGCAACAGGCGCTTGCGGACGGCCAAACACCAGCGTCCGTGGCCTCATCTAGGGTGCTCCGGCAACTCAAAGGAGGGGGGGCAAGTGAAGATGGGACATCCAGGAATCCATTTTCCCCTCGAGCTCGCAACAACGCCTCAAAGACGACGACTTCGACTCTCCGGAAGGTCAAGGCGGAAAACTGGAAACAGAGCCGACAGGGAACACACACGTTGCAAAACGGCGACTTCCGGCGTCCGTGGTGTCGGCTACCAGCCACCGGCTACTCGGCGGTGCGGCTTCTCTTCTAGACGCGACTGCCGCGAACCCATTTTTGCCGAGATCTTGTGCCGGCGCTCCAACATTGGATGGCTTGCTCGCTGGAAAAAAAGCCCCGGCGACGCCGTGCTTGGCTGCAACAGGGAAACTAACGCACGAGGCCATGGCTTAGCTACGGGTAGTGCCGACTGCCAAAAATACGTCCTGGGTGCTCCTGCGTACAACTGGTCACGGCAGGTGTTCTGGCTACAGCGCGGCGCCGATACATCTACGCAGCAAGAGGGAGAGAAAAACGAGGGGCTCTCACAGCGGACAAAAGCGGAGCTGGGGAAGACGTTGCAGGCTCGACGGAGAGGTAGAAGACGCGGGCTCGGGCCTGGAATCGGTTGCTGGAGACGAAGTACGCGATGCAGAGACGTCCTCCCGCGAGCTCGTGGTCGTCGACGTCGACGAAGGCGGCCGAATTGCGCCCTACCCGCCGGCAGCCATGAGAAACAGGGGAAGCTCGGGGGCGAGGCAAAACGATGGCGGCGGCAAAAAACGGAGGGGGGATGGAGAACCTAGGGTTCCTTGGGGAGCCCTCGGGGTGCTTATAAAGGAGGGAAGGTCCAGCGGCCACGTCGTCGTCCTCCTTGCTGCCGTGGCCTTCTCCATCGTGAGAGAGCAGAGAGGGGAGGAGGAGGCCACGGTGTAAAGGTGGAGAAGAAGGGGCCGTACCCCTTTGCCCCGGGCCAGGCCGAGGGGAAACGGGCCCAGGTGGGCTAGGCTTGCAACAGAGACAGAAAAAGAAAGGGAAAACCCCCTTTCCTGTGCCCCTTTCCAATAAAATTAAAGCAAAAGGCTTGGGGAGTATTCTGGAAAAGATTACAAAGGATAAAAATGCACAAAAATATGCAAAATTTTCCTTGCATTATTCCTCAACTTCCAAAAATGGTTTGGGCATTTTTGCAACAACTAAAATTTGGAGCCACTTTTGAAATTCAAAACACTCTGAACTATGACCCTCATTCTTGGTGATGGAAAAAATGATGTGAGGTTTTTAAAACCCTTGGCAATGGAAAGGAAAAGGCTATGCCAAGTTTGGGTTCTAGGGGAGCACAAGTGCAAAAGGAACAATTCGTCAAACACCTCTGTTGAGCCCTTCTGTTTGAATTCAAATTCAAATCAAATGGTTCCAAAACCACTTGGAAAATTAAATCATCACATGAAATTATAATCTTTAGCACCATGACAAGTTACAAAGTCAACAGACAAAGTACAATCTCATGATGATTTCTAATTATTGCTCATGGGCTGTTACAGCACTCCCCCACCAACACAGGATCTCGTCCCGAGATCAAAGTGTGAAACAACTCTGGATACTCCGAACGGAGATGATCTTCACGCTCCCACGTTGCTTCCTTGTCAGAATGATGTGCCCATTGCACCTTCATGAACTTGATGGTATTGTTGCGAGTCTTGCGCTCGGACATCTCAAGAACACGGACTGGACGCTCTGAGTAGGAAAGGTCCGCACTCAGCTTTATCTCGCCCAAGTCAACAGCCTGCTCTGGCTGCTTGAAGCACTGATTTAGCTGGGACACATGGAACATGTCATGCACCATGGACAGACTCTCTGGGAGCTCAAGCCGAAAGGCAAGAGGTCCTCTAGTCTCAAGGATGCGGAAATGTCCGACAAATGTTGGAGCGAGCTTTCCTTTGATGCCAAAGCGGTGAGTTCCCCTCAACGGAGACACTCTCAGGTACGCCCAATCACCAACCTGAAATGCTACACCACGGTGCCTTTTGTCATAATAGGCCTTCTGCCTAGACTTTGCTGCCTTTAGGTGTTCTCGGAAAATCTTCACTCTGTCCTCTGCCTCTTGGATCACATCTGGACCGAACAGCTGCCTCTCACCTGCCTTAGACCAGTTCAAAGGTGTCCTGCACTTGCGGCCATACAAGACTTCAAATGGCGCTGCCTGCAGACTTGCCTGATAGCTGTTGTTGTAAGAGAACTCAGCATACGGCAAGCATTCTTCCCACTTCATGCCAAAGGAGATGACACATGCTCGAAGCATGTCCTCAAGGATTTGGTTCACGCGCTCAACTTGCCCACTTGTCTGAGGGTGATAAGCGGTACTGAACAACAGTGTCGTACCAATCGCCTTTTTGAAAGGCCTGCCAGAACTTAGAGGTGAAAAGGCTGCCTCTATCGGAACTGATCTTCTTTGGAATGCCATGCAAAGATACAACTCTTGCGGTGTACAAATCCGCCAACTGAGCTGTTAAAATGGAGTCCTTCACTGGAAAGAAGTGGGAAACTTTGGAAAGATTGTCAATGACAACAAAGATGGCATTGTTCTTCTTCTGCGAAAAGGGGAAACCTGTGATGAAATCCATCTCTATCTGATCCCATTTCCACTCCGGAATCTCAATTGGCTGAAGCAACCCTGCAGGCTTTTTGTGTTGTGCCTTCACTCTCCTGCACACATCACACTGAGACACGTAACGGGCAACATCCCACTTCATACGAGTCCACCAAAAGCTTTGCTTGAGATCTTGATACATCTTTGTACTGCCAGGGTGAATGCACAGCTTGGAATCATGGGCTTCCTTCATGATGACCTCTCTGAGATCTCCCTCCTTGGGAACAACTCGCTTTTCGAACAACACGGTGCCGTCATTATGCACTGAAAAGCAACCGTACTTTGGAACTGAGGCGGCAATACCCTGCTTGATCTTTTGTATCATTGAGCTGCGAGACTGAGCTTCACGAATCTTCCCATGGATAGTGGGATCTACCACAAGGTTGGCAAGGTAGCCTGCTGGAACTAGCTCGAGATTGAGCCTTCGAAAGGACTCACACAAATCAGGGTGGATCTTCTGCACCTGGATATTATTGCAATCGCCCTTGCGGCTTAGCGCATCAACTATGACATCCGCCTTCCCAGGCTTGTACTGAATATCAACTGTGTACTCAGTAATGGTTTCAAGCCATCTTCTTTGCCTCAAGTTCAGATTTGGCTGAGTGAACAAGTACTTCAGACTCTTGTGGTTGGTGAACACATCCACCTTCCTCCCTAAGAGGAGGTGTCGCCAAGTGATCAAAGCGTGCACAACTGCTGCAAGCTCCAAGTCGTGCGTGGGATAATTCCTCTCACCTGTCTTCAACTGCCGTGAGGTATAAGCCACAATGTTCCTTCCTTGCATCAAAACTCCGCCTAGACCTTGCAGAGAGGCATCACAAAACACCTGAAAAGGATGTGATTCATCTGGCGGTGTGATAATTGGAGCTGTGGTCAACTTCTATATCAACTCCTCAAAGGCTGACTGGCAAGCTGGTGACCAAGTGTACCGTTTGCCTTTGCACAACAACTCAGTCATTTGCTTTGCTATTTTGGAGAAATTCTGCACAAACCTCCGGCAATAGCTGGCGAGCCCGAGAAAACTCCTTAGCTGCTTCACATTCTTCGGCGGAGCCCACTCTTGAATAGTGCGGACTCGCTCTGGATCAACCGCAATTCCTTCAGCGGAAATAACATGGCCAAGAAAATTGACCTTGTCAATCCAAAACTCACACTTGGAGAACTTGGCATAGTACCGGTGCTCTCTCCGCTTCTGCAGCACTAGGCATAGATGTTCCTCATGTTCAGCCTCTGACTTGGAATAGACAAGAATGTCGTCGAGGTAGAGGATCACGAACACATCAAGTCATTCTTGGAACAAATAGTTCATAGTTCTCATTATTGTTGGAGGGGCATTTGAGAAGCCGAAAGTCATGACTGTGAACTCATACAGCCCATAACGTGTGCTGAACGCGGTCTTGGGAATGTCCTCTTCACGAACACAGATTTGATGATACCCCGTCCTCAAGTCAAGCTTGGAAAACACCTTCACCCCATTCAACTGTTCGAACAGATCATTGATGCGGGGTAAAGGGTACTTGTTCTTGATGGTCTTCTTGTTGATACCGCGATAGTCCTGGACCAAGCGGCTAGTCCCATCCTTCTTCTGGACAAAAAAAGCTGGTGCACCCCAAGGGGAAGTGCTCGCGCGGATAAAACCGCCTGCCTCCAGCTCTGTCAACTGCTTCTTGAGCTCAATCAACTCCTTCGAACACATCTTGTACGGATGCCGAGAAATCGGCTGGGTACCTGTAACAGCCCAGTTTTTGCAAAAATTAAAATTTTTGTTTTCGGTGTGAATTGTTTGACTGCCTGATTTGTTTGCGGTGTTTGCATCCCCGATTTATCGATCGGCGATTATTTTCCCCCTCTTATCTCGTATCGGACAGAGATCGACCCTTGCCACCCTTACACTCGACCTTTGCGACACCGGGTTTCGCCCGATCACCGTCGCGAAAACCGCACGAGACCAGCCGCAGCCAACGGAACGAAAAACCCCGTTTAATAATTAAACAGGATATTTTTATAGCGCACAGGAAAATGTTGTCAGAATGTCACCGCAGTGAGGTACGATCGATGGGCTCGACGCGCTGAGTGCGTGGTTCGAGATTTCGTCGGAATCGGAGTCCGTATGGAGTCTCGGCGGTCACGAACGCGATCACCGGACACGCTAGAGGGGTACCGAGGGTGTTTGCGTCAACTGGCCAGCCAACCTGCCTATATAAAGACCGCCAGCCTCCCAAACCCCAATTAGGGTTTACCCCATGGAAAATTGCAGCCACGCCCCTAAAAAATCCCCCAAATTGCCCCAGATCCTCCAAAATCCTGAAACCCTAACCTCTCAGATGATCCCAACCGTCAGATCCCCAGATCAACGTCCCAGAGGTGTCCACGTCGCCCATCTGGAGCCAGCACAGCCAGATCCGATGAACCGGCCCCCGTAGGGCCCAGCCGCCGCCGCCGTCGGGCCCGATCCGGGCCTGGAAGCCCGCGTCGCCCGTCTCCTCCGCCTCCACGCCGTGGAGCCTCGCCATCTGCGCTCCTCCGGCGAGTCGCCGACAGCCGGCGCCGCCCCGCGCCCCGGTAAGCCCCCGCCGCGGCCTTTCCTCCTCTTCCACTCTCCTGACCTCCTCCTCCGCCGCCGCAGGAACCCGGCATCGGCAGCGCTTGAGCCGCCATGGCCGCAGCTCGGACAGAGCCCGAGCTCCTCGCCGCCGGTCCACGGGATCCCGACCACCGCGCCTCACCGCCGCCTCCAACTCCGGATCCGCCTCCACCGCACCTCCCGCGCTCCTCACCGATGCCTTGCGCCGCCCGCCCTCGCCGGCGTGGCTGCCAGAGCCGCCACCACGGCCGCTGCCCGATCCGATCGGGAGCGAGCTCGGGCGAGAAACCGCCACCGCTCCGTGGGCCGGCCTGCCCCGAGCGGCCCAGCAGCAGCCAGGCCAGGCTCGGCCTGCCACACCTCCAAGGCCCCGCCAGGCCGGATCCAGGCCAGATGGGCCGGCCCAAACGTGAGCCCCTCGTTATTTTTCTGGAGAACCCTGCGAATTTCTGCTAAGTCTGGAAAATTGTGTGATGTATTCATTTTTTGCGATGCTTTTTCCCGTTAAACCGTAGCTTCGATGAACGTGCCCCCAAAACAAAAGTTGCTCAGTTTTGCGTGCTCTAGCTTTCGTATGTAGAAAGTTTTTCGTTTGAGGTCGTCTTGATTATGTAATTGTGTGCTGAACAGGGCATCAGGCCATTAAACTCCTACTTTTTCCTGTTTAGTGCTGCTGTTATTATTTTGTTGCAACTTTGCATGATGATTGTAACAAATCCATGAGGCCTATTCCATTGATTCCTTTTGCGTTGTGTTAAGCAATGTTTCTACTTCAGTTTCATGCATTCACATGCCATATTTGCTTGCTGCATCATGTTTATATCTTGCTCCAAAGTAGCTATCCTGATGTTATTGTGCTGCTATTGCTGAAACTGTTATTTTGTTGCAACTTCGGATGACGATTGCTTCGCAACCGTTCATCGGAATTGAGTGATTCCAATTGCATATTGTTAAGCATGATGTCTACTTTCATCCCATGTATGGCTATGTCATCTTGCTGCACTTTTGCATATAGATTTACCCCTGTTTATACAGCATGTGTGCATAACTTGTCCTGCTTATAACTTTTTAACCGTAGCTCCGATTGCGACGATTTAAATATGAAACTTGCTTAGTTTTGTGTCTAGTTTAATAATTTGTGCTCCTTTGCCATGTTTGATCTTGTTTACCTTCTGTTTGACTGCTAATTACACTGCCTGCCACTGTAAACTGTAACTGCTATAACTTTTTATCTATTGCTCTGTTTAAAATGTTCTTTATATGTAACTTGACTAGAATTGCATGTAGGTTGTGTTTTTGTTGTTCTTGTTTGCTAATAAAAATAATAAAATATTGTTTAGGGAAAAACAGTACCAAATGCAATATTTATCGTGGGGTCCGCAATAGTTTGCATGTCTAGGATTTCACCCCACTTAAATTGACTAGCTTAGGTAGTTTACTTTGTGCTTCACCTCTTGACCTGTTTGTGTGATATGCCATGCTTGGTTGAGTTGCCATGTTAATAACCGTTGTTTGATCACCTGTAGCTAAACAACTTGAACCACCGTAAACATGCGGTATTCGTTGTGTGTGACCGATACCCCACTTAAACTGCTAGCAGCCGTTCTCGACGATAGATCCGTATCGCGTTGCCTTGCCTTGTGTTGTCTCTTTGTTCTTGTATTGCTCCGTAGTAATAGTGGTGCACCTTTGATTGCTTTCCAGTGTTTACTTCTTGTGTGCTTCCGCGGGTACCTCTCGGAGACGATGCAAGCTTGCGATCAACTACACCTTCGGAACCCGACTTATCAACAGGCAAGGACTTGCATTACTTATGATCCATTCTATTTCAACCAGCGGTTTGCATGCTAGAATAGGTTAGGCGATGTTTGATCCTACCACATGTTTACAGCCTCTTTTAAACCGATACAGCCATGTCCCTTCCCAGCAAACCCTATACTGCTATGTTACTATTGCTCGTTGCTCAGCCCCTGCTTAGTATGCATGCTTAGGATGCTACGATGTTACCCTGTTACTCTTTGGGTTGGGATATCACTTTATTATTATATTATTGTTGATGATATGATTATTATAATGTTGACTATATTCGACGAAGGATGGAAGGTCTAGGCTATCCCGCCCCGACGCTTTGTTCCATTCGAGTGACCTAGGATCCGAGTTCCGGGTATTGGTTTTAAGACTGAGCGTGCCTAACCGCGTGTGGGATTTTATGGGGTCCCCTCTTCTTACCTACCTAGCTTCAAACATTTCTAGTGGTGGCCCAAGCTGATTTACCATTTGAAAACCGTGTGTGTGTCTGTTGGGTCGCTCCTGGCAGATATTATTTAAAACAACTCGGACCAGTGAGGACATAGTTCCCTTGCTGGCCCATCATGACCGGCTGAGGACCCGGTTATCCCAATGTGTGATGAACCGGCAATCCAAACCTGGAGTCATACGGTAGAGACCAGATCGAGAGCGCGGCCGGCTCCTGAGCTGGGTGTCGTCTCACCGGGGGCCACCCGGATTTGTTCGTTGTTAGCTAGAGGGACCTGTCGTTTCGGATCTCTTGGAACTAAATCATTAAATGGTTGCCTATGATGGGTAGCAACTGAGAGTGATGGACGTGCGTGCGGAGCCTCGTAATGGGAAGTTGGTACACCCCTGCAGGGTTAAATCTTTTCGAGAAGCCGTGTCCATGGTTATGGACGACTTGAGACCTACTCCTTGTTCATAGACAACAACAACTGAGATAATCTTAATATAACTTGATCAACGTGTGTGTGTGCCTTGATTGCTTCTTCTTCGTCGGGATGCGAAGAGGAGGACAAGGATAGGATAGGTGTTATGTTTGCGTAAGTAGTTGATAGCAAGAATTGTTGGAGGCGATTCCTCATCGAATGCTTGGCTTCTTATCTTACTCTTTAGATCGTTAGCCACTTCATAAATGCTAGTGCGGCAGCAACCTCACCACTTACCCCTTCCTTACCGTAAACTACTAGTTGTCCTAGAATGACGAGTGATGAAGTCCTTGCTGGGTCAGATGACCACTACAGTTGGATGCTGAGTACCTCTGTACTCATGATACTACCCCCAAACTCTTTTCAGGGTTCTGATCGACAACAGGTATGGTGATCGACGTTTCACGTGGAGACTCGACGACGACTAGTTAGGCGGATCCCGGCGGAGGGCCTGGACCCGTGTGGTTATGGGATCGATGTTTTTCTCTTGCCAGTAGGCATTTGATTGTAGTGTGTACTCAGACATGTATCTTCCGTTGTTATATTGTATTTAAGGCAGTTGTATGCCGATTGTATGAAATGTTGTATCCTTGTATCTGTAATGTTGTGATATCATGTTGGAAATCCGGGGCATATGGCTTTATCATATGTCGCGGTGGGACCGATATGTGCTTCGTCCCCGGATCTGGATGGAAACATCTAGATCTGGAACAATAACGCATATCGGGCCTTACAGTACCAGGCTCTAGCTCAATAACGAACTCAATAGCTCGAACTAGGGGAATTCCTGGCAACTCCTCCGGAAAGACGTCTGGGAACTGATACGTCCAAAACGTATCTATAATTTCTGCTTGCTCCATGCATGTTTTGTGTGATATTGCTATCATCTAGATACACTTTCATACACTTTTGATCATATTTGGACTAACCTATTAACTCAGCGCACCGCAGTGCTAGTTCCTGTTTTCTGCTGTTTTTCTATTTCAGTTTTCCCCCAAATAAAAAGTGCCAAAAAAATTCCGGGAAAAATACAAGAAAAATCAGCGTACAGGAAGCTTCGAGAAGAGCCCGGGAGGGGCTAGAGGGGAGCCAGGGGGGCCCAGGCGGCCACCCGGCGCGGCCCCACCGCTGGCCGAGCCAGGGGGGGCGCCTGGGGCCCCTGGTCCACCTCTGGCTGCCCCCCTTCGCCTATTTATTTGCCGTCACGGGAAAACTCCAGAAGAGGAACCCTATTCCGCAAACTCGCCTCTGTTCCGCCGCCGCCGCGCTTCCGAGATCGGGAGCACCATAAGACCTCTTCCTGTCACCCTGCCGGAGGGAGGATTGACCTCCGGGAGTCTCCTCTCCACCATGGATGCTCCCCGGATGTCTCGTGAGTAGTTTTCCTTGGACCATGGGTCCGTGATCAGTAGCTATGTGATGTTCTCCTCCCCTCTTTGATCTTCATTGTTTAGACCTCGTGAGTTGCCCTCCATGATCGAGGCACCTTTGTAATATTTCTGCTGTTGCTATGCTGAGTTTGGAGGGATCTGATGGATTATGAGATTATGTTCAGATTGTGATAGAGTAATATATTTGGTTTTTATCTCTCATATTTTCGTTCCTAAGTAATTCTTGCATGTTCTCCATTGCTGTTTATTGCTATGGCCAAGTAGTAGGTGGTGACTCCAAGAGGGAACGTTGTGCTAGATTGTGGGTTCATACCCCCCGATGACACGCTTGAGTGACAGAAACATGAGTCTAGGGGATGTGTTGTTTCCACAAGGGGGGAAACAACGGTGCTTGTAACCGCGGTTACAAGGATTGTTTACTTTACGCAAAGTTCTTTTTAATGTAGTTGTCGGTTGCTTTGGGTTTACACTTTGGGTGGGGCTCGCAAATTAATACCGGCGAGATGTTCTAGATAGATACCTCAAGGTGGATGATTATTAGTAGATGCAGTTGGATTTTGGTCTACTTATTTCGGCGTACTGCCCGTGCTTTTGAGCCTCTTCCTTTCTTTTGTAGCATAGTTAGCATTGCGGTGTGTTCATATCCTGTCAATTGCCCTTCTGTAATTTGTTTACCTCGCATAGCAGTTTTATCGTCTTTTGGGAGAGAGACATCACTAGTGAACATCACGTATCCCGGTCCATATCCTTATTACTATTTCCGAGCTATATTTACTTTACTGCTTTTACTTGCCATCATTATCCCTTGTGTTTTATCCTTTGTGAACAACAAGACCGGAGGGATTGACAACCTCTCTGAACTTCGTTGGGAACAAAGTTATTTGTGTCTGTGTGCAGGTCCGCGTCAGTTGTGCCGCTGACACCTACTTATCATCTCTGGAATCCTACTGGAGACAAACCTTGGTATCTTCACCGAGGGAAAACTTCTGATGCACTACATCTCAAACCTTCCACTTGGGGTAACCAACGAAGGGCGAGAAGCCATCAAGCAAGTTTTCTGGCGCCGTTGCCGGGGACTCCGAGTGCTAAGATAGGGAAGTTGCACACTACCCTTTACCTTTGTTTTTTAGTCTTGTTAGTTTATCTTTCAGTTTTTATCTTTGTGTCTTTTATCAAAATTTACAAAAAAATCTGCCACACTTGCTGCTACTATGGGTTCCACTGAAAACACCAAGTTGTGTGACTTCACTAGTCACAACAACCAAGACTTTATCTGCACTCCCATTGCCACACCTGCCACTTCAGCTACCTCTTATGAAATTAAACCTGATTTGCTAAACCTTGTTATGAGAGATCAATTCTCTGGTGCTGGATATGATGCTGCTTTACACTTGAATAATTTTGTTGAATTATGTGATATGCAAAAGTATAAAGAAGTAGAAGGTGATGTTGTTAAGCTCAAGCTCTTTCCTTTCTCTTTAAGGGGAGATGCTAAAATCTGGTTTCAATCTTTGCCTAGAAATAGCATAGATTCTTGGGATAAGTGCAAAGATGCTTTTATAGGGAAGTACTACCCTCCTGCTAAGATTATCCAATTGAGGAGTAATATTATGAATTTTAAGCAATTGGATAATGAACACGTTTCCCAAACTTGGGAATGAATGAAATATCTTGTTAAGAAATGCCCTACACATGGTTTGACTACCTGGATGGTTATCCAGACTTTTTATGCAGGCTTGAACTTTACCTCGCGGAACCTGTTAGATTCGGCCGCGGGAGGAACCTTTATGTTTACTACACTTGGTGCTGCCACGAAGCTTCTCGATGAAATGATGACCAATTATTCCCAATGGCACACCGAACGCGCTCCAACAGGTAGGAAGGTAAATTCTGTCGAGGAAATTACCTCCCTCAATGAAAAAGTTGACTTAATTATGTCTCTACTTACCAAGCACCCCTCTATTGATCCTCATGATGTTCCTTTAAATTATTTGGTTTCCCAAGAACAAGTAGATGTGAACTTTATTGCTAGAAACAACTTCAACAACAATGCTTATAGGGGAAATTTTGCTAGTAATCCTAGACCGTTTCCATCCAACTATGGGAACAACAATACCTACCCTAGCAACAAGAACCCCTCCTCTGAATTAGAAAGCATGCTTAGAGACTTTATCACTACCCAAAAAGCCTTCAACAAAAATGTAGAGGAGAAATTATATAAAATAGATAATCTCTCTTTGAAGGTAGAAAGCTTAGCCCTTGATATTGAGATGCTTAAAATTAGAACCTCTCCCCTTGAGGAGAATAAGGCCACTCCTATTAATGCTATCCAGTTACAAATCAATGAAAATATAAGGATGATGGCTAAACTTAAAGAAAGATGGGCTAGAGAAAAAGAGGAAGAGGATAGAATTAAGAGCCTTCATACACACCACACAGTTGCCACTATCCAAATTGTTGAGGACACCCAAACTATTAGCACCCAATGCACTCCTAGTCCCGTTGGACCTATTAATGGTGATGCTAATACCTCAACCGTAGAAAAAGAAACTCCTATGAACATAGAGGGTTTCAAACAAGTGAGCCTAGATGACACTACTAGCACCTTTGATAGTAGTGATATTGATTTTGATAGTTGCACCCTCTCAGAAGTTATTAGTTTGCTACACAAAATGTCTAGAGACCCCCACACTAGCACACTTATCTTGCCTCCACGGAGCATATCACAAATGCTCTCATCAAAGCTAGGGAGGAGAAGCTTAGAGTAGAAGCCTCCATACCTAGGAAGCTAGATGATGGTTGGGACCCTATGATCAAAATTAAATTAAATAACTTCTCTTGCTATGCTTTATGTGATGTTGGAGCTAGTACCTCCGTTATGCCCAAAAGAATATTTGATATGTTTGAATTGAAGCCCTTTGAGCCGTGTTCTTTTGGTGTTCGTCTTGTTGATTCTTCCATAACGAAACCTTTGGGGAAGATCGACGATGTTCTTATAATTGTCAATGACAATTATGTTCCCGTTGATTTTATTGTTATGGATATAGTGTGAACCTTTGTGTCCAATTATTTTGGGACGTCCTTTTCTTCGCACCATTGGTGCGGTTATTGACATGAAAGAGGGGAATATAAAATTCCAATTCCCATTCAAAAAGGGGATGGAACACTTCCCTAGAAAGAAAATCAAGTTACCTTTTGAGTCCGTTACACGGGCTAGTTATTCTCTTTCTCTTGATAAAACATGATTCTTCTTTTGCATTAAGCCTAGCTAATGGCTTTAAAGAAGCGATTTCGGGAGGCAGCCCGCAACGAATTTAGGTGTTTTATTTTTGCTTTTGTTGTGTCTTAATGATTGTTACTTCTGTAGCAACATCATTGTATCTTTATTTTTCAGCTTTGTGCCAAGTTATAACCTCTTAAGGCAAGGGAAGTAAAAGTTGTGACATGCTGTCCAGAAAACATGTTCTGTCCTCGTGACCAGAAAAATTCCAGAAAAATCCCAGTTCATCTTTTTGAGCTGAAATATTTACAGAGTATGCTATATACAATTATGAAACTTCGTATGTTCTGAGTTTTTTGATTTGAGTTGCAGAAGTGCCCCTAAAAAATTCTTTACTATTTGCTGTTCTGTTTTTCACAGATTCTGCCACGTTTTGTCTCTCCTAACTTTTGCAAACCTTAAGCTTTCTTTTTCTTTTCAAAAACTTTTTGGCACTCTTGAGAAACAGTAGCTCTTCAAGAATATCTTTATATACAGTGGGAAAAATTATTTATTAAGGGTACTAACCTCTCTAATCAACTTATGATGAGTTATGTATGAAGGGAGTTTTCAAGTGTGTGATGGAAGATGATGAAATAAGATCCAGGAGTGTCAAGTGCTCAAGCTTGGGGATGCCCCATGCATCCCCAACAAATATTCAAGGAGACTCAAGCGTCTAAGCTTGGGGATGCCCCCGTGCATCCCCTTCTCCATCAACAATCATCAGTTCGTCCTTCGTCTCACTATATTTTTATCACTTCATGCGTTATGTGCTATGCTTGGAGCGTCTCGCTCTTAGGTTTTGTCTTTAGTTTTCTTTAGCTTTGCTTGCTGTTCATACCAAGTTAGATCCCATCTTACTTTGTGTGGGGGAGAAACACGCTCCACTTTCAAAATTTAGAACACATCATAGGATTTTTCCTGCTTATCTTTTTGCTGTTGTGTGTTCTTTACCTTTTCATAGCTACTGCCATGTTTAGTTTTAGTCTTAGTTTGTCTTTAGCAAGAGCCTTGGCATTTGTTTAGTTTGTTGCTGGAACTCTTTTTAGTTTTCATGTTTATCTTGTTAAAGAGAGTTGGTTGTTGCACTGAGTTGTGTCTTGTCTTGAGAGTAGGTAATTGAGGTTGCTATTTAATTTTAGTAGTAACTTGCAATAGTTTTGAGGTATTGTTGTGAGTAATGTTTGAACTTTTGGTGTCAAGAGCTCTTGCCTATTAGTGATAGGTGTCATATTTTGGGCAATCCATGTGTATTTTCAAAACCTACAAAACTAGTTGAGAACTCTAGCTACTAGATGGGTCACTACTCTTCTGAGGGGTCGAATATCAGAGAACACTCACGTACCATGAGTCGAGGATGCGCAAGGATAACCAAACCCCCATACACTCCTCCCCGGGGTACTTGTCTCTTCGTGAACCTCCTTATTAGATTAAGAGTTAACGATAATAAGTGCATGAGTTCTTCGGACTAATGTAAGTATTGAAATTTGACACTTCCACCTTCCCATATTTTGCTAGCCTCTCCTGTGTCGTGCATTGCCTTCTTCTCACTCCGAGAGTTGGTGTCCACTTTCGCCGGTACATCCAAACCCTTGGCATGATACACTCTGTCATCATAAGCCTCCTTATATCTTCCCTCAAAACAGCCACCATACCTACGTATCAAGGCATTTCCATAGCCTTTCCGAGTTATATTGCCATGCAACTTCCACCTCTTCATGACTTGATCTTCATGTCATACATGTTCCTGCTACACTGGCAGCGGCATACATTGCATACATCATGATAGTTACATCTTCTTTATGTTTTGAGTACCTTGTAAAGTGTGAAAGATCTCCTTTACCTTTTTGTAAAATAGAGTGTTGCCCTTAAGTGAGGAAAAGATCCCAAAGTGGACACATTAAAAGATCCCAAAGAGGACAAATGAGAGTTACATAGAAAGAGCCATTGAGGCCAAAAAAAATACAAAAAAATAGAAAAAGAGAAAAAGAAATAAAAAGAGAGAAAGGGGCAACACTACTATCCTTTTGATAGATCCACACTAGTACTCCCTCTATATCCTTGTACTCCATAGAGATGATCATTATGCATATAGCTATGTGGGGACCTTCACACTATAGAACTTGGCTTGCATATTCCAAGGATGAGCCTCCTCAAATGAGCTCTAGGTCTTCATGAGCGAGCAAGTTAGATGCACCCCCACTAGTTCCTTTGGAGAGCTTCTTAGCTCGTATGTGCATCCGTTGCATGGCAATCCCTACTCCTCACATCATATCTATCATTTGGCATTTCTTGCCTATGATTGTCCTCATTGATGTGAACCTTTCTCATCCTTTTTTTCTTCCTCCTCCACCATACTTCTCTCTTTGCCATCCTAAGTGTCAACTCTCGTGCTTACGCTCATCCATTGCATGAGTGCTCAAAATATCGAGAAGGAGTGGATCAAATTGACTTGTACCTGGCTAGTGGTCTGGGGACGAGTGAAGATAAGATTCCAAAGAATACCAAGTGTGAAACTTTAGTAGATTGAGTTCTCAACACAAAAATTACTTTTTCTCGTATTCCCTATCCCCCTTCTTGCACGCAAACACCATTTGGAGACATTCGAGTCACGGACAGCGAGAGCTCTTGCACCTATTGTTCTTTTGTGACTTGTTTCAATGCTAATATAGACTCTTGCATGTTATGACTTGAATTGAATCTCTAACCTTGATTACTTTACTTTTCAAAGTTATTTTATGGTTGCTAGAATGTCACAATAGAAATAATGTTGTTATCATTTACCTACTCGAGGACGAGCAGGAATTAAGCTTGGGGATGTTGATACGTCAAAAACGTATCTATAATTTCTGCTTGCTCCTTGCATGTTTTGTGTGATATTGCTATGATCTAGATACACTTTCATACACTTTTGATCATATTTCGACTAACCTATTAACTCAGTGCACCCCCATATAAAAAGTGCCAGAAAAATTCCGCATATTTTCTGCTGTTTTTCTATTTCAGTTTTCCCCCATATAAAAAGTGCCAGAAAAGTTCCGGGAAAAATACAGGAAAAATCAGCGTACAGGAAGCTTCGAGAAGAGCCCGGGAGGGTCCAGAGGGGAGCCAGGGGGGCCCAGGCGGCCACTCGGCGCAGCCCCACCCCTGGCCGAGCCAGGGAGGCGCCTGGGGCCCCTGGTCCACCTCTGGCTGCCCCCCTTCGCCTATTTATTCTCCGTCACGGGAAAACTTCAGAAGAGGAACCCTATTCCGCAAACTCGCCTCTGTTCCGCCGCCGCCGTGCTTCCGAGATCGGGAGCACTAGAAGACCTCTTCTCGCCACCCTGCCGGAGGGAGGATTGACCTCCGGGAGTCTCCTCTCCACCATCGATGCTCCCCGGATGTCTCGTGAGTAGTTTTCCTAGGACCATGGGTCCGTGATCAGTAGCTATGTGATGTTCTCCTCCCCTCTTTGATCTTCATTGTTTACACCTCGTGAGCTGCCCTACATGATCGAGGCACCTTTGTAATATTTCTACTGTTGCTATGCTGAGTTTGGAGGGATCTGATGGATTATGAGATTATGTTCAGAATGTGATAGAGTAATATATATGGTTTTTATCTCTTATATTTTTGTTCCTAAGTAATTCTTGCATGTTCTCCGTTGTTGTTTATTGCTTTGGCCAAGTAGTAGGTGGTGACTCCAAGAGGGAACGTTGTGCTAGATTGTGGGTTCATGCCCCCCGATGACACGCTTGAGTGACAGAAACATGAGTCTAGGGGATGTGCTGTTGCCACAAGGGGGAAAACAACGGTGCTTGTAACCGCGGTTACAAGGATTGTTTACTTTACGCAAAGTTCTTAATAATGCAGTTGTCTATTGCTTTGGGTTTACACTTTGGGTGGGGCTCGCAACTTAATACCAGCGAGATGTTCTGGATAGATATCTCAAGGTGGATGATTAGTAGTAGATGCAGATGGATTTCGGTCTACTTATTTTGGCGTACTGCCCGTGCTTTTGAGCCTCTTCCTTTCTTTTGTAGCATAGTCAGCATTGTGGTCGTTCATAATCCTGTCAAGTGCCCTTCTGTAATTTGTTTACCTCGCATAGCAGTTTTATCGTCTTTTGGGAGAGAGACATCACTAGTGAACATCACGTATCCCGGTCCATATCCTTATTACTATTTCCAATCTATATTTACTTTACTGCTTTTACTTGCTATCATTATATCTTGTGTTTTATCCTTTGTGAACAACAAGACCGGAGGGATTGACAACCTCTCTGATCTTCGTTAGGAACAAAGTTATCTGTGTCTGTGTGCAGGTCCGCTTCAGTTGCGCCGCTGACACCTACTTATCATCTCTGGAGTCCTACTAGAGACAAACCTTGGTATCTTCACCAAGGGGAAACTGCTGCTACACTACATCTCAAACCTTCCACTTGGGGTAACCAACGAAGGGCGAGAAGCCATCAGGAACTCACAAATAACTTTGACTTCTTCGAGCAAAGGTGCAACTCCTGCATTCAAAGCGTACAACTGTGTTGGTCCTGTCATAGAGCCACAAGTGTACAAGACTTCTGCACCTGAATCATGTCTCAACTTCACCGATCTGGTCTGACAATCAATATTGGCCTTGTGTTGCACAAGCCAATCCATGCCCAAGATGACATCAATGTCGGAACGTGGAAGCAAAATCAAGGAAGCGGAGAAAGGGAGACCCTGAATCTGAATGTGAGCACTCGAAACTCTGACAGCTGAACTGAACTTAGAGCCCGGGGTAGAGATGGCCAAAGTAGAAGGCATCACCTCTGCTTGGAAATCAAACTGCTGAGAGAAAGACTTGGAAATGAAGGAATGAGACGCTCCGGAATCGAACAGAACTGTCACGGGAACTGAACACACAAGCAACCTACCAAGAACGATCTCTGAAGACTGCTGAGCATCTGTGAGCATCACGTTGCTCACCCGAACTACACGTGGCTGTGTCTTCACCATCGCGGTGCTCGGAGTAGAGAGAGGTGGAGGCGGTGGGAGCCGAGCAAAGCGCGGGTCGGTGCAGTTGGGAGACGTGTGCCCCGGCTCTCTGCACTTGTAGCAGATCACGCCCGGCTTGGGCTGCTGCTGCGGCCTGGGTGGCCTCGCGTGTGGTGGTTTAGAGCGAGGCCCCTGCTGAACTGGGATGGCAGGGCGGGCAAAAGTGCGAACAACTGCCCCCCTCTGCTGGAACTATTGTCTCTGCGGTGGCGCCTCTGTGACCCACGTCTTTGCCTTCTTGTGGACCATCACTGCGGAGCTGTGCTCTCTCTGGCGCTTCCTGTCTGCATCCCACTCTGCTCTGGCTGACTCCTGACGGATAGCCTGATCCACGAACTGCGAGAACAGCGTGGGGCTGCATTGAGTGAGCGCGTACTTGATCTCTGTGCTGAGACCCCCACGAAACCTGGCAATCATCTTGGCGTCTGTGCTGACCTCCTCTGGACCGTACCTGGCGAGCCTGACGAAGGCCAAGTTGTACTCCTGAACTGACCTGTCACCCTGTCTCAGAGCCAAGAGTTCCTCTCGCTTCCTGTCCATCAGGCCACTCCGAATATGTGCTGCTCTGAAGTCTGCGAAGAAATCTGCCCACGTGATGATAGTATCGCCCTTGTTGGCCTTGTAGGTATCGTACCAGCTGGCTGCTGCACCCTGAAGCTGGAAGGAGGCGAAGGTGACGTAGTCGACTGGTCTGACGGTGTTTGCATTGAAGTGCTTCTTGATCTCTGCGATCCAGTCATCCGCCTCCAGCGGGTCTCGTGCCTCGGAGAACCTGGGGGGGTTGATAGCAAGGAACTGCTGCAGAGTGGTGTACTGTGGTCGATCATTCCTCTGGGTTGTCTGGTTCTGCAGCATCTGTGTAACAGCCCATGTGCATTAAATAAAAATCACCATGAGATTGTACTTTGTCTGTTGACTCTGTAACTTGGCATGATGCTAAACATTATAATTTCATGTGGTGATTTAAATTTGCATTGGGATTGGAGCCCATCTGGTTTGGTTGAGCTTGCTTCCAAAGTGGTTCAAGAAAGGTGTTTCAAGATTTTTCATTGTTGCATGCATGCTCTCCCTGACCCCAAACTTGGCATAGCCATTTCTTTTGCTATGGCAAGGGTTTTAAAAACCTCAATGCATTTTTACCATAATCAAGAATGGGGGAGGCAGTTCAAAGTGATTTTGAATTCCCAAAGGTGACCCACATTTTTTTGTTGCAAAAAAATGCTCAAACTATTTTTGGAAATTGAGGAATATTACAAGGATCATTTTGCATATTGTTATGAATTTTTAGCCCTTGTAATTAATCCAGAAAAACTCTTATTCCTTTCTGTTTATTTTTAAATGGAAATAGACCAGCAGCAGGTCAATTCCTGGTGGGAGCCCAGCCCACCTAGCCTCCATCCCGCAGCCAACTTGGAGCCTTTCCAGCGAAGCGGTACGCAGAGTGGCTCGTAGCCGTCCGATCAGGATCCAAGCGCCCACCTCCTTCGTCTTTCCAGCGTGGACGACGTCCCCCCGAGCTCCCCTCTCACAACCGACGCCGGCGTCGACGTCGATGACGGCCAGCGTGGCTGGGGGCCTCCCCCCTTTATAAGCTGGCCCCGAGCGCGTTCTGGGAACCCTAGGAACCCCTTCCTCCCTCCAATTTTCGCCGCCACCGCCTGGTTCGTTCTCCAGGACCTCCCCTGTTCCGCCGATGAGGAGTTCAATTCGCCGCCGCCTTCCCGTGTTCGTGGCCGCGCGACCTTCCACATCGTCCCCAGCGTCTCACCGCTTCGTTCCTGTCGTGTAGGGGGAGCAGGGCACCTCGAATCGGGCCCGCGACATTGAACGCCTGCGGCGGGACTTCGTCTTCCCCGACGACGGCTGCGTCCTCGGCTTCTTCTTCACGGAGCTCAGGGTCGCCTCCAACAACCTCTAGGTGAGCCCCGTGCGCCCTTTTTCTCCGCCGAAAGCGTGTAGTCGTCTGATGCCGTCCGGTGATCACCGTGGTCCGGGTGATGCCGAGGAGTATGTGTGCACGCTCCCTGCTCGCCCAGAGCACGGATACGACCTGAAAGGAGTCAGTTTTGCGTGTTCAGTAGCTGAAGTTGCGCCGTGTCTGAAGCTGCGTCTTTGAATCAGTTCGCCGCCGCAGGATTCAGGCGAGCCTGCCATCCCCTCCAGTGAGTTCTAAGCCATGGACATCGCACCAGCGTGTTCGTGGTGCTGCCATCTCGGAGATGCGAGTGCTGCCGGGGTCTTAGACGTCGTGCGCTCGACGACATGAACGACCGAAGTCGGCGTCGTCATCGGGTTATACCGGATCTGCAGAACAGCTCGCCGCAGCTCTGTTCCCATAAGGTTTCCGGCGAGGAGAGGAGTACGTAGATATCTTGGAGTGAGCGCATCTGTAGAGGGATGTGCCCTCTCGGGTTTGACCGTGGTAGGCCTCGGGGAGGTGGCCGGAGCTCGAGCTAGGGCTTGCCGTGGTTTGGCCGCGAGCAACGTCTGAACAAAGTTCAGAAATCGTGTGCAGTAGCAGGTCGTGGGCTAGCACTTGAAGCCTGCTTCCCTTCTTTGTTCACAAGTCGAGCAGTAGCACAGTGGTAACGTTCGAGCGTGGCAACGAGCTGATGAGGACATCCCTACTAATGTTACACCCATATCCTCACCAACTACACATATTGGACCAGTTACTAGAGCTCGTGCACGTCAACTAAATTATCAGGTACTTTCGTTTCTTGCGAATCCTTCTATTGTTCATGAACATATGATACTGCCTAAATTAGATACTTTTGTTTTGCTTATGAATGAAGGACCTAGCATGGACAAGAAGGATGGTCATTGGAGCGGGATCAAGCATGGAGAAGAAGGTGCGCGCGCGGGAAAGGACAGCGGAGCTTCCCGTGGTGATTATCGCACTTTGAAGCCACCATAAGGCGCGCATGAAGTCTTGGACGAAATACGCGAGATGCCACTTCATTATTTTCGTCCAAGGGCAATTATAGGTGCTGCGTCACCTTAATATTGGGCTGGGCCCATGTAATTTCGAAATACCACCTTATAGGCTGTTTTTAGAGTCCGTATGTGTGGGGAAACCGAGTTAGGGTTGTTTTCGGACCCCACCTCCAAGGGGTCACGAAAATCCCCTCTGTTCCCCCATATATACAGCCCTTAGGGCGTCGTTTAGACTTGGGTTTTAATTAGATTTAAGTTAGCCATAGCCGCAACTTCGAGCTCTTCGTTTGTGTCATCCGACCAGGCCAAGACCTCATTGGAACCCCAACTTTCGTAATCTTTCATCTTATATTCGCAATATCCAGATTGAAGTTCTTAGTTCTTGCTTGTTCTTCGATTGCTTGCAGGAATTAGACCTTCGTGGTCAGGTTGATCGTGCATCCGCGGGATCAATAACCTCTCGGAGTTGGTTTAGCGATCGCTAAGGCGCAACGTCTTCGCACGTTCGTAGTCGGATCGTGAAAGTTGCCTCCACCATAATCGATCTCCACCATCTCATCGAAACATCGGGACACCTTCGCCTCTATCAAGTGGTATCAGAGCTCCAGGTTGCTCGGTGAGATTTACCAGTTTTCATAGTCTAGATTGGTTCTGTTCTTCATACCTACAGTCCACGAAAAAAAAAAAAATTTCGGCCAAAAATTTTCAGAGCAGTTTTTAGGCCAAAAATTTCAGGGGTGAAAAAATTTCGTGCCCATACGTTCCTTAGGTCCAGAAACTCATTTTGAGACGTTCGCCACCATAGTGATTTTTTCGCACTTTTTCAGCCACCGCAGTCCCGCATCGCAAAAAAAAAAAAAGCAAAAAAAAAAAAAAAAAAAAGAGAAAAAAAAAATTCAGAGTGTGCTTCTCAGTTGATTACGTGCCGCGCCGTGCTTTCGTTGGTGTTTTAGGCTCGCGTCTCTAGTACGGTCTAGCCTAGGATCAGCACAGTACCGACGTTGAGTGTTTATTCAACTTTGCATCTCTGTTTTGATTACTGTTGAGCTTTTTGCTACCATATTTGTCAAACCTACCTACAGCTCCACATATATTCTACTTCGTGCGGTTGACACCTCCTGGCCATCGCTCTACCACATCTCTGAGAGTTTTGACCCGTTGGTTGTACATCACCACCTGCTGCTAGGTAAGAATCGGTAAGAACTGAAGAAAAGCTTGACGGATTTGTGCTTCCCACCACCCCACATCCCATTAGTCGAAGTAGGATCATACTTCTGTGTGTTTTCTATTTCTGCTAACCATGCCAGGATCCCATGATGAAGTGGCGCGGGATGCACCTGATTGGGAGAATATGACAAACAAAGCATTACATGATAAATTTGCACAAATGATGTCTGAACAGGTGAATGACATCGAGAACAGATTTACAGAGGCGATTGATGGTGTGGAGAAGATGATCGACACCAAGCTCGACGCCAAGTTTACTGAGTTGCTCGCACGCTTACCTATACAGCCTGCGGCCGCTCCAGCACAGCCACCGCCACCACGACGTGCATGACGTATTCTGTTTCCGGGCGGACAAGCTGCTGGTGCTCCTGCTGCTGCTGCAGTTACTGCTGCTGCTGCCTCTGACGTCGGCCAGGACGACAACTACGAGGGTGATTACGAGGAGGAGGTGGAACAAGAAGCGGCCTATGAACAGCCAGCTGGACGTCCACGTCCCAACATTCGCCACGGTCGACACCAACCACCCGCTCAGGTACGCGATGATGAACATGTGCCTAAACTTAAATTGAATCTTAAGCCGTTTGAGGGTAGATATATTCCTGATGCTTATCTTACTTGGGAGTTAGAAACTGAACAACACTTTACATGTTTACAATATCCTGAGAATAGACGTGTTACTGCTGCTGTTTGTGAATTCACGGGTTTTGCATCTATTTGGTGGTCTGAACATTGTAGATTGCATGCTAATAATATTCCAGCTACTTGGGCTGCTTTAAAAGATGCTATGCGTACTCGCTGGGTTCCTCCTTATTATCAACGTGAATTGCTACAAAAATTACAGCGTTTGAGACAAGGAAAAAATTCTGTAGAGGAATATTATCAAGAATTACAAACTGGATTGATTAGATGTGGCCTAGTAGAGGATAATGAAGCTATGTTTGCACGTTTCATAGGTGGCTTAAACAGGGAGATACAAACTATTCTAGAATACAAGGACTATGCTACTATTACTCGTTTGTTTCATCTTGCTTGTAAAGCTGAACGTGAAGTGCAGGATCGACAGGCCGCTACGAGACCTAACTTTTCTGCAGGACGAAATACATCATGGACATCGCGTGGACCTTCTACATCCACACGTCCTGCTGCTCCACCCTCTACTTCAGCCGCTCATTCTTACAGGGAGCCACCAAAACAGTCAGCGCCACCATTCAAGGGTGCACAGAGTGGTCCAGCGGCGAGTTCTTCTTCATCCATGGCTTCCACAGGGCAAACACGAGATCGTGATATTAAATGTCGCAGGTGCCAAGGTGGAGGTCACTTCGCAAAATACTGTCCCTCCAAGCGTGTGATGATTATTACGGCGGATGGTGGGTATGAGTCAGCGAGTGACTATGATGAGGAGACTTTAGTTCTCATTGCTCATGAGGAACAGGGTGCCCATGATGATGCTCATGATATGGAGTATATGGCTCCTGATGATGCAGATAAATATGCTAGTTTGGTTGCTCAACGTGTGTTAAGTGTGCAGGTAACGAAGGCTGAGCAAAACCAGAGGCATAATTTGTTCCACACAAAGGGAGTGGTGAAAGAACGTTCGGTTCGCATCATCATTGACGGAGGGAGTTGCAACAACTTGGCTAGCATGGAGTTGGTGGAGAAGCTATCTCTCACCACAAGACCACACCCCCATCCGTACTATATTCAGTGGTTTAACAATAGTGGTAAGATTAAGGTAAGGCGTTCTGTTCGTGTGCACTTTAGCATTGCTGCATATGCTGATTATGTTGATTGTGATGTGGTACCCATGCAAGCATGCTCTCTTTTACTTGGTAGACCATGGCAATTTGATAGGAATGTTGTACACCATGGTAGGACAAATCAGTTTACTCTGGTTCATCAGGATAAAAATATTGCTTTACTTCCTATGTCTCCTGAACAAATTGTGAAAGATGATCTTGCTAGAGCTAGTAAAGCTAAACAGGAGAAAAATAAGAGTGAAAATGAGATAGCAGCCAAAGAATTTGAGCAACAACATAAGACTAATAGCAAATCTTCTTCTGCTGTGTCTAATGAAATTAAATTGACTAGTCCAACTTTGCTTGCTACTAAAGTTGATATTTCAGATTTGGATGTTAGTCAATATGTGTGCTATGCTTTTGTGTGCAAAGAAGCTTTGTTTTCATTTGAGGAATTGCCTCCTTCTTTGCCTCCTGTTGTCACTGACCTTTTGCAGGAGTTTATTGACGTCTTTCCACAAGACGTACCACCGGGATTACCACCTATTCGAGGGATTGAGCATCAGATTGACTTAATTCCCGGTGCTTCACTGCCCAACCGTGCGCCATACCGTACCAATCCGGAGGAGACAAAGGAGATTCAGCGTCACGTACAAGAGCTACTCGACAAAGGTTACATACGTGAATCCCTTAGTCCTTGTGCTGTTCCTGTTATATTAGTGCCTAAAAAGGATGGAACATGGCGTATGTGTGTTGATTGTCGAGCCATTAATAATATTACTATTCGTTATCGTCATCCTATTCCTAGGTTAGATGATATGCTTGATGAATTAAGTGGCTCTACCATGTTTTCCAAAGTTGATTTGCGTAGTGGATACCATCAAATTCGCATGAAATTAGGAGATGAATGGAAAACGGCATTTAAAACTAAGTTTGGATTATATGAGTGGTTAGTCATGCCTTTTGGGTTAACTAATGCACCTAGCACTTTCATGAGATTAATGAACGAGGTTTTACGTGCTTTCATTGGACGATTTGTGGTAGTCTATTTTGATGATATACTGATTTATAGCAAATCTTTGGAGGAACATTTGGATCATTTACGTGCTGTTTTTATTGCTCTACGTAATGCACGTTTGTTTGGTAACCTTGGGAAGTGCACCTTTTGCACCGACCGAGTATCGTTTCTTGGCTATGTTGTTACTCCGCAGGGAATTGAAGTTGATAAAGCCAAGATCGAGGCGATTGAGAGTTGGCCGCAGCCCAAAACGGTCACACAAGTGAGGAGTTTTCTTGGCCTCGCTGGATTCTATAGGCGTTTTGTGAGAGATTTCAGCACCATTGCTACACCTCTCAATGAGCTTACACGCAAGGATGTGCCTTTTACTTGGGGTACCGCACAGGAAGAAGCCTTCACCGTATTGAAAGATAAGTTAACACATGCTCCTTTGCTCCAACTTCCTGATTTTAATAAGACTTTTGAGCTTGAATGCGATGCTAGTGGGATTGGTTTGGGAGGTGTGTTATTACAAGATGCTAAACCTGTTGCTTACTTTTCTGAAAAATTGAGTGGGCCTAGTCTGAACTATTCTACTTATGATAAGGAATTATATGCTCTTGTTCGGACATTAGAAACTTGGCAACATTATTTATGGCCCAAAGAATTTGTTATACATTCTGATCATGAATCTTTGAAACACATAAGAAGTCAAGCAAAACTTAATCGTAGACATGCTAAGTGGGTTGAATTTATTGAGACTTTCCCTTATGTCATTAAACACAAGAAGGGGAAAGATAATATTATTGCTGATGCTTTGTCTCGTCGTTATACTATGCTTTCACAACTTGACTTCAAGATTTTCGGTTTAGAGACAATCAAAGATCAATACGTAAATGATGCGGAATTTAAAGATGTATTGCAGAATTGTAGAGAGGGTAGAACATGGAACAAGTTTGTGCTTAATGATGGATTTGTGTTCCGTTCTAACAAGCTATGCATTCCAGCTAGCTCTATTCGTCTTTTGTTGTTGCAGGAGGCGCATGGAGGAGGATTAATGGGACACTTTGGCGTGAAGAAGACGGAGGACGTACTTGCTACACATTTCTTTTGGCCAAAGATGAGACGGGATGTTGAGCGTTTTGTTGCTCGCTGCACTACATGTCAAAAAGCTAAGTCACGACTCAATCCTCATGGTTTATACATGCCTTTACCTGTACCTAGTGTTCCGTGGGAGGACATATCCATGGACTTTGTTTTAGGCTTGCCTCGAACAAAGAATGGGAGGGATAGCATATTTGTTGTCGTGGATAGATTTTCTAAGATGGCACATTTTATACCATGTCATAAAAGCGATGATGCTGCTAATGTTGCTGATTTATTCTTTCGTGAGATTATTCGCTTACATGGTGTGCCCAATACTATTGTCTCGGATCGTGATACTAAGTTTCTTAGCCATTTTTGGAGATGCTTATGGGCTAAGTTGGGGACTAAACTACTTTTTAGTACTACATGTCATCCCCAAACTGATGGACAAACTGAAGTAGTCAATAGGACTTTGTCTACTATGCTTAGGGCTGTTTTAAAGAGTAACTTGAAACTGTGGGAAGAATGTTTACCTCATATTGAATTTGCTTATAATCGTTCATTGCATTCTACCACTAAAATGTGCCCTTTTGAGATTGTTTATGGTTTTCTACCTCGTGCACCTATTGATTTTCTACCTCTTCCATCTTCGGAGAAGGTTAATTTTGATGCTAAGCAACGTGCTGAATTGATATTAAAAATGCATGAGTTAACTAAAGAAAACATTGAGCGCATGAATGCTAGATACAAGCTTGCTGGTGATAGGGGTCGAAAGCATGTTGTGTTTGAACCCGGAGATCTTGTTTGGTTACATCTACGTAAAGATAGGTTTCCTGATTTGCGCAAGTCTAAGTGAATGCCTCGAGCTGATGGTCCCTTTAAGGTTTTGCAGAAAATTAATGATAATACATATAAACTTGAGCTACCTGCAGCCTTTGGGGTTAGTCCCACATTTAATATTGCAGATTTGAAGCCTTATTTGGGAGAAGATGATGAGCTTCCGTCGAGGACGACTTCAATTCAAGAAGGGGAGGATGATGAGGACATCCCTACTAATGTTACACCCATATCCTCACCAACTACACATATTGGACCAGTTACTAGAGCTCGTGCACGTCAACTAAATTATCAGGTACTTTCGTTTCTTGCGAATCCTTCTATTGTTCATGAACATATGATACTGCCTAAATTAGATACTTTTGTTTTGCTTATGAATGAAGGACCTAGCATGGACAAGAAGGATGGTCATTGGAGCGGGATCAAGCATGGAGAAGAAGGTGCGCGCGCGGGAAAGGACAGCGGAGCTTCCCGTGGTGATTATCGCACTTTGAAGCCACCATAAGGCGCGCATGAAGTCTTGGACGAAATACGCGAGATGCCACTTCATTATTTTCGTCCAAGGGCAATTATAGGTGCTGCGTCACCTTAATATTGGGCTGGGCCCATGTAATTTCGAAATACCACCTTATAGGCTGTTTTTAGAGTCCGTATGTGTGGGGAAACCGAGTTAGGGTTGTTTTCGGACCCCACCTCCAAGGGGTCACGAAAATCCCCTCTGTTCCCCCATATATACAGCCCTTAGGGCGTCGTTTAGACTTGGGTTTTAATTAGATTTAAGTTAGCCATAGCCGCAACTTCGAGCTCTTCGTTTGTGTCATCCGACCAGGCCAAGACCTCATTGGAACCCCAACTTTCGTAATCTTTCATCTTATATTCGCAATATCCAGATTGCAGTTCTTAGTTCTTGCTTGTTCTTCGATTGCTTGCAGGAATTAGACCTTCGTGGTCAGGTTGATCGTGCATCCGCGGGATCAATAACCTCTCGGAGTTGGTTTAGCGATCGCTAAGGCGCAACGTCTTCGCACGTTCGTAGTCGGATCGTGAAAGTTGCCTCCACCATAATCGATCTCCACCATCTCATCGAAACATCGGGACACCTTCGCCTCTATCAAGTGGTATCAGAGCTCCAGGTTGCTCGGTGAGATTTACCAGTTTTCATAGTCTAGATTGGTTCTGTTCTTCATACCTACAGTCCACGAAAAAAAAAAAAAAATTCGGCCAAAAATTTTCAGAGCAGTTTTTAGGCCAAAAATTTCAGGGGTGAAAAAATTTCGTGCCCATACGTTCCTTAGGTCCAGAAACTCATTTTGAGACGTTCGCCACCATAGTGATTTTTTCGCACTTTTTCAGCCACCGCAGTCCCGCATCGCAAAAAAAAAAAAAAAGGAAAAAAAAAATTCAGAGTGTGCTTCTCAGTTGATTACGTGCCGCGCCGTGCTTTCGTTGGTGTTTTAGGCTCGCGTCTCTAGTACGGTCTAGCCTAGGATCAGCACAGTACCGACGTTGAGTGTTTATTCAACTTTGCATCTCTGTTTTGATTACTGTTGAGCTTTTTGCTACCATATTTGTCAAACCTACCTACAGCTCCACATATATTCTACTTCGTGCGGTTGACACCTCCTGGCCATCGCTCTACCACATCTCTGAGAGTTTTAACCCGTTGGTTGTACATCACCACCTGCTGCTAGGTAAGAATCGGTAAGAACTGAAGAAAAGCTTGACGGATTTGTGCTTCCCACCACCCCACATCCCATTAGTCGAAGTAGGATCATACTTCTGTGTGTTTTCTATTTCTGCTAACCATGCCAGGATCCCATGATGAAGTGGCGCGGGATGCACCTGATTGGGAGAATATGACAAACAAAGCATTACATGATAAATTTGCACAAATGATGTCTGAACAGGTGAATGACATCGAGAACAGATTTACAGAGGCGATTGATGGTGTGGAGAAGATGATCGACACCAAGCTCGACGCCAAGTTTACTGAGTTGCTCGCACGCTTACCTATACAGCCTGCGGCCGCTCCAGCACAGCCACCGCCACCACGACGTGCATGACGTATTCTGTTTCCGGGCGGACAAGCTGCTGGTGCTCCTGCTGCTGCTGCAGTTACTGCTGCTGCTGCCTCTGACGTCGGCCAGGACGACAACTACGAGGGTGATTACGAGGAGGAGGTGGAACAAGAAGCGGCCTATGAACAGCCAGCTGGACGTCCACGTCCCAACATTCGCCACGGTCGACACCAACCACCCCCTCAGGTACGCGATGATGAACATGTGCCTAAACTTAAATTGAATCTTAAGCCGTTTGAGGGTAGATATATTCCTGATGCTTATCTTACTTGGGAGTTAGAAACTGAACAACGCTTTACATGTTTACAATATCCTGAGAATAGACGTGTTACTGCTGCTGTTTGTGAATTCACGGGTTTTGCATCTATTTGGTGGTCTGAACATTGTAGATTGCATGCTAATAATATTCCAGCTACTTGGGCTGCTTTAAAAGATGCTATGCGTACTCGCTGGGTTCCTCCTTATTATCAACGTGAAGTCTTGGACGAAATACGCGAGATGCCACTTCATTATTTTCGTCCAAGGGCAATTATAGGTGCTGCGTCACCTTAATATTGGGCTGGGCCCATGTAATTTCGAAATACCACCTTATAGGCTGTTTTTAGAGTCCGTATGTGTGGGGAAACGGAGTTAGGGTTGTTTTCGGACCCCACCTCCAAGGGGTCACGAAAATCCCCTCTGTTCCCCCATATATACAGCCCTTAGGGCGTCGTTTAGACTTGGGTTTTAATTAGATTTAAGTTAGCCATAGCCGCAACTTCGAGCTCTTCGTTTGTGTCATCCGACCAGGCCAAGACCTCATTGGAACCCCAACTTTCGTAATCTTTCATCTTATATTCGCAATATCCAGATTGCAGTTCTTAGTTCTTGCTTGTTCTTCGATTGCTTGCAGGAATTAGACCTTCGTGGTCAGGTTGATCGTGCATCCGCGGGATCAATAACCTCTCGGAGTTGGTTTAGCGATCGCTAAGGCGCAACGTCTTCGCACGTTCGTAGTCGGATCGTGAAAGTTGCCTCCACCATAATCGATCTCCACCATCTCATCGAAACATCGGGACACCTTCGCCTCTATCACGAGCAGGTCGTGGTTTCGAATCCCACACGAGGCGTTGCCTCCCCCCTTTTTTGGTTTTATGCATTGGCTGACGAGCGGGCCCTTCGTGTCAGCGAGGCTGGCCGAGTGGAGTGGGCTGAGGCCACTTGTGGGCTTTGAACCTGTTCCAGTGCATCGAGGCCAGCCCAGTGGCTGCGCCCGCCGTTTTTTTTTTCTCTTTTGGATTTCTTTTTTTTCTCTGTTTAAGTTCAAATTTGAGTTTGAATTCAAATTCAAACTGAAATTGAACCTTGGAGATTTTTACCTCAAATGGGGCATCCCATATATGTTTTTGGGGTAGCTTGAGCTACTGACCATCATGGTGAGGTCCTTTTTGCATTTTGCCCCTCTGATTTTTGGAGTGTGGCAATTTTGCAAATAAACCCCTTTTCATTTCTTTGTTTTTGTCAAGTTTTTACCCAAATTCAAAAATGGCCATGCCGTATATGATTTTTGGGTAGTTTCAATCAAGGAGTTGCATGGTGATATTGGTTTAGCCATTTGAGCCTTTTCCAAAAATGCAACTAGTGCAATTTTGCACTCAGCCCCTGAAATTCTTTTGAATTGCAACTGTGTTTGCCAATCCAGAGGATACCATATCAGATATGGTTTTGGGGTAGGATTTTGCAAGGATTGCAATGATGATGTCCTCATGATGTTTTGTGCAACTCATCTGGACAGGGTGTGACCACCTCATCCAGGATCAACCTGTCTCTTCCTTTCTTTGCATCATTCCAATTTCAGTGCATGTTGGAAATGATGTTCTTTTGATCCTTTCAAGTTCTGTTTCATGTCATCTCCATTTCTTTCTTTAACCAGCACCTAACATATTGTCTATGCAATGTGGATGGTTTCCAAATTTTGTTGCATCTTCCTTGTGTCAAATTCACCGGCACTACTCCGTCTTCGGAATCGATGTTTTAATTTCACGATGTTTAATTCCTGTTGTATGCAGTGTTGATCATGCCATGTTGCCATGTTACTTACACCAAAAATAAGGCTAAGACCAAAGCCATTTTTACGTAAATAAATTGCATATGAAGTTGTTGACGTGTAGTCACCACCTTCACTTAAATCTGACTAGATAGGGTCACATCATGTCAATTAAACTTGATCATACCATCCTTGCCTGTGCATTGTACCCGTTACTTACTTGTGTGCCTTTTCCTTGCCAGTACCTTACGTTAACACCTGAGACCGCCGAGGAGACTTACGTGGAGGTTTCCGACATCGAGCCCGAGGACCCTGCTTCGTCTGCTTCGACGACCGATTACCCAGGCAAGGGGGAGATTTATAACATTACTTGATACCTTTCTTTCTACCTGTCTAGCTGTAGCTAGAACGTTTTCTTGATCCTATCCACTTTGATTAAGCCATTTTTGGAAACCCAAACAGCCATGATCCCCACATCCCAGCAAAACATTGTATTGCTAAGTTACCGCTGCTCAGCCATTGCTTAGTATGAGTAGGAAGACTTGCTTCTTACCCTATTGCTATGATTTGGGATATCATGTTATCTAAAGAATTTGGTTGATACTTATTATATTTATGATGTTAATTTATAGTTGACGAAAGATGGGATACCAGGTTGTTCCCGCCAGGTATTTTGTTCCATTTGAGTCACCTAGGTCCCGAGTTCCGGGTATTGTGTTTCTTGACGAGCGTGCCTAATCGTGTGTGGGATTCTATGGGGTCCCCTTGTCTTACCTACCTAGCTCCATACAATTCTAGTGGTGGCCCGAGATGTTTTACTATTTGCAATGTGTGTGTGCTGGTGGTACCCCAGTTGTTTACAAACCACCTTGGGCCAGGAGGACTTGTGCCTTGGCTGGCCCACCTTATCCGGCTGAGGACCCGGTGTCCCATGTGCGATTAACCGGGTAACCAAACCTGCGACAGACGGTAGAGGCCGATCCGAGAGCACGGCCGACTTTTGAGTGGGTGTCGACTCACCGGGGGCCACCCGGAGTTGTGCGTTGTTAGTTAGAGGGACTCTGACGTTCCGGAGTTTCAGGCATTTACCTAGCCAAGTGGAAACCGGGCGTACACGCGAAGCCTATGATGGGTAGTTGGTACAACCCTGCAGGGTTAAATCTTTTTGAAAAGCCGTGTCCGCGGTTATGGACGACTTGAGACCTACTCCTTGTTCATAGAATAACATCAATTTGAATCATAATTAAAACTTGCCTACCGTGTGATTGCCTTGGTTGCTTTTCTTCGTCCAGGGGGACCGAGAGAAGATCCAGGTTGTGTTATGTTTGACGTAAGTAGGTGGATAGCAGACTTACGACGCGCTGTCACGTGTACTTCTTGGATCTTACCTCTACTCCAATAGAACGATAGCCACCATATATGCTACTGCGGCTGCAACCTTTACCTTTACTTGTCTTACCGTAGGAAGTCACTTATCCTGTAATGATATAATCTCACCCCTGTTTTCCTTTTGTGCTTTTATTGTTTTGCCTGATCGGCCGCTGCAGTGGAGTACTATCTTGACCCGAGCTCTGGACGATACTTCGTGGAGGTGCCCCCGGAGGATGACGATGAGGTCGACCTCGTTCAGTAGATCCTACAGTTGGGCTTCGACGATTCGTGGGTGGACTCTTTATGTGCAGCCCTCTCTAGGGCAATTTGGCTTTTGACCGTACTCGGTCGTGTTTGTCTTCCGCTTGTCGCATGATGTACTATTGGGTCATAAGACCTCTTAGATGTTGTAATAAATTCCAGTGGTGATGTATGTGGACTCTATATATTTATGTCTTAGTTAAAGTTCTTCGTTCTTATACTTGTTGTTGAGAATCCGGCAGCGACACGAGTGCGAGTGTCGTGAGTCGGTGGCTCTTTATGCGCTACTAACTTGAGCGGGACGCGAAAGCGACTAACTCGAGTTAGCACCGCATCGCGGGCCTTACAACTTTGTATCAGAGCAGGACTGACTGTAGGACCCCTTACTGGCCGAAGTTGAGTCTAGAAGCTATTTTGTAGTTACTAAGGAAAAATCGGAGAGTAGGAACTCTTTATTTTTCTTCTTACCCCACCCTCCCACCCCTTTTCCGTGAGGAAGTGAAACGTTGTTTTAATTTCTGCAACTTATCCCCATTCAAAAAAAAATCTAGGTTCTCGTTTACATGAGGCTCCAATTCCTCTATAATTTTTTTGCTAGCGACGAGATGTGTTGGCGTCTTTGAGACAACTGAGCCGCCACTTGGGTTTGACTGCTCTACCAAGCTTACAGCGTACCCCAGGTGAAACGTCCATACAGGATTGGAGGGCATCCTATGGTAATATGTATGTGGTGTCTTTTCCCTATGGATGACCATGATGGCGGGCCGCTCAGGGCAGATGTCTCATTGTTCAGGTTTCCAACCGCTCGTATATATTGTTGTGTGCTCGCTAGCAGATTATTATCTTGGATTCGGATGATCTCGGTTTGGGGATTCCAGTAGTATCTAGCTTTCGACTTTCAGGGTTAACCTTGGTGGAATTTCAGCCTTCGGCTTTCTCATACCTCGTGAGGAAGTTTTGTTGTCAATATTGCTTTATCTTCTGGTTACATCAATGTTTCAATCATGTTCTCATAAGTGTTCCTGTAAACAGGATGCCAAGAGCGAACATGCCGCCGCCAGAGAACCCTCTCCTTGGGGAGGCTGTGACCGCAGTGGCTCAGGGCACAGCTGCGATCTTACAGATGCTGCAGAACCAGACTGCCCAGAGGAATGAGCGACCACAGTAAACCACACTGCAACAGTTCCTCGCGATCAACCCACCCAGGTTCTCCGAGGCTCGAGACCTGCTGGAGGCAGATGACTGGATCGCAAAGATCAAGAAGCACTTCAATGCAAACACCGTCAGACCCGTCGACTACGTCACCTTCGCCTCCTTCCAGCTTCAGGGTGCAACAGCCAGCTGGTACGATACCTACAAGGCCAACAAGGGCGATGCGATCATCACGTGGGCAGATTTCGTCGCAGACTTCAGAGCAGCGCATATTCCGAGTGGCCTGATGGACAGGAAGCGTGGGGAGTTCTTGGCTCTGAGACAGGGTGACAGGTCAGTTCAGGAGTCCAACCTGGCCTTCGTCAGGCTCGCCAGGTACGCTCCAGAGGAGGTCAGCACAGAGGCTAAGAAGATTGCGAGGTTCCGTGAAGGTCTCAGCACATAGATCAAGTGCGCGCTCACTCAGTGCAGTCCCACGCTGTTCTCACAGTTCGTGGATCAGGCTATCCGCCAGGAGTCAGCCAGAGCAAAGTGGGACGCAGACAGGAAGCGCCAACGTGAGCATAGTTCCGAAGTGATGATCCACAAGAAAGCAAAGACTTGGGTTACAGAGGCACCACCACAGAGGCAGCAGTACCAGCAGAGGGGGGAAGTTGTCCGCAGTTTTGCCCGCCCTCCCGTCCCAGTTCAGCAGGGGCCTCGCTCTACACCACCACAAGCGAGGCCACCCAGGCCGCAGCAGCAGCCCAAGCCGGGCGTGATTTGCTACAAGTGCAGAGAGCCAGGGCACACGTCTCCCAACTGCACCGATCCACGCTTTGCCTGGCTCCCACCGCCTCCACCTCGCTCTACTCCGAGCACCGCGATGGTGAAGGCACAGCCACGTGCAGTTCGGGTGAACAACGTGATGCTCATAGATGCTCAGCAGTCTTCAGAGATCGTTCTTGGTAGGTTGCTTGTGTGTTCAGTTCCCGCGACAGTTCTGTTCGATTCTGGAGCTTCCCATTCGTTCATATCCAATGCTTTTGCTATGTCAGTTGACCTTCCGAGAGAGCAGTTGTCTAAACCGCTCTCAGTTTGTTCTCCGGGCTCTAGAGTGGAGTCTTCTAGGCTTGTTCCAGATGTGGAGATCCGTATTCAGGGCGTTGTTTTCACAGCATCCCTAATTGTCTTGCCTCGTACCGACATTGATGTCATTCTGGGCATGGATTGGCTTGTGCAGCACAAGGCCAATATTGATTGTCCAACCAGGTCAGTGAAGTTGACACATGATTCAGGCGCAGAGGTCTTGTACACTTGTGGCCCTATGACAGGACCAGCACAGTTGTACGCGTTGAACACAGGAGTTGCGCCTTTGCTCGAAGAGGTCAGAGTTGTCTGTGAGTTCCCAGATGTCTTTCCGGCGGAGTTTCCAGGAATTCCCCCAGTTCGAGCTATTGAGTTCGTTATTGAGCTAGAGCCTGGTACCCAGCCGATTTCTCAGCATCCGTACAAGATGTGTTCGAAGGAGTTGATTGAGCTCAAGAAGCAGTTGAAAGAGTTGGAAGAAGGCGGTTTTATCCGCGCAAGCACTTCCCCTTGGGGTGCACCAGCTTTGTTTGTCCAGAAGAAGGATGGGACTAGCCGCTTGGTCCAGGACTGTCGCGGTATCAACAAGAAGACCATCAAGAACAAGTACCCTCTACCCCGCATCAATGATCTGTTCGAACAGTTGAATGGGGCTAAGGTGTTTTCAAAGCTTCACTTGAGGATGGGGTATCACCAAATCCGTGTTCGTGAAGAGGATATTCCCAAAACCGCGTTCAACACACGTTATGGGCTGTATGAGTTCACAGTCATGACTTTTGGGTTCTCAAATGCCCCTCCGACATTCATGAGAGCTATGAACTATTTGTTCCAAGAATGGCTTGATGTGTTTGTGATCCTGTACCTCGACGACATTCTTGTCCATTCCAAGTCAGAGGCTGAGCATGAGGAACATTTGCGCTTGGTGCTGCAGAAGTTAAGAGAGCACCGGTATTACGCCAAGTTCTCCAAGTGTGAGTTTTGGCTGGACAAGGTCAATTTTCTGGGCCATGTCTTCTCCGCTGAGGGAATTGCGGTTGATCCAGAGCGAGTCTGCACTATTCAAGAGTGGGCTCTGCCGAAGAACGTGAAGCAGCTAAGGATTTTTCTCGGCCTCGCCAGTTATTGCAGGAGGTTTGTGAAGAATTTCTCCAAAATAGCGAAGCCAATGACTGAATTGTTGTGCAAGGACAAGGGGTACACTTGGTCACCAGCTTGCCAGTCAGCCTTCGAGGAATTGAAAGAGAAGCTGACCACAGCTCCAATTCTCACGCCGCCAGATGAGTCACAGCCTTTTCAGGTGTTTTGTGATGCTTCTTTGCAAGGTCTGGGCGGAGTTTTGATGCAAGGCAGGAATATTTTGTCGTATACCTCACGGCAGTTGAAGACGAGTGAGAGGAATTGTCCCACGCACGACTTGGAGCTTGCAGCAGTTGTGCACGCTTTGATCACTTGGCGACACCTCCTCTTAGGGAGGAAGGTAGATGTGTTCACAGACCACAAGAGTCTGAAGTACTTGTTTACTCAGCCAAATCTGAATTTGAGGCAAAGAAGATGGCTTGAAACCATTACTGAGTACACAGTTGATATTCAGTACACGCCTGGGAAGGCGAATGTCATAGCTGATGCGCTGAGCCGCAAGGGCGATTGCAATAATATCCAGGTGCAGAAGATCCACCCTGATCTGTGTGTGTCCTTTCGAAGGCTCAATCTCGAGCTAGTTCCAGCAGGCTACCTTGCCAACCTTGTGGTAGAGCCCACTATCCATGAGAAGATTCGTGAAGCTCAGTCTGGCAGCTCAATGATTCAGAAGATCAAACAGGGTATTGCCGCCTTAGTTCCAAAGTACGGTTGCTTTTCAGTGCATAATGACGGCACCGTGTTGTTCGAAGAGCGAGTTGTTGTTCCCAAGGAGGGAGATCTCAGAGAGGTCATCATGAAGGAAGCCCATGATTCCAAACTATCGATTCACCCTCGCAGTACGAAGATGTATCAAGATCTCAAGCAAAGCTTTTGGTGGACTCGTATGAAGCGGGATGTTTCCCGTTACGTGTCTCAGTGTGATGTGTGCAGGAGAGTGAAGGCACAGCACCAGAAGCCTGCAGGGTTGCTTCAGCCACTTGAGTTCCGAAGTGGAAATGGGATCACATAGAGATTGATTTCATCACAGGCTTCCCCTTGTCACAGAAGAAGAACAATGCCATCTTTGTTGTCATTGACAATCTTTCCAAAGTTGCCCACTTCTTCCCAGTGAAGGACTCCATTTCAGCAGCTCAGTTGGCGGATTTGTACACCGCAAGAGTTGTATCTTTGCATGGCATACCCAAGAAGATCAGTTCTGATAGAGACAACCTTTTCACCTCCAAGTTCTGGCAGGCCTTTCGAAAGGCGATTGGTACGACAGTGTTGTTCAGTACTGCTTATCACCCTCAGACAAGTGGGCAAGTCGAGCGCGTGAACCAAATCCTTGAGGACATGCTTTGGGCATGTGTCATCTCATTTGGCATGAAGTGGGAAGAGTGCTTGCCGTATGCTGAGTTCTCTTACAACAACAGCTATCAGGCAAGTGTGCAGGCAGCGCCGTTTGAAGTCTTGTATGGCCGCAAGTGCAGGACACCTTTGAACTGGTCCGAGACAGGTGAGAGGCAGTTGTTCGGTCCAGATGTGATCCAGGAGGCAGAGGACAGAGTGAAGATTGTCCGAGAGCACCTAAAGGCAGCACAGTCTAGGCAGAAGGCCTATTATGACAAAAGGCACCGTGGTGTAGCGTTTCAGGTTGGTGATTGGGCGTACCTGAGAGTGTCTCTATTGAGGGGAACTCACCGCTTTGGCATCAAAGGAAAGATCGCTCCAAGGTTTGTCGGACCTTTCCGCATCCTTGAGAATAGGGGACCTCTTGCCTTTCGGCTCGAGCTTCCAGAGAGTCTGTCCATGGTGCATGACGTGTTCCATGTGTCCCAGCTAAAGCAGTGCTTCAAGCAGCCAGAGAAGGCTGTTGACTTGGGCGAAATCCAGCTGAGTGCGGACCTTTCCTACTCAGAGCTTCCAGTCCGTGTTCTTGAGACGTCCGAGCGCAAGACGCGCAACAAGACCGTCAAGTTCATGAAAGTTCAGTGGGCACATCATTCGGAGAAGGAAGCAACGTGGGAGCACGAAGATCATCTCCGTTCTGAGTACCCTGAGTTGTTTCAGGGTTAGATCTCGGGACGAGATCCTGTGTTGGTGGGGGAGTGCTGTAACAGCCCATGTGCATTAAATAAGAATCACCATGAGATTGTACTTTGTCTGTTGAATCTGTAACTTGGCATGATGCTAAACATTATAATTTCATGTGGTGATTTAAATTTGCATTGGGATTAGAGCCCATCTGGTTTGGTTGAGCTTGCTTCCAAAGTGGGTCAAGAAAGGTGTTTGAAGATTTTTCATTGTTGCATGCATGCTCTCCCTGACCCCAAACTTGGCATAGCCATTTTTTTGCTATGGCAAGGGTTTTAAAAACCTCAATGCATTTTTGCCATAATCAAAATTTGGGAAGGCATTTCAAAGTGATTTTGAATTCCCAAAGGTGACCCACATTTTGTTGTTGCAAAAAAATGCTCAAACCATTTTTGGAAATTGAGGAATATTACAAGGATCATTTTGCATATTGTTATGCATTTTTGGCCCTTGTAATTAATCCAGAAAAACTCTTATTCCTTTCTGTTTATTTTTAAATGGAAATAGACTAGCAGCAGGTTTTTCTTTCTTTTTCAATTCCTGGTGGGAGCCCAGCCCACCTAGCCTCCATCCCGCAGCCCACTTGGAGCCTTTCCAGCGAAGCGGTACGCAGAGTGGCTCGTAGCCGTCCGATCAGGATCCAAGCACCCACCTCCTTCGTCATTCCAGCGTGGACGAGGTCCCCCCTCGCTCCCCTCTCACAAGCAACGCCGGCATCGACGTCGATGACGGCGAGCGTGGCTGGGGGCCTCCCCCCTTTATAAGTTGGCCCCGAGCGCGTTCTGGGAACCCTAGGAACCCCTTCCTCCCTCCAATTTCCGCCGCCGCCGCCTGGTTCATTCTCCAGGACCTCCCCTGTTCCGCCGGTGAGGAGTTCAATTCGCCGCCGCCTTCCCGTGTTCATGGCCGCGCGACCTTCCACGTCGTCCCCAGCGTCTCACCGCTTCGTTCCCGTCGTGCAGGGGGAGCAGGGCACCTCGAATCGGGCCCGCGATGTTGAACGCCTACGGCGGGACTTCGTCTTCCCCGACGACGGCTGCGTCCTCGGCTTCTTATTCATGGAGCTCAGGGTCGCCTCCAACAACCTCTTGGTGTGTCCCATGCGCCCTTTTTCTCCGCCGAAAGCGTGTAGTCGTCTGATGCCGTAGTCGCGCGTTGCCGGCCGCCGTGCCACGGAGCCCGGCCATTCCGGTGATCATCGTGGTCCGGGTGATGCCGAGGAGTATGTGTGCACGCTCCCTGCTCGGATCATCAAAGGAGGCAGTTTTGCGCGTTCAGTAGCTGAAGTTGCATCGTGTCTGAAGCTGCGTCTTCGAATCAGTTCGCCGCCGCGGGATTCAGGGGAGCCTGCCATCCCTCCGGTGAGTTCTAAGCCATGGCCATTGCACCAGTGTGTTCGTGGTGTTTCCCTCTCGGCGATGCGAGTGCTGCCGAGGTCTTAGACGCCGTGTGCTCAACGACAGGAACGACCGAAGTCGGCGTCGTCACCGGGTTATACCAGATCTGCAGAACAGCTCGCCGCAGCTCCGTTCCCGTAAGGTTTCCGGCGAGGAGAGGAGTAGGTAGAGAGCTTGGAGTGAGCGCATCTGTAGAGGTATGTGCCCTCTCGGGTTTGCCCGTGGTAGGCCTCGGGGAGGTGGCCGGAGCTCGAGGTAGGGCTTGCCGTGGTTTGGCCGCGAGCAACGTCTGAACAATGTTCAGAAATCGTGTGCAGTAGAAGGTCGGGGGCTAGCTCTTGAAGCCTGCTTCCCTTCTTTGTTCACAAGTCGAGCAGTAGCACAGTGGTAACGTTCGAGCGTGGCAACGAGCAGGTCGAGGGTTCGAATCCCACGCGAGGCGTTGCCTCCCCCTTTTTTGGTTTTATGCAGAGGCTGACGAGTGGGCCCTTCGTGTCAGCGAGGCTGGCCGAGTGGAGTGGGCTGAGGCCACTGGTGGGCTTTGAACCTGGTCCAGTGCGTCGAGGCCAGCCGAGTGGCTGCGCCCGCCATTTTTTTTCTCTTTTGGATTCCTTTTTTTTCTTTGTTTAAGTTCAAATTTGAGTTTGAATTCAAATTCAAACTGAAATTGAACCTTGGAGATTTTTACCTCAAATGGGGCATCCCATATATGTTTTTGGGGTAGCTTGAGCTACTGACCATCATGGTGAGGTCCTTTTTGCATTTTGCCCCTCTGATTTTTGGAGTGTGGCAATTTTGCAAATAAACCCCTTTTCATTTCTTTGTTTTTGTCAAGTTTTTAACCAAATTAAAAAATGGCCATGCCATGTATGATTTTTGGGTAGTTTCAATCAAGGAGTTGCATGGTGATATTGGTTTAGCCATTTGAGCCTTTTCCAAAAATGCAACTAGTGCAATTTTGCACTCAGCCCCTGAAATTCTTTTGCATTGCAACTGTGTTTGCAAATCCAGAGGATACCATATCAGATATGGTTTTGGGGTAGGATTTTGCAACGATTGCAATGATGATGTCCTCATGATGTTTTGTGCAACTCATCTGGACAGGGTGTGACCACCTCATCCAGGATCAACCTGTCTCTTCCTTTCTTTGCATCATTCCAATTTCAGTGCATGTTGGAAATGATGTTCTTTTGATCCTTTCAAGTTCTGTTTCATGTCATCTCCATTTCTTTCTTTAACCAGCACCTAACATATTGTCTATGCAATGTGGATGGTTTCCAAATTTTGTTGCACCTTCCTTGTGTCAAATTCACCGGCACTACTCCGTCTTCGGAATCGATGTTTTAATTTCACGATGTTTAATTCCTGTTGTATGCAGTGTTGATCATGCCATGTTGCCATGTTACTTACACCAAAAATAAGGCTAAGACCAAAGCCATTTTTACGTAAATAAATTGCATATGAAGTTGTTGACGTGTAGTCACCACCTTCACTTAAATCTGACTAGATAGGGTCACATCATGTCAATTAAACTTGATCATACCATCCTTGCCTGTGCATTGTACCCGTTACTTACTTGTGTGCCTTTTCCTTGCCAGTACCTTACGTTAACACCTGAGACCGCCGAGGAGACTTATGTGGAGGTTTCCGACATCGAGCCCGAGGACCCTGCTTCGTCTGCTTCGACGACCGATTACCCAGGCAAGGGGGAGATTTATAACATTACTTGATACCTTTCTTTCTACCTGTCTAGCTGTAGCTAGAACGTTTTCTTGATCCTATCCACTTTGATTAAGCCATTTTTGGAAACCCAAACAGCCATGATCCCCACATCCCAGCAAAACATTGTATTGCTAAGTTACCGCTGCTCAGCCATTGCTATGGTTTGGGATATCATGTTATCTAAAGAATTTGGTTGATACTTATTATATTTATGATGTTAATTTATACTTGACGAAAGATGGGAGACCAGGCTGTTCCCGCCAGGTGTTTTGTTCCATTTGAGTCACCTAGGTCCCGAGTTCCGGGTATTGTGTTTCTTGACGAGCGTGCCTAATCGTGTGTGGGATTCTATGGGGTCCCCTTGTCTTACCTACCTAGCTCCATACAATTCTAGTGGTGGCCCGAGCTGTTTTACAATTTGCAATGTGTGTGTGCTGGTGGTACCCTAGTTTTTTACAAACCACCTTGGGCCAGGAGGACTTGTGCCTTGGCTGGCCCACCTTGTCCGGCTGAGGACCCGGTGTCCCATGTGTGATTAACCGGGTATCCAAACCTGCGACAGACGGTAGAGGCCGATTCGAGAGCACGGCCGGCTTTTGAGTTGGGTGTCGACTCACCAGGGCCCACCCGGAGTTGTGCGTTGTTAGTTAGAGGGACTCTGACGTTCCGGAGTTTCAGGCGTTTACCTAGCCAAGTGGAAACCGGGCGTACACGCGAAGTCTATGATGGGCAGTTGGTACAACCCTGCAGGGTTAAATCTTTTCGAAAAGCCGTGTCCGCGGTTATGGACGACTTGAGACCTACTCCTTGTTCATAGAATAACATCAATTTGAATCATAATTAAAACTTGCCAACCGTGTGAGTGCCTTGGTTGCTTTTCTTCGTCCAGGGGGACCGGGAGAAGATCCAGGTTGTGTTATGTTTGACGTAAGTAGGTGGATAGCAGACTTACGACGCGCTGTCACGTGTCCTTCTTGGATCTTACCTCTACTCCAATAGAACGATAGCCACCATATATGCTAGTGCGGCTGCAACCTTTACCTTTACTTGTCTTACCGTAGGAAGTCAGTTATCCTGTAATAATATAATCTCACCCCTGTTTTCCTTTTGTGCTTTTACTGTTTTTCCTGATCGGCCGCTGCAGTGGAGTACTATCTTGACCCGATCTCTGGACGATACTTCGTGGAGGTGCCCCCGGAGGATGACGATCAGGTCGACCTCGTTCAGTAGATCCTACAGTTGGGCTTCGAAGATTCGTGGGTGAACTCTTTATGTGCAGCTCTCTCTAGGGAAATTTGGCTTTTGACCGTACACGGTCGTGTTTGTCTTCTGCTTGTCGCATGATGTACTGTTGGGTCCATAGACCTCTGAGATGTTCTAATAAATTCCAGTGGCGATGTATGCCTGGACTCTATATATTTATGTCTTAGTTAAACTTCTTCGTTCTTATACTTGTTGTTGAGAATCCGGCAGCGACACGACTGCGAGTGTCGTGAGTCGGTGGCTCTTTATGCGCTACTAACTTGAGAGGGACGCGAAAGCTACTAACTCGTGTTAGCACCGCATCGGGGGCCTTACAATCTGTAAGATCGCAGCTGTGCCCTGAGCCACTGCGGTCACAGCCTCCCCAAGGAGAGGGTTCTCTGGCGGCGGCATGTTCGCTCTTGGCATCCTGTATACAGGAACACTTATGAGAACATGATTGAAACATTGAGCTAACCAGAAGATAAAGCAATATTGACAACAAAACTTCCTCACGAGGTATGAGAAAGCCGAAGGCTGAAATTCCACCCAGGTTATCCCGGAAAGTCGAAATCTAGGTGCTACTGGAATCCCCAAACCGAGATCATCCGAATCCAAGATAATAATCTGCTAGCGAGCACACAACAATATATACGAGTGGTTGAAGACCTAAACGTTGAGACATCTGCCCTATAGGGGGAGGAACCACATCCTGAGGATGCCAACCATCCCTGTATAGGAGTTTCACCTGAGGTACGCCGTAAGCGAGGTGGAGCTGTCAACCCCAAGTGGCGGCTCAGTGTTCTCAACGTACGCCAACCCTTCTCGTCGCTAGCAAAAAATTATAGAGGAATCGGAGCCTCATGTAAACGAGAACCTAGATTTGTTTTGAAAGGGGATAAGTTGCAGAGAGAAAACAGCGTTTCACTTCCTCACGGAAAAGGGGTGGGAGGGTGGGGTAAGAAGAAAAAGAAAGAGTTCCTACTCTCCGATTTTTCCTTAGTAACTACAAAATAGTTTCTAGACTCAACTTCGGCCCGTAAGGGGTCCTACAGCCAGTCCTTCTCTGATACCAAGTTGTAAGGCCCCCGATGCGGTGCTAACTCGAGTTAGTCGCTTTCGCGTCCCTCTCAAGTTAGTAGCGCATAAAAGGCCACCGACTCAAGACACTTGCACTCGTGTCGCTGCCGGATTCTCGACAACAGCTATATGAATGAAGAACTTAAACTAAGACATAAATATATAGAGTCCAGGGCATACATCGCCACTGGGATTTATTACAACATCTCATAGGTCCGTGGACCCAACAGTATATCATGCAACAAGCGGAAGACAATCACGACCGAGTACGGTCAAGAATCCAAATTGCCCTAGAGAGGGCTGCACATAAAGAGTCCACCCACGGATCGTCGAAACCCAACTATAGGATCTACTGAACGAAGTCATCCTCATCGTCGTCCTCCGGGGGCACCTCCACGAAGTAACGTCCGGTGCTCGGGTCGAGGTAGTAGTCCACTGCAGTGGCCTATCAGGCAAAACAGTAAAAGCACAAAAGGAAAACAGGGGTGAGATTATATCATTACAGGATAACTAACTCCCTACGGTAAGACAAGATAATGGTAAAGGTTGCAGCCTCACTAGCATATATGGGTGGCTATCATTCTATTGGAGTAGAGGTAAGATCCAAGAATACACGTGACATCACGTCATAAGTCTGCTAACCACCTACTTACGTCAAACATAACTCAACCTGGATCTTCTCTCGGTCCCCCTGGACGAAGAAAAGCAACCAAGGCACTCACACGGTAGGCAAGTTTTAATTATGATTCAAATTGATGTTATTCTATGAACAAGGAGTAGGTCTCAAGTCTTTCATAACTGCGGACACGGCTTTTCGAAAAGATTTAACCCTGCAGGGGTGTACCAACTTCCCATCATAGGCTTCGCATGTACGCCCGGTTTTCACTTGGCTAGGTAAATGATACGTCTCAAACGTATCTACTGTTGCTATTGTTTCCAAACACTTTTGCTATTGTTTTGCCCTCATTCTTGCATCATTTGGACGAAACTAACCCGGACTAACGCTGTTTTCAGCAGAGCTGCCTGTATGGTTTTATTTGTGCGCAGGAAAATGGATTTTTAGACATCCCGGAAAATTCCCAGAAAATTACTAGAAAATCCACGCACCCGATGGAGCCAGGAGCCAGAAGTGCGACCAGAGGGGAGCCCTGGGGGCCCCAGGCGCCCTGTGACGCCCCCAAAATCAATCCGTGTACAATAATCATACATGAAGGGTACACGGCTGAGATTAGGGTGCCACGGTGAGAATATCACAGCATGACACTAAACACAAAAGGATAAACCAATATGTTACAATAAAGGGGGTCACGCGGACCCGAATACATAAGTTATACAAGCCATAATATCTGAGTACAGACATAGTTACTCAAGTTTTGCCTTAAGAAGGCTAGCACAAATAACATCAGAGATACAGATCGAAAAGGCAAGGCCTCCTGCCTGGGAGCCTCCGAAACTACTCCTGGTCCTGGTCAGCGGGGGTCTCGACGTAGTAGTATCCGCCTCCGGGGTACTCCTGCTCCTGGGCTCCAACGTCGGCTGTAGCGGCCGATCAGGAAAAACAGTAAAGGAAATGAAGCAGGTGAGTATCTAGTATACCCGCGAGTCTTACGTCTGCTTCTAAGCATTATGCATTGTATCAACGGAAAGAAGAGGCTGTATATAGTGGACTGAAAGACAGAAATCCAAAGCAAGGGTAAGAAGCTAGACCTATCGAAGACTAGCATCTTCCGACGAGGTCTTGCAGCATGAGGTAAGAATCAGCCAACAGTTCATATAAAGCATAAAGTAACAACGAAGCAGAAGTTGCTGCAACATTGTATAATATAAGTTGTAACGATTAACAATAATAATAATGCCTCCGAGTTCCCTTCCTCGACTCCCTGCGAGGAAGAAGACCCGAAACCATACAGTTTAATAGTAATAGTTTCTAGTGGTAAGATCCAGCTTCAGCATAAAGCGTCCTGTTACCGTGGACACGGCTATTCGAATTGATTAATCTTTCCTGCAGGGGTGCACTGGCGTGACTCTACGACGCTCGGATCTCCAGGGTGGCGGGAACCTTGTTAGGGAACGCTCCACCAAAGCTATCCGACACAAAGTAGCCCATCCTTTGGCAATCAACAGAGAGGTCATCCACCGGACTATATCCTATGTACGCCGGGCTTTGGACCCTAACCCGAACGTACTCCTGCACGGTGTGTGACTGGCCGGTGAAGCAAAATCAAAGCAAAGACAAATACACCGCTCGAGCAAGAGAAGACAACACCACTTCCCGGCAATCAGCCCGCGGTACTGCTGACGTCTGAAGACCCTCGAATGAGACTACGATGCAGGGGAGCCCACACTCCTCGTCCCATGTGTAGGTAGTGCGTACAAGCCAAAAAGGCTACTCAAGACATCCGCCGAACCATTTAGCATTTTAATTAACCTGCGTGACAACCGTTATCGTTGCCTCGACTTAACCGACCCGCAGTCAACGACAGCAGTCAGGACCACCAGTACATCGGTGCCTGCCGTGTCGTCCCACCAAGTCACTGCGGTTACCAACAAGGTGAACCGTCTCCTTACCTTGTCTCGCGTTTGCTCTTGGTAGAGCTCGACTTTCGTGGTTTGGTAACTCTCGCGAGATCCGAGCAGGGGCCAAGCACGCCAGTAACGTCGGCCGTACCCTCCCTGTCGTTCCCGACGATATACCGCTCGCGGGCACCGTTGGGTCGCCCGAGTTTCTTACCTTTAAGGACAACCGCTGTTCAGGACCCTATGGCGGCAAGACAAAGTCAGCCTCGAGTGGAGTACAAGGATTACTCCTTGATAGCTCAAACTTGAGGTGACTAGGCATAACCCAGATAGGGGCCTTTGGCGGTGTCTGTTTTGTACCGTACATGTGCAGTTGTATATATTGTAACCGTGTTCACTCCCCTGAGTGATCACGGCCCGCTATCTAGTCCTAGCTAACAATGCGCAGGGTTCACTGCTGAATAATGCATCAATATAATAGGCAGCATAGGATAAAGGGGGTACATCAAGGGGCGACAAAAACATGCTATGCAATTGAATAGGATTGTAATCGTAGCAGCAGTAGTAACAATGCCTAGTGCAAGAAAGTACGGAAAGATAGGCGATATCTGGGGAAGAGAATGGCTCTGCTTGCCTGGAAGCTCGACGGTAGAGGTACTGTCGTCGACGGAGTAGTCGAACTCAGCAGCGGTGTAGTCGGCGGCAGCAACGAGGTCTATCGGAGAATAAAAGGGGGAGAAACAAAAAAAAACACAACAATAATAGCAATACAAATACAAGACATGGCAAACGCAATATTAACGGTGTTCTAACGCAGTGCGAGGTGTATTGCTCGGAGCGGGAATTCATTCGGGGATGAACTACCGGCTTCGGGTGATTACCGGACAAGGTGTCCGGACGGGGAAGGGATCATGCCGGAGGTTTCGTGGACATCCGGCAAACGTGTGGATGGTGTAACCGTGCTAGTTGAAACAACCCGAACAACTTTCGTGTTCAGAATAAATTCATCCGGATACTTTAACCGTACCGGACAATTCATCGGACAGACGGTCCGGAGGGGGGATGTCGATGTTCGTTGAGTTAGAGGGGTGTGGTGGGTATACGAATAGCGTATCCGTATTCATTATATTTTCCTGATCAATTTTGATTTATAAAGTTTTTGAATCTGACTTACGGATTAAAAGATATTGATTTTCTAAGTTTTAATCATTTTAAAACAATTTCTGGAATTTATTTTTATTAATAATTCTAACATTATCCAGAAGTCCCTTTGACTGGTCAAACTGACCAGTGGGACCTACTTGTCATAGGGAGGGGCATTTATTTCATTTTATTTAATTAACAGAACAAGGGGGCCCACATGTCATACTCTCATTGCTATAATCCAATTTAATTAATCTAATAATCTAGTGGGACCCAGCTGTCATTCACAAATGTGCTAATTAAACCATTAAATTAAATTAAGGGCATGGGGCCCATGTGTCATAGACTGTGGGGGGGGGGATTATTTCAACAGTTTTATTAACTTAGTTAAATGGCCTAGGCCCACTGGTCATAGACATGAGGGGGGGGGTCTCTCTGGTTAATATATGTCTTGGTTAATTAGGGAGGGATTACACCAGGGGCTAACCCAGCCGCGACGGCCGGCGACGAGGTCCGCCAGAGAGGCGGTGAGCAGGGGAGCAGCGAGGCTGCGACTGTTCACTAGGAGCGCTTCTAGGGTGTCCATGAGTGGCAGGGGCGTGGCCAGGGCGAGCTGGGTGCAGGGCCGAAGCGTGGTGAGCGCGCGCGCCCAGCCATGGCGGACCGACAGCGAGAAAGGAAGGGTACGGCGGCTTCGATGGTGCTACGGGACGGGGTGTGGCGCAACTTGGAGGGGGAAGTGGAGGCGCGGGCTCACCAGGGGGCTATGGTGGGCTCGGTGGCTTTGGGGGAGGCCGGGGCGAGGCAGATCGATGGCAACGACATCGACGACCTCGCGAGGGGGATCCGCGGTCCATCTCCTCGAGCACGGATGCGTAGTTCTGCGCCGTGGTCCTCTCCAGCGCCATCCTTGACGAGGAAGAAGGCGATGGCCACGCCAGTGACGAAGAGGACAGTGAGCTCGTCGTCCTCGTCCATGGGCGCAGCTCGATTTGAGAGAGGGAGCAAGAGGACAGGGGAAATCGAGGGTTAGGGTTTCGGGGGCCAAGGGGGGCGCGGAGGGGTCGTCTTTATCCTCGCAGGCGGCCGCGGGATGGCCTCCATGGCGCCATGGCCACGGCATGGCCGGTGGATGCCTGCCACGGCTCCCACCGGGAACAGGAGGTAGGGGATGGGGGGTGGGGTTGGGCTGGGCCGATGGGGGAGGAAGATGGACCGGGGTGGGCCTCGCCCATAGTGTAGGATAGGTTTTTTTAATTGTTTTTCTTTTCTGTTTTTCTTTTCTTTCTATATTTTAATTAGCCAACATTTGATTTTATACAAAGTTGTAACTGGATCCTATATTAGTGCTACATAGTATAGCAGTGCTACAAAAGTTTGGGGATTAATTAAATTCATTTGCAATTTTGTTTTATTTAAAAGGGGTCTAACGCTACTGTTTTGTTAGTGTTTTGATTTGTTTACAATATTTTAACCTTGTAATAAATTCCCACTATTATTTTAATATGGCCTAAAGATTATTAGGCATTTAATAAAATTGTTTTAACAATTTTTAGTTTAACTTTATGTTCCACTTTTATTTTAATTTCTTAGGGACAATTTAATAACCCACCACTAGTAGTTTCATAAATATAATTGACTTGGGATTATTCTAAAGTCTAGGTATGACTTGGTCTATTTATTTGCAAGGTGACTTATAATCTCCCAAAATTCTTGGAGCAAGATTTATAATCCACCCAATTTGGAAATTTTATCAGGGTTGGAATTGACAGAGCTATGATCAAAGATGACCATGGCTTGATTAACAACAGTGATGATCATTACCAAGGGGATCACTGTAGTGATTACTGTTACTGGCTCTGGGGTGTTACAAATCTCCCCCACTACAAGAATTCTCGTCCCGAGAATTAAAAGGTAGTGGAAGGGGTAATGCTTTGGTTTCGTATTCTAACGATTCTTCAAGTGTTTGTTGTCTTTTTCGAAGAAATTAATCCTTCTCGTTGACGTCTTCATATCTTTGCATCAGTGCACCTCGACAGGTTGTCATCCTTCTATCGGGGTTGCATCGTACCTACGAATAGCGTAGGGGGAACACTTGAGGGGGGTCGAATCGGTACAAGGTCAATCAATCGAGATGGTCCAAGGGGATGGGGTACAAAGTATCTCACGAGTTAAACCCAGGGAGATACATCGAGAAAAACAAAAGAAGGCATGAGAAGTTTTCAAACGGATATGCAAGCATTCGACGATGATAACGAAGGATGAAAAGGGGTCCAGAGTATCAGGCATAAGCACTGAGTCTGATATCGAACTGAATATCACAAGGTAGAGGACTCGTGAGTTGCATACGAGGTCAAGCAAGAGGAATAACCTCGAGAACAGAAAGTTACAAGAGAGTCAGGTTCCGATCCTGTGGAACTGTGGGTTATGGGCTCACATTGAATAAAAAGGGTGGTGACAAGCAATGTGATCAAATTGCAAGGTAAGTCAGAAAACAGCTTGTTAGCTATGTCGGCAACAACGTCGGTGCCAAGGGGGAGGGACGAAGAGAACCATTTTCCTGCTCGTTAAGACTCGGCGGACCAATTGGCAAAGTTCTTGTTCATCGGTGGTTACCGAAAGGTTTTCAACAATGGCAACAAGGGTTACTGACGAGGTAGTACACCAAGGTGTTTACATAAGCAGGGAATCATCGCTGCTCAGATAATTTATATCACACGAAAGATTAAACAGACCAATGGAAGGTAAAACATGGTTGTCTGATCAAACAGACCAACGGAAAGTCAAATGTCATTGTCTGACCAACAGACCAATGGACGGGAAAAAGTGATGATACACAAGTATCACGTGTATAACCTTCCCAAGGGAACGCAGAGCACGATATATATGATCAAGTTGTATTGGCACGGAGGCAAGGGAGGTTGTCGACGATAACACAAATCATCGAGGGGCATGGAGGGTATTTCACACGATGAATCCAATTGACACATGGAATAAGCCATGTAAGAATAGTCAGATAGTAATCCACAAAAAGGTCGGATGGTTCGCAAAGGATCCGATGTGAGTATGGGCACTCAACCAGAAAGGGAAAGGATGCCAAGGCATCGGGTGACAGAAGCACCGGAATTAATTGATGCTTAAGTATAAGGGAATTATGATTTCCAGATCGGGAAGTGGATGTAATTATCCATACGGACTTATCGGTGGCAGGGGATTTCAAAGGCGATTAACACGTAGGTTCTCGGGAATTTATCGAAGAGTAATCTTTGGAATCTTCAGGTGAATAAGGCGATCAGCTAGAATGCAGAGCTCTCCAGAAGGAAGGAGGTACGAGAACCTAAAGTCAGCGTTAGTAAAACTTACCAGCAAGGATAAGAGAGCAGAGTCCCAGAGCATAGGTACGGAGAAAAAGATCCTAATACCAAAGATATCACACGTGGTGATAACAATGTGGGCCCGTAAGCCAAATATTAAGTTAGCAAAATAGTTTTTCAAAGTCTAGACTCAACTTCGACCGAGGAGTGGTTAGGGGCTTCCTACAGGCAGTCGGCTCTGATACCAACTTGTGACGCCCCCAAAATCAATCCGTGTACAATAATCATACACGCAGGGTACACAACTGAGATTAGGGTGCCACGGTGAGAATATCACAGCACGACACTAAACACAAAAGGATAAACCAATATGTTACAATAAAGGGGGTCACGCGGACCCGAATACATAAGTTATACAAGCCATAATATCTGAGTACCGACATAGTTAGTCAAGTTTTTCCTTAAGAAGGCTAGCACAAATAACATCAGAGATACAGATCGAAAAGGCAAGGCCTCCTGCCTGGGAGCCTCCGAAACTACTCCTGGTCCTGGTCAGCGGGGGTCTCGACGTAGTAGTATCCGCCTCCGGGGTACTCCTGCTCCTGGGCTCCAACGTCGACTGCAGCGGCCGATCAGGAAAAACAGTAAAGGAAATGAAGCAGGTGAGTATCTAGTATACCCGCGAGTCTTACGTCTGCTACTAAGCATTATGCATTGTATCAACGGAAAGAAGAGGCTGTATATAGTGGACTGAAAGACAGAAATCCAGAGCAAGGGTAAGAAGCTAGACCTATCGAAGACTAGCATCTTCCGACGAGGTCTTGCAGCATGAGGTAAGAATCAGCCAACAGTTCATATAAAGCATAAAGTAACAACAAAGCAGAAGTTGCTGCAACATTGTATAATATAAGTTGTAACGATTAACAATAATAATAATGCCTCCGAGTTCCCTTCCTCGACTCCCTGCGAGGAAGAAGACCCGGAACCATACAGTTTAATAGTAATAGTATCTAGTGGTAAGATCCAGCTTCAGCATAAAGCGTCCTGTTACCGTGGACACGGCTATTCGAATTGATTAATCTTTCCTGTAGGGGTGCACTGGCGTGACTCTACGACGCTCGGATCTCCAGGGTGGCGGGAACCTTGTTAGGGAACGCTCCATCAAAGCTATCCGACACAAAGTAGCCCATCCTTTGGCAATCAATAGAGAGGTCATCCACCGGACTATATCCTATGTACGCCGGGCTTTGGACCCTAACCCGAACGTACTCCTACACGGTGCGTGACTGGCCGGTGAAGCAAAATCAAAGCAAATACAAATACACCGCTCGAGCAAGAGAAGACAACACCACTTCCCGGCAATCAGCCCGCGGTACTGCTGACGTTTGAAGACCCTCGAACGAGACTACGATGCAGGGGAGCCCACACTCCTCGTCCCACGTGTAGGTAGTGCGTACAAGCCAAAAAGGCTACTCAAGACATCCGCTGAACCATTTAGCATTTTAATTAACCTGCGTGACAACCGTTATCGTTGCCTCGACTTAACCGACCCGCAGTCAACGACAGCAGTTAGGACCACCAGTACATCGGTGCCTGCCCTGTCGTCCCACCAAGTCACTGTGGTTACCAACAACGTGAACCGTCTCCTTACCTTGTCTCGCGTTTGCTCTTGGTAGAGCTCGACTTTCGTGGTTTGGTAACTCTCGCGAGATACGAGCAGGGGCCAAGCACGCCAGTAACGTCGGTCATACCCTCCCTGTCGTTCCTGACGATATACCGCTCGCGGGCACCGTTGGGTCGCCCGACTTTCTTACCTTTAAGGACAACCGCTGTTCAGGACCCTATGGCGGCAAGACAAAGTCAGCCTCGAGTGGAGTACAAGGATTACTCCTTGATAGCTCACACTTGAGGTGACTAGGAATAACCCAGATAGGGGCCTTTGGCGGTGTCTGTTTTGTACTGTACCTGTGCAGTTGTATATATTGTAACCGTGTTCACTCCCCTGAGTGATCACGGCCCGCTATCTAGTCCTAGCTAACAATGCGCAGGGTTCACTGCTGAATAATGCATAAATATAATAGGCAGCATAGGATAAATGGGGTACATCAAGGGGCGACAAAAACATGCTATGCAATTGAATAGGATTGTAATCGTAGCAGCAGCAGTAACAATGCCTAGTGCAAGAAAGTACGGAAAGATAGGCGATATCTGGGGAAGAGAATGGCTCTGCTTGCCTGGAAGCTCGACGGTAGAGGTACTGTCGTCGACGGAGTAGTCGAACTCAGCAGCGGTGTAGTCGGCGGCAGCAACGAGGTCTATCGGAGAATAAAGGAGGGAGAAACAAATAAATACACAAAAATAATAGCAATACAAATACAAGACATGGCAAACGCAATATTAACGGTGTTCTAACGCAGTGCGAGGTGTATTGCTCGGAGCGGGAATTCATTCGGGGATGAACTACCGGCTTCGGGTGATTACCGGACAAGGTGTCCGGAGGGGGAAGGGATCATGCCGGAGGTGTCGTGGACATCCGGAAAACGTGTGGATGGTGTAACCGTGCAAGTTGAAACAACACGAACAACTTTCGTGTTCAGAATAAATTCATCCGGATACTTAAACCGTACCGGACAATTCATCGGACAGACGGTCCGGAGGGGGGATGTCGATGTTCGTTGAGTTAGAGGGGTGTGGTGGGTATACGAATAGCTTATCCGTATTCGTTATTTTTTTCTGATCAATTTTGATGTATAAAGTTTTTGAATCTGACTTACGGATTAAAAGATATTGATTTTCTAAGTTTTAATCATTTTAAAACAATTTCTGGAATTTATTTTTATTAATAATTCTAACATTATCCAGAAGTCCCTTTGACTGGTCAAACTGACCAGTGGGACCTACTTGTCATAGGGAGGGGCATTTTTTCCATTTTATTTAATTAACAGAACAAGGGGGCCCACATGTCATACTCTCATTGCTATAATCCAATTTAATTAATCTAATAATCTAGTGGCACCCAGCTGTCATTCACAAATGTGCTAATTAAACCATTAAATTAAATTAAGGGCATGGGGCCCATGTGTCATAGACTGTGGGGGGGGGATTATTTCAACAGTTTTATTAACTTAGTTAAATGGCCTAGGCCCACTGGTCATAGACATGAGGGGGGGGTCTCTCTGGTTAATATATGTCTTGGTTAATTAGGGAGGGATTAGACCAGGGGCTAACCCAGCCGCGACGGCCGGCGACGAGGTCCGCCAGAGAGGCGGTGAGCAGGGGAGCAGCGAGGCTGCGACTGTTCACTAGGAGGGCTTCTAGGGTGTCCATGAGTGGCAGGGGCGTGGCCAGGGCGAGCTGGGTGCAGGGCCGAAGCGTGGTGAGCGCGCGCGCCCAGCCATGGCGGACCGACAGCGAGCAAGGAAGGGTACGGCAGCTTCGAGGTTGCTACGGGCCGGGGTGTGGCACAACTTGGAGGGGGAAGTGGAGGCGCGGGCTCACCAGGGGGCTATGGTGGGCTCGGTGGCGTTGGGGGAGGCCGGGGCGAGGGAGATCGATGGCAACGGCATCGACGACCTCGCGAGGGGGATCCGCGGTCCATCTCCTCGCGCACGGATGCGTAGTTCTGCGCCGTGGTCCTCTCCAGGGCCATCCTTGACGAGGAAGAAGGCGATGGCCACGCCGGTGACGAAGAGGGCAGTGAGCTCGTCTTCCTCGTCCATGGGCGCAGCTCGATTTGAGAGAGGGAGCAAGAGGACAGGGGAAATCGATGGTTAGGGTTTCGGGGGCCAAGGGGGGCACGGAGGGGTCGTCTTTATCCTCGCAGGCGGCTGCGGGATGGCCTCCACGGCGCCATGGCCACGGCATGGACGGTGGATGCCTGCCACGGCTCCCACCGGGAACAGGAGGTAGGGGATGGGGGGTGGGGTTGGGCTGGGCCGATGGGGGAGGAAGATGGACCGGGGTGGGCCTCGCCCACAGTGTAGGATAGGTTTTTTTTAATTGTTTTTCTTTTATGTTTTGCTTTTCTTTCTATATTTTAATTAGCCAACATTTGATTTTATACAAAGTTGTAACTGGATCCTATATTAGTGCTACATAGTATAGCATTGCTACAAAAGTTTGGGGATCAATTAAATTCATTTGAAATTTTGTTTTATTTAAAAGGGGTCAAACGCTACTATTTTGTTATTGTTTTGATTTGTTTACAATATTTAAACCTTGTAATAAATTCCCACTATTATTTTAATATGGCCTAAAGATTATTAGGCATTTAATAAAATTGTTTTAACAATTTTTAGTTTAACTTTATGTTCCACTTTTATTTTAATTTCTTAGGGACAATTTAATAACCCACCACTAGTAGTTTCTTAAATATAATTGACTTGGGATTATTCTAAAGTCTAGGTATGACTTGGTCTATTTATTTGCAAGGTGACTTATAATCTCCCAAAATTCTTGGAGCAAGATTTATAATCCACCCAATTTGGAAATTTTATCAGGGTTGGAATTGACAGAGCTATGATCAAAGATGACCATGGCTTGATTAACAACAGTGATGATCATTACCAAGGGGATCACTGTAGTGATTACTGTTACTGGCTCTGGGGTGTTACACGCCCCCCTGGAGCGGCCAGGCGTGGGGCCGCGCCCTCAGGCCGCTTGGGCTGCTCCCCCCTCCTCTGGTGCCCTACCGAAGCTCCTATTTATCCCCGTGACGAGAAAACCCCAAAATAGAAGTCGTTTTCCCAGTTTCCGTCGCGGAGCCGCCGCCACCCTCTGTTCTTCTTTGGGAGGGCTAATCTGGAGGCTGATTTGGCCTCCAAAGAGGGGAGATTGTCGCCATCGTCATCACCATCACCACTCCATCCATCCTCCATGACTTCTCTTCACATGTGTGAGTAATTCCTTGCTGTAGGCAAAGGGGATGGTAGGGATTGGATGAGTTTAATCATGTAATAGTTCGTCAGACTGTTGGGGGCATGTTGCCTATCATCTAGATTGGTGTTTATCTTCTTTGCTACAACTTGTTGTTCTTAATGCTTGTCACTTTGGGCCCGAGTGCCATGTTTTCAGATCTGAACCCTATGTGTTTTTATGAATATATTTGTGTTCTAGATCCTATCTATGAGTTGTATGCACCTATTATGGTCCGGAACCGGCGATCCCAAAGGTGACAGCTTGGGACACCAAAGGGGATGGTCCATGATTTGAGGATTCCATGTATTCATTGAGTTTATTGCTTTGTTCCGGTGCTGTTTGACAGGAGTACCTTAATCTCCATAAGTTCCTTTTGGCCCCGTTCGTAGCGGGATGGTAGGACAAAAGATGTTGTGCAAGTTCTTATTGCAAGCACGCACAACTACCTACGGGATACATGCCTAATGTTTGATATTTACCTAGATGATCATTGCTTTTCTGGGTGCCTTGCCCCGTGTTAGAATCTATTATATGTTTACTCTCATCCATGCAGCACCCGACCATCCATCTCCCTAGCCTACAGTGTTTTCAATTCTGCTGGTTATTTGTCGTTACTCTTTGCTATTTACTTTTGTTGTTGCTATCATCACTATCATATCACCGTTACCACTTATCTATTGTTGCAAGCAAGTATATTTCAGGTGCGGTTGAATTGACAACTCAACTGTCAAAGCTTATAAATACTCTTTGGCTCCCCGTGTGTCGAATCAATAAATTGGGTTAACTTACCCGCGAAGACTATCTCGATCCCTTACGCCTGTGGGGCATCAAGCAGCGTTTTCTGGCGCCGTTGCCGAGGAGCATAGCAATATTTACAAGTCTACTTGAAGTATCCTGCCTGCTGCATATCATCCGCTATGGGTAAGAACGGAGACCCCAAGGTTCCGATCTTACCATCCCGTACAAGAAAAGGTACTATTCTGAACACTAGTGCTACACTTGATTCACCTTCCGTTATGAGTAAGTTTACTTCACCACCACTACATGATGCTTCTATTGAGTATGTTACTATGTCCGATACTTTTGATGATGCTTCCACTACTCTTGATGATGCTACTTTTCTTGGTCGCCATATTGAAACTCAGACTGCTAAGGCTGCAGCAAAATCCAAGACCGAGACCCCTACTACCTATATTCATACCTGCAAAACCTTTGGTTACTCGAGCTTAGATGAACTCAGGGAGAGAATCCTTGATGATGATTATGTTACTCTTGATGATGATTTTTGCAGGAAACTCAGAGAGTGTGTCAACTCTGACCCTGGAGCTGTTAAGGAGCTGCTCAAAAAGCACTCCATGAAGAACAAAGTTATTCCTGATCCTCAATTTGCCACATCTCCTATATGTATCACTGATCCTGATTATGATTTCTCTGTTGATCTTTCGCTTATATCTAAAGTCGAGGTTGACCCCTTTTATGGCAGAGAAAATGATGATGCTATAGCAAACTTGACCAAACTCTCTGAGTTAAGAAACCTATTCACTACTGATGAGAAGATACGAAACTTCTATGTGGCCAAGTTTTTTCCTTTTTCTTTGAAGGAGGACACTAAATCATGGTACGATGCACTACCCTATGGTTCCATTAAAAGTCCTCAGGACTTAGTCAAATTCTTTGTTGATAAATATTTCCAGCTCATCTGCAACATGCTTCTTTGCAAAGAATCTATAACTTTAAACAACTGCAGAATGAGCACCTCCCTAAATCTTGGGGGAGGTTTTGTGATTTACTTAAGGTTATGCCGGGACATGGGATCCCCAAGAATGAACTGCTTGATATATTTTACGCTAGTTTAACCGATGAATCCAGAACCTATCTGGATAGTTGTGCTAGTTGTGTTTTCAGGGAAAGAACACCGGACGATGCAGAAGAACTAATGTGAAAATTGCCAAGAACTATGAAGATTAGTCCGTCACTGAACCACTTCTACCACAGAAAAAGAGGGGTATGCTTGTTTTGAACCCCGAAGATATGCAAGACGCAAAGAAGTCTATAAAGGAGAAAGGTATTAAAGCCGAATACGTGAAGAATTTACCACCTATTGAGAAGTTGTGTGAGCCTACTACTCACCCTCCCTTGGTAGAGGTACACTCTCTATTAGACTTTACTGAAAGTGACATCCCTAGAGGTAAGCCTCCCGACCAATGCTTAGATGAGCTTGATAATTTTATTGTTAAGCAAGACCATTTTAATAGGAAGTTACAAAGTCAGTTGCATGATAATTCTCTTGCTATCAAAAGTTTATGTGATGTTCTAGAGAGAACAGTTAATGATGTTAAATGTCTTGTTAAGCATTTTCATATGGTTCAAACTCAGCTTGAACAAATTTCTAATGTGCAAAAAGATTTGCTTGCTAATAATGCCAAACATGACATACAAGCTTATGGAATTAAAACAAGGGGTGGAACACACACCCAGGACCCACTTTATCCTAAGGGGCACCCAAAGAGGATCGAGCAAGATTCTCAAGTACAAGAAGAAGACGAGGCTGTTAGCTCTCCAAAGAAGAAAAAGAAGAAGAAGAAACACAAGGAGGCTCACAATCCCGATGATCCTATTACAAGTGAAAAGCCAGTTGTTGATCCTAACAGCATATCTACCTCTGATGCTGAAACAGAAGACGATGCCGAGCCCGAAGAAAAAGACGCCGAGGAGGATGATCCACCCAAGGTAAGAGAAGAAGAAGCTCCCGATAAACGCAAGAGGTACTCTAAAGAAGACTTCATCGCAAGAAGACATGGGAAGGAAAGAGAACTATGGATACAGAAACCCATGCCCTTTCCAGGTAAGTCCCTCAAATCCAAAGAAGATGAGCATTATAATAAATTTTGTGAATGGATGAAGCCTCTTTTTCTTCAAAAAAATTTGACTGATGCTATTAAGTTACCTGCTTATTCGAAATATATGAAAGATATTGTTACTAATAAAAGAAAAGTTCCTAATGAGGCTATATTTACTATGCTTGATAACTACTCTTTCAGTGGCAAGATTCCTAAAAATATCGGTGATCCAGGTATACCCACCATTCCTTGCTCCATAAAGAATAATTACGTCAGAACTGCTTTATGTGACCTTGGTTGAGGAGTGAGTGTTATGCATTTTTCTCTTTACAAGAGGCTTTTTTTAGAGAAACTAATCCCTACAGATATCTCTCTTCGCATGGCTGACAAGTCAACAGCTGCCCCGATAGGTATTTGTGAGGATGTACCCGTTGAAGTTGCTAACTGTTTGATCCTTACGGATTTTGTTGTGCTTGACATTGTAAAGCCCCTGATGCGGTACTAACTCTAACTAGTCGCTTTCGCGTCCGGTCGGAGTTAGAAGCGCATCAAACGCCACCGTCGCACGACACTCGCACTCGTGTCGCTGTCGGATTCTCGACAACATGTATATAAGCATAACTCTATAAGAATAGGAATACATATAGATAGATAAATAGAGCAGGGCATACAACGCCACTGTCTAATAATACAATATCATCATGAGTACATCTCATCAATACATCAAGCGGAAGCAAAATGGGGACCGAGTACGGTCAAGATCCAAATTTCCCTAGAGAGGGCTACACATAAATATCCAACCACGGGAACGTCTGAGCCCAACTATAGGATCCTACTGGTCGAGGTACTCGTACTCGTCGTCGTCCTCCGGGGGCACCTCCACGAAGTAACGTCCGGTGCTGGGGTCGAGGTAGTAGTCCACTGCAGCGGCCGATCAGGCAAAGCGGTAAAGACAGAAATGTAAACGGGGGTGAGAACATGTCATTACGGAATAACTATCGCTACAGGGGAAGGTAAAGCATAGACAGGTTGCAGCCGTACTAGCATATATGGTGGCTACACGTTCTATCAGAATAGAGATGAGATCCAAGTAGTACGTTGACAACGTGTCATAAGTCGGCTATTCACCTACTTACGCAAACATAACACAACCTCGTTTCCCTCTCGGTCCCCCTGGACGAAGAAAGACAACCAAGGCACGCACACGGTTTGTCAAGTTTTAAAGCATGATTATAATTGATGTTATTCTATGAACAAGGAGTAGGTCTCAAGTAGTCCATAACCGCGGACACGGCTTTTCGAAAAGATTTACCCTGCAGGGGTGTACCAACTGTCCATTATAGACGTCGCATGTACGCCCGGTTTCCACTTGGCTAGGTAAGCGCCTGAATCTCCGAGACGTCAGAGTCCTTCTAACTAACAACGCACAACTCCGGGTGGCCCCAGGTGAGTCGACACCCAACTCAAAAGCTGGCCACGCTCTCGAATCGGTCTCTACCGTCTGTCGCAGGTTTGGATAACCGGTTAGTTCTCTTATGAGACCGGGTCCTCAGCCGGACAAAGTGGGCCAGCCAAGAAACTATGTCCTCCTGGCCCTGGTTTGGTTTGGAAACAACTGGGGATCCAACCAGCACACACACGTTGCAAATGTAAATCAGCTCGGGCCACCACTAGAATGTACGAAGCTAGGTAGGTAAGACAAGGGGGCCCCATAAAACCCCACACACGATTAGGCACGCTCATCAAGAAACACAATACCCGGAACTCGGGTCCTAGGTGACTCAAATGGAACAAAACACCAGACGGGAATAGTCCAGCCTTCCACCTTTCGTCGAATATAAATTAACATCATTTAACAATAATAAATATCAACCAACTTCTTTTATAGCATGATATCCCAACCATAAATATATAAGGTAAGCAGCAAGTTTTCTATCCATACTAAGCAATGGCTGAGCAGCGGTAACTTAGCAGTACAATGGTTAGCTGGGATGTGGGGATCATGGCTGTATGGGTTTAAACATGGCATGTAAGGTAGATGGGATCAAGCAACAATATTCTAGATCTACAGCTAGGCATGAGCAGAAAGTTATAAAGTAATGACACAGATCTCCCCCTTGCCTGGTAAGGTAGTCGAAGCAGCACCCACGGTACTCTCGGGCTCGGTGTCGGACAGCTCCACGTAAGTCTCCTCGTCAGTCTCGGGTGCTAACGTAAAGATACCGGCAAGGAAAACACACAAGTAAGCAACTGATGCAAACTCAAACAAAGATGGCATGTTCAAGTTTTTATTTACATGGTATGACCCTGTCTAGTCAAGTTTAAATGAAGGTGATGACGACAAGTCATCAACTTCATATGCATTTATTTACATTGTAATGGCTTTGTTCTAAGCCTTAACCTTAGGTGTAGGTAACATGATAGCATGACATGATCAACAAAGCATTACAAGAAATTAAATAACATGAAAGAATAAAGCAAAGATTCCGGAGACGGAGTAGTGTCGGTGAACTTGACACATAGGAGGGTGCAACAAAAGTTTGAACCCAGCCACATTACATATGACAATATGTTATGGCTGAACTGAAGAAGATGACATGAAACAAGATTGAAAAGATTAGACGATCAACAATTTCAAATGCACTGAAGTTGAAATGTTGCAGTCAGAAGATCTGAAAGTTCCCGAGTCAGGTGACCACATCTGAACTCATGAGTTGCACAAAACATCATGGGAACATCACTGCTGAAATCCTTGCAAAAAAGCACCCCAAAACATATATGATATGTCCCCATTTGAATTTGCAAGGCAGTTGCAAATTCAACTGAAGCTCAAGGGCTGAGTGCAAAAATTGTACCACATGAATTTTTGAGAAAGGCTCAGATGAACAAATCATCATCACCATGCAATTCCTTGTGCAAAATTACCCCAATTTCATATATGGCATGGGCAACTTTGAAATTTGAACAAACTTGGCAAAAGCAAGAATTAACAGGGGGCATTTTGTAAAATTGGCCAAGCTCCAATTAATAAAGGGACCAAATACAAAAATTCACCCCACCATGCTAACCAGTAGCTCAAGCTACCCTAAAAAGATATAAGGCATGCATCAAAATGAACAGGAGGTTGAACTCTAATCTGAATTTGAATTCAAACCTAATTTGAAATAAAAACAGAAAAGAAAAAGAATAAAAGAAAAGGGAAGGGGAGGAGCCCAGCCAGCTTGGGCTGGCTTCGACCAGCAGGCCCAGCTGCTGCTCCCTGCCGCCTGGGCGCGCTAGCTCTAACGGGCCAGGCCCAGCTGGATCCACGGCCACGCTAGAAAGGAGCAAAAACTCCGGGGTAAATCGACCCCAGGGGGGATCGAACCCCGCACCCCGCGGTTCCACACCAGGCGCGCTACCACTCGGCCACTGCTCGTCACTTGGCAGAAGCCAGCTCGCTCTGAACCTAAACTAACCGTTAGGTGTTGCTGCACTGAAACACGAACTGAACCCGACTTCAGGCGGCAGTGGATGGAAGAAAGGAGGGGGCTTGCGAGGCTTGGATTGATCCAGGACTCCAAGCGCACTGGCGCAGCGCTGCATCGTCCTTGTACCTGCTACGGTGACCATCCTCCTCGCAGAAACAAAGCAAAACAAGGCGCGAACTGAAGAAAACCGGCCGCTTGCTCTGCTGTCTGAAGAAATTCAGACAGCGCAGTTGCCGCGCGCGTGGAACTCCGGGGTCCCTCGCATCTCGCACGGCTCGCCGGGGACTCCAAGATTTCTCCTAGCCGCAACCGGGAGCACCCAGAACTCGTTTTTCCACTAACCTCGCCTTGCCGTGCTACCTACGGGAGCTACAACTGATCGGAAAAACACGGCGGAACGACCGCTTGCGGGAGACAGGGGAGGGGATCGGCGAGGCTCACAGCGGGGCGACGGCTCGTGCGGGCTCGGGGGAAAGGTCGCCGGCGTCCTTCACGCAGTCGCAGACGAAGACGAAGATGAGCGCGTCGGAATTCCTCAGGCCATGGACATCCTGTCCATGGCGGCCTCGGACAGGACGCGGAGGGAGGAGGAGATGGGAGAAGGAGGTGGCGGCGCCCGAGGGAGGATGCTAGGGTTGGAGACAAGGAGAGGGGGCATAAATAGGAGAGGGGGAGAGGCGACGTGGCTCCAGGAGGGCCTCTCCTCCACGGGCACGCCATGTGCGTGAGGGGGAGAAAGGTGAGAGGAGGGGGATGACAGGTGGGTCCCGCTGGCCGAGAGAGAGGGAGGAAATAGAAAAAAAAACGGGGCGCTGCCCCTGGTGGGCTGAAAACGGTCGGCCCAAGTGGCTAGAAGAGGAAAAGGAAGGACAGGGCCCTTTTCCATATAAAAAGAGCAGCAGGGAAGAAAAATAAAAAGAAAAAGGAAAAGATAGGGGGAAGTGAAAAATATTTTAAATATTTTTAAATTCCCCTAAAAAGATGCTTGATCACCCAAAATTGATTTGATCAATTTTGCATGCAGTGAAAAATCCCCCAAAGTAAAACAGCACCCTTTTCTATTAAATAGGAAAAGCCTTTGGAGAGTTTTTGAGAGAAAAACAGAAGGTTCAAAATTCCATGAGCTTGAAATTCTTAATCCTTGCATTTTTCTAGATTTTTCAAAATTGGTTTGACCAATTTTGGCAACAACAAAAATGTGGCCCCTTTTTGAATTCAAAAATCACTTTGAACTAGGGCTACTGTTTTTGGTGGTGGCAAAAATGCTTTGAGGATTTTAAAACCCTTGCAATAGCAATTGAAATGGCTAGGCCAAGTTTGGGGTCAAGTGGAGTGAGCATGTGACAAGGAAATTCCATCAATGTCCTTCTTGAACCACTTTGGATGCAAAAGAAAACAACCCAACATGACTCTAATCCCAATGCCAATTAAGATCACCACATGAAGTGACATACACATCCACCATGCCAAGTTACAAGTCCAACAGAGGAAGTAAAATACATAGTGTTTGGTAGCTTATTACATGTGGGCTGTTACAGCTCTCCCCTACCAACATAGGATCTCGTCCCGAGATCTAAGCAAGAAAAAGCTCGGGGTACTCGGAACGGAGATAATCTTCACGCTCCCACGTTGCCTCTTTCTCCGAGTGATGTGCCCACTGCACCTTGAGAAACTTGACGGTCTTGTTGCGAGTCTTTCGCTCGGACGAGTCAAGAACACGGACTGGACGGTCTGAGTAAGAAAGATCTGCACTGAGCTGGATCTCGCCCAAGTCCACTGCCTGCTCTGGCTGCTTGAAACACTTCTTCAACTGAGACAGGTGGAACAATTCATGCACCATAGCCAAGCTGTCTGGAAGCTCGAGGCGGAACGCGAGAGGTCCCCGAGTCTCGAGGATGCGGAACGGACCAACGAACCTGGGAGCCAACTTGCCTTTGATCCCAAAGCGGTGAGTGCCCCGAAGGGGAGACACTTTGAGGTATGCGAAGTCACCAACTTTGAAGTCAATACCACGGTGCTTCTTGTCATAATGAGCCTTCTGCCTAGACTGTGCTTCCTTTAGGTTCTCCCGGACAATCTTCACTCTGTCCTCTGCCTCTTGGATCACATCTGGACCGAACAGCTGCCTCTCACTTGTCTCGGACCAGTTCAAAGGTCTCCTGCACTTGCGGCCATACAAGACTTCAAACGGCGCTGCTTGCAGACTTTCCTGATAGCTGTTGTTGTAAGAGAACTCAGCATACGGCAGGCATTCTTCCCACTTCATGCCAAACGAGATCACACATGCCCTCAACATGTCCTCGAGAATTTGATTCACACGCTCAACCTGCCCACTGGTCTGAGGGTGATACGCGGTACTGAACAACACTGTCGTACCAATCGCCTTTTGGAAGGCCTGCCAGAACTTAGAGGTGAATAGGCTGCCCCTATCTGAACTGATCTTCTTGGGGATGCCATGCAAAGACACAACTCTTGCGGTGTACAAATCCGCCAACTGAGCTGCTGAAATGGAGTCCTTCACTACGAAGAAGTGGGCAACTTTGGAGAGATTGTCAATGACGACAAAGATGGCATTGTTCTTCTTCTGCGATAGAGGAAAACCTGTGATGAAATCCATCTCAATGTGATCCCATTTCCACTCTGGAATTTCAATTGGCTGAAGTAGCCCTGCAGGCTTCTGGTGCTGTGCTTTCACTCTCCTGCACACATCACACTGGGAGACAAAACGGGCAACATCCCGCTTCATACGAGTCCACCAAAAGCTCTGCTTGAGGTCCTGATACATCTTGGTGCTACCAGGGTGGATAGACAGCTTTGAGTCATGGGTTTCTTTCAAAATGACCTCCCTGAGACCTCCTTCTTTGGGAACAACAACTCGCTCCTCGAACATCACGGTGCCGTCATTATGCACTGAAAAGCAACCGTACTTCGGAATTGAGGCGGCAACACCCTGTTTGACTTTCTGAATCATCAAGCTACCAGACTGAGCTTCACGAATCTTCTCACGGATAGTGGGCTCTACCACAAGGTTGGCTAGATAGCCTGCTGGAACTAGCTCGAGATTGAGCCTTCGAAATGCCTCACACAAATCAGGGTGTATCTTCTGCACCTGGACACTGTTGCAATCACCCTTGCGGCTCAACGCATCAGCTATGACATTCGCCTTGCCAGGCGTATACTGAATCTCCACGGAGTACTCGGTAATAGTCTCGAGCCATCTCCTTTGCCTCAAGTTCAGGTTAGGCTGCGTGAACAAGTACTTTAAGCTTTTGTGATCAGTGAACACATCAACCTTCCTCCCTAGGAGGAGGTGTCGCCAAGTAACCAACGCATGAATTACTGCAGCCAGCTCAAGGTCGTGGGTCGGATAATTCCTCTCATCCTGCTTCAACTGTCTGGAGGTGTACGCCACAATATTCTTTCCCTGCATCAACACTCCGCCAAGGCCATTCAACGAGGCATCACAGAAAACTTGAAACGGCTGTGCCTCGTCTGGCGGTGTTAGGATCGGAGCTGTGGTCAGTCTTAGCTTCAACTCATCAAAAGCTGCTTGGCAAGCTTGTGACCAATTGTACTTCTTGCCCTTGGACAACAACTCGGTCATCGGCTTTGCTATCTTGGAGAAATTCTCGACAAACTTCCTGCAGTAGCTGGCAAGTCCGAGAAAACTCCTCAGCCGCTTGACATTTTTCGGCGGAGTCCAATCCTGAATCGTCCGGACTCTGTCTGGGTCAACATCAATGCCCTCTGAGGAAATGACATGGCCAAGGAAGTTGACCTTATTGATCCAAAATTCACACTTGGAGGACTTGGCATAAAACTGGTGATCTCTCAACTTCTGCAACACCAATCTGAGATGCTCCTCATGCTCAGCCTCTGACTTGGAAAAGACAAGGATGTCATCGAGGTAGAGGAGTACGAACACATCTAACCACTCTTGGAATAGATAGTTCATGGCCCTCATGAACGTCGGAGGTGCGTTAGAAAAGCCAAACGTCATGACCGTAAACTCGTATAGTCCATAACGAGTGCGGAAGGCTGTCTTGGGAATGTCCTCCTCACGGACACGAATCTGGTGGTACCCCATCTTTAAATCAAGCTTTGAAAACACCTTTGCTCCATGCAACTGCTCAAATAGGTCATTGCTGTTGGGCAAAGGGTACTTGTTTTTAATCGTCTTCTTGTTGATACCACGGTAGTCTTGAACCAACCGGCTAGTACCATCTTTCTTCTTCACAAAAAGACACGGGGCACCCCAAGGAGAAGTGCTCGGACGAATGAGCCCATCCTTCTCAAGCTTAACAAGATGCTCCTTCAACTCAATCAGCTCTTCCGGACACATCTTGTAAGGCTGCCGAGATATCGGTTGTGTACCAGGTTCTAGCTCGATCACGAACTCAATAGCACGCACGGGTGGAATACCTGGCAACTCCTCTGGAAAGACATCTGGGAACTCTCGAACAACTCTGACCTCCTCGATCAATGGAGCAACTCCAGCGTTCAGAGCGTACAACTGTGCTGATCCCACTGTCGAGCCACAAGTGTACCAAATCTCTGCGCCTGAATCGTGTGTCAGCAACACGGTCTTGGACGGACAATCAATATTGGCCTTGTACTTGACAAGCCAATCCATGCCCAAAATGACATCAATGTCGGAGCGGGGCAAGACAATCAGGGAGGCCGAAAAGATAGCACCCTGAATACTGATCTCAACATCTGGAACAGCTCTGGAAGACTCCATTCTAGAGCCCGGAGAACAAACTGACAGTGGTTTAGGCAACTGCTCTCTCGGAAGGTCAAATGACATAGCAAAAGCGTTGGATATGAAGGAATGGGAAGCTCCGGAATCAAACAAAACTGTCGCTGGAACTGAACATACAAGCAACCTACCAAGCACAATCTCAGACGACTGCTGGGCCTCTGCGACGGTCACGTTGTTCACCCGGAGCGCTCGTGGCTGGGCCTGCACCATCGCATTGCTCGGTGTAGAGCGAGGTGGAGGCGGAGGCAGTCGGGCATAACGAGGGTCGGTGCACTGCGGAGACTTGTGGCCCGGCCTGCCACACTTGAAGCACGTGATCTCTGGCCTGGGCTGGCCCTGTGGAGCAGGCGGCCTCGCGGAGGGTGGAGTAGAGCGAGGTCCGTGCTGAATTGGGACGGGAGGGCGGGCAAAAGTGCGGACAACTGCCCCCCTCTGCTGAAACTGCTGGCGCTGCGGCTGAGGCTGTGGCTCTGTAACCCAGGACTTGGCCTTCTTGTGGACCATCACTGCTGAACTGTGCTCTCTTTGCTTCCTCTTCTCTGCGGAACGCTCTGCCTCAGCTGACTCCTATCTGATAGCCTGGTCGACGAACTCTGAGAACAGGCTTGGCGTGGACAAGGTGAGCGCATACTTGATGTCCGTGGCAAGACCGCCGTGGAACCTGGCAATGCGCTTGGCCTCTGTCGAGACCTCCTCTGGAGCATACCTGGCAAGCCTGAAGAAGGCCAGGTTATACTCCTGCACAGACCTGTCCCCCTGCCTCAGAGCTAAGAACTCCTCGCGCTTCCTCTCGATCAGTCCACTGGGAATATGAGCAGCTCTGAAATCCCTGACGAAATCCTACCAAGTGATCTCTGCATCACCCTTGTTGGCCTTGTACGTCGAGAACCAACTGCCTGCGGCACCCTGAAGCTGGAAGGAGGTGAAGGTGACGTAGTCGACGGGTCTGACAGCGTTGGCATTGAAGTGCTTCTTGATCTCTGCGATCCAGTCATCCGCCTCCAGCGCGTCTCGAGCCTCGGAGAACCTGGGTGGGCTGATCGCAAGGAACTGCTGCAGTGTGGTGTACTGTGGTCGATCATTCCTCTGAGCACCCTGGTTCTGCAGCATCTGAAGGATCGCAGCTGTGCCCTGAGCCACTGCGGCTACAGCCTCCCCAAGGATAGGGCTCTCTGGCGGCGGAATGTTCGCTCTTGGCATCCTGTATACAGGAACACTTATGAGAACATGGTCGAATCATTGAAGTAACCAGAAGTTAAAGCAATATTGACAACAAAACTTCCTCACGAGGTATGAGAAAGCCGAAGGCTGAAATTCCACCAAGGTTAACCCAGAAAGTCCATAGCTAGGTGCTACTGGAATTCCCAAACCAAGATCATCCGAATCCAAGATAATCATCTGCTAGCGAGCACACAACAATATATACGAGCGGTTGGAAACCTGAACAATGAGACATCTGCCCTGAGCAGCCCGCCATCACGGTCGTCCATAGGGGAAAGACACCACATCCATTTTACCATAGGATGCCCGCCAATCCTGTATGGACGTTTCACCTGCGGTACGCCGTAAGCGAGGTAGAGCAGTCAACCCCAAGTGGCGGCTCAGTGGTCTCAAAGACGCCAACACATCTCGTCGCTAGGAAAAAATTATAGAGGAATCGGAGCCTCATGTAAACGAGAACCTAGATTGTTTTGAAAGGGGATAAGTTGCATAGACAAAACATCGTTTCACTTCCTAACGGAAAAAGGGGGTGGGAGGGTGGGATAAGGAGAAAACAGAAAGAGGTCCAACTCTCCGAAATTTCCTATATAACTACCAAAATAGTTTCTAGAGTCAATTTCGGCCAGTAAGGGGTCCTACAGTCAGTCCTGCTCTGATAGCAAGTTGTAAAGCCCCTGATGCGGTACTAACTCTAACTAGTCGCTTTCGCGTCTGGTCGGAGTTAGAAGCGCATCAAACGCCACCGTCGCACGACACTCGCACTCGTGTCGCTGTCGGATTCTCGACAACAGGTATATAAGCATAACTCTATAAGAATAGAAATACATATAGATAGATAAATAGAGCAGGGCATACAACGCCACTGTCTAATAATACAACATCATCATGAGTACATCTCATCAATACATCAAGCGGAAGCAAAATGGGGACCGAGTACGGTCAAGATCCAAATTTCCCTAGAGAGGGCTACACATAAATATCCAACCACGGGAACGTCTGAGCCCAACTATAGGATCCTACTGGTCGAGGTACTCGTACTCGTCGTCGTCCTCCGGGGGCACCTCCACGAAGTAACGTCCGGTGCTGGGGTCGAGGTAGTAGTCCACTGCAGCGGCCGATCAGGCAAAGCGGTAAAGACAGAAATGTAAACGGGGGCGAGAACATGTCATTACGGAATAACTATCGCTACAGGGGAAGGTAAAGCATAGACAGGTTGCAGCCGTATTAGCATATATGGTGGCTACACGTTCTATCAGAATAGAGATGAGATCCAAGAAGTACGTTGACAACGTGTCATAAGTCGGCTATTCACCTACTTACGCAAACATAACACAACCTCGTTTCCCTCTCGGTCCCCCTGGACGAAGAAAGACAACCAAGGCACGCACACGGTTTGTCAAGTTTTAAAGCATGATTATAATTGATGTTATTCTATGAACAAGGAGTAGGTCTCAAGTATTCCATAACCGCGGACACGGCTTTTCGAAAAGATATACCCTGCAGGGGTGTACCAACTGTCCATTATAGACGTCGCATGTACGCCCGGTTTCCACTTGGCTAGGTAAGCGCCTGAAACTCCGGGACGTCAGAGTCCTTCTAACTAACAACGCACAACTCCGGGTGGCCCCTGGTGAGTCGACACCCAAATCAAAAGCTGGCCACGCTCTCGAATCGGTCTCTACCGTCTGTCGCAGGTTTGGATAACCGGATAGTTCTCTTATGAGACCGGGTCCTCAGCCGGACAAAGTGGGCCATCCAAGAAACTATGTCCTCCTGGCCCTGGTTTGGTTTGGAAACAACTAGGGATCCAACCAGCACACACACGTTGCAAATGTAAATCAGCTCGGGCCACCACTAGAATGTACGAAGCTAGGTAGGTAAGACAAGGGGGCCCCATAAAACCCCACACACGATTAGGCACGCTCATCAAGAAACACAATACCCGGAACTCGGGTCCTAGGTGACTCAAATGGAACAAAACACCAGACGGGAATATTCCAGCCTTCCACCTTTCGTCGAATATAAATTAACATCATTTAACAATAATAAATATCAACCAACTTCTTTTATAGCATGATATCCCAACCATAAATATATAAGGTAAGCAGCAAGTTTTCTATCCATACTAAGAAATGGCTGAGCAGCGGTAACTTAGTAGTACAATGGTTAGCTGGGATGTGGGGATCATGGCTGTATGGGTTTAAACATGGCATGTAAGGTAGATGGGATCAAGCAACAACGTTCTAGATCTACAGCTAGGCATGAGCAGAAAGTTATAATGTAATGACACAGATCTCCCCCTTGCCTGGTAAGGTAGTCGAAGCAGCACCCACGGTACTCTCGGGCTCGGTGTCGGACAGCTCCACGTAAGTCTCCTCATCAGTCTCGGGTGCTAACGTAAAGATACCGGCAAGTAAAACACACAAGTAAGCAACTGATGCAAACTCAAACAAAGATGGCATGTTCAAGTTTTTATTTACATGGTATGACCCTGTCTAGTCAAGTTTAAATGAAGGTGATGACGACAAGTCATCAACTTCATATGCATTTATTTACATTGTAATGGCTTTGGTCTAAGCCTTAACCTTAGGTGTAGGTAACATGATAGCATGACATGATCAACAAAGCATTACAAGAAATTAAATAACATGAAAGAATAAAGCAAAGATTCCGGAGACGGAGTAGTGTCGGTGAACTTGACACATAGGAGGGTGCAACAAAAGTTTGAACCCAGCCACATTACATATGACAATATGTTATGGCTGAACAGAAGAAGATGACATGAAACAAGATTGAAAAGATCAGACGATCAACAATTTCAAATGCACTGAAGTTGAAATGTTGCAGGCAGAAGATCTGAAAGTTCCCGAGTCAGGTGACCACACCTGAACTCATGAGTTGCACAAAACATCATGGGAACATCACTGCTGAAATCCTTGCAGAAAAGCACCCCAAAACATATATGATATGTCCCCATTTGAATTTGCAAGGCAGTTGCAAATTCAACTGAAGCTCAGGGGCTGAGTGCAAAATTGTACCACATGAATTTTTGAGAAAGGCTCAGATGAACAAATCATCATCACCATGCAATTCCTTGTGCAAAATTACCCCAATTTCATATATGGCATGGGCAACTTTGAAATTTGAACAAACTTGGCAAAAGCAAGAATTAACAGGGGGCATTTTGTAAAATTGGCCAAGCTCCAATTAATAAAGGGACCAAATACAAAAATTCACCCCACCATGCTAACCAGTAGCTCAAGCTACCCTAAAAAGATATAAGGCATGCATCAAAATGAACAGGAGGTTGAACTCTAATCTGAATTTGAATTCAAACCTAATTTGAAATAAAAACATAAAAGAAAAAGAATAAAAGAAAAGGGAAGGGGAGGAGCCCAGCCAGCTTGGGCTGGCTTCGGCCAGCAGGCCCAGCTGCTGCTCCCTGCCTCCTGGGCACGCTAGCTCTAACGGGCCAGGCCCAGCTGGATCCACGGCCACGCTAGAAAGGAGAAAAAACTCCGGGGTAAATCGACCCCAGGGGGGATCGAACCCCGCACCCCGCGGTTGCACACCAGGCGCGCTACCACTCGGCCACTGCTCGTCACTTGACAGAAGCCAGCACGCTCTGAACCTAAACTAACCGTGAGGCGTTGCTGCACTGAAACACGAACTGAACCCGACTTCATGCGGCAGTGGATGGAAGAAAGGAGGGGGCTTGCGAGGCTTGGATTGATCCAGGACTCCAAGCGCACTGGCACAGCGCTGCATCGTCCTTGTACCTGCTATGGTGACCATCCTCCTCGCAGAAACGAAGCAAAACAAGGTGCAAACTGAAGAAAACCGGCCGCTTGCTCTGCTGTCTGAAGAAATTCAGACAGCGCAGTTGCCGCGCGCGTGGAACTCCGACGTCCCTCGCATCTCGCACGGCTCGCCGGGGACTCCAAGATTTCTCCTAGCCGCAACCGGGAGCACCCAGAACTCGTTTTGCCACTAACCTCGCCTCGCCGTGCTACCTACGGGAGCTACAACTGATCGGAAAAACACGGCGGAACGGCCCTTGCGGGAGACAGGGGAGGGGATCGGCGAGGCTCACAGCGGGGCGACGGCTCGTGCGGGCTCGGGGGAAAGGTCTCCGGTGTCCTTCACGCAGTCGCAGATGAAGACGAAGATGAGCGCGCCGGAATTCCTCAAGCCATGGACCTCCTGTCCATGGCGGCCTCGGACAGGACGCGGAGGGAGGAGGAGATGGGAGAAGGAGGTGGCGGCGCCCGAGGGAGGATGCTAGGGTTGGAGACAAGGAGAGGGGCATAAATAGGAGAGGGGGAGAGGCGACGTGGCTCCAGGAGGGCCTCTCCTCCACAGGCACGCCATGTGCGTGAGGGGGAGAAAGGTGAGAGGAGGGGGATGACAGGCGGGTCCCGCTGGCCGAGAGAGAGGGAGGAAATAGAAAAAAAAACGGGGCGCTGCCCCTGGTGGGCTGAAAACGGTCGGCCCAAGTGGCTAGAAGAGGAAAAGGAAGGACAGGGCCCTTTTCCATATAAAAAGAGCAGCAGGGAAGAAAAAGAAAAAGAAAAACGAAAAGATAGGGGGAAGGGAAAAATATTTTAAATATTTTTAAATTCCCCTAAAAAGATGCTTTGTGCAATGACTTTCCCGTGCGATGTATTCCTTGAAGCTGCAGGAATTAGGGAGGAGTTCTATTATCTTTGTGCTAATGCAGGTTTGACGCGGCTCGCAATGTCCCGTGTTACCCAGTATCAAAAACTCACCTCTTGTTTCATTAACAGTTTTAGATATAACCTTGATGTTGGTTCCGTTGAGTTTAAAATTTACAATGATCTTTTGACCATGCCTTTGGAAAGGTTTTGTGAAATAATAGGTGTGCCGAACGTGGGACTGACGGCGAAGATGATCTCTCAGCCCTCCGAGCTGAGAACCGTCTTCAACACTATCTGTAGCATGGATACACGGGATATTCATCGGTCAAAGATCTCCAGCATCTTATTCCCACACCTCAGCCACCACGGAACGCAAGATCCGTCTACCTGCACCTCTTTTGTTTGATTTTTCTCGCAGGAACGGATGGTCCTTTAATGCTACCCAGTTCGATGAGTTCGTGGTATAGCGTCAGTTTCATAACCCTATGGAGGGGGTTGTGCCCGACGAGGAGGAGCATGGTGAGTTCCCACCTTTCCAGGGAGAGACCTTCACCCAGTTTGGTGAAGGGTCTTCCTCTGCTTGGAGCGCAGATCCTTCTTCGTGGGAGGAGCCGAGGACTTCGGTGTATGCACCGGAAGCCTCATACGACCCTTGTACTCACCCGTACTACCCTGGAGCAGGAGGCTCCTGGGGACATTAGCTACTACCAACTTAGGCTAAAAGCCTAAGCTTGGGGGAGTACGTTCCCTTCTCCCTTTTCCAATGTATTATCCATTTTATTCGCTTTGATCCTTTTCGAAGCTTTTGCCTGTTTTTTCTTTCTTTCTTTCTTTGCAAAAACAACAAAAAGATTTCCTCTTTCCTTTTGCTTTCTTTTAACCTTTGAAAAACCCAAAAAGATTTCCTTTCTCTCTTTAGTTTGCTTTGTTTTCAGAGATCAGCTCGAGTCCGTGATGGCATTTGATTATATTTCCTACGTTCGATCATGCAAATGACCAGGCAGTAATGACGAAGATCGACGGAAGGGAAGCAACAAGGAAAACCGGTATGAACTCTTCTTGTTTCTACTTTTGTACATATGTCTGTACTTATGATCTAGAGACCAGCTTGTAGCGACATAGTGCTACGTTTACAATGCTTTCCCAGTGTTCATGCTTTCCTTGTGGCTAGTCTCAAACAGCTAGAGTACATAATGTGTTGTTGAAATGATTTACATGCATTGCATTGTTCATGGTTTGGCATACTGAAGTGGTATTTCCCTTCTAAGAATTTTTGGATTGACTTGGCACATGTTCACACATGCTTATGACTAAAAATTCTACTTTTGCCTTGATGATCTTTTTGTTTCAGAATAGTTATATCACTTTCATGCCCGATTCAATGTTTCTTTGTCGCTCTGCATGATTATGACAGTTATTGCTCTCTAGTTGGTCGCTTCCCAATCTTTTTCTAGCCTTCGCTCGCACCAAGCGGATTTCTTCTTGTGCTTCCAAACTCCTTTTCAAACCCAGTTGTTCCATTTGAGTCCACCATACCTACCTATATGTGGTATTTACCGGCCACTCCTAACTTAGACTTTCTTGTGCCATCTCGAAATATATTCAAAAGTTTCCCTTTTGTAACCATACAAGCTCATGGTGCGGTGAGGGGAAATCAGTATCTTTCATGCCAAAAATATTTTGACAAAAGTTTTAACTAGTCAAAACAGAAAAATAAAAAAATATGAGAGTTACACCTCCCCCATACTTGATGATGGAGTGAAATGGACCAAATGCTGCTTATGATAGGTGGAACGATACCCTCCTTCCATCCTTGAGGCAAAATAAAAGGTTCCATAGAACATCGAAGATTTATGGATAAGGGAATATGTGTAAGAAAAAGGCATTATATATGGTTGGCATGGGAGATATTGAGAGACCTTTACCGTTCACCGTTGACTGGAAAGTTACTCCTCCCAAAAGAGTTTTATCTCTGTTTTCAAAACCAAGAGCTCTGGCACTTTCTTAGTCTTTGCTTCCTTTCACGGGTTTTCAATCTTGCCATCAAAAGCCACGGTTCGAGAGTCTCCCCTTCTTTCTTCAAAGCACCAACTATGAGAGCATAATTGTCATTCTTAGTGTAACATGCATTGTCCCAAACTATTACATTGTCTTCTGCATGCTTGTGTTATTGCTAGTCTGAAATACTGATTTCTAGTCACCTTTAAAACTCCGGAGGAGCTTCTGCATTTATGTTTTGCTTCACTCATGGAGGCTAGCGAAATGCCACTCAAGTATGTTCAAGTTATGTGCATTGTGATCCTGTCTTGATTTTCAGCAGTATATTATTTACTTTTAGTTGTTTGTGACTGATCACATGAAAGAAGAATTGCTTCGTGCATCGTCCTTATAGCATTGTTTCATTACTTGCTAAACTCTTTTCATAGTACATGCTTATATACATCTATTGAAGCAAAAGAGTTTGTCAAAGTTTTCTTTGTCGCGTCTAGTTCGTTGAACTGAATTGCTTGAGGACAAGAAATATGCTAAGCTTGGGGGAGTTGATACGTCTCAAACATATCTAATTTTCCAAACACTTTTGCTACTGTTTTGCCCTCATTCTTGCATGATTTGGACGAAACTAACCCGGACTAATGCTGTTTCAGCAGAGCTGCCTGAATGGTTTTATTTGTGTGCAGGAAAATGGATTTTTAGACATCCCGGAAAATTCCCAGAAAATTACCAGAAAATCCACGCACCCGATGGAGCCAGGAGCCAGAAGTGGGACCAGAGGGGAGCCCAGGGGTGGGGCCGTGCCCTCAGGCCGCCTGGGCTGCTCCCCCCTCCTCTGGTGCCCTACCGAAGCTCCTAATTATCCCCGTGACGAGAAAACCCCAGAACAGAAGTCGTTTTCCCAGTTTCCGTCGCGGAGCCGCCGCCACCCTCTGTTCTTCTTCGGGAGGGCTAATCTGGAGGCTGATTTGGCCTCCGGAGAGGGGAGATCGTCGCCATCGTCATCACCATCACCACTCCATCCATCCTCCATGACTTCTCTTCACATGTGTGAGTAATTCCCTGTTGTAGGCAAAGGGGATGGTAGGGATTGGATGAGTTTAATCATGTAATAGTTCGTCAGATTGTTGGGGGCATGTTGCCTATCATCTAGATTGGTGTTTATCTTCTTTGCTACAACTTGTTGTTCTTAATGCTTGTCACTTTGGGCCCGAGTGCCATGTTTTCAGATATGAACCCTATGTGTTTTTATGAATATATTTGTGTTCTAGATCCTATCTATGAGTTGTATGCACCTATTATGGTCCGGAACCGGCGATCCCAAAGGTGACAGCTTGGGACACCAAAGGGGATGGTCCATGATTTGAGGATTCCATGTATTCATTGAGTTTATTGCTTTGTTCCGGTGCTGTTTGACAGGAGTACCTTAATCTCCATAAGTTCCTTTTGGCCCCGTTCGTAGCGGGATGGTAGGACAAAAGATGTTGTGCAAGTTCTTATTGCAAGCACGCACAACTACCTACGGGATACATGCCTAATGTTTGATATTTTCCTAGATGATCATTGCTTTTCTGGGTGCCTTGCCCCGTGTTAGAATCTATTATATGTTTACTCTCATCCATGCAGCGCCCGACCATCCATCTCCCTAGCCTACAGTGTTTTCAATTCTGCTGGTTATTTGTCGTTACTCTTTGCTATTTACTTTTGTTGTTGCTATCATCACTATCATTTCACCGTTACCACTTATCTATTGTTGCAAGCAAGTATATTTCAGGTGCGGTTGAATTGACAACTCAACTGTCAAAGCTTATAAATACTCTTTGGCTCCCCGTGTGTCAAATCAATAAATTGGGTTAACTTACCCGCAAAGACTATCTCGATCCCTTACGCCTGTGGGGCATCAGTAAACGCCTGAAACTCCGGAACGACAGAGTCCCTCTAACTAACAACACACAATTCCGGGTGGCCCCCGGGGAGTCGACATCCAATCAAAAATCTGGCCACGCTCTCGGATCGGCCTCTTCCGTATGGCTAAGGTCAGGTTTAGTCTCACCTATAAATCAGGGGACTTCCCTAGCTCACCAGTGTGGACCAACCAGAGGAACTATGTCTCCGTTGGTCCGGGTTGTTTCGAAAACTGCTGGGGTACCAACCAAGCACACACACGTTTGCAAATAGTAAATCAGCTCGGGCCACCACTAGAACTGTATGAAGCTAGGTAGGTAAGACAAGGAGACCCCAAGAATCCCACACACGATGAGGCACGCTCGTCAAGAAACACAATACCCGGAACTCGGGACCTAGGTGACTCAAATGGAACAAAACACCTAGCGGGAACAGCCCGGTCTTCCATCATTCGTCAAGTATATAATTAACATCATAATAATAAATATCAACCAACTTCTCAAATAACATGATATCCCAAACCATAGCATAGGGTAAGCAGCAAGTTTTCCTACTCATACTAAGCAATGGCTGAGCAGCGGTAACTTAGCAATACAAAGTTTGTTGGGATGTGGGGATCATGGTTGTTTGGTTTTTGAATGTGGCATAAGCAAGGTGGATAGGATCAAACAAACGTTCTATACTACAGCTAGGAAGGTAGGCAGAAAGGTATCAAGTAATGGTATAAATCTTCCCCTTGCCTGGGTAATCGATCGACGGAGCAGAATAGCAGGGTCCTCGGGCTTGGTCTCGGAAACCTCCACGTAAGTCTCCTCGGCAGCCTCAGGTGCTAACGTAAAGTACCGGCAAGAAAATCACACAAGTAAGCAACGAGAACTAATGCACATTCATGGATGGGATGATCAAGTTTAATAGGCATGATGTGACCCTATCTAGCCAATTTAAATGAAGGTGGTGACGACACGTCAACAACTTCATAGGCAATTATTTACATTTTTATGGCCTTGGCCTTAGCCTTAATTTTGGTGTAAGTAACATGGCAACATGGCATGATCAACAACAACAAGAAAACAAATGTAAAGAATACATCGCGAAAATTAAACTAACGATTCCGGAGACGGAAGGTGTCGACGAAAGTTGACACCGGAAGGTTTCAGAGATGCAAAAGTTTGAAAGGATGTGACAGGAATTGCAAAACTTTGAGGTAGAAAAATCCGCTATCATGTGACAACATGACAGGGATGCATGACTGGAATAGATCAACCAGAATGGAAAAAGACTCGACATGCAAAGATTTTGAGGATGAAAAGGTCAATGGTGGAACACGTCATAAATGTATCATATTCCATTTTGTACTTTCTCAAAATAAAAAATGGACAGCACCATCTTAATCCTTGCATTTTTCTGCCTCAAAAACATGTATAACATGTGGGCATTTGAATTGGAAAACACATCCTACAAAAATGAAGATTTGAGAAAGAAAAGAAAATCAGAGCCACACAAAAAAAACGTGGTGGAATTGCTCCAGGGGGGGCTCAAACCCAAGACCTCCTGGTTACAACCGACGCTACTCTGCCACTGCGCTATAGCTTCAACACTCCACATAGGAGAGGAAAGAGCCAACTTGAGCAGGGCTAAGGATGACTGAACCTGAAGAAGATCTTGATGCGGAAAAATAAGAACAAAAAAACGGGCGCTTGGGCTGCCCATGATTCGAACCAGAGACCTCTTGGTCTTGAGAGCAGGGTGCCAACCAGTCGGGATAGAGGAGTTTTACAGCAAGAGAGCAAACAGAATGGAGATAACACGAGCTGCAGAGATATCTGAAACCGAACGAGATTTGCACTGACGAACTGAACTTCAGGAAGTAGGCGCTTGCGGACGGCCAAACACCGGCGTTCGTGGCCTCATCTAGGGTGCTCCGGCGACTCAAAGGAGGGGGGCGAGTGAAGATGGGACATCCAGGAATCCATTTTCCCCTCGAGCTCGCAACAACGCCTCAAAGACGACAACTTAGACTCTCCGGAAGGTCACGGCGGAAAACTGGAAACAGAGACGACAAGGAACACACACGTTGCAAAACGGCGACTTCCAGCGTCCGTGGCGTCGGCTACCAGCCACCGGCTACTTGGCGGCGCGGCTTCTCTTCTAGACGCGACTGCCGCGAACCCATTTTTGCCGAGATCTCGCTCCGGCGCTCCAAAAGTGGATGGCTTGCTCGCTGGAAAAAAAAGCCCCGGCAATGCCCTGCTTGGCTACAACAGGGAAACTAAGGCACGAGGCCATGGCTTAGCTACGGGCAGCGCTGGCTGCCAAAATACGTCCTGGGTGCTCCTGGAGCATGCCCGCGCACCTACACACGTGCGCGCTCGACGTCGGTCCACTCCGGTGACACCGGCCGTCCACGGCTCGCGCCAAACTTACAGGGAACACACTGGACTTGCTCGGCGCACGTACAACTGGTCACGGCGGGTGTTCTGGCTACATCGCGGCGCCGATACATCTACGCAGCAAGAGGGAGAGAAAATCGAGGGGTGCTCACAGCGGAGAAAAGAGGAGATGGGGAAGACGTTGGAGGCTCGACGGAGAGGTAGAAGACGCAGGCTCGGGGCTGGAATCGGTTGCTGGAGACGAAGTACACGATGCAGAGACGTCCTCCCGCGAGCTCGTGGTCGTCGACGTCGACGAAGGCGGCCGAATTGCGCCCTACCCGCCGGTAGCCATGAGAAACAGGTGAAGCTCGGGGGCGAGGCAAAACGATGGCGGCGGCGAAAAACGGAGGGGGGATGGAGAACCTAGGGTTCCTTGGGGAGCCCTCGGGGTGCTTATAAAGAGGGAAGGGCCAGCGTCCACATCGTCGTCCTCCTTGCTGCCGTGGCCTTCTCCATCGTGAGAGAGCAGAGAGGAGAGGAGGAGGCCACGGTGTAAAGGTGGAGAAGAAGGGGTCGTACCCCTTTGCCACGGGCCAGGACGAGGGGAAACGGGCCCAGGTGGGCTAGGCTTGCAATAGAGACAGAAAAAAGAAAGGGAAAACCTTCTTGCCTGTGCCCCTTTCCAATAAAATTAAAGAAAAAGGCTTGGGGAGTATTCTGGAAAAGATTACGAAGGATAAAAATGCACAAAAATATGCAAAATGATCCTTGCATTATTCCTCAACTTCCAAAAATGGTTTGGGCATTTTTGCAACAACTAAAATGTGGAGCCACTTTTGAAATTCAAAACGCTCTGAACTATGACCCCCATTCTTGGTGATGGAAAAAATGATGTGAGGTTTTTAAAACCCTTGGCAATGGAAAGGAAAAGGCTATGCCAAGTTTGAGTTCTAGGGGAGCACAAGTGCAAAAAGGAACAATTCGTCAAACACCTCTCTTGAGCCCTTCTGTTTGAATTCAAATTCAAATCAAATGGGTCCAAAACCACTTGGAAAATTAAATCATCACATGAAATTATAATATTTAGCACCATGCCAAGTTACAAAGTCAACAGACAAAGTACAATCTCATGATGATTTCTAATTATTGCTCATGGGCTGTTACAGCACTCCCCCACTAACACAGGATCTCGTCCCGAGATCTAAGCGTGAAGCAACTCTGGATACTCGAAACGGAGATGATATTCAAGCTCCCACGTTGCTTTCTTCTCAGAATAATGTGCCCATTGCACCTTCAAGAACTTGACGGTCTTTTTGCGAGTCTTGCGCTCGGACGTCTCAAGAACACGGACTGGACGCTCTGAGTAGGAAAGGTCCGCACTCAGCTGTATCTCGCCCAAGTCAACAGCCTGCTCTGGCTGCTTGAAGCACTGCTTTAGCTGGGAGTACACAGTGGGTTGTCTCGTTGAACACCGCCTTAAGCACCGAGTTCTTGTATGGTAATCCAAGACAAAGAGTACAACCACACATTGGGCTCACTGACCCCTCTCGGCCTAGTACCTTGATCCGTGTTGACGTCCAGGAGTCACATTAGTTCGGGCTTTCCATTTGGCATGTGCATAGAAAACGAATGAAGGAATGGTTGCATCATATAGATATGTGGGTGCACCTGTGAGGCAGGAAAACCATCTGCCAAAGGTGGTGTCTCGGTCACTTGCATTGTTTGAGTCTGTTTCGTTGATCCGGCCGGGCTCTCAAGCGGAGGCAACTCAGATAGTCGACTCCTGGAATAGACCGGTTGTGAGCGAAGTGTCATGGTGAACATCCTCGCTGTCACCTCTTGAACGGTGGCGAGAAAAAGGCGGTAACCGATGGTCATGTGTGTGTAGTTTACACCCTTGCAAGGTTACCAAAACTATTCGAATAGCCGCGTCCGCGCTCATGGACTACTTGGAACCTGTACCTGATTATTAGACAACTAGAATGGCTACTCTAAAACTGGCAAGATAAGCGTGAGTGCTATGGTGGGCTTCCTCGTGGGTGAGTCGAGGGAGTAGCCATAGTGGTGTATTGGTTGGAGACTTGGATAGTGGACTCGTGTACGCTTCTTACCTCAAGTCTGGTACTCGTAGTCCAGGACTAGCCAAGTCAAAGCTGGCACTTCTGCATGTTGAAACCCCACCTCCTTTACCTTGAAATTTGAGCATGAGTAGTATAGTTATGATGTAAGTCTTGCTGAGTATGAATTTGTACTCACGTTTGCTTATTCTATGTTTTAGATGAGAACCTAGCCCCCGATGGAGTCACCTTCCAGAAGCTTGACGTCGACTAAGCTATTATAGTTCCAGACAGCAGTCTGGTCCCTCGTGGAAGGGCATGTATGTTTACAAGGTTTCTCTAGGCCATTTGTTAAACTTGTCTGTACTCAGACCTAATTTTCTTCCGTTGTATGATGTAATGATGATCACAGACATGTGATCATTGTATGCTCTATGTGTAAGTCAATAAAGATACACTTTGTAGAGGTATGTGATGATACCTGTTGTTCATACTAGACATGTGTGTTGCGTGTATGATTATAACATGCATGTCTTAGTATGAGTTTTCGAGACCTTAGTTTTGATCTGGCTGGCGGTCTTTTATACAGAAAGTGGCCCTTAGATGTGCGCAGCTTGGGGCATCGCGATGCGATTGCTCGTGACTCTGTGACGTGCACACTTTGTTGTATGATCGAGCCCACCCTAGACCCCTACTAAGTGATCGGGCTGGATTTTTTTATGTAAGGGTTATGATTCAATCGATAACATGGTTGAGGCGACTTGTCTATGAGTACGGGATTTTACCACCCATAATCATTTAGACTTGTGAGCGGGCGATGAGGACCCATCTCAGTTGATCATCCGGCCTGGATGGGATGCCCCTCACGTACGATGCTTTTCGAGAGTGTTCTGTGCTTGGCCTTGTCTGCTTAGACAAGTGGGTAAGGCTCTCGGCTCTCCATGTGATTGAGTTGTGACGGGAATTACATACGCATATTCCGGGTCCCGACAGACTTGGTATCAGAGCAGGACTGTCTGTAGGATTATTTAACCCTTGGTTGAAGTCGAGTCTAGCATTCTATAGTTATATAATTACTTGGGTATAAAGGGAACGTAAGGCTTCTTTTTCTCCTTACCGTCATCGATCTGAGCTCTGAGTCACCCTCATCTTTTCTGCGGGAAGATACGACTAGGCTCATCTATGTCTGACTAGAACATCTCGTTGTTTGCTTCCTTATAGCTGTAGGACTGTTGTGGTTGTCCAGAGTCTCTGTGTTTGGAGTTCCTTCAAGAAGTTCTGTCCAATTTCTTCGAGGTTGTCTCATTTTTCATCCTGGTGTAGCAGTTATGCTGCCCAATTTTTTTCGTGTTTCTCTTTGCCTTTGCATTAAAATCTTTCCTCCTAATCATGTCCGCTTATCTTTGATTCCATCGTACAACCTGTTCTGATTGTTGATTTTTATCACACAGGATGTCAGGTGGAACTCGTAGTGCTGTTCGTCGCAATTGAGACCGTGATCGGAATCGAAGTAATGATGAACCTCCACCACCGCCTTTTGCGGCGGAAATCATGATGGAAGCTGAGCGGAATCGACGTGATCAAACACGCCTACTAGAGCTCATCGAGCAGAATACCTCACGTCATCGCAATGTGGTTGTGAGCATTCAGGACTTCATCCTCCTCAAGCCACCAGTATTCCGATGTTCTTCTGAGCCCCTTGAAGCTGATGATTGGCTCCGTTCCATCGAGCGTAAGCTTGATACTGCACATGTTGCTCCCGATGATCGAGTTATTTTCGCGGTATACTTCCTGGAAGGTGCTGCTCTTCAATGGTGGGAGAACTATGTTGCTATGCAGTCAGATGGTCACGTAGTGACTTGGCAGGAGTTCTGTGTTGCCTTTCGAGGGTACCACATTCTGGATGAGTTGATGGAGCGCAAGAGGGAAGAGTTCTGCAATCTGACTCAAGGAGAGATGTCCATTCATGAGTATGTGAGAGAGTTCAACCGTCTTGCTCGATATGCCCGAGATGAGATCACCACCGATGCCAGAAAGAAGGCAAGGTTCCGTAAGGGACTTAGCCCCATCCTTCGTCATGATCTCAACCTCATCGAATTTTCCACCTTTGAGGATTTAGTCGACAGATCCTTCAGAGCTGAGCATGGCAATGAAGTGTTCTAAGATTCTCGCAAGCATGCTCTTGAGCTTGCTCCTTCTTCAATTTTAGCCCCTCAGAAACGCCGAATTTTGATTCCAACTAGTGCCATGCCTCAAAACTTTCTTCAGAGACCACCATCCAATATATGCCATCCACCTCAACACATTGTTCCTCCCAGGAATGATGGTGTGCAATCAAGTAATCCTGCTCCCAGCAATTCAGGCAGGGTGTGTTTCAAGTGTGGTCTGTCAGGCTATTACTTTCGTCATTGCCCTCAGGTCTTGATGACTCCACGTCATTCTCGACGTAAGAATTCAAGGAAATCAACCACCAAAACCTTTCCAGCAAAGCCTTCATCCACTAGTAGTGGTTGTGTGAACCAAATCTCAGTTGAGGAAACCACTGCTTCTTCTGACGTCATTCTTGGCACACTCCCAGTACTTCATGTTCCCGCCTCCGTTCTTTTCGATCTAGGAGCATCTCATTCATTCATGTCGGAGAGTTATGCACTTAGGCATGAGTTCCCCTTTGAAGAAATGTTTTCTCCAATGATCATTCAAACTCCTGGTTCTAAGTGGAAAACTAATAGAGTGAGCCATGGCAATCAAATTTCAATTGAGGGTTTAGTATTCCTTGCTTCTCTTATAGCCCTCAAGTCTTCGGACATTGATGTCATCCTAGGAATGGATTGGTTATCAAGGTAGAATGCTTTCCTTGATTGTAAAGCCAAATCAGTTAAACTGACCCATCCTTCAGGCAAGATCATTGACTACACATCACCAAGCTCTAGAACCTAGATGCATACTTTGAATGTGCTTCTCCTTCCTGACCTTGAAGATATTCCGGTGGTTCGTGACTTCCCGTATGTCTTTCCTGAAGAACTGCCAGGGATGCCCCCTGACAGATGTGTAGAATTCATAGTGGATCTTATACCAGGCACAACCCCAATTTCCAGACGCCCATATAGAATGGCCCCACATGAGTTAGCTGAGCTAAAAACCCAACTTGATGCTTCGTTGGCAAAAGGCTTCATCCGCCCTAGCTCATCACCATGGGGTTGCCCCGTTCTGTTCGTAACGAAGAAAGATGGAACAGAAAGGATGTTCGTAGACTATCGCCTGCTAAATCTAGCGACGATAAAGAACAAGTACCCACTTCCCAGGATCAATGATCTTTATGATCAACTTGCAGGATCCTCTGTCTTCTCCAAGACGGATTTGAGATCAGGCTATCATCAAATCGAAATCCCTCCAAGACGGATTTGAGATCAGGCTATCATCAAATCGAAATCCCAAACGAGGAAATTCCCAAAATGGATTTTACTACTCGTTATGGTCTTTACGAGTTTACCGTCATGTCCTTCGGTTTAACCAATGCCCCCGCCACTTTTTCACGCATGATGAACTCGATCTTCATGGAGTATTTGGACAAGTTCGTCGTGGTTTACCTCGATGACATCCTTATATACTCGAAGAATGAAGAAGAACATGCCGAGCATCTTAGGCTGGTATTGATGAAACTTTGAGAGCATCGCCTATATGCCAAATTCTCAAAGTGTGAATTCTGGCTACCAGAAGTGACCTACTTAGGCCACGTGATTTCTGCCAAAGGCATTGCTGTCAATCCCGAGAGAGTTTAGGACGTCCTTGACTGGACTCCACCTGAATCGGTTAAGCAAGTTAGGAGTTTTCTTGGCTTAGCAAGCTATTGTCGCTGCTTCGTTGAGAACTTCTCCAAAGTTGCAAAGCCTCTAACTGAACTCCTCAAGAAAGATAAGAAATTCGAATGGACTCCCAAGTGCGAGGAAAGCTTTCAAGAGCTGAAAAGAAGATTGACTTCTGCACCCGTACTTGCGCCTCCAGACACCAAGAAGGATTTCGAGATCTTTTGTGATGCTTCACGGCAAGGGTTAGGATGCATACTTATGCAAGATAGACATGTGGTAGCTTATGCTTCACGCTAGTTACGTCCACATGAAGAGAACTATCCTACCCACGATCTTGAACTCGCTGCCGTAGTTCATGCCCTGACAACTTGGCGACATTACCTCCTTGGTAATCGTTGTGAGATCTATTCCGACCATCAAAGCCTCAAATACATATTCACCCAGCCAGATCTTAATCTCAGGCAAAGACGCTGGATTGAGTTGATAAAAGATTATGACTTAGGAATTTCTTACACCCCAGGCAAAGCCAATGTCATGGCTGATGCACTAAGTCGTAAGTCGTATTGTAACAACCTCATGTTACAACAGTATCAACCACTTCTTCATGAGGAATTTCGCAAGCTCAATCTTGAGATAGTTCCTCGTGGTTTTCTTTCTACCTTGGTGTCGAAACCAACCCTTGAGGTTCAAATCATAGTTGCCCAAAGGCGTTCACGAGGTGTTCTTCGGATCAAGGAGAACATTGCTAGCGGAGTTGCTAAATGTTTCGCCACAGATAGTAAAGGAATGGTATTCTTTGGAAATCGCTTGGTAGTACCTAAGAATAGGGAACTAAGGCAACTCATCCTCAAAGAAGCCCATGACACACCCCTCTCCATTCATCCCGGTAGCACAAAAATGTACCGAGATCTACGACAGAGATATTGGTGGACTAGGATGAAGAGAGACATTGCTCGATTTGTTGCCGAATGTGATGTTTGTCGTCGCATTAAGGCAGAACATCAAAGACCTGCTGGTACACTTCAACCTTTGCCTATTCCCGAGTGGAAATGGGACAAAGTCGGTATGGACTTCATCACCGGCTTTCCAAAAACCCAGAAAGGAAATGATGCCATCTTCGTTGTCGTTGATAGGCTTTCCAAAGTTGCTCACTTCCTTCCCGTTCGCGAGTCTATAAATGCTAGTCAGTTGGCGGACTTGTACGTCTCTAGAATTGTGTCTCTTCACGGTGTTCCTTTGGAAATCAATTCCGATCGTGGTAGCCTTAGTACCGCTTTCCATCCTCAGTCTAGCGGTCAAGTTGAAAGGGTTAATCAAATCTTGGAAGACATGCTCAGAGCTTGTGTTATCTCTTTCGGAAAGAATTGGGAGAAATCTCTTCCATTCTCCGAATTTTCTTATAACAATAACTATCAATCTAGTCTGAACATGGCTCCTTTTGAATTCCTCTATGGCCGACGATGTGGAATTCCCTTGAACTGGTCAGAAACCGGTGAAAGATAGTTCTTTGGACCGGATATGATCAAGGAAGCAGAAGAGCAAGTTCGCATTGTTCGTGATCAATTGAAAGCCGCCCAGTCTCATCAGAAAAGCTACTATGATCGTCATCATAGGGAAGAAAGCTACAATCTTGATGAGAAGGCTTACCTTCGGGTTACTCCTTTGAAGGGAAGCAGACGCTTCGGTATCAAAGGCAAGTTGGCCCCACGTTACATTGGACCTTTCCGCATTCTCGCTAAACGTGGAGAAGTTGCCTACCAACTTGAACTACCCTCGCACCTTTCCCGAGTACATGATGTATTCCATGTGTCACAACTCAGGCGTTGCTTCAAGGACCCCATCCGCGAAGTCGACCATGAAACGCTTGATCTCCAAGATGGCCTTTCTTATCGAGAGTACCCTATTCGTATTCTTGATACCGCAGAGCGTGTCACTCGCCGTCAGAAGATCAGGTTTCTCAAAGTTCAATGGTCACATCACTCCGAGAAAGAAGCAACCTGGGAAAGAGAAGACCGCCTCCGTGCCGAGTACCCCACCTTCCTCCCGACGACTTCAGAATATCGGGACGAGATTATTTTGAGTGGGGGCGAGTTGCCAGAACCCCAACTAGGGTAAGTGCTAGGGTTTGATTGCTCCTTTGCATCATGTAAAAATTTCAAAAGAAATTCAAAAATGGGGAAAAGAAAATACCTAAAGAATTTAATTAAATGGCCAGACAAAATTTGCTTCCAAAAATTCCTCTGGTATTTTTGAAAAGTCTTATAAATATGCATGATCACATATAAAGTGAAGTGGGTCCCACTGCATGCACCAAGATTTCTCAACAATTCCAAACAGGGCTTGGAAATTAAATTAAACTCATTCAAATTGTTTGAATTTCAAAAATCTCCAAAACTTGTGAGTGGCTAGTTATATGTATTATAAGCCCACATAAAAGTTTTCAAGATTTATAAAAATGCTTTGCTATTTTTTTCAAAGAAAAATATAAAGCAGAAAATAGAAAATAGAAAGCAAAAAGAAGAAAAAAGAAAAATGAATCCCAGCCCACCCTACCAGGCCTTGGGCCCAACTAGTTCCCCCACGGCCCAGGCCACCAGCCCCCTCGTCGTCTTCTCCAACCAGCTCGGTGGCACGCTTGGAGCGAGCCGGCGCCACCTCGACGCCGTTGAGGCCCTTCTAGGCCTCCCCCTACCCTCTCCTGGCGCCACGCAGCAGCCAAAGCACCCCCGCACCCTTTCCCCTTCCTCCAGTTCACTCTCCCGCTCTCCTCGCGTTGGAAATCGCCATGGCCGAGAGCTAGGTCTCGCCGCCGTCGAGCGCTTGCGTGGCCAGCAAACCCCTGGATCCGCATCTTCATTGTCATCGTCACCGCAGCAGCCGTCTCCGTCGAAGCGCGCGTTGAATCGAGGCGAGAAGCCCCCTAGGAGACGCCATCTTCATCGATGTCATCTGCTGCCGCCGGACGCCATAGCCGAATTAGACGTTGTCGCGGTTCCTCCGACCCCGCCATCCTCTCCCTTCGCTCCGGGGTGAGCTCCGCCGCGTTTTCCCCCTCTCTGTTTCCCTCCCCGAGCACCACACGCCCACCCGCCTTGGTCAGTGCTCCGGCCACCACCGCGTTGCACGCCGGCGTCGCCCCGTTGTCTCCCGAGGACGCTATGGTGCCAAGGACGAAGCGCGCGAGCTCGAGGAGCACAACGGTGCCCTCCGTTCGGCAATGGCGCCCCGAGCCGCCGTCCCTTGTGTGCGCCGCCGCGCTAGATGCCACCGGAGGCTAACCACCGGCATGGCCTGGGTTAATTAACTTAACCCACCCACTAATCCTAGCCCTAACCCCACTGACTACTGGGCCCCAGCCCCTTAATCCCCTCTCTGTTAATTCAACAGAGAGGATTAAACCCCTCTGCCACTGACATGGCTGGCCCACCAGTCAGAAGCCCCCCCACGTCACCCTGACCGTAGCATGACGCAATAAAGGTTTTCCAGATTAAAAAAATAATGTCAAAGAAATCAGAAAAATCCAGAAAATAGCCAAAACTTCAATAAATCATAGAAAATTCATATTAACTCCAAATTGGACAAATAATATATGAAAAATGATCAGAAGAAAATAATCTATCCAAATATACAACTTTCAGCTATGTTTGAGTTGAATTTAAAATGGGACCAATAGATTTTGCTATTTGGTTTAATTGAAATTAATTCAAATAAAATGCAAATGCTATTCCAACTTTAACCATTGCAATGCAAACAACATCACTTGAACATCAGAGGCATATCATACACATGTCAAGATGGTTTACAAAGAACAAACAATAGCAAATGCAACTTGGCTAATTTGAACGACATTTGGAGTTTGAAATTGAATTAACTTTTCAAATCAACTTCAATTAACATGTGACAAATTGAACCTAGGTCACATCAATACCTTTCACATCATGTGACAACATAAGCATGTGCTTGTGCATTTACATTCAATGTTGCCCCCCCCCTTTGTTGATGTTTGTGCCGGTAACAGTGCCTCCGAGACGGTGATCACCCCCGAAGAAGAAGACCCCCGTTAAGACCCGTGTATCGTCAGCAAGGCAAGCAAAACCCATTGATCCTATCAATAAAAACCCATTTCCCTCTCAGTCTCGCTTATGCATGTTTAGGAGATCACCTTGTTGTCGATTCTACCGCATAGTTGAACCCATATCCGATGCATGACCTATCATTTTGTCACCGTATTAAGCAAACCACAATCCTAGAAGATTTAGGAGTTGAATGATGAGCATGTGGCCCCTACAACTGTTACTGCTTATTGCTGCATAGTGGTACAATGAGGTTACATTGAATGTGAGTCGGGATGGATGATCACAGTGATGCTGATGATAACGTGTTGGTGAATCCACCCTAATACAAGGTGAACGATGAGAGGCTGTGTAGGAGTACACAGTGGGTTGTCTCGTTGAACACCGCCTTAAGCACCAAGTTCTTGTATGGTAATCCAAGCCAAAGAGTACAACCACACATTGGACTCACTGACCCCTCTTGTCCTAGTACCTTGATCCGTGTTGATGTCCAGGAGTCACATTAGTTCGGGCTTTCCATTTGGCATGTGCATAGAAAAAGAATGAAGGAATGGTTGCATCATATAGATATGTGGGTGCACCTGTGAGGTAGGAAAACCATCTGCCAAAGGTGGCATCTCGGTTACTTGCATTGTTTGAGTCCGTTTCGTTGATCCGGCCGGGCTCTCGAGCGGAGGTAACTCAGATAGTCGACTCCTGGAATAGACCGGTTGTCAGCGAAGTGTCGTGGTGAACATCCTCGCTGTCACCTCTTGAACTGTGGCGAGCAAAAGGCGGTAACCGATGGTCATGTGTGTGTAGTTTACACCCTTGCAAGGTTAACAAAACTATTCGAATAGCCGCGTCCGCGGTCATGGACTACTTGGAACTTGTACCTGATTATTAGACAACTTGAATGGATACTCTAAAACTCGCAAGATAAGAGTGAGTGCTATGGTGGGCTTCCTCGTCGGTGAGTCGAGGGAGTAGCCATAGTGGTGTATTGGTTGGAGACTTGGATAGTGGACTCGTGTACGCTTCTTACCTCAAGTCTGGTACTCGTAGTACAGGACTAGCCAAGTCAAAGCTGGCACTTCTGCATGTTGAAACCCCACCTCCTTTACCTTGAAACTTGAGCATGAGTAGTATAGTTCTGATGTAAGTCTTGCTGAGTACGACTTTGTACTCACGTTTGTTTATTCTATGTTTTAGATGAGAACCTAGCCCCCGATGGAGTCACCTTCCTGAAGGTCGACGTTGACTAAGCTATTATAGTTCCAGACAGCAGTCTGGTCCCTCGTGGAAGGGCATGTATGTTTACAAGGCTTCTCTAAGCCATTTGTTAAACTTGTCTGTACTCAGACCTAATTTGCGTCCGTTGTATGATGTAATGATGATCACAGACATGTGATCTTTGTATGCTCTATGTGTAAGTCAATAAAGATACACTTTGTAGAGTTATGTGATGATACCTGTTGTTCATACTAGACATGTGTGCTGCGTGTATGATTATAACATGCATGTCTTAGTATGGGTTTTCGAGACCTTAGTTGTGATCTGGCTGAAGGTCTTTTATACACCAAGTGGCCCTTAGATGTGCGCATCTTGGGGCATCGCGATGCGATTTCTCGTGACTCTGTGACGTGCACACTTTGTTGTATGATCGAGCCCGCCCTAGACCCTGACTAAGTGATCGGGCTGGATTTTGTTTATGTAAGGGTTATGATTCAATCGATAACATGGTTGAGGCGACTTGTCTATGAGTACGGGATTTCACCACCCATAATCATTTAGACTTGTGAGCGGGCGATGAGGACCCATCTCAGTTGATCATCCGGCCTGGATGGGATGCCCCTCACGTACGATGCTTTCCGAGAGTGTTCTGTGCTTGGCCTTGTCATCTTAGACAAGTGGGTACGGCTCTCAGCTCTCCATGTGATTGAGTTGTGACTGGCATTACATACGCATATTCCAGGTCCCGACAGATATTACTCTACTTGACTCTAAAAGACTAATATAAATATAAAGATACAGGGCACTCCCCCAAGCTTGGAACAAACTAAGGGGGTTCCATTACCCAAGGAGATTTACTCCTCATTCATGTTGTTGATGTTGATGTAGTCATGGACGAAGCGCTTACGTGGTAGAGGTTCTCCGGTCCAATGAGAGGCTTCAGTCTCCATGATCCTGCTTCCAGCACCTAAACCCATGCGCATAAACTTTAGTTCATACTCACAGTTCTGGTTGTGCAGATCATAGATCTTCCCTTGGAGATCGTCAATTCTTTCTTCTGTCGCAGTGATGCTTGACCATATCCCCCTCATCTCCTTCTTTTAGAACGTCTTCAGCTCGTTGATGAGGTCAAAGTTGGCTTCAACACCCCGCTCAACCATCTTCATGTACTTGAAGACTTCTTGCTCTATCTCTTCTAGCCTGGCCTCGATGCTCCCCTCCTTGGCAGGTTCCTTTAGATCTTCTTGGTGAAGGACACCATCCTCCAACTGGACGGTTCGAGGATGGTTCTTGACCTGAGCGAGGTAGGGGTTGATGACGTTGACGACGAACTTGTCCTTGGGGAACTTGGGGAAGCCATGGCACCTAGGTCTAGCTAAAATATCTCAGGCAAAAACAGCTCGAGAAGAAAACACACGAAATCGCAAGATACGGTGTCGGGGCTATCCGGGCAAATATATAGAAAAATTTCTACAACAATAGGAAGGTAACGATCCAAAGTGGAGTCGGAGACGGGCTCCAAGGTGCCCAGGCGGCCACCCGGCGCGGCCAGGGGGTAGGCCGCGCCAGGGGGCGCCTGGGCCCCTTGGATCTCCTCTCCGGCTCCAATTAGGCTCTTAATTTTCTATATTTTGAAAAACTCGTAATCTGAAACTTTTATGGCGGTTTCGCGATGTTTCCTTACCGTAATACATACCTTTTCTTATTCTGCTTCTGCTGGAGTCTAAAACGGGGTTGCAACATATTCTTCATGAGTTGTTGTGTGTATTATATTTACATCAACGCTGACGGGATCTCCCACCATGTAATACTTGAGTCTTTGCCCATTCACAACTTGAGGTTTGGTACCATCAAAATTGTTAATATTGATCGCACCAGAGCGGTATACTTCTTCAATATGAAATGGTCCTTCCCATCTCGAATGTAGTTTACCTGGAGAAAACCTGAAACGGGATCTAAAGAATATAACTTTATCACCAACATTAAATTCATGTTTCAGAATCCTTCTATCATGCCACTTTTGTACCTTTTCCTTGAACATTTTAGCACTCTCGTAAGCTTCACTTCTCCACTCATCTAGAGAAGTCAAGTTCATGAGGCGCTTTTCACCAGCTAACTTTGGGTCAGCATTAAGCTCTCTAACAGCCCAGAAATCTTTATGTTCTAACTCTAATGGAAAATGACAAGCCTTGCCATAAACCTCCTTGTACGTAGACATGCCCATGGGATTTTTGTAAGCAGTTCTATACGCCCACAAAGCATCTCCTAAATTCTTTGACCAGTCCTTCCTATAACTATTAACTGTCTTTTGCAAAATCATCTTGATCTCTCTGTTGGTGACCTCAACTTTCCCACTAGTTTGAGGATGGTACGGTGAAAAAATTCTATGATTGATATCGTACTTGGCTAGAGCTTTTCTAAAAGCTCCATGCGTGAAGTGTGATCCTTCATCAGTCATAAGATACCTAGGTACACCAAACCTAGGGAAAATTACATCTTTGAGCATTTTCAAAGATGTTTTGTGATCGGCACTCTCAGTGGGGATTTCTTCCACCCACTTGGTCACATAATCAACAGCTACTAAATTATGAGTGTACTTGTGTGAAGGAGGGAGAGGTCCTAGAAAATCAAAACCCCTGCAATCAAAGGGCTCAATCACTAGTGAGTAATTCATAGGCATCTCATTCCTCCTACTAATATTTCCAACTCTTTGACACTTATCACAAGATAAAACATAATTTCTAGCATCTTTAAAGAGAGTAGGCCAATAAAAACCTGATTGGAGAACCTTATGTGCGGTCCTCTCACTGGCGTGATGTCCTCCATAGGGATTGTCGTGACATTGCTTGAGAATTTCCTTCTGCTCATGTTCCGGTATGCATCTTCTCACGATCCCATCTGGACTTTCCTTGAAAAGATGAGGGTCATCCCAAAAGTATTGCCTCAAATCATGAAAGAACTTCTTCCTTTGCTGAAATGTTAAACCTGGAGGCAAATACTTTGCAACGATAAAATTAGCATAATCTGCAAACCAAGGATTGGAAAGAGATTGTACTTTTACAACGGCAAGTTGTTCGTCTGGAAAACTGTCGTTGACTGGGATGGGGTCATGCGGTATATCTTCCATCCTTGAAAGATTGTCCGCCATCGGATTGTCTGCTCCTTTTCTATCAACAATCTATAAATCAAATTCTTGAAGAAGGAGTACCCACCTGATGAGTCTTGGTTTGGCTTCCTTCTTCGCCATAAGGTACTTAAGAGCAGCATGATCAGTATGAATAATAACTTTTGAATCAACAATATAAGGCCAAAATTTATCACAAACAAATACTACTGCTAAGAATTCCTTATCAGTAGTAGCATAATTGTTTCGAGCACTATCAAGGGTTTTTCTAGCATAATGTATAACATTCAATTTCTTATCAACCCTTTGTCCTAAAACAGCTCCAACAGCAAAATCACTAGCATCACACATAATTTCAAAGGGCAATTTCCAGTCAGGTGGTTGTACTATAGGAGAGGTTATCAAAGCTTTATTAAGAACTTTGAAAGCCTCCTTACAATCTTCATCAAATACAAAAGGAACATCCTTCTGGAGAAGATTAGTGAGGGGTCTCGAGGTCTAAGAAAAGTCTTTAATAAATCTTCTATAGAAACCAGCATGACTGAGAAAACTATGAATACCTTTAATGTCCCTTGGATAAGACAACCTTTCGATAGCTTCAATCTTCTCCTTGTCCACTTCAATTCCCCTCTCGGAAATCTTGTGACCAAGAACGGTCCCTTCGTTAACCATGAAATGGCACTTCTCCTAGTTTAGAACTAAGTTTGTATCCTCGCATCTCTGCAAAACTTTATTAAGATTGTGGAGGCAGTGGTCAAAGGAAGTTCCATAGACGGAGAAATCGTCCATGAAGACTTCCACAATCTCCTCACATAAACCATGAAAAATTGCAGACATACGTCTCTGAAAAGTAGCAGGTGCATTGCATAAACCAAAAGGCATACGCCTATAAGCATAAGTGTCGTAGGGACACGTGAAATTGGTCTTCTCTTGATCGGCTGTGTTGACATGAATTTGAGAGAAGCCAGAGTACCCATCAATATAACAAAAGTGGGTGTTTTTAGACAACCTCTCTAGCATTTGATCAATAAATGGCAGTGGGTAGTGGTCCTTCCTAGATGCTTTGTTCAATTTCCTGTAATCAATACACATTCTTTATCCAATAACGACTCTTTGAGGTATTAGTTCATTTTTATCATTAGGAACAACAGTCATGCCTCCTTTCTTAGGAACACAATGAACTGTACTTACCCACCTACTATCAGCTATAGGATAGATGATACCTGCGGCTAGAAGCTTGAGAATCTCCCTCCTAACCACGTCCTTCTTCCTTGGGTTCAGCCATCGTTGATGATCAACAAATGTCTTAGCATCGGGCTCGAGATTGATCGTGTGTTGGAAAATCGATGGACTAATCCCCTTATGATCATCAAGGGTATAGCCCAAGGCACCATGGTGTCTGCGAAGTGTCTCCAATAATCGCTCTTCTTCAAATCCTGAAATTTTAGCATTGATAATAACAGGATATATTTTCTTTTCATCTAGATAGGCATACTTGAGCGTATCGGGCAGTGGTTTGAGGTCAAACACCGGGTCTTCTTTTGGCTGTGCTAGGATCCCCAAAGGCTCAACTAGAAGGTTGTGCTTCAGGATAGCAACTTGTCTTGCAAATATTTCGTCTAACTCATTTCTTTCCTGCATATTCATATAATTCTCGTGGTCTTCCATATATTGATGCAAAGGATCATTAGGAGGAATAGCAATAGAAGAAATATTTTCAATAATTTTATCATCACTAAGTAAATCAGTACCACGAGGTTGCTTGGAAAATTTAGAAAAGTTAAATTCATATGGATCACCATTGAATTCAACAGAAACTTTACCTTTTTTACAATCTATAATAGCACCACAAGTGCTGAGGAAAGGTCTACCAAAGATAATAGGGCAAAAACTATCTTGCACTGAACCAAGTATGAGAAAGTCAGTAGGATACTTTACCTTTCCACATAGGACTTCAACATCTCTCACAATTCCAATGGGAGAGATATTTCTTTGTTTGCTAGATAAATGGTAACATCAACTTCTTCAAGTTCACAGGGTGAAATCTCACCCATGATCACCCGATAGAGTGAATAAGGAATAGCGCTAACACTGGACCCTAGATCCCAAAGCCCGTAATAGTTGTGATCTCCTATTTTGACAGATACAACTGGTGTACCTGAAATTGGGCTCTTATTCTTGGTTGTGACAATGTTAGTTGAAACAACACAAAAATTTATCTTGGAATCTGAAACATCATTAGTAACTAAATCTTTAACCATCGCAACTTGAGGATCGACCTTGATCAGGTCCTCAGGTTCGTCAGTTCTTCTCTCACTTTTATTTATTATGCCCATCACAAAAGAGTGCTCCCTCATCCTTATAGGAAAAGGGGGATTTTCATACAAGACCGTAGGTAGAATAGGGTCAGCAACATGAATATGAATAGGTAACTCTTTAAAGGGTTTATGATACTGATCCTTCTCCTCCTTATAAGAGTCATTGTGAGAGGCAAAGTTCTTACAAAAATCAATCATAAGCTGGGAATCAAGACCAATCTTAGAAAAAAAGGTATTAAAATAATCGGTTTTCACATAGCTCTCAATGTAATCATGCCCATAATTTATAGCGGGTTCAATACCTTTATCGATTTTCCAGTCTTCAGTATTCTTCTGGATCCTCTCAATGAGATCCCACCTTTCTTCGACGCTTCTTGTTTGAAATACCCAGCTAGAGGAGGCATCCAACATCTCCTTATCCTGACGAGAAAGTCTGGCATAAAAAATTGTAATTATAATATCTTTGGGGAGTTCATGGATAGGATATTTGAACATTAGGGATTTAAGTCTCCCCCAAGCTTGAGCGATGCTCTCTCCGTCACGAGACCAAAAGTTATAGATGTAGTCCATGTCTCGATGAATTTCATGAAGAGGGTAAAACTTTGTATAAAAGAGAGACATAAGCTCTTCCCAATTAAGTAGATGTGAGTTATCGAGGAGCTTATACCAATCTGAAGCTTTGTCTATAAGTGATATGGAGAATAATTTCTTCATGACGAAATCCAGTGACACACCTGCAAGCTTAAATCATTTACATAGTTGTGATAAATATAGCAAGTTTTCAACTGGATGTCTATCTCCTGCATAACGGTTAGCTAAGACATAATTGATAATATTAGACGGTATTTTGTAAGGCACAATTTCAGTAGGGGTAGGAGTGCCACCATAGTTGTGGGGCATTTCCCCATAAACAACGATCCAAGAGTAGAGGTGTCCATAAGGACCAAAAGCAGCAATGGCAAAATAAAAACAGAAATATAAAAACTTCCTTACCAGCTTCACTTACTAATAGCGATGCGCTCCCCAGCAACGGCGCCAGAAAACAGTACTTGATGACCCTCAACTGTAGGGGATCGTTTGTAGCGTTTTCAATAAATAAGAGTGTCGATCCCAACGAGGAGCAGAAGTTATTGGTAAGTGACTTGGTAAATAAATAGTTGCCGGAACTGAAAGATAAATTTTTAGGGGTTTTCGATATAAGCAACAAAAAGGTAAAAGAGTGCAAAGTAAAAAAACACTGAGGAGTAACAAGTGGCCCAATCCTTTCGAACAAAGGAGAGGCCTAGCAACTGAACTTATAAAGGCTAAAAGCATTCTTGAGGACACACGGGCGAAATAGTCACGTGCTTTCACCATATTCTGTATCGGCACTATGTGTTGTGTTGATAAGTGTTGAGTGGGTGGATCTTACTAGTACACCCTCTAGTCTAATATAAGTGCACTCTTATGATTAAACATCTTGCAAGCATCCGCAAATACAAGATAGTAATTAAGGAAAAAGCCTAACCATAGCAATACGATCGATGATCCATTGTTCCCTTGTGCAAAAGCGTGCGAACTGGGGTTCAGGTTTCTGTCACTCCGGAAACCCACCGTAAGCATTCTTTATACACAATGCATTCCCCTAGGTCCTTAACAAGGCGAAGTGTTGAGTGTTCAACTCACACAACACGACTAGGAAAATAACAACACAACTTAAGTATCAAACAACATATATTACTTCAACATCATATGACTACTAACAACTAGACTTCTCACATGTCCTCAAGAACTAAAGTAACTACTCACAAGACATAAAAGATATCATGATCAGTGGGGATAAATATATTATAAACAATCTGGACACAATGATATTTCTCCAACAAAACTCAATAGCATTCATCACACGGTAGTAATCAACACTGGTAGAGTAGAGAGGATAGATAGTACGGATTACAACACAAGTTGGACTTGTGAGGTGAGATTGGATGAAGATGAATATGGTGCTGATGTTGGGGAAGATGTTGATGATGATCTCGATGATGCCCGTGACGATGGTGAGGGTGATGGCGACGATCTCCCCTTCCGAGAGGTGTTTTCCTCGGCGGAATCTGCCCGCCGGAGATGTCTTTTCTCCTCTGTTTGTTTCTGCCACGGACCGGCGGCGGAACTCGTGAAACTCTCCTCCTTTTGGGTTTCTTAGACGACGAGGGATATATAGGCCAGAGGGGGAGCCTGGGGTGGCCCCAGGAGTCTAGGCGGCCACCTGGTGCGTCCAGGGGTGGGGCCGCTCCAGGGGGGCGCCTGGGCTCCTAGTGGGCCCCCTCTGGTTCCCGTTTTGCGTGTCCCCATCATTCTTCTGAAAAATGGCCTGTGTCGATATTCAGGTAATTTAAAGGTCTTCTTCTTCAGCAACTCAGCGTCCACTTTTTACCGCTGAATCCTGCGTGTGCTGCTTCGGCATCTAAAAGTTGCAAACTGTGTAAAACAAGCCAAAACAACATAACAATAGTATCATACCATGCAATATATCAATGCATAGGAAAGAAATACTATATAAAATAGTGATGCATTTTGGACGTATCAGTTGTCAATATCTCCAGTCTTGTTGTTTACAAAGGATCAAAACACAAGCGAGAATAGTAGTGATGATTGCAACGGAAAGGAAATAAAAGCAGTAAATGATTGAGGCGTGAACAATGATGGAAATATGGGCCGGCATCCCATGATGTTCACTAGTGATGTCTCTCTCCCAAAAGACGATAAAACAACTATGTTGGGTGAACAAATTACAGCTAGGCAATTGACAGAATTATAAACGGACCGCAATGCTAACTATGCTATAAGAAAGTTAGAGGCTCAGTCGTATGGGCAGTACGCCAAGATAAGTAGACCGTTTATTCATCAGCATCTACTCACTAATCATCCACCTTGAGATATCTATCGAGAACATCTCGCTGGTATTAAGTTGCGAGCCCCACCCAAAGTGTAAACTCAAAGCAACAAACAACTGCATTAACAAACTATGCGTAAGGTAAACAATCCATGCAACCACGGTTACAAGAACCATTGTTTTCTCCCTCGTGGTAGCAGCACATCCCCTAGTCTCATGTTTCTGTCACTCAAGCTAGACATCGGGGGGCATGAACCCACAATCATGCATTACGCTCCCTCTTGGAGTTACTATCCACTACTCGGCCAAAGCAATACAAAGCAACAGAGAACATGCAAGAATTACTCAAGAAAAAATATTAAAAAAGAGAACCAAATATATAACTCATCACAATCTGAACATAATCTCATAATCCATCGGATCCTGGCAAACATAGCATAGCAACACAGAAAATATTATATAGATGCCTTGATCATGTAGGTAAGCTCACAAGGGCTAATAACTGAAGCACAAGATTGGAGAGAAGACATCACATAGCTACTGGTCATGGTCCCATGGTCCAAGGGGGACTACTCCTGGAACATCCGGGAAGAACTCATGGTGGTGGAGAATATCCCATAGATCAATCGTCCCTCCGGCAAGGTGCCGAGACAAGGTTTTCTGCTGATCCCGATCTCGGGATCATGGCGGCGGAGGAATAGTGGTGAAACTCGCGATACGGAGTGCCCCTTGAGGGTTTACGGAACAGGGGATAAATATACGCCCAAGGAGGGCACCAGGGGAGGTCCCACCCCTCGTGGCGGGTCCTTGGAGCAGCCTCCCTGGTGGACGCGCCACCTGGCTGCCCCGATGGGGTGACCCCCCTCTGGCGCCCCTTTGGGCTTTTGGAGCCTTCTTCCACGCTGTATTTTTATATATTTTTATGGAATTTTCATAGTACTTTAAATATTGGTAAATACCTGCAAAACATGGACAACAGTTGATAGAAATTGGTACTAGAGCACTGAGTTAGTAGGTTAGTCCAAATATGTTGAAAAATGTATGAAACGGTAGAAAAACACATAGCAATATCACCCATATAATCATGGAACAAGCAAAAATTATAGATTCATTTGGGAAGTATCAACAGCTCGACGAAGACCTCCGTCCCTTGCTCCAGTTTGGCAGTAAAAGTATAGGAGGAACTCCAACAGCACTACGACATGGTGGTGGTGATGGTGTAGGAACACTTGAACAGGGCTTGGCCTAAGCCCCATGCTCTTGAAGTGGATCGACTAGCAAGGGGAAGAAGAGACCAACCAAAGGGCCTATGAAGTGAGTACCATCTTTTGAGGTGCCACACCCCCCCACACACACACAGATATATATATATATATATATATATATATATATATATATATATATATATATATATATCGTCGTTTGGTAACGGCAGATGACATGGGGATGGCTAAGAGGGGGACAAACCGAGGTGAGTGTCAATGGTGCCGAAATCGAGAGTGGGGACAAACAGAATGAGATACCGCGATGTACCCAGGTTCGGGGCTCTCCGTAGAGATAACACCCCTAGTCCTGTCGAGCTAGCTATAAGCAATAACTCTGGCTACAATGAATGCTCTGTGAACTGGTTGAGAGGAAGGAGACGAGGGCTCTACGAACAACTCTCTCCCTTCTCTCTCTCCCTGGTGGGTGAAGTGAAATAAATGTGGCCTTCCCCTCGCGCAGGAGGGATCCCTGGGGCTCTTATAAGCCGAGACCAAGGTAGTTCAGTAAGCTCTGGTTGGTCCAGGGCCCAGCTGTAAGCCTCTGGAGAGCTGTTGGGTCCCTCCGATTGCTCCCTTTACGGGTGCCTGGCGGTGGAAAGTTGTAGCCCTACTTTGTCGTGGAATCTCTCTATGTAGGTCTGGAGTGCTCTACTCCTAGCCTTGCGGCTGCCTCAGCGCCTAGTAGCCTACGCCGCCCTGTCAGCTGATGTGTCGAGGGAACATCATGCGTCTGACAGGTCGGCATGGTACTGTTCTGTCTGCCACGCAGATCTCTCGGGATCACCTATTGATGACCTTGGGCCGGGTGCGCCCATCCGGCCCAAGGTAAACTCTCGTGGTTGGCTCGGATGGTCTTGTGAATTCTTGGGCCGAATGAACTTAGGTGAGGCCGATTGCGCTCTCCTAGAGCAATCGGCTTCCGGCCTAATCAGCTCGGCCCTTTGGAGATCGATCTTGCTGCTTAGTCCTCTTCTAGATCGGCGGTCTTCAGTTCGGCCATGATCAGATCGGCCTTCTTCCGGATGGCGGTCTTAGGGTCAGCCCGGATTAGCTCGGCCTTTCTTAGATCGGCGATCTTCCTCTTGAAATGTTATTTCACCTGGGTGACCCTATTCGGGGGTCATTACCACGAGAGTAACCCCTGAAGCTGCGGGCCTGCACAGGTTCCTCCCACACTTGTCTTGAATCTTAGTAATTTTCTCTGGTGTTACCCGATTTCACTCAACCGTCTGATTGCTTCTTTAGCTCAGACGCTTCTCAGCTAGCCGATTGCGCCACAATCAGTTGACTGCTCTTGTTTGTTTCACCAAATGCTTCTTCAGCTCGGATGCTTCTCAACCAGCCAATTGTGCCTCAATCAGTTGATTGCTCTTCTAATTTTTGTGTCAACTGCTTCTTCAGCTTGGCCGATCTGCCCAACGGTTGCTTTTACTAGAATGTTAACCGACCCACGTCGCTTTGAATTTGTCGCGGCAACGGGCCATGATTGTTTAGACGTAACGGTGGCCTCGGGCCACGCGCGCACGTCCCGTCCTCTCCGCCGGATCTGCTGCGCCATGGATCTGTGTTGGTTTGGAGATACATACGGCCACACAGGCCACACGGTTGCAGCACACGATCCCACGACCACCAGTCAGCCCAATTAATAGGCTAGGGGTGGGGTTTCGCTCGCCCTCGCCCGTTGCTTCTTCTTCCTTGCACTCTTGCTTTTCTCGCTCTTGCCGCTGTAGCTCCAGAAACCTCGCCACTGCTGCTGCCTCCGCCGCAAGTGCAGGTCTGCCACTGTTGCTTTCCCTTCTTCTCCTCTCACCGCCGTCGTCGCCACCGCTTCTCATCGTTTCCATCACCTCCGTCATTGGTGCTCGCGGTTCTCGAGCGCCAACATCATCCGCTTCTTGCTCCGACGCTTCCATGGAGGACCAAGATCAGCCCGCTTGCGCCACGCGCGGCGCCTGGAAAGGCTCCAACGTCAAGGAGATGGACATTCTTCAACTCCACAATGCCCACAAGATTCCGAGGAACATCGAGTTCCGTGTTCCCAGATCAGAGACCGTGCCGGAGCCGCAGGATGGCGAGCGCGTCGTCTTCACCGCGCACTTTGAGCGCGAATTCGGACTCCTGGTGAGCCAATTCTTCCGCGACTTTCTGGATTTCTTCCGACTGCAGCCGCACGACCTCAGATCCAATGTTGTGATGCTGCTCTTTGCATTCGTCACCTTGTGCGAGGGCTACCTCGGCGTACGACTGAGCATTGGGTTATGGTGGAGATTCTTCCACTTCCGATCTTTTAGTGTTGGCAACGGGGTCTTTCATCCGGATTCGAGGCGTGAGCCCGATGCCACCATAGGCGGATCCGAGAAGGTGATGACCGAATGCGGTTCCGGCATCATCTACCCGAACCGAACTCCCTATCCGAATCCTCACCAGCCGCAGTCGATCAAAGAGTGGAAAACTAGCTTCTATTATGTTCGGACTACCGATTTCCAAGGCGATTTCCTGAATCTGCTTGCGTTTTCCTTGCCTCCTCTGACTGAAAAACATACATGGGTGAGAAACCCGGGCATGGTGACATCAATCTGGATGCCCAAGACGCTCGGGTCTCCGAACTAGTGAAGAAAGGACTGCACCCCGCCGATCTAGTTGGGGCATGGATATGCTGCCGGTGCTTCCGCTGCAGCGCCGGTGCCATAGGATCTGTGACATGAGAAATCGGCGGGATCTGACTCGGATCACCACCCATAGCTTGAAGGAAGAAGAATTGGTTCGGCGGGTGCGTATGCAGGCTGATGCCCCCATCCTCATCCCATGGAAATTTGGGCTGAAAACTTACGACCAGTCTCATCCTCCTCCCACAGTATGATTTGATCTCCGATATTCTCCTCTTTTGTCTTTTCTTTCTCTGTTGATTCTGATCGGCTGCTTTTGCAGCATTTCATTGGCTCCAACGTGATGCAGGATGGGAAGGTTCTCTTTACCTACCACCCGGACCGAGCTCAAGAAGATGCTAAGGATCTGGACCTCGTGGTGGAGTCGGACCCTGAGACTAAGGCCCGCACCGCCTCGCTTGGACTTAGCTACAACCAGCTGGGTACGTCTGATTCCTCCAGCAAACGCTTCATGGAAGAGTGCATTTGTAGTGATGCTGATGATGCCCTTGGCGATTATGGCGCAGTTTCCCACTCGACTGCGCAGACGCTAGCCGAAGGGAAGCGTCCCCAATTGGATCCCGCTCCTGGTCCATCGATCAAGATTTCCAAGAAGAAAGGGTCCAAGGGTCCAATGGGCAGGCTCCACCACCGACTGCTCCTGGGCCGACTGGCCCTGTGCTGATTTCGGCGCCTTTGGACATCCGTCCTCTGTGCTTTTATATGGAGAATTTTGCCGCCAATTTTCCCCGAGTTTCTGGGTGATTCATTCGTGCTTATTCTTTCTATATTTCCCTTGTCCGATTTTCCTATAGACTGGTGCTTCTTTGGACTGTAGGGTTGCTCTTGATGCTAGCGTTGCGATGGCTGGACCTCCTCTGATCTCGCGTTCACTTACCTCGGCTACCTCCTCCAAGCCCATTCCTTCGCGGAAATGAGCCGACGTGTGATACATCTCAAACGTATTTATAATTTATGCTCGCTCCATGCATGATTTGTGTGCCTTTGCCATGTTTTGCTTGAACTTTCATACACTTTTTATCATATTTGGACTAACCTATTAACTCAGTGCACCGAGTTGTCAGTTCCTATTTTCTATTATTTTTGTATTTCAGGTTTTCCGGCCATTAAATGTGCCAAATAAATCCCAGAAAAATTATATAAAAAATCAGCGACCCGGAAGCTTCCCGAATCACCAAGCAAGGAAGGGGGTGGACCCACCAGGGCACCAGGAGAGTCCCTGGCGCGGCCCCACCCTAGGCCGCGGTAGGAGGCCTCCTGGCTGCCATGTGGCCCCTCTCGGTTCCCCCTTTGGCCTATATTTACCCCCCCCCCCCCGTGACGGGAACCCCTAATATCGATCTGCTATTCCCGTTCTCCTCTATGTTTCGCCGCCGCCGCCGTTTCAAGATCGGGGCTGCCAGCAGAAGCTGCCCCGGCACCCTGCCGGAAGGAGGAATCCCCTCCTGGAGACCATCTATCGCCATGGACGCCTCCCAGATGTGTTGTGAGTAGTCCCCCTTGGACCATGGGTCCGTGACCGGTAGCTATGTGATGTTCTCCTCCCCTCTTTGTGCTTCCACTTTCGAGACCTCGTGAGCTGCCTCACATGATCGAGGCACCTTTGTAATTTCTGTGTTTCTATGCTGAGTTTGCTGGGATCTGATGGATTATGAGATTATGTTCAGATTGTGATGAGTAGTATATTTGGTTCTCTTTTATATTTGTGTTCTTTAGTAAATTCTTTCATGTTCTCTGTTGCCGTATTTTACTTTGGCCAAGTGATTTGTTTCAACTCCAAGAGGGAGCGTTATGCTTGATTGTGTGTTCAGCCCCTTGATGTCTAGCTTGAGTGACAGAAACATGGGACTAGGGGATGTGTTGTTGCCACTAGGGATAAAACAACTATGCTTGTACTTGCGGGTGCAAGGATTGTTTACTTTACGCATAGTTCTTTTAATGCAGTTGTCTGTTGCTTTGAGTTTAAACTTTGGGTGGGATTCACAAATTAATACCAGCAAGATGTTCTGGATAGATATCTCAAGGTGGATGATTCGTAGTAGATGTAGATGGATTTCGGTCTACTTACCTTGGCGTACTGCCCACTTCTTTTGAGCCTCTTCCTTTCTTTATTAGCATAGTTAGCATTGCGGTGCATTTATAATCCTATCAATTGCCCAGCTGTGATTTGTTTACCTCGCTAGCACTTTTATTGTCTTTTGGGAGAGAGACATCACTAGTGAACATGACGGGACCCCGGTCCATATTCCACCATTGTTCACACCTTCAATTTAATTTCAGTTATTACTTTCAGTTGCCATTATTATTATCTCTTGCGTTGATCCTTTGTAAACAACAACGCCGGAGGAATTGACAACTCCTCTGTACTCGTTGGGAGCAAAGTTACTTGTTGTGTGTGCAGGACCAGGTGAAGTTAGCAACTTCGGTTGTGAACGGCGCCATTGTTCCCTTTACCACCTTATTTTATTTCTGCGATTCCTACGGGAGACAACCCCTATCCTCTACATAGGGGAAATTTGATGCTATGCTACATCTCACCTTCCACTTGGGGTAACCAACGAGGAGTGAGAGAACTATCCTCACCGTATCAAGCCAATTTCTGACGCCGTTGCCGGGGACTCCAGTCTACAAGATAGGGGAGTTTACCTATCAGTCTTTTATCTTTGCTTTTTAGTCTTGTTAGTTTACCTATCAGTCTTTACTTTTTTGTCCCTTATCAAAAATACCAAAAATACCTCTTACCTTGTTAGTAGTTACCACTATGGCTAGTCCATTTGCCTTTGGTGAGGCAGAAGTACTTACCTTTACTAAAAGAGGTGGTGAAAGTTTGAAAGATGCTTGGTATAGAATTAATGATTCTCAAAAGAGGGCCACCAAGAAGCAATCCACTACTATCCTGCTTATAAATTTTTATGTTGGGATTACTTCTTGGAATAGGTTTGTTTTAGACACTGCTATCAATGGGAACTTTATAGAGGCTCCAGTTTGGGAAGCCCTTAATGTTATTGAAAGTCTTGTTGGAAGTCTCCCCATTGCTATCATTAAGGAGGACATAACTCTAGCTCACATTATGAAGAAACTTGAAAAGATGACTTAGAAATACCAAGTATAACTAGGATAGATGAGTTGGATCACAAGATTCAAGGGAATTTGAATAGACTCGATAGATCCATGCATAAAATTATTAAAACTTTGGAGGCCATCAAATTCCATGATATGGATCCTTCTAGGATTGATAAGATTGAGGAAATCATTAATACTCTACGAACCACTTTATCCTCAATCAAACCCAAAAAGATAGAGACTCAGGCAAGGAAGGAACCTAAGTTCAATGAACCTAAGGTTCCCCGACCCAAAAATAAACCACCCATTGCCAAGGAAGTTGAAACCGTGAAAACCTTGGAAGAAATACCTCTCTTTGATTAATTTATAAAAGAAACTTCCATTGATTTTCCACCTTTTGGTTTTATCCCTAGAAGATTTTTATTCGTCCTTTATTTGAGAAACCTCTTAAGACTAGTTGTACTATTGATGACCTTTTTGATGATCTCGATGATGGATCAATTGATACAACTTGATCTTTTGCTTTAAGCGTAGTTATGGCTTTAAAGAAGCGCTTTCGGGAGGCAGCCCGCAACAAATTTAGGTTTTCCTTTTTTTTTCTTTTGCTCTTAGTGGTCTTGATGATTTTTATTACTTTAGCAACATCATTGTATCTTTACTTTTCAAGATTTGTGCCAATTATAGCCGCATAGGACAAGGGAAGTGAAAGTTGTGACATGCTGTCCAGAAAACAGATTCTGTCCTCGTGACGAAAAATCATAGAAAAATACCAGTTCATATTTTTGAGCTGAATTTTTTATACAGCGTGCTCTATACAATCACGGAAATTTCGTATGTTCTGAGTTTTTTTATTTGAGTTGCAGAAGTACCCCTAAAAAATTCTTTACTACCTGATGTTCTGTTTTTCACAGATTCTTCCACGTATTGTCTCTTCTAACTTTTGCAAACCTTAAGCTTGCTTTTTATTTGCAAAAAACTTATTGGCAATCTTGAGAAATAGTAGCTCTTCAAGAATATATTTATTTGCAGTAGAGGAAAATTATTTTAATAGGGTACCTCTAATCAGTTTACAATGAGTTATGTATGAAGGGAGCTTTCAAGTGTGCGATGGAAGATGATGAAAGAAGATCCTGGACTGTCAAACGCTCAAGCTTGCGGATGCACATGTGCACCCCCAATAAATATTCAAGGAGACTCAAGCGTCTAAGCTTGGGGAAGCCCCCGTGCATCCCCTTCTTCATCAACAATTATCAGTTCGTCCCTCGTTTCACTATATTTTTATCACTTCATGTGTTATGTGCTATGCTTGGAGTGTCTCGCTGTTTACTATTCTTAGGTTTTTTTTTCTTTGTTTTCTGTTATAACAAGTTAATCCCCATCTTTATTTTGTGTGGGAGAGAAACACGCTCCGCTTGAACTAGAACTCCTCATAGGATTTGCATGCTTATTCTCTTAGCTGTGAGTTTTTCTTTTTCTTTTCTTAGTCGCTGCCCTGTTTAGTTGATGTGCTTTAGTTTTCTTCTAGAGCTTTTGTTTTGTCTTTGGTTGAACTTTCTATAGGTTGCATGTTTTATCTTGTTAGAGAGTTTGCCTGTTGCACTGAGTTTTGTGTATTCACTAGAAAGTAGGTAGTTGAAGTTGCTATTCTCTTTGTAGTAGTAACTTGCAATAGTTTTGAGGTATTGACTAGAGTAATGTTTGAACTTTTGGTGTCAAGAGCTCGAGCCTATTAGTGATAGATGTCGTATTTTGGGCAATCCGTGTGTTTTTCGAAAACCAAAAAAACCCCGTTGAGAACTCTAGCTACTAGATGGATCACTAACCTCTAGAGGGTTCAAATATTAGAGTACACTCACGTACCATGAGTCGAGGATGCGCAAGGATAACCAAACCCCCATACACTCCTCCTCGGGGTACTTGTCTCTTTGAGAACCTCCTGATTAGATTGAGGGTTACCGATAATAAGTGCATGAGTTCTTCGGACTAATGTGAGTATTCGAAAGTTGACACTTCCACCCACCTTTAATTTTGCTAGCCTCTCCTGTGCCGTGCATTGCCTCCGTCTCACTCCGAGAGTTGGCGTCCACCTTCGCCGGTGCATCCAAACCCTTGGCACGATACGCTCTGTCATCATACACCTCCTTATATCTTTCCTCAAAACAGCCACCATACCTACCTACAAGGCATTTCCATAGCCTTTCCGAGATACATTGCCATGCAACATCCACCTTCTCATGACTTGATCTTCATCTCATACATGCTACTTGCTTGATCGATGAGTCGCATGCTAGTTGGGCTTGCCCTAATCATTGCTACATGACGCGCTAGTATCATTGCATATCCTGCTACCCTGGCAGAGGCATACATTTGCATCATGATAGTTACATCTTCTTTATGTGAGTACCTTTGTAAAGTGTGAAAGATCTCCTATATTCTTGTGAGTGTTGCCCCTAAAGTGAGGAAAAGATCCCAAAAAGGACAAAATCAAAAGATCCCAAAGAGGACATGAGAGAAATAGAAAGAGCCATTGAGGCCACCAAAAAAATAGAAAAAAAGAGAAAAAGAAGAAAAAAAGAAAAACAGAGAAGGGGGAACACTACTATTCCTTTTGAGAGATCCACACTAGTACTTCATCCTCTATCCCTTGTACTCCATAGAGATCATCATACAGGCATATAGCTATGTGGGGACCCTTCACACTATTGAACATGGCTTGTATATTCCAATGATGAGCCTCCTCAAAAGAGTTCTAGTTCTTCATGAGCAAGCAAGTTAGATGCACCCCCACTAGTTCTCTTGCAGAGCTTTTAGCTCACATGTGCATCCGTTGCATGGCAATCCCTACTCCTCACATCATATCTATCATATGGCCTTCTCTCGCCTATGATTGTCCTCATTGATGTGAGCCTTTCACACCTTTTTTGTCTTCCTCCTCCACCTTCTTTCTGTTTCACCTTTTAGGTGTCAACTTTCTTGCTCACGCTCATCCATTGCATGAGTGCTCAAAATATCGAAAGGGAGTGGATCAGTTTGACTTGTACCTGACTACTGGTCTGGGGACGAGTCAAGATAAGAATCCAAAGGAGACTAAGTGTGAAACTTTAGTAGATAGTTGTTCTCGACAACTATTTTTTATCTCGTATTCCCTATTCCCTTTGTTGCAGGCAAACACCATTTGGAGACATTCGAGTCACGGACAGCGAGAGATCTTGCACCTTTTGTTCTTTTGTTGCTTGTGTCAGTGCTAATATAGACTCTTGCTTCTGAAGACTTGAATTGAATTGCATGCTTTGATTGCTTTACTTAAAAGTACTTATATGGTTGTGTGGCATGTCGCCACAGAAATTATGCTTGTTATCATTTCCCTACTCGAGGAAGAGCAGGAATCAAGCTTGGGGAAGTTGATACGTCCCAAACGTCTCTATAATTTCTGCTTGCTCCATGCATGATTTGTGTGACTTTTCCATGTTTTTCTTGAACTTTCATACACTTTTTATCATATTTAGACTAACCTATTAACTCAGTGCACCCATTTGTCAGTTCCTGTTTTCTGCTGTTTTTGTATTTCAGGTTTTCCGGCCATTAAAAGTGCCAAATAAATCACGGAAAAATTATATAAAAATCAGCGACCCGGAAGCTTCCCGAATTACCAAGGAAGGAAGGGGGTGGACCCACCAGGGCCCCAGGAGGGTCCCTGCCGCAGCCCCACCCTAGGCCGTGCCAGGAGGCCTCCTGGCTGCCATGTGGCCCCTCTCGGTGCCCCCTTTGGCCTATGTTTACCCCCCGTGACGGAAACCCCTAATATCGATCTGCTATTCCCGTTCTCCTCTCTGTTCCGCCGCTGCCGCCATTTCAAGATCGGGGCTGCCAGGAGAAGCTGCCCCGGCACCCTTCTGGAAGGAGGAATCCCCTCCGGGAGACCATCCATCGCCATGGACACCTCCAGGATGTGCCGTGAGTAGTCCCCCTTGGACCATGGGCCCGTGACCAGTAGCTATGTGATGTTCTCCTCCCCTCTTTGTGCTTCCACTTTCGAGACCTCGTGAGCTACCTCACATGATCGAGGCACCTTTGTAATTTTTGTGTTGCTATGCTGAGTTTGCTAGGATCTGATGGATTATGAGATTATGTTCAGATTGTGATGAGTAGTATATTTGGTTCTCTTTTATATTTGTGTTCTTTAGTAAATTTTTGCATGTTCTCTGTTGTCGTATTTTACTTTGGCCAAGTGATTTGTTGCAACTCCAAGAGGGAGTGTTATCCTTGATTGTGGGTTCAGCCCCTTGATGTCTAGCTTGAGTGACAGAAACATGAGAGTAGGGGATGTGCTGTTCCCACCAGGTATAAAACAACTGTGCTGTTCCCACCAGGTATAAAGCAGTTGTTTGTTGCTTTGAGTTTAAACTTTGGGTGGGATTTGCAACTTAATACCAACGAGATGTTCTGGATAGATATCTCAAGGTGGATGATTCGTAGTAGATGCAGATGGATTTCGGTCTACTTACCTTGGCGTACTTCCCATTGCTTTTGAGCCTCTTCCTTTCTTTTGTAGCATAGTTAGCATTGCGGTGCGTTTATAATCCTGTCAATTGCCCAACTGTGATTTGTTTACCTCGCTAGCATTTTTATCGTCTTTTGGGAGAGAGACGTCACTAGTGAATATCACGGGACCCGGGTCCATATTCCACCATTGTTTACACCTTCAATTTACTTTCAGTTGCCATTATTATTATCTCTTGCGTTGATCCTTTGTAAACAGCAAGGCCGGAGGAATTGAAAACTCCTCTCTACTCGTTGGGAGCAAAGTTACTTGTTGTGTGTGCAGGTCCAGGTGAACTTAGCAACCTCGGTTGTGAACGGCGCCATTGTTCACTTTACCACATTCTTGTATTTCTGTGAGTCCTACGGGAGACAAATCCTATCCTCTACATAGGGGAAATTTGCTGCTACGCTACATCTCACCTTCCACTTGGGGTAACCAACGAGGAGTGAAAGAATTATCCTCACCGTATGAACGTGGCCGATACCTCCAAGGCTGAACATGCAAAAAAAATGAAAGCGGCTGCCGCGAAGCAAGCCTAGAAGAGTGCTCACCCCTAAGGCTCCGCGGCCACCTCTAGTACGACTGTTAGCCTGCAGTTGTCCACTCCAGCTAGCACTGCCACTGCTACTGACCCGATCTTGATCGATCAGTCTTGGGTGGTGCATTATGATGTGGCAATCGTGGACTTGACTGGTGTTAATTCGCCCAGGGCTTCTCCATCCCGGGCCACTGATGATCAAGATATGCCTCTTGCCATCAGATCGGAGGAGTCTGCTGCTGCCACTACGGACCTGATTGTCACTCCTCCTGCGGGCCTGCAGGTCATCCCTCCGACTGCTGCTCTGGCTTCCAATCCTACAGCCGACCTCCGGTTTGTGATTGGATCAGGGAATAGACCTCGAAGGATATGGACAAATACTTATAGAATTTTATCTCTTGGCATAAAGTTAAGGATGTGCAACGGGTCGATTGCTACCTACCGACTGTTGGCCAGCCGGTCTGGTCGCAGTCGGCTCCGTCTGCTCTCGGCCAGTCCCAACTTAAATATACCCTTGAATGAGACTTTCTGATTGATGGTCTGATCGGCCACACTTTCACGATATTACAGCCGACACACGTTCTGCATTCGGTTCGAGATGGCATACAAAAAAAACCACCGCTCGTTTAGATTTTTCCAAGGTATATCCACTTGGGGTAACCGATCAGTCCCTGGGTCCTCTTTCGCCGACCTTAGGACTGAGAATGAGTGCGAATGTACATCTTTTATCTCTTAGCATCAACCGAATGCAGTCTCATGGACGCACGGTGACTCTCAATGATAATATTGCAAAGTAAAGATACAACAATAACACTCAACTGTAAAAAGGGCATAACAGCTTGGCATTCCAGGGATGCTCCGTTTCTTCTCCTGAGATGTCCATGTATCGGGTAGGCTTTCTGCATTCGATGAGGTAGTATGTGTTGTTCTTGAGTGCTCGACTGACGATGAATGGACTTCCCCAAGGGGAGGATAACTTGTGCTGGCCCGCCGACTTCTGGATCTGGCGGAGCACCAAGTCACCCTCACGAAAAGCTAGGGGGCAGATCTTCTTTCTGTGGTAGTGTTGCAGTTTCTGCTAGTATATTGTCGACCTAGACAGAGCCAGGAGGCATGCTTCTTCTTTCAGATCGACGTCGTTCTCTCGAGCTTCCTTGGCTTCTACCTCCGTGTACATGGCGTGGCGAGGTGAGTCGAACTCAATATCATAGGGAATGATTGCCTTTGCGCCATATACGAGGAACAAGGGAGTGAATCCAGTTGAACGGTTTGGTGTAGTGTGCTAACTCCAAAGCACAGCTGGCAGTTCGTCAATCCATGCTCCGGGTGCCCGCTCCAGTGGCTCGACCAATCGGGGTTTGATGCCTGATAAAATGAGGCCATTTTCTTGCTATTCTTGACCATTTGACTGTGTGTGAGCCACAGATGCCACGTCCAGCCGAATGCCTTGCTGGGATGTATACCGAGCTAACGCCCCTTTTGCAAAGTTTGTTCCATTGTCAGTGATGATACTGTTCGGCAATCCATATCTGGTTGCGACATAAGCTATGAACCTGACTGAAGTCGGTCCATCTAGCTTCTTGATTGGCCTTGCCTCAATACACTTGGTAAACTTGTCCACTGCCACTAGCAAATCTGTAATGCCGCCTCTGGCTGTTTTTAATGGTCCGACCATGTCCAGTCCCCAAACTGCAAAGGGCCGTGTGATCGAGATGGTTTTGAGTGCTGAGGCTAGTTGGTGACTCTTGGAATAAACCTCCGGCAGCCATTGCAATTCTTTACTAACTCCTCTACCACTACTTTCGAAGTCGGCCAGTAGAAACCATGGCATAAATCCTTGGCAACTATCATTGTAGCTGATGCATGGCGGCCACATTCACCCTGGTGAATATCTCGCAGCAGCTCCAGCCCCTTGTCCTCTTCAATGCAGCTCTGGAGAACTCCATTGAGACTGCGATGCACAAGCTCATTATTGATGATTGTATATGCTCCAGATCGGCATTGGATTTGCCGAGCTTCTAATTCGTCTTGAGGGAGAATACCATCAACCAAGAAATCTCTGAGAGGTTCTTTGTAACAGCCCAGATTTTGCAAAAATTTAAAAAATTGTTTCCGGTGTGAATTGTTTGATTGTCTGATTTGTTTGCGGTGTTTGCATCCCCGATTTATCGATCGGCGATTACTTCCCCCCCCCTCTTATCTCGTACCGGACGGAGACCGACCCTTGCCACCCTGACACTCGACCTTTGCGACACAGGGTTTCACCCGATCACCGTCGTGAAAATCGCGCGAGACCAGCCGCAACCAACGGAACAAAAAACCTCATTTAATAATTAAATCAGATATTTTTATAGCACGCCGGAAAGTGTTCTCGGAACGGTTCCAGCGCGAGGTGAACGCCGCCGGCTCGACGCGTTGATCGCGCAGTTCGAAGTTTTACCCGAATAGGAGGTCCTGCGGACCCCCGGCGGTCAGAAACGTAGACACCGCGCACGCGAGAGAAAAACCGGGGATGTTTTTGCAAACTGCCAGCCACCTGGGCTATATAAAGACCACCACACTCCCACCCCATTTCTAGGGTTTCCCTAGCCACAAAATTGCGGCCACACCCCAGATCTGCTCCAATTTTCGTCCAAAAGTCCCTCTCCCCGAAATCCTAGCCCAGATCCGTTCGCAGCCGTTCGATTGAGAGATTGGAGGGCCGAGGACGTGCCACGTCACCCCCACGGTCTCCCACCTACCTCCCATCTCCATCCAGGCCGCCACCCATGGAGCCGAGCCGCCGCCCGAGCGCCTCCGGCGAGGGCACGCCGTCGCGCCTCCCTCTCTCCTCTGCGTCCCTCCTCTCTTCTCCCTCTCCCTCTCACCCCTCTCCCTCTGCCTCTCCTAGCAGGAAGCTTCAGGTCAGCGCCGCCATGCCATGGCCGGCGTCGAGCCGCGTGCCCCAAGCTCGCTGCACCGACGCCGCCCGAGCCCGGCCGCCTCCCTGGCGAGCCCCGCGCCCCCGCAAGCCGTTCCGGCCCTCCTCCAGCCGCCGGACCCCCTCGCCGCGCCTCCCCGTCATTGCTTGCCGTCAGGAACCGCTAGGTCCGGCGCCGCCGTGACCCGTGTGGTCGGGATCGGGAGGATCCCGATCTGTACCCGCCAGCCACGTGGGCCGCCCCCAACGCCAGAGGCTCAGCTGCGAAGCCCCGTGGCCCACGAGCGAGCCCGCTCGCTCCCCTGGCCCCAGGCGAACTGGCGCTATCCCTAGCCCACGCCGCGACCTGGGCCGAGCCCACGCGGTGAGATCCTCTTTTTTTCCTGCTGTTGGGCCCAATAGCTTCAAATTCGGCCTGTTAACTATTTTTTTTCTAGGTTTTTTTTGGCAGATTGTGTAGTATTTTTGCGAGTGTTATAACTTTTTAACGGTAGCTCGGATCGCGACGCTTTAAACATGAAAGTTGCTTAGTTTTCATGCAGTTTAATAAAATGTGCTCTTTTTCCATGTTTGACTTTGTTTACATGTTGTTTCACTGGTAATTACATCACATGCCACTGTAAACCGTAATTGCCATAACTTTTTAACCGTTGCTCTGATTAAAATGTTCTTTATATGTAACTTGATTAGTTTTTCGTGTACTTTGTGTTTATGCTATTGTTTGCTGCTGTTAACCAACCTAAAATATGGTTTAGGTCAGAAAAGTACCAAATCTTTTAATTGTCGTGCGGCACTTAGTGATATGCCATGTTTAGGTTGTGCCCCACTTAAATTGACTAGCATAGATAGTTTACTTTGTGCTTCACCTCTTGACATGTTTGTGTGCTATGTCATGCTTTTGTGCTTTGCCATGTGAACAACATTTGTTGATCACCTGTAGCTAAACAACTTGAACCACTGTAAACGTGCGGTATCGTCGTGTGTGACGAGTACTCCACTTAACCTGTTAGTAACCGTTCTCGACGGTAGGTGCGATGTCTCGTGTTGCCTTCTTGTTGATGCTTGCTCGTGTTTGCTTCATAGTAATAGATGCTTGCTCGTTGATTGCCTTTTCCAGTGTTTCCTTCTTGTGTGCTTTCGCGGGTACCTCTCGGAGACGATGCGATCTTGCGATCAACTACACCTTCGGAACCCGACTTATCAACAGGCAAGGACTATGCATTACTTATGATCCATTCTATTTCAACCAGCGGTTTGCATGCTAGTCTAGGTTAGGTTCGATGCTTGATCCTACCACATGTTTACAGCCTCTTTAAAACCGATACAGCCATGTCCCTTCCCAGCAAACCTTGTACTGCTATGTTACTATTTCTCGTTGCTCAGCCTCTGCTTAGTATGCATGCTTAGGATGCTACGATGTTACCCTGTTACTCCTTGGTTTGGGCTATCACATTATTATATTGTTGTTGATGATATGATTATTATAATGTTGACTATATTCGACGAAGGATGGAAGGTCTAGTCTATCCCGCCCCGACGCTTTGTTCCATTCGAGTCACCTAGGACCCGAGTTTCGGGTATTGGTTTTAAGACTGAGCGTGCCTAATCGCGTGTGGGATTTTATGGGGTCCCCTCTTCTTACTTACCTAGCTTCAAACATTTCTAGAGGTGGCCCAAGCTGATTTATCATTTGAAACCCGTGTGTGTGCTGGTCAGTTGCCAGTAGTTTTCAAACAACTCGGGCCAGCGGAGACATAGCTCCTCTGTTGGTCCACACTTGGTGAGCTAGGGGTCCCCTGATGTCAGGTGTGATTTCCCGACCTTAGCCGTACGGAAGAGTCCGATCCGAGAGCGTGGCCGGCTTTTGGATTGGGTGTCGACTCCCTGGGGGCCACCCGGATTTGTGCGTTGTTAGATAGAGGGACCTGTCGTTTAGGATCTCTCTGAACTAAATCATAAAATGGTTGCCTCTAAAGGGAAGCAACAGAGAGAGATGGGCGAGCATGCGACGCCTCGTAATGGGCAGTTGGTACACCCCTGCAGGTTTATAACTTTTCGAGAAGCCGTGTCCACGGTTATGGACGACTTGAGATCTACTCCTTGTTCATAGACAACAACAACCGAGATAATCTTAATATAATTTGATCAATGTGTGTGTGCCTTGATTGCTTCTTCTTCGTCGGGATGCAAAGAGGAGGACAAGGATAGGATAGGTGTTATGTTTGCGTATGTAGGTGGATAGCAGACTTGTTGGAGGCGATTCCTCATTGAATGCTTGGCTTCTTATCTTACTCTCTAGATCGTTAGCCACTTCATAAATGCTAGTGCGGCAGCAACCTCACCACTTACCCCACCCTTACCGTAAACTACTAGTTGTCCTAGAATGACGAGTGATGAAGTCCTTACTGGGTCAGTTGACCACTACAGTTGGATGCTGAGTACTTCTGTACTCATGATACTACCCCCAAACTCTTTTCAGGGTTCCTGATCGACAACAGGTATGGTGATCGACGTTTCTCGTGGAGACTCGACGACGACTAGTTAGGCGGATCATGGCGGAGGGCCTGGACCCGTGTTGTTATGGGGATCGGTGTTTTTCTCTTTACCACTAGGCATTTGCTTGTAGTCTGTACTCAGACATGTATCTTCCGATGTTGTATTGTATTTAAGGCAGTTGTATGTCGATTGTATGAGATGTTGTATCCTTGTATCTGTAATGTTGTGATATCATGTTGGAAATCCGGGGCATATGGCTTTGTCATATGTCGCGGTTGGACCGATATGTGCTTCGTCCCCGGATCTGGATGGAAACATCTAGATCTGGAACAGTACCGCATATCGGGCCTTACATTCTTCCCATGAAGGTGCGGTTACGACCACCAACACGGCTGCTAGCCCTGGCATTGTCTGAGGAAGTGGAGCCGACTGCGTCTTTCATACGTCCCAAACATATTTATAATTTCTGCTTGCTCCATGCATGTTTTGTGTGATATTGCTATGATCTAGATACACTTTCATACAATTTTGATCATATTTGGACTAACTTATTAACTCAGTGCACCACAGTGCCAGTTCCTGTTTTTCTGCTGTTTTTCTATTTCAGTTTTCCCCCATATTAAAAGTGCTCCAAAAATTCGGAAAAAATCAGATAAAAATCAGCACAACGGAAGCTTCCAGAACCCCGAAGGAGGGCCAGAGGGGCCCCATCTGGTGCCCAGGCAGCCAGGTGGCGCGGCCTAGGGCTTGGCCGCGCCGGTGCCTGGACCCCTGGTGGCCCCCCAGGCTGCCCCCCTTCGCCTATTTAATCTCCGTGATGCGAAACCTCCAAGGATAGAACCCTTTTTTGCGATCTCGCCTTTTTTACGCCGACGCCGCGCTTCCAAGATCGGGAGCGCCAACAAACTTCTTCCCGGCACCCTGTCGGAAGGAGGATTGACCTCCGGGAGCTTCCCCTCCACCATGGACGCTTCCCGGATGTGCCGTGAGTAGTTTCCCTTGGACCATGGGTCCTTGATCAGTAGTTATGTGATTTTATCCTCCCCTCTTTATTCTTCATGGTTTATTCCTCTTGAGCTGCCCTACGTGATCGAGGAACGAATGTAATATTCTGAGTACTTCTGTAATTTTCTTGAGCTGCCCCCCGATGTCATGCTTGAGTGACAGAAACATGAGTCTAGGGGATGTGTTGTTGCCACAAGGGGGAAAACAATGGTGCTTGTAACCGCGGTTGCAAGGATTGTTTACTTTACACAAAGTGCTTTTTAATGCAGGTGTCTGTTGCTTTGGGTTTACACTTTGGGTGGGGCTCGCAACTTAATACCAGCGAGATGTTCTCGATAGATATCTCAAGGTGGATGATTAGTAGTAGATGTAGTTGGATTTCGGTCTACTTATTTTGGCATACCACCCATGCTTTTGATCCTCTTCATTTCTTTGTAGCATAGTTAGCATTGCGGTGCGTTTTTAATCCTATCAATTGCCCAGCTGTAATTTGTTTACCTCGCATAGCAGTTTTATCGTCTTTCGGGAGAGAGACATCACTAGTGAACATCACGGGACCCCGGTCCACATTCTCATTACTGTTTACGCGCTCATTTACTTTCATGTTTTTACTTTTTAGCTGCTATCATTATTATCCGTTGCATTGACCCTTTGTGAACAGCAAGGCCGGAGAGATTGACAACCTCTCTGTACTCATTGGGAAGCAAAGTTATTTGTGTTGTGTGCAGGTCCACGTCAATTGCGCCGTTGACACCTACTTATCATCTCTGGAGTCCTACTGGAGACAAACCTTGGTATCTTCACCGAGGGAAATTTACCGTTATCCTACATCTCACCTTCCACTTGGGGTAACCAACGAGGAGAGGTGTTGCACCCGTCAACTCTATCGTCATCAAGAAAATTTCTGGAGCTGTTGTCGGGGACTCCGTGTGCTAATATAGGGGAGTTTCCCGCTACCTTTTACCTTTTCTTTTTAGTCTTGTTAGTTTACCTTTCTGTTTTTATCTTTGAGTCTATATCAAAAATCACAAAAAAAAATTATCTTGCTAGAAGTTGTCATTATGTCTGGTCCTTTTGCCTTTGTTGAGAAAGAGGTTCTCACCTTAAAACAAAAAGGTGGTGAAAGTTTAAAAGATGCTTGGTATAGAATTAATAATTCTCAAAAAAGAGCCACCAATAAGAAATCCACTACTATCGTGCTTAGAAATTTTTATGTTGGGATTAATCCTTGGAATAGGTTCATTTTAGATACTGCTATCAATGGGAATTTCTTAGAAGCCCCAATTTGGGAGTCTCTTAATGTTATTGAAAATCTTGTTGGAAATCTCCCTGCTGCTAGCATACAAGAAGATATAACTCTAGCTCACATTACTAAGAAACTTAAAAAGATAGAGTTCGAAATACCAAGTATAACTAGTATAACCGACTTGGATTGCAAGATTCAAGGGAATTTGAATAGACTTGATAGCTCCATGCTTAAAATTATTAAAACTTTGGAGACCATCAAATCCCATGATATGGATACTTCTAGGATTGATAAGATTGAGGAAATCATTAACACTTTAGGAACTACTTTCTCCTCAATCAACAGAAAAAAGTAGAAACTCTGGCAAGAAGGGAACCTAAGTTAAATTATTTCCGTAAAGTTCCCCGACCTAAAAATAATCCACCCATTGCCAAGGAAGTTGAAACAGTGAAAACTTTGGAAGAAATACCTCTTTTTTATAAATTTATAAATGAAACTCCCATTGATTTTCTGCCTTTTGGTTTTCTCCCTAGAAGTAACTTTATTAGGCCTTTATTTGAAAGACCTGTTAAGACTATTTGTACAATTGAAGAGCTTTTTGACGACCTTGATGATGGTTCGATTGATACACCTTGATTCTTCTTTTGCTTTATGCCTAGCTTAAAGGCGTAAAAGAAAGCGCTTGTTGGGAGGGAACCCAAGATGTTTTTACTTCTATTTTTAGTGGTCTTGATGATTGTTACTACTATAGAAACATCATTGTATCTTTATTTTCAAGCTTTGTGCCAAGTTATAGCCTCTTATGATAAGAGAAGCAAAAGTTGCAAGAAATATGAGACCGGATAGGGGGGCTCATACTGAGTTTCAGCCCAATCGACGAAGAAATCCGCCAGTGCTTGCGACTTGATTGAAGTGTGTGGCTCGTACTTGATACCATGATTTGCAATCAATGGACCATTTCGCCACTCGGTCAGATGCATCCCGATTGCCTGTGATATCTGCCAGTGGTGCCGAGATGATGACGGTGATCGGATGCGTCTGGAAGTAGGGCTTCGGTCGACTTTCTGCCATGTACACACCATAGCACATCTTCTGGTAGTGGGGGTAGTTTTTCTTGGAGATTGAGAGCACTTCACTGACCTAATAAACTGGTCTCTGGACCGATTGCGCTCTGTCCTTTTCAGGATGCTCAACCACCATCACAATACTGATCACCCGAGTGGTGGCCGCAATGTACAACATCATTGATTCCTTTTCAATCGGCGCCGCTAGCACTGGAGCAGTGGATAGCATATGCTTGAGCTCTTTAAATGCCTCGTCCGCTTGTGGGGTCCAAGTGAACTTGTCAGTCTTCTTGAATAGCTGGTACAGAGGAATTGCCTTTTCACCCAGCCGACTGAGAAATCGGTTGAGCGATGCCAAGCATCCGGTGAATTTCTGGACTTCTCTGAGGTTTTTGGGCTTGTTCATCCACTCGATTGATGCAATCTTCTTAGGGTTGCACTTGATGCCCCGCTCAGCTACAAGGAATCCGAGCAGCTTGCCGGATGGAATGGCGAATACACACTTCTCTGGATTGAGCTTGATCTTGTAAGTGCGAAGATCTGTAAATGTTTATGGGAGATCTTCCAACAGTGTCATCCCTTGTACTGACTTGACCACAAGGTCATCTACATATACATGAATGTTTCGGCCGAGCTGAGGTCGGACGCATCTCTATATAGTACGCTTATAAGTTGTTGTTACGTCCCAAACGTATCTATAATTTATGCTTGCTCGATGCATGATTTGTGTGACTTTGCCATGATTTGCTTGAAATTTCATACACTATTGAGCATATTTGGACTAATCTATTAACCCAGTGCACCCAGGTGCCAGTTGCTGTTTTTGTATTTCAGGTTTTCCGGAAATTAAAAGTGCTCCAAAAAATCTGGAAAAATCAGATAAAAAATCAGCGACCCGGAAGCTTCCGGAATAACTAAGGAAGCAGAGGGGGCCACCACCAGGAGACCAGGAGGGTCACTAGCGCGGCCCCACCCTAGGCCGCGCCAGGAGGTCTCCTGGCTGCCTGCTGGGTCCCCTCGACACCCCCCCCCCTCCGCCTATATTTAGCCCTCGGTGTGGAAACCCCTAATATCAATCCCTTTTTCGCGATCTCACCTCTATACCGCCGCCACCGCCGTTTCAAGATCGGGGCTGCCTGGAGAAGCTGCTCCGGCACACTGCCGGAAGAAGCTACCCCCTCCGGGAGACCATCCATAGCCATGGACGCCTCCCGTATCTACCTTGAGTAGTTCCCCTTGTACCATGGGTCCGTGACCAGTAGCTATGTGATCTATCTCTCCCCTCTTTGTGCCTCCACTTTTGAGACCTCATGAGCTGCCTCACATGATCGAGGCACCTTTGTAATTTTCTGCCGTTGCTATGCTGAGTTTGTTGGGATCGGATGGATTATGAGACTATGTTCGGATTGTGATGAGTAATATATTTGGTTCTTCTCTTTTATATTTTGTTCCTGAGTAAATTCTTGCATGTTCTCCGTTGCCGTATTTTACTTTGGCCAAGTGATTTGTTGCAACTCCAAGAGGGAGCGTTATGCTTCATTGTGGGTTCAGCCCCTTGATGTCTAGCTTGAGTGATAGAAACATGAGACTAGGGGATGTGTTGTTTCCACCAGGGATAAAACAACGGTGCTTGTATCCGCGGATGCAAGGATTGTTTACTTTACGCAAAGTTCTTTTAATGCAGTTGTCTGTTACTTTGGATTTACAATTTGGGTGGGATTCGCAACTTAATACCAATGAGATTTTCTGGATAGATATCTCAAGGTGGATGATTCGTAGTAGATGCAGATGGATTTCGGTCTACTTACCTTGGCGTACTTCCCTTTGCTTTTGTGACCTTCCTTTCTTTGCAGCATAGTTAGCATTGCGGTGCCTTCATAATCCTGTCAATTGCCCAACTGTGATTTGTTTACCTCGCTAGCACTTTTATCGTCTTTTTGGAGAGAGACATCACTAGTAAAAATCACGGGATCCCGATCCATCTTCATATCATTGTTTACATCTTTAGTTTAATTTTCAGTTGCTATCACTATCATTATCCCGTGCGTTTTATCCTTTGTAAACAGCAAGGCCGGAGGAATTGACAACTCCTCTGTACTCGTTGGGAGCAAAGTTATTTGTATTTGTGTGCAGGTCCAGGTGAAGTTAGCAACCCTTGGTTGAGAACGGCGCCATTTTTCACTTTACCACCTTCTTGTATCTCTGCGAGCCCTCCTGGACGATGCTCAAACTTAGCATTTTTGCTAAGGGAAATTTGCTGCTACGCTACATCTCACCTTCCACTTGGGGTAACCAACGAGGAGTGAGACATCCTCACCGTATCAAGCCAATTTCTGGCGCCGTTGTCGGGGACTCCAGTCTACAAGATAGGGGAGTTTCACACTATCTTTTATCTTTTCTTGTTAGTCTTGTTAGTTTACCTTTCAGTTTTTACTTTTGTGTCCCTTATCAAAAATACCAAAAATACCTGCTGCTACAATGGGTTCCAATGAAAACACCAAGTTGTGTGACTTCACTGGTCACAAAAACAGTGACTTTATCTGCACTCCTATTGCTACACCTGCTACTTCAGCACCTTCTTATGAGATTAAACCTTCTTTGCTAAACCTTGTTATGAAAGATCAATTCTCTGGTGCTAGAGATGATGCTGCTTTGGTATTTAAATAATTTTATTGAGCTTTGTGATATGCAAAAGTACAAAGAAGTAGATGGTGAAATTGTTAAGCTTAAGCTTTTTCCTTTCTATTTAAGGGATGAAGCTAAAATTTGGTTTCAATCCTTGCCTAAGAATAGCATAGATTCTTGGGATAAGTGCAAGGATGCTTTTATCGGGAAGTACTATCCCCCTGCTAAAATTATTCAATTGAGGAGTAACATTATGAATTTCAGGCAATTGGATAATGAACACGTTGCCCAGGCATGGGAACGTATGAAGACGCTTGTCAAGAACTGCCCCACACATGGACTGACTACCTGGATGGTTATCCAGACTTTTTATGCAGGCTTGAACTTTACCTCGCGGAACCTGTTAGATTCGGCCGCGGGGAGGAACTTTTATGTCGACCACACTTGGTGTTGCCGCAAAGCTACTTGACGAGATGATGCTGAACTACTCTCAGTGGCACAGCGAAAGATCTCCAATTGGTAAGAAGGTAAATTCTGTCGAGGAGATCTCCTCTCTAAATGAAAAGGTTGACCTTATCATGTCTCTACTTACCAAGCAAGCTCCTATTGATCCTCAGAATGTTCCTTTAAATTCTTTGGTTGCTCAAGAAAAAATAGATGTGAACTTTATCTCTAGAAACAACTTCAATAATAATGCTTATAGGAGTAATTTTGGTAGCTACAATCCTAGTCCTTTCCCATCCAACAACTATGGGAACAACAACACTTATCCTAGCACCAAAAACTCCACCTCTGAACTAGAGAGTATGCTTTGAGACTTTATCACTACCCAAAAATCCTTCAACAAGAATGTGGAAGAAAAACTAGTTAAATTAGATAATCTTTGTTTGAAGGTAGATAACTTAGCCCTTGATGTTGAGATGTTAAAAATTAGAACCTCTCCCCTTGAGGAGAGTAAGGTCACTCCTATTAATGCTATCCAGTTACAAATCAAAAACATTAGGATGATGGCTAAACTTAAAGAAAGATGGGCTAGAGAAAAAGAGGAAGAGGACATAATTAAGAGCACCCATCACACCCCTAGTCCAACTAGACCTATCAATGGTGATGCTACCACCTTAACCAAAGATGAAGAAACCACTATCAATGTAGAGGCTTTCAGACAAGTGAGCCTAAATGATATCACTACCTCCTTTATATATAGTAGTGATCTAGACTTTGACAACTACACTTTACCTGAAGTTATTGGTTTCCTACACAAGATGTCTAGAGACCCCCACACTAGCACACTTAATCTTTCCTTCACAGAGCATATCACCAATGCTCTAATCAAAGTTAGGGAGGATAAGCTTAGACTAGAAGCCTCCATACCTAGGAAGCTAGAAGATGGTTGGGATCTTATGATAAAAATCAAATTGAATAACTTCTCTTGTTATGCTCTTTGTGATGTTGGAGCAAGTACCTCTGTTATGCCCAAAAGAATGTATGATATGCTTGAATTGAAACCTTTTGATGCTTGTTCTTTTGGTGTTCGTCTTGTTGATTCTTCCGTAAAGAAACCTTTGGGGAAGATCGAATATGTTCTTATCATTGTCAATGACAATTATGTTCCCGTTGATTTCACTATTATGGACATTGAATGTGAACCTTCTTGTCCAATTATTTTGGGACGTCCTTTTCTTCGCACAGTTGGTGTTGTTATTGACATGAAAGAGGGGAATATCAAATTCCAATTCCCTCTCAAGAAAGGGATGGAATATTTCCCTAGGAAAAATATTAAGTTACCTTTTGAGTCTGTCACACGGGCTAGTTATACTCTTGAAAAGACTTGATCTTCTGCTTTAAGCCTAGCTAAATGCTCTAAAGAAGCTCTTTCGAGAGGCAGCACGCAATGAATTTAGGTTTTTCTTTTGCTTTTCTTCTGTTGTTAGTGTTCTTGATGATTGTTACTACTGTATCAACATCATTGTATCTTTACTTTTCAAGCTTTGTGCCTTTTATAGCCTCATACGACAAGGGAAGTGAAAGTTATGACATGCTGTCCAAAAAACAGATTCTGTCCTCCTGACTAGAAAAATCATGGAAAAATCCCAGTTCATCTTTTTGAGCTGAAAGTTTTACACATCATTCTCTATACAATTACGAAACTTATGTATGTTCTGAGTTTTTTTATTTGAGTTGGATAAGTACCCCTACAAAATTCGTTTCTATCTGCTGTTCTGTTTTTCACAGATTCTTCCACGTTTTGTCTCTTTTCACTTTTGCAAACCTTAAGCTTTCTTTTTCTTTGCAAAAACTTATTGGCAATCTTGGGAAACATTAGCTCTTCAAGATTATATTTATTTCCATAAAAGGAAAAATTATTTTATTAGGGTACTAACCTCTCTAATCAGTCTACAATAAGTTATGTATGAAGGGAGTTTTCAAGTGTGCGATGGAAGATGATGAAAGAAGATCCTGGAGTGTCAAATGCTCAAGCTTGGGGATGCCCATGTGCACCCCCAATAAATATTCAAGGAGATTCAAACGTCTAAGCTTGGGGATGCCCCCGTGCATCCCATTCTCCATCAACAATTATCAGTTCGTCTCTCGTTACACTATATTTTTATCACTTCATGCGTTATTCAGGAAAGTGTAATCTATACACATGCGTCAGGTCCCATTATTCTTCATAACCAGAATTGGGTTTCCTAACTAGTCCGGATAGAACACTTCGATGATGAAACCAGCTGCGAGAAATTTGGCGATCTCCTCACTTGTTGCTCTTCTCTTGTCTTCGGAAAAATGTTGAAGCGGTTGCTTGATCGACTTGGATCCCGGCCGAATGTTAAGCTTGTGCTTGGTGAGTTACCTCGGCACCCCAGGTATGTCTTGTGGAGACATGCAAATATGTCACGGTTCTCACGGGGGAACTCGACGAGCTCTCCTTCCTATTTGCTGCTCAATCAAGCTTCGACGACCACACATTTGGATGGGTTGGAGGGGTCTAGAGCAATCCTCTTGCTGTCCTTGGCAGCTTGGAACTGGGTCTCTTCATCTGATATTTTGGTCTTCCCAATCGTGTGGGTGCTTTGTTCTCAGCCTGAGTCATTGCTATGACCTTGTCGAGCTGGCTCCGCTCTGCATCGATGACCAAGGAGTCAGCCAGCTTGAAACCGGCAGATGAGGACTCGAGGGACTTCTTGTAGTCACCGCGGACAGTAATGTTGCCATTCGGCCCTGGGAGCTTGATGGCGGTAAAGTTGATAGGTTTAGTTGGGATTCCTCCCCTGTCAACCGTGCCAAGAACGATTCTTGATAACCCACAAGTCTAGGGGATCAATTGTAGCTTTTCGTTAAATAAGGATGTCGATCCCAGCGAGGAGCAGAAGGTATTGACAAGTGACTCTGGATAAGGAAAAGGCTGCACACACTGAAAGGTAAATATTTAGGGGTTTTTAGTTTAAGCAACAGAAAGGTAAAACACAACCAAAGTAAACAGGGTAACTGGGGAGTAGCAAGTGGCCCAATCCTTTCACAAGGATAAGCCTAAGAACTGAACTTATAAAGGCTAAATCGTTCTCGAGGGCACACGGGAGAGACAGTCGAGTTACTTTCACCATATTCCGCCAAGTAGTATGTATTGTGTCGATAAGCGTCGGTGGGTGAATCAATGCTAGTGCACCTTCTAGACTAAGATAAGTGCACTCTTATGATTACATACCTTGCAAGCATCCGCAAATACAAGGTATTAATTAAGGCATAAGCCTAACCACAGCATTACGATCGAGGATCCATAACTCCCTTGTGCAAGAGTGTGTGAACTGGGGTTCAGGTTTCTGTCACTCCGGCAACCCACCATAAGAATCCTTTGTGCACAATGTATTCCTCTAGGCCCATGAAAGGTGAAGTGTTGGGTGTTCGACTCACACAACACCACTAGAGAAATAACAACACGACTTAAGTATCAAACAACACATAATACTTCAACTTCATATGAGTACTAACAACTAGACTTATCCCATGTCCTCAAGAACTAAAGTAACTACTCACAAGACATAAAAGAGATCATGATCAATGGGGATAAATAGATGGTAAACAATCTGGACACAATGATAATTCTCCAAAAAAACTCAATAGCATTCATCAAATGGTAGTAATCAACACCGGTAGAGTAGAGAGGATAGATAGTACGGATTACAACACAAGATAAACTTGTGAGGTGAGATTGGATGGAGGTGGAGATGGTGCTGATGTTGGGGATGATGTTGGTGATGATCTCGATGATGCCCGTGACGATGATGATAACGATGGCGACGATCTCCCCTTCCGGGAGGTGATCTCCCCGGCGGAATCTGCCCGCCAGAGATGGTTTTTTCTTCTCTGTAGGTTTCCGCCACGAGGCGGCGGCGAAACTCCGTGCAAAAGGGGGGCGCGCCAGGGACCCTTCTGGTTGCCTGGTGGGTCCCCTCGAGTCCCTCTTCGGTGAACTCCCGTGAATCTTCATAAAAATAAACTCCCTCAAATTTCATCGAATTTGGAGTTGATCTGATTAAGCAACTTGATGTCCACTTTTCACCGCTGAATTCTGCTTCTGCTGCTTTGGCAACGGAAAGTTGCAAACTATGTAAAACAAGCCAAAACAACATAAGAACAATACTTTAAAGTGGAATGTATCAATGAATAGGGTTAAATTACAATATAAAATAGTGATGCATTTTGGATGTATCAACTCCCCCAAGCTTAGACCTCGCTTGTCCCCAAGAGATTACTGAGCACGGCAAACCTGTTCACAAGTTTAGAGAATGAAGTGTCGATAAAAGAATACGGACAAGAAGCATCAAGATTTCTCACTGAACTGGAGCATCCTCAACAGCAACCTCAACTCATAAGGTCCTTATGTGAAAGTAGTAACAATTATAACAAAGTAGGACCAAGAAAACTCATCAAATCATAGAAAACATAGCCTTGGTCAAGAAACAACTAATAACTTTTACTTTTTCTCTTTCACTTATGAAGGAACCAGTTGAAGCTTTTGAAAGAACATGTTATTAGTTAAGAAGTGCACATGTTAACACAAATGAAGATGTTTACTTGGCCTAAGCCTTGCAAACAACTTACTTATCAAAAGATAATGTCAACAAAGATGTAACATGCTAACTCTCAATGCAGCTTTATATGCAAGAATCTTTATCAACATCAAGTGTATGTTCTCTCTCAGGAAGGAAGGAAGTAGGAAGGACTGACTCAGCACAAAATAAAGGATAAACCCCGTGCAAAAGGGTAAGCAGGGAAAACTCATGTGCTATCTCTAGATCAAACAGAAATAAAAACAAACTTGGGAGGTGCATGATCCGTCAACGACTGCTGATAGATAACTCACTCACTTCATGATTTAGACAAGTTTCGAGGAACGGCTCCCAAGTGAGGACGATCACATCCCCTTAAATTCCTTTGTTTATCACTCATAAATGGGCAAAGGAACTTGTGTGTTAGTATTTATCTTTTACGAGTTGGGCACTCATGCCAGTCCCTTCTCGTTTTAGGGGTTTGCAGATTAGACATGCAATCCCAAGATAAAACTCACTACTGGAATTCTCTTGTTTGCCTTCTTCCTTGACAGACGGCAAACACACCTTTAGCGGTCGGCAAAGAAGTTTGTCGTCTGCCCCCGGTCGGCACAGCTCCTGTCAACAGTTTCTTCGGCAAAGAGGTGCTTTGCCGTCTGCACAAATTCGACGGACGGCAAAGCCCTTTGCCGACCGTATACTGGCAAGTAGACGGCAACGACAGCCTGACAGCAAAAAGGTTACAAGCCCCTCCATCAGGCCGTTAACGGCGAGGTGTGCCGTCTACCGACAGACGTCAAAGATATGGTGACGTCATCAGTATGTCACCTCTCATCAGATCTTTGCCGTCTGCCGGGCAGACGGCATAGTAATGTTCTTTTCCGTCTGCCTTGTACATGCAGACGGCATACGGACCAAATGGCACCCAGTCGGTTCTCATATTGCACAGCTGCGTGCCACGTGTCACCTTTGCCGACCGGATGCAGACGGCAAAGGCCGTTGCCGACTGCCGACAGACGGCAAAGAGCCTGGATAGCCACTGGTTTTTCTGTTTTCTTTTAAATCCCTGTATTTGACAGAAATATAGAAATATAGACATATACATGTTCTCCAACAGCAGTATAAGAACCCACACATGTTGATCAACCAAAACTATGCATATATGTTCATCAATTCCATCATATAGAGTCTCAAAAACACAAGTGATCAAACACATGTTCTCCAAACACAATATATACATAGTACATAGTAAACTAGCAACTATCAAACACACAAGTGACCAAAATAGTTTATAAAACTAAGCTACAAGTCCAAATGAAGCACTCCATCATAGAATGTCTACTCCCTCGAAGCAAATCTGCAAAATGAAGCTAAGAAAGTTATAAGAAGAACAAGTAGAAGAAGAAGTAAAATGAGAAGAGGAAGAAGAAGAAGAAGAAGAAAAAGGAGAAGGAGAAGAAGAAAAGATCCTCTCCTTCTTCTTCTGTTTTCTTATTTTCTTTAAAGAAAACAAAGCTAACATAAGCAATGGTGATCAAATTAAGCTAGATTTAGCATATTTTGAGGAAATTGAGCTAACTTCAGCATTTTTGAGAAACTAAGCAAACTTTAACAATTGTTGAGCCAATTTAAGCTAGCTTTAGCATTTTTTGACCCAATTAAGATAACTTTGAGATTTTGTGAGCAAGCTAAGTTGAATATGTTAGTTTTGGAACTAATAAGCTAAATATGTCCTTTTTGTGTAAAATAGGCAAAGTATGCATTTTCAAACTAACTAAGCATTTATAAAGCAAAATATAGAACAAAAATTACCGAAGTGTAGCCCTCAAGGCTGAGGTGGCTGAGAAGCATCAGTCGGGTTGCCCGAGGTTGACGGGCGAGAAGGTTCATGTGATGCAGCCCGAGAGTTATGCTGCACGAAAAGATCAACTAGCGGTTAGCATGACACCACGCAATAAGGTATTGATGATCATTGAAAGATACTCACCGTCCCCACAGTAGAGATGATCGGCATCGGTGGATCGGCCTGTCCAGTCTTCTCGCACATAGTCTACACATTTATTTTCCACGATGATGAGTGCACCAACTACCTAGCTATTCTCAAGTTCTCATTGTGTGAAAGATAAATTACCCAAAAGCCGTTCAACACCATGTCCGCTCTGGTGTGGCATTCGACCCCGTTGACGGTCATATTTGACGGGGCCTGGGCAGCTATATAGTGCTCCCAAAAGAGTCCAGGCTGCGGAGGCGAATCATCATCGGGCAACTAAACCAACCCCGGGAAATTCTGCCTGATGAGCACACCAAGGATGCCGTTGGGATTGCAGACACCCGAGGCGTATGCCCAACCCCTGCAATACAAAAAAGTAAAAAAAAGCCATCAGATATTTGCATAAACCTCGGCATACTGAAACAAAGTAATTAAGTGCACTTACGTCTCTCCATCAGGCGTAATCAACGACCTATGGGCGGGAGTCACCAGGCTCAGCCGGGAGCCGTGTACCCCCACGCTGGTACACGGTGTTACCCTCAGCCCCTCAGCCTCATCATCAGTGTGAACCGCCTCCTCTTCACCAACCTGCCTCTCTTCACCAACCTCCCCCTCGGGCGTCTCCACCTCAGGCCACGGACCCCAGGACGTGCGCCCGGATGTAGCCTCCTCCTCCATGTTCATGAGTCCGTCTAGTCTCCGACGGAAGAAACCAATGACATTTGAAGACAACGACGTTCGGAGGATTTTCACCATAGAATAGAAGTTCGTATATTGCTTCAACTCTTCCATAATAATCGATACCTCCTTCGCCAACAGCGGACACACCCAATTTGTAGATGTTCGATCGGGCATTATTTGTTCTTTACCAACGGTACGAAAGCGATACCCGATGATATCGTATTTCTCAAATGTACGGACCTTAAAGTCAAAACCATTAGCGACTTGTCTCAATTCGTCGTCTATAGGCTCGTCAGGTGAATTTGACTATAAGTTTAATAGGAAAAGATTGGTATATTAGTCGGAAATATGAACAACAAATGAAACCCTTTATGAATGGTAGTTACCGTTCGTTTGAACCAAGATATGAAACTGGGATTGCCGTGTCCATGTTTGGCGAGAAGCTCATACTCTGTGATAGAATCCCTTTCAATAACCGCTCCATTCGAGTATTGGGCGACGTATCGACTGTACCAATTGATGTGAATAAGACACCAGAATTATAAGAAGTTGCAAAACATTTTACGTACCGAGCACTTACTCGATGTATGGACGCACTTCTGTTAGGTTGGTAAAGAAATACAACGTAAGGGTCCTCCATTCTTCGAGATCCAAAATCATATTTCTCGAAGCACCAACAGATCCAAGCTTCCCTTTGAATAGGCTGAGGTTGGATTGACGTCGTTCGGGGTCGCCAGTATTGTATCGAGGCTTTGGATTATGCAAATGGCGATTTTTGGCTTCATAGTGTGCTGTCACGAAGTTTGCCGCCTCCTCGGTAATGAATGCCTCGGCCATGGATGCTTCAATTCTACGTTTATTTTTACATTTTTCTCGAAGCGTCTTCTGCATTCTCTCGGTTGAATAGCACCAACGGTTTTGCACAGGGCCACCCAATCTTGCCTCGGTCGGGAGATGCAATATCAAATGCTACATCGGATTAAAAAAAACCGGTGGAAAGATCTTTTCTAACTTGCAGATCAACTCCGCCGCCGTCTCTTCCATGTATTCTAGCACGCCATCGGATAGTTCTTTAGCACAAAGAACACGGAAGAAATAGCTCAGTTCTGCTAGTACTAGCCATTCTTCCTTGGGGATATAGCCGCGCAACATCACCGGCATTACCCGCTCAAGCCATATGTGCCAATCATGACTCTTGAGCCCAAATATTTTCAATTTTTCTGGACTAGCTCCCCTCCTCAGATTCGCTGCATACCCATCGGGGAACATCAAACGGTTTTGCACCCACAAGAGAATTTCCCTCATATGCCCCCTTTCAAGATTGAACCAGGCCCTTGGCTTCGACCAATTCTTCCTTGCTTTCGGCTGTCGCATGTTCTGTAAAGGTCTATCACATAGAGTCTCCTGGTCGACTCTAGCTTTAGGATTATCCTTTGACTTACCATCTATGCCAAAAAATGTACCAAATAGGGCCTCACCGATATTATTTTCAGTGTGCATCACATCAATGTTGTGTGGAAGTTCGAGGTCTTTGAAGTAGGGGAGATCCCAGAAGCATGTCTTGTGATTCCATGCGTGTTCCGAATTATATCCCTTGAAATACCCGGGACGTTCTGGATCAGGCTCGAGAGAGTTCAATTGAGCCAGGACCTGTTCACCCGTCATCGTAGGTGCTGCCAGGTTTTTGACAGCTTTTCCTTTGATGAAGTTCTTCCTGTCTCTTCTCAAAGGATGCTTAGGAGGCAGAAACTGTCTATGCAAGTCGAAGCATGAATACTTGCCACACGCCTTCAGTCAATGAAACTGAAGAGAAGACTTGCATGTTGGGCATGCGAACCTTCCATGAACACACATGCCAGAGAAAAGTGAATACGCCGGCAGGTCATGCATCGAGTACTGATACCACACATGCATTATGAAGGTCTTTTTACTAGCTGCATTGTATGTCTTGAACCCTTCATCCCAAGCTTGTTGCAATTCGTCCTTAAGCGGTTGCATGTACACATCCATATTCTTCCCCGGATATTTGGGCCCTGGTATTATCAATGTCAGGAAAATGTTCTTCCTTTTCATAATCTCTGAGGGGGGAAGATTGAGTGGCATGAAAAATACAGGCCAACAACTGTATGAGGCTGCCATCAGACCGAAAGGATTGAACCCATCCGTGCCGACGGCGATTCGGCAATGCTTTGGCTCCTTAGCATTTTGCACATGTTTTTCATCGAAGTGCTTCCATGCTAAACCATCTGATGGGTGAGTCAACATCGGCTTCCCATCTGCATCAAATTCCTTTCTCTTCCCATATTTGTGCCATGTCATCTGTCTGGCTGTCTCTTCCATCATGTAAAGGCGTTGAATTCTTGGTATCACTGGAATATACCGAAGAACATTTACGGGTATTTTGGTCTATGCCTTCTCACCTTGACCATTGTCTACCACAACATACCTGGATGACTTGCATTTGGGACAATAGTCTTCCTGCGCATACTCTTTCCTAAATAAAGCACATCCATTCTCAAAAGCATGTATCTGCTCATAGGGCATCTTAAGTACCTTGAGGATCTTATCCGATTGGTACAGGTTTGCAGGCATAACATGATCTTTTGGTAGAAACCGCCCAAATAGGGTCATGATTGCATTGTAGCATTATGTGCCCAAGTTGAATTGTGCCTTCAGAGCCATCACTTGTGCGATGGCATCGAGCTGACAAAGCTCAGTGTGAGCGTGGAGAGGACGTTTTGAGGACTCCAACATCTCATAGAAGCCCTTCGCAGTTTCCTCCATCTCATCGTCCTCATCCCGCGCATCGTCAAAGTCCTGCACCATGTCTTCGATCCCGGTTTCGTACTCGTCCGTGCGCTGGCGGACCACCTCCTCTCTCCTGCGTCCGGCAGACTCGCCATGGAAATTCCACACCATATAATTAGGCTTAAAACCCCACTTCTGCAAGTGTTTACCCATATCCAACTCTGTCGCCTGTTTATAGTTGTCGCACCTAACACAGGGGCACAAGGTTTTTCTCTGACCATTTGCAAACGTTGCTCTCAAAAAGTCGTTGGTTTTCATTGCCCATTCAGTGTTGATCTCTTTCTGATTAGGGCGACTGGTGTACATCCAGGCACGATCATCGCTCATCTTGTCACTATCTAGCTACTAAACAACAAATATACAAGTTTTTCAATTTTATTACGTCCACTTTTTATTGCTTTTATACATAGCTACGGCATATGCAAATAATTAACCTACACACTAATAGGTAAAGATAGGTCCTAATCCCACCCGAGTATGTGTAGATTGGGTTCGTTTTCCCATGCTCTGCTCCCGGCCCGACGCAGAATTTTGGCAGCACCTCCCCGCTGTTCTCCTAATACACGTCTCGACAACAAGCCGAGAGGTTGTGTATCCAAAGAACAACAGGGAGGCGCTGACGAAATTCCACGTCGGATCAGGAACAGATCATGGAAAAACGACCCAATCTACACATACTCGGGCTGTCCATGGATAACGTTGGACAATTCGAAAGAATTACTATTATAAATATGAAAAGGAATGCATATTTATACTGTAATCCTTTCGAACGGGAGACGCATACTGGTTACACGACTGACCTAGCTAGTGTCATCGGCACGAAGGCCGGAACAGAGCAAAAGGAAGGGGGGAGGAGGATAGGACTTTTTTTACTCACCCTCGAACGCAGGGAGGTCGTCGAATGGAGGAGGCGGAGGTCCTCGAACACCGGACCCACACAGAAGGAAAAGTCCTACACATTAAAATGCACCCAATCAACACGGACACTCGATCCCGGTAATTACATTTATTTCATTTGTTTTTGTTTTTTTCCTATTATTTACATTTATTTCTTTTTTCTTTTTTTCTCCTCCTCCTCCTCCTTCTCCTTCTACTTCTCCTTCTCCTTCTCCTTCTCCGCCTTCTCCTTCTTCTTCTTCTTCTTCTTCTTTTTCTTCTTCTTTTATTACCTATATTTTTTCTCTTCATCTTTTCCTATTCTACTTCTTCTAACTGATCTAATATAAAAAAACATCTAATTCTTCTTTTTCTTATTCTTCTTCTTCTTATTCTTCTCCTTCTCCTTCTTCTTCTTCTTCTTCTTCTTCTTTTATTTCCTATATTTTTTCTCTTCATCTTTTCCTATTCTACTTCTTCTAACTGAACTAATATAAACAAAAACAAAATATTATTAAACCTAAATAGAGTATTTTTTATAATATTTTCTAACTAAAACAGATAACAAACCCTAAGTAAATCTAATAACTAAACCTACATCTAAATTATCTAACAAATCCTAACTAAATCTAATTAACAGAGGCTTAATACTAATATTCTAACAATACATAGAAAAAATGAGTAAACAATTACTAAAATAAAAAGAAAAAATGAAAACAGAGGGGGGGAGGTGGCTCACCATGGAGGAGGGCGGTGGCCGGTGGGGGGGAGGAGGTGGCGCCGGCGACGACGACAACTGCAGGTGGCACCAGCGACGATGGCGACGGCGGCGAACTGCGGTGAGGGGCGGCGGCTGCTGTTAGAGGAGTAGAGGAGAGAGGAGGAGAGGAGAGAGAGGAGGGAGGAGGAGAGGGGCGGGCGGCGGGCCTCACCGTAAGCAGGCAGCGAGGGCGGCGGCGGGCGGGTCGGGCACGGCGGCGGTGAGGGGCGCGGCGGCGGTGAGGGCGCGGTGTGAGTGGAAGGGATGTGGGGGAGAGAGAGAGGCCCCACTGGCAGTTAACGGCACACGACTTTGCCGTCTGCAGACAGATGGCAAAGGTTGTTATGCCGTTTGTCTGCAGACGGCAAAGCCGTGGGCCGTTAGCCAGACCGCGTCTCTCGCTTGAGTGGGCCCCCTAGGTTGTTTGCCGTCTGCCTCTGGACAGCGTAGGAACCTTTGACGTCTGTGTCGGCCAACGCAGACGGCAAAGTATTTGTTTGCCGTATGTCTGCGGTTTGTCGTCTGTATCTAGGGCAACAGACGGCATACCCCTTCTTTGCCGTCTGCCTTGACGAAAAACAGACGGCAAAGGCCCTGGCACATGGCAAACTTGTGAATTCCAGTAGTGACTTGTCCAAATTAAGAAGATCATGGGTTACCCATCACTTCCTCATGAGCTAAATCAGAGGCACAAAACAGAAGATTTTGAACATCTAAAGATAGCACATAAATTATATTACTTTAGGAGTGGAAATGGAATACCACGAATAGGAAGGTATGGTGGACTCAAGTGGATGATGTTGGTTTCAGGGTATGGAAGTACAAGTAGAATTCCGCTTGGTACAGAGTTTTGGCTAGCAATGCTTGTAAGGCACGATATGCGGTACTGTTCCAGATCTAGATGTTTCCATCCAGATCCGGGGACGAAGCACATATCGGTCCCACCGCGACATATGACATAGCCATATGCCCCGGATTTCCAACATGATATCACAACATTACAGATACAAGGATACAACATCTCATACAATCGGCATACATCCGCCTCAAATACAATACAACAGCGGAAGGTACATGTCTGAGTACAGACTACAGGCAAATGCCTAGTGGCAAAGAGAAAAACATCGATCCCATAACCACACGGGTCCAGACCCTCCGCCGGGATCCGCCTAACTAGTCGTCGTCGAGTCTCCACGTGAAACGTCGATCACCATACCTGTTGTCGATCAAGAACCCTGAAAAGATTTTGGGGTAGTATCATGAGTACAGAGGTACTCAGCATCCAACTGTAGTGGTCATCTGACCCAGCAAGGACTTCATCACTCGTCATTCTAGGACAACTAGTAGTTTACGGTAAGTATGTGGTAAGTGGTGAGGTTGCTGCCGCACTAGCATTTATGAAGTTGCTAACGATCTAGAGAGGTAAGGTAAGAAGCCAAGCATTCGATGAGGAATCGCCTCCAACAAGTCTTGCTATCAACTACTTACGCAATCATAACACCTATCCTATCCTTGTCCTCCTCTTCGCATCCCGACGAAGAAGAAGCAGTCAAGGCACACACACACACGTTGATCAAATTATATTAAAATTATCTCAGTTGTTGTTGTCTATGAACAAGGAGTAGGTCTCAAGTCGTCCATAACCGTGGACGCGGCTTCTCGAAAAGATTTAACCCTGCAGGGGTGTACCAACTACCCATTACAAGGCTCCGCACGCACGTCCATCTCTCTCAGTTGCTACCCATCACAGGCAACCATTTTATGATTTAGTTCCAAGAGATCCGAAACGACAGGTCCCTCTAACTAACAACGAACAAATCCGGGTGGCCCCCGGTGAGTCGACATCCATCTCAGGAGCTGGCCGCGCTCTCGATCTGGTCTCAACCGTCTGTCGCGGGTTTGGATAACCGGTTAATCACACATGGGACACCGGGTCCTCAGCCGGACAAAGTGGACCAGCAAGGGAACTAATCCTCACTGGTCCAGGTTGGTTTGTAAACAACTGGCGGCCGACCAGCACACACACGGTTTCAAATGGTAAATCAGCTTGGGCCACCACTAGAAATGTTTGAAGCTATGTAGGTAAGAGAAGGGGACCCCATAAAATCCCACACGCGGTTAGGCACGCTCAGTCTTAAAACCAATACCCGGAACTCGGGTCCTAGGTGACTTGAATGGAACAAAGCGTCGGGGCGGGATAGCCTAGACCTTCCATCCTTCGTCGAATATAGTCAACATTATAATAATAATCATATCATCAACAACAATAATAATAATGTGATATCCCAAACCAAGGAGTAACAGGGTAACAACGTAGCATCCTAAGCATGCATACTAAGAAGGGGCTGAGCAACGAGCAATAGTAACATAGCAGTACAAGGTTTTCTGGGAGGGGACATGGCTGTATCAGTTTGAAAGAGGTTGTAAACATGTGGTAGGATCAAACATCGAACCTAACCTAGTCTAGCATGCAAACCGCTGGTTGAAATAGAATGGATCATAAGTAATGTATAGTCCTTGCCTGTTGATAGGTCGGGTTCCGAAGGTGTAGTTGATCACAAGCTCGCATCGTGTCCGAGAGGTACCCGCGGGAGCACACAAGACGATAAACACTGGAAAGCAATCAACGAGCAAGCATCTATTACTACGAAGAAAACACGAGCAAGCATCAACAAGAAGGCAACACGAGACATCGCACCTACCGTCGAGAGCGGTTACTAACAAGTTAAGTGGAGTACTCGTCACACACGACGATACCGCACATTTTATGATGGTTCAAGTTCTTTAGCTACAGGTGATAAACAAAGGTTGTTAACATGGCAAAGCACAGAAGCATGACAGGTATGGTGACCGACGTTTCACGTGGAGACTCGACGACGACTAGTTAGGCGGCGGAGGGCCTGGACCCGTGTGGTTATGGGATCGATGTTTTTCTTTTTGCCACTAGGCATTTGCCTGTAGTCTGTACTCAGACATGTACCTTCCGCTGTTGTATTGTATTTGAGGCGGATGTATGCCGATTGTATGAGATGTTGTATCCTTGTATCTGTAATGTTGTGATATCATGTTGGAAATCCGGGGCATATGGCTATGTCATATGTCGCGGTGGGACTGATATGTGCTTCGGCCCCGGATCTGGATGGAAACATCTAGATCTGGAATAGTACCGCATATCGGGCCTTACACCGGGACTATCCGGGCAAATATATAGCAAAAATATCTGCAACAGAAGGAAGGTTTCAAGCCAAAGTGGAGTCGGAGTCGGAGTCTGGGGCTCCCAGGAGGGTGCCTGGCGCGGCCAGGATGGGGGCACGCCGGGAGGCCTCCTGGGCCCCCTGGAGCTCCTCTCCGGCTCCACTTGGGCTTGGAATTTTCCTAATTTTGCAAAAACCTTGAAAAATAAACTTTTATTGACGTTCCCGATGTTTCCTTACCGTAATACATACCTTTTCTTATTTTTCTCTTGCCGGCGTGTGAAACTGGGCCGCAACATGTTCTTCATGAGTTATTGTATATATCATGTTCACATCCACATTGATAGGATCACCTGCCATGTAATGTTTGAGTCTTTGTCCATTCACAACTTGAGGTTTGGTTTTTCAAAATTGTTAATATTGATTGCACCGGACCGATATACTTCTTCGATAAGAAAAGGTCCTTTCCATCTGGAAAGTAGTTTACCTGGAGAAAACCTGAAACGAGATCTAAACAACAAAACTTTATCGCCAACATTAAATTCACGTTTCAGAATCCTTTTATCGTGCCACCTCTTTACCGTTTCTTTGAACATTTTAGCGCTCTCGTAAGCTTCACTTCTCCACTCATCTAGAGAAGTCAAGTTCATGAGACGCTTTTCACCAGCTAACTTTGGGTCAGCATTCATCTCTCTGGTAGCCCAGAAGGCTTTGTGCTCTAACTCTAATGGCAAATGACAAGCTTTTCCATAGACCATATTATACGGAGAGATGCCCATGGGGTTTTTGTAAGCAGTTCTATACGCCCACAGAGCATCTCCTAACTTCTTTGACCAGTCCTTTCTAGAATTGTTTACTGTTTTCTGTAAGCTCAACTTGATCTCTCTATTGGTGAGCTCAACTTGCCCACTAGTTTGAGGGTGGTACGGTGATGCAATTCTATGATTGACATCGTACTTGGCTAGAGCTTCCTAAAAGCTCCATGTGTGAAGTGTGACCCTCCATCTTTCATGAGATACCTAGGTACACCAAACCTGGGAAAAATTACATCCTTGAGCATTTTCAAAGATGTCTTGTGATCAGCACTCTCAGTGGGAATTCCTTCAACCCACTTGGTTACATAATCAACAGCAACTAAGATGTGTGTGTATTTGTGTGAAGGAGGAAAAGGACCCATAAAATCAAAACCTCAGCTATCAAAAGGTTCGATTACTTGTGAGTAATTCATAGGCATCTCATTTCTCCTACTAATATTACCAACTCTCTGACACTTGTCACAAGATAAAACATAATTTCTAGCATCTTTAAAGAGAGTAGGCTAATAAAAACCTGATTGGAGAACCTTATGTGCGGTCCTCTCACCGGCATGATGTCCTCCATAGGGACTATCGTGACATTGTCGAAGAATGTCCTTCTGCTCGTGCTCCGGTATACACCTTCTTACGATCCCGTCCGCGCCTTCTTTATAAAGATGTGGGTCATCCCAAAAGTAATGCCTCAAATCCGTGAAGAATTTCTTCCTCTGCTGAAATGTAAGACCTGGAGGCAAAAACTTTGCAACGATAAAATTAGCATAATCTTCAAACCAAGGATCGGAATGAGATTTTACTTTTACAACAGCAAGCTGTTCATCTGGAAAACTGTCGTTGACTGGAATAGGATCGTGCGGAACATCTTCCATCCTTGAAAGGTTGTCCACCACCGGATTGTCTCCTTTTCTATCAACAATCTTCAAATCAAATTCTGGAAGAAGGAGTACCCATCTTATGAGCCTTGGTTTGGCATCCTTTTTCTGCATAAGATACTTAATGGCAGCATGGTCAGTATGAATAATAACCTTAGAATCAACAATATACTGCCTAAACTTATCACAAGCAAATACTTTTGCCAAGAATTCCTTCTCGGTGGTAGAATAATTCTTTTGAGCACTATCAAGGGTTTGCTAGCATAGTGTATGATATTCAACTTCTTATCAACCTTCGTCCTAAAACAGCTCCAACAACAAAATCACTAGCATCACACATAATTTAAAAGGGCAAATTCCAGTCAGGTGGTTGTACTATAGGAGCGGTTATCAAAGCTTTCTTTAGAACTTCGAAGGCTTCCTTGCAATCTTCATCAAATACAAAAGGAACATCCTTCTGGAGAAGATTGGTGAGGGGTCTCGAGGTCTTAGAAAAGTCTTTGATAAATCTTCTATAGAAACCAGCATGACCGAGAAAACTACGAATACCTTTGATGTACCTTGGATAGGGAATCCTTTCAATAGCTTCAATCTTTGCCTTGTCCACTTCAATTCCCCTTTCGGAAATCTTGTGATCAAGAACTATACCTTCGTTAACCATGAAATGACGCTTCTCCCAATTAAGCACCAAATTTTTTTCTTCACATCTTTGCAAAACTTTATTAAGATTGTGGAGACAGTGGTCAAAGGAGATTCCATAGACGTAAAAGTCGTCCATGAAGACCTCCACACTCTCCTCACAGAAACCATGAAATATAGCAGACATACACCTCTGAGAAGTAGCAAGTGCATTACACAAACCAAAAGGCATACGCCTATAAGCATAAGTACCGTAAGGACACGTGAAAGTGCTCTTCTCCTGATCCGCGGTGTTAACATGAATCTGAGAGAAGCCAGAATACCCATCAAGATAGAAAAAGTGGGTGTTTTTAGACAGCCGCTCAAGCATCTAATCAATAAAGGGCAGAGGATAGTGGTCTTTCCGGGTGGCCTTGTTCAACTTCCTGAAATCAATACACATTCTATAACCAATAATAGTCCGATGAGGTATTAGTTCATTTTTATCATTTGGAACAATAGTCATACCTCCTTTCTTAAGAACACAATGAACTGGACTCACCCACTTACTATCAGCTATAGGATAGATGATACATGCGGCTAGAAGTTTAAGAACCTCCGCCCTAACCACGTCCTTCATCTTTGGGTTCAACCGTCGTTGATGATCAACAACCGGTTTAGCATCGGGCTCGAGATTGATAGTATGTTGGCAAATGGATGGACTGATACCCTTGAGATCATCAAGAGTATAGCCAATAGCACCTCGGTGTCTACGGAGTGTCTCCAATAATCTCTCTTTTTCATACCGTGAAAGGTCAGAATTTATAATAACAGGATATATTTTCTTTTCATCTAAATAAGCGTACTTGAGCGTATCGGGAAGTGGTTTTAGATCAAACACCGGGTCTTATTTTGGTTGCGAGAGGATTCCTAAAGGTTCAACCGGGAGGGTGTGCTTCTGGATAGCAGGTTGTCTTAAGAACATGTCTTCTAGCTCATTCCTTTCCTGCATACGCATGTCATTCTCGTGGTCTTCCATAAATTGCTTCAAAGTGTCGTTAGGAGGGATAGCGATAGAAGCAATTTATTCAATGATTTTGTCATTACTAGACAAATCATTACCACGAGGCTGCTTACAAAACTTAGAAAAATTAAATTCATACGGCTCACCATTGAATTCAACAGAAACTTTACCTTTCTTGCAATCTATTAGAGCTCCACAAGTGCTAAAGAAGGACCTACCAAAGATAATAGGGAAAAAACTATCTTGCACTAAACCAAGTACAAGAAAGTCAGTAGGATATTTTACCTTCCCGCGGAGAACTTCAACATCTCTCACAATCCCAATTGAGGAGATTGTTTGTTTATTTGCAAGATGAATCATGACATCTATGTCTTCGATCTCACACGGCTGAATCTCGTGCATGATCTCTTAATAAAGTGAGAAGGGAATCGTGCTGACACTGGATCCCAAATCACATTACCCATAGGAGTTATGCTCTCCTATTTTGACAACTACAACAGGTGTACCTAAAATTGGGCCTTTGTTCTTGGCTGTGACAATGTTAGTGGAAACAGCACAAAAACTAATAGTAGATTCTTCAATATTACTGGTTACCAGATCCTTAACCATTGCAACTTGAGGCTTGACCTTGATCAGGTCCTCAGGTTCATCAGTGGTCCTTCCATTTTTGTTTAGAATACCTGTAACAAAAGAGTGCTCCTTTATCCTTGAGGGATAAGGAGGTTGTTCATACACAACTGCAGGTAAAACAGGATCAGTAACATTAATCTCAATAGGTGACTCCTTGAAAGGTTTATGATGTTGACTCTCCTTCTTAGAAGAATCAACATGAGAATCAAAGTCCTTGCAAAATTCAATCATTAGCTGGGAATCAAGACCAATTTTAGAGCAAAAGGTATTAAAATAATCAGTCTTCACATAACTCTCAATGTATTCATGCTCATAGTTTATAGCGGGTTCAATACCTTTATCAATTTCCCAGTCTTCAGTATTCTTCTGGATCCTTTCAATAAGATCTCATTTTTCTTCTCAAGCAAATCAGAGTTATCGAGTAGATTATACCAATCTGAAGCATCTTTAAGTGATACGGAGAATAATTTCTTCATAACGAACTCCACCGTTAGACCTGCAAACTTAAAAAAAGAACATAATTCTGACAAATATAGCAGGTGTTCTCCCGGATGTCTTTCTCCTGTATAACGATTAGCCAAGACATAATCAATAATACCAGTTGGTATTTTATAGGGCACAATTTCAGTAGGGGTAGGAGTGACCACAACAGTCGTGGGCGGCTCCTCACCAGCAACGAACCAACAGTAAAGGGGTCCATGAGGACTGAGAGTAGCAACAGCAAAAATAAAAAGAGCAACACAAAGTAAAGGTTTCCTTGCCGGGTTCACTTACCAATAGCGCTACACTCCCCGGAAACGGCGCCAGAAAAGCTCGTTGATGGCGATCAATTGTAGCTTTTTGATAAATAAGGATGTCGATCCCAGCGAGGAGCAGAAGGTATTGGCAAGTGACTCTGGATAAGGAAAAGGATGCACACACTGAAAGGTAAATATTTAGGGGTTTTTGGTTTAAGCAACAAAAAGGTAAAAGACAAGCAAAGTAAATAGGGTAACTGAGGAGTAGCAAGTGGCCCAATAATTTCACAAGGATAAGCCTAAGAACTGAACTTATAAAGGCTAAAGCTTTCTCGAGGGCACACGGGAGAGATAGTCGAGTTACTTTCACCATATTCCGCCAAATAGTATGTATTGTGTCGATAAGTGTCGGTGAGTGGATCAATGCTAGTGCACCTTCTAGACTAAGATAAGTGCACTCTTATGATTACACACCTTGCAAACATCCATAAATACAAGGTAGTAATTAAGGCATAAGCCTAACCACAGTATTACGATCGAGGATCCATAACTCCCTTGTGCCCGCCGGAGATGGCTTTTTCTTCGCTGTAGGTTTCCGCCACGAGGCGGCGGCGAAACTCCGAAACTCCTCTTGTTCTAGGGTTTTTACCCCAGGGGGTAATATAGGACAAAGGGGGCACCGAGGTGGGCCACCAGGCATCCACGAGGGTGTCTGGCGCGCCCTAGGGGGGCGCGCCAGGGACCCTTTTGGTTGCCTGGTGGGTCCCCTCGGGTCCCTCTTCAATGAACTCCCGTGAATCTTCATAAAAATAAACTCCGTCAAATTTCATCGAATTTGTAGTTGATCTGATTCAGCAACTTGATGCCCACTTTTCACCGCTGAATTCTGCTTCTGCTGCTTCGGCACCGGAAAGGTGCAAACTGTGTAAAACAAGCCAAAACAACATAAGAACAATACTTTAGAGTGGAATATATCAATGACTAGGGTTTAATTACAATATAAAATAGCGATGCATTTTAGACGTATCAGAGCTTCATCTTCAGGTACGGCTGGAACACGTTCAGCATGAACTTGGCGATGGCGGCCAGTCCGAGCAAAATGTGATATGGGCTGCTCAGATCGGCCACCTTGAACCAGATCGGCTCACGGCGGAAATTTTCTTATGTGCCGAATATGACATCCAGCCGAATGCGGCCCAAAGGAGTGCATGAGAGGCCAGGCACTATACCATGGGATGTGGTCCGACTGGGCTGCAGCTCACTCTCGCTGATGCTGAGCTTGATCATGGTGTCGCAGTTGAGAATGTTGATTGTGCTGCCCCCATCCACAAGGGTTCTGTTGAATCGGCATGAGTACCGTGGTGCTGACACGATAGCATAAAGTACTAATGCATAGTTGCCTGGGTTCGGCATGAGGCCTGGGTGGTCCTCTCTTACCCATGTGATAAGACTGTCCGACCAGTGCATGTATTGGGGGACTGCTGGCATGGTAGCGTTGACTGCTTGGTCACAAGCCCTCAGACTGCCCTTGTCATCTGACTCGCTGGTGAAGATCATGTATGTTGCGTCCTGGCGTAGGAACTGGTTGCGAGCATTCAGAGGAGGTGGACCTAGGGGTGGTGGTGGAGGTGGTGGGAGGTTTCCTCCCTCTCCCTGCGACAAGCGCTGCACCCAAATGCATTGCCGAGTGGTGTGCGATGTGGGCTTGCCAACTCCGTTGTGCATCTTGCATGGTTGGTTCATCATGTGTTCAAAGGTGTATGGGAGCCGAACTACCCCTTACGGCCTCTCTGCAGGCTTCTGCCTCTGAGTGCCTCCTGCAGCCCCTGGTGCATCCTGCTGCTGAACTATAGATACCTTCCGATTGCCATATTGGGTATCCGGCTGCTCATATTTTCCCTTGTTGAAACCGTTGTTGTTGTTGTTGTTGTTGAAGTTGTGGGTGGTGGTGTTGTTGAAGTTGTTGTTGTTGCGATGCATTTCGCGCCTCTCGCGACGTTTGGGACCTAATCCTCCTGTCTCTGTCGCCTGCTGATGCTGTGTAGAGGACTGACCTTTAATGAGACCATTGGCACTCACATAGATCGGGCGCATTGCGGCGTTAGAAGCGCCGAATGCATTTACTATCTTCATGAGATCAGCCAATGACGTGATCTCCTTGTGTAGGAGCTTGTGCTTCAGCATTGACCCATCCAAGCAGTCGTCAGTAAAGTACTGGATGGCTTGGATCTCATGGACTCCCTCGCAAGTGTTTTTGAGCTTGATCCACCGCTGAAGGTAATCACGAAGAGGCTCGTCCTTTCCTTGTACGCACAGAGCCAAGTGCCGGGGCAGACCTGGCCGCTCATATGTGCCAGTGAAATTGCCCACAAATGCGTCATCAAAATCTCCCCAAAAATTGATGATGTTGCTTGGCAAGATGTTCAATCAGGACCGAGTTGAACCTTGGAGCATGAGAGGTGCATAGTGAACTGCTACGCGTTGATTGCCTCCTGCGATGCCGACTGCGGTCATATAATCGACCAGCCAATCCTCTGGCTTGACTGATTCATTATACTTGGGTTGTCCCTGGGCAATGTGAAACCTTTGGGGAACTGCTCTTGCCGAATGCGTGGCCCAAAACAGGCCGGACCGGCTGGTGCGTCTTCATCGGAATGTTGATCCTTCTGCAACTGCTCAATATGATGCCTTGCATCATTCTCCGCAATCACGCGAGGGCCTAAGCGCAAGCTGACTACGGGCCGAATTGATGTTGCCGGCTGCTACAGTCGCCGACTGTTCACTGATGGCTCATCCATCTGACTGTTTCTAGCCCATGGATTCCTCCAACTGCGAGGTTGATTCTCATGTGGAAAAGATGTCTACCTCTGCTGCCGAGGTGGCGCATTCTGCTAGTTTGCATCCGCAGTCGGCCGAACTGACTTTGAAGCCACGGGCCTCTTGGGTTGCTCGATGGCTGCCTTCTGTTGCTGACTTGCTGCTGCTAGAAGATCGCCCATTTGACATGTCCTCTCTCACAGCTCTTCTCCCTCCAAGTGCTCCATCTCTTGGGAAATCTTCTCGGCAGCTATCAGGTTTTTCACCGGAAAACTGTATGCAATCAGTGGTGCCATGGTGGAAGTTGTTGGCTGTTTGGCCCTGCCAACTCTCTACCGACTGCTCCGCCTGTGATGCAGAGGTCCTCCAATACTGCAGGTGGAATTACGTGTGGCACGATACCATGCATTGCATTGTACTCCCTAATTGTGGCTTCCACCCGACGTTTTTCAATGTCCATTCGATTCAACTACTCGACCAAAGCCTGTTGAGCCTTCTCCAGCTCGGCGTGAGCCGCCGCTGGGTCTGCGCTGAGATCCATAGGGGTGCGGAGCACATCCTGCCGATTGCTCGGGCCTGTTGCAGCGGTTGATGAATCTCTCGCAGCTCGGGCTCCTGCCATCTTGACCTCCGCACGAATGCGTGCAGTCGTGCCCTCTGAGTCCACAGAGTTCTCACTTCACGGCAGCGGCTCTGTGAGACTGGAAAACACCCGTATCTCCCTGGGATATCCCTCCAGAAGGGCCGCGAGAAAGACGCGATGGCTGCGAATGTCACAATGACACCGCGCGGCAGGGGCATTTCTTTCCCGAACTGTGAGGTGTTCTCGATGACGCAGTCCAATGTTCCGTACCTGAGAACCAGGCCGGAACCGAAACACACGCTTGATGCTGAGGATGATCCTGTCCGGATCATAACTCCAGTCGACGCTTCGGCCTGCCCCACGATGAGGGCCAACTATCGTCGTTCGATAACGGCAAATGCCATGGTGATGGCTAAGAGGGGGACAAACCGAGATGATCCCGTCCGGATCATAACTCCAGTCGACGCTTCGGCCTGCCCCACGATGAGGGCCAACTATCGTCGTTCGATAACGGCAAATGCCATGGTGATGACTAAGAGGGGGACAAACCGAGATGAGTGACGATGGTGCCGAAATCAAGAGTGGGGACAAACACATAATCCGACCTTGAGACAAAAATTAAAAGGCCCCTCACCTGCACCTGTCAATCCTTGGTCACGCCTTCACCTGCGATGTTGCAACCTACAACATGGCTTCGACTCTAGCTCGCTCCCAGCTTGGTCCTGGTGTCGTCCTCGTGTGTTGTTTCCGCTTGAAGCGGCGCTCCATCTCTTTCTCGAGGCTTTTCAAAAAATTCATTGATGTGGATTTATTTTTCACGCAACTTAAAATTAGTTGTTGGAAGAAAAAATGCAACACAGGTGCAACTACTTGCTAAAAAAAATATGTGCAACTCAACCAATCTGCAGCGTTGTGAATCTTAGACTAAGATAAAAAAATCTACAGAGTATGCACACATATTACCGGGCGCACTTTGCAACGTTCAAAACTTCGGCTGAAGCACCATATAATCCGACATTGAGTAAAAAAATTAAAAGGTCCCTCACCTGCACCTGCCAACCCTTGGGCACGCCTTCGACTAAGATGTTGCGGCCACATCTCTTCCACTCTAGCTCGCTTCCAGCTTGATCTCGTCGTCGTCTTCGTGTGTTGTTCCCGCTTGATGCGGCGTTCTATCTCTTACTCGAGGCTTTTCACAATATCTATTGACGTGGATTTATTTTCCACGCAACTTAAAAGTATTTGTTGCAAGAAAAAATATATCAGAAGTGCAACTATTGGCTCGAAAAAAAGATATGTGCAATCCAACAAATCAACAACGTTCTGTATGTTAGACTCAACTAAAAAAATCAACAGAATATGCACACCTATTACCGAAGAGCGCGCCATGCCATCATAGTGCCTAATGGTACCAAACAGGCACGCACACACACTGAAGTGTCAGAAAATACATTAACTAAGCTTCACGGGAGAGAACAGTACTTTAGGCATTTACCTGCCGAGTCACATGTGACACAGTGCTGCCAAATAAATATTGCACAATAGTTTCAGGCGCTAAAGAACGCTCGATCAGAGACAAAAACAAGGTGATAAATTCATGACAGACCTACTGGACACCGTTGTCTAGTTCCAAAGTTTTGATAAAAGGTGTGGAATCAATGAAAGCCATTGTGCTAGTGTAGCTGTGCAAATAATCGAGCCAACTGATCAAGAACAGGTTGCTTCTTCAAGATGTCTAGCTCTAGAGAGAAAAAGCCTGAACGGAAGGAAGCCCGGGCCCATCTTCCCACCATGGGGCGATGCGGCCTGAGGGCAAGGCCGCATGGACACGAGCTACACGGGGGCAGCACCCGAGCTGCACGGGGCGACCAACTGAGCTGCACGGGGGAGGAGGGGGGTGTGGCGTCACCAGCTGCTGGAACAGGAGAGAGGAAGACGGGAGCCCACCTGGGAACCGGTGGTGTAGTCGACGGAGGCCCGAGAATGGCTGGACGGAGGCCGCGTGAGTGAACCAGATCCGGTAGCCTCATTTGCACATGGCCATGGCTGGGACCGCCACCATCATCTCCCGCGGCGGCGGCGTGAAGCTTTAGTCTGTATGCGGATCCGCCATGGCGCAGACTAAGCCGGATGATGCGGGGCTAAAAGGCAGTGGCGTGGCGCTCGAAGACGGCCGCGGTTCTAGAGGAGAGGGCCGGCGCTGGGAAGCCGCGAGAGGACGGTGGAGAGGCCAGATCCGGGGTGGCAGGGGAACCACGAGCGGGGGCGCCGCGGGGAGAAGCCGTCGTGGCTGATTTCCTGTCGGGTACAACCGAATCCGGCCGGCGGCACGGCATGCCGTACTGCCACGGATCTGGGCGACGGGTTCTAGCAGGGCGGCGGCGCAGGAGGAGGTAGGACGGCGTGGGGAGGAGGTAGGCGGCGCGCTGGGGTGGGGTGGGTCTACTGCAGTGGCGCGGTGGGGTGGCGCGATGGAGTGGGGTGGGGTGGGGTGCGCCGGCGACGGCGGGTGGAGGTTGGAGTTGACGGGGCCACGTTTAGTTAGTGAGGCCTCGTTTGTTATAAGGGGTTTTGAGAGGTTTTGAGGGGAGGGAATTTGGTGAATCCCTCTCTTCCACCCAATCCTCTTAAATCCCCTTCAAACCCCTCAAATCCCTCCAAACAAAATCCCTTCCATTCAAAATCTTATTTGTTAGGCAGGGATTGTCATATTCATATAAGATACTAAAAATTCAATTTTTATTGCATGAACGCACACAACATCTGTCAGTATCCAACAAGAAACTAAAAATGCAGTAACTTTTACATGTTCATGACTAATCAGTATCCAACAAGACAGCACCACACAACCCAACATAGCAGTATTACAAGTGATTTTACAAACATGGCAGAAAATCATGCAGCTACAGAGCATCATCTCGCCCTTCTAGATCGTCTGCTGCCTCACCCGTTCCGTCTTTCGCTTGCGCCACTTCTCTAGAGATGCACATGTTTGCACACAAGATACATCGTCAGGTTATACGAACTGCCAATTGACAGAGAAGAGCACTCGGTTGCTTTGTGTATAGAAGACAACAAATTAATTAATATAGTAGACAAAAAATCAAAGTAGAAGACACAAAACTTGGACTAGTTATACACAAGAAGAGAAGAAATAGAGTATGTAATAATCTGGACTGAGCTATGTAATAAACAGTGCAAAAAACTTGGACTGAGCTATGTAATAATCTGATAAACAGAGTAAAGCAGATCATAGTTTGCAGGGGATTGCTGAAAACCTGAACCACAACTAAACTGTAACTTAGGGAATACAAACATACTCTGCTAAGGTTAGTTCAAACTCAGTTTTGTTACTGACAAAACAAATGGTTATGAAAACCAATTTATTAAAGCTACAGATTCAGACTAGAAATATAGAGCATGATAAGCAAGTAATAAGGAACAAATAAGCTTATGAGAGCTACAAGTAAGATATGGTACATAGATGTGAAGAACAAAGTGCAATCCAATGCAAAGAATGAGCACACAATTAACTTTTCAGTCACTACAAACAATAATAGGCAGAAGCTCTAAAGAGACTACTCAAAAATTTAATTGCTGGAAACAACAACCATAATTTAGAGTATATCAAGTTTTACAATATTAAGCATATAAGACAGGTAGATAGAAATTTTCAATTATTTATGCTTTCTAACACAGAATGCAAACACTTGTAAAATATTTGAGAGGTGAGTGAGTTCCAAGGAATGTGCTCACTGAACTCTACATTGAAAACTGAAGACATCTTCTATTCACAATCTCTATAGGACAAAATTACCACTAATCAGTAGACTAGCAGCCAAGTTCATAGGATTTCACCACCAATTTCACTACCATTTTCACTACCAATTTCACCACCAATTTTCACTACCAATTTTCATAGTTTCTTCTATAGCAACGCGCGCTAGCTCCAGGGCGCTGCTGCAGACCCGCCGCCATGCTCCCGCTCGCCTGTGCAGGGCCGTCGGCCACGCCTTAGAGATCCTGCTGTTTGCAAAGCCAATATTTTAGCCAACTATAAAAGCTTACCACTTCCAGTTAAGTTATGAAGCCAAGCCCAGCCAAGACACTTGTCGCCACGAGAAAATCACTCGACCTTTGCTGAGAATAGTAGCACATGACTAATTTTCAGTAAAGTTATTCCCAAAACAGAGAATGTGATAGTATAATTGATGCATTGTTGAACGATATTTTCCAAGGATAAATTATTGTTCCTTTATATTAACTGATCTTAAGATAGCAGATAATCTACAATATTAAAGCGCTCACACGAACTTAGCATGCATGATCAACTGCATCGAGACAATCTGCACAAACTAGTTTCAATCTCATCAAGCAGCTGCAAATATCTCCTTTGCTAGCAACCAGATTCACATGACAAGGAGCAGCTATCATCACAAATACAAAAGATTCACATAGTCTATGGTTGATATACTTTGTTTTCACTGCCCAAACCGACAGTATACAAACTAAAGCTAGCAACCAGATTGATAATTCATCCATGCAGATCATGAACTCATGAACTCAGATTGGGGAGATGCGTCAGATTTGGGGAAAGGGAAAAGGGGTGGGGGAGGATGGCACGACACCCCTGCTCCCTACCGCGGCGCCTCCGTACGCCGCCACCACAACGTCCCTGCTCGCCGCCGCGGTCGGCCACGCCACAGAAGCCGCCGGGCAACAGAGTGGTGAGCACAAGAGAGAGAGAAGAACCTACCACGAGTGCCACCTCCTTTTCTCAACTACCGGCCGGTGGAGGGAGGGAGAGGGGGTGCGTGGGTCGACGGCGGTGCGACTCCTCTCTGGGCGGCGGCGCGAGCGTTCCGTCTCGTTCCCTGCCTCTCCCCTCGAGGGCTGGAATACACGTGGAAAGGAAGGGATCGAAGGGGGTTGGGAGGTATTGGGCCGACGAAACCCCTTGAAACAAATGGGCTCTCGTGGATTGTAGAGGTTTTTGGGCCACGCGAGGTTTTTCCTCCCCAAACCCTCTCAATCCCCCTGAAACAAACAAGGCCTGAGTGGGTGGTGCGGGGGTTTGAAACGCGGGGCTGGGTTGGTGGGTTCATAGTTTTTTTTCCAGCGATTCGGTTCGGCGTTTCGGTTGCTAGTTGTTTCTACCGTATGTTAGTAGAACTAGCATAATGCCCATGTGTTGCAACAGGAAATATGAAATAGCACACAGTTTTAATATGTTTATAACTTTTTCATATTTTTTTATACATCTCAAACACAGAATTGATTGAGTAGCATTTTTCGGATGCCCATGTGTGTAGTATGTTCATTCTTTCTGTGGCGTCTTCCATCTTTTTTCACATTGCTGCCATAAACCTCGTGTATAACATGGTTGTCCTTGTAATACACGAAGTTACAAATCTAAAAAAAGAAGTATATAATCAAGCATGACATTTTTTTGTAATTTGTATAAAATGTATTAAGTAATGCATATTTATCAATCATGATAAAGTTTAATTAGGTCCCTATCATACATTACACCAAGTATCAATTGTCTTTTTAAGGAACAACATTCATAACTCACATGGGATCAGATGTGTGCATGCCATTACATATGATTGCACTTGCTAGCTTCAGACCAAATGATCCACTTAAAATTTACTCATTCTCTCGTGCACGAAAGAGAAATTTGGAAAAAAATGTTGTCGTGTTGGCGTCCGAACGCCGAGGTTAACAAAAATATAGCGTCTTTTCTCTCTCTTGAAAATAATGTAAAATATTATCTTAAAATGTATGACTCCAAAATCATCGCAGACCTCCTTTTACTCTTTTGTTATGGTGATTATGCATCCAAGCAGTAGTTAGCATCTAGGCTCCTATTTCTCTGCACTATTTTTCTGCCGGTACACGTACGCTCAGATTACATGGCTAGCATTCTTGTTGAACTGTATGTGTGACGTTAACATATGTCTCTTTCTTTTTAGAATGATAGGAAAATTGTTCATGTGTTGGAACGGAAAAACATGATGTCAGTTTGATATCAATAGTATTGAATGTGTTGGGGCCTGTCGAATGAGATGCATCATGGTGAACCCAACCGCGATCCAACTAATGTATTGTTCACCATCGTCCACTCCTCTCCAATTCTACTTCCTAGTCTATTATGTTAAGATGTGTCCAGCTTTGCCTATATGATGATGCAATTATCATTATTGGTTGCTTCGTCGATCGGCTAGTTCGACGCTGAGAAGAGCTACAACATATCCATGTATCCAAATGCAAAGTGATGATGCACTTGTCGGTATTGGTGGCTCCGTCGACCACCAATTTTTCATGTTACATCTCACAGGTGTTTTGTTTACTTTTATCATAAGTTCTTACAAAAAGAATAGTAGAATGATCATGTATAGAACTAATAATGAAAATATAATGGAGGAAATAAATTATTTTTCTTATCGATAATTGAAATAAATAAATTAGCGCAGTAGCTAGCGCTCACTCAATTCTATTTTACTATTTTTTAGTTTTTTTTCTTTCCTTTTTCTTTCCTTCATTTTATCACATGAAAAATAGACGTTTTGTACGTTAAATTTTAAAAAAGTTTGTTGCAAAAAAAATTTAAAACAATTCGCACTCAAATTTTGTAAAATTATAAAACATGATCGCACTTAAAACTATTTTCTCTCCTCGGAACATTTTCATTTCTTTTTATTTTCTTTTGCACCACTTTTATAACATGTTTGCACAAAAATTAATATTAAAAAAAAATTCATGTGTAAAAAATGTATATAAATCCAACTATTTGCACTCAAATTTTGTAAAATTTTAAAAAATGTTCACACTTAAAACTCTTTGCTCTCCTTGGAACATTTTAAATTTTTTTAATTCTTTTTTGCATCACTTTTATATGATGTTTGCACTAAAAATAATATTTAAGAAAAATCATATAGAAAAAATGTATAAAACTCCATTAACACGTTTATTAAATAGTTCACACTTTCAAAATGCATTAAAATGTTGGCACACTTAAATGTCTTAAATTATTCAGACATAAGTTTTTATACTGTGAATTATTATTAAATGATATATTTTTCTAAGTGAAAATTATTTTTTAAAGTGTGAAGTGTATTTTTTGTACAATATGATGTTGTGTGTGCGCGCGATTACAAAATTGGTCGAGTAGTTGGAGAAAAGGCCAAGGCCCAAGTGTGGCAGCCAAGCATTTTATATTATCCTGCTTCAGTGGGGCACCAATCCTAAATGGGACGTATTTTTTTAAATTGCAGCGCTGGGCCGGCCCAAGTAAAGAAGCATTACGCCCCTAAAAAAAGAAGCATTACGTTTTTTTCCACTTATTATTGCAGTGCGAGTTAATATCCAAAAATAACAGGGACTTTTATGTAAAATATGCATGACAGACGAAAAAAGGGAAAAAATGCACCTCCCTTTATTATTAGGTAAAGATAGACCCATACCATATATATATATATATATTCATCATTTAGGATCTAAAATAATTTATTCTTCATCCGAAGTAATTTATGAATATTTCATAAAAAAATTACATTTGTAATACAAATAGCTACATTAATATAAATTTAGTACGTAAATTTTGACATAAAAATAAAAGTATAGATTATAAGATAAAAATACATTTTATGTATATTTTACACCATCAATTTTACGTTTGTAATTTGATGTAACATAAAATATTTTTTACCGTGATTATATTTTGTTACTCTCTTTTTACGTATTAAATAAAAGAAAATTTATGAAATGTAAAATTACGATGCATTGATGTCAAAATAGAGGGGATGAAAAATAATTATATATATATAAGTTTGGAACTCCTAGGTGCCTAGGCTCCTAGCATTTTAACCGTAGATCTATTTTGCATCATCATGTTTATACAATTCAATTAATAGCTCACGAGTCAACCATTGATTTGGAAAGTATTAACACACATCTTAATTAAAGAGAGAATATGTGACTAAAAGGAAAAAGACAAATAGTTAAGGCTCATAAAGTTTGACCGTTGCGTGTTACCTTTGTTTGACACATTTATAAGGTTGCATAGAAGGAAATATTTCTTAGTATAGTACGCGGGCATATTATATATCAGTTGAGAATATATGCTAAGTGAAATATCTATATTTTTAAAAATTTATAGTTGAGTAAAATACAATGACCGAATACTTGTAAAAAAATCACAGTTGGGTGTATACGATGACCGGATATCTATAAATTTCACACTTAAGTATATACACGCGTCATACTTTATATTTTATATTGGGTATATACCTATGAGTGAAATATTTCACAATTGACTATACACGGTCAAATTTTGTATTGGTTATATACGATGATTGGATACCTATAAATTTCATAATTAAGTGTATACACGTGAATGAAATATTTTACATTTAGAAAATTCATAGTTGGGTATATACGCGGCAATATGTTTTATCCTATATTGGGTATATGTACCTATATTAGTTAAATATTTCATAGTGGAATATATACATGTGTATATCATTTATTACAAATTGGTACATAAGAAAATAGGACGTCATATCATAAATGCAAATAAATTGCATGGTATTAAATGCTATTGATGTGTAGTATTATGGCCGGTACAACATGCATCAAAAATTTGGAAAAATCAATCACATGGCTCTTAATTACATGCATGCAACTCACATGGGGTCAATGTTCTCATACACCTAGGCGCCCCAAACAATTTACATATATATATATACTCTAAAAACACCCCTTAAGAGCTTATTCTAACAACTACTTATTCTAACAACACCCACTCGTCGCACGAATCTCACCCGAATGCACCTGCCCCACCTAGAACCGCCTTCTTCCTTGCAAGACCCCACTAATTGTGCCCACGCGCCCCACTCCCCCAATCCCTCCACCTCCCCCGTCGTGCTCCCCCATCCTCCCACCTTCTTCCACGTCGACATGCCCCCACCCCTGCGCCGCCTACTGCCGGCGAGGCCGCCACCACCGGATCCGGCCCCCTCCGACCACCAACGAGGTCGTCACCGCCGGATCCCAGCCCCCACCTACCCCTGGCCGGATCCGAGCGCCTCCGCGTCGCCATGTGCCACCTCGCCCCACCGTGCTGTCGCGCCGGCTGGATCCAGCGCCTCGCCGGTGTCAGAGGCAACACCCCGGGTCATGGGGCGGCTGGATGCGCATGTGGAGCCCGCTGGCACTGCGCTCCGCCGTGACCTCCAGCCGTCATCTCCCACAGCAAGGGCGGCCTCCCCCTGTGGATCCAGCGCACACCGCGGACATGTTACGGCGGCGGCTCGTCCAAATCGGCGGCGCCCACCTCGCCCCTGACGCATGACTGCGAGGTCGCCGGGCGCACGGCTCCACTGCTCCAACTCTGTAACGAAGACGCAAGGCTCCACTGCTCCAACTCGCTGGGCGAACGACTCCACTGCTCCAACTCCACGCATGAAGTTTGACTTGATCGGTGATGCAGCTCGGATGTGGTGTGGGGTTCTGATTTTGTGTTCGCGGAACAACAAAAAGTGTTATTTTTGTATTGGATATATATATAGTAAAAGAAATATTGCAGCTCACTTGTTCGTTTGTTGTAGAGCGATTTCATCATGTGTTGTTTGCTTCATTCACATTGCAGTGCGCTTGATGTTTTGATGCAATACACTGAAAAAAGTTGCAGTGCGCTTGGTGTTCCGATGCAAATTACGGGATAATATTTATCGTATATGTGAATTATGAGAAAAAAAAGATAAAGCTCAATTGTGAAGCCGAAATGCAGTGCCCTTTACAGTCCGCATGCGGTTCACTCACTTGGCCGATTTCGGATCCGTGAAAAACACGTGCAATTCTGTTTTGCAATAATGCAGTGCGCTTGTCTGTCGGATGCAATCGGGTGCCCCGCGGATGCAGTTCACTCGCCGATTTTTTGTTCCTCGAAAAACACGTGCGTTTTGTGTGGCGATAATGCAGTGCGGTTGCCCGGCCAATGCAGTTCACCTCATCGATGCAGAAAAACAGAGTTGCTGCGTTTTTTTGCGGCTAGATTTCTCTCAAATCCGTAGCGAATTAGACAAAGTGTTCTACATATGGATGGAGAGCCTGATCAATATCTTTCAAACGGTATATCATTTGCATCATTCCGATGAATGGATTAAGAGAAATCGCGAAGAAACTGCAGCTGTGAAAGTGGGTCGCCGCACCATTTTCGAAACTGATCTTAATCCGTGAAGAATCAGGGGGAGTGTTCAACATACGGAAGATGCTCATTTTCCATACGAATCCAACGGTCTATCATACGCTCAATTCCGACCAACAGTTAACAAGTTATCGCGAAAACAGTGCATGCGGTTCTGTTTTACCTGAACTGCAGTGCTCCGTATTCAGCAGTGCGGTTCTCTTTGCGAAAATACCGCAGTTCGAAATGTTGTCAGAAATGTTATCGATACTACTGCAGTTCGAAAATACAGAATAACTATTCCGACAATATTTCAAACTGCAGTATTTTCGCAAAGAGAACCGCATTGCTGATTTCGGAGCACTGCAGCTCGGGTAAAAACGAACCGCATGCACCGTTTTCGTGATAACTTTTTAACCGTTGGTCGGAATTGAGCGTAATATACACCGTTGGATTCGTATGGAAAAGGAGCATCTTCCGTCTGTTGAACACTTCCCCCGATTCTTCACGGATTAAGATCAGTTTCGAAAATGGTGCGGCGACCCACTTTCACAGCGGGCGTATTTTCGTGATTTCTCTTAAACCCTTAATCGGAATGATGCAAATGATATACCTTTGGAAAGATATAGATCAGGCGCTCCATCCATATGTAGAACACTTTTTCTAATTCTCTACGTATTTGAGAGAAATCTAGCCGCAAATAAACGTAGCAACTCTATTTTTCGTTTTCGGATCTTGTAGAGAGTAGAACTTTTTAACCGCTTGTGCGATCAATGCGTATGATACACCGTTGGATTCGTATTGAGTAGTAGATTAACCCATATGTTGAACATTTTTCCATATTCCACACGGTTTTGAAGTAATTTGAAAAACTGTGTTGCTGCCCTCTTTTGGACAGCAGGAGTTTTTGCTTAAATTCGTTTGATTCGTTCGTCCGATTGATACAATTGATACACCATTGGATATATATTGTCGAGGCGCTCCATTTGTATGTAAAACACATCCTCTAATTCCTTACGGTTTAAAAGTTGTGTCGATTTTAGTAAATCGCGAAACTCCGTTCTTCGCGGACCCGGAATCGACGACGTGAACTGCATTCGCCGGGAAACCGCACCGCATCCGACAGTCAACCGCACTGCATTATCGCCAAACAGAACGCACGTGTTTTTCGCGGAACAAAAAATCGGCGAGTGAAATGCATCCGCGGGGCACCCGATTGCATTTGTCAATAGAAAGAACTGCACATGATTTTTTCACATGACAAAGAGAAATACGCGTATTTTTTTACGGACCCGGAATCGACGTAGTGAACTGCATTCGACCGATACAGGTTGCATTTATCGGCAGAGAGAACTGCATTTGTTTTATTAACTTTTAACATTATTTTTTGTCAAGGACGAGCATACACCTAGGCGCCCCAAACAATTTACATATATATATATACTCTAAAAACACCCCTTAAGAGCTTATTCTAACAACTACTTATTCTAACAACACCCACTCGTCGCACGAATCTCACCCGAATGCACCTGCCCCACCTAGAACCGCCTTCTTCCTTGCAAGACCCCACTAATTGTGCCCACGCGCCCCACTCCCCCAATCCCTCCACCTCCCCCGTCGTGCTCCCCCATCCTCCCACCTTCTTCCACGTCGACATGCCCCCACCCCTGCGCCGCCTACTGCCGGCGAGGCCGCCACCACCGGATCCGGCCCCCTCCGACCACCAACGAGGTCGTCACCGCCGGATCCCAGCCCCCACCTACCCCTGGCCGGATCCGAGCGCCTCCGCGTCGCCATGTGCCACCTCGCCCCACCGTGCTGTCGCGCCGGCTGGATCCAGCGCCTCGCCGGTGTCAGAGGCAACACCCCGGGTCATGGGGCGGCTGGATGCGCATGTGGAGCCCGCTGGCACTGCGCTCCGCCGTGACCTCCAGCCGTCATCTCCCACAGCAAGGGCGGCCTCCCCCTGTGGATCCAGCGCACACCGCGGACATGTTACGGCGGCGGCTCGTCCAAATCGGCGGCGCCCACCTCGCCCCTGACGCATGACTGCGAGGTCGCCGGGCGCACGGCTCCACTGCTCCAACTCTGTAACGAAGACGCAAGGCTCCACTGCTCCAACTCGCTGGGCGAACGACTCCACTGCTCCAACTCCACGCATGAAGTTTGACTTGATCGGTGATGCAGCTCGGATGTGGTGTGGGGTTCTGATTTTGTGTTCGCGGAACAACAAAAAGTGTTATTTTTGTATTGGATATATATATAGTAAAAGAAATATTGCAGCTCACTTGTTCGTTTGTTGTAGAGCGATTTCATCATGTGTTGTTTGCTTCATTCACATTGCAGTGCGCTTGATGTTTTGATGCAATACACTGAAAAAAGTTGCAGTGCGCTTGGTGTTCCGATGCAAATTACGGGATAATATTTATCGTATATGTGAATTATGAGAAAAAAAAGATAAAGCTCAATTGTGAAGCCGAAATGCAGTGCCCTTTACAGTCCGCATGCGGTTCACTCACTTGGCCGATTTCGGATCCGTGAAAAACACGTGCAATTCTGTTTTGCAATAATGCAGTGCGCTTGTCTGTCGGATGCAATCGGGTGCCCCGCGGATGCAGTTCACTCGCCGATTTTTTGTTCCTCGAAAAACACGTGCGTTTTGTGTGGCGATAATGCAGTGCGGTTGCCCGGCCAATGCAGTTCACCTCATCGATGCAGAAAAACAGAGTTGCTGCGTTTTTTTGCGGCTAGATTTCTCTCAAATCCGTAGCGAATTAGACAAAGTGTTCTACATATGGATGGAGAGCCTGATCAATATCTTTCAAACGGTATATCATTTGCATCATTCCGATGAATGGATTAAGAGAAATCGCGAAGAAACTGCAGCTGTGAAAGTGGGTCGCCGCACCATTTTCGAAACTGATCTTAATCCGTGAAGAATCAGGGGGAGTGTTCAACATACGGAAGATGCTCATTTTCCATACGAATCCAACGGTCTATCATACGCTCAATTCCGACCAACAGTTAAAAAGTTATCGCGAAAACAGTGCATGCGGTTCTGTTTTACCTGAACTGCAGTGCTCCGTATTCAGCAGTGCGGTTCTCTTTGCGAAAATACCGCAGTTCGAAATGTTGTCAGAAATGTTATCGATACTACTGCAGTTCGAAAATACAGAATAACTATTCCGACAATATTTCAAACTGCAGTATTTTCGCAAAGAGAACCGCATTGCTGATTTCGGAGCACTGCAGCTCGGGTAAAAACGAACCGCATGCACCGTTTTCGTGATAACTTTTTAACCGTTGGTCGGAATTGAGCGTAATATACACCGTTGGATTCGTATGGAAAAGGAGCATCTTCCGTCTGTTGAACACTTCCCCCGATTCTTCACGGATTAAGATCAGTTTCGAAAATGGTGCGGCGACCCACTTTCACAGCGGGCGTATTTTCGTGATTTCTCTTAAACCCTTAATCGGAATGATGCAAATGATATACCTTTGGAAAGATATAGATCAGGCGCTCCATCCATATGTAGAACACTTTTTCTAATTCTCTACGTATTTGAGAGAAATCTAGCCGCAAATAAACGTAGCAACTCTATTTTTCGTTTTCGGATCTTGTAGAGAGTAGAACTTTTTAACCGCTTGTGCGATCAATGCGTATGATACACCGTTGGATTCGTATTGAGTAGTAGATTAACCCATATGTTGAACATTTTTCCATATTCCACACGGTTTTGAAGTAATTTGAAAAACTGTGTTGCTGCCCTCTTTTGGACAGCAGGAGTTTTTGCTTAAATTCGTTTGATTCGTTCGTCCGATTGATACAATTGATACACCATTGGATATATATTGTCGAGGCGCTCCATTTGTATGTAAAACACATCCTCTAATTCCTTACGGTTTAAAAGTTGTGTCGATTTTAGTAAATCGCGAAACTCCGTTCTTCGCGGACCCGGAATCGACGACGTGAACTGCATTCGCCGGGAAACCGCACCGCATCCGACAGTCAACCGCACTGCATTATCGCCAAACAGAACGCACGTGTTTTTCGCGGAACAAAAAATCGGCGAGTGAAATGCATCCGCGGGGCACCCGATTGCATTTGTCAATAGAAAGAACTGCACATGATTTTTTCACATGACAAAGAGAAATACGCGTATTTTTTTACGGACCCGGAATCGACGTAGTGAACTGCATTCGACCGATACAGGTTGCATTTATCGGCAGAGAGAACTGCATTTGTTTTATTAACTTTTAACATTATTTTTTGTCAACGAGCATGCACCGCAAGGACGAGGCAGGTGAACTGCATTTATTTTTTGTAACTTTTTGTCAAAAAGAACTCCTGGGCCAGTGAACTGTATTATTTTTTGTAACTTTTTTTAATTTTCTTAAATTTGTTTAAACTCTTTCATTAACAAGAGTGAACCTGTAACACCCTCACTGTCAGTGAACAGTAATCAAGGTTACTGTTCATCTCTACTGTTCAGAACTTTTATTTGATCAACTTGGACCAGTTCAAATTCAATTTCCACTTTGTTATTCTTGAATGCATTGTGATCGTGGACCTTGGTCATGATGAATCAAACCAATACCTAGCTCAATTCAAATGACCTTTGAATTGAAATCCATTTAAATCTTCAAATGCCTTTGGTGGATTATTAAAAACCAAAGTGCAAAATAAACTTTCTCCAAAAATTGTGAAACTACTTTTACAAAATCACAAATATTCAGTGGACCAAATCCAAATGGGTTTGGGTATTTATTGAGTTACAGAAAATTCCAAACAATTCAAACAGTAGGTTAAAACCCTTACTTTGGGCATTTAATATTTAAAAGAAATATCTAATGATTTTCTTTTGCTGCAAAAACTTTTGTGGCACTGCTATATAGTGGTATACTGATTTTGAGGCACCTAACACATTTTACAAAATTGCCTAAGCTAGGAAAAAAATTACTAAAAGAGAAATACAGAAAAGAAAGGACACAGAAAATTGGAAAATCACTAAATATCGCCCTGAGCAACGGCCCACCCCCCGGCCCACCCGCAACCTTTCTTCTTTTTCCCCCCCTTCATGTTCCTCTGGCACAGAGGCATGGCGCCATGGCCGGGCTGCACCAGCTCGAGCCGGGTCGCGACAGTGCTCGGGCATAGAGCTAAATATCTGCCCCCCCCTTCCGTGAAAAGTGGATCGAACCACCCCCTCCTCCTTCTTCCCCTCGGGCTCGCCTGGTTCTCCCTCTCCCGCCGCCACCGTGCTCTGCCGTGGGCGCCGGCGGCGAATACCCGCGGCCAACGGCGACGTCTGCCTCCGAGAGATTGTCCAAGGTCTTCCCCGCGCTCGGCTCTTTCCTCCTGTGCTCGCAATCGAGGCTGGGATGGGCTACAGGCCGCGAATCGGGTCTTCTTCCCCGTGCGGCTGCCGACGCCATTGATGACAGTGCGCTCCACCCCGACCTCCGCCGGCACCACTGACCACTCCTCTGCCCTCGCGGTGAGCACCCGGTGCTCCATGACCTCTCCTTTCTCCTCCCCATGCCCCGTGGCGTCATCGACGTTCGCTCAAGCTCCGGCTGCCGCTGTCGTTGACCTAGCCGTGGCCCTGCTCAATCTCATCCCGCGATTTTTGCTCAAATGGATGCGGGTGGAGCTGCTCGTTCGATTCCCCGCCCTCCCGTGTGATTTGGTCGCCGGTGCCGCTCGCTAGCCTCGCCGCCGTCCCCCTATGTCGCCGCCGGCGTGGGCGCGCCGTGGCTGGCCTGTGGCTAGGCCACTGACGGCTGGGCCCCACCCGTTTTAATTAAGGCTAATGGCCTGTTAGGGATAACACCACTGTTAAGGACTAAGCCACTGCTTAAATAAAATGAAATACCCCCTAAGCAACTTACATGTGGGGCCCATCCCCACTTAACCCCTGGTTAATTTTAATAGCAAATTAATCATGTCCCTATTAGTATGACAGGTGGGGTCCACCTCTGGTTAATTGTTTTAGAAATGAATTTTGATAAATTGCAGAGTATGACAGTGGGCCCCCCACTGGATAATTAGGATTAATAAAATGTTTTATAAATAAACAGAGGCTGACATGTGGGTCCCACATGTCAGGCACTGTTTTGGATAATGTTCTGGATAATGTTGTTTTAATAATAAAAATAATTCCAGAAAATCATTTAAATGATTTAAAACTTTGAAATTCAATAACTTTTAAATCGTAACTCAGATTCAAAAACTTTATACATGAAAATTGATCAGAAAAATATAACGAATACGAATACGCTATCTGTATGTCTATCAAACCCCTCTAACACAACGCACATCGAACATCCCCCTCCGGACCGTCTGTCCGATAAATTGTCCGGTACTGTTAGAGTACCCGGATGAATTTATTCCGAACACGAATGTTTCTCGGAATAGATCAACTAGCACGGATACACCCCCCTTATGTTTGTCCGGTACCCACGACACCTCCGGCTTGATCCTTCCCCCTCCGGACACCCTGTCCGGCAATCATCTGGAACCGGTAGTTCATCCTTAGATGAATTTCCGTTCCGAGCAATGTGCATTGCACTGCGTTAGAACACCGTTAACATTTTATCAGTCTTGGCATGCATCTGTTTGTATATGCTTGCTGTGTATTTACTGTTTCTTCCCCCCTTAATCTCCGGTAGACCCCGCTGCTGTCGTCGACTACACCGCTGCTGAGTACGACTACTTCGTCGACGACCCTACTAGTACCGTCGAGCTTCCAGGCAAGCAGAGCCATTCTCTTCCCCAGATATCGCCTATCTTTCCGTACATTTCTTGCACTAGGCATTGTTACTGCTGCTGCTACGTTGCTTACCTATTCAATTGCATAACCTGTCATTGTCGCCCCTTGATGTGCCTTCCTTTATCCTATGCTGCCTATTATTATTATTATTATGCATTATTCAGCAGCGAACCCTGCGCATTGTTAGCTAGGATTAGATAGAGGGCCGTGGTCACTCAGGGGAGTGAACGTGGATACAGATATTATAACTGCACAGGTACGGTACAAGGCAGACACCGCCTCAGGCCCCTACCTGGGTTATGCCTAGTCACCTCAAATGTGAGCCATCAAGGAGTAATCCTTGTACTCCACTCGAGGCTGACTTTGTCTTGCCGCCATAGGGTCCTGATCGGCGATTGTCCTTCAGGTAAGAAGTCGGGCGACCCAACGGTGCCCGCAAGAGGTATTGCGACGGGACGACAGGGAGGGTACGACCAGTGTACCGGTGTGCTTGGCCCCTGATCGTTGGCCGTGAGAGTTACCAAAACACCGGAAGTCGAGCTCCTCCAGGAGCACACGCGAGACAAGGTAAGGAGACGGTTCACCTTGTTGGTAACCGCAGTGACTTGGTGGGACGACGGGGCAGGCACCGATGTACTGGTGGTCCTGGCTGCTGTCGTTGTCCGCGGGTCGGTTAAGTCAAGGCAACGATAACGGTTGCCACGCAGGTTAATTAAAATGCTAAATGGTTCAGTGAATGTCTTGAGTTGGCTATATTCCATGTACGCACTACCTACCCGTGGGAATTACGAGTTATGGGCTCCTCTGCTTCGTAGTGTCGTCCGAGGACTCTTCAGACGTCAGCAGTACCGCGGCCTGCGCCGGGAAGTGGTGTTGTCTTATTTGCTCGCGCGGTGGTGTCTTTTTTTGATTTGCTTTAACTTCACCGGCCAGCCACGCACCGTGCAGGAGTACGTTCGGGTTGGGGTCCAAGGCCCGACGTACTTAGGATTTAGACCGGCGGATGGCCTCTCTGTTGAGTTTGAAAGATGGGCTATGAAGTGTCGGATAGCCTCGGTGGAGCGTTCCCTAACAAGGTTCGCGCCACCCTGGAGATCCGTGCGTGTAGCGTAACACAAGTGCACCCCTGCAGGGAAGATTAATCTATTCGAATAGCTGTGTCCACGGTAACATGACGCTTTATGCTGAAGCTGGATCTTACCACTAGAAACTATTATTATTAAACTGTATGGTTCCGGGTTTTCCTCCTCGCGGGGATGTCGAGGAGGTGAACTCGGAGGCATTGTTAATTGTTACAACTTATTATTATACAATGCTGCAGCAACTTCTGTTCAATTGTTACTTTATGCTTTATATAAACTGTTGGCTGATTCTTACCTCATGCTGCAAGACATCGTCGGAAGATGCTAGTCTTCGTTAGGCCTAGCTTCTTACCCTTGCTCTGGATTTCTGTCTTTCAGTCCACTATACACAGCCTCTTCTTTCCGTTGATACAATGCATAATGCTTAGTAGCGGACGTAAGACTCGCGGGTATACTAGATGCTCACCTGCTTTATTTCCTTTACTGTTTTGCCTGATCGGCCGCTGCAGCCGAAGTTGGAGCCCAGGAGCAGGAGTACCCCGGAGGCGCCTACTACGACGTCGAGTTCCCCGTTGACCAGGAGTAGTTTGGTGGATCCCAGGAAGGAGGCCTCGCCTTTTCGATCTGTATCTCTGATGTGATTTGTGCTAGCCTTCTTAAGGCAAAACTTGACTAACTATGTCTGTACTCAGATATTATGGCTTGTATGACTTATGTATTCGGGTCCGCGTGACCCCCCTCTATTGTAACATATTTGTTTATCCTTTTGTGTTTAGTGTTGTGCTGTGATATTATCACCGTGGCACCCTAATCTCAGCCGTGTACCCTGTGTGTATGATTACTGTACACAGATTGATTTTCGGGGCGTCACCAACCACAAATACGAGGACAAGTGAACCACATAAATTTCTTAGACCAACAAAAGTGAACCACGGGGCAGAAAATAGCAATGTTTCTTCGGTACAAAGCGTACTGCATCGCATTGTTTCGAACATAGAATTTTTCACACCACGGTGCAACGCATCAAGTCGAAAATGCATGTGCTAAAGCAGTGAACTACATCAAAAATCAACGTCGTCAAGCTCAAAAATAGTTGTGGGATGTCCTTTGATCTGCCGCCACATGACAATGCCAAAGGGGAGTTGCAGGTGGCCCATGGCCGCACCACGCAAGCCGTCCACGGCGTCCAGGGGGAGGGTGTCTCCCGGTGGCGCTCTCCGGCGCAGGGAAAGATCCTGCGGCACGGCGTGGGGAGGAGGTGGCGGGGGCAGCCCGATCCGGTGACCCGGCGTGGGGAGTAGGTGGCGGGGCGGCCCGATCCGGCGGCGCGACGTGTGGAGGAGGTGGCGGGGCGGCCAGATCCGGCGGCGCTGCGTGGGGAGGAGTTTGTGGGGCGGAGCGACGTGGGGAGGAGGTGGCGGGGCGGCCGGATCCCGCGGCGCGGCGTGGGGAGGAGGTGGCGGGGTGGCCCGATCCGGCGGCTCGGCATGGGTAGGAGGTGGTGATACGTCCAAAACGTATCTATAATTTCTGCTTGCTCCATGCATGTTTTGTGTGATATTGCTATGATCTAGATACACTTTCATACACTTTTGATCATATTTGGACTAACCTATTAACTCAGTGCACCCCAGTGCCAGTTCCTGTTTTCTGCTGTTTTTCTATTTCAGTTTTCCCCCATATAAAAAGTGCTAGAAAAATTCCGGGAAAAATACAGGAAAAATCAGCGTACAGGAAGCTTCGCGAGGGGAGCCAGGGGGGCCCAGGCGGCCACCCGGCGCGGCCCCACCCCTGGCCGCGCCAGGGGGGCGCCTGGGGCCCCTAGTCCACCTCTGGCTGCCCTCCTTCGCCTATTTATTCTCCGTCACTGGGAAACTCCGAAGACAGAACCCTTTTTCGCGATCTCTCCTCTGTTCCGCCGCCGCCGCGCTTCCGAGATCGGGAGCACCAGAAGACCTCTTCCCGGCACCCTGTCGGAGGGAGGGCCGACCTTCGGGAGTCTCCTCTCCACCATGGATGCTCCCCGGATGTCTCGTGAGTAGTTTTCCTTGTACCATGGGTCCGTGATCAGTAGCTATCTGATGTTCTCCTCCCCTCTTTGTTCTTCATGGTTTATACCTCGTGAGCTGCCCTACATGATCGAGGCACTTTTGTAATCTTTCTGCTATTGCTATGCTGAGTTTGATGGGATCTGATGGATTTTGAGATTATGTTCAGATTGTGATAGAGTAATATATTTGGTTTTTATCTCTTATATTTTTGCTCCAAAGTAATTCTTGCATGTTCTCCGTTGTTGTTTATTGCTTTGGCCAAGTAGTAGGTAGTGACTCCAAGAGGGAACGTTATGCTCGATTGTGGGTTCATGCCCCCCGATGACACGCTTGAGTGACAGAAACATGAGTCTAGGGGATGTGTTGTTGCCACAAGGGGGAAAACAACGGTGCTTATAACCGCGGTTGCAAGGATTGTTTACTTTACACAAAGTGCTTTTTAATGAATTTGTCTGATGCTTTGGGTTTACACTTTGGGTGGGGCTCGCAACTTAATACCAGCGAGATGTTCTGGATATATATCTCAAGGTGGATGATTATTAGTAGATGCAGTTGGATTTCGGTCTACTTATTTTGGCGTACTGCCCGTGATTTTGAGCCTCTTCCTTTTTTTGTAGCATAGTTAGCATTGCAGTGCGTTCATAATCCTGTCAATTGCCCTTATGTAATTTGTTTACCTCGCATAGCAGTTTTATCGTCTTTTGGGAGAGAGACATCACTAGCGAACATCACGTATCCCGGTCCATATCCTTATTACTGTTTCCACGCTATCTTTACTTTTCTGCTTTTAGTTTCAATTGCTATCATTATCCCTTGTGTTTTACCCTTTGTGAACAACAAGACCGGAGAGCTTGACATCCTCTCTGAACTTCGTTGGGAACAAAGTTATCTGTGTCTGTGTGCATGTCCACGTCAGTTGCGCCGCTGACACCTAATTATCATATCCGGAGTCCTACGGGAGACAAACCTTGGTATCTTCACCGAGGGAAACTTGCTGCTGCGCTACATCTCAAACCTTCCACTTGGGGTAACCAACGAGGGGCGAGAAGCCATCAAGCGAATTTCTGGCGCCGTTGACGGGGACTCCGAGTGCTCAGATAGGGGAGTTGCACACTACCCTTTACCTTTGTTTTTTAGTCTTGTTAGTTACCTTTCAGTTTTTATCTTTGTGTCCTTTATCGAAAATACCAAAAATACCTACTAATGCTATCTTTACCATGGGTGTGGAACCACCCAAATATGGTAGGATGGACATGTTTCACTTGGATCGTCTTCGATCAATTTGTGCTCGCGCTAAAAACCCAACCCACTTGGTTGAGGGAAAATCATTGGATGAGCATGCTCATTATACGCGGCACCGCCTATCTGAGAAAGGGAAAAACTTATGGGACCAAATAAAAACTTCTTATTGCTATGCCGAGTGTTTATGCCACATTTATGATTTTACTTGCTGCTCTAATATAGATCGTAGACACCTACCTTTCCAATGTGAGTTTAATGAGAATGAGATTCTATCTTCTTATGCTAAAGGTGTTTATGATTACTTTGATGTTGAAAAGATTGAAGAGTTTTTTTCTTTTAAAGGTGCTTATGAGATCGCTTCTTTGATTGAAAAGTGTCACGATACTATTTACAAATCTGAAAACTTTGCAGTTCTTGCTTATTGCTTCAAGAATTATACTTCCAATTCTTATATTGAAGATTTTAAAAATAAAATGTTTGCTGCCCTAGAAGAGGCGAATGATTGCTTTGATGAGGAATCCCATGATTCCGAGGACTCACTTGATACTTCCCTTTCTGATGAACTTAATACTTGTTTTGTTGATGGCCTTGATGCTAATATGGATTATGATTGCGAATATGAACTTGCTATAGTTCCTTACGTCAAGCATGAAATTGTTTCTATTGCACCCACACTTGATGCCCCTATTATCCTTTTGAAATCTCCAACTCCGGAGAATTTTCCTCTTATCAAATCTCAATATGATGGGTTGCATTTATCTTATGATCCTAAAAACCGTGTTGAAAATAATACACGTGTGCTTGTAGGTCATGAACAATATGATTTATGTGATAGTTATATTCTTGATGTTGTTCATGATACTACTGAAAATTATTTTGAGAGAGGGAAGTTTGGTTGTAGAAACTTCCATATTACTAAAACTCCTCTCTTTATGTTGAAAGTTTTGAAGATGTTCTTGTTCCACCTTCCTATGTTGGTTTCTTTGTGCTTCTTTGATTTATTTTCATACAAGATGCCTATGCATAGGAAGTGGGTTAGGCTTAAATGTGTTTCATATTTTCTTCTTGATGCTCTCTTTTGATTCAAAATTCTTATTCTTGTGAGAGCATCTTCTATAATCTTTTTGCCTAGCTAATGGCTTTAAAGAAGCGCTTTCGGGAGGAAGCCCACAACGAATTTAGGTTTTTATTTTTGCTTTTGTTGTGTCTTGATGATTGTTACTACTGTAGCAACATCATTGTATCTTTATTTTTCAGCTTTGTGCCAAGTTATAGCCTCTTACGGCAAGGGAAGTAAAAGTTGTGACATGCTGTCCAGAAAACAGATTCTGTCCTCGTGACCAGAAAAATTCCAGAAAAATCCCAGTTCATGTTTTTGAGCTGAAATTTTTACACAGCATGCTCTATACAATTACGAAACTTCCGTATGTTCTGAGTTTTTTTATTGAAGTTGCATAAGTGCCCCAAAAAAATTCTTTACTACCTGCTGTTCTGTTTTTCACAGATTCTGCCACGTTTTGTCTCTCCTAACTTTTTCAAACCTTAAGCTTGCTTTTCTTTGCAAAAACTTTTTGGAACTCTTGAGAAACAGTAGCTCTTCAATAATATATTTATATACAGTGGGGAAAAATTATTTTATTAAGGGTACTAACCTCTCTAATCAGCTTATGATGAGTTATGTATGAAGGGAGTTTTCAAGTGTGCGATGGAAGATGATGAAAGAAGATATAGGAGTGTCAAGCGCTCAAGCTTGGGGATGCCCCCATGCATCCCCAACAAATATTCAAGGAGACTAAAGCGTCTAAGCTTGGGGATGCCCCCGTGCATCCCCTTCTCCATCAACAATCATCAGTTCGTCCTTCGTCTCACCATATTTTTATCACTTCATGCGTTATGTGCTATGCTTGGAGCGTCTCGCTCATATGTTTTATTTTTAGTTTTCTTTAGCTTTTCTTGCTGTTCATAACAAGTTAGATCCCGTCTTACTTTGTGTGGGAGAGAAACACGCTCCACTTTTAAAATTTATAACACATCATAGGATTTTTCCTGTTTATCTTTTTGCTGTTGTGTGTTCTTTACCTTTTCATAGCTACTGCCATGTTTAGTCTTAGTCTTAGTTTGTCTTTAGCAAGAGCCATGGATTTTGTTTAGTTTGTTGCTGGAACTCTTTTTAGTTTTCATGTTTATCTTGTTAAAGAGAGTTGGTTGTTGCACTGAGTTGTGTCTTGTCTTGAAAGTAGGTAATTGAGGTTGCTATTTTCTTCTAGTAGTAACTTGCAATAGTTTTGAGGTATTGATGTGAGTAATGTTTGAACTTTTGGTGTCAAGAGCTCTAGCCTATTAGTGATAGGTGTCGTATTTTGGGTAATCCGTGTGTATTTTCAAAACCTACAAAACTAGTTGAGAACTCTAGCTACTAGATGGATCACTAATCTTTGGAGGGATCGAATATCAGAGAACACTCACGTACCTTGAGTCGAGGATGCGCAAGGATAACCAAACCCCGATACACTCCTCCTCGGGGTACTTGTCTCTTTGTGAACCTCCTTATTAGCTTGAGAGTTACCGATAATAAGTGCATGAGTTCTTCGGACTAATGTAAGTATTGAAAGTTGACACTTCCACCTTCCCATATTTTGCTAGCCTCTCCCGTGCCGTGCATTGCCTTTTTCTCATTCCGAGAGTTGGTGTCCACCTTCGCCGGTACATCCAAACCCTTGGCATGATACGCTCTGTCATCATTAGCCTCCTTATATCTTTCATCAAAACAGCCACCATACCTACCTATCAAGGAATTTCCATAGCCTTTCCGAGATATATTGCCATGCAACATCCACCTCTTCATGACTTGATCTTCATGTCATACATGTTCCTGCTACACTGGCAGCGACATACATTGCATACATCATCATAGTTACAACTTCTTTATGATTTTGAGTACCTTGTAAAGTGTCAAAGATTTCCTTTACCTTCTTGTAAAATAGAGTGTTTCCCTTAAGTGAGGAAAAGATCCCAAAGTGGAAACAATAAAAGATCCCGAAAAGGACAAATGAGAGTTAAATAGAAAGAGCCATTGAGGCCACAAAAAAAATACAAAAAAATAGAAAAAAGAGAAAAAGAAATAAAAAGAGAGAAAGGGGCAACACTACTATCCTTTTGAGAGATCCACACTAGTACTCCCTTTATATCCTTGTACTCCATAGAGATGATCATTATGCATATAGTTATGTGGAGACCTTCACACTTAGAACTTGGCTTGCATATTCCAAGGATGAGCCTCCTCAAACAAGCTCTAGGTCTTCATGAGCGAGAAAGTTAGATGCACCCCCCACTAGTTCCTTTGGAGAGCTTCTTAGCTCGTATGTGCATCCGTTTCATGGAAATCCCTACTCCTCACATCATATCTATCATATGGCATCTCTTGCCTATGATTGTCCTCATTGATGTGAGCCTTTCTCATCCTTTTTGTCTTCCTCCTTCGTACTTCTCTCTTTGCCATCCTAAGTGTCAACTCTCGTGCTTACGCTCATCCATTGCATGAGTGCTCAAAATATCGAAAAGGAGTGGATCAAATTGACTTGTACCTGGCTAGTGGTCTGGGGATGAGTCAAGATAATATTCCAAAGAGGACCAAGTGTTAAACTTTAGTAGATTGAGTTCTCAACACAAAAATACTTTTTCTCGTATTCCCTATCCCCCTTCTTGCATGCAAACACCATTTGGAGAGATTCGAGTCACAGACAACGAGAGCTCTTGCACCTAATGTTCTTTTGTTACTTGTTTCAATGCTAATATAGACTCTTGCATGTTATGACTTGAATTGAATCTCTAACCTTGATTTCTTTACTTTTCAAAGTTATTTTATGGTTGCTAGCATGTCACCATAGAAATTATGTTGTTATCATTTACCTAATCGTGGACGAGCAGGAATTAAGCTTGGGGATGTTGATACGTCCAAAACGTATCTATAATTTCTGCTTGCTCCATGCATGTTTTGTGTTATATTGCTATGATCTAGATACACTTTCATACACTTTTGATCATATTTGGACTAACCTATTAACTCAGTGCACCCCAGTGCCAGTTCCTGTTTTCTGCTATTTTTCTATTTCAGTTTTCCCCGATATAAAAAGTGCCAGAAAAATTCCGGGAAAAATACAGGAAAAATTAATGTACAGGAAGCTTCGCGAAGAGCCCGAGTGGGGCCAGAGGGGAGCCAGGGGGGCCCAGGCGGCCACCCGGCGCGGCCCCACCCCTGGCCGCGCCAGGGGGGCGCCTGGGGCCCCTGGTCCACCTCTGGCTGCCCCCCTTCTCCTATTTATTCTTCGTCACGGGGAAACTCCGAAGACAGAACCCTTTTTCTCGATCTCTCCTCTAATCCGCCGCCGCCGCGCTTCCGAGATCGGGAGCACCAGAAGACCTCTTCCCGGCACCTTGCCGGAGGGAGGGGCGACCTCCGGGAGTCTCCTCTCCACCATGGATGCTCCCGGGATGTCTCGTGAGTAGTTTTCCTTGGACCATGGGTCCGTGATCAGTAGCTATGTGATGTTCTCCTCCCCTCTTTGATCTTCATTGTTTAGACCTCGTGAGCTGCCCTACATGATCGAGGCACCTTTGTAATATTCCTGCTGTTGCTATGCTGAGTTTGATGGGATCTGATGGATTATGAGATTATGTTCAGATTGTGATAGAGTAATATATTTGGTTTTTATCTCGTATATTTTTGTTCCTAAGTAATTCTTGCATGTTCTCCGTTGCTGTTTATTGCTTTGGCCAAGTAGTAGGTAGTGACTCCAAGAGGGAACGTTATGCTCGATTGTGGGTTCATGCCCCCCGATGACACGCTTGAGTGACAGAAACATGAGTCTAGGGGATGTGTTGTTGCCTCAAGGGGGAAAACAACGGTGCTTGTAACCGCGGTTGCAAGGATTGTTTACTTTACGCAAAGTGCTTTTTAATGCAGTTGTCTGTTGCTTTGGGTTTACACTTTGGGTGGGGTTCGCAACTTAATACCAGCGAGATGTTCTGGATAGATATCTCAAGGTGGATGATTAGTAGTAGATGCAGTTGGATTTCAATTCTACTTATTTTTGCATACTGCCCGTGCTTTTGAGCCTCTTCCTTTCTTTTCTAGCATAGTTAGCATTGCAGTGCGTTCATAATCCTGTCAATTGCCCTTCTGTAATTTGTTTACCTCGCATAGCAGTTTTATCGTCTTTTGGGAGAGAGACATCACTAGCGAACATCACGTATCCCGGTCCATATCCTTATTACTGTTTCCACGCTATCTTTACTTTTCTGCTTTTACTTTCAATTTCTATCATGATCCCTTGTGTTTTACCCTTTGTGAACAACAAGACCGGAGAGCTTGACAACCTCTCTGAACTTTGTTGGGAACAAAGTTATCTGTGTCTGTGTGCAGGTCCACGTCAGTTGCGCCGCTAACACCTACTTATCATATCCGGAGTCCTACGGGAGACAAACCTTGGTATCTTCACCGAGGGAAACTTGATGCTGCGCTACATCTCAAACCTTCCACTTGGGGTAACCAACGAGGGGCGAGAATCCATCAGGTGGCGGGGGCGGTGGCTCGGGGGGTGGGGCGGCCCGATCCGGCGGCGCGACATGGGGAGGAGGTGGCTAGGGCGGCGGCTCGGGGGGTGGGGCTCCACCGTGACGGAGAAGGTGGGGGAGGAGGGGAAGGATCCGGCGGTTGCTTCCAGCACTGGAGGAGGAAGAAGGCTGGGTTTTTGTTTTGGTTTTTTTTGTTCTGCGGTGCGGTGCGTTTCGGTGGGATAGGTTAGATCGGGGTGTTGTTAGAATAAGATTAGTTGATAGAATAAGGTCTTAAGGGGTGTTGTTAGAATAGACCCACCCTATATATATATATGCCGTCTATTCTTCAATCGATGATTGAATAATATTCTGCAATAGTCTCGTAATGCCCGATATATATCCGGTACTTATTCTGTTATACACTATCGTATTTCTTTTTCATAAAGTCGGTACTTCTTTTGTAATACAATTTTTTCGTGTGTAGTAATTCAATCGCAGATTCTGAGCCGTTAATTGCAATTGCGTAAATGATATATCGTTAGAAAGCTACAGAAAACTCTCACCTTGTTTGTATTGTGACTTTTTTTCAAAACTTTAGATTTTTTATTATAAATTTTCAAAAAATAGAAATCATCACAAGCTGATTCAAAAGCTTAAAATGATTAAATTATACTGCCCACATTTTTTTCCAGAGAACTCAAATTCTCTCGACATATACCTTCTACTTCTCTGGAATATGAGTTTTGTACTGCCCAATAATAATAATAATAATAATTATACAGCTCGAAATAAATAAATTATATTTCTCGGATATTTTTTTAAAAGAACATAACTTTGCCTTGTACTTCTGTGGAATACGAGTTTCGTACTGCCCTGCAATAAAAAAATTGTATTGCTCAAAATGATTAAATTGTATTGCTCGTAAATTATTTTTATATAACTCAGCTCCCCTCGACATGTATCTTGTACTTGTGTTGAATATGAGTTTTGTATTGCACTACTAAAAATAAATAAATTATACTGCCAAAAATGAATTGATGGTACTACCGAGGGTGATTTATTGGTACTGCCCGATAATAAAAAGGTATATAGTGCTTTTATTTTAAACTTATAATTTGTACTTATTTATACATATATTTTACACTACTCTCGATATTATTTTTGTATTTCTTACTGTTAAATTATTGTACTGCTTATGATATTATTGATTTATACATATGTTGTTGGTCTATTTTATCAATTGTTGCAAAGGTGTATACTTCTATTTTTTTAACCAGATCTTTGTCAAAATTTGGATAATAACAATAGTATTTTTTTTGAGATACAATTCAAACAAGTGTAGCTTCTTCAATTCCATTAATCATTACACTATGCCAGTTCTGCAATTACATTGTAATTTCTATAATGAAACCGACTACAGTGTATGTCGCCGTCCATAGCAAGAGAAGGAACTGAGAAGTAGGGGAGGCGGGCGGCGGTAGGAATGCCCGAGGGCAGGCGGGGCGATTCCGGTGTGGCGCTTGCTAGGTGTGTCCGATCTCAAAAGTAACACGTACATGACAAAAACTTAATGAACAATGAACAAAAACACTTTTGCCCTTTTTGTATATTAGAGATCTGAATCAGTAAACAAAATGATGTTTTAGTAGTAGTACTTTCGTGGTACATATTACAGAAAAATAAAGACCGTAAAAACAGAACACACAGAAAGTTATATTTGTGCAAGTGCTACAGAGGTGCATAAGTGAAAACTCTAGCGGTATGAAAATAATGGCATCTTCATCTTTCACAGTTTCACTTGCAAAACAATCTTCAGCATTGCCGAATGGATCTCTGCTGCCACTTGGAGTGATCGCCTCTGCTTTAATCTAAATATAATTTCAACAGTGAAAATTCAGTATTGTACTGGATTGCAGATAATCAGGTTAATTATGAGAAACTTGGGAGTACAAATTTGGACATGAGTGACGCCATAGCATCACCATAGACACCCTGGACAGGCCGTAGCAACACCATGGACAGCATGGACGCCTGACGATTGTGATCGGAGTCAGGTCGTAGAAACACCATGGATACCCTCAAGGTCCCGCGGCCAGCAGCGCCAAGCACATACCCGCTCTTAATCGGACTCGCCTTCCTCTCCTAGACCATGGGGTCTGCCTTCTCCTTCGCCGGCCTCGGCGGCCACCGGGCAGCCAAGAAGAACTGGATCAGCACCGGAGAAGGGCAGCACCCTTTGTACCATATGTCCTCGAACGGAAGGCGCACCGCGGCAGAGATCAAGGACCTAGAGGTAGATCGCCAGGTCGCCGGTGGGGATGGAGAAAGGTAGCAGCCGGTCGGGGAGAAACGCCGCGGCGGGCGCCCGCGGGGGGAGTAATTTTGTGGTGGGGAGGGAAGTCGGTGGGGAAGGAAGTCCCTGGCGGGGTGGGAAGGCCGGCGGGGGAGGGAAGCTTTGTCGGGTGGGGAGGTCGGCGAGGGAGGAAGTATATGGTGAGGTGGTGAGGCCGACGGGGGAGGGAAGCTCTGCCGTGTGGGGAGGCCGGTGATACGTCCCAAACGTATCTATAATTTCTGCTTGCTCCATGCATGTTTTGTGTGACTTTGCCATGTTTTGCTTGAACTTGCATACACTTTTGAGCATATTTGGACTAATCTATTAACCCAGTGCACCCAGCTGCCAGTTGCTGTGTTCTGCTGTTTTTGTATTTCAGGTTTTCTGGCCATTAAAAGTGCTCCAAAAAATCCGGAAAAATCAGATAAAAAATCAGCGACCCGGAAGCTTCCGGAATAACCAAGGCAGCGGAGGGGGGCCACCACCAGGTGACCAGGAGGGTCCCTGGCGCGGCCCCATCCTAGGCCACGCCAGGAGGTCTCCTGGCTGCCTGGTGGGTCCCCTCGACACCCCCTCCGCCTATATTTAGCCCTCGGGGTGGAAACCCCTAATATCAATCTCTTTTCCGCGATCTCGCCTTTGTACCGCCGCCGCCGCCGCTTCAAGATCGGGACTGCCTGGAGAAGCTGCTCCGGCACCCTGCCTGGAGAATCTACCCCCTCCGGGAGACAATCCATAGCCATGGACACCTCCCGTATGTACCGTGAGTAGTTCCCCTTGGACCATGGGTCCATGACCAGTAGCTATGTGATGTTCCTCTCCCCTCTTTGTGCCTCCACTTTCGAGACCTCGTGAGCTGCCTCACATGATCGAGGCACCTTTGTAATTTTTTGCCGTTGCTATGCTGAGTTTGTTGGGATCTGATGGATTATGAGACTATGTTCAGATTGTGATGAGTAATATATTTTGTTCTTCTCTTTTATATTTTGTTCTTCAGTAAATTCTTGCATGTTCTCCGTTGTCGTATTTTACTTTGGCCAAGTGATTTGTTACAACTCGAAGTGGGAGCGTTATGCTTAATTGTGGGTTCAACCCCTTGATGTCTAGCTTGAGTGATAGAAACATGAGACTAGGGGATGTGCTGTTGCCACCAGGGATAAAACAACGATGCTTGTATCCGCGGATGCAAGGATTGTTTACTTTACGCAAAGTTCTTTTAATGTAGTTGTATGTTGCTTTGGATTTACACTTTGGGTGGGACTCGCAACTTAATACCAGCGAGATGTTCTGGATAGATATCTCAAGGTGGATGATTCGTAGTAGATGCAGTTGGATTTCGGTCTACTTACCTTGGCGTACTGCCCATTGCTGTTGAGCCCTTCCTTTCTTTGCATCATAGTTAGCATTGCGGTGCCTTCATAATCCTGTCAATTGCCCAACTGTGATTTGTTTACCTCGCTAGCACTTTTATCGTCTTTTGGGAGAGAGACATCACTAGTGAAAATCACGGGACCCCGGTCCATCTTCATATCATTGTTTATACCCTCAATTTACTTTCAGTCTTTACTTTTAGTTGCCACTATCATTATCTTTTGCGTTGATCCTTTGTAAACAGCAAGGCCGGAGGAATTGACAACTCCTCTGTACTCGTTGGGAGCAAAGTTATTTGTATTTGTGTGCAGGTCCAGGTGAAGTTAGCAACCTCGGTTGTGAACGGCGCCATTCTTCACTTTACCACCTTCTTGTATTTCTGCGAGTCCTATGGGAGACAAACCCTATCCTCTACATAGGGGAAATTTGCTGCTATGCTACATCTCACCTTACACTTGGGGTAACCAACGAGGAGTGAGAACTATCCTCACCATATCAAGCCAATTTCTGGCGCTGTTGCCGGGGACTCCAGTCTACAAGATAGGGGAGTTGCACACTATCTTTTATCTTTGCTTTTTAGTCTTGTTAGTTTACCTTTCAGTTTTTAATTTTGTGTCCCTTATAAAAAATACCAAACATACCTGTTACCTTTCTTGTGTGGTCAAGTATGTTAGGAGTTGATACTATGATGGAATCCGAGGTCTTGGATTTCCACCAAAGGAACGGGGAGAATATGAAGAAGGCCTGGGAAAGAATTTCTGAAGCACATAAGGAAAATATGCCTTGGTTACCTATAAGAATTTTGCTTAGAAATTTTTACTTTGGCCTTTTTAAGTGGTGTAAGCACTCTCTTGATCTTATAGCTGAAGGAGAATTTTTAGAGTGTGATGAAGCTAGAGCTCTTGAAATTATACATGCTTTATATAGTTATTTTGTTTATGATGGTCTTGATACTGTTATAGATAGAATTGCTACTATTGAGAAGAAACTTGATGATCTAGACTTAAAAGTAGTAGAAAAACCAAATCCTCCTAGAGAGGAGATTTTGGAAATAGAAAATGACTGGGAGCCTTTTGTTAGGATTGTTATCTCTAATCAAAACTTCCTTGCTTTTTGCGACATTGGATCTACAGTTTCTATAATGCCTAGCTTTATTTATGATTCTTTGTACCTTGCAAGCATGGACAAATTTCCATCTTTCCATGAACATTCTAATGGTGATATTTCTGAGATCCAGGGAAGATTGAAAGATGTCCAGGTCATGTTTCTAAAAAGGAGTGTGGAGATTGACTTCTCCATCATGAAGGCCAATCAAGGAAATATATTGCTTGGAAGGGACTTCCTCCGAGCCATGAAAGGCTTCATTGATATAGGTAAAGGACAATTACATTTGCGTGGTAAAGCAAAAGGTACGTACCTTTTCCCTCGGAAGAACAAGGATGAGCTTATTGAAAACCCTTTTGAGATCCTTGGTGAACCTTCCGATGATTTTGGAGAACTTTGATCTTTTGCATTAAGCCTAGCTAATGGCTTTAAAGAAGCGCTTTCGGGAGGCAGCCCGCGAAGAATTTAGGTTTTTCTTTTGCTTTTCTTCTGTTCTTAGTGGTCTTGATGATTTTTACTACTGTAGCAACATCATTGTATCTTTACTTTTCAAGCTTTGTGCCTTTTATAGCCTCATACGACAAGGAAAGTGAAAGTTGTGACATGCTGTCCAGAAAACAGATTCTGTCCTTGTGACTAGAAAAATCATGGAAAAATCCCAGTTCATCTTTTTGAGCTGAATTTTTTACACAGCGTGATCTATACAATTAAGAAACTTGCATATGTTCTGAGTTTTTTGATTTGAGTTGCAGAAGTACCTCTAAAAAATTTGTTTCTATCTACTGTTCTGCTTTTCACAGATTCTGCCACGTTTTGTCTCTCTTTACTTTTGCTAACCTTAAGCTTGCTTTTTCTTTGCAAAACTTTTTGGAAATCTTGAGAAACAGTAGCTCTTCAAGATTATCTTTATTTCCAGAAAAGAAAAATTATTTTAGTAGGGAACTAACCTCTCTAATCAGTCTACAATGAGTTATGTATGAAGGGAGTTTTCAAGTGTGCGATGGAAGATGATGAACGAAGATCCTGGAGTGTCAAACGCTCAAGCTTGGGGATGCCCATGTGCACCCCCAATAAATATTCAAGGAGACTCAAGAGTCTAAGCTTGGGGATGCCCCTGTGCATCCCCTTCTTCATCAACAATTATCAGTTCGTCCCTCGCTGCACTATATTTTTATCACTTCATGCGTTATGTTCTCTACTTGGAGCGTCTCGCTCTTTACTTTTCTAGGTTTGTTTTTTCTTTGTTTGTTGTAGTAACAAGTTAGATCCCAGCTTACTCTTTTGTGTGGGAGAGATACACGCTCCGCTTGAACTAGAACTCCTCATAGGATTTGCATGCTTATTCTTTTAGCTGTGAGTTGTTCTTTTTCTTTTCCTAGATGCTGCTCTGTTTAGTTGTAGTGCTTTAGTTTTTCTAGAGCTTTTCTTTTGTTTTAGGTTGAAATTTCTATAGGTTGCATGTTTTATCTTGTTAGAGAGTTTTCCTGTTGCACTGAGTTTTGTGTCTTGACTAGAAGTAGGTAGTTGAAGTTGCTATTCTCTTTGTAGTAGTAACTTGCAATAGTTTTGAGGTATTGACTAGAGTAATGTTTGAACTTTTGGTGTCAAGAGCTCGAGACTATTAGTGATAGATGTCGTATTTTGGGCAATCCGTGTGTTTTTCGAAAACCAAAAACCCCTGTTGAGAACTCTAGCTACTAGATGGAGCACTAACCTCTGGAGGGTTCGAATATTAGAGAACACTCACGTACCATGAGTCGAGGATGCGCAAGGATAACCAAACCCCCATACACTCCTCCTCGGGGTTCTTGTCTCTTTGTGAACCTCCCGATTAGACTGAGAGTTACCGATAATAAGTGCATGAGTTCTTCGGACTAATGTGAGTATTCGAAAGTTGACACTTCCACCCACCTATACTTTTTCTAGCCTCTTTGGTACCGTGTATTGCCCTTTCTCACCTTGAGAGTTGGCGCATACTTCGCCGGTGCATCCAAACCCTTCGCACGATATGCTCTGTCATCTTAAGCCTCCTTATATCTTTCCTCAAAACAGCCACCATACGTACCTACAAGGAATTTCCATAGCCTTTCCGAGATACATTGACATGCAACATCCACCTTCTCATGACTTGATCCTCATGTCATACCTTTGCATCATGATAGTTATATCTTCTTTTTGTGAGTACCTTTGTAAAGTGTGAAAGATCTCCTATATTCTTGTAAAATATAGAGTGTTGCCCCTAAAGTGAGGAAAAGATCCCAAAGAGGAAAAAATCAAAAGATCCCAAAGAGGACAAATGAGAGTTAAATAGAAAGAGCCATTGAGGCCACCAAAAAAATACAAAAAATTAAAAAAAGAGAAAAAGAAAAATAAAAAGAGAGAAGGGGGCACACTACTATTCCTTTTGAGAGATCCACACTAGTACTTCATCCTCTACCCCTTGTACTCCATAGAGATCATCATTCATGCATATAGCTATGTGGGGACCTTCACACTATAGAACTTGGCTTGTATATTCCAATGATGAGCCTCCTCAAACGAGCTCTAGGTCTTCTTGAGCAAGCAAGTTAGTTGCACCCCCCACTAGTTCCCTTGGAGAGCTTTTAGCTCACATGTGCATCCATTGCATGGCAATCCCTACTCCTCACATCATATTTATCATATGGCCTTCTCTCTCCTATGATTGTCCTCATTGATGTGAGTCTTTCACACATTTTTTGTCTTCCTCCTCCACCTTCTTTCTGTTTCGCCTTTTAGGTGTCAAATTCTTGCTCACGCTCATCCATTGCATGAGTGCTCAAAATATCGAAAGGGAGTGGATCAGTTTGACTTGTACCTGGCTAGTGGTCTGGGGACGAGTCAAGATAAGAATCCAAAGGAGACTAAGTGTGAAACTTTAGTAGATAGTTGTTATCAACAACCTTTTTTCTCTCTTTTTCCCAGTCCCCTGCTTGCACGCAAACACCATCTGGAGATATTCGAGTCACGGACAGCGAGAGATCTTGCACCTTTTGTTCTTTTGTTGCTTGTGTCAATGCTAATATAGACTCTTGCCTGTTAAGACTTGAATTGAATTGCATGCTTTGATTGCTTTACTTAAAAGTCCTTTTATGGTTGTGTGGCATGTCACCACAGAAATTATGCTTGTTATCATTTACCTACTCGAGGATGAGCAGGAATTAAGCTAGGGGATGTTGATACGTCCCAAACGTATCTATAATTTCTGCTTGCTCCATGCATGTTTTGTGTGACTTTGCCATGTTTTGCTTGAAATTTCATACACTTTTGAGCATATTTGGACTAATCTATTAACTCAGTGCACCCAGCTGCCAGTTGTTGTTTTCTACTGTTTTTGTATTTCAGGTTTTCCGACCATTGAAAGTTCTCCAAAAAATCCGGAAAAATCAGATAAAAAATCAGCGACCCGGAAGCTTCCGGAATAACCAAGGCAGCGGAGGGGGGCCACCACCAGGAGACCAGGTGGATCCCTGGCGCAGCCCCACCCTAGGCCGCGCCAGGAGGCCTCTTGGCTGCCTGGTGGGTCCCCTCGACACCCCCTCCACATATATTTAGCCCTCGTGTGGAAACCCCTAATATCGATCTCTTTTCCACGATCTCGCCTCTGTACCGCCGCCACCACCGCTTCAAGATCAGGGCTGCCTGGAGAAGCTGCTCCGGCACCCTGCTGGGAGAAGCTACCCCCTCCTGGAGACCATCTATAGCCATGGACACCTCCCGTATGTACCGTGAGTAGTTCCCCTTGGACCATGGGTCCGTGACCAGTAGCTATGTGATGTTCCTCTCCCCTCTTTGTGCCTCCACTTTCGAGACCTCGTGAGCTGCCTCACATGATCGAGGCACCTTTGTAATTTTCTGCCGTTGCGATGCTGAGTTTGTTGGGATCTGATGGATTATGAGACTATGTTCAGATTGTGATGAGTAATATATTTGGTTCTTCTCTTTTATATTTTGTTCTTGGGTAAATTCTTGCATGTTCTCCGTTGCCGTATTTTACGTTGGCCAAGTGATTTGTTGCAACTCGAAGAGGGAGCGTTATGCTTGATTGTGGGTTCAACCCCTTGATGTCTAGCTTGAGTGATAGAAACATGAGACTAGGGGATGTGCTGTTGCCACCAGGGATAAAACAACGGTGCTTGTATCCGCGGATGCAAGGATTGTTTACTTTACGCAAAGTTCTTTTAATGCAGTTGTCTGTTGCTTCGGAGTTACACTTTGGGTGGGATTCGCAACTTAATACCAGTGAGATGTTCTGGATAGATATCTCAAGGTGGATGATTCGTAGTAGATGCAGTTGGATTTCGGTCTACTTACCTTGGCGTACTGCCCATTGCTTTTGAGCCCTTCCTTTCTTTGCAGCATAGTTAGCATTGCGGTGCCTTCATAATCCTGTCAATTGCCCAACTGTGATTTTTTTACCTCGCTATCACTTTTATCGTCTTTTGGGAGAGAGACATCATTAGTGAAAATCACGGGACCCCGGTCCATCTTCATATCATTTTTTACACCCTCAATTTACTTTTAGTCTTTACTTTCAGTTGCCACTATCATTATCTTTTGCGTTGATCCTTTGTAAACAGCAAGGCCGGAGGAATTGACAACTCCTCTGTACTCGTTGGGAGCAAAGTTATTTGTATCTGTGTGCAGGTCCAGGTGAAGTTAGCAACCTCGGTTGTGAACGGCGCCATTGTTCACTTTACCACCTTGTATTTCTGCGAGTCCTACGGGAGAGAAACCCTATCCTCTACATAGGGGAAATTTGCTGCTACGCTACATCTCACCTTCCACTTGGGGTAACCAACGAGGAGTGAGAACTATACTCACCGTATCAGCCGGCAGCAGAGAGAAGCCGTGGCGGTGCCGTCGCATGGAGGGAGGCCGGGCGATCTGCACGTGGGAGGAAGGCCGTGGCGGCGCCGGCGTGGGAAGAGAGGTTGTGGCGGCTGCTCCGGGAGGAGGCCGCTCGGGTGGGGGATGAGACGTGGGATTTCTTGGTTTTGTTTTTCTTCTATTTGCCTTATATAGGGTGAGGCCATTGTAGAATAATATTCTATAATCAATTATAGAATATATATATAGGCGGTCTATTCTGTTAATATTAGCAGAATAACTATTCTGATAACACTTCAGAACTGCATTGTACCGCAAAGAGAACCGCATTGCTGACTTCAAAGCACTGCAGCTCGGGTAAAACAGAACCGCATGCACCGTTTTCGCTTCAACTTTTTAACCGTTCATCGGAATTGAGTGTATGATACACCGTTGGGTTCGTATGGAAAAGGACCATCTTCGTATGTTGGACACTTGTCAAGATTCCTCACGAATTAAGAGCAGTTTCGAAAATGGTGCGGCGACATACTGATACGTCCAAAACGTAACTATAATTTCTGCTTCCTCCATGCATGTTTTGTGTGACATTGCTATGATCTAGATACACTTTCATACACTTTTGATCATATTTGGACTAACCTATTAACTATGTGCACCCCAGTGCCAGTTCCTGTTTTCTGCTGTTTTTCTATTTGAGTTTTCCCCCATATAAAAGGTGCCAGAAAAATTCCGGGAAAAATACAGAAAAAATCAGCGTACAGGAAGCTTCGAGAAGAGCCAGGGAGGGGCCAGAGGGGAGCCAGGGGGGCCCAGGCGGCCACCCGGCGCGCCCCCACCCCTGGCCGCGCCAGGGGGGAGCCTGGGGCCCCTGGTCCACCTCTGGCTGCCCCCCTTCGCCTATTTATTCTATGTCACGAGAAAACTCCAGAGGAGGAACCCTATTCCGCAAACTCGCCTTTGTTCCGCCGCCGCCGCGCTTCCGAGATCGGGAGCACCAGAAGACCTCTTCCCGGCACCCTGACGGAGGGAGGATTGACCTCCGGGAGTCTCCTCTCCACCATGGATGCTCCCCGGATGTCTCGTGAGTAGTTTTCCTTGGACCATGGGTCCGTGATCAGTAGCTATGTGATGTTCTCCTCCCCTCTTTGATCTTCATTGTTTAGACCTCGTGAGCTGCCCTACATGATCGAGGCACCTTTGTAATATTCCTGCTGTTGCTATGCTGAGTTTGGAGGGATCTGATGGATTATGAGATTATGTTCAGATTGTGATAGAGTAATATATTTGGTTTTTATCTCGTATATTTTTGTTCCTAATTAATTCTTGCATGTTCTCCGTTGCTGTTTATTGCTTTGGCCAAGTAGTAGGTAGTGACTCCAAGAGAGAACGTTGTGCTAGATTGTGGGTTCATGCCCCCCGATGACACGCTTGAGTGACAGAAACATGAGTCTAGGGGATGTGCTATTGCCACAAGGGGGAAAACAACGGTGCTTGTAACCGCGGTTACAAGGATTGTTTACTTTACGCAAAGTTCTTTTTAATGCAGTTGTCTGTTGCTTTGGGTTTACACTTTGGGTGGGGCTCGCAACTTAATACCAGCGAGATGTTCTGGATAGATATCTCAAGGTGGATGATTAGTAGTAGATGCAGATGGATTTCGGTCTACTTATTTTGGCGTACTGCCCGTGCTTTTGAGCCTCTTCCTTTCTTTTGTAGCATAGTTAGCATTGCGGTGCGTTCATAATCCTGTCAATTACCCTTCTGTAATTTGTTTACCTCGCATAGCAGTTTTATCGTCTTTTGGGAGAGAGACATCACTAGTGAACATCACGTATCCCGGTCCATATCCTCATTATTATTTCCAAGCTATATTTACTTTACTGCTTTTACTTGCTATCATTATCCCTTGCGTTTTATCCTTTGTGAACAACAAGACCGGAGAGATTGACAACCTCTCTGAACTTCGTTGGGAACAAAGTTATCTGTGTCTGTGTGCAGGTCCGCGTCAGTTGCGCCGCTGACACCTACTTATCATCTCTGGAGTCCTACTGGAGACAAACCTTGGTATCTTCACCGAGGGAAAACTTCTGCTGCACTACAACTCAAACCTTCCACTTGGGGTAACCAACGAAGGGCGATAAGCCATCAAGCAAGTTTTCTGGCGCCGTTTTCGGGGACTCCGAGTGCTAAATTAGGGTAGTTGCACACTACCCTTTACCTTTGTTTTTAGTCTTGTTAGTTTATCTTTAAGTTTTTATCTTTGTGTCTTTTATCAAAATTTACAAAAAAATCTGCCACACTTGCTGCTACTATGGGTTCCACTGAAAATACCAAGTTGTGTGACTTCACTAGTCACAACAACCAAGACTTTATCTACACTCCCATTGCCACACCTGCCACTTCAGCTACCTCTTATGAAATTAAACCTGCTTTGCTAAACCTTGCTATGAGAGATCAATTCTCTGGTGTTGGAGATGATGCTGCTTTACACTTGAATAATTTTGTTGAATTATGTGATATGCAAAAGTATAAAGAAGTAGAAGGTGATGTTGTTAAGCTCAAGCTCTTTCCTTTCTCTTTAAGGGGAGATGCTAAAATAAATCTGGTTTCAATCTTTGCCTAGAAATAGCATAGATTCTTGGGATAAGTGCAAAGATGCTTTTATAGGGAAGTACTACCCTCCTGCTAAGATTATCCAATTGAGGAGTAATATTATGAATTTTAAGCAATTGGATAATGAACACGTTTCCCAAGCTTGGGAACGAATGAAATCTCTTGTTAAGAAATTCCCTACACATGGTTTGACTACCTGGATGGTTATCCAGACTTTTTATGCAGTCTTGAACTTTACCTCGAAGAACCTGTTAGATTCGGCCGCGGGAGGAACCTTTATGTCAACTACACTTGGTGCTGCCACGAACTTCTCGATGAAATGATGACCAATTATTCCCAATGGCACACCGAACGCGCTCCAACAGGTAGGAAGGTAAATTCTGTCGAGGAAATTACCTCCCTCAATGAAAAAGTTGACTTAATTATGTCTCTACTTACCAAGCAACCCTCTATTGATCCTCATGATGTCCCTTTAAATTCTTTGGTTGGCCAAGAACAAGTAGATGTGAACTTTATTGCTAGAAACAACTTCAACAACAATGCTTATAGGGGAAATTTTGATAGTAATCCTAGACCGTTTCCATCCAACTATGGGAACAACAATACCTACCCTAGCAACAAGAACCCCTCCTCTGAATTAGAAAGCATGCTTAGAGACTATATCACTACCCAAAAAGCCTTCAACAAAAATGTAGAGGAGAAATTAGATAAAATAGATAATCTCTCTTTGAAGGTACAAATCTTAGCCCTTGATATTGAGATGCTTAAAATTAGAACCTCTCCCCTTGAGGAGAATAAGGCCACTCCTATTAATGCTATCCAGTTACAAATCAATGAAAATATTCGGATGATGGCTAAACTTAAAGAAAGATGGGCTAGAGAAAAAGAGGAAGAGGATAGAATTAAGAGCCTTCCTACACACCACACAGTTGCCACTATCCAAATTGTTGAGGACACCCAAACTATTAGCACCCAATGCACTCCTAGTCCTGTTGGACCTATTAATGGTGATGCTAATACCTCAACCGTAGAAAAAGAAACTCCTATGAACATAGAGGGTTTCAAACAAGTGAGCCTAGATGAAACTACTACCACCTTTGATAGTAGTGATATTGATTTTGATAGTTGCACCCTCTCAGAAGTTACCAGTTTGCTACACAAAATGTCTAGAGACCCCCACACTAGCACACTTAATCTTGCCTTCACGGAGCATATCACAAATGCTCTCATCAAAGCTAGGGAGGAGAAGCTTAGAGTAGAAGCCTCCATACCTAGGAATCTAGATGATGGTTGGGACCCTATGATCAAAATTAAATTAAATAACTTCTCTTGCTATGCTTTATGTGATGTTGGAGCTAGTACCTCCGTTATGCCCAAAAGAATATTTGATATGTTTGAATTGAAGCCTTTTGAGCCTTGTTATTTTGGTGTTCGTCTTGTTGATTCTTCCATAAAGAAACCTTTGGGGAAGATCGACGATGTTCTTATCATTGTCAATGAAAACTATGTTCCCGTTGATTTTATTGTTATGGATATAGAGTGTGAACCTTTGTGTCCAATTATTTTGGGACGTCCTTTTCTTCGCACCATTGGTGCAGTTATTGACATGAAAGAGGGGAATATAAAATTCCAATTCCCATTCAAAAAGGGGATGGAACACTTCCCTAGAAAGAAAATCAAGTTACCTTTTGAGTCCGTTACACGGGCTACTTATTCTCTTTCTCTTGATAAAACTTGATTCTTCTTTTGCATTAAGCCTAACTAATGGCTTTAAAGAAGCGCTTTCGTGAGGCAGCCCGCAACGAATTTAGGTGTTTTCTTTTTTCTTTTGTTGTGTCTTGATGATTTTTACTTCTGTAGCAACATCATTGTATCTTTATTTTTCAGCTTTGTGCCAACTTATAGCCTCTTACGGCAAGGCAAGTAAAAGTTGTGACATGCTGTCCAGAAAACAGATTCTGTCCGCGTGACCAGAAAAATTCCAGAAAAATCCCAGTTCATCTTTTTGAGCTGAAATGTTTACACAGTATGCTCTATACAATTACGAAACTTCCGTATGTTCTGAGTTTTTTGATTTGAGTTGCAGAAGTGCCCCTAAATAATTCTTTACTATCTGTTGTTCTGTTTTTCACAGATTTCTGCCACGTTTTGTCTCTCCTAACTTTTGCAAACCTTGAGAAAATTTTTGGCACTCTTGAGAAACAGTAGCTCTTCAAGAATATCTTTATATCCAGTGGGAAAACTTATTTATTAAGGGTACTAACCTCTCTAATAAGCTTATGATGAGTTATGTATGAAGGGAGTTTTCAAGTGTGTGATGGAAGATGATGAAAGAAGATCCAGGAGTGTCAAGCGCTCAAGCTTGGGGATGCCCCCATGCACCCCCCAACAAATATTCAAGGAGACTCAAGAGTCTAAGCTTGGGGATGCCCCCGTGCGTCCCCTTCTCCATCAACAAATCATCAGTTCGTCCTTCGTCTCACTATATTTTTATCACTTCATGCGTTATGTGCTATGCTTGGAGCGTCTCGCTCTTAGGTTTTGTCTTTAGTTTTCTTTAGCTTTGCTTGCTGTTCATAACAAGTTAGATCCCGTCTTACTTTGTGTGGGAGATAAACACGCTCCACTTTCAAAATCTAGAACACATCATAGGATTTTTCCTGCCTATCTTTTTGCTGTTGTGTGTTCTTTATCTTTTCATAGCTACTGTCATGTTTAGTTTTAGTCTTAGTTTGTCTTTAGCAAGAGCCTTGGATTTTTTTTAGTTTGTTGCTGTAACTCTTTTTAGTTTTCATGTTTATCTTGTTAAAGAGAGTTGGTTGTTGCACTGAGTTGTGTCTTGTCTTGAGAGTAGGTAATTGAGGTTGCTATTTAATTTTAGTAGTAACTTGCAATAGTTTTGAGGTATTGTTGTGTGTAATGTTTGAACTTTTGGTGTCAAGAGCTCTTGCTTATTAGTGATAGGTGTCGTATTTTGGGCAATCCGTGTGTATTTTCAAAACCTACAAAACTAGTTGAGAACTCTAGCTACTACATGGATCACTACTCTTCTGAGGGGTCGAATATCAGAGAACACTCGCATACCATGAGAGACATCACTAGTGAACATCACGTATCCCAGTCCATATCCTCATTATTATTTCCAAGCTATATTTACTTTACTGCTTTTACTTGTTATCATTATCCCTTGCGTTTTATCCTTTGTGAACAACAAGATCGGAGAGATTAACAACCTCTCTGAACTTCGTTGGGAACAAAGTTATCTGTGTCTGTGTGCAGGTCCGCGTCAGTTGCGCCGCTGACACCTACTTATTATCTCTGGAGTCCTACTGGAGACAAACCTTGGTATCTTCACCGAGGGAAAACTGCTGCTGCACTACATCTCAAACCTTCCACTTGGGGTAACCAACGAAGGGCGAGAAGCCATCACACACTTTCACAGCGGGCTTTTTTCGCGATTTCTCTCAAACCGATCGTCGGACTGATGCAAATGATACACCGTTGGAAAGGTATAGATCAGGCGCTCCATCCGTATGTATACAACTTTCTCTAATTCCTCACGGTTTGAGAGGAATTTCAAATCGGAAAAAACGCAGGAACTCTGTTTTTGGTCGGCAGATCTTATAAAGAGTCAAACTTTTTAACCTTTTGTCGAAACGATGTGTATGATATACCGTTGGATTCGTAAGGAGTAGGATCATATCTGACATGTTGAACACTTTTCGTGATTCTTAACGGTTTTGAAGGAATTTTGAAAACGGTGTGCTGCCCTATTGTGGACAGCGGGAGTTTTGCGTAATTTTTTTGATTCGTTCGTCCGATTGATGCAATTGATACACCATTGGATAGCTATTGTCGAGGCGCTCCATTTGTGTGTAAAGTACATCCTCTAATTCCTTACGGTTTAAAAGTTGTGTCGATTCACTCCGTTCTTCGCGGACCCGAAATCGACGAAGTGAACTGCATTGGCCGAGCAACCGCACCGCATCCGTCGAGGCAAGCACACTGCATTATCGCCAAAAATAACACGCGTGTTTTTCGCGGATCAGAAACCGGTCAAGGGAACTGCATCGGACGGGAGACCACAGTGCATCATTGAACAAAAAGAACTGCATGTCTTTTTTTATTTATTTTTCAAAATCATCGTAGTTCTTCACGGATCAAAAATCGATGAAGCGAACTGCATCCACTGAACGCCGGCTGCATTTATCGACGGGAGAGACTGCAGATGATTTTATAAAATGAACTATAAATGAACCGTACTCCGTAAATTTCATTAGATGAGCGACCGAACTGCATCAAACGGGCAAGCAAACTGTATTTTTCTCCAACTTTTTTGAACTGGAGTGTACTGCATCAAAACAAACTACAATATATACATATTTTTCGTACAAAAGGTATATACAGTGCACTATTTTTCTCTTTTTTTGTCTTCCTCTGCAACTAAATATAAGATGAACCGCAACAACAACAAACAATGCGGCAGTGAACCACATCATTTGGAGCATCCATGCGCAAAAAAACTGCCTTTTTTATAACACAACCGGATGCCCTAAAAAATAATTGTTACTGACTTGCAGCAATAAATCATTGAACTGTACCAATTCACTGCACAAATCGTCCAGGATTTTTCATCTGTACGGACAGTTTCGAACTGCAAGCCCCTCAATCAACAAAAGAAAAATACAAAACAGATCTTGACGGGATCTGGGTTGCTCGTCCGCTGTTGGAGGAAGGAGGAGGGGTCCGAACTGCACCACGCGTAAGGAGACACGTGGCGCCACCGGATGACTCCTCTCTCTGGAGCACAGGGCAGGCCGCCGCCATGAGTATGAACGGGGGAGGGGAGAGTCGTCGGTGATCTCCTGAGCTCAGATCCGGCGACGAGCAGACCCGGGGCAGGCCGGCGCGTCGGCATAAGAGAAGTGAGGCGCAGCAGGGAGGCGTGCCGACCGAAACCAGTGGCCCGGATGGATCCGGCCGAAACCAGGGGGCGAGCGCCGTCGCTGGAAGATGGAGGCGACCAAGACATGACGCACATGGAGGGGGGCGATGCTGCTGCCGGCTGGGGGCGAATCCTCGCTGAGGGATCTCCATGGCGTCGTTGACCTGGATGGCCGCCGCCCGCGGAGACCCATGGCGTCGCCGCCCAGATGGGTTGGCCCTGTCTCCCATGGCCGCCACCGTCGATGCGGGAGTAGAGCTTCACGGGGAGGATTCCAGCCCGTCGGCGCGGGGGGCTGTCGCCCTGGAGGTGGGTGGCGGCCGAATCCATCGGATTCGGGAGGGAGGAAGCCTCATCGGAGCTTAGGGGTGGCCGGCTCGAGGGACGAGGCCGTCGTGAGGCCGCTGCGGGCGGCCAGCGCGAGGGGGCCGCAGCGCGGGTGGGGGGTGTGGCGCGGGGCGGCAGCCGGCGTGAGGGAAGTGGGGCGGGAGGTGGCCGGGGAGGACGTACGGGTCGGGCTTGGGGGGTGGAGGGGATTTGTCGTGTGAGTGGATAAGGCAGAGAGGGTGGGGGTGTTTTTTTTTCACGAGAGGTGGTCCGCTGGGCGCTCCGCGCTAGAAACTTGATTAGGAAGGTGTTAGCAGAATAAGATGGGTGTTGTTAGAATAAGATCTTAAGGGGTGTTGTTAGAATAGACCCACCCTATATGTATATTCTAAAAACCGCCCCCCTAACCTAGTTTCTAGCGCGGAGCGCCCTCCACACATCGAAACACCTTCCACCGCGCCCGCGCCCACCCCACGCGATATAGAAAATGGGCTGCCCACCCACACCACGATCCCCACCTACCCCCACTCCCCCATCTTTCTGCCCACACGCCGCCATCCACAACTCCACCACGCCGGCCACCTCCAACTTGCCCACGCCGCGGCCCCGCCCACCTCCCTGGCGGCGTCCCTCCACCCCCCGCCCCTGGACCTGGCGGCGCACCACCCCGTCGCCCCGTGCCCCCCGACGGCTCACCTCCCCCTCACCACCTCGGCGGAGCCACCCCCGCCCCCGCACCGGCGTGGATCCCGCACCCCTCCATCCTCCTCCTCCTCCGGATCCTGCCGCCAGCCCTCGGCCACCGGCGCGCCTCCTCCCTTGGTCGCCGCGTCGGGCCACCGCGTCCTCCCATGGTCGCTGCGCCGGGCCACCTCGCCCTCCCGTGCCTGGCCGCTTGGGATCCATCTCGCGCCGCCAGTCGCCCGGGCTCAGGCGAAGCCGTCGCCTCACCCTCACCACCTCTCCCCCATGGCGGCTTCCTCCTGCGGGATCTGGCCATCGCGGGCACCGACGGCGACCAGACCGGTGCGACTCACGGGATCATGCCATCACGGCGCGACGAAGGCGACCAGATCGCCGCGGCCGCACCTCGACAAGCCTACTGGTGGTCCGCGCAGGTCCTCTTCAATCTTCTACGACCGCCATGAACGAGGGGAAGATGAGGATTTTCTCAATCAGTGCGTTGTGCAAAGTTTTTTAAGAGTTTTGGAATTGCAGTGCAGTTGGAGTATTTTTGTTTTGTTCAAATGATGCAATGGAAAAATGCGCTTTGACTGAGTTTCTCTAGTGAAAAAATAGTGGCGCGGAACACTATTTCGATGGAAAAAGCGTTAAATTTGCTACTGTACAAATTTTAAAGACATTTCATGCAGTGCGCTTTGTACTGTAAACATCTCTCTCTAAATAATGTGATTTTTACATCTTTGTAACCATCTATGCAGTTTGCTTCTATGCATGTTTGTAATGTTCTAACGAACTGCATATACAAAAAAATGCAGTTCACTTGCCTCGTCCTTGCGGTGCACGCTCGTTGACACCAAAATTATGTTGAAAGTTTAAAACATAAGTGCAGTTCTCTTCGTCGATAAATGCAACCGGTCTCTGAATGATGCAGTTCGCTTCTCCGATTTCGGATCCAAGAAAAACACGCACAATTCTGTCTTGCGATAATGCAGTGTGCTTGTCTGTCGGATGCAATCGGTGCCCCGCGGATGCAGTTCACTCGCCGATTTTTTTGTTCCGCGAAAAACACGTGCGTTCCGTCTGGCGATAATGCAGTGCGGTTGCCTGGCGAATGCAGTTCACATCATCGATTCCGGGTCCGCGAAGAACGAAGTTCTGGGATTTACTAAAATCGACACAAACGGATACAAATGGAGCGCCTCGACGATATCTATCCAATGGTGTATCAATTACATCGATCGGACGAACGAATCAAACGAATTTACGCGAAAAATGCCCGCTATCCAAAAGAGGGCAGCAACACCGTTTTATAAATTACTTCAAAACCGTGTGGAATATGGCAAAGTGTTCAACATATGGGTTAATCTACTACTCCAGACGAATCCAACGGTGTATCATACGCATCGATCGGACAAGCGGTTAAAAAGTACTACTCTCTACAAGATCCGAAAACGAAAAACAGAGTTGCTGCATTTTTTTGCGGCTAGATTTCTCTCAAATCCGTAGAGAATTAGACAAAGTGTTTTTCATATGGATGGAGCGCCTGATCGATATATTTCCAACGGTATATCATTTGCATCATTCCGATGAACGGTTTAAGAGAAATCGCGAAAATACGCCCGCTGCAAAAGTGGGCCGCCGCACCATTTTCGAAACTGCTCTTAATCCGTGAAGAATCGGGGGAAGTTTTCAGCATAGGGAAGATGCTCCTTTTCCATACGAATCCAACGGTGTATCATACGCTCAATTCCGACCAACGGTTAAAAAGTTATCGCGAAAATGGTGCATGTAGTTCTGTTTTACCCGAATTGCAGTGCTCCGAATTCAGCAGTGCGGTTCTCTTTTGCGATACGATGCAGTTCCGAATATTGTCAGAATAGTTATTCTGAGATCGATGTCAGAATAACTATTCTGACAACATTCCGAACTGCATCGTATTGCAAAAGAGAACCGCACTGCTGAATTCGGAGCACTGCATCTCGGGTAAAAACGAACCGCATGCAGTATTTTCGCAATAACTTTTTAACCGTTGGTCAGAATTGAGCGTACGATACACCGTTTGATTCGTTTGGAAAAGGAGCATCTTCCGTATGTTGAACACTTCCCCCGATTCTTCACGGATTAAGAGCAGTTTCGAAAATGGTGTGGCAACCCACTTTCACAGCTGCAATTTTTCCGCGATTTCTCTTAAACCGTTCGTCGGAATGATGCAAATGATATACCGTTGGAAAGATATCGATCATGCGCTCCATCCGTATTTAGAACACTTTGTCTAATTCGCTACGGATTTGAGAGAAATCTAGCCGCAAAAAAAAACGCAGGAACTGTGTTTTTCGTTTTCGGATCTTGTAGAGAGTAGAACTTTTTAACCGATTGTCCGATCGACGCGTATGGTACACCGTTGGATTCTCCTGGAGTAGTATATTAATCCATATGATGAACACTTTTCCATATTCCACACGGTTTTGAAGTAATTTAAAATACGGTGTTGCTGCCCTCTTTTGGATAGCGGGAGTTTTTGCGTAAATTCATTTGATTCGTTCGTCCGATTGATGCAATTGATAGACCATTCGATAGCTATCGTCGAGGCACTCCATTTGTATGTAAAACACATCCTCTAATTCCTTACGGTTTAAAAGTTGTGTTGATTTTAGTAAATCACGGAACTCCGTTCTTCGCGGACCCGGAATCGACGACGTGAACTGCATTCATCGGGGCAACCGCACCGCATCCGACGTGCAAGCGCACTGCATTGACGCCAGACAGAACGCACGTGTTTTTCGTGGAACAAAAAATCGGCGAGTGAACTGCATCCGCGGGGCACCCGATTGCATTAGTCAACAGAAAGAACTGCACATGATTTTTTCACATGGCAAAGAGAAATACGCGTATTTTTTCACGGTCCCAGAATCGACGTAGTGAACTGCATTCGGTCGATACAGGTTGCATTTATCGGTAGAGAGGACTGCACTTTGTTTTATTAATTTTTAACATTTTTTTGTCAACGAACGTGCACCGCAAGGACGAGGCGAGTGAACTACATTTTATTTTTTCGTAAATGCATCTGAAATTCCGAATCGCATGCATATGCGTGAAACCGCACTGTAATAGCAATAAAAGAACCGTACAACAATAGTGAAGGAATTCCCATTTTTTTCAAATAAGTAAACCAACAATTTTTTAGAAGAGAACTGCATTATATTTTTAAATAATCACAAACATTAATTCTGTTGCCCAAACAAGTGGACTGCTCTTTATCTTTTTTACATCATAAGTACATACACCCATTAGACTCGAACTGCACTGGAAAATCTAAAGACAAATAACTTAGGGTTGCACTGAACTGGCACTGAACCGCACACGAATACGCACAAGAAATACATTGAGCAGACAAACGCACTGCATATCAGCGAAACTGAAATCGCACCGAGCGCACTGTAATGTTCTTCGCACCAGGCTGCCTCTCCTCGAACTAGAAAATTTTCCATCCAAAATGTACAGAGGCTGCTCCTGCATTCGTCAATGTTGTGGAGGTCGGCGTGCGGTCTAGGGATGTTGACCCTCCCTGCTCCCTGCAAGAAAAACACAAAAAACAAGAATTGGCAAAAGAACACACTAACCAGCAAAAATAATAATATGAACTGCAAGTACCGGGGGGTCAGATCTTGTTTTTTAGGATATACCATCGGTATAGAGATGTACTAGTACATCACAGCCAACGACTGAGGATCCAGCGGGGCTTCGGGTGGCTTTTTTGTTCAAAAGAGAGACAAAATTGAACCTGCTAGTACTCTCTGCATGACATGTGCACGCAGTTCGTTAGATCTCGAGTGATTGAAGTTCATTTCAGTTCCAAGTGCACAAGACAAAAAGGGCTTCCCCATGCGAATGGCAGAAGTGTATGAAGCATAGTAATTACTTGGGAGGGGCAAATGTGGTTGTGATTTTTGCGACTGGAAGGGAAAGATTAAGGAACTCCATCCCAGCTGCATTTGCAGTTCACTAAAAGTGAAGTTTTCGTTGGACAAGCAACTAGGAGGTTGCATAGCTAGCGCGTGAAGCACGGCCATTTCCGTTAGCAAAAGGCGAGCATTTCTGCGGGCAGGGTGGATCAACAACGGCCTGCCGACAGAGACGCGTGTTGGTTTGTGTTCATAAAGGGGTCGGAAACTGTAATCTATTAGCCAAGAAGAGTACTACAGGGAAAAGAGGAAAAGTGTGGTGTGGAGGAGCAGAGGATCCATGGAAGGGGAGGTGGGGGTAAGAAGAGTACCTGGATGACGTGGTTCTTGAAGCTGACTCCCTCCTTCTCCTTGCGGGAGCGGTACTCGACGTAGAGGATGCTGATGAGGTAGGCGGTCCAGCTGCCGAGGAAGCCGTAGAAGAGCTGCAGCAGGATGCCGGACAGCATCCCCAGCTGAGAGAAGGAGTAGGGCAGCGTCAGAAGCACCTGAGAAACCTGCAATCCCAACAATCATCCTCCAGTGTTAGTAACAAGCATCGATCAATCATCATCTACTTCATCATGTCTCTCTCTCGATCGGGCACATACCTGGTTGGATGTGCAGCTGAACCATGCGTCCCACAGGGAGCGGATCCGGGTGGGTCGCCGGCCACGGGCGGATCCGGTTGGCTGGGTTGCCGGCCACGGGCGGATCCGGTGCGGCAGCGCGGGAGGGTAGGGAGGGAGGAGAGGGCGGCGCGGGGGGAGGAGGTGGTGCGCCGGGGGTGGGGGGAGGAGGTAGTGCGCCGGGGTGGGGGGAGAAGGTGGAGGAAGGTGCTGGGGTGGATGGGATGTGAACGTGGGAGGAGTGGGAGAGGTGGCGATCGGGTTTGGTGCGTAGCCCATGTGTTTTTGTTTTTATCCGGTGCGTGGTTGGTCGGGAGTGCAGGACGGGGCGCTCCTCGCTAGAAACCTAGTTAGGAGAGGTGTTGTTAGAATAAAGAATTATTGTTAGAATAAGGTCTTAAGGGTGGGTCTATTCTAACAACACCCCTTAAGACCTTATTATAACAACAAAAGCTTATTCTGACAACACCGTATTATCCCGAACGGACACAACTACCATCCCACCTCCCACACGACCCCAATCTTCCTTCTCTCCCTACCACCTTGTCCCAACCTCCACCCCCGATCTCCCCTGGCCGCCCAGATCCTCCCGGCCAGGGCCACCGCCGCTGCCCCCGCCCCCGCCCCCATCTCCTCCAGCCGAGGCCGCCACCTCCGGCCCCGCCCCCATCTCCTCCGGCCGAGGCCGCCACCGCCCCAATCTCCTCCAGCCGAGGCCACCACCGCTTCCATCTCCTCCAGCCGAGGTCGCCACCTCCGGCCCCGCTCCGCATCCATCTCCTCCGGCCAAGGCCGCCACCTCCGGGCCCGCCCCCGCCCCATCTCCTCCGGCGGAGGCCACCTACGCCGCCCCCGCCCCCATCTCCTCAGGCTTACCGGCGACGAGCAGCAGGACCGGCGGTGCTCCCTCCCTGGCGGGATCCAAAAATCGAGTCCTCGGTCTCCTGTAAGGTGTGCAGCGTTGGGCTTGGATTCGTGAGGTCCTCGACCTCGGATCCGAGGAATCCGGGGGCGAGAGCTCCTTTTTCTGGTCCGGTAGCTGTGAGGCTCCGTTGACTCATATGTTCACTGGCGTCACACCAGATCGAGGCCTCATGCCCACATCCTCGGTGTGCTGCAACTTTCTATGGGACGGCCTGCAATGCACCCCACATAGCTACTCGCCGGTGTTTGCCTCGAGTGCAGTTTCACATGTCGTGGATTACTCTAGTGCAGCTCTGTTGGGCCACCTCGTGCAGCTCGGGGGCTGCCGCTGTGCATCTCGCCTCCGTTCCCTCAGGCCGCGGCACCACGGTCGGCCCTCATGCAGTGCGCATTCATTCGTGTCCTCGATTGCAATGCAGTTCATCCACTGGATGCGGTTCACTCGTAAAAATGTTGTATATATGATATTGCAAAAAAAGTTATGCAGTTCAATTCGGTCTATGTTGTGATTTTTTTTACGGTTCACTGATCGATGTACTAAAAATAAATGCAGTTCACTCGCCTCGTCCTTGCGGTGCACCCTCGTTGATAAAAAATTATGTTAAAAGTTAAAAAACAAGTGCAGTTCTATCTGTCGGTAAATGAAACCGGTCTCTGAAGGATGTAGTTCACTACGTCAATTTAGAATTCGCGAAAAGAAGATGTGCATTTCCATTTTTCGATAATGCAGTGCGCTCGCCCGGCGAATGCAGTTCACTTGGTCGATTTCGGGTCCGCGAAGAACACGTGCGCTCTGTTTGGCGATAATGCAGTGCGCATGACTGTCGGATGCAAACCAATGCAGTTCACTCGCCGATTTTTTGTTCCGCGAAAAAAGTGAGTCCGCGTTTTAGTAAAATCGGCGCTACTTTTAAACCGTAAGGAGTTAGAGAGAAAGTTATACATGAAAATCGAGCTCCTCGACGATACCTATCCAACCATGTAACAATTGAATCGATCGGACGAACAAATCAAGAAAAATCGCAAATACGCCCGCTGTCCATACGAGGGCAGCGCCAGAGTTTTCGAAATTCCTTCAAAACCGTGAAGAATCTCGAAAAGTGTTCAACATGTCGGAGATGCTCCTACTCCATACGAATCCAACGGTGTATCATACGCATCGTTTCAAAAAAACAGTTAAAAAGTTTGACTCACTACGAGATCCGAAAACCAAAAACAGAGTTGTTGCGTTTTTTATATGAAATTACTCTCAAACCGTGAGGAATTAGAGAAAGTGTTACACATATGGATGGAGCGCCTGATCAATACCTTTCCAACGGTGTATCATACGCGTCATTTCGACGAACGGTTTAAGAGAAATCACGAAAATACACCCTCTGCAAAAGTATGTCGTCTCACCGTTTTCGAAACTTCTCTTAATCCGTGAGGAATTAGAAGAAGTGTTAAACATACGGAAGATGATTCATTTCAATAAGAATCCAACGGTGTATCATACGCTCAATTCCGACAAACAGTTAAAAAGTTAAAGCGAAAACGGCGCATGCGGTTCTGTTTTACCCGAGCTGCAGTGCCCCGAATTCAGCAGTGTGGTTCTCTTTGCGATACGATGCAGTTCGGAATGTTGGCAGAATAGTTATTCTGACAACGATGTCAGAATAGACCGCCTGTATATATCGGTCTATTCTGCTAATATTAGGAGAATAACTATTCTGATAACACTTCCGAACTGCATCGTATCGCAAAGGGAACCACACTGCTGACTCACGAGCACTCCAGCTCGGGTAAAAATGAACTGCATGCCGTACTTTTGCCTTAACTTTTTAACTATTGGTCGTAATTGAGCGTACGATACACCGTTGGATTCGTGTGGAAAAGGGTCATCTTACGTATGTTGAACACTTCCCCCGATTCTTCACGGATTAAGAGCAGTTTCGAAAACGGTGCGGCGGCCCACTTTAACAGCGGCGTTTTTCGCGATTTCTCTTAAACTGTTCATCCGCACGAGGAAAATGATATTCCATTGGAAAGATATTGATCAGGCGCTCCATACATATGTAGAACACTTTGTCTAATTCCTCGCCGTTTGAGAGGAGTTTCAAATCGAAAAAAACGCAGCAACTCGGTTTTTGGTCGAATCTTGTAAAGAGTCAAACTTTTTAACCGTTTGTCGAAACGATGCGTATGATACACCGTTGGATTCGTATGGAGTAGGATCATCTCCGACAAGTTGAAAAGTTTTCAAGATTATTCACGGTTTATAAGGAATTTAGAAAACGGTGTGCTGCCCCTCTTATGGACAGCGGGCGTTTTTGCGTAATTTTTTTTGATTCGTTCGTCAGATCGGTGCAATTGATACACCGTTGGATGGATATCGTCGAGGCGCTCCATTTTCATGTAGAACACACTTTCTAATTCCTTACGTTTTAAAAGTTGTGTTGATTCTACTAAAAACGCGGAACTCCGTTATTCACGGACCCGAAATCGACCAAGTGAACTGCATTCGCCGAGAAACCGCACCGCATTCGACGGGCAAGCGCTATGAATTAGCGGCGAACATAAATGAACGTGTTTTTTGTGGATTTAGAATCGACGAAGCGAACTGCATCCGACGAGTGAGCGCAGTGTATTATCGAACAGAGGGAACTGCACGCGTTTTTTGATTCAATTTATCACAACTTTGCAATTCGATTCGCGGAAAGTGAACCACAACACGCATCAAGGTGAACTACAAGGTATTCTGTGTGTGTTTTTATACAACGATATAAAGTATACTATATCGAGTGCACTTCATTCGACAGGCAACCGCACTGAAAATTAAAATTTTCTGCACTGCGCTATTTTGTTTGAACTACATGATAGAAAAATAACAAATATATATCTAAAAAGAAGAGAACTTCTTTTTTCTCTCTTGAGAAAATTTTCCTCGCTACATCAAGTGCACCACATATAAGTTTAAAGTGAACCATATACATAAAAAAGCACACCACATAAGTGCACCAATTGTTTTGTTTTTATATAAAAAATTACAAACTTGTTTTAGATTGAATGGCCGAGGCTTGTGAACTGCATTCATCACCGCACAAACAACACACATTTTTTTGGTTTAAGGATCAAAACTTTTTAGTTCGCTTCGGGAGAAATTAATCGCGGGGCACAAACTAAGAGAACTGCACAACTTTCTTTGTCTTTTTCGTAACAACATTCAAAAGTCAAATGCACTGTATTTTTATCTTCATAATTAAAGTTACATTGGACTATTAAAAAAACATACACTGAGCATCCAATCATGTACTATTTTCTTATTGTTTTGATTTTCTTCTGCAATCAACACCAAAATTGAACAACAAGAATACATTAAATCGAACCGCAAGAATAAAATAGAATAACAGTGACACTTGATGCTTCAACAGCTAACCACATTGAATTTATTTCTCTCCAAACAAGAATTTAAAAATTGATACAGAAGAACTACATCTCCGCCATCAATCCGTGCAGCACAACAAGTCAACAACCAAACCAGGGGAGAAGTGCCGTTTTTCTTTTGATTCAAAGTGGATGGAGGAGGGTTTTTTGGCAGTGAACTGCAGGGACGACACGCGAGCTGCACGACAAGAGGATGGGGGGGCGAACAACGGTCACCGACCTGGATCCAACTCCAGGCGCTGCTGTCGGCCGAGGGGTCCGCCGTCGGGATGCGTGCTGCCCGTGGTTGCCGGCCCACATCCACAGATGGCCGGCGCGCATCCATCGCTGGGCGGGATCTCAGGGGGCCGAGGCTGCATTAGCCGTGGTAACCCGGCCCAGCCAAGCCATTAACGTTGGCGGCGTGCCGACATGGGAGGCATGGGGGCGTGCTGGAACCGCCATGGAGGCGGCCGTCGTTGTAGGGGAGGCAGTCCGGCGAGGTGCCCGTGGCCACCGGCACTTGGCAGATGTGGGTCTGGAGAGTTCGAGGCAGGGCGACGCAAGTGGTGGCCATGGCCATCGGTGCACGGCGGGGACAGGGCCGGCCTGTGCGCGGCCGGATCCAGGGGTGGGCGGAGCGCGAAAGATCCGGCGCGGGCGAGCTGCAGTCGAGGGAGGCGCGCGACGGTTCCGGAGGTGGAAGGTGGGTAGGAGGGGGGCGACCGCTGTGGGGAGGTGGCCGGAGATGGCGGCGGCCGCTGCGGGGCTGGGGATTTTTTCTGGCTCATGGTAAGTGAGGGCGTGGGGAGGGAGACACGGGGGTGGGGGTGGTGGGGAGTTGTGGACTGAACTGAATCGTGGTTGGTGGGAGGAGGAAGAGGGAAGGAAGGGTCCGGCGTACGGGGACGATAATTTTTTCTTTTGTAGTTTCGGTGCGGTTTTTGGTTCGGGGTTCGCTCTCACATGTGAGGTGTTAGCAGAATAAGAAAGTTTTGTTGTAATAAGGTCTTAAGAGGTGTTATCGTAATAGACCCATCCTATATATATATATATATATAGGGTGGGACTATTTAAACACCCTTTAAGAGTTCCTAATAAGGTTATTTAGAAACCACCCACCGTCTCCTACCTGTAGGACCCCCAAATCCGCTTAGCCATTGTCGCCGCCGCATAGATTTTTTGTCTGGCCTCCGTGCCGCTCCTCTTCCTTGGCCCCTTCTTCCACCTCCCGCTTCGGCAACCTCCTCCCCTCCCCCTCCTTTACTCTCCTCCTCCCTCCCCTTGAGTGGTGGTTCCAGATCTCGCCGCCTAGCCCGGATCCAGAACCTCTCCGCCGGCGTTGCCGCTCGGGGAGGGGACGGGGGATGGTGTCTGCGGTGCGCGTAGGCGTAGGTATGGCCTTGAGCCAGTAGTTTCTTGCTTTCCTTGGGGGATCTCGTCCCTGACGCGTTCGAGTAGCGTCGGATGGCGGGTGGTGTTGGTCCTTTTCATGGCGGTGGCGTGGAGCCCGCGGCGGAGAAGGGGATCCTCACTTGCTACCCTGCAAATAAGCTCTTGGTGGATCTGGTTGGTGTTCTTTCTCCTGATGGCCATCTTGGTGATGGAAGATGGAGGCAAGAGTGTCGATGCAGTTCTGGGTGAGGCAGATCTAGCGATTTTCTTCTCTTCTTGTGACCGTCATGGTGGCGGTTTGTGGGAGAGGGAAAATATCTTCCAGATCTGTTTTCCTCTTAGTGGTGTCACGATCTACTCCCTTCTCTACTGCATCTACAACTCAAGTTCCTTGGAGAAATGAGGCACCTTTATGGTTCTTCTTCCTCTTTGGGCTACTTCAATTTTTTTGCTGCAGTTAGGTTCTGCGCATATAGCATCACCTCTCATGGCGTCCATGAAGACGACACCGAGCTGCTGCATTTTCTGGCTGAAGGGCAGCCACTTTGTATTCCTCTGAGTGAGGTAGATCTTCTCTTCTCTGGTAGTCACGTGTGGTGGCGCTCTCGTCGGACCAAGTGGCCTGGTCCTCGGCGCCGGCGAGGAGTATCCGGAGAGAAGAAGATGGACCCGATCGCTTTTTTTCTATTTTTCACGGGTTGTACTTGCAAAAGTCCAGGGACTTGGTTATATTTTACTGCTTTCTTAGTGTTCTTTTGTAGGCTACGCTCTAATCTTCCTATATTTTAATAAAGTGTGTTATGTTAAAAAAAGTCTCCTACCTGTAGCTATCCGCGGAACGAGCGGCGGCGAGCGGAGCCGGTGGCCTCCAGCACGCTTCACCCCACCATCCCCACCTTCTTCCAATGGATAGATCCCATCCAAATCCACCTTCTTTCGTCATCCGCCGGGAGATACTCAGCGCCGCTCCTCAAAAGCGGCCAGAAAAATCCATCGGTGGTGGGACAAATCCATGCCCAAAAATTCCCTAACCCCGTCCTAAGAGCATCTCCAGCCGCGCCCCCAAGAGGCCCCCAAGACGGTGCAAATAGGGTCGGATGGATTTATTTCGCCCAGTCGCGCCCCCAAGACCCCAATTAGCGCCGGATCGGGCCGATTTTGAGTCTGGCGATCCCAAGCCGAACCCAGCACGCTGGGGGTCGCTTGGGGGAGCCGGACGAAACGAAAGTGGCTGCCTGGCCCACTGGCAGACCAAGCCGACCCAAAAGGGACATCTCTCCCCCACCTCTCCCCACCGCCCTTGTCATCGCCGTCCGCCGGGCCGCCGCTAGATAGCCGTTTCTGCCGCCGAAAACACGCCACTGCTTCTCCCTCGCTGCCCCTCTTCCAAGGCCGCCCCCTCCCCGCTTAGTTCACCGGCGTTTGGCCCACCTCGTGCCCCACCTGTTCGACGAATTGCCTTCCCGAGATGGACTCCGACGATGAGACACTCTTCGCCGCGTTGATGGAGGAAGATACGATCGCCGGCGCCCAGGATGACGAGCACCTCATGATGCTCGTCGCCTTGGCCGACCTGTTCGGCGCCAACAAGGAGCCGCAGCGAGGAGGTTTCAAGATGGGCCACCGGAAGGGAAAGGAGAGGGGCCGTTCAGAGGGCTACTGTTTGCTCTACTCCGACTACTTTGCCGATGTTCCCCTGCACGGCCAGAAGGTATTCCGGAGACGGTACTGCATGGGCCGAAAGCTCTTTCTTCGCACTGTCAACTCACTCCGAGATTACGACAACTACTTCGTTTGCAAGAAAGATTGCACCGGCACAGTTGGGTTCTCCTCACTGCAGAAGTGCACAACAGCCATGAGGAAGCTTGCATACGGAACTCCTGGTGATGAACAGGACGACTATGCACGCATGGCCGAGTCCACCGCCCTTGATTTTTTCTACAGATTTTGTAGAGCAGTAGTTGGCTGCTTTGGAAAACAGTACTTGCGAGCACCCAATGGAGAAGACACTGCTCGAATCCTAGCAGAGAATGAAGCAAGAGGATTTCCTGGGATACTTGGAAGCATCGACTGCATGCATTGGGAATGGAAGAACTGTCCATTTGCTTGGCAGGGGATGTACAAGGGTGCAAAAGGTCACTGCAGTGTGGTACTTGAGGCGGTTGCTACACTTGATCTTTGGATTTGGCACTCCTTCTTTGGCATGCCAGGAACACACAATGACATCAGCGTGCTGTAGTGTTCAAATATCTTTGCTAGGCTTATCGAAGGTCATGCTCCTCCGGTGAACTTCGAGGTCAAAGGGCACCAGTACAACAAGGGATACTATCTGGCAGACGACATCTATCCAAGATGGCCGGTATTTGTGAAGACTATCTCAAACCCTATGTCAGGGGGGAAGCATGCCCATTTTGCCAAGTGCCAGGAGGCTTGCAGGAAGGATGTCGAGTGGGAATTTGGGGTACTACAGTCTCGATTTGCCGTTGTCCGGTACCCCGCTCAGACTTGGTCGAAAGATCAAATGTGGGAGGTGATGAATTGTTGCGTCATCTTGGACAACATGATCATTGAGAGAGAGAAAGCGGAACCAGTGTATGACTCTGAACCATATATCAACCAGGGGCCTCTTGCAGTTGTTAATCACCAGATACCATCAGATTGGACAGCCTATCTCAACATGCGCCAGGAGATCCAAGACCCGCACGTGCATCGTCAACTGCAGGAAGATCTAGTGGATCATCTATGGATGCGCAAAGGCAATGTCTAGTTTGATCTGTTTTTTTGTATTTGTGCCGAACTATGTGTTTGTAATATCATGTTGTATGCCGAATTTGCGCCAAACTGCGCCTATATTTCCATGTTTGTGTTGAATCTGTGTCAAAAGAATTAATTTGCGCCGTTTTCGGGTCGAATTTGGGTCGAATCTGAGCCGGCCCCGCCAGTCTATGGGGTCGCCTTAGGGGCGCGGCTGGGCGGCCGGCCGCACCAAGACCTATCGCCGCGTCGAGCGCCCCCAAGCGGCGCTAAAAATAGTGCCACAAAACGTCTTGGGGGGGGCGAAGTGGCTGGAGATGCTCTAACTTGTTTCTTTTCCCGAAGGGGCGAGCGAGCGGCGCTACGCGCCGCGAGCGAGCTCTAATCTAACATTGCCTTCGAGGTGCTGTGACGATTCCGTCGACAACGACCAGGTACGCCATGTCGGTCTTCTACAACCACCTCATCTACCGCGCGCTATAGCAGGACCTCTTGGCTCTCTCTTTGTTGGCTTATTCCCACGAGCAGGTGTTGTCTGGTCTCACCTCCAGCGAGGATGGCGGCTGAGTGGACGAATGCGATGGTTTTCCTGTTGCATGACTGGCAAATGCATCCGTAGGCGAGCGGCAATTTGTCGGGGGCGCGGGATCAGTGGTTGGATGGTGATGGAGGAGGGGTGGTCGAGGTGTTGGGCGCTTGGGGGATGTCGCCCTAGGTACTTGGCTCACGGCCGCCAGTCGAGGGGGACACCGGGGAGGTGCATGACCCGCCGATGGGAGGAGAGGAGGTACGCTGCTCGCCAGGCGACCGCTGCTGCAGCAGTTAACTCTATTTCGTCAGAGCATCTCCAGCCGTTCGCCCCCCCAAGACGATTTTTGGCGCTATTTTAGCGCCGCTTGGGGGGCGATCGGGCGGCGATAACGGCTTGGGGCGAGTTTCCTCCAGTCGCGCCCCAAGGGCGAACCCAAGAAAACGGCGACGCGCACACAAGTTCGAATAGTTTTCTTCCTGCTTCAAAAAACAGCAAAGTTCGGCGACCAACATGCCATGGTTCGGCGATCAAACATGCCACAGGCGGCGTGATCTACACGGGGAACAAAAAAGTAGGTCGGCCGGCAGCTCAAAGCGGGTCGTCCAGGTCGACCGCAGAAGCCAGTGGCTCGCCGAATGTAACAACCCAGATTTCACAAAAAATAAAATTTTTGTTTTCGGTGTGAATTGTTTGATTGTCTGATTTGTTTGCGGTGTTTGCATCCCCGATTTATCGATCGGCGATTAGTTTTCCCCCTCTTATCTAGTATCGGACGGAGACCGACCCTTTCTACCCTGACACTCGACCTTTGCGACACCGGGTTTCACCCGATCACCGTCGCGAAACCGCACGAGGCCACCCGCAGCCAACGGTACGAAAAACCCCGTTTAATAAGTAAACGGGATATTTTTATAGCGCGCCAGAAAGTGTTCTCACAATGGTTCCAACGCTAGGTGAACGCCGCCGGCTCGACGCGCTAATCGCGCAGTTCGAAGTTTTACCCGAATAGGAGGTACTGCGGACCCCCGGCGGTCAGAAACGTAATCACCGCGCGCGCGAGAGAAAGACCGGGGATGTTTTTGCAAACTGCCAGCCACATGGGCTATATAAAGAGCCCCACACTCCCACCTCTTTCTAAGGTTTCCCTAGCCACAAAATTGCAGCCACCCCCCTGTTTCTGCTCCAAATTTTCGTCCAAAAGCCCCCAAATCTCGAAACCTAGATCAGGGGCGTTCCCAGCCCTCAGATCTGAGATCAGAGGGCCAGGATTGCGCCACGTCGGCCTTGCCTCTTCTCTCTCCTCTCCACCTCCCACCTCCTCCCTGTGAAGCGGCTGCACGTCGCCGGTGGCCATCTCCTCCTCCAGCCGGCCCCTCCTTCCCTCTCTTTCCCATCTTCCTTCTCCCTCTCCTTCCTCCCGCGCCCTAACCTCCTCTCCCTCCGCGCAGGTCCACCGCCGGCAGCCGGCCGCCTCCTGCCATGGCCGTGGCACCACGGTGCTCACGCCGTCGCCGACTCGGGAGGTCACGACCCCGCCTCCTCGTCGTCGTCCCGCCTCTAGTGCCTCACACCGAGCCCCTACGCCTCCTCGACCCCGCCTAGCTCCAGTGGCCGGCGCCGCCGCGTCGCCACGACGAGCCGGCCGGAGCCGCCGCGTCCCGTGTGGGATCCAGGCGCCCGATCCATCGGCTGGACGCCCAGGTAGGCCGGCCCAAGTCCAGCTGCCCGACGGCCCACCTCCACCAAGGCCCAAGGCGCCAGGCCTCCCAGCTGCAGATGGGCCGAGCCCAACAGGGGTGAGGCCCCTTCTTATTTTTTCCCTAGTCCTCTGTTTTTTTCCTAAGTCTGTAAAATATCTACTGCTGATTCAGTTTTGTGTGTAATTTTGCGATCAAACCGTAGCTCGGATGACGTTGCGCCCAAAAGGAAAATTGCTTAGAATTGTGTGTACTTCAGTTCATCTTTTGTGAGCATTTTGATTTGAGACCATCTTGATGGTGCAAATCTATGTTGAAGTGGGCATCAGGCCGTTAACTGCTACTAATTTCTGTTATGTGTTCTTGATGTTATTTTATTGCAACTTTGGTTGATGATTGTGACACATCCATGAGGCCTATTGCAATGATTCTTTTTGCGTACTATTAAGCACCATGTCTACTTCCATTACATGTATTGCATTGTCATGTTTGCATTCCTGGTCATAGTTATTTTTAGCTCCAAAGTTGCTATGCCACTGTTTTTGACAACCACCTCTATTTTTTACCAAGTCTGTAACGTCCCGATGCCATGTTGTTTGCTTAATATCTTTTGATCTGTGATGCCTATGACCTTGATTCTTTTTTGTACCTGATCATCATCATGTCTACTCCATGCCCATGTATTTCTATGTCATGTTGCTACACTTTTGCATATAGTCTTGCTCCTGTTTGTACAGCATAAAAATAAAAGTTTCTGCCTTGTTTTCATTATTTTTACTAAGTCCTAGACCAGTAATGTTTTATTGCATTTTGCATGGGCTATAACTAGTTGTTCATGATGCCCTTTTGCATGATTCCTATTGCCATGCCTTCCCTGCCATGTCTACTTTAGTTGCATATCATTTGTGAGCATGTTTGCATTCATTATCCTGTTTATGCATTGCTCTAAAGTGTGCTTCCTGATGTTGGCAGATTGTGTTCCAAACTTGTTTTGCTTGTATCTTTTTAACCGTAACTCCGTTTGGAGTGATTTTATATATAACTTGATTATTTTTTCGTGTACTTTGTGTTTATGATATTTGTTTGCTGCTGTTAACCAACCTAAAATATGGTTTAGGGCAGAACAGTACCAAATCCTTTAATTGTCGTGCGGCACTTAGTGTATGCCATGTTTAGGTTGTGCCTCACTTAAATTGACTAACATAGATAGTTTCCTTTATACTTCACCTCTTTCCATGTTTGTGTGCTATGCCATGCTTGAGTGATATGCCATGTTAATAACCTTTGCTCACCTTGTGTAGCTAAACAACTTGAACCTTTCTAAATCTGCGGTATCGTCGTGTGTGACGAGTAATCCACTTAACCTGTTAGTAACCACTCTCGACGCTAGGTGCGATGTCTCGTGTTGCCTTCTTGTTGATGCTTGCTCGTGTTTTCCTCGTAGTAATAGATGCTTGCTCGTTGATTGCTTTCAAGTGTTTATCCTCTTGTGTGCTTCCGCGGGTACCTCTCGGAGACGATGCGAGCTTGCGATCAACTACACCTTCGGAACCCGACTTATCAACAGGTAAGGACTATACATTACTTATGATCCATTCTATTTCAACCAGCGGTTTGCATGCTAGTCTAGGTCAAGTTCGATGTTTGATCCTACCACATGTTTACAGCCTCTTTCAAACCGATACAGCCATGTCCCCTCCCAGCAAACCTTGTACTGCTATGTTACTGTTGCTCGTTGCTCAGCCCCTTCTTAGTATGCATGCTTAGGATGCTACGATGTTACCCTGTTACTCCATGGTTTGGGCTATCACATTATTATATTGGTGTTGATGATATGATTATTATAATGTTAACTATATTTGACGAAGGATGGAAGGTCTAGGCTATCCCGCCCCGACGCTTTGTTCCATTCGAGTCACCTAGGACCCGAGTTCCGGGTATTGGTTTTAAGACTGAGTGTGCCTAACCGCGTGTGGATTTTATGGGGTCCCCTTTTCTTACCTACCTAGCTTCAAACATTACTAGTGGTGGCCCAAGCTGATTTATCATTTGAAAACCGTGTGTGTGCTTGGTTGGGCCCCCAGCTGTTTTAAAACAACTTAGGCCAGTGGAGACATGGTTTCTCTGTTGGTCCACCCGATCAGCTAGGACCCGGCCTCATGTGAGAATTACCGGCAATCCGACCTGCGTCATACGGAAGAGCCCGATCCGAAAGCGTGTCCGGATTTTCGATTGGGTGTCGACTCCCCGGGGGCCACCCGGATTTGTTCGTTGTTAGCTAGAGGGACCTGTCGTTTCGGATCTCTCGGAACTAAATCATAAAATGGTTGCCTGTGATGGGTAGAAACTGAGAGAGATGGGCGTGCGTGCGGAGCCTTGTAATGGGAAGTTGGTACACCCCTGCAGGGTTAAATCTTTTCGAGAAGCCGTGTCCACGGTTATGGACGACTTGAGACCTACTCCTTGTTCATAGACAATAACAACTGAGATAATCTTAACATAACTTGATCAACGTGTGTGTGTGTGCCTTGACTGCTTCTTCTTCGTCGGGATGCAAAGAAGAGGACAAGGATAGGATAGGTGTTATGTTTGCGTAAGTAGTTGATAGTAAGACTTGTTGGAGGCGATTCCTCATCGAATGATTGGCTTCTTATCTTACTCTCTAGATCGTTATCCACTTCATAAATGCTAGTGCGGCAGCAACCTCACCACTTACCCCATCCTTACCGTAAACTACTAGTTGTCCTAGAATGACGAGTGATGAAGTCCTTGCTGGGTCAGTTGACCACTACAGGTTGATATTGAGTACTTCTATACTCATGATACTACCCCAAACTCTTTTGAGGGTTCTTGATCGACAACAGGTATGGTGATCGATGTTTCACGTGGAGACTCGACGACGACTAGGTAGGCGGATCCCGGCGGAGGGCCTGGACCCGTGTGGTTATGGTGACCGATGTTTTTTCTTTGCCAGTAGGCATTTGATTGTAGTTTGTACTCAGACATGTACCTTCCGCTGATGTATTGTATTTAAGGCAGTTGTATGCCGATTGTATGAGATGTTGTATCCTTGTATCTGTAATGTTGTGATATCATGTTCGAAATCCGGGGCATATGACATTGTCATATGTTGCGGTGGGACCGATATGTGCTTCTTCCCCGGATCTGGATGGAAACATCTAGATCTGGAACAGTACCACATATCGGGCCTTACACCGAATGTCTCAACCGGCGTGGACGGCTCGCCGCTCTTCCTCTTCTTCCCTTTGCCGGCCAACTCCTCCGGCGCTTCCTGGGTCTCTTCTTCGTCGTCCACCTCAAAGTCTTGCGTCTCCTCGTCGGCGCGCTGGGAGAATTCGGTGTCGTCGGCGAAGAAGGCCTCTGAACCAACGGCGACGTGTGCCTCGGACCCCGCGGCGACGATGTCCTCCATCTCCGTGGAGAACGGGATGGATTCTCGGTGCAGCAAGGACGGGGCAGATGTAGTCGCATAGGACGGCGAGTAGACCGGCGAGCAGGACGCCGAGGTTGTCCGCGGCTGAGGCATGTGAGGGAAGGCGAGGTTGGGGTTGAAGCCGCTGTGGTCAGGCGACGCCTCCCATGACGACGGCGTAGAAGGCGAGAAGCTGCCGGCGGGGGAGGTGACGCTCTGCTGAGTTGGGAGAGGAAACAGCACCCCGCCGGAGCGGAGAGCCGCCGCCGCCGCAATTGCCTCCTTGGCCGCCGCAGCCTGCGCGAGTGTGTCCTGGAACTCACGCCTCGCCGCCGCCGTCGCGGCTTCCGTCGCCTCCAGCTTCTTCGCCGCCGCCTCCTGCGTGGCCTTCATGATCTCCCGGGACTTCTGGCTCAAGAGGCGGTTGCGCCGGTCGGTCGTGGACACCGAACGGTGCTGTTCGTCGGCGAGCCACTCGGCGTCCGTAAAGCCCTCCGGCCTTGGTGTCGGCGCTCTCGGCTTCTTGGGCTGCTTGGTCGGCGGAACTGGTGCACCGTCAACGCGGCGAGGGGCCTCGTATTTCTTCTTCGGCGCCATGGGGGAGATCTGGGGGAAATGGCTGGAGCCGGGGCAAATGGCGGGAGGGAGAGGAGAAAACGGCGGGAGGGAAAGGCCTATCACACCGACAGAGCGGCCCCACGCGTCGTTTCGTTTCATCCGGCGCCCCCAAGAGACCCTCAGGGCGCTGGGTTTGGCTTGGGATCGCCGTATCCACTTTTGGCCCAATCCGGCGCTAAACGGACTCTTGGGGCTCGCGGCTGGGCGAATTTCGTCCGCCCGGCGCAGAAAAAGGCGTCTTGGGGGCCTCTTGGTGCCACGGCTGGAGATGCTCTCAATGCTCTGTTCTTCTGCCTCCCACGACAGTTACGGTATGGTTCTCCACTGCATCCCCGATCCATCCCCCCTGTGGTCTTCTTCCTCCATTCCATGCCAGGGGCATTTTTGTTGGCGTCCATCGTGTGTGATTTTTGCTTTCAACATAAATAAACCATGCCAGTCAATGCTACAAATCATCAGTTTACTTCAGATTGTAGTGCTGCCAGATTCAGTTAACTTACACTTCCTGCTACACACTCCCCATTCGGTTATACTGTATTCAGTTAACTTACATCTAAAAACACGTCATAGTCTGTTTGGATTAGCAAAAATGAATGAAAAAAGGAAATAAACCAAAGAACCTACCAGTTGTAGAGAAATATTGAATAAATTTATCAGATAAATACTAGAGGGACATTAACTAGGGCGATCCGAACTAGCAGATGTGAGGGAGGTATTTCTTCAGTTCGCCATTTCAGTTCTATGTTCAGTTAGAATTTCTTGCTGTAGCATAAACTTTCCGCAGTTGGCGTTTGTACTTCTAGCAATAATTGTAGTATTCTTTACATGTAGCACAAACTAACTGCTAATGAATTCAGTTGGGGCCATTACTTCTACAGTTTCATAGAAAAAAGATGACGCAGATGGTTGTCACACTTAGAATGAGAAAAATTAGGACACTTTGCCCAGATGGGTATTTGCTGGTGGAGCAACCCCTCTACCTTTTTCTCAATTTCATGGAGCTAGCTCAGATTTGCTCATTTGTTCTGCGTTTCATCCGGCTGACCTTTAAAATTTATACTGATTTTTTGTATGCTTGTACCATACAGAGTGATTATCTTCTCGGTGGTCTATTGCGCCACCGTAGTCCATGCCCAACCCAGCAGGAGGCCGCCGAGTCATGCGCCGCCGGCGAGAATTTTTACATGCATGTTCGTCAGGTAGCTACATGTTTGTACTCCGTTAGTTAGCTATTATCACTTCGTCGGTTAGCTATTAGCATTGTCGATGTTAACTAGTAGGGAAAAATAATGCGATAAAAAAATCAAGACAGTTAAATTCATGCTAATTTTGTTGCTAACGGTGTGTCATTTATATTGCTACTGCTATTTCCAACTGCAATAAAAATGAAGTATAAAAAATAATAGTTAGCTTATATCATCACAGGACAAGAGCGTCGTTTCTAGTAGCAGTGCACTCGATGGGTGTTTCTTGACGCTCTGAGATTGCTTGTCGGAGCTGCGCTTTTCTTTGATTGACCTAGGCGTATTTAATTTGAACTATGAAGTACTACAACTCATGTTTTTAATTTGCATTTTTCTATTGAACTCTTGTATGATTGGCGTATTTATTTCTGATTTGTACTTATATCTGTCCTGCATATCTTGAAATTCATTATAGGTGCAGATGAACAGCTCAAAACAATCAGCAAAGAGGACCTGGAATTATGTTAAAGATGGGAGGATCCATTTCCTTCTGAAAAATCATTCAAGTACTGTCTAGATACAAGCAGTAGCCTCAAACTGAAGATACCATTACCTAACCCAAGTTGATATTTTCAGTTTGCACGAAAGAAGAGCTTACCTATAGTATAGAATTGTTTGCCTACTCATAAGTCATAATAACCTGGGTGGATCGAGCTGTATGTATATGCTACTAGTTTGAGTACTGTAGACATCAGAAACCGTGACTGCTTCAGTGCTCCGAGATATGAGATATCTGTTATACGTGGAGCATTGCATGGGGATGGATGAATGGATGAGAAGCAAAGCATCGGAAGTTAGTTTTGTTGCCGAGGAACAGGGGACTAGTTAATGTTGTATACCTTATTCAATTTCCAATTTCATTGCATCGACCTCGTCATTTCTTTCTGCCGAGGAACAGAGCCAAGGCGCTGCTTCATTGTCTCGACCTCACCATTTCTTTCTGCCGGCTCGACCTCGTCGTTTGTTTCTGCTGGTCAGGATGGGGGTTAATTATTTGCAGTTATATTCTAAATGGAACTTGTAGAGAGGTATCAATTTTATCAGCGAAAAAGCAATGCAGTTAGCTATGCAAGACATTTGGAATTTTATCTTCACAAATTACATCAATTAACTCTACTGTTTGTGCAGTTAGGTTTGATTGACTTAGCGGTTAAGATTAAAAATAATATCACAATAGCGAGAAGTTAGTTATTTCAATCACCCGCGGTTAGCTTAACCTAGGAAAAGATAAAAAAATTGGGTTCGGTAGTTAACTATTGTAGTCCCATCAGTTAGCATTTTTTATTGGCAAGCCTGATTTTAGCAAAAAAAGTTAATAGGTTCAGTTTTGACAGTTAACTTTGTGCTAACTACTGAAAAGTTTTCGCAGTTAGTTATTCTGATCTTAGCGGTTAGCTTGACCAACAAAAAAAATAATCACGGTAGTTAATTTCATGTTAACTTCCGAAAAGTTCGGGGAGTTAGCTGTTACAGTCCATTGCGGTTAGCTTGACTCGGAAAAAAACATGAATGAATTTTTTTCACTCTTGACATTTAATTTGGTGCTAACTGCCAAAATTTCCTAGCAGTTAGCTTTTTTGGTCATGGAAGTTAGCTTCATCCGAACAAAAAAACAAAAAAAATAGAAAAAACAAATTATTAGTCTGGCAGTTAGCTTGCTCAGTATAGCGCAGTTATCTGTTTCGGCCGAGTAGTTAATGTGTACTGTAGCAGTTAAGAGAAAAAAGTTCGAAAATGTCGTTACTTTTTTAAAAATAACTCTTAAACCATAAATAATCTGAAAAAATGTTATATATGAAAACGTTCGGGCTAATTGATAGCTTTCCAACGGTATATTATACGCATCATTCCGATAAACTGTTCAAAAATTTCTTTGACAAATACTTTGAAAATTCGTTTGATGAAATTTTAGTTTTTAGAATTTTGTTTAAAAACCATACACATTTTGAGAAAATGACCAACATGAAAATGTTTCTGTTATTCAATAGCTATGCAACGGTATATCATTTGCATCATTCCGATAAACGGTTAAAAAGTTACGAGAAAAAAATAGTGCAAAAAAGAATGCCAAAACAAGTTTCGACCCACAGTTAACTCGTGTGGGCCGCGCAGTTAGCTTACGTGTTTCCGGTCAATTAGAAAGGGTTCCTGAATAGCTTATTCAGGAACCGGTTGCAGAATAGCTCGGGTGGACTGTTGCTGTGTTTTTCTCGAGCGTAGGTGTTAGCAGAATAAGCAAGTCTTAGTAGAATAAGGTCTTAAGGGGGTGTTAGAAAAATAGATCTACCCTATATATATAGGGTGAGTCTATTTTGCTAACACCCCTTAAGACCATATTCTACTACTCCCTCCGACCCAAATTAATTGACGCACACTTAGTACAATTTTATACTAAAATTATACTAAGTATGCGTTAATTAATATGGATCGAAGGGAGTAACACCTTCCTTATTTTCCTAACACCAATGTTTCATGCACGGAAAAAACCCCCACCCAAACCGCACCAAAACTCCTCCCTCACCCCCACGGCCCCACCATATCGGTTTCTTCCCCCAACACTCCCCTCGATCCCCTCAACCTCCCCCGTTCGTTCTGCCCCGCCGCCACTACCTCCCACCGCGTCGTCGCACCACCTCCCTGTCGATCTTCCCCGCCACCACCTCCCACCCCCGCGCTCCTCCTCGCCGGATCGCCCCTCGTCGGCTCCCCCCACGCGCCTCCCTGGCCGGTGCGCCCCGACCCACGCACCACCGGATCGCCCCTTGCCGGCATGCCCTACCAACCTCACCTCCGCCGCCCTGCCCTTCTCACCTCCGGTGCAGCGCCACCGTTTCTCTCGGCCCTGGCCACCCCCACCGCCCCCACCCTCATCTCTCTCAAATCCGGTTGGCCCCTTCCTCTTTTCCTTGGATCCGGCCGCACGTTGCTCTTCCCCCTCTGAATTGCCGAGCGCCAGGCCGCCGAAAGCAGTGTTGGCCGCTCCGCCCAGAAGCAAGATGCGGTCCGCACAACCCCTGCTTCAGCTGCTGTGCCACTGTCCCTTTGGTTTCTTCTGCTGATTGATTTCTTCAGAAAAGTTTCCTTCCTTGTGACAAATGACGCTAACGTCTGCCTCATGTTTGTCTAATTTGGTATTGTTTTTTCAGATTGCTGCTAGCAGGGTGTGGATCGTGTGGCTACCGTCCTGGTGCTTTTTTGTCTTGGATTTTGGCGTTGTGTGCTAGCTACTTGCTGCGGCTGATGTTGTGTGCATGCGTGCAATAAAATGAGAGGAATTCGTTTGTGTGGGAGACTCCGTGGTGGCCGTACGTGACATTGGTAGATGAGAAAAGGTTTAGTTAGTATAGACTTGGTGTTGTGAGCTGTTGTGTAAAAAGATTACGAATCAATTGCATTTGTATTTTTGTTTTGAGTCTTGTTGTAAAATCGAAGAACCTATGTCTCAAAATTATTAACATATGCGGTTCACTTGCCTATTTCTCTGCGATTTAAACTTGTCGCGCTTAACTTTTTGATATTGTGTGGTTCACTTAACTTCTTCTCTCCCATTCAATCTTGTTCGTAGCAAAAGTTTGAAAAAATTAAAAAAAAATGCGCATTTTGCTTGTCCGATGCAGTGCGGTTTTCAATCTAAAGTAGTGCGGTTTTTCGCTGAATGATGTTCACTTTGGTTTTTATTGTGCTTCACTTGCGGTTGTATATATATGTTTTGATAAATTAACCAATAAAATATATGCAGTTCTGTTTTACCGATGATGCAACCTGTGCCCGTCGCATGCAGTGCACTTACCAGATGTCGATTTTTGCAAGAAAACACGTGCATTTTTGTTGGAAGATAATGCAGTGCTCTTTGTAGACAAATGTGGTGCGGTTACCCGTCAGATGCAGTTCATTTGGCCGATTCCGGATCCGCGAAAAGCACGTGCGTTCTGTTTGGCTATAATGCAGTGCGCTTGCCCATCGGATGCGGTGCGGTTGCCCGGCGAATGCAATTCACTTGGTCGATTTTGGGTCCGCGAAGAACGGAGTTCCGCATTTTTAGTAGAATCGACACAACTTTTAAACCATAAGGAATTAGAAAGTGTGTTCTACATGAAAATGGAGCGCCTTGACGATATGCATCCAACGGTGTATCAATTTCATAGATCGGATAAGCGAATCAAATGAATTTACGCAAAAACACCCGCTGCCCCAAATGTGGACAACCACCCCGTTTTTCAAATTACTTCCAAACCGTGGGGAATCTGGAAAAGTGTTCAACATAGGGATTGTTCTCCTACTCCATACTAATCCAACGGTGTATCATACACATTGTTCGGACAAGCGGTTAAAAATTTCTAATCTCTGCAAGATCCGCCGGCGAAAAACAGAGTGCACGCGTTTTTTTGCAGCTAGAGTTCTTTCAAAACCGTAGCGAATTAGACAAAGTGTTCTCCATATGGATGGAGTGCCTGATCACTATCTTGAATTAGACAAAGTGTTCTCCATATTTATTTCTGATTTGTACTTATATCTGTCCTGCATATCTTGAAATTCATTATAGGTGCAGATGAACAGCTCAAAACAATCAGCAAAGAGGACCTGGAATTATGTTAAAGATGGGAGGATCCATTTCCTTCTGAAAAATCATTCAAGTACTGTCTAGATACAAGCAGTAGCCTCAAACTGAAGATACCATTACCTAACCCAAGTTGATATTTTCAGTTTGCACGAAAGAAGAGCTTACCTATAGTATAGAATTGTTTGCCTACTCATAAGTCATAATAACCTGGGTGGATCGAGCTGTATGTATATGCTACTAGTTTGAGTACTGTAGACATCAGAAACCGTGACTGCTTCAGTGCTCCGAGATATGAGATATCTGTTATATGTGGAGCATTGCATGGGGATGGATGAATGGATGAGAAGCAAAGCATCGGAAGTTAGTTTTGTTGCCGAGGAACAGGGGACTAGTTAATGTTGTATACCTTATTCAATTTCCAATTTCATTGCATCGACCTCGTCATTTCTTTCTGCCGAGGAACAGAGCCAAGGCGCTGCTTCATTGTCTCGACCTCACCATTTCTTTCTGCCGGCTCGACCTCGTCGTTTGTTTCTGCTGGTCAGGATGGGGGTTAATTATTTGCAGTTATATTCTAAATGGAACTTGTAGAGAGGTATCAATTTTATCAGCGAAAAAGCAATGCAGTTAGCTATGCAAGACATTTGGAATTTTATCTTCACAAATTACATCAATTAACTCTACTGTTTGTGCAGTTAGGTTTGATTGACTTAGCGGTTAAGATTAAAAATAATATCACAATAGCGAGAAGTTAGTTATTTCAATCACCCGCGGTTAGCTTAACCTAGGAAAAGATAAAAAAATTGGGTTCGGTAGTTAACTATTGTAGTCCCATCAGTTAGCATTTTTTATTGGCAAGCCTGATTTTAGCAAAAAAAGTTAATAGGTTCAGTTTTGACAGTTAACTTTGTGCTAACTACTGAAAAGTTTTCGCAGTTAGTTATTCTGATCTTAGCGGTTAGCTTGACCAACAAAAAAAATAATCACGGTAGTTAATTTCATGTTAACTTCCGAAAAGTTCGGGGAGTTAGCTGTTACAGTCCATTGCGGTTAGCTTGACTCGGAAAAAAACATGAATGAATTTTTTTCACTCTTGACATTTAATTTGGTGCTAACTGCCAAAATTTCCTAGCAGTTAGCTTTTTTGGTCATGGAAGTTAGCTTCATCCGAACAAAAAAACAAAAAAAATAGAAAAAACAAATTATTAGTCTGGCAGTTAGCTTGCTCAGTATAGCGCAGTTATCTGTTTCGGCCGAGTAGTTAATGTGTACTGTAGCAGTTAAGAGAAAAAAGTTCGAAAATGTCGTTACTTTTTTAAAAATAACTCTTAAACCATAAATAATCTGAAAAAATGTTATATATGAAAACGTTCGGGCTAATTGATAGCTTTCCAACGGTATATTATACGCATCATTCCGATAAACTGTTCAAAAATTTCTTTGACAAATACTTTGAAAATTCGTTTGATGAAATTTTAGTTTTTAGAATTTTGTTTAAAAACCATACACATTTTGAGAAAATGACCAACATGAAAATGTTTCTGTTATTCAATAGCTATGCAACGGTATATCATTTGCATCATTCCGATAAACGGTTAAAAAGTTACGAGAAAAAAATAGTGCAAAAAAGAATGCCAAAACAAGTTTCGACCCACAGTTAACTCGTGTGGGCCGCGCAGTTAGCTTACGTGTTTCCGGTCAATTAGAAAGGGTTCCTGAATAGCTTATTCAGGAACCGGTTGCAGAATAGCTCGGGTGGACTGTTGCTGTGTTTTTCTCGAGCGTAGGTGTTAGCAGAATAAGCAAGTCTTAGTAGAATAAGGTCTTAAGGGGGTGTTAGAAAAATAGATCTACCCTATATATATAGGGTGAGTCTATTTTGCTAACACCCCTTAAGACCATATTCTACTACTCCCTCTGACCCAAATTAATTGACGCACACTTAGTACAATTTTATACTAAAATTATACTAAGTATGCGTTAATTAATATGGATCGAAGGGAGTAACACCTTCCTTATTTTCCTAACACCAATGTTTCATGCACGGAAAAAACCCCCACCCAAACCGCACCAAAACTCCTCCCTCACCCCCACGGCCCCACCATATCGGTTTCTTCCCCCAACACTCCCCTCGATCCCCTCAACCTCCCCCGTTCGTTCTGCCCCGCCGCCACTACCTCCCACCGCGTCGTCGCACCACCTCCCTGTCGATCTTCCCCGCCACCACCTCCCACCCCCGCGCTCCTCCTCGCCGGATCGCCCCTCGTCGGCTCCCCCCACGCGCCTCCCTGGCCGGTGCGCCCCGACCCACGCACCACCGGATCGCCCCTTGCCGGCATGCCCTACCAACCTCACCTCCGCCGCCCTGCCCTTCTCACCTCCGGTGCAGCGCCACCGTTTCTCTCGGCCCTGGCCACCCCCACCGCCCCCACCCTCATCTCTCTCAAATCCGGTTGGCCCCTTCCTCTTTTCCTTGGATCCGGCCGCACGTTGCTCTTCCCCCTCTGAATTGCCGAGCGCCAGGCCGCCGAAAGCAGTGTTGGCCGCTCCGCCCAGATGCAAGATGCGGTCCGCACAACCCCTGCTTCAGCTGCTGTGCCACTGTCCCTTTGGTTTCTTCTGCTGATTGATTTCTTCAGAAAAGTTTCCTTCCTTGTGACAAATGACGCTAACGTCTGCCTCATGTTTGTCTAATTTGGTATTGTTTTTTCAGATTGCTGCTAGCAGGGTGTGGATCGTGTGGCTACCGTCCTGGTGCTTTTTTGTCTTGGATTTTGGCGTTGTGTGCTAGCTACTTGCTGCGGCTGATGTTGTGTGCATGCGTGCAATAAAATGAGAGGAATTCGTTTGTGTGGGAGACTCCGTGGTGGCCGTACGTGACATTGGTAGATGAGAAAAGGTTTAGTTAGTATAGACTTGGTGTTGTGAGCTGTTGTGTAAAAAGATTACGAATCAATTGCATTTGTATTTTTGTTTTGAGTCTTGTTGTAAAATCGAAGAACCTATGTCTCAAAATTATTAACATATGCGGTTCACTTGCCTATTTCTCTGCGATTTAAACTTGTCGCGCTTAACTTTTTGATATTGTGTGGTTCACTTAACTTCTTCTCTCCCATTCAATCTTGTTCGTAGCAAAAGTTTGAAAAAATTAAAAAAAAATGCGCATTTTGCTTGTCCGATGCAGTGCGGTTTTCAATCTAAAGTAGTGCGGTTTTTCGCTGAATGATGTTCACTTTGGTTTTTATTGTGCTTCACTTGCGGTTGTATATATATGTTTTGATAAATTAACCAATAAAATATATGCAGTTCTGTTTTACCGATGATGCAACCTGTGCCCGTCGCATGCAGTGCACTTACCAGATGTCGATTTTTGCAAGAAAACACGTGCATTTTTGTTGGAAGATAATGCAGTGCTCTTTGTAGACAAATGTGGTGCGGTTACCCGTCAGATGCAGTTCATTTGGCCGATTCCGGATCCGCGAAAAGCACGTGCGTTCTGTTTGGCTATAATGCAGTGCGCTTGCCCATCGGATGCGGTGCGGTTGCCCGGCGAATGCAATTCACTTGGTCGATTTTGGGTCCGCGAAGAACGGAGTTCCGCATTTTTAGTAGAATCGACACAACTTTTAAACCATAAGGAATTAGAAAGTGTGTTCTACATGAAAATGGAGCGCCTTGACGATATGCATCCAACGGTGTATCAATTTCATAGATCGGATAAGCGAATCAAATGAATTTACGCAAAAACACCCGCTGCCCCAAATGTGGACAACCACCCCGTTTTTCAAATTACTTCCAAACCGTGGGGAATCTGGAAAAGTGTTCAACATAGGGATTGTTCTCCTACTCCATACTAATCCAACGGTGTATCATACACATTGTTCGGACAAGCGGTTAAAAATTTCTAATCTCTGCAAGATCCGCCGGCGAAAAACAGAGTGCACGCGTTTTTTTGCAGCTAGAGTTCTTTCAAAACCGTAGCGAATTAGACAAAGTGTTCTCCATATGGATGGAGTGCCTGATCACTATCTTTCTAACGGTGTATCATTTGCGTCATTTCGATAAACGGTTTGAGAGAAATCGCGAAAATACTCCCGCTGTGAAAGTGTGTCACCGCACCATTTTCGAAACTGATATTAATTCGTGAATAATCGAGGGAAGTGTTCAACATACGAAAGATGCTCCATTTCCATACTAATCCAACGGTGTATCATACGCTCAATTACGATAAACGGTTAAAAAGTTAGAGCGAAAACGGTGCTTGCGGTTTTTTTTACCCGAGATGCAGAACTTTTAAGTCAGCAATGCAATTCCCCTTAGCGTTCTGATGTAGTGCTGAAGTGTTAGCAGAATAGTTATTCTGATAATATTAGCAGAATGGACGGGCTGTATATATATATATAAATATATACATAGGAGCTATTCTGTTATAAAGTAGCAGAATATTATTCTGTTATAAAGTTAAAACTGACAAAAGCACGGGTTTCAACTGACGCACATATTAGGACGGTACTGTTCACTGCTCTAGTTCCAAAACCAATCTACGAATATTTATTTATCGAAACGGGGCATGTAATATACCGTTGGAAAGATATGGAAAGCGCCATTCTGGTTAATATGGAACTTTTTTTTGCAAAATCATCGCGGTTTTTGAGCAATTTTGAAAATACTTTTTTGTCAAATTCAAAAATGTGAATCGTATTTTTATGCCATTTTTAAAAGGTTAGTCGGCATTGAGCAAATGAGATTCCACTACTTTTACTTAAAGAAAGTTTTTTCTAATTTTATGCGGTTTAAAAGTAATTTTCAAAAGGTCAAATTCTGGGCGGATTGTATTTTCTCCGTTTTTTGCAAACCGTTTATCGGATTGACGCAAATGATACAACGTTGGAAAGCTATGGAAAATGCGAAACTATTTTGTATAGAAAGTTTTTTTTTCTAATTTCTTACGATTTTAAATCTAATTCGAATACGGTCAAATCTAGTTTTGAATACGAATTTGTTTACAAGTTTGTCGGAATAGGGCAAATAATATACCGTTGGAAAGATAGCAAAAAATGTGACACCGTTCATGTTAAAAGTTTTCTCAAATTCTCAAAGGTTTAAGAGTAATTTGGAATGCAAGAAAACAAATCATGTTGTGTTTCCGTCAGAAAAACAGAGTACGCGAACTGTGTGATCTACGGGTTTGAACTGATGATTTTGACAGTCTGAACTTTACTCTATTTTTCGGTACTATTTTAGTCGTAACACTTCAACCGTTTCTCAAAATTAAATAAATGATATATCGTTGAAAACCTATTGAAAAGAGCCTACTTTTTCATGTTGAACATTTTTTAATTTAATACGTTTTAAGAACGATTTTGGATGCGATGAAAATCGTATTGAACAAAGTGTATCATAGTCGTACTAATGGTGCGTTCATGTTTGAATTGATTGTCCCATTGGCGTTAGCTCGAGTCCAAGCGTGGAGTGGCGTCATGTGTGAAGGAGAGTACGAGATTTAACTTTTTTATTTGGTCTTAGTTTGAAATTATTGTACCCATGAGCCTTAGGTCTTACCCGTACGAGCGACTCATCCGTACTTGTACTGATTTCCCCATCCAAGTTAGATGTTAGCTGTACTGATGACACAGACGTGCTTGTACTGATTGCATGGTATGTTGGTGAAGCCATTGGCCCCATTTTCTATATATCTTTTTTTTCATGGGGAAGCAGAAGTGAACCGGCACCGCATCGCTTTTCATAGTCATACCGATGGTGCGACGGAGTTTGATCCGATTGCCCCCATCCATGTTACGTCATATCCATACCGACGATGCAACTGTGTTTGTATTAACGGTGATGCCGTGTTTTATTGACGGAAAAACCTTGTGCTGAACTTATTACCTCCAACCACGTTCATGCGGAGACTCTGAGGATTGAAATAAACAAAACATTATAATCATGCATCAAACTAACGATCCAGCAAAATGCATTGTGCAGGCAGATAGTACAACATACACATCCCATTTTCATATTGCAATTCAATGTAGATGGTGAGAATCCTTTTTAGCTAGAGAGCCCATATGAACTTAATATAAATAAATAGACGAACTGAACCACATGAAATAGAACATGCATCTTTTGGTGATTTAGTGCAAAATTTGCATGGATAACATAGTTCCATTGTTCTTGACGGTAAAGAATTTTACAAGGTTCAGATAGTGTACAATAGTATAAGGCCATCAAGTACTTACCAAAATGTAAAATATAACAATCAAGAAGACATTCTTCTGTTGTTGAAACATCAAAGAAATAAGAGTTGAAATCTGCAAATAATAACAGAGCAACACCAACGGAATAATCTCGAGTGCCAAGATATTATTCCGGTTGGGAGAATAACATCATTGGCGAAGGAGAAATTTGGAGGAGCACGTCGCTAAGCAGAGGCAACGACAACGCAATCACCAGCTCCCAAGTCACCGACACTGTCTTCATTATCTGCTGCTCTCTATCCTTGAAAACAACAGCTGCAGCGGTGGTATAAGTCATTGCTCCATTGATGTACCTAAGCAATGCCCATCGGACGTGCAATCCTAGATACCGGTCGAGTCAGCAGCGCCATTGGGTTTGATAGCTGCCCGGCCAGTTGTTCCTACTTGAAGGGAAGCACAGAGGAAATGAGCAAGCTTTGCCAAAAGAAGTGTTTGAATTTCAGTTTCAAGAAGGAAGAACTGTCAGGATCATATGATCTACATGCGCTCCAGCCAGCTACCAAGGATTTCCTGTGAATACAACTGCAATTCTTGTCGCAAGACTGTCAGAACCCTCTGTTAGGTATGTGCTAGGGTCAAGGTTCACAATGCATTCATCTCAAAAATTTCAAACTCAAATTGAAATGGGAGAAGGAACCCCCCAGATGAATTAAATTCAAATGGCCACAAATAAAGTTGCTCCAAAAATTCCTGTTGTATTTTTGAAAACTCACATAAATGAGTGTGATCACATATAAAGTGATGTGGTAGCATTCCCATGCTCATGGAATTTTCAAAATTTCAAACAGAAGCTTGGAATTAAATTTAAACCCCTATTTGAATTGAAGTTCAAATCATTTGAATTTCAAAAATGCCCAAACTTTACAAGTGGCTAGCTATATGCTATATGAGGCCATATAAAAAGTTGGAGCATTTTATAAAATGGTTTGCTATTTTTAGCAGAGCCAAAACAAAAATACATAAAAATAAATAAAAAGAAAACAAGAAACAAAGAGGAAGCCCACCTTACCTGGGCCAGTAGCCTTTGGGCCCAGCCCAAAGGGGCACAAGGGTCTTCTTCCTCACCCTCGCGCCCCCAAGCTGCTTGGTGGAAAGCCACCAGAGCTGTCGACGCCCCCACGACTCCTCCCAGGCCTCCAGCTGCCCCCCCGAGCCTCCAAGACGATCCACGGAGACGCCCAGGACACGCCACATCCATTCCTCCCCCTGGAGAGCTTCCTCCTTCCTCCTATGTCATTTCAGCGCAAACCCGAACACCACCGTAGAGCACCGCCACACACCCACGTGGCCATCGTCGTCGAGAAGCGCCCTGAGCCTTTCCATCATCTCCGCCGTAGCTGGAGTTGAAGCCCTCTAGCACCGCCGAATCGAGTCTTCGTTTTCATCTCCGGTTGCCGGAGTTCCTCGTCGATTCCGTCGCCGCTCGACCTTCCCCGCCCCTGCCACCTTCTCCGTCACAATCCTGGTGAGCAGCAGAGCATTTCCCCTCAAGCCACGACACCCATCCCCTCCTCTAGCTCAAACTGCCATGGACGCTAGAGTACAGAGCCGCTGTGGTCGTTGTCGGCAAGCTCCCGCTAAGCAACCGAGCTCGCAGCCATGTCCGTTGCGTTCGCCGTGCTCAACTGCTTCAAACCCACCTAGCCCCTCTCCAAGTCGCGCCTCCTAGCAAGATCCAGCTCGCAGCTGTGCCAGTGCCACCGCCAAACTCGTCGCTGACAAGCCTCCAGTGCACCCCAGCCTCCCCAACCCGTCCAGTTCAACGCGACAACCTCCCAGCTTTCGAATGGTGCCTCTGGCGTGCCAAACGCGCGCCCAAAGCGTGAAACCGCACACGCCGGCGTGCTCTGGCTCGCCGAAGCTCGTCGTCGGCGACCCTGCCGACGTGGCAAGGTGATTAGCCACATGGCCCCACCCCGCAGAGACACTGACAGTGGGACCTGCCCCTGTTAATCTATGTTTAAATTAAATCAAAACATGTAATTAACCATAGTGTCACTTACAGGTGGGACCCCCTGGTCAGAGGCCCCCTGACGCCAGCATGAGGTCATGCTTGTGCAATAAACTGAATTTCTATTTAAAAAGAAAAGCAGAAAAATCCAGAAAATGAATTAAACTTTGAAATTCAACAACTTTTTAACCACAACTCCAAATTAAATAAATAATATATGTAAAATTATCAGAAAAATCTAAGGATTCTGAATATGTACTTTTTTCCATGCTTGAACATTTTAAAATGGGTGAACAGTGGCATATGTGCATATGGGTCCTTTTTGAATTCAAATTTGGAGATGTTTTGCAAATTCTTTTGCAATGCTCTTCTTTTAAATGGAATGCTCAACACATCAGTACAATGAACATCAGCTTATACCATTGATCATGTGTTTGTGCATTGCATTCTATATTGATTGCTTGTTTGTGTTGTTTGCTATCGAAAGAGGTGGAGCCGGAACCCGAGATCACCCCCTCCGTTGAAGACATCGTGTACGACCCTCGTCAGCAAGGAAAGAAAACACCCATTGATCATGTCGATTAAATCCCACTTCCCTCTCAGTATCGCTTATGCATTGTCTAGGATGATTACCATTATATGTTTCTACCGCATAGATGAACCCATTCCTTTGCATGACCTATCATCTTGTCACAGTAGTAAGCAAAACCACAATCCTAGCAGATGTAGGAGTTGATTGATATCATGTGGCCCTTGCAAATTTACATCTTATTGCATGCTTAGAGTGTTACAATGTTGATAGTGTTATGTGAGTCGGGATTGTAGTGATCATGATGATGATGGTGGAAAAGTGTTGGTGAATCTACCCTAAACAAGGTGAACGATGAGAGGCTGTGTAGGAGTACACAGTGGGTTGTCTCGTTGAACACTACCCTAAGTCCGAGTTCTTGTGTGGTGATCCAAGACAAAGAGTACAACCACACATTAGGCTCACTGACCCCTCTCAACCTATTAACTCATCACTTTGGATGTCCAGATGTCGCAGTAGTTCGGAGTTCTGGTAGGTTTGTGGAACGGCCTGCTAAGTGAGAGAACGACTCAACCGAGACCGGCTTGGGGCCCTGCACACATCATCTGGGTCCACTTCGGTAAACCGACCGGGTTCATGATAGTGGAAACCAACCCAGGTAGGCGGCTTTCATGGACTAGATCGGCTATGAGGTAACAGTTGTGGTGACCATCCTCGCCGGCACCCCTTGAATGGTGATGAGACATGGCGGTAAGTGATCGTCATGTGTGTGTAGCGGTACACCCCTGCAGGGTTAACAAAACTATTCGAATAGCCGCATCCGCGGTTATGGACTGCTTGGAAAGCTTAGCTTGATTATTAGACAACTTCAACGGATACTTTAAAACTGCTAAGATATTTGTGAGTGCTATGGATTTCTTTCTCGTGGGAAGTCGAGGAAGGATCCATAGTGGTGTAATTGTTTGGGAGACTTGGATAGATGGACTCGTGTACGCTTCTTACCTCATTCTGGTATTCGTAGTACAGGACTAGCCAAGTCAAAGCTGGCACTTCTGCATTGAAACCCCACCTCCCTTTACCTTGAAACTTGAGCATGAGTAGTATAGTTCCTACATAAGTCTTGCTGAGTACGACTTTGTACTCACATTTGCTTATATATGTTATAGATGAATCCACTGACCCTGATGGTGGCTTCTTCTTGGAGCTCGACGACTAAGATCAAGCTAGTGTAGTCACAGTCAGAGGACTGGTTCCCTCGTGGAGGGCTTGTGTTTAAATAAGGCTTCTTATGCCATTTGTTAAACTTGTCTGTAATCATACCTAAGTTGCTTCCGCTTGTACTGATGTAATGTTGGATCACAGTATTGTGATCTCTGTGTGTACTCTATAAAAGTTAAATAAAGTTGTACACTTTGTAGAGAAATGCGATGATACCTGCTGTTCAAACTGGACATGTATGTTGCGTGTATGTTTATAACATGCATGTCTTAGTGTGGGTTTTCGAGAGCTTGGTTGTGATCTTGCTAGCGGTCTTTTATACACCAAGTGACCCTTAGATGTGCGCAACTTGGGGCATCGCGATGCGATTGCTTGTGAAGCTGTCACGTGGCACACTTTGTTGTATGATCGAGCCCGCCTGAGACCCCGACTAAGTGATTGGCTGGAGTATGTTTATGTAAGGGTTAGAATACAATCGATAGTATGGTTGACGCGACTTGTCTATGAGTATGGGAGTTCACCACCCATATCATTTAGACTTGTCTGCGGACGATGAGGACCCATCTCAGTTGATCATCCGTCCTGGATGGGATGCCCCTCACGTTGCATGCTTTACGAGAGCGTTCTGTGCTTGGCCTTGTATGCTTAGACAAGTGGGTACGACTCTCGGCTCTCCATATGATTATGTTGTGACAGGACTTGCATACGCAAACCCCGGGTCCCGAGAGACTTGGTATCAGAGCAGGACTGACTGTAGGATTATCAGCCTTGGTCGAAGTCGAGTGTAGCCTTCTATTGTTATATAGTTACTCTGGGTATATAAGGGAACAACGTAAGGCTTATTTTTTCTCCTTACCCTCATCATTCTGAGTTCTGAGTCACCCTCATCTATGTCTTACTAGAACATCTCGTTGATTGCTTCCCTGTAGCCATAGGAAATTTGTGTTCGGTTGTTTAGAGTCGTTGTCCTTCCTGATTTCTTACATCGTATGTAAGTGTTGTTTCTATGTTGTAAGAAAATTGTCTTTTCTTGCAATTACAGCCGTTATGTTGTCCGAGTCATTCCAGGTTTCTTTATAATCTGATGCATTTGCAGAATCCTTCTTTCCATTTCGGTTGTCTTTCTAGAAGAATTGCTAGGTGGCATACCCGATAGTTCCATAGAGTTTGTTGTAGGTTTTATTCTAGAAACCTATATTGATGCATTTGCAGTTCTTCCTCCCACTTTAGATGTCTTCTAGCCAGAATAACCACACTAACCATCGTGATGGGGTACTTTGATACTCTGACATATCTGTTGTAGGTCCTAGTAAGCCATGGTCATCCTCATGAAAACTATCCAGTAACCCAACCCCTTAAATCTAGTCACCCGACAGATGTGTAGAGTTCATTGTAGATCTTATGCCAGGAACCGACCCAATTTCCAGACACCCATACAAAATGGCCCCACGTGAGTTAGCTGAGCGTAAAATCCAACTTGAAGCTTTGTTGGCAAAAGGCTTCATCCGCCCTAGCTCATCGCCATGGGGTTTCCCCGTCCTGTTCGTAAGAAGAAAGATGGAACAGAAAAGATTGCGTAGACTATCGCCCGCTAAATTTAGCGACGATAAAGAACAAGTACCCACTTCCCAGAATCAATGATCTTTATGATCAACTTCCTGGATCCTCTGTCTTCTCCAAAATGGATTTGAGATTAGGCTATCGTCAAATCAAAATCCAAAACGAGGACGTTCCCAAGACGACTTTCACTACTCGATATGGTCTTTACGAGTTCACCGTCATGTCCTTCGGTTTAACCAATGCCCCTGCTACTTTTTCACGCATGATGAACTCGGTCTTCATGGATTATTTGGACAAGTTCGTCGTGGTTTACCTCGATGACAGCCTTATATACTGGAGGAAAGAAGAAGAACATGCCAAGCATCTTAGGCTGGTATTGATGAAACTTCGAGAGCACCGCCTTTATGCCAAGTTCTCTAAGTGAAAATTTTGGCTACCATAAGTGACCTACTTAGGCCATGTGATTTCTGCAAAAGGTATTGCTATCAATTGATACGTCCCAAACGTATATATAATTTCTGCTTGCTCCATGCATGTTTTGGGTGATATTGCTATGCTTTTGATACACTTACATACACTTTTGATCATATTTGGACTAACCTATTAACTCAGTGCACCACAGTGCCAGTTTCTGTTTTCTGCTGTTTTTTTATTTCAGATTTTCCCATTACTTAAATTGCCAGAAAAATTCCAGGAAAATATATAAAAAATCAGCGCTCCAGAAGCTTCCTTATGCCCGAAGGAGAGCCGGAGGGGGGCCACCAGTTACCGAGGCGGCCACCCGGCGCGGCCTAGGGGTAGGCCGCGCCAGCTACCCGCCTGGGCGACTGGGACCTCCCCTGGTGGCCCCCCTTGGCCCCTATTTTTACCCCCGCGGAGGAAACCCTGATTCCAGACCCCTTTTCTCCAGAAGCAATTCCGATCTCCGCCGCCATCTCCAACAAGCTTCGGGGGACCAGAATTCCTGTGCCGGCAGGTGCCGGGACGGGGAAGTGCCCCCGGATTCATCTCCATCGACGTTGCTTCCTCCCTCCATGATGCGGGAGTAGTTCCTCCTCGGGGCTGAGGTTTCTACTAGTAGCTATGTGGTCTTCTCTCTCTCCCATGATGTGATCTTCATTGTGATCATAGGATATATTAATCTAGGATGATCCCATGATGTTTCCCCTTCTTATATGTATTGGATTGATGTACTCACTTGATCTTATCTAGTATAATCCCTGAGACCATGGTGACAGCGGTCTATTGGACATGGGTTAGAAGAATATTTTCATGAGTGATTTCCTCTTTTGTGTGTGGATTAAGATTGAGAGTCTCTTGGTGCTTGTCTTTGACTATCCTTTAGATATGTTGTGGTGATTGTGGTACTCTCTTTGGATGGCCGCGGTGACATTGGGAAATCCATAGATGGGAACTACGAACTCTGAGGTGTGCTTTTGCAGCCCTACACAATTCTCGTCCTCTCTTGACCACAAAGGAATGACCTCCGAGTACGTCTCCATTGCATGTTTTATGGGAAATATCATGTGATTAGACTATGTTAATGTTGTTGGGAGTTTCCACTAGTGAAAGTATGAAGCCTAGGCCTTGTTTCCACCATTGAAATACCGTTTGTGCTCACTTTTGTCGCTTGCTACCTTGCTGTTTTTATTTATTCAGATTTACATTACCTTGCTTTGCCACCCATATTTTACCATCTCTTCGCCGAACTAGTGGACCTATACAATTTTCCATTCTATTAGGTGTGTTGGGGACACAAGAGACTTCTTGTATCTTAATTGCAGGGTTGCTTGAGAGAGACCATCTTCAACCTCTACTTCCCTGAGTTCGATAAACCTTAGGTCATCCACTTGAGGGAAATTGTTGTTATCCTACAAACCTCTGCGCTTGGAGGCCCAACATAGTTTACAAGAATAGAAGCGCGCGTAGACATCAAGCTATTTGTGGCGCCGTTGCCGGGGAAGTAAGCGTTTGAAGGTATACATTTAGATCTTGGAATTAAATATTTTCGTTTCTTGTTTTTAGTTTCACTAGTTAGTCTTATGGAAAACCGCACTCTTAGTTCGCTGCTTGGGGAAGGCCGCTTTACCACACCCGTGGTAGAGAAGTATCTGCCACCTACTGAATGCATCCCGTTCCAAATACCACTTGGGATGATTGAAATAATTAGGAATGATTGTTATGATGGGACAGTCAATCCTAGTATTCATTTGTTGAAACTTACAGAACTTTGTGAGTTGTTTACGATTTCACGTTTGACAAGAGATGGAGTCATGAGGAGATTATTTTCCTTGTCACTTAAAGGAAAAGCATTGGAATGGTATAGGCTACTAGATGATTCTCACCTGCTGGATTGGGAAGAGATCCAGTCTCTCTTTTACTCCAAGTTTTATCCTCTTCATGAAGTCCATGAGAATAGGAATTATGTTTATAATTTCTATCCTCATGACGGAGAGAGCATAACTCAAGCTTGGGGGAGACTGAAAACTTTAATGCTAAAATGTCCTAACCATAGGCTCCCCAAAGATATCATTATTACTAATTATCTATGCAAGGCTCTCTCGACAGGATAAAGACTTGCTCGATGCTTCCTCTATGCGTTCTTTCACAAACGAAAAGATTGATGCTAAATGGGAACTCCTTGAAAGAATTCAACGCAACACTGAATATTGGGAGATCGACAAAGGTAAAGACTCAGGTATAAATTATGAGTATGATTGCATTAAGTCCTTTGTTGAAACTGCAAGTTTTAATAAGTTTAGTGCTAAGTTTGGGCTTGATTCTCAACTCCTTGTTGATTTCCTCAAATATTTTGCTTCACATCTTAATATGCCTAAGGAGGATTGGATCGAGCACCATGAACCTTTTAAAGAGATTTGCAAAGAAAATGAAATTGTTCATGATGATTGCAACATGCATGATCCAATTCCTGAAAATGAAGTTTTATATAAGCATGTTAATTTTTGTGGAGTGGATAGACCTTGTGAAAGGCCTATGATTGAAGAAGAGAAGTATTGTAAGCAACATAAGCATGAAAGAACAATCACTTGGGTTAAATATTTAAATAAAATTTCTAGAGAATTGTGTGACCTTTATCCTTTTACTTGTGAACTTTGTGGTATAGAGGGTCTCTTTAATTTTCAATGCATGAACTTTCAAAACATAACTGTTAACCAGTTGTGTGATAACATGATCACCACTGATCTTTATGATGAACTTATGTTATTTTTGATGTGTGAAGAGTTATTAGAAAAGACTTCTTGGCTAGATGTTAATGCCTTAGGAATAAACAACACTTTGCAAAATTGACATCTCTATTGTGTTGTTAATTGCCATGAAAATGATTACATAAGTAAGATTAGAAAGGCGGGAACTTTACCAAAGTATAAAAATGTCTCTTATATTTCTACTAATAAAAAAGAGAGTTTCTCCCAAGTTTCCCCTATTGTTTCTAATGATAAACCAGGATATGTGAAGAAAATTCATCTCCAACCACTCCCTGGTAAGGTGAATGATACACGAGATAACTTCTCGCCCCCGTTGGTTACCCCAAGTGGAAGGTGAGATGTAGATAGCGGCAAATTTCCCTTAGCAAAAATCTAAGGTTGAGTATCGTCTAGGAGGACTCCAACGGCAACAAGTAGGTGGTCGGCAAGTGAGGTGCCGTTTTATGATAATCACTTGCTTTCCCTGGACCTGCACACACAACAGATAGCTTTGCTCCCAACGAGTACAGAGGAGTTGTCAATTCCTCCGGCCTTGTTGTTTACAAAGGATAAAACACACGGGATAATAGTGATAGTGATAACTACGGAAAAGTAAATACTGAAAGTAAATTGAAGGTGTACAAAGTGTTGGAAATATGGACCTGGGTCCTATGATGTTCATGTAACAGCCCAGATTTCACAAAAATTAAAAAAATTGTTTTCAGCGTGAATTTGTTTGATTGTCTAATTTGTTTACAGTGTTTGCTTCACCAAAATATTAATCAGTGAATATTTCCCCCCTTATTCTCGTATCGGATGCGTGATCGAGCCATTTTCCCCAACGGCACACCAATTTGCGACACTGGGTTTTGCCCGATCACCGTCGTGAAAACTGCAGGAGACGAGCCACAGCCAACGGAACGAAAAACCCCGTTTAATAATTAAACGGGTTATTTTTATAGCGCGCCGGAAAATTTTCTCAGAACGGTTCGAGCGCGAGGTGAACGCCGCCGGCTCGACGCGCTGATCGCGCAGTTCGAAGTTTTACCCGAATCGGAGGTCCTGCGGACCCTCGGCGGTCAGAAACGTAAACACCGCGCACGCGAGAGAAAAAGCGGGGATGTTTTCGCAAACTGCCAGCCACCTGGGCTATATAAAGACCACCACTCCCCCTAGCCCTTCTAGGGTTTCCCTAAGCCAAAATTTGCAGCCACCCCCTCCACTTTGCCCAAATTTGCCCCAAAAACAGCCCCTCCCCGAAAACCTAGCTCCCCAGCCAGATCTGGCCGTCGGATCGCCAGATCTACGGCCAGGGAGGCCTCCACATCGCCCCAGCGCTGCCCCCTGTTAAGCCCGTGTAGATATGTTTCGGCCCAATAGATGTTTAATCTTTTTCTGTATTTATTATTTTGGCAGATTGTGTTGTAATTTCGCGATGCCCGTATCTTTTTAACGGTAGCTCGGATTGCGACGCTTTAAACATGAAACTTGCTTAGATTTTAGTGTAGATTATTAAAATATGCTTGTTTGCCATGTTTAAACTTTTCATGTTGTTTCACTATTATTTACACCACATGCCACCGTAAACTGTTTTTAATAACTTTTTAACCGTTGCTCCAAATAAAATGTTTCTTATATGTAACTTGACTAGAATTGCATGTAGATTGTATTTATGCTGCCCTTGCTTGCTAATAAAAAATATAAAATATGCTTTATGTCAGAATAGTACCAAATTCTATTTTTATCATGGGGTCCGCAATAGTTGCCATGTATAGGTTTTACCCCCCACTTACAGTGACTAGATTAGATAGTTTCCTTTATGCTTCACCTCTAGTCATGTTTGTGTGCTATGCCATGCTTGAGTGAGATGCCATGTTAACAACCTTTGCTCATCTTGTGTAGCTAAACAACTTGAACCACCGTAAACGTGCGGTATCGTCGTGTGTGACAAGTACTCCACTTAACCTGTTAGTAACCGCTCTCGACGGTACGTGCGATGTCTCGTGTTGCCTTCTTGTTGATGCTTGATCGTGTTTGCTTCTTAGTAATAGATGTTTGCTCGTTGATTGCTTTCCAGTGTTTACCATCTTGTGTGCTCCCGCAGTTACTCTCGGAGACGATGCGAGTTTGCGATCGACTACACCTTCGGAACCCGACTTATCACCAGGCAAGGACTATGCATTACTTATGATCCATTCTATTTCAACCAGTGGTTTGCATGCTAGTCTAGGATAGGTTCGATGTTTGATCCTACCACATGTTTACATCCTCTTTCAAACCGATACAGCCATGTCCCCTCCCAGCAAACCATGTACTACTATGTTACATTGCTCGTTGCTCAGCCCTTGCTTAGTATGCATGCTCAGGATGCTACGATGTTACCCTGTTACTCCTTGGTTTGGGATATCACATTATTATATTGTTGTTGATGATATTGATCATTATAAATGTTGACTATATTCGACGAAGGATGGAAGGTCTAGGCTATCCCGCCCCGACGCTTTGTTCCATTCGAGTCACCTAGGACACGAGTTCCGGGTATTGTGTCTCTTGACGAGCGTGCCTAACCGCATGTGGGATTTTATGGGGTCCCCTTTTCTTACCTACCTAGCTTCAAACATTTCTAGTGGTGGCCCAAGCTGATTTACCATTTGAAACCGTGTGTGTGCTTGTCGACCGCCAGTAGTTTTCAAACCAACCTGGACCAGTGAGGACATAGTTCCCTTGCTGGCCCACCTTGTTCGGCCGAGGACCCGGTTTCCCATGTGTGATCAACCGGCTATCCAAACCCGAGACAGACGGTAGAGACCGATTCGAGAGCGCGGCCGGCTTGAGTTGGGTCTCGACTTACCGGGGGCCACCCGGATTTGTTCGTTGTTAGTTAGAGGGACCTGCGTTTCGGATCTCTCAGAACTAAATCATAAAATGGTTGCCTATAATGGGTAGCAACTGAGAGATATGGGCGTGCGTGCGGAGCCTTGTAATGGGAAGTTGGTACACCCCTGCAGGGTTAAATATTTTCGAGAAGCCGTGTCCACGGTTATGGACGACTTGAGACCTACTCCTTGTTCATAGACAACAACAACTGAGATAATCTTAATATAACATGATCAACGTGTGTGTGTGCCTTGACTGATTCTTCTTCGTCGGGGTGCGAAGAGGAGGACAAGGATAGGATAGGTGTTATGGTTGCGTAAGTAGTTGATAGCAAGACTTATTGGAGGCGATTCGTCATCGAATGCTTGTGTGATGCCCCCAAAATCAGACCGTGTGCAGTAATCATACACGGAAGGTACACGATCGAGATCAGGGACTCACGGTGAGATATCACAACACAACTCTACAAATAAAATAATACAAGCTGTTTAATACAAGCCAGGGGCCACGAGGGCTCGAATACAACAGCTCGAGAGCACAAGGTTAGCGGAAGCAAAAGTATTTGAGTACAGACACAAGAATACAAGGTTGCCTTAAGAAAGCTAGCACAAATAAAAACAGATCGAAAAGGCGAGGCCTCCTGCCTGGGAACCTCCAAACTACTCCTGGACAAAGGGGAACTCGACGTTGTAGTAGGCATCGGGGGTCTTCATGTTGTGGTGGTCGGCATCCGGGATCTCCTGCCCCTGGACTCCAAGGCTCCAACGTCGAAAGCAGCGGCCGATCAGGAAAAACAATAAAAGGGGAAAATAAAGCAGGTGAGTATCTAGCATACCCGCGAGTCTTGCGTCCGCTACTAAGCATTATGCATTGTATCAAATGGAAAGGGGAGGCTATATATATTGGACTGCAAGATAGAAATCAGAATAAGGGTAAGAAACTAGGCCTATCGAAGACTCGCATCTTCCGACGAGTCTTGCAGCATGAGGAGAGAATAGCCAACAGTTCAATATAAAGCATAAAATAACAATGCAGTAGAAGTTGCTGCAACATTGTATAATAGTAACTTGTAATAATTAACAATGCCTCCGAGATCACCTCCTCGACATCCCCGCGAGGAAGAAAACCCGGAACCATACAGTTTAATAATAATAGTTTTTAGTGGTAAGATCTAGCTTCAGCATAAAGCGTCCTGTTACCGTGGACACGGCTATTCGAATAGATTAATCTTCCCTCCAGGGGTGCACTTGTGTTACACTACACGCACGGATCTCCAGGGTGGAGGGAACCTTGTTAGGGAACGCTCCACCGAGGCTATCCGACACTTCATAGCCCATCTTTCAAACTCAACAGAGAGGCCATCCGCCGGTCTAAATCCGATGTACGCCGGGCCTTGGACCCCAACCCGAACGTACTCCTGCACGGTGCGTGGCTGGCCGGTGAAGTTAAAGCAAATCCAAATAAGACACCACCGCGCGAGCAAATAAGACAACACCACTTCCCGGCGGAGGCCGCGGTACTGCTGACGTCTGAAGAGTCCTCGGACGACACTATGAAGCAGAGGAGCCCATAACTCGTAATTCCCACGGGTAGGTAGTGCGTACATGGCATATAGCCAACTCAAGACATTCACTGAACCATTAGTCATTTTATTAACTTGCGGGACAACCGTTATCGTTGCCTCGACTTAACCGACCCGCAGACAACGACAGCAGTCAGGACCACCAGTATATCGGTGCCTGCCCTGTCGTCCCACCAAGTATCTGCGGTTACCAACAAGGTGAACCGTATTCTTACCTTGTCCCGCGTGTGCTACTGGAGGAGATCGACTTTCGTGGTTTGGTAACTCTCGTGGCCAACGATCAGGGGCCAAGCACACCGCTACACTGGTCGAACCCTCCCTGTCGTCCCGTCGCAATACCTCTCGCAGGCACCGTTGGGTCGCTCGACTTCTTATCTGAAGGACAACCGTTGCAAAGGTACCTAGAGCGGCTATACAGAGTATGCAACGAGTGGAGTACGAGGATTACTCCTCGATAGTTTCACTTGATGTGGCTCGGCAGAGCCGAGCTAGGGGGCCTCAGGCGGTGTCTGCACTGTACCGTACCTGTTGCAGTTATAATAAGACGTATCCGCGTCACTCCCCTGAGTGATCACGACCCTGCTATCTAATCCTAGCTAACAAAGCGCAGGGCTGACTGCTGAATATAGTATATATTTATAAGGCAGCATAGGATAAAGGAAGGTACATCAAGGGGCGACAAAAACAGGCTAAGCAATTTAATAGGATTGTAATCGTAGCAGCAGTAGTAACCATGCCTAGTGCAAGAAATGTACGGAAAGATAGGCGATATCTGGGGAAGAGAATGGCTCTGCTTGCCTGGAAGCTCGACGGTAGGGGTAGGGTCGTCGACGAAGTAGTCGTACTCACATGCGGTGTAGTCGGCGGCAGAAGCGGGGTCTACCGGAGATTAAGGGGGGGGGGGAGAAACAGTAAATACAAAGCAAGCATATACAAACAGATGCATGTCATGCCAGATGCAATGCTAACAGGGTTCTAACGCAGTGCAATGCACGTTGGTCAGAGCGGAAATTCATCCGGGGATGAACTCTCAGCTCCGGGTGATTACCGGACAGGGTGTCTGGAAGGGGGAGATATCATGCCGGAGGTGTCGTGGACATCCGACACATGTGTGGGTGGTGTATCCGGGTTAGTTGATCTATTCCGAACAAATTTCGTGTTCGAAATAAATTCATCCGGGTACTTTAGCAGTACCGGACAATTTATCGGACAGTCGGTCCGGAGGGGGATGGTTCGTTGTTTGTTGTGTTAGAGGGGTGTGATAGACATACGGATAGTGTATTCGTATTAGTTATATTTTTCTGATCAATTTCCATGTATAAATTATTTTCATCCGATTTACGGTTGAAAAGATATTAATTTTAAAAGTTTAATTCAATTTAAATCATTTTATAATTTCTTTTATTATTTAAATAAACATTACCCATAAGGGGTTGACTGGTCAAACCCCTGACCAGTGGGTCCCACTGGTCAGCCTCTGTTATTTATAAATTGATTTAATTTAATCGATTAATCCAGTGAACCCACATGTCATACACTGATTATTTATAATCTAATTTAATTAATCTAATAATCTAGTGGGACCCAGCTGTAAGTGACACATGTGTTAATTAACCGTTATTTTTAATTAAAAAATTGCATGGGCCCACATGTCATTGTCACATGTTTAATCTAACAGATTAACTTAACCACTAGTTAACTATTGGCCTTGGGCCCACCTGTCATTCTAAGGGGATAAGTTTAACTTAATTTTAGTTAGCAGTTTATTAGGGGGTGGGCCCCACATGTAATAGACTAGGGGGGTTATTTTTCTGTTAACAATGGGTTAGTCTAAGCAAGGGGGTTAGCAGCCTAATTAAGCCGACGGGCCTACCAGCCAGTGGGTTTAGGGGGGGGCAGTTGCCCACGGTTGCCTAGAGAGAACGCCGGCGGCCTGGCTCCGGCACGGCCGCGAGGCGTTCCGGCCAAGGGAGCCCCAGTGGGGGGGGGCGAGGCGTGGCCACGCACGGCGTGCGCACTGGACGCGGGCGAGGCGCGGGGCTCGGCAATGGCAGCCGCGGGGGCGCCCGAAGCAGGGGACGGCGGGGAATGGTAGTACGTCGGCGGGAGGCAGCAAGAGGAGAGGGGATGGGGCGGTTGCTCACAGCGTTGACGAGGAGAAGCTCGAGGGGCCGGGTATCCGTCGACGGCGACGAATTTTGACGCCGGCGTCCAGCGTTCGTGGAGTCAGAAAGAGGCACGGGCGACGAAACAAGGCCTCCTTGGCCTCGATTCGATGACGGAGACGAAGCATTCAACCCTGGCGGGGCCCTTGGACACCACACTGTAGCGCAAGGAAGGCATTGGCCATGGGCACGAAGACGACGCGACGACGGCCATGGTAGCTCGGCGGCGACAGAGACGCCGTCTCCTCTCCAGATCGTGGGAGGGGTGAAGGGAGAAAGGGGAATGGGGAGGGAGAGGATAGTACTGCCAGGGGGGGTCCTTATCCCTCGGGAGAGGGGGGCAGGTGAGGGGAGGGGCCGACGCGCCCGTGCTCTCTGTCCATGGCGACAGTGGATCAGAGGGGAAGAGACAAGGGGGAAACATGGGAGGGAGAGGGGTTGGGCCCGGGGTTGCCTCACCCCCGGCGTAGTACATGTTTTTTTATTTAATTTCTCTTTTGTATTCTTTTGTTATTTTTGTTTTCTGTTTTTTCTGTTTGTAATTAGTTTAAAGTATTTTACATTTTTCTACAACATAAAATTTGTTGCAAAATTATTGTTGCATCATAGTTAAGTGCCACAAAAAGTTTGGGCATTAATAAAAATCTTTTAGTATTTTGTTTTATTTAAAAGGCATTCAATATCACTGTTTGACCACTGGTATTATTTGTGTATCATTTTTAAACATGGTAATAAAATCCCATTTCACTTTTAATATAGCCTACTGTTATTTAGGTATTTTATTAAATTGGTTTCACAATTATTATTTTTGTTCATTTAAAACTTGCACTTGTTTATTTTATTCCATGGCAATTTAATAGTTTCCTAAAGCTATTGTTTTATTTAATTTATTATACCTCAATATTACTATACCATTTTAATAAAATAACCACTTCTATATAATCGTGGCCTAATGATTGCTAGGCATTTTATAAATAGATTCCACAGTGTTGGTTTAACTAAGATTTCCATTCCCAATTTTTAATTCACTTGGCAATTTAACAATCCAACATCCTTGGTTTTCATAATCATCACTGACTTGTGATTATTCAAATGGCTAGGAGTTGACTTGGTTTAGGTATTTGTAAAATGGTTATCATACACCCACAATTTCCTTGGAGCAAGATTATAATGTGAAAAATTTATTAGGGTGAGAATCTGACAGAGCCATGATCAAAGGTGATCATGGTTTGATCATCAACAATAATGACCACTAACAGTGGAATCAGTGTAGTGATTACTGTTACTGATTCTGAGGGTGTTACAAATCTCCACCACTATAAAGAATTCTCGTCCCGAGAATTAAAAGTAGTGTAAGGGGTAGAGTTTCGGTTTCGCCTTCTAACAAATCTTCTGGTTCTTGTTGTCCTACTCGAAGAAATTAATCCTTCACGTTGAGGCCTTCACTGCTCCGCATCGGTGCATCTCGATGGGTTTTCATCCTTTCTTCGGGGCTTCATCGCACTCACAAACAGGTTAAGAGGTAAAGCTTAAGGGGGTCGGATCGATACAAGATCAGTCGAATGGGGTTGCTCAAGGGTATGGGGTACAAGTCCTTCCGAGTTTAACCTCAGGGAAGTACATCGTGAGAAGTTTTAAGCGGATAGGCACGTATTCGATGCCGATGACGGAAGATGGGAAAGGGGCCCCGATCATCATACACAATCATCGAGTCTGATATCGGACGGAATATCACAAGGTCGATGACAAGAGTTAGGTTTCGGTCCTGCGGAACTGTGGGTTATGGGCCCACATTGAATAAGAAGGGTGGTGACAAACAATGCGATCAAGTTGCAAGGTAAGTTAGAGAACAACTTGTTAGCTATGTCGGCAACAATGTCGGTACCAAGGGCGAGGTACAAAGAGATCATTTTCCTGCTCGTTAATACGAGGCGGACCAATAGGTAAAGTTCTCATCCATCGGGGGTCACCGAAAGGTTATCAACAATAGTAACAGGTTGTACGGACAAAGTAGTACACCGAAGTATTTACATAAGCAGGGAATTATCACTGCTCAGATAATTTATATTAAAAGAAAGGTTAAACAGACAAATGGAAAGGAAATTGTGATGATACACAAGTATTCAGTTTATATCCTTCCCAAGGAGAGTGGAGCACGATATACACGACCAAGTTTTTATTGGCCGGGTGTCAAAGGAGGTTGTCGATGATAACACAAATCATCGAGGGCAAGGATGGTATTTCTCACCATGAATTCAATAGACACATGGAAGAAGCAAAAATGCTGATGATGACCTCGACACATCATGTCAAAAGGTTTCCAGAAAATACAATCGAACAACGACGACATCAAGCAAAAGGAATGGTGAAGCAAAAGTATTCGATGTTCCCGGTTGACGACAACCCAGAACCATGAAATTGCTATGACAGGGATAGGCATTGTTTCATCACAATTCATAAGATGTAGTGCAAAGGCATGATATCCTCGAGATACCAGGGGTAATACTCGAAGGTCGAATGGTGGATCATAGGTGCAGAAGAATTTACACCAAGGGGTTAATTATCAATACGAGAAGCTTTCATGATAAGTTCTACATCGTATCCATGGGCATGAACACAAGGTTCAGGGTCGACTCCCACTTCTTCAATGTATAACCCTTCATTCACTTCTCGCTTTCGGGGAGGTGGTAGGATTGAAAGCTCATTTGAAGGGAGGCCAGTAGAGTATAACCCGCATAAAGTTTGGGTTATACAGATTAGGGGAAACATAGGGTTAACCCATCGGGCATTTTGAAACCCATACAACAAATATCATAAGCAAGGGATACCAAATCGAAAGCAGAAGGCTCACGAAACCGAGTAGATGATATCATTTGCAAGAGGCATCTGATATCAGGGAAAATCATGAATGACTTAGGGTACAAGGGGACGGTAGGTAGTAATCCACCAAAAAGGTCACGTGGTGTACAGAGAGTCTAGGGGCGAGTATCGGTACTCAACCATAAGAAGAAAGAATGTCAAAGCATTGGAGATAGAAGCATCGGAATAATTCGATGCTTAAGTACAAAGAAATTATGACTTCCATATCGGTGTATCAGATTCAGCTACATCGATCAAACATGAATAAGTTGAATAGGAGCTTCACGGTTAATCAATTAAAGTTTGTTTTACCGAGAACCAGCTCATTTCCGGAATGACGTCTGAACCAGAAGAATGGATTCGTAGGGCTCAACTTATAATTGCGTGCACTTGCGCACACGATGATTCAACATATCAGAATGGCAATGCCAAGGGAGGTCAACAAGGACTACAAGACAAACGGGATTAATCATAGTGCAAGAAAGTAAGAGGAATCTCCAAAGCAGTAGGCTGCCGAGGATTGTCGCGAGATCGAATAGTATTTCAAAGTATTTTTGGGAATCACGGGAACAACTTAGGATGAAAGGATCCTCGATAAATGTGAGGAATTATCCGCAGGGTGAAAGGAAGCTGCAAGGCAGTAGGCTCAAAGGATTTTCGAAACAACGGAAAGTATTTCGATGCATCTTGTGAACACAAGGGAAATTGGGATTGAATGGATGAACGAAACGTGTATGTGGTTATACATACGGACTTATCGGTGGCAGTGAATTGTAAAGGTGATCAGCACATAAGGTCTCGGGAATTTTATCGGAGAGTAATCTTCGGTATCTTCTCGTGAAGCAAGAGATCATCTGTAATGAGGGGCTCTCCGGGAGGAAGTAGTCACGAGAACCTAAAGTCAGAGTTAGCAAAATCTTTAACCCGAAAAGAGGAGAGAGCAGAGTCCCAGAGTAAAGGTACAGAGAAAAAGTATCCTAATACCACCCAGTTGGCGACGTGGGCCGATAAGCCACACGACACTGTTAGTAAATTAGTTTTGCAAGAACTAGACTGGACTTCGACCAAGGAGTTGGGAAGGGGGTATCCTACATGCAGTAGGCTCTGATACCAACTTGTGATGCCCCCAAAATCAGACCGTGTACAATAATCATACACGCAAGGTACACGATCGAGATCAGGGACTCACGGTGAGATATCACAACACAACTCTACAAATAAAATAATACAAGATGTTTAATACAAGCCAGGGGCCACGAGGGCTCGAATACAACAGCTCGAGAGCACAAGGTTAGGGGAAGCAAAAGTATCCGAGTACAGACACAAGAATACAAGGTTGCCTTAAGAAGGCTAGCACAAATAACAATAGATCGAAAAGGCGAGGCCTCCTGCCTGGGAACCTCCAAACTACTCCTGGACAAAGGGGAACTCGACGTTGTAGTAGGCATCGGGGGTCTTCATGTTGTGGTGGTCGGCATCGGGGATCTCCTTCTCCTGGACTCCAAGGCTCCAACGTCGACTGCAGCGGCTGATCAGGCAAAACAATAAAAGGGGAAAATAAAGCAGGTGAGTATCTAGCATACCCGCGAGTCTTACGTCCGCTACTAAGCATTATGCATTGTATCAAATGGAAAGGGGAGGCTATATATAGTGGACTGCAAGATAGAAATCAGAATAAGGGTAAGAAACTAGGCCTATCAAAGACTATCATCTTCCGACGAGTCTTGCAGCATGAGGAGAGAATAGCCAACAGTTCAATATAAAGCATAAAATAACAATGCAACAGAAGTTGCTGCAGCATTGTATAATAGTAAGTTGTAATAATTAACAATGCCTCCGAGATAACCTCCTCGACATCCCCGCGAGGAAGAAAACCCGGAACCATACAGTTTAATAATAATAGTTTGTAGTGGTAAGATCCAGCTTCAGCATAAAGCGTCCTGTTACCGTGGACACGGCTATTCGAATAGATTAATCTTCCCTCCAGGGGTGCACTTGTGTTACACTACACGCACGGATCTCCAGGGTGGCGGGAACCTTGTTAGGGAACGCTCCACCGAGGCTATCCGACACTTCATAGCCCATCTTTCAAACTCAACAGAGAGGCCATCCGCCGGTCTAAATCCTAAGTACGCCGGGCCTTGGACCCCAACCCGAACGTACTCCTGCACAGTGCGTGTCTGGCCGGTGAAGTTAAAGCAAATCCAAATAAGACACCACCGCGCGAGAAAATAAGACAACACCACTTCCCGGCGCAGGCCGCGGTACTGCTGACGTGTGAAGAGTCCTCGGACGACACTATGAAGCAGAGGAGCCCATAACTCGTAATTCCCACGGGTAGGCAGTGCGTACATGGCATATAGCCAACTCAAGACATTCACTGAACCATTAGTCATTTTATTAACATGCGGGACAACCGTTATCGTTGCCTCGATTTAACCGACCCGCAGACAACGATAGCAGTCAGGACCACTAGTACATCGGTGCCTGCCCTGTCGTCCCACCAAGTCTCTGCGGTTACCAACAAGGTGAACCGTCTCCTTACCTTGTCTCGCGTGTGCTCCAGGAGGAGCTCGACTTTCGTGGTTTGGTAACTCTTGTGGCCAACGATCAGGGGCCAAGCACACCGGTACACTGGTCGTACCCTCCCTGTCGTCCCGTCGCAATACCTCTCGCGGGCACTGTTGGGTCGCCCGACTTCTTACCTGAAGGACAACCGTTGCTCAGGTACCTAGAGCGGCTATACAGAGTCAGCAATGAGTGGAGTACGAGGATTACTCCTCGATAGCTTCACTTGATGTGGCTCGGCAGAGCCGAGATGGGGGGCCTCAGGCGGTGTCTGCACTGTACCGTACCTGTTGCAGTTATAATAAGACGTATCCGCGTCACTCCCCTGAGTGATCACGGCCCTGCTATCTAATCCTATCTAACAAAGCGCAGGGCTCACTGCTGAATATAATATATATTTATAAGGCAGCATAGGATAAAGGAAGGTACATCAAGGGGCGACAAAAACAGGCTATGCAATTGAATAGGATTGTAATCGTAGCAGCAGCAGTAACCATGCCTAGTGCAAGAAATGTACGGAAAGATAGGCGATATTTGGGGAAGAGAATGGCTCTGCTTGCCTGGAAGCTCGACGGTAGGGGTAGGGTCGTCGACTAAGTAGTCGTACTCAGCAGCGGTGTAGTCGGCGGCAGCAGCGGGGTCTACCGGAGATTAAGGGGGGGGGGTCATGCCAGATGCAATGTTGATGGTGTTCTAACGCAGTGCAATGCACGTTGGTCAGAGCGGGAATTCATCCGGGGATGAACTCTCAGCTCCGGGTGATTACCGGACAGGGTGTCTGGAAGGGGGAGATATCATGCCGGAGGTGTCGTGGACATCCGACACATGTGTGGGTGGTGTATCCGGGTTAGTTGATCAATTCCGAACAAATTTTGTGCTCGAAATAAATTCATCCGGGTACTTTAGCAGTACCGGACAATTTATCGGACAGTCGGTCCGGAGGGGGAAGGTTCGATGTTTGTTGTGTTAGAGGGGTGTGATAGACATACGGATAGCGTATTCGTATTAGTTATATTTTTCTGATCAATTTTCAGGTATAAATTATTTTCATCCGATTTACGGTTTAAAAGATATTCAATTTCAAAGTTTAATTCAATTTAAATCATTTCACAATTTCTTTTATTATTTAAATAAACATTATCCATAAGGGGTTGACTGGTCAAACCTGACCAGGGGGTCCCACTGGTCAGCCTCTGTTATTTATAAAATGATTTAATTTAATCGATTAATCTAGTGGACCCACATGTCATACACTGATTATTTATTTTCTAATTTAATTAATCTAATAATCTAGTGGGACCCAACTGTAAGTGACACATGTGTTAATTAACAGTTATTTTTAATTAAACAACTGCATGGGCCCACATGTCATTGTCACATGTTTAATCTAACAGATTAACTTAACCACTAGTTAACTATTGGCCTTGGTCCCACCTGTCATTCTAAGGGGATAAGTTTAACTTAATTTTAGTTAGCAGTTTATTAGGGGGTGGGCCCCACATGTAATAGACTAGGGGGGTTATTTTTCTGTTAACAATGGGTTAGTCTAAGCAAGGGGGTTAGCAGCCTAATTAAGCTGACGGGCCCACCAGCGAGAGGGTTTAGGGGCGGGGGCAGTTGCCCACGGTTGCCCAGAGACAACGTCGGCGGTGTGGCTCCGGCACAGCGGCGAGGCGTTCTGGCCAAGGGAGCCCCAGTGGGGGGGGGGCGAGGCATGGCCACGCACGGCGTGCGCACTGGACGCGGGCGAGGCGCGGGGCTCGGAAATGGCGGCCGTGGGGCCGCCCGAAGCAGGGGACGGCTGGGAAGGGTACTACGGCGGTGGGAGGCAGCAAGAGGAGAGGGGATGGGGCGGTTGCTCACAGTGTTGACGAGGAGAAGCTCGAGGGGCCCGGGTATCCGTCGACAACGACGAATTTTGACGCCGGCGTCCAGCGTTCGTGGAGGCAGAAAGAGGCACGAGCGACGGCACAATGCCTCCTTGGCCTTGATTTGATGACGGAGACGAATCATTCAACCTTGGCGGGGCCCTTGGACACCACGCCGTAGCGCGAGGAAGCCGTTGGCCATGGGCACGAAGACGACGCGACGACGGCCATGGTAGCTCGGCGGTGACAGAGACGCCGTCTCCTCTCCAGATTGTGGGAGGGGTGGAGGAAGAAAGGGGAATGGGGAGGGAGAGGATAGTACTACCAGGGGGGGGTCCTTATCCCTCGGGAGAGGGGGGCAGGTAGGGGGCAGGTGAGGGCAGGGGCCGACGCGCCCGTGCTCTCTGTCCATGGCGACAGTGGAGCAGGGGGGAAGAGACAAGGGGAAACACGGGAGGGAGAGGGGTTGGGACCGGGGTGGCCTCGCCCCCGGCGTAGTATAGGGTTTTTTATTTAATTTCTCTTTTGTATTCTTTTATTATTTTTGTTTTCTGTTTGTTCTGTTTGTAATTGTTTAAAGTCTTTTACATTTTTCTACAACATAAAATTTGTTCCAAAATTATTGTTGCATCATAGTTAAGTGCCACAAAAAGTTTGGGCATTAATGAAAATCTTTTAGTATTTTGTTTTATTTAAAAGGCATTCAATATCACTGTTTGACCACTGGTATTTTTTTATCATATTTAAACATGGTAATAAAATCCCATTTCACTTTTATTATAGCCTACTGTTATTTAGGTATTTTATTAAATTGGTTTCACAATTATTATTTTTGTTCATTTAAAATTTGCACTTGTTTATTTTATTCCATGGCAATTTAATAGTTTCCTAAAGCTATTGTTTTATTTCATTTATTATTCCTCAATATTACTATACCATTTTAATAAAATAACCACTTCCATATAATCATGGCCTAATGATTGCTAGGCATTTTATAAATAGATTCCACAGTGTTGGTTTAACTAAGATTTCCATTCCCAATTTTTAATTCACTTGGAAATTTAACAATCCAACATCCTTGGTTTTCATAATCATCACTGACTTGTGATTATTCAAACGGCTAGGAGTTGACTTGGTTTAGGTATTTGCAAAATGGTTATCATACATCCACAATTTCCTTGGAGCAAGATTATAATCTGAAATTTTTATCAGGGTGAGAATCTGATAGAGCCATGATCAAAGGTGATCATGGTTTGATCATCAACAATAATGACCACTAACAGTGGAATCACTGTAGTGATTACTATTACTGATTCTGAGGGTGTTACAGCTTGGCTTCTTATCTTACTCTCTAGATCGTTAGCCACTTCATAAATGCTAGTGCGGCAGCAACCTCACCACTTACCCCTTCCTTACCGTAAACTACTAGTTGTCCTAGAAGGACGAGTGATGAAGTCCTTGCTGGGTTAATTGACCACTACAGTTGGATGCTGAGTACCTCTGTAATCATGATACTACCCCCAAACTCTTTTCAGGGTTCTTGACCGACAACAGGTACGGTGATCGACGTTTCACGTGGAGACTCGACGACGAATAGTTAGGAGGATCCCGGCGGAGGGCCTAGACCCGTGTGGTTATGGCGATCGATGTTTTTCTCTTCGCCAGTAGGCATTTGATTGTAGTCTATACTCAGACATGTATCTTCCGCTGTTGTATTGTATTAAGGCAGTTGTATGCCGATTGTATGAGATGTTGTATCCTTGTATCTGTAATGTTGTGATATCATGTTAGAAATCCGGGGCATATGGTTTTGTCATATGTCGCGGTGGGACCGATATGTGCTTCGTCCCCGGATCTGGGTGGAAACACCTAGATCTGGAACAGTACCGCATATCGGGCCTTAAAGTTCACTAGTGATGTCTCTCTCCCAAAAGACGATAAAATATCCATGCGAGGTAAACAAATTACATCTGGGCAATTGACAGAATTATGTGCGCAACTCCCCTATCTTGTAGACTGGAGTCCCCAGCAATGGCGCCAGAAATTAGCTTGATGGCTTCTCGCCCCTCGTTGGTTACCCCAAGTGGAAGGTTTAGAAGTAGACAACAACAAGTTTCTCTCGGTGAAGATACCAAGGTATAATCGACTAGTAGGACTCCAAGTACTACAAGTAGGTGACAATGGCGCTAGAAATTTTCCTTATCTTCAGAGGTTGACTGTAAGGCCCGATATGCGGTACTGTTCCAGATCTAGATGTTTCCATCCAGATCTGAGGACGAAGCACATATCGGTCCCACCGCGACATATGACGAAGCCATATGCCCCGGATTTCCAACATGATATCACAACATTACAGATACAAGGTTACAACATCCCATACAATCGGCATACAACTGCCTCAAATACAATACAACAACGGAAGATATATGTCTGAGTACAGACTACAAGCAAATTCCTAGTGGCAAAAGAAAAACATCGATCCCCTTAACCACACGGGTCCAGGCCCTCCGCAGGGATCCGCGTAACTAGTCGCCGTCGAGTCTCCACGTGAAACGTCGATCACCGGACCTGTTGTCGATCAAGAACCCTGAAAAGAGTTTGGGGGTAGTATCATGAGTACAAAAGTACTCAGCATCCAACTGTAGTGGTCATCTGACCCAGCAAGGACTTCATCACTCGTCATTCTAGGACAACTAGTAGTTTACGGTAAGGAAGGGGTAAGTGGTGAGGTTGATGCCGCACTAGCATTTATGAAGTGGCTAACGATCTAGAGAGTAAGATAAGAAGCCAAGCATTTGATGAGGAATCACCTCCAACAAGTCTGCTAACCACCTACTACGCAAACATAACACCTATCCTATCCTTGTCGTCCTCTTCGCATCCCGACGAAGAAGAAGCAGTCAAGGCACACACACGTTGATCAAGTTATATTAAGATTATCTCAGTTGTTGTTGTCTATGAACAAGGAGTAAGTCTCAAGTCGTCCATAACCGTGGGCACGACTTCTCGAAAAGATTTAACCCTGCAGGGGTGTACCAACTGCCCATTACGAGGCTCCGCACGCACATCCATCTCTCTTAGTTGCGACCCATCATAGGCAACAATTTTATGATTTAGTTCCAAGAGATCCGAAACGACAGGTCCCTCTAACTAACAACGAACAAATCCGGGTGGCCCCCGGTGAGTCGACATCCAACTCAGGAGCCGGCCGCTCTCTCGATCTGGTCTCTATCGTCTGTCTCGGGTTTGGATAGCCGGTTAATCACACATGGGAAACCGGGTCCTCAGCCGAACAAGGTGGGCCAGCAAGGGAACTAAGTACTCACTGGTCCGGGTTGGTTTGAAAACAACTGGCAGCTGACCAGCACACACACGGTTTCAAATGGTAAATCAGCTTGGGCCACCACTAGAAATGTTTGAAGCTAGGTAGGTAAGAAAATGGGACCCCATAATATCCCACACGCAGTTAGGCACGCTCAGTCTTAAAACCAATACCCGGAACTCGGATCCTAGGTGACTCGAATGGAACAAAGCGTCGGGGCGGGATAGCCTAGACCTTCCGTCCTTCGTCGAATATAGTCAACATTATAATAATAATCATATCATCAACAACAATATAATAATGTGATAACCCAAACCGAGGAGTAACAGGGTAACAACGTAGCATCCTAAGCATGCATACTAAGCATGTGCTGAGCAACGAGCAATAGTAACAAAGCAGTACAAGGTTTGCTGGGAGGGAACATGGCTGTATCGGTTTGAAAAAGGCTGTAAACATGTGGTAGGATCAAAACATCGAACCTAACCTAGACTAGCATGCAAACTGCTGGTTGAAATAGAATGGATCATAAGTAATGTATAATCCTTGCCTGTTGATAAGTCGGGTTCCGAAGGTGTAGTCGATCGCATGCTCGCAACGTCTCCGAAGGTACCCGCGGAGCACACAAGACGATAAACACTGGAAAGTAATCAACGAGCAAGCATCTATTACTACGAGGCAAACACGAGCAAGCATCAACAAGAAGCAACACGAGACATCGCACCTACCGTCGAGAGCGGTTACTAACAGGTTAAGTGGAGTATTCGTCACACACGACGATACCGCACATTTACAAGGGTTCAAATTGTTTAGCTATAGGTGATCAACAAAGGTTTGTTAACGTGGCAACTCAAGCAAGAATGGCATAGCACACAAAATGGCAAAAGGTGAAGCACAAAGTAAACTATCTATGCTAGACAATTTAAGTGAGGCACAATCCTAAACATGGCATAACACTAAGTGCCGCACGATGATTAAAGGATTTGGTACTGTTCTGTCCTAAACCATATTTTAGGTTGGTTAACAACAGCAAACAATAGCATAAACACAAAGTACACGAAAAACTAATCAAGTTACATATAAAGAACACCCCAAACGGAGTTACGGTAAAAAAGATATAAGCAAAACAAGTTACGGGCACAATCTGCCAACATCACGAAGCATACTTTAGAGCAATGTACAAACAGGTTAATCAATGCTAACATGCTCACAAATGATATGGAATTAAAGTAGACATGACAGGGAAGGCATGGCAAAAATAATCATGCAAAAAGGCATCATAAATCAGAAGATATTAAGCAAACAGCATGGCATCGCAAAGTAACAGACTTAGTGAAAAACAGAGGTGTCTGTCAAAAACAGCAGCATAGAAACTTTAGAGCTAAATATCTATATGACCAGCAAGCATATTATGGAAATGCAATACATGTAATGAAAGTAGACATGATGCTTAACAATATGCAATTGGAATCACTCAATTCCGATAAACGGTCGCGACACACTCGTCGACCGAAGTTGCAAAAAAATATAAACAACAACACACTAACAGCAGGGTAGCTACTTTGGAGAAAGATTTAATATAGCTAAAGCACCCAAACATGACAAGTTAAAGCATGGAAATGAAGTACACATGATGCTTAACACATAGGAAAAAGAATCAATGCAATAGGCCTCATGGATGAGTCACAATCATCATGCAAAGTTGCAACAAAATAATAACAGCAGCACTAAACAGGAAAAATTAGCAGTTTAACGGCCTGATGCCCACTTCAGCACACAATTACACAATCAAGATGAGCTCAAATGCAAAAAATTTCTACATACGAATGCTAGAGCACGCAAAACTGAGCAACTTTCGTTTTGGGGGCACGTTCATCGGAGCTACGGTTTAACGGGAAATTACAGCGCAAAACTGAAACAGCAGTAAAAATAATAAGGACTTAGGAAAATTTTACAGGTACTTCAACAGAAAAAAAAGGAGCTTGGGCCTCTTCTCACCCTTATCGGGCTGAAGCCCACTGGAGCAAAAGGAGGCGGCCTGGGCTGGGGGCGCTGGCTGGGCCGCTGGGGCTTCCTGGGCCGCGGTCGGCTGGCCAGCCCACGGCAGCAGCGGTTGGAGCGGCTGGATCGGGGAGGCTCTACCCCGCACGAGCGGGCATGTCCTCGAGGCCACCGGCGGCTCGCCGGCTGCCGCGATCCGGCGTGGGGCGGCGCACGGCGGCTTCAGACGAGGGGGCAGGGGGCGCACGGGTGGCCTTGGTCGCCGGATCCTGGCCGGAGGGAGCACGGGCGCCCGGCGCGGCGAGGTGAGGGCGCGAGCCCGAGCTCGGGCGGCTCTGCCATGGCGGCGGCGCCGGTGGGACCTGGAGAATGGGAACGGCGCGGGGTGAGGGAAGAAGAGGGAAGGAGAGGGCGCGAGGGGAGGAGGATAAGACCAGCGGGCGCGGAGGAGAGTGGTGCGGCGGCACTGCGGCCTGCCGGAGTGGAGGCGGCGGCTGCCTCCATGGCTGCGTGGTGGGAGGAGAGAGCAGGAGTTGGGGGTAACGACGTGGCACTATCTGAGCCCTCCAGGGCCAGATCCGACGGCTGGAAAAATCTGGGCTAGGGTTTGCTGCGAAAAATGGGGTAATTTTGGAGCAAAATTCCAGATCTGGGGGCTTGTGGCTGCCTATTTTGGCTAGGGAAACCCTAAGTGGGGTGGTGGTCTTTATATAGCCCCGGTGGCTGGCAGTTTGCAAAAACATCCCCGGTTTTTATCTCGCGCGCGCGGTGCTCACGTTTCTGACCGCCGGGGGTCCACAGTACCTCCGATTCGGGTAAAACTTTGAACTGCGCGATCGGCGCGTCGAGCCGGATGCGTTCACCTCGCGCTGGAACCGTTCCGAAAACACTTTCCGGCGCGCTATAAAAATATCCCGTTTAATTACTAAACGGGGTTTTTCGTTCCGTTGGCTGCGGCTGGTCTCGTGCGGTTTTTGCGACGGTGATTGGGTGAAACCCGGTGTCGCAAAGGTCGAGTGTCAGGTGGAAAGGGTCGGTCTCCGTCCGATACGAGATAAGAGGGAAAAAATAATCGCCGATCAATAAATCGGGGATGCAAACACCGCAAACAAATCAGGCAATCAATCAATTCACACCGAAAACAAAATTTTTAATTTTTGTGAAAACTGGGCTGTTACAATACAACACCACCAACAAGGGATCTCATCCCGAGATCCAGGACGATCTGGGGGAGAGGGGGGAACAGAAAAGAGAGATGATGATCTTCAACACCACCAACAAGGGACTCTGCTCCATGTCAACGTCCAGCTTTGGTTGAGATAAATTTCCGCAGAGAGACGACATCGTCGGAAAAACAAAACCGTCGGTGTCAAGAGGAAGAACGAAAGCTAAAACCTGGTCAAAGGGATAGTGCTTTTCGACGCAAGTCGTGAATGCACCGGGCAAAAGGAGGGAGGGCAAAGGACGACCCAGATGATATCCGAAACCAGAGAAGCTAAAGGTACTACAGGAATTCCCACCTGAGCTCGGAATCGAGACAATACGCTGCAAGCAAGGCATTGTAACAGTTCCGATACTCCACACACTCGAGATCCTAGAGTTTGAAGGGGATAAGAGGAGAATTAAAACACTTACGACACTTGTCCTGACCAGAGCAAGGGTAAGGAGTAAAAAGATTCCTACTCTCCGATAACTAACTTAGTAACTACAAAATAGTTTTTGTCTAGACTCGACTTCGGCCAGAGAGGGGATCCTACGGTCGGTAAGGCTCTGATACCAAGTTGCAAGGCCCGATATGCGGTATTGTTCCAGATCTAGATGTTTCCATCCAGATCCGGGGACGAAGCACATATCGGTCCCACTGCGACATATGACGAAGCCATATGCCCCGGATTTCTAACATGATATCACAACATTACAGATACAAGGTTACAACATCCCATACAATCGGCATACAACTGCCTCAAATACAATACAACAGCGGAAGATATATGTCTGAGTACAGACTACAAGCAAATGCCTAGTGGCAAAAGAAAAACATCGATCCCCTTAACCACACGGGTCCAGGCCCTCCGCCGGGATCCTCCTAACTAGTCGTCGTCGAGTCTCCACGTGAAACGTCGATCACCATACCTGTTGTCGATCAAGAACCCTGAAAAGAGTTTGGGGGTAGTATCATGAGTACAGAAGTACTCAGCATCCAACTGTAGTGGTCATCTGACCCAGCAAGGACTTCATCACTCGTCATTCTAGGACAACTAGTAGTTTACGGTAAGGAAGGGGTAAGTGGTGAGGTTGCTTCCGCACTAGCATTTATGAAGTGGCTAACGATCTAGAGAGTAAGATAAGAAGCCAAGCATTCGATGAGGAATCGCCTCCAACAAGTCTGCTATCCACCTACTACGCAAACATAACACCTATCCTATCCTTGTCCTCCTCTTCGCATCCCGACGAAGAAGAAGCAGTCAAGGCACACACACGTTGGTCAAGTTATATTAAGATTATCTCAGTTGTTGTTGTCTATGAACAAGGAGTAGGTCTCAAGTCGTCCATAACCGTGGACACGGCTTCTCGAAATGATTTAACCCTGAAGAGGTGTACCAACTTCCCATTATGAGGCTCCGCACGCACGTCCATCTCTCTTAGTTGCTACCCATCACAGGCAACCATTTTATGATTTCGTTCCAAGAGATCCGAAACGACAGGTCCCTCTAACTAACAACGAACAAATCCGGGTGGCCCCCGGTGAGTCGACATCCAGCTCAGGAGCCGGCCGCTCTCTCGATCTGGTCTCTACCGTCTGTCTCGGGTTTGGAAAGCCGGTTAATCACACATGGGAAACCGGGTCCTGAGCCGAACAAGGTGGGCCAGCAAGGGAACTAAGTCCTCACTGGTCCGGGTTGGTTTGAAAACAACTGGCAGCTGACCAGCACACACACGGTTTCAAATGGTAAATCAGCTTGGGCCACCACTAGAAATGTTTGAAGCTAGGTAGGTAAGAAAAGGGGACCCCATAAAATCCCACACGCGGTTAGGCACGCTCAGTCTTAAAACCAATACCCGGAACTCGGATCCTAGGTGACTCGAATGGAACAAAGCGTCGGGGCGGGATAGCCTAGACTTTCCATCCTTCGTCGAATATAGTCAACATTATAATAATGATCATATCATCAAAAACAATATAATAATGTGATAACCCAAACCGAGGAGTAACAGGGTAACAACGTACCATCCTAAGCATGCATACTAAGCAGGGGCTGAGCAACGAGCAATAGTAACATAGCAGTACAAGGTTTGCTGGGAGGGACATCGCTGTATCGGTTTGAAAGAGGTTGTAAACATGTGGTAGGATCAAACATCGAACCTATCCTAGACTAGCATGCAAACCGCTGGTTGAAATAGAATGGATCATAAGTAATGTATAGTCCTTGCCTGTTGGTAAGTCGGGTTCCGAAGGTGTAGTCGATCGCACGCTCGCAGCGTCTCCGAAGGTACCCGCGGAGCACACAAGACGATAAACACTGGAAAGCAATCAACGAGCAAGCATCTATTACTACGAGGAAAACACGAGCAAGCATCAACAAGAAGCAACATGAGACATCGCACCTACCGTCGAGAGAGGTTACTAACAGGTTAAGTGGAGTATTCGTCACACACGACGATACCGCACATTTACAAGGGTTCAAGTTGTTTAGCTACAGGTGATCAACAAAGGTTTGTTAATATGGAAACTCAAGCAAGCATGGCATAGCACACAAACATGGCAAAAGGTGAAGCACAAAGTAAACTATCTATGCTAGACAATTTTAGTGAGGCACAATCCTAAACATGGCATAACACTAAGTGCCGCACGATGATTAAAGGATTTGGTACTGTTCTGTCCTAAACCATATTTTAGGTTGGTTAACAGCAGAAAAAAATAGCTAAACAAAAATTACAAGAAAAACTAATCAAGTTACATATAAAGAACACCCCAAACAGAGTTACGGTTAAAAACATATAAGCAAAACAAGTTACGGGCACAATCTGCCAACATCACGAATCATACTTTAGAGCAATGTACAAACAGGTTAATCAATGCTAACATGCTCACAAATGATATGGAATTAAAGTAGACATGACAGGGAAGGCATGGCAAAGATAATCATGCAAAAAGGCATCATAGATCAAAAGATATTAAGCAAACAACATGGCATCGCAAAGTAACAGACTTACTGAAAAACAGAGGTGTCTGTAAAGAATAGCAGCATAGCAACTTTATAGCTAAATATCTATATGACCAGCAAGCATATTATGGCAATGCAATACATGTAATTAAAGTAGACATGATGCTTAACAATATGCAATTGGAATCACTCAATTCCGATAAACGGTCGCGACACACTCGTCGACCGAAGTTGCAACAAAATATAAACAACAGCACACTAACAGCAGGGTAGCTACTTTGGAGCAAGATTTAATATAGCTAATGCACCCAAACATGACAAGTTAAAGCATGGAAATGAAGTACACATGATGCTTAACACATAGGAAAAAGAATCAATGCAATAGGCCTCACGGATGAGTCACAATCATCATGCAAAGTTGCAACAAAATAATAACAGCAGCACTAAACAGGAAAAATTAGCAGTTTAACGGCCAGATGCCCACTTCAGCACAAAATTACACAATCAAGATGAGATCAAATGCAAAAAATTTCTACATACGAATGCTAGAGCACGCAAAACTGAGCAACTTTCATTTTGGGGGCACGTTCATCGGAGCTACGGTTTAACGGGAAATTACAGCGCAAAACTGAAACAGCAGTAAAAATAATAAGGACTTAGCAAAATTTTACAGGTACTTCAACAGAAAAAAAGGAGCTTGGGCCTCTTCTCACCCCTATCGGGCCGAAGCCCACTGGAGCAAAAGGAGGCGGCCTGGGCTGGGGGCGTTGGCTGGGCCGCTGGGGCTTCCTGGGCCGCGGTCGGCTGGCCAGCCCACGGCAGCAGCGATTGGAGCGGCTGGATTGGGGAGGATCGTCCCCGCACGAGCGGGCGTGTCCTGGAGGCCACCGGCGGTTCGCCGGCTGCCGCGATCCGGCGTGGGGCGGCGCAAGGCGGCGCAAGGCGGCTTCAGGCGAGGTGGCAGGGGGTGCACGGGTGGCCTTGGTCGCCGGATCCTGGCCGGAGGGAGCGCGGGCGCCCGGCGCGGTGAGGTGAGGGTGCGAGCCCGAGCTCGGGCGGCTCTGCCATGGCGGCGGCTCCGGCGGGACCTGGAGAAAGGGAACGGCGCGGGGTGAGGGAAGAAGAGGGAACGAGAGGGCGCGAGGGGAGGAGGATAAGACTAGCGGGCGCGGGGGAGAGGGGCGCGGCGGCGCTGCGGCCTGCCGGAGTGGAGGTGGCGGCTGCCTCCATGGCTGCGTGGTGGGAGGAGAGAGGAGGAGTTGGGGGTAACGACGTGGCACGATCTGAGCCCTCCAGGGCCAGATCCGACGGCTGGAAAAATCTAGGCTAGGGTTTGCTGTGAAAAATGGGGTAATTTTGGAAAAACATTCCAGATCTGGGGGCTGGTGGCTGCCTATTTTGGCTAGGGAAACCCTAAGTGGGGTGGTGGTCTTTATATAGCCCCGGTGGCTGGCAGTTTGCAAAAACATCCCCGGTTTTTATCTCGCGCGCGCGGTGCTCACGTTTCTGACCGCTGGGGGTCCGCAGTACCTCCGATTCGGGTAAAACCTCGAACTGCGCGATCGGCGCGTCGAGCCGGAGGCGTTCACCTCGCGCTGGAACCGTTCCGAAAACACTTTCCGGCGCGCTATAAAAATATCCCGTTTAATTATTAAACGGGGTTTTTCGTTCCGTTGGCTGCGGCTGGTCTCGTGCGTTTTTCGCGACGGTGATCGGGTGAAACCCGGTGTCGCAAAGGTCGAGTGTCAGGGTGGCAAGGGTCGGTCTCCGTCCGATACGAGATAAGAGGGGAAAAATAATCGCCGATCGATAAATCGGGGATGCAAACACCGCAAACAAATCAGACAATCAATCAATTCACACCGAAAACAGAATTTTTAATTTTTGTGAAAACTGGGCTGTTACATTGACGTGGACCTGCACACAACAACAAATAACTTTGCTCCCATCGACTCAGAGAGGTTGTTGATGACCCTCAACTGTAGGGGTTCGTTTGTAGCGTTTTTGATAAATAGGAGTGTCGATCCCAACGAGAAGCAAAAGGTATTGGTAAGTGACTTTGGTAAAGAAATAGCTGCAGGAACTGAAAGATAGCTTTTTAGGGGTTTTCGCTATAAGCAACAAAAAGGTAAAAGAGAGCAAAGTAAAAAAGCACTGAGGAGTAACAAGTGGCCCAATCCTTTCGAACAAAGGAGAGGCCTAGCAACTGAACTTATAAAGGCTAAAAGCGTTCTTGAGGACACACGGGAGAAATAGTCACGTGCTTTTGCCATATTCTGTATCGGTACTATGTGTTATGCTGATAAGTGTTGAGTGGGTGGATCTATGCTATTACACCATCTAGACTAAGATAAGTGCACTCTTATGATTAAACCTCGTGCAAGCATACGCAAATACAAGATAATAATTAAGGCAAAAGCCTAACCGTAGCAATACGATCGATGATCCATTATTCCCTTGTGCAAAAGCATGCGAACTTGGTTCAGGTTTCTGTCACTCCGGCAACCCACCGTAAGAATTCTTTATACACAATGCATTCCCCTAGGTCCTTAACAAGGCGAAGTGTTGAGTGTTCGACTCACAAAACACCACTAGGAAAATAACAACACAACCTAAGTATCAAACAACACATATTACTTCAACATCATATGACTACTAACAACTAGACTTCTCCCATGTCCTCAAGAACTAAAGTAACTACTTGATACACGAGATAACTTCTCGCACCTGGTGGGGTCACCCCAAGTGGAAGGTGAGATGTAGATAGCGGCAAATTTCCCTTAGCAAAAATTCTAAGGTTGAGTATCGTCCAGGAGGACTCCAACGGCAACAAGTAGGTGGTTTGGCAAGTGAGGCGCCGTTTTATGATAATTACTTGCTTTGACTGGACCTGCACACACAACAGATAGCTTTGCTCCCAACGAGTACAAAGGAGTTGTAAATTCCTCCGGCCTTGTTGTTTACAAAGGATAAAACGCACGGGATAATAGTGATAGTGATAACTACGAAAAAGTAAATACTAAAAGTAAATTGAAGGTGTAAACAGTGTTGGAAATATGGACCTGGGTCCTATGATGTTCACTAGTGATGTATCTCTCCCAAAAGACGATAAAATTTCCATGCGAGGTAAACAAATTACAGCTGGGCAATTGAGAGGATTATGTGCGCAAACCAATGCTAATTATGTTGTGCAGAAAGGAAGAGGCTCAACAGCATGGGCATCTTCATCTACCCACTAATCAACCACCTTGAGATATCTATCCAGAACATCTCGCTGGTATTAAGTTGTGAATCCCACCCAAAGTGTAAACTCAAAGCAACAGACAACTGCATTAAAGAACTTTGCGTAAAGTAAACAATCCTTGCACCCGCAAGTACAAGCACCGTTGTTTTCCCCCTTGTGGCAACAACACATCCCATAGACTCATGTTTCTGTCACTCAAGCTAGTCATCGGGGGGCATGAACCCACAATCATGCATAACGCTCCCTCTTGGAGTCACTACCTACTACTTGGCCAAAGCAATAAACAGCAACGGAGAACATGCAAGAATTAATCAAGAACATAAATATAAAAGAGGAGAATCAGATATATAACTCAATCACAATCTGGACATAATCTCATAATCCATCGGATCCCAGCAAAATCAGCATAGCAACAGCAGAAAAGATTACATATGTGCCTCGATCATGTAGGCAAGCTCACGAGGTCTAATCCATGAAGAACAAACAGGGGAGGAGAACATCATATAGCTACTGATCATAGACCCATGGTCCAAGGTGGACTACTCACGATTCATCCGGGAAGCATCCATGGTGGTGGAGAAGCTCCCGGAGGTGGTTCCTCCCTTCGGCAGGGTGCCGGGAAGAGGTCTTCTGGTGCTCCCGATCTTGGAAGTGCGGCGGCGGCGGAACAGAGGAGAGATTGCGAAAAAGGGTTCCGTCCCCGAGGGTTTCTCGTCACGGGGAATAAATAGGAGAAAGGGGGCAGACAGAGGTGGGCCAGGGGCTCCAGACACCCCACCCTGGCGCGGCCAGGGGCCTGGCCGCGCCCTCTGGCCGCATGGGGCCCCCTGGATCCCCTCTGGCCCCTCTCGGGCTTTTCTCTAAGCTTCATGTACGCTGATTTTCCTATATTTTTTCCGGATTTTTCTGGTACTTTTAATAAGGGGGGAAACCTGAAATAGAAAAACAGCAGAAAACAGGAACTGGCACTGGGGTGCACTGAGTTAATAGGTTAGTACAAATATGATCAAAAGTGTATGAAAGTGTATCTAAAACATAGCAATATCGCACAAAACATGCATGGAGCAAGAAGAAATTATGGATACGTTTGGGACGTATCAATATCCCCAAGCTTAATTCCTGCTCATCCTCGAGTAGGTAAATGATAACAAGCATAATTTCTGTGGTGACATGCTAAAAACCATATAAGAACTTTGTAAGTAAAGCAATCAAAGCATGCAATTCAATTCAAGTCATAACAGGCAAGAGTCTATATCTAGTATTGAAACAAGCAACATAAGAACATAAAGGTGCAAGAGCTCTCGCTGTCCGTGACTCGAATGTCTCCAAATGGTGTTTGCGTGCAAGAAAGGGGATAGGATATACGAGAAAAAGTATTTTTATGTTGAGAACTCAATCTACTAAAGTGTCACACTTGGTCTTCTTTGGAATCTTATCTTGACTCATCCCCAGACCACTAGCTAGGTACAAGTCAAAATGATCCACTCATTTTCGACATTTTGAGAACCCATGCAATGGATGAGCTTAAGCAAGAAAGTTGACACTTAGGATGGCAAAGAGAGAATAAGGTGGAGGAGGAAGACAAAAAGGGTGTGAAAGGCTCACATCATTGAGGACAATCATAGGCGAGAGAAAGCCAAATGATAGATATGATGTGAGGATTAGGGATTGCCATGCAACTGATGCACATATGAGCTAAAAGCTCTCCAATGGAACTAGTGGGGGTGCATCCAACTTGCTTGCTCAAGAAGACCTAGAGCTCATTTGAGGACGCTCATCATTGGAATATACAAGCCAAGTTCTATAGTGTGAAGGTCCCCACATAGCTATATTGATGAATGAGAATCTCTATGGAGTACAAGATAAAAGAAGGAGTACGAGTGTGGATCTCTCAAAAGGAATAGTAGTGTGCCCCCTTCTCTCTTTTTATTTCTTTTTTTTCTTTTTCTATTTTTTATTTTTTTGTTGGCCGAAATGGCTCTTTCTATTTAACTCTCATTTGTCCTCTTTGGGTTCTTTTAATTTTGTCCACTTTGGGATCTTTTAATTTTTTCCACTTTGGGATCTTTTAATTTTTTCCACTTTGGGATCTTTTTCTCACTTTAGGGGCAACACTCTATATATTACAAAAAGTATAGAAGATCTTTCACACTTTACAAAGTACTCAAATCATAAAGAAAATGTAACTATCATGATGTATGCAAATGTATGCCTCTACCAGTGTAGCAGGTTATGCAATGATACTAGCGCGTCATGTAGCAATGATTAGGGCAAGCCCAACTAGCATGCGGCTCATCGATCAAGCAAGTAGCATGTATGACATGAAGATCAAGTCATGAGAACATGGATGTTGCATGGAAATATATCTCGGAAAGGCTATGGAAATGCCTTGATAGGTAGGTATGGTGGCTGTTTTGAGGAAGGATATAATGAGGCTTATGATGACAGAGCCTATCGTGCCAAGGATTTGGATGCACCGGCGAAGTATGCGCCAACTCTCGAGGTGAGAAAGGGCAATGCACGGTCCTGAAGAGGCTAGAAAAATATGGATGGTGGAAGTGCCAACAATCGGATACTTGCATTAGTCAAAGGAAGTCATGCACTTATTATCGGTAACTCTCAATCTAATAAGGAGGTTTCACAAAGAGACAAGTACCCCGAGGAGGAGTGTATGTGGGTTTGGTTATCCTTGTGCATTGTAACAACCCATTTGCAATAATAAGAAATCACCATGAGATTGTACCTTGTCTGTTGACTTTGTAACTTGGCATGATGCTAAAGATTGAAATTTCATGTGGTGATTTAAATTTGCATTGGGATTGGAGCCCATTTGGTTTGTTTGAGTTTGCATCCAAAATGGTTCAAGAAGGGTGTTTGTAGAATTTTAATTGTTGCATGCATGCTCTCCTTGACCCCAAACTTGGCATAGCCAATTCCTTGCCCTCCCCAAGCTTTTTAAAAAGTCTTGCAACATTTTGGCCAACTTAAAAATGTGGGCCACAGTTCAATGTGATTTGAATTTCCGAAAATGGCCTCACATTTTAGTTGCTCCAAAAATGGCCAAACCAATTTTATAAATTGGGGAATATTGCAAGGATTCCAAAACACATTTTTGTATGTTTTTCTCCCTTGACTTTTTCTCTAGAAAAATGCTGGAAGGTTCTGTTATATTTTTAATGGAAATCTCTCTCATTTTTACTCTGGCAAAAGGTGAATCCAGGCCCAGCCTTCTGGCCTGGCTCCACTCACCGCAGCCCTGCCCAGCTGAATCGGTACGCCGGAGCCGTTTAGACCGTAGGATATTGATCCTACGCCGTGCATAGAAGGGAGCAGTGACGGCCACCTGCTCCGTTAGGCCGCCGTTGCGGACGTCGAGAGAGGAGGCTGCCGGAGCCGTCCGTTGTAGCCGTCTCCGGCCGTCACATCACGCGCCGAGCCCCCCTATAAGAGCCCCGAGGCCTAGGGTTCCTTCCCCCTCTCAATTAGTTCTGCCGCCGCCTCTCTTCTCGCCGGGGAGCTCCCCTGTTTCCGCCGATGAGGTCACGAATTCGTCTCCGCCGTGCGCCGCCGTTGAACCTGTGCTTGCACACGCCTTCGTGCCGCCCTTCCTAACCCGTTCCCACTTGCAGGAGCAGGAAAGGAGCTGCGCTGCGAGTTCGAGCCGACGACCTCTGTCGCGGGCCATCGTCTTCCCCGTCGTTGGTGGTGTCCTCCTCCTCCTCCTCCGTGCATTCGACGTCGCCCCGAGCACACCAAGGTGAGCCAGCACCGTCCCCATAGGCCGCGCGTTAGATCCCGAACGTGGTCGCGTTCTTCGTCGTTTCCGGCCGTTGTCACCGTCGTTGCCATGCAGACCGTGGCCGCCGTGGTCGTGGCATCTCTTGTAGCGTTGCGGGCGTGTCCTGGCTGTGTCCAGAGCGCGCCAAAGGCAGCAAAGCGCCCACCTTTGGCCAGGTGCGAGTGCGTCGGCCTCTGTCTGAAGCTTTGGAGTTGCAACGCCGCCCCGTTTTGCGGTGGAGTTGCCGTCGCCGTCGAGGTCGCTTCCGGCCAACCGTCGACGCCGGGCTGCTCTGGTATGTCCCAGCTGCAGATCCCACACGCTCATCGTGTAGCTAGGCACCCCGATGCGATGCCCGCCTCGTCTGAATGTCGTCAGCGGCGTAGCCGAGTTCTGAACTTGCTTCGCCGCCGCTCTGAACCCGGTGAACTAGAGCTCTCACCATGGCGTCCTGGAGGGCGTGTCCTATCTTCCCTGGTAGCTGGATGTGTGAGGAAGAGGCCCCACGCAGCCACTGCCCGGCCGGCGACGTGTGCTCGATGCGAGCCTCGCCGCAGTTGCGTTGTGTCCCCGGTCTGAACCTGAAGTTTTCGTCAGGTGACAGGAGGGTGTAGCTCCTTGTTGTTTGTTTCGTGTGGTTGTTCAACTGTCGAGCTGTAGCAGAGTGGTAGAGGGGGCTAGTGGAGAAGGGCACGGCCTGGGTTCGAATCCCCGCCAGAGCATCCCCCTTTTCTTTTGTTTTGATTTTTTCCACAACAAGCGTTTGGAACTTGGCCCATGTGGTTTCTACCACTGATGGGCTCGCGGAACTGGGCCGTGCGTAGAGAGAGAAGGAGAGATGAGCCCTGGCACCCGAGGGCAGCCCAGCAGGCCAGTGCCATCTTTTTCTTTTCTTTCCTTTTCTTTTTCTTTTTCTGTTTAATTCAAATTTGAATTTGAATTCAAATTCAAATCTGTTTTGAACTTTCAAATCATTTTGGGGCATCCCATATATGTTTCTGGGGTGGTTTGACCCACTGAACACAGTGGTGATGACCATTTTGTAATTTTCCCCCTCAAACTTTTCTGATGTTGGCAAATATGCAAATAGGCCCCTTTAATTCTTTTGTTTTTGCAATCACTTCCCAAAATTCAAACATGGCAACCCATATATGAATTTTGGGTAGTTTTTCCCAAGGAACAACATGGTGATATGGGAATTTTCATTTGAGCCTTTTCCAAAATGCAAGAAGTGAAACTTTGCACACAGGTCCCAAGTTCATGTCCATGTCATCTTCAAGTCTTTGCATCATCAACCAGCCCTTAGCATACTGTCATATGCAATGTGGCTGGGTTCCTTTCTTCTGTTGCACCTTTTCCGATGTCAAGTTCATAGACATCTCTCCGTCTCCGGAATCGATGTTTACTTTCACGTTGTAATTATTTCTGTTAATTGCATTGTTGATCATGTCATGTTGCCATGTTACTTACACCAAAAATAAGGCTAAGACCAAAGCCATTTTTACGTAAATAAATTGCATATGAAGTTGTTGACGTGTCGTCACCACCTTCATTTAAATCTGACTAGATAGGGTCACATCATGTCAAGTAAACTTGATCATACCATCTTTGCCTGTGCATTGCACCCATTGCGTACTTGTGTGCCTTTTTCCTTGCCGGTACTTTACGTTAGCACCTGAGACCGCCGAGGAGACTTACGTGGAGATTTCTGGAACCGAGCCCGAGGACCCTGCTGTGTCTGCTTCGACGACCAATTACCCAGGCAAGGGGAAGATTTATACCATTACTTGATACCTTTCTGCCTACCTGCCTAGCTGTAGTCTAGAACGTTTGCTTGATCCTATCCACCTGCTTATGCCACTTTCAACAACCAAACAACCATGATCCCCACGTCCCAGCGAAACATTGTATTGCTAAGTTACCGCTGCTCAGCCATTGCTTAGTATGAGTAGGAAAACTTGCTGCTTACCCTATGCTATGGTTTGGGATATCATGTTATTTAAAGAAGTTGGTTGATATTTATTATTATTATGATGTTAATATTATACTTGACGAATGATGGGAGACCAGGCTATTCCCGCCAGGTGTTTTGTTCCATTTGAGTCACCTAGGTCCCGAGTTCCGGGTATTGTGTTTCTTGACGAGCGTGCCTAATCGTGTGTGGGATTCTATGGGGTCCCCTTGTCTTACCTACCTAGCTTCATACAGTTCTAGTGGTGGCCCGAGCTGATTTACATTTGCAATGTGTGTGTGCTGGTGGTACCCCAGTTGTTTACAAACCACCTTGGGCCAGGAGGACTTGTGCCTTGGCTGGCCCACCTTGACCGGCTGAGGACCTGGTCTCATATGAGAATTTAACCGGTTATCCAAACCCGAGTCATACGGTAGAGACCGATTCGAGAGCGTGGCCAGCTTTTGAGTTGGGTGTCGACTCACCGGGGGCCACCCGGAATTGTGCGTTGTTAGTTAGAGGGTCTCTGACGTTCCGGAGTTTCAGGCGTCTACCTAGCCAAGTGGAAACCGGGCGTACATGCGAAGCCTATGATGGACAGTTGGTACACCCCTGCAGGGTTAAAGTTTTTCGAAAAGCCGCGTCCGCGGTTATGGACGACTTGAGACCTACTCCTTGTTCATAGAATAACATCATTTTGAACCTTAATTAAAACTTTCCTACCGTGTGAGTGCCTTGGCCGCTTTTCTTCGTCAAGGGGGACCGAGAGAAGATCCAGGTTGTGTTATGTTTGACGTAAGTAGGTGAATAGTGGACCTATGACACGATGTCACGTGTATTCTTGAATCTTACCCCTACTCTAATAGAACGATAGCCACCATATATGCTAGTGCGGCTGCAACCTTTACCTTTACCTTGTTTTACCGTAGGGAGTTAGTTATCCTGTAATGATATAATCTCACCCTTGTTTTCCTTTTGTTCTTTTACTGTTTTTCCTGATCGGCTGCTGCAGTGGACTACTACCTCGACCCGATCACTGGACGATACTTCGTGGAAGTGCCCCCGAAGGACGACGATGAGGACGTCCTCGTTCAGTAGATCCTATAGTTGGGCTTCGACGATCCGTGGGTGGACTATTTATGTGCAGCCCTCTCTAGGGCAATTTGAGTTTTGACCGTACTCGGTCGTGATTGTCTTCCGCTTGTTGCATGATATTCTGTTGGGTCCACGGACCTCTGAGATGTTGTAATAAATACCAGCGGCGATGTATGACCTAGACTCTATATATTTATTTCTTAGTATTAAGTTCATTGTTCATATACCTGTTGTCGAGAATCCGGCAGCGACACGAGTGCGAGTGTCGTGAGTCAGTGGCTCTTTATGCGCTACTAACTTGAGCGAGACGCGAAAGCGACTAACTCGAGTTAGCACCGCATCGGGGGCCTTACATGCATCCTCGACTCATGGTACGTGAGTGTACTCTAATATTTGACCCCTCCGAAGAGTAGTGATCCATCTAGTAGCTAGAGTTCTCAACTAATTTGTAGGTTTTGAAAATAAACACGGATTGCCCAAAATACGACATCTATCACTAATAGGCTAAAGCTCTTGACACCAAAAGTCCAAACATTACTCAAAACAATACCTCAAAACTTTTGCAAGTTACTACTACAAAAGAATAGCAACCTCAATTACCTACTTCAAGTCAAGACACAAAACTCAGTGCAACAGGCAAACTCTCTAAACAAGATAAACATGAAAACTCAAGAGAGTTCCAGCAACAAACTAAACAAAAGCTCTTTAAAAATATAAGCATGAAAGCTAAGAGCAAAACATGACAGGAGCTACGAAAAAGATAAAGAACAAACACAACAAAGATAAGTAGGAAAAGGTCCTATGTTGTGTTCTAAATTTTGGAAGTGGAGCGTGTTTCTCTCCAACACAAAGAAAGATGGGTTCTAACTTGTTATGAACAGCAAGCAAATCTAAAGAAAACTAAAAAAAAACCTAAGAGCGAGACGCTCCAAGAATAGCACATAACGCATGAAGTGATAAAAATATAGTGAAACGAGAGACGAACTGATAATTGTCAATGGAGAAGGGGATGCACGGGGGCATGCCCAAGCTTAGACGCTTGAGTCTCCTTGAATATTTCTTGGGGATGCATGGGGGCATCCCCAAGATTGAACGCTTGACACTTCTTAATCTTCTTTCATCATCTTCCCTCGCACACTTGAAAACTCCCTTCATACATAACTCATCATAATCTGATTAGCGAGGTTAGTACCCATAATAAAATAATTTTTCTCTACTGGAAATAAAGATAATATTTAATAGCTACTGTTTCTCAGGATTTCCAAAACATTTTTGCAAAGAAAAAGCAAGCTTAAGGTTTGCAAAACGAAGAAAAGGCAAAACAGGACAGAATCTGTGAAAAACAGACCAGCAGGTAGTAAAGAATTTTTTAGGGATACTTCTGCAACTCAAATAAAAAACTCAAAACATACGAAAGTTTCGTAATTGTATAGAGCGTTCTTCGTAAAAAAATAATCTCAAAAAGATGAACTGGGATTTTCCTCTGATTTTTCTAGTCACGAGGACAGAATCTGTTTTCTGGACAGTATGTCACAACTTTCACTTCCCTTGTCGTATGAGGCTATAAAAGGCACAAAGTGTAAGGCCCGATATGCGGTACTGTTCCAGATCTAGGTTTTCCCACCCAGATCCGGGGACGAAGCACATATCGAACCCACCGCGACATATGACAAAGCCATATGCCCCGGATTTCCAACATGATATCACAACATTACAGATACAAGGATACAACATCTCATACAATCGGCATACAACTGCCCCAAATATAATACAACAGCGGAAGATACATGTCTGGGTACAGACTACAAGCAAATGCCTACTGGCAAAGAGAAAAACAACGATCCCATAACCACACGGGTCCAGGCCGTCCGCCGGGATCCGCCTAACTAGTCGTCGTCGAGTCTCCACGTGAAACGTCGATCACGATACCTGTTGTCGATCAGAACCCTGAAAAGAGTTTGGAGGTAGTATCATGAGTACAGAGGTACTTAGCATCCAACTGTAGTGGTCATCTGACCCAGCAAGGACTTCATCACTCGTCATTCTAGGACAACTAGTAGTTTACGGTAAGGAAGGGGTAAGTGGTGAGGTTGCTGCCGCACTAGCATTTATGAAGTGGCTAACGATCTAGAGAGTAAGATAAGAAGCCAAGCAGTCGATGAGTAATCGCCTCCGACAAGTCTTGCTATCCACCTACTACGCAAACATAACACCTATCCTATCCTTGTCCTCCTCTTCGCATCCCGACGAAGAAGAAGCAGTCAAGGCACACACACAGGTTGATCAAGTTATATTAAGATTATCTCAGTTGTTGTTGTCTATGAACAAGGAGTAGGTCTCAAGTCGTCCATAACCGCGGACACGGCTTCTCGAAAAGATTTAACCCTGCAGGGGTGTACCAACTGCCCATTACGAGGCTCCGCACGCACGTCCATCACTCTCAGTTGCTACCCATTATAGGCAACCATTTTATGATTTAGTTCCAAGAGATCCGAAACGACAAGTCCCTCTAGCTAACAACGAACAAATCCGGGTGGCCCCCGGTGAGTCGACATCCAACTCAAAAGCCGGCCGCGCTCTCGAATCGGCCTCTACCGTCTGGATGAGGTCGGGTTAGCTACCCAAACAGATGTGGGCAACCCCCTAGCTCCCTGAGGTGGACCAACAAAGAAACCATGTCTCCGCTGGCCCAAGTTGTTTTAAAAGATATCTGCTAGGAGCGACCCGACAAGATATATATGCATGTTTTCAAATGGTAAATCAGCTTGGGCCACCTCTAGAAATGTTTGAAGCTAGATAGGTAAGAAAAGGGGACCCCATAAAATCCCACACACGGTTAGGCACGCTCAGTCTTAAAACCAATACCCGGAACTCGGATCCTAGGTGACTCGAATGGAACAAAGCGTCGGGGAGGGATAGCCTAGACCTTCCATCCTTCGTCGAATATAGTCAACATTATAATAATCATATCATCAACAACAATATAATAATGTGATATCCCAAACCCAGGGTTAACAGGGTAACATCGTAGCATCCTAAGCATGCATACTAAGCAGGGGCTGAGCAACGAGCAAAAGTAACATAGCAGTACAAGGTTTGCTGGGAAGGGACATGGCTGTATCGGTTTGAAAGAGGCTGTAAACATGTGGTAGGATCAAACATCGAACCTAACCTATACTAGCATGCAAACCGCTGGTTGAAATAGAATGGATCGTAAGTAATGCAAGTCCTTGCCTATTGATAAGTCGGGTTCCGAAGGTGTAGTTGATCGCACGCTCGCGTCGTCTCCGAGAGGTACCCGCGGGAGCACACAAGAAGTAAACACTGGAAAGCAATCAACGGTGCACCACTATTACTACGGAGCAATACAAGAGCAAGCATCAACAAGAAGACAACACAAGACATCGCACCTACCGTTGAGAGCGGTTGCTAACGATTTAAGTGGAGTACTCGTCACACACGACGATACCGCACGTTTACGGTGGTTCAAGTTGTTTAACTACAGGTGATCAACAAAGGTTGTTAACATGGCATAACACTCAAGCATGGCATATCACACAAACAAGTCAAGAGGTGTAGCATAAATAAACTATCTGATCTAGTCACTTTAAGTGGGGTGAAATCCTAGACATGCAAACTATTGCGGACCCCACGATAAATATTGCATTTGGTACTGTTTTCCCCTAAACAATATTTTATTATTTTTATTAGCAAGCAAGAACATAAAAAACACAATCTACATGCAATTCTAGTCAAGTTACATATAAGAAACATTTTAATCCGAGCAACGGATAAAAAGTTATAACAGTTACAGTTTACAGTGGCAGGCAGTGTAATTAGCAGTCAAACAGCATGTAAACAAAGTCAAACATGGCAAAGGAGCACAAATTATTAAACTATACACAATTCTAAGCAAGTTTCGTATTAAACGCGTCGCGATCGGAGCTACGGTTAAAAAGTTACGGCACTGCAAAAACTACTACACAATCTGAAAAAAAAACAGATAAAAGAAAAAGAAGAAAAAAAAACATAACAAAAAAAATAAAAAATAAAGAGAGAGCCTCACCCAGCTGGGCTGCGGCCCAACAGAGGCCTGGGAGGCCTGGGGCGCGCGGGCTGGCCTGGGCCTTGCAGGCCGCCTGGCTGCTGGCGGGCCGGGGCGCCAGGGCCCACCACGGCGGCTGGGACGAGCGCTGGCTCGGGCGTCCCGTGCCTCGTCCCGAGCTTGGACAGGGGCGGCGGCGCTAGCTCCCGCCGGCGGCGCACGGGCTCCCAGCGAGGAGGACGGCTGGGAGGCAGGGGCGGCGGATCCGGAGCGCAGGGGAAAGACCCGGTCGGCGACGCGCTTGGATCCGGGAAAGGGAGGCCGGCTGCGGAGCTTCGGGCGGGCGGCGGATGATCTTGAAGCCGGTCCATGGCGCGCCGTGGCTGCTGCGGCGGCCTGCAGAGAGGGAAGCAGCGAGGGTGAGAGGGAGAGGAGGAAGGGGAGGAGAAGGGAGCTGTGGGGCGAGGAGAAGGGGTCGTCGGCGCGGTGGCTCGCCGTGGCCGGAGAGGAGGAGCCGCAGCGGCTTCACAGGAGGAGGAATGGGAGGCGACACCCGGATGGGCTTCGGCGGGCCCGCGGCGGTGGAGGCTCGGCCCTGCGGGGCCCGGGCGCCTGGAGGCTGCGGTTGGTGGGAGGAGGCCAGATCTGGGCCGTCAGATCCCAGATCTGACGGTCTGGATCTGATGGGGCTAGGGTTTCGGTTTGGAGGGGGGTTTTTTCGCAGATCTGGAAGTTTGTGAGGGTGGTGGCTGCAAAATTCACATAGGGAAACCCTAATTGGGTGTGGGAGGCTGGTGGTCTTTATATAGGCAGGTTGGCTGGCCAGATGACGCAAACGCCCTCGGTACCCCTCTCGCGCGTCCGGCGAACGCGTTCGTGACCGCCGAGACTCCGTACGGACTCCGATTCCGACGAAATCTCGAACCACGCGCTCAGCGCGTCGAGCCCGTCAATCGTACCTCACTGCGGTGACATTCCGACAACATTTTCCGGCGCGCTATAAAAATATCCCGTTTAATTATTAAACGGGATTTTTCGTCCCGTTGGCTGCGGCTGGTCTCGTGCGGTTTTCGCGACGGTGATCGGGTGAAACCCGGTGTCGCAAAGGTCGAGTGTCAGGGTGGCAAGGGTCAGTCTCCGTCCGATACGAGAATAAGGGGGAGAAATATTCACCGATTATTATTTCGGTGAAGCAAACACTTCAAACAACTCAGACAATCAAACAATTCACACCGAAAACAAAATTTTTAATTTTTGTGAAATCTGGGCTGTTACAGGAAACACCACCAACAAGGGATCTCGTCCCGAGATCCAGGACGACCCGGGGGGAGGGGGTGGAGAGAAAAGAGACGACGATCTTCAACACCACCAACAAGGGACTCTGCTCCATGTCGACGTCGAACTTCTGTCGAGATAAATTTCCGCAGAGAGACGACATCGTCGGAATAACGAAAACGTCAGTGACAAGAGGAAGAACGATCGCGTAAACCAGATCAAGGGATAGTGATTTTCGACGCAATTCATAAAAAACCGGCAAAGGGATGGATGGCAATGAATGACCCAGATGATTCCCGAAGTCGGAGAAGCTAAAGGTACTACAGGAATTCCCACCTGAGCTCGGAATCGAGACAATACGCTGCAAGCAAGGCATTGTAACTATTCCGATACTCCACACACTCGAGATCCTAAAGTTTGAAAGGGGATAAGTCAAGAATAAAACACTTACGACTCTTGTCCTGACCAGAGCAAAGATAAGGAGTAAAAAGATTCCTACTCTCTGATGACTAACTTAGTAACTACAAAATAGTTTTTTGATCTAGACTCGACTTCGGCCAGAGAGGGGATCCTACGGTCGGTAAGGCTCTGATAACAAGTTGTAAGGCCCGATATGCGGTACTGTTCCAGATCTAGGTGTTTCCACCCAGATCCGGGGACGAAGCACATATCGAACCCACCGCGACATATGACAAAGCCATATGCCCCGGATTTCCAACATGATATCACAACATTACAGATACAAGGATACAACATCTCATACAATCGGCATACAACTGCCCCAAATATAATACAACAGCGGAAGATACATGTCTGGGTACAGACTACAAGAAAATGCCTACTGGCAAAGAGAAAAACAACGATCCCATAACCACACGGGTCCTGGCCGTCCGCCGGGATCCGCCTAACTAGTCGTCGTCGAGTCTCCACGTGAAACGTCGATCACCATACCTGTTGTCGATCAGAACCCTGAAAAGAGTTTGGAGGTAGTATCATGAGTACAGAGGTACTCAGCATCCAACTGTAGTGGTCATCTGACCCAGCAAGGACTTCATCACTCCTCATTCTAGGACAACTAGTAGTTTACGGTAAGGAAAGGGTAAGTGGTGAGGTTGCTACCGCACTAGCATTTATGAAGTGGCTAACGATCTAGAGAGTAAGATAAGAAGCCAAGCAGTCGATGAGGAATCGCCTCCGACAAGTCTTGCTATCCACCTACTACGCCAACATAACACCTATCCTATCCTTGTCCTCCTCTTCGCATCCCGACGAAGAAGAAGCAGTCAAGGCACACACACACGTTGATCAAGTTATATTAAGATTATCTCAGTTGTTGTTGTCTATGAACAAGGAGTAGGTCTCAAGTCGTCCATAACCGCGGACACGGCTTCTCGAAAAGATTTAACCCTGCAGGGGTGTACCAACTGCCCATTACGAGGCTCCGCACGCACGTCCATCACTCTAAGTTGCTACCCATTATAGGCAACCATTTTATGATTTAGTTCCAAGAGATCCGAAATGACAAGTCCCTCTAGCTAACAACGAACAAATCCGGGTGGCCCCCGGTGAGTCGACATCCAACTCAAAAGCCGGCCGCGCTCTCGAATCGTCCTCTACCGTCTGGATGAGGTCGGGTTAGCTACCCAAACAGATGTGGGCAACCCCCTAGCTCCCTGAGGTGGACCAACAAAGAAACCATGTCTCCGCTGGCCCAAGTTGTTTTAAAAGATATCTGCTAGGAGCGACCCGACAAGATATATATGCATGTTTTCAAATGGTAAATCAGCTTGGGCCACCTCTAGAAATGTTTGAAGCTAGATAGGTAAGAAAAGGGGACCCCATAAAATCCCACACGCGGTTAAGCACGCTCAGTCTTAAAACCAATACCCGGAACTCGGATCCTAGGTGACTCGAATGGAACAAAGCGTCGGGGCGGGATAGACTAGACCTTCCATCCTTCGTCGAATATAGTCAACATTATAATAATCATATCATCAACAACAATATAATAATGTGATATCCCAAACCCAGGGGTAACAGGGTAACATCGTAGCATCCTAAGCATGCATACTAAGCAGGGGCTGAGCAACGAGCAAAAGTAACATAGCAGTACAAGGTTTGCTGGGAAGGGACATGGCTGTATCGGTTTTAAAGAGGCTGTAAACATGTGGTAGGATCAAACATCGAACCTAACCTATACTAGCATGCAAACCACTGGTTGAAATAGAATGGATCATAAGTAATGCAAGTCCTTGCCTGTTGATAAGTCGGGTTCCGAAGGTGTAGTTGATCGCACGCTCGCGTCGTCTCCGAGAGGTACCCGCGGGAGCACACAAGAAGTAAACACTGGAAAGCAATCAACGGTGCACCACTATTACTACGGAGCAATACAAGAGAAAGCATCAACAAGAAGACAACACGAGACATCGCACCTACCGTTGAGAGCGGTTGCTAACGATTTAAGTGGAGTACTCGTCACACACGACGATACCGCACGTTTACGATGGTTCAAGTTGTTTAACTACAGGTGATCAACAAAGGTTGTTAACATGGCATAACACTCAAGCATGGCATATCACACAAACAAGTCAAGAGGTGTAGCATAAATAAACTATCTGATCTAGTCACTTTAAGTGGGGTGAAATCCTAGACATGCAAACTATTGCGGACCCCATGATAAATATTGCATTTGGTACTGTTTTCCCCTAAACAATATTTTATTATTTTTATTAGCAAGCAAGAACAGCAAAAACACAATCTACATGCAATTCTAGTCAAGTTACATATAAGAAACATTTTAAGCCGAGCAACGGATAAAAAGTTATAGCAGTTACAGTTTACAGTGGCAGGCAGTGTAATTAGCAGTCAAACATCATGTAAACAAAGTCAAACATGGCAAAGGAGCACAAATTATTAAACTAGACACAATTCTAAGCAAGTTTCGTATTAAACGTGTAAGTGCATCAAGTGCCCTCCCTTTGAGGTTTTGGAGTTTGATGACAAAACGGTTAAGGGACTGATGTGTTTGTGAGTATACACAGGAGAACAGTCCCTGATGAGGTGTTTAACCACCAATGTCGACCCCCAAAAATGTTGAGGAACATTGGAGAAAATGGTGCGTTTCCTGAAGAATGAAGTCGCGCGAAATCCTGAGGAAATAGGATCCTAAAGCGTTCGGTTGAAGCTGAAGCTGAAGACGATCCTGAGGAAGTTCGCGCTGAAGACGAAGTTGAAGCGTAGTCTTCGCTAAGACTTTTTACACTTCTTGAGTCATAGGAAAACACCGCACTGTTGGAGGGGTTGAAGAAAACGAGTTCCGAAGGTCTGAGGAAGTGCTCAGTTAGGAATCCTGAAGAAAAACCCTGAGGAAATCTCCTGCAGCAGAAGTTCAGTTCCTCGGGTGTCTGAGACGTTGTTCTTCAGGACACTGAGGAATCTGTCTTCGGTTGAGGAGTCTGGAGACTGCGAGTGCAGTTCTCCTAAAGAGAGTTATCTCCTGCAGTAGAAGTTCAGTTCCTCGGGTGTCTGAGACGTTGTTCTTCAGGACACTGAGGTAACTAACTTCGGTTGAGGAGTGTGGAGAGAGAATACTTTGACCGTGCCACGTGTTGCGTGGTGAGAGGCTAGAACCTGTCTAGCAACGGTCTGTTCCGAGGGCATGAGAGTAATTGCATGCATGGGCATTTATGTCCATTCACCTCAGGTTGCTCCGCGGCTATAAATAGCCACCCCCAGCCCCATTTGTGGGTTGGCTGCTCCGAGAGGAAAACTGACACTTGTCATTTGAGAGCAACCCACCTCTGAGGAAACTGAAGAACCTTTGTGAGGAAAATCACCAGCCTGAGTAGTTGAGAATTTCTAAGGAAGTCGGTTCGAGTGATCCGAACCTTTTTACTCTTGAAGACTGTGATCTTCCAGCCGGTGTAGTAGTCTTCAGTCTGAGGAAGTCAAGATGCAATTGTGACTTCCCGGAGTGACTGAGTCTGTGAAGGTTTCGGGAGTCTACCTTGAAGACTCACCTGAGTTATTGGACGGAGTCTGAGGACTTTAGTTCAAGGAGAAGAAGGTGAAGACTATGTCTTCTGAGTTGAATCTCAGCCTCTCCAACCAGACGTAGAGTTGTCACAGCAACTTGAACTGGTCTACCAAACCAATGTCTTCAATTACTGGTGACATCTCTTCAATCTCTTAAGATTTAGTATTATGTCTTCAGTATCTATGGTGACTTCCTGTGCTTCAGCTCTCCCTCTGCTAATTGTCTTCATACTATGGATCTGAAGCACTTCTGCTTATCTGAATTGATTTATTTCTGTTGCATTATGATGTGCTGCCCTAATGATTACATTCTGCAAAGTTTTATTTCTTCATGATTTTGGTTACTTCTTCAGCTTCATGATTGCTTCAGTCCTGAAGAAAAACAAAATCCTGTAGTAAATTTGAAAATCTCCCATTCACCCCCCCTCTGGTCGATATATTGCACTTTCAATTGGTATCAGAGCAAGGTACTCCCTTGTTCTGTGTGATTCGGTTTAACCACCTGGAGTTTTAGTTATGTCGACCTCAGGTACAATGAGCGTTGCCTCAAACTGCCCCATCTTCGATGGAACAGACTACCCATACTGGAAGAACAAGATGAGGATGCATCTTGAAGCCATTGACAAGGATCTGTGGGACATTGTTGAAGAAGGCATCCCTGAAGCAAATCTGATGACTACACCTGATGTAGTCAAGAAAAACTGGCAGCTTGATGCAAAAGCTCGAAGCATCATTGGTGGTCATCTCAATAAGGCTCAGTTCAACCGTATCAGTGGTCTGGATACTGCAAAGAAAATATGGACGAGACTGTCCAAAGTTAATGAAGGAGTCTCAGCTCAGCGAGACTCACGAATTGATACACTCCGCAGTCTCTTCAATCGGTTCAAGAGGCTAGATAATGAGCACGTACAACAAACCTTTGACAGACTCACTGACATATCCAATGAACTTCAGGCTCTTGGTGCTGTTGGTATCACAGATCATGAAGTTGTGAAGAAACTGCTGAGGTCACTGGATGACTCATTTGAGTTCCTATCACTGATGATTCAAGAAAGGCCAGACTTCAAGACTCTGGACCCTGCGGATATTCTCGAGCGCCTCAATGCTCATGAACTGAAGCTCTCTGAAAAACGAGACTTATACAGCTCCACGCCTAAGGTCCGCGCGCTAAAAGCTAGAGCACGAAGAGTGTCCTCTGATGAAGAGTCTGAGGCTGATACTGATAATCCTGAGACTCTCAGCCGTGAACTTGCTCTCCTTACCAGGAAGTTTCAAAGGTTCACGAAGAAGAATCGCTTCGGAAACTCCTCAAGATCGTTATCAAGAAAAAGCAAAGATGATGACTCTGCCGAAGCTAGAAAGAGAGTTTGTCACAAGTGCAAGAAACCTGGGCATTACATCGCTGATTGTCCTCAATGGGAAAAAGAAGCTAAACTGAAGAAGAAGAAGAAGAAAGGGAAAGATGAAAGTTCTGACGAAAAGACAAAGAAGAAATCCTCAAGATCTTCAAAGTCTACTGGATACCGGAACAGTAGCTCACGTAAGGCTCGCGCTTATCTCGGGAAAGAATTGGACTCGGAAGAATCTGGTTCCAACCCTGATGCTGAGGAAGAAGAATCTGAAGAATCTGAGGGTGTGGCTGGTTTGGCTCTTGTCACGACACTTGTCTCAAAGTCAATCTTCAGCACTGAGGACTCTGGCCCATCACATGCTGCTAATGAAGCTGAAGACACAACTCCTTCCTTCTGCTTCATGGCCAATTCCTCTAAGGTATCTTCCTACTCATCATCAGATGAACCCTCTGATGAAGAACCTGATGAAAACTATGCTAAACTTGCTAAACTTGCGTCTAAGCAACAACGTGCACTTGAAAAGACTCAGATCTCATTAAACAAAAGTGATGATATGTTGGTTGAGGAAATGACGAAGACTCAAAATTTGACTGATGAATCAAAAAATCTTCAGTCAAAGTTTGATGACTTGTTCAATCGCCATGAGACACTCCTTACCGATCATGAAAAACTATCTCATGAGTTCCTCATGAGGAAACAAGAAATTGAACGTGTAAGGATGTCTCATGACGGTCTGAGGAAAGAAAATGAGTCACTCCTCTCGCAACAGATCATCATGCCACAAGAAGGATTCAATCCTCCCTGTTTAAAATGCATTGAACGTGATCAAATCATTTCTGTGTCTAGTTCTTCAATGTCTTCAGACTCTGTTATCTCTATTACTTCTGTGGTACCTAACCCCTCATCTGAGGACACCATAAACATTGCTGAAGAAAATGCTAGGTTGAAGAATCTACTGGAAACAGGCATGTTCAAGAGTCTGAAAGGACATCAGACTCTCTATGATATTCTCAAGAAACAGATCCTCAACAGAAACCCGAGGAAAGAAGGCATTGCATTCACTCGGAGACTCAACCCTGATGGGTCTTACTGGAAACCTGAACAATATCCTGAGACCATCTGGGTTCGAGCAATGATGCCTCCTCCTGACCCCTATGCCTTATCTGGTTATGATGCTGCTTCTTCAGATATGATGATTGAGTCATTTGACTCAAACTATAAACTGTTTAAAAATTGTAATGGTGAGTTATTTGCCAGATACATTGGAACTAACTGCAGGAACGGTCCTCCAGTCAAGCAGATCTGGGTGCCCAAGGACCTCATCACTAACCTTCCTGTGAATGCAGATGCAAATGAGCTAAGGATATCATCTGAGGACGATACCTCAAAAGGAAATGATTATAATCATGTATCTGCTAACCATTTTGTTCACAGGAAAGCTCCTCATAAGAATGCTTATTCATTTGTTTATCCTGATACTGTCATCACACACCACATTAAGTCTCATTATCCTCATCAATCCTCATGTGCCTCAAGACCACCCATAAAGATGTGGGTGGTTAAGAACTAATCATCCGTGCAGGGACATGTCCTGAGGCAATTACAAGTTATGCAGATCAAATGCCCAGTACAATAACTAATGAGTCAGTTGAAGGATAATTATATTGTTTGATTTCATAGAATCAATCCTGAGGAACATCCTGAGGAATTAATTCTGATGAATCTTAAACTCCTCAAACTGAAACTGGCTCATAACTTGCTGTATGAGATACTAATTCATTTGCAGGAAAAGACTGAATGGGTGATGGATAGTGGATGCACAAATCACATGACTGGTGACAGAAGTCTTCTTATGGAATCATCACTAAGTCCTTCTTCAAAGAAAACCATCACCTTCGCTGATAAAGGTAAAAGTAAGGTATTGGGTCTCGGCAGAGTGGCTATCTCTCGAGACCAACACATTGATAAAGTCATGCTTGTTGAATCTCTTGGGTACAACTTGATGTCTGTATCTATGCTGTGTGATCTTGATCTCGCTGTTCTCTTTGGAAAACATGGTTGTATTGTCTTCATGGTTAGTGATAAATCGACTGTCTTCAGTGGGATTAGGAAAGGTGACCTGTATATTGTAGATTTCTCTGAAGGTCCTCGGGTTGCTACATGTCTCATGGCTCGAGCCTCAGAGTGTTGGCTATGGCATCGAAGACTCGGCCACGCTGGAATGAGAAATCTTCAGAAGCTAGTACTGAAGAAACATGTCCTCGGGATTGAGGAAATCAGATTCACAAAGGACCGGCTCTGTGGAGCCTGCGAAGCTGGAAAGATGACCAAGGCCAACCACCCAGCGAAGACCATCAAGACCACTACGAGACCACTGGAATTACTTCACATGGATCTATTTGGTCCTCCAAAGTATTCGAGCTTTGGAGGTAATATGTATGGTCTTGTTATTGTTGATGACTTCTCACGATACACTTGGGTGCATTTTCTTCTCTATAAGTCAGGAACTCCAGCAATTCTTAAGTGCTTCGCTCAGCGAGTCATGAACAACTACAACCTGAAGATCAAGCACATTCGAAGCGACAACGGCACTGAGTTCAAGAACTTCGGTGTGGAAGAATTCCTCGATGACTTGGGAATTACTCATGAATTCTCAGCGCCATACACTCCTCAGCAAAATGGTGTTGTTGAGAGAAAGAATCGAACCCTCATCGAGATGGCTCGCACGTTGCTGGCTGAGTACAATACTCCACTCAAGTGGTGGGCTGAAGCAATCAACACCGCATGCCACATCGTCAATCGAGTGTATCTTCATAAGTTCTTCAATAAAACTTCATACGAGTTAATGATCGGTAAGAAACCCAATGTAAGTTACTTCAAAGTATTCGGTGCACCTTGCTGGATACGTGATCCTCACCACGAATCCAAATTTGCACCCAAAGCATGTGAGGGTTTAATGCTTGGTTATGGTATCAACTCGCACACCTACAGAGTCTTCAACATTAGTCATTATAAAATTGTTGAAACTGTAGACGTGCGTTTTGATGAGTCTGATGGCTCCCAAAGAGAGCACCTGCCACATGATTTAGGTGAAGCACCACCTGAAGAACAGATCAAGAAGATGGGCGCTGGTGACATCATTCCTGTGGATCATCCTAAAGAAATCCTCGTACCTCCTGCTCCTGAAGAACACCCAAATCCTGAAGCGAATAACTCTGATGATGATCCAGATCCTGAGGCACCAGACACGCCTGAAGTTCCTGAAGCACCTGAAGCTGATGCAAACAAATCTGATTGCAGTGACGAAGATGCACCTCAAGATCATCCACCTCGACTTCCTCGTGTGGCAAATGAAGTTCAAGTGGACAAAATCCTCGCTGACATCAACCTACCAGGTCCTCTTACTCGTGCAAGAGCTAATCGTATAGCTAACTTTTGTGGGCATTTCTCGTTTGTGTCAATTTCACAGCCCACCAAAGTCTCCGAGGCATTCCGTGAAGCGGAATGGATTCAGGCAATGCAAGACGAACTTCTTCAGTTCAAACTGAATGATGTTTGGGAACTAGTCAAACGTCCTGATCCTAGAGTTCACAACGTCATCGGCACGAAGTGGATCTACCGCAACAAACTTGATGAAGATGGACAAGTCATCAGGAACAAAGCTCGTCTCGTAGCTCAAGGATATACTCAAGTTGAGGGAATCGACTTCGGTGAAACCTTCGCTCCTGTAGCTAGACTTGAGTCTATTCGTATTATGCTTGCATTCGCTAATCATCATAATATCAAGTTATATCAAATGGATGTGAAAAGTGCCTTCCTCAATGGTAATATCGAGGAAGAAGTATATGTTGCTCAACCTCCAGGTTTCGAAGACGCCAAGAAGTCTGATATGGTGTACAGATTGAAGAAAGATCTCTGTGGACTGAAGCAAGCCCCTCGGGCTTGGTATGACACACTAAGGGACTTCCTCATCAGCAAGGGCTTCAAATCTGGTTCCCTCGATCCAACTCTCTTCACAAAACGATATGATGATGCATTATTCATATGTCAAATTTATGTTGATGACATAATATTTGGATGCACTAACAAGAAATACAGTGAAGAGTTTGCATTCTTGATGAGTGAACAGTATCAGATGTCGATGATGGGCGAACTGAAGTTCTTCTTAGGACTCCAAATTCGTCAACAACGCAACGGCATCTTCATCTCTCAGGAGAAGTACCTCAAGGAGTGCCTGAGGAAATTCGGGATGCAAGACTGCAAGGGCATCAAGACACCGATGCCTACAAACGGACAACTTGGCCCCGATGAAAATGGAAAGGAGTACGATCAAAAGGTATACCGCTCCATGATAGGTTCACTGCTATATCTATGTGCATCCAGGCCTGATATAATGTTGAGCGTTTGCATGTGTGCCCGATTCCAAGCGGCACCAAAGGAATCGCATCACCAAGCGGTGAAACGAATTCTTCGATATTTGGCTCACACCCCGTCGCTTGGCTTATGGTATCCAAAAGGCACACAGCTGGATCTCGTCGGGTACTCAGACTCAGATTATGCTGGAGATCGAGTGGATCGGAAGTCTACCTCAGGAACATGTCACTTCCTCGGACGTTCTCTTGTATGCTGGTCATCGAAGAAGCAGAACTGCGTCTCCCTCTCCACCGCTGAAGCTGAATACATTGTTGCTGGTGCAAGCTTCTCACAGCTCTTTGGATGAAGCAAACCCTGAAGGACTACGGCATCAACCTGAAGAAAGTACCACTACTATGTGACAATGAGAGCGCCATCAAGATCTCTCAGAACCCAGTACAGCACTCGAGGACGAAGCATATTGAGATACGGTATCACTTTCTTCGGGATCATGTCTTGAAGGAAGATATCGACATCAGCCACGTGAAGACTGAAGATCAACTTGCTGATATATTCACTAAGCCTTTGGATGAGAAGCGACTTAGCACTCTGAGGTGTGAGCTAAATATCTTAGATTCCTCAAACGTCCAGTGAATGGACACACATCCTAACGCTTAAACAATATTGAAGAATCCTGATGCACAACACACGATGCGTCGTACTCCTCAACTCATGAGGAACTACCTTGCTATGTGTGAAGAAATTAACGTGGAATTGACTCAAGATCCATACGACAATTGTATGGTATCAAGTGTCTCATTCCCTATAAGGTGGGTAGCGCCACCGCCCAAACACCTCAGGATTGGGTGATCCTCAACTACCTCAGGAGTTGATGTTTTTTTTATAATCTTCCTCAAGATTCGAATTCTTCATTTCTGATGATTATAGTGTTTGTCCTCAACAGCGTTCACCTATAGTTATTGATCTTCAATTTTTTTTGCTTCTTCAACTAGGTGAACGTGATCGGACCCATCTCTCTGTGCTCACTTATCTAATCTGTATATCTCATATGCGTTCATCAGGAGATTATATTCCTCTGGCATGAGACCTGTCATCATCATTTGCCTGAGATCATTTGTCTTTGTCTTCAGCCATTATCCTCAATGTCCTCAAATCACGGATTTTCTGTTACAACTGCCTTCAATTTGTTGTGATTTTACCGCACGTCGTAATTATCCACTATCACGATATTCACTGAGGATCCCAACAATCAGGGGCTCTCTCGTCCACAAATTTCGCCACCTCTTCAGCTCCCACCCCTCTATAAATAGCTCTCTTACCTCCCCCCCCGGTCATTTACCCCCCAACGCCTCCCTCACTCTCGCATTGCCGCCCCTTGAGCTCCTCACGCTCGAGCACTAACATCGCCGGCGTTCGCCGTCGCCGGGGACGAAGACACATTGTTCCTCAGCATTCGCCTCAAGTCTGGTATGCTTATTCCTCAGTGGTTTATTCCTCAGCACAACATTCCTCAGTACTGTTCATCCTCCACTGTGCTGCTAGCTCACTGAAACCTGTACCTATGCCTCAATCCTTTGTTTTCCTCAACCTATTCCTCATGAACCCATATAACCGTACCCCACTTCCCTCGCAACTTAATTCTGTCACAGGTACATGCCTGCTGAAGAATCGCATGGTTCTCATAGTCTCACTTCATTTGTAGCTCAGCTCGAACGTACAATTCCTCAGTCTCCTCAGCTGAAGAAAATGGCTCCTCGACGTAATTCTGTCACAGGTACATGTCTGCTGAAGAATCGCATGGTTCTCATAGTCTCACTTCATTTGCAGCTCAGCTCGAACGTACAATTCCTCAGTCTCCTCAGCTAAAGAAAATCACTGATACCGCAAAAGACCTGCCCCTCAAGCTATATGAAAAGCTGAAGACTCCCGAAAGAGAAACCGGTGAACAACGTAAGAAACGGGTTCAGAAAATTACAAGAGAATGGGCCAAGAGTTGGGTGGCCTACCAATGGCTGAATCCTCAACATGAGGAAATGTTCGCAGTCAATCCGCCCCTGAAGACCTTGGGTATCAAGGCTCGACCTCCACCAGCTCCTGGTGTTGTTCCTGATCCAACCACACTGCGCAGACCTGAAGACTTTCCTGCGGCATATGAGCTTTACCTCAAACGCTCTCGTAGCCGTGTCAAAAATCTAGTCCGTGACATGACTGCTTCAATACAAATTCCGTCTCAAGATCAGTCTCAACCTAGACAACAACCTCCGCCTCAGCACCGCAAAAAGGCTCCGGGCATGAAACCTTTCTCTAAGACCTCAACTAAGCCTCAAGTTGTTGGCTCCTCATGTCAACGAACAGATGGTGCTGCCCCCTCTTCAAGAATACGTACTGATGAATCTGGTGCTCCTGAGGCCTCAACCACAATGCCTCAGCATCACCTGAAGACCAAAACTGTGCTTCAACGGGGCCCTCGTCCTTCACCAAAGAAAACTGCTATGCGTGGCGCCATTCATCATACTCCTCAATCTTCTGATGATGAAGATGAATTTGAGGATCTGGCCGGCTTCGTCGCCACTGAAGCTGATAAGATTGAATACGTGCGTGCTGCGGCCAGACGCAAAGCTGAAGCAACGGGTTCAGAAATCCCGCTTCTCCTTGATCCCAAGAAGATCTTGGAGTACATTGAAATTTGGTCTGTTAAGCCTGACACTCCGCTTGATGATTTGGACATTCCGAAAGACATCAAGTTCTATGTTCAACAGTTTCTCATAAATGAGATTCATCAACGTGATCTTCAGAAACAGTTGAAGGCCAAACTGAAGAAAGTCCACAGTGACTTCAAGAAGAAACCTATCACTGAAGTTACTCCTCAGGAGTTTACTGAGCATCAATGCGAAGTTCAACGTCTCAACATTGAGTTCGCTGCCAATCGTGCTTATATTGGTCAATCCAAGGAACGGATCTCACAACAGCTGACCAAGTTGATGAAGCTTCGACAGCCTGCTGATGACTCTGCCAAAAGCCTCAAGCGCACGCCTGAAGCACAACCCTCAACACCACCTGCTGCAAAGAAGCCTTCTGTTGAGGATCCCATTGATGCTACACCTCTTTCCTCAGCTCCTCCCACAACACAGCCCGCTGATACCACCACTCATATCACTGCTGCCTCAACTCCACCTCAAAATCCTCAGCGCAGCTTAATAGTCTTCACTCCACCCCCTGCTGCAACACCCTTTCTTCCAGCTCCACCGTCCCCACCGCCACCAGTTATCACTGAGGTTGAAGACATGGACGTTGATATCATGGATGATGGAACTCCTCGCATCTATGATGAGGACTATGGGCTGACAAACTCACCCACTCATACTGTCTTCTCACCTGAACCTCACTCCGACACAGTGACCGAGGTGCTTCCTGACACTTCTCTGCAGTCTGAAGCCTCTGTTGGTGCATCGTCCTCAGCGTCTGATGCTGATAACCCCGAAGCCTCTTGTGCTCCAACAAATTCTGCTGCTAATACTGATGCAGCTGACACTACAACTGCTGATCCTCAGCCAGACCCAACTGCCCCTCCTGAAGCAGAAACCAGTACAAATGCTGAAGCCTCGAAGGATGGCTCTGAAGACAAACAGGCCACATCACCTCGTCTCCCCAAGGACATTAACACATCTGTGCCTGATGCATCTGCAGCGACTCCGCCTCAAGCTACTCTTCAGATTGAAGTGCCTCAAGTGCCTTCCCCACCTCAAGGCCCTGTTCAAGCTCGGTCCCTGTGTCCAAAGCAGAAGCGACCATTCTTCCGTGACCTTGAAGCTGATGATACTCCAAGCTTTGATGCTACTGATTTCTTCAACGCCATGAGTTTCTTTCAAGAGGGGATTCAAAATCCGTATCAGTCTGCTCCACCTCGAAAGCTGCTGAGGTTCTGGACTGCCACTCAGAAGAACTACTATGCTTCAGTGCTCTACAAGCAAAACAAACTGTTTCCTCACAAGCACATTCCTCTGATGGACATGGAAGCTCTTCCCTGCTTCAACAATGTGCTTCAGGATTTGCATCATGCCAAGCTGCTTCAATTCTTCTCTGAATGCATACAATGGAATGAAGAGCTTGTGCTTCAGTTTTATGCCACTTTGTATGTTTCAGGAAATCCTCTCGATATCAACACCTTGACCCTCGAGTGGATGACTGAGCATCATCACTACACCATCACTGTTCCTGACGCAATTGAGATACTTGAGTTGCCTCAGTGCACTTCCCCTGCGGCCTGCACCTATGGGTCTCAGATTCTTCGCGATGACCTGATGAACATGCTCATGAAGCCTCAGGCCCCTGAAGCCCCAGCTCGCACGACGTTTCCTGTCTCTGAGCTTCAGTATCTGCCAAGTACATTGTATCGGATTCTGGCGAAAACCTTCTGCCCCATCAAAGGCTATGAATCCTCAGCTGAAGAAGTTGTTGGCGTCATGAAGAACATCCTTCACAACCTCTGCATGTCTGGGCCAATCAACGTCCCTGACTTCTTCTTCAGAACTCTTGCTGATGCTGCACAGAATCCACACATCCTGAAGCCATACGCGCCATGGATCATGAATCTCATCCGCGCATTCACAAGAATTGAGTATCAACCTGATCACTCGAATCACAGGACCTATCTGCCCCCTGTCGAAGTGCTTCAGCATACAATTGCCACAAATGACAAAGGCAAAGGCCTCTTTTATGAAGAAGTTCTCCCGACCAATTCCCTCGCTGGAAATATTCGTCATCCTCAGTCTCGCACAACTGATGAAACCCGCACTCATGCTTCAACTGAGGATACAACTCAGGCTCGAGTGATGATTGATCGAGAGCTTCTGATTAGCCTTCATCAGAAAGTTGACAGAAATCATGACTGGGTAAAGCGTCAGTTTTCTGAGATCCTCAGCTATATGGCTCAGACACATTCTTCAGTGAAGAAAGTACATCAGTATACTCATCATACATATCAACATCTTGATGCCTTGATGAAAGAAGTACTCACTCCTGAAGACATTGCACAGTTGGATCTTCAAAAGCCTCCGATTCCAGCAATCAAACCACCGAGGCAATTCAGACGCTGCACGAATCCTACTCCGGCCATGGATTCTTATTCCTCAAACCAGGAGATGACTACTGAAGAAGCTGAAGACACAGCTGCCTGCCCTCATACCGCAACGGACTGCCTCAGGCGTGACTCACCTCAGCCTTGAAGCAACTACCAACGGGCGTTAGCTTCAGTTTTTCCCTTTTTGTTCATTATATGACAAATGGGGAGAAGTTTGTTAGTCTTCAAGCGGGTCTTAGTTATGGGGTTCTTCAGTTACAACTCTCGTTCTTCAGACATTTTTGTAATGAGTTGTAAACTGTTATTTTGGTGTTTGCCTGATACTTTTTCTCAGTTATCTCATGCTATTTTCTCACATTTATCATATATGCATGTGATTGTCTCTGCAAACATCTATATCAGTGCGGTGGTTAAATCCTCAAACATTTCAGAACATGCACTGATACAAAAATACCTGGATATAGGGGGAGCTCCTCATATACCTCAAAATGCTTTTGATTTTAAACATTCTTCTACTTATATGTATATCCTCAGGGGGAGCTTTACTATATTCAGTTTAATGATAAAAATGTTCTTCAAAGTTTTTATTCTTCAAACTCATAATTTTATCCCCATTGAAGCTTAACCTGATTGTCATCAAATCACCAAAAAGGGGGAGATTGTAAGTGCATCAAGTGCCCTCCCTTTGAGGTTTTGGAGTTTGATGACAAAACGGTTAAGGGACTGATGTGTTTGTGAGTATACATAGGAGAACAGTCCCTGATGAGGTGTTTAACCACCAATGTCGACCCCCAAAAATGTTGAGGAACATTGGAGAAAATGGTGCGTTTCCTGAAGAATGAAGTCGCGCGAAATCCTGAGGAAATAGGATCCTGAAGCGTTCGGTTGAAGCTGAAGCTGAAGACGATCCTGAGGAAGTTCGCGCTGAAGACGAAGTTGAAGCGTAGTCTTCGCTAAGACTTTTTACACTTCTTGAGTCATAGGAAAACACCGCACTGTTGGAGGGGTTGAAGAAAACGAGTTCCGAAGGTCTGAGGAAGTGCTCAGTTAGGAATCCTGAAGAAAAACCCTGAGGAAATCTCCTGCAGCAGAAGTTCAGTTCCTCGGGTGTCTGAGACGTTGTTCTTCAGGACACTGAGGAATCTGTCTTCGGTTGAGGAGTCTGGAGACTGCGAGTGCAGTTCTCCTGAAGAGAGTTATCTCCTGCAGTAGAAGTTCAGTTCCTCGGGTGTCTGAGACGTTGTTCTTCAGGACACTGAGGTAACTAACTTCGGTTGAGGAGTGTGGAGAGAGAATACTTTGATCGTGCCACGTGTTGCGTGGTGAGAGGCTAGAACCTGTCTAGCAACGGTCTGTTCCGAGGGCATGAGAGTAATTGCATGCATGGGCATTTATGTCCATTCACCTCAGGTTGCTCCGCGGCTATAAATAGCCACCCCCAGCCCCATTTGTGGGTTGGCTGCTCCGAGAGGAAAACTGACACTTGTCATTTGAGAGCAACCCACCTCTGAGGAAACTGAAGAACCTTTGTGAGGAAAATCACCAGCCTGAGTAGTTGAGAATTTCTAAGGAAGTCGGTTCGAGTGATCCGAACCTTTTTACTCTTGAAGACTGTGATCTTCCAGCCGGTGTAGTAGTCTTCAGTCTGAGGAAGTCAAGATGCAATTGTGACTTCCCGGAGTGACTGAGTCTGTGAAGGTTTCGGGAGTCTACCTTGAAGACTCACCTGAGTTATTGGACGGAGTCTGAGGACTTTAGTTCAAGGAGAAGAAGGTGAAGACTATGTCTTCTGAGTTGAATCTCAGCCTCTCCAACCAGACGTAGAGTTGTCATAGCAACTTGAACTGGTCTACCAAACCAATGTCTTCAATTACTGGTGACATCTCTTCAATCTCTTAAGATTTAGTATTATGTCTTCAGTATCTATGGTGACTTCCTGTGCTTCAGCTCTCCCTCTGCTAATTGTCTTCATACTATGGATATGAAGCACTTCTGCTTATCTGAATTGATTTATTTCTGTTGCATTATGACGTGCTTCCCTAATGATTACATTCTGCAAGGTTTTATTTCTTCATGATTTTGGTTACTTCTTCAGCTTCATGATTGCTTCAGTCCTGAAGAAAAACAAAATCCTTTAGTAAATTTGAAAATTTCCCATTCACCCCCCCCCTCTGGTCGATATATTGCACTTTCAAAACGCGTCGCGATCGGAGCTACGGTTAAAAAGTTACGGCACTGCAAAAACTACTACAGAATCTGAAAAGAAAAAAAAACAGATAAAAGAAAAAGAAGAAAAAAAAACATAACAGAAAAAATAAAAAATAAAGAGAGAGCCTCACCCAGCTGGGCTGTGGCCCAACAGTGGCCTGGGAGGCCTGGGGCGCGCGGGCTGGCCTGGGCCTTGCAGGCCGCCTGGCTGCTGGCGGGCCGGGGCGCCAGGGCCAACCACGGCGGCTGGGACGAGCGCTGCCTCAGGCGTCCCGTGCCTCGTCCCGAGCTTGGACAGGGGCGGCGTCGCTAGCTCCCGCCCGCAGCGCACGGGCTCCCAGCGAGCAGGGGCGCGAGGAGGACGGCTGGGAGGCAGGGGCGGCGGATCCGGAGCGCAGGGGAAGGACCCGGTCGGCGGCGCGCTTGGATCCGGGAAAGGGAGGCCGGCTGCGGAGCTTCGGTCGGGCGGCGGACGATCTTGAAGACGGTCCATGGCGCGCCGTGGCTGCTGCGGCGGCCTGCAGAGAGGGAAGCAGCGAGGGTGAGAGGGAGAGGAGGAAGGGGAGGAGAAGGGAGTTGTGGGGCGAGGAGAAGGGGTCGCCGGCGCGGTGGCTCGCCGTGGCCGGAGAGGAGGAGCCGCAGCGGCTTCATGGGAGGAGGAACGGGAGGCGGCGCCCGGATGGGCTTCGGCGGGCCCGCGGCGGCGGAGGCTCGGCCCTGCGGGGCCCGGGCGCCTGGAGGCTGCGGTTGGTGGGAGGAGGCCAGATCTGGGCCGTCAGATCCCAGATCTGACGGTCTGGATCTGATGGGCTAGGGTTTCGGTTTGGAGGGGTTTTTTTTCGCAGATCTGGAAGTTTGTGAGGGGGGTGGTTGCAAAATTCACATAGGGAAACCCTAATTGGGTGTCGGAGGCTGGTGGTCTTTATATAGGCAGGTTGGCTGGCCAGATGACGCAAACGCCCTCGGTACCCCTCTCGCGCGTCCGGCGATCGTGTTCGTGACCGCCGAGACTCCGTACGGACTCCGATTCTGACAAAATCTCGAACCACGCGCTCAACGCGTCGAGCCCGTCAATCGTACCTCACTGCGGTGACATTCCGACAACATTTTCCGGCGCGCTATAAAAATATCCCGTTTAATTATTAAACGGGATTTTTCGTCCCGTTGGCTGCGGCTGGTCTCGTGCGGTTTTCGCGACGGTGATCGGGTGAAACCCGGTGTCGCAAAGGTCGAGTGTCAGGGTGGCAAGGGTCAGTCTCCGTCCGATACGAGATACGAGGGGGAAAATTAATCGCCGATTATTATTTCGGTGAAGCAAACACTGCAAACAACTCAGACAATCAAACAATTCACACCAAAAACAAAATTTTTAATTTTTGTGAAATCTGGGCTGTTACAGGCAACACCACCAACAAGGGATCTCGTCCCGAGATCCAGGACGACCCGGGGGGAGGGGGTGGAGAGAAAAGAGACGACGATCTTCAACACCACCAACAAGGGACTCTGCTCCATGTCGACGTCGAACTTCTGTCGAGATAAATTTCCGCAGAGAGACGACATCGTCGGAATAACGAAAACGTCAGTGACAAGAGGAAGAACGATCGCGTAAACCAGATCAAGGGATAGTGATTTTCGACGCAAGTCATAAAAACACCGGCAAAGGGATGGATGTCAATGAATGACCCAGATGATTCCAGAAGTCGGAGAAGCTAAAGGTACTACAGGAATTCCCACCTGAGCTCGGAATCGAGACAATACGCTGCAAGCAAGGCATTGTAACTATTCCGATACTCCACACACTCGAGATCCTAAAGTTTGAAAGGGGATAAGTCAAGAATAAAACACTTACGACTCTTGTCCTGACCAGAGCAAAGATAAGGAGTAAAAAAATTCCTACTCTCCGATGACTAACTTAGTAACTACAAAATAGTTTTTTGATCTAGACTCGACTTCGGCCAGAGAGGGGATCCTACGGTCGGTAAGGCTCTGATACCAAGTTGTAAGGCCCGATATGCGGTACTGTTCCAGATCTAGGTGTTTCCACCCAGATCCGGGGACGAAGCACATATCGAACCCACCGCGACATATGACAAAGCCATATGCCCCGGATTTCCAACATGATATCACAACATTACAGATACAAGGATACAACATCTCATACAATCGGCATACAACTGCCCCAAATATAATACAACAGCGGAAGATACATGTCTGGGTACAGACTACAAGCAAATGCCTACTGGCAAAGAGAAAAACAACGATCCCATAACCACACGGGTCCAGGCCGTCCGCCGGGATCCGCCTAACTAGTCGTCGTCGAGTCTCCACGTGAAACGTCGATCACCATACCTGTTGTCGATCAGAACCCTGAAAAGAGTTTGGAGGTAGTATCATGAGTACAGAGGTACTCAGCATCCAACTATAGTGGTCATCTGACCCAGCAAGGACTTCATCACTCGTCATTCTAGGACAACTTGTAGTTTACGGTAAGGAAAGGGTAAGTGGTGAGGTTGCTGCCGCACTAGCATTTATGAAGTGGCTAACGATCTAGAGAGTAAGATAAGAAGCCAAGCAGTCGATGAGGAATCGCCTCCGACAAGTCTTGCTATCCACCTACTACGCAAACATAACACCTATCCTATCCTTGTCCTCCTCTTCGCATCCCGACGAAGAAGAAGCAGTCAAGGCACACACACACGTTGATCAAGTTATATTAAGATTATCTCAGTTGTTGTTGTATATGAACAAGGAGTAGGTCTCAAGTCGTCCATAACCGCGGACACGGCTTCTCGAAAAGATTTAACCCTGCAGGGGTGTACCAACTGCCCATTACGAGGCTCCGCACGCACGTCCATCACTCTCAGTTGCTACCCATTATAGGCAACCATTTTATGATTTAGTTCCAAGAGATCCGAAACGACAAGTCCCTCTAGCTAACAACGAACAAATCCGGGTGGCCCCCGGTGAGTCGACATCCAACTCAAAAGCCGGCCGCGCTCTCGAATCGGCCTCTACCGTCTGGATGAGGTCGGGTTAGCTACCCAAACAGATGTGGGCAACCCCCTAGCTCCCTGAGGTGGACCAACAAAGAAACCATGTCTCCGCTGGCCCAAGTTATTTTAAAAGATATCTGCTAGGAGCGACCCGACAAGATATATATGCATGTTTTCAAATGGTAAATCAGCTTGGGCCACCTCTAGAAATGTTTGAAGCTAGATAGGTAAGAAAAGGGGACCCCATACAATCCCACACGCGGTTAGGCACGCTCAGTCTTAAAACCAATACCCGGAACTTGGATCCTAGGTGAATCGAATGGAACAAAGCGTCGGGGCGGGATAGCCTAGACCTTCCATCCTTCGTCGAATATAGTCAACATTATAATAATCATATCATCAACAACAATATAATAATGTGATATCCCAAACCCAGGGGTAACAGGGTAACATCGTAGCATCCTAAGCATGCATAATAAGCAGGGGCTGAGCAACGAGAAAAAGTAACATAGCAGTACAAGGTTTGCTGGGAAGGGACATGGCTGTATCGGTTTGAAAGAGGTTGTAAACATGTGGTAGGATCAAACATCGAACCTAACCTATACTAGCATGCAAACCGCTGGTTGAAATAGAATGGATCATAAGTAATGCAAGTCCTTTCCTGTTGATAAGTCGGGTTCCGAAGGTGTAGTTGATCGCACGCTCGCGTCGTCTCCGAGAGGTACCCGCGGGAGCACACAAGAAGTAAACACTGGAAAGCAATCAACGGTGCACCACTATTACTACGGAGCAATACAAGAGCAAGCATCAACAAGAATACAACACGAGACATCGCACCTACCTTTGAGAGCGGTTGCTAACGATTTAAGCAGAGTACTCGTCACACACGACGATACCGCACGTTTACGGTGGTTCAAGTTGTTTAACTACAGGTGATCAACAAAGGTTGTTAACATGGCATAACACTCAAGCATGGCATATCACACAAACAAGTCAAGAGGTGTAGGATAAATAAACTATCTGATCTAGTCACTTTAAGTGGGGTGAAATCCTAGACATGCAAACTATTGCGGACCCCACGATAAATATTGCATTTGGTACTGTTTTCCCCTAAACAATATTTTATTATTTTTATTAGCAAGCAAGAACAGAAAAAACACAATCTACATGCAATTCTAGTCAAGTTACATATAAGAAACATTTTAATCCGAGCAACGGATAAAAAGTTATAGCAGTTACAGTTTACAGTGGCAGGCAGTGTAATTAGCAGTCAAACAACATGTAAACAAAGTCAAACATGGCAAAGGAGCACCAATTATTAAACTAGACACAATTCTAAGCAAGTTTCGTATTAAACGCGTCGCGATCGGAGCTACGGTTAAAAAGTTAAGGCACTGCAAAAACTACTACACAATCTGAAAAAAAAACAGATAAAAGAAAAAGAAGAAAAAAAAACATAACAGAAAAAATAAAAAATAAAGAGAGAGCCTCACCCAGCTGGGCTGCGGCCCAACAGTGGCCTGGGAGGCCTGGGGCGCGCGGGCTGGCCTAGGCCTTGCAGGCCGCCTTGCTGCTGGCGGGCCGGGGCGCCAGGGCCCACCACGGCGGCTGGGACGAGCGCTGGCTCGGGCGTCCCGTGCCTCGTCCCGAGCTTGGACAGGGGCGGCGGCGCTAGCTCCCGCCGGCGGCGGACGGGCTCCCGACGAGCAGGGGCGCGAGGAGGACGGCTGGGAGGTAGGGGCGGCGGATCCGGAGCGCAGGGGAAGGACCCGGTCGGCGGCGCGCTTGGATCCGGGAAAGGGAGGCCGGCTGCGGAGCTTCGGGCGGGCGGCGGACGATCTTGAAGCCGGTCCATGGCGCGCCGTGGCTGCTGCGGCGGCCTGCAGAGAGGGAAGCAGCGAGGGTGGGAGGGAGAGGAGGATGGGGAGGAGAAGGGAGCTGTGGGGCGAGGAGAAGGGGTCGCCGGCGCCGTGGCTCGCCGTGGCCGGAGAGGAGGAGCCGCAGCGGCTTCACGGGAGGAGGAACGGGAGGCGGCGCCCGGATGGGCTTCGGCGGGCCCGCGGCGGTGGAGGCTCGGCCCTGCGGGGCCCGGGCGCCTGGAGGCTGCGGTTGGTGGGAGGAGGCCAGATCTGGGCCGTCAGATCCCAGATCTGACGGTCTGGATCTGATGGGGCTAGGGTTTCGGTTTGGAGGGGGGTTTTTTCGCAGATCTAGAAGTTTGTGAGGGGGGTGGCTGCAAAATTCACATAGGGAAACCCTAATTGGGTGTGGGAGGCTGGTGGTCTTTATATAGGCAGGTTGGCTGGCCAGATGACGCAAACGCCCTCAGTACCCCTCTCGCGCGTCCGGCGATCGCGTTCGTGACCGCCGAGACTCCGTACGGACTCCGATTCCGACGAAATCTCGAACCACGCGCTCAGCGCGTCGAGCCCGTCAATCGTACCTCACTGCGGTGACATTCCGACAACATTTTCCGGCGCGCTATAAAAATATCCCGTTTAATTATTAAACGGGATTTTTCGTCCCGTTGGCTGCGGCTGGTCTCGTGCGGTTTTCGCGACGGTGATCGGGTGGCAAGGGTCAGTCTCCGTCCGATACGAGAATAAGGGGGAGAAATATTCACCGATTATTATTTCGGTGAAGCAAACACTGCAAACAACTCAGACAATCAAACAATTCACACCGAAAACAAAAATTTTAATTTTTGTGAAATCTGGGCTGTTACACAAAGCTTGAAAAGTAAAGATACAATGATGTTTCTACAGTAGTAAAAAACATCAAGACACAACAAAAGCAAAATAAACCTAATTTGTTGTGGGTTGCCTCCCAAAAGCGCTTTCTTTTACGCCTTTAAGCTAGGCATGAAGGTCATAAAAATTGCTCTCATAAAAATAAGGATTTGAAGCAAAAGAGACCATCAAGAAGAAAATATGAAACAAATTTAAGCCTAACCCACTTCCTATGCATGGGAAACTTGTAATAAAATAAATCATTAAAGCACAAAATAACAAGCATAGGAAGATAAAAGAAGAACAACTTCAAAACTTTCAACATGAAGAGAGGTGTTTTTGTAACAAAGTTTCTACAACCAATCTTTCCTCTCTCAAAATAATTTTCAGTAGTATCATGAAAAACATCAATAATATAACTATCACGTAAATCATGTTGTTCATGACCTACAATTACACGTGTATAGATTTCAACACGGTCTATAGGAACATAAGATAAATGCAACCCATCACATTGAGCCTTAATATGAGCATAATTCTCCGGAATATGATTTGGAGATTTCAAAAGGATAATAGGACTATCAAGTGTGGATGCGATAGAAAAAATTTCATGCTTAACATGAGGAACTATAGAAAGTTCATTTCCGTAAGGATCATCCATAGTGGCATCACGGCCATAAGCATAGAAGGCATCAACTTCATCAAAAAGGGATATTTCAAAAGAATCCATAGGATCATAACACTCATATAAGGTAAGATTCAAAGAGTTACTCTCATTAGAAGGTAGACATGGATGGCTCCATTCTTCCTCCTTTTTTTCGTCACTCTCGTCCTCTTTATCATCCAAGGAGCTTTCAGGTTCAACAATTTCTTCTTCCATAGAGTCCTGCAAAACATTAGTCTCTTCCTTTGGGGAGAGATTCTCTCAAGATGATCAGTAATATAATAATTTTCATCGTAATTTTCCAAACAATATTTAAGTATAGCAAGACTCTCAGATTTGTAAGGGGCATCATCAATATTTTTAAGAAGAGAAATAATTTCATAGGCACCCTTATAAGCAACAAATTCTTCTATTTGCTCTTCATCATCAAAATCATAATTTCTATTAGCATAAGAAGCTAAGGTTTCATAATCATTGTACTCAAATTGGAAAGCAAGGTGTTTGTGCCTCATAAAGTAACAAGATTCATCCCTGCAGAAAGATATATTATATATTGAGCACAAGTTTCTAGCATAGTCATACAACTGGTGTATTTGTTTCCATAAGTGTATCCCCTTTTGAGACAAGCGGTGTTCCTTGTACCACTTTTGTTGATCCTCGGTAAATCCTCCATGCCAATAAGATCTGGTTTCAAAGAAGTCAGAAATTGATTGGCAAGTAAGGAACTAGACATAATTTTTTTATATATTTTTGATAAAGGACACTAAAGATAAAAACTGAAAGGTAAACTAACAAGACTAAAAAGAAAAGATAAAAGATAGTGTGCAACTCCCCTATCTTGAAGAGTGGAGTCCCCGGAAATGGCGCCAGAAATTTGCTTGATACACGAGATAACTTCTCGCCCCCGTTGGTTACCCCAAGTGGAAGGTGAGATGTAGATAGCGGCAAATTTCCCTTAGCAAAAATGCTAAGGTTGAGTATCGTCCTGGAGGACTCCAACGGCAACAAGTAGGTGGTCGGCAAGTGAGGTGCCGTTTTATGATAATCACTGCTTTGCCTAGACCTGCACACACAACAGATAGCTTTTCTCCCAACGAGTACATAGGAGTTGTCAATTCCTCCGGCCTTGTTGTTTACAAAGGATAAAACGCACGGGATAATAGTGATAGTGATAACTACGGAAAAGTAAATACTGAAAGTAAATTGAAGGTATAAACAGTGTTGGAAATATGGACCTGGGTCCTATGATGTTCATGTAACAGTCCAGATTTCACAAAAATTAAAAATTTTGTTTTCGGCGTGAATTTGTTTGATTGTCTGATTTGTTTGCAGTGTTTGCTTCACCGAAATATTTTTTTTAGATTTTTGATAAAGGACACTAAAGATAAAAACTGAAAGGTAAACTAACAAGACTAAAAAGCAAAGATAAAAGATAGTGTGCAACTATCCTATCTTGAAGAGTGGAGTCCCCGGAAATGGCTCCAGAAATTTGCTTGATACACGAGATAACTTCTCACCCCCGTTGGTTACCCCAAGTGGAAGGTGAGATGTAGATAGCGGCAAATTTCCCTTAGCAAAAATGCTAAGGTTGAGTATCGTCAAGGAGGACTCCAACGGCAACAAGTAGGTGGTCCAGCAAGTGAGGCGCCGTTTTACGATAATCACTTTCTTTGCCTGGACCTCCACACACAACAGATAGCTTTGTTCCCAACGAGTACAGAGGAGTTTTCAATTCCTCCGGCCTTGTTTTCTACAAAGGATAAAACGCACGGGATAATAGTGATAGTGATAGCTACGGAAAAGTAAATACTGAAAGTAAATTGAAGGTGTAAACAGTGTTGGAAATATGGACCTGGGTCCTATGATGTTCACTAGTGATGTCTCTCTCCCAAAAGACGATAAAATAGCCATGCGAGGTAAACAAATTACAGCTGGGAAATTTACAGGATTATGTGCGCAAACCAATGCTAATTATGCTGTGCAGAAAGGAAGAGGCTCAAAAGCATGGGCGGTACGCCAAGACAAGTAGACCGAAATCCATCTGCATCTACCCACTAATCATCCACCTTGAGATATCTATCTAGAACATCTCGCTGGTATTAAGTTGCGAATCCCACCCAAAGTGTAAACTCAAAGCAACAGACAACTGCATTAAAGAACTTTGCGTAAAGTAAACAATCCTTGCACCCGCAAGTACAAGCACCGTTGTTTTCCCCTTGTGGCAACATGACATCCCCTAGACTCATGTTTCTTTCACTCAAGCTAGTCATCGGGGGGCATGAACCTACAATCAAGCATAACGCTCCCTCTTGGAGTCACTACCTACTACTTGGCCAAAGCAATAAACAGCAATGGAGAACATGCAAGACTCAAGAACATAAATATAAAAGAGGAGAATCAAATATATAACACAATCACAATCTGAACATAATCTCATAATCCATCGGATCCCAGCAAACTCAGCATAGCAACAGCAGAAAAGATTACATATGTGCCTGGATCATGTAGGGCAGCTCACGAGGTCTAATCCATGAAGAACAAAGAGGGGAGGAGAACATCACATAGCTACTGATGATAGACCCATGGTCAAAGGTGCACTACTCACATTTCATCTGGGAAGCATCCATGATGGTGGAGAAGCTCCCGGAGGTGGTTCCTCCCTCCGGCAGGGTGCCGGGAAGAGGTCTTCTGGTGCTCCCAATATTGGAAGCGCGGCGGCGGCGGAACAGAGGAGAGATCGCGAAAAAGGGTTCCATCCCCGAGGGTTTCTCGTCACGGGGAATAAATAGGAGAAAGGGGGCAGCCAGAGGTGGGCCAGGGGCTCCAGGCGCCCCCCCTGGCGCGGCCAGGCGGCGGCCAGGGGCCTGGCCGCGCCCTCTGGCCGCCTGTCCCCCCCTGATCCCCTCTGTCCCCTCTCGGGCTTTTCTTGAAGCTTCCGGTATGCTGATTTTTCCTATATTTTTCCCGGAATTTTTCTGGTACTTTTAATAAGGGGGAAACCTGAAATAGAAAAACAGCAGAAAACAGGAACTGACACTGGGGTGCACTGAGTTAATAGGTTAGTCCAAATGTGATCAAAAAGTGTATGGAAGTTCATCAATATCATAGCAATATCACACAAAAGAGGCATGGAGCAAGCATAAAGTATAGATACGTTTTGGACGTATCAGTGAAGAAGAAGAAAAAGAAGAGGAAGAGGAATAGGAGCAAGAAGGAAGAAGAATGGGTATCAACCTGGCCTGAGCATATTCCTCACATCAACTTTTATCCTAACGGTTGTAAGTTTAAAGGAGAAGGTGAAGTTTATTGCCTTAATTATCATCTTGATGATACGTCCATAGGTACTATTGAAGATGATTTTGATTATGATATGCATGCAGGGCCGGCCCTGAGCAGGTGCGTCCGGTGCGGCCGCACAGGGCCCTCACTTGGCCGGGGGCCCCCACACCAGGTACGTATATGACGGCCAAATCGCAGTCTAGTTGCTTGACGGAACGCATGTACCCAACCAGCCGCGGTTATGCTAAAATAACTCATCGATCAACCAGTCGTCGACTCCTCGTTTTTCTCCCCTGGCATCGCCGGCTCCTCGTTCTCCAATTCTCTTTCCTTTCCAACATGGCCTGCTTTCCATTCACGCCCATAAATGGGGCGTTGCTCCCCGTTACGATTTCTAACTGTTTGAGTGGAAGGAGGAGATCCCGATTTTAATAATTTCATCAACAAATCTGCATTGGTTAGTACTTCCTAATCCCCTTTTATAAATATGTAGAGGTCTTGTTCTTCTTCTTCATTGGATCTGCCCCTGCCCTACCTTATTCAATCCAGTCATGCTTGTCTACCGTAGAAGAGAGAGGAGGGAAATCGGCCGCTACTTCATGCTAGACGATGTTGCACGAGGCGGTGGCAAGGGGGTTGAGGGGAGACCGGAGACGGTGTTGCTTTTGTATGGCTATGGTTTACTGTCGAGGCAAGATTGGTTGATTCGTTTGGGGTAAGCTGAAGAAAGGACAACAGATAGGAGGTGCTTCTGTTCCAACATTTAGTATTATGTCTTAATTTCTGTAGTCTTTGTTTATTGTGTTATGAGATATCATTTAGAAAATTTTGATCATGAGAAGAGGCCAAAAAAGAAAGACAGAAAATGAATCTGTAGCATCCCACAAAAGAGTTTTTAACATATTTGTTAGGCCAAATAAAAATTATGATTGTAATAATCAGGAACTAGCTCTTATTTAATATGTTATTGAGAATCTAGAGAAAATTATGTTCAATATATAAGTTGTTATCGGAATATCAAAATGACTAAATGAGTTATATAAATTTTTGTGTATAGGGCCCTATTTTTTTTGACTTGCATCGGGGCCACAGACTGCTCAGGGTCGGCCCTGTATGCATGTTACTTATTGTGATTGGGAAGATGATGATAATGCTACTTATGATCTTGAAAATCTTTTTGGTGCCAAGTCTGAAAATGATGATATGGAAAGCTTTAAGCTTGGGGATGATAGGATTTCAAGTCCTTTACCCATTAGTGATGTGGTAATTGATAATTCTTTTGCTAGTAAAAATAAAGACAACATGTTTACAAATATAGTTGCTAGCAATGATAATGCTCTTCTCTACTATGATGATGTTATAACTCCTATCTATAGTGATTGTAAAGGTACTTATGACATAAGGAGAAATTATCCTTATGAAACTTGTCATAATCATGGAGGGAATTACTCCCTTGCTAACACCATCTTCCCAATAAACAATTAATCTATAGTGTTCAAGTTGTTTATGATAGTCGTACTCCCACTATTACCAATGAGAAAGATTATGCTTATGTGGAGAGTAAGAGTACCTTTTTGCATGTGGATCATGGTAACAATGCTTTATGTGATACTTATATTGTTGAGTTTATTCATGATCCCACTGAAAATTATTATGAGAAGGGAACACATGCTTATAGATATTTCAGTAATATCAAGTTCCCTCTCTTTATGTTGAAGGTTTTGAAGCTGCACTTATTTTGCCTTCCTATGCTTATTGCTTTGTGCTTCAATGAATTATTCTATTGCAATATTCCTATGCATAGGAAGCTTTTTAGGCTTAAATATGTTTGGTATTTGTTTCTTGATGCTCTCTTTTATTTTTCAACTATTATTCCCACGAGAGCATCATTAAAGTCTTAAGCCTATCTTTATGGCTATAAAGAAAGAGCTCTAGGGAGACAAACCTTGTTATCTTTACTTTCAGTTTGTTCTTTCAAATTTTAGTGGTCTTGATGTTTGTTACCACTGTAGCAACATCACTGTATCTTTATTTTTCAGCTTTGTGCCAAGTTTAGCCTCTGATTGCAAGAAAGTTCAAAAGTTGTGACATGTTGTCCAGAAAACAGATTCTATCCTTGGACAGAAAATTCGAATAAAATCACCAGATCATCTTTTCGATCTGAATTTTTTTGATAGCATGCTCTATACAATTGGATTTCGAGCGTCTGTTCTGAGTTTTTTGATTTGAGTGGCAGAAGTGCCCCAAAAAAAAATATTTACTACCTGTTGGTCTGTTTTTCACAGATTCTGTCTTGTTTTGCCTTTTCTTCATTTTGCAAACCTTAAGCTTTCTTTTTCTTTGCAAAACTTTTTGGCAATCTTGAGAAACAGTAGCTCTTCAAGAATATCTTTGTTTCCAGTAGAGAATTTTTTTTATTATGGGTACTAACCTCTCTAATCAGATTATGATGAGTTATGTATGAAGGGAGTTTTCAAGTGTGCGAGGGAAGATGCTAAAAGAAGATTCAGGAGGGTCAAACGCTCAAGCTTGGGGATGCCCCCGTGCACCCCCAAGAAATATCCAAGGAGACTCAAGCATCTAAGCTTGGGGATGCCCCCATGCATCCCCTTCTCCATCAACAATTATCAGTTCGTCCTTCGTCCCACTATATTTTTATCACTTCATGTGTTATGTTCTATGCTTGGAGCGTCTTGCTCTTAATTCCTTTTTAGTTTTTTTTAGCTTTGTTTGCTGTTCATAACAAGTTGGATCCTAGCCTTCATTGTTTGGGAGAGAAACACGCTCCACTCCACTGTAGAAGACAACATAGGCTTCATGCTTATCTTCTTGTGTGTGTTCTTTATCTTTTCATAGCTGCTGTCATGCTTAGCTCTTAGTTATTATGCTTATCTTTTTAAGATCTTTTATTTAGGTTGTTGCTTCTGGAACTCTCTTGAGTTATCATGCTTATCTTGTTAAGAGAGTTGGCTTCTGTGGCACTGGTTGATATGTCTATGATAAAAATGCTATGTGCATAATGTTGCTTAGTAGTTCATGTTTTCTTATGGTTAGTCTCAAATAGCTGGGGGTTCTTAATGTGTTATTGAAATACCAGCATGATTTGTTTGCCTATGATGTGGTATGATTTAGTGATATCTTCCTCCAAGAATTTATTTTGATTGACTTGGCATATGCTCATGCATATTTGAGACTGTAAAGAAAGTCTATCAAGCCTTGATGATCTTTAATTTCTCATGCATATGCTCAATGTTGCTTTGTCGCTCTGCATGATTATGGCCGTCATTGCTCTCTTAGTTGGTCGCTCCCAGTCTTTTGCTAGCCTTCACCTGTACTAAGCGGACTGACTGCTTGTGCATAAAAAATTCTCGAAACCAGTTATGCCATATGAGTCCACCATACCTTCCTATATATGGTATTTACTTGCCATTCCTAACGAAGACTTTCATGTGCCATCTCAAAATTATTCAAAAGCACTTCTCTTTTGTGCCTCTGTTTTAGCTCATGAGGAAGTAGTAGGTAATTCAAGATCTTCTTATGTTGGACAAGTTTTACCCCGGGATTGCATGTCTAATCTTCAAACCCCTAATATGAGGAGGGACTGACATGAGTGCGCCCAGCTCACAAAATATAATAGCAACAAACACACCCTTGATATGTCCAAAATGTATCTATAATTTCTGCTTGCCCATGCATGTTTTGTGTTATATTGCTATGTTCTAGATACACTTCCATACATTTTTGATCATATTTGGACTAACCTATTAACTCAGTGCACCCCAGTGTCAGTTCCTGTTTTCTGCTGTTTTTCTATTTAAGTTTTCCCCCATATAAAAAGTGCCAGAAAAATTCGGGAAAATTCAGATAAAAAATCAGCGTGGAGGAAGCTTCCCGAAGAGCCCGGGAGGGGCCAGAGGGGAGCCAGGGGGCCCAGGCGGCCACCCGGCGCGGCCCCACCTCTGGCCGCGCTAGGGGGGCGCCTGGGGCCCCTAGTCCACCTCTGGCTGCCCCCCTTCGCCTATTTATTCTCCGTCACGGGAAAACTCCAGACGAGTAACCCTATTCTGCGAACTCGCCTCTGTTCTGCCGCCGCCGCGCTTCCGAAGATCAGGAGCACCAGAAGACCTCTTCCCGGCACCCTGCCGGAGGGAGGATTGACCTCCGGGAGTCTCCTCTCCACCATGGATGCTCCCCGGATGTCTCGTGAGTAGTTTTCCTTGGACCATGGGTCCGTGATCAGTAGCTATGTGATGTTCTCCTCCCCTCTTTTATCTTCATTGTTTAGACCTCGTGAGCTGCCCTACATGATCGTGGCATCTTTGTAATATTTCTTCTATTTCTATGTTGAGTTTGATAGGATCTGATGGATTATGAGATTATGTTCAGATTGTGATGGAGTGATATATTTGGTTTTTATCTCTTATATTTTTGTTCCTAAGTAATTCTTGCATGTTCTCCGTTGCTGTTTATTGCTTTGGCCAAGTAGTAGGTAGTGACTTCAAGAGGGAACGTTGTGCTAGATTGTGGGTTCATGCCCCCCGATGACATGCTTCAGTGACAGAAACATGAGTCTAGGGGATGTGCTGTTGCCACAAGGGGGGAAACAATGGTGCTTGTGACCGCGGTAATAAGGATTGTTTACTTTATGCAGAGTTCTTTTTAATGCAGTTGTCTGTTGCTTTGGGTTTACACTTTGGGTGGGGCTCGCAACTTAATACCAGCGAGATGTTCTGGATAGATATCTCAAGGTGGATGATTAGTACCAGATGCAGATGGATTTCGGTCTACTTATCTTGGCGTACTGCATGTGCTTTTGAACCTCGTCCTTTCTTTTGTAGCATAGTTAGCATTGCGGTGCGTTCATAATCCTGTAAATTGCCTTTCTGTAATTTGTTTACCTCGCATAGCAACTTTATCGTCTTTTGGGAGAGAGACATCACTAGCGAACATCACGTATCCCGGTCCATACCCTCATTATTGTTTCCACGCTATATTTACTTTACTGCTTTTACTTGCTATCATTATCCCTTGCATTTTATCCTTGTGAACAACAAGACCGGAGAGATTCACAACCTCTCTGAACTTCGTTGGGAACAAAGTTATCTGTGTCTGTGTGCAGGTCCGCGTCAGTTGCGCCGCTGACACCTACTTATCATCTCTGGAGTTCTGCTGGAGACAAACATTGGTATCTTCACCGAGGGAAAACTGCTGTTGCACTACATCTCAACCTTCCACTTGGGGTAACCAACGAAGGGGCGAGAAGCCATCAAGCAAAGTTTTCTGGCGCCGTTGCTGGGGACTCCGAGTACTAAGATAGGGGAGTTGCACACTACCCTTTACCTTTGTTTTTTAGTCTTGTTAGTTTACCTTTCAGTTTTTATCTTTGTGTCTTGTATCAAAAATAAAAAAAAATTATATAGTATGTCTAGTTCCTTACTTGCCAATCAATGTCTAACTTCTTTGAAACTAGATCTTATTGGCATGGAGGATTCACTGAGGATCAACAAGAATATTTCAAGGAATACCGCTTGTCTCAAAAAAGGTATACACTTATGGAGACTCATACATCAATCGTATGAGTATGCTAAAAACTTGTGCTTAATATATAATATATCTTTCTGCAGGGATGAATCTTGTTGCTTTATGAGGCACAAACACCTTGCTTTCCAAAGTGAGTACAATGAGGATGAAACCTTAGCTTCTTATGCTAAGGGAAATTATGATTTTTCTGATGCAGAACAAATAGAAGAATGTGTTGCTTTTAAGGGTGCCTATGAAATTACTTCTTTTCTTGAAAATATTGATGAAGCCCCTTACAAATCTGAGAGTCTTGCTATACTTAACTATTGTTTGGAAAATTATGATGCAAATTATTACATTACTGATCATCTTGAGAGAATCTCTCCCCAAAAGGAAGAGACTAATGTTTTGCAGGACTCTATAGAAGAAGAAATTACTGAACTTGAAAGCTATTTGGATGAAGAAGAGGAGGAGAGTGACGAACAAAAGGAGGAAGAATGGATCCATCCATGTCTACCTTCTAATGAGAGTAACTCTTTGACTCTCACCTTATATGAGTATTATGATCCTATGGATTCTTTTGAAATATCCCTTTTTGATGAAGTTGATGCCTTCTATGCTTATGGCCGTGATGCCACTATGGATGATGCTTACGGAGATGAACTTGCTATAGGTCCTCATGTTAAGCATGAAATTTTTGCTATCACACCCACACTTGAGTGTCCTATTATCCTTTTGAAATCTCCAACTCCGGAGAATTTTCCTCTTATCAAATCTCAATATGTTGGGTTGCATTTATCTTATGATCCTAAAAATCGTGTTGAAAATAATACACGTGTGCTTGTAGGTCATCAAAAATATGATTTATGTGATATTTATATTCTTGATGTTGTTCATGATACTACTAAAAATTATTTTGAGAGAGGAAAGTTTGGTTGTAGAAACTTCCATATTACTAAAACTACTCTCTTTATGTTGAAAGTTTTGAAGATGTTCTTGTTCCACCTTCCTATGTTGGTTTCTTTGTGCTTCTTTCATTTATTTTATTACAAGATGCCTATGCATAGTAAGTGGGTTCGGCTTAAATGTGTTTCATATTTGCTTCTTGATGCTCTCTTTTGCTTCAAATCCTTATTCTTATGAGAGCACCTTTTAAAATCTTCATGCCTAGCTTAAAGGCATAAAAGAAAGCACTTTCGGGAGGCAGCCCGCAACGAATTTAGGTTTTTCTTTTTTCTTTTGTTGTGTCTTGATTATTGTTACTACTGTAGCAACATCATTGTATCTTTATTTTTCAGTTTTGTGCCAAGTTATAGCCTCTTACGGCAAGGGAAGTAAAAGTTGTGACATGCTGTCCAGAAAACAGATTATGTCCTCGTGACCAGAAAAATTCCAGAAAAATCCCAGTTCATCTTTTTGAGCTGAAATTTTTACACAGCATGCTCTATAAAATTATGAAACTTTCGTATGTTCTGAGTTTTTTTATTTGAGTTGCAGAAGTGCCCCTAAAAAATTCTTTACTACCTGCTGTTCTGTTTTTCACAGATTCTGCCACGTTTTGTCTCTCCTAACTTTTGCAAACCTTAAGCTTGCTTTTTCTTTGCAAAAACTTTTTGGAACTCTTGAGAAACAGTAGATCTTCAATAATATCTTGATATCCAGTGGGGAAAAATTATTTATTAAGGGTACTAACCTCTCTAATCAGCTTATGATGAGTTATGTATGAAGGGAGTTTTCAAGTGTGCGATGGAAGAGGATGACATAAGATCCAGGAGTGTCAAGCGCTCAAGTTTGGGGATGCCCCCATGCATACCCAATAAATATTCAAGGAGTCTCAAGCGTATAAGCTTGGGGATTCCCCCGTGCATCCCCTTCTCCATCAACAATCATGTAACAGCCCAGTTTTTGCAAAAATTAAAAATTTTGTTTTCGGTGTGAATTGTTTGATTGTCTGAGTTGTTTGCAGTGTTTGCTTCACCGAAATAATAATCGGTGAATATTTCTCCCCCTTATTCTTGTATCGGACGGAGACCGACCCTTGCCACCCTGACACTCGACCTTTGCGACACCGGGTTTCACCCGATCACCGTCGCGAAAACCGCACGAGGCCAGCCGCAGCCAACGGAACGAAAAACCCCGTTTAATAATTAAACGGGATATTTTTATAGCGCGCCGGAAAATGTTGTCAGAATGTCACCGCAGTGAGGTACGATCGACGGGCTCGACACGCTGAGCGCGTGGTTCGAGATTTCTTCGGAATCGGAGTCCGTATGGAGTCTCGGCGGTCACAAACGCGATCACCGGACACGCGAGAGGGGTACCAAGGGCGTTTGCGTCAACAGACCAGCCAACCCTGCCTATATAAAGACCACCGCACTTCCCTAGGCCAATTAGGGTTTCCCCCATGTAAAATTGCAGCCACCCCCCTGGAAAAATCCCAGATCTGCCCAGTAGGTCCCTCACAGCTCGAAACCCTAGCCCCCACCCTCGATCTCGACCGTTAGATCCAGATCAGAGGGCTCCCAATGTCTCCACGTGCTCCCAGCCGCAGCTCCCAGCAACCGGGCCCCGCAGGGCCCTGGATCCGCGCCGCCAGCCCGCTCCCGATCTGGGCCGAGCTCCTCCTCCCGCAGCCATGGAGGCAACCGCCGCCTCCGGCCTCCGCGACCTCGGCCGGCTCCTCCCGCCGGCGAGCAACACGGCTGCCGCGCCCTGCCACCTTCCTCCCGCGCCCTCCTTCTCCCTCTCCCCGTTCCTCACCCGCTTCTCCCCTCTGCAGGTAGCCGCCGCGCCATGAGCTCGAGGACGAGCTCGGCCGGAAGCCGCCGCCTGGCCACGGCCCGCACGGATCCGGCGGGATCCGGCCGCCGCCGCCGTGCCAGGTCCTCCTCGACCTCCTCCGCGCACCCCCGCCCCTGCCTCCTCGCCTGGCGCCACCTGCTCCGCCGCCTCGCCGGCAGCAGACGAGGCCGGCCGTGCGCCGCCGCTGCGTGCGGTTCCCGCGGGAGGAACGAGCCGGCCAGCCCCAGCGTGTCGGCTGGGCCGCCTCCTTCCACGTGGGCCGCGCCCCCCGGCCCAGCACCACCTCCCAAGGCCCAGGCCAGGCGCCAGATCCCCAGCGGCCGAGTGGGCCGAGCCCACTAGTGGGGTGAGGCCCTTTTTTTATTATTTTTTAGCCTCTGTCTTTTTTTTTCCAGCCCCCTGTTATTTTTTTTTTGCTAAGTGTTGGAATATTGTGCTACTGATGCTGTTTTGCACTGTAATTTCCCGTTAAACCGTAGCTCGGATCGCGTTGCGCCCAAAAGACGAATTGCTTAGAATTGTGTGTACTTTAATCCGTCTTTTGTGAGTTAATTGTTTTGAGGTTGTTTAGATATAGTTTTTTCTGTTCAAACTGGGCATCAGGCCGTTAAACTGCTACTTTTCCTGTTTAGATGCTGCTGTTATTATTTTGTTGCAACTTTGCATGATGATTGTAACAAATCCATGAGGCCTATTGCATTGATTCCTTTTGTGTTGCGTTAAGAAATGTTTCTACTTCATTTTCATGCATTCACATGCCATATTTTCCTGCTGCATCATGTTTATATTTTGCTCCAAAGTAGCTATCGTGATGTTGTTGTGCTGCTATTGCTGAAACTGTTATTTTGTTGCAACTTCGGATGACGATTGCTTCGCAACCGTTCATCGGAATTGAGTGATTCCAATTGCATATTGTTAAGCATGATGTCTACTTTCATCCCATGTATTTCTATGTCATGTTGCTGCACTTGTGCATATAGATTTACCCCTGTTTATACAGCATGTGCCCGTAAATTGTTTTGCTTGTATCTTTTTAACCGTAACTCCGTTTGGGGTGTTCTTTATATGTAACTTGATTAGTTTTTCCTGTACTTTGTGTTTATGCTATTGTTTTCTGTTGTTAACCAAGATAAAATATGGTTTAGGACAAACATTACCAAACGTTTTAATCATCGTGCGGCACTTAGTGTTATGCCATGTATAGGATTGTGCCTCACTTAAATTGTCTAGCATAGATAGTTTACTTTGTGCTTCACCTCTTGACTGGTTTGGGTCCCTTGCCATGTTAATAACCGTTGTTTGGTCACCTGTAGCTAAACAACTTGAACCACCGTAAACGTGCGGTATCGTCGTGTGTGACGAGTACTCCACTTAAATCGTCAGTAACCGCTCTCGACGGTAGGTGCGATGTCTTCTTGTTGATGCTTGCTCTTGTATTGCTCCGTAGTAATAGTGGTGCACCGTTGATTGCTTTCCAGTGTTTACCGTCTTGTGTGCTTCGCGGGTACCTCTCGGAGACGATGCGAGCTTGCGATCAACTACACCTTCGGAACCCGACTTTTCAACAGGCAAGGACTATACATTACTTATGATCCATTCTATTTCAACCAGCGGTTTGCATGCTAGTCTAGGTTAAGTTCGATGTTTGATCCTACCACATTTTTACAGCCTCTTTTAAACCGATACAGCCATGTCCCCTCCCAGCAAACCTTGTACTGCTATGTTACTATTGCTCGTTGCTCAGCCCCTGCTTAGTATGCATGCTTAGGATGCTACGATGTTACCCTGTTACTCTTTGGGTTGGGATATCACCTGATTATTATATTATTGTTGATGATATGATTATTATAATGTTGACTATATTCGACGAAGGATGGAAGGTCTAGGCTATCCCGCCCTGACGCTTTGTTCCATTCGAGTCACCTAGGATCCGAGTTCCGGGTATTGGTTTTAAGACTGAGCGTGCCTAACCGCGTGTGGGATTTTATGGGGTCCCCTTTTCTTAACTATCTAGCTTCAAACATTTCTAGTGGTGGCCCAAGATGATTTACCATTTGAAAACATGCATATATATCTTGTCGGGTCGCTCCTAGCAGATATCTTTTAAAACAACTTGGGCCAGCGGAGACATGGTTTCCCTTGTTGGTCCACACCAGGGAGCTAGGGGGTTGTCCACATCTGTTTGGGCAACCTATCCGACCTCATCCAGACGGTAGAGGCCGATTCGAGAGCGCGGCCGGCTTTTGAGTTGGGTGTCGACTCACCGGGGGCCACCCGGATTTGTTCGTTGTTAGCTAGAGGGACTTGTCGTTTCGGATCTCTTGGAACTAAATCATAAAATGGTTGCCTATGATGGGTAGTAACTGAGAGAGATGGACGTGCGTGCGGAGCCTCGTAATGGGAAGTTGGTACACCCCTGCAGGGTTAAATCTTTTCGAGAAGCCGTGTCCATGGTTATGGATGACTTGAGACCTACTCCTTGTTCATAGACAACAACAACTGAGATATCTTAATATAACTTGATCAATGTGTGTGTGCCTTGACTGCTTCTTCTTCGTTGGGTTGTGAAGAGGAGGACAAGTATAGGATAGGTGTTATGTTTGCGTATGTAGGTGGATAGCAAGACTTGTTGGAGGCGATTCCTCATCGAATGCTTGGCTTCTTATCTTAATCTCTAGATCGTTAGCCACTTCATAAATGCTAGTGCGGCAGCAACCTCACCACTTACCCCTTCCTTACCGTAAACTACTAGTTGTCCTAGAATGATGAGTGATGAAGTCCTTGCTGGGTCAGTGGACCACTACAGTTGGATGCTGAGTACCTCTGTACTCATGATACTACCCCCAAACTCTTTTCAGGGTTCTGATCGACAACAGGTATGGTGATCGACGTTTCACGTGGAGACTCGACGACGACTAGTTAGGCGGATCCCGGCGGAGGGCCTGGACCCGTGTGGTTATGGGATCGTTGTTTTTCTCTTTGCCAATAGGCATTTGCTTGTAGTCTGTACCCAGACATGTATCTTCCGCTGTTGTATTATATTTGAGGCAGTTGTATGCCGATTGTATGAGATGTTGTATCCTTGTATCTGTAATGTTGTGATATCATGTTGGAAATCCGGGGCATATGGCTTTGTCATATGTCGCGGTGGGTTCGATATGTGCTTCGTCCCCGGATCTGGGTGGAAACACCTAGATCTGGAACAGTACCGCATATCGGGCCTTACAAATCATCAGTTCGTCCTTCGTCTCACTATATTTTTATCACTTCATGCGTTATGTGCTATGCTTGGAGCGTCTCGCTCTTAGGTTTTGTTTTTAGTTTTCTTTAGCTTTGCTTTCTGTTCATAACAAGTTAGATCCCGTCTTACTTTGTGTGGGAGAGAAACACGCTCCACTTTCAAATTTAGAACACATCATAGGATTTTTCCTGCCTATCTTTTTGCTGTTGTGTGTTCTTTATCTTTTCATAGCTGCTGCCATGTTTAGTCGTAGTCTTAGTTTGTCTTTAGCAAGAGCCTTGGCTTTTGTTTAGTTTGTTGCTGGAACTCTTTTTAGTTTTCTTGTTTATCTTGTTAAAGAGAGTTGGTTGTTGCACTGAGTTGTGTCTTGTCTTGAAAGTAGGTAATTGAGGTTGCTATTTAATTCTAGTAGTAACTTGCAATAGTTTTCAGGTATTATTGTGAGTAATGTTTGAACTTTTGGTGTCAAGAGCTCTAGCCTTTTAGTGATAGGTGTCGTATTTTGGGAAATCCGAGTGTATTTTCAAAAACCTACAAAACTAGTTGAGAACTCTAGCTACTAGATGGATCGCTACTCTTCTGAGGGGTCGAATATCAGAGAACACTCACGTACCATGAGTCGAGGATGCGCAAGGATAACCAAACCCCCATACACTCCTCCTCGGGGTACTTGTCTCTTTGTGAACCTCCTCATTAGATTGAGAGTTACCGATAATAAGTGCATGAGTTCTTCGGACTAATGTAAGTATTGAAAGTTGACACTTCCACCTTCCCATATTTTGCTAGCCTCTCCTGTGCTGTGCATTGCCTTCTTCTCACTCGGAGAGTTGGTGTCCACCTTCGCCGGTACATCCAAACCCTTGGCATGATACGCTCTGTCATCATAAGCCTCCTTATATCTTCCCTCAAAACAACCACCATACCTACCTATCAAGGCATTTCCATAGCCTTTCCGAGTTATATTTCCATGCAACTTCCACCTCTTCATGACTTGATCTTCATGTCATACATGTTCCTGCTACACTGGCAGCGACATACATTGCATACATCATGTAGTTACTTCTTCTTTATGATTTTGAGTACCTTGTAAAGTGTGAAAGATTTCCTTTACCTTCTTGTAAAATAGAGTGTTGCCCTTAAGTGACGAAAAGATCCCAAAGTGGACACAATAAAAGATCCCAAAGAGGACAAATGAGAGTTAAATAGAAAGAGCCATTGAGGCCACCAAAAAAAATACAAAAAAATAGAAAAAGAGAAAAAGAAATAAAAAGAGAGAAAGGGGCAACACTACTATCCTTTTGAGAGATCCACACTAGTACTCCCTTTATATCCTTGTACTCCATAGAGATGATCTTTTTTCATATAGTTCCATTGGAGAGCTTCCTAGCTCGTATGTGCATCCGTTGCATGGCAATCCTACTCCTCACATCAGATCTATCATTTGACATCTCTTGCCTATGATTTTCCTCATTGATGTGAGCCTTTCTCTTCCTTTTTGTCTTCCTCCTCCACCATATTTCTCTCTTTGCCATCCTAAGTGTCAACTCTCGTGCTTACGCTCATCCATTGCATGAGTGCTCAAAATATCGAAAAGGAGTGGATCAAATTAAACTGTACCTGGCTAGTGGTCTGGGGACGAGTCAAGATAAGATTCCAAATAGGACCAAGTGTGAAACTTTAGTAGATTGAGTTCTCAACACAAAAATATTTTTTTCTCATATTCCCTATCCCCCTTCTTGCACGCAAACACCATATGGAGACATTCGAGTCACGGACAGCGAGAGCTCTTGCACCTAATGTTCTTTTGTTACTTGTTTCAATGCTAATATAGACTCTTGCATGCTATGACTTGAATTGAATCTCTAACCTTGATTGCTTTACTTTTCGAAGTTCTTTTATGGTTGCTAGCATTTCACCACAGAAAATATGCTATTATCATTTACCTACTCGAGGACGAGAAGGAATTAAGCTTGGGGATGTTGATACGTCCAAAACGTATCTATAATTTCTGCTTGCTCCATGCATGTTTTGTGTGATATTCCTATGTTCTAGATACACTTTCATACATTTTTGATCATATTTGGACTAACCTATTAACTCAGTGCACCCCAGTGCCAGTTCCTGTTTTCTGCTGTTTTTCTATTTCAGTTTTCCCCCATATAAAAAGTGCCAGAAAAATTCGGGAAAATTCAGATAAAAAATCAGCGTGGAGGAAGCTTCGCGAAGAGCCCGGGAGGGGCCAGAGGGGAGCCAGGGGGCCCAGGCGGCCACCCGGCGCGGCCCCACCTCTGGCCGCGCTAGGGGGGCGCCTGGGGCCCCTGGTCCACCTCTGGCTGCCCCCCTTCGCCTATTTATTCTCCGTCACGGGAAAACTCCAGAGGAGTAACCCTATTCCGCGAACTCGCCTCTGTTCCGCCGCCCCCGCGCTTCCGATGATCGGGAGCACCAGAAGACCTCTTCCCGGCACCCTGCCAGACGGAGGATTGACCTCCGAGAATCTCCTATCCACCATGGATGCTCCCCGGATGTCTCATGAGTAGTTTTCCTTGGACCATGGGTCCGTGATCAGTAGCTATGTGATGTTCTCCTCCCCTCTTTGATCTTCATTGTTTAGACCTCGTGAGCTGCCCTACATGATCGTGGCATCTTTGTAATATTTCTTCTATTGCTATGTTGAGTTTTATAGGATCTGATGGATTATGAGATTATGTTCAGATTGTGATGGAGTGATATATTTGGTTTTTATCTCTTATATTTTTGTTCCTAAGTAATTCTTGCATGTTCACCGTTGCTGTTTATTGCTTTGGCCAAGTAGTAGGTAGTGACTTCAAGAGGGAACGTTGTGCTAGATTGTGGGTTCATGGCCCCCGATGACATGCTTGAGTGACAGAAACATGAGTCTAGGGGATGTGCTGTTGCCACAAGGGGGGAAACAATGGTGCTTGTGACCGCGGTCACAAGGATTGTTTACTTTATGCAGAGTTCTTTTTAATGCAGTTGTCTGTTGCTTTGGGTTTACACTTTGGGTGGGGCTCGCAACTTAATACCAGCGAGATGTTCTGGATAGATATCTCAAGGTGGATGATTAGTACTAGATGCAGATGGATTTCGGTCTACTTATCTTGGCGTACTGCCTGTGCTTTTGAACCTCGTCCTTTCTTTTGTAGCATAGTTAGCATTGCGGTGCGTTCATAATCCTGTCAATTGCCTTTCTGTAATTTGTTTACCTCGCATAGCAACTTTATCATCTTTTGGGAGAGAGACATCACTAGCGAACATCACGTATCCCGGTCCATATCCTCATTATTGTTTCCACGCTATATTTACTTTACTGCTTTTACTTGCTATCATTATCCCTTGCATTTTATCCTTGTGAACAACAAGACCGGAGAGATTCACAACCTCTCTGAACTTCGTTGGGAACAAAGTTATCTGTGTCTGTGTGCAGGTCCGCGTCAGTTGCGCCGCTGACACCTACTTATCATCTCTGGAGTCCTGCTGGAGACAAACCTTGGTATCTTCACCGAGGGAAAACTGCTGCTGCACTACATCTCAACCTTCCACTTGGGGTAACCAACAAAAGGGCGAGAAGCCATCAACCCTCCTTCACGCTTTGTTCATGAGAAATCAGAAAACTTTGGCAGTGATAAACAAAGGAGATTAAGGGGATGTGATCGTCCCCGCGTGGGAGCCGTTCCTCAAAACTTGTCCAGCATAAGAAGTAATTGGGTTATCTACTAGCATTCGTTGATGAATTATGCACATCCCAAAAGTTTTTATCTCTGTTTTCAAAACCACGAGCTCTGGTACTTGTTTAGTCTTTGCTTCCAGCCACGGGTTCATCAACCTTGCCATCAAAAGCCACGGTTCAAGAGTCTCCACCTTCTGTCTTCAAAGCACCAACTATTGAGAGCATGATTGTCATTCTGAGTGTAATGTGCATTGTCCCAAAGTACCATTGTCTTCTGGATGATTGTGATATCGCTTATTCTGAAATCATTGTATCTAGTCGTCACTTAAACTTCGAAGGTGCTCCTGCATTTATGTTTTGCTTCACTAAAGGGGGAAAGCGAGGTATCACTTTGTCATGTTTGCACACCATGCTCACTACAAATCTATTGGGTGTTTCAGTATCATATTGTAAACTTTTAGTTCTTTGTGTTATTCTCATGAGGCAACTTAATTACTAAAGATTCATTATCTCAATAAGAATTTGTCATGTGATTGTGAAAGACTCTTTGGTAGCATGTCACCACAGAAATTATGCTTGTTATCATTTACCTACTCGAGGACGAGCAAGAATTAAGCTTGGGGATGTTGATACGTCCCAAACGTATCTATAATTTCTGCTTGTTACATGCATGTTTTGGCTGATATTACTATGCTTTTGATACACTTTCATACACTTTTGATCATATTTGTACTAACCTATTAACTCAGTGCACCACAGTGCCAGTTTCTGTTTTCTGCTATTTTTGTATTTCAGGTTTTCCCATTACTTAAATTTCCAGAAAAATTCCGGGAAAAATATATAAAAAATCAGCGATCCAGAAGCTTCCTTACGCCCGAAGGAGAGCCGGAGGGGGGCCACCAGTCACCGAGGCAGCCACCCGGCGCGGCCTAGGGGTAGGCCGCGCCGGCTACCCTCCTGTGCGACTGGGACCTCTCCTGGTGGCCCCCCTTGGCCCCTATTCTTACCCCCATGGAGGAAACCCTGATTACAGAACCCTTTTCTCCAGAAGCAATTCCGATCTATGCAGCCATTGCCCCTATTGTAACAACCTCATGTTACAACAGTATTGTAAGGCCCCTAATGCGGTACTAACTCTAACTAGTCGCTTTCGCGTCCGGTCGGAGTTAGAAGTGCATCAAACGCCACCGGCGCACGACACTCGCACTCGTGTCGCTACCGGATTCTCCACAACAGGTATATAAAGCACAACTCTACATGATAGAAATACATATAGGTAGATAAATAGAACAGGGCATACAACGCCACTGTCTACAAATATAACATCATCAGGAGTACATCTCTTCAATACATCAAGCGGAAGCATAAAAGGGACCGAGTACGGTCAAGATCCAAATTGCCCTAGAGAGGGCTGCACATAAATATCCACCCACGGGAACGTCTGAACCCAACTATAAGATCCTACTGGTCGAGGTACTCGTACTCGTCGTCATCCTCCGGGGGCACCTCCACGAAGTAACGTCCGGTGCTGGGGTCGAGGTAGTAGTCCACTGCAGCGGCCGATCAAGCAAAGCGGTAAAGATAGAAATGTAAACGGGGGTTAGAACATGTCATTACGGAATAACTAACGCTATAGGTAAGGTAAAAACATAGACAGGTTGCAGCCGTACTAGCATATATGGTGGCTACACGTTCTATCAGAATAGAGATGAGATCCAAGAAATTACGTTGACAACGTGTCATAACTCGGCTATTCACCTACTTACGCGAACATAACACAACCTCGTTTCCCTCTCGGTCCCCCTGGACGAAGAAAAACAACCAAGGCACGCACACGGTTGTCAATTTTTATAGCATAATTATAGTTGATGTTATTCTATGGACAAGGAGTAGGTCTCAAGTAGTCCATAACCGCGGACACGGCTTTTCGAAAAGATTTACCCTGCAGGGGTGTACCAACTGTCCATTATAGACGTCGCATGTACGCCCGGTTTCCACTTGGCTAGGTAAGCGCCTGAAACTCCGGAACGTCAGAGTCCCTCTAGCTAACAACGCACACTCCGGGTGGCCCCCGGTGAGTCGACACCCAACTCCAAAGCTGGCCACGCTCTCGAATCGGACTCTACCGTATAACTCGGGTTTGGATTACCGGTTAGTTCTCCTATGAGACCAGGTCCTCAGCCGGTCTATTTGGGCCAGCCAAGAAACTATGTCCTCCTGGTCCTGGTTTGGTTTGGAAACAACTGGGGATCCAACCAGCACACACACGTTGCAAATGTAAAACAGCTCGGGCCACCACTAGAATGTACGAAGCTAGGTAGGTAAGACAAGGGGGGCCCATAAAACCCCAGACACGATTAGGCACACTCGTCAAGAAACACAATACCCGGAACTCGGGTCCTAGGTGACTCAAATGGAACAAAACACCAGACGGGATAGTCCAGCCTTCCACCTTTCGTCGAATATAAATTAACATCATTTTAACAATAATAAATATCAACCAACTTCTTGTATAGCATGATATCCCAACCATAAATATATAAGGTAAGCAGCAAGTTTTCTATCCATACTAAGCAATGGCTGAGCAGCGGTAACTTAGCAGTACAATGGTTTGCTGGGATGTGGGGATCATGGCTGTATGGGTTTCAACATGGCATATGAAGTGGATAGGATCAAGCAACAACGTTCTAAGACTACAGCTAGGCATGAGCAGAAAGTTATAAAGTAATGACACAGTTTCTCCCCCTTGCCTGGTAAGGTAGTCGAAGCAGCACCCACGGTACCCTCGGGCTCGGTGTCGGACAGCTCCACGTAAGTCTCCTCGTCAGTCTCGGGTGCTAACGTAAGAATACCGGCAAGGAAAACACACAAGTAAGCAGCTGATGCAAACTCAAACAAGGATGGCATGTTCAAGTTTTTATTTAAATGGTATGACCCTGTCTAGTCAAGTTTAAATGAAGGTGATGACGACAAGTCATCACTTTCATATGCATTTTATTTACATTGTAATTGCTTTGGTCTAAGCCTCAATTTAGGTGTAAGTAGCATGATAGCATGACATGATCAACAAAGCATTACAAGAATTTAAATAACATGAAAGTAAAACAATGATTCCGGAGACGGAGTAGTGTCGGTGAACTTGACACTTAAGAAGGTGCAACAACTGTTGGAAATCAGCCACATCACATATGACAATATGTTGAGGATGACTTGAAGAAATAAGATGACATGGAACAGAAAGAAAAGACTGAAAGAACAACATTTTCAAATGCACTGAAGTTGAGAATGCTGCAGGCAGAAAGATCTGGATGCTCCTGGATCATGTGACCACACCTAGATTCATGAGTTGCTCAAAACATCATGAGGACACCACTATTGAAATCCTTGCAGAAAAACACCCCAACATCATATATAATATGTCCACATTTGAATTTGCAAAAGACAGTTGCAAATCCAATGCAGTGTAGGGGGCTGGGTGCAAAATTGCACCACATGAATTTTGAAATGGGCTCAAATGACCAAGTCATCATCACCCTGCAATTCCTTGTGCAAAATTACCCAAAATCCATATATGGCATGGGCAATTTCAAAAATGATCAAGCTGACAAGGAATCAAAGATTTACAGGGGGAAGACTGCCAAATTGGCCAAGCTCCAATTTATAGAGGGGCCAATTGCAAAAGTGCACCTCACCATGATGATCAGTAGTTCAAACTACCCCAAGTTCATATATGGAATGCCCCTGTTTGACAACATGGACAAATTCAGATTTGAATTTGAAATTCAAATTCAAATTGAATTTAAACCGGAAAAGAATTAAAACGAAAAAGAGAAAACAATAAAAAAAGAAAGGAGGGCTTGGCCACTTGGGCTGCCTCCTCCGGTGGCCTACTGGGCTGACCCAGCAGCCCCCTGTGGGCCGAGCCACTCCCACGCAGGGCAAGGCAGAAAAAAAAGGATTCGGGGGGAGGAGCTTGCGATGCCCGGATTCGAACCCGCGACCTCCCCCTCACAGTCCAGCTCGCTGACCACCCCGCTACCGCTCCAAACGTTGAAAGGGGAGGCTCGCGAAACAAGTTAAGGAGACCCTGCGGTCTCCGAAGCTGTCCACTGAACCTGCACACTGAAACTGGTTGGAGCTTGCGCGGCCACGACTTCCGGCGACCCTCGCATCCGCTACGGGCAGGCGTTCGCTCATCCCACGCCGGGGATCGCTAGACGGGACATCCAGGAGCACATAGTGCCGTGGAGTCGGCTCGTGGGTCATACGGTGGTGACGCCAGTCTCGCCGGAAAAGGGGGCGGCGCAACCGTTCTGAAGATTGAAAAAGGCGACGGCTTGGAGACACGCACGGCTTCCGGCTGCTCTGCGCATGGTCTGGCCGCACGCAGAGCACGCGGGGTGCTGCTCCTGCTCAACGGTGACGCGAATGGAACACGGACGTCCACACGCGGGCACGCCATACACGCACGCGGCGGCGTCTCTGCTACGGCTCGATCCTAACCATCTAACGAGAGAGAAAACGAGGCGAGGAAGGACAGGGGCCTCACAGCGGGGAGGTCGGAGTCGGGCTCGCTATCCTGGGGGAGGAAGGAGGCGATCTGCAAGGATTCGGAGACGGAGGCGGCCCACGGGATATGAGGAGGAAGAAGCGGACCGTCTTGCTCCTACGGCGAATCCACGGGTCGGGGAGGTCGAGGACGAAGCTGGAGACGCGCAGCAGGAGCTCCCGATCGAAGACGGTGACGGACCTCGACGAATTCACCGGAATCACCCGGCGGGCTTGGAGGAACAGGGGAGCTGCGAAACCATCATGGCGGCGGCGGCGGAAGAAGAGGGCGAGGGGAATGGGACCTAGGGTTCCCGGGGGTCCTCTCGCCGCTCTTATATGGAGGGGATCGCCTCTCCCTGGCCTTGGGGCTCCACTGCCGCCGTGGCAGCTCACTGTGAGAGAGAGGAGGGGGAAAAGGGGGTGCCGCGCTGGAAAGAGGAGGAAGAAAGGGGTGCGTACCCCTTCGTCCAGGCGGGCTGAGGAGAAGACGGCCCAGATGGGCCTGGCCTGGCCTGGCCGGCTGGGAGGAAAAGGGAAGGAGGCCCAGTCATTCCAGAACAGAAAACCCAGCAGAAAAGAAATAGAATAGGGGTAGGAGGAAAAGGGAGAAAAAACAATATATAAAAATATATATTTAAACCGTTGAGGCACACCTAATCACCCAAAAATGGTTTGGGAAATTTTGGAAGCAAGGAAAAAATTTCCACAGAAAGACAATACCATTTCCTATTTAAAATTAAATAGAAAAGGTGCTTGTGGACTTTTGAGGAGAAGAACACAAAGTGCAAAAATTCCATAAACTTGACAATCTTGAACCTTGCATTAATCCTCAATTTCTAAAATGGTTTTGGGCATTTTTGGCAACAACAAAAATGTGAGCTCATTTGAATTTCAAAACCACTTTGAACTAGAGCCTTTGTTTTTGATGTTGGCAAAAATACCTTGAGGATTTTAAAACCCTTGCCACATCAAGAGAAATGGCTAGGCCAAGTTTGGGGTCAAGTAGAGCAAGCACCCAACAAGGAAAAATCCTCCAACACCCTTCTTGAGCCACTTTGGATGCCAAAACAAACAACCCAAATGGGCTCCAATCCCCATGCCAATTTAAATCACCACATGAAATTATAAAGTTTAGCATCATGCCAAGTTACATAGTCAACAGACAAAGTACAATCTCATGGTGTTTCAATTTATTGCACATGGGCTGTTACAAGTATCAACCACTTCTTCATGAGGAATTTCAGAAGCTCAATCTCGAGATAGTTCCGCATGGCTTTCTTTCTACCTTGGTGGAGAAACGAACCCTTGAGGATAAAATCATAGCCGCCCAGAAACGTGATAGTGGTATTCGAGAGATCAAGAAGAACATTGCTAGCGGAGTTGCTAAATGTTTCTCCATAAATGATCAAGGTGTCATTTTCTTTGGCACTCGATTAGTTGTACCACGAAAACACAATCTTAGGAGGCTGATTCTTAAGGAAGCTCATGACACACCCCTTTCAATTCATCCTGGTAGCACAAAGATGTACCAAGACCTACGCCAGAGATTTTGGTGGACTAGGATGAAGCGACAAATTGCCCAGTTCATTGCTAAATGTGTTGTTTGTCGTCGCATTAAGGCCGCAAATCAAAGACCTGCTGGTACTCTTCAACCATTGCCTATTCCCGAGTGGAAATGGGACAAAGTCAGTACGGATTTCATCACTGGCTTTCCAAAAACCCAGAAAGGAAATGATGCCATCTTCGTTGTCATTGATAGACTTTCAAAACTTTCTCACTTCCTTTCCGTTCGCGAGTCTATAACTGCTAGCCAGTTAGCAGACTTGTATTTCTCTAGAATTGTGTCTCTTCATGGTGTTCCTTTGGAAATCAATTCTGATTGTGGTAGCCTTTTCACCTCTAGATTTTGGGGAATCTTTCAGAATGCTATGGGAACTCATCTCTCATTTAGTACAACTTTCCATCCTCAGTCTAGCGGTCAAGTTGAAAGGGTTAACCAAATTCTCGAAAACATGCTCAGAGATTGTGTTATCTCATTCGGAAAGAATTGGGAGAAGTCTCTTCCATTTGCCGAATTTTCTTATAACAATAGTTTCCAGTCTAGTCTGAACATGGCTCCATTTGAATTCCTCTATGGACGACGATGTTGAACACCCCTCAATTGGTCAGACACCGGAGAAAGACAATCCTTTGGACCGAATATGATCAAAGAAGCAGAAGAGCAGGTTCACATTGTGCGTGATCAATTGAAAGCAGCCCAGTCTCGTAATAAAAGCTACTATGATCGTCATCATATGCAAGAAAGCTACAATCTGGATGAGAAGGCTTACCTTCGGGTTACTCCGCTGAAGGGAACCCAACGCTTCGGTATCAAAGGCAAGTTGGTCCCACGTTACATTGGACCTTTCCGTATTCTTACTAAACGTGGAGAAGTTGCCTACCAACTTGAACTACCTCCGCACCTTTCCCGAGTACATGATGTATTCCATGAGTCACAACTTAGGCGTTGCTTCAAGGACCCCATCCGCGAAGTCGACCATGAAATGCTTGATCTCCAAGATGATCTTTCTTATCGAGAATACCCCGTTCGTATTCTTGATTCCGCAGAGCGTGTCACTCGCCGAAATAAGATTAAGTTTCTCAAAGTTCAATGGTCACACCACTCTGAGAAAAAAGCCACGTGGGAAAGAGAAGACCGTCTCAGTGCCGAGTACCCCTCCTTCCTCCCGTAGACTTCTGAATCTCGGGACGAGATTCTTTTGAGTGGGGGCGAGTTGTCAGAACCCTCTGTTAGGTATGTGCTAGGGTCAAGGTTCACAATGCATTCATCTCAAAAATTTCAAACTCAAATTGAAATGGGAGAAGGAACCCCCCCCCCTCCCAGATGAATTAAATTCAAATGGCCACAAATAAAGTTGCTCCAAAAATTCCTTTTGGATTTTTGAAAACTCACATAAATGAGTGGTCACATATAAAGTGATGTGGTAGCATTCCCATGCTCATGGAATTTTCAAAAATTCAAACCGAAACTTGGAATTAAATTTAAACCCCTATTTGAATTGAAGTTCAAATCATTTGAATTTCAAAAATGCCCAACTTTACAAGTGGCTAGCTATATGCTATGTGAGGCCATATAAAAAGTTGGAGCATTTTATAAAATGGTTTTCTATTTTTGGCAGATCCAAAAAAAAACAGAAAAATAAATGAAAAGAATACAAGAAACAGAGAGGAAGCCCACCTTACCTGGGCCAGCAGCCTTTGGGCCCAGCCCAAAGGGGCACAGGGGTCTTCTTCCCCACCCCCGTGACCCCAAGTTGCTCGGTGGAAAGCCACCAGAGTGGCCGACGCCAACACGACTCCTCCCAGGACTCCAGCTGCCCCCCCCGGAGCCTCCAAGACGTGCCACAGAGACGCCCAGGACACGCCGCATCCATTCCCCCCCCTGGAGAGCTTCCTCCTTCCTCCTGTGTCGTTTCCACGCAAACCCGAACGCCACCGCAAAGCACCGTCGCGTCCTGACGTGGCCATCGCCGTCGAGAAGCCCCCTGAGCCTGTCCATCGTCTCCGCCGTAGCTGGAGTTGAAGCCCTCTGGAGCCGCCGAATCGAGTCTTCGTTTTCATCTCCGGCCGCCGGAGTTCCTCGTCGATTCCATCACCGCTGGACCTACCCCGCCCCTGCCACCTTTTCGTTGCAATCCTGGTGAGCAGCAGAGCATTTCCCCTCAAGCCACGCCACCCCTCCCCTCCTCTAGCTCAAACTTCCATGGACGCCGGAGTACAGAGCCGTCGTGGTCGTTGTCGGCGAGGTCCTGCTAAGCAATCGAACTCGCAGCCATGTCTGTTGCGTTCCCGTGCTCCACTGCTTCGAACCCACCAAGCCCCGCTCCAAGTCGCGCCTCCTAGCAAGATCCAGCTCACAGTTGTGCCACTGCCGCCGCCAAACTCGTCGCCGGCAAGCCTCCAGTGCACCCCAGCCTCCCTCAACCCGTCCAGTTCAACGCGGCAACCTCACAGCTTTCGAATGGTGCCTCTGGCATGCCAAACGCACGTCCAGAGCATGAACCCGCACACGCCGGCGTGCTCTAGCTCATCGGAGCTCGTCGCTGGCGAACCTGCCGACGTGGCAAGGTGATTAGCCACCTGGCCCCACCCCGCAGAGTCACTGAAAGTGGGCCCTACCCCTGTTTTTCTCTATTTAAATTAAATTAAAACATTTAATTAACCACAGTGTCACTTTTAGGTGGGACCCCCTGGTCAAAGGCCCCCTGACGCCAGCATGAGTTCATGCTTGTACAATAAACTGAATTTCTATTTAAAAATAAAAGCAGAAAAATCCTGAAAATGAATTAAACTTTGAAATTCAATAAATTTTTAACCACAACTCCATATTAAATAAATAATATATGTAAAATTATCAGAAAAATGAAAGGATTCTGAATATGTACTTTGTTTTCATGTTTGACCATTTTAAAATAGGTGAAAAATGGCATATGTGCATATGGGTCCTTTTTGAATTCAAATTTCGAGATGTTTTGCAAATTCTTTTGCAATGCTCTTCTTTTAAATGGAATGCTCAACACATCAGTACCATGAACATCACCTTATACCATTCATCATGTGTTTGTGCATTGCATTCTATATTGATTGCTTGTTTGTGTTGTTTGCTATCGAAAGAGGTGGAGCCGGAACCCGAGATCACCCCCTCCGTTGAAGACATCGTGTGTCGGGACCCGGGGTTAGCGTATGTAAGCCTCGCTAAAACACAATCATATGGAGAGCCGAGAACCGTACCCACTTGTCTAAGCAGACAAGGCGAAGCACAGAACGTTCTCGGAAAGCATCGAACGTGAGGGGCATCCCATCTAGGCCGGATGATCAACTGAAATGGGTCCTCATCGTCCGCACACAAGTCTAAATGATATGGGTGGTGAACTCCCATACTCATAGACAAGTCGCCTCAACCATACTATCGATTGTATTATAACCCTTACATAAACTTACTCCAGCCCGATCACTTAGTCGGGGTCTAGGGCGGGCTCGATCATACATCAAAGTGTGCACGCGACGGAGTCACGAACAATCGCATCGCGATGCCCCAAGCTGCGCACATCTAAGGGCCACTTGGTGTATAAAAGACCGCCAGCCAGATCACAACTAAGGTCTCGAAAACCCAAACTAAGACATGCATGTTATAAACATACACGCAGCACACATGTCTAGTATGAACAGCAGGTATCATTGCAATTCTCTACAATGTATACATCTTTATTAATAACTCTTACAGAGTGCACACAGAGATCACAAGCATGTGATCCAACATTACAACAGACAAGCGGAAGCAAAGTAGGTCTGAGTACAGACAAGTTTAACAAATGGCTTAGAGAAGCCTTATCTAAAAACAAGCCCTCCACGAGGGAACCAGTCGTCTAACTGGGACTACACTAGCTTGGTCTTGTTCTGAGTCTTCATTCTTCGAACTTCAGGTAGAAGCCACCATCGGAGTCGGTGGGTTCATCTAAAACATAGATTAAGCAAACGTGAGTACAAAATCGTACTCAGCAAGAATTACATAGGAACTATACTACTCATGCATATGTATCAAGGTAAAGGGAGGTGGGGTTCCACTTGCAGAAGTGCCAGCTTTGACTTGGCTAGTCCTGAACTACGAGTACCAGACTTGAGGTAAGAAGCGTACACGAGTCCACTACATCTCTTCAACCAATTACACCACTATGGTTACTTCCTCGACTTCCCCACGAGAAGTACCCCATAGCACTCACGCTTATCTTGGTGTGTTTTAGAAGTATCCAGTTCAAGTTGTCTAATAATCAAGCTAAGCTTTCCAAGCAGTTCAAGTTGTCTAATTCGAATAGTTTTTTTAACCCTGCAGGGGTGTACCGCTACACACACGTGTCATCAGTTACCACCTTTTGCATGTCACCGTTCAAGAGGTGACAGCGAGGATGCCACCACAACACTTCGCCCACAGCTCCGTTCTAGTCCAGAGAGTCGCCTATCTGAGGGGGATCCGTATGGAAGTCCGGCCGAGGTTCCAGTACAGCCTCAAACGATGTGCGCAGGGTCCCAAGCCGGTTTTGAAAATCCGTTCATCCACTTCGCAGACCGTGCCACAGCCCTACCAGAACTCCAAACTACTGCGAGTCTTGGGGTTCGAACGGGGTGAGGTACTAGGAAGAGAGGGGTCAGTGAGCCCAATGTGTGGTTGTACTCTTCTTCTTGGATCACTACACAAGAACTCGGACTTAAGGCGGTGTTCAACGAGACAACCCACTGTGTACTCCTACACAGCCTCTCATCGTTCACCTTGTATTAGGGTAGATTCACCAACACATTTCACTTTCATCAACACCATGTTTATCATCATCCCGACTCACATCAAAAGCAACCTCGTTGTATCACTAAGCATGCAATAAGCAGTAACAGTTGCAGGGGCCACATGATATCAACCAACTCCTACATCTGCTAGGATTGTGGTTTGCTTACAACTGTGACAAGATGATAGGTCATGCAAAGGATATGGGTTCAACTATGCGGTAGAAACGTTATCATGGTGATCATCCTAAACAATGCATAAGCGAGAAATGAGAGGGAAGTGGGATTTTATCGACATGATCAATGGGGGTTTGCTTGCCTTGCTGACAAGGTTTCGATAACGGTGTCTGCAACGAAGGAGGTGGCCTCCGATTCCGGTTGCACGTCTATCAACAACATGACAATCATAGGATCAACATAATGTATAATGCACAATCACATGAATAAGATTGTAATGGTGATGTTCATGGTACTGATGTGTTGAGCATTCTATTTAAAAGGAGTATATTGCATTTGAAATGCAAATTCAAACTCCATTTGATTTATCGATGAATTTCAAATGCATTTGAATGCATGAAAGTTCTTTTGAAAATATTGATCATGAAGTGATGTGGTATAGTTGAAGTAATGCTTCTGATGTGGGGGTGAAACCATTCAAATTAAGTGTGTTGCAAAGTCAATTGCAAAATCACTCCAAATTTGAATTTGAAAAGGATCCATATGCATGTTTGCTACTGTTCACCCATTTTAAAATGGTCAAACATGAAAACAAATTGCATATTCATAATCCTTGTATTTTTCTGATAATTTTAGACATGTTATTTGTCCAATTTGGCGTTAAAATGAATTTTCTATGATTTATTGAAGTTTTGGCCATTTTCTGTAAATTCTGGAATTATTAAAAAGATTTAAAAAGCTTTACTGCATCAGCATGATGGCATTGTGACATCAGGGGGGCTGACTGCTGGGAGCCATCTGTAAGTCTCAGAGGGGTTAATCCTTTGTTTATTTATAAACAGAGGGGGTTAACAGGGTCGGGGCCCCACCTGTCATAGACCCCAGGGGGGATTAGCGAGGTCATTTGGCCAAATCGGCCGGCGGCTAGCCTCCGGCGTCCTATGCGCGGCGGCGCTCCATCGGAACAGCGCTACGGGCCACGGGGAGGGAAGAGGAGGGCATTAGGAGGTGCCTCTCGCTCGTGCGCTTCGCGTGGAGCACGCCGGGGACCTCGGGGAGGCCTGGAGCCATGTCAGCGACGAGGAGCGCGGCGGCCGGGCTCGGGCTCAGGTGGAGACGGCGATAGAGGCCACGGGGAGAAGAACTGAGGGCACGGTCGTGCAGCCCGCGGCGTTGCGCAGCTAAGGGAGCAGGCGGGGGTCAAAGGCGTGGTCTCGGTTCACGGCTACGTCGTCGGGCGCGGCGGCCGGACTACTGTCGACGGCGACAAGAAGAAAACGGGCACGGGAGAAGCTGGGGATAGGGGCGTTCGAACGAGATGCTCACCCTGGAGCCAACGGCGTAGACGGCGGAGCTGGAGGGGGCTTGGCTGCGGCAAATTGGAGCTCGATGTCCTCGGCGGCCGGCGGCGAACTGGAGAAGGGGGCGACGTCTCTGGGGCCTCCGGGCTCGATTCCGCGTGTGGGGCGACGAAGACGACGTCGAGGAAGAACCTGGACACGGTGGCGGAGCTCCTCGCTGCCGTTGGCCACGCGAAGACGGCGGCTCGCTCTGCGGTGGTGCTCGGCTACTTCGCCGGAGAGGGAGAGGGAGGGGCCAGAGCTAGGGGAAAGTGTTCGGGGGGCTTCTGCAGTGGCATGGCAAGCTCTGGGGCAGAGGGGAGGGCCTAGAACCCGCGGGTGTCGCGGTGGCGTCGTCGCCGCACTCCCCAGCTCCAGCGAGCTGCTTGGAGCCGCGGGGTAGAAGACGACAGGGCGAAGGGCTGGGCTGGGCCGGCCGAGGCAAAGTGGGCCTTCGCCTGTGGGTGTGAGGTAAGCTCTGCTTTCCTTTTCTTTTTAAACTTTTCTGTTTCTTTTGTTTTGCTCTGGTAAAAATACCAAGGCATTTTATAAAATGCCCCAAATTTTTATGTGGCCTCAAAAAATATAGAGTTAGCCACTCATAAATTTTGAGCACTTTTAAAATTCAAATAATTTGAATCTTAATTCAAATAGGGTATTTATTTAATTTCCAAGGCATTGTTTGAAAATTAGAAAATTCCATGAGCATGGGATTGTTCCCAAACCACTTTTAAAATGATCAGCATCATTTATAGGAATTTTCCAAATACTCAAATGATTTTTGGAAAAAGATTTTTATCTGGCCATTTGAATTAATTTCTCAGGGCTTTCTGCTTTCCCATTTTTGACTTTTCTTTTGAAATTTTTACATGATGCAAAGGGACTTGCTAATCCTAGCACATACCTAACTTGGGGTTGTGACATCGTGTACGACCCTCGTCAGCAAGGCAAGCAAACACCCATTGATCATGGCGATAAAATCCTACTTCCCTCTCATTCTCGCTGATGCATTGTCTAGGATGATTACCATGATACGTTTCTACCGCATAGATGAACCCATTCCTTGGAATGACCTGTCATCTTGTCACAGTAGTAAGCAAAACCACAATCCTAGCAGATGTTGGAGTTGATTGATATCATGTGGCCCCTGCAACTGTTACATCTTATTGCATGCTTAGATTGTTACAATGTTGATATTGTTATGTGAGTCGGGATGGTAGTGATCATGATGATGATGGTGGAAAAGTGTTGGTGAATCTACCCTAAACAAGGTGAACGATGAGAGGCTGTGTAGGAGTACACAGTGGGTTGTCTCGTTGAACACTACCCTAAGTCCGAGTTCTTGTGTGGTGATCCAAGACAAAGAATACAACCACACATTGGGCTCACTGACCCCTCTCAACCTATTAACTCATCCATTTCGATGTCCAGATGACGCAGTAGTTCGGAGTTCTGGTAGGTTTGTGGCACGGCCTGCTAAGTGAGAGAATGGATCAACCGAGACCGGCTTTGGGCCCTGCACACATCTCTTGGTCCACTTCGGTAAACCGGCCGGGTTCAGGATAGTGGAAACCAACCCAGGTAGGCGGCTTTCATGGACTAGATCGGCTATGAGGTAACAATTGTGGTGAGCATCCTCGCCGCACCCCTTGAATGGTGACGAGACATAGCGGTAACTGATGGTCATGTGTGTGTAGCGGTACATCCCTGCAGGGTTAACAAAACTATTCGAATAGCCGCGTCCGCGGTTATGGACTGCTTGGAAAGCTTAGCTTGATTATTAGACAACTTCTATGGATACTTTAAAACTGCCAAGATAAGTGTGAGTGCTATGGATTGCTTTCTCGTGGGAAGTCGAGGAAGGATCCATAGTGGTGTAATTGTTTGGGAGACTTGGATAGATGGACTCGTGTACACTTCTTACCTCATTCTGGTATTCGTAGTACATGACTAGCCAAGTCAAAGCTGGCACTTCTACATTGAAACCCCACCTCCCTTTACCTTGAAACTTGAGCATGAGTACTATAGTTCCTACGTAAGTCTTGCTGAGTACGACTTTGTACTCACGTTTTCTTATTCTATGTTTTAGATGAATCCACTGACCCTGATGGTGGCTTCTTCCTGGAGCTCGACGACTAAGATCAAGCTAGTGCAGTCACAGTCAGAGGACTGGTTCCCTCGTGGAGGGCTTGTGTTTAAATAAGGCTTCTTAAGACATTTGTTAAACTTGTCTGTACTCAGACCTAAGTTGCTTCCGCTTGTACTGATGTAATGTTGGATCACAGTCTTGTGATCTCTGTGTGTACTCTATAAAAGTTAAATAAAGTTGTACACTTTGTAGAGAAATGTGATGATACCCGCTGTTCACACTAGACATGTATGATGTGTGTATGTTTATAACGTGCATGTCTTAGTGTGGGTTTTCGAGAGCTTGGTTGTGATCTTGCTGGCGGTCGTTTATACACCAAGTGGACCTTAGATGTGCGCAACTTGGGGCATCGCAATGCGATTGCTCGTGACTCTGTCACGTGGCACACTTTGTTGTATGATCGAGCCCGCCCGAGACCCCGACTAAGTGATCGGGCTGGATTATGTTTATGTAAGGGTTATAATACAATCGATAGTATGGTCGAGGCGATTTGTCTATGAGTATGGGAGTTCACCACCCATATAATTTAGACTTGTGTGCGGATGATGAGGACCCATCTCAGTTGATCATCCGGCCTGGATGGGATGCCCCTCACGTTCGATGCTTTCCGAGAGCGTTCTGTGCTTGGCCTTGTCTGCTTAGACAGGTGGGTATGGCTCTCGGCTCTCCATATGATTGTGTTGTGGCAGGACTTGCATACGCAAACCCCGGGTCCCGACAAAGACAAGAAAAACACATTATCAGATTTATCATAACAAAAATATGGGCACCACCAAAACAAAAATAACAAAGAATATGTGTACATCATTTCATCAAACAAAACATGTGGAACGAGTCAGTGCTGAGCAATCTTGTAGTACTAGTACTACGTTTCATCAACCAAATCGAGCCATTCATGTGATTTCAAAATGGTCAAAGTAAAAAAAAATTGCCAAATGAAACCCACGGTTCCTTTTCAAAATGGAGTTTCCTTCATGAGGTTGGGACGTAGGAGTACTACCACTGAATACGCACAAGAGGATAGATAGAATATTGCACATATTTCATATCATTTTCACGGCCTGATAATGCATCCATCTCATTATTCAGTTTACGAGTTCACAAAACTATTAGCTATCAGTTCCCAAAGATATCAAATATCACAAGAAAATAAGAAGGAAACAAAATCTTTTTACTAGTTCACAAAACCATCATCTATCAGTTCAAGAGTCGAGATGGGCAGAGTTCTTCAAGTCTCAACTTTCGGTTCACACAAACTACAGATCATGGAGGTTCATCAAGTCTCAACTATATGTTCACGCAAACTACAAATCATGAAGAGAGAGAGAGAGAGAGAGCATCAGGACTCATGGTTTTTTGACAATTTTATTTTTGTTTAGACTTACCAATTTCCCGACTTTGTACTTACCTGAGAAGCAACACATCAACCTCATCTGAGGAGCAGAGATGGCACCAACGACCATTGAACTAAGAATATTGACTATTTTGGCTGAGTTATTATAGTTGAACTAAGACAGTCAACCATTGAATGCAATAAAGAGGCTAGATAAATTACTTGTCGATGAAGGATTAATTAATATTGACTATTCTTGGCAAAGTCATTATAGGCGAACTGAGACAATTTAACCACTTGAACCGTGAGAGTTTAACACCACGTAAACTGATTGAATGCAAAAACAAGTGTCTAAATCAATTTCTTGTGGGGGAATGATTAACTAGTATTGACTATTCTTGGCAGAGTTATTATAGTTGAACCGAGACAATTTAACTAGTTGAACTGAGACAACCAAGTGATTGATTGCAAAATGGGTCTAAATTAATTTTGTTGTGGCGGAAGGATTGAATAATATTGATTGGTCTTGGCACAGTAAATATAGTTGAACTGAGATGATTTAACTAGTTGAACCGAGACAGTCAACTGATTGATCGCAAAAGAAGTGTCTAAATACTTTTCTTGTGGAGAACGGATTAATTAAATTGACTGTTATTGGCAGAGTCATTATGGTTGAACCGAGACAATCTAACTAGTTGAACTGAGACAATCAAGTGATTGATTGCAAAAAAGATTCTAAACTTTTTTTCTTGTGGAGGAAGGATTAAGTAATATTGATTGTTATTGGCACAATCAATATACTAGAAATAAGACTATTTAACTGGTTGAACCATGACAGCAAACATAAACAACATACTCAAACATTTCAATTCACTGTAATTTGAACTATAAGACACCATGTTGCAAGATAAATAATTTCCAGTTTGAACGTACCAAGAGAATAACAGATTACTTTGAACATAAATAGAGTGGATAAAACTATGCTAATTACACATTAAAAACAGTGAAACCACACATTCTTGATTATACTGCTGAATTAAGTGTTTTAAATGTGCAAGAAAGGTTTTAATCTAGAATAAGTTGGAAAAGCACATAATTATGGAACCAAAAATATATTAGAATTCTAGTTTGATGCTCATATCTTAGGAAATATTAAAATGATGGAACAAAAAAGGTGTAGCCACTTAAGTAAACATAGCATTTAAAAGTAACATTTTCAGAAAGTTGTGTAGTCCTAGTCCAACCTAGTAGACGTTGGTTTAGAGTAATCTATCTTCAGAAAGTTAAGTAGTACAACCTAGCAGACGATGGTTTTGAGTAATCTTCTGTTCCATGAAAAAGTACAATCTGAGATAGTAGAGCTATGGATTCAGGACCAAAAAAATCATAAAGAATTGAGGCAATGATGTCCTTCCCTCCATTATGTTGAAAACTGTTCATAATTTCTTGAGTAGATTTACTCAACTGCTAATACAGAAAATTTTTAACAACCCTTATAGATCAAATTTCAATAACGATTTACCTGAGAAAAATTGAACTGTGAAGACCACGTTCCTGAAAATGGTCAACCAAATTTCGCATATTTTATCTACAAGATATAAATGAGCCATCATGAACTGCATAGTTTGTGAGGACATAAAAATGATGCTCACGGGAAATTGGCGAACATCTTCCTTGCAACCAAATACACAGGAGGTCGGACTGAAGCAAATTGACTGGAATCAAGAAACACATTTGGACCAACTATCCTGTGACACCCGCAAAATCAATCCATGCACGGTAATCATACACGTAGGGTACACGACTGAGATTAGGGTGCCACGGTGAGAATATCACAACACAACACTAAACAAAAAAGGATAAACCAATATGTTACAAGATAAGGGGGTCACACGGACCCGAATACATAAGTTATACAAACCATAATATCTGAGTACAGACATAGTTAGTCAAGTTTTGCCTTAAGAAGACTAGCAAAAATAACATCAGATATACAGATCGAAAAGGCAAGGCCTCCTGCCTGGGAGCATTCGAAACTACTCCTAGTCCTGGTCAGCGGGGGTCTCGACGTAGTAGTAGGCGCCTCCGGGGTACTCCTGCTCCTGGGATCCAACATCGACTGCAGCGGCCGATCAGGCAAAACAAAAAGGGGGAAATAAAGCAAGGGTGAGTATCTAGCATACACGCGAGTCTTACGTCCGCTACTAAGCATTTATGCATTTGGATCAAATTGGAAGGGGAGGCTGTATATAGTGGACTACAAGGTAGAATTCAGAATAAGGATGAGGACAAAGATCGCATCATGACCCTTCGGTGATCCCGGGAAACCGGTGATGAAGTCCATTTCAATCTTGTCCCATTTCCATTCAGGAATAGAGAGTGGTTGCAGAGTTCTGCAGGTCCTTGATGTTCTGCTTTGACGCGACGGCAAACATCACACTCATCAACATAACGAGCAATGTCTTTCTTCATGCCAGGCCACCAGTACCACTGACAAAGGTCTTGGTACATCTTGGTGCTACCTGGGTGGATCGACAACGGGGTATCATGAGCTTTTTTCATAATATAAGGAGTCAAGTTTAAATTTACCTTGCTAGGAACCACTAAAAGATTCTTGAAGTACAACGCTTGATCATCAACAAGCCTGTAGACTGAGGGCTTTCCTGTCGCGAGATAACACTTCATCTTTTCGACATCCGAGTCATCTTTTTGAATGAACTTGTTGTCTTTGTCGAGGTCTACTTCAACAACAAGGGAATTCACATATCCCTATGGAACAATCTCAAGGTTCAGCTGTCGAAGCTCTTCATATAGACGGGGTTGGTGTATTTGAAGCTCAAGTTCACTACAATAGGCTTTGCGGCTCAGGGCATCAGCCATCACATTAGCTTTGCTAGGGGTGTAAGAAATTACCATGTTGTAGTCAGCTATTGTCTCGAGCCATATCTGCTGGCAGAGAGTCAGGTCGGGCTGAGTAAACAGGTACTTCAGGCTTTGGTGGTCGGTGTAGATCTCGCAACGATTACCGACGAGGTAATGTCGCCATGGCTTCAATGCATAAATTAATGCTGCCAATTCGAGATCATGTGTTGGATACTTATCTTCGTGAGCACGCAACTGACGAGAGCCATAAGCAATCACTTTGCGCTCTTGCATTAGGACACAGCCTAATCCTTGACGAGACACGTCGCAATATATCACGAAGTCCTTCTGAGTATCAGGCGGAGCAAGCACTGGGGGAGAAGTGAGCTTGTCCTTCAGAGCTAGAAAACTTTCTTGGCATTTATCGGTCCACTCAAACTTGATGCCTTTGTGGAGCAGATTAGTCAGAGGCTTGCAATCTTTGAGAAGTTCTCTACGAAACGGCGGCAATAGCTAGCAAGGCCGAGGAAACTTCTGACTTGCTTCACAGTCCTGGGCGGAGTCCAATCAAGAATAGCATGGAAACGTTCTGCGTTGACGGCAATGCCATCCTTGGAAATCACATGACCAAGGTAGGTTACTTCGGGAAGCCAGAACTCACACTTAGAGTACTTAGCATAGATTTTATGTTCTCGAAGCTTTTCCAGTATAAGACGAAGATGTTCAGCATGTTCTTCTTCATTCTTGGAGTATATTAAGATATCATCCAGATAAACCATGACAAACTGATGGCGGAGAAGTTAATAGGTTTAGTTGGGTTGCCTCCCCCGTTAACCGCTCCAATAAATGATTCTTGATAACCCACAAGTCTAGGGGATCAATTGTAGCTTTTCGATAAATAAGGATGTCGATCCCACGAGGAGCAGAAAGTGTTGATAAGTGACACTGGATAAGGAAAGGCTGCACACACTCAAAGGTAAATATTGAGGGGGTTTTGGTTTAAGCAACAGGAAAATAAAAGACAAGCAAAGTAAACATGGTAACTGATAAGTAGCAAGTGGCCCAATCCTTTCACAAGCATAAGCCTAGGAACTAAACTTATAAAAGCTAAAGTGTTCTCGAGAACACATGGGAGAGATAGTCAAGTTACTTTCACCATACTCCGCCAAGTAATATGTATTGCGTTGATAAGTGTTGGTGGGTGGATCAATGCTAGTACACCTTCTAGACTAAGATAAATGTACTCTTATTATTACACACCTTGCAAGCATCCGCAAATACAAGGTAGTAATTAAGGCATAAGCCTAACCACAGCATTACGATCAAGGATCCATAACTCCCTTGTGCAAAAGTGTGCGAACTGGAGTTCAGGTTTCTTTCACTCTGGCAACCCACCATAAGCATCCTTTATGCACAATGTATTCCTCTAGGCCCATGAAAGGTGAAGTGTTAAGTGTTCGACTCACATAACACCACTAGAGAAATAACAACACAACTTAAGTATCAAACTACACATAATACTTCAACATCATATGACTACTAACGACTAGACTTCTCCCGTGTTCTCAAGAACTAAAGTAACTACTCACAAGACTTAAAAGAGATCATGATCAGAGGTGATAGATGGGTGGCAAACAATCTGGACACAATTATATTTCTCCAGCAAAACTCAATAGCATTCACCACAAAGTAGTAATCAACACCAACAGAGTAGAGAGGATAGATAGTACGGATTACAACACAAGTTGAAATTGTGAGATGAGATGGGATGAATATGGAGATAGTGCTGATGTTGGGGATGATGTTGATGATGATCTCGATGATGCCCGTGACGATGATGATGATGACGGCGACGATCTCCCCTTCCGGGAGGTGATCTCCCCGGCGGAATCTGCCCACCGGAGATGGTTTTTCTCCTCTGTAGGTTTCCGCCCCGTGGCGGCGGCGAAACACGTAAACTCTTCCTTTTTTAGGGTTTTCACCCCAGGGGGGTCTTATAGGCGAGAGGGGCACCGAGGGGGGCCACCAGGCATCCAGGAGGGTGCCTGGTGCGGCCAGGAGGGGGGCCGCGCCAGGCACCCTTCTGGCTGCCTGGTGGGTCCCCTCACCTCCATCCTCGGTGATCCCCAGTCAGTCTTCGTAAAAATACTCCCCGTAAATTTTCATCGCATTTGGACTTGATCTGATTCAGCAACTTGGTGTCCACTTTTCACCGCTGAACCCTGGTTCTGCTGCTTCGGCATCGGAAAGTTGTAAACTGTGTAAAAAAAGCCAAAACAACATAAGAACAAAACTTTAAAGTGGAATATATCAATGAATAGGATGAAATTACGATATAAAATAGTGATGCTTTTTGGATTGTTTACTGTCTTCTGTAAGATCAACTTGATCTCCCTATTGGTGAGCTCGACTTGCCCACTAGTTTGAGGGTGGTACGGTGATGCAATCCTATGATTGACATCGTACTTGGCTAGAGCTTTCCTAAAAGCTCCATGTGTGAAGTGTGATCTTCCATCTGTCATGAGGTACCTTGGTACTCCAAACCTAGGAAAAATTACATCCTTGAGCATTTTCAAAGATGTCTTGTGATCAGCACTCTCAGTGGGGATTGCTTCAACCAACTTGGTTACATAATCAACAGCAACTAAGATGTGTGTGTACTTGTGTGAAGGAGGAAAAGGACCCATAAAATCAAAACCCCAGCAATCGAGAGGTTCAATCACTAGTGAGTAATTCATAGGCATCTCATTTCTCCTGCTAATGTTACCAACTCTCTGACACTTATCACAAGATAAAACGTACCTTCGGGCGTCCTTAAAAAGAGTAGGCCAATAAAAACCTGATTGTAAAACTTTATGTGCGGTCCTTTCACCGGCATGATGTCCTCCATAGGGACTATCGTGACATTGTCGAAGAATGTCCTGCTGCTCGTGCTCCGGTATACATCTTCTCACGATCCCATCCGGACCCTCTTTGAAAAGATGTGGATCATCCCAAAAGTAGTGCCTCAAATCCGTGAAGAATTTCTTCCTTTGCTGAAATGTAAAACCTGGAGGCAAAAACTTTGCAACGATAAAATTAGCATAATCTGCAAACCAAGGGTCGGAATGAGATTGTACTTTTACAACAGCAAGCTATTCATCTGGGAAACTGTCGTTGACTGGAATAGGATCGTGCGGGTTATCTTCCATTCTTGAAAGATTATCCGCCACCGGATTGTCTTCTCCTTTTCTATCGATAATCTGAAAATCAAATTCTTGAAGAAGGAGTACCCATCTAATGAGTCTTGGTTTGGCATCCTTTTTCTAAATAAGATACTTAATGGCAGCATGATCAATATGAATAATAACTTTAGAATCAATAATATACGGTCTAAAATTATCACAAGCAAACACCACTGCCAAGAATTCCTTCTCGGTAGTAGCATAATTCTTTTGAGCACTATCAAGTGTCTTGCTGGCATAGTGGATGACATTCAACTTCTTGTCAACCCTTTGTCCTAAAACAGCTCCAACAGCAAATTCACTAGCATCACACATAATTTCAAAGGGCAAATTCCAGTCAGGTGGTTGTACTATAGGAGCGGTTATCAAGGCTTTATTAAGAACTTCAAAAGCTTCCTTAAAATCTTCATCAAATACAAAAGGAGAATCCTTCTGGAGAAGATTGGTAAGGGGTCTCGAGGTCTTAGAAAAGTCCTTGATAAATCTTCTATAGAAACCAACATGACCTAGAAAACTACGAATACCTTTGATGTCCCTTGGATAGGGCATCCTTTCAATAGCTTCAATTTTTGCCTTGTCCACTTCAATTGCCCTTTCGTAAATCTTGTGTCCAAGAACTAACCCTTCGTTAACCATGAAATGGCACTTCTCCCAATTGAGCACCAAATTCGTTTCTTCACATCTCTGCAAAACTTTATTAAGATTGTGGAGACAGTGGTCAAAGGAGTTTCCATAGACGGAAAAGTCGTCCATGAAAGCTTCTACAATCTCCTCACAGAAACCATGAAATATTGCAGACATACGCATCTGAAAAGTAGCAAGTGCATTACACAAACCAAAAGGCATACGCCTATAAGCATAAGTACCGTAAGGACACGTAAAGGTGGTCTTCTCTTGATCCGTGGTGTTGACGTGAATCTGGGAGAAGCCAGAATATCCATCAAGATATCAGAAGTGGGTGTTTTTAGACAGCCGCTCGAGCATCTGATCAATAAAGGGAAAAGGATAGTGGTCCTTCCTGGTGGCCTTGTTCAACTTCCTGAAATCAATACACATTCTATATCCAATAATAGTCCTTTGAGGTATTAGTTCATTTTTATCATTAGGAACAACAGTTATATCTCCTTTCTTAGGAACACAATGAACAGGACTTACCCACTTACTATCAGCTATAGGATAGATGATACCTGCGGCTAGAAGTTTCAGAACCTCCGTCCTAACCACGTCCTTCATCTTTGGGTTCAACCGTCGTTGATGATCAACAACAGGTTTAGCATCGGGCTCGAGATTGATAGTATGTTGGAAAATGGATGGACTAATACCCTTGAGATCATCAAGAGTATAGCCAATAGCACCTCGGTGTCTGTGGAGTGTCTCCAATAATCGCTCTTCTTCATACCCTGAAAGGTTAGAATTGATAATAACAGGATATACTTTCTTTTCATCTAAATAAGCATACTTGAGCGTATCAAGTAGTGGTTTAGATCAAACACCGGGTCTTCTTTTGGTTGCGAGAGGATTCCTAAAGGTTCAACCGGGAGGTTGTGCTTCAGGATAGGAGTTTGTCTTAAAAATATGTCTTCTAGTTCATCCCTCTCCTGCATATGTATGCCATTCTCGTGGTCTTCCATAAATTGCTGCAAAGTATTATTAGGAGGAATAGCAATAGAAGCAATTTCTTCAATAATTTTGTCATTACTTGACAAGTCAGTACCATGAGGCTGCTTAGAAAACTTAGAAAAATTAAATTCATACGGCTCACCGTTAAATTCAACAGAAACTTTACCTTTATTGGAATCTATTATAGCTCCACAGGTGATGAGGAAGGGTCTACCAAAGATAATAGGGCAAAAACTATCTTGCACTGAACCAAGTACAAGAAAGTCAATAGGATATTTTACCTTCCCGCAGAGTACTTCAACATCTCTCACAATCCCAACTGGAGAGATTGTTTGTCTATTTGCAAGATGAATCGTGACATACATGTCCTCGATCTCACACGGCTGAATCTCGTGCATGATCTCTTGATAAAGTGTGAAGGGAATAGCGCTGACGCTAGATCCCAAATCACATAGCCCATAGTAATTATGATCTCCTATTTTAACAGATACAACTGGTGTACCTGAAATTGGGCCTCTGTTCTTTGCTGTGACAATGTTAGTGGAAACAGCACAAAAACTAATAGTGGATTCTTTAATATCACTGGTTACCAGATCCTTGACCATTGCAACTTGAGGCTTGACCTTGACCATGTCCTCAGGCTCGTTGGTGGTCCTTCCGTTTTTGTTTAGAATACCTGTAACAAAAGAGTGCTTCTTTATCCTTGAGGGATAAGGAGGCTGTTCATACACAACTGCAGGTAAAACAGGATCAGTAACATTAATCTCAATAGGTGACTCCTGGAAAGGTTTATGATGTTGACTCTCCTTCTTCTTAGAAGAGTCAATATGAGAAGCAAAGTCCTTGCAAAATTCAACCATTAGCTGGGAATCAAGACCAATTTTAGAGAAAAAGGTATTAAAGTAATCAGTCTTCACATAACTCTCAATGTAGTCATGCTCATAGTTTATAGCAGGTTCAATACCTTTATCAATTTCCCAGTGTTCAGTGTTCTTCTGGATCCTTTCTATAAGATCCCATTTTTATTCCATACTTCTGGTCTGGAATACCCCACTAGAGGAGGCATCCAACATCTCCCTGTCCTAACGAGAAAGCCTGGCATAAAAATTTGTAAGTATAATTTCCTTGGGGAGCTCATGGTTTGGGCATTTGAGCATCAGGGACTTCAGTCTCCCCCAAGCTTGAGCGATGCTCTCTCCGTCGTGAGACCAAAAGTTGTAGATGTAGTTCCTGTCTTGGTGAATTTCACGAAGAAGATAAAACTTTGCATAAAAGAGAGTCATAAGCTCTGGCCATTCAAGCAGATCAGAGTTATCAAGTAAATTATACCAATCTGAAGCTTTATCTTTGAGTGATATGGAGAATAGTTTCTTCATGACGAACTCCATCGTTACACATGCAAGCTTAAATAAAGAACATAATCATGATAAATATAGCAGGTGTTCTCTCGGATGTCCTTCTCATGTATAACGATTAGACAAGACATGATCAATAATACCAGGTGGTATTTTATAGGGCACAATTTCAGTAGGGGTAGGAGTGACCACCCCAGTCGTGGGGTGGCTCCTCACCAGCAACGAACCAACAGTAGCAGAGTCCATAAGGACTGAAAGTAACAACAGAAAATAAAGGTTTCCTTACCGGCTTCACTTACCAATAGCGCTACACTCTCCGGCAATGGCGCCAGAAAAGCTCGTTGATGGCGGAGAAGTTAATAGGCTTAGTTGGGTTGCCTCCCCCGTTAACCGTGCCAATAAACGATTCTTGATAACCCACAAGTCTAGGGGATCAATTGTAGCTTTTAGATAAATAAGGATGTCGATCCCACGAGGAGCAGAAGGGTGTTGATAAGTGACACTGGATAAGGAAAGGTTGCACACACTCAAAGGTAAATATTTAGGGGTTTTTGGTTAAAGCAAGAGGAAAATAAAATACAAGCAAAGTAAACAGGGTAACTGAGGAGTAGCAAGTGGCCCAATCCTTTCACAAGGATAAGCCTAGGAACTAAACTTATAAAAGCTAAAGCATTCTCGAGAACACACGGGAGAGATAGTGAAGTTACTTTCACCATACTCCGCCAAGTAATATGTATTGCGTTGATAAGTGTTGGTGGGTGGATCAATGCTAGTACACCTTCTAGACTAAGATAAGTGTACTCTTATGATTACACACCTTGCAAGCATCCGCAAATACAAGGTAGTAATTAAGGCATAAGCCTAACCACAGCATTACGATCAAGGATCCATAACTCCCTTGTGCAAAAGTGTGCGAACTGGGGTTCAGGTTTCTGTCACTCCGGCAACCCACCATAAGCATCCTTTATGCACAATGTATTCCTCTAGGCCCATGAAAGGTGAAGTGTTAAGTGTTCGACTCACATAACACCACTAGAGAAATAACAACACAACTTAAGTATCAAACAACACATAATATTGTTGGGATACGGGGCAGAAAACACAAATTTTTCATATCTACGGTACCCGAACCCAAGATCTATGGTATGGCGATGTAAAGTAACGGAGGGAATCGGTGTTCATACCTTTGAAGACCGAAAGAGGGAAACGTTCTTGCGAACGTGGCTGGCGTAGACTCGGAACTACGACCTCCCTGTCGTGTAGAAGACCACCACCGGCGAGGATGACTCCCGGTAAACCTCCATTGACGAAGTAGCACCACAGGTGTAGTGCCTCGAAGAGATTATACACGTACGGTACAATCGATGTTCCTCCCGGGCCCCGAACCGGGTGAGCAGCGGAAGAAAGACGGCTACGGATCCCGACTTCAGCAGAACGACGGCCTGCCTTATGGTGGAGAACTCCAATCTAGGTGCAGACTCCAAACAAGGGGAGTCCACTTTCGGGAAGAAGAAGGAGGAAGAAGGAGATATTGGTATGTTGGAAAAAAGGGGGGTCTACCCCTCCTTATATAGGCCAAGGGGGGGTGCCATCCTCCTCCCCTCCCCCATGTGGGACTAAACTCCCAAGGGGGGGAGTGCGCCGACCAAGGGCGGTGGTGGGCCCCACCCTTGGCGCCAAGCCCAAGGGGGGAGACCCCCTCCTCCCTTAATGGGCCCCATGGGCCCATTTAGCCTTTTTCCAATTTTTTTAATTTTTTTAATATGTTTTAAATATTTAATTCAGATAATTAAATAATAAAACTTTATTAAAACAATTAAACTTTATTTTGAACTATTCAAAATGTCCGGAAACCATTCCGTGCTCCGGAACTATTCCGGTGATTCCTCCTATTTCACCGATTGATCCCGTAACTGTCCTATGCATCGATTGCCCTTAAGTGTCACACCCTAACGGTCCGGGAAACAGCAGACATGGTCGAGACTCTTCTCATTGACCAATGACTAGTCAGTTGGACCTGGTTACAATCGTTGACAGCCCCTGCGCTTCCATCGAATGAACTTCGATCGCTTTTGGAAACCGTTAACGATACGACGTAATCCCTTTGTGCTGCGGTACTTTGTTTGTCCGAGGTTTGATCGTCGGTATCTTACATACCATGTTCACATCTCGTTCACAACAAACAACTTCTCTCGTCCATGATCATTGCATCTCTTGTGACCTAGTCACGTCCTTGCAAGGTGTTGATGCAATATCACCGAGTGGGCCCAGAGTACCTGTCCTGTCACAAGGACTAACAAATCCTGCTCTGATCTATTAACATACTCATCAACCATCTATTTCGGAATACCCAAAGTGCACCGTTATAGCCAGCATATTTCAGTCAGGCGGTGGGATACAAATCAAATTCTCCTCATAGATGACAATTATGTATGATCGTTACGGTCTAAGGACTAAGCCATATGTTACAAAGTCATAGCAACGCTGAACTATGTGACTCGATCACATTGCAATACTTTAGGTGGGTGTACGTCCATCACATCATTCCCCTTAACGATATGACCTCATTGTCAATGGACTAAAGTGTCGCCATGATCAGGAAAGCTTGATCAATCAATTGCCCAATGAGATAGTTTACCCGAGTTAAACTATGGACCATGTTTTATAATACACCTGTATTAGTATTTCCAAGTAATACAGTTATAGCACAATATAAAACGTATTATGAACAAAACGGATATGTGACAAATATCTTTATTAATTTGTCTCTAGGGCACATATCCAACAGTCTCCCACTTGCACTAGAGTACAAATTACACTAGTTTACATCAGGTATGTATCTAACACAAATGGTCTCTTGGTGTTCTTCAAACTTGCCCTGTGGAAGAGGTTTAGTCATCGGGTCTGCTGCGTTCAGATCCGTATGTATCTTGTGAATCCTAGTGTGTCCATCCCTGACGTAGTCTCGCTTCACATGGAACTTTCGGAGGATGTGCTTGGTTGTAGAGTGAGTTCTTGGCTCCTTCGCATTAGCAATGGCACCCGTGTTGTCGCAGAAGATTCCCACGGGGTCAGTGCAGCTGGGAAAGATGCCAAGCTCAATCACGAACTTCTTCAGCCACATCGCCTCGTTAGACGCTTCACAAGCGGCAATATACTCCGACTCCATTGTAAATTGGGCGACGACTGACTGTTCGTCGCTCCTCCAGCTAATTGCGCCACCATTCAACATGAAAACATATCCCGTCTGGGATTTCGAGTCATCTAGATCTGAGATGAGGCTTGCGTCAACGTAACCCTTTACGGTGAGCTCCTCATCAACTCCTCCATAAACGAGAAAGAGATCCTTGGTTCTTCTCAAGTACTTAAGGATGTTCTTTACTGCTGTCCAGTGAGCCATTCCCGGGTTACTCTGGTAGCGATTAGTCATACTAATGGCCAGCGCTAAATCCGGTCTGGTACATAACATAGCATACATGAGAGAACCTATGGCTGAGGCATAGGGCTTTGTGGACATCTCCTCCTTCTATTTTGCTGTGGTTGGGCATTGAGTCACGCTTAATTTGACACCTTTTATAACTGGCAAGAGGCCTCTCTTGGAGTTACCCATACTGAAACTTTTCAATATCTTGTCAATATAAGTGCTCTGACTCAAGGCCAACCGTCGATTAGGTCTATCTCTATAGATCTTAATCCCCAATATGTACGCAACTTCACCTAGGTCCTTCATGGAAAATTGTCCATTCAGATATTCCTTCACTTCCTCTAAGAATTTCTTATCGTTCCCTATTAGTAATATGTCATCTACATATAACACAAGGAATTCTACAGAGCTCCCACTCAGTTTCTTATAGACGTAGAACTCTTCGACATTTTGGACAAATCCAAAAGCTTTAATGACCTCATCAAATCGAAGATTCCAGCTCCGAGATGCTTGCTTCAACCCATAGATGGACCGTTGAAGCTTGCACACCTTACCAGCGTTCCTTGGATCGACAAACCCCTCTGGTTGCATCATATACAACTCTTCCTCAATGTTTCCATTTAGGAATGCAGTTTTCACATCCATCTGCCATATCTCGTAATCATGATATGCAGTTATTGCTAGTAGGATCCGAATAGACTTTATCATCACTACAGGAGAGAAATTCTCCTCGTAGTCAACTCCTTGAATTTGTCGGAACCCCTTCGCGACAAGTCGAGCTTTGTAGATAGATATGTTTCCGTCTACGTCAGTCTTTTTCTTGAAAATCCATTTATTCTCGACGGCCTTGCGGTCCTTGGGAATATCCACCAAAGTCCATACATTGTTGGTGTACATGGATTCTATTTCGGATTTCATGGCTTCAAGCCATTTCTCGGACTCGGGTCCCTCCATTGCTTCTTTGTAACTTGTAGGTTCATCCGACTCATCAGCCGAGATTGCATTCACAAGATGTCCGTAAAACTCAGTAGGTTGACGGACTCTTGATGACCTACGGGGCATAAAAGGTTCCTCTTCATTCTCATCATGATCATCATCAATGTCATGATCGTTATGAATGTCGTTCTGGCCATTCTCTTCAGCTCCCACTATGGAAGATGGTTCCAGAACAATTTCCGTAGCCGTTTCTTCCAATTGGAGTGATTGGTCAGTCACTTCATCGAGGTCTATTTTCCTCCCACTCAACTCTTTCGCGAGAAACTCCTTCTCAAGAAAGTGTCCCGTCTTGGCAACAAACGTTTTGCTGTCAGACTTGTTGTAGAAGGTGTATCCACAAGTTTCCTTGGGATAGCCCACAAAGATGCACTTATCCGCCTTGGATTCAAGTTTGTCAGGCTGTAGTTTCCTAACATAAGCCTCATAACCCCAAATCTTCAGGTGAGACAACTTAGGTTTCGTGCCATGCCATTCTTCAAATGGTGTTGTCTTTACGGATTTGGATGGTGCCCTATTAAGAATATGAGCGGCAGTTTCTAATGCATACCCCCAGAATGACACAGGCAAATCAGTATGAGACATCATCGATCGTACGCTATCCAATCGGGTTCGATTACGTCGCTCAGCCACACCGTTTCTCTGAGGTGTGCCTGTCGGCGTAAGTTGTGGTACTATGCCACAAGACTTCAGATGATTGACAAACTCGTGACTCAAATACTCGCCACCTCGATCCGATCGAAGGTGCTTGATTTTCTTTCCGAGTTGATTTTCGACCTCATTCTGAAATTCCTTGAACTTTTCAAAGGTTTCAGACTTGTGCTTCATCAAGTAAATATACCCATATGTGCTCAAGTCATCAGTAAAGGTCACGAAGTAATGAAGACCATTGCGAGTGGGGACGTTCATGGGTCCACATACATCCGTGTGTATGATCCCCAACAAGTCATCCGCACGCTCCATTATCCCATTGAATGGAGTCCTTGTCATTTTACCCATGAGGCATGGTTCACATGTATCAAGGGATCCAAACTCCAATGACTCAAGAAGTCCATCCTTATGGAGCTTCTCCATGCGTTTTATACCAATATGACCAAGTCGGCAATGCCACATCTTCATGTGATCTTCATCATTCTTCAATCTTTTGGCCTCAATATTGTTAATGTGACACACGTCACCATCGAGATCAAGTACGAATAAACCATGCAACTCCGGTGCGTGAACATAAAACATTTCATCCTTATAAATCGAACAACCAATTGTATCAGACTTAAAAGAATAGCGGTCTCGCTTCAAGCAAGAGCCACTAACGATGTTCACACTCAACGCGGGTACATAGTAGCAATTATTCAGAACTAAAACCAATCCCGAAGGGAGACTAAGATGCTTCGTGTCGACCGCCAAGACTCCAATTTGACAGCCATTCCCCACGCGCATCGTCACTTCATCCTTGAGCAAGCGTCTCCTATTCCTTAGTCCCTGAATGGAATTAGAAATATGAGCGACAGATCCTGTATCAAGTATCCAGGATGTGTTCCCGGCGCTTGTCAAGAGAAGATCAACAATATGTATATCAAATATACCGTCGTCTCTCTTGGCAACTTGCCAGCCTCCTTGTCCTTTAGGTACTTGGGGCAGTTGCGTTTCCAGTGACCTTCACCATTGCAGTAGAAGCACTCCACTCCGGGTTTAGGCTTGGGTGCGTTGGGAGGAGCGGCAACTGACTTGCCATCCCTCTTGGGGCCACCTCTCTTGGCCTTCTCCCGACTGCTTGACTTCTTGAAGTCAGTGGTCTTTTTGACCATGAAGACGGCGTGCTCCTTCTTGATCTCAACCTCGGCGCTCTTCAGCATGGCGAACAACTCAGAAGGGGTTTTGGTCATCCCCTGCATGTTGTAGTTCAGCACAAAGCCTTTGTAGCTAGGGGGAAGCGACTGCAACACCCTATCAACAGCAAGTTCATCTGGAATCTGGCATTCCAGAGCATTCAAGCGCTGAACGTAGCCAGACATTTGGACTACGTACTCACTCACGCTGTCGTGCTCGTCCATCTTTGCTGAGAAGAAGGCTTCAGAAGCCTCGTACCGTTCAGCCCTGGCTTGAGGTGCGAAGACCGCCTTGAGGTCGGTGATAATCTCATATGCACCCATCCTCTTAAAGAGTTTCTGCAGCTCAGCCTCCATGGAGTAGAGCATGCCACTCTGGACAAGGTTGTAATCATCAGTTCTGGAGAGATAGACATTCTTCTCGTCCTGACTGGCATCATCTGTTGGTGCGTCACCTAACGCGCCCTCTAGTACGTATGCCATCTTGAGGGGAATGAGGAGAATCCTCAGGGTGCGGAACCAGTTGGTGAAGTTTGTCCCATCTGTTTTTAGCTTATCTTTCTCTAGGAATGATCCTAAGTTGAACGAGGGGCGAGGTGCTGCCATCTACAAGGTTGATTCACAAGGATACATATTTAGACTTTTGTTCATAATGTGGAGTTTCAATTTAATCTCAAAATTCTAGAAAGCTCCCACTTAGATAAACACCTCTCAATTTAACTAAGTGATTACACAATCCCAGCCCCCATACCTCCCCCGATCGTCACGACCATCAGTATGCGAACCAGGTAGGCCTCTAAGCCAATCACATCAGGCATGTGACTCGTGCTCGACCTTTTGGTCTCCTGTGTTCCAGGCCCGCATCTACATACGTCAAGCCTGCCAATCGAACCTTGATGTTAGCTGTTCAGCAAGGTCATATCTGCATATGCCAGGCTTGCCGAACCCAACCTCATGCGAACTCTTTTGAATATATAGGACAACTCCGGTATGTACGGAGCATCAAGCCATATGGGAGAACCTTCCAGGCGGTGCCCACCAAGGGAGAACACAATGTTGGTATTGTGAGAGATGGTCCTCTTTCGTGCTACCGTCGATATATCTAGCATACTAGCATAAAACAGGAAGTAAAACTGTAAATCATACAACCTATGACCCCCCTTCATGAAAAGCAAAGTTAAACGCCTTTCTACTTTAGCTTGTGCAAGTTTTACGTGGCTTCTAGGGGTTTCGAGAGAGAGAACCGTTTCTATCTTGCGAAAAACATGCCACAACACCGTCTCCCATCCGTCTCTATTACACCCCTATCGGGGGCCTCCGTTGCAAACATCTTCGCATCGCTAATGCGGAGAGACAGACACCCCCCAGCCACTTTATATGGTACAAGCCATATGTCAAGCGTGGAACCAGTCTCGCGTAAATGTGTAAGGTCGGTCGGGTGCGGCTTCATCAAACATTGCCGCAACGCTAAATGAGTACACGTGGGAGGGTAACGAATGAAGATTCGATGCCCACATCCTAGATGTGTTCTACCCGTACAATACATCTACGCATAGCTAGCTCTGATACCACTGTTGGGATACGGGGCAGAAAACACAAATTTTTCATACCTACGGTACCCGAACCCAAGATCTATGCTATGGCGATGTAAAGTAACGGAGGGAATCGGTGTTCATACCTTTGAAGACCGAAATAGGGAAACGTTCTTGCGAACGTGGCTGGCGTAGACTCAGAACTATGACCTCCCTGTCGTGTAGAAGACCACCACCGGCGAGGATGACTCCCGGTAAACCTCCATTGACGAAGTAGCACCACAGGTGTAGTGCCTCGAAGAGATTATAAACGTACGGTACAATCGATGTTCCTCCCGGGCCCCGAACCAGGCGAGCAGCGGAAGAAAGACGGCTACGGATCCCGACTCCAGCAGAACGGCGGCCTGCCTTATGGTGGAGAACTCCAATCCAGGTGCAGACTCCAAATAAGGGGAGTCCACTTCCGGGAAGGAGAAGGAGGAAGAAGGAGATATTGATGTGTTGGAAAAAAGGGGGGTCTACCCCTCCTTATATAGGCCAAGGGGGGGTGCCATCCTCCTCCCCTCCCCCATGTGGGACTAAACTCCCAAGGGGGGACTGCGCCGGCCAAGGGGGGTGGTGGGCCCCACCCTTGGCGCCAAGCCCAAGGGGGGAGACCCCCTCCTCCCTTAATGGGCCCCATGGGCCCATTTAGCCTTTTTTCCATTTTTTTAATTTTTTTAATATGTTTTAAATATTTAATTCAGATAATTAAATAATAAAACATTATTAAAACAATTAAACTTTATTTTGAACTATTCAAAATGTCCGGAAACCATTCCGTCCTCCTCCGGAACTATTCCGGTGATTCCTCCTATTTCACCGATTGATCCCGTAACTGTCCTCTGCATCGATTTCCCTTAAGTGTAACACCCTAACGGTCCGGGAAACAGCAGACATGGTCGAGACTCTTCTCATTGACCAATGACTAGTCAGTTGGACCTGGTTACAATCCTTGACAGCCCCTGCGCTTCCATCGAATGAACTTCGATCGATTTTGGAAACCGTTAACGATACGACATAATCCCTTTGTGCTGCGGTACTTTGTTTGTCCGAGGTTTGATCGTCGGTATCTTACATACCGTGTTCACATCTCGTTCACAACAAACAACTTCTCTCGTCCATGATCATTGCATCTCTTGTGACCTAGTCACGTCCTTGCAAGGTGTTGATGCAATATCACCGAGTGGGCCCAGAGTACCTGTTCTGTCACAAGGACTGACAAATCTCGCTCTGATCTATTAACATACTCATCAACCATCTATCTCGGAATACCCAAAGTGCACCGTTATATCCAGCATATTTCAGTCAGGCGGTGGGAGACAAATCAAAGTCTCCTCATAGATGAAAATTTCGTATGATCGTTACGGTCTAAGGACTAAGCCATATGTTACAAAGTCATAGCAACGCTGAACTATGTGACTCGATCACATTGCAATACTTTAGGTGGGTGTACGTCCATCACATCATTCCCCTTAACGATATGACCTCATTGTCAATGGACTTAAGTGTCGCCATGATCAGGAAAGCTTGATCAATCAATTGCCCAATGAGATAGTTTACCCGAGTTAAACTACGGACCATGTTTTATACTACACCTGTATTAGTATTTCCAAGTAATACAGTTATAACGCAGTATAAAATGTATTATGAACAAAACGGATATGTGACAAATATCTTTATTAATTTGTCTCTAGGGCAGATATCCAACAAATAATTCAACATCATATGACTACTAACAACTAGACTTCTCCCATGTTCTCAAGAACTAAAGTAACTACTCACAAGACATAAAAGAGATCATGATCAGAGGTGATAGATGGGTGGCAAACAATCTGGACACAATGATATTTCTCCAACAAAACTCAATAGCATTCACCACAAAGTAGTAATCAACACCAACAGAGTAGAAAGGATAGATAGTACGGATTACAACACAAGTTGCAATTGTGAGATGAGATGGGATGAAGATGGAGATGGTGGTGATGTTGGGGATGATGTTGATGATGATCTCGATGATGCCCGTGACGATGATGATGATGACGGCGACGATCTCCCCTTCCGGGAGGTAATCTCCCCGGCGGAATCTGCCAGCCGGAGATGGCTTTTCTCCTCTGTAGGTTTCCGCCCCGTGGCGGCGGCGAAACACAGAAACTCTTCTTTTTTTAGGGTTTTTACCCCAGTGGGGTCTTATAGTCGAGAGGGGGCACCGAGGGGGCCACCAGGCATCCAGGAAGGTGCCTGGCGCGGCCAGGAGAGGGGCCGCGCCAGGCACCCTTCTGGCTGCCTGGTGGGTCCCCTCACCTCCATCTCGGTGATCCCCAGTCAATCTTCGTAAAAATACTCCCCGTAAATTTTCATCGCATTTGGACTTGATCTGATTCAGCAACTTGGTGCCCACTTTTCACCGCTGAACCCTGGTTCTGCTGCTTCGGCATCGGAAAGTTGTAAACTGTGTAAAACAAGCCAAAACAACATAAGAACAAAACTTTAAAGTGGAATATATCAATGAATAGGATGAAATGACGATATAAAATAGTGATGCTTTTCGGACGTATCACAAACTTGTCGAGGTATTCCATGAATATATAGTTTCTCAATCAGGAAAAGGAGGTTGGGGCATTCGTCAAGCCAAAGTACATGACGGTGTACTCGTATGAACCATAGCGAGTAATGAAGGCGGTCTTCGGAATGTCCTCTTCATGGACTCGCATTTGGTGATAACCCAACCTCAAGTCGAGTTTAGAAAACACCTTGGATCCAGCAAGTTGATCATACAGATCATTTATCCAAGGAAGTGGGTACTTGTTTTGTATCGTGGCCTGGTCGATAGGTCGGTAATCCTGTACCAAATAGTTCGTTCCATCACTCTTCTAGACAAAGAGCGAAGGTGCTCCCCAAGCATAGGAACTTGGACGGATGAAGCCTTTGTCGAGTGCCATGTCAATCTTCTTCTTCGGCTCAAGGAGGTGGTGAGGCGGCATCTTATAGGGGCGCTTAGCAATAGGGACGGTGTCGGGCTTCAAGTCGATGACGAATTCAACTTCTCTGATCGGCATCGTGAGCCTTCAACCAATCCATGCCAAGGATAAGGTCGATGGTGGAGGTATTCAGAATGTGGGGGGGGGACAATGAATTCGAATCCCTCGATATCGATGGTGAGGTTAGGTGCAACCATGTCAACACGACACTGGGTCCCGGGAGTCTGGACTATTAAGGGGGTATGCATCTTTTCGTGTTGTATGCCATAATTTAATGGAAATTCTCCAGACATGAATGAATGTCATGCTCCTGAATCAAATAAAATAGTAGCAGGTATTGAGTTAACGATAAGGGTACCCATCACGGTAGCAGGTTATTCCTGAGCTTCATCAACGTCAATGTGGTAAGCATGACCACGAGTGTGAGCAGAAGACACAGTGTTATAGTTGGGGGTCCTGTTGTTGCCATGACCATTTCCGCGGCCAGCAGGGTGAACTACTAGTTGATTCTGTTGCTGGGGGCAGTCTCTGGAAAAGTGACCTGGCTGACGGCACTTGAAGCACAGTCCATCTTGAGGATGGAGGGGTGCAGTATCAGTCTTCGGCTGTCTCGGCGGGGGCGGAGGCAGACGAGATGCAACATACGTCGACCTTGGTGCAGGGGCAGGTGGCCGATACATGTTGTGCGGAATCCAGACACGTTGCTTCTGTGTTGTGCCCGAAGATGATCCAGCATCAAGGGGGCGCTTCGGCGAACCCCCGAACTTAAGCTGAGCGGTCTCGAGAGTGATAGGCTGGTTCACCATGGTGGCAAAGTCGGGGAAGACGTGCAAAGCCAGTGCAAGATGGAGATCTGAGTTGAGTCCATCACGGAACTTCTCTTGCCTACTTGCATCATTTGGGAGGTCACTTGCAGCATAGCGGGAGAGGCGGAGGAATTCCCTCTGATATGCCTCGACGGTTTTATTTCCCTGAACGAGGTTGCGGAACTCGGACTTTAGACGGTTCATAATCGCCTGGGGGACATAACGAGCACGGAAAACAGACTTGAACTCATCCTAGGTGACGATAGTCCCTTCAGCTAGCGAGCTCTTGTGGGTGTCCCACCATTGAGCAGCGGGGCCACGCAGGAAATAAGTCGTGAAGGTGACGTAATCAGCAGCGTGCACCCTAGCGAACTCTATCTGACGAGTGATGTCATGAAGCCAATCATCGGCATCCAGCGGCTGTTCAGGTTGGAGGAAGATAGGGGGATTGAGACGCATGAAATTCCGTAGAGTAACCACAGGCGGTTGGTTCTGGTGTTGGTTCTGGTTCTGGTTCTGGTTCTGGAGCTGATCTATGACTCCTTGCATAAGCACTTGGTTCATCTGAAACTGCTGCATCATCGCGGCCATGTAGTCCGGCGGTTTAGGTGGATCGTTGGCACCACGACCACGACCACGACCAGTCATCCTGCTAAAATTTAACAGGGGTATTTCAGCGATGAAAATTTAACGAGATACCGGAAACAAGAATGAGGTAATGCGACAACAAAGAGGAGGCACAGATGTATAGGAGCAGTCATACAAGACATACACATCCACACATAGAGTCAACCGAAAATCGGGCAGCATAACATAGATTAAGGAAAAAGGACACACTAGGCGAAGCGCAGACCACGGTAAGGAATACACGAAGAGACATAGATTTCGCTAAGTCAATCACGTCGCAAGAAAACTGTTGGCCACAGGAGTTTGTGCCAGAGAACGCGCGGCTTGCCCCGAATGAGAAAGGGGATCCGTGGTCCGGGACCTAGGTCAGAACTCCTGCGACACGACTCAATAGATGGGTATGCACCAGAACGCCGGATGGAATCAAGAGAACGTGATCCTAATGTCAGAGTTAGTAAAACTTACCAGAAAAGATAAAAGAGCAGAGTCTCAAAGCATAGGTACGGAGAAAAGGATCCTAATACCATAGATATCACGACGGGGTGATATCGATGTGGGCCCGTAAGCCAAACAATAAGTTAGCAAAATAGGTTTTCAAACACTAGACTCAACTTCGACCAGGCAGTGGTTGGCTGGCTTCATATAGGAAGTCGGCTCTGATACCAACTTGTGACGCCCCCAAAGTCAATCTGTGTACAATAATCATACACGCAGGGTACACGGCTGAGATTAGGGTGCCACAGTGAGAATATCACAGCACAACAATAAACACGAAAGGATAAACCAATATATTACAAGATAAGGGGGTCACACGGACCCGGATCCATAAGTTATACAATCCATAATATCTGAGTACATACATAGTTAGTCAAGTTTTGCCTTAAGAAGGCTAGCACAAATAACATCAGTGATACATATTGAAAAGGCAAGGCCTCCTGCCTGGGAGCCTCTGAAACTACTCCTGGTCCTGGTCAGCGGGGGTCTCGACGTAGTAGTAGGCGCCTCCGGGGTACTCCTGCTCCTGGGCACCAACGTCGACTGCAGCGGCCAATCAGGCAATTCAAAAAGGGGGAAAAGCAAGGGTGAGTATCTAGCATACCCGCGAGTCTTACGTCCGCTACTAAGCATTTATGCATTTGTATCAAATGGAAAGGGAGGATGTATATAGTGGTCTGGAAGGTAGAATTCAGAATAAGGATAAGAAGCTAGGCCTATCGAAGACTAGCATCTTCTAACGAGTCTTGCAGCACAAGATGAGAACAACCAACAGTTCATATAAAACATAAAGTAACAATGCTGCAGAAGTTTTTGCAGCATTGTATAATTGTAAGTTGTAATAATTAATAATAATAAATGCCTCCGAGTTCCCCTCTTCGACTTCCCGGCGAGGAAGAAAATCCGTAACCATACAGTTTATGATATGGACATGGCCCCAACGGATATAACCACGATCGACGCATGTAAAGATAATTATCAGATGAATTCTGATAAAAAAAATTATATAAATTATTATTTTGTTATCCAAAACAGAAATACAACACAATATTTTATTATGCAGAATTAAAAGAAGCTCACTTGGAGTTAAAGGGTGGAGATGCACTTACAATAGGTTCACAAGCACTCATTGCATGTGATCCCTTGTTAGACCATGCATCATGCATGCTACGTCAGAAAACCAAGTGCATGGAACTCCAAACTCAAAACCAGCCACGATGCAAGAAGCAACACAAGTGGATAAAGATATACGTGTTGGGTCCAAAAGAAACTTCGTAGAATACTACTGCAACTAGTTCACAACTTGGGCCAACGTGGCCTGTCAACCGAAGCCATCAAGCTTGCCTTACTACGCACGACTCGAAGACACCAGCGCACAAGGACGCCGCCGCCGATCTTTAATAAATAGCTAGTTAAATTAGGGTTTAGACTTGGATTTTATTGTATTGTCTAGCCGTCGCTACAATTTGTATCTACGAGACGTGTAGGACTACCGTCTTGTCAGATTCACAGTGGAACCTCAACTTGTTCAGCTATATCGTGCTTAATTATTATTCGCAGTTTGAGATTGCAATTCATCTTTGTTCTTGCCAGTTCTTCGGTTGCTTGCATGAACTCGAACCTCGTTGTTTAGGTTGATCGTGCCTACGGCAAGATCAATAACCATCGGAGATTGGTTTAGCGATTGCCAGGTGTATCTTCGAGTACGGTATAATCGAATCGTCAAGGTCAAAATCCACCAAATCGATAGTTATCCCACTCTTATCGAAAGATCGGGCCTCTGTCACATCAAGTGGTATCAGATTTTGGGTTTACCGGTGAGAGATTTACTGTTTTTCGTAGATTAGTTTCTTTTTTGTCCTACAAATCCACTAATAAGCCAAAAAATAGCTTAGTTCATCCTTTATACCTACTTTTTAGCCTTTAGCAATATTTGCATCTAGTATTTGTTCGTTGAATTATTGGTTGCATTCATCTTACAATTAGTGCTGGTTTGGATTTGTTTGGGTAGTATTTGTTCGTTGAATTATTGGTTGCATTCATCTTACAATTAGTGCTGGTTTGGATTTGTTTGGGTAAAAATTATCTACTAGATCAATCTATTTTTGTCCCCCGTCACAATCTGTACCGCTAGTTCTACCCAAAAAAAAACGCATCGCCCAGCTTTCCGCTCCCCACGCGTTGTACATCCTGTCTGCCCTTCGGCGCCGCTTCTCTCTTATTACCACGCCGCTTACCAGACACCATCTCTCGGTGTCTGCCGCTCCGCGCCGCTATACCATCATCACTCCACGCGCGTCACAATTTTCCATCCAGCAGATATACTCAGTAGTAGCTAATCCCAGGCTCCCAACACCTCACGCATCCATCCAGCCACCACCACATCTACTAGCAACTGGCAGCTTCAAGAAATCACGAGTGCAGCATCTGTTATTTACTATTAATCCTTGTTCGTGTGCAGCCGTTTGCTCGTACCGTTTGTTAAAAAAAAGCAAAAAAACAGAAAAAAGAAAGAAAAAGGAGAAAACAAGTGAAAAAAGCAAAAAAAGAGAAAAAAGAAATAAAAAAAAGTAAAAAAGGCAAAAGAAAAGAGAGAAAGAAAACAGGCCGGCTGGTATATACTTTGAACGGATTTTTGCACTCAGCTACGGGACATTACTTTGTTGCTACAAGTCTGGTCATCTTACATTTATCAGTTGTGTTTGAATTTTGTTCTACACTCGTGTGTCTCTCAATTATAGCCATTATACTATAACATATTTTCCTCTACATTCATTCACTTGATTCAGTATCTGGGCTTAGATTATTTGATCTCTTACTAGTCGACTGCCGGCACTAATTAAGAGTTTGAGCAATTACTCAACTTGCATTGCTTTTTGCTTAATTGTGCCACTGATATTGTGAGTTCAGGAAACCGTCACCAAGCTCCACCTTCTATATTATACTTTGTTCGGTCACTTGGTAATCGTTATATCCATCTTTTGATAACTTTTGACACCTCCAACGGCCGACAACCACTGCAGCACGGTAAGAACTGGTAAGAGTTTGGGTCATTGCTAGAGAGTTGAGAGACATTTACCACCACCTTGCCGTAGTTACTACAGGAGCAATATGCTTGTGATTTTTTTTGTTTCCTACTAACCATAGCAGATTCTAGAGCGGCCAACAGTTGGGTTGCGTCTATTTTGGGAGATGACTTGCCATATGTTGATCCTGATCACTCTTGTCAACCACAAAAGGTGCGGTGTTCGTCACAAGATGTACATCATGGTACACACACACATCATCAGGTTACCTCTTTTCCTTATTTTGAGGATAAATATGACCCCGATTCGTATATTGATTGGGAAATAGAGGTAGAAGAAAGCTTTGGTAGCCATGATTTTTCTGAGCATAAGAAAATTAAAGATGCCACTAAGAGCTTTTCCAATTTTGCTTCAGTTTGGTGGAGAAAATATTGCAAGGAAAATACTTATAATAGACATAGTACATGGAAAAGTTTGAAAATTGTTATGCGCAACAAATTTGTTCCCTCATACTTTTCTAGTGATTTACTAAGAAAATTACAACGTTTAGCACAAGGCAATTATACCGTTGAAGAATATTATGATAATTTGTGCAATGCTTTGCTTCGTTGTGGTTTAGAAGAATATGAAGATGATTTTCTGAATAGATTTTGGAGAGGTTTAAACTATGATATAAAAGACATCATAATGCATGAAGAACTATATTCTATCAACCATTTGTTTCGTCTTGCCTGTAAAGCTGAACAGAAAATAAGAAGACGTGCACACATGACGAACAAGTGTGCGATGGAATTCCATTCAAAGACGGATACTTCATTTATGATTGCGCCACTCGGAGTTTGTAAGGCGTCGCAACCGACCGTTCTTACTTCCTATGAGGGAGGAGTACAAGGTGATAATAAAGGTCCTGAATTTCTTACTCCAAATGAAACTAATGAATGTCCTATTGGTTTCGATACATCATGTGTTGAGATAAGTGCAATTGCCAAGGATTTGATCACACCACATGTTTTAGATGATTATGTTGCTGATTTGAGTTTACCGGGTGATCAAACAACCGAAATATTTACGCTTCCATTGGCACCTATTGTTGAATCTGATTATCTCTTTTGTTTAGGTGCACCCACTGAATTACATAAAACTGAAAATGACCCATGTGACTTGATTGTTCAATTTAGTTTGCATCACATACAATTGGTTTGACATGGTGAAGCATTAGCTAGAATTTCACATACTAACTCTTTCTATTCTATTTTGATGGATCCACCTATGTCTTTGTCACATGCGAGAAATAAGATAGCTGAAATAACATGTTTAAGTTCCGTGAAAAATGCTTATGCTCCTCATCTTCCCATTAGCTTGATTGGAGAGGACTGCGTAGACAAGATATTTTTGGTGCATAGGATTTGCATCACATGTGATGATCTTGCTAGTTTGAAACGAAATATTAATAAGCCAATGCTTGATCATTTTAATATGACCTCCAACATCGTTGTTGATTACATGTTGAATAGCATGTTGCATCATTGCTTATCTACACATGCTAATTTGGCTATCCCTAATAGTTATGTACCTATGTTGGGATGGTTTAATGATCATCATTACAAATTGGATAACATAAATATGTGCTTCACTTATATGTGCAAACTAAGTTGCAAGTTAATTCGTCGATATTTTTCTTGTGATGATTTATTGACTTTGAATCTCACCAAATATACAAATATACCGGCCTCTCATACATAGCTATGTTAATTGTGCAACAACAAAGACAAGTTAAAACAGATGATATATACATATATCATGCATACACTTTGTCTCGTTGGCTAGTTACTTTTCAGATTATGCAAAGCCGAGGATGTCTTTGTTTTCAAGAAAGGAAGGATGATATGGACATGGCCCCAACGGATATAACCACGATCGATGCATGTAAAGATAATTATCAGGTGAATTCTGATAAAAATATATATGAATTATTATTTTGTTATCCAAAATAGAAATACAACACAATATTTTATTATGCGGAAATAAAAGAAGCTCACTTGGATTTAAAGGGTGGAGATGCACTTACAATAGGTTCACAAGTACTCATTGCATGTGATCCCATGCATCATGCATGCTACGTCAGAAAACCAAGTGCATGGAACTCCAAACTCAAAACCAGCCACGATGCAAGAAGCAACACAAGTGGATAAAGATATACGTGCTGGGTCCAAAAAAAACTTCGTAGAATACTACTACAACTAGTTCACAAGTTGGGCCAACGTGGCCTTTCAACCGAAGCCATCAAGCTTGCCTTACTACGCATGACTCGAAGACACCAGCGCACAAGGACGCCGTCGTTGGTCTTTAATAAATAGCTAGTTAAATTAGGGTTTAGACTTGGGTTTTATTGTATTGTCTAGCCGTCGCTACAATTTGTATCTACGAGACGTGTAGGACTACCGCCTTGTCAGATCACAGTGGAGTCCCAACTTGTCCATCTATATCGTGCTTAATTATTATTCACAGTTTGAGATTGTCATTCATCTTTGTTCTTGTCGGTTCTTCGGTTGCTTGCAGGAACTCGAACCTCGTTGTTCAGGTTGATCGTGCCTACGGCAAGATCAATAACCATCAGAGATTGGTTTAGCGATTGCCAGGTGTATCTTCGAGTACGGTATAACCGGATCGTCAAGGTCAAAATCCACCAAATCGATAGTTATCCCACTCTCATCGAAAGATCGGGCCTCCGTCACATCAGTTTAATAGTAGTAGTTTGTAGTGGTAATATCCAGCTTCAGCATAAAGCGTCACGTTACCGTGGACACGGCTATTCGAATAGATTAAACTCCCTACAGGGGTGCACTACTGTTCGCCTGCACGCTCGGATCTCCATGGTGAAGGGCACCTTGTTAGGGAACGCTCCACCAAAGCTATCCGACACGGCGCAGCCCATCCTAGGCTCAACAGAGAGGTCATCCGCCTGACTATATCCTATGCGCTCAGGGGTCTAGGTCCCTCACCCTTCCACGCTCCTGCATGGTGCGAGTCTGGCCGGTGAAGCAAAAAGAAAATCCAAATACACCGTCCGGATGAAGAAGACACACCACTTCCCGGCAATCAGGTCGCAGTACTGCTGAAGTCTGAAGAGCTTTCGGACAAACTACGACGCAGGGGAGCCCATAACTCCTTATCCCACATGAAGGTAGTGCGTACAGACCAACGAGCATTTCAAGTCATCCGTCGAACCATTTAGCATTTTCATATTATCTCGCAGACAACTGTTATCGTTGTCTGACTAACAACACAACGGAAAACGAACAGCAACAAGGCCCACCAGTAACGTCGGGGCCTGCCCTGTCGTCCCGTCAAAGCGCGCGGTTACCAATAAGGTGAACCGTCTCCTTACCTTGTCTCGCGTGTGCTCTTGGTAGAGCTCGACTTTTCGTAGTTCGTACCCTCCGTGTCGTTCCCGACGCAATACCGCTCGCGAGCACCGTTGGGTTGCCCGACTCTTATCTTTAAGGGCAACCGTTGCTCGGGTACCTAGAGCGGCTATACAGAGTCAGCAACGAGTGGAGTACAAGGATTACACCCTGATAGCTCACACTTGATGGTTGCTCGGCTGAGGCGAGCTAGGGGGCCTTAGGCGGTGTCTGCATTGTACCGTACCTGTTACAGTTAATATATTGTATCCGTGTTCACATCCAGAGTGATCACGACCCACTATCTAATCCTAGTTGACTAACAATGCGCAGGTCCAAATGCTGAATATTGCATAATTATAATAGGCAGCATAGGATAAAAGAAGGTACAACAAGGGGCGACAATGACATGCTATGCAATTGAATAGGTAAGCAACGTAGCAGCAGCGGTAACAATGCCTAGTGCAAGAAAAGTACGGAAAGATAGGCGATATCTGGGAAATAGAATGGCTCTTCTTGCCTGGAAGCTCGACGGTAGGGGTAGGGTCGTCGACGAAGTAGTCGTACTAAGCAGCGGTGTAGTCGGCGGAAGCAACGGGGTCTATCGGAGATTAAGGGGGGAAGAAACAGTAAATACAAAGCAAACATAACAAACAGATGCATGACATGACAGATGCAATGTTAACGGTGTTCTAACGCAGTGCAATGCACGTTGCTTGGAGCAGAAATTCATCCGGGGATGAAATACCGGCTCCGGGTGATTATCGACGAACGGTCTGGAGGGGGAATGTCGATGTTCGTTGTGTTAGAGGGGTGTGGTCGATATACAAATAGCGTATCCGTATTCGCTGTATTTTTCTGATCAATTTTCATGTATAAAGTTTTTGAATCTGACTTACGGTTTAAAAGATATTCCATTTTAAAGTTTAAATCATTTTAAATCATTTTCTAAATTTATTTAATTCATTTATTTAAACATTATCCAGAACAGTTATTTTGACTGGTCAAACCTGACCAGTGGGTCCCATTGGTTAGTCTCACATTTTATATAATCCATTTAATTAAATCTAAATAGAAGTGGGGCCTACATGTCATAGAGACATTTAAATTTAATAGTTATTTTAATTCAGTGGTTATTTTAATGGGCATGACGCACATGTCATAGGATCCCAGTTTATCTCAGTTTTATTTTAACCTCGGGGGATTAGTGGGGGCTGCGCCCACATTCAGTGGCACAGGACTGGGGAATTAGTGCTAATTAACTTTCTGACACGGGGGTCCCACCTGTCGGCGACACGGGTTGCCGCTAGCGAGGCAGAGCTTGCCAGAGTTGAGCGTGCGCTCGACTCCGGCCACCATTTGAGCCACGACTAGGTGCTACGGGTTCCTGGAGCTGCGCTTATTCGAACGGTGGGGGTGAACTCACCGGAATCTCGCCAGAGCGACTACGACGACGAGTGTGGCGGCGAACCGCGCACGGGTCTAATGGCGAATGATGAAACGACGCGATATCGAGGGGCCGTTCTGGTGAAATCGACCCTACGGTCCACTGGGAGCACGCCGGTGCCATACACGCGAGCTGAGGAGCTCTGGATCGTGCTCACGGCCATCCATGGCGGAGGCGGAGCTCGGCGTCAATGGCGGGACGGCCTACGTTTCACGGGAGGGAGAGCTAGGGGTTGGCGACGACGGCTATGCTTACAGTGAGCCTGCAGGTGTGCTTAGCAGGATCGATGGGGACTCGACGACGGCGAATCGCGGCTGCGACGACAACGGATGCAGAAGAGGGGAACTTGATCATGCGCTCAATTCGTTGCTCCCTGTCTCGTTTCCTCTGGCGTGGTGGTGAAGACGACGACGGCGAGCTGAACGGACAGGGTGGCAGGGCGTGGGGAGGTCACTATCCGCATGTGGCCACGGCAATGGCGACGGCGGCGCTCGGGCAAGCTTCTCTCGACGAGGGCGAGGTGAGGGAGGGGCGTTTTCGATCTAGTGTTCGTCCGTGGGGCTCGGGACGAGTAATTATCCACGAGAACTAGCGGCTAGGCACCGTGGATGGATGACACGGCGACAATCGCCGTCGAACACCCTCTGCCATGGCGACACGAGGGCTCGGGTGAACAGGGGAGGGAGATGACCCGGGTTGGGACAAGTGGGCTGGTTTGGGCCACACTGTGCACTAGCGGCACCAGGGGGTTGGGCCAGTTCCCATTTTATTCTTTTCTATCTTTCTTTTTCTGTTTGTAATTCCTTTTTTTTGCTTTAGCATTTTTTGTAAAATATGGAACTTGTTTCATAATTTGAATTGCACATAACTAGAGTGCCTCAAAAAGTTTGGGTTTTTTCTAAACTCTTTTGATAATTCTTTTTAATATGCAACCTAATAAAAGGGTCTTTTAGTTGATGTTTATATTTGTTTGGACTAATTTATAGCTCCATAAATTCCCATGACCACCTAGGCATGATCCATTGAATATTTGGGATTTAACAAAAGTGGTTGCACCAATTTTGGACAAGGTTTTATTTATCACATATTTTTAATATTCATCAAAAGGCATTTTGAGTTTGAGTTGATCGAAGGTGATCAAAGCATGATTAAAAAAGTGATTAGCAACAATAATGGTCAACAGTCAAAGTGATTACTGTTACAGACGCTGAGGGTGTTACATATACAGCATACATCGAACTGTCGCAGGAAGTAGAGGTGTTCTACGGGAGGAATCTGCACAACACGCTCACCATGAGAACGCGAGGTTCTGTGGGGGTAGCGCTAGTGGACGAGGGAGGCCGAGGCCGGCGCTGTTGAGGATGGACGACGTCGCTGTAGAAGGAGTCTATGGCCGGTGCTGGAGAGGAAAGCCGCGCCGGGGCTGCAGAGGGAGATCGATGCCGCCGCTACCGGCACTGGAGCGGGAGGCCGCTGCCACCGATGGCGAGAAAGGCCGAGGTCATCACTGTCGGCGCTGGAGAGGAAGGTCGAGGCCAATGCTGCAGAGGGATGCCGATGTCGCGTGAGGGTTCGGGAGGAGGGGGGAAGAGGGGAGCCGGGAGCGCCGCCCGTTGGATCGAGGCCGGCTCGAGAGAAGGAGACGACTTCCAGTGGGGTTGGGGAGGAGGAAGAGGCCAACGCGGGAGAGGGAGGTGGCGGTTGGTGTCGCCAGGGGAGAGGACGAATAGTCGGGTCCTATATACATATGAGCTATTCTGTTATCAGTAGCAGAATATTATTCTGTTACAAAGCTAGAACTGACAGAAGCACGGGTTTGAACTAATGCATCCATAAGTTTGGTACTGTTCACAACACTAGTTTAAAAAACAATCTATGAATATTTATTTATCAAAACGGGGCGTGTAATATACCGTTGGAAAGCTATGGAAAGCGTCATTTCGGTTAATATAGAACCTTTTTGCAAAATCATCGCGGTTTTTGAGCAGTTTTCAAAATACATTCTTTTTTCAAATTCAAAAACACGAATCGTATTTTTGACGTAGTTTTCAAACGGTTTATCAGAATTGAGAAAATGAGATGGCATTAGAAATCTTATGAAATTCCGCAACTTTTACTTATAGAAAGTTTTTTCTAATTTTATACGGTTTAAAAGTAATTTGAAAAATGGAAAAATTCTTGGCGGGTCGTATTTGTTGGTGAAGCCATAGTGACCATTTTCTATAGAACTTTTTTTCACGGGGGAGCAGAAGTGACCTAGCACCGCACCGCTTTTCATAGTCGCACTGATGGTGCGACGGAGTTTGATCTGATTGTCCCCATCCGCGTTAGGTCATTGTCGTACTGACAACGGAACCTTGTTTTATTGATGATGAAACCTTGTGCTGAACTGATTACCTCCATCCGCACTCATGCGGAGGAGATTTCGAGACTTGACTTGTAGGGGGGTCTAAATAAAATAACTAGAACTAAACTTCGTGTAATAGTCATATTGATGGTGCGGCCATATTTGAACTGGTTACCCCCATTCGTGTTAGGTCATAGCCGTACTGACGGTGTAACAGCGATCGTATTGACGGTTCAGCCGTGGGTAATCTGATTGCCCCAACCGCGTTCATACGAAGGCGAGTGGAGACCTAAACAAAATAACAAGAACCACACTGCATGTCATAGTTATAGTAACATCATAGCCTTGTTTGAACTGATTACCCCATCTGTGTCCCCTCAGTATTCGTGTTTGAACTGGTTGCCCGACGAGGCCGAGCTAGGATGACACGGTGTACCACAGTTGTTGATGGTGTAGCCGTGTTTGAACAAGCTTTAACATTTCTTTCTGTTCACTTGAATACTGGCTTACGGTGTGTACTATCGGTAATTTTGATATCAAACTTAAAACTCACACAGGATATTGGACTTTCTATTTTAAGCATGTTTGAAATTTTTAATATTTCTTTTTTGTTCACTCGAACTGATACTAACATATGTTATGTACTGTGAGCAATTTTAACATCAACATAATGAACATTTTGTTTGATCCTATCCAAAATAATATTTTCAGTCGAACTGATACATAAACATTTTATGTACTGACAATAATATCGAAGAAAGTGTGCGCACTTTAGATTGCATCTAGTGTTATTTGGCCTCATCTGAGTGTTATTCCCTCACAAGGTTTGTTTATTTTTCTTAAAATCTAACACTATTGTTGCCATGAGATAATCTATTATATGTTTTATTCAACTGATGCAAGAGAATTGTGTTTAATAGTTACATGGTAAACAATGCTGCTAGCTAATGCTGAATTGATCTAGCCATACTTATCAAAATGACACTGGCATTCAGAAACAATATAACAGCTTGAATCGATTTGATACACAATGTTGTCCATAGGTTATTTTATAATCTACAAAGTTTTGGTGAATTCCTTCCGACTGGTCCGACCCCGACGACAGAAATCCAATCATAGCAAAGAATTTTTCTCATCAAAAGTGAGGCAAACTGCAAGCAACAACAACAAACATTTCTTGTGAGATTGTTAGTAAATTATCTATATTCTAACCAAATATACTTGCTACTGTTGCAGGATAACCTGGTAGTACAATCTAATAGCTACCGCAATTTCACATGGCAGTTTAGATTATAGAGAATATCAACATCAAGTAGAAAGAACCGATAAGGTGGTTTGGATTTCAGAATGGTTTCATATTTGCTTGGGGCACACAACTAGATTAGCAGTATGATGAAACATAATTGTTGATTATAAGCCTTTATTAGCTAGAAAAGGGTGAAAGATATTGAACTAAATTATATATTGAACTGAATTTTAGAAATGAAATGAAACTGAACTAATATAAGAATTGAATTAACAACAAGAACTAAACTAAAATAAGTGCAACATATAGAACCCACTATTAGGCAGGGCGAACAAGTTCACTTAACAAAGTTTTGAACTTTCTCTATGACACCTTTAGAACTTAAGAAATCGATATTGTTCTTAGTTGAACTTGACGGGGCATAGAGCATTTGTACCTTTTTCTTTCAAGTTACTACATGTACCCCAGATAACAATATATGAAGTTCCCAAAACAACTAGCATTTGAATGTCTCAGATGGTTGTATGCGGACCTAGGAATTTTTTTGCAACATACAAAATATAAATTCAATGTTTGTAACATTAATAACAACAAAAATCTGGAGAGCACCTAGGCAGAGTTTGATGAGGCAAAACAAATGAGGTGGGGGAGTAGCCGGTGCTGGTCTGTGACTGCGGAGTGAGGAAGAGGATGCGGTCGTCGTGGTGGCTGGAAGGAGCGCATCCAGGGATGACAGGGTTGCGCGAGCCTGGACCGTGTCCGTGAGATTGGTTGGACTGCTGCGTTAGCTGGAGGTGCGCTCGCCCGCCCGAGTTCCCGCGCGCATGGGCGCTAGGTGCCAGAGCGCACAGCTAGAAGTGGCCGGAGGCGCGCAAGGCTCCAGGGGGCAGAGGTGCTTGCAAGCGGGGGCCTTCTTCGGCCGCGGTGGTGGATGGAGGTTGCGCCCAATCTTTGCGTGGCCGCGGCGGTTGATGTAGTTGGTGGAGGTGGGGAGTGATCTGGCGACACGGGGAGTGGTGGTGGCCGATTTGGGGCAGGGGATATGGACTGGCGCAGAGGCCGGAGCCAAGGGCGATGGGGTAGGGCGGGGCGGCGGCCGGATCCATGGGAGATGGGGTGGTGCGGCGGCCGGAGCCAGGGCGAGATGGGGAAGAGCGGCGGTCGGGTCTGTGGGGAGATGGGGTGGTGCGGCGGCCGGAGCTAGGGCGAGATGAGGACGAGCGGCGGCCAGGTCTGGGGGAGATTTCTCAGCTCTGGGGGAGATGGGAGGAGGCGCGCGGCGGCGCTCTACGGAGGTAGTAGGTGGGTTAGGAAGGGGATGCGCGCCGTGAGGGATTCGGGTGGGTGGGCTGGTTTGGCACCGATCCGGTGCTATACGCGCGGGGGGAGTGTCTGTGATTTGAACCCTGAGGATGTAAAGCCCGACGCTAATGGACCCTAACTTCTGAATCCTGAAGTCCATACCCTGATCTCGCTAATCCCAATTATTTTTTAACCTTTAGGTCGTATTCAAACAGAAATTCTTACGTGGCTTGGAAAAGACCGGGATCAGGACAAGTCGCTTTCAGGTGTGTCCCATGGTCGCCTGGCATGCTCTGCGGATCCGCCCATGCCATACCAACCTGTTGTGAATCTCAGTTGGTCGTTCTCGTTTCATGGAGCCACCGACGGTGCGCATCGTCGGCATCTCGTCGTCCTCCTTGCGACGGCGGTGCAGGCGAAGGGGAGGTTCCGGAGTCCTGCGGGAATCCGCTGAGCGTGGAGGCGGCGTGCTAGGGCGCATCCGACGCGCACGACGCATCACATCGTAGACCACGACTGCTTGCACCTCCTCCACCGGTCTCTTCCTCTTCTGTACAGCCTCTCGGCTGAGAGTTGAAGGACATGCGAATGGCCATGGTGAGCGCGCGCTGGTCAGACTCAACTATCCCAGCCTTCTGAGGCCACGTCATCAAATCCCCTTCAAAAAATGGCTCAAGGTTTATCTAGGACGGGATCATCCAGGTTAGGGTACAGACTTCAGCGATTTTAACTTGGGGGTTCATTTCAATCAAGCTCTACAATCTCAAGGTTTAAATCAGACTTTACTCCTATAAGGGGCCCGATGTAACGTAATAATATTTTGTTACAGGTATTAGAATAAACGGGTCATATATATGTATATTATATATATATTATCGTGGGAATGACCCCCGGGTAGGGTCATTCAGGCGAAATAACATTTCAAGATGAAGATCACCGATCTAAGCAAGGCCGAGCTAATTCGGGCCAACCTGAAGACCGCCATTCAGAAGAAGGCCGATCTGATCAAGGCCAACCTGAACACCACAAATCTGAGGATCGCCGATCTAGAAGAGGACCAAGCAGCAAGATCGATCTCTAGAGGGTCGAGATGATTAGGTCGGAAGCCAATTGCTCTAAGAGAGTGCAATCGGCCTCACCTAATTTCATTCGGCCCAAGAAGTCACAAGATGATCCGAGCTAACCACGAGAGTTCACCTTAGGCCGGATGGGCGCACCCGGCCTGAGGTCATCAATAGGTGATTCCGAGAGATCCGCGTGGCAGACAGAACAGTACCATGCCGACCTATCAGACGCATGATGTTCCCTCGACACATCAGCTGACAGGGCGGCGGAGGTGATGACCCTCAACGTAAAGGGATCTATTGTAGCGTTTTCGATAAGTAAGAGTGTCTAACCCAACGAGGAGCGAAAGGTACTGATAGGTGATGGTGGACAAGGAATAACTGCAAACACTGAAAGATAACTTTTTAGGGGTTTTCGATATAAGCAACGATAAGATAAAAGCAAGCAAAGTAAATAGCACTGAGGAGCAGCAAGTGGCCCAATCCTTTTGTGCAAAGGATAAGCCTGGCAACTGAACTTATAAAGACTAAAGCGTTCTTGAGGACACATGGAGAGGTAGTCACGTGCTTTCGCCATACTCCGTATCGATAACAAGTGTTGTGCTGATAAGTGTCGAGTGGGTGGATCTATGCTAGCACACCTTCTAGACTAAGATAAGTGCACTCTTATGATTAAACATCTTGCAAGCATCCGCAAATACAAGATAGAAATTAAGGCAAAGCCTAACCACAGCAATAAGATCAAGGATCTAGTAATCCCTTGTGCAAAAGTGTGCAAACTGGGATTCAGGTTTCTGTCACCCCGGCAACCCACCGTAAGCATTCTTAATACACAATGCATTCCCCTAGGTCCTTAAGAAGGTGAAGTGTTGAGTGTTCGACTCACACAACACCACTAGGAAAATAACAACACAACTTAAATATCAAACAACACAAATTACTTCAACATCATATGACTACTAACAACTAGACTTCTCCCATGTCCTCAAGAACTAAAGTAACTACTCACAAGACATAAAAGAGATCATGATCAGAGGTGATAAATATATGATAAACAATATGGACATAATGGTGTTTCTCCAACAAAACTCAATAGCATTCACCACAAGGTAGTAATCAACACCGATAGAGTAGAGAGGATAGATAGTACGGATTACAACACAAGATAAAATCGCGAGGTGAGATTGGATGGTGGTGGAGATGGTGCTGATGTTGGGGATGATGTTGATGATGATCTCGATGATGCCCGTGACGATGGTGATGACGATGGCGATGATCTCCCCTTCCGGGAGTTAATCTCCTCGACGGAATCTGCCCGCCGGAGAGCCATTTTCTTCTCTGTAGGTTTCCTCCATGGAGCGGCGGCGGAACTCCGTGAAAGCTTCTCTTTTTAGGGTTTTCGCGTAACGAGGAGTATATAGGCCAGAGAGGGGAGCCGGGAGTGGCCCCAGGGCTCCAGACGCCCTCTTGGCGCGTCCAAGGGTGGGGCCGCGCCTGGGGCCCCTGTGGCCCCCCTCTGGCCCCTCTTCGACGAATCTTTGTTATTCTTCTGGAAAATACCCCCCGTCGATTTTCAGGTAATTTGGAGGTATTCTTCTTCAGCAACTCAGCGTTCACTTTTTACCGCTGAATCCTGCGTCTGCTGCTTCGGCACCGGAAAGTTGCAAACTGTGTAAAACAAGGCAAAACAACATAAGAACATCATCGTAATGTGAAATATATCAATGAATAAGGATGAATTACGATATAAAATAGTGATGCATTTTGGACGTATCAAGTCCCCCAAGCTTAGACCTCGCTTGTCCCCAAGCGAAAACTGAGCTCGGTAAACCTGTCCACAAGTTTAGAGAGTGAAGTGTCGATAAATAAAATACGGATAAGAAGCATCCTGATCTTTTCACCAAACTCAAACATCCTAAACAGAAAACTCCAACTCATAAAAGCCCTTATGAAAGAGTAATAACAATTATAATCAAAATTAGGGCTAAGGAAACTCATCAAATCATGGAAAACAAGTCCTTTGGTCAAGGGACAACTAAAAGCTTTTACCTTTGCTCTTTCTCTTTATATTTTGAAGAGATAAATTGGAACTTTTTGAAAGAACAGGCTATTAGTCATGAAGTGCAAATGCTAACACAAAGGAAGATGTTTGCTTGGCAAGTGCTTTTGCAAACAACTTACATATCAAAAGATAATGTCAACAATGATATGGCATGGCAAAACTTTAATGCAGCATTATATGGATGAATCTTCATCAGCATCAAGTATCTGTTCTCTTTGGGAAAGGAGGAAGTAGGGGAAACTGACTCAACATAAAAGTAAAGGAAAAAGGAAGCCTTGTTAAAGGCAAGCAGGGAAAATTCAAGTGTTATCCTTAAATCAAATAGAATGAAAACAGGTTTTGAGAGGTGCATGATTTGTCAATGAATGCTACTCCCTCCGTTCCAAAATAACTGTCTTGGCCTTAGTACAACTTTTTACTAGAGCTAGTACAAAGTTGAGACAGTTATTTTGGAACGGAGGGAGTAATAGATAACTCAATTGCTTCTCAGATTGGACAAGTTTCGAGGAACGACTCCCAAACGGGGACGATCACATCCCCGCAATCTCATTTGTTTATCACTGCCAGAGTTTTCTGATTTCTCATGAACAAAGCATGAAGGAGGGTTTGTATGTTGTATTATCTTTTGTGAGCTGGGCGCACTCATGCCAGTTCCTCCTCGTATTAGGGGTTTGCAGATTCGACATGCAATCCCGGGGTAAAACTTGTCCAACTTAAGAAGGTAATGAGTTAACTACTACTTCCTCATGAGCTAAAATAGGGGCACAAAACGGAAGATTTTGAACATCTAAGGATAACACAAAAATTCTATGCTTTAGGAGTGGTAGTGGAATGCCACGAATAGGAAGTTATGGTGGACTCATATGGAAGATACTGGTTTCAGGGTATGGATGCACAAGCAGAATTCCGCTTAGTACAGAGGTTTGGCTAGCAAAGGCTTTGAGAGAACAAACAATTGATGATGACTTGGATGCAAAGCAATATAAAGCATAAACATTAAAACAGGCATAGCACATCAAGTTGTCTTTCTTGTCAATATAACACTACAAGCATAATAACAAAGAGGGTTTAGCTATGTCGCTACTTTGATAAAAATAACATGCTTGTTGCTATGACCAAAGCTATGTTTGCCAAGATTAAATAAAGTTTTCAAAGCCATACCTGATATAAGGTCAATACTCCCCATAAGAATCATCATAAGGTCGATTGCGTGAAGAGAATACCGAGTGCAACGAAGGGATCAATAAACTTCTCATTAATATTCCATCATAGATGACTCCACACTCTCGGATACATAACTCTCCATATACCAGGAAGAAGGGTGTATACTTGGTCGAGCTATTTGGGGTGGTACGCAGGCTCCATAGGACTGCGGGGAGATCTTCTATCCAGTTGCCTGCGGCTTGCTCGAGTGGTGCCAGAAGTCGCTTCTTTATTCCTCCGCATACTAAACCGTTTGCTTTGTCCACTTGGCCATTAGATTGCGAGTGTACGACTGATGCGTAGTTGATTTTGATGCCCAATTCTTGACAGAAGTTTTGGAACTCTGCCGCTGTGAAGTTGGTACCGTTGTCTGTGGTGATGTTGTGTGGTACTCCGAATCTGAAGATAATTGATTTGATGAAGTTGACTGCCGTGAGAGTTGTTGAGCTGGTGATTGGTACTGCCTCGATCCATTTGGTGAATTTGTCGAATGCGACCAATAGGTGTGTTCTTCCTCCTTTTGATGATTTCTTGAGTGGGCCTACCATGTCGAGTCCCCATGTGGCGAATGGCCATGATAATGGTATGGTTTTGAGTTTTGATGCTGGGGCGTGCGGCCTGCTGGCGAATTTTTGGCACGCGATGCAACACCGTACAATATCCTCTGCGTTTCTCATGGCGGTTGGCCAATAGAATCCTGCTCGAAAGGCTTTTGCCACGAGTGCTCGACTGCTGGCATGGTGCCCGCAGGTGCCTTCATGAATCTCCAGTAGTAGGGATTTGTCGTCTTCCTCGTCTATGCACTTTTGTAGGACCTAGGAAATGCTGCGCTTGTAGAGCTGTCTATTGATTACTGTGAATGCTTTGAATCATCGACTGATGCGTCGGGCTTCTTCAACGTCTTGTGGTAGGGTGCCTTCGATTAGGAATCGAAGAAAAGGTCTTGCCCAGGTCGGGTCTTCAAGTGCTGCTGGTGCTTCGACTTTGATTGCTTGGTTGTTTGTAGCGTCAGCTGCGCTCGTTGCCGCCACCTGTGCTGGCTCATTTGTGTCGTCTTCTTCCGCGACCTCTTTGGACTCCGCTGGCTTTTCTTTTATTGATCTCTGATTGATGCTTTCGAGGAAAATGCCTGGTGGTATTGGTCCTCGAGTCGACCCGATGTTCGCGAGTTCGTCGGCTTCTGTATTGTTTGCTCTAGGGATATAGTTGAGTTCACAACCATCGAATCCTCCTTCTGTATTGCAGAGCTTCTGGTAAGCTGCCATGTTGTCTTCGACTGCGTTGCAGTCTCTCATCGCCTGCTGGACGACGAGGTTGGAGTCGCCATAGATCAATAGGCGAGTGGCACCGCAAGTTTTTGCCATGCGCATGCCGTGAATTAGCGCCTCGTACTCTGCTTCATTGTTGGAGGCGTTGCTGAAGTTGATCTGGAGGATGTATTTGAGCTTCGTTCCTTTGGGGGAGACTAGGACGACTCCTGCTCCAGCTCCTTGCTGTCTTTTGGATCCGTCGAAGTAGTGCGATACTTTCTTGGAGGTCATGATGATGGCGAGCAAGAGCTTATGGTAATGTAGGTACCGCTGCTGTGGCTTCGTGAGTAGCGTGCTTAGGTAATAAATTGGTCTTTGGATGCTTTGGATTTTTCCTTCTTCTGCACGCTCGACGACAAGCACTGTGCTCATGACGCTGCTGCGTGCTGCTATGTAGAGATATAACTTTTCCCTTTCTTTAGGCACCGCCAAGATTGGTGGGGTAGAGAGGGTTTTCTTCAGGTCTGCAAATGCATTGCTAGCATCCTCGGTCCACTCGAATTTTTCTCCTTTTCTCAGCAGTTTGTAGAAAGGTAGGGTCCTTTCGCCTAGCTAGCTGATGAAGCGGCTCAATGTTGCGAGTTTTCCTGTGAGCTGCTTGAACCTTTTCCGGGTTTGCCTTTGAATTTTTGCGATTGCTTGAACCTTTTCCGGGTTTGCTTCGATTCCTCGGGCAGAGACCATGTACCTGAGTAGTTTTCTGGCTGGGACGCCGAACACGCATTTTTTGGGGTTCAACTTGATCTTGTACTTGTTGAGGGCCGCGAACGTCTCGCGGAGGTCGTTGAGTAGTGTGTTTGCGCTGTAGGTTTTGATGACAATGTCGTCTACATAGACCTGGACGTTCCTGCCGATCTGGTCTCTCAGACATGCTTGCATCATCCGTTGGTACGTGGCTCCGACATTTTTTAGTCCGAAGGGCATAGTTTGGTAACAGAATACTCCGTAGGGGGTGATGAACGAGGTGTGCTCTTCGTCTTCTTCCTTCATCCTGATATGATTGTATCCTGAGTATGCGTCGAGGAAAGATAGGAGGTCGCATCCTGCTGTGGAGTCGATTATTTGATCAATTCTTGGCAGGGGAAGTGGTCTTTTGGGCAATGCTTGTTGATAGGCCCATAGTCGACGCACATCCTCAGTACCTCGGTGTCCTTTTTAGGGACTAGGACTGAGTTTGCTATCCATGTTGCTTTCTTTTTCTCTCTGATGAACTGTGTGCCGAGTAGTCGGTTGACTTCTTCTCCGATTGCTCTGCGTTTGGGCTCTGAAAACCGTCGCAACGCTTGTTTTACTGGCTTCGTGTTTGGCTTGATGTGAAGCGCGTGTTCCGCGAATTCTCGTGGTATTCCTGGCATGTCGGCTGGGCACCAGGCGAAAATTTTCCATTCTTCACGGAGGAAGGTTATGAGGGCGGTTGCTTGCTCTTCTGGAAGGTGGGCATATACGCGGACTGTCTTCACTGGGTCTGTTGGGTGTACTTGGTGTGTGATCGTGTCGCTGTCGACGCTGGAGTCGCGACCGAATTCCTTTGTCTCGCTTCTGTTTTCTAGTGGAAATATTCTTTTGTCCGTCACCATGGCTATTTCTTTGAGCTGTTGCTGGGCTCCGAATGTGTCGGAGACTTTGTGGAAGTCGCGGTCGCACTGGTCCGATTTGATGAAGCTTCCCTTGACTGTGATGATTCCTGCAGGTCCTGGCATCTTGAACTTGAGGTATGCATAGTGTGGAACCGCCATGAACTGTGCGAACGCCGGTCGCACGAGTATGGCGTGATACTGCGACTGCCAGTCGAGAACTTGTTTTGCGAAGTTGCGCTAGCTGCCAAAGATCACATCAAGCTGTATTGTTCCGATGGAGGTGGCTGCTGTTGGGGTTCGTGGCAGAAAACACAAATTTTTCCTTGACCTACGATACCCAATCCCAAGACCTATGCTATGCTGATGCAAGTAACGGACAGAAATAGATCACATACCAGTATGTAGTCCGTTAAGCGGGAAACATTCCCGCATGAACGTGGTTGGTGTAGTCGTACCGGCAATCCCCGATGCCGCGCAGATCCATGATGACTCCTGTAGCCACCCGATCCTTGCAGACCGATGAAGGGATTACGTCCCCGTCGGAACGTTGCTGATGAAGACCTCGCGATACGACCACGACGATGAAGTAGCACCACAAGTGTAGTGCCTCGCGGGATTATACACATACAGTATACCCGACGTCCCTCCAGGCTCCGAACCAGTAGAGCAGCGGAAAGAAGATGGATTCGGGTCCCGATTCCAGCAGCACGACGGCGTGCGTATAGTGGAGAAATCCCCAACCCAGAGCAGCCTCCAAACAAGGGGAGTCCGCTCAAAGGAAGGAGAAAGGAGGGAGAGAGATGAGAAACTTTTCTCAAAAAATTCATGATTAAAAGGGCACCCCTACCCCTCCTTATATAGGCCAAGGAGGGGGGCAACCTCCCCTCAACTTCCCATGTGGGACTAATCCCAAGGGGAGGGGGGCGCACCAATAAGGGGGGTGGGCCCCCTCATGGCGCCATGGCCCATGGGGGAGGACTCCCTCTCCCCCTAATGGGCCCTATGAGGCCCATATGCCTTTTAATTCATTTTTAATTATATTTAAATACATTTTAATATTTAATTCAGATAATTAAATAATAAAACATATATTTAAACATTATTAAATATATTTTGAACCTTTCAAAATACCCAGAACAACTTCCGGCCTTCATCGGAACAATTCCGGCCATCACCGGAACAATTCCGGTGTTCTCTCCAATTTCTCCGGTGATCCCGAATCAATCCTTACTGCGTCGAGTACCCTTAAGTGTAACACCCTACGGTCCGGGAAACAGCAGACATGATCGAGACAACTCTCATTGATCAATGACTAATCAATTGGACCTGGTTACAATCCTTGATAGCCCCTGCGCTTCCATCGAATGAACTTCAATCGCTGTTGGATCCGTTAACCGTGTGCCCGTTCCCTTTGTCCCGTGGTACTTTGCTTGTCCGAGGTTTGATCATCGGTATCCACTATACCTAGTTCGTCCTCGTTCTCAACAAACAAGTTTACTCGTTCTCGTGATATTACAACTCCGTGACCTAGTCACACGTTTGCAAACTTTATGATGCAATATCACCGAGTGGGCCCAGAGTACCTATCCGTCACACGGATGGAAAAATCCCGCTTTGATCTATTTGCATACTCATTAACCATCTATTTCGGAATACCCAAAGTGCACCGTTATAGCCAGCATATTTCAGTCAGGCGGTGGGATACAAATCAAAGCATCCTAATAGATCGTAATTACGTATGATCATTACGGTCAAAGGATCTGGTCACTACGTTATAGTTATCGCAATGTCGAACTATGTGACTTGATCACATCGCAACACTTCTGGTGGGTGTTTGTCCATCATATCATTATCCAATGATACGACTCCATTGTCAACAGACGCCATTGTCTCATGATCAGGAAACCTTGATCATCAATCGCCCAATGGACTAGTATACTAGGGTTAACTAGGGACCTGGTTGTTTGTATACCACACCTGTATTAATGTTTCCGCTTAATACAGTTCTAGCATAGTATCAAACGTATTATGAACTAATGGAATATGCTCGATAAAACATATTTTATTTGCCTCTAGGGCACATTCCCAATAGCTGCTTCGCCCGGAACTACGCCATGTATTGTGGTGCCTGACTTCTTCGAAACTGATCGTGGGATTAACATCTTGCGTAGGGTGCTGGCGAAGATTATATTGAGACTTCTGCCTCCGTCCATGAAAATTCTGTCCATGTCGTATCCTCCGATCCGAGCCTCGAGGACCAGGGGTGCATGCCCGGGTCTCGGGACTGTAGGTGGATGGTCGCTCTGTGAGAAGGTGATGCTGGTCTCAGTGCCGCTCAGTTGGTAGGTTTTAGTTATCTTTAGGCCTTCGGCTGCTTCGGCTTGTAGGGTGTAGGCATCTTGCTTTGCTTTTGAGGGTTTTCCTTCTCGGATCATGCAGATTCGTCCCTGGGACGCGGGGTATTGCTCCTCTGCGCTTGGTGCGGGTGACTGCGTGCTTCTTCGAGTGCGTTTGGCTTCACATTGCTTCTCCTCCTTGAGGCTGTTGGAGAGTTCGGCGACTAGGCGGCAATCTCCCAGGGTGTGGCTTGCGCTGAGATGTCCTCGGCTATCTTCAAAACAGTGGATCGTGCAGGGTCCTTCCAGTTTCTCTTTAGCTGTGAGCTTGCTGGAGCCGGCGTGCCTTCTTCTCCTTGAGACTTGGAAGGTATGCGAGTGGTCTTCAGCTCGGCTGTAGACTCTTGGGTCAAGTTCTATCCCGTCACTGAGTGATTGGCTTCGGATGAAGTTGGCGAATTCATCTGGCCTTCGATCGGGGTCGTAGTACTCTCCGGTCTGGGTTTCGGAGTCGCCGTCTTGGCGTGTGGTGGGAGTCCGGGCGGCGGCGGGTCGTCGACTGATGGGCGAGTCTTCGGCCGCGCGCCCCGGCTCTTCAAGTGGTGTCCCCGAGTAGGGTCCTCGCGTTTGCCTTCTGAGTCGTCGGGTTCTCTTCCGTCGTCAATGGATCTGACAGTCGTCGAGGTGCTGGACTTGGCTCGGCCGCAGGCTGGATGATCTTGATGAGATGATGGAGATGCTTGTGGTGCTCTTGAATTCCTCGAGCGGGCTAGATCTGGTTCTAGTCCTCGAGTCTTGATCTGCTGAGGGCGGGACCGCCGAGATCGTGATTCCAACCTGTGTAGTTCCCACAGACGGCGCCAATTGATGAGGATCAACCCCGGCAAATCCCATGGTCAGGGACCCTGGGTTAGTCATAGAGATAGGCACAGGTTGGACGATACTCGTCGGCTAACAGGAGAAGCACTTCCTGCTCGATATTATCACGTGAGGGGGAGATTACAATGGAGGCCAAGGCGAGTTCTCTCAAGGCTAGGATGAGTAGATGCGTATTGAGATGATCTGGACGTCTCCCCTCCTAGCCTTTATATACTAGGCTAAGTCTCGGGGAGTCCGTGCTAGGTTACATAGGTAGTTTCCTAATTCTAGTCCTGCCTTGTACGCCAAGTTGTACCTTCCATGTTAGTCGCGGACTCCTATGTTGGTGCTTGGTTGGGCCAATCGCGGGCCTGTCGTAGCTTCCCAGCGGGCCTTCTGTCTTCACACGCACCAGGTAGTCTCACATGTAGGAGTCGTGGGGTCACCCCCTCGTCAGTTAACCAAACCATGTGGGCAGCCCGCTATCTCCCTAGGGTGGACCAAAAGGAGAAAACATGTCTCTGCTGGCTCGAGTTGTTTTAAATCTACTGGGAGCTCACCAGTCACACACACGTTTTCAAATGGTAAATCAGCTTGGGCCACCACTAGAAATATTTGAAGCTAGGTAGGTAAGAAGAGGGGACCCCATAGCATCCCACACGTGGTTAGGCACGCTCAGTCTTAAAACCAATACCCGGAACTCGGATCCTAGGTGACTCGAATGGAACAAGGCGTCGGGGCGGGATAGCCTAGACCTTCCATCCTTCGTCGAATATAGTCAACATTATAATAATCACATCATCCACAATAAATATAATAGTGTGGTAGCCCAATCCAAGGAGTAACAGGAGGTAATAGTTGATAACATCCTAGCATGCATACTAAGCAGTGGCTGAGCAGCGAGCAAAAGTAACATAGCCGAACAAGGTTTGCTGGGATGTGGAGGACATGGCTGTTTGGGTTTATTAGAGAGGCGTGAATATGAAGTGGTAGGATCAAGCAATCATTCTATCCTACACCTAGGATCGAGTGAGCTGAAAGTTATAAGCATGATATATGCTCCCCCTTACTTGATGAGAAGACGAAACCGAAGGTGTAGTCGATCGCAAGCTCGCAACGTCTCCGAGAGGTACCCGCGGGAGCACACAAGAGGTAAACACTAGAAAGGCAATCAACGGAGACGCATCTATTACTACGAAGCAAACACGAGCAAGATTCAACAAGAAGGCAACACGAGACATCACACCTACCGTCGAGAGCGGTTACTAACAGGTTAAGTGGAGTACTCGTCACACACGACGATACCGCACGTTTACAATGGTTCAAGTTGTTTTAGATAGACAATATGATCAAAGTTTGTTAACATGTCATATCACCCAAGCATGGCATGTCACACAATCATGGAAAGAGGTGAAGCATAAATAAACTATCTAATCTAGTCACTTTAAGTGGGGGTAAAACCTATACATGGCAAACTATTGCGGACCCACGATAGAAATGGAATTTGGTACTGTTTTGACCTAAATCATATTTTAAATTTTTTTATTAGCAATCAAGAGCAGCATATTCACAATCTACACGAAATTCTAGTCAAGTTACATGTAAGGAACATTTTAATCGGAGCAACGGTTAAAAAGTTATTAAATAAACCGTTTACGATGGCATGCGGTGTAATTAGCAAGTAAAAAACATGTAAACAAAGTCAAACATGGCAAAGAAGCACATTTTGTTAATCTACACGAAAAACTAAGCATCTTTCATGTTTAACGCGTCGCGATCCGAGCTAACGTTAAAAAGATACGTGCATCGCAAGAAAAACTATATAATCTGACAATTATTAAACCAGAAAAAAACTAAGCGTCCACGGGCCGAATGCTACTGCAAACGGGCCTAAACAGAGTGAGCGTAAAATAAATAAAAGATACCCACGGGCGCTGTGCATTTACTGGGCCGGCCCAACAGAAACAGAAAGAAAAAAAAGAAACAAAAATAAGAGAAAGGAGGCTTCTCACCTCGTAGGTCGAGGCCCATCCGCCTGAGCTGGGCGAGGCATAGGGGATCTCGCCCCTGGGCGCGAGGTGGCATTGGGCTGGAGCGATAGGTGGGCCGCGATTGAATGGGTCGGGGGTCGTTCTGGCCCATGGTGGGCTCCTGGCTGGACTGGTCGTCTTCGTCCGGATCGGGACGGGACTGACGGCGGCCTGATGGCTTCTCGCCCCTTCGTTGGTTACCCCAAGTGGAAGGTTGAGATGTAGTGCAGCAGCAGTTTTCCCTCGGTGAAGATACCAAGGTTTGTCTCCAGCAGGAATCCAGAGATGATAAGTAGGTGTCAGCGGCGCAACTGACGCGGACCTGCACACAGACACAGATAACTTTGTTCCCAACGAAGTCAGAGAGGTTGTCAATGTCTCCGGTCTTGTTGTTCACAAGGATAAAATGCAAGGGATAATGATAGCAAGTAAAAGAAGTAAAGTAAATATAGCGTGGAAACAATAATGAGGATATGGACCGAGATACATGATGTTCGCTAGTGATGTCTCTCTCCTAAAAGACGATAAAATTGCTATGCGAGGTAAACAAATTACAGAAAGGCAATTGACAGGATTATGAACGCACCGCAATGCTAACTATGCTACAAAAGAAAGGACGAGGTTCAAAAGCACAGGCAGTACGCCAAGATAAGTAGACCGAAATCCATCTACATCTACTACTAATCATCCACCTTGAGATATCTATCCAGAACATCTCGCTGGTATTAAGTTGCGAGCCCCACCCAAAGTGTAAACCCAAAGCAACAGACAACTGCATTAAAAAGAACTCTGCGTAAAGTAAACAATCCTTGTGACCGCGGTCACAAGCACTGTTGTTTTCCCCCTTGTGGCAACAACACATCCCCTAGACTCATGTTTCTGTCACTCAAGCGTGTCATCGGGGGGGGGGGCATGAACCCACAATCTAGCACCACGTTCCCTCTTGAAGTCACTACCTACTACTTGGGCAAAGCAATAAATAGCAACAGAGAACATGCAAGAATTACTTAGGAACAAAAATATAAGAGATAAAAACCAAATATATTACTCTATCACAATCTGAACATAATCTCATAATCCATCAGATCCTATCAAACTAAACATAGCAATAGCAGAAATATTACAAAGATGCCTCGATCATGTAGGGCAGCTCACGAGGTCTAAACAATGAAGATCAAAGAGGGGAGGAGAACATCACATAGCTACTGATCACGGACCCATGGTCCAAGGAAAACTACTCACGAGAAATCCGGGGAGCATCCATGGTGGAGAGGAGACTCCCGGAGGTCAATCCTCCCTCCGGCAGGGTGCCGGGAAGAGGTCTTCTGGTGCTCCCGATCTTCAGAAGCGTGGCGGCGGCGACGGAACAGAGGTGAGTTCGCGGAATAGGGTTCCTCTTCTGGAGTTTTCCCGTGACGGAGAATAAATAGGCGAAGGGGGGGGCAGCCAGAGGTGGACCAGGGGCCCCAGGCGCCCCCCTGGCGCGGCCAGGGGTGGGGCCGCGCCGGGTGGCCGCCTGGGCCCCCCTGGCTCCCCTCTGGCCCATCCCGGGCTCTTCGCGAAGCTTCCTCCACGCTGATTTTTTATCTGAATTTTCCCGAATTTTTCTGGCACTTTTTATATGGGGGAAAACTGAAATAGAAAAACAGCAAAAAACAGGAACTGGCACTTGGGTGCACTGAGTTAATAGGTTAGTCCAAATATGATCAAAAGTGTATGAAAGTGTATCTAGAACATAGCAGTATCACACAAAACATGCATGGAGCAAGCAGAAATTATAGATACGTTTTGGACGTATCAACATCCCCAAGCTTAATTCCTGCTCGTCCTCGAGTAGGTAAATGATAACAGCATAATTTCTGTGGTGACATGCTAGCAACCATAAAAGAACTTTGAAAAGTAAGGCAATCAAGGTTAGATATTCAATTCAAGTCATAACATGCAAGAGTATATATTAGCATTGAAATAAGTAACAAAAGAACATTAGGTGCAAGAGCTCTCGCTGTCCGTGACTCGAATGTCTCCAAATGGTGTTTGCGTGCAAGAAGGGGGATAGGGAATACGAGAAAAAAATATTTTTGTGTTGAGAAGTCAATCTACTAAAGTTTCACACTTGGTCTTCTTTGGAATCTTATCTTGACTCGTCCCCAGACCACTAGCCAGGTACAAGTCAATTTGATCCACTCCTTTTCGATATTTCGAGCACTCATGCAATGGATGTGCGTAAGCACGAGAATTGACACTTAGGATGGAAAAGAGAGAAATAAGGTGGAGGAGGAAGACAAAAAGGAAGAGAAAGGCTCACATGAATGAGGACAATCATAGGCAAGAGATGACGAATGATAGATATGATGTGAGGAGTAGGGATTGCCATGCAACGGATGCACATACGAGCTAAGAAGATCTCCAATGGAACTAGTGGGGGTGCATCTAACTTGCTCGCTCATGAAGACCTAAAGCTCGTTTGAGGAGGCTCATCCTTGGAATATGCAATCCAAGTTCTATAGTGTGAAGGTCCCCACATAGCTATATGCATAACGATCATCTCTATGGAGTACAAGGATATAAAGGGAGTACTAGTGTGGATCTCTCAAAAGGATAGTAGTGTTGCCCCTTCTCTCTTTTTATTTCTTTTTCTCTTTTTTTATTTTTTTGTATTTTTTTGGTGGCCTCAATGGCTCTTTCTATTTAACTCTCATTTGTCCTCTTTGGGATCTTTTATTGTGTCCACTTTGGGATCTTTTCCTCACTTAAGGGCAACACTCTATTTTACAAGAAGGTAAAGGAAATCTTTCACACTTTACAAGGTAGTCAAAATCATAAAGAAGATGTAACTACATGATGCATGCAATGTATGTCGCTGCCAGTGTAGCAGGAACATGTATGACATGAAGATCAAGTCATGAAGAGGTGGAAGTTGCATGGCAATGTAATTCGGAAAGGCTATGGAAGTGCCTTGATAGGTAGGTATGGTGGCTGTTTTGAGGAAAGATATAAGGAGGCTTATGATGACAGAGCGTATCATGCCAAGGGTTTGGATGTACCGGCGAAGGTGGACACCAACTCCCGGAGTGAGAAGAAGGCAATGCACGGCACATGAGAGGCTAGCAAAATATGGGAAGGTGGAAGTGTCAACTTTCAATGCTTACATTAGTCCGAAGAACTCATGCACTTATTATCGGTAACTCTCAATCTAATAAGGAGGTTCACAAAGAGACAAGTACCCCGAGGAGGAGTGTATGGGGGTTTGGTTATCCTTGCGCATCCTCGACTCATGGTACGTGAGTGTTCTCTGATATTCGATCCCTCCAAAGAGTAGTGATCCATCTAGTAGCTAGAGTTCTCAACTACTTTTGTAGGTTTTGAAAATACACACGGATTGCCCAAAATACGACACCTTATCACTAATAGGCTAGAGCTCTTGACACCAAAAGTTCAAACATTACTCGCATCAATACCTCAAAACTATTGCAAGCTACTACTAAAATTAAATAGCAACCTCAATTACCTACTTTCAAGACAAGACACAACTCAGTGCAACAACCAACTATCTTTGACAAGATAAACATGAAAACCAAAAAGAGTTGCAGCAACAAACTAAACAAAAGCCAAGGCTCTTGCTAAAGACAAACTAAGACTAAAACTAAACAAGGCAGTAGCTATGAAAAGATAAAGAACACACAACAGCAGAAAGATAGGAAGGAAAAATCCTATGATGTGTTCTAAATTTTGAAAGTGGAGCGTGTTTCTCTCCCACACAAAGTAAGAAAGGATCTAACTTGTTATGAACAGCAAGCATATCTAAAGAAAACTAAAAACAAAACCTAAGAGCGAGACGCTCCAAGCATAGCACATAACGCATGAAGTGGTAAAAATATAGTGAGACGAAGGACGAACTGATGATTGTTGATGGAGAAGGGGATGCACGGGGGCATCCCCAAGCTTAGACGCTTGAGTCTCCTTGAATATTTATTGGGGATGCATGGGGGAATCCCCAAGCTTGAGCGCTTGACACTCCTGGATCTTCTTTCATCATCTTCCATCGCACACTTGAAAACTCCCTTCATACATAACTCATCATAAGCTGATTAGAGAGGTTAGTACCCTTAATAAATAATTTTTCTCCACTGTATATAAAGATAATCTTGAAGAGATACTGTTTCTCAAGAGTTCCAAAAAATTTTGCAAAGAAAAAACAAGCTTAAGGTTCGCAAAAGTAAGGAGAGACAAAACATGGCAGAATCTGTGAAAAACAGAACAACAGGTAGTAAAGAATTTTTTAGGGATACTTCTGCAACTCAAATAAAAAAACTCAGAACATACATAAGTTTCGTAATTGTATAGAGCATGCTCTGTAAAAATTTCATCTCAAAAAGATGAACTGGTATTTTTCTGGAGTTTTTCTGGTCACGAGGACAGAATCTGTTTTCTGGACAGCATGTCACAACTTTTACTTCCCTTGCCGTAAGAGGCTATAACTTGGAACAAAGCTGAAAAATAAAGATACAATGATGTTGCTACAGTATTAACAAACATCAAGACACAACAAAATCAAAAAGAAACCTAATTCGTTGTGGGCTGCCTCCCAAAAGCGCTTATTTAGAGCCATTAGCTAGGCTTAAAGATTATAGAAGATGCTCTCACAAGAATAAGAATTTTGAAGCAAAAGAGAGCATCAAGAAGCAAATATGAAACACATTTAAGCCTAACCCACTTCCTATGCATAGGCATCTCGTAAGAAGATAAATCGAATAAGCACAAAGTGACATGCATAGGAAGGTTGAACAAGAACAACTTCAAAACTTTCAACATAAAGAGAGGAGTTTTAGTAATATGGAAGTTTCTACAACCAAACTTCCCTCTCTCAAAATAATTTTCTGTAGTATCATGAACAACATCAAGAATATAACTATCACATAAATCATATTGTTCATGACCTACAAGCATACGTGTATTGTTTTCAACACGGTTTTTAGGATCATAAGATAAATGCAACCCATCACATTGAGCTTTGATAAGAGGAAAATTCTCCGGAGTTGAAGATTTCAAAAGGATAATAGGACAATCAAGTGTGGGTGCAATAGCAACAATTTCATGCTTAACATAAGTAACTATAGAGAGTTCATTTTTGTTAGCTTCATCTATAGTGGCATCTTGGCCATCAACAAAGCAAGTATCAAAATTTTCAGAAAGGGATATTTCAAGTGAGTCCTCGGAATCATGGGATTCCTCCTCAAAGCAATCATTGGCCTCTTCTTGGGCAGCAAACATTTTATTTTTAAAACACTCAATATAAGAATTGGAAGTATAATTCTCGAGTCAATAAGAAAGTACTGCAAAGTTTTCAGACTCAAAAATAGTATCGTGATACTTTTCAATCAAAGAAGCAATCTCATAGGCACCTTTAAAAGCAACAAACTCTTCAATCTTTTCAACATCAAAGTAATCATAAACACCTTTAGCATAAGAAGATAAGATCTCATTTTCATTAAACTCACATTGGAAAGGAAGGTGTTTATGTTCTATATTAGAACAACAAGTAAAATCATAAATGGGGCACAAAAGTTTAGCATGGCAATAAGAAACATGTATTTGATCCCATAAGTGTTTCCCTTTCTGAGATAGGCGGTGCCGCGTATAATGAGCAAGCTCATCCAATGATTTTCCCTCAACCAAGTCGGTTGGGTTTTTAGCGCGAGCACAAATTGATCGAAGACGATCCAAGTGAAACACGTCCATCCTACCATATTTGGGTGGTTCATCACCCATGGTGAGGATAGCATAAATAGGCAAAGCAAGACAAAGGCAAAAGGTAGCAACTATTTTTGTGGTTTTTCATAAAGGACACTGAGATAAAAACAGAAAGGTAAACTAACAAAACTAAAAAACAAAGGTAGAGGGTGATGTGCAACTCCCCTATCTTAGCACTTGGAGTCCCCGGCAACGGCGACAGAAAACTTTGCTTGATGGCTTCTCGCCCCTTCGTTGGTTAACCCAAGTGGAAGGTTGAGATGTAGTGCAGCAACAGTTTTCCCTCGGTGAAGATACCAAGGTTTGTCTCTAGCAGGACTCCAGAGATGATAAGTAGGTGTCAGCAGCGCAACTGACGCGGACCTGCACACAGACACATATAACTTTGTTCCCAACGAAGTCAGAGAGGTTGTCAATCTCTCCGGTCTTGTTGTTCACAAGGATAAAATGCAAGGGATAATGATAGCAAGTAAAAGCAGTAAAGTAAATATAGCGTGGAAACAATAATGAGGATATGGACCGGGATACATGATGTTCGCTAGTGATGTCTCTCTCCCAAAAGACGATAAAATTGCTATGCGAGGTAAACAAATTACAGAAAGGCAATTGACAGGATTATGAACGCACCGCAATGCTAACTATGCTACAAAAGAAAGGACGAGGTTCAAAAGCACAGGCAGTACGCCAAGATAAGTAGACCAAAATCCATCTGCATCTACTACTAATCATCCACCTTGAGATATCTATCCAGAACATCTCGCTGGTATTAAGTTGCGAGCCCCACCCAAAGTGTAAACCCAAAGCAACAGACAACTGCATTAAAAAGAACTCTGCGTAAAGTAAACAATCCTTGTGACCGCGGTCACAAGCACTGTTGTTTTCCCCCTTGTGGCAACAACACATCCCCTAGACTCATGTTTCTGTCACTCAAGCGTGTCATCGGGGGGGGGGGCATGAACCCACAATCTAGCACAATGTTCCCTCTTGAAGTCACTACCTACTACTTGGCCAAAGAAATAAAAAGCAACGGAGAACATGCAAGAATTACTTAGGAACAAAAATATAAGAGATAAAAACCAAATATATTACTCTATCACAATCTGAACATAATCTCATAATCCATCAGATCCTATCAAACTCCACATAATAATAGCAGAAATATTACAAAGATGCCTCGATCATGTACGACAGCTCACGAGGTCTAAACAATGAAGATGAAAGAGGGGAGGAGAACATCACATAGCTACTGATCACGGACCCATGGTCCAAGGAAAACTACTCACGAGACATCCGGGGAGCATCCATGGTGGAGAGGAGACTCCCGGAGGTCAATCCTCCCTCCGGCAGGGTGCCGGGAAGAGGTCTTCAGGTGCTCCCGATCTTCGGAAGCGCGGCGGCGGCGGAACAGAGGCGAGTTCGCGGAATAGGGTTCCTCTTCTGGAGTTTTCCCGTGACAGAGAATAAATAGGCGAAGGGGGGGAAGCCAGAGGTGGACCAGGGGCCCCAGGCGCCCCCCTGGCGCGGCCAGGGGTGCGGCCGCGCCGGGTGGCCGCCTGGGCCCCCCTGGCTCCCCTCTGGCCCCTCCCGGGCTCTTCGCGAAGTTTCCTCCACGCTGATTTTTTATCTGAATTTTCCCGAATTTTTCTGGCACTTTTTATATGGGGGAAAACTGAAATAGAAAAACAGCAGAAAACAGGAACTGGCACTGGGGTGCACTGAGTTAATAGGTTAGTCCAAATATGATCAAAAGTGTATGAAAGTGTATCTAGAACATAGCAATATCACACAAAACATGCATGGAGCAAGCAGAAATTATAGATACGTTTTGGACGTATCACGGCCTCGCCGGCCGGCGACAGGTGGCACGGTGGAGGGACAGGCGAGCACGCAACGACTCGTTGGTGCCGGATCTGGACGGCTGCTCGCCAGATTCGGGGCGCGACGACCGGAGATCGTGGAGGAGGCGAGGCCCACGGGCGGCGTACATGGCGGCCGACCTGCTCCATGGCGCGACGACGCTGCTCCGGCGAGTCCTACAGGGAGGCGCGGGGGAGGCATGAGAGGAGGGAGGAGAGGAGGTGGTCGATGGCGGAGCTCACCGGAGGCCGCGATGGCGCAGTGGCGGCGCACGCCGGCGCGAGGCGGCGCTTGGTGACGGGGTTCCACACGGCGGCGGGATCCGGGCCGTATGGGCCGCGGCGGCGGATCTCGGGCCCTGCGGGGCCCAGATCGGCTGGGAGCTGCGGTTGGGGCTACATGGAGGCCTCCGGAGCCATTGATCTGCGGATCTGACGGCTCTGGTTGGCCAGGGGCTAGGGTTTCGGGAATCTGGAGGATTTGGAGGCAGATTTGGGGCAAAGTGGAGGGGGTGGCTGCAATTTTAGACTAGGGTAAACCCTAGGAAGGGGTGGGAGAGTGGTGGTCTTTATATAACCCAGGTGGCTGGCAGTTTGCAAAAACATCCCCGGTTTCTCTCTCTCGCGCGCGGTGTTTACGTTTCTGACCGCCGGGGGTCCGCAGGACCTCCGATTCGGGTAAAACTTCGAACTGCTCGGTCAGCGCGACGAACCCATCAATCGTACCTCACTTCGATACCGTTCCGAGACTATTTTCCGGCGCCCAATAAAATAACCCATTTAATTATTAAATAGGGTTTTTTGTTCCGTTGGCTACGGCTGGTCTTGTGCTAGTTTCCGCGATGGTGATCCGGTGAAACCCGGTGTCGCAAAGGTTGAGTGTCAGCGTGGCAAGGGTCGGTCTTCGTCCGGTACGAGATAAGAGGGGGAAAATAATCGCCGATCGATAAATCGGGGATGCAAACACCGCAAACAAAGCAAGCAATCAACCAATTCACACCGAAAACAAAATTTTTAATTTTTATGAAATCTGGGCTGTTACAGGTCTAAACTTCAAGGTTTACATAAACCATCTATCGAATATAGTCCTACGAGCCGGGCACGCTAGTTACGGGAAAGCCGGCTCTATAGAGATGTTTCGAATTTTCAAACCAATAATCTCTCTCAACGCGAGAAGATGAGGTTTAAAGTCGACTTCTTGTAGCCTGCATTACATTCTGCATCCAAACATCATTGCATCTTCTGCATTCTTAAGTCAATTTCTACCGCAACGGCTATCGCCATATATTTAAGTCGACTTCTGTCGCACCGGCTCTCGGCATATATTTAAGTCGACTTCTGTCGCACCGGCTCTCGCCATATATTTAAGTCGACTTCTGTCGCACCGGCTCTCGCCACATATTTAAGTTGACTTCTGTCGCACCGGCTCTCGCCATATATATAAGTCGACACTCGTCGCACTGGCTCTCGTCATATATATAAGCCGACTTTCGTCGCATCAGCTCTCATCACATTCAGATGCTCATACCGACTTGGAATTGGCACGCATTATTCCGGGTTGCTGAAGGAAACATATTCCAGCACTCGAAGGGCCACTCTATTTTGAAGCTGGGAACACAACCCATCATATCATATCTACCGGATTCAGCAAATTCGCATTCATCGGTTTTTATCAGCAAGAAAACATTTGCTGGCTTAATTTTTTTTTGCCGGGAAAATACTTGTCGACTTCAGAAAACAAGCAAGAAATTGTAAGTCCCAAGTTGCTGCAGGCAAGACAACCCGGCACTTGAGGGATACACTATTTCGAAGCAAATCTCACAAGTACAAGTCCCAGGTTGCTGCAGGCAAGACAACCCAACACTTCGGGGCTACACCAGCATGGCTATTTTATATACAAAACTCCAAGTCATCACGAGATGATAAACTCAGCGCTTGGGGGCTACAGGTGATATGGACATAAAATTGCCCGTAATTTTTTCCCTAGTCCTTTTGACAAGACACGGAAGAGCAAAAAGCAACATTGAACTCAAACGTGGAAGAGCTCAAATTGAATCATATAGGGTTCATTGACATGAATCAGTGGAGCAAGTCAGCCTAATGGTTTGGCCTCCAGACCTGGTCTTTATCCTAACTATTTATTATACTGGAAGTTTACCATGGACGCACACCCAGCGTTCTCTTCTACGACAATCTCATCGCCAAGGACAAGCAAAGCAAAAATGAAGCCCACACCAAGAATGTGTCCAAGCTAAACTTGGGGGCTACTGTCTGGGGGATTACTCACAGCTAAGACCGGCAGAAGACAGGTCCTGGGGCTAGAGCCGACAGAAGACAGGTCCTGGAGACTAGAGTTGGTTGACATGAGTCTTCTCAACAAGAGTAGGCAGCCATGTGACTCTACTCACCAGGAGTAGGAAGCCAGGTAACTCTCCTCCACAAAAGTCGGCCACGGAGAAGGTGACTCTCCTCCATAGGAGTCGGCCACGGAGAAGGTGACTCTCCTCTACAGGAGTCGGTCAGACAAGGTGACTCTCCTGTACATGAGTAGGCCTGAAAGAGACTCTCCTCTTCGGAGTCCATTTAACTTGGAAGATTACAAGACTTAGAGTAGGAATCGGATTGGTATCCGACTTGTAATACAAGACGAGACTAGTTTGTATCAGAGTAGGACTCTACATGTAAGCCTCCCCCTTCCACCTATATAAGGAGGGGTAGGGCGCCCATAGAGGCCAAGTTCGCCAGAGTAGGTGATACACGAGATAACTTCTCGCCCCCGTTGGTTACCCCAAGTAGAAGGTGAGACGTAGATAGCGGCAAATGGCAAAAATGCTAAGGTTGAGTATCGTCCAGGAGGACTCCAACGGCAACAAGTAGGTGGTTCGACAAGTGAGGCGCCGTTTTATGATAATCACTTGCTTTGCCTGGACCTGCACACACAACAGATAGCTTTGCTCCCAACGAGTACAGAGGAGTTTTCAATTCCTCCGGCCTTGTTGTTTACAAATGATAAAACGCACGGGATAAAAGTGATAGTGATAGCTGCGGAAAAGTAAATACTGAAAGTAAATTGAAGGTGTAAACAGTGTTGGAAATATGGACCTGGGTCCTATGATGTTCACTAGTGATGTTTCTCTCCCAAAAGACAATAAAATAGCCATGCGAGGTAAACAAATCACAGCTGGGCAATTGACAGGATTATGTGCGCAAACCAATGCTAATTATGTTGTGCAGAAAGGAAGAGGCTCAAAATTATGGGTGGTATGCCAAGACAAGTAGACCGAAATCCATATGCATCTACCCACTAATCATCCACCTTGAGATATCTATCCAGAACATCTCGCTGGTATTAAGTTGCGAATCCCACCCAAAGTGTAAACTCAAAGCAACAGACAACTGCATTAAAGAACTTTGCGTAAAGTAAACAATCCTTGCACACGCAAGTACAAGCACTGTTGTTTTCCCCCTTGTGGCAACAACACATCCCCTAGACTTATGTTTCTGTCACTCAAACTAGTCATCGGGGGGCATGAACCCACAATCAAGCATAAAACTCCCTCTTGGAGTCACTACCTACTACTTGGCCAAAGCAATAAACAGTAACGGAGAACATGCAAGAATTACTCAAGAACATAAATATAAAAGAGGAGAATCAAATATATAACTCAATCACAATCTGAACATAATCTCATAATCCATCGGATCCCAGCAAACTCAGCATAGCAACAGCAGAAAAGATTACATATGTGCCTCGATCATGTAGGGAAGCTCACGAGGTCTAATCCATGAAGAACAAAGAGGGGAGGGGAACATCACATAGCTACTGATCATAGACCCATGGTCCAAGGTGGACTACTCACGGTTGATACGTCCCAAACGTATCTATAATTTCTTTTTGCTCCATGCATATTTTGTGTGACTTTGCCATGTTTTGCTTGAACTTTCATACACTTTTGAGCATATTTGGACTAATCTATTAACCCAGTGCACCCAGCTGCCAGTTGCTGTTTTCTGCTGTTTTTGTATTTCAGGTTTTCCGGCCATTAAAAGTGCTCCAAAAAATCCAGAAAAATCAGATAAAAAATCAGCAACACGGAAGATTCCGGAATCACCAAGGTAGCGGAGGGGGGCCACCACCAGGAGACCAGGAGGGTCCCTGGCGCGGCCCCACCCTAGGCCGCGCCAGGAGGCCTCCTGGCTGCCTGGTGGGTCCCCTCGACACCCCCTCCGCCTATATTTAGCCCTCGGGGTGGAAACCCTAATAGAGATCTCTTTTCCGTGAACTCGCCTCTGTACCGCCGCCGCCACCGTTTCAAGATCGGGGCTGCCTGGAGAAGCTGCCCCGGCACCCTGCCGGGAGGAGGAACCCCCTCCGAGAGACCATCCATAGCCATGGACGCCTCCCGGATGTGCCGTGAGTAGTCCCCCTTGGACCATGGTTCCGTGACCAGTAGCTATGTGATGTACCTCTCCCCTCTTTGTGCTTCCACTTTCGAGACCTCGTGAGCTGCCTCACATGATCGAGGCACTTTTGTAATTTCTGCTGTTGCTATGCTGACTTTTCTAGGATCTGATGGATTATGAGACTATGTTCAGATTGTGATGAGTAATATATTTGGTTCTTCTCTTTTATATTTTGTTCTTGAGTAAATTCTTGCATGTTCTCTGTTGCAGTATTTTTCTTTGGCCAAGTAGTTTGCTTGCAACTCCAAGAGGGAGCGTTATGCTTGATTGTGGGTTCAGCCCCCTGATGTCTAGCTTGAGTGACAGTAACATGAGACTAGGGGATGTGTTGTTTCCACCAGGGATAAAACAACGGTGCTTGTACCCGCGGGTGCAAGGATTGTTTACTTTACGCAAAGTTCTTTTACTGCAGTTGTCTGTTGCTTTGAGTTTACACTTTGGATGGGATTCACAACTTAATACCAGCGAGATGTTCTGGATAGATATCTCAAGGTGGATGATTCGTAGTAGATGCAGTTGGATTTCGGTCTACTTACCTTGGCGTACTGCCCATTGCTTTTGAGCCCTTCTTTTCTTTGCACCATAGTTAGCATTGCGGTGCCTGAATAATTCTGTCAATTGCCCAGTTGTGATTTGTTTACCTCGCTAGCACTTTTATCGTCTTTTGGGAGAGAGACATCACTAGTGAAAATCACGGGACCCCGGTCCATCTTCACATTATTGTTTACACCCTTAGTTTACTTCTAGTCTTTACTTTCAGTTCCACTTTTATCTCTTGCGTTGATCCTTTGTAAACAGCAAGGCCGGAGGAATTGACAACTCCTCTGTACTCGTTGGAAGCGAAGTTATTTGTATCTGTGTGCAGGTCCACGTCAAGCGCCGTGACACCGACTTGTATCTCTTGGAGTCCTACTGGTTCGATACTCAACCTTAGCATCTTTGCTAAGGGAAACTTGCTGCTACACTGCATCTCACCTTCCACTTGGGGTAACCAACGAGGAGAGTTTCCACTCTGTACCAAGCGAATTTCTGGCGCCGTTGCCGGGGAATCCAGTCTACAAGATAGGGGAGTTGCACACTATCTTTTATCTTTGCTTTTTAGTCTTGTTAGTTAACCTTTCAGTTTTTGCTTTAGTGTCAAAAATTAAAAAAAATAGTATGTCTAGTTCCTTACTTTCCAATCAATGTCTGACTTCTTTGAAACCAGATCTTATTGGCATGGAGGATTCACTGAGGATCAACAAAAGTGGTACAAGGAACACCGCTTGTCTCAAAAGGGGATACATTTATGGAAACAAAAGTTATTCTTGTTCCACCTTCCTATGCTGGTTTCTTTGTGCTTCTTTGATTTATTTTCTTACAAGATGCCTATGCATAGGAAGTGGGTTAGGCTTAAATGTGTTTCATATTTGCTTCTTGATACTCTCTTTTGCTTCAAAATTCTTATTCTTGTGAGAGCATCTTCCATAATCTTTTTTCCTAGCTTAAAGGCGTAAAAGAAAGCGCTTGTTGGGAGGCAACCCAAGATGTTTTTACTTCTGTTTTTAGTGGTCTTGATAATTGTTACTACTGTAGCAACATCATTATATCTTTACTTTTCAAGCTTTGTGCCTTTTATAGCCTCATACGACAAGGGAAGTGAAAGTTGTGACATGCTGTCCAGAAAACAGATTCTATCCTCGTGACTAGAAAAATCAGAGAAAAATCCCAGTTCATCTTTTTGAGCTGAATTTTTTACACAGAGTTCTCTATACAATTAAGAAACTTTCGTATGTTCTGAGTTTTTTTATTTTAGTTGCATAAGTATCCCTAAAAAATTAGTTTCTACCTGCTGGTCTGTTTTTCACAAGTTCTGTCCTGTTTTGCCTTTTCTTCGTTTTGCAAACCTTAAGCTTGCTTTTTCTTTGCGAAAACCTTTTGGAACTCTTGAAAAACAGTAGATATTCAAGATTATCTTTATTTCCAGTAGAGAAAAAATTATTTTAGTAGGGCACTAACCTCTCTAATCAGTCTACAATGAGTTATGTATGAAGGGAGTTTTCAAGTGCGCGATGGAAGATGATGAAAGAAGATCTTGGAGTGTCAAACGCTCAAGCTTGGGGATGCCCATGTGCAACCCAATAAATATTCAAGAAGACTCAAGCGTCTAAGCTTGGGGATGCCCCCGTGCATCCCCTTCTTCATCAGAAATTATCAGTTCGTCCCTCGTTGCACTATATTTTTATCACTTCATGCGTTGTGTGCTATGCTTGGAGCGTCTCGCTCTTTACGTTTCTAGGTTTGTTTTTGCTTTGTTTGCTGTAGTAACAAGTTAGACCCCAGATTACTCTTTTGTGTGGGAGAGATACACGCTCCGCTTGAACTAGAACTCCTCATAGGATTTGCATGCTTATTCTTTTAGCTATGAGTTGTTCTTTTTCTTTTCTTAGCTGCTGCTCTGTTTAGTTGTAGTCTTTCTAGAGCTTTTCTTTTGTTTTAGGTTGAACTTTCTATAGGTTGCATGTTTTATCTTGTTAGAGAGTTTGCCTGTTGCACTGATTTTTGTGTCTTGACTAGAAAGTAGGTAGTTAAAGTTGTTGTTCTCTTTGTAGTAGTAACTTACAATAGTTTTGAGGTATGGACTAGAGTAATGTTTGAACTTTTGGTGTCAAGAGCTCGAGCCTATTAGTGATAGATGTCATATTTTGGGAAATCTGTGTGATTTTCGAAAATCAAAAACCCTTGTTGAGAACTCTAGCTACTAGATGGATCACTAACCTCTGGAGGGTTCGAATATTATAGTACACTCACGTACCATGAGTCGAGGATGCGCAAGGATAACCAAACCCCCATACACTCCTCCTCGGGGTACTTGTCTCTTTTTGAACCTCCTGATTAGATTGAGAGTTACCGATAATAAGTTCATGAGTTCTTCGGACTAATGTGAGTATTCGAAAGTTGACACTTCCCCCACCTATACTTTTTCTAGCCTCTTCGGTACCGTGCATTGCCCTTTCTCACCTTGAGAGTTGGCGCATACTTCGCCGGTGCATCCAAACCCTTGGCACAATACGCTCTGTCATCATAAGCCTCCTTATATCTTTCCTCAAAACAGCCACCATACCTACCTATAAGGCATTTCCATAGCCTGTCCGAGATACATTGCCATGCAACATCCACCTTCTCATGACTTGATCCTCATGTCATACATGCTACTTGCTTGATCGATGAGCCGCATGCTAGTTGGGCCTTGCCCTAATCATTGCTACATGACGCGCTAGTATCATTGCATATCCTGCTATCCTGGCAGAGGCATACATTTGCATCATGATAGTTATATCTTCTTTATGTGAGTACTTTTGTAAAGTGTGAAAGATCTCCTATATTCTTGTAAAATATAGAGTGTTTCCCCTAAAGTGAGGAAAAGATCCCAAAGAGGACAAAATCAAAAGATCCCAAAGAGGAAAAATGAGAGTTAAATAGAAAGAGCCATTGAGGCCACAAAAAAAATTCAAAAAAATAGAAAAAGAGAAAAAGAAAAATAAAAAGAGAGAAGGGGGCACACTACTATTCCTTTTGAGAGATCCACACTAGTACTTCATCCTCTATCCCTTGTACTCCATAGAGATCATCATCATGCATATAGCTATGTGGGGACCTTCACACTATAGAACTTGGCTTGTATATTCCAATGATGAACCTCCTCAAACGAGCTCTAGGTCTTCTTGAGCAAGCAAGTTAGATGCACCCCACTAGTTCCCTTGTAGAGCTTTTAGCTCACATGTGCATCCGTTGCATGGCAATCCCTACTCCTCACATCATATCTATCATATGGCTTTCTCTCGCCTATGATTGTCCTCGTTGATGTGAGCCTTTCACACATTTTTGTCTTCCTCCTCCACCTTCTTTCTGTTTCGCCTTTTAGGTGTCAACTTTCTTGCTCACGCTCATCCATTGCATGATTGCTCAAAATATCGAAAGGGAGTGGATAATTTTGACTTGTACCTGGCTAGTGGTCTGGGGACGAGTCAAGATAATAATCCAAAGGAGAACAAGTGTGAAACTTTAGTAGATAGTTGTTCTCAACACCTTTTTCTCTCTCTTTTTCCCAGTCCCCTGCTTGCACGCAAACACCATCTGGAGACATTCGAGTCACGGACAGCGAGAGCTCTTGCACCTTTTGTTCTTTTGTTGCTTGTGTCAATGCTAATATAGACTCTTGCTTGTTAAGACTTGAATTGAATTGCACGCTTTGATTGCTTTACTTAAAAGTCCTTATATGGTTGTGTGGCATGTCACCACAAAAATTATGCTTGTTATCATTTACCTACTCGAGGACGAGCAGGAATTAAGCTTGGGGATGTTGATACGTCCCAAACGTATCTATAATTTCTATTTTCTCCATGCATGTTTTGTGTGTCTTTGCCATGTTTTGCTTGAAGTTTCATACACTTTTGAGCATATTTGGACTAATATATTAACCCAGTGCACCCAGCTGCCAGTTGCTATTTGCTGTTGTTTTTGTATTTCAGGTTTTCCGGCCATTAAAAGTGCTCCAAAAAATCCGGAAAAATCATATAAAAAATCAACGACCCGGAAGCTTCCGGAATCACCAAGGTAGCGGAGGGGGGCCACCACCAGGAGACCAGGAGGGTCCCTGGCGCGGCCCCACCCTAGGCCGCACCAGGAGGCCTCCTGGCTGCCTGGTGGGTCCCCTCGACACCCCCCTCCGCCTATATTTAGCCTCAGGGTGGAAACCCCTAATATTGATCTCTTTTCCGCGAACTCGCCTCTGTACCGCCGCCGCCGCCGTTTCAAGATCGGGGCTGCTTGTAGAAGCTGCCCCGGCACCCTGCCGGGAGGAGGAACCCCCTCCGGGAGACCATCCATAGCCATGGATGCCTCCCGGATGTGCCGTGAGTAGTCCCCCTTGGACCATGGGTCCGTGACCAGTAGCTATGTGATGTACCTCTCCCATCTTTGTGCTTCCACTTTCGAGACCTCGTGAGCTGCCTCACATGATAGAGGCACTTTTGTAATTTCTGCTGTTGCTATGCTGAGTTTGCTAGGATCTGATGGATTATGAGACTATGTTCAGATTGTGATGAGTAATATATTTGGTTCTTCTCTTTTATGTTTTGTTCTTGAGTAAATTCTTGCATGTTCTCCCTTGCAGTATTTTTCTTTGGCCAAATAGTTTGCTTGTAACTCCAAGAGGGAGCATTATGCTTGATTGTGGGTTCAGCACCCTGATGTCTAGCTTGAGTGACAGAAACATGAGACTAGGGGATGTGCTGTTGCCACCAGGGATAAAACAACGGTGCTTGTACCCGCGGGTGCAAGGATTGTTTACTTTACGCAAAGTTCTTTTAATGCAGTTGTCTGTTGCTTTGAGTTTACACTTTGGGTGGGATTCTCAACTTAATACTAGCGAGATGTTCTAGATAGATATCTCAAGGTGGATGATTCGTAGTAGATGCAGTTGGATTTCGGTCTACTTACCTTGGCGTACTGCCCATTGCTTTTGAGCCCTTCCTTTCTTTGCAGCATAGTTAGCATTACGGTGCCTTCATAATTCTGTCAATTGCCCAGCTGTGATTTGTTTACCTCGCTAGCACTTTTATTGTCTTTTGGGAGAGAGACATCACTAGTGAAAATCATGGGACCCCGGTCCATATTCACATTATTGTTTACACCCTTAGTTTACTTTCAGTCTTTACTTTCAGTTCCACTTTTATCTCTTGCGTTGATCCTTTGTAAACAGCAAGGCCGGAGGAATTGACAACTCCTCTGTACTCGTTGGGAGCGAAGTTATTTGTATCTGTGTCCAGGTCCACGTCAAGCGCCGTGACACCTACTTGTATCTCTTGGAGTCCTACTGGTTCGATACTCAACCTTAGCATCTTTGCTAAGGGAAACTAGCTGCTACACTGCATCTCACCTTCCACTTGGGGTAACCAACGAGGAGAGTTGCCACTCTGTATCAACGGTTCATCCGGGAAGCATCCATGGTGAGGTGGTTCCTCCCTCCGGCAGGGTGCCGGGAAGAGATCTTCTGGTGCTCCCGATCTTGGAAGCGCGGCGGCGGCGGAACAGAGGAGAGATCGCGAAAAAGGGTTCCGTCCCCGAGGGTTTATCGTCACGGGGAATAAATATGCTAAAGGGGGTAGCCAGAGGTGGGCCAGGTGCTCCAGGCGCCCCCCCTGGCGCGACCAGGGGCCTGGCCGCGCCCTCTGTCCGCCTGGGGCCCCCTGGCTCCCCTCTGGCCCCTCTCGGGCTTTTCTCGAAGCTTTAGGTACGCTGATTTTTCCTATATTTTCCCGGAATTTTTCTGGTACTTTTAATAATGGGGAAACCTGAAATAGAAAAACAGCAGAAAACAGGAACTGGCACTGGGGTGCACTGAGTTAATAGGTTAGTCCAAATATGATCAAAAGTGTATGGAAGTTCATCAATAACATAGCAATATCACACAAAAGAGGCATGGAGAAAGCATAAATTATAGATACGTTTTGGACGTATCAACATCCCCAAGCTTAATTCCTGCTCGTCCTCGAGTAGGTAAATGATAACGAGCATAATTTCTGTGGTGACATGCTAACAACCATATAAGAACTTTTAAGCAAAGCAATCAAGGCATGTAATTCAATTCAAGTCATAACAGGCATGAGTCTATATCTAGTATTGAAACAAGCAACATAAGAACATAAAGGTGCAAGAGCTCTCGCTGTCCGTGACTCGAATGTCTCCAAATGGTGTTTGCGTGCAAGAAAGGGGATAGGGATATACGAGAAAAAGTATTTTTATGTTGAGAACTCAATCTACTAAAGTTTCACACTTGGTCTTCTTTGGAATCTTATCTTGACTCATCCCCAGACCACTAGCCAGCTACAAGTCAAAATGATCCACTCCTTTTCGACATTTTGAGCACTCATGCAATGGATGAGCGTAAGCAAGAAAGTTGACACTTAGGACGGCAAAGAGAGAATAAGGTGGAGGAGGAAGACAAAAAAGGTGTGAAAGGCTCACATCAATGAGGACAATCATAGGCGAGAGAAAGCCAAATGATAGATATGATATGAGGAGTAGGGATTGCCATGCAACGGATGCACATATGAGCTAAAAGCTCTCCAATGGAACTAGTGGGGGTGCATCCAACTTGCTTGCTCAAGAAGACCTAGAGCTCATTTGAGGAGGCTCATCATTGGAATATAGAAGCCAAGTTCTATAGTGTGAAGGTCCCCACATAGCTATATGCATGAATGATAATCTCTATGGAGTACAAGATAAAAGAAGGAGTACGAGTGTGGATCTCTCAAAAGGAATAGTAGTGTGCCCCCTTCTCTCTTTTTATTTCTTTATTTTTTATTTTTTTGGTGGCCTCAATGGATCTTTCTATTTAACTCTCATTTGTCCTCTTTGGGATCTTTTAATTTTGTCCACTTTGGGATCTTTTAATTTTGTCCACTTTGGGATCTTTTCCTCACTTTAGGGGCAACACTCTATATATTACAAAAAGTATAGAAGATCTTTCACACTTTACAAAGTACTCAAATCATAAAGAAAATGTAACTATCATGATGTATGCAAATGTATGCCTCTGCCAGTGTAGCAGGATATGCAATGATACTAGCGCGTCATGTAGCAATGATTAGGGCAAGGCCCAACTAGCATGCGGCTCATCGATCAAGCAAGTAGCATGTATGACATTAAGATCAAGTCATGAGAAGATGGATGTTGCATGGCAATATATCTCGGAGGCTATGGAAATGCCTTGATAGGTAGGTATGGTGGCTGTTTTGAGGAAGGATATAAGGAGGCTTATGATGACAGAGCGTATCGTGCCAAGGGTTGGATGTGCCGGCGAAGGTGGACGACAACTCTCGGAGTGAGAAGAAAGCAATGCACGACACAGGAGAGGGTAGCAAAATATGGGAAGGTGGAAGTGTCAAATTTTGAATACTCACATTAGTCCGAAGAACTCATGCACTTATTATCGGTAACTCTCAATCTAATAAGGAGGTTTCACAAAGAGACAAGTACCCCGAGGAGGAGTGTATGGGGGTTTGGTTATCCTTGCGCATTCTCGACTCATGGTACGTGAGTGTACTCTAATATTCGACCCCTCCGAAGAGTAGTGATCCATCTAGTAGCTAGAGTTCTCAACTAATTTGTAGGTTTTGAAAATAAACACGGATTGCCCAAAATACGACATCTATCACTAATAGGCTAAAGCTCTTGACACCAAAATTCCAAACATTACTCAAAACAATACCTCAAAACTTTTGCAAGTTACTACTACAAAAGAATAGCAACCTAAATTACCTACTTCAAGTCAAGACACAAAACTCAGTGCAACAGGCAAACTCTCTTAACAAGATAAACATGAAAACTCAAGAGAGTTCCAGCAACAAACTAAACAAAATCTCTTTAAAAAGATAAGCTTGAAAGCTAAGAGCAAAACATGACAGGAGCTACGAAAAAGATAAAGAACAAACACAACAAAGATAAGCAGGAAAAGGTCATATGTGTGTTCTAAATTTTGGAAGTGGAGTGTGTTTCTCTCCCACACAAAGAAATCTGGGTTCTAACTTGTTATGAACAGCAAGAAAAGCTAAAGAAAACTAAAAACAAAACCTAAGAGCGAGACGCTCCAAGAATAGCACATAATGCATGAAGTGATAAAAATATAGTGAAACGAGAGACGAACTGATAATTGTCGATGGAGAAGGGGATGCATGGGGGCATCCCCAAGCTTAGACGTTTGAGTCTCCTTGAATATTTCTTGGGGATGCATGGGGGCATCCCCAAGCTTGAACGCTTGACACTTCTTAATCTTCTTTCATCATCTTCCCTCGCACACCTGAAAACTCCCTTCATACATAACTCATCATAATCTGATTAGCGAAGTTAGTACCCATAATAAAATAAATTTTCTCTACTGGAAATAAAGATAATCTTGAAGAGCTACTATTTCTCAAGATTGCCAAAAAGTTTTTGCATATAAAAAGCAAGCTTAAGGTTTGCAAAACGAAGAAAAGGCAAAACAGGACAAAATCTGTGAAAAATAGACCAACAGGTAGTAATGAATTTTTTAGGGATACTTCTGCAACTCAAATCAAAAAACTCAGAACATACGAAAGTTTCGTAATTTTATAGAGCATGCTGTGTAAACAATTCAGCTCAAAAAGATGAACTGGAATTTTTCTTTGATTTTTCTAGTCACAAGGACAGAATTTGTTTTCTGGACAGCATGTCACAACTTTCACTTCCCTTGTCGTATGAGGCTATAAAAGGCACAAAGTTTGAAAAGTAAAGATACAATGATGTTGCTACAGTAGTAACAATCATGAAGACCACTAAAAACAGAAGAAAAACAAAAAGGAAATCCTAAATTCGTTGCGGGCTGCCTCCCGAAAGCGCTTCTTTAAAGCCATTAGCTAGGCTTAATGCAAATAGATCAAGTCTTTTCAAGAAAATAACTAGCCCGTGTGACGGACTCAAAAGGCAACTTAATCTTTTTCCTAGGGAAGTGTTCCATCCCTTTCTTAAGAGGGAATTGGAAATTTATAATCCCTTCTTTCATATCAATAACAGCACCTACGGTGCGAAGAAAAGGACGTCCCAAAATAATTGGACAAGAAGGTTCACATTCAATGTCCATAATATTAAAATCAACGGGAACATAATTGTCATTGACAATGATAAGAACCTCATCTATCTTCCCCAAATGTTTATTTACGGAAGAATCGACAAGACGAACACCAAAAGAACAAGTATCAAAAGGTTTCAACTCAAATATATCATACATTCTTTTTGGGCATAACAGAGGTACTAGCTCCAACATCACATAAAGCAAAGAAAGAAAAGTTATTCAACTTAATTTTAATCATGGGATCCCAACCATCTTCTAGCTTTCTAGGTATGGAGGCTTCTACCCTAAGCTTATCCTCCCTAGCTTTGATGAGAGCATTAGTGATAATCTCCGTGAAGGCAAGATTAAGTGTGCTAGTGTGGGGGTCTCTAGACATCTTGTGAAGGAAACGAATAACTTCAGAAAGGGTGCAATTATCAAAATCAAGGTCACTAATATCAAGTAAAGTGGTAGTGGTGTTTAGGCTCACTTTTTTGGTAGCTTATATAGTCATAGGAATTTCTTCTTCTACGGTTGCGGTCATAGCATCACCATTAATAGGTCCTATGGGACTAGGGGTGCATTGGGTGCTAAGAGTTTGGATATCCTCAACCACTTGGATAGTAGCAACATTATGGTGTGTAGGAAGGCTCTTAATTCTATCTTCTTCCTCCTTTTCTCTAGCCCATCTCTCTTTGAGTTTATCCATCATCCTAATGTTTTCATTAATTTGCAATTGGATGGCATTCATATGAGTGACCTTCCTCTCCTCAAGGGGAAAAGTTCTAATTTTAAGCAATTCTACTTCATGGGCTAAATTGTCTACCTTCGACGAGAGGGTATCTGTAACAGCCCAGTTTTCACAAAAATTAAAAATTTTATTTTCGGTGTGAATTGTTTGATTGCCTGATTTATTTGCGGTTTTTGCATCCCCGATTTATCGATCGGCGATTATTTTCCCCCCTCTTATCTCGTATCGGACGGAGACCGACCCTTGCCACCCTGACACTCGACCTTTGCGACGCCGGGTTTCACCCGATCACCGTCGCGAAAACCGCACAAGACCAGCCGAAGCCAACGGAACGAAAACCCCGTTTATTTAATAAACGGATTATTTTTTTAAGGCGCCGAAAAATGTTGTCGAAATGTCACCGCAGTGAGGTACGATCGAAGAGCTCGACGCGCTGAGCGCGTGGTTCGAGATTTCGTCGGAATCGGAGTCCGTATGCACCTCCGGCGATCACGACCGCGATCGCCGGACGCGCGAGGGGGGTACCGGAGGTCATCGGGGGTATTTTCGTCATCCTGCCACCTAGCCTGCCCTATATAATGACCCCTCACCTCCCCCCTTGGAAATTAGGGTTTCCCTAAGCAATTTTCGCAGCCACCCCCCCTCCAAAATACCAGTTTTTGCCCCAAGGCCCCTCACAGCCCCGAAACCCTAGCCTTCCTCTGATCTGAGCCGTCAGATCTGGGATCCAACGGCTCAGATCTGAGCCACGTCACCCCGGAGCAGCTCCTCCCACCTCCAGCCGATTCGGGCCCCGCCGGGCCCTCCCAGCCTGCAGCCGCGCCGCCCCGGACCCGATCTGGGCCGAGCGCCCATGGAGAGCTCGCCGCCGGCCGCCTCTTCGCCACCGCCGACGACCAGCGCCCCGCCACGGCCTCCTCTCTTCCCTGCGTCCCCTCCTCTCCTCCGTTCCCGCGCTCACCTCCCTCTCCTCCTCTCTGCACCGCAGGTCGCTGCCGGACGCCAGGGGGCCGCGCCGCCCGCGCCATGGCCGGAGGAGCGCACCGGCCCGAGCTCAGCTACGGGAGCTCGCCCGCGCCGCCCCTGACCCCGGCAGCAGCCGGATCCGCGTCGCCCCGCCCCTGCACCACCTGCTCCGCCGTCCTCCTCGCCGCCGGTTGCCGGCGTGCCACCGGGGAGCCGCCGCCGTCGCCGGGAGAGCTCGGGAGGAGCTCGGCCTCCCCGAGCCGAGCGCTGCCTCCTCAGCCACGTGGGCCCGCGGCCCAGCAAGGCCGGCCCACTCGCCCCTCCAGCCGCAGCCCAGCAGCCTCCTCTTCTTCAGTGGGCCGAGCCCACTAGTGGGGTGAGGCCCTTTTCTTTTTTTTATGTTTTGCTCAGTGGAAGTTCATCAATAACATAGCAATATCACACAAAAGAGGCATGGAGCAAGAAGAAATTATAGATACGTTTTGGACGTATCAGTAGGCTTCCGCAAGAGTAGGCTTCCGCAAGAGTAGGCTTTCGCCACCAGAGTAGGCTTTCGCCATTGTAAGGCCGATATGCGGTACTGTTCCAAATCTAGAAGTTTCCATCCAGATCCGGGGACGAAGCACATATCGGTCCCACCGCGACATATGACAAACTCATATGCCCCGGATTTCCAACATGATATCACAACATTACAGCTACACGGATAAAACATCTCATACAATCGGCATACAACTGCCTTAAATACAATACATCAGCGGAAGATACATGTCTGAGTACAAACTATAATCAAATGCCTAGTGGAAAAAGCAAAGCACACCATTCCCGTAACCACACGGGTCCAGGCTCTCCGCCGGGATCCACCTAACTAGTCATCGTCGAGTCTCCACAAAGGCGTCCAGAAGAAGAGTCGAGGTAGTAATCAACTGCAGCGGCCGATCAGGCAAAACATAAAAGGGAAAAGAAAAGAAAGGGGTGAGACTATATCAAAAGTCTTGTAACTAACTTCTCACGGGTAAGATGGGGGTAGTGGTGAGGTTGCAGACGCACTAGCAAAATATATGAGTGGCTAACGACCTATTTTTTGAGTAAGATGAGAACCAAGCAGTCGATGAGGAATCGCCTCCAACAAGTCTTGCTATCAACTACTTACGCAAGCATAACACCTATCCTATCCTTGTCCTTCTCTTCGCATCCCGACGAAGAAGAAGCAGTCAAGGCACACACATGTTGATCAAGTTATATTAAGATTATCTCAGTTGTTGTTGTCTATGAACTAGGAGTAGGTCTTAAATCGTCCATAACCGTGGACACGGCTTCTCGAAAAGATTTAACCCTGCAGGGGTGTACCAACTGCCCATTGCAAGGCTCCGCATGCACGCCCATCTCTCTCTGTTGCTACCCATCACAGGCAACCATTTTATGATTTAGTTCTGAGAGATCCGAAACGAAAGGTCCCTCTAGCTAACAACGAACAAATCCGGGTGGCCCTCGGGGAGTCGACACCCAATCCAAAAGTCGTCCGCACTCTCAGATCGGACTCTTTCGGCTGACGCAGGTCGGATTACCGGGTCACCTCACATGGGGTCGGGTTCTAGCTGATCGGGTGGACCAACAGAGAAACCATGTCTCCACTAGCCCAAGTTGGTTTTAAAAGGTATCTGCTAGGAGCGACCCGACAAACATATATGCATGATTTTCAAATGGTAAATCGGCTTGGGCCACCTCTAGAAATGTTTGAAGCTAGGTAGGTAAGAAAAGGGGACCCCATAGTATCCCACCCGCGGTTAGGCATGCTCGTCAAGAGACACAATACCCGGAACTCGGGTCCTAGGTGACTCGAATGGAACAAAGCGTCGGGGCGGGATAGCCTAGACCTTCCATCCTTCGTCGAATATAGTCAACATTATAATAACAATATCATCCAAAATAATAATAATAATGTGATAGCCCAAATCCAAGGAGTAACAGGATAACAGTTGATAAAATCCTAGCATGCATACTAAGCAGTGTCTGAGCAGCGAGCAAAAGTAACATAGACGAACAAGGTTTGCTGGGATGTGGAGGACATGGTTGTTTGGGTTTATTTGAGAGGCATGAATATGAAGTGGTAGGATCAAGCAATTGTTCTATCCTACACCTAGGCGCGAGTGAGATGAAAGTTATAAGCATGATATATGATCCCCCTTACCTGATGAGAAGACGAAATCGAAGGTGTAGTCGATCGCAAGCTCGCAACGTCTTCGAGAGGTACCCGCGGAAGCGCACAAGAAGGAAACACTGGACAAGGCAATCAAAGATCAAGCATCTATTACTACGAAGCAATCACGAGCAAGCAACATCAATGAGGCAACACGAGACAATGCACTACGTTATCGCATCTATCGTCGAGAGCGGTTCCTAACAGGTTAAGTGGAGTACTCGTCACACACGACGATACCACACATTTAGAATGGTTCAAGTTGGTTAGCTACACAACATGAGCAAAGGTTGTTAACATGGCATCTCACCCAAGCATGGCATGTCACACAAGCATGGCATATCACACAAACATGGAAAGAGGTGAAGCATAAGATAAACTATCTCTTCTAGTCAGTTTAAGTGAGGCACAATCCTAAACATGGCATACCACTAAGTACCCCACAAAAATTAAAGGATTTGATACTGTTCTTCCCTAAACCATATTTTAGGTTGGTTAACAACAGAAAACAATAGCATAAACACAGAGTACATGTAAAACTAATCAAGTTACACGTAAAGAACACTCCAAACGGAGTTACGGTTAAAAAGATACAAGCAAAACAAGTTTGGAACACAATCTGCCAACATCAGGAAGCACACTTTAGAGCAACGCATAAACAGGATAATGAATGCAAGCATGCTCACAAATGACATGCAACTAAAGTAGACATGGCAGGGAAGGCATGGCAAAAGGGATCATGCAAATAGGCATCATGAACAATTAATTATAGCCCAAGAAAAATGCAATAAAACATTACTGGTCTAGGACTTAGTGAAAATCAGGAAAACATGGCAGAAACTGTTATATTCATGCTGGATAAGAAGGGGTAAAACTATATGCAAATGTGCAGCAACATGACATAGCAATATATGAGCATGGAGAAGGCATGATGATGATCAGGTACAAACAAGAATCATGGTCATAGGCATCACAAATCAAAAGATATTAAGCGTGCAACATGGCATCGGAAAGTTACAGACTTAGTGAAAAACAGAGGTGGCTGTCAAAAACAGTGGCATAGCAACTTTGGAGCTAAACATATCTATGACCAGAAATGTAAACATGACAATTCAATACCTATAATGGAAGTAGACTTGGCATAGATCAAAATGACATATTGCAATGCTAAATAGGATGCATGGTTAAAAAGATATAGGGCAGCAAAGTAGCAACTTTATATAAACAACACATATCATCAGGGTAACCACTTTGGAGCAAGAATTAATATAGCTACAACATGCAAACATGAAAAGTGATTGCATAGGATTGAAGTAGACATGATGCTTAACAGTATGAAACAAGAATCAATGCAATAGGCCTCATGGATGTGTCACAATCATCAATCAAACTTGCAATAAAATAACAGCAGCAACAATTCCCAGAGAATAACAACAGTTAACAGTCTGATGCCCACTTCAACAGTGATTAAAAACATCAAGATGGCCTCAAATCAAAATTCTCACAAAAGATGAATTGAATTACACACAAAACTAAACAATTTTCCTTTTGGGCGCAACGTCATCCGGGCTACCGATTACTCGCAATCTACAGCGCAAAATTGAATCAGCAGCAAACATTTCCAGACTTAGAAAATTTTCAGCAGGGTTCAATCTGAGGAAAAAATTAAATAAAAATAAAAATAATAAAAAAGGGCTCACCCTTGATGGGCTTGGACCAACTGGTCGCTGGGCTCGGCTGGGCCGCTGGCGCGTTGGGCCGTTGGGGCTGGGGCGGCCCACGTGGCGTGGCCGGCTGGCTCGCTCGTCCCGATCCCGCCTGGATCGTGACGCAGCGGCTGCTGGCTCGCCGACCGGCGAGGGTCGACCCGGCGCGAAGGCCGAGATGGCCAGGGGAGGAGGAGGCGGCGGAGGAAGATCCGCCCGGATCCGGCGGTGGCGGTGCTGAGGAGGTGGCGCGGCGCGGGATCCGGACTCGGCGGAGCTCGGCGGCGACAGCAAGCTCGGGCGGCGGCGCCGGCCTCCGGCCGCGATAGAGGAGGAGGGAGGTGAGAGAAGAGGGAAGGAGGGCGACGAGGTGGACGGTGGCCTCACCGGAGCTTCGGGGCGCGACAGACGGCGGCTCCGGCGGCCGATGGGAGAAGTCGGGCACGGCGACGCTCGGGCTGGAGAGAGAGGAGAGAGAAGGGCTGACGTGGCGGCCTCTGGGCCGTCGGATCGCGAGATCTGACGGTCCAGATGGCTTGGGGGATGAATTTTCAGATCTGGCTAGGGTTCGGTGCGAAAATGGGGATGTTTTGGGGTTAGAGGGAAATTTTTGAGGGGGTGGCTGCAATTTTGGCTTTGGGGAAACCCTAGAAAGGGGTGGGAGAGTGGTGGTATTTATATAGCCCAGGTGGCTGGCAGCTTGCAAAAACATACCCGATTTTTCTCTCTCGCGCGCGGTGTTTACGTTTCTGACCGCTGGGGGTACGCAGGACCTCCGATTCGGGTAAAACTTCGAACTGCGCGATCAACGCGTCGAGCCGGTGGCGTTCACCTCGCACTTGAACCGTTCGAAGAACACTTTCCGGCATTCTATAAAAATAACCCGTTTAATTATTAAAAGGGGTTTTTCGTTCCGTTGGTTGCGGCTGGTCTTGTGCTTGTTTTTCGACGGTGATCGGGTGAAACCCGGTGTCGCAAAGATCGAGTGTCAGGGTGGCAAGGGTTAGTCTCCGTCCGGTACGAGATAAGAGGGGAAAAGTAATCGTCGATCGATAAATCGGGGATGCAAACACCGCAAACAAATACGACAATCAAACAATTCACACCGAAAACAAATTTTTTAATTTTTGTGAAATCTGGGTTGTTACAGCCATGAGAGTAGATTCTCGACATAAGAGTAGGCTCTCGACATGAGAGTAGGCTTTCTCCATAAGAGTAGACTTTTGCCATGAGAGTAAGCTTTCTCCATGAATGTAGGCTTTCGCTTGAATACAACTGTAAGAGAGTCGGCGACACGCCGACGACTCCCTGTGAGCAAAGGAATAAGACTTGGCCACAAACAACATGTAGGGTCTTTACCGGACGGTGTTTCCCGGGGCCCGAAGCTGTGTAAAACTGCGTTTTCTCTCTCTGTGATGTTTTTATTCCTCGTACACTCGTAGCAAAGGCCCCATAATTAAGTTCTCACATGAGGAAATCTTCTGTGACATTCCCACGACAGTGACGCCGGTAGCTATAGGTAGGTTGGGGCGAAGGCTTCGGTAGCTATAGGTGAAAAAGGGTGAGGTTCCTAAATAAGGTTATTTAGAAAATCTTAAGAGGAGGTTCCTATATATATACAGCCGGTCTATTCTGACATCGATGTCAGAATAACTATTCTGACAACATCCCGAACTGCAAGAGAAAGCAACGCGCACTGCTTCTGTCTACTGTTTCCAACCTCATACGAGGGTGCAGAGAACTGCATCAGCGTTCTAGCGTATCAAACTAGGTTTGATCGACTCCGCTTGTTTACTCGCGTTCACGATAATCCGCGATGATGTATTGTGTGCTAAAACACTGATTTTCGCGAAAAAATCACCGGAATCGATGTAGATGGCGGAATTGTGTCTGTTATTCGTCGAGAGCAGCGCGCTGTCATCGATTTTGTCGGGTTCACGATCAATTATGCCGTAATTTATTGTGTTTTGTAAGATCGCGAATCTATTTTGTGTCAATCCGTGACGAATTGAGTTGCTAATTCGTCCATTTGGTTGGTTATTTCGTCGAATTTCTGTTTGTAGGCGAAGAACTCTGCCCCGCGGGCGCGTGACGCGTTTCGACTTGTGCCACGATTTGTCAAATGCACGCTCGATATGTTGCGCATTTTCTAATTGTTGTTGTTTACGTGTTTGCGCGAATTGCAGAGGGAACTAGGCAGATCGAATTTGTTAGTTAGCAAATTGTTTTTTAATGTGCACGCACAACGAGCTGCAATGGTTTTTAATGTGAGCTGCATTTGATCACCGTATAGCAGTGCATCTGATCATATCTCCGAACTGCATTGGTTTTTTCTTGGTGTCCGCTGTGTATATATACAGTTGGGTCCATTGCGACCCATCTTATCTTATCCGCGGAGGCCTTCTGATAGTCCCCTCCCCTCCCCCAACCCCACCCTCGTCTTACCATCAGATCCCTGATCTCTCTCCCCTCTCGCCCCCAACCATATCCTCTTCCCATCAGTAAAATGGATTGCTCGTGCGGCTGCTTGGCAAGGATGGAGCCCATGCTGGAGACCTGCATGTTCTCTGAAGGTCTTGTTCTGAATCACAAGCAGCGGCACAACGCTCTCTGTTCCCTTCTGTACTCTCCATTCATTGGATACAGAGCTCCATTCGTCCACCAAATGAACCAAGTTGATGTCGATGATTCACGGGTATGTATGATTCATATTTTTTTGCAGCAGCAGTAGTGAACTGCTTTCATATAGATCTTTATATTATGAAGATTTCAGCAGAATTTAGTTTCTAAAAATAAGTATTTTTTAATTTTTTTTGTGTTAGTTTGAGTGAACTTCTTTCATATACAACACTAGTGAACTGAGCAGCACTAGTGAACTAAGTTTTTATATTCTTTGAAGACACATTTTTCTGAGCAGCACTAGTGAACTGCTTTCATATATATCTTTCAGCAGAATTAGATTGTGAAGAAGCATTTTTAATTTTTTTGTGTATTTTAAGTGAACTGCTTTTATATATAGTTTTTTTATTATGAATATTGTAAACAACAACATCTGTTGAATATTTCCTGTGCTACACTTTATTTTATAATTTTTTGTTGTTGTTGTTGTGAAGAAATTTCCTTCTGGTCTAGTCAGGGTTTCAGAAAGTTGTGTTAACCTGGTCTTTGTTAGCAAGAATGGGTATCATAATGTTGACGTCATGTACTCTGTCGGCTCTGATGATTGTTTGGTTCTCAAAGATGGCTGGAAGGAATTGGTGGAGGAATCTGGTCTCCAGGCTGGGGATGTTGTCATGGCTATGTTTTATAGGCATGCAAATTGTTTGGAAATCAAGTTAAATTTTCTTTAGCTCAGTTCTGTTGTTTTTTAGCAGCTGCGTGAAAACATTTCGTTGTAATAATGTGCCATACTTTGTGGCATCTAGTTATCATGTAAGTTTGAATGGCGAAAACCTTTTCGGAAAAGGCAGTGAAACATTATATTAATATTTTTGTCCACTTTTCTGCTGAGAATGGCACGCGTTTCCTGCTTGATATGTTACCTTTCTTTTTCGACAAGATTTTATAAGTGAACTGCTTTTTAGGAGTGAACAAGAGTAGAAGTGAACAGCAGTTGAAGAGATATACAGAATTGAAGCACCCAGATAGCTTCATTTTTTCCAAGAAGACCACACACGGAACTACAGTTGTAATAAAGGAGGACCGCATCAACCTTTGTATGTGAACCACTTCGATAACACATTCAGAACTGGAAATTTTTCATATATACAAACCAAGGGGTTTCTGTGCTCATAACAAGCAAAGTACATCATCAAGCAAACCTAAACCACTCAAGCAAATATTGTTCCAAAGCAAACTACAATGAAAGCAAACTTTTCTTGACCTATGCAGAAGGAAATAACTCGAGCACTCGTGACTTGAACCCCTTTGGTTTTACCAGCATATGGACTGCATCATCAGTTCCACTCGGCCCAGCCGGAGGTGGAAGGTGATCCTGCGCTCCCCTTGCCCTAGGATCCCCTCGGGCGCTTCCTAGTCCGCTCCTTTATAGCGCGTGTGAGGCTGTCCTGCACTGTTGTGATGCGGTTCCATATCTCGAACGCAGCGTAGGCGTCCTTCGCAGCATACTCAATGTTCTTCTTAGTGAGAACGTCATTCCAGTGGTTGTGCTCTTCGTTCGTCATCTTGCTCTTCATGTCCGCGTAGTAGTCGTCGATGATGGCGGCTGACACATCGCCAAGTGAGTCGAGCTCCTTTGTTCCTTCAGGCACCCTCCAGTTCTCCTGAACGTCGGTGAAGTTGGATACGTACAGGTTGCTCCACGAAAGCTTTTCTTTGTCCTGGTCTATGGTGAAACCAGCGAACTCGTACCTACGTGGACCACAAGTTATTCATTAGAGAACTGCATACAGACGGCAAACAGAACCACATACAGACGTCAAACAGAACTTAATACAGATTCAAGGAGATATCCACAGGCCTGCAACTATGTATTACACCGGTATAAAAGAAGTGCTTACTTCGAGTTGGCGAGGAACTTGTCGAAGGCGATGCATCTCTCGCCCATAGTAGCGCCTACCTAGAAAAGGAACACCGTGTGATCCTTGCCTATCGAGAGCTGAATCAGGGCGGCGTCCCTCCTGTCAGGTGTGTACTCGACGTCGATGCCGACGATCTTCTAGCGGCGGCCCTGTAGAGCTTCCTTGTAGTCGCTGATGTACATCTCCACGGTGCTCACGTCGTTGGTGTAGACCACCGTGAGCACTGTCTTGCCGTGCGCCTCGACATCTTTGAACGGCATGGCTGTAATGAAGAGGAACAATGGGGGAAGCGTAGTAGTTTGTGAACAATCAAGCGTGGGACGCCGGAATTTAAAGGGGAGCGGCAGAAACATCTGCCCAGCCCACGTTCTTCTTCTCCCACCGGCACGGGGAGTGGGGGCGATCGTGGTTGCGCCCGTTGGGATCGTGGTGATCGTGGCCTTAGTGGAGCAGGGCGCGCGGCGATTCGATTCAGTCTGGAGATCGTGGCCCCGTATTTTTCGTGGGCGGCTCTTAAACGAAGCAACTGAAGAGATTGGAGGCAAACCGCATCAATTTAATTAACCGAACTGCATCAATTTCATTAACCAAACTGCATCATCAAAATAGATCGAGCCGTTGTTGGTTCCTGTATATGACTTGTGGGCCGATAAGGTAGATTTTTTTATTTATGTATAACGCACGTCGCTGACTCGTGGGCCCGGATGGAGTCATTAACCCCTCTGCCTCCTCTGCTTCTCTCCGTCCCCTCCTCATTCTCCCCTCCGCCCCCGCAGGGAAAAAACCCCCGCTCGGTCTCGCGGCTGAGAGGGACGACGCCCGGTGCCGCCGCCGTTCCCCGCCGTCTGCTGCGCCGGTTTCCTGCTGTTCCGCCGCTCATCACAGCGTCCCACGGTTAGTCCCTACCGTCTAGTGGCTCCATAGATATTCTCTCCTCTCCGTCGATTTTAGTCACCGGAAATCGTCATCGTCGTCCCCGATTTGTTTCTAGGGTTAGGTTTTGGAGCGACCAGCTTCTTTTTGCTTTTTTAACTATCTTTTTCCAGGCTTGAATCGCAACATGCTTTTTGTTAAGAGAAGGTTGTGGTATTAGTGGCCTTGAAATCCTAGCAATGTCCACCTAGGGTTTTTTTTATCTGTACACGCTCAAGTTTGCTTTTCTAGGGTTTGATTATTTATCTGTTGTTGTTTGCAGATTTAGCATGGCTTCTCCTACTAGAAGAAGTCCAAGGTTTGGAGGAAATTGTCTGTGAACTGCTTTCCCATATCATTTGTTATTTTTTTTCTTTTTTTCACTACGCTTCAGGCTGATTCTTTGATCTTTTTATTTTACAGGTTCTTCATCACCCATTGATGTCTCACCAATCAGCACGGCCGCTGCATCTAGTAATTTACAATGTCTCCTTTGCCCCTGTTGCCATAAGGTTGTTAGGAAAATCTCAACTCGTGTCAACTTTTTTCTCACCAGGAAGAAGTGATAAAATATTATAGCATCTTCCTTTTTTGTTATGGGAGAACTGCATTATATATTTTACTTACAAACCTACATGTGTTTTTAGACAAGTTTGTGAAATTGATATGAACTGCAGCTAGTTAATTGTTTTAATTTTATTGTCTTGGAATGAAGTGCAATAAGTTGTTTATTTTTTCATATGCTAATGAACTGCATCAAGTTATTGTGTCTCCATAAATCTTTTATATTATTTTTTTGGTAAAAGTGCGCTGCATTTATGTACATTGCCTTTTTTTGCCATATATGTGTCGCCCAATTTATATTAGCTGTATTTAGTTTACTTTTTACTCTCACACACATACTTTCTTCCACCTACAGTTTTATGCCCTGGCGGGTCTGGTGGTGGGGGTGTTAACTATTTGATTACCCGTTATTTCTCATCCGATGTTTTCGGGGACGGGACATCCGGTGTATCTGAAATTACCGATACTCGGTCGCAATCTGTTGATGGCACAGAACCAGTGACTCAGGATTGGATGGTGCCCGATCAGATTGCAGCAGACAACAAGAGGAAAAGGCAGAAAGCGATTGCGCTTGCTAATCGTTTCGAGAAGGAGCACAAGGCGAAGCAGGATCACAAGGAGAAGCGAGTAATGTTTGAGGAGGGCAAGGACATAGGAAGGAGGATTGCAGACTCAAATAAGTCTGCTAAGTTTGTCCCTTCAAAGAATACTTTGAAGAGAAAACTCAACACTATTGCAGAGGAAGGCTTAATCTCTACATGGCGCAGTCCCCGGGTTGATTGCTCAAAGAGGCCCAATTATGCCGAGGTTCAAAGAAAGTGGCCAAGTGCTGATGATTACTCTAGTGTTGATTTTGATGGCCCATCCAAGCATGCACGCTCAAAGGCAGCTGCAGAAATGCTTGACAACGACTCTGGTGAGGAGGATTCTGACGGGGAGGATAATGATGCTGCGAAGGTATCTTGCTGTTTGTCACTCTTTTTTTGCTGATGTTTTTTATTGCTGCTTTTAATTTATCTACTTGTCACTCGAGCTACTGATGTGAACTGCATCAGCTTTTTACATTGTATAAATGAAACCTAGCAGTTTTTACACTAGGTTTTAATGTAGTATATATGCAACGCACCGCATTTTTGTATATGAGTTTGTTTAAGGGGAGGTTGGGGGGTTGGGGGGGGACCCCCCCCATATATGGTTTAACAAAAAATAGAAGATAACTGCATTTTAATACCACATTCTCATATCATCTTGTTTTTATATAGAAGAGAACTGCATTTTTTTGTATATGAGTTTGTTTAAGGGGAGGTTGGGGGACCCCATATTTTTGTATATGAGTTTGTTTAAGGGGAGGTTGGGGGGGCCCCCCCCATATATGGTTTAACAAAAAATAGAAGATAACTGCATTTTAATACCACATTCTCATATCATCTTGTTTTTATATAGAAGAGAACTGCATTTATTTTGTATATGAGTTTGTTTAAGGGTAGGTTGGGGGGCCCATATTTTGGTTTATCAAAATATAGAAGAGAACTGCATTTTAATAACAAGTCCGAAGATGATGCTACGGGGGAATGGCGATTCAACAAGACTGTTCGGTTGTCTAATCCAAATGTATGTAAAGCCGTTGATTTGTTGAAGGAGTCGCACAGAATTTTGGTTCAGCTAGCAGATTTCGGCATTGTCTTCAATCTGAAAGTGAAGAGGAATGTTTCTCGTGTGCTTATGTGCAAGTTGATGGGAAAGATCAACCCCGAGACGATGAAACTAGATTGTGGGCCAAACAAGGTTCTGGAAATAAATCGTGAGGCTGTTCATCACATTTTCGAGTTCCCTATGGGTACTCGCACCGCTCCCAGGCCTGCCGAAAGAGGCCATGATGATTCTCTGGCTACTCTGAAGGAAGAGCTTGGTTTTTTTGCTTTTTTCGCTTAGTGAACTGCATCAGCATCATTTTGTTTAATGTTTTGTTTTAATTCATCAGGACCGTGTGTTAAATGATGAAATCCAAGGGGAGCGCACTACAGAGGCTGACAATGTAGAAGCGAGAGAAGGAGGTGATGCCAATGTGGAGGTTAACAAGGCAGATTTCGGAGAAGCAGGCGAGGGCTATGCCGAGGCTGAAAAGGCAGATGAAAGAGAAGGAAGGGAGGATTCTGTTGTTGCCGATAATGCAGAAAGGGTTGAAGGAAGGGAGGATGTAGCGGATGCTGACAAGGCTGGAGAGAGAGAAGGATATCCTTGCGCTACAGCTGAAACTGCAGAAGAGAGAGAAGGAGCTAGAGTTGTAGCTGATGCTTCGGGCACAGCTGCCGGAAGTGATCGTGTTGCTTCCCCATCTGTTTTGTTGTCTGGCGATAATATTCCCGAGATTTTTCATGTTGCCTCTCGCGCCACCGAGCAGCCTCAAGGCAATCTGGCTGGGACCAATCTAGATGTTCTAGGTGAGACAAGCAAAGCTGCAGGTGAGAAGGTTTTGATCGGATCTGAAGAGGAACAACCGAGTAGTGTGCAGAACATGAGCATTCTAGACGATGATGTCACTGGCTTGGATAAGTTGACTCTCAGCGAAGATGTCTCCGCGGATGTGCAGGATGTGGACTCCGAAACCGAAGGTAAGTGAACTGCATTATTTTTTGTTCTAGTCTGCCTAAACTTATGGTGTTTTATGCTCTATTGTCTGACATTGGGGTTTTTCTATGTTTTTTAGATGAGGACTTACCTGTTGTCACTTCGTCCAGTATCGATCCAGCTCTTCTGAGGAGATACAACGAGTTATTTAATGCTGTTACGAGGGCTAGGAGGGATAAGAAGAAGAAGTATGTTCTTTCTCTTCGTCCTTATATCTGCTTTATTTTTGTTTTTATTTTTGTAAGGTACATGCAGATTATTACCTTTTTGCTGCGATTTTTTCTTATATTCCTGAAGGGATTTAGTTGCATTCAAGGACGAGTTTGGTGATATTACTGTTGGTCATGTTGGCGATTCGTTTTGGGCATACGGAACACTGAGCACTCGTCTTGCAAATATCGGTGTATCAATGCTAGCTGAGAGGTTGAAAGGATCACAAACTATGATTGTCCCGTATAACCTATGTGTAAGTGTTTTCTTTAATTATATCACACGCCTCTCCTCGCCTATGTTTTATTGTGCTTATTTTTCAGCGGCCACATTAACTTTCTTGGTTTTCTATTTTTTGACAGAATTCAATTTGGAATGGCGGTTCCACAAATAGGGTTTTGAAAAAGATGTTTTCTTCAAGCGCAGAGCAACGTGTGGACAAGAAAATTTTGGTATTGCATCATTTTTCTCTTCCCAGTCATCTTTAGATGTAGTTTCTTTTTTTTCCTTTGTTCTCATCTGGTTTGTTCTATTCAATTTTTTAATCAGATTATGTTCGCAACATTTGATCCTCCTCCTGCATCAATGAAGAATGCGGTTGGCCACTACTGCTTGGTCACTTTGAACCTGTCTGCAAAGCGATTTGAGTTTCTTGACTCAATAAACGGCCCTGAAAGTGAACATGGAAGCATTGTATTTAGGAAAATGGTTAAGAACATCAAAAAAGTCTGGAAAGACGGCAACGCAAGCTGCGATGAGCCGTTGAACCCCCCCACGCTTGACGGCTTTGTGTTGAGTCATGTCAATGTTCCACAGCAGGGAAACGGGTTCACACTTGTTCTTCTATCTTTCTTCTTATTTGTATATTTTTGTGTGCATAGCGTTATGCTTTTGCTTTACTGAACCCAGAAGCATTTCTCCCATTTGAGCGAACTGCATTAACAATGTGTCATTAGTTTCTTTTTCCTTTTTGAGAGAACTGCATTACAACCATTGTGTTATAAGTTGTTTCTATGTTCATTTGTTTCTTTTTTTATATCGAGCTGAACTTCTTTACTAAATTAGTACCACATTTTCCCCTACTTTTAATTTAGAACTGCATCAGCGTTCGGTACAACGAGCTGCATTGTTTTTACTAGTATCAGAAGCAATTCGTTCTTGAGTGAACTGCATTTATTAATGTGTTTTTTTTTCTACAGGCATGATTGTGGATTTTTCTTGTTCCAATTCATGCAGAGCTGGGATGGTGAAGCTGTTGCTAAGTTTGGCAAAGAGCACATTGGCTACATCCGGAAGGCAATGCTCTACAGTTGGCTGACATCTTCGTATTGCTGTCTGGACTTGACATCCCTTTTAATTTTTAAAGAAGGTTATTACTTTTTTTTTCGTCCACACAACGTTTTTTATATTAAGAGAACTTCATTTGGCACAGAAATGGGGGAAGGCCTACTTTGTTTTGTTAATTATTATTAGTATAATACAGGAATGTATGATCATCATCATAATCATTTATGTATGGAATGCATACACGTAGCAGCTTTGTATCATTTTTTTGTACATGAAGGTGCACTGCATTTAGTTTCATGTGTTTTTTCTTTCATAGGAAAAGTGCACTGCATTACACAATGCCTGTTAGTATGTTGCATGATCCCCTTTTTTGTTATTGAAATTCACGATTTTTTTTCGCAGGCTTTGATGAAGGCGCGTACCTAGGTGGAATTTCATTGTTTGAAACTCAGGTCCACACTCCATCCATTAAGAATTATGTTATTGAAGACCCCCTGTCAAGCATGCAAAGGAACCTGTGTGTAAGAGGACGAGGAGCGCACAATCTCCTGCGAAGCCTGTGAAGAATGCACCCAGTAAGAGGTCCAGGAGGGTAGTCAGCCCTCTGAATGCCGAAAGAACTGACGAGCACTTTATGACTCCGCCACCAGTTCGCAAGAGGACGAGGAGTGCAGCTGTGGAACGTCAAAATGAAAGTGAGGCAGTTATTCTATCCAACAAGAGGGTTGTGCAGAAGCCATCAAAATATAGAACGCCGGTACAGAAGTTGCAGCCTGCGAGGTTCAGCTCTCTAGTGGAAGCGAGGAAACTATTGGAACTTGTGTCGAGCCCTGCGTTTAGGAAGAAACACAGCCAGACAGTTCCTTTTTCTATAGTTTTCTTCTTTGCTTATAGTTGTAGCTATGTCGTTTATTTTTTTGTTGTGTTAAGAACGCCTTTATTTGCGTTCCTAACCCTATCCCCACTCGCTATGTTGTTTTTGTTGAGCAGGTCCGCGCTGTTCATGTACAGGAATCCTATCGAAGTATACACTGTGTCTGTTGACTACATGTTCTTAACTTTCTACAAAGCGGGTTTCATGGACTCGGATTTGATGGATCATATCATTAATTACTGGAAGATTGACCAGCGAATGAATGTGGTTTACCGATCTGGTGAACACGTTCTTCTTTCCCCTCTATTTATCACGGTATTTCTCATTCCTCCCTTTTTTTATTTTTTTTCTTGATGTAGGTGAACTGCATTGCCAGCGTTTAATACAAAGATGTTGCTTTTAGGTGCGAACTGCATTGCTACTGTATAATAAAAAAGATAACTTGTTTGAATAATTTTATTCAAAGCTCAGGAAATGTCGTTTTCTCGGAACTTACTAATGAACTTTTTTTCACTCATCCCAGACCGAACTGCATTAATATGATGTGTTCTTAATTGTTTTCTTTTTTAGCTTTTTTGCCTGGTGAACTGCATTTTGTTTTGCTTACATTAGAAGATCATTTTTTATTTTCCTAGACGAACTGCATTAATGCATTTTTTTCATGAATTAAGTATGTGCTTCAAATAAATGATCACGCGAAGAGAGATGAACACGGAAACGTCGTGTTGCCCTTTGTGCACACCAAGTTCAATGTTGAAGATGCATCAAGGCAGTTCAAAGCATATGTCTGTGATGACGAGAACCTTCTTAATTGTAAATTAGTAAGTTCTCAGATTTTCTGGTTTTCATCTCACTGTTCTTATTTTTTTTCTAGTAATCCTGTCCCCCACTCAAACTGAGAAACACCTTTGTTGAAAACCAATTCAGATCCTGTTACCACGGATGAAAGATCAGCACTACTCTTTATACACGATGAACACCGTGAGACCCTCGATATCCATGACACTAGGAGATACCGCAGATCGTTTGATGAAACGATGAGGTGGCGTAAGTCTGACTACCACAGCGACCGCACTGAAATGGTAAAATGTTCGCTTTATTCATCTTTGTATATTTTCGGTTTCACATGTATACGAGCTGAACGACAGTTTTCGTGACGTGTACTTGTTGCGTGTTGTCTATGTCGTATCTCAACAGATGATCAGGATGACTGCTTTGATGAAGAAGGTTTACGGAGAAAAGGAATACAATAAGAAGGAGTCGGTAGATTGGGTCGAAGTTTCAAAGAAAGCTAGCTTTTTGGGCACCCCTGCACAGGGCCCCAATGAGTGCGGATTTTTTGTTCTGAAGATGGCTCAGTTTTATGACGGCAGAAGCTTCGTTGTGAAGTTTGAAAAGCGCAATGTAATCCTTCATATATTTCCTCTTCCTGTCTGCAGCAGTATCACCTTTTTTGTCAGTTGCTGTTTCGTTTTATCTTTTTGCTGTTTTTTGATCATAGGAAGTTGATGTCGTGGATTGGAAGGCTGAGTTCCTGTTCTAGATTCTGTTCCACCCTGACAACATGGTCCTACCGAGCGATTTTCCTGAGGAGCTAAAAAATTTGTGCAAGTCTCTTGGTCTCACTGCCAAACTTGACTCGCAGGAGAAGGATGAGGCATAGAACAACAGCAGACCTGTTTGATGTGTTTTAGAAACTTCATTGTAAACAATTTTGTCGCTCCTTTTTAATGTATGGGATCTGTTAAACATATTCACTAGGATGTTCTCCTTTTTCTGTACATCTATGTAATATAACGGAGAAAGCAACTCTGCTTGACTAAGTATATAATGTAGTTTCATCTAATTTTTATCTTTGTCAGCGGAAAATATCCTTACATATTTTTATTGGAGGATGTGTTTTGCTGGTGGGTTGGGGGTGGGTGGGGGGGATCCCCCCCCACACTTGGTTAACAGAATATCTATATAATATATAACATTTTTGCAAAGTGCACTGCATTGCGCAAAAGAGGGCCTTCAACGCTTTACAGCGTTGATAATCAAAAACTTTTGGAAAATAGTTTTTTCTTTGGAACACAGAACTGCATTTGTGCTCTAATCAAGAGCTCCATTTAAAAAAAATGTATTAAGCGAACTGCACATGTTACATGCTGGCGCACTGCATTGTTCGCGGTAAGCGCACTGCAATGTACACATGAAGAATCCCAGTCTCTATTACATGTAGAGTATCATTAATTTTCATAACCACATTATTTACTTTTTTTCTCTCCATATGAGCTTCTGCAAACAGTAGAGAACTGCATTTTTTAACATCACACTGCCATTCCAGCTTCTGCACACATAAGAGAACTGCATTTTTATATCATCTATTATTGTTTTGAAAACAGAATAGAAGTGCATGTTTAAAATGACACCCTATCTCATCTGCATTTCATTTCTAGAGAGAACTGCATTTTCCTCAATCGCACCAGCAAAGCATTGAACACAAAGTATACCTGTTTTTTGTGCTATATATATTAAATTGGACTTCAGCATTATATCTCGAAGTCTATTTTTTTGCTGTCCACTAAATTCAAGTTATTTCTATTACATGCTACATAAATGGATGAAGTTGATGTATGTAAAAAGGATACAATGTATGTGGGCTGAGCTATGTCATGTTCCTGCTGCTTCTTCTCAAAGCGTGCACTGCAATTGCTTCATTGTTTGTCGCTCCATTTGTTTTCTTCTTGTTTTTATGTGTTATTCCTTGTAACGCGCCCATGCGGCTGCGAAGCTTGCCTATGCTATGTTTTCTTAATGCCCTTTCCCTTCGATGTTGACGCTGGTCCTTCGCTGTCTTCATCTTCATCTTCGTCCTTTCCCTCTTCCTCATCATCATCTTCTTCCTTATCTTCTTCATCATCTTCTTCCTCATCATCATCTTCTTCCTCATCTTCTTCATCTTTTGCATCTTCTCTCTATGGGCAAGTTCTTGCATTATGCTTCTCTCTCTTTTTGCAGATGCTGCACAGTCTTCTCTTTGTCAAATCTTCTTGTTGGTCAGCTTGGTCATATGTGGTGGCATTTTTGGCCTTGATTTTTTCTAGCCTCTGCTTGCATGTCCTCGAGTTGTGCCCCGCAATCTTTTCGCATGATTTGCACATCCTCACTCCCAGTGGCCTCCCTTTGCTGTCCAACTCTGGCTCGGGCTTGTTCTTCTTTTCAGAACCTACATCCTTTGCTGCAGCTTTTTTATTTGCTGACTTGCTCTCCTTCTTTCTCCCTTTTGTGTTTTATACAGGTGGGGGATGAATTGTTTCTTCCACAGTAGGAGCTGCACCATCAGCGTCATGTTTGTTCTCATCTTCCGTTTCCTCACTCCGTTCATTCTGGTTGTTCTCCGCATCTTCTTCGTTCAACACGTCAACTTCTTCTATGAGTTCTCTCATCCCATATAACGCTCTGTTGAACCCGCTATCTGACTTCACACCCCTGTTTGACAGGTCCATGGTTGTTTCTACAAGTAGCCTCCTACGGTAGAACATTGAACTTCCATCTGGAGTAGTTTGTTTGTAGTCTCTGCGGTCAAAAGTTGCATTTTTCCGCGCGTTCCGTGTGTACCTCTTTAATATGTACTCCTCAGGTATCTTGTCCACCCGCAGCTGATCCAACATGCAAACGATGTGTACGCAGAACAGGCCTGCAGCAAACATTCATTTATTTATTTTTGGTTGTCAGTGCGAGCAAACTTCAAATAAATATGTAACAGATAATTTTAGGGTTTGTGAACTGCATAAAAAATATTTACTTTTTTGTTTTTTTATTCTAGTGAACTTCATTATGCTTTTTTTGTGCCTTATTTTCTCGTCTCACTGACCTGTGTGTGTCCACAGTTTGCATTCGCATTCGTAGATACCGTTCGTCACGTCAGCGACAACCTGGAACTCATGTCTTGCCCAGTCAAAATCATCGGACTGGTTGTAGTGGCGCACAAAATACTTTGTTGGGTTGTCGTGGGACTGCTCCGATCTGAATGCAGTGCTGCAGTAGTGCATTTGCTTGAAGTCAGCAAAGACCTCCCTTGTGTAAATCCTGGATAGTTGAACCTCGAAACCAAACTGAGTAGTAGTTTTAATTTCCGCCTGCATTTTTTATATATAGAAGAGAACTACATTTAACATCACACTTTTCATCTCATTTTTGTTCATACGGAAAGAGAACTGCATTTTTTAAGTTCAAAGGAAAATAAGCAGTGAGTCTGAATTGCGTATATGTGCTTAATAAGATTTTTTGTACCATACCTCATTAGCCATTGTCTCTGCATGCTCGTTGCCCTTCCTCGTCTGGATGCATCTGTCCACCTGCGACGCAAATATGTGTAGGTCGTGTCTTTCCTTGACAAAGTTTCTCTTCAAGATCCGGTTCATGCTTTCACTTCTTTGTGTTGATGTCATCCGTGCACAGAACACCTCCTTGTAGTAAGCTGATATCCATTCTTCTCGGTCTGTCCAGAGCGCATTCATAATTTCATCATTCTGCAGGTTATACATCTCCATTAGGTCATGCCAAGCGTGTTCAAACTCCGATGGCATCAATGGATGGTTGAGAACTGATGTCAGCTCATCTTTGAATGTCTCGTATGCTTTGTACAGCAAGGACAGATGATCCTTGTATTTCTTCAGTATATGCCAACGGCACAACTTGTGCAGCGTGCCTATTAGTGTACTCTTTATCGCTGCATCCATGCAGGGGCATTGATCTGCATGTTTTTTTTGAAAACAAGCAGTCAATTAGTTTGCGAGAACTAAATTTCTTTTCTTTTTTTTGCTTTTTCTACGTTTTCTTTTTTGTTTTTTGGATGTAAGAAATGGACTACAAAAAAACTAGCATTGAACTGCATTTTTTAGTTTACCTGTCAGTATGCAGATTGGCCGCTTGTTGTTCATGCAACGCAAGAACGTCCGGAACACCCACTCGAAAGATGGTATTGTTTCGTCTCTGACGAGAGCCCCCGCAAATATTGTACTTTGTAGGTGGTGGTTTACTCCAACAAACACGCCCAGAGGCATGTGAAACTTGTTGGTCTTGTATGTCGTGTCGAATGTGACACAATCTCCAAAATCTTCATAGGAACCCCGGAAACTTGCGTTCGCCCAAAAGATGTTTTGCACACGGTTATCGGCATCTTTGTTGTAATCATAGAAGAACTCTGGATTTATTTCCTGCATCTTCTCAAAGAAATCTAGCAGTTTCTTCACATCGTCCTCAGTTTCGTCCTTTGCGAACTGGTACTTCCTGCAGTTTGAAAGCAGAACATACATCAGCATTAAACAACACACAGAAATGCACAAGAGAACTGCATCAAGCAGAGGAGATATCAGCTAGTTTAATGTATGTACTTGTTCACCCAGTCACGACTAGTGCTCCCCATATATTGTAGCCCTCCTGACATTCTCGACAGGGTCGACATCATTTGCTTGTGCGTCAGGTTGTCGATCTGCATGTCCTTTACCAGTTTATCAAGCAATGGATCATCCCTCTTATGCGAGTGCAAGTGCTGAAGCATAGCTGGGCTTTCAATCATCTTGTGGTTGTGATTGATCTCAACATGTGCTATCACAAACACATCCTTGATCTTTTTCACTCTTATTTTCGCCTTGCAGCCAGTTCTTTTCGTTGTTTTATCTCGCTTCCTGTCATAATCTGACACAGTCTCTTGGTGGTTGCCCTCTCTTGAGCAAACTATGTAGTTGTTCGTCATGTGCGTCCCCCTTTTTCGTGTGCCGAATCCTGCATGCCTCGCATATGTGTTGTAGAATTCGTGTGCTGCTGCGAAAGATGTGAACTGCATACCTTTCGCAGGCACAAGTTCTTGCAGCAAGCTCGTGTTCTGCACCGCAACATGAAAATGATTTTCTTTTTGTTAATGAAAGAACGCGCAGGCTGAAAAAGTTTTCATAAGCGAACTGCAACAGTAAATCAAGGAAACTTACATGTGTGTACTGCTTATTCTCCATTGGTGTTTGCATCTCACCAATGTTTATTGGGCATGGAGGAGTTACTACAGACCTATGTAATCGAGGATCTCGGGGAGGCAGAAGTGATGAGAACTATACTCTCTTTGTTGCATGTGTATTTTTTGATCCGGGCGCTGATCCATTTGATGTGTGGCAAGCGGCCTCGGCGGAATCCCACTCTTTCTGTGTCGACGAACCGGTTGCTCCCGAACCGGCTCGTGTTCAACATTGGTTTCTGGAGGCGCAACATTGTTTTGTGGAGGCTCAATATCATCCACTCTTATCTGCTGACCAAATGTTGCAATAACGTCCGTGTACCTTGGCTGCATAACTGTTATGAGTTGCTCTTCATCGTCGTCTCGCTGCGCTTGCTTCCCCATGTATATCAGTTCATCGTCCTCCTCATCTTGGCCGCTATGTTCTATTCCGTCTTCATCTTCGTCCTCTACATCTTCCTCCGCTGAGTATGCAGTTCTGTTCGTCGTGCTGAAAAAACCTCTAGGTACCTCTGGTGTTATCTTTGCGGCCATCTCCCACTCTTCTCTCTCAACGCAGTTCAGGGGCTGATTGCCGTGAATCACTCGCTGCATCTTATGGCTTCTCTGCACAGCTTTATCCTGCATAGGAGAATAGGCAGCGAACTGCACCTTAGTATCTAATCCAAAGTGGTACTTTATTTTTATTTTTTGAAGAATAGTGAACTGCACTGGGTTTTTTTAGATACTATATGGCAGTTCTGTACGCAAGAAGCAAAAACTGCACTGAACTGCAATGTTACTTTTGCAGTTCAGTTAGTGTGAAACTATATTTTTTTGGATGCAATTTACTCCCATGCTGTTCAGTCGAAAGACATAGTGCTCAACAACATATAACAATGTGCACTGCATTATTTTTCACAAACTACTACATATTGTAAGCCATGGGGAGAGACACGAATGCATTTTTGACGCAAGAACGCACTGCATTGCAAACAAACAGAGCACTGCATTATGAAATCACGTAGTAGGACTGCTTACATTAGTTGGAGGCGCGACCTTCCTCTTAAAAGCAGCTCTGCTGTTCTGTAGTTGCAGATCGGCCTGTTGTCGACGTGCAACCCAGCTGCGTTGCAGGAACACATGGACCTTCTCAACCTGTGCCATCATCGCTGGAGAAGGCTGTATGGGCGATATGACCATTGCAGTTCGCTCCCACGACGACTGCGTGTTTGCCGGAGAAGGCCTCCTTCCAGTTGGCTTCCCCCGACCATGCATCACCGCGGCTGGATGCCTCGATTTCCTAAACGGCGGTGGATCTTGCAGGCTAGCAGATCGGAACTGAGGCAGTGGTGGAGCTGCAGGCGGTGGCGGCGCTGAATTGTGGAAGGATCCGCCGAATCCGCGCCGCATAGCGGCTCTGCGTCGTTCCGCGCCGCCGCCGGTGGGGGTGCGCTGCGCGGTGGGGGGCGCCGCCGGATCGGGGGCGCTGCCGCCGGATCGGGGGTGCTGCCGCGCCAAGAAGCTGGGAGAGGTCAGGGTCGCCGCCGGATCGGGGCACTGCCGCGCCAGGAAGCAGGGAGGGGTCGGGGTCGCTGCCGGATCGGGCGCTACCGCGTCAGGAAGCTGGGAGGGGGTGTATCGGGCGCTGCCGCGCCAGGAAGCTGGGAGGGGGTGGGATGGGGTGTTGTTAGAATAAGGATTAGTTGTTAGAAAAAGGTCTTAAGGGGTGTTGTTAGAATAGACCCACCCTATATATATATATACTAACATCCTCTAAGACCTTATTCTCCTAATAAAATCTCTTATTCTCCTAAGGCCTTGTACAATCCAAGGTGCTTAGGAGAGTGCTTAGCAAAATAAACCGACCTTTTTTGTAGCACTAGTGCTAATTTCTATAGGAGAGGTGTCTAATTAAGCATCTACCCTTTACATCTAAGCACTAGTGCTTAGAGAATAATCTGGTTTTTTCTCTAAGCACCTTGCATTGTATATGGTCTAACACCCCTTTTTAACCAAACCTACTAGCGGGAAGCGCCCGGTGGACAGCGGCCTCTACCCTCCCCGACTCCTAGCGCGCAGCGCCCTCAAACGGCGGCGCCCCTCTCCATCTGAGACTTCTTGCGCGGAGCGCCGACGAACGACGTCGCCCACCTCATATGCCCTCCTTCCTTCACCCACGACCAGATCTGCCCGCCTCCCTGACCCAGCAACCACCTAACCCCTCACCCAGCCACCGCTCGTCGGAGACCCGTCGTAACCACCATAAGGCAGTCGCTGGATCCATCCGTCGCCGTCCTCAAGCGCATGGCCGGCGTCAGATTCGCGCGTGACCGGTGTCCTTGCCAACACACGGTGTCGAGGGTGGCTGGATCCACTCGTCGCCGTCCTCGCGCGTATGGCCAGCGTCAGATCCGCATGTGGTCGACATCCCTGCACGTGGTTGATATCCCTGCCAACCACCTGAGTCGAGGGCGGCTGGATCCTCCCCGCGGACATCCTCCCACGGCTGCTCGACGACGGATCCGAGCCTAGCTATTCCAGGGTCTCCTCTCCGTCGCCATGTCGAGGGGAACTCGGCTTCAAGCATTGGAGGTGGCCGGTGAGCTCGGGGGTCGCCCATGACTCTCCCCTGGTCCCTACGACAGCAGCTGGTGCCCCCCGCCCTCCTGTGCAGCTCGGTAATCTCCTCCATGCAGCCCGGCTCACTGCTGAATAATGCATAATAATAATAGGAAGCATAGGATAAAGGAGGTACATCAAGGGGCGACAAAAAACAGGCTATGCAATTGAATAGGATTGTAACGTAGAAGCAGCAGTAACAATGCTTAGTGCAAGAAAAGTACTGAAAGATAGGCGATATCTGGGGAAGAGAATGGCTCTGCTTGCCTGGAAGCTCGACGGTAGGGGTAGGGTCGTCGACGAAGTAGTCATACTCAGCAGCGGTGTAGTCGGCGGCAGCAGCGGGGTCTACCGGAGAATAAAAGGGGGGGAGAAAACAGTAAATACAAAGCAAGCATATACAAACAGTTGCATGACATGACAGATGAAACGTTAACGGTGTTCTAACGCAGTGCAAGGTATTATGCTCGGGGCGGGAATTCATCCGGGGATGAACTGCCAGCTCCGGGTGATTACCGGACACGGCGTCCGGAGGGGGAAGATATCATGCCGGAGGTGTCGTGGACATCCGACACATGTGTGGGTGGTGTATCCGGGTTAGTTGATATATTCCGAACAACTTTTGTGTTCGAAATTAATTCATCCGGGTAGTTTTACGGTACGGGGCAAATCATCGGACAGCCAGTCCGGAGGGGGAAGGTTCGATGTTCGTTGTGTTAGGGGGGGTGGTAGACATACGGATAGCGTATTTGTATTCGTCATAATTTTCTGATCAATTTGCATTTATAAAGTTTTTGAATCTGAATTACGGTTTAAAAGATATTGAATTTTAAAGTTTAAAATCAATTTAAATGATTTTCTCAATTTCTTTTATTATTAAATTCCAACATTATCCAAAACATTATCCACAACAGTGCCTGACATGTGGGACCCACATGTCAGACTCTGTTATTAATAAATCTTTTGTTTAAATTAATCTGACCAGTGGGGCCCAACAATCAGTGTCTCGGTACTAATTAATCCATTTTACTAATCCAGGGGTTAACTTAATTTCCAGGGCCCACATGTCAGTGAGACATGTTAAACTAATTATTATTTTTCTATTTGTCTTAACAGAGACAATTAGCAGGGGGCGGGGCCCGGCTGTCAGTGGCTCATTAGCCACTAACAGAAAACCTGACCGGGAGGACCCATCGGTCAGTGACCCAGGGCGTGCCGGCGACGACGGTCGGCGGCGAGGTTGAGCCTGCGCTCAACACAGGCCACTGGAGGGGCTGGGCTCGGGCGCGTTCGGGCGAGGGGAGAGTCGCGAGTCGATTGGTGGTGGGGGACGTCGCCGGAGACGGCCGGAGCAGCGACGGTGACGAGAACGGCGGCGACCAGAAAAAGGCGAAGTCGGCGACGTCGTTCCGAGGCGTTTGCACGAGCGCTAGCTAGGGGGTTCGACTACTGCGAGCACGTTGACATGCCAAGCGCGCCAAACGCGTGCGCTAGGCCACGGCGGTGAGTCCACGGCGACCATGGTGGCGACAGCTACGGCGCACAGGGAACAAAGGGGACGGTCGGCGAAGGTGCGGAGACTCACGGGGAGGGTGTAGAGGATGGCAGCAGGCCCGGGGGAGGCCGGGTGTAGCCGGAATTTCTCGGCGACGTTGGCGGGGAGGCGGGAAGGGAACGACGACGTACGCCCTCAGCAGTTATTCCGGGCCCGATTCCTCGCGTTGGTTGATGTAGTCGACGACGACGAGGCGCAGGGACATGGTGGCGTGGGCTGGGGTGATCTCTGGCCACGGGAGTTCATGACGGCGGCGACGGCCCCCGCTGCGAATATTTTCCCCGAGGAGGGAGTGAGCGTGGCGAGGGGAAAGTGGCGAGGGCCTCGTCTAGGGGGTGGCTGGGGTCTGCCTTATCCCGCTGAGGAGAGAGGGGAGCAGGTGAGGCAGGTGAGAGGGGGGCGGCATGGCCACAGTGGCCATGGCCATGGCGCCACAGGGATGGGCAGGTGAGGGAGGCGACGGGGGCAGGTGGGAGGGGAAGGTGGGCCGGGGTGGATGGGCTGAGGGGGTGTTGCCCATGGGCGTTAGATAGGTCTTTTTGTTTTCTTTATTTCTTTTCTCTTCTTTCTTTTATGTTTCATTTGTTTTTGCTAGTTTTACATTTTTGTAAAATGTTTAACATATCCCATAATCAGTAATGTGTAACATTAGAGTGCTACAAAAGTTTGGGGGCAAAATAAATATATTTAATATTTCTTTTAAATATCTGAATGACAATTGGTGTTGTTTTGGCTGGTGTTTGAATTGTTTGAATTTTTCAGAGGCATAATAAATTACCATAACCACATGGGCATGACCCACTGATTATTTGTGATTTAAGAAAAGTGGTTGTATAATTTTTGGACAAGTTTTATTTGCAACATAATTTTTAATATCAACAAAAAGGCATTTTGGATTTGATTTGACTCAATTTTGATCATGGCATGATTTAGCAACAGTAAATGGGCAACAGTAATTGTCATTAGAAAAAGGATTACTGTTACAGACAACTGAGGGTGTTACACCCACTTAACATCTATTAGCTTAGCCTCCTCAGGTGTGTAGCATTCAGCAATTCGCTGACCCGTGGACATGGCAACGCTGCCTCTTTCACCGGTCTAGCTATGAACGAAGCATCACAATTCAGTTTGTAAGTCCCTGTCTCCGGCGGCTCCCATTTCTCTGAACTATCCAATATGTTTGATTGTTGTTCATTATTGTCAGCATACCCTCTGAATTTTGTTCCGGCCATGGTCTCGTCATCGAGCCCAAGGTCGATCTTCTCCTTTCCTTTTGTACTCACTCTCATCCCCAGCTCGCTAGTTTTTTTTTTCGTGGGCGTTACCCAGATCAGTGCCATCTGGGTTGCTGCTAGGGGTGCATGCTGCCTTGATCTCCTATGAATATTTGATCAAAAACCGGGCAGATGCACCAATCGTTGCTCTGACATCTGCATGGGTGCAGTCTTCTCTTAACCACCAAGCACACCATAGGAGTAGTAATAACTTTTGCCTCATGTACCTGTTGTTCACACTTAGGAGGTTCTAGACCCAGTCTTTTCCTGTGTAGGCAAACTGTTCTTCTGATGGTAGATTCCACCATTTCCTCATTTCCATGCGAAGAGCTTTCAGTTCCAGCTTAGGGACAACTCTTTTGTTTAATGCAGATTGCTGGGCAGAGCCCCAAGATCGTTCGAGCTGCCAGGAGACCCTCACTCGCTTGCTCGACTTTGAATACGTTGATACCAGAGATGAGCTTGGCGAATGATTCACTCCTAACCTTCCAATGCCTTCAGAGATGGAACCGTTACTCTCAATAAAACTTGTAAAAATCTGTCTTATTGATCTCGCAGACCGACTGTTGGGTGGTGCTCCAATGTAGTTTTGACAGTGCTAGCGAGTAAGAGGAACTAATTTTTATGTGGAGTAGAGTTTAAAATGCATTAAATGGTTCAGTTTGTAAAGAGAAAAAAGACAAAAGTATATGACATGGTTTTTAAAATATATTTGCAGTTCACTTTGTTCTTGTGCGCGGTAAAAAAGAACACAAAAAATGATGTGGAAAAAATGATGCAGTTCATTATGCATTTTTGTTTTTTGAAGTTCTTTATATTGTGTGATCCAATTTTTTTAAAGAAGTGACAAGTAATCTGTTAGTTATTGTAGACATCACATCCTGGACAAAACATCACTGGAGTTCTTATAGGACATGAGAGAAGTACCTAGAAGCGACTACGGGATGTACTTATGAATTATTCCTGTTATATTTTTTCTTCTCCTTCTCTAGAAGAAATATTTATCTATTTTGTACCCAATTTGCAATGGATCTGGGATGTAACTAGTGATGTTCTAGAAAGGTAATAGTCTAGTGTACTTGGTCCTGATGAATTCACTACAATATTTTTTTACCTTTTTAGATCTTTTAGCTTAGTGGCAGCTCGATGCCCTCAGGCCACAGATTCAAGCTCCAGCTCACTACTAGATGCTGCTCTTCCACATACATGAGGCATCCGCCAGCAACAGTTAGAGAATGTGAATATAACAAGAGGAGGGCGGTCCAGAGAATTGAGCACTATAGTTCATTTTTTTTTGTGGTTCGGAGTTTGTTGTTTTAGCATGATGGCATAAAAACAGGGAAAAAGATGAATTCTTGTAGTTCATTTTGGGTAGAGAAACAACAAAACAAAAGCACAAAAAATGTATCAGTTCTCTTGCCTCGTCCATGTAGTTCTTTATGTGAATTTGTTGGTGAAGTTCAAAAATATATGATGTGGTTCATATTATGATGGTGAATGGTTCACTTTGTTAGAATAAAAAGGAAAAAATATTGCAATTCACTTCTGTTCGTTAATGCAGTGCACAAAGCCTCGACCATTCAATCCAAATGGATTTATGAAAATAAGTTAGAAAAATATAAATGCTATGCAATTCGCTTGGTTGTTTAATTCTGTGCAATTTTCTGTTTGAAGCAGTGTTTTTCGTTCGTTGTATACACATTTTACAAAAAAAAGTCATGCAGTTCGCTTCGGTTGGTCCGCGCGGTTTACTTTTCCTGAAACCAATTGCGAAGTTTGATCAAAACAAAAAAATACGTGAATTTCTCTCTGTTGATAAATGCAATGTGGTTAACCATTGGATGCAATCCACTTCGCCGATTCCGGATCCGAGAAAAACACGTGCATTTCTGTTTACCGATAATGCAGTGCGGTTGCACGTCGGATGCAATCACGTGTGGTTCACTTTGCCAACTTCAGTTCCGCGAGAAAACACGTGCATTTCGGTTTGGCGATAATCCAGTGTGCTTGCCTGTCGGATGCGGTGCGGTTGCCCGGTGGGATGCAGTTCACTTCGTCGATTCCTGGTACGCGAAAAAACAGAGTTCCGCGATTTACTAAAATCGACATTGCTCTTAAATCGTAAGGAATTTGAGGGTGTGTTCTACATACAAATGGAGTGCCTCGACGATAGCCATCCAATGGTGTATCAATTGCTTCGATTGGTTGAACGAATCAAAAGTATTTGGCCAAAAACGCTCGCTGTTCACACGAGGGCAGCACACCGTTTTCGAAATTCCTTCAAAACCGCGAAGAATCTCGAAAAGTGTTCAACATATGGATTTTTCTCCTACTCCATACGAATCCAACAGTGTATCATACGCATGATTCCGACAAATGATTAAAATTTTTTACTATCTATAAGATCCGCCGAAAAAACAAAGTTTGTGCGTTTTTTTGAACTTGAAATTCCTCTCAAACCGTGAGCAATTAGACAAAGTGTTCTAAATATTAACGAAGAGCCTAATCGATATCTTTTCAATGGTATATCATACGCATCGTTCCGATGAATGGTTTAAGAGAAATCACAAAAAAAATGCCGCTGTGAAAGTGGGCTGCTGCACCGTGTTCAAAACTACTCTTAATCCGTGAAGAATTGGGGGAAGTTATCAACATACGAAATATTATCCATTTCCATACGAATCCAACGGTGTATCATACACTCAATTTCGATAAACGGTTACAAAGGTAGAGCGAAAACGGTGATGCAGTTCGTTTTTACTCGAGTTGTAGTGCTTTTAAGTCAGCAGTGCAGTTTCTTTAGCGATAAGATGTAGTGCAGAAGTGTTAGCAGATTAGTTATATATATAACCCGTCTATTCTTCTAATATTAGCAGAATAACTATTCCGATAACAATTTCGCACTGCATCGAAACACTAAGGGGACCGCAATGCTAAGGGGACCGCAATGCTAGCTTAAAAGCTCTGCAGCTCGGGTAAAAACGAACTGCATCACTGTTTACGCTATAACTTTTTAACCATTTATCGGAATCGAGCGTATGACACACCGTTGAATTCTTATGGAGATGGAGCAACTTTCGTATGTTGAACACTTCCCCCGATTCTTCATGGATTAAGAGCAGTTTTCAAAATGGTTCAGCGGCCCACTTTCATAGCGGGAGTATTTTTACGATTTCTCTCAAACTGTTTATCGGAATGATGCAAATGATACACGGTTAGAAAGATATCGATCAGGCGATCCATTCGTATGTAGAGCACTTTGTTTAAGTCGCTATAGTTTGAGAGAAATTTTACTGCAACTAAAACACGCAAACTCTGTTTTTCGCCGACGAATCTTGTAGAGAGTAGAACTTTTTAAACGCTCGTCTGATCGATGCGGATGATACACGGTTGGATTCGTATGGAGTAGGAGATTAATCCATATGTTGAACACTTTTCAGGATTCCTAGCCGTTTTAAATTAATTTGAAAAACGGTGCGGCTGCACTCATGTGGGCAACGGCGAGTTTTTGCGTAAAAACTTTTGATGTGCTTGTTCGATCGATGCAATTGATACACCGTTGGAAAGGTATCGTTGAGGCGCTCCATTTGTATATAAAATACTTTGTCTAATTCTTTACAGTTTAAAAGTTACATAGATTTTACTAAAAACAGCACTTTGTTCTTCGCGGAACCGAAATCGACGCAATGAACTGCATGTGATTGCCTCCGACAGGCAAGCGCACTGCATTATCGGCAAATAGAAATGAACGTTTTTTTTACGGATCTGAACTCGACGAAGCGAATTGCATCCGTCGACGACCGCAATGCAAAGTTAAAAAGAAAGAACTGCATGTTTTTATTTATTTATTTATGAAAATGTTGTAGTTCGTTCGGAGGAAAGCAAACCGCGGTACAAAGTGAAATGAACTGCGTATTTTTTATTTTTTTGCAATATGTTTTTGTTCAAATAAATTGTGAGCGAACCGTATCCGATGAATCGCATCCAACGATGAACCGCACTGCAATTTCAAGAGAAAGAATACAGACGATACGCGATTTTTGTTTATTATATTTTTCTACTAATAAGTGTGAACTACATGAAACGCAACAGAAATGCTTTAACATTATTCTCTCATATTTTTACAAGTGAATCATGTATAACCACAAGGTGAACCTCATCTTATATTTACATCAAATTACTTCCTTTTTTCTAAGAAAGCATTAAAATCACTCCTTAAACCATAAATAACTTTTTTCGGATAACTCTGCAATTTTGGTTACTCAAAAGTGTATCGGAGCACCACCCAAACTTCATTTTTTTATTAGTTCCAGCGTGCAGTGCACTTTTTTTCGCTCTGCAAAATCATCCACAGAAAAATCTCAAATGCCGAGCTGCACGAACAATATATAATGGAACGAAAATACCACAGTGGGAGGAGAGTGGGCCCTCTGTCTGCCATCTTCGTGAACTGCACGAACAATAACAGCCAGTCATGCCTGCGCTTCAAGCTTTGCCTTCATTCAGCCGCAAAAAATTGCACAGGCCTGAAGGGTAGAGCGGACCATGCATCTGACCATGGCCGGCTGTGAACTGGAGGCTAGAGCGCACACTGTACTGAACTGTTTTCGCGTCGTTGGTTCAGTATAGTATGCTGAGCATCTCCGCTCCTTTGATAGCCCACACTAAACCTTCCTGGCGTCACGATCACCATCAGTCCCACCACCATCACGCAGCCAGCTGCTGCAAGAGAAATGTTATCCCAGTTAACCTAATAAATGCAAGAGGAGGGGGAAGAGATAGTTGAAAAACAACAATGTCAGACCTCCATCGATGGCCTTCCATGGGGGAATACTTCAATGTCATGTTGTTGTTGCTTGTTGAGGGAGCGAACTGCACAGGAGCACCGAGATAAATTGCACCAGCAAAAAAAAACAAGTACTAGTACAGATGATACGCATCAAAATGAATTGCTACTACTGAATCGAACATCTCACGACAAGCACCACCTTGAATCCAAGCAAACTTTGTGCAACAAGTGAACCGCATATGGTTCGCTCCACAACCGTAAGCGAACTGCGGTGCGACCTTGTCTCTTCCTCCAGCTATCGTGGCGGCCAGTGCAGCACGCAGACGGGGGCACATCCAGGGCGCGGCGAGCAAGTGAGGTTGGGCATGGCAGCGATTAGCCATGGGCGGAAGACCGATATAGCGGCGCGCGGTGACCAGGGAGGTCACGACGGCCACCTAACCAGCGCACGGCGGCGGCCAGGATGGTGAGAGGCCTAGGACTTACGAACTAGCCGGCGCGAGGCGGGAGTGAGCTGGGGGGCAGCCACGGCGGAGCGAGGCGTCGATGATGCACCGGCGGGGTGGGAGATGGACGGCGTCGGTCAGGACTCGGGGCTGCTCGCCGCCATGGGCCTGCCTGCCTTCTCGCCGGCGATGGCTGCGGATACCGCTAGATACCGCTATAAACTGCAGATTAGAGTACTGATTATATGATAGACTAAATTAAAAAATGTGAGTTTTTGAGAAACAGCTTGCTAATAGACTAACAATAACATCCATGTTTCATCGTGTAATAAAAGAAAACTGAGAACAAATTTAGTCTGAACTGAGTGAAAACCAACCAAATTCTGTCATATATAATTTGCCATCTACATCGCTCTCTACTTTCAACAACCACATATCCATTTATTCGGCCGCCAACACATAACCATAATGCATGACTTCAGGCTCAGTGCTCTAACCGTGCATGATCTTACCGAACCATCGACAATCCTTCGACATGAGGCCGCCTCCGCATCAGCAGCGTCTGACTCGCCGTCACCGTCGACGACATAGCATGAGGCCTCTCAGCACACCCCGGGGCACCCGCAGCCTATCTGGCCGCCGGCGATACAAACGAACTCACATAGCAACTTGCAGTGCCACCTGGTGTTGTACATCAGCTTCCAACGAAGAGCAAATTTCTGTACAAACTTAGTAGCTATTCTGTTACCAGTAGCAGAATAATATTCTGTTACAAACTTAGAACTGACAGAAACACGGGTTGAAACTGACGCATTCATAAGTTCGGTACTGTTCACAGCTCTAGTTTAAAAAATCAATATACGAATATTTATTTATCGGAACGGGGCGTGTAATATACCGTTGGAAAGCTATGAAAATCGTCATTCCAGTTACTATAGAACTTTTTTGCAAAATCATCACGGTTTTTGAGCAGTTTTCAAAATACATGTTTTTTTCAAATTCAAAAACGCGAATCGTATTTTCGACGTAGTTTTTAAAAGGTTTTTAGGAATTGAGCAAATGAGATGGCGTTCGAAAGCTTATGAAATTCCGCAACTTTTACTTATAGAAAGTTTTTTCTAATTTTATACGGTTTAAACGTAATTTGAAAAATGGCAAAATTCTTAGCAGAACGTATTTTCCCCATTTTTCGCAAACCGTTTATCGGATTGATGCAAATGATATGGCGTTGGAAATCTATGGAAAATGCGAAACTTTTTTGCATAGAAAGTTTTTTCTAATTCTGTACGGTTTTAAAACGAATTCAAATACAGTCAAATCTAGTTTTGAATATGATTTTTTACAAGTTTGTCGGAATGGGGCAAATAATATACGGTTGCAAAGAGGGAGAAAAATGTGACACCGTTCATGTTGAAAGTTTTCTCAAATTCTCAAAGGTTTAAGATTAATTTAGAATTCAAGAAAACAAATCCTGTTGTGCTTCCGTCTGAAAAAACAGAGTGTGTGAATTGAGTGATCTACGGGTTTGAACTGATGAGTTTAACAGTCTGAACTTTACTCTGTTTTTTGGTACTATTTTAGTCGTAACTTTTCAACCATTTCTCAGAATTAAGTAAATAATATATCGTTGAAATCCTATTGAAAAGAGCGTACTTTTGATGTTAATTTTTTTTATGAAATTCAATAAATTTTTAGAATGTTTTTAAATGTGATAAAATTCTTATTGAACAAAGTGTGTATCATAGTCGTACTGATGGTGCGTTCATGTTTGAATTGAGTGTCCCGTTGAACTTAGTTCGAGACTTAACTTTTTTGTTTGGTTTTAGTTTGAACTTATTGTACCTATGAGCGTTAGGTCTTACCCGTACTAGCGAATCAATCATACTTGTACGGATTCTCCCATCCAAGTTAGGTGTTAGGTGTACTGATGGCACTGACGTACTTGTACTGATTGCATGGTATGTCGGTGAAGCCATAGTCCCCATTGCCTATATCTTTTTTTTCATGAGAGAAGCAGAAGTGAACCAACACCGCACCGTTTTTCATAGTCGTACTGATGGTGCGATGGAGTTTGATCTCATTTCCCCCATCCGCGTTAGGTCATAGTCATACTGACGACGTGATGACCCTCAACTGTAGGGGATCGATTGCAGTGTTCTCACGGGTAAGTTAACCCAATTTATTGATTCGACACAAGAGGAACCAAAGAGTATTTATAAGCTTTGACAGTTGAGTTTTCAATTCAACCGCACCTGAAATATGCTTGCTTGCAACAAAGTATTAATAGCAACTGTGATATGATAGCAATAGTGATGATAGGGAAAGTAAATTAGTAGTAACCAGCAGAACTAAAATACTGTAGGCTTGGGAGATGGATGGTCGGGCGCTGCATGAATAAGAATGAACATGTAATAGATTCTAACACGGGGCAAGACACATAGAAAAGCAATGATCATCTAGGAAAATATCAAACATTAGGCATGTATCCCATAGGTAGTTGTGCGTGCTTGCGATAAGAACTTGCACAACATATTTTGTCCTACCATCCCGCTATGAACGGGGCCAAAAGGAACTTATGGAGATTAAGGTGCTCCTATCAAAGAGCACCGGAACAAAGCAATAAACTCAATGGATACATGGAATCCTCAAATTATGGACCATACCATTTGGTGTCTCAAGCTGTCACCTTTGGGATCGCTGGTTCCGGACCATAATAGGTGCATACAACTCATAGATAGGATCTCGAACATAAGTAAACTCATGAAAACATAAGTGGTTCAGATCTGAAAACATGGCACTCGGGCCCAACGTGACAAGCATTAAGAGAAACAAGTTGTAGCAAAGATGATAAACACCAAAGTAGATGATAGGCAACATGCCCCCAACAATCTGACGAACTACTACATGATCAATATCATCCAATCCCTACCATCCCCTTTGCCTACAGAAGGGAATTACTCACACATGTGAAGAGAAGTCATGGATGGATGATGGAGTGGTGATGGTGACGATGATGGGGACGATCTCCCCTCTCCGGAGGCCAAATCAGCCTCCAGATTAGCGCTCCCGAAGAAGAACAAAGGTTGGTGGCGGCTCCGTGACGGGTTCTGGAAAATCGACTTCTGTTTCGGAGTTTCCCCGTCACAAGAATAAATAGGAGTCGAAGTGGGGCACCAGGGGAGGGGGGAGTCGCCCAGGCGGCCAGCTTCCGCGAACCCACCCCTGGCCGCGCCAGCAGGGCGCCTAGGCCCCCCTGGATGCCCTCTGGCCCCCCTTTATGGCTCCGGGCTCCTTCGGGTGCGTGGATTTTTTTGGTATTTTTCTGGGAATTTTCTGAGATGTCCAAAAATCCATTTTCCTGCGCACAATAAAACCAAACAGGCAGCTCTGCTGAAAACATCGTCAATCCGGGTTAGTTTAGCTCAAATCATGCAATAAATGAGGGCAAAACAATAGCAAAAGTGTTTGGAAAAGTAGATACGTTTGAGACGTATCACGACGCAACCTTCTTTTATTGACGACGAAACCTTGTGCTGAACTGATTACCTCCAACCGCATTCATGCGGAGGAGACTCCGAGACTTTACTTGGGGGATCTAAATAAAATAATCAGAACCACACTTTGCGTAATAGTGTATTGACGGCGCGATCGGGTTTGAACTGATTTCCCCCATTCGCGTTAGGTCATAGCTCTACTGACGGTGCAACTGTGTTCCTATTGACGGTGCACTGGTGTCTAAACTGATTGCCCCAACTGCGTTCATGCAAAGACGAGTCTGAGACTTGACTTTTGGGGGGGGACACTGATACGTCAAAAATGCGTCACTATTTTATATTGTAATTTAACCCTATTTATTGATATTTTCCACTTTAAAGTATTGTTCTTATGTTGTTTTGGCTTGTTTTACACAGTTTGCAACTTTCCGGTGCCGAAGCAGCAGAAGCAGAATTCAGCGGTGAAAAGTGGACATCAAGTTGCTGAATCAGATCAACTCCAAATTGGATGAAATTTGACGGAGATCATTTTTATGAATATTCACTAGAGTTCACCGAAGAGGGACCAGAGGGGACCCACCAGGCAAACAGAAGGGTCCCTGGCGCGGCCCCCCGTAGGGCGCGCCAGGCACCCTCCTAGATGCCTGGTGGCCCTCCTCAGTACCCCCTCTGGCCTATATTACCCCTATGGGGTAAATACCCTAGAAGAGGAGGAGTTTCAGAGTTTCGCCGCCGCCTCGTGGCGGAAACCTACAGAGAAGAAAAAGCCATCTCCGGCGGGCAGATTCCGCCAGGGAGATCACCTCCCGGAAGGGGATATCATCGCATCGTCATCATTATCGTCACGGGCATCATCGAGATCATCATCAACATCATCCCCAACATCAGCACCATCTCCACCTCCATCCCATCTCATATCACAATTGCAACTTGTGTTGTAATCCATACTATCTATGCTCTCTACTCTGTTGGTGTTGATTACTACTTTGTGGTGAATGCTATTGAGTTTTGTTGGAGAAATATCATTGTGTCCAGATTTTTTGCCACCCATCTATCACCTCTGATCATGATCTCTTTTATGTCTTGTGATTAGTTACTTTAGTTCTTGAGGACATGGGAGAACTCTAGTTGTTAGTAGTCATATGAAGTTGAAGTATTATGTGTTGTTTGATACTTAAGTTGTGTTGTTATTTCTCTAGTGGTGTTATGTGAGTCGAATACTTAACACTTCACCTTTCATGGGCCTAGATGAATACATTGTGCACAAAGGGGTCTTATGGTGGGTTGCCGGAGTGATAGAAACCTGAACCCCAGTTTGCACAGTTTTGCACAAGGGAGTTATGGATCCTTGATCGTAATGGTGTGGTTAGGCTTATGCCTTAATTACTACCTTGTATTTGCGGATGCTTGCAAGGTGTGTAATCATAAGAGTGCACTTATCTTAGTCTAGAAGGTGTACTAGCATTGATACACCCACCGACACTTATCGACACAATACATACTACTTGGCAGAATATGGTGAAAGTAACTTGACTACCTCTCCCATGTGCCCTCGAGAACGTTTTAGCTTTTATAAGTTTAGTTCCTAGGCTTATCCTTGTGAAAGGATTGGGACACTTGCTACTCCTCAGTTACCCTGTTTACTTTGCTTGTCTTTTAACTTTCTGTTGCTTAAACCAAAAAACCCCAAATATTTATCTTTCAGTGTTTGCAGACCTTTCCTTATCCATGGTCACTTGTCAATACCTTCTTCTCCTCGCTGGGATCGACATCCTTATTTATTGAAAAGCTACAATTGATCCCCTAGACTTGTGGGTCATCAAGAATCGTTTATTGGCGCAGTTGACAGGGGAGGCATCCCAACTAAACCTATCAAATTCACCGCCATCAACGAGCTTTTCTGGCGCCGTTGCCGGGGAGTGTAGCGCTATTGGTAAGTGAAGCCGGTAAGGAAACCTTTACTTTGTGTTGCTGTTTTTATTTTTTGTTGTTGCTACCCTCAGTCCTTATGGACCCCTCTACTGTTGGTTCGTTGCTGGCAAGGAGCCGCCCCACGACTATGGTGGTTACTCCTACCCCTACTGAAATTGTGCCCTATAAAATACCAACTGGTATTATTGATTATGTCTTGGCTAATCGTTATATAGGAGAAGGACATCCGGGAGAACACCTGCTATATTTGTCACAATTATGTTCTTTATTTAAGTTTGCAGGTGTAACAATGGAGCTCGTCATGAAGATAAAGCTTCAGATTGGTATAAGCTACTCGATAACTCTCATTTGCTTGAATGGCAAGAGCTTATGTCTCTCTTTTATGCAAAGTTTTATCCTCTTCGTGAAATTCACCAAGACAGGAACTACATCTACAACTTTTGGTATCGCGACGGAGAGAGCATCACTTAAGCTTGGGGGAGACTGAAGTCCCTGATGCTCAAATGTCCCAACCATGAGCTCCCCAAGGAAATTATACTTACAGATTTTTATGCCAGGATTTCTCGTCAGGACAAGGAGATGTTGGATGCCTCCTCTTGCAGGGTATTCCAGACCATAAGTATAGAAGAAAAATGGGATCTTATTGAAAGGATCCAGAAGAATACTGAAGACTGGGAAATTGATAAAGGTATTGAACCCGCTCTAAACTATGAGCACGACTACATTGAGAGTTATGTGAAGACTGATTACTTTAATACCTTTTGCTCTAAAATTGGTCTTGATTTCCACCTAATGATTTACTTTTGCAAGGACTTTGCTGCTCATGTTGATTCTTCTAAGAAGAAGGAGAGTCAACATCATAAACCTTTCAAGGAGTCACCTACTGAGATTAATGTTACTGATCCTGTTTTACCTGCAGTTGTGTATGAACAGCCTCCTTATCCCTCAAGGATAAAGGAGCACTCTTTTGTTACAGGTATTCTAAACAAAAATGGAAGGACCACTCATGAACCTGAGGACCTGATCAAGATCAAGCCTCAAGTTGCAATGGTTAAGGATCTGGTAACCAGTGATATTGAAGAATCTACTATTAGTTTTTGTGTTGTTTCCACTAATATTGTCACAACCAAGAATAAAGGCCCAATTTTAGGTACACCTGTTGTATCTGTCAAAATAGGAGAGCATAACTACTATGGGCTACGTGATTTGGGATCCAGTGTCAGCGCTATTCCCTTCTCACTTTATCAAGAGATCATGCACGAGATTCATCCGTGTGAGATCGAAGACATAGATGTCACGATTCATCTTGCAAATAAACAGACAATCTCTCCAGTTTGGATTGTAAGAGACGTTGAAGTACTTTGCAGGAAGGTAAAATATCCTACTGGCTTTCTTGTACTTGGTTCAGTACAAGATAGTTTTTGCCCTATTATCTTTGGTAGGCCCTTCCTCAGCACTTGTGGAGCTATAATAGATTGCAAGAAAGGTAAATTTTCTGTTGAATTCAACGGCGAGCCGTATGAATTTAATTTTTCTAAGTTTTCTAAGCAGCCGCGTGGTACTGATTTGTCTAGTAATGACAAAATTATTGAAGAAATTGCTTCTATTGCTATCCCTCCTGGCGACACTTTGCAACAATTTATGGAAGACAACGAGAATGACATGCGTATTGATGTCTACGCACGCTTATATTCTTGTAGACTATGTTGGGCCTCCAAGCGTAGAGGTTTGTAGGACAACAGCAATTTCCCTCAATTGGATGACCTAAGGTTTATCGAACTCAGGGAAGTAGAGGTTGAAGATGGTCTCTCTCAAGCAACCTTCTAATTAAGATACAAGAAGTCTCTTGTGTCCCCAACACACCTAATACAACTAGGAGTTGTATATGTGCACTAGTTCGGCGAAGAGATAGTAAAATATGGGTGATAGGTGTGGCAAAGCATGGTAATATAAATCTGTAATAAAAAGTTCAGCAAGCAAACAAGTAGTAAACGTGAGCGCAAACGGTATTTCCATGGTGGAAACAAGGCCTAGGCTTCATACTTTCACTAGTGGCAACTCCCAACAACATTAACATAGTCTAATCACATGATATTCCTCATAAAACATGCAATGGAGACGTACTCGGAGGTCATTCCTTTGTGGTCAAGAGAGGACGAAAATTGTGTAGGGCTACAAAAGCACACCTCAGAGTTCGTAGTTCTCATCTATGGATTTACCAATGTCACCGCGGCCATCCAAAGAGAGTACCACAATCACCACAACATATCTAAAGGATAGTTAAAGACAAGCACCAAGAGACTCTCAATCTTCAATCCACACACAAAAGAGGAAATCACTCATCAAAATATTCTTCTAACCCATGTCCAATAGACCGCTGTCACCATGGTCTCGGGGATTATACTAGATAAGATCAAGTGAGTACATCAATCCAATACATAGAAGAAGGGGAAACATCATGGGATCAACCTAGATTAACATAGCCTATGATCACAATCAAGATCACATCATGGGAGAGAGAGAAGACCACATAGCTACTGGTAGAAACCTCAGCCCCGGGGAGGAACTACTCCCGCATCATGGAGGGAGGAAGCAACGTCGATGAAGATGAATCCTGGGGCACTTCCCCGTCCCGGCAGGGTGCCGACACATGAATTCTGGTCCCCCAAAGCTTGTCGGCGATGGCGGCGGAGATCGGAATTTCTTATGGATAAAAAGGGTCTGGAATCAGGTTTTTCGCGACGCGAGTAAAAATAAGGGCCAAGGGGGCAGCCAGGGGGCCACTAGGAGTCTAGGCGGCCTCTCAGCACGGCCACCCCCTAGGCCGCGCCCACTGGCCGCCTACGCACCAGATGGGGCCCCTTTGGCCCCCCTTCGGGCGTAAGGAAGCTTCTGGAACGCTGATTTTTTATATATTTTTCCCGGAATTTTCTGAGCACTTTTAATAATGGGAAAACCTGAAATAGAAAAACAGCAGAAAACAGGAACTGGCACTGGGGTGCACTGAGTTAATAGGTTAGTCCAAATATGATCAAAAGTGTATGAAAGTGTATCAATGTCATACAAAACATGCATGAAGCAAGCAGAAATTATAGATACGTTTTGGACGTATCAACATCCCCAAGCTTAATTCCTGCTCGTCCTCGAGTAGGTAAATGATAAAAGCATAATTTCTGTGGTGACATGCTAACAACCATATAAGAACTTTTAAGTAAAGCAATCAAGGCATGTAATTAAATTCAAGTCATAACAGGAAAGAGTCTATATTTAGCATTGAAACAAGCAACATAAGAACATAAAGGTGCAAGATCTCTCACTGTTCATGACTCGAATGTCTCCAAAAGGTGTTTGCATGCAAGAAAGGGGATAGGGATATACGAGAAAAACTATTTTTGTGTTGAGAACTCAATCTACTAAAGTTTCACACTTGGTCTTCTTTGGAATCTTATCTTGACTCATCCCCAGACCACTAGCCAGGTACAAGTCAAAATGATCCACTCATTTTTGACATTTTGAGCACTCATGCAATGGATGAGCGTAAGAAAGAAAGTTGACGCTTAGGATGGCAAAGAGAGAATATGGTGGAGGAGGAAGTCAAAAAGGTGAGAAGGGCTCACATCAATGAGGACAATAAAGGCAAGAGAAAGCCAAATGATAGATATGATGTGAGGAGTAGAGATTTCCATGCAACGGATGCACATATGAGCTAAGGTAAGCTCTCCAATGGAACTAGTGGGGGTGCATCCAACTTTTTTCTCAAGAAGACCTAGAGCTCATTTGAGGAGGCTCATCATTGGAATGTACAAGCCAAGTTCTATAATGTGAAGGTCCCCAGATATATGCATGAATGATAATCTCTATGGAGTACGGGATATTAGAGGGAGTACGAGTGTGGATCTCTCAAAAGGAATAGTAGTGTGCCCCCTTCTCTCTTTTTATTTCTTTTTCTCTTTTTTCTATTTTTTTGTATTTTTTGGTGGCCTCAATGGCTCTTTCCATTCCTCTCATTTGTCCTCTTTGGGATCTTTTAATTTTATCCTCTTTGGGATCTTTTGATTTTGTCCTCTTTGGGATCATTTCCTCCCTTTAGGGGCAACACTCTATATATTACAAGAAGTATAGAAGATATTTCACACTTTACAAAAGTACTCAACATAAAGAAAATGAAACTATCATGAAGTATGCAAATGTATGCCTCTGCCAGTGTAGCAGGATATGCAATGATACTAGCGCGTCATGTAGCAATGAATAGGGCAAGGCCCAACTAGCATGCGGCTCATCGATCAAGAAAGTAGCATGTATGACATGAAGATCATGTCATGAGAAGATGGATGTTGCATGGCAATGTATCTCGGAAAGGCTATGGAAATGCCTTGATAGTTAGGTATGGTGGCTGTTTTGAGGAAAGATGTAAGGAGGTTTATGATGACAGAGCGTACCATGCCAAGGATTTGGATGTACCGGCGAAGGTGGACGCCAACTCTCGGAGTGAGAAGGAGGCAATGCACGACACATGAGAGGCTAGCAAAATATGGGAAGGTGGAAGTGTCAACTTTTGAATACTCACATTAGTCCGAAGAACTCATGCACTTATTACCGGTAACTCTCAATCTAATTAGGAGGTTCACAAAGAGACAAGTACCCCGAGGAGGAGTGTATGGGGGTTTGGTTATCCTTGCGCATCCTTGACTCATGGTACGTGAGTGTACTCTAATATTCGATCCCTCCAAAGATTAGTGATCCATCTAGTAGCTAGATTTCTCAACTAATTTTGTAGGTTTTGAAAATATACACGGATTTCCCAAAATACGACACCTATCACTAATAGGCTAGTGCTCTTGACACCAAAAGTTCAAACATTACTCACATCAATACCTCAAAACTATTGGAAGTTACTACTGAAATTAAATAGCAACCTCAATCACCTACTTTCAAGACAAGACACAACTCAGTGCAACAACCAACTCTCTTAACAAGATAAACATGAAAACTAAAGAGAGTTCCAGCAACAAACTAAAAAAAGCCAAGGCTCTTGCTAAAGACAAACTAAAACTAAAACTAAACATGGCAGTAGCTATGAAAAGATAAAGAACACACAACAAGAAAAAGGTAGGCATGATAAATCCTATTATGTGTTCTAGATTTTTAAAGTGGAGCGTGTTTCTCTCCCACACAAATTACTTGTTATGAACAGCAAGCAAAGCTAAGTAAAACTAAAAATAAAACCTAAGAGCGAGACGCTCCAAGCATAGCACATAACGCATGAAGTGATAAAAATATAGTGAGACGAAGGACGAACTGATGATTGTTGATGGAGAAGGGGATGCACGGGGGCATCCCCAAGCTTAGACGCTTGAGTCTCCTTGAATATTTGTTGGGGATGCATGGTGGTATCCCCAAGCTTGAGCGCTTGACACTCCCGAATCTTCTTTCATCATCTTCCATCGCACACTTGAAAACTCCCTTCATACATAACTCATCATAAGCTAATTAGAGAGGCTAGTACCCTTAATAAATAATTTTTCCCCACTGGATATAAAGATATTCTTGAAGATCTAGTGTTTCTAAATATTGCCAAAAGGTTTTTGCAAAGAAAAAGCAAGCTTAAGGTTAGCAAAATGAAGAAAAGGCAAAACAGGACAGAATCTGTGAAAAACAGACCAGCAGGCAGTAAAGAATTTTTTAGGGGCACTTCTGCAACTCAAATAAAAAAACTCAGAACATACGAAAGTTCCGTGATTGTATAGAGCATGCTGTGTAAAACATTCAGCTCAAAATGATGAACTTGGATTTTTTATGATTTTTCCCGTCACGAGGACAGAATCTGTTTTCTGGACAGCATGTCACAACTTTCACTTCCCTTGTCATATGAGGCTATAAATGGCACAAAGCTTGAAAAGTAAAGATACAATGATGTTTCTACAGTAGTAACAATCATCAAGACCACTAAAAACAGAAGAAAAATAAAAAGGAAAGCCTAAATTCGTTGCGGGCTCCCTCTCGAAAGCGCTTCTTTAAAGCCATTAGCTAGGCTTAAAATTTTAATGATGCTCTCGCAGGAATAAGAGTTGAAGAACAAAAGAGAGCATTAAGAAGCAAATAAGAAACACATTTAAGCCTAACATGCTTCCTATGCATAGGAATATTGCAATAGAATAATTCATTGAAGCACAAAGCAATAAGCATAGGAAGGCAAAATAAGTGCAGCTTCAAAACCTTCAACATAAAGAGAGGGAACTTGATATTATTGAAATATCTATAAGCATATGTTCCCCTCTCCTAATAATTTCCAGTGGGATCATGAATAAAATCAACAATATAAGTATCACATAAAAAATTCTTATCATGATCCACAAGCATAGAAAATTTGTTTCTCTCCACATAAGTAAAATCCTTCTCATTAGTAATAGTGGGAGCAAACTCAACAAAATAGCTATCACATGAATCATTATTGTCATGGTGCACTTGTAAAAATTTATTCTTTATAGCCTAAGTGTCATCACAATAATCATCATAGATAGGAGGAAAAGTATCATAAAAATAAATTTCCTCATCAAAACTTGGGGGGCTAAAAAGATCATCTTCATAAAACGTAGCATCCCCAAGCTTATGGTTTTGCATATCATTAGTATCAAGAGTATTCAAAGAATACATGCTAATAACATTACTACTATCATGAGTGTTGTTCAAATAATAAAGCTCCATAGGCTTTTTGATCTCCTCCTCAAACACTTCATGTCCCAACTCAAGTTAGAGCTCATAAAGCTCTCTCATAATATTTTTATTTATTTCCATAAGCCTAACTAGTGAAAATAAAAACAAGAAACGAAAAGATTTAATTGCAAGATCTAAAGATATACCTTCAATGCTTCCGTCCCCGGCAACGGCGCCAGAAATAGCTTGATGTCTACGCACGCTTCTATTCTTGTAGACTATGTTGGGCCTCCAAGCGCAGAGGTTTGTAGGACAGCAGCAATTTCCCTCAAGTGGATGACCTAAGGTTTATCGAACTCAGGGAAGTAGAGGTTGAAGATGGTCTTTCTCAAGCAACCCTGCAATTAAGATACAATAGGTCTCTTGTGTCCCCAACACACCTAATACAACTAGGAGTTGTATAGGTGCACTAGTTCGGCGAAGAGATAGTAAAATATGGGTGATAGGTGTGGCAAAGCAAGGTAATATAAATCTGTAATAAAAAGTGCAGCAAGCAAACAAGTAGTAAACGTGAGCGCAAACGGTATTGCAATGGTGGAAGCAAGGCCTAGGCTTCATACTTTCACAAGTGGCAACTCCCAACAACATTAACATAGTCTAATCACATGTTATTCCTCATAAAACATGCAATGGAGACGTACTCGGAGGTCATTCCTTTGTGGTCAAGAGAGGACGAGAATTGTGTAGGGCTAAAAAAGCACACCTCAGAGTTCGTAGTTCTCATCTATGGATTTCCCAATGTCACCGCGGCCATCCAAAGAGAGTACCACAATCACCACAACATATCTAAAGGATAGTCAAAGAAAAGCACCAAGAGACTCTCAATCTTCAATCCACACACAAAAGAGGAAATCACCCATGAAAATATTCTTCTAACCCATGTCCAATAGACCGCTGTCACCATGGTCTCGGGGATTATACTAGATAAGATCAAGTGAGTACATCAATCCAATACATAGAAGAAGGGGAAACATCATGGGATCATCCTAGATTAACATAGCCTATGATCACAATCAAGATCACATCATGGGAGAGAGAGAAGACCACATAGCTACTGGTAGAAACCTCAGCCCAGGGGAGGAACTACTCCCGCATCATGGATGGAGGAAGCAACGTCGATGGATATGATCTGGGGGCACTTCCCCGTCCCGGAAGGGTGCCGGCACAGGAATTCTGGTCCCCCGAAGCTTGTCGGCGATGGCGGCGGAGATTGGAATTACTTCTGGAGAAAAACGGTCTGGAATCAGGGTTTTCGCGATGCGAGTAAAAATAAGGGCCAAGGGGGGCAGCCAGGGGGGGCCACCAGGAGTCTAGGCGGCCTCCCGGCGCGGCCACCCCCTAGGTCGCGCCCACTGGCCGCCTAGGCACCAGGTGGGGCCCCTCTGGGCCCCCTTCGGGCGTAAGGAAGCTTCCGGAACGCTGATTTTTTATATATTTTTCCCGGAATTTTCTGAGCACTTTTAATAATGGGAAAACCTGAAATAGAAAAACAGCAGAAAACAGGAACTGGCACTAGGGTGCACTGAGTTAATAGGTTAGTCCAAATATGATCTAAAGTGTATGAAAGTGTATCAATATCATAGCAATATCACACAAAACATGCATGGAGCAAGCAGAAATTATAGATACGTTTTGGACGTATCACGTATGCAGGAAAGGAATGAGCTAGAAGATATATTCTTAAAACAACCTGCTATCCTGAAGCAAAACCTCCCGGTAGAACCTTTAGGAATCCTCTCGCAACCAAAAGAATACCCGGTGTTTGATCTAAAACCACTTCCCGATACACTCAAGTACGCTTATTTAGATGAAAAGAAAGTATATCATGTTATTATCAATTCTAACCTTTCAGGGTATGAAGAAGAGCGATTATTGGAGACACCCTACAGACACCGAGGTGCTATTGGCTATACTCTTGATGATCTCAAGGGTATCAGTCAGTCCATTTTCCAACATACTATCAATCTCGAGCCCGATGCTAAACCGGTTGTTGATCATCAACGACGGTTGAACTCAAAGATGAAGGACGTGGTTAAGACGGAGGTTCTCAAAATTTTAGCCGCAGGTATCATCTATCCTATAGCTGATAGTAAGTGGGTGATGTCTTCTCGCCCCTCGTTCGTTACCCAAAGTAGAAGGTTGAGATGTAGACAGCAGCAAATTTCCCTTGGTGAAGATACCAAGGTTTATCTCCAGTAGGACTCCAACAACGACAGGAAGGTGACAACGGCGCGAGACATTGATTTGGTGGCGCGAGAGTTGACGTGGACTTGCACACACAACATATAACTTTGCTCCCAACGAGTTCAGAGAGGTTGTCAATCCCTCCGGCCTTGTTGTTCACAAAGGATCAAACGCACGGGATAATAATGATAGTGATAGCAACGGAAAGGTAAATTAAGCAGGAAATAAATAGCGGGTGTAAACAGTATTGGAAATATGGACCGGGATCCCATGATGTTCACTAGTGATGTCTCTCTCCCAAAAGACGATAAAATAGCCATGCGAGGTAAACAAATTACAGCTGGGCAATTGACAGGATTATGTATGCAAACCAATGCTAACTATGCTATAAAGAAAGGCAGAGGCTCAAAATCATGGGAGGTACGCCAAGACAAGTAGACCGAAATCCATCTGCATCTACCTACTAATCATCCACCTTGAGATATCTATCCAGAACATCTCGCTGGTATTAAGTTGCGAATCCCACCCAAAGGGTAAACTCAAAGCAACAGACAACTGCGTTAAAGAACTTTGCGTAAAGTAAACAATCCTTGCACCCGCAAGTACAAGCACCGTTGTTTTCTCCCTTGTGGCAACAACACATCCCCTAGACTCATGTTTCTGTCACTCAAGCTAGTCATCGGGGGGCATGAACCCACAATCATGCATAACGCTCCCTCTTGGAGTTACTACCTACTACTTGGCCAAAGCAATAAACAGCAACGGAGAACATGCAAGAATTACTCAAGAACATAAATATAAAAGAGGAGAATCAAATATATTACTCAAACACAATCTGAACATAGTCTCATAATCCATCGGATCCCAACAAACTCAGCATAGCAACAGTCTGAAAGATTACATATGTGTCTCCATCATGTAGGGAAGCTCACGAGGTCTAATCCATGAAGAAAAAATAGGGGAGGAGAACATCACATAGCTACTGATCATAGACCCATGGTCCAAGGTGGACTACTCACGGTTCATCCGGGAAGCATCCATGGTGGTGGAGAAGCTCCCGGAGGTGGTTCCTCCCTCCGGCAGTGTGCCGGGAAGAGGTCTCCTGGTGCTCCTGATGTCTACGCACGCTTCTATTCTTGTAGACTATGTTGGGCCTCCAAACGCAGAGGTTTGTAGGACAGCAGCAATTTCCCTCAAGTGGATGACCTAAGGTTTATCGAACTCAGGGAAGTAGAGGTCGAAGATGGTCTCTCTCAAGCAACCCTGCAATTAGGATACAAGAAGTCCCTTGTGTCCCCAACACACCTAATACAACTAGGATTTGTATAGGTGCACTAGTTCGGCGAAGACATGGTAAAATATGGGTAATAGGTGCGTCAAAACAAGGTAATATAAATCTGTAATAAAAAGTGCAGCAAGCAAACATGTAACAAAAGTGAGTGCAAACGGTGTAACAATGGTGGAAACAAGGCCTAGGCTTCATACTTTACCTAGTGGCAACTCTCAACAAAATTAACAAAGTCTAATCACATGATATTTCCCATAAAACATGCAAAGGAGACGTACTCGGAGGTCATTCCTTTGTGGTCAAGAGAGGACGAGAATTGTGTAGGGCTACAAAAGCACACCTCAGAGTTCGTAGTTCTCAATCTATGGATTTCCCAATGTCACCGCAGCCATCCAAGTAGAGTACCACAATCACGACAACATATCTAAAGGATAGTCAAAGACAAGCACCAAAAGACTCTCAATCTTCAATCCACACACAAAAGAGGAAATCACTCATGATAATATTCTTCTAACCCATGTGTAATAGACCAGTTGTCACCATGGTCTCTGGGATTATACTAGATAAGATCAATTGAGTACATCAATGCAATACATAGAAGAAGGGGAAACATCATGGGATCACCCTAGATTAACATTGCCTATGATCACAATCAAGATCACATCATGGGAGAGAGAGAAGAACACATAGCTACTGGTAGAAACCTCAGCCCCGAGGAGGAACTACTCCCGCTTCATGGAGGAGGGAAGCAACGGCGATGGAGATGATTCCGGGGGGCACTTCCCCGTCCCGGCAGGGTGCCGGCACAAGAATTCTGTCCCCCCGAAACTTGTTTTCGATGGCGGCGGAGATCGGAATTGCTTCTGGAGAAAAGGGGTCTGGAATCAGGGTTTCCTCCGCGGGGGTAAAAATAGGGCCAAAGGGGGGCACTAGGGAGCCACAGGGCATCCAGGAGGCCAGGTGGCGCGGCCTAGGGTGGGGCCGCGCCAGGCACCCTCCTGGGCCCCTGGTGGTGGCCCTCCTGCCATGTCTTGGTTATTCCGGAAGCTTCCGGAGCGCTGATTTTGTATATAATTTTTCCAGGATTTATTGGGCACTTTAATTATTGGAAAAACCTGAAATACAAAAACAGCAGAAAACAGGAACTGGCAACTGGGCGCACTGAGTTAATAGGTTAGTCCAAATATGATCAAAAGTGTATGAAAGTTCAAGCAAAACATGGCAAAGTCACACAAATCATGCATGGAGCAAGCAGAAATTATAGATACGTTTGGGACGTATCAACATCCCCAAGCTTAATTCCTGCTCGTCCTCGAGTAGGGAAATGATAACAAGCATAATTTCTGTGGAGACATGCCACACAACCATATAAGGACTTTTTTAAGTAAAGCAATCAAAGCATGCAATTCAATTCAAGTCTTAACAAGCAAGAGTCTATATTAGTATTGACACAAGCAACAAAATAACAAAGGGTGCAAGAGCTCTCGCTGTCCGTGACTCGAATGTCTCCAAATGGTGTTTGCGTGCAAGAAGGAGGATATGGGAATACAAGAAAAAAGTATATTTTTGTTGAGAACTCAATCTACTAAAGTTTCACACTTGGTCTTCTTTGGAATCTTATCTTGACTCATCCCCAGACCACTAGCCAGGTACAAGTAAAAATGATCCACTCCTTTTCGATATTTTGAGCACTCATGCAATGGACGAGCGTAAGCAAGAAAGTTGACATTTAGGATGGCAAAGAGAGAATATGGTGGAGGAGGAAGACAAAAAGGGTGTGAAAGGCTCACATCAATGAGGACAATCATAGGCGAGAGAAAGCCAAATGATAGATATGATGTGAGGAGTAGGGACTGCCATGCAACGGATGCACATATGAGCTAAGGTAAGCTCTCCAATGGAACTAGTGGGGATGCATCCAACTTGCTTGCTCAAGAAGACTTATAGCTCATTTGAGGAGGCTCATCATTGGAATATGCAAGCCAAGTTCTATAGTGTAAAGGTCCCCACATAGCTATATGCATCAATGATAATATCTATGGACTACAAGATATAAGATGGAGTACGAGTGTGGATCTCTCAAAAGGAATAGTAGTGTGCCCCCTTCTCTCTTTTTATTTCTTTTCTCTTTTTTGTATTTTTTTGTATTTTTTTGTGGCCTCAATGGCTCTTTCTATTTAACTCTCATTTGTCCTCTTTGGGATCTTTTGATTTTGTCCTCTTTGGGATCTTTTCCTCACTTTAGGGGCAACACTCTATGTTTTACAAGAATATAGGAGATCTTTCACACTTTACAAAGGTACTCACATAAAGAAAATATAACTATCATGATGCAAATGTATGCCTCTGCCAGGATAGCAGGATATGCAATGATACTAGCGCATCATGTAGCAATGACTAGGGCAAGGCCCAACTAGCATGCGGCTCATCGATCAAGCAAGTAGCATGTATGACATGAAGATCAAGTCATGAGAAGGTGGATGTTGCATGGCAATATATCTCGAAAAAGCTATGGAAATGCCTTGATAGGTAGGTATGGTGGCTGTTTTGAGGAAGGATACAAGGAGGTTTATGATGACAGAGCGTATCATGCCAAGGGTTTGGATGTACTGGCGAAGGTGGACGCCAACTCTCGGAGTGAGAAGGAGGCAATGCACGGTACGAAAGAGGCTAGAAAATATGAGGAGGTGGAAGTGTCAACTTTCAATACTTACATTAGTCCGAAGAACTCATGCACTTATTATCGGTAACTCTCAATCTAATAAGGAGGTTCACAAAGAAACAAGTACCACGAGGAGGAGTGTATGGGGGTTTGGTTATCCTTGCGCATCCTCGACTCATGGTACGTGAGTGTACTCTAATATTCGATCCCTCCAAAGAGTAGTGATCCATCTAGTAGCTAGATTTCTCAACTAGTTTTGTAATTTTTGAAAATAAACACGGATTTCCCAAAATACGACACCTATCACTAATAGGCTAGAGCTCTTGACACCAAAAGTTCATACATTACTCACATGAATTCCTCAAAACTATTGCAAGTTACTACTAAAATTAAATAGCAACCTCAATTACCTACTTTCAAGACAAGACACAACTCAGTGCAACAACCAACTCTCTTAACAAGATAAACATGAAAACTAAAGAGAGTTCCAGCAACAAACTAAACAAAAGCCAAGGCTATTGGTAAAGACAAACTAAAGCTAAAACTAAACATGGCAGTAGCTAAGAAAAGGTAAAGAACACACAACAGAGAAAGATAGGCATGAAAAATTCTATGATGTGTTCTAGATTTTGAAAGTGGAGCGTGTTTCTCTCCCAATCAAGGATTGTAATATCTCACAAGATATGACCAGCAGGCAAATCTAAAGAAAACTAAAAACTAAAGAGCAAAATGCTCCAAGCATAGCACATAATGCATAAAGTGATAAAAATATAGTGCAACGAGGGACGAACTGATAATTGTTGGTGAAGAAGGGGATGCACTGGTGCATCCCCAAGCTTAAACGCTTGAGTCTCCTTGAATATTTATTGGAGTTGCACATGGGCATCCCAAGCTTGAGCGTTTGACACAACTTGATCTTCTTTCATCACCTTCTTTCGCACACTTGAAAACTCCCTTCATACAAAACTCATCATAAACTGATTAGAGAGGTTAGTACCCTTAATAAATAATTTTTCCACACAGGACATAAAGATATTCTTGAAAAGCTACTGTTTCTCAAGATTTCCAAAAAGTTTTTGCAAATAAAAATCAAGCTTAAGGTTTGGAAAAGTTAGGAGAGACAAAACGTGGCAGAATTTGTGAAAAACAGAACAGCAGGTAGTAAAGAAATTTTTAGGGGTACTTCTGAAACTCGAATCAAAAAACTCAGAACATGCGCTCGAAAGTCAATTTTACGGAGCACTCTGTCAAAAAAATTCAGATCAAAAAGATGATCTGGTGATTTGAGGCTAATTTTTCCGTCCAAGGACAGAATCTGTTTTCTGGAGAGCATGTCACAACTTTTGAACTTTCTTGCAATCGGAGGCTAGACTTGGCACAAAGATTGAAAATAAAGATACAATGATGTTTCTACAGTAGTAACAATCATCAATACCACTAAAAACTGAAAGTAAAAAACTCAAACTAAAGATAACAAGGGTTGTCTCCCTAGAGCTCTTTCTTTATAGCCATAAAGATGGGCTTAAGATTTTAATGATGCTCTCGTAGGAATAATAGTTGAAGCACAAAAGAGAGCATAAAGAAGCACATAACAAACACATTTAAGTCTAACATGCTTCCTATGCAAAGGGATCTTGTATAGAAATAACTCATTGAATCATAAAGATATTAGCATAGGAAGCCAAAATAAGTGCAACTTCAAAACCTTCAACATAAAGAGAGGGAACTTGATATTATTGAAATATCTATAAGCATATGTTCCCCTCTCATAATAATTTTCAGTGGGATCATGAATAAATTCAACAATATAAGTATCACATAAAACTTTCTTATCATGATCCACAAGCATAGAAAATTTCTTACTCCCCACATAAGAAAAATCCTTCTCATTAGTAATAGTGGGAGCAAACTCAAGAAAATAGCTATCACATGAATCATTCTTATCATGATACACTTGTAAACATTTATTCTTTATAGCATAAGTGTCATCACAATAATCATCATAGATAGGAGGCAAAGTATCATCAAAATAAATTTCCTCCTCAAAACTTGGGGGGCTAAAAAGATCATCTTCATCAAACGTAGCATCCCCAAGCTTATATCTTTGCATATCATTAGCATCAAAAGTATTCAAAGAAGACATGCAAATAACATTACTACTATCATGAGTGTTGTGCAAATAATAAAGCTCCATAGGCTTTTTGATCTCCTCCTCAAACACTTCATGTCCTAACTCAACATAGAACTCATAAATCTCACTCATAATTTTTTTGTTGTTTTCCATAAAGCCTAACTAGTGAAAATAAAAACAAGAAACAAAAAGAATTAATTGCAAGATCCAAAGATATAACTTCAAGCACTCACCTCCCCGGCAACGGCGCCAGAAATAGCTTGATGTCTACGCACGCTTCTATTCTTGTAGACTATGTTGGGCCTCCAAGCGCAGAGGTTTGTAGGACAGCAGCAATTTCCCTCAAGTGGATGACCTAAGGTTTATCGAACTCAGGGAAGTAGAGGTTGAAGATGGTCTCTCTCAAGCAACCCTGCAATTAGGATACAAGAAGTCTCTTGTGTCCCCAACACACCTAATACAACTAGGAGTTGTATAGGTACACTAGTTCGGCGAAGACATGGTAAAATATGGGTAATAGGTGCGGCAAAACAAGGTAATATAAATCTGTAATAAAAAGTGCAGCAAGCAAACATGTAACAAAAGTGAGTGCAAACGGTGTAACAATGGTGGAAACAAGGCCTAGGCTTCATACTTTCACTAGTGGCAACTCTCAACAACATTAACAAAGTCTAATCACATGATATTTCCCATAAAACATGCAAAGGAGACGTACTCGGAGGTCATTCCTTTGTGATCAAGAGAGGACGAGAATTGTGTAGGGCTAAAAAAGCACACCTCAGAGTTCGTAGTTCTCAATCTATGGATTTCCCAATGTCACCACGGCCATCCAAATAGAGTACCACAATCACCACAACCTATCTAAAGGATAGTCAAAGACAAGCACCAAAAGACTCTCAATCTTCAATCCACACACAAAAGAGGAAATCACTCATGATAATATTCTTCTAACCCATGTGTAATAGACCAGCTGTCACCATGGTCTCTAGGATTATACTAGATAAGAGCAATTGAGTACATCAATCCAATACATAGAAGAAGGGGAAACATCATGGGATCGCCCTAGATTAACATTGCCTATGATCACAATCAAGATCACATCATGGGAGAGAGAGAAGAACACATAGCTACTGGTAGAAACCTCAGCCCCGAGGAGGAACTACTCCCGCTTCATGGAGGAGGGAAGCAACGGCGATGGAGATGATTCCGGGGGCCACTTACCGTCCCGGCAGGGTGCGGGCACAGGAATTCTGTCCCCCCGAAACTTGTTTTCGATGGCGGCGGAGATCGGAATTGCTTCTGGAGAAAAGGGGTCTGGAATCAGGGTTACCTCCGCGGGGGTAAAAATAGGGCCAAAGGGGGGCACCAGGGGGGGCCACAGGGCAGCCAGGAGGGCAGGTGGCGCGTCCTAGGGTGGGGCCGCGCCAGGCACCCTCCTGGTCCCCTGGTGGTGGCCCTCCTGCCATGTCTTGGTTATTCCGGAAGCTTCCGGAGGGCTGATTTTTTTTATAATTTTTCCGGGATTTATTGGGCACTTTAATTATTGGAAAAACCTGAAATACAAAAACAGCAGAAAACAGGAACTGGCAACTGGGTGCACTGAGTTAATAGGTTAGTCCAAATATGATCAAAAGTGTATGAAAGTTCAAGCAAAACATGGCAAAGTCACACAAATCATGCATGGAGCAAGCAGAAATTATAGATACGTTTGGGACGTATCAGCTCCCGATCTTGGAAGCGCGGCGGCAGCGGAACAGAGGAGAGATCGCGAAAAAGGGTTCTGTCCCCGAGGGTTTCTCGTCACGGGGAATAAATAGGCGAAGGGGGGCAGCCAGAGGTGGACCAAGGGTCCCAGGCGCCCCCCTAGCATGGCCTAGGGGTTGGCCGCGCTAGGTGGCCGCCTGGGCCACCCCTGGCCCCCTCTGGCCCCACTAGGGCACTTCTGGAAGGTCCCCGTACGCTGATTTTTCCTATATTTTTCCCGGAATTTTTCTGGCACTTTAAATAATGGGAAAACCTGAAATACAAAAACAGTAGAAAACTGGAACTGGCAGTGGGGTGCATTGAGTTAATAGGTTAGTCCAAATATGATCAAAAGTGTATGGAAGTTCATCAATATCATAGCAATATCACACAAAAGAGGCATGGAGCAAGCAGAAATTATAGATATGTTTTGGACGTATCAACATCCCCAAGCTTAATTCCTGCTCGTCCTCGAGTTGGTAAATGATAAAAAGCATAATTTCTGTGGTGACATGCTACCAACCATATAAGAACTTTTAAGTAAAGGAATCAAGTCATGTAATTCAATTCAAGTCATAACGGGCAAGAGTCTATATTAGCATTGAAACAAGCAACATAAGAACATAAAGGTGCAAGAGCTCTCGCTGCCCGTGACTCGAATGTCTCCAAATGGTGTTTGCGTGCAAGAAAGGGATAGGGATATACGAGAGAAAAGTATTTTTGTGTTGAGAACTCAATCTACTAAAGTTTCACACTTGGTCTTCTTTGGAATCTTATCTTGACTCGTCCCCAGAGCACTAGCCAGGTACAAGTCAAAATGATCCACTCCTTTTCGACATTTTGAGCACTCATGCAATGGATGAGCGTAAGCAAGAAAGTTGACACTTAGGATGGCAAAGAGAGAATATGGTGGAGGAGGAAGACAAAAAGGTGAGAAAGACTCACATCAATGAGGACAATCATAGGCGAGAGAAAGCCAAATGATAGATATGATGTAAGGAGTAGGGATTGCCATGCAACGGATGCACATATGAGCTAAGGTAAGCTCTCCAATGGAACTAGTGGGGGTGCATCCAACTTTCTTGCTCAAGAAGACCTAGAGCTCATTTGAGGAGGCTCATCATTGGAATATACAAGCCAAGTTCTATAGTGTGAAGGTCCCCACATAGCTATATGCATGAATGATAATCTCTATGGAGTACAAGATATAAGAGGGAGTACGAGTGTGGTTCTCTCAAAAGGAATAGTAGTGTGCCCCCTTCTCTCTTTTTATTTTTTTTCTCTTTTTTTCTATTTTTTTGTATTTTTTTGGTGGCCTCAATGGCTCTTTCTATTTCTCTCATTTGTCCTCTCTGGGATCTTTTGATTTTTGTACTCTTTGGGATCTTTTGATTTTGTCCTCTTTGGGATCTTTTCCTCACTTTAGGGACAACACTCTATATATTACAAGTATAGAAGATATTTCACACTTTACAAAAGTACTCAACATAAAGAAAATGAAACTATCATGAAGTATGCAAATGTATGCCTCTGTCAGTGTAGCAGGATATGCAATGATACTAGCGCGTCATGTAGCAATGATTAGGGAAAGGCCCAACTAGCATGCGGCTCATCGATCAAGCAAGTAGCATGTATGACATGAAGATCAAGTCATGCGAAGGTGGATGTTGCATGGCAATGTATCTCGGAAAGGCTATGGAAATGCCTTGATAGGTAGGTATGGTGGCTGTTTTGAGGAAGGATATAAGGAGGTTTATGATGAAAGAGCGTATCGTGCCAAGGGTTTGGATGTACCAGCGAAGGTGGACGCTAACTCTCGGAGTGAGAAGAAAGCAATGCACGGCATAGGAGGGGCTAGAAAAATATGGGTAGGTGGAAGTGTCAACTTTTGAATACTCACATTAGTCCGAAGAACTCATGCACTTATTATCGGTAACTCTCAATCTAATAAGGAGGTTCACAAAGAGACAAGTACCCCGAGGAGGAGTGTATGGGGGTTTGGTTATCCTTGCGCATCCTCGACTCATGGTACGTGAGTCTACTCTAATATTCGACCCCTCCAAAGAGTAGTGATCCATCTAGTAGCTAAAGTTCTCAACTAATTTTGTAAGTTTTGAAAATAAACACGGATTGCCCAAAATACGACATCTATCACTAATAGGCTAAAGCTCTCGACACCAAAAGTCCAAACTTCATGCTGGAGCTCGAGCTGCCTTGGGCTTGGTCCATAGTCATTGGCCGGGAGCTGATATTTCTCAAGTGGTGGAGGGTCCTCCGGGTGGTCGGGATTACCCGATGGATGAGCATTACGCGGTGGTAGATGAGCCTACACGCCGAGTTGTGAAGCGGGTTTGCGAAGGGAACGATCATTATCTGGGTGCCCTTATTAAGGCCAAGATGGAGCATGGGGGTTAGATGCTTCCTTTCTTTGTATGTGTTTCTTCTTGGTGTATTGTATTCCTTTCTTGTCTCGTTTTTGCTGTAAAGGGTTTTGCTGCTGTGGCGAGCCCTTGAGTGCTGATTTCGTTTGTGTCGCTATTGCGAAGAACGCCTCGGGGGGTGGCTTCTGTGGCGAGCCCCCGAGTGCCAGTTTTTTTTATGTCGCGATTGCGAAGAACGCCTCGGGGGGTGGCTGCTGCGGCGAGCCCCCGAGTGCCAGTTTTGTTTATGTCGCGATTGCGAAGAAGACCTCGGGGGGTGGCTGCTGCGGCGAGCCCCCGAGTGCCAATTTTGTTTATGTCGCGATTGCGAAGAATGCCTCGGGGGGTGGCTGCTGCGGCGAGCCCCCGAGTGCCAATTTTGTTTATGTTGCGATTGCAAAGAACGCCTCGGGGGGTGGCTGCTGCGGCGAGCCCCCGAGTGCCAGTTTTGTTTATGTCTCAATTGCGAAGAACGCCTCGGGGGGTGGCTGCTGCGGCGAGCCCCCGAGTGCCAATTTTGTTTATGTCGCGATTGCGAAGAACGCCTCGGGGGGTGGCTGCTGCGGCGAGCCCCCGAGTGTCAGTTTTGTTTATGTCGCGATTGCGAAGAACGCCTCGGGGGTGGCTGCTGCGGCGAGCCCCCGAGTGCCAATTTTGTTTATGTCGCGATTGCGAAGAACGCCTCGGGGGGTGGCTGCTGCGGCGAGCCCCCGAGTGCCAATGAATCAATTTTTGGAAAAACATTTTTCAATATTCTTCCTGGTTTTCTTATATTTACTAAGAATGGGGGGTCAGATGAGGGCAGTCCCCTTTATTAGAAACGGCGGCGTGGTAGCCTTAAGGGCTACTTAGCTTCTTCTCCGAGTGCTCGGGTCCTCTGGGTGGTGGCTTCTTCTACAGGAGCGCTTCTTCTGCGGGTCCCGTGGTCTCGCTGGCTTGGTGGGCTCCAAAGGCCTCTGATATCTTGTGGAATTCCGTGTCACAGCGTTCGGGCCTGAAGAAACTGCCGCTCACTGTGATGACCCCATGTGGGCCTGGCATTTTTAGCTTAAGGTAAGCATAGTGAGGCACTGCCATGAAATGGGATAAGGCTAGTTGCCCGAGGATTGCGTGGTACTGCGACTTCCAGTCGACCACTTCAAAGTCTAGGATCTCTTTGCGGAAGTTGGTCACATTGCCAAAGACCACCTCCAGGCTTATTTTTTCCAGAGGGTAGACTGCTTTTCCTGGCACGATCCCGTGGAAGGTTGTGCTTGAGGATTTCAGCGCGGAGCTCTGGATTAGCATTTCTTCGAGTCTCCTTGTGAAGATGATGTTGATCCCGCTTCCACCTTCCATGAACACTCGCGACATGTCGTAGTTCCCAATTCTGGCCTCGAGCACTAGTGCGGTGTGTCCTGGTCGAGGGATGGCAGGCGGGTGGTCCTCCCGAGAGAAGGTAATTTATGTCTCAGACCCGCGGAATTACTCTGGGACCGCGAGGTGCGAGGAGGCTGCAAGAAAAACTTGTCTTGTGACCTGCTTCTGCTGCCTATTTGAAGGCATGCCTTCTTGTATCATGTAGATCCTGTCGTGGGCTTCTGGATACTGCTCCTCTGCATCTGGTGTCCTGCGTCGTTGCTGGATTGCAGCCACTTGCCTTGTTGGAAGGGGAGGGGCTGGTGGTGCGTCGTGGGCGATGGGCCCGACTACTATGCTCGCGAGTGGCTGGGCCGCTGTTGTCGCAGATCGACTTTTTTCCTCAGCCAACTCATTGAAGCTTCTGCAGTTCCTGAGGGTGTGTCCTGATCTGAGATCCCCTCGTTCGTTTCTGAATCCGTGTATCGAGCATGGTCCGTCGAGTTGTTCTTTGGCCGAGCGGTATGTTCTAGTGCTGTCGCGTGTCTGCCTCGTCCTCCAGTCTCGTTTCTAAGCTTGGTGCGTATCTTCGAGGCTTTCTCTTCTCTGCGTTCTGCTGTCGTCGTGATGCCTGCCGTCTTTGTCGTCTGGGAAGCCGGCGGCGACCATGTCGAGTCCTCTGTCGTCGTAGAAACTGCGCCTGGATCGCTTCCTTCGTCGGTCGAATCCTCTTTCTCCATTTTGATAGTCGTAGTCGTGCTCTAAGCGTGCGGTGTGGATTTCTGTTTGGTTTCGAAGGGAATCCTTGCCATCCGCCTAGCTGTTGGCTTGCTCTAGCAGTCGTGCGAGTGTTCGGACTTTCATATGTCCGAGATGTTCCTTGATTTCGATGCGCTGCAGGCCTCGCCTGAATGCGTCGATTGCGCTTTTGTCTGACATGTCTTCTGCTGAATTCTTGAGTATGTTCCACCGCTGGATGTAGGCTCGCAGGGTTTCCCTGGTTCCTTGCTTGCATGCCTGCAGCTCCTCGAGCGATGCCAGTCGCTTGTATGTGGATTTGAAGTTTTCTATAAAGGCTTCACGGAACTGCCTCCATGAGCTGATGGATCCTCGCGGGAGATTCTTCAACCAGTGTCGCGCCGAGCTCTCGAGCATGAGCTGCACGTACTGCATTGCCGTGACGCTGGTCCCTGGCTGGAACTTGACTGTTGTTAAGTAGTCGTCGAGCCATGCCTCTGGCTCCTCGAGTCCATTGTATTTTAGCGTTGTGGAGTTCAATTTGAACCCACTCGGCATTCGTGTCTCGCGTATGGAACGCGTGAAGCATAATGCTTCGCATGGCTCAATTTCCTCGTCGAAGGCTTCTTCGTCCGAGTACTCTTCACGTGCTGCGCGTCTTCGTCTGCTGCGGTTGACTTTGTTCTGTGTGATGTCGTCGCGCGCGTCTCGTCGACTGCTGCGGCGCTTGTTGTCGTTGTCGTCGCTGTCATACTTCCTGATTTTTCCGGAGCGTTTGCGCCAGTCATCGCTGCTGTCGTCTTCATCGGGTGAGCTGGGGTCCCAGTCTGGTGTCCTCCCATCGGTCGGTCGCCTTGCATTTGATTTTTTGGGTGCTGAGGCGGCGATGGCGTATTTCATTATCTGCAAGGCTATTGATGTGTTGCGATCTGGTCTGTTCTGCCTATTATTCTGGGCGTGAGATAGGTAGTCTCGGGCGCTTATAAGGGCTTCTGCTGGAGTGAGGGGTTCCTCTTCATCGTCCTCCTATTCTAGCTTGAAGTTGTCGTCGAGCTTTTGAACCACTCCCTTCTTGTCTACTCGTCGTAGGTTGCTGAATTTTGATTTAGCGTGGAGAGGGGAGCCGTGACCCGGAGAGTCGTCTCTTGGGGGTGGTATGAATCATCCTGAGCTCGTCCCTTGTTGCGTTTGATGGTAGTAGCTTGCCGTGTTCGGCTGCGTCTCTTACTCTGGCCATTGACTCTTTGGACAGGTATATTCGTTCTTTGGGTGGGTCGTCCGCCGGACCCGGGGTTTGCTGCTTGCTGCTTGATGGCTCGCCGCCCTTGTGGTTGCTTCGTTCTTGCCCCTGTGGTACTTTCATTGTTATGCTTCCCACTTCTCCGAGCTTCACGACAGTCTTACTGGTGGTTCCGGGCTCTTTTGTGTTGCTGTTGGCTCGGCGAATGTTCGGGTCATCATCTTGGCCCTTGCCGTTTGCTGGTGGTGCGTCGGTTTCTGCCATGAACACCTGAGATGGTGCCCTGACTGCCTTCTTGCTCGCGCGTGTGATGCTGCTTTTCCAGGCCGGGGGTCCACCCGAGCGGTCGCGGGTGACGTGAAGCTTTGGGTTGGGTGGGCAGTCGCGGCTGGCTCGAAAGGTGGTCGCGTCGGGGGTGACTGCGTCGGTTGCTGTTGTATATGTCGTTGCGGGTGCTCTGGCGTCGTCCGTGAGGCGGAGGGTGCCCCAGTGGTTGATGTAGATCTGATATGCTCCGAAGATTAGGTTGATGCCGGAGCGTAGGTCGGCGAAGACTGGTCGGAGGGTCGAGAGGTGGGCCGTGAAACCGAGGGACCCAAACAGATTGGATTCCGCCTGGGTCGTTGGATCGAAGAATGCTGGTGAAGTCGTCGCGTCGGCGGGTGTTGAAGATGCTGGTGAGGCCGCCGAGATCGCTTTCCCAACCTATGCGGTTCCCACAGACGGCGCCAATTGACGGGGATGTACCCCGGCAAATCCCATGGTCAGGGACCCTGGGTTAGTCATGAGAGGCACAGGTTGGACCATAGCTCGTCGTCTAACAGGAGGATACGTTCCTGCTCGATGTTATTGATTGGATATGGCGATTACAGGGAAGCCAAGGCGAGTGCGCACAAGGCTAGGGTTACAGATTGTGTATTGGATGATCTCGACGTCTCCCCTCCTAACCTTTATATACTAGGCTAGCTCTCGGGGAGTCCGTCCTGGATTACAGATGAAGTTTCCTAACCCTGATCTTGTACCGTATGGCAAGTTTGCACCTTCATTATGAGTCGCGGACTCCTACGTCGGTGCCAATAGTGGACCAAGGCTGGGCCCAGGCGACATCTCTGTGGGCCTTCTGTCTTCGGGTACACCGGGTAGGCTCATCCATAGGAGTCGTGGGGTCACCCCCTCGTCAATTACTCATAGCAATACCTCAAAACTATTGCAAGTTACTACTACAATTGAATAGCAACCTCAACTACCTACTTCAAGTCAAGACACAAAACTCAGTGCAACAGGCAACTCTCTAAACAAGATAAACATGAAAGCTCAAGAGATTTCCAGCAACAAACTAAACAAAAGCTCTTAAAAATATAAACATGAAGACTAAGAGCTAAACATGACAGCAGCTATGAAAAAGATAAAGAACACACACATCAAAAATAAGCATGAAGAATCCTATGATGTGTTCTAGATTTTGAAAGTGGAGCGTGTTTCTCTCCCACACAAAGAAAGCTGGGTTCTAATTTGTTATGAACAGCAAGCAAAGCTAAATAAAACTAAAAAGGAAATAAAGAGCGAGGCACTCCAAGAATAGCACATAACGCATGAAGTGATAAAAATATAGTGGAACGAAAGACAAACTGATAATTGTTGATGGAGAAGGGGATGCATGGGGGCATCCCCAAGCTTAGACGCTTGAGTGTCCTTGAATATTTCTTGGGGGTGCACGGGGGCATCCCCAAGCTTGAGCGTTTGACACTCCTGAATCTTCTTTCACCATCTTCCCTCGCACACTTGAAAACTCCCTTCATACATAACTCACCATAATCTTATTATCGAGGTTAGTACCCATAATAAAATACTCCCTCCGATCCATAATAAGTGTCACTCATTTTGTACTAAGCTAGTACAAACTTTGTACTAGATGAGTGACACTTATTATGGATCGGAGGGAGTAATTTTTATATACTGGAAATAAGTATAATCTTGAAGAGCTACTGTTTCTCAAGATTTCCAAAAAGTTTTTGCAAAGAAAAAGCAAGCTTAAGGTTTGCAAAATGAAGAAAAGGCAAAACAGGACAGAATCTGTGAAAAACAGACCAGCAGGTAGTAAAGAATTTGTTAGGGATACTTCTGCAACTCAAATAAAAAAACTCAGAACATACGAAAGTTCCGTGATTGTATAGAGCATGCTGTGTAAAAATTTCAGCTCAAAAAGATGAACTAGGATTTTTCTGTGATTTTTTCCGTCACAAGGACAGAATCTGTTTTCTGGACAGCATGTCACAACTTTCACTTCCCTTGTCATATGAGGCTATAAATGGCACAAAGCTTGAAAAGTAAAGATACAATGATGTTGCTACAGTAGTAAAAAAACAGAAGGAAAGCAAAAAGTAAAACCTAAATTCGTTGCGGGCTGCCTCCCGAAAGCGCTTCTTTTACGCCTTTAAGCTGGGCATAAAGATTATAAAAGGTGCTCTCATAAGAATAAGAATTTGAAGCAAAAGAGAGCATCAAGAAGCAAATTTGAAACACATTTAATCCTAACCCACTTCCTATGCATAGGCATCTTATAAGAAAATAAATCAAATAAGACAAAAGAAACCAACATAGGAAGGTGGAACAAGAACATCTTCAAAACTTTCAACATAAAGAGAGGAGTTTTAGTAATATGGAAGTTTCTACAACCAAACTTCTCTCTCTCGAAATAATTTTCAGTAGTATCATGAACAACATCAAGAATATAACTATCACATAAATCATGTTGTTTATGACCTACAAGCACACGTGTATAGTTTTCAACGCGGTCTTTAGGATTATAAGATAAATGCAACCCATCACATTGAGCCTTGATAAGAACACAATTCTCCGGAATATGAGTTGGAGATTTCAAAAATATAATAGCACAATCAAGTGTGGGTGCAATAGAAAAAAATTCATGCTTAATATGAGGAACTATAGCAAGTTCATCTCCGTAAGCATCATCCATAGTGGCATCACGGACATAAGCATAGAAGGGATATTTCAAAACAATACATGGGATCATAACACTCATATAAGGTAAGAGTCAAAGAGTTACTCTCATTAGAAGGTAGACGCGGATGGCTCCATTCTTCCTCCTCTTGTTCGTCACTCTCCTCCTCTTTTTCATCCAAGGAGCTTTCAGGTTTAGTAATTTCTTCTTCCATAGAGTCCTACAAATCATTAGTCTCTTCCTTTGGGGGAGAGATTCTCTCAAGATGATCAGTAATATAATAATTTGCATCGTAATTTTCCAAACAATAGTTAAGTATAGCAAGACTCTCAGATTTGTAAGGGGCATCATCAATATTTTTAAGAAGAGAAGTAATTTCATAGATACCCTTATAAGAAACAAATTTTTCTATTTGCTCTGCATCATCAAAATCATAATTTCTCTTAGCATAAGAAGCTAAGGTTTCATCATCATTGTACTCACATTGGAAAGCAAGGTGTTTGTGCCTCATAAAGAAAAAAGATTCATCCCTGCAGAAAGATATATTATATATTGAGCACAAGTTTCTAGCATACTCATACAACTAGTGTATTTGTTTCAATAAGTGTATCCCCTTTTGAGACAAGCGGTGTTCCTTGTACCACTTTTGTTGATCCTCGGTGAATCCTCCATGCCAATAAGATCTGGTTTCAAAGAAGTCAGACATTGATTGGCAAGTAAGGAACTAGACATACTATTTTATTTTTATTTTTGATAAAGGACACGAAGATAAAAAACTGAAAGGTAAACTAACAAGACTAAAAAGCAAAGATAAAAGATAGTGTGCAACTCCCCTATCTTGAAGAGTGGAGTCCCCGGCAACGGCGCAAGATATTTCTTTGATGGCTTCTCGCCCCTCGTTGGTTACCCAAAGTGGAAGGTTGAGATGTAGACAACAGCAAATTTCCCTCGGTCAAGATACCAAGGTTTGTCTCCAGTAGGACTCCAACAACGACAGGAAGGTGACAACGGCGCCAGAAATTTCTTTGGTGGCGCGAGAGTTGACGTGGACCCTCACACACAACAGATAACTTTGCTCCCAACGAGTTAAGAGAGGTTGTCAATCCCTCCGTCCTTGTTGTTCACAAAGGATCAAACACACGGGATAATAATGATAGTGATAGCAACGGAAAGTGACGAGGGGGTGACCCCACGACTCCTACGGATGAGCCCACCTGGTGTCCATGAAGGAAGAAGGCCCATGAAGATACGGCCCCGGCCCACTAGATGGCACCGACGTAGAAGTCCTCGACTCACAGGGAAGGTGCGAAGACCTGCCGTAAGGAGCAAGCTAGGGTTAGGAAAGTTTACCTATACACGTAGATGAATTCCCCGAGACCTAGCCCGGTATATAAGGGCTAGGAGGGGTGACGCCAGAGATATCCAATCTCACCTGTAACCCTAGCCCTGAGCGCTCCAGCCTCGGCTTCCTCTGTAATCGCATCTCCCTAATCAATAATATCGAGCAGGAGCGAGCCTCCCTGTTTGCCGACGAGCCATCGTCCAACCTGCGCCTCTCATGACTAACCCAGGGTCCCTGACCATGGGATTTGCCGGGGTTGATCCCCGTCAATTGGCGCCGTCTGTGGGAACCGCGCAGGTTGGAAACGCGATCTCGGCGGCCTCATCATCACTAGCACTCATTGATTCCGACAAGATCCAACCTGTTCGGGTCCCTCGGATTCACGGCCCACCTCCCTGCCCTCAAACCAGTCTTCACCGACCTACACTCCGGCCAATCCGATCTTCGGAGAGTACCGGATCTACATCAACCATTGGGGTACCCTTCGCCTCACCGACGGCACTCGTGCGCTCACGGCAACATCTGCAGCAACGACCGTAGAAGACGCCGCCCGCACGGACGATCTATCTGGCGGATGTAGCCACGCACCTAACTCGCGAATCCACGCTACTCGCGACCGCTCAAGTGAAGCCCCAGCATGGAGAAGCACGATCGCACGCATCAACAAGGAAACGGCAAGGGCACCATCACAGGTGTTCATGGCAGAAGTCGGCACATCAACATCAGGTAACAACGGACGAGCCGACGACCCGGGCACTCGACAAGACACCCCAACCACCAACAGGGCGGCTGGCCAGATGGTCGTACAGCTAGGAGAACCGGGGAGAATACCAAACAAAGTCCCGGTGGAGCAAGAACCAAGCAACCAAAAAAGTAGTCAGCAGCCAAACAACAAACAGCAAGCACCTGGCCAGGGCATCCAGCCATCACGGAGCAGGAAGCAAACCCCGGTTGCAGCGGCGGGCGAACCGCCCAAAGAAAAAATATACTTGTCCAAGGAATCGATGGCAATGGTAAAGGAAGAAGTCGCTCGCGGCGGGTTACTACCATCAGATGCCTCAAGAGACGAGCTAATGGCATACAACAAGCTAGCGGGAGAGCTAACCAAGCAGACGAGACAGTGGCGCCTAGCCATGGAGAAGCAAGCAAAAGCGGAACCCGAAAGGAGAAGCAGTCGCAGACAATCCCCCAGAAGTGACTCACCAGACCACGACTACCCCATCCGCAATAGATCGAAGCTCAACAACTTGCGGAAGGCAGAAAAGGCGGGGGTAGTGCGGAAACTGGAAGACGACTTCAGGTCAGAGGTGGACAACGACGAAGAGGAGCCTCTCACTCCGGCAGAAGCACTCGCAAGCGCCCAAGACTACCTGGCCCGCGCCCAGAAAAGTAGAAAGGGCAAAACGGATCGCTACACTTCCATAGCTCTGCAGATAATGAAGGACGCTATCGACGCTTCGGTACCTAAAAAATCCAGCGCAAAGCGACAGACTCGCGAGCGGACACCGGACAGGGACCCCAGTTAACCAGACGACGACGACGACAACGACAGTAACACCGACAGACGCAAGCGCTCCGGCAAGCACAAGAAACGCGACAGCGACGACATCGGCAGACGCCGCAGCACTCGGCGAGACGCGCGAGACGACATAACGCAGAACAGAGTCAACCGCAGCAGGCGAAGACGCGTAGCACGCGAGGAATACTCGGAGGAAGAGACTTCCGATGAGGAAATTGAGCCATGTGGAGCACTCTGCTTCACACGTGCCATACGTGAGACGCGCATGCCCAACGGGTTCAAACTGAACTCCACGACTCTAAAGTACAACGGACTCGAGGAGCCGGAGGCATGGCTCAACGACTACCTGATAGCAGTCAAGTTTCAAAGAGGGACCAATGTCACGGTGATGCAGTACGTACAGCTCATACTCGAGAGCTCCGCTCGACACTGGCTGAAAAATCTTCGGCACGGATCCATCAGCTCCTGGAGCCAGTTCCGAGGGGCCTTCATAGAAAACTTCAAATCAACATACAGACGACCAGCCTCGCTCGAGGAGCTGCGGGCATGCAAACAAGGAACGAGGGAGGTCCTGCGAGCATACATCCAGCGATGGACGATACTCAAGAATTCAGCGGAAGACATCTCAGATGAGAGTACGATCGACGCATTCAGGCGAGGTCTCCAGCGCGTCGAATTCAAAGAGCAGCTCGGACAGATGAAAGTCTGAACACTCGCACGGCTGCTAGAACTAGCCAACAGCTGGGCGGACGGAGAAGACTCCGTTCGTAATGAAACAGAAACTCACACCGCACGATCAGAGTACGACTACGACAACAACGGAGATAGAGGAGACGACAGAAGAAGGAAGCGACGCAGACGGAACTTCTACAACAACAGAGGACCTGACATGGTCGCCGCCGGTTTCTCAGACAACCGGAACGGCATGCACCGTGATGACAACAGACCACAGCGCCGAGACAACCCAGAAGACGAGCCCCAGGCTCAAAGACGAGAATGGAGGACAAGACAGCCACGCGACGGCACTCGCGCATTCCGCTCCGCCAAATAACAACTCGATGGACCGTGCTCTCTACACGGATTCAGAAATGAGCGAGGAGAGCTCAAATCATCCCACACCCTCAGGAATTGTTGAAGCTTCAACGAGTTGGCCGAGGAGAAAAACCGCTCCGTGGTTGCAGCAGCAGGACCGCTCGCAAGCATAGCAGTTGGGCCAGTCGCCCACGATGCGCCACCAGCCCCCCCTCTACCAACAAGGCAGGTGGCCGCCATCCAGGAACGGAAAAAGATGACAGAAGAAGAAAACCAATACCCAGAAGCCCACGGGAGGATCTACATGATACAAGAAGGTAGACCTTCCAACAGGCAGCAGAAACAAGTCACCAGACAAGTCTTCCTGGCAACCTCCGCACACCCGGCCTTCCCAGAGTACCTACGCGGGTCGGAGACAGAAATCTCCTTCTCCCGGGACGACCACCCGCCAGTCGTCCCCCAACCAGGGCACGCCGCGCTAGTGCTCGAGGCCAGAATCGGAAACTACGACATGTCGCGAGTGTTCATGGATGGCGGCAGCGGAATCAGCATCATCTTCACCCGAAAACTCGACGACATGCTCATCCAAAACAACGCACTCAAGTCCTCAGGCACAACTTTCCACGGAATCGTACCAGGAAAACTAGTGTACCCCCTCGGAAGGATAAGCTTGGAGGTAGTCTTCGGGAACGCGACGAACTTCCGCAAAGAAACACTTGACTTTGAAGTAGTTGATTGGAAGTCGCAATACCACGCAATTCTCGGGCGGCCAGCTTTCGCTCGCTTCATGGCTATACCCCACTACGCCTACCTCAAGCTGAAGATGCCAGGCCCAAACGGGGTCATCACAATCAGCGGCAGTTTCGTCAGATCCGACCGCTGCGACAAAGAATTCCACAAGATAGCAGAAGCATTCGTAGCCCACCAAGCCAGCAGGACCACGGGACTAACAGAAGAAGCGCTCCCGTAGAAGAAAAGAAACATCGCCCGAAGAAATCCAACACTAGGAGACAAAGCTGCTAGGACCTTAAAGCCACTACATCATCGCTCTAAAAGGAACCCACCCTCAACAGAGCCCGCCTACTCTTTGTAAGAAACAACAGGAAGATATTACATAAAATATTTTTCCACAAAATTAACTCGGCACTCGGGGGCTCGCCGAAACAGCCACCCCCCGACGCACCCTCCGCAATCGCGGCAAAATTAACTCGGCACTCGGGGGCTCGCCGAAGCAGCCATCCCCCGACGCGCCCTCCGCAATCGCGGCAAAATTAACTCGGCACTCGGGGGCTCGCCGAAACAGCCACCCCCCGACGCGCCCTCCGCAATCGCAGCAAAATTAACTCGGCACTCGGGGGCTCGCCGAAGCAGCCACCCCCCGACGCGCCCTCCGCAATCACGGCAAAATTAACTCGGCACTCGGGGGCTCGCCGAAGCAGCCACCCCCCGACGCGCCCTCCGCAATCGCGGCAAAATTAACTCGGCACTCGGGGGCTCGCCGAAGCAGCCACCCCCCGACGCACCCTCCGCAATCGCGGCAAAATTAACTCGGCACTCGGGGGCTCGCCGAAGCAGCCACCCCCCGACGCGTCCTCCGCAATCGCGGCAAAATTAACTCGACACTTGGGGGCTCGCCGAAGCAGCCACCCCGCGACGCGCCCTCCGCAATCGCGGCAAAATTAACTCGGCACTCGGGGGATCGCCGAAGCAGCCACCCCCCGACGCGTCCTCCGCAATCGCGGCAAAATTAACTCGGCACTCGGGGGCTCGCCGAAGCAGCCACCCCCCGACGCGCCCTCCGCAATCGCGGCAAAATTAACTCGGCACTCGGGGGCTCGCCGAAGCAGCCACCCCCCGACGCGTCCTCCGGAATCGCGGCAAAATTAACTCGGCACTCGGGGGCTCGCCGAAGCAGCCACCCCCCGACGCGCCCTCCGCAATCGCGGAAAAATTAACTCGACACTCGGGGGCTCGCAGAAGCAGCCACCCCCGGAGACGTCCTACGCAATCGCGGCAAACTAAAACTTAGCCCTCGGGGGCTCGCCGAAGCAGCCACCCCCCGAGACGCCCCACGCAACTACAAATGCAGACGATATATACAACCAAGAAGAAGCATACACAACGAAGGGAAAAACCTAATCTTTAGGCTCCAACTTTTCCTTAATAAGTGCACCCAGATGGCGGTCGTTCTCTTCACAAACTCGCCTCACAACTTGGTGCGCGTGCCTATCTACAGCCACGTAGTGCTCATTCATCGGATGATTCATACCACCCGGAGGACCCGACACCACCTGAGCAAAGTCCACCCCTGGCCAATGACTATGGACCAAGCCCAAAGCAGCTCGGGCTCCAGCACGAATCTGGTGATCCATCACTCGACACAACTCGGCAGGATGAGAAAATACGCGACAAAGCCTCTCAAGGGAAGAAGGAACCACCTCCAACAGATAGAACTCAGCATGAATACCACCCAACACCCGTTGGCAGTAGCCGAGAGCTTCTGGTACCCGCTCAACTCGGCGACGAAGCAACGCAAACGCTCGAGCACGAGCCCCATCTGCCCAAAAGGGATTGCTCGTCTGCACACTAGGATCATCAAGCCGCGACATCTCCGACTGAACGGCCCTCTCCTCATCCCGAGTTCGCCCTGCCAGCACTTCGAAAGTCAAGAACTACGATAAAAAACAGAGATGGCGAAAACCCACCAAAACGGAATTAAAGCAACCAAGCAGAGGCAAGACTCACCCCGCAGGAGGTCAGACAACTTCACCACCCACGAAGCAAGGCCCTCAACCACGGACTCGGCACGCTCACGCCGAGTACGCTGAACGGCCACGGACCCCTTCAGACGGACAATGTCTCGCTCAGCATCCTTCAGCCGCAAGCAAACGGACTCGTACACACCTCGCGAGCGCCATCCTTCAGCGAACTCCACGGACGAAGGAAGCCAGGAGCGGCCTACCGCAGGATGAACAAAACAAATCAAAAACAGCAAGAGGAACAGCCAAGCAGACACTCAGATAGAAGTTGCAAAAGATCAACCGTCACAACAGAGTCAGGAATTACAGACAAAGTTTCCAAACGGTGAAATCACTACTATGCCTCCCCCTCACCTATGGCAGGGGGACCCTGAGCATCTACAACTTGTTGCAGGCGACGAGCCAGCCTATCGGCTCGGTCGTCCTGCTCACCAGAATAGCACGGGATGGTCTCAACCAAGGAATCGTCAAAGGAAAACCCATGCCCTATAAGGACGACCAGGATCGTGGAAGAACCACTCACCACGCTCTCCGCCACCAGCTCCACCATATCTTTTCCATCAGGGCCGAACGGAGCGACCCAAGCACCCAGGCCATGAGGCACCTTCGTACCTTCCGGCATAAGGTGCTCGTGCGCAAGACCCACAACATTGGAAGCCCGGGCGCAGACGTCCTCGACCACTGCAACAGCACCCGCTACAGCATCAACAGCACCCTGGAGAACTCCAGACCCCGACGCAGCAGCCTCCATCGGCTTCGCACCCACAGCAGCTGCACCAAGCAAAGAAACGTCATCAAGGGAAAACAGAGGAAACAGCAATAGTTGAACACCAAACTTACACACTAGAGAGCCCGCCAAGGCGCGAAGACGTTTGCCCTCGACTGCCTCCACCTACGCATGCGCATCCTCAGCCTGGCAAAGGCGAACCAGCTCCTCATGCTGACCATGCAACTCCGCCTCCTTGGAAGCCAAGGCAGCCTCGAGAACAAAAACAATCCTCTCCGCCTTTTCGGCTTGTTTCTCGGCAGCCTGGCGACGACCTGCGAGGCAAAGACAGTACTCAGAACAAAAGACGAAGTACCCAAAAGCTCAGCAGCAAAAAGAATAAAGCTCACCATCCATAACAGATAAGGCATCTTGGGCAGACTCATGAGCCCGTTTCCAACGCTCAGCTTCAAGAACCAAACGCTCACAGTGTTGGAAAACAGGCTGCAAGAACCAGGCAATCAGGTGTTAATTAAAGACAAGACTACAAGCAACTGCAAACAGTTACTTCTAGCCTCGGGGGCTACTCCCATCGGGAGCACTGCCGTGCCCCCGATGATGAAGCAACACAGACAGGAATCATCTTACCAGTTTGGAGACATGATCGAAAGCACGAGCTTTGTCTTCAATCGCCAGACCAACACGGGCAAAGTACGGAGGACAAAGCCCAGTCGACCTAGGCTCAGGAGCAGTAGTGCCAGGCACACCAGAAGGAGACACGCCGGTAACGACACCCACAGTCGAAACGGCAGGAGTCGCCATCGGCCCAGATTGACCAGCGGCGGTCGAGTGGTCTTCAGGACGCTTGGCCGCCGCCCCAGAGCTCGTCGATTTCAGATCAGTAGCAGCCGCGCTGGTGCATGAAGCAGCCGGAGCAGGCGCAGCACTACAAAACAAATCATTATCAGTCGCAAGAGCAAGGAAAAAGAAACGGGCACTAATTCAGCAGAATCTTACCCGACACGCGCGCCACGAGGGCGCCCCAACCTCCCAAGCCTGGCCCTCTTGGGAGGAAGGGCCGGAGCAACAACCGAAGGGGAAGGCCCAACAAAAGGAGCAGCAGAAGGGACAACATCACCTAACGCGGCATGATCTTCAGCATCCAAGGGGCGCGACCGCTTCACACGGAAGGGACTCGAGTCCTCACTATCTCCGGTCTCCACTAGCACAATCTCAACATTAACAGACGGCACAGCGCCACCAGTTGCGGAAGCTTCAGGCTCTTCACGAATATCGGCGTATTCCGGCAGCGGAGGATTACACGGCACTGGAGCATGGCCCTGCAAATCAAGCAATGTCAACAACAAAACAAAACGAAGTACTCGCCCAAACAAATAAAGGAACATGGGCACCAACCGGTGGCGGAGGATGATCAGAAGCATATGGAAGGACAAGGCGCATCTCGGAAATACTAGAGCACTTGGTCACATGCTGGATACGAGCCAGCAAGGCATCAGGTTCTAGCTCTTCAGGCGAGCATCTCGTCGAGTCATCGAGCCCCTCGTACTGCCACATAGGGCGATCCCGATGCTGCAACGGTTGAACTCGCCTCCCCATAAACACAGAGATAAGCTGACAACCAGTCAAGTTATCCTTCAAGACAGAAATCCTCTCCAGAAATGGAGTCAGTACAGACGAATCCGCCTCGGTCAGAGAATGAGACCATGAAGGTTGTCTGACCGCTCGTGCGCCTGAATTGAAAGAAGCAAGACCAAATCGCTGACCAACAACGCAGCGATCCCTCAGATAAAACCAGCCTTTCCGCCAGCCACTAACGGAATCGATCTTCTCCAAGTCAAAGTATGAATGTTTATCCCCAATGGAGATACCCACTCGACCCACGGCGTATTCACAGTTCGTCCTTTTTACATTAAAAAGGCGTCTCCAAAGTCCCCAATGGGGATAAATCCCCAGGAAAGCCTCACAAAGGGTGATACAACACGCAATGTGCAAAATCCCATTGGGAGTAAGGTCATGCAATTGGAGCCGATAGGAATACAGCAAGCCCCGAACGAAAGGATGCAGCGGAAGAGCAAACCCACGGTGGAAGAAAGCTTGGAAGCATACCCGCTCATCCGCCGCCGGCGCTGGAGTCGACTCATCACCAGGAAGACGAGCATCGCCCGCCACCACCACCCCATCAGCAACCAGCACATCCAGATCTTCCGCCCCGAACGTGGACCGCTCCCACTTGCCAGACATCTTGGCCGACTCAATGGCAGCACGGGAGCGCTTGGACATAGATCTCACAGCAGCACGTAGAGAAGAAAAGACGACAGCTCAGGCACACGAAGGAAAACAGAGAAAGAGGAGGAAGGCAATGGCTGGGTAAAATCTACAATTCACCCGGTCGCATGGTATTTAACTCAAGAGCCCGGCAAACAGGGCCACCGGCCAACCTTTTTGCCCAGTAAAAATGTGCCACGATCCCGTACAGAGGCGAAAAGCATGGAAAATCCAACCGGCGCAGTAAACAGCACCGCCCACTACGCGCGCAAAAAGAGGACCATGATCGCGCGACGCGAAAATCTCGGCGGGACAGCGTCAAGTCATTTCACACGATAGACCACAGCGGTCAACAAATGGCAGAAGACCACGCCAACGTCATATCGCAGCAAGGCGTATGCAGTACGCCATCAAGGCCAACAGATTCCATCTTTCAGATCTTTTCCCCCAAGGAACAAAAACATCTTACTCCCATTGGGAGCGTACATCATAAGAATCCCGGGTGCTCCCTGAAAGTGCTATCTTGCCCTTAATTATATTTTGATGTTGATGAAAATTTACATATAGAGGACTAATCATGTGTGCCAAGTATATCTCAGGTTTTAGTCCTCGTTGCGGTGTGTTGGTGGATCAAGGACATTCTAGTCATGTCAATGTGCTCAAGAAACGGTATTAAAGTGTAAGATTTTCGGTTTATCTTGAGTATAGGGATCCCCGCACTATTAAGAGGGGATCAGTGGGTTTGTGTTTAAGATTTTCTCAAAGCTAATTAAAAACAACAAACATCTCGACACAAAAGTGGAGCCCCAAAGTAAAAATATGATCACTGCTTTCGGGCGTCCGACGTGTTTCGGACGTCCGACATTTCAAAGTTTCGGACGTCCGACATCTCGTATTTTGGTTATCATAATAAAGGTCAGTAGATATGCAAAAATGACGGGCTTCCGACGAACTTCGGACGTCCGATCCGTCGGACGTCCGAACTCTGTCGGACTTCCGTTGAGCTATTGTTCTTTTTCTTGCGATGTTCATTGCTGCACCCACATATCACACTTCGGACGTCCGACCTGGCTCGGACGTCCGACATGTGAACTTTCGGACGTCCGACACTTACACAGGATTATTCTTCCAACGGCCATTTCGCCTCTTGGACTATAAATACCCCCTCACTCCCACTTGTGAGGGTTGACCACTTCATTTAAGACACCCAAGAACACAAGTTCTCCCTCTCACTCTCTCCCTCACCAAATCTCAGATCCCGGAGAGATCCTTGAGAGTTCTTGACGGATCTTTCACCCAGTGATAGATCCGCCCCTTCCCCATCTTCCAACCAAAGCAAATCGCGTTTTGAGCAAGTCTTGAGCATTTCCCATTGATCTTGTTACTCTTGGAGGTTGGAGACTCCTAGGCGGGTAGGAGTTCTTCGGAGAGGAATCGACCATTGTGATTACCCCCGTTGAGTTTGTGAGGGTTTGGTGACCACCTTTAAGGTCAACCGGTAGTGGTTGGGAATCGCCTTCGTGGTGATATCTCAAGGGGAATAGAGGGAGCCTTCGTGGCGTTGGTGTGCCTTCGTGGTTTCACCCACTCTCTCCGAACGGTGAGTAGCTTCCCTCCAAGGAAGTGAACATCGGGATACATCGTTGTCTCCGCGTCATTCGGTTATCCCTACTCTTTTCCCTTACTACTTGTACTACCGTATTATTTGCCCCTCACTTCCTTGTGTGTATTGTGCTTACCGTTTATCTTGTCTTTGCTAAATAAACTTTGCAATTATTAGGCACACTTTGTTTTCCGTACTATTGCTTAAAAATTGCTAAGTAGTGATAAAATTTGTAATAAGACCTATTCACCCCCCCTCTAGGTCTATCTCGATCCTTTTCAATTGGTATTAGAGCCTCGTGCTCTATTCTTGTGGCTTAACCGCCCTAGAGCGAGATGACCAAGAACGGCATCCCCGAAAGCTCGGGTGCCAATGTGGAGGAGGTTGCAATTGCTGCGGATGCCGCGCGTTCGGAAGCCGAGAGATTGGCTACCGAACAAAGGGCCACCGCACAAGCTGCGTTGCCTCCCTCCACGGGGCATGTTAGTTATGAGATTGAGGATCCCAAGTTATTCACCTCCGGAGATATGGAAAAAGCCTTGAAAAAGGCTTTGGACAATCAAAGGAAGGAAATGGAAGCCTCCTTTGCTAGGTTAAAGGCTTCGGCGTCGGAGTCACAAACGTCAAGTGGTGCGGACCCTAGGTCTCCACAGGCGACCTTTGTGCACCCCGGTTCCGAGGCTCCCTTGCAAAGAGGCGGTCCCTACCAATGGGACTATCCGGCTCCTAGGCTTGTGGAACCTAAGTATAATTTCAACGGCAATCCGCCGGTACTAACCGAGAATACTAACTTTTTGGATTGGAAAAGTCTTATGGCAGATTATCTTAGGTTTGTGTGTGAACCAATGTGGAACCTCATCGACTCCGGAAAAGGCTATTATCCGGTTGATCCAAACAACCTTACTCCAAGTGAAGTGTTTGATCGACATCTCAACCTTGCGGCTATTGGGTTCTTGAAGAGAGGAATGGATGAGTTGACACGTGCACCATTTCTTCATATCACCAATGCCAAGGAAATGTGGGATACTCTTCTCATTGCCAAATCCGGCACCGGGTCTCTTCAAATGACAAGATATGAGACCGCAAAGAATGCATTGCACAACCTTCACATGAAGAAAGATGAGTCACCTCAACAACTTCATATGCGTCTCAAGGTTCTCTCTGCTCACGTCCAGTCCTTCACATGTGAAAAATCTTTGGATGGATATCAAATCACCAACCGTTACCTTGTGGACAAAATGTTGAATGCTCTCATGGTGTATTCTCATCAAATGGTGTGGGAATTGAGGCGTATGCCCGACTTCTTCAAGATGACACCGGATGATGTGATTGCCACCTTCTTGCAATATGAAGAGCACCTGAAGGAGTCTAAGAGGCTCCTTGCCACATATGGTGGTCCGTCCTCAAACCTTGCTCTCAAGGCTAGGCTCGAGGAGTTTGATGATGATGAGGAAGAAGATGAGTATGAAGATGATGATAACTCCGATGATGGTCCCTCATATGATGATATGGCTCTCTTTGTGAATAAATTCACCAAAGGGGACTTCAAGGGAAGATTCCAAAAGAAGAAGACAAGAAACTGCTACAACTGTGAGAGACCGGGACATTTTGCGGAGGAGTGTCCATATGAGAAAAGAGAGGACAAACCTCGATTTCCTCGGAAGGATGTCGCCAAGAAGCTCCCAAACCCTCTCAACAACAAGTTCAAGAAGAAAGCATTGTTGGCACTTGAAGGGTCCGATCCCGAGGATGTTGGTGGTGTGGCCGGAGTTGCTCAAGATACACAAAAAACATTGAAGCTCCTCAACAAGGAAGGTGAAGTTGTAAACTACAACTACATGAGTGACTACACCGGCAATGCACACAAGTGTCTTATGGCCAAGTTGGTTGATGATGACACTCCCTCCTCTTCGGATAAGATCAAGGTAACTCCTATTGATGAGTCCTTCATGTTCTCTTCCGAATCTCATGATGAATTTCATGATGCGGAAAGTGATGATGCTCATGTTATATGTGAAGATTTGTTGGTTGCCAAAGTGAACAAAGTGATGAGCTCTCTCAAAGGCAACAAGCTCAAAATGTTTCAATTACTTATGGATGTGGTGGGTAAGCACTCCACAACCATTAAGGATCTTGAAATCCTCCTCACCGAGGAAAAGGAGAACTATACTCTCCTTGAGCAAAAAATTGACTTTGAGGAAGCTCGAAATGACAACTTATGCAAAGTTGTTCACGCATCAAACGACTTAAATGACAAGCATGTTGCCTCCTTGAAAAAGGCTAATGAAATATGTAAAGAGCTTGCTAATGATATGAGCAAACTTGTGGAGCTAAACACCTCTCTTTCTAAGGAGGTTGAGGTACTCACCTTGTCCCTCAAGACAAAAGATGAGGAACTCACCATCCTTAAGAAAAATCTCGAGGCCCACAAACTTGCTCATATAAAAACAATTACGAAGATGGCTCCTCCAACTATTGTGCATATTGATGCTTGTGCTACTAACTCTACTCTTGATCAAGCATCTCTCATTGAGGAGAACTTAGCTCTTCATGCTCAACTAAAGAAGGGTCTCTTGACTTGTGCCCAAGGCGAGAAAAATCTAAATGATGTACTAAATCATCACAAGGAGTCCTTTGCTAAGGAGGGACTTGGTTTTGATCCAAGTACGAGTGTGACAATGGATGTCACCCTTAGCAAAGGATCAACTCCTCAAAAGGTGATCTTTGTTCGTGAAGGGCACAAGGACAAAGGTAAGAAGAAAGTTGATGAGGTTGGTGTTGGGAGTGGGAAGGCCACTAGGGGCAAGTCCATTCCCAACAAGAAGAAAGAAAAGATTCCCCCATCCTATGTGCTCCGTAAGTCAAAGGATGGAGATGTGTATGCCAAATTCATTGGACCCCGTAATGCTTTTCGTTTCTATGCTATTTGGGTTCCAAAGACCCTTGTTACTAACCTTAGAGGTCCCATTGCGAAATGGGCACCTCTAACCAAAGCCTAAACGTGTGTGTAGGGTACTTTCTCCGGTGGAGTCAAATGGGTGGTTGATATTGGATGCACAAATCATATGATCGGAGAAAGTCGTTTGCTCAAGGACTTCATGGATGCAATACAACCATATATGAGCATTGTCTTTGGTGGTGGTTCCAAGGGAAAGGTACTTGGGTTGGGCAAGGTGGCTATCACCAATGACATGTCACTTGCTAATGTCATGCTTGTCCAATCCCTTCAATACAATTTGATTTCCGTTCGTCAATTAGCTTCTGTTGGTTATGATACACTATTTGGTCTAACTAGTGTGAAAGTCTTTAGGAGAGATACTCTCGAAGTGGCCTTTGTTGGAGAGTTGGATGGAAACCTTTATACGGTTGATTTCTCGAAAGAGAGCACGTACCATGCAACTTGTCTAATGGCCAAGGCCGACAAGGGGTGGCTATGGCATCGCCTGCTAGCCCATGTTGGCATGAGAAATCTAAAAGATCTCCTAAAGGGTGAACACATCCTCGGACTAACAAACGTGTCTTTTGAGAAAGATCGTGTGTGTAATGCGTGCATCGCCGGGAAGCAACATCAAGCAAAGCACACCCCCAAAAATGTTGTGTCAACTTCTAGGCCCTTGGAGCTCCTTCATGTGGATCTCTTCGGGCCTCCATCATGGGATAGTCTTGGTGGAAAGAAATATGGTCTTGTCATTGTCGATGATTACTCAAGATACACGTGGGTGTTCTTCCTCAAGTCCAAGGATGAGACGAAGGCCACCTTCATCGATTTTGCCAAGCAAGCCCAAAGAAAATACAACATGGCTATCTTGGCAATAAGAAGTGACAATGGCTCCGAGTTCAAGAACTACACCTTGGAAGAATTCCTGAGTGATGAGGGGATTGAGCACCAATATTCCGGACCATATACCCCTCAACAAAATGGTGTAGCCGAGAGGAAGAACCGCACTCTTGTGGAGATGGCCCGGTCTATGTTGGATGAGTACAAGTCTCCTTATAGCTTTTGGGCCGAAGCCATCAACACCGCATGTCATGCGTCAAACCGGCTCTTTATTCGCAAGATATTGATGAAGACCCCATATGAACTTCTAACCGGACACAAGCCAAACTTCAAGTACTTCCGTGTATTCGGTTGTAAGTGTTTCTTTCTCAATAAGAAAGATAGGTTAGCAAAGTTTCAATCCAAAACAATTGAGGGTATATTTGTTGGGTATGCTTCAAACTCTCACGCCTATAGAGTCTACAACAAATCCACCGGATGTGTTGTGGAAACTTGTGACGTGGAGTTTGATGAATTTAATGGCTCTCATGGGGAGCAAGTTGATCTAAGTGATGTAGGTAATAATGAAGATTCCTCTCAAGATATTTTGACTATGGGCATTGGAGATCTTGTGCCCATAGCTCAAGTGCCTAGAGATGATGAGGTTGATGATGGGCCAAGGGTTTCCCCAACACAAGCACCTCCTCCTACCACTCAAGATCCAATTGCTCATGATGAGCCCATTATCCAAGAACAAGAACAAGACCCTCCACAACCCGATGTGTCCACTGAATCACAAGTTGTGGGTGCGGTTGATCCACGTGATCGACTTGACCGTCTTTGCTTTGGAGAAAATGATGAAATTGAGGATGGCTCCGCCCTTGATGATGAACCAAATGTTGCCCATGATCCCGAATGGGAAGAGCCTATTGAAACTCCAACTTCCATCATGCCATTGGTGGCTAGACGGGTTGATGTTGACAAGATCCTCACGGGATTGGGGCAAGGTATAGTTACTCGTCGTCAACTTATGAACTTTTGCGCTCACTTCTCGTTTGTGTCGTGTATTGAACCACTTAGGGTCGAACAAGACCTTGAGGATGCGGATTGTCTCATTGCAATGCAAGATGAGCTCACTAGCTTCACACGGAATGAAGTTTGGTCTCTCGTGGAGAGACCTTCCGGTCATGATCATAACATCATTGGAACCAAGTGGATATTCAAAAACAAGCAAGATGAATATGGTAATATCATTCGAAACAAGGCAAGACTAGTGGCTCAAGGGTACTCCCAAGTTGAAGGCTTGGACTTTGATGAGACCTTTGCTCCCGTTGCTCTCCTTGAATCTATACGCATGTTTCTTGCTTATGCCGCATTCAATGGATTTCCATTATTTCAAATGGATGTGAAAAGTGCTTTTCTTAATGGTCCTCTACAAGAGGATGTATATGTAGCTCAACCACCCGGCTTTTGTGACCCTCATCACAAGGACCACGTGTACAAACTTCATAAGGCATTATATGGTCTTAAGCAAGCCCCTAGGGCTTGGTATGACCATCTTAGGAAGTTTTTACTCGAGGAAGGATTTGTGAGAGGTGTCAATGATGCCACTCTTTTTACCAAGAGAACAAATGGTGAATTTCTCATATGCCAAATCTATGTAGATGACATCATATTTGGTTCACCTAATCCATCTTTGTGCAAGTGGTTCTAGGAAACTATGACCAAGAACTTTGAGATGTCCATGATGGGGAGCTTGAAGTACTTCCTTGGATTTCAAATCGAGCAATTTGCCGAAGGAACCTTCATCTCTCAAACAAAGTACATTCAAGACATGCTCGTGAAGTTTGGTATGAAGGATGCCAAGCCATGCAAGACGCCCATGCCAACCAAGGGATATCTAGATCAAGACCTTTCCGGTATTCCATTTGATGCTACTCTTTATCGTTCTATGATTGGGTCATTGCTTTACCTTTGTGCATCTAGACCGGATATCATGCTTAGCGTAGGAATGTGTGCAAGATATCAAGCCTCTCCCATGGAGAGTCATCATTTGGCGGTTAAGCGCATTCTTAGATACCTTGTTCATACTCCTTTATTGGGTCTTTGGTACCCCAAGGAAGCCAAGTTTGATCTCTTGGGGTACACCGATGCGGATTGGGCCAGAGATAAGGTGGATCGGAAGTCAACATCCGGTTCATGCCAATTTCTTGGGCGCTCATTGGTGAGTTGGCATTCCAAGAAGCAAAATTGTGTCTCCCTCTCCACCGCTGAAGCCGAGTATGTGGCCGCCGCAAGCTGTGCTACTCAAGTTCTATGGATGAGGCAAACCTTGAAGGACTATGGCCTCACCTACAAGAAGGTACCCGTCTTATGTGACAATGAAAGTGCTATCAAGATTGCCAACAACCCTTGTCAACATCCCCGCACCAAGCATATTGACATTCGTCATCACTTCATACGGGATCATATTCAAAAGGGTGATATTGTTCTTGCACATGTGGGCACCGACAAGCAACTTGCCGACATCTTCACCAAGCCATTGGATGAAGCAAGGTTTTGCCAACTAAGGGGTGAACTTGGTATCTTGGAACGTTATAGCTTTACGACTTAGGGGTATCTTGCTCTCATTCATGCACATAGCAACTATCTTGTCTAGATGTAGGCATATCTGTAGGGGGAGACACTCAATCAATGAGTTCTCGCCTTCTACATGATGCATAAATGAATTCCCACATCAACAATCCGCGTGCTCACCACGGTGAATCCACGTGTAGCGGTTATCGATGGAGTAAGTGTCTTTGAACCCAAGGTACATCTTCGCGGTGTCAAAGCACTATACACTCAAACATGGTGACTTCGGTCACCACCTCTCCTTTGCGAAAGGTTTGCTTTGATCCTTCATGTGTGTGCACCCAGTGCTATGGTTTTGTATGCTTATCTACTGTTTTCCCCTGACATGATTGTTTGATCCTCTAGCGTCCACCTTATTCTTCATGTTTTCGGGCCTATTCGTCAACTTCCAGTAGCCTGTCGGACTTCCGTTGGACTTCGGACGTCCGACGCGTCGGACGTCCGAAACCCGTCGGATTTCCGAAATTACCTGTTGTCCACACCTGGAGCTCCAGTCTGTTCGGTCCGCTTAGAATCCGCCCGCTTCGGATATCCGTTGGCTGTCGGACGTCCTCCGCGTCGGACGTCCGAAACGCATCGGACGTCCGAAGTGGGCTGCCCTATAAAAACTGGGCGTCCGGCCGAGGGGGGCAGTTTTCCTTCCCCTCGGTCGTTCCCCTCAGGACCCCTCCTGTGCCTCCACTGCCTGAAGTCGCCGCCGTCCGCCCCGGCCTCCCTGGTGCTCCTCTCCCCCGGATCTCCTCCCCCGCGGTACCTCTCGTCCCGATCTACCTTTCCATCCGATTGGTTTTTGCCCTGGTTGCCTGTTTCTTGCCTCATTCTTGCATCTCCTTCCTCTAGGGATTCGCAATGGTGAGGAAAAAAACTTGCGGTCGCAAGGATCGTGAGGCCTCTGGTTCCCGTGGTATGCGTTTCCCTAGCGTTCTATCCTTCGCGTGTCTTTCCTTGTTGATTAGGGTTTCGTACTCATTCTCCTCATATATGGCTAGGTGGTTCCGGGGATGAGCCGCCTCGTCTTCGTCGCCGTATGAAGCATCCTACGTACACGGAACCCTCCTCGGACAGTGAGCACACTCCTAACGAGGAGGATAGTCCCTATGCTTCTGAGTCTGAGGCTGGCGAGGAGTTTGTCGTTGAAGAAGATGATCCCCCAGTGGTGACTCGCCCCTCCAAACTTGGGGTGCGTCGCCCGACTAAGGGCTCCTCATCGGCGTCTGGTGCTCGTGCTGGTGTTGATCCTGATGATGCGCCTCCTATCCCGATACATATCTCGTCTGAGCCGGTGGTTGCTACTGGACGTATGATGGCAGATTACTCGAAGATCTCTTTAGATGCCTACCGCAAGCTTCGCCGTGTTAATCAGTTTGAGTCTCCTCAGGACTGTCTGGACAGCCGATTCCGGACCAATGTGCAGGCCGATATCTTCACCTCAGTTGCAGTTCGTCAGGATCTTGCTAACTCACATGCCTGCATCCCCCTTGACTTCATCCGGGAGAATCCAGACAAATTTCCCGGTGTGATGGAGCTTATTGAGTCTGTGGGGCTCGGTCCAGTGTTCAGCTTTCGGCATGACTGGAACTCTGATGCGATCCTTAAGTTCTATGCCACCTGCTACTTTCACACCAATCACCGGGAGATCTCATGGATGACTGGGGAGCAGCAGTGCACAGCCACCTTTGCTCAGTTTCAGAGGGTTCTGCACATTCGCGCCTCTGGAGTCCGGATTCATGCCTCTACCAAGGAGAAGCCCAAGGGGATCAATGACTGTCTGTGCTTTATTAAGTCTGGGATTCGTGGTGATGACACCTACAGGAAGGCCAATGACATATCCATTTGGAAGCAGCCCTATAGGTTCCTCTACCAGTGCATTCTTCGGACTCTTTATCCCAAGTCTGGTGACAAGACTCATTGCAGCAGCTCGGCTATCACACTGATGTGCCATATCCATGAATCTCCTCAGAAGCGTCTTGATGTGGTCCACTATCTCTGGCACGAGATTCGGATGGCGAGTCTTCAGCAGCGTCGCCAATATCCGCATGCACCGTTCATCATGGCTCTCATTCAGTCCGTCGTCTCCTCCCCAGTGGAGATCACTCAGCACCACGCTGTTTGGTCCATTCCGGAGCACATGTACTTTGATGCTCCTGAGGTTGGTCTGACATGCCCTGTTCCGATACACACCACGGTTCGTGGTAACCTTGAGCGTCAGTCTGTGCAGCAGGCTCCTCTGCGCCGTATGGCTCAGTTTTTGGGAAAGGCCCAAGCGGCTATGATGCGTGCTATTTCATTCAACTGCCACTCCAACCACACGGTGGTCTCGCGCCTTATCCAGTCCAAGAACACCCTCAAGGCTCGTCTGCGTGCACATGGCTAGGCCAATGTCAGTGATGATGAGCGCCTTCCGGATGCTCCTCCCGCTGATCTTGGATTCGATTTTCCTTCTGGACCAGAGTGGGAGGATTTCTTCCCTGGAGACCCTGGTGCTAGTGGCAGTGGGACTCACTAGTTTGTCAGCGCGTGTGCCCCTTTTTGGTCCTTGATGCCAAAGGGGGAGAGTCATATGTCATATGTGGTTATTTTGGTGTCTAGGTGTTCGTGACTTGATTATGTCGTTAAGTGGGATCTGGTGTGTGTAAGACCTTTATGTGTGCTTGTCTTGTGTACTGTGTTAATGCATTATGTACCTTGTGTTGCGCTTGGTGTTGCTCTTGTGTTTGGCTGGCTTGTGGCATTATTGGTCTACTATGTTTGGTGCAATCTAATATTACATCTCCATAATCAATGATTGCGCCTTGATATCATGTATTGTGACTCGCTCCAAAATGTGTGCATCTTGTGTGAAAATAGAGAATCTTATATGCACACATTAAGGGGGAGCTCATTGTAAAACTTGCCCCCACCAAAAGCATATTGTTGAATAATTTTTGGGAGCTATATGTATGTTGTCATCAACTACCAAAAAGGGGGAGATTGAAAGTGCTATCTTGCCCTTAATTATATTTTGATGTTGATGACAATTTACATATAGAGGACTAATCATGTGTGCCAAGTATATCTCAGGTTTTAGTCCTCGGTGCGGTGTGTTGGTGGATCAAGGACCATCTAGTCATGTCAATGTGCTCAAGAAACGGAATTAAAGTGTAAGCTTTTCGGTTTATCTTGAGTATAGGGATCCCCGCACTATTAAGAGGGGATCAGTGGGTTTGTGTTTAAGATTTTCTCAAAGCTAATTAAAAACAACAAACATCTCGACACAAAAGTGGAGCCCCAAAGTAAAAATATGATCACTGCTTTCGGGCGTCCGACGTGTTTAGGACGTCCGACATTTCAAAGTTTCGGACGTCCGACACACTTCGGACGTCCAACATCTCGTATTTTGGTTATCATAATAAAAGTCAGTAGACATGCAAAAATGACGGGCTTCCGACGAACTTCGGACGTCCGATCCGTCGGACGTCCAAACTCTGTCAGACTTCCATTGAGCTACTGTTTTTTTTTCTTGCGATGTTCATTGCTGCACCCACATATCACACTTCGGACGTCCGACCTGGCTCGGACGTCCGACATGTGAACTTCCGGACGTCCGATACCTGACGGACGTCCGACACTTACACAGGATTATTCTTCCAACGGCCATTTCGCCTCTTGGACTATAAATACCCCCTCACTCCCACTTGTGAGGGTTGACCACTTCATTTAAGACACCCAAGAACACAAGTTCTCCCTCTCACTCTCTCCCTCACCAAATCTCAGATCCCGGAGAGATCCTTGAGAGTTCTTGACGGATCTTTCACCCAGTGATAGATCCGCCCCTTCCCCATCTTCCAACCAAAGCAAATCGCGTTTTGAGCAAGTCTTGAGCATTTCCCATTGATCTTGTTACTCTTGGAGGTTGGAGACTCCTAGGCGGGTAGGAGTTCTTCGGAGAGGAATCGACCATTGTGATTACCCCCGTTGAGTTTGTGAGGGTTTGGTGACCACCTTTAAGGTCAACCGGTAGTGGTTGGGAATCGCCTTCGTGGTGATATCTCAAGGGGAATAGAGGGAGCCTTCGTGGCGTTGGTGTGCCTTCGTGGTTTCACCCACTCTCTCCGAACGGTGAGTAGCTTCCCTCCAAGGAAGTGAACATCGGGATACATCGTTGTCTCCGCGTCATTCGGTTATCCCTACTCTTTTCCCTTACTACTTGTATTACCGTATTATTTGCCCCTCACTTCCTTGTGTGTATTGTGCTTACCGTTTATCTTGTCTTTGCTAAATAAACTTTGCAATTATTAGGCACACTTTGTTTTCCGTACTATTGCTTAAAAATTGCTAAGTAGTGATAAAATTTGTAATAAGACCTATTCACCCCCCCCCCTCTAGGTCTATCTCGATCCTTTTCACTCCCTCACCTAAAGGTTAGCCACGTGCTCGAGTGAACACTCGCACTTATAAGAGTCTCGGGTGCTCCCTCAACTCGACGAAAGACAAACAAACGTTCGCCAAGACCATACGGCGCTAAGAGTCCCGAGTGCTCCCTCACCTGAAGAGCCGAAAAAAGGCATTCGAGTGACTACTCGCGAAAAACCCCCCGACTGAGCACTCGAAAACAAAGCTCCTCGGGTGAATGAGTGAACAGCTCGCTTGATGTTTTGTTCCAAGCGGGTGCAATGCTATAAGGCTCCGCGCCTCAAAAACACACTTTCTTGGAACACGATACACTGTGCCCAGATGCCACGCAAGATTAGCGTGTAGGTAAGACCCCGCTGCGAAGTTCGGCAGGGCTGGGACTTGCCGAAGAGCGATTTCACTCCCAACCTTTCCCATGCGCAGAGCATGATAGATAAGCCGGGCGGACGCGCCTTAGGCTACACACATTACTGGCGGCAAATGAACACCGTAAGACCTGAAGCGACCGAACTTTTGCTCGACACCAGTGTTCCAAGCTCACGTCGAGGGACGTGGGTTTGATTGAACTACTGTGGTATTTTCCCTAGTGCAATTCACCAAGGATCGATCCGTCGACTCCTTGGGCCCTTTCAGCTTAGCATCCCTCGAAACAGGTTTTGTCATGGCCACCAAACTGACAGCGACCCACAGATGAACCATGCATATCAATGAACGACATATAAATGTACTCGAGTCCCTGCGCGACTCTTCGAGTCCCCCAGGCACTCGGGGGCTACTGAAGAGGGGGTTACCCCACGACTCCTACGGATGAGCCCACCTGGTGTCCATGAAGGCAGAAGGCCCATGAAGATACGGCCCCGGCCCACTAGATGGCACCGACGTAGAAGTCCTCGACTCACAGGGAAGGTGCGAAGACCTGCCGTAAGGAGCAAGCTAGGGTTAGGAAAGTTTACTTGTACACGTAGATGAATTCCCCGAGACCTAGCCCGGTATATAAGGGCTAGGAGGGGCGACGCCAAAGATATCCAATCTCACCTGTAACCCTAGCCCTGAGCGCTCCAGCCTCGGCTTCCTCTGTAATCGCATCTCCCTAATCAATAATATCGAGCAGGAGCGAGCCTCCCTGTTTGTCGACGAGCCATCGTCCAACCTGCGCCTCTCATGACTAACCAGGGTCCCTGACCATGGGATTTTCCGGGGTTGATCCCCGTCAGAAAGATAAATTAAGCAGGAAATAAATAGCGGGTGTAAACAGTATTGGAAATATGGACCGGGATCCCATGATGTTCACTAGTGATGTCTCTCTCCCAAAAGACGATAAAATAGCCGTGCGAGGTAAACAAATTACAGCTGGGCAATTGACAGGATTATGTGCGCAAACCAGTGCTAACTATGCTATAAAGAAAGGCAGAGGCTCAAAAGCATGGGCGGTACGCCAAGACAAGTAGACCGAAATCCATCTGCATCTACCAACTAATCATCCACCTTGAGATATCTATCCAGAACATCTCGCTAGTATTAAGTTGTGAATCCCACCCAAAGTGTAAACTCAAAGCAACAGACAACTGCGTTAAAGAACATTGCGTAAAGTAAACAATCCTTGCACCCGCAAGTACAAGCACCGTTGTTTTCTCCCTTGTGGCAACACATCCCCTAGACTCATGTTTCTGTCACTCAAGCTAGTCATCGGGGGGCATGAACCCACAATCATGCATAACGCTCCCTTTTGGAGTTACTACCTACTACTTGGCCAAAGCAATAAACAACAACGGAGAACATGCAAGAATTACTCAAGAACATAAATATAAAAAAAAGAGAATTAAATATATTACTCAAACACAATCTGAACATAGTCTCATAATCCATCGGATCCCAACAAACTCAGCATAGCAACAACAAAAAGATTATACATGTGCCTCAATCATGTAGGGAATCTCACGAGGTCTAATCCATGAAGAACAAATAGGGGAGGAGAACATCACATAGCTACTGATCATAGACCCATGGTCCAAGGTGGACTACTCACGGTTCATTCGGGGAGCATCCATGGTGGTGGAGAAGCTCCCGGAGGTGGTTCCTCCCTCCGGCAGGGTGCCGGGAAGAGGTCTCCTGGTGCTCCCAATCTTGGAAGCGCGGCGGCGGCGGAACAGAGGAGAGATCGCGAAAAAGGGTTCTGTCCCCGAGGGTTTCTCTTCACGGGGAATAAATAGGCTAAGGGGGCAGCCAGAGGTGGACCAGGGGGCCCAGGCGCCCCCCTAACGCGGCCTAGGGGGTGGCCGCGCCAGGTGGTCGCATGGGCCACCCCTGGGCCCCCTCTGGCCCCACTAGGGCTCTTCTAGAAGGTTCCCGTACGCTGATTTTTCCTATATTTTTCCCAGAAATTTTCTCGCACTTTAAATAATGTGAAAACCTGAAATACAAAAACAGCAGAAAACAGGAACTGGCACTAGGGTGCACTGAGTTAATAGGTTAGTCCAAATATGATCAAAAGTGTATGGAAGTTCATCAATATCATAACAATATCACACAAAATAGGCAATGAGCATGCAAAAATTATAGATACGTTTTGGACGCATCAGTGGGTACATCCAGTTCATTGTGTTCCTAAGAAAGGAGGTATGACTGTTGTTCCTAATGATAAAAATGAACTAATACCTCAGCGAACTATTATTGGATATAGAATGTGTATTGATTTCAGGAAGTTGAACAAGGCCACCCGGAAGGACCACTATCCTCTGCCCTTTATTGATCAGATGCTTGAGCGGCTGTCTAAAAACACCCACTTTTGCTATCTTGATGGGTATTCTGGCTTCTCTCAGATTCATGTTAACACCGCGGATCAAGAGAAGACCACTTTCACGTGTCCTTACGGTACTTATGCTTATAGGCGTATGCCGTTTTGTTTGTGTAATGCACCTGCTACTTTTCTGAGATGTATGTCTGCTATATTTCATGGTTTCTGTGAAGAGATTGTGGAGGTCTTCATGAACGACTTTTCCTTCAATGGAACTTCCTTTGACCACTGTCTCCACAATCTTAATAAAGTTTTGCAAAGATGTGAAGAAACAAATTTGGTGCTTAATTGGGAGAAGTGCCATTTCATGGTTAACGAATGTATAGTTCTTGGTCACAAGATTTCCGAAAGGGGATTGAAGTGGACAAGGAAAAGATTGAAGCTATTGAAAGGATGCCCTATCCAAGGGACATCAAAGGTATTCGTAGTTTTCTCGGTCATGTTGGTTTCTATAGAAGATTTATCAAGGACTTTTCTAAGACCTCGAGACCCCTCACCAATCTTCTCCAGAAGGACGTTCCTTTTGTATTTGATAAAGATTGTAAGGAAGTCTTCGAAGTTCTTAAGAAAGCTTTGATAACCGCTCCAATAGTACAACCACCTGACTGGAATTTGCCCTTTGAAATTATGTGTGATGCTAGTGATTTTGTTGTTGGAGCTGTTTTAGGACAAAGGGTTGATAAGAAGTTGAATGTTATACACTATGCTAATAAAACCCTTGATAGTTCTCAAAAGAATTATGCTACTACCGATAAGGAATTCTTGGCAGTGGTGTTTGCTTGTGATAAGTTTAGGCAGTATATTGTTGATTCTAAGGTTATTATTCATACTGACCATGTTGCCATTAAGTATCTTATGCAGAAAAAGGATGTCAAACCAAGGCTCATAAGATGGGTACTCCTTCAAGAATTTGATTTGCAGATTGTCGATAGAAAAGGAGAAGACAATCCGGTGGTGGACAACCTTTCAAGGATGGAAGATATTCCGCGCGATCCTATTCCAGTCAACGACAGTTTTCCATATGAACAACTTGTTGTTGTAAAAGTACAATCTCATTCCGACCCTTGGTTTGCCGATTATGCTAATTTTATCGTTGCAAAGTTTTTGCCTCCAGGTTTTACATTTCAGCAGAGGAAGAAATTCTTCACGGATTTGAGGCATTACTTTTGGGATGACCCACATCTTTATAAAGAAGGTGCGGACGGGATCGTAAGAAGGTGTATACCAGATCACGAGCAGAAAGACATTCTTCGACAATGTCACAATAGTCCCTATGGAGGACATCATGTCGGTGAAAGGACCGCACATAAAGTTCTACAATCAGGTTTTTATTGGCCTACTATTTTTAAGGACGCCAGAAGGTACGTTATATCTTGCGATAAGTGTCAGAGAGTTGGTAACATTAGCAGGAGAAATGAGATGCCTATGTATTACTCACTAGTAATCGAACCTTTCGATTGCCGGGGTTTTGATTTTATGGGTCATTTTCCTCCTTCACACAAGTACACACACATCTTAGTTGCTGTTGATTATGTAACCAAGTGGGTTGAAGCAATCTCCACTGAGAGTGCTGATCACAAGACATCTTTGAAAATGCTAAAGGATGTAATTTTTCCTAGGTTTGGTGTACCAAGGTACCTCATGACAGATGGAGGGTCACACTTCATGCATGGAGCTTTTAGAAAAGCCCTAGCCAAGTACGATGTCAATCATAGAATTGCATCACCACCCTCAAACTAGTGGGCAAGTTGAGCTCACCAATAGAGAGATCAAGTTGATCTTACAGAAAACAGTAAACAGTTCTAAAAAGGACTGGTCAAAGAAGTTAGGAGATACTCTGTGGGCGTATAGAACTGCTTACAAAAACCCCATGGGCATGTCTCCGTATAAGATGGTCTATGACAAAGCTTGTCATTTTCCATTAGAGTTAAAGCACAAAGCTTTTTGGGCTGTCAGAGAGCTGAATGCTGACCCAAACTTAGCTGGTGAAAAGCGTCTCATGAACTTGACTTCTCTAGATGAGTGGAGAAATGAAGCTTACGAGAGCGCTAAAATGTTCAAAGAAAAGGTAAAGAAGTGGCACGATAAAACGATTCTGAAACGTGAATTTAATGTTGGTGATAAAGTTTTGTTGTTTAGATCTCGTTTCAGGTTTTCTCCAGGTAAACTACTTTCCAGATAGGAAGGATCTTTTCATATCGAAGAAATATATCGGTCCGGTGCAATCAAGATTAACAATTTTGAAGGCACCAAATCTCAAGTTGTGAATGGACAAACACTCAAACATTATATGACAAGTGATCCTATCAATGTGGATGTGAACATGACATATATAAGAACTCATGAAGAACATGTTGCAGAACAGTTTCAGACACCGACAGAAGCAGAATAAGAAAAGGTATGTATTACTGTAAGGAAACATCGCGAACGTCAATAAAAGTTTATTTTTTAAGGTTTTTGCAAAATTAGAAAAATTCCAAGCCCAAGTGGAGCCAGAGAGGAGCTCCATGGGCCCCAGGAGGCCTCCCGGCGCCCCTCCCCTTCCTGGCCGCGCCAGGCACCCTCCTGGGAGCCCCGGACTCCGACTCCGACTCCACCTTGGCTTGAAACCTTCCTTTTGTTGCGGAAATTTTTTCTATATATTTGCCCGGATAGTCCCGGCACCGTATCTCGCGATCTCGTGTGTTTTCTTTCTCGGTCTGTTTCTGACAGGGTAAAAATCTGTTGTTGGAGATGTCTTCTTATGGTTCGAGCGGAGAAGATTTCATGGGCCGTCTTCTACGTCAACTCCAGCAAGACTACAATCAAAGGAAGTACGTCGGATGGGCCACTGAAGAAGAAATTGCTGCAAGGCAAGCGGAGATGGAGCGCTCCGTGAGAGAAGAAGTCAAGATCGTTACCACTCAGCAGGAAAGAGGTCCAAGTAACCCATCATGGTGGGGTTTGTCCAACCTCAGTATGACTTTTCTCTTAATCTTTCAATAACAACTCCTTCGCTTGAGGATCCACAAAGGCCGTCTACCGTTTCTGAAGCTTATCGCGTCACCAACCAATTTTGTGAAGACTTCCGTGTGCTAAAAGCGCAAGTGGAGATCTTGAAAGCTGAAAATCAATGTCTGCGACGCATAATCAGACACTTGAAGAACCAGAAGGAACAAAAATGAGGAGTAAATCTCCTCGGGTAATGGCACCCCCTCAGCTTGTTCCAATTTGGGGGAGTGCCCGGCATCTTTATCTTTATCTTTGTCTTTAGGAGTCAAGTAGAGTCGTATCATGTCTAGAGAAGTTACATTATGAAATAGGTGTTGCGTTGAGGTCTATCACTCATTTTGTGGAGAGTTTTGTATCCGTGAGTGTGGAGTCGTCTATGAAGAAATATTAATGAGAAGTCTATTGGTTTCTTCGCTGCACTCAGTATTCTCTTCACGCAATCGACATTATGAGCTGATTCTTATGGGGAGTATTAACCTTATATCAGATATGACTTCGAAAACTTTATTTAATCTTGGCAAGTATAGCTTTGGTCATAATAACAAACATGTCTTTCCCAAAGTAGCGACATAGCCAAAACCTTTGTGTTATTATGCTTGAAGTGTTATTTCGACAAGGAAGACAACTTGATGTGCCATGCTAGTTTTAATTTTTATGTTTTATATTGCTTGCATCCAAGTCATCATCAATTGTCTGGTCTATCAAAGCCTTGCTAGCCAAAACTCTGTATCAAGAGGAATTCTTCTTGTACTTCCATACCCTGAAACCAACATCTTCCACTTGAGTCCACCTTACCTTCCTATTCGTGGTATTCCACTACCACTCCTAAAGTATATAATTTATGTGCCATCTTTAGATGTTCAAAATCTTCTGTTTTGTGCCGCTGATTTAGCTCATGAGGAAGTGGTGGGTAACCCATGATCCTCTTAATTTGGACAAGTTTTATCTTGGGATTGCATGTCTAATCTGCAAACCCCTAATACGAGAAGGGACTGGCATGAATGCCCAGCTCGTAAAAGATAAATAGTAACACACAAATTCCTTCTCCCATTTATGAGTGATAAACAAAGGAATTTAAGGGGATGTGATCGTCCCCACATGGGAGTCGTTCCTCGAAACTTGTCTAAATCATGAAGTGAATGAGTTATCTATCAGCAGTTGTTGATGGATCATTCACCAAGTCTGTTTTTATTCTGTTTGATCTAGAGATGGCACATGAGATTTCCCTGCTTACCCTTTTGCACGGAGTTTATCCTTTATTTTGTGCTGAGTCAGTCCTTCCTACTTCCTTCCTTTCTGAGAGAGAACAGACACTTGATGTTGATAAAGATTCTTGCATATAAAGCTGCATTGAGAGTTAGCATGTTACATCTTTGTTGACATTATCTTTTGATAAGTAAGTTGTTTGCAAGGCTTATGCGAAGTAAACATCTTCCTTTGTGTTAACATGTGCACTTCTTGACTAATATCATGTTCTTTCAAAAGCTTCAACTGGTTCCATTATAAGTGAAAGAGCAAAAGTAAAATTTATTAGTTGTTCCTTAACCAAGGCTATGTTTGCTATGATTTGATGAGTTTTCTTGCTCCAACTTTGTTATAATTGTTATTACTTTCTCATAAGGACCTTATGAGTTGAGGTTGTTGTTGAGGATGTTTCAGTTCGGTGAGAAATCTTGATGCTTCTTGTTCGTATTCTTTTATCGACACTTCACTCTCTAAACTTGTGAACAGGTTTGCCGAGCTCAATAATCGCTTGGAGACAACCGAGGTCTAAGCTTGGGGGAGTTGATACGTCCAAAATGCATCACTATTTTATATTGTAATTTAACCCTATTCATTGATATATTCCATTTTAAATTATTGTTCTTATGTTTTTTTGGCTTGTTTTACACGGTTTGCAACTTTCCGGTGCTGAAGCAGCAGAAGCAGAATTCAGCGGTGAAAAGTGGACATCAATTTGCTGAATCAAATCAACTCCAAATTCGATGAAATTTGACGGAGATCATTTTTATGAAGATTCACTAGAGTTCACCGAAGAGAGGCCAGAGGGGACCCACGTGGCAACTAGAAGGGTCCCTGGCGCGCCCTAGGGGGCGCGCCAGGCACCCTCCTGGATGTCTGGTGGCCCTCCTCGGTACCCCCTCTGGCCTATATTACCCCCGTGCGGTAAAAACCCTAGAAGAGGAGGAGTTTCGGAGTTTCGCCGCCGCCTAGTGGCGAAAACCTACAGAGAAGAAAAAGCCATCTCCGGCGGGCAGATTCCGCCGGGGAGAACACCTCCCGGAAGGGAAGATCATCGCCATCGTCATCATCATCATCACGGGAATCATCGAGATCATCATCAACATCATCCCCAACATCAGCATCATCTCCACCTCCATCCCATCTCATCTTACAATTGCAACTTGTGTTGTAATCCGTACTATCTATCCTCTCTACTCTGTTGGTGTTGATTACTACTTTGTGGTGAATGCTATTGAGTTTTGTTGGAGAAATATCATTGTGTCCAAATTGTTTGCCACCCATCTATCACCTCTGATCATGATCTCTTTTATGTCTTGTGAGTACTTACTTTAGTTCTTAAGGACATGGGAGAAGTCTAGTTGTTAGTAGCCATATGAAGTTGAAGATTATGTGTTGTTTGATACTTAAGTTGTGTTGTTATTTCTCTAGTGGTGTTATGTGAGTCGAACACTTAACACTTCACCTTTCATGGGCCTAGAGGAATACATTGTGCACAAAGGATGCTTATGGTGGGTTGCCGGAGTGACAGAAACCTGAACCCCAGTTCGCACACTTTTGCACAAGGGAGTTATGGATTCTTGATCGTAATGGTGTGGTTAGGCTTATGCCTTAATTACTACCTTGTATTTGCGGATGATTGCAAGGTGTGTAATCATAAGAGTGCACTTATCTTAGCCTAAAAGGTGTACTAGCATTGATCCACCCACCGACACTTGTCGACACAATACATACTACTTGGCGGAATATGATGGAAGTAACTTGACTATCTCTCCCGTGTGCCCTCGAGAACGTTTTAGCTTTTATAAGTTTAGTTCCTAGGCTTATCTTTGTGAAAGGATTGAGCCACTTGCTACTCCTCAATTACTCTGTTAATTTGCTTGTCTTTTACATTTCTGTTGCTTGAACCAAAAACCCTTAAATATTTATCTTTCAGTGTTTGCAGACATTTCCTTATCCAGGGTCACTTGTCAATACCTTCTACTCCTCGCTGGGATCGACATCCTTATTTATCGAAAAACTATAATTTATCCCTTAGACTTGTGGGTCATTAAGAATATTTTATTGGCGCAGTTGACAGGGGAGGCATCCCAACTAAACCTATCAACTTCACCACCATCAGACACCTAAACAAAATAACTAGAATCGCACCGCGTGTCATAGTTGTACTAACGACATAGCATTTTTGAACTGATTACCCCCATCCGCGTTAGCACATAGTCGTACTGACGGCTCAGTCGTGTTTGTACTGATTGTTCGGCCCATCCGCGTTAAGTCATAGTAGTGTTGATGATGCAACCGTGTTTGAACTGGTGTTAATTCTCCCCGGTGAACCTAGATGTGGCCAGAAACTGAATTTATTTGAATACGAAAATTAGAACTGATCCGGTGTTAATTTTGTGCATCTTTGATCCGGTGTTTAACCTGAGCAGAGGAGCAACTGGGTGGCATTCCCTTTTGCTGCTACTAATCATGTTCAGTTTCATTTTTCGGTTGTTGGCACTACTAGTACTAGTAGCACGATTGATGTTGTTACAGTGTGTTCTGGTTCCCAAGTTGTTTACATTCTACATATTAAACTTTGCTTTGCCCTTCTTAAAAGGTAAGGATTTTTTTAGTATTTGGCACTAAGAGCCATACTGTTAACTTGTTCAGAGTTTAGAAATCAGAAAACATTGCTCCTAGTTTGCATCTAGTGCTTCCACCGTGTTGTATATACATGGGAAGAGAAAATATAGACTCTGCAGCTGCTTATTAGTTTGATACAATTCTGATTATACCTCTTTTAATAAAATAAACTACATAAACTTATCACAACTTCATGTATTTTTGAAATATGAACTTGTATATTTATCCCTTTGAAGTTATCATATTTTTGCTTCATATTTCATAAGTTTTTTGTGTCTCATGAATAGGAACTTATAGGGTTTACCGTTTGAACTTACTGACCAGTTGAATCTATGCCATGTACACATGCATTTTTGTTCGACCTGACAGAGGCAATTAACTCTACCTGACATGGTCTGTCTACAGCCAAAGATTAGAAACAACATTCACATCTACTACTAATATAAAAAGCACCAGAGGTGCTGATCCAAACAATCACATACGTCTATTACCCTTCATCCAACGAACCAGGTTTAACCCGTGTTTAGCGGCACAACACAACTTGCTTCGTCCCGCAAAACATAACCCTTCGTCGCTCGCTCGCGCTAACCTCTCCTGCTCGCTCACGCTCGCGCCGCCTCCTCCCCGCCGTCCCCTGCCGCCGCCCCACCACCACCCTCCCCGCCGGCCCCTGCAGCCGCCCCACCAGCTCCCTCCCCGCGGCCCATCCGACGACGGCCCCTGTTGCAGCCCCATCCCTCGGCGCCGCCTAATACCCCACCAGCCCCTGCTGCGGCCCCATCCCTCGGAGCCGCCTCATACCCCCGCCAGCCCCTGCCGCCGCCCCACCACCCCCTCCGCGCCGTCCCCTTCCGCCGCCCCACCACCCCTTCCCCGCCGGCCCATCCCGACGGCTCCTGCTGCTGCTCCAACCCGCGACGCCGCCGGCCCAGCCCCGCTGCACCCCTTCCATTCTCTCGCAATTCCACTGCCACTCCCATTCCGCCGGCCCCTGCGCCGCCCAGCTCGGCTGCATCCAGGCGCCGACTTTGCTGCCCCGCTCGAAAGCAGGCGTCAGACCCGGTACAATCTCTTTTGAAATTTAGTGCTCTGTATATGGGACCAGTACATGAAATATTGATTCAAATACTATGGTTTTGCTATGGAATTTAATTGTATCTTGGTTATGCAATCGAAGCCTTACATGAATTTTTGGACGGCGGTTCTGAATATGGCAGCATTACATGAATTTTGGGGCAAGTTCAGTGTTGCTAGGCAAGAAGACTGGGCAATACATATACTCATGTCATGCTCTACCCATCCCCTCTGACACACACCCTTCTTCGGAACGGATAATTTTTACAGGTTAGTTTGCAACAGTTTTGATCTCCAATACGTGACATCACAGAAATCTTAATTCAGTGATTTTATCTGGACTCCAAAATGCATTTTGTTCATAATCTGAATGAATTCTGTAATTTAGCAGTGCACTTTGTTTATAAACTGAATATTGTTCTGCCCCAAATATAATGCAAGATGGAGCGGTTAGAAGTTATACGACTATGAGTCGGTGTAGTTGCAGCTATTGATTTTGTACTATTAACTGTTTAGCCATGGAGGAAAAGGTTAGCTTCCTGTACATGTATTAGAATTCAAAATGATAAAACCTCTGGATGTTTTTTTTGCATTGTCCATCTAATTTAGCAATAACTTGAAACTGACGACAATATATTCTACTTTGTAGAAAATTTTGGTTGAAACAAAACTAACTGTTGTTGAAAATGTAGCTTGCGAGAAGAGTTTGCGGCAGTTTTTGGTGGTTTGGAATAAGTAGGTTGTTCAGCTGACTCCTGATGAGGGCCGGATTGTTTGGAATTTTACTGCCGAAGGCAAGTACTCAGCGGTCTCGTGCTCAATTTTTCGGAAGGATCGCACGTCTAGAGCTGGAGAAGCTTTGGATGTGTAAGGCAAAGAATTTATGGATTGTTCTTGAAAATAGAATTTGGCCGGCCGCTTGGCGATTAGAGGATGGCCACACCCAATGCTCAGGTTGAGTCTGAAACTGCAGCACATTTGTTCATGGGCTGCTCTTTTGCTCGAGACACTTGGACTCTAATTTCCCAGGTGGCTCCAAGTATCGCCAGTGTTGGTCTTTCGGTAACTGAACCAAGCACTGTGGGACAAGGTTCAGGAGGCGGTTGCATGTGTTAACAACAGGAAGCAATTGATCTGGGCTCTATGCACAATTTGGAACCTGTGGAAATAAACATAATAACTTTCAAAGGAAAAGAGATATCGACAAATGCGGTTTTCTCCTTGATTAGAGAGGAGGTTGAGGCATTCAAGGCTGCCTGGCGTGAGATGTAGTTTGTATAGACTTATTTTTTTGCTTTATTGTGCTTCTTCAGCGCAGTCGGTAGATTTTCGAGCCGATGTACATTTTCTCCATACTAATTGAAAATAGAAGGGCTCCTGTTGGTTCGATTCAAAAAAAAGTTAGGATAGTAATCATATACTGGAAATACTGAGCCATATCCATTGACGCATTTTATTTTAAGTAAATATATTATCGACATACTAACATCTCTTTCTATTTTACTCATTCTTCATCAAGATTAAGGACCTTATTTTTAGTTAAATATATTATCGGCATACTAACATACAAGATTAGATTAACAATTTGTCTTGGTATATGACTTGTATCAAGGGTCATCATATGGAAGGACTACCATGTTACCTTTCCTGTGCCTCTGTCTATCTCTCCCTAAAACCCAGGTATAGTTTATCTGGCATCAGTGTCAATTTCAATCCAATTATTTTCTGCTCTTTTTTAAGTAGTTGGGTACTCGGTTCCGTAAGAATTTAGAATCCAAAGTTGTTTGTATGCCTTACCAAAATTATAACAACATGCATCTGACAGGCTACTTAACTCTATTTAGGCACTGTTCCGTTTTAAGAAGAAATAGACGCATTTGTCATCATAATTTCTTCTAGCGCACACAAATGAAATTGAACGTAAGTAGAACCAAATAGAAAGCATTATAGGAGAAAATCTGTAGTTAGCAGGCTCCCCGGAAATTACTAAATCTTGTGATAGTGCAACAACATAACGCTAAGCACAGAGAATGAGCATAGGGAAGGGGGCAGAAAGACAAAACTGCATACATGCTTAGCCTGCCAAAGTCGGCAAGTTCTTCGCGTGCAAATACTTTTTTTTTTGCGACAACTTCGCCTGCAAATACGCAAGACCTGAGAAAATTTGACCAGTGTAATTGCGAATCACAGGTTCCTTAAAAGGGCCATACTCCCTGAGTAACTTATGAATTTAGCCCCTAGAAACATACTCAAGATAGATTCAAAGGGTTTCATTCAGTCTGTACGAAAAGGTACACAATTATAAAGTCTATACACAGCCAATTACTTGGCAAAGTACTTCCAATAAAAGCTGATAATTAACCACTAACAAGGAAAATCATATAATTTCCAATCAGGACGGAAGAAAAAATGAAGAAAATAGAGTGAAACAAATGCAAGCCAGGTCAGAGGAAAAGCAACAAAATACAAGTCAAACAGCAGTATGTCCAACGAGGTGGATGGGAGTCGAACAAACAAGACAAAACAATTAGCGTGCCTACATAAATACACAATAAATATGTAAGACAGTTTTTCATGCGGTACATGTGTTGGGAGTGGATATGATCCACGGGATGCAAAGGGGCATCTCGGTATATCCTGCAAGGCGGGTACGGAAAATTCTTGAACATAGATGTTCTAAGAGGCAAGAGACTTGGCACTATTATGCAGGACTTCTTCCAGTTTGCCGTGGGCTGTATAAAAAAAAGTGTTCATTCGCCACATAGAAACTACGATGTAGTTTAGACCTCTTCTTCTTTGACAACATATTTGTTATTTTTAGATATCAATCATTTCGATGGTGTGCTTCTCCTTAAAATGGATTGGCGCTTATCGTGAGTCAGACATCTAATGAGTGGACATATAATCTGGTGACCTATTACTTATCTTTTAAAAATATCAATATTTTTTGTCGGATCACACAAAACTTGTAGCATTTTAGGGCATGTTCAGAAGCCCTCGGTTCCACGGCTCTGCTTCAGGAGCGATGGGAACAACACTGAACGTTGGCTTGCTTCACTTCTTGAGCGGTTGGAGTTGATCGCGAGCAGGCCGTTGTTCTCGGAGTGGTCAAAGTGCTGCTCCACGCGCTCCGGAGAAACAAAAAAGTGGAGTTGAAAAAGAGGAGCAGAGGGTTTCCGAACAAGCCCTTTACAAGGACATCCATTATTATTTTCGGTTTCTCACATGAAAATTGTACAGGGAAATAGATTTCTAGCCTCATGTAAAACCTATGTTGTGAAACCCCTTTTAGATTTTATTTTAGAATATTGATTCACTGCCATTGATATGTTTATGCGAGATTATGAACCTCATCAATGAAGTATTGGTTGATCAAACAATTCTTTGATATTTTTCCCAGATTTAAGTTTCAATTGCTTACACACTAAACACAATTCAAGATTGCTTTCCATAAGTAAATTTCTTATTTTACAACCTATTAGAGCAGCAAATGTATTAAAAAATATATTATTATCTTTAAGAAATCACAACATTGTGAATCCCTTAAATTCACATTTTCTTGGAGTTTTCATTTTATATTATATTGGTGCGAATTTTATTTGGTGAATATTTGAGACATCTGTTGCACGCGCAAGTTTATTACTGTATGATAATGTGAATCTCATTTAGTCAACATTTGAGACTTGCATCGCGAATAAGAGTTTATTATTCAGATTTTCCTGGGCACATCTAGATGTGTCATAAGATAGAGCACATCTAAATTCAATCAAACTAGAAAGAAAAAGAAAAAAACATTAAAAAATATCTAAATAAATCTTCATGTAAAATCAATAGTATAAAACTTAGATGTGTGCTCTATCTTAAGGCAAATCTGGATGTGCCCTAGACAAATCCTTTATTATTTTATACTGATGTGGATCTTATTAAATCAACGTTTAAAACGTGCGTTGCACGTGCAAGCTTACTAGTCAGCAACAAAAAGCTCACTAGTAGACGAGCTCGTCGGAGTCAGGCTGCTGGTTGAGACTCGTCGGAAGAGATAATGGTTAAACAGAAATCTAAAGAGGGGAGTCGAAGGAGTACCAGCTTGGGCAGAGAGAGGAGGCACAGAGCCGACTGGTTTCAGGGGCCGGCGACGGAGGTCGAGCTGCGTGGGGTTGACAACGCTGGAGGATATGGGACATGTTAGCCATGAGAAGCTAGGACAGCTCCCCCTACCTCCTCTTCGGCTCAGTCCGCGCGGAATCAGGGCCAAGGCGGATCCGCGTCTCAGGGGAAACATAGCGGAGGCGGGCCAGCGGCGTGGGGGAAGGAGGGCGAGGAGGGCCGGCATCACAGGGGAAGCAGGGGAAGGCCGACCGGCGGCGCGTGGAAGTCGGGGAGAGGCGGGCTGGCGGTGCGAGGGAAGATGGGGGAGGCCCGCCGACGGCGCGAGGGAAGCAGGAGAGCCTGACCGGCGGCGCGAGGGAAGTAGGAGAGCCCGCCCGGCGGCGCTAGAGAAGCAGCGAGGAGGGGTCGGCGGTGCCTCGGAGGGCGCGTGTGGATGAGGTTTGCTGGGAGGGGCCAGCGCCCATCGGCGGGGAGGGAGGCAGACGGCATTGGGAGGAGGGAGGCAGGCGCTGGAGGAGGGAGGCCAACACGATGTGGCTGGTTTAGGGCCTGTTCGGTAGTGCTCTCCAGCCACGAAATCCTCTAACTCCATCGCCGCTGCCAACTGCTAGCTTCTCTCCGTAAATTCTACAGCGCTCTATCCGTTCGGTAGTGCAGCTTCTTGTTCTTTTGAGCGTAAAGGTCAGGCCCAAAGCCCACATACAGCTTTTTTAGCCCGTTTGTTCCATCGTACGCTCACGTAGTTTGTTTGCTCCATCATACCGGTTCATCAAGTCACTTGGCGGTGGCATCTCTTGGTAATTTCGTTCAACTCCAGATTCTTTAATTTCTGAGAGATGCAAACTAGTAGCTTCTCAACTCTACGGAAAATACACACGATGTGCTGCCAGCTTCTATATCCTAACTTTGTGGAGCTAGGCCGTTCGGTTCAACTCCGGCGTGGAGTTAGCGAAGCTGGCTGCCAGAAGACTACCGAACAGGCCCTTGGTCTCGTGGGTGGGGAGGTGACCACTGGTGGTGGGGGAAACGTCGGCATGTCACGCCGCCGTGGGCTCCCTCGCTCTGGCTGCCGCCGTCGCTCGCTCGCCCGCGGCGTTACCTCCGGCGGCAGAAGGCAGGTAGTTCGGCATCGATCGGGCCCTTATAGGGATGATTATATATATATATATATATATATATATATATATGTATATGTATATATATATCGCAAAATCTATTTCTACACCGGGCACTTCGGTGTCTTCTAGAGTGCTCACGTCTCGCGCGCGTAGGATTTAGATCGTGCGGACCAGGGAGAGTTGCGCCTTTAACAACTTCGGTGGGTTTTGTCGTGGTGTGTGTGACTATTCGGTTGTTTTTGAACTCGATCTGGGTTGGAGAGAGAGAGAGCCATCCCGATCCCCTTTCCCCCTCGTCTCCGTCACACACCGCTCTCGGCGGCGAACATCCAGATCCGGCGCATCCGTTACGGTCGTCGGACGTCTTCCCCGGTACGCCCTCGGCGCCGTCATCCTGGTAATCCCCTACGGCCGCCGCAACTCCTGCTGCCACCCCGTATGGTGCAGCCATTTGCTAGAGGAGGCGTGGGAGCTCCATGGGCCGGCAACCTCCTCGGGGCCGTCGACCCAAGGCTCGCTGGCGAGTTCAACAAGGCTGACACGGAGAGGCTTCCGCTGCTAGGCCTCGCGTGCAGCACCCGAATCCTGCGGAGCGGCCCAAGGCGCGGGACATCCTGCATACCCTCGCGCGCTCCGCTCTGCCGCCGAACGTGCTGGCATCGAGGCCGGCGTTCATGTGGCCGGTTTGGCTTGTCAAGAACGACGGGGAGATGCACATTTTGGGCAGCTCGACCACCTACAACACGGTGATGAACTCGTCATTGTTAACATATGAAGATTCACAGAATACCAGAGGGTAATTACACGCTACGAGATAGGCAGAACCAGGGTGGAGGCGGGAATGGATGGGGCTCATCTTGTTGTTTTGCGTCCTCGGTAGCAGGGGAGGAGCAAGATATCCGGTGAGTATCGTGAGCTAAACTCTCCCAAATCCTCTGTCTATTTTTTGTTGTGCATAATAGAGGGGAGGAGTCTTCACTCACAACCTTTTTCTGCCTGGTTTCAACCTCTATGATTAGATGTTAGTTTTGTTCCCTTCCGATTTGTGGTATATCTCATCATGTACATGTAGTTTTTTGCATCATTTGATGATAAAACTAGCAAGCTACTTGTGTTTTATGGGGTGTCCAACACCTAGCTCGGTGCAAAAGATTTAATTTACACAATTGAATATGGTTATTGTAACTAATATTCATGCTATAGTAACTAGTGTCTTCTTTAGATATTTTTTACATCAGCCGTACTATTTTGTTATTTTAGATCATTAGATTTTTTTTGCAATTAGTCCAACTGGATGTAGGTTTTTATCTTTTGTTTCACATTTAGAATGATGAAAATATGTATCTGAGGTAGTTTTTAACTATCCTGTATGTAAGATCCTTACATCTAAAAGTAGCTCGTACTTCATTTTCTACATCCTAAAACGATTGAAGTATGTAACACCATTTTTTTACCTAGAGAGACAACTTTTTACATTTGCTGGATGAAAAAGGCTTGTCGCCGCTTGATCCGATGGAAGAAAGCTCGAAGGAGGCCTCACCAACTAGCAGCATGGGGAAGATGAGGTGAAAAAATACTACCAGATGGATCTAATCGTTCGTGTCCTTGTCGACCTCCTAGGCACGAGTTGGACTAACTATAGAGGCTGCCTCGCGTGGACAGGGAGGACTTTTTCAGCGACCTCCATGTCGACCCGTGCAGTGCAGCTTCACCCAACTGCTTCTCAGCGCCACATTTTACCTCCTCGGTACTATTTGGTCCAGGTGAGTCTTTCGAACCTAATGCCCATAAGTTGTTGTTACATTATGTGTTATTGTTTGCACATCTGAAGTTCAGTACTTAGTTGTTTCACATGCGCTGGTGTAAATTGGTTGTCGTGGTGTTTCCATCGTACGTATTTTTACTAGTCTGAGTATAGACTATAGAGACCACTTTTTTAAGCGTGTTGGATGTTTTTTTTCCTTTGGTACTACTGGAATAAGCAATAAGTAAGATTTACATGTGCTAGATGGAGTTATAGCGGCAACCTGGATGTAGTTTCTGTGCCATACATCGCTAAAAATGAGTAGCCTTGGTTTAGTTAAGCTTTTTTCACTTTTTCTGCAGTGCAAATTTAGCCCTTCAAATTGTCTTGCATGTACTTTTTTTAGCAGGAAATATTTCATAGTACGGTGTTATTTTTACATGTAAAAACATTGCTTTTTTTACATGTGGAATACATAGTTATTTACATCTAAATGTTGTTTTAAGCATTTTTTTCCTTAAGTTCAGATATAGCTTTTTAATAGTATTTATGGTATTATTTACATGTAAAAGACATAACTATTTCTAGATGTGGCATACATAGGTACATCTATGTATGCACATCTAGATGTAGTTTTAAGCATTTTTCATTGAGTACAAGTGTAGTTTTTTTGTGATGATTTTTTTACATGTAGAACATAGCTATTTTCTTACATGTGGAATGCATAGTTATTCACATATGGATGTAGTTTTAAGTATTTTTCATTCAGTACAAATGTAATTTTTTGTGATGATTTTTTACATGTAAAACATAGCTATTTCTTACATGTGGCATACATAATTATTCACATATGGATGTAATTTTAAGTATTTTCCATTCAGTACAAATGTAATTTTTTGTGATGATCTTTTTTACATGTAAAACATAGCTATTTCTTACATGTGGCATACATAGTTATTCACATATGGATGTAGTTTTAAGTATTTCTTCTTAAGTACAGGTGTAGCTTTTTCTTATAGTATCGTGGTATATTTTACATGTAAAACATAGCTATATTTACATGTGGCATAAATAGTTATGCACATCTGGATGTAGTTGTAAGCATTTCCCTTTGGTGATAAACAAAATTATTGTTTGTTATTTTCTCATGCATCATGAGCTTCTAAGAAATTGTATGTCTGTATGCAGCTTCATTTGGGCCTGCAAACTTGGATAAAACTACGACTTGAGTGGCACAAGCATACTGGGAAGATTATAGACACCATTATCAGAAACAACACTAGTAACCGCTAAAGCTCAAATAGTCCTACTTCAGGGGTAGCAAGTTACATTATACTGTATGCACTTATGTTATTGGGTTTTCTTCATCCGAGTAGGCTGCTGGTGCCTTAGTTATTATCTTTTCTGTTTGAACCTGATGAATTCATGCATGGAATTTCAGTCAATGAGGGTTTGTGTTTAGTTTCATCTTTTTTGAGGTTTGCTGATTCTTCGAGAATTACCCATGTTTTGGTGGTTCAATTCATGCATTTGAAGGATACTACTACTACATTTATCTGTTTATTATTTCTCGCTACAACAAGAGATCTGGTTGTAATCTTATCAGGGGGGAGCACTAGATAAATCTTGATGTCACGTACTTGGGGTCGGCCAATATGGGGAGAAGAGTCGTCTTCTATGGGCTAGGAAGGTGTTTTTTCATGTGAAAATCACAACGGCAGGTCTCCTGTGTATAATTGTTCTGTGGGGTCAGTAGTGGGGCCGTTTTTTTCTGTTTAGGGAAAGTTGAGGAGTAGAAGCACGTGGGTTTCCTTTTCAAGAAAGAGCACTTTTTAAGCCAAAAAGTGACTGGGCACTGTGTAGTCGCGTCCTATATATATATATATATATATATATATATATATATATATATAGTGAAGCTATTCATCACCTAGGGGTACAGAATAATTTATGCTTCACCCGAGGTAATTTTACAAACCTTTCATAAAAATTTACATTTGTAATACAAATAGTTACATTAATATGGATTCACTTCATAAATTTTGACATAAAAAAACAAAAATATTGGTCATAAAATAAAAAAGTACATTTTATGTATATTTTACACCATCATTTTTACGTTTGTAATTTTACGTAACATAAATTATATTTTACGGCGATTATATTTTTTACGTTTTCTTTTTAGGTATGAAATAAGATAAAATTTACGAAATGTAAAATTACGGTGCATTGCTGTCAGAACAGAGGGGGTGAAGAATAACTATTCCTCACCCAGGGTGACGAATATTAATGGGGTGGGTATATAACACCCCTTAAGACCTTATTCTAACAATAACATCTTATTTTAACAACACCTGACCGAACCGAATCGACCCGAACGAACCGCACCGCACGGTGCATGCAGAAAAAAAATAGAGCTCTCTCTTCCCCCTGCGCCCCACCTACCGCACTACTTATCTTCCCCACGAGGCCACTAGCACCCGATCCAGACCATTGCCCCGCCGCCACCCTCTCCCTCCCACGCCGCCACCTCCCTCTCCCCACCCCTGCCACCTTCCTCTTCCTGCCCCCACCGCCTCCCTCCCATGCACCTCGCCGGACGGCGAAAGCACGAGCCCTCCCCCCCCGCCCCCGTGGATCTGACTAGTGCGGGCCCTTGAACGGCGGCCACCATGGCGCCCCTCCCTCCCACCCACCCTCCCCCCCCCCCCCCCCCGCCGGCCAGGCTAGCCGGCGGCCTCGCTCCGCTGCGCCCGCCCCTTCCTCGCCCCGTCCTCCCGTGCACCGTCGCGCCGGACCAGGGCCGCCACCGCGCGCCTCCCGGGCCCCGGCCATCGCCGCACGCCTCCCTGCCGCGGCCACCTCCACGCGCCTCGCAGCCCCCGGCCACGACGCCACGCCCCCTTCCCCGATCCGGCGCCCAGCCTTCCTCTGGATCGGGATCCGCTCGATCCCGTGACTGGAGGAGACGGCGGCTGTCCTCTGGATCGACACCTTCCCGCCGCCACCGGTCACCCAGGCCACGCCGCCGGCCACCCAGGCCCCGCCCTACCACGACGCTGGGCCAAATCGGCGTGCTATTTTCCTTGTCCCCATCGTTTTCTAGTTGTGACATGATTTTGGCTAGATGTAGGCTTCACGGACGCACTGCTCTTCTCTTCTGGTTAGCTGTTCACCTGTACATGATGGATGAAGCGGTTGTATTTTTTTGTGTTCATTCAAGCTCTTGTATGAGATAGAACCAAAAATGCAATGTGGTTCACTGTTGGGGAAATGCGGTTCACTATTTATTTTCTTTGTAGTTCTGTTTACTGTTGATTGCAAAAGAGAACAAAGGGCATCGAGCACATTTTAGAAAAAAATGATGCAATTCACTTTGTAAAAATGGTTCGCTCTGTACAAAGAAGTGATGAATATATGTGCAATTCAAAAAAATGCAGTTCACAAAAGCCTCTCTTGCGGTGTGGTTTCCCGTCGAATTAAGTTCGTTGAATGTGGTTCATTTACTATATGTAGTTCTCTCTGTTCACAAATGCAATCGATTGCCCCTTAGATGCAGCTCACTTCGCCAATACCGGATCAGAGAAAAACATGTGCATTTCTGTTTGCCGAGAATGCAGTTCGGTTGCCCGTCGGATGCAATCCCATGCAATTCGCTTCACCGATTTCGGATCCGCGAAAAACACGTGCAATTCTGTTTTGCGATAATGCAGTGTGTTTGTCTATCGGATGCAATCGGGTGCCCCGCGGATGCAGTTCACTCGCCGATATTTTTTCCGCGAAAAGCATGTGCGTTCTATCTGGTGATAATGCAGTGCGGTTGCCCGGCCAATGTAGTTCACCTCGTCGATTCCGGGTCCGCGAAGAACGGAATTCCGCAATTTACTAAAATCGACACAACTTTTAAACCGTAAGGAATTAGAGGATGTGTTTTACATACAAATGGAGTGCCTCGACGATAGCTATCCAATGGTGTATCAATTATATCGATCGGACGAACGAATCAAACAAATTTATGCGAAAAAGGCCCGCTGTCCAAAAGAGGGCAGCAACACCGTTTTTTAAATTACTTCAAAACCGTGTGGAAAATGGAAAAATGTTCAACATATGGATTAATCTACTACTCCAAAAGAATCGAAAGGTGTATCATACGCATCGATCGGACAAGCGGTTAAAAAGTTCTACTCTTTACAAGATCCGAAAACGAAAAACAGAGTTGATGCGTTTTTTTGCGGCTAGATTTCTCTCAAATCCGTATCGAATTAGACAAAGTGTTCTTCATATGGATGGAGCGCCTGATCAATATCTTTCCAACGGTATATCATTTGCATCATTCCAATGAACGGTTTAAGAGAAATCGCAAAAATACGCCCGCTGCAAAAGTGGGTCGCCGCACCATTTTCGAAACTGCTCTTAATCCGTGAAGAATCGGGGGAAGTGTTCAACATACGGAAGATGCTCCTTTTCCATACGAATCCAACGGTGTATTCTACGCTCAATTCCGACCAACGGTTAAAAAGTTATCGCGAAAACGGTGCATGGGGTTATGTTTTACCCGAACTGCAGTGCTCCGAATTCAGCAGTGCGGTTCTCTTTTGCGATACGATGCAGTTCCGAATGTTGTCAGAATAGTTATTCTGACATCGATGTCAGAACAGACCGACTGTATATATATACATGCCGTCTATTCTATAATCGATGATAGAATAATATTCTACAATAATCTCGTACTGCCCGAGATGACGATCTGGTACTTCTTCTGTAAAACACTATCGTACTTCTTTTTCGTAAAACCGGTACTGCTTTTCTATCTGTGTGTAGTAATTCGCCCGTAGATTCTAAACCGTTAATCGGAATTGTGCAAATGATATAGCGTTGGAAAGCTACAGAAAATTCTTAACTTGTTTGTATTGTCACTTTTTTCAAAATTTTAAATTCTTTATTATGAATTTTGAAAAAACAGAAATCATCACAAGGTGATTAAAAAGTGTTTTGAACTAATTTTTTACCCACTTCTCGGAATAGCGCAAATGATATACCGTTGAAAAGCTACTGAAATTTCTAAACGTTTTTATGTTTGAATGTTTTTCAAATTTTGCATATTTTTTCAATTTTTTTGAAAATATTAAAAATCAGTTTTTTTTAAAGATGATCACATTTCATTTTGGATATCAAAATGGTGCAAATGATATGGCGTTGGGAAGGTACTGAAATTTCCCATATTTTTTGTGCATGAAGGTTTTTCAAATTTTACATAATTTTTGAGTAGTTTTGAAAAAATCAAGATTCATTCAAAATAGACGAAGAGTAATTTATTCATTTTTTAACCACTTCTCGGAATATCGCAAATGATATACCATTGGAAAGCTACTGAAATTTACAAACATTTTCATGTTTAAAGTTTTCCAAATGATGCATAGTTTTTGAATAGTTTTGAAAATACTAAAAATCAGATATTTAAAAGATGATCATTGATGTTCATTTGATCTCGGATTGATGCAAATGATATGGCGTTGGAAAGGTACTAAAATTTAGCAACTTTTTCGTGTTTTGACGTTTTTCTAATTCTTCATAGTTTTTGAACAATATTCAAAATACCAAGATTTTTGCTGTTCCAATGAAAAATAGTATTGTACTTCTGTGGAATATGAGTTTTGTACTGCTTGACAATAAAGAAGTTTTTATACTTCTCAAAATGATTAAATTGTACTGCCTATGATTTTTTCCAGAGAACACTAATTTCTTCCACATATAGCTTGTACTTCTCTGAAATATGAGTTTCGTACTACCCTATAATAATAACAATAATTGTACTTCTCTAAGGTATGAGTTTCGTACTGCTGAATATGAATAAATTGTACTTCCCATAATGAATCAAACGGTACTTCCCATAGGCGATTGAGTGGTGCTGCCCAGCCAAAAAATGTTTGTACTACTCAAAATTAATAAATTGTACTTCCCGAGATGACAATCTGGTACTGCTTCTATATAACACTTTCGTACTTCTTTTTTGCAAACACGGTACTGATTTTTCGTACCTCTATAGTAATTCATTTGTAGATTTTAAATCATTAATGAAAATTGCGAAAATGATATACTATTGTTTTTACATTTGTACTTTGTACTACTTTATATATATATGTTGTGCATTGCTCAGGACATTATTTTTTTACTTCTTTCTATGCGATTATTGTATTGCCTAATAAAAATGTATTTAATGTGATTTTTGTGATTTAACAACATCACACTTATCTGTATATATTTAAAAAAATGTCGATAAATTTGGTTAAAATAGCACAATGATTGTAATCTTGAGAGGAGAGGGGTTGTGCTAGCAGCAGCATTGCTGCTCATCTTGCTTCATCTCCTTTTTTTGATTAATTTCTCTCTCACACTCTCGATCTCTCTCAATCTCTTCTTATTGATATTTACTTTGTGATCTTGTTTAATACCTCCCTAAACTGACTTTTTCATTTCCCAATCTTATGGTTTTGTACTTCTAAAATCCACAATTTTATTATGGCTAGTTTTGCATTTTTTTGTATTTATCGACAAAAGAATTGTGTTGTATCATTCAAAATGAATAATGGTATTGCCAATCAATTGTTCTGCCAAAGTAATTCAATGATTCTACTCGATCAATAAAATGTTTTTCACACTGCTCAAACAGATCATTCTTTGGTTCATTTTGATTCCACTTAAGAAGTTAGATAAAAGGCACCCAGGAGCACTAGTATCTTATAGCAGTACCAAATAAACAAAAACATCTTTGCAATTCATAAAATTTAATCTCATGCATGCACCAACAAGAACATTGACAAAGAACTAATCTAGCTTTATAAAAACACCAATCTAACATCGCTGCATAGCTCGGGGAATCTAGAATTCCTGCGGTGGTGATGGTCAGTAGCTGATTGAGCTCCTCGTCGTTGCGAGGAGACCGCACTGGCGGCATCAACACTGATTTTGTAAAATGCCATTCAGTTCATGTACACTATGATAATCATAATATTTTTATTCTTTTATTGATCTCCCATGGCATTTTCCACTTATAGGCACGTGAGAAGACGTACTATCTACACGTACTTAGGATCAGCAATTAAAGCGAATACACTTCTCCACGCCGTGTGAATTCTGTATCTGTTGCATATTCAGACCTGAACGCACTCATCCATCTTTCTGGCAGTCCCTTGTGTTGTCAATTAACATAGGGGAGGGAGAGATGTCGTGGTGCGCACATGCACCCATGACGCAAGGGCGAGCTGCGCCAGCGCATGAGGACCTGAACGAGCACCGGCGGCGACCTGCTGTTGTTCGCACAAGCAGGCAAGCTACACCGCTGGAACATGTGTCGATGACAAGCAACAGTGACAGAACACGCACGCATCAGAGCCCGACGAGGAGCGCGGGGGAGGGAGGCCGGGCGGCACCAGAGAGAAAACAAACATGTGAGATTTTTGTTGTCCAGTGGTAGCCTCCTACACCATCTTCTTCACAGCACACCGTCGTGACCATGACCAGCCAAAGGAGCAAGATGTGCAGGGCGTGCACGTCCCTCTAAAGGATCGGCTCCCCGTCTTGATGTACCACGGGTCCACGTACGGCAGTGCTTCGCGGCCGCTCTCCTGCTGGTGTCACAGCTCCCGTCTTCTCCCAACCACCCAGCAACAGCGACTCCCATCGACGGCCCCAACTCCGGCGGCAGTGCTTCAGGTCGAAGCAGGGGTATGCAGCAGGTTACCAGTAGCAGCGCTATCGGCGCGGCAGGGCGGCGCGAGGAAGGACGCAGGCCGGCACGGCGACGCGGCGCGGGGAAGGAGACACGGATCGCGGGCCGGGAGCCCGGGATGCGTGAGGAAGGAGGCAGACTGGGCTGGTGGTGCGGCGCAGGGAAGGAGGAAGACCGGCGCGGCATGGTGGGGCGGGCGGGGAAGGACGCAGGCTGGCGCGGGTGGGAGGCGGGGCGACCGCCGTTTGGGAGGAGCAGGGCGCCGACGGGGAAGCTGAGATCGGCGAGAGAAGAAGATATGGGGTGGGGTGAGTCTATTTTAACAACACCCCTTAAGACTTTATTTTAACAACACCTTTTTTAATTAACTTTCTAGCGCGAAGCGTCCCGTGGACAGCCGGCCTCCCAACCCGCCCCGAAAATAAAAAACTGAACACAAAGAAAACATCTCCACCCCCACGCAGCCACCTCCTTCCCCACGATCTCTCCCATTCCTCTCGCCCCAGCCAAATCTCACCCGCCGCCGACCCTCGTGCTCCACCCCGACCGCGCTCCATCACCCCCGATTCCCCACCCCAGCGCTGCTCCACCTCCCCCATCCCACGCCGGCGCCCCTAGCCGCCGGCCCTAGCCTCCACCAACTCCCTCAATCTCCCAGATCCGGCCGCCCCCTGGCCGCCAACAAATCCGGTGCACATGGCCGCCGCCAGATCCTCCCCGGCGGTCCCATCCTTACTCCTCTGCCCCCCGGTGCGCAACCCCCCGGCGAGGAATCCAAGCCGACAACCACCCAGCACGCGCCCTAGCGGCATATCGAGGACGGCGGCGGGCGGATTCGAGCCGACACCGGACCCAAGGCCTCCCGATGACGGACCCAGGGCCTGCAAGTTTCGGCGGCGAGCGGGAAGCAGCCGTGCCTGCACTACCTGCCCCATGGGTGGGTCGCGTCTGCAGCGTTTCCGCGCTCAACCGGATCAGATCCTGCCCGACGCCCTCCTATTGGTGTGTGTCTTGCTCACGCGACGACTGCCTCCCCGGCGACGGACCTGCGACGGCGACAGATCTGGGCCGCCACCAGCCGTGGGGTGCACTGCAGTTCAGTGCATATTCGTGGGGGATTTGCTCGGCTTGTGGTGAGACAAAATTGATCTGGTGAGGCCGAAGGGTGGGCACTATTCCATGGCGTGGACGAGGAGAACACGCGGGTGGTGCAGCTCCTAACCGTCCCAAGCGCTACAACATTCTGGCGAACGATGCTCCTCGTGCCCTCGGATCGGCCGAGTCTTCCCGGTTTCCCTTGCTGGATCCACGGGAAAAATCATGGATGTGCAGTTCGCCGGGGGACTACATGCGTTTTTGGGTTCATGTAAAAAACAAGTAAAAAGCTGTTCGTTTTGTTCCTGTATACGGACTGATGTAGGAAAGAACATGCAGATCACTTTGTCGTTAAAAGGATTATTCTTTTTTGGGTCCTTCGTCCAGTTCATGAAATTGTGTGCAATTATCTTTTATTTCTATTGCAGTGCGGTTTCCAGCATATGCATGCGATTTGGAATTTCAGATGCATTTACAAAAAAAAATGCAGTTCATTTGCCTCGTCATTGCGGTGCACACTCGTTGATAAAATATTAAGTTACAAGTTAAAAACACAAGTGCAGTTCTCTCGGCTGACAAATGCAGTCGGCTCCCGAAGGATGCAGTTCGCTTCGCTGATTTCGGATCCGGGAAAAACCCGTGCAATTCTGTTTGACGATAATGTAGTGCGTTTGACTGTCGGATGCGGTGCGGTTTCCGGCGAATGCAGTTCACTTCGTCGATTTCGGGTCCGCGAAAAAACAGAGTTCCGTGATTTAGTAAATTCGACGTTGCTCTTAAACCGTAAGGAATTAGAGGATGTGTTCGACATGAAAATGGAGAGCCTCGACGATACCTATCCAACGGTGTATAATTTCATCGATCGGACGAACTAATCAAAAGAATTTACGCAAAAAAGGTCCGCTGCCCATATGAGGGTAGAACACGATTTTTGAAATTACTTCAAAACCGCGCAGAATCTCGAAAAGTGTTAATTATATGAATTATTATCCTACTCAATATGAATCCAACTGTGTATCATACGCATCATTCCGACAAATGGTTGAAGAGAAATCGCGAAAATACTCCCGTTGTGAAAGTGGGTCGCCGCACCGTTTTCAAAACTGCTCTTAATCCGTGAGGAATTAGAAGAAGTGTTCAACATACGAAAGATGCTCCATTTCAATACGAATCAAACGGTGTATCATACGCTCAGTTCCGTTCAATGGTTAAAAAGTTGAAGCGAAAACGGTACATGCTGTTCTGTTTTACCCGAGCTGCAGTGCTTTGAATACAGCAGTGCGGTTCTCTTTGCGATACGATGCAGTTCGGAATGTTGTCAGAATAGTTATTCGGACAACGATGTCAGAATATACCGGTTGTATATATAGGGTGGGTCTATTCTAACAACACCCCTTAAGACCTTATTCTAACAACAAAAGCCTTATTCTAACAACACCCCCTCCCACCCCTCCCAGCTTCCTGGCGCAGCAGCGCCAGATCCGGCGGCGACCTCGATCCCTCCCAGCTTCCTGGAGCGGCAGCGCCACGATCCGGCGGCGACCCCCGACCCCTCCCAGCTTCCTGGCGCGGATGCGCCCTGATCCGGCGGCGACCCCGACCTCTCCCAGCTTCCTGGCGCGGAAGCGCCCCCGATCCGGCGGTTACCCCCACCGCGCAGCGCACCCCCACCGGCGGCGGCGCGGAACGACGCAGAGAGCCACTATGCGGCGCGGATTCGGCAGATTCGGCGGATCCTTCCACAATTCAGCGCCGCCACCGCCTGCAGCTCCGCCAATGCTTCAATTCCGTTCTCCTAGCCTGCAAGATCGGCCGCCATTTAGCAAATCGAGGCATCCAGCCGCGGTGATGCATGGTCGAGGAAAGCGAACTGCAAGGAGGCCTTCTCCGGCAAACACGCAGTCGTCGTGGGAGCGAACCACAATGGTCACATCGTCCATACAGCCTTCTCCAGCGACGATGGCGCAGGTTGAGAAGGCCCATGTATTCCTGCAACGCAGGTGGGCTGCACGTCGACAACAAGCCGAACTGCAACTACAGAACAACAGAGCTGCTTTCAAGAGGAAGGACACGCATCCAACTAATGTAAGCAGTCCTACTACGTGAATTCATAATGCAGTGCTCTGTTTGTTTGCAATGCAGTGCGTTCTTGCGTTAAAAAATGCTTTCATGACTCTCCCATAGCTTACATTATGTAGTAGTTTGTGAAAGTAATGCAGTGCACATTGTTTGTATATGTTGAGCACTGTGTCTTTGAACTGAACTGCATGGGAGTACATTGCATCCAAAAAAATATAGTTTCGCAGTAACTGAACTGCAACAATGCATTGTAGTGCAGTTTTTTCTTGTTCACTATTCTACAAAATAAAAGAAAAGTACCACTTTGGATTAGATACTAAAGTGCAGTTCGCTACCTATTGTCCTATGCAGGATAAAGCTGTGCAGAGAAGCCAGAAGATGCAGCGAGTGATTCACGACAATCAGCCTCTGAACTGCATTGGGAGAGAAGAGTGGGAGATGGCCGCAAAGATAACACCAGAGATACCTAGAGGTTTTTTCAACACGACAAATAGGACTGCATACTCAGCGGAGGAAGATGTAGAGGACGAAGATGAAGACAGAATAGAACATAGCGGCCAAGATGAGGAGGACGATGAACTGATATACATGGGGCATCATGCGCAGCGAGACTACGATGATGACGACGATGAAGAGCAACTCATAACAGTTATGCAGCCAAGGTACACAGACGTTATTGCAACAATTGTTCAGCAGATAAGAGTGGATGATATTGAGCCTCCACAAAACAATGTTGCGCCTTCGGAAACCAATGTTGAACACGAGCGGGTTCGGGAGCAACCGGTTCGTCGACACAGAAACAGTGGGATTCCGCCGAGGCCGCCTGCCACACATGAAATGGATCAGCGCCCGGATCAGAAAAAGACACAAGCAACAAAGAGAGTAAAGTTCTCATCACTTCTGCCTCCCCGAGATCCTCGATTACACAGGTCTGTTGTAACTCCTCCATGCCCAATAAACATTGGTGAGATGCAAACACCAATGGAGAATAAGCAGTACACACATGTAAGCTTCCTTGACTTACTGCTGCAGTTCGCTTATGAAAACTTTTTCAGCCTGCGCGTTCTTTCGTTAACAAAAAGAAAATCATTTTCATGTTGTAGTGCAGAACAAGAACTTGCTGCAAGAACTTGTGCCTGCGAAAGGTATGCAGTTCACCTCTTTTGCGGCGGCACACGAGTTCTACAACACATATGCGAGGCATGCAGGATTCGGCACACGAAAAAGGGGGGCGCACATGACGAACAACTACATAGTTTGTTGTGCCTGCGAATGTGACGTTTGCCGTCGCGTCAAGGCAGAACATCAGAGACCTGCTGGAACTCTGCAACCACTCTCTATTCCTGAATGGAAATGGGACAAGATTGAAATGGACTTTGTCACCGGTTTTCCGCGATCACAGAAAGGTCATGATGCCATCTTTGTCGTCATCGACCGATTCTCCAAGGTTGCTCACTTTCTGCCAGTCAAGGAGACGATCTCTGCTAGTCAGTTAGCAGACTTATATGTTTCCAGAATTGTTTCCCTCCACGGTATTCCATTGGAGATCAGTTCCGACCGAGGCAGCATTTTCACCTCTAAGTTCTGGGATAGTTTCCAAGAAGCTATGGGCACTCACCTAAATTTCAGCACCGCTTATCACCCCCAGTCGCAAGGCCAAGTCGAACGAGTTAACCAAGTGCTTGAAGACATGCTTCGAGCTTGTGTCATTTCATTCGGTAAGAAATGGGAGGAATCTCTTCCATTTGCTGAATTCTCGTACAACAATAGCTATCAAGCTAGTCTGAAGATGGCACCCTTTGAAGTTCTCTATGGACGTAAGTGTCGAACCCCTCTGAATTGGTCAGAAACTGGAGAACGAACTCTCATTGGTCCGGACATCATACAACATGCTGAAGATCAGGTTCGCGTTATTCGTGAACACTTGAAAGCTGCTCAGTCCCGCCAGAAGAACAACTATGATCGCAAGCACAAGGAAATGGTCTATCAACCTGGCGAATATGCTTACCTCCGTGTCACCCCGATGCGAGGCACTCATCGTTTCGGAATCAAAGGCAAGTTAGCTCCTCGCTACATTGGCCCGTTCCATATTCTTTCCAGAAGTGGATCAGTGGCATACCGTTTGGAATTGCCGCCGAACCTCTCTCAAGTCCACGATGTATTCCACGTGTCGCAACTCCGACGCTGCTTCAAGGACCCTATTCGCGAAGTGGAACATGATATGATTGAGCTGCAGCAGGACTTGACTTATCAAGAACATCCGAGCCGCATTCTCGATCAGTCTGAACGTCGAACCCGCAACAAGACCGTCAAGTTCCTCAAAGTTCAGTGGTCGAATCATTCTGAAGATGAAGCCACTTGGGAACGCGAAGATCGTCTTCGTGAGGAATACCCAGATCTTTTCCCCTCTACCGCTTAGATTCTCGAGACAAGAATTCTTGTAGTGGGGGAGATTTGTAACACCCTCACTGTCAGTGAACAGTAATCACTGTTACTGTTCATCTGTACTGTTCAAAACTTTTGTTTGATCAATTGGTTCAGTTCAAATTCAAATTCACCTTTGATAATGTTGAATGCAATGAGATCATGGACTTGGTCATCTTGGATCAAAGCAATGCCAAGCTCAATTCAAATTGACTTTGAATTCAAATCAAATAAATTGCCTTGGTGGTATATTAAAAACATGTGGAAAATAAACATTGTCCAAAAATTCATCTTCCACTTTTATTAAATTACTAATATTCAGTGGAGTATAAATCACCAAGTTGGAGATTTTATTAATCTCTAATTAATTCCAAACAAATCGAAACAGTAGCTAAAAACCCCAATTTAATCATTTAATATTTAAATCAAATATTAAATGATTTTCTTTTGACCCCAAATCTTTTGTGGCACTAGCCTAGGGTATAAAAACAATTATGGGCCACCTGCCACATTTTATAAAAATGCCAAGGTATATAAAATAATTACAAAAAAGAAAAAAAAGAAAGAAAGCTAAACCTAACTAGCCCACCCCATCCCTTTTCCCCCATGGGCTGCCTAGCCCACAGGCCGCCTAAACCCCCGCAGCTAGCCCACCAGAGGCCTCCCCTGTTTCCCCTGTTCGTGCCCCCCCCCCCGTGGCGTCATCCCCATCGGCCACGGCGACAAGCCGTGCCGTGGTGGCCATCCACCATCGCCGGCGACGGGATAAGGCCGCGCCCTCCCCACGCGAACCCTAGAACGCCCCAGATCGAACGTGCCGTTCTCCCCATCTCCATTTTTTCGCTTTTCTCTCCGCCCTCAAGATTCCCGAGCCGCCCTTGGACTGCGCCGCCGCCGCCGCGCCCTTCCCCCGTTGATTCATCGCCGGTGACGCTTCCCCCGCCCCGAGACCTCTCCCCAACGCCACCGAGGTGAGCTGCGCGCTCGCTCCCTCCCTCTCCCTGTCGAATTGGCTCCCATGGACGCCATGCCGTGCCTGGGGTCGCCGGCGAGGCCGCCTTGGCTGGGCGCGTCCTCGCCGTGCCTCTGGCCGCCCCCATCTCCCAGCCACGCACTGCATACGCACGTGCGCGACGCCGCTGTCGTGCTCCCGCACACCCCGGCCACGGACGCCCTCACCGGAGCGGCCTCCCGTTCTTGCCACGGTCGCGCGCCCCCCTGGGTGCTCCCAAGCGTGCCTGCTCGGGGTTGCGACCTCGCCGCGCCGGCAGTCGTCCAACCGCCCACCCCCGCGGCGGCTCACTCGCCGGGATGGCCTCACCGCCGGCCGAGGACCTCGCCGTGCGCTCTGTGTTTGACGCCGGCGGGCACGGTTTAAGTCACGGGGCTAACCACCCCATGTATGCCACTGACAATGGCCCCCACCCCCTAATTAAACCCCTAATAAACTGTTAGTTAAAAATAACCCCCCCTGAGTGACAGACATGTGGGCCCAGCCCATGTAATCTTTTGCTGAATTGATTTAATTGGATTAATAAGCCAATGACATGTGGGTCCCCCCACTGAATAATTAGATTTAATTAATTAATTTATTAACTGTGTCACTGACCAGTGGGACCCACTGGTCAGTTAATTAAAATGAATTATTAATTGATTTAATAATTAATAAAAGAAATATTTAAATAGAAAAGGATTTTTAATGTTTTAAAATTGATTAAACTAATAAAATCAATATCTTTTAATCCGCATATCGGATCGAAAAACTTTATACATGAAAGTTGATCAGAAAAATATAACGAATACGGATACGCTATCCGTATGTCTACCACACCCCCCTAGCGCACCGATCATCGACATTCCCCCCCTTCGGGCTGTCTGCCGATAATTCCCGGTACCGATAAAAAGTACCCGGATGAATTTATTCCGAACACGAAAGTTGTTCGGAATGGTTCATCTAACACGGATACACCCCCCTTATGTTTGTCCGGTACCCACGACACCTCCGGCTTGATCCTTCCCCCTCCGGTCACCCTGTCCGGTAATCACCCGGAGCCGGTATTTCATCCCCGGATGAATTCCCGCTCCGAGCAACGTGCATTGCACTGCGTTAGAACACCGTTAACATTTCGTCTGTCATGTCATGCATATGTTTGTATATTATTGCTGTGTATTTACTGTTTCCTCCCCCCCTTAATCTCCGGTAGACCCCGCTGCTACCGCCGACTACACCGCTGCCGGGTACGACTACTTCGTCGACGACCCTGCCCCTACCGTCGAGCTTGCAGGCAAGCAGAGCCATTCTCTTCCCCAGATATCGCCTACCTTTCCGTATTTTCTTGCACTAGGCATTGTTACTGCTGCTGCTACGATTACAATCCTATTCAATTGCATAGCCTGATTTTGTCGCCCCTTGATGTACCTTTCCTTTATCCTATGCTGCCTATTATTACTTATGCTTTATTCAGCAGTGAACCCTGCGCACTGTTAGCTAGGATTAGATAGAGGGCCGTGATCACTCAGGGGAGTGAACACGAATACAATATATACAACTGCACAGGTACGGTACCAAGCAGACACCGCCAAAGTCCCCTATCTGGGTTATGCCTAGTCACCTCAAGTGTGAGCTATCAAGGAGTAATCCTTGTACTCCACTCGAGGCTGACTTTGTCTTACCGCCTTAGGGTCCTGGACAGCGGTTGTCCTCAAAGGTAAGAAAGTCGGGCGACCCTACGGTGCCCGCGAGCGGTATATCGTCGGGAACGACAGGGAGGGTACGACCGACGTTACTGGCGTGCTTGGCCCCTGTTCGTATCTCGCGAGAGTTACCAAACCACGAAAGTCGAGCTCTACCAAGAGCACACGAGAGACAAGGTAAGGAGACGGTTCACCTTGTTGGTAACCGCAGTGACTTGGTGGGACGACAGGGCAGGCACCGACGTTACTAGTGGTCCTGACTGCTGTCGTTGACCGCGGGTCGGTTAAGTCGAGGCAACGATAACAGTTGTCACGCAGGTTAATTAAAATGCTAAATGGTTCGGCGGATGACTTGAGAGACCCGTTGGTCTGTACGCACTACCTTCACGTGGGATAAGGAGTATGGGCTCCCCTGCGTCGTAGTCTGTCCGAAAGCTCTTCAGACGTCAGCAGTACCACGGGCTGATAGCCGGGAAGCGGTCTTGTCTTATTTGCTGCAGCACGTGTGTTTTGGATTTGATTTTGCTTCACCAGCCAGTCTCGTACCGTGCAGGAGCGTGCAAGGGTGAGGGACCTAGACCCCTTGGCGCATAGGATATAGTCCGGCGGATGGCCTCTCTGCTGAGCCTAGGATGAACTGCGTCGTGTCGGATAGCTTTGGTGGAGCGTTCCCTAACCAGGTTCCCGCCACCCTGGAGATCCGAGCGTGCAGGCTGAACAGTAGTGCACCCCTGCAGGGAGTTTAATCTATTCGAATAGCCGTGTCCACGGTAACAGGACGCTTTATGCTGAAGCTGGATCTTACCACTAGAAACTATTATTATTAAACTGTATGGTTCCGGGTTCTCTTCCTCGCGGGGATGTCGAGGAGGTGAACTCGGAGGCATTGTTATTATTAACCATTACAACTTATATTATACATTGTTGCAGCAACTTCTGCTTCATTGTTACTTTATTGCTTTATATAAACTGTTGGCTGTTTCTCTTCTCATGCTGCAAGACCTCGTCGGAAGATGCTAGTCTTCGATAGGCCTAGCTTCTTACCCTTATTCTGATTTCTACCTTGCAGTCCACTATATATAGCCTCTTCTTTCCGTTGATACAATGCATAATGCTTAGTAGCGGACGTAAGACTCGCGGGTATACTAGATACTCACCTGCTTTATTTCCTTTACTGTTTTGCCTGATCGGCCGCTGCAGTCGACGTTGGAGCCCAGGAGCAGGAGTACCCCGGAGGCGGATACTACTACGTCGAGACCCCCACTGACCAGGACCAGGAGTAGTTCGGTGGATCCCAGGCAGGAGGCCTTGCCTTTTCGATCTGTATCTCTGATGTTATTTGTGCTAGCCTTCTTAAGGCAAAACTTGACTAACTATGTCTGTACTCAGATATTATGGTTTGTATGACTTATATATTCGGGTCCGAGTGACCCCCCTTTATTGTAACATATTGGTTTATCCTTTTGTGTATAGTGTTGTGCTGTGATATTCTCACCGTGGCACCCTAATCTCAGCCGTGTACCCTGCGTGTATGATTACTGTACACGGATTGATTTTGGGGGCGTCACAAGTTGGTATCAGAGCCGACTGCCTGTAGGAAGCCACCCTACCACTACCTGGTCGAAGTTGAGTCTAGACTTTGAAAAACTATTTTGCTAACTTAATATTTGGCTTACGGGCCCACATCGATGTCACTACGTGTGATATCTATGGTATTAGGATCCTTTTCTCCTTACCTATGCTCTGGGAATCTGCTCTCTTATCCTTGCCGGTAAGTTTTACAAAATCTGACATTAGGATCACGTTCTCTTGATTCCACCCGGCGTTTTTATGGTGCATCCCCCATTGATCGAGTCGTGTCGCAGGAGTCGTACGCCAGATCCCAGACCGCGGATCCCATTCTCATTCTGGGCAGGCCGCGCGTTCTCTGGCATCAACTGCTGTGGCCTACAGTTTTCTTGCGGCGTGATTGACATAGTGGAATCTATGCCGCGTCGTGTAATCCTAACCGCGGTCTGCGCGCCGCCTAGTGAGTCCTTTTTCCTTAATTTCTATGACGTTACGCTGCCCGATTTTCGATTGATTCTATGTGTGGATGTGTATTGTCTTATATGACTACTCATATATATTCGCGCTTCTTTGTTGTCGCTTTACCTATTACTCGTTTTCGGCATCTCGTTAGAATGTTCATCGCTGAAATACCCCTGTTAAATTCTAGCAGGATGGCTGGTCGTGGTGGTCGTGGTCGTGGTGCCAACGATCCACCTCCGCCGCCGGACTACATGGCCGCGATGATGCAGCAGTTTCAGATGAACCAAGTGTTTATGCAAGGAGTCATTGATCAGCTCCAGAACCAGAATCAGAACCAGAACCAGCACCAGAACCATCCGCCTGTGGTTACTCTGCGGGATTTCATGCGTCTCAATCCCCCTCTCTTCCACCAGCCGGAGCAGCCGCTGGATGCCGATGATTGGCTTCGTGACATCACTCGTCAGCTGGAGTTCGCTAATGTGAGCGTTGCTGATTATGTCACCTTCGCGTCCTATTTCCTGCGTGGTCCTGCTGCTCAGTGGTGGGACACTTACAAGGGCTCGCTAGCTGAAGGGACTGTCGTCACCTGGAATGACTTCAAGGCTGCCTTTCGTGCTCGTTATGTCCCCCAGGCGATTATGAACCGTATGAAGGCCGAGTTCCGCAACCTCGTTCAGGGCAGCAAAACTGTCGAGGCTTACCAGAGGGAATTCCTCCGCCTCTCCCGCTATGCTGCAAGTGACCTTCCGAATGATGCAAGTAGGCAAGAGAAGTTCCGTGATGGACTCAACCCAGATCTCCAGCTTGCACTTGCTTTGCACGTTTCCCGACTTCGCCACCATGGTGAATCAGACTATCACTCTTGAGACCGCTCAGCTGAAGTTCGGTGGTTCGCCGAAGCGCCCCCGTGATGCTGGCTCATCTTCGGGCACAGCACTGAAACAACGCGTTTGGCTTCCACACAGTGTGTTTCGTCCAAATGCCCCTGTACCAAGGCCGTCGTACGTTGCACCCCGTCTGCCTCCGCCCCCGCCGAGATAGCCGAAGACCGAGACTGCACCCCTCCGTCCTCAAGATGGTCTGTGTTTCAAGTGCCGTCAGCCAGGCCATATTTCCAGAGACTGCCCTCAGCGACAGAATCAACTGGTAGTTCACCCTGCTGGCCGTGGAAATGGCCGTGGCAACAATGGGACCCTCAACTATAATACTGGGTCAAATCCTCATGCTCGTGGTCATGCTTACAACATTGATGTTGAAGCAGCTCAGGAACAGCCCGCTACTGTGATGGGTACACTCCTCGTTAACTCAATACCTGCTACTGTTTTATTTGATACAGGAGCATCGCATTCATTTATGTCTGGAGCATTTGCATCTAAGCATGGCATATACCACGAAAAGATGCGCACCCCCTTGGCCGTTAAGACACCCGGCGGCATGTGTCACGTTGACATGCTGGCACCTAACATCACCGTCGAGATCAAAAGGATTGAGTTCCTTGTCTCCCCACATATTCTGAAAACCTCCACGATTGACCTTATCTTGGGTATGGATTGGCTGAAAGCCCACGATGCCGCACTTTATTGTGGCACCAAGGTCATCCAACTTTTTCATCCTTCTGGCGCGATTGTGAGTCACACTGCCATTGTGTCGATGAATGCCGAAGCTCGTATATATGCTCTGAATGCCTTGAATGTCGCACCTCTCGAAGGGATTGAGAAAGTCCCAATCGTCTGTGATTTTACCGATGTATTCCCGGAAGAACTGCCGGGGATACCCCCGATTAGGGAAGTTGAATTCGTCATCGACTTGAAGCCTGGCACCGTCCCTATTGCCAAGCGCCCATATAAGATGCCACCTCACCACCTCCTTGAATTGAAGAAGGAGATCGACACGGCCCTCGAGAAAGGCTTCATCCGTCCAAGTTCCTCTGCTTGGGGAGCACCTTCGCTCTTTGTCAAGAAGAGTGATGGCACGAACCGTTTGGTCCAAGATTACCGACCTATCAACCAAGCCACGATACAGAACAAGTACCCCCTCCCTCGGATCAATGATCTTTATGATCAACTTGCTGGATCCACGGTGTTTTCAAAACTCGACTTAAGGTTGGGTTACCATCAGATCCGGGTCCGTGATGAGGACATTCCGAAGACTGCATTCATTACTCGCTATGGATCATACGAGTACACTGTCATGTCATTTGGCTTGACGAATGCACCAGCCACCTTCTCCAGATTGATGAACTATATATTCATGGAATACCTCGACAAGTTCGTCGTGGTTTATCTGGATGATATATTGATTTACTCCAAGACCGATGCAGAACATGCTGAACATCTTTGCCTTATACTGGAAAAGCTTCGAGAACACAAACTGTATGCTAAATACTCAAAGTGTGAGTTCTGGCTTCCTGAAGTAACTTACCTTGGTCATGTGATTTCCAAGGATGGCGTTGCCGTCAACCCCGAACGTATCCAGGCTATTCTTGACTGGACTCCGCCCAGGACTGTCAAGCAAGTCCGAAGTTTCCTCGGCCTTGCCAGCTATTGCCGCCATTTTGTCGAGAATTTCTCCAAGATTGCCAGGCCCCTGACTAACCTGCTGCACAAAGGCGTCAAGTTTGAGTGGACAGATAAATGTCAGGAAAGTTTTCAAGCTCTCAAGGACAAGATCACTTCTCCCCCAGTGCTTTCTCCCCCTGATACTCAGAAGGACTTCGTGATATATTGTGACGCGTCTCGTCAAGGTTTAGGCTGTGTCCTAATGCAAGAGCGCAAAGTGATTGCTTATGGCTCTCGTCAGTTGCGTGCTCACGAAGAAAACTATCCAACTCATGATCTCGAATTGGCAGCGGTAATTTATGCATTGAAGCTGTGGCGACATTACCTCGTCGGTAATCGTTGCGAGATCTTCACCGACCACCAAAGCCTGAAGTACCTATTTACTCAGCCCGACCTGAATCTCCGCTAGCAGAGATGGCTCGAAACAATAGCCGACTACAACATGGGAATTTCTTACACCCCTGGCAAAGCTAATGTGGTGGCTGATGCCCTGAGCTGCAAAGCCTACTGTAGTGAACTTGAAGTTCAAGTACAACAACCGCTTCTGTATGAAGAGCTACGCAAGCTAAACCTCGAGATTGTTCCTCAAGGTTATGCAAATAACCTGGTTATCGAACCGGATCTCGTCAAATCCGTCAAGTGTATACAGTTTTATGATGATTTCGTACACAAGATTAAGCGCGATATCGCCAATGGGAGGCCCTCACCCTTCACCATTGATAGCAAAGGTGCGGCGTTCTACCAGAACCGTTTAGTGGTTACTCACAGCAAGGGCAGGCATGAGAACCTGGATATGACCCCGAAGGTCATGAAAGCGGCTCACGATACCCCGTTGTCCATTCATCCTGGAAGCACCAAGATGTACCAAGACATTCGTCAGCAATTCTGGTGGCCTAACATGAAGCAAGACATTGCCCGATATGTTTCTGAATGTGACGTTTGCCGTCGCGTCAAGGCAGAACATCAGAGACCTGCTGGAACTCTGCAACCACTCTCTATTCCTGAATGGAAATGGGACAAGATTGAAATGGACTTTGTCACCGGTTTTTCGCGATCACAGAAAGGTCATGATGCCATGTTTGTCGTCATCGACCGATTCTCCAAGGTTGCTCACTTTCTGCCAGTCAAGGAGACGATCTCTGCTAGTCAGTTAGCAGACTTATATGTTTCCAGAATTGTTTCCCTCCACGGTATTCCGTTGGAGATCAGTTCCGACCGAGGCAGCATTTTCACCTCTAAGTTCTGGGATAGTTTCCAAGAAGCTATGGGCACTCACCTAAATTTCAGCACCGCTTATCACCCCCAGTCGCAAGGCCAAGTCGAACGAGTTAACCAAGTGCTTGAAGACATGCTTCGAGCTTGTGTCATTTCATTCGGTAAGAAATGGGAGGAATCTCTTCCATTTGCTGAATTCTCGTACAACAATAGCTATCAAGCTAGTCTGAAGATGGCACCCTTTGAAGTTCTCTATGGACGTAAGTGTCGAACCCCTCTGAATTGGTCAGAAACTGGAGAACGAACTCTCATTGGTCCGGACATCATACAACATGCTGAAGATCAGGTTCGCGTTATTCGTGAACACTTGAAAGCTGCTCAGTCCCGCCAGAAGAACAACTATGATCGCAAGCACAAGGAAATGGTCTATCAACCTGGCGAATATGCTTACCTCCGTGTCACCCCTATGCGAGGCACTCATCGTTTCGGAATCAAAGGCAAGTTAGCTCCTCGCTACATTGGCCCGTTCCGTATTCTTTCCAGAAGTGGATCAGTGGCATACCGTTTGGAATTGCCGCCGAACCTCTCTCAAGTCCACGATGTATTCCACGTGTCGCAACTCCGACGCTGCTTCAAGGACCCTATTCGCGAAGTGGAACATGATATGATTGAGCTGCAGCAGGACTTGACTTATCAAGAACATCCGAGCCGCATTCTCGATCAGTCTGAACGTCGAACCCGCAACAAGACCGTCAAGTTCCTCAAAGTTCAGTGGTCGAATCATTCTGAAGATGAAGCCACTTGGGAACGCGAAGATCGTCTTCGTGAGGAATACCCAGATCTTTTCCCCTCTACCGCTTAGATTCTCGAGACAAGAATTCTTGTAGTGGGGGAGATTTGTAACACCCTCACTGTCAGTGAACAGTAATCACTGTTACTGTTCATCTGTACTGTTCAAAACTTTTGTTTGATCAATTGGTTCAGTTCAAATTCAAATTCACCTTTGATAATGTTGAATGCAATGAGATCATGGACTTGGTCATCTTGGATCAAAGCAATGCCAAGCTCAATTCAAATTGACTTTGAATTCAAATCAAATAAATTGCCTTGGTGGTATATTAAAAACATGTGGAAAATAAACATTGTCCAAAAATTCATCTTCCACTTTTATTAAATTACTAATATTCAGTGGAGTATAAATCACCAAGTTGGAGATTTTATTAATCTCTAATTAATTCCAAACAAATCGAAACAGTAGCTAAAAACCCCAATTTAATCATTTAATATTTAAATCAAATATTAAATGATTTTCTTTTGACCCCAAATCTTTTGTGGCACTAGCCTAGGGTATAAAAACAATTATGGGTCACCTGCCACATTTTATAAAAATGCCAAGGTATATAAAATAATTACAAAAAGAAAATTACAAAAAAGAAAAAAAAAGAAAGAAAGCTAAACCTAACTAGCCCACCCCATCCCTTTTCCCCCCATGGGCTGCCTAGCCCACAGGCCGCCTAAACCCCCGCAGCTAGCCCACCAGAGGCCTCCCTTGTTTCCCCTGTTCGTGCCCCCCCCCGTGGCGTCATCCCCACCGGCCACGGCGACAAGCCGTGCCGTGGCGGCCATCCACCATCGCCGGCGACGGGATAAGGCCGCGCCCTCCCCACGCGAACCCTAGAACGCCCCAGATCGAGCGTGCCGTTCTCCCCATCTCCATTTTTTCGCTTTTCTCTCCGCCCTCAAGATTCCCGAGCCGCCCTTGGACTGCGCCGCCGCCGCCGCGCCCTTCCCCCGTTGATTCATCGCCGGTGACGCTTCCCCCGCCCCGAAACCTCTCCCCAACGCCACCGAGGTGAGCTGCGCGCTCGCTCCCTCCCTCTCCCTGTCGAATTGGCTCCCATGGACGCCATGCCGTGCCTGGGGTCGCCGCCGAGGCCGCCTTGGCTGGGCGCGTCCTCGCCGTGCCTCTGGCCGCCCCCATCTCCCAGCCACGCACTGCATACGCACGTGCGCGACGCCGCTGTCGTGCTCCCGCACACCCCGGCCACGGACGCCCTCACCGGAGCGGCCTCCCGTTCTTGCCACGGTCGCGCGCCCCCCTGGGTGCTCCCAAGCGTGCCTGCTCGGGGTTGCGACCTCGCCGCGTCGGCAGTCGTCCAACCGCCCACCCCCGCGGCGGCTCACTCGCCGAGATGGCCTCACCGCCGGCCGAGGACCTCGCCGTGCGCTCTGTGTTTGATGCCGGCGGGCACGGTTTAAGTCACGGGGCTAACCACCCCATGTATGCCACTGACAATGGCCCCCACCCCCTAATTAAACCCCTAATAAACTGTTAGTTAAAAATAACCCCCCCTGAGTGACAGACATGTGGGCCCAGCCCATGTAATCTTTTGCTGAATTGATTTAATTGGATTAATAAGCCAATGACATGTGGGTCCCCCCACTGAATAATTAGATTTAATTAATTTATTTATTAACTGTGTCACTGACCAGTGGGGTCAGTTAATTAAAATGAATTATTAATTGATTTAATAATTAATAAAAGAAATATTTAAATAGAAAAGGATTTTTAATGTTTTAAAATTGATTAAACTTATAAAATCAATATCTTTTAATCCGTATATCGGATCGAAAAACTTTATACATGAAAGTTGATCAGAAAAATATAATGAATACGGATACGCTATCCGTATGTCTACCACACCCCCCTAGCGCACTGATCATCGACATTCCCCCCTTCGGGCTGTCTGCCGATAATTCCCGGTACCGATAAAAAGTACCCGGATGAATTTATTCCGAACACGAAAGTTGTTCGGAATGGTTCATCTAACACGGATACACCCCCCTTATGTTTGTCCGTTACCCACGACACCTCCGGCTTGATCCTTCCCCCTCCGGTCACCCTGTCAGGTAATCACCCGGAGCCGATATTTCATCCCCGGATGAATTCCCGCTCCGAGCAACGTGCATTGCACTGCGTTAGAACACCGTTAACATTTCGTCTGTCATGTCATGCATATGTTTGTATATTATTGCTGTGTATTTACTGTTTCCTCCCCCCCTTAATCTCCGGTAGACCCCGCTGCTACCGCCGACTACACCGCTGCCGGGTACGACTACTTCGTCGACGACCCTGCCCCTACCGTCGAGCTTGCAGGCAAGCAGAGCCATTCTCTTCCCCAGATATCGCCTACCTTTCCGTATTTTCTTGCACTAGGCATTGTTACTGCTGCTGCTACGATTACAATCCTATTCAATTGCATAGCCTGATTTTGTCGCCCCTTGATGTACCTTTCCTTTATCCTATGCTGCCTATTATTACTTATGCTTTATTCAGCAGTGAACCCTGCGCACTGTTAGCTAGGATTAGATAGAGGGCCGTGATCACTCAGGGGAGTGAACACGAATACAATATAGACAACTGCACAGGTACGGTACCAAGCAGACACCGCCAAAGGCCCCTATCTGGGTTATGCCTAGTCACCTCAAGTGTGAGCTATCAAGGAGTAATCCTTGTACTCCACTCGAGGCTGACTTTGTCTTACCGCCTTAGGGTCCTGGACAGCGGTTGTCCTCAAAGGTAAGAAAGTCGGGCGACCCTACGGTGCCCGCGAGCGGTATATCGTCGGGAACGACAGGGAGGGTACGACCGACGTTACTGGCGTGCTTGGCCCCTGTTCGTATCTCGCGAGAGTTACCAAACCACGAAAGTCGAGCTCTACCAAGAGCACACGAGAGACAAGGTAAGGAGACGGTTCACCTTGTTGGTAACCGCAGTGACTTGGTGGGACGACAGGGCAGGCACCGACGTTACTAGTGGTCCTGACTGCTGTCGTTGACCGCGGGTCGGTTAAGTCGAGGCAACGATAACAGTTGTCACGCAGGTTAATTAAAATGCTAAATGGTTCGGCGGATGACTTGAGAGACCCGTTGGTCTGTACGCACTACCTTCACGTGGGATAAGGAGTATGGGCTCCCCTGCGTCGTAGTCTGTCCGAAAGCTCTTCAGACGTCAGCAGTACCACGGGCTGATAGCCGGGAAGCGGTCTTGTCTTATTTGCTGCAGCACGTGTGTTTTGGATTTGCTTTTGCTTCACCGGCCAGTCTCGTACCGTGCAGGAGCGTGCAAGGGTGAGGGACCTAGACCCCTTGGCGCATAGGATATAGTCCGGCGGATGGCCTCTCTGCTGAGCCTAGGATGAACTGCGTCGTGTCGGATAGCTTTGGTGGAGCGTTCCCTAACCAGGTTCCCGCCACCCTGGAGATCCGAGCGTGCAGGCTGAACAGTAGTGCACCCCTGCAGGGAGTTTAATCTATTCGAATAGCCGTGTCCACGGTAACAGGACGCTTTATGCTGAAGCTGGATCTTACCACTAGAAACTATTATTATTAAACTGTATGGTTCCGGGTTCTCTTCCTCGCGGGGATGTCGAGGAGGTGAACTCGGAGGCATTGTTATTATTAACCATTACAACTTATATTATACATTGTTGCAGCAACTTCTGCTTCATTGTTACTTTATTGCTTTATATAAACTGTTGGCTGTTTCTCTTCTCATGCTGCAAGACCTCGTCGGAAGATGCTAGTCTTCGATAGGCCTAGCTTCTTACCCTTATTCTGATTTCTAGCTTGCAGTCCACTATATATAGCCTCTTCTTTCCGTTGATACAATGCATAATGCTTAGTAGCGGACGTAAGACTCGCGGGTATACTAGATACTCACCTGCTTTATTTCCTTTACTGTTTTGCCTGATCGGCCGTTGCAGTCGACGTTGGAGCCCAGGAGTAGGAGTACCCCGGAGGCGGATACTACTACGTTGAGACCCCCACTGACCAGGACCAGGAGTAGTTCGGTGGATCCCAGGCAGGAGGCCTTGCCTTTTCGATCTGTATCTCTGATGTTATTTGTGCTAGCCTTCTTAAGGCAAAACTTGACTAACTATGTCTGTACTCAGATATTATGGTTTGTATGACTTATGTATTCGGGTCCGAGTGACCCCCCTTTATTGTAACATATTGGTTTATCCTTTTGTGTATAGTGTTGTGCTGTGATATTCTCACCGTGGCACCCTAATCTCAGCCGTGTACCCTGCGTGTATGATTACTGTACACAGATTGATTTTGGGGGCGTCACAAGAGGGCAACCACCAAGAGAATGTGTCAGATTATGACAGGAAGCGAGATAAAACAACGAAAAGAACTGGCTGCAAGGCGAAATAAGAGTGAAAAAGATCAAGTATGTGTTTGTGATAGCACATGTTGAGCTCAATCACAACCACAAGATGATTGAAAGCCCAGCTATGCTTCAACACTTGCACTCGCATAAGAGGGATGATCCATTGCTTGATAAACTGGTAAAGGACATGCAAATCGACAACCTGACGCACACGAAAATGATGTCAACCCTGTCGAGAATGTCAGGAGGGCTACAATATATGGGGCGCACTAGCCGTGACTGGGTGAACAAGTACATACATTAAACTAGCTGATATCTCCTCTGCTTGATGCAGTTCTCTTGTTCATTTCTGTGTGTTGTTTAATGCTGAGGTATGCTCTGCTTTCAAACTGCAGGAAGTACCAGTTCGCAAAGGAGGAAACCGAGGACGATGTGAAGAAACTGCTAGATTTCTTTGAGAAGATGCAGGAAATAAATCCGGAGTTCTTCTATGATTACAACAAAGATGCCGATAAACGTGTGCAAAACATCTTCTGGGCGAACGCAAGCTGCCGGGGTTCCTATGAATATTTTGGAGATTGTGTCACATTCGACACCACTTACAAGACCAACAAGTTTCACATGCCTCTGGCGTGTTCGTTGGAGTAAACCACCACCTACAAAGTACAATATTTGCGGTGGCTCTCGTCAGAGACAAAACAATACCATCTTTCGAGTGGGTGTTCCGGACGTTCTTGCGTTGCATGAACAACAAGCGGCCAATCTGCATACTGACAGGTAAACTAAAAAATGCAGTTCAATGCTGGATTTTTTGTAGTCCATTTCTTACATACAAAAAACAAAAAAGAAAACGGAGAAAAAGCATAAAAAAGAGAAATGAAATTCTCTCAAAATAATTGACTGCTTGTTTTCAAAAAAACATGCAGATCAATGCCCCTACATGGATGCAGCGATAAAGAGTACACTAATAGGCACGCTGCACAAGTTGTGTCGTTGGCATATACTGAAGAAATACAAGGATCATCTGTCCTTGCTGTATAAAGCATACGAGACATTCAAAGATGAGCTGACATCAGTTCTCAACCATCCATTGATGCCATCGGAGTTTGAACGCGCTTGGCATGACCTCATGGAGAAGTATAACCTATAGAATGATGAAATTATGAATGCGCTCTGGACAGACCGAGAAGAATGAATATCAGCTTACTACAAGGAGGTGTTCTGTGCACAGATGACGTCAACACAGAGAAGTGAAAGCATGAACCGGATCTTGAAGAGAAACTTTGTCAAGGAAAGACACGACCTACACATATTTTCATCGCAGGTGGACAGATGCATCCAGACGAGGAAGGGCAACGAGCATGCAGAGACCATGGCTAACGAGGTATGGTACAAAAAATCTTATTAAGCTCATATACGCGGTTCAGACTCGCTACTGATTTTCCTTTGAACTTAAAAATTGCAGTTCTCTTTCCGTATGAACAAAAATGAGATGAAAAGTGTGATGTTAAATGCAGTTCTCTTCTGTATATAAAATCTATTATGTTTTTTGTTAACCAAAAACAACTAACTGACTGGCTTCTTTGTTTCGCAGGCGGAAATTAAAACTACTACTCAGTTTGGTTTCGAGGTTCAACTATCCAGGATTTACACAAGGGCAGTCTTTGCTGACTTCAAGCAAACGCACTACCGCAGCACTACATTCAGATCGGAGCAGTCCCATGACAACCCAACAAAGTATTTGGTGCGCCACTACAACCAGTCCGATGATTTTGACTGGGCGAGACATGAGTTCCAGGTTGTCGCTGACGTGACGAACGGTATCTACGAGTGCTAATGCAAACTGTGGACACACACAGGTCAGTGAGACGAGAAATAAGGCACAAAAAAGCATAATGAAGTTCACTAGAATAAAAACAAAAAAGTACATATTTTTTATGCAGTTCACAAACCCTGAATTCTCTGTTACATATTTATTTGAAGTTTGCTCGCGCTGACAACCAAAAAAATAAATGAATATTTGCTGCAGGGCTGTTCTGCGTACACATCGTTTGCATGTTGGATCAGCTGCAGGTGGACAAGATACCTGAGGAGTACATATTAAAGAGGTACACACGGAACACGCGAATAATGCAACTTTTGACCGCAGAGACTACAAGAAAACTGCTCCAGATGGAAGTTCAATGTTCTGCCGTAGGAGGCTACTTGTAGAAACAGCCATGGACCTGTCAAACAGGGGTGTGAAGTCGGATAGCGGGTTCAACAGAGCGTTATATGGGATGAGAGCACTCATAGAAAAAGTTGACGTGCTGAACGAAGAAGAGGAGGAGAACAACAAGAATGAACGGAGTGAAGAAAAGGAAGATGAGCACAAACATGACACTGATGGTGCAGCTCCTACTGTGGAAGAAACAATTCTTCCCCCACCTGTATCAAACACAAAAGGGAGAAAGAAGGAGAGCAAGTCAGCAAATAAAAAAGCTGCAGCAAAGGATGTAGGTTCTGAAAAGAAGAACAAGCCAGAGCCAGATCTAGACAGCGAAGGGAGGCCACTGGGAGTAAGGATGTGCAAATCATGGGAAAAGATTGTGGGGCACCACTCGAGGACGTGCAAGCAGAGGCTAGAAAAAATAAAGGCCAAAAATGCCACCACAAATGACCAAGCTGACCAACAAGAAGATTTGACAAAGAGAAGAATGTGCAGCATCTGCAAAAAGAGAAAGAAGCATAATGCAAGAACTTGCCCAAAGAGAGAAGAAGAAAAATATGAAGAAGACGAGGAAGACGATGATGATGAGGAAGAAGATGGTGAAGAAGATGAGGAAGAAGATGATGATGAGGAAGAGGGAAAGGACGAAGAAGAAGATGAAGATGAAGATAGCGCAGGACCAGCATCAACATCGAAGGGAAAGGGCATTAAGAAAACAGAGCATAGGCAAGCATCGCGGCCGCATGGGCGCGTTACAAGGAATAACACGTTCAACAAGAAGAAAACAAATGGAGCGACAAACATTGAACAAATTGCAGTGCACGCTTTGAGAAGAAGCAGCAGGAACAGGACATAGCTCAGCACACATACATTGTAGCCTTTTTACGTACATCAACTTCATCCATTTATGTAGCATATAATACAGATAGCTTGAATTTAGTGGACAGCAAAAAAATAGACTTCGAGATATAATGTTGAAGTCCAATTTAATATATATAGCTCTGCTGGTGCGATTGAGGAAAATGCAGTTCTCTCTACAAATGAAATGCAGATGAGATAGGTGTAAGGCCCGATATGCGGTACTGTTCCAGATCTAGGTGTTTCCACCCAGATCCGGGGACGAAGCACATATCGGTCCCACCGCGACATATGACAAAGCCATATGCCCCGGATTTCCAACATGATATCACAACATTACAGATACAAGGATACAACATCTCATACAATCGGCATACAACTACCTCAAATACAATACAACAACGGAAGATACATGTCTGGGTACAGACTACAATCAAATGCCTAGTGGCAAAGAGAAAAAGCATCGATCCCCATAACCACACGGGTCCAGGCCCTCCGCCGGGATCCGCCTAACTAGTCGTCGTCGAGTCTCCGCGTGAAACGTCGATCACCATACCTGTTGTCGATCGAGAACCCTGAAAAGATTTTGGGGGTAGTATCATGAGTACAGAGGTACTCAGCATCCAACTGTAGTGGTCATCTGACCCAGCAAGGACTTCATCACTCGTCATTCTAGGAAAACTAGTAGTTTACGGTAAGGATGTGGTAAGTGGTGAGGTTGCTGCCGCACTAGCATTTATGAAGTGGCTAACGATCTAGAGAGTAAGATAAGGAGCCAAGCATTCGATGAGGAATCGCCTCCAACAAGTCTACTATCAACTACTTACGCAAACATAACACCTATCCTATCCTTGTCCTCCTCTTCGCATCCCGACGAAGAAGAAGCAGTCAAGGCACACACACACGTTGATCAAGTTATATTAAGATTATCTCAGTTGTTGTTGTCTATGAACAAGGAGTAGGTCTCAAGTCATCCATAACCGTGGACACGGCTTCTCAAAAAGATTTAACCCTGCAGGGGTGTACCAACTTCCCATTACGAGGCTCCGCACGCACGTCCATCTCTCTCAGTTGATACCCATCACAGGCAACCATTTTATGATTTAGTTCCAAGAGATCCGAAACGACAGGTCCCTCTAGCTAACAACGAACAAATCCGGGTGGCCCCCGGTGAGTCGACATCCATCTCAGGAGCCGGCCGCACTCTCGATCTGGTCTTAACCGTCTGTCGCAGGTTTGGATAGTCGGTTAATCACACATGGGACGACGGGTCCTCAGCTGGACAAGGTGGGCCAGCAAGGGAACTAAGTCCTCACTGGACCAGGTTGGTTTGTAAACAACTGGCGGCCGACCAGCACACACACGGTTTCAAATGGTAAATCAGCTTGGGCCACCACTAGAAATGTTTGAAGCTAGGTAGGTAAGAAAAGGGGACCCCATAAAATCCCACACGCGGTTAGGAACGCTCAGTCTTAAAACCAATACCCGGAACTCGGGTCCTAGGTGACTCGAATGGAACAAAGCGTCGGGGCGGGATAGCCTAGACCTTCCATCATTCGTCGAATATAGTCAACATTTATAATAATCAATATCATCAACAACAATATAATAATGTGATATCCCAAACCAAGGAGTAATAGGGTAACATCGTAGCATCCTAAGTAGGGGCTGAGCAACGAGCAATAGTAACATAGCAGTACAAGGTTTGCTGGGAGGGGACATGGTTGTATCGGTTTGAAAGAGGCTGTAAACATGTGGTAGGATCAAACATCGAACCTAACCTAGACTAGCATGCAAACCGCTGGTTGAAATAGAATGGATCATAAGTAATGCATAGTCCTTGCCTGTTGATAAGTCGGGTTCCGAAGGTATAGTTGATCGCAAGCTCGCATCGTCTCGGAGAGGTACCCGCGGAAGCACACAAGACGATAAACACTGGAAAGCAATCAACGAGCAAGCATCTATTACTACGAAGCAAACACGAGCAAGCATCAACAAGAAGGCAACACGAGACATCGCAACTACCATCGAGAGCGGTTACTAACAGGTTAAGTGGAGAACTCGTCACACACGACGATACCGCACGTTTATGGTGGTTCAAGTTGTTTAGCTACAGGTGATCAACACAGTTGTTAACATGGCATATCACTCAAGCGTAGCAAAAGGTGAAGCATAAATAAACTACCTAAGCTAGTCAATTTAAGTGGGGTGAAATCCTAGACATGGCAAACTATTGCGGACCCCACGATAAAAATGGAATTTGGTACTGTTTTCACATAAACAACATTTTATTATTTTGTTAGCAATCCAGAGCAGCATAAACACAATCTACATGCAATTCTAATCAAGTTACATATAAAGAACATTTTAAACAGAGCAACGGTTTAAAAGTTATTGCAGTTACAGTTTACAGTGGCAGACAATTGTAATTAGCAGGTAAACAGCATGTAAACAAAGTCAAACATGGCAACAAAGCACATTTTAATAATCTACGCGCAAAACGGAGCAAATTTCATGTAGAAAGCGTCTCCATCGGAGCTACCGCCACATCGCAACAATTAACAGATAAATAAAAAGCCCAGAAATAAAAAAAAAACATGCACTGGGCCGAATCCAGCTCAACTGGGTCGAGACCAACAGGTAACAGAAAAAAAACGGAGGGCGCTCACCTCTGGGCCGTGGCCCATCTGGCCTGGAGGCCGACCTGGGCTGGCTGGGCTGGATCTAGCCGCCGGCTTGGTGGGCGCTGGGCCACGCGGGCACGGGCGGCTGCGTGCCCGTCTCTCCAGGACGCAACGGCACTGGTGGTCGTCGGAGCTCCGGCGGGGCGGAGGCCAGGGCAGCTCTGGTAGGCGGGGACGGGCGCGGGGAGGTAGGAGGACGGCAGGGAACGGCTCGGCGTGCTTGGGGCGGCCGTGCTCGGGCTTGGGGCGAGCTTCGTGCGCGGGGCAGCGAGCTCCATGGCGCCACTCCATGGCGGCTGGTGCTGCGTGAGAGAGAGCCAAGGTGAGGGGGAGAAGAGGGAAAGAAGAGGAGGGGGGAGGGAGGCCGCGAGGAGGGCGACCTGGGGGTCGACAGCGGCTCGCTAGAGCTCGGCGGCGCAGCGACCACGGCATGGAGGCGCTGGCTCGAGGGAGAGGAGAGAGAACGGGTGGCGACGTGGCCGCTCCTGGGCCGTCGGATCGCCAGATCTGACGGTCCAGGATGATTCTGGCTGAGATTTTCTAGAAAATGGGCAAAAATGCGAAAATTGGGCTATTGTGAGGGGGGTGGCTGCAATTTTGTGGCTAGGGAAACCCTAGAAGAGGGGTGGGAGTGTGGTGGTCTTTATATAGCACAGGTGGCTGGCAGTTTGCAAAAACATCCCCGGTTTTTCTCTCGCGCGAGCGGTGCTCACGTTTCTGACCGCCGGGGGTCCGCAGGACCTCCGATTCGGGTAAAACTTCGAACTACGCGATCAGCGCGTCGAGCCGGCGGCGTTCACCTAGCGGTAGAACCGTTCCGAGAACATTTTCCGGCGCGCTGTAAAAATATCCCGTTTACTTATTAAACGGGGTTTTTCGTTCCGTTGGCTGCGGCCGGTCTCGTGCGGTTTTCGCGACGGTGATCGGGTGAAACCCGGTGTCGCAAAAGTCGAGTGTCAGGGTGGCAAAGGTCGGCCTCCGTCCGGTACGAGATAAGAGGGGGAAAAATCGCCGATCGATAAATCGGGGATGCAAACACCGCAAACAAATCAGACAATCAAACTATTCACACCGAAAACAAATTTTTAATTTTTGTGAAAACGGGGCTGTTACAATAGGAGTGTCATTTTAAACATGCAGTTCTATTCTGTTTTCAGAACAATAATAGATGATATAAAAATGTTGTTCTCTTATGTGTGCAAAAGCTGGGATGGCAGTGTGATGTTAAAAAAATGCAGTTCTCTACTGTTTGCAGAAGCTCATATGGAGAAAAAAAGTTAAATAATGTGGTTATGAAAATAAACGATACTCTACATGTAGTAGACGCTGGGATTCTTCATGTGTACATTGCAGTGCGCTTACCGCGAACAATGCAGTGCACCAGCATGTAACCTGTGCAGTTCGCTTAATACAAGTTTTTAAAAAATGGAGCTCTTCATTAGCGCACACATGCAGTTCTGTGTTCCAAAGAAAATATTATTTTCCAAAACTTTTTGATTATCAACAATATAAAGCGTTGAAGGCCCTCTTTTGCGCAATGCAGATCCCCCCACCCCCAACCCACCAGCAAAACACATCCTCCAATAATAGTAAGGATAGTTTCCGCTGACAAAAGATAAAAATTAGATGAAACTCCATTATATACTTAGTCAAACAGAGTTGCTTTCTCCGTTATATTACATAGATGTACAGAAAAAGGAGAACATCCTAGTGAATATGTTTAACAGATCCCATACATACAAAAGGAGCGACAAAACTATTTACAATGAAGTTTCTAAAGCACATCAAACAGGTCTGCTGTTGTTCTATGGCTCATCCTGCTCGTGCGAGTCAGGTTTGGTAGTGAGACCAAGAGACTTGCACATATTTTTCAGCTCCCCAGGAAACTCGCTCGGTAGGACCATGTTGTCAGGGTGGAACAGAATCTGGAACAGGAACTCAGCCTTCCAATCCACGATATCAGCTTCCTGCGATCAAAAAGAGCAACAAGATAAAACGAAATCGCAACTTGGTTATGACAAAAAAGGTGATACTGCTGCAGACAGGAAGAGGAAAAATATATGGAGGCTTACATTGCGCTTTCCAAACTTCACAACAAAGCTTCTGCCGTCATAAAACTGAGCCATCTTCAGAACAAAAAAGCCGCACTCATTGGGGCCCTGTGCAGGGGTGCCCAAAAAGTTAGCTTTCTTTGAAACATCGACCCAGTCTACCGACTCCTTCTTATTGTATTCCTTTTCTCCGTAAACCTTCTTCATCAAAGCGGTCATCCTGATCATCTGTTGAAATGAGACATAGACAAATGCATGCAACAAGTACACGTCACGAAAACTGTCGTTCAGCTCGTATACATGTGAAACCAAAAATATACAAAAAATAATAAAGCGAACATTTTACCATTTTAGTGCGGTCGATGTGGTAGTCAGACTTATGCCACCTCGTCATTTCATCAAACGATCTGCAATATCTCCTAGTGTCATGGATATCGAGGGTCTCACGGTGCCTGTTCATCGTGTATAAAGAGTAGTGCTGATCTTTCATCCGTGGTAACAGGATCTGAATTGGTTTTCAACAAAGGTGTTTCTCAGTTTGAGTGGGGGACAGGATTACTAGAAAAAAATGACGCAAAAAAATAAGAACAGCGAGCTGAAAACCAGAAAATCTAAGAACTTACTAATTTACAATTAAGAAGGTTCTCATCATTGAGAACATATGCTTTGAACTGCCTTGCTGCATCTTCAACATTGAACTTGGTGTGCACAAAGGGAAACACGACGTTTCCGTGTTCATCTCTCTTCGCGTGATCATTCATTTGAAGCACATACTTAATTCATAAAAAATGCATTAATGCAGTTCGTCTAGGAAAATAAAAAAGGATCTTCTAATGTAAGAAAAACAAAATGCAGTTCGCGAGGTGAAAAAGCTAAAAAAGAAAACAATTAAGAACACAACATATTAATGCAGTTCGGTCTAGGATGAGTGAACAAAAGAGTTACATATGCAGTTCATTAATAAGTTCCGAGAAATGACATTTCCTGAGCTTTGAATAAAATTATTCAAACAAGCTATCTTTTATTATACAGTGGCAATGCAGTTCACACCTAAAAGTGCAATATATCGACCAGAGGGGGGGTGAATGGGAGATTTTCAAATTTACTACAGGATTTTGTTTTTCTTCAGGACTGAAGCAATCATGAAGCTGAAGAAGTAACCAAAATCATGAAGAAATAAAACTTTGCAGAATGTAATCATTAGGGCAGCACATCATAATGCAACGGAAATAAATCAATTCAGATAAGCAGAAGTGCTTCAGATCCATAGTATGAAGACAAATAGCAGAGGGAGAGCTGAAGCACAGGAAGTCACCATAGATACTGAAGACATAATACTGAAGCTTAAGAGATTGAAGAGATGTCACCAGTAATTGAAGACATTGGTTTGGTAGACCAGTTCAAGTTGCTGTGACAACTCTACGTCTGGTTGGAGAGGCTGAGATTCAACTCAGAAGACATAGTCTTCACCTTGTTCTCCTTGAACTAAAGTCCTCAGACTCCGTCCAATAACTCAGGTGAGTCTTCAAGGTAGACTCCCGAAACCTTCACAGACTCAGTCACTCCGGGAAGTCACAATTGCATCTTGACTTCCTCAGACTGAAGACTACTACACCGGCTGGAAGATCACAGTCTTCAAGAGTAAAAAGCTTCGGATCACTCGAACCGACTTCCTCAGAAATGCTCAACTACTCAGGCTGGTGGTTTTCCTCACAAAGGTTCTTCAGTTTCCTCAGAGGTGGGTTGCTCTCAAATGACAAGTGTCAGTTTTCCTCTTGGAGCAGCCAGCCCACAAATGGGGCTGGGGGTGGCTATTTATAGCCGCGGAGCAACCCGAGGTGAATGGACATAAATGCCCATGCATGCAATTACTCTCATGACCTCGGAACAGACCGTTGCTAGACAGGTTCTAGCCTCTCACCACGCAATACGTGGCACGGTCAAAGTATTCTCTCTCCAGACTCCTCAACTGAAGTTAGTTACCTCAGTGTCCTGAAGAACAAAGTCTCAGACACATGAGGACCGGACTTCTACTGCAGGAGAAAACTCTTCAGGAGAACTGCACTCGCAGTATCCAGACTCCTCAACCGAAGACAGATTCCTGAGTGTCCTGAAGAACAACGTCTCAGACACCCGAGGACTGAACTTCTACTGCAGGAGATTTCCTCAGGGTTTTTCTTCAGGATTCCTAACTGAGCACTTCCTCGGACCTTCGGAACTCGTTTTCTTCAACCCCTCCAACAGTGCGGTGTTTCCTATGACTCAAGAAATATAAAAAGTCTTAACGATGAATACGCTTCAACTTCGTCTTCAGCGCGAACGTCCTCAGGATCGTCTTTAGCTTCAGCTTCAAACGAGCGCTTCAACCGAATGCTTCAGGATCCTGTTTCCTCAGGATTTTGCGCGACTTCATTCTTCAGGAAACGCACCATTTTCTTCATTGTTCCTCAACATTTTGGGGGGTCACGATTGGTGGTTAAACACCTCATCAGGGACTGTTCTCCTGTGTATACTCACAAACACATCAGTCCCTTAACCGTTTTGACATCAAACTCCAATACCTCAAGGGGAAGGCACTTGATGCACTTACAATCTCCCCCTTTTTGGTGATTTGATGACAATCAGGTTAAGCTTCAACGGGGGTAAAATTATGAGTTTGAAGAAAAGAAACTTTGAAGAACATTTTTTTTAACTTTAAACTGAATATAGTGAAGCTCCCCCTGAGGATATGCATATAAGTTGAAGAATGTTTAATATCAAAAGCATTTTGAGGTATATGAGGAGCTCCCCCTATATCCAGGTATTTTTGTATCAGTGCATGTTCTGAAATGTTTGAGGATTTAACCAACGTACTGATATAGATGTTTGCAGAGATAATCACATGCATATATGATAAATGTGAGGAAATAGCATGAGATAACTGAGAAAAAGTATCAGGCAAACACCAAAATAACAGTTTACAACTCATTACAAAAATGTCTGAAGAACGAGAGTTGTAACTGAAGAACCCCATAACTAAGACCCGCTTGAAGACTAACAGACTTCTCCCCCTTTGTCATATAATGAACAAAAAGGGAAAAACTGAAGCTAACGCCCGTTGGTAGTTGCTTCAAGGCTGAGGTGAGTCACGCCTGAGGCAGTCCGTTGCGGTATGAGGGCAGGCAGCTGTGTCTTCAGCTTCTTCAGCAGTCATCTCCTGGTTTGAGGAATAAGAATCCATGGCCGGAGGAGGAGTCGTGCAGCGTCTGAATTGCCTCGGTGGTTTGATTGCTGGAATCGGAGGTTTTTGAAGATCCAACTGTGCAATGTCTTCAGGAGTGAGTACTTCTTTCATCAAGGCATCAAGATGTTCATATGTATGATGAGTATACTCATGTACTTTCTTCACTGAAGAATGTGTCTGAGCCATATAGCTGAGGATCTCAGAAAACTGACGCTTTACCCAGTCATGATTTCTGTCAACTTTCTGATGAAGGCTAATCAGAAGCTCTCGATCAGTCATCACTCGAGCCTGAGTTGTATCCTCAGTTGAAGCATGAGTGCGGGTTTCATCAGTTGTGCGAGACTGAGGATGACGAATATTTCCAGCGAGGGAATTGGTCGGGAGAACTTCTTCATAAAAGAGGCCTTTGCCTTTGTCATTTGTGGCAATTGTATGCTAAAGCACTTCGACAGGTGGCAGATAGGTCCTGTGATTCGGGTGATCAGGTTGATACTCAATGCTTGTGACTACGCGGATGAGCTTCATGATCCATGGCGCGTAGGGCTTCAGGATGTGTGGATTCTGTGCAGCATCAGCAAGAGTTCTGAAGAAGAAGTCAGGGACGTTGATTGGCCCAGACATGCAGAGGTTGTGAAGGATGTTCTTCATGATGCCAACTACTTCTTCAGCTGAGGATTCATAGCCTTTGATGGGGCAGAAGGTTTTCGCCAGAATCCGATACAATGCACTCGGCAGATACTGAAGCTCAGAGACTGGAAACTTTGTGCGAGCTGGGGCTTCAGGGGCCTGAGGCTTCATGAGCATGTTCATCAGGTCATCGCGAAGAATCTGAGACCCATATGAGCAGGCCGCAGGGGAAGTGCACTGAGGCAACTCAAGTATCTCAATTGCTTCAGGAACAGTGATGGTGTAGTGATGATGCTCAGTCATCCACTCGAGGGTCCAGGTGTTGATATCTAGAGGATTTCCTGAAACATACAAAGTGGCATAAAACTGAAGCACAAGCTCTTCATTCCAGTGTATGCATTCAGAGCAGAACTGAAGCAGCTTGGCGTGATGAAGATCCTGAAGCACATTGTTGAAGCAAGGAAGTGCTTCCATATCCATCAGAGGAATGTGCTTGTGAGGAAATAGTTTGTTCTGCTTGTATAGCACTGAAGCATAGTAATTCTTCTGAGTGGCGGTCCAGAACCTCAGCAGCTTTCGAGGTGGAGCAGAGTGATACGGGTTTTGAATTCCTTCTTGAAAGAAACTCATGGCATTGAAGAAATCTGTAGCATCAAAGCTTGGAGTGTCATCAGCTTCAAGATCACGGAAGAATGGTTGCTTCTGTTTCGGACACAAGGACACAGCTTGAATTTGGCCTTGAGGTGGTGAAGGCGCTTGAGGCACTTCAATTTGAAGAGATGCTTGAGGCTGAGGCGGAGGGGCTGCAGATGCGTCAGGCTCCTTGGGGTCCTTGGGAAGCCGAGGTGATGTGGCCTGTTTGTCTTCAGAGCCATCCTTTGAGGCTTCAGCATTTGCATTCGTACTGGTTTCTGCTTCAGGAGGAGTATTGGTGCTTTGCTCAGCTTCAGTTTCAGTGGCAGGAGGGTCGGACTTGGGAGCAGCAACATTAGTATCAGTGGTAGTTTTTGCTGCAGCATCAATGTCAGCAGTAGTAGCAGCAGCAGACTGTGTTGGAGCACTGGTGGCTTCGGGGTCATCAGCATCGGACGCTGAGGATGATGCACCAACAGAGTCTTCAGACTGTAGAGAGGTATCAGGAAGCACCTCGGTTACAGTATCAGAGTGAGGCTCAGGCGAGAAGACAGTGTGAGTGGGTGAGTTGGTCAGCCCAAAGTCATCATCATGGACACGAGGAGTTCCATCATCCATAATGTCGACGTCCATGTCCTCAACCTCAGTGATAGTCGGTGGCGGCGGGGATGGTGGAGTTGGAACAAAGGGTGTTGCAGCAGGGGGTGGAGTGAAGACTATTAAGCTGCGCTGAGGATTTTGAGGTGGAGTTGAGGCAGCAGTGATATGAGTGGTGGTATCAGCGGGCTGTGTTGTAGGAGGAGCTGAGGAAAGGGGTGTAGCATCAATGGGATCCTCAACAGCAGGCTTCTTTGCAGCAGGTGGGGTTGAGGGTTGTGCTTCAGGCGTGCGCTTGAGGCTTTTGGAAGAGGCATCAGCAGGCTGTCGAAGCTTCATCAACTTGGTCATCTGTTGTGAGATCCGTTCCTTGGATTGACCAATATAAGCACGATTGGCAGCGAACTCAATGTTGAGACGTTGAACTTCGCATTGATGCTCAGTAAACTCCTGAGGAGTAACTTCAGTGATAGGTTTCTTCTTGAAGTCACTGTGGACTTTCTTCAGTTTCGCCTTCAACTGTTTCTGAAGATCACGTTGATGAATCTCATTTATGAGGAACTGTTGAACATAGAACTTGATGTCTTTCGGAATGTCCAAATCATCAAGCGGAGTGTCAGGCTTAACAGACCAAATTTCAATGTACTCCAAGATCTTCTTGGGATCAAGGAGAAGCGGGATTTCTGAACCCGTTGCTTCAGCTTTGCGTCTGGCCGCAGCACGCACGTATTCAATCTTATCAGCTTCAGTGGCGATGAAGCCGGCCAGATCCTCAAATTCATCTTCATCATCAGAAGATTGAGGAGTATGAAGGATGGCGCCACGCATAGCAGTTTTCTTTGGTGAAGGACGAGGGCCCCGTTGAAGAACAGTTTTGGTCTTCAGGTGATGCTGAGGCATTGTGGTTGAGGCCTCAGGAGCACCAGATTCATCAGTGCGTATTCTTGAAGAGGGGGCAGCACCATCTGTTCGTTGACATGAGGAGCCAACAACTTGAGGCTTAGTTGAGATCTTAGAGAAAGGTTTCATGCCCGGAGCCTTTTTGCGGTGCTGAGGCGGAGGTTGTTGTCTAGGTTGAGACTGATCTTGAGGCGGAATTTGTATTGAAGCAGTCATGTCACGGACCAGATTTTTGACACGGCTGCGAGAGCGTTTGAGGTAAAGCTCATATGCCGCAGGAAAGTCTTCAGGTCTGCGCAGTGTGGTTGGATCAGGAACAACACAGGAGCTGGTGGAGGTCGAGCCTTGATACCCAAGGTCTTCAGGGGCGGATTGACTGCGAACATTTCCTCATGTTGAGGATTCAGCCATTGGTAGGCCACCCAACGCTTGGCCCATTCTCTTGTGATTTTCTGAACCCGTTTCTTACGTTGTTCACCGGTTTCTCTTTCGGGAGTCTTCAGCTTTTCATATAGCTTTAGGGGCAGGTCTTTTGCGGTATCAGTGATTTTACGTCGAGGAGCCATTTTCTTCAGCTGAGGAGACTGAGAAATTGTACGTTCGAGCTGAGCTGCAAATGAAGTGAGACTATGAGAACCATGCGATTCCTCAGCAGACATGTACCTGTGACAGAATTAAGTTGCGAGGGAAGTGGGGTACGGTTATATGCGTTCATGAGGAATAGGTTGAGTAAAACAAAGGATTGAGGCATAGGTACAGGTTTCAGTGAGCTAGCAGCACAGTGGAGGATGAACAGTACTGAGGAATGTTGTGCTGAGGAATAAACCACTGAGGAATAAGCATACCAGACTTGAGGCGAATGCTGAGGAACAATGTGTCTTCGTCCCCGGCGACGGCGAACTCCGGCGATGTTAGCGCTCGAGCGTGACGAGCTCAAGGGCGGCAATGCGAGAGTGAGGGAGGCGTTGGGGGGTAAATGACCGGGGGGGGGAGGGAAGAGAGCTATTTATAGAGGGGTGGGAGCTGAAGAGGTTGCGAAATTTGTGGACGAGATAGCCCCTGATTGTTGGGATCCTCAGTGAATATCGTGATAGTGGATAATTACGACGTGCGGTAAAATCGCAACAAATTGAAGACAGTTGTAACAGAAAATCCGTGATTTGAGGACATTGAGGATAATGGCTGAAGACAAAGACAAATGGTCTCAGGCAAATGATGATGACAGGTCTCATGCCAGAGGAATATAATTTCCTGATGAACGCATATGAGATAGACAGATTAGATAAGTGAGCACAGAGAGATGGGTCCGATCACGTTCACCTAGTTGAAGAAGCAAAAACTGAAGATCAATAACTATAGGTGAACGCTGTTGAGGACAAACACGATAATCATCAGAAATGAAGACTTCGAATCTTGAGGAAGATCAATAACATCAAATACTGAGGTAGTTGAGGATCACTCAATCCTGAGGTGTTTGGGCGGTGGCGCTACCCACCTTATAGGGAATGAGACACTTGATACCATACAATTGTCGTATGGATCTTGAGTCAATTCCACGTTAATTTCTTCACACATAGCAAGGTAGTTCCTCATGAGTTGAGGAGTACGACACATCGTGTGTTGTGCATCAGGATTCTTCAATATTGTTTAAGCGTTAGGATGTGTGTCCATTCACTGGACGTTTGAGGAATCTAAGATATTTAGCTCACACCTCAGAGTGCTAAATCGCTTCTCATCCAAAGGCTTAGTGAATATATCAGCAAGTTGATCTTCAGTCTTCACGTGGCTGACGGCGATATCTTCCTTTAAGACATGATCCCGAAGAAAGTGATACCGTATCTCAATATGCTTCGTCCTCGAGTGCTGTACTGGGTTCTGAGAGATCTTGATGGCGCTCTCATTGTCACATAGTAGTGGTACTTTCTTCAGGTTGATGCCGTAGTCCTTCAGGGTTTGCTTCATCCAAAGAAGCTGTGAGCAGCTTGCACCAGCAGCAATGTATTCAGCTTCAGCGGTGGAGAGGGAGACGCAGTTCTGCTTCTTCGATGACCAGCATACAAGAGAACGTCCGAGGAAGTGACATGTTCCTGAGGTAGACTTCCGATCCACTCGATCTCCAGCATAATCTGAGTCTGAGTACCCGACGAGATCCAGCTGTGTGCCTTTTGGATACCATAAGCCAAGCGACGGTGTGTGAGCCAAATATCGAAGAATTCGTTTCACCGCTTGGTGATGCGATTCCTTTGGTGCCGCTTGGAATCGGGCACACATGCAAACGCTCAACATTATATCAGGCCTGGATGCACATAGATATAGCAGTGAACCTATCATGGAGCGGTATACCTTTTGATCGTACTCCTTGCCATTTTCATCGTGGCCAAGTTGTCCGTTTGTAGGCATCGGTGTCTTGATGCCCTTGCAGTCTTGCATCCCGAATTTCCTCAGGCACTCCTTGAGGTACTTCTCCTGAGAGATGAAGATGCTGTTGCGTTGTTGACGAATTTGGAGTCCTAAGAAGAACTTCAGTTCGCCCATCATCGACATTTGATACTGTTCACTCATCAAGAATGCAAACTCTTCACTTTATTTCTTGTTAGTGCATCCAAATATTATGTCATCAACATAAATTTGACATATGAATAATGCATCATCATATCGTTTTGTGAAGAGAGTTGGATCGAGGGAACCAGATTTGAAGCCCTTGCTGATGAGGAAGTCCCTTAGTGTGTCATACCAAGCCCGAGGGGCTTGCTTCAGTCCATAGAGAGCTTTCTTCAATCTGTACACCATATCAGGCTTCTTGGCGTCTTCGAAACATGGAGGTTGAGCAACATATACTTCTTCCTCGATATTACCATTGAGGAAGGCACTTTTCAAATCCATTTGATATAACTTGATATTATGATGATTAGCGAATGCAAGCATAATACGAATAGACTCAAGTCTAGCTACAGGAGCGAAGGTTTCACCGAAGTCGATCCCCTCAACTTGAGTATATCCTTGAGCTATGAGACGAGCTTTGTTCCTGATGACTTGTCCATCTTCATCAAGTTTGTTGCGGTAGATCCACTTCGTGCCGATGACGTTGTGAACTCTAGGATCAGGACATTTGACTAGTTCCCAAACATCATTCAGTTTGAACTGAAGAAGTTCGTCTTGCATTGCCTGAATCCATTCCGCTTCACGGAATGCCTCGGAGACTTTGGTGGGCTCTGAAATTGATACAAACGAGAAATGCCCACAAAAGTTAGCTATACGATTAGCTCTTGCACGAGTAAGAGGACCTGGTAGGTTGATGTTAGCGAGGATTTTGTCCACTTGAACTTCATTTGCCACACGAGGAAGTCGAGGTGGATGATCTTGAGGTGCATCTTCGTCACTGCTATCAGATTCGTTTGCATCAGCTTCAGGTGCTTCAGGAACTTCAGGCGTGTCAGGTGCCTCAGGATCTGGATCATCATCAGAATTATTCGCTTCAGGATTTGGGTGTTCTTCAGGAGCAGGAGGTACGTGGATTTCTTCAGGATGATCCACAGGAATGATGTCACCAGCACCCATCTTCTTGATCTGTTCTTCAGGTGGTGCTTCACCTAAATCATGTGGCAGGTGCTCTCTTTGGGAGCCATCAGACTCATCAAAACGTACGTCTACAGTTTCAACAATTTTATAATGACTAATGTTGAAGACTCTGTAGGTGTGCGAGTTGATACCATAACCAAGCATGAAACCCTCACATGCTTTGGGTGCAAATTTGGACTCGTGATGAGGATCACGTATCCAGCAAGGTGCACCGAATACTTTGAAGTAACTTACATTGTGTTTCTTACCGATCATTAACTCGTATGAAGTTTTATTGAAGAACTTATGAAGATACACTCGATTGACGATGTGGCATGCGGTGTTGATTGCTTCAGCCCACCACTTGAGTGGAGTATTGTACTCAGCCAGCATCGTGCGAGCCATCTCGATGAGGGTTCGATTCTTTCTCTCAACAACACCATTTTGCTGAGGAGTGTATGGCGCTGAGAATTCATGAGTAATTCTCAAGTCATCGAGGAATTCTTCCACACCGAAGTTCTTGAACTCAGTGCCGTTGTCGCTTCGAATGTGCTTGATCTTCAGGTTGTAGTTGTTCATGACTCGCTGAGCGAAGCACTTAAGAATTGCTGGAGTTCCTGACTTATAGAGAAGAAAATGCACCCAAGTGTATCGTGAGAAGTCATCAACAATAACAAGACCATACATATTACCTCCAAAGCTCGAATACTTTGGAGGACCAAATAGATCCATGTGAAGTAATTCCAGTGGTCTCGTAGTGGTCATGATGGTCTTCGCTGGGTGGTTGGCCTTGGTCATCTTTCCAGCTTCGCAGGCTCCACAGAGCCGGTCCTTTGTGAATCTGATTTCCTCAATCCCGAGGACATGTTTCTTCAGTACCAGCTTCTGAAGATTTCTCATTCCAGCGTGGCCGAGTCTTCGATGCCATAGCCAGCACTCTGAGGCTCGTGCCATGAGACATGTAGCAACCTGAGGACCTTCAGAGAAATCTACAATATACAGGTCACCTTTCCTAATCCCACTGAAGACAGGGGATTTATCGCTAACCATGAAGACAATACAACCATGTTTTCCGAAGAGAACAGCGAGATCAAGATCACACAGCATAGATACAGACATCAAGTTGTACCCAAGAGATTCAACAAGCATGACTTTATCAATGTGTTGGTCTCGAGAGATAGCCACTCTGCCGAGACCCAATACCTTACTTTTACCTTTATCAGCGAAGGTGATGGTTTTCTTTGAAGAAGGACTTAGTGATGATTCCATAAGAAGACTTCTATCACCAGTCATGTGATTTGTGCATCCACTATCCATCACCCATTCAGTCTTTTCCTGCAAATGAATTAGTATCTCATACAGCAAGTTATGAGCCAGTTTCAGTTTGAGGAGTTTAAGATTCATCAGAATTAATTCCTCAGGATGTTCCTCAGGATTGATTCTATGAAATCAAACAATATAATTATCCTTCAACTGACTCATTTGTTATTGTCCTGGGCATATGATCTGCATAAATTGTAATTGCCTCAGGACATGTCCCTGCACGGATGATTAGTTCTTAACCACCCACATCTTTATGGGTGGTCTTGAGGCACATGAGGATTGATGAGGATAATGAGACTTAATGGGGTGTGTGATGACAGTATCAGGATAAACAAATGAATAAGCATTCTTATGAAGAGCTTCCCTGTGAACAAAATGGTTAGCAGATACATGGTTATAATCATTTCCTTTTGAGGTATCATCCTCAGATGATATCCTCAGCTCATTTGCATCTGCATTCACAGGAAGGTTAGTGATGAGGTCCTTTGGCACCCAGGTCTGCTTGACTGGAGGACCGTTCCTGCAGTTAGTTCCAATGTATCTGGCAAATACCTCACCATTACAATTTTTAAACAATTTATAGTTTGAGTCAAATGACTCAATCATCATATCTGAAGAAGAAGCATCATAACCAGATAAGGTATAGGGGTCAGGAGGAGGCATCATTTCCCGAACCCAGATGGTCTCAGGATATTGTTGAGGTTTCCAGTAAGACCCATCAGGGTTGAGTCTCCGACTGAATGCAATGCTTTCTTTCCTCGGGTTTCTGTTGAGGATCTGTTTCTTGAGAATGTCACAGAGAGTCTGATGTCCTTTCAGACTCTTGAACATGCCTGTTTCCAGTAGATTCTTCAACCTAGCATTTTCTTCAGAAATGTCTATGGTATCCTCAGATGAGGGGTTAGGTACCACAGAAGTAATAGAGATAACAGAGTCTGAAGACATTGAAGAACTAGACACAGAAATGATTTGATCACGTTCAATGCATTTTAAACAGGGATGATTGAATCCTTCTTGTGGCATGATGATCTGTTGCGAGAGGAGTGACTCAATTTCTTTCCTCAGATCGTCATGAGACATCCTTACACGTTCAATTTCTTGTTTCCTCATGAGGAACTCATGGGATAGCTTTTCATGATCGGTAAGGAGTGTCTCATGGCGATTGAACAAGTCATCAAACTTTGACTGAAGAATTTTCGATTCATCAGTCAACTTTTGAGTCTTCTTCATTTCCTCAACCAACATATCATCACTTTTGTTTAATGAGATCTGAGTCTTTTCAAGTGCACGTTGTTGCTTAGACGCAAGTTTAGCAAGTTTAGCATAGTTTTCATCAGGTTCTTCATCAGAGGGTTCATCTGATGATGAGTAAGAAGATACCTTAGAGGACTTGGCCATGAAGCAGAAGGAAGGAGTTGTGTCTTCAGCTTCATTAACAGCATGTGATGGGCCAGAGTCCTCAATGCTGAAGATTGACTTTGAGACAAGTGTCGTGGCAAGAGCCAAACCAGCCACACCCTCAGATTCTTCAGATTCTTCTTCCTCAGCATCAGGGTTGGAACCAGATTCTTCCGAGTCCAATTCTTTCCTGAGATAAGCGCGAGCCTTACAGGAGCTACTGTTCCGGTATCCAGCAGACTTTGAAGATCTTGAGGATTTCTTCTTTGTCTTTTCGTCAGAACTTTCATCTTTCCCTTTCTTCTTCTTCTTCTTCAGTTTAGCTTCTTTTTCCCATTGAGGACAATCAGCGATGTAATGCCCAGGTTTCTTGCACTTGTGACAAACTCTCTTTCTAGCTTCGGCAGAGTCATCATCTTTTCTTTTTCTTGATAACGACCTTGAGGAGTTTCCGAAGCAATTCTTCTTCGTGAACCTTTGAAACTTCCTGGTAAGGAGAGCAAGTTCACGGCTGAGAGTCTCAGGATTATCAGTATCAGCCTTAGACTCTTCATCAGAGGACACTCTTCGTGCTCTAGCTTTTAGCGCGCGGACCTTAGGCGTGGAGCTGTATAAGTCTCGTTTTTCAGAGAGCTTCAGTTCATGAGCATTGAGGCGCTCGAGAATATCCGCAGGGTCCAAAGTCTTGAAGTCTGGCCTTTCTTGAATCATCAGTGATAGGAACTCAAATGAGTCATCCAGTGACCTCAGCAGTTTCTTCACAACTTCATGATCTGTGATATCAACAGCACCAAGAGCCTGAAGTTCATTGGATATGTCAGTGAGTCTGTCAAAGGTTTGTTGTACGTGCTCATTATCTAGCCTCTTAAACCGATTGAAGAGACTGCGGAGTGTATCAATTCGTGAGTCTCGCTGAGCTGAGACTCCTTCATTAACTTTAGACAGTCTCGTCCATATTTTCTTTGCAGTATCCAGACCACTGATACGGTTGAACTGAGCCTTATTGAGATGACCACCAATGATGCTTCGAGCTTTTGCATCAAGCAGCCAGTTTTTCTTGACTACATCAGGAGCAGTCATCAGTTTTGCTTCAGGGATGCCTTGATCAACAATGTCCCACAGATCCTTGTCAATGGCTTCAAGATGCATCCTCATCTTGTTCTTCCAGTATGGGTAGTCTGTTCCATCGAAGATGGGGCAGTTTGAGGCAACGCTCATTGTACCTAAGGTCGACATAACTAAAACTCCAGGTGGTTAAACCGAATCACACAGAACAAGGGAGTACCTTGCTCTGATACCAATTGAAAGTGCAATATATCGACCAGAGGGGGGGTGAATGGGAGATTTTCAAATTTACTACAGGATTTTGATTTTCTTCAGGACTGAAGCAATCATGAAGCTGAAGAAGTAACCAAAATCATGAAGAAATAAAACTTTGCAGAATGTAATCATTAGGGCAGCACATCATAATGCAACGGAAATAAATCAATTCAGATAAGCAGAAGTGCTTCAGATCCATAGTATGAAGACAAATAGCAGAGGGAGAGCTGAAGCACAGGAAGTCACCATAGATACTGAAGACATAATACTGAAGCTTAAGACATTGAAGAGATGTCACCAGTAATTGAAGACATTGGTTTGGTAGACCAGTTCAAGTTGCTGTGACAACTCTACGTCTGGTTGGAGAGGCTGAGATTCAACTCAGAAGACATAGTCTTCACCTTGTTCTCCTTGAACTAAAGTCCTCAGACTCCGTCCAATAACTCAGGTGAGTCTTCAAGGTAGACTCCCGTAACCTTCACAGACTCAGTCACTCCGGGAAGTCACAATTGCATCTTGACTTCCTCAGACTGAAGACTACTACACCGGCTAGAAGATCACAGTCTTCAAGAGTAAAAAGCTTCGGATCACTCGAACCGACTTCCTCAGAAATGCTCAACTACTCAGGCTGGTGGTTTTCCTCACAAAGGTTCTTCAGTTTCCTCAGAGGTGGGTTGCTCTCAAATGACAAGTGTCAGTTTTCCTCTTGGAGCAGCCAGCCCACAAATGGGGCTGGGGGTGGCTATTTATAGCCGCGGAGCAACCCGAGGTGAATGGACATAAATGCCCATGCATGCAATTACTCTCATGCCCTCGAAACAGACCGTTGCTAGACAGGTTCTAGCCTCTCACCACGCAACACATGGCACGGTCAAAGTATTCTCTCTCCAGACTCCTCAACCGAAGTTAGTTACCTCAGTGTCCTGAAGAACAAAGTCTCAGACACATGAGGACCGGACTTCTACTGCAGGAGAAAACTCTTCAGGAGAACTGCACTCGCAGTATCCAGACTCCTCAACCGAAGACAGATTCCTCAGTGTCCTGAAGAACAACGTCTCAGACACCCGAGGACTGAACTTCTACTGCAGGAGATTTCCTCAGGGTTTTTCTTCAGGATTCCTAACTGAGCACTTCCTCGGACCTTCGGAACTCGTTTTCAACCCCTCCAACAGTGCGATGTTTCCTATGACTCAAGAAATATAAAAAGTCTTAACGATGAATACGCTTCAACTTCGTCTTCAGCGCGAACGTCCTCAGGATCGTCTTTAGCTTCAGCTTCAAACGAGCGCTTCAACCGAATGCTTCAGGATCCTGTTTCCTTAGGATTTTGCGCGACTTCATTCTTCAGGAAACGCACCATTTTCTTCAATGTTCCTCAACATTTTGGGGGGTCACGATTGGTGGTTAAACACCTCATCAGGGACTGTTCTCCTGTGTATACTCACAAACACATCAGTCCCTTAACCGTTTTGACATCAAACTCCAATACCTCAAGGGGAAAGCACTTGATGCACTTACAACACCTAAAAGCAACATCTTTGTATTATACGGTGGCGAATGCAGTTCACCTACAGCAAGAAAAATAAGAAAAGGGGAGGAATGAGAAATACCGTGATAAATAGAGGGGAAAGAAGAACGCGTTCACCAGATCGGTAAACCACATTCATTCGCTGGTCAATCTTCCAGTGATTAATGATATGATCCATCAACTCCGAGTCCATGAAACTGCCTTTGTAGAAAGTTAAGAACATGTAGTCAACAGACACAGTGTATACTTCGATAGGATTCATGTACATGAACAACGCGGACCTGCTCAACAAAAACAACATAGCGAGTGGGGGTAAGGTTAGGAACGCAAATAAAGGCGTTACTAACACAACAAAAAAAATAAACGACATAGCTACAACTATAAGCAAAGAAGAAAACTATAAAAAAATGAACTGACTGGCTTTGTTTCTTCCTGAATGCAGGGATCGACACAAGTTCCAATAGTTTCCTTGCTTCCACGAGATAGCTGAACCTCGCAGGCTGCAACTTCTGTACCGGCGTTCTATATTTTGATAGCTTCTGCACAACCCTCTTGTTGGATAGAATAACTGCCTCACTTTCATTTGGACGTTCCACAGCTGCACTCCTCGTCCTCTTGCGAACTGGTGGAGGAGTCATAAAGTCCTGATCAGTGCTTTCGGCATTCGGAGGGCTGACTACCCTCCTGGATCTCTTACTGGGTGCATTCTTCACAGGCTTCACAGGAGATTGTGCACTCCTCGTCCTCTTACACACAGGTTCCTTTGCATGCTTGACAGGGGGGTCTTCAATAACATAATTCTTAATGGTTGGAGTGTGGACCTGAGTTTCAAACAATGAAATCCCACCTTGGTACGCGCCTTCATCAAAGCCTGCAAAAAAGAATCGTAAATTTCAATAACAAAAAAGGGAAATAATGCAACATATTAACAGACATTGTGTAATGCAGTGCACTTTAACTATGAAGAAAAACACATGAAACTTAATGCAGTGCACCTTCATGTACAAAACGATACAAAGCTATTACGTGCATGCTGTCCATATATAAATGATTATGATGATGATCATACAGTCCTATGTTATACTAAAATAATTATACTAAATGATTATGATGATGATCATACTGTGCTAAATGAAGTTCTCTTAATATAAAAAACGTTGTGCGGACGAAAAAAAAGTAATAACCTTCTTTAAAAATTAAAAGGGATGTCAAGTCCAGACAGCAATATGAAGATGTCAGCCAACTGTAGAGCATTGCCTTCCGGATGTAGCCAATGTGCTCTTTGCCAAACTTAGCAACAGCTTCACCATCCCAGCTCTACATGAATTGGAACATGAAAAAACCACAATCATGCCTGTAGAAAAAAAAGAAACATTAATAAATGCAGTTCACTCAAGAACGAATTGCTCCTGATACTAGTAAAACCAATGCAGTTCGCTATACCGAACGCTGATGCAGTTCTAAAAAAAAGTAGGGGAAAATGTGGTACTAATTTACTAAAGCAGTCCAGCTCGATATAACAAATGAACATAGAAACAACTTATAACACAATGGTTGTAATGCAGTTCTCTCAAAAAGGAAAAAGAAACTAATGACACATTGTTAATGCAGTTCGCTCAAATGGGAGAAATGCCTCTTGGTTCAGTAAAGCAAAAGCATAACGCTATGCGCACAAAAATATACAAATAAGAACAAAGATAGAAGAACAAGTGCGAACCCGTTTCCCTGCTGTGGAACGTTGACATGACTCAACACAAAGCCGTCAAGCGTGGGAGGGTTCAACGGCTCATCGCAGCTTGCGCTGCCGTCTTTCCAGACTTTTTTTATGTTCTTAACCATTTTCCTAAATACAGTGCTTCCATGTTCACTTTCAGGGCCGTTTTGTTGAGTCAAGAAACTCAAATCGCTTTGCAGACAGGTTCAAAGTAACCAAGCAGTAGTGGCCAATCGCATCCTTTATTGATGCAGGAGGAGGATCAAATGTTGCGAACATAATCTGATTAAAAAAGTGAATAGAATAAACCGGATGAGAACAAGGAAAAAAAGAAACTACATCTAAAAATGACTAGAAAGAGCAAAATGATGCAATACCAAAATTTTCTTGTCCACACGTTCCTCTGCGCTTGAAGAAAAAATCTTTTTCAAAGCACTATTTGTGGAACCACCGTTCCAAATTGAATTCTGTCAAAAAATACAAAACCAAGAAAGTTAATGTGGCTGCTGAAAATAAGCACAATAAACATAGGCGAGGGGAGGCGTGTGATATAATTAATGAATACGCTTACACATAGGTTATACGGGACAATCATAGTTTGTGATCCTTTGAACCTCTCAGCTAACATAGATACACCAATATTTGCAAGACGAGTGCTCAGCGTTCCGTATGACCAAAACGACTCGCCAACATGACCAACAACAATATCACCAAACTCATCCTTGAAGGCAACTAAATCCCTTCAGGAATATAAAAAAATGGCAGCAAAAAGGTAATAAGCTGCATCTACCTTACAAAAATAAAAACAAAAAAAGCAACCAGATATAAGGACGAAGAGAAAGAACATACTTCTTCTTCTTATCCCTTCTAGCCCTCGTAACAGCGTCAAATAACTCGTTGTATCTCCTCAGAAGAGCTGGATCGATACTGGACGAAGTGACAACAGGTAATTCCTCATCTAAAAAACATAGAAAAAACCCGATGTCAGACAATAGAGCATAAAAACCATCGGTTTAGCCAAACTAGAACAAAAAATAATGCAGTTCACTTACCTTCGGTTTCGGAGTCCACATCCAGCACCTCCGCCGAGACATCTTCGCTGAGAGTCAAGTTATCTAGGCCAGTGTTGTCATCATCCAGAATGCTCATGTTTTGCACACTACTTAGCTGTTCCTCTTCAGAGCCGATCAAAACCGTCTCAGCTGTAGCTTTGCTTGTCTCGACTGGAACATCCAGATTGGTCCCAGCCAGATTACCTTGAGTCTGCTCGGTGCCACGAGGGGCAACATGAAAAATTGCAGGAATATTATCGCCAGACAACAAAACAGATGGCAAAGCAACATGATCAATGGAGGCAGCTGTGCCCGAAGCACCATCTACAGCTCTAGCTCCTTCGCTCTCTTCTGCAGTTTCGGCTGTAGCGCATGGATATCCTTCTCTCTCTTCAGCCTTGTCAGCATCCGCTACATCCTCCCTTCCTTCTCTTTCTTCTGCCTTTTCAGCCTCGGCGGAGCCCTCACCTGCTTCTCTGAAATCTGCCTTGTCAACCTCCACATTGGCATCCCCTCCTTCTCTCGCTTCTTCATTGTCAGCCTCTGCAGCGCGCTACCCTTGGATTTCATCATTTAACATGCGGTCCTGATGAATTAAAACAAAAAAATTACACAAATGATGCTGATGCAGTTCACTAAGCGAAAAAGCGAAAAAAAACAAAATGCAGCACGCGTCAAAATAGAAAAAAATAATAACATGAATGCGGTTCTCTGTGCTCACCAGACCAGCATCTCCTTCCGTCTCTCTGGACACGTAAGCCTCATCAACCTTGTCAGCGCCACCATCTGCTTCCTTCCCGTGAGTTTCAACAACTGTTTCGCAATCCTAAAAAATAAAATGCAGTTCTATAAATATATTATTTGTAGTTAACTGCTGAAAAAAATGCTACTCCTTCTCTGTTACATAATTTTTCAGGAAAATGCAGTTCTCTGACGCTGCTGGTGCATGTATAATTCTTTGTTTTTTAAACTGCAAAACAATAACCTGCAGTTCACTACGGCTGCTTGTCCAGTTGAACTTCTTTGTTTTTAGACACTACTCTGTTGCCACATACTGATGGTGACAAAAATGCTACTTAACACTAGAAAAGTTTAATAAATTTTGCCACTTTTCTTATAACCTACCTACCATAAAAGTTATATACTGTTGCCAGAAAAGCTAGATAGTTTTCCAACTTTTCAATATAGGAGCTAGCTTCTTACAAAATAGTTGCTAGAAAAGCTATATAATGTTGCCAGAAAAAACATATATAGTGTTGCCAATTTACCTTATGAGGACCGCAACAATGAACGCAGACTACTCGTCCCTCATTAAGATTGGTTGCCGCACTACTAATGGCAGGAAGATATTAGGAACACACTTGAAGGAGATGAAAGGGGAGCTGATTGCGCTACAAAAAGAGCATAAAAAAAGAGCGTCGAAAGCTAATCTGGCAGCGTCTACTTCAGTTAACATTCAAAGTGCGTCTACTTGGACAGCGCCTGCTCCCCCGAATGTTACTTCTATGCAGATTGGTGCATCGAGTGTCCCGTGTGAGAATTCAAACACTGCTGCTTCGGAACCAAACATTCGAGACCCACCAAAGTCGAACACGAAAGGGCGTAAGAGGAAGAGAACATACAAGCACCCGTTGAATGTTGGCAAAAAAGAAACAAGAACATGCAGAAAGTGTGGCTCGAAGGAGCATGATGCTCGAACATGTGATGATCGGCATAAGATGTGAGCTTTGCTCTAGGATGAAAAAAAACTATAGCATTTGTGCACCCCTTATCGTAACTTTTGTTTTGACCAAATTTTCCTGCTATCTCCTTCTAAAAATACTCTATGTGAAGACTATTTTTTCATGTGTGTTAACAAGAATTGGGCGGTGCTATGTTGAATGAAAAGAAGAATAATGTGGTCAGATTGTGTGGCAATTTGTTGCAGAAAAATAGTAGCTTGCTAGATGAAACACACTTCTAGTTGTTCCAAAAAAGAAAAGAAGGAAGAAAAATGTGTACTAACTTACATATTTATCTGTCGCTGTTAAGGTGGAACTTCCAACTTGGTGCCTTGTTGAATGGAGCACTCAACCATCTGTACACGGCGATCTTTCTCAGTTTCGGGATGTCTTCTTTGCGGATCTGAACAATGTTCTCTCCATCCCACCTTTCAATATACTCCAGTGCTGTAAACCCGCTGTCAACCCTGGTTTGAGCAAAAATTAAGAAGAATGAACACAAGTGCTATGGTGCTTAAAAAAAGAAACAAGTCTGAAAAAGTGTGAACAATTGAAAAATCTTGGTTACTCACTGAAGTCCTATGTTTTGCACACCAATGATCTCCAACTTGTAGTCTTCAATCTGAACCCTTGACTTGTAGTAGTATATCTTCCAAGCTTCTCTAATTTTGTTCATCAAAGTTGTTGCGTTTGCCACGTAAATGGGGTTGGACTTCTGTCATATTGAGTCTAGAGCTTCGAACGTTTGTGCTTTCAAATTGATACACATGGTGTACCAATGAATACCTTCATCAGGTCCTGATCCAAGCAGTTCCTAGACCGGCAGCACAATCTGCCTGGTTTTTTGAGAAAACAGTAATAAAAATTTGTAACTGGTTTTGATGTTCTGTGGCAGGCATAAGTAAGAAAAGTTGTAACTAATAATATTGAGTCGGGCATAAGTTGCAACTAGTTTTGTGCATAAAAAAAGATATGTGGGGACTACTTTGAATTTTTGTGGCAGCCATAGGTAACTAATTGTTTCAAAAAGAAGAGCTAAGTTATATTATGTGTAAGATGCGAAAAAACATTAACAAGAAAGAACTTAAATTAAGAGTGAGAAAAAACTTACTTGGTCCTGACAACTCAAAGAAAAATCCTTCCTCCTCTGGAAAAGGTGAGTGACCATCGGCTTGTTGTGTTCTCCTCGCATCAAGAATTTTGCTATCAGCGGTGGGAGTAATGTTTTCCCCTTAACATTGTTTATAGTGCTCAGATACTCTATGGCTACTCTGCCGCATCCTTCTGACAGCAATCCTTTTGGGCGGATTAAATCTGCCAAATCTCGGATGGCTGCGAATCAATCCTTGTACTTGATGATGATGCTGAGGGGGAAAAACAAAAGACATAGTTATGGTATATACACAAAGTATCAGGTCGATGTGTTTAAGAAAATTGTGGTTGGTTGATTTGGGGTATTGACATGGAGCTCTGAGCATTTAACACAAAAAAATTGAAAATGTGTTGCTAGAAAAAAGATACAAACTGTCACTGGTTAGTTTGATATGCTAGTTACCACTAAAAGTTTCTACTTGCCACAAAAGATTAAACTGTATTGCCAGAAAAAATACATGCTGTTGCCAGTTATTTAATATGCTACTTGGCACTAATATTTTCTACTTCCCACAAAAAGTATATTGTCTTGCCATGAAAAAGAGGTGGATAACATAACTTACTTTTTCACTGATGAATTTGGGAGTTGACATGGAGTTAAGATACAAACTGTCACTGGTTATTTTGATATGCTAGTTACCACTAAAAGTTTCTACTTGCCACAAAAGATTAAACTGTTTTGCCAGAAAAAATACATACTGTTGTCAGTTATTTAATATGCTACTTCCCACAAAAAGTATACTGTCTTGCCATGAAAAAGAGGTTGATAACATAACTTACTTTTTCACTGATGAATTTGGGAGTTGACCGTGGAACATCAGCTTCTTGTACACATCTTCCGCTTCTTCACAAACCTTCATTTCTTTGCCGTATGGTGATAACTTGAAACGGGATACCGTTTTGATCCTTCCAACGTGGGGATTCTTCTTGGGGGTTATACTCACAGCAGCGCCGCTCCTTGCTGAGCCTCCAGTAGAGCTCGGTATTTTTATGTTGCTCGCTCGGTTCTTTTCTACAAGCTTCTTACGGTGCTTTTCATAGCTATCGAGCTCATCACTAGTCTGTTGGTCAATTTCCAATGAGTTGGCTCTAAGAAAGTCTTCTAGTTGCTTTGACATGGGGAAATTGGTATTATGGAGAGTCCCCATGGCATCTATTAATTTAAAAATCACAGCAATGTCAGCGAAAAAAAGAGTTTGAATGTGAAAATTGGAAAACCATGCCATGAGTGTTAAAAAATGGAAAAAGATGTGGATTTGGCTCAAAAAATGATTACCAAGAAAAGTTAAGCTGTTTTACCTCTAGGTATTACCCATGAAATCGGTTCCGCTTCGATGGCTGTGTGATCATCGATGAATTCAGCTTCTGGGAGATCAGGTGTGGAATCATCATTCAAATCAGCTTCTGGAGTTGGCTGAGAAAACCCAAGATCAAAAGATGGTGGTGTGAAACACCCAGGAAGGTCATCTTTTGCGCGGCTTGGAGGAGTATGGGAGCGTTCAATTAGAGCAGGCGATTTGCCCTTGTGCTCTTGGAAAATGCCTATCTTCTTGGCTGATAGAGACAACCCTGTTACCAGCTCCATTATGTGCTTCGGCACAATGACTGGACTCCTTGGTACCTGGCCAACAAAGAAGTTTGCTATATTGTACTGTTGTGTGGTCGCCGTTTGGGATAAGGCAATTGGTTCCTGAGCAGAAGATCCGAGTTCACCGTGGGTGTGCCTCTCAATGACAAGTGACAAAATAATGGCTGTGCTGCTACTTCCTCCTTGATCTGTGTCTGTTGCATGAGCATCCGGTAAGACTGGCGTTGGGGACAAGACTATTGCCCTACAGTTGCTCGAACCATCAACACTTGTGATACTCTTCTTGCTTCCGCTCATACGTCCTTTGCTGCAATCACCTGTACCCTGCCTTTCTGCTTGGAGGGAAATTTTGCTGCTGCTTTACTGGGTGACAAAACTTCTGCTGCTCTGGCGTCATTAGAAGTCAGGTTTCCTGCAGCAATCCGTGGTGATCTCCTTGTTGCTTGCCTTTTGCCGCTAGCTTCCTTCAAATCTGCGATGCTTTTCCTGGTAAAAAAATTTAGCAAACAAAGGAATCATGTTTACTGCCGGGGTTGTAATATGCTAGATGTTGTTACAACATATAGTATTGTTGCAACAAAAAATATAAAAAATATTATAGTGAATTATTTAACAAGCTGCTTGCCACAAGAAATAGTTACTGCTTGCCACAAAAAATAGTTACTGCTTGCCACATTGAAAATTTTGCCACAAAAACCTACATACTATTGTTGTTTTTGTGTAATATACTAGATGCCAGAAAACAATTATGCGTTGCTGACATAAAAAAGCTAGAAATATAGTACTTATGTTCGGTTGCCAGATATTTAAATATAGTACTTGCCAAAAAGTAAAATTGCTAATTGCCGCAAAAAATATAAACTCAGATGTCCACATGCTGATAAAAAAATAAACTTAAACCTGTGTTGCCTCATGATAATAAGAAACCCAAAAACTGTGTTGCCGCGAGAAAAAGAAGTGCTTACTTGCAAAAGGAAAATTTCTAACTAAGTTACTGAATTTTGATTCTCACCTTTTACGTCTTGCTTCCAGTTTCCGTTCTTCTTCTTTCTTGTCAACAATATATTGCTTTAGCCTTTCTGTATGAAGTGTTAGCTTAGACTTGATAATAGTGGCCCTACATGAAAAACAAAATAAAAATTGATTAGAAAAAATACAAAGCATTTATGAATAAGAAAAAAGATGTTAGTGCTCTCATGTGACAAAGTGTGATGTGTGAAGAACAAAGGATTAATGAAAAAATTAGCGTAGATACTAAACTCTAGACAACCCAACCTAGTTGAATATTTTTTTTGTTCCTTGTTAAGGTTAAAAACAAAAACAAGTTTCCTCCTAGCTAGCTGCTTTGTCCTCTTAGATGGCTCCCGATTTCCTTTGAAAGATTGGGGTAGGCTGCAAGAATCCTTTAGCAGCCCTAGCTCTTTGGCAACATAACGCTTTATTTCATCATGGGTGTTGCCAATGATACCGCCCCCCTCATTAGTCGTAATGACAAGCCATGTTGATGTAGAACTAATGTGTTCAACTGGTTTTGGAGGCTCATCTCTGTTAGGCCCAGAGATCTTGAGATTGCTAATAGTGGTAGCAAGAACCTCTTGATAAACCTTCGATTGTGTTTTTGCGAACCTCGGAGAACTCCTCCTTGGTATTGCTCCCTGTTGTCGACACCCATATGCCTCCATCTTTGCAATCTTGAACTGCTGCAACCTGCTAGCGAGCCCTGCGGCGCTGCCCCTAATCTGTTGCCTATGCACTTGCTACTAACCTCTTCCGACAATATAGAATTGTCTGTATCTGGTGGTGTGTTGTTATCTGACTCGAGAAACTCAACCACTGGTGGTAACGTGAGTTGTGATCCTCCAAATGAATCAGCAAACTTATCTCCGACAGCGTTGCTGATCCACTCTCCGTTGTCCTCGCCAACAATTTGTTCCCTTCCAAATGTGACAAAAACACGCAGTGAGAAGACAGGGGTGGCTTATTTTTAAAAAAACCTTAGTATCCTGGTTGCGCGATTTCTGGATGGTTGGCTTCCGTATTGTCGAGGATGGTTGTCAGAATTTCATACCCCCTCCCCCGTAGTTTCCGAAATAAAATTATTTTTAAAAAGAAGATTAGTTGCGTTGTTTTTATGTGGGCTTTACTTTCCAAACTCTGTATTTTGCCAAAATTTAACCAAACACCACTAGTTTTCCTTTGCTGCGGGTTTAATTTGTGAGTCATGTTTGTGATGGCAAGATTGCAAGAATTTGGGAAAAACTTTACTTGTAAAAGGAGAAGAAATGTGCACATGAAAAAGAAGGCAATAGAAAATGGGAGTTGCAGACTACTAACTTGTTTATGATTCTTTGTAGTTCCCTATTCTTGATTGTCTCTTCTGCGTTGACGCCAACAGTTGAAGTTGGGATAATTATCGATGGCTTTGTGACATTTCGCTCCAAGTCATCTCTTTCTAATCCAGTGTCATCTAAGCCCTCACCACCATCAGGTTCGTTTGCCATGCCATCGTTTGCTGATTCCTCAACAACATTCTCATCCAAGACAACCCTTCCTTCTTCTTTCTCTCCTAAATTTCCAATGTCAACTTGGTTGTATGCCTCAATCCTCTCATCTGTGTCAGTCCTTGCGCCTAGAATTTCAGAGTCGCCTTGGCTTTCCATCTCAATCCTCTGATCTGTGTTATTCCTTGCACCTGTATTTTCAGAGTTATCTTGGCTGTTCATCTCTATCCTCTCATCCGTGTCAGACCTTGCCCCTAGATTTTCCATGTCGTCTTGAATACCAATCTCAGCCCTCTCCTCCGTGTCAGTACTTCCACCTAAAATTTGAGAGTCTGCTTGCCTGTTCATCTCGAATGTCTCCTCCGTGATAGTCCATGCACTTGGATTTTCCTTGTCAGCTTGGCTGCCCATCTCGGCCATCTCATCCGTGTCAGTCCTTGCACCTAGAAATTCAGAGCCGCCTTGGCTGTTCATCTCAAACATCTCCTCAGTGTCAGTCCTTGCGCCTGGATTTTTGGCGTCAACTTGGCTACCCATCTCAATCTTGTCGTTTTCATTATCTCCGATGTCCATATTGTACAATCCGTCTGCCTCGGACGAGTTTTCATTGCTCCTCTTTTGTCTACAAAATGAAACACTATGGTTATTAGCTATCTGATCACTTATAGTTTTTCATTTTATTTCACAGAGGAAATATATAAAAATGAATCAACATTTCTACACTCACATTAAGAATTGTTTCTTTGCTTCTTCTTCATCATAATCATCATCATCATCTGCTTCTTCCTCTTCTTCGTCCGATTATGATGATGAATCGTGACCGCTCTGCGGATCTTCATCTCGTTCAGGTTCTTTTTGCTTAGTTATCCTTCCTTTCCGTGGGCTGGTGGGAGGTAATGATGTTGATGTCAACCCCATCACAAGTTCGGCGAGGAGACTGCCAAGCTGAGATGCAAACTTGTTCACAACTGTTGTAGTTTTTATTTTTTCCTGCAGATAATTAGAACAAAATCAATTTTCACGGTGAGGAAATTTTCAGTGACCCAAAGTCACACAATGCACGGTAGAGGATCTGCTTCCGACCTTCAGGCCCATGCTCCCTCGCGGCGTCCATGTTCTGCGCGCGGCCGCCCACCATCTACTTCCCGCATGAAAAAGAGCTCCTGCACACGAAGGCCTCCATGCTACTTACTTGTGAGCTTTGGTTCTCGAACGAATCTATTGCAGTTGTTGATTGTTGTCATGTTGTGGATTTATGTAACACCCTCACTGTCAGGTGAACAGTAATCACCATTACTGTTACTCAGTACTGTTCAAAAAATTTGTCTGATCAATATGGTTCAGTTCAAATTCAAATTACCCTTTGATATTGTTGCAAGCAATGTGAACCATGGGCCTTGATCATCATGGATGAAAACATAGTCCAATCCATAAACTTTTGGAATCAATTCAAATTAAAAAATGCCTTTGGTGACATATTAAAAACAAAGTGGAATATAAACTTTCTCCAAAAATTGTGGAACCACTTTTATAAAATCCCAAATAATCATGGGACCATGGCAATGTGGTCATGTGTATTTATAGTGCTATGGAAAATTCCAAACAATTCAAACAGTAGCCAAAACAGTGGCATTTAATACCTTTTTAATAAAACAAAAGTGCAAAAGAATTTATAAAACTCCAATTCTTTTTGTGGCATTTCAATATTGTGCTACACTAATTATGGACTATGTTACATATTTTACAAAAATATGGAAGCAACTAAAATAAATATAAACAGAAAAGAACAGAAGGATGAAAAGAAATAAAAAGAGATAAAAGCAAAGAGGGCCACCCCCGCAGCCCAACTAACCCAACCCCCACCGAAAGCGGCCCGACTGGCCCAGCCACGCCCCCTTCTTCCACCTCCGTACAGGGGAGGGCGTGGCGGGCATCCATCGGTGCCATGCCGGCTAGCCGTCGCCGTGCCGCGCATCCGGCAGCTCCCCGGCGGCATCAATCCTCCCGTGCCCCCCCGGACGTCTGGAAACCCTAGGACCCCATCCCTCCCCCCATTCTCACGCCGCTCCCCTCTCTCCGCGCGCGGCCGAACTCTGTCATGGCCACGCCGCCGGCGCCGACGCGGCCAACGACGAAGACTGTCCGCGCCACGGTGTCCGGGGGCTTTCCCTTGCACGTCCTCGTCTCCCCCAGCATCGCGCTCGAGCTGCCGGCCACCCCTTCGTCGGAATCGAGCTCGTCTTCCCCGCCACAGCCGCCGGCCACCACCACGCGATTCGCCGCCTGTGAACCTCCCTCGAGCCCACTGCCCCTCCCTACCGAATCCCGGTGAGCACCGCGCCATTTCCCCTCTCGCCGGGCTCTGTTCCGCGCTCCAGAACGCCATCCCCATCGTGACCTAGCACCGGCCGCCGCCTTGCTTCGCGCCGCCGCCGTTCTAGCCCTCCCCGGCGACCACCTCGTGCCGCAATAGAGGCGCGACGTGCACCCCGTTCCATTCCCTCTGGCCGCGCCCCGAACGGCTCACCGGAGCGAGCGCACGACCTCACCGGCGTGCCCTGTCTGTCGCCGGTGTCAATGGCGTGGACGCCCTGGGTTAACCCCCCCCTAACCACCCCCTGCCCACTGACAATGGGCCCCGCACCCCCCTTAATCCCTCTGTTTAATAATAAACAGAGGATAAACCCCCCCCTCTGACTTACATGTGGGCCCCTGGCCATTTAGAAATGAAATTAACAAATATTTAGCACTGTTACACTTACACCTGGGCCCCACTGCCTTTTTATTAATAAAAATTATTTTTGGTAATTGTTGAAAGGATGACATGTGGGTCCAGGGATATTTAAAATTTAATAAAATGTTTTATAAATAAACAGAGGCTGACATGTGGCTCCCACATGTCAGGCACTGTTTTGGATAATGTTGTTATAATAATAAAAGAAATTCAGAAAATCATTTAAATGATTTAAAACTTTGAAAATCAATATCTTTTAATCCGTATATCGGATCGAAAAACTTTATACATCAAAATTGATCAGAAAAACATAACGAGTAAGAATACGCTATCCGTATACCAACCACACCCCTCTAACACAACGAACACCGACATCCCCCCCTCCGGGCTGTCTGTCGATAATTCCCGGTACCGATAAAAAGTACCCGGATGAATTTATTCCGAACACGAAAGTTGTCCGGAATGGTTCAACTAACACGTATACACCCCCGTTATCATTGTCGGATGTCCACGACACCTCCGGCATGAACCCTTCCCCCTCCGGACACCCTGTCCGGTAATCACCCCGGAGCTGGCAGTTCATCCCCAGATGAATTCCCGCTCCGAGCAACGTACATTGCACTGCGTTAGAACACCGTTAACATTGCATACATCATGCTATTCATCTGTTTGCTATGATTGCTTTATATTTATTGTTTCTTCCCCCTTTTTGTTCTCCGGTAGACCCTGCTGCTACCGCCGACTACACTGCTGCCGGGTACGACTACTTCGTCGACGACCCGACCCCTATCGTCGAGCTTCCAGGAAAGCAGAGCCATTCTCTTCCCTAGATATCGCCTACCTTTTCCGTACTTTCTTGCACTAGGCATTGTTACTGCTGCTGCTACGATTACAATCCTATTCAATTGCATAGCCTGATTTTGTCGCCCCTTGATGTACCTTTCTTATCCTATGCTGCCTATTATAATTATGCATATATTCAGCAGTGAACCCTGCGCATTGTTAGTTAGGACTAGATAGCGGGTCGTGATCACTCAGGGGGGTGAACACGGATACTATATATACAACTGCACAGGTACGGAACAAAGCAGACACCGCCAAAGGCCCCTATCTGGGTTATGCCTAGTCACCTCAAGTGTGAGCTATCCAGGAGTAATCCTTGTACTCCACTCGAGGCTGACTTTGTCTTGCCGCCATAGGGTCCTGGACAGCGGTTGTCCTTAAGGTAAGAAGTCGGGCGACCCAACGGTGCCCACGAGCGGTATATTGTAGGGAACGACAGGGAGGGTACGACCGACGTTACTGGCGTGCTTGGCCCCTGCTCGTATCTCGCGAGAGTTACCAAACCACGAAAAAGTCGAGATCTACCAAGAGCACACGCGAGACAAGGTAAGGAGACGGTTCACGTTGTCGGTAACCGCGCGCTTTGACGGGACGACAGGGCAGGCCCCGACGTTACCGGTGGGCCTTGTTGCTGTTCGTTGTCCGTTGTGTTGTTAGTCAGACAGCGATAACGGTTGTCTGTGAGATAATATTAAAATGCTAAATGGTTCAGCGGATGACTTGAGAGACCCGTTGGTCTGTACGCACTACCTACACGTGGGATTACGGTGTGGGCCCTCCGCGTCGTAGTTTGTCCGAAAGCTTTTCAGACGTCAACAGTACCACGGGCTGATAGCCGGGAAGCGGTCTTGTCTTATTTGCTGCAGCAGGTGTGTTTGGATTTGCTTTTGCTTCACCGGCCAGTCTCGTACCGTGCAGGAGCGTGCAAGGGTGAGGGACCTAGACCCCTTCGCGCATAGGATATAGTCCGGCGGATGGCCTCTCTGCTGAGCCTAGGATGGGCTGCGATGTGTCGGATAGCCTCGGTGGGGCGTTCCCTAACAAGGTTCACGCCACCCTGGAGATCCGAGCGTGCAGGCTGAACAGTAGTGCACCCCTGCAGGGAGTTTAATCTATTCGAATAGTCGTGTCCACGGTAACAGGACGCTTTATGCTGAAGCTGGATCTTACCACTAGAAACTATTACTATTAAACTGTATGGTTCCGGGTTTTCTTCCTCGCATGGGAGTCGAGGAGGGGAACTCAGAGGCATTATTATTATTAATCATTACAACTTATATTATTCAATGTTGCAGCAACTTCTGCTTCATTGTTACTTTATTGCTTTATATGAACTGTTGGCTGTTTCTCTTCTCATGCTGCAAGACAACGTCGGAAGATGCTAGTCTTCGATAGGCCTAGCTTCTTACCCTTATTCTGATTTATATCTTGCAGTCCACTATATATACAGCCTCCCTTTTCCGTTGATACAAATGCATAATGCTTAGTAGCGGACGTAAGACTCGCGGGTATACTAGATACTCACCTTTGCTTTATTTCCCCTTTTATGTTTTGCCTGATCGGCCGCTGCAGTCGACGTTGGAGCCCAGGAGCAGGAGTACCCCGGAGGCGGATACTACTACGTCGAGACCCCCGCTGACCAGGACCAGGAGTAGTTTCGGAGGCTCCCAGGCAGGAGGCCTTGCCTTTTCGATCTGTATCTCTGATGTTATTTGTGCTAGCCTTCTTAAGGCAAAACTTGACTAACTATGTCTGTACTCAGATATTATGGCTTGTATAACTTATGTATTCGGGTCCGTGTGACCCCCTTTATTGTAACATATTGGCTTATACTTTTGTGTTTAGTGTTGTGCTGTGATATTTTCATCATGGCACCCTAATCTCAGCCGTGTACCCTGCGTGTATGATTACTGTATACGGATTGATTTTGGGGGCGTCACAATTTAGTTGAATACAGAAGAAAGCAAAGCAAAATGAAGAGAGAAAGAACAGAGGTCATCTGCGGTGGTGGAGGGATAAAGTGAATTTAATACTTATACTACTAAAGAATGTGTGGTGGAGATGTGGAGTGAAAAGTATACAGTGTTTTTAATTAAGAAAAAAAAAATAACCTTGCTATGTTGTTCTGGTTGTTGTTATTTCTAAATCCATAAATATGGAATGTTCATTTTTTTAAACGATATGAGTAATAATGATGAATGGCATTTCTTCTATGTAATTGTGGTTATGTTATTTACAGGCATGAATAAAAAATACTTTTAGATATATGCTTCGACATATTTTTGGCAATACAAGTAATCTGTCATGAAAGTTTATATGTTCGATTCAAAAAAGTTGACATCTGGATTGAAAAATAATACTGAGAAAACATAGTAAAATTTGGAACTTCAACACCCAAAGAGTTCACAGCCACACATAATGCACTTTCTTACGATTTTGTTTGTCAAGCATTTGTGAAAGGCTAAAAAGGTATGACCCCCACTGCTCAAAGTTCGTGTGCCAAAATCAACGATTCGACGCTAAAAACTCAATAAGTTAGCGAGTATGCGGCCAAGATCATAAACTAAATCCAAGGACATTTGAACAACTTTCTAAATTCATTGAAATGGTGATAAACCCTAAAAAAACAAAAACGATGACACTAGAAGTTCAAACATCAAATCCACACAAATAATGCAAAAACCTACAAAGGTTCACTTCTAGAAATCCATGTGTCAGCTCCAGAGTAGTTCAATTTTTTTATCAAAGTAGTTCAAAAAATGTTTCACTATCCAATAGGTAAAAAATGTATTTTTTGCTTTTTAAAAATTACTCTTAAACTGTGACCAATCCAGAAAATTATACATGAAAAACTTGTTTGTATTCAACAGATTTCTAACACATACTCCCTTTGTAAAGAAATATAAGACGTTTTAGATCACTAAAACACTCATATACACGGGAGTAATATATATACTCTGTTCCGACCTCAGAAAATCGATATACGCCGTTTGGTTGAATTTTACTGTATTCAAATATGCTGAACTTGTTGCTACAAAATCTCAATCGCCACTACTAGTAACCTGAATATCAATGTTCAGCGCTAGCGCTTGTTATTTGTAGTACATGTTTTACTCACTTGTTGCAAGGAGGTGATTGTGGCAGCCCCGGCCATGGCGAGGGAGGGCCCTGGCGGCGTAGGCATGCAGACCATCGGGAGGTCCTAGGCACGTGTAGTTCAGTTCCCGCTCCCCTTCCGTGATTTTAATTTATGTGTGCAGTTTGCCCCGGTGTTCTTCTGGTGCTGCTCCCTCATCACGAATTGGCTCCCGGTTAGTAGCAGCTGGGTTATAACATGTGGCCAAAAACAGATAAAAAGATCATTCAAAAGCGCACTGAAGTGGATACATTTTCATTTTTTTTGGATTTTGGATGTGCAGCTCACTTTGTGCGTTGATAATTCTGTGCAATTCACTTCAGTTTTGTTCACACTTTTTCTTGCGGTTCTTTTTACTGTTAATTGCAGGAGAAGACTAGAGAAAAAATGCATCGTACACATTCTAAGAAAATACATGATGTAATTTATTAATGTCGATCATGTGGTTCAGATACACATGTGGTTAAATGTGAAAAATACAGTTGTTCGCTTTGTAATAAACTGATGCAGTTCATTGATGTTGGTCATGTGGTTTAGATACATCTAGAAAAAAGTTAAAAAACAACAGAAAAACTGTAACAAAAAATGCTTGCAGTCCTCTTTGGCGAAATTGTCGTATGGTTCATCGTCGAATGAAGTTCACTTGATGCGGTTCGTTCGTTTGTGCCCGCGGTTCTTTTCCCTCGAAGTGAAATGCGAAGTTTTGATAAAATGGATTAAAAACGCGTGCAGTTCTCTCTGTTCGACATTGCAATATGGTTACCCGATGGATGCAGTTCAATTCGCCGATTTCGGATCCACGAGAAAACACTTGCTTTTTTGTTTGCCGATAATGCATTTCGGGTGTCCGTTGGATGCAGTTCACTTCGTCGATTCCGGATCTGCGAAAAAAACTGAGTTACGTGTTTTACTAAAATCGACATAGCTATTAAACCGTAAGGAATTAGGGATTGTGTTCTATATAAAAATTGAGCGCCTCGATGATACCTATCCAATGGTGTATCAGTTGCATCGATCAGACAGGAGCATCAATAGAATTTAAGCAAAAACGCCCGCTCCCCATATGAGGGCATTACACTTTTTTTGAAATTAGTTTAAAACCGTGAAGAATCTCAAAACTTTCTGAACAAATCGATTGTTACCCTTCTCCATACGAATCCAATGGTGTATTATATGCCTCGTTCCGACTAACGGTTAAAAAGTTTCGATCTCTCCAATGTTCGCCCCTGAAAAAACAGAGTTGTTGCATTTTTTTGAAAATGTTCTTAAACCATAGCGAACTAAATAAAGTGTTATGCATACTAATGAGCGCCTGATCGATATCATTCCAACGGTGTATCATTTGCACCATTCCGATAAATGGTTTAGGAGAAATCGCGGAAAAACTTCTGTTATCAACGTAGGCCGCCACACTGTTTTCAAAACTACTCTTAAGCCGTAGTGAAACTGGAGAAGCGTTCAACATGTCGAAGATGCTCCATTTCCATACGAATCCAACGGTATGTCATACGCTCAATTATGATAAACGGTTAAAAAGTTATATTGAAAATGGTGCACGCGGTTCTTTTTTACCCGAGCTGCAACGAATTTTCGTCAGCAGTGTTGTACCTTCAGTGCAGTCATCCACTTCAGAAGTGTTATGAGAATATTATTTTCATAATATTATGAGAATATAATAATACTTCAGTATTAAAAGACTTTTCATAGTCATGTATTATGAGAATACAATCAGTCAGAAGTCTCAACTTCTTACGCTAAACTTTCTCCAACTTTCTACTTCTCTAAGAAGATATATATTTCTAGAGTTTTGATTCGTGAAATTCCAATTCACATTTCTTTCAATTCTTTGGTGACATCTCTAATTTATATAGACCCATAATAAGGCATAAAATTGTAATCTAGTATTACATTCAAGTCTATTACACTTTCTATTATTTAGAGTATTGTCCTCAGTTTCTCTCCAGATACCGAATGCATGGACTTGGTTCAAGTTTTGTGTTTTACTCACCAAACACATCGAAACCTGTTCTTCTTTCCAAAATCTTGAGTCATCCTGTTGTTGGATTCACAACTTTTTTTATGGTAGAATCATATGTCAAAGGTCATATATGATCACATGTCTAAGGACATGGTGTATCCCTATTCTTCCATTAAATCATCACTTGTGATATTAAGGTTTTTCATCCTTTATATAATTCCTAGCCACAAGAACCTCTTTCTTATCTAGGAGATTATTCCAACTCATTCAATGTTCATCAGACGTGTCTTAATATATCATCATATAATTCAACGTGTAATGTGTTTGTATTTCGTTTATGGAAGATTTTCGTAATCTTTTATTCTATTTGCCTTATTCTCCATATGAATCAATGTATACATATGAATAGTCTCCATATATATTAACGTATATATATATGAGATCGTTATTATGCTCTCACTCAGATATGTCTGACACATAATATTTGTGACTAAGCTTTCATCAAGTTACCATTATAATTATGTCAAACATAACAATATTGCTCTCAAAGCTCCCACTCAGAAAATGTGTCACTACCCTAACTTAGGTATGCTTTCTATTAGCAAGTAATATTTTCATCATGTTTAAATTCCTTCAATTAAGAATTTTCCAAGTTTGGGGTTTAGGGGAGCACATGTGCAACAATGAAAAAACTCCAAACAACTTTCTTTCACCCTTTTGTTTGAATTCAAACTCATCTCAAAAGATCCCAAAACCTTTTGGAAATTTAAATCATCACATGAATTTTCAACATCTAGCACCATGCCAAGTTTGGAACTCAAATGACAAAGCAAAATTACATGCTGATTACAAGAATTGCTTTTGGGCTGTTACAGCACTCCCCCAGCAACACAGGATCTCGTCCCGAGATCTAAGCCTGAAACAACTCTGGATACTCGGAACGGAGATGATCTTCACGCTCCCACGTTGCTTCCTTCTCCGAATGATGTGCCCATGTGACCTTCATGAACTTGACGGTCTTGTTGCGAGTCTTACGGTCGGACGTCTCAAGAACACGGAATGGACGCTCTGAGTAGGAAAGGTCCACACTCAGTTGGATCTCGCCCAAGTCAACGGCCTTCTCTGGCTGCTTGAAGCACTGCTTTAGCTGGGACACATGGAACACGTCATTCCCCATGTACAGACTCCCTTGAAGCTCGAGCCGAAAGGCAAGTGGTCATCTAGTCTCAAGGATGCGGAAAGGTCCGAAATTTTTTGGAGCGAGCTTTCCTTTGATGCCAAAGCGGTGAGTCCCCCTCAACGGAGACACTCTCAGGTATACAGCGTGTTTTGCTACAGAACAATGCCCTTCGGACTCAAGAACGCCGGTGCAACATACCAGTGTATGATGCAAGCCTGCTTGAAAGAGAAAATCGGAAGAAACGTACAAGTCTACGTGGACGACATCGTCATCAAAACTTATAGTGCAAACACGCTGCTCGACGACCTGCGCGAGACCTTCGCAACACTCAACAAGTACAGAATCAAGCTCAACCCGAAGAAGTGCGTATTTGGTGTCCCAGCCGGGAAGTTTCTCGGGTACATGGTCTTCGCTCGAGGAATCGAAGCGAACCCGGAGAAAGTTCAGGAAATCGCCAGGATGCAGGAGCCAACCAACATCAGAGGCGTGCAGCAGCTCAGCTGAAGACTCGCAACCTTAAGCCGTTTCATCAGCAGACTGGGAGAGCGCACACTGCCATTCTACCAGCTGATCAGAAAAGGGGAAAATTCGAGTGGACCGAAGAATCCCGCAAAGCATTCGCGGACCTGAAGCAGACACTCTCGACCCCACCGATCTTAGCGGTACCCAAAGAAAGAGAAAAGATGTACCTCTATGTGGCAGCACGCAACAGCGTGGTAAGCACATCACTCATCGTCGAGCGCACAGAAGAAGGAAAGGTCCAGAGCATACAAAGGCCGATCTACTACCTCAGCATGCTCTTGAAAAAATCCCAGCAGCGGTACCCGCACTACCAGAAGCTACTACTGGCCATCATCACGACCTCAAGAAAGGTGTCGCACTAATTCGACGAACACCCTATCACAATCGTGAGCAGCGCACCACTCGCGGACATCCTCAACAACCCCGGAGCGACTGGGCGAGTCGTCGAGTGGAACATTGAGCTCAGCCCGCGGGACCTGCAGTTCAAGCACCCAACAACAATTAAGGCCCAAGTCCTCCCAGATTTTCTGGTCGAGTGGACAGAGGTCCAGACACCAGGCCCCCCGGACCTATCGAACTCATGGACAATGTTTTTCGATGGGTCTAAAAGACAGAAAGGAGCCGGAGCAGGAGTCGTTCTAGTCTCCCCCAAAGGAACGAAGCTCAAATACGTCCTCCAGATCAACTTCAGCCACGCCTCCAACAACGAAGCCGAATACGAGGCACTGCTCTATGGCATGCGCATGGCGAAAACATGCGGCGCCACTCGCCTCGTAATCTACGGAGACTCCAACCTCGTCGTCCAATAGGCGATGAAAGACTGCAATGCAGTAGCCGACAACATGGCGGCCTACCAGAAGCTCTACAACACGTTCGAAGGAAGTTTCGACGGTTGCAAGCTCAATTATATCCCCAGGACAAACAACACAGAAGCCGACGAACTAGCAAACATCGGCTCGACTCGAGGACCAGTACCACCCGGCGTCTTCCTCGAAAGCATCAGCCAGAGATCCATCAAAGTAAAGATAGCGACACCCAAGGCAGCTGTAGATGACGACACCACTGAGCCAGCACATGTGGCATTAGCGAGTCCATACGAAAGCAACAGCAGCCAGGCGGTCGAATCTACAGATCCAACAACACTTGAAGGACCGGCGTGGACGAAACCGTTCCTCCGATTCCTAATCGAAGGCACGCTACCCCAAGACGTCACAGAAGCTCGGCGCATCAGTCGTCGATCCAAGGCATTCACAGTGATCAACAGACAGTTATACAAGCGCAGTATCACCCAGATACTCCAAAAGTGCATCGACGAAGAAGACGGCAAAGCCCTACTGCTCGAAATCCACGAGGGTACCTGCGGGCACCACGCGAGCAGTCAAGGCCTCGTGTCCAAAGCATTCTGAGCAGGGTTTTATTGGCCCACAGCCATGAAAAACACAGAAGACATAGTGCGGTGTTGCATCGCCTGTAAAAAATTCGCCAGCAGACCGCACGCTCCAGCCTCATAACTCAAGACCATACCATTATCATGGCCGTTCGCCACCTGGGGACTCGACATGGTGGGCCCGCTCAAGAAATCATCAAAGGGAGGAAGAACACACCTGCTAGTAGCAGTCGACAAGTTCACCAAATGGATCGAAGAAGTCCCCTCACCAGCTCCACAGCCCTCACGGCAGTAAATTTTATCAAATTAATCATCTTCAGGTTCGGGGTACCACACAACATCATCACGGACAATGGTACGAACTTCACAGCGGTAGAATTCCAGAACTTCTGTGAAGAACTGGGTATCAAAATCAACTACGCATCAGTCGCGCACCCACAGTCCCACGGCCAGGTGGAAAAAGCAAATGGCCTAATATGCGGAGGAATCAAAAAACGGCTCCTTGCACCACTCGAGCAGGCCGCGGGTAACTGGATAGACGAACTCCCTGCAGTACTATGGAGCATGCGCACTACCCCAAATACCGCCACCCAGTACACACCTTTCTTCATGGTGTACGGGTCAGAGGCAGTGCTACCACACGACCTCAAATTCGGGGCACCCCGGATCTCGGGGTACGAAGAAGAAGAAGCAGAAGAAGCACTACAAGACAACAAGGACACAACAGACGAAGCAAGAGACACAGCCCTAGAAAGGTCAGAGGGGTACCAGGACAAGCTGCGCACTTACCAAAGCAGCCGCCTGCGCACCAGAACCTTCAACAAAGGCGACCTTGTCCTACGGCTCATACAAGAGAAAGTCCACAAGCTTGCCCCCCAATGGGAAGGACCGTTCATAATTTCAGAAGTCATAGGAGGAGGCGCCTATAGACTAAAGAACCCGAAGACTGACGAGGACGTGGGAAATCCATGGAAGTAGCGAACCTATGCCTGTTCTACCCATAGTCTCCACTAGTCATGCTCAACTAGCAGCTCATGTAACCCTTTGACGCAATAAAATGATGTTTCCCAAATACTACCACCTCAAAGCACTCGGGGGCTCGAGTACAAAACTCCCCCCGAGAGACGCTATCGTCGCTCACGCGATCTTTATTCAAAGCACTCGGGGGCTCGAGTACAAAACTCCCCCCGAGAGACGCTATTTTCGCACACGCGATCTTTATCCAAAGCACTTGGGGGCTCGAGTACAAAAATCCCCCCGAGAGACGCTATCGCCGCTCACGCGATCTTTACCCAAAGCACTCAGGGGCTCGAGTACAAACTCTCCCCGAGAGACGCTATCGTCGCTCATGCGATCTTTACCCAAAGCACTCGGGGGCTCGAGTACAAACCCCCCCCCCCCCCCGAGAGACGCTATCGTCGCTCACGCGATCTTAACTTAAAACCACTCGGGGGATCGAGCACCACCTCCCCCCGAGAGACGCTATCGTCGCTCACGCAGCCCAAAACTTAAAGGGTCCAAGCAAAATCCCCGATAGGCGCCACCTGCTGAAAACTGTTCCGAATCAACGAGAAGACACAACTACAACTAGATGGAAACACCAAGTACCTTGGAGAAATATGGATGGAGCACAGGACACAGACAATCCTTCAGTCTTCACCTGATCGCCAACGATCACCTAAAGACTCGGGGGCAACTCCCATCGAGAGCGCTATCGCGCACCCGATAAAAGACGATAATTAACGGACGAAAGACAAAGGAAACAAATCTCAGCCTACGTTCGACTCTCCGACTCAAACGTAGCCTCGGGGGCTACTCCCATCGGGAGCGCTGTCGCGCACCCGATAGAATCCACAGTACAATGTCTTGATGGACTCGAAGACAGTTCTCGTTGAAAGAATTCACAAACAGCTCATACAGCAAGGACTTGAAGACAGGTCACATTGCAAAGGACTCGAACACATTACAAGACCCAAGTACATTGGATAGAAGGCAGCTCTCATTACTCAAAAACAATCCTCATTACATGGAGAACTAACCTAGTTACAAATACACAGGAAGCCGACAAGACTACAACACAAATCACCCAAGGAATTACGACTTCTACATGTATGCCCATACCGAGAAGATTGGCGCCAAAACGACGAGCATCATCACAGACAACAAAGGAGGCGAAGCAGCCATCTCATGATGTCAATGACATAACAAAAGGTGAAGCTCGACTTATTTGCGGAGCACCGAAGCCGATGCTCCACCAGCTTCTTCTCCAACTCCACCCGAGCTGCCAGCGAAGATGACGCCACCGCCTCCAATTCTACAAGGTCGCCTGGCGTGCCCTCTTGATCGGTGGCTTGACGTCGAGGTCCTCTCCAGAGCCGGAGGGCACAACATCACCACCCGAGGAGTCGCCGGAGGATGAAGCCGTTGAAGACGCAGGCGTAGGGCTCCTCGACCTGTTAGGAATTGTCGCTGCTTGTCTCTTGCCAGTACGAATCCACGCGATTGCCGCTCGGGTCAAAAGCACGAATGGTGAGAGTACTTTCGCCATCAAAGCAGCAAAAGAGGGTATCACCATCACGCAAGTTCAAACGCCGAGCAAATGACTTCCAGCCAAAGCCAAGAAAAATCAAGCGGGAACTATCGATCTCCAACTCAACATAAAAAGGAGACCGAGTGCACCCCTGAAGACGAAGCAGCAAGCTATCAAGACTACGCTCAGAAACAAGAGCAGAAAATGCAGGAGGAAGAAGAATGCGAGCGGCGTTCCGGCCACGGACGCGTGGGAGGAAATCGTAGCGCCAAAAACCCTCCTCCAAAGAAGAGGAGGAAGGCGACGACGGCACACCACGACGGCCGCCGCGAGAGGAGCGCGGAGTACGACTACCGCGGCCACGGCGAACACGGCCGCGGCCAGTCATACCTGCACCTCGCTTGGGCCCCATGAGAAGAGGAAGATGAAAAATAGGAGCAAGATGGGCAGAGGACGAACACTGCTGCTAGATAAAGAAAAGGGGTCTATTTATAGCACAAACCCGAGGGCACGTAGAAGCCCAGACGACGGCAGCAATTAATTCACAGACCAAGCATGCCGGACGATTCGAATTCCGAGACAAAGATGCCTTCACACGGGCGGCACTGTGCGCTGGACGCGTCAAATCTCGCGCGTTTTCAATGAGCGCATCGGTAACCCAACAGGCGGCCACAGCACGCCACAAGGTCCATCATCATGACCGGTCATGAAGACATGCCGGTTCGCAGACAGAGCATCTTTGACGGTCCTCCAGCAAGGAGATCGTTATCCTTACCAAGAAGAGGTAAATTAACATGGCAGTGCAAAAGAAAATACAGCCTGCAAGCACCGTTTTTACTGGCTCTAAATAAATTTCTAAAATATATTTAACTCCCATCGGGAGCGTATCCACCCATGAGAGTTTCGGGTGCTCCCCCACCTAGAAGAAAAAGACGTGCTCGAGTGATTACTCGCACCCATGAGAGTCTCGGGTGCTCCCTCACCTAGAAGAAAAAGACGTGCTCGAGTGATTACTCGCACCCATGAGAGTTTCGGGTGCTCCCTCACCACGACACAAGATAAGCAGACCTGCACTCGCCAGATCGTATGGGCCCAGAGTATCGGGTGCTCCCTCACCCCGAGGGCGAAGGCGATACTCGAGTGATTACTCGCAGAACTCTAAGTACCCGAGCACTCGGAGACCCCCCGAGCAAGTACTCCTCTACATTATTCCTCGCCCGAGAACTCGACAAAGCTCCGCGAGTGACCGCCAAAACAGCTCACTTTATTGTTTATTCCAAGTGGGTGCATTACTAACTAGGCTCCGTGCCTCAATAAAAAATACATATTCCTGGAACATGATACACTGTGCCCAGATGCCACGCAAGCTTAGCGTGTAGGTAAGACCCCGCTGCGCAGATCGGCCGGGCTGGGACTTGCCGCAGAGCGATTTCACTCCCAATTTTTCCATGCGCTTGCATGATAGAAAAAGCCGGACGGACGCGCCTAGGCTACGAACTTTACTGGCGGCAATTGATCACTGTAAGACCTGCAGCGACATGACTTTTGCTTGACACCAGTGTTCCAAGCTCATGTCGACGGACGTGAGCTTGATTGGGCTACTGCGGTTTTTGCCACTAGCGCAATTCACCAAGGCTCGACCAGTCGACTCCTTGTGCCCTTTCAGCTTAGCATTCCCTCAAAACAGGTTTTTTCATGGCCCCAGAATGCCAGCGACCCGCAGTTGAACCGCGCATACATTGAAACGACGCCAGAATGGACTCGAGTCCCTGCGCGACTCTTCGAGTCCCCCAGGCACTCGGGGGCTACTGACGAGGGGGTGACCCCATGACTCCTATGGATGGGCCTACCCGGTGTACCCGAAGATAGAAGGCCCACAAGGATGCCACCTGGACCCAGCCTTGGCCCACTAGTGGCACCGACGTAGGAGTCTGCGACTCATAAGGAAGGTGCAAACCTGCCGTACGGTACAAGCTTAGGGTTAGGAAACATTATCTGTAATCTGGGACGGACTCCCCGAGACCTGGCCGACTATATAAAGGCTAGGAGGGGAGACGTCGAGGGGGACCAATACATCATTTTTAACCCTAGCCTTGCACGCACTATCCTTGGCCTTCCCTGTAATCGCATCTCCAGGCAATAGTATCGAGCAGGAACGTCTCCTCCTGTTAGCCGACGAGCTGTCGTCCAACCTGTGCCTCTCATGACTAACCCAGGGTCCTTGACCATGGGATTTGCCGGGGTTGATCCCCATCACTAGTTATGCTTATGGAAAACTGCACTCTTAGTTCGTTGTTTGGGGAAGGCCGCTTTACCACGCCTGTGGTAGAGAAGTATCCTCCACCTACTAAATGTATCCCGTTCAAAATACCACTTGGGATAGTTGAAATAATTATTAATGATTGTTATGATGGGACAGTCAATCCTAGTATTCATTTGTTGAAACTTACAGAACTTTGTGAGTTATTTAAGATTTCAGGTTTGACAAGAGGTGAAGTCATGAACAAATTATTTGCCTTGTCACCGAAAGGAAAAGCATTGGAATGGTATAGGCTACTAGATGATTCTCACCTACGGGTTTGGGAAGAGATCCAGTCTCTCTTTTACTCCAAGTTTTATCCTCCTCATGAAGTTCATGAGAATAGGAATTATGTTTATAATTTCTATCCTCATGACGGAGAGAGCATAGCTCAAGCTTCGGGGAGACTGGAAACTTTAATGCTAAAATGTCCTAACCATGGTCTCCCGAAAGATATAATTATTACTAATTTTTATGCGAGGCTCTCCCGACAGGATAAAAACTTTCTCAATGCTTCCTCTATGGGTTCTTTCACAAACGAAAAGATTGATGCTAAATGGTAACTCCTTAAAAGAATTCAACGCAATACTGAAGATTGGGAGACCGACAAAGGTAAAGAGTCAGGTATAAATTATGAGTATGATTGCATTAAGTCCTTTGTTGAAACTGCAAGTTTTAACAAGTTTAGTGCTAAGTTTGGGCTTGATTCTCAACTCCTTGTTGATTTCCTCAAATCTTTTTCTTCACATCTTAATATTCCTAAGGAGAATTTTATCAAGCATCATGAACCTTTTAAAGAGATTTGCAAAGAAAATGAAATTGTTCATGATGATTGCAACATGCATGATCCAATTCCTGAAAATGAAGTTTTATATAAGCATGTTAATTTTTGTGGAGTGGATAGACCTTGTGAAAGGCCTATGATTGAAGAAGAGAAGTATTGTAAGCAACATAAGCATGAAAGAAAAATCACTTGGGTCAAAGATTTAAATGAAATTTCTAGAGAATTGTGTGACCTTTATCCTTTTACTTGTGAACTTTGCTGCATAGAGGGTCACTTTAATTTTCAATGCATGAACTTTCAAAGAATAATTGTTAATCAGTTGTGTGATAACATGATCACTTCTGATCTTTATAATGAACTTATGTTATTTTTGATGTGTGAAGAGTTATCAGAAAAGACTTCTTGGCTAGATGTTAATGCCTTAGGAATTAACAACACTTTGCAAAATTTCCATCTCTATTGTGTTGTTAATTTCCATGAAAATGATTACATAAGTAAGATTAGAAAGGAGGGAACTTTACCAAAGTATAAAAATGTTTCTTATATCTCTACTAATAAAAAGGAGAGTTTCTCCCAAGTTTCCCCTATTGTTTCTAATGATAAACCAGGATATGTGGAGATACATCATCTCCAACCACTCCCTCCTAAGGTGAAGAAGAAGAAAAAGAAGAGGAGGAGGGAGAGGAGCAAGAAGGAAGAAGAATGGGTATCAACCTGGCCTGAGCATATCCCTCGCATCAATTTTTATCCTAACGGACAGAAATTTTTGGAGGACGGTGAGCTTGATTGCATTCATTATTATCCTAATGTTAAGTCCGTAGGCACTATTGATGATGATTTTGATTATGATATGCATGTTACTTTTTGTGATTGGGAAAATGATGATAATGCTACTTATGATCTTGAAAATCTTTTTGGCACCAACTCTGAGAGTGATGATATGGAAAGCTCTAAGCTTGGGGATGATAGGATTGAAAGTTCTTTACCCATTAGTGATGTGGTAATTGATAACTCTTTTGCTAGTAAGAATAAATACAACATGTTTACAAATATAGTTGCTAGCAATAATAATGCTCTTCTCTACTATGATGATGTTATAACTCCTACCTATAGTGATTATAAAGGTACCTATGACATAAGGAGAAATTATCCTTATGAAACTTGTCATAATCATGGAGGGAATTACTCCCTTGTTGAACACCATCTTCCTAATACACAATTAATCTAGTGTTCAAGTTGTTTATGATAGTCCTACTCCCACTATTACCAATGAGAAAGATTATGCTTATGTGGAGAGTAAAAGTACCATTTTGCATGTGGATCATGGTAACAATGCTTTATGTGATGATTATATTGTTGAGTTTATTCATGATCCTACTGGAAATTATTATGAGAAGGGAACATATTCTTATATATATTTCAATAATATAAAGTTCCCTCTCTTTATGTTGAAGGTTTTGAAGTTGCACTTATTTTGCCTTCCTATGCTAATATCTTTATGCATTAATGAGTTATTTCTTTACAAGATCCCTTTGCCTAGGAAGCATGTTAGACTTAAATGTGTTTGTTATTTGCTTCTTGATGCTCTCTTTTGTTTTTCAACTCTTATTCCTTATTTCTACAAGAGCCTCATTAAAATCTTAAGCCTATCTTTATGGCTATAAAGAAAGAGCTCTAGGGAGACAACCCTTGTTATCTTTAAATTGAGTTTTTACCTTATGTTTTTAGTGGTCTTGATGATTGTTACTACTGTAGCAACATCATTGTATCTTTATTTTCAAGCTTTGTGCCAAGTTATAGCCTCATACGACAAGGGAAGTGAAAGTTGTGACATGCTGTCCAGAAAACAGATTCTGTCCTCGTGACGGGAAAAATCAGATAAAATCACAAATTCATCTTTTTGAGCTAAATTTTTTACACAGCGTGTTCTATACAATTACGGAACTTTCGTATGTTCTGAGTTTTTTTATTTGAGTTGCAGAAGTTCCCCGAAAAAATTCTCTACTACCTGCTGTTCTGTTTTTCACAGATTCTGTCACGTTTTATCTCTCCTGACTTTTGTAAACCTTAAGCTTGATTTTTCCTTGCAAAAACCTTTCGGAAATCTTTAGAAACATTAGCTCTTCAAGAATATATTTATAACCAGTAGGTAAAAATTATTTTATTAAGGGTATTAACCTCTCTAATCAGCTTATGATGAGTTATGTATGAAGGGAGTTTTCAAGTATGCGATGGAAGATGATGAAAGAGGATTCGGGAGTGTCAAGCGCTCAAGCTTGGGGATTCCCCCCATGCATCCCCAATAAATATTCAAGGAGACGCAAGCGTATAAGCTTGGGGATGCCCCCATGCATCCCCTTCTCCATCAACAATCATCAGTTCGTCCTTCGTCTCACTATATTTTTGTCACTTCATGCGTTATGTGCTATGCTTGGAGCGTCTCGCTCGTAGGTTTTATTTTTAGTTTTCTTTAGTTTTGTTTGCTGTTAATAACAAGTTAGACCCCGTATTACTTTGCGTGGGAGAGAGACACGCTCCACTTTCAAAATCTAGAACACATCATAGGATTCTTCATGCCTATCTTTTTGCTGTTCTGTGTTCTTTATCTTTTCGTAGCTACTGCCATGTCTAGTTTTAGTCTTAGTTTGTCTTAGCAAGAGCCTTGGATTTTTTTTAGTTTGTCGCTGGAACTCTCTTTAGTTTTCATGTTTATCTTGTGAAGATAGTTGGTTGTTGCACTGATTTGTGTCTTGTCTTGAGAAATAGGTGATTGAGGTTGCTTTTTAATTTCAGTAGTAACTTACAATAGTTTTGAGGTATTGTTGTGAGTAATGTTTGAACTTTTGGTGTCAAGCGCTCTAGCCTATTAGTGATAGGTGTCGTATTTTAGGAAATCCATGTTTATTTTCAAAACCCTAAAAAATTAGTTGAGAACTCTAGCTACTAGATGGATCACTACTCTTCTGAGGGGTCGAATATTAGAGTACACTCACGTACCATGAGTCGAGGATGCACAAGGATAACCAAACCCCCATACACTCCTCCTCGGGGTACTTGTCTCTTTATGAACCTCCTCATTAGATTGAGAGTTACCTATAATAAGTGCATGAGTTCTTCGGACTAATGTGAGTATTGAAAGTTGACACTTCCACCTCCTCATATTTGCTAGCCTCTCTTGTGCCGTGCATTGCCTCCTTCTCACTCTGAGAGTTGGCATCCACCTTCGCCGGTACTTCCAAACCCTTGGAATGATACGCTTTGTCATCATAAACCTCCTTATATCCTTTCTCAAAACAGACACCATACCTACCTATCAAGGCATTTCCATAGCCTTTCCGAGATATATTGCCATGCAACATCCACCTCTTCATGACTTGATCTTCATGTCATACATGTTCCTGCTACACTGGCAGCAGCATACATTGCATACATCATGATAGTTACATCTTCTTTGTGATTTGAGTACCTTGTAAAGTGTGAAAGATCTTCTATACCCTCTTGTAAATTAGAGTGTTGCCCTTAAGTGAGGAAAAGATCCCAAAGTGGACAAAATAAAAGATCCCAAAGAGGACAAATGAGAGTTAAATAGAAAGAGCCATTGAGGCCACCAAAAAATACAAAAAAATAGAAAAAAAATAGAGAAAAATAAAAAGAGAGAAAGGGGCAACACTACTATCCTTTTGAAAGATCCACACTAGTACTCCCTCTTATCCTTGTACTCCATAGAGATGATCATGCATATAGCTATGTGGGGACCTTGACACTATAGAACTTGGCTTGCATATTCCAAGGATGAGCCTCCTCAAAAGAGCTCTAGGTCTTCATGAGCGAGCAAGTTAGATGCACCCCCACTATTTCCTTTGAAGAGCATTTCAACTCATATGTACATCCGTTGCATGGCAATCCCTACTCATCACATCATATCTATCATTTGGCCTTCTCGCCTATGATTGTCCTCATTGATGTGAGTCTTTCTCACCCTTTTTGTCTTCCTCCTCCACCATATTCTCTCTTTGCCATCCTAAGTGTCAACTTTCGTGCTTACGCTCATTCATTGCATGAGTGCTCAAAATATCAAAAAAGGAGTGGATCAAATTGACTTGTACCTGGCTAGTGGTCTGGGGACGAGTCAAGATAAGATTCCAAAGGAGACCAAGTGTGAAACTTTAAAAGATTGAGTTCTCAACAAAAATACTTTTTCTTCTCGTATTCCATATCCCCTTTCTTGCATGCAAACACCATTTGGAGACATTCGAGTCACGGACAGCGAGAGCTCTTGCACATAATGTTCTTTTGTTGCTTGTTTCAATGCTAATATAGACTCTTGCATGTTATGACTTGAATTGAATCACATACCTTGATTACTTTACTTTTCAAAGTTCTTATATAGTTGCTAGGATGTCACCACAGAAATTATGCTTGTTATCATTTACCTACTCGAGGACGAGCAGGAATTAAGCTTGGGGATGTTGATATGTCCCAAACGTATCTATAATTTCTGCTTGCTCCATGCATGTTTTGTGTGATATTGATATGCTTTTGATACACTTTCATATCTTTTTATAACATATTTTGGAACTAACCTATTAATGGTTGCAAGAGTGGACAAGTTCTTGTTTTTGTACTTTATGTGTAGGAATTACTTGAATAAAGGAAAAATCACAAAAAGAAGCCTTGTAAGAGTTGGACTCTAACTCTCCCGAAATCTGTCCCCACTAGACAGGTTTTCAAGATCGCCTCGGAAACGGTAGAAGATGGCCTCGAACGGAAAAACTTAAAACTACAAAGTTGTAGGGAATTTTTCTCCGGTGGATCTAGACATAAAATTTGGCCCAATCGGAGTTCGGACGCTCCCTGGAGCCCCGAAATACCGAAGAAGTAATCTGAATGACGGGAATCCGAGAGTCTTTAGGAAACCTAGGTCAAAGGGTACCACGAAATTTCCTCCCCCTTGGCAGCCGTCTTGAGGGGGAGATCAATCTCCACAGCAGCACCATCTCCAAGGAAGAAGGAGGCCAAGGGCCGCTGCCCCCAAAAGTCGTGGCCGTGGGCGTCGTCGTGGCCGCCGCCGCCGCCATCTCCTCCGGTCTGCACCTCTCCATCAACAATTCTCTCTCTCTCTCTCATCATGTCCATGTGTGAGTAGTTCCTCCTCGGGGCTAAGGTTTCTACCAGTAGCTATGTGTCAATTCTCTCTCCCATGATGTGATCTTTGTTGTGATCATAGGCTATGTTAATCTAGGGTGATCCCATGATGTTTCCCCTTCTTCTATGTATTGGATTTGATGTACTCACTTGATCTTATCTAGTATAATCCCCGAGACCATGGTGACAGTGGTCTATTGGACATGGATTAGAAGAATATTTTCATGAGTGATTTCCTCTTTTGTGTGTTGATTGAAGATTGAGAGTCTCTTGGTGCTTGTCTTTGACTATCCTTGAGATATGTTGTGGTGATTGTGGTACTCTCTTTGGATGGCCGCGGTGACATTGGGAAATCCATAGATTGAGAACTACGAACTCTGAGGTGTGCTTTTATAGCCCAACATAATTCTCGTCCTCTCTTGACCACAAAGGATTGACCTCCGAGTGCGTCTCCATTGCATGTTTTATGGGAAATATCATGTGATTAGACTATGTTAATGTTGTTGGGAGTTGCCACTAGTGAAAGTATGAAGCCTAGGCCTTGTTTCCACCATTGTTACACCGTTTGTGCTCACTTTTGTCACATGTTTGTTTGCTGCACTTTTTATTACAGATTTATATTACCTTGCTTTGCCACACCTATCACCTATATTTTACCATCTCTTCGCTGAACTAGTGCACCTATAAAACTCTTACTTGTTTTAGGTGTGTTGGGGACACAAGAGACTTCTTGTATCTTAATTGCAGGGCTGCTTGAGAGACCATCTTCAACCTCTACTTCCCTGAGTTCGATAAACCTTAGGTCATCCACTTGAGGGAATTTGCTGATGTCCTACAAACCTCTACGCTTGGAGGCCCAACATAATCTACAAGAATAGAAGTGTGCGTAGACATCAGAGGGGAAGCTCCCGGAGGTTAGCCCTCCCTCCGACTGGGTGTCGGGAAGAGGTCTGCTGGCGCTCCCGATCTTGGAAGCGCGGCGGCGGTGGAACAGAGGCGAGATCGTGAAAAAGGATTCTGTCTTAAGAAAACCCCGTCACGGAGAATAAATAGGAGAAGGGGGCAGCCAGGGGGGCCACCAGGTGCATAGGCGGCCACCTGGCGCGACCATCCCCTAGGGAGGGCCACCAGGGCGCCTAGGCCCCTGGTGGTGGCCCTCTAGCCCCACCCAGGTGATTCCGGAAGGTTCCTCTGTGCTGATTTTTTATCTGATTTTTTCCGAATTTTTGGAGCACTTTTAATATGGGGGAAACCTGAAATAGAAAAACAGCAAAAAACAGGAGATGACACTGGGGTGCACTGAGTTAATAAGTTAGTCCAAATATTATCAAAAGTGTATGAAAGTGTATCTAGATCATAGCAATATCACACAAAACATGCATGGAGCAATCAGAAATTATAGACACGTTTGGGACGTATCAACATCCCCAAGCTTAATTCCTGCTCGTCCTCAAGTAGGTAAATGATAACAAGCATAATTTCTGTGGTGACATGCTAACAACCATATAAGAACTTTGAAATTAAAGCAATCAAGACATGTAATTCAATTCAAGTCATAACAGGCAAGTGTCTATATTAGCATTAAAACAAACAACGAAAGAACATAAAGGTGTAAGAGCTCTTGCTATCCTTGACTCAAATGTCTCCAAATGGTGTTTGCGTGCAAGAAAGGGGAGACGGGAATACGAGAGAAAAATATATTTGTAGATAACTCAATCTACTAAAGTTTCACACTTGGTCTTCTTTGGAATCTTATCTTGACTCGTCCCTAGACCACTAGCCAGGTACAAGTCAATTTGATCCCCTCCTTTTCGATATTGTGAGCACTCATGCAATGGATGAGCATAAGCACGAGAGTTGACACTTAGGATGGAAAAGAGAGAGATATGGTGGAGGAGGAAGACAAAAGGGGTGTGAAAGGCTCACATCAATGAGGACAATCATAGGCGAGAGAAGGACAAATGATAGATATGATGTGAGGAGTAGGGATTGCCATGCAACGGATGCACATATGAGCTACGAAAATCTCTCCAATGGAACTAGTGGGGGTGCATCCAACTTGCTCGCTCAAGAATACCTAGAGCTCGTTTGAGGAGGCTCATCCTAGGAATATGCAAGCCAAGTTCTATAGTGTGAAGGATCCCCACATAGCTATATGCATATATGATCATCTCTATGGAGCACAAGATATAAAAGGGAGTACGAGTGTGGATCTTTCAAAAGGAATAGTAGTGTTGCCCCTTTCTCTCTTTTTATTTCTTTTTCTCTTTTTTCTATTTTTTGTATTTTTTGGTGGCCTCAATGGCTCTTTCTATTTAACTCTCATTTGTTCTCTTTGGGATATTTTCCTCACTTAAGGGCAACACTATTTTACAAGAAGGTATAGAAGATCTTCACACTTTACAAGGTACTCAACATAAAGAAGATGTAGCTACCATGATGTATGCAAATGTATGCCTCTGCCAGTTTCGGAGGAACATGTATGACATGCAGATAAAGTCATGAGAAGGTGGATGTTGCATGGCAATATATCTCGGAAACGCTATGGAAATTCCTTGATAGGTAGGTATGGTGGCTGTTTTGAGGAAAGATATAGGGAGGTTTATGATGACAGAGCTGCGGTGACCCTGCATACCACTTCATGGTGTAGTATGCCAATCTTTGTTATAACGCCCATAAGACACCGTCTTATGAACCTTATAACCCTCAGAGTTGCACAGTAGAGCATAGCAGGTCCAATCCATTAGATACAACCAGTATTTATATTACAAACTTTTATTCAGACCAAGATTCAAATGATCCAAACGTTCAAACTGCTAGCACCTAAAGAGCATGGTGCTACTGACTTGCTACAGACATTTATTTAGTTCGTCACGACTCCTGTGATTGGTCGTGCTTCCACGACTAACTACTCTACCCTTGTTGTCCAGGATCCTCCGCTCCGGTGTCCTCGCCGTAGGCGATGTAGTATTCGACTCCTTCGACTCCTCCATACAGGTCTGGCTCTTCGTAGTAGTATTCACCGGCTGCGTTGGGGTCTGCTGGCATCTCCTCCACTAACTCAGAGTCTAAGGAAATAATACAAGGGGATGAGTACAGGAGGTACTCAACAAGTTCATATTTATTCTGAGGTGGAAATGCACTATACTACTACTGAGATCAAATAGATCCCAGCAATGCACTTTGCCAATATCTTGTAGAAGTCAAGTTTTAGTTTAAATCATGCGATCAGTAGACGTCACGGGTTGCTAGAATCTCCGATAGACTCCTTTCCCTCCGCGTTCGCAGATCTTACCCAGATCAGGGAGTGACAAGCCACAATTCATTACACTCTGCAGAGGTGCGCTACTTTACCCACAAGCGATTAACTCAGCCATTGCGCTAGGTCCGTCAACCCATCACACTTCTATTGTATGAGGCCAGGCCGAGGTCCGATTCGTATAGCCCTTCCCCAGGTGTCGCACGTCATACCTAATGGCAATTTGCCCCACACTTTGATACGAACAATCACACAACGCTAGCTTTGCGCTAAGGCTATTAAAGTTGGCCCAGACGTTGGAGATTTCGTGCCCCTCCTTGGGCCATGGGTGATGTTCGCACGATGACGTTGTACAACAAGGGGTTGGTACCACTAACTCGCATGTCCCATTCCAGGTCCTGTGGTCAACGCTATCAATACGGCGCTGGAATGTCTGCTGATTTTGGTTCTTAATCCCGGTGTAGTGGAACCCTACCACCCAACATATCATTCCTGGGCTCCACCATCCACCATAGTTGACAATACTGAAAGTACTTTTATTTAAATTCAATGAGTATATACGATATGTAAAAGAATTTTGATAAGGATTCTTTTACGAAAGCATAAACAATGGACATGCGCAAGGTATGAACTTGCCTGATGTGTTAAAGGTGGTGCAACTCGAGACTCCTGGAAACGTTGGTGCCTCGGATCCTATAAGAAGCATGTAGTCCGATAAGGACTAACATTCAAATGGAACGGATGGAAAATATGCATTTAATGCATAGGATGCTTATGGTTCTCTCCCCCTGTGACTTTCTTTGTTTTTGATTCCCAAAATAACTTAGTGGTTTTGGGTGAATGGTTTATTTAAAGATTATTAGATTATGAAATTCCACATCTTTATTTAGTTATCCCAATTATATTTTGGATTATATTTAATGTTATTCACTTAGTTTTAGTTGACTTATTTTATTTGGATTTATAGGTTGATAAATTATTTATGATTAGTCTTCATTACTTGGATTTTATTTCCTTTTCCAAATTATAGAATAATAATTCTTATTAATTTGCCATTCTGGAATTGTTTTTTTTTGCGATAATGGAATTGTTTTAATATTTATTTGCATTTAGAATTTCAGTATTGTTTGGAGGGTTCAAATAATAGGAATTTATTTTATCAATATATGGGAAATACTTCCATTTGTTTAGTTTGCCAAAGATTCAATTTTTAATCGTGTAGAAGCTAACCCATTTACTTGCTCTCACACGTGTACACGTGTAGATATGTACTCGTACATAACAACAAGCCCACTTGCCCACGCACGGGTACCTCACTTTGCACGGTTTTGGTTAACTGAACCTGTAGCTGTGTCGCTACCTCTCTCTCCCGTTCCGCAACCCCTCGCTTCTAGCCGCCGCCGCCAGGCCGATTCCGACCATCGTCGGCTGCCTCTGCCGTCGTGCTGGCGCCCACGGCTCCGGCCCGCGATGCTGCATTGCCTGGCCGCGCTCGATCCGTTCCTCTCCGCCTGCCGTGGTCGCCCCTTTCCGTTCAGGTTTTCGGTGGCGCACGGGGTTGATGTCGCCAGCGTATTCCGGTGGCCTCCCCCGAACATCTCCGACTTCGAATGGTTTTCCTAGACGTCGTTCGTGGCCCCGCGCCCGCTCCCAAGTGGCTACTCCTCCGGCCACCCCTGGTGCCCACTCTGTCGGCGGGACGACCCTCCCGTGGAGCAACCCCGGCGGGGTGTGGCGCCGTGGCTGTTGTGGTCGTCTTCTCCTCGCCGTACCGGGACGGCGGCGATGCCCTGCCGCGGTTGTGCTCGGCCTCGGCTACAACCTCCTCTGTGAGCTCCTTCCTCTCCTTGCTTGTTCAGTGCCATTACTAGAGTTCATAAGCATAGGTGGCTGTTGTCTATGACCATTGCTATCAATTTAAATGGATGTGGCCTCTCCAATTGTGGTCTGTGCAGATAATCACTCAAATTGCTCTCTGATTTTGTACTGGCTCTTGTATTTTCTCACATATTTGTTCATAAGAGTGCTCAATGTAGGCCTTGGGCATTTGATTATGCTAGTCAGTGGTCTTGGTGATTTGTGTGATGTAGTTTAATTACCATGGCAAATTCTGCCTAGGTTTCTCTGGTGTCTCTAATCTGATAAGAACAAATGTCATGTTGTTGTCCCTGTTAACTGTATAAGAACAATTGCTACACTAGGTTATAGTTGGGCTCACAAATATTGGTATGAACAGATACTACTTCTTGAGCTTAGCTAGGCCAATGATGCTGGTCTGGGGCACTCTTTCTGTGGGAATAATTGAACTAGAATGTGGCTTATAGCTTGATCCTGTGATGCAATGCAACCTAGCATTTCTAGGTCCTGGCAGAGGACATTCTCTCTCCAAAACCTACCTTGTGTGTGCTGAATGGCCTGTTCTTGAGGTTCTGGTAGCCTGCTTCTTGGGGTTTAGCCTGCTCCTCCTTGCTGCTTCACAGTATTCTCTCTTATGATTTTTGGTCCAACTCCTGTTTGATGCAGTTGCATCAAGTGGCAAACAACCTCCTCTTTGGGTTGTGGTTGTGTACTTATGGACTTGGGGTGTCCTTGGCCGGCTGATGGCAAGAGAGTGTTAATACTCTTCAAGCCTCCTTGATTACCCCAAGTGCAGGGTGAGATATAGTGCAGCGGCAAGTTTTACCTTGGCAAAGATACCAATGTTTGTCTCCCGTAGGACTCCGAAGGATACAAGAAGGTGGTAAAGTGAACAATGGCGCCGAGGTTGCTAGCTTCACCTAGACCTGCACACAGATACAAATAATTTTGCTCCCAACGAGTACAAAGGAGTTGTCAATTCCTCCGGCCTTGTTGTTTACAAAGGATAAACGCAAGAGATAAAAGTGTAACTGAAAGTAAAGACTGAAAGTAAGCTAAGGGTGTAAACAATAATGTGAAGGTGGACCGGGGTCCCGTGATTTTCACTAGTGATGTCTCTCTCCCAAAAGATGATAAAAGTGCTAGCGAGGTAAACAAATCACAGCTGGGCAATTGACAGAATTATGAAGGCACCGCAATGCTAACTATGCTGCAAAGAAAGGAAGGGCTCAAAAGCAATGGGTAGTACGCCAAGGTAAGTAGACCGAAATCCAACTGCATCTACTACGAATCATCCACCTTGATATATCTATCCAGAACATCTCGCTGGTATTAAGTTGCGAATCCCACCCAAAGTGTAAATTCAAAGCAACAGACAACTACATTAAAAGAACTTTGCGTAAAGTAAACAATCCTTGCACCCGCGGGTACAAGCACCGTTGTTTTATCCCTGGTGGCAAAAACACATCCCCTAGTCTCATGTTTCTTTCACTCAAGCTAGACATCAAGGGGTTGAACCCACAATCAAGCATAACGCTCTCTCTTGGAGTTGCAACATATCACTTGGCCAAAGAAAAATACGGCAATGGAGAACATGCAAGAATTTACTCAAGAACAAAATATAAAAGATAAGAACCAAATATATTACTCATCACAATCTAAACATAGTTTCATAATCCATCAGATCCCAACAAACTCAACATAGCAACAACAAAAAATTACAAAGGTGCCTCGATCATGTGAGGCAGCTCACGAGGTCTCGAAAGTGGAAGCAAAAAGAGGGGAGAGAAACATCACATAGCTACTGGTCACGGACCCATGGTCCAAGGGGAACTACTCACGGTACATACGGGAGGCGTCCATGGCTATGGATGGTCTCCCGGAGGGGGTTCCTCTTCCCGGCAGGGTGCCGGGGCAGCTTCTCCAGGCAGCCCCGATCTAGAATCGGCGGCGGTGGAGGTACAGAGGCGAGTTCGCGAAAACGAGATCCGTCCTAGGGGTTTCCACCCCGAGGGCTAAATATAGGCGAAGGGGGGGCACCGAGAGGGGCCACAGGACAGCCAGGAGGCTCCCTGGCGCGGCCTAGGGTGGGGCCGCGCCAGGGAGCCTTTTGGAGTCCCTGTGGTGCCCCCCCTTCCCTCCTTTGGTGTTTCCGGAAGCTTTCGGGTCGCTGATTTTTTATCTGATTTTTCCAGATTTTTTGGAGCACTTTTAATGGCCGGAAAACCTGAAATACAAAAACAGCAGAAAACAACAACTGGCAGCTGGGTGCACTGGGTTAATAGATTAGTCCAAATATGCTCAAAAGTGTATGAAAATTCAAGAAAATCATGGCAAAGTCACACAAAACATGCATGGAGCAAACAGAAATTGTAGATACGTTTGGGACGTATCAACATCCCCAAGCTTAATTCCTGCTCGTCCTCGAGTAGGTAAATGATAACAAGCATAATTTCTGTGGTAACATGCCACACAACCATATAAGGACCTTTAAGTAAAGCAATCAAAGCATGCAATTCAATTCAAGTCTTAACAAGCAAGAGTCTATATTAGCATTGACAAAAGCAACAAAAGAACAAAAGGTGCAAGAGCTCTCGCTGTCCGTGACTCAAATGTCTCCAGATGGTGTTTGCGTGCAAGCAGGGGACTGGGAAAAAGAGAGAAAAAGGTTGTTGAGAACAACTATCTACAAAAGTTTCACACTTAGTCTCCTTTGGATTCTTATCTTGACTCATCCCCAGACCACTAGCCAGGCACAATTCAAACTAATCCACCCTTTCGATATTTTGAGCACTCATGCAATGGATGAGCGTGAGAAAGAAATTTGACACCAAAAAGGCGAAACAGAAAGAAGGTGGAGGAGGAAGACAAAAAAGGTGTGAAAGGCTCACATCAATGAGGACAATCATAGGCGAGAGAAGGCCATATGATAGATATGATGTGAGGAGTAGGGATTGCCATGCAACGGATGCACATCTGAGCTAAAAGCTCTCCAAGGGAACTAGTGGGGTGCATCTAACTTGCTTGCTCAAGAAGACCTAGAGCTCGTTTGAGGAGGCTCATCATTGGAATATACAAGCCAAGTTCTATGGTGTGAAGGTCCCCACATAGCTATATGCATGATGATGATCTCTATGGAGTACAAGGGATAGAGGATGAAGTACTAGTGTGGATCGCTCACAAGGAATATTAGTGTGCCCCTTCTTTCTTTTTATTTTTCTTTTTCTCTTTTTTCTATTTTTTCTATTTTCCGGTGGCCTCAATGCCTCTTTCTATTTAACTCTCATTTGTCCTCTTTGGGATCTTTTCCTCACTTTAGGGGCAACACTCTATATTTTACAAGAATATAGGAGATCTTTCACACTTTACAAAAGTACTCACATAAAGAAGATATAACTATCATGATGCAAATGTATGCTTCTGCCAGGATAGCAGGATATGCAATGATACTAGCGCGTCATGTAGCAATGATTAGGGCAAGGCCCAACTAGCATGCGGCTCATCGATTAAGCAAGTAGCATGTATGACATGAAGATCAAGTCATGAGAAGGTGGATGTTGCATGGCAATGTATCTCGGAAAGGCTATGGAATGCCTTGTAGGTAGGTATGGTGGCTGTTTTGAGGAAAGATACAAGGAGGCTTATGATGACAGAGCGTATCGTGCCAAGGGTTTGGATGCACCGACGAAGTATGCGCCAACTCTCAAGGTGAGAAAGGGCAATGCACGGTACCGAAGAGGCTAGAAAAAGTATAGGTGGGTGGAAGTGTCAACTTTCGAATTCTCACATTAGTCCGAAGAACTCATGCACTTATTACGGTAACTCTCAATCTAATCAGGAGGTTCACAAAGAGACAAGTACCCCGAGGAGGAGTGTATGGGGGTTTGGTTATCCTTGCGTATCCTCGACTCATGGTATGTGAGTGTACTCTAATATTCGAACCCTCCAGAGGTTAGTGATCCATCTAGTAGCTAGAGTTCTCAACAGGAGTTTTTGGTTTTCGAAAAACACACATATTGCCCAAAATACGACATGTATCACTAATAGGCTCGAGCTCTTGACACCAAAAGTTCAAACATTACTCTAGTCAATACCTCAAAACTATTGCAAGTTACTACTACAAAGAGAATAGTAACTTCAACTACCTACTTCTAGTCAAGACACAAAACTCAGTGCAATATACAAACTCTCTAACAAGATAAAACATGCAACCTATAGAAAGTTCAACCTAAAACAAAAGAAAAGCTCTAGAAAAACTAAAGCACTACAACTAAACAGAGCAGCATCTAAGAAAATGTAACATCCCAATTTTCTAAATTTGGATGTTAATAGATCATCATATGCATCTCATGCTGTTTCCGACTTTTTCTGGAGTTTTAAAAATATTGTAAACATTTTTCAACACATGGCAGTTCATTGGAGAGGATATAAAATGACTTATCCCCATTTTTAAATTGTTGGAAAATAGTTTAAAATATTTTTGGAGACATTTTAAATTTACTTTGGGGTTATAAATATTTTGGGAATTTATTTATGCTCCGGAAAAGTTTTTAAATCATTTTCGGAGTGTTTCGGTACTTTTAAGTTGCCAGAAAAGTATTTAAAAATATTTAAAAATAAGTTGCAAAGTTTTTATTTTTATTTAATATTTTGGTAATGCCAAAAATTCAATTTTATTATTTTAATTTTTTTGGTGAAAACGGAAATTAAAAATAATTATCTGTGATTTTTCTAAAATTGTTTTGGGCCTAATGGGCCTGTTCTGTATTTTTTTTCCGCCTGGCCGAATTCGTTTTTATTTCGGATTTAAAAAAACCGCGGAGCGGGTTATATAAACCCGCGGACCCGCGGGATTTAGGGTTTCAACCCGTACCCGCGAGCCGCCGCCACCCGACCCGCCAAACCCGCGTCGCCGCCGTTCCGCGCCGCCACCGTCCGCCGCCGCCTCACCGCCGCCTTGCCGCCGCTGCTCGCCGCCGCCTTGCGGGCGCGCGTCGGGCCGCCGCTCGCCGCCGCCTTGCGGGCGCGCGCCGGGCCGCCGCCGGCAGGCTCGCCAGAGTCAGCCAGCCCCAGCCGTGGCTGTGCGAGGCCATGGCCGCCGGCCTCGTTCGAAAAAAAAAGGAATCCAGATCTGGTCAACCGACGCGTAGGGACCCGACCACGTTTTTTCGATGTATTTTATTTACGTATCGGTCCTTTTTGTAGATTGGACCCCGATTTCACCCAGTACCGTTTTCGCGAGTACTTTTTAACCGTAGGTCGGAATCGAGTGATTCCAGTTGCGTTGCGACCGTGTCGAAATTTTCTAGCCAGTAGACTAAGTTTTACAGAAGTTTTAAGTTTTCAAATTTGAATCCCAAGCAGATCCAAATTTGAACTTCCGGTGGTCGTATCCAAATTTGAATCCCAAGAAGATCCAAATTTGAACTTCCGGTGGTCGTATCTTTTTGCGTTGGTTTTATTTTGTCGAGTACTTTAAATTTAGATTCTGTTAGGAAAGTTTTGCTACTGTTCTTTGTATGTTTATTACTGTTTGTGCATAATTGTATTGAATATATGTTGATTGGTGCTATGTTTGCTCGTATAGATTGTCCGGAGTGCGCCGCCTCGTTTTGTGAGGATTGTGATCGTCAGGAACAGTAAGAAGGAAAGTGATGCTTTGACCATACTCGTACCTATAATTTTCTATATGAATTATGTTAAGAATATCACCCTATTCCATGATAGGTAGATTACTTTACTGTTGCTGCAAACCAGTTAGGTTAGCCACATGTCTTGACTTGTATTTGTAGATCAACCTAGCATGTGTTGTTACTTTATTGCTATGCTTTGTAGACGTGGTTTGGGTTGTGAGAATTCATGGAGTGCATGTGAGCTATTTAATAATTTGTGTAGGAACTTTATAATAAATAGAAATCACTTCTGGACGGGCGGGTTGCATCCTGGTGGTTGTGCCTTGTCTAAGGACAGTGCCGGGGTTAAATGCACCCAATGGTTGTTTTGGTGGTGAACCGGGTGCGACATGGTGTTTACCCTCTGAACGCAGTGGGCGCCGTCCAGGCTCAAAAAGATCAGACAGGCAATATTACTAGTAGCTTGTAAGGCCCGATATGCGGTACTGTTCCAGATCTAGGTGTTTCCACCCAGATCCGGGGACGAAGCACATATCGGTCCCACCGCGACATATGACAAATCCATATGCCCCGGATTTCCAACATGATATCACAACATTACAGATATAAGGATACAACATCTCATACAATCGGCATACAACTGCCTCAAATACAATACAACAGCGGCAGATATATGTCTGAGTACAGACTACAAGCAAATGCCTAATGGCAAAGAGAAAAACATCGATCCCATAACCACACGGGTCCAGGCCCTCCGCCGGGATCCGCCTAACTAGTCGTCATCGAGTCTCCACGTGAAACGTCGATCACCATACCTGTTGTCGATCAAGAACCCTGAAAGGAGTTTGGGGGTAGTATCATGAGTACAGAGGTACTCAGCATCCAACTGTAGTGGTCATCTGACCCAGCAAGGACTTCATCACTTGTCATTCTAGGACAACTAGCAGTTTACGGTAAGTAAGGGGTAAGTGGTGAGTTTGCTTCCGCACTAGCATTCATGAAGTGGCTAACGATCTAGAGAGTAAGATAAGAAACCAAGCATTCGATGAGGAATCGCCTCCCACAAGTCTGCTATCAACTACTTTCACAAGCATAACACCTATCCTATTCTTGTGCTCCTCTTCGCATCCCGACGAAGAAGAAGCAGTCAAGGCACACACACACGTTGATCAAGTTATATTAAGATTATCTCAGTTGTTGTTGTCTATGAACAAGGAGTAGGTCTCAAGTCGTCCATAACCGTGGACACGGCTTCTCGAAAAGATTTAACCCTGCAGGGGTGTACCAACTGCCCATTACAAGGCTCCGCACGCACCCCCATCTCTCTCAGTTGCTACCCATGATAGGCAACCATTTTATGATTTAGTCCCAAGAGATCCGGAACGACAGGTCCCTCTAACTAACAACGCCCAAATCCGGGTGGCCCCCGGTGAGTCGACATCCAACTCAAAAGACGGCCGCGCTCTCGAATCGGCCTCTACCGTCTGGACGAGGTCGGATAGGTTTCCCAAACATATGTGGACAACCCCCTAGCTCCCTGGGGTGGACCAACAAGAGAAACCATGTCCCCGCTGGCCCAAGTTGTTTGAAATCTGCCGGCCGCGGACCAGTCACACACACGTTTCAAAAGGTAAATCAGCTTGGGCCACCACTAGAAATGTTTGAAGCTAGGTAGGTAAGAAAAGGGGACCCCATAAAATCCCACACGCGGTTAGGCACGCTCAGTCTCAAAACCAATACCCGGAACTCGGATCCTAGGTGACTCGAATGGAACAAAGCGTCGGGGCGGGATAGCCTAGACCTTCCATCCTTCGTATAGTCAACATTCATATAATCATATCATCCATAACAATAATAATAATGTGATATCCCAAACCCAGGAGTAACAGGGCAACATCGTAGCATCCTAAGCATGCATACTAAGCAGGGGCTGAGCAACGAGCAATAGTAACATAGCAGTACATGGTTTGCTGGGAGGGGACATGGCTGTATCGGTTTAAAAGAGGCTGTAAACATGTGGTAGGATCAAACATCGAACCTAACCTATACTAGCATGAAAACCGCTGGTTGAAATAGAATGGATCATAAGTAATGTATAGTCCTTGCCTGTTGATAAGTCGGATTCCGAAGGTGTAGTTGATCGCAAGCTCGCATCGTCTCCGAGAGGTAATCGCGGAAGCACACAAGACGATAAACACTGGAAAGCAATCAACGAGAAAGCACTCTATTACTACGGGGCAACACAAGATCAAGAAGACATCACACGACACGGCAACGCGATACGGATCTATCGTCGAGAACGGTTACTAACAATTTAAGTGGGGTATCGGTCACACACGACGAATACCGCACGTTTACGGTGGTTCAAGTTGCTTAGCTACAGGTGATCAACCAACGGTTGTTAACATGGCAACTCAAGCAAGCATGGCATAGCACACAAACATGGCAATAGGTGAAGCATAAATAAAACTATCTATGCTAGTCAATTTAAGTGAGGCACAACCTAAACATGGCATAACACTAAGTGCCGCACGATGATTAAAACATTTGGTACTGTTCTGTCCTAAACCATATTTTAGGTTTGTTAACAACAGCAAACAATAGCATAAACACAAAGTACATGAAAAACTAATCAAGTTACATATAAAGAACACCCCAAACGGAGTTACGGTTAAAAAGATACAAGCAAAACAAGTTACGGGCACAATCTGCCAACATCACGAAGCACACTTTAGAGCAATGCACAAACAGGATAATCAATGCAAACATGCTCACAAATGATATGGAACTAAAGTAGACATGACAGGGAAGGCATGGCAAAAAGAATCATGCAAATAGGCATCATAGATCAAAAGATATTAAGCAAACAACGTGGCATCGCAAAGTAACAGACTTAGAGAAAAACAGATGTGGCTGTCAACAACAACAGCATAGCAACTTTGGAGCTAAAAATCTATATGACCAGGAATGCTAACATGAAGATGCAATACATGTAATGAAAGTAGACATGATTCTTAACAATATGCAATTGGAATCACTCAATTCCAATAAACGGTCGCGACACACTCGTCGACCCAAGTTGCAACAAAATATAAACAGCAACACTCTAACAGCAGGGTAGCTACTTTGGAGCAAGATACAATCATGATGCAGCAGGCAATTATGGCATGTGAATGCATGAAACTGAAGTAGAAACAATGCTTAACGCAACGCAAAAGGATTCACTCAATTCCGATGAACGGTTGCGAAGCAATCGTCACCCGAAGTTGCAATAAAATAATAACAGCATCACTTAACACAAATTAACAACAGTTAACGGCCTGATGCCCACTTCAACGCAGAATTAAACTATCTAGACGGCCTCAAACGGAAAAACTTTCTACATACGAATGCTAGAGCACGCAAAACTAAGCAAGTTTCGTTTTGGGGGCACGTTCATCCGGGATACGGTTTAATCGCAGATCTAATCGCAAAACTGATACAACAGTAATAAAAACTGGGGACTTAGTAAAAAAACAGGGACTTAGCAGAAAAAATAGAAAAACGTTAGGGAAAAAAAAGAGGAGGGGCGGCCTGGGCCTCACCCATGGGCTCGGCCCACTCTGGCTGGAGGTGGCCTGGCGCCTGGCTGGTCGGTTGGGCCGTGGAGGCTGGCGGGCCGTGGCCTGGCAGGCCGGCCTAGGCTGGTGACGGCTCCAGCTCACCGGTCGGGCTCCTCCCGGTGCCCCCGACGGCGGCGACGGTTGCAGGGCTCCGGCGAGCCTCGAAGGCGGGTCCGGTGAAGGCAGAGGAGGGTTGCGGAGGTCGGCGCGGCTGGATCCGGTCGAGGTGGCGCCGGCTTGGTGACGGGGAGGCGCGGCGACGAGGTGGTCCGAGCCGAGATCGGCGGCGGATCCATGGCGGCGGTCGCCGGACAGTGTGGCGATCTGCATCAAAGGGAGGAGGAGGTGAGGCCGCCCGGCGAGGAGAGAAGAGGGAAGGAGCACGGGAGGAGAAGGGGCGCGAGGAGGAGATGGCCGGCGCGGCAGCCGTGGTGGTCGCCGGCGGCAGCGCGCAGAGACGGGCGGTGGTGCCAGATTGGCCGCGCGGGCCCGCGGTGGCGGCTCCATGGCCCTGCGGGGCCCGGATCTGGATGGGGCGGTTGGTGGAGCTGGGGGGCGCGATCTGAGCCGCAGATCGGCCAGATCGATGGCTGTGGTTGCTTGGGGTGTTAGGGTTTCGAAAATTGAGGGGTTATTGGGTAGATCTGGAGTTTTCAGAGGGGGGTGGCTGCAATTTTACAAAGGAGAACCCTAATTGGCTGGTTTGGGAGGTGGGGGTCATTATATAGGCAGGTTGGCTGGCCAGTTTACGCAAACGCCCCCGGTACCCCTCGCGTGCGTCCGGTGCTCGCGTTCGTGCCCGCCGAGACTCCATACGGACTCCGATTCCGACGAAATCTCGAACCACGCGCTCAGCGCATCGAGTCCGTTGATCATACCTCACTGCGGTGACATTCCGACAATATTTTTCGGCGCCCCATAAAATAATCCGTTTATTAAATAAACGGGGTTTTCGATCCGGTGGCGATGGCTGGTCCTGTGCCGGTAGCGACGGTGCTCGGGTGAAATCCCGGTGTCGCAAAGTCGTGTGCCGTGGTGGAAAGGGGTCGGTCACGCATCCGATACGAGAATAGGGGGAGAAAAATAATCGTCGATCGATAAATCGGGGATGCAAACACCGCAAACAAATCAGACAATCAACCAATTCACGCAGAAAACAAAAATTTTAATTTTTGTGAAAACTGGGCTGTTACATAGCTTCCGTGTGCGGCCACTGGCTATATGGTCTCTGGCTTAGCATGGGTACGTTGTGGGGAACCTGGCCCTGGTAGCTAGCTGATGTAGATGTGTGTTAGGTGTACCGTCTACCAAAGGGTGGAGGCAACCTCTTCGGAAAGTCTTCGTCTCAATCTTCGGGTTGAGTCTAGTGGGGAACGTGTACAACCTCTGCAGATCGTATAAACTGATCAGGATTAGCCGTGTCCACGGTTACGGACGAACTTTGAGCAACTAGTCAGTACTATTGATGAATGATCTTGACAGATGAACACTTAATAATAATTTGGTGGGAAAGATTAGCATTGGGTTGCTGTGTGTTTCAGGTAGAATTCAACTTAAAATTTTGACTAGTTTATTACTGTTTGTGCATAATTGTATTGAATATATGTTGATTGGTGCTATGTTTGCTCGTATAGATTGTCCGGAGTGCGCCGCCTCGTTTTGTGAGGATTGTGATCGTCAGGAACAGGAAGAAGGCAAGTGATGCTTTGACCATACTCATACCTATAATTTTCTATATGCATTATGTTAAGAATATCACCCTATTGCATGATAGGTAGATTACTTTACTGTTGCTGCAAACCAGTTAGGTTAGCCACATGTCTTGATTTGTATTTGTAGATCAACCTAGCATGTGTTGTTACTTTATTGCTATGCTTTGTAGACGTGGTTTGGGTTGTGAGAATTCATGGAGTGCATGTGAGCTATTTATTAATTTGTGTAGCAACTTTATAATAAATAGATATCACTTCTGGACGGGCGGGTTGCATCCTGGTGGCTGTGCCTTGTCTAAGGACAGTGCCGGGGTTAAATGCACCCAATGGTTGTTTTGGTGGTGAACCGGGTGCGACTTGGTGTCTACCCTCTGAACGCAGTGGGCGCCGTCCAGGCTCAAAAAGATCCGACAGGCAAAATTACTAGTAGCTTTCATGTACAGCCACTGGCTATATGGGCTCTGGCTTAGCATGAGTACGTTGTGGGGAACCTGGCCCTGGTAGCTAGCTGATGTAGATGTGTGTTAGGTGTACCGGCTACCAAAGGGTGGAGGCAACCTCTTCGGAAAGTCTTCGTCTCAATCTTCGGGTTGAGTCCAGTGGGGAACGTGTACAACCTCTGCAGAGCGTATAAACTGGTCATGATTAGCCGTGTCCACGGTTATGGACGAACTTTGAGCAACTAGTCAGTACTGTTGATGAATGATCTTGACAGATGAACACTTAATAATAATTTGGTGGGAAAGATTAGCATTGGGTTGCTGTGTGTTTCAGGTAGAATTCAACTTAAAATTTTGACTAGTTTAGTTCAGGAGAAAATTGGCGTTCTGCAAAACAAAACCATAAGCCTTTCCTTTGACTCACCTTGCATGTAGTTGTAGGTCCTTTATATATACCTTTTCCGTGTCACTTGTCGTACAAATCATATGTACTAACCCGTTGTCGGGCTGTAACCTTTGGTGTTGCAGGTTTTTCAGACGACCAGTAAGGTGCGTTTAGGGTTGCGGGTCCACACTCAGCATGTTCGCTTGTGGCTGTTGATGGGACTCCACGTTACTTGCTTTTTCTTCCGCTACATTTATATTGAATAAGCTAGCCTTGAGCTATGCAACTTGTTATTTGTTTTATTCTGGATCATACGTTGTAATAATGATGCACTTGTACTTTGATATACATCTATGATACTGTGTGTGCCAGCGAGTTTGATCCAGGGACTGGCACTTGAGCACAGAGACTTCAATTCTATGTGAATTGGGTCGTTACAAATGGTATTAGAGCAGTGTGTTGACTATAGGATGTGACCCTAGAAAATGGATTAGAAAAGCCATGGGAATGAAAATATTACTTTACATCACTCTGTCTTGTACTTACTTACCTTCTCTATCTCGTATTCATACCTGTTCTAATCTTGCCTTTCCTCTCTTTGATTATAGATGACCACTTTTTCATACCGCGCTATGGCGTTTGGACCTGAGCTCAGGGGGATTTTCCACTACCTGAACATCTACGCGCCAGTCTTTCAGCCGGACATAGTGGAGACAAGGGGGGCTAATGACTACTGGCAAGTGGAGACTTTCATCCTTGGAAGCATGACGGAGGAGGAAAGGGTGATCACAGATTCATTCGAGGTGCATGCCCAGGAGAAGGAGCAGTGTGTGCGCATAGCCGCTCACATAGCTCTTGGACGCATCGTGGAGACGTATGCCGCCCAGCTAAAGGGTACGGTGTATGCGGAGATGGCCAAGATCCTTCCATCAGGGAACATATGGCCAAAGAAGTTCAAGTATGTGCCTGGGGCCATTTGGCCAGGTAAAACTAGCTACACCATCCAGAGCCTGGAGAAGCACATCCACTGCCTAGAGAAGGACACTCAGTCAGACCTCTACACCATCACTGAGTTGCAGCAGAAGAACACCAGGCTCAAGAGGGACAACAACAAGCTGAAGAAGGAGAGGTTGGAGATGCAAGTAGTGATAACGAGGCTGAAGGAGAAGATGAAGGCCAATGGGATTGAAGAACCAGAAGAGGAGCCATAAGTGCGGACCTCGGCAGAAGAAGATGAGCCGAGTCCCAAAAGGCGCAACCGCGTTAGCGGGCGCGAATACCGCATGCTATTTAGCAAAGACAGCATTCGGAATTACTTCACCCGCAATTAGTTTACTACCGTTATCGTGTTAGCGTATTTGACCATGTCAACTTATTCGGTATGGCAATACTAGGTTGCTTGATATACTCTCATATTATTCGTGGTTGTGTTGAGGATCTTATATCAGTTATACAATATATTTTAAAACTATATGGCGTGATATGTGATGGTTTTTCGTATGAGTGCATTGGTTGATGATTGTTATATGTTTGATGCTATGGTGATATTGTTTGGTGAAGTTGATTGGTGATATATGTATTGTATATATAATGCTTGCCATGATCATCATAAGCATATGGGGTAGGATATATTTCCCTAGCTACTTTCTGTCTACAACTTACCTATTCTTGCCCAACAGATGCCGCCGAGACGTGATCCCACGGGAAATGGGAACAACAACAATGAAGTGCCAGCTTATATGCAACAGTTATTTCAAGGACAAGCTCAGTTGATCCATTTGCTCACTCAGAACATGGGCAACAACAACAACAATGCGCCACCACCACCACCTGTGGACACGCTTGCGAGGTTCCTGAGGTTGAATCCTCAGAGGTTCTCTAGCACTCCTGAGCCCATAGTGGCGGATGATTGGCTTCGTTCAGTGGGCCGGAACTTGGAGACAGTTGGCTGTACTGAGGCAGAGAGGGTGAGGTTTGCCTCACATTTGCTGGAGGGTCCTGCCGCAGCATGGTGGGACAACTACTTGGTGATTTATCCCATCGACACCATCACTTGGGCGCAGTTTCAGTCTGCTTTTCGCGCCGCACATGTTTCAGCAGGCGCCATGAGCTTGAAGAAGAAGGAGTTCCGCAGTTTGCGTCAAGGAGGACGTTCAGTGGCCGAGTATGTTGAGGTGTTCAACAAGCTTGCAAGATATGCTCCATATGATGTCAGGAATGATGCAACAAGGCAAGAGAAGTTCTTGGAAGGGCTGAATGATGAGTTGGGAGTCCAGTTGACAGTGGCTACCTTTGCTAACTGCCAGGGGCTCATAGACAAATCTATTGTGTTGGAAGGCAAGCAACAGGCCATTGAGAACTGCAAGAGGAAGTACAACAACAATAATGGTGGCAAGCATAACTCTGGACCGCATCAGAAGCCACACATTTCTTATGGTGGCAATGGAGGACATAACCATGGACATAACCACAATGGTGGGAATGGCCATGTTCACAGTGGAGGACACAACCATCATGGTGGAAATGGTCACAACCATAATGGCCACAACCACCACAATGGTAACAGGAATGGCAATGGGAATGGAAGGAACAATGGGAATGGGAGAAGCAATGGAGCCAATGGAAACAACCGTCAGAATGGCCAGGCACCAAAGGATTTGAGTCACATCCAGTGTTTCAAGTGCAAGAACATGGGACACTATGCCACAGACTGCCCATAGTCCAATGAGAATGGAGTCGTCAAGCCCAATCCTTTCAACAAGGGGCATGTGAACCATGTCAACGTGGAGGAGATCTATGATGAGCCTGATGCTGTGATTGGTAAGTTCTTTATCAATTCAGTACCCGCACTTGTTCTTTTTTATTCTGGTGCATTGCATTCATTCATATCGAGGGTATTTATGGATAAGCATGAGTTACCTACCGTAGTTCTTAAGTCATCTACGCTCATAACTTCACCGGGAGCGGAGATATCAGCTAGTTTGGGATGCTATCAGTTGAGCCTAGCCGTAGGGAAGCATGTTTTTCCTACAGATTTGATTGTATTGAAGTCACAAGGTTTGGATGTTATATTGGGCATGGATTGGCTAGCCAAGTACCAAGGTGTTATTGATTGTGCCAGTCGGTCTATCACTCTCCGTACACCGAAGGGGAAGAAGATCAGATATGTGTCCAAGTATAAGCATCAGCACGCTCATGTGAATTCTCTTAAGGGGGGTAGCCTGGATGATGTGCGTGTTGTGAAGGATTATCCGGATGTGTTTCCAGAGGAGTTTCCAGGTATGCCACCGGATAGGGAGATTGAGTTCCTTATTGATTTAATACCAGGCACGAGGCCTATTGCTAAGAGACCGTATAGGATGCCCACGAATGAACTTGCAGAGTTGAAGGAACAGATTAGAGAGTTGCAGGCAAAGGGGTTCATTCGCCCAAGCTCGTCACCTTGGGGATCTTCAGTGTTGTTTGTTGAGAAGAAGGATGGAACCCAGAGGATGTGTGTTGATTACCGTTCTCTGAATGATGTTACTATCAAGAACAAGTATCCTTTACCTGTGATTAATGATCTATTTGACCAGTTGGAGGGAGCTTGTGTATTCTCTAAGATTGATCTTCGTTCTGGTTATCATCAAGTGAAGATTCTGGAGAAGGATATTCCGAAGACTGCTTTGACTACAAGGTATGGGTTGTATGAGTATACCGTTATGTCATTTGGATTGACTAATGCTCATGCATACTTCATGAATATGATGAACAAGGTGTTTATGGAGTTCTTGGATAAATTCGTTGTGGTGTTCATTGATGATATATTGGTGTATTCCAAGATTGAGAAAGAGCATGAGGCACATCTGCGTTTGGTATTGGAGAAGCTCAGGGAGCACAAATTGTATGCCAAGTTCAGCAAGTGTGAGTTTTAGTTGAAGGGGTAGGATTCCTTGGACATGTTGTGTCAGGAGAAGGAGTAGCTGTGGACCCATCCAAGGTTTCAACAGTTACGGAATGGGAGACACCCACGACAGTTGGAGACATTCGCAGTTTCTTGGGTCTTGCAGGATATTATAGGAGGTTCATTGAGAATTTCTCCAAGCTTTCAAAACCAATGAATGAGCTGTTGAAGAAAGAGAATAAGTTTGATTGGAGGGAGGCATGTGAAACCAGCTTTCAGGAGTTCAAGAAACGGTTAGTAACTGCACCTGTTTTATGTTTTCCTGATATACATAAGGATTTCCAAGTATATTGTGATGCATCTCGTCGAGGACTTGGTTGTGTTTTGATGCAAGGGGGTAGAGTTGTTGCTTATGCTTCACGTCAGCTTAAGAACCATGAGCAGAACTATCCTACACATGATTTGGAGTTAGCTGCAGTTGTTCATGCATTGAAAACATGGAGGCAATATCTTGTTGGTAATCATTGTGATGTTTTTACTGATCATAAGAGTTTGAAGTATATCTTTACTCAGAAGGAGTTGAATCTCAGGCAGAGTAGATGGATGGAGCTTATTAAGGATTATGATTTGAATGTGCAGTATCATCCTGGTAAGGCGAATGTGGTTGCTGATGCATTGAGCCGTAAGAGTCACATCAATTTTGCTAATGTTGAGGATATGCCACTTGAGTTATGTGAGCAGTTCAAGAATATCAGGTTGGAGATAGTTCCTAAGGGATATGTAGCAACATTGGAAGTGAAGCCAAATCTATTGGAAAGAATCAGAGAAGCTCAGAAGGGTGATGCAGAAATTAAGGAGATAAAGGAGAATATGACCAAAGGGAAAGCGGAGGGTTTCCGTGAGGATGAGCATGGAGCCATTTGGTTTGAGAAGCGCATTTGTGTACCGCAAGATGCAGAGATCAGGAAGTTGATTCTTCATGAGTCACATGATTCACCTTATTATATTCATCCCGGGAATACCAAGATGTATTTGGACTTGAGGGAGAGATTTTGGTGGCCTAGCCTGAAGCGAGAGATAGCCCAGTACATTGCATTGTGTGATGTTTGCCAGAGGGTCAAAGCTGAGCATCAGAAGCCAGCGGGATTGTTGCAGCCCTTTCCTATACCAGATTGGAAGTGGGATCAGATAGGTATGGACTTTATTACTGGTTTACCCAGGACTCGGTCAGGATATGATTCTATTTGGGTGATTGTTGATCGTTTGACCAAGGTTGCTCACTTCATTCCAGTAAAGACAAATTATACAAGTGCTAAGCTAGCCAAGATTTATATGTCCAGGATCGTGTGTTTGCATGGAGTTCCAAGCAAGGTTGTGTCTGATAGAGGTACTCAGTTTACTTCGAAGTTTTGGCGTCAGTTGCATGAGACTTTGGGCACTAGGCTGGAGTTCAGTACAGCATTCCACCCTCAGACAGATGGGCAGACCGAGAGAGTCAATCAGATCTTGGAGGATATGTTGAGAGCTTGTGCGTTGGATTATGGTTCGAGTTGGGATGACAACTTACCGTATGCGGAGTTCTCGTACAATAACAGTTACCAGGCTAGTCTTCAGATGGCACCATTCGAGTTACTGTATGGCAGGAAGTGTAGAACACCGTTGATGTGGGATGACGTAGGAGAGCGTCAGTTGTTTGGACCAGACCTGATCAGAGATGCTGAAGAGAAAGTCAAGTTGATTTGTGATAGATTGAAGATAGCACAGTCCAGGAAGAAGAGTTATGCAGATGCTAAGCGCAAGGATGTAACCTATGAGGTTGGAGACCGTGCATATCTCAGAGTTTCACCAATTCGCGAAATCAAGAGGTTTGGAATCAAGGACAAGTTAGCACCACGTTTTGTGGGGCCTTACAAGATCTTGGAGCGCAGAGGAGAGGTAGCTTATCAGTTGGAGTTGCCAGAAGCTTTGTCAGGAGTTCATGATGTGTTTCACGTATCCCAGCTGAAGAAGTGTCATGCAGAGATGGCAGATATTCCTTTGAGAGATACAGTGCCACTTGAGGCAATTCAGTTGGAGAGTGACCTGACTTATGAGGAGAAACCTGTGAAGATTCTGGAGACTACAGAAAGAGTTACCCGCACCAAGACGATCAGGCTATGCAAAGTTGAGTGGGATCATCATACCGAGGAAGAAGCCACTTGGGAGCGAGAAGAAGATTTGAAGCAAGATCATCCACACCTCTTTGCTAGCCAGCCCGACTCTCGTTTTTATTTCGGATTAAAAAAAATCCGCGGAGCGGGTTATATAAACCCGCGGACCCGCGGGATTTAGGGTTTCCAACCCGTACCCGCCGTCCGCCGCCGCCGGTAAGCCCCCGCCTCGCCGTCGCCATGCGGGCGCTCGCCGGGACGCCGTCGGCAGGCTCGCCGGAGCCAGCCAGCCCCAGCCGTGGCTGTGCGAGGCCATGACCACCGGCCTCGTTCGAAAAAAAACGAAAAAACGAATCCAGACCTGGTCAACCGACGCGCAAGGACCCGATCGCGTTTTTCCGGTTTATTTTATTTACGTATCGGTCCTTTTTGCAGATTGGACCCCGATTTCATCCGGTACCGTTTTCGCGAGTACTTTTTAACCTTAGTTCAGAATCGAGTGATTCCAGTTGCGTTCTGACCGTGTCGAAATTTTCTAGCCAGTAGACTATGTTTTACAGAAGTTTGAAGTTTTCAAATTTGAATACCAAGCAGATCCAAATTTTAACTTCCGGTGGCCGTATCTTTTTAACGGTGCGCCCGTTTGCGCCGTTTCTTTTTGCGTTGGTTTTATTTTGTCGAGTAATTTAAGTTTAGCTTCTGTTAGGCAAGTTTTTATATTGTTCTTTGTATGTTTATTACTATTTGTGCATAATTGTATTGAATATATGTTGATTGGTGCTATGTTTGCTCGTATAGATTTTCCGGAGTGCGCCGCCTCGTTTTGTGAGGATTGTGATCGTCAGGAACAGGAAGAAGGCAAGTGATGCTTTGACCATACTCATACCTATAATTTTCTATATGCATTATGTTAAGAATATCACCCTATTGCATGATAGGTAGATTACTTTACTGTTGCTGCAAACCAGTTAGGTTAGCCACATGTCTTGATTTGTATTTGTAGATCAACCTAGCATGTGTTGTTACTTTATTGCTATGCTTTGTAGACGTGGTTTGGGTTGTGAGAATTCATGGAGTGCATGTGAGCTATTTATTAATTTGTGTAGCAACTTTATAATAAATAGATATCACTTCTGGACGGGCCTGGTTGCATCCTGGTGGTTGTGCCTTGTTTAAGGACAGTGCCGGGGTTAAATGCACCCAATGGTTGTTTTGGTGGTGAACCGGGTGCGACTTGGTGTCTACCCTCTGAACGCAGTGGGCGCCGTCCAGGCTCAAAAAGATCAGACAGGCAATATTACTAGTAGCTTTCATGTACATCCACTGGCTATATGGGCTCTGGCTTAGCATGAGTACGTTGTGGGGAACCTGGCCCTGGTAGCTAGCTGATGTAGATGTGTGTTAGGTGTACCGACTACCAAAGGGTGGAGGCAACCTCTTCGGAAAGTCTTCGTCTCAATCTTCGGGTTGAGTCCAGTGGGGAACGTGTACAACCTCTGCAGAGCGTATAAACTGGTCATGATTAGCCGTGTCCACGGTTACGGACGAACTTTGAGCAACTAGTCAGTACTGTTGATGAATGATCTTGACAGATGAACACTTAATAATAATTTGGTGGGAAAGATTAGCATTGGGTTGCTGTGTGTTTCAGGTAGAATTCAACTTAAAATTTTGACTAGTTTAGTTCACGAGAAAATTGGCTTTCTGCAAAACAAAACCATAAGCCTTTCCTTTGACTCACCTTGCATGTAGTTGTAGGTCCTTTATATATACCTTTTCCGTGTCACTTGCCATACAAATCAGATGTACTGACCCTTTGTCGGGCTGTAACCTTTGGTGTTGCAGGTTTTTCAGACGACCAGTAAGGTGCGTTAAGGGTTGCGGGTCCACACTCAGCATGTTCTCTTGTGGCTGTTGATGGGACTCCACGTTACTTGCTTTTTCTTCCGCTACATTTATATTGAATAAGCTAGCCTTGAGCTATGCAACTTGTTTTTTGTTTTATTCTGGATCATACGTTGTAATAATGATGCACTTGTACTTTGATATACATCTATGATACTGTGTGTGCCAGTGAGATCGATCCAGGGACTGGCACTTGAGCACAGAGACTTCAATTCTATGTGAATTGGGCCGTTACAGAAATGAAAAAGAACAGCTCACAGCTAAAAGAAATAAGCATGCAAATCCTATGAGAAGTTCTAGTTCAAGCGGAGCGTGTAACTCTCCCACACAAAAGAGTAAGCTGGGGTCTAACTTGTTACTACAGCAAACAAAGCTAAAGAAAACTCAATACAAAACCTAAGAGCGAGACGCTCCAAGCATAGCTCATAACGCATGAAGTGATAAAAATATAGTGCAACGAGAGATGAACTGATAATTGTTGATGAAGAAGGGGATGCACGGGGGCATCCCCAAGCTTAGACGCTTGAGTCTCCTTGAATTATTATTGGGGGTGCACATGGGCATCCCCAAGCTTGAGCGTTTGACACTCCAAGATCTTCTTTCATCATCTTCCATCGCGCACTTGAAAACTCCCTTCATACATAACTCATTGTAGACTGATTAGAGAGGTTAGTACCCTATTAAAATAATTTTTCCCTGCTGGAAATAAATATATTCTTGAAGAGCTACTGTTTCTCAAGATTTCCAAAAAGTTTTTGCAAAGAAAAAGCAAGCTTAAGGTTTGCAAAAGTAAAGAGAGATAAAACGTGGCAGAATCTGTGAAAAACAGAACAGCAGGTAGTAAAGAATTTTTTAGGGATGATTCTGCAACTCAAATCAAAAAACTCAGAACATACGAAAGTTTCGTAAATGTATAGAGCACGCTGTGTAAAAAATTCAGCTCAAAAAGATGAACTGGGATTTTCCATGATTTTTCTAGTCACGAGGACATAATCTGTTTTCTGGACACCATGTCACAACTTTTACTTCCCTTGTCGTATGAGGCTATAAAAGGCACAAATCTTGAAAAGTAAAGATACAATGATGTTGCTACAGTAGTAACAATCATCAAGACCACTAAGAACAGAAGAAAAGCAAAAAATAAAAACCTAATTTTGTTGTGGGTTGCCTCCCAAAAGCGCTTCTTTAGAGCCATTAGCTAGGCTTAATGCAAATAGATCAAGTCTTTTCAAGAAAATAACTAGCCCGTGTGACAGATTCAAAAGGTAACTTAATATTTTTCCTATGGAAGTGTTCCATTCCTTTCTTGAGAGGGAATTGGAATTTTATAATCCCTTCTTTCATATCAATAACAACACCAACTGTGCGAAGAAAAGGACGTCCCAAAATAATTGGACAAGAAGGTTCACATTCAATGTCTATAATAGTAAAATCAACGGGAACATAATTTTCATTGAAAATGATAAGAACATCGTCGATCTTCCCCAAAGGTTTCCTTACAGAAGAATCAACAAGACGAACACCAAAGAACAAGGATCAAAAGGTTTCAATTCAAGCATATCATACATTCTTTTGGGCATAACAGAGGTACTTGCTCCAACATCACAAAGAGCATAACAAGAGAAATTATTCAATTTGATTTTTATCATAGGATCACAACCATCTTCTAGCTTCCTAGGTATGGAGGCTTCTAGTCTAAGCTTCTCCTCCCTAACTTTGATTAGAGCATTAGTGATATGCTCTCTGAAGGCAAGATTAAGTGTGCTAGTGTGGGGGTCTCTAGACATCTTGTGTAGGAAACCAATAACTTCAGGTAAAGTGCAGTTGTCAAAGTCTAGGTCACTACTATCTATCAGGGAGGTAGTGATATCATTAAGGCTCACTTGTTTGAAAGCCTCTATGTTCATAGAGGTTTCTTCATCTATGGTTGAGGTGGTAGCATCACCATTGATAGGTCCAGTGGGACTAGGGGTGTGATGGGTGCTAACTGTTTGGACATCCTCAACTACTTGGATAGTAGCTACTGTGTGGTAGGTAGGAAGGCTCTTAACTCTCTCTTCTTCCTCCTTTTCTCTAGCCCATCTCTCTTTAAGTTTAGCCATCATCCTAGTGTTTTCATTGATTTGTAACTGGATAGCATTAATAGGAGTGACCTTACTCTCCTCAAGGGGAGAGGTTCTAATTTTTAACATCTCAACATCAAGGGATAAGTTATCTACCTTCAAACAAAGATTATCTAATTTAACTAGTTTTTCTTCCACATTCTTGTTGAAGACTTTTTGGGTAGTGATAAATTCTCTAAGCATACTCTCTAGTTCAGAGGTGGGGTTCTTGTTGCTAGGGTAGGTGTTGCTGTTCGCATAAGTGGATGGAAACGGCCTAGGATTACTAGCAAAGTTGCCCCTATAAGCATTATTATTTAAGTTGTTTCTAGCAATGAAGTTCACATCTACTTGTTCTTGAGCAATCAGAGAATTTAAAGGAACATTTTGAGGATCAATAGGAGCTTGCTTGGTAAGTAGAGACATGATAAGGTCAACCTTTTCATTTAGAGAGGAGATCTCCTCGATAGAATTTACCTTCTTACCAGTTGGAAATCTTTCGGTGTGCCAGTAAGAGTAGTTCAGCATCATCTCATCAAGTAGCTTTGTGGCAGCACCAAGTGTGGTTGACATAAAAGTTCCTCCCACGGCCGAATCTAACGGGTTCCGCGAGGTAAAGTTCAATCCTGCATAAAAAGTCTGGATAACCATCCAGGTAGTCAGTCCATGTGTGGGGCAGTTCTTGACAAGAGATTTCATGCGTTCCCAAGCTTGGGCAACGTGTTCATTATCCAATTGTTTAAAATTCATAATAAAGCTCCTCAACTGGATAATCTTAGCAGGGGGTAGTACTTCCCGATAAAAGCATCCTTGCACTTATCCCAAGAATCTATGCTATTCTTAGGCAAGGATTGAAACAAGATTTTAGCTTCATCCCTCAAGGAGAAAGGAAAAAGCTTAAGCTTAACAATATCACCATATACTTCTTTGTACTTTTGCATATCACAAAGCTCAATAAAATTATTTAAATGCAAAGCAACATCATCTCTAGCACCAGAGAATTGGTCTTTCATAACAAGGTTCAGCAAAGCAGGTTTAATCTCATAAGAAGGTGCTGAAGTAGCAGGTGTAGCAATAGGAGTGCAGATAAAGTCACTATTGTTGTGACTGGTGAAGTCACACAACTTGGTGTTTTCATTGGAACCCATAGTAGCAGTAGGTATTTTTGGTATTTTTGATAAGGGACACAAAAGTAAAAATTGAAAGGTAAACTAACAAGACTAAAAAGCAAAGATAAAAGATAGTGTGCAACTCCCCTATCTTGTAGACTGGAGTCCCCGGCAACGGCGCCAGAAAACTTGTTGATGGCAAGAGAGTGTTAATACTCTTCAAGCCTCGATGGTTATCCCAAGTGCAGGGTGAGATACAGTGCAGCGGCAAGTTTTCCCTTGGCAAAGATACCAAGGTTTGTCTCCCGTAGGACTCCGAAGGATACAAGAAGGTGGTAAAGTGAATAATGGCGCCGAGGTTGCTAGCTTCACCTGGACCTGCACACAGATACAAATAACTTTGCTCCCAACGAGTACAGAGGAGTTCTCAATTCCTCCGGCCTTGCTGTTTACAAAGGATAAACGCAAGAGAAAAAAGTGGAACTGAAAGTAAAGACTGAAAGTAAGCTAAGGGTGTAAACAATAATGTGAAGGTGGACCGGGGTCCCGTGATTTTCACTAGTGATGTCTGTCTCCCAAAAGACGATAAAAGTGCTAGCAGGGTAAACAAATCACAGCTGGGCAATTGACAGAATTATGAAGGCACCGCAATGCTAACTATGCTGCAAAGAAAGGAAGGGCTCAAAAGCAATGGGAAGTACGCCAAGGTAAGTAGACGGAAATCCAACTTTATCTACGATGAATCATCCACCTTGAGATATCTATCCAGAACATCTAGCTGGTATTAAGTTGTGAATCCCACCCAAAGTGTAAATTCAAAGAAACAGACAACTGCAATAAAAGAACTTTGCGTAAAGTAAACAATCCTTGCACCCACGGGTGCAAGCACCGTTGTTTTATCCCTGGTGGCAACAACACATCCCCTAGTCTCATGTTTCTGTCACTCAAGCTAGACATCAAGGGGTTGAACCCACAATCAAGCATAGCGCTCCCTCTTGGAGTTTCAACAAATCACTTGGCCAAAGTAAAATACGGCAACGGAGAACATGCAAGAATTTACTCAAGAACAAAATATAAAATATAAGAACCAAATATATTACTCATCGCAATATGAACATAGTCTCATAATCCATCAGATCCCAGCTAACTCAACATAGCAACAGCAGAAAATTACAAAGGTGCCTCGATCATGTGAGGCAGCTCACGAGGTCTCGAAAGTGGAAGCACAAAGAGGGGAGAGGAACATCACATAGCTACTGGTCACGGACCCATGGTCCAAGGGGAACTACTCACGGTACATACGGGAGCCGTCCATGGCTATGGATGGTCTCCCGGAGGGGGTTCCTCCTCCCGGCAGGGTGCCGGGGCAGCTTCTCCAGGCAACCCTGATCTAGAATCGGCGGTGGCGGCGGTACAGAGGCGAGTTCGCGAAAACGAGATCCGTCCTAGGGATTTTCACCCCGAGGGCTAAATATAGGCGAAGGGGGGCACCGAGAGGGGCCACAGGACAGCCAAGAGGCTCCCTGGCGCGGCCTAGGGTGGGGCCGCGCCAGGGACCCTTCTGGAGTCCCTGTGGTGGCCCCCCTTCTCTCCTTTGGTGTTTACGAAATCTTCCGGGTCGCTGATTTTTTATCTGATTTTTCCGGATTTTTTGGAGCACTTTTAATGGCCGGAAAACCTGAAATACAAAAACAGCAGAAAACAACAACTGGCAGCTGGGTGCACTGGGTTAATAGATTAGTTCAAATATGCTCAAAAGTGTATGAAAGTTCAAGCAAATCATGGCAAAGTCACACAAAACATGCATGGAGCAAGCAGAAATTATAGATACATTTGGGACGTATCAACATCCCCAAGCTTAATTCCTGCTCGTCCTCGAGTAGGTAAATGATAACAAGCATAATTTCTTTGGTGACATGCCACACAACCATATAATGACCTTTAAGTAAAGCAATCAAAGCATGCAATTCAATTCAAGTCTTAACAAGCAAGAGTCTATATTAGCATTGTCACAAGCAATAAAAGAACAAAAGGTGCAAGAGCTCTCGGTGTCCGTGACTCGAATGTCTCCAGATGGTGTTTGCGTGCAAGCAGGGGACTTGGAAAACGAGAGAAAAAAGGTTGGTGAGAACAACTATCTACTAAAGTTTCACACTTAGTCTCCTTGGATTCTTATCTTGACTCGTCCCCAGACCACTAGCCAGGTACAAATCAAACTGATCCACGCTCTTTCAATATTTTGAGCACTTTTAATGGCCGGAAAACCTGAAATACAAAAACAGAAGAAAACAGCAACTGGCAGCTGGGTGCACTGGGTTAATAGATTTGTCCAAATATGCTCAAAAGTGTATGAAAGTTCAATCAAATCATGGCAAAGTCACAGAAAACATGCATGGAGCAAGCAGAAATTATAGATACATTTGGGACGTATCACCGGCTGGTGCATGTGTACATGCAGCAGCAGTGAGCTTGCTTGCTGCTGTCAAGCTGAGAGGCTCAACTACATGTGGTTTTGACAACAGCTACTATGTGATGTCCCTGATGGATAGGATTGTGCAGATATTTTACTGGCTTGGCTGGGATGATGCATATCTGGTAACTTGACTTGTTTTTCATCCTTGATTGCATTTTGTCACTTGACAATTGCCCTAAGGGTTTGGGTTAGCTGCATTTAACCTGAAGGCTAATCCTCTGATTAAAGGAGGCTAAGTATGGGGTTAGTACTGATTTGGAATTAATTCTCCTTTGCTATTGTTGCTCTTTGCTGCTTGTTGTCCACTGTTCCACTATCTTGTATTGTTCTGTGATCACCTTCATTTGATTTCTAGGACTTGAACTAAGATTGTCCAACTTCCCAAGTGCTAGCCCCTTCATCAAATGCATTCCCCTATGGGGGATGCAACATTTTAACCCCCCACACAAAACATTTCTTTTGTTTTGGTTTGTGCAGGTTAGAGATGAGGATGATGATCAAGTAGGAATAGTTTAGGATTTAGTTTAGGATTTGTTCTTTGTAATATTCCTTTCTTTTCGTATTAAGAATTGTAATACGATTCTTTTGTAATACTAACTTCATTTATTTAAATTTCTCGAAACCATTTGTAAATGATTATACCAATTATTAATAAAGTTTTTCCTTTATTTATAATTGGTCTTAATCCTCTATTATTTATCCTTTAATGTTTCTGTTTAATCATTTATATTATTTGTTTATTCCATTTTGAATTTTGTTCAAAATATTGCAAAAAAAGCAAAGGTCATGTCAAATTTTATATTTGAATTTCCTTTGAACTCTTGCAATTCAAAAAGGTTTAAATTTACCCGTGTTTTAGCTTATAGGAATGAAATGATGAAGCACGAAAAATTTACCCGTCTCTTGCTAATCTATGAGTCATTACAGACTCTCCCCCTTAAAGGAATTCCATCCTCAGAAGTGTTAAGGCTTAGTTGAACAGATCTGCTGGCACACTGGTAGTTCTTCTGGGACATCTCCAAATTATTTCACTACCGGTATATCTTGTATCTCTATCCCCTTCAGAGTATTGGGTTGGTATCCTCTTCCGGTCTCCAGGTATTGGTCCGCGTAATACTTAACTCATCTTCTTCTAGGTTTCTAATGAACACACTCCTTTCCCCAGAGTTGATCACAACTTCGTGATTAGTAAACTAGTCTAGTCATATAATTACGTCTATCCCGCTTAGGGGTAATACGAACAGACCAGCAAAATACTCACACCCATAGCTCGTGGTCACCTGTTCCATCTTGATGCGGGTAACTTCTATTGATCCTCCAACGGACGTAATACTAATGGGGGTAGTCATTATGCAACAATGGTTTCCTAACTTCTCCATGAATTCTGACTAGATGAATGACGTGGTTGTGCCAGAATAAAACAATACTTTGCCAGGTAAGGGAATATCTTGAGTGTACCCATTATGACGTTGCCTGTTGTGCCGACTTGCTCAACGTTGGTGTAGCTCATATGTCCGTACGACTTCCCTTGATTCTTGCCTTGGTTGTTGTTGTTTGATCCGTTGTTTCTGTTCCTCGACGGGTTTGACACTGGTGGATGGTTCCCTCCGGTGTTGGCTCCTTTTGCTGCATTGGGACAGATGGCTTTGGTATGTCCTGGCTGTCCACAACCATAACATAGGATCTTGGGCCAAGTGCAGTCTTTAGTAGCATGATTGAACATGCCAAAATTGGCGCACTTTTTCGAGGCATTATTGGGTCCTAGGGCTGGCCTGAACTTGGGTTTGAACACCAAATTCTGTGGCGGACATGGAATCATGACTTTGCGTGGTTCAATCCTCGCCTTCTTTCTCTTCTCTTCAACAAGTTCACTTCGGATACTCTCCAAGGTTATGACCCTATCAACCAAGTCTTGAAACTCCTTGATGTCCAATAGGGTCAATTATATCTTCATGGAAGTTTGTAGTCCCTTCAAGAACCTCTTCCTCCTTTTCTCCTCGGTATTCACTTCACCTGTGGCATACCTCGCCAGACGATTGAATTCACCGACATATTTCAAGACTGAATAGTTTCCCTGAATCAAAGTCTCTAATTCCTTTTTCTTCATTTCCACCACACTGGAGGGAACGTGTTCTTCACGAAACTTATTTTTAAATTCCTCCCAGAAAATCTCTCGACCTGCTGATTGGACTACCTTCAGATTCTCCCACCAAGATGCGGAGGGTCCGTTCAACAGATGTGCGGCATAGCGTAACTTCTCATTGTCATTACACCCCACCGTGTTCATCTTGCGCTCAGTGTCTAGTAGCCAATCCTCGACCTCCATGGGTTCCACTATAGTGATGAAAGTCATGGGTTTGGTTTGCTGGAAATCCGATAGGCTTACTCCTTGCATTGCTCCCTCTCGACCTCTTTCCTGGTTTCTCCCTAGGAACTCCTGGAGAAACTTTGCCTGATTCTCCATTTGGATCCGGTTCCTCTCTTCCACCATGTTCATGTATCGCATGAACCCTTCCTCCGTCATCACTCTCGGAGCTTGTGGAATTCCGTCTCTGGCTGCAACCTCGGCAACTTCTCGGTCTTGTCTTGCCTTTTCAGCTTGCTCTTCTTGCATCTTCCTCGCCTCTTCCTCACTTGGTTCCATTTCCCTCTAGATGTGTGACATTAGGAAAGAACTCAATGTTGCAACATGCATTTGTACACCAAGTTCAAACCTTATGTACAGACCTAGACACACAATAAAATCCAAGATATCCAATTCCAAACAATTACCTATGTTATATTCACGGGATATGGTAGCGTTTACCTATTTGCCCAGATTAATACCAGCGAGTAATATATCTCATGTACTGGACATAAACACTTATAACACACATAGTGCAATTATCATAAAACCCAGGTTGATCCTATTCCCTGTTCCAGTTTTAGTTGCCATAAAACTATCATACTTAGAAGTTGCAATGTGATTATTACTGAACTCACCCTCGCTCATGCTATTTATCATTGATCACCTCGTGATCACCTATATGTTTATATTATCTCAACGGTATGTCTACCTTAGATAGCTAATAATCGAAACTACCCACTTTACAAGGTGTTGCTAGTAACTTTAACTAGGTAGGGGTTTCTCAAAGTGGTAGATTAATACCAGATACTATAGAACTTATTATCACTAATCTGAAAAGATTAAGAAGATAAGAATACCTATATATTGTAACACTTTCTCATAAGTAGATAAGAAGGGAAATATGATATTCTAGGTTGGTTATTTATCTAGTAGTACTCACAGGTCTCCTAAATAGGGTTTCAATCCTAAGGTCTAGCCATTGCTCTGATACCATCTGAGGCGACCCTTCATACCACTGCATGGTGTAGTATGCCAGTCTTTGTTATAACGCCCATAAGACACCGTCTTATGAACCTTATAACCCTCAGAGTTGCACAATAGAGCGTAGCAGGTCCAATCCATTAGATACAACCAGTATTTATATTACAAACTTTTATTCAAACCAAGATTCAAAAGATCCAAACGTTCAAACTGCTAGCACCTAAAGAGCATGGTTCTACTGACTTGCTATAGACGTTTATTTAGTTCGTCACGACTCCTGTGACTGGTCGTGCTTCCACGACTAACTACTCTACCCTCGTTGTCCAGGATCCTCCGCTCCGGTGTCCTCGCCGTAGGCGATGTAGTAGTCGACTCCTTCGACTCCTCCAGACAGGTCTGGCTCTTCGTAGTAGTATTCACCGGCTGCGTTGGGGTCTTCTGGCATCTCCTCCACTAACTTAGAGTCTAAGGAAATAATACTAGGGGATGAGTACAGGAGGTACTCAACAAGTTCATATTTATTCTGAGGTGGAAATGCACTATACTACTACTGAGATCAAATAGATCCCAGCAATGCACTTTGCAAATATCTTGTAGAAGTCACGTTTTAGTTTAAATCATGCGATCATCAGACTTCACGGGTTGCTAGAATCTCCGATAAACTCCTTTCCTGCCGCGTTCGCAGATCTTACCCAGAACAGGGAGTGACAAGCCACAATTCATTACACTCTGTAGAGGTGCGCTACTTTACCCACAAGCGATTAACTCAGCCATTGCGCTAGGTCCGTCGACCCATCACACTTCTATTGTATGAGGCCAGGCCGAGGTCCGAGTCGTATAGCCCTTCCCCAGGTGTCGCACGTCATACCCAATGGAAATTTTCCCCACACTTTGATACAAACAATCACACAACGCTAGCTTTGCGCTGAGGCTATTAACATTGGCCAGGCGTTGGAGATTTCGTGCCCCTCCTCGGGCTATGATATTGTTCGCACGATGACGTTGTACGACAAGGGGTTGGTACCACTAACTCGCCCGTCCCATTCCAGGTCCTGTGGTCAACGCTATCAATACGACACTGGAATGTCTGCTGATTTTGGTTCTTAATCCCGGTGTAGTGGAACCCTACCACCCAACATATCATTCCTGGGCTCCACCACCCACCACAGTTGATAATACTGAAAGTACTTTTATTTAAATGCAATGAGTAGATACGATATGTAAAAGAATTTTGATAAGTATGCTTTTACAATAGCATAAACAATGGACACGCGCAAGGTATGAACTTGCCTGATGTGTTAAAGGTGGTGCAACTCGAGACTCTTGGAAACGTTGGTGCCTCGGGTTCTGTAAGAAGCATATAGTGCAATAAGGACTAACATTCAAATGGAACGGATGGCAAATATGCCTTTAATGGATAGGATGCTTATGGTTCTCTCCCCCGTGACTTTCTTTCTTTTTGATTCCCAAAATAACTTAGTGGTTTTGGGTGAATGGTTAATTTAAAGATTATTAGATTATAAAATTCTACATCTTTATTTAGTTATCCCAATTATATTTTGGATTATATTTAATGTTATTCATTTATTTTTAGTTGACTTATTTTATTTGGATTTATAGGTTGATAAATTATTTATGATTAGTCTTCATTACTTGGATTTTATTTCCCTTTCCAAATTATAGAATAATAATTCTTATTATTTTTCCATTCTGGAATTGATTTAATATTTATTTGCATTTAGAATTTAAGTATTGTTTGGAAGGTTCAAATAATACGAATTTATTTTATCAATATATGGGAAATACTTCTATTTTTTTAGTTTGCCAAAGATTCAATTTTTAATCATATAGAAGCTAACCCATTTACTTGCTCTCAGACGTGTACACATGTAGATATGTACTCGTACATAACAACTAGCCCACTTGCCCACGCACAGGTACCTCACTTTGCACGGTTTGGGTTATCTGAACCTGTAGCTGCGTCGCTACCTCTGATCTCCCGTTCCTCAACCCCACGCTTCGAGTCGCCGCCGCCAGGGTGATTTCGGCCATCGCCGGCTGCCTCTGTCGTCGTGCTGGCGCCCACGGCTCCGGGCCTCGACGTTGCATTGCCTGGCCGCACTCGATCCGTTCCTCTCCGCCTCCCGTGGTCGCCCCTTTCAGTTTCCTCCGCTAGGTGTTTGGTGGCGCACGGGGTTGATGTCGCCGGCGTATTCCGGTGGCCTCCCCCGAACATCCCCGACTCCGAATGGTTTTCCCCGACGCCGTTCGTGGCCCCGCGCTCGCTCCCAAGTGGCTACTGCTCCAGCCACCCCTGGTGCCCACTCTGCCGGCGGGACGACCCTCCCGTGGAGCAACCCCAGCGGGGTGTGGCGCCGTAGCTGCGGTGGTCGTATTCTCCTCGCCGTACCGGGATGGCGGCGATGCCCTGCCGCAACCGCGGCAGGCTGTGCTCGGCCTCGGCTACAACATCCTCTGTGAGCTCCTTCCTCTCCTTGCTTGTTCAGTGCCATTACTAGAGTTCATAAGCATAGGTGGTTGTTGGCTATGACCATTGCTATGAATTTAAATGGATGTGGCCTCTCCAATTGTGGTCTATGCAGATAATCACTCAAATTGCTCTCTGATTTTGTACTGGCTCCTGTATTTGCTCACATATTTGTTCATAAGAGTGCTCAATGTAGGCCCTGGGCATTTGATTATGCTAGTTAGTGGTCTTGGTGGTTTGTGTGTTGTGGTTTAATTACCATGGCCAATTCTGCCTAGATTTCTCTGGTGTCTCTAATCTGATAAGAACAGATGCCTTGTTGTTGTCCCTGTTAACTGTATAAGAACAATTGCTACACTAGGTTATTGCTGGGCTCACTAATATTGGTATGAACAGATACTACTTCTTGAGCTTAGCTAGGCCAATGATGCTGGTCTGAGAAACTCTTTTTGGGGGAATAATTGAACTAGAATGTGGCTTATAGGTTGATCCTGTGATACAATGCAACCTAGCATTTCTAGGTCCCGGTTGAGGACATTCTCTCTCCAAAACCTACCTTTTGTGTGCTGAGTAGCTTGTTCTTGAGGTTCTGGTAGCCTGCTTCTTGGGGTTTAGCCTTCTCCTCCTTGCTGCTTCATAGTATTCTCTCTTATGATTTTTGGTCCAACTCCTGTTTGATGCAGTTGCATCAAGTGGCAAACAACCTCCTCTTTGGGTTGTGGCTGTGTACTTATGTACATGGGGTGTCCTTGGCCGGCTGGTGCATGTGTACATGCAGCAACAGTGAGCTTGCTTGCTGCTGTCAAGATGAGAGGCTCTACTGCATGTGGTTTTGACAGCACCTACTATGTGTTGTCCCTGATGGATAGGCTTGTGCGGATATTTTACTGGCTCGGCTGGCATGATGCATATCTGGTAACTTGACTTGTTTTTCATCCTTGATTGCATTTTTTCAGTTGACAATTTCCCTAAGGGTTTGGGTTAGGCTGATTTAACCTGAAGGCTAATCCTCTGATTAAAGGAGGCTAAGTATGGGGTTAGTACTGATTTGGAATTGATTCTGCTTTGCTATTGTTGCTATTTGCTGCTTGTTGTCCACTGTTCCACTGTCTTGTATTGTTCTATGATCACCTTCATTTTATTTCTTGGACTTGGACTAAAATTGTCCAACTTCCCAAGTGCTACCCCCTTCATCAAATGCATTCCCCTATGGGGGATGCAACATTTTAACCCCCCACACAAAAAAATTCTTTTGTTTTGGTTTGTGCAGGTTGGAGATGAGAATGATCATCAAATAGGAATGGTTTAGGATATAGTATATGATTTGTTCTTTGTATATTCCTTTATTTTTGTATTTAGATTTGTAATACAATTATTTTGTAATACTAATTTCGTTTATTTTAATTTCTCGAATCCATTTGTAAATGATTATACCAATTATTACTAAAGTTTTTCCTTTTTTTATAATTGGTCTTAATCCTTTATTATTTATCCTTTACTATTTATGTTTAATCATTTATATTATTTGTTTATTCCATTTTGAATTGTGTTCAAAATATTGCAAAAAGAGCAAAGGTCATGTCAAATTTTATATTTGAATTTCCTTTGAACTCTTGCAATTCAAAAAGGTTTAAATTTACCCGTGTTTTAGCTTATAGGAATGAAATGATGAAGCGCGAAAAATTTACCTGTCTCTCGCTAAACTACGGGTCATTACAAGAGTATCATGCCAAGGTTTTGGATGCACCAGCGAAGGTGGACGCCAAATCTTGGAGTGAGAAGAAGGCAATGCACGGCACAGATGAGGCTAGCAAATATGAGGAGGTGGAAAAATGTCAACTTTCAATACTTACATTAGTCCGAAGAACTCATGCACTTATTATCGGTAACTCTCAATTTAATAAGGAGGTTCACAAAGAGACAGGTACCCCGAGGAGGAGTGTATGGGGGTTTGGTTATACTTGCGCATCCTTGACTCATGGTACGTGAGTGTACTCTAATATCCGATTCCTCCAAAGATTAGCGATCCATCTACTAGCTAGAGTTCTCAACTAGTTTTTGTAGGTTTTGAAAATAAGCACAGATTTCCCAAAATACGACACCTATAACTAATAGGCTGGAGCTCTTGACACCAAAAGTTCAAACATTACTCACAACAATACCTCAAAACTATTGCAAGTTACTACTACAATTGAATAATAACATCAATTACCTACTTCAAGACAAGACACAACTCAGTGCAACAACCAACTCTCTTAACAAGATAAACATGAAAACTAAAGAAAGTCCAGCAACAAACTAAACAAAAGCTATGGCTCTTGAAAAATATAAACACGAAAACTAAGACTAAACATGGCACCAGCTACGAAAAGATAAAGAACACACAACAACAAATAGATAGGCATGAAAATCCTATGATGTGTTCTATTTTGAAGTGAAGCGTGTTTCTTTCCCACACAAAGAAAGTTGGGTTCTAACTTGCTATGAGCTATGAACAGCAAGAAAAGCTAAAGAAACTAAAAAGGAAACCTAAGAGCGAGACGCTCCAAGCATAGCACATAACGCATGAAGTGATAAAAATATAGTGAGACGGAGCACGAACTAATGATTGTTGATGGAGAAGGGATGCATGGGGGCATCCTCAATCTTAGACGCTAGACTCTACTTGAATATTTATTGGGGATGCATGGGGGCATCCCAAGCTTGAGCGTTTGACACTACCGGATCTTCTTTCATCATCTTCCCTCGTACACTTGAAAACTCCCTTCATACATATCTCATCATAAGCTGATTAGAGAGGTTAGTACCCTTAATAAAATAATTTTTCTCCACTGGAAATAAAGATACTCTTGAAGGGCTACTATTTCTCAAGATTGCCAAAAAGTTTTTGCAAAGAAAAAGCAAGTTTAAGGTTTGCAAAAGTAAGGAAAGGCAAAACGTGGCAGAATCTGTGAAAAACAGAACAACAGGTAGTAAATAATTTTTTCGGGGTACCTCTGCAACTCAAATAAAAAAACTCAGAACAGACGCTCGAAAGACAATTGTATGGAGCACGCTCTCAAAATAATTCAGATCAAAAAGATAATCTATTGACTTTAGGCTAATTTTTTCGTCCAAGGACAGAATCTGTTTTCTGGACAGTATGTCACAACTTTTGAACTTTCTTGCAATCCGAGGCTAAACTTGGTACAAAGCTTGAAAATAAAGATACAATGATGTTGCTACAGTAGTAACAATCATCAAGACCACTAAAAACAGAAGGAAAAACATCTTGGGTTGCCTCCCAACAAGTGCTTTCTTTTACGCTTTTAAGCTAGGCATAAAGCAAAACGATCAAATTTTATCAAGAGAGAGAGAGAGAATAGCTAGCCTGCGTGACGGACTCAAAAGGTAACTTAATATTTTTTCTAGAGAAGTGTTCCATCCCCTTTTTGAGAGGGAATTGAAATTTAATATTCCCCTCTTTCATGTCAATAACAGCACCAACGGTGCGGAGAAAAGGGCGTCCCAAAATAATTGGACATAAAGGTTCACACTTTATATCCATAATAGTAAAATCAACGGGAACATAATTGTCATTTACAATGATAAGAACATCGTCAATCGTCCCCAAAGGTTTCTTTATGGAAGAATCAACGATACGAACACCAAAAGAACAAGGATCAAAAGGTTTTAATTCGAACATATCATACATTCTGTTGGGCATAACGGAGGTACTAACTCCAACATCAGATAAAGCATAGCAAGAGAAGTTATTCAATTTAATTTTTATCATAGGATCCCAACCATCATCTAGCTTCATAGGTATGGAGGTTTCTACTCTAATCTTCTCCTCCCTAGCTTTGATGAGAACATTAGTGATATGCTCTGTGAATGCAAGATTTAGTGTGTTAGTGTGGGGGTCTCTAGACATTTTGTGTAGCAAGCTAATAACTTGTGAGAGGGTGCAACTATCAAAGTCAATGTCACTACTATCAAAGGTGGTAGTGGTGTTATCTAGGCTCACTTGTTTAAAATCCTCTATGTTCATAGTAGTTTCTTCTACTATGGTTGAGGTAATAGCATCACCATTAATAGGTCCAATGGGACTAGGAGTGTGTTGGGTGCTAAAAGTTTGTGAATCCTCAACAACTTGGATAGTAGCAACAGTGTGGTGTTTACGAAGGCTCTTAATTCTATCTTCTTCCTCTTTTTCTCTAGCCCATCTTTCTTTAAGTTTAGCCATCATCCTAATATTTTCATTAATTTTCAATTTGATAGAACTAATAGGAGTGGCCTTTATCTCCTCAAGGGTAGAGGTTCTAATTTTAAGCATCTCTACATCAAGGGCTAAGCTATGTATCTTCAAATAGAGAGTATCTAATTTGGCTAGTTTCTCTTCTACACTCTTGTTGAAGGCTTTTTGGGTAGTGATAAAGTCTTTAAACATGCTTTCTAATTTAGAAGTGGTGTTCTTGTTGCTAGGATAAGTGTTGTTGTTCAAATAATTGGATGGAAACGGTCTAGGATTGATAGCAAAAATTACCCCTATAAGCATTATTGTTGAAGTTGTTTGTAATAATAAAGTTTACATCTATTTGTTCTTGAGCAACCAAAGAATTTAAAAGAACATCATGAGGATCAATAGAAGGTTGCTTGGTAAGTAGAGACATAATCAAGTCAACTTTTTCTTTTAGGGAGGAAATCTCCTCGATAGAGTTTACCTTCCTACCTGTTGGAGAGCGTTCGGTGTGCAATTGGGAATAATTGTGATAGAGGCGAAGGTGTCCCGATGTTTCGATGAGATGGTGGAGATCGATTATGGTGGAGACGACTTTCACGATCCGACTACGAACGTGCGAAGACGTTGCGCCTTAGCGATCGCTAAACCAACTCCGAGAGGTTATTGATCCCGCGGATGCACGATCAACCTGACCACGAAGGTCTAATTCCTGCAAGCAATCGAAGAACAAGCAAGAACTAAGAATTGCAATCTGGATATTGCGAATATAAGATGAATGATTACGAAAGTTGGGGTTCCAATGAGGTCTTGGCCTGGTCGGAGGACACAAACGAAGAGCTCGAAGTTGCGGCTATGGCTAACTTAAATCTAATTAAAACCCAAGTCTAAACGACGCCCTAAGGGCTGTATATATGGGGGAACAGAGGGGAATTTCGTGGCCCCTTGGAGGAGGGGTCCGAAAACAACCCTAACTCGGTTTCCCCACACATACGGACTCTAAAAAATAGTCTATTAAGTGTATTTCGAAATTACATGGGCCTGGCCCAATAATAAGGTGACGCAGCACCTATAATAACCCTTGGACGAAAATATTAATGTGGCGTCTTGTGTCTCTCGTCCAAGTCTTCATGCACGCCTTATGGTGGCCTCAAAGTGCGAAAATCACCACTGGAAGCTCCATTGTCCTTTCCCGCGCGCACACCTCCTTCTCCATGCTTGATCCCGCTCCAATGACCATCCTTCTTATCCATGCTAGGTCCTTCATTCATAAGACAAACAAAAGTATCTAATTTAGGCAGCATCATATGTTCCTGAACATTAGAAGGATTCGCAAGAAACGAAAGTACCTGATAATTTAGTTGACGTGCGCGTGCTCTAGTAACTGGTCCAGTATGTGTAGTTGGTGAAGATGTGGGTGTAACATTAGTAGAGATGTCCTCATCATCCTCCCCTTCTTGAATTGAAGTCGTCCTCGACGGAAGCTCATCATCTTCTCCAAAATAAGGTTTCAAATCTGCAATGTTAAATGTGGGACTAACCCCAAAATCTGCAGGTAGCTCAAGTTTATATGCATTATCATTAATTTTCTGTAAAACCTTAAAGGGACCATCAGCTCGTGGCATTAACTTAGACTTGCGCAAATCAGGAAACCTATCTTTACGTAGATGTAACCAAACAAGATCTCCTGGTTCAAACACAACATGCTTTCTACCCTTATCACCAGCAAGCTTGTATCTAGCATTCATTTTCTCAATGTTTTCTTTAGTTAACTCATGCATTTTTAATATCAAATCAGCACGTTGCTTAGCATCAAAATTAACCTTCTCCGAAGATGGAAGAGGCAGCAAATCAATAGGTGCACGAGGTAGAAAACCATAAACAATTTCAAAAGGGCACATTTTAGTGGTAGAATGAAATGAACGATTATAAGCAAATTCAATATGAGGTAAACATTCTTCCCACATTTTCAAGTTACTCTTTAAAACAGCCCTAAGCATAGTAGACAAAGTCCTATTGACTACTTCAGTTTGTCCATCAGTTTGGGGATGACAAGTAGTACTAAAAAGTAGTTTAGTCCCCAACTTAGCCCATAAGCATCTCCAAAAATGGCTAAGAAACTTAGTATCACGATCTGAGACAATAGTATTGGGCACACCATGTAAGCGAATAATCTCACGAAAGAATAAATCAGCAACATTAGCAGCATCATCGCTTTTATGACATGGTATAAAATGTGCCATCTTAGAAAATCTATCCACGACAACAAATATGCTATCCCTCCCCTTCTGTGTTCGAGGCAAGCCTAAAACAAAGTCCATGGATATGTCCTCCCACAGAACACTAGGTACAGGTAAAGGCATGTATAAACCATGAGGATTGAGTCGTGACTTAGCTTTTTGACATGTAGTGCAGCGAGCAACAAAACGCTCAACATCCCGTCTCATCTTTGGCCAAAACAAATGTGTAGCAAGTACGTCCTCCGTCTTCTTCACGCCAAAGTGTCCCATTAATCCTCCTCCATGCGCCTCCTGCAACAACAAAAGACGAATAGAGCTAGCTGGAATGCATAGCTTGTTAGAACGGAACACAAAACCATCATTAAGCACAAACTTGTTCCATGTTCTACCCTCTCTACAATTCTGCAATACATCTTTAAATTCCGCATCATGTACATATTGATCTTTGAGTGTCTCTAAACCGAATATCTTGAAGTCAAGTTGTGAAAGCATAGTATAACGACGAGACAAAGCATCAGCAATAATATTGTCTTTCCCCTTCTTGTGTTTAATGACATAAGGAAAAGTCTCAATAAATTCAACCCACTTAGCATGTCTACGATTAAGTTTTGCTTGGCTTCTTATGTGTTTCAAAGATTCATGATCAGAATGTATAACAAATTCTTTGGGCCATAAATAATGTTGCCAAGTTTCTAATGTCCGAACAAGAGCATATAATTCCTTATCATAAGTAGAATAGTTCAGACTAGGCCCACTCAATTTTTCAGAAAAGTATGCAACAGGTTTAGCATCTTGTAATAACACACCTCCCAAACCAATCCCACTAGCATCGCATTCAAGCTCAAAAGTCTTATTAAAATCAGGAAGTTGGAGCAAAGGAGCATGTGTTAACTTATCTTTCAATACCGTGAAGGCTTCTTCCTGTGCGGTACCCCAAGTAAAAGGCACATCCTTGCGTGTAAGCTCATTGAGAGGTGCAGCAATGGTGCTGAAATCTCTCACAAAACGCCTATAGAATCCAGCGAGGCCAAGAAAACTCCTCACTTGTGTGACCGTTTTGGGCTGCGGCCAACTCTCAATCGCCTCGATCTTGGCTTTATCAACTTCAATTCCCTGCGGAGTAACAACATAGCCAAGAAACGATACTCGGTCGGTGCAAAAGGTGCACTTCCCAAGGTTACCAAACAAACGTGCATTACGTAGAGCAATAAAAACAGCACGTAAATGATCCAAATGTTCCTCCAAAGATTTGCTATAAATCAGTATATCATCAAAATAGACTACCACAAATCGTCCAATGAAAGCACGTAAAACCTCGTTCATTAATCTCATGAAAGTGCTAGGTGCATTAGTTAACCCAAAAGGCATGACTAACCACTCATATAATCCAAACTTAGTTTTAAATGCCGTTTTCCATTCATCCCCTAATTTCATGCGAATTTGATGGTATCCACTACGCAAATCAACTTTGGAAAACATGGTAGAGCCACTTAATTCATCAAGCATATCATCTAACCTAGGAATAGGATGACGATAACGAATAGTAATATTATTAATGGCTCTACAATCAACACACATACGCCAAGTTCCATCCTTTTTAGCCACTAATATAACAGGAACAGCACAAGGACTAAGGGATTCACGTATGTAACCTTTGTCGAGTAGCTCTTGTACTTGACGCTGAATCTCCTTCGTCTCCTCCGGATTGGTACGGTATGGCGCACGGTTGGGCAGCGAAGCACCGGCAATTAAGTCAATCTGATGCTCAATCCCTCGAATAGGTGGTAATCCCGGTGGTACGTCTTGTGGAAAGACGTCAATAAACTCCTGCAAAAGGTCAGTGACAACAGGAGGCAAAGAAGGAGGCAATTCCTCAAATGAAAACAAAGCTTCTTTGCACACAAAAGCATAGCACACATATTGACTAACATCCAAATCCGAAATATCAACCTTAGTAGCAAGCAAAGTTGGACTAGTCAATTTAATTTCATTAGAAACAGCAGAAGAAGATTTGCTATTAGTCTTATGTTGTTGCTCAAATTATTTAGCTGCTATCTCATTTTCACTCTTATTTTTCTCCTGTTTAGCTTTACTAGCTCTAGCAAGATCATCTTTCACAATTTGTTCAGGAGACATAGGAAGTAAAGCAATAGTTTTATCCTGATGAACCAGAGTAAACTGATTTGTCCTACCATGGTGTACAACATTCCTATCAAATTGCCATGGTCTACCAAGTAAAAGAGAGCATGCTTGCATGGGTACCACATCACAATCAACATAATCAGCATATGCAGCAATGCTAAAGTGCACACGAACAGAACGCGTTACCTTAATCTTACCACTATTGTTAAACCACTGAATATAGTACGGATGGGGGTGTGGTCTTGTGGTGAGAGATAGCTTCTCCACCAACTCCATGCTTGCCAAGTTGTTGCAACTCCCTCCGTCAATGATGATGCGAACCGAACGTTCTTTCACCACTCCCTTTGTGTGGAACAAATTATGCCTCTGGTTTTGCTCGGCCTTCGATACCTGCACACTTAACACACGTTGAGCAACCAAACTAGCATATTGATCTGCATCATCAGGAGCCATATACTCTATATCATGAGCATCATCATGGGCACCCTGTTCCTCGTGAGCAATGAGAACTAAAGTCTCCTCATCATAGTCGCTCGCTGACTCATACCCACCATCCGCCGTAATAATCATCACACGCTTGGAGGGACAGTCTTTTGTGAAGTGACCTCCACCTTGGCACCTGCGACATTTAATATCACGATCTCGTGTTTGCCCTGTGGAAGCCATGGATGAAGAAGAACTCGCTGCTGGACCACTTTGTGCACCCTTGAATGGTGGCGCTGGCTGTTTTGGTGGCTCCCTGTAAGAATGAGCGGTTGAAGTAGATGGTGGTGCAGCAGGACGTGTGGATGTAGAAGGTCCACGCGATGTCCATGATGTATTTCGTCCTGCAGAAAAGTTAGGTCTCGTAGCGGCCTGTCGATCCTGCACTTCACGTTCAGCTTTACAAGCAAGATGAAACAAACGAGTAATAGTAGCATAGTCCTTGTATTCTAGAATAGTTTGTATCTCCCTGTTTAAGCCACCTATAAAACGTGCAAACATAGCTTCATTATCCTCTACTAGGCCACATCTAATCAATCCAGTTTGTAATTCTTGATAATATTCCTCTACAGAATTTTTTCCTTGTCTCAAACGCTGTAATTTTTGTAGCAATTCACGTTGATAATAAGGAGGAACCCAGCGAGTACGCATAGCATCTTTTAAAGCATCCCAAGTAGCTGGAATATTATTAGCATGCAATCTACAATGTTCAGACCACCAAATAGATGCAAAACCCGTGAATTCACAAACAGCAGCAGTAACACGTCTATTCTCAGGATATTGTAAACATGTAAAGCGTTGTTAAGTTTCTAACTCCCAAGTAAGATAAGCATCAGGAATATATCTACCCTCAAACGGCTTAAGATCAATTTAAGTTTAGGCACATGTTCATCATCGCGTACCTGAGGGGGTGGTTGGTGTCGACCATGGCGAATGTTGGGACGTGGACGTCCAGCTGGCTGTTCATAGGCCGCTTCTTGTTCCACCTCCTCCTCGTAATCACCCTCGTAGTTGTCGTCCTGGCCGACGTCAGAGGCAGCATCAGCAGTAACTGCAGAAGCAGCAGGAGCACCAGCAGCTTGTCCGCCCGGAAACAGAATACGTCGTGCACGTCGTGGTGGCGGTGGCTGTGCTGGAGCGGCCGCAGGCTGTATAGGTAGGCGTGCGAGCAACTCAGTAAACTTGGCGTCGAGCTTGGTGTCGATCATCTTCTCCACACCATCAATCGCCTCTGTAAATCTGTTCTCGATGTCATTCACCTGTTCAGACATCATTTGTGCAAATTTATCATGTAATGCTTTGTTTGTCATATTCTCCCAATCAGGTGCATCCCGCGCCACTTCATCATGGGATCCTGGCATGGTTAGCAGAAATAGAAAACACACAGAAGTATGATCCTACTTCTACTAATGGGATGTGGGGTGGTGGAAAGCACAAATCCGTCAAGCTTTTCTTTCGTTCTTACCGATTCTTACCTAGCAGCAGGTGGTGATGTACAACCAACGGGTCAAAACTCTCAGAGATGTGGTAGAGCGATGGCCAGGAGGTGTCAAAAAGCACGATGTAGAATATATGTGGAGTTGTAGGAAGGCTGACAAGTATGGTAGCAAAAGCTCAACAGTAATCAAAACAGAGATGCAAAGCTGAATAAACACTCAACGTCGGTACTGTGCTGATCCTAGGCTAGACCGTACTAGAGACGCGAGCCTAAAACACCAACGAAATCATGGCGCGGCACGTAATCAACTGAGAAGCACACTCTGAATTTTTTTTTCTCTCTTTTTTTTTTTGTTTTTTTTTTGCGATGCGGGACTACGGTGGCTGAAAAAGTGCGAAAAAAACACTATGGTGGCGAACGTCTCAAAATGAGTTTCTGGACCTAAGGAACGTATGGGCACGAAATATTTTTACCCCCGAATTTTTTTTTCTTTTTTTTTGGAAATCACCTCCTTCTACGTACGACAAAAGATTGGTGAAATCCGACTCTAATCAACTCAAAACTAATCTGGCTACGGAGAGATCACAAACCGAACAGGTGATGGAACTCAACTCGGATTGGTAGGTCATGGTGTTGTATATGGACTCGGATTGGCGGAAACGTGGCGGTGTACTACTGTGCGGCGGCGGTGTGACAAACTGTGATCAGAACTCGAAACTCTAAGGGAACTAGACGCTAAGATCAGCAACTCGACACAACGATGCAACCGCAAATTCAACAAAGCAAACTACTGTAAAGAAAACTGGACCAAGGCTCGGACTGTTTTGGGACGTGATGATCTAACCCTAATTTTTTTGTTGGCTTTTTCGTGGACTGTAGGTATGAAGAACAGAACCAATCTAGACTACGAAAACTGGTAAATCTCACCGAGCAACCTGGAAATCTGATACCACTTGATAGAGGCGAAGGTGTCCCGATGTTTCGATGAGATGGTGGAGATCGATTATGGTGGAGACGACTTTCACGATCCGACTACGAACGTGCGAAGACGTTGCGCCTTAGCGATCGCTAAACCAACTCCGAGAGGTTATTGATCCCGCGGATGCACGATCAACCTGACCACGAAGGTCTAATTCCTGCAAGCAATCGAAGAACAAGCAAGAACTAAGAATTGCAATCTGGATATTGCGAATATAAGATGAATGATTACGAAAGTTGGGGTTTCAATGAGGTCTTGGCCTGGTCGGAGGACACAAACGAAGAGCTCGAAGTTGCGGCTATGGCTAACTTAAATCTAATTAAAACCCAAGTCTAAACGACGCCCTAAGGGCTGTATATATGGGGGAACAGAGGGGAATTTCGTGGCCCCTTGGAGGAGGGGTCCGAAAACAACCCTAACTCGGTTTCCCCACACATACGGACTCTAAAAAATAGTCTATTAAGTGTATTTCGAAATTACATGGGCCTGGCCCAATAATAAGGTGACGCAACACCTATAATAACCCTTGGACGAAAATATTAATGTGGCGTCTTGTGTCTCTCGTCCAAGTCTTCATGCACGCCTTATGGTGGCCTCAAAGTGCGAAAATCACCACTGGAAGCTCCATTGTCCTTTCCCGCGCGCACACCTCCTTCTCCATGCTTGATCCCGCTCCAATGACCATCCTTCTTATCCATGCTAGGTCCTTCATTCATAAGACAAACAAAAGTATCTAATTTAGGCAGCATCATATGTTCCTGAACATTAGAAGGATTCGCAAGAAACGAAAGTACCTGATAATTTAGTTGACGTGCGCGTGCTCTAGTAACTGGTCCAGTATGTGTAGTTGGTGAAGATGTGGGTGTAACATTAGTAGAGATGTCCTCATCAAATTGGTCATCATCTCATCTAGGAGTTTTCTGGCAACACCAAGTGTTGTTGACATAAAGGTTCATCCTGCGGCCGAATCTAACAGGTTCTACATAAAAAGTTTGGATAACCATCCAAGTAGTCAAACCATGTGTAGGGCATTTCTTAACAAAAGATTTCATTCGTTCCCAAGCTTGGGCAACGTGTTCATTATCCAATTTCTTAAAATTCATAATGTTATTTTTCAATTGGATAATTTTAGCAGGTGGGTAGTAACTTCCCAATAAAATCATCTTTGCATTTATCCCAATAATCTATGCTATTCCTAGGCAAAGATTGAAACCAGATTTTAGCTTCTCCCCTCAAAGAGAAAAGAAAAAAGCTTAAGCTTAACAACATCACCTTCTACTTCTTTATACTTTTTCATATCACATAGCTCAACAAAATTATTCAAGTGTAAAGCAGCAGCATCTCCAGCACCAGAGAATTGATCTCTCATGAAAAGGTTTAGAAGACAGGTTTAATTTCATAAGAGGTAGCTGAAGTGGCAATAGGAGTGCAGATAAAGTCATTGTTGTTTTGACTAGTGAAGTCACACAACTTGGTGTTTTCAGTGGAACACATAGCAACAGAAGATACAAGCATTTTTTTTTATTTTCGATAAAGGACATAAAGATAAAAACTGAAAGCTAAACTAACAAGACTAAAAAGTAAAGGTAAAAGGTACTGTGCAACTCCCCTATCTTGACGATTTAAGTCTCCGACAACGGCGCTAGAAATTTGCTTGATGCGCGAGAGATAATAATGACTTCTCGCCCTTTGTTAGTTACCCCAAGTGGAAGGTGAGATGTAGGATAGCAGCAAATTTCCCTTGGCAAAGATACCAAGGTTTAGAGTGTCTCCCATAGGACTCCGAAAGCGACAAATAGGTGGTTCAACAAATGATGCGTCATCTGAAAATAATCACTTGCTTCGCCTGTACCTGCACACACACAACAAATAACTTTGCTCCAAATGAAGTTCAGAAAGTTTGTCAATCTCTCCGGTCTGGTTGTTTACAAAGGATCAATCACAAGGGATAATGATAATGATAACAACTGGAAAGTAAAAGCAGAAAATAAATGAGCGTGTAAACAGTGATGAGAATATGGACCGGGGTCCCATGATTTTCACTAGTGATGCTCTCTCCCAAAAGACGATAAAAGAGCTATGCAAGGTAAACAAATCACATCTGGACAATTGACAGGATTAAAAATGCACTGCGATGCTAACTATGCTACAAATAAAAGGAAAAGGCTCAAAAGCATGGGCGGTACGCCAATATAAGTAAACTGAAATGCTACTGCATCTACTACTAATCATCCACGTTGATATATCTATCCAGAACATCTTGCTGGTATTAAATTGCGAGCCCCACCCAAGGTGTAAACCCAAAGGAAGAGACAACTGCATTAAAAAAACATTGCATAAAGTAACAATCCTTGCAACCGCGGTTACAAACACTGTTGTTTTCCCCATTGTGGAAACAACACATTCTCTACTCATGTTTATGTCACTCAAACGTGTCATCACATAGCTACTGATCACGGACCCATGGTCCAAAGGAAACTACTCACGGATCATCCGAAAAGCGTCCATGGTGGAAGGGAAGCTCCGAGATGTCAATCCTCCCTCCGGCAGGGTGCCGGGAAGAGATCTGCTAGCGCTCCCGATCTTGGAAGCGCGGCGGCGACGGCGGAACAGAGGCGAGATCGCAAAAAAGGGTTCTGTCTTTGGAAGAGTCCCATCACAGAGAATAAATAGGCGAAGGGAGGCAGTCAGGGGGGCCACTAGGTGCCTAGGCGGCCACCTGGCACGGCCAGCCCCTAGGGAGCGCCAGCAAGGCGCCTAGGCCCCTGGTGGTGGCCTTCTGGCCCCACCCAAGTGATTCTGGAGGTTCCTCTGTGCTGATTTTTTATCTTATTTTTCCGAATTTTTAAAACACTTTTAATATGGGGGAAGGCTAAAATAGAAAAATAGCAGAAAACAAGAACTGGAACTCGGGTGCACTGAGTTAATAAGTTAGTCCAAATATGATCAAAAGTGTATGAAAGTATATCTAGATCATAGCAATATCAGACAAAATATGCATGGAGCAAGCAGAAATTATAGATACATTTGGGACGTATTAGTTGCGTGTATATTTATATCGTGCATGTCATGTGTGGGGTTCTATAGCTTTGTTGTGTTCTCCCTAGCGGACTTTCTTACAGCCATGTGGCCCTGAGTTGTGAGCAACTCGGAGCATCGCGATGCAATTGCGCGTACAGAGATATCCTCATCTGATCCTGTTACGTGACACACTTCATTGTACAATCAAGCCCGCTCGAGACCCCGACTAAGTGAATGGGGCTAGAGTTTGCTTATGTAAATGCAAAGGTTCAATCGACAATATGGTTGACGCGACTTGTGTATGAGTATGGGAGTTCATCACCCATAAGCATTTAGACTTTTGAGCGGACGATGAGGATCCCATTATAGTTGATCATCCGGACCTAAATGGGATGCCCCTCACTCTCGAGCTTTCAGAGAGAGTTATATACGAGGCCTCGTCTGTTATGGTGAGTGGGTATGGCTCTCGACTCTCCATATGATTGAATTGAGGCTAGAATTACATACGCATATTCCGGGTTCCGACCAAATTCGCTCTTCATTCCAAGGTTTTAGTAAGTCTTCAAAGCTCCCATTCAGTTTCATGAAACTGCAGGCCTACTCAATATTTTGATCATTTGAAAATTATTTGATCAAATCAAGTTTGAGAGTTCCTGCCTTGAGGTACTATATAATCCATGTTCTACAAAACATTTTTTTGTTATGCAAATTGCAATTTTCTATTCAAATTCCAAATTCGAAGATGATGCAATTTCAGGCTGTGGCCCTATCATTGTATTTTTGAATTAACTATCATATTGATCAAGCATTTCTACGCTTCCGTAGTCAATCGTTGGGTCAATAGCTCCTATGCGACGTCTTTCCTGTGAATTGGCTGCAAAGCGACATCGTTCGCTAGAAAAGCTGTGCTGTGACATCTCTCTGCGCAAAAATAACCTAGGCACGACATGGGCCTTAAGCACAATCACTGTCAGGATTAGGTGGAGCCAGGCGGGACCCACAACTTATCCACGTCGGCGTGGGACCCAGATGGCTGCGACTACGGTTAAATTGTTTTCCCCTGTGTGCGCATCCTCCCTCTTCTTCTCCAGCAACGAAGCACGCCAACGCCGGCAAGCTCTGATTCAGACAAACATTTTTAAAAGCATTCAACCAAATTCAAACAACATAGATAGATTTGTAGCAAACATAGATAGTTCCATTACTTCGATTACTACGGTTACATAAATGGCGGGCTCTTCGGAGCAAAAGCCACGCGGGTCACCTGAGCCCGCATATTACTTCGATTACTTCGAGTACCTAAATCTAGCTAGATCCCGCAGCTCCTATCCCTAGTTTGATCTCCAAAATTGGCACACCTGAGCCCCAGGGGTGCGGCGGCGGGCGAGGCGGCGGCGCCGTTCAGTCGAAGTCGGAGTCGAAGGCACCCCACGGCCTGTCGGCGCGGGATGTCTAGATGGCTTGGCAGAGTCGGAACTCGTAGAGCTCATCTTCCATATGCCGGCGCGCTTTGAGCTGCTGCTCGTCATCCTTAGTGCGCTCCATTATCTCGACATGGACGCCGTCGAGGTCGCAATCGTCGACGTAGTTTCCCGGCACAAAGCCGGGGCGCCCGCGGCGCGGTGCCAAGCCCTGCTCCTCCCCCTCCCTCTTCGGAGGCGGCAGAGGAGTGCGTGCCATGGCGGAGCTCCCCGCGGCACCCGCTCCATAGTACCTACTACTGGCACCGCCGCCTCGCGCCTCCGTCGCCATCTGTCGGTAGTACTCCTCGACCTCGCGCCGATCAAACTCACGCGGCGGGACCGTGCTTCCGAGAAGCATCAGAAGCAACCTGCGCCGCCCGTTCGGGGTCAGATCCGGTCACCGACCACTTCTCCCCTTGTCGCTCCTTGTCGGAGCGGTTTCCGCCACCGAAATGGCCGCCGCGCCTGCTGGAACATCCGAGCCTCACGATTCTCGCATAGACGCTCGATTTGCGGCAGTGGGGCGATGGTTTTGGTCGCCGGCGGCGAAAGTGGCACAAATCTACAGGGAGTGAGAATAGCTAGGGTACGACACATTGCATCGGATAGGTAGAGGAGGGGAACGGGAGGCTGGGCCATGGCCTAAGAAAACACTAGCGGGCCGAATCGTGCTGCTGGGCCTAGAACAGTGGTAGATCTCACACAATTAGCGTTTTTACTAGGTTTTTAAATTTTGTTTGAAAAATGTTTGAAACTTGCTTGAAATTTTTTAATGTTTGAAACTTGTTTGAAAAATGTTAGAAACAATGCTAGATCTTAGTTTGAAAATTTGAAATGAGCATAAAAAATTGAAATTAGCATAATTTTTTGAAATGAACATGAAAAATTCAAAAAAAAAAACAAAAAATGGAAAACAAGTGCACATGTTCTTAGTCTGTCATATACTAACAAAAACCTCACAAAATCTTGATTTTGGAGTGATTAAGAAGGATCCAGACATGGTTTTTCATTTTCATGTTTGAAACTTGTTTAAATGTTGGTCAAACTTAGGTTTGACCAAATTTGAAAAGAGCATAGAAATTTAAAAAAAATAAAAAAATGGAAAACCAGTGCACATGTTCTTAGTTTGTCATATACTAACAACTCAAATTTATTTGGCTATTTTAGACATGGTGGACAAAAAACTTTCTTAGAAATGGGTTGTTTGCCCTACCTTTAAAGCTCATTTGAAACTCATGTATGTAGACGAATGGTTTTGGGTGTTGAACTTGAAACTTTCAAAAACCTCACAAAAGCTTCATATTGGAGTGACTAAGAAGGATCCAAACATGGTTTTTTATTTTCATGTTTGAAACTTGTTTAAATGTTGGTCAAACTTAATTAGGTTTGACCAAATTTAAATGAGCATAAAAATAAAAAAAATGGAAAACCAGTGCACATGTTCTTTAGCATGTTACATACTAACAAATCAAATTTATTTGGCTGTTTTAGACATGGTAGAAAAAAACTTGCTTAGAAATGGGTTGTTTATCCTACCTTTGGAAACATTGGACTTGATGAAAAATGTGCTCCAAATGAGCTCAAACCACCCCTCCCAAGCCCATTTGTAAGCAAGTTTGTTTTCGACCTTCTCCAAATGAGCTAAAAAAGAGACTTGACATCTTAGTCACATAGAACGATGATTGGCACAAGTTTTATATATTTTTTGAGTTTTTTTTGAATTACTTATGCTCAACCTTAACCCTTGAAAACCATACAACTTCGTACATGATAGCCATCTTTTGTGAAAGTTTTTTCATGAAAAACTCCATAGTCCAAGTTTCTTATTTTTCTTAGCAACATAGTCACACAGAATGATGATTGGAAAAAGTTTTATTTTTTTATTTTTTTATTAGTTATCCTCAATCCTAACCCTTGAAAACCTCTCAAAACCCCATCAAAACCTATCAAAACCCTCAAAACCCCTTCCAAACCTGTCAAAACCTCGCACCCGTCCGGATCATTGGATCGTTGTGAATGGACGGTCTGGATCAGGCAATAGGGCTACATCAGCGATCTGCGGGATGCACTATGATTGGATGACCTTTTTAGCCCCCTTTTTTGTGCTGGACGAGCAGAACGGCCATGCGTTGTTGGGCTTAATTAAAAGCGGTCCACCCTTTGGACTCGGCCTTAGAGGAACTGGCCATGGAGTAGTTGGGTTGATCTATCTTTTTAAACTAGATGAATGGAGACAGTGGAAACATCTCCACCTTTGGCTAAATCAAAAAATGATAGCAATTATAGATGTGCATAGAAAAATGAAATATGAGATAACTCATAATTTGAACTTTTTATAAAAAAATCCCTTATAAATCGTGATGCTACGTGCAACAAATATATAAAGAAAAAACAAATCATGCATTTTATCTAATTTAGTTCATGTAAGCATGCATGCATGTTATATCTAATTTAGTTCATGTAAGCATGCAACAAATATATAAAGCAAAAAACATCACAATACATACATGTGTTCAGTTTTTTTTTTCAACGGAGCATTGCCATCTTATTTCATAAGTACATTTGGTTACAAATGTGGTGTGAAATCGTTTTTTTATACAATGTGGTATGAAATCTGGGTTTGTATAAAAAATAATGTGGCATTTGGTTTCAAAAGAGCATTGCCATCTTTTTTTGATAAACCATATAAAATCAAAAAAGGAGAAACCTTCTACATATGACATCTTTTACATAATGTTTCAACAGAGCAGTGCCATCTTTTCTAAGCAGTACCAAAATCGGCATGTAACCGACCACACACACAAGGTGTTCGATAGAGTGATTACATGTCCAGTTCACCCCAAAAGTACTCCCCCAACGCTGGTCAAACTAAACTACAGTCTACAACTAACAATATTCACAAACTAAATAGGACCCCAAACGAAACTAAACTACAGTATGCAGCTCAATCTTCCAGCATCCATCTTCTTTCCGAACGCCATGGCCCTCCCTGGAGGTGTCTTTGTTTTAGTTGGCTCTGTAGCTTGACTGAATTTAATCGCTTGACTGAATTTAATCCCGCAAAAAATTTCAGAGCACACAAATTTGTCTTTCACCAGCCCGACAACTTGACTGAAATCCTCTAGGGGCACCTCTACTTTGAAGTCCAGGCTCGGCTCGCGTTCAATCGGGGTTGAGCGTGTTGAAATCCTGCTCGATGAGCTCCGGCCCAAAATGATCTGGTCGCCCGCATCAATGTTGAGCAGCGAGGCAAACCTCTGTCTCGCCCTCCGCGGAGAATGACGACAACCTGGAAAACCCTTGCCGCCGTAGCCGTGACGCTGCCACGCCAGCTTCAACACCTACTTCACCGAAATCCGGTGACGACACTATTTCGTTGCCTGATTCGTGAATCGGGCCGCCGGTCCCTCTGCGTCCGATGACCCGCACAACCCAATCCTCCACCCTCCCTTATCGCCGTTACCTACGATTGTGACCACAAGCCCTGCATCGCGGCCGGCCTCGACGAAGATTGCCGCTTCTCTTCTCTTCTCGCGCCGCCGCCACCGCTCATCTTGCCCCTTCCATCTACCGCCGCCACCGTCACCGCTACCCCTCGATTGCTTTCCTCTAGCCCGAAGAAGCCCAGACGACATGACGTAGACTAGAAAACCCACAGTGATGGATGGCGGCGGGTGGCAGTGAAAAACCCGCAGGGGAAATACCTGTCTCCAGGTCGAGACAATTCCGCCATGAACAGAGGCGAGGTCCCACTCGTAATAAACATATCCCTGTGGGGACAAGGCCATGTCACCGCCATCTGGGTCCCACACCGACGTGGATGAGTGGTGGGTCAAACCCCTAACAGCTAACGAGGGCATCAGTTGGGCTTCAGGGCCATGTCATGCCTAGGCTATTTGTGCGCAGAGAAATGTCGAACCACAACTTTTTGTGCGAATGATGTCGCATTCCTTCCAATTCCAATGAAAAACGTTGCAAATGAGCTATTGACCCGTCAATCATTATTGAATCTAGCCATAACATCTTTTATGTGCCAAATCAAGCTTCAATGTGTTACGCTATTCTTAATTATCACCTGGTTGTTGGGAATGTGAGATAACTACTTTATTTCATAGGACATAAGTCATCATATATGTAACTCAATATGATTTCATTTCTCCTCATGTTTTAGGCAACCATCAATTCTTCAGAATTTACAAGCAGTGTCCCCTTTGTTTCATTTATGAAAACTCATGATTATTGTTCTGTACAAAATGTATCCATGATAACTTTCTTCTTTGTCACAAATGCTTCAACTCATATACCATGATCATCATCAATAACACATTCTCTTCTCACGGAGTTTATTGCAGCGGAACGTCTTTCCGTTGCGTTACTCTATTCAGAGGCAGGATAAATTACCCTGGTTAAATTTCCACTTTCTCCCATTGGTTTATTCGCTGAGGACTGTCTTCTCACTCACAATTTTAAGCAATACAACAGTAGTGTGAACCGTAGCTATCCAAACGGTTTTTTACCCCTATCGCCTATGGGAATCGGAATCGTCATCATGCGTTCGATTATGATGGGAAGGGCTATTCCACACGATAGCCAAAACCCATTGTTTATGGACTAGTCCGCACAGACGCACATGATAAATCAAACGTTTGTGTTGACCTTTTCATCGCAAACACTTATCCATGAATGTTCATCTGAGATTATTATCCTATAACATAAGTTTAATCTAGAAACTAAGTTTGTGTCGAGTTCTACTATCCCAAACGTTGATGTGTCAGGAACTTCGTGTATAATACACGTTTGTGTCGCTCACACCTACACAAACGTTTGTGCACAAATGCTCGTGTGGTTTCAGAATTGAATCCCAAATGTTCTTTTATGTCGAACTGTGTATGTTGTACGTTGAAAATTGTGCACAAAATATGGTGTGAAATTATAAATAAATCCCCTACGCTCATTTCTTATCGAATGTGTGTGATGTACGCATCTATCTGTGATGAAATTATATGCATAACCGTGTGCAATGCTCTAACTACAAAAAGGATTATTTAACATTTTAGCCATTTTTTAATTTTTGTAAGGACATTTATATCAAAAATGTTCCCACCATATATATATATATATATATATATATATTAGTAACCCGGGATGAAGAATAAGTAATTACTCACCCTGGCCGACCGATCGAGTGAGAACTGGTTCAACCATGTAATAACTAGACAGGGGAAGTACTCCACGACCCTCTTTACACATAGATATCACCGTGCCCGAAATTGGAAAACGAGGGTCGAAAGCGCCTTGCATAGTGTGGTATGCCAGCCGTCTAGCTTCCTATTTAGTTCCAAGGTGCCATGCTGAGTATTGGGATCAATTGATTTGATACCCTGGTCAAGTACAATAGAAGAGAGTATTGAACGATAGTTCACAAACCTAGTAAAACAGATGATGAGATAATAGAAAGAGAATGAAATAATAATAAAACTTGGCAAAAGGACAATCCATATCGAATCAGCCTGATAGTCCGGATGGACAACAACATGACTGTCGGTGCATTCATCCTTGCCCAAAAGCAACCAAGCGATTTGGAAATAAGTGCGTGCAAGCCGAAGCTCAAGTAGGGGAATCCCTCAAAACTTTACTGGTCAGAAGAAAGCACACAATTATAGATAAAATGATTACTAGTAAAAGACCACATAAATTTAACTAACAAATTTCTTAACAAAATTTCTAGGGACACAATTAGCCATTGATGCAAATCCACTATCCAGTGATCACCCAAGATATGTTTGTACTTTGTACTAATCCTTAGCACAATTAGCCCCTCTAAAAAAATAGAGATCCTACACCCATCTACTAATCATGAATCAATTTTTAGATGGGGAGACCATTCATGGGTAAATGACACCATCTATTTCTCTAAAACGCACTATTTTAAATGGCCCTTAGATCCTACACTAAAGCTATTGCAGTTCTAATTATAACTAAATGTTCTCAACAGAAACCAAACTAATAATGTATATTAAGTCCAGAATTGTAGGTATGTATCAACTAATTGTGGAGCTGCTCTTTATGAGCTATTAGTACTGGAATAATCCTTTTGAATGTCAAGTCAAATGTGTGATAGTAGATAAATATACCTAGATGATGAACCTCTCTTTTCCTGGAATATGTTGTTGATCGCCTTCCGTAAACATGTGTCTGATATCATAGTGTAGAATAGTCTCTAACAAGCAAAATGACACAAGAAAAATTCAAGAGGGGGAAGGGATACGTCTAATGAACAACATAGGAAAACATATATTCAATTGCCTAAAAAGAGCTCTATGAAACGTTGGCACTTACAACGATTTTAAGGAGCTCCCATGTAGCGACAAACTCCAGGAAAATGGGAATCCAGTATTCACTTCCCATCGCCTATGCAAGGGAGAAAATTAAAGAAAATCAAACCTTCGCATAATATATAAAAAATTCTAGCCTCCCCAAAGATAAATGTATGGCAAGAGATTAAAAAGTACTATAAAGAATTACTATCCACTCACACATATCACATATGGTAAGTAAGAAAGAAGATGAATTTCAAAAAGCGCAATACCAGTTTCTTGATTGTTTTAAAATTTAAGTGGGTATCACATTTATACACCTCTCATCAAGAGACCAACTATTCAGTAATGGCAAACAAGAAAGCGCCATCCATGTGCATCAGAAAAGAGCATTCATAAGTATAGGACCTCACATCAACTGCTATGAACCTAGAATTTCAGAGGGTATGTACAACCGATCCAAGCCAACTATTCTAATATGCTAAATTATGTATTTCTACTACAGGTTATTTGCAAGTAAAATCATGTTCCCAGTTTTGTCTATGCATTATTAGTTATGAATGGTGTTCATATATTAGTTGTCCCACACATGTCGTATGTTAAGATAATTTAGTCTAATCGGAACATAATAAACTAAAGTATCAAATTGCAATGATAATCCTTCACTTATGTTTGTACTTTGTACTGAATCCATATCCCCCTTCGATGACATATGATTTATTTCCGCATAAAAAAATGGCAACTTAGTGAAGATCTAAGATGGGCTTACATGTTGTTTGTTAAGATCCGATCCAAGCCTGCTCTCTCCCAAACGTCGTAAAGTGCAGCCCACCGCAGGCGAACCACAGCCGGCCGACAGCGCCGCTGCTCTGCCAGTTCGGTAGCGGCCAGGCTACAAAAAGAGTTTTGGTAGGTACAATGCATTCTAAAATGGAAAGTACATTTTCTAGGTACCTCATCAAAGAAATTTTGAGAATACCACAAGAGTTCATTCTTGTTTTTTAGCTTTCAAGAAATAGCATTCTATTAAGATGGGCTTTCCTCTTTTATTCCTTGAAGGCTTATACGATGTGTTAAAAGTGGGGTGAATTAACATAATTGCTAGAATTGATAGTTCGGCATATAACATAAGATCATAAAAAATCAGTAAGGGTTAAAACGGAGAACACCATTGACATATTTTCAACCTTATTTCAATCTGACCAGTAAAAAAATGTTTTGTGAACCTACTGACACAACAGAGATCTTAACTCAAAAAATATTATCTTGTTGTGCATAAAGGGAACCTACAAAGCTGCCAATTCCTCTATCCTTATTAAGGATGATACAAAAAATAGAATGGCGGCATATGCTGCAGTGTACCACCCTAAACTTACACAGGAAAAAAGAGACAACGATGTGGTAGCAAAATTTATCACATAATATTAATCATAATCAATGCTTGTTATTTTCCCAAACCAAGTCTGGTTGGCTACATCTTGAGACACCAAGTATCCACTGAAATTTAGACCGGTTCATGCAAAAATTCATACGGAAAATCTTACAAAGAGCAATTGTACCTGAGATTGGTAATCTTAAATCAACCTGCATAGAAACTGCACAAGAAACTGTGATCCTCAGACACCGTTGAGCAGGCCTATAGCTGAAGAAATCAAATAATAACAATGAGTTAACTCATATATTTTACAAATACATATTGATCAATTAGTCTAGCACTCTAGCATCATGACATTTATTTATAAGCAGCAATAGTTGCACAATGAGTTGTTTCTTATATATTTAGAAAAGCTAAATAGGTGATTCTCATGAATGATCCAGTTCTATAAATTATTATTTTCTTGGGAACCGTAATAACACCCGTGGTAAGAAACAATGTTTCTACAGCAAATATAGGAAATAAGGAACATTTGTAAGTCAAAAATAAATAGAGTCGTAACTAATGGTTAACTTCATAGCATTATTTGTAAAAGTGGAAGAATTTGTTAGTAATATACAGAATCAATATGATCCAATCAGTTCACCTGGATGGAAAAAGAATACATATTCAGATGAGAAACACATATATGTGGCAAATAGAAAATCAGAAATTACTTAGCTTTAGCCATGGATACATCGTACAGAGCAAATCACCCATATGTAGAAAAAACACATAGATCCCAATTCTCATTTTTCATTGTAGATGAAGATACGTCAATGCCACCTCAATATGATCACGCTTGGCCCGATGGCTTGCTGAGTACGGTAAATCCAAATGCCACATGAGCAAAGAGGATTGATCTCAACCTTTTCATTCCTAAATCCCGCTAATAGACTTATTCAGTATGGTTTCCTTGCTTACTTTATAAAGTAATACACAGCCAACCAACAAAATCACATACAAACAGGGGTAGCCTGTCTGTAGCAGACTACTACAACAGGAGGAAAGGGATCGACCTGAAGAGCAGCGACTGAAGACGTAGCATGATGAGTCGAGCAGAGCAAGGAGCGCCTCCATACAGCGGAGCAATCTGCAAGGGAGAAGGGAACAAAATCAGGGATCATGATCTTCAGGTAACCAACACTGAGACAGGCTAAAATAAGGAATACAAACAGGAAAGCAACCCCTCTCCCAAGCCCCCTCCCTCGAGGGAATAAGGAGCGAGCAGGGCATCAGGCGGGCCAGACCATGTACCCAGGGACGAGCGCCAACAACGGAAGAGTGGCAGACCGCGACTGGGGGAAGCTGTCGGAGCACGCCGGCGACCTCAACCCCGCGAGAACCAGGAAACCTAGCCACGGAAATCGATGGGGCGGCTAGTAGAGGAGAGGAGCCACGAATCTACGGGCACCGGGAGGTGCAGCGTCGCGAGGAGCAGACGTAGACACCAACCACAGCCGCCGGAGTAGCCGGGAGCCGCCCGAATCGGCCGGCGAGCGCACGGCGAACGCAGAGGTGGGAGAGAGGGGGACGTGAAGGGTGTGCGGGGTCGAGAGTGGCAGCGGCAAGGTTTCTAGTTTTTGTCGTGGGTTTTATACCACAACGAGAACCAACTGAGGGCTGAGATCATGACACGCCAGCGAGTAAACTGAATCCAATGGTGCGGAGTCCAAGTGCTCTGGGAGAGCGCCGGCTCCCGCACGAATCTAGTTTTTAGATATCGCTGATTAAATTTTTTTGTGTCGCGCTCCATCATAATTTTACGTTTACATTGAAACTGGTATGCTAGTCGGAAGGATTAGGAGGTGCGAGCGGTTTCTACTTTGGATGCCGATTAGCACGCGATGAGCGGCGGGTGGGCTCTGACGGCGTGGTGCGGCGGAGGATTCGCTCGGTTCCAGTTCTCCTCCCTTCCGTCCTCTCGTGTGATTCGACGATGACAGTGGTGGCGGTCGGCGACGAAGGTTACAGTGTGGTTGGCAATTTTTGTTGTGGCTCTGTGGCGTCGGTCATCCCCAAATCACCTGGCTGCTCCGTCGGAGAAGGCAGCAGCGACATCAAGCGATCGACGGAGATTATGCCGGTGTCAGCCATCTTCCGTAAGGTATGCACACTTCCCTCTCTATCATATTTCTCTTTCTTTTTCAATGGATCTAGATCTGATGCATGCGTACAAAGGAAAGTAACGATTATCTTCTTGATCTGCTCCTCCGTTGATTTTTCCCTTTCTTCAATCTTAGAAGCTCAATTGATCTAGTTCTTGTTCTTGCCTTCTTCGAGGCCGGTGCTTCCAAATTGAATGGCAAAAGCTCCTCTTCCACATCTTCCTTCAGATGGCTATGATTTCTAAGCTCTCAGATTAGCAACTTTATTAGCTCGACTCTTCTTTGTGGAATAACAAATGTGTGCACAAGATATGGAGATCGGTGGTGCTGCGCGGGAGCTGCTGACTAGGGAGATCAAGAAAGGCTGGATCAATGGGATGGTAGTATCGTACCATGTCAACGGGGGAGAAGGACACATCAATGGAAAATAAGAAGAGGAAGAACACAAGGACCATGAGGAGGAACAATATAATATTATCTCCTTTGATCAATCCAAAGGTAACAGATCTAATTTTTCTCGGTTTTAGATGAATTGTTCCTTCCTTCCAGCTCCACTGTTTTCGATGATCTGAACTGGCTCTCGTTTTATCAATTAATTCTCATGGATAGAAGACAATAGTGAAATTAAAATCAAGATTGTCTTCCTTAAGTACCCTTTCTTGATGAAGGCTGCATTATTTTCTCGAGGAGAGAGCTTCTACCCCATTATAGGCTTTATACTTGCTCCACTAGAGAAAGATATTAAGTAGTTTTGTTCAAAAAAAAGTTATTTGACAAACATGACGATTCGCTTACTAGTAATTAGTAGCTGCTACATTGGAGGATGATCTACTCATATAAATAGTTTTTGTAATTTGCTAGTTTTTCATTACCTATTCGATAACATAAGAAAATTAAACCCCATGTCTCTATATCAAAAGATGCAGAAACTAGAATGCTCGACAATTCATAGAGAAATATGCATGATATCAGTGTGATTCCCTCATGCTTCGTTTTTGTACAACAGTCAACATTAGCTGGCATATATATAGTCAACAAGGGTCATAGTAACTAAGTTTGATATTGTTTGCTAGTAGCTTACAGTAACCGAGAACAGGTTATACCATCACATGTCACATTTGCTAGTAGCTCATAATAACCGAGAATAGTTTTTGCCTCTAAACAAGCCGTGTTCATTCTCCTCACAGTAGTTTAACATGTTGAAAGGGCATGTACCCTTATGTTTGGTTTTGGTAATTGATGACAATCTTTATGGACTAATGATTTCCTTAAGTTATACTTTAAGGTTTGTCCATAGGCAACGCTTAAAGATCATATGGTGGCTTCAAAGTTGTAAGATGAAGATTACGTGTTGACCAAGATGTTTTTAATGGAGCTATCCAAAGATTGGTCAAGTTGATGTGTGCAAGGTCAAGAGGAGCATCACGAAGATATTATATTCTTGGATCTTGCTTACCATTTGGTGATAATGGTATTGTGACGATATGCCTGAAAGAGGCTCTCTCATAATGGAGTATGGGGGAGCAATTTACTAGTCTTCATCAAGCCGACGCAACCAAGAAAGGTGTTCCAACTTGAGGCGGACATGATCATCATCATCAAGCTCAAGTAGATTATGGGCAAGACAAATGTTTGACCTTTATAGGTTTCTAGTTTACCGGTCTCATGGTGGTAGTTAGGAGACCGGGTTATAGGCTATACCGCATCGTTCGTGGAGAGCTCAAACCTTTGCATTCTTGGCATCATCTTTATTGTTTTTTGTTTGGTTTTACTCTTTGTGAGTGTTGGAGCTCGAGTTCGTATTCATTACAAGCTCTTCTTCATCGAAAACGGATTTCATATACATTTACTTTTGTGTTTACGATGTTGGTGTTTTTGTCGGCTCCTATCTTGTGAAGGTTTCACCTTCTACCTTGTTGGACTTTTAAGCTTTTCATGATTTGCATCATTTCTTTTTGTTGATCTTGGGTGGTTCTCTATGTGAGGACCTAGAGCTTTTCCATAACTTTAAAACATGCCCAAGATCATTAAAATCGGAGTTCGTATGACAAAGTTATGCTTGTTTTGACTGTGCTGTTTTTTGCCTGAGAGGTAGAGCGGTAGTACTGCCCGGAAGAGCGGTAGTACCGCTTGAGCGGTAGTACCACTTGCTACTACCGCAACTCCTTTGTTCTGGGCGGTAGTAGAGCTATTTTTAATGTCCGGTAGTACCGTTTCAGCGGTAGTACCGCTTCGGGAGCGGTAGTACCGCTCGAAACGCACAAAACTGCACATAACGGTTGGATTCGTGGGGACCTATAAATGGGGTCTTCTTCCCCATTGTCCCCAATGTTCTTGAGCTCGTTTTCACCTCCATTGTTGACCTCTTCAAGTTTGAGATCTATTTGTTCCTCCCATGATTCTTGCTTCTTTTTGAGGGAAAAGAGAGAGGAGATCTAGATCTACATTCTCCACCAATTCAACTCTCCTCTTTGTGAGGGGAACCTTGTGGATCTAGATCTTGAAGTTCTTGGTTTTTCTCCTTGTTCATCTTTTCATATTCCTCCATAGCTTTTGTTGCTTTGGTGGGATTTGAGAGTGGGGGACTTGAGCACTTTGTGTGCTCTTGCCATTGCATTTGGTGCATCGGTTTGAGTTCTCTCCGAGGATTCGTTGTAGTAAGTGAAGTTGAGAACATATCTACTCTTAAGTGCATTGGCACTCTAGAGCTTGTACTCTTGAGTGCATTGGCACTCTACAGCTTGTACCTCTTGGGTGCGTTGGCACCTAGAGGTTTGTTGTTGCGGAGCTCAATCATTGTGGTGGTAAGCTTGGGGCGCTACGGGAGCCTCCAATTCGGTTATGGAGATAGCCCCGAGCATTTGTACGGGTTCGGTGACCGCCCCCAAAGGTTTCCATTTATACGGGTTCGGTGACCGCCCTCAAGTTTCCTAATAGTGGAATCACGGCATATTGCATTGGTAAGAGCGAGAGGAGAAATAAGGTGGTCCTCGTTGGCTTCGTGTGAGCATTGTGCTCCACACCCTCTTCAAACGGAGACGTACTTCTCGCAAAAGAAGGAACTTCGGTAATAAATCCTTGTCTCCATCGGCTCCACTTGCGGTTATCTCTACCCTTACTTTGAGCAAGCTTATTATATTGTTTATCTTGTGTTTGCTCATATTATTGTGCATTGCTTGTCCCATAGGTTGTTCATCTAGTCAACTTATTAACTTGTATACCTACTTTGTGATAGTCTTAGTGCTCTTGTTATATATCTTGCTATCACATAGTTGTTTATCTTGTTTAGTATAAGTTGTTGGTGCACATAGTTGAGCCTAGCTTATTTAGTTTTCTTGCTTGGCAAATTAAACGTTAAGTTTATTTCCGCATTTGTTCAAGCCGAAACGTAATTGTTTTAAGCGCCTATTCACCCCCCTAGACGACATCCACGTCCTTTCACATGTACTATACTATTTCCATTAGCACCATGCTTTTGAGTTTCAGACACTCCAATGGTGACATTAGGCATGCTTAGCAAAACTAATCATTCTGGGATCAACACATTATATGTCAGGAAATATATGGCCTTTAGTTAACTTATAGTAACTGTGCACATCTTTATTCATCCAAAAATGATGTCTTGTAAAACCGGATTACATTAGCATTTAAGTGTAAAACGTGATATGGATGATGGCATCACCTTTACTCTTCCTTCGCGTGATATGTCCGTCTATATTCAGTGTGCTTTTTCACTAGAGAGCAATAGTAGTCTTCGTAAGTTTTCCCAAAAGTTTGTATGGAAAATTACCATGTTAGAGCCACTGGTTCCTGGAAATTGAATTGGGGAAGAACCAATTTGTTTTTTTATATATAAATATGTTTTCTAGCATGCATACTTGTAGTCTATGGCACTGAACAAAATGATCTTTAGATTTGTAACTTTGAATTTGCACAACTTGGCAGCTAGTGAAATGTATATAGATGTTATGTTTTTTTGAAGAACAGAGACATGTCAATACCTAGATGCTACAGTCATGAGTACTGCTCCCTCCGTTCCCTAATATACGACGTTTTAGCAATCTAATTAAAACATCATATATTACGGAAGAGAGGGAGTACAAAAAAGAAGCAAATTAAGAAACAGGTTAGCCAGATTATCAAGTCCAGAACCAGCATTTTGTGGTTGCATATTTTGTAATGTTTTCGGTTGTCTTGAAATAGTGGAATAAAATCAGACTTCATTTTAAATTTTACTCCGTATGTGTCATGTGCCGCCTCGTGGATTTCTAGTTAGGTAGCAGTTCTATTTTTGTATCGAGCTGGTTAACAAAAATCGCATCAGCATCCTGCGACATCGGCCACAATGCAAGCATATTTGCGACCTTAGTATCTCTCCTCTTGCAATTTTTCTTCAGCATGTAGTTTGGATACATGCTAGGTGTTAATTTTGTTTGCAAGTTCTACTATTTTCTAATTCTCATGGAGGTACAAGTATCCAATTTCACAAGAAAGGTATTTGTCTCCAACTAGCATTGATTCTTGATGTGGTTTCCTTCAATTGAAGCGCGGGTCATTCTTTAGTTCAAATTTTGTTGTTGGAGGGATCCGGTGAGGCCTCACCATAAAACTAAGCTCTAGTTATTGTCATCAATCACGATGAACTCCATAGAAACATACCTTTTTCTCCTCTGTGCAAAATTCTCCTTGTGTGAATCGACTTTAGGGCTATAGTGTTATTGCCTTATGAAAGTCACCGCTTGAAAGATTTTAAACATGAATGTACTTTTGTAACATAATTCATGATGGGCGAATCTCGTTTATGAAGTGTATGGAAGTTTGGTTCATGGGTTGCACCCATATGCAAATATGCATGTATTTTCAGAAGTGAATTGTTATTATTTAATTGCAAGTGTAGGTGAACTATATATCTCACTTGATCCACGTTTGTGAATTTATCAGGAAAAAGGCGACTAGGGATTCTTCTGTGTAATCGAGGAAAGGAAGAATTGATTTGGTGGCAAAGTATCTAGATGCACTCATGTGCAGATGACAATTATGTTTCACTTTTAGTTGTATAGTACCAATGCACGTTCATGCAACATAAGGGCTAAGACCTGTTATATCTCCAGTTCATATGTCTTGTGATTGTTTCAGAGTACTCGAAGTCTTGCTGATTATTCCTATTCCATGTGATTTTATATTGACAAGTACAATTGTGCAATAACCTATACCAGTGTACTAGTATCTTTTACTCCTGTCTTGTGGAATGCTTATACCGGATTAAAGAGTAGACGACATGTTGCTCACATTTATCTCTACAACGTTTTGACTGGTTTGCACATTTGTCACATCAATTTCATGATCGTTGGCTCACGGAGGCCAAATCAAATACGTACATAATCCGGTGTCACAGTGATGGTTCGTAATATTATGTTACCAACAAGAAGCCCTGCCAGAAAAATGTTACCAACAAGAAAACTTACCTCGTCTAGTTATATATATATATATATATATATATATATATATATAACCCGTCTATTCTGCTAACACTTCTGCACTATATCGGACACTAACTAGAACTGCACTTCTCACTTAAAAGCTTTGCAGCTCGGGTAAAACAGAACCACATATAGTACATTCGCTATAACTTTTTAACCGTTCATCGGAATTGAGCGTATGATACACCGTTGGATTCGTATGAAAATGGAGCATCTTTCGTATGTTGAACACTTCTCCCAATTATTGACGGATTAAGAGCAGTTTTGAAAACGGTGCATCGGCCCACTTTCACAGTGGTAGTTTTTTTTGCGAATTCTCTCAAATCGTTCGTCGTAATGATGCGTACGATACACCGTTGGAAAGATATAGATTAGGCTCTTTGTCCATATGTAGAACACTTTCTATAATTCCTCATGGTTTAAGAGTAATTTCAAATTGAAAAAAACGCACAAACTCTGTTTTTTTTCCGGTGGATCTTGTAGAGAGTCAAACTTTTTAACCATTTGTCGGAACGATGCGTATGATAAACCGTTGGATTCGTATGGAGTAGGAGCATCTCGTATATGTTGAACACTTTTAAATTTTCTTCACGGTTTTGAAGGAATTTCGAAAACGGTGTGCTGCCCTCGCGTGGATAGCTGACGTTTTTGCTTTTTTTAGTCGCTGGTCCGATCGATGCAACTCATACACCGTTGGATAGATATCGTCGAGGCGCTCCATTTTCATGTAAAACACAATCTCTAATTCACCACGGTTTAAAAGCTACGTCAAATTTACTAAACCGCAAAATTCTGTTTTTTGCGGAACCGAAATCGGGCGAAGTGAACTGCATCGGACGGGCAACCGCACCGCATCCGACGGGTAACCACACTGCATTATCGGTAAATAGAAATGCACGTGTTTTTCTTGGATCCGAACTCGACGAAGCAAACTGCATGTGATTGCATCCGACGTGCAACCACACTGCATTATCGGTAAATAGAGATGTAAGTGTTTTCGTGTATCTGAAATCAGCGAAGCGAACTGCATCCGTCGGGCGACCGAAATGCAATGTCGAATAGAAAGAACTGCATGCGTGTTTTGATTAATTTATCAAAAACGTTTTGCAGTATGCTTCGACAAAATGAATCACGATACATATCGAAGAGAACTGCATTTTTTTCATCATTTCACAATCTTATATATATAACAAATTACGAGTGAAACGCATCGAGTGAACTTCATGGAACGGTGAACCATACTGCAATTTCACCAAAGAGGACAGCGAAAGTTTTTCTTTACTGATTTTTTATTGGTTTTCTAAAAAAACTCTTTACAGATGTATCTAAGCCACATGACCAATGTCACCGAACTGCATCAGTTTATTATAGAGCGAACAACTATATTTTCTACATTTAACCACATGTGTATCTGAACCACATGATCAACATTAATAAATTACATCACGTATTTTTTTTAGAATGTGTACAATGCACTTTTTTCTCCACTCTTCTCCTGCAATTAGCAATAAAGAGAACCGCAAGAACACAGAGGCAAACAAAACACATAAATAAAAGGGTGGCGCTAGGCGCCGGTCGGCCGGCGTAGATTCCGCCGGTCAAACCTAGTGCGTTCGATTTGGCACGTATTAACCACATGATCATTAGCCTAACGTTTCTTTTTCCTGCGTGTTTTTCTGTACGAAGCATACGCCACTTCTCAATTTCTCATCCCTCGCTGTACACGAGCAACCCTTTCCGCACAGAACAACTACGGTGCATGTTTTCCATCGTCGGCTGCTTGCAGCACCGTGGCTCGCAGCAAAAAAATTCGCCGCCGTCATTGTCATCGATGTCCTCATCAGCGTTGTAGCAATCGTTAACATCGATCGTAACAAAAAAACAACACCGGTTGCAACAAAAAAAATTCGTCGTCACTGACGTCAACGGTTGTAGCAATCGTCGACTCCGGTCGTAGCAAGAAAACAACACCGGTTGCAACAAAGAAAATTCATCATCGCCACCGACGTCAACGGTTGTAGCAATCGTCGACGTCGGTCGTAACAAAAAAATAACACCAATTACAACAAAAAAGTCGTCTCCGTCGTCGTGAACGGTTGTAACAATCGTCGACATCGGCCGTAGCAAGAAAACAACACTGATTGCAACAAAAAAAGTCATCGTCGCCGACGTCAATGGTTGTAGCAATCGTCCGCGCCGATCGTAGCAAGAAAACAACACCGGTTGCAACAAACAGATTCATCGTCGCCGCCGACGTCAACGGTTGTAGCAATCGTCGACGTCGGCCGTAGCAAGAAAACAACATCGGTTGCAATAAAAAAAGTCGTCTCCCCCGTTGTCAACGGTTGTATCAATCGCCGGCGTCGGTCTTAGCAAAAAAACAACACCGATTGCAACAAAAAAAGTTGTCGCCGTCGTCGTCAACGGTGGTAGCAATCGTCGACGCCGGTCATGGCAAAAAGAAAACACTGGTTGCAACATAAAAAGTCATTGTCACCAACGTCAACGGTTGTAGCAATCGTCCACGCCGGTCATAGCAAGAAAATAACACCGCTTGCAACAAAAAGAAATCATCGTCGCCACCGTCGAGGTTGCAACTCTATCATTTTTGGTTGTAGCAAAAACTATGAACGGTAATAGAAAAAACACACAACAGTGCAAGCAAAAATTTAAACGCTTGCAACAAAAAATATAATGAATCATCGTTAATCACTTTATCATTTTTGGTTATAGCATAAATTATCAACGATAGTAGCAGAAACAGACAATGATAAAAACAAGAAATTTAAACGGTTGCAACATTATGCGTAAAAAAAGGTTCCCGGGTATTCCCTTACAGCAAAACCTCCCCACTAGTTGAAGCTTATTTTTACGCTGGTTGTAGCATGTCTCTGTGGTGGTCGTCGGTTCGACAAATATCGTCGTTTGATTGAAGCTTTTTTAACCGTCGGTTGTAGCATTTTTAGGTATCGATTGCAACATTAGTTATAGCTTTCACGTGTGGTCATTCAAAAAACTCAACATGATGGAAGGTGTGACGACCATGGCGGAGAGCGGCCATGCCAAGGCGCATGCCGGTGGCGGCGCGAGGGGCAACCGGTTGCAAAACTTCATCAACAAACTCATCCATGTCGATTGTTGCGTCTTCGTGTGCTTTGACCTTGGAGCGATGTGTCTAGACAGCAACGAGGAGAGCGCAGAACTCAGCCGTGAGGTGACTGCCATGCGGCACTGCTGTCCCCGAAACCGACGAGCTCGCAGTTGTTCGTTGCCGAAAAAAAACCGATAAAGCCCAGATACTAACAGAGGAAGAAGACGGAAGAAGAAAAGAAAAGATATACTTTGATGGATGAGTGGCCCACACGACTCAGTCCAGCGATGCCGAGAGAAAAAACGATCCGTTGGATCGAGCGGATCCAACGCAGCTCGCGTGACCGGCTTAAGTTCGGCCGGTCGACCGCGTAGAATCATTAACCTAAATAAAAAGCACGGAGGAGTAGCAGGAAGTGAACTGCACACGCCCGAGTGTGCGGCGGAGGACCGCTAAGATGGCCGGTCTGGATTCATCACCGGCGAGGCGTACTGGCCAGGGGGGAGCTTCTGGTCTTGCCTTGCCGGATCTAGGAACCCGCAACTTGGAAGAAGGCAAGGGTGGAGTGGATCTCGGTGCCGGCGGCGTAGAAGAAGGCAGAGGGAAAAGGATCTTGGCGCCGACGCGCCCCTGTGGTCATCCGGGCCACAACCATGGCCCGAGTTGGACGAGTTGGAGGGGGGCGTCAGACGCGTGTGTCGGCCCCGCCCGTGCCGCATGCCTTATCGTGGGAGGAAGTTGAAGGCCAAGCGCAGCGGAGCGCACAGACCAGCGGCCGCCACAGCCACAGCGGCCCCATGGTGGGAAGGGTGGGGCGGCGCTATGGGGTGGGGCGGCGGGGCTAGGGGCGGTGGCAGGAGGCGACAGTTTCCTTGGCGGCCGCGAGGTGGTGGTCGTGGCCCGCAACGGGTGACGGGGCCAGTCGGAGGTGGAAGGTGGTCGGGCCGGGGTGGATGTTGTGGCAGCCAGAAGTGGACGCGGTGGGAGGTGCGGCGGCGCACTGGATCGGGTGCTCCGGTGGAGTTTTTGGGGAGGAGGTGGATCGTGGGGAGGAGACAAGCAAGGGAGAGAGTTTTTTTCAGGCTGGTGCAGTCTGTTTTTTCTTTTATCGTGATGCTACGGCTCGGGTTCGGGTGTTAGCAGAATAAGCCGATTGTTAGTACAATAAGCTCTTAAGGGGTGTTAGCAAAATAAACCCACCATATATATATATATATATATATATATAGAAGCACCAAATTTGTGGTATAACAACCTTTCCAAAGTACAATTTCATAGTGTGTAGATAAACAGATGAATCTCGTCTGGGAAGTTGTCGAAGCGGAATGCAAAAATTGACCCTACGAGAATATTGAACGCATGTGCAACTTTAGCCCAGCGACTGTTGATGATTGCCCGTCCATCGTTCGCCCTCTTCAGGAATACTTTAATATTATAGCGTGGGTGTTGTACAAAAACCTTTCTTGCCTATTGACCATACAGGTGGGTTGAGATTTAATCATCGGTGAACTGCTTCGGAAAAGACTGCATGCAAAGATAGGCATAAATATCGTTTCTCAATATTGACATTATGTGCACATGAAAAATATGGTAAGAAGGTAAATTACTACCATCTTATAGCAAACTGAAGTCTTCTTCATTGTGCAGACAAAAAGTTTGGTCTCTTTGGTGGCCAGTTTCTTTATCCTAACAGTCTTTCTGAGTTTCTTGACTTGGTTGATGGTCATGGTCACCTCGTTTCCCCAGATGCAAAATGGGTCGAATAGTGGATCTAAACCTCTTGTAAAAGGATCTACAAGCAAGATGTAAATGTTAGACCCAAACAATATTATTTTTCCATCAATTGTATATTAATGAGTATAAGACCTTTAGACCAAGTGCATACCTCGGTTGTAAGTCTCAGTCACCCATTGCTATCCTGCAATTTGATGAAGTATAAAATGGTTAAGTAATGTAAGAATTGGGGGAAATCAATGATAAGAGGTTCCTTCATACAAAATAAACCATACAAGCAAACAGATTCAAGACATGAAAAGTCCAGCTAAGTAGCTACGATCGGATCTAGTGAGCATTAGAACATTGCTATGAATATAACGCACAAAGCGAACATTCAAGGTCATGAAAAAGAACGCGAAGAGCTAAGAATGAATAATATGAAACTGAAAATTATTTCAAGATTACAATGCTCATAGTCTAAACATAGTAGAGTGGTATCTCGCTTGCCCCTTAAGTGAAGAAAGACATAAATGCAGAGACGATCAATGATGAAATGGTCGCTCATAGAAACTAAACAATACAACCAACCCGCAAAAAACATACAATCAAAAAGATTCAAGACCTGGAAAGTCGATCAAGTAACTATAACATATGCATCACAATGCATGGTAGCATTTTATTTGTACGAGTTCAATTGATTGAAATCATAGATGCAATCCAACCAAGAAATAATTTAAGAATGTGATAGAAACAAAAATTATGGTAGATGCAGGGCATGAGCATCCCATGTGCAAAAGTTGAACTAAAGATAAATTAACTCTGCGGCATATCTAACTAAACATGATTTGGTAGTCGGTCATACATGATAGATGGAGGAGTAAGAGCATGAGTATTGGGCGGGAGGCGGGATCTTACCGTAAAAGGGTGAACGGTGGACCAAAGAGGCATGGGTAGCAGGGAGGGGGTCGACCGTCATACACAGTCTAGGTCGCCGCGCGCGGTATACGTAGGGGGGGGGGTGCACCGTGTAGGCCACCGCGGACGGTAAAAGGAAGGGGACTGTGCCATGTAGCACTTCGCTGGAGTTGCCTGCGCCGTCTAGGACGCAGTGCTAGGAGGAGCAATGGGGATTTGAACAAGAGGGGGGATGTGACTTTTCGTGGTGGATGGAAGGAGGGGGCAACTTAGATATTCACGTGAGTGGCGAAATTTTTGGGTAGGTAGCGAGGGGGGCTGGCGGGATAAGTTATATCCCTGACGAAACTAAAAATAAATTCGTATGGTTTACAATCTTATAGTAAACGGGCAATTTATTTACATAAGTGAGATGATGCAAGAACCTTCGAAATTTTGTGTTGGATGGAGGGACGGACGGGTTAGATATTAATGCGGCCGCCGAAATTTTTCGGTAGGTGGGGATCGAGGGGGGCTGGCGCGCGGGATAATTTATATCACAAATGTTTCGGCATTATAATCCGTGTGTAATATACCTAAACAAATATCCAACCAACACGGTCGCATAAACTGCTTCTCGCAGATTGCAGTAAGATCCAACGACTATATTTCGGCGGTAAGGTTGCATCCAATGGCTACCGTCGTACGATAGGGTTACGAGATATTCCAAGGCCATTATGCTAAAAGATAATTCATTTTATGCATTAAAATTGCCAAATGAAGTCAAAAACTTTGAAATTGCAGTATGTTAGTGTGAATGCTTAATGTTGATCATATAAAAACTTTGGGGTTCAAAACAATTAAGAATAATGTGATCCCTTTGTGACGTGATTGTTTCCGATCAAAACTGTCGTGAGGAAGTTACGGCTGATGTCCGTAGAGTCGGACTTATCATGGGACCTTTGCTGCGAGGAGAAGTCGAGGAGAGAGTCGACATAGGCACAAGACTCGGCGAGTTACCCAGGTTCGGCCCCGACGGTGCAGTAAAGAACTACTCTTGCTTTTTGACTATAGGGGAATCGACTCTTCAATAGGAAGAGTCGATCGTATCAATTACAGTGAGGATGTTTCGCAACCTTAGTCTCGTGGAGATCTAGGTTATGGTGCGAGTTGTCTACTCCTGGCTTGAGGTAAGTTCTGGCTCTGGTTCCCGTGGACCTCAGCTTATAAAGGCGCCGGGTCTCGGGATTCCTAGAGTCCGACTCCTATACGATGTGGAGTTCTATTCTTCTTTACAAGTTTTCTACGTGCTATACAAGGTAAGTCGAATTCCTTCTAGGTCTTCAATCTTCACGCTTGGCATGTCAGACTCCTGGTCGGGTCTTCTTTGTGGGCCTTCATATGTAAGTCGGCCCGGAGGTTCCTAATGCCGGGTCTATGTGCCTGATCCATCCCCCCGACATTAGCCCCCAGGATTGTTGTGATGCTTTAGTCTTCACAACAATCTTCTTTTATCTTCTTCATTGCCGCCGGCTCTTCATGGATCAAGGGCCGACTTTATGCTTGACGTTGATTGGGAGTTGGAGTCGTCTCTCTACAATCTTGCTTCAATTCATTTATTTCCATGAAGTCGGCTTTTCGTTGAATCAGCTATCATCTGATGCTTTACTAGAAGTCGATGCCTAACTCTTTTTAGCTTCTCGTTTCCTTTTACTTGAAGATTTTTCCTTTGACCTTTGGTCAAAGATCCGGTTTTAGTTTTTATGATCACACTGCCCGAAACGCCGGTTAGAGGCATTGATGTTTGTAGTGGGAATCGAGGAGTCTTTCCATAAATGCTATCTAGCATGGGTAGTTATCCCATATTATTTATGGCATTAATGGATCCTCCCCATGAATCTACTATAAATATTCCTTGGATAGCTTGATCTTTCAAGCGCATCCATCTCCTTCTTCCTCTTCCTGTTTTCCTCCATGGCACCTAAGACAGAGGCCTCTTCTCCTTTGGCATTCAACGAGCCCGATCCTCGTGCAAGTACTCGAGGTCTCGGCCGTGGTCATGGTCGTGGCCGTGGTAGAGGTCGTGGCCGTGGCAGAGGTAGAGAAAGAAGTACTCGTGATGCCTCTCCTTCTGAATCTCCCCCTTCTTCTCCTGAGAGGAGTGAGTTCTTGCTTCATATCCGGACGATTCGACGCTGGATCAAACTTCCTGAATCTTTTTCTCAACTTGTGGTTGACTCGACACCTTCGGGCCTTTGGCTCCGGTCTGATGGATGTCCTCATGGGCCTGTCTGGGTGACAGTTAGTTTTTCTAACCATGGCACCATGTTTTTTTAGAATGGTTGGAAAACTTTTCTTCGCTCCTGGAATATTTCTCGAGGAGACACCATTATATTCAAATTTTATGGTGAAGACACCTTGTCAGCTAGGATCTTTGACTCGGATGGAGACCGAGCCTGCTGTTGTGTGGAGAGCTCAAGTGATGTAGAACTTCGTAGTGAAGAAGAAGCTTCAACAGAGGATGAAGCCGACTCTAAAGAAGATGTCTGAAGCTGTTTTTTTGCCTTCTTAGTATTATATTTCCAAGTTTGGCTTTTGCTTGTAAGGTTACCTACTTTGATGTAAGACCCAGTTGGTTTGATGAATGAAATTTATGAACTTTCATTGAGTCCATGAGTTCATGAGTCAGTTTTATTCCCGACTTGAAATGTTTTCTCAGAGTGTATGAGAGCCGACCACTTATGATAGTGTATGTATCTGTAGCCCCCTGAGTCGATTTAGAATAGTTTAGTATCTGTTAATCGACTCATAGGACAAATTGACTTGTAGCCCCCATGAGATGGTATGGTCATGCCATACCGGGTCATCAAAGAAGAATTTGTGTTTACGAGACTTGCTTCGAAGTAGTGTAGCCCCCAAGTGTCGGGTTGTCTTGCCTGCGGCAACCTGGGACCTACAATTTCTTGCATATTTTCTAAAGAATATTTTGAAGTGTTACTCCCCAAGAGTCGGTATACTCAACTGGGTGATGTATCGAGTCTTCTTTTGAGAAGAAACATTGAAGTGTAGTCCCCATGAGTCAGTGTGTGCATCTGTGTGCTGTGCCGAGTCACATAGGTCTACCTTTGAATCTTCCAAGTCACATAGATATGACACGATGGGTTTTATTCCCAGCTTCCAAATAAGTCGGCGAGGGCCGGTTCGACGAATGTCGATATTCATATGTATGGCGAGAGCCGTCGCGACCGAAGTCGACTTTATATGTGCAGAAGATGCAATGAAAAAGGTGTATTCCTCATGAGTCGGTATGAGCATATTTTGTGTTATACCGAGTTATAGATAATTTTTTGAACTATAGTCCCCATGAGTCAGTATGAGCATCTTTTGTGCCATACCGAGTCACACGGGTTAATGCTCAAGATATATCTTTTGGATAAAAAATGAAAAGAATATGAGATGATGCTAATGTATGCAGAAAGAAAATATAAAGGCTCATATAGAAGTCGACTCTGGATTCATCTTTTCCTCATCTTCTCTTTGTTGAGAAGAATTTTGGGTTATCCATGAGTCGGAACTCCTCTGTATGCCGTCTCACATTGATCAACGTTTTTCCGTTTTCTTTAAAACTTCTTCTTGAGAGTTTTTATCCGGGTTTCGTGTATTTATATCGTATGAGCATAAGCTATACAAGCCAAGGCTTGTTTTTCCAATTCATGTATATGCCGGGATTTCTTCGGATAAGAGTCGATGAGTGACATCGAGCCCCCTACTGCCCCTGAATAAGCTTATACACTATTATTTTTACATATATATGCCGAGTTTTCGGATAAAGAGTCAATGATTGTCATCAAACTCCCCGATTCCCCTGAATAAGCAATATACATGCTCAGTACCAATAGAGAGGTAGATCAAGCCCCCAGGTCTCTGAGATATAATAATGCAATGTATGCAAATGTATGATGCAAAAAATAAATGACATGAAACAAAAAGTAAAGTGGAGTCGATATGGCAGTAGCTGTTGCGGCAGAAGTCGACTTAGTTGTATGTGGCGAGAGCCAGCGCAACAGAAGTCGACTTATGTATATTTTGATGGCGAAAGCCGGCACGACCAATGTCGGCTTATATATATATTGTGGCGAAAGCCAGTGCAACATGTGTCGACTTGGTGAAGCGTACAGTAATGTTCCTTTTTCTACTCAAGTGTAATATGGACAGAGTTGTGCGATGTTCCACGGCCTGGGAGTCTCCTCCATGCTTGTGGGCGTGTCAGCTTTCTCGCGTATATCCACTAGGTAGTAGGATCCGTTGTACAGGTTCTTGCTGACCACAAACGGTCCTTCCCAAGGAGAGGATAACTTGTGCATTCCATCTCTTTTCTGTATGAGTCGTAGCACCAAATCTCCTTCCTGGAAAGTCCGACTTTTGATGCGACAGCTATGGTAGCGTCGTAGATCTTGTTGGTAGATAGTCGACTGAGCTGCAGCCAAATCTCGTTTTTCATCGAGAATATCCAAAGCGTCTTGTCTTGCTTTCTCATTTTCGGCTTCTACATAAGCAGTGACTCGAGGCGAGTCGTGACGTATGTCACTTGGGAGGACGGCTTCTGCTCCATAGACTAGGAAGAAGGGCGTATAGCCTGTCGACCTGCTGGGAGTCGTCCGAATGCTCCATAATACTGAGGGTAACTCCTCCTCCCAACAACCCGACGTACTTTTCAAAGGGACAACAAGTCGGGGTTTGATGCCTCGGAGCAACTCTTGGTTGGCTCTCTCAGCTTGTCCGTTGGACTGTGGATGTGCCACTGATGCAAGGTTGAGTGGGATGTGCTCGTTCTGGCAGAATCGCTGCATAACCCCTTCTGATAGGTTAGAACCATTATCAGTGATGATGCTGTGGGGGTAGCCGAATCTGTATATGATCTTTTTCAAGAATTTTAGTGCTGTCGCAGCATCACATTTGCTGACTGACTCTGCTTCGACCCATTTGGTGAATTTATCCACTGCCACTAATATGTGGGTATTCTTGTTGGCCGACCTTTTGAAGGGTCCCACCATATCAAGTCCCCATACTGCAAAGGGCCAGGTAATAGGTATCATCCTGAGTTCTTGAGCCGGCACGTGAGCTTGTTTTGCATAGCGTTGACATCCATCACATTTCTTGACTATGTCCTCTGCATCCGCATGAGCTGTGAGCCAGTAGAAGCCGTGTCGAAAGGATTTAGCTACAAGCGAACGAGAGCTGGCATGGTGTCCGCAATATCCAGAGTGTATTTCGTTGAGGATGGCTCTACCTTCTTCTGGTGAGACACATCTCTGAAAAACATCCGCGACACTTCGCCGATGTAACTCACCATTGATGAGTACAAAGGATTGGCTTCTCCTGACGATTTGTCTGGCCAACATCTCATCTTGAGGAAGTATTCCTCGAGTCTTGTAATCCAAGTAAGGTACGACCCATGAGGGTGTAGCATGAATTGCAGCAACCAACGCCGGCTCTGGATCTGGCTCTGCTATGTCTTGCTCTGTGGTGGTTGTAGAGACGACTTTGTTAGGACATCCAGAAATACTTTTGGAGGGACCGGCTTTCGCTGAGAGCCGAGTCGGGAGAGGGCATATGCTGCTTCGTTTTCCCTACGTTCCACGTGATCCACCTGGTATCCAACAAAAAATTTGGCTTGTCTTTGCACCTCTCGTCGATAAGCTGCCATTATGGGATTTTTGGAATCCCATTTCCCTGACACTTGTTGAGAAACGAGATCAGATTCGCCATAGCATTGGATCCAATTTATGTTCATTTCACGAGCCATCCGTAGTCCATGAAGCAAGGCTTCATACTCTGCTGCATTGTTGGTACAGGTGAACTGCAACTGTAGAACATAGCAGAATTTCTCCCCTTTAGGTGAGGTGAGAACTACGCCAGCTCCTGAACCTTGGAGCTTCCGGCTTCCATCAAAGTGCCTCGTCCAATATTTGGTGACTGGCTTCTCTGGTGATGCTTGGATCTCTGTCCAGTCATAGATGAAGTCGGCTAGCGCCTGGGACTTGATGGCTGTTTGTGGCTTGTATTTGATGTGATAAGCCCCCAACTCTATGGCCCACTTTGCAATCCTTCCCGTTGCTTCCTGGTTTTGGATGATATCTGCAAGTGGTGCTGAGCTGGCCACAGTTATGGGGTTCTCCTGGAAGTAGTGTTTAAGTTTCCGACTTGCCATGAATACACAAAGAACCAATTCCTGCCAGTGAGGGTAGCGTTGCTTTGATAAAGTCAGAACCTCACTAACGTAATAAACTGGCCTTTGGAAAGGGTGCTCCTTGCCGGCTTCCATATGCTCAACAACAACTACATCACTGACCGCTCGATTGTTGGCTGCGATATAAAGTAACATAGGTTCTTTAGGCTTGGGAGCTGCCAAAATTGGAGCCTGGGATAGTTCCTTCTTTAGTGACTCTAGGGCCTGATCGGCTTCTTCATCCCAGAAAAATGTTTCTTATTTCCTTAGGAGTCGATACAGGGAGATTGCCTTTTCACCAAGTCGGCTTATGAACCGGCTCAGAGCGGCTACACATCTTGTGAGTCGTTGAACTCCCTTTACTGAGGCCGGCTTCTGAAGGGTCATGACAGCATTGATTTTTTCTGGGTTTGCCTCGATACCTCTCTCTGATACTATGTATCCAAGGAGTTTACCTGCAGGTACCCCAAAGGTGCACTTGGCCAGGCTTAGCTTCATCTGATACTTGCACATATTTTTGAAGGTTTCCGTCAAGTCACTGATGAGTGAGTCGGCCAATTGGGACTTGATCACTATATCAACCACATAAGCATGCACGTTGCGCCCAATCTTCTCTTTGAGGCAACTCTACACTGTTCGCTGATATGTGGCTCCCGCATTCTTAAGGCCAAAGGGCATAGAAGTGTAACAGTAGACCCCGAAGGGGGTGATGAAAGCCGTTTTCTCTTGATCTTCAAGGTCCATCTTGATCTGGTGATAACCAAAGTAGGCGTCAAGGAAACATAGGAGCTCACATCCCGCAGTCGAGTCTATGATCTGGTTAATACGAGGCAGCGCGACGGGATCCTTTGGGCAGGCCTTGTTTCAGTCTGTGTAGTCATTGCACATGCGCCAGGTCCCGTTCTTTTTTGAAACGAGGACCGGGTTTGCGAGCCATTCTGGATAGAAGACTTCCATGATGAACCCGGCGGCAAGGAGACGGGCTATCTCTTCCCCGATAGCGTTTCTCCTCTCGTCATTGAAACGACGAAGGAATTGTTTGACCGGCGTTAGATTTGGATCTATATTTAGGTGGTGCTCAGCGAGTTCCCTCGGGACACCTGGCATATCGGAGGGTTTCCAGGCGAAGATGTCCTGATTCTCACGGAGGAACTCGATGAGCGCGCTTTCCTATTTGTCGGATAACTCCGTCCCGATGGTGAACTGCTGAGAAGAGTCGCCAGGGACAAAGTCGACTTTCTTCGTATCCTGAGCCGGTTGGAACTTGGGGTTGTTGTCGGGAGTCGGTTTCTTCAGGATCGTGGGATCTGCTGGGTCTACCTTTTCTTGGTATGCCGACAAGTCCTCTTTGGCGCGTGTCGACTCGGCAAACTTAACGTGATGTTCGTCACATTCCACTGCCCTAGACCGACTTCCATCGACGGTGATTGGGCCATCAGGACCCGACATCTTTAGTTTCAGGTAGACATAACATGGCCAAGCCATGAATTTGGCATAAGCCGGTCTGCCCAAAATGGCGTGATATGGGCTCTCGAGTTTTACCACTTCAAAGGGTATGAGCTCGGAGCGGAAATTCTCAGCGTTTCCAAAAGCCGTCTCCAGGTGAATTTTGCCTATCGGGCGTGCCGACTTGCCTGGGACTATTCCGTGGAAAACGGTGTTGGAGGGTTGTAGTTGTTTTTGGGTCAGCCCCATCCTGCGAAAGGTTTCGTAGTAGAGGATGTTGATGCTTCTTTCTCCATCCATGAGCACTTTGTCAAGTGTATATCCTCCAATTTGTGGAGACACTACTAGAGCCAGGGCCCCTGGGTTCTCTACCACCGGGGGGGGGGGGGTGGTCATCTCTTGTCCAAGTGATTGGCTGTTCTGACCAATTGAGCCACCTGGGCCAAGCCGGCTCTGTAGTCACAGCCATGGTGGCTCTCCGTTGCAGCTTCCTATCCCTCCTGCAACTGCTTGTGGTGAAAACGTGATATGATGCACGGTCATGGAGTTGTTTCGGGGTTGCTTGGAATCCAGCAAGCCCGGACTGATTTTGCTGGGTTCCTCCTCTGGGTCCTTGGTGTTGAGACATTGTGCCGGCTCCTTGGTAGCCAGGATTCTGGTTGTTGTCGTTCTGGCCGGCTCCTCCACCTGACCCGGGAGGTCCCTGGTTCCCACGTCGTGCAAACTCTTTCATGAAATAGCAATCTTCCCAGGTGTGATTGGCTGGGCGACCGGGTTTACTATGGGTCGGGCAAGGACTCTTCATAGCTTCTTCAAAATTGTTCGGGCGAAAATTTCCTTCCGGCTTGCGGTAGTTGTTGCCCCCCTGCTTCTATCTTTGGGAGCCGACATTTGTGTTGGCTACCAAGTCAGAAGTAGTCTGATCAAGCCGCTTCTTGGTTTGCTAACTCTGATTATGGGATGTTTTGCCACCATTTTTGTTCTGGCCAGCTTTATCCTGCTGAGGTTTAGCATCCTTGGTTTTGTCAGACTCGGCATATTTGATGACTGCGTTCATGCGTTCTCCTATATCCTTGACCGTCCTCTTGAGTCGGCCAAGTTTGTGGACTAGGGGCTCGAACTTGAAGTTCCTTTCCAAGACGATGACGGATAGTGTTCGAAGAGTGGATTATTTCTGCAACCCGTCGTGCCCAGCTCAGGGTCGACTCTCCTTCCTTTTGGACACAATGCTCCAAGTCGACGATTGTGGTCGCTCGTCGGCATGTGCCTTGGAAGTTCTGGATGAATTTTTCCTTGAGATCCGTCCAGGAGGTGACAAAATTCTCTGGTAGGTTTTTGAACCATGTGCGAGCCGGCCCTTCCAACATCATTGTGAGGTAACGGGCACAAACTCCTTCGCTGTCTTATAGCATGTCCATGGCTAGGTCATAACTTTTGATCCAAGCTACCGGGTCCATGTCAGCAGTATAGTTTGCGATTTTGCGTGGGCCCTTGAAATCTGATGGCAAGTGTGTATTTCGGAGAGACGGAACCAGGACTCGGTTGCCAACGGATCTGCTGATGAACTCGACGTCTTGATCTCGGGGTGGAAGTTGGACCATCTTCTCGACCCGGTGTTCAGGATGGAAGCTGGATGGTATGTCTTGGATCCTTATTGCCCCCGGCAGGTCTAGTGGTGGTGGAGCTCTGTGCTGGCGATGACTGCTCAAGCCGGCCGGAGCCGGTGAATCTGCTTGCCGGCTCATACTTTGATATGGGGTTTCATGTAAGTATTGGAATCCATGTGAGTACTGAGCCTGCTATGTGATTGCAGTTTTGAGCAGGTCGATTGCCCCTCGAGTGGCCTGGTCCACCGGCGTGTCTCCGTGTACGGGGAACACTGGCGAGGTATCGTGTCGCCACCACATTTGTCATGGGATTATTGAAATGATCCGGGGGCGTATGGCTCCTGCCGTGGCGAGGGGACGTGTTGCCTTGGTGGCGTGTACCCCGGAGGAGTCGACTGATTCATGTCCGGGAACAGTCTCCATGCCTGAAGATCAGGAGGGATCCGACTTGTGGGTCCTGCGGGGCGTGCGTTGGCGAGACTTAGTCTATGAGCTTCTATCAATTCCGACTCGTGTCGCAAGCGCCTGGTTTCTTGGGCGAGTTGCGTTTCTCTTTCTACCATCTGGGCGTTCTGGGAGTTAATTTCCCTTCGTATGCTCATCACCTGGGCCTTGAGTCCATTGACCCTGGTTCTCTAGGCTTGATGGTTTTCAGCAGTCATTGGCGCAGCTAAGGCTTCATCCAAGGCGTTTAGGGTATATGAGAGGACTTCCGCTCATGTAAGAACTTCTAGCTATTCCCTATCCGGATTAGGAGCCGTGTGGTGAGTCGTTTCCACGTTCCGGTTTTGCGCTGCACCTTGAGCCGGTTGGCTTCCCTGCTCTTCGGTGCCTGCCATGAACACTGTCACGCAATATGGAGGCTCGTACTGTGGAATGTAGGGGTTGTATTCAGCTACTACCATGCCGAGTCTGTTGCTTCCGGTGGATCGGATGGAGCCGGTATCTAAGAAGCTTGTTTCACTGGGGTGTGAGTCAGTGTCAGATGTTTCTCCCGTGGCGTCAGGCGTCGGAGACTCAACGGAGCGCGCCGACTCCGGAGATCCAGCGATGAACCCGACCAAAGTGTGCCTTGAGCCAGCATGTCTCTGACTCGAGGTTTCCAGGGGAACATCAGGATCCGGCTCCGGCTCAGATCCGTCTATCTTCCCAATGAAGATGTGAATAGATCCGATCGGGACCCAATAACCGAATTCAACGGAATCGGCGTCAGGACCCCAAGTTGATTCGTCGATGCAGAGCTTTCCGCGCCGGCTCCTGATGATTCGTCCGGTCACAAATCCTTCCGTGCCTTGCAGAGCTCCCCTTATAATCTCAACACCTGCGAGCGCAGGCCCCACGGTGGGCGCCAACTGTCGTGGAAAGTCACGGCTGATGTCCGTAGAGTCGGACTTATCATGGGACCTTTGCTGCGAGGCGAATTCGAGGAGACAGTCGACATAGGCACAAGACTCGGCGAGTTACCCAGGTTCGGCCCCGACATTGTGGTAAAGACCTACTCCTGGTTTTTGACTATAGGGGAATCGACTCTTCAATAGGAAGAGTCGATCGTATCGATTACAGTGATGATGTTTCGCAACCTTAGTCTCATGGAGATCTAGGTTATGGTGCGAGTTGTCTAGTCCTGGCTTGAGGTAAGTTCTAGCTCTGGTTCCTGTGGACCTCGGCTTATAAAGGCGCCGGGTCCGGGATTCCTAGAGTCCGACTCCTATACGATGTGGAGTTCTATTCTTCTTTACAAGTTTTCTACATGCTATACAAGGTAAGTCAAATTCCTTCTAGGTCTTCAATCTTCACGCTTGGCACGTCAGACTCCTGGTCGGATCTTCTTTGTGGTCCTTCATATGTAAGTCGGCCCGGAGGTTCCTAATGCCAGGTCTATGGGCCCGATCCATCCCCCCGACAGAAACCCCGATACTTCGAAAGGAATGGTCCAGTTTGTGCACGAAGTGTATCTAATTTGTCTAGTAATCCACTGAAACTTTTACTACGGACCATGTTAGTGAAATGATGACAGCATGCCAAGTCTCATCCTTTTTAGAGGTCGTTTGAATTGATTTTCAATTCCAAGGCCATTATTCTAAAAATTAATTCATTTTATGCATTAAAACTGCCAAATGAAGTCAGGAATGTTTGGAATTTCAGTATGATAGTGTGAATGCTTAAAGTTGATCATATAAAAAGTTTGGGGGTTTAAAAGATTTAAGAATAACATGATGCATTTGTGATGTGGTTGTTTTCGATCGAAACCTTGATATATCGAAAGCAATGGTCCTGTTTGTGCATGAAGTGTATCTAATTTGTCTAGTAATCCACTAAAACTTTTACCATGAACTATGTTGGTGAAATGATGGAATTATGCCAAGTCTTGTGCTTTTTAGAGGTCATTGGAATTGATTTTCAATTCCAAGGCCATTATGCTAAAAAATAATTCGTTTTATGCATTAAAATTGCCAAATGAAGTCAGAAACGTTTGAAATTTCAGTATGTTAGTGTGAATGCCTAGTGTTGATCATATAAAAAGTTTGGTATTTAAAAGATTAAAAAATAATGTGATGTCTTTGTGATGTGATTGTTTCCGATCAAAACCTCGATACTTCGAAAAGAATGGTCCAGTTTGTGCACGAAGTGTATCTAATTTGTCTAGTAGTCCACTTAAACTTTTACCACGGACCATGTTGGTGAAATGATGACAGCATACCAAGTCAAGTCCTTTTTAGACGTCATTTGAATTGATTTTCCATTCCAAGGCCATTATGCTACAAAATAGTTCGTTTTATGCATTAAAATTGTGAAATGAAGTGTGAAACGTTTGAAATTTCAGTATGTTAGTGTGAATGCTTAATGTTGATCATATAAAAATTTGGGATTTAAAAGATTTAAGAATAATGTGAAGCCTTTGTGATGTGATTGTTTTTGATCGAAACCCTGATACTTCAAAAGGAATAGTCCAGTTTGTGCATGATGTATATCTAATTTGTCTATTAATCCACCGAAACTTTTACCACGGACCATGTTTGTGAAATGATGATAGCATGCCAAGTCTAGTTCTTTTTAGAGTTCATTTGAATTAAGTTTTAATTCCAAGGCCATTATGCTAAAAACTAATTTGTTTTATGCATTAAAATTGCCAAATGAAGTAAAAGACGTTTGAAATTTCAGTATGTTAGTGTGAATGCTTAATGTTGATCATATAAAAAGTTTGGGGTTTAAAAGATTTAAGAACAACGTGATGCCTTTGTGATGTGATTGTTTCCGATCGAAATCCCGATACTTCGAAATGAATGGACGGTTTGTACATGAAGTGTATCTAATTTGTCTAGTAATCCACTGAAACTTTTACCATGGACCATGTCGGTGAAATGATGACAACATGCCAAGTCTCATCATTTTTAGAGGCCATTGGAATTGATTTTCAATTTCAAGGTCATTATGCTCAAAATAATTCATTTCATGCATTAAAATTGCCAAAATGAAGTCAGAAACGTTTGAAATTTCAGTATGTTAATGCGAATGATTAATGTTGATCATATAAAAAGCTTGGGTTGTAAAAGATCTATAAAATTTCAAACTTCAAAGTCATTTTTTACTAAAAACGATACATTAAATACATTAAAAAGCATTACTAAACAACAATTACATACACATGTTCTTAAGGTGCATTCACAGAACATAGAACACTACACATACAATAATCACCTATAAGTCTTTGATAAAAACATAGCTGACGATATTCATCACAAAACCTCTTCAACTAATGAACAGGAAAATCCCTTCAGTGCCTTCGTACGTGAAGATAAAAACGTTGTCCCCCATTTTCATGTGTAGACAAATTTCTATCACAATGTTCCACTTATGAATGAAAATAGTTCCATTTCTAGGGGAAATGTTGTATGACGACATCACCCTCTTATTCTGACCAATAGCTAGTGGTATTGGACCAACAGAGGGGATCATTTCAGTAACAACTGATGGCGACAATATCTGTTGTAAGACCAATAAAATAATTTTTACCCTGGATGAACATAAAGTTTACAAAAGTATATAAAACATGAAAGGTAAACATGTACCAGGATTTTTTCGGTACAATTCATGTTGTCCAATGTATGCACGATTAGATAACAAGATGACATCATGCATCCAGCATGATGACTCTTAACCAGCGAGTTAATCCTTCCAGCAAATTTACGAAAGACTCCAGATCTCGGCACCGAAGTTTTGGACAAGGACTACTCTTCAGTTTTTTAACTACGTGCTCAACATCGACTACATAAAAAAAACGTTTTTTTCAGTAGTTATTACAAGTTTAAACCTGAAAAATTAATTGGTAAAACAATGCAAGACAGATAAATGCAATATTTGAAAGAACACTAACATTCTTTATCAGTCCATCGATGGATCTGAGCTGGAAAAAGCACATGTATGATAAGACCAGGTTGTCTTATATCCACTAACACTTTCGTGCCAGCTTCTAGCACATAACATGAAACAAACTCTCTCCACAAATCCTTCTCAAAGTAGAGGCGACCTCCAGCTTCGGTAGTAACCTCAACTTTGAAACTATATCCATGGATCGTCTGTACGTAACCATAGCCGAGTCTTCAGACATGTACATGGCGAACTTATCTATCAAAGTTGTTGTAGCAAATCAAGGAATGATCTGCAGGAAATAGTTGGGATGAGCAACCAAATCACTAAATTCCAGCAAAAAGTTACTGTAAAAGGTTGGGGTTGGGAATGGGGGCCGACACAAGGACATACTATGCGCTTCAAGAACACATCTCTGACAATGGTGTCGAACATCCCCTGTGTGCGGCCGAGGACACACAATCCTCCCTCGTGGTGGCACTTTGGGCATTGACATTGAAACCACAAATAAGATTCAAGAAAAAACGAATCTACAATAATAGACTACATTGATTGCGAGTTAAAAGATGCGGATGAATCCTCCACTAATCTTCATCTCTGTTAGAAATACCGAAATAGGGTCTTTTGGCGGGTTCGACGACGACGACTATGTGTTGGGGAACGACTGGGGACTGCGGGGGTTGCGTCTCCAGCGGTGACGACTTCGTGGGGAGGCGATGTGTACGGACTCTTCGAGAGAGTGTGAGAGATAGAGAGACGGAGGCGAACTAGGTCCCACAACATAATGAAGTTAATTCGCGACAACTTGTTTTTTTTTCAATAATAAAATAGACTACGGAAAAAATAAACCTTGACAATGGGAAAACCTCATAAATACACTCATCCGACCTCGCCCCCAATCCATGTTCGCCATTGCACCCATCATGGCTTCTCAGTCTAAGTCTAGCTCGTCAACTACTTGGACCTCGCCATCACCCTCGGAAATCATATCACCCTCACCTCACCATTGATACGTCCCAAACGTATCTATAACTTCTGCTTGCGCCATGCATGTTTTGTGTGATATTGCTATGATCTAGATACACTTTCATACATTTTATCATATTTGGACTAACTTATTAACTCAGTGCATGATACGTCTCAAATGTATGTACTTTTCCAAACACTTTTGCTATTGTTTTCCCTCATTCTTGCATGATTTGGACGAAACTAACCCAGACTAACGTTGTTTTCACCAGATCTGTCTGTATGGTTTTATTGTGAGCAGGAAAATGGATTTTTGGACGTCCCAGAAAATTCCCAGAAAAATACCAGAAAATCCACGCACCCGAAGGAGCCAGATGCCAGAAGTGGGACCAGAGGGGAGCCCGGGGGGCCCCAGGCGCCCCCTGGCACGGCCAGTGGTGAGGCCATGCCCTCTGGCCGCCTGGGGGCCTCCCCCCTCCTCTGGTGCCCTACCTATGCTCCTATTTATTCCTGTGACGCAAAAACCCCAGAACATAAGTCGTTTTCCTAATTCTCGTCGCGGAGCCGCCGCCACCCTCTGTTCTTCTCCGGGAGGGCTAATCTGGAGGCTGTTTTGGCCTCCGGAGAGGGGAGATCATCGCTAGCGTCATCGCCATCACCACTCCATCATCCCTCCATGACTTCTCCATCCATGTGTGAGTATTTCCCTGCTGTAGGCAAAGGGGATGGTAGGGATTGGATGAGTTAGATCATGTAATAGTTTATCAGATTGTTGGGGGCATGTTGCCTATCATCTAGATTGGTGTTTATCATCTTTGCTTCAACTTGTTGCTCTTAATGATTGTCACTTTGGGCCCGAGTGCCATGATTTCAGATCTGAACCCTTTGTGTTTTCATGAATATATTTGTGTTCTCGATCCTATCTATGAGTTGTTTGCACCTGTTATAGTCCGGAACCGACGATCCCAAAGGTGACAGCTTGGGACACCAAAGGGGATGGACTATAATTTGAGGATTCCATGTATCCATTGATTGTTAATGCTTTGTTCCGGTGCTCTTTGACAGGAGCACCTTAATCTCCATGAGTTTCTTTTGACCCCGTTCGTAGCGGGATGGTAGGACAAAAGATGTTGGGCAAGTTCTTATTGCTAGCACGTACAACTACCTGTGGGATACATGCCTGATGTTTGATTTATGCCTAGATGATCTTTGCTTTTCTGTGTGCCTTGCCCCAAGTTGATTACATGACGTGTCTTATCCATGCAGCGCCCAACCATCCATCTCCCTTGCCTACAGTGTTTTTAATTCTGCTGGTTACTAGTTGTTTACTTTCGCTGTTTTACTATTACCGTTGCTATCATCACTTCCATATCGCAGTTGCTATTAATATATTGTAGCAAGTAAGTGTATCTCAGGTGCGTTGGAATTGAAAACTCCATTGTTAAATCTTGTGAATATTCTTTGGCTCCCCTTGAGTCGAATCAATAAATCGGGTTATCTTACCCGCGAAGACTATCTCGATCCCCTGCAGTTGTGGGTTATCAAGCCCTTTTTCTGGCGCCGTTGCCAGGGAGCATAGCTTTATTCACAAGTCTACTTGAAGTATTTTACCTGCTGCAATTTATCCGCCATGGGTAAGAAAGAAGACCCCAAGGTCCCGATCTTACCATCCCGTACGAGAAAAGGTATTGTTCTGAACACTAGTGCTACACTTGATTCGCCTTCAGTTATGAGAAAGTTTGCTTCACCACCACCACATGATGCCTCTACTGAATCTGTCACCATGTCCGATACTTTTGATGATGCTTCTACTACTCTTGATGATATTGGTTCGCTTAGTCACACTCTTGAGAAACAGATTGCTGCTGCTGCCAAGAAATCTGGGATTGAAATTTCCGATACTTGCTATCCTTTTGATGGGACCTACACTTATCCTGATCTAAGTAAACTCAAGGAGAGACTCCTTGATGATGATTATATTATACTTGATGATGATTTATGCAGGGAGCTAACAGAGTTTAACGACTCTGACCCTGATGCTATTAAGAAGCTGCTCGAGAAACATTCTCTGAAGAACAAGACCGTACCTGATCCTTCTTTTGCTACGTCGCCTATATTCATCAATGATCCTGATTATAATTTCTCTGTTGATCTTTCACTTATATCTATGGTTGAGGCTGACCCCTTTTATGGCAGAGAAAATGATGATGCTATTGCACACCTGACCAAACTCACTGAGTTAGGTGGCTTGTTTACTACAGATGAGAAGATACGAAACTTCTATGTTACTAAGCTTTTCCCTTTCTCTTTAAAGGAAGGTGCTAAAGCATGGTACGATGCACTACCATGTGGTTCTATTAGGAGTCCTCAGGACTTAGCTCAGTCTTTTGTTAATAAGTATTTTCCAGCTCATATGCAACATGCTGCTTTACGAAAAATTTATAACTTTACACAGTTGCAGGATGAGAACCTCCCTAAAGCTTGGGGGAGGTATTGTAGTCTGATCCAGGCTAGACCAGGCCATGGAGTCCCTAAGAATGAATTAATTGATATATATTATGCTGGTCTAACTGATGAATCTAGATTCTACTTGGACAGTTGTGCTGGTTGTGTTTTCTGGAAAAGAACACCGAACAATGCAGAAGAATTGATGGGCAAGATTTCCAAGAACCACGAAGATTGGTCCGTCCTTGAACCACCTCCACCACCAAAGAAAAGGGGCATGCTTTTACTAAGCCAAGAAGACGTGCAAGAAGCAAGGAAGTCTATTAAAGAGAAGGGTATTAAAACTAAATACATGAAGAATCTACCCCCTATTGAGAAGTTGTGTGAGCCTACCACTCACCCTCCTATGGTAGAGGTACACTCTCTTTTAGATTGCAATGCAAGTGACATTCCTCATGGTAAGCCTCCTGATCAATGTTTAGATGAGCTTGATAATTTTATTATGAAGCAGAATCACTTTAATGAAAGGATACAAAGTCAGTTGCATGATAATTCCCTTGCTATCAAAAGTTTGCTTGATGTTCTAGGAAGAGCAGTTAATGATGTTAAATGTCTTGTGAAGCATTTTCATATGGTTCAAACTCAGCTTGATCAAATTTCTAATGTGAAAAAAGATTTGCTTGCTAATAATGCCAAACAGGACATACAGGCCTTTGGGATTAAAACCCGAGGGGGAACTAGCACTCAAGATCCTCTCTATCCGGAAGGGCATCCTAAGAGGATCGAGCAAGATTCTCAAATACACGAGGAAGAAATTGTTAGCTCTCCGAAGAAGAAAAAGAAGCACAAAGAAGCTGACAATTCCAATAATCCAAATAGTATATCTACCTCCGATGCTGAGACTGAAGACGGTGCTGATCCTGAAAAGGATGGTTAAAAGAATGATCCACCTGAAGTTCGAGAAGAAGAAGCACCCGACAAACACAAGAAATACACTAGAGAAGATTTTATCGCAAGAAGACATGGGAAGGAACGAGAACCATGGGTGCAGAAACCCATGCCCTTTCCAGGTAAGTCTCTCAAAACTAAAGAAGAAGAGCATTACAATAAGTTTTGTGAGTGGATGAAACCTCTTTTCTTCAAATTCCTTTGACTGATGCTATTAAGTTACCTCCTTATTCGAGATATATGAAAGATATTGTTACTAATAAAAGAAAATTTCCTAATGAAGCAATATCTACTATGCTTGCTAACTACTCTTTTAGTGGAAAGATTCCTGAGAAGCTCGGTGATCCAGGAATACCCACCATTCCTTGTTCCATAAAGAATAATTATGTCAGGACTGCTTTATGTGATCTTGGAGCAGGAGTGAGTGTTATGCCCTTTTATCTTTACAAGGGATTATGTTTAGAAAAACTAATCCCTACAGATATCTCTCTTCAGATGGCTGATAAGTCAACAGCCGTTCCCATAGGTATTTGTGAGGATGTTCCCGTTGAAGTTGCTAATTGTTTAATCCTTACTGATTTTGTTGTGCTTGACATGCCCGAGGATGGGAGCATGTCTATTATTCTTGGTAGACCTTTTCTTAACACCGCAGGTGCTATTATTGATTGCAACAAAGGAAAGGTTACTTTCAACGTGAATGACAAAGAACACACGGTGTATTTTCCGAAGAAGATTGACAAGAGGCATGGCCACAACTCTCTAGAGAATATGAAGACCGTGAAGATTGGAGAATGGGATTGTCCTCTACATGTGCACCACAAATACAAAACCATCATGGTGGGGACAATGTCCATTAAAGTAAAGGTGCAATGATCCCTTCATAAGAAGAGAGACTTTTTGCTCTATATATCGACGGTTTGTTGGTAAGACTTGAACAACCTTGCTACTAAGCATGTTTTATATAGGTAAAAAGTGCAGCTTGTTATGTTTTCGTATGCTTTAGCTTTTATTCTCCTTGATGTACCAAGTTTATATGTTTTTGAAACTTCACAACTCTAATCACTGCTTCATGTTTTCAGAAAGTTTTGCAACTTTTTGAACTTCAAAAAATTCTTAACAGTGAAGTTATCAAAAAAATTTCAGAAAAATTATTTAAAAAATTTCCATGCCGGGAGTGACCCAGGGGAACCTGGGGCTGACCAAGGGGGGCCACCTGGCGCAGCCTGGCCCCTGGCCGCGCCCACAGGGCGCCTAGGGCCCATAGGGTAGCCAGCCAGGTAAGTCTTCTTCCTCCTCCCTTCTCTCTCTTTCTCTCCAAAAACACGAGTTCTGCACTTTGTTCTTGCGTTCTTGCTTCCCTCCGTCCAGAATTTCGATCTCTCTCTACGACCCATCATTTGAGCTGAGATTTTGGGCAAATACTCTCTGGTATGTAAATCCTTCACCCCTCCAATTAGATTTTTGATTGGTGGCCTCATTTGTGAGTATTTAGTAGCTCTTGGTGCTGTTCATATGAGCTTTCATGCATGTGTAGAAACTTATTTTCCAAGTTTTGGTGCAAGTTTATGCCTTAGGTAAGTGAGTAGAGTAGTTTGCCTCAACTCACTTTGTTTAAATCCTTGTTTTTGTGAATTGTAATTTTTTTCTTCAGAAATGAGTCTCTTTGGAAAAGCAAAGGGGTGGCTTGGGAAGAAGAAGTTCGAGCGCTCCGATCGAGTCACTAGAGCTGCAGCTTCACCCTCAGCAGCTAGGGTGAGCTGCAATGAAGATCATGTGCCCCTGGAGCTGTTGGAAGAAACAAATCCATCATGCGCAATGATGTATCCGTGCGATGATTTTCTTACAGCTGCAGGAATTAAGGAGGAATTTTACGGCCTTTGTGCCAATGCAGGTTTGACTCGGCTAGCTTTATGCCGTGTGGTGCAATACAAAAAGCTTACCTCCTGTTTTGTTAACAGTTTTTGCTATAACCATGATGCGGGAACCGTCGAGTTCAAACTTTATAATGATCTCATAACCATGTCTTTGGCACAGTTTTGTGATATAATAGGTGTGCCGAACGTTGGTCAGACAGCTAAGATGACCATGCAGCCTTCCGGGTTGAGGACCCTCTTCAACTCCCTTTGCTGCCAGGAGGAGACCGATATTCGGCGCACGAAGATTTCCAGCATCCTGTTTCCACACCTCAGGTATTTTGCGTATTTTGTTGCTACAGGGGCGTTGGCTCGTGATAACACGAGAAATGGTTCTGCACCAGATTTCGCCATTTATTCGAACGCCCTCTCTGGTAAGAATGAGGTAAATGTGGGTGCCTTTATTGCTCGGCGTCTTGTTACGAACAGTAACAAGGGCGATTTATATGGTGGCGTTTACGCCACACTTATCCTTGAGTCTCTTGAGCGCACCCCGCATCCTGATGATGTTCCCTTTTCATACGCGAGTCTCGATCTTGCGGCTATGAACAGGCATAAGTTTGTTACCATGACTTCTCAGTTTGGTAACCTTGATTATATTTTGAGGTTTGAAAGGACTATTACTCGTGAGATTCGTCTACCTGCACCACTTTTGTTTGATAACACTCACATGAACGGATGGTCCTTCAACGAAATTCAGTTCGATGAGTTCATGGCTAATTACCAGCCGCATAACCCCATGGAGGGGGTTGTGCCCGACGAGGAGGACCATGGTGAGTTCCCACCTTTCCAAGGAGAGACCTTCAACGAGCATGGCGAGGGATCTTCTTCCGCTTGGAGCGCATGACCTTCCTCTTGGGAGGATCCGAGGACCTCGGTGTACGCACCGGAGGGCTCATACGACTCCTGGACTTACCGTTACCCCGGAGCAGGAGGCTCCTGGGGGCAGTAGCTGCTACCAACTTAGGCCAAAAGCCTAAGCTTGGGGGAGTATGTGTCCTTCTCACCTTTCCATTGTATTATCCGTTTTTATTTTGTTTGCTTTGACCTTTTCGAAGTTTTTGCCCGTTCTTCTTTGTTCTTTTATTTTTCAAAAACAACAAAAAGATTTCTCTTTCCTTTTTCTTTCGTTTAACCTTTGAAAAATCCAAAAATATTTTCTTTTCTCTCTTTAGTTTGCTTTGTTGCAGAGTTCAACTCGAGTCCGTGATGGCATTCACATTTGATTATATATTTCCCACGTTCGGTCGTGCAAGAGACAAGGAAGTAATGATGAAGATCGACGAAAGGGATGCAACAAGGAAAACCGGTATGAACTCTTCTTGTTTCTACCTTTGTACATATGCTTGTACTTATGATTTAGAGACCAGCTTGTAGAGACATAAGTGTTGTTTTTACAATGCTTTCCCAGTGTTCATGCTTTCCTTGTGGCTAATCCCAAATAGCTAGAGTACATAATGTGTTGTTGAAATGATTTACATGCATTGCATTGTTCATGGTTTGGCATACTGAAGTGGTATTTCCCTTTGGAGAATTCTTGGATTGACTTGTCACATGCTTACACATGTTTATGACTGAAAAGTCTACTATGCCTTGATGATCTTTGAATTTCAGAATAGTCATATCATTTTCATGCCTGATTCAATGTTACTTTGTCGCTCTGCATGATTATGACTGTTATTGCTCTCTAGTTGGTTGCTTCCCAGTCTTTTGCTAGCCTTCGCTCGCACTAAGCATGTTCATCCAAAATCCTTGAAACCAGTTTTTCCATATGAGTCCACCATACCTTCCTATGTGGTATTTACCGGCCATCCTAACGAAGACTTTCTTGTACCATCTCGAAATTATTCAAAAGAATTCTTGTTTTGTGCCTCTGTTTTAGCTCATGAGGAAGTAGTATGTAATTCATGACCGTCTTATGTTAGACATGTTTTATCCCGGGATTGCATGTCTAATCTGCAAACCCCAATACGAGGAGAGACTGGCATGAGTGCGCCCAGCTCACAAAAGATAATCACAACCAACAAACCTTACTAAACGCTTTGTCTATGAGAAATCTGAAAACTTTGGCAGTGATAAACAAAGGAGATTAAGGGGATGCGATCGTCTCCATCTTGGGAGACGTTCCTCTAAACATGTCTAGCGTAAGAGGCGATTGAGTTGTCTGCTAGCATTCGTCAACGAAGCATGCATATCCCAAAACACCTTTTTATCTCTGTTTTCAAAACCAAGAGCTCTGGTACAAGTTTAGTCTTTGCTTGCATTCACGGGTTTTCAACCTTTCCATCAAACTCCACGGTTCGAGAGTCTCCACCTTCTTTCTTCAAAGCACCAACTAGGAGAGCATAATTGTCTTTCTGAGTGTAATGTGCATTGTCCCAAAGTATTACATTGTCTTTTGCATGATTGTGGTATTATTTATTCTGAAGTTCTTAGTTCTAGTCTCCTTTAAAACTCCAGAGGAGTTTCTGCATTTATGTTTTGCTTCACTCTTGGAGGCTAGCGAAATACCACTCTAGTATGTTCAAGCTTTGAGCATTGTAATCCTGTCTTGATTTTCAGTATCATATTATTTGCTTTCTGTTTTTTTAGATTGATCACTTGAAAGAAGGATTGCTTCGTGCATTGTCTTCATAGCATTGTTTTGATACTTGCTAAATTCTTATCGTAATGCATGCTTATATACATCTATTGAAGCAAAAGAGTTTGTCAAAGTTTTCTTTGTCGCGTTCAGTTCGTTGTACTGAATTTCTTGAGGACAAGCAATATGCTAAGCTTGGGGGGTTGATACGTCTCAAACGTATCTACTTTTCCAAACACTTTTGCTATTGTTTTTCCCTCATTCTTGCATGATTTTGAAGAAACTAACCCGGACTAACGCTGTTTTCAGCAGAGCTGTCTGTATGGTTTTATTGTGCGCAGGAAAATGAATTTTTGGACGTCCCAGAAAATTCCCAGAAAAATACCAAAAAATCCACGCACCCGAAAAAGCCAGATGCCAGAAGTGGGACCAGAGGGGAGCCCAGGGGGCCCCAGGCGGCCCCCTGGCACGACCAGGGGTGGGGCCGCGCCCTCTGGCCGCCTGGGGGCCTCCCCCCTCCTCTGGTGCCCTACTAATGCTCCTATTTATTCCCGTCACGCGAAAACCCCAGAACAGAAGTCGTTTTCCAAATTCTCGTCGCGGAGCCGCTGCCACCCTCTTTTCTTTTCCGGGAGGGCTAATCTGGAGGCTGTTTTGGCCTCCGGAGAGGGGAGATCATCGCCATCGTCATCGCCATCACCACTCCATCATCCCTCCATGACTTCTCCATCCATGTGTGAGTAATTTTCTGCTGTAGGCAAAGGGGATGGTAGGGATTGGATGAGTTAGATCATGTAATAGTTTATCAGATTGTTGGGGGCATGTTACCTATCATCTAGATTGGTGTTTATCATCTTTGCTTCAACTTGTTGCTCTTAATGATTGTCACTTTGGGCCCGAGTGCCATGATTTCAGATCTGAACCCTTTGTGTTTTCATGAATATATTTGTGTTCTTGATCCTATCTATGAGTTGTTTGCACCTGTTATTGTCCGGAACCGGCGATCCCTAAGGTGACAGCTTGGGACACCAAATGGGATGGACTATAATTTGAGGATTCCATGTATCCATTGATTGTTAATGCTTTGTTCCGGTGCTCTTTGACAGGAGCACCTTAATCTCCATAAGTTCCTTTTGGCCCCGTTCCTAGCGGGATGCTAGGACAAAAGATGTTGTGCAAGTTTGTAACAGCCCAGTTTTCACAAAAATTAAAATTTTTGTTTTCGGTGTGAATTGTTTGATTGTTTGATTTGTTTGCGGTGTTTGCATCCCCGATTTATAAATCGGCGATTATTTTCCCCCCTCTTATCTCGTACCGGACGGAGACCGACCCTTGCCACCTCGACACTCGACCTTTGCGACACCGGGTTTCACCCGATCACCGTCGCGAAAACCGCACGAGACCAGCCGCAGCCAACGGAATGAAAAAACCCCGTTTAATAATTAATCGGATTATTTTTATAACGTGTCGGAAAGAGTTTTCGGAACGGTTCCAGCGCGAGGTGAACGCCGCCGGCTCGACGCACCGATCGCGCAGTTCGAAGTTTTACCCGAATCGGAGGTACTGCGGAACCCCGGCGGTCAGAAACGTGAGCACCGCGCGCGCGAGATAAAAACTGGGGATGTTTTTGCAAACTGCTAGCCACCGGGGCTATATAAAGATCACCACACTCCCACCCCTAGGCAGCCCCCAGATCTGATTTAGCACCATTTTCCCCCAATTTTCGCAGCAAACCCTAACCTCAGATCTGGAAAACTGCCCCCTACGATCTAGACCGTCAGATCCGGAGATCCAACGGCCCAGATCGGCTCCACCACTCACCTCTCTCTCTCCTCCCATCTCTCCACCGTGCCCCAACCGTGGAGACGCCGCGCGCTGCCTCCGGTCGCCGGAGACAACCAGTGCGCCACCACCGGCAGCCGGACCTCTCCTCCTCTAGCTCCTCTCCCTCTCTCACCCCCGCCGCATCCTCTCTCTGCAATGGCCGCCGTCGAGGTCGCCAGGGGCCGTCGCGCCATGGCAGCCGGCTCGGGGCTGAGCCGAGCTCACCCGCGGCTACCCGAGGCCCGCCGCCCTTGGGTCCGGCGCCAGGACGCGCCTGGCCGCCTCATCCCACCTGCCGAAGACCTGCGCCGCCAGCCTCCTCGCCGGCGCGCCACCGGCAGCGCCCGCCGCCGGCCGTCGTTCCTGTCGGGAGCGGCCTCCCGGTCCAGCCGTCGCTGGAGACCCAAGTGGGCCGGCCTGCTCGCGCCCCCAGCGGCCCATCTCGCCCAGCGCGGCCCAAGCCGCAGCCCATGCGCCCTCCCCAGCCAGTCCAGGCCAGATGGGCCGTGGCCCATGGGTGAACTGCCCTCTTTTTTTCCTTTTTTATTATTTCTATTTATTCTGTTGGGCCCAGTAGATTCGGCCCGTTTAGTTTTTTTTTCTGCTGCTAGGTTTTATTTTTTATTTTTTTGGCAGATTGTATTAGCTTTTTGCGGTGCCCGTAACTTTTTAACCGTAGCTCCGATCGCGACGCGTAAAATATGAAACTTGCTTAGTTTTGTGTGTAGTTTATAAAATGTTGCTTGTTGCCATGTTTGACTTTGTTTACATGCTGTTTACCTGCTAATTACACTGCCTGCCACTGTAAACTGTAATTGCAATAACTTTTTAACCGTTGCTCCGATTAAAATGTTCTTTATATGTAACTTGACTAGAATTTCGTGTAGATTATGTTTATGCTGTTCTTGCTTGCTAATAAAAATAATAAAATATGTTTAGGGGCAAAACAGTACCAGATGCAATATTTATTGTGGGGTCCGCAATAGTTTGCCATGTCTAGGATTTCACCCCACTTAAATTGACTAGTTTAGGTAGTTTATATTTTTCTCCACTTCTTGCCATGCTTCTGTGCTTGCCATGTTAACAACCTTTTGCTCACCTTGTGTAGCTAAACAACTTGAACCGATTCTAAATGTGCGGTATCGTCGTGTGTGACGAGTACTCCACTTAAATTGTTAGTAACCGCTCTCGACGGTAGGTGCGATGTCTCGTGTTGCTTCTTGTTGATGCTGGCTCGTGTTTTCTCCGTAGTAATAGTGGTGCACCATTGATTGCTTTCCAGTATTTACTTCTTGTGTGCTCCCGCGGGTACCTCTCGGAGACGATGCGAGCTTGCGATCGGCTACACCTTCGGAACCCGACTTATCAACAGGCAGGGACTATACATTACTTATGATCCATTCTATTTCAACCAGCGGTTTGCATGCTAGTCTAGGTTAGGTTCGATGTTTGATCCTACCACATGTTTACATCCTCTTTCAAACCGATACAGCCATGTCCCTTCCCAGCAAACCTTGTGCTGCTATGTTACTATTTCTCGTTGCTCAGCCCCTGCTTAGTATGCATGCTTAGGATGCTACGATGTTACCCTGTTACTCCTTGGTTTGGGATATCACATTATTATATTATTGTTGTTGATGATATGATTATTATAAATGTTGACTATATTCGACGAAGGATGGAAGGTCTAGGCTATCCCGCCCCGACGCTTTGTTCCATTCGAGTCACCTAGGATCCGAGTTTCGGGTATTGGTTTTAAGACTGAGCGTGCCTAACCGCATGTGGGATTTTATGGGGTCCCCTTTTCTTACCTTTCTAGCTTCAAACATTTCTAGTGGTGGCCCGAGCTGATTTACCATTTGAAACCCCATGTGTGTGCTTGGTGGATCCCCTCACAATTTTTAAACAACCCGGACCAGCGGAGACATGGTTTCCCTGTTGGTCCACCTTTGACCGGCGAGGGCCCGAGGCCTCATGTGAGGCGTCTCGGTAACCCAAACCCTGTTGAGACGGAAGAGTCCGATCCGAGAGCGCGGCCAGCTTTTGGATTGGGTGTCGACTCCCCGAGGGCCACCCGGATTTGTTCGTTGTTACTTAGAGGGACCTGTCGTTTCGGATCTCTTGGAACTAAATCATAAAATGGTTGCCTGTGATGGGTAGCAACTGAGAGAGATGGACGTGCGTGCGGAGCCTTGTAATGGGCAGTTGGTACACCCCTACAGGGTTAAATCTTTTCGAGAAGCCGTGTCCACGGTTATGGACGACTTGAGACCTACTCCTTGTTCATAGACAACAACAACTGAGATAATCTTAATATAACTTGATCAATGTGTGTGTGCCTTGACTGCTTCTTCTTCGTCGGGATGCGAAGAGGAGGACAAGGATAGGATAGGTGTTATGTTTGCGTAGTAGGTGGATAGCAGACTTGTTGGAGGCGATTCCTCATCGAATGCTTGGCTTCTTATCTTACTCTCTAGATCGTTAGCCACTTCATAAATGCTAGTGCGGCAGCAACCTCACCACTTACCCCTTCCTTACCGTAAACTACTAGTTGTCCTAGAATGACGAGTGATGAAGTCCTTGCTGGGTCAGTTGACCACTACAGTTGGATGCTGAGTACTTCTGTACTCATGATACTACCCCCAAATTTTTTTCAGGGTTCTTGATCGACAACAGGTAGGGTGATCGACGTTTCACGTGGAGACTCGACGACGACTAGTTAGGCGGATCCCGGCGGAGGGATTGGACCCGTGTGGTTATGGGGATCGATGTTTTTCTCTTTCCCAGTAGGCATTTGATTGTAGTCTGTACTCAGACATGTATCTTCCGCTGTTGTATGGTATTAAGGCAGTTGTATGCCGATTGTATGAGATGTTGTATCTATGTATCTGTAATGTTGTGATATCATGTTGGAAATCCGGGGCATATGGCTATGTCATATGTCGCGGTGGGACCGATATGTGCTTCGTCCCCGGATTTGGATGGAAACATTTAGATCTGGAACAGTACCGCATATCGGGCCTTACCACTTGGTATCAGAGCCTTACCGACCGTAGGATCCCCTCTCTGGCCGAAGTCGAGTCTAGAAAAAAATATATTTTGTAGTTACTAAGTTAATTATCAGAGAATAGAAATCTTTTTACTCCTTACCCTTGCTCTGGTCAGGACAAGTGTCGTAAGTGTTTTACTCTCGCCTTACCCCCTTCAAAACTATAGGATCTCGAGTGTGTGGAGTATCGGAACCGTTACAATACTTTGCTTGGGAAGTATTGTCTCGATTCCGATCTCAGGTGGGAATTCCTGTAGTACCTTTAGTTTCTCCGGTTTCGGATATCATCTGGGTCGTCCTTTTCCATCCCTCCTTTTACCGGTGTTTTTACGACTTGCGTCGAAAATCACTATCCCTTGATCTGGTTTTCGCGATCGTTCTTCCTCTTGTCACTGACGTTTTCGTTATTCCGACGATGTCGTCTCCCTGCGGAAAGTTTCTCGACCAAAGTTCGACGTTGACATGGAGCAGAGTCTCTTGTTTGTGGTGTTGAAGATCGTCGACTCTATTTTCTCTACCCCCTCTCCCCTGGATCGTCCTGGATCTCGGGACGAGATCCCTTGTTGGTGGTGTTGTATTGTAACAGCCCAGTTTTCACAAAAATTAAATTTTTTGTTTTCGGTGTGAATTGTTTGATTGTCTGATTTGTTTGCGGTGTTTGGATCCCCGATTTATAAATCGGCGATTATTTTACCCCCTCTTATCTCGTACCGGACGGAGACCGACCCTTGCCACCTCGACACTCGACCTTTGCGACACCGGGTTTCACCCGATCACCGTCGCGAAAACCGCATGAGACCAGCCGCAGCCAACGGAACGAAAAAACCCCTGTTTAATAATTAAACGGATTATTTTTATAGCATGTCGGAAAGTGTTTTCGGAACGGTTCCAGCGCGAGGTGAACGCCGCCGGCTCGACGCACCGATCGCGCAGTTCGAAGTTTTACACGAATCGGAGGTACTGCGGACCCCCGGCGGTCAGAAACGTGAGCACCGCGCGCGCAAGATAAAAACCGGGGATGTTTTTGCAAACTGCTAGCCACCGGGGCATATAAAGACCACCACAATCCCACCCCTAGGCATCCCGCAGATCTGATTTAGCACCATTTTCCCCCAATTTTCGCAGCAAACCCTAACCTCAGATCTGGCAAACTGCCCCCTACGATCTGGACTGTCAGATCCGGAGATCCAACAGCCCAGATCGGCTCCACCACTCACCTCTCTCTCTCCTCCCATCTCTCCACCTCGCCCCAACCGTGGAGCCGCCGCGCACTGCCTCTGGTCGCCGGAGCCGACCAGCGCGCCACCACCGGCAGCCGGACCTCTCCTCCTCTAGCTCCTCTCCCTCTCTCACCCCCGCCGCATCCTCTCTCTGCAGGGGCAGCCGTCGAGGTCGCCAGGGGCCGTCGCACCATGGCAGCCGGCTCGGGGCTGAGCCGAGATCACCCGCGGCCACCCGAGGCCCGCCGCCCTTGGGTCCGCCGCCAGGACGCGCCTGGCCGCCTCATCCCGCCTGCCGAAGACCTGCGCCGCCAGCCTCCTCGCCGGCGCACCACCGGCAGCGCCCGCCGCCGGCCGTCGTTCCTGTCGAGAGCGGCCTCCCGGTCCAGCCTTCGCTGGAGACCCAAGTGGGCCGGCCTGCTCGCGCCCGCAGCGGCCCATCTCGCCCTGCGCGGCCCAAGCCGCAACCCAAGCGCCCTCCCCAGCCAGCCCAGGCCAGATGGGCCGTGGCCCATGGGTGAGATGCCCTCTTTTTTTACTTTTTTTATTATTTCTATTTATTCTGTTGGGCCTAGTAGATTCGGCCCGTTTAGTTTTTTTCTGCTGCTAGGTTTTTTTTATTTTTTTGGGAGATTGTATTAGCTTTTTGCGGTGCCCGTAACTTTTTAACGTAGCTCCAATCGCGACGCGTAAAATATGAAACTTGCTTAGTTTTGTGTGTAGTTTAATAAAATGTTGCTTGTTGCCATGTTTGACTTTGTTTACATGCTGTTTACCTGCTAATTACACTGCGTGCCACTATAAATTGTAATTGCAATATCTTTTTAACCGTTGCTCCGATTAAAATGTTCTTTATATGTAACTTGACTAGAATTTCGTGTAGATTGTGTTTATGCTGTTCTTGCTTGCTAATAAAAATAATAAAATATGTTTAGGGGCAAAACAGTACCAAATGCAATATTTATCGTGGGGTCCGCAATAGTATGCCATGTCTAGGATTTCACCCCACTTAAAATGACTAGTTTAGGTAGTTTATATTTTCTCCACTTCTTGCCATGCTTCTGTGCTTGCCATGTTAACAACCTTTTTCTCACCTTGTGTAGCTAAACAACTTGAACCGATTCTAAATGTGCGGTATCGTCGTGTGTGACGAGTACTCCACTTAAATTGTTAGTAACCGCTCTCGACGGTAGGTGTGATGTCTCGTGTTGCTTCTTGTTGATGCTTGCTCGTGTTTGCTCCGTAGTAATAGTGGTGCACCGTTGATTGCTTTCCAGTATTTACTTCTTGTGTGCTCCCGCGGGTACCTCTCGGAGAAGATGCGAGCTTGCGATCGGCTACACCTTCGGAACTCGACTTATCAACAGGCAAGGACTATACATTACTTATGATCCATTATATTTCAACCAGCGGTTTGCATGCGAGTCTAGGTTAGGTTCGATGTTTGATCCTACCACATGTTTACAACCTCTTTCAAACCGATACAGCCATGTCCCTTCCCAGCAAACCTTGTACTGCTATGTTACTATTGCTCGTTGCTCAGCCCCTCCTTAGTATGCATGCTTAGGATGCTACGATGTTACCCTGTTACTCCTTGGTTTTGGATATCACATTATTATATTATTGTTATTGATGATATGATTATTATAAATGTTGACTATATTCCACAAAGGATGGAAGGTCTAGGCTATCCCGCCCCGACGCTTTTTTCCATTCGAGTCACCTAGGATCCGAGTTTCGGGTATTGGTTTTAAGACTGAGCGTGACTAACCGCGTGTGGGATTTTATGGGGTCCCCTTTTCTTACCTTTCTAGCTTCAAACATTTCTAGTGGTGGCCCGAGCTGATTTACCATTTGAAACCCTGTGTGTGTGCTTGGTGGATCCCCTCGCAATTTTTAAACAACCCGGACCAGCGGAGACATGGTTTCCCTGTTGGTCCACCTTTGACCGGCGAGGGCCCGAGGCCTCACGTGAGGCGTCTCGATAACCCAAACCCTGTTGAGACGGAAGAGTCCGATTCGAGAGCGCGGCCAGCTTTTGGATTGGGTGTCGACTTCCCGGGGGCCACCCGGATTTGTTCGTTGTTAGTTAGAGGGACCTGTCGTTTCGGATCTCTTGGAACTAAATCATAAAATGGTTGCCTGTGATGGGTAGCAACTGAGAGAGATGGACGTGCGTGCGGAGCCTTGTAATGGGCAGTTGGTACACCCCTGCAGGGTTAAATCTTTTCGAGAAGCCGTGTCCACGGTTATGGACGACTTGGGACCTACTCCTTTTTCATAGACAACAACAACTGAGATAATCTTAATATAACTTGATCAACGTGTGTGTGCCTTGACTGCTTCTTCTTCGTCGGGATGCGAAGAGGAGGACAAGGATAGGATAGGTGTTATGTTTGCGTAGTAGGTGGATAGAAGACTTGTTGGAGGCGATTCCTCATCGAATGCTTGGCTTCTTATCTTACTCTCTAGATCGTTAGCCACTTCATAAATGCTAGTGCGGCAGTAACCTCACCACTTACCCCTTCCTTACCGTAAACTACTAGTTGTCCTAGAATGACGAGTGATGAAGTCCTTGCTGGGTCAGTTGACCACTACAGTTGGATGCTGAGTACTTCTGTACTCATGATACTACCCCCAAAATCTTTTCAGGGTTCTTGATCGACAACAGGTAGGGTGATCGACGTTTCACGTGGAGACTCGACAACGACTAGTTAGGCGGATCCCGGCGGAGGGCCTGGACCCGTGTGGTTATGGGGATCGATGTTTTTCTCTTTCCCAGTAGGCATTTGATTGTAGTCTGTACTGAGACATGTATCTTCCGCTGTTGTATGGTATTAAGGCAGTTGTATGCCGATTGTATGAGATGTTGTATCTATGTATCTGTAATGTTGTGATATCATGTTGGAAATCCGGGGCATATGGCTATGTCATATGTCGCGGTGGTACCGATATGTGCTTCATCCCCGGATTTGGATGGAAACATCTAGATCTGGAACAGTACCGCATATCGGGCCTTACAACTTGGTATCAGAGCCTTACCGACCGTAGGATCCCCTCTCTGGCCGAAGTCGAGTCTAGAAAAATATATATTTTGTAGTTACTAAGTTAGTTATCGGAGAGTAGAAATCTTTTTACCCCTTACCCTTGCTCTGGTCAGGACAAGTGTCATAAGTGTTTTACTCTCGCCTTACCCCCTTCAAAACTATAGGATCTCGAGTGTGTGGAGTATCGGAACCGTTACAATACTTTGCTTGGGAAGTATTGTCTCGATTCCGATCTCAGGTGGGAATTCCTGTAGTACCTTTAGTTTCTCCGGTTTCAGATATCATCTGGGTCGTCCTTTGCCATCCCTCCTTTTACCGGTGTTTTTACGACTTGCGTCGAAAATCACCATCCCTTGATCTGGTTTTCGCGATCGTTCTTCCTCTTGTCACTGACGTTTTCGTTATTCCGACGATGTCGTCTCCCTGCGGAAAGTTTCTCGACCAAAGTTCGACGTTGACATGGAGCAGAGTCTCTTGTTTGTGGTGTTGAAGATCGTCGACTCTCTTTTCTCTATCCCCTCTCCCCCGGATCGTCCTGGATCTCGGGACGAGATCCCTTGTTGGTGGAGTTGTATTGTAACAGCCCAGTTTTCACAAAAATTAAAAATTTTGTTTTCGGTGTGAATTGCTTGATTGTCTGATTTGTTTGTGGTGTTTGCATTCCTGATTTATAAATCGGCGATTAATTTCCCCCCTCTTATCTCGTACCGGACGGAGACCGACCCTTTCCACCTCGACACTCGACCTTTGCGACATCGGGTTTCACCCGATCACCGTCGCGAAAACTGCACGAGACCAGCCGCAGCCAACGGAACGAAAAAACCCCGTTTAATAATTAAACGGATTATTTTTATAGCGTGTCGGAAAGTGTTTTCGGAACGGTTCCAGCGCGAGGTGAACGCCGCCGGCTCGACGCACCGATCGCGTAGTTCGAAGTTTTACCCGAATCGGAGGTACTGCGGACCCCCGGCGGTCAGAAACGTGAGCACCGCGCGCGCGAGATAAAAACCGGGGATGTTTTTGCAAACTGCTAGCCACCGGGGCTATATAAAGACCACCACACTCCCACCCCTAGGAAGCCCCCAGATCTGATTTAGCACCATTTTTTCCCCAATTTTCGCAGCAAACCCTAACCTCAGATCTGGAAAACTGCCCCCTACGATCTGGACCGTCAGATCTGGAGATCCAACGGCCCAGATCGGCTCCACCACTCACCTCTCTCTCTCCTACCATCTCTCCACCGCGCCCCAACCGTGGAGCCGCCGCGCGCTGCCTCCGGTCGCCGGAGCCGACCAGCGCACCACCACCGGCAGCCGGACCTCTCCTCCTCTAGCTCCTCTCCCTCTCTCACCCCCGCCGCATCCTCTCTCTGCAGGGGCCGCCGTCGAGGTCGCCAGGGGCTGTCGCGCCATGGCAGCCGGCTCGGGGCTGAGCCGAGCTCACCCGCGGCCACCCGAGGCCTGCCGCCCTTGGGTCCGCTGCCAGGACGCGCCTGGACGCCTCATCCCGCCTGCCGAAGACCCGCGCCGCCAGCCTCCTCACCGGCGCGCCACCGGCAGCGCCCGCCGCCGGCCGTCGTTCCTGTCGGGAGCAGCCTCCCGGTCCAGCCGTCGCTGGAGACCCAAGTGGGCCGGCCTGCTCGCGCCCCCAGCGGCCCATCTCGCCCAGCGCGGCCCAAGCCGCAGCCCAAGCTCCCTCCCCAGCTAGTCCAGGGCAGATGGGCCGTGGCCCATGGTTGAGCTGCCCTCTTTTTTTTCATTTTTTTATTATTTCTATTTATTCTGTTGGGCCCAGTAGATTCGACCCGTTTAGTTTTTTTTTCTGCTGCTAGGTTTTTTTTATTTTTTTGGCAGATTGTATTAGCTTTTTGCGGTGCCCGTAACTTTTTAACCGTAGCTCCGATCGCGACGCGTAAAATATGAAACTTGCTTCGTTTTGTGTGTAGTTTAATAAAATGTTTCTTGTTGCCATGTTTCACTTTGTTTACATGTTTTTTACCTGCTAATTACACTGCCTGCCATTGTAAACTGTAATTGCAATAACTTTTTAACTTCCCCTCCACCATGGACGCTTGCCGGATGTGCCGTGAGTAGTTTCCTTTGGACCATGGGTCCGTGGTCAGTAGCTATGTGATGTTCTCCTCCCCTCTTTTTTCTTCATGGTTTAGACGTCGTGAGCTGCCCTACATGATCGAGACACATATGTACTCTTTCTGCTGTTGCTATGCTGGGTTTGATGGGATCTGATGTATTATGAGATTATGTTAAGATTGTGATAGAGTAATATATTTGGTTCTTATATTTTATATTTTTGTTCCTAAGTAATTATTGCATGTTCTAGGGGATGTGCTATTGCCACAAGGGGGAAAAACGGTGCTTGTAACCGTGGTTGCAAGGATTGTTTACTTTACGCACAATGCTTTTTAATGTAGTTTTCTGTAGCTTTGGGTTTACACTTTGGGTGGGGCTCGCCACTTAATACCAGCGAGATGTTCTGGATATATATCTCAAGGTGGATGATTAGTAGTAGATGCAGTTGGATTTTGGTCTACTTATTTTGGCGTACTGACCATGCTTTTGAGCCTCTTCCTTTCTTTTTAGCATAGTTAGCATTGCGGCGCATTTATGATCCTATCAATTGCCCATCTGTAATTTGTTTACCTCGCATAGCAGTTTTATCGTCTTTTGGGAGAGAGACATCACTAGTGAACATCACGGGACCCCGGTCCATATTCTCATCATTGTTTACACACTTATGTACTTTCTTGCTTTTAATTTCAGTTGCTATCATTATCATTATTTGTTGCGTTGATCCTTTGTAAACAACAAGGCCGGAGAGATTGACGACCTCTCTGTACTCGTTGGGAGCAAAGTTACTTGTGTTGTGTGCAGGTCCACGTCAGTTGCGCCGCTGACACCTACTTATCATATCCAGAGTCCTACTGGAGACAAACCTTGGTATCTTCACCAAGGGAAATTTGTCGTTATCCTACATCACACTTTCCACTTGGGGTAACCAACGAGGAGAGGCGTTGCACTAGTCAACCCTCTTGTCATCAAGCGAATTTCTGGCGCCGTTCCCGGGGACTCCGAGTGCTAAGATAGGGGAGTTGCTCACTACCTTTTACCTTTGCTTTTTAGTCTTGTTAGTTTACCTTTCCCATTTTCATTTTTGCTTTTGTGTCTTTATGAAAAACCAAAAAAATTAGTTGCTACCTTTTGCCTTTGTCTTGCTTTGCCTAGTGATGCTATCCTCACCATGGGTGCTGAACCACCCAAATATGGTAGGATGGACATGTTTCACCTGGATCGTCTTTGATCAATTTGTTCTCGCGCTAAAAAACAAACCGACTTGGTTGAGGGAAAATCATTGGATGAGCATGCTCATTATACGCGGCACCGCCTATCTCAGAAAGGGAAACACTTAGGGACCAAATACAAACTTCTTATTGCTATGTTAAGTGTTTGTGCTACATTTATGATTTTACTTGCTGCTCTAATATAGATCGTCAACACCTTCCTTTCCAATGTGAGTTCAATGAAAATGAGATCATATCCTCTTATGCTAAAGGTGTTTATGATTACTTTGATGTTGAAAAGATTGAAGAATTTGGTACTTTTAAGGGTGCTTATGATATTGCTTCTTTGATTGAAAAGTATTACGATACTATTTATAAGTGAGAACTTTACAGTTCTTGCTTATTTCTTTGAGAATTATATTTGCAATGATTATATTGAGGATTCTAAAAACAAAATGTTTGCTGCCCAAAAAGAGGCCAACGGTTGCTATGAAGAGGAATCCTATTATTCCGAGGACTTAGTTGATACGTCCCTTTCTGATGAACTTAATACTTGTTTTGTTGATGGCCAAGAGGATGATGCTTACAAAAATGAAATTGCTATAGTTCCTTATGTTAAACACGAAATTATTGCTATTGCACCCACACTTGATCTCCCTATTATCCTTTTTAAATATCCAACTATTCCGGAGAATTTTGCTCTTATTAAGGCTCAATGTGATGGGTTGCATTTATCTTATGATCCTAAAGACCGTGTTGAAAACTATACAGGTGTGCTTGTAGGTCATGAACAACATGATTTATGTGATAGTTATATTCTTGATGTTGTTCATGACACTACTGAAAATTACTTTGAGAGAGGAAAGCTTGGTTATATAAACTTCCATGTTACAAAAACACCTCTCTTTATGTTGAAAGTTTTGAAGTTGTTGTTGTTCCACCTTCCTATGCATGTCACTTTGTGCTTATTTGATTTATTTTCTTACAAGATTCCTACGCGTAGGAAGTAGGTTAGGCTTAAATGTGTTCCATATCTTCTTCTTGATGCTCTCTTTTGGTTCAAATCCTTATTCTTATGAGAGCATCTTTTATAATCTTCATGCCTAGCTAAAAGGCGTAAAAGAAAGCGCTTGTTGGGAGGCAACCCAAGGTGTTTTTACTTCTTTTTTAGTGGTATTAATGATTTTTACTACTGTAGCAACATCATTTTATCTTTATTTTCAAGCTTTGTGCCAAGTTATTGCCTCTTATGACAAGGGAAGCAAAAGTTGTGACATGTTGTCCAGAAAACAGATTCTGTCTTCTTGACGTAAAAAATCTGAAAAAATCACCAGTTCATCTTTTTGAGCTGAAATTTTTACACAACATGATCTATACAATTTTGAAACTTTCGTAACTTCTGAGTTTTTCTATTTGAGTTGCAGAAGTGCCCCGAAAAAATTCTCTACTACCTGCTGTTCTGTTTTTCACAGATTCTGCCACGTTTTGCCTCTCCTTACTTTTGCAAACCTTAAGCTTGCTTTTTATTTGAATTTTTTTTTGGCAATCTTGAGAAACAGTAGCTCTTCAAGAATATCTTTATATCCAGTGGGGAAAAATTATTTTATTAAGGTAACTAACCTCTCTAATCAGCTTACGATGAGTTATGTATGAAGGGAGTTTTCAAGTGTGCGATGGAAGATGATGAAAGATGATCCAGGAGTGTCAAACGCTCAAGCTTGGGGATGCACCCATGCATCCCCAATAAATATTCAAGGAGACTCAAGCGTCTAAGCTTGGGGATGTCCCTGTGCATCCCCTTCTCCATGAACAATCATAAGTTCGTCCTTCGTCTCACTATATTTTTATCACTTCGTGCGTTATGTGCTATGCTTGGAGCGCCTCGCTCTTAGGTGTTATTTTTAGTTTTCTTTAGCTTTTCTTGCTGTTCATAACAAGTTAGACCCCAGCTTACTTTTTGTGGGAGAGAAACACGCTCCACTTCAATCTAGAACACATCATAGGATTTTCCATGCCTATCTTTTTACTATTGTGTGTTCTTTATCTTTTCGTAGCTATTGCCATGTTTAGTTTTAGTCTTAGTTTTTCTTTAACAAGAGCCCTAGGTTTTGTTTAGTTTGTTGCTGGAACTCTCTTTATTTTTCATGTTTACCTTGTTAAGAGAGTTTGTTGTTGCACTGAGTTGTGTCTTGTCTTGAAAGTAGGTAATGGAGGTTGCTATTTAATTTTAGTAGTAACTTGCAATAGTTTTGAGGTATTGTTGTGAGTAATGTTTGAACTTTTGGTGTCAAGAGATCTAGCCTATTAGTGATAGGTGTCGTATTCTGGGAAATCCGTGTTTATTTTCAAAACCTACAAAACCTAGTTGAGAACTCTAGCTACTAGATGGATCACTAATCTTTGGAGGGATCGGATATTAAAGTACACTCACGTACCATGAGTCGAGGATGCGCAAGTATAACCAAACCCCCATACACTCCTCCTTGGGGTACCTGTCTCTTTGTGAATCTCCTTATTAGATTGAGAGTTATCGATAATAAGTGCATGAGTTCTTCGGACTAATGTAAGTATTGAAAGTTGACATTTCCACCTCCTCATATTTGCTAGCCTCATCCGTGCCGTGCATTGCCTTCTTCTCACTCCGAGAGTTGGCGTCCACCTTCGCCAGTATATCCAAACCCTTGGCATGATACGCTCTGTCATCATAAACCTCCTTGTATCTTTCGGGAAATAAAAGTGCTCCGAAAATTCAGGAAAAATCGGAAATAAAAATTGAAAAAAGAGAAAAAGAAATAAAAAGAGAGAAAGGGGCAACACTACTATCCTTTTGAAAGATCCACACTAGTACTGCCTCTTATCCTTGTACTCCATAGAGATGATCATACATGCATATAGCTATGTGGGGACCTTTAAACTATAGAACTTGGCTTGCATATTCCAAGGATGAACCTCCTCAAAAGAGCTCAAGGTTTTCATGAGCGAGCAAGTTAGATGCACCCCCACCAGTTTCATTGGAGATATTTTTAGCTCATATGTGCACTCGTTGCATGGCAATCCCTACTCCTCACATCATATCTATCATTTGGCCTTCTCGCCTATGATTGTCCTCATTTATGTGAGCCTTTCTCACCTTTTTGTCTTCCTCCTCCACCATATTTCTCTCTTTGCCATCCTAAGTGTCAACTCTCGTGCTTACGCTCATCCATTGCATGAGGGCTCAACATATCGAAAGGGAGTGGATCAAATTGACTTGTACCTAGCTAGTAGTCTGGGGATGAGTCAAGATAAGATTCCAAAGAAGACCAAGTGTGAAACTTTAGTAGATTGTGTTCTCAACAAAAATACTTTTTTCTCGTATTCCCTATCCCCCTTCTTGCACACAAACACCATTTGGAGACATTCGAGTCACGGACTCGAGAGCTCTTGCACCTAATGTTCTTTTGTTACTTGTTTCAATGCTAATATAGACTCTTGCATGTTATGACCTGAATTGAATCACATACCTTTATTGCTTTACTTTTCAAAGTTCTTATATGGTTGCTAGCATGTCACCACAGAAATTATGCTTGTTATCATATACCTACTCGAGGACGAGTAGGACTTAAACTTGGGGATGTTGATACGTCCCAAACATATATATAATTTCTGCTTGCTCCATGCATGTTTTGTGTGATATTGCTATGATCTAGCTACACTTTCATACATTTTTATCATATTTGGACTAACTTATTAACTTAGTGCACCACAGTGCCAGTTCCTGTTTTGTGCTGTTTTTCTATTCCACGTTTCCCCCTTATTAAAAGTGCTCCAAAAATTCGGGAAAAATCGGATAAAAAAATCAGCGCAACGGAAGCTTCCGGAACCCCGAAGGAGGGTCGGGGGGGGGGGGGGGAGACCACCAGGTACCCAGGCGGCCACTTGGCGCGGCCTAGGGTCTGGCCGCGCCAGGGGGGCGCTTGGACTCCTGGTATCCCCCTGGCTTCTCCCCTTCGCCTATTTATTACCCGTGACGCGAAACCCCTGAGGACAGAACCCTTTTTCGCGATCTCGCCTCTGTTCCGCCGCCGCCAGCAGACTTCTTCCCGGCACCCTGCCGGAGGGAGGATCGACCTCCGGGAGCTTCCCGTCCACCATGGACGCTTCCCGGATGTGCCGTGAGTAGTTTCCTTTGGACCATGGGTCCATGATCAGTAGCTATGTGATGTTCTCCTTCCCTCTTTGTTCTTCATGGTTTAGACCTCGTGAGCTGCCCTACATGATCGAGGCACATATGTAATATTTCTGTTGTTGCTATGCTGAGTTTGATAGATTATGAGATTATGTTCAGATTGTGATAGAGTAATATATTTGGTTCTTATCTTTTATATTTTTGTTCCTAAGTAATTCTTGCATGTTCTCCATTGCTGTTTATTGCTTTGGCCAAGTAGTAGGTAGTAACTTCAAGAGGGAACGTAATGCTCGATTGTGGGTTCATGCCCCCTGATGACACGCTTGAGTGACAGAAACATGAGTCTAGGGGATGTGCTATTGCCACAAGGGGTAAAACAACGGTGCTTGTAACCGCGGTTGCAAGGATTGTTTACTTTACGCAAAGTGATTTTTAATGCAGTTGTCTGTAGCTTTGGGTTTACACTTTGGGTGGGGCTCGCAACTTAATACCAGCGAGATGTTCTGGATAGATATCTCAAGGTAGATGATTAGTAGTAGATGCAGTTGGATTTCGGTCTACTTATTTTGGCGTACAACCCATGCTTTTGATCCTCTTCCTTTCTTTGTAGCATAGTTAGCATTGCGGTGCGTTTATAATCCTGTCAATTGCCCATCTGTAATTTGTTTACCTCGCATAGCAGTTTTATCGTCTTTTGGGAGAGAGACATCACTAGTGAACATCACGGGACCCCGGTCCATATTATCATCATTGTTTACACACTTATTTACTTTCTTGCTTTTACTTTCAGTTGCTATCATTATCATTATTTGTTGCGTTGATCCTTTGTAAACAACAAGGCCGGAGAGATTGACAACCTCTCTGTACTTGTTGGGAGCAAAGTTACTTGTGTTGTGTGCAGGTCCACGTCAGTTGCGCCGCTGACACCTACTTACCATCTCCGGAGTCCTATTGGAGACAAACCTTGGTATCTTCACCGAGGGAAATTTGTCCTTATCCTACATCACACCATCCACTTGGGGTAACCAACGAGGAGAGGCATTGCACTAGTCAACCCTCTTGTCATCAACCATCACCCTCATCACCCTCACCATCACCCTCACCTCCTAAGCACCATCGTCACCGGACACGCAGGCCAGGTCGATAGTCCGGGCCGAGGCCGCCAAGAACGCGGCGCGAAAGAGGCTCGCTGGTACCAAATCTCCAATAAAGCGTTGGACTTGTCTTGCGAGACTGCCCAGAGGACGACAGTGGCCTATATGGCTACACGCGTTGCAAGAAAGAGAAAAGCCAAAGCCATCAAAGCTTATGAAGCCGCGACGGATCTCTCCCGATCTCTTGAACTTCAGCAGACTGTAGATCAAGAGAAGGCATATGTGGCCCAACACGACGTTGAACACGCGGATCTGGCTGCCGCCTCTGCCATCTTCAAGTGCAAACCCACCATGAAGACTGAAGATGCCTTTCTCTTGTTCAAGGGAAATGTGGACAAAGATGAGGATCTGGACCCCAATGTGCGAGGAAGGATGATGTAGCGGTCTAAGGAGCATTTCTTTGTATGCGGACATAGACATCCAGAGTACCTTGATCCTCTGGTAGTCCATATTTATTTAACTAAAATTCTGATGAACAATGTAATCCTCCGTTTGTTTAGCTTGTCTCTGTTAATTTATTATTCTAGTACTTGTTTCCGTGTATGCACGAAGCATTTATCTAAGTTAAATATACATAATTTAGTATTGAACAATGTAATCCTCCGTTTGTTTAGCATTTGACCTGTCCGTCAAAGTCCTTCTACCAAGCTTCTTAGGTAAGGCAAATAGCGCATTGCAAAAAGTCTGTTTTAACAACCCGTGTTGGTTATGTGTTTTGATACAATTGTATGAGTTAAAACCTTATCGCAAACATGCATTGTTTTTTATCCGAGTGAGATGATGAAATGATCGAGATAAACCTAGAGGGGGTGGTGAATAGATTATATGAAATTTTTATCACTACTTAGAAACTTTTAAGCAATAGTGCAGAAGATAAAGGTGAGCCTAACAATTGCAAGGATGAACTAGTTAAGGTAAGGTAAAGAACAAGGACAATATAAGTAAGCAAGTGAGAAATAAATAACAAGGTAACAACAAGGTAGAGCAAGTAAAAGGGAAGAGTAGGGATAAACGAATGACGCAAAGACAACGATGTATCCCGATGTTCACTTCCTTGGAGGGAAGCTACTCACCGTTTGGAGAGAGTGGGTGAAACCACGAAGGCACACAAACGCCACGAAGGCTCACCCTATTCCCCTTGAGATATCACCACGAAGGCGATTCCCAACTAATACGTCCCAAACGTATCTATAATTTCTGCTTGCTCCATGCATATTTTGTGTGACTTTGCCATGTTTTTCTTGAACTTTCATACACTTTTGAGAATTTTGGACTAATCTATTAACCCAGTGCAGCCAGCTGCAAGTTGCTGTTTTTTGTTGTTTTTGTATTTCAGGTTTTCCGGCCATTAAAAGTGCTCCAAAAAATCCGAAAAAATCAGATAAAAAATCAGCGACACCCGGAAGCTTCCGGAATAACCAAGGCAGCGAAGGGGGGCCACCACCAGGAGACCAGGAGGGTCCCTGGCGCGGCCCCACCGTAGGCCGCGCCAGGAGGCTTCCTGGCTGCCTGGTTGGTCCCCTCGACACCACCCTCAGCCTATATTTAGCCCTCGGGGTGGAAACCCCTAATATCGATCCCTTTTCCGCTTCAAGATCGAGGCTGCCCGGTGAAGCTGCTCCGGCACCCTGCCGGGAGACCATCCATAGCCATGGACACCTCCCGTATGTACCGTGAGTAGTTCCCCTTGGACCATGGGTCCGTGACCAGTAGCTATGTGATGTTCCTCTCCCCTCTTTGTTCCTCCACTTTTGAGACCTCGTCACCTGCCTCACATGATCGAGGCACCTTTGTAATTTTCTGCCGTTGCTATGCTGAGCTTGTTGGGATCTGATGGATTATGAGACTTTGTTCAGATTGTGATGAGTAATATATTTGGTTCTTCTCTATTATATTTTGTTCTTGAGTAAATTCTTGCATGTTCTCCGTTGCCGTATTTTACTTTGGCCAAGTGATTTGTTGCAACTCCAAGAGGGAGCGTTATGCTTGATTGCGGGTTCAACCCCTTGATGTCTAGCTTGAGTGACAGAAACATGAGACTAGGGGATGTTCTGTTTCCACCAGGGATAAAACAACGGTGCTTGTATCCGCGGATGCAAGGATTGTTTACTTTACGCAAAGTTCTTTTAATGCAGTTTTCTGTTGCTTTGGATTTACACTTTGGGTGGGATTCGCAACTTAATACCAGCGAGATGTTCTGGATAGATATCTCAAGGTGGATGATTCGTAGTAGATGCAGTTGGATTTCGGTCTACTTACCTTGGCGTACTGCCCATTGCTTTTGAGCCCTTCCTTTCTTTGCAGCATAGTTAGCATTGCGGTGCCTTCATAATCCTGTCAATTGCCCAACTGTGATTTGTTTACCTCGCTAGCACTTTTATCATCTTTTGGGAGAGAGACATCACTAGTGAAAATCACGGGACCCCGTTCCATCTTCATATCATTGTTTACACCCTCAATTTACTTTCATTCTTTACTTTCAGTTGCCACTATCATTATCTTTTGCGTTGATCCTTTGTAAACAGCAAGGCCGGAGGAATTGACAACTCCTCTGTACTCGTTGGGAGCAAAGTTATTTGTATCTGTGTGCAGGTCCAGGTGAACTTAGCAACCTCGGTTGTGAACGGCGCCATTGTTCACTTTACCACCTTCTTGTATTTCTGCGAGTCCTATGGGAGACAAACCCTATCCTCTACATAGGGGAAATTGGCTGCTACGCTACATCTCACCTTCCACTTGGGGTACCCAACGAGGAGTGAGAACTATCCTCACCGTATCAAGCCAATTTCTGGCGCCGTTGCCGGGGACTCCAGTCTACAAGATAGGGGAGTTGCACACTATATTTTATCTTTGCTTTTTAGTCTTGTTAGTTTACCTTTCAGTTTTTACTTTTGTGTCCCTTATCAAAAATACCAAAAATACTTGCTGCTACTATGGGTTCCAATGAAAACACCAAGTTGTGTGACTTCACTAGTCACAACAACAGTGACTTTATCTGCACTCCTATTTCTCCACCTGCTACTTCAGCACCTTCTTATGAGATTAAACCTGCTTTGCTGAACCTTGTTATGAAAGATCAATTCTCTGGTGCTAGAGATGATGCTGCTTTTCACTTAAATAATTTTATTGAGCTTTGTGATATGCAAAAGTACGAAGAAGTAGATGGTGAAATTGTTAAGCTTAAGCTTTTTACTTTCTCTTTGAGGGATGAAGCTAAAATCTGTTTTCAATCCTTGCCTAAGAATAGTATAGATTCTTGGGGTAAGTGCAAGGATGCTTTTATCGGGAAGTACTATCCCCCTGCTAAAATTATTCAATTGAGGAGTAACATTATGAATTTCAGGCAATTGGATAATGAACACGTTGCCCAGGCATGGGAACGTATGAAGACGCTTGTCAAGAACTGCCCCACACATGGACTGACTACCTGGATGGTTATCCAGACTTTTTATGCAGGCTTGAACTTCACCTCGCGGAACCTGTTAGATTTGGCCGCAGGAGGAACTTTTATGTCAACCACACTTGGTGCTTCCACGAAGCTATTTTATGAGATGATTCTGAACTACTCTCAGTGGCACACCGAAAGATCTCCAACTGGTAAGAAGGTAAATTCTGTCGAGGAGATCTCCTCTCTAAATGAAAAGGTTGACCTTATCATGTCTCTACTTACCAAGCAAGCTCCTATTGATCCTCAGGATGTTCCTTTAAATTCCTTGGTTGCTCAAGAACAAATAGATGTGAACTTTATCTCTAGAAACAACTTCAACAATAATGCTTATAGGGGCAACTTTGCTAGTAATCCTAGACCATTTCCATCCACTTATGGGAACAACAACACCTACCCTAGCAACAAGAACCCCACCTCTGAACTAGAGAGTATGCTTAGAGACTTTATCACTACCCAAAAAGCCTTCAACAAGAATGTGGAAGAAAAACTAGCTAAATTAGATAATCTTTGTTTGAAGGTGGATAACTTAGCCCTTGATGTTGAGATGTTAAAAATTAGAACCTCTCCCCTTGAGGAGAGTAAGGTCACTCCTATTAATGCTATCCAGTTACAAGTCAATGAAAATATTAGGATGTTGGCTAAACTTAAAGAGAGATGGGCTAGAGAAAAGGAGGAAGAAGATAGAATTAAGAGCCTTCCTACCTACCACACAGTAGCCACTATCCAGGTAGTTGAGGATGTCCAAACAGTTAGCACCCATCACACCCCTAGTCCCACTGGACCTATCAATGGTGATGCTACCACCTCAACCATAGATGAAGAAACCTCTATGAACATAGAGGCTTTCAAACAAGTGAGCATAAATGATATCACTACCTCCTTGATAGATAGTAGTGACCTAGACTTTGACAACTGCACTTTACCCGAAGTTATTGGTTTCCTACACAAGATGTCTAGAGACCCCCACACTAGCACACTTAATCTTGCCTTCAGAGAGCATATCACCAATGCTCTAATCAAAGTTAGGGAGGAGAAGCTTAGACTAGAAGCCTCCATACCTAGGAAGCTAGAAGATGGTTGAGATCCTATGATAAAAATCAAATTGAATAACTTCTCTTGTTATGCTCTTTGTGATGTTGGAGCAAGTACCTCTGTTATGCCCAAAGGAATGTATGATATGCTTGAATTGAAACCTTTTATCCTTGTTCTTTTCGTGTTCGTCTTGTTGATTCTTCCGTAAAGAAACCTTTGGGGAAGATCGACGATGTTCTTATCATTGTCAACGACAATTATGTTCCCGTTGATTTTACTATTATGGACATTGAATGTGAACCTTCTTGTCCAATTATTTTGGGACGTCCTTTTCTTCACACAGTTGGTGCTGTTATTGACATGAAAGAGGGGAATATCAAATTCCAATTCCCTCTCAAGAAAGGGATGGAACATTTTCCTAGGAAAAATATTAAGTTACCTTTTGAGTCCGTCACACGGGCTAGTTAATCTCTTGAAAAGACTTGATCTACTGCTTTAAGACTAGCTAATGGCTTTAAAGAAGCGCTTTCGGGAGGCAGCCCACAACGAATTTAGGTTTTTCTTTTTGCTTTTCTTCTGTTCTTAGTGGTCTTGATGATTGTTACTACTGTAGCAACATCATTTTATGTTTACTTTTCAAGATTTGTGCCTTTTATAGCCTCATACGACAAGGGAAGTGAAAGTTGTGACATGCTGTACAGAAAACAGATTCTGTCCTCGTGACTAGAAAAATCATGGAAAAATCCCAGTTCATCTTTTTTACCTGATTTTTTTACACAGAATGCTCTATACAATTACGAAACTTGCGTATGTTATGAGGTTTTTGATTTGAGTTGCAGAAGTACGCTTAAAAAATTCGTTTCTATCTGTTGTTCTGTTTTTCACAGATTCTGCCACGTTTTGTCTCTCTTTACTTTTGCAAACCTTAAGCTTTCTTTTTATTTGCAAAAACTTTTTGGCAATCTAGAGAAACAGTATATATTCAAGATTATCTTTATTTCCAGCAAAGAAAAGTTATTTTAGTAGGGAACTAACCTCTCTAATCAGTCTACAATGAGTTATGTATGAAGGGAGATTTCAAGTGTGCGATGGAAGATGATGAAAGAAGATCCTGGAGTGTCAAACGCTCAAGATTGGGGATGCCCATGTGCACCCCCAATAAATATTCAAGGAGACTCAAGCGTCTAAGATTGGGATGCACGGGATCAAGGAGACTCAAGCGTCTAAGCTTGGGGATGCCCCCGTGCATCCCCTTCTTCATCAATGATTATCAGTTCGTCCCTCGCTGCACTATATTTTTATCACTTCATGCGTTATGTGCTACACGTGGAGCGTCTCGCTCTTTACTTTTCTAGTTTTTTTTCTTTATTTGCTCTAGTAACAAGTTAGATCCCAGCTTGCTCTTTTGTGTGGGAGAGATACACGCTCCACTTGAACTAGAACTCGTCATAGGATTTGCATGCTTATTCTTTTAGCTGTGAGTTGTTCTTTTTCTTTTCCTAGCTGCTGCTCTGTTTAGTTGTAGTGCTTTAGTTTTTCTAGAGATTTTCTTTTGTTTTAGGTTGAACTTTCTATAGGTTGCATGTTTTATCTTGTTAGAGAGTTTGCCTGTTGCACTGAGTTTTGTGTCTTGACTAGAAGTAGGTAGTTGAAGTTGCTATTCTCTTTGTAGTAGTAACTTGCAATAGTTTTGAGGTATTGACTAGAGTAATGTTTGAACTTTTGGTGTCAAGGGATCGAGCCTATTAGTGATATATGTCATATTTTGGGCAATCCGTGTGTTTTTTCGAAAACCAAAAACCCCTGTTGAGAACTCTAGCTACTAGATGGATCACTAACCTCTGGAGGGTTCGAATATTAGAGAACACTCACGTACCATGAGTCGAGGATGCGCAAGGATAACCAAACCCCCATACACTCCTCCTCGGGGTACTTGTCTCTTTGTGAACCTCCTGATTAGATTGAGAGTTACCGATAATAAGTGCATGAGTTCTTCGGACTAATGTGAGTATTCGAAAGTTGACACTTCCACCCACCTATACTTTTTCTAGCCTCTTCGGTACCGTGCATTGCCCTTTCTCACCTTGAGAGTTGGCGCATACTTCGCCGGTGCATCCAAACCCTTGGCACGATACGCTCTGTCATCATAAGACTCCTTATATCTTTCCTCAAAACAGCCACCATACCTACCTACAAGGCATTTCCATAGCCTTTCCGAGATACATTACCATGCAACATCCATCTTTTCATGACTTGATCCTCATGTCATACCTTTGCATCATGATAGTTATATCTTATTTATGTGAGTACCTTTGTAAAGTGTGAAAGATCTCCTATATTCTTGTAAAATATAGAGTGTGGCCCCTAAAGTGAGGAAAATATCCCAAAGAGGACAAAATCAAAAGATCCCAAAGAGGAAAAAAGAGAGTTAAATAGAAAGAGCCATTGAGGCCACCAAAAAATACAAAAAAATAGAAAAAAGAGAAAAAGAAAAATAAAAAGAGAGAAGGGGGCACACTACTATTACTTTTGAGAGATCCACACTAGTACTTCATCCTCTATCCCTTGTACTCCATAGAGATCATCATTCATGCATATAGCTATGTGGGGACCTTCACACTATAGAACTTGGCTTGTATATTCCAATGATGAGCCTCCTCAAACGAGCTCTAGGTCTTCCTGAGCAAGAAAGTTAGATGCACCCCCACTAGTTCCCTTCGAGAGCTTTTAGCTCACATGTGCATCCGTTGCATGGCAATCCCTACTCCTCACATCATATCTATCATATGGCCTTCTCTCGCCTATGATTGTCCTCATTGATGTGAGCCTTTCACACCTTTTTGTCTTGCTCCTCCACCTTCTTTCCGTTTCTCCTTTTAGGTGTCAACTTTCTTGCTCACACTCATCCATTGCATGAGTGCTCAAAATATCGAAAGGGAGTGGATCAGTTTGACTTGTACCTAGCTAGTGGTCTGGGGACGAGTCAAGATAAGAATCCAAAGGAGACTAAGTGTGAAACTTTAGTAGATAGTTGTTCTCAACAAACTTTTCTCTCTCTTTTTCCCAGTCCCCTGCTTGCATGCAAACACCATCTGGAGACATTCGAGTCACGGACAGCGAGAGCTCTTACACCTTTTGTTCTTTTGTTGCTTGTTTCAATGCTAATATAGACTCTTGCCTGTTAAGACTTGAATTGAATTGCATGCTTTGATTGCTTTACTTAAAAGTCTTTTTATGGTTGTGTGGCATGTCACCACAGAAATTATGCTTGTTATCATTTACCTACTCAAGGACGAGAAGGAATTAAGCTTGGGGATGTTGATACATCCCAAACGTATCTATAATTTCTGCTTGCTCCATGCATGTTTTGTGTGACTTTGCCATGTTTTGCTTGAACTTTCATACACTTTTGAGCATATTTGGACTAATCTATTAACCCAATGCACCCAGCTACCATTTGCTTTTTTCTGCTGTTTTTTTATTTCAGCTTTTCCGGCCATTAAAAGTGCTTCAAAAAATCGGGAAAAATCAGATAAAAAATTAGCGCCCCGGAAGCTTCCCGAATAACCAAGGCAGCGAAGGGGGGCCACCACCAGGAGACCAGGAGGGTCCCTGGCGCGGCCCCACCCTAGGCCGCGCCAAGAGGCCTCCTGGCTGCTTGGTGGGTCCCCTCGACACCCCCTCCGCCTATATTTAGCCCTCGGGGTGGAAACCCCTAATAGCGATCTCTTTTCCGCGATCTCGCCTCTGTACCGCCGCCGCCTCAGCTTCAAGATCGGGGCTGCGTGGAGAAACTGCTCCGGCACCCTGCCGGGAGAAGCTACCCCCTCCGAGAGACCATCCATAGCCATGGACACCTCCCGTATGTACCGTGAGTAGTTCCCCTTGGACCATGGGTCCGTGACCAGTAGCTATGTGATGTTCCTCTCCCCTCTTTGTGCCTCCACTTTCGAGACCTCGTGAGCTGCTTCACATGATCGAGGCACCTTTGTAATTTTCAACCGTTGCTATGCTGAGTTTGTTGGGATCTTATGGATTATGAGACTATGTTCATATTGTGATGAGTAATATATTTTGTTCTTCTCTTTTATATTTTGTTCTTGAGTAAATTCTTGCATGTTCTTCGTTGCCGTATTTTACTTTGGCCAAGTGATTTGTTGCAACTCCAAGAGGGAGCGTTATGCTTGATTGTGGGTTCAGCCCCTTGATGTCTAGCTTGAGTGACAGAAACATGAGACTAGGGGATGTGCTGTTGCCACCAGGGATAAAACAACGGTGCTTGTATCCGCGGATGCAAGGATTGTTTACTTTATGCAAAGTTCTTTTAATGCAGTTGTCTGTTGCTTTGGATTTACACTTTGGGTGGGATTCGAAACTTAATACCAGCGAGATGTTCTGGATAGATATCTCAAGGTGGATGATTCGTAGTAGATGCATTTGGATTCCGGTCTACTTACCTTGGCGTACTTCCCATTGCTTTTGAGCCCTTCCTTTCTTTGCAGCATAGTTAGCATTGCGGTGCCTTCATAATCCTATCAATTGCCCAACTGTGATTTGTTTACCTCGCTAGCACTTTTATCGTCTTTTGGGAGAGAGACATCACTAGTGAAAATCACGGGACCCCGGTCCATCTTCATATCATTGTTTACACCCTCAATTTACTTTCAGTCTTTACTTTCAGTTGCCACTATCATTATCTTTTGCGTTGATCCTTTGTAAACAGCAAGGCCGGAGGAATTGACAACTCCTCTGTAGTCGTTGGGAGCAAAGTTATTTGTATCTGTGTGCAGGTCCAGGTGAAGTTAGCAACCTCGTTTGTGAACGGCGCCATTGTTCACTTTACCACCTTCTTGTATTTCTGCGAGTCCTACGGGAAACAAACCCTATCCTCTACATAGGGGAAATTTGCTGCTACGCTACATCTCACCTTCCACTTGGGGTAACCAACGAGGAGTGAGAACTATCCTCACCGTATCACCAACCACTACCGGTTGAGCTTAAAGGTGGTCACCAAACCCTCACAAACTCAACGGGGGAATCACAATGGTCGATTCCTCTCCGAAGAACTCCTACCCGCCTAGGAGTCTCAAACCTCCAAGAGTAACAAGATCAATGGGGAAAAGCTCAATACTTTCTCAAAGCACGATTTTCTTTGGTCGGAAGATGGGGAAGGGACGGATCTATCACGGCGTGAAAGATCCGACTAGAACTCTCACAAATCTCTCAAGTATCTTGGATTGAGGGTAGGAGATGAGGGAGAAGGAGCACTTGGTGTTCTTGAGTGTTGTAAATGAAGTGGTTAACCATAACCCTAAGTGGGCTGGGGTTATTTGTAGAGGCTCAAGAAACTAGCCGTTTTGGTGCGGTCCCAGAGGGTTCAGGCGGTCCGACCTGAGATCCGGAGGACCGGGAAGGGTAGCACTAGGTATAGCCGTGGATATGGGATAGTGCGGTCGAACGGTCCAGGGTACAGTCCGGACGGTTCGGGCTTGGCCCGGGCGGTCCGACATGTGACCCGGACGGTCCGAATAAATACACGGCCGAACCCCTTCGGGTTCGTAATTCTTCGGACGGTACGGGCTATGCCTAGATAGTCCGACATGGTTCTCGAACGGCCCGAATAATTACGCGGACGAACCCCTTCGGGATCATAATTCTTCGGGCGGTCCGGGGTCTAGTCCGGACAGTTCGGGCTTGGCACGGATGGTATGACATGGCTCTCGGATGCTCCGAATAATTACGCGGCAGGGACCCTTCTGGTGTGGAATTCTTCGGACGGTTCGGGCAGTGGCCCGGTCTATCCGACATACGCAGTGAGTGCTTATTTTGAAGTGCGTTGGAAACCCTACACAACTACATTGATTTTTCATAAGTTGTAGAGAAGTGTATTTTATTTGTTATTGTATTTTTGACTTGAGTAATACTTGAACTCAACCTTATGATGCCCTCTTAATAGTGCGGGGGTACCTATGACTCAAGATGTCATAGTAAAGAGGACTTATCATCATCTTCAATCGTTTAGTCAAATTCTTGAGAGCGGTTGAGTTTTAGCACATGATCCCTACATGATGATTTCAAGAGGACTAACCAACTTCCTGTGCATCACTCAACAAACATCGTTAGTCCCCTATATGTATATTGTCAGCATCAACAAAATATGCTTAAGGGCATGATTGCACTTTTAGTCTCCCCCTTTATGGTAGTTGATGACAATACACATATAGCTCTACAAAATAATCACAATTAAGATTTGGATAGCATATTCATTTCTTTGAGGGAAGCTCACCCTCAACATGTGCATGGTGGTTTTAGACATTTAAGCAAGGCACATGTTAGGACGCCTCCCCCATGATCATATAACTGAACTAATTTATATGAGAATGCATAAGGGTTTTAAGAACAATAGTACATGATGAAGCAACAATAAAAATATATGATTCGTAATGATGCACATAGTACTCATCACGCCATACACCACCATTTTAGCATGCAAGGATAGATAAACACATAGTTTGATACATAATGCATAGGTCTTAATACATATCCGCCACACAACATAAATCACAACTAAGACTAGGATTCCGACGCGGAAATGAAACGAAAATCTAGATAGGTTTCTCCCCCTTTGTCTACAAGGAAAAAAGGGGCATACTGTAATAGCCCAGATTTCACAAAAATTAAATTTTTTGTTTTCAGTGTGAATTGTTTGATTGTCTGATTTGTGTGCGGTGTTTGCATCCCCGATTTATCGATCGGCGATTATCCCCCCCTCTTATCTCGTACGGGACGGAGACCGACCCTTGCCACCCTGACACTTGACCTTTGCGACACCGGGTTTCACCCGATCACCGTCGCGAAAACCCGCACCATACCATCCGCAGCCAACGTAACGAAAAACCCCGTTTAATAATTAAACTGGTTATTTTTATAGCGCGCCGGAAAGTGTTCTCGGAACGATTCCAGCGCGAGGTGAACGCCGTCGTCTCAACGCGCTGATCACGCAGTTCGATGTTGTACCAGAATCAGAGGTCCTGCGGACCCCCAGCGGTTAGAAATGTAAACACCACGCGCGCGAGAGAAGAACCGGGGATGTTTTCGCAAACTGCCAACCACCTGGGCTATATAAAGACCACCACTCTCCCACCCCTTTCTAGGGCTTCCCTAAGCAAAAATTGCAGCCACCCCCTCAGACCTGCCTCCAAATTTTCCCAATAGCCCCCAATTTGCGAAATCCCTAGCCAGATCTATACTGGACCGTCAGATCTCGCGATCTGACGGCCCAGGAAGCTCCTCCCTCCACCTTCTCTCTCCTACCTCCAGCCCGAGCGCCGCCGCCAGCCCGCAAGGACGCCGCCGCCACCTCCAACTCCGGCCGCCGCGCAAGCCGGGCGCAGCCGCGCCCCTTCTCCTTCCCCCGCGCCCTTTCCTCCTTCCCCCTCCTCCTCTAACTTCCTCTTCTCTCCCGCAGGTGGAGCCACACCGCGTGCCGCGCCATGGCCATGGTCGGCCGGCCTCGAGGTCACAGCCGTGGCATCCTTCCTCGCCCGCACGACGGCGGCCAGCCCCGACCCGGATCTGACTGGATCCGTCTCCGCGCGCCCCGCCGCCTCTCCGCCTAGCCGCCTTGCTGTGTAGCCGCCACCGGCCGGCGAACCCGACGACAGCCGCTGCCGCCGGTTGCTGTCGGGAGCGGCCCGAGCCGCACGCCACCACCGCCACGGCCGCACATGGGCCGGCGCCCCCATACGGCCCAGTCCAGCCGGCAGCCCAGGCCAGCCCAGCTAGCCTCCTTGGCCTCTCCAGCTTCCTTGGGCCGAGCCCATCAGGGGTGAGGCCCTCTTTTTTTCCTTTTATGTTTTTCCTTTTTATTTATTTTTCTACTAAGTCCTGTAAAACTATGTGTTGATCTGTTTTTGCGACGATAATTGCCAGTAAACCGTAGCTAGGATGCATGTGCGCGCGAAAGGAAAATTGTTTAGTTTTGTGTGTACTTCAATTCATCTTTTGTGAGAATTTTGATTTGATGTCATCTTGATGTTGTTAATCTGTGTTGAAGTGGGCATCAGACTGTTAACTGCTACTAATTTTCTGTCATGTGTTGCTGCTGTTATTTTATTGCAAGTTTGAATAATGATTGTGACACATCCATGAGGCCTATTGCATTGATTCTTTTTGCATACTGTTAAGCATCATGTCTACTTCCATTATATGTATTGCATTGTCATGTTTGCATTTCTGGTCATAGATATGTTTAGCTCCAAAGTTGCTATGCCACTGTTATTGACAGCCACCTTTGTTTTTCTGTAAGTCTGTAAATTTCCGATGCCATGTTGCACGTTTAATATCTTTTGATCTATGATGCCTATGACCTTGATTCTTATTTGTACCTAATCACCATCATGACTACTTCATTCCCATGTATTGCTATGTCATGTTGCTGCACTTTTGCATATAGTTTTCCTCCTGTTTATACAGCATGAAAATAACAGTTTCTGCCCTGTTTTCCTGATTTTCACTAAGTCCTAGACCAGTAATGTTTTATTGCATTTTGCTTGGGCTATAATTATTTGTTCATGATGCCTATTTGCATGATTCTTTTGCCATGCCTTCCTTGGCATGCCTACTGTAATTCCATGTCTTTTGGTGCATGTTTGCATTCAGTAGCTTGTTGAGGCATTGCTCTAAAGTGTGCTACCTGATGTTGGCAGATTGTGTGCATAACTTGTTTTGCTTGTATCTATTTAACCGTAACTCCGTTTGGAGTGTTCTTTATATGTAACTTGATTAGAATTTCATGTACTTTGTGTTTATGTTATTGTTTTCTGCTGTTAACCAACCTAAAATATGGTTTAGGGAAGAACAGTACCAATTACTTAAATTGTCGTGGGGTACTCAGCAATATGCCATGTTGAGGTTGTGCCTCACTTAAATTGACTAGCATAGATAGTTTCCTTTATGCTTCACCTCTTGCCATGTTTGTGTGCAATGCCATGCTTGAGTGAGATGCCATGTTAATCACCTCTGCTCACCTTGTGTAGCTAAACAACTTGAACCATTCTAAATGTGCGGTATGATCTTGTGTGACGAATACTCCACTTAATCTGTTAGTAACCGCTCTCGACGATAGATGCAATACCGTGATGTGTTGTCTCGTGTTGCCTTATTGTTGATGCTTGATCGTGATTGCTTCGTAGTAATAGATTCTTGCTCATCGATTTCCTTTTCCAGTGTTTCCTTCTTGCGTGCTTCCGCGGGTACCTCTCGGAGACGTTGCGAGGTTGCGATCGACTTCACCTTCGGTTCGTCTTCTCATCAGGTAAGGGGGAGCGTATATCATGCTTATAACTTTCAGCTCACTCGCGCCTAGGTGTAGGATAGAACGATTGCTTGATCCTACCACTTCATATTCATGCCTCTCAAGTAAACCCAAACAGCCATGTCCCTCCACATCCCAACAAACCTTGTTCGGCTATGTTACTTTTGCTCGCTGCTCAGACACTGCTTAGTATGCATGCTTAGGATGCTATGATGTTGCTCCCTGTTACTCCTTGGTTTGGGCTATCACATTATTATATTTTTGTTGATGATATGATTATTATAATGTTGACTATATTCGACGAAGGATGGAAGGTCTAGGCTATCCCACCCCAACTCTTTGTTCCATTCGAGTCACCTAGGATCCGAGTTCCGGGTATTGGTTCTAAGACTGAGCGTGCCTAACCGCGTGTGGGATTTTATGGGGTCCCCTTTTCTTACCTACCTAGCTTCAAACATTTCTAGTGGTGGCCCAAGCTGATTTACCATTTGAAAACCGTGTGTGTGTCTGTCGAGTCGCTCCTAGCAGATATTCTTTAAAACAACTCGGGCCAGCGGAGACAAAGTTCCTTCGTTGGTCCACACCTGGAAGCTAGGGGGCTTCCCACATAGTTCGGGTAGCTAACCCGACCTTGTCCAGACGGTAGAGGCCGATTCGAGAGCGCGGCCGGCTTTTGAGTTGGATGTCGACTCACCGGGGGCCACCCGGAGTTGTTCGTTGTTAGGTAGAGGGACCTATCGTTCCGGATCTCTCGGGACTAAATCATAAAATGGCTGCCTGTGATGGGTAGAAACTGAGAGAGATGGGCGTGCGTGTGGAGCCTTGTAATGGGCAGTTGGTACACCCCTGCAGGGTTAAATCTTTTCGAGAAGCCGTGTCCACGGTTAAGGACTACTTGGAACCTACGTCTTGTTCATAGATAACATCAACTGAATCATAACTATAACTTGATCAACATGTGTGTGCCTTGACTGCTTCTTCTTTGTCGGGATGCGAAGAGGAGGACAAGGATAGGATAGGTGTCATGCTTGTGTAATTAGTTGATAGCAAGACTTGTTGGAGGCGATTCCTCAGCGAATGCTTGGTTCTCATCTTACTCTAAATTAGACCGTTAGCCACTCTTATATTGCTAGTGCGTCTGCAACCTCACCACTACCCCCATCTTACCCGTGAGAAGTTAGTTACAAGACTTTTGATATATTCTCAGCCCTTTCTTTTTTTGCCCTTTTATGTTTTGCCTGATCGGACGCTGCAGTTGATTACTACCGTGACTCTTCGTCTGGACGCCTTTGTGGAGACTCGACGACGACTAGTTAGGTGGATCCCGGCGGAGAGCCTGGACCGTGTGGTTACGGGAATGGTGTGTTTTACCTTTGCCGCTAGGCATTTGAATGTAGTCTGTACTCAGACATATATCTTCCGCTGATGTAATGTATTAAGGCAGTTGTATGCCGATTGTATGAGATGTTGTGTCCTTGTATCTGTAATGTTGTGATATCATGTTGGAAATCCGGGGCATATGGCTATGTCATATGTCGCGGTGGGACTGATATGTGCTTCATCCCCGGATCTGGATGGAAACATCTAGATCTGGAACAGTACCGCATATCGGGCCTTACACATACAGAGGCACATGACAGAGCTACGCCTCATCATCTTGATCAGCCACCACATCCGTGAAGAAATTAGCATAGTCCTCTCCTAGGATGGAAATCTAAAGCTGGATGCTGATCATCACCACTCACAGGGCTACCAGGGTGAGTCCAAAGACGTGTCTTGAGAGCATTGGCCTGCGTGATGCGCGGGGTCTCAAGCTGGTGGATGGTCTGGGCGTTGGACTTGCGCATATTGAAGATGACCTTCTGAGATTTTCCCAAGGAGTGATAAAAAGTCCTAAATGGCTCAGCCATCGGCGGGCGCTGAGGCAGAGCAACAGAGGTAGAGGCACCAGAAGAAGAGGGAGGCTGAGGCCCGTAAGTATCCAGATATGACCCCCTCTTAGGGATCCACTCAGAGTGTATGATGGGTTTTTAGATGGGAGTGGCAACAAATGCATCAATAACCCACTCGATGTATGGAGCAAGCGGAAAGTGGCTCTGCTTCTGAACAGAGAACAACCACTCCTCATGACATAGGAAGTTAGCCACATGAACGGGAGGAGGGACTGTACCAAACTCGAAGCTGTTCTACACATCTTTGGCTCGGGCCATGAGGTTGATAGCGAAGGAGCAAAATGTCGGATGACAGAATCATAAGTCGGACGGTCCGGACAGGAGGCCGGACGGCCAACATGGCATTTTAGAGGGGCACGATGATGGCTCATGGTGTGACGGACGGATTAGAAACCGGACTGTCCGGGCTAGGCCTGGACCGTCCGGGGAACAACTCAGACATCCGACATGGTCATGTTGGTTTGCCAAAGTGATTAAAAGGGACGGACGTCGTGAATAAGTGTGTGTTCTAGCTGTATGATGTGTGGTCTAGCTGTATGACAGATATATATCAAGAGAAATATATATGCATATTAACCATTTGACAAAGTAAATCTATGAAGGGGTAGGCGGTGGACGTGGCTTCGGCCCAAAAGATATATGGTGACTTGTACTCATCCAACATGGACCGAGCCATATCCACAAGAGTACGATTCTTCCTCTCGGCTACACCATTTTGTTGAGGGGTGTATGGTCCGGAATATTGGTGCTCAATCACCTCATCACTCAATAATTCTTCCAAGGTGTAGTTCTTTCATTCTGCGCCACTGTCACTTCTTATTGCCAAGATAGTTATGTTGTAATTCCTTTGGGATTGCTTGGAAAAGTTGATGAAGGTGTCCTTCTTCTTGGCCTTGGAATTGAGGAAGAACACCCACGTGTATCTTAAGTAATCATTAACAATGACAAGACCATATTTCTTCCCACCTAGACTATCCCATGATGGAGGCCCGAAGAGATCCACATGAAGGAGCTCCAAAGGCCTGGAAGTTGACACAACATTCTTGGGGGTATGCTTTGCTTGATGTTGCTTCCCGGCTATGCATGCACTACACACACGATCTTTCTCAAAAGACACGTTTGTTAGTTCGAGGATGTGTTCACCCTTTAGGAGATCTTTTAGATTTCTCATGCCGACATGGGCTAGTCGGCGATGCCATAGCAACCCCTTGTCGGCCTTGGCCATTAGACAAGTTGTAACAGCCCAGAAATTCCACCCTAATTTAAAATTTTGTTTGTTGCTTTATTTTGTTGCTTGTTAGAATAGTTTGCAGTATTTGTTTCGTCGATTTATTAATCGGTCATTATATTTTCCTCCTCTTTCTCGTATTGGATGCGTGACCGAACCTTTCCACCATGGAACACAACCTTTTGCGACACCGGGTTGCACCCGAGCACCGTCGCAACTTCCGGCACGAGACCAACCATCGCCATCGGAATGAAAACCCCGTTTATTTCATAGACATATTATTTTATTTGGCGCCGGAAAATGTTCTCGGAATGGTATCTAAGTGAGGTAGGAATGACGAGCTCGCCGTGTTGAGTGCGTTGTTCGAGATTTCGTCCGAATCGGAGGTCGTATGGACTCCCGGCGGTGAGAAACATGGAGTACCGGAGGCGAGAGAGAAAACCCGAGGGCATTTGCGTAAACCTGCCAGCCAGGCCAGCCTATATAAAGACCACCACTCTTCCCTAGCCCTTCTAGGTTTTCCCCATGTAAAATTTTCAACCACCCCCTCCGAAAATTCTAGATCAGCACCCTAGCCCTCCAAATTTCTGAAACCCTAGTCCCCAGCCATCCGGAGCCGTCGAATCTGAGATCCAATGGCCACGAAATACGCCACGTCCTCCTAAACCAAACCGGGCCCCGAAGGCCCCCCTCCACCGTTGTGGCCAGCCGCCAGGCCGGATCTGGGACCCGCGGGCCCACCTCAGCCGCCGCCTCCGCCCTAGGAAGCTCGCCGCCGCCTTCCTTCGCCGACCGGCGTCCATCCGCCGTTGTTCCTGTGGCCTCCCTCTCCTCCCTCCTCTCCTTCCCTACGCCCTCTCCTCCTCCTTACCTCCTCCTCGGGCTCTCTTGCAGCACGAGCTTCCGCCGGCAAGCGACGCTATGGCAAGCCTTTCGAGCTCGCGCCGCCAACCTGGATGCCGCCACCGCGCCCTGGAACCCGTGCGCTGCCCAACCCTCTGGATCCGGTCGCTGCCGCGGCCCCTTACCCTCCTCTTGCCGTGCCTCCAACCGTCGGTGTCCTGAGCGCCGCCACAACCGCCCCCGATCGGGATCGGGAGACGCCCAATCCAGCCGCAGCAACTGCCGCCACGTAGGCAGTGCCCCCACCGCGGCCTGTCAGGCCCAGCTCCTAGGCCCGCAACATATTCTCGCCTAGGGCGAGACTTCGCTAAGCATCGCCCGCGCCGCCGTGATGTGCTCGGTCCAGCTAGGGGTGAGGCCCTTTTTTTCCTCTGTTAAAATTCTGCTAAGTCCTTTTCTGTTATTATTTCTGTCCTGTTTTGCAACGTTAATTGCGAGTAAACTGTAGCCCGGATGAGGTTGCGCCAAAAATGAAAAGTGCTCAGTTTTGTGTGCTCTACTGATTTGATTTAGTTACTTAAATGATTTGAGGCCATCTAGTTGATGTAAATCACTGTTGAAGTGGGCACTAGATTTTTTACTTCTGCTGCTGCTGTTATTTTATTCAAAGTTTGATTGATGATTGTGTCACATCCATGAGGCCAATGCTATTATTCTTTCTTTTATTTGTTAAGCATCATGTGTACTTCATTTAGATGCATTCCTTTGTCATGTTTGCCTGTTGTAGCTATTTTATTTCTTGCTCCAAAGTGGTGCCCCTGTTAACATGTGTTGCTGTTTATATAAGGTTGCAACTTTGATGCCTTATAGTTAATGATACATGCTTCATGTGAATTAGCTACTATGGAATGAATTGCTCTATGTTATGTGTAGTTTGATGCCATGATTTTATTTTCCATGATATATTTTTTGTACATATAGTTATCAAGCTCCCAAAGTGCAACCCTGCTGTTTACTGTCACATCCCCTGATTTTCACTAAGTCCCTAGACCAGTAGTATATTCTTGCATTTTGCATGGACTACAATTAATTGTTTTGATGCTCATATACATCATACTTTGTTACAATGCCTTCCTTGTCATGTATACTATTTATCCACATAATTTTGGTGCATGTTTTCAACCTGTAGCATGTTGGTTCATTCCTCCCTAGTGTGCTACCTGATGTTGGAAGATTGTGTTCATAACTTGCGTTGCTTGTATCTTTTTAACCGTAACTCCGTTTGGGGTGTTCTTTATATGTAACTTGATTATAATTTCATGTAATTTGTGTTTATGCCTTTGTTTTATGTTGTTAACCAACCTAAAATATGTTTTAGGGAAGAACAGTACCAAATGCTTTAATTGTCGTGGGGTACTTCGTGTTATGACATGCTTAGGTTTGTGCCTCACTTAAATTGACTAGCATAGGTAGTTTACTTTATGCTTCACCTCTTTCCATGATTGTGTGACATGCCATGCTTGTGTGAAATGCCATGTTAACAACCTTTGCTCTTGTTGTGTAGCTAAACAACTTGAACCATTCTAAATATGCGGTATCATCGTGTGTGACCGATACTTCACTTAACCTGTTAGTAACCGCTCTCGCCAATAGATGCAATATCATATTGCGTTGTCTCATGTTGCCTTCTTATTGATGCTTGATCGTGATTGCTTCGTAGTAATATATGCTTCTCTGTCGATTGCTTTTCTAGTGTTTTTCTTCTTGTGTGCTTCCGCGGTTACTCTCGGAGACGATGCGAGTTCGCGATTGACGACACCTTCGAATTACGTCTTCTCATCAGGTAAGGCGGAGCATATATCATGCTTATAACTTTCATCTCACTTGTTCCTAGGTATAGGATAGAACGATTTCTTGATCCTACCACCTCACATTTATGCCTCCATGATCAAACCCAAAAAACCATGTTCCTCCACATCCTAGCAAACCCTTGTTCGGATATGTACCTTGCTTGCTTAACCACTGCTTAGTATGCATGATAGAATGCTACAACTGTTCCCCTGGTACTCCTTGGATTGGGATATCACATTATTATATTGTTGTGGATGGTATGATTATTATAATGTTGACTATATTCGACGAAGGATGGAAGGTCTAGGCTATCCCGCCCCGATGCTTTGTTCCATTCGAGTCACCTAGGTCCCGAGTTCCGGGTATTGTGTCTCTTGACGAGCGTGCCTAACCACGTGTAGGATTCTATGGGGTCCCCTCTTCTTATCTACCTGGATCCAAACAATTTTAGTGGTGGCCCAAGCTGATTTACCATTTGCAAACGTGTGTGTGCGAGTTGCCGGCCTCGCAGTTTTCGAAACAACCCGGGCCAGTGGGTGCAGTGTTTCCCGTTGGTCCAACCTAACCGGCGGAGGACCCGGGCTCAGTTGAGCAGATACGGATAATCCAAACTTGGAGTCATACGGTAGAGACCAGATCGAGATCGTGGCCGGCTCCTGAGATGGATGTCGACTCACAGGGGGCTACCCAGAATTGTGCGTTGTTAGTTAGAGGGATTATGACGTCTGGACTCTCGGAACAACTCTTCAATGAATGTCTTTAACGAGCCCGACTGAGAGAACCAGCGTACATGAGAAGCTTATAATGGGCAGTTGGTACACCCCTGCAGGGTTAAATCTTTTCGAAAAGCCGTGTCCATGGTTATGGACGACTTGAGACCTACTCCTTGTTCATAGACAACAACAACTGAGATAATCTTAATAAACTTGATCAATGTGTGTGTGCCCTGACTGCTTCTTCTTTGTCGGGATGCGAAGGGGAGGACAGGGATAGGATAGGTGTTATGTTTGCATAAGTAGATGATAGCAAGACTTGCTGGAGGCGATTACTCATCGAATGCTTGGCTTCTGATCTTATTCTGAATAGAACGTTAGCCACTCATATATTGCTAGTGCGGCTGCAACCTCAACCACTACCCCCATCTTATTGTGAGAAGTTAGTTACAAGACTTGTTGATATAGCTCACCCCTTCTTTTCTCTTTTACGCACCTTATGCAACGATCTTTGACTTCAGAGGTGGAAGATGAATGAGACGAGGAGGAAAAGTGATGGGATCCCGATCCACGTATGGCGGGCAGATACTTTAGCGAGGTGGGCACTGTCGCGGCGCAGGGGCGAGCGGGTTCGGCGTGGACGACGAGCTCGGTCGCTTTGTCCATGGCTTCGGGTCAGGGGAACAGTGAGGTAGGGGAAAAGGTAAGTGGGTTGCGGTGAGCTGGGCCACGTGCGGTTTCCCTAGGCGTGTGATAGTGTTATTTCAATTTCTAATTACTGCTAGTGGTGCTGCTGTTCTATTTGATTTAATTTAACTAGCAAATGAGTTTTGTAAAAAGTGTTGCTTGTTGCATAATTAGTGTAACACCATACCGATGTGCCACAAAAGTTTGGTGGCAAAAGAAATTCATTTAATATTTCTCTTTAATATTCAACTGATAATTGGTGTTGTTCTGGCCCTGGCTTGGATTGTTTGAATTTTTCAGCGGATTGATAAAATACCATAACCACATTGGCATGGCCCACTGATTATTTGTGATTTAAAAAAAATGGTTGCACAATTTTTGGACAAAGTTTTATTTCCACTTGTTTCTCGAATTTTTATTTGATTTGGATTCGGACCAAGACAAGATCAACATGTCTAACCGTAGTGTTTTGGTGTTAAATAAAAAATGATTACTATTGTAACCAAGGTGATTACTGTTGGATTACTGTAGTGTGATACTCGGGGTGTTACATCTTCCCACTCTCAACACCAACCTCATCAACCTTCTTCTTACCTTTGTCCTTGTGCCCTTCGCGAACAAAGATCACCTTTTGAGGAGTTGATCCCTTGCTAAGGGTGACATCCTTTGTCACACTCGTACTTGGATCAAAACCAAGTCCCTCCTTAGCAAAGGACTCCTTGTGATGACTTAGTACATAATTTAGGTTTTTCTCGCCTTGGGCACAAGTCATGACGCCCGTCTTTTTGTTGGGCATGAAGAGCTAAGTTCTCCTCAATAAGAGATGCTTGATCAAGAGTAGAGTTAGTAGCACAAACATCAACATGGACAATGGTAGGAGGAGACATCTTAGTAAGGATTTTTATGTGAGAAAACTTGTGAGCCTCAAGATTCTTCTTAAGGGTGGTGAGTTCATCATTTTTTGTCTCGAGAGACATGGTGAGTACCTCAACATCCTTAGAAAGAGAGGTGTTTAGCTCGACAAGTTTTCTCATATCATTAGCAAGTTCCTTACAAAAATTATATGCCTTTTTAAAGGAGGCAACATGTTTGTCATTTAAGTCATTTGATGTTTGGAAAACTTTGCACAAGTTATCATTGCGAGCCTCCTCAAAGTCAACCTTTCGCTCAAGGAGAGCGTAGTTCTCCTTTTCCTCGATGAGGAGGATTTCAAGATCCTTAATTTTTGTGGAGTGCTTACCCACCACATCCATAAGCAAATGAAACATTTTGAGCTTGTTGACTTTGAGAGAGTGCATCATTTTGTTCACTTTAACAAACAACAAATCTTCACATGTAACTTTTGCATCATCTCCTTCCGCATCATGAAAGTCATCATTAGGTGTTTCGGAAGAGAACATGAAGGACTCATCAATAGGGGTTACCTTGATCTTGGCCGAGGTGGATGGAGTATCATGATCAACCAACTTGTCCATGAGACACTTGTGTGCATTGCCGGTGTAGTCACTCATGTAGTTGTAGTTGACAACTTCACCTTACTTGTTGAGGAGCTTCGAAGTCTTTTGTGTATCTTGAGCTAGTCCAGCCACACAACCAACATCCTTGGTATCAGACCCTTCTAGGGGCAACAAGGTTGAGAGGATTTGAGAGCTTCTTGGCAACTTCCTTCCCTAGAAATCGAGGCTTGTCCTCTCTCTTCTCACAGGGACACTCCTCCGCAAAGTGTCCTGGCTTCTCACAGTTGTAGCATGCTCTTGTCTTTTGGAATCTTCCCTTGAAATCTCCCTTGGAGAACCTCTTTACAAAGAGAGCCATAACTTCATATGATGGGGTGTCATCGGAGTTATAATCATCTTCATACTCATCACCTTCCTCATTATCACCAAACTCCTCAAGCCTAGCCTTGAGGGAAGGTTTGAGGATGGACCACCATATGTGGCGAGTAGTCTCTTGGACTCATTTAGGTGTTCTTCATATTGCAAGAAGGCGGCAATCACATCATCTGGTGTCATCTTGAAGAAGTCGGGCATACTCCTCAATTCCCACACCATTTGATGTGAGTATACCATAAAAGCATTCAACATCTTGTCCACAAGGTAACGGTTGGTGATTTGATATCCATCCAAAGATTTCTCACAAGTGAAGGATTGTACATGTGCGGAGAGAACTTTGAGACGCATATGGAGTTGTTGGGGCATCTCTTCTTTCTTCATGTGGAGGTTGTGCAAGACATTCTTGGTGGTCTCATATATTGTCATTTGTAGAGATCTGGTGCCAGACTTGGCAATGAGAAGAGTATCCCAAAGTTCCTTGGAATTGGTGATACGGAGAAATGGTGCTCGAGTCAACTCATCCAATCCTATTTACAAGAACCCAATGGCAGTAAGGTTGAGGTGTCTGTCAAACACTTCACTGGGTGTAAGGTTGTTTGGATCAACCGGATAGTAACCTTTCCTGGAGTCGATAAGGTTCCACATTGGTTCACACACAAACCTAAGATAATCTGCCATAAGACTTTGCCAATCCAAGAAGTTAGTAGTCTCGGTTAGTACCGGCGGATTGCCATTAAAATTTTACTTAGGTTCCACAAGCTTGGGGGTAGGATAGTCCCATTGGTAAGGACCACCTCTTCTCAAAGTAAGTTTGGAACCGGGCTATACAAAGGTCGCTAGTGGGGACCTTAGGGCCGCACCACTTGACGTTTGTGACTCCGATGCCTTAGCCTTCATCTTTGCAAAGGCGACTTCCATATCCCGTTTCTATTTTTCTAGATCTTGTACTAAATCACTCGAAGTGAACAACTTAGGCTCCTCAATCTCAATGGAAACATTCATCATGGAGGGGGGAACCGCAAGTGGTGCGGAGGCTCTTCGTTCGGCAGCCAATCTCTCCGCTTCCAAACGGGCGGCATCCGCAACAATTGCGACCTCCTCCATGCCAGCACCCAAACTTTTGGGCATGCCATCCTTGGTCGTCTCGCTCTAGGGCGGTTAAGCCACAAGATTAGAGAAAGTGGCTCTGATACCAAATGAAAGGATCGAGATAGACCTAGAGGGGGGGGGGGGTGTCGGGACCCGGGGTTAGCGTATGCAAGTCCAGCTAAGACATAGTCATATGGAGAGCCGAGAACCGTACCCACTTGTCTAAGCAGACAAGGCCAAGCACAGAACGTTCTCGGAAAGCATCGTACGTGAGGGGCATCCCATCCAGGCCGGATGATCAACTGAGATGGGTCCTCATCGTCCGCACACAAGTCTAATGATATGGGTGGTGAACTCCCATATTCAAAGACAAGTTGCCTCAACCATACTATCGACTATCTCATAACTCTTACATAGACTTACTCCAGCCCGATCACTTAGTCGGGGTCTAGGGCAGGCTCGATCATACCACAAAGTGTGCACGAGACAGAGTCTCGAACAATCGCATCGCGATGCCCCAAGCTACGCACATCTAAGGGCCACTTGGTGTATGAAAGACCGCCAGCCAGATCACAACTAAGGACTCAAAAACCCATACAAAGACATGCATGTTATAAACATACACGCAACACACATGCCTTGTATGAACAGTAGGTATCATTGAAATTCTCTACAAAGTATACAATTTTATTGATAACTCTCATAGAGTGCACACAGAGATCACAAACATGTGATCCAACATTACAACACAAGCGGAAGCAAATTATGTCTGAGTACAGACAAGTTTAACAAATGGCTTAAGAAGCCTTATTTAAACACAAGCCCTCCACGAGGGAACCAGTCGTCTGACTAGGACTAGACTAGTTGATCTTCAGTCGTCCAGCTCGATGAAGAAGCCATCATCGGGGTCAGTGGGTTCATCTAAAACATAGATTAAGCAAACGTGAGTACAAAGTCGTACTCAGCAAGACTTACATAGGAGCTATACTACTCATGCACATGTATCAAGGTAAAGGGAGGTGGGGTTCACTTGCAGAAGTGCCAGCTTTGACTTGGCTAATCCTGAACTACGAGTACCAGACTTTGAGGTAAGAAGCGTACACGAGTCCACTACTTCTCCAACCAATTACACCACTATGGATGCTCACCACAACTGTTACCTCATAGCCTATCTAGTCCAAGAAAGCCGCCTACTTGGGTTGGCTACCACAATCGTGAACCCGTCCGGTTTACCGAAGTGGACCCAAGTGATGTGTGCGTGGTGCATAAGCCGGTCTCGGATGAGCCGTTCTCTCACTTAGCATCCAGGCCACAAGCCTACCAGAACTCCGAACTATTGCGACATCTGGACATCGAAAGGGATGAGTTAGTAAGCTGAGAGGGGTCAGTGAGCCCAATGTGTGGTTGTACTCTTCATCTTGGATCACCACACAAGAACTCGGACTTAGGGCGGTGTTCAACGAGACAACCCACCGTGTACTCCTACACAGCCTCTCATCGTTCACCTTGTATTAGGGTCGATTCACCAACACTTTTCTACCAACATCAACATGATCACTACCATCCCGACTCACATCACAGTAACATCATGGTATCATACTAAGCATGCAATAAGCGATAAACATTTGCAGGGGCCACATGATATCAACCAACTCCTACATTTGCTAGGATTGTGGTTTTCTTACTACTTTGACAAAATGATAGGTCATGCAAAGGAATGGGTTCATCAATGCGGTAGAAACGAATCATGGTGATCATCCTAAACAATGCATAAGCGAGACATGAGAGGGAAGTGGGATTTTATCGACATGATTATTGGGGGTTTGCTTGCCTTGCTGACGAGGTTCGGGTTCGAGGTCTTCAACGAAGGGGGCAGCCTCCTGCTCCGATTCCACCTCTACTCGACAAACAACAAGCAAAGTAGCAAAGTAAATACAATGCACAATCACATGATGGAAGGTTGGAACTTGATGTAAATGCTTTGATGTGTGAAGCAATTCCATTTAAATGGAGTATATTGCAAATTGAATTGCAAACTCAAACTCCAATTTGAATTCAAACTTAGTCAAGTTATATGTGACATGGTTTGATCAATTTGAATCATCTTCAAATGTGTATGATATGCCTCTGATGTGTGGTTGAAATGTAGCATAATTCCATGGTCCAAGTTACAAAAGAATTTGATTTGAATTTGAATTAATTCCAAATAATTAAAATGACATATGCTACTGGTCCCATTTTAAAATCAACTCAAACATAGTTGAAAGTTTCATTTTTGGATATCTTATTTTCTCCTGATCATTTTTCATATATTATTTGTCCAATTTTGAGTTAATATGAATTTTCTATGAATTTCCAAAGTTTGGGGTATTTTCTGGAATTTCTGGAAATTCTTTAATTCAATTTGATTTTCTGGAAATTCATTTAACCGATTTATTGCGCCAGGATGACGTCAGGGGGGGGGGGCTGACATGTGGGGTCACTCTGTCAGTGACTGGGTTAATTAACCCGGCTGGTTAAATTAACCAGTGGCTTAATTAAGCCACTGGGCCCACTGGTCAGTGACTCAGGGGGTCATTAGGGGTGGATTAGGGGCTAACTGTAACAGCCCACATGTAATAAACTACCAAACACCATGTAATTTTACTTCCTCTGTTGGACTTATAACTTGGCATGGTGGATGTGTATGTCATTTCATGTGATGATCTAAATTGGCTTTGGGATTGGAGCTTTTTGGGGTTGTTTGCTTTTGCATCCAAAATGGTTCAAGAAGGGAATTGAAGGATTTTTCCTTGTTGCATGCTCACTCCTCTTGAACCCAAATTTGGCCTAACCTTTTCAATGGCTTTTGCAAGGGTTTTAAAATCCTCAAGGTATTTTTGCCTTCATCAAAAACAGGAGCTCTAGTTCAAAGTGATTTTGAATTCAAAATGAGCTCACACTTTTGTTGTTGCCAAAAATGCACAAACCATTTTTAGATATTGAGGAATAATGCAAGGATAATTATACATATTTTTATGTAATTTTTCCACTTGTATTTAATCCACAAAAACCCTGTACTCTTTTTTGTTTATTTTAAATGGAAAAGGGGTCGTCCAGTAGGCTTCTTGTCGTTCTCCACTTCCTGCTGGAGGCCCAGCCCAGAAGCCCTCCGCTCCGTAGCCCGCTTGGGGGCCTTTATAGCGAAGCGGTACTCGGGGTAACTCCTGGCCGTTCGATCGGGATCCGAGCGCCCATCTTCATCGTCTTTCCAGCGTGGACGAGGTCCCCCCGAGCCCTCCTCTCTCACCGGGCGCCTGCGTCGACGTCGATGACGGCCAGCGTGGCTGGGGGCCTCCCCCCTTTATAAGCTGGCCCCGAGCGCGTCCGGGAACCCTAGGAGCCCCTTTCCTCCCCCCAATTTCAGCCGCCGCCGCCTGGTTCGTTCTCCAGGACCTCCCCTGTTCCGCCGGAGACGGGTTCAATTCGCCGGCGTCTTCGCGTGTTCGTGACCGCGCAAGCTTTCCTCTCCATCCCAAGCGTCTCACCGCTTCTTTCCCGTCGTGCAGGAGGAGCCGGGCTTCTCGATTCGAGCCCGCGACGTTGAACGCCTGCGGCGGGAAGTCGTCTTCCCCAACGAAGGTTGCGTCCTCGACTTCTTCTTCGCAGAGCTCAGGGTCGCCTCCAGCAACCTCTAGGTGAGCCCCTTGCAACCCTTTTCTCCGCCGTGGACGTGTAGCCGCCTGGTCCCGTAGTTGCGCGTTGCCGGCCTCCGTGCCACGGAGCCCGGCCAGACCGGTTATCACCGTGGTCCGGGTGGTGCCGAGGAGTGCTGGTGCACGATCCCTTCTCGCCCAGAGCACGGATACGACCTCAAAGGAGGCATCTTTGCGTGTTCAGTGGCTGTAGTTGCGCCATGTCTGAACTGCGTCTTCAGTCAGCTCGCTGCCGCGGGGTTCAGGTGAGCCTGCCACCCCCTCCGGTAAGTCCTAAACCATGGCCGTTGCACCGGCGGGCTCATGGTACTGCCCCCTCTGCAATACAAGTGCCGCCGGGTTCTTAGACGTCGTGTGCTCGACGTTTGGGTCCACTGAAGTCGGCGTCGTCACCAGGTGTTCCGGACCTGCAACAGTTAGCCGCCTCGCTGTTCCCGCAGGGATTCCGGCGATGAGAGGAAGAGAAGAAGAGCTGGAGTGAGCGCAGGTGTAGCGTGATGTGTCCTCCCGAGATTGGCCGAAGTAGTCTAGCTAGAGATGGCCGGAGCTCGACGTTAGGGTCACCGGAGTAGCCAGGCTGCGGAGCACTGACGGCTGTCTGCCGGGTTCAGTTAACGGACGGGGTACATGTTACCTTTGTTTTGGCCCCATGGGGTTCAGAACTCACAACGTAGCTCAGTGGCAGCGAGGCGTGAGAGGCAACGGGGAGGCGCGGGTTCGAGTCCCGCATGGAGCACGTTGCCCCCCCTTTTTTGAGTTTAGTCCAGAGGCTGACACCTGGGTCCCGCATGTCAGCGACCCAGGCTGTCCAGAGCCGAGTGGGCCTGTGCGAGTGGGCCGTGGAGAGTGGAAGTGGGCCGTTTGCCCGAAGCCAGCCCAATTGGGCTGAGCTCTTTCTTTTTCATTTTTCTTTTATTTTTCTTTTTCTGGTTAAATCAAATTTGAATTTGGATTCAAATTCAAATCTGATTTTGGCCAAATCTTGAAACAGGGGCATACCATATATGTTTTTGGGGTAGCTTGAGCTGCTGAACAGTATGGTGAGGTGCATTTTTAAATTTGAACCCTCTATAAATTGGAGCCTGGTCAAATATGCAATCTGCCCCCTGTAAAGTCTCTGATTTTTGTCAAGTTGTTCAAATTTTAAATTACCCATGCCATATATGGACTTTGGGTAATTTTCCACAGGGAGTTGCATGGTGATGATGATGAAGTCATTGGAGCCCTTTTCAAAATTCATGTGGTGCAATTTTGCACTCAGCCCCCTGAACTTCAGTTGAATTTGCAACTGCCCTTGCAAATTCAAATGGGGACATATCATATATGCTTTTGGGGTGTTTTTCTGCAAGGATTTCAGTGGTGAAGTTCTCATGGTGTTTTTTGCAACTCATGAAGTCAAAGTGTGATCACCTGATCTAGGAGCTTTCCATTCTTCTGCCTGCAACATTTCAACTTCAGTGCATTTGAAATGTTGATCGTCTGATCTTTTCAACTTGTTCCATGTCATCTTCTTCTTCAATTCAGCCCCTAACATATTGTCATATGTAATGTGGCTGGGTTTCAACCTTTGTTGCACCTTCCTTGTGTCAAGTTCACCGACACTACTCCGTCTCCGGAATCATTGTTTTACTTTCATGTTATTTAAATTCTTGTAATGCTTTGTTGATCATGTCATGCCATCATGCTACTTACACCTAAGTTAAGGCTTAGACCAAAGCCATTACAATGTAAATAAAATGCATGTGAAAGTGATGACTTGTCGTCATCACCTTCATTTAAACTTGACTAGACAGGTCATACCATGTAAAAAAAACTTGAGCATGCCATCCTTGTTTGAGTTTGCCTCAGTTGCTTACTTGTGTGTTTCCTTGCCGGTGTATTACGTTAGCACCCGAGACTGACGAGGAGACTTACGTGGAGCTGTCCGACACCGAGCCCGAGGGTACCGTGGGTGCTGCTTCGACTACCTTACCAGACAAGGGGGAGAAACTGTGTCATTACTTTATAACTTTCTGCTCATGCTTAGGTGTAGACCTAGAACGTTGTTGCTTGATCCTATCTACCTTATATGCCATGTTTTAAACCCATACAGCCATGATCCCCACATCCCAGCAAACCATTGTACTGCTAAGTTACCGCTGCTCAGCCATTGCTTAGTATGGATAGAAAACTTGCTGCTTGCCCTATATATTTATGGTTGGGATATCATGCTATAAGAAGTTGGTTGATATTTATTACTGTTAAATGATGTTAATTTATATTCGACGAAAGGTGGAAGGCTGGACTATTCCCGTCTGGTGCTTTGTTCCATTTGAGTCACATAGGACCCGAGTTCTGGGTATTGTGTTTCTTGACGAGCGTGCCTAATCGTGTGTGGGGTTTTATGGGGCCCCCTTGTCTTACCTACTAGCTTCGTACAATTCTAATGGTGGCCCGAGCTGTTTTACATTGCATCGTGTGTGTGTTGGTTGATACCCCAGCTGTTTACAAAACAAGCCGGGCCAGTGGGGCATAGTTCTCTGTTGGTCCACCTGATCAGCTAGGACCCGGTCTCATAAGAGAACTAACAGGTAATCCGACCTGCGTCATACGGAAGAGTCCGATCCGAGAGCATGGACAGCTTGAGGGTTGGGTGTCGACTCCCCGGGGGCCACCCGGAGTTGTGCGTTGTTAGTTAGAGGGACTCTGACGTTCCGGAGTTTCAGGCGCTTACCTAACCAAGTGGAAACCGGGCGTACATGCGACGTCTATAATGGACAGTTGGTACACCCCTGCAGGGTAAATCTTTTCGAAAAGCCGTGTCCGCGGTTATGGACGACTTGAGACCTACTCCTTGTTCATAGAATAACATCAATTATAATCATGCTATAAAAATCTGACAAACCGTGTGCGTGCCTTGGTTGTCTTTCTTCGTCCAGGAGGACCGAGAGAGAAACGAGGTTGTGTTATGTTTGCGTAAGTATGTGAATAGCCGACTTATGACACGTTGTCAACGTAACTTCTTGGATCTCACCTATATTCTGATAGAACGAGTAGCCACCATATATGCTAGTACGGCTGCAACCTGTCTATGTCTTTGCCTTTCCTGTAGCGTTAGTTATTCCGTAATGACATGTTCTCACCCCCGTTTACATTTCTGTCTTTACCGCTTTGCCTGATCGGCCGCTGCAGTGGACTACTACCTCGACCCGAGCACCGGACGCTACTTCGTGGAGGTGCCCCCAGAGGACGATGACGAGTACGAGTACCTCGACCAGTAGGATCTTATAGTTGGGTTCAGACGTTCCCGTGGGTGGATATTTATGTGTAGCCCTCTCTAGGGAAATTGGGATCTTGACCGTACTCGGTCCCTATTATGCTTCCGCTTGATGTATTGATGAGATGTACTCAAATGATGTTGTATTAGTAGACAGTGCCGTTGTATGCCCTGCTCTATTTATCTATCTATATATATGTCTGTCTTGTAGAAATGTGCTTTATATACCTGTTGTCGAGAATCCGGCAGCGACACGAGTGCAAGTGTCGTGCGCCGGTGGCGTTTGATGCGCTTCTAACTCCGACCGGACGCGAAAGCGACTAGTTAGAGTTAGTACCGCATCAGGGGCCTTACACTAACCCACCGGCGGCTAAACGCCGGCGACCAGAGCCGCGGCGGCGCTGCACAGGGAGGGTGATTCCGGGCACCAATCGAAGCGCTGCGACCTCCATCTTGAAGCCCTTGCCGTTGCGCGTCGAAAGAGACCGATCCCAAGTGCTGAGGTGCCCTGTACGCTCGCCGGCGTCGAGTTCTGCGGCGACGGAGCTACGACTGTGATCGGGAATTCTCTACAAGGCGCGAATTGAGGCGGGGCTAGGCTGGTTCGAAGAAGTGGAGCACGGGGAACGTGATGGACAACACGGCGAGCTCGATTGCGTAGTGGTTGGTCGTCGCCATGGATCCCGGCGGCGAGGAGCTTCGGCTCTCATGGCGGCCATGGCTAGAGGAAACAATCGAGGGGAATACGATAGGGGTTTTGATCGTGAGCTCACCAGGAACTCAACAGAGGTGGTGGCGAGGGCTGGGGTGGATCGGCGGCGATGTAATCGACGTCGATCTCTTTCGGCTCCGGCGGCGGCTCGAGCTCGAATTCGCAGGCTAGGAGGGCTCCGGGCTCGCCTTCTTCTGCAGATCGATGAAGACGACGACGAGGAAGAACTTGGACACGGTGGCGTAGCTCCTCGCTGTCGTTGGCTACGCAGGGGCTCGCCGGTGCTCTCCGGTGCGCTCGGTCCTTCACGGGGATTCGTCGGAGAGAAAGGAGAAGAGCGTGCGCGAGAGGGGAAGTGGCCTGGGCGTCTCCAGAAGGTGGCGTGGCGAGGGGATAGCCCTCTCGGGAGGCAGGCAGCTGCCTGGCGCGCCCACGGCGCTCGCCGGCGACCTGCTAGCCTGCCTGTCCAGGGAGGAAGACGCATGTGCCCCCCTGGTGGGCTGGGCTGCGGGAGAGGTAATTCGGGCCGAGGTGGCCCAGGTAAGTGGGCCACTTTCCTGTTTTCTTTTTATTTCTGTTTTCTCTTCTGACCTTTGTTCTGTTTAGCTAAATAAAATAGCTAAACATTTTAATAAATGCTGAAAACTTTTATATGGCCTCATAATAATATAGACTAGCCACTTATAAAGTTTCAACATTTTTAAAATTCAAATAATTTGAATTTTAAATCAAATAGGGGTATTTCTTTAAATCCAAGGCACTTTTTGAATATTTGAAAAATCTATGAGCATGGGGTGGGTCCCACATCACTTGATATGTGATCACACTCATTTATAAGACTTTTCAAAAATCTAACATGAATTTTGGGAGAAGATTTTTATCTGGCCTTTTGAATTAATTCATGTGGGGGGGGGTTCCTTCTCCCATTTTGATTTTGAAATTGATTTCAAAGATTTCTTTTGAAATTTTGACATGATGCAAGAGTACTGACTAACCCTAGCACATTACCTAACAGAGGGTTCTGACAACTCGCCCCCACTCAACAGAATCTCGTCCCGAGATTCAGAAGTCTGCGGGAGGAAGGTGGGGTACTCGGCGTTGAGACGGTCTTCTCTTTCCCACGTAGCTTCTCTTTCAGAGTGGTGTGACCATTGCACTTTCAGAAACCTAATCTTCTGACGACGAGTGACACGCTCTGCGGAATCAAGCATACGAACAGGGTATTCTTGATAGGAAAGGTCATCTTGGAGATCAAGCGTTTCGTGGTCGATTTCGCGGATAGGGTCCTTGAAGCAACACCTGAGTTGGGACACATGGAATACATCATGTACTCGGGAAAGGTGCGGGGGTAGTTCAAGTTGGTAGGCAACTTCTCCACGTTTAGCAATAATGCGGAAAGGTCCGATGTAACGTGGGGCCAACTTGCCTTTGATACCGAAACGTTGGGTTCCCTTCAGAGGAGTAACCCGAAGGTAAGCCTTCTCATCCAGATTGTAGCTCTCTTGCCTATGATGACGATCATAGTAGCTTTTCTGACGAGACTGGGCTGCTTTCAATTGATCACGAACAATGCGAACTTGCTCTTCTGCATCCTTGATCATATCCGGTCCAAAGAATTGTCTTTCACCGGTTTCTGACCAGTTTAAAGGTGTTCTACATCGTCGTCCATATAGGAGTTCAAAAGGAGCCATGTTCAGACTAGATTGAAAACTATTGTTATAAGAAAATTCGGCGAATGGAAGAGACTTCTCCCAATTCTTTCCGAATGAGATAACACAAGCTCTGAGCATGTCTTCAAGAATTTGGTTAACCCTTTCGACTTGACCGCTAGACTGAGGGTGGAAAGCTGTACTAAAGGAGAGATGAGTTCCCATAGCATTCTGAAAGCTTCCCCAAAATCTAGATGTGAAAAGGCTACCGCGATCAGAATTGATTTCCAAAGGAACACCATGAAGGGATACAATTCTAGAGATGTACAAGTCCGCTAACTGGCTAGCAGTTATAGACTCGCGAACCGGAAGGAAGTGTGCAACTTTGGAAAGCCTATCTATGACAACGAAGATGGCATTGTTTCCTTTCTGGGTTTTTGGAAAGCCGGTTATGAAATCCATACCGACTTTGTCCCATTTCCACTCGGGAATAGACAAAGGTTGCAGTGTACCAGCAGGTCTTTGATGTTCTTCCTTAATGCGACGACAAACATCACATTCGGCAACAAATTGAGCAATGTCTCTCTTCATCCTAGTCCACCAAAATCTCTGGCGTAGATCTCGGTACATTTTTGTGCTACCGGGATGAATCGAGAGGGGTGTGTCATGGGCTTCCTTGAGGATGAGTTGCCTTAGTTCCCTATTCTTGGGTACTACCAAACGATTTCCAAAGAATACCGTTCCCTTGCTATCTGTGGAGAAACATTTAGCAACTCCGCTAACAATGTTCTCCTTGATTCGGCGAACACCTCGTGCACGCCTTTGGGCAACTATAATTTGATCCTCAAGAGTTGGTTTCGCCACCAAGGTAGAAAGATAGCCATGAGGAACAATCTCAAGGTTGGGCTTGCGAAATTCCTCATGAAGAAGTGGTTGATACTGTTATAACATGAGGTTGTTACAATACGACTTACGACTTAGTGCATCAGCCATGACATTGGCTTTGCCTGGGGTGTAAGAAATTCCTACGTCGTAATATTTTATCAACTCAATCCAGCGTCTTTGCCTGAGATTAAGATCTGGTTGGGTGAAAATGTATTTGAGGCTTTGGTGGTCGGAATAAATCTCGCAACGGTTACCAAGGAGGTAATGTCGCCAAGTTGTTAGGGCATGAACTACGGCAGCGAGTTCAAGGTCATGGGTAGGATAGTTCTCTTCATGTGGCCGCAACTGGCGTGAAGCATAAGCTACCACATGTCGATCTTGCAGAAGTATGCATCCTAACCCTTGCCGTGATGCGTCACAATAGATCTCGAAATCCTTTTTGGTGTCTGGAGGTGCAAGTACGGGTGCAGAAATCAATCTTCTTTTTAGCTCTTGAAAGCTTTCCTCGCACTTGGGAGTCCATAGGAATTTCTTATCTTTCTTGAGGAGTTCAGTTAGAGGCTTTGCAACTTTAGAAAAGTTCTCGACGAAGCAACGGCAATAGCTGGCTAGGCCAAGAAAACTCCTAACTTGCTTAACCGATTCAGGTGGAGTCCAGTCAAGGACGGCCTGAACTCTCTCGGGATTCACAGCAATGCCTTTTGCAGAAATCACATGGCCTAAGTAGGTCACTTCTGGTAGCCAAAATCCACACTTGGAGAATTTAGCATATAGGCGATGCTCTCTAAGCTTCATCAATACCAGCCTTAGGTGTTCTGCATGTTCTTCTTCGTTCTTCGAGTATATAAGGATGTCAACGAGGTAAACCACGACGAACTGGTCCAAATACTGCATGAAGATCGAATTCATCATGCGTGAGAAAGTGGCGGGGGCATTGGTTAAACCAAAGGACATGACGGTATACTCGTAAAGACCATAACGAGTAGTAAAAGCCGTTTTGGGAATGTCCTCGTTTCAGATTTTGATTTGATGATAACCTAATCTCAAATCCATCTTGGAGAAGACAGAGGATCCTGCAAGTTGATCATAAAGATCATTGATCCTGGGCAATGGGTACTTGTTCTTTATCGTCACTAAATTTAGCGGGCGATAATCTACGCACATCCTTTCTGTTCCATCTTTCTTCGTTACGAACAGAACGGGGCAACCCCATGGCGATGAGCTAGGGCGGATGAAGCCTTTCTCCAACAAAGCTTCCAGTTGGGTTTTAAGCTCAGCTAACTCACGTGGGGCCATTTTGTATGGGCGTCTAGAAATTGGTGCGGTTCCTGGGGCAAGATCCACTATAAACTCTACACATCTGTCGGGTGGCATGCCCGGCAGCTCTTCAGGAAAGACATCCGGGAAGTAACGAACCACCGAAATATCTTCAAGTTCAGGAAGGGGAAGTACATTCAAGGAATGCACTTGGGTCCTTGTTCTGGGTGAGGTATAGTTGACTGTTTTGCCTGAAGGGTGGGTGAGTTTCACGGATTTGCCTTTGCAATCCAGGTAGGCATTCTGTCTTGATAGCCAATCCATGCCAAGGATGACATCAATATCTGAAGACTTGAGGGCTATGAGTGAAGCAAGGAATACTAAACCCTCAATTGCAATTTGATTACCATGGCTTACTCTATTAGTTTGCCATCTTGACCCTGGAGTTTGAATAATCATTGGGGTGGACAATTCAACAAAATATAACTCATGACGAAGTGCATAACTTTCCGACATGAATGAATGAGATGCTCCTGGGTCGAAAAGAACGGAAGTAGGAACATAATTGACTGGGAGCGTACCAAGAATGACGTCAGTGGTGTCGTCAGTCTCTTCGGCGGCGATCTGGTTCACACATCCACGAGTGGCGGGAGGAGCGGGTTTGACGGTGTAGACCTTCTGGGGTGGCTTGCCACGACCATTGTTGTTGTTGCCTCCGGCACGGGGTGGAGCATTCTGGTGCTGGATCTGGTTCTGGGGACACTCGCGAGAATAGTGGCCTGCCTGACCACACTTGTAGCAGGCTCCGAAAACAGTGCGTGGAGCTGGGTTGTTTGGTGGAGCTAGGTGGAACTGGGTTGGTGGACGAGGCGCCACATAGGATGGCCTCGGTGGGTTGTTCTGGCGGAACATACTATTTGGGATCCAGATCTTGCGCTTCTGGGAGCCAGAACTGGATGAACTGTCGTCTCTAGGGTGTTTGCGGAAATCGTTGGGGGTGTTCATGTCCTCGGCCTTGATGGCCTTGTTGACAAGGACCTGGAATGAGGCAAAGTCATGAAGGTTGAGCTCACGACGGAGTCCAGTGTTGAGTCCGCGACGGAACCTCTCTTGTTTCTTGGAGTCGGTGGAGACTTCTTCGGTAGCATAACGAGCAAGTCGGTTGAACTCACGACTAAACTCGTCAACGGTCCTTCTGTCTTGGGTGAGGTTGCAGAACTCCTCACGCTTGCGGTCCATAAGACCCTTGGGAATGTGGTGCTCGCGGAAGGACGTGCAGAATTCCTCCCAAGATGCAGGCGGTCCAGCGGGACGCATGTTTAGAAAGTTCTCCCACCAAGAGCTAGCTGCGCCTTCGAGGTGTAGGTGGCATAGCTGACCTTGTCGACATCTGCAACATGGCCGGCTTGGAGCTTCCTCTCGATGCTGCGAAGCCAGTCATCGGCGTCAAGGGGCTCGGTGGAGTAACTGAAAACCGGGGGATGAAGCCGGATGAAGTCGTTCAGGGACACTAACTCGTTGCGCTGCTGAGTGGTGTTGCGAGCAATGACTTCCAACAGATGGCGAGAGTCTCGGCAGTTCCTCTCGACCTCCATCAGAACCTGAGCCATCGTGGGTGGGGGTGGAAGGTTGCCTTCCTCCTGGTCATTCCCATGACCTTGGTTACAACCAACCTGGCCACGGGTTCCTTGAGACATCCTGAAGGTAAAAACCAAAGTCAAACAGAGTTGATTTGAAGAGTCTAATCAAGGTATTGAAGTACTGGAACGATTACAGAGCAAAGGAAGTAATCATCTTGATAACATGGTGATAAAGCATACAAGCCATATATTCACAAGCTGTCATACAAACCATACATCGTTTTAGTACAAGCACCAAGCTAATACAAACGTGATGAAGATGATACATCCTTCAGAGGCACTCTGACTTCCTATACATTATTTATCTAAGCCTCTGGAACTTAGACCCTTGCGTACAATACACTAAGATACTACTACATCAACACTAAGTAAGACCACATGCGGTCTCACTCATCTCCATCTCCATAGTAGTCCTCATAAAAGTTACCCGCGTATCCCGGTAGCTGGAGGTGACCATCGGAAAACACGGAGGCCTGTGGACCCTGATATCCATTTGGGCAAGGATGGGGCCTAGGTCCAGCGTAGGGTGGAAGCAAAGGACCACGGGGTGGAAAAATACCTCCAATCTCGGGCCAAGCAACTCGAGAAGGCATCTGAGTCCTCACTGGGTAGATAGCATCATGCTCAGCTGATCCAACGCTCACAAAGGGTGCCAAGAGTGTCAGTGCTCGATACAGACGAATACGAGTGGCGTGAAGCTCAAAACGGAGAGCGCGTGCATCACGATCTCGATCACTAGCAAACCTGGCAGTCATCTGAAGTGCGGGATCTTCTGCAGAGTGATCTGAGTAGAGTCCGGTGTAATATCCCTCTTCTCCTCGAAGTGCAGCAGGGATATAGCGGAAAGAGGTCTCCCTCAGCAAAGTGTGCTCCTCTCTCAGCAGGGTCATACATGAGTATGCAGTATCCTGCACAGCCATGTTCTCGGTAATGCCAATGCCATGTCCAAAGTGGATAGGCTGAGTGACTCCAAGGTGGTGCGGGTAGATCCGAACAATGCAGTGGAACTGCGTCTGGTTGAAGTCGTGAAACTTCTCTTCGACGGTGTACTCAGGGTACTACCGATATCCCACATAGGACATCATCTCGATCAACGTGGCGGGATGGCCACGCACACCGAGGCACCTGGTCAAACGAACAATCTGCCGAGGGGGAAGATCTGCCATCTGAAACAGAAAGGAGTTTGCAAATGCATCAGATTATGAGATAAACCTGGAATGACTCGGACAGCATAACGGCTGTAATTGCAAGAAAAGACAATTTCTTACAACATGGAAACAACACTTACATATGATGTAATAAATCAGGAAGCATAACCACTCTAACAAACCGGTCACAACTTTCCTACGGCTACAAGGAAGCAAACAACGAGATGTTCTAATCAGACAGAGGAGAGCCTAGTCCTATCTTCCCGTAGAATAAGATAAGGGTGACTCAGGACTCAGAACGAAGGGGGTAAGGAGAAAAAAGAAGCCTTACGTTATTCCCTTATATACCCAGAGTAACTATATAACTATAGCAAGCTAGACTCAACTTCGGCCAAGGCTACTAGTCCTACAGTCAGTCCTGCTCTGATACCAAGTCTGTCGGGACCCGGGGTTAGCGTATGCAAGTCCAGCTAAGACATAGTCATATGGAGAGCCGAGAACCGTACCCACTTGTCTAAGCAGACAAGGCCAAGCACAGAACATTCTCAGAAAGCATCGTACGTGAGGGGCATCCCATCCAGGCCGGATGTTCAACTGAGATGGGTCCTCATCGTCCGCACACAAGTCTAATGATATGGGTGGTGAACTCCCATATTCAAAGACAAGTCGCCTCAACCATACTATCGACTATCTCATAACTCTTACATAGACTTACTCCAGCCCGATCACTTAGTCGGGGTCTAGGGCGGGCTCGATCATACCACAAAGTGTGCACGAGACAGAGTCTCGAACAATCGCATCGCGATGCCCCAAGCTAAGCACATCTAAGGGCCACTTGGTGTATGAAAGACCGCCAGCCAGATCACAACTAAGGTCTCCAAAACCCATACAAAGACATGCATGTTATAAAAATACACGCAGCACACATGCCTTGTATGAACAGTAGGTATCATTGCAATTCTCTACAAAGTATACAATTTTATTGATAACTCTCATAGAGTGCACACAGAGATAACAAACATGTGATCCAACATTACAACAGAAGCGGAAGCAAATTATGTCTGAGTACAGACAAGTTTAACAAATGGCTTAAGAAGCCTTATTTAAACACAAGCCCTCCACGAGGGAACCAGTCTTCTGACTAGGACTAGACTAGTTGATCTTCACTCGTCCAGCTCGATGAAGAAGCCATCATCGGGGTCAGTGGGTTCATCTAAAACATAGATTAAGCAAACGTGAGTACAAAGTCGTACTCAGCAAGACTTACATAGGAGCTATACTACTCATGCACATGTATCAAGGTAATGGGAGGTGGGGTTCACTTGCAGAAGTGCCAGCTTTGACTTGGCTAATCCTGAACTACGAGTACCAGACTTTGAGGTAAGAAGCGTACACGAGTCCACTACTTCTCCAACCAATTACACCACTATGGTGCCTTCCTCGACTTCCCCACGAGAAAGCACGCCATAGCACTCACACTTATCTTGATGTATTTTAGAAGTATCCAGTTCAAGTTGTCTAATAATCAAGATAAGATTTCCAAGCAGTCCATAACCGCGGACGCGACTATTCGAATAGTTTTGTTAACCCCGCAGGGGTGTACCGCTACACACACATGATCAACATTTACCGCCTTTGATCTCGACACCAATCAAGAAGTGTCGGCGAGGATGCTCACCAGAACTGTTACCTCATAGCCTATCTAGTCCAAGAAAGCCGCCTACTTGGGTTGGCTACCACAATCGTGAACCCGGACGGTTTACCGAAGTGGACCCAAGTGATGTGTGCGTGGTGCATAAGCCGGTCTCGGATGAGTCGTTCTCTCACTTAGCATCCAGGCCACAAGCCTACCAGAACTCCGAACTATTGCGACATCTGGACATCGAAAGGGATGAGTTAGTAAGATGAGAGGGGTCAGTGAGCCCAATGTGTGGTTGTACTCTTCATCTTGGATCACCACACAAGAACTCGGACTTAGGGCGGTGTTCAACGAGACAACCCACCGTGTACTCCTACACAGCCTCTCATCGTTCACCTTGTATTAGGGTCGATTCACCAACACGATCACTACCATCCCGACTCACATCACAGTAACATCATGGTATCATACTAAGCATGCAATAAGCAATAAACATTTGTAGGGGCCACATGATATCAACCAACTCCTACATTTGCTAGGATTGTGGTTTGCTTACTACCGTGACAAAATGATAGGTCATGCAAAGGAATGGGTTCATCTATGCGGTAGAAACGAATCATGGTGATCATCCTAAACAATGCATAAGTGAGACATGAGAGGGAAGTGGGATTTTATCGACATGATCAATGGGGGTTTGCTTGCCTTGCTGACGAGGTTCGGGTTCGAGGTCTTCAACGAAGGGGGCAGCCTCCTGCTCCGGTTCCACCTCTACTCGACAAACAACAAGCAAAGTAGCAAAGTAAATACAATGCACAATCACATGATGGAAGTTTGGAACTTGATGTAAATGCTTTGATGTGTGAAGCAATTCCATTTAAATGGAGTATATTGCAAATTGAATTGCAAATTCAAACTCCAATTTGAATTCAAACTTAGTCAAGTTATATGTGACATGGTTTGATCAATTTGAATCATCTTCAAATGTGTATGATATGCCTCTGATGTGTGGTTGAAATGTAGCATAATTCCATGGTCCAAGTTGCAAAAGCATTTGATTTGAATTTGAATTAATTCCAAATAATTCAAATGACATATGCTACTGGTCCCATTTTAAAATCAACTCAAACATAGTTGAAAGTTGCATTTTTGGATAGATTATTTTCTCCTGATCATTTTTCATATATTATTTGTCCAATTTGGAGTTAATATGAATTTTCTATGAATTTCCAAAGTTTGGGGTATTTTCCGGAATTTCTGGAAATTCTTTAATTCAATTTGATTTTCTGGAAATTCATTTAATCGATTTATTGCGCCAGGCTGACGTCAGGGGGGGGGGCTGACATGTGGGGTCACTCTGTCAGTGATTGGGTTAATTAACCCGGCTGGTTAAATTAACCAGTGGCTTAATTAAGCCACTGGGCCCACTGGTCAGTGACTCAGGGGGTCATTAGGGGTGGATTAGGGGCTAACCCACCGGCGGCTAAACGCCGGCGACCAGAGCCGCGGCGGCGCTGCACGGGGAGGTTGATTCCGGGCACCAATCGAAGCGCTGCGACCTCCATCTTGAAGCCCTTGTCATTGCGCGTCGAAAGAGACCGATCCCAAGTGCTGAGGTGCCCTGTACGCTCGCCGGCGTCGAGTTCTGCGGCGACGGAGCTACGGCTGTGATCGGGAATTCGCTACAAGGCGCGAATTGAGGCGGGGCTAGGCTGGTTCGAAGAAGTGGAGCATGGGGAACGTGATGGACAACACGGCGAGCTCGATTGCGTAGTGGTTGGTCGTCGCCATGGATCCCGGCGGCGAGGAGCTTCGGCTCTCATGGAGGCCATGGCTAGAGGAAACAATCGAGGGGAATACGATAGGGGTTTTGATCGTGAGCTCACCAGGAACTAAACAGAGGTGGTGGCGAGGGCTGGCGTGGATCGGCGGCGATGTAATCGACGTCGATCTCTTTCGGCTCCGGCGGCGGCTCGAGCTCGAATTCGCTGGCTAGGAGGGCTCCGGGCTCGCCTTCTTCTGCAGATCGATGAAGACGACGATGAGGAAGAACTTGGACACGGTGGCGTAGGTCCTCGCTGTCGTTGGCTACGCAGGGGCTCGCCGGTGCTCTCCGGTGCGCTCGGTCCTTCACGGGGATTCGTCGGAGAGAAAGGAGAAGAGCGTGTGCGAGGGGGGAAGTGGCCTGGGCGTCTCCAGAAGGTGGCGTGGCGAGGGGATAGCCCTCCCGGGAGGCCGGCAGCTGCCTGGCGCGCCCACGGCGCTCGCCAGCGACCTGCTAGCCTGCCTGTCCAGGGAGGAAGAAGCATGTGGCCCCCTGGTGGGCTGGGCTGCGGGAGAGGTAATTCGGGCCGAGGTGGCCCAGGTAAGTGGGCCACTTTCCTGTTTTCTTTTTCTTTCTGTTTTCTCTTCTGACCTTTGTTCTGTTTAGCTAAATAAAATAGCTAAACATTTTAATAAATGCTGAAAACTTTTATATGGCCTCATAATAATATAGACTAGCCACTTATAAAGTTTCAACATTTTTAAAATTCAAATAATTTGAATTTTAAATCAAATAGGGGTATTTCTTTAAATCCAAGGCACTGTTAGAATATTTGAAAAATCTATGAGCATGGGGTGGGTCCCACATCACTTGATATGTGATCACACTCATTTATAAGACTTTTCAAAAATCTAACATGAATTTTTGGAGAAGATTTTTATCTGGCCTTTTGAATTAATTCATCTGGGGGGGGGGGGGTTCCTTCTCCCATTTTGATTTTGAAATTGATTTCAAAGATTTCTTTTGAAATTTTGACATGATGCAAGAGTACTGACTAATCCTAGCACATTACCTAACAGAGGGTTCTGACAGGGGGTGAATAGGTTATATTACAAATTTTCTCACTACTTGAAAATTTAGGCAATAGTGCGGAAGATAAAGGTGATCCTAACAATTGCAAGGATGAACTAGATAAGGTAAGGTTAACAACAAGAACAATATAAGTAAGCAAGTGAGAGAAAAATTATAAGGTAACAACAAGGTAGTGCAAGTAAAGGGGAAGAGTAGGGATAACCGAATGACGCGAAGAAAACGATGTATCCTGATGTTCACTTCCTTGGAGGAAAGCTACTCACTGTTTGGAGAGAGTGGGTAAAACCACGAAGGCAAACCAACGCCACGAAGCCTCACTCTATTCCCCTTGAGATATCACCACGAAGGCGATTCCCAACCACTATCGATTGACATTTAAGGTGGTCACCAAACCCTCACAAACTCAACGGGGGTAATCACAATGGTCGATTCCTCTCTGAAGAACTCCTACCCGCCTAGGAATGTCCAACCTCCAAGAGTAACAAGATAATTGGGGAAAATCTCAATACTTGCTCAAATCACGATTTGCTTTGGTCGGAAGATGGGGAAGAGACGGATCTATCAACGGGTGAAAGATCCGACAAGAACTATCACAAATCTCTCCGGGATCTTGGCTTGAGTGTAGGAGATGAGGGAGATGGAGCACTTGGTGTTCTTGAGTGTTGTAAATGAAGTGGTCAACCCTAACCCTAAGTGGGTGGGGGTTATTTATAGAGGTTCAAGAAACTAGCCGTTTCGTTGCAGTCCGAGAGGGTCCGGACGGCCCGGGACTTAAGTCGGACGGTCTGGGCTGAGCCCGGATGGTCCGACCGGAGATCCGGACGATCGGAAGGGCAGCGCTAGGTATAGCCGTGGATATGGGATAGTGCAGATGGTTCGGGGTACAGTCCATACAATCCGGGCTTGGCCCTGACGGTCCGACATGTGGCCTGGACGGTCCGAATAATTACACAGCCGAACCCCTTCGGGTTTGTAATTCTTCGGACGGTCCGGGGCCACTCCGGACGGTCTGAATAATTACGCGGCCGAACCCCTTCGGGTTCGTAATTCTTCGGACGGTCCGGGGTCCAGTCCTAATGGTTTGGGCTTGGTCCGGACGGTCCGACATGGCTCCCGAACGGTCCGAATAATTACGCGGCAGAGACCCTTCGGATGTGGAATTCTTCGGACGGTCTGGGCAGTGGCTCGGACGATCCGACATACGCAGTGAGTGCTCATTTTGAAGTGCACTGGAAACCCTACACAACTACATTGATTTTTCATAGGTTGTAGAGAAGTGTACGTATTTTACATGTCATAGTATTTATGACTTGAGAAAGACTTGAACTCAACCTTATGATCCCCTCTTAATAGTGCGGGGATCCCTATGACTCAAGATGTAATATTAAATAGGACGTAGCGTCATGTTCAATCGTTTTGTCGAATTCTGGAGTGCGGTTGAGGTTTAGCACATGATCCCTACACGATGATTTAAAGAGGACTAACCAACTTCCTGTGTATCACTTATCAAACATAGTTAGTCCCCTCTATGTATATTGCATCAACAACATAATATGATTAAGTGCTTGATTGCACTTTCAGATGATAAGAAAATCCTTCAGTGGATGGGGTGCTAGTTATGTGTCAGACAATCACAAACATTTCTGCATTATAAACTGTGTGTAATATACCTAAATAAATATGCAACCAATCAGGTTGCATAACCAACTTCTCAAGGATCGCGATGAGATCCAACGACCATCGTTCGATGCTAAGGTTACATCCAACGACCACAGTTTAGGGTTACGAGATATCCTGCTAGGTTTTGAGACGGTCAACGGGGTTTTCCCGGGTTTGACAAACATTCAACTAATCCATTTTGTGCACGAAGTGTAGATAATTTCTTTAGTAATCCACTTAAACTTTGACCACATACCATGTTGGTGAAATGATGACAGCATGCCAAACCTTGTCCTTTTTAGAGGTCATTTGAATTGATTTTCAATTTCAAGGTCATTATGCTAAAAAAGAATTCATTTAATGCATTAAAATTTCCAAATGAAGTCAGAAACTCCTGAAATTTTAGGATGTTAGTGTCAATACTTAATGTTGAACATATAAATAGTTTGGGGTTTAAAACATTTAAGAATAACGTGATGCCTTTGCGACATGGTAGTTTCCAATCGAAACCCCGATACTTCGAAAGGAATGGCCTAGTTTGTACACGAAGTGTATCTAATTTCGTTAGTGATCCACTGAAACTTTTATGACGTACCATGTTGGTGAAATGATGACAACATGCCAAGTCTTGTCCTTTTTAGATTTCATTTGAATTCATTTTCAATTTCAATGTCATTATGCTCGAAAATAATTCATTTAATGCATTAAAATTGCCAAATGAAGTTAGAAATGTTTGAAATTTCAGGATGTTAGTGTGAATGCTTAATGGTGACCATATAAAAAGTTAAGGGTTAAAAGATTTAAGAGTAACATGATGCCTTTGTGATGTGGTTGTTTTCAATCGAAACCCTGATACGTCGAAAGGAATGGCCTAGTTTATATACGAAGTGTATCTAATTTGATTAGCAATCCACTGAAACTTTTACCACAGGCCATGTTGATGAAATAACGACAACATGCCAAGTCTTGTCTTCTTGAGAGGTCATTTGAAATTATTTTCAATTTCAAGGTAACGTTGCTAAAAATAATTCATTTAATGCATGCCCGTCCAACACCTTCTACCTAGTTTCTTCAGTACGAAACTCTTTCTAGCTTCTCTAGTAAGCCAAATCATGCACTGCAGCAAATTTGTTTTAACAAGCTTTGTGGGTTATGCATTACGATAACCAACGATCACATATAAATTTACCTAAATTCCAGTTGCATATATACATCCATTACATACAATGCTCCATATAAATTACCTCACACACCTACAATATAATAAATACAGGCATATAGTCTCGTCAGAACACACACACTCACACACATACATATATATACCAATAAGGAAGGATCGAGAATATATAAACTTTCATGGTGGCACCTCTGGATCATGCTCATTCAAGTCCTGCTAGTTTCGGAATGACAACACTTTCGAAAGAGGGGCTGAATCCTGGCCGCTGTAGAAATTTGGTAGGTTACGACCAAGCATAGTAGATTCGTCCAAGGAAAAATGACAAAGATCAGGAGATGGTGCTGCCAAGTCGGAGATACGGTGACGAGCAATGAAGACACAACCAGGCTTAAGGCACGGCAGACCATCATCCCCAGTGTGCATCGAACATTCCATTCTCATCATATATGTTGTTATTTGGATCATGCTAGGATAACTTTTTCCTAAAAATATGGAGTAGTCACACAAGTCGGGGACCGCCTCCCATTATGCGCCCCGGAGATCACGTTGTCCTACATGAATCCTGAAGACATTGCAACTCGCATTGTTGTAACTTCGAATAGTCCGGTTCAGGTAAGGAATTTCAGGTTCATCTCCGGTGATCTCTATAGCAACCCCCATGATAAGTAATTAGCCATAGCCATCAGGAATGAGGTACCATTCCTTTCTCCATCCTGCCAACCGTTCTGTGGGACGATGTCATTGACAATCTGAAGCACACGAATTGAAATTGGGGGCTGCATTGAACCTGCAATGGAAACAAAGCAACGTACATATTATTACTATATATAAATGTACCGAACATTTACTGAAGCAAATAATAACATATACACCATGTGATATATGTAAACTAGCTTTACCTCCATCATTTGCATCCCACATGTAACAATCACCGCTGTTCTTCATGGAAAAGTACCGTCCGCCATAGTAAACGACATCTTCATATCGCCAAGGAGTCGTATGGGTGTTGCAAGCATGTACCACATTAAGGAGTCGGTAATATCGCACCAGGAGTTGGTAACATCGCACCAGCCTGTGATGGCAATCCTTTTGTCGAAGACGGCGATGATATTGTAGTCTTTGAAGTCACGAATCTTTTTAGGTGGGAGTACAATGGCTATCTTCTTCAATTTAGGATTTATGAGATCATAGCCGAAAGTGCATAGGCCGTTTGTCTGACGAAGGCTAGCAGATGACAATGGAGGCACATCAACTGTCATTCTAGTGTACACGTTGTGCAACTGGATGCTTCCACCCTTACTGTAAGAGCAAAGTTATAACCCCATGAGTTTTGGATATTGTTGGTCAAAACAGTAGAGGAACTAACAAGTTTTCTAGTGTAAAACAGATGGTTAGGTTCCTGAAGTTATAGGTTGGTGATAAAGCTTCAACGAAGATTTACTCTTTTACCGAAGCATATCCTCTAGAGTGAAGCTCATCACGGATGTCGACCCCTAAAAAGATAAGGAATCCTGAAGCACGTCTCATCGAAGAAGATGACCAAGATCGCGCAAGACTTAGTTGTTTTTGCGTAGTTCTTTTTCACTTCTTTGAGTCGTAGGAAAAACCGTACTATCAAGAGGGGTTTAGTAAATGTACTCCGAAGGTTTTGATGAAAAGACTCAGATCGAATCCAAACCAGTGAGAAACCAGAGATGAGAAATCTCATGTGCGCTAGGTAATGCTTCACCAGCGAAGACTTAGTTCTTTCGGCTCCTGAAGCAGAACCAAGTCCGTGAGTCAGCTTTACTTGGACCGCAAGTAAAGTTGCGCTGTGATTGGAAATATGACCATTGGGGACAGGTGTCAAGCTGTCACATCGGGTCACTTCAGTCATTTCGCACCTAGGGATTGCCACCTATAAATACGCAACCCCCGCCCTCATTGGCTGGGGGCTGCTCTAAGATTAATTCCTTACAGAAGAGAGAGAGAGAGTAACCCCACCGAAGCAAACCAAAACCCATCCACCGAAGCATAAGTCCTATTGATCTGAGTTGATTCATTATGACTTAGGAAGAAGTTTGCTAGCCTTTTTATCTTGGAGAACTGCAATTCTCCTAGACGGTTAGAGAGTTGTTCTTCAGAGAGCGAAGAGTTATTGTCGCCTCGAAGTCCAGTTTGTCAAAGGTTTCGGTGATTTCCTCAATAATCAACCACGAGTGAAGAACTGACCAAGCTCATGGAGATTGGTGCAGTGGAGATACGGACGGAGAGAGGTTAGCTCCTGTGTTCAATCACAAGTCCCTCCAACCAGACGTAGCACTTTGCAGAGTGTGAACTGGTCGAACAAACATCGCCGAGTCAAGAGTTCATTTTACTTTCCGCACGTACATTCAGTTTATCAATTGCTTCAGTGATCTGCTTCAATGCAATTGATTCGATGCTTTTGATTCGCTATGTTATGCTTCAATCATGTTCTACTTCGATGTTTACCTTTCTGTTGAAACTCTTCTGCTGTTAAGTTATGCTTCACTTCATAGTTTCATGCAAAAATTTGAAGTGATCATTCACCCCCTCCCCCTCTGATCACATACTTGAACTTACAATTGGTATCAGAGCTAGGCACTCTTTATTTAGATTAACCTCCTAGAGTGTTTTCAAGTATGTCTTCTAGTATGTCTTTCGCAGCTATTCGCTCTGGCGAACCTATTCCTATTTTCAATGGGAAGGACTACCCGTACTGGAAGGACAAGATGAAAAGGAATATCATGGCTATCAACTCAACTGCCTGGCAAGTTGTTTTGTATGGAGTCACTATTGCCGATGAGAAGGAGATCACCCCTGAAGAAGCAACGCTGATTGATCTTGATTCTGTAGTTTGGGTTTTCATCACAAATCACTTGACACCTGAAAAGTATCATGAAGTGAAGAATATTCCAACTGTCAAAGGTGTCTGGGAATATCTTGAGAAGATTGGTGAAGGTGTTTCTACCCAGAAAGATGCCAGAATTGACACTCTCCGAAGAAAATTCTATCGCTTCAAGAGAAACGAGGGTGAAAAAGTCAGTTCCATTTACAGCAGACTCACAACTCTTGCAAATGAATTGATTTCCCTCGGTGCTGATGACATTACTCCTCACTCTGTTGTGAGAACCTTGCTTCGCTCATTGGATGATTCGTTTGATCACATAGTGCTGATGATCAAGGCAAGGATTGATTTCAGATGTCTTGTTGCTGCTGATGTTCTTGAGAGACTCACTACCTTTGAAATGGAAGAAGAAGAGAAACGTGACATAAATGGTTCTCGAAGGAGATCCCATGCCCTGAAAGCAAAAGCTTCGCGTCATTCTTCACCCGAAATTAGTTCTGCTTCAGGTGTAGAATCTGATGATCCCTCAAGCATTGGAAAAGATTTAGCACTGATCATGAGACGCTTCAATCTCTTTCAAAGAAAATGTTTTTCTTCACCCAAGAAGAGTTATCCCTCAAGAATCTCAAGTCATTCTTCCTACCGTTCATCCTCTAGAAGCTCTCCATCAAAGGACAATTGCTGCTACAAGTGCAAGAAACCAGGTCACTACATTGCTGATTGCCCTCTGTGGGAAGCTGAGAACAAATCGAAGCATTCACTCAGAGACTCTTCATCGAAGTCTCATAGATCCTCCAGAATTCATGAGTCAAAGAGACATGATTCCAGTTCAAGAAGAGAAAAGAAGAAAGATTCTGATGATGATAAGAAGAAGAAGTATCATAAGAAACGTGAGGGTTCTTCATCGAAGACTTACTCGTCTCGTCGAAGCAGCTCTCACCGTGCCAAGGCCTATCTGGGAAAGGAGATGAACTCTGAAGACGAAGCCTCTGGTTCCGAAGCTGAACAAGATTCAAGGTCTGCGTCTGGGTCCGAATCAGATGGTGTTGCTGGTTTGGCCTTCGCTTCGGCAGATGCTTCAATCAATGCTTCGAGCTCATTCTTCACCAACAACGGTAGTGAAGATGAAACTCCTGCATATTGCTTCATGGCCAAGGCAAAGGTATCTTCATCCAAGTCAAACTATGATACGTCTGATTGTTCTTCATATGAAAGTGACTCAAAGATAAGCTATGCTAAACTTGCTAAAATTGCTTCAATCCAACAAGATGAACTTGATTCACTAAGCAAAACCATTAAGAAATCAGAAACGTTGTTGATTGATGAGATTGAGAAAGGTCAAACTTTAACTAATGAGCATGCTGCTCTGAAGGAGAAGTTTGAAGAATTATCCTCTCGGCATGATCTTCTTTCAGTTGATTATGAGAAGCTCACCTATGAAGTTCTTCAGAGGAAAATGGCTCTCGAAAAACTGAAAGAGGCTCATGAAGAATTGGAAAATGTCAATCTCTCTCTCATGGCTCAACAACGTTCTGAAGCAAATCATAAAACTGAATCACCTTGTTTGGACTGCTTGGAACGAAGCAAAACTGATTCCAAAGGGAAAGCTCCTATTGTTATTGATGATACTAATGCCTCCGATGAGGAAAATCCTGCTGTTACCGAGGAACTCCTCAGGTTGAAAAACTTATTTGAATCAGGCATGTTCAAAAGTGTGCAAGGACATCAATATCTCTGTGATATCCTGAGGAAGGCTGTCCTTCACAGGAATCCCAGAAATGAAGGTGTTGGTTTCGAGAGGAAGATAAATCCTGATGGCACATACTGGGAGCCTGAACAGTATCCTAGGACTGTTTGGGTTCTAGCGAAGGAGAAACCCATTGATATTGCTAACCTTTCAGGTTTCGACTGCAAAATGAACAAAGTCATTGTGGATGAATCACTTGATTCAGACTACAAACTCATGAAAGATGAACAGGGAAAAGTTTCAGCTGAGTATGTAGGTACTCCACCAAAGAATGGATTCTATAAGAGGCAGATATGGGTGCAGAAAGCACTTGTGGAAAAACTGCCTGCTAACCATTCTATGCAGGGAAAGTCTTCGGTACCACCGAATCATTTCTACTCTATTGAGACGAGAAATGATCCATTGGTGACCGAATCAAATGTTCCGCAGAAGCAATACTATCGTATTGGTCGCCACACGTATCGTCCTCATAATAATCGTACTAAGATTGCATATGCTCATACTTATGATAACCGTTCGCAGAGGACTTACATTTATGGTGTGCTTGATGGTTCACCGAAGCAATACACTCCTGTTCGATTTAATATTGCTTCGACCAGTGCTTCAACGTCTTCTCAGTCACCTGCTCGTTTGTGGGTGGTTAAGAAGAACTAATTCTGCTGCAGGGCTATGTCTCCGGTGGATCCGAATGGGTCATGGATAGTGGTTGTACAAATCATATGACCGGAGACAAGGAGTTATTCACCGAAGAAAAACTATCTCAATCTTCTTTGAAGTACATTACCTTCGGTGATAACAACAAAGGTAAAGTGTTAGGTTTGGGTAAGATTGCCATATCGAAGGATAAGCACATTGACAAGGTTATGCTAGTCCAATCTCTTGGATATAATCTTATGTCTATCTCAAAGTTATGCAATATGGGTATGCTTGTTCTGTTTTCTGCTTCGCGTTGTATTGTCTTTTCACAGGATGACTATACGTTTGTCTTTGAGGGTTACCGAAAGGGAGATCTGTACATTGTCGATTTTTCTTCGGGCCCTGCTGTGTCCACTTGCTTAATGGCAAAAGCTTCATCTGGATGGTTATGGCATCGAAGACTTGGTCATGCAGGGATGAGAAATCTTCATAACTTAGTGAAGAAGAATCATGTTATTGGCCTTAGCGAAGTAAAATTCGATAAGGATCGTCTCTGCAGTGCTTGCGAAGCTGGTAAAATTACAAAGAAACATCATTCAGCGAAGACCATCATGACTACCACTCGTCCTCTTGAATTTCTTCATATGGATCTTTTTGGTCCTCAAAATTATGCAAGCTTGGGAGGAAACAAATATGGTCTAGTTATTGTTGATGACTTTTCTCGTTATACTTGGGTTTTCTTTTTGGATGACAAGAGCAAAGTGGTTGAAATCTTCAAGTCATTCGCAAAGAGAGCTCAAACAGAATATGAATTATCTCTGAAGCATATCCGAAGTGATAATGGAACTGAGTTCAAAAATACTCATATTGAAGATTTTCTTGATGATCATGGTTTTACGCATGAGTTCTCTGCTTCCTATACACCTCAACAGAATGGTGTAGTTGAAAGGAAGAACAGAACTCTTATTGAAATGGCCAGAACTATGCTTGCTAAATACAAGACTCCTATTAGGTTCTGGGCCGAAGCAATCAACACTGCATGTCACATCATCAACAAGGTTTACCTTCAAAAATTCTTGAAGAAAACTTCACATGAGCTTATCACTGGTAACAAACCAAATGTCCCATATCTTAGGGTATTTGGTGCTCCATGCTTTATTAGAGATATGAATCATAGCTCCAAATTTGCCCCTAAGGCACATGAAGGTTTTCTTTTAGGTTATGGCTCAAACTATCACACTTACAGAGTCTATAACTCTCACTTTGGGAAAGTTATGGAAACTGTGAATGTAAGGTTTGATGAAACTAATGGCTCTCAAAAGGAGCATTTGCCTCATGATCTAGATGAACCTCCTCTTGATGAAGTAATAAGGTCCATGGCTATTGGTGAGATTCGCCCTGTTGAAGCCAAGCAACGTCAAGCTGTTAGGGATGATGATGGTCCAATGTTCCCACACATAGCCCGGGGCTCTAGAGATCAACATCCTGAAGCTAATGATGAACAGGACGAAGAAGGTCAAAGGAACGAAGGAAATGCTAATCCTGAAGGAAATGCTGAAGCTGAAGGTGAAGCTGATCCCGAAGCTGATGCAGATCCTGAAGCAGAAGCTGAGCCTGAAGCAAATGATACTACGTTATCCCGAGTTCGAAGAAGAGTTGATGTGGATTCGATCCTTGAAGATATCAATCAACCAGGTCGTCCCACTACTCGATCTCGTACTCGTTTGGCTAACTTCTGTGGAAACTTTTATTTTGTCTCCATGCTAGAGCCTTCAAAATATGATGAAGCCATGAAGGACCCTGATTTGTTATTGGCTATGATGGAAGAACTTCACCAATTTGAAAGAAACAAGGTCTGGTCACTTGTTGAAAGGCCAGATCCCACGAAGCACAATGCTATTGGCACAAAGTGGATATTTCGCAACAAGCAAGATGAAGATGGTATTGTGGTAAGAAATAAGGCTAGATTGGTAGCACAAGGTTACACCCAAATCGAAGGCATTGACTTTGGTGAAACCTATGCTCCAGTAGCCCGTCTCGAATCCATTCGTGTCATGCTTGCTTTTGCTAACCACAAAAATATATTGCTATATCAAATGGATGTCAAGAGTGCTTTTCTTAATGGTGAAATCGAAGAAGAAGTGTATGTTATGCAGCCTCCAGGTTTTGAAGACTCGAAGAATCCTGATATGGTGTACAGGCTTCACAAAGCTCTGTATGGACTGAAGCAGGCACCTCGTGCTTGGTATGAAACATTGAAGGATTTCTCCTGAAGAAAGGCTTCAAACCAGGAACCACTGACCCCACTCTTTTCACTCGATCATATAACAATGATCTATTTGTGTGTCAGATATATGTAGATGATATTATTTTTGGCTGTACTAACACTGAAATCAGCGAAGAATTCGCAAGAATGATGTCGAAGAAATATGAGATGTCTATGATGGGAGAGTTGAAGTTTTTCCTTGGACTTCAGATTCGACAACAGAAGAATGGAACCTTTATTTCACAAGAGAAATACTTGAAGGATTGCCTGAAGAAGTTTGATCTTGCTGAATGCAAGACCATTAGAACTCCCATGCCTACTAATGGTTTTCTTGATGCAGATGATAAAGGGAAACCCTTCGATCAGAAAAAGTATCGGTCTATGATAGGTTCACTCTTATACTTATGTGCATCTAGACCTGATATCATGCTATCAGTTTGTATTTGTGCTCGTTTTCAGGCAAATCCGAAGGAATCACATCATATTGCTGTGAAGCGAATTCTTCGATATCTAGCACATACTCCTTCTTTGGGACTTTGGTATCCCAAAGGTACTCAGTTTGATTTGATTGGATATTCTGATTCAGACTGGGCTCGTGATAGGGTTGATAGGAAATCTACCTCAGGCACTTGTCATTTTCTTGGTAGATCTCTTGTGTGTTGGGCTTCAAAGAAACAGAACTGTGTCTCTATATCTACTGCGGAAGCTGAATACATTGCTGCTGGCTCATGCTGCACTCAAATACTTTGGCTTAAGCCGACGCTGAAAGATTATGGTATTTACGTGAAGAGAATCCCTCTGCTTTGTGACAATGAGAGTGCCATCAAGATTGCTCACAATCCTGTGCAACACTCTCGAACGAAGCATATTGATATTCGTCATCATTTTCTTCGAGATCATGTTCAGCGCGAAGACATTGAGATTAGTCATGTAAGAACTGAAGATCAATTGGCAGATATATTCACGAAGCCATTGGACGAGAAAAGGTTTTGTACATTGAGATGTGAGCTAAACATCTTAGACTCACACAATGTTCAGTAAGATCGAAACTTTTCATTGTATATATTCACCTTCGTTGTGTATTTATGTGTTTTGTTTCGATTGAGTTTTACTTCGTCTTCATTTAGTTTCGTTTGCCATTTGCTTTCTGTTCTGTGTGTTCCTTATTTGCTCGTTTCTTTCATCCCCTATGCTTATCACTTTTAGCTTCGTTGTTATTCTTCGAAGTGATAAGTTTCGGACCCTACCCTCTATTCTGATTCGCTCCCAATCTTTTCTATCTTGAGTGATAAGCACAATTGAAACGGAAAGCATATTGCTTCGAACGTCATTGAGTTCCGAATCAAATGCTCCCAACTTTATCGAAGTTTTTGCTCTCGGTCAAGACTTATTCTTCGGCCGTTGAGTCCCCGTCTTTTCGGGGTCGTTGAGATACGCTCGCGATACACCACCTCATCTGAGCCGTTGAATCGGAAGTGTCAGTCGCTGTGAACCGTTCGATTTGATCTGGTAACAGCTCCAGGTCAGGCCTATTTAAGGTGTTTCCCCAGCGAAACGGTTCCCCCACGTTCATTCTCTCCGACTTCTCCGTCTTCCACCTCGAGCATCCGCAGAGCTCTCATCCCCGTCGTTGTCGTCGCCGCTTCACTGCCGGAACGCCGCCGCCGTGGACATTCCCCGTCGACGCAGAGCACTTCTCCGCACTCCGTCGCCGTAGCCGCCTTGCGTCACCAAGTTAGGGTACGCACAGCCTTTTGGATCCAATCGTGTTCTCTATGTTCTTCCTCTCGGGTTTGGATCTAAGTTTTGTTAAGGTTTTGATTTCTTTTTTAGGGCTGTTTGATCCGTGCTGTTTCTTGCTCCTTGGGAGAACTGTTCATAGAATCAAAGTGATCCCATCTCCTCAGGTCAGTGTTTGAGATACGATTCATTCTCTGATTTGGATTAGGTTAGGTCTTGTTTTCGAACTTGTTCTAGCCAAATTCATCAACAGAATTTCATCCAATCTTAGATTGATCGGAGCTCCTGTCAAAATCTTTTGGTTTTGGTCGAAACGTTTGCATGTTCTTATTCATTCCCTCTCCTTGTTTCCCTCTTGTCTATATTCTTTCACAGGATGTCTGACGAAGAGGCTGCTATGGGGAATGAGTCTCCCATTGTTGAAGGGCTCGAAAACTATCCAGAGCCACCGAAGCAAAAAGGCAAAGGAGGAAAAACGAAGGAAGTGAATAATGCCCGAGGCATACCCGAAGCAATTCGCATCAAGATGGGCTATGACACTCCTCCAGAAGAATCAGATCACGATAGAAAGATTCGACTGCAAAAGATTCGTCGATATTGGGATATCAGATGGTACAAGTTCAAAAGAATCCCAACTTGGAAGTGGGCAATGCAATTTGCATTCAGTCCACCTTATAGATACACCACCGCTATGTGCGCTCAGTACACTGCAGTCAACCGAAAGAAGTACTACCCGAAGCCTCCGGCTGTCCCGCACCCAAATTCACTCAAGACCCCGGATGATTATCCTGAAGAGCAAGAGAGGCTTGCTATTCTGGCTGAGAAGAAGAGGATTCGAGAAGAGAAGAAAGCAAAAGCTCTTGCTGCTGCAGGGCTTGATGATGCCGAACCATCGAAGCCTAAGAAGAGGCGAAAGCTTCGGAAGCTGAGTGATTCACCCCCTCCTGCTTCAGAAGAGGAGGCTGAACACGAAGCAGATGACGAAGCTGAAGCAGCTGCTCAGCTTGAAGACTCGATCGATGAAGATCCTGCTGACGAAGCAGATGATGAGTCAGAGCACTCACCCATCCCCCCAAGTCCTAAGAAGAAACTGATTAAGAAGCCACTGAAGAAGAAGGCTGGAGCGAAGCTGACTGCTCCTAAAGGTGTTAAGTTTCAAGAACCATCAGAACCTCCTGCTCCAAAGAGAAACATAGATTTGACGAACCTGGTAGTTGAAGCACCCCTGTGTTCTAAGCCTCCCCGCCGTCCAGTTCCAACCGAGCAGAGGACCAAGGAACGGCATGACCCGAAGGCAAAGCCTGTGGCTAAGCCTACGGATGTGCTCGAAGCCAAAGCTTCTAAGCATGCTAAAGCTCCGAAGGCAAAGACAACTGTGGACAAGCCTGGCCAAACTTATGCCCAGGTCGGCACAAAGAAGCTGTCTGAAGCTGAATTGCGTAAGAGAGACCGTGCCGAAGCTGCACGTCTGCATGCCGAAGCTCAAGCCAAAGCTAAGGCTGAGAAAGAAGACAAAGAGAAAGAGAAAGATGATAAAGAAGCTGCTGTACTGGAAAAGCAAAGGAAGGAGCTGGCTGAGTCTAACCAGCAAGCTGAAGCGAAGCGCAAGCTAGCTGAAGCTAAAGCACAAGAGGCTAAGGCTGCCGCCGAAGCCAAACAGCTTAGCGAAGCTGAAGCCAAACGCCAAGCTCAGTTGGATGTTCTTCACACGAAGAAAGCTGAGAAAGCTGCAAGGGCCGCTCAAAAGGAAGCTGCTGTGGACATGGCACCGAAGGACATTCACCCGAAGCCAGTCACAGTTCCTGTCCCCGAAGCCCATGTTGAAGCTGAGCATAGTGAACACAACTTTCCAGATGCTAGAGAAGGAGAACTATGGGACTGTTTAGGCCTGAACCAGGCATACTGCAAGCTTGCTGAAGCTGTAAATCCTCAAGCTGTGGACATTGGGGATATCTATATTTCTCCAAATCTTTCAGCCATGCTCGAAACTTTATACACTCAGCTGAGGGATTTGCATTCAAGGAACAGATCAGAAACTGCTAAGATTCTGAAATTCAAGAAGAAAGCAGATGATGAGTCTGATGAGGAATTCAAGAGCGAAGCCATTGCTGCTTCGAAAAATATTGTTGTTGTTAATGAACAAATGAAGCAAAATTTACAAGTATATCAAGACAAGATTAAGTCTGCCATTGAAGAATGTTGCAAGACCCACAATGCTTCAGTCATGGCTCTTGACTCCAAGAAGCGCGAAGCCATGGTCAAGCAATTAGCTTCACCTCTTCCCAAGTTGCAACCAAGGAAGAGATGACTTATTGCTGACACTGAAGAAGCCGATGAGGTGAGATCTCATCCGGCCAAGAAGTCCTCAAGAAAGGCATCGCCCCCTCGATGCAAAATCATCAAGCTTGGCAAACCCACTTCGAAGCCATCCGCCCCCGAAGTCGCTCCACCCCGTGCTCCAACTCCTCCTCCACCTCAACCCGCTCCTCAACCGTCTGCTCAAGACAACTTTGCGCCAGAACCTTCTCCACCACCTCAAGACATTCCTGAAAAGGATTATTCTTCAGCTCACTCTACTGAGGAGATTGAAGAAAAAGAAGGCGAAGCCAAAGATCCGAATGCTGAAGCCGATGCAAATGCAGAAGTCGAAGCAGAAGCCGAAGCAAATGAGTTGTCCATTGTCACTCAACCGCAAAAGCGAGTCACAGATGCTCGAAGGCACTGCATTCCTGCTCAAGACACTCAACTGGACTCCATTTACCCCAGAGAAACATTTCCTATATTCCTGGGAGAAGGAACTTCTTCAAGACATGGTCCTGAGTTTGACATTGAAGTTCATCGCAAGAAGCTTCGATTCTTTGGCACTAGTCCATATGATTCACCAAGAACTACTGATGATCTTCGATTTTGGAATGCTGAACAGCAAATTCTTTACACGAAGCTTTACTGCCAGAAAGGTGTTCTGTTAAGACACAAGTATTTGGATATGCACAGTCTATCTTCTGCAACATGCTTCGAAAACATTATGGAAACCATCGAAGCACAGAATTTGACTGGCCTGTTTGCTATGGAGACTCCATTCAACTCCGAGCTAGTGAAGCAATTCTATGCCACTCTCTATGTCTCTGGAAACTCTGAAGATACTAGCACATGGATTCTTGAATGGATGATTCAAGGGAAAGTGTTCCAGATGCACTCAGATGAATTCATGAAAATAGTGAACATAACAAGACACACAGGAGAACTTGCAAAGGTTCATATGTTACCGGATCCCACTGAAGCCGAATTTGCATCACTTTTGGATCCCGAAGTCACTGGAAATCACATGCCAGAGAACATTCGCCCGAAGCATCTGGTATTGATATCGAAGACTTGGTTTTACATCCTGTCAAATTCACTGATGCCTCTCAGCTCTGCGAATGAAGAATCCAACATTCACTATCATACTCGTCATGCTCTAATGAAGCTTACTCATGGACATGTGTTTGACTTCGAGGATTGTTTTCTTCGATACATGGCACAAGCTGCTGAATTGGTAAATCAACTGAAGCCATATGCTCCTTGGCTGCAAGCCATTTTCAACCATGGACGCAGCGAAGATTACACTGCGAAGCATCACCCGAAGCTGTTCTGCCCCCCTGTCCGCGACACGATGAATATCTTCAGGCGGCCAAATGATCCATTTGCCACATATGTCGGAGTTAGACAACACGTTAATGAACGCAACATGTCGAAGCGTTTCCAGAAAGAATGTACCACTTTGAAGTTGCAATTCGAAACCAGCAACTGCTTGAAAACTTCATTGAAGGAAATCAACGCCAGATGCAACACTTATCTGATGAGATCAATAGAGTTGGCAACATTGCCCTGAACAACAACCAGTACTTGAAGGTGTTGAAGCGTCATTCTTGGAAAGGTTTACGGAAATTCAACTCAGTGAAGAAACTTGAAGCCGACCGGATTTTCAAGGAGTATCCACATCTTCAACGTTACTTCTCCAGAAATGATACGGTCGACCGCCCCAACCCCAAGATCCCTTCGCTGGACAAGATTGATGAAGTCCTCTTTGTCAAACCTGCTGAACAGATCTGCCCCGATACCTTCTCGGATGAAGACTCCCACACTTCGAAGCACGAAGATGATCCTCTCAACGACAGCGACCTTGAATTGCTTCAAGCGCCGATGGACTTCGACGAGGAAGAGTCACCTGCTTCGACCGAAGGAGAAACTTCAGGCGATGCATCTTCTTCAGGCGAAGACAATGTGCAGGGTCCCAGGGTTGCAGCTGACGCATAGATGCTTTTGATCTACCTATCAACCTTTTGTCCAATTATTGACAAAAAGGGGGAGAAAGTAGCATCGAGTTTAGATTCGCTGCGGGGTTTAGGGTTTTGATTCGATCTTTTGCTTGGTAAGTTACGACAAACATTCCATTCTCTTCGATTGGGTTGTAACTTAAGTAATACTTCGATTGTGAATTGTTTCATCTTATATGTCAATAACCCCCGTGCTTGCAAGTTGCTCTCCTATGTTTTATCTTGCAGGTGGTTATTATCTTTAAGTTCACAGGTTATTGGATGATTGCATATTCTTCAAGTCATATTCTCTATATGCAATTGATTCGCTAAGATATGTGTTAGGCTTCCCATTAATGATATTCTTCAACAAGCATTCTCTTCGATTATACAAATCTTCAATGCTTGCATTCAGGGGGAGTCATAAGCTTCATATCTTAGAGTTTGCACCCAACTCAACTCAAATTCCATATCTTTTATCGATGCTTGTTTTGTCAACAATAGTCCAAAAGGGGGGAGATTGTAAGAGCAAAGTTATAACCCCATGAGTTTTGGATATTGTTGGTCAAAACAGTAGAGGAACTAACAAGTTTTCTAGTGTAAAACAGATGGTTAGGTTCCTGAAGTTATAGGTTGGTGATAAAGCTTCAACGAAGATTTACTCTTTTACCGAAGCATATCCTCTGGAGTGAAGCTCATCACGGATGTCGACCCCTAAAAAGATAAGGAATCCTGAAGCACGTCTCATCGAAGAAGATGACCAAGATGGCGCAAGACTTAGTTGTTTTTGCGTAGTTATTTTTCATTTCTTTGAGTCGTAGGAAAAACCGTACTATCAAGAGGGGTTTAGTAAATGTACTCCGAAGGTTTTGATAAAAAGACTCAGATCGAATCCAAACCAGTGAGAAACCAGACATGAGAAATCTCATGTGCGCTAGGTAATGCTTCACCAGCGAAGACTTAGTTCTTTCGGCTCCTGAAGCAGAACCAAGTCCGTGAGCCAGCTTTACTTGGACCGCAAGTAAAGTTGCGCTGTGATTGGAAATATGACCGTTGGGGACAGGTGTCAAGCTGTCACATCGGGTCACTTCAGTCATTTCGCACCTAGGGATTGCCACCTATAAACACGCCACCCCCGCCCTCATTGGCTGGGGGTTGCTCTAAGATTAATTCCTTACAGAAGAGAGAGAGAGTAACCCCACCAAAGCAAACCAAAACCCATCCACCGAAGCATAAGTCCTATTGATCTGAGTTGATTCATTATGACTTAGGAAGAAGTTTGCTAGCCCTTTTATCTTGCAAAACTGCAATTCTCCTAGACGGTTAGAGAGTTGTTCTTCAGAGAGCGAAGAGTTATTGTCGCCTCGAAGTCCAGTTTGTCAAAGGTTTCGGTGATTTCCTCAATAATCAACCACGAGTGAAGAACTGACCAAGCTCATGGAGATTGGTGCAGTGGAGATACGGACGGAGAGAGGTTAGCTCCTGTGTTCAATCACAAGTCCCTCCAACCAGACGTAGCACTTTGCAGAGTGTGAACTGGTCGAACAAACATCGCCGAGTCAAGAGTTCGTTTTACTTTCCGCACTTACATTCAGTTTATCAATTGCTTCAGTGATCTGCTTCAATGCAATTGATTCGATGCTTTTGATTCGCTATGTTATGCTTCAATCATGTTCTACTTCGATGTTTACCTTTCTGTTGAAACTCTTCTGTTGTTAAGTTATGCTTCACTTCATAGTTTCATGAAAAAATTTGAAGTGATCATTCACCCCCTCCCCCTCTGATCACATACTTGAACTTACACTTACGTAAAAGAATGGCTCGCTAGTCTCCATTTGCACCAACCCAAGGATGTCGTACATGCAGTTGGATCGATCGTCAAAAATTAGGTTGAGAGAAATAAAATTTTGTAAAGAAATACGTAAGTGATCGATCACCTGCCTGATGGCGACAGAAAATTGTCGTTGGAAAAGGTGTGGCATCAAGATGGGTGATGGCGCACTTCTCGCTCAGCGGATATTGTTCCTGCTCCAAACCTCAGTAATGTTCATCATCTTGTAGTTTGTCCATTACGCATGGACACCCTAACACCGCATTCATTTCCTCACATTCAAATAGGAGCAGGCGCATAAACCCCACGTCAGATGCTACAAACCTTGGGCCGTTAAAGACATCGACTCTAACTAGTGCTATCGGAGACCACAATTGTAAGGGGATCGACGCCGATTTCCTCCAGGAAGTGTCTTTATGCCGGAGGGGAACCGTCAATGTCGTGCTGCGCAGCCATGTCAAGCTGCTTGAGAGGGCTGAGAAGACGTTGAAGCTTTTGGTGTGTGTGGGATGATTTCCTTCCGGCCGGCTTAAATAATATGCACACATGGTAAGTTGGTAACCGAACGAATGGAGCACCTTTTGGTTTGTCGGGGCGAGACGCGGTTCCCCTTCTACTGGTCCATGATCGAAGGGGTCCAATCAGGCACCAGGCTCATGGCCCAATTGGCATGCCGGTAAAACTGTACGCGCGACACTTCCCAAGCGGCGCCGTCGAGGGGACGTACTGGACGAGCGGGTGGTGGTGCTTCAATGCTTGGGCACTCGGCGACCGTTCGAGTTTTCTATCGTCTGCTACTTATACCGGGCCTGGTGCGCTATAGGGGTTTGATACTTTGCCACCCTAGTACGCATTTTTTCTCTTCCGCTTCGCTCCTCCAACTCCGGCGATCTATTCCATGGAGAGCAACTTAGCTGAAGGTCCTGGTCGTGGAGGAAATGACGGATCCCGTGGAGGACGTGGCCGTGGGGGAAACGGCAGCGGCTCCCGTGGCGGTCGCGGTTCCGGTAGCTCCATGGGCCCCGGTACCTACACTTTCTTCTGATAGGCATCGAAGGCAGAGTCGATATTTTGTTGAGCGCCCTCGGGTTACACTGGGACCTCGGGCCGCTGATGGCACTGAAGTACTGCTCCTCGTTGGCTACCCCAAGTGGAAGGTTAAGATGCAGCGTAGCGGTAATTTCACCGAGTTAAGAAACCAAGGTTATCGAACCATTAGGACTCCAATGCTGCAAGTAGGTGTCAACGGCGCCATATATTAAGTTGCCGAATGTAGATTAGGTTGACGTGGACCTGCTCCCAACGAGTTCAGAGAGGTTGTCAATCTCTCCGGCCTTGTTGATTACAAATGATTAAATGCAAGGGGATAATGATAGTGATAATTGCAAAGTAAAGTAAAAGTAGTAAAGAAAGTGGAGGTGTAAATAGTGTTGGAAATATGGACCGGGGTCCCATGATGTTCACTAGTGACGTCTCTCTCCCAAAAGAGGATAATATAGCTAAGCTGGATGAACAAATTACAACTGGGCAATTGACATAATTTTAAACGCACCGCAATGCTAATTATGCTACTAGAAAGTTAGAGGCTCAAAAACATGGGCAGTACGCCAAGACAAGTAGACCGAAATCCATCTTCATCTACTCACTAATCATCCACCTTGAGATATCTATCTAGAACATATCGCAGGTATTAAGTTGCGAGCCGCACCCAAAGTGTAAACTCAAAGCAACAGACAATTGAATTAACAATCTATGTGTAAGGTAAACAATCCTTGCAATCGCAGTTACAAGCACCATTGTTGTCACACCCCAATTTTTATGCTAAACTATAGGGTGAACAAAAACTTTGCTTTGTTGTGTTGCCGTGCCATCTCTTGTTTGCCAAGTTGTTATTTCCTTGCCTTGTGTTGTTTATTATTGCTCCCGTATCTAGCTAAAAAGAATCAAAAAATGTTTAGCACTTCACTCATATTATAATAGCCACACTTTCACCACCATAGAAAATTAGAATGAATAAAATAAGGTCTAAATAAATATTTGACTTCACAGAAATTCATTATTTAAATAATTAAAAATACCCCTACAGCAGAAGGTATTTATTTAAAATATTTAAAATGTCCTAAAACAATTAATTCCTATATGTTAATAGTAGTAATATTGCTAACCATATTGAAAATCCTCTAAAAATCCTAAATCAAATTAAGATAATACCCCAGGAGTTTATAAAGTATTTAGGAGGTTTGAATTTGAAATTTTGTTTCAAATTTAAACCAAACCGGATTTAGAGCTTGGCAAACCTAAAAAGATCAGTGCCTATTTGAAAAAAAGAAGAGGAAGAGACAAGCCTTAGCCTACTAGGCCGCAGCCCATCCCCACCAAGACCTAACCTACGCCCCACTCTCTCTCTTCCCCAGCCCATGCAACAAGCCCCACCTGTCATACTCTCCTACCACCCTTGACGTGACCCGAGGGACCCGTTGCTGACGCACAGTTGCGGACGTTAGCCCTCGCCGCCCTCATCGCCTAGTGGCCATGAAGGCCACAGATCGATCAAGCTCAGGAGCCCGCACTCGCCCTCACCTCGCCCCGCTCCTCTTCCCGCCCGAGCACCACCTCACAAAGCTATAAAAGGGGGCCGTACCCCTCCCCTCGTCCCACACTCCTCACCAGCACCACCTCGCTCCAGCCCTCCACTCCACCCCACACGCATCACACCCCTCCAGTCGAACAGAAGAGAAGAGAAAGAGTAGACAAGAGGGATGGAAGAAGAAGAGTAAGAAAAGGGTAAGGAGGAAGGAGGAGGAGGTAGGAGGCCGGCGCGCCCCTCTCCGCCCCACGCCGGAGCCACGGCAGCGAAGAGACGCCGACGAGGAGCCCGGAGGAGCTGTCGCAGTCTTCCCGCCGTCTACCCCGAGCCTCTCCGTGACGTCCACTTTTCTGTCGCTGATCGCCGCCGTTTTTAGCAAAAACAAAACCGCAGCACCGCCCTCTACGTCCGCCGCCCATCCCCATTGTGTCAGAACCCTCTGTTAGGTATGTGCTAGGGTTAGCTAGTGCCTTTGCATCATGTCAAAATTTCAAAAGAAATCTTGGAAATCAATTTCAAAATCAAAATGGGAGAAGGAACACCCCCCATATGAATTAATTCAAAAGGCCAGATAAAAATCTTTTCCAAAAATTCATGTTAGAGTTTTGAAAAGTCTTATAAATGAGTGTGATCACATATCAAGTGATGTGGGACCCACCCCATGCTCATAGATTTTTCAAATATTCAAACAGTACCTTGGAATTAATGAAATACCCCTATTTGATTTAAAATTCAAATCATTTGAATTTTAAAAATGTTGAAAGTTTATGAGTGGCTAGTCTATATTATTATGTGGCCATGTAAAATTTTTCAGCATTTAATAAAATGATTTGGTATTTTTACCAAAGTCAAAACAAATATACAGAAAAACAGAAAGGAAAGATTAAACAGAAAAAGGAAAAGGACATACCGCTCGCCAGGGGCAAGGCCCACCTCTCCAGCCGGCCCAGCCCGCGAAGCCCCCCTTGTCTTCTTCCACCCCGCGCTGCCAAGCAGCTCGGTGGCGCGGCGCCGACGCCGTGGACGCCACGGCAACGTCTTCAAGCCTCTGGGCCTCCCCAGGCGTCCTTATCACACCAGGAGACGCCCCGCGCCTCACTTTCCCCTTCCTCGCCCTCTGGTTCTTCTCCCCGCGAAGAAATCGCTCCGCCGCAGAAACCCTAGCCCGGCGCGGCAGTGCACCGACGTGGCGAATGAGCTCCTCCAGCCTTGCCGCCGTGTCTGGTCACTCCAGCACCGTCGATTCCGTCGTTCCCCCAAGTCAATCGAAGCTCAACGCCAATGCAGACGATGTGAGCTTCAACATCTTCATCGCCGAAGCCGCCGTGAACTTCCTTCAATTCCAGCCAACCCCGAGCTCCTCCAACTTCGCCACCGCTTCAGTTGGATTCACGGTGAGCTCCCAGTTCGCTAGAACTACTCCGTGGTCTCCCTCTCGCTCCCTGTCGTCATTCTCCATGAACACCAAAGTGCAGCGCCGCCGTGCTCGTCATCGGCGAGCAACCGTTAAGCCATCGACCCCGCTACCTTGTCCTTTGCGTTCCCCGTGCTCCGTTGCTTCGAACGCACCCAACCACGCGCCATTTGGAGCTATGTATCGAGTTCGGCCTCTAGCCAATAGCACCGCCGCCGCCAAAGCTCGACGCCGGCATGCCTACAGAGCCTCCCCACCTCCCCTTTCGGTCTCAATCGACGCGCGACACCGAGAGCTTCGTCTCAGTGGTCGAAGCGCGCGATTTGGACCACGGGAGCGCTCTCCCCGTGCAGCGCCGCCGCACTGGTGGCCACCGGCGGCTAGCCGCCGGCAAGCCTGACGTGGCCGGGGTGATTAGCCACTAAACCAACCCCCTGGGTCACTTATAGGTGGGCCCAGCCCCCTCTAATCCTCTCTGTTAGATTAATCTAACAGGGAAATTAGATGAGAGGCTGACAGCCCTGGCCCACTGGTCAGTTTGAACGGGGTCAAAACCCCCCTTACGTCATGCTGATGCAGTGCTGGCGCAATAAAAGCTTTTCTAATTAAAAAGAATTCCAGAAATTCCAGAAAATACCCCAAACTTTGGAAATTCATAGAAAATTCATATTAACTCCAAATTGGACAAATAATATATGAAAAATGATCAGGAGAAAATTATCTTTCCAAATATGCAACTTTCAACTCTGTTTGAGTTGAATTTAAAATGGGACCAGTAGCATATGTCATTTGGTTTATTTGAATTTAATTCAAATTCAAACCAAATGCTTTTGCTACTTGGACCATGGAATTATGATGTAATTCAACCACACTTCAGAGGCATATCATACACATTTGAAGTTGATTCAAAATGATCAAACTATGTCACATTCAACTTGGCTAAGTTAAATTCAAATGTGGATTTTAAAATTGCATTTCAAATGCAATATACTCCACTTAAATGGAATTGCCTCACACACATCAAAACTTATACTTCAAGTTTTAAACATTCAATCATGTGCTTGAGCATTGCATTCATATTGATTGCTACTTCGTGCTTTGTTTGTCGAGTAGAGGTGGAACCGGAGCAAGAGGTCACCCCCTTCGCTGAAGATCCAGAACCCGAACCTTGTCAGCAAGGCAAGCAAACCCCCATTGATCATGTCGATAAAATCCCACTTCCCTCTCATGTCTCGCTTATGCATTGTATAGGATGATCACCATGTTACGATTCTACCGCATAGATGAACCCATTCCTTTGCATGACCTATCTTTTGTCACAGTAGTAAGCAAACCATAATCCTAGCAAATGTAGGAGTTGAATGATATCATGTAACCCCTGCAATGCTACTGCTTATTGCATGCTTAGTATGATACCATGTTGTTACTGTGATGTGAGTCAGGATGGTAGTGATCATGTTGATGATGGTAGAAAAGTGTTGGTGAATCGACCCTAATACAAGGTGAACGATGAGAGGCTGTGTAGGAGTACACAGTGGGTTGTCTCGTTGAACACCGCCCTAGTACGAGTTCTTGTGTGGTGATCCAAGATGAAGAGTACAACCACACATTGGGCTCACTGACCCCTCTCAACCTATTAACTCATCCCTTTCGATGTCCAGATGTCGCAGTAGTTCGGAGTTCTGGTAGGCTTGTGGCCTGGATTCTAAGTGAGAGAACGGCTCACCCGAGACCGGCTTATGCACCACGCACACATCGCTTGGGTCCACTTCGGTAAACCGGACGGGTTCACGATAGTGGTAACCAACCCAAGTAGGCGGCTTTCTCGGACTAGATTGGCTGTGAGGTAACAGTTGTGGTGAGCATCCTCGCTGACACCCCTTGAATGGTGTCGAGATCAAAGGCGGTAAATGATGGTCATGTGTGTGTAGCGGTACACCCTTGCAAGGTTAAAAAAACTATTCGAATAGCCGCGTCCGCGGTTATGGACTGCTTGGAAAGCTTAGCTTGATTATTAGACAACTTGAACCAGATACTTCTAAAACACACCAAGATAAGTGTGAGTGCTATGGCGTGCTTCCTCGTGGGGAAGTCGAGGAAGGCACCATAGTGGTGTATTGGTTGGAGAAAGTAGTGGACTCGTGTACGCTTCTTACCTCAAAGTCTGGTACTCGTAGTTCAGGATTAGCCAAGTCAAAGCTGGCACTTCTGCAAGTGAACCCCACCTCCCTTTACATTGACACATGTGCATGAGTAGTATAGCTCCTATGTAAGTCTTGCTGAGTACGCCTTTGTACTCACGTTTTCTTAATCTATGTTTTAGATGACGCCACTGACCCCGAAGGTGGCTTCTTCATCGAGCTGGATGACTGAACTTAAAATATTCTAGTCCCAGTCAGCAGACTGGTTCCCTCGTGGAGGGCTTTGTGTTTAAATAAGGCTTCTTAATCCATTTGTTAAACTTGTCTGTACTCAGACATAATTTGCTTCCGCCTGTGTTGTAATGTTGGATCACATGTGTGTGATCTCTGTGTGTACTCTATAAGAGTTATAAATAAAATGTATACTTTGTAGAGAATTGCAATGGGACCTGCTGTTCATACAAGGCATGTGTGTTGCGTGTATGTTTATAACATGCATGTCTTTGTATGGGTTTTCGATACCTTAGTTGTATTCTGGCTGGCGGTCTTTCATACACCAAGTGGTCCTTAGATGTGCGCAGCTTGGGGCATCGCGATGCGATTACTCGAGACTCCGTCTCGTGCACACTTTGTGGTATGATCGAGCCCTCCCTAGACCCCGACTAAGTGATCGGGCTGGAGTAAGTCTATGTAAAAGTTTGAGATAGTCGGTAGTATGGTTGAGGCGACTTGTCTTTGAATATGGGGGTTCACCACCCATATCATTTGACTTGTGTGCGGACGATGAGGACCCATCTCAGTTGATCATCCGGCCTGGATGGGATGCCCCTCACGTACGATGCTTTCCGAGAATGTTCAGTGCTTGGCCTTGTCTGCTTAGACAAGTGGGTGCGGTTCTCAGCTCTCCATATGACTATGTCTTAACTGTACTTGCATACGCTAACCCCGGGTCCCGACAGACTTGGTATCAGAGCAGGACTGACTGTAGGACTAGTAGCCTTGGCCGAAGTCGAGTCTAGCTTTCTATAGTTATATAGTTACTCTGGGTATATAAGGGAACAACGTAAGGCTTATTTTTTCTCCTTACCCCCTTCGTTCTGAGTTCTGAGTCACCCTCATCTTATTCTACGGGAAGATAGGTCTAGGCTCTCCTCTGTCTGATTAGAACATCTCGTTGTTTGCTTCCTTGTAGCCGTAGGAAAGTTGTGTTCGGTTTGTTAGATTGGTTATGCTCCCTGTTTTGTTACATCATATGTAAGTGCTGTTTCCATGTTGTAATAAATTGTCTTTTTCTTGCAATTACAGCTGTTATGCTGTCCGAGTCATTCCAGGTTTATCCCATAATCTGATGCATTTGCAAACTCCTTTCTGTTTCAGATGGCAGATCTTCCCCCTCGGCAGATTGTTCGTTTGACCAGGTGCCTCGGTGTGCGTGGCCATCCCGCCACGTTGATCGAGATGATGTCCTATGTGGGATATCGATGGTACCCTGAGTACACCATCGAGGAGCAGTTCCACGACTTCAACCAGACGCAGTTCCACTGCATTGTCCGGATATATCCGCACCACGTTGGAGTCACCCAGCCTATCCACTTTGGACATGGCATTGGCGTTACCGAGAACATGGCTGTGCAGGATGCTGCATATTCATGTATTACACTGCTGAGAGAGGAGCACACTTTGCTGAGAGAGACTTCTTTCCGCTATATCCCTGCTGCACTTCCAGGAGAAGAGGGATATTACACCGGACTCTACTCAGATCACTCTGCAGAGGATCCAGCACTCCAGGTGACTGCTAGGTTTGCTCGTGACAGAGATCGTGATGCACGCGCTCTCCGTTTTGAGCTCCACGCCACGCGAGTTCGTCTGTACCGAGCACCGACGCTCTTGGCACCCTTTGTGAGCGTGGGATCAGTTGAGTTTGATGCGATCTATCCAGTAAGGACCCAGATGCCTTCTCGAGTTGCTTGGCCCGAGATTGGAGGCATTTTTCCACCCCGTGGTCCTTTGCTTCCACCCTACACTGGACCTAGGCCCCATCCTTGCCCAAATGGATATCAGGGTCCACAAGCCTCCGTGTTTTCCGATGGTCACCTCCAGCTACCGGGATACGCGGGTAACTTTTATGAGGACTACTATGGAGATGGAGATGAGTGAGACCGCCTGTGGTCTTACTTAGTGAGGATGTAGTAGTATCCTAGTATATTGTAAGCAAGGTGTCTAAGTTCCAGAGGCTTAGATAAATAATGTATAGGAAGTCAGAGTGCCTCTGAAGGATGTATTATCTTCATCACGTTTGTATTAGCTTGGTGCTTGTACTAAAACGATGTATGGTTTGTATAACAGCTTGTGAATATATGGCTTGTATGCTTTTATCACCATGTTGTCAAGATGATTACTTCTTTTGCTCTGTAATCCTTCCAGTACTTCAATACCTTGTTTAGACTCTTCAAATCAACTCTGTTTGACTTTGATTTCACCTTCAGGATGTCTCAAGGAACCCGTGGCCAGGTTGGTCGTAACCAAAGTCGTGGGAATGACCAGGAGGAAGGCAACCTTCCACCCCCACCCACGATGGCACAAGTTCTGATGGAAGTGGAGAGGAACCGCCGTGACTCTCACCACCTGCTGGAAGTCATTGCACGCAACACCACTCAGCAGCGCAATGAGTTGGTGTCCCTGAACGACTTCATCCGACTTCATCCCCCAGTTTTTAGTTACTCCACCGAGCCCCTTGACGCCGATGACTAGCTTCGCAGCATCGAGAGGAAGCTCCAAGCAGGCCGTGTTGCAACTGGTGACAAGGTCAGCTATGCCACCTATCACCTTGAAGGTGCAGCTAGCTCTTGGTGGGAGAACTTTCTAAATATGCGACCCGTTGGACCACCTGCATCTTGGGAGGAATTCTGCACCTCTTTCCGCGAGCACCACTGTCAGATCCCTCTGTTAGGTATGTGCTAGGGTTAGCTAGTACCTTTGCTTCATGCAAAAGTTTCAAAAATAAACCTTGAAAATCAAATTCAAAATCCAAATGGGAGAAGGAACACCCCCCAGATGAATTAATTCAAAAGGCCAGATAAAAATATTTTCCAAAAACTCATGTTAGAGTTTTGAAAAGTCTTATAAATGAGTGTGATCACATATCAAGTGATGTGGGACCCACCCCATGCTCATAGATTTTTCAAATATTCAAACAGTACCTTGGAAATAAAGAAATCCCCCTATTTGATTTAAAATTCAAATCATTTGAATTTTAAAAATGTTGAAAGTTTATGAGTGGCTAGTCCATATTATTATGAGGCCACATAAAAGTTTTCAGCATTTAATAAAATGGTTTGGTATTTTTTTATCAGAGCCAATACAAATTACAGAAAAGAAAGAAAAGATTAAACAGAAGAATTTAGATAACGTTACCTGTCGCCCAAGGGTGAGGCCCACCTCTCCAGCCGGCCCAGCCCGCGGAGCCCCCTTGGCGTCTTCCTCCCCACGCCCCGAAGCTGCTCGGTGGAATGCATGCAGCACTCCACCGACGCCGCCGACGAGCCCTGGCCACCTCCTGCTTCCCCCTCGCCACCTCTTCACGCCTGGAGACGCCCAGAAGGCCACCGCATCCATTCCACCTCTCCCTGGACCTCCTCCCCCTCTCCTCTTCGCGATTTCATCGACGTCCGAGAGCTCACCGGAGCGCACCGCCGTGGAGACCCGTGGCCACCTTCCTCCTCAGCCGCTGCCACCTTGTCCAGGACGCGCGCCGTCGTCGTCTTCATCGCCGTGTGCAAGCAATCGAAGCCAGGAGCCCCGAGCACGTCGTCCTCTTCAGCGAGCCGCCGCTGAACCCGCAAGAGCTCGTCGTCGATTCCGCCGCAGCCGCAGCTCCTCCGGCTTCCTCGAGTCCGTCTTTGCAACCAGGGTGAGCAGGCGCGCTTTTCCCCTCATTTTGCCGTTTGAATCCGTGCCCGAATCGTGATTCCGACGAGGTCCGAGACCAAGCGCCGCCGCTCGTCGTCAAAGTCATTCGCCAAAGCCAGGAGCCCCGAGCACGTCGTCCTCTTCACCGAGCCGCCGCTGAACCCGCAAGAGCTCGTCGTCGATTCCGCCGCAGCCGCAGCTCCTCCGGCTTCCTCGAGTCCATCTCTGCAACCAGGGTGAGCAGGCGCGCTTTTCCCCTCATCTTGCCGTTTGAATCCGTGCCCGAATCGTGATTCCGACGAGGTCCGAGACCAAGCGCCGCCGCTCGTCGTCGAAGTCATTCGCCAGAGCCCCCGTTTGACCCCTGGATGGCTCCACTAGCTCCGCACACACCCTAGCTTCGTTTCCATGCTCTCGGTTTCCAAATCCATGCACAAAACGAAGAACCCGACGAGTCCCGTGCCGACTTCCGCCGCCGCTCGTCGCCGATGACGCTCCGGTGATCCCCGTGGCCCCCTGATGCCACCACTCGATGCGGACGACCTCAAGGAGCAGGTCCATGCACTCCAGGCCCCTCCCCGTGCCCTAGAACCCAACTCCGGCGAGTCTCCGGCAGGATTCCGGCGACTTCACGGCGAGCCCACCATTAGCCCCCCTAATGACCCTGTTAAGCTTAACCCAGTGGCTGACAGGTGGGGCCAGCCACTAATTAACCCTTCGGGTTAATTTTAATCAGGGGATTAACCCCCACTTTGGATGACAGGTGGGACCCCTTGTCAGTTTGACTCGGGTCAAACCCCCCTGATGCCAGCATGACACCGCAGTGACGCAATAAAGGATTTCCAGAGATTAAAAAGAATTCCAGAAAATCCAGAAAATACCCCAAACTTTGGAAATTCATAGAAAATTCATATTAACTCCAAATTGGACAAATAATATATGAAAAATGATCAGGAGAAAATTATCTTTCCAAATATGCAACTTTCAACTCTGTTTGAGTTGAATTTAAAATGGGACCAGTAGCATATATCATTTGCTTTATTTGAATTTATTTCAAATTCAAACCAAATGATTTTGCCACTTGGACCATGGATTTATGTTGCAAATCAACCACACTTCAGAGGCATATCATACACATTTGAATTTAATTCAAATTGATCAAACTATATCACATGTAACTTGATTAATGTTGAATTCAAATGTGGAATTTGAATTTGCATTTTAAAAATGCAATATATTCCACTTAAATGGAATTGCCTCACACATCAAACTTGTACTTCAAGCTTAAACATTCTATCATGTGCTTGAGCATTGCATTCATATTGATTGCTACTTCGTGCTTTGTTTGTCGAGTAGAGGTGGAACCGGAGCAAGAGGTCACCCCCTTCGCTGAAGATCCAGAGCCCGAATCTCGTCAGCAAGGCAAGCAAAACCCCATTGATCATGTCGATAAAATCCCACTTCCCTCTCATGTCTCGCTTATGCATTGTATAGGATGATCACCATGTTACGATTCTACCGCATAGATGAACCCATTCCTTTGCATGACCTATCTTTTGTCACAGTAGTAAGCAAACCATAATCCTAGCAAATGTAGGAGTTGAATGATATCATGTGGCCCCTGCAAATGTTACCGCTTATTGCATGCTTAGTATGATACCATGTTGTTACTGTGATGTGAGTCGGGATGGGAATGATCATGTTGCTGATGGTAGAAAAGTGTTGGTGAATCGACCCTAATACAAGGTGAACGATGAGAGGCTGTGTAGGAGTACACGGTGGGTTGTCTCGTTGAACACCGCCCTAAGTCCGAGTTCTTGTGTGGTGATCCAAGATGAAGAGTACAACCACACATTGGGCTCACTGACCCCTCTCAACTTATTAACTCATCCCTTTCGATGTCCAGATGTCGCAGTAGTTCGGAGTTCTGGTAGGCTTGTGGCCTGGATGCTAAGTGAGAGAACGGCTCATCCGAGACCGGCTTATGCACCACGCACACATCGCTTGGGTCCACTTCGGTAAACCGGCCGGGTTCACGATTGTGGTAGCCAACCCAAGTAGGCGGCTTTCTTGGACTAGATAGGCTATGAGATAACAGTTGTGGTGAGCATCCTCGCTGGCACCCCTTGAATGGTGTCGAGATCAAAGGCGGTAAATGATGGTCATGTGTGTGTAGCGGTACACCCTTGCAAGGTTAACAAAAATATTCGAATAGCCGCGTCCGCGGTTATGGACTGCTTGGAAAGCTTAGCTTGATTATTAGATAACTTGAACCGGATACTTCTAAAACACACCAAGATAAGAGTGAGTGCTATGGCGTGCTTCCTCGTGGGGAAGTCGAGGAAGGCACCATAGTGGTGTATTGGTTGGTGAAAGTAGTGGACTCGTGTACGCTTCTTACCTCAAAGTCTGGTAATCGTAGTTCAGGACTAGCCAAGTCAAAGCTGGCATTTCTGCAAGTGAACCCCACCTCTCTTTTCCTTGATACATGTGCATGAGTAGTATAGCTCCTATGTAAGTCTTGCTGAGTACGCCTTTGTACTCACGTTTGCTTAATCTATGTTTTAGATGACGCCACTGACCCCGAAGGTGGCTTCTTCATCGAGCTGGACGACTGAAGTTAAACTAGTCTGGTCCCAGTCAGCAGACTGGTTCCCTCGTGGAGGGCTTTGTGTTTAAATAAGCCTTCTTAAGCCATTTGTTAAACTTGTCTGTACTCAGACATAATTTGCTTCCACCCGTGTTGTAATGTTGGATCACATGTATGTGATCTCTGTGTGTACTCCATAAGAGTTATAAATAAAATGTATACTTTGTAGAGAATTGCAATGGTACCTGTTGTTCATACAAGGCATGTGTGCTGCGTGTATGTTTATGACATGCATGTCTTTGTATGGGTTTTCGATACCTTAGTTGTGTTCTGGCTTGCGGTCTTTCATACACCAAGTGGTCCTTAGATGTGCGCAGCTTGGGGCATCGCGATGCGATTACTCGAGACTCCGTCTCGTGCGCACTTTGTGGTATGATCGAGCCCGCCCTAGACCCCGACTAAGTGATCGGGCTGGAGTAAGTCTATGTAAGAGTTTGAGATAGTCGGTAGTATGGTTGAGGCGACTTGTCTTTGAATATGGGGGTTCACCACCCATATCATTTGACTTGTGTGCGGACGATGAGGACCCATCTCAGTTGATCATCCGGCCTGGATGGGATGCCCCTCACGTACGATGCTTTCCGAGAATGTTCAGTGCTTGGCCTTGTCTGCTTAGACAAGTGGGTGCGGTTCTCGGCTCTCCATATGACTATGTCTTAACTGTACTTGCATACGCTAACCCCGGGTCCCGACACATTGACCCATGCCTCCCGAAGCGCCACCGATAAGCCCCTCGAGCTCCCTGCCGCCATGACAGTGCCTAGGCCGACCTGCCCTGTCCGTGGGAAGAAGACGACCCCTGGCCGTCAGATCAGACTTGATCCAATGACCAGGAAAGGCCCTACCCCTTCACGTTATATATATATATAACTGAACCAGCGCCCAGAAAATAGGCCCGCCCCGCTGAGGAAAAAAAATGCCGTGGGCGCAGTATAGCCCTGGACCGGCTGAAAATTTAATTTTCCTTTTAATAAAGTAGCAAGGTAGAAATACTTTTAGAAAGTCAGAAAAATATGAAACAAATTTTGTGATGTTAGTAAGTTTGTGCTTTATTTTTATGCATAATTAGAATTGTGGTTTGCTCATTTAAAATTGTGGCCTTTTTTATAATTTAATTGCTAGTTTATTTCCTATTTAATTTATGTCAGTAATATTAAATCTTTAGTTTAATATTAAATTAGCCTCTGTTCAGTAGGTTATTGCTATGAACTTTGTTAATGGAAATAAAACAAATTAAAAAGCTATTAGTGAATAAATTAAGTAAAAAGCATTGCTTAAGTTAAGATTTGTTTTAATATAATCTTGTTGTAATAATCTTATTAAATTTATTCCAATGCCTTGTTGTGATCTTCAACTTTGATGTGTTGTTATAGTATTTCAATGCTAGTAAAATAATAAAACTTTATAATTGTTCTTTTAATTGTTTGTTGGGTGATAGTAAAAATTGAGTGGTGTGTGCATTACTTGTTTTTTCCCCGTTGTAATGGTGGATTTATTTTCGCAACGTGTACACGATACGCCTTACGCTGCAGGAGAAGACTCCTCCCAAGCCGTCGAAGAAGCCGATCCGGGGTACTTCGCCGAGGAAGGCAAGCCACCGTCAAAACTCAAAATTCCGCATTACCCTTTTTACTTTCCTTGTAACACTTATATTGTATCATGCTAGTATTATATTCATATGGTTTTGGATTGTAGTAGTTATACTAGGAAAACTCCACACCTCCCCATAGCCTGCCTATTTGGGAAAAACTAAGTAGAATGCCGATGATCCCGAAATTCTGTCGAGACCATCACTCAGATCTAGTATTTAGCATTACATAGCAACATGGACAGTCATACTTCACCCTGCATGGTACGTCATACAACTAAGAAGGTGATATGGCCTGGTTTGTGGAACATCGTCGGACATGGACAAAGTCTGAAGGGACTCTCTATAAGTGCCGCCAAAACCTAGCCTTACAGTACAACCACTATACTCTGGTATGGGACAAGGCTAGTTGGAAGCTTGTTTGTCTTAGTACGGGGGTCTTATAACTACACATGGATGGGTGATTCCACGAATCCGATAGCCCTCGAAGTCGATGGGTGAAATTCACTAGGCTTAGTTGTGACGCCCCCAAAATCAGACCGTGTACAATAATCATACACGCAAGGTACACGATCGAGATCAGGGACTCACGGTGAGATATCACAACACAACTCTACAAATAAAAGAATACAAGCTGTTTAATACAAGACAGGGGCCACGAGGGCTCGAATACAACAGCTCGAGAGCTCAAAGTCAGCGGAAGCAATAGTATCTGAGTACAGACACAAGGGTACAAGGTTGCCTTAAGAAGGCTAGCACAAATATCAACAACGATCGAAAAGGCGAGGCCTCCAGCCTGGGAACGTCCAAACTACTCCTGGTCAAAGGGGAACTCGACGTCGTAGAAGGCATCGGGGATCTTCATGTTGCGGTGGTCGGCATCGGGGATCTCCTACTCCTGGGCTCCAAGGAGCCAACGTCGACTGCAGAGGCCGATCAGGCAAAACAAAAAGGGGGAAATAAAGCAAAGGTGAGTATCTAGCATACCCGCGAGTCTTACGTCCGCTACTAAGCATTTATGCATTTGTATCAAATGGAAAGGGGAGGCTATATATAGTGGACTGCAAGGTAGAAAATCAGAATAAGGATAAGAAGCTAGGCCTATCGAAGACTAGCATCTTCCGATGAGTCTTGAAGCATGAGGTACGGATCAGCCAACAGTTTAATATAACAGTAAAGAAAGTAACAATGCAACAGAAGTTGCTGCAGCATTGTATAATAATAAGTTGTAATTATTAATAATATCCATGCCTCTGAGTTCCCTCCCTCGACATCCCCGCGAGGGAGAAAAACCTGGAACCAACAGTTTAATAGTAGTAGTTTGTAGTGGTAGGATCTGGCTTCAGCATAAAGCGTCCTGTTACCATGTACACGGCTATCGATAGATTAATCTTCCCTGCAGGGGTGCACTAGTGTGACACTACACGCTCGGATCTCCAGGGTGGCGTACACCTGGTTAGGGAGCACCCCACCGAGGCTATCCGACACAACGCAGTCCATCCTACGACTCATCAGAGAGGTCCCCGCCGGTCTACAGCCCTAAGTGCATGGGGGTCATGGGCCTATCACCCCTCGCTCTCCGGGTCGTTGCGGGGAGGGTGAATTCCAACGCCGTAGCGCGATCCGTCCCTACCGCAATGCTGAACTGGACGTCTTTCAGAGCTTTCGAACGAGGCTACATTGCGGAGGCGCCCAAACACGTAACCCCACGTATTGGTAGTGCGTACAAGCCAAAAGGCTACTCAAGTCATCCGCCGAACCCGTTAAGCATTTTTTTAATTTTTTATCGAGACAACCGTTATCGTTGCCCCTTATTGAATGAGTCGCGGACAACGACAGCAGTCAGGACCACCAGTAACGTCGGTGCCCGCCCTGACGTCCCACCAACTCGTGCGGTTACCAACAAGGTGAATCGTCTCCTTACCTTGTCTCGCGTTTGCTCCGAAGAGCTCGACTTTCGTACAACAGGAAATCCTTCGGCCACGAACAGTACCAGGCCCGCCGCACACCGATGGAATACACCTGACCTGTCGTTCCGCTAAGATACCCTGCGCGGGAACCGTTGGGTCACCCGACTCCTTACCTGTAAGGACACCAGTTGATTCGAGTGCCTACCATCAAGTGGAACCAGGAGGAATCACCCTCGATGGTACACTTGAAGAGGTTCGACAGAGACATCAGCGAAATGAACTAAAGAGGAATATTCTCGTATCACCCCGGTGGTGCCGAAATGACACAATTTAAATGCTTTTGGAATTTACTGAAATTATTTGTAATATTAAATCCAACATTATTCACAATAGTGGGGCTGATTAGTCAACTGGCAGTGGGGTCCCACATGTCATTGTCCCCTTTTGGATTTCACTGAAATTTTGCTAAGTCTGGGGCAACTCCGGTTTTAACAACCATTAGCGTCTTCGGAGGGCTACGGTCTTGGGTTCGGCTCATCCGCGGAGTTAGTGCCTTATATGAAAGTTTATCAGTTTTCCATGATCTCGAACCCGGTACGAATGGTATTTAGGTTAGGGTTCATCTACTCAATTAAAACCTTGCTGGAAAAGTGCTACTCAATGTTAATTTCAGAAATTGTTAAAAGATATAAACTTTGCTTGATAATTGCCATTGATCTATAACTCCAATGGGGGAAATTCCTATAGGTGCTTTTTACTACAACAAGAGTACAATCATGTACTGCTCTCAATTGGCATGAAAGATTCCTATAAATTTTGCATTATCAACTCTAAGTATCTATGAACACAATACTGTCTTCTGTCATTTTCTCGTTAACAAAAAATCGCATTTTGTGAATTTCATAGGATTTAATCCTTGCACTTTCTGAAGTTGGCCCAATTGAACAAATCAAAGTTGGTTATGTCTAGTTTCCATTCATATCACTTTTAGCTATCTTTGAACTTGTTTCATTGCTAATTAGTTGTTGTCAAAAGGGGTACAGCAGCAACATCAGTTTCAGCAGCAGCAAAATTCAGTAGTCGCAATACACTGTCAGTAGCAGCAGCTAGCAGTTCCAGCTGCAGTTAGCAGCAGTAGCCAACGACATCTTCAGCGAAACCACGGCAACAGGGAAGCGGCATCCAGCAAACCGGGCTGTGCACACCAAGCAGGAGAGCACGCACGCACACTTAGGATGTACACACACATCACACCACAGACACGTACATAGTCATGGCCGGCCATGGCCATGTCCATCGGCAGTGGCAGCCGTAGCAGTTTCACTAGCACACGGGGTGGTACCCAGGGTGGCCACGGGCAGCGCGGGCTCGCGCAGGATGCCGACACGGCGGCGGTCGGAGTGGCGACGGCACAGCCGCGGATAGTGGGCGGGCTCGGCTCGGCGGCGAAAAGAAAAAAAACTCCTGGGGAGGGGGATTCAACCGGGGGGGCTCACAGCGGGGTGTAGCCGAGGCCATGATGGGGGGGCTTGTGGAGAGCATGTCGACGATGTGCAGGGCGCCCATGTGAGTGGCGCATCCGTCGGGGCTGCATCAGGGGGCCGTCCTGCCGGCGGTCGTGGGCACCAGGGGCGGTCGAAACAGCAGGCCATGGCACCATCGCGGCCAAGGTCATGTGGGTGTAGCGGCGGCGGTGAAGAGGCACGGCAACGCAGGTGAGCGCAGTCGAGGGCATCAGGAGGCGGCCAGGGTCATGGCGGCGCCGAGCGCCGGCGAGCCATGACAGACTAGGGTTCGCCCGTGCGGCTGGCGCAGGCGTCGGCCGACGAATCGCCGCGAGGAGGAGGAGTGCAAGGGGGGTCCATGGAGGCGAGCGCGGCGGACCGAGCAACCGGGGCAGCGGGGATCGGCCGACGGCAGTGGCGTCCAGGAGAGGGGATCGAGAGGAGGCAGAGAGGATCAAGAGGGAGTCGGGCGAGAGAGACAAAGATGGAGGGTGCGGCTCGGTCTGCTCTCTCTGACTAGGCCGATAGGAGGGCAAGGGTGGGCTGGCTAGGGGAGGAAGGGGTGGGCTGGGCCTATTGCCCAATGGCGCAAGATAGGAGTTTAACATTTTTTTATTTATTCTTTTCTTTCTTTTATGTTTCTGGTTAGTTTAGCCACATTTTGATTTTTGTAAAATATGAGCCTTGCTCCAATATTGTTGTTGCACAAAATAACAACGCCTCAACAAGTTGGGACGCAAATAAAAATGCATTTGGGTTTTGTTCTATTTAAAAAGGATTAAATATTCCTGGTTTGCTACTGTTTTGTATTTTGTTTGGCTACAACATGATTTTTGCTAAGGGTGAGATTGATTGCTTCATTAGTGTTGCACCTTAGGGAACTACCACAAAAAGTTTGGGAATTTAATAAATTCATTTAATATTTATTTTGAATATGCAACGGTCAAATGGGGCTGTTTTGACTCTGCTATCATTTGTTCAAATTATTTTAAAGCTCAATAAATTCCCATAACCACATGGACATGATCCACTGATTATTTAGCATTTTAAAAAATTGTTTCCACAATTTTTAGCTCAACTTTATTTTCCACTTTTGTTTTTGGCAATTCAACATTGTTTGAAAATGACTTGGGCTTGATCAAGGTTATTTGGGTTTGCTAAGTATGATGACTTGGCACTTTACAAGGTGACTACTGTAGCTTGACACTGAGGGTGTTACATTAGTGTCGGAAGGAACCTTGGTGCTCTTCAACTACGGTGTAGGCTTGGATCCAAGAGGAGCATGACCTGACACACGGACAGTCCATGTAGTACGCAAGGGGTAGATTCACTTGTACTAGGACAGACAAGTGGAAAACTATGGTTGATTATCCGAGACCCGCATACAAAAGTATGACGATCCGTGGTTGACACACGGCGGATGTATCGAATGTGGTGGGCAAAGTATACAACCTCTGCAGAGGGAAAACTATTCGAGTAGCCAGAGTCCACAGTCAGGGACAACTAGCGAGGCCACGCTTTGTGGGTAATAGATGAGAAAGCCCGGTACCGAGTTTATGGTTCGCGATGATGATGTTGATATTGTTGGAAAAAGGTGGACTTGACTTATCCAAATTCAGTTGTGGGAAATAAAATTTGCCAAGTTTAAAAGTTTGCCAACTTAAAAATAATCTTGAGTAGATAGGAAATCCCTATGAGGAACTCCACCATACAGCCACCCTATTATTTTCGTATACAAAACTTTGTTTCTTTCTTTAGGTGGTTTGCGAGTACTTTCTATGTACTCACGACTTTGTCCTTGGTTATTCAATGGGCCAGGCTTGGAGGAGAAGGTATATGACGATGATTCTACTGGCGATTACTAGGACGTGCTATGCTCTGATCTACCCTGTAGATTGTGCCGCTGCTACCTTTGATGCCTTTTCTTATTCCGCTGCTATTTGAGCCCGATGAGACCTTGTAAGACTATGTTATGGTATTCGGTATTGTATGAACATTGAGACTATGATATCCATGTCCAGTTCTGTATCATGCGAACTGATCATGGGAGCATGACCGTATACATAGCTGGTCGCTTCAGACATATAGTCTGGGGTGCCCAAAATTTCTTTCTCCCTGGTGGCAACAACACATCCCCTAGTCTCATGTTTCTGTCACTCAAGATAGACGTCGGGGTTGGGGGGGGGCATGAACCCACAATCATGCATAACGCTCCCTCTTGGGGTTACTATCTACTACTTGGCGAAAGCAATAAAAAGTAACAAAGAACATGCAAGAATTACTCAAGGACAAAATATAAAAGGAAAACCAAATATAGAACTCATCACAATCTGAACACAATCACATAATCCATCGGATCCCAGCAAACACAGCATAGAACCAGTAGGAAACTTACATAGGTTCCTTGATCATATAGGGCACCTCACAAGGACTAAGAAGCACAAGATTGGAGAGAAGACATCACATAGCTACTGGTCTTGGACCCATGGTCCAAGGGCGACTACTCACGACACATCCGGGAAGCGTCCATGGTGGTGGGAAAGCTCTCGGAGGTCAATCCTCCCTCCGGCAGGGTGCTGGGAAGAGGTCTTCTGGTGCTCCCAATCTTGGAAGCGCGACGGCGGAACATAGAGGTATTTTGCGATGCGGGGTTCTCCTGCAGGGTTTTCTGGACGAGGAGGTAATATAGGCCAAAGGGGGAGCCAGAAGTGGGCAAGGGCTCCCAGTCGCGCTGGTAGCGCGGCTACCCCCCTGGAATTTTTATATGAGTTTTTTGGAATTTTTGGGGCTCTGAAAATTGGGTTAAAAACCTGCAACTTAAAGACATCATCAGAAGAAACTGGCACTGGGTGCACTGAGTTAGTAAGTTAGTCCAAATTTGTGTTAAATGATATGAAAGTGTAGCAAAACATGTAGCAATGTCACATAAAAGGGCATGGAACAAGCAAAAATTATAGTTACATTTGGGACGTATCAACACCCCCAAGCTTAATTCCTACTCGTCCTCGAGTAGGTAAACGATAACACAGATAATTTCTGTGGCGACATGCTAACACACATATAAGAACTTAAAAGTTAAGCAAGTAAGATTTGCAATTCAAGTCAAGATAATAACAAGCAAGAGTCTATATCTAGTATTTAAACTAGTAAAGTATGAACATAAGGATGCAAGAGTTCTCGCTGCCCGTGACTCGAATGCCTCCAAATGGTTTTTGCGTGCACGCAATGGGAGATGGTATATAGAGAATAAAAATAATATATTTTAATTGAGAACTCAATCTACTAAAGTTTCACACTTGGTCTCCTTTGGGATCTTATTTTTACTCATCCCCAGACCACTAGTCAGGTACAAGTCAAACTGATCCTCTCCCTTTCGACTTTGAGCACTCATGCAATGGATGAGCGTGAGTAAGATACATTAGCACTTAGGATGGCAAAGAGAAAAAATGATGGGGAAGGAAGAGAAAAATGTATGAAAGGCTCACATCAATGAGGGTAATCATAGGCGAGAGAAAGCCAAATGATAGATATGATGTGAGGAGTAGGGATTGCTGATGACACTAAAGTAGTGCCCTCGTTGGCTACCCCAAGAGGTTGAGATGTCGCTAGCGGTAAATTTCCCTTGGTGAAGATACCAAGGTTTGTGTTCGGCGGGCTCCGAATGCTGCAAGTTGGTGTCAACGGCGCCAGATGTTAAGTTGCCGGATGGAGATGAGGTTGACGTGGACCTGCACACACAACAGATAACTTTGCTCCCAACGAGTACAGAGAGGTTGTCAATCTCTCTGGCCTTGTTGTTTACAAAGGATTAAATGCAAAGGGATAATGATAGTGATAATGATAGCAACTGAAAGTAAAGCGGTAAATAAAGTGGAGGTGTAAACAATGGTGGAAATATGGATCGGGGTCCCATGATGTTCACTAGTAATGTATCTCTCCCAAAAGACGATAAAACAGCTAAGCTGGGTGAAAAAATTACAGTTGGGCAGTTGACATTATTTTAAACGCACCGCAATTATAATTATGCTACTTGAAAGTAAGAGGCTCAAAAGTATGTGCAGTACGCCAAGACAAGTAGACCTAAGTCCATCTGCATCTACTCACTAATCATTAACCTTGATATATCTATCCAGAACATCTCGCTTGTATTAAGTTGTGAGCCCCACCCAAAGTGTAAACTCAAAGCAACAGACAATTGCATTAACAATCTATGCGTAAGGTAAACAATCCTTGCAACCACGGTTACAACCACCGTTGTTTTCTCCCTGGTGGCAACAACACATCCCCTAGTCTCATGTTTCTTTCGCTCAAGCTAGACACCGGGGGGCATGAACCCACAATCATGCATAATGCTCCCTCTTGGAGTTACTATCTACTACTTGTCCAAAGCAATAAAAAGCAACGAATAAATGCAAGAATTAATCAAGAACAAAATATAAAAGGTAAACCAAATATATAACTCATCACGATCTGAACATAGTCTCATAATCAATCGGATCCCAGCAAACACAACATAGCAACAGTAGGAAAATTACATAGGTGCCTTGATCATGTAGGGCAGCTCACAAGGACTAAACATTGAAGAACAATATTGGAGAGAAGACATCACATAGCTAATGGTCATGGATCCATGGTCAAAGGGAGACTACCCACTACACATCCGGGAAGCGTCCATGTTGGTGGAGAAGCTCCCGGAGGTCAATCCTCCCTCAGGCAGGGTGCGGGGAAAAGTTCTTCTGGTGCTCCCGATCTTGTAAGCGCGGAGGCGGCGGAACAGAGAGGTAATTTGCGATGTGGGGTTCTCGTCGAGGGTTTCCCGGACGAAGAGGTAATATAGCCAAAAGGGGGCAGCCAGGTCTCCCAGGCGCCCTGGTGGCGTGGCCATGGGTGGGGTCGCGCCACCTGGCTAACTGGGTGCAAGGTGGGCCCCCCTGGCCCTCCGTCGGGGTTCCGGAAGCTTCCGTCTCGCTGATTTTTATATGATTTTCTCGAATTTGTGGAGCACTGAAAATTCAGGAAAAATCATTGCAACTAAAGACATCAGCAGACAGAAACTGGCACTAGGTGCACTGAGTTAGTAGGTTAGTGAAAATATGTGTAAAATGATATAAAATTGTAGCAAAACATGTAGCATTGTCACATAAAGTGCATGGAACAAGCATAAATTTTAGATATGTTTGGGACGTATCAACATCCCCAAGGATAATTCCTGCTCGTCCTCTAGTAGGTAAATGATAACACATATAATTTCTATGGTGACATGCTAACACACACATATAAGAACTTCAAAGTAAAGCAAGTAAGATGTGCTATTCAAGTCAAAATCATAACAAGCAAGAGTCTTAGTATAGATACTAGCAAAGCATGAACATTAAGGTGCAAGAGATCTCGCTGTCCTTGACTCGAATGTCTCCAAATTGTGTTTGCGTGCAAGAATGGGAGATGGGATTAGAAAATAAAAAATATACGTAAAGTTTAATTGAGAACTCAATCTACTAACGTTTCACACTTGGTCTCCTTCGGAATGTTATTTTGACTCATCCCCAGACCACTAGTCAGGTACAAGTCAAACTGATCCTCTCCCTTTCGACTTTGAGCACTTATGCAATGGATGAGAGCGAGTAAGATACGTTGACAGTTAGGACGGCAAAGCGATAAATGATGGGGAAGTAAGACAAAAAGGTGTGAAAGTCTCACATTAATGAGGACAATCATAGGCGAGAGAAAGCCAAATGATTGATATGATGTGAGGAGTAGTGATTGCTATGCAACGGATGCACATATGAGCTAAGGTAAGCTCTCCAATCGAACTAGTGGAGGTGGATCCAACTTGCTTGCTCATGAAGACCTAGAGCTCATTTGAGGAGGCTCATCCTTGGAATATGCAAGCCAAGTTCTATAGTGTAAGGGTCCCCAAATAGTTATGCATGGATGATAATCTCGATGTAGTAAAAATATAAGAATGGAGTACGAGTGTAGATCTTTCAAAAAGGAATAGTAGTGTTGCCCCCTTCTCTCTTTTTATTTCTTTTTTTCTTTCTCCTTTTTCTATTTTTTTCTATTTTGTGTGGCCTCTTTAGCTCTTTCTATTTATCTCTCATTTGTCCTCTTTGGGATCTTTTAATCTGTCCTCTTTGGTATCTTTTACTCACTTAAGGGAAACACTCTATATTTCACAATAATATAAAGAAGATCTTCACACTTTACAAGAAGTAATCAACATAAAGAAGAATGAAAATTATCATGATGTATGCAAATGTATGCCTCTGCCAGTGTAGCAGGATATGCAATGATACTAGCGCGTCATGTAGCAATAATAAGGGCAACGCCCAACTAGCATGCGGCTCCTCGATCAAGCAAAAGAATATATGACATGAATATCAAGTCATGAGATGGTGCATGTTGCATGGCAATGTATCTCGAAAAGGCTATGTAAATGCCTTGATAGGTAGGTATGGTGGCTGTTTTGAGGAAGATATAAGGAGGTTTACGATGACAGAGCGTATCATTCCAAGGGTTTGGATGCACCGGCGAAGTATGCGCCAACTCTCAAGGTGAGAAAGGGCAATGCACGGTATCGAAGAGGCTAGCAAAATATGGGAAGGTGGAAGTGCCAATAATCGAATACTCGCATTAGTACGAAGAACTCATTCACTCATTATCGGTAACTCTCTACTTAATTGGGAGGTTCACAAAGAGATGAGTACCCCAAGGAGGAGTGTATGGGGGTTTGGTTATCCTTGCGCATCCTCGACCCATGGTACGTGAGGGTACTCTATATATTCCAACCCCTCCAGAGGTTAGCGATCCATCTAGTAGCTAGAATTCTCAACTAATTTTTTCTAGTTTTTGAAAATAAGCACGGATTTCCCAAAATACGACACCTATCACTAATAGGCTCAAGCTCTTGGCACCCTAATTTCCAAACATTACTCAAATCAATACCTCAAAACTATTGCATGTTACTACTACACTTGTAATAGCAACCTTAATTACCTACTCATGCAAGACACACAACTCAGTGCAATAAGCCAACTATCTAAACAAGATAAGCATGAAAACTAAGAGAGTTCCTAGAACAACCTAAACAAAATCTCTTAAAAAGATAAGCATGAAAACTAAGAGCTAAGCATGACAACAGCTATGAAAAGATATAGAACACACACAAAAAGAAAGATAAACATGTAAGCCTATGTTGTGTTCTACGGTGGAGTGTAGCGTGTTTCTCTCCCGAACAATGAAGGCTAGGATCCAACTTGTTATGAACAGCAAGAAAAACTAAATAAACTAGAAAGTAAATACAAGACGCTCCAAGTATAGCACATAACATATGAAGTGATAAAAATATAGCGTGGAGAAGGATGAACTGATGATTGTTGATGGCGAAGGGGATGCACGGGGGCATCCTCAAGCTTAGATGCTTGAGTCTCCTTGGATATTTCTTGGGGGTGCGTGGAGGCATCCCCATGCTTGAGCGCTTGACACTCCCGAATCTTCTTTCATTATCTCCCTTCCCATACTTGAAAACTCCATTCATACGAAACTCATCATAAGCAGATTAGAGTGGTTAGTAACCATGATAAAAAAAATCTCCACTGGAAATAAAGATATTCTTGAAGAGCTACTGTTTCTCAAGATTTCCAAAAAAAAATTGCAAAGAAAAAGAAGGCTTATGGTTTGCAAAACGATGAAGATGCAAAATGTGGAAGAATCTGTAAAAAACAAACCAACAGGTAGTTAATAATTTTTTTGAGGTACTTCTGCAACTCAAATAAAAACCTCAGAACAGACACATGAAAGAAAATTGTATGGAGCATACTGTCAAAAAAATTCAGATCAAAAAGATGATATGGTTATTTATAGCCAACTTTTTCGTCAAGGGGACATAATCTGTTTCTGGACAGCATGTCACAACTTTTGAACTTTCTTGCAATCAGAGGCTAAATCTTGGCACAAATCTTGAAAATAAAGATACAATGATATTTCTACGGTAGTAACAAGCATCAAGACAACTAAAACTAAAAGTAAAAACATCTAGGGAGTTTTCATGAACCCACAATCATGCATAACGCTCCCTCTTGGAGTTACTATCTACTACTTGGCCAAAGCAATAAAAAGCAAGGGAGAACATGCAAGAATTACTCAAGAACAAAACATAAAAGGTAAACCAAATATATAACTCATCACGACCTGAACATAATCTCATAATCAATCGGATCCCAGCAAATACAGCATAGCAACAGCAGGAAAATTACATAGGTGCCTTGATCATGTAGGGCAGCTCACAAGGACTAAACATTGAAGAACAAGATTGGAGAGAAGACATCACATAGCTACCGTTCATGGACCCATGGTCCAAGGGGGAACACTCACGACACATCCGGGAAGCAATCATGGTGGTGGAGAAGGTCTCGGACGTCAATCCTCCCTCCGGTAGGGTGCCGAGAAGAGGTCTTCTGGTGCTCCCGATCTTTGAAGCACGGCGGTGGCGGAACAAAGAGGTAATTCGCGATGCGGGCTTCTCCTCGAGGTTTTCCAGGACGAAGAGGTAATATAGTCCAAAGGGGGCAGCCAGGGGCCACCCAGGGCTCCCAGGCGCCCTGGTGGCACGACCAGGGTTGGGGTCGCGCCACCTGGCGGCCTGGGTGCCAGGTGGGGACCCCTTATAAGGCCCGATATGCAGTACTGTTCCAGATCTAGATGTTTCCATCCTAATCCGGGGACGAAGCACATATCAGTCCCACCGCGACACATGACACTTCCATATGCCCCGGATTTCCAACATGATATCACAACATTACAGATACAAGGATACAACATCTCATACAATCGGCATACAACTGCCTTAAATGCATTACATCAGCGGAAGATACATGTCTGAGTACAGACTACAATAAAATTACTAGTGAAAAAGGTAAAACACACCATTCACGTGACCACACAGGTCTAGGCTCTCCTCCGGGATTCGCCTAACTAGTCGTCGTCGAGTCTCCGCGAAGGTGTCTAGAAGAAGGGTCATTGAGCTCATCTGAAGATCGTTTGCATAATGTGCGTAAAAGAGAGAAGAAAGGAGTGAGCTATATCAACAAGTCTTGTAACTAACTTCTCACGGTAAGATGGGGGTAGTGGTTGAGGTTGCATCTGCACTAGCATTATATATGTGGCTAAGGATCTATTTAGAGTAAGATGAGAACCAAGCATTCGATGAGGAATCGCCTCCAATAAGTCTTTCTATCAGCTACTTACGTAAACATAACACCTATCCTATCCTTGTCCTCCCCTTCGCATCTCGACGAAAAAGAAGCAGTCAAGGCACACACACACATTGATAAAATTATTAAGATTATCTCCGTTGTGGTTGTCTATGAACAAGGAGTAGGTCCCAAGTCGTCCATAACCATGGACACGGCTTCTCAAAAGGATTTAACTCTGCAGGGATGTACCAACTGCCCATTACACGGCTCCGCACGCACGCCCATCTCACTCAGTTTCTAACCATCACAGGAAACCATTTTATGATTTAGTCCCAAGAGATCCGGAATGACAGGTCCCTCTAACTAACAACACACAAATCCTGGTGGCCCCCGGGGAGTCGACACCCAATCCAGGAGCCGGCAGCACCCTCGGATCGGACTCTTCTGTATGGCTAAGGTCGGGGTTAGCCTCACTTGAACTCAGGGGCTTCCCTAGATCACCAGTGTGGACCAACAGAGGAACTCTGTCTCCGCTGGCCCAAGTAGTTTAAAATCTGCAAGGGGATCCAACCAAGCACACACACCGGGTTTCGAATGGTAAATCAGCTCGGGCCACCAGAAGAAATGTTTGGAGCTAGGTAGGTAAGAAAAGGGGACCCCATAGTGAAAGGGCATGTGCCCTTATGTTTGGTTTTGGTAATTGATGACAATATTTATGGACTAATGGTTTCCTTGAGTTATACTTTAAGGTTTGTCCATAGGCAACGCTTGAAGATCATATGGTGGCTTCAAGGTTGTAAGATGAAGATTACGTGTTGACCAAGGTGTTCTTCATGGAGCTATCCAGAGATTGGTCAAGTAGATGTGTGCAAGGTCAAGAGGAGCATCATGAAGATATCGTATGCTTGGAGCTTGCCGACCATTTGGTGATAATGGTCGTATGAAGATGTGCCTAAAAGAGGCTCACCCATAATGGAGTATGGGGGAGCTATCTACAAGTCTTCATCGAGCCGGAGGAATCAAGGAAGATGTTCCAACTTGAGGCGGGCATGATCGTCATCATCAAGCTCAAGTGGATTATGCGCAAGACAAAGGTTTGACTAGATAGGTGTCTAGTTTACCGGTCTCTTGGTAGTAGTTAGGAGACCGTGTTATAGGCTAGCCCGAGTCGTTTGTGGAGAGCTCAAACCTTTTGCATCCTTGGCATCATCTTTATTGGTTCTTGTTTGGCTTTTCTCTGTGTGAGTTTTGGAGCTTGTGGTCTACTTCATGACAAGCTCTTGTTCATCGAAAACGGATTTCATATGCGTCTTCTCGTATGTTTTTCGATGTGGGAGATTTGCCGGGTCGTCTCGGTTAGAGGTTTCACACCTCTATTTGTTTGGCATTTCTCCCTTGCAACTTCTAAATATTTCCATCAAGCTTGAGTTTTCCTTAATCGGAGTTCATTTGCAGAAGTTGTGGCAATTCAGGGTTTGCCTGTTTCTTTGGAGTTCATCTGTTGTGTGGCCTGGGCTCCCTGGTTCTGCCAGGGCGGTAGTACCGCTCTTGGAGCGGTAGTACCACGCCACGGTAGTACCATGGGCGAGTACCGCACTCACTACCGTAAGTCCACTGGACTTTGCGGTAATGGGCACGGTACTGGCCCCCGGTAGTACCGTCGGGCGGTAGTACCGCTCCCAGTGCGGTAGTACCGTGCCACGGTAGTACCGCGGGCAAGTACCGTACTCACTACCGTAAGTCCACTGGACTTTGCGGTAGTGGGCGCGACACTGGGCTTCGGTAGTACCGTGGGGCGGTAGTACCGCTCTCGGTGCGGTAGTACCGCACCACGGTAGTACCGCTCTCCGAGCGGTAGTACCGTGGTTGGTGGGCTGCCAACGGGTTCCAACGGCTGGATTCGTGGGAGACTATAAAATGGGGTCTTCTTCCTCCTTTGTCTCCACCGGTTCTTTGCAAGTTCTTCCCCCCATTGTTGACCTCTTTGAGCTTGCTTACTCTCTTCCCCTCCTATGATTCTTGCTCCTTTTTGAGGGAAAAGAGAGAGGAGGTCTAGATCCACATTCTCCACCAAGCCATCTCTCCTCTAAGTGAGGGGAACCTTGTGGATCTAGATCTTGGAGTTCTTGGTGTTCTCCTTGTTCTTCCTCTCATATTCCTCCATAGCTTTTGTTGCTTTGGTGGGATTTGAGAGTTGCGGACTTGAGCACTTCGTGTGCTCTTGCCATTGCATTTGGTGCATCGGTTTGAGTTCTCTCCGAGGATTATTTGTAGTGAGTGAAGTTGTGAAGATAGCTACTCTTGAGTGCATTGGCACTCTAGAGCTTGTTCCTCGTGGGTGCGTTGGAACCTAGAGGCTTGTTGTTACGGAGCTCAATCATTGTGGTGGAAAGCTTCGGGACGCTACGGGAGCCTCCAATTCGGTTGTGGAGATTGCCCCGAGCATTTGTACGGGTTCGGTGACCGCCCTCAAGGGTTGCCATTTGTACGGGTTCGGTGACCGCCCTCAAGTGTCATAATAGTGGAATCACAGCATCTTGCATTGGTAAGAGCGTGAGGAGAAATAGGGTGGCCCTCGTTGGCTTTGTGTGAGCATTGTGCTCCTCACCCTCTCCAAACGGAGACGTACTTCTCGCAAGAGAAGGAACTTTGGTAACAAATACTTGTCTCCATCGGCTCCACTTGCGGTTATCTCTACCTTTACTTTGAGCAAGCTTATTACATTGTTTATCTTGTGCTTGCTCCTATTATTGTACATTGCTTGTCCCATAGGTTGTTCTTCTAGTCAACCTATTTACTTGTGCACCTACTTTGTGATAGCCTTAGTTCTCTTGTTATATATCTTGCTATCACATAGTTGTTTATCTTGCTTAGTATAAGTTGTTGGTGCACATAGTTGAGCCTAGCTTATTTAGGTTTCTTGCTTGGCAAATTAAACGTTAAGTTTTATTCCGCATTTGTTCAAGACGAAACCGTAATTATTTTAAGCGCCTATTCACCCCCCCCCTCTAGGCGACATCCACTTCCTTTCACATAGTATCCCACACACGGTTAGACACGCTCACCAAGAGACACAATACCCGGAACTCGGGTCCTAGGTGACTCGAATGGAACAAAGCATTGGGGCGGGATAGCCTAGACCTTCCATCCTTTGTCGAATATAGTCAACATTATAATAACCATACATTCCACAACAATATAATAATGTGATAGCCCAATCCAAGGAGTAATAGGATAATAGTTGATAGCATCCTCATCATGCATACTAAGAAATGGTTAAGCAAGCAAGGTACCTAGCCAAACAAAGGTTTGTTGGGATGTGGGTGACATGGCTGTTTGGGTTTAAATATGAAGGCTAAATGTAAGGTGGTAGGATCAAGAAATAGTTCTATCCTATACCTAGGCACAAGTGAGCTGAAAGGTATAAGCATGATATATGCTCCCCCTTACCTGATGAGAAGTCGAAGTCGAAGGTGTAGTCGATTGCACGCTCGCTTTGTCTCCTAGAATGACTGCGGAAGCACACAAGAAGGAAACACTAGAAAGGCAATTGACGAGCAAGCATCTATTACTACGAAGCAATCACGAGCAAGCAACAACAACAAGAAGGCAAGACGAGGCAACGCACGATAGCGCATCTATCGTCGAGAGCGGTTACTAACAGGTTAAGTGGAGTACTCGTCACACACGATGATACCACACGTTTATAATGGTTCATGTTGAATAGCTACACAACATGAGCAAATGTTGTTAACATGGCATCTCACTCAAGTATGGCATATCACACAATCATGGCAAGAGGTGAAGCATAAAGTAAACTATCTATGCTAGTCAATTTAAATGAGGTAACACCCTAAACATGGCACATCACTAAGTACCCCATGGATATTAAAGAATTTGGTACTGTGCTGACCTAGACCATATTTTAGGTTGGTTAACAACAGGAAAAAATAGCATAAACACAAAGTACATGAAATTCTAGTCAAGTTACATGTAAAGAACACCCCAAACAGAGTTACAGTTAAAAAGTTATTAAATAAACCATTTACGGTGGCATGCATTGTAAATAGCAATGAAACAACATGTAGACAAGTTCAAACATGGCAAAGGAGCACATTTTAATAATCTACACGAATAACTAAGCAAGTTTCACGTAGAAAGCGTTGAGATCCGAGCTACCGTTAAAAATATATTGCCCTCGCACAATCCTATATTTTTCTGTAATTTAATTAATGTGCGGATAATTGCTAAATGCTCATTGGGCCGAAACAACACTACTGGACCTATACACGTGAGCGCAGAATAATAAAAAGCGCTCAGGCCACTACATAGTTATTGGGCCGAGGCCAAATCGCAACAGTGGGAAAAAATAAAAAAAATAAAAGGGGAAGGGCTGGGGGCCTCGCCTTGCTGGGCTTGGCCCAGGTCGACGGGGTGGGCGACACTTAGTTGCGCTACGCCGCGGGAGTGAGCTTGCAGCGGGCTGGGCTGGCCAGCCGGGCCATGGTGGCGAGGACGTGGGCCACAGGGGCGTCAGGCCCGATTTGGCGGCCGGGCCGGGCGCTGGTGATGGGCCGCTGGAGGGAGGATGCCGGACAAGGTGGCAGCGCCTCCCAATCCCGATCTAGATCCCGCGTCCCGGGAGGTTGCCGACGGTGGTAGGTCACCGGTTTCTAGCGAGGGGCGGGGCGGCGAATGGAGGCGAGGTCGGGTTGGAACCGGCGCGGTGACGACAGATCCCGCTGGATCTGGCCCGATGGCGAGGTCGGCGGCGAGCTCGGGCCGTGGTCGTCCATGGCGATGAGGCGGAGCTCCTCGAGTGCTCCATGGCGGTCAGCGGCGGCGCGGCAGGCGCGGCAATCTGCGGGAAGGAGGCGAGGTGAGGGAGGAGAAGAGGGAGGAGAGGGGGCACGACGGCGCGTGATAAAGACATCGCTACCATGGATACAACCAAAACTACCATTACTTCGTTTATATTTGATTAAGAAATGAAGTCAATACAAAGGGCATGATTGTGTGCTCTTCAAGGAGTTATTTCACGTCACTTTTGGCCAGAGAGAAGATAAAGACCAAGTCTTTCACGTCATGGACTCAGATTCGGACTGCAGAGATATGCCTAATTTCAAACAGACGTTGTTTCTACATACGAACACAAAATTGGGTGATTCTTTTTGCTGTTAATAGCTTATCTTGTCTACTTTCCAACCCAATTGTTTTCACCTTCAAATTCCTTCTGAACGTGGAGATATAGCGAAAACAGTGCGACCCAGTAGCAGAATCTGAGTCAAAGTCCAACTCAATAGGTGTTGCATCACCTCCACATGGGTCCAAGTGCCTTGTACGACCTAGGTTTAGGTTTAGGACTTCTTGGGACGTCATTCCACCCCCTTGGCCTCCACCCTTTAGTCCTATATAAGTAGATCAACCCCTAGGGTTTTCTTTGGGTTTTGTGTAGTTATAAGTTAGCCATTGCAACTTCGTGTACTTCGTTTGTGTCCTACGACCAGGCCAAGACCGCTTCGGAACCCCAACTTTCATCTATACTTTATCTATATACTCGCAATATTCAAATTGCTTTATCATAGTTCTTGCTTGTTCTTCGATTGCTTGCTGGCACTAGACCTTCGTGGTCAGGTTGATCGTTCTCCGGCGTGGTCAATAACCTTCAGAGATTGGTTTAGCGATTGCTAAGGCGCGACGTTGTTGCACGTTTGTAGTCGGATCGTCAAAGTTGTCTCCACTAAATCGATAGTTATGTCTCATCGAAAGATCGGGATACCCCGCCCACTATCAAGTGGTATCAGTTTTCAGGTTGCTCAGTGAGAATTCCACATCCATATAGTAGATCTATTTTTTTTATCACCTATCACCCACACAAAAAGCCATAAAAATAGGATTAGATCATCATATCCAAACCAATCTGAGTCTTCGCAATTTTCTTTTGGGTGCTTTGCTTTATTGGATTATCGGTTGCATCGTCGTGTTAAGTTGCTGGTCTTAGTATCTAGTCCTTTAGAGTTTCGAGTTCTATTCACATTAGTCACCACCCCCGTTGCACCATCATCCCATCCGCTGCGTACTTCCACCATCCATCATAGAAAAAGAGAGAAAAGATTTGAAAAAAAGAGAGATAAAAAGAAATATAAAAAAAGAAAGAAAGAAAGAAAGAGAAAAAATTAGATAAATTTCGGATCTCTCTCTAGTACAGCTAGTATTTGAATTCTCGTCGGAATAAGTTTTGAGAAGTGTCCAGTACAACGGGTATAACTTTGTCATCCGAAGTCCGTTTTGGCTCCACGAGTACTCAAATTAAAGATATCCCCGAGACGCTTCAAATAGTTCTGGAGCTTCTATGTTATTCAAAACTCCAGATCGGTTCTAAGACGGACTTTTTGACCTCTAAATTTTCCGAACACAGTTTTTGGCAGATTTCGGGCTGGTTCTCAAAAAATTTGACACCTCATCCGACCTCCAAATTGAGTAATTCTTGTTGCGTTGGAAAGCTTAAGTTAGTGCCCTATTGGAGAAAAAATAACAAAAAATTAGCAAATATATTTCAGAGAAAAGTTGTAGCGAGAGTAATTGTGTATCCTGATTTGGAGCCTATTTTCACCATTATCTTTACTCTCTTCGTGTTCTTCACTTATATCTTGTTGTTCAGAGCTACTTCATATCATTCATTGCTGCTAATTGTGCTACCCCGTGACCACATGAGTGTTCTAGGATCGCGTCTCTAGTCCGGTCTAGGGTAGGACCAGCACAGTACCGTCGTTGAGCGTTAATTCAATTTTGCATCTCTGAATTGATTATTGCTATTATTTTTGCCACCATATTAAAGCCTTCCAAGCTCCAAATATTACTACATCGTGTATACGTGCGTTCACCTGGAAATCACTCTACTCAATCTTTGGAGTTCTTTGACACCGTTGGTTGCCGATCACCACGTGCTACATGGTAAGAACTTGTAAGACATTGATATTTTGCTATCCTGTGAGCGTTTTACCACCACATCCTAGTAGTTCATAGGAACATATACTTGTGATTTGGTTCTTGTTTTCTACAAATCATGGAAGGTTCCGGAGTTAGAACTTCTTGGGCGTCAACTATAATTGGAGATTTGCCACCAGCTACAACTACACAACAACTAGCGAATGGGCATGTAGCCTAGTGGTTGCAGCAAACCTAGTAGCACGCCAGGTCCTGGGTTCGGCTCCTTGTGGGAGCGAATTTAAACAGGTCTGGAATTTCTGGAAATAAAATACTGTGGAGCTCATGCTTCACAGTCCTTAAATTAAAAAAAAACTACACAACAACTACTGCAAAAGGTAAACACACATAAGAATGCACATGGTCAGGTTATTGTTTCTATACCACCCTTTCATGGACGTCTAAGACCGGATTTATACATTGAGTGGGAGTTTGAAATAAATGATATATTTGTTTCCCATAATTTTTCTGAGCATAAAATAGTAAAATTGCAATTAGTGCTTTCACATGTTTTGCTTCTATTTGGTGGATTGATTATTGTAGTTTATATCCTGATTATATACCTAATACTTGGAGCGATCTCAAACTTGCTATGCGATATAGATTCGTTCCCTCTTATTATAATCGTGACATGGTTAAGAAATTACAAAATTTAAAACAAGTTACTAAAACTGTTTCAGAATATTATGATGCTTTAGAAACTACCTTGTTGCATTCTTTTTTAGAGGAAAGGGAAGAAGATTTCATGGACAGATTTTGGGAAGGTTTAAACCGTGACATTCAGGATATCCTAATTCATGAAAAGTGTTATCCTATGGATCGTTTGTTTCATCTTGCTTGTAAAGCTGAACAGGAAATCGACAGGCGTGTTTCCCACAAGAGAACAAGCGCAATGTGAAAATAACACAAGTTGAGAAGGTTGTTCCTTCAACCACTATGAGTAGTACAATAACCACATCAATTGTCGTAAGCACTCCTCCAATATCTGATTCATCATCACAAAATGGTAATGACAAAGGTATGGATCTTTCCCCTCCACATGAGAACCTTGTTGATTTAAAAGCACCATGTGTTGAGCTATCAACTAGTTTGATCACATAACCAATTTTAGAGGATGTCATAACTTCACATGAAGATGTTGTTTGCCTAATAGACTTGAATACATCATGTGTTGAGTTACCTACTGATTTGACCACACCATCTATTTTAGATAATCGTGTTACTATTATGAAAGAGCCGGTGTTTAATCATTTTGATACGACCTCTAATCTTGGCGATGATACTACGTCGAATGACTTGTTGCATTACTTCTTAGTTAAGCATGTTGTAGCATGTCCTTCAGAATCAATTATCGCTTATTCACCGATGTTTCGATGGTTTAATGATGCACATTGTAAATCTTTAGATATGAATAAGAGCTTCATTTATATATGCAAACTAAGTTGCAATACTTTCATATCGTTTACTTATTCTGATCATTACCGGTCTTTATATTCGATGGCATATGCTAGTCGTTCATGTATACATGTGTCACATGTGCAAAATTTGATGACAATAATAATGGATGACATATACATATACCATGCATACACCTTGTATCTTTTTTTTACCATGTTTCAGATTAAGCAACGTCGTGGACGGCTTTATTTTCAAGAAGGGGAGGATGATGAGGACATCGCTACTATGGATAAAACCAAAACTACCATTACTTCGTTTATATTTGATCAATAAATGAAGTCAATACAAAGGGGCATGATTGTGTGCTATTCAAGGAGTTATTTCACGTCACTTTTTGCCAAAAAGAAGATAGAGACCAAGTCTTTCACGTCATGGACTCAGATTCAGACTGCAGAGATATGTCGAACTTCAAACAGCCGCCGTCTCTACATACCAGCTCCAAATTGGTTGATTCTTTTTTCTGGTGATAGATTATCTCGTCTACTTTCCAACCCAATTGGTTTAATCGTCAAATTCGTTCTGAGCATGGAGATATTGAGAAAATGGTGCGACCCAGCAGCAGAATCCGAGTCAAAGTCCAACTCAATAGGTGTTGCATGACCTCCACATGGGCCGAAGTGCCATGTACAACCTAGGTTTAGGTTTAGGACTCCTTGGGATGTCCTTCCACCCCCTTGGCCTCCAGACTTTAGTCATATATAAGTAGATCAACCCCTAGGGTTTTCTTTGGGTTTTTTTTAGTTAAAAGTTAGCCATTGCAACTTCGTGTACTTCGTTTGTGTCCTACGAACAGGCCAAGACCGCTTCGGAACCCCAACTTTCATCTATATTTTATCTATATACTCGCAATATGAATATTGCTTTATCATAGTTCTTGCTTGTTCTTCGATTAATTGCAGGCACTAGACCTTCGTGGTCAGGTTGATCGTGCTCCCGCGTGGTCAATAACCTTCAGAGAATGGTTTAGCGATTGCTAAGGTACGTTGTTGTGGCACGTTCGTAGTCGGATCGTCAAAGTCGTCTCCACTAAATCGATAGTTATCTCTCATTAAAAGATCGGGACACCCTGCCCACTATCAGCGCGGCTGCTCGTCGACGGCTGGAGGCGCGGGCTGCGCGGCTCTAGGGCCTTGCGGGGCCCGGATCCGGTGGGAGGCCGTCTGGGGCGACGTGGAGGCCTCCAGAGCCGTTGATCTCTAGATCCGACGACTCTAGATGGCCAGAGGCTAGGGTTTTGGGATTTTTGGGGTTAGGGGGCGGAATTTTGGGCAGATCTGAGAGGGATGGCTGCAGATGTGTCTAGGAAAACCCTAGAAGGGCTAGGAGAGTTTGGTAGTCTATTTATAGGTTGGCCTGGATGTCAAGTTTACACAAACGCCCTCGGCTTCTATCTCCCGCGTCCGATACTCCACGTTTCTGACCGCCGGGAGTCCATACAACCTCCGTTTCGGACGAAATCTTGAACCTCACGCTCAGCGCGACGAGCCCATCAGGCCTACCTCACTTCGATAATGTTCCAAAAACAATTTTCCGGTGCCCAATAAGATAATCCATTTATTAAATAAACGGGGTTTTCGTTCCGATGGCGATGGCTGGTCTTGTGCCGGAAGTTTCGATGGTGCTCGGGTGAACCCAGTGTCGCAAAGGTCGTGTGACATTTGGGAAAAAGGTTTAGTCACGCATGCCGGTACGAGAAAGATGGGGAGAATATTCACCGATTAATAATTCGGATAAGCAAATACTGCAAACAATTCTAACAAGCAACAAAATAAAGCAACAAACAATTTTTTTAATTAGGGTGGAATTTCCGGGCTGTTACAATACACCACCACAAACAAGGGATCTCGTCCTGAGATCCTGGACGATCCGGGAGAGAGGAGGGGAGAGAAAAGAGAATCGACGTCCTTCAACACCACCAACAAGGGACTCTGCTCCATGTCGACATCGAACTTCCATCGATAAACTTTCCGCAGAGAGGAGGGAAACGTCGGAAAACGAAATCATCAAGTTTCAAGAGGAAGAACGACATGGAGATCCATATCAAAATGAGAGTGTTCCCACTCAAACTCGTGAAGACACCAGGCAAGAGGATGGAGAGCAAGGAATGACCAAGATGTGCACCCGAGTCGGAGAAGCTAAAGGTATTACCGGATATCCCAAACCTGAGATCGGAATCGAGACAATACGCTGCAAGCAAGGCATTGTAACAGTTCCGAAACTCCACACACTCGAGATCCTAAAGTTTGAAAGGTATAAGGCGAGAATAAAACACTTACGACACTTATCCTGACCAGAGCAAGGGTAGGGAGTAAAATATTCCTACTCTCCGATAACTAACTTAGTAACTACAAAATAGTTTTTCTTCTAGACTCGACTTCGACTAGAAAAGGGATCCTACAGTCCGTAAGGCTCTGATACCAAGTTGTATGGCCCGATATGCGGTACTTTTCCAGATCTAGATGTTTCCATCCAGATCCGGGGATGAAGCACAAATCGGTCCCACCGCGAGATATGACACTGCCATATGCCCGGATTTCCAACATGATATCACAACATTACAGATACAAGGATACAACATCTCATACAATCGGCATACAACTGCCTTAAATACATTACATCAGCGGAAGATGCATGTTTGTGTACAGACTACAATCAAATGCCTAGTGGAAAACGTAAAACACACCATTCCTGTAATCACACGGGTCCAGACTCTCCGCTGGGATCCGCCTAACTATTCGACGTCGAGTCTCTGCGAAGGCGTCCAGAAAAAGGGTCATCGAGCTCCTCTGAAGACCAAGATCTTTTGCATAACATGCGTAAAAGAGAGAAGAAAGAGGTGAGCTATATCAACAAGTCTTGTAACTAACTTCTCACGGTAAAATGGGGGTAGAGGTTGAGGTTGCAGCCGCACTAGCATTATACAAGTAGCTAACGATCTATTTAGAGTAAAATGAGAACCAAGCGTTCGATGAGGAATCGCCTCCAACAAGTCTTTCTATCAGCCACTTACTCAAACATAACACCTATCCTATCCTTGTCCTCCCCTTCGAATCCCGACGAAGAAGAAGCAGTCAAGGCACACACACATTGATCAAATTATTAAGATTATCTCAGTTGTGGTTGTCAATGACCAAGGAGTAGGTCCCAAGTCATCCATAACCGTGGACACGACTTCTCGAAAAGATTTAACCCTGCAGTGGTGTACCAACTGCCCATTACAAGGATCCGCACGCACGCCCATCTCTCTCAGTTGCTACCCATCACATGCAACCATTTTATGGTTTAGTCCCAAGAGATCCGGAACGATAGGTCCCTCTAACTAAGAACGCACAAATCCGGGTGGCCCCCAGGGAGTCGACACCCAATGCAAGAGCCGGCCGCACCCTCGGATCGGAATCTTCCGTATGGCCAAGGTCGTGGTTAGCCTCACCTGAACTCAGGGGCTTCCCTAGATCACCAGTGTGGACCAATAGAGGAACTCTGTCTCCACTGGCCCAAGTAATTTAAAATCTCCGAGGGGGTCCAACCAAGCACACACACAGGGTTTCAAATGTTAAATCAGCTCGGGCCACCAGAAGAAATGTTTGGATCTAGGTAGGTAACAAAAGGGGAAGCCATAGTATCCCACAGGAAGTTAGGCACGCTCGCAAGAGACACAATACCCTGAACTCGGGTCTTAGGTGACTTGAATGTAACAAAGCGTCGGGGCGGCGTAGCCTAGACCTTCCATCCTTTGTCGAATATAGTCAACATTATAATAATAGTATCATCCACAACAATATAATAATGTGATAGCCCAATCCAAGGAGTAACATGATAATAGTTGATAACATCCTAAGCATGCATACTAAGCAATGGTTAAGAAAGCAAGGTACATGGCCAAAAAATGGTTTGCTAGGATGTGGGGAAACATGGCTGTTTGGGTTTTAATATGGAGGCTCAAATGAAAGGTGGTAGGATCAAGCAATCGTTCTGTACTATACCTGGGCACAAGGGAGCTGAAAATTATAAGAATGATATATGCTCCACCTTACCTGATGAGAAGACGAAGTCGAAGGTTTAGTCGATCGCAAACTCGCAACGTCTCCGAGAGTACACGCGGGAGCATACACGAAGTAAACACTGGAAAGACAATCAACGGAGATGCATCTATTACGATGAAGAAATCACGAGCAAGCATCAACAAGAAGGCAACACGAGACAACACACTACGGTATCACATCTATCGTCGAGAGCGGTTATTAACAGGTTAAGTGGAGTACTCGTCACACACGACGGTACCACACATTTATAATGGTTCAAGTTGTTTAGCTACACAACATGAGCAAGGTTGTTAACATCGCATATCACTCAAGCAGGGCATGTCACATAATCATGGAAAGAGGTGAAGCATAAATAAACTATCTAATCTAGTCACTTTAAGTAGTGGGGGGAACCTATACATTATTCCATTTGGTACTGTTCTGCCCTAAAAAATATTTTATATTTTTTAGCAAGGAAGAGCAACATATTCACGATATACATGAAATTCTAGTCAAGTTACATGTAAGAAACATTTTAATCGGAGCAACGGTTAAAAAGTTACGGCCAATTACATTTACGGTGGCATGGCATGTAAATAACAGTAAAACATCATGTGGACAAGTGAAAACATGGAAAAGAAGCATATTTTATTAATCTACACGAAATTCTAAACAATTTTCACGTAGAGAGTGTGGCGATCCGAGCTACGGTCTAAAAGATACGGGCATCGCAAAAATATTATATAATCTACCATTTAATCTAATGGAAAATAAATAAAAAACCTATTGGGCCGAAAGCATAACTAAATGGCCTAAAAAGGATGGGCGATACCTATCTAAGTTGCGCAAACGGGCGCTGCGCATCAAACCAGTTAAATGGGCCAAGCCCAGTAGTGCAACAAGAAAAAAATGAAAAGAAAAAAGGGGGTGGCGCCTCACCTCGCGGGCCAAGGCCCAACTCGCAGTGGGCGACGGTTAACGGGCGCTCGCCTAGGCGTGGAAGCGCTGCGGGCCACGTGCTGGTGCTGGGCCGGGACTCCTTCGCGTGCAGCCTGGGCCGCGGATGTGCCCCAGCCCACGTGGGCGACCTTGTCTGGATCGAGCCGCACGACGGCCGCATCCTCGTCGTCTCGAGACGAAAAGAGGCGCTGCAATGGCGGCTCCCTCGTCGGAACTCGCCAGACACAAGGAGGAGGAGACTGGGGAAGGGCGTGGGGCTGCTAGTTTGTCGGATCCGGTGGCCGGAACGGGAGAGGCCGGCAGCAAGGCTTCAACGGCGGAGCTCCGAGGCGGATTCCATGGCGCCTCGGCGCTACAGACAGAGAGAGGGATCACGAGGTGAGTAGAGGAGAGGGAAGGAAAGATAGGGAGAGGAGGATTAGGGAGGCGGGCCTCTGGCCAGGCGGGGTGGTGCGGCTCGCCGGTCGGTGGCGTTTGGCGGAGACGAGGCGGCGGGGAAGACGGCTCGGGTGGTGGAGCTCCACGGGAGAGGGGCAGGGGCGTGGGACGTGCGGGGCGAGGTGGAGCTCTTAGAATCGTCCGATCCAGATCGGGCGGACCAGATTGAGCCGATTGGATCTGGCATCGGGGTTGGTGGGAGGTTTGGCTGCGCCATGTGGTGGCGAGGTAGAGGGCTAGTGCAGAAATTGAGGGGTAGGGGCTAGGGTTTTCCAAATACGGTAGGGGTAGCACTGTTATAAATAGCAGGTGGGTGTTTGGGACTGTTTCGGGCCACAAAATGGCCCGTTTCAGGTCTAGTTTTTGGGTGGGCCAGAATCTGAAGATATGAAGGGAAACAGGACGCCAGCTAATAGCGCACATGACATTTTGTAAATAAGCCCCCCCCCCCGGAATTATACCGGCTACTATGCCTGGCACATCCGATCATTCACCTATCAAACGAAACCGGAATTGCACGAAATTCAAAACACCGCCTCACTGCACTAAACTGACGTCGTCTAAATCGTTTTGCATAGAACTGAGAACAGCGAAACCCGCCTGATAAAATAATCCATTTATTAAATAAATGGGTTTTTGTTCTGATGGCAATGGTTGGTCTTGTGCCGGAAGTTGCGACGGTGCTCGGGTGAAACTCGGTGTCGCAAAAGGTCGTGTGCCATGGTGGAAAGGGTCGATCACGCATGCTGATACGAGAAGGAGGGGGAAATAATTCACCAATTAATAAATTGGCGAAGCAAACAGTACAAACAATTCAGGCAATCAACAAAATACAACAACAAACATTTTTTTTAATTTGGGTGATAATCCCGGGATGTTACAATACAACACCACCAACAAGGGATCTTGTCCCGAGATCCTGGACGATCAGGGGGAGCGGGGGGGAGAGAAAAGAGATTCGACAATCTTCAATACCACCAACAAGGGACTCTGCTCCATGTCGACGAAGACCTGCAATCGAGAAATCTTTTCGTAGAGAGATGGCGACGTCGAAGAACGAAACCATCGAGAGATCAAGAGGAAGAACGATAGTTCAAAGCGACGATCAAGGAAGCATTCTCACTCAATCGTGAGGATACTTGACAAAAGGGTTGAAGTCAATGGACGACCAAGATGTTATCCGGAGTCTGAGAAGATAAAGGTACTATAGAAATTCCGAAACCTGAGATCGGAATCGAGAAAATACGTTGCAAGCAAGGCATTTAAATGATTTCGATACTCAACTTACTCGAGATCCTAAAGTTTGAAGGGGATAAGGCGAGCATAAAAAACTTACGACACTTGTCCTGACCAGAGCAAGGGTAAGGAGTAAAAAGATTGCTACTCTCCGATAACTAACTTAGTAACTACAAAATAGTTTTTGTCTAGACTCGATTTCGGCCAGAGAAGGGATCCTACGGTCAGTAAGGCTCTGATACCAAGTTGTAAGGCCCGATATGCGGTACTGTTCCAGATCTAGATGTTTCCATCTAGATCTAGGGACGAAGAACATATCGATCCCACCGCGACATATGACAATGCCATATGCCCCGGATTTCCAACATGATATCACAACATTACAGCTACAAGGATACAACATCTCATAAAATTGACATACAACTGCCTTAATACATTACATCAGCGGAAGATACATATCTAAGTACAGACTACAATCAAATGCCTACTGTCAAAGATAAAACACACCATTCCCGTAACCACATGGGTCCAGGCTCTTTGCTGGGATCCACCTAACTAGTCGTCGTCGAGTCTCCACGAAGGCGTCCGGAAGAAGGATCATCGAGCTCCACTGAAGTCCAAGATCGTGTGCATAAAAGATAAAAGAAGGGGTGAGCTATATCAACAAGTCTTGTAACTAACTTCTCACGGTAAGATGGGGGTAGTGGTTGAGGTTGCAACCGCACTAGAAATATATGAGGTGGCTAACGATCTATTTAGAGTAAGATGAGAACCAAGCAGTCGATGAGGAATAACCTCCAACAAGTCCGCTATCAGCTACTTACGCAAACATAACACCTATCCTAACCTTAACCTCCCCTTCGCATCCCAACTAAGAAGAAGCAGTCAAGGCACACACACATTGATCAAGTTATTAAGATTATCTCAGTTGTAGTTGTCTATGAACAAGGAGTAGGTCTCAAGTCGTCCATAACCATGGACACGGCTTCTCGAAAATATTTAACTCTGCAGGGGTGTACCAACTTCCCATTACAAGGCTCCACACGCACGCCCATCTCTCTCAGTTGCTACCCATCAAAGGCAAGCATTTTATGATTTAGTTCTGAGAGATTTGAAACGACAGGCCCCTCTAGCTAATAACGAACAAATCTGGGTGGCCCCCGGTGAGTCGACATCCAACTCAAAAGCCGGCCGCACTCTCTAATTGGTCTCTACCGTCTGTCGCAGGTTTGGATTGCCAGAAAATTCGCACATGAGGCCGGGTCCTCAGCTAGACAGGTTGGACAAACAAGGAAACCATGTCCCCGCTGGTCCAGGTTGTTTTAAATAATATCTGCCAAGAGCAACCCGACAGACATATATGCATGGATTTCAAATGGTAAATCAGCTTCAGCCACCACTAGAAATTTTTGAAGATAGGTAGGTAAGAAGAGGGTACCCTATAGCATCTCACACGCGGTTAGGCACGCTCGTCAAAAGACACAATACCCGGAACTTGGGTCCTAGGTGACTCAAATGGAACAAAGCATCGGGGCGGGATAGCCTGGACCTTCCATCCTTCGTCGAGTATAGTCAACATTATAATAATCATATCATCCACAACAATATAATAATGTGATAGCCCAATCCAAGGAGTAACATGATAACAGTTGATAGCATCCTAAGCATGCTAGTAGTGGTTAAGCAAGCAAGGTACATGGATAAACAATGGTTTACTAGGATGTGGGGAAACATGGCTGTTTGGGTTTTAATATGGAGGCTTAAATTTAAGGTGGTAGGATCAAGCAATCGTTCTATCCTATACCTAGGCACAAGTGATCTGAAAATTATAAGCATGATATATGCTCCCCCTTACCTGATGAGGAGACGAAGTTGAAGGTGTAGTCGATCGCAAACGCGCAACGTCTTCGAGAGTACCTGCGGGAGCACACAAGAAGTAAACACAGAAAATCAACGGAGATGCATCTATTACTACGAAGCAATCACGAGAAAGCATCAACAAGAAGGCAACACGAGACACGCACTACGATATCGCATCTATCATCGAGAGCGGTTACTAACATGTTAAGTGGAGTACTCGTCACACACGACTGTACCACACATTTTTTTAAAGGAACATCATATATTCCATAAATTACAATCCGCCGGCAGTGTTGCCAGCTACAAGTTCTGTTACAAATTCAGGGAAATGACCAACCCAGATATTGGAATTTTCATTCCCTAATCTAGTTCCTTGCGCAGCCAAAGTGTGCGCTGCTACATTACATATTCTAGAACAAACATTCAGTTTTACATTTTCAAAAGAAGCATTTAACTGGTGCTTTATTTCCTGAAAAAGAGCTCCCAGTTCAGCGAAATTATAACCATCTGTTGAGACTGATTGCTTCAGCACAATAGAATCAGTCTCAAGGATGATCCTTTCGCATCCGATTCTTGATGCAACATTAACAGCATACAACACAGCTAGCGCTTCTGCATGTAGAGCATTTGATAAATGCTTTAAGCTTCCCGATCCTGCAGCAATCAAATCGTTCGGTTCATTTCTGATTGTGAAACCCCATCCTCCAGTGTTTGTTGCTTCATGAAAATCCCTATCAGTATTAATTTTCAAAAACTCGTTTGAGGGTGGAGACCACCTATGATTACCAGGAAGTTTCGTGGCCCTTCTTTATTCCTTGAAGTTCCTGAAAACATGCTTATGATAGTCAATGGAAGCTAAAATAGCTTGAGGAGATATAACCTCGCCACCTGCATTCACTTTGTTCCTATCCCGCCACCATCTCCAAAATAGAATACACACCTTAATTATTTTTTCTTCTTCTAGCTGGAACACCTCTTCAAGCAGACTAAGAGAATCAGGACACCGAATGAGTTTCAACCTCGTATGTTCCATTTGACCTATTCTCCATGTGCTCTTCACTTTCTTACATTTTAAGAAGCAGTGTCCTCCATCCTCATCAAATCGTTAGCATACAGGGCATCGCGTGTCTACCTCCATCCCTCTATGTTTTAACCTTGTTTTTAGGGGCAAGCTATATGTCGCCATTCTCCATAGAAAATGCAACACCTTGTTTGGCAACGGTAACGCCCAAAGTTTTTCCAGTTGAACTTGGGAGTTTCCCCTGGGCCCTCCGAACAAGATGCCAGTCCATACCTTGAGGCCCTTCTTGCAGAATCTACCGCCACTCTATACGCAGATTTCACTAAGAAGACACGTTTCTTATCAAAATGCCATGCGATGAAGTCTTTTGTGTTCTCTAAAATAGGAATTCTCAAGATTGTCTCTGCATCTTGTGTATTAAATGTTTGATATACCAGGTCGGTGTCCCATGAGTTCGTGACTGGATTTATAAGCTCACTCACCTTAGTTACTAGGTGTCTGCCTTTGCATGAGGATACTCTCCTGGTAATGCCTCTAGGAATCCAAGGATCTGACCAAATACTTATGTTGCTCCCATCTCCTACCCTCCAAATGATCCCCTTCTTAAGCAGTTGTAAGCCTTTTAAAATGCTTCTCCATGTGTAAGATATTCCATTTTTGGGTCTTGCATATAAAATACAGCTTCTCGGATGGTATCTTGCTCCAAGTACTTGTGCGCATAATGAGGATGGGTTCTGGAGTAGTCGCCATGCTTGTATTGCAAGCATGGCTAGGTTGAAAGCGTACAAATCTCTAAAACCCATTCCTACCTCTCTCTTTGGCTTTGATAATTTCTCCCAAGACATCCAGTGAATCTTGTGTTCCTTGTCCATTTGACTCCACCAAAATATGTTTACCATAGAGCTGAGTTCATCGCATAAGGCTCTTGTGATGTCAAAGCAAGCCATGGTGTAGACAGGGATAGCCTGTGTTGCATCCTTAATTATTATTTCTTTAGCTGCTTTGGACAATAATTTCTCTTTCCATCCATGTATCTTATTCCACTCCTTTTCCTTCAAGTACTGGGAGGTTTTGGCCTTTGCTTTCCCTATGTAAGCCGACAGACCCAAGTATTTTCCTTTCAACCCTTCAGAGAATATTTGCAGAGAAATCCTCACTTCTTCCTTCTATTCGGGCTTAGTGTTTTTGCTGAATAATATCGCTGATTTATCCTTACTGATTATCTGTCCAGAACATGCTTCATAAAACTCCAGAATGGACTTCATCGCTCGTGCATTTCTTAAACTTGCTTCCATGAGCACTAGAGAGTCATCCGCAAAAAGCAAATGACTTATACTAGGTGCTTCCCTGCATATTTTAATGCCCTTTAGATTTCCATTTCTCCCGGCTTCATGCAACATAGCCGAGAAACCCTCTGCACAAAGCAAAAAAAGGTATGGCGAGAGGGGCTCTCCCTGGCGTAACCCTCTTTGGGGAATGATGGTATCTGTAATATTTTTGTTTACCTTCACTTGACATTTAACCGTGGTTATGCACTTCATTACCATCCTGATCCAGTCTTGGCGAAAACCTAGCTTCATCATAATATCCTCAAGGAATTTCCATTCAACGCGGTCATACGCTTTGCTCATGTCCAATTTCACAGCTGCATATCCTACTCTTCCACTTCTTTTCCTCTGTAAAAAATGTGTTAGTTCATATGCTAACAGGATATTATCAGAAATAATACGCCCAGGTACGAAGGAACTTTGATTGGGAGAAATAATATCAGGCAGTATGGTTTTCAGCCTATTTGTAATTACTTTAGAGATCACCTTGTACACCACATTGCATAGCCTTATGGGCCGCAAATCTTTCATACTTGTTGGATGGGTGGTCTTCGGGATTAAGACTATCATGGTATCATTCCACCCTTCAGGCATATCTCCGCCCCTCAGTGTATTTAGAAATTATTTAGTAACTTGATCGCCCACAGTTTGCAAAAGACTTTTATAGAAGATTGCTGGCATTCCATCAGGCCCTGGTGCCTTAAGATCCCCTATGCTGAAAATTGCTGACCTGACTTCCTCCTCCGTATAATCAACACATAAGTCATTATTCAATTGATCAGAAATTTTTGGCCTAACAGTTCTCAATACATATTCACTACTGGGACCCACTGTAGACGTGAAGAGGTTGAAAAAATAATTTGCGACATGTTCGCGTAGATGTTCGTCTCCTTCTACCCACTCCCCATCTTCTCTTTTTAGTTTCCTGATTGTATTCTTTCTCCTCCTTTCTGATGCAAAGGCGTGGAAAAATGCAGTGTTTTTGTCACCTGATTGAAGCCATTTAACATGAGCTCTTTGCCTCCAGAACATATCCTTTTGATGTTCTAACCTCTCTAGCTTTTCTCTGAGGAAGTGTTCACGGGATACATTGTCTTGTTGAATTGATGCTCTTCTCACTTGCTCCAACTCCACTTTAATTGATTTAATTCTTTTCTCTAGATCCCCTAAAACATTTGTATCCCAGTCTTGTAGGTCTCCTGCAATTATTCTCAACCGTTGATATAGTACGCCTTCACCACGTATTTCCGAAGTGGACCAAGCATTTTTAACCACTTCCTCAAAATTTTCTTCCAGGAGCCATTTAGCTTCAAACCTGAAACCATTGTTTGCTTTCTGTGTTCTCATTATTTTGTCCACCCTTTCCAGAATTACTATTACAGGACGATGGTCAGAATGTCTTGGATCTCCATTCACAACCTTGTAGTGAGGAAACCTTGCACACCAACTTCGGGATCCCACAGCTCTATCAAGCCTTTCTTTCACATATTTATTAGCTTCATAATTATGATTTCTCCAAGTATACTTGTCGCCCGTATATCCCAAGTCACGAAGCCCACAGTCTGACAATGCCATTCGAAACTTCTCCATCTGAACTGGAGCCCGTGACGGCCCTTCCTTCTTCTCATGACTGTAGAGAATATCAATAAAATCACCAATGCAAATCCATGGAAGGTTAAGTTGTTTGTTTAAAATTCTCAGTATCTTCCATGTTATCTATCTCTTACTGGTTACAGGTTCTCCATATATGCCTGTGAATCGCCATTTGAAGCCATCTTGCTCCACAACTTCCACATCAATGGGATAACGTGAATAGTTATGGAGCACAACATTAACATGTCTTTTCCACATAAAGCTAACCCTCCACTTCTTCCTTCACACTTTCTAATCACCATATTTGACATGCCTAGTACATACTTAATCCACTGCATTCCCTTCTCATCCCTTATGGTTTCAGACAAGAAAAGGATATCAGGGTCCTCCTGCTTCTGAAGATCCAGAAGCCCCTGAACTGCCGGGCCATTCCCCAGTCCCCGGCTGTTATTTTCAATTTGATTCGCCGGGCTGTCCCTGCATCCTAGCATTCTTTTCATCAGACTTTGTGTTTCCTTCCTTTTCCCTATTCGCATCAGCCTTGCCATCAACTTCCATTTTAGTTTTTTTAGAATCTTTGTCTCCCAGTCTACATCCATCAAATATGCATGTCTCTTCTTCAGCGCAGTCCCATGAGATTGATTTTGCAGGTGCTTCTCTTTAGTTCTCTCGCGTCTCTTAAAGGTTCCAGTCTTCTGTCTTTTTCCTGACATGATCTCCCTATTAACTTCCTTGTTACGTTCATCTAGTTTAAGCTGGTCCCTCTCCTTCTCTTTCTGATCAGCTTCCACAACCTCTACACTAGCTTTCGGCATTTCTTCTTCCTTTTTCTCTAAATCAGATTTCATGGTGTATGTCGTCTTTATGCAAGGACTGGGTTTCATATTTGTATTCTCTGTCTCCCCGGACTTCCCTGACTTCTTGTCGTCCCCAATCACCAACTCCTTACCTTTCACAACTCCATTCATATCATCTTGAGTTAACTTTTGAGAGCTTGTGACTTCTTTTTCTTCTCTTCCTCTTTCTGGTTTCTCTTCACATGTTCCTTCTGGTAGAGTCTTTCTCCAAGATGGACCATCACTTACTTGTTTACTTCCTTTGCTTCCTTTGCTGTGAGTATTCCAAAATTCTCCCCCTTCACTTGAGCTCCTTCGTTCATCGCTGGAGCTTCCACTGTACATGGTTGCCCGCAGCCAAGGACCAAACTGTCTATCGCCTTCGCTTCTAGTCCTAGATGGGCAAGCCCTTTTTGTATGACCAATGATACCAAACAAGTAGAAAAAATCTGGGGGGTTCTCATACTCAAAGGAGACAATTTTATCCTTCTCGTTCTTCACCATATCTTCGACTCCCATCCTTTCCTCAGGGATTTGGCCCTGATCCTCTTCATTTTCTTCTTCTATTTCTAATGTTATGCATCTCATAATAGGGACTGTTATGTCCATCTTCACTTTGATTCGCATGAACACTCCCATAGCATTTCCATTATCATCCAAATCAACATCCAATAATTCACCAATTTGATCACCTACTAGCTCCACTGTTTCTGTACTCATCATTCCCATTCGGATGCCATAAGCTCTCACTCATATAGGAATGGACTTAAAATAATACTCATCAATAGTTTTTCTTGGCACAAAATCCTCCATCACTAGTAAATCTTTGTTAAATATCCAGGGTCCTCCCTTTAATGCTTTGTTCTTACTCACATTGTCATGAAACAAAAACAGGAACTGGTTTCTACCCAAACCCTTGCAATCTACTCTTGAAAAAGGACACCAAGCACCTTCTAAAGCTCTACCCACATACTCAGCTTTTGTAGGTCTTTCAGACAAGAGCTTACCCACATCTTGAAGTTTGCTCACCTCCGTGGAGCAGGCCTGTTTCCTCCCACTCTTAATTCTTTTCTTTTCTGCATCTGAGAGCTTCAGATTTCTCATCCTACCTTCCACTCCATCCACCAGAGGAGCCTTGTGATATGTCTCAAACGTATCTACTTTTCCAAACACTTTTGCTATTGTTTTTCCCTCATTCTTGCATGATTTGGACAAAACTAACCCGGACTAACGGTGTTTTCAGCAGAGCTGCCTATATGGTTTTTATGTGTGCAGGAAAATGGATTTTTAGACATCCCAGAAAATTCCCAGAAAAATACCAGAAAATCCACGCACCCGATGGAGCCAGGAGATCCATAAGTGGGACTAGAGGGGAGCCTTGGGGGCCCCAGGCGCCCCCCTGGCGCGGCCAGGGGTAGGGCCGCGCCCTCTGGCCGCCTGGGCTGCTCCCCCCTCCTCTGATGCCCTACCGAGACTCCTATTTATCCCCGTGACGAGAAAACCCCAGAACTGAAGTCGTTTTCCCAGTTTCCGTCGTGGAGCCGCCGCCACCCTCTGTTCTTCTTCGGGAGGGCTAATCTGGAGGTTGATTTGGCCTCCGGAGAGGGGAGATCGTCGCCATCGTCATCACCATCACCACTCCATCCATCCTCCATGACTTCTCTTCACATGTGTGAGTAATTCCCTGTTGTAGGCAAAGGGGATGGTAGGGATTGGATGAGTTTAATCATGTAATAGTTCGTCAGATTGTTGGGGGCATGTTGCTTATCATCTAGGCTGGTGTTTATCTTCTTTGCTACAACTTGTTGTTCTTAATGCTTGTCACTTTGGGCCCGAGTGCCAAGTTTTTAGATCTGAACCTTATGTGTATTCATGGGTATATTTGTGTTCTAGATCCTATCTATGAGTTGTATGCACCTATTATGGTCCGGAACCGGCGATCCCAAAGGTGACAGCTTGGGACACCAAAGGGGATGGTCCATGATTTGATGATTCTGTGTATCCATTGAGTTTATTGCTTTGTTTCGGTGCTCTTTGACAGGAGTGCCTTAATCTCCATAAGTTCCTTTTGGCCCCGTTCGTAGCGGGATGGTAGGACAAAAGATGTTGTGCAAGTTCTTATTGCAAGCACGCATAACTACCTACGGGATACATGCCTATTGTTTGGTATTTGCCTAGATGATCATTGCTTTTCTGTGTGCCTTGCCCCGTGTTAGAATCTATTATATGTTTACTCCCATCCATGCAGCGCCTGACCATCCATCTCCCTAGCCTACAGTGTTTTCAATCCTACTGGTTATTAGTTGCTACTTTTTGCTATTTACTTTTGTTGTTGCTATCATCACTATCATATCACTGTTACCACTTATCTATTGTTGCAAGCAAGTTTATTTCAGGTGCGGTTGAATTGACAACTCAACTGTCAAAGCTTATAAATACTCTTTGGATCCCCGTGTGTCGAATCAATAAATTGGGTTAACTTACCCGCGAAGACTATCTCGATCCCTTACGCCCGTGGGGCTTCAAGCAGCGTTTTCTGGCGCCGTTGCCGGGGAGCATAGCAATATTTACAAGTCTACTTGAAGTATCCTGCCTGCTGCATATCATCCGCTATGGGTAAGAAAGGAGACCCCAAGGTTCCGATCTTACCATCCCGTACAAGAAAAGGTACTGTTCTGAACACAAGTGCTACACTTGATTCACCTTCTGTTATGAGTAAGTTTACTTCGCCACTACTACATGATGCTTCTATTGAGTCTGTTACTATGTCCGATACTTTTGATGATGCTTCCACTAGTCTTGATGATGCTACTTTTCTTGGTTACTATATTGAAACTCAGAATGCTAAGACTGCAGCAAAATCCTAGACCGAGACCCCTGCTACCTATATTCCTACCTGCAAAACCTTTGGTTACCCGAGCTTAGATGAACTCAAGGAGAGAATCCTTGATGATGATTATGTTACTCTAGATGATGATTTTTGCAGGGAACTCAGAGAGTGTGTCGACTCTGAACCTGGTGTTGTTAAGGAGTTTCTCAAGAGGCACGCCATGAAGAACAAAGTTATTCCTGATCCTAAATTTGCCACGTCACCTATATGCATCACTGATCCCGATTATGATTTCTCTGTTAATCTTTCACTTATATCTACAGTCGAGGCTGACCCCTTTTATGGCAGAGAAAATGATGATGCTATAGAACACTTGACCAAACTCGCTGAGTTAAGTAACCTATTCACTACTGATGAGAAGATACGAAACTTCTATGTGGCCAAGCTTTTTCCTTTTTCTTTGAAGGAAGACGCTAAATCATGGTACGATGCACTACCCTATGGTTCCGTTAAAAGTCCTCAGGACTTAGTCAAAAAATTTGTTGATAAGTATTTCCCAGCTCATCTGCAACATGCTGCTTTGCAAAGAATCTATAACTTTAAACAATTGCAGGATGAGCACCTCCCTAAAGCTTGGGGGAGGTTTTGCGATTTACTTAAGGTTATGCTGGGACATGGGATCCCCAAGAATGAATTGCTTGATATATTTTATGCTGGTTTAACCGATGAATCCAGAACCTATCTAGACAGTTGTGCTAGTTGTGTTTTCAGGAAAAGAACTCCGGACGATGCATAAGAATTAATGTGCAAAATCGCCAAAAACTATGAAGACTGGAACGTTCCTGAACCACTTCTACCACCGAAAAATAGGGGCATGCTTGTTCTGAACCCCGAAGATATGAAAGAAGAAAAGAAGTCTATAAAGGAGAAAGGTATTAAAGCCGAAGACGTGAAGAATTTACCGCCTATTGAGAAGTTGTGTGAGCCTACTACTCACCCTCCCTTGGTAGAGGTACACTCTCTATTAGACTTTACTGAAAGTGACATCCCTAAAGGTAAGCCTCCCGACCAATGTTTAGATGAGCTTGATAATTTTATTGTTAAGCAAGACCATTTTAATAGGAGATTAAAAAGTCAGTTGCATGATAATTCTCTTGCTATCAAAATTTTGTGTGATGTTCTAGAAAGAACAGTTAATGATGTTAAATGTCTTATTAAGCATTTTCATATGTTTCAAACTCATCTTGAACAAATTTCTAATGTGCAAAAAGATTTGCTTGCTAATAATGCCAAACAGGACATACAAGCTTATGGAATTAAAACTAGGGGTGGAACACACACCCAGGACCCACACTATCCTGAGGGGCATCCAAAGAGGATCGAGCAAGATTCTCAAGTACAAGAAGAAGACGAGATTGATAGCTCTCCGAAGAAGAAAAAGGAGAAGAAGAAACACAAGGAGGCTGACAATCCCGGTGATCCTATTACAAGTGAAAAGCCAGCAGTTGATCCTAATATCATATCTACCTCCGATGCTGAAATAGAAGACGGTGCCGAGCCTGAAGAAAAGGATGCAGAGAAGGATGATCCTCCCAAGGTAAGAGAAGAAGAAGCACCCGATAAACGCAAGAGGTACTCTAAAGAAGACTTCATCGCAAGGAGACATGGGAAGGAAAGAGAACCATGGATACAGAAACCCTTGCCCTTTCCAAGTAAGTCCCTCAAATCTAAAGAAGAAGAGCATTATAATAAATTTTGTGAACGGATGAAACCTCTTTTTCTTCAAATTCCTTTGACTGATGCTATTAAGTTACCTCCCTACTCGAAATATATGAAGGATATTGTTACTAATAAAAGAAAAGTTCCTAATGAGGCAATATCTACTATGCTTGCTAACTACTCATTCAGTGGCAAGATTCCTAAGAAGCTCGGTGATCCAGGTATACCCATCATTCCTTGCTCCATAAAGAATAATTACGTCAGAACGGCTTTATGTGATCTTGGGGCAGGACTGAGTGTTTTTCCTTTCTCTCTTTACAAAAGGCTTTGTTTAGAGAAACTAATCCCTACAGATATCTCCCTTCAGATGGCTGACAAATCAACAGCTGTCCCAATAGGTATTTGTGAGGATGTAGCCGTTGAAGTTGCTAACTGTTTGATCCTTACAGATTTTGTTGTGCTTGACATGCCCGAGGATGGGAGCATGTCCATTATTCTTGGTAGACCTTTTCTTAACACCGCAGGTGCTATTATTGATTGCAATAAAGGAAAGGTGACCTTCAACATTAATGATAAAGAACACACGGTGTATTTTCCAAAGAAGATCGACAAGAGGCATGGCCTTAACTCTATAGAGAATATCGAGACCGTGAAGATTGGAGAATGGGACTGTCCACTACATATGCACCACAAATACAAAACCATTATGGTGGGGACAATGTCCATTAAAGTAAAGGTGCAATGATCACTTCATAAGAGGGGAGACTTCTTGTTCTATATATCGTCGGTTTGTTGGTAAGACTTGATCAACCTTACTAGTGAAGCTTGTTTTATATAGGTAAAAAGTCAAGCTTGTTATGTTTTCATTTGCTTTAGCTTTCGTTCTCTTTGCTGTAAAAAGTTTTTATGTTTTTAAAGCTTCACAATACTAATCACCGCTTTAAGTTTTCAGAAAGTTTTGCAGCTTTTTGAACTCTGAGAAATTTTCAACAGTGAAGTTTTCAGAAAAATAAGCATAAAAATGTCCATGCCGGGAGTGACCTAGAGGCACCTGGGGCTGACCAGGCGGCCATCTGGCGCGGCCTGCCCCCTGGCCGCGCCCACAGGGCGCCTGGGGCCCACAGGCCCCACTTCCAGGTATGTCTTCTTCCTCCTCCTTCCTCTCTCTCCAAAAACACGAGTTCTGCACTTTGTTCTTGTGTTATTGCTGTTCTTGGAGGCGATTTTCGATCTCTCTCTACATCCCACCATTCGAGCTGAATTTTTGAGCAAATACTCCCTGGTATGTAACTCCTTCACCCCTCCAATTAGATTTTTGATTGGTGGCTTCATTTGTGAGTATTTAGTAGCTCTTGGTGTTGTTTATATGAGCTTGCATGCATGTGTAGAATTTTATTTTCCAAGTTTTGATGCAAGTTTATGCCTTAGGTAAGTGAGTTGAGTAGTTTGCCTTAACTCACTTAGTTTAAATCCTTGTTTTTGTAATTTGTCAAAAATTTCAGAAATGAGTTTGCTAGGAAGAGCAAAGGGGTGGCTTGGAAAGAAGAGGCCCGAGCGCTCCGACCGAGTTACAAGAGCTGCAGCTTCACCCTCGACTGCTAGGGTGAGCTACAACGAAGATCATGTGCCCTTAGAGTTGTTGGAGGACACAAATCAAGCACGTGCAATGACTTTCCCGTGCGATGAATTCCTTGAAGCTGCAGGAATTAGGGAGGAGTTCTATAATCTTTGTGCTAATGCAGGTTTGACGCGGCTCGCAACGTGCCGTGTTACTCAGTATCAAAAACTCACCTCCTATTTTATTAACAGTTTTAGATATAACCTTGATGCTGGTTCTGTTGAGTTTAAAATTTACAATGATCTTTTGACCATGCCTTTGGAAAAGTTTTGTGAAATAATAGGTGTGCCGAACGTGGGACTGACGGTGAAGATGAGCTCTCAGCCCTCCGAGCTGAGGACCGTCTTCAACTCTCTCTGTAGCATGGATACAAGGGATATTCATCAGTCAAAGATCTCCAGCATCTTATTTCCATACCTCAGGTATTTTGCGTATTATATTGCTAGAGGGGTGTTAGCTCGTGACAACACGAGCAACATATCTGCGCTGGATATTGCTATCCTAGAAACCGCCCTTTCAGGGAGGTTTGATTATAATGTGGGTGCCTTAATTTCTCAACGCCTTGCTATGAACGGTAACAAGGGAGACTTATTTGGTGGCCTTTACGCCACACTTATCCTAGAGTCTCTTCATGGCACCCCACACCCCGATGATAAGCCTTTTACTTATTTAAGTTTTGATCTTGCTGCTATGAAAAGGAATAAGTTTGTTACCATGACTTCCGAGTTTGGTAACCTTGATTATATCTTGCGTTTCGGAGCTACCACGGAACGCAAGATCCGTCTACCTGCACCTCTTTTGTTTGATTTTTCTCGCAGGAACGGATGGTCCTTTAATGCTACCCAGTTCGATGAGTTCGTAGTCCAGCGTCAGTTTCATAACTCATGGAGGGGGTTGTGCCCGACGAGGAGGAGCATGGTGAGTTCCCACCTTTCCAGGGAGAGACCGTCACCCAGTTTGGTGAAGGGTCTTCCTCTGCTTGGAGCGCAGATCCTTCTTCGTGGGAGGATCTGAGGACTTCGAAGTATGCACCGGAAGCCTCATACAACCCTTGGACTCACCCGTACTACCCTGGAGCAGGAGGCTCCTGGGGACATTAGCTACTACCAACTTAGGCCAAAAGCCTAAGCTTGGGGGAGTACGTGCCCTTCTCACTTTTCCATTGTATTATCCATTTTATTCGCTTTGATCTTTTCGAAGCTTTTGCCCGTTCTTCTTTCTTACTTACTTTTCAAAAACAACAAAAAGATTTCCTTTCTCTCTTTAGTTTTCTTTGTTTTCAGAGTTCAGCTCAAGTCCGTGATGGCATTTGATTATATTTCCTACGTTCGATCGTGCAAGTGACCAGGCAGTAATGACGAAGATCGACGGAAGGGAAGCAACAAGGAAAACCGGTATGAACTCTTCTTGTTTCTACTTTTGTACATATGCCTGTACTTATGATCTAGAGACCAGCTTGTAGCGACATAGTGCTATGTTTACAATGCTTTCCCAGTTTTCATGCTTTCCTTGTGGCTAGTCCCAAATAGCTAGAGTACATAATGTGTTGTTGAAAATGATTTACATGCATTGCATTGTTCATGGTTTGGCATACTGAAGTGGTATTTCCCTTCGGAGAATTTTTGGATTGACTTGGCACATGTTTACACATGCTTATGAATAGAAAGTCTATTTTTTCCTTGATGATCTTTTTGTTTCAGAATAGTTATATCACTTTCATGCCCGATTCAATGTTGCTTTGTCGCTCTGCATGATTATGACAGTTATTGCTCTCTAGCTGGTCGCTTCCCAGTCTTTTGCTAGCCTTCGCTCGCACTAAGCGCAATTCTTCTTGTGCTTCCAAACTCCTTTTTCAAACCCAGTTGTTCCATTTGAGTCCACCATACCTAGCTATATGTGGTATTTACTGGCCACTCCTAACTTAGACTTTCTTGTGCCATCTCGAAATTTATTCAAAAGCTTCCCTTTTGTAACCGTACAAGCTCATGGTCCGGTGAGGGGAAATCAGTATCTTTCATGCCAAAAATATTTTGACGGAAGTTTTAACTAGTCAAAACAGAAAAAGAAAAAAAAAATGAGAGTTACACCTCCCCCATACTCGATGATGGAGTGATATGGACCAAATGCTGCTTATGATAGGTGGAACGATACCCTCCTTCCATCCTTGAGGAAAATTAAAAGGTTCCATAGACCATCGAAGGATTCATGGATAAGGGAATATGTGTAAGCAAAAGGCATTATATATGGTTGGCATGGGAGATATTGAGAGACCTTTACCGTTCACCGTTGACTGGAAAGTTGCACTTCTCAAAAAAAAATTATCTCTGTTTTCAAAACCAAGAGCTCTGGCACATGTTTAGTCTTTGCTTTCTTTCACGGGTTTTCAACCTTGCCATCAAAAGCCACGGTTCGAGAGTCTCCCCTTCTTTCTTCAAAGCACCAACTATGAGAGCATAATTGTCATTCTTAGTGTAACATGCATTGTCCCAAAGTATTACATTGTCTTCTGCATGCTTGTGTTATTGCTAGTCTGAAATACTGAGTTCTAGTCACCTTTAAAACTCCGGAGGAGTTTCTGCATTTATGTTTTTCTTCACTCATGGAGGCTAGCGAAATGCCACTCAAGTATGTTCAAGCTATTTACATTGTGATCCTGTCTTGATTTGAAGTAGCTTATTATTTACTTTTAGTTGTTTGTGACTGATCACATGAAAGAAGAATTGCTCCGTGCATTGTCCTTATAGCATTGTTTCATTACTTGCTAAACTCTTTTCGTAGTACATGCTTATATACATCTAATGAAGCAAAAGAGTTTGTCAAAGTTTTCTTTGTCGCGTCCAGTTCGTTCAACTGAATTGCTTGAGGACAAGCAGTATGCTAAGCTTGGGTCAGTTGATACGTCTCAAATGTATCTACTTTTCCAAACACTTTTGCTATTGTTTTGCCCTCATTCTTGCATGATTTGGACGAAACTAACCCGGACTAACGCTGTTTTCAGCAAGCTGCCTGTATGGTTTTATTGTGTGCAGGAAAATGGATTTTTAGATATCCCAGAAAATTACCAGAAAAATACCAGAAAATCCACGCACCCGATCGAGCCAGGAGCCAGAAGTGGGACCAGAGGGGAGCCCTGGGGGCCCTAGGCGCCCCCCTGGCGCGGCCAGGGGTGGGGCCGCGCCCTCTGGCCTACTGGGCTGCTCCCCCCTCCTCTGGTGCCCTACCGAGGCTCCTATTTATCCCCGTGACGAGAAAACCCCAGAACAGAAGTCGTTTTCCCAGTTTCCGTCGTGGAGCCGCCGCCACCCTCTGTTCTTCTTCGGGAGGGCTAATCTGGAGGCTGATTTGGCCTCCGGAGAGGGGAGATCGTCGCCATCGTCATCACCATCACCACTCCATCCATCCTCCATGACTTCTCTTCAGATGTGTGAGTAATTCCCTGCTGTAGGCAAAGGGGATGGTAGGGATTGGATGAGTTTAATCATGTAATAATTCGTCAGATTGTTGGGGGCATGTTGCCTATCATCTAGATTGGTGTTTATCTTCTTTGCTACAACTTGTTGTTCTTAATGCTTGTCACGTTGGGCCCGAGTGCCATGTTTTCAGATCTGAACCTTATGTGTTTTAATGGGTATATTTGTGTTCTAGATCATATCTATGAGTTGTATGCACCTATTATGGTCCGGAACCGGCAATCCCAAAGGTGACAGCTTGGGACACCAAAGGGGATGGTCCATGATTTGAGGATTCCGTGTATGCATTGAGTTTATTGCTTTGTTCCGGTGCTCTTTGACAGGAGTGCCTTAATCTCCATAAGTTCCTTTTGGCCCCGTTCGTAGCGGGATGGTAGGACAAAAGATGTTGTGCAAGTTCTTATTGCAAGCACGCACAACTACCTACGGGATACATGCTTATTGTTTGATATTTGCCTAGATGATCATTGCTTTTCTGTGTGCCTTTCCCCGTGTTAGAATCTATTATATCTTTACTACCATCCATTCAGCGCCCGGCCATCCATCTCCCTAGCCTACAGTGTTTTCAATCCTGCTGGTTATTAGTTGCTACTTTTTGCTATTTACTTTTGCTGTTGCTATCATCACTGTCATATCACCGTTACCACTTATCTATTGTTGCAAGCAAGTACATTTCAGGTGCGGTTGAATTGAAAACTCAACTGTCAAAGCTTATAAATACTCTTTGGCTCCCCGTGTGTCGAATCAATAAATTGGGTTAACTTACCCGCGAAGACTATCTCGATCCCTTACGCCTGTGGGGCATCACCTTGCCGTCGCCCATGCTGGCCTCGCCCCTCAGCTCCAGAAATCTGCCGCACAGCCGGACTCCTCCGACTCCCGCCTCCTCACCCTACAACTCTGGGGCAGATCAGTCCTACCAGATGTCGCCATCCACTACAGCCACCTCACCATGCTGCTCCGAATTGAAGTGCTAGGAATTTGATGGATCCTCACAGTGGAAAGAAGACTAGTTGAATGCCAGCTAATTTCTTCACCACTCGCGAGACTGAAGGGATTCAATCTGAGCTGATGCTTTCCATGATCATCATAAGCATATGGGGTAGGAATATATTTCCCTATCTACTTTCTGTCTAAATCTTACCTATTCTTACCCAACAGATGCCGCCGAGACGTGATCCCACGGGGAATGAGAACAACAACAATGGAGTGCCAGCTTACATGCAGCAGTTACTTTAAGGAAAAGCTCAGCTGATCCAGTTGCTCACTCAGAACATGGGCAACAACAACAATGCGCCACCACCACCACCTGTGGACACGCTTGCGAGGTTCCTGAGGTTGAATCCTCAGAGGTTCTCTAGCACTCCTGAGCCCATAGTGGTGGATGACTGGCTTCGTTCAGTGGGCCGGAACATGGAGACAGTTGGATGCACTGAGGCAGAGAGGGTGATGTTTTCCTCACATTTGCTGGAGGGTCCTGCCGCTTCTTGGTGGGACAACTACTTACTGACGTACCCCATCGACACAATCACTTGGGCGCAGTTCCAGTCTGCCTTTCGCGCCGCACATGTTTCAGCAGGCGCCATGAGCTTGAAGAAGAAGGAGTTTCACAGTTTGCGTCAGGGAGGTCGTTCAGTGGCCGAGTATGTTGAGGTGTTCAACAAGCTTGCCCGATATGCTCCAGATGACGTCAAGAATGATGCAGCAAGGCAATAGAAGTTTTTGGAGGGGCTGAACGATGAGTTGGGAGTCCAATTGACAGTGGCTAATTTTGCTAACTGCCAGGCGCTCATAGAAAAAGCTATTGTGTTGGAAGGCAAGAACCAGGCCATTGAGAACCGCAAGAGGAAGTACAACAACAACAATGGTGGCAAGTATAACTCTGGACCGCATCAGAAGCCACGCAATTCCTATGCTGGCAATGGAGGACATAACTATGGACATAACCACAATGGTGGGAATGGCCATGTTCACAGTGGAGAACACCATCATAATGGAGGAAATGGTCACAACCATAATGGCCACAATCATCACAATGGGCATAAGAATGGAAATGGCAATGGGAAAGGAAATGGAAATGGGGAGAACTTGTAACAGCCCAAAACTGACAAAACTCAAAATTTTGCATTTTTATTTTTCCCATTGGGGATGAAATTTTGCACGATTATTCTTGGCAATAATCCATGTAACAGAAAAGTGCTCAAGCATTTTTTTAGGTTATGTAAAAGGATTATGTTGAATTCTTTCTTTTCCTCCTTTTCTAGCCTTTGCTTTTTTTTCTTTGATGATCATCTTTGATCTTCTAAGAAAACTCTTTTGGATTCCATCATGGTTTACCATGATAAAGTTCCCTTCCTTTTCCCATGATTTTATCATGTCTAGGAAATTGAGTTGTAGTTCAAATGACATTTGAATTTATTTAAATGACATGTGAATTACTTAAATATTTTTGACCCAATTAGTTTCCCAAAAATCCTGTAAATCATGATCATTTGTAATCATATTTTTTTATATGACTTTTGGAACTCATTCTCTATTTTTTTCCCATTTTCTCTGCTGTATTTTATTGGAAAGAATAAAATGCAGAAAAGGGCAAGGGAGCACTCGGGCCTTCTCCTCTCTCTCCAGCCCAACTTCTCCTCTCTTTCAGCCCAGCCCAGCCCGTGCCTCTCTCTTTTTTTTTCTCCTCTCTTCTTTTTCTCTCACGTGGAGGTCCCCCTCCCTCTCTCACGCCGTGGCCATGGAGGATGGGGTGGAGCCCTCCCGGCAGCCTCCTCTCCCCCTCCCCTTTTAGCTGACCCCTCTCCCGAACCCTAGCCTCTCTCCCTCTCCCCGCCGCCACCATCTCCTCCCCTCTCTTTTCCTTCCTCCTCTTCTTCTCTTGCAGCCCGCCATGGACAGGAGGTCCAGGGGGCATGATCGCCACGCCGCGCGTCGGCGTCTCCATACGGGAACACGTAGACTTCGTCCCCGTCCCCGAGCGCATGGACGTAGGCCAGGGTGCCTCAATCCCTCCTCGGCTACGTCTCCTCCCGCAGACCGTGACCGCGCCCGACCCTGCTTCCTCGGCGTCGAGTTGATCGCCGTCTTCCCCGAGCCTGTCTTCATCAAGCCGCCGCCTTCGTCGCCAGCTGCGCCTCCCTGAGCCCAAGTTCGACGACCCCGCGCCCTCCTCTGTGAGCTCCTCCTCCTCCTCCCGTTTTTCCTGTCTCGCGTGTAGCCTATAGGTCGTAGCCGCCATGCTGTTGTCATGCGCTCGCCGGCCTCCTTCCAAGCTCTCGTCCGTCCGGGAGCACAACCAGGATGTGGGCGACATCTCCAGCGAGTGTGTGTGGCCACCCCGGCCTCGCCTTGTGCGTGTTATGCCTCCCGGTGATGGCCCTGTTTAGCCCTGTCGCCGTTTGGTCTGTAAGTGCAGGTTCGTCAGTTTTTGCGTTCAGTTTTCAGATATCCCGCGTGTATAGCTTAGCTCACGTGAAACTCGATTTTGTTCAATAAATCGATATGGTGCAGTGGCAGGCACCGGTGCTCCCCACCTTGAGGGCGTGGGATCAAATTCCTGATCTTGCAAGGCGCCCCTTTTATTTCTTTTTGGGCATGCAGTCTCTGTTATTCAGTTTCGTCAGTGTTTCCTCCAGTTTCAGTTATCGCGGCGTAGTTAGTTTATTTCCTGTCGAAGCGCCTCTTTGTCAAGCAACTGCTGCGTAGCCCAGTGGTTTGGAGACCGTATTGGCATCCTGAAGATCTCGGGATCAAATCCCAGGACGCGCAAGGCGCCCTTTTTCTTTTGTTTTTGCAGCGCTCAGCCTCTGTTCTTCGAGGTTCAGAGAGTCCTATCGATTTCTTCAATTCGGCTTCAGTTTAACCCGCGGTCACAACTCTTGTACGCTCGGTTTGGATCCCAATCGTAGTAGCAGCAGTAGTACAGTGGTTCGGGCTACAAGGTTGCATCCATGGGATCGGGCTACAAGGTTGCATCCATGGGATCCAGGGATCAAATCCCAGCCGGCCCGAGCGGCTCCTTTTTTTCTCTATTTTCTCTGCTGGAGCTGCCTTTCTTTTCTTTTGCTGAGTCTTAGCTGGGCTTGGCCCGTTTGATTTTTTTTCTCGCCGTGGGCACTGGTTAGCTGGCCACCCCGCGCTTGCTTGGCCTCTTTGGCCGAGATGAGCCCAAGGGAGGCTTCCCTCCTTTTCTTTTTATGCTTTTGATTTAATTCTTTTGAATTGATTTATTTCTGCCATCTTTGTGCTTGCTTGTGCTATGTGCAATTATTACCCCAACTATATCATGTAATATATTGTTTTGGGGTAGAAAAATGTGAGGAAGATGATGGTGCTGTTCATTATATTAAATGGGCATGCATTATTTTGGTGATGGTGTATTATTTGCACCTACCCCCCCCCCCTCACGATGATACACGGGTGCAATTCCCCGTTCTTTTTCGTTGCCTCGTGTTCCATACATGCAAATGCTCCACCTTGGCATATTGTTTCCATATATGTTTGAGTTGGTTCCATGTAGCTTGTGTGATGACAACTGCCTTTTCCATCGTCGAGAGATGCTTGCATATTCAATCGGTGATGTCTGCGAATCTTCGTATGTTGATGATCACTCCATGACCAACAACTTGTCGCACCCCTCGCATGTGATGTTGTCCACCTGTTCCATAGGTGATACAACATCACTTCCCTTCTTCGTTGACACGCTTTTCACTTGTTCCGACGACACCGTAGATCTTGCGATGACCGTAGTTTTCGGTAGCGTTGTCCCTCTCTTTATTTTATTGTTTGCGGTAGAATGCATTAGGTGCATCATACACCATGCCATGTCATTGCATCTATGATTATGTTAAGGAAATACCATCTTGAGGTTGTCCTCGTGTGTGGGTAATTCTTGTTGATATTATTTTCTAGTCTTTTGCACATGCCATGATCATGCATCATAATAACTATAACATAAGGATTCTTCGGATCCGTAACTCACCAACGTAATGCATATGAAGGTTGTCGGTAGCATAGCACCATTGCTTCCGGATGCTTCTTTTAAACTTGCTCGTTCTTATATTCATGCCATCATATTAAAATGACACGCATCATACTTTACCATGCTTGTTTGTTTATTGCTTTCTCGTGATTGCTCCGTAGTGATAGTGTATCTCCGTTGATTGCTTTCCAGTGTTTCCTTCATGTGTGCTTCCGTGGATACTTTCGGAGACGATGCGAGTTTGCGATCGACTACACCTTCGAATCCTGACTTATCAACAGGCAAGGACTATACATTACTTATGATACATTCTATTTCGACCAGCGGTTTGCATGCTAGTCTAGGATAGGTTCGATGTTTGATCCTACCACATGTTTACAGCCTCTTCCAAACCGACACAGCCATGTCCCCTCCCAGCAAAACTTGTACTGCTATGTTCCTATTGCTCGTTGCTCAGCCCCTGCTTAGTATGCAGGCTTAGGATGCTACGATGTTACCCTGTTACTCCTTGGTTTGGGATATCACATTATTATATTATTGTTGATGATATGATTATTATAACGTTGACTATATTCGACGAAGGATGGAAGGTCTAGGCTATCCCGCCCCGACGCTTTGTTCCATTCGAGTCAACTAGGACCCGAGTTCCGGGTATTGGTTTTAAGACTGAGCGTGCCTAACCGCGTGTGGGATTTTATGGGGTCCCCTTTTCTTACCTACCTAGCTTCAAACATTTCTAGAGGTGGCCCAAGATGATTTACCATTTGAAACCGTGTGTGTGGTTAGTTGGGCCCCCAGAAGTTTTAAAACAACTCGGGCCAGCGGAGACATAGTTCCTCTGTTGGTCCCCACTTGTGAGCTAGGAAAGTCCCCTGTTATATAGGTGAGACTAAACCCGACCTTGGCCATACGGAAGAGTCTGATCCGAGAGTGTGGCCAGCTTTTGGATTGGGTGTCGACTCCCCGGGGGCCACCCGGATTGTTTCGTTGTTAGCTAGAGGGACCTGTCGTTTCGGATCTCTTGGAACCAAATCATAAAATGGTTGCCTGTGATGGGTAGCAACTTAGAGAGATGGACGTGCGTGCGGAGCCTTGTAATGGGCAGTTGGTACACCCCTGCAGGGTTAAATCTTTTCGAGAAGCCGTGTACACGGTCATGGACGACTTGAGACCTACTCCTTGTTCATAGACAACAACAACTGAGTTAATCTTAATACAACTTGATCAACGTGTGTGTGTGCCTTGACTGCTTCTTCTTCGTCGGGGTGCGAAGAGGAGGACAAGGATATGATAGGTGTTATGTTTGCGTAGTAGTTGATAGCAAGACTTGTTGGAGGCGATTCCTCATCGAATGCTTGGCTTCTTACCTTACTCTCTAGATCGTTAGCCACTTCATAAATGCTAGTGCGGCAGCAACCTCACCACTTACCCCTCCCTTACCGTAAACTACTAGTTGTCCTAGAATGACGAGTGATGAAGTCCTTGCTGGGTCAGATGACCACTACAGTTGGATGCTGAGTACCTCTGTACTCATGATACTACCCCCAAACTCTTTTCAGGGTTCTTGATCGACAACAGGTATGGTGATCGACGTTTCACGTGGAGACTCGACGACGACTAGTTAGGCGGATCCCGACGGAGGGCCTGGACCCGTGTGGTTATGGGATCGATGTTTTTCTCTTTGCCACTAGGCATTTGTTTGTAGTCTGTACTCAGACATGTATCTTCCTCTGTTGTATTGTATTAAGGCAGTTGTATGCCGATTGTATGAGATGTTGTATCCTTGTATCTGTAATGTTGTGATATCATGTTGGAAATCCGGGGCATATGACTTCGTCATATGTCGCGTGGGACCGATATGTGCTTCGTCCCCGGATCTGGATGGAAACATCTAGATATGGAACAGTACCGCATATCGGGCCTTACAGAACTACTACCAGAACCATCAAGTGGTGAATGCTTAGAAGGACCTTAGTCGAGTTCAATGTTTCAAGTGCAGGTAGATGGGACACTACTCCAACATGGGCCCGGAGAACAAGGACAACAATGGGAATTCTGGAGTCAGCAAGCCCAATCCTTTCAACAAGGGGCATGTGAACCATGTCAACGTGGAGGAGATCTATGATGAGCCAGATGCTGTGATTGGTAAGTTCTTTATCAATTCAGTACCTACAGTTGTTCTTTTTGATTCTGGTGCATCGCATTCTTTCATATCGAGGGTATTTGTGGATAAGCATGAGTTACCTACCGTAGTTCTTAAGTCATCTATGCTCATAAGTTCACCGGGAGCGGAGATGTCAGCTAGTTTGGGATGCTATCAGTTGAGCCTAGCCATAGGGAAGCATGTTTTTCCTACAGATTTGATTGTATTGAAGTCACAAGGTTTGGATATTATTTTGGGCATGGATTGGTTAGCCAAGTACCAAGGTGTTATTGATTGTGCCAGTCGGTCTATCACTCTCCGTACACCGAATGGACAGAAGATCAGATATGTGTCCAAGTATAAGCATCAGCACGCTCAGGTGAATTCTCTTAAGGGGGTAGCCTGGATGATGTGCGTGTGGTGAGGGATTATCCGGATGTGTTTCCGGAGGAGTTGCCAGGTATGCCACTGGATAGGGAGATTGAGTTCCTTATTTATTTAATACCAGGCACTGGGCCTATTGCTAAGAGACCGTATAGGATGCCCGCTAATGAACTTGCAGAGTTGAAGGAGCAGATCAGAGAGTTGCAGGAAAAGGGGTTCATTCGCCCAAGCTCGTCACCTTGGGGATCTCCAGTGTTGTTTTTTGAGAAGAAGGATGGAACCCAGAGGATGTGTGTTGATTACCGTTCTCTGAATGATGTTACTATCAAGAACAAGTATCCTTTACCTGTGATTAATGATCTATTTGACCAGTTGGAGGGAGCTTTTGTATTCTCTAAGATTGATCTTCGTTCTGGTTATCATCAAGTGAAGATTCGGGAGAAGGATATTCCGAAGACTGCTTTTACTACAAGGTATGGGTTGCATGAGTATATTGTTATGTCATTTGGATTGACTAATGCTCCTGCATACTTCATGAATATGATGAACAAGGTGTTTATGGAGTTCTTGGATAAATTCGTTGTGGTGTTCATTGATGATATATTTGTGTATTCCAAGAATGAGCAAGAGCATGGGGCACATCTGCGTTTGGTATTGGAGAAGCTCAGGGAGCACAAGTTGTATGCCAAGTTCAGCAAGTGCGAGTTTTGGTTGAAGGAGGTAGGATTCCTTGGACATGTTGTGTCAGGAGAAGGAGTAGCTGTGGACCCATCCAAGGTTTCAACAGTTACAGAATGGGAGACACCCGCGACAGTTGGAGACATTCGCAGTTTCTTGGGTCTTGCAGGATATTATAGGAGGTTCATTGAGAATTTCTGCAAGCTTGCAAAACCAATGACTGAGTTGTTGAAGAAAGAGAATAAGTTTGTTTGGAGTGAGGCATGTGAAACCAGCTTTCAGGAGTTCAAGAAACGGTTAGTAACTGCACCTGTTTTATGTTTGCCTGATATACATAAGGATTTCCAAGTATATTGTGATGCATCTCGTCGAGGACTTGGTTGTGTTTTGATGCAAGGAGGTAGAGTTGTTGCTTATGCTTCACGTCAGCTTAAGAACCATGAGCAGAACTATCCTACACATGATTTGGAGTTAGCTGCAGTTGTTCATGCGTTGAAAACATGGAGGCAATATCTTGTTGGTAATAATTGTGATGTTTTTACTGATCATAAGAGTTTGAAGTATATCTTTACTCAGAAGGATTTGAATCTCAGGCAGAGTAGATGGCTGGAGCTTATTAAGGATTATGATTTGAATGTGCAGTATCATCCTGGTAAAGCGAATGTGGTTGCTGATGCATTGAGCCGTAAGAGTCATATCAATGTTGCTAATGTTGAGGATATGCCACGTGAGTTATGTGAGCAGTTCGAGAATCTCAGGTTGGACATAGTTCCTAAGGGATATGTGGCAACATTGGAAGTGAAGCCAAATCTGTTGGAAAGAATCAGAGAGGCTTAGAAGGGTGATGCAGAAATTGATGAGATAAAGGTGAATATGACCAGAGGGAAACCAGAGGGTTTCCGAGAGGATGAGCATGGAGCCATTTGGTTTGAGAAACGCATTTGTGTACCGCAAGATGCGGAGATCAGGAAGTTGATTCTTCGGGAGGCACATGATTCACCTTATTCTATTCATCCCGGGAATACCAAGATGTATTTGGATTTGAGGGAGAGATTTTGGTGGCCTAGCCTAAAGCGAGAGATAGCCCAGTATATTGCTTTGTGTGATGTTTGCCAGAGAGTCAAGGCTGAGCATCAGAAGCCAGCAGGGTTGTTGCAGCCTTTGCCTATACCAGATTGGAAGTGGGATCAGATAGGTATGGACTTTATTACTGGTTTACCCAGGACTCGGTCAGGATATGATTCTAATTGGGTGATTGTTGATCGTTTGACCAAGGTTGCTCACTTCATTCTAGTGAAGACAACTTATAACAGTGCCAAGCTAGCCAAGATTTATATGTCCAGGATCGTGTGTTTGCATGGAGTTCCAAGCAAGGTTGTGTCTGATAGAGGTACTCAGTTTACTTTGAAGTTTTGGTGTCAGTTGCATGAGACCTTGGGCACTAGGCTGGAGTTCAGTACAACGTTCCATCCTCAGACAGATGGGCAGACCGAGAGAGTCAATCAGATCTTGGAGGATATGTTGAGGGCTTGTGCGTTGGATTATGGTTCGAGTTGGGATGACAACTTACCGTACGCTGAGTTCTCGTATAACAACAGTTACCAAGCTAGTCTTCAGATGGCACCATTCGAGTTACTGTATGGCAGGAAGTGCAGGACTCCGTTGATGTGGGATGAGGTAGGAGAACGTCTGTTGTTTGGACCTGACCTGATCAGAGATGCCGAGGAGAAATTCAAGTTGATCCGTGATAGACTGAAGATAGCACAGTACAGGCAGAAGAGTTATGCAGATGCTAAGCGCAAGGATGTAACCTATGAGGTTGGAGACCGTGCATATCTCAGAGTTTCACCAATTCGCGGAATCAAGAGATTTGGAATCAAGGGCAAGTTAGCACCACGTTTTGTGGGGCCTTACAAGATCTTGGAGCACAGAGGAGAGGTAGCTTATCAGTTGGAGTTGCCAGAAGCTTTGTCAGGAGTTCATGATGTGTTTCACGTATCCCAGCTGAAGAAGTGTCATGCAGAGATGACAGATATTCCCTTGAGAGATACGGTGCCACTTGAGGCGATTCAGTTGGAGAGTGACCTGACTTATGAGGAGAAACATGTGAAGATTCTGGAGACTACCAAAAGAGTTACCCGCACCAAGACAATCAGGCTATGCAAGGTTCATTGGGATCATCATACCGAAGAGGAAGCAACTTGGGAGCGTGAAGAATATCTGAAGCAAGAGCACCCGCATCTCTTTGCTAGCCAGCCCGAATCTCGAGGACGATATTCATCTTAAGGGGGGTAGGTTTGTAACATCCCAATTTTCTAAATTAGGATGTTAATAGATAATCATATGCATCTCATGCTGCTTCCGCATTATTCTGGAGTTTTAAAATATTTTTAAACATTTTTCAACACATGGCAGTTCGCTGGAGAGGATATAAAAGGACTTATCCCCATTTTTAGTTTGTTGGAAAATAGTTTAAAATATTTTTGGGAGACTTTTTAAATTTACTTTGGAGTTATAAATATTTTCTAAAAAATATTTTGGGAATTTATTTATGCTCCGGAAAAGTTATAAATCAATTTTCGGAGTTTTTGGTACTTTTAAAATGCCAGAAAAGTATTTAAAAATATTTAAAAATAAGTTGCATTTTTTTATTTTTGTTTAATATTTTGGTAAAGCCAAAAATTCTTTTTCATTATTTTAAAAATATTGGCGAAGACGGAATTTTAAAATAAATTTCCGTGATTTTTCTAATATTATTTTGGGCCTAATGGGCCTCTTCTGTTTTTTTTTTCCCGCGGACCGATTTTTTATTTATCTCGGATTTAAAAAGAAAAAAAGGGGATTAGAGGTTGTCTATAAATAGCCCCGTTTAGGGCTAAATTATTTTCTTTTAGCGTTTTAGGTTTAGCCCTAAACTAATCCGCGGGACCCGTCGCCGTCGACATCATCGACGACGTCATCCCCGGAGTTCGCTGGAAGTTCGCCGGATTTTCGAGTTTTTCGTCGCCAGTGAGTCTCCGCCTCCATCCCGACCCCTCTGCCCTAGCCGCGCCGCCCCGCTACCGTAGCCGCCGCGCCGCCCGCTCCGCGCCCAGCCGCCGCCGCCCCTGGCTGCCCCGCCGGCCTCGGCCGGAGTTGGCCGCCGGCCGGAGTGCCCACCGGGGCCGAGCTCCATGGCCATGGCCTTCGGGCCCGTCCCGTGGAGAGGGAGAGCTGGAGAAAAAAAAAGTCCAGATCTGGATCCAAAACCGTCAGGGACCCGATCGCGTTTTTATGTTATTTTATTTATGGATAGGTCCCTGTTTGCAGTTTAGACCCCGTTTTCCACCCGGTACCGTTTTCGCGAGTACTTTTTAACCGTAACTCGGAATCAAGTGATTCCAGTTGCGTTGCGACCGTAGTGAAATTTCCCAGCCAGTAGACCAGGTGTTACAGAATTTTGAAGTTTTCAAATTTGAATCGCAAGCTGAGCCAAATTTGAACTTCCGGCAGCCGTAACTTTTTACCGGTGCGCCCGTTTGCGCCGTTTATTTTTGCGTTGGTTTTTATTTGACAAGTAATTTAAGTTTAGCTTCTGTTAGGCAAGTTTTGCTACTGTTCTTTGAATGTTTAGTACTGTTTGAGCATATTTGTATTGAACATATGATTGATTGGTGCTATGTTTGCTCGTATAGATTGTCCGGAGTGTGCCGCCTCGTATTGTGAGGATTGTGACCGTCAGGACCAGCAAGAAGGCAAGTGATGCTTTGACCATACTCATACCTATATTTTCTATATGCATTATGTTAAGAATTATCACCCTATTGCATGATAGGTAGTTTATTTTACTGTTGCTGCAAAACCAGTTAGGATAGCCACATGTCTTGACTTGTCTACCGTAGATCAAACTAGCCGTGTTGTTACTTTATTGCTATGCTTTGCAGACGTGGTTTGGGTTGTGTAAATTCATGGAGTGCATGTGAGCTATTTAATAATTTGTGTAGCAACTTTATCATAAATAGAAATCACCTCTGGACGGGCAGGGAGTGCTTCCTGGGGGCTCGTGCCTTATCTAAGGGCGAGACCAGGTTGTACCCCTAATGGTTGGTTTGGTGGTCGATAGTACGTCATGGTGCTACCCTTTGAACGTAAGTGGGCGCCGTCCAGGCTCAAAAAGATCAGACATACTTTGTGACTAGGAGCTTCCATGTACAGCCGCTGGCCGTATGGGCTCTGGCTTAGTTGAGTATGATGTAGGAAGCCTCTCCCGTGCAAAGCTAGCAGATGTAGATGTGATAGCTGGTACCGGCTTGCCGTTGGGTGTAGGTGACCTCTTCTGAAAGACTTCGTCTCAATCTTCGGGTTGAGTCCAACGGGGAAAGTGTACTAACCTCTACAGAGTAAAAACTAATCTTGATTAGCCGTGTCCCCGGTTATGGACATCCTTGAGCTACTAGACATTACTGTTACTGGAGGATCTTGACATATGAATCACCATAATAATTTGAGTGGGCAAGATTAAATAAGGGTGTGGTGTTGGAACTCGTGTGCCCAGTTCGTTCTTAAGTAGTAAGTTCAACTTAAAATTTTGACTAGTTTAGTTCAGGAGAAAATTGGCTTTCCACAAAACAAAACCATAAGCCTTTCCTTTGACTTACCTTGCATGTAGTTGTAGGTCCTTTATATAACCTTTTCCGTGTCACTTGCCGTACAAATCAGATGTACTGACCCGTTGTCGGGCTGTAACCTTCGGTGTTGCAGGTTTTTCAGACGATCAGTAAGGTGCGTTTAGGGGTTGCGAGTCTACACTCAGCATGTTCGCATGTGGCTGTTGATGGGACTCCACGTTACTTGTTTTTGCTTCCGCTATATTTATATTGAATAAGCTAGCCTTGAGCTATGAAACTTGTTATTTATTTTACTCAGGATCATACGTTGTAATTATGATGCACTTGTACTTTTATATACATCTATAATACTGTGTGTGCCAGCGAGTTCGATCCAGGGACTGGCACTTGAGCACAGAGACTTCAATTCTGTGTGAATTGGGTCGCTACACCCACAAGGCAGCCATGAGGCCCCCTGGCGCGGCCTAGGGTGGGGCCGTGCCAGGGACCCTTCTAGAGTCCCTGTGGTGGCCCCCCTCCGCTGCCTTGGTGATTCCGGAAGCTTCCGGGTCACTGATTTTTTATCTGATTTTTCCGGATTTTTTGGAGCACTTTTAATGGCCGGAAAACCCGAAATACAAAAACAGCAGAAAATAGCAACTGGCAGCCGGGTGCACTGGGTTAATAGATTAGTACAAATATGCTCAAAAGTGTATGAAAGTTCAAGAAAATCATGGCAAAGTCACACAAAACATGCATGGAGCAAGCAGAAATTATAGATACGTTTGGGACGTATCAGTGCACACTTAGGTAGAATAGCAATGTTTCTTATTGAATCATCTTATTTTATGCTACCATCGTGGATCCTATACTAGCAAGTTTTAAGTTGTATGATCATGGTGGCACTAAGTCTATAGTGTCTCCATTTGATTTTGTTTCATCATGATGATCGTTTACTACTTTCTAGTAACACGTAGAAAGGCTATCACTACATCAAGAACAAAAAAACAATAGCACCCCTTAGACATATAAAGTTAGACGCCTCTATTTTTTATATTGCAATTTTTACGTGGCTGCTAGGGCTGTCATAGACGAACCGTTTGTAGTCCATGAACAATGAACCACAACGTTGATTAGATGATTGTCCCTATTACACCCCGTACGGGGCCCTCCATTGCAAATGTCATATCAGCTAAAGTAAGAGAGCCAGACACCCCCAGAGCCACTTTATACGATATAAGACGTATGTCAAGCGTGGAACCATTCTCACGTAAGCGTACGTGTAAGGTCGGTCGGGGGTCGCTTTATCAAATAGTACCGCTATATGAACAAGTGCATGTGAGAGGGTAACAATCATAGAATCAACGACCACATCCCCGATGTGTTCTAACCGTACAATAATACTAAGCATAGACCTATCTCTGATACCACTGTTGGGTCTCGCAGTAGAAAACAATAATTTTTCGAACTAGATTTTCCCTTAACCCAAGAACTATCTATCTGTATTAATTTAATGGACATACTTGGGGAAGCATACCTCGGGGTGTAGTCCGTTGCGCGGGAAGCGTTCCCACAAACGTGGTTGATGAAGCTGAATAACCTTTACAAGCCTCCTGGTCGTAGTAGCACCCTGTCGGGTGAGAGTGTCGCCCGTGAAGCACCTCGTAGAACTTACACACATACGGAACTAGATGATGACCTCAATTCTCCGATCTAGCAAAGGTTGCGGAAGTAGACCTCTTGGAATCAGAGTTTTGGCAGCACGACGGGGTCCGTATGGTAGAGAATGCCTTAATCCCAGTACAAGCTCCAAATAAGCGGAACTTGATGAGGGAGAGACGAGAGTGAGAAGAAGACCGGAGAAAACCGATCTCAATTTGGGAGTCTAATGAATTCCCTACGAATTTATGATGTATTAAATAAGTGCACCATCCCCATATATATATCGGGGTGGGGGCAAAGGAGTAAACCCCTCTCCCTTATGAATGTTGGCTAAACCCTTTGCTATGGGTATGTGGACGGCCAAGGGGTGGTGGGGGGGGGGGGGGTGGCGTACCCATCATGGGCCCAAGGCCCATGGTGGGCCGCCCTCTCTACCTTTTTTCTTTTTCTTTTTTTCCTTTTATTCCCTAATGGACTTCTTTCATAAATAAGGTCCGTTTCACTTTTTAATTATAAATAAAATGTTATTAATTATTATTTCAATTAAGTAATAAAATACATAGTGTTTCATCTCTCGGTGCTCCAGAACTCCTTCCAGCTCACTCTGAACATCCTTCGGGCCAACACGGAACTTTTCCGGTTTGTTCTTCTCTCTTATTGGTAACTTCGAAAGTTCCGAAATGGTCTCCAATATTCATCGAGCTCTTAAGTGTGTTAACCTATGGTTCGAGAACACTGTAGTCATGATCAAGAAGAGGCTACGATCAATGATCATCAGCGGGACTTGTGTAAGGCCCCTGATGCGGTACTAACTCTAACTAGTCGCTTTCGCGTCCGGTCGGAGTTAGAAGCGCATCAAACGCCACCGGCGCACGACACTCGCACTCGTGTCGCTGCCGGATTCTCGACAACAGGTATAGAAAACACAACTCTACAAGAAAGGAAATACATGTAGAGATAAATAGAGCAGGGCATACAACGCCACTGTCTAATACAACAATATCATGAGTACATCGCATCAATACACCAAGCGGAAGCAAGTATGGACCGAGTACGGTCAAGATCCAAATTTCCCTAGAGAGGGCTACACACAAATCCACCCACGGGAACGTCTGAGCCCAACTAAAGGATCCTACTGGTCGGAGTAGTCGTACTCGTCGTCATCCTCCGGGGACACCTCCACGAAGTATCGTCCAGTGCTGGGGTCGAGGTAGTAGTCCACTCCAGCGGCCGATCAGGCAAAGCGGTAAAAGCGGAAAAGTAAACGGGGGTGAGAACATATCATTACGGAATAACTAACGCTATAGGAAAGGTAAAGGTGTAGACAGTTTGCAGTCGTACTAGCATATATGGTGGCTACACGTTCTATTAGAATAAAGATGAGATCCAAGAAGTTACGTTGACAACGTGTTGTAAGTCAGCTATCCTCCTCCTTACGCAAACATAACACAACCTCGTTTCTCTCTCGGTCCCCCTGGACGAAGAAAGACAACCAAGGCACGCACACGGTTTGTCAAGTTTTATGGCATAATTAACATTGATGTTATTCTATGAACAGGACGTAGGCTCAAAGTAGTCCATAACCGCGGACACGGCTTTTCGAAAAGATTTACCCTGCAGGGGTGTACCAACTGTCCATTATAGACGTCGCATGTACGCCCGGTTTCCACTTGGCTGGGTAAGCGCCTGAAACTCCGGAACGTCAGAGTCCCTCCAACTAACAACACACATATCCGGGTGGCCCCCGGGGAGTCGACACCCAACTCAAAAGCTGGCCACGCTCTCGAATCGGACTCTACCGTATAACTCGGGTTTGGATTACCGGTTAGTTCTCTTATGAGACCGGGTCCTCATCCGGTCTATTTGGGCCAGCCGAGAAACTATGTCCTCCTGGCCCTGGTTTGGTTTGGAAACAACTGGGGATCCAACCAGCACACACACATTACAAATGTAAATCAGCTCGGGCCACCACTAGAATGTACGAAGCTAGGTAGGTAAGACAAGGGGGCCCCATAAAACCCCACACGCGATTAGGCACGCTCGATCAAAGAACCAATACCCAGAACTCGGGTCCTAGGTGACTCAAATGGAACAAAACACCAGACGGGAAATAGTCCAGCCTTCCACCTTTCGTCGAATATAACTTAACATCATTTAACCGTAATAAATATCAACCAACTTCTTTTATAACGTGATATCCCAACCATAAATATATAGGGTAAGCAGCAAGTTTTCTATCCATACTAAGCAATGGCTGAGCAGCGGTAACTTAGCAGAGCAATAGTTTGCTGGGATGTGGGGATCATGGCTGTATGGGTTTAGACATGGTATATAATGTAGATAGGATCAAGCAACAACGTTCTAGATCTACAGCTAGGCATGAGCAGAAAGTTATAAAGTAATGACACAGATCTCCCCCTTGCCTGGTAAGGTAGTCGAAGCAGCACTCACGGTACCCTCGGGCTCGGTGTCGGACAGCTCCACGTAAGTCTCCTCGGCGGTCTCAGGTGCTAACGTAAGGTACCGGCAGGAAAAGGCACACAAGTAAGCAACTGAAGTAACTCTAACAAGGATGGCATGATCAAGTTTTATTTACATGATATGCCCCTGTCTAGTCAAGTTTAAATGAAGGTGATGACGACAAGTCATCACTTTCATATGCAATTTATTTACGTTGTAATGGCTTTGGTCTAAGCCTTAACTTAGGTGTAGATAGCATGATAGCATGACATGAACAACAAACATTACAGGAATTTAAATAACATGAAATTAAACAATGATTCCGGAGACGGAGTGGTGTCGGTGAAATTGACACTTAAGAAGGTGCAACAACTGTTGAAGGTCAGCCCCATAACATATGACAATATGTTAAGGCTGACTTGAAGAAAAAGATGGCATGGAACTGCCTTGACAAGATCAGACGAACAACATTTCAGATGCACTGAAGCTGAGATGTTGTAGACAGACAGACAGGAAGCTTCTGAACCAGGTGACCACACCTTGTCTCAAAAGTTGTTCAACACAACAAGAAAACATCACTACTGAACTCCTTGCAGAAAGGTACCCCAAAAACATATATAATATGCCTCCATTTGAATTTGCATAAGCAGTTGCAAATTCAACTGAATTTCAGGGGGCTGAGTGCAAAATTGCACCACATGAGTTTTGAAAAAGGTTCAGTTGATGAAAACATTATCACCATGCAACTCCTTGTGCAAAACTACCCAAAAATCATATATGATATGGGTAATGTTAAACTGGAACCGATTTCCAAAATAAATAAAAGCAACAGGGGGGTTTATTTGCAAAATGACCAAACTTCAATCAGAAGGGGTCAAATGCAAAAACTAACATCACCACTGTGTTCAGTAGCTCCAAAAACCCCAAAAACACATATAATATGTCGCTGTTTGAAACTTGGGCAAAATCAGATTTGAATTTTGAAATTCAAATTCAAATTGATTTAAAACAGAATAGAAAAGACTAAAATTAAAAAGAAAAAAGGGTCCAGCCCACTTGGGCTGAATCCAGTTCGCAGCCCACCGCTGCTGGCTTCCTGCGCACGCTAGGACCTAATGGGCCTGGCCCAGCGGCTCGCTCGGCCACTCCAAAGGAGCAAAAAAAGGATGGGTTAATCGAACCCAGGAGGATTCGAACCCGCGCCCTCGCGCTGCAGCACCAAGTGTTCGACCAACTCGGCTACTGAACGAGTTGTGTCAGGAACCAACACGCACTGAAGAAGATCTAACTACAGGCGCCATGACTGAATTCGAACACAAACCGAACTGAACTCGGTTCAGTCGACTGACGACGAGCAGCAAGATGTGATCTTGCACGCGTTTAATCTCGATCTAGGTCTCCAACACGGGGGAAAACGCACGGCATCAACTCGCGCCCTGTGCCTGTTCTGCCTCTCGCGAAAGAAGCAGGCCCGTGTGCTCTGAAGAAGAAAAGGGCGACGCTTTGCCACTGTCAGACGAGGTTCAGGCGACAGCTTCACGCGCGGCGAATTCAGAGGTCGATGCCATCTCCTACAGAGCTCCACGGCTCCACCGCTCGCTGCTGGACGGAGCTGGGTGTGCCGGGAGTCCATTTTACGGCCAAGGCGAGCTCGCCGCGCTACGGACAGACGCTACGCTTCGATGGAAAAATCATGGCGGAACGGACCTAGCAGAAACAGGGGAGGAAGAAATCGAGCTCACAGCGGGCAAACGGAGTTGAGCGGGCTCGGTGGCGATCGTGCTGGCCCTTGATGCCGACGTCGTGGACGCAGGCGACCTGTGCTGCACGGGGTTCAAACCATGGACCTCCTGTCCATGGCGGAACTGGCCGGAACAGAGGAGGGGATCGGGAGAGGCGGCGGCGGCGCAACTCGAGGGGGAGCTAAACCCTAGGCCACCAGGAGGGGGGGGGCTCTTATAGGGAGAGGGGGAGGCGACGTGGACGCAGCAGGTCCAGGCGTCTCCCCACGGCGCCATGTGCGTGCTGGAAAGGTGAAGGAGGGAGGGGGATGACAAGCGGGCCCGAGCTGGCAGCGAGAGGGAGAAGAAAAGAAAAAGAAAGAAAACGGGCGCGCCCTGGTGGGCTGAGTCCAGCGGCCCAGCTGGGCTGGAGGGAAGAGATAAAGCGAAAACAGCCCGTTTCTAGAAGAAAAATGAGCAGCAGGGAGAAATAAAAGAAAAAGAGGGGATTAGGGGTCAGAAAAATATTCCAAATATTTTTATAAATCCCCTAAAAAGATATTTGATCATCCAAAATTGGTTTGACCCTTTTTGCATGCAGTGAAAAAATGTTCACAAGTAAAACAGTACCTTTTCTATTTAAAATTAAATAGAAAAGGTGTTTGAAGAGTTTTTGAGAGAAAAATAAAAGGTTCAAAATTCCATGAGTTTGAAATTCTTAATCCTTGCATTTTTCTGGATTTTTCAAAAGTGGTTTGACCAATTTTGGCAACAACAAAAATGTGGCCCTGTTTTTGAATTCAAATTACTTTCAACTAGGGCTACTGCTTTTGTAGGTGGCAAAAATGCCTTGAGAGTTTTAAAACCCTTGCCATATGGGAAGAAATGACTAGGTCAAGTTTGGTGTCAAGTGAAGTTAGCATGTGGCAAGGAAAAATCTAACAGCACCCTTCTTGAACCACTTTGCATTCAACAGAAACCAATCCAAACTGACTCCAACCTCAATGGCAATTTAAATCATCACATGAAAAGATGTCAACTTCCACCATGTCAAGTTACAAGTTCAACAGAGAAAGTAAAAATACATGGTGATAGCAACTTATTACATGTGGGCTGTTACAGCTCTCCCCCACCAACACAGGATCTCGTCCCGAGATCTAAGCAAGAAAAAGCTCGGGATACTCGGAACGGAGATGATCTTCACGTTCCCACGTTGCTTCCTTCTCCGAGTGATGTGCCCACTGCACCTTGAGGAACTTGACGGTCTTGTTGCGAGTCTTGCGCTCTGACGAGTCAAGAACACGGACTGGACGCTCTGAGTAAGAAAGATCCGCACTGAGCTGGACCTCGCCCAAGTCCACTGCCTGCTCTGGCTGCTTGAAACACTTCTTCAACTGAGACAGGTGAAACACATCATGCACCATAGCCAAACTGTCTGGAAGCTCGAGGCGGAACGCAAGAGGTCCCCTAGTCTCGAGAATGCGAAACGGACCAACGAACCTGGGAGCCAACTTGCCTTTGATCCCAAAGCGGTGAGTGCCTCGAAGTGGAGACACTTTGAGGTATGCGAAGTCACCAACTTTGAAGTCAACACCACGGTGCTTCTTGTCATAATAGGCCTTCTGCCTAGACTGTGCTGCCTTTAGGTTCTCTCGGACAATCTTCACTGTGTCCTCAGCCTCTTGGATCACATCTGGACCGAACAGCTGCCTCTCGCCTGTCTCGGACCAGTTCAAAGGTGTCCTGCACTTGCGACCATACAACACTTCAAACGGTGCTGCCTGCAGACTTGCTTGATAGCTGTTGTTGTACGAGAACTCAGCATATGGCAAGCATTCCTCCCACTTCATGCCAAACGAGATGAAACATGCCCTCAACATGTCCTCAAGAATTTGATTCACACGCTCAACCTGCCCACTGGTCTGAGGGTGATACGCGGTACTGAAGAGAATCTTCGTACCCAATGCCTCTTGAAAGGCCTTCCAGAAGTTTGATGTGAAGATGCTTCCACGATCAGAACTTATCTGTTTGGGAATGCCGTGCAACGAAACAATTCTTGCGGTGTACAGCTCTGCCAACTGGCTAGCTGAGACAGTCTCCTTGACAGGCAGAAAGTGAGCAACCTTGGACAAGTTATCAATGACAACAAAGATGGCATTGTTCTTCTTCTGCGACAGAGGAAACCCGGTGATGAAATCCATCTCAATGTGGTCCCATTTCCACTCCGGAATTTCAATTGGCTGAAGTAGTCCTGCAGGCTTCTGATGTTGTGCCTTCACTCTCCTGCACACATCACACTGGGAGACAAAACGGGCAACATCCCGCTTCATACGAGTCCACCAAAAGCTCTGCTTGAGGTCCTGATACATCTTGGTGCTACCAGGGTGGATAGACAGCTTTGAGTCATGGGCTTCTCTCAATATGACCTCTCTGAGACCTCCTTCCTTGGGAACAACAACTCTCTCCTCGAACATCACGGTGCCGTCATTATGCACTGAAAAGCAACCGTACTTCGGGACTGAGGCGGCAACACCCTGCTTGACTTTCTGGATCATCAAACTACCAGCCTGAGCCTCACGAATCTTCTCACGGATAGTGGGCTCTACCACAAGGTTGGCTAGATAGCCTGCTGGAACTAGCTCAAGATTGAGTTTGCGAAAAGCCTCACACAAATTAGGGTGTATCTTCTGCACCTGGACACTGTTGCAATCACCCTTGCGGCTCAACGCATCAGCTATGACATTCGCCTTGCCAGGCGTATACTGAATATCCACGGAGTACTCAGTAATAGTCTCGAGCCACCTCCTTTGCCTCAAGTTCAGGTTAGGCTGCGTGAACAAGTACTTTAAGCTTTTGTGATCGGTGAACACATCAACCTTCCTCCCTAGGAGGAGGTGTCGCCAAGTAACCAACGCATGAATCACTGCAGCCAGCTCAAGATCGTGGGTCGGATAGTTCCTCTCAGCCTGCTTCAACTGTCTGGAGGTGTACGCCACAATACTCTTTCCCTGCATCAATACTCCGCCAAGGCCATTCAACGAAGCATCACAGAACACCTGAAACGGCTGTGACTCATCTGGCGGCGTAAGGATCGGAGCTGTGGTCAGCCTTATCTTCAACTCATCAAAAGCTGCCTGGCAAGCCTGTGACCAAACGTACTTCTTGCCCTTGCACAACAGTTCAGTCATCGGCTTTGCTATCTTGGAGAAATTCTCGACAAACTTCCTGCAATAGCTGGCAAGTCCGAGAAAGCTCCTCAACTGCTTGACATTTTTCGGCGGAGTCCAATCTTGAATCGTCCGGACTCTGTCTGGGTCAACAGCAATGCCTTCTGAGGAAATGACATGGCCAAGAAAGTTGACCTTATTCATCCAGAATTCACACTTGGAAAACTTGGCATAAAACTGGTGATCTCTCAACTTCTGCAACACCAATCTGAGATGCTCCTCATGCTCAGCCTCTGACTTAGAAAAGACAAGGATGTCGTCGAGGTAGAGGAGTACGAACACGTCTAGCCACTCTTGGAAGAGATAGTTCATGGCCCTCATGAACGTCGGAGGTGCGTTTGAAAAGCCAAACGTCATGACCGTAAACTCGTACAGGCCATATCGAGTGCGGAAGGCTGTCTTAGGAATGTCCTCCTCACGGACACGAATCTGGTGGTACCCCATCTTTAGATCAAGCTTTGAAAACACCTTTGCTCCATGCAACTGTTCAAACAAGTCATTGATGTTGGGCAAAGGGTATTTGTTTTTTATCGTCTTCTTGTTGATACCACGGTAGTCTTGAACCAACCGACTAGTACCATCTTTCTTCTTCACAAAAAGACACGGGGCACCCCAAGGGGAAGTGCTCGGACGAATGAGCCCATCCTTCTCAAGCTTCACCAACTGCTCTTTCAACTCAATCAGCTCTTCCGGACACATCTTGTAAGGCTGCCGAGATATCGGCTGTGTACCAGGTTCTAGCTCGATCATGAACTCAATAGCACGCACGGGTGGAATACCTGGCAACTCCTCTGGAAAGACATCTGGGAACTCTCGAACAACTCTGACCTCCTCGATCAATGGAGCAACTCCAGCGTTCAGAGCGTACAACTGTGCTGATCCCACTGTCGAGCTACAAGTGTACCAAATCTCTGCGCCTGAATCGTGCGTCAGCAACACGGTCTTGGACGGGCAATCAATCTTGGCCTTGTACTTGACAAGCCAATCCATGCCCAAGATGACATCAATGTCGGAACGGGGCAAGACAATCAAAGACGAGGAAAAGATGGCTCCTTGGATACAAATCTGCACATCTGGGATGCTGCCCGCTGATTGCATCCTCGAACCTGGAGAAGCAATTGCTAGAGGTATAGGCAACCTCTCACGCGGAAGGTCAAGTGAACTGGCAAAAGCATCGGACATGAAGGAATGGGAAGCTCCGGAATCAAACAAAATTGTCGCTGGAACTGAACATACAAGCAACCTACCAAGCACAATCTCGGACGACTGCTGGGCCTCTGCGACGGTCACGTTGTTCACCCTGACTGCTCGTGGCTGGGCCCGCACCATCGCGTTGCTCGGTGTAGAGCGAGGTGGGGGCGGAGGCAGCCTGGCGTAACGAGGGTCGGTGCACTGCGGAGACTTGTGGCCCGGCTTGCCACACTTGAAGCACGTGATCTCTGGCCTGGGCTGGCCCTGTGGAGCAGGCGGCCTCGCGTGTGGTGGAGTAGAGCGAGGTCCGTGCTGCACTGGGACAGGAGGGCGGGCAAAAGTGCGGACAATTGCCCCCCTCGGCTGGAACTGCTGACGCTGCGGCTGAGGCTGTGACTCTGTAACCCAGGACTTGGCCTTCTTGTGGATCATCACTGCTGAACTGTGCTCTCTCTGCTTCCTCTTCTCTGCGGAACGCTCTGCCTCAGCTGACTCCTGTCTGATAGCCTCATCGACGAACTCTGAGAACAGGCTCGGCGTGGACAAGGTGAGCGCATACTTGATGTCCGGGGCAAGACCACCGCGGAACCTGGCAATGCGCTTGGTCTCTGACGAGACCTCCTCTGGAGCGTACCTGGCAAGCCTGACGAAGGCCAAGTTATACTCCTGCACAGACCTGTCCCGCTGCCTCAGAGCTAAGAACTCCTCGCGCTTCCTCTCGATCAGACCACTGGGAATATGAGCAGCTCTGAAATCCTTGACGAAGTCATCCCACGTGATCTCTGTCTCGCCCTTGCTCTCCTTGTACGTCGAGAACCAACTGCCTGCAGCACCCTGGAGCTGGAAAGAGGCGAAGGTGACGTAGTCGACGGGTCTGACGGAGTTGGCCTTGAAGTGCTTCTTGATCTCTGCAATCCAGTCATCCGCCTCCAGCGGGTCTCGAGCCTCGGAGAACCTGGGAGGGCTGATCGCAAGAAACTGCTGCAGTGTGGTGTGCTGTGGACGATCATTCCTCTGAGCACCCTGGTTCTGCAGCATCTGAAGGATCGCAGCTGTGCCCTGAGCCACTGCTGCTACAGCCTCCCCAAGGATAGGGTTCTCTGGCGGCGGCATGTTCGCTCTTGGCATCCTGTATACAGGAACACTTATGAGAACATGAACGAATCATTGAAGTAACCAGAGTTAAAGCAAAATTGACAACAAAACTTCCTCATGAGGTATGAGAAAGCCGAAGGCTGAAATTCCACCAAGGTTAACCCGGAAAGTCGATAACTAGGTGCTACTGGAATTCCCAAACCAAAAACATCCGAATCCAATATAATAATGTGCTAGCGAGCACACAACAATATATATACGAGCGGTTGGAAGCCTGTACAATGAGACATCTTCCCTGAGCGGCCCGCCATCACGGTCGTCCATAGGGGAAAGACACCACATCCATATTACCATAGGATGCTCGCCAATCCTGTATGGACGTTTCACCTGGGGTACGCCGTAAGCGAGGTAGAGCAGTCAACCCCAAGTGGCGGCTCAGTGGTCTCAAAGACGCCAACACATCTCGTCGCTAGCAAAACATTATAGAGGAATCGGAGTCTCGTGTAAACGAGAACCTAGATTGTTTTTTGAAAGGGGTAAGTTGTAGAGACAAAACATCGTTTCACTTCCTCACGGAAAAAGGGGTGGGAGGGTGGGATAAGGAGAAAACAGAAAGAGGTCCTACTCTCCGAAATTTTTCCTATATAACTACCAAAATAGTTTCTAGACTCAACTTCGGCCAGTAAGGGTCCTACAGTCAGTCCTGCTCTGATACCAAGTTGTAAGGCCCCTGATGCGGTACTAACTCTAACTAGTCGCTTTCGCGTCCGGTCGGAGTTAGAAGCGCATCAAACGCCACCGGCGCACGACACTCGCACTCGTGTCGCTGCCGGATTCTCGACAACAGGTATAGAAAACACAACTCTACAAGAAAGGAAATACATGTAGAGATAAATAGAGCAGGGCATACAACGCCACTGTCTAATACAACAATATCATGAGTACATCGCATCAATACACCAAGCGGAAGCAAGTATGGACCGAGTACGGTCAAGATCCAAATTGCCCTAGAGAGGGCTACACACAAATCCACCCACGGGAACGTCTGAGCCCAACTAAAGGATCCTACTGGTCGGAGTAGTCGTACTCGTCGTCATCCTCCGGGGACACCTCCACGAAGTATCGTCCAGTGCTGGGGTCGAGGTAGTAGTCCACTGCAGCGGCCGATCAGGCAAAGCGGTAAAAGCGGAAAAGTAAACGGGGGTGAGAACATATCATTACGGAATAACTAACGCTATAGGAAAGGTAAAGGTGTAGACAGTTTGCAGCCGTACTAGCATATATGGTGGCTACACGTTCTATTAGAATAAAGATGAGATCCAAGAAGTTACGTTGACAACGTGTCGTAAGTCAGCTATCCTCCTACTTACGCAAACATAACACAACCTCGTTTCTCTCTCGGTCCCCCTGGACGAAGAAAGACAACCAAGGCACGCACACGGTTTGTCAAGTTTTATGGCATAATTAACATTGATGTTATTCTATGAACAGGACGTAGGCTCAAAGTAGTCCAGAACCGCGGACACGGCTTTTCGAAAAGATTTACCCTGCAGGGGTGTACCAACTGTCCATTATAGACGTCGCATGTACGCCCGGTTTCCACTTGGCTGGGTAAGCGCCTGAAACTCCGGAACGTCAGAGTCCCTCCAACTAACAACAAACATATCCGGGTGGCCCCCGGGGAGTCGACACCCAACTCAAAAGCTGGCCACGCTCTCGAATCGGACTCTACCGTATAACTCGGGTTTGGATTACCGGTTAGTTCTCTTATGAGACCGGGTCCTCAGCCGGTCTATTTGGGCCAGCCGAGAAACTATGTCCTCCTGGCCCTGGTTTGGTTTGGAAACAACTGGGGATCCAACCAGCACACACACATTACAAATGTAAATCAGCTCGGGCCACCACTAGAATGTACGAAGCTAGGTAGGTAAGACAAGGGGGCCCCATAAAACCCCACACGCGATTAGGCACGCTCGATCAAAGAACCAATACCCAGAACTCGGGTCCTAGGTGACTCAAATGGAACAAAACACCAGACGGGAAATAGTCCAGCCTTCCACCTTTCGTCGAATATAACTTAACATCATTTAACCGTAATAAATATCAACCAACTTCTTTTATAACGTGATATCCCAACCATAAATATATAGGGTAAGCAGCAAGTTTTCTATCCATACTAAGCAATGGCTGAGCAGCGGTAACTTAGCAGAGCAATAGTTTGCTGGGATGTGGGGATCATGGCTGTATGGGTTTAGACATGGTATATAATGTAGATAGGATCAAGCAACAACGTTCTAGATCTACAGCTAGGCATGAGCAGAAAGTTATAAAGTAATGACACAGATCTCCCCCTTCCCTGGTAAGGTAGTCGAAGCAGCACTCACGGTACCCTCGGGCTCGGTGTCGGACAGCTCCACGTAAGTCTCCTCGGCGGTCTCAGGTGCTAACGTAAGGTACCGGCAGGAAAAGGCACACAAGTAAGCAACTGAAGTAACTCAAACAAGGATGGCATGATCAAGTTTTATTTACATGATATGCCCCTGTCTAGTCAAGTTTAAATGAAGGTGATGACGACAAGTCATCACTTTCCTATGCAATTTATTTACATTGTAATGGCTTTGGTCTAAGCCTTAACTTAGGTGTAGATAGCATGATAGCATGACATGAACAACAAACATTACAGGAATTTAAATAACATGAAATTAAACAATGATTCCGGAGACGGAGTGGTGTCGGTGAAATTGACACTTAAGAAGGTGCAACAACTGTTGAAGGTCAGCCCCATAACATATGACAATATGTTAAGGCTGACTTGAAGAAAAAGATGGCATGGAACTGCCTTGACAAGATCAGACGAACAACATTTCAGATGCACTGAAGCTGAGATGTTGTAGACAGACAGACAGGAAGCTTCTGAACCAGGTGACCACACCTTGTCTCAAAAGTTGTTCAACACAACAAGAAAACATCACTACTGAACTCCTTGCAGAAAGGTACCCCAAAAACATATATAATATGCCTCCATTTGAATTTGCATAAGCAGTTGCAAATTCAACTGAATTTCAGGGGGCTGAGTGCAAAATTGCACCACATGAGTTTTGAAAAAGGTTCAGTTGATGAAAACATTATCACCATGCAACTCCTTGTGCAAAACTACCCAAAAATCATATATGATATGGGTAATGTTAAACTGGAACCGATTTCCAAAATAAATAAAAGCAACAGGGGGGTTTATTTGCAAAATGACCAAACTTCAATCAGAAGGGGTCAAATGCAAAAACTAACATCACCACTGTGTTCAGTAGCTCCAAAAACCCCAAAAACACATATAATATGTCGCTGTTTGAAACTTGGGCAAAATCAGATTTGAATTTTGAAATTCAAATTCAAATTGATTTAAAACAGAATAGAAAAGACTAAAATTAAAAAGAAAAAAAGGGTCCAGCCCACTTGGGCTGAATCCAGTTCGCAGCCCACCGCTGCTGGCTTCCTGCGCACGCTAGGACCTAATGGGCCTGGCCCAGCGGCTCGCTCGGCCACTCCAAAGGAGCAAAAAAAGGATGGGTTAATCGAACCCAGGAGGATTCGAACCCGCGCCCTCGCGCTGCAGCACCAAGTGTTTGACCAACTCGGCTACTGAACGAGTTGTGTCAGGAACCAACACGCACTGAAGAACATCTAACTACAGGCGCCATGACTGAATTCGAACACAAACCGAACTGAACTCGGTTCAGTCGACTGACGACGAGCAGCAAGATGTGATCTTGCACGCGTTTAATCTCGATCTAGGTCTCCAACACGGGGGAAAACGCACGGCATCAACTCGCGCCCTGTGCCTGTTCTGCCTCTCGCGAAAGAAGCAGGCCCGTGTGCTCTGAAGAAGAAAAGGGCGACGCTTTGCCACTGTCAGACGAGGTTCAGGCGATAGCTTCACGCGCGGCGAATTCAGAGGTCGATGCCATCTCCTACAGAGCTCCACGGCTCCACCGCTCGCTGCTGGACGGAGCTGGGTGTGCCGGGAGTCCATTTTACGGCCAAGGCGAGCTCGCCGCGCTACGGACAGACGCTACGCTTCGATGGAAAAATCATGGCGGAACGGACCTAGCAGAAACAGGGGAGGAAGAAATCGAGCTCACAGCGGGCAAACGGAGTTGAGCGGGCTCGGTGGCGATCGTGCTGGCCCTTGATGCCGACGTCGTGGACGCAGGCGACCTGTGCTGCACGGGGTTCAAACCATGGACCTCCTGTCCATGGCGGAACTGGCCGGAACAGAGGAGGGGATCGGGAGAGGCGGCGGCGGCGCAACTCGAGGGGGAGCTAAACCCTAGGCCACCAGGAGGGGGGGGCTCTTATAGGGAGAGGGGGAGGCGACGTGGACGCAGCAGGTCCAGGCGTCTCCCCACGGCGCCATGTGCGTGCTGGAAAGGTGAAGGAGGGAGGGGGATGACAAGCGGGCCCGAGCTGGCAGCGAGAGGGAGAAGAAAAGAAAAAGAAAGAAAACGGGCGCGCCCTGGTGGGCTGAGTCCAGCGGCCCAGCTGGGCTGGAGGGAAGAGATAAAGCGAAAACAGCTCGTTTCCAGAAGAAAAATGAGCAGCAGGGAGAAATAAAAGAAAAAGAGGGGATTAGGGGTCAGAAAAATATTCCAAATATTTTTATAAATCCCCTAAAAAGATATTTGATCATCCAAAATTGGTTTGACCCTTTTTGCATGCAGTGAAAAAATGTTCACAAGTAAAACAGTACCTTTTCTATTTAAAATTAAATAGAAAAGGTGTTTGAAGAGTTTTTGAGAGAAAAATAAAAGGTTCAAAATTCCATGAGTTTGAAATTCTTAATCCTTGCATTTTTCTGGATTTTTCAAAAGTGGTTTGACCAATTTTGGCAACAACAAAAATGTGGCCCTGTTTTTGAATTCAAATTACTTTCAACTAGGGCTACTGCTTTTGTAGGTGGCAAAAATGCCTTGAGAGTTTTAAAACCCTTGCCATATGGGAAGAAATGACTAGGTCAAGTTTGGTGTCAAGTGAAGTTAGCATGTGGCAAGGAAAAATCTAACAGCACCCTTCTTGAACCACTTTGCATTCAACAGAAACCAATCCAAACTGACTCCAACCTCAATGGCAATTTAAATCATCACATGAAAAGATGTCAACTTCCACCATGTCAAGTTACAAGTTCAACAGAGAAAGTAAAAATACATGGTGATAGCAACTTATTACATGTGGGCTGTTACAACTTGGATGCCCATAATGACCCCTGTGCATTCCGGAAGTTACCCGATTGAACCGTACATGTTGTATTCCATTCCCTATGTCTCCTGATACTAGATTAGTCCAAGATTCAATTATCAGCATCCAATTCTTAGTTCAATCTCGTTACTGACAAATCTTCTTACTCATTCCGTGATATTCCATCCAAGTGACCTAGTCACACGCTGCACAACTTTATGGATGTAGTCTCACCGAGTGGGCCCTGAGTATCTATCCATCATGTGGATTGAAAAATCCCGATCTTGATACAACTCTCCTCAACATATCCCATTGGATTACCCAAGATACAGCTTTATGCCCACCCTTTTACGGTGTGACAGTTAATGCACTCAAAGCATCCCCTGGAGATAGCAATTATATGTGATCTCACGGTCTGAGGAACATGCTACAAATAGTTTATGTTCTGGTCCTGCGAGGCTTGATGGTGGCTTCCTAGCCTTCTGGCTAGAATTTTGTACGACTTAGCTAAGTTCTAGACTTCCTAGGTTAATTTCATCTAGTTTTCCAAGTGTGTATCTGAACTTGTTTGATTTATTTATATGAAATCTGAACTGCTCAAGATAAAAGATCAGTTTATGTTCTGAATTTTTTTGTTTGTCGTACTGATCTTATCTTATTTTAACACTATTCCTTTAGAAGTATTATCTATTTCAGATAAATTATATATCTGTTACTTAATCTATCATCACTCGTCAGATGAATCATGTAAAAGTATGAGATTACCTTAAGAAATGTTTGCAAGCACTCATAGAATTGAACTGAATTGCTTTTGAAAATATATAGTTGATATCACTTTCTGAAATACTACAAGAAAGTAAATTCGAAAATGCGTAAGATATTCAACATCAGTACCAACTGATACGTCCGATACGTATCGAATTTTCCAAACACTCTTGATGTTGTTTTGACCTCTTTCTTGCATGATTTGCAGGAAAGGGGAAATTTAAGCATCTCAGAAAAATCCCAGAAAATACACGCAATAGAAGAGCCCCAGAGCCAGAAGATGGACCGAAGGGGCCAGGTGGCTCGGCCACCCCCTGGTTGCGCCACCAGGTCGCCTGGACCAGTGGGGCCTCCCCCAGGCTCCCCTTCGGCTGGTATTTTTACACCCGACGAGGAAACCCTCAAACAGACGCCCACACTATAGTTTTTCGTCATGGTGCCGCCTCCACATGTGTTCTTCCTAGAGAGAGATAATGTGGGGGATGTTTTGGCCTCCGATGAGGGGAAACCGACGCCATCGTCATCACCATCGCCAGTCCATCATCCTTTCATGTCTCCCCCATCCATGTGTGAGTAATTCCCCTGCTGTAGGAAAAGGGGGATAGTAGGGATTGGATGAGTTAGATCATGTAATAGTTTATCAGATTGTTGGGGGCATGTTGCCTATAATCTACTATGGTGTTTATCATCTTTGCTACATCTTGTTGCTCTTCATGCTTGACACTTTTGGCCCGAGTGCCATGATTTCAGAAGATAAGCCTCTATGTTTTCATGAATATATTTGTGTTCTTGATCCTATCTTCAAGTTGTATGCACCTATTATTGTCCGGAACCGGCGATCTCAATGGTGATAGCTTACAAAAGGGGATGGACTATAATTTGAGGGTTGCATGTATCCATTTATTGTTAATGCTTTGTTCCTGTGCTCTTTGACAGGAGCGCCTTAATCTCCATAAGTTCCTTTTGGCCCCATTGCAAGTTCGACGGAAGGGATGCAACAAGGAAAGCTAGTATGAACTCTATTTTTTTCGCTTTTGTACATATGCCTGTACTTATGATCTAGAAACCAGCTTGTAGCGACATAGTGCTATGCTTAGAATGCTTTCCCAGTATTTCATACTTTCTTTGTGACTAGTCTCAAATAGCTAGAGTGCATAATGTGTCATTGAAATGATTTCCATGCATTTCATTGTTCATTATTTGGTATGGTGAAGTGGTATTTTTGGATTGACTTGGCACATGCTTACACATGTTTATGACTAGAAGTCTGTCAAGCCTTGATAATCTTTTTATTTAAGAATATTCATATCAGTTTCACGCCCGATTCAATGTTGCTTTGTCGCTCTTCATGATTATGACCGTTATTGTTCTCTAGTTGGTCTCTTCCCCGTCTTTTGCTATACCTTTGCCTGTACTAAGAATATTGATTTCTTGTGCATATAAAATCCTTGAAACTAGTTGGACCATATGAGTCCACCATACCTTCCTATATATGGCATTTACCGGCCATCCTAACAAAGACTTTCTTGTACGACCTCAAAATTATTCAAACGAACTTCCTTTTGTACCTGTACAAGTTCATGGAGGAGTGGGGTGAATGTTATTGACAAAGTTTATTGTAGTTTATTGTAGTCCTTGACAAAGCTTATTGTAGTCCTTGAATGTTATTGAATGTTATTGTAGTCCTTGAATGTTATTGTAGTCCTTGAATGTTATTGAATGCTAAAAATGTTTTAATCCTTGACAAAGTTTATTTTAGTCAAATTTACGAGGCAGAGGCAAAATGAAAACATACACTTTCCACCCATACTTGAGACAAAATGAAAGGCACACTACAACTCATTTCTAGCTAAAGATTGTCCATGATTGGTGGAAGGGTAATATGAGTGTAGGCATATCATAAAAAGTATGGGAATCACCATTAATATGGTTGAAATGGAAGATATTGAAAACCTTTACCGTCAACAATTGACTGGAAAGTTACACTCTCAAAAGGCATTTTATCTATGATTTTAAAACCATGAGCTCGGGTACTTGTTTAGTGTTTGCTTCCGACCATGGTTATTCAACCTTGCCATCAAAATCCACGGTTCGAGAGTCTCCACCTTCTTCTTCAAAGCACCGACTAATGAGAGCATAATTGTCATTCTGAGTGTAATGTGCATTGTCCCAAAGTACCACATTGTCTTCTGCATGATTGTGATATTGCTCATTCTGACATATTTATTTCTAGTCTCCTTTAAAACTACGAAGGTGCTTCTGCATTTATATTTTGCTTCACTCGTGTGGGCGAGCGACATACCACTATATTATGTTTAAGCCATGTGCATTGGGATCCCGCTAAGATTTTCAGTCACGTATTACTCATTCTTAGCTGTTTGTGAGCTTTTCATAAGAACAAACGATTACTTCGTGCATTGTCTTTGTAGTATTGGTCTAACACTTTCTAGATTTGTTCGTACTACAGGTTTATGCTCATCTTATGAAGCAATAGAGTTTGTCAAATTTTTCTTTGTCGTTTCCAGTTCGTTGAACTGAATTGCTTGAGGACAAGAAATATGCTAAACTTGGGGGAGTTTATACGTCTCAAACGTATCGACTTTTCCAAACACTTTTGCTGTTGTTTTGACCTCATTCTTGCATGATTTGAATGAAAGTAACCCGGACTGAGCTAGTTTCAGCAGAGCTGCATGTATGTCTTTTTTATGTGCAGGAAAAGGCAAATTTCAACATCTCAGAAAAATCCCAGAAAATCCACTCAATAGAAGAGCGCCGGAGCTAGAAGATGTGGCGGCGCCACCAGGTGGCCTGGACCAGTGGGGCCTCCTCCCAGGCCCCCTTCGGCTAGTATTTTTACTCCCGACGAGAAAACCCTGAAATAGAATCCCATACACCCGTTTACATCGTGGAGCCGCCGCCACCTCTGTTCTTCTTCGGGAGAGCTAATCTGGGGACTGTTTTGGCCTCCGGTGAGGGGAAATACACACCATCGTCATCACCATCCCCACTCCATCATCCTTCATTTATCCCCCGTCCATGTGTGAGTAATTCCCTGCTGTAGGCAAAGGCGATGGTAGGGATTAGATGAGTTAGATTATGTAATAGTTCGTCAGATTGTTGGGGGCATGTTGCCTATAGTCTACTATGGTGTTTGTAATCTTTGCTACATCTTGTTGCTCTTCATGCTTGACACATTGGGCCTGAGTGCCATGATTTCAGAAGATAAACCTCTATTTTTTCATGAATATATTTGTGTTCTTGGTCCTTAATGGGTCTAGATAACACCTCTTCTTGGTCCTTTCACTAGTGATGTCTTTCTCCCAAAAGATGATAAACAACTATGCTGCGTAAACAAATTATATCTAGTCAATTGACAGAATTATAAATGCATCGAAATGCTAATTATGCTAAAAGAAAGATAGAGTCTCAATCGTATGGGCATTACACCAAAAACGAGTATCCCGTTTATTCATCAGCATCTACTCCCTAATCATCCACCTTGAGATATCTATCCATAACATCTCGCTGATATTAAGTTGCGAACCCCAGCCAAACTATAGGCTCAAAGCAACAGACAAATGCATTAACACTCTATGAATAATGTAAGCAATCCTTGCAACCGCAGTTACAAGCACCGCTGTTTTCTCCCTGGTGGCAACAACACATCCTCTAGTATCATGTTTCCATCACTCAAGCTACACATCGGGGGCCGGAACCCACAATCAAGCATAATGCTCCCTCTTGGAATTGCAATCTACTACTTGGCCAAATCAACAAACGTAACGGGGAACATGCACGAATACTCAAGAACTAAAACATAAAAGGTAAGCTAAATATATTACTCACTATAAGAAATATGCTCATAGATGACGTTCTCTAAGTGGTGTGGATGAATTCGTCATAAATCTATGACGATTTCATACAAGATGGTCGTAAACTGTTTCAGGGGGTCAAATCCCTATAAAATTACGACGATGAGAGTCAAGAACGTCATCATCGCATAAGATGAAATCATCGTAAACTGAACCACACAGGTTATGGCATTATTTTTAGTTAAATAATGACCAATTTAGATTTCCATAACGTTTACGACAATTATAACATCGTAACATCTGAAGCATTGTTTTAACTATGCTTACATGTCACCTGTGGGATCCACTCGAACCCACCCATTCATCTACTTGGTTGTGGGACCCATCCTAATTCTCCAGGTTTTTTAAGAACTATTCTTGGATTTGGAAATTAAATAATGCAATATCCCAACTTTTATTATCATGTTAATTAGAGTTCAAAGTTTAGGGCTAACAAATTTTTTGTTAGTATTAATATTTCCCATGACATGCTTTCTATGTACATTGCTATGCTTGATATGCAATGCTTGTTAATACCTCTGTGATTGTTATGTCATGTTTTGTTGCTTCTTCACCATGCTAAAGCACAAGACAAGATAAAAACATAGGATCACAACTCTATTATTAAAATAGTTAGTAATGATCACCACTAAAACTTAGCATTAATAAAACAAATCCTAAATGAATTATTGCTTGTGAAATTAATTAGGATTTAAATATAAATACCTCTATACCAAAAGGTATTTCATTAAAATATTAAAAAGGGGGAATATAATTAATTGCTATTAAGATAATAGTAATAATAATATTAGCCTAAATAAAAGTTCACTAAAAACCCCAAAAACTATGAGATCATATTTAAAAACCATGCCAGGATATGGCTATACCGTTTGCCATTTAGCTTGAAATCCATGAATCTTCATACATGATAGCTTATTTTTTACCTTTTTAATTTTTATGCCGATTTCAAAATATGTTCAAAACAACTAGCATGACCATTCTTGGTTAGGTGATGAATTTTGCAAAGCTCTTAGTGGATCTCTAATGAAATAGCAACCTGTGTATCTAAAAATGATTTTTGTAAAATAAATAAATAACAAACTATCAAGCATTTGTGAACTTCTATTTATTCATTATTCACATTTACCTTAGGCCCGGTGGACAGCTGCTAGAGCACATCGAGTCGTGCGATGCCGATTAGAAGCGCGTGGATCCGAAACCAAAGCAGCGTGTCACTGCCTCCCTCGAGCAAACCCTAGATCCTATCACTCTCTCTCGATCCATTTCTATCGTCATCGCCACGTCGACCAATTCCAGACATTTTTTAATATCTTTAGAGCCTATTTTAATTGAAGTCTTAAATATATCATGTTTTATATTTTGTTTATTCATTGTTCACATTTATTTATATTTTTTTATTCATTACTGTACTAAAACTTTCCCTCCCATGCTTCCACTTTCCCTCCCTCACACCGAAATTTTTCGGTTAAGTCCCCTCACCACGCGGGCGGCCTCCCAAACCCTAGCCCAAACCATATCTCCGCCGTCGCCGTCCCCATCGCGCGCGTCTCCCATCACCCTCCCTCCCGACCCGCCCGTAGCAAGTACCGCCGCCAGCCCCTCTTGCTCCTCCATTTGTACTAACAGGAGCACACCTGGAAGCGGAGAAAGTCAATCCCCTGCGCCCGCGCCTACCTGCTTGCTCCCGAGAAGGAGCTCGCTCCCGTCTGCCTCAGCCCGTCCTACCCCGAGCAGCCGCCGTCTGGCGTTTGCGCACTGTCGTCGTTCTCTCCGGTAAGACCGAGCCACCGGCCGGCCCCTCTCCCCCTGCCTTCCTTCTCTTTTGACCCAGCATCCCCTTCCCTGTACATGAGCTCAGCGCTCAAACTACATGACTAGGAGGTCAGGATGCGCAACACAGGATGCGCTGGCGACGAGGAAAGGAGCCCGCCGAATCCGGGAACCCGGCGGCGCACCCTGCAGCTGCAGCTAAGGACAAACGCCGGTGCCCCACTGCTTCCTCGACATCCAAGGGCGCAGGGCCCGGACATGTGCTCGTCTTCTTCCCTACAAGTACAAAGCCACGGTGACCAACTCCCTACATCCGCCGCCGGCGTCGACTCTCAAGGTCTAATCCGTCTCCCATCCCTCCTCTTTTGATTTCCCCCGTAGATCTGTGTGTCATTGATTTGCGAGTTATTCGATTCCAATCAGCAGGAGAGGTTGACCTCGTCGACCTGTGTGTCATTGTCCCCGCTTCCTGCCTGGCAGGTAGCACCCCCTCTCCCTCCACCCACTCAATTTCTAATCTCCGTTAGCCACAAATAGCTGCAAATCACTTTTCTTGCTGCACCTAATTTTCTGTCTGCAAGCTATTTATCAGGTTAAGAAATCTAAAATAGTAGGTTGCTATTTTCCTCAGACTGAGAATTAAATAAATATTCTGTTCACTCCTGTCATGGTACTGTTCATGCTGCTAGTTATTTCCCAAGAACTTGGATGGTTCAATTTTGGCTTTGGGTATACTAGGTGTATTGAGCAGGACAGAACATAGCTAAAAAGAACCTTTCATGTAGTTAATTCTGTCGGAGGGTCAACACGGTTGTTTGATGGAATTGGGTAATGCGTTGTTCTTTGAGCCCAAAAGTAGCTATTTGTAGGTGAATTGCATTATGGGCTATAACCTGTTAACTAAATTATATGTGTAATAAAACATGGAATGATGTTTTGCTATGATGATATAGATTTGAGTTGTTTTATAAATGGAATGTTGTTTGAGATTTATTTTATATCATGATTAATGCAGCATTGCCATGCTGGTCACAAGACACAAGTTTAAATTTTACATTCCAAGATGCTTTTAACTTCTTTGATGCTTTTCCATGTTAAGAAGTGCAAGTAGAAAAAACCTCACATTGGTGAAGTGCCCGTCCGCTTCAGTGCGGCACCGCGGTCAATATATCTTATATTCTGCACCTAGGCCCTTTCACTCTTCATTTCATCTACAACTCCGCTTTTATTCTGCCAGACTTTTCATCTTCAATCTTCTCATCTTCCTCTGCTCACTCAATAATGAATCTTCGCCTTATTTCGTTCGTGTGATGGAATATTTGATCTAACTTTGTTATTTCTGTTTCTGCAGATTGACGCTGCCACGAGTCGACAAATAATGTATGCACGCCGCCGGAGCCATATTCATCTGTCTTCATACGCCCCTATCTATTACTGTGTCATTCATCTACTCTAAATTCATGTCTCTTTGTATCCATCTCCACTTCTCAGCACGGGGACGACGACCTGAAGCCCATGCCGAGATGGATGTGAGAAGAGGCGACTCCTATGTTCCAGCGCTCCTGTAAGGCCTCCCTCACCTCTTACTGGCCTAGATCTAATACGCGTGTCTTCATCCTGTGGTACTGAAAGAACTTCCATTATTTGGGTGAAAATTGTTGGTCAATTTCATGAAAGATATGTTTCTTTAGGATAAATGTGCCTCTGATTATGGTTGTGGTGTCAACAAGGGTTCTGCACATGTATTTCACTATGCCACGAGATTGCACTATAAACTATATACGAATGTATATAGATGTATTTTAAAGTATAGATTTCTTCACTTTGTTCCGTATGTGATCCACTAGTAGAATCTCTAAAAAGACTTATATTTTTAGGAACAAAAGGAAATAACATCTTACTTATTATTACAACTTGTCTGCTCAAAATATGCAGTGTAAGGTGTGATAAACAAGTGTGCGAGAAAGTAATAATGCAACACCCACCAATAAACTTCAAGCCATGTCTGCACAACAGTACTACTATGAGCATAAAGATAGGTTTATAGCAGGCGTGCAAAGGTGTCGAAGTTACTAATAAATCGCATGACAATATGACATACTATGCAAGTATATACAGTTCAAGAATGATATCAAATACCTCCTTACATTTCAAAATACTAGAATGCTATGTACTGAAGAAAATAGATTAGCATCCATGCCATTTGGTGCTATAGTTTAGCATCTTGTATGATATGATGAGTTTTTTGTTCGAGGGATGACATATACCATTTTTTTACAGAGTGCCAATGACTTGAGGACCCGATGTTTACTGAAGCATGGAAGGTTGCAGCTCATGTTCACAAAAACCCAGCTTTGGTTGCAGATCGTTATCCGGCATCACGATAAGGAATCTCTGTCACTTAATTCCTAGTTTACTTCTAGGGAGCATTAAGTGGCACTCCCTCTGTAAACTAATATAAGACGTTGTAGATCACTAAAGTAGTGATCTAAAACATCTTATATTAATTTACGGAGGGAGTATTTTCCAATAAGGATTGTATATAGAGCGCATGAAACCACTTGACACCAAAAACTTGAAAACAGAACATCAATGATGTAGGAACAGGTCTAGTTCTATTTTATCTCTTGGTGGAATTTTTGCTTGCCTTTGATAGAGTTGGTTGAATGCTATAAATTTTGGGCAATGGCATGATGCCAGATTTTCAGTTCACTATTATACACTATGATAATATAAACTGTAATTTTTATTTTGTTGACTTAAGGTTATGTGACATGGACAACTATCCCGTTTCTCAGCAGTACTGCTAGTTTCATAATATATCTGTGTTACTGAAGTTTTATTTCCTCATGGTGTAGAAGGTGAAGACTAGCAGTCAGAACAAAAATGTCAATCCTGTATGGAATGACACACTGCTGCTCCCTATCACAAATCCTACGAAGCCAATGAAACTTGTAAGTTTTCTATTTGAGTTGATCGTGTATCTAACTCCCAAAAAAGTACAAGGTATTTATTGTCTTCTTCCTAGGAACCCAAGTGTCTCTTATCTGTTCCTAGTTTATCATGTTGAGTTTTCAGTTCCATTTCCTCAACCTAGTTATACTTATCACTATCTAAATGTTGAGTGCTAGTTTTAGTTTATTATCCGGATACAAACATTATTGTATACAACATTATGTAATATCTCTGATGAAATAGGTACTTGAGGTCCTTGAGCTTTTAGTCCTTGCTGAGCTTCAAGCCCTCCTTGGACACGTTCTGGAACTTCTTGTCCTTGTAGTCCATGAGGTATTGCATCATTGTTCTACTTGTGAGCTGGGAAGAATATAACTATGCAACTGTGTTACCATGGCACTTGGTATCTCTTCCGCTTGCGCATATATATGCACTTTTGGAAGCAATTAGATTTGCTTGATGACTGGAATTATTCAGAAACCATTTTAACCCAATTTTACTGAAGATCACAACACATAGCATGCTGCAATGCAACATCTTAGGAGAATTTATATTTAAATCCTGATTTGAATGCATGGAGTGTGTGTATATTGAGTGTATGTGTGTATATATGTGGAAATGAGCGGTGTACTGCATGGAGTGTGTGTGTTCTTGGAGTAGTTGATGCAGTTTGTGTTCTTGCTGTGACCATTAATTTAAATTTGAATTAAATGAACCTTTTCTTTTAATTCAAATAAAATGGAAACTTTTCTGTTAATTAAAATAAAATGAAACCTTTTCTTTAATTAAAATGAATTGAAAACCTTTTTCTTTAATTAAAATTAAACTAGTTGTGTTGTTTGCAGTTTGTTTGAGCTGCTGATGTTTGGTTGCTGCTGCTGTTGTTGTTTGTTTATAGTATCCATTATAAGTATTGTACTCCACCCAATTGCTTACTTTTCTACGGTTTACTAGTGCTGTTGTTCTACATACTGTCATGATTATTTCTTATATACAAACCATGCTGCCCCAAAGTGAATAATTATATTTCCACGCATATAGTAAACTTTGGTACCTGATTCACTAGTTGTACATAGTTACTGGTTATTCAAATGAAATTTACCGTGCTATCATGTAGTATCTATTTGTTTTAGTAATCTATAGCTTTCCAGTATACAAATAGCTTCATGATTATTCAAAAGAAATTTAACATGCAATAGCCTCCTCGTTATACAAAAGAAATTGAACTGGAAATAGCTTCCTGGATATCTATTGAGCATTTTTAATAGTGATTTTTCTTTTGAGACAACATGCTGCTGGCTCCTTTCCTTTGATTTATGTTCAAACCAGAAAATAGTGTACCACACATCCTTCATTGATATCTTCCTGTTATACGTTAGTATATACTTCTTTTGTTTCCTTCTGATTACGTATATGGTACCCTTTCTTGCATGAGGAGTATTTGATCATTTATTCATTTTGTAGATTCACACGAAGAGGTGCAACAGGCTGTTGCATGATAAGATGATCCCTGGCTCTGAAACATGAGAATGGAGTTCGTCTATTCATATGGCATTCATTCTTCTATCTATGCTTTTGAAATTTTAGTGATTGGTGAACATTTCAGTATGCACGGACATGTGCTTGTTGCTTGTTGACCTAATGCAAACCTTTATTATTTATGATACACTATTAGTTATGATCAGAACTAGTCACAATTTAAAAGCCTCTTTTGAACTATAACACTTATGAACTTCAATTGTCTCAATGCTCTTACAAGCCAGTCACTACACAAGACACAAATACACTACTATGTCATATTAGTATTTGTATGTGCTTTTGATCATTCAGAGAATTCTGGATGTGTTGGTTAGTACTAGTACTGGATGCTGCTTGTAGTATCTTTTTGGCTCCTGTTTGTTGGTAGTAATTGGATATGTTCCGCAAGAACTTAATTTTCGTATTTGCCTTTGTTCCCACCCCAAAACGTAATATTCATATTTACTTACGATCCATTTCTCTACCTTTTCGCTTCGGCTTGTAATTCTTTTGTGGAACTGTTCACAGGTATCCTTTTTGTTGAACCTTGGCAGATATACTTTTGGCTAAAGAGGTGGAAGCATGAAGAAGTTCTAGATTATGAAAAGTAGTTTAGTTTTTATACGTAGATTCCGATTGTAGAATGTTGTATAGCCTGAGATTGTATTTGCTGAGAGTAGCTAGTATCAAATTGTGATTGTCAAACTGATTGTGGTGTTTATATTGTAATAAAATGATGTGGGATGTTATTTGAAGAATTTCGTTTTTTCTCTCTCCTCTCATTGGTATATTTGTTTTTAATTAGCTGTGAATAATTAAAATCTGCTGATGGTATCCTCTCTGTAGAATATGGTAGAATCTGGCAATTTGGAACCACTGGGAGAAAATAGAAGTAGCTGGATTAAAAAAAAGGTTAATTGTACATTGGCCCAAATGTATCTGCACTGAAAAGGCCATGGCCCAAATTATATTGACTAAACCAATTTGTAGGAAAAAACAATCTAGAATGGGCTCTAAATAGCCTATGTCCCGAAATGAAAAGGGCTACGGCCTAATAAAAAAGCCCAAGAACTCAAAACCAGCCCATGTGATCAATTGAAATGGGTTGGTCTGATTTTAGCCACGACGTTTTGATTTCGTCGCAATTTTGCCACGTAGGATTGGGTTAGATTCCCAATGACGATTTAGGATCGTCGTAAAGGTTACGACGATCTAGAAATCGTCGTGAAAGTTACGACGATTTCGACCAAAACATCGTTGCTTTCAGTTTTTGACGCCTCGTTTTCGACGCTTGGTTTTTCGTCGTAAGATCATCGTGAATTAAAAACCGTGACGATGTAGCTACGAAAATAGAGGGTCGTGTATTAGCATATTTGTTGTAGTGACTCATCACAATCTGAACTTAATCTCATAATCCATCGGATCCTATCAAACACAAGATATCAAAACAGAAACTAACATAAAGGTCCTTGATCATGTAGGGCAGCTTACAAGGTTTATTAATTGAGGCACGATATCGGAGAGAAGACATCACATAGATACAGATCATGGACCCATGGTCCAAGGGGGACTACTCCCGGCACATCCCGGAGATGATCATGGTGATGGAAATGTCTCCGGAGGTGGAAGACAGCTTCTCCTAGCGATCCCGAGAAGCTCCGGCGGTGGAAGAGTGGACGAAATCGCGTAGCGGGGGGGGGGGTCTCTGCGAGGGTTTTCTCCCCGGGATGTAAATATATGCCAAAGGGGGGCCCGAGGGGAGGCCCCACTTGACCAGGTGATGTGCGAGAGATGATAATGACTTCTCCCCCTTCGTTGGTTACCCCAAGTGGAAGGTGAGATGTAGGATAGCAACAAATTTCCCCTATGTAGAGGATAGGGTTTGTCTCCCGTTGGACTCCGAAAGCGGCAGAGTAGGTGACAACGGCGCTAGAAATTTAGCGGTTGACGTGGACCTGCACACACAACAAATAACTTTGCTCCCAACATAGTTCAGAGAGGTTGTCAATCTCTCCGGTCTTGTTGTTTACAAAGGATCAACCACAAGGGATAATGATAATGATAGCTAATGGAAAGGAAAAGCAGAAAATAAATTGAGCGTGTAAACAGTGATGAGAATATGGACCAGGGTCCCACGATGTTCACTAGTGATGTCTCCCTCCCAAAATACGATAAAAGTGCTATGCGAGGTAAAAAAATATCTACTAGGCAATTGACAAGATTAAAAACGCACCGCAATGCTAACTATGCTACAAAGAAAGGAAGAGGCTCAAAATCATGGGCGGTACGCCAAAATAAGTAGACAGAAATTCAACTGCATCTACTACTAATCATCCACCTTGAGATATCTATCCAGAACATCTCGCTGGTATTAAGTTGCGAGCCCCACCCAAAGTGTAAACCCAAAGCAACAGACAATTGCATTAAAAGAACTTTGCGTAAAGTAAAAAATCCTTGCAACCGCGGTTACAAGCACCATTGTTTCCCCCTTGTGGCGATTATTTTCCCTCCTCTTATCTCGTATCTGAAGGAGACCGACCCTTGACACCCTGACACTCGACCTTTGCGACACCGGGTTTCACCCGATCACCGTCAACGGGACGAAAAACCCTGTTTAATAAGTAAACGGGATATTTTTATAGCGCGCCGGAAAGTGTTCTTGGAAAGGTTCCAACGCGAGGTGAACGCCTCCGGCTCGACTCGCTGATCGCGCAGTTCGAAGTTTTACCCTAATCGGAGGTACTACAGACCCCCGGCGGTCAGAAACGTGAGCACCGCGCGCGAGAGAGAAAAACCGGGGATGTTTTTGCAAACTGCCAGCCACCTGGGCTATATAAAGACCACCACACTCCCACCCATTTCTAGGGTTTCCCTAGTCCAAAATTTCAGCCACCCCCTCCACTTTGCCCCAAAAATTGCCCCATTTTCGCACCAAACCCTAGTTCCAGATCTGAAATTTTTCCCAATTCGTCCGGGACCGTCAGATCCGGAGATCCGACGGCCCCGGAGGCTGCCACGTTGCACCCCTGGACCTTCTCTCTCCTCTGTCTCCTAGTGCGCCCGTGGACGCCGCCGCCTCCGCGCCTACGCCGGCGATCTGCCGGAGCAGCCACCAGCCGCCGGTTTCCCTCCTCCCCGCGCCTCCCTCTCCCCTGCTCTCTCTCACCCCGCCGCCTCCCTCTCTCTGCAGGCCGCCCGCGCCGCCGACACCCACGACCAGAGCTCCGAGCACCGCCGCGCCATGAACTCGGGCCCGAGCTCGCCGGCTCCTCCGCCTTGAACCGCGCTGCCTCCGAACGGCCGTCGTCGCCAGATCCGATGGGGTCTCGGCCTCCCGCACCGACGCGTCCCTCCTGGCTCCTCTCCCCTCGCCGGCCAGCGAGCCCAGCCGCCGCCGTCGCGATCCAGGTGGGATCGGGCGGGCGAGCCAGGCTGCGCCGCCAGGTGGGCCGACCTCTCTCCACGGCCCGCTCCAGCGCCAGCCAGGCCGCCTCCAAGGCCCAGCCGCCTCAGCTGCCATGGGACGAAGCCCCCCCCTCTGTTTTTTTTCGTTTTTGTCCAGGACCTATGAATTTCACTAAGTCAGAGAGATTTTGCTGCTGTATTCCTTTTTGCGATGCGTTTTGCAGTAGATCTGTAGCCCGGATGACTTCGCGCCCAAAAGACGAATTGTTATGAATTGCGTGCTCTAGATTTTATCTTTTTGAGTTAATTGTTTTGAGGTTGTTTAGATATATTTTTTGCTGGTCAAACAGGGTATCAGATCGTTAATTACAACTACTGCTGTTAAACTGTCTGAAAACTGTTATTTTATTGAAACTTCGGGCGACGGTTGCTTCGCAACCGTGCGTCGGAATATAGTGATTCCTTTTGCGTTGCGTTAAGCATTGTTTCTACTTCCGTTTCATGCTTTCACATGCAATAATTGCTTGCTGCATCATGATTTTATCTTGCTCCAAAGTAGCTACCCTGCTGTTAGTGTGTTGCTGTTTATATTTTTTTGCAACTTCCGTCGACGAGTGTGTCGCGACCGTTTACCGGAATTGAATGATTCCAATTACATATTGTTAAGCATCATGTCTACTTTCATTACATGTATTTCATCTTCATGTTAGCATTACTGGTCATATAGTTATTTAGCTCCAAAGTTGCTATGCTGCTGTTTTTGACAGCCACCTCTGTTTTTCACCAAGTCTGTTACTTTGCGATGCCATGTTGTTTGCTTAATATCTTTCGATCTATGATGCCTTTTTGCATGATTCTTTTTGCCATGCCTTCCCTGTCATGTATACTTTAGTTCCATATCATTTGTGAGCATGTTTGCATTGATTGTCCTGTTTATGCATTGCTCTAAAGTGTGCTTCGTGATGTTGGCAGATTGTGCCCGTAACTTGTTTTGCTTATATCTTTTTTACCGTAACTCCGTTTGGGGTGTTCTTTATATGTAACTTGATTAGTTTTTCGTGCACTTTGTGTTTATGCTATTGTTTGCTGCTGCTAACCAACCTAAAATATGGTTTAGGGCAGAACAGTACCAAATGTTTTAATCATCGTGCGGCACTTAGTGTTATGCCTTGTTTAGGATTGTGCCTCACTTAAATTGACTAGCATACATAGTTTACTTTTTGCCTCACCTCGTGCCATGTTTTTGTGCTATGCCATGCTTGCTTGAGTTGCCATGTCAATAACCGTTGGTTGATCACCTGTAGCTAAACAACTTGAACCACCGTAAACGTGCGGTATCGTCGTGTGACACGAATGCCCCACTTAACCTGTTAGTAACCGCTCTCGACGGTAGGTGCGATGTCTCGTGTTGCCTTCTTGTTGATGCTTGCTTGTGTTTGCTTCGTAGTAATAGAGTGCTTGCTCGTTGATTGCTTTCAAGTGTTTACCGTATTGAGTGCTTCCGCGGGTACCTTCGGAGATGATGCGAGCTTGCAATCCACTACACCTTCGGAATCCGACCTATCAACAGGCAAGGACTATACATTACTTATGATCCATTATATTTGAACCAGCGGTTTGCATGCTAGTCTAGGTTAGGTTCGATGTTTGATCCTACCATATGTTTACAGCCTATTTCAAACCGATACAGCTATGTCCCTTCCCAGCAAACCTTGTACTGCTATGTTACTGTTGCTCGTTGCTCAGCCCCTGCTTAGTATGCATGCTTAGGATGCTACGATGTTACCCTGTTACTCCTTGGTTGGGCTATCGCATTATTATATTGTTGTTGATGATATGATTATTATAATGTTGACTATATTCGACGAAGGATGGAAGGTCTAGGCTATCCCGCCCCGACGCTTTGTTCCATTCGAGTCACCTAGGATCCGACTTCCGGGTATTGGTTTTACGACTGAGCGTGCCTAACCGCGTGTGGGATTTTATGGGGTCCCCTTTTCTTACCTACCTAGCTTCAAGCATTTCTAGTGGTGGCCCAAGATGATTTACCATTTGAAATCGTGTGTGTGCTGGTCAGCTGCCAGTAGTTTTTAAACCAACCCGGACCAGTGAGGACATAGTTCCCTTGCTGGCCCACTTTGTCCGGCTGAGGACCCGGTTTCCCATGTGTGATTAACCGGCTATCCAAACCTGCAACAGACGGTAGAGACCAGATCGAGAGAGCGGCCGGCTCCTGAGATGGATGTCGACTCACCGGGGGCCACCCGAATTTATTCGTTGTTAGTTAGAGGAACCTGTCGTTTCGGATCTCTTGGAACTAAATCATAAAATGGTTGCCTATAATGGGTAGCAACTGAGAGAGATGGGCGTGCGTGCGGAGCCTTGTAATGGGCAGTCGGTACACCCCTGCAGGGTTAAGTCTTTTCGATAAGCCGTGTCCACGGTTATGGACGACTTGAGACCTACTCCTTGTTCATAAACAACAACAACTGAGATAATCTTAAATAACTTCATCAACGTGTGTGTGTGCCTTGATTGCTTCTTCTTCGTCGGGATGCGAAGAGGAGGACAAGGATAGGATAGGTGTTATGATTGTGTAAGTAATTGATAGCAAGACTTGTTGGAGGCGATTCCTCATCGAATTCTTGGCTTCTTATCTTACTCTCTAGATCGTTAGCCACTTTATAAATGCTAGTGCGACAACAACCTCACCACTTACCCCTTCCTTACCGTAAACTACTAGTTGTCCTAGAATGACGAGTGATGAAGTCCTTGCTGGGTCAGATGACCACTACAGTTGGATGCTGAGTACCTCTGTACTCATGATACTACCCCCAAACTCTTTTCAGGGTTCTTGATCGACAACAGGTATGGTGATCGACGTTTCACGTGGAGACTCGACGACGACTAGTTAGGCGGATCCCGGCGGAGGGCCTGGACCCGTGTGGTTATGGGATCGATGTTTTTCAACTTGCCAGTAGGCTTTTGATTGTAGTCTGTACTCAGACATGTATCTTCCGCTGTTGTATTGTATTTGAGGCAGTTGTATGCCGATTGTATGAGATGTTGTATCCTGTATCTGTAATGTTGTGATATCATGTTGGAAATCAGGGGCATATGGCTTTGTCATATGTCGCGATGGGACCGATATGTGCTTCTTCTTCGGATCTGGGTGGAAACACCTAGATCTAGAACAGTACCGCATATCGGGCGTTACATGGAGTCACTAGCTACTACTTGGCCAAAGCAATAAACAACAACGGAGAACATGCAAGAATTACTTAGGGACAAAAATATGAAAGATAAGAACTAAATATATTACTCTATCACAAACTGAACATAGTCTCATAATCCATCAGATCCCAGCAAACTCAGTATAGCAACATCAGAAAGAATTACAAATGTGCCTTGATCATGTCGGGAAGCTCACACAGTCTACTCCATGAATAACAAAGAGGGGAGGAGAACATCACATAGCTACTGATCATGGACCCATGGTCCAAGGTAGACTACTCACGGATCATCCGGGAAGCGTCGATGGTGGAGGGGAAGCTCCTGGAGATCAATCCTCCCTCCGGCAGGGTGGCTGGAAGAGTTCTACTGGCGCTCCCGATCTTGGAAGTGCGGCGGCAGCGGAATAGAGGCGAGATCACGAAAACAGGTTCTATCTTCGGAAGAATCCCGTCACGGAGAATAAATAGGCGAAGGGGCAGCGAGGGGGGCCACCAAGTGCCTAGGCGGCCACCTGGAGTGGCCAGCCCCTGCTGGTGGCCCTCTGGCCCCACTTTGGTGATTCCGGAAGGTTCCAGTGCGCTGATTTTTTATCTGATTTTTCCCGAATTTTTGGAGAACTTTTAATATGGGGGAAACATGAAATAGAAAAACAACAGAAAACAGGAACTCAACATCCGCACTGGGGTGCATTGAGTTAATAAGTTAGTCCAAATATGATCAAAAGTATTTGAAAGTGTATCTAGATCATAGCAATATCACACAAAACATACATGGAGCAAGCAGAAATTATAGATACGTTTGGGACGTCTCAACATCCCCAAGCTTAACTCCTTCTCGTCCTCGAGTAGGTAAATGATAACAAGCATAATTTCCGTGGTGACATGCTAACAACCATATAAAAACTTTGAATGTAAAGAAATCAAGGTATGTGATTCAATTCAAGTCAAACAATCCAGAGTCTATATTAGCGTTGAAACAAGCAACATAAGAACATAAATGTGCAAGAGCTCTCGCTGTCTGTGACTCAAATGTCTCCGGATGGTGTTTGTCTGCAAGAAGGGTGAGATTGGAATATGAGAGAAAAATATATTTTTTGAGAACTCAATCTACTAAAGTTTCACACTTAGTCTTATTTGGAATCTTATCTTGACTCGTCGCCAGACCACTAGCCAGGTACAAGTCAATTTGATCCACTCCTTTTCGATATTTTGAGCACGCATGCAATGGATGAGCGTAAGCACAAGAGTTGACAGTTAGGACGGAAAAGAGAGAGATATGGTGGAGGAGGAAGACAAAAGATGTGTGAAAGGCTCACATCAATGAGGAAAATCATAGGCGAGTGAAGGCCAAATGATAGATACGATGTAGGAGTAGGGATTTCCATGCAACGGATGCACATATGAGCTAAGAAAAGATCTCCAATGGAACTAGTGCGGGTGCATCCAACTTGCTTGCTCAAGAAGACCTAGATCTCGTTTGAGGAGGCTCATCATTGGAATATACAAGCCAAGTTCTATAGTGTGAAGGGTCCCCACAAAGCTATATGCATATATGATCATCTCTATGGAGCACAAGATATAAGATGGAGAACGAGTTTGGATCTTTCAAAAGGAATAGTAGTGTTGCCCCTTTCTCTCTTTTTATTTCTTTTTCACTTTTTTCTATTTTTAGTATTTTTTGGTGGCCGCAATGGCTCTTTCTATTTAACTCTCATTTGTCCTCTTTGGGATATTTTAATTTTGTCCTCTTTGGGATCTTTTCCTCACTTAAGGGCAACACTCTATTTTACAAGAAGGTGTAGATGATCTTCACACTTTACAAGGTACTCAACATAAAGAATATGTAGCTATCATGATGTATGCAAATGTATGCCTCTGCCAGTGTAGCAGGAACATGTATGACATGAAGATCAAGTCATGAGAAGGTGGATGTTGCATGGCAATATATCTCGGAAAGGCTATGGAAATGCCTTGATAGGTAGGTATGGTGGATGTTTTGAGGAAATATATAGGGAGGTTTATGATGACAGAGCGTATCATGCCGGCGAAGTGGACGTCAACTCTCGGAGTGAGAAGAGGACAATGAATGGTACCGAAGAGGCTAGCAAATATGAGGAGGTGGAAGTGTCAACTTTCAATACATACATTAGTCCAAAGAACTCATGCACTTATTATCGGTAACTCTCAATCTAATAAGGAGGTTCACAAAGAGAAAAGTACCCCGAGGAGGAGTGTATGGGGTTTTGGTTATCCTTGCGCATCCTCGACTCATGGTACGTGAGTGTTCTCTAATATCCGATCCCTCCAAAGATTAGTGGTCCATCTAGTAGCTAGATTTTTCAATTATTTTTTGTAGATTTTGAAAATAAGCACGGATTGCCAAAAATACGACTCCTATCACTAATAGGCTAGAGCTATTGACACCAAAATTTCAAACATTACTCACAACAATACCTCAAAACTATTGCAAGTTACTACTACAATTGAATAACAACCTCAATTACCTACTTCAAGACAAGACACAACTCAGTGCAACAACCAACTCTCTTAACAAGATAAGCATGAAAACTAAAGAGAGTTATAGAAACAAACTAAACAAAAGCTAAACCTCTTGAAAAAGACCAACAAGAAAACTAAGAGCTAAACATGGCAGCAGCTACGAAAAGATAAAGAACACACAATAAAAGAAAGATAGGCATGAAAATCCTATGATGTGTTCTTGATTGAAGTGGTGCGTGTTTATCTCCCACACAAAGTAAGTTGGGTTCTAACTTGTTATGAATAACAAGGAAATCTAAAGTAAACTAAAGAGGAAACCTAAGAGCAAGACGCTCCAAGCATAGCACATAACGCATGAAGTGATAAAAATATAGTGAGACAGAGGACGGACTGATGATTATTGATGGAGAGGGGGATGCACGGGGGCATCCCCAAGCTTAGACGCTTGAGTCTCCTTGAATATTTATTGGGGATGCATGGGGACATCCCCAAGCTTGACCTTTTGACACTCCCGGATCTTCTTTCATCATCTTCCCTCGCACACTTGAAAACTCCCTTCATACATAACTCATCATAAGCTGATTAGAGAGTTTAGTACACGTAATGAAATAATTTTTCCCTATTGGAAATAAATATATTCTTGAAGAGCTGATGTTTATTAAGATTTACAAAAAGTTTTTGCAAAGAAAAAGCAAGATTAAGGTTTGGAAAAGTAAGGAAAGGCAAAACATGGTTGAATCCGTGAAAAACAGAACAACAGGTAGTAAATAATTTTTTCGGGGTACTTCTGCAACTTAAATCAAAAAACTCAGAACAAACACTCGAAATTTAATTGTATAGAGCACGCTGTCAAATAAAATTCAACAACTTTTGAACTTTCTTGCAATCGGTGGCTAAACTTGGCACAAAGCTTGAAAATAAAGATACAATGATGTTGCTACAGTAGTAACAATCATCAAGACAACTAAAAGCAGAAGTAGAAACAGCTTGGGTTGCCTCCCAACATGCGCTTTCTTTTACGACTTTAAGCTAGGCAAGAAGATCATAAAAGATGCTCTCATTAACATAAGGATTGAAAAAAAAGAGAGCATCAAGAAGAAAATATGAAACACGTTTTTAAGCCTAACCCACTTTCTATGCCTAGGAAACTTGTAAACAAATAAATCATGAAAGGACAAAGTAATGAGCATAGGAAGGTAAAAGAAGAAGAACTTCAAAAGTTTCAACTTAGAGAGAGGTGTTTTTGTCCCATGGAAGCTTCTATAACCAAACTTTCCTCTCTCCAAGTAATTTTAATTAGTATCATGAACAACATCAAGAATATAACTATCACATAAATCATGTTGTTCATGACCTACAAGGACACGTGTATTGTTTTCAACACTGTTTTTAGGATCATCACACTACTAGGAAAAGGCCTTATAGTGGCGTCCTTTTTTGCCTTTAGTGGCGCATTTCAAATGCGCCACTAAGGACAAGCCACTAATAAGGCCTTAATAGTGGCGCATTCCCCTAAAACTCTTATGCGTGGCGCATTTCGAAATGCGCCACCCATAAGCCATTATGGGTGGCGCATTCTGAAAATGTGTCACCCATAAGAGTCTTAGGGGTGACGCATTCTGAAAATGCGACACTATTAAAAAAAATTAAATTTTGAATCTGGACCGAGAAAACAATTTTATAATTTTTTTCTTAATCTCCGGTTATTATGCTTAATGCTCGGTCACTATGCTTAATCTCAAGTCAAAATTCCCCGAGGGTCACCCATCCTAGCACGACTCCAACCCCAGCGCGCTTAACTTCTCGATTCTATTCAACTCCCACTCCAGCTCACCTAGTAGGCACTTGTTGATATATCTATCATATAAATCCTATTGAACCATGTTGATGTTCATGGGTGTGCTAAAATTTTCAATATTTTTTTGAAACTGTCTCGATGGGACCATTAGCATATTTTGAACTTTTAAAAAAAATTGAAAATAAAAATTTAAGATTTTTATTATTTTTAATTTTTTTAATGTTACTAGCTAAAGTTTTCAACTTTTTTTTGAAACTTCCCGATCGATCCTCTAGCCTATTTTAATTTTTTTTAAATAAAAATTAATTTAAAAAATTAATTTTTTTCTGTCACTAGTGGCGCATTTCATAGAAAATGCGCCACTACTAAGTTCAAACTTTTTTTCATTTTTTGTCTCCAAATCTTCAAATGCTCGTAACTTTTATTCTGTTATGTTTTTGAGGATTCTAAAAATGTTCAACGGGTTTCAACTTGTTGAATTTGAATATAACTTTTCGAGTAGATGATTTTTCATATAAAAAACTTTTTCATCGGAGGTCGTATGCAAAAGTTATGCCCATTTTACAAAATTCTCGAGAGATTTAAAAAAAAGTCGAAATTCATATTTGTAAATTTTCCTAACAACTAGACCACATATCATATCGGAAACGTATTTTCTTTTATTTTTTTTTGACATTTCTATCATTTTATTTTATTATTTTTCAAATTGAAAAGGAGGTCCACCGGGGGGTGTATTTGGGAATTTTCCCTCATAGTTTTTGCTTAGTAGTGGCGCATATGCAAGATGCGCCACCTCTAAGAGCTTATGGGTGGCGCATTCTGAATGCGGCACTAATAATTCCTTAGGGGTGGCGCATTCTGGGCATTTCCAGAATGCGCCACCCATAAGCTCTTAGGGGTGGCACATTTCCAAAATGCGCCACCTATAAGGTTCTTAGGGGTGGCCCATTTCTCCAAATGCGCCACGTATAAGGGGATCCAGGGCTGGCCCACTCTTAGGGGTGGCACATTTTTAAAAATGCGCCAGTTATAAGAGCTCATGGATGGCACATTTTTTACCAGTGCTCCACCCCTTACAACATAGTGGCGCATTACATATAAAATGCGCCACTAATAAGGTTTCCATGTATAGCTATTTCTCTAGTAGTGTCAGATAGATGCAACCCATCACATTGAGCCTTAATAAGAGGACAATTCTCCGGAATATGAGTTGGAGATTTCAAAAGGCTAATAGGACAATCAAGTGTGGGTGAATTAGCAACAATTTCATTCTTAACATAAGGAACTATAACAATTTCATCTTCGCAAGCATAATCCATATTGGGATCATGGCCATCAACAAAGCAAGTATCAAAATCTTCAGAAAGGGATATTTAAAGTGAGTCCTCAGAATCATGGGATTCCTCATCAAAGCAATCATTAGCCTCATCTTGTGCAGCAAACATTTTTTTTAAATCCTCAGTATAAGCATTTGAAGTATAATTCTCGAAGCAATAAGCAAAACCTGCAAAGTTTTCGGACTTCTGAATAGTATCGTAATAATTTTCAATCAAAGAAGCAATCTCATAAGCACCTTTAAAAGCAACTCTTCAATCTTTTCAACATCAAAGTAATCATAAACACCTTTAGCATAAGAACATAAGATCTCATTTTCATTAAACTCACATTGGAAAGGAAGGTCCTTACGATCTATATTAGAGCAGCAAGTCAAATAGTAAATTTGGCATAAACACTCAGCATAGCAATAAGATGTTTGTACTTGATCCCATAAGTGTTTCCCTTTCTGAGATAAGCGGCGCTGCGTACAATGAGCATGCTCATCCAATGATTTCACCTCAACCAAGTCGGTTGGGTTTTTAGCGCGAGAAAAAATTGATCGAAGACGATCCAAGTGAAACATGTTCATCCTACCATATTTGGGGGGTTCCACACCCATGGTAAAGATAGCATCAGTAGGAAGACAAAGGCAAATATTAAAGGTAGCAACTATTTTTTTGTTTTTCATATAAGACTCTAAGATAAAAACTAGAAATTAAACTAACAAGACTAAAAATCCAAGATAAAAGATAGCGTATAACTCCCCTATCTTGAAGATTGGTGTCCCCGGCAACGGAGCCAGAAAGTTGCTTGTTGTGCGGGAGAAGATAATGGTTTCTCGCCCTTTGTTGGTTACCCCAAGTGGAAGGTGAGATGTAGGATAGCAACAAAGTTCCCCTATGTAGAGGATAAGGTTTGTCTCCCGTAGGACTCCAAAAGCGGCAAAGTAGGTGACAACTGCGCTAGAAATTTAGCGGTTGACGTGGACCTGCACACACAACAAATAACTTTGCTCCCAACGAAGTTCATAGAGGTTGTCAATCTCTCTGGTCTTGTTGTTTACAAAGGATCAAACACAAGGGATAATGATAATGATAGCTACTGGAAAGTAAAAGGAGAAAATAAATTGAGCGTGTAAACAGTGATGAGAATATGGACCGGGGTCCCATGATGTTCACTAGTGATGTCTCCCTCCCAAAAGACGATAAAAGTGCTATGCGAGGTAAACAAATCATAGATGGGCAATTGACAAGATTAAAAACGCACCGCAATGCTAACTATGCTACAAAGAAAGGAAGAGGCTCAAAAGCATGGGCGGTACGCCAAAATAAGTAGAACGAAATTCAACTGCATCTACTACTAATCATCCACCTTGAGATATCTTCAGAACATCTCGCTGGTATTAAGTTCCGAGCCCCACCGAAAGTGTAAACCCAAAGCAATAGACAACTGCATTAAAAGAACTTTGCATAAAGTAAAAAATCCTTGCAATCGCGGTTACAAGCACCGTTGTTTCCCCCTTGTGGAAACAACACATCCCCTAGACTCATGTTTCTGTCACTCAAGCGTGTCATCAGGGGGCATGAACCCACAATCGAGCATAACGTTATGTCTTGGAGTCACTACCTACTACTTGGCAAAAGCAATAAACAACAACGGAGAACATGCAAGAATTACTTAGGAACAAAAATAGAAAAGATAAGAACCAAATATATTACTCTAGAATAAACTGAACATAGTCTCATAATCCATCAGATCCCAGCAAACTCAGCATAGCAACAACAGAAAGAATTACATATGTGCCTTGATCATGTAGGGAAGCTCACAAGGTCTAGTCCATGAAGAACAAAGAGGGGAGGAGAACATCACATAGCTACTGATCATGGACCCAAGGTCCAAGGTAGAATACTCACAGCTCATCCGGGAAGCGTCCATGGTGGAGGGTAAGCTCCCGGAGGTCAATCCTCCCTTCGGGAGGGTGCCGGGAAGAGGTCTGCTGGCGCTCCCGATCTTGGAAGCACATCGGCGGTGGAACAGAGGCGAGATCGCGAAAAAGGGTTCTATCTTCGGAAGAATCCCATCACGGAGAATGAATATGCGAAGGGGGGCCACCAGGTGCCTAGGCGGCCACCTGGCGCGGCCACCCCCTAGGGCACGCCACCAGGGCGCCTAGGCCCCTGGTGGTGGCCCATTGGCCCCACTTTGGCGATTCCGGAAGGTTCCGGTGCGCTGATTTTTATCTGATTTTTCCCGAATTTTTGGAACACTTTTAATAGGGGGGGAACCTGAAATAGAAAAATAGCAGAAAACAGGAACTGGCACTGGGGGGCACTGAGATAATAAGTTAGTCCAAATATGATCAAAAGTGTATCTAGATCATAGGAATATCACACAAAACATGCATGGAGCAAGCAGAAATTACAGATACGTTTGGGACGTATCACCAGGAGGCCAGGTTGCATGGCCTCCCCTGGCCGCGCTCACCTTGAGCGTTGTGGCGTGGTCGGGATGGCCGAAGAGGCAACAATGGCGACGAATTCCTCGTCGGAGCCCACGGCGGCCGGCGAGATGGCGATGTCGATTGCGGCGGTAAGAGATCCTCCAGGCGCGCAATCTTTTGAATGTTGGCGAAGACGTCCACGGCGATCTTGCTGGACAAGGTGGCTTGGATTCTCAGCGACGATGGCTACGCTGGTGCGGCGGCGTGCTCCGGCGCGAGCTTCGGGCGGGGAAGAGAATGAGCAGGAGAGAGGAGGAGGGTAAGCCAGAGGAGGGGGAAAGGATGCACGACCTCTCAGGCGTCTCCATGGCGCAAGGGGAAGGCCTCGGAGGCTTCTGCGTGTCCAGGGCATGTCGACGACGTCGGCATGGACGCCACCGAGGTGCTTGGCTCGGCGGGGAGGAAGACGCCAAGAGGGGCTGGGCTGGGCCATGCTTGCTGGGCTGTTGGGAGGTAAGTTGGTCCTGTTTTCCTAGGTAAGTCCTTCTCCTTTTATTTCTTTTTCTTTTCTATTTCTTTCATGTTATTTGTTTTGCTTTGTTAAAATAAATATCTAGGAATTTTCTAAAATTCTCAAATCTTTTATATGGCATTACATGACCAGTAGCTAGTCATATCCAGAGTTTGAATTTTTTTGAAATTCAAATAGGCGTATTTATTTAGTTCCAAGCTCCTGTTTGAATATTTGAAAAATCTATGAGCATTGGTATGAATCCAAATCACTTGATATGTGATCACACTCAATTATGAGACTTTAAAAAAATGCAAAAGGAATGTTTGGAGCAACTTTTATTGTGGCCATTTGAATTAAATTCATCTGAGGGTGTTCCCTCTCCCATTTCAATTTCAATTTGAACATTTTGTCATGATGCAAGGTTGATGCTAAACCCTAGCACATACTTAACATAGGGTTCTAACAACTCGCCCCCACTAAAAAGAATCTCGTCCCGAGATTCAGAAGTCATCAGGAGGAACGTGGGGTACTCGGCACTGAGACGGTCTTCTCTTCCCCACGTGTCTTCTTTCTCAGAGTGGTGTTACCATTGCACTTTCAAAAACTTAATCTTCTGACGGCGAGTGACACGCTCTGTGGAATCAAGAATACGAACGGGGTATTCTCGATAAGAAAGGTCATCTAGGAGATCAAGTGTTTCATGGTCGACTTCGCGGATGAGGTCCTTGAAGCAACGCCCGTGTTGTGACACATGGAATACATCATGTACTCGGGAAAGGTGCGGGGGTAGTTCAAGATGGTAGGAAACTTCTCCATGTTTAGCAAGAATGCAGAAAGGTTCGATGTAACGTGAGGCCAACTTGCCTTTGATACCGAATCGTTGGGTTCCCTTCAGAGGAGTAACCCGAAGGTAAGCCTTCTCATCCAGATTGTAGCTTTCTTGCCTATGATGACGATCATAGTAGCCTTTCTGACGGGACTGGGAGGCTTTCAATTGATCGCGAATAATGTGAACTTGCTCTTCTGCTTCCTTGATCATATCGGATCCAAAGAATTTTCTTTCACCAGTTTAGGGGTGTTCGACATATTCTTCCATAGAGGAGTTCAAAAGGAGCCATGTTCAGACTAGACTGGAAACTATTGTTATAAGAAAATTCAGCGAATGGAAGAGACTTCTCCCAATTCTTTCCGAAAGAGATAACACAAGATCTGAGGTTTTCTTCGATAATTTGGTTAACCCTTTCGACTTGACCGCTAGACTGAGGATGGAAAGTTCTGCTAAAGGAGAGATGAGTTCCCATAGCATTCTGGAAGCTTTGCCAGAATCTAGAGGTGAAAAGGCTACCACGATTAGAATTGATTTCCACAGGAACACCATGAAGAGACAAGATTCTAGGGACATACAAGTCCACTAACTGGCTAGCAGTTATAGACTCACGAACAAGAAGGAAGTGAGCAACTTTTGAAAGTCGATAAATGACAACGAAGATGGCATCATTTCTTTTCTGGATTTTTGGAAATCCAGTGATGAAATACATACTGACTTTGTCCCATTTCCACTCGAGAATAGGAAATGGTTGAAGAGTACCAGCAGGTCTTTGGTGTTCGGCCTTAATGAGACAACAAATATCACATTCGGCAACATATCAAGCAATGTCTCTCTTCATCCTAGTCTACCAAAATCTCCACCATAGATCTCGGTACATCTTGGTGCTACCGGGATGAATCGAGAGGTGAGTGTCATGGGCTTCTTTAAGGATGAGTTGCCTTAGATCCCTATTCTTAGGTACTACCAAAAGATTTTCAAAGAATATCGTTCCTTTACTATCTGTGGAAAAACATTTTGCAACTCCTCTAGCAATGTTCTCCTTGATCCGGCGAACACCTTGTGCACGCCTTTGGGCAACTATGATTTGATCCTCAAGAGTTGGTTTCGCCACCAGGTAGAAAGAAATCCATGAGGACAATCTCAAGATTGAGTTTTCGAAATTCCTCATGAAGAGGTGCTTGACACTGTTGTAACATGAGGTTGTTACAAGACGACTTATGACTTAGTGCATCAGCCATGACATTGGCCTTGCCTGGGGTGTAATTGATTCCTACGTCGTAATCTTTTATCAACTCCATCCAGTGTATTTCCCTGAGATTAAGATCTGGCTGGGTGAATATGTATTTGATGCTTTGGTGATCAGAATAGATCTGGCAATGATTAGCAAGGAGGTACTGTCGCCAAGTTTTTAAGGCATGAACTACGGCAGCGAGTTCATGATCATGGGTAGGACAATTCTCTTCATGTGGACGCAACTGGTGTGACGCATAAGCTACCACATGTCAATCTTGCATAAGTATGCATCCTAACCCTTGCCGTGAGGCATCACAATAGATCTCGAAATCCTTTTTGGTGTCTGGAGGTGCAAGTACGGGTGCAGAAGTCAATCTTCTTCTAAGCTCTCGAAAGATTTCCTCACACTTGGGGGTCCATTCGAATTTCTTATCTTTCTTGAGGAGTTCGGTTAGAGGCTTTGCAACTTTGGAGAAGTTCTCAACGAAGCTGCGACAATAGTTTGCTAAGCCAAGAAAACTCCTAACTTGCTTAACCGATTCAGGTGGAGTCCAGTCAAGGACGACCTGAACTCTCTCGGGATTCACAGCATTGCCTTTGGCAGAAATCACGTGGCCTAAGTAGGTCACTTCTGGTAGACAAAATTCGCACTTAGAGAACTTGGCATAAAGGAGGTGCTCTCGAAGTTTCATCAATACCAACCTAAGATGTTCTGCGTGCTCTTCTTCGTTCTTCGAGTAGATGAGGATGTCATCAAGATAAACTACAAAAAATATATCTAAGTACTCCATGAAGATCAAATTCATCAAACGCGAGAAAGTGGCGGGGGCATTGGTTAAACCAAAGGACATGACGGTGAAATCGTAAATACCATATCGAGTAGTGAAAGCCGTCTTGGGACCGTCCTCATTTAGTATTTTGATTTGATGATAGCCCACCCGGCCATTCTCCCTTCCCCACCAGCCCCCGTCCCCTCCGTCACCTGCCCCGTCGCCGTGGCGAGCTCGCCGTGGCGGGGACGTCTGCCGGCCGCCCCCACCTCCCCTGTGCCTCGGACGCGATAAGGACGCCCCCGCGCACCTCCTGGACATGCCCCTCCTCCATTTCCTCTCCTCCTCTTCTCGCAGTCGTCGGGGAAGATCCCACCCGAGCCGCCGTCGCCATGGCCGTGAGCTCACGCGGCCAGTGAGCTCGCGTCGCCACACCACCTTGTCCAGCGTGTTCCACGTCGTCGGCTTCGTCTCCTAGCGCAAGGAATCGAGATCGGAGCCACTACGTCGAGCGCACGGTCAACTTCCCCAACTCCGGCCGCCGCGACGTCGCAGAGGGAATTCGCCGCCGTCGATAGGCCATCGAGCCCACTGCCACCACTGCTGCACTCCTGGTGAGCTTCTACGCCTCCCCCAACTCCCCGACGAGCAGATAGTGCCCTGTAGCCCACCCTGCCATTAGGGAAGCAAGCTCGCGTCACTTCGCGCGCGATGCTTCCAGGGACCGTTTCGCGTAGTACATGGTCCAGTTTTCTAGCTGTGGCGTCGTCGCCGTCGAGCTCTCGTACTACACCTCCGCCTCGCACGTCGCCGTCGACGGTTCCGGCGACCCCAAGCCACCGCACCGCCACCAAACTCCTCCCCGTGGTCGTCCGCGTCGATTGGTACCAGCCGCGCCTCCTCCCGTGCACCACAGCGAGGGCAGCATCAACCTCGCCGGCGTTCTGCCGCCGCCTAACCTCCGGTGAGGCTGCCCCTTGGGCCCCGCCTGTCGGGTTCTCTGTTAGAGGCTAATGAGTCACTGACAACCGGGCCCCACCTCCTGCTAATTATCTCTGTTGGGACTAACAGAAAAATAACCATTTGGTTAATATGTCTCACTGACAGTGGGCCCTGTCCATTTAACTTAATTAAACAAGTTTAATTGACACTGGAGTCAATGACACCTGGGCCCCCTTTGTCAGTTTGATTTTTTTTAAGAATTTAAAACAAATTCCAGAGGTTGACATGTGGGTCCAGAGGCTATTTCTCATTTAATAAAATGTTTTATAAATAAACAGAGGCTGACATGTGGGTCCCACATGTCAGGCACTGTTTTGGATAATGTTTTGGATAATGTTCTAGATAATGTTTAATAAATAATAAAAGAAATTCAGAAAATCATTTAAATGATTTAAAACTTTGATATTCAATAACTTTTAAACCGTAACTCGGATTCAAAAACTTTATACATGAAAATTGATCAGAAAAATATAACGAATACGAATACGCTATCCGTATGCCTATCACACCCCTCTAACACAACGAACATCGAACCGTCCCCCTCCGGACCGGAAGTCCGATAAATTGTCCGGTACTGCTAAAGTACCCGGATGAATTTATTCCGTACACGGATATTTCTCAGAATAGATCAACTAGCACGGATACACCCCCTTATGTTTGTCCGGTACCCACGACACCTCCGGCTTGATCCTTCCCCCTCCGGACACCTTGTCCGATAATCACCCGGAGCCGGTAGTTCATTCTCAGATGAATTTCCGTTCCGAGCAACGTGCATTGCACTGCGTTAGAACACCGTTAACATTCCTTCCGTCTTGTCATGCATCTGTTTGTATATTCTTGCTGTGTATTTACTGTTTCTTCCCCCTTAATCTCCGGTAGACCCCGCTGCTGCCTTCGACTACACCGCTGCTGAGTACGACTACTTCGTCGACGACCCTACTACTACCGTCGAGCTTCCAGGCAAGCAGAGCCATTCTCTTCCCCAGATATCGCCTATCTTTCCGTACTTTTCTTGCACTAGGCATTGTTACTGCTGCTGCTACGATTACAATCCTATTCAACTGCATAGCCTGATTTTTGTCGCCCCTTGATGTGCCTTCCTTTATCCTATGCTGCCTATTATTATTATTATGCATTATTCAGCAGTGAGCCCTGCGCATTGTTAGCTAGGATTAGATAGAGGGCCGTGATCACTCAGGGGAGTGAACGCGGATACAAATATTATAACTGCACAGGTACGGTACAATGCAGACACCGTCTAAGGCCCTATCTGGGTTATGCCTAGTCACCTCAAGTGTGAGCTATCAAGGAGTAATCCTTGTACTCCACTCGAGGCTGACTTTGTCTTACCGCAATAGGGTCCTGCACGGCGATTGTCCTTGAGGTAAGAAGTCGGGCGACCCAACGGTGCCCGCGAGAGGTATTGCGACGGGACGACAGGGAGGGTACGACCAGTGTACCGGTGTGCTTGGCCCCTGATCGTTGGCCGCGAGAGTTACCGAACCACGAAAGTCGAGCTCCTCCAGGAGCACACGCGAGAAAAGTTAAGGAGACGGTTCACCTTGTTGGTAACCACTGTGACTCGGTGGGACGACAGGGCAGGCACCAATGTACTGGTGGTCCTGGCTGTTGTCGTTGTCCGCGGGTCAGTTAAGTCGAGGCAACGATAACGGTTGTCTCGCAGGTTAAATAAAACGCTAAATGGTTCGGTGAATGTCTTGAGTTGGCTATATGCCATGAACGCACTACCTACCCGTGGGAATTACGAGTTTATGGGCTCCTCTGCTTCGTAGTGTCGTCCGAGGACTCTTCAGACGTCAGCAGTACCGCCGGCTGATTGCCGGGAAGTGCGCTGTCTTCTTGGCTCAAGCTGTGTTGTTTTTGTTACGGCTTCCCAGCCACCCACGCACCGTGCAGGAGTACGTCAGGGTTGGGGTCCAAGGCCCTGAGTACTTAGGATTTAGACCGGCGGATGGCCTCTCTGTTAAGTTTGAGAGATGGGCTATGAAGTGTCGGATAGCCTCGGTGGAGCGTTCCCTAACAAGGTTCCCGCCAGCCTGGAGATCCGTGCGTGTAGCGTAACACAAGTGCACCCCTGCAGGGAAGATTAATCTATTCGAATAGCCGTGTCCACGGTAACAGGACGCTTTATGCTGAAGCTGGATCTTACCACTAGAAACTATTATTATTAAACTGTATGGTTCCGGGTTCTCTTCCTCGCGGGGATGTCGAGGAGGTGAACTCGGAGGCATTGTTAATTATTACAACTTATTATTATACAATGCTGCAGCAACTTCTGCTGCATTGTTACTTTATGCTTTATATAAACTGTTGGCTGATTCTTACCTCCTGCTGCAAGACACCGTCGGAAGATGCTAGTCTTCGTTAGGCCTAGCTTCTTACCCTTGCTCTGGATTTCTGTCTTTCAGTCCACTATATACAGCCTCTTCTTTCCGCTGATACAATGCATAATGCTTAGTAGCGGACGTAAGACTCGCGGGTATACTAGATACTCACCTGCTTTATTTCCTTTACTGTTTTGCCTGATCGGCCGCTGCAGCCGACGTTGGAGCCCAGGAGCAGGAGTACCCCGGAGGCGCCTACTACGACGTCGAGTTCCCCGTTGACCAGGAGTAGTTCGGTGGATCCCAGGCAGGAGGCCTCGCCTTTTCGATCTGTATCTCTGATGTGATTTGTGCTAGCCTTCTTAAGGAAAAACTTGACTAACTATGTTTGTACTCAGATACTATGGCTTGTATGACTTATGTATTCGGGTCCGCGTGACCCCCTCTATTGTAACATATTTGTTTATCCTTTTGTGTTTAGTGTTGTGCTGTGATATTATCACCGTGGCACCCTAATCTCAGCCGTGTACCCTGCGTGTATGATTACTGTACACGGATTGATTTTGGGGGCGTCACAAGTTGGTATCAGAGCCGACTGCCTGTAGGAAGCCACCCCACCACTACTTGGTCGATGTTGAGTCTAGACTTTGAAAAACTATTTTTCTAACTTAATATTTGGCTTACGGGCCCACATCGATGTCACTACGTGTGATATCTATGGTATTAGGATCCTTTTCTCCTTACCTATGCTCTGGGAATCTGCTCTCTTATCCTTGCTGGTAAGTTTTACAAAAGCTGACATTTGGATCACGTTCTCTTGATTCCACCCGGCGTTTTTGGTGCTTCCCTCATTGATTGAGTCGTGTCGCAGGAGTCGTACCACAGATCCCGGACCGCGGATCCCATTCTCATTCTGGGCAGGCCGTGCGTTCTATGGCATCAACTCCTGTGGCCAACATTTTTCCTGCGGCGTGATTGACATAGTTGAATCTATGTCGCGTCGTGTAATTCTAACCGCGGTCTGCGCGCCGCCTAGTGAGTCCTTTTTCCTTAATTTCTATGATGTTACGCTGCCCGATTTTCGATTGACTCTGTGTGTGAATGTGTATGTCTTATATGACTACTCCTATATTTATCCGCGCCTCCTTTTCCGTTGTCGTTTTACTTCGGGCTTGATTCCGGTATCTCGTTAAATTTTCGTCGCTGAAATACCCCTGTTAAATTCTAGCAGGATGGCTGGTGGTGGGGGTCGTGGACGTGGTCGGGGTGCCAACGACCCACCTCCGCCGCCGGATTACATGGCCGCGATGATGCAGCAGTTTGAGATGAACTGTCAGTTCATGCAGAATATCATGGCTCAGTTCCCCCAGCCGAACCAGAATGGGCACCACCATCAGCAGGCCACCGTGACTCTGCACGACTTCACCCGCCTCAACCCTACTATGTTCCGCAACACTGTTCAGCCGTTGGATGCTGATGACTGGCTTCGCGACATCACTCACGAGCTGGAGTCTGCTAATGTTGATCCAGCCGACTATGTGAACTTTGCGTCTTATCATCTGAAAGGCACCGCTGCTCAGTGGTGGAGCACCCACAAGCGTTCCCTGCTAGTTTACTTGGGATGAGTTTCAGTCTGCCTTCCGCGCCCGCTACATTCCTCAGGGGATCATGGATCGTAAGGCGGAAGAGTTCCGCAACCTCACTCAGGGCGACATGACTGTTGAAGCCTATCAGCGCGAGTTCCTCAACCTCTCTCGCTATGCGGAAGGAGAGATCACCACTGATGCTCGCAGGCAGCAGAAGTTCCGTCGTGGCCTCAACCCAGACCTCAGGCTTGTTCTTGCCGTTCATGATTTCGCCAACTTCGCCACCATGGTGAACAAGGCTATCACCGTCGAGACTGCCCAGATGGAACACAAGACCTCTCTGAAGCGTTATCGTGACGTTGGCTCATCTTCGAGCGCAACGCAGAAGCGTCGTATCTGGCTCCCTACCAGTGTGACCCATTCACCTGTCCCTGCTCCAAGGCCGTCTTATGCTGCACCCCGTCTGCCTCCTCCACCGCAGATGCCAAGAGCTTTGCCTGCACCACCCAATGCTACTCCCCTTCGTCCTCAGGATGGATTATGCTTCACGTGCCGCCAACCTGGGCATTTTTCCAGGGAGTGCCCCCGGAAACAGAAGCAACTGGTAGTTCACCCCGCTGGCCGTGGAAATGGCCGTGGCAACAACAGGACCCCCAACTATAATACTGGGTCTACTGCTCATGCTCGTGGACATGTTTACAACATTAATGTGGAAGAAGCTCAGGAACAACCCGCTACCGTGATGGGTACCCTTCTCGTTAATTCCGCTCCTTCTACTTTTTTATTTGATTCAGGAGCATCGCATTCATTCATGTCGGAAGCATTTGCGTTATCGCGTAACATTACGTTTGAGAAGATGAACCCACCGATGGTTGTCCGCACCCCTGGAGGCTGTTGCCAAACCTCCATGATGGTACGCGATGTCACCATTGACGTCGAAGGGATTATATTCCTTGTGTCCCCCATCATCCTGAAAACCTCCACCATAGACCTAATTCTGGGCATGGATTGGTTGAAAGTTCACGATGCCGCACTCTATTGTGGCACCAAGTCTGTCCAACTTTTTCACCCCTCCGGCGAGATTGTTAACCACACCACCCGAGTTACCCGTAATGCTGAAACACAGATATTGATGATGAATGCTTTAAATGCTGCCCCCCTCGAAGGCATTGAGAACGTTCCGGTCGTTCGCGATTATCCCGACGTCTTCCCCGAAGAACTGCCGGGAATACCCCCGGTCAGAGAAGTTGAATTTGTCATCGACTTGAAGCCCGGCACCACCCTTATTGCCAAGCGTCCTTACAAGATGCCGCCACATGAACTCCTTGAGCTTAAGGAGGAAATCGACAAGGCACTTCAGAAAGGATTCATTCGCCCCAGTTCCTCAGCTTGGGGAGCACCTTCGCTCTTTGTCAAGAAGAGCGATGGGACAAACCGATTGGTCCAAGATTATCGGCCCATTAACCAAGCCACCATCCAGAACAAATACCCACTTCCCCGGATCAAAGATCTGTATGATCAACTTGCCGGATCCAAGGTGTTTTCTAAACTCGACTTGAGGTTGGGTTATCACCAAATCCGATTCCGTGATGAGGACATTCCGAAGACTGCATTCATTACTCGCTATGGTTCATACGAGTACACCGTCATGTCCTTTGGCTTAACCAATGCTCCAGCCACCTTCTCCAGATTGATGAATTATATTTTCATGGAGTACCTCGACCAGTTCGTCGTGGTTTATCTGGATGATATATTGATATATTCCAAGAATGAAGAAGAACATGCTGAACATCTTCGTCTTATACTGGAGAAGCTTCAAGAACACAAACTCTACGCTAAGTATTCTAAGTGTGAGTTATGGCTTCCTGAAGTAACCTACCTTGGGCATGTGATTTCGAAGGATGGCATTTCCGTCACCCCCGAATGTATCCAGGCTATTCTTGACTGGACTCCTCCCAAGACCGTCAAGCAAGTCCGCAGTTTCCTCGGGGTCGCTAGCTATTGCCGCCGTTTCTTCAAGAATTTCTCCAAGATTGCCAGGCCTCTGACTAATCTGCTTCACAAAGGTGTCAAGTTTGAGTGGACAGATAAATGTCAAGAAAGTTTCCAAGAGCTCAAGGACAAGCTAACTTCTCCCCCGGTGCTCGCTGCCCCGGATACTCAGAAGGACTTTGTGATATATTGCGACGCGTCTCGTCAAGGATTAGGCTGTGTTCTAATGCAAGAGTGCAAAGGGATTGCTTATGGCTCTCGTCAGTTGCGTGCTCACGAAGACAAATATCCAACACATGATCTCGAATTGGCAGCAATAATTTATGCATTGAAGCTGTGGCGACATTACCTCGTTGGTAACCGTTGCGAGATCTACACCGACCACCAAAGCCTGAAATACTTGTTTACTCAGCCCGACCTGAATCTCCGCAAACAAAGATGGCTCGAGACAATAGCCGATTTCAACATGGATATTCATTACACCCCTGGCAAGGCTAATGTGATGGCCGATGCTTTGAGCCGTAAAGCTTACTGTAGTGAACTTGAAGTTCAAGTACAACAACCACTTCTGTATGAAGATTTTCAAAGGTTAAACCTCGAGATTGTTCCTCAAGGTTATGCAAATAACCTGGTTATCGAACCGGATCTCGTCAAATCCGTCAAGGGTATACAGTTTTATGATGATTTCGTACACAAGATTAAGCGCGATATGGCCAATGGGAGACCCTCACCCTTCACCGTTGATAGCAAAGGTGCGGCGTTCTACCAGAACCGTTTAGTGGTTAATCACAGCAAGGGCAGGCATGAGAACCTGGATATGACCCCGAAGGTCATGAGAGCGGCTCACGATACCCCGTTGTCCATTCATCCTGGAAGCACCAAGATGTACCAAGACATTCGTCAGCAATTCTCGTGGCCTAACAAGAAGCAAGACATTGCCAGATATGTTTCTGAATGTGACGTTTTCCGTCGCGTCAAGGCAGAACATCAAAGACCTGCTGGAACTCTAAAACCACTCTCTATTCCTGAATGGAAGTGGGACAAGATCGAGATGGACTTCGTCACCGGTTTTCCCCGATCACAGAAGGGTCATGATGCCATCTTTGTCGTCATCGACCGATTCTCCAAGGTTGTCCACTTTCTGCCAGTCAAGGAGACGATCTCTGCTAGTCAGTTAGCAGACTTGTATGTTTCCAGAATTGTGTCCCTCCATGGTATTCCGCTGGAGATCAGTTCAGACCGTGGCAGCATTTTCACCTCAAGATTCTGGGATAGTTTCCAAGAAGCTATGGGAACTCATCTAAATTTCAGCACCGCTTATCACCCCCAGTCGCAAGGACAGGTCGAACGAGTCAACCAAGTGCTTGAAGATATGCTTTGAGCTTGTGTCATCTCATTCGGTAAGAAATGGGGGGAATCTCTTCCATTTGCTGAATTCTCGTACAACAATAGCTATCAAGCCAGTCTGAAGATGGCACCCTTTGAAGTCCTCTATGGACGTAAGTGTCGAACCCCTCTGAATTGGTCAGAAACTGGAGAATGAACTCTCATTGGTCCGAACGTTATTTAGCATGCCGAAGATCAGGTTCGCGTCATCCGTGAACACCTGAAAGCTGCTCAGTCCCGTCAGAAGAGCAACTATGATCACAAGCACAAGGAAATGGTCTATCAACCTGGCGAATATGCTTACCTCCGTGTCACTCCCATGAGGGGCACTCATCATTTCGGAATCAAAGGGAAGTTGGCTCCTCGATACATTGGCCCGTTCCGTATCCTTTCCAGGAGTGGACCAGTGGCATACCGATTGGAATTGCCGCCGAACCTCTCTCAAGTCCACGATGTCTTCCACGTGTCCCAACTCCGTCGGTGCTTCAAGGACCCTATCCGCGAAGTGGAGCATGATATGATCGAGCTGCAACAGGACTTGACTTATCAAGAACATCCGAGTCGCATTGTCGATCAGCCTGAACGCCGACCCCGCAACAAGACCGTCAAGTTCCTCAAGGTTCAGTGGTCGAATCATTCTGAAGATGAAGCCACTTGGGAACGCGAAGATCGCCTTCGCGATGAATACCCCGATCTTTTCCTCGCTACCACTTAAATTCTCGGCACGAGAATTCCTGTAGTGGGGGAGATTTGTAACACCCTCAGTTGCTTGTAACAGTAACCATCATCACTATTGACCATCACTGTTTGTTAATCACTGTTATCCCCTGTCCTTAATCAAAATTTGCTTCTGCTCTTTTCAAACCATGCTGGTTGGTAATCAAAACCCAAATCCCAATGCATCTTGCTCATCAAGAAACCAAACCCTAGTTGAAACTGCTTTGAATAAAAAAAAATTAAAACAACAGTGTTCAACTAAAGTTGTTCCATAAATCCTGGAACCATTTTTTGTAAATTGCCCAAAATCATTATAATCATGTTGGACCAAGTTTGGTAATTTTTGAAGTTATGGAAAATCCCAAACAATTATAACAGTAGCTTGTAAAGTCCTTTTTAATCCTAAAATATTTAAAAGGAATATCCACTGAGTTTTAAAATGCCCCAAACTTTTTTTGCCACCTACATGTGACATACACCTAATTTACAAACCACCAACACATTTAAATAAAATGCAGAAGCAATTATTTTTAATTGCAGCAGTAAACAAAAGAAATACAGAAAAGAAAAGACAAAGAAAAATTCTAAAGCCCGCCCAGGGCGATAGCCCACCCGGCCCACTCCCCCTTCCCCACCTGCCCCCGTCCACTCCGTCACCTGCCCCGTCGCCGTGGCGAGCTCGCCGTGGCTGGGACGTCTGCCGGCCGCCCCCACCTCCCCTGTGCCTCGGACGCGATAAGGACGCCCCCGCGCACCTCCTGAACACGCCCCTCCTCCATTTCCTCTCCTCCTCTTCTCGCAGTCGTCAGGGAAGATCCCACCCGAGCCACCGTCACCTTGGTCGTGAGCTCACGCGGCCAGTGAGCTCGCGTCGCCACACCACCTTGTCCAGCGTGTTCCACGTCGTCGGCTTCGTCTCCTAGCGCAAGGAATCGAGATCGGAGCCACTACGTCGAGCGCACGGTCAACTTCCCCAACTCCGGCCGCCGCGATGTCGCAGAGGGAGTTCGCCGCCGTCGATACGCCATCGAGCCCACTGCCACCACTGCTGCACTCCTGGTGAGCTTCTACGCCAACCCCAACTCCCCGACGAGCAGATAGTGCCCTGTAGCCCACCCCGCCATTAGGGCAGCAAGCTTGCTGCCGCCGGCGATCTCCTCCCCGCGCCCTAGCTCATGCTTTTGGCATACCACTCGCGTCACTTCGCGCGCGATGCTTCCAGGGACCGTTTTGCGTAGTACATGGTCCAGTTTTCCGGCTGTGGCGTCGTCGCCGTCGAGCTCCTGTACTGCACCTCCGCCTCGCACGTCGCCGTCGACGGTTCCGGCGAACCCAAGCCACCGCACAGCCACCAAACTCCTCCCCGTGGTCGCCCGCGTCGATTGGTACCAGCCGCGCCTCCTCCCGTGCACCACAACGAGGGCAACATCAACCTCGCCGGCGTTCTGCCGCCGGCTAACCTCCGGTGAGGCTGCCCCTTGGGACCCGCCTGTCGGGTTCTCTGTTAGAGGCTAATGAGTCACTGACAACCGGGCCCCACCTCCTTCTAATTATCTCTGTTGGGACTAACAGAAAAATAACCATTTGGTTAATATGTCTCACTGACAGTGGGCCCTGTCCATTTAACTTAATTAAAAAAGTTTAATTGACACTGGAGTCAATGACACCTGGGCCCCCTTTGTCATTTTGATTTTTTTTAAGAATTTAAGAGAAATTCCAGAGGCTGACATGTGGGTCCAGAGGCTATTTCTGATTTAATAAAATGTTTTATAAATAAACAGAGGCTGACATGTGGGTCCCACATGTCAGGCACTGTTTTGGATAATGTTTTGGATAATGTTTTGGATAATGTTTAATAAATAATAAAAGAATGTCAGAACCCTCTGTTAGGTATGTGCTAGGGTTAGCTAGTGCCTTTGCATCATGTCAAAATTTCAAAAAGAAATCTTGGAAATCAAATTCAAAATCAAAATGGGAGAAGGAACACCCCCCCAGATGAATTAATTCAAAAGGCCAGATAAAAATATTTTCCAAAAATTCATGTTAGAGTTTTGAAAAGTCTTATAAATGAGTGTGATCACATATCAAGTGATGTGGGACCCACCCCATGCTCATAGATTTTTCAAATATTCAAACAGTACCTTGGAATTAAAGAAATACCCCTTTTTGATTTAAAATTCAAATCATTTGAATTTTAAAAATGTTGAAAGTTTATGAGTGGCTAGTTTATCGTATTATGAGGCCACATAAAAGTTTTCAGCATTTAATAAAATGATTTGGTATTTTTACCAAAGTCAAAACAAATATACAGAAAAACAGAAAGGAAAGATTAAACAGAAAAGGGAAAAGAACTTACCTCTCGCCCAGGCAAAGTCAGCCCACCCCAGCCCAGCCGGCCCAAAGGGGCACGGGGGTCTTCTTCCCCGCCCCGCGCCTCCAAGCTGCTCGGTGGAATGCCACCGAGCTAGCTGGGCACGTCGCCGCCTCTCCCGACGACACCTGCCCTCCCGCGCCTTCTAGCGACGCCACAGCGACGCTGGAGACGCCGTGAGCCCATTACCCCCCTCCAGAGCTTCCTCCTCCTCCTCCCGTGCTCGTTTCCGTCGCCACCCGAGAACTCGCCGGAGCGCACCGCCGTGGAAGACGTGGCCACCGTGCCCTAGAGCTCAAGCTGCGGTGTCCCTCGTACTCACCGTCGTCGACTTCCTCTTCCCGAAGCAGGCAGAGCCGTGATTTGGAATCAAGCCGCCGCAATCTTCCTCGAGCCCTCGCCGGATCCGCGACTCGTCGTCCTCAAATACTCCGGCCACGTTCCCTCCTCGACTCCATCGACTGCACAGTTGCACTCCCTGCGTCTCGGTGAGATTTTCCCCTCAAGCCACGACACCTCTCGCCTCCACTAGCTCTTTCCGCCATGGACGCCGGAGCACAGAGCCGCCATGCTCGTCGTCGACGAGCCTACGCAAAGCTTTCGACCCTGTCACCCTGTCCGTTGTCACCGCAGAGCTCCTCTGGTTCGATCCAGCCTAAAACCGCCCCAAATGGTGCCCCGTAGCCGAGTTCACCTCGAGCCAGCAGCTCCGCCGCCGCTAGGGCTCGTCGTCACCGTCAAACCAGTGCCTCCCAGTTCCCCCACTCGGTTCCATTCGATGCGCAGCACCAAGAGCGAAGTCTCGGTGGTTGCGGCGCTCGATTTGGACCACGGGAGCCCCATCCCCGTGCAGAGCCACCGCACTGGTGGCCACCGGCGGCTAGCCGCCGGTGAGGCCACTGTCATTAAGGGTTAACCCCCCTGCTAATTGAACCCAGGTCAATGACAGGTGGGGCCCCCAGGCACTTAACCCCCTGGTTAAGTTTAAACCGTTTCAATTAAACCCATGTGACACTGACACCCCTGGCCCACCAGTCAGACCCTCCCACGTCAGCATGACCACATGCTGATGCAATAATTGATTTAAATGAATTTCCAGAAAAGCAAAGTGAATAAAAAGAATTCCAGAAAATCCAGAAAATACCCCAAACTTTGGAAATTCATAGAAAATTCATATTAACTCCAAATTGGACAAATAATATATGAAAAATGATCAGGAGAAAATTATCTTTCCAAATATGCAACTTTCAACTATGTTTGAGTTGAATTTAAAATGGGACCAGTAGCATATGTCATTTGGTTTATTTGAATTTAATTCAAATTCAAATCAATTGATCTTGCAACTTGGACCATGGAATTAAGCTACAATTTAACCACACTTCAGAGGCATATCATACACATTTGAAAATACTTCAAGATGATCAAACTTTATCACATACAACTTGGCTAAGTTGAATTCAAATGTGGAGTTTGAATTTGCATTTCAAATGCAATATACTCCACTTAAATGGAATTGCCTCACACATCAAAACTTATACTTCAAGTTTCAACATTCATTCATGTGATTGTGCATTGTACATTATGTTGATCCTATGATTGTCATGTTGCTGATAGACGTGGAGCCGGAGCCCGAGGTCACCCCCTTCGTTGAAGACCCCGAACCCGAACCTCGTCAGCAAGGCAAGCAAACCCCCATTGATCATATCGATAAAATCCCACTTCCCTCTCATGTCTCGCTTATGCATTGTATAGGATGATCACCATGTTACGATTCTACCGCATAGATGAACCCATTCCTTTGCATGACCTATCATTTTGTCACAGTAGTAAGCAAACCACAATCCTAGCAAACGTAGGAGTTGTTTGATATCATGTGGCCCCTGCGATGTTACGGCTTATTGCATGCTTAGTATGATACCATGTTGTTACTGTGATGTGAGTCGGGATGGGAATGATCATGTTGATGATGGTAGAAAAGTGTTGGTGAATCGACCCTAATACAAGGTGAACGATGAGAGGCTGTGTAGGAGTACACAGTGGGTTGTCTCATTGAACACCGCCCTAGTACGAGTTCTTGCGTGGTGATCCAAGATGAAGAGTACAACCACACATTGGGCTCACTGACCCCTCTCAACCTATTAACTCATCCCTTTCGATGTCCAGATGTCGCAGTAGTTCGGAGTTCTGGTAGGCTTGTGGCCTGGATGCTAAGTGAGAGAACGGCTCACCCGAGACCGGCTTATGCACCACGCACACATCGCTTGGGTCCACTTCGGTAAACCGGCCGGGTTCACGATTGTGGTAACCAACCCAAGTAGGCGGCTTTCTTGGACTAGATAGGCTATGAGGTAACAGTTGTGGTGAGCATCCTCGCTGGCACCCCTTGAATGGTGTCGAGTACAAAGGCGGTAAATGATGGTCATGTGTGTGTAGCGGTACACCCTTGCAAGGTTAACAAAACTATTCGAATAGCCGCGTCCGCGATTATGGACTGCTTGGAAAGCTTAGCTTGATTATTAGATAACTTGAACCGGATACTTCTAAAACACACCAAGATAAGTGTGAGTGCTATGGCATGCTTTCTCGTGGGGAAGTCGAGGAAGGCACCATAGTGGTGTATTGGTTGGAGAAAGTAGTGGACTCGTGTACGCTTCATACCTCAAAGTCTGGTACTCGTAGTTCAGGATTAGCCAAGTCAAAGCTGGCATTTCTGCAAGTGAACCCCACCTCCCTTTACCTTGATACATGTGCATGAGTAGTATTTCTCCTATGTAAGTCTTGCTGAGTACGCCTTTGTACTCATGTTTTCTTAATCTATGTTTTAGATGACGCCACTGACCCCGAAGGTGGCTTCTTCATCGAGCTGGACGACTGAAGTTAGGCTAGTCTAGTCCCAGTCAGCAGACTGGTTCCCTCGTGGAGGGCTTTGTGTTTGAATAAGGCTTCTTAAGCCATTTGTTAAACTTGTCTGTACTTAGACATAATTTGCTTCCGCTCTGTGTTGTAATGTTGGATCATATGTATGTGATCTCTGTGTGTACTCTATAAGAGTTATAAATAAAATGTACACGTTGTAGAGAATTGCAATGGTACCTGCTGTTCATACAAGGCATGTGTGCTGCGTGTATGTTTATAACATGCATGTCTTCGTATGGGTTTTCGAGACCTTAGTTGTGTTCTGGCTGGCGGTCTTTCATACACCAAGTGGCCCTTAGATGTGCGCAGCTTGGGGCATCGCGATGCGATTGCTCGAGACTCCGTCTCGTGCACACTTTGTGGTATGATCGAGCCCGCCCTAGACCCCGACTAAGTGATCGGGCTGGAGTAAGTCTATGTAAGAGTTTTGAGATAGTCGGTAGTATGGTTGAGGCGACTTGTCTTTGAATATGGGAGTTCACCACCCATATCATTTGACTTGTGTGCGGACGATGAGGACCCATCTCAGTTGATCATCCGGCCTGGATGGGATGCCCCTCATGTACGATGCTTTCCAAGAATGTTCAGTGCTTGGCCTTGTCCGCTTAGACAAGTGGGTGCAGTTCTCGGCTCTCCATATGACTATGTCTTAACTGTACTTGCATACGCTAACCCCGGGTCCCGACAGACTTGGTATCAGAGCAGGACTGACTGTAGGACTAGTAGCCTTGGCCGAAGTTGAGTCTAGCTTGCTATAGTTATATAGTTACTCTGGGTATATAAGGGAACAACGTAAGGCTTCTTTTTTCTCCTTACCCCTTCGTTCTGAGTTCTGAGTGACCCTCATCTTATTCTACGGGAAGATAGGACTAGACTCTCCTCTGTCTGATTAGAACATCTCGTTACTTGCTTCCTTATAGTCGTAGGAAAGTTGTGATCGGTTTGTTAGAATGGTTATGATCCCTGTTTTATTACATCGTATGTAAGTGCTGTTTCCATGTTGTAAGAAATTGTCTTTTTCTTGCAATTACAGCCGTTATGCTGTCCGAGTCATTCCAGGTTTATCTCATAATCTAATGCATTTGCAAACTCCTTTCTATTTCAGATGGCAGATCTTCCCCCTCGGCAGATTGTTCGTTTGACCAGGTGCCTCGGTGTGCGTGGCCATCCCGCCACGTTGATCGAGATGATGTCCTATGTGGGATATCGATGGTACCCTGAGTACACCATCGAGGAGCAGTTCCACGACTTTAACCAGACGCAGTTCCACTGCATTGTCCGGATCTACCCGCACCACGTTGGATTCACCCAGCCTATCCACTTTGGACATGGCATAGGCGTTACCGAGAACATGGCTGTGCAGGATGCTGCATATTCATGTATTACCCTGCTGAGAGAGGAGCACACCATGCTGAGAGAGACTTCATTCCGCTATATCCCTGCTGCACTTCCAGGAGAAGAGGGATATTACACCGGACTCTACTCAGATCACTCTGCAGAGGATCCCGCACTCCAGGTGACTGCTAGGTTTGCTAGTGACAGAGATCGTGATGCACGCGCTCTCCGTTTTGAGCTCCACGCCACCCGTGTTCGTTTGTATCGAGCATTGACGCTCTTGGCACCCTTTGTGAGCGTGGGATCAGTTGAGTATGATGCGATCTACCCAGTGAGGACTCAGATGCCTTCTCGAGTTGCTTGGCCCGAGATTGGAGGCATTTTTCCACCCCGTGGTCCTTTGCTTCCACCCTACACTGGACCTAGTCCCCATCCTTTCCCAAATGGATATCAGGGTCCACAAGCCTCCGTGTTTTCCGATGGTCACCTCCAGCTACCGGGATACGCGGGTAACTTTTATGAGGACTACTATGGAGATGGAGATGAGTGAGACCGCCTGTGGTCTTACTTAGTGATGATGTAGTAGTATCTTAGTGTATTGTATGCAAGGTGTCTAAGTTCCAGAGGCTTAGATAAATAATGTATAGGAAGTCAGAGTGCCTCTGAAGGATGTATCATCTTCATCACGTTTGTATTAGCTTGGTGCTTGTACTAAAACGATGTATGGTTTGTATGACAGCTTGTGAATATATGGCTTGTATGCTTTTATCACCATGTTGTCAAGATGATTACTTCCTTTGCTCTGTAATCCTTCCAGTACTTCAATACCTTGTTTAGACTCTTCAACTCAACTCTGTTTGACTTTGGTTTTCACCTTCAGGATGTCTCAAGGAACCCGTGGCCAGGTTGGTCGTAACCAAGGTCGTGGAAATGACCAGGAGGAACGCAACCTTCCACCCCCACCCACGATGGCACAAGTTCTGATGGAAGTGGAGAGGAACCGCCGAGACTCTCACCACCTGTTGGAAGTTATTGCATGCAACACCACTCAGCAGCGCAATGAGTTGGTGTCCCTGAACGACTTCATCCGACTTCATCCCCCGGTTTTTAGTTACTCCACCGAGCCCCTTGACGCCGATGACTGGCTCCGCAACATCGAAAGGAAGCTCCAAGCAGGCCGTGTTGCAACTGGTGACAAGGTCAGCTATGCCACCTATCACCTTGAAGGTGCAGCTAGTTCTTGGTGGGAGAACTTTCTGAATATGCGACCCGTTGGACCACCTGCATCTTGGGAGGAGTTCTGCACGTCCTTCCGCGAGCACCACATTCCCAAAGGTCTCATGGACCGCAAGCGTGAGGAGTTCTGTAACCTCACTCAAGGCAGAGGACATGAACACCCCCAACGACTTTCGCAAACACCCCAGAGATGACAGTTCATCCAGTTCTGGCTCCCAGAAGCGCAAGATCTGGATCCCCAACAGCATGTTCCGCCAGAACAACCCCCCGAGGCCATCCTATGTGGCGCCTCGTCCACCCACCCAGTTCCACCCAGCTCCACCAAACCACCCAGCTCCACGCACTATTTTCGGAGCCTGTTACAAGTGTGGTCAGGCAGGCCACTATTCTCGCGAGTGTCCCCAGAACCAGCTCCAACACCAGAACGTTCCACCCCGTGCCGGAGGCAACAACAACAACAATGGCCGTGGCAAGCCACCCCAGAAGGTCTACACCGCCAAACCCGCTCCTCCCCCCACTCGTGGACGTCTGAACCAGATTGCTGCCGAAGAGACTGACGACACCACTGACGTCATTCTTGGTACGCTCCCAGTCAATTTTGTTCCTACTTCTGTACTTTTCGACCCAGGAGCATCTCATTCATTCATGTCGGAAAGTTATGCACTTCGTCATGAGTTACCCTTTGTTGAATTGTCCACCCCGATGATTATTCAGACTCTAGGGTCAAGATGGCAAACTAATAGAGTAAGCCATGGTAATCAAATTGCAATTGAGGGTTTAGTATTCCTTGCTTCACTCATAGCCCTCAAGTCTTCAGACATTGATGTCATCCTTGGCATGGATTGGCTATCAAGACAGAATGCCTACCTGGATTGCAAAGGCAAGTCCGTGAAACTCACCCACCCTTCAGGCATAACCGTTAACTACACCTCACCCAGAACAAGAAACCAAGTGCATTCCTTGAATGTACTTCCCCTTCCCGAACTTGAAGATATTCCGGTGGTTCGTGACTTCCCGGATGTCTTTCCTGAAGAGCTGTCGGGCATGCCACCCGACAGGTGCGTAGAATTTATAGTGGATCTTGTTCCAGGAACCGCAACAATTTCCAAACGCCCATATAAAATGGCCCCACATGAGTTAGCTGAGCTAAAAACCCAACTTGATGTTTCGTTGGCAAAAGGCTTCATCCGCCCTAGCTCATCTCCATGGGGTTGCCCCGTTCTGTTCGTAAAGAAGAAAGATGGAACAGAAAGGATGTGCGTAGACTATCGCCCGCTAAATTTAGCGACGATAAAGAACAAATACCCATTGCCCAGGATCAATGATCTTTATGATCAACTTGCAGGATCCTCTGTCTTCTCCAAGATGGATTTGAGATTAGGTTATCATCAGATCAGAATCCGAAACGAGGACATTCCCAAAACGGCTTTTACTACTCGTTATGGTCTTTACGAGTACACCGTCATGTCCTTTGGTTTAACCAATGCCCCCGCCACATTCTCACGCTTGATGAATTCGATCTTCATGGAGTACCTAGATAAGTTTTTTGTGGTTTATCTTGATGATATTCTCATCTACTCGAAGAACGAAGAAGATCATGCCGAACACTTAAGGCTGGTATTGATGAAGCTTAGAGAGCATCGCCTGTACGCTAAATTCTCCAAGTGTGAATTCTCGCTACCAGAAGTGACCTACTTAGGCCACGTGATTTCTGCAAAAGGCATTGCTGTGAATCCCGAGAGAGTTCAGGCCGTCCTTGACTGGACTCCACCTGAATCGGTTAAGCAAGTTAGAAGTTTTCTTGGCCTAGCCAGCTATTGCCGTCGCTTCGTCGAGAACTTTTCTAAAGTTGCAAAGCCTAAATCCTCAAGAAAGATAAGAAATTCTTATGGACTCCCAAGTGCGAGGAAAGCTTTCAAGAGCTAAAAAGGAGATTGACTTCTGCACCCGTACTTGCACCTCCAGACACCAAAAAGGATTTCGAGATCTATTGTGACGCATCACGGCAAGGGTTAGGATGCATACTTCTGGAAGATCGACATGTGGTAGCTTATGCTTCACGCCAGTTGCGGCCACATGAAGAGAACTATCCTACCCATGACCTTGAACTCGCTGCCGTAGTTCATGCCCTAACAACTTGGCGACATTACCTCCTTGGTAATCGTTGTGAGATTTATTCCGACCACCAAAGCCTCAAATATATTTTCACCCAGCCAGATCTTAATCTCAGGCAAAGACGCTGGATTGAGTTGATAAAAGATTACGACGTAGCAATTTCTTACACCCCAGGCAAAGCCAACGTCATGGCTGATGCACTAAGTCGTAAGTCGTATTGTAACAACCTCATGTTACAACAGTATCAACCACTTCTTCATGAGGACTTTCGCAAACTCAACCTTGAGATTGTTCCTCATGGCTATCTTTCTACCTTGGTGGCGAAACCAACTCTTGAGGATCAAATTATAGTTGCCCAAAGGCGTGCACGAGGTGTTCGCCGGATCAAGGAGAACATTGCTAGCGGAGTTGCTAAATGTTTCTCCACAGATAGCAAAGGAACGGTATTCTTTGAAAATCGTTTGGTAGTACCTAAGAATAGGGAACTAAGGCAACTCATCCTCAAAGAAGCCCATGACACACCCCTCTCAATTCATCCCAGTAGCACAAAAATATACCGAGATCTACGCCAGAGATTTTGGTGGACTAGGATGAAGAGAGACATTGCTCAATTTGTTGCCGAATGTGATGTTTGTCGTCGCATTAAGGCAGAACATCAAAGGCCTGCTGGTACACTTCAACCTTTGTCTATCCCCGAGTGGAAATGGGACAAAGTCGGTATGGACTTCATCACCGGCTTTCCAAGAACCCAGAAAGGAAACAATGCCATCTTCGTTGTCATAGATAGGCTTTCCAAAGTTGCTCACTTCCTTCCGGTTCGCGAGTCTATAACTGCTAGCCAGTTAGCGGACTTGTACATCTCTAGAATTATATCCCTTCATGGTGTTCCTTTGGAAATCAATTCTGATCGCGGTAGCCTTTTTACCTCTAGATTTTGGGGAAGCTTTCAGAATGCTATGGGAACTCATCTCTCCTTTAGTACAGCTTTTCATCCTCAGTCTAGCGGTCAAGTCGAAAGGGTTAACCAAATTCTTGAAGACATGCTCAGAGCTTGTGTTATCTCATTCGGAAAGAATTGGGAGAATTCTCTTCCATTTGCCGAATTTGCTTATAACAATAGTTTTCAATCTAGTCTGAACATGGCTCCTTTTGAGCTCCTATATGGACGACAATGTCGAACACCACTAAACTGGTCTGAAACCGGTGAAAGACAATTCTTTGGACCGGATATGATCAAGGAAGCAGAAGAGCAAGTTCGCATTGTTCGTGATCAATTGAAAGCAGCCCAGTCTCGTCAGAAAAGCTACTATGATCGTCATCATAGGCAAGAGAGCTACAATCTGGATGAGAAGGCTTACCTTCGGGTTACTCCTCTGAAGGGAACCCAACGTTTCGGTATCAAAGGCAAATTGGCCCCACGTTACATCGGACCTTTCCGCATTATTGCTAAACGTGGAGAAGTTGCCTACCAACTTGAACTACCTCCGCACCTCTCCCGAATACATGATGTATTCCATGTGTCCCAACTCAAGCGTTGCTTCAAGGACCCCATCCGCGAAGTCGACCATGAAACGCTTGATCTCCAAGATGACCTTTCTTATCGAGAATACCCCGTTCGTATTCTTGATTCCACAGAGCGTGTCACTCGTCGTCAGAAGATTAGGTTTCTGAAAGTGCAATGGTCACACCACTCTGAAAGAGAAGCTACGTGGGAAAGAGAAGACCGTCTCATTGCTGAGTACCCCTCCTTCCTCCCGCAGACTTCTGAATCTCGGGACGAGATTCTGTTGAGTGGGGGCGAGTTGTCAGAACCCTCTGTTAGGTATGTGCTAGGGTTAGCTAGTGCTTTTGCATCATGTCAAAATTTCAAAAAGAAATCTTGGAAATCAAATTCAAAATCAAAATGGGAGAAGGAACACCCCCCAGATGAATTAATTCAAAAGGCCAGATAAAAATATTTTCCAAAAATTCATGTTAGAGTTTTGAAAAGTCTTATAAATGAGTGTGATCACATATCAAGTGATGTGGGACCCACCCCATGCTCATAGATTTTTCAAATATTCAAACAGTACCTTGGAATTAAAGAAATACCCCTTTTTGATTTAAAATTCAAATCATTTGAATTTTAAAAATGTTGAAAGTTTATGAGTGGCTAGTTTATCTTATTATGAGGCCACATAAAAGTTTTCAGCATTTAATAAAATGATTTGGTATTTTTACCAAAGTCAAAACAAATATACAGAAAAACAGAAAGGAAAGATTAAACAGAAAAGGGAAAAGAACTTACCTCTCGCCCAGGCAAAGTCAGCCCACCCCAGCCCAGCCGGCCCAAAGGGGCACGGGGGTCTTCTTCCCCGCCCCGCGCCTCCAAGCTGCTCGGTGGAATGCCACCGAGCTAGCTGGGCACGTCGCCGCCTCTCCCGACGACACCTGCCCTCCCGCGCCTTCTAGCGACGCCACGGAGACGCTGGAGACGCCGTGAGCCCATTCCCCCCCTCCAGAGCTTCCTCCTCCTCCTCCCGTGCTCGTTTCCGTCGCCACCCGAGAACTCGCCGGAGCGCACCGCCGTGGAAGACGTGGCCACCGTGCCCTAGAGCTCAAGCTGCGGTGTCCCTCGTACTCGCCGTCGTCGACTTCCTCTTCCCGAAGCAGGCAGAGCCGTGATTTGGAATCAAGCCGCCGCAATCGTCCTCGAGCCCTCGTCGGATCCGCGACTCGTCGTCGTCAAATACTCCGGCCACGTTCCCTCCTCGACTCCATCGACTGCACAGTTGCACTCCCTGCCTCTCGGTGAGATTTTCCCCTCAAGCCACGACACCTCTCGCCTCCTCTAGCTCTTTCCGCCATGGACGCCGGAGCACAGAGCCGCCATGCTCGTCGTCGACGAGCCTACGCAAAGCTTTCGACCCTGTCACCCTGTCCGTTGTCACCGCAGAGCTCCTCTGGTTCGATCCAGCCTAAAACCGCCCCAAATGGTGCCCCGTAGCCGAGTTCACCTCGAGCCAGCAGCTCCGCCGCCGCTAGGGCTCGTCGTCACCGTCAAACCAGTGCCTCCCAGGTCCCCCACTCGGTTCCATTCGATGCGCAGCACCAAGAGCGAAGTCTCGGTGGTTGCGGCGCTCGATTTGGACCACGGGAGCCCCATCCCCGTGCAGCGCCGCCGCACTGGTGGCCACCGGCGGCTAGCCGCCGGTGAGGCCCCATTCATTAGGGGTTAACCCCCCTGCTAATTGACCCCAGGTCAATGACAGGTGGGGCCCCCAGGCACTTAACCCCCTGGTTAAGTTTAAACCGTTTCAATTAAACCCATGTGACACTGACACCCCTGGCCCACCAGTCAGACCCTCCCATGTCAGCATGACCACATGCTGATGCAATAATTGATTTAAATGAATTTCCAGAAAAGCAAAGTGAATTAAAAGAATTCCAGAAATTCCAGAAAATACCCCAAACTTTGGAAATTCATAGAAAATTCATATTAACTCCAAATTGGACAAATAATATATGAAAAATGATCAGGAGAAAATTATCTTTCCAAATATGCAACTTTCAACTATGTTTGAGTTGAATTTAAAATGGGACCAGTAGCATATGTCATTTGGTTTATTTGAATTTAATTCAAATTCAAATCAATTGATCTTGCAACTTGGACCATGGAATTAAGCTACAATTTAACCACACTTAAGAGGCATATCATACACATTTGAAAATACTTCAAGATGATCAAACTTTATCACATACAACTTGGCTAAGTTGAATTCAAATGTGGAGTTTGAATTTGCATTTCAAATGCAATATACTCCACTTAAATGGAATTGCCTCACACATCAAAACTTATACTTCAAGTTTCAACATTCATTCATGTGATTGTGCATTGTACATTATGTTGATCCTATGATTGTCATGTTGCTGATAGACGTGGAGCCGGAGCCCGAGGTCACCCCCTTCGTTGAAGACCCCGAACACGAACCTCGTCAGCAAGGCAAGCAAACCCCCATTGATCATATCGATAAAATCCCACTTCCCTCTCATGTCTCGCTTATGCATTGTATAGGATGATCACCATGTTACGATTCTACCGCATAGATGAACCCATTCCTTTGCATGACCTATCATTTTGTCACAGTAGTAAGCAAACCACAATCCTAGCAAACGTAGGAGTTGTTTGATATCATGTGGCCCCTGCGATGTTACTGCTTATTGCATGCTTAGTATGATACCATGTTGTTACTGTGATGTGAGTCGGGATGGGAATGATCATGTTGATGATGGTAGAAAAGTGTTGGTGAATCGACCCTAATACAATGTGAACGATGAGAGGCTGTGCAGGAGTACACAGTGGGTTGTCTCGTTGAACACCGCCCTAGTACGAGTTCTTGTGTGGTGATCCAAGATGAAGAGTACAACCACACATTGGGCTCACTGACCCCTCTCAACCTATTAACTCATCCCTTTCGATGTCCAGATGTCGTAGTAGTTTGGAGTTCTGGTAGGCTTGTGGCCTGGATGCTAAGTGAGAGAACGGCTCACCTGAGACCGGCTTATGCACCACGCACACATCGCTTGGGTCCACTTCGGTAAACCGGCCGGGTTCACGATTGTGGTAACCAACCCAAGTAGGCGGCTTTCTTGGACTAGATAGGCTATGAGGTAACAGTTGTGGTGAGCATCCTCGCTGGCACCCCTTGAATGGTGTCGAGTACAAAGGCGGTAAATGATGGTCATGTGTGTGTAGCGGTACACCCTTGCAAGGTTAACAAAACTATTCGAATAGCCGCGTCCGCGGTTATGGACTGCTTGGAAAGCTTAGCTTGATTATTAGATAACTTGAACCGGATACTTCTAAAACACACCAAGATAAGTGTGAGTGCTATGGCGTGCTTTCTCGTGGGGAAGCCGAGGAAGGCACCATAGTGGTGTATTGGTTGGAGAAAGTAGTGGACTCGTGTACGCTTCTTACCTCAAAGTCTGGTACTCGTAGTTCAGGATTAGCCAAGTCAAAGCTGGCATTTCTGCAAGTGAACCCCACCTCCCTTTACCTTGATACATGTGCATGAGTAGTATAGCTCCTATGTAAGTCTTGCTGAGTACGCCTTTGTACTCATGTTTGCTTAATCTATGTTTTAGATGACGCCACTGACCCCGAAGGTGGCTTCTTCATCGAGCTGGATGACTGAACTTAAAATATTCTAGTCCCAGTCAGCAGACTGGTTCCCTCGTGGAGGGCTTTGTGTTTGAATAAGGCTTCTTAAGCCATTTGTTAAACTTGTCTGTACTCAGACATAATTTTCTTCCGCTCTGTGTTGTAATGTTGGATCACATGTATGTGATCTCTGTGTGTACTCTATAAGAGTTATAAATAAAATGTACACTTTGTAGAGAATTTCAATGGTACCTGCTGTTCATACAAGGCATGTGTGCTGCGTGTATGTTTATAACATGCATGTCTTCGTATGGATTTTCGAGACCTTAGTTGTGTTCTGGCTGGCGGTCTTTCATACACCAAGTGGCCCTTAGATGTGCGCAGCTTGGGGCATCGCGATGCGATTTCTCGAGACTCCGTCTCGTGCACACTTTGTGGTATGATCGAGCCCGCCCTAGACCCCGACTAAGTGATCGGGCTGGAGTAAGTCTATGTAAGAGTTTTGAGATAGTCGGTAGTATGGTTGAGGCGACTTGTCTTTGAATATGGGAGTTCACCACCCATATCATTTGACTTGTGTGCGGACGATGAGGACCCATCTTAGTTGATCATCCGGCCTGGATGGGATGCCCCTCACGTACGATGCTTTCCGAGAATGTTCAGTGCTTGGCCTTGTCTGCTTAGACAAGTGGGTGCGGTTCTCGGCTCTCCATATGACTATGTCTTAACTGTACTTGCATACGCTAACCCCGGGTCCCGACAAAGAAATTCAGAAAATCATTTAAATGATTTAAAACTTTGATATTCAATAACTTTTAAACCGTAACTCGGATTCAAAAACTTTATACATGAAAATTGATCAGAAAAATATAACGAATACGAATACGCTATCCGTATGCCTATCACACCCCTCTAACACAACGAAAATCGAACCGTCCCCCTCCGGACCGGCAGTCCGATAAATTGTCCGGTACCGCTAAAGTACCCGGATGAATTTATTCCATACACGGATGTTTCTCAGAATAGATCAACTAGCACGGATACACCCCCCTTATGTTTGTCCGGTACCCACGACACCTCCGGCTTGATCCTTCCCCCTCCGGACACCTTGCCCGATAATCACCCGGAGCCGGTAGTTCATCCTCAGATGAATTTCCGTTCCGAGCAACGTGCATTGCACTGCGTTAGAACACCGTTAACATTCCTTCCGTCTTGTCATGCATCTGTTTGTATATGCTTGCTGTGTATTTACTGTTTCTTCCCCCTTAATCTCCGGTAGACCCCGCTGCTGCCGTCGACTACACCGCTGCTGAGTAAGACTACTTCGTCGACGACCCTACTACTACCGTCGAGCTTCCAGGCAAGCAGAGCCATTCTCTTCCCCAGATATCGCCTATCTTTCCGTACTTTTCTTGCACTAAGCATTGTTACTGCTGCTGCTACGATTACAATCCTATTCAACTGCATCGCCTGATTTTTGTCGCCCCTTGATGTGCCTTCCTTTATCCTATGCTGCCTATTATTATTATGCATTATTCAGCAGTGAGCCCTGCGCATTGTTAGCTAGGATTAGATAGAGGGTCGTGATCACTCAGGGGAGTGAACGCGGATACAAATATTATAACTGCACAGGTACGGTACAATGCAGACATCGTCTAAGGCCCCTATCTGGGTTATGTCTAGTCACCTCAAGTGTGAGCTATCAAGGAGTAATCCTTGTACTCCACTCGAGGCTGACTTCGTCTTACCGCCATAGGGTCCTGAACGACGATTGTCCTTCAGGTAAGAAATCGGGCGACCCAACGGTGCCCGCGAGAGGTATTGCGACGGGACGACAGGGAGGGTACGACCAGTGTACCGGTGTGCTTGGCCCCTGATTGTTGGCCGCGAGAGTTACCGAACCACGAAAGTCGAGCTCCTCCGGGAGCACACGCGAGACAAGGTAAGGAGACGGTTCACCTTGTTGGTAACCGTTGTGACTTGGTGGGACGACGGGGCAGGCACCGATGTACTGGTGGTCCTGGCTGCTGTCGTTGTTCGCGGGTCAGTTAAGTCGAGGCAGCGATAACGGTTGTGTCGCAGGTTAAATAAAACGCTAAATGGTTCAGTGAATGTCTTGAGTTGGCTATATGCCATGAACGCACTATCTACCCGTGGGAATTACGAGTTTATGGGCTCCTCTGCTTCGTAGTGTCGTCCGAGGACTCTTCGGACGTCAGCAGTACCGCGGGCTGATTGCCGGGAAGTGCGCTGTCTTCTTGGCTCGAGCTATGTTGTTTTTGTTATGGCTTCCCGGCCACCCACGCACCGTGCAGGAGTACGTCAGGGTTGGGGTCCAAGGCCCTGAGTACTTAGGATTTAGACCGGCGGATGGCCTCTCTGTTGAGTTTGAAAGATGGGCTATGAAGTGTCGGATAGCCTCGGTGGAGCGTTCCCTAACAAGGTTCCCGCCACCCTGGAGATCCGTGCATGTAGCGTAACACAAGTGCACACCTGCAGGGAAGATTAATCTATTCGAATAGCCGTGTCCACGGTAACAGGACGCTTTATGCTGAAGCTGGATCTTACCACTAGAAACTATTATTATTAAACTGTATGGTTCCGGGTTCTCTTCCTCGCGGGGATTTCGAGGAGGTGAACTCGGAGGCATTGTTAATTATTACAACTTATTATTATACAATGCTGCAGCAACTTCTACTGCATTGTTACTTTATGCTTTATATAAATTGTTGGCTGATTCTTACCTCCTGCTGCAAGACACCGTCGGAAGATGCTAGTCTTCGTTAGGCCTAGCTTCTTACCCTTGCTCTGGATTTCTGTCTTTCAGTCCACTATATACAACCTCTTCTTTCCGTTGATACAATGCATAATGCTTAGTAGCGGACGTAAGACTCGCGGGTATACTAGATACTCACCTGCTTTATTTCCTTTACTGTTTTGCCTGATCGGACGCTGCAGCCGACGTTGGAGCCCAGGAGCAGGAGTACCCCGGAGGCGCCTACTACGACGTCGAGTTCCCCGTTGACCAGGAGTAGTTCGGTGGATCCCAGGAAGGAGGCCTCACCTTTTCGATCTGTATCTCTGATGTGATTTGTGCTAGCCTTCTTAAGGAAAAACTTGACTAACTATTTCTGTACTCAGATATTATGGCTTGTATGACTTATGTATTCGGGTCCGCGTGACCCCCTCTATTGTAACATATTTGTTTATCCTTTTGTGTTTAGTGTTGTGCTGTGATATTATCACCGTGGCACCCTAATCTCAGCCGTGTACCATGCGTGTATGATTACTGTACACGGATTGATTTTGGGTGCGTCACAGCAGACAAGTCCAAGCACATAACACTGTCGAAAAGCATCAAACGTGAGGGGAATCCGATCCAGGCCGGATGATCAACTGAGATGGGTTCTCGTCGTACGCTCACAAGTCTAAATGATTATGGGTGGTGAAATCCCATACTCATGACAAGTCACCTCAACCACATTATCGATTGAACTATAACACTTAGATAAACAAACTCCAACCCGATCACTTAGTCGGGGTCTCGGGCGGGCTGGATCATACAACAAAGTGTGCCATGTGACAGAGTCACGAGCAATCGCATCGCGATGCCCCAAGCTGCGCACATCTAAGGGCCACTTGGTGTATAAAAGACCGCCACCAAGATCACAACCAAGCTCTCGAAAACCCACACTAAGACATGCACATTATAAACATACACGCATCATACATGTCCAGTGTGAACAGCAGGTATCATCACATTTCTCTACAAAGTGTACAACTTTATTTAACTCTTATAGAGTACACACAGAGATCACAAGACTGTGATCCAACATTACATCAGTACAAGCAGAAGAAACTTAGGTATGACTACAGACAAGTTTAACAAACGGCTTAGAGAAGCCTTATTTATAAACAAGCCCTTCCACGAGGGAACCAGAACTCAGCCTGGGACTACACTAGCTTGATCAATTGTCGAGCTTCAAGAAGAAGCCACCATCGGGGTCAGTGGTTTCATCTAAAAACATAAATAAGAAAACGTGAGTACAAAGTCGTACTCAGCAAGACATACGTAGGAACTATAGTACTCATGCACAAGTATCAAGGCAAAGGGAGATGAGGTTTCAACGCAGAAGTGCCAGCTTTTACTTGGCCAGAAGCAGGTAAGCCTTTTTTATTTTCTGTCTGTTTAATCTTTCCTTTCTTTTCTGTTATTTGTTTTAGCTTAGAAATAAAGTAGCTAGGCACTTTTATAAATGCTCAAATATTTAATATGGCATTCCATGACCAGTAGCTAGTCATATCCAGAGTTTGAACATTTTTTTAATTCAAAATATTTGAATTAAAATTCAAATAGGGGTATTTATTTAATTCCATGCTCGTGTTTGAATATTAGAAAAATCTTTGAGCATGGGTTTGAATCCAAATCACTTTATATGTGATCAAACTCATTTATAAGACTTTCCAAAAATGCAAAAGGAATTTTTGGAGCAACTTTTATTGTGTCCATTTGAATTAAATTCATCTCGGGGGTGTTCTCTCTGCCATTTCAATTTCATTTGAAATTTTTAACATGATGCAATGTGAGAACATTTGATCCTAGCACATACCTAACAGCGGGTTCTGAAAATTGCCGCCACTCAAAAGAATCTCGTCCCGAGATTCAGAAGTCATCGGAAGGAAGGTGGGGTACTCGGCACTGAGACGGTCTTCTCTCTCCCACGTGGCTTCTTTCTCAGAGTGGTGTTACCATTGCACTTTCATAAACTTAATCTTCTGACAACGAGTGACACGCTCTGCAGAATCAAGAATACGAACGGGGTATTCTCGATATGAAAGGTCATCTTGGAAATCAAGCGTTTCATGGTCGAATTCACGGATGGGGTCCTTGAAGTAATGCCTGAGTTGTGACACATGGAATACATCATGTACTCGGGAAAGGTGCGGGGGTATTTCAAGTTGGTAGGCAACTTCTCCATGTTTAGAAAGAATGCGGAAAGGTCCGATGTAACGTGGCGCCAACTTGCCTTTGATACCGAAGCGTTGGGTTCCCTTCAGAGGAGTAACCCGAAGGTAAGCCTTCTCATCCAGATTTTAGCTTTCTTGCCTATGATGACGATCATAGTAGCTTTTCTGACGAGACTGGGCTGCTTTCAATTGATCACGAACAATGCGAATTTGCTCTTTTGCTTCCTCGATCATATACGGTCCAAAGATTTGTCTTTCACCGGTTTCTGACCATTTTAGGGGTGTTCGACATCGTTGTCCATAGAGGAATTCAAAAGGAGCCATGTTCAGACTAGATTGGAAACTATTGTTATACGCAAATTCGGTAAATGGAAGAGACTTCTCCCAATTATTTCCGAATGAGATCACACAAGCTCTGAGCATGTCTTCGAGATTGTTTAACCCTTTCAACTTGACCGCTAGACTAAGGATGGAAAGATGTGCTAAAGGAGTGATGAGTTCCCATATAATTCTGAAAGCTTCCCCAAAATCTATAGATGAAAAGTCTACCACGATCCGAATTGATTTCCAAAGGAACACCGTGAAGAGACACAATTCTAGAGACATACAAGTCTGCTAACTGGCTAGCAGTAATAGACTCGCGAACGGGAAGGAAGTGATCAACTTTGGAGAGTCTATCAACAACAACGAAGATGGCATCATTTCCTTTCTGGGTTTTTGGAAAGCCAGTGATGAAATCCATACCGACTTTGACCCATTTTCACTCGGGAATAGGTAATGGTTGAAGAGTACCAGCAGGTCTTTGATGTTCTGCCTTAATGCAATGACAAAAATCAAATTCGGCAACATATCAGGCAATGTATCTCTTCATCCTAGTCCACCAAAATCTCTGGCGTAGATCTCGGTACTTTTTTGTGCTACCGGGATGAATTGAGAGGGGTGTTTGATGGGCTTATTTGAGAATTAGTTTCCTTAGATCCCTATTCTTAGGTACTACCAAACGATTTTCAAAGAATACCGTTCCTTTACTATCTGTGGAGAAACATTTAGCAACTCTGCTAGCAATGTTCTCCTTAATCCAGCGAACACCTCGTGCACGCCTTTGGGCAACTATGATTTGATCCTCAAGGGTTGGTTTCTCCACCAAGTTGAAAAATGATCCACGAGGAACAATCTCGAGGTTGAGCTTTCGAAATTCCTCATGAAAAAGTGGTTGATACTATTGTAACATGAGGTTGTTACAATATGACTTACGACTTAGTGCATCAGCCATGACATTGGCTTTGCCTAGGGTGAAAGAAATTCCTAAGTCATAATCTTTTATCAACTCTATCCACCGTCTTTGCCTGAGATTAAGATCTGGCTGGGTGTATATGTATTTGAGGCTTTGGTGGTCGGAATACATCTCACAACGATTACCAAGGAGGTAATGTCGCCAAGTCATGAAGGCGTGAACTACGGCATCGAGTTCAAGATCATGGATAGGGTAGTTCTCTTAATTTGGATGCGACTGGAGTGAAGCCTATGCTACCACATGTCGATCTTGCATAAGTATGCATCCCAACCCTTGCCGTGAAGCGTCACAATAGATCTCGAAATCCCTTTTGGTGTTTGGAGGTGCAAGTACGGGTGCAAAAGTCAATCTTCTTTTTTAGCTCTTGAAAGATTTCTTAGCACTTGGGGGTCCATTCGAATTTCTTATATTTCTTGCGGAGTTCAGTTAGAGGCTTTGAAACTTTGGAGAAGTTCTCAACGAAGCGGCGGCAATAGCTTGCTAGGCCAAGAAAACTCCTAACTTGCTTAACTGATTCAGGTGGAGTCCAATCAAGGACGGCCTGAACTCTCTCGGGATTCACATCAATGCGTTTTGCAGAAATCACGTGGCCTAAGTAGGTCACTTCTGGTAGCCAAAATTCAGACTTAGAGAACTTGGCATAAAGGGGATCCTCTCGAAGTTTCATCAATACCAACCTAATATGTTCTACGTGCTCTTCTTCGTTCTTCGCGTAGATGAGAATGTCATCAAGATAAACTACAACAAATTTATCTAAGTACTCCATGAAAATCGAATTCATTAAGAGCGAGAATGTGGCCGGCATTGGTTAATCCGAAGGACATGACGGTGTACTCATAAAGACCATAACGAGTAGTGAAAGCCATTTTGGGAATGTCCTCGTTTCTGATTTTGATTTGATGATAGCCTAATCTCAAATCCATCTTGGAGAAGACAGAGGATTCAGCAAGTTGATCATAAAGATCATTGATCCTGTGAAGTGGGTACCTGTTCTTTATTCATCGCTAGATTTAGCGGGCGATAATCTATGCACATCCTTTCTGTTCCATTTTTCTTTGTTACGAACAGAACGGGGAAACCCCATGGCGATGAGCTAGGGAGGATGAAGCCTTTTGCCAACAAAGCTTCGAGTTGGATTTTAAACTCGGCTAACTCGTGTGGGGCCATTCTATATGGGCGTCTAGAAACTGGGGTTGTGCCTGGCATAAGATCAACTATGAATTCTACACATCTGTCGGGTGGCAGATTTAAGGAGATGGATTACTGGGTAGTTTTCTAGAGGATGACAATGGCTTACTAGGGGCTACAACATATATGTCAGAGTAGCAAAGTACCCCAACACGATGGTTAGTGTGGTTATTCTGCCTAGAAGGTATCTAAAGTGGGAGGAAGAACTCCAAATGCATCAATATAGGTTTCTAGAAAACCTACATCTAACTCTATGAAACTGTCAGGCATGACACCTATCAATTCTTCTAGAAAGACAACATAAATGGAGGGAAGGATTTTGCAAATGCATCAGATTATGAAGAAACCTGGAATGACTCTGACAACAAAACGGCTGTAATTGCAAGAGAAATGGAAATTCTCACAACATTGGAATAGCAATTACACTAAGAAGTCCAAAACTGGAAGGACAATAACTCTAGACAAACGAACACAACTTTCCTATGCCTACAAGGAAGCAGTCAACGAGATGTTCTAGTAAGACATAGATGAGCCTAGTCCTATCTTCCCATAGAAAAGATGAGGGTGACTCAGAACTCATATCGATGAAGGTAAGGAGAAAAGAAGCCTTACGTTGTTCCCTTATACCCAAAGTAACTCTATAACTATAGAATGCTAGACTCGACTTCGACCAAGGCTTGATAATCCTATAGACAGTCCTGCTCTGATACCAAGTATGTCGGGACCCGAAATATGCGTATGTAATTTGTAACAACCCAGTTTTCACAAAAATTAAATTTTTTGTTTTCGGTGTGAATTGTTTGATTGTCTGATTTGTTTGCGGTGTTTACATCCCCGATTTATCGATCGACGATTATTTTCCCCCCTCTTATCTCGTGTCGGACGGAGACCGACCCTTTCCACCCTGACACTCGACATTTGCGACACTGGGTTTCGCCTGATCACCGTCGCGAAAACCGCACGAGACCAGCCGCAGCCAACGGAACGAAAAACCCCGTTTAATAATTAAACGGGTTATTTTTATAGCGCGTCGGAAAGTGTTCTCGGAATGGTTCCAGTACGAGGTGAACGCCACTTTCTCGACGCGTTGATCGCACAGTTCGAAGTTTTACCCGAATCGGAGGTCCTGCGGACCCCCGGCGGTCAGAAACGTAAACACCGCGCGCGTGAGAGAAAAACCGGGGATGTTTTTGAAAACTGCCAGCCACCTGGTCTATATAAAGACCACCACACTCCCACCACTTTCTAGGGTTTCCCTAGTCCAAAATTGCATCCACACCCCCAGATCTGGTCCAAATTTTCGTCCAAAAGACCCCATTTTTCGAAACCCTAGCTTCCCTGCGATCTGGACCGTCGGATCGGCCGATCCAACGACCCAGATCCACCCAGCCTCCCCCTCCCACCTCTCCTCTCTCCTCCCGCACGCCAGCCCGTGGGCATCACCGCCGCGCCGCCGCCTCCAACTTCGGAGCCGCCGGCCGGCCGCCGCGCCACCAGGTGACCCGCGCCGCCTCTTCTCCACCTTCCTTTCCCCTCACGACCCACCCCTTCTCCCCTGTGTTGCAGAAGCCGCCGGAGCTGCGCGCCATGGCTGCCCGAGCCGAGCCGGCCCGAGCGCCGCCGCCACCGGGGCTCCATCGCGCCGGACGGGAGCCGCTCTGCCTCGCCTCCTCCTCCGGGTCCGCCCTGTCCCGAGCCCCCTGCACCTCACCACCTCGCCGGCCGGCGAGCCATGAAGCAGCGATGCCGCCGCCGTCCAGTTCCTCGCTCGGGAGAGATCCCGATCCAGCGAGGACGAGGCGCTCGGCTGGGCCGCCTCCAATGCGTGGGCCCACGCTCTCCCCCAACCCCGCGCGTTATGTGCTATGATTGGAGCGTCTCGCTCTTAGGTTTTATTTTTAGTTTTCTTTAGCTTTTCTTGCTGTTCATAAAAGGATAGAACCCAACTTTCTTTTTGTGGGAGAGAAACACGCTCCACTTTCCAAATCTAGAACACAACATAGGATTCTTTATGCTTATCTTTGCTGTGTGTGTTCTTTATCTTTTCATAGCTGCTGTCATGCTTAGGCTTTAGCTTTCATGCTTATCTTTTTAAGAGCTTTTGTTTAGTTTGTTGCTGGTACTCTCTTGAGTTTTCATGTTTATCTTGTTTAGAGAGTTTGCCTGTTGCACTGAGTTGTGTGTCTTGACTTGAAGTAGGTAATTGAGGTTGCTATTCTTTTGTAGTAGTAACTTGCAATAGTTTTGAGGTATTGCTTTGAGTAATGTTTGGACTTTTGGTGTCAAGAGCTTTAGCCTATTAGTGCTAGATGTCGTATTTTGGGCAATCCGTGTTTATTTTCAAAACATACAAAATTAGTTGAGAACTTTAGCTACTAGATGGATCACTACTCTTTGGAGGGATCGAATATTAGAGTACACTCACGTACCATCAGTCGAGGATGCGCAAGGATAACCAAAACCCCATACACTCCTCCTCGGGGTACTTGTCTCTTTGTGAACCTCCTTATTAGATTGAGAGTTACCGATAATAAGTGAATGAGTTCTTCGGACTAATGTGAGTGTTCGAAAGTTGACACTTCCACCTTCCCATATTTTTCTAGCCTTTCCTATGCCGTGCATTTCTTTCTTCTCACTCCGAGAGTTGGCGCCTACCTTCGCCGGTACATCCAAACCCTTGGCACGATACGCTCTGTCATCATAAACCCCCTTATATCCTTCCTCAAAACAGCCACCATACCTACCTATCAAGGCATTTCCACAGCCTTTCCGAGATACATTTCCATGCAACATCCACCTTCTCATGACTTGATCTTCATGTCATACATGATACTTGCTTGATCGATGAGCCGCATGCTAGTTGGGCCTTGCCCTAATCATTGCTACATGACGCGCTAGTATCATTGCATATCCTGCTACACTGGCAGAGGCATACATTTGCATACTTCATGATAGTTACATCTTCTTTATGATTTGAGTACTTTTGTAAAGTGTGAAAGATCTTCTATACTTCTCGTAAAGTATAGAGTGTTGCTCCTAATGTGAGGAAAATATCCCCAAGAGGATAAAATAAAGAGATCCCAAAGAGGACAAATGAGAGAGAAATAGAAAGAGTCATTGAGGCCACGAAAAAAATACAAAAAAATAGAAAAAGGAGAAAAAGAAATAAAAAGAGAGAAGGGGGCACACTACTATTCCTTTTGAGAGATCCACACTCGTACTCCCTCTTATATCTTGCACTCCATAGAGATTATCATTCATGCATATAGCTATGTGGGGACCTTCACACTATAGAACTTGGCTTGTATATTCCAATGACGAGCCTCCTCAAATTAGCTCTAGGTCTTCTTGAGCAAGCAAGTTGGATGCACGCCCACTAGTTCCATTGCAGAGCTTACCTTAGCTCATATGTGCATCCGTTGCATGGCAATCCCTACTCCTCACATCATATCTATCATTTGGCAAGCCCTTCTCACCTTTTTGACTTCCTCATCCACCATATTCTCTCTTTGCCATCCTAAGTGTCAACTTTCTTTCTTACACTCATCCATTGCATGAGTGCTCAAAATGTCGAAAAGGAGTGGATCAAATTGACTTGTACCTGGCTAGTAGTCTGGGGATGAGTCAAGATAATATTCCAAAGAAGATCAAGTGTGAAACTTTAGTAGAGAGAGTTCTCAACACAAAAATACCTTTTTCTCGTATATCCCTATCCCCTTTCTTGCACGCAAACACCATTTGGAGACATTCGAGTGACGGACAACGAGAGCTCTTGCACCTTTATATTCTTATGTTGCTTGTTTCAATGCTAAATATACACTCTTGCCTATTATGAATCGAATTAAATTACATGCCTTGATTGCTTTACTTAAAAGTTCTTATATGGTTGTTAGAATGTCACCATAGAAATTATGTTTGTTATCATTTACCTACTCGAGGACGAGAAGGAATTAAGCTTGGGGATGTTGATATGTGCAAAACGTATCTATAATTTCTGCTTGCTCCATGCCTCTTTTGTGTGATATTGCTATGTTATTGATGAACTTCCATACACTTTTGATCATATTTGGATTAACCTATTAACTCAGTGCACCCCAGTGCCAGTTCCTTTTTTCTGCTGTTTTTCTATTTCAGGTTTCCCCCATATTAAAAGTGCTCCAAAAATTCAGGAAAAATCCAATAAAAATCAGCGCTTCGGAAGCTTCGGTAATCACCGAGGGGGGCCAGAGGGGACCCTCCAGTGCCCCAGGCGCCCTCCCGGCACGCCCTAGGGTGGGGCCGCGCCAGGGGGCCGCCTGGACCCCTGGTGGCCCCCCTGGCTTCCCCCCTTCGCCCATATATTCTCCGTGAAGTGAAACCCCCGTGATGGGAACCCTTTTTCGCGATCTCTCCTCTGTTCCTCCGCCGCCGCGCTTCCAAGATCGAGAGCACCAGGAGATCTCTTCCTGGAACCCTGCCTGAGGGAGGAACCACCTCCGGGAGCTTCTCCACCACCATGGATGCTTCCAGGATGAACCGTGAGTAGTACACCTTGGACCATGGGTCTATGATCAGTAGCTATGTGATGTTCTCCTCCCCTCTTTGTTCTTAATAGATTAGACCTCGTGAGCTGCCCTACATGATCGAGACACATATGTAATCTTTCTGTTGTTGCTATGTTGAGTTTGTTGGGATCCGATGGATTATGAGACTATGTTCATATTGTTTTTGAGTAATATATATTTGATTATCCTCTTTTATATTTATGTTCTTGAGTAATTGTTGCATGTTCTCCGTTGCTGTTTATTGCTTTTGCCAAGTAGTAGGTATTGACTCCAAGAGGGAGCGTTATGCATGATTGTGGGTTCATGCCCCCCGATGACTAGCTTGAGTGACAGAAACATGAGTCTAGGGGATGTGTTGTTGCCACAAGGGGGAAAACAACGGTGCTTGTACTTGCGGGTGCAAGGATTGTTTACTTTACGCAAAGTTCCTTAATGCAGTTGTCCGTTGCTTTGAGTTTACACTTTGGGTGGGATTCACAACTTAATACCAGCGAGATGTTCTGGATAGATATCTCAAGGTGGATGATTAGTAGGTAGATTCAGATGGATTTCGGTCTACTTGTCTTGGCGTACCGCCCATGCTTTTGAGCCTCTTCCTTTCTTTATAGCATAGTTAGTATTGTTTTGCGAATATAATCCTGTCAATTCCCAACTGTTATTTGTTTACCTCACATGGCTATTTTATCGTCTTTTTGGAGAGAGACATCACTAGTGAATAATCATAGGACCCCGGTCCATATTTCCAATACTGTTTACACCCACTATTCATTTACTGCTTTATTTACTTTTCCGTTGTTATCACTATTATTATCCAGCGCGTTTGATCCTTTGTAAACAACAAGGCCGGAGGAATTGACAACTCCTCTGTACTCGTTCGGAGCAAAGTTATTTGTTGTGTGTGCAGGTCCAGGTCAAGGAAGCAACTTTTGTCTTAAAAATGGTGCCATTGTTTCCTTGCCACCTACTTGTCGATCTTGGAGTCCTACTGGTCGATTCTCAACCTTAGCATCTTCGCTAAGGGAAATTTGCTGCTATCTACATCTCAACCTTCCACTTTGGGTAACCAACGAGGGGACGAGAATTCGTACCATCACTCGCCTATGATTGTCCTCATTGATGTGAGCCTTTCACACCCTTTTTTGTCTTCCTCCTCCACCATTATTCTCTCTTTGCCATCCTAAGTGTCAACTTTTTTCTTATGCTCATCCATTGCATGAGTGCTCAAAATATCGAAAAGGAGTGGATCATTTTGACTTGTACCTGGCTAGTGGTCTGGGGATATGTCAAGCTAAGATTCCAAAGAAGACCAAGTGTGAAACCTTAGTAGATTGAGTTCTCAACACAAAAATACTTTCTTGCACGCAAACACCATTTGGAGACATTCGAGTCACGGACAGCGAGAGCTCTTCCACCTTTATGTTCTTATGTTGCTTGTTTCAATGCTAAATATAGAATCTTGCCTGTTATGACTTGAATTGAATTACATGCCTTGATTGCTTTACTTAAAAGTTCTTATATGGTTGGTAGCATGTCACCACAGAAATTATGTTTGTTATCATTTACCTACTCGAGGACGAGCAGGAATTAAGCTTGGGGATGTTGATACGTCCAAAACGTATCTATAATTTCTGCTTGCTCCATGCCTCTTTTGTGTGATATTGCTATGATATTGGTGCACTTCCATACACTTTTGATCATATTTGGACTAACCTATTAACTCAGTTCACCCTAGTGCCAGTTCCTGTTTTCTGCTATTTTTCTATTTCAGTTTTCCCCCATATTAAAAGTGCTCCAAAAATTTGGGAAAAGTCCAATAAAAAATCAGCGCTTCGGAAGCTTCGGGAATCACCAAGGAGGGGCCAGAGGGGACCCACCAGGGCCCCAGGCGCCCTCCCGGCGCTTCCTAGGGTGGGGTCGCGCCAGGGGGCCACCTGGACCCCTGGTGGCCCCCCTGGCTGCCCCCCTTCGGCCATATATTCTTCGTGACGGGAAACTTCCGAAAGGGGAACCCTTTTTCGAGATCTCTCCTCTGTTCCACTGCCGCCGCGCTTCCAAGATCGGGAGCACCAGGAGACCTCTTCCCGGCACCCTGCCGGAGGGAGGAACCACCTCCGGGAGCTTCTCCACCACCATGGATGCTTCCCGGATGAACCGTGAGTAGTCCACCTTGGACCATGGGACTATGATCAGTAGCTATGTGATGTTCGCCTCCCCTCTTTGTTCTTCATGGTTTAGACCTCGTGAGCTTCCCTACATGATCGAGGAAGATATGTAATCTTTTTGCTGTTGCTATGCTGAGTTTGCTGGGATTTGATGGATTGTGAGACTATGTTCAGATTGTGTTTGAGTCATATATTTGATTCTTCTCTTTTATATTTATGTTCTTGAGTAATTGTTGCATGTTCTCCGTTGTTGTTTACTGCTTTGGCCAAGTAGTAGGTAGTGACTCCAAGAGGGAGCGTTATGCATGATTGTGGGTTCATGCCCCCCGATGACTAGCTTGAGTGACAGAAACATGAGTCTAAGGGATGTGATGTTGCCACAAGGGAGAAAACAACGGTGTTTGTACTTGCGGGTGCAACGATTGTTTACTTTACGCAAAGTTCTTTAATGCAGTTTTCTGTTGCTTTGAGTTTACACTTTGGGTGGGATTCGCAACTTAATACCAGCGAGATGTTCTGGATAGATATATCAAGGTGGATGATTAGTAGGTAGATGCAAATGGATTTCAGTCTTCTTGTCTTGGCGTACCGCCCAAGCTTTTGAGCATCTTCCTTTCTTTATAGCATAGTTAGCACCGGTTTGCGCACATAATCCTGTCAATTGCCCAGCTGTAATTTGTTTACCTCACATGGCTATTTTATCGTATTTAGGGAGAGAGACATCACTAGTGAACATCATGGGATCCCGGTCCATATTTCCAATACTGTTTACACCCACTATTTATTTTTTGCTTTATTTACTTTTCCGTTGCTATCACTATCATTATTATCCCGTACGTTTTATCCTTTGTAATCAACAAGGCCGGAGGGATTGACAACCTCTCTGAACTCGTTGGGAGCAAAGTTATCTATTGTGTGTGTGCAGGTCCACGTCAACCACCTAATTACTGGCGCCGTTGTCACCTTCCTGTCGTTGTTGGAGTCCTACCGGAGACAAACCTTGGTATCTTCACCGAGGGAAATTTGCTACTGTCTATATCTCAACCTTCCACTTTGCGTAACCAACGAGGGGCGAGCAACTCTCGCAACATCAGCATGATACACTTTGTCTCCATAAACCTCCTTATATCCTTCCTCAAAACAGCCACCATACCTACCTATCAAGGCATTTCCATATCCTTTACGAGATATATTGCCATGCAACATCCACCTTCTCATGACCTGACTTCATGTTATACATGTTCCTGCTACACTGGCAGAGGCATACATTTGCATACATCATGATAGCTACAACTTATTTATGTTGAGTTCCTTGTAAAGTGTTAAGATCTTCTTTACCTTCTTGTAAAATAGAGTGTTGCCCTTAAGTGAGGAAAAGATCCCAAAGAGGACAAAATTAAAAGATCCCAAAGTGGACAAATGAGAGTTAAATAGAAAGAGCCATTGAGGCCACCAAAAAAATACAAAAAATAGAAAAAAGAGAAAAAGAAAATAAAAAGAGAGAAAGGGGCAACACTACTATTCCTTTTGAAAGATCCACACTCGTAATCCCTCTATATCTTTGTGCTCCATAGAGATGATCATTTATGCATATAGCTATGTGGGGACCTTCACACTATAGAACTTGGCTTGCATATTCCAAGGATGAGCCTCCTCAAACGAGCTCTAGGTCTTCATGAGCTAGCAAGTTGGATGCACCCCCACTAGTTCCATTGGAGAGATTTTCTTACCTCATATGTGCATCTGTTTCATGGAAATCCCTAGTACTCACATCATATCTATCATTTGGCTTCCTCGCCTATGATTGTCCTCATTGATGTGAGCCTTTCTCACCCTTTTTGTCTTCCTTCTCCACCATATTTCTCTCTTTGCCATCCTAAGTGTCAACTCTCGTGCTTACTCTCATCCATTGCATGAGTTCTCAAAATATCGAAACGGAGTGGATCAAATTGACTTGTACCTGGCTAGTGGTCTAGGGACGAGTCAAGATAAGATTCCAAAGAATACCAAGTGTGAAACTTTAGTAGATTGAGTTGGGATTGTCCTCTCCGGCCCCGGGGGCGTCCTGTTGCCTCGGTACACGACCATCTCCAGTCGGCCCGCCGCAGAAGGACATCCTTCACTCTCCATCTGCAGAACTGGTGTGGTCCTCGTTGGCACGTCCGAGGAAACCTCCCCTACAAAACCCAGATCAACGCCGGAAATGACTGTAACTCAAGGAGCTTAGTGTCATGACAAAGTACGCGTACCATGGGTGGAGAGTGATCCCTCTTTCGGAACCGGAACCCCCTCCGACGCGCGCTCCGCCTCTGCTGCTTGTTCGGTCCTTGTCGCCTGCAGAGATTCTTACTCTGCTTCGGTTGCCTACCCCGATACGCGGGTCCTTTTTTCAGAGCCTCGGCAGCCTCGTCCCTATAACGGAGAATTATGGGTTATCATTTGTGTACAGGGGTATAGGAAAATACTCATCTAGACTTGGCTTACTCTTCGTCCTGCGGAGGAGATAGCGTCAAATCCAGGAGGCCAAGCCTCCACCCATACTTCGCTGAGACCGGAGCGTCCAAGACCTCCTCCTGCGTCTGAGAAGTTCTACCCATTGACCTCCGAGAAGTCGAACTCTTGCATGTACACAAAGAGGCACCCCCTTGTGGCACTGCACTTCTGACAACAACAAATGTCTCGCCCCTCGAACCCTTGCCAGGATCCGCCAACCTCACATCCCCGTGGACTATGTGGGCATGGAACGGTGTCTGTGGTCCCTCCTCCTCATCGTCCTCCACCTCCTCGTTGCCGCTGGCCTGGGGGACCTCGGCGGATCCCTCACTTTCCCAAGGTAGTCCAGACCCCCTCTCTTCTGAGGAGCTCTCTTTCGCGCTCTCCTCCTCATCTTCTTTCGGGACCTCCTCTAGGTTCTCCTCCACTACTGGCTTTTTGCCACGAGAGGCTGCCTTCTTTCGGCCCGATCTCTATGGGGACTTGGAGTTTGTGAGGTCCACGACATCCCGCGCCACCACGGCCGAACTTGTGCCAGCCCCTCGCCTGGTCCTTGAGCCTCTTCCCCTCGCCTGTCCCCTGGGCCCGGTTCCTCCATCATATGGCCATTTGTTTGACTCTGTCTGTACTCGAAGTAAAGCTGCTGCCGCTTCTACATCCTCTTCAATTCCTCCCGGCTCATGAGAACCATCCAATTCTCATTAGAGTCCCGGGGCAGCTCGTCAATCGACTCCAGCAGGCCCTCAATTTGTGCCTCCGTCAAGCCTCGCCAATCTGGATCGTTTAGCCCCTCAGCATTGCAGGGAGGCATGGCCCCCACCAAAGTATCCCTTGCTTGATTATTGTGCAGAGGAATCACATCCTACACCAGGACTTTCTGCCACCCTCCGGCAAACATCTCCTTAAACGTACGAAAACATGTACACACTCTGGTTGTGCAGCGTCCCTGGGTGGAGCCGCATCTTTTCCACCGGACCCCTGTAATTCCATGCCATCCGGGAGCGGTGCTGCAAGGGGTGATCCGGCGGCAGAGGTAGTCATCGGCCACCATGTTCAGCGCTAGCCCCGCGGCCTTCAACTGGTTGATCCTAGCTAGCACCAGGTCGAACTGTTCGCCCATGTAGGACTGAGCAAGCCACACTTTGGTTCGCTACTCGGTTGAATGCAGCACGTCATTCGACACCTCATACACCGGAAGAATCGAGTCTATCTTCACGAACACCCAGTCGCCTCGCCATTTTGCTCTCTTGGTGGTTACATGTGATTCCAGGTACTCGTTGGACATCCCATCCCGGATCTTGAAGAAGAATCCCCTCGCGATCATATCGTGCTTCACCCTAGGGTGTAGAAGTACCGGAACAAGGAAAATGACGGTACCACCCCCACAAAGTTCTCGCACAGATAAGCTGCCAGGGCGGTCACCCCATTCGGATGCAAGTGCATAATCTGGATCTTGTATGCAAACAGGATGGCTCGGTAGAACTGGGAAAAGGGAGGGACCAGACCTGCTTCAAGGAAGGCAGTGTAAATCGGCACCATGTCCTCGCACACCGCCACATACCTCCCACTTGGCATCGCCACGATGGTCCGGCTGCTCTCACTATTCTTATCAGTGAGAAACACCTTGAGGAGGTCCATCTTCTCTTGGGAATTGCCGATCGACGGGAAGCACACCGAGACCAATCGCTTGTCGATGGCCGGTGCGGCGGCGCCCTTCGGGGGTCTCTGTCGCGGCGTCTAGTTCCTCTTGGGAGCCATGGACAGATCTTGCGGAAAGAGAAAATGATAACAGTTCACGAGGGGGAGGAATGGAATGAAGGACAGAGTAACTTCTCCCTCATGCAGGGCTTGATTGATATACCGTAACCACGCAAACCCACCGCGTTCCCCACAATGGTTACTTTCTACGGGCCCGCTGCGACATCACTTCAGGTTTCGAAAAGAACGGCTCTACACAAGGATTGCTCGCCGGTTACCGTTGGACCTAGCCACGACCATTGAAGCATAACGGTCGCGCCCAGGACCGGGGGCCACTTTCGAGGATTGGATCCCGGGGTATCTCCTGAGAAGCGCTATTAATAACGATCCGGAAACTATGTTGCACCTTGCAGTATTCTTCCCGGAAGGAGCGAGCCACTCTCACGTGAGGGTCCACCTCTAGACTCCACCGCCTGCCCAGCAGGGCGGAACATTGATTACAGAAGAAGACAACCCTCGCCGAGCTGCAGAAAGGCATCGCCACTTGTCTTGTGCCTGCGGTGACGTGGCTCGATGCGTCCTCATCACCACCTTCCCGGAAATATAATACCACGCCCTGCGTAGACCTTATAAACTAACAATCGGCACCATGTGACTGTCCCCTTAAACTATTAAAGGGAGAAGTCGGCCATGCAAAAAAAGGGAGACCTGTTGTAAGAGAAAAAGGCACTCCACACTTAGAAGGAAGATCAAACATGCAGGAGTATGGTTTTTAGTCCCCGGACGTCCTGAACCTGGGTAAAAATCTTGGTGTCTGTATGTGCTTCTCCATCATTGTTGTTCCGATGCCACAAAAACCTCCCAAGGCATCCCCACCACCGGCGACCAGCTCGGCGGGTTGCGTCCTACCGCATACTGCAAGGGATCATGATGCCCCTCGCCTTCCTGGAAAGGAAGGCCTCTCTGGGGGGACCTTGACACAATGTATAATGTGTCGACCATAAGGTAGATCCTTCTAGGCGGTGACCATTAAGGGAGAACACAATGCTGGTATTGTGAGAGATGATCCTATTTATGCTGCCGTCGTTATATCTAGCATATTAGCAAAACAGGAAGTAAAACTGTAAATCATACATGCTATGATCCCCCTCCATGCAAAATAAAGTTAAATGCCTTCTACGTTATCTTTTGCAAGTTTTACGTGGCAGCTAGGGGTTTCGATAGAGAGAACTCTTTCTATCCTGCAAATACATGCCACAACACCAATTCCACAATTGTCTCTATTACACCCCTGTCGGGGCCCTCCGTTGCAAACATCTTGGTGTCGCTAATGTTAGAGAGACAGACACCCCCTGAGCCACTTATATGGTACAATACATATGTTAAGCGGGGAACCAGTCTCGCGTAAACGCGTAAGGTCGGTCGGGGACGCTTCATGAGGAAATTGCCGCAATACTAAATGAGTACCCGTGGGAGGGTAACTGTCAGTAACCGGATACTGGGGGTACCATGTTTCCCTGGTTACGAGTGCTCCTCTTGGACAGCCCAAGTGCAACCATAAAGGATTCCGGCAAGGATACGCCGAGAACGCCGCGGAAGAGTGCCTCGGACCAGTTCCGGGAGGATGGGTCATCCAGTTGGCTCCCACCGCCCGGCAAAGAGGGTAGTGCATTCAATGCACTAGAAGACAAGCATGCACCACTGACAGGAAGCGTCCTACACCTTGTGGGCTCCCTCGCGCGTACTTAGCGCATGCATGCTCCAATCATCCCTCTGACGCCACGGGACCTTCCCGGAAGAGCCCGGAACGCCTTGCATCCACAAGCATAAGATAACCTCCCTTACTGTAGCTGTCAGTGGGACTGTGGCAAGCCCCTTGCTCTATAAAAGGGAGAAACCAATCACATCAGAAGGGGGGCTTGGATCTGGAGAAAGGAGGAAGAAGAAAGGAAAGGAGGAGAAACAAAGAGAGGGAAGATAAGGAGGAAGATCCATCCAGTGAGCAACTACCACCTCCATGCATCCGCGTCTGGATGCATCCACACAAAAGAAGGCTGGGTAGTTCCACACAATGACTTCTTGGGAGACCTCCGAGGGATTCCCCTTGGGAGTATAAGAAGCTTCATCAAGAGTAGGAGAGGGTAGTGGAGGGTAGTGTAGGATATCTTCTCCTAGAAGATCACCCTGTACTGTGTTCTCCTCCGTCACCAGCAAGAAGATCAGACATGCGGGAGTAGGGATTTTAGTCTCCGGACGGCCCGAACCTAGGTAAACCCCATGTTTACTTGCATCATCCCATTGCCGTTTCGACGCTACAACAACCTTAGTCTACATCAAGCAACCGGGAAGCCAACGTGTTCCCCGTACCGCACGGTCGCCGGGTCGTGCCCTCCCGGGAGCGGTCCTTCCAGGAGGTGTTCTCGGGACAACGTCGCCGCTATTCCCCCCTGCTTCTGTCCCGCCGGAAGGGTGGTTCTAGAAGGAGGGCCTGTGAAACTTGACCCCCAACAGAGTGGCGCTAGAAGGAGGGCAGGCGATCTCGTCGGCCGTAACGTTTGTTTCTTGTACAAGTTGTGGTGTTTATTCTTGTCTTCATCGGGCCGTAGCAAGCACCACCGGTGTGGGCATCGTCACGAGCGGCTGCTCATCATGCTTTTCACGGTGGTTGTATTGTTTTCGAGATCGGGGGTTTCTCGACGCTCCCTCATGAGTGCTTCGATGTACTTCGCCTCCCAGATACTCGGGGATGACATCTCAGATGCTTTTTGTTTTGGATATCTGTCCCTAATATGTTGTTGGATGCCTTCCCTTGGACGGTCGCTCAACTGCATGAGGCTATCTCATTATTCCCGGACGATTGTGCCAGATGGATTCGTTCTCCCCGAATGATAATTCCCGGAACACACCTTTCCACCCAAGGCGGAGAGTGCACGAGGCCTCACCCTCGCTTTGCCCTGGCAAGAGATTCACGCAAGACCACACCGATCATCGAGGCTGGTTCTCCGCGAAATCAACCCCACTCGGAAAACTGAATCCGCTCAACGCGGACAGTACGAAGCTATCGCTAGGGGTCCGCCCAATCAAGCTCTGCTCCGAGTAGCCTGTGGAGGATCTGTACCTGCCCAGGATAAGGTTCCATCGGATGGTCCTCACCTCCCGGGATCCAGCCATCCCGAAGAGACCGGGCTGAAGTCCCTGTCAAGCATCCGTGCAGATGGATGTACCAGTCTCCCCGAAAGACTCACCGGAAAGAACCATACAACTTGGACCTCGAGCCGAGGCACCACCACAGCACCCTTGAGAGATTTTGCTTCCGCGGTCCCCTCGGTTCTCGAAGTCGCTTTATGCATGAGGACAACTAGTGTAAATGAGTACGCGCTGCTCATATTACCATCTGTGTTCTCATTAATTGCGCCTGCCGCACGTAGTGGAGAATTCTCTCAATACTCCTCTGATAAGCCGTGCAAGAGGTCGAAGAAAAGTTATGGGAATCCGCTTGTCGGATTTTCTCTCTCTCGGAAGCCGATGACACGGAAAGGTATCCATGAGGTAGGAAAAGGGACAAGTTCTCTAAAAAGTTACTGCATACATTACTACTACCCCGTGAGGAATTTTACCGGAACCAAAGCACTTCTTGCATCTTTCCGGATCGCTATTTACATCATGCGCTAACCGGACAGAATGGTTGCACCACTACCACTGTCCACCTACTGCTAAGTACAAAAGATGAGGGACAAAATGAGAAGAGCCCTACAGGGGTGATCCGTCGGATCTAAGCTGCGTCCCTCGCTCGGACCTTTGCTGCCGCGTCCCGCCTCCTTAGTGTTAGGCGGCGGGCTCAACACCCATGAAGTTGTGGACGACCCCCACGGCACCTTGCTCACCGAGGTTTCCACCGACAACCTCCTCGCAGCATTCCGCATGGCGCCCCCACAGGTGGAGGACCTTCAGACAGAGGGTGTCCTGGCCATCAATGCGGAAGAGGATGGCCTGGAACTGCTGGACATTCCTCAGGCGGACAAATGCCGCCCAGCCTTGGTCCAGGTACATGGCGCCGCCATCGCCAAAGGCCGTGGCCACCCACGCGGAGCCGTGGGGGCAGCCCTCCATACGGAGGTACAAGCCCTGTGGCCGGCGTCCGGACATTGCCTGTGCGAACGGCTCCGGCAGTCGAAGCCAGTCGCACGTCGGGTTGGTCGCCGGCACGAAAATTCGAGGGCCGGCACCGCGGTGTGCGCCCTCTTCAGGGCAGAAGACACCGCCGTGCCGCATCGGCCCACACCGATGCCTCGAACTCCCAAGATCTCTTGGGATGCAACGCCTAGGGTGTTGGGAGACGTCGGTGGCGCCATGAGAGCACGAAGCCAGAAGGAGAAAAAGAAGAAGATGGAGGAGGGTAATGGAATCCTCCGCTTCACGCCTCCTCACTTAAATACCCAACGGACACTCGCAGGGGAGTAATTTCTCTACTCTACTGTAAGAACATTTAATTACCGTGGGGTCAGCCGCTACATTACTTCGAGTCTTTCCATCTTTTGTAGGGGCATCATAATCATCCTTCAATTCCTACTGGAAGCGCACCACGTGGCACCGCCTGCCCTGTCCCCGTGACATGACGGCGAGTGCACGGTCTACAAGAACTTCTCGGACGACTCGACTTCGATTCCGGGAAGCCTCCATCAGAATCCGAGCCCGGGGGCTACTGTCGGTAACCAGATACTGGGGGTACTGTCGTGGGAAAGTCATGACAAATGTCCGAAGAGTTGAACTTAACATGGGACATTTGTTGTGAGGCGAATACATGGAGAGAGTCGACATGGATAAGAGACTCGGCGATTTACCCAGGTTTCAGCCCCTCTTTGTCTCGTGGTAAAATCCTACTCCTGCTCCTTATTATTATGGGTTCCGACTCCTCATAGAAGAGTCGGTGGAATGATTACAAGTGAGTCGGTTCGCAGCCTTAGTCTCGAGGAGATATAGGTTACGCCGAAAGTGTCTAGTCCTATCTTGGATTGAGATTGTTCATGACCTTGGATCCCGTGGACCTCGGCTTATAAAGTCACTGGGTCCCGGTGATTCCGCGAGTCCGTCTCGGACACAAGGTGGAGTCCTATTCTATTGTACAAATATGTTACGTGCTATACAAGGTAAGTCGAATTCCTTCAACGACTTCGATCTTCTTGCTTGGTGCAACCGACTCGTGGGCGGGTCTTCTTTTGTGGTCCTTCCGTAGGTGAGTCGGCCCATAGATCTAATGCTGGGTTATGGGCTTAGTACATCGCCCCGACATTAGCCCCCAAGATTGGTGTGAAGCTTCAGTCTTCACAGTGATCTTTCTGGTTCCATCGTGGTTGCCGACTCTGCAGTTGGTCAAACGGACTCTCTCATTTACAAGGAGTCGGTGCCAACTCTCTTCTCTCTTTGCTTGAACTTATAACCATAGAATTTCCTTTGACTTTTTTAGTCAAAGATTCGTTATTTCCTTTATGATTTCACTGCCCGAAACGCCTGTTGAAGGCCTTGATATCGTGGTGGGAATCGAGGAGTCTTTCCATAAATGTCACCTACCATGGGTAGTTCACCCATGTTATGATGGCATTAATTGATCCTCTCCTCGTAACCTCTATAAATAGCCATCGGGTAATTTATCTTATAAGTGCTCGTATCTTCTTCTTCCTCTTCTCCCTTTGCCACTTTTTTCCATGGCTCCCAAGCTAAGCGCCAGCGTTCCTTTGGCGGCTGATGATCCTGGTTCCTGCGTAGGTTCTCGTGGATCTTGAGGCCAGGGCCATGGTAGGGTCAGGGGAAGAGGCGCGCGTACGGCTCGGTCTCCGCCAGATCTTGAATATCCTCCTTCTTCTCCCGAGAGGAGTGAGTTCTTGATACATGTTCAGACGATCCGTCGTTGGATCAAACTTCTTGAATCTTTTGCCCAGCTTGTGATGGATTCAAAGCCTTTGGGTCTTTGGCTCCGCTCCGAGGGGTGCCCTCATGGACCCATATGGGTAGCTACTAGCTTCTCTGGTAAAGACTCCATGTTCTTGGAGAAAGGTTGGAAACCTTTCCTTCCCTCTAGGAACATTCAGAGGGGAGATATTATCATCTTCAGGTATGATGGTGATGAGACCATGTGGGCAAGGGTTTTTGACTCAGATGGCGATCGAGCCGGTTGCTGTATGGAGATTTCCAGCAGCAGTGCTGAAGAATTTTACAAAAATGCAAAAAATGCCCGAGTCACCTCATCTGAAGACGGAGCCGACTCTGAAGACGACCACTGAAGCTATAGTTTTTACTTAGTAGTATTTTCCGACTTTGGTCTTGTGTTATTTTGATGTAAGGCTTTCCTTTTGATGTAAGACTCAACCACTAATGAATGAAAATTGTACATTCCCATCAGATTTGTAAGTCGATTTTATCCCTGACTTTGAATGCTTTGCAAAATGCATGAGAGAAGATATGTTTTGATAGTATCTGTATCTGTAACCCCCTGAGTCAATTCAGAATAGCCTTGTGTCATTGATCGACCCATAGGATAGATCGACTTGTAGCCCTCACGAGTTGGTGTGGTCACGTTTGTGTGCGGTATCAGGTCATATAAATTTTGAAGTAATACTCCCCAAGAGTTGCTATGATCATTATGGCGTCGTGCCAAATCTCGAATTTTTTTTAAGTGTTACTCCCCAAGAGTCGGTGTATGCATCTGGGTGCTTTACCGAGTCTTTGTTTGAGAAGAAACTTTGTAGTGTAGTCCCCAAGAACCGGCATGAACATCATTGCGTCGTGTCGGGTCTTTGAGAATAAATTTTCATGTGTAGTCCCCATGAGTCGGCATATGCATCTGGGTGATGTTCTGAGTCACATAGGTCTGACTTTTATCTGAAAATAAAAATTATTACTATTAATTGAGCATGATGCTTGTATGCAAAAAGGAAATGCAAAGGCTAGTAGAAATCGACTCATGCCTCATCTTCTCGCGTTGAGAGAGATTATTGGTTCAAGATTCAAAGTTTCTATGTAAAACCGGCTTATATGACTAGCGTGCGCGGCTCTCAGGACTAAACTCTATAGGCGTTTTATGTAATCCCACCAAGTTTAGACCAACCGGGTTCGCTTCAGTCATATGAGCTTGAGCTATACAGTTCAAATGTCGTGGGTGGCCAATTTATGTATATGCCGGGATATCTTCAGTTAAGTGTCGATGGGTGCCATCAAACTCCCCTACTTCCCCTGAATAAGTCATACACATGTGGAGTTTTACATATATATGTCGGCTTCTCAGTTAAGAGTAGATGAGTATCATCGAGCTCCCTGATTCTCCTGACTAAGCAATATACATGCTCAGAGCCGATAGACGGTTTATCAAGCCCCCAGGTCTCTGAGAAAAGGTGTACAAATATGTAATGTAGGATGCAATATGTATGATGCAATGTATTATGCAATATGAAAGAATATGAAATATGAAAGTCAATTTTATGCATAACTGTGGCTGGAGCCGGTGCGACGAGAGTCGTCTTTAGATTTGAAGAAAGCCTAGTGCGATGAAAATCGACTTTATTGATTGTGGCGAAAGCCTAGTGCTATGAAAATCGACTTTATGAATTTATGGCGATAGCCTAGCGCGATGAAAATAGACTTTGTGTTAGATATGGCGATAGTCTATTTGCGATGAAAGTCGACTTATATGTTAAATATGGCGATAGCCTAATGTGATGAAAATCGACTTATATGTTAAATATGTGGATAGCCTAACGATGAAAATCGACTTATAACTATTTATTATGTGGCGAAATCCGGTGCGACGTGTGTCGAATTATATATGTATATGCGGCGAAAGCCGGTGCGACCAATGTCATCTTATATGTACAATAGTGTTCCTGTTCTACTCAAGTATAATATGGACGGAGTTCTGCGATGTTCCAAGGCCTGGGAGTCTCCGCCATGGATGTGCGTGATTTTTCCTTCTCGCGTATATCAACCAGTTAGTAGGATCTATTGTAAAGGTTCTTGCTGACCACAAACTGTCCTTCCCATGGAGAAGATAATTTGTGCATTCCATCCTTTTTCTGTATGAGGCGGAGCACTAAGTCACCTTCCTGGAAAGTATGACTTCTGATACGACGACTATGATATCGTCGCAGATCTTGTTGGTAGATAGCCGACTGAGCTGCTTCGAGTTCTCGTTTTTCATCGAGAACATTCAGGGCGCCCTGCCTCGCTCTTTCATTGTCGGCTTCCACAAAAGTTGTGACCCTTGGTGAGTCGTGACAGATGTCACTTGGGAGAACGGCTTCTGCTCCGTAGACAAGGAAGAAGGGTGTGTAGCCTGTCGACCTGTTAGAAGTTGTCTGATACTCCACAAAACTGAGGGAAATTCTTCGTCCCAACAACCCGGCGTCCTTTCCAAAGGAACAAAAAGTCGGGGTTTGAAGCCTCGAAGCAACTCTTCGTTGGCTCTCTCGGCTTGTCCATTGGTTTGTGGGTGAGCCACTAATGCAAGGTCGAGTCGGATGTGCTTGTTTTGACAGAATCGTTGCATAACCGTCTCTTATAGGTTAAACCCATTATCAGTGATGATGCTGTGGGGGTAGCCGAATCTGTATATTATCTTTTTCAGGAAAATTAGTGCCGTTGCTGCATCGCATTTGCTGACCGTCTCTGCCTCGACCCACTTGGTGAATTTATCCACCGCCACTAACAAGTGTGTATTCTTGTTGGCTGACCTTTTGAAAGGTCCCACCATATCAAGCCCCCACACTGCAAAGGGCCAAATGATAGGGATCATCCTAAGTTCTTGAGCCGGCACATGTGCCTGCTTTGCATAACGCTGACATCCATCGCATTTTTTCACTATATTCTCTGCGTCCACGTGTGCCGTGAGCCAATATAATCCGTGTCTGTAAGCTTTGGCCACTAGAGAACGAGAGCCGACATGATGCCCGCAGTCTCCAGAGTGTATCTCATTGAGGATTTCTCTGCCTTCTTCTGGTGACATACATCTCTGAAAGATATTTGCAGGGCTTCGCCGATGTAACTCACTGTTGATGAGTACAAAAGATTTGCTTCTCCTGAAAATTTTCCTGGCCAGTACCTCATCAATGGGTAGGATTCCCCGGGTCTTGTAATCCAAATAAGGTACGACCCATGATGGGGTAGCATGTATTGCGGCCACAAGAGCCGGTTCTGGATCCGTCTCTGCTATGTCTTGCTCCGTTGGAATTTGCACGAACGACTTTGTCAGGACGTCCAGGAACACATTTGGTGGAACCAGATTTCGCTGAGAGCCGAGCCGTGATAGAGTGTCTGCTGCTTCGTTTAACTTGTGCTCCACATAGTCCACTTGGTACCCAACAAAGAAACCGGCTTGTCTTTCCACCTCTCGCTGATAATCTTCCATGGTGGCATCTTTGGAGTTCCATTTTCCTGACACTTGTTGGGAAACAAGGTCGGAATCGCCGTAGCATTGGATCCGGCTTATGTTCATCTCACGAGCTAGCCACAGCCCATGGAGTAGGGCCTCATATTCTGTTGCATTATTGGTGCAAGTGAAGTGAAACTGCAAGACATAGCAAAATTTCTCTCCTTTGGGAGAAGTAAGGACCACGCCGGCTCCTGACCCTTGGAGCTGGCGAATCCCATCAAAGTGCATTGTCCAGTATTTGGTAACCGTATTTTCTAGGGGCGCTTGGATCTCTGTCCAGTCGTTTATGAAGCCGACCAACCCCTGATATTTGATGGCCGTGCGTGGTTCATACTTGATGTGATAAGGCCCCAAATCTATAGCCCACTTTGCGATCCTTCCCGTGGCCTCCCGGTTCTAGATGATATCTGCAAGTGATGTTGAGCTGACTACAGTTATGGGGTGCTCCTGGAAGTAGTTCCTGAGTTTCTGACTCGCCATGAATACACCAAGGACCAGTTTCTGCCAGTGAGGGTAGCGTTGCTTTGATGAAGTCAAGACGTCACTAACATAATAGACTGGGCTCTGCAAAGGGTGCTTTTTGCCGGCTTCCATACATTCAACCACAACCACATCACTGACTGCTCGATTGTTGGACGGAATATAGAGTAGCATCGACTCTTTTGGTTTAGGAGCCGCCAGGAGTGGAGCCCGGGACAATTTTTTCTTCAGCACTTCCAGAGCTTGATCAGCCTCGTCATCCCAGACGAACTTTTCGGACTTTCGCAAGAGTTGCTACAGGGGGATTGCTTTTTCTCCAAGTCGGCTAATAAACGACTCAAGGAAGCTACACATCCTGTGAGTCGTTGGACTCTCTTCACTGAGGCCGGCTTCTGGAGAGCCATGATAGCATTGATCTTCTCTGGGTTTGCCTCAATGCCTCTCTCAGATACTATGTATCCAAGGAGTTTTACTGCAAGGACCTCGAAAGTGCACTTGACCGGGTTTAATTTCATCTGATACTTGCGCAGATTCTTGAAGGTTTCCTGGAGGTCACCGGTGAGAGACTCGGCGACCCGAGACTTGATAATTATGTTATCCACGTAAGCGTGCACATTGCGCCCAATCTGCTCCTTGGGGTAGTTCTGCACTGTTCGCTGATATGTGGCTCCCGCATTCTTCAAGCCGAAAGGCATAGAAGTGTAGCTTTATATTCCGGAAGGAGTGATGAAATCCGTTTTTTCCTGGTCTTCTAGAGCCATCTTGATTTGGTGATAGCCAGAGTAGGCGTCGAGAAAATACAGGAGCTTGCATCCCGCAATAGAGTCGATGATCTGATCAATGCGAGGTAGTGCGAAGGGATCCTTTGGGCAGGCCTTGTTTAAGTCGGTGTAGTCAATGCACATATGCCAAGTCTCTTTCTTTTTCAAAACAAAGATCGGGTTTGCAAGCCACTCCGGATAGAAAACTTCCATGACGAACCCGGCAGCATGGAGCCGGGATTTCTCTTCCCCAATGGCATTCCTCCTTCCATCATTGAAACGACGAAGGAATTGCTTGACCGACTTCAGTTTTGGATCAATATTTAGGCGGTGCTCAGCGAGTTACCTCGGGACACCTGGCATGTCAGAAGGTTTCCATGAGAAAATGTCCCGATTCTCATGGAGGAACTCAATGAGCGAGCTTTCGTATTTATCAGATAGCTCTATCCCAATGATGAACTGCTGGGAAGCGTCACCAGGGACAAAGTCGACTTTCTTCGTGTCCCGAGCCGGCTGGAATTTGGGGTTATTGTCAGGATTCGGTTTCTTCAGGATGGTGGAGTCGGCTGGATCTACCTTCTCCTATTATGCAGACAGGTCCTCCTTAGCGCATGCTAAGTCGGCAAACTTGACGTGTTGCTCGTCACATTCGGTAGCCCTGGACCGGCTCCCAGCTACCGTGATTGGGCCGAAGGGGCCCGACATCTTTATCTTCAGGTAGACATAGAATGGTCGAGCCATGAACGTGACATAAGCCGGTCTGCCTAAGATGGCGTGATATGGTCCCTCGAGTTTCACCACCTCATAGGGTATGATCTCAGAGCGAAAATTTTCAGCGCTTCCAAAGGCGGTCTCCAAGTAGATTTTGCCTATCGGGCGTGCCGAATTCCCTGGGACTATTCCATGGAACACGGTGTTGGAGATTTGCAGCTGTTTGTGAGTCAATCCTATCCTACGGAAGCTCTCGTAGTAAAGGATGTTGATACTGCTTCCTCCGTCCATGAGTACTTTGTCAAGCGTGTAGCACCCAATTTGTGGATAAAATACCAAGGCTAGAGAGCCCGGGTTTTCTACCACTGAGGGGTGGTCATCCCTCGTCCAGGTGATTGGTTGTTCAGACCAGTTAAGCCACCTGGGACAAGCCAGATCCGTGGCCACAAACATGGCGGCTCTCTGCTACAACTTCCTGTCCCTTCGACAATTGCTGGTGGTGAAGATATGATAATCTGAGTGGTCTTCGAGCTGTTTTGGGTTTGATTGGAATCCAGCAAGTCCTGACTATTTTTGTTGTCCTCCTCCCCTGGATCCTTGGTGTTGCGGTGCTGCGCCGGCTTCCTGGTGCCCAAAATCTTTGTTATTGTTGTTTTGACCGGCTCCGCCACCTAACTCAGCGGGGGCTTGTCCTCCACGCCGTGTGAACTCTTTCATGAACTTGCAATCTTCCCAAGTGTGATTAGATGGACGACCAGGTTTACTATGTGTTGGGAAAGGTCTTTTCAGAGATTCTTCAAAGTTGATTGGGGGTCGGAAACCTCCTTCTGACTTGCGGTAGTTGTTTCCCCCTGCTTCTGCCTTTGGAAGCCGACATTTGTGTTGGCTACCAAGTCGGAAGCATTATGATCGAGTCGACGCTTGGTATGTTCATTCGGTCTCTGTTATCCCTTGTCGTTATTCTTTTATTCTGGGAAGCCTTATCCTCTTCTGGATCAGCATCCTTTGTTTTGTCAGACTCGACATACTTGATGACCGCATTCATGAGCTCTCCCATGTTGCTGACCATCCTCTTGAGTCGGCCAAGCTTGTGAACTAGGGGCTCGAACTTGTAGTTTATTTCCAAGACGATCACTGTTGTCTGAGCAGTAATAGTGTCTGAGGAATGTACTATCTCTACGACTCGTCGTGCCCAGCTTAAGGCTGACTCTCCTTCCTTCTGGACACAGTGCTCCAAGTTGACGATTGTGGTAGCTCACCGGCAAGTGCCTTCAAAATTCGTGATAAACTTCTCTCTGATGTCGGCTAGGAGGTGATGGAATTTTCTGGGAGATTTTTGAACCATGTACGAGCTGGCCCTTCCAACATCATCGTGAAGTAACGGGCACAAACTTCTTCGCCGGCTTGCAGCATATCCATGGCGAGATCATAGATTTCGATCCAAGCCGTCGGGTCCAAGTCAGCTGTGTAGATTGGAATCTTACGTGGTCCCTTGAAATCTGGGGGCAAGTGTGTGTTCCTCAAAGCCGACACTAGACATCGGTTACCCACGGATCTGCTGACGAACTCGGTGTTTTCTTCTTGTGGGGGAAATTGGGTCGCCGGCTCTACACGACGATTGGTGTTAGGAGCGGGTAGGTCCATAATTGTCAGTGCCCCCTGTGGCTCAGAGGCGGGGGTGCTCCGTGGTGGCGATGGCTGCTCGAGGATGCAGGAGTCAGCGACTCTGCTTGCCAGCTCACACTTCGATATGGGGTCCCATGGATGTATGGGACCCTTGCGAATAATGAGCTTGCTGTGTGATTGTAGTTTTGAGGAATTCGACGGCTTCTCGAGCGGCATGATCTTCTAGATTGTCCCCCTGAATTGGCGCATGGGTGAGGAAACGAGTCGCTACCATGACATTAGCCATGGGGTTGTCGAAGTGATGGGGAGGTGTATGGAAACGATCTTGGCGTGGCGAAGGAGCCGGCTGTCTAGGAGGCGTGAATCCCGGGGATACTGGTCAGGGCTGTGGAATGGCGTTCGTCCTTGGTAACCAGGAGGGAGTCGAATCGCGTATCCCTGTGGGCGCGTATGGGCAAGTCTTAATCGCTGAGCCTCTATCAGATCCGACTCTCCCCGGAGGCATGCAGCTTCCTAAATGAGCTGGGCTTCTCTCTTATCCATCTTCTCCTTTTCGATGTTGATTTCCCTCCGTAAGCTTGCTACCATTGCCTTGAGTCTGTTGACCCTTGTCCTCCAGGCCTCCTGGTTCTCCGTTGTTAATGTTATGGCCAAGGCGTCATCATGGGAGTTTAAGGCATTTGTAAGGGCTTCCGCTCCAGTGGGGACTTGTTCTGACGAGCGGGTTGCCGGGTCTCAGTCTGCATTAGGAGTCGCGCTAGCGGATGGCTCGACGCCTTGATTTTGGGTTGCCTGACTCTCCAGTCCTCCAATGTCAATAATGATTACCGTGGTGCAATACGGAGTCTCAAAGTGAGGATAATACGGGTTATATTCTCGCACACCGGTGCCGAGTCTGTTTCTCCCCACGGATCGGATTGCCCCCTCATCTGATAAGCTTCCTTCACTAGGCTACGAGTCGACATCAGTTAGTTCTTCTAAGGCATCGTACATTGGGGACTTGACAGAGCGCTCTGGCTCTGGAGATGTCGGGACCCGGGGTTAGCGTATGTAATTCCAGTCACGATGCAATCACATGGAGAGCCGAGAACCGTACCCACTTGTCTAAGCAGACAAGGCCAAGCACAGAACGTTCTCAGTAAGCATCGAACGTGAGGGGCATCCCATTCAGGCGGGATGATGATCTGAGATGGGTCCTCATCATCCGCTCACAAGTCTAGATGCTTATGGGTGGTGAATCCCATACTCATAGACAAGTCGCCTCAATCATGTTATCGATTGAACCCTAACTCGTACATAGACTTACTCCAGCCCGATCACTTAGTCGGGGTCTAGGGCGGGCTCGATCATACAAAAAAGTGTGCCACGTGACAGAGTCACGAGCAATTGCATCGCGATGCCCCAAGCTGCGCACATCTAAGGGCCACTTGGTGTATAAAAGACCGCCAGCCAGATCACAACTAAGGTCTCGAAAACCCATACTAAGACATGCATGTTGTAATCATACACGCATCACACATGTCTAGTATGAACAGCAGGTATCATCACATAACTCTACAAAGTACTCTTTATTTACTTACACATAGAGTATACAAAGATCACATGTCTGTGATCAACATTACATCATACAACGGAAGCAAATTAGGTCTGAGTACAGACAAGTTTAACAAATGGCTTCGAGAAGCCTTGTAAACAAACATGCCCTTCCACGAGGGACCAGACTGCTGTCTGGGACTATGCTAACTTAGTCAACGTCGAGCTACACGAAGGTGACTCCATCGGGGTCCGGTTTCTCATCTAAAACATAGAATAAGAAAACGTGAGTACAAAGTCGTACTCAGCAAGACTTACATCAGAACTACACTACTCATGCTCAAGTATCAAGGTAAAGGGAGGTGGGGTTTTATCATGCAGAAGTGCCAGCTTTGACTTGGCTAGTCCTGTGCTACGAGTACCAGACTTGAGGTAAGAAGCGTACACGAGTCCACTACATCTCCAACCAATTACACCACTATGGTGCCTTCCTCGACTTCCCCACGAGAAAGCACGCCATAGCACTCACACTTATCTTGGTGTATTTTAGAAGTATCCAGTTCAAGTTGTCTAATAATCAGGTACAGGTTCCAAGTAGTCCATAACCGCGGACGCGGCTATTCGAATAGTTTTGTTAACCTTGCAAGGGTGTAAGCTACACACACATGACCATCGGTTACCTCCTTTAGCTCGCCACCATTCAAGAGGTGACAGCGAGGATGTTCACCACGACACTTCGCTCACAACCGGTCTATTCCAGGAGTCGACTATCTGAGTTTGCCTCTGCTCGAGAGCCCGGCCGGATCAACGAAACGGACTGAAACAATGTAAGTGACCGAGACGCCACCTCTAGTAGATGGTTTTCCTGCCTCACAGGTGCACCCACATATCTATATGATGCAACCAGTTCCTTCGTTCTTTTTCTATGCACATGTCAAATGGAAAGCCCGAACTAATGTTACTCCTGGACGTCGACACGGATCAAGGTACTAGGACGAGAGGGGTCAGTGAGCCCAATGTGTGGTTGTACTCTTTTTCTTGGATTACCATACAAGAACTCGGTGCTTAAGGTGGTGTTCAACGAGACAACCCACTGTGTACTCCTACACATCCTCTCATCATTCACCTTGTATTAGGGTGGATTCACCAACACATTTTCACTCTCATCAACACCATGTTCACTATCAACCCGACTCACATCAAAAGCAACCTCACCGTAACACTAAGCATGCAATAAGCTGTAACAGTTGCAGGGGCCACATGATATCAATCAACTCCTATGTCAGCTAGGATTGTCGTTTGCTTACTACTGTGACAAGATGATAGGTCATGCATCGGATATGGGTTCAACTATGCGGTAGAATCGATACAAGGTGATCTCCTAAACATGCATAAGCGAGACTGAGAGGGAATTGGGATTTTATAGACATGATCAATGGGGTTTGCTTGCCTTGCTGACGAGGTTCACACACGGTGTCTTCAACGAAGGGGATGGCTTCGGGTTCCGGCTCCACTTCTATCAGCAACATGACAATCATAGGATCAACATAATGTACAATGCACAATCACATGAATAAGATTGTAATGGTGATGTTCAAGGTACTGATGTGTTGAGCATTCAATTTAAAAGGAGTATATTGCATTTGAAATGCAAATTCAAACTTCATTTGATTTATCGATGAATTTCAAATGCATTTGAATGCATGAAGTTCATTTGAAAAGGTTGATCATGAAGTGATGTTGTAAAGGTGAGGTAAAGCCTCTGATGTGTGGATGAATCCATCTAAAAGAAGTGTGTTGCAAAATCATTTGCAAATTCACTCCTAATATTAATTTGAAAAGGATCCATATGCATGTTTGCTAATTTTCACCCATTTTAAAATGGTCAAACATAGAAAAAAATTGCATATTCTTAATCCTTGCATTTTTCTGATAATTTTCATATATTATATGTTTAATTTGGAGTTGATTTGAATTTTCTATGATTTTTCAAAGTTTAAATGAATTTCTGGAAATTCTGGATTATTTCAAATCCATTTATTGCATCAACATGACGCAGTGGTGATGTCATAGGGGCTCTGTCCAGGGGGACCCACTGGTCAGTGTCAGTGAGGTTAATCCCTGTTAATTAAAACTAACAGGGGGGTTAGTTAGGGGCTGGGTCCACCTGTCTGTGACATTGGAGGGGGGTTAGTGAGTAGCTTAGGGCTAATTAAGCTGGGCCCGCCGGGATGTCGCCGCCGGCGACCTCTGGCACGGCGAGGTGCTCGTGATCTCCCGCATCTTGTGCGCTAAGTAGGGGTCGCCGGGGTGCTCTGGAGCGACGACGGCTTCAACAATGGCGGCGGCCGTGGCTCTGCTCCGGTGAGTTTGGCGTCTAGGGCACGGAAAAAGGTGTGGTGAGAGGCAAGAAGAAGAGGAGCTCACCCTGGTTACTTTGAAGAGGACGGGGAGGCCGGGGGCTGGCCGGTGACGGCGGAATTTGAGCTCGAAGCTGACGGCGGCCGGCGGCGAGGATTCGAAGCGGGAGTCTCCTGGAGTCGTCCTCGTCTTCGATTCGACCTGCAGCGCGATGAAGTCGACCACGAGGAGTCCACGGGACACGGCAGTGCAGCGAGGGGATCACAGCAGCCACGGTGGCGCGGCTGCACGCTCCGGCGAGCTCCTAGGACCGCACGGAAATGGCGACGCAGAGAGGAGTAGGTGACCACGGGATAGGGGGGAAGGACGTGGAGGCCTTGCAGGCGTCTCCAGGCGCCAGGGATAGAGGGAGGGAGGCAGGTAGCTGCCTGGCACGCCGACGACGGTCGCCGGCGTGCTGCCTGCCTGCCTGTCCTGGGGAGGAAGACGCATGTGCCCTCCCCAGGTGGGCTAGGCTGGGAGGCTGGGGTGGGGGCTTCAGTTGGGCCAGAATGGCCAGGGGGGTCTTTTCCTGTTTTTGTTTCCGTTTTTCCTTTTCTGCCTTTTGTTTTGCTCTGGTAAAAATACCAAAACATTTTATAAAAATGCCCAACTAATTTTATAAATACTAGGTGACCAGTAGCTAGTCACTTTTAGGATATGGACATTTTTGAAATTCAATATATTTTGAATTTCAATTCAAATAGGGTCAAATTTAATTTCCAGGGCACCTTTTGACTTTTTGAATATTCCATGGGCATGGGAATGAACCCAAACCACTTTTAAAATGATCAGCATCATTTATAGGAATTTTCCAATTATTCAAATGATTTTTGGAAAAAGATTTTTATCTGGCCATTTGAATTAATTTCTCAGGGCTTTTCTTTTCCCCATTTTTGGATTTCATTTGAATTTTTACATGATGCAAAGGGTCAAACAAGCCCTAGCACTTACCCTAGTTGGGGTTCTGACAGGAGACTCGTCAATGGATCCGACGAAAGTGTTCTTGGAGCCGTCATGTCTCCGACTCGAGGTTTCGATGGGGACTTCAGGATCTGGCTCTGGCTCAGATCCGTCTGTCCTGCCAATGAGCATCGATGCTGATCTTTCCGCGTCGGCTTTTGGTGAACGTCCAGCGACGAATCCCTCCATGCCTTGCAAAGATCCCTCCAGAATCTCAACACCTGTGAGTGCAGGCCACACGGTGGGCGCCAACTATCGTGGGAAAGTCACGGCAGATGTCCGAAGAGTAGAACTTAACATGGGACCTTTGCTGCAAGGTGAATACGTGGAGAGATTCGACATGGACAAGAGACTCGACGATTTACCCAGGTTTCAGCCCCTCTTTGTCTCGAGGTAACAGCCTACTCCTACTCCTTATTATAATGGGTTCTGACTCCTCGAATAGAAGAGCCGGTGGATCGATTACAAGAGAGTCAGTCCGCAACCTTAGTCTCGAGGAGATCTAGGTTACGCCAAAAGTGTCTAGTCCTATCTTGGAATGATATTGATCTTGACCCTGGATGCCGTGGACCTCGGCTTATAAAGGCACCGGGTCTCGGTGATTCCGCGAGTCCGAATCCGACACAAGGTGGAGTCTTATATACTTTACAAATATGCTACATGATATACAAGGTAAGTCTAATTCCTTCTACGACTTCGATCTTCTTGTTTGGTGGAACCGGCTCGTGGCCGAGTCTTCTTTCGTGGGCCTTACGTAGGTGAGTCGGCCCTTAGATCTAATGCTAGGTTATGGGCTTAGTCCATCCCCCACGACAGGTACCACGTTTCCCTTGTACTGACTGCGCCTCTTGGACAGCCCAAGTGCAACCATAAAGGATTCCGGCAAGGAGATGACGAGAACGCCGCAAAAGAGTGCCTCGGACCAGTTCTGGGGGGATGGGGTCATCCTGTTGGCTCCACCGCCCGATAAAGAGGGCAGTGCATTCAATGCATTATAAAACAAGCATGCACCGCTGACAGGAGGTGGCCTACACCAGGTGGGCTCCCTCACCCGTACTCAGTTCATGCATGCTCCAATCGTTCCTGCGATGCCATGGGACCTTCCATCAAGAGCCTGGAACGCCTCGCTTCCACAAGCATAAGATAAGCTCCCTTACTGTAGCCATCAGTGGAACTGTGGCGATCCCCTTGCTCTATAAAAGGGACACGCCAACCACATCAGAAGGGGGGGGGGTTGGATCAGGAGAAAGGAGGAAGAAGAAAGGCAAGGAGGAGAAACAAAGAGAGGGAAGAGAAGGAGGAAGATCCATCCCAGTGAGAAACTACTACCTCCATGCATCCACCTCTGGATGCATCCACACAAAAGAAGGCAGGGAAGTTTTACACCAGGACTTCTCGGGAGGCCTCCCAGGGATTCCCCTAGGGAGTATGAGCAGCTTAATCAAGAGTAGGAGAGTGTATTGGAGTGTAGTGTAGGATAAAATATCCTAGAAGAACACCTTGTACTGTGTTCTCCTCTGTCACTGGCAAGAAGATCAGACATGCAGGAGTAGGGAATTTAGTCTCCGGACGGCGAAACCTGGGTAAACCCCTATGTTTACTCGCATCAGCCCATTGTCGTTTCGATGCTACATCAAACTTTTCCTACATCAAGCTACCAGGAACCCAGCGTGTTCCCCGTAACGCACGGTCTCCGGGCCGTGCCCTCCCGGGAACGGTCCTTCCGGGAGGTGTTCTCATCCTGTAACGCGTTGCTGCTGTTGCCCCTGCTTATGGCCCGCCGGCAGGGTGGAACTAGAAGGAGGGCCTGGGAAACTTGACCCCCGACAGTAACAAATGGAGAATTGATTCCCACATCCTCGATTTGTTCTACCCGTACTATACATCTACGCATAGCTAGCTCATGATACCACTGTTGGGATACGGGACAGAAAACAATAATTTTTCCAACCTACAATACCCGAACCCAAGATCTATGCTATGGCGATGTAAAGTAACGGAGGGAATCATTGTTCATACCTTTTAAGACCGAAAGAGGGAAGCGTTCTATGAACGTGGTTAGCGTATTCTCTGAATTGCATAAGACCACCGGCGATGAAGCAGCACCACAAGTGTAGTGCCTCGAGGAGATTACACATGTCCAGCGCAACCGATGTTCCCTCCGGGCTCCGAACCAGGCGAGCAGCAGAAAGAAGACAAATTCAGATCCCAATTCCGGCAGAGCGACGACGTGCTTAAATGGAGATCTCCCAACCAGGTGCAAACTACAAACAAGGGAGTCCGCTCGAGGTAGGAGAAGGAGAGAGATATGTCAATTTGTATGGTAAAATGGGGGGGTGTGATCCTCCTCCCCTCCCCCATGTGGGACACAACTTCCAAGGGGAGGGGGTTGGGATGGCACCCATCCTTGGCGCATGGCCCAAGGGTGGAGACCTCCCTTAACATTAGTTGGCCTTGCCTAGTCAACACGGTGGAGATCTTGCTTGGGTCAACAGATATTCCATGTTGGTTGATTATGTGGCCTAGGAAGCCAACTTCTGAGAGCCAGAAATCACACTTCTTCAACTTTCCATAGAATTTGTGTTGTCTCAAGGTTTCCAGCACTATTCTAAGACGTCGAGCATGATCTTCATCCTTTGTGGAATAAATAAGGATGTCATCGATGAATACAATCACAAAGTTGTCGAGATGGGGGTGAACCATGCTATTCATTGTCTCCATGAAACAAGAAGGGGCATTAGTCAAACCGAAGGACATGACCTTGAACTCATAATGCCCATACCTAGTGGAGAAGGCAATCTTCTTGATATCTTTCTCACGAACTCGAATGTGATTATAACCAGATTGCAAGTCGATCTTAGAGAAAACCTTGGCTCCCTTCAATTGATCAAACAGATCCTCAATACGAGGAAGTGGATACTTATTCTTTATAATCACCCGGTTAAGGCCACGGTAATCAATACACATGTGCCAAATGACATATTTCTCAGCAATGAAGAGTATGGGTGCACCCCATTCAGACACACTCCTCCGAATCAGTGCTTTAGAGAGAAGGCCGTCTAATTGCTTCTTGAGCTCTTCTTGGAAGGGTCGAGCCAAGCGGTATGGTTCTATAGAAATAGGTTGAGTGCTAGGAATCAATTCAATGAAAAAATCAGTGTCCCGCTCTGGAGGCATGCCTAGGAGCTCATCCGAGAAGACATCAGGATAGTCGGACACTACTGGTATCTTTTGAAGGCACAATGGTATACTTGGATTTCCAAGGAGAGTCCATAATATCCCATTCCTTGGACATGGATGGCCTGGGAAGAGACTAGCCAACACTGACAATGATGATGGAGGTGCACTAGCTTGGTAGAAACACTCCTCTCTCGAGGGGGAATCAAGGGTGATAATTCTCCAAAAGCAACAGATAGCTTCTTTGTAATTTTGTATCCAATCCATGCCAAAAATTACATCAAAAGGCTGAAGCAGAAGGACGAGTAGATTTTTAGTAAAGTCTTCATCCTCAATGGAAATATGACAGCCAGGAAACACCGTGCAACAAGAGAGGAGTCCACCCGGAGAACTAACCCTCACCGGTTGGGATATAACTTGCCTATACATGTTTGCCCGATTCACAAAGTCTAACGATACAAATGGGAAGCTAGAACCAGAATCAAATAGTACTAGAGATTCAACTGAATTGACATGTAGAGTACCTATCATGACATCTGGACGTCCAGCCGAAGATGATGGATGTAGGGTATAAAAGCTCTTGCAAGCTGGTGCAGGTGGGGCGCCAATCCGAGGCATGGTTGGAGGAGCATGGGACACTGGATAGTTTAGTGGCCAATAGTACCCTTGAGGAGGATATCCCCAAGCTGCATAGGGATAAGGAAGAGTTTGAACATTCTACATTGCTTGCACAGACCCATGTGAGGACACTGGTGTAGATGAAGACTCATCTTGGGAAGGCACAGGCTGACACTTAATAATGCTTGCAGGATTCAACCTACAAAACCGTTCCATGTGACCATTTTTGTGAAAGCCATTGCACACTCCAAACCATGTGACCATTTTTGTGAAAGCCATTGCACACTCCAAACCGGTTGCACGTATTAGCTCTATGGCCTTCGCCACACTTGAAGCACATCATCCCTTTACCTGGCATTGGACGGTGAAGCATACACGGGCTAGAGTAGGATGAGGCCTTCTGTGATTTCTGGAGTAGGATTGCACACTCCAGACTAGTTGCAGAACATTCTTACACTTTTTCATAGGACGATGATTAGATTTGCCGCCGTCACCATAGTCTCGCTTTTGGTTGCCAGCCCGAGTGGAGAAATTACTGGGCCACCAGGAGGAAATGATATCGCTAGAAATGGTGAGCCATTCTGAAACTCAAAATCTATATTTTTGGCATTCTCAACCAAGGAAGCAAAGTTAGAGGGCCCGACTGCACTAAGAACAACAGGACACTGCTGCTCTAGCCCATCCTTGAACCTCCTTGCCTTATCTTTATCATCACTAACCACCACTGGCACAAAGCGGATGATGTCATTAAATTCAGTTTCATAGTCCTGAATGGTTTTGTTTCCTTGTTTGAGTTTGCTTAGTGCATTCTCCATCCTCTCGACATAGGAGGCTGGATAATACTTCTCAATGAACTGAGTTCGAAAGAAATCACAAGTAGGTGTAGCATGCTCTGGTGGTAAAGAGCAGCGAACATTCTCCCACCAAATGTCTGAATGGCCCTTCAGTTGGAGAGCAGCAAACATTACATTCTGGGTTGGTTGCACTTGCATGAACTCAAGACGTCTTTCCATGGTGCGCAACCAATCAGCTTCCACGACAGGAGACCTAGTCCCATAAAAGGTGTCAGAGTGTCCCGTAGACCAGGTGAGAAGAGGATTGACTTGTTTGGAGACAAATGAATCTCCCATCAAGCCCTAAACATTGGCAGGTGCAGGAATTGTCGCTTGGGCTTGAGCTTGCTGATGGAGTGTGTGGAGTTCATTCATCAAATCGCGCCACTCAGCTTGAGGTGGTGGAGCAACATCATCTGCAACATCAGGAGCTGCCACTGAGTCCTCACCACTCTCCTCAGCTACATGTTGGGCTCTCTTGCATCCACGACCTAGGGGGTTAGTCTCAGCAGCAGCTTTTCCCCGGGTGGATGTAGCCTCCTTCCTACCGCCTTTACCCCTAACCATCTAAGGAACACAAGAAGGTTACCCATTCATGCAAAGCAATAAAAAGGTAGAGTATGGATAAATAAAGAAGATAGGAGCTCCTACTTGAACCGAATTAAAACAGAAGTATAAACCTAGCAGACCCCAAAATCAGTACTATTCGAACACGGGCTACTTATTATGCATTAACAAAACACAACCAACAATCGATACACACAGGACATAGCTTGAAAGTATCTAAATAAAAGATATCATTCATATTGTGCACTAGTGTGTCAAGTTTTATGTTATTTTACCATCTGAAAGTATTATTTATCAAAAACCTAATAACATACTAGTAATAGAATTGGTATTTTTCACCCAACCTCGAAAGAATTGACATCCTCATCAATTTTATTTTCTATAACAACAAGCAAACAATCCACTCGAACAACCAAGCACGCAAGCATTTCAATGGTCCTAGGATCTTCCTTTTTATACATGCTTACGCATGTATAGAAAAGTTAGAGCATAACTGATACCAACTATAACACCCCTCCTTGTAAGAAGGAATGTTATCACCATTACACATCAAAAGCCTATTACACCGTGTGTTAAATTCGGCAGCACTTCCTTTGTACCATTGGACATCCAAGTCAGGCAATTAAATAAATAGAGTTCAAAATATGGCACCACAAGCGGAAGTTCCAACAAGCTTATGTAACACTTACAAATCAAAGTGGAAAAGTCATAAACCGATATACTACACAATAGGTGAGAATCATATGTTCCAAGCACAAACGGGTACTAGGCGGGGAATGGAAAACTTCAACCCACCTTCTAGATACAGATACTGAGTGAAAGCAAGAGTTATACACACTAGTAGAACCTAGCTATCAAGAATCATGAACTAAAGTATGAAGTTTATCATGATCGAGCTAGGTAAATGAAAGGGGCATGTAATTTGTGAGTGAACACCCAAGGGAGCTATGCTTTCTTGACTACTTGCATAGCCTCACAGTGATGTACCTGAAACAAAGCACGAGGTTGTGTCCAAATACTGAGCAAGTACACAACAAAGCACGTATAAAAAATAGAAGACAAAGTAATGAAGAGGAACCATACTAGCACATGTGAAAATTATACATGAACTTCTCATGCTTGAAATGGCATGAGAGTACATGCTTGAAATGGCATGAGAGTAGAGGTGATGTATCACCCCGACTCCTTTTCTACCAACACCTATTGAGAGGAGCATAACATGAGGATGGACCCGAAGGACCACATACTCCCAGCGCGAGGATACTTCCTTCACTACTAGGAAAAATGCTACAAGTAGCGCGCGGTGTCGCGCTACTACTAGCACGCTACAACTAACTTTTAGTAGTAGCGCAGGTTTGCCCGCGCTACTACTAGTTTTGATAGCAGTAGCGCCCTCTTGTCCACGTGCTACTGGTAAATAGCAACATCACCCTCTTTATTCCTGCGCTACTACTATTAATTTCAAAAAACAAAAAAAAATCTCGTCGGTGTCTGCGCTCCGGCAGTCGCGTCGGTGGCCGCGGGGCAGGGTGGGGACAATGGTGGGTCTGTAGGGCGAAGATTTTGCGCGCGATGGGCGGTGAGGAGGAGGTCACAGGAGGAGGAGCACCGTGAGGAGGAGGTCACCGGAGTAGGAGCACCGTGAAGAGGAGGAGGTCGAGGAGGAGCACCATCAGTAGGAGGTCGCCGGAGGAGCACCGTGAGGAGGAGGAGGTCGCCATAGAGGAGATGAATTGGAGGAGGTCGCCGGAGGAGGAGCACCGTGAGGAGGAGGAGGTCGCCGAGGAGGAGGAGATGGAGTGGAGGAGATGAAGTGTGAGGAGAGGAGGAGAAAAATGCGTGGTGGTTTTTTTTCCCCTGCCACGTCACCGATCCGCGAGTGGAGGGCTAGACCAAGTAGAAACTGCCACGTCATACCTAGTAGTAGCGCCCCTCTTGTACATGCGCTACCGTTAAGTAGCAGTAGCGCCCCTCTTGTACAGGCGCTATTGTTAAGCCTCGACCTACTTTCTTCGAATATTATGGCCTCCAAATCTTAAAAAGCATCATAACTTTTTTTGTCAGGTTTTTGAGGATTCTAAAAATGTTTAACGGGGTTCCCCCGGTTGAATTCGGATATAACTTTTCGAGTAGATGATTTTACAAGGTAAAAAACTTTTTCATCCGAGTTCGTATGCAAAAGTTATGCCCATTTTACAAATTCTAGAGAGATTTTGCAAAAAAGTCGAAATTCATATTTTTCAATTACCCTAACAACTACACCACATATCACATGGGAATCTCATTTTCTTTTATTTTTTTGACATTTCCATCATTTTCTTTTATTTTTTCTAAAACTGAAAAGGCGGTCCCTAGGGGGGGTTTATTTGTGTGTGTGTGGCCAGTGAAGACCACTTACTAGTAGAGCCCCTCTTATACATGCGCTACTGCTATCAACTTAGCAGTAGCGCCCCTCTTGTGCAGGCGCTACTAGTATGGCATATCCCAAAGGGCACCGTGAAGACCACTTAGTAGCAGCGTGGGTTTATACCACGCGCTACTGCTATTAGCTTAGCAGTATTTTCAGGGCGCTACTGTTAAGTAGCAGTAGCGCCCCTTTTATATAGGCGCTACTGCTAAAGGCCTAGCAGTAGTGCCCCTCTTCTGTAGGGCGCTACTGTTAAGGCTCTACGTATAAGATTTTTCCTAGTAGTGCTTGAACTGGGAAGATTCAGTCATGATGGATTTTTCTATCAAGAAGAACCAATCCCTATCACATACTAATGGCATGGGGTATTGAAACGTACCCTAGGTAACGACAAGTTCACCATTTCATGAATATAAAAGAGTAAGATGAACAAGAACATCATAATAAAGGTGCAGGCTAGCCATTGTTGCCCGATGTACTCGCCTCAACCGTTGCGAGGAAGATGGTGCGAGGCTACCTCCACTTAATTGGTGCTGCAACCTGCTATAGAAACACGCATACGAATTTTAAACATTGCCTCAAGACACGTTCCTAGGAGAGCAACCCCTTCGATGTCCCTAGACGAAAGAATTAAAATTTGGAGCTTGGAAGCTACAAATCACATAAATAATATGGCCATGGATTCGTAGAAAAAATATTTAAAAATAGTTCCAACTATTCAAACCCAGAACATGAACTTATGGAGGCCAACACAGGCAAATACTTCTGTTGTTTCCAGATTTCTGAATAACAAACAACCACCTTTATTAAATTTATAACAACAAGAATACTCAGAGGATTTACTAAAACCTTTGAATTAGTAACTATGCATCACATACATCAGGTTCGAAAAAAAAACATGACTTTATTTGGATGGTTAAATCTCCTAGTACCAATGGGAAAACTCTATTTTTCGCTGACTCTGAAATACTAGTCAGCAGCAAAAGAATTGATATATCAGGAGCTGCACCACTCCGATTTATACGTTTAACCACTCAAAACGATCATGGGAACAAATCCCACAAAACACTTCAACTAGTCATCCTCTGATTTTGCCATATTGATACTGTAAACTGATGATTTATACTGTTGTATGCACAGGACAGCAGCAATAACCATTGATTTTCCTAATTCTACAATTGAAACTGCTGCCCCTTATATCTAGGAACCTAGGGTTCATCATGTACAACACCCTAGAGGTTAGGAGAGAGTAGGTGAAATCACCCTTGAAGCTTGGCAAGGGGAATCGAAGAGGGGAGGTGAGCATCTCCTTTCTCTTCTTTTTATCATCTCTTCTTGCATCCTCTTCCTCTTCCTCAAGTTAAGGTCTAGCCTGCCCTAGGGAATGGGGAAGGGCGTGGTGCAGATTAAAGAAAATCTATGGAGAAGGGTGGAGGAAGGGGAGAAGGGGGATGGTTGCATCGATAGGCTTGGGAGAAAGCCTTTGCCCGGATGGGAGTGAAGAACCAAAGAGGAAAGGGGAAGAAAAGTGAGGTGGAAAAGGTAGGCTACGTGAGGATTGGAGGATCAGGATCAAATAGATCAATATTTTTCCTTAAATATTTTCCTCTCTTGGAAATTCCCAAACAATCCAAGCCAAGCCATTGAATTGAAATAAATCATGAAAGATGCAGGTGATCTCCAATTTTGGCAAATGAGTAATTGTGTTTCAACCATCTCGACCAGCCCGACGCATCCACCACATCAAATATTTGGTGCGTTGAATCAATAAGAGAATTTATAGAGATTCCAGAAGAATGATTTATCGGAAAGTGGTTATCGGAAAACAATGGTGTTACAGGTAGGCAACGGGTGCCTGTCCCTTTTATTGTTTCATTTCGGGAGGTGCATCCGAGAACCCATGAATCCAGGGGAGTCGGCTCCCATCATTCCTACCGGTACGGCCATGGAAGGCTGGTTCCTGGGAAGGATACCTCGGAGTGAGATCCGAGTTGTGTGACCTGCCCGGGCAGTCCTTTCCGGGAGACGGGTACATCCACCCGCACGGATACTTGATGGGAATTCCATCCTGGCCTCCACAAGATGGTTGGATCCTTGAAGGTAGGGTTCTGCCACGGGGGGTTTCTTCCTGGGAAGGTGCGGAGCCCTTGCAAGCTACTCAAACGTGGTTTGTCGGACGGGCCGACAAGTTAACCAAAACCAGCTGCGCGAAGCAAGGTCGGTCGCTTGAGTCAGGACTTCCCGCAGGAGGACGGCGTCGTTGGAAGGCACGAGCCCCACGGGCTTTCTGCTAAGGTAGGGGGAGGACGACGCGTCGTACTCTCCTCTTCCCGAAGTAGCATGCTTTTCCGGCAATGATCATCCGGGAGAAGAAAATCATCCGGAAACAGGTATCCGAGAATAACGAGCTAGCCGACTTCGGCACCTGAGGGGCATTCGAAGGAGGCATCCGGTAATTTTTCGTGAATAACATCCGATATATGAAAACCATCCGGAGTACTCCCTCCAGGAATTCATGATGAGACCGCCGCCACACGGAAGCGCTGAGGAGCTGATGGCACTTAAGTAGTCCTCCTCGTTGGCTACACCAAGTGGAAGGTTGAGATGTAGTGTAGCATAATTTCCCTTAGCCAAGATACCAAGGTTTGTCTCCCATAGGATTCCGACAATGAAAAGTAGGTGACAACGGTGCTAAAATTACTAGCACGAGGGTTGACATGGACCTTCACACAGATACAAATAACTTTTCTCCCAACGAGTACAGAGAGGTTGTCGATCTCTCCGGCCTTGCTGTTTACAAAGGGTCAAACGCAAAAGATACAATGTAATGATAATTGCAACTAGAAAGTAAAACTGGAAGTAAAATGAGAATATAAACAGTGGGGGAAATATGGACCGGGGTCCCATGAAGTTCACTAGCGATGTCTCTCTTCCAAAAGACGATAAACAACTATGCAAGGTGAACAAAATATAGCTTGGCAATTGATAGAATTAAAAACGCACCGCAATGCTAACTATGCTACAAAAGAAAGAAATAATATCAAAAGCATGGGAAATACGCCAAGATAAGTAGACAGAAATCCATCTGCATCTACTACTAATCATCCACCTTGAGATATCTATCCAGAACATCTCGCTGGTATTAAGTTGCGAGCCCCACCCAAAGTGTAAACCGAAAGCAACAGACAACTTCATTAAAAGAACTTTGCGGAAATTAAACAATCCTTCCAACCGTGGTTACAAGCACCCTTTTCTTCCCCCTTGTGGCAACAACACATCCCCTAGACTCATGTTTCTGTCAATCAAGCTAGTCATCGGGGGGCATGAACCCACAATCATGCATAACGCTCCCTCTTGGAGTAACTACATACTATTTGGCGAAAGTAATAAACAACAATGGAGAACATGCAAGAATTACTCAAGAACAAAAATATAAAAGAGAAGAACCAAATATATTACTCATCACAATATGAACATTGTCTCATAATCCATCAGATCCCAGCAAACTCGACATAGCAACAGCAGAAAGAATTAGATACATGCCTTGATCATGTAGGGAAGCTCAGAAGGTCTAATCCATGAAGAACAAAGAGGGGGAGAGGACATCACATAGCTACTGATCCTGGACCCATGGTCCAAGGTGGACTACTCATGGCTCATCCGGGAAGCGTCCATGGTGGTGGATGTGACGCCCCTAAAATCAATCCGTGTACAGTAATCATACACGCAGGGTACACGACTGAGATTAGGGTGCCACGGTGAGAATATCACAGCACAACACTAAACACAAAAGGATAAACCAATATGTTACAATAAAGGGGGGGTCACGCGGACCCGAATACATAAGTTATACAGGCCATAATATCTGAGTACAGACATAGTTAGTCAAGTTTTGCCTTAAGAAGGCTAGCACAAATAACATCAGAGATACAGATCGAAAAGGAAAGGCCTCCTGCCTGGGAGCCTCCGAAACTACTCCTGGTCCTGGTCAGCGGGGGTCTCGACGTAGTAGTATCCGCCTCCGGGGTACTCCTGATCCTGGGCTCCAACGTCGACTGCAGCGGCCGATCAGGCAAAACATAAAAGGGGAAATAAAGAAGGTGAGTATCTAGTATACCCGCGAGTCTTACGTCCGCTACTAAGCATTATGCATTGTATCAATGGAAAGAAGAGGCTGTATATAGTGGACTGAAAGACAGAAATCCAGAGCAAGGGTAAGAAGCTAGGCCTATCGAAGACTAGCATCTTCCGACGATGTCTTGCAGCATGAGGTAAGAATCAGCCAACAGTTCATATAAAGCATAAAGTAACAACGAAGCAGAAGTTGCTGCAACATTGTATAATATAATTTGTAATGATTAACAATAATAATAATGCCTCCGAGTTCCCTTCCTCGACTCCCTGCGAGGAAGAAGACCCGGAACCATACAGTTTAACAGTAATAGTTTCTAGTGGTAAGATCCAGCTTCAGCATAAAGCGTCCTGTTACCGTGGACACGGCTATTCGAATAGATTAATCTTCCCTGCAGGGGTGCACTGGCGTGACTCTACGACGCTCGGATCTCCAGGGTGGCGGGAACCTTGTTAGGGAACGCTCCACCAAAGCTCTCCGACACAAAGTAGCCCATCCTTCGGCAATCAACAGAGAGGTCATCCGCCGGACTATATCCTATGTACGCCGGGCTTTGGACCCTAACCCGAACGTACTCCTGCACGGTGCGTGACTGGCCGGTGAAGCAAAATCAAAGAAAATACAAATACACCGCTCGAGCAAGAGAAGACAACACCACTTCACGGCAATCAGCCCGCGGTACTGCTGACGTCTGAAGACCCTCGAACGAGACTACGATGCAGGGGAGCCCACACTCCTTATCCCACGTGTAGGTAGTGCGTACAAGCCAAAAGGCTACTCAAGACATCCGCCGAACCATTTAGCATTTTAATTAACCTGCGTGACAACCGTTATCGTTGCCTCGACTTAACCGACCCGCGGTCAACGACAGTAGTCAGGTCCACCAGTACATCGGTGCCTGCCCTGTCGTCCCACCAAGTCACTGCGGTTACCAACAAGGTGAACCGTCTCCTTACCTTGTCTCGCGTGTGGTCTTGGTAGAGCTCGACTTTCGTGGTTTGGTAACTCTCGTGAGATACGAGCAGGGGCGAAGCACGCCAGTAACGTCGGTCGTACCCTCCCTGTCGTTCCCGACAATATACCGCTCGCGGGCACCGTTGGGTCGCCCGACTTCTTACCTTTAAGGACAACCGCTGTTCAAGACCCTATGGCGGCAAGACAAAGTCAGCCTCGGGTGGAGTACAAGGATTACTCCTTGACAGCTCACACTTGAGGTGACTAGGCATAACCCAGATAGGGGCCTTTGGCGGTGTTTGCTTTGTACCGTACCTGTGCAGTTGTATATATGGTATACGTGTTCACTCCCCTGAGTGATCACGTCCCGCTATCTAGTCCTAGCTAACAATGCGCAGGGCTCACCGCTGAATAATGCATAAATATAATAGGCAGCATAGGATAAAGAAGGTACATCAAGGGGCGACAAAATCAGGCTGTGCAATTGAATAGGATTGTAATCATAGCAGCAGCAGTATCAATGCCTAGTGCAAGAAATGTACGGAAAGATAGGCGATATCTGGGGAAGAGAATGGCTCTGCTTGCCTGGAAGCTCGACGGTAGGGGTACGGTCGTCGACGAAGTAGTCGTACCCGGCAGCAGTGTAGTCGGTGGTAGCAGCGGGGTCTACCGGAGAATAAGAGGGGGGGGAGAAACAGTAAATACAAAGCAATATATACAAACATATTAATGACATGACAATTGTAAAGTTAACAGTGTTCTAACGCAGTGCAAAGTACGTTGCTCGGAGCGGGAATTCATCCGGGGATGAACTGCCAGCTCCGGGTGATTACTGGACAGGGTGTCCGGAGGGGGAAGGGTTCATGCCGGAGGTGTCGTGGACATCCGACAAACATATGGAGGGTGTATCCGTGTTAGTTGAACCATTCCGGACAACTTTCGTGTTCGGAATAAATTCATCCGGGTACTTTTTATCGGTACCGGGAATTATCGACAGATAGCCCGGAGGGGGGAATGTCGATGATCGTTGTGTTAGGGTGGTGTGGTTGGCATACGGATAGCGTATCCGTACTCGTTATATTTTTCTGATCAACTTTCATGTATAAAGTTTTTCGATCCGATATACGGATTAAAAGATATTAAATTTATAAGTTTAATCAAGTTTAAACCATTTATAATCCTTTTTAATAATTTCTTTTATTATATTAATAACATTATCCAAAACAATGCTGACATGTGGGACCCACATGTTAGCCTCTATTTATTAATAGCTCAATCTATTTAATTTTAATTAACAGGTGGGTGGGGTCCACCTGTCATAGACACAGGGTTGAACTAAATAGCTAGTTAACTTAATCACCTAACTTAAGGGGGTTGGCCCCACCTGTAAGTCACACATGGGGGGGTTATTACTATTATTATTATTATTATTATCTTTAATCTCTGATTATCTTTTAACGGGCAATTAAGGGGGGGGGGTCCTGGCCCACTGTCATGGAGACAGAGGAGAGCCTCCACGACGCCACGCCATTGCCACTGCAAAACCAGTGGAACACCAGCGAGGCCCCCGCGAGCAGCCCGGCGGCCAACTACATGGGAGGGGGGGGGGGAATCGAAGCCCCGGGCACACTCGCATCGAGTGGTGCCCAGGAATCAAGTGCGGGCGGCCAAACCCACCGGCGGCGACGAACACCCGTGGCGGCCGGAGCCCTGGCTCCACGGTGAAGGCGAAGGAGGAGCCCTACTGAGGGAAGAAGGGGCGGGGGCGACGTGGTGCTCACCAGGGAGCGATGGGCGTGCAAGGCGCGAAGCAGGGGACGCCGGAGGGCGCGAATTTGAGGCCGGGGTTGCGCGAGCTGGAGGTTAAAGAAGGCGCGATTCCGGCGTTCGGTGCAGCTCGAGCTCAAGCCGCTGCACGGAGAAGACGCAGTCGTCGACGGGGAGCCTCCCAGAGACGACGGCTGGGGCGGGGAGGCACCGTGGCCGCGTGGACGGAAATGGCGCGGCGGCGGAAGTGCCCCTCGACGCGGGGCGAGCGCAGAGAGCAAGAGGGGGAAAGGGGGGTCGAGATCCAGGGGGTACCGGGGCGCTAGGTTTAGGGTTTGGCGCAGGGGGCGCCGTCTTGTAGCCGGCGGAACGTCTCCGATGCCCTCCACGCCGATGGCCATGGCGCCCTGGCCACGGGATGAGTGACACGGGGGAGGGGATGAACAGGAGGGAGATGACCGGGGTGGGGGGGCCTTGGGCTTGCGGCCCAGGGGAGAGGAGGGGAGGTGGACCTCGGACCAGAGGGGGTAGTTTAGGTTTCCTGTTATTCTTTTCTGTTTATTTCTTTTAGCAATTATTTTATGCACATGGGCATTTTTATAAAATGTTGCAAGTGACCCATAATTATTGTTATACCCTAGTCTAGTGCCACAAAAGGTTTGGTCACTTATAAAATTCATTTAATATTTTATTATAATATTAAATAATTAAATTGGGGTTTTTAGCTACTGTTTTGATTTGTTTGGAATTTTCCATAGCACTATAAATACCCAAACCCACTTGGATTTGGTCCACTGATTATTTGGGATTTTATAAAAGTGGTTCCAAGATTTTTGGGAAAGATTTTATTGTCACCATATTTTTAATATTAATCAAAAGGCATTTTAGGGTTTGTTTGAATTTTATTCCAGATGGCTTGGACTTTAGTTGGCCAATGATGATCAAGGTGCATGGTTCATATTTGCTTGCAACAATATCAAAGGAGAATTTGAATTTGAACTGAACCAGTTGCTCAAACAAAAGTTTTGAACCGTACAGATGAACAGTAAAAGTGATTACTGTTCACTGACAGTGAGGGTGTTACAAATCTCCCCCACTACAAGAATTCTCGTCTCGAGAATTTAAGTGGTAGAGGGAAAAAGATCAGGGTATTCTTCACGAAGACGATCTTCGCGTTCCCAAGTGGCTTCATCTTCAGAATGATTCGACCACTGAACTTTGAAAAACTTCGTCGTCTTGTTGCGGGTCTTGCGTTCAGACTGATCGAGAATGCGGCTTGGATGTTCTTGATATGTCAAGTCTTGCTGCAGCTCAATCATATCATGTTCCACTTCGCGGATAGGGTCTTTGAAGCAGCGTCGGAGTTGCGACACGTGGAAGACATCGTGGACTTGAGAGAGGTTTGGCGGCAATTCCAATCGGTATGCCACTGGTCCACTCCTGGAAAGGATACGGAACGGGCCAATGTAGCGAGGAGCTAACTTTCCTTTGATTCCGAAACGATGGGTGCCTCGCATCGGGGTGACACGGAGGTAAGCATATTCGCCAGGTTGATAGACCATTTCCTTGTGCTTGCGATCATAGTTGCTTTTCTGGCGAGACTGAGCATCTTTCAAGTGTTCACGAATAATGCGAACCTGATTTTCAGCGTGCTGTATAATGTCCAGACCAATGAGAGTTTGTTCCCCAGTTTCTGACCAATTCAGAGGGGTTCGACACTTACGTCCATAGAGAACTTCAAAGGGTTCCATCTTCAGACTAGCTTGATAGCTATTGTTGTATGAGAATTCAGCAAATGGAAGAGATTCCTCCCATTTCTTACCGAATGAAATGACACAAGCTCGAAGCATGTCTTCGAGCACTTGGTTGACTCGTTCGACTTGTCCTTGCGACTGGGGGTGATAGGCGGTGCTGAAATTCACGTGAGTGCCCATAGCTTCTTGGAAACTATCCCAAAATCTTGAGGTGAAAATACTGCCATGGTCTGAACTGATCTCCAACGGAATGCCATGGAGGGACACAATTCCGGAAACATACAAGTCTGCTAACTGACTAGCAGAGATCGTCTCCTTGACTGGCAGAAAGTGGGCAACCTTGGAGAAACGGTCGATGACGACAAAGATAGCATCATGGCCTTTCTGCGATCGGGGAAATCCGGTGACGAAGTCCATCTCAATCTTGTCCCACTTCCATTCAGGAATAGAGAGTCGTTGTAGAGTTCCAGCAGGTCTTTGATGCTCTGCCTTGACGCTACGGCAAACGTCACATTCAGAAACATATCGGGCAATGTCTTGCTTCATGTTAGGCCACCAGAATTGCTGACGAATGTCTTGGTACATCTTGGTGCTTCCAGGATGAATGGACAACGGGGTATCGTGAGCCACTCTCATGACCTTCGGGGTCATATCCAGGTTCTCATGCCTGCCCTTGCTGTGAGTAACCACTAAACGGTTCTGGTAGAACGCCGCACCTTTGCTATCAACGGTGAAGGGTCCGGGTCTCCCATTGGCGATATCGCGCTTAATCTTGTGTACGAAATCATCATAAAACTGTATACCCTTGACGGATTTGACAAGATCCGGTTCGATAACCAGGTTATTTGCATAACCTTGAGGAACAATCTCGAGGTTTAACTTTTGAAAATCATCATACATAAGTGGTTGTTGTACTTGAACTTCAAGTTCACTACAGTAATCTTTACGGCTTAAAGCATCGGCCACCACATTAGCTTTTCCAGGGGTGTAAGAAATTTCCATGTTGTAGTCGGCTATTGTCTCGAGCGATCTCTGCTGGCGGAGATTCAGGTCTGGTTGAGTAAATAGGTACTTCAGGCTTTGGTGGTCGGTGTAGATCTCACAACGATTACCGACGAGGTAATGTCGCCACAGCTTCAACGCATAAATGACCGCTGCCAATTCAAGATCATGTGTTGGATACTTATCTTCGTGAGCACGCAGTTGACGGGAGCCATAAGCAATCACTTTGCGCTCTTGCATTAGGACACAGCCTAATCCTTGACGTGATGCGTCACAATATATCACGAAGTCCTTCTGAGTATCAGGCGGAGCAAGCACTGGGGGAGAAGTGAGCTTGTCCTTGAGGGCCTGGAAACTTTCCTGACATTTATCTGTCCACTCAAACTTGACGCCTTTGTGAAGCAGGTTAGTCAGAGGCCTGGCAATCTTGGAGAAGTTCTCGACGAAACGGCGGCAATAGCTGGCGAGTCCGAGGAAACTCCTGACTTGTTTGACAGTCTTGGGGGGAGTCCAATAAAGAATAGCTTGGATACGTTCAGGGTTGACGGCAATGCCATCCTTGGAAATCACGTGACCAAGGTAGGTCACTTCAGGAAGCCAGAACTCACACTTAGAGTACTTAGCGTAGAGTTTGTGTTCTCGAAGCTTTTCCAGTATAAGGCGAAGATGTTCAGCATGCTCCTCTTTATTCTTGGAGTATATTAAGATATCATCCAGATAAACCACGACAAACTTGTCGAGGTATTCCATGAATATATAGTTCATCAATCGGGAGAAAGTGGCTGGAGCATTTGTCAAGCCAAAGGACATGACAGTGTACTCGTATGAACCATAGCGAGTAATGAAAGCGGTCTTTGGAATGTCCTCTTCACGGACTCGGATCTGATGGTAACCCAACCTTAAGTCGAGTTTCGAAAACACCGTGCATCCAGCAAGTTGATCATACAGATCGTTGATCCGAGGGAGGGGGTACTTGTTCTGTATCGTGGCCTGGTTGATAGGTCGGTAATCTTGGACCAAACGGTTCATGCCATCACTCTTCTTGACAAAGAGCGAAGGTGCTCCCCAAGCAGAGGAACTTGGACGGATGAAGCCTTTCTCGAGGGCCGTGTCGATCTCCTTCTTCAATTCAAGGAGGTGGTGAGGTGGCATCTTATACGGGCGCTTGGCAATAGGGACGGTACCAGGCTTCAAGTCGATGACGAATTCAACCTCACGGATCGGGGGTATTCCCGGGAGTTCTTCTGGGAAGATGTCGGGAAAATCACGAATGACTGGAACGTTCTAAATCCCGTCAAGAGGTGAGACATTCAGAGCATTCATCATATAGATATGCGTTTCAGCATCACGGGTAATCCGGGTGGTGTGGTTAACAATCTCGCCGGAGGGGTGAAAAAGTTGGACAAAACTGGTGCCACAATAAAGTGCGGCATCGTGGACTTTCAACCAATCCATGCCCAGAATGAGGTCTATAGTGGAAGACTTCAGGAGGATGGGGGAAGCAAGGAACTCAATTCCTTCAATTTCGACGATGGTTTTGGGCACTATCTTGGAGGTGTGGCAATGACTTATCGGAGTGCGGACAACCATCGGTGGATCCATCTTTTCTACCATGAAGTTATGCGACAATGCAAATGCTTCCGACATGAATGAATGCGATGCTCCGGTATCAAATAAAACAACATCAGGTATTGAATTAACAAGAAGGGTACCCATCACTGTAGCAGGTTTCTCCTGAGCTTCTTCGACATTAATGTTGTAAGCATGTCCGCGAGTGTGAGAAGAAGACCCAGTGTTATAGTTGGGGGTCATGTTGTTTCCACGGCCATTTCCACGGCCAGCAGGGTGAACTACCAGTTGACTCTATCGCTGGGGGCAGTCTCTGGAAAAGTGACCTGGCTGATGGCACTTGAAGCACAGGCCATCCTGAGGACCGGAGGGGTGCAGTCTCAGTCTTCGGCTGTCTCGGCGGGGGCGGAGGCAGACGAGGTGCAACATACGACTGCCTTGGTACAGGGGCATTTGGACGATACACATTGTGTGGAAGCCAAACGCGTTGCTTCTGTGCTGTGCCCGAAGATGAGCCAGCATCACGGGGGCGCTTCGCCGAACCACCGAACTTAAGCTGAGCGGTCTCAAGGGTGATAGTCTGATTCACCATGGTGGCGAAGTCGGGGAAGACGTGCAAAGCCAGTGCAAGCTGGAGATCTGCGTTGAGTCCATCACGGAACTTCTCTTGCCTACTTGCATCATTGGGGAGGTCACTTGCAGCATAGCGGGAGAGGCGGAGGAATTCCCTCTGATATGCCTCGATAGTTTTGTTGCCCTGAACGAGGTTGCGGAACTCGGCCTTCATACGGTTCATAATCGCCTGGGGGACATAACGAGCACGGAAGGTAGCCTTGAGGTCATTCCAGGTGACGACAGTCCCTTTAACTAGCGAGCCCTTGTAAGTGTCCCACCACTTAGCAGCGGGACCACGCAGGAAATAGGACGCAAAGTTGACGTAATCAGCAGCGCTCACATTAGCGAACTCCAGCTGTCGAGTGATGTCACGAAGCCAATCATCATCATCCAGCGGCTGTTCAGGCTGGTGGAAGAGAGCGGGATTGAGACGCATGAAATCCCGCAGAGTAACCACAGGCGGCTGATGCTGGTGCTGGTTCTGGTTCTGATTCTGGAGCTGATCTTTGACTCCTTGCATAAACACTTGGTTCATCTGAAACTGCTGCATCCTCGCGGCCATGTAGTCCGGCGGCGGAGGTGGATCTTTGGCACCACGACCACGTCCACGACCACCACGACCTGCCATCCTGCTAGAATTTAACAGGGGTATTTCAGCGATGAACATTTTTAACGAGATGGCGGAATTGAGTAATAGGTAAAGCGACAACAAGGAGGAGGCGCGGATATATATAGCAGTAGTCATATAAGACATACACAACCACACATAGATTCAATCGAAAATCGGGAAGCGTAACGTCGTAGAAATTAAGGAAAAAGGACACACTAGGCGGCGCGCAGACCGCGTTAAGGATTACACGACGCGACATTGATTCCACTATGTCAATCACGCCGCAAGAAAACTGTTGGCCACAGGAGTTAATGCCAGAGGACGCGCGGCCTGCCCAGAATGAGAATGGGATCCGCGGTCCGGGATCTGGGGTACGACTACTGCGACACGACTCAATCAATGGGGGAAGCACCAAAAACGCCGGGTGGAATCAATGGAACGTGATCCTAATGTCAAATTTTGTAAAACTTACAAGCAAGGATAAGAGAGAAGATTCCCAGAGCATAGGTAAGGAGAAAAGGATCCTAATACCATAGATATCACACGTAGTGACATCGATGTGGGGCCGTAAGCCAAATATTAAGTTAGCAAAATAGTTTTTCAAAGTCTAGACTCAACTTCGACCAGGTAGTGGTTGGGTGGCTTCCTACAGGCAGTCGGCTCTGATACCAACTTGTGACGCCCCTAAAATCAATCCGTGTACAGTAATCATACACGCAGGTTACACGACTGAGATTAGGGTGCCACGGTGAGAATATCACAACACAACACTAAACACAAAAGGATAAACCAATATGTTACAATAAAGGGGGGGGGGGGGGTCACTCGGACCCGAATACATAAGTTATACATGCCATAATATCTGAGTACAGACATAGTTAGTCAAGTTTTGCCTTAAGAAGGCTAGCACAAATAAAATCAGAGATACAGATCGAAAAGGCAAGGCCTCCTGCCTGGGAGCCTCCGAAACTACTCCTGGTCCTGGTCAGCGGGGGTCTCAACGTAGTAGTATCCGCCTCCGGGGTACTCCTGCTCCTGGGCTCCAACATCGACTGCAGCGGTCGATCAGGAAAAACATAAAAGGGGAAATAAAGCAGGTGAGTATCTAGTATACCCGCGAGTCTTACGTCCGCTACTAAGCATTATGCATTGTATCAACGGAAAGAAGAGGCTGTATATAGTGGACTGAAAGACAGAAATCCAGATCAAGGGTAAGAAGCTAGGCCTATCAAAGACTAGCATCTTCCGACGATGTCTTGCAGCCTGAGGTAAGAATCAGCCAACAGTTCATATAAAGCATAAAGTAACAACGAATCAGAAGTTGCTGCAACATTGTATAATATAAGTTGTAATGATTAACAATAATAATAATGCCTCCGGGTTCCCTTCCTCGACTCCCTGCGAGGAAGAAGACCCGGAACCATACAGTTTAACAGTAATAGTTTCTAGTGGTAAGATCCAGCTTCAGCATAAAGCGTCCTGTTACCGTGGACACGGCTATTCGAATAGATTAATCTTCCCTGCAGGGGTGCACAGGCGTGACTCTACGACGCTCGGATCTCCAGGGTGGCGGGAACCTTCTTAGGGAACACTCCACCAAAGCTATCCGACACAAAGTAGCCCATCCTTCGGCAATCAACAGAGAGTTCATCCGCCGGACTATATCCTATGTACGCCGGGCTTTGGACCCTAACCCGAACGTACTCCTGCACGGTGCGTGACTGGCCGGTGAAGCAAAATCAAAGCAAATACAAATACACCGCTCGAGCAAGAGAAGACAACACCACTTCCCGGCAATCAGCCCGCGGTACTGCTGACGTTTGAAGACCCTCGAACGAGACTACGATGCAGGGGAGCCCACACTCCTTATCCCACGTGTAGGTAGTGCGTACAAGCCAAAAGGCTACTCAAGACATCCGCCGAACCATTTAGCATTTTAATTAACCTGCGTGACAACCGTTATCGTTGCCCCGACTTAACCGACCCGCGGTCAACGACAGAAGTCAGGTCCACCAGTACATCGGTGCCTGCCCTGTCGTCCCACCAAGTCACTGCGGTTACCAACAAGGTGAACCGTCTCCTTACCTTGTCTCGCGTGTGCTCTTGGTAGAGCTCGACTTTCGTGGTTTGGTAACTCTCGTGAGATACGAGCAGGGGCCAAGCACGCCAGTAACGTCGGTCGTACCCTCCCTGTCGTTCCCGACAATATACCGCTCGCGGGCACCGTTGGGTCGCCCGACTTCTTACCTTTAAGGACAACCGCTGTTCAGGACCCTATGGCGGAAAGACAAAGTCAGCCTCGGGTGGAGTACAAGGATTACTCCTTAACACACTTGAGGTAACTAGGCATAACCCAGATAGGGGCCTTTGGCGGTGTCCGCTTTGTACCGTACCTGTGCAGTTGTATATATGGTATCCGTGTTCACTCCCCTGAGTGATCACGTCCTGCTATCTAGTCCTAGCTAACAATGCGCAGGGCTCACTGCTGAATAATGCATAAATATAATAGGCAGCATAGGATAAAGGAGGTACATCAAGGGGCGACCAAATCAGGCTATGCAATTGAATAAGATTGTAATCGTAGCAGCAGCAGTATCAATGCCTAGTGCAAGAAATGTACGGAAAGATAGGCGATATCTGGGGAAGAGAATGGCTCTGCTTGCCTGGAAGCTCGACGGTAGGGGCAGGGTCGTCGACGAAGTAGTCGTACCCGGCAGCAGTGTAGTCGGTGGTAGCAGCGGGGTCTACCGGAGAATAAGAGGGGGGGGGGGAGAAACAGTAAATACAAAGCAATATATACAAACATATTAATGACATGACAATTGTAAAGTTAACGGTGTTCTAACGCAGTGCAAAGTACGTTGCTCGGAGCGGGAATTCATCCGGGGATGAACTGCCAGCTCCGGGTGATTACCGGACAGGGTGTCCTGAGGGGGAAGGGTTCATGCCGGTGGTGTCGTGGACATCCGACAAACGTATGGAGGGTGTATCCGTGTTAGTTGAACCATTCCGGACAACTTTCGTGTTCGGAATAAATTCATCCGGGTACTTTTTATCGGTACCGGGAATTATCGACAGACAGCCCGGAGGGGGGAATGTCGATGATCGGTGTGTTAGGGGGGTGTGGTTGGTATACGGATAGCGTATCCGTACTCATTATATTTTCTGATCAACTTTCATGTATAAAGTTTTTCGATCCGATATACGGATTAAAAGATATTAAATTTATAAGTTTAATCAATTTTAAAACATTTATAATCCTTTTTAATAATTTCTTTTATTATATTAATAACATTATCCAAAACAGTGCTGACATGTGGGACCCACATGTCATCCTCTGTTTATTAATAGCTCAATCTATTTAATTTTAATTAACAGGTGGGTGGGGGCCACCTGTCATAGACACAGGGTTAAACTAAATAGCTAGTTAACTTAATAACCTAACTTAAGGGGGTTGGCCCAACCTGTAAGTCACACATGGGGGGGGGGTTATTACTATTATTATTATTATTATTATTATTATTATTATTATTATTATTATTATTATTATTATTATTATTATATTTAATATCTGATTATCTTTTAACGGGCAATTAAGGGGGGGGGGTCCTGGCCCACTGTCATGGAGACAGAGGAGAGCCTCCACGGCGCCACGCCATTGCCACGGCGAGGCCAGTGGAACACCAGCGAGGCCCCCGCGAGCAGCCCGGCGGCCAACTACATGGGAGGGGGGGGGAATCGAAGCCCCGGGAACACTCGCATCGAGTGGTGCCAAGGAATCAAGCGCGGGCGGCCAAACCCACCGGCGGCGACGAACACCCGTGGCGGCCGGAGCCCTGGCTCCACGGTGAAGGCGAAGGAGGAGGCCTACTGAGGGAAGAAAGGGCGGGGGCGACGTGGTGCTCACCAGGGAGCGATGGGCGTGCACGGCGCGAAGCAGGGGACGCCGGAGGGCGCGAATTTGAGGCGGGGGTTGCGCGAGCTGGAGGTTAAAGAAGGCGCGATTCCGGCATTCGGTGCAGCTCGGGCTCAAGCCGTTGCACGGAGAAGACGCAGCCGTCGACGGGGAGCCTCCCAGACACGACGGCTGGGGCGGGGAGGCACCGTGGCCTCGTGGACGGAAATGGCGCGGCGGCGGCAGTGCCCCTCGACGCGGGGCGAGCGCAGAGAGCAAGAGGGGGAAAGGGGGGTCGAGATCCAGGGGGTACCGGGGCGCTAGGTTTAGGGTTTGGCGCAGGGGGCGCCGTCTTGTAGCCGGCGGAACGTCTCCGATGCCCTCCACGCCGATGGCCATGGCGCCCTGGCCACGGGATGAGTGACACGGGGGAGTAGATGAACAAGAGGGAGATGACCAGGGTGGGGGGGCCTTGGGCTTGCGGCCCAGGGGAGAGGAGGGGAGGTGGGCCTCGGACCAGAGGGGGTAGTTTAGGTTTCCTGTTATTCTTTTCTGTTTATTTCTTTTAGCAATTATTTTATGCACATGGGCATTTTTATAAAATGTTGCAAGTGACCCATAATTATTGTTATACCCTAGTCTAGTGCCACAAAAGGTTTGGTCACTTATAAAATTCATTTAATATTTTATTATAATATTAAATGATTAAATTGGGGGGTTTTTAGCTACTGTTTTGATTTGTTTGGAATTTTGCATAGCACTATAAATACCCAAACCCACTTGGATTTGGTCCACTGTTTATTTGGGATTTTATAAAAGTGGTTCCAAGATTTTTGGGAAAGATTTTATTGTCACCATATTTTTAATATTCATCAAAATGCATTTTAGGGTTTGTTTGAATTTTATTCCAGATGGCTTGGACTTTAGTTGGCCAATGATGATCAAGGTCCATGGTTCATATTTGCTTGCAACAATATCAAAGGAGAATTTGAATTTGAACTGAACCAGTTGATCAAACAAAAGTTTTGAACCGTACAGATGAACAGTAAAAGTGATTACTGTTCACTGACAGTGAGGGTTTTACAGTGGAGAAGCTCCCGGAGGTCAATCCTCCCTTCGGCAGGGTGCCGGGAAGAGATCATCTGGTGCTCCCGATCTTGGAAGCGCGGTGGCGGCGGAACAGAGGCGAAATAATAAAAAATGGTTCTGTCCTTGGGGTTTTCGGGATGAGAGAGATATAAAAGCGAAGGGTGCAGCAAGGGGGGCCATCAGGGGTCCAAGCGGCCTCCCGACGCGGTCCCACCCTAGGCCGCGCACCCTGGCTGCCTGGGCACCAGGTGGGATCCCCTCTGGCCCCCATCGGGCATCTCGAAGTTTCCGGTACGCTGATTTTTTATATATTTTTCCTGGAATTTTTCTGGCATTTTACGTAATGGGAAAACCTGAAATAAAAAGACAACAGAAAACAGAAACTGGCACTGGGGTGCACTGAGTCACTAGGTTAGTCCAAATATGATCAAAAGTGTATGAACGTGTATCAAAAGCATAGCAATATCACCCAAAACATGCATGGAGCAAGAAGAAATTATAGATACGTTTGGGACGTATCAACATCCCCAAGCTTAATTCCTGCTCGTCCTCGAGTAGGTAAATGATAACAAGCATAATTTCTGTGGCGACATGCTACCAAACATTTAAGAACTTTTTAAGTAAATCAAGTAAGGCATGTAATTCAATTCAAGTCATAACAAGCAAGAGTATATATTAGCATTGAAACAAGCAACATAAGAACATAAAGGTGCAAGAGCTCTCACTGTCCGTGAGTCAAATGTCTCCAAATGGTGTTTGCGTGCAAGAAGTGGGAGATGGGAATATGAGAGAGAAAAATATTTATTTTGGTGAGAAATCAATCTACTAAAGTTTCGCACTTAGTCCTCTTTGGAATCTTATCTTGACTCGTCCCCAGACCACTAGCCACGTAGAAGTCAAACTGATCCACCCCCTTTCGATATTTTGAGCACTCATACAATGGATGAGCATAAGCAAGAAAGTTGACACTTACGATGGCAAAGAGAGAGATGATGGAGGAGGAAGACAAAAAGGGTGTGAAAGGCTCACATCAATGAGGACAATCATAGGCGAGAGAAAGCCAAATGATAGATATGATTTGAGGACTAGGGATTTCCATGCAACGGATGCACATGTGAGATATGGAAAGCTCTCCAATGAAACTAGTGGGGGTGCATCCAACTTGCTTGCTCAAGAATACCTAGAGCTCATTTGAGGAGGCTCATCATTGTAATATACAAGCCAAGTTATATAGTGTAAAGGGTCCCCACATAGTTATGCATATATGATCATCTCTATGGAGTACAAGATACAAGAAGCAGTACGAGTGTGGGTCTCTCAAAAGGAATAGTAGTGTGCCCTCTTCTCTCTTTTTAATTTCTTTTTCTATTTTTGTATTTTTTTGGTGGCCTCAACGGCTCTTTATATTTAACTCTCAAATGTACTCTTTGGGATCTTCTAATTTGTCCTCTTTGGGATCTTTTCCTCACTTTAGGGGCAATACTCTATTTTACAAGGACTATAGGAGATCTTTCACACTTTACAAAAGTACTCAGCCTAAAGAAGATGAAGCTATGATGATGTATGCAAATGCATGCCTCTGCCAGTGTAGCAGGATATGCAATGATACTAGCGCGTCATGTAGCAATGATTAAGGAAAGGCCCAACTAGCATGCGGCTCATTGATCAAGCAAAAGCATGTATTACATGAAGATCAAGTCATGAAAAGATGGATGTTGCATGGCATTATATCTCGGAAAGGCTATGGAAATGCCTTGATAGTATGGTGGATGTTTTGAGGAAGGATATAAGGAGGTTTATGATGACATAACGTATCATGCCAAGGTAGGCGCCAACTCTCGGAGTGAGAAAAGGTAATGCACGGTACCGAAGAGGCTAGCAAATATGGGAAGGTGGAAGTGTCAAATTTCGAATACTTACATTAGTCCGAAGAACTCATGCACTTATTATCGGTCACTCTCAATCTAATCAGGAGGTTCACAAAGATACAAGTACCCTGAGGAGGAGTGTATTGGGGTTTGGTTATCCTTGCGCATCCTCGACTCATGGTACGTGAGTGTACTCTAATATCCGATCCCTCCAAAGATTAGTGATCCATCTAGTAGCAAGATTTCTGAACTAGTTTTTGTAATTTTTAGAAAATAAACACGGATTGCACAAAATAGGACATCTATCACTAATAGGCTAAATATCTTGACACCAAAAGTTCAAACGTTACTCACAACAATACCTCAAAACTATTGCAAGTTAGAACTACAATTGAATAACAACCTCAATTACGTACTTTTAGTCAAGACACACAACTCAGTGCAACAAGCCAACTCTCTAATCAAGATAGACATGAAAACTCAAGAGAGTTCCAGCAAAAAACTACCTAAAAACTCTTAAAAAGATAAGCCTGAAAACTAAGAGCTAAACATGACATCATCTACGAAAAGACAAAGAACACACAACAAAATAAAGATAAGCATGAAAATCCTATGATGTGTTCTATTTTAAAGTAGAGCTTGTTTATCTCCCACACAAAGAAAGCTGGGTTCTAACTTGTTATGAACATCAAACAAAGCTAAAGAAAACTGAAAGAAAGAAAGTAAATAGCAAGACACTCCAACCATAGTACATAACGCATGAAGTGATAAAAATATAGTGGAACGAAGGACGAACGGATAATTGGCGATGGAAAAGGGGATGCATGGGGGCTTCCCCAATCTTAGACGCTTGAGTCACCTTGAATATTTATTAGGGGTGAATGGGGCATCCCCAAGCTTGAGCGTTTGACACTCCCGGATCTTCTTTCATCATCTTCCTTCGCACACTTGAAAACTCCCTTCATACATAACTCAACATAAGAAGATTAAAGAGGTTAGTACCCATAATAAAAAAAAATCCTCTACTAGAAATAAAGATATTATTGAAGGGCTACTATTTCTCAAGATCTCCAAAAAGTTTTTGCAAAGAAAAAGCTAGCGCAAGACTTGCAAAACTGAGAAAAGGCAAAACAGGGCAGAATCTGTGAAAACCATACTAGTAGGTAGTAAATATTTTTTTGGTGTACTTCTGCAACTCAAATAAAAATACTCAGAATAGACGCACGAAATCTAATTGTATAGAGAACGCTGTCAAAATAATTCAGATAAAAAAGATGATCTGGTGATTTATCGTGAATTTTTCCGTCCAATGATAAAATCTGTTTTCTGGATAGCATGTCACAACTTTTGAACTTTCTTGCAATCGGTGGCTAAACTTGGCACAAAGCTTGAAAATAAAGATACAATGATGTTGCTATAGTAGTAAAAATCATCAAGACCACTTAAAAAGAAGGAAAACATCTTGGGTTGCCTCCCAACAAGCGCTTTCTTTTACGCCTTTGAGCTAGGCACAAAGCAAAAAGAACAAGTTTTATCAAGTGAAAGAGAATAGCTAGACCTTGTAACGGACTCAAACGGTAACTTAATCTTCTCTCTAGGAAAGTGTTCCATCCCCTTCTTGAGAGGGAATTGGAATTTTATATTCCCCTCTTTCATGTCAATGACAACACCAACGGTGCGAAGAAAAGGATGTCCCAAAATAATTGGACATAAGGGTTCACACTCAATGTCCATAATAGTGAAATCAACGGGAACATAATAGTCATTGACAATGATAAGAACATCATAAATCTTCCCCAATGGTTTCTTTACGGAAGAATCAATGAGACGAACACCAAAAGAACAAGGATCAAAAGGTTTCAATTCAAACATATCATACATTCTTTTGGGCATAATGGAGGTACTAGCTCCAACAACACATAAAACTTAGAAAGAGAAGTTATTCAATTTAATTTTAATCATAGGATCCCAACAATCTTCTAGCTTTCTAGGTAAGGAGGCTTCTACCCTAAGCTTCTCCTCCCTAGCTCTAATGAGAGCATTGGTGATATGCTCCATGAAGACAAGATTTAGCATGCTTGTGTGGGGGTCCCTAGACATTTTGTGTAGTAAATTAATAACTTCAGAAAGGGTACAACTATCAAATTTGATGTCACTACTATCAAAGGTGGTAGTGGTGTCATCTAGGCTCACTTGTTTGAAAGCTTCTATGTTCATAGGAGTTTCTTCTTCTATGGTTGAGGTATTAGAATCACCATTAATAGGTCCAATGGGACTAGGGGTGTATTGGGTGCTAAGAGTTTGGGTAGTAGCAATGGTATGGTGTGTAGGAAGGCTCTTAATTCTATCTTCTTCCTCTATGGTGATAACTTCAGGTTTGGCTGCCATCTGGTTTATCAAAGTAGCTTGGGTGTGGGACATGTTTGAAAGATAAGTCTTAGTGGCGGTAAGTCTAGTTTGGAGATTAAAAATCTCACTATTCAGGTTCTCAAGTTGCTTGATAATGTTTTGCAAAATAGAGGAATGTTCACCTAATTGTCTAGAGAAAGATTTGTTTTGTTCAAACTATGTGTGCATATAATTCAATTCTTAGTGGCCTTCTCTATCTCTATCAGTTTCTCATAACTGGGTAAATGTCTTTCCTTATAGGTTTGACCATAGGAGTTTTTGTTGTTGTTCCCATAGTTGTTGAATGGGAACGGTCTAGGATTGCTACCGAAGTTACTCCTATAAGCATTGTTGTTTAAGTTGTTTCTAGAGATAAAGTTCACAACTACTTGTTCTTGAGCAACCAAGGAATTAAAGGAACATCATGAGGATCACTAGGAGCTTGCTTGGTAAGTAAAGACATGATCAAGTCAACCATTTCATTTAGGGAGGAGATCTCCTCGACAGAGTTTACCTTCCTACCTTTTGGAGCTCTCTCGGTGTTCCATTGGGAGTAGTTGATCATCATCTCATCTAGAAGTTTTGTGGAAGCACCAAGTGTTGTTGACATAAAGGTTCCTCTCGCGGCCGAATCTAACAGGTTCCTCGAGGTAAAGTTCAATCCTGCATAAAAAGTCTGGATAACCATCCAAGTAGTCAAACCATGTGTAGGGCATTTCTTAACAAGATATTTCATACGTTCCCAAGATTGGGCAACGTGTTCATTATCCAAGTGCTTAAAATTCATAATATTTCTCCTCAATTGGATAATCTTAGTAGGTGGGTAGTACTTCCCAATAAAATCATCCTTGCACCTATCCCAACAATCTACGCTATTCCTAGGCAAGGACTGAAACCAAATTTTAGCTCCCTCTCTCAAGGAGAAAGGAAAAAATCTTAAGCTTAACAATATCACCTTCTATTTCTTGATACTTTTGCATATCACAAAGCTCAAATTTTTTATCTAAGTGTAAAGCACCATCATCTCCAGGACTGGAGAATTATTCTCTCATAACAAGGTTCAGTAAAGCCGGTTTAATTTCATAAGAAGCTGCTGAAGTAGCAGGTGTAGCAATAGGAGTGCAGATAAAATCATTGTTGTTGTGACTAGTGAAGCCACACAACTCGGTGTTTTCAGTGGTACCCATAGTAGCAGGAAGCAGGACAAGCAATTTTTTTGTGATTTTTGATAAAGGACACTAAATCAAGAACTGAAAAGTTAACTAAAAAGACTAAAAACCAAGGTTAAAAGATAGCGAGAAACTCCCCTGTCTTGTAGAGCGGAGTTCCCGGAAACGGCGCCAGAAATTTGCTTGATGGCACTGAAGTAGTGCTCCTCTTTGGCTACCCCAAGTGGAAGGTTGAGATGTAGCGTAGCATAATTTCCCTCAACAAAGATACAATTGTTTGTCTCCCGTAGGACTCCAACAACGACAAGTAGGTGACAACGGCACTAGAAATTACTAGCACGAGATTGACGTGGACCTGCACACAGATACAAATAACTTTGCTTCCAACGAGTACAGAGAGGTTGTGAATCTCTCCGACCTTGCTGTTTTCAAAGGGTCAAACGCGAGAGATAAAAGGTAATGATAACTGCAACTAGAAAGTTAAACTGGAAATAAATTGACGGTGGAAACAGTGGTGGAAACATGGACCGGGGTCCCATGAAGTTCACTAGGTATGTCTCTCTCCCAAAAGACGATAAACAACTATGCAAGGTGAACAAATTACAGCTGGAAAATTGAGAAATTAAAAACGCACCGCAATGCTAACTATGCTACAAAAGAAAGGAAGAGGCTCAAAAGCATGGGAAGTATGCCAAGATAGGTAGACCGAAATCCATCTGCATCTACTACTAATCATCCATCTTGAGATATCTATCCAGAACATCTCGCTGGTATTAAGTTGCGAGCCCCACCCAAAGTGTAAACCCAAAGCAACAAACAACTGCATTAAAATAATTTTATGTAAAGTAAACAATCCTTGAAACCATGGTTACAAGCACCGTTTTTTTCCCACTTGTGGCAACAACACATCCCATAGAATCATGGTTCTGTCACTCATGCTAGTTATCGGGGGGCATGAACCCAGAATCATGCATAATGCTCCCTCTTGGAGTTACTACCTACTACTTGCCCAAAGAAATAAACAACAACGGAGAACATGCAAGAATTACTCAAGAACCAAAATATAAAAGAGAAGAACCAAATATATTACTCATCACAATCTGAACATAGTCTCATAATCCATCAGATCCCTGCAAACTCAACATAGCAACATCAGAAAGAATTACATATGTGCCTTGATCATGTAGGGCAGCTCACAAGGTCTAATCCATGAACAACAAAGAGGGGGAGAAGACATCACATAGCTACTGATCATGGTCCCATGGTCCAAGGTGGACTACTCACGACTTATCCGGGAAGCATCCGTGGTGGTGGAGAAGCTCCTGGAGATGAATACTCCCGCTAGCAGGGTGTCGGAAAGAGGTCTTATGGTGCTCCCGATCTTGGAAGCGCGACGGCGACGGAACAGAGGCGAGATCACAAATTTTTTTTGTCCTCGAGGGTTTCGGGACGAGAGAGATATATAGGAGAAGGGGGGAAACCAGGGGAGATACCAGGGGTCCAGGTGGCCTCCCGGCGCGGCCCCACCCTAGGCTGCACCCCCTGGCCGCCTGAGCACCAGGTGGGGCCCCTTTGGCCCCCCTTCGGGCATCTAGAAGCTTTGCGTACGCTGTTTTTTTATATATTTTTCCCGGATTTTTTCTGGCATTTTACGTAATGGGAAAACCTGAAATAAAAAGACAGCAGAAAACATAAAATCGCACAGGGTGCACTGAGTTAATAGGTTAGTACAAATATGATCAAAAGTGTATGAAAGGTTATCACAAACATAGAAATATCACCCAAAACATGAGTGGAGCAAGCAGAAATTATAGATACGTTTGGGACGTATCATGAGCCCTTGAGAATGAGGAGTATAATCCTGTCGCGGGTGAACACCATGGAGGCAAGCCACCACCCACGGGAGTAGCTGCCCACGTGCGGTTGCTTGGGTGTGGTGGTGTCATCGGAGAAACCTGATGAACATGAAAGAAAAACAAATGTTACGGTCGACGTGACTGTCGGCCCTCCTTCTTGTGTCAAATGTCGGGGGTTACTTCTCGAGCCCTCCCTCTAGCACCTGATGTCGGGGGTTCTATCGTGGGAAAATCACGCCATACGTCCTCATAGAGAATTTTATTGTGGGACTTAGCTACGAGTGCGTCAAGGAGGGAGAGTCGATCAATGGAGATCCGATCCGTAGATCGGGATAAGGGAGACACAGGAATTTAAGCAGGTTCGGCCCCTCGATGAGGTAAAGACCTACTCCTGCTTTTCTTTTATTATATGTGGGAGATCTCGATTACAAAGGCGCTAGGGTTCGCAGGTGTCTCGTGAACTACGCTAGATTGATCCGCCTCTAGGACGTCCGAAGGCCTCGACTTATATACATGCCGAGTCCTAGGGCTTTACAAGAAAAATGACGATCAATAAGGTAGAGTCCTATTCTATCTCTTTGATGACTAGTCTTGTTCTTCAAGGTAGCTTGGACTCATTCATTCTTGGCGTTGATCTTCATCTTGTAGGATGGTTCGGCTTGCAGGCTAAGCCTTTCTTCTAGGCCTTCTCTTCGCTGAGCCGGCCCATAGGCTGACCCTCTCTTCGTCTTGGTCGCAAGGCCCTATTTCCTAATTATTTCGGGTGCATGAATTATCTCCTCGACAGTATCCCCCAAGATTGGTGTAAAGTCGGCTTTATGGCAATCTTCCTTTTCAGAAATATTTCATCTAGGGACAAGTTGCTGAAGGCCAGTTGTTGACTCCCCCACGCATTACTGTAGTTTTCCAATGAATATATCCGTTGGGCACGAAATCCACTAGTTTCCTAAAATTGAGGGGCCACCCACTCGTTTAGTCACGTTATGGGGAGAGATCAAGAAGATCACATTTATTACGCCACGAGTTTTGAACTGTTGGTTGGGCTTATGTATATAAAGATTCCAGCTTTGATTCACTCAATCCATATGCCTATACCCTCTTCTTTCTTCTTCTTCTTCCTCTCGCCCAATCTGCTTGACAAAGCTCGAAAGCATCCAGAGGTGGGGTATTATACGGCGCGCATTGAGATCGTTCTTTGCTGCATCGTTCTCCATCTTTTAAGTACGAGACTGTGCTGCTCCCGTGCGTTCAATCCCGAAGTGTTTTTCCTTAAATCTGATATTTTCCTTTTTCCAAGAGATCTGAAACCTTTCGATTCATCCTCTTTAGAGAAAATCCTAAGCGTGACTTCCTTCACAATTTTATTGTTTAATGGGAAGGGATACCATCTTCGCATTTCTGGTTTTAATAGATCTATTCCTCATACTCACGCTATACGAGATTTTTCCAGAACATCTTGCTCTTATCACTTTACGCAGCAAGCATTCGCCTTTTTGGATGTTTCTCTGATCTTAACCTTTTCCCTCATAGTTCTTCGGCCAATTTCTAAATGTTGAAAGTTATGGCGACCAAGAAGGCCGAGAAGAAAAAGAAAATCTTAGCAACTAAACCCAAACCCACTCTTGCGTGTGATTGGGTCGGGTCCCATGTTATGAATGCTCTCCTCCTTGAGATAGAGGACGAGGGGTTACTCGCTTCTGGAGAAGCCAACAGCTGGTGAGCCCCGGGGTCTAAAACCCGGCCTCAACCTAAGAAGGGTGAGGTTGTGGTTTTCGCGGAACATGTGATCCGAGGTTTTCTTCCTCCAGGGTCTCTGTTTTTCCATGAGTTGCTTCATTTTTATGGATTACATCCCCAGGATGTGTGTCCCAATTCTATTGTTAATGTTTGGAACTTTACAACACTCTGTGAGGTGTATTTGGAAAGGAAACCGCCAATCCTTCTTTTCTAGGAATTTTTCTATTGCAACAAGAAAACGGAGAGTAGCGGAGGTAGGCCTATCGAATGCGGGGTCGACACTTTTCAACGTTGGGCTCGATGCATTTACCTGAAGATGAAGCTCTACAGCAACGTTAGGGACTGGCAAAAATCTTCCTTTTACTGTAAATACACCAGCCCTGCTGGCCAGCCTTCTCTGCCATGATTTCAAGAGAAACGACTTGTGTATTCTTCGATTTTGAACTCCTGGCCTAACACGGAGGAGAAAGAGGCCCTTGCCCCGGTGAAGGTGCAGATTAACGCTCTGCTATATCACGAGCTCCGTGCTACTGATCTGATACGGTGCTGGGTCAGATGGTGGGTGCATCCCCTAAGCCTCCGTACCCGTCTCACATGTGAATACACCGGGTCAGGTGATAATATGAGATTTACTTAGATTGTCTACAGTACTGGCAAGACAAGATGGGACGCCATTAAGCTCCTATGTGAGCGTTTGGAAAAAGTCAGCAGAGTGGGCGTAGGCCATTTCTGGGACCAAAATCCGGCTCCTAAGGTAAAACTTAAAGTTTTATTGGCCTTTCTTATTTTCATGAGTTTTGAAACTGACGAGTCTCCCTTTGTTGCCCCTTTTTTGTATCTATAGTCTGATGACCCTTGGTGGTCAGTGGATCAACCTTCAATTTCCGTCGAAGGAGTCGACGGTGACACTTATGATGAGGTTGAAGGGGGGAGGAAGAGGGAAATTTATCCTTTTCTCCCTTTTGACTCTTATATTTCTTTGTTATTTCTTACTCATTTGTTTACGGGAACAGGGGGACGAGAAGAATCGCAGAGGACCCATCAAGAGGAGAAGGTGCCGAAGAGGCGGCAATAGTTTCCTCCAATAATGAGGTACTGAGTCGTCGGGTGACTCGCCTTGCTTTAAGAAAGGTATAATTTGACTCCAGCCTTCCATCGTCCATACTTGTTCTCATAGGGTTTTTCTTTTACCCTCGTATTGGTAGGCGATGGAAGAAAAGAGAAGGAGGACCCGGATCTCTCCTTCCGAAGCTCCCTTAGAGGAAGGAGTCGATGTCGGACTGCGGGTCCGTCCTAAGTTGTACCGTTAGGATGAGCGCATGTCTGGGAAGCGAAATGTCAAGGCCGAATCTTCATTCTCGAAAGATCCGGAAGATGATGATGGGGAAAGCGGTTTTAAAGTTGTTGTAGGGTAATTCCCTATGCCTTATCATGAAGCTGTTCTTCTCCATTTTTTCTTTTTAGCAGACTTATGGGTTTCATTTGTTGTAGCAGCAAAGTTGCTTTGGAGGAGGCTCCTCCTCTGGATGGGGAGATTCCTATTCCCCCTTTTTGTGAGGCATCTTTACCCATCTGGGATACATACGAAGAGTTTGTTGCCATTACTGATGATGTTGTTCGATCAGTTCTTGGGAAGGAAGTCGTGCCACGAGGTTCCGATGCTCACCAGTCTTTGGATTTGGCTAGATCTTCGGTGTCGATTTTATCGGCTCTAGGAGGTTTGAATTTCCCAACTCTGGAGGGTTGGGAAAGCGTGTCCTTCCCTGAGTTACACATGAGTGCAATGACCCAACTTGAGCAGCAACGGGGCGTGCTTGCAAGATGAAGGGGTAGTATGAGGTATTTTTCTCAGCCCCTAGTATTCAGAGCATAGGTATCTATCCCCCATGATTCCGTATAAGTATGGTTAATACCATATTGAATTATCTAAGTGCTTTTAAAGGTAATCATGTGTGGTCCTTTTCAGGCCCTATCTTTGAAGGCTGGGAAGAATGAGACAACTTTGTCGGATTGGTTGGCAGCAGAAGACGAAAAGCGCGACGCTATTGATAAAGAGGTGGTGCAGCTCCGGGATGAGCTAAAAAGGAAGAATGATAAGCTCCATATTTTGGAGGACGGCTTCTGTATCCAGGAGCAGGCTATGGAGTCGGCTTTGGCAAGTGCGAGATCATCTCAGGAGCGATATGATGCGTTGAAGGGCCATGTCCTTACCGTTGCCAGATCCATGCTTCGTAAGTTTTAATATACATACCCTTAATATATCTCGTTTGTTTGTGTGTATGGATTTTGAAATACCTCAATTCCTGTTGGTGAGGACAATCCAGCATTGGGGGGCTCAGATGTGATGATATTAGAGGCCATGATGGATGTTATTCATGATTTGCATGCTGGCAGTTGCCAAGTCATTCAACGTTTAAACGGCTGCTCGGAGTATTCGTCTGTCCCGGAGGATTTCTTCCGTGAGCTGAGCAAGGCTCCAGAGTGGATTGACTTGGTGAATTCATCGTCCAGCCGAAAAGGTGCGGCCCGCGCCTTGGCTCTATGTAATCCTTTTGTGGATCTGGATCAGCTAGTGCGGGGGTTCCCGGAGCTAAAGGCCAATGGGTCAGCTTTTCAGAAGGCCGACTATGAATAGAGCTTGAGGAATGTGTGTCCTTATGCTAAAAAAATGGCAAATGGTGTTTGTCTTCGAAAGTTTGAGCCTGGCTATGATGAAAACAACAAGAGGCGTCCGTTTCCAGAGCCAAAGGTGACGGAGCCGATGCTTGGTACAAGCCGGAAGCATCTGAGCCCCTTGTCCGAGCCAATGCGAACCACACCGGGTGATTTCGTCAAGGGACAGGAAGTCGAGTCTGCCGTCCGGGATGCGCCGCATGGATGATAATTACTATGTTTTCGTAGTTCTGATGCTTTTATAATCAAACTTAAACATCATGTATGTAATACTTTTCCTGGTGCCGGCCATGTGTTTGTTAATTTCGTGCTTTTGTGTTTGGACGTTGGTTTCTACCTTGAAGCGCTAATAGAATCAACGGTGCGCGTGATGCAACATCCTTTGACCGAGTAAGTTCATGGTCGGTGGGCTTCACAATCGAATGCCACTGAGTAACTTATGAAAATGAGTTGTTGGTCACGGGGGCGCGCGTAGGTATGATTCCTGTGTAAGCCGGCTTCACATGACTTATTCTAGTGCTAGGCGGACTTAACTTCAGGGTCAACTTGGATTCCTTTACGGCACCAATATTGAGTGAACTATAAGTTAAGCAACTAGGTCATCGTAGGTTGAGTTGCATCGAGCAGACAGGCGGACGGGGTGCCTTGATAGGCGCATGATATGAAGTAGTTACAAGAAAGAAAAAATGGTGTCCATACAGGCGTTTACAAAATAGATGGGGTACAAAGTATGATAACTAGGGAGAAGAGAGAAGAGAGGGGGGTAGGGTGCGTTCGGTTTTGGGTAGAACGCTATGCTCTGATTTGCAGGAAACTTGTGCCGCCCTGCGGGAAGCGGTTGCTCTAAGTTCCTTCCGGGTATGAGGTCTGGTTAACTCATTTGCTGGTCCTTACTTTGTGCGATTGCTTCCTACATCATTTGTTCTTTGGGGGCTCGTGCCCTATTTTCTTCTATGATGTAATCGGCTTTGGCATAGGAGGCGTCATCTTCTTTACACGCCAGGGCGATCTGATGACATCCGCATACTGTGATTATGCCGTGTGGGCCCGGCATTTTTAGTTTGAGGTAAACGTAGCATGGTCGTGCCATGAATCTAGCATAAGCCGGTCTTCCTAAGATGGCGTGATAAGGGCTTCGCAATTTTACGACTTCGAAAGTCAAGAACTCGAAGCGAAAATTCATGTTGTCCCTGAAAGCTACATCTAGGGTGATCCAGCCGATAGGTTGAGCTGACTTTCCTGGGACAACGCCATGGAACGTAGTCGTGGAGTATTGTAGATGTTCATTGGACATGCCCATACGGTGGAATGCATCGTAGTAGAGGATGTTGATACTGGTTCCACCGTCCATGAGTACCTTTTCCAGGACGTGTCCATAAATTCGGGGTGAGACCAACATCGCCAAGGCTCCAGGGTGGTCAACTCTGGGTGGGTGGTCCGCCCGGCTCCAAGTGATGCCATGTTCAGACGAATTGAGCCAGTGTGGCGATGCCGACTCCATGGCGATTGAGAAGGAAGCTGATCGCTGACGGCTTGTTCTCTACCCACTGCTGTTATCCGTGGTGAAGACATGGTAGAGCCCGTTGTTGTTGAGATGTTTTGGCTGTTCCTGGAAGCCGGCCAGACCAGGTTGTGACTGATAGCCATCATTCTTTACTTGGCGCTGGCCGCCTCCGGATGCTCCATGATGGACGGCTCCATGGTTTCCCTGGTTTTGAAATCCTCCGCCTTGGAAACTAGTGCTTGGGTTGGATGCCGCTGGGCTGCCTCTACTGAATCTGGGAGGACCGATACCTGGCGGCCCCTAGTGGACACCACCGTTCCTCCAAAGATGTTCTTTTTTGAAGCCTTCCATGTAGAAACAGTCTTCCCATGAGTGGCTAGCTGGGAGGTTTGACCTGCTATGCTTTGGGCATGGCCCTTTCATAGCTTGTTCGTAGTTAATGGGTCGTCCAAATTCAATCGACCTTTTAAAGTCGCCTCCGGGTTTATGCTATTGGAAACCAGAGTTTGTATTAGCCACAAAGTCGGAGCTTCCCTGTTCAGGCTTGCATTTGTGGGCACTTCCGCCACTGTTGGAACCTTGGCATGTATTGCCTTTAGCTTCGTTCTTCTTTGTTTTGGCGGATTTGTCTTCATCAGAGTTGTCGTCTTTGGTTTTCTCAGACTTGGCATACTTGGTTATCGCGTCCATGAGTTCGCCCATGTCTTTAACCTTTCTTTTTATCCGGCCGAGCTTATGAATTAATGGTTCAAAACGGCAATTTTTTTCGAGGACTAGGACGGCCGTTTGAGCTGTGATACTATCTGACGAGTGTATGATTTCCGCGACTCGCCGCGCCAAATGGTGGGATGACTCCCCTTCTCTTTGTACGCAATGCTCCAAGTCGACGATGGTAGATGGGCGCTTGCATGTTCCCTGGAAGTTTTTGATGAATTTTTCTTTTAGCTCAACCCAGGTATGAACCGAGTTTTTCGGGAGGTTTTGGAGCCAGGTGCGAGCCGGACCGTCGAGCATAATTGTGAGGTATCGGGCACAGACTTCGTCGGATATCTGCAGCATATGCATGGCACCCTCGTCACTCTCGATCCAAGAAACCGAGTCTTTATTAGTTGTGTAGTTTCGCACTTTCTGGGTCCTTTGAAATCTTTGGGTAGTTGGACGTCGCGTATAGCGGGTGCTAGGCACTGGATCCGAATCGTTCGCCCGGTAAATTCCGGCTGCGGATTTATAACCGCGGCTTGGGCAGTAGCCCGTTCGGCGTCGAGTTGGGTTTCATTCCCCATGTTTCGGCGAGGGTTCGGGTCTTGTTGAGACTACCTTCCTTGGTTGCGGTGAAAAATGGATTGGACAGATGCCGGGGAATCGACTCTTTTCACTCCGCTATGACTTGGCCTTTGAGTTCCGTGGAGATACGAGTAGCCCTGGGGCCTGCTGGGTCACGATTGTTTTGAGCATGTCTACCGCTTGTCGTGCCACCAAATCTTCATGAGGATTTCACAGAATAGGCAGGTTTTCCAGGTATTGGGTGGCCGCCATGACGTTCGCCATTGGGTTGTCATAGTGCCCCAAGGGTGTTCAGAACTAGAAAGGAGTCTGTGGCAGCTGGATGTTGGGATGGGGTCCGGCGACTTGTGCTCGTGACATCTTGTTTGGGACCAGGGCTCCTTCAGGTATTGATGGGACGACTGGTCGGGGCTGTTGAACAGCACCTGGGGCGTTATGTCGGGTCGTAGTCGACTTCGTGCCTCTCCGGGGGTACCATTGATGTGTTTAGCACTTGTAGGCTAATACGGGTTCCTTCGTCTCGTAGCCGGGTCGCCTCGAACTCAATGTGTTGTCGTGCAGCCACCAGGGTCTGGGTTTCCCTGTCGATTTCCTTTTGTAACCAGGCAATCTCCTCCCGATGCTTCGCTATTCCTTCATTTATGGTGGTCTGGTTTTCGGGCGTGATTTCGGTGGCCAGTGGCGTGTTCATTGCATTGAGTGTCGACGTGTATGCCTCCAGACAGTTAGCAGCCCATCCTTCGGCTCCTCCGTTATCGAATGTTTCGATGATTTCTTGATTGGCGCCGGCTTCATTACCTGTCGTTGCTCGGGCCGCCTCTCCCTCGACCCCGGGTCCATTGTTTAGCTCCTCCCCATTGAGGGAGTCGGCCATATATATGGTCGTGTCCCGGGGTGAGATTGGAGGAACGCAATATTCACTTTCGCTTAGATCGCCTCCGAGCCTATCCTCTCCGAGGGGTTGGATCGACCCAGAGTCCGTGTTGTTGTCGTCGCTCGTACGTGCCTCGGCTGCAGAAGGTTCCGAGTCGTCTTCACCGCTGAAGTTCTCAGCGGGAGCGTCCGGCTTCTCCGTTGAAGTGCTGACGAACCCGAAGACAGCGTGGGTGGATCGGCTGGCGTACTCGATCGGGACCTATGGGTCTGGTTCCGGCTTCGACTCGCCAGTCCAGCCGATGAAGAGGTGGATGGATCCGATGGGGACCCGATATCCTGACTCGACATAGTCGACTTCGGGGCCCGAGGCTACAGTGTCGATGTAGAGCTCTTCGCGTCAACCTCGGGTCATTCGACCGATGGAGATTCCATCCAAGTCGCGTTGAGCTCCCTCCTAGAGCTCAACACCCTTGCGCGTAGGCCCCACGATGGGCGCCAACTGTCGTGGGATAATCACGCCAGTTTTCCTCATAGAGAACTTGATTGTGGGACTTAGCTATGACTGTGTCAAGGAGGGAGAGTCGATCCGTGGATCGAGACAAGAGAGACACGGGAATTTACCCAGGTTCGGCCTCTCGATGAGTTAAAGACCTACTCCTGCTTTCCTTGTATTATATGTGGGAGATCTCGATTACAAAGGCGCTACGGTTCGCCGGTTTCTCGAGAACTTGCTAGATTGATCCGCCTCTATGACGTCCCAAGGCCTCGGCTTATATACACGCCGAGTCTTAGGGCTTTACAAGAAAATCGACTATCAATAAGGTAGAGTCCTATTCTATCTCTTTGATTACTTTTCTTGTTCTTCAAGGTAGCTTGGACTCATTCCTTCTTGGCGTCAATATTCATCTTGTAGGTCGGTTTGGCTTGCAGGCCGAGCCTTTCTTCTGGGCCTTCTCTACGGTGAACCGGCCCATAGGCTGACTCTCTCTTTTTCTTGGTCACAAGACCTTGTTTGATAATCCTTCCGGGTCCATGAATTATTTCCCCAACGGGTTCAGGCCCATCCTTTTCCAGCGCCAGAAGTCGGGGAGTACGGCAGCGACGCCGCCCCGAACGGTACTTCCGGAAGGCTTCTTCCGGCAAGGCGCGGCCCCGGAGGCCGCGCGAGACGGGGAGCATGCAGGGCTCCCGCTTGTTTCATGTAGACGGAGGTTGATGTTGGCATCGAAACGACATTCGATCTGATGAAATGGCACGAGCAAACATGGGGTTTACCCAGTTTCGGGTTGTCCGGAGAATAAAATCCATACTCCTGCTTGTCTGATCTTTCATCCGGGTTGTAAAGTGGAGTACAATGCTTGGTGATTCTCACAGGGAGAATCGGCTATCCTATGCTTCACCTCATTTTTTCGGTGGATGCTAACTGGTGCTCTAGGAATCAGGTCCAGAGTTTTCCTATTCCAATGAGAAGCTCAAGGGCGAACTCCTCCTTTATCCCTCCCTGGGAACTAGTCAAGCCAGGTTGAGTTGAGTGTCTTCCTCCTTTTCTTCCCCCTGCCTCACTGGCCAATGTCTCCCTTTTATAGCTTAAGGCGATCGTCACAAGACCACTGATACCTACATTTATGGTTGTTATCCTTTTCCTCCTTCGCGTGGACGCAGAGGGTCATGGTGCTTTCCACAAAGGTCCAGAAGTTTTGTGGGCACAACTGGCTTATGCGCGGGCTGAGTAGCCGCGGGGGCGTACGCCAGGTGTCGGTGTCGTCCTATCATGCGGTGCATGTCGTCTTCTAGTGCATTTAATGAAGTGGTTTCTTGGTCGGGCGGTGGGATTTGACCGAGGACCAACCATCCCGTAGTATGGGCGAAGGAGTTCCCCAGGACAAGGTATGGACGGGTGGTGCACAAGGTATCCCCATGCCGGAACTCTCCAGGTTATGGCAACAAGTGGTCGAGGCTCTGGCACTCTTCTTCTTATTTCCTCACTGGTATTCGAATACCGGGGTCTTGTGAGTGATCCGTGCGGACCATCTCTTGGATTCCTTCTCGAGGGTGCAAAGGGAAAATGCCCCCCTGGCAATCCAGGAGATAAGGGTGGCACATGGGAAAACTGGATACCCCGGTTCCGGTTCACCGATATTAGCCCTTCTCTTGCTTGTAATTGATATTACTCTTTTGTGAGAACCTTATGAATTGAGATTGTTGTTGAGAATACTTAAGTACAATAGAGAGAATGTGATGATTCTTCTCTATATTCTTATTTATCGACACTTCACTCTCTAAACTTGTGGACATGCTTACCGAGCTCAGTTTTTTCTCATGGACAAGCGATGTCTAAGCTTGGGGGAGTTGATACGTCCAAAACACATCACTATTTTGTATCATAATTCAACACTATACATTGATACATCTCACATTATGATGCCTATCTCATAGTGTTTTGGCTTGGTTTACACAGTTTACAACTTTCTGGTGCTAAAACAGTAGATTTGGGAATCATCGGCGGAAAGTCACGTATACTGGACATATTAGCATGTCTAAAAATGACCTGAAAATTTTGGGCGGTCATTTGTTGAAGGATTAAGATGGGCACGCAAAAGAGCTCCCGGAGGGTGGCCACCAGGCCACCAGGCGGCCTGGAGGCGCGGCCTCCCCCTAGGCCGCGCCAGGTGGCCGCTTGGTGAGGGGGCTGTCGTGGGAAAGTCACGGCAGATGTCCGAAGAGTCAAACTTGACATGGGACCTTGTTGCGAGGCAATTTTGTGGAGAGAGTCTACATGGAAAAGAGACTCGGAGATTTACCCAGGTTTCAACCCCTCTTTGTCTCGAGGTAAAATCCTACTCCTTCTTCTTATTATAATGGTTTCGACTCTCGAAAGAATAGTAGGTTGATCGATTACAAGAGAGTCAGTGCATAATCTTGATCTCGAGGTGATCTAGGTTACACCAAAAAGTGTCCAGTCTTATCTAGGATTGAGATGGTTCTTGGCCCTGTATCCATAGACCTCGATTTATAAAGGCACCGGCTCCTGGGATTCCGTGAGTCCGACTCCTGGGATTCCGTGAGTCCGACTCCGACACGAGGTGAAGTCCTATTCTACTTATCAAATACACTATGTGCTATACAAGGTAAGTCCAATTCCTTCTACGGCTTCGATCTTCCTTCCTTAGCGCAGCCGACCCATGGCTGGGTCTTCTTTGTGGGCCTTCCGTATGTGAGTGGGCCCATAAATCTAATGCCGATTTATGGTCTTGGTCCACCCCCCCGACATTAGCTCCCAAGATTGGTGCGATGCTTTAGTCTTCGTAGCAATCTACATGTCACCATCGTGGTTGCAGACTCCTTAATTGAACAGGCCGACTCCCAATTTTTCTGAGAATTGCAAGGAGTCGGTGCCAATTTCTCTTGTCTCTTTGATTCATCTTTCAACCAAAAAATTTCTCTTGACTTTTTCAGTCAAAGATCCCGTATTGTATTTATGATTGAACTTCCCAAAACGCTTCTTTGAGGCATTGATATTGTGATGGGAAACGAGGAGTTTTTCCATAAATGTCACCTACCATGGGTAGTTCACCCATGACTTTATGGTATTCATTGATCCTCTCCTCGGAACTGATATAATTAACCATTGGGTAGCTTATCCTTCAAGTGCACGCATCTTCTTCTTCCTCTTCTCTCTTTCCATGGCTCCCAAGCTAGGTGCTCGTGTTCCTTTGATGGCAGATGAGCCCGGTTCCAGCGCAGGCACTCGTGGTTGAGGCCGTGGCCACGTTCGTGGCCGTGGGCGAGGTCGTGGCCGTGGCAGAGGGAGGGGAAGTAGTGCTCGCACCGCTTCTCCATCTGAATCTCCCCCTTCTTCTCCTGAGAGGGGCGAGTTCTTGATACATATCCAGATGATTCGTCGCTGGATCAAACTCCTTGAGTCTTTCACTCAACTTTTGATCGATTCAAGGCCTTCGGGTCTTTGGCTCCGCTCAGAGGGATGTCCCCATGGACCTATTTGGGTGGCTACCGGATTTTCTAGCCACAACTCCATGTTCTTGGAGAAAGGTTGGAAAACTTTTCTTCGTTCCAGGAATATCTCAAGGGGAGACACCATTGTTTTTAGATATGATGGTGGTGACACCCTGTGGGCTAGAATCTTTGACTCGGATGGTGACCGCGACGGATGCTGCATGGAGAGTTCTAGCAGCAGTGATGAAGAATTCTACAATAATGAAGAGGAAGTGAAAGTCTCTTCATTTGAAGACGAAGCCGACTCTGAACATGACGACTGATGCTGTAGTTTTTTACTTGGTAGTATTTTGCTGACTTCAGCTTTTTTTCTTTCCTACAATGTAAGTCTCCTGCTTTTGATGTAAGACTCGGCTATTGATGAATGAAAATTATAAATTCCCATTGAGTCTATAAGTAGGTTTTTATTCCTGACTTTGAATATTTTTTGCACAATGCATGAGAGCCGATATCCTTGATAATGTCTGTATCTGTAGCCGCTTGAGTTGATTCAGAAAATTTGTGTATCAGTGATCGACTCATAGGATAGATCGACTTGTAGCCCCCATGAGTTGGTGTGGTCACGTTGTGTGCCATACCAGGTCATATAATTTTTTGAAGTCATACTCCCCAAGAGTTTGTGGCATCATGCAAAATCTTGAATAAGGAAGTTTTTGAAGTGTTACTCCCCAAGAGTCGGTGTATGCATATAGGTGATGTACCGGGTCTTGTCTTTAAGGAGAATTTTTGAAGTGTCGTCCCCAAGAGTCGGCACGAACATCATTGCGTTGTGTCGGGTCTTTTGAGAAGATTTTATTTTTGAAGTGTAGTCCCCATGAGTCGGTATATGCATCTGGATGCTAGTGCCGAATCACATAGGTCTAACTTTTATCTGTTAGAAAAAATGTTTTTATTAATTGATCCTGATGCTTTATATGCAAGGATGTAATTCAATGGCTTAGTAGAAGTCGACTTAGACCTCATCTTATCGCGTTGAGAAATTTTATTGGTTCAAGAGTCGAAACATCTCTTCAGAGCCGACTCTTCGATGACTAGCGTGCCCGGCTCTTAGGACTAAATTCGATAGGTTATGTAACCCCCGAAGTTTAGAACAACCGGTTGTGCGTTAGTTATGTAATCTCCAAGTTGTACAGGCCGATTCATGTGTATGTCGGAATTTCGTCGGTTAAGAGTCGATGGGAGCCATCAAACTCTCCTACTGCCCCTTATTAAGCAGACACATGTTAAGTTTTACATATATATGCCGTCTTTTCTGGTGAGAATCGATGAAAATCATCAAGCCCCTTGATTTGCCTTATCAAAGAAATATACATGCTCAGAGCCGATAGTGGTTTGATTAAGCCCCCAGGTCTTTGAGAAATGTGTAAAAATATGTAATTGATGAAATATGATGCAATATGATGTCATATGATGTAGTATGAATGTTGATGTAATGCGAAAAGTCGGCTTTATGCATATGTGCGGCAAGAGCCAGTGCGACGAAGTCGACTTTGAGATGTGCCGAGTGTCAGAACCCCAACTAGGGTAAGTGCTAGGGTTGCTTGTGCCCTTTTCATCATGTGAAAATTTCAAAAGAAATTCAAAAATAGGGAAAAGAAAAGCCCTAAAGAATTTAATTCAAATGGCCAGATAAAAATCTTTTTCCAAAAATCATTTGAATATTTGGAAAATTCCTATAAATGATGGTGATCATTTTAAAAGTGGTTTGGGTTCATTCCCATGCCCATGGAATATAAAAAAAATTCAAAATGTGCCCTAGAAATTAAATTTGACCCCTATTTGATTTGAAATTCAAATGTATTGAATTTCAAAAATGCTCAAAACCTAGAAGTGACTAACTACTGGTCACCTAGGGTTTCTGAAAGTATTTGGGAATTTTATTAAATTGCCTAGCTATTTATTTCTAAGGCCAAACAAAATAATAGAAAAAAAGAAGAAAAGAAAACAGAAAGAGGAGGGGCTACCTGTCGCCCAGGGGCACGGCCCACATACCTCTTCCCCGGTCCAGCCCACCAGGGGTACCGTCGTCTTCTTCCCGGCGCCAGAGCAGGTATCTCGCTGCCGTGGCGAGCATGCCCGCGACGCCAGGGCCACCTAGGCCTCCCTAGGACCCCTCTACGCGCCACGACGCACACCAGAAGTCGCCCGCACTTTCCCCTCTCTTCCCGGTCTCTCTCCCACCCTCTGTTCTTCGTCCCAAAGAGAAACCACACGCCGCCGTCGCCACTGATTCATCGCCGGCGTGGCCACAGAGCTCTCCTCGCCGCGCCAGCTTTTCCACAAGGAGCACCGCCCTCGTATCCGTCGACTGGTGCGGTCAATCGAGCCGAGGAGCTCCCGAGGAGACGTCATCGTCGCCGATTCCGCCGGCCACCCGTGAAGCCCCAGCGAGCAATACTCCGTCGCCTCGCCTCCTCCGGCTTCCCAGAGAACATCGACGAACTCCCAGTAAGCTGCTGCCCTTTCCCCCTCTCTCCTACGCTCAAATCCGTGCCCGAATCGCCGTCCTCATCTCTCCAGTGCGCCGGTCGCCGCCATTGCCGTCGTGGCCGTGCTCCCAAGCCTCCCCTTGAACCGCCGATGGCACTGCTGCATGCGCGCGGCTCCAAGCATCACCCCAGTGCCCCCCTTTATTTCTCCCGTGCCCAAAATCCCTCTCCGGCGAGCTCTCCTGCCATCTCTCCGGCGAGCCCTAGCCATTAGGGCTAAGCACCTCTTAATCCCCCCCCCCTCACAGTGGCTGACAAGTGGCCCCTAGACCCCCCCTAAACCCCTCTGTTAGTTAAACTAACAGGGAATTAACCCACTGAGGCTGACACCCCGTCCCCACTGGCCAGCCCCCTGCTGATGCCATGCTTGCATCAGCATGATGCAATAAATCAAATTCCAGAAAATTAGAATTTAAGAATTACAGAAATTCCAGAAAAATAGCCAAACTTCAATAAATCATAGAAAATTCATATGAACTCCAAATTGGACAAATAATATATGAAAAATTATCAGAAAAATGCAAGAATTATGAATCTGCAATTTTCTTTCATGTTTGACCATTTTAAAATGGGTGTAGAGTAGCAAACATGCATATGGCATAATTTGAATTTGAATTTGAAGTTTGAATTTGCAAATCCTTTGCAATACACTTCAATTAAATTGAATTGTTAACAAACCAGTACCATATAAATCATGGACAACCTTATCATGTGCTTGTGCATTTACTTCCGAAATTGCCCCCCTTTGTTGATGATTGTTTCCGGTACCAGCTTTTCCGAGACGGTGATCACCCCCGAAGGAGAAGAAGTTCGTTAAACCCCGTGTATCGTCAGCAAGGCAAGACAGTGATGCCCCTCAGGTTTGATGATTTTCGAGAGTGTTTTGTGCTTGGCCTTGTCTGCTTAGACAAGTGGGTATGGCTCTCGGCTCTCCATGTGATTGTATCGTGACTGGAATTACATACGCATACCCCGGGTCCCGACAGACTTGGTATCAGAGCGGGACTGTCTGTAGGCTTATCACACCCTTGGTCGAAGTCGAGTCTAGCATTCTATAGTTATATAGTTACTTGGGTATAAAGGGAACAACTTAAGGCTTCTTTTTCTCCTTACCCTCATCGATATGAGTTCTGAGTCACCCTTATCTTTTCTACGGGATGATAGGACGAGGCTCATCTATGTCTTACTAGAATATCTCGTTGATTGCTTCGTTGTAGCCGTAGGACAGTTGTGGTTTGTCGGGACCCGGGGTTAGCGTATGCAAGTCCATTTAAGGCATAGTCATATGGAGAGCCGAGAACCGTACCCACTTGTCTAAGCAGACAAGGCCAAGCACAGAACGTTCTCGGAAAGCATCGTACGTGAGGGGCATCCCATCCAGGCCGGATGATCAACTGAGATGGGTCCTCATCGTCCGCACACAAGTCTAATGATATGGGTGGTGAACTCCCATATTCAAAGACAAGTCGCCTCAACCATACTATCGACTATCTCAAAACTCTTACATAGACTTACTCCAGCCCGATCACTTAGTCGAGGTCTAGGGCGGTCTCGATCATACCACAAAGTGTGCACGACACGGAGTCTCGAACAATCGCATCGCGATGCCCCAAGCTGCGCACATCTAAGGGTCACTTGGTGTATGAAAGACCGCCAGCCAGAACACAACTAAGGTCTCGAAAACCCATACAAAGACATGCATGTTATAAACATACACGCAGCACACATGCCTTGTATGAACAGCAGGTACCATTGCAATTCTCTACAAAGTGTACAATTTTATTGATCACTCTTATAGAGTGCAAACAGAGATCACAAACATTTGATCCAACATTACAACACAAACGGAAGCAAATTATGTCTGAGTACAGACAAGTTTAACAAATGGCTTAAGAAGCCTTATTTAAACACAAGCCCTCCACGAGGGAACCAATCGTCTGACTGGGACTAGACTAGTTGGTCTTCAGTCGTCCAGCTCGATGAAGAAGCCACATTCAGGGTCAGTGGCATCATCTAAAACATAGATTAAGCAAACGTGAGTACAAAGTCGTACTCAGCAAGACTTACATAGGAGCTATACTACTCATGCACATGTATCAAGGTAAAGGGAGGTGGGGTTCACTTGCAGAAGATCCAGCTTTGACTTGGCTAATCCTGAACTACGAGTACCAGACTTTGAGGTAAGAAGCGCACACGATTCCACTACTTTCTCCAACCAATACACCACTATGGTGCCTTCCTCGACTTCCCCACGAGGAAGCACGCCATAGCACTCACACTTATCTTGGTGTGTTTTAGAAGTATCAGGTTCAAGTTGTCTAATAATCAAGCTAAGCGTTCCAAGCAGTCCATAACCGCGGACGCGGCTATTCGAATATTTTTGTTAACCTTGCAAGGGTGTACCGCTACACACACATGATCATCATTTACCACCTTTGATCTCGACACCATTCAAGGGGTGCCAGCGAGGATGCTCACCACAACTGTTACCTCATAGCCTATCTAGTCCGAGAAAGCCGCCTACTTGGGTTGGTTACCACAATCGTGAACCCGGCCGGTTTACCGAAGTGGACCCAAGTGATGTGTGCGTGGTGCATAAGCCGCTCCCTGATCCGTTCTCTCACTTAGCATCCAGGCCACAAGCCTACCAGAACTCCGAACTATTGCGACATCTGGACATCGAAAGGGATGAGTTAGTAAGTTGAGAGGGGTCAGTGAGCCCAATGTGTGGTTGTACTCTTCATCTTGGATCACCACACAAGAACTCGTACTAGGGCGGTGTTCAACGAGACAACCCACCGTGTAGTCGTACACAGCCTCTCATCGTTCACCTTGTATTAGGGTCGATTCACCAACACTTTTCTACCATCATCAACATGATCATTCCCATCTCGACTCACATCACAGTAACAACATGGTATCATACTAAGCATGCAATAAGCAGTAACATTGCAGGGGCCACATGATATCAAACAACTCCTACATTTGCTAGGATTGTGGTTTGCTTACTACTGTGACAAAATGATAGGTCATGCAAAGGAATGGGTTCATCTATGCGGTAGAAACGTAGCATGGTGATCATCCTAAACAATGCATAAGCGAGACATGAGAGGGAAGTGGGATTTTATCGACATGATCAATGGGGGTTTGCTTGCCTTGTTGACGAGGTTCGGGTTCGGGGTCTTCAACGAAGGGGGTGACCTCGGGCTCCGGCTCCACGTCTATCAGCAACATGACAATCATAGGATCAACATAATGTACAATGCACAATCACATGAATAAGATTGAAATGGTGATGTTCATGGGCACTGATGTGTTGAGCATTCCATTTAAATGGAGTATATTGCAATTTGAATTGCAAATTCAAACTCCACATTTGAATTCAAACTTAACCAAGTTGCATGTGACATTGATTGATCATTTTGAATTATTTTCAAATGTGTATGATATGCCTCTGAAGTGTGGTTGAATTGTAGCTTAATTCCATGGTCCAAGTAACAAGATCATTTGATATGAATTTGAATTAAATTCAAATAAACCAAATGACATAGGCTACTGGTCCCAATTAATATTCAACTCAAACATAGTTGAAAATTGCATATTTGGAAAGATAATTTTCTCCTGATCATTTTTCATATATTATTTGTCCAATTTGGAGTTAATATGAATTTTCTATGAATTTCCAAAGTTTGGGGTATTTTCTGGAATTTCTGGAATTTCTTTAATTCAAATAATCTCTGTAAATTCATTTAAATTGATTTATTGCGTCAGCTGACATGTGGGTCCAGGGTGTCAGTGACTGGATTAATTAACCCGTGGGTTAAATTAATCCAGTGGCTTAATTAAGCCACTGGGCCCATTGGTCAGTGACCCAGGGGTGGGTTAGGAGGGTGATTAACGGGGGGGGGGGGGGGTCTGGCTAACTCGCTGGCGGCTAAACTCTGGTGACTGGAGCCACGGCGGCGACTCGCCAGAATGGCCTAGGGGCCACGGGAAGCCACGTGGAGGACACCAATGGATGCAGCAGCTTCGTCCGCGTCGAGAGGAAGCATCAGGGGGTGACGGGGAGGTCGGGAGCGACGACGGCGACGACTCCGGCGGCAACAGAACGGCGGCGAGGTCGTAGTTGACGTTGTAGTGCACGGTTTGGGCTGAGCTCGCGTGCGTTCGAAAGCTAGAGTCACTGGGAGTCAAACGCGCGCGCTGGACGCGATGATGGGGCACAGGGGCGACCTCATCGTCGTCCATGGCGGCGACGTGCTTCGGCATCCATGGCGAAAACGGATAGAGGGGTCGCGGGGTGCTAGAAGCTTAGGGGAAACACTCAGTAGCTCACCGCGGTTCGAACGGAAGCAACGACAAGCTTGGGGAGGCTTCAACGGCGGCGAATCGACGGCGGCGAGCTCGCGGGTCCAGCGAGAGGTTGAAGACGATGGCGTCGGCTCGGGGAGGAATTAGGGCTCCAGCTTCTGCTTGAAGACGAAGTCGAGGACGAGGAGCACGGTGGACTTGCTGGCTTGAGCTCTAGGGCACGGTGGCCACGTCGTCCACGGCGGTGCGCTCCGGTGAGGCTTCGGGCGGCGACGGATTCGAGCACGGGAGGAGAAGGAGGAAGCTCTGGAGGGGGGGAATGGACGTGGCATGCTCCAGGGCGTCTCCAGGTGCGAGAAGAAGCCACGGGGAGGCCTGGAAGCTCTTCGACGACGACGTCTCGTCCCCGGCTAGCTCGGTGGCATTCCACCGAGCAGCTTGGAGGCGCGGGACGGGGAAGAAGACGCCGCTGCCCCTGTGGGCCGGCTGGCCTGGGGTGGGCCGGCTTCGCCTGGGCGTCTGGTAAGGTTTCTGCTTCCTTTTCTATTTTCTTTTCTGTTTTCTCTTCTGACATTTGTTCTGTTTAGCTAAATAAAATAGCTAAACATTTTTTTAAATGCTGAAATTTTTTATGTGGCTTCATAATAATATAGACTAGCCACTTATAAAGTTTCAACATTTTTAAAATTCAAATAATTTGAATCTTAAATCAAATAGGGGTATTTCTTTAATTCCAAGGCACTGTTTGAATATTTGAAAAATCTATGAGCATGGGGTGGGTCCCACATCACTTGATATGTGATCACACTCATTTATAAGACTTTTCAAAAATCTAGCATGAATTTTTGGAGAAGATTTTTATCTGGCCTTTTGAATTAATTCATCTGGGGGGGTTTCTTCTCCCATTTTGATTTTGAAATTGATTTCAAAGATTTCTTTTGAAATTTTGACATGATGCAAGGTTACTTTGATCCTAGCACATTACCTAACAGAGGGTTCTGACAACTCGCCCCCACTCAACAGAATCTCGTCCCGAGATTCCGAAGTCTGCGGGAGGAAGGTGGGGTACTCAGCATTGAGACGGTCTTCTCTTTCCCACATAGCTTCTCTTTCAGAGTGGTGTGACTATTGCACTTTCAGAAACCTAATCTTCTGACAACGAGTGACACGCTCTGCGGAATCAAGAATACGAACGGGGTATTCTCGATAAGAAAGGTCATCTTGGAGATCAAGCGTTTCATGGTCGACTTCGCGGATGGGGTCCTTGAAGCAACGCCTGAGTTGGGACACGTGGAATACATCATGTTCTCGGGAGAGGTGCGGAGGTAGTTCAAGTTGGTAGGCAACTTCTCCATGTTTAGCAATAATGCGGAAAGGTCCGATGTAACGTGGGGCCAACTTGCCTTTGATACCGAAACGTTGGGTTCCCTTCAGAGGAGTAACCCGAAGGTAAGCCTTCTCATCCAGATTGTAGCTCTGTTGCCTATGATGACGATCATAGTAGCTTTTCTGACGAGACTGGGCTGCTTTCAATTGATCACGAACAATGCGAACTTGCTCTTCTGCTTCCTTGATCATGTCCGGTCCAAAGAATTGTCTTTCACCGGTTTCTGACCAGTTTAGTGGTGTTCGACATCGTCGTCCATATAGGAGTTCAAAAGGAGCCATGTTCAGACTAGATTGAAAACTATTGTTATAAGAAAATTCGGCAAATGGAAGAGACTTCTCCCAATTCTTTCCGAATGAGATAACACAAGCTCTGAGCATGTCTTCAAGAATTTGGTTAACCCTTTCGACTTGACCGCTAGACTGAGGATGGAAAGCTGTACTAAAGGAGAGATGAGTTCCCATAGCATTCTGAAAGCTTCCCCAAAATCTAGAGGTGAAAAGGCTACCGCGATCAGAATTGATTTCCAAAGGAACACCATGAAGGGATACAATTCTAGAGACGTACAAGTCTGCTAACTGGCTAGCAGTTATGGACTCGCGAACGGGAAGGAAGTGAGCAACTTTGGAAAGCCTATCTATGACAACGAAGATGGCATTGTTTCCTTTCTGGGTTTTTGGAAAGCCGGTGATGAAGTCCATACCGACTTTGTCCCATTTCCACTCGGGAATAGACAAAGGTTGAAATGTACCAGCAGGTCTTTGATGTTCTGCCTTATTGCGACGACAAACATCACATTCGGCAACAAATTGAGCAATGTCTCTCTTCATCCTAGTCCACCAAAATCTCTGGCGTAGATCTCGGTACATTTTTGTGCTACCGGGATTTATTGAGAGGGGTGTGTCATGGGCTTCCTTGAGGATGTGTTGCCTTAGTTCCTTATTCTTAGGTACTACCAAACGATTTTCAAAGAATACCGTTCCTTTTCTATCTGTGGAGAAACATTTAGCAACTCCGCTAGCAATGTTCTCCTTGATCCGGCGAACACCTCGTGCACGCCTTTGGGCAACTATGATTTGATCCTCAAGAGTTGGTTTCGCCACCAAGGTAGAAAGATAGCCATGAGGAACAATTTCAAGATTGAGCTTGCGAAAGTCCTCATGAAGAAGTGGTTGATACTGTTGTAACATGAGGTTGTTACAATACGACTTATGACTTAGTGCATCAGCCATGACATTGGCTTTGCCTGGGGTGTAAGAAATTACTACGACGTAATCTTTTATCAACTCAATCCAGCGTCTTTGCCTGAGATTAAGATCTGGCTGGGTGAAAATATATTTGAGGCTTTGGTGGTCGGAATAAATCTCACAACGATTACCAAGGAGGTAATGTCGCCAAGTTGTTAGGGCATGAACTACGGCAGCGAGATCAAGGTCATGGGTAGGATAGTTCTCTTCATGTGGCCGCAACTGGCGTGAAGCATAAGCTACCACATGTCGATCTTGCAGAAGTATGCATCCTAACCCTTGCCGTGATGCATCACAATAGATCTCGAAATCCTTTTTAGTGTCTGGAGGTGCAAGTACGGGTGCAGAAGTCAATCTTCTTTTTAGCTCTTGAAAGCTTTACTCGCACTTGGGAGTCCATAGGAATTTCTTATCCATCTTGAGGAGTTCAGTTAGAGGCTTTGCAACTTTTGAGAAGTTCTCGACGAAGCGACGGCAATAGCTGGCTAGGCCAAGAAAACTCCTAACTTGCTTAACCAATTCAGGTGGAGTCCAGTCAAGGACGGCCTGAACTCTCTCGGGATTCACAGCAATGCCTTTTGCAGAAATCACGTGGCCTAAGTAGGTCACTTCTGGTAGCCAGAATTCACACTTGGAGAATTTAGCATACAGGCGATGCTCTCTAAGTTTCATCAATACCAGCCTTAAGTGTTCGGCATGTTCTTCTTCGTTCTTCGAGTATATAAGGATGTCATCGAGGTAAACCACGACGAACTGGTCCAAATACTCCATGAAGATCGAGTTCATCATGCGTGAGAAAGTGGCGGGGGCATTGGTTAAACCAAAGGACATGAAGGTATACTCGTAAAGACCATAACGAGTAGTAAAAGCCGTTTTGGGAATGTCTTCGTTTCAGATCTTGATTTGATGATAACCTAATCTCAAATCCATCTTGGAGAAGACAGAGGATCCTGCAAGTTGATCATAAAGATCATTGATCCTGGGCAATGGGTACTTGTTCTTGATCGTCGCTAAATTTAGCGGGCGATAGTCTACGCACATCCTTTCTGTTCCATCTTTCTTTGTTACGAACAGAACGGGGCAACCCCATGGCGATGAGCTAGGGCGGATGAAGCCTTTTTCCAACAAAGCTTCCAGTTGGGTTTTAAGCTCAGCTAACTCACGTGGGGCCATTTTGTATGGGCGTCTAGAAATTGGTGCGGTTCCTGGGGCAAGATCCACTATAAACTCTACACATCTGTCGGGTGGCATGCCCGGTAACTCTTCAGGAAAGACATCCGGGAAGTCACGAACCACCGGAATATCTTCAAGTTCGGGAAGGGGAAGTACATTCAAAGAATGCACTTGGGTTCTTGTTCTGGGTGAGGTATAGTTGACTGTTTTGCCTGAAGGGTGGGTGAGTTTCACGGATTTGCCTTTGCAATCCAGGTAGGCATTCTGTCTTGATAGCCAATCCATGCCAAGGATGACATCAATATCTGAAGACTTGAGGGCTATGAGTGAAGCAAGGAATACTAAACCCTCAATTGCAATTTGATTACCATGACTTACTCTATTAGTTTGCCATCTTGACCCTGGAGTTTGAATAATCATTGGGGTGGACAATTCAACAAAGGCTAACTCATGACGAAGTGCATAACTTTCCGACATGAATGAATGAGATGCTCCTGGGTCGAAAAGAACGGAAGTAGGAACATAATTGACTGGGAGCGTACCAAGAATGACGTCAGTGGTGTCGTCAGTCTCTTCGGCGGTGATCTGGTTCACACGTCCACGAGTGGCGGGAGGAGCGGGTTTGGCGGTGTAGACCTTCTGGGGTGGGTTGCCACGACCATTGTTGTTGTTGTTGCCTCCGGCACGGGGTGGAGCATTCTGGTGCTGGATCTGGTTCTGGGGACACTCACGAGAGTAGTGGCCTGCCTGACCACACTTGTAACAGGCTCCGAAAACAGTTCCTGGAGCTGGGTTGTTTGGTGGAGCTGGGTGGAACTGGGTTGGTGGACGAGGCGCCACATAGGATGGCCTCGGTGGGTTGTTCTGGCGGAACATGCTGTTTGGGATCCAGATCTTGCGCTTCTGGGAGCCAGAACTGGATGAACTGTCATCTCTAGGGTGTTTGCGAAAGTCGTTGGGAGTGTTCATGTCCTCTGCTTTGATGGCCTTGTTAACAAGGACCTGGAAAGTGGCAAAGTCATGAAGATTGAGCTCACGACGAAGTCCAGTGTTGAGGCCACGACGGAACCTCTCTTGTTTCTTGGAGTCGGTGGAGACTTCTTCGGTAGCATAACAAGCCAGTCGGTTGAACTCACGACTAAACTCGTCAACGGTCCTTCTGCCTAGAGTGAGGTTGCAGAACTCCTCACGCTTGCGGTCCATAAGACCCTTGGGAATGTGGTGCTCGCGGAAGGATGTGCAGAATTCCTCCCAAGATGCAGGCGGTCCATCGGGACGCATATTCAGAAAATTCTCCCACCAAGAACTAGCTGCACCTTCGAGGTGATAAGTGGCATAGCTGACTTTGTCACCAGTTGCAGCACGGCCTGCTTGGAGCTTCCTTTCGATGCTGCGAAGCCAGTCATCGGCGTCAAGGGGCTCGGTGGAGTAACTAAAAACTGGGGGATGAAGTCGTTCAGGGACACCAGCTCATTGCGCTGCTGAGTGGTGTTGCATGCAATGACTTCCAACAGATGGTGAGAGTCTCGGCGGTTCCTCTCGACCTCCATCAAAACCTGAGCCATCGTGGGTGGGGGTGGAAGGTTGCCTTCCTCCTAATCATTCCCACGACCTTGGTTACGACCAACCTGGCCACGGGTTCCTTGAGACATCCTGAAGGTGAAAAACCAAAGTCAAAAAGAGTTGATTGGGAGAGTCTAAACAAGGTATTGAAGTACTGGAAGGATTACAGAGCATAGGAAGTAATCATCTTGACAACATGGTGATAAAGCATACAAGCCATATATTCACAAGCTGTCATACAAACCATACATCGTTTTAGTACAAGCACCAAGCTAATACAAACGTGATGAAGATGATACATCCTTCAGAGGCACTCTGACTTCCTATACATTATTTATCTAAGCCTCTAGAACTTAGACACCTTGCGTACAATACACTAAGATACTACTACATCATCATTAAGTAAGAACACAGGCGGTCTCACTCATCTCCATCTCCATAGTAGTCCTCATAAAAGTTACCCGCGTATCCCGGTAGCTGGAGGTGACCATCGGAAAACACGGAGGCTTGTGGACCCTGATATCCATTTGGGCAAGGATGGGGCCTAGGTCCAGCGTAGGGTGGAAGCAAAGGACCACGGGGTGGAAAAATGCCTCCAATCTCGGGCCAAGCAACTCGAGAAGGCATCTGAGTCCTCACTGGATAGATTGCATCAAACTGAACTGATCCCACGCTCACAAAGGGTGCCAAAAGTGTCAGTGCTCGATACAGACGAACACGGGTGGCGTGGAGCTCGAAACGGAGAGCGCGTGCATCACGATCTCTGTCACTAGCAAACCTAGCAGTCATCTGAAGTGCGGGATCCTCTGCAGAGTGATCTGAGTAGAGTCCGGTGTAATATCCATCTTCTCCTGGAAGTGCAGCAGGGATATAGAGGAAAGAAGTCTCTCTCAGCATAGGGTGCTCCTCTCTCAGCAGTTTCATACATGAGTATGCAGCATCCTGCACAGCCATGTTCTCGGTAATGCCAATGCCATGTCCAAAGTGGATAGGCTGGGTGACTCCAACGTGGTGCGGGTAGATCCGAACAATGCAGTGGAACTGGGTCTGGTTGAAGTCGTGAAACTGCTCCTCGACGGTGTACTCATGGTACCACCGATATCCCACATAGGACATCATCTCGATCAACGTGGCGGGATGGCCACGCACACCGAGGCACCTGGTCAAACGAACAATCTGCCGAGGGGGAAGATCTGCCATCTGAAACAGAAAGGAGTTTGCAAATGCATCAGATTATGAGATAAACCTGGGATGACTCGGACAGCATAACGGCTGTAATTGTAAGAAATGACAATTTCTTCCAACATGGAAACAACACTTACATACGATGTAATAAAATAGGGAGTATAACCACTCTAACAAACCGATCACCACTTTCCTACGGCTATGAGGAAGCAAACAACGAGATGTTCTAATCAGACAGAGGAGAGCCTAGTCCTATCTTCCCGTAGAATAAGATGAGGGTGACTCAGAACTCAGAACGAAGGGGTTAAGTAGAAAAAAAGAAGCCTTACGTTATTCCCTTATATACCCAGATTAACTATATAACTATAGCAAGCTAGACTCAACTTCAGCCAAGGCTACTAGTCCTACAGTCAGTCCTGCTCTGATACCAAGTCTGTCGGGACCCGGGGTTAGCGTATGCAAGTCCAGTTAAGGCATACTCATATGGAGAGCCGAGAACCGCACCCACTTGTCTAAGCAGACAAGGCCAAGAACAGAACATTCTCGGAAAGCATCGTACGTGAGGGGCATCCCATCCAGGCCGGATGATCAACTGAGATGGGTCCTCATCGACCGCACACAAGTCTAATGATATCGGTGGTGAACTCCCATATTCAAAGACAAGTCGCCTCAACCATACTATCGACTATCTCAAAACTCTTACATAGACTCACTCCATCCCGATCACTTAGTCGAGGTCTAGGGCGGGCTCGATCATACCACAAAGTGTGCACGACACGGAGTCTCGAACAATCGCATCGCGATGCCCCAAGCTGCGCACATCTAAGGGCCACTTGGTGTATGAAAGACCGCCAGCCAGAACACAACTAAGGTCTCGAAAACCCATACAAAGACATGCATGTTATAAACATACACGCAGCACACATGCCTTGTATGAACAGCACGTACCATTGCAATTCTCTACAAAGTGTACAATTTTATTGATAACTCTTATAGAGTGCAAACAGAGATCACAAACATGTGATCCAACATTACAACACAAACGGAAGAAAATTATGTCTGAGTACAGACAAGTTTAACAAATGGCTTAAGAAGCCTTATTTAAACACAAGCCCTCCACGAGGGAACCAGTCGTCTGACTGGGACTAGACTAGTTGGTCTTCAGTCGTCCAGCTCAATGAAGAAGCCACCTTCGGGGTCAGTGGCATGATCTAAAACATAGATTAAGCAAACGTGCGTACAAAGTCGTACTCAGCAAGACTTACATAGGAGCTATACTACTCATGCACATGTATCAAGGTAAAGGGAGGTGGGGTTCACTTGCAGAAGTGCCAGCTTTGACTTGGCTAATCCTGAACTACGAGTACCAGACTTTGAGGTAAGAAGCGTACACGAGTCCACTACTTTCTCCAACCAATACACCACTATGGTGCCTTCCTCGACTTCCCCACGAGGAAGCACGCCATAGCACTCACACTTATCTTGGTGTGTTTTAGAAGTATCCGGTTCAAGTTGTCTAATAATCAAGCTAAGCTTTCCAAGCAGTCCATAACCGCGGACGCGGCTATTCGAATAGTTTTGTTAACCTTGCAAGGGTGTACCGCTACACACACATGATCATCATTTACCGCCTTTGATCTCGACACCATTCAAGGGGTGCCAGCGAGGATGCTCACCACAACTGTTACCTCATAGCCTATCTAGTCCGAGAAAGCCGCCTACTTGGGTTGGTTACCACAATCGTGAACCCGGCCGGTTTACCGAAGTGGACCCAAGTGATGTGTGCGTGGTGCATAAGCCGATCTCGGGTGAGCCATTCTCTCACTTAGCATCCAGGCCACAAGCCTACCAGAACTCCGAACTATTGCGACATCTGGACATCGAAAGGGATGAGTTAATAAGTTGAGAGGGGTCAGTGAGCCCAATGTGTGGTTGTACTCTTCATCTTGGATCACCACACAAGAACTCGTACTAGGGCGGTGTTCAACGAGACAACCCACCGTGTACTCCTACACAGCCTCTCATCGTTCACCATGTATTAGGGTCGATTCACCAACACTTTTCTACCATCATCAATATGATCATTCCCATCCCGACTCACATCACAGTAACAACATGGTATCATACTAAGCATGCAATAAGCAGTAACATTGCAGGGGCCACATGATATCAAACAACTCCTACATTTTCTAGGATTGTGGTTTGCTTACTACTGTGACAAAATGATAGGTCATGCAAAGGAATGGGTTCATCTATGTGGTAGAAACGTAGCATGGTGATCATCCTAAACAATGGATAAGCGAGACATGAGAGGGAAGTGGGATTTTATCGACATGATCAATGGGGGTTTGCTTGCCTTGCTGACGAGGTTCGGGTTCGGTGTCTTCAACGAAGGGGGTGACCTCGGGCTCCGGCTCCACGTCTATCAGCAACATGACAATCATAGGATCAACATAATGTACAATGCACAATCACATGAATAAGATTGAAATGGTGATGTTCATGGGCACTGATGTGTTGAGCATTCCATTTAAATGGAGTATATTGCAATTTGAATTGCAAATTCAAACTCCACATTTGAATTCAAACTTAACCAAGTTGCATGTGACATTGATTGATCATTTTGAATTATTTTCAAATGTGTATGATATGCCTCTGAAGTGTGGTTGAATTGTAGCTTAATTCCATGGTCCAAGTAGCAAGATCATTTGATTTGAATTTGAATTAAATTCAAATAAACCAAATGACATATGCTACTGGTCCCAATTAATATTCAACTCAAACATAGTTGAAAATTGCATATTTGGAAAGATAATTTTCTCCTGATCATTTTTCATATATTATTTGTCCAATTTGGAGTTAATATGAATTTCCAAAGTTTGGGGTATTTTCTTGAATTTCTGGAATTTCTTTAATTCAAATAATCTCTGTAAATTCATTTAAATTGATTTATTGCGTCAGCTGACATGTGGGTCCAGGGTGTCAATGACTGGATTAATTAACCCGTGGGTTAAATTAATCCAGTGGCTTAATTAAGCCACTAGGCCCACTGGTCAGTGACCCAGGGGTGGGTTAGGAGGGTGATTAACGGGGGGGGGGGGGGGGGGGGGGTCTAGCTAACTCGCCGGCGGCTAAACGCCGGTGACTGGAGCCACAGCTGCGACTCGCCGGAATGGCCTAGGGGCCACGGGAAGCCACGTGACGTGGAGGACACCAATGGATGCAGCAGCTTCGTCCGCGTCGAGAGGAAGCATCAGGGGGTCACGGGGAGGTCGGGAGCGACGACGGCGACGACTCCGGCGACAACAGAACGGCGGCGAGGTCGTAGTTGACGTTGTGGTTCACGGTTTGGGCTGAGCTCGCGTGCGTTCGAAAGCTAGAGTCACTGGGAGTCAAACGCGCGCGCTGGACGCGATGATGGGGCACAGGGGCGACCTCATCGTCGTCCATGGCGGCGACGTGCTTCGGCATCCATGGCGATGAATCGACGACGGCGAGCTCGCGGGTCCAGCGAGAGGTTGAAGACGATGGCGTCGGCTCGGGGAGGAATTAGGGCTCTAGCTTCTGCTTGAAGACGAAGTCGAGGACGAAGAGAACGGTGGACTTGCTGGCTTGAGCTCTAGGGCATGGTGGCCACGTCGTCCACGGCGGTGCGCTCCGGTGAGGCTTCGGGCGGCGACGGATTCGAGCACGGGAGGAGGAGGAGGAAACTCTAGAGGGGGGGAATGGACGTGGCATGCTCCAGGGCGTGTGCAGGTGCGAGAAGAGGCCACGAGGAGGCCTGGAAGCTCTTCGACGACGACGTGTCGTCCCTGGCTAGCTCGGTGGCATTCCACCGAGCAGCTTGGAGGCGTGGGACGGGGAAGAAGACGCCGCTGCCCCTGTGGGCCGGCTGGGCTGGGGTGGGCCGGCTTCGCCTGGGCGTCTGATAAGGTTTCTGCTTCCTTTTCTATTTTTCTTTTCTGTTTTCTCTTCTGACATTTGTTCTGTTTAGCTAAATAAAATAGCTAAACATTTTTTTAAATGCTGAAAATTTTTATGTGGCTTCATAATAATATAGACTAGCCACTTATAAAGTTTCAACATTTTTAAAATTCAAATAATTTGAATCTTAAATCAAATAGGGGTATTTCTTTAATTCCAAGGCACTGTTTGAATATTTGAAAAATCTATGAGCATGGGGTGGGTCCCACATCACTTGATATGTGATCACACTCATTTATAAGACTTTTCAAAAATCTAACATGAATTTTTGGAGAAGATTTTTATCTGGCCTTTTGAATTAATTCATCTGGGGGGGGGGGGTTTCTTCTCCCATTTTGATTTTGAAATTGATTTCAAAGATTTCTTTTGAAATTTTGACATGATGCAAGGTTACTTTGATCCTAGCACATTACCTAATAGAGGGTTCTGACATGGTTGTCCAGAGTCTTCGTGTCTTTGAGTTCATTGAAGAAGTTCTGTCCAATCTCTTCAAGGTTGTTTTATTTTCCATTCCGGTGTAGCCGTTATGCTACCCGATTTATCTCCTGTTTCTTGGAATCTTTGCCTTTGCATTACAATCTTTTCCTCCTAGTCATGTCCTCTTATCTTTGTTTCCATCGTAAAACCTGTTCTGATTGTTGATCTTTATCACACAGGATGTCAGGTGGAACTCGTACTGATGTTCTTCGGAATCGAGACCGTGATCGGAATCGAAATGATGATGAACCTCCACCACCGCCTTCTGCGGCGGAAATCATGATAGAAGCTGAACGGAATTGTCGGGACCCGGGGTTAGCGTATGTAATTCCAGTCACGATACAATCACATGGAGAGCCGAGAACCGTACCCACTTGTCTAAGCAGACAAGGCCAAGCACAGAACGTTCTCGGTAAGCATCGAACGTGAGGGGCATCCCATTCAGGCCGGATGATCAACTGAGATGGGTCCTCATCGTCCGCTCACAAGTCTAAATGCTTATGGGTGGTGAATCCCATACTCATAGACAAGTCGCCTCAACCATGTTATCGATTGGATCCTAACTCTTACATAGACTTAATCCATCCCGATCACTTAGTCGGGGTCTAGGGCGGGCTCGATCATACAACAAAGTGTGCACGTGACAGAGTCACGAGCAATCTCATCGCGATGCCCCAAGCTGCGCACATCTAAGGGCCACTTGGTGTATAAAGGACCGCCAGCCAGATCACAACTAAGGTCTCGAAAACCCATACTAAGACATGCATGTTATAAGCATACACGCAGCACACATGCCTAGTATGAACAGCAGGTATCATCACATAACTCTACAAAATACTCTTTATTGATATACACATAGAGCATACAAAGATCACATGTCTGTGATCAACATTACATCATACAACGGAAGCAAATTAGGTCTGAGTACAGACAAGTTTAACAAATGGCTTAGAGAAGCCTTGTAAACAAACATGCCCTTCCACGAGGGACCAGACTACTGTCTGGGACTATGCTAACTTAGTCAACGTCGAGCTTCACGAAGGTGACTCCATCGGGGTCCGGTTCTTATCTAAAACATAGAATAAGCAAACGTGAGTACAAAGTCCTACTCAGCAAGACTTACATCAGATCTAAACTACTCATGCTCAAGTATCAAGGTAAAGGGAGGTGGGGTTTCACATGCAGAAGTGCCAGCTTTGACTTGGCTAATCCTGTACTACGAGTACCAGACTTGAGGTAAGAAGCGTACACGAGTCCACTACATCTCCAAACTATACACCACTATGGTTACTTCCTCGACTTCCCCACGAAGAAGCACACCATAGTACTCACGCTTATCTTGCGGATTTTATAAGTATCCATTCTAGTTGTCTATGATCAAGTAGAGGTTTCCAAGTAGTCCATAACCGCGGACACAGCTATTCGAATAGTTCATTTACCCTGCAGGGGTGTACATCTTCACACGCGTGTCATCACTTATCGCCTCGTTCTTGGCATCCTTCAAGCGGATGTCGGACGTGGATGAAACCAAGGCACTAACCTCACATCACCTTCTCTAATCCAGGAGTCGACTACCTGAGTTTGGCACCGCTCGAGAGTCCGGCCGGTTCCACGAAACGGACACAGATAATGTAAGGGACCGAGACGCCACCTCTGCCAGATGGTTTTAATGCCTCACAAGTCCACCACATATCTAGGATGATGCAACCTTTCTTCATTCTTTTTCTATGCACATGCCAAATGGAAAGCGCGAATCTATTGTGACTCCTGGACCGGATCGGGTACGTAAAGAGGCCAAACGGGGCTCCCATAAAACCCTACATGTGGTCATACTCTTTGTCTTGGATCACAAAATAGGAACTCGGGGCCTAGGGCAGTGTTCAACGAGACAACCCACTGTGTACTCCTACACAGCCTCTCATCGTTCACCTTTGTTTAGGGTGGATTCACCAACGCGTTTCACTTTCATCAACACCACTGTGTTCATTCCATCCCGACTCACAATCAAAACATCCTCATTGTATCACTAAGCAGCAAAAGCAGTAACAGTTGTAGGGGCCACATGCTCATCATTCAACTCCTAAATCTGCTAGGATTGTGGTTTGCTTAATACGGTGACAGAATGATAGGTCATGCATCGGAATGGGTTCAACTATGCGAAAGAACGTGTCTCGGTGATCTCCTAAACATGCATAAGCGAGACTGAGAGGGAAAATAGGATTTTATAGACATGATCAATGGGGTTTGCTTGCCTTGCTGACGAGGTTCGATATCAGGGTCTTCAACGAAGGAGGTGGCCTCCGGTTCCGGTTGCACGTCTATCGAGCAAACAATTAATTTTCTGGATTTTTTTGGATTATTTTAAATCAATTCTAATTTCTGGAAATTCTTTACTGCGTCAGCATTGCGTGGGGATGATGTCAGGGGGGGCTGACCAGTGGGTCCACCCTGTCAGCCTCTGCGGGTGTTAAACCGGTTTGATTTAACTTAACAGAGAGTTAAGGGGTGGGGGGCTGGCCCACATGTCATAGGCTGTTAGGAAGGGGGGGTTAGCTTAAGCTAACCGTGCCACGTTGGCACGCCGGCGGCATGTCGCCGGTGGCCACCCGAGACGGCGGCGCACACGGAAACGCTGCTCCCGGCCACCATTTGGCACGGGGAGGACATGGGAATGCCCCCTAGACTCGTCCGCATCGCGTGGTGCACACAGGAGACCTTGGGGTTCACCAGAGCCTCGCCGGCGACGACGTGCGGCGGTGGCCGTGTTGTGGTTAAGACGGGGACGGTGATACGAAGTGCCAGAAGACGCCGGGCTGGTGGATTACACTCCGGGGAGCGTCGCACGTCCACTGGATGTGGCTAGGGTGGAGTAGGAGGTTCGTGTGCTCGACGGCGAGAACACCGGCGGCGAGGAGCCACGGCTTCCATGGCGGCCGTTTCCAGAGGGAGAAAAGGAAGGGGAAAACAAGGGTAGAACATGCGCCTTCTCACCGTGATTGCAAAGGACAAAACGGAGAGGTCGATGGTGCTTTGACAGCGACGAATTCGTCGATGAACTCCGGTGGCTGGAGTCGAAGAAGACGACCCGATTCGGCAGCTCCAGGGGTCTTCAGCTCGCAATCTTCTGCTCGGGGACGAAGTCGACGACGAGGGACCTCGTGGACACGACGGCTTGAGCTCGGGATGGCAGGGGGCACGCCTGCGCACGGTGGCGCTCTGCGGCGCCGCTCGGTTGTCGACGTGCATGGCGAGAGAGGGCGAGGGAGAGACGCGCTGGAGGGGGAAATGGAGCGGGAGGCTCTCAGACGCCTCCAGGTGCGAAGAGATGGCCTCGGGAAGCTGCTGCGTGGCCGCGGCTCGTCGGCGGCGTCGGTGGAGTGCTGCATGCATTCCACCGAGCACCGTCGGGGCGCGGGGAGGAAGAGACAGGCGGGGGAGGTGGGTTGGGCCGCCTGCTGGGCTGGGGGGGGGAAGAGTTGGGTCGAAAGCCAGGAGCTCTCCTTTCCTAATTCTTCTCTGTTTAATTTTCTGCCCTTTTGTTTTGCCCTGGTAAAAATACCAAAGCATTTTATAAAAATGCCCAATTACTTTTATAAATACTAGGTGACCAGTAGCTAGTCACATATGGAATTTGGGCATTTTTGAAATTCAACATATTTTGAATTTCAATTCAAATAGGGTTATTTTAATTTCCAAAGCCACTGTTTGAATATTAGAAAAATCCATGTGCATGGGATTGATCCCAAATCACTTTTAAAATGATCAGCAACATTTCTAGGAATTTTCCAATCATTCAAAAGATTTTTGGAAAAATATTTTTATCTGGCCATTTGAATTAAAATTTCTAGGGCTTTTCTATCCCCATTTTGAATTTCTTTTTGAATTTTTGCATGATGCAAAGGGCTCAAACAAACCTAGTACTTACCCTAGCTGGGGTTCTGACAGGAATCGACGTGATCAAACACGCCTTTTGGAGCTCATCGAGCAGAATACCGCTCGTCAGCGCAATGTGGTTGTCAGCGTTCAGGACTTCATCCTCCTCAAGCCACCGGTATTCCGATGTTCTTCTGAGCCCCTTGAAGTTGATGATTGGCTCCGTTCCATCGAGCGTAAGCTTGATACGGCGCATGTTGCTCCCAATGATCGTGTGATGTTTGCGGTATACTTCTTGGAAGGTGCTACTAGTGAATGGTGGGAGAACTATGTTGCAATGCAACCTGATGGTCACGGAGTGACTTGACAGCAATTCCGTGATGCCTTCCGAGGGTACCACATTCTGGATGAGATGATGGAAAGAAAGAAGGAAGAGTTTTGCAACATAACCCAGGGAGATAGGTCCATCCACGAGTATATGACTGAGTTCAACCATCTTGCTCGTTATGCCCAAGAGGAGATATCCACTGATGCCAGGAAGAAAGCAAGGTTCTGCAAGGGACTTAGCCCTGTTATTCGTCATGATCTCAATCTTCATGAGTTCGTCAACTTTGAGGATTTACTCAATAGATCCTTCAGAGCTGAGTAGGGAAATGAGGTTTTCGAAGAGTCCCGCAAGCATGATCGTGAGTTTTCTCCATCTTCTAATTCGGCCTATAAGAAACGTCAGATTTGGATTCCAACTAGTGTCATTCCTTCACACCTTTTTGCAAGACCATCCTACATGGTGCCTCAACCTCCTCCACCAAACAAGAATCCCAACCACTATGGTAGTGAGCCAGCCATCCTTGCTCCACCCACTGACACCAGAGTTTGCTACAAGTGTGCTCATCCTGGCCACATCGCACGGAAATGTTCCTTGTCGGTGAAAGTTGATCCTCGTCCAAGACATGATGCCACCCCACCCAAGGCTTCCAAAGCTAAGTCTTCACAGAAATCCACCTCCAACTCCTTGCAAACAAAGTCCTTAGCCACTGTTGGTGGTTGTGTGAACCAAATCTCAGTTGAGGAAGGTATTGATACCTCTGACGTCATCCTTGGTACGCTCCCAGTCAATCATGTTCCCGCCTCTGTTCTTTTCGATCCAGGAGCTTCTCATTCATTCATGTCGGAGAGTTATGCACTTCGTCATGAGTTCGCCTTTGAAGAAATGTTTTCTCCAATGATCATTCAAACTCCTGGTTCCAAGTGGCAAACTAATAGAGTAAGCCATGGCAATCAAATTGCAATTGAGGGTTTAGTATTCCTTGCTTCTCTTATAGCTCTCAAGTCTTCAGACATTGATGTCATCCTAGGAATGGATTGGTTATCAAGGCAGAATGCTTTCCTTGATTGTAAAGCCAAGTCAGTTAAACTTACCCATCCTTCAGGCCAGACCATTGACTACACATCACCCAGCTCTAGAATCCAGATGCATACTTTGAATGTGCTTCCCCTTCCTGACCTTGAAGATATTCCGGTGGTTCGTGACTTCCCGGATGTCTTTCCCGAAGAACTGCCGGGTATGCCACCCGACAGATGTGTAGAATTCATTGTAGATCTTGCCCCAGGAACCGCCCCAATTTCTAGACGCCCATACAAAATGGCCCCACGTGAGTTAACTGAGCTTAAAATCCAACTTGAAGCTTCGTTGGCAAAAGGCTTCATCCGCACTAGCTCATCGCCATGGGGTTGCCCCGTTCTGTTCGTAACGAAGAAAGATGGAACAGAAAGGATGTGCGTAGACTATCGCCCGCTAAATCAAGCAACGATAAAGAACAAGTACCCCTTGCCCAGGATCAATGATCTTTATGATCAACTTGCTGGATCCTCTGTCTTCTCCAAGATGGATTTGAGATTAGGTTATCATCAAATCAAGATCCGAAACGAGGACGTTCCCAAGACGGCTTTCAATACTCGTTATGGTCTTTACGAGTTCACCGTCATGTCCTTCGGTCTAACCAATGCCCCCGCCACTTTCTCGCGCATGATGAATTCGATCTTCATGGAGTACCTAGATAAATTTGTTGTAGTTTATCTTGATGACATTCTCATCTACTCGAAGAACGAAGAAGAACATGCCGAACATCTAAGGCTAGTATTGATGAAACTTAGAGAGCATCGCCTGTATGCTAAATTCTCCAAGTGTGAATTTTGGCTACCAGAAGTGACCTACTTAGGCCACGTGATTTCTGCGAAAGGCATTGCTGTCAATCCCGAGAGAGTTCAGGCCCTCCTTGATTGGACTCCACCTGAATCGGTTAAACAAGTTAGGAGTTTTCTTGGCCTAGCAAGCTATTGTCGCCGCTTCGTTGAGAACTTCTCCAAAGTTGCAAAGACTCTGACTGAACTCCTCAAGAAAGATAATAAATTCCAATGGACCCCCAAGTGCGAGGAAAGCTTTCAAGAGCTAAAAAGAAGATTGACTTCTACACCCGTACTTGCGCCTCAAGACAACAAAAAGGATTTCGACATCTTTTGTGATGCTTCACGGCAAGGGTTAGGATGCATACTTATGCAAGATAGACATGTGGTAGCTTTTGCTTCACGCCAGTTGCGTCCACATGAACAGAACTATCCTACCCATGATCTTCAACTCGCTTCCGTAGTTCATGCCTTGACCACTTGGCGACATTAACTCCTTGGTAATCGTTGTGAGATTTATTCCAACCACCAAAGCCTCAAATACATATTCACCCAGCCAGATCTTAATCTCAGGCAAAGACGCTGGATTGAGTTGATAAAATATTATGACTTAGGAATTTCTTACACCCCAGGCAAGGCCAATGTCATGGCTGATGCACTAAGTCGTAAGTCGTATTGTAACAACCTCATGTTACAACAGTATCAACCACTTCTTCATGAGGAATTTTGAAAGCTCAACCTCGAGATTGTTCCTCGTGGATCTCTTTTCAACTTGGTGGCGAAACCAACACTTGAGGATCAAATCATAGTTGCCCAAAGGCGTGCACGAGGTGTTCGTCGGATCAAGGAGAACATTGCTAGCGGAGTTGCTAAATGTTTCTCCACAGATAGCAAATGAATGGTATTCTTTGAAAATCGTTTGGTAGTACCTAAGAATAGAGATCTAAGGAAACTCATCCTCAAAGAAGCCCATGACACACCCCTCTCGATTCATCCCGGTAGCACAAAATTGTACCGAGATCTACGCCAGAGATTTTGGTGGACCAGGATGAAGAGAGACATTGCTCGATTTGTTGCTGAATGTGATGTTTGTCGTCGCATTAAGGTAGAACACCAAAGACCTGCTGGTACTCTTCAACCTTTGCCTATTCCAGAGTGGAAATGGGACAAAGTTGGTATGGACTTCATCACCGGCTTTCCAAAAAAACCAGAAAGGAAATGATGCCATCTTCGTTGTCGTTGATAGACTTTCCAAAGTTGCTCACTTCCTTCCCGTTCGCGAGTCTATAAATGCTAGCCAGTTAGCAGACTTGTACGTCTCTAGAATTGTGTCTCTTCACGGTGTTCCTTTGGAAATCAATTCTGATCGTGGTAGCCTTTTCACCTCTAGATTCTGGGGAAGCTTTCAGAATGCTATGGGAACTCATCTATCCTTTAGTACAGCTTTCCATCCTCAGTCTAGAGGTCAAGTTGAAAGGGTTAATCAAATCTTGGAAGACATGCTCAGAGCTTGTGTTATCTCATTCGGAAAGAATTGGGAGAAATCTCTTCCATTTGCCGAATTTGCTTATAACAACAGTTTCCAATCTAGTCTGAACCTGGCTCCTTTGGAACTCCTCTATGGACGACGATGTCGAACACCCTTGAATTGGTCAGAAACTGGTGAAAGACAATTCTTTGGACCGGACATGATCAAGGAAGCAGAAGAGCAAGTTCGCATTGTTCGTGATCGATTGATAGCCGCTCAGTCTCGTCAGAAAAGCTACTATGATCGTCATCATAGGCAAGAAAGCTACACTCTGGATGAGAAGGCTTACCTTCGGGTTACTCCTCTAAAGGGAACCCAACGCTTCGGTATCAAAGGCAAGTTGGCCCCACGTTACATAGGACCTTTCCGCATTCTAGCTAAACGTGGAGAAATTGCCTACCAACTTGAACTACCCCCGCACCTTTCCCGAGTACATGATGTATTCCATCTGTCACAACTCAGGCGTTGCTTCAAGGACCCCATCCGCGAAGTCGACCATGAAACGCTTAATCTCCAAGATGACCTTTCTTATCGAGACTACCCTGTTGGTATTCTTGATTCAGCAGAGCGTGTTACTCGTCGTCAGCAAATCAAGTTCCTCAAAGTACAATGGTCACATCACTCCGAGAAAGAAGCAACATGGGAAAGAGAAGACCGCCTCTGTGCCGAGTACCCCTCCTTCCTCCCGACGACTTCTGAATCTCGGGACTAGATTCTTTTGAGTGGGGGCGACTTGTCAGAACCCCAACTAGGGTAAGTGCTAGGGTTTCTTGTGCCCTTTGCATCATGTGAAAATTTCAAAAGAAATTCAAAAATAGGGAAAAGAAAAGCCCTAAAGAATTTAATTCAAATGGCCAGATAAAAATCTTTTTCCAAAAATCATTTGAATATTTGGAAAATTCCTATAAATGATGGTGATCATTTTAAAAGTGGTTTGGGTTCATTCCCATGCCCATGGAATATTCAAAAATTCAAAATGTGCCCTGGAAATTAAATTTGACCCCTATTTGATTTGAAATTCAAATGTATTGAATTTCAAAAATGCTCAAAACCTAGAAGTGACTAGCTACTCGTCACCTAGGGTTTCTAAAAGTATTTGGGAATTTTATTAAATTGCCTAGCTATTTATTTCTAAGGCAAAACAAAATAACAGAAAAAAAAAGAAGAAAAGTAAACAGAAAGAGGAGGGGCTACCTGTCGCCCAGGGGCACGGCCCACTTACCTCTTCCCCGGTCCAGCCCACCAGGGGTACCGTCGTCTTCTTCCCGGCGCTAGAGCAGGCAGCTCGCCGCCATGGCGAGCAGGCCCGCGACGCCAGGGCCACCTAGGCCTCCCCAGGACCCTTCTACGCGCCACGACGCACACCATAAGTCGCTCACACTTTCCCCTCTCTTCTCGGTCTCTCTCCCACCCTCTGTTCTTCGTCCCAGAGAGAAACCACATGCCGCCGTCGCCACTGATTCGTCGCCGGCGTGGCCACATAGCTCGCCTCGCCGCGCCAGCTTGTCCACAAGGAGCGCCGCCCTCGTATCCGTCAACTGGTGCGGTCAATCGAGCCGAGGAGCTCCCGAGGAGACGTCATCGTCGCCGATTCCGCCGGCCACCCGTGAAGCCCCGACGAGCAATACTCCGTCGCCTCGCCTCCTCCGGCTTCCCCGAGACCACCGACGAACTACCAGTGAGCTGCTGCCATTTCCCCCTCTCCCCTACGCTCAAATCCGTGCCCGAATCGCCGTCCTCATCTCTCCAGTGCGCCGGTCGCCGCCATTGCCGTCGTAGCCATGCTCCCAAGCCTCCCCTTGAACACCCGATGGCACTGCTGGATGCGCGCTGCTCCAAGAATCACCTCAGTGCCCCCCTTCTTTTCTCCCGTGCCCAAAATCTCTCTCCGGCGAGCCCTAGCCATTAGGGCTAAGCACCTCTTAATCCGCCCCCTCACAGTGGTTGACAAGTGGGCCCTAGACCCCCCAGTAAACCCCTCTGTTAGTTAAACTAACAGGGAATTAACCCACTGAGGCTGATAACCCGGCCCCATTGGTCAGCCCCTTGCTGATGTCATGCTTGCATCAGCATGATGCAATAAATCAAATTCTAGAAAATTAGAAATGAATTTAAGAATTACAGAAAATCCAGAAAAATAGCCAAATTTCAATAAATCATAGAAAATTCATATGAACTCCAAATTGGACAAATAATATATGAAAAATTATCAGAAAAATGCAAGGATTATGAATATGAAATTTATTTTCATGTTTGACCATTTTAAAATGGGTGAACAGTAGCAAACATGCATATGTCATAATTTGAATTTGAATTTGAAGTTTGTATTTGCAAATCCTTTGCAATACACTTCAATTAAATTGAATTGTTAACAAACCAGTACCATATACATCATGGACAACCTTATCATGTGCTTGTGCATTTACTTCTGAAGTCGCCCCCCTTTGTTGATGATTGTTTCCGATACCAGCTTTTCCGAGACGGTGATCACCCTCGAAGGAGAAGAAGTTCGTTAAACCCCGTGTATCGTCAGCAAGGCAAGCAAACCCCATTGATCATGTCTATAAAATCCCAATTCCCTCTCAGCCTCGCTTATGCATGTTTAGGAGATCACCTTGTATCCATTCTACCGCATAGTTGAACCCATATCCGATGCATGACCTATCATCTTGTCACAGTAGTAAGCAAACCACAATCCTAGTTGACATAGGAGTTGATTGATATCATATGGCCCCTGCAACTGTTACTTCTTATTGCATGCTTAGTGGTACAATGAGGTTGATTTTGATGTGAGTCGGGATGATGGTGAACATGGTGTTGATGAAAGTAAAACTGTGTTGGTGAATCTACCCTAATACAAGGTGAACGATGAGAGGCTGTGTAGGAGTACACAGTGGGTTGTCTCGTTGAACACCGCCTTAAGCCCGAGTTCTTGTATGGTAATCCGAGACAAAGAGTACAACCACATATTGGGCTCACTGACCCCTCTCGACCTAGTAACTCACCCCGATCCAAGTCCAGGAGTCACAACTAGTTCGGGATTTCCATTCGGCATATGCATAGAAAGATAAAGGAAGTGAAATGTGGCATTCATGGTAGGGATTGTAGAACATGGCTTGTCAAGCGGAGAACCATCCTTCGAGGTGGGCTCGTCAGTCGTGCCTACATGGTCTAAGTCCTGGCTGGAAGCTCGGCCGGAACTCCAGTTGGGTTTGGAACTCAGACAGTTGACTCCTTGGACTAGAACGGAGCTGTGGGCGAAGTGTTGTGGTGAACATCCTCGCTGTCACCTCTTGAACGGTGGCGAGACTTGGCGGTAATCTATGGTCATGTGTGTGTAGTTTACACTCTTGCAAGGTTAACAAAACTATTCGAATAGCCACGTCCGCGGTCATGGACTACTTGGAAAGTTGTGCTTGATTATTAGACAACTTGAATGGATACTTCTAAAACTCGCAAGATAAGCGTGAGTGCTGTGGTGTGCTTCCTCGTGGGGAAGTCGAGGAAGTAACCATAGTGGTGTATTGGTTGGAGACTTGGTAGGGGACTTGTTTACGTTTCTTACCTCAAGACTGGTACTCGTAGCACAGGAATATCCAAGTCAAAGCTGGCACTTCTGCATGTTGAAACCCCACCTGACTTTACCTTGAAACTTGAGCATGAGTAGTATAGATCTGATGTAAGTCTTGCTGAGTACGACTTTGTACTCACGTTTGCTTATTCTATGTTTTAGATGGAAACCCAGACCCCGATGGAGTCACCGACCTGAAGCTCGAAGTTGACCTTGGTAGTATAGTCCCAGACAGCAGTCTGGTCCCTCGTGGAAGGGCATGTTTGTTGTACAAGGATTCTCTAAGTCATTTGTTAAACTTGTCTGTACTCAGACCTAATTTGCTTCCGTTGTATGATGTAATGATGATCACAGACATGTGATCTTTGTATGCGCTATGTGTAAGTCAATAAAGATACACTTTGTAGAGTTATGTGATGATACCTGCTGTTCATACTAGGCATGTGTGCTGCGTGTATGTTTATAACATGCATGTCTTAGTATGGGTTTTCGAGACCTTAGTTGTGCTCTGGCTGGCGGTCTTTTATACACCAAGTGGCCCTGAGATGTGCGCAGCTTGGGGCATCGCGATGTGATTGCTCGTGACTCTTTCACGTGCACACTTTATTGTATGATCGAGCCCGCCCTAGACCCCGACTAAGTGATCGGGCTGGAGTAAGTCTATGTAAGAGTTAGGATTCAATCGATAACATGGTTGAGGTGACTTGTCTATGAATATGGGATTCACCACCCATAAGCATTTAGACTCGTGAGCGGACGATGAGGACCCATCTCAGTTGATCATCCGGCCTGAATGGGATGCCCCTCAGGTTAGATGCTTTCCGAGAGTGTTTTGTGCTTGGCCTTGTCTGCTTAGACAAGTGGGTACGACTCTCGGCTCTCCATGTGATTGTATCGTGACTGGAATTACATACGCATACCCCAGGTCCCGACAGACTTGGTATCAGAGCAGGACTGTCTGTAGGCTTATCAAACCCTTGGTCGAAGTCGAGTCTAGCATTCTATAGTTAGATAGTTACTTGGGTATAAATGGAACAACGTAAGGCTTCTTTTTCTCCTTACCCTCATCGATCTGAGTTCTGAGTCACCCTTATCTTTTCTAGGGGATGATAGGACTAGGCTCATCTATGTCTTACTAGAATATCTCGTTGATTGCTTCGTTGTAGCCGTAGGATAGTTGTGGTTGTCCAGAGTCTTCGTGTCTTTGAGTTCATTGAAGAATTTATGTCCATTCTCTTCAAGGTTGTTTCATTTTCCATTCCGGTGTAGCCGTTATGCTGCCCGATTTATCTCGAGTTTCTTGGAATCTTTGCCTTTGCATTACAATCTTTTCCTCCTAGTCATGTCCTCTTATCTTTGTTTCCATCGTAAAACCTGTTCTGATTGTTGATCTTTATCACACAGGATGTCAGGTGGAACTCGTAGTGCTGTTCTTCGGAATCGAGACGGTGAGCGGACGATGAGGACCCATCTCAGTTGATCATCCGACTTGAATGGGATGCCCCTCACATACTGTCGGGACCCGGAGTTTGCGTATGTAATTCCAGTCACAATTCAATCATATGAAGAGCCGAGAGCCATACCCACTTGTCTAAGCAGACAAGGCCAAGTACAAGACACTCTCGGAAAGCTCGAACGTGAGGGGCATCCCATCCAGGCCGGATGATCAACTGTGATGGGTCCCCATCGCCCGCTCACAAGTCTAAATGATTATGGGTGGTGAAATCCCATACTCATAGACAAGTCGCCTCAACCATATTATCGATTGAATCCTAAGACTTACATAAACAGACTCCAGCCCGATCTCTTAGTCGGGGTCTCGGGCGGGCTCAATCATACTACAAAGTGTGCCACGTGACAAAGTCACGAGCAATCGCATCGCGATGCCCCAAGCTGCGCACATCTAAGGGCCACTTGGTGTATAAAAGACCGCCGGCGAGAACACAACTAAGGTATCGAACCCCACACATGACATGCACGATATAAACATACACGCAGCTTGCATGCCAAGTGTATAACAGCAGGTAACATAACATGAACTCTACAAACTCATAGCTTTATTGCATCTGCTAAACAGAGAAGATATAGTAGTGTTACAAGCAGAGATCACATCACTGTGATCCAACATTATATCATACAACAACGGAAGCAAATTATGTCTTAGTAAAGACAAGGTTAACAAATGGCTTAAGAAGCCTTTAAGAAAACACAACGACCCTCCAAAGGGACCAAGTTGCTGTCCGGGACTACATAACTTCGTCGATGTCGAGCTTGAAGGGGAAAACCACCATCAGGGTCAGTGGTCTCGTCTCTAAAACATAGAATAAGCAAACGTGAGTACAAAGTCGTACTCAGCAAGACTTACGTCAGAACTATACTACTCATGCTCAGGTACCAAGGTAAAGGAAAGTGGGGTTGTAATGCAGAAAGCTTTGACTTGGCTATTCTGTACTACGACTACATAGAGTTGAGATGAGAGGCGCACACGAGTCCATCTAATCTTGATCACCACATCAATACGCAACCATGGATCCTTCCTCGACTTCCCCACGAGGAAGCAATCCAAAGCACTCACACTTATCTTGAGATTTTTAGAGTATCCATTTGAGTTGTCTAATAATCAAGTAAAGATCTCCAAGTAGTCCATAACCGCGGACATGGCTATTCGAATAGTTCATTAACCTTGCAAGGGTGTACTTCTTCACATACGTAGCTACCAGTTACCGCCTATAACTCGTCACCTTCAAGCGGTGTCGGCGAGGATAGTACCACGACACTTACCTCACGGCTCCAACTCTAGTCCAGGGAATCGCCTATCTGAGTTGCACCCCAATTGGGAATCCGGCCGGGGTTTCCGTTCAGGACCCAGACGATGTATGGACGGTCCGACAAGCCCACCTCGACGGATGGTGCTGCGCTTGCCTAAAACCGTGCTACGTTATGAAAGCAAATAGAATAAATTTAACCCATGCGAATCCTGGACCCTAGTCGGGGTGAGTTAATAGGTCGAGAGGGGTCAATGAGCCCAACATGTGGTAGTAATCGTTGTCTTGGATCACAACACAAGAACTCGGGGCCTAGGGCAGTGTAAATGAGACAACCCACTGTGTACTCCTACACAACCTCTCATTGTTCACTTATTTTAGGGTGACTTCATCAACACGTTACCACCTTGTTGCATGTGTTCACTACCATCCCGATACATCACCCAGATGGATCAACTTCATTGCAAACAACTCTAGCATGGCATAGCATATCATGGATGAAGGGCCACAGGATGAGTACAAACAATCTTGTATCTTCTAGGTTGAGGTTTGCTTAATACTGTGGTAGCAAGGATAGGTCATGCAAAGGATGGGTTCAACTAGCGAAAGAACGGTAACATGTGAATCACCTAAACATGCATAAGATAACAAGAGGGAAATTGGGTTTTTATAGATATGATCAAAGGGGGTTTTCTTGCCTTATTGTCGAGACTCGGGGGGTGCCACTCTTCGGAGAAAACAGGGACTACGTTCGGCGATGGATCTATCGAGAAGAAGCAAACACCGAGACAACAAAGTATAAACATCACATTGCAATGCACATTCAAGAATGAAACATGGCATGGTACTGATGTGATCTATGTTTAATTTGTAACAATTTAATTGAAGTTGATTTGAATAAGAAATTCAAATTCAAACTCCAAATGTGGTTCAATTTAGCCCAAGTTGCATTTGCTAATGTTTGGATATGGTAATTCATGTGGTCATGTGTATGAATTGCCTCTGATGTTCATGTGATAAGGTTGGCATTGCAAAGATTTAATTTGAAATGATTTAAACATTTATTTTGAATTATTCCAAATAAGCCATATAGCTAAATGCTACTGGTTCATCATCATAGATGTGTTTTTCATCCATGAAAGTATGATATTTGGAATCCTTGAATTTTTCTGATGATTTTTCATATATAATTTATTTGATTTGGAGTTATGGATAAAAAGTTATTGAATTTCAAAGATTTAAGCATTTTCTGGAAATTCTATTAAAAGAAAAGGGATTTATTGCGCAAGCATGACATCATGATGACGTCAGGGCACTGACTGGTCAAACTGACACGCGGGGCCCATCTGTCATCCACTCTGGGGTTAATCCCGTTTTAATTAAGTTTAAAAGGGGATTAGGGGGGCTGGGTCCCACCCGTCGGTGAGAGAGATGGGATTAGGGGGTGGTTAGCCAGGCCGGCCGGCGTTTAGCCGCCGGCAGCCACGGGACACGGCGGAGGGGTCGCCGGAGTGGCCTCCTGGCCACGGGATGGCACGGGGAGGGCACCAAACGGGCCCTCTCACACGCGCGCGTCAAGGGGAGGCACTTGAGCGGCCAAGGGGGCGCCGGCTGTGCGTCGACGAGGATGCCCGCGGCGGCCGGAGCTCTGCTGCGTGGGAAACGACGATGAGGCACGAGGGGGAGCACGGGCTAGAGGAAAATTGAGCGGACGCTCACCGTGAGGGCGACGGCGTTGATGAGGAGGCCGGAGATGCAGCGGTGGCCGTCCAATTCCTCGCCGGAGCTTGAATGCCGCGGTGGAAGAACTTGACACGGGCGTCGTCCACGGAGCTTCTCCGCTCGAATTGAGTGCGCTAGGAGACGAAGACGAGTGCGGCGGACGTCCTGGACAGCTGGGCGCGGCGAGGGGAGGCCGGTGGCCGTGGTGGTGCTCGTCGGTGAACTCCGGGGCGCTCGAGTCCTTGCGGATTCGCACGGGAGAGAGAGGAGAGTGGTTTCCAGAGGGGGGGGGGGAAGGAAGGGATGAGCACGGGGGTCTCCACGGCGGTTGGATAGGGACGAGGGGGCCTCCCGAGCGAGCTGGACGTGGCAGCCGCGGCGAGCAGGCGCTCCACGCCTCTGCCAGAAGGCAGAGGTTGAAGACGCCCCTGCCCCTGGCAGGCTGGGCCGGCTTCTGCCGCGTTTGGGCCAGGTGGGCCGGAGGTAAGGGAGGTGGGTGGCTTCGGCCCTTTTGTTTATTTTTCCTTTTTCTGCTTTCTGTTTTATTTGTTTTGTATTGGATAAAATACCCAAACATTTTTATAAACCCCCAATTAATTATCTTGGACATATGTGACCTAGTACTAGTCACTCCCAAGTTTTGGAGATTTTTGAAATTCAAAACATTTGAATTTCAATTCAAATAGCATTTAAATTTAATTTCCAAGCCTCTGTTTGAATATTTGAAAAATCCAGGAGTATGGGTTTGACTCCAAATCATTTTTAAAATGAGCATACTCATTTATAGGACTTTTCAAAATTGTTTGGAGGAATTTTGGAAAAACTTTTTATTTGGCCTTTTATTTAAATTTCTTTTTGAGGCTTTTCCAAATCCTCAATTATTAAACCAAGGAATTTAAACATGATGCAATTATTCTAATAATAAAAGCACATACCAAAACTAGGGTTGTGACAACTCGCCCCCACTCAAAAGAATCTCGTCCCGAGATTCAGAAATAGTCGGGAAGAGGGTGGGGTACACGACTCGGAGACGGTCTTCTCGTTCCCGGGTGGCTTCTTTCTCAGAATGATTGGAACACTGCACTTTAAGGAACTTGATCTTCTGACGTCTGGTGATGCGCTCAGTTTCATCGAGGATACGGACGGGATACTCTCGATAAGACAGGTTTTCTTGGAGATCAAGCGTTTCGTGGTTTACTTCGCGGATGGGGTCCTTGAAGCAACGCCTGAGTTGAGATACGTGGAAGACATCGTGAACCTGAGAAAGATGAGGCGGTAGTTCAAGTTGGTAGGCAACTTCTCCACGTTTAGCTGGAATGCGAAAGGGTCCTATGTAACGTGGGGCCAATTTGCCTTTGATACCGAAGCGATGGGTTCCCTTCAGAGGAGTAACCCGGAGGTAAGCTTTCTCGTCCAGCTCGTAGCTTTCTGGCCTATGATGACGATCATAGTAGCTTTTCTGACGAGACTGGGCTGTTTTCAATTGTTCACGAACAATGCGAACCTTCTCTTCTGCTTCCTGGATCATATCCGGTCCAAAGAATTGTCTTTCACCGGTTTCTGACCAGTTCAATGGCGTTCGACATTTTCGTCCATAGAGAAATTCGAAGGGTGCCACGCCCAAGCTAGATTGGAAGCTGTTGTTATAAGCAAACTCGGCGTATGGAAGAGATTTCTCCCAACTCTTTCCAAATGAGATAACACAGGCTCTGAGCATGTCTTCGAGAATTTGATTGACTCTTTCTACTTGACCACTTGACTGGGGATGAAAGGCGGTGCTAAAGGAGAGATGGGTTCCCATAGCATTTTGAAAACTTTCCCAAAATTGAGAGGTGAAAAGACTTCCACGGTCTGAATTGATTTCCAAAGGAACACCATGGAGAGAAACGATCCGGGATACATATAAATCCGCTAACTGGCTAGCAGTTATACTCTCGCGAACAGGAAGGAAATGAGCAACTTTGAAAAGACGGTCAATGACCACGAAGATGGCATTGTTTCCTTTCTGAGACTTTGGAAAGCCAGTGATGAAATCCATACTGACTTTATCCCATTTCCACTCGGGAATGGCTAAAGGTTGAAGAGTACCAGCAGGTCTTTGATGCTCTGCTTTCACACGACGACAAACATCGCACTCAGCAACAAATTGAGCGATTTCTCGCTTCATCCTAGTCCACCAAAATCTCTGGCGTAGATCTTGATACATCTTAGTACTACCAGGATGAATCGAGAGAGCTGTGTCATGGGCTTCCTTAAGGATTTGCTGCCTTAGATTCCTATTCTTCGGAACTACCATCCTATTCTCGAAGTACACAGTACCTTCATTGTCTAGGGTAAAACATTTTGCCTTGCCGCTAGCAATGTTCTGTTTGATATGTCGGATACCTCGAGCACGTTGTTGAACAGCTTTTATTTGATCCTCAAGGGTTGGTTTCACAATCAAGGTGGAAAGGAATCCATGAGGAACAATCTCGAGATTCATCTTTCAAAATTCCTCATAGAGAAGTGGTTGATACTGTTGTAACATGAGGTTGTTACAATACGACTTACGACTTAGTGCATCAGCCATTACATTGGCTTTTCCTGGGGTGTAAGAGATACTCAAGTCGTAATCTTTTATCAACTCTATCCAGCGTCTTTGCCTGAGATTAAGATCTGGCTGGGTGAATATGTATTTGAGGCTTTGGTGATCGGTATAGATTTCACAACGATTACCAAGGAGGTAATGTCGCCAAGTCTTCAGGGCATGAACTACGGCAGCGAGTTCAAGATCATGGGTAGGATAGTTTTCTTCATGTGGACGCAACTGGCGTGAAGCATAAGCTACCACATGTCGATCTTGCATAAGTATGCATCCTAACCCTTGCCGTGAAGCATCACAATAGATCTCGAAGTCCCTTTTGGTGTCTGGAGGTGCAAGTACGGGTGCAGAAGTCAATCTTCTTTTTAGCTCTTGAAAGCTTTCCTCGCACTTGGGAGTCCATAGGAATTTCTTATCTTTCTTGAGGAGTTCAGTCAGAGGCTTTGCAACTTTGGAGAAGTTCTCAACAAAGCGGCGACAATAGCTCGCTAGGCCAAGAAAGCTCCTAACTTGCTTAACCGATTCAGGTGGAGTCCATTCAAGGACGGCCTGAACTCTCTCGGGATTGACTGCAACACCTTTCGCAGAAATCACGTGGCCTAAGTAGGTCACTTCTGGTAGCCAGAATTCACACTTGGAGAACTTGTCATAAAGGCGATGCTCTCTAAGTTTCATCAATACCAGCCTAAGATGTTCTGCGTGCTCTTCTTCATTCTTCGAGTAGATGAGAATGTCATCAAGATAAACCACAACAAATTTATCTAAGTACTCCATGAAGATCGAATTCATCAAGCGCGAGAATGTGGCGGGGGCATTGGTTAAACCAAAGGACATGACGGTATACTCGTAAAGACCATAACGAGTAGTGAAAGCCGTTTTTGGAATGTCCTCATTTCGGATTTTGATTTGATGATAACCTAATCTCAAATCCATCTTAGAGAAGACAGAGGATCCTGCAAGTTGATCATAAAGATCATTGATCCTGGGCAGTGGGTACTTGTTCTTTATCGTCGCTAGATTTAGTGGGCGATAGTCTACACACATCCTTTCTGTTCCATCTTTCTTCGTTACGAACAGAACGGGGCAACCCCATGGCGATGAGCTAGGGCGGATGAAGCCTTTTGCCAACGAAGCATCAAGTTGGGTTTTTAGCTCATCTAACTCATGTGGGGCCATTCTATATGGAGGTCTCGAAATTGGGGCTGTGCCTGGTATAAGATCCACTATGAATTCCACAGACCTGTCGGGTGGCATTCCCGGCAGCTCTTCTGGAAAGACATCCGGAAAGTCACAAACTATCGGAATATCTTCAAGGTTAGGAAGGGGATGTTCATTCAACGAATACAGCTAGGTGTCTGAACCTTCAGATGTGAAATGGACTATCTTGCCGGAAGGATGAGTGAGTTGGACTGAATTAGTGGCACAATCAATCTTGGCACGGTGTTTGGACAACCAATCCATACCTAAAATGATATCGATATCTGAAGATTTGAGGGCTATGAGAGAAGCAAGGAATACAATATCCTCAACAGCAATCTCATTGTCATGGCTTACCCTACTGGTACGCCATGTGGATCCTGGAGTTTTAATCATGAAAGGGTTAGGCAACTCCTCGAATGAAATGTCATGTAGGAGTGCGAACTTTTCAGACAAAAAGGAATGAGAAGCTCCAGAATCAAATAGAACAGAAGCAGGTTTGGAGTTGACAGGAAGTGTACCGAGTACAACCTTCGTATCCTCTTGGGCTTCTTTGATGGTGGCGTGGTTCACATGTCCGTATTCAACAATAGCGGACTTGGCTTTGGAAGGCTTTGGTGGCTTAGCTTTGGCTTTATGTTTTGGACGAGGAGGAACCTTCTCTTGCAATGAACACTGTCGGGCAATGTGGCCAGGATTACCACACTTGTAGCACACACGGTTGTTAGGTTGTGGTGTTTGTATGGCAAGCTCTCTACTATCTTTATGGGTTTTCTTGCTTTGTGGAGATGGTCTTGGAATCAAGTGCGAAGGAATGGCACTAGTTGGGATCCAAAATCGACGTTTCTGAGAACCCAAACTAGAAGAGGAAGCAAGATCACGATCACGCTTGCGAGACTCTTCAAAGACCTCATTTCCATGCTCAGCTCTGAATGATTTATTGACCAAATCCTCGAAGTTGACAAATTCAAGGAGATTGAGATCATGACGAAGGACAGGGCTAAGTCCCTTGCGGAACCTTGCTTGCTTCTTGGCATCGGTTGATATCTTCTCAGGGGCATAACGAGAAAGTCGGTTGAACTCAGTCCTGTACTAATGAACAGTCATATTTCCCTGAGACAGGTTGCAGAACTCTTCCCTCTTTCTTTCCATCAGCTCATCCAGAATGTGGTACCCTTGGAAGGCATCACGGAACTCCTGCCAAGTCACTACGTGACCATCAGGCTGCATTGCAACAAAACTTTCCCACCATTCACCAGCAGCACCTTCCAGAAAGTAGGCCGCGAACATCACACGATCATCCGGAGAAACATGCGCCGTCTCAAGCTTACGCTCGATGGAACGGAGCCAATCATCGGCATCAAGGGGCTCAGATGAACATCGAAAAACTGGCGGGTTCAAAAGGATAAAATCCTGGATGGATATTACCGCATTTCGCTAGAGAGAAGTATTCTTCTCAATGAGCTGCAAAAGGCGTGTTTGATCACGTCGATTTCGCTCAGCTTCCATCATGATTTCCGCTGCAGAAGGCGGTGGAGGAGGATCATCATCACCACTTCGATTACGGTGACCAGATTCAACACATCTAGTCCCACCTGACATTCTGTGTGATAAAAATCAACAATCAGAGTAGGATTTATGATGGAATCAAAGCAAAGATGCTACAATTTAAGAGCGGGAAAGAATGTAATGCAAAAGCATTGGAATCACTGGAAACACGGGGCAAATCGGACAGCATAACGGCTGTACCGGGGTGGAAAAATGAATCAATCAGCAAGAATGATCAGAACCTTCTCAAAAGGCTTGATGGAATGGTGATTCTAGACAACCAAAACAATCCTACAGCTATGGAGAGTCAAACAACGAGATGTTCTAGTATAGACATAGAAGAGCCTAGTCCTATCTTCCCGTAGAACTAGATGAGGGTGACTCAGAATTCAGATCGATAAGGGTAAGGAGAAAAAAATGAAGCCTTACGTTGTTCCCTTATACCCAAAGTAACTATATAATTATAGAGTGCTAGACTCGACTTCGGCCAAGGTTTACTAATCCTACAGGCTGTCCTGCTCTGATACCAAGTCTGTCGGGACCCGGAGTTTGCGTATGTAATTCCAGTCACAATTCAATCATATGAAGAGCCGAGAGCCATACCCACTTGTCTAAGCAGACAAGGCCAAGTACAAGACACTCTCGGAAAGCTCGAAAGTGAGGGGCATCCCATCCAGGCCGGATGATCAACTGTGATGGGTCCCCATCGCCCGCTCACAAGTCTAAATGATTATGGGTGGTGAAATCCCATACTCATAGACAAGTCGCCTCAACCATATTATCGATTGAATCCTAACACTTACATAAACAGACTCCAGCCCGATCTCTTAGTCGGGGTCTCGGGCGGGCTCAATCATACTACAAAGTGTGCCACGTGACAAAGTCACGAGCAATCGCATCGCGATGCCCCAAGCTGCGCACATCTAAGGGCCACTTGGTGTATAAAAGACCGCCGGCGAGAACACAACTAAGGTATCGAACCCCACACATGGCATGCACGATATAAACTTACACGCAGCATGCATGCCAAGTGTATAACAGCAGGTAACATAACATGAACTCTACAAACTCATAGCTTTATTGCATCTGCTAAACAGAGCAGATATAGTAGTGTTACAAGCAGAGATCACATCACTGTGATCCAACATTACATCATACAACAACGGAAGCAAATTATGTCTTAGTAAAGACAAGGTTAACAAATGGCTTAAGAAGCCTTTAAGAAAACACAACGACACTCCAGAGGGACCAGGTTGCTGTCTGGGACTACATAACTTCGTCGATGTCGAGCTTGAAGGGGAAAACCACCATCAGGGTCAGTGGTCTCGTCTCTAAAACATAGAATAAGCAAACGTGAGTACAAAGTCGTACTCAGCATAACTTACGTCAGAACTATACTACTCATGCTCAGGTACCAAGGTAAAGGCAAGTGGGGTTGTAATGCAGAAAGCTTTGACTTAGCTATTCTATACTACGACTACATAGAGTTGAGATGAGAGGCGCACACGAGTCCATCTAATCTTGATCACCACATCAATACGCAACCATGGATCCTTCCTCGACTTCCCCACGAGGAAGCAATCCAAAGCACTCACACTTATCTTGAGATTTTTAGAGTATCCATTTGAGTTGTCTAATAATCAAGGAAAGATCTCCAAGTAGTCCATAACCGCGGACACGGCTATTCGAATAGTTCATTAACCTTGCAAGGGTGTACTTCTTCACATACGTAGCTACCACTTACCGCCTATAACTCGTCACCTTCAAGAGGTGTCGGCGAGGATAGTACCACGACACTTACCTCACGGCTCCAACTCTAGTCCAGGGAATCGCCTATCTGAGTTGCACCCCAATCGGGAATCCGGCCGGGGTTTCCGTTCAGGACCCAGACGATGTATGGACGGTCCGACAAGCCCAACATGTGGTAGTAATCTGTGTCTTGGATCACAACACAAGAACTCGGGGCCTAGGGCAATGTAAATGAGACAACCCACTGTGTACTCCTACACAGCCTCTCATTGTTCACTTATTTTAGGGTGACTTCATCAACACGTTACCACCTTGTTGCATGTGTTCACTACCATCCCGATACATCACCCAGATGGATCAACTTCATTGCAAACAACTGTAGCATGGCATAGCATATCATGGATGAAGGGCCACATAATGAGTACAAACAATCTTGTATCTGCTAAGTTGAGGTTTGCTTAATACTGTGGTAGCAAGGATAGGTCATGCAAAGGATGAGTTCAACTAGCGGAAGAACGGTAACATGTGAATCACCTAAACATGCATAAGAGAACAAGAGGGAAATTGGGTTTTTATAGATATGATCTAAGGGGGTTTGCTTGCCTTATTGTCGAGACTCGGGGGGTGCCACTCTTCGGAGAAAACAGGGACTACGTCCGGCGATGGATCTACCGAGAAGAAGCAAACACCGAGACAACAAAGTATAAACATCACATTGCAATGCACATTCAAGAATGAAACATGGCATGGTACTGATGTGATCTATGTTTAATTTGTAACAATTTAATTGAAGTTGATTTGAATAAGAAATTCAAATTCAAACTCCAAATGTGGTTCAATTTAGCCCAAGTTGCATTTGCTAATGTTTGGATATGGTAATTCATGTGGTCATGTGTATGAATTTCCTCTGATGTTCATGTGATAAGGTTGGCATTGCAAAGATTTAATTTGAAATGATTTAAACATTTATTTTGAATTATTCCAAATAAGCCATATAGCTAAATGCTACTGGTTCATCATCATAGATGTGTTTTTCATCCATGAAAGTATGATATTTGGAATCCTTGAATTTTTCTGATGATTTTTCATATATAATTTATTTGATTTGGAGTTATGGATAAAAAGTTATTGAATTTCAAAGATTTAAGCATTTTCTGGAAATTCTATTAAAAGAAAAGGGATTTATTGCGCAAGCATGACATCATGATGACGTCAGGGCACTGACTGGTCAAACTGACACGCGGGGCCCATCTGTCATCCACTCTGGGGTTAATCCCGTTTTAATTAAGTTTAAAAGGGGATTAGGGGGGCTGGGTCCCACCCGTCGGTGAGAGAGAGAGGGGATTAGGGGTGTGGTTAGCCAGGCCGGCCGGCGTTTAGCCGCCGGCAGCCACGGGACACGGCGGAGGGGTCGCCGGAGTGGCCTCCTGGCCACGGGATGGCACGGGGAGGGCACCAAACGGGCCCTCTCACACGCGCGCGTCAAGGGGAGGCACTTGAGCGGCCAAGGGGGCGCCGGCTGCGCGTCGACGAGGAGGCCCGCGGCGGCCGGAGCTCTGCTGCGTGGGAAACGACGATGAGGCACGAGGGGGAGCACGGGCTAGAGGAAAATTGAGCGGACGCTCACCGTGAGGGCGACGGCGTTGATGAGGAGGCCGGAGATGCAGCGGTGGCCGTCCAATTCCTCGACGAAGCTCGAATGCCGCGGTGGAAGAACTTGACACGGGCGTCGTCCACGGAGCTTCTCCGCTCGAATTGAGTGCGCTAGGAGATGAAGACGAGTGTGGCGGACGTCCTGGACAGCTGGGCGCGGCGAGGGGAGGCCGGTGGCCGTGGTGGTGCTCGTCGGTGAACTCCGGGGCGCTCGGCTCCTTGCGGATTCGCACGGGAGAGAGAGGAGAGTGGTTTCCAGAGGGGGGGGGGGGGAGGAAGGGATGAGCACGGGGGTCTCCACGGCGGTTGGATAGGGACGAGGGGGCCTCCCGAGCGAGCTGGACGTGGCAGCCGCGGCGAGCAGGCGCTCCACGCCTCTGCCAGAAGGCAGAGGTTGAAGACGCCCCTTCCCCTGGCAGGCTGGGCCGGCTTCTGCCGCGTTTGGGCCAGGTGAGCTGGAGGTAAGGGAGGTGGGTGGCTTCGGCCCTTTTGTTTATTTTTCCTTTTTCTGCTTTCTGTTTTATTTGTTTTGTATTGGATAAAATACCCAAACATTTTTATAAACCCCCAATTAATTATCTTGGACATATGTGACCTAGTACTAGTCACTCCCAAGTTTTGGAGATTTTTGAAATTCAAAACATTTGAATTTCAGTTCAAATAGCATTTAAATTTAATTTCCAAGCCTCTGTTTGAATATTTGAAAAATCCAGGAGTATGGGTTTGACTCCAAATCATTTTTAAAATGATCATACTCATTTATAAGACTTTTCAAAATTGTTTGGAGGAATTTTGGAAAAACTTTTTATCTGGCCTTTTATTTAAATTTATTTTTGAGGCTTTTCCAAATCCTCAATTATTAAACCAAGGAATTTAAACATGATGCAATTATTCTAATAATAAAAGCACATACCAAAACTAGGGTTGTGACACATTCGATGCTTTCCGAGAGTGTTCTGTGCTTAGCCTTGTCTGCTTAGACAAGTGGGTACGGCTCTCGGCTCTCCATGTGATTGTATCGTGACTGGAATTACATACGCATACCCCGGGTCCCGACAGACTTGGTATCAGAGAAGGACTGTCTGTAGGCTTATCGAACCCTTGGTCGAAGTCGAGTCTAGCATTCTATAGTTATATAGTTACTTGGGTATAAAGGGAACAACGTAAGGCTTCTTTTTCTCCTTACCCTCATCGATCTGAGTTCTGAGTCACCCGTATCTTTTCTACGGGATGATAGGACTAGGCTCATCTATGTCTTACTAGAATATCTCTTTGATTGCTTCGTTGTAGCCGTAGGACAGTTGTGGTTGTCCAGAGTCTTCGTGTCTTTGAGTTCATTGAAGAATTTATGTCCATTCTCTTCAAGGTTGTTTCATTTTCCATTCCGGTTTAGCCGTTATGCTGCCCGATTTATCTCGAGTTTCTTCGAATCTTTGCCTTTGCATTACAATCTTTTCCTCCTAGTCATGTCCTCTTATCTTTGTTTCCATCGTAAAACCTTTTCTGATTGTTGATCTTTTTCACACAGGATGTCAGGTGGAACTCGGAGTGCTGTTCTTCGGAATCGAGACCGTCAGCGGACGATGAGGACCCATCTCAGTTGATCATCCAACCTGAATGGGATGCCCCTCACGTTCGATGCTTTCCGAGAGTGTTCTGTGTTTGTCCTTGTGTGCTTAGACAAGTGGGTACGGCTCTCGGCTCTCCATGTGATTGTATCGTGACTGGAATTACATACGCATACCCCGGGTCCCGACAGACTTGGTATCAGAGAAGGACTGTCTGTAGGCTTATCAAACCCTTGGTCGAAGTCGAGTCTAGCATTCTATAGTTAAATAGTTACTTGGGTATAAAAGGAACAACGTTAGGCTTCTTTTTCTCCTTACCCTCATCGATCTGAGTTCTGAGTCACCCTTATCTTTTCTACGGGATGATAGGACTAGGCTCATCTATGTCTTACTAGAATATCTCGTTGATTACTTCGTTCTAGCCGTACGACAGTTGTGGTTGTCCAGAGTCTTCGTGTCTTTGAGTTCATTGAAGAAGTTATGTCCATTCTCTTCAAGGTTGTTTCATTTTCCATTCCGGTGTAGCCATTATGCTACCCGATTTATCTCGTGTTTCTTGGAATCTTTGCCTTTGCATTACAATCTTTTCCTCCTAGTCATGTCCTCTTATCTTTGTTTCCATCGTAAAACCTGTTTTGATTGTTGATCTTTATCACATAGGATGTCAGGTGGAACTCGTAGTGCTGTTCTTCGGAATCGAGACCGTGAGCGGACGATGAGGACCCATCTCAGTTGATCATCCTGCCTGAATGGGATGCCCCTCATGTTCGATGCTTTCCGAGAGTGTTTTGTGCTTGGCCTTGTCTGCTTAGACAAGTGGGTACGGCTCTCGGCTCTCCATGTGATTGTATCATGACTTGAATTACATACGCATACCCCGGGTCCCGACAGCGAGAGCATAGTGCGATGAAAATCAACTTTACGGCGATAGCCTATTTGCGATAAAAATCGACTTGGTGTTTAAGTATGGCGATAGCCTATTTGCGACAAAGGTCGACTTCATATGTTAATTATGGTGATATCCTAAATGCGGAGAAGATCGACTTATGAATTTAATTGGGGCGAAAGCCAATTGCGACATAAATCGACTTTATTATGCGGCGATAGCTGGTGCGACAAATGTCGACTAATATATATACGGCGAAAGCCGGTGCGACGAGTGTCGATTTTGTACAATAGTATTCTTGTGCTACCTAAGTATAATATGGACGGAGTTGTGCGATATTCCACGGCCTGGGAGTTTTGTCCATGGATGTGCGTGACTTTGCCTTCTCGCGTATATCAACCAGGTAGTAGGATCCATTGTAGAGGTTCTTGCAGACCACGAACGGTCCTTCCCATGGAGAAGATAGCTTGTGCATCCTGTCCTTTTTCTGTATGAGCCGGAGCACTAAGTCACCTTCCTGGAAAGTTCGACTTCTGATACGACGACTGTGATATCGTCATAGATCTTGTTGGGAGATAGCCGACTGAGCTTCTTCTAGTTCTCATTTTTCATTGAGAATATCCAAGGCGTCCTGCCTCGCTCTTTCGTTGTCGGCCTCCACATAAGTTTTGACCCTTGGCGAGTCATGACGTAAGTCACTTGGGAGAATGGCTTCTGCTCAATAGACCAGGAAGAAGCATGTGTCGACTGTCGACCTGTTAGGAGTCGTCCTGATACTCCACAATACTCAGGGCAATTCTTCATCCCAGCAACCCGGCGTCCTTTCGAACGGAACGAAGAGTCGGGGTTTGATGCCTCGCAGCAACTCTTGGTTGGCTCTCTCAGCTTGTCCATTGGTTTATGGGTGAGCCACTTACGCTAGGTCGAGTCAGATGTGCTCTTTTTGACAGAATCATTGCATAACCCCCTCTGATAGGTTAGAACCATTATCAGTGATGATGTTGTAGGGGTATCCGAATCTGTATATTATCTTTTTCAAGAATTTGAGCGCCGTTGCTGCATCGCATTTAATGACGGGCTCTGCTTTGACCCACTTGGTGAACTTATCGACTTCCACCAGCAGGTGTGTATTCTTGTTGGCTGACCTTTTGAAAGGTCCTACCATATCAAGCCCCCACACTGCAAAGGGCCAAGTGATAGGGATCATCCGGAGTTCTTGAGCCGGTACGTGAGTTTTCTTGGCATAACGCTGGCATCCATCGCATTTCTTGACTATATCCTCTATGTCCGCATGTGCTGTGGGCCAGTAGAATCCGTGTCTATAGGCTTTAGCCACTAGCGAATGAGAGTCGGCATGATGCCCGCAGTCTCCGGAGTGTATCTCATTGAGGATCTCTCTGCCTTCTTCTGGTGACACAAATCTCTGAAAGACGTCTGCAGGGCTTCGCCGGTGTAACTCACCGTTGATGAGTACGAAGGATTTTGTCAGAACCCTCTGTTAGGTATGTGCTAGGGTTAGCTAGTGCCTTTGCATCATGTCAAAATTTCAAAGGAAATCAAATTCAAAATCCGGACCCACCCCATGCTCATAGATTTTTCAAATATTCAAACAGTACCTTGGAATTAAGGAAATACCCCTTTTTGATTTAAAATTCAAATCATTTGAATTTTAAAAATGTTGAAAGTTTATGAGTGGCTAGTTTATATTATTATGAGGCCACATAAAAGTTTTCAGCATTTAATAAAATGGTTTGGTATTTTATCAGAGCCAAAACAAATTACAGAAAAAGAAAGGAAAGATTAAACAGAAGAAATTAGAAAACGTTACCTGGCGCCCAGGCGAAGCAGGCCCACCCAGCCCAGCCGGCTCACAGGGGCAGGGGAGTCTTCTTCCCCCCCCCCCCCCCCCCCCGCGCCTCCAAGATGCTCGGTGGAATGCCACTAGCTGGTGACGCCACGTCGTCGCCGAGGAGCTTCCAGCCCTCCCCATGGCCCTTCTCGCACCTGGACGCGCCCTGGAGAACGACGCATCCATTCCCCCCCTCCAGAACTTCCTCCTCCCCCTCCTGTGCTCGTTTCCGTCGCCAACCGAGAGCGCCGCCGCTCGCTGTCGCAAGGACTCGTGTCCACTGACGTGGAGGAGCCGAACCAAGGTGTCCAAGCGCTTCGCCGTCGTCGTCTTCATCGACCTGCGAAAGGAATCAAAGTCGAGTGCCTCCACGAGCTCGCTAGCATCATCGTCTTCATCGCCGGCCGCCGCGGATCGACTTCGAATTCCGGCCAGCTCCGAGCTTCCCCGAGCCCACTAGCCATCCCGTCGCGTTCGTGGTGAGCTTCTCACCGTTTTCCCTAACCTATCACCCTCCCTCTCGTTCTCTATCCGGATCCGCCATGGATGCCGAAGCACGTCGCCGCCATGGATGAGCTCGAGGTCTCCCCTGTGCCCCTTCGACTCAGCCAGTGCGCGCGTTTAGCTCCTGGTCATGCTAGCTTTCGAACGCGAGCGAGATCAGCCCGAACCGTGCACGGTAACGTCGACTACGACCTCGCCGCCGTTCTGTTGCCGCCGGAGTCGTCGCTTCTAACCTCCCCGTGAACCCCCGATGCCTCCTGAAGACGCGGGAGACCTCCAGGAGCAAGTTGGTGCCCTCCGTTTCCCCTCCCGTGGCCGGAATCGTCCTCCCCGTGCAGCGCCGCCATGGTCCAGTCGCCGGCGTCAAGCCGCCGGCGTGTCAGTGCTAACCCCCCCGGTTAATCACCTAATTAGTGACCCCTGGGTCACTGACCAGTGGGCCCAGTGGCTTAATTAAGCCACTGGATTAACTTAACCCACGGGTTAAGTGAACCCAGTCACTGACAGGGTGGACCCACACGTCAGACCCCCTGCTGACGCAATAAATCAATTATGAATTTCCAGAAAATCAAAATGTTTAAAAGAATTCCAGAAATTCCAGAAAATACCCCAAACTTTGGAAATTCATAGAAAATTCATATTAACTCCAAATTGGACAAATAATATATGAAAAATGATCAGGAGAAAATTATCTTTCCAAATATGCAACTTTCAACTCTGTTTGAGTTGAATTTAAAATGTGATCAGTAGCATTTGCTATTTGATTTAAATGGAATTAAATCAAATTCAAATCAAATAATTTTGCAACTTGAACCATGGCAACATGCTACAATTCAACCACACTTCAGAGGCATATCATACACATTTGAAAATGATTCAAAATGATCAAACTATGTCACATACAACTTGGCTAAGTTGAATTCAAATGTGGATTTTGAATTTGCATTTTAAATGCAATATACTCCACTTAAATGGAATTGCCTCACACACATCAAAACTTATACTTCAAGTTTTAAACATTCAATCATGTGCTTGAGCATTGCATTCATATTGATTGCTACTTCGTGCTTTGTTTGTCGAGTAGAGGTGGAACCGGAGCAAGAGGTCACCCCCTTCGCTGAAGTTCCAGAACCCGAACCTCGTCAGGAAGGCAAGCAAACCCCCATTGATCATGTCGATAAAATCCCACTTCCCTCTCATGTCTCGCTTATGCATTGTTTAGGATGATCACCATGCTTCGTTTTTACCGCATAGATGAACCCATTCCTTTGCATGACCTATCATTTTGTCACAGTAGTAAGCAAACCACAATCCTAGCAACTGTAGGAGTTGTTTGATATCATGTGGCCCCTGCAATGTTACTGCTTAATGCATGCTTAGTATGATACCATGTTGTTACTGTGATGTGAGTCGGGATGGGAATGATCATGTTGATGATGGTAGAAAAGTGTTGGTGAATCGACCCTAATACAAGGTGAACGATGAGAGGCTGTGTAGGAGTACACAGTGGGTTGTCTCGTTGAACACCGCCCTAGTACGAGTTCTTGTGTGGTGATCCAAGATGAAGAGTACAACCACACATTGGGCTCACTGACCCCTCTCAACCTATTAACTCATCCCTTTCGATGTCCAGATGTCGCACTAGTTCGGAGTTCTAGTAGGCTTGTGGGCTGGATGCTAAGTGAGAGAACGGCTCACCCGAGACCGGCTTATGCACCACGCACACATCGCTTGGGTCCACTTCGGTAAACCGGCCGGGTTCACGATAGTGGTAGCCAACCCAAGTAGGCGGCTTTCTCGGACTAGATCGGCTATGAGGTAACAGTTGTGGTGAGCATCCTCGCTGGCACCCCTTGAATGGTGTCGAGATCAAAGGCGGTAAATGATGATCATGTGTGTGTAGAGGTACACCCTTGCAAGGTTAACAAAACTATTCGAATAGCCGCGTCCGCCGTTATGGACTGCTTGGAAAGCTTAGCTTGATTATTAGACAACTTGAACCGGATACTTCTAAAACACACCAAGATAAGTGTGAGTGCTATGGCGTGCTTCCTCATGGGGAAGTCAAGGAAGGCACCATAGTGGTGTATTGGTTGGTGAAAGTAGTGGACTAGTGTACGCTTCTTACCTCAAATTCTGGTATTCATAGTTCAGGATTAGCCAAGTCAAAGCTGGCACTTCTGCAAGTGAACCCCACCTCCCTTTACCTTGGTACATGTGCATGAGTAGTATAGCTCCTATGTAAGTCTTGCTGAGTACGCCTTTGTACTCACGTTTGCTTAATCTATGTTTTAGATGACGCCACTGACCCCGAAGGTGGATTCTTCATCGAGCTGGACGACTGAAGTTAAGCTAGTCTAGTCCCAGTCAGCAGACTGGTTCCCTCGTGGAGGGCTTTGTGTTTAAATAAGGCTTCTTAAGCCATTTGTTAAACTTGTCTGTACTCAGACATAATTTGCTTCCGCCTGTGTTGTAATGTTGGATCACATGTATGTGATCTCTGTGTGTACTCTATAAGAGTAATAAATAAAATGTACACTTTGTAGAGAATTGCAATGGTACCTGCTGTTCATACAAGGCATGTGTGCTGCGTGTATGTTTATAACATGCACGTCTTCGTATGGGTTTTCGAGACCTTAGTTGTGTTCTGGCTGGCGGTCTTTCATACACCAAGTGGCCCTTAGATGTGCGCAGCTTGGGGCATCGCGATGCGATTGCTCGAGACTCCGTCTCGTGCACACTTTGTGGTATGATCGAGCCCGCCCTAGACCCCGACTAAGTGATCGGGCTGGAGTAAGTCTATGTAAGAGTTTGGAGATAGTCGGTAGTATGGTTGAGGCGACTTGTCTTTGAATATGGGAGTTCACCACCCATATCATTTGACTTGTGTACGGACGATGAGGACCCATCTCAGTTGATCATCCTGCCTAGATGGGATGCCCCTCACGTACGATGCTTTCCGAGAATGTTCAGTGCTTGGCCTTGTCTGCTTAGACAAGTGGGTGCGGTTCTCGGCTCTCCATATGACTATGTCATAACTGTACTTGCATGCGCTAACCCTGGGTCCCGACAGACTTGGTATCAGAGCAGGACTGACTGTAGGACTAGTAGCCTTGGCCGAAGTCGAGTCTAGCTTTCTATAGTTATATAGTTACTCTGGGTATATAAGGGAACAACGTAAGGCTTCTTTTTTTTCTCCTTACCCCTTCGTTCTGAGTTCTGAGTCACCCTCATCTTATTCTATGGGAAGATAGGACTAGGCTCTCCTCTGTCTGATTAGAACATCTCGTTGTTTGCTTCCTCATAGCCGTAGGAAAGTTGTGTTCGGTCTGTTAGAGTGGTTATGCTCCCTGTTTTATAACATCGTATGTAAGTGTTGTTCCCATGTTGTAAGAAATTGTCTTTTCTTGGAATTACAGCCGTTATGCTGTCCGAGTCATTCCAGGTTTATCTCATAATCTGATGCATTTGCAAACTCCTTTCTGCTTCAGATGGCAGACCTTCCCCCTCGGCAGATTGTTCGTTTGACCAGGTGCCTCGGTGTGCGTGGCCATCCCGCCACGTTGATCGAGATGATGTCCTTTGTGGGATATCGATGGTACCCTGGGTACACCATCGAGGAGCAGTTTCACGACTTCAACCAGACGCAGTTCCACTGCATTGTCCGGATCTACCCGCACCACGTTGGAGTCACCCAGCCTATCCACTTTGGACATGGCATTGGCGTTACCGAGAACATGACTGTGCAGGATGCTGCATACTCATGTATGACACTGCTGAGAGAGGAGCACACTTTGCTGAGAGAGACTTCTTTCCGCTATATCCCTGCTGCACTTTCAGGAGAAGAGGGATATTACACCGGACTCTACTCAGATCACTCTGCAGAGGATCCAGCACTCCAGGTGACTGGTAGGTTTGCTAGTGACAGAGATCGTGATGCACGCGCTCTCCGTTTTGAGCTCCACGCCACCCGAGTTCGTCTGTACCGAGCACTGACGCTCTTGGCACCCTTTGTGAGCGTGGGATCAGTTGAGTTTGATGCGATCTACCCAGTGAGGACTCAGATGCCTTCTCGAGTTGCTTGGCCCGAGATTGGAGGCATTTTCCCACCCCGTGGTCCTTTGCTTCCACCCTACACTGGACCTAGGCCCCATCCTTGCCCAAATGGATATCAGGGTCCACAAGCCTCCGTGTTTTCCGATGGTCACCTCCAGCTACCGGGATACGCGGGTAACTTTTATGAGGACTACTATGGAGATGGAGATGAATGAGACCGCCTGTGGTCTTACTTAGTGAGGATGTAGTAGTATCCTAGTATATTGTAAGCAAGGTGTCTAAGTTCCAGAGGCTTAGATAAATAATGTATAGGAAGTCAGAGTGCCTATGAAGGATGTATCATCTTCATCACGTTTGTATTAGCTTGGTGCTTGTACTTAAACGATGTATGGTTTGTATGACAGCTTGTGAATATATGTCTTGTATGCTTTTATCACCATGTTGTCAAGATGATTACTTCCTTTGCTCTATAATCCTTCCAGTACTTCAATACCTTGATTAGACTCTTCAAATCAACTCTGTTTGACTTTGGTTTTCACCTTCAGGATGTCTCAAGGAACCCGTGGCCAGGTTGGTCGTAACCAAGGTCGTGGGAACAACCAGGAGGAAGACAACCTTCCACCCCCACCCACGATGGCCCAAGTTCTGATGGAAGTGGAGAGGAACCGCCGTGACTCTCACCACCTGCTAGAAGTCATTGCACGCAACACCACTCAGCAGCGCAATGAGTTGGTGTCCCTGAACGACTTCATCCGACTTCATTCCCCGGTTTTCAGTTACTCCACCGAGCCCCTTGACGCTGATGACTGGCTTCGCAGCATCGAGAGGAAGCTCCAAGCAGGCCGTGTTGCAACTGGTGACAAGGTCAGCTATGCCACCTATCACCTTGAAGGTGCAGGTAGTTCTTGGTGGGAGAACTTTCTGATTATGCGTCCCGATGGACCACCTGCATCTTGGGAGGAATTCTGCACGTCCTTCCGCGAGCACCACATGCCCAAAGGCCTCATGGACCGCAAGCGTGAGGACTTCTGCAACCTCACTCAAGGCAGAAGGACAGTTGACGAGTTCAGTCGTGAGTTCAACCGACTTGCTCGTTATGCAACTGAAGAAGTCTCCACCGACTCCAATAAACAAGAGAGGTTCCGTCGTGGCCTCAACAGTGGACTCCGTCGTGAGCTCAACCTTCATGACTTTGCCACATTCCAGGTCCTTGTCAACAAGGCCATCAAAGCAGAGGACATGAACACCCCCAACGACTTTCGTAAACACCCCAGAGAGGACAGTTCATCCAGTTTTGGCTCCCAGAAGCGCAAGATCTGGATCCCAAATAGCATGTTCCGCCAGAACAACCCACCGAGGCCATCCTATGTGACGCCTCGTCCACCCACCCAGTTCCACCCAGCTCCACCAAACAACCCAGCTCCACGCACTGTTTTCGGAGCTTGCTACAAGTGTGGTCAGGCAGGCCACTACTCTCGCGAGTGTCCCCAGAACCAGCTCCAACACCAGAACGTTCCACCCCGTATCGGAGGCAACAACAACAACAATGGTCGTGGAAAGCCACCCCCGAAGGTCTACACCGCCAAACCCGCTCCTCCCGCCACTCGTGGACGTGTGAACCAGATTGCCGCCGAAGAGACTGACGACACCAATGACGTCATTCTTGGTACGCTCCCAGTCAATTATGTTCCTACTTCCGTTCTTTTCGACCCAAGAGCATCTCATTCATTCATGTCGGAAAGTTATGCACTTCGTCATGAGTTACCCTTTGTTGAATTGTCCACCCCGATGGTTATTCAAACTCCAGGGTCAAGATGGCAAACTAATAGAGTGAGCCATGGTAATCAAATTGCAATTGAGGGTTTAGTATTCCTTGCTTCACTCATAGCCCTCAAGTCTTCAGACATTGATGTCATCCTTGGCATGGATTGGCTATCAAGACAGAATGCCTACCTGGATTGCAGAAGCAAATCCGTGAAACTCACCCACCCTTCAGGCCAAACCGTCAACTATACCTCACCCAGAACAAGAAACCAAGTGCATTCCTTGAATGTACTTCCCCTTCCCGAACTTGAAGATATTCCGGTGGTTCGTGACTTCCCGGATGTCTTTCCTGAAGAGCTGCCGGGCATGCCACCCGACAGATGTGTAGAATTTATAGTGGATCTTGTTCCAGGAACCGCACCAATTTCCAAACGCCCATATAAAATGGCCCCACATGAGTTAGCTGAGCTAAAAACCCAACTTGATGCTTCGTTGGCAAAAGGCTTCATCCGCCCTAGCTCATCGCCATGGGGTTGCCCCACTCTGTTCGTAAAGAAGAAAGATGGAACAGAAAGGATGTGCGTAGACTATCGCCCGCTAAATTTAGCGACGATAAAGAACAAATACCCACTGCCCAGGATCAATGATCTTTATGATCAACTTGCAGGATCCTCCGTCTTCTCCAAGATGGATTTGAGATTAGGTTATCATCAGATCAGAATCCGAAACGAGGACATTCCCAAAACGGATTTTACTACTCGTTATGGTCTTTACGAGTACACCGTCATGTCCTTTGGTTTAACCAATGCCCCCGCCACATTCTCACGCTTGATGAATTCGATCTTCATGGAGTACCTAGATAAATTTGTTGTGGTTTATCTTGATGATATTCTCATCTACTCGAAGAACGAAGAAGATCATGCTGAACAGTTAAGGCTGGTATTGATGAAGCTTAGAGAGCATCGCCTGTACGCTAAATTCTCCAAGTGTGAATTCTGGCTACCAGAAGTGACCTACTTAGGCCACGTGATTTCCGCAAAAGGCATTGCTGTAAATCCCGAGAGAGTTCAGGCCGTCCTTGACTGGACTCCACCTGAATCGGTTAAGGAAGTTAGAAGTTTTCTTGGCCTAGCCAGCTATTGTCGTCGCTTCGTCGAGAACTTTTCTAAAGTTACAAATCCTCTAACTGAACTCCTCAAGAAAGATAAGAAATTCTTATGGACTCCCAAGTGCGAGGAAAGCTTTCAAGAGCTAAAAAGAAGATTAACTTCTGCACCCGTGCATGCACCTCCAGACACCAAAAGAGATTTCGAGATCTATTGTGACGCATCACGACAAGGGTTAGGATGCATACTTCTGCAAGATCGACATGTGGTAGCTTATGCTTCGCGCCAGTTGCGGCCACATGAAGAGAACTATCCTACCCATGACCTTGAACTCGCTGCCGTAGTTCATGCCCTAACAACTTGGCGACATTACCTCCTTGGTAGTCGTTGTGAGATTTATTCCGACCACCAAAGCCTCAAATATATTTTCACCCAGCCAGATCTTAATCTCAGGCAAAGACGCTGGATTGAGCTGATAAAAGATTACGACGTAGGAATTTCTTACACCCCAGGCAAAGCCAATGTCATGGTTGATGCACTAAGTCGTAAGTCGTACTGTAACAACCTCATGTTACAGCAGTATCAACCACTTCTTCATGAGGACTTTCGCAAACTCAACCTTGAGATTGTTCCTCATGGCTATCTTTCTACCTTGGTGGCGAAACCAACTCTTGCGGATCAAATCATAGTTGCCCAATGGCGTGCACGAGGTGTTCGCCGGATCAAGGAGAACATTGCTAGCGGAGTTGCTAAATGTTTCTCCACAAATAGCAAGGGAACGGTTTTCTTTGGAAATAGTTTGGTAGTACCTAAGAATAAGGAACTAAGGAAACTCATCCTCAAAGAAGCCCATGACACACCCCTCTCAATTCATCCCGGTAGCACAAAAATGTATCGAGATCTACGCCAGAGATTTTGGTGGACTAGGATGAAGAGAGACATTGCTCATTTTGTTGCCGAATGTGATGTTTGTCGTCACATTAAGGCAGAACATCAAAGACCTGCTGGTACACTTCAACCTTTTTCTATTCCCGAGTGGAAATGGGACAAAGTCGGTATGGATTTCATCACCGGCTTTCCAAGAACCCAGAAAGGAAACAATGCCATCTTCGTTGTCATAGATAGGCTTTCCAAAGTTGCTCACTTCCGGTTCACGAGTCTATAACTGCTAGCCAGTAAGCGGACTTGTACATCTCTAGAATTGTATCCCTTCACGGTGTTCCTTTGGAAATCAATTCTGATCGCGGTAGCCTTTTCACCTCTAGATTTTGGGGAAGCTTCCAACGTGCTATGGGAACTCATCTCTCCTTTAGTACGGCTTTCCATCCTCAGTCTAGCGGTCAAGTCGAAAGGGTTAACCAAATTCTTGAATACATGCTCAGAGCTTGTGTTATCTCATTCGGAAAGAATTGGGAGACTTCTCTTCCATTTGCCGAATTTGCTTATAACAATAGTTTTCAATCTAGTATGAACATGGCTCCTTTTGAACTCCTTTATGGACGACGATGTCGAACACCACTAAACTGGTCTGAAACCGGTGAAAGACAATTCTTTGGACCGGATATGATCAAGGAAGCAGAAGAGCAAGTTCGCATTGTTCGTGATCAATTGAAAGCAGCCCAGTCTCGTCAGAAAAGCTACTATGATCGTCATCATAGGCAAGAGAGCTACAATCTGGATGAGAAGGCTTACCTTCGGGTTACTCCTCTGAAGGGAACCCAACGTTTCGGTATCAAAGGAAATTGGCCCCACGTTACATCGGACCTTTCCGCATTATTGCTAAACGTGGAGAAGTTGCCTACCAACTTGAACTACCTCCGCACCTCTCCCAAGTACATGATGTATTCCATGTGTCCCAACTCAGGCGTTGCTTCAAGGACCCCATCCGCGAAGTCGACCATGAAACGCTTGATCTCCAAGATGACCTTTCTTATCGAGAATACCCCGTTCGTATTCTTGATTCCACAGAGCGTCTCACTCGTCGTCAGAAGATTAGATTTCTGAAAGTGCAATGGTCACACCACTCTGAAAGAGAAGCTACGTGGGAAAGAGAAGACCGTCTCACTGTCGAGTACCCCACCTTCCTCCCGCAGACTTCTGAATCTCGGGACGAGATTCTTTTGAGTGGGGGCGAGTTGTCAGAACCCTCTGTTAGGTATGTGCTAGGGTTAGCTAGTGCCTTTGCATCATGTCAAAATTTCAAAGGAAATCAAATTCAAAATCCAAATGGGAGAAGGAACACCCCCCAGATGAATTAATTCAAAAGGCCAGATAAAAATCTTTTCCAAAAATTCATGTTAGAGTTTTGAAAAGTCTTATAAATGAGTATGATCACATTTCAAGTGATGTGGGACCCACCCCATGCTCATAGATTTTTCAAATATTCAAACAGTACCTTGGAATTAAAGAAATACCCCTTTTTGATTTAAAATTCAAATCATTTGAATTTTAAAAATGTTGAAAGTTTATGAGTGGCTAGTTTATATTATTATGAGGCCACATAAAAGTTTTCAGCATTTAATAAAATGGTTTGGTATTTTATCAGATCCAAAACAAATTACATAAAAAGAAAGGAAAGATTAAACAGAATAAATTAGAAAACGTTACCTGGCGCCCAGGCGAAGCAGGCCTACCCAGCCCAGCCAGCCCACAGGGGCAGGGGAGTCTTCTTCCCCACCCCGCGCCTCCAAGCTGCTCGGTGGAATGCCACCGAGCTAGCTGGTGACACCACGTCGTCGCCGAGGAGCTTCCAGCCCTCCCCGTGGCCCTTCTCGCACCTGGACGCGCCCTGGAGAACGGCGCATCCATTCCCCCCCTCCAGAACTTCCTCCTCCTCCTCCCGTGCTCGTTTCCGTCGCCAACCGAGAGCGCCGCAGCTCGCCGTCGCAAGGACTCGTGTCCAATGACGTCGAGGAGCCGAACCAAGGTGTCCAAGCGCTTCGCCGTCGTTGTCTTCATCGACCTGTGAAAGGAATCGAAGCCGAGTGCCTCCACGAGCTCGCTAGCATCATCGTCTTCATCGCCGGCCGCCGCGGATCGAATTCGAATTCCGGCAAGCTCCGAGCTTCCCCGAGCCCACTAGCCATCCCGTCGCGTTCGTGGTGAGCTTCTCACCGTTTTCCCTAACCTAGCACCCTCGCTCTCGTTCTCTATCCGGATCCTCCATGGATGCCGAAGCACGTCGCCGCCATGGATGAGCTCGAGGTCGCCCCTGTGCCCCTTCGACTCAGCCAGCGCGCGCGTTTAGCTCCTGGTCATGCTAGCTTTCGAACGCGAGTGAGATCAGCCCGAACCGTGCACGGTAACATCGACTACGACCTCGCCGCCGTTCTGTTGCCGCCGGAGTCGTCGCCGTCGTCGCTTCCGACCTCCCCGTGAACCCCCGATGCCTCCAGAAGACGTGGGAGACCTCCAGGAGCAAGTTGGTGCCCTCCGTTTCCCCTCCCGTGGCCGGACTCGTCCTCCCCGTGCAGCGCCGCCGTTGTCCAGTCGCCGGCGTCAAGCTGCCGGCGTGTCAGTGCTAACCCCCCCGGTTAATCACCTAATTAGTGACCCCTGGGTCACTGACCAGTGGGCCCAGTGGCTTAATTAAGCCACTGGATTAACTTAACCCACGGGTTAAGTGAACCCAGTCACTGACAGGGTGGACCCACACGTCAGACCCCCTGCTGACGCAATAAATCAATTATGAATTTCCAGAAAATCAAAATGTTTAAAAGAATTCCAGAAATTCCAGAAAATACCCCAAACTTTGGAAATTCATAGAAAATTCATATTAACTCCAAATTGGACAAATAATATATGAAAAATGATCAGGAGAAAATTATCTTTCCAAATATGAAACTTTCAACTCTGTTTGAGTTGAATTTAAAATGTGATCAGTAGCATTTGCTATTTGATTTAAATGGAGTTAAATCAAATTCAAATCAAATAATTTTGCAACTTGAACCATGGCAACATGCTACAATTCAACCACACTTCAGAGGCATATCATACACATTTGAAAATGATTCAAAATGATCAAACTATGTCACATACAACTTGGCTAAGTTGAATTCAAATGTGGATTTTGAATTTGCATTTTAAATGCAATATACTCCACTTAAATGGAATTGCCTCACACACATCAAAACTTATACTTCAAGTTTTAAACATTCAATCATGTGCTTGAGCATTGCATTCATATTGATTGCTACTTCGTGCTTTTCTTGTCGAGTAGAGGTGGAACCGGAGCAAGAGGTCACCCCATTCGCTGAAGTTCCAGAACCCGAACCTCGTCAGCAAGGCAAGCAAACCCCCATTGATCATGTCGATAAAATCCCACTTCCCTCTCATGTCTCGCTTATGCATTGTTTAGGATGATCACCATGCTTCGTTTTTACCGCATAGATGAACCCATTCCTTTGCATGACCTATCATTTTGTCACAGTAGTAAGCAAACCACAATCCTAGCAACTGTAGGAGTTTTTTGATATCATGTGGCCCCTGCAATGTTACTGCTTAATGCATGCTTAGTATGATACCATGTTGTTACTGTGATGTGAGTCGGGATGGGAATGATCATGTTGATGATGGTAGAAAAGTGTTGGTGAATCGACCCTAATAAAAGGTGAACGATGAGAGGCTGTGTAGGAGTACACAGTGGGTTTTCTCGTTGAACACCGCCCTAGTACGAGTTCTTGTGTGGTGATCCAAGATGAAGAGTACAACCACACATTGGGCTCACTGACCCCTCTCAACCTATTAACTCATCCCTTTCAATGTCCAGATGTCGCAGTAGTCCGGAGTTCTGGTAGGCTTGTGGGCTGGATGCTAAGTGAGAGAACGGCTCACCCGAGACCGGCTTATGCACCACGCACACATCGCTTGGGTCCACTTCGGTAAACCGGCCGGGTTCACGATAGTGGTAGCCAACCCAAGTAGGCGGCTTTCTCGGACTAGATCGGCTATGAGGTAACAGTTGTGGTGAGCATCCTCGTTGGCACCCCTTGAATGGTGTCGAGATCAAAGGCGGTAAATGATGATCATGTGTGTGTAGCGGTACACCCTTGCAAGGTTAACAAAACTATTCGAATAGCCGCGTCCGCGGTTATAAACTGCTTGGAAAGCTTAGCTTGATTATTAGACAACTTGAACCGGATACTTCTAAAACACACCAAGATAAGTGTGAGTGCTATGGCGTGCTTCCTCGTGGGGAAGTCGAGGAAGGCACCATAGTGGTGTATTGGTTGGTGAAAGTAGTGGACTCGTGTACGCTTCTTACCTCAAAGTCTTGTATTCATAGTTCAGGATTAGCCAAGTCAAAGCTGGCACTTCTGCAAGTGAACCCCACCTCCCTTTACCTTGGTACATGTGCATGAGTAGTATAGCTCCTATGTAAGTCTTGCTGAGTACGCCTTTGTACTCACGTTTGCTTAATCTATGTTTTAGATGACGCCACTGACCCCGAAGGTGGCTTCTTCATCGAGCTGGACGACTGTAGTTAAGCTAGTCTAGTCCGAGTCAGCAGACTGGTTCCCTCGTGGAGGGCTTTGTGTTTAAATAAGGCTTCTTAAGCCATTTGTTAAACTTGTCTGTACTCAGACATAATTTGCTTCCGCCTGTGTTGTAATGTTGGATCACATGTATGTGATCTCTGTGTGTACTCTATAAGAGTTATAAATAAAATGTACACTTTGTAGAGAATTGCAATGGTACCTGCTGTTCATACAAGGCATGTGTGCTGCGTGTATGTTTATAACATGCATGTCTTCGTATGGGTTTTCGAGACCTTAGTTGTGTTCTGGCTGGCGGTCTTTCATACACCAAGTGGCCCTTAGATGTGCGCAGCTTGGGGCATCGCGATGCGATTGCTCGAGACTCCGTCTCGTGCACACTTTGTGGTATGATCGAGCCCGCCCTAGACCCCGACTAAGTGATCGGGCTGGAGTAAGTCTATGTAAGAGTTTGGAGATAGTCGGTAGTATGGTTGAGGCGACTTGTCTTTGAATATGGGAGTTCACCACCCATATCATTTGACTTGTGTGCGGACGATGAGGACCCATCTCAGTTGATCATCCGGCCTGGATGGGATGCCCCTCACGTACGATGCTTTCCGAGAATGTTCAGTGCTTGGCCTTGTCTGCTTAGACAAGTGGGTGCGGTTCTCGGCTCTCCATATGACTATGTCTTAACTGTACTTGCATACGCTAAACCCGGGTCCCGACAGATTTTCTTATCCTGACGATTTTTCTGGACTCTACCTCATCACCGGGTAGGATCCCACGGGTCTTGTAATCCAATTAAGGCACAACCCATAAGGGGGTAGCATGTATTGCGGCCACCAGAGACGGTTCTGGATCCGGCTCTTCTATGTCTTGCTCCGTTGGACGGCTTTGTCAAGACGTCAAGGTACACATTGGGTGGAACCTGCTTTCGCTAAGAGCCGAGACAAGATAGAACATCGGGGGCTTCGTTTAGCATGCGCTCCACATAGTCCACTTGGTACCCTACAAACAAACCAACTTGTTTTTTACCTCGCGTCGATAGGCTGCCATGGTGTCATCTTTGGAGTTCCATCTTCCCGACACTTGCTGAGAAAAAAGGTCGGAATCACCATAACATTGGATCCGGCTTATGTTCATCTCACGAGCCAGCCGTAGCCCATGAAGAAGAGACTCATATTCTGCTGCGTTATTAGTGCAAGTAAACTACAACTGCAGGACATAGCATAATTGTTCTCCTTTGGGAGAGGTAAGGACCACACCGGCTCTTGAGCCTTGAAGCTACCGACTCCCATCAAAGTGCATTTTCCAGTATTTAGTAACCGGCTTTTCTGGTGGTGCTTGGATTTCTATCCAGTCATTGATCAAGTCGACGAGTGCCTGAGATTTGATGGTCGTGCATGGTTCATACTTAATGTGATATGCCCCCAACTCTATAGCCCACTTTGCAATCCTTCCGGTGGCCTCCCGGTTCTGGATGATATCTGCAAGCGGTTCTGAGCTGGCTACCGTTATGGGGTGCTCCTGAAAGTAATGCTTGAGCTTCCGACTCACCATGAATACACCAAGGACCAGCTTCTGCTAGTAAGGGTAGCGTTGCTTTGATGATGTCAAGACCTCACTAACGTAATAGACTGTCCTCTGCAAAGGGTGCTCTTTACCTGCTTCCATACGTTCAACCACAACAACAGCGCTGACCGCTCATTTGTTGGAAGAAATATAGAGTAGCATCGGCTCTTTTGGCTTGGGAGCCGCCAGGATTGGAGCTTGGGACAATTGTTTCTTCAAAGCATCCAGCGCTTGATCATCTTCATCGTTCCATAATAATTTCTCTGAATTTCGTAAGAGTCGGTATAGAGGGGTCGCTTTTTCTCCAAGTCTGCTTAGGAACCGACTCAGAGAAGCTACACACCCAGTGAGCCGTTGGACTCCTTTCACTGAGGCCTGTATCTGGGGATCCATAACAGCGTTAATTTTCTCTGGGTTTGCCTCAATTCCTGTCTGTGACACTATGTATCCGAGGAGTTTTCCTGCAAGAACCCCAAAGGTGCACTTGGCCGGGTTTAGCTTCATCTGGTACTTGTGCAGATTCTTGAAAGTTTCATGGAGGTCACTGATGAGTGAGTCAGCTACCTGAGACTTGATGCCCATGTCATCCACTTAAGCGTGCACATTGTGCCCAATTTTATCCTTGAGGCATTTCTGCACCGTTCGCTGATATGTAGCCCCTGCCTTCTTCAAGCTGAAAGGCATAAAAGTGTAGCAGTATATCCCAAAGGGAGTAATGAAGGTTGTTTTCTCCTGGTCTTCTAGAGCCATCATGATCTGATGGTAGCCAGAGTAGGCGTCGATGTCAGAACCCTCTGTTAGGTATGTGCTAGGATCAAGTCCCACTTTGCATCATGGAAAAATTCCAAAAAGAAATTGAAATGGGAGAAGAACCGCCCCCCAGATGAAATTAATTCAAATGGCCAGAATAAAAGTTGCTCCAAAAATTCGTTTTGCATTTTTTAAAAGTCTCATAAATGAGTGTGATCACATATCAAGTGATGTGGGACCAACCCCATGCTCATGGATTTTTAAAATATTCAAACAGGAGCATGGATTTAAATTTAAACCCCTATTTGAATTCAAGTTCAGATAATATGAATTTTAAAAATGTTCAAAATTCACAAGTGGCTAGCCTATTATATTTTGAGGCCATATAAAAAGTTTCAACATTTTATAAAATGTCTATTATTTAATTTAGCTAAGACAAAACAAATTACAAAAAAGGAAAACAGAAGAAAAAGGAAAAAGGAAAACTAACCTGGCTTTCGGCCCAACTTATCGCCCCGTGGCCCACCAGCCTGGCCAAGCTCGCAACCCCCCTTGTCGTCTTCCCGCCGCGTCGACAAGCACCTCGGTGGAGGGCATGCCGACGCCGGCGAGCACCAGCCTGCCTTCCTGGCCCATCCCGACCCTCCTAGAAGCGCCATAGAGACGCTGAATGAGCCGTGCGTCCATTCCCCCTCCTCCCATCGCCTCTCCGCCTCTCCACAGCTCGCCCGCGAGGAACCGCGATGGCGACTTGCAGCCCGAGCCCGAGTTAGCCGCCGAGAACTTGTCCATCCTCCTCGCCGTCCTCGAATTCGTCCCCGTGCAAGAAATCACAGGCCAATTCGACCCCGAGCCACCGGAACCATCGCCAAGATCTCGCCGGACCTGAAGAACTCCGACGACGATTACCTCTCCGTCCAGCCACCCCAGCTCAAGCCGTGGCCACCGTTGGATTCCTGGTGAGATGGCGATAAAAACCCCTCTGCTAGCTTCCTCAATCCTTGTCCTTCGCTTTTCGCCATGAGAGCCAAAGCTTCTCGGCGTCGTGGTCCATGTCGGCGAGCCCTAGCTAAGCAATCGTCCTCGCGGCCATGTCCATCACCCCCTCCTCGATTCGCTGCTTCAAACGCGACCATCGCTGCTCCTCCCCGCGCACAAAATCCACGACTGCCTCGAGCCAGTAGCTCCGCCGCCGCTAGGGCTCGACGTCGACGACGATGTCGTGCCCCTCAGGCCCTGTTCTTGGTTCCATTCGATGCGCGGCACCAAGGGCTACGTCCCAGTGGTTGCGGCGCTCGATTTGGGCCACGGGAACGCCGTCTCCGTGGAAACCGCCATCCCTGGACGTCGTCGGCGACTAGCCGCCGGCGAGGCTGACGTGGTGGATTATTTTAACCACTAATCCACCCCCATCAGTCACTTACAGGTGGGCCCATCCCCCTCTAATCCTCCCCGTTAGATTAATCTAACAGGGAAATTAGACAGAGAGGCTGACAGCCCTGGCCCACTTGTCAGTTCGACCGGGGTCAAAAACCACCTGACGTCATGCTGATGAAGTGCTGGTGAAATAAAAGCTTTTCTAATTAAGAGAATTCCAGAAAAGCCAGAAAATAGCTTAAAATTTGGAAATTCATAACTAATTCATTTTAACTACAAATTAAACATATAATATATTTAAAAAACATTATCAGAAAAATGCAAGGATTCTGAATATGCAATCTGTTTTCATGTTTGAACAAATAAAATTGGGTGAACAGTGGCAACATTGCATATGCATTCTTTTGAAATTCAAATTGGAGTTTGAATTTGGAATTCATTTGCAATATACTCCTTTTAAATGGAATAACTCACACATCAGTGACACATACATCAAGTTTCAACCTTCAACTCATGTGTTTGAGCATTGTCTTATTATAGTTTCGATGTTTGTGTTGTTTGTCGAATAGAGGTGGAGCCGGAACCCGAGATCACCCCCTTCGGTGAAGACCCCGATACCGAACCTCGTCAGCAAGGCAAGCAAACCCCCATTCATCATGTCAATAAAATCCTACTTCCCTCTCAGTCTCGCTTATGCATTGTTTATGATGATTACACATGATGTGTTTCTACCGCATAGTTGAACCCATATCCTTTGCATGACCTATCATCTTGTCACAGTAGTAAGCAAACCACAATCCTAGCAGATGTAGGAGTTGTTTGATATCATGTGGCCCCTGCAACTGTTAAAGATTATTGCATGCTTAGAGTTTACAATGAGGATACTTTGATCTGTGAGTCGGGGTGGTAGCAATCATGTTGAAGAAGGTCAAACTGTGTTGGTGAATCCACCCTAATACAAGGTGAATGATGAGAGGCTGTGTAGGAGTACACAGTGGGTTGTCTCGTTGAACACCGCCCTAAGCCGGATTTCTTGTGTGGTGATCCAAGACGAAGAGTACTACCACATGTTGTGCACATGGACCCCTGCTCAACCTACTAACTCACCCCTCCTCAGTTCAATGAGTCGTAGTAGTTCGGAGTTCTGGTAGGTTTGTGGCCTGGCTGAAAAGTGAGAGAACGGCTCAACCGAGACCGGCTTATGCACCACGCACACATCTTCTGGGACCACTTCGGTAAACCGGCCGGGTTACGAATGTGGAAACCATCCCAAATAGGCGTCTTCATTGAACCTGAGTTGGCTGTGAGGTAAAAGTTGTGGAAATTATCCTCGCCGACAACCGCTTGAAGGGTGACGAGATCCCGGCGGTAATTGGTAGTTTCATGTGTGTATAAGTACACCTCTGTAGGGTAAATAAACTATTCGAATAGTCGCGTCCGCGGTAAGGGACTACTTGGAAAACTGTGTCTGATTATTAGACAACTTGAACCGGATACTTATAAAATTTGCCAAGATAAGCGTGAGTGCTATGGCGTGTTTTCTCGTGGGGAGTCGAGGAAGGCACCATAGTGGTGTAATTGGTTGGATACATGTAGTGGACTCGTGTACGCTTCTTACCTCAAGTCTGGTACTCGTAGTTCAGGACTTTCCAAGTCAAAGCTGGCAGTTTTTCTTATGAACCCTACCTTCATTTACCTTGATACAAGTGCATGAGTAGTATATCTCCTACGTAAGTCTTGGTGAGTACGACTTTGTACTCACGTTTGCTTATTCTATGTTTTAGATTAACCCACTGACCCCGAAGGTGGATTCTTCCTGGAGCTCGGCGACTGATCAAGCTAGTGTAGTCCCAGTTAGACGACTGGTCCCTCGTCGAAGGGCTAGTTTATAAATAAGGCTTCTCTAAGACATTTGTTAAACTTGTCTTTACTCAGAGCTACTTTGATTCCGCATGTTTGATGTAATGTTGGATCACAGACTTGTGATCTCTGGGTGCACTCTATAAGAGTTATCAATAAAGTTGTACAATTTGTAGAGAATTGCAATGATACCTGCTGTTCATACTAGACATGTGTGCTGCGTGTATGATTATAACATGCATGCCTTAGTATGAGTTTTCGAGACCTTAGTTGTGATCTGGCTGGCAGTCTTTGATACACAAAGTGGCCCTTAGATGTGCGCAGCTTGGGGAATCGCTATGCGATTGCTCGTGACTCTGTCACGTGGCACACTTTGTTGTATGATCGAGCCCGCCCTAGACCCTGACTAAGTGATCGGGCTGGAGTAATTCTATGTAAGTGTTATAATACAATCAAGAATATGGTTGAGGCGACTTGTCTATGAATATGGGAGTTCACCACCCATATCATTTAGACTTGTGTGCGGATGATGAGGACCCATCTCAGTTGATCATCCGGACTGGATGGGATGCCCCTCACGTTCGATGCTTTCCGAGAACGTTCTATGATTTTCCTTGCCTGCTTAGACAAGTGGGTACGGTTCTCGGCTCTCCATATGATTGTGTTGTAGCATGTCTTGCATACGCTAACCCCGGGTCCCGACAGTCGAGAAAACACAGGAGCTTGCATCCTGCAGTAGAGTCGATGATTTGATCAATGCGAGGTAGTGCAAAGGGATCCTTTGGGCAGGCCTTGTTCAAGTCGGTGTAGTCAATGCACATACGCCAAGTACCGTTCTTCTTCAGAACATGGACTAGGTTTGGAAGCCATTCTAGATAAAAGACTTCCATGATGAACCCGACAGCAAGGAGCTAAACTATCTCTTCCCCAATGGCGTTCCTCCTTTCATCATTGAAACGACAAAGGAATTTCTTGACCGGCTTTAGTTTTGAGTCGATATTTAGGTGGTGCTCAGCGAGTTCCCTCGGGACACCTGTCATGTCAGAAGGTTTCCATGAAAAAATGTCCTGATTCTCATGGAGGAACTCGATGAGCGCGCTTTCCTATTTGTCAGATAGCTCTGTCCCAATGATGAACTGCTTGAAAGCGTCACCAGCGACAAAATCGACTTTCTTCGTGTCTTGAGCCAGTTGGAATTTTGGGTTGTTGTCAGGAGTCGGTTTCTTCTGGATGGTAGAGTCGGTAGGATCTACTTTCTCCTGGTATGAAGATAGGTCCTCGTCAGATTCTGAAGCCCTGGACCGGCATCCATCTATCGTGATTGGGCCGAAGGGACCCGACATCTTTAGCTTTAGGTAAACGTAGCAAGGCCGAGCCATGAACCTGGCGTAATACGGTCTGCCTAGGATGGCATGATATGGGCTCTCGAGCTTCACCACCTCATAAGGTATAATTTCAGAGCGAAAGTTCTCAGCAGTTCCAAAAGCTGTCTCAAGGTAGATTTTGCCTATTGGGCGTGCCGACTTTCCTGGGACTATTCCATGGAACACGGTGTTGGAGGTTTGCAGTTGTTTGTGAGTTAATCCCATCCTTCAGAACGTCTCGCAATAGAGGATGTTGATACTGCTTCCTCCATCCATGAGTACTTTGTTGAGTGTGTAGCACCATATTTGTGGAGAAACTACTAAGGCTAGAGAACCCAGGTTTCTAGCACTGGTGGGTGGTCATCCCTCGTCCAAGTGATTGGCTGTTCATACCAGTTAAGACACCTGGGACAAGCCAGATCCGTGGCCACATACATGGCGGCTCTCTGCTGGTGGGAGCTGAAAGTTCCTGTCCCTCCAACAACTGCTAGTGGTCAAGACATGGTAAGATGAGTGGTTTTGGAGATGTTCTGGGTTTGATTGGAATCCGACAAGTCCCAATTGGTTCTCCTGTCCTCCTCCCTGGGGTCCTTGGTATTGTGGAGCTGCGCCGGCTCCCTGATGGCCAAAATTTTGATTATTGTTGTTTTGACCGGCTTCGCTACCTGACCCAGGGGGGCCCTGACCTCCACGACGTGCGAACTCTTTCATGAAGTGTGGCTGGCTGGACGACCGGGTTTGCTGTGTTGAGGGCAAGGTCTCTTCAGAGCTTCTTCAAAGGTGACTAGGGGTTGGAAACTTTGTTCCGGCTTGCGGTAGTTGTTGTCCCCCTTCTTCTTCCATTGGGAGGTGAAATTTGTGTTGGCTACCAAGTTGGAAGTATTCTGATCGAGTCGGCGCTTGGTCTGTTGGCTCTGGCTCTGAGATCCCTTCTCGTTACTCTTTTTATTCTGGGCGGCTTTGTCCTCTTCCTGATAAGCCTCCTTGGATTTGTCAGACTCGGCATATTTGATGACCGCGTTCATGAGCTCTCCCATGTTAATGCCCGTCCGCTTGAGTCGGCCAATCTTGTGTACTAGAGGCTCGAACTTCTAGTTTCTTTTCAAGACAATCACTGTTGTCTGTGCAGTATAGTGTCTGAGGAATGGACTATATCTGCGACTCGTCATGCCCAGTTTAGGGCTGACTCTCCTTCCTTCTGGACACAGTGCTCTAGATCGACTATTGTGGTGGCTTGCCGGCAGGTGCCTTGGAAAGTTTTGATGAACTTTTCTCTGAGATCCGCCCAAGAGGTGATGGAATTCTTCGGGAGATTTTTGAACCATGCGCGAGCCGGCCCTTCCAACATCATTGTGAAGTATCGGGCACAAACCTCTTCGCCGGCTTGCACCATGTCCATGGCGAGGTCATACCTTTTGATCCATGCCGCTGGGTCCATGTCAGCCGTGTTGTTTGGGAATTTACGCCGCCCTTTGAAGTATGGGGGCAGGCGTGTATTGCTCAAGGCCAGTATTAGACATCGGTTACCTATGGATCTGCTGAAAAACTCGGTGTTTGGTTCTTGTGGGGGAAGCTGGGCTGCCGGCTCTACACGTTGGTTGGTGTTAGGAGCCGGTAGGTCCATGATTCTTAGTGCCCCCTGAGGGCTCGGAGGTACTCTGTGGTGGTGCTGGTTGCCCGAGGCTACCGGAGCCGGCGACTCTGCTTGCTGGCTCACACTTCAATATGGAGTTCCATGTATGTATGGGACCCCTTGTGAGTATTGGCCCTGCTGTGTGATCAAAGTCTTGAGGAATTCGACGTCCTCATGGGCGGCACGATCCGCTGGGGTGTCTCCATGAATTGGCGCGTTGGTGACATAACGGGTCGCTGACATGACGTTAGCAATGGGGTTATCGAAGTGGTGAGGAGGTGTGTGGAAGCGATCTTGGTGGGGCGAAGGAGTCGGCTGTCTGGGAGGCTCGAATCCTGTGGGAGTTGACTGGTCAGGGCTCTGGAAAAGCGTTCGTCCTTGTTAACCAAGGGGAACCGACTCGTATATCCCTGCGGGCGCGTATGAGCGAAACTCAATCGCTGAGCATCTATCAGATCCGACTCTCCCCGGAGTCGCGCGACTTCCTGAACGAGCTGAGCTTCTCTCTCAGCCATCTGCTCTTTCTCGGTGTTGACTTCCCTCCGTAGGCTTGCTACCCATGTCTTGAGTCCATTGACCGTTGTCCTCCAGGCCTCCTGATTCTCCATTGTTACTATCACAGCTAAAGCCTGATCAAGGGCGGCTAGGGCATCTACGAGGGCTTTGGCCCCAGTGGGAACTTGTTCTGTTGAGAGGGATGCCGGGTCCATATTTGCATTAGAAACCGCAGAGGCCGACGACTCTGCACCTTGATGGGCTTCCGGACTATCCAGAACGTCTATCAGATCCGACTGTCCCCGGAGGCGCGCGGCTTCCTGAACGAGCCGAGCTTCTCTCTTAGCCATCTGCTCTTTCTCGGTGTTTACTTCCCTCCGCAGTATTGCTACTCGTGTCTTGAGTCCATTGACCCTTGTCCTCCAGGTCTCCTGATTATCCATTGTTACTGTCATAGCTAAAGCCTCATCAAGGGCAGATAGGGCATCTGCGAGGGCTTCAGCTCAAGTGGGAACTTGTTCTGTTGAGAGGGCTGTCGGGTCCATATTTGCATTAGAAACCGCAGCGGCCGACGACTCTGCGCCTTGGTGTTGGTCTGCCGGACTCTCCAGTCCTCCAATGTCGGCCATGAACACCGTGGCACAATATGAAGGTTCAAAGTGAGGCTTATCTGGGTTATACTCTGGCGCACCAGTGCCGAGTCTGTTGTTCCCCACGGATCGGATGGACCCCTCAACTGAGAAGCTTCCTTCACTTGGATATGAGTCGGCCTTAGTTAGTTCTTCCGAGGCGTCGTACATTGGGGACTCGACAGAGCGCTCCGACTCTGGAGTCTCACCAATGAATCCGACGGAATTGCTTTTGGAGCCGGCGTGTCCCCGACTTGAAGTTTCGATGGGAACTTTAGGATCTGGCTCTTGCTCAGATTCGTCCGTCCTGCTGATGAAGATGTGAATAGACCCGATCGGGACCCGATATCCTGATTCGACGTAATCAACTTCAGGGCCCCAGGTTGTGTCGGTGATGCAGAGCTTCCCGCGCTGGCTTCGGGTGATCCCTCCAGCAACGAATCCCTCCATGCCGCGCGGATTTCACTCCAGAATCTCAACACCTGCGAGCGCAGACCCCACGGTGGGCGCTAACTGTCGTGGGAAAGTCACGACAGATGTCCGGAGAGTTGAACTTGACATGTATTATTTTCTTCGAGGAAATTTCGTGGAGAGAGTCGACATGGAGAAGACACTCGGCGATTTACCCAGGTTTCATCCCCTCTTTGTCTCGAGGTAAAAGCCTACTCCTGCTGTTTATTATTATGGGTTCCGACTCTCGAAAAAAGAGTCGGTTGACCGATTACAAGAGAGTCGGTTCGTAATCTTGATCTCGAGGTGATCTAGGTTATGCCGACAAGTGTCTAGTCCTTTCTAGGATTGAGATTATTCTTGGCCCTGGATCCAATGGACCACGGTTTACAAAGGCACCGTCTCCCGGGATTCCGCGAGTCCTATTCTAATTTACAAATACGCTATGTGCTATACAAGGTAAGTACAATTCCTTCTACGGCTTCGATCTTATTTCCTTAGCGCAGCCGGCCCGTGGCCGGGTCTTCTTTGTAGCACCCCGGGTGTCACACTACAGTACCCTAACAGTAATCACTTTTACTGTTGTCTATTACTGTTGCTAATCATTGGTGTTGATCATGTCGTGATCAACTTTGCAAATGATCTTATCCATAATGACTTTGGTTGCTATTAAAATAACGTTGTAAATAAAACTTGTCCAAAAATTATGAAACCACTTTTGTAAAATCCCTAAAAACCAGTGGAGCATGGTAAACCAACTTGGAGTATTTATTGAGCCATAAGATATTTTAAAGAAATCTAAACAGACCCAAAACATCATCATTTACCCATTGCATATTTAAAACAAATATCAAATGAATTTCTAAAAGTCCCAAACTTTATGGGGCACTGTTATATAGAGCAACCCTAATTATTGTACATGTTCCATATGTTATAAAAATGCAAAGCTAACTAAACAAATGCAAACAAAAAGAAAAATAAAACAAAAACCAAAAATAAGAAAAATGGGAAATGCTAATTGTCGCTACGGGCAAAGTCCAGCCAGCCCACTCCCCCTCTACCCTTTGTCCTCCTTCCTGCTCACCCCCGTGGCACAATGGCCATGACTGCACCAGACCGCCCCCCCGGCAACCATCCACTAGCTCTCTCTCTCTCTCGCATGGCTCGATCCCCTTTGCTCTCGATCCTCTCCGACCGCTACGGTCGCCGGTTGATTCCGACCGTGCTCGGCTGCCCCGGCCGGCCTCCCTCACATCTCCGGCCTCCCCTGGACTCGCTGCATCTCCTCCACCACGTCGATTCCCCGCTCACCTCCTTCTCGCGCCCTTATGAGAACCCTTGCCACCTCGGTCGCCTGCTTGGCAGCATCATCTTGGCTACTGGTGCGACTCCGGCGCCTCCCGGTGGCCTTCCCCTGCGCCGTCCACGCTCTCCCGCATGGCCACGCCTCCTGCGCCTCTGCTACTCCGGCGCTCTCCGACCTCAGCTGCCCTGCTTCTCCCACTGTGAGCTCCTCCTCTGTCTTCCCCTCACCCCACTACCGTACCGTAGTCGTTGCCGCCGTCCTCTGCTTGCCGTGGATGCCATGGATGCATCGGCCGCGCCATTGGCTGCTTCTGGCCGTGGATGTGGCATGTGCAGTGTGTGTATGTACGTGATGTGTGGGTATGTGCGTGTGTATGCCATGTGTGTGTGCATCAGCTGCACTGCTCTCCTGCTCGTGGCTGCTGCTGCGTTTTGCTACGGCTGCTACTGAAGCTTCACTTGCAGCTACATTTGCTGCTACTGTTCTGCATTTGCTACTTCTGTACTACCTACCAAAACAACCATAAACCAGCAGCAAAATACCATCAAAACCCAGTTTAACATAGCTAAATTTAATATGAATAGAGAGTAGATATGACTAGCTTCAAATGGTTCCATTGTATCAACTTCAGAAAGTGCCGGATTAAATTCAATGAAAATGGAAAAATGCACTTTTTCTGTCAACTGTTTTGACTGAAAACGGCTAAGTGTTGGTGTTGAAAACACCCCCAAGTGCCCCTCTTAACAGTCCAAGAACAGCAACTAAACAAATCCTAATATAGCTAAAAGTTATGTGGACGTGTTGTGCACCTAACGAGCTTCAATTTTCACCATTGGATCAAGTCCATTCGATGCACGGATTAATTCTTGTAAAATTCGCAAAATGCAGATTTCCGTTAAACCGTAGAACGGAGTTAACCCGATTGCCACTTTGGCGCTGTGGATGAACATGCTATAGGTGTTTGTCATACCATCTGAGCGCATGGCTTGATGGTGCACATAATATGGAACAATATGTATGTTGGATGCAACTCCATTTGAGTTGTAGAACAATGACAAGCATCAATAAAAAATGGGTAAATCTTAATAGATTCTGAAATTTACTGCAGGTAGCACTTTCCGGCAAGGCTCTAATTAAATAGATGAACTCTAGTCAATTTTCCATCCGTACCGGATTCGAGAGCTCAGACAACTGATGACGATTGGTAGAAGGCACAAATTCATCAGAGGTGTGGGACCCAAAACCGTAGCCTCCCGAACACGCCTGATGGATATTAAAACCGGAATTCCCAGATTTAGTGAAAATTTAGAGGAATCCAAAAATTGGGATGACAATGTAACAACCCAGATTTCACAAAAAATAAAAATTTTGTTTTCAGTGTGAATTGTTTGATTGTCTGATTTGTTTGCGGTGTTTGCATCCCCGATTTATCGATCGGCGATTATTTTCCCCTCTTATATCGTACCGGACGGAGACCGACCTTTGCCACCCTGACACTCGACCTCTGCAACACCGGTTTTCACCCGATCACCTTCGCGAAAATCGCACGAGACCAGTCGCAGCCAACGGAACGAAAAACCCCGTTTAATAATTAAACGGGTTATTTTTATAGCGCGTCGAAAAGTTTTCTCGGAACGGTTGCAGAGCGAGGTGAACGCCTCCGGCTCGACGCGCTGATTGCGCAGTTCGAAGTTTTACCCGAATCGGAGGTCCTGCGGACACCCGGCGGTCAGAAATGTAAACACCACGCGCGCGAGAGGAAAACTGGGGATGTTTTTGCAAACTGCCAGCCACCTGGTCTATATAAAGACCACCACACTCCCACCTCTTTCTAGAGTTTCCCTAGTCCAAAATTTCAGCCAGCCCCCTGAAAATTCACAGATCTGCCCAATCTGCCTCAAAATCCCTAAATCCTAGCCCAGACCCTCGATCTGGACCGTCAGATCCAGATCGGAGGGCTCCCAGCCGTCCACGTGGCCTCCACAGAAAGCCCGTGCTCCACCGCCCGAGCCGCCTCGTCCGCTCCACCGCCTCCACTCCGGCCAGGGAGCCGCCGACCACCCTTCTTCTCTCTCTCCCCCGCGCCCCTCCTTCCTCTATCTCCTTCCCTCTCATCTCTCACCTCGCGCCTCCTATCCCTCGCAGATCGCTCCGCTACCGGAGCCATTGAGCTCGCCGCCGCTCCGTGGCCTGGAGCACATAGCCACGGCCGCCCTGCGTTCGAGCTTGCGCCGCCCGAGGACGCCGGCGCCGCCCTCCCACGAAATACAGCCAGCCGGCCTCCTCCAAGTCGTTCCTCGACGGCGAGCACACCGGCCGGCGACGCCAACAGGCGCCGCGCCACGGACCCGATCCGGCGGCCCCTGGCCGCGTTGACCTCGCCCGTGGGCTGGCCCAGCTCCTCCAACCCGCCTAAGCGCCCTCGTCACTATATGCAAGCCCAGCCGCCAGATGGGCCGAGCCCATCAGGGGTGAGGCCCTCTTTTGTTTTCTTTTAGATAAACTCCTGCTGACCCTGTTTTGCAACGCAATTTCCCATTGACTCGTAGGTCGGAATGAAGTGATTCTTTTTTTTTGTTTGGTTGTGCTTTGTGTGCTCTAGAGTTCATATTTAGGAAGTTATTTATTTTGAGTTCATCTTGAACATGTAATTGTGTGTTGGACAGGGCACCAGATCGTTAAGTTCTAATCTGCTGTTAACTACTGCTGCTGTTATTTTGTTCAAACTTTGGGTGATGCTTGTGTCAAATCCATGAGGCTTATTGCATTGATTCTTTTTCCTATGTGTTAAGAATCATGTGTACTTCATTCCCATGCTTTAACTTGTCATGTTTGGGTGCTTTAGCTATATTAAATCGTTCTCTAAAGTGTGCTTCCTGATGTTGGCATATTGTGCCCGTAACTTGTTTTGCTTGTATCTTTTTAACCGTAACTCCGTTTGGAGTGTTCTTTATATGTAACTTGATTAGTTTTTCGTGTTATTTGTGTTTATGCTATTGTTTGATGTTGTTAACCAACCTAATATATGGTTTAGGACAGAACAGTACAAAATCTTTTAATTGTCGTGGAGCACTTAGTGGAATGCCATGTTTAGGTTGTATCTCACTTAAATTGACTAGCATAGATAGTTTACTTTGTGCTACACCTCTTGTAATGTTTATGTGCTATGCCATGCTTGCTTGAGTTGCCTTGTTAACAACCTTTGTTGATAACCTATAGCTAAACTACTTGAACCCACGTAAACGTGCGGTATCGTCGTGTGTGACGAGTACTCCACTTAACCTGTTAGTAACCGCTCTCGACGGTAGGTGCGATGTCTCGTGTTGCCTTCTTGTTGATGCTTTCTCGTGTTTTCTTCGTAGTAATAGATGCTTGCTCGTTGATTGCTTTCTAGTGTTTACCGTCTTGTGTGCTTCCGCGGGTACCTCTCGGAGACGATGCGAGCTTGCGATCAACTACACCTTCGGAACCCGACTTATCAAAAGGCAAGGACTATGCATTACTTATGATCCATTCTATTTCAACCAGCGGTTTGCATGCTAGTCTAGGATAGGTTCGATGTTTGATCCTACCACATGTCTACAGCCTCTTTCACACCGATACAGCCATGTCCCCTCCCAGCAAACCATGTACAGCTATGTTACTATTGCTCGTTGCTTAGCCCCTGCTTAGTGTGCATGCTTAGGATGCTACGATGTTACCCTGTTACTCCTCGGTTTGGGCTATTACATTATTATATTGTTGTGGATGATATGATTATTATTAACGTTGACTATATTCGATGAAGGATGGAAGGTCTAGGCTATCCTGCCCCGACGCTTTGTTCCATTCGAGTCACCTAGGATCCGAGTTCCGGGTATTGGTTTTAAGACTGAGCGTTCCTAACCGCGTGTGGGATGCTATGGGGTCCCCTCTTCTTACCTATCTAGATTCAAACATTTCTAGTGGTGGCCCAAGCTGGTTTTACCTTTTGCAAAACGTGTGTGTGCGAGTTTCGACCTCGCAGATTTTCAAACAACTCGGGCCAGCGGAGACATGGTTTCTTTGTTGATCCACACCTGGAAGCTTGGGGGCTGCCCACATCTGTTTGGGTAGCTAACCCGACCTCGTCCAGACGGTAGAGGACGATTCGAGAGCGCGGCCGACTTTTGAGTTGGATGTCGACTCACCGGGGGCCACCCGGATTTGTGCGTTGTTAGTTAGAGGGACCTGTCATTCCGGATCTCTTGGGACTAAATCATAAAATTGTTTCCTATCATGGATAGCAACTGAGATAGATGGGCGTGCGTGCGGAGCCTTGGAATGGCCAGTTGGTACACTCCTGCAGGGTTAAATCTTTTTGAGAAGCTGTGTCCACGGTTATGGACGACTTGAGACCTACTCCTTGTTCATAGACAACAACAACCGTGATAATCTTAATTATAACCTGATCAACGTGTGTGTGCCTTGATTGCTTCTTCTTCGTCTGGATGCGAAGAGGAGGACAAGGATAGGATAGGTGTTATGTTTGCGTAAGTAGTTGATAGCAAGACTTGTTGGAGGCGATTCCTCATCAAATGCTTGGCTTCTTATCTTACTCTCTAGATCGTTAGCCACTTCATAAATGCTAGTGCGGCAGCAACCTCACCACTTACCACATCCTTACCGTAAACTACTAGTTTTCCTAGAATGACGAGTGATGAAGTCCTTGCTGGGTCAGATGACCAATACAGTTGGATGCTGAGTACCTCTGTACTCATGATACTACCCGCAAACTCTTTTTAGGGTTATTGATCGACAACAGGTATGGTGATCGACGTTTCACGTGGAGACTCGACGACGACTAGTTAGGAGGATCCCGGCGGAGGGCCTGGACCCGTGTGGTTATGGGGATCGATGTTTTTCTCTTTGCAAGTAGGCATTTGATTGTAGTCTGTACTCAGACATGTATCTTCCGCTGTTGTATTGTATTAAGGCAGTTGTATACCGATTGTATGTGATGTTGTACCCTTGTATCTGTAATGTTGTGATATCATGTTGGAAATCCGAGGCATATGGTTGTGTCATATGTCGCGGTGGGACCGATATGTGCTTCGTCCCCGGATCTGGATGGAAACATCTAGATCTGGAACAGTACCGCATATCGGGCCTTACAGACAAGTGGGGCCCACCTTGACCCTATTGTCCAGTTGCTCAGAAAGATATCGCGAACCCGGATACACTACTCATACCCCCACCGCACCTCTCTGGCACACCGAACGTGGAACATTTCCCCTCCGGTTCATCTGTCTGTCAAACGCCCGGTGCTAGTAAAACTGTCCGGATGAAATTGTTCTGAACATGAAAGTTGTTCAGAACGAATAAATGAGTACGGATGCACTATCCACATGTCTGTCAGATGTCTCTAACACTGCAGATATGGAACCTTCTCCTCTGGATCATTTGTACGATAATCAATCGGTACTGATGAGTCATCCCCGGATAAATTCCCGCTCCGCCTAAAATGCTTAACACTGCGTTAGAACATCGTGTACAATTCAATTGCCATGTATTGCTTTTGTATTGATATTATTGCCGTGTATTTATTGTTTCTCCCCCTTTATTCTCCGGTAGACCTCGACACCGCCGCCGACAACACTGTTGCCGAGTACGACTACTTCGTCGACGACCGTACTCCTACAGTCGAGCTTCCAGGCAAGCAGAGCCTTTCTCTTCCCCAGATATCGCCTATCTTTCCGTACATTTCTTGCACTAGGCATTGTTACTGTTGGTGCTATGTTGCTTACCTATTCAATTGCATAGCCTGTCATTGTCGCCCCTTGATTTACCTTTCCTTGTCCTATGCTGCCTTATAAATATATATATTATATCCAGCAGTAAACCCTACGCATTGTTAGCTAGGTTTAGAATAGCGGGCTGTGATTACTCTGGTGAGTGAACGCGGATTACAAAATATTATAACTACAACATGTACGGATCAATGCAGATGCCCTAGGGAACGTACAACGGCGAGACTCTGCCGAGTCGCTTCGAGTTTGACTTATGAGTGGACGGACTCGTATTTCACTCTCGTCGGCTCAGTAGTGTAGCATCACTGGGATTATATGAGGGTATTCCTCTTTAGTTCATGCCGCTGGTGTCTCGGCACCACCGGGGTGATACGAGAATATTTCTCTTTAGTTCATTCCACTGATGTCTCTGTCGAACCTCTTCAAGTGGACCATCGAGGGTGATTCCTCCTGGTTTCACTTGATGGTAGGCACTCGAATCAACTGGTGTCCTTACAGGTAAGGAGTCGGGTGACCCAATGGTGCCCACGCAGGGTATCTTAGCGGAATGACAGGCCAGGTGCATTCCACGGGTGTGCAGCGGGCCTTGTACTGTTCGTGGCCGAGAGGTATCCTGTTGTACGAAAGTCGAGCTCTTCAGAGCAAACGCGAGACAAGGTAAGGAGACGGTTCACCTTGTTGGTAACCGCACGAGTTGGTGGAACGACAGGGCAGGCACCGATGTTACTGGTGGTCCTGACTGCTGTCGTTGTCCGCGACTCATTCAATAAGGGGCAACGATAGCGGTTGTCTCGACAGAAACCTAATAAAATGCTTAATGGGTTCGGCGGATGACTTGTGTAGCCTTTTGGCTTGTACGCACTACATATACGTGAGAATTACGAGTTATGGGCTCCTCCATGACGTAGCCTCGTTCGAAAGCTCTGAAAGACGTCCAGTTCAGCATTGAGGCAGGGACGGATCGCACTGCAGCGCTGGAATTCACCCTCCTCACAACAACCCGGAGAGCGAGGGGTGATAGGCACATGACCCCCTTGCCCTTAGGGCTGTAGACCGACGGCGACCTCTCTGATGAGTCGTAGGATGGACTGCGTTGCGTCGGATAGCCTCGGTGGGGCATTCCCTAACAAGGTGTACGCCACCCTGGAGATCCGAGCGTGTAGGGTAACACTAGCCGTGTCCACGGTAACGGGACGCTTTATCCTGAAGCCAGATCCTACCACTACAAACTACTATTAATAAACTGTTGGTTCCGGGTTTTCTCCCTCACGGGGATGTCGAGGGAGGGAACTCGGAGGCATTATTAATTATGATTACAACTTATTAGTATACAATGTTGCATCAACTTCTGTTGCATTGTTACTTTCATTACTGTTATATTAAACTGTTGGCTGATTCTTACCTCATGCTGCAAGACTCGTCGGAAGATGCTAGTCTTCGATAGGCCTAGCTTCTTATCCTTATTCTGACTTTCTACCTTGCAGTCCATTATATACAGCCTCCCCTTTCCATTTGATACAAATGCATAAATGCTTAGTAGCAGACGTAAGACTCGCGGGTATGCTAGATACTCACCTTTACTTTATATCCCTTTTTTGTTTTGCCTGATCGGCCGCTGTAGTCGACGTTGGAGCCCAGGAGAAGGAGATCCCCGATGCCGACCACCGCAACGTCAAGATCCCCGATGCCTTCTACGATGTCGAGTTCCCCTTTGACCAGGAGTAGTTTGGAGGTTCCCAGGCAGGAGGCCTCGCCTTTTCGATCGTTGTTGATATTTGTGCTAGCCTTCTTAAGGCAACCTTGTATCTTGTGTCTGTACTCAGATACTTTTGCTTCCGCTAACTTTGTGCTTCCGAGCTGTTGTATTCGAGCCCTCGTGGCCCCTGGCTTGTATTAAACAGCTTGTATTATTTTATTTGTAGAGTTGTGTTGTGATATCTCACCGTTAGTCCCTAATCTCGATCGTGTACCTTGCGTGTATGATTACTGTACACGACTTGATTTTGGGGGCTTCACAAGTTGGTATCAGAGCCGACTGCCTGTAGGAAACCCCCTAACCACTCCTTGGTCGAAGTTGAGTCTAGTATTTGCAAAAACTATTTTGCTAACTTACTGTTTGGCTTACGGGCCCACATCGATGTCACTACGTGTGATATCTATGGTATTAGGATCCTTTTCTTCTTACCTATGACTCCGAGATTCTACCTTCTTATCCTTGCTGGTAAGATTTTACTAACTCTGACTTTAGGTTCTCGTACCCCTTTCCTCCCGGAGAGCCCTGCATTCCAGATGATCGCTTGCTTTCACCTGGAGATCCCGAAGATTACTCTCCGATAAATTCTGGAGTACCTATGTGTCCATTGCCTTTATAATTCTCTACCATCGGTAAATCCCCGTGGATAAGTACCCATCCTTGCTTTCGGTACCTTCATTCCCCGATGCTCCTGTGTTTGCAGGATGCCCGGAAATACTCTCCGATGTCTCGATAATCCTCTGCAGCCTACTGCTTAGGAGGTTCTTCTTACCTGCTTGCATTATGGCTGCTTCCATATGCCTGTGTATTTTTCATCGACATCCCTTGTCCTTTCCATACTGATCTTATGGAAGTCATCGTGTGTGCGAGTGCACGCAGTCTTCAGTTAACCTTATGAACTCATTCTTCTGGCTCAGACGTCATTCCGGACATGAGCTGGATCACGGTAAATCAAACCTTCGTTGATTGTCCGTATAAGTCCGTTCAACTTGTATACCCATGGTCAGAACGTTTGCTTCTGATCTCCCCTATTGGAAATCATGATTCCTTTGAATCCAAGCATCGAATTATTCCGATGTTTTCTATAACCTCATGCCTTTGTATTATTTCTTCTCCAGATTGATTATCGATACTCATATCTCATTCTTGCGGTGCACCGGATCCTTTGTTGGATTATTATCCGACTGATCTTGCATGGCTTTCTCCATGTGTCAATTGGGTTTATCGTGTGAAATACCATCCCTACCCCTCGATGATTTGTGTTATCATCGACAACCTCACTTCACCCCCTGCCAATACAAGCTTGGTCATGTATATCGTGCTCTGCTTTCCCTTGGGAAGGATATACACCTAATACTTGGGTATAATCACATTTTCCCTTCCATTGGTCTGTTTCACCCTTCGGTGAGATGGTGAACTTCACCATCACCTCTAAAACGTCGTCGAGTTCGTTAAGGTTCGATGATCAAATCATGTTGAGCATGAGGCCACTTCTGAACGTGAAGCTTGCCTTTGCGAAAAATACCAAATTTTTTTCTTCCACCACTCAAATTCTCGGGACGAGAATTCTTGTAGTGGGGGATATTTGTAGCACCCCGGGTGTCACACTACAGTACCCTAACACTAATCACTTTTACTGTTGTCTATTACTGTTGCTAATCACTTTTTTTGATCATGCCGTGAAGAACTTTGCAATTGATCTTATCCATAATGCCTTTGGTTGCTATTAAAATAACATTGTAAATAAAACTTGTCCAAAAATTATGAAACCACTTTGTAAAATCCCTAAAAACCAGTGGACCATGGTAAACCAACTTGGAGTATTTATTGAGCCATAAGATATTTTAAACAAATCTAAACAGACCCAAAACATCACCATTTACCCATGGCATATTTAAAACAAATATCAAATGAATTTCTAAAAGTCCCAAACTTTTTGGGGCACTGTTATATAGTGCAACCTTAATTATGGTACATGTTCCATATTTTATAAAAATGCAAAGCTAACTAAACAAATGCAAACAAAAAGAAAAAGAAAACCTAGTAGCCTAGTGGTTGCAGCAAACCTAGTAGCACGCCAGGTCCTGGGTTCGACTCCTTGTGGGAGCGAATTTAAACAGGTCTGGAATTTCTGGAAATAAAATACTGTGGAGCTCATGCTTCACAGTCCTTAAATTCAAAAAAGAAAGAAAAAGAAAACAAAAACCAAAAAGAAGAAAAATGGGAAATGCTAATTGTCGCCAGGGGCAAAGTCCAGCCAACCCACTCCCCCTCTCCCCTTTGTCCTCCTTCCTTCTCACCCCCATGGCACAATGGCCATGACCGCACCAGACCGCCCCGCCGGCAACCATCCACTCACTCTCTCTCTCGCACGGCTCGATCCCCTTTGCTCTCGATCCTCTCCTGCCGCTACGGTCGCCGGCCGTGCTCGGCTTCCCCGACCGGCATCCCTCACATCTCCGGCCTCCCCTGGACTCGATGCATCTCCTCCACCGCGTCGATTCACTGCTCACCTCCTGATCACGCCCCTGTGAGAAACCTTGCCGCCTCGGTCTCCGGCTCGGCAGCATCGTCTAGGATGTCGGTGCGACACCGGCGCCTCCCGGTGGCCTTCCCATGCGCCGTCCACGCTCTCCCGCATGGCCACACCTCCTGCGCCTCTGCTACTCCGGCGCTATCCGACCTCAGCCGCCCTGCTGCTCCCACTGTGAGCTCCACCTCCGTCTTCCCCTCACCCCGCTACCGTACCGTAGTCGTTGCCGCCGTCCTCTTCTTGCCGTGGATTCCATGGACGCATCGGCCGTGCCTTTGGCTGCTTCTGGCCGTGGCCGTGGCATGTGGAGTGTGTGTATGTACGTGTTGTGTGCGTATGTGCGTGTGTATGCCATGTGTGTGTGCAGCAGCTGCGCTGCTCTCCTGCTCGTGGCTGCTGCTGCGTTTTTCTACGGCTGCTACTGAAGCTTCACTTGCAGCTGCATTTGCTGCTACTACTCTGCATTTGCTACTGTTGTACTACCTCCCAAAACATCCACAAACCAGCAGGAAAATACCATCAAAACACAGTTTGACATAGCTCAAATTAATATGAATAGGGAGTAGATATGAAAAGCTTCAAATGGTTCCATTGTATCAACTTCAGAAAGTGCCGGATTAAATTCAATGAAAATGGAAAAATGCACTTTTTCTGTCAACTGTTTTGACTGAAAACGGCTAAGTGTTGGTGTTGAAAACACCCCCAAGTGCCCCTCTTAACAGTCCAAGAACAGCAACTAAACAAATCCTAATATAGCTAAAAGTTATGTGGACGTGTTGTGCACCTAACGAGCTTCAATTTTCGCCATTGGATCAAGTCCATTCGATGCACGGATTAATTCCTATAAAATTCGCAAAATGCAGATTTCCGTTAAACCGTAGAACGGAGTTAACCCGATTGCCACTTTGGCGCTGTGGATGAACATGCTATAGGTGTTTGTCATACCATCAGAGGGCATGGCTTGATGGTGCACATAATATGGAGCAATATGTATGTTGGATGCAACTCCATTTGAGTTGTAGAACAATGACAAGCATCAATCAAAAATGGGTAAATCTTAATAGATTCTGAAATTAACTACAGGTAGCACTTTCCGGCAAGGCTCTAATTAAACAGATGAACTCTAGTAAATTTTCCATCCGTACCGGATTCGAGATCTCAGACAACTGATGACGATTGGTATAAGGAACAAATTCATCAGAGGTGTGGGACCCAAAACCATAGCCTCCCGAACACGCTTGATGGATATTAAAACCGGAATTCCCCGACTTAGTGAAAATTTAGAGGAATCCAAAAATTGGGATCACAAATGGGCCCCACCTTGACCCTGTTAGTCAGTCAACCTTGACTAGTCAACTGTTGGCTGCGCCCCAACGGCCCCACATTTCATTGACTGTGGCTGGCTCAGTCTGAATGTAAAAAGTATTTACCGTTATTAATTTGAATTAAAATATTTTTGAAAATCTTTTAAAACTTTAGTAAATCATATAAAATAAACCGTAGGTCAGATCAAAATATTTTATACATCAAAGTTGCTCAGAAAGATATCGCGAACCCGGATACGCTACCCATACCCCCACCGCACCTCTCTGGCATAACGAAACTTGAACATTTCCCCTCCGGTTCATCTGTTTGTCAAACGCCCGGTGTCGGTAAAACTGTCCGGATGAAATTGTTCTGAACATGAAAGTTGTTCAGAACGAATAAATGAGTACGGATACACTATCCACATGTCTGTCAGATGTCTCTAACACTGCAGACATGGAAGCGTCCCCTCCGGATCATCTGTCCGATAATCAATCGGTACCGGTGAGTCATCCCCGGATAAATTCCCGCTCCACCTAAAATGCCTAACATTGCGTTAGTACATCGTGTATAATTCAATTGCCATGTATTGCTTTTGTATTGATATTATTGTTGTGTATTTATTGTTTCTCCCCCTTTATTCTCCGGTAGACCTCGACACTGCCGCCGACAACACCGTTGCCGAGTACGACTACTTCGTCGATGACCGTACCACTACAGTCGTGCTTCCAGGAAAGCAGAGCCATTCTCTTCCCCAGATATCGCCTATCTTTCCGTACATTTCTTGCACTAGGAATTGTTACTGGTGCTGCTATGTTGCTTACCTATTCAATTGCATAGCCTATCATTGTCGCCCCTTGATGTACCTTTCCTTGTCCTATGCTTCCTTATAAATATATATATTATATTCAGCAGTAAACCCTGTGCATTGTTAGCTAGGTTTAGAATAGCGGGCCGTGATCACTCTGGTGAGTGAACGCGGATTACAAAATATTATAACTGCAACAGGTACGGATCAATGCAGACGCCCTAGGGAACCTACAACGGCGAGACTTTGCCGAGTCGCTCCGAGTTTGACTTATGAGTGGACGGACTCGTATTTCACTCTCGTCGGCTCAGTAGCGTAGCATCACTGGGAGGATACGAGGGTATTCCTCTTTAGTTCATTCCGCTGGTGTCTCGGCACCACCGGGGTGACACAAGAATATTCCTCTTTAGTTCATTCCGCTGATGTCTCTGTCGAACCTCTTCAAGTGGAGCATCGAGGGTGATTCCTCCTGGTTCCACTTGATGGTAGACACTCGATTCAACTGGTGTCCTCACAGTTAGGGAGTCGGGTGACCCAACGGTGCCCGCGCAGGGTATCTTAGCGGAACGACAGGCCAGGTGTATTCCACCAGTGTGCGGTGGGCCTGGTACTGTTCCTGGCCGAGAGGTATCCTATTGTACGAAAGTCGAGCTCTTCGGAGAAAACGCGAGACAAGGTAAGGAGACGGTTCACCTTGTTGGTAACCGCACGAGTTGGTGGGACGACAGGGCAAGCACCGATGTTACTGGTGGTCCCAACTGCTGTCGTTGTCCGTGACTCATTAAATAAGGGGCAACGATAACGGTTGTCTCGACAGAAAACTAATAAAATGCTTAACGGGTTCAGCAGATGACTTTAGTAGCCTTTTGGCTTGTACGCACTACCTATACGTGAGAATTACGAGTTATGGGCTCCTCCGTGATGTAGCCTCATTCTAAAGCTCTGAAAGACGTCCAGTTCAGCATTGTGGCAGGGACGGATCGCCCTGCGGCGCTGGAATTCACCTTCCTCACAACGACCAAGAGAGCGAGGGGTGATAGGCCCATGACCCCCTTGCCCTTAGGGCTGTAGACCGGCGAGGACCTCTCTGATGAGTCGTAGGATGGACTGCGTTGTGTCGGATAGCCTCGGTGGCGCATTCCTTAAAAAGGTGTACGCCACCCTGGAGATCCGAGCGTGTAGGGTAACACTAGTGCAGCCCCTGCAGGGATGATAATCTATTCGGATAGCCGTGTCCACGGTAACAGGACGCTTTATGTTGAAGCCAGATCCTACCACTACAAACTACTACTATTAAACTATTGGTTTCGGGTTTTCTCCCTCACGGGTATGTCGAGGGAGGGAACTCGGAGGCATTATTAATTATGATTACAACTTATTATTATACAATCGTGCAGCAACTGCTGCTGCATTGTTACTTTCATTACTGTTATATTAAACTGTTCGCTGATTCTTACCTCATGCTGCAAGACTCGTCGGAAGATGCTAGTCTTTGATAGGCCTAGCTTCTTATCCTTATTCTGACTTTCTACCTTGCAGTCCACTATATACAGCCTCCCCTTTCCATTTGATACAAATGCATAAATGCTTAGTAGCGGACGTAAGACTCGCGGATATGATAGATACTCACCTTTGCTTTATTTCCCCTTTTTCTTTTGCTTGATCGGCCGCTGCGGTCGACGTTGGAGCCCAGGAGCAGGAGAGCCCCGATGCCGACCACCGCAACATGAAGATCCCTGATGCCTTCTACGACGTCGAGTTCCCTTTTGACCAGGATTAGTTTGGAGGTTCCCAGGCAGGAGGCCTTGCCTTTTTTATCGTTGTTGATCTTTGTGCTAGCCTTCTTAAGGCAACCTTGTATCTTGTGTCTGTACTCAGATACTTTTTCTTCCGCTAACTTTGTGCTTCCGAGCTGTTGTATTCGAGCCCTCGTGGCCCTTTGCTTGTATTAAACAGCTTGTATTATTTTATTTGTAGATTTTTGTTGTGATATCTCAATGTGAGTCCCTAATCTCGATCGTGTACCTGGCGTGTATAATTACTGTACACGGCTTGGTTTTGGGGGCGTCACATTCTTTGTGGGACTTTCGTAGGTGAGTCGACCCATAAATCTAATTCGAGGTTATGGGCTTGGTCCATCCCCCCGACAGAGGCCCCACCCCCGAGGCTCTCCTTCGGCTCATATACCCCTCATGACCTAATTCTTTGGGGGGGGAGTTAGATCGGATGTTTTTCCACCGCTCCGAGGCGGAAACCACCAAAGAAGAAAAGACCTTTCCGGCGTGCAGATTCCGCTGGGGAGAACTTCTCCCGGAGTGGGAGATCGTCCTCATCGTCATAACCATCATCACGAGCATCATCGAGATCATCATCACCATCATCCTCATCACCAGGACCATCTCTGTAAGTCCCGATATGCGGTACTGTTCCAGATCTAGATGTTTCCATCCAGATCCGGGGACGAAGCACATATCGGTCCCACCGCGACATAAGACAATGCCATATGCCCCGGATTTCCAACATGATATCACAATATTATAACTAAAAGGATACAACATCTCATACAATAGGCATACAACTGCGTGAAATACAATACACCAGCGGAAGATACATGTCTGGGTACATACTACAAGAAAATGCCTAGTGGCAAAGGTAAAAGAAGGCGTCCAAAGAAGAAGGGTCGAGGTAGTAATCAACTGCAGCTGCCGATTAGGAAAAACATAAAAGGGAAAAGAAAATAAAGGGGTGATAATATATCAAAGGTCTTGTACCTAACTTCTCACGGGTAAGATGGGGGTAGTGCTGAGGTCGCAGACGCACTAGCAATATATGATGTGGCGAACGGTCTATTTTAGAGTAAGATGAAAACCAAGCATTCGATGAGGAATCGCCTCCAACAAGTCTTTCTATCAGCTACTTACGCAAGCATAACAACTATCCTATCCTTGTCCTCCACTTCGCATCCCGGCGAAGAAGAATAAGTTAAGGCACACACACACATTGACCAAGTTCATGAAGATTATCTCAGTTGTTGTTGTCTATGAACAAGGAGTAGGTCTCAAGTCGTCCTTAACCGTGGACACGGCTTCTTGGAAAGATTTAACCCTGCAGGGTTCTACCAACTGCCCATTACAAGGCTCCGCACGCACGCCCATCTCTCTCAGTTTCTACCCATCATAGGCAGCCATTTTATGATTTAGTCCCGAGAGATCCGAAACGACAGGTCCCTCTATCGAACAACGAACAAATCCGGGTGCCCCCCTGGGAATTGACACCCAATCCAAAAGTTGACCACGCTCTCGGGTAGGACTCTTTCGTCTGGCCAAGGTCGAGGTAACTGATCCCCTCACATGTGGGCAGCCCCCTAGCTCACCAGTGTGGACCAACAGAGAAACCATGTCTCCGCTGGCCCGGGTTGTTTTAAAGGATATCTGCTAGGAGCAACCCGACAGACATATTGGCATGGTTTCAAATGGTAAATCAGCTTGGGCCACCTCTAGAAATGTTTGAAGCTAGGTAGGTAAGAAAAGGGGACCCCATAAAATCCCACACGCGGTTAGGCACGCTCAGTCTTAAAACCAATACCCGGAACTCGAATCCTAGGTGACTCGAATGGAACAAAGCGTCGGGGCGGGATAGCGTAGACCTTCCATCCTTCGTCAAATATAGTCAACATTATAATAATCATATCATTCACAATAATATAACAATGTGATAGCCCAAATCCAAGGAGTAACAAAATAACAGTTGATAACATCCTAGCATGCATACTAAGAAGTGGTTGAGCAGCGAGCAATAGTAACATATCCGAACAAGGTTTGCTGGGATGTGGATGACATGGCTGTTTGGGTTTATTTGAGAGGAATGAATATAAAGTGGTAGGATCAAGCAATCGTTCTATCCTACACCTAGGCGCGAGTGAGCTGAATGTTATAAGCATGATATATGCTCCCCGTTACCTGATGAGAAGACGAAACCGATGGTGTAGCCGATCGTAAGCTCGCATCATCTCCGAGAGGTACCCGCGGAAACACACAAGAAGGAAATACTGTAAAAGGAAATCGACGAGCAAACATCTATTACTACGAAGCAACCACGAGCAAGAATCAACAAGAAGGCAACACGAGACAACGCACTACAGTGTCGCATCTATCGTCGAGAGCGGTTACTAACAGGTTAAGTGGAGTACTCCTCACACACGACGATACCGCATGTTTACGATGGTTCAAGTTGTTTAGCTACAGGTGATCAACAAAGGTTGTTAACATGGAAACTCAAGAAAGCATGGCATATCACACAAACATGACAAGAGGTGAAGCATAAAGCAAACTATCTATGCTAGTCAATTTATGTGAGGCACAACCTAAACATGGCATAACACTAAGTGCCCCACGACAATTTAAGTAATTGGTACTGTTCTGTCCTACACCATATTTTAGGTTGGTTAGCAACAACAAACAATAGCATAAACACAGATTACACGAAAAACTAATCAAGCTACATATAAAGAACACTCCAAACGGAGTTATGGTTAAAAAGATACAAGCAAAACAAGTTATGCACACAATCTGCCAACATTAGGAAACACACTTTAGAGCAATGCCTAAACAGGGTAATGAATGCAAACATGCTCACAAATGATATGAAACTAAAGTAGACATGGCAGGGAAGGCATGGAAAAAGGAATCATGCAAAAAGGCATCATGGTTCACTAGTTATAAGCAACACAAAAAGCTATAAAACATTACTGATCTAGGACTTAGTGAAAATCAGGAAAACAGGGCAGAAACTGTTATTTTCATGATGTATAAACAGGAGAAAAACTATATGCAAAAGTGCAGCAACATTACATAGCAATATATGATCATGAAGTAGGGATGATGGTGACCATGTACAAACAGGAATCAATGTCATAGGCATAACAGATCAAAAGATATTAAGCATGCAACATGGCATAGGAAAGTTAGAGACTTAGTGAAAAACAGAGGTGGCTCTCAAAAACAGTGGCACATCAAATTTGGAGCTAAACATATCTATGACCAGAAATGAAAACATGACAATGGAATACATATAATGGAAGTAGACATGATGTTTAACAGTATGCAACAAGAATCAATGCAATAGGACTTATGGATGTGTCACAATCATCAAGCAAACTTGCAATAAAATAACAGCAGCATCACACTAACAAAAAAATATTAGCAGTTAACAGCCTGGTGCCCACTTCAACAGTGATTCACAACATCAAGATGGCCTCAAATCAAAAAGCTCACTAAAGATGACCTGAAGTACACACAAAACTAAACAATTTTCCTTTTGGGCGCAAAGTCATCTGAGCTACCGTTTACTCGTGAACTTCAACGCAAAACAGCACCAGCTACACATAATCTCTAGACTTAGGGAAAAAAACAGGAAAAGGGGGCACTCGGGCCTCACCATGGGCTTCGGCCCAAATCGTCTGGGGTGTCGGCGGCTGGCGCGCTGGGAGGTTGGGGCGCTGGGCCGCGTGGAGGCGCGCCATGCTAGGCCCACGTGGCCGCAGCGGTTGGCGGCGACCTCGCTCTCGACAGCGAGCGGGCGGCAGCGCCGGTCAACGGCGGTGGCCTCGCCGGCCGGTGATGGGGAGGCGCAGGTGGAGGAGGAGATGTCCAGGCTTGGCGCGGCGGCCGAACGGCGTTGGATCTGGGCAGGGGCGGCGTCCAAGGTGCGGCGCAGCGAGCTCCAGTGCTTGGCGAGCTTCGGCTTGGCCATGGCGCGGCGCTGCGGCGGCGACATGCACGACGGGAGAGGGGCAGTGAGGGGAAGGGAGAGGGAAAGGAGAAGATGGAGGAGAGACGCCTGGGGCGGCAGCTCACTGGTGGTTGGCAGGGATCTCTCCTGCGGCGAGGTGCGTGAGGAGGCGGCACGGTCTCCACGGGAGCAGCTGGGAGGTGGAGAGGAGAGAAAAGGTGGGGGCTGACGTGGCGCGCCCGTAGCCCTCCGATCGCCCGATCTAATGGCAGGGAGAAGTTGGGGCTTGGTTTGGACGAAAATGAGGGTGTTTTTTTGACAGATTTTGGTAATGTGAGGTGGGTGGCTGCAATTTTGTCTTAGGTGGTTGGCAGTTTGTAAAAACATCCCCGGTTTTTCTCTCGCGCGCGCGGTGTTTACGTTTCTGACCACCGGACAAGGTCCTCAGGACCTACGATTCGGGTAAAACTTCGAACTGCGTGATCAGCACGTCGAGCCGGTAGCGTTCACGTCGCGCTGGAACCATTCCGAGAACACTTTCCTGCGCGCTATAAAAATAACCGTTTAATTATTAAACGGGGTTTTAGTTCCGGTGGCTGCGGCTGGTTTCGTGCGGTTTTTGCGACGGTGATCGGGTGAAACACGGTGTCGCAAAGGTCGAGTGTCAGGGTGGCAAGGGTCGGTCTCCGTCCGGTACGTAATAAGAGGGGGGAAAATAATCGTCGATCGATAAATCGGGGATGCAAACACCGCAAACAAATCAGGCAATCAAACAATTCACCCCGAAAACAAAATTTTAATTTTTATGATATCTGGGTTGTTACAATCTCCATCTTCATCCTGATATGGGGTAGCCCGATCTTCTCAGTAAGCGTACGGTGAATATGTGGGCGATATGAGATAACTTGTATGTAGCCGATGAACTCTCCTTGATAGATCTCTAATTTCCAATGCAATAGCTCTCTACCCTTTGGATATTCACAACTTCACACATTTGCGCAATGTAGCCGTCGACCACGAGACGGTTAATTGCAGTCTACTAATTCTGAGTGAAAATACAGATCACATAAAACTTGCAGTAGCAACACTTCAGATCGATACGAATTGAAGTATATGATATAAGAAGAAAGCTTGGAGCTATTATCTAGAACTAGGGTTTATCTAAACGTGGTCTAACCCTAAAAATCTTAGGTGGTCCTATATTTATAAGCTAGGGTGTCCAAACAGGGATACATGGGCCGCAACCCTTAATTCTGCGCAGGCATCGGGCAGGTCGGACGGTCCGACCACAGGACGGACGGTCCGACATATGCAATAAATACCACTGATATCTGTCGTCGTAAGTCGGATGGTCCGACTTGATACTCGGACGGTCCCGGCTATGGTCGGACGGTCCCGGCTGTGGTCTGACGGTCCGACTTGGCCAGTAATTCCACTGATCTTCAAAGGCATATTTCGGACGGTCCGACATGATGTTCGAACGTCCGACTTGGTGTTCCGGACGGTCCAACATACAATCTGGTCGTCCGACGCCTTCAGCAAATCCTCCTTTGCTTCATCTTCGTGCAACTCTTCTCCTCGTGCAACATGCCCTTGTTCCATGTCTTATTCTTGTATAACTCCTTGGTACCTAATAACACATATATAAAAAGACTTAGGCAGTATAAAACACTCACTAAGTAAAACATCAGATTCTATGAGGAATAAGTTCACCTGTTGTTATAGTAGCTTTGCACGAGCTCTTGTAATAGGTCCGATTCTGATTTCATTGGACTTAATCATCATTGGTTCTTCATTAGGTGTTGAAGGTGCAAGGGTAGAAGGGATGTCCTCATCATCTCCCCCCCCCTTCATAGGGTGACAAATCAGCAACGTTGAAACTGTTGCTAGCACCTCCAAACTCAGCAACGGGTATATCAATCGAGTAGGCATTGTCATTGATCTTGGCTAACACTTTGTAAGGACCATCACCACGTGGCTTCAACTTGGAATTCCGCATCTCTGGAAACCTGTCCTTGCGCAAATGCACCCAAACCTTATCTCGAGGCTGAAAAAGAACTTCCTTCCGTGACTGGTTCCGTGCAGCAGCAACGTTCTTTCCTTGCTTCTCAATAGACTCTCTAGTTTTCTCATGAATATGCTTCACATAATCTGCTCTTTTGGATGCTTCCTTATAAACTAGTACACCACCACCTCAAAAGGACAAAGCTGAGTAGTAGTGTGTACTGCCCTGTTATAAGCAAACTCGACATGTGGCAAACACTCCTCCCATTCACGCAGATTTTTTTATCATAGCTCGCAACAATTGTGACAATGTTCTATTCACCACCTCCGTTCGACCATAAGTTTGAGGATGACATGTAGTGCTGAACATCTACTTTGTTCCTAGCTTTCCCCAAAGTGTCTTCCAGAAGTAGCTCACAAATTTCACATCCCTGTCAGAAACAATTGTAATGGGTCTCCATGCAAGCGTACAATCTCCCTGAAAAACAGATTAGCAACATGCGACACATCGTCGCTCTTGTGGCATGCAATAAAGTGTGCCATCTTAGAAAATCTATCCACTACCACAAATATACTACCATGACCATGTTTAGTACGTGGCAACCCTAACACAAAATCCATACTAATATCTTCCCAAGGTGTGGTAGGAGCCGATAGTGGAGTATACAAACCATGAGGCTTCAGCTTGGACTTTGATGTGTTGCATACAGTGCAGCGGCGAACAAACCAGTCCACATCATGCCTCATCCCGGGATAATAAAAATGACCAACAAGCTTGAGTAGCGTCTTCTCATGCCCAAAATGACCCACCAAGCCTCCAGCATGTGATTCATGCAACAAGAGCAAACGCACATACGATTCTGGAACACAAAGTTTGTTAGCGTGAAACAAAAATCTATCATGGATGTGGAACTTGTCCCATGCGTTTCAAAGCACACATAAATGATATGGTCCAGAAAAATTAGGATCAATTGCGTATAAATCACACAAGCTCTCTAAACTAGGAATTTTAACATCAAGATGTGTCAATAACATGTTCTTCCTAGATAGAGCATTAGAACCAACATTATGTTTCCTTTTCTTATGTTTAATGAAGTAGGAAAAGATTCAATGAACTCAACCCATTTAGCTAAGCGCCTATGCATGTTAGATTGCGCTTTCAAGTATTTCGATGCTTCAAGATCAGAATGTATGATGAATTCTTTTTGCCACAATAATGTTGCCAAACCTCGAGAACTCGAACAAGTGCATACAATTCTTTATCATAAACAGGGTAGTTCAATCTAGCACCAGAAAGCTTCTCACTGAAATAATCAATAGGACTACCTTCTTGCATCAACACACCACCAATGCCTATACCACTAGCATCACATTCAACTTCAAATTGCTTAGAAAAATCATGTAATGCAAGTAATGGTGCGAAAGTAAGGAAACGTTTCAGCTCATCAAATGCAAGGTCTTGGGAAACACCCCAAACAAAAGGTACACCTTTCTTAGTCAATTAATTCAAATGTGCAGCAATAGTACTAAAGTCTTTCACAAAACGTCTATAAAAACCAGCAAGACCGTGAAAACTTCGTACTTGGCTAACATTCATGGGAGTAGGCCAATTTTGAATTGCCTCTAGTTTAGAAAAATCTACTTCTACCCCATGCTTAGAGACAACGTATCCCAAAAATATGACCTTATCTTTTGCAAATGTGCACTTGTCAAGATTAGCATATAATTTAACATGACGCAACACTTATAAAACTTGTCGAATATGATCAGCATGCTCAAATTCAGTGCGGTTGTAAATAAGTATATCATCGAAATGCACAACCACAAAACGACCAATTAACTCCCTCAAAACATGGTTCATTAATCTCATGAAAGTACTAGGAGCATTAGTAAGACCAAAAGGCATAACTAACCACAAATATAAACCAAACATAGTTTTGAAAGCAGTTTTCCATTCATCCCCTTCTTTCATCCAAATTTGATGGTATCCACTACGCAAATCGATTTTAGAGAAAATAGCAGCACCACTCAATTCATCAAGCATATCCTCTAAATGTGGAATAGGATGGCGATATCGAATAGTGATATTATTTATAGCTCTACAATCTACGCACATACGCCATGTACCATCTTTCTTAGGAACCAAAATAATAGGCACATCACAAGGGGTAAGACTGACATGAATATACCCTTTATCCAGAAGTGCTTGTACTTGTTGTTGAATATCCTTCGTCTCTTGGGGATTGGTCCTGTATGGTGCCCGGTTGGGAAGTGTAGCACCCGGTATAAGATCAATTTGGTGCTCAATACCACGTAATGGTGGCAATCCCGCTGGTACCTCCGCCGGCAACACATCATCAAATTCCTGCAAAACATTAGAGACACCAAGAGAAAGAGGATGATTATCGTTAGAAAGCAAAACCTCGCCTTTGTACATAAGCACAAGTGGCATGGCTGTAGGATCCTCACTAAATTCTCTCATGTCTTCTTTGGTGGCTAATATAAGAAAACTAGGCTCTCTCGCACTTTTCGTTATAGAATCACTCACAGCTATAACATTGTTCTCTCGTGTGGGTCCTAAATTCACCTCAACTTTCTGACGACACTCATTCGCAATTTGTTGTGGGGACATAGGATGGAGATTAACTTTATTTCCCTTGAACTCCAAGTGATATGTATTGGCTCGGCCATTGTGTTGCCCATAGCGATCATATAACCATGGCCAACCCAATAGAAGATGGCAAACTGTCATAGGCACCACATCAAAATCAATGGAATCCTAGTATGTGCCTATCTCAAAATTCACCCGCACCATATGATTCACCTTCATCTCACCATTTTCACTCAACCATTGGACATAATATGGATTTGGGTGAGGTAAGTATTTCAGATTCAGCTTAGCACATAACTCCTTGCTTGCGAGGTTGCGGCAGCTACCTCCATCGATGATCACTGTGCAAGCTTTGTTGGGACCAACTAATGCCTTGGTCTGAAACAAATTACAGCGCTGAGAATCATCATGTGGCTGCACAGTGAGAGCACGTTGTGACACAACAATAGTAGGAGCAGACGACGGAAAAGCATCCATGCCTTCTTCGCTGTTGTATCCTTCGTCATCACACACGGATGGGTCTTCATCATCACCGGTTTCATACTCGTCGGTTTCTTCATTAATGAGAATGACCTTTTGGTTTGGGCAATCTCTCTTGAAGTGGCCCGGATTACCGCAAGAGTGACAAGTCATCTCATGACTGCGAGCTGTAGACATGTTGGAGCTTGCACTACTAGCAGGAGCAGCTGGATTCTTGGCCATAGAACCATTGGAGGTTGTCTTGGAAATTGAAGAAGAAGCCCGAGTATTAGCGTCATAGTGCTCCATAGGCGCGGCAGACGCTGTCCTTGGATAAAATCTGCTAGATGATGTGTATTTGGCCTTCAGTTGTGCCTCTTCTGCAAGCTGTGATTCATCCTCCCTTGCAAGGTGTAAGAGATCATTCATTGTATAATATTGGTGATTCCGAACAATACTCTTGATGGTAAACTTCAGCCCATGGAGAAAATGTTGCATAGTCATCTCAACAGCCTCGCGGACTTGAGCACGTTGTAGCAACATCTACATCTCCATATAGTAGGCATCAACCGTCATAGTACCTTTCTTCAATTGTTGCAACTTATCAAAAACTGTCCGCAAGAAATTAGTGGGGAAAAATGAGCTTTCATGGTCTCCTTCATCTCACGCCAAATGCGAATAGGAGTCCCATTAGTCTCTCGGATCTCAGTCATAATGCCATCACACCAACGCAATGCATATCCATCAAGTTCTGAGGAAGCAAGCTTGATCTTCCTAACTTCAGCGTAATCATGCAAACTCCATAGTTTTTCCATCTTCAACTCCCAAGTGAGATACTCTTCCACATCTGTGGAGCCTTCAAATCTACGAATTGTAAACTTGGGCTTGCCTAAACCATCATCTTCCTGAACTTGCACACGCCATGCACCCAAACCAAATTGAGGTTGGTGACCCAGCCCTTGAAGAGCACGCCCACGACCCTGATTGCCCCTCAAATCAGCATTGTCCCCATGGACACTACCATCATCTTCATGATCGTCAAGTTGGCGTTGTACAATAGCTGCTTGGAAAATTTTGGGATGTTAAAGACTACCACCCTTAAAAGGAATCTCGTCCTCGAGATTCGAAAAGGCTAGGAAGAAAAGGTTGGGGTTTGGGTCTTCATGACAACCCATCGATCCTCTGATGGTCCAGGGTGCTACCACCCTTAAAAGGAATGTGACACGGTCTTGATGAGTCTTGCTCCATTGATGACATCCTTCATCGAGATTTCACCATTTCCCTTGAGTTTTTGACTCCTTTGCAAAACAAGAGTCTTCCATATACCGAAAATTCATGGTTGACAGGTCCAGCGCCAATACTAAGCGACTATCGATTCCCTCATGGGGGTCATCAAGAATACTTTTACGGGATACCTGCAGGAAATCAACTTGGTCTATACTCACGGGATAACCTGCTAATATTAACGATAATCTTCAACAGGGGTCAAACATCGTACCATTCTATGGTTTGGGTTTAACATCGTCGTCTCTCTACCATAGGTAAGTCACACAAGATTTACTATCCCGCATAGAAAGAGAAAATAATAAGAGTAGTCGTCATGGTGATCAATCCATTCCGCACCCAAATAATTACCTTGTATATGGTTTAGCGAATCTCGCAGTCTAACACTTGGTCATCTTACAAGCATTGCAGAAATTCCTCTTGTTCATGAACTGGGTTCAGATAAATCCATGGTTCTGCACGCCAAACAAAACATCTATCGTTTTTCCTTACAACACTCAGGTTTGCGCAAACTACTATAAAACGTGTACTGGTGAACTACAACTTCCTCCAGGGTTCTTCCTTCAACAATATTGTGCTTTCCTGTTGTAAGATCCTAGCACATGAGGTTAGCTTTGAACTCATCATTGGTTGCATCCATATTTATTCGAGTCTTGAAATTAGTATCCATTGTAGTGGCTTCTTCAGTGTAGGATGAGGATGAGGGGGAATAGGATGTAGAGAGAGATATACCCATACAAACATCACACTAGTTTTGAAAATATAAATTTTGATGTGTAGCTCTCGGTAAAACAATAAATGACCGCTCATAGAAACAATCTAACGGTAGAAACTTGGATCTTTCAGGTCTTCAAGTCTTCAATGTCGGTAGCTTCAATTTTGCATTGTTGAAGCAATCTTCATATCGTCGAATCACTTGCCAAGTTATTCTTGTTGTTGTTATGTCTCCTTCAGTCTTGAAGCATAATTAATAGATGGGGGGTCTAATGAAACGTAAACTTATTTTAATCGCGAAAGAAAAACGAAACATAACAGACCACAACAATCAATAAACCACTTAAAAGACACACCACACCAGCAAACCTAGAGTAAGGTCATATGTACAAGACATACGATCTCATCATACTACGCGCAATTCGTTTATCTAAATTAGCATAATAGTGGTGGTCTGAATCTAAGCTTCATCCTTCTCAACTAAGATGATCTTGAAGATCCTCTCGTAGTGTCAAAGATTATGGACCTTTATAGGATACTCCTTCTAGTTCCGGTGGTTGTAACTTCAATTGATCACGAGGTTGATGATGTACTTCTCAAACTCACGTCTTCGGGGGCATAAGCAAATAGGATGGTCAATTTACATTAAAACAAGAGAAGAAGTTTAGAAGATGAATAATAGACGAGAGATGCTAGTGGAGAGAGTAAGTAATTAAAGAGTGATAAAATATTTTTGTTCCTATGCCTTTTCCTATCCATTTTTAGGGTCACGACCTACAGTCAGCATGGGCTCTGATACCGTCTGTAACGACCCGATTCACTAAGAATCCAAGTCTCTGTGCATTCTGTGCTAGTCCCTAGATCAATAGCTAGCACACACAATACATGATGTAATATGAAGAATAAACCACATGTCATATATATTACATCGAAGATCCAGTATTACAATTAAGCATACCTGCATAGCTTAAGGCTAGCTCACAAATAAAATACAGAGGAAAAACAATATTGAGCTTCGTGGCGTCCAATAACTCCACCGACACAGTTGAGTATAGACATAGTAACCCTACATCGCATCACTTACTCGTCGTACACAATCCTGCAACACCGAAGGTTACAGCCCGACAACAGGTCAGTACATCTGATTTGCACGGCAAGCCACACGAAAAAGTATATAATAGACCTACATCTACATGCAAGGTAAGTCAAAGGAAGGCTTATGGTTTTGTTTTGCAGAAAGCTGGTTTTTCCAATCTACCTAAGTCAAAATTTAAGTTCATCTTACTACTTATGGTTGAATCGGGCTACACCAGTTCCAACCCACCCTTTATTAAATCTTTCCCACTCAAGTTTTATTAAGGTGATTAATCTGTCAAGATCCTCCAGTAACAATAATGTCTAGTAGCTCTAGGTTGTCCATAACCGGGGACACGGCTAATCATGATCAGTTTGTACGCTCTGCAGAGGTTTGTACACTTTCCCCACTGGACTCAACCCGAAGATTGAGTCAAAATCTTTCAGAAGAGGTCACCTCCACCCTTTGGTAGCCGCTACACCTATCATATCTACATCTTCTAGCTACCAGGGCCAGGCTCCCCACAACGTACTCAACTATGCCAGAGCCCATATAGCCAGTGGTTGTACACGGAAGCTACTAGTCACTAAGTCTGTCCGATCTTTTTGAGCCTGGATGGAGCCCACTTAGGGTGCACTCTCATGGGCGCATTGCCTTAGATAAGGTGCACGACCCCATGAGGCCTTCCCTCCATACCATAAACAACCATTAGGGGTACAACCTGGTCTCGCCTTACATAAGGTACGAGCCCTCAGGAAGCACTCCCTTCCCGTCCAGAGGTGAATTCTATTTAATGTTTGCTAGTCAAATTATTAAATCCTCACCTAAGTCAATGTAATCTCAACCGATCCCCGTCTACAAGCATAGAAATATAAATAGCAAACCCGAGCTTGGGCGAAAAAGAATACAGGATGAGATCATATGGCTATCCTACCAGGTTTGCAGCAGTAGTAATATATTGTGCAAAAGTGTGGAAACTTAACTACGTGTATGATAAACTACAGATCACTACGAACGTGTAGGAAAAATAATCACCAAAAACCGACTTACGGTTTAGAAGATACGGCCAAATGAAAATTGATCAAAAATCTGCCCAAATAAATGTATTGTGCCATCTCAGCAAATTAGATGCTGCCACTTGGCGTGACCTGAATAGCCGATACCCCTTCGCTAGAATAGAGTAATGACCGCTGGATTAAGTGACAATGGACGATTGGATTTGGGCCACGCTTCAAGGAAAAAAAAATCGAAGAGCACACCGTGTACAAGAAGGAGCCAGAACGTAACTAGAACACGTTGCACCTTCCGATGATGATTAAGACGGATCCGGTGACTATCCGGCAGAGAAAAGATGTCTACGGCGTGAGAAATACCGAGACGACCGCGATGGTACTGTCGGAAGTGGTTGCCGGGTTTTAGTTCGACCACGGTAATGGCGTGAACCCGGTGCTCCCGGTGAACTCGGGCGACGCATGAAGTTACGAACTAAACCATGAAACTTAGTGCAGGTTCAAGAGGTGCAAACGGAGACGTCGGAGATGCACTGAGTATGAAGAAATCTCCAATCGAAGGCGACGGCCATGGCGATATCTAAACTCGGCGGCGGCGTCTTGGCTTGAGGAAAAAAGAAGGAAAAGAGTGGCAGGGGCTGTGGTGTACTTAGATAAAGGTTCAGGACAAGGCGGAAAGATCGGAATCGATCAAATCGTTCGATTTTCAGTTAGTTTGGATCGGGTCTATGTTCTTATTGAACACGTACGTACAGGAGGTTACCCACGTACATGAAAAAAGAACTTAAAAGGAGGGAGGGTTCCTCGGCTGGGCCTTAGGATGGATACTGGGCCGCTTCTGGCTGGTGAATGTGTGTGTTCGCCCGTGGGCGAGAGAAAATGGGCTGGGCCGCGACGCTGGCCTGCTACAGATCTATTTTCCTTATCTATTTCCACAGAAAATAAAATCTGGATAAAACAAATATGAAGGAGATTCCTAAAATCACCAAAGTATACTGAAAATTATTTCTAATAACATACCACACACACAAACTTATTCTCAACCCAAAATTAAAATGAATTTACTATAATATTATTTTAGGACTTATAAATATTCCCTAAAATTGATATAGTGTTATAAATAATTTCCAAAATAATTTTAAACTCCAGATAAAATCAAAGTAATATTGAAAACATTTTCTAAATCTATTAACATATTAAAGGAGTCATATTACCTTCTCTCCTTTTAATTTGTTGGATTTGTTTTAAATAATAAATTCCAAAACACCAATAATGAATATTAGGGAAAGTCCTTTTATTCCCTCTCATTTTAATATTCATTTAAACTCAAAAAAAAGTTTCAAATCCTAGTGAAAATCAATCATATCAAGCAAACAACCATTATTATAATTTATTTATTAACATTCCCAAATTTGGAAATTTTTGGGATGTTACACTTGTCTTGGGGAGCTCATCGTAAAACTCCCGACAAAGCTAGGAAAACACAAGGAATCACCCTTTGGCAGAGAGAAACCCACCTCAAGGGTAGGAGAGGAGCGTAGTATAGGGAATCTTTCGAGGAGGATCTTCTAGTATTGTGTTTAGCTCCACCACCAGTAAGAAAGATCAAACAAGCAGGAGTAGGCTATTACGTTTCCGGATGGCTTGAACCTAGGTAAACCCCACTGTTTACTCGCACTACCTCACCATTATCAGTTCCGTTTCAAAATCCATGGCATCCTCCAAGAACAAAGAGCATGCGTAGCTCTGGATACGCTTTCTGCCAAGGAAAACAAGAGGAGGGAGGCGTGAGAGGGGCATTCTCCAGAACCATGTCACGCTCATCCCCCGACAGCTGGTACTAGAAGGAGGGCCGGCTTACCCTCGGCCGTAACGTTCTTTTTTCTTGTTTTGCATATCACTTTGTTGTCACCAACACATCAAAGCACATGCGATAGAAATTGGTGTATGCACATCCCAAGAGGAGGAGCTTCCTCTGAAGACAGCGAGGTTCAACCCCAAATCCCGAGCTCAAGCCATCGAAGATAATTTTAATAGGGGAGATTATCATATGGATTGACCTACCCTTACGGGTAATGACTTGTCCATCGAAATATCTCCCTAAGGACAATGGATTTATTATTCCTGGGGGCTAATCAGCGCTCTCGGATGATCACTTCTTGGTAATTCGTCGATAATTCCCGGAGGGAGATATCCAGATGGTTTTCTGCAAACTGGATGTTTATTCTCAGAAATCATCGGACGCCTCCTCCTGGATACCTGCCTGGATCTAGGAGAGGGCTATCTCATTATTCCTGGATATTGATTTCAAGATGATTTTCTTCGACCCAGATGTTTATTCCTAGAAAAATATGCAATCCGTGACCGTTTGGGATCGTTGCTATGTTCTCACCGCACCATCGAACAAGACTGCGACAAGCCTATGTCGTTCACCAACACCTATTTTTCACAAAGATCCCAGACTCAAGTAACTGGCCCTGCTCCGCGCAGCCGGCGAGGGTTGTTCCATTGGCCTGTCCGATGAACCCAACTTGAGTAGCTTGAGGGGGATGACCAACCCATGCATGATTATTACCACGCATAGGAAGTTTTGCACCTGCCCAGGAAGATTTCGCTGTGATGAGTTCTATTAGAAAGGATCCATCCATCCTGTGGTGAGCAGGCTGGAGTTTCCGTCAAGCATCCGTGCGAGCGGATGTACTAGTTTTCCGTAAGACTCGTCCGGGAAAGTTGGCAAAACTCGGACCCAGATCCGAGGTATCCTTTTTTAGGACACCAACATCACTTGGGAAACCAAGTGAGGCTTGTGAGAAGGTGACCCTTTCCGAGCTTCCATGCTTCCGGGAAGCATCTTTCGGACAAGGAAAATGAGGAGTGAGGCCTTCGCAGCCTTACCTCCCGTTAGCTTTCCTCCTGAAACGCACCTACCTCACGCATGGATCCAGGAAGGAAAGACACTGTGTCTAAGCTGTGAAACAGGTCAAGAATTACTCCGAAAAGAGAATGCACGAAGGCCTTCCCCATTTACCCTCAACAATGGTGAACTGTGTGGCATGCATGAGTAAAGGAATGGCTAGGTAAGTTCTCGGACACTGTATTCGTTAAAACTCCCTCAGGAGGTTTTCCAAAACCAAAATACAGCTCAAGTCCCTGGATCGACTAAACACATTTTTGCAATACTAATGGGTTGGCTACTTCACAATTCCGGGTGCATGTACAAGTGACTACCCGGTAAGTACAAGTGCAGGATCAAAATAAAAACACCCAGCAGGTGGGCAATGGCGATCCTCCCAGATCATCCCCGACGGTGACGCTTCGATGCCATCAGCGACCGCCATCACTGCTCCCGCCAGTGACAGCTTCAACCCCAAGGAAGACTTGGGTGATGTCCCAGGTGCCAGACTCGCTGGAGCCACTGGTGACGATCTCTGCACAACAGTCCATGCAGATCCCCCACGGATGGAAGATCTTCAGCCACAGCGTTTCCTGACCGTTGTACCGGAACGAGATGCACTGGAATGGATGGATGTTGCACCAGCGGGTGAACATCTGCCACCCCTGGTCCATGGACGTGGCCCCGTCTCCTCTAAAAAATGTGGCCACTCAAGCCGCACTATCGGGGCATCCATCTACTTGCGCCCCCCATCGCCTGCGCGAACGGATCGGGAAAATGGATCCAGCTGCACAAGGGCTCGACCAAGCCCACGAAGAACTAACGGGCCGCAATCCCTGAGTGTGCTCGGGAAGGGAAGAAGAAGATGGCCCTCCGGATCTTCCTCGACCACGGCTGCGAAAAACCGTCAAGTCTCAACGAACGACCGCGTCGCGACCATGGCCCATGGCACCACTGCGCACCCCCAGCATTGCCTCAGCGGCCGCCTCCAAGGTGTGAGAATGCATTGGGGCGCAATTGGGAACGAGAAGGAGGACTCGAGGGAAGACCAGAGAAGGTGGAGGCCTGCTCCTCCTGATTTCCCCCATCACTTAGATACCACAATGGGACCACAGGGGAGTAATTTTTCTACCTTTGTCAGAAAATTGATTACTAGGGTGTTATCACTGCCCCACCTCGAGTCTTACCCTCTTTTGCAGGATATCATCATCATCACCCATCAAATCCAACTGGCAGCCTGGCACATGGAAGGGCCTGCGATGTACAAGTGATAAGACATCCATTGTGTAGATTATGACGCCTTCCTAGACAAGTCGACTCCGACTCTGAGAAAGACAACCGTCGCAGCCGAGCCTGGGGGCTAATATCGGTAACCTGGAACCGGGGTGTCCCGTTTACCTATCCCTGGCAGTACCTTTTCGGACCATCTATCGCGGGAATATCCCACGTCTAGACCTGGCTTGGAGACAAAGCCGGTCGAATGACAAGAGCCGGCTTGCGGAGAAGAAAGTCGGACAAAGGAACCAAGATGGAGTCCACCTAACTTGGAAGATACGAAAAGCTACAAGACTTAGAGTAGGACCTGGATTGATATTCGAATTGTAATAAAAGAATAGACTAGTTTGTATCCTACTAGGACTCTACAAGTAAGCCTCCCCCTTCCGCCTATATAAGGAGGGGCAAGACGCCACAAGGAGCGCAAAATCAACATACCACAATAGGCTCTAGATAAAAGATTAGTCCCGAGTCATCTAAACCCGGGAAACCTAGACACAACCGTAGGAGAGCCGGCGACATGCCAGAGACTTCCCGTGAGCAAAGGAATAAGACCTAGCCACAAACAACATGTAGGGCTTTTAACGGACGATGTTTCCCGGGGCCCGAAGCTGTATAAATCGTGTCTCTCTCTTGTGATTTTCTTCCTCCTCGTACACCTGTAGCAAAGGCCGCATAATCAAGTCCAACTCTACGGACATCTGCCGTGACTTTCCCACGACAGTTGGCGCCCACCGTGGGGCCTACGCACAAGGGTGTTGACATCTTGGAGGAAGTCCTCACAGGGATCGAGAAAGTCGTGATCGGCCGGATGAACAAGAACTGGCACGACGAATCTAAATCAACAAATCGACAATCCGCCGACTCTGGAAGGACTCAATCTGACCCGGGTGCATTGCAACCTTGGTTTATCCAACATCTACATCAAGATCTACATCAAGCTCCTGGAGAAAACAAGAAAAATTTCGAGCGTGCGCCTCGAAACTCAACTTCAGCATTGAGCCTCACGTGCAGCCTGCAGGATAGGAAGAATGTCTGTGTTGAAGAGTCTACGGAAAAAATTATGACTCACCAAAAGAGATGAGTCTACGGAAAACATTCCGACTTACCAAAATAGATGAGTCTAAGAAAAAAAATTCGACTCACCAACAGAGATGAGTCCACGGAAAAATTCTGACTCACCAAAGAGACGAGTCTACGGAAAAATTATGACTCACCAAATTAGATGAGTCCATGGCAACGAAAAAAAAGACCAACCGCATAAAGAAAATTCCGGCTCTTTCATCGAGTCATCTGTAAAATCCTGGCTCAGTTTCCGGTTCATTGGAAAAATTCCGGCTCTTCCATTGAGTTTTAGGTCATTGGTAAAATCCTGGCTTAGATTCCGGTTCATTGAAAAATTCCGGTTCTATCATTGAGTTGCGGATCATCGGTAAAATCCCGGCTCATATTCCGGTTCATTGGAAATATTTCGGCTCTTCCGTTTAGTTCCGGTTTATTGGAAAATCACGACTCCCTTCAAGAGTTCCGATTTATTGGAAAATCTCGGCTCCACAATGAGATTCCGATTCATCCAAAATTCCGGCTCCTTGACGAGTTCCGACTCATTTAAAATTCGGGATCCTCAGTGATTCTCGGCTCATCAAAAATTCCGGCTCCTCGATGAGTTCCGTTTCATCAAGAATTCTGGCTCCTTTATGAATCCAGGATTATTACAAAATACCGGCTTCACAAGAAATCTCGGTAAGACTCGGCACTTCGGGAACCCAGAATTTGTCATTTTATGCATTGCACCTTTATTTTCATATCATGATGCATTGCATCTTATGCATACATATAAGTCGACTTTCGTCGCATCGGCTATCACCATACATATAAGTCGACTTTCGTCGCATCAGGCTATCGCCATACGCATAAGTCGACTTTCGTCGCATCGTCTATCGCCATATATATAAGTTGACTTTCGTCGCACTAGGCTATCGCCATATAATACATATATAAGTCGACTTCTGTCGCACTAGGCAATCGCCATATAATAGATATACAAGTCGATTTTCATCGCATTAGGCTCTCGCCATTTATAAAAGTCGATTTTCATCGTACTAGGCTTTTGCCAAATTTAAATCTAAAGTCAACTTTCCTCGCACTAGGCTTTTGCCACATCTAAAGCCGACTTTCCTCCCACTAGGATTTCTCCACATCAAACTAGTAGGACTCCAAATTCTACAAGTAGGTGGCAACGGCACCAGAATTTACTTCTAGCGAAGGAGTTGTCGTGGACCTACACACAGAAATAAAAAACTTTTCACCCAACGAGTACAAAGAGGTTTTCAATCTCTCCGGTCTTGTTGTTTAAAAAGGATCAAACACAAGGGTGGAAATAGTGGTGATTGCAACTGTCAGTAAATAAATCAGTAAAGAGTTGAGCTGTAAACAGTGGTGAAAATATTGAACGGGGTTCCATGATGTTCACTAGTGATGTCTCTCTACCAAAAGACGATAAAATAGCTAAGATGGGTAAAAAAATTACAGATGGGAATTGCAAAAATTATAATCACACCACAAAGATAATTATGCTGCAAAGAAAGTTAGAGGCTCAAAAGTATGGGCACTACGCCAAGACAAGTAGACCGAAATCCAACTGCATCTACTCACTCATCATCCACCTTGAGATATCTATTCAGAACATCTCGCTAGTATTATGTTGCTAGCCCCACCCAAAGTGTAGACCCAAAGCAACAAATAATTGCATTAACAAACTTTCCGTAAGGTAAACAATCCTTGCAACAGTGGTTACGAGCACCGTTGTTTTCTCCCTGGTGGCAACAACGCATCCCCTAGTCTCATGTTTCTGTCACTCAAGCTAGACATCAGGGGGCATGGATCCACAATCAAGCATAAGTAGTAAAAAGAAATGGAGAACATGCAAGAATTACTCAAGAACAAAATATAAAAGGAGCACCAAATATATAACTCATCACAATCTAAACATAATCTCATAATCCATCGGATCTCAACAAACTTAGCATAGCAACAACAGGAAAATTACATAGATGCCTTGATCATGTATGGCAGCTAAGAAGGGCTAAGAATTGAAGCATAAGATTGGACAGAAGACATCACATAGCTACTGGTAATGGACTCATGGTCCAAGGGGGACTACTCATAGCACATCCTGGAAGCGCTCATGGTGGTGGGGAAGCTCCCGAAGGTCAATCCTCCCTCCGGCAGGGTGTCGGGAAGAGGTCTTTTGGTTCTCCTTATCTTTGAATCGAGGCGGCGGTGGAACAGAGGTGAAAATCGCGATGCGGGGCTCCTCTATAGGGTTTTCGGAATGAGCAGTAAATATAGGCCAATGGGGGGCACCAGGGGGTGGCCCCTCCCCCCAGGCGCCCTATGGCGCGACCTAGGGTGGGGTCGCGCCCCTTGGATGCCTGGGAGGGAGTGGCCCCCCTCTGGTCCTCCTTCAGTTATTCTCGAAGCTTCTGTTGCGCGGATTTTTTACATATTTTTGTTGGAATTTTTGGAGCTCTGTAAATATGGGTAAAAACCTGCAATTCACAGACATCAGTAGACAGAAACTGGCACTGGGTGCACTGAGTTAGTAGGTTAGTCCAAATATGTGTAAAAAGGTATGAAAGTGTAGCAATACACATAGCAATGTCACCTAAAAGAGCTTGGAACAGGAAGAAATTATAGATACGTTTGGGACGTATCAACATCCCCAAGCTTAATTCCTGCTCGTCCTCGAGTAAGTAAATGATAACACACATAATTTCTATGGTGACATGCTAACACACATATAGAACTTCAAAGTAAAGCAAGTAAGATATGCAATTAAAGTCAAGATAATAACAAGCAAGATTCTATATCTAGTATTGAAACTAGCAAAGTAAGAGCATAAAGGTGCAAGAGCTCTTGTTGTCCTTGACTCGAATGTCTCCAAATGTTGTTTGCGTGCAAGAAGTGGGAGATGGGTTTAGAGCATAAAAATAATATATAGTTTAATGGAGGACTCAATCTACTAAAACTTCACACTTGGTCTCCTTCGGAATCTTATTTTGAGTCATCCCCAGACCACTAGTCAGGCACAAGTCAAACTGATCCTCTCCCTTTCGACTAAAACTTCACACTTGGTCTCCTTCGGATGAGCGTAAGCAAGATATGTTGGCACTTAGGATGGCAAAGAGAAAAATGATGGGGAAGGAAGTCAAAAAAATGTGCGAAAGGATCACACCAATCAGGAAAGTCATAGGAGAGAGATAGCTAAATAATATATATGATGTCAGGAGTGGGTATTGCCATGCAACGGATGCACATATGAGCTAAGGTATGCTCTCCAATGGAACTAGTGGGTGTGCATCCAATTTGCTTGCTCATGAAGACCTAAAGCTCTTTTGAGGAGGCTCATCCTTGGAATATTCAAGCCAAGCTCTATTGTATAAGGACCCCACATAGTTATGCATTAATGATATGAATATCTCTATGGATTACAAATATGACAATGGAGTACTGTAACAGCCCGGAAATTCCACCCTAATTAAAAAATTTGTTTGTTGCGTTGCTGTGATGATTGCCTGTATTGTTTGCAGTATTTGTTTCATCGATTTTTTAAGCGGTGAATACCCCTCTTCTTTCTCGTAGCGGATGCGGGACCGACCCTTTTCCACCATGGCACACAACCTTTGCGACACCGGGTTTCACCCGAGCACCGTCGCAACTCCCGGCACAGGACCAACCATCACCATCGGCGGGAAAAACCCCATTTATATTTAAATGGATTATTTTGTCGGGCGGTATTCCACGTTCTCAGTTTGGTGTGAAACGTTGTAGACGACGTCAGTTCGATGATATGAGGCGGTGTTCTGAATTTCGTGCGATTCCAACTTCGTTTGATAGGTGAACGATCGGATGTGCCAGGCATAGTAGCCGGTGTAATTTCGTGGGCGTATTTATAAAAATTCACGCGGGCAGCCAACCGGCATACAATATTTCCCTCTTATCTATTAAATCTAGCCCACCTGGAAAACGTAGCCCAACACCAGCCGACCTAACCCCTCTATATAAGCCAACACCCCTCCTACCATTTTTGGGCAGAAAAACCAAAGCCTGATTAGATTTTCCCCTAACCCAGCCACCCACTAGAAATCGACAAGCCCCCTTCCAAATTTGGCTAGCCCTAGCCCCCACCTCAATTTCCATGAAATACTAATCCCCACCTCTCCATCAGATCTGGACAGCAGCTCCTCGATCTGTGCAACACCTGGTTCTCCCGTGCAGCACCCCCTGCCCGAGCGCCCGAAGCAGCCATGGAGCTCCTTCCCCCGTGCTCCTCCAAACCCGATGCACGCTGCCGCCACCAACCGCGCTCTGGCAGCCGACCACCACCCCACGCCGGTGCAGTCCCTCCTCTCCCGGCGCCCCTTATCCTCTTCTCCCTCCTCCCCTCATCTCTTTCAATCTCTCCCAGCATGGAGGCTGCCATGGCAGGCCCGAGGAGGAGCCATGCTCGCCGCGCCGCGTTTCCCCAGCACGTCGTCGGCCAAGACCCGTCCAGGATCCGTCCGGATCCGCCGCGCCTCCTCCGTTCCCGGCTGTCCTCGCCCCAGCGTGCACCACAACCTCGCCAGAGGAGCCGGCCAGAAAGCACTGCAACCGCCGTCCCGGGATCGAGCGGGATCCTGAGCTCCCCCGGACATCCGGGAAGCGCTCATGATGGTGGACAAGTTCCCGAAGGTCAATCCTCCCTCCGGCAGGGTGTAGGGAAGAGGTCTTTTGGTTCTCCTTATCTTTGAATCGAGGCGGCAGTGGAACAGAGGTGAAAATCGCAATGCGGGGCTCCTCTCGAGGGTTTTCGGAATGAGGAGTAAATATAGGCCAAAGGGGGGCACCAGGGGGTGGCCCGTCGCCCCAGGCGCCCTGTTGGCGCGGCTTAGGGTGGGGCAGCGCCCCCTCCCCGCCTGAGAGGGGGTGGCCCCCTTGTAACACCCCTAGTGTTAGTGCTATAGTAATCACTCTCTTAATACCCAGTCCCTGTGATTAACCAGGTGTTGATCACCTTGATTCAAATTCACTAGTCAAATTCAAACTCAATTGGGAATTCCAAAACAAAGTGGAAAGTAAAGCTAAGCCGAATATTGTGCTACCAGTTTTATCAATTGTCTAAAAGTCAGTAGATCATATTAGAATAAAAATGGGGATTTATTAAAGTGTTTTAGTAATTTAAACATTTCAAACGGTGCTAAATAACCCCATTTAATCCCTATTAAAATAAAACAAAAATGCAAATGATTTTATTAAATACCTCAACTTTTTGTGGCATCACTATATGTTATAAAACTAGTTTGGTACTGGTTACATTTTTTTAATAAATTTTAATGGTTGATAAGTGAAATAGAACAGATTGAATTGAATAATAGGTAATGCAAGAAATTGGAAAATGCCTAATCGTTTCCTAGTGCAAGGCCCACACAGGGCCCATCCCATCCCGTCCCCTATTTTCTTCCACCTCCCGCTACAGTGGCAGGGAGGCCATGGCGTGGAGGACATCCACGGCCACCATGGCCGGATGGCTACCACGTGCCCTCCCCATCGCTATATGTGTGTCCAATAGAAACCCTAGACCGCCCTCGTTCGTTCCCCTCCCGTTCCCCATCGTGCCCCCTCCTCCTTTGCTCGGAATAGAGCTCCAAAGATGGTGTGTTGATGGTGCTCGTCTTCGGCATTGACGCGGCCAACAAGCTCCCCGGCGACCGGGAGGTTGTCCAGGCCCTTCCTCGCCGTCGACTTTCTCACCCCGGGCATCTTTCGACTGTAGCGGCATTGGAAGCTCGACATCGCCGCCGTCTTCCTCAGCCATGGCCGCCGACGCCCTCATCGTCGCGCCGCGAGCTCCGGTCCCCCCCAGCCTCCACGAGCGCGCCTATGGAACCGCTGTGAGCCTCCACCTCGATTCCCTTCTCTTCCCCGTCGATTCGCCGCCGTGAACCAGCCCTCCCGTCGACGCTGTGCCGCTCGGGCCACCATGGCTGGGAGCCCTTAGCGTGAGTGCCCGAGCGGGTCTGCTCGCCGCGCGCCGCACCTGCCGCCGTGCGCTGCGCCGTGCGTCGTCCTGTCGCCGTACCCGCGCCCCCGCCCCTCCTCGCCACGCCGGTCCGGGCGACGTCCCCCAGCCGCGGCTCCTGACCATGGCCGCCGGAGCTCCTTGCTCCTGTGCGTGACCGAGCTGCAGGCATCGATGGACACCCCCTGAACACTCCCAGACCCCTGTGTGCACCTCCCTGGCAGCCTTCAACAGCTCTCCGTGCTAGGTTGTGGCCGGCTATCCCAAAGAACGCCCATGATCTCCCCCGTGCTGCCTCCGTCGCTGCTATGTATCTGCCAATTCTTCAGATTATGGACACTGAAGATTTATCCAGTTTCGTCAGATCCAGAGTAGCGCCTTATCTCTTATTCATGTAGTTACAGTGTTGCATTTTGTTAAGATCCTTCGCGCTCGTGCTTTGCATCCAGCACATGCTGGGTTTGAGTCCCTCCCGGGACATTAAAACCTTCTTTTTTTATTTGTTTTTGCACCGTAGCACAGCTTGTTTCTTCCTTGGCAGTCTCAAAATCCACATCAAACAAACTTCAAAATGATTAAAAATTATAGATCCCGAAACTACACATGCTAAGGATGATTTCATTACATTGGACCAACTAAAAATTAGGCATTGATTGATCATAATAAATCTTGAAAAAATCTACTTTCTATTAAAACATAAACTCTCACACTTAGCAAATTTTTTCAAGTCAGTAGCACTATCTTAACCACTTCGTTAGCCCAAAACATTGTGTTATTGACTTTTATTAATAATGCAAATGATATGGGCATGTTGTACACATAACCAGGTTCAAATAATTTCTTGGGCATATATTTTGTTTGAGGCATAATTATTTAGTTAATAAATTCACAAATGGGCTAAAAAATAACAAATTCTCAGGCTTAGTTATTTTAGAGAAATTCACTTAGACTCTATGACACATGGGGCCCACTGGTCAGTTGACCAGGTCAAAGGCTCCAGCCTATGACATGTGGGTCCCCTCTGTCAGGTTGACTTGGTCAACTTTACTATTTTGGATAATGCTACTTCAATAATAAAAGAAAATCCAGTAATTCTATAAAAGCATTTAAATATTATAAATTCAATATCTTTTAAACCGTAACTCCGATGAAAATAAATTGTATATGAAAGTTGATCAAAATAATATTACGAATCCAAATATGCTACTCGTATAACCACCACATCCCTCTAACATACCGAACACGGAACATATCCCTTTCGGTCATCTGTCTGTCAGATGACCGGAGCCGGTAAAACTTTTGGGATGAAAATGTTCTGTAAATGAAAGCTGTCCAGAATGAATCAATGAGCATGGATACACTATCCACATGTCTGTCAGATGTCTCTAACACTGCAGACAGGGAACCTTCCCCTCCGGATCATCTGTTCGGTAATCATCCGATACCGATGAGTCATCCCCGGATGAATTCCCGCTCCGACCAAAGCACATTGCACTGCGTTAGTTCATCCCTAGCATAACGTATTTCCATTTATTGAATTTGTATTGCTATTATTGCCGCCTATTTATTGTTTCTTCCCCCTCTATTATTGTCCGATAGTCTCGACGTCCGCTGCCGATGACCTTGTGATCGACTACTTCGTCGACGACCCTACCCCTACCGTCGAGCTTCCAGGCAAGCAGATCCATTCTCTTCCCCAGATATCGCCTATCTTTTCCGTACATTTCTTGCACTAGGCATTGTTACTGCTGCTGCTCCGATTAGAATCCTATTCAATTGCATAGCCTGATTTTTTTGCCCATTGATGTACCTTCCTTTATCCTATGCTGCATATTATAATTATGCATTATTCAGCAGTGAGCCCTGCGCATTGTTAGCTAGGATTAGATAGCGGGCCGTAACCACTCAGGGGAGTGAACACGGATACAATATATACAACTGCACAGGTACGGTACAATGCAGACGCCGCCTAAGGACCCCTAGCTCGGCTCTGCCGAGCCACCATCAAGTGTGAGCTACCGAGGAGTAATCCTCGTACCTCCACTCGTTGCTGACTCCGTATAGCCGCTCTAGGTACCTAAGCAACGATTGTCCTTAAGGTAAGAAGTCGGGCGACACAACGGTGCCCGCGAGCGGTATTGCGTCGGGAACGACAGGGAGGGTACGATCGACGTTACTAGCGTGCTTGGCCCCTGCTCGTATCTCGCGAGAGTTACCAAACTACGAAAAGTTGAGCTCTACCAAGAGCACACGCGAGACAAGGTAAGGAGACGGTTCACCTTGTTGGTAACCGTAGTGACTTGGTGGGACGACAGGGAAGGCACTGATGTACTGGTGGTCCTGACTGCTGTCATTGACCGCAGGCAGTTAAGTCGAGGCAATGATAACGGTTGCCACGCAGGTTAATTAAAATGCTAAATGGTTTGGCGGATGACTTGAGAGGCCGCAAAGGCTTGTACGCACTACCTACACGTGGGATAAGGAGTGTGGGCTCCCCTGCATCGTAGTCTCGTTCGAGGGTCTTCAGACGTCAGCAGTATCGCGGGCTGATTGCCGGGAAGTGGTAATGTCTTCTCTTGCTCGAGCGGTGTATTTGTGTTTGCTTTGATTTTGCTTCATCGGCCAGTCACGCACCGTGGAGTACGTTCGGGTTAGGGTCCAAAGCCCGCCGTACATAGGATATAGTCCGGAGGATGACCTCTTTGTTGATTGCTGAAGGATGGGCTACTTTGTGTCAGATAGCTTCGGTGGGGCGTTCCCTAACAAGGTGTACGCCACCCTGGAGATCCGTGCGTCGTAGTCACGCAAGTGCACCCCTGCAGGGAAGATTAATCTATTCGAATAGCCGTGTCCACGGTAACAGGACGCTTTATGCTGAAGCTGGATCTTACCACTACAAAGTACTAGTATTAAACTATATGGTTCTTGGTTTTCTTCCTCGCTGGGAAGTCGAGGAGGGGAACTCGGAGACATTATTATTATTACTTATTACAACTTACCATTATACAATGCCGCAGCAACTTCTGCTGCATTGTTATTACATTCATGTTACTGAACTGCTGGCTGTTTCTCTTCTCATGCTGCAAGACACGTCGGAAGATGCTAGTCTTCGATAGGCCTAGCTTCTTACCCTTATTCTGATTTCTACCTTGCAGTCTACTATATACAGCGTCCCCTTCCAGTTGATACAAATGCATAAATGCTTAGTAGTTGACATAAGACTCGCGGGTATGCTAGATACTCACCTTTCCTTTATTTCCCCCTTTATGTTTTTCCTGATCGGCCGCTGCAGTCGACATTGGAGCCTTGGAGTGCAGGAGCAGGAGATCCCCGATGCCGACCACCGCAACATGAAGATCCCCGATGCCTTCTACGACGTCGAGTTTCCCCGTTGAACAGGAGTAGTTTGGAGGTTCCCAGGCAGGAGGCCTCGCCTTTTCGATCTTGTATTATTTGTGCTAGCCTTCTTAAGGCATCCTTGTATTCCTGTGTCTGTACTGAGATACTATTGCTTCCGCTAACTTTGTGCTCTCGAGCTTTTGTATTCGAGCCCTCGTGGCCCCTGGCTTGTATTAAACAGCTTGTATTTTTTTGTAGAGTTGTGTTGTGATATCTCACCGTGAGTCCCTAATCTCGATCGTGTACCTTGCGTGTATGATTACTGTACACGATCTGATTTTGGGGGCGTCACAAGTTGGTATAACATTCGACTGCCTGTAGGAAACCCCCTTCCAACTCCTTGGTCGAAGTCGAGTCTAGTCTTTGCAAAACTACTTTACTAACAGTGTCGTGTGGCTTATCGGCCCAGGTCGCAAGACGGGATGGAATTAGGATCTTTTCTCCGCACCTTTACTCTGGGACTCTGATCTCTCTTCTCTTTCGGGTTAAAGATTTTGCTAACTCTGACATTAGGTTCTCGTGACTACTTCCTCCCGGAGAGCCCCTCGTTACAGATGATCGCTTGCTTCACGAGAAGATTCCGAAGATTACTCTCAGATAAACTTCCCGAGACCATATGTGCTGATCACCCTTACAATTCACTGCCACTGATAAGTCCGTGTGTATAACCACATACACCTTCCGTTCATCCATTCTATCCCAGTTTCTCTTGTGTTCACAAGATGCATCGAAATACTTTTCGTTGTTTCGAGAATCCTTTGATCCTACTGCCTTGAAGCTTCTTTTCACCATGCGGATTATTCCTCACCTTTATCGAGGATCCGTTCATCCTAAGTTGCATGTGATTCCCAAAGTACTTTGAAATACTATTCGATCTCGCGACAATCCTCGGCAGCCTACTGCTTTGGAGATTCTTCTTACCTGCTTGCACTATGATTAATTCCGTTTGTCTTGTGGTCTTCGATGACCTCCCTTGACCTTTACATTCCAATCTGTTGAATCATCATGTGCGCGAATGCACGCAGTCATCGGTTAACCCTATGAATTCATTCTACCGACTCAGATGTCATTCCGGACATGAGTTGGATCTCGGTAAATCAAACCTGAATTTTTTGACCGTCAAGCTTATATTCAACTTGTCCATGTTTGATCGATGTATCTGAATCTGGTACACTGTTATGGAAATCATAATTCCTTTTTACTTAAGCATCGAATTATTCAGATGCTCCTATCATCCGATGCCTTTGTATTCTTTCTTCTTATGGTTGAGTACCGATACTCACCCCAGATTCTCTGTACGCCTTCTGACCTTTTTTTGGGGGATTGTTACCTGCTGTCCCCTTGTGTCCTAAATCATTGACGAGCTTCGCCTGATACGGAATACCTTTGGCGAACGGTATCATGTGGTCCGTGTCATCGGCCTTCTTCTTTCAAACTTGTATCTCTTGTTCCTGTTGTTTGTCGTATAGATTCGTAAAATGTCCCTATGGGTTGTATCTATGCTTCATCCATCTGTGTGAATCCATGAACTTCTACGGGTCTTACTCTACTGGTGTTATGCCAGATAGAATTTTGAACTCTAAAAATTCATCGACAACGAGAAGTGAATGAGAGGCTATGCATTGAAGAAGTGGGAGTCGACCCTGAACCTTTGTGTTCATGCCCATGGATACTATGTAGAACTTATCATGAAAGCTTCTCGTAAAGATATTTAACCCCCTTGGTATAAATTCGTCTACACCTATGATCCACCATTCTACCTCGAGTATTAGCCCCTGGTATCTCGAGGATATCGTGCCATTGCACCACCTTTTAAAGAATTTTTGCAGAAGGAATACTTCTCGTCGATTTTTGCCACTCCGTGGGTTCTGGGTCGTTGTCAACCGAGAACACCGAATACTTTTTCTTCACCATTCCGTTTGCTTGATGTGTTTGTTGTTCGATTGTATTTTATTGAAACCTTTTGACATGATGTGTCGTGGTCATCATCAACATTTTTCCTTCTTCCAAGTGTCAATTTAATTCATTGTGGGAAATACCATTCTTGCCCCTCGATGATTTGTGTCATCATTGACAACCCCCTTTGATTCCCTGCCAATACAAACTTGGTCATGTATATCTTGCTCTGTTTTATCTTGGGAAAGATATCCACCTGATACTTGTGTATCATCACATTTCCTTTCCTTTGGTCTGTTTAACCTTTCTTTGAATATAAATTATCCAAGCAGTGATAATTCCCTGCTGATGTAAACACTTCGGTGTACTACTTTGTTCGTACGACCTGTTACTACTGTTGATAACATTTCGGTAACCACCGATGGACGAGAACTTTGCCTATTGGTCCGCCTCGTCTTAACGAGCAGGAAAATGGTTCTCTTCGTCCCTCGCCCTTGGCACCGACGTTGTTGCCGACATAGCTCACAAGTTGTTCTCTGATTTACCTTGCAACTTGTTCGCATTGTTTTTCACCACCCTTCTTGTTCAATGTGGGCCCATAACCCACAGTTCCACAGGATCGAAACCTAACTCGCTTGTACCTTTTTATTCTCCAGATTATTCCTCTTGTTTGACCTCGTATGCAATTCACGAGTCCTCTACCTGGTGATATCCAGCTCGATACAGACTGGGTGCTTATGCCTGATGCTCTGGGCCCCTTTTCATCCTCCGTTATCATCGTCGAATGATTGCATATCTGCTTGAAAACTTCTCATGCCTTATTTTGTTTTTCTCGATGTATTCCCCTGAGTATAAACTCGGGAGATACTTTGTACCCCATTCCTTTGGACAATCTCGGTTTATTAACCTTGTAACGATCCGACCCCCTCATGTTTTCCTCCCTAACCTGTTGGTAGGTTCGATGCAGCCCCGAAGGAAGGATGTAAATACGTTGAGATGCACCGATGCAGAAAAATGAAGACATCAACGTGAAGGATTAACTTCTTTGAGAAGGGCAACATGAACCAGAAGATTCGCTAGCATACGTAACCAAAGCTTTACCCCTTCCACTACCTTTTAATTCTCGGGACGAGAATTCTTTGTAGTGGGGGAGATTTGTAACACCCCCAGTGTCAGTGCTATAGTAATCACTCTCTTAATACCCAGTCCCTTTAAGTAACCACGTGTTGATCACCTTGATTCAAATTCACTAGTCAAATTCAAACTCAATTGGGAATTCCAAAACAAAGTGGAAATTAAAGCTAAGCCAAATATTGTGCTACCAGTTTTATCAATTGTCTAAAAGTCAGTAGATCATATTATAATAACAATGGGGATTTATTAAAGTGTTTTAGTAATTTAAACATTTCAAACAGTGCTAAATAACCCCATTAAAATAAAACAAAAATGCAAATGATTTTATTAAATACCCAAACTTTTTGTGGCGTCACTATATGTTATAAAACTAATTTTGGTACTGGTTACATTTTTTTAATAAATTTTAATGGTTGATAAGTAAAATAGAACAGATTGAATTGAATAATAGGTAATGCAAGAAATTGGAAAATGCCTAAACGTTGCCTAGTGCAAGGCCCACACAGGGCCCATCCCATCCCCTCCCCTATTTTCTTCCACTTCATGCTACAGTGGCAGGGAGGCCATGGCGTGGAGGACATCCACGGCAACCATGGCCGGATGGCTACCACGTGCCCTCCCCGGCCCTATATGTGTGTCCAATGGAAACCCTAGACCGCCCTCGTTCGTTCCCCTCCCATTCCCCATCGCGCCCCTCCTCCTCTGCTCGGAATAGATATCCAAAGATGGTCGTTGATGGTGCGCGTCTTCGGCATTGACGCGGCTAACAAGCTCCCCGGCGACCGGGAGGTTGTCCAGGCGCTTCCTCGCCGTCGATTTCGTCACCCCGGGAATCCGTTCGACTGTAGCGGCACCAGAAGCTCGACATCGCCGCCGTCTTCCTCAGCCACGGCCGCCGACGCCCTTGTCGTCGCGCCGCGAGCTCCGGTCTCCCCCAGCCTCCACTAGCGCGCCTATGGAACCGCTGTGAGCCTCCACCTCGATTCCCTTCTCTTCCCCGTCGATTCTCCGCCGTGAACCACCCCTCCCATCGACGTTGTGCCGCTCGGGCCACCATGTCCGGGAGATCTTACCATGAGCGCCCGAGCGGGGCTGCTCGCCGCGAGCCGCACCAGCCGCGTGCGCTGCGCCGCGCCTCGTCCTGTCGCCGTAGCCGCGCCCTCGCCCCTCCTCGCCACGTCGGTCCGTCCGCTGTCCCCCAGCCGCGGCTCCTGACCATGGCCGCCGGAGCTCCTTGCTCCCGTGCGTGCCCGAGCTGCAGGCATCGATGGACACCACCTGACCACTCCCAGACCCCCATGTGCGCCTCCCTGGCAGCCTTCAACCGCTGTCCGTGCTAGGTTGTGGCCGACTGTCCCCAGGAACGCCCATGATCTCCCCCGTGCTGCCTCCGTCGCTTCTATGTATCTGCCAGTTCTTCAGATTATGGACACTGAAGATTTATCCGGTTTCGTCAGATCCAGAGTAGCGCCTTATCTCTTATTCATGTAGTTACAGTGTTGCATTTTGTTAAGATCCTTCATTGTGGTGTAGTGGTTCGAGCTCGTGCTTTGCATCCAGCAGATGCTAGGTTCGAGTCCCTCCCGGGACATTAAAACCTTCTTTTTTTATTTGTTTTGCACCGTAGCACAGCTTGTTGCTTCCTTGGCAGTCTCAAAATCCACATCAAAAAAACTTCACAATGAGTAAAAATTATAGATCCCGAAACTAGACATTCTAAGGATGATTTCATTACATTGGAGCAACTAAAAATTAGGCATGGATTGATCACAATAAATCTTGAAAAAATCTAATTTCTATTAAAACAGAAACTCTCACACTTAGCAATTTTTTTCAAGTTAGTAGCATTATCTTAACCACTTCGTTAGCCCAAAACTGTGTGTTATTAACTTTTATTATTAATGCAAATGACATGGGCATGTTGTACACATAACCAGGTTCAAATAATGTCATGGGCATATATTTTGTTTGAGGCATAATTATTTAGTTATTAAATTCACAAATGGGCTAAAAAATAACAAATTCTCAGGCTTAGTTATTTTAGAGAAATCCACTGGGATTCTATGACACATGGGGCCCACTGGTCAGTTGACCAGATCAAAGGCTCCAACCTATGACAGGTGGGTCCCCTCTGTCAGGTTGACTTTGTCAACTTTACTATTGTGGATAATGCTGCTTCAATAATAAAAGAAAATCCAGTAATTCTATAAAAGCATATAAATATTATAAATTCAATATCTTTTAAACCGTAACTTCGATGAAAATAAATTATATATGAAAGTTGATCAGAATATTATGAAGAATCCAAATACGCTACTCGTATACCCACCACATCCCTCTAACATACCGAACACAGAACATTTACCCTTCGGTTCATTTTTCTGTCAGATGACCGGAGCCGGTAAAACTTTCCGGATGAAAATGTTCTGTAAATGAAAGTTGTCCAGAATGAATCAACGAGTACGGATACACTATCCACATGTCTGTCAGATGTCTCTAACACTGTAGACAGGGAACCTTCCCCTCCGGATCATCTGTTCAGTAATCATCCTATACTGATGAGTTATCCCCGGATGAAATCCCGCTCCGAGCAAAGCACATTGCACTACGTTAGTTAATCGCTAGCGTAACGTATTTCCATGTCTTGAATTTGTATTGCTATTATTGCCGTGTATTTATTGTTTGTTCCCCCTCTCTTATTGTCCGATAGTCTCGACGTCCGCTGCCGATGACCTTGTGATCGACTACTTCGTCGACGACCCTACTCCTACCGTCGAGCTTCCAGGAAAGCAGAGCCTATCTTTTCTGTACATTTCTTGCACTAGGCATTGTTACTGCTGCTGCTCCGATTAGAATCCTATTCAATTGCATAGCCTGATTTTGTCGCCCCTTGATGTACCTTCCTTTATCCTATGCTGCATATTATAATTATGCATTATTCAGCAGTGAGCCCTGCGCATTGTTAGCTAGGATTAGATAGCGGGCCGTAACCACTCAAGGGAGTGAACACGGATACAATATATACAACTGCACAGGTACGGTACAATGCAGACACCGCCTAAGGTCCCCCAGCTCGGCTCTGCCGAGCCACCATCAAGTGTGAGCTATCGAGGAGTAATCCTTGTACCTCCACTCGTTGTTGACTCCGTATAGCCGCTCTAGGTACCTAAGCAACGATTGTCCTTAAGGTAAGAAGTCGGGCGACCCAACGGTGTCCGCGAGCGGTATTGCGTCGGGAACGACAGGGAGGGTACGACCGACGTTACTGGAGTTCTTGGCCCCTTCTCATATCTGGCGAGAATTACCAAACTATGAAAAGTCGAGCTCTACCAAGAGCACACGCGAGACAAGGTAAGGAGACGGTTCACCTTGTTGGTAACCGTAGTGACTTGGTGGGACGACAGGGCAGGCACCGATATACTGGTGGTCCTGACTGCTGGCGTTGACCGCGGGTCAGTTAAGTCGAGGCAACGATAACGGTTGCCACGCAAGTTAATTAAAATGCTAAATGGTTCGGCGGATGACTTGAGAGGCCGCAAAGGCTTGTACGCACTACCTACACGTGGGATGAGGAGTGTGGGCTCCCCTGCATCGTAGTCTCGTTCGAGGGTCTTCAGACGTCAGCAATATCGCGGGCTGATTGCCGGGAAGTGGTGTTGTCTTCTCTTGCTCGAGCGGTGTATTTGTGTTTTCTTTGATTTTGCTTCACCGGCCAGTCACGCACCGTGCAGGAGTACGTTCGGGTTAGGGTCCAAAGCCCGATGTACATAGGATATAGTCCGGCGCATGACCTCTCTGTTGATTGCGGAATGATGGGCTACTTTGTGTCGGATAGCTTCGGTGGGGTGTTCCCTAACAAGGTGTACGCCACCCTGGAGATCCGAGCGTCGTAGAGTCATGCCAGTGCACCCCTGGAGGGAAGATTAATCTATTCGAATAGCCGTGTCCACGGTAACATGACGCTTTATGCTGAAGCTGGATCTTACCACTACAAACTACTACTATTAAACTATATGGTTCTTGGTTTTCTTCCTCGCTGGGAAGTCGAGGAGGGGAACTCGGAGGCATTATTATTATTAATTATTACAACTTACTATTATACAATGCTGCAGCAACTTCTGCTGCATTGTTATTACATTCATGTTATTGAACTGCTAGTTGTTTCTCTTCTCATGCTACAAGACACGTCGGAAGATGCTAGTCTTTGATAGGCCTGGCTTCTTACCCTTATTGTGATTTCTACCTTGCAGTCCACTATATACAGCCTACCCTTCTATTTGATACAAATGCATAAATGCTTAGTAGCGGACGTAAGACTCGCGGGTATGCTAGATACTCACCTTTTCTTTATTTCCCCCTTTATGTTTTGCCTGATCGGCCGCTGCAGTCGATGTTGGAGCCTTGGATTCCTGGAGCAGGAGATCCCCGATGCCTACCACCACAACATGAAGATCCCCGATGCCTTCTACGACGTCGAGTTTCCCCATTGACCAGGAGTAGTTTGGAGGTTCCCAGGCATGAGGCCTCGCCTTTTCGATCTGTTGTTATTTGTGCTAGGCTTCTTAAGGCATCCTTGTATTCTTGTGTCTGTACTCAGATACTATTTCTTCCTCTAACTTTGTGCTCTCGACCTGTTGTATTCGAGCCCTCGTGGCCCCTGGCTTGTATTAAACAGCTTGTATTATTTTATTTTGTAGAGTTGTGTTGTGATATCTCACCGTGAGTCCCTAATCTCAATCGTGTACCTTGCGTGTATGATTACTGTACACGGTCTGATTTTGGGGGCGTCACACCCCCTCTGGCCCTCCTTCAGTGATTACCGTAGCATCTGTCGGGGTGATTTTTTGTATATTTTTGTTGCAATTTTTGGAGCTCTGTAAATACGGATAAAAACCTGCAATTCACAGACATGAACAGACGAAAACTGGCACTGGGTGCACTAAGTTAGTAGGTTAGTCCAAATATGTGTAAAAAGGTATGAAAGTGTAGCATAACACATAGCAATATCACCTAAAAGAGCATGGAACAAGCAGAAGTTGTAGATACGTTTGGGACGTATCAGCATAGCGAAGTGATTTGTATTCTTCTATCCTTCTTCACATTGTGATTCCAAAAATCTCAGATTTGTGAATTCAATTGACTACCCTTTGTTCAATTAAGCACATGAAGTCTTTCAATGATGTTTTATGCGCTTATTTAATACATCATTTATGTATAATAATTAGCACAAGTTCTACTTTGCTAGAACTCGTCATTAACTCATCTTGTTTGATAATACATACATGAGTTAATCGATCGAGTATCTAATGAATTCATCTCATGCATTTAATACCTTTATGAATTTCGACTATAGTGTTATTCATAATAAATTCATAATTTAAATATTGGATATAATTCGACATTCTGGTGTCTTATATATGTTTCTATCACAAGAGTAATTCAATTACAATCAATGTATAAGCACACTTTATTCATTAAGCTAGAACAGCTGATTTTTCTGAAACATGAATAAATTTGTCTCGCGAGATTCAAGACATTCTAATAAGTGTTCAAACTCAATTGATTACAAAATATTTATCTAATAATCTAAGTATATTCCTATGAAAGATGTCTTGGTGAAATCTTGTTTCCCATCAACTGTCTTGGTTGCCATCAATCCACGATTGCACCTCTTCCCTTCCATGTAACAGATGTGATCCCGAATCTAGCCCTGGTGCCCAAGCCTGGAGCCGATACCAATATCATTTTCATTCAGCGGAAAGAGGTTGATCACTAGAAGAGGAATTGCATCAAGTGGCTTGCTGAGAAGGGCAAGAAAAGTAGAAGTGTGACTTCTTCAGGTACACTTGTTGTATATGTTATAGACATTTATCTTGCAAATATTTTTAGTAGCTACTGGGTATATGATACCGGGTCAGTTGTTCACGTTTTCTACTCGATGCAGGGATAATTGGAACTATGAACGTCGCAAGAGGAGAAGTTGACATACGGGCCGAGAATAAAGCAAGAGTTGTTGCATTAGCTATAGGCACCATGGAACTTAATTTACCTTCTGGATTTGTAATGGAGCTTGATAATTTTTATTAATTTCATCTTTAAGTCGAAACAAGGTAATGAATTAATTATTCAGGATAATTCGTGTTCTATATATTTGAATAATATGTTTGATGGCTTGGCACCCTCTTTGAATGGGTTGTTCATTTTAAATCTTGAAGGAAATCCGTATATATAATATAAATGTCAAGACGCTTAAGCCTAACGACATTAAAGAACATACTTTTGGCGCTATCGTCTTGGTCAGGTAAGTGAGATGCGCATGAATAAGCTTTATGATGAAGGACTTGTCAATAAGTTTGATTTTGAATCAATAGAGACATGTGAATCTTGCCTACTCGGCAAGGTAACCAAGATACCGTTTGCAAATAGTTGCAAATATTCATGTTTGGGCCAATGAGCACTAGTATTAGCAGTGGTTACCAATACTTCATGACTTTGCACCAACTATTTGAGAAGATTTGGATATATCTACTTAATGAGCCGACAATCGAAATTTCAAGAGTTTACGAATAAAGTAGGGAATCAACTTGGCAAGACGATCAAACTTCCACGATCATATCATGGAGGTGAATATATGAGTCATGGGTTTGACGATCATCTAAGGAGTCGTGAAATTGTACCACGAATCACTCCTACGGATACATCGTGGAGGAACGTTGTGTCAGAATGGACGAATCCTACCTTGTTGGACATGGTTCGATCAATTATTGATACGTCCCAAACATATCCATAATTTTTTCTTGCTCCATGCCTCTTTTGGAGATATTGCTATATGTTTTTATGCACTTTAATATCATTTACACCATACTTGGGACTAACCTACTAACCTAGTGCCCAGTTGATGAGCCTCAACTGTAGGGGATCGAGATAGTATTCGTGGGTAAGATAAGCCAATTTATTGATTCGACACAAGGGGAGCGAAAGAATATTTATAAGCTTTAACAGTTGAGTTGTCAATTCAACCGCACATGAAATATTCTTTCTTGCAACAAAATATTAATAGCAACGGTGATATGTTAGTGATGCTGGCAACAGCGAAAGTAAAATAGCAAACATAAACAACTAGTAACCAGCAGGATTAAAACACTGTAGGCTAGGGAGATGGATGGTTGGGCGCTGCTTGGATGAGAGTGAACATGTAATAGATTCTAACACGTGGTGAGGCACAAAGAATAGCAAGGATCATCTAGGAAAATATCAAACATTAGGCATCTACCCCGTAGTTAGTTGTATGTTCTTGCAATAAGAACTTGCACAACATCTTTTGTCCTCCCATCCCGCTACGAACGGGGCCAAAAGGAACTTATGGAGATTAAGGTGCTCCTGTCAAAGAGCACCGTAGAAAAGCATTAACACTCAATGGATACATGAAATCATCAAATTGTAGTCTATCCCCTTTGGTGTCCCAAGCTGTCACCTTTGGGATCACCGGTTCCGGACCAAACTAGCGGCATACAACTCATAGATAGGATCAAGAACACAAATAAACTCATGAAAACACAAGTGCCTAAGATCTAAAAACATGGCACTCGGGCCCAAAGTGACAAGCATTAAGAGAAACAAGTTAGCAGAGATGATAAACACCAAAGTAGATGATAGGCAACATGCCCCAACAATATGACGAACTATTACATGATCTAACTCATCCAATCCCTACCATCCCCTTTGCCTACAACAGGGAATTACTAACACATGATAGGATAATTCATGGAGAGATGATAGAGTGGCGATGGTAATGACGATGGTGATTATCTCCCCTCACTGAAGGCCAAAACATCCTCCAGATTAGCCCTCCCAAAGAAGAACAAAGGCTGGCGGAAGCTCCTTGATGGAAACTGGGAAAACAACTTCTATTCTGGGATTTCCTCGCGACGAGAATAAATAGGAGGCTTGTTAAGGCACCAGAGGACAGAGGACCCACCCAGGCGGCCTCCCGGCACGGCCAGTGGTGGGGCCGCAGCAGAAGGGCGCCTAAGCCCCCATGGCTGCCCTTTGGCCCCAGTTCTGGATCAGGGTCCCTCCGGGTGCGTGGATTTTCTGTCATTTTTCCTGGAATTCTCTGAGACACCTAAAAATCCATATTCCTATACATAAGAAAACCATAGAGGCAGCTTTGCTAAAAACAGCGTCAGTCCGGGTTAGTTTCGTCCAAATCATGCAAGAATGAGGCCAAAACAATAGCAAAAGTGTTTGGAAAAGTAGATACATTTGAGACGTATCAACTCCCCCAAGCTTAGCATATTTCTTGTCCTCAAGCAATTCAGTTCAACGAACTGGACGCGACAAAGAAAACTTTGATAAACTCTTTTCCTTCATTATATGTATATAAGCATGCACTACGAAATGGTTTAGCAAGTATTAAAAAAATGCTATGAGGACAATGCACGAAGCAATACTTCTTTCAAGGATCAATAACAAACAACCAAAAGGAAATAATATGGTACTAAAAATCAAGACAAGATCACAATGCACATGGCCTGAACATACTAGAGTGGTATCTTGCTAGGCTCCATGAGTGAAGCAAAACCTAAATGCAGAAACTCCTCCGGAGTTTTAAAGGAGACTAGAACTAAGAATTTTAGAACAAGCACTATCACAATCATGCAGAAGACAATGTGGTACTTTGGGACAATGCATGTTACACTAAGAATGACAATTATTCTCTCAATTGTTGGTGCTTTGAAGAAAGAAGGGGAGACTCTCGAACTGTGGCTTTTGATGGCAAGGTTGAAAACCCGTGGCTGGAATCAAAGACTAAACATGTACCCGAGCTCGTGGTTTTGAAACCAGAGATAAAATTCATTTGGTAAGTGCAACTTTCCAGTCAATGGTAGACAGTAAAGGTCTCTCAATATCTCCCATACCAACCATATTCATGGCGGTTCCCATGCTTTTTTTGTTTACACTTTGTTCCCTTACCCATCTATCCTTTGACTATCTATGGTGCCTTTTTATTTTGCCTCAAGTATGGAAGGAAATTTCTGGTGCCATCTATCACTAGAAGCATTTGGCCCATTTCACTCCATCATCAACTATGGGGGAAGTGTAATTTTTATAAAATGTGAAACAAGTGAGAACTGGGCATTCTCCAGACCGGCCTCTGCCTCATAAATTTGACTAGTTAAAACTTTGTCAAGGAGTAAATGTTTTTTGGCATGGAAGATACTGATTTTCCCTCACCGCACCATGAGCTTTTACAGTTACAAAAAGGAAACTTTTGAATAAATTTTCAGATGGTACAAGAAAGTCTTCGTTAGGGATGGCAGGTAAATACCATATATAGGAAGGTATGGTGGACTCAAGTGGAAAAATTGGTTTGAAAAGGAGTTTGGATGCACAAGCAAAATTACGATTAGTGCGAGTGAAGGCTATCAAAAGACTGGGAAGCGAACAACTAGAGAGCAATAACGGTCATAATCATGCAGAGCGAAAAACCAACATTGAATCGGGCATGAAAGTGATATAACTATTCAGAAATAAGAAGATCATCAAGGCATGATAGACTTTTTAGTCATAAACATGTGTGAACATGTGCCAAGTCAATCCAAGAATTCTCCGAAGGGAAATACCACTTCAGTATGACAGACCATGAACAATTCAATGCCTGAAAATCATTTCAACAACACATTATGCACTCTAGCTTAGATTAGCCACAAAGAAAGCATGAACCACTGGAAAAGCATTGTAACCGTAGCACTATGTCGGTACAAGCTGGTCTCTAGATCATAAGTACATGCATATGTACAAAAGTAGAAACAAAAAGAGTTCATACCGGTTTTCCATGTTGCATCCCTTCCGTCGATCTTTGTCATTACTGCCTTATCACTTGCACGATCGAACGTGGGAAATAGAATCAAATGCCATCACGGACTCGAACTAAACACTGAAAACAAAGCAAACTAAAGAGATAAAGGAAATCTTTCTGGGTTTTTCAAAGGTTTTTACGAAAGCAAGAGAAAGGAGAAATATTTTTGTTGTTTTTTCAAATTAAGAGAGAACAAAGAAGAATGGCAAAAACTTCAAAAAGATCAAAGCGAACACAATAAAATGGATAATACAATGGAAAAGGGAGAAGTGCACGTACTCCCCCAAGCTTAGGCTTTTGGCCAAAGTTGGTAACAGCTACTGCGGTCCCTAGAAGCCTCCAGCTCCGGGGTAGTACGGGTGAGTCCAAGGATCGTACATCGAAGTCCTGGGATCCTCCCACGAAGAAGGCTCCGCGTTCCAAGAAGAAGAAGACCCTTCACCCCACTTAGTGACAGTCTCACCCTGGAAAGGTGGGAACTCACCGTGCTTCTCCTCATCGGGCAGAACCCCCTACATGGGGTTATGAAACTGCTGCTGGACCACATACTCATCGAACTAGGTAACGTTGAAGGACCATACGCTCTTGCGAGTACAATCAAACAAAAGAGGTGCAGGTAGACGAATCTACCGAATAGTGGTCAGTCCAAACCTAAGAATATAATTAAGGTTACCAAACTCGGAAGTCCTGGTAACAAACTCATGCCTCTTTATGGTAGCAAGATCAAAGCTTATATAAGTGAAAGGCTCGTCATCAGGATGTGCGGTGCGATTAAGAGACTCAAGGATTAAGTGTGGCGTAAACGCCACCATAGATATCTCCCTTGTTGCCATTAGAAGCAAGGCGGCGAGCAATTAAGGCACCCACATTATACTTACTCTCCCGTGAGAGGGCGTTTGCCAGGATAGCGGCATCCGGTGTAGAACTGTTGCTCGTTTTGTCACGAGCTGACACCCCTCTAGAATAAAATACGCAAAATACCTGAGGTGGGGGAATAAGATGCTGGTAATCTTTGAACGCTGGATATCCTTCATGTCCTAACTGCAAAGAGAGTGTAAGAGGGTTCTCAGCTCGGTGGGCTGCATGTGCCTCTTTACTGTCTGTCCAACGTCCGGCACTCCTATTATTTCAAAAAACCTCGACAAAGACATGGTCAATAGATCATCATAAATTCTAAACTCAACAATACAAATTTCATGATTATATCTGAAACTATTAATAAAATAGGAGGTGAGTTTACGGTACTGAGCAACACGGCATGTTACAAGCCATGTCAAAACTGCATAAGCACAAAGGTTGTAAAACTCCTCCTTGATTCCTGCAGCTTCAAGAAAAACGTCGCACGGATATGTCATTGCATGTGCCGGACTTGTGTCTTCCAACAGCTCTAGGGGCACATGATCTTCATTGTAGCTCACCATCGCAGCTGAGGATGAAGCTGCAGCTCTAGTAACTCGATCGGAGCACTGAGGTTTCTTCTTCCCAAGCCACCCCTTTTCTTTTCCTCGCAAACTCATTTTTTAAATTTTTGAAAATTCACAAGAACAAGGATTTAAGATAAATAGTTGAGGTAAACTACTCTACTCACTTACCTAACACATAAACTTGCATCAAAACTTGGAAAATAAATTTCTACACATGCATGCAAGCTCATATGAACAGCACCAAGAACTACTAAATACTCACCAATGAGGCCACCAATAAAAAATTAATTGGAGGGGTGGAGGAGTCACATACCAGGGAGTATTTTCTCAACATTTCAGCTCAAACAACGGGCTGTAGAGAGAGAACGAAATTCTGGGAGGTGAGCAGCAAGAACACGGGTTCCATTTGAAGAACTCGTGTTTTGGGGAAGAAAGAGAGAGGAAGGAAGAAGACTTCCCTTAGTGGCTGCCCTGGAGGGCCCGGGCGCCTTGTGGGTCACTTTATTTGTGGAAAATTTGATTTTAATTTTTGTGTAATTTTTTTGACAACTTCAGTGTTGAAAAAATTTCGAGGTTCAAAAAAGTGCAAAACTTTCTGAAAACTCGAAACAGTGGTTAGTAATGTGAATCTTCAAAAAAATAAAACTTGGTACAGCAAGGAGAGGAAAATCTAAATCAAATAAAACATAACAAGCTCTACTTTTTACCTATATAAAACAGGCTAGCTAGCAAGGTTGATCAGGTCTTACCAACAAACCGCCGATATATAGAGCAGAAAGTCTCACCTCTTATAAACCGATCATTGTACCTTTACTTTAATGTACATTGTCCCCACCATAATGGTTTTGTATTTGTGGTGCACATGTAGAGTACAATACCAATCTCGAATCTTCATGGTCTCGATATTCTCTATAGAGTTAAGGCCAAGCCTTTTGTTGATCTTCTTCGGAAAATACACCGTGTGTTCTTTATCATCCATGTTGAAGGTAACCTTTCCTTTATTGCAATCAATAAAAGCACATGCGGTGTTAAGAAAAGGTCTACCAAGAATAATGGACGTGCTCCCATCTTCGGGCATGTCAAGCACAACAAAATCAGCAAGGATTAAGCAATTGGCAACTTCAACAGGAAATTCCTCACAAATACCAATCGGCACGACTGTTGACTTGTCAGCCGTCTGAAGAGAGACATCTATAGGGATTGGTTTATGTAAACAAAGCCTCTTTTAAAGAGAAAAAGGCAAAAAACTCACTCCTGCACCACGATCACATAAAACAGTTTTGACATAATTATTTTTTATGGAGCAAGGAATGATGGGTATACCTGGATCACCAAGCTTCTCAGGAATGTTGCCACTGAAAGTGTAGTTAGCAAGCATAGTAGATATTGCCTCATTAGGGACTTTTCTTTTATTAGTAACAATATCTTTCATATATCTCGAGGAGGGAGGTAACTTAATAGCATCAGTCAAAGGAATTTGAAGAAAAATAGGTTTCATCCATTCACAAAACTTATTATAGTGCTCTTCTTGTAATGAAGTCTTCTCTTGTGTATTTCTTGCGTTTATCGGGTGCTTCTTCTTCTCGCACCTCGGAAGGATCATTCTTCTCCTTATCTTTTTTGGGCTCAGCACCGTCTTCAGTTTCAGCATCGGAGGTAGATATACTATGTGGATCGACAATATTCTCTTCTTCAACTATGGAATAATTTGAATTTTTATCTTCCTTGTGTTTCTTCTTCTTCTTCTTCTTCGGAGAGCTAACAATTTATTCTTCCTGTATTTGAGAGTCTTGCTCGACCCACTTTAGATGCCCCTCTGGATAGAGAGGGTCCTGGGTGTGTGTTCCACCCCAATTCTTTATACCATAGGCCTGTAAATTATCTTGTTTTGCATTGTTAGCAAGAAATTCTTTTTGCACATTAGAAATTTGTTCAAGATGAGTTTGAACCATATGAAAATGCTTAACAAGACATTTAACATCATTAACTGTTCTAGCTAGAACATCAAGCAAACTTTTGATAGCAAGAGTATTATCACGCAACTGACTTTGAATCCTCATATTAAAGTGATTTTGCTTCATAATAAAATTATAAAGCTCATCTAAACATTGGTCAGGAGGCTTACCTTGAGGGATGTCACTTGCACTGAAATCTAAAAGAGAGTGTACCTCTACCAAGGGAGGGTGAGTTGTAGGCTCACACTACTTCTCAATAGAAGGTAGATTCTTCACGTCTTCAGCTTTAATACCTTTCTCTTTTATAGACTTCTTCACTTCTTGCATATCTTCGGGGCTTAGGACAAGCATGCCCCTCTTCTTTGGTTGAGGAGGTGGTGCGGGGACGAAGTCGTGGTTCTTGGAAATCTTTCCCATTAGTTCTTCAGCATCATCCGGTGTTCTTTCCATGAAAACACAGCCAGAACAATTAACCAAATAGGATCTAGATTGATCGGTTAGACCAGCATAAAATATATCAAGTAATTCATTCTTAGGGAATCCGTGTCCCGGTCTAGCCTTGATCAAACTGCAATATCTCCCCCAAGCTTTAGGGAGGTGCTCATCCTGCAACTGCTTAAAGTTATAAATTCTTTGTAAAGCCATGTCGCATATGAGCTGGAAAGTACTTATCAACAAAGATTGAGCTAAGTCCTGAGGACTCTTAATGAAACCTTAGGGTAGCGCATCATACCATGTTTTAGCGTCTTCCTTCTAAGAGAAAGGCAGAAGCTTAGTCACGTAAAAGATTCATATCCTCTCATGGGTAGTAAACAAGCCACCCAACTTACTGAGTTTGGTCAGGGTGCAATGGCATCATCATTTTCTCTGCCATAAAAGGGGTCAGCTTCAACTGTATATATAGGTGAAAGATCAACAGAGAAATCATAATCAGGATCATTGATGCATATAGGAGACGTAGCAAATTCAGGATCAGGAGTAATCTTGTTCTTCATGGAGTGTTTTTTAATCAGCTTCTTAACAGCACCAGGATCAGATTTGGCATACTCTGTAAGTTCCTTGCATAAATCATCATCAAGAATAATATAATCATCCTCAAGGAGTCTCTCCTTGAGTTTGTCCAAGTCTGTGTAACCAAAGGCTTTTCAAGTGGGAAAATAGGTAGCAGGAGTTTTAGTCTCGGACTGTGCTGCAACCTTAGCAATTTGAGATTCAAGATAGCACCAAGGAAACCCATTTCATCAAAAGTAGTAGAAGCATCATCAAAAGTATCGGACAGAGTAACAGATTCAGTAGATGAAGCATGTGGTGGTGGTGAAGCAAATTTACTTATAAATGAAGCTGAATCAAGTGTAGCTCTAGTACACAGAACAATACCTTTTCTTGTAGTGGATGGTAAGATCGGAACCTTAGGGTCTCCTTTCTTAACCATTGTGGATAGAAGTGCAGCAGGAAGAATACTTCAAGTAGACTTGTAAATAAATCTATGCTCCCCGGCAACAGCGCCAGAAAACAGTACTTGATGACCCTCAATTGTAGGGGATCGAGATAGTCTTCGCGGGTAAGATAACCAAATTTATTGATTCAACACAATGGGAGCCAAAGAATATTTATAAGCTTTAACAGTTGAGTTTTCAATACAACCGCACCTGAAATATACTTTCTTGCAACAAACTATTAATAGCAATAGTGATATGGTAGTGATGGTGGCAACAACGAAAGGAAAATAGCAAAAGTAAACAACTAGTAACCAGCAGGATTAAAACACTGTAGGCTAGGGAGATGGATGGTTGGGCGGTGCTTGGATGATAGTGAACATGTAATAGATTCTAACACGAGGCAAGTGACACGTCCAAAACGTATCTATAATTTCTGCTTGCTCCATGCTTCTTTTGTGTGATATTGCTATGATATTGCTGTACTTCCATACACTTTTGACCATATTTGGACTAACCTATTAACTCAGTGCACCCCATTGCTAGTTCTTGTTTTCTGCTGTTTTAGTATTTCAGTTTTTCCCATTATTAAAAGTGCCAGAAAAATTCCAGAAAAAATATAGTAAAAATCAGTGTACAGGAAGCTTCGCGAAGAGACAAAGTGGGCCAGGGGTGGCCCAGGCGGCCACCTGGCGCGGCCACCCCCTAGGCTGCGCCAGGGGGGCGCCTGGGGCCCCTGGTCCACCTCTGGATGCCCCCCTACGCCTATTTATTCCCCGTGGCCAAGAAACCTTCGGGGACGGAACCCTTTTTCGCGATCTTTCCTCTATTCAGCCGCCACCGCGCTTCCAAGATCGGGAGAACCAGGAGCCCTCTTCCCGGCACACTGTCGTAGGGAGGAACCACCTCCGGGAGCTTCTCCACCACCATGGATGCTTCCCGGATGAACCGTGAGTAGTCCCCCTTGGACCATGGGTCTATGATTAGTAGCTATGTGATGTTCTCCTCCCATCTTTGGTATTCATGGTTTAGACCTCGTGAGCTGCCCTACATGATCGAGACACATATGTAATCTTTCTGTTGTTGCTATGCTGAGTTTGCTGGGATCCGATGGATTATGAGACTATGTTCAGATTGTGTTTGAGTAATATATTTGAGTCGCATCTTTTATATTGATGTTCTTGAGTACTTCATGCATGTTATCCATTGCTGTTTATTTCTTCGGCCAAGTAGTAGGTAGTGACTCCAAGAGGGAGCGTTATGCATAATTGTGGGTTCATGCCCCCTGATGACTAGCTTGAGTGACAGAAACATGAGTCTAGGGGATGTGTTGTTGCCACAAGGGAGAAAACAACGGTGCTTGTACTTGCGGGTGCAAGGATTGTTTACTTTACGCAAAGTTCTTTAATGCAATTGTCTGTTGCTTGGAGTTTACACTTTGGGTGGGATTCCAAACTTAATACCAAAGAGATGTTATGGATAGATATCTCAAGGAGGATGATTAGTAGGTAGATGCAGATGGATTTCGGTCTACTTGTCTTGGCGTACCGCCCAAGATTTTGAACCTCTTCCTTTCTTTATAGCATAGTTAGCATTTTTTGCGCACATAATCCTGTCAATTGCCCATCTGTAATTTGCTTACCTCGCATGGCTATTTTATCGTCTTTTGGGAGAGAGACATCACTACTGAACATCATGGGATCCCGGTCCATATTTCCAATATTGTTTACACCCACTATTTATTTTCTGCATTATTTACCTTTCCGTTGCTATCACTATCATTATTATCCCGTACATTTGATCCTTTGTAAACAACAAGGCCTGAGGGATTGACAACTTCTCTGAACTCGTTGGGAGCATAGTTATCTGTTGCGTGTGCACGTCCACGTCAACCGCCTAATTGCTGGCGCCGTTTTCACCTTCTTGTCGTTGATGGAGTCCTACTGGAGACAAACCTTGGTATCTTGACCGAGGGAAATTTTCTGATGTCTACATCTCAACCTTCCACTTTGGGTAACCAACGAGGGGCGAGAATCCAATAGCAAGGCACACAGAAAAGCAAGGATCATCTAGGAAAATATCAAACATTAGGCATGTATCCCGTAGGTAGTTGTACGTGCTTGCAATAAGAACTTGCACAACATCTTTTTTCCTACCATCCCGCTACGAACGGGGCCAAAAGGAACTTATGGAGATTAAGGTGCTCCTGCCAAAGAGCACCGAAACAAAGCATTAACACTCAATGGATACATGAAATCCTCAAATTATAATCCATCCCCTTTGGTGTCCCAAGTTGTCACCTTTGAGATCGCCGGTTACGGACCATAATAGGTGCATAAAACTCATAGATAGGATCAAGAACACAAATAAACTCATGAAACACAAGTGGTTCAGATCTGAAAACATGGCACTCGGACCCAAAGTGACAAGCATTAAGAGCAACAAGTTGTAGCAAAGATGATAAACACCAAAGTAGATGATAGCCAACATTCCCCCAACAATTTGACGAACCATTACATGATCTAACTCATCCAATCCCTACCATCCCCTTTGCCTACAGAAGGGAATTACTCGCACATGATAGGAGATGTCATGGAGGGATGATGGAGTGGTTATGGTGATGACGATGGTGATGATCTCCCCTCACCGGAGGCCAAAACAACCTCCAGATTAGCCCTCTCGAATAAGAACAGAGGGTGGCGGCGGCTCCGCGATGGAAACTGGGAAAACGACTTCCGCTCTGGAGTTTACTCGCGATGAGATTAAATAGGAGGCTTGGTACAACACCAGAGGGGGGAGGACACACTCAGGCGGTCTCCCGGCACGACCAGGGGTGGGGCCGCGCCAGCAGGGCACTTGGAGCCCCCGTGGCTGCCCTCTGGCCCCACTTCTGGCTCAGGGTGCCTCCGGGTGCGTGGATTTTCTGTGATTTTTCATGGAATTTTCTGAGACACCTAAAAATCCATACTCCTGCAAATAAGAAAACCATACAGGCAGCTCTGCTGAAAACATCGTCAGTGCGGGTTAGTTTCGTCCAAATCATGCAAGAATGAGGCCAAAAGAATAGAAAAAGTGTTTGGAAAAGTAGATACATTTGAGACGTATCACCAGTGAAAATTACTGCGTGTTTTTGTCCATGCATTTCAGAAAAAATCTGAAAATTCAAAGTGCTCGGAAAAATCCAGAAAATTTCGCAAAATTTCAAGAATTTGGAAGACTCCAGAGGCCCAAAATCAAAGGGTAGCCACCTCCACTCCAGGTGACCCCATGGGGCGCCAGGGGGCCACGCCCTCTCGGCACCTGGACAGGTGGGGACAATCCGATGCCCCCCTTTGGTCTATATTTACCCCCTGATCCGAAAACCCTCAGATAGGACCCCGTTTCGCAAATTACCCTACTATTCCGCCGCCACCGCGATTCCGATATCGGGATCAGCAAAAGGTCATGTCCCGGCAACCTGCCAGAGAGAAGATTGTTCTTTGGAGGATCTTCCACCACTATGATCGCCTCCGGGACGGTCCGTGAGTAGTCATGGACCACTAGTCGATGATCAGCAAGCGAGTAGATGTCTTCTCTCTAATCTTGTGCTTTGTAACAACCCATATTTCACCCTAATAAAAAATTGTGTGTTACTTTATTTTGATGATTGTTCGCATTGTTTGTAGTATTTATTTTTGCCAAACTGATAATTGGTTATTATATTTCCCCCTTTTTCTCGTACCGCATGCGTATCTGAACCTTTCCACCAGGGCAAACGGCCTGTTGTGGCATCGGGTATTCACCCAATCACCGTCGCAACTTCCGGCACAAGACTAGCCATCGCCATCGGAACGTAAAGCTCATTTATTTAATAAATGGATTATTTTATCGAGAGATATTTGACATTCTAGTTTGGCACGAAACATTGTAGACGACGTGGTTACTGTATGGCGCGTTGTGTTTCAATTTTCGTGCTATTCCGGGTTCATTTCGTAGGTAAACGATCGGAGGTGCCAGGCATTGTAGTCGGTATATCTCCAGGGTTGTATTTATAAAATTTAACATGCGCAATTAGCTAGACTCCCAGATCTCTCTCTTATGTTTAATGCCTAACCCATCCATAACCAGTCCCAAAATCTACTCTAATCAACCCATTTTGTAGCCCATTTAACCTCCCCTAAACACCTACTTTAAATGGACAAGCCCCGTACCTAATCTGGCAAACGCTAGCCATCATCACCTGTTTCCAGTGCCATCTCACTTTCCCGCCGCCACATGGAGCTCCATCACTAGTCCACTTCCATCTGAGCACCCAAACCTATCTAGATCATTAGATCCAGATCAAACAGCCTGAAGACTACCATGTCACCGCGACTTCCCAAGATTGCCCACACGTCCCCGTGCATCTCCCATGGCCGCGCCGCCTCGAGCCTCCGACCGTGTGCCGGCGACCCTTGTGGCGTCCCCGTCGGCGAGCCTTCACGACCCCGCACGGTAAGATCGCACCGCGCGTCCTCCTCCTCATCTTCTGATCTCTCGCTCGCCTCGACTGGCGAGAAGATCCACCGACCACCGACCCGATTTGGCAGCCCTCCGCTTGCCCGTCATTCTTGTGCCCGCCCCTAGCCTTGATTCCTTGTCGGAGTCCGTCGTGAAGATGGCTGCGGCCGCAATGTTTATCCTGGAGAGGACAAAGACAGCGCAGTGTCCAGATGGGCCTCCCTTGCTCACGCGCCCCAACACCCCTCGGACCAGATCCAGCGTGCCCTGGTCTGCGGCCCTCCTTCGCTAATGGGAAAATGCTACAATCAGTCGTTCACCGCTTCATGGGTCGAGCCCACGAGGTGAGCTGCCCCGTCTGTTGTCAATCACTAATTATCGGGCACCCTCCTGCGCGGCCCCTCAGAGGTCACTTTTGCGCGCTTTGGATTCGCCATGCGTCGCGATTTTACTGTGTCCTCGCACGAAATAACATTTGTGGTTGCGTGCGGACCTCTTGTGGCTGCACACGGACCTGTGGCTGAAAAAAACTATGGATGTGGCTGAAAAAACTGTGGCAATTGGCTGAAAAAACTGTGGTTGTCGCTGAAAAACTGGTCTGTGGGAGGAGCTGTGACTGAAATAACTGTGGCTGTGGCTGAAAAATTGGACTGTGGCGTAGGCTGTGGGTGAAAAAACAATAGCTGTGGCTGAAAAAACTGTGGATGTGGCTGAAAAACTGAGCTGTGGCAGGGACTGTGCCTTAAAAACTGGGTTGTGGCAGGATGTGGCTAAAAAAACTGTGGTTGTCGCAGGACTGTGACTGCGATTGTGTGTCCAGAAGGCGCCACATGTCAAATGCGGAAAGACCCAAGGGAAACACCGAAATGCGGCAGAACGTGACAATTGGCGCGCATGGAGCGCGCGCGAGCGACCTCTGCAATGGGTACCCTATAATTTGTTGCTCTCCCATCCCCTTTTCTTTCCCCTTGCGTAGTTGGGCCGAGGCCCATTAGCAGTAGCCATGTTCAATGCTTGTGAGCGTTTGATAGTTATCCCACGCTCACCCTTGTAGGCCCAGCATCTCCTGATTCGGCCGAGATAGGCCTAGTATTATTTCTGTTTAGTTTATTCGCAGTATTTTATACCGGTTGGCGATGCTCGTATCTTTGTACGGTAGGTCGGATTGCAACGTGTTCTACATGAAAGTTGCTTAGTTTTTCGCATAGATTAATAAAATATGCTCCTTTGCCATGTTTGAACTTGTTTACATGTTGTTTCACCACTATTTACATGGCATGCCACTATAAAATGTAATAGACCATAACCTAATAACCGAAACTCTGATTAAAATGTTCTTTATATGTAACTTGACTAAAGTTGTGTGTATATCTTGATTATCCAATGTTTTCTTGCTAATAAAAATAATAGAATATATTTAGGGGTAGAACAATATCAATTGCTATAATTATGGTGGGGTACTTATTGTTGTGCCATGTTTAGGAATTTACTCCACTTAACTTGACTAGCATAGATAGTTTACTTATGCTCCACCCTCTTCTTGCCATGGTTGTTTGATATGCCATGCTAACAACCTTTGCTCATGTTGTGTATTTAAACATCTTGAACCGTTGTAAACGTGAAGTATCGTCATGTGAGATCGATACTTCAATTAACCTGTAGTAACCGCTCTTGACGGTAGATGTGTATCATAGTGCGTTCTATCGTGTTGCCTTCTTGACCTTGCTTGCTTGTGATTGCTTCATAGTGTTGGATACATGTTCTAGAGGCAAATAATATGTGATTATTCCAATATATCTAAGAATGTTCATAACCAGTTTCATACTATGCTAGAACTATATTAGTGAAACAATGATACATGAGTAGTATAGAAACAACCAATGTTCCTAGTTAGCCTCTTCCTCAATAACTAGTTCATAGTCAACTGATGATCGTGGTTTCGCGATCATGGACAATCAACTCAATTGACTATGAGGTCACCGCATGAGCGAAATGACGTGATGAACATTACCCAACGTAAGTATAGCAACATGATCAAATTATAAAGGTTCAGTGTTGTAATTAAAGAACTTAGTAAACGATTCCTCAGACCATAAGATCATTCATAATCGCTATCTTCTCGGATGCTTTGACCTACATCCACCACCTGACTGAAATATGCTGGACATAAAGTTGTATCTTGGGTATTCCGTTGAGATATGTTGAGGAGTTTTGATTCAAGAGAGGGATTTTACAATCCATGTAATGGAAAGATACTCAGGGCCCACTCGGTGAGATTACATCCATAAAGCCACGTAGCATGTAACTAGGTCACGAGGATGAATATCACGGAACGAGTGAAATATGATTTTTCAGTAACGAGAGAGAAACATACATAGGATGTTATTGATCGAATCTAGGAGGGTGCACTTATTTAATTAAGGAAAATATCAATAAATTTGTGGACAAATAAATATTATCCCGAATTAAGGCAAATATCTTTGTTTGGAGTCTGTAGTGGGATTGAGACTTATCCACCAAACAGACACCGTTGTGCTACTGAAACTCCGGTTCCTGAGGTCTACTTGCGCCACCTTCGCTAGATCGGAGGTCTTCATCGAGTTCCGTACGTGTGCGAGTACTACGAGGTGCTACACGTGTGCACTTCACCCGGCAGGGTGCTAACACATCCAGGGGCTGTGAACTTCGTTCGACTACATCAACCACGTTTGCGGGAATATTTCCCGTGCAATGGAATACACCCCAAGGTATGTTATCCGCAAGTCTCTCTGTTACGGGAATACGGCTAGATAGATCTTGGGCAACGGGCAATGCTAGTTAGGAAAAATTATTATTTTCTGCCGCGAACCCCAACAGTGGTATCATGAGCTAGATCTGACCTTAGTATTACTGTACGGACAGAACACATCGGGGATGTGGGCGTTGATTCTTTGATTGTTACCCTCTGACGTGCACTTTTTCATATTTGTGGCATTGTTTAATGAAGCGGCCCCGACCGATCTTACGCGTATTCTTACGCGAGACTGGTTCCACGCTTGACATGTGACTTGTACCATATAAAACTGGCACTGGGGGGCGTCTGTCGCTCTTACTTTAGAGGATGTAACACCCCCGGATCTTGTCACTATCATTAAGATAACTAGATTGTCTCCTCCTCATAACCATCGTCATTTAAATTTTTATTTGGCAATAATTCCCCTCCAATGCATTTCAAAAAGGCAAATCAAGATAAAACTTTTCAAAAGTGGTTAATCACAAAGGTTCATGACTTTGTAAACAACCCATAAGCACTTATAGCATTTTAATCAATATTTTGGAATTATTAAATTTCCCTTGGAATTTCAATAAACAAAGTTGAACTAAAACTTGATCCAAAAAATTGCGCAACCTATTTTATTAAATGCGTAAAAATCAGTAGGTCATAATAAAATAGCGAAGGTATTTTATTATATTGTTTAAATATTATAAACAAATCAAACAGTGCCTAAACCATCCCCTTTTAATCATTGCATATTCAAATGAAATCCAACATGAATTTATTCAGTGCCCAAACTTTTTGTGGCACCTCTCTAAAGTGCAACACAAATGTGGGAACAAGTTTTACTTTTAACAAAATTCATTTGTTGTCTAAAATAATCAACGGGATACATGTCTGATCATGTGGATGGACTAGCCAAACATGTCGACCCACTGAAAGACTGAGAAAAAACTGGCCTAACAAAGAAGCTTCTACGAAAGAAAAACTACTTTGAACTATAAAAGTGCATGAATTAAAACTAAGTAACCGCCTGTGTATCTCCTTGATGATCGCCGCTTGATTTCCTCCACCCATCTCCTTAATCTCTTTGACTGCAAGCTTATTTTCACATGATATAATCACATCTTGTAACATAAGGTCTGAGGCCAGCGCCAAGCTTTCTCTAAATGCGATAGTGTCGAGTGCTACTTTGTCCCGAATTCCTTGGAGCACCAACGCCGACGAACCCACATATCTTCCATTTGCATCTCTGCAAATCACAGCCACAGCAATCACTCCATTCTCCTCAAGTCTATGAGCACGATGGATCTTGAACTTTCCAATTTGAGGTGCAAGCCATGGAATCGGAGGTGCACGCGCAGGGGGCGAGTGAACGTTGCTCCTTCTCCTTGCAGAAGAGGAGCTACTCACAAGATCTAGCTCTCTGACAAAACTCTTGATGAAGAAGTGAGTAGCCAAAGGGGACTGTTTGATGTCTTCATGAATAAGCTTTCTCCTAGCTGACCAAATAGCCCATAGGGTAACTACCGCTTCAGTAAATTGGGACTCTGAAGCATCCTCATGCACATGGAAAATCCAATGTCTTGCTCTGGGTTCCTTCACCTCACTCATAACTTGGAAAAGAGCAAGATCAGCCAAAGCCCAAACACACCTCGATGTTGAGCACTCCAAGAGAGAGTGAACCCAGGAGTCTGTGTTCCCACATAAAGGACAGTTGTCCACAGAAGACATCTTTCTATGCTTGCGATTGTCCTCCGTAGCCAAGGACTGCTTGCCAAGGCGCCAAAGGAAATTTTTGATCTTCCAAAGAACGTAGATTCTCCAAAGCTTCGACCAACTATCTTGTTCTTTCTCAGGACTTGACGAACTAGACCTACTAGCAAGGGAGTATTCTCTCTCCTTTCTTTCACGGATTAGCATGTTATATGCGGACCGGACAGAGAACTTTCCATTGGTTTCAAAGTTCCAGCTCCAAAAATCAGCAATCGGGGCTGTGCACAAAGGAATGTTCATTATTGCATGTGTATCTACAGGCAGAAAAGTTTCCTATAGCTTCTGAGCGTTCCAAGATGCTGATGAGGAATCTATTAACTCTGCCACCTTGTTCGGTCTTTGGGGGGCCAAGCACGCCATGGGTCTCATACCCGAACTCCTGGTTATCCAATTTTCACGCCAAATATCAGTATCCTTGCCGTCTACAATCCTTTTAATCCAGCCGTGACCCAGGGCTTCCTTCCTGTCTACAATGGACTGCCATATCTGCGATGGATGAGGGCCCAGAGTGGCATTCATGATCGAAGAATTGGGATAGTACAGGGCCTTCATAAATTTTTCACAAAAGGAATCAGGGATGGTAAGCAGCCTCCACGCCTGCCTAGATAAAAGTGCCAACTTAAAAACTTCCATATCTTTACAACCCATACCACCATCTCTCTTTGGATGGCACATAGCTTCCAGGACACCCCGTGGGGTTTTCTGTGGCCCGCCTTGCTTCCCCAATAAAACTACCGGATGAGGTTGTTCAAGTTTTCACACAACCCTCTTGGAAGCCTGAAACAAGACATGGAATAAACCGTCACAACTTGTGCTACCGATTTTTATTAGAATTTCTCTTCCGGCTGCCGATGTAGTTTTATCAATCCATCCGTTCACCTTACCCCAAAGCGCTCTTTGAGGTATTTGTAAGCCCAGCTTTTGAGACTCCAACATCTGATGGCATCCCAAGATACCTTTCGTTGATTGTCTCATTTGGGACCTCTAACATGGCCTTCACCTCAACTCTGATTACTTCCGGTGTCCCTTTGCTGAAAAAAAAGGATGAATTATTTTTATTGATCCTCTGCCCTAACGCCTCATAGTAAGAATTCAATAGGTTTGACACCTCCTGAGCACCATCAACATTTGCCTTGAAGAACAGCAGGCTATCATCAGAAAATAACAAGTGGTTGACTGGGGGCGCTGAAGGAGCCACCAGGACACCACTCAGATGTGATGATTGGTTAGTTTTAAGGAGGCCTGAAAGGCCCTCTGCTGCTAGCAAAGAAAAATATGGTGATATAGGGTCTCCCTGTCGTATCCCTCTTGAGGGTTTGAAACTCTCCAACTTTTCCCATTGAACAACACTGAAAAGGACACTGATTTTACCAAGCTCAGAATTCTGGTCACCGATAGAGCATGGAAGCCCATCTTCAGCATTACAGCCTCTAGATAATCCCAATCAACTCTATCATATGCTTTCATCATGTCTAATTTTAGAGCGCAGTTGCGATGCTTCACCTCTTTATTTCTCTTCATAAAATGAAAACACTCGTAGGCTACTGTTATATTATCTGTGCTTTGCCTCCCCGGGAAAAACGTAAACTGCTCCGGAGAAACAATCTCAGGAAAAATATTCTTGAGTCGATTCGCAAGCACTTTAGAGGCAATCTTATACAAGACATTGCACAAACTGATGGGCCGAAACTGGCTCAGGTTATCCGGATTTTTTACCTTGGGAATAAGCACCAAGAATGTATCATTAATACACTCAGCATTATCCGTCCCATTGAGAATTCTGAGCACCACTTTAATCACCTCTTCCCCACAAATATCCTAATGTTTTTTAAAAAATGCAGCTGGGAAACCGTCGAGGCCGGGAACACTGTCAGGGCACATATGAAATAATGTAGTTTTTATCTCTACTGCTGAGTATGGTGAAAGAAGGTCAATATTCATATCCGCCGTCACCCGCGGATGAACTGCAGCCAGAACCGTGTGCATATTATTAGTGCCCTCGGAGCTAAACAAGTTCAGATAAAAATCCGTAGTCATCTTCTCCAGATCATCGATGTTCGATATGATATCTCCATTACTATTTCACAGATTTTTTATCAAGTTCTTCCTCCTCCTCATGCTAGCCCGGGCATGGACGAAATTTGTGTTCTTACCACCACCTGCAAGCCAGGCGATACCTCCTCGGCCCAGCCCACTTGCCCCCTCTCCCCTCTCCCCTTTTTTCCCTCCTGTTTTTCAATCAACCGAGGCCATGGCGCGCCCAACGTGTCACACCCCAAATTTTATGGTAAACTTTAGGGTGAAAAAAAACTTTGCTTTGTTGTGTTGCCATGCCATGCCTTGTTTGCAGAGTGGTTATTTCCAGCCTTGTGTTGTTTTATGATGTTCTCGTGTCTTGGTAACAAAAAGAATCAAGCAATAAAAATGGTTAGCTCACTGTACTCATAATATAATAGCCACACTTTTACCACCATAAGATTTTAGAAGCAATAAAGTTTGGCCTAAATAAATATTTGACATCACAGAAATTCACTACTTAAATCATTAAAAATACCACCATAGCAGAAAGTATTTATTAAAAATATTTCAAAACTGCTAATTGATTAATTGCTATTAATATAATAGTGATAATAATCTTAACATCAGTAAAAATTCCCTAAATTTTTTAAATGAATTGAAATAATATTCCTGGGGATTTATAAAGAATTTAGGAGTCTCAAGCTTGAAATTTTGTTTAAATTTTTTAATCAAACGGTAGTAGCTTTTGGCAAATCAATAACTAGCAGTAAAAAAATGAGAAAGAAATGCCTCTGGGCTGAAACCCATATCTGCTCTCTCCCTAACCCACGCCTCTCTCTCCCTTACAACCCAGCACCGCCTGTCGGTGCCGCACCCTCAGCGTACGTCAGCCGCAGGTCCCGCTGGTGACATCACCTAGCCGACGTCACCAGGGTCGCCGCCCTTCTCATCCAACCCTCGTACAGAACGAGGATCGCCAGGAGCGAGAGTGCGCGCTCTCGAGGCTTCCTCTCTGCCATTTCCCGCCTCGACCCGCTCCTCCCCATCGCTATAAAAGGGGAGCCCAGCGCCCCCCTCTCCTCACTACAATCGCCACACCACGCCGCCAGCCTCGCCTAGCCATTGCTCTAGCTTGAGCCGAGAGAAGTAGAGGGCAGGAAGAAACAGAAAGAAGAAGAGGGAGGAGAAAGAAGGGAGGAGTAGGTAGGAGAAGAAGTAGAGGGGAGGTAGGCAGGCCGGCTCGCCTTGCATCCTGTAACAACCCAGATTTCACAAAAATTAAAAATATTGTTTTCGACGTGAATTGTTTGATTGTCTGATTTGTTTGTGGTGTTTGCATCCTCGATTTATCGATCGGCGATTATTTTCCCCCACTTATCTCGTATCGGATGGGGACCGACCCTTGCCACCCTGACACTCGACCTTTGCGACACCGGGTTTCACCCGATCAACCATCGCGAAAACCGCACGAGATCAGCCGCAGCCAACGGAACAAAAACCCCGTTTAATAGTTAAACGGGATATTTTTATAGCGCGCCGGAAAGTGTTCTCGGAACGGTTCCAGCGCGAGGTGAACGCCACCGGCTCGACGCGTTGATCGCGCAGTTCGAAGTTTTACCCGAATCGGAGGTACCGCGGACCCCCGACGGTCAGAAACGTGAGCACCGTGCGCGCAAGAGAAAAACGGGGATGTTTTTGCAAACTGCCAGCCACCGGGGCTATATATAGACCACCACCCCACTTAGGGTTTTCCCTAAGCACCTAGGCAGCCACTAGCCGCCCCAGATCTGGAAAAATCCCCCATTTTCGCAGCAACCCTAGCCCTCTCAGATCTGGACCGTCAGATCTCGCGATCCGACGGCCCAGATCGCGCCCACCTCCTCTCTCCACTTTATCTCTCTCCTCTCTCTCTGCAAGCCGCCGCCTCCACCTCGCAGGCCGTCGCCGGCTCCTGCTCCGGCCAGCCAGCCGCCAGCCGTCGGCCCTCTCCTCTCTCCCTCTCCTTCCTCTCCTCCTTCCCTCCATCTCCTCTTCTCACCGCCCACCCTCTCCCTTGCAGGTCGCCGCGGTGGCCGACGGGACCCGAGCCACCGGAGCGCCATGGACATGGCCGGCCGACCTCGAGGTCGCGCCGCCGCCCCCCTGCTGCCTGCCGGCCTCCACCATGCCGGGATCTCGCAGATCCGGCCCCGCCAGGCCGCCTCGACCCCCCCTCCGGCCGCCGGAGAGCCGCCTCTCGATGCCGACAACAGCCGCCGCCGCTCGTGGCTCAGGAGGAGCCCGATCTCAACCGCTCCCCCTCCATGCTGGACGGCCACGTGGGCCTGGCTCAGTACGCCAGCGAGCCCAGCCATCCTCCCAGCAGCTGCCAGGCCAGATCCAAGACGAGATGGGCCGAGGCCCTTTTGGGTGAGAAGCAGCCCATACCCTTTTTTTTCCTTCTGATTTAGTCCGTACAAAATTTCTGCTAAGTCTGGAGAATTTTGCTGCTGTGATCCGTTTTGCAACGTAATTTCCCGTTGAATCTTAGCCCGTATGACGATGCCCCCAAAATGAAAGTTGCTTAGTTTCATGTGCACTTCAATTCATATTTTGTGAGTATTTGCATTTGAGGTCATCTTGATTGTGTAATTGTGTGCTAAACAGGGCATCAGATCGTTAATTGCAACTGTTGCTGTTAAACTGTCTGAAAACTGTTGCTTGATTGAAACTTCGGGCGACGGTTGCTTCGCAACCGTACGTCGGAATTGAGTGATTCCTTTTGAGTTGAGTTAAGCATTGTTTCTACTTCAGTTTCATGCATTCACATGCCATAATTTCTTGCTGCATGATGATTGTATCTTGCTCCAAAGTAGCTATCCTGCTGTTAGTGTGCAACTATTATTTTATTGCAACTTCGGTCGCCGAGTGTATCGCGACCATTTATCGGAATTGAGTGATTCCAATTGCATATTGTTAAGCATCATGTCTACTTCCATTACATGTATTGCATTCCCATGATATGCTTGCTGGTCATATAGTTATTGAGCTCAAAAGTTGCTATGCTGCTGTTTGTGACAGCCACCTCTGTTTTTCTCTAAGTCTGTTACTTTGCGATGCCATGTTGTTTGCTTAATATCTTTTGATCTATGATGCCTATTTGCATGATTCTTTTTGCCATGCCTTCCTTGTCATGTCTACTTTAGTTCCATATAATTTGTGAGCATGTTTGCATTGATTATACTGTTCATGCATTGCTCTAAAGTGTGCTACCTGATGTTGGCATATTGTGCCCGTAACTTGTTTTGCTTGTATCTTTTTATCCGTAACTCCGTTTGGAGTGTGCCCTATATGTAACTTGATTAGTTTTTCGTGTACTTTGTGTTTCTGCTATTTTTTTCTGTTGTTAAACAAACTAAAATATGGTTTAGGACAGAACAGTACCAAATGTTTTAATTGTCGTGCGGCACTTATTGTAGGCCATGTTTAGATTGTGCCTCACTTAAATTGACTATCATAGATAGTTTACTTTGTGCTTCACCTCTTGCCATGTTTGTGTGCTATGCCATGCTTGCTTCAGCTACCATGTTAACAACCTTTGTTGATCACCTATAGCTAAACAACTTGAACCATTCTAAATGTGCGGTATCGTCGTGTGTGACGATTACTCCACGTAACCTGCTAGTAACCGCTCTCGATGGTAGGTGCAATGTCTCGTGTTGCCTTCTTGTTGATGCTTGTTCGTGTTTTCCTCGTAGAAATTGATGCTTGCTCGTTGATTGCTTTCCAGTGTTTATCGTCTTGTGTGCTTCCGCGGGTACCTCTCGGAGACGATGCGAGCTTGCGATCAACTACACCTTCGGAACCCGACTTATCAACAGGCAAGGACTAGACATTACTTATGATCCATTCTATTTCAACTAGCTGTTTGCATGCTAGTCTAGCTCAGGTTCGATGGTTGATCCCACCACATGTTTACAGCCTCTTTCAAACCAATACATCCATGTCCCCTCCCAGCAAACCTTGTACTGCTATGTTACTATTGCTGGTTGCTCAGCCCCTGCTTAGTATGCATGCTTAGCATTCTACGATGTTGCCCTGTTACTCCTTGGTTTGGGATATCACATTACCACTATTATATTGTTGTTGATGGTATGATTATTATAATGTTGACTATATTCGACGAAGGATGGAAGGTCTAGGCTATCCCGCAACGACGCTTTGTTCCATTCGAGTCACCTAGGATCCGAGTTCCGGGTATTGGTTTTAAGACTGAGCGTGCCTAACCGCGTGTGGGATTTTATGGGGTCCCCTTTTCTTACCTACCTAGCTTCAAGCATTTCTAGTGGTGGCCCAAGTTGGTTTACCATTTGAAACCGTGTGTGTGCTGGTCAGCTACCAGTAGTTTTTAAACCAACCCGGACCAGCGGAGACATGGTTTCTCTGTTGGTCCACCTTTGACCGGCGAGGGCCCAAGGCCTCACGTGAGGCGTCTCGGTAAGCCAAACCCTGTTGAGACGGAAGAGTCCGATCCGAGAGCGTGGCCAGCTTTTGGATTGGGTGTCGACTCCCCGGCGGCCACCCGGATTTGTTTGTTGTTAGCTAGAGGGACCTGTCATTTCGGATCTCTTGGAACTAAATCATAAAATGGTTGCGTGTGATGGGTAGCAACTGAGAGAGATGGGCGTGCGTGCGGAGTCTTGTAATGGGCAGTTGGTACACCCCTGCAGGGTTAAATCTTTTCTAGAAGCCGTGTCCACGGTTATGGACGACTTGAGACCTACTCCTTGTTCATAGACAACAACAACTGAGATAATCTTAATATAACTTGATCAATGTGTGTGTGTGACTTGACTGCTTCTTCTTCGTTGGGATGCAAAGAGGAGGACAAGGATAGGATAGGTGTTATGATTGCGTAAGTAGTTGATAGCAAGACTTGTTGGAGGCGATTCCTCATCGAATGCTTGGCTTCTTACCTTACTCTCTAGATCGTTAGCCACTTCATAAATGCTAGTGCGGAAGCAACCTCACAACTTACCCCTTACTTACCGTAAACTACTAGTTGTCCTAGAATGACGAGTGATGAAGTCCTTGCTGGGTCAGATGACCACTACAGTTGGATGCTGAGTACTTCTGTACTCATGATACTACCCCCAAACTCTTTTCAGTGTTCTTGATCGACAACAGGTATGGTGACCAACGTTTCACGTGGAGACTTGACGACGACTAGTTAGGCGGATCCCGGCGGAGGGCCTGGACCCGTGTGGTTATGGGATCGATTTTTTTCTCTTTGCCACTAGGCATTTGCTTGTAGTCTATACTCAGACATGTATCTTCCGCTGTTGTATTGTATTAAGGCAGTTGTATGCCGATTGTATGAGATGTTGTATCCTTGTATCTGTAATTTTGTGATATCATGTTGGAAATCCGGGGCATATGACTTCATCATATGTCGCGGTGGGACCGATATGTGCTTCGTCCCCGGATCTGGATGGAAACATCTAGATCTGGAACAGTACCGCATATCGGGCCTTACACCTCCGCCCAACGACGGTGACCGGCGTCCCTCTGTAGCGTCGCCAGGAGGACCACGGAGGAGCCGCCCAAGTCATCTTTCGTCTACCCACGTCGCCACTGTTCCCGACGTTCAAGTCCGCTCCCGACCCCAAAAACGCCCCCCCCCTCGTCATGTCGCGCCTCCGCCGCCTAATCCCGCCGCCGACTACCGTCGGGAGAGCCTCCGGTAAGCCCCGCACCCTCCCTGGCTTCCATGAGAGGCTTCCTCGTGACCTTCCCTAGCGGGAGGAAGAAGACAGCCCCTGGCCATCAGATCAAACTTTATACAACGGCCAGGGAAAGCCCATACCCCTTCGGTTTCAAAAAAAGAAAAAAAGAGAAAAAAAGAAGCAGCCGCTGCGTGGGCTCGGCCCACTTGTGAGAAGTGACCTTGGGCACAGTATAGCCCCGGGCCGGCCAGCTGGATCCTTTTCTTTTTTTTATAGATGCAAAACCTTTAGAATATTAGAAAAATAATTATAGCTCAGAAAATTATGAAATAAATTTTGTGATGTTCATAGAATTAAGCTTTACTTTTCTGCATGTGTAGAATATTGTTTTGCTTAGATAAAATTGTGACCCTTTATTATTATTGATTTTTCTATATAATTTTATGTTAGTAATATTAATATTAAATTTTCCTCTGGACAGTAGAAAATTGGTATGCATTTAGTTAATAAAAATAAAATAAACTTAAAAGTTGTTTGTGAATAAAATGGGTTAAAACATTGCTTTTAGTTAAAGTTGTTTTATTTAATATTAATGATAATAAATCCACCAAAATTATCCTAATTCCTTATTGTGATCTTCAACTTTGATGTGTTGTTATAGTATTTCAATGCGAGAAAATAATAAAACTTTATAACTGATTACATGTTGGGTGAGCGTAAATATTGAGTGTTGTGTGCATTGCTTGTTTTTGCACCGTTGTAATGGTGGTTTTATTTTCTCAACTTGTAGATGATACGCCTTATGCTACAGGTGAAGACTCCTCCCAAGCCATTGATGAAGCCGTTCCGGGGTAATTCGCCGAGGAAGGCAAGCCACCGTCAAAACTCAAACTCCACATTACCCTTTTTACTTCCTTTATATCACATATATTGTATCATTCTAGTATTGTAATCATATGGTTTGGGATTATATTAGTTCTAATAGGAAAACTATACACCCCCCATAGCCTACCTATTTGGTAAAAGAAAGTAGAACCCCGGTGATCCCGACACTTCGTCGAGACCATCACCAAGCTCTAGTATTTAGCATTACATAACAACTTGGATAGTCATACTTCACCCTAGATGTCTGGCATTCACCTAATAAGGTGGAATGGCCGTGGTTGTGGAACATCGTCGGACATGAACAAAGTCTGGTGGGACTCTCTATAGTGCAGCCAAAACCTAGCCTTACAGTACAACCACTATACTCTGGTATGGGACAGGGCTAGTTGGAAGCTTGTTTGTTTTAGTACGGGGGTCTTATAACTACACATGGATGAGTGATTCCACGAATCCGATAGCGGTGCAGGCTTGGGTCCAAGAGGAGCATGTCCTAACACACGGATAGTCCATGTAGTATGCAAAGGTTAGATTCACCTGTACGAGGAAAGACAAGGGGAAGACTATGGTCGATTATCCGAGACCCTCATACTGAGGTATGACGATCCGTCGGGACACACGGCGGATGTATCGAATGTGGTGGGTAAAGTGTACAACCTCTGCAGAGTGAAAAATATTCGAGTAGCCGGAGTCCACGGTCATGGACAGCTAGTGAGGCCACACTTTGTGGGGAATAGATGAGAAAGCCCGGTACCGAGTTATGGTTCGCGATGATGATGTTGATATTATTGGAAAAGGGTTGGAATTGACTTACCCAAATTCATTTGTGGGAAATAAAACCTGCCAAGTTTAAAAATTTGCCAACTTAATAATAAACCTGAGTAGATAGGAAATCCCTATGAGAAACTCCACCATATAGCCATCCTATTATTTTCGTATACAAATCTTTGTTCTTTATTTAAGTGGTTTGCGAGTACTTTGTATGTACTCATGGCTTTGTCCCTGGTTATTCAATCGGCCAGGCTTGGAGGAGCAGGTATTTGACGATGATGCGACTGACGATTACTAGGACGTTCTATGCTCTGGACTACCCTTTGGATTGTGCCGCTACTGTATATCATGCTTTTGCTTATTCAGCTGCCATTTGAGCCCGATGAGGCAATGTAAGACTATGTTATTTTTAAGACTTGTATTCGGTATTGTATGAACATTGAGACTATGATATCCATGTCGAGTTGTGTGTCATGCGACACTGATCATGGGAGCATGACAGTATACACAGCTAGCCACTTCAGACATATAGTCCGGGGTGCCAACAGACTTGGCATCAGAGCCTTTGTTCAGACCGTAGCAACCTCGTTAGGATTGACGTTAGTTAGAAATATTTTTGATAAAAATTATCTCTTATACCTCTTACCCAATTCAAAATGTTTTAATTCAAGCGAGCCCAAAGATTAAGAGGGAATGGTGTCCCGAAACAGATGAGAACTAGTGGAAGTTTTTCTTTAGTCCCCTCGCTCGAATGGGTGATATTATGCATGTTTGAATTGTATTATTTAGTCTTAAGTTAGAGTGACCCTAACCCCCCACTTAGGATGACACTAACCCGAGCACTCTTCTCTTGCGCCACAACCTCAGGATGTCGAGGCACACCCGCGCCAACCCAAGTTGATCCGGTGATGGGCCACCGCCACCACCCGACCCAAACATGGCACAACTTCTACGAATGCTGATGGAGGTGCGCTAGGCTTCTCGTGACAAGCGCCAGTCAAACATGGTTGCACTCTAGCAGCTAGTACAGGCCACCACCAATGCCAACCAAGGAGGCGGAGGAGCTGGTGGGAATGAGGAGCCCAGGTCTCGGCTCCAAGATTTCCAGAACACCAACCCTCCTTTGTTCTCGCAGACGAAGGAGCCTCTGGATGCTGAGGATTGGCTCCGCACAATGGAGAACAATCTCGTTGTCGCCAATGTTGGCAACAAAGAGAAGGTCCTGTATGCCACCCACTACCACACAGGCACCGCAAGGAGCTGGTGGGAAGGAGTGCGTGTCCGTCTTCCTGAAGGGCAAGTACTCACCTCGGCTGAGTTCTCCGAGAAGTTCAAGAAGGCGCACATCCCGAATATACTGATCAGGAGGATGAAGGACGAGTTCCGCCACCTCAAGCAAGGGGGCATGACTGTGGTTGGATATCTTGACCGCTTTACTCAGCTATCGAGGTATGCCCCAGAGGAGGTGGACATCGAGGAGAAGCGGAAGGATCGTTTCCTGGATGGACTGCACGATGAGCTGTAGGTTGTCCTGGTGGCCATGTGGTTCCCTTATATTGAGTCTCTTGCCGATGATTCTATCATGATGGAGGGAAAGCTCAAGATGGCTTCTGAGAACCGCAAGCGCCGCATGATGAAGCAGGGTGGATCTAGCAACCCTCGACTGCGTCTGACACGGCCGCCAAGGCCAGCACCCCAGCCTCAGAGGAGCCCTTACCCATTGGCACATCCTAGTGCTCCCGCCCGCCTTGTTGGAGTTCCGCGTCCAGCAGGCGGAGTTCCCCGCGACCCTCCGTCAGAAGTGATTTGCTTCAAGTGTGGAAAGAAGGGTCACTATGCCATTACCTACACCAATAAGGTGAATGCTGCCCCACGCCCCAATGCTCCACCACCAGCCAGAGGGAACCCCGGCCGCAACAATGCCCAGTGCGGTGCATCCAACGCCGCCAAGGGACGTCTGAACCATGTGAAAGCCGAGGAATCCCTGGAGGCAGCTGACGTTATCTTGGGTAAGTTTCCAGTTAATTCAGTACTTTCCCAAGTATTGTTTGATTCTGGTGCATCACACTCGTTTGTTACGAAGACATTTGTGGATAGAAGTAAGTTGTCACCTAGTGAAATGAGGAGGCCATGATAGTCCAGATACCCGGATCCAAACCCAAGCCAGTTTAGCTTGTTCCGGTGTTCCCATAGCAATTCATGGACTCAAGTACCCAGCTGACCTGATTGTGCTAGGGACGGAAGGTATAGATGTGGTACTTGGTATGAATTGGTTGTCCAGATACCGAGGCCGGATAGATTGCACAGAGAGGACAGTCAACCTCACGAGTGCCGATGGAGTTCAGATAGAGTACACTGAAAAGGAAGACACTGCTCGAGCCTTCTGTCATCACTTGAGGTGAAGGTTGTATGTGAATTCTCGGATGTCTTTCTAGAGGAGTTACCCGGTATGCCGCCTGATTGGGATATCGAGTTCATCATCGAGTTAGTACCTGGCACAGCTCCAATTTCACAGAGACCCTACTGGATGAATGCTGAAGAGCTGGTTGAGTTGAAGAAGAAGCTTAATGACATGCTCCAGAAGTGACTGATTCGACCCAGTGCTTCACCCTGGGGTTCGCCAGTTCTCTTTGTGGACAAGAGAGACGACACCATACGCATGTGTGTGGACTACCGTAAGCTGAACGAAGTGAACATCAAGAACAATTAGCCACTCCCTAAGATCGAGGATCTGTTCGACCAGTTGCACGGAGACCGAGTGTTCTCCAAGATCGATCTGAGGACCAGATACAACCAACTGAAGTTTCGCGAGTCGGACATCCTCAAGACAGCCTTCACAACTCGCTTGTGTTTGTTCGAGTACACTGTTATGTCCTTCGGACTTACCAATGCTCCGGCCTATTTCATGAACCTCATGAACAAGATCTTCATGAAGTACCTCGACAAGTTTGTGGTGGTGTTCATTGACGATATCCTGATATAATACAAGACCGAAGAAGAGCATACTGAGCATCTGCGCTTAGTCCTCGAGACATTGCGAGAGCAGCATCTGTACGCCAAGTTCAGCAAGTGCGAATTCTGGCACAAGAAAGTCGGATTTTTGGGACATGTATTGTCAGAAGGAGGAATATCTGTCGACCCAGCCCAGATTCAGTCCATCATAGACTGGACAGCCCAGACCACTGAAGTTAGAGAATTCCTTAGACTAGCGGGATACTACCGCAACTTCGCGGAAGGCTTCTCCAGCATTGCCCGTCCCATGACCCAACTGCTGAAGAAGGATCAGAAGTTTGTGTGGACAGAGAAGTGTGAAGCCAGTTTCCAAGAGCTGAAGAGGAGATCGGTATCTGCCCCAGTTTTGACGATGCCTGACCTAACCAAGAGTTTTGATGTGTAGTGTGACGCATCGAAGATTATTTTGTGCTGTGTCCTGATGCAAGTGTGCAAGGTGATTGAGTACCTGTCACGATAGTTGAAGCCGCACGAATTGAACTACCCCACACACGACTTGGAGCTAGCCGCAGTTGTGCTTTCTCTCAAGAGATGGCGACATTAACTGATGGGTCACCGTTGCGACATATACACAGACCATAAGAGCTTGAAGTACATATTATCTCAGAAGGAGTTGAACATGAGGCAGAGGAGATGGATTGAGTTGATCTAGGATTATGATCTGGAGATCCACTACCACCCCGGCAAGGCCAATGTGGTCGAAGATGCCCTTAGCAAAAAGACCTGCACACTTAATGCAATGATCAAAGAGAAGCAGTGAGCTCTGCATGAGGAGTTTGAGAAGCCGAGTTTGGAGCTTGTGACACCCGGTTTTCTTGCTCAACTCGAGCTGACTCCGACTCTATTTGATCTTATCAAGTAGGCACATAAGGGACACGATAGTATCGAGGGAATCAAGAAGACGATGACCCTCGGCAAGGCCCCAAAGTTCTCGCCAGATGAAGAACGAGTTCTTTGGTTCGATGGCCGATTGTGTGTGCCCGATGTAGAGGAGTTGAAGCTCACTATCCTGAAGGAAGCTCACGATACACCTTACTCCATCCACCCCGGAGGGACTAAGATGTATCAAGACCTGAAGGACTTGTTCTGGTGGCACGGTATGAAGCGTGAAATTGCCTTGTATGTCGCCAAGTGCGACATTTTATAGAGAGTAAAAAAAGAGCACAAGAGACCTGCAGGATTATTTCAGCCACTCCGATTTCCTGAATGGAAGTGGGAACAAATAGGCATGGACTTCATCACAGGACTACCGAGGTCGAGTAAGGGTCATGACTCTATCTGGGTCACCGTCGACCGACTCACCAAGGTAGCGCACTTTATTCCAGTGCGAACCACCTATAGAGGAGATCAGTTGGCGTACATGTACATGTCAAGGATTGTATGTCTGCATGGAGTTCCGAAGGAGATTGTGTCTGAACGAGGTACCCAGTTTACCTCGAGGTTCTGGAAGCAAGTCCAGGAGGCACTAGGCACCAAGCTCACATTCAACACAACCTATCACCCGCAGACTGGAGGCCAGACCGAGCGAGTGAACTAGATACTAGAGGATATGCTCCGCGCATGTGCTCTAGCCTATGGTTCTAAGTGAGAGGACTGCTTGCCTTATGCAGAATTCTCCTACAACAATAGCTACTGGTCGAGTTTACAAATGGCCCCATTTGAAGCCCTGTAAGGACGAAAGTGCCGCACGCCCCTAAACTGGTCTCAGACCGGGGAAGGGAAGATTGTCGGACCCGATGTTCTAAAGGAGGTCGAAGAGCAGGTACAGTTGATTCGTGAGCGTCTCAAGACTGCTTAGTCTCGACAGAAGAGTTATGCCGACCCCAAGCGTCGAGAGGTGACTTTTGCCGTTGGAGATTCCATGTAAAGGGGAAGCTAGCACCTCATTACATTGGACCATTTGAGGTTATAGCCAAACGAGGACAAGTTTCCTATTAGTTGAGACTGCCAAGAGAGCTATCCTATGTGCACGACGTCTTCCATGTCTTGCAGCTCCGAAAGTGTCTGGAAGTTCCAGACAAGCCCGATCTTTTCAAGAACATCGATCACCGCACGGTGGATATCAACCAGGATCTCACATACCGCGAGATACCCCTTCCTATCCTGGAAGAAGCTACCTGAGTCGCACGTAAGCGCGCAATCAAGTTCCACCAGGTCCAGTGGAAAAACCACACACCGGAGGAAGCCACCTGGGAACGGGAGGACTACCTCAAGCGCGAGTTCCCGTATCTCTTCACTAGCTTGTGAATCTCGGGGACGAGATTCTTTTTAAGGGGGGAAAGTCCGTCACACCCCAACTTTTATGCTAAACTTTAGGGTGAACAAAAACTTTGCTTTGTTGTGTTGCCAGGCCATGCCTTGTTTGCCAAGTGGTTATTTCCTTCCTTGTGTTGTTTTATGATGTTCCCGTGTTTTGCTAAAAAAAGAATCAACCAATATAAACATTAGCCCACTCTACTCATATTATAATAGCCACAGTTTTACCACCATAGGATTTTAGAAGAAATAAAGTTTGGCCTAAATAAATATTTGACATCACAGAAATTCACTACTTAAGTAATTAAAAATAACACCATAGCAGAAAGTATTTATTAAAAATATATCAAAACTGCTAATTGATTAATTGCTATTATTATAATAGTGATAATAATCTTAACATCAATAAAAATTCCCTAAATTTTTTAAATGAATTGAAATAATATTGCTGGGGATTTATAAACAATTTAGGAGTCTCAAGGTTGACACTTTGTTTAAAAATTTAAATCAAACGGTAGTAGATTTTGGAAAATCAATAACTAGCAGTAAAAAAATGAGAAAGAAATCCCTCTGGGTTGAAGCCCATCTCTCCTCTCTACCTAACCCGCGCCTCTCTCTCCCTTACTACCCGCCCCTGCCTGTCGGTGCCTCGCCCCCAACGTACGTCAGCCGCGGGTCCCGCCGGTGACATCACCTAGCCGACGTCACTAGGGACGCCGCCCTTCTTGTCCAACCCTCACAGAGGACGAGAATCGACAGGAGCGAGAGTGCGCGCTCTCGAAGCTTCCTCGCTGCAATTTCCCGCCTCGACCCGCTTCTCCTCATTCTTATAGAAGGGGAGCCCAACGCCCCCATCTCGTCACTACACTCACCACACCACCCTTCCAGCCTCGCCTAGCCACTGCTCTAGATCGAGCTGAGAGAAGTAAAGGGGGAGGAAGAAACAGAAAGAAGAAGAGGGAGGAGAAAGAAGGAAGGAGGAGGTAGGATAAGAAGTAGTTGGGAGGGAGGCAGGCCGGCGCGCCTGGCGTCCATCTGTTGAGCCGCCAGGAGGAGCTTGGAGGAGCCGCCCAAGTCGTTTGTTCGTCTACCCACGTCGCCGCCGTTCTCGACGTTGAAATCCGCCCCGACCCCCAAAACGAGCCCCCTCGCCGTGCCGCACCTCCGCCTCCTAATCCCACCGCTGACCTCCGCCAGGAGGGCCTCCAGTAAGCCCCGCGCCCTCCCTGGCCGCCATGAGAGGCTTCCCCGTGTCCTGCCCTAGCGGGAGGAAGAAGAAGGCCCCTGGCCGTCAGATCAAACTTGATCCAACGACTAGGGAAAGCCCATACCCATTCGGTTTCAAAAAAATGAGAAAAAAAAGAAGAAGCAGCCGCTGCACGGGCTCAGACCACTGGAAAGAAGTGACCGTGGGCAGAGTATAGCCCCTGCCCGGCCTGATGGATCCTTTTCTTTTTATTATATATGCAAAACCTTTAGAATATTAGAAAAATAATTATAGCTCAGAAAATTATGAAATACATTTTGTGATGTTCATAGAATTATGCTTTATTTTTCTGCATGTGTAGAATATTGTATTTCTTAGATCAAATTGTGACCCTTTATTATTATTTCTTTTGCTACTTTATTTTCTGTATAATTTTTATGTTAGTAATATTAATTTGTTAGATTAATATTAAATTTTCCTCTGGTCAGTAACAAAATCATATGCATTTAGTTAATAAAAATAAAATAAATTTAAAAGTTGTTAGTGAATAAAATGGGTTTAAGAATTGCTTATAGTTAATTTTGTTTTATTTAATATTGATGATAATAAATCCACCAAAATTATCCTAATGCCTTGTTGTGATCTTCAACTTTAATATGTTGTTATAGTATTTCAATGCTAGTTAAATAATTAAACTTTATAACAGATTGCTTGTTGGGTGATAGTAAGAATTGAGTGTTGTGTTGTAATGGTGGTTTTATTTTCGCAACGTGTAGACGATGCGCCTTACGCTGCAGGTGAAGACTCCTCCCAAGCCGTCGAAGAAGCCGATCCAGGGTACTTCGCCGAGGAAGGAAAGCCACCGTCAAAACTCAAACTCCGCATTACCCTTTTTACTTCCTTTATATCACATATATTGTATAATGCTAGTATTGTAATCATATGGTTTGGGATTATATTATTTATAATAGGAAAACTGTACCCCCCCCCATAGCCTACCTATTTGGGAAAAGAAAGTAGAACCCCGGTGATCCCGACACTCCGTCGAGACCATCACCCAGCTCTAGTATTTAGCATTACATAACAACTTGGATAGTCATACTTCACCCTAGATGGTCCTGCATTCACCTAATAAGGTGGAATGGCCGTGGTTGTGGAACATCGTCGAACATGAACAAAGTATGGAGGGACTCTCTATTGTGCCGCCAAAACCTAGCCTTACAGTACAACCACTATACTCTGGTATGGGACAAGGCTAGTTGGAAGCTTGTTTGTCTTAGTACGGGGGTCTTATAACTAAACATGGATGAGTGATTCCACGAATCCGATAGCCCTCGAAGTCGATGGGTGAATTTCGCTAGGCTTAGTGTCGGAAGGAACCTTGGTGATCTTCGACTACGGTGCAGGATTGGGTCCAAGAGGAGCATGTCTTGACACACGGACAGTCCATGTAGTACTCAAGGGGTAGATTCACCTGTACTAGGACAGACAAGGGGAAGACTATGGTTGATTTTCTGAGACCCGCATACTGAGGTATGACGATCCGTGGGGACACACGGCGGATTTATCGAATGTTGTGGGTAAAGTGTACAACATCTGCAGAGTGAAAACTATTCGAGTAGCCGTAGTGCACGGTCCTGGGCAGCTAGTGAGGCCACACTTTGTGGGGAAGAGATGAGAAAGCCCGGTACTGAGTTTATGGCTCACGATGATGATGTTGATATTATTGGAAAAGGTTTGGAAATGGACTTATCCAAATTCATTTGTGGGAAATAAAACTTACCAAGTTTAAAACTTTGCCAACTTAAAAATAAACCTGCGTAGATAGGAAATTCCTATGAGAAACTCCACCATATAGCCATCCTATTATTTTCGTATGCAAAACTTTGTTCTTTCTTTAGGTGGTTTGTGAGTACATTGTATGTACTCACGGCTTTGTCCCTGTTTATTCAATCGACCAGGCTTGGAGGAGCAGGTATTTGACGATGATGCGGCCGATTACTAGGACGTCCTATGCTCTGGACTACCCTGGGGATTGTGCCGCTGCTATCTATCATGCTTTTGTTTATTCCACTGCCATTTGAGCCGAATGAGGCAATGTAAGACTATGTTATTTGTAAGACTTGTATTCTGTATAGTATGAACATGAGACTATGATATCCGTGTCGAGTTGTGTGTGATGCAACACTGATCATGGGAGCATGATAGTATACACAGTTGGCCACTTTGAACATATAGTCCGGGGTGCCCACACAACGGCGAGTTGTCGCCGTCGAATCCGCTTGCCCCTCTGGCCACTCCTGCGTCGACAACGACCTCCCCACATGGATAAGTCACCCACCGCACCCAGGAAACCCTAGCTTCTCCTCCATTTCTCGATCCCCTTTCTTCTTGTTCTATCCCGAGCTGCCGTGGGGGCCCATGCCGTTGACCTCGCGGATACCGGCCACCCCGTGCCATCGGGGGACGTCCGGGACAACTCCCGTGCTCCTCTTCGCCGTTTCCCCCTTCGATTCGGGCCGAGGCACCCCGCCTCGACGGAATCAGGCCACGCTTCTCGCTCCAGCCGCCGCGGCCCTCACCGTCGCGCCGCTGCTCTTGCAGCTTCCCCCGGTTCCTGAGCTCTCCCCTGCAACCCCTGTGAGCAGTCGCGCCCATCCCCCCTTTTACCACACGAAATTTCCGCAGTCGCCCCTCACCCGTCGCCGCCATGGATCTGGCTTCCCCAAAGGACGCCATGGCCATATGTCGCGCGTCTCGTGCCCATGGCCGCTCTCGCACGCGCCCTGGTTGCGCATTGCCCGCTCTCTGTCCGTGCACCACCTACCCTTGGCCGCGCCTGAGCCACCCCTCCCGTGCTCTGCAGCTGCGGCTGCTGCTCCTGCTGGGGCTGCGTTGCTCTCCGCGCGCCTAGGTCCCATGCCATCCGTGCTCCCGCTGTGCCTCTCCCTGCCACGCATCCCTGCCCGCGCCCCCTGCCACTAGCCTCCGCTCCGGCACGGCTCGCCGCCGGGCGCCTCCTGTCCGTCGCCGGCATGCTCGCCGTGGGCAGAACCCCCCATCGCTAATCCCCTATTAGCAGTTAACCCCCCTATTAAAACGAATTCATATTAACCCACCCCTTTGTTAGAATTAAAGTGGGCCCTGCTCCTTAAAGTAAATAAATGATGAATTATAATGGAGATAACCCCCTGAGACACTTACATGTGGGACCAACAACTAATTAAATTAGTTTAATTAAATCAAGTTCCTATGTGACTTACATGTGGGACCCTCCCTCTGGTTAATCGCAATTTAGGTTAATTTAATGGAATCTGTCACGGACCAGTGGGACCAACTGGTCAGGTTTGACCCAGTCAACAGAACTATTATGGATAATGTTACAGTTTAATATTAAAATAAATTCCAGAAATTATTTTAAGTTGATTTAAACTTTAAAAATCAATATCTTTTAAAGTGTAACTTCGATGGAAAAACTTGTTGGATATATGCTCTAGAGGAAAATAATACTCCCTCCATTCCTTGATATAAGATGTATAGTTTTTTAATATAACTTTCATAATATAGGGTGTGAGGGAGTTTTTTTCCAATAGTACCCCTCCACCATATGTTTTTTCTTTTAATTAGTTTCCAAACGTGAGCTAAAGAAAAGGAAAGAAATGATCACGCGCTAACAACTTTAATCATGCGGATTTATTGCCTTGTATTCACATGACTTGGAGCGCTGCATGCCTGACTATGGATGGAAACCGAGAGAAATTGGCAAGTTTTTTTCCAGGGAGATTAATTAGGCTCTATAACTGATCTGGAAAGAGGGATTTTCTCACCTTCCTTTTTTCCTCTCTACTCCCACGAATCCTCCTAGGGGATTTTAGTCCAACCATTGCCAAATATGCTCTTCAAACCTCTCCGTTAATATTCGTGCGAGAAAACTATACACCTTACTTAAAGGAATGGAGGGAGTATATGATTAATCCAATATATCTAAGCAAGTTCATAACCAGTTTCATACCGTGCTAGAACTGTATCATTGAAACAATGATACATGTGTGGTATAGAAAATCCCAGAGTTCCTAGTTAGCCTCTATATCAATAACGAGTTCATGGTCAACATGATGGTCGTGGTTTCGCGATCATGGATAATTAAGTCTCTTGACTATCACTACAGGAAACAGGAGTTTTGCCGTCAGCCAAAGCTGATGGCAAACATATGAATAGCTGACGGCAAAGCCTTTGCCGTCAGCTCCACGATGGAAAACCTGTTGTTAGCTCATCAGTCGGCAGTGAGCTGCTTTGCCGTCAGCTTAAGATCGACCGACGGCAAAGCCTTTTCCGTCAGCCTTTTTGTACCGGCTGACGGCAAAGCCGCTCGTACGGCCAGCTCTGACTTATCCCCCGTGGGCTGAGTTAACGACGTGCATTGCCGTCAGCTAGCCGTCCGGCTGACGGCAAAGCCCTTACCTGGGCCCGGGTGTCAGCAGTTTGCCATCGGCTTACGGAGGGCTGACGGCAGCCAGCCTACGCTTTGCCGTCAGCCAGGCCAAGGCCGACGGCAAAGCCGTGACCAAATGGTCACTGCCACAGCCCAGATTGCATAGGCTATCGCCACGTTTCCTCTTTGCCATCAGCTTGCTGACAGCAAAGCTCTCTGTTTCTTTCTTTTTAATTTGTTTTGTTTAGTTCCCTGCATTTAAACAATAATATATATATACAAAACTCTATTGCATACAAAAAGTTCACAAGATGATATATTATAGTGCACACATGTATCTACAAGTCATCTCCATCCCACAAGTCTACTAGTGCATACAAAAAGTTTAAAACAGCAACAATGATATATATACAACATCGCACAAGTCCACTACATAACCACAAGCGTCTACAAAGGCCACCACTATGCCAAGTATTCATACAAATAGTTTAAAAGTGCCCAACATCACACAAGTGCATATATAAAGACTACAACAAAGAAGCATCCATCCATGCATAAAGGCAAATTTGCAAAATGAAAACATAAACATATGTTAGTTACGGAAAAAAGAAAAAGAAGAAAAGAAGAAGAGTAAGGTGAAGAAGAGTAATGAGAAGAATAGGAAGAATAAGAATAAGATGAAAGGAAGAAGAGAAGATGGAGAAAAAGAAAGAAGAGAAAAAGTAAGAATAAGAAGAACGTTTCTTCTTTTACTTTCTTTTTCACCTCTTTCTTCTTCACTTCTTTCTTTTCCTCCTATCCTTCTTCTTATTCTACAATACATGTTCTTCTTAGACCTCAAGAGCTAAATATATCTCATTTTATATCTACCTAAGTCATTAATTCATTTTTGAGCTTTATATGCGAAGTATAAGCCATTTTTAGGTTTATAAGCCACTTAAGCTAGCAAATTCATTATTGAGCTTTTATAAGACAAGTATAAGTCATTTTTGAACTTAATAAGCTTATAAAATCTAATGTGAGCTTTAAAAGCTTATAAAGCCAAGTTTGAGCTTTATAAGTTTATAAAGTCACTATTGAGCTTTTAGAAGCCAAGTATAACTCAATTTTCATCGAACTACGCTATTAACATCATTTTTCAGCTTTATGAGCTTATGAAGTCATTGAGGAGCTATTATAAGCCAAGTATAAGTCATTTTTTTAGGTTTACAAGGTAATAAAGCCAAGTATAAGCTTTATAAGCTTATATAGTCGTTTTTTAGCTTTTATAAGCCAAGAATAAGTAAATACTTATGTAACTAAGCTATTACTACCATTATTGAGCTTTATGAGCATATAAAGTCATGGATGAGCTTTATGTAACTTACCGGAGGCCACCTCAAGGCTGAGAAGCGCCGCCACGTGGGTTGCTCGGGGATTCACTAGGAGATTCTTATGGGTTGTGAGATGTAGTTCCGGAATTATGCTGCAATAAAGGATGAGTTGCAATGTGGTAAGCATGATGACACTTGATGGTATAAGACCGGGCTATATTTATCATTGAAAGAAACTTACCGTTCAGGGAAGAGAAACGATAGGCGTCGGCATCAGTGGAGGGGTAAGACCTTGCTTCTCCCACATACTCTGCGAGTTAGTTTTTGAGGACTCGAGCATATTAGCAAGTGAACCAAACATATGCATATGCATTCTTGGCGGATATATGCAAAAGTAGTAACTTACCGAGAAGAGGTCGTAGATGGCCTTCGTCTGGGCATTATTGCGTGCCCTCTCCTCCTCGAGTATCCTCTGGGTCCTCTCCTCCGCCAGCCGGTCCCTCTCCGCAAGCTGCTCCGACAACATCTCTTGTGTCGCCTGTCTCTCCATCTGAATGGCGTCCTGCGAACACTCAACAATATAGCAATTATTGTCATCATCGCTACGTAGTCTAAAGAACGGAAAGAAAAATTGAGACAAAGTTATACCTGGATAGCAATGTCCACTGGCCGCGGGCGAGGTCGTACAGCAGGAGCGGAGCTCGTTTGCCTCGCCTTGATCTGAGGTAGAGTCTCCGGGCAATGTACAAAGCCATTGCACATGGAGGTGCTGCCATGATGCTTACCGCCACCAGAAGTCATCAAGGCCTCCGGATCCATCTCCTCCTCGCTCGGGCCAAACTGAGGACCGCGTAGCTCTTTCACCACCTCAGAATAGGCCATCATCTTGTGGTAGGCTGCAGCGCTGGTGTATGCCTCAACACCGTCGCCCTCGGAATATGCCTTCACCGTATTGTACTTTCCCTTATGGGCAATGGCAAATGAGCAAAATCCCTTAGGCACAGGCTGATTATGGTGTTTCTCCTACAATGAAAAGAAAAGAAAAGGCATGAAACAAATCAATTGATTAATGATGAAACGACATGAAACTGAAAACAAAAAGGCACATACCCATTTTTTTCCGTACTCGTTGACGTTGAGATTGCCTTGGTGGTGTGCCACACCTACAATTTGTGCACGCCTAGCCTTGGAGCTTTTGTGGGTGGACAGCCAGGCATCACTGAGCCATTTGTCCACTATCACCTCAAAGCAATCCATCTTATTTGCACACCATCTCGGGGGCGCCTATGAATTAATAATCTTATAAAGTCATCTGCAACGGTGAGACTGTCCTGTGAGTGGGTGACTCGGCTAGGGCGCCACCTGCTCGACCACCTCCTCGACCACCGGGTTTAGCTCTCTTTTGGCCTTTTCCCTGACGCAAAATTTCGACAACACCTCCCCGCTGTTCTCCTGATACACGTCTCAGCATAAACCGAGAGGATGTGTACCCGGAGAACAACAAGGTGGCGCTGACGAAATCCTGCGTCCGATCCGGAGGAGAGCATATCTGGGGAAATGAACCCAATCTACACATACTCGGGTTGTCCATGGATAACGTTGGACAATTTGAAAGAATCCAATTATAAATATGCAAATGAATGCATATTTATAAATGGAATCTTTCAAACGGGAGACGCATATGGGTTACGCAACGGAACCTTACATCTAAATTTTAACTCGATATGGGAAAGCGGTGGGTTGAACTAAAGTCAGGCCATAAACCACGTACCAAAGGGAATAACCAAACACAAACTTAACTAGGATGCTATAAAATCTTGACCACTAAATAATTACATAAGATCTAAATAAAAATATATTTTTTCTTTTCCATTTTCATTTATACTAAATAATAATCATTTCTATTTTATTTCCACTAAATAAAATACTACTCCCTCCGATCCATAATAAGTGTCGCTCATCTAGTACAAAGTTTGTACTAGCTTAGTACAAAATGAGCGACACTTATTATGGATCGGAGGGAGTAATACGTTTGTTCCTCTCTGTTTTATCTCTTTTTATTTCCTCCACTTCTATTTCTTTTATTCTTTCCTCTACTTCTCTCTTCTTTTCTTTTCCTATAATTTCTCTCATTCTCGTCATATCTTCTCTACTTCTCTCTTCTTTTCTCTCAAATCCTTTCTTTCTTATATTCCTCTACTTCTCAATTCTTTTCTTTTCCTAAATTTCTAATTTACAAAATGCAATCCAACAATAAACCCTAAACCGTTCTTCTTATACCTAAAATCTAATTAGCCTGTCAAAACTAACAACCTTTCTTCTTTTCTTTCTTTTATTTCCTAACAAAATCCTAACAACTAAATCATTTATTTACTAACAACTAAATCACTTATTGCCTAAAAAAATCGTAACAACAAAAGAATTTATTCCTCTGTTTTCTAACAACAAAAAATCATATGCCTTTTCTCTGCTCTTTTCTTTCCTCCTCTCATCTACTCTTTTTTGCACTAACTACACTAATGAATCCTAAACCCTAAATAACAGATTCTAATAACAAAATGAAAACAAAAAATAAATACTAAACAAACAATAAAAACAGGGGAGCGGGGGCTGCTCACCGGCCAGTGGGAGGAGGAGGGGATGTCCACGGTGAGGAGGAGGTCGGTATTGGCCGGAGGACAGGCCGCCGACGCCGCGCGAGGAGGACAGACACCGGAAGAGAGAGCACGGGGGCGGGGGCGGCGAACACGGGGGGCGTCGGCGCCGAGGAGAGTACGGGGGTGGGGGCGGGGGCGGCAGCGGGGGGGGGGGGGGGGCGACTGGGTGGTGGTGGTGGCGGCGGCGACATGCGTTGGGGAGGGAGAGGAAGGGGAGTGTGGTGAGTGGGGTGTGGGTTAGGGCACGGGGGGGGGGGGTATGGACAAGCTATGCCGTCAGCCGGCTGACGGCAGCGTCTGCCGTTAGGCTAGCCTGCGGGTGGCCGTCAGCCGTCCTTCGCCGTCAGCTTTATTCCTTTTTGTCGTCAGCCAGCTGACAGCTTAGCCAAGGCTGACGGCATATCTTCCCTACTCCGTAAGCTAAACGTTGCCGTCAGCTTGGCCTAGGGCTGACGGCATAGGAACCTTTGCCGTCAGCCCCGATGGAAAGCTGACGGCAAAGATATAAGCTGACGGCAAAACTCCTGTTTCCTGTAGTGTATGAGGTCACCTCACTGGATGAGTGATGTGATGAACATTACCCAAAGCAAGCATTACAGCATGATCAATCTTATGAAGGTTCAGTGTTGTAATTACAGAACGCAGTAGACCGTTCCTTTGACCGTGAGTATGCGCATAATTGCTATGTACTCGGATGCTTTGACTTACATCCCACCACCTGACTGAAATATGTGGGTCATAACGATTGTATCTTGGGTATTCCGTGGAGATATGTTGAGGAGTATTGTTACAAGAGCGGGATTTTTCAATCCATGTGATGGATAGATACTCAGGGACCACTCGGTGAGATTCCATCCATAAAGCTGCAGCTTCTGACTAGGTCACGGGGATGAATATCACGGGAACGAGTGAATAAGGATTTGTTCAGAACGACGTTGAAACAGACATAGGATGTCATTGCGAATCTCGGAAAAATCCAGTATCACTGACAAAGGGAATGCTATACGACGTAAGGTCCAATAGGTGTTGATATCCGGAATGCACAGGGGTCATTATGGGCATCCAGGTGCCTCTGATGATCATTGACCGTAGCCTCATCTAGGTCATGACTGGAGTGTTCTTGGACCGTAGGGTGACACACTTAAGGGCTCGATGAAATCGGAGACCTTTTCAGCACTATCAGAGTTACCGGAGATATGAGAGAGGACTCCGAAATCATTTCGGAGGGGAGACGGAAAAGTTCCGTGATTTCGAATTGTTCAGAAAATTACTTATATATGTTTTATTATTTAATTAAATGAATTAAATATTAAAATATAATTTAAATAACTAAAAGGAATAAAAGTTCTTTTAATTTTATTTAATAGACAGGAAAAGAAAAAGAAAAATAAAAAAATAAAAAAATGAGGAAGTGGCGTCATGGGCCACTAGGCCACTTGGCCATGTGGTGGCCTGCGGCCACATGCGTGCATGTGTGCACGCCCACGGCCGGCCAAGGCACAAGTGGTGGCGTGGTAATAGTACCACCTCGCCTACAGAAGTGTCTGCGTACCCCCCTTTCCCCCTATATATAGATGTGGAGGGTGCCCCATTTTCAAGACAGAAAATTCCAGAAAATACAGATAAATTCTGTTAATCTGTCTCTCCCTCTTTGTCCCTCCTATTAGTGGATTCCGTTTCTTTGGAGGCTGCACTAGGTTGGAGATTTCTCCACTATACGCATGCCGTCGTGCTGCCGAAACTTCGGTTCCGGAGGTTTCCTTCCTCCACCTTCGCTGGATCGGAGGTCTTCATCGAGTCACGTACTACGAGGTGCTACACGTGTGGCACTAAACCCATCCGGGTGCTAACATAGCCAGGCGGCTGTGAAACTTGTTCCACTACACCAGCCACGTTTGAGGGAACGTTTCCCGCGCAATGGACTACACCCCGAGGTATGTTATTCCTCGCTCCTTTCCGTTACGGTAATACGGCTAGCTAGATCTTGGGTTATGGGAAATGCTAGTTAAGAAAAAATTGTGTTTTCCGCTGCGCACCCCAACAGTGTATCATTTCCTAGGTCTATGCTTAGTATTATTGTACGAATAGAACTCATCGGGGATGTTTGCGTTGATTGTATGATTGTTACCCTCCCACGTGTACTTTTTCACATCTGCGGCATCGTTTGATGAAGCAGCCCCCAACCGACCTTACGCGTACTTTTACGCGAGGCTGGTTCCACGCTTGACATGTGGCTTGTACTGTATAAAGTGGCTCTAGGGGGTGTATGTCTCTCTACTTTAGAGGATGTGGCATTTGCAACTAAGGGCCCCGTGCGGGGTGTAATAGAGACAATTGTATGGGTTACGTTGTGGTTCACTCGTTGGTTAAAACCTGTTTAACTATGAAAGCCCTAGCAGCCACATAAAACTTGCAATATACAACTAGACCGTCTAAACTTTGTATTGCTAAGTGGGGTCTATCATTTGTTTGATTGTGATGTTGTGATAGCTTTGCTATGTGTTACTAGTAAGTAGTAAACGTCATCATGATAAAACAAACTCAAATGGAGACACTGTAGAGTTAGTGTTGCCATAGCTCAGACATCTTAGAACCATCTAGTATAAGATACACGACGGTAGCATGTGATAAGATGATCCCTTAAAAAAACCAAACACAAGTATTCTACCAAAGTGTGCACCACCTGGAAGGATCTCCCATATGGCCGACATTCCGTACATATCAGATGTCACACATATTAAACGGCGTTCGCATGAGGTTGGGTTCGGCAAGCCTAGCATATGCAAATATGGCCTTGCTGAGCAGCATATAACATGGAGGTTAATTTGGCGAGCCTAGCATATACAGATATGACCTTGGAATACTAGAGATCGAAAGATCAAGCATGAGTCACAATATACAGATAATGTGATCTCACAAGTTGTTGTCTACCTTTGAAACTGACCCGTCGGCCGTGTGTTATTCGAGGGCGGGCAGTGAACTCTGGATCATGTAATCACTAAAAATTCTTAGGGATGTTTGTTTTAGTGCGAGCTCATTTATAATATGATTATATGAACTCATTGTTGTGAACTAGTCTTAATTGTGTTCCTTGCAATTATGTTTGTAGAAAATGAATGCACTAGAGCAACTTGAATTATCTTTCTTCATGGAGGGTGAAAGACTTAGAGTAGATGGGTAAAACTTTGCTGGTTGGTACTCACGCCTTAGGACTTCGCTCAAAAGATCAAACATCTTGTTCACAATAGAAATGCATGTGGAAGAACATCCGGACTATGATGTTGGCAATCAGGAGATACTTGATCATTATGCTCGCCGAGAGAAGTGCTCCGTAGTCAGGAATGTCATGATTTTAAGCACGTCAGAGGATTTGGGTATTCAGTTTCAGGACACTGGCTCATATGACATGATGGACACGCTAAAGACAATGTTCATACGTGAGTTCAGAGTTGACAGATTTGAGTTAGAAAGCAAGTTTCTATCTACAAATATGGAATAACACACAATCCTTGATGATCACTTAGACAGGATGCATGAGATGTACCTGACCCTGGTGGAGGACTATGAATATCGGACAATGAACTAAACCACCATAGAAGAGTTTGTAATAAACACGTTATTGACTCGCTTCCTCCGAGTTATGGTGATTATGTTCATAGCTATGACAGAAGTGGAGCCAATATGTGTCTCCAGAACTTCATGACTAATCTCTTGGCTGCAGACATTGCTCCTATCGAGGATGTAACATCCCAATTTTCTAAATTCGGATGTTAATAGATCATCTTTTGCATTTCATGCTGCTTCCGTTTTTTTCTGGAGTTTTAAATATATTTTAAGCATCTTTCAACGATTGGCAGTTCGTTGGAGAGGATATAAAGTGACTTATCCCCATTTTTAAATAGTTGGAAAATAGTTTAAATTTTTTTTGGGGGATTTTAAATTTACTTTGGAGTTATAAATAATTTCTAAAATTATTTTCGGCATTTATTTATACTCCGGGGAATTTTTAAAATGGTTTCGGAGTTTTTCGGTAATTTTGAATAATTTTAAAATTGCCGAAAACCATTTTTTTAGTTGCATTAGTTTAGATTTTAGTTGAATATTTTGGTTATGCCAAAAATTCAATTATAGTTTTGTTGATTTTCTGGAGAAAACGGTAATTAGAAATAGTTAACCGCTTTTTGTAGAAATTTGTTTCTGGCCTCCATGCGCCGGTTTTTTTCCGACCCGAGCATAGTTTAGTATTTGGGCCGGACTCGGATTAGGAAAAAAACAGAGGAGGGGGCTGTATAAATAGTCCTCGTTTTAGTTAGATTAATTTTTTTTTAGCGTTTGGTTAGCCCTAACCCTAATCGCGTTCTCGCCGAGACCCGCCAACTAATCGCGCCGCCGACGTCTGCATGACTTCATCGCTGACATCAGCGCGCCGCCCACCAGAGCCGCCGCCACCTCGCCTACTCACCTCGCTGCGCCGCCGCACTAGCGCCCGCCCCCGCCGCCATCCCCAGCCGCGCAGGCCACGACCGCCACCGCACCTCGCGCCGGCGACCCCGAGCCGCCAGGCCACGCGCGCGCCGCTGTGGGCCGCCTTCCCGCGCTCGTGTTGCCGCGCCCCGCCGCCCTGCGCTATCGTAGGCCCCCGCGCTAAGGGTCGCGCTCGCCGGAGCCGTCCTCCCCTAGCCATGGCCGTCGGACTGTGGAGGAGAGAGAGAAACGAGTTAGAAAAAAAAACCAGATCTGGTCAACTGCCCCAGGGACCCGATCGCGTATTTAGAAACTTTTTTTGCGTATAGGTCCTTTTGGACAGATTGCCCCCTAGAACTTGTGACCGCCGCGGTTTCTAAACCGTGCGTTGGAATTGGGCGTTTCTTTTTCCTACACGCTCGTAGTGTCTTGTAGTTAAGCATAGAACCAAAGTTTCACACGTTTGCACAATTTTGAATTTTGAATTTTTCAAATTTAAATTCAAAGTTCTAGTGACCGTAGTTTGCAAACGGTACAACCGTTTTCGACGATTCCAATTGCGTTGGATTCGTGGTGACGAGTACTTTACGTTAGCTACTTTTTAACTTGTTTCCTTGTTGTTCTGTTGGAGTTTATTCTTCTATGCTTGTTTATGATTGTTATGTGTTAACTGTGTATTGATTGCAAATCTGGTTGATCATGTAGACTGCCCGGAGTGCAACGCTTCGTATTGTGAGGATTCTGATCGTCAGGAGCAGGATCAAGGTAAGTTATACATTGACCATCTCATAACCTATATTTTTACTTATGCATGTAGCAAATATCACCCTATGCATGTGTAGGAAGTTTTATATTACTATTGCTGCAAACGTGGTAGGGTAGCCACATGATCTTATCCTATTTTCGTAGACACCCTAGCACGTGCTTGCTATATATTTGCTATGCTTGTAGACGTGGATTTGGTTTGAGATTACATTGAGCTATGTGAGGATTTAATGACTTGACTAGCAAACTTTTAATTAGAATACACCTCTGGACGAGCAGGGAGAGCTTCCTGGGGCTCGTGCCTTATCTAACGAGAGACCAGGTTGTACCCCTAATGGTTGGTTTTTGTGGTCGACAGTACGGCATGGTATCTACCCTTTGAACGTAAGTGGGCGCCGTCCAGGCTCAAAAAGATCAGACATACTTGGTGACTAGGAGCTTCCATGTATAGCCGATGGCCATATGGGCTCTGGCTTAGTTGAGTACGATGTAGGAAGCCTCTACCGTGCAAAGCTAGCAGATGTAGATGTGATAGGTGGTACCGGCTTGCCGTTGGGTGTAGGTGACCTCTTCTAAAACACTCCGTCTCAATCTTAGGGTTGATTCCAGCGGAGAAAGTGTACTGACCTCTGCAGAGTAAAAACTAATCATGATTAGCCGTGTCCCCGGTTATGGACATCCCTGAGCTACTAGAAATTGCTGTTACTAGAGGATCTTGACATATGAATCACCTTAATAATTTGAGTGGGAAAGATTTAATAAAGGGTGTGGTTTGGAACTGGTGTGCCCAGTTCGATCTTCAGTAGTAAGTTAAACTAAAATATTGACTAGGTAGATTGGAAAAAATCAACTTTCTGCAAAACAAAACCATAAGCCTTTCCATTGACTTACCTTGCATGTAGCGATCGGTCTGTTATATCCTTTTCGGTGTTGCAGGTTTTTAAGACGACCAGTAAGGTGCGTTTAGGGGTGCGGGTCTTCACTCAACATGTTCGCTCGGTGATGTTGATGGGACTCCTCGTTATTTTCTTTTTCTTCCGCTATATTTATGTTGAATCAGCTAGCCTTGAGCTATGCAACTTGTTATTTATTTTATTCTGGATTATACGTTGTAATAATGATGCACTTGTACTTTCATATACATCTATGATACTGTGTGTGCCAGCGAGTTCGATCCAGGGACTGGCACTTGATCACATTGACTCCAGTTCTATGTGAATTGGGTCATTAAAGATGGTATCAGAGCAATGTGTTGACTGTAGGACGTGACCCTAGAAAATGGATTAGAAAAGCCATAGGAATGAAAATATTACTTTACATCACTCTGTCTTGTACTTACTTACCTTCTCTATCTCGTATTCATATCTGTTCTAATCTTGCCTTTCCTCTCTTTGATTATAGATGACCACTTTGTCATACCGCTCTATGGCGTTTGGACCTGAGCTCAGGGGGGTTTGCCATCACCTGAACATCTACGCGCCAGTCTTTCAGCCAGACATAGTGGAGACAAGGGGAGCTGATGACTACTGGCAAGTGGAGACATTTCTCCTAGGAAGCATGAAGGAAGAAAGGGTGATCACGGAGTCATTCGTGGTGCATGCCCCGGAGAAGGAGCAGTGTTTGCGCATAGCCGCTCACATGTCTCTTGGACGCATCGTCGACCGGTATGCCGACCACCTAAAGGGTACGGTGTACGAGAAGATGACCAAGATCCTTCCATCGGGGAACAAATGGACAAAGAAGTTCAAGTGTGCGCCTGGAACCATTTGGCCAGGTACAACTACCTACTTCATCCAGAGCCTGGAGAAGCACATCCACAACCTGGAGAAGAGCACACAGTCAGATCTCTACACCATCACTGAGTTGCAGCAGAAGAACACTAAGCTCAAGAGGGACACCAACAAGCTGAAGAATGAGAGGATGGAGATGCAAGCGAAGATCAAGAGGCTGAAGGACAAGCTGAAGGCCAATGGTGTTGAAGAAAAAGAAGAGGAACCAGAACTGGAGACTTCAGCAGAAGAAGATGAACCGGGTCCCAAGAGGCGCAACCGCATTAGCGGGCGCGAATACCGTATGCTGTTTAGCAAAGACAGCGTTCGGAATTACTTCACCAGAAATTAGTTTACTTTCGTTATCGTTTTAGCGTATTTGACCATGTCGACTTATTTGGTATGGCAATACTAGGTTGCTTGATATACTCTTATATTCGTGGTTGTGTTGATGATCTTATATCAGTTATGCAATATATTTTGAGACTATATAGTGTGCTTGTATTTGCTTATTGGTATGAGTGCTTTTGCTTGATGATATTGATGACTGATGATTGGTGATAATTGTATGATGATTGTGTGGTATGATATGTTGTATATGTATATGTTATCTTGATCATAATAAGCATATGGGGTAGGATATATTTCCCTAGCTACTTTCTGTCCACAACTTACCAATTCTTGCCCAACAGATGCCGCTGAGACGTGATCCCACGGGGAGTGGGAACAACAACAATGAAGTGCCAGCTTACATGCAACAGTTACTTTAAGGATAAGCTCAGTTGATCGAGTTGCTCACTCAGAATATGGGCAACAACAACAACAATGCGTCACCACCACCACCACCACCTGTGGACACGCTTGCGCGGTTCCTGATGCTGAATCCTCAAAGGTTCTCTAGCACTCCTGAACCCATAGTGGCGGATGACTGTATTCGTTCAGTGAGACGGAACATGGAGACAGTTGGTTGTACTGAGGCAGAGAGAGTGAGGTTTGCCTCACATTTGCTGGAGGGTCCTGCCGCTGCATGGTGGTACAACTACTTGGTGACTTATCCCATAGACACCATCACTTGGGCGCAGTTTCAGGCTGCATTTCGCGCCGCACATGTCTCTGCAGGCGCCATGGCTTTGAAGAAGAAGGATTTCCGCAGTTTGCTCCAAGGATGCCGCACAGTAGCGGAGTATGTAGAGGAATTCAACAAGCTTGCCCGCTATGCTCCAAATGATGTCAACACGGATGCAGCTAGGCAAGAGAAGTTCTTGGAGGGTCTCAACGATGAGTTGGGAGTTCAGTTGACGGTGGCTACTTTCAACAATTGCCAAGGACTCATTTATAAGGCCATTGTGCTGGAAGGGAAACATCAGGCTATGGAGTACCGCAAGAGGAAGTATAGCAACAAAAACAACAAGTACAACTCAGGGCCACAGCAGAAGCAACACACTTCCTATAATGGGAATGGAGGACATCACTATCATGGTTGAAATGGACATAATCATCATGGAGGAAATGGACACAATCATAATGGAGGGAATGGACACAACCATAATGGCCACAATCATCACAGTGGGCACAAGAATGGCAATGGAAATGGGAAAGGAAATGGAAATGGAGGGAACTACAACCAGAACCGTCAAGTGGTGACTGCTCAGAAGGACCTTAGTCAAGTTCAGTGTTTCAAGTGCAAGAAGATGGGACACTACTCCAATATGTGCCAGGAGAACAAGGACAACAATGGGAATTCTGGAGTCAGCAAGCCCAATCCTTTCAACAAGGGGCACGTGAACCATGTCAACGTGGAGGAGATTTATGATGAGCCCGATGCTGTGATTGCTAAGTTCCTTATCAATTCAGTACCCGCAATTGTTATTTTTGATTCTGGTGCATCGCATTCATTCATATTGAGGGTATTTGTGGATAAGCATGAGTTACCTACCGTAATTCTTAAGTCATCTATGCTCATAAGTTCACCGGGAGCGGAGATTTCATCTAGTTTGGGATGCTATCAGATAAGCCTAGCCATAGGGAAGCATGATTTTCCTACAGATTTGATTATCTTGAAGTCACAAGGTTTGGATGTTATTTTTGGCATGGATTGGCTAGCCAAGTACCAAGATGTTATTGATTGTGCCAGTCGGTCCATCACTCTCCGTACGCCGACTGGGCAGAATATCAGATACGTATCCAAGTATAAGCATCAGCACACTCAGGTGATTTCTCTTAAGGGGGGTAGCCTAGATGATGTGCGTGTTGTGAGGGATTATCCGGATGTGTTTCCAGAGGAGTTGCCAGGAATTCCACCGGATAGGGAGATTGAGTTCCTTATTGATTTAATACCAGGCACTGGGCCTATTACTAAGAGACCGTATAGGATGCCCGCTAATGAACTTGCAGAGTTGAAGGAGAAAATTAGAGAGCTGCGGGAAAAGAGATTTATTCGCCCAAGCTCGTCACCCTGGGGATCACCAGTGTTGTTCGTTGAGAAGAAGGATGGAACCCAGAGGATGTGTGTGGATTACCGTTCTCTGAATGATGTTACTATCAAGAACAAGTATCCCCTACCTGTGATTAATAATCTATTTGACCAGTTGGAGGGAGCTTGTGTGTTCTCTAAGATTGATCTTCATTCTGTTTATCATCAAGTGAAGATTCGGGAGAAGGATATTTCGAAGACTTCTTTTACTACAAGGTATGGATTGTATGAGTATACCGTTATGTCATTTGGATTGACTAATGCTCCTGCATACTTCATGAATATGATGAATAAGGTGTTTATGGAGTTCTTGGATAAATTCGTTCTGGTGTTCATTGATTATATCTTGGTGTATTCCAAGAATGAGCAAGAGCATGAGGCACATCTGCGTTTGGTATTGGAGAAGCTCAGGGAGCACAAATTGTATGCCAAGTTCAGCAAGTGTGAGTTTTGGTTGAAGGAGGTAGGATTCCTTGGACATGTTTGTCTCAGGAGAAGGAGTAGCTGTGGACCCATCCAAGGTTTCAACAGTTACAGAATGGGAGACACCCACGACAGTTGGAGACATTCGCAGTTTCTTGGGGCTTGCAGGATATTATAGGAGGTTCATTGAGAATTTCTCCAAGATTGCAAAACCAATGACTGAGCTGTTAAAGAAGGAGAATAAGTTTGATTGGAGCGAGGAGTGTGAAACCAGCTTTCAGGAGTTGAAAAAACGGTTAGTAACTGCACCTGTTTTATGTTTGCCTGATATACATAAGGATTTCCATGTATATTGTGATGCATCTCATCGAGGACTTGGTTGCGTTTTGATGCAAGGGGTAGAGTTGTTGCTTATGCTTCACGTCAGCTTAAGAACCATGAGCAGAACTATCCTACACATGATTTGGAGTTAGATGCAGTTGTTCATGCATTGAAAACATGGAGGCAATATCTTGTTGGTAATCATTGTGATGTATTTACTGATCATAAGAGTTTGAAGTATATCTTTACTCAGAAGGAGTTGAATCTCAGGCATAGTAGATGGCTAGAGCTTCTTAAGGATTATGATTCGAATGTGTAGTATCATCCTGATAAAGTGAATGTGGTTGCTGATGCATTGAGCTATAATAGTCATATCAATGTTGCAAATGTTGAGGATATACCACTTGAATTATGTGAGCAGTTCAAGAATCTCAGGTTGGAGATAGTTCCTAAGGGATATGTGGCAACATAGGTATGGACTTTATTACTGGTTTACCCAGGACTCGGTCAGGATATGATTCTATTTGGGTGATTGTGGATCGTTTAACCAAGGTTGCTCACTTCATTCCAGTAAAGAGAACTTATACAAGTACTAAGCTAGCCAAGATTTATATGACCAGGATCGTTTGTCTGCATGGAGTTCCAAGCAAGGTAGTGACTGATAGAGGTACTCAGTTTACATCAAAGTTTTGGCGTCAGTTGCATGAGACCTTGGGCACCAGGCTGGAAGCTTTTCATCCACAGACAGATGGCCAGACAGAGAGAGTGAATCAGATTCTGGAGGATATGTTGAGAGCTTGCGCATTAGACTATGGGTCTAGTTGGGATGATAATCTACCATACGCAGAGTTCACATACAACAATAGTTATCAGGCTAGTCTGCAGATGGCACCGTTCGAGTTACTGTATGGCAGGAAGTGCAGGACTCCGTTGATGTGGGATGAGGTAGAAGAACGTCAGTTGTTTGAACCTGACCTGATCAAGGATGCTGAGGAGAAGGTCAAGTTGATCTGTGACAGACTGAAGATAGCACAGTCTAGACAGAAGAGCTACGCTGATGCTTAGCGTAAGGAGGTGACTTATGAGGTTGGTTACCGTGCATATCTCCGAGTTTCACCGATCCGTGGAATCAAAGGGAAGTTAGCACCGCGTTTCATGGGGCCTTATAAGATCTTGGAGCGCAAAGGAGAGGTATCTTATCAGCTGGAGTTACCAGAAGCTTTGTCAGGAGTTCACGATGTGTTTCACGTATCCCAGCTGAAGAAGTGTCACGCCGAGATGGCAGATGTTGTTTTGAGAGACACCGTACCTCTTGATGCTATTCAGTTGGAGAGTGACTTGACTTATGAGGAGAAGCCTGTGAAGATTCTGGAAGTTGCAGAGAGAGTTACCCGCACCAAGACGATCAGGCTATGCAAAGTTCAGTGGGATCACCATACCCAAGAAGAAGCTACTTGGGAGCGAGAAGAAGATCTGAAGCAAGACCACCCGCATCTCTTTGCTAGCCACCCCAAATCTCGAGGACGAGGTCCATCTTAAGGGGGGTAGGTTATCCCAATTTTCTAAATTCGGATGTTAATAAATCATCTTTTGCATCTCATGTTGCTTCCTTTTTTTTCTGGAGTTTTAAAAATATTTTAAACATTTTTCAATGATTGGCAGTTCGCTTGAGAGGATACAAAGTGACTTATCCCAATTTTTAAATTGTTGGAAAATAGTTTAAAATATTTTTGGAGGCATTTTAAATTTACTTTGGAGTTATAAATAATTTATAAAATTATTTTTGGAATTTATTTATACTCCGGGGAATTTTTAAAATGGTTTCGGAGTTTTCGGTAATTTTAAATAATTTTAAAATTGCCGAAAAGCCATTTTTTTAGTCGCATTAGTTTAGATTTTAGTTGAATATTTTGGTTATGCTAAAAATTCAATTTTAGTTTTTTTGATTTTCTGGAGAAAACAGAAATTAGAAATAGTTTACCATTTTTTTAGAAAATTGTTTCGGGCATCCGGACGCCCGTTCTGTTTTTTTTTCCGACCCGAGCGTAGTTTAGTATGTGGGCCGGACTCGGATTAGGAAAAAAACAGAGGAGGAGGCTGTATAAATAGTCTTCGTTTTAGTTAGATTAAATTTCTTTTTAGCGTTTGGTTAGCCCTAACCCTAATCGCGTTCTCGTAGAGACCTGCCGACTAATCGCACCGCCGACGTCAGCGTGACGTCATCGCCGACGTCAGCGCGCCGCCCGCCGGAGCCACTGCCGGACTCATCTCCACGTCGCCCCGCCGCCTCGGGTGAGACGCCGCACCGCCTCCTCACCTCGCTGCACCGCCGACTTAGCGCCCGCCCGCGCCGCCATTCCCGACCGCGCATGCCACGGCCGGCGCCGAACCTCGCGCCGGCGAGCCTGAGACGCCGGGCCATGCGCACGCCGCCATGGGCCGCCGTCCCGCGCCCGTGCTGCCGCGCCCCGCCACCGTAGGACGCCACGCTATGGGCCGCGCTTACCGGAGCCGTCCCCCCCTAGCCATGGCCGTCGGGCTGTGGAGGAGAGAGAGAAACGAGTTAGAAAACATAACAGATCTGGTCAACTGCCCTAGGGACCCGATCACGTTTTTAGAAAACTTTTTTTTGCGTATAGGTCCTTTTGGACAAATTGCCCCCTAGAACTTGCGACCGCCGCGGTTTCTAAACCGTGCGTAGGAATTGGGCGTTTCTTTTTCCTACGCGCTCGTAGTGTCCTGTAGTTCAGCATAGAACCAAAGTTTCACACGTTTGCACAATTTTGAAATTTGAATTCAAAGTTCCGGTGAACGTAGTTTGCAAACGGTGCAACCGTTTTCGACGATTCCTATTGCGTTGGATTCGTGGTGACGAGTACTTTATATTTAGCTACTGTTTAACTTGTTTCCTTGCTGTTATTTTGGAGTTTATTCTGCTATGCTTGTTTATGGTTGTTATGTGTTAACTATGTATTGATTGCAACTCTGGTTGATCGTGTAGACTGCTCGGAGTGCAACGCTTCGTACTGTGAGGATTGTGATCGTCAGTTGCAGGATCAAGGCAAGTCATACATTTACCATCTCATAACCTATATTTTTACTTATGCGTGTAGCAAATATCACCCTATGCATGTGTAGGAAGTTTTATATTATTATTGCTGCAAACCTGGTAGGGTAGCCACATGATCTTATCCTGTTTTCTTAGACAAGCTAGCACGTGCGTTCTATATATTTGCTATGCTTGTACACGTGGATTTGGTTTGAGATTACATTGAGCTATGTGAGGATTTAATGACTTGACTAGCAAACTTTTAATTAGAATACACCTCTGGAGGGGCAGGGAGTGCTTCCTGGGGGCTCTTGTCTTATCTAAGGCGAGACCAAGTTGGACCCCTAATGTTTTGTTTTTTTGGTTGACAATACGTCATGGTATCTACCCTCTGAACGTAAGTGGACGCCGTCCAGGCTCAAAAAGATCAGACATACTTGGTGACTAGGAGCTTCCATGTACAGCCGCTGGCCATATGGGCTCTGGCTTAGTTGAGTACGATGTAGGAAGCCTCTCCCGTGCAAAGCTAGCAGAGGTAGATGTGATAGGTGGTACCGGCTTGCCGTTGGGTGTTGGTGATCTCTTCTGAAAGACTCCGTCTCAATCTTCGGGTTGAGTCTAGCGGGGAAAGTGTACTAACCTCTGCAGAGTAAAAACTAATCATAATTAGCCGTGTCCCCGGTTATGGACATCCTTGAGCTACTATACATTACTGTTACTGGAGGATCTGGACATATGAATCACCTTAATTATTTGAGTGGCCAATATTTAATAAAAGGTGTGGTTTGGAACTGATGTGCCCAGTTCGATCTTAAGTAGTAAGTTAAACTAAAATTTTGACTAGGTAGATTGCGAAAAATCAGCTTTCTACAAAACAAAACCATAAGCCTTTCCTTTGAATTACCTTGCATGTAGCGATAGGTCTGTTATATCCTTTTCCGTGTGACTTGCCGTACAAATCAGATGTACTGACCCGTTTTCGGGCTGTAACCTTCGGTGTTGCAGGTTTTTCAGACGACCAGTAAGGTGCGTTTAGGGTTGCGAGTCTTCACTCAACATGTTCGCTTGTGGATGTTGATGGGACTCCTTGTTATTTTCTTTTGCTTCCGCTATATTTATGTTGAATAATCTAGCCTTGAGCTATGCAACTTGTTATTTATTTTATTCTGGATCATACGTTTAATAATGATGCACTTGTACTTTGATATACATCTATTATACTGTGTGTGCTAGCGAGTTCGATCCAGGGACTGGCACTTGATCACAGAGACTCCAGTTCTATGTGAATTGGGTCGTTACAGAGGATGAAAAAGTCGTGGATGGAGAAGGTATATACTTCATATACTTTATAAATGTTTGTTCCTTATACAACACTTGCAGTAAATGAGTATATGATACTTATTCTGTTTTATGAAAACAGGACCTGTCGTTGCATGGACGTGAAGAGGTGAAATCAAGGATTGATGGATATCAAGTTAGTTGATGGCCAGCATGGATTCCGCCGGGACATCTATCATACGAGATACTTAGAGTATTAGATAAATCTTATGTAATCATATAGTATGAACACTTAGTTGAGTGTCTTGCATCTTGCGAGACAAATTTATTCATGTAATGAGACAAGTCAGTTGTTTATAATATGATAGAAAGCATTTATAATACTACTATTATTATCAAGTGATATTCAATGTTTAATGATAAAGTTGTCTTGATTACAACAAGTCAAAGATTTGATTGCTTAAAGTGATTTCATAACTGATGAATTTATTAAATGTATCATCTATTAACTTATTTATTCATTATCGAATGAAAGTCATAACTGGATTGCATGAGATGGATTAGATACACGATCTATGAACCTCTGCAATAAATATGACCAAGACAAGGTTCTAGCAAGTAGAACTTGTGCCAATCATTAGACATAAATGATGCACTAAATGGGCACGTGAGTTATCATTAAAGACTTCATGTGATTAATTGAAAGCTGTATTCAATTGAGATCATAAAACTAGGATTCAGGAATCACAGTGTGAAGTGAGAATATAAGGTTACAAATAACTTAGCTATGATCTAGTGATAAGTATTAAAGTTGACATAATGGGAGCCTTGTGGAAGTTGTATCACAAATTACGATGGAAGTTGAAAGTGCTAGACTACTTAAACCATTCGTAGTCATACTAAACTATAGTATGGTCTAAAACATTCTTTCCCCTTGCACTAAAATTATTAACTAACAAGGTTGTTTAATTCATTAAGTTAAAACACCCACTTCATGAATTAGGAAACCATCCCGAATCTAATGAGACAAGATATCTCAATAAATGATTGTGTTAGAAAGTTTCTAAAGAAAGAAATTCTTTGTACTAAAATAGCAAGCGATTGAAATTACATATTCTCGCCGAATAGAAAAAATTGTGTTGCTTAATTGGTAGTACGAGAAGAAGTCTCTCGACACGGATCCAATGGGAGATAATGGAAACTTTGACCGAGGTACTAGACCTTGCCTTTAGAATATCAGAGTATTGCAACGGAAGCATGTTCCGCTGTAACAACACTGTATAAGGAAGGATATGCCATAGATGATTGATCTTGGTATATGAGTTGAAGCCTTAGTTGAATTTAGAAGGTGAATACGTTCTGTACAGAACAATAATCATGAGTCTTCTTAATAAAACAAAAGGAATAACATTGCTTGAAATGCAAAGGAATGATGGTAACCTAGAAAACGAGGAGAAATGAAATAATATTGAGTTACATATAGGATGGCTCACGTTCTGTGAAATAAATCGGTTATATCATATTCTCGACAAATTGGAAAGTTATTTATAAAAATGTAACGGGTATAAGGCATAATTGTGGTTCATAAAACGGTTATGACCAAAGTTCAATGGTGATTGACTGCGGAAACATAGGAACGCTTTAATCAATAAAATATTTCATTTACACTACAGTGGCGCATAGCCTGAAATTGCGTCTCAGTCAAATTGGGATTTGAAAGAGAATTGCAATGGGCATGACGAAGGTTTATTTCATTGGAAGGATGGACTGTAGTACCTCAAGACAGGAACCCTCAACCTTGATTTGATCAAGTGATTTTTTCTGAATGACAAAAATATTGAGTGGGCCTGCAGTTTCATGAAACTAAGTGGGAGCTTTGAAGACTTCCGAAAACTTAGAATGCAGAGGGCATTTTCTGAGTGGGAGATTTGGGAGCATTGTCATTATGTAAGACATACTACCAATAAAATGACTTGATGAAAGTTGAACAACAAATATATGAGTATATGATGGATATATTTGAGTGGGAGCATGATCATTATCTCAGACATCATGTTATGACATATGTGGAGAATGATCACGTATATGTATATATGGACTTGCGAATGATATATGTATATGGAGAATCGTCTCATATGCACGTATATGCATTATGATATATATATATATAAAACATAAGGTAGATATAACTCAAGATTACAAGAATCTTCCTTTATATGAAGTACTAAACACATCACACGTTGAAATATATAGTGATAGATACGTATGATGAAACAAAGAAAAGTTGGAATAATCTTGTAGACAAGAAACAGGTTCTTGTAGATAGAAATTATATAACGGATGAAATCCAAATATCACAAGCAATGTCCTGATGGAAGAATAGAGATACACCATGTACTAGGACATGGGATCTCATATGTAGTTTGACATATGATTCTACCATATAACATGCATTGTGAATCCAACAACAGAATGACTCAAAAGTTCTTGGAAGAAGAACAGATTCCAATATGCTTTAGGAGTAAAACACATAATCTGAATAAAGTCCATGAATTCAGTATATGAGGAATACTGAGGACTATGCTCTAAAGTATAGAAAGATAATAGACTTGAATGTAATGCAAGATTACAATTGCAAGCCATATTATGGGCCTATATGGAATTAGAGACATCACCAAAGACATGAAATAAATGTGAGCAGGATTCACGGCACTACAAACATAATACTACTTAAGAAAGTAGACGTATGGATAAAAGTTTGGCGTAAGAAGTTTGGGCTTCTCACTGAGTGTATTTACCAATATAAGTGACGCTGGATAAGTCTTCCGAAGACTGAACCAAAGGATCATTGAAGGATACTGTGAAATAATAGTCTCACTCTCCCGCGAAATTTATATCCAACCATTATAGTTGCAAAGGAAACATACGAATCTGAATTGGTGCAGTTCATTGACGAACCCTCTTCCATGAGCAAGCATGATCAATTAACACTTATGTGATAAGATGGTTATGATCGGGAAAATGCGGCTAGATTATTAGCACTCTAGTGCAAGTGGGGGACTGTTGGATATATGCTCTAGAGGCAAATAATATATGATTATTCCAATATATCTAAGAAAGTTCATAACCCGTTTCATACCGTGCTAGAACTGTATCAGTGATACAATGATACAGGCGTGGTATAGAAAACCTCAGAGTTCCTAGTTAGACTCTATATCAATACCTAGTTCATGGTCAACATGATGGTCGTGGTTTCGCGATCATGGACCATTAAGTCTCTTGACTATGAGGTCACCTCACTGGATGAGTGACGTGATGAACATTACCCAAAGCAAGCATTACAGCATGATCAATCTTATGAAGGTTCAGTGTTTTAATAACAGAACGTAGTAGACCATTCCTTTGACCTTGAGTACGTGCATAATTGCTATCTACTCGGATGCTTGGACTTACATCCCACCACCTGACTGAAATATGCGGGTCATAACGGTTGTATCTTGCGTATTCCATGGAGATATGTTGAGGAGTATTGTTACAAGAGCGGGATTTTTCAATCCATGTGATGGATAGATACTCAGGGCCCACTCGGTGAGATTCCATCCATAAAGCTACAGCGTGTCCACGGTAACAGGACGCTTTATGCTGAAGCCAGAGCCTACTACTAGAAACTACTACTATTAAACTGTTGGTTCTAGTTTCTCTTCCTCGCAGGGAAGTCGAGGAGGGGATTTCAGAGGCATTGATGATTATTAATAATTACAACTTACTATTATAAAATGCTACAACAACTTTTGTTGCATTGTTACTTTATGTTTTATATGAACTGTTGGCTATTCTCTTCTTGTGCTTCAATAATCGTCGGAAGATGCTACTCTTCGATAGGCCTAGATGCTCATCCTTATTCTGACTTTCTACCTTTCAGTCCACTATATATAGCCTCCCCTTTCTATTTGATACAAATCCATAAATGCTTAGTAGCGGACGTAAGACTGGAAGGTATGCTAGATACTCACCCTTGCTTTATTTCCCCCTTTTTTTTGCCTGATCGGCCGCTGCAGTCGACGTTGGAGCCTTGGAGTTTAGGAGCAGAAGATCCCCGGTGCTTTCTTCATCGTGTTGTTTGATGGCACGAGAGTTTACTTCTCGCCCCTCGTTGGGTACCCAAAGTAGAAGGTTGAGATGTAGCGTAGCGGCAATTTCACTTAGCGAAGATGCTAATGTAGATATCAAACCAGTAGGACTCCAACAGATACAAGAAGGTGCTGAAGTGAACAATGACGCCGTTCAAAACTCAGGGTTGCTTACTTCACCTGGACCTGAAAACACAGGAAATAACTTTGCTTCCCAACGAGTACAGAGGAGTTGTCAATTCCTCCGGCCTTGTTGTTTACAAAGGATAAAACGCACGGGATAATAATGATAGTGATAGCAACGGAAAAGTAAATAAAGCAGTAAATTGATAGGAGGTGTAAACAATATTGGAAATATGGACCGGGGTCCCATGATGTTCACTAGTGATGTCTCTCTCCCAAAAGACGATAAAATAGCCATGCGAGGTAAACAAATTACAGCTGGGCAATGTACATGATTATGTGTGCAAACCAATGCTAACTATGCTATAAAGAAAGGAAGAGGCTCAAAAGCATGGGCGGTACGCCAAGACAAGTAGAACGAAATCCATCTGCATCTACCTACTAATCATCCACCTTGAGATATCTATCCAGAACATCTCGCAGGTATTAAGTTGTGAATCCCACCCAAAGTGTAAACTCAAAGCAAGAGACAACTGCATTAAAGAACTCTGCGTAAAGTAAACAATCCTTGCCCCGCAAGTACAAGCATCATTGTTTTCCCCCTTGTGGCAACAACACATCCCCTAGACTCATGTTTCTGTCACTCAAGCTAGTCATCAGGGGGGGCATGAACCCACAATCATGCATAACGCTCCCTCTTGGAGTCACTACCTACTACTTGGCCAAAGCAATAAACAGCAACGGAGAACATGCAAGAATTACTCTAGAACATAAATATAAAAGAGGAGAATCAAATATATTACTCAAACATAATTTGAACATAGTCTCATAATCCATCGGATCCCAGCAAACTCAGCATAGCAACAGAAGAAAGATTACATATGTGCCTCGATCATGCAGGGCAGCTCACGAGGTCTAATCCATGAAGAACAAAGAGGGGAGGAGAACATCACATAGCTACTGATCATACACCCATGGTCCAAGGTGTCACGGTTCATCCGGGAAGCATCCATGGTGGTGGAGAAGCTCCCAGATGTGGTTCCTCCCTCTTTTAGAGTGCCGGGAAGAGGTCTCTTGGTGCTCCCGATCTAGGAAGCGCGGCGGCGGCGGAACAGAGGAGAGATCGCGAAAAAGGGTTCCTGTCACGGGGGTTTCATGTCACGGAGAATATATGGGCGAAGGGGGGCAGCCAGGGAGGCCACCGGGGGCCAAGGCGGCCCCCTGGCGCCGGGAGGGCACCTGGGGCCCTGGTGGGTCCCCTCTGCCCCCCCCCCCCTCGGTGATTCCCGAAGCTTCTACAACTCTGATTTTTTATTGGATTTTTCCCGAATTTTTGGAGAACTTTTAATATGGGGGAAACCTGAAATAGAAAAACAGCAGAAAACAGGAATTGGCACTGGGGTGCACTGAGTTAATAAGTTAGTCCAAATATGATCAAAAGTGTATGGAAGTTCATCAATATCATAGCAATATCACACAAAAGAGGCATGGAGCAAGCAGAAATTATAGATACGTTTTGGATGTATCAACATCCCCAAGTTTAATTCCTACTCATCCTCGAGTAGGTAAATGATAAAAGCATAATTTCTATGGTGACAGGCTAACAACCATATAAGAACTTTGAAGTATAGTAATCAAGGCATGTAATTCAATTCAAGTCATAACAGGCAAGGGTCTATATTTAGCATTGAAACAAGCAACATAAGAACTTAAAGGTGCAAGAGCTCTCGCTGTCCGTGACTCGAATGTCTCCAAATGGTGTTTGCGTGCAAGAAAGGGGATAGGGATATCCGAGAAAAAGTTATTTTTGTGTTGAGAACTTAATCTACTAAAGTTTCACACTTGGTCTTTTTTGGAATCTAATCTTGAATCATCCCCAGACCACTAGCCAGGTACAAGTCAAAATGATCCACTCCTTTTCGACATTTTGAGCACTCATGCAATGGATGAGCGTCAGAAAGAAAGTTGACACTTAGGATGGCAAAGAGAGAATATGGTGGAGGAGGAAGACAAAAAGGGTATGAAAGGGTCACATCAATGAGGACAATCATAGGCGAGAGAAAGCCAAATGATAGATATGATGTGAGGAGTAGGGATTTCCATGCAACGGATGCACATGTGAGCTAAAAGCTCTTCAAGGGAACTAGTGGGGGTGCATCCAACTTGCTTGCTCAAGAAGACCTAGATCTCATTTGAGGAGGCTCATCATTGGAATATACAAACCAAGTTTTATAGTGTGAAGGTCCCCACATTTCTATATGCATGAATGCTAATCTCTATGGAGTACAAGATATAAGAGGGAGTACGAGTGTGGATCTCTCAAAAGGAAAAGTAGTGTGCCCCTTCTCTCTTTTTATTTCTTTTTCTCTTTTTCTATTTTTTATATTTTTTTGGTGGCCTCAATGGCTCTTTCTATTTCTGTCATTTGTCCTCTTTGGGATCTTATAATTTTGTCCTCTTTGGGGATCTTTTCCTCACTTTATGGGCAACACTCTATATATTACAAGAAGTATAGAAGATCTTTCACACTTTACAGAAGTACTCAAATCATAAAGAAGATGTAACTATAATGAAGTATGCAAATGTATGCCTCTACCAGGGTAGCAGGATATGCAATGATACTAGCGCGTCATGTAGAAATGATTAGGGCACAGCCCAACTAGCATGCGACTCATCCATCAAGCAAGTAGCATGTATGACATGGAGATCAAGTCATGAGAAGGTGGATGTTGCATATCAATGTATCTCGGAAAGGATATGGAAATGCCTTGATAGGTAGGTATGGTGGCTGTTTTGAGGAAGGATATAAGGAGGTTTATGATGACAGAGCGTATCATGCTAAGGGTTTTGATGTACCGGCGAAGGTGGACGCAAACTCTTTGAGTGAGAAGAAAGAAATGCACGGCACAGGAGAGGCTAGAAAAATATGGGAAGGTGGAAGTGTCAACTTTCGAATACTCACATTAGTCCGAAGAACTCATGCACTTATTATCGGTAACTCTCAATATAATAAGGAGGTTTCACAAAGAGACAAGTACCCCGAGGAGGAGTGTATGGGGGTTTGGTTATCCTTGCGCATCCTCGACTCACGGTACGTGAGTGTACTCTAATATTCGAACCCTCCAAAGAGTAGTGATCCATCTAGTAGCTAAAGTTCTCAACTAATTTTGTAAGTTTTGAAAATAAACACGGATTTCCCAAAAGACGACATCTATCACTAATAGGCTAAATATCTTGACACAAAAATTCCAAACATTACTCAAAACAATACCTAAAAAATATTGCAAGTTACTACTACAAAAGAATAGCAAACTCAATTACGTACTTCAAGTCAAGACACAAAACTCAGTGCAAGAGGCAAAACTCTCTAAACAAGATAAACAAGAAAACTCAAGAGAGTTTTATTAACAAACTAAATAAAAGCTCTTATAAATATAAGCATGAAAACTAAGAGCTAAACATGGCAGTAGCTATGAAAAAGATAAAGAACACACACAACAAAGATATAGCATGAAGAATCCTATGTTGTGTTCTAGATTTTGAAAGTGGAGCGTGTTTCTCTCCCACACAAAGAAAGCTGGGTTCTAACTTGTTATGAACAGAAAGAAAAGCTAAATAAAACTAAAAAGGAAATAAAGAGAAAGACGCTCCAAGAATAGCACATAACGCATGAAGTGATAAAAATATTGTGAAACGAAAGACGAACTGATAATTGTTGATGGAGAAGGGGATGCACGGGGGCATCCCCAAGCTTAGACGGTTGAGTCTCCTTGAATATTTTTTGGGGATGCATTGGAGCATCCCCAAGCTTGAGCGCTTAACACTCCTGAATCTTCTTTCATCATCTTCCCTCGCACACTTGAAAACTCCCTTCATACATAACTCATCATAATCTGATTATCGAGGTTAGTACCCATAATAAAATATTTTTTTCTCTACTGGAAATAAGAATAATCTTGAATATATACTGTTTCTCAAGATTTTCAAAAAGTTTTTGCAAAGAAAAAGCAAGCTTAAGGTTTGCAAAATGAAGAAAAGCCAAAACAGGACAGAATCTGTGAAAAACAGACCAGCAGGTAGTAAATAATTTTTTAGGGATACTTCTCCAACTCAAATCAAAAAACTCAGAACATACGAAAGTTCCGTAATTGTATAGAGCACGCTGTGTAAAAATTTCAGCTTAAAAAGATGAACTGGGATTTTTCTGTGATATTTCTAGTCACGAGGACAGAATCTGTTTTCTGGACAGCATGTCACAACTTTCACTTCCCTTGTCATATGAGGCTATAATTGGCACAAAGCTTGAAAAATAAATATACAATGATGTTTCTACAGTAGTAACAATCATCAAGACCACTAAAAACAGAATAAGAACAAAAAGTAAAATCTAAATTCGCTGCGGGCTGCCTCCCGAAAGCGCTTCTTTAAAGCCATTAGCTAGGCTTAATGCAAAAATGAGGAATCAAAGATCATCATAAATCTCTTCAATAGTACAAACACTCTTAAGAGGTTTTTCAAAAAAAGGCCTAATAAAGATACTTCGACGAATAAAAGCAAAAGGCGTAAGATCAATTGGAGTCTCATTTATTCTATTAAAGAGAGATATATCTTCCAAAGTCTTCACAGTTTCAACCCCTTCGGCAGTAGATAGATTATTTTTGAAACGAGGAGCCTTTGGAACGTAAACGAACCTAGGTTCCTTCTTTGCCGGAGTTTCCACCTTTTTGGGTTTGATTGAGGAGAAAGTAGTTCCTAGAGTGTCAATGATTTCCTCAATCTTATCAATCCTAGAAGGGTCCAAGTCATGGGATTTGATGGTCTCCAAGGTTTTGAAAATTTTATGCATGGAGCTATCGAGTCTATTCAAATTCCCTTGAACCTTACGATCGAACTCACTTATCTTATTAATTCTTGGCATCTCTAGTTGTATCTTTTCAAGTTTTTTCATAAGGTGAGCTAGGGTAATGTCCTCTTGAAGGCTAGCAACAGGGAGATTTCCAACAAGATTTTCCATAACACTAAGAGCTTACCAAACTGGGACTTCTAGGAAATTCCCATTGATAGCAGTATCTAGAATAAACCTATTCCAAGAAGTAATTCCAACATAAAAGTTTCTAAGCAAGATAGTAGTGGATTGCTTCTTCGTGGCTCTTTTATGAGAATCATTAATTCTATACCAGGCATCTTTCAGACTTTCACCACCTCTTTCTTTAAAGGTGAGCACTTTTGCTTCACCAAAGGAAAAATGACCAGACATAGTGAAAACTACTAGCAATCTAACTATTTTTTGATTTTTGATAAAGGACACTAAAGCAAAAACTGAAATGTCGGGACCCGGGGTTAGCGTATGCAAGTACAGCTAAGACATAGTCATATGGAGAGCCGAGAACCGTACCCACTTGTCTAAGCAGACAAGGCCAAGCACAGAACGTTCTTGGAAAGCATCGTACGTGAGGGTCATCCCATCCAGGCCGGATGATCAACTGAGATGGGTCCTCATCGTCCGCACAGAAGTCTAATGATATGGGTGGTGAACTCCCATATTCAAAGACAAGTCGCCTCAACCATACTAACGACTATCTCATAACTCTTACATAGACTTACTCCAGCCCGATCACTTAGTCGGGGTCTAGGGCGGGCTCGATCATACCACAAAGTATGCACGAGACAGAGTCTCGAACAATCGCATCGCGATGCCCCAAGCTGCGCACATCTAAGGGCCACTTGGTGTATGCAAGACCGCCAGCCAGATCACAACTAAGGTCTCGAAAACCCATACAAAGACATGCATGTTATAAACATACACGCAGCACACATGCCTTGTATGAACAGCAGGTATCATTGCAATTCTCTACAAAGTATACATTTTTATTGATAACTCTTATAGAGTGCACACAGAGATCACAAACATGTGATCCAACATTACAACATAAGCGGAAGCAAATTATGTCTGAGTACAGACAAGTTTAACAAATGGCTTAAGAAGCATTATTTAAACACAAGCCCTCCACGAGGGAACCAGTCGTCTAACTGGGACTAGACTAGTTGATCTTCAGTCGTCCAGCTTGATGAAGAAGCCACATTCGGGGTCAGTGGCATCATCTAAAACATAGATTAAGAAAACGTGAGTACAAAGTCGTACTTAGCAAGACTTACATAGGAGCTATACTACTCATGCACATGTATCAAGGTAAAGGGAGGTGGGGTTTCACTTGCAGAAATGCCAGCTTTGACTTGGCTAGTCCTGAACTACGAGTACCAGACTTGAGGTAAGAAGCGTACACGAGTCCACTACTTTCTCCAACCAATTACACCACTATGGTGCCTTCCTCGACTTCCCCACGAGAAAGCACGCCATAGCACTCACACTTATCTTGGTGTGTTTTAGAAGTATCCAGTTCAAGTTATCTAATAATCAAGCTAAGCTTTCCAAGCAGTCCATAACCGCGGACGCGGCTATTCGAATAGTTTTGTTAACCCTGCAGGGTGTACCGCTACACACACATGATCATCAATTACCGCCTGTGATCTCGACACCATTCAAGGGGTGCCAGCGAGGATGCTCACCACAACTGTTACCTCATAGCTGATCTAGTCCGAGAAAGATGCCTACTTGGGTTGGTTACCACTATCCTGAACCCGGCCGGTTTACCGAAGTGGACCCAAGTGATGTGTGCGTGGTGCATAAGCCGGTCTCGGATGAGACGTTCTCTCACTTAGCATCCAGGCCACAAGCCTACCAGAACTCCGAACTATTGCGACATCTGGACATCGAAAGGGATGAGTTAGTAAGTTGAGAGGGGTCAGTGAGCCCAATGTGTGGTTGTACTCTTCATCTTGGATCACCACACAACAACTCGGACTTAGGGCGGTGTTCAACGAGACAACCCACCGTGTACTCCTACACAGCCTCTTATCGTTCAGCTTGTATTAGGGTCGATTCACCAACACTTTTCTACCAACACCAACATGATCACTACCATCCCGACTCACATCACAGTAACATCATGGTATCATACTAAGCATGCAATAAGCGATAATCATTTGCAGGGGCCACATGATATCAACCAACTCCTACATTTGCTAGGATTGTGGTTTGCTTACTACTGTGACAAAATGATAGGTCATGCAAAGGAATGGGTTCATCTATGCGGTAGAAACGAATCATGGTGATCATCCTAAAAAATGCATAAGCGAGACATGAGAGGGAAGTGGGATTTTATCGACATGATCAATGGGGGTTTGCTTTCCTTGCTCACGAGGTTCGGGTTCTGGGTCTTCAGCGAAGGGGGCAGCCTCCTGCTCCGGTTCCACGTCTACTCGACAAACAACAAGCAAAGTAGCAAAGTAAATACAATGCACAATCACATGATGGAAGGTTGAAACTTGATGTATATGCTTTGATGTGTGAAGCAATTCCATTTAAATGGAGTATATTGCAAATTCAAACTCCAATTTGAATTCAAACTTGACCAAGTTACATGTGACATTGTTTGATCATTTTGAACCTTTTGGAAATGTGTATGATATGCCTCTGAAGTCTGGTTGAAATATAGCATAATTCCATGGTTCAAGTTGCAAAATCATTTGAATTAATTCCAAATAAATCAAATGACATATGCTACTGGTCCCATTTTAAAATCAACTCAAACATAGTTGAAAGTTGGATTTTTGGATAGCTTATTTTCTCTTGATCATTTTTCATATATTATTTTTCCAATTTGGAGTTGATATGAATTTTCTATGAATTTCCAAAGTTTGGGTTATTTTTTGGAATTTTTGGAATTTCTTTAATTCAATTTAATTTCTGGAAATTCAATATTGCGTCATGCTGACTTCATGCTGGCGTTAGGGGGGGCTGACGCGTGGGCTAGGGGTGTCAGTGTCACTGGCTAATTAACCCGGCTGGTTAATTTAATCCAGTGGCTTAATTAAGCCATTGGGCCCACTGGTCAATGGCTCAGGGGGGGTCATTAGGGGGTGACTAATCCCGGTGCTTAGCCTGACAGGCCGGCGGCTAAACGCCGGCGACCAGAACCGCGGCGGCGCTGCACGGGAGGAGGCTGCCGTGGTCCGTTTGAAGCGCTGGAGGCACCAAACGCAAGCTCGTGGAGCGGCGAGTCTCGGGGAGGGTCCAGGTGACCAAGGAGGCCACCGGAGCGACGCCGGAGACGACCTTCCGCGGCGGCCGTGGCACGGGCTCGGGGTGGATCTCGCTGCAGAGCACCATTTGAGCCACCGCTAGGCGCGTTCGAAGCAGCAGTTCACGGCGGAGGTGATGCACAAGACGGCGAGGATGTTTGCCTAACAGGTGCTCGCCGACGACGACCGTTGCGGCTCGGTACTCCGGCGACTATGGCAATCGGTGACAGAGGAAGAAATCGAGGGGAAGAGGTTAGGGGTTTTGACCGTGAGCTCACCAGGAACTCAACGGAGGTGGTGGCGATGGCTGAGGTGGCTCGACGGCGATGTAATTGACGATGTTGCGCGGCGGCCGTAGATGACGACGACGACGCGATTCAGCAGCTCCAGGGGGCTTCAGCTTGATTCCCTCAGCATGGAGACGTAGTCGACGGTGACCAAGACGAAGGACACAACGGCGTGGCTTGGGAACGACGGTGGCTACGCGGGGGCTTGACGGTGCTCCGGCGTTCTTCTCGGGCGTCGACGAATCGGGCGAGAGAGGAGGGGGAGGTGGTTCTGGAGGGAGGGAAAGGGATCGGGACGTCTCCCAGACGTGTCCAGATGCACCAAGGAGGCCGGGGAGGCGCCAGGCAAGCAGGTGGCGTGGCGGCCATGGCATGCCGGGCACGCAGCTGCCTGGCTGCCTGAGGAAGACGACAGCCCGGGTGGCGGCTGGGCCTAGCTGGGCTTCGCCTGGGGCGACAGGTAACTCCTCTGCTTCCTTTTCTTATTTCCTTTTTCTGTTTTCTTCTGACATTTGTTTTGCTGTGCTAAAATAAATAGCTAGGCATTTTATTAAATGCTGAAAATTTTTATATGGCCTCATAATAAAATAGACTAGCCACTTATAAAGTTTCAACATTTCTAAAATTCAAATAATTTGAATCTTAACTCAAATAGGGTTATTTTATTAATTCCAAGGCACTGTTTGAACATTTGAAAAATCTATGAGCATGGGATGGGTCCCACATCACTTGATATGTGATCACACTCATTTATAAGACTTTTCAAAAATTTAACATGAATTTTTGGAGAAGATTTTTATCTCGCCTTTTGAATTAATTCATCTGGGGGGTTTCCTTCTCCCATTTTGCTTTTGAATTTGATTTCAAAGATTTCTTTTGAAAATTTAACATGATGCAAGAGTACTGGCTAACCCTAGCACATTATCTAACAGAGGGTTCTGACATGAAAGGTAAACTAACAAGACTAAAAAGGAAAGATAAAATATACTGTGCAAATCCCCTATCTTCAAGAGTGGAGTCCCCGGCAACGGCGCCAGAAATTTCTTTGATGGCACGAGAGTTTACTTCTCGCCCCTCGTTGGTTACCCAAAGTGGAAGGTTGAGATCTAGGGTAGCGGCAATTTCACTTAGCGAAGATGCTAAGGTAGATATCGAACCAGTAGGACTCCAACAGATACAAGAAGGTGGTGAAGTGAACAATGGCGCCACTCACAACTCAGGGTTGCTTACTTCACCTGGACCTGCACACACGGCAAATAACTTTGCTTCCCAAAGAGTATAGAGGAGTTGTCAATTCCTCCGGCCTTGTTGTTTACAAAGGATAAAACGCACGGGATAATAATGATAGTGATAGCAACGGAAAAGTAAATAAAGCAGTAAATTGATAGGAGGTGTAAACAATATTGGAAATATGGACCGGGGTCCCATGATGTTCACTAGTGATGTCTCTCTCCCAAAAGACGATAAAATAGCCATGCGAGGTAAACAAATTACAGCTGGGCAATGTACATGATTATGTGTGCAAACCAATGCTAACTATGCTATAAAGAAAGGAAGAGGCTCAAAAGCATGGGCGGTACGCCAAGACAAGTAGAACGAAATCCATCTGCATCTACCTACTAATCATCCACCTTGAGATAGCAACAGAAAATTAAATAAAGCAGTAAATTGATAGTAGGTGTATACAATATTTGAAATATGGACCGGGGTCCCATGATGTTCACTAGAGATGTCTCTCTCGCAAAAGACGATAAAATAGACATGCAAGATAAACAAATTACAGCTGGGAAATTGATAGGATTATGTGCGCAAGCCAATGCTAACTATGCTATAAAGAAAGGAAGAGGCTCAAAAGCTTGGGCGGTACGCCAAGACAAGTAGACTGAAATCCATCTGCATCTACCTACTAATCATCCGCCTTGAGATATCTATCCAGAACATCTCGCTGGTATTAAGTTGCGAATCCCACCCAAAGTGTAAACTCAAAGCAACAGACAACTGCATTAAAGAACTTTGCGTAAAGTAAACAATCCTTGCACCTGCAAGTACAAGAACCGTTGTTTTCACCCTTGTGGCAACAACACATCCCCTAGACTCATGTTTCTGTCACTCAAGCTAGTCATCAGGGGGGGCATGAACCCACAATCATGCATAAATCTCCCTCTTGGAGTCACTACCTACTACTTGGCCAAAGCAATAAACAACAACGGAGAACTTGCAAGAATTACTCTAGAAGATAAATATAAAAGAGGAGAATCAAATATATTACTCAAACACAATCTGAACATAGTATCATAATCCATCGGATCCCAGCAAACTCAGCATAGCAACAGCAGAAAGATTACATATTGTGACGCCCACAAAATCAAACCGTGTACAGTAATCATACACGCAAGGTACACGATCGAGATTAGGGACTCATTCTGAGATATCACAACACAACTCTACAAATAAAATAATACAAGCTGTTTAATACAAGCCAGGGGCCACGAGGGCTCGAATACAACAGCTCGAGAGCACAAAGTCAGCGGAACAAATAGTATCTGAGTACAGACACAAGGATAGAAGGTTGCCTTAAGAAGGCTAGCACAAATAACAATAGATCGAAAAGGCGAGGCCTCCTGCCTGGGAAACTCCAAGCTACTCCTGGTCTTGGTCATCGGGGGTCTTCACGTTGCGGTGGTCGACATCGGGAACTCCTGCTCCTGGACTCCAATGTCGACTGCAGTGGCCGATCAGGCAAAACAGTAAAGGAAATAAAGCAGGTGAGTATCTAGCATACCCGCGAGTCTTACGTCCGCTACTAAGCATTATGCATTGTATCAACGGAAAGAAGAGGTTGTATATAGTGGACTGAAAGACAGAAATCCAGAGGAAGGGTAAGAAGCTAGGCCTAACGAAGACTAGCATCTCCCGACGATGTCTTGCAGCATGAGGTAAGAATCAGCCAACAGTTTATATAAAGCATAAAGTAACAATGCAGCAGAACTTGCTGCAGCATTGTATAATAATAAGTTGTAATAATTAACAATGCCTCCGAGTTCACCTGCTCGACATCCCCGCGAGGAAGAAAACCAGGAACCATACATTTTAATAATAATAGTTTGTAGTGGTAAGGTCCAGCTTCAGCATAAAGCGTCCTGTTACCGTGGACACGACTATTCGAATAGATTAATCTTCCCTGCAGGGGTGCACTTGTGTTACGCTACACACACGGATCTCCAGGGTGGCGGGAACCTTGTTAGGGAACACTCCACCGAGGCTATCCGACACTTCATAGCCCATCTTTCAAACTCAACAGAGAGGTCATCCGCCGGACTATATCCTATGTACGCGGGGCTTTGGACCCTAACCCCGACGTACTCCTGCACGGTGCGAGGCTGGCCAGTGAAGTTAAATCAAAGAAAATACAAATCACACTGCCGCGGCAAATAAGACAACACCACTTCCCGGCGCAGGCCGCGGTACTGCTGACGTCTGAAGACTCCTCGGACGACACTACGAAGCAGAGGAGCCCATAACTCGTAGTTCCCACGGGTAGGTAGTGCGTACATGGCATATAGCCAACTCAAGACATTCACTGAACCATTTAGCATTTTAATTAACCTGCGTGACAATCGTTATCGTTGCCTCGACTTAACTGACCCGCGGACGACGACAGCAGCCAGGACCACCAGTACATCGGTGCCTGCCCCGTCGTCCCACCAAGTCACTGCGGTTACCAACAAGGTGAACCGTCTCCTTACCTTGTCTCGCGTGTGCTCCTGGAGGAGCTCGACTTTCGTAGTTTGGTAACTCTCGCGTCCAACGATCAGGGGCCAAGCACACCGATACACTGGTCGTACCCTCCCTGTCGTCCCGTCGCAATACCTCTCGCGGGCACCGTTGGGTCGCCCGACTTCTTACCTGAAGGACAATCGCCGTTCAGGACCCTATGGCGGTAAGACAAAGTCAGCCTCGAGTGGAGTACAAGGATTACTCCTTGATAGCTCACACTTGAGGTGACTAGGCATAACCCAGATAGGGGCCTTAGACGGTGTCTTCATTGTACCGTACCTGTGCAGTTATAATATTTGTATCCGCATTCACCCCCCTGAGTGATCACGGCCCTCTATCTAATCCTAGCTCAAAATGCGCAGGGCTCACTGCTGAATAATGCATAATAATAATACTAGGCAGCATAGGATAAAGGAAGGCACATAAAGGGGCGACAAAAACCAGGCTATGCAGTTGAATAGGATTGTAATCGTAGCAGCAGTAACAATGCCTAGTGCAAGAAATGTACGGAAAGATAGGCGATATCTGGGGAAGAGAATGGCTCTGCTTGCCTGGAAGCTCGACGGTAGTAGTAGGGTCGTCGACGAAGTAGTCGTACTCAGCAGCGGTGTAGTCGACGGCAGCAGCGGGGTCTACAGGAGATTAAGGGGGGGGGGGAAAGAAAACAGCAAACACACAGCAAGCATATACAAACAGATGCATGACATGACAGATGAAATGTTAACGGTATTCTAACGCAGTGCAATGCACATTGCTCGGAACGGAAATTCATCTGAGGATGAACTACTGGTTCCGGATGATTACCGGACAAGGTGTCCGGAGGGGGAAGGATCAAGCCGGAGGTGTCGTGGGTACCGGACAAACATAAGGGGGGTGTATCCGTGCTAGTTGATCTATTCCGAGAAACATTCGTGTTCGGAATAAATTCATCCGGGCACTCTAACAGTACCGGACAATTTATCGGACAGACGGCCCGGAGGGGGAACGGTTCGATGTTCGTTGTGTTAGAGGGGTGTGATAGGCATACAGATAGCGTATTCGTATTTGTTATATTTTTCTGATCAATTTTCATGTATAAAGTTTTTGAATCCGAGTTATGGTTTAAAAGTTATTGAATTTCAAAGTTTTAAATCATTTAAATGATTTTCTGAATTTCTTTTATTATTTATTCAACATTATCCAGAACATTATCCAAAACATTATCCAAAATAGTGCCTGACATGTGGGACCCACATGTCAGCCTCTATATATTTATAAAACATTTTAATAAATCAGAAATGCCTCTGGACCCACATGTCAGTGACTCAATTTTAATTATTAGATTAACTTAAAGCATTAAGTTAATTATTTACAGGGGACCCACCTGTCAGTGACTGGGGTTGCCCAGTCAGCACAGTTGACTGGTCAACCCAGTCAACTGGGGCCAAGGGGTCCACTGGCAGTGACCCAGGGGTTTCCCCCAGGTGTGCCACGTCAGCGGGGCACCGGCGGCGAGACGCTGGCGTGCCCAGCACGGCGGAGGCCACGGGAGGGGCGTCGGAAATGGGCTAGGGGGCACCGTTCGTCACGGGGTTTGGTGCATTCGAACGGGAAGATAGCGCTGCATCGATTCCAGGTGGTGGCGACGTCGTGGGTGGCCGGAAAATGTGCCGGCGACGAGGAACCCGGCGGAGCTCACTGACGACGACCTAGCGCACGTTCTGGTGGATGGTTTCGCGTGATTCTTGTTCCAATCAAACGAGCAGTCCAAGCCGCATCGAACGGTAGCCGGGGCGTGGCGCGAGGTGGACGGAATCGAGCTCGGGGTCGACAACGGCGGGCCTGCACGTCGAGCGTCAATGGCGTCCTCCACACGGGGGCGAATTTGAGTGCGCCAAGGGGGGGAATGGACTCTACGGAACACTACGAACGCGTGAGTGCCAAAATCGTGCGCTGGAACGGCTTGGAAGCACGGATGCGACGACGAACCACGACGGCCGGAGCAGCTAAAAGGGGGGTTTCGTCTACGGCGCTATCGGGACTCAACGGGCGGTTGGGGGTGGTGAGGATGCTCACCACGAGCGCGTAGAGGTGGGCAGCGTGCTCGGGGACGGCTCGGTGCGGGAGAAATCTCGGCGGCGATCCGGCAGCTGGAGGTAGACGAAGACAGTGATTGCGGAGGCTTCGAGGCGTCCCGGCTCGATTCCTCCACGGGGAAGACGAAGTCGACGACGACGAGCTCGCTGGACACGGTAGCGTGGCCTGCGGGTACGGTTGGCCGCGGTTGTGCACGGCGACGGCGACTGCAGCTGCGGGTGGTTCCTTCCCCGACGCGGGAGAGGCGAGGAGGGAGAGGAGAATGGGGAGGGGGTGTCCAGGGAGTGGGTGGGGGCGTTCTTATCGCCTCCGCGGCGGAAGGGAGCAGGTGAAGGGCGGGGCCGGCCTGGCAGCGGCGTGCCCACGGCGGCCTCCGTACGGGAGTAGGTGGGAGCAGGTGGGGGAAGAAGACAAGGGGTGGGGTGGACTGGGCTGCGGTGGGCCGTTGCTCAGGGCGATATTTCGTGATTTTCCAATTTTCTGTGTCTTTTCTTTTCTGTATTTCTCTTTTGGTAATTGTTTTCCAAGCTTAGGCAATTTTTTTAAATGTGTTAGGTGTCCCAATATTAGTATAACATTATATATCAGTGCCACAAAAGTTTTTGCAGCAAAAGAAAATCATTAGATATCTCTTGTAAATATTAAATGCCCAAAGTAAGGGTTTTAACCTACTGTTTGAATTGTTTGGAATTTTCTATAACTTAATAAATACCCAAACCCATTTGGATTTGGCCCACTGAATATTTGTGATTTTATAAAAGTAGTTTCACAATTTTTGGAGAAAGTTTATTTTGCACTTTGGTTTCATTATTTAATAATCCATCAAAGGCATTTTGATCAAGCTTGATTTGAATTCAATTCAAAGGGTATTTAATTTGAGCTTGGAATGGTTTGGATTCAAGTTGACCAAAGTCTATGATTACATGACTTTCAACAATATCAAAAGAGAAGTTGAATTTGAACTGAACCAAGTTGATCAAACAAAAGTTTTGAACAGTAATTATCAACAGTAATGGTGATCACTGTTCACTGACAGTGAGAGTGTTACACATATGTGCCTCAATCATGTAGGGAAGCTCACGAGGTCTAATCCATGAAGAACAAAGAGGGGAGGAGAACATCACATAGCTACTGATCATAGACCCATGGTCCAAGGTGGAATACTCACGGTTCATCCGGGAAGCATCCATGGTGGTGGAGAAGCTCCCGGAGGTGGTTCCTCCCTCGGGCAGGGTGCCGGGAAGAGGTCTCCTGGTGCTCCCGATCTTGGAAGCGCGGCGGCGGCGGCGAAAAAGGGTTCCTGTGACGGGGGTTTCACTTCATGGAGAATATATGGGCGAAGGGGGGAGCCAGGGGGGCCACCAAGGGTCCAGGCACCCCCCTGGCACGGCCCCATCCTAGGGAGCGCTGGGAGGGCGCCTGGGCCCTGGTGCGTCCCCTCTGGCCCCCTCGGTTATTCCCGAAGTTTCTACAACCCTGATTTTTTATTGGATTTTTCCCGAATTTTTGGAGCACTTTTAATATGGGGGAAACCTGAAATAGAAAAATAGCAGAAAACAGGAACTGGCACTGGGGTGCACTGAGTTAATAAGTTAGTCCAAATATGATCAAAAGTTCATCAATATCATAGCAATATCACACAAAAGAGGCATGGCGCAAGCAGAAATTATAGATACGTTTTGGACGTATCATTGTTCCCCCCTCGACCAGGAGTAGTTCGGAGGTTCCTAGGAAGGAGGCTTCGCCTTTTCGATCATTGTTGATATTTGTGCTAGCCTTCTTAAGGCAACTTTGTATTCTTGTGTCTGTACTCAGATACTATTTCTTCCGTTAACTTTGTGCTCTCGAGCTATTGTATTCGAGCCCTCGTGGCCCCTGGCTTATATTAAACAACTTGTATTATTTTATTTGTTGAGTTGTGTTGTGATGTCTTATCGTGATTCCTTGATCTCGATCGTGTACCTTGCGTGTATGATTACTGTACACGGTTCGATTTTGGGGGCGTCACAAGTAGGTATTAGCGCCGACTACCTGTAGGAAACCACCTTCCCACTCCTTGGTCGAAGTCGAGTCTAGTCTTTGCAAAACGATTTTCCTAACTTAATGTTTGGCTTAAGGGCCCACATCGATATCACCCCGTTGTGATATCTATGGTATTAGGATCTTTTTCTCCTCACCTTTACTCTGGGACTCTGATAGGGTCTCGTACCTTCCTTCCGGAGATACCTCCATTCCAGATGATCGCTTGCTTCAGCTGAAGATTCCGAAGATTACTCTTCGATAAATTCACGAGAACCTATGGGTTCATCGCCTTGCAATTACGTGCCACTGATAAATTCGTATGCATAAACATACACCTTCCATTCATCTGTTCAATCCCAGATACCCTTGTGTTTACAAGATGCCCAGAAATACTCTCCATTGTTCCAGGAATCCTTGTGCCTACAGCCTTGCAATTGATCCTTATGAATTAATTCTTCCGGCTCAGACGTCTTTTGGGACATGAGCTGGAACTCAATGAATCAAACCTTGGTTGATTGTCCGTCTAGTTCCGTTCAGCGTACCCATCTTTTCAATCAGAGCGTTTGCTTCCGATCCTTCATTTTTAAGTCATAATAACTTTATATTCAATCGTCGACTTATTCAGATGCTTCTATCATCTGATGCCTTCATATCCCTTCTTCTAATGGTTGAGTACCTACACTCACACTAGATTCTCTGTGGGCCCATAACTCACAGTTCCACAGGATCGAAACCTGACTCTTGTTATCTACCTTGCGATATTCGACCCGATATCATGCTTATGCCTGATGCTGTGGACCCCTTTTCATCATCCGTCATCGGCATCGATGCATGCCTGTCCGCTTGAAACTTCTCATAACTTATATTGTTTCCCTCGATGTATTACCTGAGTTAAACTCGGAAGATACTTTGTACCCCATTCCCTTGGACCACCCCAGTTGATTAACCTGGTACCAATCCGTCCCCGTTAAGTTTAATCTGCTAGCCTATCCGTAAGTACGATGAAGCTCCGAAGGAAGGATGACAATTTGTCGATATGAACTGATGCAGACAAAATGAAGACATCAATGAAATGGATCAACCTCTTCGTGAAGGACAACAAGACCAGAAGATTCGTTAGGATAAGAAACCAAAACTTTACCCCTTCCACTACCTTTTAATTCTCGGGACGAGAATTCTTTGTAGTGGGGGAGATTTGTAACACCGCCGGATCTTGTCACTGTCATTAAGCTAACTAGATTGTCTTGTCCTCATAACCATCCTCATTTAAATTTTCATTAGGCAATAATTCCGCTCCAATGCATTTTAAAAAGGCAAGTCAAGACAAAACTTTTCAAAAGTGGTTAATCACAAAGGTTCATGACTTTGTAAATAAACCAAAGCACTTATAGCATTTTAATCAATATTTTGGAATTATTAAATTTCCCTTGGAATTTAAATAAACAAAGTTGAAATAAAACTTGATCCAACAATTGTGCAACCAATTTTATTAAATGCCTAAAAAATAGTAGGTCACAATAAAATAACAAAGGTATTTTATTATATTGTTTAAATTTATAAAAAAATCAAACAGTGCCTAAACCAGCCCCTTTTAATCGTTGCATATTCAAATGAAATCCAACATGAATTTATTCAGTGCCCAAAGTTTTTGTGGCACCTCTCTAAAGTGCAACACAAATGTGGGAACAATTTTAACTTTTAACAAAATTCATTTGTTGTCTAAACAAAAATAGAGCAGTGAGTCAGGGTTTTGCCAAGTAACAGAAAATGCAAAATCCCTATCTGCCGCCTAGTGTAGTACCTCACCGGCCCAGCCCACTTGCCCCCTCTCCCCTCTTCTCCCTCCTACTGTTCAATCGACCGAGTCCATGGCACGCCCAACGGTGAGTCATCGCCGCCGAAACCCCTTTCGGCCCTCTGGCCACTCCTGCGTCGACAACGGCCTCCCCTCGCGGATAAGTCACCCACCGCACCTCGGAAACCTTAGGTTCTCCTCCATTGCTCGATCCCCTTTCTTATTCCTCTGGCCCGAGCCACCGTGGGCGCCCACGCCGTCGACCTCACAGCCACCGGCCACCCCGTGCCATTGGGGGACGTCTAGGACAACACCCTTGCTCCCCCTCGCCGTTTCCGCCTTTTGATTCGGGCTGAGGCGCCCCGCCTCGACAGAATCAGGCCGCGCTCCTCTCTCCAGCCTCCGTGGCCCTCACCGTCGCGCCGCTGCTCCAGCAGCTTCCCCGGCTCCCTGACCTCTCCCCTACAACCCCTGTGAGAAGCCGTGCCCATCCCCCCTTTTTCCGCACGAATTTTCCGCAGTCGCCCCTCACCCGTCGCCGCCATGGCACCGGCTGCCCCGTGGACGCCATGGCCATATGTTGTGCGTCTCGTGCCCATGGACGCTCTCGCACGCGCCCTGGCTGCGCGTTGGCTGCGCTCTGGACGCGCACCGCCTCCCCTTGTCCGCGCGCGAGCCACCCTCTCCTGTGCTCTGCAGCGGCGGTTGCAGCTCCTGCCGGGGGTGCGCTGCTCGCCGCGCGCCAAGGTCTTCCGCCGCTAGCCGTGCTCCCGCCGTGCCTCACCCTGCCACGCAACCCTCCCCGCGCCCCCTTCCACTAGCCGCCGCTCAGGCACAGCTCGCCGCCAGGCCCCCCCAGCCCATTGCCAGAATGATCGTCGTGGGCAGGAACCCCCCCACCGCTAATCCCCTGTTAGCAGTTAACCCCCCTTGTTAAAATGAATTAATATAAACCCACCCCTTTGTTAGACTCACAGTGGGCCCTGCTCCTTAAAGTAAATAAATGATTAATTATAATGGAGATAACCCCCTGAGACACTTACATGAGGGACCAGCCACTAATTAAATTAGTTTAATTAAATCAAGTTCCTATGTGACTTACATGTGGGACCCCCCTTTGGTTTATCCCAATTTAGGTTAATTTAATTGAATCTATCACTGACTAGTGGGACCCACTAGTCAGGTTTGACCCAGTCAATAGAACTGTTATGGATAATCTTACAGTTTAATCTTAAAATAAATTTCAGAAATTTTTTCAAATTGACTTAAACTTTAAAAATAAATATCTTTTAAACCGTAACTTCGATGGAAAAACTTTGTACATCAGAATTGATCAAAAAAATGTATCGAATACGGATATGCTACCCATACCCCCACCATACCCCTCTAGCATACCGCACACGAGACTTTCCCCCCACCGGATTGTCTGTCCGGTAATCGCTCGGAGCCGGTAAAATTGCCGGTTAAATTCCCGTTTCGTCTGCAACGTGTAGCACCGCATTAGTTCACCCCTAACACTGTATTTTCCATGTCTTGTTTTTGTATTGCTATTATTGACGTGTATTTATTGTTTCTTCCCCTTCTCTTATTGTCTGGTAGTCTCGACGACCGCTACAGATGCCCCTGTGATCGACTACGTCGTCGATGATCGTACCTCTACCGTCCAGCTTCCAGGCAGCAGAGCCATTTTCCTTCCCCAGATATCGCCTAACTTTTCCGTACATTTCCTGCACTAGGCATTGCTGCTGCTACGTTGCTTACCTATGCAATTGCATAGCCTTCCATTGTCGCCCCTTGATGTACCTTCCTTGCCCTATGCTGCCTTATCAATATATATAATATTCAGAAGTAAAGCTACAAAGATGCATAGCCTGCCATTGTTAGCTAGGTTTAGAATAGCGGGCCGTGATCACTCTGGTGAGTGAACGCGGATTACAAAATATTATAACTGCAAAAGGTACGGATCAATGTAGACACCCTAAGGAACCTACAATGGTTGAGACTCTCCGAGTCGCTTCAAGTTTTACTTACGAGTGGATGGACTCGTATTTCACTCTCGTCGCCGGGTCGGTAGAGCAGCACCACCAGGATGATACGAGGTTATTCCTCTTTAGTTCATTCCGCTGATGTCTCGGTCGAACCTCTTCAAGTGCACCATCGAGGGTGCTTCCTCCTGGTTTCACTTGATGGTAGGCACCTGAATCAACTAGTGTCCTTAAAGGTAAGGAGTCGCGGGACCCAACGGTGCCCGCGCAGGGATTGTATCCAGAGAGCAGGACAGGTGGGTAACATCGTGGGCCTGGTCCTTGCTCGTTTCCATGAGATACCCTGTTGTACGAAAGTCGTGCTCTTCAAAGAGCACACGCGAGACAAGGTAAGGAGACGGTTCACCTTGTTGGTAACCGCACAAGTTGGTGGGACGAGGCTCTGGTTATGGGGGTGGACTTGGCTGCTGTCGTTGTCTGTGACTCACCCAGATAAGGGGCAACGATAACGATTGTCCCTACAGAAAATAATGAAATGCCTAATGGTTCAGGTGGATGACTTGAGAGGCCGGAAAGGCCTCTACGCACTACCTTCTAGTGGGATAATGTTGTGGGTCCTCCGTGTTGTGGTCTCGATCAAAAGCTCTGAAAGACGTCCATTTTCGCATTGTGGCACGGTCGGCTCTGCATCCCAAAGGAGTTGCGTGGAATTCACCCTGTACACAACTACCCGGAGGGCGATGGATGTAATAGCCTAGATTTCATAAAAAATAAAAATTTTGTTTTCGGTGTGAATTGTTTAATTGTCTGATTTGTTTGCGGTGTTTGCATCCCCAATTTATCGATCGGCGATTATTCCCCCCCCCCCCTCTTATCTTGTACCGGACGGAGACCGACCCTTGCCACCCTGATACTCGACCTTTGCGACACCGGGTTTCACCCGATCACCGTCGCGAAAACCGCACGAGACCCGCCACAGCCAATGGAATGAAAAACCCCGTTTAATAAGTACACGGGATATTTTATAGCGCGCCAAAAAGTGTTCCCGGAATGGTTCCAGCGCGAGGTGAACGCCGCTGGCTCGACGCGCTGATCGCGCAGTTCGAAGTTTTACCCGAATCGGAGGTCCTGCGGACCCCCGGCGGTCAACAACGTAAACCCGCGCGCACGAGAGAAAAACCGGGGATGTTTTTGCAAACTTCCAGCCACCTCAGCTATATAAAGACCACCACTCTCCCACCTCTTTCTAGGGTTCCCCCTACGCCAAAATTGCAGCCACCCCCTCCACTTTGCCCAAAATTTACCACATTTTCGTCAACCCTAGCCCCAGATCTGAAAACTGCCCCCTAGGTGCTCTGGTCCGTCAGATCTGGCGATCCGACGGCCCAGAGGCCGCCACGTCAGCACCTCCCTACTCTCTCTCCTCAGCCCCGCCGCCATCCCGAGGGCACACCGCCACCGCGCGCTTCCACGGCCGGCCGTCGCGCCTCGTCGCTCCAGCGAGCCACGCGCCACCTCGGGTCACCTCCTCCCTCCTCCCTTCTCTCCTCCTTCTCCTCTGGCCCTCACCCCCCTCTCCTCCCTCGCAGGAATCACGGGAGCGCCGCCGCGTCGCCATGCCGGACCTCGCCGTCCTGCCGCCCGCCTTGGCTGCCCAAGGCGCGGCCCAAGCTCCTCGCCGCCGCCCGCCAGCGTCGTCACCGGACGGATCCCGCCGCACCGCGCCCGGATCAGCCTCGCCCCGCGTCCTCCTGCCTCCCAGCGCCCCCCTCGACCCCGTCGTGCTCCGGTGACCGGCGTGGCTGCACCGCCGCGCGAGCCGGTCGGCACCGGGCTACCAACCGCCGAGATGGGCCGGTCCAACCACGACCCGGCCGCCAGCCTCTCCAGCCGCCGCAGATGGGCTCGTCCCATTTTCCTTTTTTTTCTTATATCTTTTTTTCATTTTAGCTATTTTCTGCTAAGTCTGTTAAATAACTGCTAGTGATGATGTTTCACGTTGTAATTTGCGAGTAAACCGTAGCTCGGATCGCGTTGCGCCCAAAAGGAAAATTGTTTAGAATTGTGTGTACTTCCATTCATATTTTGTGAGAATTTTGATTTGAGGTCATCTTGATGTTTTTAATCACTGTTGAAGTGTGCACCAGGCTGTTAACTGCTATTATTTTCTGCTAGTGTGCTGCTGTCGTTATTTTATTGCAAGTTTGCATGATGATTGTGACACAACCATGAGGCCTATGCTATTGATTCTTGTTTCATACTGTTAAGCATCATGTCTACTTCCTTTACATGTATTGCATTGTCATGTTTGCATTCCTGGTCATAGTTATTTTTAGCTCCAAAGTTGCTATGCCACTGTTTTTGATAGCCACCTCTGTTTTCACTAAGTCTGTAACTTTCCCATGCCATGTTGCATGCTTAATATATTTTGATCTGTTATGCATATGACCATGATTCTTGTTTGTACCTGATCATCATCATGTCTACTCCATGCTCATATATTGCTATGTCATGTTGCTGCACATTTACATATAGTTTTGATCCTGTTTATACAGCATAAAAATAAAAGTTAGTGAACCATGATGCCTTTTTGCATGATTCCTTTTTCCAAGCCTTCGCTGCCATGTCTACTTTAGTTGCATATCATTTGTGAGCATATTTGCGTTCATTATCCTATTTATGCCATGCTCTGAAGTGTGCTTCCTGATATTGGCAGATTGTGTTCCAAACTCTTTTTGCTTGTATCTTTTCAACCATAACTCCGTTTGGAGTCTTCTTTATATGTAACTTGATTAGAATTTCATGTACTTTGTTCTTATGTTGTTGTTTTCTGTTGTTAACCAACCTAAAATATGGTTTAGGGCATAACAGTACCAAATGGTTTAATTGTCGTGCGACACTTAGTGATATGCCATGTTTAGGATTGTGCCTCACTTAAATTGTCTAGCATAGATAGTTTCCTTTAGGCTTCACCTCTTTTCATGTTTGTGATTTATGCCATGCTTAGGTGAGATTCCATGTTAATAACCTTTGCTCACCTTGTGAAGCTAAACAACTTGAACCCTTGTAAATGTGCGGTATCGTCGTGTGTGACGAGTGCTCCACTTAACCTGTTAGTAACCGCTCTCGACGGTAGGTGTCATGTCTCGTTTTGCCTTCTTGTTGATTCTTGCTCGTGTTTGCTTCGTACTAATAGATTCTTGCTCATTGATTGCTTTCCAGTGTTTACCGTCTTGTGTGCTTCCGCGGGTACCTCTCGGAGATGATGCGAGCTTGCGATCAACTACACCTTCGGAACTCGACTTATCAACAGGCAAGGACTATAGATTACTTATGATCCATTCTATTTCAACCAGCGGTTTGCATGCTAGTCTAGCTTTGGTTCGATGTTTGATCCTACCACATGTTTACAACCTCTTTCAAACCGATACAGCCATGTCCCCTCCCAGCAAACCATGTACTGCTATGTTACTATTGCTCGTTGCTCAGCCCCTGCTTAGTATGCATGCTTAGGATGCTACGATGTTACCCTGTTACTCCTTGGTTTGGGCTATCACATTATTATATTGCTGTTGATGATATGATTATTATTATAGTATTGACTATATTCGACGAAGGATGGAAGGTCTAGGCCATCCCGCCCCGATGCTTTGTTCCATTCGAGTCACCTAGGACCCGAGTTCCGGGTATTGTGTCTCTTGACGAGCGTGCCTAACCGTGTGTGGGATTTTATGGGGTCCCCTTTTCCTACCTACCTAGCTTCAAACATTTCTAGTGGTGGCCGAAGCTGATTTTACCATTTGCAAACCATGCATATATGTTTGTCGGGTCGCTCCTAGCGGACATCCTTTAAAACAACTCGGGCCAGCGGAGACATAGTTCCTTTGTTGGTCCAAACCTGGAAGCTCGAGGGTTATCCAAAGTGATGGTTTAGTTTCCCCGACCTCGTCCAGACGGTAGAGGCCGACTCGAGAGCACGACCGGATTTTGAGTTGGATGTCGACTCACCGGGGGCCACCCCGGATTTTTGCGTTGTTAGTTAGAGGGTCCTGTCGTTCCGGATCTCCTGGGACTAAATCATAAAATGGTTGCCTATCATGGGCAGCAACTGAGAGATATGGGCGTGCGTGCGGAGCCTTGTAATGGGAAGGTGGTACACCCCTGCAGGGTTAAATCTTTTCGAGAAGCCGTGTCCACGGTTATGGACGACTTGAGACCTACTCCATGTTCATAGACAACAAAAACTAAGATAATCTTAATATAACTTGATCAACGTGTGTGTGCCTTGACTGCTTCTTCTTCGTCGGGATGCGAAGAGGAGGACAAGGATAGGATAGGTGTTATGCTTGCGTAAGTAGGTCGATAGCAGACTTGTTGGAGGCGATTCCTCATTGAATGCTTGGCTTCTTATCTTACTCTCTAGATCGTTAGCCACTTCATAATTGCTAGTGCGGCAACAACCTCACCACTTACCCCAGGCTTACCGTAAAGTACTAGTTGTACTAGAATGACGAGGGATGAAGTCCTTGCTGGGTCAGTTGACCACTGACGAGAGGGTGACCACACGACTCCTACGGATGAGCCCACCTGGTGTCCATGAAGGCAGAATGCCCATGAAGATACGGCCCCAGCCGACTAGATGGCACCGACGTAGAAGTCCTCGACTCACAGGGAAGGTGCGAAGACCTACCGTAAGGAGCAAGCTAGGGTTAGGAAAGTTTACCTGTATACGTAGATGAATTCCCCGAGACCTAGCCCGGTATATAAGGGCTAGGAGGGGCGACGCCAAAGATATCCAATATCACCTGTAACCCTAGCCCTGAGCGCTCCAGCCTCGGCTTCCTCTGTAATCGCATCTCCCTAATCAATAATATCGAGCAGGAGCGAGCCTCCCTGTTTGCCGACGAGCTATCGTCCAACCTGCGCCTCTCATGACTAACCCAGGGTCCCTGACCATGGGATTTTCCGGGGTTGATCCCCGTCAATTGGCGCCGTCTGTGGGAACCACGCAAGTTGGGATCACGATCTCGGCGGTCCCATCTTCAGCAAGCTACAACTCAAGGGCAAGACCCAGACTTAGCCCACTCGAAGGATTCAGGATCACAGAGGACATCTCCGCCGCCCCATGAAGACCACTCGAGCTGCAGTCATGCCAGAACCAATATTACGATGACAACCAAGCATAGCGCCAGCACTGTAGAACGGCGAGGGGCCTCTACGAAGAGATCCCACTCGACGAACTGCAACACACAGCGGAGGAATCGCAAATCTTCCGACAACCCACCACCGCCCGGGCTCCCGCCGCACATCAAGACAATGGCTACGAGATCGAATCCAGCGATCAGCAGAATCACCGCCAAGGCAGAAGGAATCGACGACCCAAAAGGCGCGCATGGGATAACTACGGTAGAGCCCCAATGAACGAGCCACATCGCGTAGTCGCACAACCGACGACCACTCGACCACATACCGCCGCACGAGCATCTGCCATCAACAAAGACAGCGACTCCGAGACACCTGTTGGCGAGTACTACGACCCAGATCGAAGGTCGGATGAATTCGCCAAGCTCATCAGGAACCAAGACATGAGTCGAGGAATCGATCTCCATCCCCGCTTCCACGTGCACCCGGAAGATCCTGAGCAGATCATCAGAATCTCAAGAAGGAAGAGGCATGCCGGATCCAGCAAACTCACGGCCAGAGAGTAGCTAGCAGGACCCTGCACGATCCACAGCTTCGAGGATGACTGGGGACGCGTCAGGTCAGGGCACACTTTGAGAGACTGCCTCCTGTTCAACGAGCTAGCCGACGACATCAAGAAGGAGAAGCAGAAATACGACAGACGCAACCAACGACCCGAGCAATCACCGACCTCAAACCCGGCAGGACGTTACAGCCCGTCGCAAGCACAGGTGCTCATGATCCAAGAAGGAAGAGTACCACAAGCACAACGCGACGCCCAAACCATGCAGGACAGAGCAGCCGAGAGCATAAACATAGTCGAAGTCTACCAATTGCATGACACGGAGACCAGCATCACGTTCTCACAGGACGACCATCCACTCGCAGTCCTAAGACCGGGGCATGCACCCCTAGTACTCGATGCAGAAATCGGAGGATACGACATGGACCGGGTCTTCATGGATGGAGGCAGCAGCATGAACATCATCTTCGCCAGCACCCTGCAAAAGATGTTGATCCCACGATCAGTGTGGATTAAATCAAGCACCGAGTTGCACGGGGTAGTCCCAGGAGAAGCAGCCACATCCCTCGGAGTCGTCGAACTCGAAGTCGTCTTTGGCAACCGGCGTAACTTCGCAAAGCACGTCCTCGAGTTCGAGGTACTCGACTGGCAATCGTAGTATCACGCCATACTGGGACGACCAGCATTCGCGCAATTCATGGAGGTCCCACGCTATGCCTACTTCAAGCTCAAGATGCCAGGATCATCAGGAGTCCTCACGATCAACGGAAGTTTCATCAAATCAGATCAATGTGATCGTGACTTCCACAGAATCCACAGAATCAGTTAAGCCATGGCTAAAAGTGTCATAGAAGTTTGCATTCCGCAAAACTTATGGTATTATTATTAGGATATGGAAACGTTTGACACAATTGATATGCTGAAGTCATTGTTCGGACATCAGTTTAGAGTGGCCAGATTTCAGTTAGAAAGTAAGTTTCTTTCTACAAAGATGGAAGAGAACTCTTGTCTCAAAACACATGTCGCCAAGTTGAATGAGATGCATCTGAGCCTTGTAGCTGACTTTGAATACTGGATTACAGGTGATTCTGCGATATACACAGTGTTACACTCGCTTCCACCGAGTTATACAGACTGTGTCCATGGCTACATCGGAAGAGGAGAAACGCTCGAATTCTCTGAGTTCATGGACCAACTCCAACATCTGGAGGTTGAACCCATTGAAGGAGAAGTTGTTGATGGAGAAGGTATATATTTGATATACTTGTTATAAATGTTTTGTTCCCTTGTTACAACACTTGCAGTTAATGAGTATCTGCTACTTATTCTTTTTTATGAAAACAGGACCTGCCGTTGCATGCACCGGAAAAGGTGGGATCGAGGATTGATGGCGAGCAAGACAGTTGATGGCCAGCAAGATTTCACCAAGACATCTATCATAGGAATATACTTAGAGTATTAGATAAATCTTATGTAATCATTTTAGTATGAACCCTTAGTAGTATGTCTTGCATCTCGCGAGATAAACTTATTCATGTATGAGACAAATCAGTTGTTCCAGTTTACTGAATACATTGTTCTTATACTTTGATTATGTCTTGATTTATGTTATGATAGAAGTATTTATAAAATACCAATATTGTCAAGTGATATTCAATGTTTAAAGGAAAAAAAATCTTGAATGGCAACAAGTGAAAAGTCATGATTAGATTTAATTGCATGAGATGAATTCATAATTAATGAAGTCATTAGATACACGATCTATTAACTTGGGAACTTGTTGCCCAATAAGATGACCAATTATAAGTAAGTCATGATTTAATTGCATAAGATGAATTCATAATTGATGAAGTCATTAGATACGCGATCTATTAACTTGTGCATTTAAGGTGACAAAATTCTAGCAAGTAGAACTTGTGCTAATCATTATACATAAATGATGTATTAATTAAGCACATGGATTATCATTAATATTTCACATGATTAATTGAACATTGTATTCAATTGAGATCATAAATATGAGATTTAGGAATCAAAGTATGAAGTAGAATATAAGGATACGAATCACTATGCTATGATCTAAGTGATAAGAACGATAGTTGACATGATGGGAGACTTGTGGAAAAGATGCCACAAATTACGATAGAAGTTTAAAGTACTCAATTACTTAAACCATTTGTAATCGTACTAAATGTAGTATGGTCTAAATGTTTTCCCCTTGCACTAATATTATCGAACAAGATTTTTAAATTCATTAAGTTAATAACCCCCACTTTATGAATAAGGAAACCATCCCAATCCTAGTGAGAAAGATGACTCCATACGATGATGGTGTCAGAAAGTTTCTAAAGAAAGAATTTCTTTGTATTAACAATTAAAATAACACATTCTCCCGAATAGAAAACTGGTATTGCTGGATTGGTAATACGAGAAGAAGGTTCTCGACACATAAACCAATGGGAGATAGTGGAAACATTTACCGGGGTACTACACCTTGCCTTCATCATATCAGAGAGATGCAACGGAAACATGTTCCGCTGTGACAACACTGTAAAAGGAGGAAATATGCCACAGATGATGATCATGAAGTATGATTTACAAACTTTGTTAAATTTAGAAGTTTATCATGAATACGTTCTGTACAGAACAACAATCATGAGTCTTCTTAATAAAAAAAGGAATAAAACTTCTTACAAAATGCAAAGGAATGATGGTAGCCTACAACACGAGGAGAAATGAAATAATATTGAGCTACATAAAGGATGGCTAACGTCCTGTGGAATAAATCAGTTATTTCATATTCCCGATAAACTGGAAAACTATCTAGAATGGTGTAACAAACAAAAGGCATTATTTGGCTCATAAAACTGTTACGACCAAAAATTCAATAATGATTGACTACAGAAGCGTAGGGATGCTTTAATCAATGAAATATTAAATTTACACTATAATAAGGCCATATGACTCTGATTGCATCTCCTTCAAACTTAGGATTTGAAGAGTAAACTGCAATAGGGATACGAATATTATTTTGTGGAAAAGATGGATTATAGTACCTCAAGACGGGAACTCTCAACCTTGATTTGATCAAGTGATTTTGCAATGGTCAAAATATTGAGTAGGCCTATAGTTTCATGAAACTGAGTGGGAGCTTTGAAGACTTCCTAAAAACTTGGAGAGCGGAGGGCATTTTTCTGAGTAGGAGCTTAGAGAGAAATATTGTTATGTAAGACATAAGAATAAAATAGTATCTTAAATGAAAGTTGTACTACAAACATATATGATGGATATATTTGATATGTGTGGAGAATGATCTTGTGTATATATAAACATGCATTCATATGTGTATATGCAGAACCGTCTCATATATATGCATGCATTATTATATATATAGAGAATAAGGAAGATAAAACATAAGATTGCAAGAATCTTCTTTTATATGAAGTACTAACGCATTACACGTTGAAATCTATAATGATAGATTAAGATACGTCTGATGAACCAAAGTAGAGTTGGAATAATCTTCCAGACAAGAAAAAGGATTTTATGGCTGGGAATTATATAATGGATAAGAATCCTAATATCACAAGGAGTGTTTTTAATGGAAGAATAGGAATACACCATGTCCTTAGACAAGTGATGTCATATGACCTATGCCATATGATTCCACCATAAAACAAGTGTTGTAAATCCAACAATAGAATGACTCGAATGTTCTTGAAAGAAGAACAGGTTCCGATGTGCTTTATGAATAGAACACATAATCTGAATAAAGTCCATGGATTTAGTATATGAGGAATACTGAGGACAATACTCTAAATTATAGAAAGGATAATAGACTTGAATATAATACAAGATTACGGTTGCAAGCCTTATTATGAGTCTATATAATTTAGATACATCACCAGAGAATTATGGCCCATGGCACCACCGCGCACCACCAGCATTACCTTGGCGGCCACCTCCAAGGTGTGAGAATGCGTTGGGGGCGCAACTGGGACCAAGAAGGAGGACTCTAGGGAAGACCAGAGAAGGTGGAGGCCTGCTCTACCTGATTTTCCCCCTCACTTAGATACCACAAGGGGACCACAGGGGTGTAATTTTTCTACCCTTATCAAAAAAATTATTAACAGGGTGATATCATCACCATCACCCGTCAAATCCAACTGGCGGCCTGGCATGTGGACGGGCCTACGATGTCCCAATGATAAGACATACATTGAGCAGATTACAACGCCTTCTCAGACGACTCAACTCCGACTCTGAGAAAGACTACCGTGGAAGCCCAGCCCGGGGGCTAATGTCAGTAACAAGGAACCGGGGTGTCCCATTTACCTGTCCCTGACAGTACGTTTTCGGACAATCTGTCAGGGGAATATCCCACGTCTAGACCTGGCTTGGAGACAAAGCCGGTCGTATGACAAGAGCCATCTTGCGGAGAAGAAAGACGGATGAAGGAATCAAGATGGAGTCCACCTAACTTGGAAGATACGAAAAGCTACAAGACTTAGAGTAGGACCCGGATTGATATTCTGCTTGTAATAAAAGAAGAGACTAGTTTTTATCCTACGAGTACTCTACATGTAAGCCTCCCCCTTCCATCTATATAAGGAGGGGTAAGGCTCCCCAAGGAGGAAAGAATCAACAGACCACAATAGGCTCTAGATAAGAGATTAGTCCCAGGTCATCTAAACCCGGGACCACTATACACAACCGTAGGAGAGCTGGTGACATGCCGGCGACTTCCCGTGAGCAAAGGAATAAGACCTAGCAACATATTCACAACCTACACGAAATTCTAGTCAAGTTACATATAAAGAACATTTTTATCGGAGCTACGGTTAGAAAGTTACAGCCTATTACATTTATAGTGACATGCGATGTAATTACAAGGTAAAAAACATGTAGACAAGTTCAAACATGGCAGAGAGCAACACTTTCATAATCTACACGAAAAACGGAGCAACTTTCATGTAGAACACGTCGCGATCCGAGCTACTGTTAAAAAGATACGGTCATCGCAAAATACAACAATATATGCTATTTAATCAGTCCAGAAAAAATAAATAAGCCTCCACGGGCCGAATTGCTCTAATATGGCCTAAAGAGCACGGCGCGGGGGAACTAAGCTACGCACAGGGGCGTGACATAAGGTCCACTAGACTGGGTCGGCCCAACAACAGAGAAAAATAAATAAAACAAAGAAGGAGAGGGGTCCTCACCTTGCTGGGCTCGACCCAGCTCAAGGGTGAGGCGAGGGATAGGGAGGCCTCGCCCTGGGCGGGATCCAGGCCGCAGGATGGGTTTTTGGGCCGCTGGGCACGCCGGCCCAGCTGGAAGCGGTCCACGATAGCGGGCACGGGGTCGTTCGTCCGACTAGATCGGGAGCCCCTGACCTAGACGGGGCGGCGCAGTGGCTGATTCCGATGGATCTCGTCGCCGGCAAGGGAGCGCGGGGTGGCAAGTAGCTCGTGACCATGCAGCAACTCCCGGAGCTTCGTGGATGCCAGCCATGGCGACCTCGCACGGGAGAGCGGGAAAGGAGGTGTGAGGAAGGAGATGAGAGGGAAGAGGAGAGGAAGATGCGAGGCAGGATCACCGTGCGAGGCCGCGGCAGTGAACTCGCCGGCGGCGTGGAAGCCGGAGCGCGATGGAAGGAGGCACTCGGCCACGAGAGGCAGCGGCGGCGTGGTTCCGGGCCACGACGGGCCCACGACAGCGCGGATCTGGGCTTGCAGCGGGTCTTCATGGCCCTGTGGTGCATGGACACAGCTGGTTGGTGGGTGGGAGGATTTGGGACGACGTGGATGGCCTGGGAACCGTTGATCTGTTGATCTGATGGCCAGGATTTCCTAGGTGCTAGGGTTTCGGGGGAAGGAGAGAAGTTTGGGAAGACCTGGGTAATGTGAGGGGGGTGGCTGCAATTTTTACAAGGGGGAACCCTAATTGGGTCGGAGAGAGGTGGTGGTCTATTTATAGGGCAAGTTGGTTGGCCAGTTTACACAAACGCCCCCGAGTTTTCTCTCTCGCGTCCTTCGATTACGTTTTAACCGTCGGGAGTGCATCCGACCTCCGATTCGAGCGAAATCTGGAACCACGTGCTCAGCGCGGCGAGGCCGTCAGTCCTACCTCACTTCAATACCGCTGCGAGAACATTTTTCCGGCGCCCAATAAAATAATTCATTTATTAAATAAACGGGGTTTTTCGTTCCGATGGCGATGGCTGGTCCTGTGCCAGTTGCAACGGTGCTCGGGTGAAACCCGGTGTCTCAAAAGTCGTGTGCCGTGGTGAAAAAGGGTCGGTCCCGCATCCGATACGAGAAATATGGGGGAAATATTCATTGATTAATAATTCGGCGAAGCAAACACTTCAAAAAATACAGGCAATCATCACAGCAATGCAACAAAAAAAATTTTAATCTGGATGAAAATTTTGGGCTGTTACAAAGACCCAGAAGAGCAAGAAGCAATATTGGACTCAAAGGTGGAAAGAGCCCAAAATTTAATCATATCGGGTTCATTGACACAAATTAGTGGAGCTAGCCGGCTTAATGGTTTGGCCTCCAGATCCTGTCTTTTATCCTTACTATTCATCATATTGGAGTTTACCATGGACGCGCACCTAGCCTTCTCTTCTACGACAATCTCATTTCCAAGGAAAATCAGAGGAAAAATGAAGCCCACGCCAAGATTGTGTCCAAGCTAAACTTGGGAGCTAATGTCGGGGGAATATCCCACGTCTAGACCCGGCTTGGAGACAAAGCCGGTCGGATGACAAGAGCCGGCTTGCGGAGAAGAAAGCCAGACGAAGGAATCAAGATGGAGTCCACCTAACTTGGAAGATATGAAAAGCTACAAGACTTACAGTAGGACCCGGATTGATATTCAACTTGTAATAAAAAAAACTAGTTTGTATCCTACTAGGACTCTACATGTAAGCTTCCCCCTTCCACCTATATAAGGAGGGGTAAGGCGCCCCAAGGAGGGCAGAATCAACAGACCACAATAGGATCTAGATAAAAGATTAGTCATGCGTCATATAAACCCTGGACAACTAGACACAACCGTAGGAGAGCCGGCGACATGCCGGCGACTTCCCATGTGCAAAGGAATAAGACCTAGCCACAAACAACATGTAGGGATTTTACCGGACGATGTTTCCCGGGGCCCGAAGCTGTATAAATCACGTCTTTCTCTCTGTGATTTTCTTCCTCCTCATACACTCGCAGCGAAGACCCCATAATCAAGTCCAACTTTACGGACATCTGCCGTGACTTTCCCATGAAAGAATAGGTCCCTTCCCTTTGTTCTCCATCAAGGACCACGAGAGGTGGAAGTCATGCAGATTACACCCAAGATATCGCAATATGAGTGTCATTATACAAGGCAATATCAGGGAAGCGGTTCCTCGGCCTCGACGCACCTTACCTGGAAGAACACCAACAACGGGGAAACATGAAGCACCATTTCCCAGAGAAGCGTTCACCTCCTGGAGAACATTCAGTCGTGGCGTCGAGACAGTGGGACCCCAGCTGGCTTCCACCACCGACCAGGGAACAGTGCACTCAATATGCAAGAATACAACTACCATCACGCGGGAGGAGAGCCGCGACACATGGCTCTAACGTCCATGGCAACTCAGCGCGCGCATGTCTGATACGAGAGAGATGATAATTGGTTCTCGCCCTTCGTTGGTTACCCCAAGTGGAAGGTGAGATGCAGCGTAGCGGCAAGTTTCCCTTGGTGAAGATACCAAGGTGAGAGTGTCAACCAGTAGGAATCTGAAGATGATAAGTAGGTGGTGAAGCGAACAATGGCACCGTTCACAACCGAGGTTGATTACTTCACCTGGACCTGCACACAGACACAAATAACTTTGCTCTCAAAGAAGTTCAGAGAGGTTGTCAATCTCTCCGGTCTTGTTCTTTACAAAGGATCAAAACACAAGGGATAATGATAATGATAGCAACTGAAAGTAAGAGTAGAAAAGTAAGTGAGCGTGTAAACAGTGATGAGAATATGGACCGGGGTCCCGTGATGTTCACTAGTGATGTCTCTCTGCCAAAACACGATAAAACTTCTATGCGAGGTAAACAAATTACAGATGGGCAATTGACAGGATTATAAACGAACAACAATGCTAACTATGTTACAAAGAAAGGAAGAGCCTCAAAAGCATGGGAAGTACGCCAAAATAAGTAGACCAAAATCCAACTGCATCTACTACTAATCATCCACCTTGAGATATCTATCAAGAACATCTCGCTGGTATTAAATTGCAAGCCCCACCCAAAGTGTAAACCCAAAGCAACAGACAACTGCATTAAAAAGCACTTTGCGTAAAGTAAACAATCCTTGCAACCGCGGTTACAAGCATCGTTGTTTTCCCCCTTGTGGCAACATCACATCCCCTAGATTCATGTTTCTACCCCAAAATAGTAAAGATAAGAAGCAAATATATTACTCTATCACAATCTGAACGTAATCTCCTAATCCATCAGATCCCATCAAACTCAGCAAAGCAACAACTTAGAGATTACATATGTTCCTCGATCATGTAGGGAAGATCACGTGGTCTAAACCATAAAGAACAAAGAGGGGAGGAGAGCATCACATAGCTACTGATCATGGACCCATGGTCCAAAGGAAACGACTCACGGCACATCCGGGAAGCGTCCATGGTGAAGGGGAAGCTCCCAGAGGTCGATCCTCCCTCCGGCAGGGTGCCGGGAAGAGACCTGCTAGCGCTTCTGATCTAGGAAGCGCGGCGGCGGAGGAACAGAGGCGAGATCACGAAAAAGGGGTTCTCTTCTTGGAAGTTTCACATCACGGGGAATATATAGGCGAAGGGGGGCAGCCAGGGAGGCCACCAGGGGTCCAGTTGGCCACCTGGCGCGGCCTAGGGCTTGGTCGTGCCAGGGGGACGCCTGGACCCATGGTGGCCTCCCTGGACCCCTGGTGGTGCCCCCCCTGGCCCTCCTTCTGGTTTCTGGAGGATTCTGATGTGCTGATTTTTTATCCGATTTTTCCTGAATTTTTGGAGCACTTTTAATATGGGGGAAACCTGGAACAAAAAAAACAGCCGAAAAGAGAAACTGGCACTGGGGTGCACTGAGTTAATAGGTTAGTCCAAATATGATCAAAAGTGTATGAAAGTTTATCTACATCATAGCAATATCACACAAAACATGCATGGAGCAAGGAGAAATTATCGATACGTTTGGGACGTATCAACATCCCCAAGCTTAATTCCTGCTGATCCTCGAGTAGGTAATGATAACAAGCATAATTTCTATGGTGACAAGCTAGCAACCATATAAGAACTTTGAAAAGTAAAGCAATCAAGGTATGTGATTCAATTCAAGTCGTAACATGCAAGAGTCTATATTAGCATTGAAACAAGTAACAAAAGAACATTAGGTGCAAGAGCTCTCGCTGTCCGTGACTCGAATGTCTCCAAATGGTGTTTGCGTGCAAGAAGGGGGATTGGGAATACGAGACAAAGTATTTTTGTTGAGAACTCAATCTACTAAAGTTTAACACTTGGTCTTCTTTGGAATCTTATCTTGACTCATCCCCAGACCACTAGCCTGGTACAATTCAATTTGATCCACTCCTTTTCGATAGTTATAGCACTCATGGAATGGATGAGCGTAAGCACGAGAGTTGACACTTAGGATGGCAAAGAGAGAAATATGGTGGAGGAGGAAGACAAAAAGGTGAGAAAGGCTCACATCAATGAGGACAATCATAGGCGAGAAGGCCAAATGATAGATATGATGTGAGGTGTAGGGATTTCCATGCAACAGATGCACATATGAGCTAAAAAGCTCTCCAATGGAACTAGTGGGGGTGCATCTAAGTTGTTCGCTCATGAAGACCTAGAGCTCTTTCGAGGTGGCTCATCCTTGGAATATGCAAGCCAAGTTCTATAGTGTGAAGTTCCCCACATAGCTATATGCATGAATGATCATCTCTATGGAGTACAAGGATAAGAGGGAGTACTAAAGTGGATCTTTCAAAAGGATAGTAGTGTTGCCCCTTTCTCTCTTTTTAATTTTCTTTTTCTCTTTTTCCTATTTTTTTGTATTTTTTTGGTGGCCTCAATGGCTCTTTCTGTTGAACGCTCATTTTTCCTCTTTGGGATCTTTTATTTTCTCCACTTTGGGATCTTTTCCTCAATTAATTGCTACACTCTAATTTACAAGTGGGTATAGAAGATCTTTCACACTTTAGAAGGTACTCAAATCATAAAGAATATGTAGGTATCATGATGTATGCAATGTATGCCGCTGCCAGTGTAGCAGGAACATGTATGACATGAAGATGAAGTTATGAAGAGGTGGATGTTGCATGGAAATATATCTCAGAGAGGCTATGGAAATGCCTTGATAGGTATGTATGGTGGCTGTTTTGAGGAAGGATATAAGGAGGTTTATGATGACAGAGCGTATCATGCCAAAGGTTTGGATGTATCGGTTAAGGTGGACGCCAACTCTTGGAGTGAGAAGAAGGCAATGCATGGCATGGGATAGACTAGCAAATATTAGGAGGTGGAAGTGTCAACTTTCAATACTTACATTAGTCCGTAGAACTCATGCACTTATTATCGGTAACTCTCAATATATTAAGGAGGTTCACAAAGAGACGAGTACCCCGAGGAGGAGTGTATGGGGTTTGGTTATCCTTGAGCATCCTTGACTCATGGTACGTGAGTGTACTCTAATATCCGATCCCTCCAAAGATTAGCGATTCATCTAGTAGCTAGAGTTCTCAACTAGTTTTGTAGGTTTCCAAATTACACACATATTGCCCAAAATACGATACCTATCACTAATAGGCTAGAGCTCTTGACACCAAAAGTTCAAACATTACTAACATCAATACCTCAAAACTATTGCAAGTTACTACAAAAATTAAATAGCAACCTCAATTACATACTTTCAAGACAAGACACAACTCAGGGCAACAACCAACTCTCTTAAAAAGATAAACATGAAAACTAAAGAGAGTTCCAGCAACAAACTAAACAAAAGCCAAGGCTCTTGCTAAAGACAAACTAAGACTAAAACTAAACATCGCAGTAGCTACGAAAATATAAAGAACACACAACAACAAAAAGATAATAATGAAAAATCCTATGATGTGTTCTAGATTGGAGTGGAGCGTGTTTCTCTCCCACACAAAGTAAGATGGGGTCTAACTTGTTATGAACAACAAGCAAATCTAAAGAAAACTAAAAATAAAACCTAAGGGAGAGACACTCCAAGCATAGAACATAACACATGAAGTGATAAAAATATAGTGAGACGAAGGACGAAATGATGATTGTTGATGGAGAAGGGGGCACGGGGGCACCCCCAATCTTAGACCCTTGAGTCTCCTTGAATATTTATTGGGGATGCATGGGGGCATCCCCAAGCATGAGCGCTTGACACTCCCGGATCTTCTTTCATCATCTTCCATCACACACTTGAAAACTCCCTTCATACATAACTCATCATAAGCTGACTAGAGAGGTTAGTACCCTTAATAAAATAATTTTCCCCACTGGATATAAAGATATTCTTGAAGACCTACTGTTTCTCAAGATTGCCAAATGCTTTTTGAAAAGAAAAAGCAAGCTCAAGGTTTGCAAAAATAAGGAGAGACAAAACGTGGCAGAATCTCTGATGCTGTGTAAAAAAATTGAGCTCAAAAAGATGAACTGATGATTTGTTCCATTTTTTTCCGTCAAGAAGACAGAATCTGTTTTCTGGACAGCATGTCACAACTTTTGCTTCCCTTATCATTAGAGTCTATAACTTGGCACAAAGCTTGAAAATAAAGAAACAATGATGTTGATATAGTATTAAAAATCATCAAGACCACTAAGAACAGAAATAAAAACATGTTGGGTTGCCTCCCAACAAGCGATTTCTTTTACGCCTTTAAGCTAGGCAAAAAGATTTTAAAAGATACTCTCATAAGAATAAAGATTTGAAGTAAAAGAGAGCATAAATAAGCAAATATGAAACACATTTAAGTCTAACCCACTTCCTATGCATAGGCATCTTGTAAGAAAATAAATCAAAGAAGCACAAAATGACATGCATAGGAAGGTTGAACAAGAACAACTTCGAAAGTTTCAGCTTAGAGAGAGGTGTTTTTGTAACATGGAAGTTTCTATAACTGAACTTTACTCTCTCAAAGTAATTTTCATCAGTGTCATGAACAAAATCAAGAATATAACTATCACATAAATCATGTTGTTCATGACCTACAAGCACACGTGTATTGTTTTCACCACGATTATTAGGATCATAAGATTGATGCAACCCACCACGATGATATTTTTGAAAAGTCCTAGAAATAAGTGGGATCACATATAAAGTGGAGTGGGTCCCACTCAAGGCTCACTGATTTTAAAAAATATTATAAGTGCCTTGGAATAAAATAAAACCCCTATTTGATTTGAAATTCAAACTATTTGAATTTCAAAAATGCCAACAACTTGTGAGTGGCTAGCTACATATCTAGTAAGGCCACATAAAATATTTGGGAATTTACAAAAATTCTTTAATATTTTATTCAGAACAAAACAACTTACAGAAAAATAAAAGCAGAGAAGAAAAAAGACCCCAGCCGAACCCAACAGGCCTCGGGCCCAACTAAACCCCCATGGCCCAGGCCCATCCCTGCACCTTGTCGTCTTGCCCGACAGTGGAAAGCAGCTCACTGGCGAGCTCATCGCCGTGTAGACACCGAGGCGCGTCTAGGCCTCCCTGATCCCTGTCGCTTCGCCACGGAGACACCCATCTCACCCCACACCCTTCCCCCTAGCTCCTGGTCATCCCCCCTCTCTCTCGCGAATTCCCCGCCGTCAGTGAGCTCACCGAAGCGCCACCGAGCACAACGCGTGGCCACCGAGCTCATCTCGCCGCGCAAGATTGTCCAGAAGACTCCCCGATGTCGCCTTCGTCTTCACGTGCGAGCAGTCGAGCCGGGAAGCTCCGCAATAGCCGCCCCTTCGTCGTCTTCATCGCCGGCCGCACGGATCTCGGCGGGAAATTCCTTGCCTACGCGTCTCCTCCGTCTTCACTTTCGATGCCTTCGCGTCTGGGTGAGCCCCTATTTCTTTTGCCCCATCCTGCGCGTCTCCCATGGCCGGAATCGCCACCTCGCCATGGTCAGTGGCTCCGGCCGCCGCGCAACTTGACGCCTGCGAGGCGGCAGCCTCTTGCTCCCCCCGGGTGCACAGCTTGATGCAGACGAGCGCGGGCATCCGTTTGTTGCACTCGGCACTCCTTTTGGCGCACCGTGCCACCGTCTGTGTGTCACGCCGCCAAGCGGGCAGGTCGCCGGCGGCTAAACGCCGGTGAGGCTCACGTGGCATGGTTTAGCTTAAGCTAACACACCCCCTAATTAACCCCACAGAGACTGACAGTGGGGCCCAGGCCCCCTAATAACCCCCTCTGTTTAATTAAACAGAGGGAATTAAGCCTGTCGCTGACAATCGTAGCCTACCAGTCAGCCCCCATGACGTCACCCTTGTGCAAGGATGACGCAATAAGTCTTTTTCTATTTAAAATAAAATCGGGAAAATCCAGAAAATAGAATAATCTTTGAAATTCAATAACTTTTTTATCCTAACTCCAAATTAAACAAATAGTATATGAAAACTTATCAGAAAAATGCAAGAATTATGAATATGCAACTTGTTTTCCTGTTTAACCATTTTAAAATGGGGCAACAGTAGCAAATGGGCATATGGCATAATTTGAATTCAAATATGGAGTTTGAATTTGCAATTCAATTGCAATACACTTCATTTAAAATGAATCTTCAACACATCAGTGCTATATACATCATGTCTCAAAATTAACATGTGCTTGTGCATTTTCCTTCGATGTCCCCCCCCCCCCTTTGTTGATGATTGTTCCGGTAACAGTGTATCCGAGACGGAGGTCACCCCCTGAAGCAGAAGTTCGATAAACTAGTGTATCGTCAGCAAGGCAAGAAAACCCCATTGATCAAGTCGATAAAATCCCACTTCCCTCTCAGTCTCTCTTATGCAATTTTTAGGATGATCACCTTGTTATCGATGATACAGCATAGTTGAACCCATATCCGATGCATGACCTATCATCTTCTCACAGTAGTAAGCAAACCACAATCCTAGCGGGCATAGGAGTTGATTGATATCATGTGGCCCCTGCAACTGGTAAAACTTATTTCATGCTTAGTGTTACAATGAGGTTACTTTGTTGTCAGTCGGGATGGTAGTGATCATGGTGTTGATGAAGGTGAAGCTGTGTTGTCGAATCTACCTAATACAAGGTGAATGATGAGAGGTTGTGTAGGAGTACACAGTGGGTTGTCTCGTTGAACACCGCCTTAAGACCGAGTTCTTGTATGGTAATCGGAGAGAAAGAGTACAACCACACATTGGGCTCACTGATCCCTCAAGGCCTATTACCTCAATCCGTGTTGACCTCCAGGAGTCACACTAGTTTTGGCTTTCCATTTGGCATGTGCCTAGAATAAGTATGAATGAAAGGTTGCATCATATAGATATGTGGGTGGACCAGTGAGGCAGTGAAACCATCTGCCAAGGTGGCATCTCGATCGCCTGCATTGTCTGAGTCTGTTTCGTTGAACCGGCCGGACTCTCGAGCGGTGGCAACCTCAGATAGTCAACACCTGGAATAGACCGGTTGTGAGCGAAGTGTCGTGGTGGACATCCCCGCTGTCACCCCTTGAATGGTGACGAGTACTTGGCCGTAACTGATGGTCTTGTGTGTGTAGTTTACACCCTTGCAAGGTTAACAAAAATATTCGGATAGACGCATCCGCGGTCATGGACTACTTGGAACCTGTACCGGATTATTAGAAAACTTGAATGGATACTTTTTAAAACTCGCAAGATAAGCGTGAGTGTTATGGCGTGCTTTCTCGTGGGGAAGTCGAGGAAGTATCCATAGGGGTGTATTGGTTGGAGACTTGGTAGTGGACTCATGTACGCTTCTTACCTCAATCTGGTAATCGTAGTACAGGACTAGCCAATTCAAAGATGGCACTTCTGCATTAAAACCCCACCTTCCTTTACCTTGAAACTGGAGAATGAGTTGTATAGTTCTGATGTAAGTCTTGTTGAGTACGACATTTTACTCACGTTTTCTTATTCTATGTTTTAGATGAGAACCCAGACCCAGATGGAGTCACCTTCCTGAAGCTCGACGTTGACTAAGTTAGTATTGTTCCAGACAGCAGTCTGGTCCCTCTTGGAAGGGCTATGTATGTTTACAAGGCTTCTCTAAGCCATTTGTTAAACTTGTCTATGTAATGTTGGATCACAGTCTTGTGATCTCTGTGTGTACTCTATATATAAGTCAATAAATGTGTAAACCTTGTAGAGTTCATGCAATGTGTACCTTATGTTTACACTTGACATGTATGTTGCGTGTATGATTATAACGTGCATGTCTTAGTGTGGGTTTCGATAGCTTAGTTGTGGTCTTGCTGGCGGTATTTCATACACCAAGTGACCCTTAGATGTGCGCAGCTTGGGGCATCGCGATGCGATTTCTCGTGACTCTGTCACATGGCACACTTTGTTGTATGATTGAGCCCGCACGACAGCCCGACTAAGTGATCGGGCTGGAGTCTGTTTATGTAAGTGTTACAATTCAATCGATAACATGGTTGAGGCGACTTGTCTATGAGTATGGGATTTCACCACCCATAATCATGTAGACTTGTGAGCGGACGATGAGGACCCATCTCAGTTGATCATCCATGCCTGGATGGGATGCCCCTCACGTTCGAGCTTTCCGAGAGTGTATTGCGCTTGGCCTGTTCTGCTTATACAAGTGGGTACGGATATCGGCTCTCCATATGATTGAGTTCTGACTAGAATTACATATGCATATTGCGGGTCCATACAGACTTGGTATTAGAGTAGGACTGTCTGTAGTATTATCAAACCCTTCGTCGAAGTTGAGTATAGCATTCTATAGTTATATAGTTACATGGGTACAAAGGGAACAATGTAAGGCTTATTTTTCTCCTTACCCTCATCGATCTGAGTTCTGAGTCACCCTCATCTTTTCGACGCGAAGATAGGACTAGGCTCTTCTATGCCTTTACTAGGAAATCACGTTGATTGCTTCTTTGTAGCTGTACGACTGTTGTGGTCGTCCAGAGTCATCCTGTGGTTGAGTTCCTTGGGGAAGTTCTGTCCAATCTCCTCAAGGTTGTCTTATTTTCCATTTCAGTGTAGCCGTTATGTTGCCCGATTTATTCTGTGTTTCTAGGAATCTTTGCCTTTGCATTAAAATATTTTCCTCCTAGTCATGTCCTCTTATCTTTGATTCCATCGTAAAACCTGTTCTGATTGTTGATTTTTATTACACAGGATGTCAGGTGGAACTCGTAGTGTTGTTCATCGGAATCGAGACCATGTTCAGAATCGAAATGATGATGAACCTCCACCACCGCCTTCTGCGGTGCAAATCATGATGGAAGCTGAACAGAATCGATGTGGTCGAACACGCCTTCTGGAGCTCATCGAGCAGAATACCGCTCGTCAGCGCAATGTGGTTGTCGGTATTCAGGATTTCATCCTCCTCAAACCACTGGTATTTCAATGTTCCTTCGATCCCCTTGAAGCTGATGATTGGCTCTGTTCCTTCGAGCGTAAGCTTGACACGACACATGTTTCTCCCAATGATGGAGTTATATTTGCGACATACTTTCTCGAAGGTGCTGCTCTTCAGTGGTGGGAGAACTATGTTGCAATGTAGCCTGATGGTCACGTATTGACTTGCAGGAGTTCCGTGATGCCTTTCGAGGGTACCACATTCTCGATGAGCTAATGGAGCGCAAGAATGAAGAGTTCTGCAATCTGACTCAAGGAGAGATGTCCATTCACGAGTATGTGACGGAGTTCAACCGTCTTGCTTTATATGCCCAAGATGAGATCACCACCGATGCCAGAAAGCAGGCAAGGTACTGTAAGGTACTTATCCCCATACTTCGTCATGATCTCAAACTCCTTGAATTTGCCACCTTTGAGGATTTAGTCAACCGATCCTTCAGAGCTGAGCATGGCAATGAAGTGTTCGGAGAGTCTCGCAAGCATGCTCTTGAGCTTGCTCCTTCTTCCATTTCAGCCCCTCTGAAACGTTGAATTTGGATTCCAACTTGTGTCATACCTCAAAACCTTCTTCAGACACCACCATGCAATATATGCCATCCACCTCAACACATTATTCCACCCCGGAATGATTGTGTGCAATCAAGTAATCCTGCTCCCAGCAATTCAGGAAGGACGTGTTTCAAGTGTGGTCTAACAGGCCATTACTTTCGTCAATGCCCTCAGGTCTTGACGAGACCACGTCATTCTCGACCCAAGCCTCCAAAGAAATCAACCACCAATACCTTGCCAGCAAATCTTTCAGTCACAAGTAGTGGATATGTGAACCAAATCTCAGTTGAGGGAACCACTACTACTTCTGACGTCATCCTTGTTAGACTCCCAGTCAATCATGTTCCTGCCTCCGTTCTTTTCGATCCAGGAGATTCCCATTTCTTTCATGTCGGAGAGTTATGCACTTCGACATGAGTTTTCCTTTGAAGAAATGTTTTCTCCAATGATCATTCAAACTCCTAGTTCCAAATGGCAAAACTAATAAAGTATGCCATGGCAATCAAATTGCAATTGAGGGTCTAGTATTCCTTGCTTCACTTATAGCCCTCAAGTCTGCGGACATTGATGTCATCCTAGGTATGGATTGGTTATCAACACAGAATGATGTCCTCGATTATAAAGCCAAGTCAGTTAAACTCACCAATCCTTCAGGCCAGACAATTGACTACACCTCACCCAGCTCTAGAACCCAGATACATACTTTGAATGTGATTCCCCTTCCCAACCTTGAAGATATTCCGGTGGTTCGTGATTTCCCGGATGTCTTTCCTGAAGAGTTGCCGGGCATGCCACCCGGCAGATGTGTAGAGTTCATAGTAGATCTTATACCAGGCACAACCCCAATTTCCAGACGTCCATATAGAATGGCCCCACATGAGTTAGCTGAGATAAAAACCCAACTCGAAGTGTTGTTGGATAAAGGCTTCATTCGCCCGAGCTCATCGCCATGGGGATGCCCCGTTCTGTTCGTAACAAAGAAAGATGGAACAGAAAGGATGTGCATAGACTATCGTCCGCTAAATCTAGCGACGATAAAGAACAAGTACCCACTGCCCAGGATCAATGATCTTTATGATCAACTTGTTGGATCCTCTGTCTTCTCCAAGATGGATTTGAGATTAGGCTATCATCAAATCAAAATTCGAAACGAGGAAATTCCCAAAACGACATTCACTACCCGATATGGTCTTTACGAGTATACCGTCATGTCCTTCGGTTTAACCAATGCCCCCGCCAAATTCTCGCGCTTAATGAATTCGATCTTCATGGAGTACTTAGATAATTTCCTTGTAGTTCATCTGGATGACATTTTCATCTACTCGAAGAATGAAGAAGAGCATGCAGAACATCTTAGGTTGGTAGTGATGAAACTCGGAGAGCACCGCCTCTATGCCAAGTTCTCTAAGTGCGAATTTTGGCTACCTGAAGTGACCTATCTAGGACAAGTGATATCTTCAAAAGGCATTGCTGTTAATCCCGAGAGAGTTCGGGCCATCCTTTACTGGACTCCACCTAAATCGGTTATGCAAGTTTGGAGTTTTCTTGTCCTAGCAAGATATCGTCGCCGCTTTGTTGAGAACTTCTCCAAAGTTTCATAGCCTCTAACTGAACTCCTCAAGAAAGATAGGAAATTCCAATGGACCCCCAAGTGCGAGGAAAGCTTTCAAGAGCTAAAAAGAAGATTGACTTCTACACCAGTACTTGCACCTCCAGACTCAAAAAGGGATTTCGATATCTATTGTGATTCTTCGCGGCAAGGGTTAGGATGCATACTTATGCAAGATCAACATGTGGTAGCATACGGTTCACACCAGTTGCGTCAACATGAAGAAAACTATCCTACCCATGATCTTGAACTCTCTGCCGTAGTTCATACCCTGAACACTTGGAGACATTACCTCCTAGGTAATCACTGCCATATTTATTCTGATCACCAAAGCCTCAGATACATATTCACCCAGCCAGATCTTAATCTCAGGAAAATATGCTCGATAGTGTTGCTAAAAGATTACGACATAGGAATCTCATATACCCTAGGCAAGGAAAATGTCATGGCTGATGCACTAAGTCGTAAGTCGTATTGTAACAACCTCATGTTACAACAGTAGCAGCCACTTCTTTATGAGGAATTTCGAAAGCTCAATCTTGAGATTGTTCCTCATGGTTTTCTTTTTACCCTGGTGGCGAAACCAACTCTTGAGGATCAAATCATAGTTCCCCAAAGGCATGCATGAGGTGTTCGCCGGATCAAGGAGAACATTGCTAGCGGAGTTGCTAAATCTTTCTCCACAGATATCAAAGGAACGGTATTCTTTGAAAATCGTTTGGTAGTACTAAAGAATAGGAATTTAAGGGAACTCATCCTAAAGGAAGCTCAAGACACTCCCCTCTCAATTCATCCCGGTAGCACAAAAATGTACCGAGATCTAAGCCAGAGATTTTGGTGGACTAGGATGAAAAGAGACATTGCTCAATTTGCTGCCGAATGTGATGTTTGTCGTCGCTTAAAGGCAGAACATAAAAGACCTCCTGGTACACTTCAACCATTGCCTATTCCCGAGTGGAAATGGGACAAAGTCGGTATGGACTTCTGTAACAGCCCAGTTTTCACAAAGAATAAAAATTTTGTTGTCGGCGTGAATTGATTGATTGCCTGATTTGTTTGCGGTGTTTGCATCCCCGATTTATAGATCGGCGATTATTTTCCCCCCTCTTATCTCGAATCGGACGGAGACCGACCCTTTCCACCCTGACACTCGACCTTTGCGACACCGGGTTTCACCCGATCACCGTCGCAAAAACCGCACGAGACCAGCCGCAGCCAACGGAACGAAAAATCCCGTTTAATAATTAAACGGGTTATTTTTATAGCGCGCCGGGAAGTGTTCTCGGAACGGTTCCAGCGCGAGGTGAACGCCTCCGGATCCACACGCTAATTGCGCAGTTCGAAGTTTTACCCGAGTCGGAGGTACTGCGGACCCCCGGCGGTCAGAAACATGAACACCGCGCGCGAGAGAGAAAAACCGGGGATGTTTTTGCAAACTGCCAGCCACCTGGGCTATACAAAGACCACCACACTCCCACCCCTTTCTAGTGTTCCCCTAGCCACAAAATTGCAACCACCCCCCTCACAATATCCCCAATTTTTGCAATTTTCCCATTTTGCCCAAATTTTAGCCTCCCTGCGATCTGGACCGTTGGATCGACCGATCCAACGGCCCAGATCCACCCAACCCGCCTCCTCTCTCCTCTGTCTCTCTCCATGCCGCCGCCGCCTCCATGCTGTGGAGCCGCGCGCCACCTCCGGCGAGCAAGCCGCTGGCAGCAGCCAATACCGGGCCCCCCTCCTTCCCTCTCACCTCTCCCTCCCTCTCATCTTCCTCCTAACCCCTCCTCTCCCGCAGGTCTCGCAAGCCTGCGCGCGCCGCCGCCCTGGAAGCCCCCACGCCGGCCTCCTCCAACCGGATCCGCTGCGCCCCGCCGCCCCGACCTCGTAGCCGCCGGGCCAACGCGCCTACGCCGCCGGGCGACCGCTGCTCGTCGGCGCGAGCGCCGCCGCTTCTTCTGGCCGATGGGAACGAGCACGCCCGCTCGCCCGCTCGCGTTGACCCCGTTGTGGGCCGCGCCACCAGCCCGTCCAAGCGCCAGCGGCCCATCCAGCCGCCTCTGCCACGAGATGGGCTCGGCCCATGGTGAGCCAGCTCGGCCGCCCTCCTTTTTTTCCTTAAGCGTTTTTCTTTTATTTTTTCTGTTAAGTGTTGAATTACTGCTGCTGTTTCAATTTTGCAACGATGATAGAGATTACTCCGTAGCTCAGATCGCGATGCGCCCAAAATGAAAGTTGCTTAGAATTGCGTGTACTTCAATTCATCTTTTGTGAGATTTTGCATATGAGGTCATCTTGATTGTGTAATTGTGTGCTAAACAGGGCATCAGATCGTTAATTGCAACTGCTGCTGTTAAACTTGCTGAAACTGTTATTTTATTGAAACTTCGGGCGAAGGTTGCTTCGCAACCATACATCGGAATTGAGTGATTCCTTTTGCGTGGCGTTAAGAATTGTTCCTACTTCAGTTTCATGCATTCACATGCCATAATTTCTTGATGCCTCATGATTGTATCTTGATCCAAAGTAGCTACCCTGCTGTTAATGTGCTGCTGTTTATATTTTGTTGCAACTTCGGTCGACGAGTGTGTCGCGACCGTTTATCGGAATTGAGTGATTCCAATTGCATATTGTTAAGCATCATGTCTACTTACATTATATGTATTGTATTTTCATGATATGCTTGCTGGTCATATAGTTATTGAGCTCCAAAGTTGCTATGCTGCTGTTTTTTACAGCCACATCTGTTTTTCTAAGTCTGTAACGTCACGATGCCATGTTGTTTGCTTAATATCTTTTGATCTATGATGCCTATTTGCATGATTCTTTTTTCCATGCCTTACCTGTCATGTCAACTTTAATTCCATATCATTTGTGAGCATGTTTGCATTGACTATACTGCTTATGCATTTCTCTAAAGTGTGCTTCCTAATGTTGGTAGATTGGGCCTGTAACTTGTTTTGCTTATATCTTTTTAACCGTAACTCCGTTTGGAGTGTTCTTTATATGTAACTTGATTAGTTTTTCGTGTTCTTTGTGTTTATGCTATTTTTTTCTGCTGCTAACCAACCGAAAATATGGTTTTTGGCAGAACAGTACCTAATCCTTTAATTGTCGTGCGACACTTAGTGTATGCCATGTTTAGGATTGTGCCTCACTTAAATTGACTAGCATAGATAGTTTACTTTGTGCTTCACCTCTTTCCATGTTTGTGTTATATGCCATCCTTGCTTGAGTTGCCATGTTAATAATCATTGGTTGATCACCTGTAGCTAAGCAACTTGAACCACCGTAAACGTGCGGTATTCGTCGTGTGTGACCGATACCCCACTTAAACTGTTAGTAACCGTTATCGACGATAGATCCGTATCGCGTTGCCGTGTCTCGTGTTGCCTTCTTGTTGATGCTTGCTCGTGTTTGCTTCGTAGTAATAGATGCTTGCTCGTTGATTGCTTTCCAGTGTTTATCGTCTTGTGTGCTTCCGCGGGTACCTTCGGAGACGATGCGAGCTTGCGATGAACTACACCTTAGGAACCCGACTTATCAACAGGCAAGGACTATACATTACTTATGATCCATTCTATTTCAACCAGCGGTTTGCATGCTAGTCTAGGTTAGGTTCGATGTTTGATCCTACCCCATGTTTACAGCCTCTTTCAAACCGATACAACCATGTCCCCTCCAGCAAACCTTGTACTGCTATGTTACTATTGCTCGTTGCTCAGCCCCTGCTTAGTATGCATGCTTAGGATGCTACGATGTTACCGTGTTACTTCTGGTTTGGGCTATCACATTATTATATTATTGTTCATGGTATGATTATTATAATGTTGACTATATTCGACGAAGGATGGAAGGTCTAGGCTATCCCGCCCCGACGCTTTGTTCCATTCGAGTCACCTAGGATCCGAGTTTCGGGTATTGGTTTTAAGACTGAGCGTGCCTAACCGCATGTGGGATTTTATGGGGCCCCCTTTTCTTACCTACCTAGCTTCAAGCATTTCTAGTGGTGGCCCAAGCTGATTTACCATTTGAAACCGTGTGTGTGCTGGTCAGCTGCCAGTAATTTTCAAACAACTCGGGACAACGGAGACATAGTTCCTCTGTTGGTCCACCCGATCAGCTAGGACCCGGTTTCCCATGTGTGATTAACCGGCAATTCGACCTGCGTCATATGGAAGAGTCCGATCCGAGAGCGTGGCCGGCTTTTGGATTGGGTGTCGACTCCCCGGGGGCCACCCGGATTTGTTTGTTGTTAGCTAGAGGGACCTGTCGTTTCGGATCTCTTGGAACTAAATCATAAAATGGTTGCCTGTGATGGGTAGCAACTGAGAGAGATGGGCATGCGTGCGCAGCCTTGTAATGGGCAGTTGGTACACCCCTGCAGGGTTAAATCTTTTCGTGAAGCCGTGTCCACGGTTATGGACGACTTGAGACCTACTCCTTGTTCATAGACAACAACAACTGAGATAATCTTAATATAACTTGGTCAATGTGTGTGATCCTTGACTGCTTCTTCTTCGTCGGGATGCGAAGAGGAGGACAAGGATATGATAGGTGTTATGTTTGTGTAAGTAGTTGATGGCAAGACTTGTTGGAGGCGATTCCTCATCGAATGCTTGGCTTCTTATCTTACTCTCTAGATTGTTAGCCACTTCATAAATGCTAGTGCGGCAGCAACCTCACCACTTACCCCTTCCTTACCGTAAACTACTAGTTCTCCTAGAATGACGAGTGATGAAGTCCTTGCTGGGTCAGATGACCACTACAGTTGGATGTTGAGTACCTCTGTACTCATGATACTACCCCCAAACTCTTTTCAGGGTTCTTGATCGACAACAGGTATGGTGATCGACGTTTCACGTGGAGACTCGACGACGACTAGTTAGGCGGATCCCGGTGGAGGGCCTGGACCCGTGTGGTTATGGGGATCGATGTTTTTCTCTTTGCCAGTAGTCATTTGATTGTAGTTTGTACTCAGACATGTATCTTCCGCTGTTGTATTGAATTTGAGGCAGTTGTATGCCGAATGTATGAGATGTTGTATCCTTGTTTCTGTAATGTTGTGATATCATGTTGGAAATCCGGGGCATATGACTACGTCGTATGTCGCGGTGGGACCGATATGTGCTTCGTCCCCAGATCTGGATGGAAACATCTAGATCTGGAACAGTACCACATATCGGGCCTTACAACTTGGTATCAGAGCCTTACCGACCGTAGGATCCCTTCTCTGGCCGAAGTCGAGTCTAGACAAAAACTATTTTGTAGTTACTAAGTTATTATCGGAGAGTAGGAATCTTTTTCTCCTTACCCTTGCTCTGGTCAGGACAAGTGACGTAAGAGTTTTCATTCTCACCTTATCCCCTTTCAAACTCTAGGATCTCGAGTGTGTGGAGTATCGGAACCGTTACAATGCCTTGCCTGCAGCGTATTGTCTCGATTCCGTTCTCAGGTTTGGGAAATCCTGTAGTACCTTAAGTTCTTCCGATTCTGAGTAAACATCTTGGTCGTCTGTTGACTTCAGTCCTCTTATCCGGTATCCTCGCAATTGGCGTGAGAATGCTTCCCTTGATCTTCGCTTTCAACTGTCGTTCCTCCTCTTGACACCGACGGTTTCGTATTTTTGACGATGTCGTCTCTCTGCGGAAATTTATCTCGACAGAAATTCAACGTCGACATGGAGCAGAGTCCCTTGTTGGTGGTGTTGAAGATGGCCGACTCTCTTTTCTCTCCCCCCTCTCCCCCGGATCATCCTGGATCTCGGGACTAGATCCCTTGTTGGTGGTTTTGTATTGTAACAGCCCAGTTTTCACAAAAATTAAAAATTTTGTTTTCGGCGTGAATTGATTGATTGCCTGATTTGTTTGCGGTGTTTGCATCCCTGATTTATAGATTGGCGATTATTTTTCCCCCTCTTATCTCGTATCGGACGGATACCGACCATTTCCACCCTGACAGTCGACCTTTGTGACATCGGATTTCACCCGATCACCGTCGCGAAAACCGCACGAGACAAGCCGCAGCCAACGGAACGAAAAACCCCGTTTAATAATTAAACGGGTTATTTTTATAGCGCGCCGGGAAGTGTTCTCGGAACGGTTCCAGTGCAAGGTGAACGCCTCCGGCTCGACACGCTGATTGTGCAGTTCGAAGTTTTACCCGAATCGGAGGTACTGCGGACCCCCGGCGGTCAGAAACGTGAACACCGCGCGCGCGAGAGAAAACCGGGGATGTTTTTGCAAACTGCCAGCCACCTGGGCTATATAAAGACCACCACACTCCCACCCCTTTCTAGGGTTTCCCTAGCCACAAAATTGAATCCACCCCCCTCACAATAGCCCCAATTTTCACAATTTGCCCATTTTTGCCCAAATTTTAGCCTCCCGGCGATCTGGACCGTTGGATTGGCCGATCCAACCGCCCAGATCCACCCAACCGGCCTCCTCTCTCCTCTGTCTCTCTCCATGCCACCGCCGCCTCCATGCCGTGGAGCCGCGCGCCACCTCCGGCGAGCAAGCCGCCGGCAACAGCCAACGCCGCCCCCCTCCTTCCCTCTCAGCTCTCCCTCCTTCTCCTCCCTCTCATCTTCCTCCTAACCCCTCCACTCCCGCAGGTCTCGCAAGCCACCGGAGTGAAGCACGTCGCCGCGGCCATGGAAACAGGCAAGCCCGCGCGCGCCGCTGCCCTGGAAGCCCCCCCGCCGGCCTCCTCCAACCGGATCCGCTGCGCCCCGACCTCGTAGTCGCCGGGCCAACGCACTTCCTCCGCCGAGCGGCCACTGCTCGTCGGCGCGAGCGCCGCCGCTTCTTCCAGCCGACGGTAACGAGCACGCCCGCTCGCCCGCTCGCGTTGACCCCATGGTGGGCCGTGCCATCAGCCCGTCCAAGAGCCAGCGGCCCATCCAGCAGGCCTCCAGCTGCCTCTGCCACGAGATGGGCTCGGCCCATGGTGAGCCAGCCCGGTCGCCCTCCTTTTTTTTCCTTAAGCGTTTTTCTTTTATTTTTTCTGTTAAGTGTTGAATTACTGCTGCTGTTTCAATTTTGCAACGATGATAGAGATTAATCCGTAGCTCAGATCGCGATGCGCGCAAAATGAAAGTTGCTTAGAATTGCGTGTACTTCAATTCATCTTTTGTGAGCTTTTGCATCTGAGGTCATCTTGATTGTGTAATTGTGTGCTAAAAAGAGCATCAGATCATTAATTGCAACTGCTGCTGCTAAACTTGCTGAAACTGGTATTTTATTGAAACTTCGGGCGACGGTTGGTTCGCAACCTTACGTCGGAGTTGAGTGATTCCTTTTGCATTACGTTAAGCATTGTTTCTACTTCAGTTTCATGCATTCACATGCCATAATTGTTTGCTGCATCATGATTGTATCTTGCTCCAAAGTAGCTACTCTGCTGTTAATGTGCTGCTGTTTATATTTTGTTGCAACTTCGGTCGACGAGTGTGTCGCGACCGTTTATCGGAATTGAGTGATTCCAATTGCATATTGTTAAGCATCATTTCTACTTCCATTATATGTATTGCATTGTCATGATATGCTTGCTGGTCATATAGTTATTGAGCTCCAAAGTTGCTATGCTGCTGTTTTTGATAGTCACATCTGTTTTTCTCAAAGTCTCTAACGTCACGATGCCATGTTGTTTGCTTAATATCTTTTGATCTGTGATGCCTATTTGCATGATTCTTTTTGCCATTCCTTACTTGTCATGTATACTTGAATTCCATGTCATTTGTGAGCATGTTTGCATTGATTATACTGTTTATGCATTGCTCTAAAGTGTGCTTCCTGATGTTGGCAGATTGTGCCCGTAACTTGTTTTGCTTATATCTTTTTAGCTGTAACTCCGTTTGGAGTGTTCTTTATATGTAACTTGATTAGTTTTTCGTGTTCTTTGTGTTTATGCTATTGTTTAATGGTGCTAACCAACCTAAATATGGTTTAGGGCAGAAAAGTACCTAATCCTTTAATTGTCGTGTGGCACTTAGTGTATGCCATGTTTAGGATTGTGGCTCACTTAAATTGACTAGCATAGATAGTTTACTTTGTGCTTAACCTCTTGCCATGTTTGTGTGCTATGCCATGCTTGCTTGATTTTCCATGTTGATAATCGTTGGTTGATCACCTGTAGCTAAGCAACTTGAACCACCGTAAACGTGCGGTATTCGTCGTGTGTGACCGATACCACACTTAAACTGTTAGTAACCGTTCTCGACGATAGATCCTTATCGCGTTGCCGTGTCTCGTGTTGCCTTCTTTTTGATGCTTGCTCATGTTTTATTCGTAGTAATAGATGCTTGCTCGTTGATGTTTTTCCAGTGTTTATCGTCTTGTGTGCTTCCGCGGGTACCTTCGGAGACGATGCGAGCTTGCGATGAACTACACCTTCGGAACCCAACTTATCAACAGGCAAGGACTATACATTACTTATGATCCATTCTATTTCAACCAGCGGTTTGCATGCTAGTCTAGGTTAGGTTCGATGTTTGATCCTACCCCATGTTTACAGCCTCTTTCAAATCGATATAGCCATGTCCCCTCCCAGCAAACCTTGTACTGCTATCTTACTATTGCTCGTTGCTCAGTCCCTGCTTAGTATGTTAGGATGCTACGATGTTACCCTGTTACTTCTGTTTGGGCTATCACATTATTATATTATTGTTGATGGTATGATTATTATAATGTTGACTATAGTCGACGAAGGATGGAAGGTCTAGGCTATCCCGCCCCGACGCTTTGTTCCATTCGAGTCACCTAGGATCCGAGTTCCGGGTATTGGTTTTAAGACTAAGCGTGAGTAACCGCGTGTGGGATTTTATGTGGTCCCCTTTTCTTACCTACCTAGCTTCAAGCATTTCTAGTGGTGGCCCAAGCAGATTTACCATTTGAAACCGTGTGTGTGCTGGTCAGCTGCCAGTAATTTTCAAACAACTCGGGCCAGCGGAGACATAGTTCCTCTGTTGGTCGACCCTATCAGTTAGGACCCGGTTTCCCATGTGTGATTAACAGGCAATCCGACCTGCGTCATATGGAAGAGTCCGATCCGAGAGCGTGGCCGGCTTTTGGATTGGGTGTCGACTCCCCGGGGGCCACCCGGATTTGTTTGTTGTTAGCTAGAGGGACCTGTCGTTTCGGATCTCTTGGAACTAAATCATAAAATGGTTGCCTCTGATGGGTAGCAACTTTGAGAAATGGGCGTGCGTGCGGAGCCTTGTAATGGGTAGTTGGTACACCCCTGCAGGGTTAAATCTTTTCGAGAAGCCGTGTCCACGGTTATGGACGACTTGAGACCTACTCCTTGTTCATACACAACAACAACTGAGATAATCTTAATATATTTTGATCAATGTTTGTGTGCCTTGACTGCTTCTTCTTCGTCGGGATGCGAAGAGGAGGACAAGGATAGGATAGGTGTTATGTTTGCGTAAGTAGTTGATAGCAAGACTTGTTGCAGGCGATTCCTCATCGAATGCTTGGCTTCTTATCTTACTCTCTAGATCGTTAGCCACTTCATAAATGCTAGTGCGGCAGCAACCTCACCACTTACCACTTCCTTACCTTAAACTACTAGTTGTCCTAGAATGACGAGTGATGAAGTCCTTGCTGGGTCAAATGACCACTACAGTTGGATACTGAGTACCTCTGTACTCATGATACTACCCCCAAACTCTTTTCAGGGTTCTTGGTCGACAACAGGTATGGTGATCGACGTTTCACGTGGAGACTCGACGACGACTAGTTAGGCGGATCCCGGCGTAGGGCCTGGACCCGTGTGGTTATGGCGATCGATATTTTTCTCTTTGCCAGTAGGCATTTGATTGTAGTCTGTACTCAGACATGTACCTTCCGCTGTTGTATTGTATTTGAGGCAGTTGTATGCCGAATGTATGAGATGTTGTATCCTTGTATCTGTAATGTTGTGATATCATGTTGGAAATTCGGGGCATATGACTTCGTCGTATGTCGCGGTGGGACCGATATGTGCTTCGTCCCCGGATCTGGATGGAAACATCTAGATCTGGAAAAGTACCGCATATCGGGCCTTAGAACTTCATCACCGGCTTTCCAAAAACCCAGAAAGTAAATGATGCCATCTTCGTTGTCATTGATCGACTTTCTAAAGTTTCTCACTTCCTTCCAGTTCGCGAGTCTATAACTGCTAGTCAGTTAGCGGACTTTTATGTCTCTAGAATTGTATCTCTTCATGGTGTTCCTTCGGAAATCAATTCTGGGGAAGCTTTCAGAATGCTATGGGTACTCATCTCTCCTTTAGCACAACTTTCCATCCTCAGTCTAGTGGTCAAGTTGAAAGGGTTAACCAAATTCTCGAAGACATGCTCAGAGCTTGTGTTATCTCTTTCGGAAAGAACTGGCAGAAATCTCTTCCATTCGCTGAATTTGCTTATAACAATAGTTTCCAATTTAGTCTGAACATGGCTCATTTCGAACTTCTCTCTGGACGACGATGTCGAACACCCCTTAACTGGTCAGAAACCGGTGAAAGAAAATTCTTTGGACTGGATATGATCAAGGAAGTAGAAGAGCAAGTTCGCATTGTTCCTGATCATTTGAGAACCGCCCAATCTCGTCAGAAAATCTACTATGATCGTCATCATAGGGAAGAGAGCTACAATATTGATGAGAAGGCCTACCTTCGGGTACACCTCTGAAGGGTACCCAACGCTTCGGTATCAAAGGCAAGTTGGCCCCACGTTACATTGGACCTTTCCGCCGCTGAGCACAACGCGCGGCCATCGAGCTCATCTCGCCGCGCATGATTGTCCTGAAGACTCCCCGACGTCTCCTTCGTCTTCACGTGCGAGCAATCGAGCCGAGAAGCTCCGCAGATGCCCCTTCATCGTCTTCATCGCCGGCCGCCACGGATACTGGCGGGAAATTCCTCGCCAACGCGCCTCCTCCGTCTTCACCGTCGAATCCTTCGCGTCCGGGGTGAGCCCCTCTTTCTTTTGGCCCATCATGCGCATCTCCCATGACCGGAATCGCCACCTCGCCATGGTCAGTGGCTCCGGCCGCCGCGCAACTTGACGCCGGCGAGGCTCCGACAGCCTCTTGCTCCCCCCCAGGTGAACAACTTGATGCAGACGAGCGCGGGCATCCGTTTGGTGCACTCGGCGCTCCTTTTGGCGCATCGTGCCATCGTCTATGTGACATGCCGCCGTGCGGGCAGGTCGCCGGTGAAGCCAACGTGGCACGGTTTATCTTAAGCTAACCCACCCCCAAATTAACCCCACAGAGATAGAAAGTGGGGCCCAGGCCCCCTAATAACCCCCTTAGTTTAATTAAACAGAGGGAATTAACCCACTGTGGCTGAAAAGACTGGCCCACCAGTCAGCCCCCCTGACGTCACCCTTGCGCAAGCATGACGCAATAAGTCTTTTTCTATTTAAAATAAAATCAAGACAAATCCACAAAATAGAATAAACTTTGAAATTAAACAAGTTTTTAATCCTAACTCCAAATTAAACAAATAATATATGAAAAATTATCAAAAAATGCAAGGATTCGGAATATGCAAAAAAAATTCATGTTTGACCATTTTAAAATGGGGCAATAGTAGCAAATGAGCATATGGCATAATTTGAATTCAAATATGGAGTTTGAATTTGCAATTCAATTGTAATAAACTTCATTTAAAATGAATCTTCAACACATCAGTGCTATATACATCATGTCTCAACATTAACATGTCTTGTGCATTTACTTTCGATGTTGCCACCCTTTGTTGATGATTGTTCCGGTAATAGTGTATCCGAGACGGAGGTCACACCCTGAAGCAGAAGTTTGATAAAATAGTGTATCATCAGCAAGGCAAGCAAACCGCATTGACCATGTCGATAAAATCCCACTTCCCTCTCAGTCTCGCTTATGAATTGTTTAGGATGATCACCTCGTTATCGATGCTACCGCATAGTTGAACCCATATCCGATGCATGACCTATCATCTTGTCACAGTAGTAAGCAAACCACAATCCTAGCTGACATAGGAGTTGATTGATATCATGTGGCCCCTGCAACTCTCAAAGCTCATTGCATGCTTAGTGTTACAATGAGGTTAGTTTGTTGTGAGTCGGGATGGTAGTGATCATGGTGTTGATGAAGGTGAAGCTGTGTTGTTGAATCTACCCTAATACAAGGTGAACGATGAGAGGCTGTGTAGGAGTCCACAGTGGGTTGTCTAGTTGAACACCGCCTTAAGCCCGATTTCTTGTATGGTAATCCAAGACAAAGAGTACACCCACACATTGGGCTCACTGACTCCTCTCGGCCTATTACCTCAATCTGTGTTGACGTACAGGAGTCACACTAGTTCGGGCTTTCCATTGTGCATGTGCATAGGAAAAAGTATGAACGAAAGGTTGCATCATATAGATATGTGGGTGGACCTGTGAGGCAGTGAAACCATCTGCCAAGGTGGCGTCTCGGTCGCTTGCATTGTCTGAGTCAGTTTGGTTGAACTGGCCGGACTCTCGAGCGGTGGCAACCTCAATTAGTCGACTCCTGGAATAGACCGGTTGTGAGAGAAGTGTCGTGGTGAACATCCTCGCCGTCACCCCTTGAATGGTGACCAGTACTTGGCGGTAACTAATGGTCATGTGTGTGTAGTTTACACCCTTGAAAGGTTAACCAAACTATTCAAATAGACGCGTCCGCGGTCATGGACTACTTGGAACCTGTACCTGATTATTAGGCAACTTGAATGGATACTCTAAAACTCGCAAGATAAGCGTGAGTGCTATGGCGTGCTTCCTCGTGGGGAAGTCCAGGAAGTACCCATAGTAGTGTATTGGTTGGAGAACTTGTTTAGATATATGATAATAATAATTTATTATTTGCCTCTAGAGCATATATTCAACAGTTTGCTACTTGCAGTAAAGTGAAAATAATCTAGCTGCATATGTCTACAATCATAAGAACCTTCTTCCATAAGTATTTATCGATCATGTTGCTCATGGAAGCTGTTTTGTCAATGGTCTGTATCCATTCAGATTCATATGTTCTTCGCAAACTGGTCTTGGTCAACCTGCTTTGATATACCACTCATTATTATACAATGTTTGGATTATTAGTTTGCTGTAAGGGTGAGACTTTTATTTCATAGTATTCTCTAATGACAATTGGTTTAGTCGAAACAACTTTCGTTAGTCATGGAAACTAAAAAATACACCCAGCAAGAAGACTAAACTTCTTACACTAAACTTTATCCATTCTTATACTTCTTTAAGAAGATTCATATCTTTATATAGTTTTAATTATGTGATTCGTGAAACCTTGTTCTACTATATCTTGCAGTTCTTTGGTGACATCCCTATTTATATATAGACCCATAATGAGACTTCCTACGTAATCCACTATTACAATAAGAGCAATTATCCTTTCTATTATTTAGAGAATTTCCCTCAGTTTCTCTCGAGATACTGAATGCATGGACTTTGTTCAGGTTCTATGTTTTACTCATAAAACACACCGGAGCGTGTTCTTCTTTTCAAGAACTTTTTGGTCATCCTTTTTTGGATTCGCAACCTAGGTTTTTCATGGTAGAATCATATGTCATATGTCTACGGACATACTGTATCCCAATTCTTCGATTAAAACAACACTTGTGATCTTAGGATTCCATCCTTTATATAATCTCTAGCGACAAGAACCTCTTTCTTGTCTAGGTGATTATTCCAACCCTTTTGATGTTCATCAAACGGGTCAATCTATCACGATAAATTTTAAAGTGTAATGTATTCTGAAATTTATTTCTGGAAGATTCTTTTAATCTTTTATTCTATCTGGCTTATTCTCTATATATATCAACTATATACATGAGAATATTTATTATCCTCCCACTCAAATATATCAGATATATATATATATATATATATATGAGTAAGCTTTCATCATGTTAACATTCTAATTATGTCAAACATAACAATATTTCTCTCGAAGAGTCCACTCAGAAAATGCTCTCTGCATTCAAAGATTTCAGGTAGTCTTCAAAGCTCCCACTTAGTTTCATGAAATTTTAGGTCTGCTCAATTTGTTGATCACTCAAAATCCCTTGATCAAACCACCAAGTTTGAGTACCCTTACCTTGAGGTACTACTTTACATATTTTCTTAAACAGACTTTTGTTTTGCCAATTCGAAGATAATGCAATTTTAAGTAATGGCCTTGTCATAGTGTTTGTGAATGAAATATCTTATTGATTAAGCATCGTTGCGCTTTCGTGGTCAACATTGCATTTTGCCATAACATCTTTATGTGCTAAATCGAGTAGTTCCCGTTACATTCATTCCTAATAACTTCCTGGTTATTGGGAAAAATAAGTGCTTTATTTGATAGGATCGGAGTCAATGTGATTTTCTTTCTCTCATGTCTTAGGAAACCATTATCTCTTTGTAATTTGCATGTAGTGTCCTTTTGTTCTATTCAGAAGACTCATGATTGCTGTTCTGTACATTACGTATTCGTGACAAACTTCTTATTTTAACAAAGGATTTAACTCATACACTATGATCATCATTAATGGTATATTTCTCTCTTTTCACGGATTCATTGTAGCGGAACATTTTTCCGTTGCGTTACTCTGCTATCTAGAGGCAGGGTCAATCACCCTGGTTAAATTTTCCACTTTCTTCCACGGGTTTATCCGTTCAGAACTTTCTTCTCGTATACCAATTCAAGCAATTCAAGATTTGCTATCCGGGAATATGTGATCTTTAATTGCTCGCAATTTTAGTACAATGAAAGTTATCATGTGTCAGAACCCTCTGTTAGGTAATGTGCTAGGATCAAAGTCACCTTGCATCATGTTAAAATTTTTCAAAAGAAACCATTTGAAATCAAATTCAAACTAAAATGGGAGAAGGAACACCACCTAGATGAATTAATTCAAAAGGCCAGAAATAAATCTTCTCCAAATATTCATGTTTGATTTTTGAAAAGTCTTATAAATGAGTGTGATCACATATCAAGTGATGTGGGACCCACCCCATGCTCATGGATTTTTCAAATATTTAAATAGGACCTTGGAATTAATCAAAAACCCTATTTGATTTAAAGTTCAAATAATTTGAATTTTAAAAAGGTTCAAACTTTACAAGTGGCTAGCCTAGTATATTGTGAAGCCACATAAAAAGTTTCAGCATTTAATAAAATGCCTAGCTATTTATTTAGCACAGTAAAACAAAATAGCAGAAGAAAACAGAAAATAAAAAGGAAAAGGAATCTTACCTGGCCATTTCGGCCCAACTAATTCCCCAGCCTGGCCCAACCCTGCCCACAGGGGGCACATGCGTCTTCAACCCCGGCCAAGCAGGCACCCAGGTCGCCGGCGAGCACCGTGGGCGCGCCAGGCAGCTGCCTGCCTGCCCAGGGGTTATCCCCTCGCCTGGAGACGCGTCCCAGCCGTCCCTATCCATTCCCCCCGTCCAGAGCTTCTCCCCTTCCTCCCGTGCTCGATTTCTCCATCGCCTGAAGCCCCGCCGGAGCGCACCGCCGTGGAAGACGTGGCCACCATGGCCTAGAGCTCAAGCCATCTTGTCCCGCGCGTGCTTCGTCGTCGACTTTATCGCCTCACAGAAGACGGCGCCTTGATTTGATCCAGAGGAGATGCGAGCTTCATCGAATCGCCGCCAGTCGCCGGAGAACCATCTCGTCGATTCGCCGCCACCAGACCCTCCCCGAGCCCGCTGAACACTCCATCGAGTTCGTGGTGATCTCATGCCCGTTTCCCCCAACCTGGCGCCCTCTCTATTGGTCTGTAGCCACAGCCACCATGGATGCCGAAGCACGTCGCCGCCATGGACGACGACGAGGTCGCCCCTGTGCCCCATCGTCTCGTCCAGCATGCTCCTTTGACTCCCAGGTGCTCTAGCATTCGAACGCACCTATCCTAGCTTCAAGCCATGCACTAGAACCCCGAACCCGACCTCGCCGTGCTTCTGTCTCCGCCAACCTCGACGCCTGCGACGCTCCGGTGAACCCCGCGACCATGTGATGCCACCGTTCGATGCGGAAGGACCCCAGCTTCACGCCAGTACGAAGCAATCCCCAAGTCGTGCTAGTTTTTGCAACTCCGGCGAGTTTCCTGCAAGTACAATGGTGCCGGCGACGACCCCCTCCATTAGAGATCTAACCCAGCGCCTAATCACCTTGGCCCCACCCCTAGTGACACTTACATGTGGGCCCAGCCCCTAATTAATCCCCTTTGTTAACATAAGTTAATTCAAATCATATTAATTAACAGAATAGAGAATGACATGTGGGTCCCAGTGGTTAGAGACCCCCTGACGCCAGCATGAGGTAATGCTGATGTAGTAATCCCTTTTTTCTGTTTAAAAACAATTCCAGAAATGGCAAAAAATATGTGAAACTTTGGAAATTCATAGAAAATTCATATTAACTCCAAATTTAACATATAATATATGAAAAATGATCAGGAGAAAATAATCTATCCAAATATACAACTTTCAACTATATTTCAGTTGAAGTTAAAATGGTACCAGTAGCATTTGCTATTTGGTTTAAATGAAATTTAATCAAATTAAATCCAAATGCTTTTGCAACTTGGACCTTAGCAACATGCCACATTTCATATGAACATTAGAGGCATAACATACACATATCAAGAGGAGTTACATTGATCAAACAATAGCATTTGTAAATTGCCTAGAATGAATTCAAATTGGAGTTTGAATTTGCAATTTCATTTGCAATATAATCCATTTAAATGGAATTGCCTCACACATCAGAAGCATGCAAACCAAGTTTCAACCTTCAGCCATGTGATTGTGCATTGTATTTAGTTTGCTACCTTTCTTGTTGTTTGTCGAGTAGAGGTGGAACCGGAACAGGAGGCAGCCCCCTTCGTTGAAGATCCCGAGACTGAACCTCGTCAGCAAGGCAAGCAAACCCCCATTGATCATGTCGATAAAATCCCACTTCCCTCTCATGTCTCGCTTATGCATTGTATAGGATGATTACCATGCTACGTTTCTACCGTATATCCGAACCCATTCCTTTGCATGACCTATCATTTGTCACAGTAGTAAGCAAACCACAATCCTAGCAAATGTAGGAGTTGAATGATATCATGTGGCCCCTGCAATTGTTACTGCTTATTGCATTCTTAGAGTGATACAATGTTATTACTGTTATGTGAGTCGGGATGGTAGTGATCTTGTGGAAGATGGTGGAAATGTGTTGGTGAATATACCCTAATACAAGGTGAACGATGAGAGGATGTGTAGGAGTACACAGTGGGTTGTCTCGTTGAACACCGCCCTAAGTCCGAGTTCTTGTGTGGTGATCCAAGATAAAGAGTACAACCACACAGTGGGCTCACTGACCCCTCACAACGTATTAACTCATCCCTTTCGATGTCCAGATGTCGCAGTAGTTCGGAGTTCTGGTAGGTTTGTGCACTGGCTGCTAAGTGAGAGAACGGCTTAACCGAGACTGTCTTATGCACCACGCACACATCATCTGGGTCCACTTCGATAAACCGGAAGGGTTCATGATACTGGTAGCCAACCCAGGTAGGCGCCTTTCTTGGACTAGATCGGCTATGAGGTAACAGTTGTGGTGAGCATCCTCTCTGACATCCCTTGAATGGTGTCGAGATCAAAGGAGGTAACTGATGATCATGTGTGTGTAGAGGTACACCCCTGCAGGGTTAACAAAACTATTCGAATAGTCGCGTCCGCGGTTAAGGACTGGTTGGAAAGCTTAGCTTGATTATTAGACAACTTGAACTGGATACTTATAAAACTTACCAAGATAAGCGTGAGTTCTATGGCGTTCTTTCTCGTGGGGAAGTCAAGGAAGGCACCATAGTGGTGTAATTGGTTGGAGAAATGTAGTGGACTCGTGTATGCTTCTTACCTCAAGTCTGGTACTCGTAGTTCAGGACTAGCCAAGTCAAAGCTGGCACTTCTGAAATTGAACCCCACCTCCCTTTACGTTGATACATGTGCATGAGTAGTATACTTCCTACGTAAGTCTTGCTGAGTATGACTTTGTACTCACATTTGCTTATTCTATGTTTTAGATGAACCCACTGACCCCGAAGGTGGCTTCTTAATCGAGCTCGACGACTGAAGACCAAGCTAGTGTAGTCCCAGTCAGACGACTGGTTCCCTCGTGGAGTGCTTGTGTTTAAATAAGTCTTCTTAAGCCATTTGTTAAACTTGTCTGTACTCAGACCTACTTTGCTTCCGCTTGTTTGTTGTAATGTTGGATCACATGCTTGTGATCTCTGTGTGTGCTCTGTGAGAGTTATCAATAAAATGTGTACTTTGTAGAGAATTTCAATGATACCTGCTGTTCATACAAGGCATGTGTGCTGTGTGTATGTTTATAACATGCATGTCTTTGTATGGGTTTTCGAGACCTTAGTTGTGATCTGGCTGGCGGTCTTTCATACACCAAGTGGCCCTTAGATGTGCGCAGCTTGGGGCATCGCGATGCGATTGCTCGAGACTCTGTATGGTGCACACTTTGTGGTATGATCGAGCCCGCCCTAGACCCCGACTAAGTGATCGGGCTGGAGTAAGTCTATGTAAGAGTTATGAGATAGTCGATAGTATGGTTGAGGCGACTTGTCTGTGAATATGGGAGTTCATCACCCATATCTTTAGACTTGTGTGCGGACGATGAAGACCCATCTCAGTTGATCATCCGGCCTGGATGGGATGTCCCTCACGTACGATGCTTTCTGAGAACGTTCTGTGCTTGGCCTTGTCTGCTTAGACAAGTGGGTACGGTTCTCGGCTCTCCATATGACTATGTAGTAGCGTGACTTGCATACGCTAACCCCGGGTCCCGACAGACTTGGTATCAGAGCAGGACTGACTGTAGGATTATCAGCCTTGGCCGAAGTCGAGTCTAGCTTGGTATAGTTATGTAGTTACTCTGGGTATATAAGGGAACAACGTAAGGCTTCTTTTTTTCCTCCTTACCTTCATCGTTCTGAGTTCTGAGTTACCCTCATCTTGTTCTACGGGAATATAGGACTAGGCTCATCTATGTCTTACTAGAGAATCTCGTTGTTTGTTTCCTTGTAGCCGTAGGAAAGTTGTGTTCGGTTTGCTAGAACTGTTGTGCTTCCTGATTTCTTACATCGTATGTAAGTGTTGTTTCCATGTTGTAAGAAATTGTCTTTTCTTGCAATTACATCCGTTATGCTGCCCGAGTCATTCCAAGTTCCTTCATAATCTGATGCATTTGCAAACTCCTTCTTTCTGTTTCAGATGGCGGATCTTCCCCCTTAGCAGATTGTTCGTCTGCCCAGGTGCCTCGATGTGCGTGGGCATCCCGCCATGCTCACCGAGATGATGTCCTTCATTGGCTATCGATGGTATCCTGAGTAAACTGTTGAGGAGCAGTTCCTTGACTTCAACCAGACTCAGTTCCACTGAATTGTTAGGATCTACCCGCACCACACTGGAGTCACTCAGCCTATCCACTTTGGACATGGCATTGGGGTCACCGAGAACATGGCTGTGTAGGATGCTGCATACTCATGTATTACCCTGCTGAGAGAGGAGCATGCGCTGCTTGCAGTATCACCTTTCCCCTATATCCCTGCTGCACTTCCAGGAGAAGAGGGGTATTACACCGGATTGTACACAGATCACTCTTTGGAGGATACTTTGCTTCAGATCACTGCTCGACATGCTTGTGATAGAGATCGTGATGCACGTGCCCTTCGTTTTGAGCTTCACGCCACCCGTGTCCGTCTGTATCGCACTTACACTCCTGGATCCTTTTGTGAGTGTTGGATCAGCGAAGTATGATGCTATCTACCCAGCTAGGACACAGATGCCTTCTCGAGTTTCTTGGCCCGAGACTGGAGGCATTTTTCCACCCCGTGGTCCTCTTCTTCCACCCTACGCTGGACCTAGGCCCCATCCTTGCCCAAATGGATATCAGGGTCCACAGGTCTCCGTGTTTTCCGATGGTCACCTTCAGCTACCGGGTTACGCGGGTAAATTTTACGAGGACTACTATGGAGATGGAGATGAGTGAGACCGCCTGTGGTCTTGCTTTAGTGAGGATGTAGTAGTATCTTAGTATATTGTACGCAAGGTGTTCTAAGTTCCAGAGGCTTCGATAAATAATGTATAGGAAGTCAGAGTGCCTCTGAAGGATGTATCATCTTCATCACGTTTGTATTAGCTTGGAGCTTGTACTAAAACGATGTATGGTTTGTTTGACAGCTTGTGAATATATGGCTTGTATGCTTTTATCACCATGTTGTCAAGATGATTACTTCCTTTGCTCTGTGATTCTTCCAGTACCTTCAATACCTTGTTAGACTCTTCCAATCAACTCTGTTTGACTTTGGTTTTTACCTTCAGGATGTCTCAAGGAACCCGTGGCCAGCTTGGTCGTGCCCATGGTCGTGGGAATGATCCGGAGGAAGGCAACCTTCCACCCCCACCCACGATGGCTCAGGTTCTGATGGAGGTTGAGACGAACCGCAGAGATGCTCACCATTTGCTGGAGGTCATTTCCTGCAACACCACTCAGCAGTGCAACGAGTTGGTGTCCTTGAATGACTTCATCCGGCTTCATCCCCCGGTCTTCAGCTACTCCACCGAGCCCCTTGACGCCGATGACTGGCTTCGCAGGATCGAGAGGAAGCTCCAGGAAGGCCATGTTGCGGATGGTGATAGGGTCAGCTATGCCACCTATCACCTCGAGGGTGCAGCTAGCTCTTGGTGGGAGAATTTCCTGAACATGCGCCCCGTTGGACCGCCCACAACTTGGGATGAATTCTACACTTCATTCCGTGAGCACCACATCCCAAAGGGTCTTATGGACCGCAAGCGTGAGGAGTTCTGCAACCTCACCCAAGGCAGGAGGACTGTTGACGAGTTTAGTCGTGAGTTCAACCGACTGGCTCGTTATGCTACTGAAGAGGTCTCCACCGACGCTAAGAAGCAAGAGAGGTTCCGTCGTGGACTCAATTCCGGACTCCGTCGTGAGCTCAACCTACATGACTTTGCCACCTTCCAGGTCCTTGTCAACAAGGCCATCAAGGAAGAGGACACGAACACCCCCAATGACTTCCGCAAACACCCTAGAGACGATGGTTCATCCAGCTCAGGCTCTCAGAAGTGCAAGATCTGGATTCCCAACAGTATGTTTCGCCAGAACAACCCACCGAGGCCATCCTATGTGGCGCCTCGTCCACCAGCTTCGTTCCACCCAGCTCCACCGAACAACCCAACTCCATGCACTGTCTTTGGAGCCTGCTACAAGTGTGGTCAGGCAGGCCACTACTCCCGAGAGTGTCCCCAGAACCAGCTCCAGAATCAGAATGCGCCACCCCGTGCCGGAGGGAACAACAATGGTCGTGGAAAGCCACCCCAGAAGGTCTACACCACCAAACCAGCTCCTCCCGCCACTCGTGGACGTGTGAATCAGATTGCCGCCGAAGAGACTGACGACACCACTGGCGTCATTCTTGGTACGCTCCCAGTCAATTATATTCCAACTTCCGTTCTTTTTGACCCAGGAGCATCTCATTCATTCATGTCGGAAAGTTATGCACTTCATCATGAGTTATCTTTTGTTGAATTGTCCACCCCGATGATTATTCAAACTCCAGGGTCAAGATGGCAAACTAATAGAGTAAGCCATGGTAATAAAATTGCAATTGAGGGTTTAGTATTCCTTGCTTCACTCATAGCCCTCAAGTCTTCAGAAATCGATATAATCCTTGGCATGGATTGGCTATCAAGGCAGAATGCCTACCTTGATTGCAAAGCAAAATCAGTGAAACTCACCCACCCTTCAGGCAAGACAGTTAGCTACACCTCACCCAGAACAAGAACCCAAGTGCATTCTTTGAATGTACTTCCCCTTCCCGACCTTGAAGATATTCCGGTGGTTCGTGACTTCCCGGATGTCTTTCCTGAAGAACTGCCGGGAATGCCTTCCGACAGATGTGTAGAGTTCATAGTGGATCTTGTGCCAGGAACCGCACCAATTTCCAGACGCCCATACAAAATGTCCCCACATGAGTTAGCTGAGCTTAAAACCAAACTTGAAGCGTTGTTGGAAAAAGGCTTCATCCGCCCTAGCTCATCGCCATGGGGTTGCCCCGTTCTGTTCGTAACGAAGAAAGATGGAACAGAAAGGATGTGCGTAGACTATCGCCCGCTAAATCTAGCGACGATAAAGAACAAGTACCCACTGCCCAGGCTCCAAGATGGATTTGAGATTAGGTTATTGTTGGATATATGCTCTATAGGCAAATAATATATGATTATTCCAATATATCTAAGCAAGTTCATAACCAGTTTCATACCGTTCTAGAACTGTGTCAGTGAAACAATGATGCAGGTGTGTTATAGAAACCCCCAGAGTTCCTAGTTAGCCTCTACATCGGTAACTAGTTCATGGTCAACATGATGGTCGTGGTTTGGCGATCATGGACAATTAAGTCTCTTGACTAGGAGATCACCTCACTGGTTAAGTGACTTGATGAACATTACCCAAAGTATGCATTACAGCATGATCAAATCTTGTGAAGGTTCAGTGTTGAAATTACAGAACGTGGTAGGCCATTCCTTTGACCGTGAGTACGTGCATACTTACTATCTTCCCGGATGCTTTGACCTACATCCCACCACCTGACTGAATTATGCGGGTCATAACGGTTGTATCTTGGGTATTCCGTGGAGATATGTTGAGGAGTATTTTTACAAGAGCGGGATTTTTCAATCCATATAATGGATAGATACTCAGGGTCCACTCGGTGAGATTCCATCCATAAACTGCAGCGTGTGACTAGGTCACGGGGATGAATATCACGGGAACGAGTGAATGAGGATTAGTTCAGAACGAGGTTGAACCAGACATAGGATGTCATTGATCGAATCTCGGAACAATCCAGTATCGCTAACAAAGGGAATGCTATACGGCGTAAGGTCCAATCGGTGTTTGATATCCGGAATGCACAGGGGTCATTATGGGCATCCAGGTCCCCCTGATGATCATTGACCGTAGCCTCATCTCGGTCATGACTGGAGTATTCTCGGACCGTAGGGTAACACACTTAAGGGCTCGATGAAATCGGAGACCTTTTCGGAACCATCGGAGTAACGAGAGAATAAAGGAAACAACATCGGAGAAGTACCGTGTTGAACCGAACAAGTTCGGAGTGAACCAGAAGGTGTTCCGGAGCATCGGGAGATGGAATATTATGTTTTAGTTATTAGTTAATTGAATTAATAATTAAAATCATTTTATTTCTAATTAATATGTGCAATGGTCCTTAGTGGAGAAAAGGCCCATTAGGGGAAGAATTAGAAGGGAAAAAGAAAAAGAAAAAAAGGGAGTGGGGGCGCCATGGGCCCTAGGGCCCATAAGGGTGGCGCCCCCTCTTCCCCCTTGGCCGGCGCCCCCCCCTAGCATGTGGGATAGTCCCACATTGCTAAGGGAGGCGTTGACTCCCTCCCCTACCCCAATATAAAGAGGGCCATGGTGCACATATTTAATTAATCCAAATACACAATAAATCGGATTAAGTTAGTATTTACTCCGAATTGAGATCGGTTTTCTCCGGTCTTCTCCCCTCCCTTGTATCTTTCACGGTGGGCTCACTAGTGTGAGCCTATAATGGAATTGAGGCTTCTCTGCTAGAATCGGAGGCCGTCGTGCTGCCGAAGCTCCATCCGGAGGTCTGCTTCCGCCACCTTCGCTGGATCGGAGAACGGAGGTCTTCATCGAGTCTCGTATGTGTGCGAGTACTACGAGGTGCTACACATGTGGCACTACACCCATCCGGGTGCTCAACACAGCCAGGGGGCTGTGAAACTTGATCGGCTACATCAACCACGTTTTTGGGAACGTTTCCCACGCAACGGACTACACCCTGAGGTATGTTATTTCCACACTCCTTTCCGTTACGGTAATACGGCTAGCTAGATCTTGGGTTATGGGAATGCTAGTTAGAAAAAAATGTGTTTTCTGCTGCGAACCCCAACAGTGGTATCATGAGATACGTCTATGCTTAGTATTACTGTACGGATAGAACACATTGGGGATGTGGGCGTTGATTGTATGATTGTTACCCTCCCACGTGTACTTGTTCACATCTGCGACATTGTTTGATGAAGCGGCCCTCGACCGACCTTATGCGTATGCTTACACGAGACTGGTTCCACGCTTGACATACGGTTTGTATAAAGTGGCTAGGGGGGTGTCTGTCTCTCTACTTTAGATGATGTGGCATTTGCAATGGAGGGCCCCGTGCGGGGTGTAATACAGACAAACGTATGGTTGACGTTGTGGTTGACTCGTAGGTTAAAACCTGTTTAACTATGAAAGCCCTAGCAGCCATGTAAAACTTGCAATATACAACTAGACCGTCTAAACCTTGTATTCCTAAGTGGGGGCTATCATTCGTTTGTTTGTGATGTAGCGATAGCTTTGCTATGTGTTACTAGTAAGTAGTAATCGTCATCATAAAACAAACTAAAATGGAGACACTGTAGACTTAGTGTTGCCATAGCTCAGACATCTTAAAACTTGCTAGTCTAGGATACACGACGGTAGCATGTGATAAGATGATCCCTTAACAAAGCCAAACACAAGTATTCTACCGAAGTGTGCACCGCCTGGAAGGTTCTCCCATATGGCTTGATGCTCCGTACATACCGGAGTTGTCCTACATATTAAATGGAGTTCGCATGAGGTTGGGTTCGGCAAGCCTGGCATATGCAGATATGGCCTTTCTGAGCAGCATATAACATGGAGGTTAATTTGGCGAGCTTAGCATATGCAGATATGGCCTCGGAATACTAGAGATCGAAAGATCGAGCATGAGTCACAGTACATATAAGATAATGTGATCGCACAAGTTGTTGTCTACCTTTGAAACTGACCCGCCGGCCGTGTGATATTCGAGGTCGGGCAGTGAATCTGGATCATGTAATCACTAAAACTTCCTGGGGATGAATTGTTTTAGTGCGAGCTCATTTATAATATGATTATATGAACTCATTGTTGTGAACTAGTCTTAATTGTGTTTCTTGCAATTATGTTTGTAGAAAATGAATGCACTAGAGCAACGTGAACTATCTTTCTTCACGGATGGTGAAAGACTTAGAGAAAATGGGTCAAACTTTTCTGACTGGTACTTACGCCTTAGGACGTCGCTCAAGAGAGCAAACATATTTTTTACAATAGAAGTGCATGTGGAAGAACATCCGGACGATCATGTTGGCGATCAAGGGATACTTGATCATTATGCTCGCCGACAGAAATGCTTCGTAGTCAGGAATGTCATGATCTTTAGGAGCTAATATGAGTCTCCAGAACTTCATGACTGATCTCTTGGCCGCGGACATTTCTCCTATCGAGGATGCAGAAGTCGTGGATGGAGAAGGTATATACTTGATATACTTTATAAATGTTTACTCCCTTATACAACATTTGCAGTAAATGAGTATCTGATACTTATTCTGTTTTATGAAAACAGGACCTGCCGTTTTATGGACAGGAAGAGGTGAAATCGAGGATTGATGGATATCAAGTCAGTTGATGTCCAGCATGGATTCCGCCGAGACATATATCATAGGAGATACTTAGAGTATTAGATAAATCTTATGTAATCATTATAGTATGAACACTTAGTTGTGTGTCTTGCATCTAGCGAGACAAAGTTATTCATGTAATGAGACAAGTCAGTTGTTCCATCTTTATGAATAAAAGTGTGCTTATACTTTGATTACGTCTTGATTTATGATATGATAGAAAGCATTTATAATACTTCTATTATTGTCAATAAATATTCAATGTTTAATGATAAAGTTGTCTTGATTATAACAAGTCAAAGATTTGATTGCATGAGGTGACTTCATAACTGATGAATTCATTAAATGTATGATCTATTAACTTGTGAGTTCATTATCGAATGAAAGTCATAACTTGATTGCATGAGATGGATTAGATACACGATCTATGAACCTCTGCAATAAATATAACCATGACAAGGTTCTAGGAAGTAGAAATTGTGCCAATCATTATACATAAATGATGTACTAAATGGGCACGTGAGTTATCATTAAAGACTTCATATGATTAATTGAAAGTTTTATTCAATTGAGATCATAAAACTGAGATTCAGGAATCACAGTGAGTAGTGAGAATACAAGGATACATATCACTACGCTACGATCCGAAGTGATAAGTATTGATATTGACATAATGGGAGACTTGTGGAAGTTGTACCACAAACTATGATGGAAGTTGAACGTGCTAGACTACTTAAACCATTTGTAGTCATACTAAACCGCAGTATGGTCTAAACGTTCTTTCCCCTAGCACTATAGTTATTGTCGAATAAGGTTGTTTAATTCATTAAGTTAAAACACCCACTTCATGAATAGGAAACCATCCTGAATCTAACGAGACATGATAGCTCCATAACTGATGGTGTTATAAGGTTTCTTAAAAGAAAGAATTTCTTTGTAATAAAACTACAAGCAATTGAAATTACATATTCTCCCCGAATAGAAAAATGTGTGTTGCTTGATTGGTAATGCGAGAAGAAGTCTCTCGACACGGATCCAATGGGAGATAATGGAAACTTTGACTGGGGTATTGGACCTTGCCTTCAGAATATCAGAGTATTGCAACGGAAGCATGTTCCGCTGTAATGACACTGTATAAGGAAGGATATGCCATAGATGATTAATCTTGGTATATGAATTGAAGCCATTGTTGAATTTAGAAGGTTGTCATGAATACGTTCTGTACAGAACAATAATCATGAGTCTTCTTAATAAAACAATAAAGAATAACATTGCTTGAGACACAAAGGAATGATGGTAGCCTAGAACACGAAGAGAAATGAAATAATATTGAGTTACATATACGATGGCTCACGTCCCGTGAAATAAATCGGTTATTTGATATTCTCGACAAACTGGAGAGTTATTGAGAATAATGTAATGGGCATAAGGCATTATTTGGTTATGACCAAAGTTCAATGGTGATTGACTACGGAAACGTAGGAATGCTTTAATCAATAAAATATTTCATTTACACTACGATGGACCATAGCCTGAAATTGCATCTCAGTCAAATTTGGGATTTGAAGGAGAATTGCAATGGGCATGACGAAGGTTATTTCTGTAAAAGGATGGACTATAGTACCTCAAGACAGGAACCCTCAACCTTGATTTGATCAAGTGATTTTGTGATGACCAAAATATTGAGTGGGCCTGTAGTTTCATGAAACTGAGTGGGAGCTTTGAAGACTTGCCGGAAAGTTGGATTGCAGAGGGCATTTTCTGAGTGGGAGCTTCGGAAGCTTTGTCATTATGTGAGAAATAGTGAACAATAAAATGACTTGATTAAAGCTGAACCACAAATATATGAGTATATGATGGATATATTTGAGTGGGAGCATGATCATTGTCTCAAACATATATGCATTGATATGTGTGAAGAATGATCTCATATGTATATATATGGATATGCATTGATTGTGTATATAGAGAATCGTCTTATATACATATGTGCATTATGATATATATAGAGAATAAGGCAAATAAAATACAAGATTGCAAGAATCTTCTTTTATGTGAAATACCAACACATTACACGTTGAAATCTATATGATAGATTAAGATACGGATAATGAAACGAAGTGAAGGTTGGAATAATCTTCTAAGACAAGAAACAGGTTCTTGTGGCTAGAAATTATATAATGGATGAAATCCAAATATCACAAGCAATGTCTTGATGGAAGAATAGAGATGCACCATGTATTGGACATGTGATCTTATATGTTCTTGACATATGATTCTACCATATAACATGCATTGTGAATCCAACAACAGAATGACTCAAAAGTTCTTGGAAGAAGAACAGATTCCGATGTGCTTTAGGAGTAAAACACAGAATCAGAATAAAGTCCATGCATTCAGTATATGAGTAATACTGAGGACTATCTCTAAAATATAGAAAGGATAATAGACTTGAATGTAATGCAAGATTACAATTGCAAGCCATATTATGGGTCTATATGGAATTAGAGACATCACCAAAGACATGAAAGAAATGTGAGCAAAATTCACGGCACTACAAACATAATACTACTTAAGAAAGTAGACGTATGGACAAAAGTTTAGCGTTAGAAGTATTGGACTTCTGGTTAAGTGTATTTCCCAGTATATATGACTAAGGATGAGTCTTCTAAAGACTGAACCAAGAGATCATTGGAGGATACTGTGAAATAATAGTCTCACTCTCCCGCGAAACTTATATCCAACCATTATATGATAATGAGTGGTATGTCAAAAGAGCTTTTGACCTGTACCAGTTGCAAAGGAAACATACGAATCTGAATTGGTGCAGTTCGTTGACGAAACCTTTTCCATGAGCATGCATGATCAATGAACACTTATGTGATAAGATGATTATGATCAAAAAATGCGGCTAGATTATTAGCACTCTAGTGCAAGTGGGAGACTGTTGGATATATGTTCTAGAGGCAAATAATATATGATTATTCCAATATATCTAAGCATGTTCATAACCAGTTTCATACCGTTCTAGAACTGTGTCAGTGAAACAATGATGCACGTGTGGTATAGAAACCCCCAGAGTTCCTAGTTAGCCACTACATCGATAACTAGTTCATGGTCAACATGATGGTCGTGGTTTCGCGATCATGGACAATTAAGTCTCTTGACTATGAGATCACCTCTCTGGTTAAGTGACGTGATGAACATTACCCAAAGTAAGCATTACAGCATGCTCAAATCTTGTGAAGGTTCAGTGTTGTAATTACAGAACGTGGTAGACCGTTCCTTTGACCGTGAGTACGTGCATAATTGCTATCTTCCCGGATGATTTGACCTACATCCCACCACCTGACTGAAATATGCGGGTCATAACGGTTGTATCTTGGGTATTCCGTGGAGATATGTTGAGGTGTATTGTTACAAGAGCGGGATTTGTCAATCCATATAATGCATAGATACTCAGGGCCCACTCGGCGAGATTCCATCCATAAAGCTGCAGCGTGTTACTAGGTCACGGGGATGAATATCACGGGAACGAGTGAATGAGGATTAGTTCAAAACGAGGTTGAACCAGACATAGGATGTCATTGATCGTATCTCGGAACAATCCAGTATCGCTGACAAAGGGAATGCTATACGGCGTAAGGTCCAATCGGTGTTTGATATCCGGAATGCACAGATGTCATTATGGGCATCCAGGTCCCGCTGATGATCATTGACCGTAGCCTCATCTCGGTCATGACTGGAGTGTTCTTGGACCGTACGGTAACACACTTAAGGGCTCGATGAAATCGGAGACCTTTTCGGAACCATCGGAGTAACCAGAGAATAAAGGAAACAACATCGGAGAAGTACCGTGTTGAACCGAACAAGTTCAGAGTGAACCGGAAGGTGTTCCGGAGCACCGGGAGATGGAATATTATGTTGTAGTTATGAACTATTTGAATTAATAATTTAAATCATTTTATTTCTAATTAATATGTGCAATGGGCCTTAGTGGAGAAAAAGGACCAGTAGGGGAAGAAATAAAAGGGAAAAAGAAAAAGAAAAAGAAAAAAAAGGGAGTGGGGGGGATGCGCCATGGGCCCTAGGGCCCATAAGGGTGGCGCCCCCTCTTCCCCCTTGGCCGGCGCCCCCCCCCCCCCTAGCATTGCTATGGGAGGGGGGTTGACTCCCTCCCCTACCCGTATATAAAGAGGGCCGTGGTGCACATATATAATTAAGCCAAATACACAATAAATCGGATTAAATTAGTATGTACTCCGAATTGAGATCGGTTTTCTCCGGTCTTCTCCCCTCCCTTGTCTCTTTCACAGTGGGCTCCCTATTGTGAGCCTATAGTGGAATTGAGGCTTCACTTCTAGAATCAGAGGCCGTCGTGCTGCCGAAGCTCCGTCCGGAGGTCTGCATCCGCCACCTTCGCTGGATGGGGAACGGAGGTCGTCATCGAGTCTCCTATGTGTGCGAGTACTACGAGGTGCTACACGTGTGGCACTGTAACATCCCAAAATTCTCCGAATTTTGGAATGTTAATAAAATTAAATAGATAATGATTGTTTGCTTGATGTGTTTGATTTTCTCTGGGATTTAAAACTTTTTGGAGTTTATTGAATATTAAAATGAGAGGGAATAAAAGGACTTTCCCTAATATTCATAATTGATGTTTTTGAAATTTAATATTTAAAAAAAAACAACGAAATAAAATGAGAGAAGGTAATATGACTCCTTGAACATATTAAAAGTTTTGAAAGGTTTTAAATCTTTATTGGAATTCTTTTGAATATTCAAAACATTTTTCAACACATGGTAGTTCGCTCGAGAGGATATAAAAGGACTTATCCCCATTTTTAATCCGTTGAAAAATAGTTTAAAATATTTTTGGGAGACTTTTTAATTTTACTTTGGAGTTATAAATATTTTCTAAAATTATTTTTGGAATTTATTTATGCTCTGGAAAAGTTTTTAAATCAATTTTCGGAGTTTTCGGTATTTTTAAAATGCCAGAAAAGTATTTGAAAATATTTAAAAATAAGATGCAAAGTTTTTATTTTATTTTATTATTTTGGTCAAGCGAAAAGTTCAATTTTATTATTTTAAAAATATTGGCGAAGACGGAATTTTAAAATAAATTTCTGTGATTTTTCTAATATTGTTTTGGGCCTAATGGGCCTGCTCTGTTTTTTTTTTCCGCAGACCGATTTTGTATTTATCTCGGATTTAAAAAAAAGAGGATTAGGGGCTGGCTATAAATAGCTTCGATTAGGGCTAAATTTATTTTCGCTTAGCTTTTTTAGGGTTAGACTAATCTAATCTGCGGGACCCGCTGTCGCCGACGTCATCGCCGGAATCTCGCCGAAGCATCGCCGGAGTGCGGTCTTTTTTTGCGTTTTTTGAGGTAATCTTCGCGAGCCGCCGCCGTGTGCCGCCGTCCCCGCCTCGCCGGATCACCCCGCCACCCCTAGTCCGCGCCGCCCGTGTGCGTCGCGCCTAGCCGCCCCTGCCCGCCGGCCCCCCACCGCGCCCGCGCCTGGCCGGCCTCCGCCGCGCCTCTGGTCGCCGGCCGGAGCCGGAGCTCCAAGCCGAGCCGCGCCATGGCCTGGTTCCTGGCTGTGCCGTGCTGCCCGTGGGAAGAAGAAGATTAGATGGAAAAAAAAGTTAGAAAACGTTTCGAAAACAAAAACATATTTTTTTTCCAGATCTGGATGCAAACCGCCCGCGGACCCGATCGCGTTTTTCGTAAATTTTTTATTTATGTATGGGTCCTTTTTACAGTAAACCCCCCCCCGGTACCCCCGTTTTTCACCCGATACCGTTTTTGCGACTACTTTTTAAACGTAGCTCGGAATCGAGTGATTCTAGTTGCGTTGCAACCGTGTAGAAATTTTCTAGCCAGTAGAACTAGTGTTACAGAAGTTTGAAGTTGTTAAATTTGGGTCCCAAGCTGATCCAAATTGGAACTTCCGGCAGCCGTAACTTTTTACCGGTGCACCCGTATGCGCCGTTTCTTTTTGCGTTGGATCACTCGTTCCATGCACTTTCTGTTTATACCATGTGTGCACAAAAATTCACAAGTTTATTGATCTGTTTAATTTCAAATTCAATTCTATGTTGCAATTGCTATGACCTGCGTTGTAGTATTCCGCTTCACGTGATTCTTTTTGCATATTGGATCATATGAGACATCTTATCGGCAATATTCACATATCATTCATATTGCTATGATATTTACCTTGAATTCATAATGCCTTGATCATACTATTGTATCAACAACTCTTTATCCGTTGACTCTCTCGAGTTCACGTTCCACCGATCACCTTCGAGCACATCCACACCTTTGCACTTCAAAAGCTTTTGTTTTGTTGCTAAAACCTTAGTGATTGTTTTGTTGATCTTTTGTTTGTAATGTGATGTGATTTCTTATTTGAGTTCTTTCGTTGACGATAGATTGCTCGGAGTGTGACGAGTAGAGTTGACTGGAACGTGAGAGCGAAGATCTTCATCGAATGTATAAGGCAAGTGATACTTTGACCATACTCATACCTATATTTTCTATATGCATTATGTTAAGATTAACACCCTGTTGCATGATAGGTAGTTTATTTTACTGTTGCTGCAAAACCAGTTAGGATAACCACATGTTTTGACTTGTCTACCGTAGATCAACCTAGCCGTGTTGTTAATTTATTGCTATGCTTTGTAGACGTGGTTTGGGTTGTGCAAATTCATGGAGTGCATGTGAGCTATTTAATAACTTGTGTAGAAACTGTTTAATAAATAGAAATCACTTCTGGATGGGCAGGGAGTGCTTCCTGGGGGCTCGTGCCTTATCTAAGGACGAGACCAGGTTGTACCCCTAATGGTTGGTTTGGTGGTCGAGAATACGTCATGTCGAGTACCCTCTGACGTAGTGGGCGCCGTCCAGGCTCAAAAAGATCATACATATTTGGTGACTAGAAGCTTACATGTACAGCCGCTGGCCATATGAGCTCTGGCTTAGTTGAGTATGATGTAGGAAGCCTCTCCCGTGCAATGCTAGCAGATGTAGATGGGATAGGTGGTACCGGCTTGCCATTGGGGGTAGGTGACCTCTTCTGAAAGACTTCGTCTCAATCTTCAGGTTGAGTCCAGCGAGGAAAGTGTACTAATCTCTGCAGAGTAAAAACTAATCATGATTAGCCGTGTCCCCGGTTATGGACATCCTTGATCTACTAGACATTACTGTTACTGGAGGATCTTGACATATGAATCACCTTAATATTTTGAGTGGTCAAGATTAAATAAAGGGTGTGGTGCTGGAACTGGTGTGCCCAGTTCGTTCTTAAGTAGTAAGTTCAACTTAAATTTTTGACTAGTTTAGTTCAGGAGAAAATTGGCTTTCTGCAAAGCTTAACCATAAGCCTTTCTTTGACTTACCTTGCATGTAGTTGTAGGTCCTTTATATAAACTTTTCCGTGTCACTTGCCGTACAAATCAGATGTACTGACCCGTTGTCGGGCTGTAACCTTCGGTGTTGCAGGTTTTTCAGACGATCAGTAAGGCGCGTTAGGGGTTGCGAGTCTACACTCAGCATGTTCGCATGTGGCTGTTGATGGACTCCACGTTATTTGCTTTTGCTTCCGCTATATTTATATTGGATAAGCAAGCCTTGAGCTATGCAACTTGTTATTTATTTAACTCTGGATCATACGTTGTAATAATGATGCACTTGTACTTTGATATACATCTATTATACTGTGTGTGCCAGCGAGTTCGATCCAACGACTGGCACTTGAGCACAGAGACTTCAATTCGGTGTGAATTGGGTCGTTAAAGGCACTACACCCATCCGGGTGCTCAACATAGCCAGGGGGCTGTGAAACTTGATCGGCTACATCAACCACGTTTGCGGGAACGTTTCCCGCGCAACGGACTACACCCCGAGGTATGTTATTTTCGCACTCCTTTCCGTTACGGTAATACGGCTAGCTAGATCTTGGGTTATGGGATCGCTAGTTAGAAAAATTTGTGTTTTCTGCTGCGAACCCCAACAGTTATCATCAAATCAAAATCCGAAATGAGGACATTCCAAAAACGGCTTTCACTATTCGTTATGGTCTTTACGAGTACACCGTCATGTCCTTTGGTTTAAGCAATGGCCCCGCCACTTTCTCGCGCATGATTAATTCGATCTTCATGGAGTACCTAGATAAATTTGTTGTGGTTTATCTCGATGAAATTCTCATCTACTCGACGAATGAAGAAGAACATGTCGAACATCTAAGGCTGGTATTGACGAAACTTAGAGAGCATCGCCTGTATGCTAAATTCTCCAAGTGTGAATTTTGGCTCCTAGAAGTGACCTACTTAGGCCACGTGATTTCTGCAAAAGGCATTGCTGTGAATCCCGAGAGAGTTCAGGCCGTCCTTGACTGGACTCCACCTGAATCGGTTTAGCAAGTTAGGAGTTTTGTTGGCCTAGCCAGCTATTGCCGTCGCTTCGTCGAGAACTTTTCTAAATTTGCAAAGCCTCTAACTAAACTCCTCAAGAAAGATAAGAAATTCCTATGGACTCCCAAGTGCGAGGAAAGCTTTCAAGAGATAAAAAGGAGATTGACTTCTGCACCCGTACTTGCACCTCCAGACACAAAAAAGGATTTTGAGATCTTTTGTGACGCATCACGGCAAGGGTTAGGATGCATACTTATGCAAGATAGACATGTGGTAGCTTATGCTTCACACCAGTTGCGGCCACATGAAGAGAACTATCCTACCCATGACCTTGAACTCGATGCCGTAGTTCATGCCCTAACAACTTGGCGACATTACCTCCTTGGTAATCGTTGTGAGATCTTTTCCGACCACCAAAGCCTCAAATACATTTTCACCCAGCCAGATCTTAATCTCAGGCAAAGACACTGGATTGAAAAGATTACGACGTAGGAATTTCTTACACCCCAGGCAAAGCCAATGTCATGGCGGATGCACTAAGTCGTAATTTGTATTGTAACAACCTCATGTTACAACAGTATCAACCACTTCTTCATGAAGAATTTTGCAAGCTCAATCTTGAGATTGTTCCTCATGGCTATCTTTCTACCTTGGTGACGAAACCAACTCCATAGGATCAAATCATAGTTTCCCAAAAGCGTACACGAGATGTTCGCCGGATCAAGGAGAACATTGCTAGCGGAGTTGCTAAATGTTTCTCCACAGACAGCAAAGGAACGGTATTATTTGGAAATCGTTTGGTAGTACCTAAGAATAGAGAACTAAGGCAACTCCTCCTCAAAGAAGCCCATGCCACACCCCTCTCGATTCATCCCGGTAGCACAAACATGTACCAAGATCTACGCAAGAGATTTTGGTGGACTAGGATGAAGAGAGAAATTGCTCGATTTGTTGCCGAATGTGATGTTTTCCGTCGCATTAAGGAAGAGCATCAAAGACATGCTGGTACACTTCAATCTTTGCCTATTCCAAGGTGGAAATGGGACAAAGTCACTATAGATTTCATCACTGGCTTTCCAAAAACCCAGAAAGGAAACGATGCCATCTTCGTTGTCATAGATAGGATTTCCAAAGTTGCTCACTTCCTTCCAGTTCGCGAGTCTATAACTGCTAGCCAGTTAGCGGACTTGTACGTCTCTAGAATTGTATCCCTTCACGGTGTTCCTTTGGAAATCAATTCTGATCGTGGTAGCCTTTTCACCTCTAGATTCTGGGGAAGCTTTCAGAATGTTATGGGAACTCATCTCTCCTTTAGTACAACTTTCCATCCTCAGTCCAGCGGTCAAGTCGAAAGGGTTAACCAAATTCTTGAAGACATGCTCAGAGCTTGTGTTATCTCCTTCGGAAAGAATTGGGAGAAGTCTCTTCCATTCGCCGAATTTGCTTATAACAATAGTTTCCAATCTAGTCTGAACATGGCTCCTTTTGAACTCCTATATGGACGACGATGTCGAACACCCTAAACTAGTCAGAAACCGGTGAAAGACAATTATTTGGACCGGATATGATCAAGGAAGCAGAAGAGCAAGTTCGCATTGTTCGTGATCAATTGAAAGCATCCCAGTCTCGTCAGAAAAGCTACTATGATCGTCATCATAGGCAAGAGAGCTACAATCTGGATGAGAAGGCTTACCTTCGGGTTACTCCTCTGAAGGGAACCCAACGTTTCGGTATGAAAGGCAAGTTGGCCCCACGTTACATTGGACCTTTCCGCATTCTTGCTAAACGTGGAGAAGTTGCCTACCAATTTGAACTACCCCCGCACCTTTCCCGAGTACATGATGTATTCCATGTGTCACAACTCAGGCGTTGCTTCAAGGACCCCATCCGCGAAGTCAACCATGAAACGCTTGATCTCCAAGATGACCTTTCTTATCGACAATACCCCATTCGTATTCTTGATTCAGCAGAGCGTGTCACTCTTCGTCAGAAGATTCAGTTTCTGAAAGTGCAATGGTCATACCACTCTGAGAGAGAAGCCACGTGGGAAAGAGAAGACCGTCTCTGTGCCGAGTACCCCTCCTTCCTCCCGCAAACTTCTGAATCTCGGGACGAGATTCTGTTGAGTGGGGGCGAGTTGTCAGAACCCTCTGTTAGGTAATGTGCTAGGATCAAAGTCACCTTGCATCATGTTAAAAATTTTCAAAAGAAACCATTTGAAATCAAATTCAAACTCAAATGGGAGAAGGAACACCCCCCAGATGAATTAATTCAAAAGGCCATAAATAAATCTTCTCCAAAAATTCATGTTTGATTTTTGAAAAGTCTTATAAATGAGTGTGATCACATATCAAGTGATGTGGGACCCACCCCATACTCATGTATTTATCAAATATTCAAATAGGACCTTGGAATTAATCAAAAACCCCTATTTGATTTAAAGTTCAAATAATTTGAATTTTAAAAATGTTCAAACTTTACAAGTGGCTAGCCTAGTATATTGTGAAGCCACATCTGAAGTTTCAGGACTTAATAAAATGCCTAGCTATTTATTTAGCACAGCAAAAAAAAATAGCAGAAGAAAATAGAAAAGAAAAAGGAAAAGGAATCTTACCTGGCCATTTCGGCCCAACTCATTCCCCAGCCTAGCCCAGCCCAGCCCACAGGGGGCACATGCGTCTTCAACCCCGGCCAGGCAGGCACCCAGGTCGCCGGCGAGCGCCGTGGGCGCGCCAGGCAGCTACCTGCCTGCCCAGGGGTTATCCCCTCATCTCGAGACGCCTCCCAGCCGTCCCTATCCATTCCCCCCCCCCCACCCAGAGCTTCTCCCCTTCCTGCCGTGCTCGATTTCTCCATCGCCCGAAGCCCTGCCGGAGCGCACCTCCGTGGAAGACGTGGCCACCATGACCTAGAGCTCAAGCCAACTTGTCCCGCACGTGCTTCTTCGTCGACTTCATCGCCTCGCAGAAGACGGCGCCTTGATTTGATCCACAGGAGACGTGAGCTTCATCGAATCGCCGCCGGTCGCCGGAGAACCACCTCGTCGATTCGCCGCCACCATACCCTCCCCGAGCCCGCTGACCACGCCATCGAGTTCGTGGTGAGCTCCTTCCCGTTTCCCCCAACCTGGCGCCCTCTCTATTGGTCTCTAGCCACGGCCACCATGGATGCCGAAGAACGTCGCCGCCATGGACGACGACGAGGTCGCCCCTGTTCCCCATCGTCTTGTCCAGCGCGCGCGCTTGACTCCCTGTTACTCTAGCATTCAAACGCACCCATCCCAGCTTCAAGCCGTGCACTAGAACCCCGATCCCGACCTCGCCGTGCGTCTGTCTCCGCCAACCTCGACGCTGGCGACGCTCCAGTGAACCCCGCGACCACCTGATGCCACCGTTCGATGCGGAAGGACCCCAGCTTCACGCCAGTACCAAGCAATCCCCAAGTCGTGCTAGTTTTCGCAACTCCGGCGAGTTTCCTTCAACTACAGTGGTGCCGGCGATGACCCCCTCCATTAGAGCTCTAACCCAGCACCTAATCACCTTGGCCCCACCCCAGTGACACTTACATGTGGGCCCAGCCCCTAATTAATCCCCTTTGTTAACTTATGTTAATTCAAATCATTTTCATTAACAGAACAGAGAATGACATGTGGGTCCCAGTGGTCAGAGACCCCCTGACGCCAGCATAAGGTCATGCTGATGCAGTAATCCCTTTTTTCTGTTTAAAAACAATTCCAGAAATGGCAAAAAATATGTGAAACTTTGGAAATTCATAGGAAATTCATATTAACTCCAAATTTAACATATAATATATGAAAAATGATCAGGAGAAAATAATCTATCCAAACATACAACTTTCAACTATGTTTGAGTTGAAATTAAAATGGGACCAGTAGCATTTGCTATTTGGTTTAAATGAAATTTAATCAAATTAAATCCAAATTCTTTTGCAACTTGGACCTTAGCAACATGCCACATTTCATATGAACATAAGAGGCCTATCATACACATATCAAGAGGAGTTACATTGATCAAACAATAGCATTTGTAACTTGGCTAAAATGAATTCAAATTGGAGTTTGAATTTGCAATTTCATTTGCACTATACTCCATATAAATGGAATTGCCTCACACATCAGAAGCATGCAAACCAAGTTTCAACCTTCAACCATGTGATTGTGGATTGTATTTACTTTGCTACCTTGCTTGTTGTTTGTCAAGTAGAGGTGGAACCGGAACAGGAGGCAGCCCCCTTCGTTGAAGATCCCGAGACTGAACCTCGTCAGCAAGGCAAGCAAACCCCCATTGATCATGTCGATAAAATCCCACTTCCCTCTAATGTCTCCCTTATGCATTGTATAGGATGATTACCATGCTACGTTTCTACCGTATAGCTGAACCCATTCCTTTGCATGACCTATCATTTGTCACAGTAGTAAGCAAACTACAATCCTAGAAAATGTAGGAGTTGAATGATAGCATGTGGCCCCTGCAATTGTTACTTCTTATTGCATGCTTAGAGTGATACAATGTTGTTACTATTATGTGAGTCGGGATGGTAGTGATCATGTGGAAGATGGTGGAAATGTGTTGGTGAATCTACCCTAATAAAAGGTGAACGATGAGAGGCTATGTAGGAGTACACAGTGGGTTGTGTCGTTGAACAACGCCCTAAGTCCGAGTTCTTGTGTGGTGATCCAAGATAAAGAGTACAACCACACGTTGGGCTCAATGACGCCTCTCAACCTATTAACTCATCCCTTTCGATGTCCAGATGTCGTAGTAGTTCGGAGTTCTGGTAGGTTTGTGGCCTGGCTGCTAAGTGAGAGAACGGCTCAACCGAGACCGGGTTATGCACCACGCACACATCATCTGGGTCCACTTAGATAAACCGGTCGGGTTCACGATAGTGGTAGCCAACCCAGGTAGGCGCCTTTCTTGGACTATATCGGCTATGAGGTAACAGTTGTGGTGAGCATCCTCGCTGACATCCCTTGAATGGTGTCAAGATCAAAGGCGGTAACTGATGATCATGTGTGTGTAGCGGTAGACCCTTGCAGGGTTAACAAAACTCTTCGAATAGCCGCGTTCGCGGTTAAGGACTGCTTGGAAAGCTTAGCTTGATTATTAGACAACTTGAACCGGATACTTATAAAACTTACCAAGATAAGCATGAGTGCTATGGCGTGCTTTCTCGTGGGGAAGTCGAGGAAGGCACCATAGTGGTGTAATTGGTTGGAGAAATGTAGTGGACTCGTGTACGCTTCGTACCTCAAGTATGGTACTCGTAGTTCAGGACTAGCCAAGTCAAAGCTGGAACTTCTGCAATTGAATCCCACCTCCCTTTACCTTGATACATGTGCACGAGTAGTATAGTTCCTACGTAAGTCTTGCTGAGTACAACTTTGTACTCATGTTTTGTTATTCTATGTTTTAGATGAACCCACTGACCCCGAAGGTGTCTTCTTCATCAAGCTCGACGACTGAAGACCAAGCTAGTGTAGTCCCAATCAGACGACTGTTTCCCTCGTGGAGTGCTTGTGTTTAAATAAGGCTTCTTAAGCCATTTGTTAAACTTGTCTGTACTCAGACCTACTTTGCTTCCGCTTGTTTGTTGTAATGTTGGATCACATGCTTGTGATCTCTGTGTGCACTCTGTGAGAGTTACAATAAAATGTGTACTTTGTAGAGAATTTCAATGATACCTGCTGTTCATACAAGGCATGTGTGCTGTGTGTATGTTTATAACATGCATGTCTTTGTATGGGTTTTCAAGACCTTATTTGTGATCTGTCTGGCGGTCTTTCATACACCAAGTGGCCCTTAGATGTGCGCAGCATGGGGCATCGCGATGCGATTTCTCGAGACTCTGTCTGGTCCACACTTTGTGGTATGATCGAGCCCGCCCTAGACCCCGACTAAGTGATCGGGCTGGAGTAAGTCTATGTAAGAGTTATGAGATAGTTGATAGTATGGTTGAGGCGACTTGTCTGTGAATATGGGAGTTCATCACCCATATCTTTAGACTTGTGTGCGGACGATGAAGACCCATCTCAGTTGATCATCCGGCCTGGATGGGATGCCCCTGACGTACGATGCTTTCCGAGAACGTTCTTTGCTTGGCCTTGTCTGCTTAGACAAGTGGGTACAGTTATCGGCTCTCCATATGACTATGTCGTAGCGGGACTTGCATACGCTAACCCCGGGTCCCGACATCATGTAAAACATAGAAATTTCTAACACCGTCACCATCTGGAGTCACACTTCATTAGATTCAGGATGGTTCCTTATTTATGAAGTGGGTGTTAACTTAATTTTTCTTTATAACTTTGTTCATCAATAATATTAGCGAAAGGGGAATGCATACAGACTATACTACATCTTATGGAGCATGATTACTATGTTTAGGTGCTTGAGCACTTGAATTCAGTCATCGTAATTTGTGGTGTTTCTTCCACAATCTTTATGCCAACTATAATACATATCAATTTGAGCATATGATTATGAAAGAATTAAAGGGTGATGGATTCTCGCTCCTCATTGGTTACCCAAAGTGGAAGGTTGAGATGTAGATAGCAGCAAATTACCCTCGGTGAAGATATCAAGGTTTATCCAACTAGTAGGAGTCCAAATTCTGCAAGTAGGTGGAAGCGGTGCCAGAATTTAGTTCTAGCTAAGGAGTTGTCGTGGACCTACACACAGAAACAAATAACTTTTCTCCCAACAAGTACAGAGAGGTTGTCAATCTCTCCGGTCTTGTTGTTTAAAAAGGATCAAACACAAGGGTGGAAATAGTGGTGATTGCAACTATAAGGAAATAAAGCAGTAAAGAATTGAGGTGTAAGTAGTGGTGGAAATATGGACTGGGGTCCCGTGATGTTCACTAGTAATGTCTCTCTACCAAAAGACGATAAAATAGCTAAGCTGGGTAAACAAATTACAGATGGGAAATCGACAAAATTATAAACGCACCACAATGCTAATTATGCCGCAAAGAAAGTTAGAGGCTCAAAAGTATGGGCAGTACGCCAAGACAAGTAGACCGAAATCTAACTGCATCTACTCACTCATCATCCACCTTGAGATATATATCTAGAACATCTCGCCGGTATTATGTTGCGAGCCGCACCCAAAGTGTAGACCCAAAGCGACAAACAATTTCACTAACACACTTTGCGTAAGGTTCGGGTTCAGGGTCTTCAACGAAGGGGGCAGCCTCTTGTTCCGGTTCCACCTCTACTCGACAAACAACAAACAAGGTAGAAAAGTAAATACAATGGACAATCACATGGTTGAAGGTTGAAACTTGATGTATATGCTTTGATGTGTGAAGCAATTCCACTTAAATGGGGTATTTGCAAATGAATTTGCAAATTAAACTCCACATTTGATTTCCAATTTAGCCAAGTTGCATATGACATTGTTTGATCAAGTTGAACCAATTTGAAATGTGTATGATATCCCTCTGAAGTTCATGTATAATGTGGTATGTTGCTATGGTTCAAGTTGCAAAAGTATTTGAAAAGAATTTGATTTAATTCCATTTAAAACAAATAGCAAGTGCTACTAGTCACATTTTAAATTCAACTCAAACATAGTTGAAAGTTGGATATTTGGATAGCTTATTTTCTCCTGATCATTTTTCATATATTATTTGTTAAATTTGGAGTTAATATGAATTTTCTATGAATTTCCAAAGTTTCATCCTTTTTCTGGAATTTCTCTGTTTTCTTTTAATCTGGAATTTCAATTACTGCGTCAGCACTGAGTGAGCATGACATCAGGGGGTTTTGACCCAGTCAAACTGACATGGGGGCCCCATCTGTCATGGACTCAGGGGCTAGGGCATGGTGGCCATGGCGGATCCGGCGAGGGCTCGAGGGTGATTGCGGCGGCTTGAGTCCAAATCACGGCTCCATCTACTTCGGGAAGAGGAAGTCGACGACGACGAGTACGAGGGACACAGAAGCTTGAGATCTAGGGCATGGTGGCCACGTCGTCCACGGCGGTGCGCTCCGGTGAAGCTTCGGGCGGCGACGAAATCGAGCGTAGGAGGAGGGGGAAGAAGCTATGGAGGGGGGAAAGGATCGGGACGGATGAGAGGCATCTCCAGGCGGGATTACGATGCCTGGGAGGCCTCCAGGCAGGCAGGTGGCGTGGCGGCCGCGGCATGCCGGTCACCGAGCTGCTTGCTGCCGCGCTGGAAGAAGACAAGGGGGTCTAGGTGGGCTTGGGCCAGGGGGGGCGATGAGTTGGGCCGAAATGGCCAGGTATGCTCTTTTTCCTTTTTCCTTTCTGCTTTCTTTTCTGCCTTTTTGTTTTGCTGTGCTAAACAAATAGCTAGGCATTTTATTAAATGCTGAAACTTTTTATGTGGCTTCACAATATACTAGGTTAGCCACTTGTAAAGTTTGAACATTTTTAACATTCAAATTATTTGAACTTTAAATTAAATAGGGTTTTTTGATTAAGTCCAAGGCACTGTTTGAATATTTGAAAAATCCATGAGCATGGGGTGGGTCCCACATCACTTGATATGTGATCACACTCATTTATAAGACTTTTAAAAAATCAAACATGAATTTTTGGAGAAGATTTATTTCTGGCGTTTTGAATTTTTTCATCTAGGGGGGGTTCCTACTCCCATTTTGCTTTTGAATTTGATTTCAATTATTTCTTTTGAAAATTTTAACATGATGCAAGAAGACTTTGATCCTAGCACATTACCTAACAGAGGGTTCTGACAGGACCCCATAAAATCCCACACGCGGTTAGGCACGCTCAGTCTTAAAACCAATACCCGGAACTCGGTTCCTAGGTGACTCGAATGGAACAAATCGTCGGGGCGGGATAGCCTAGACCTTCCATCCTTCGTCGAATATAGTCAACATTTATAATAATCATATCATACACAAGAATATAATAATGTGATATCCCAAACCAAGGAGTAACAGGAGGTAACATCATAGCATCCTAAGCATGCATACTAAGCAGGGGTTGAGCAACGAGCAATAGTAACATAGCAGTACAAGTTTTGCTGGGAGGGACATGGCTCTATCGGTTTGAAAGAGGTTGTAAACATGTGGTAGGATCAAACATCGAACCTAACCTAGACTAGCATGCAAACCACTGGTTGAAATAGAATGGATCATAAGTAATGTATAGTCCTTGCCTGTTGATAAGTCGGGTTCCGAAGGTGTAGTCGATCGCATGCTCGCATCGTCTCCGAGAGGTACCCTCGGAAGCACACAAGACGGTAAACACTGGAAAGCAATCAACGAGCAAGCATATATTACTACGAAGAAAACACGAGCAAGCATCAACAAGAAGGCAACAGGAGACATCACACCTACCGTCGAGAGCGGTTACTAACAGGTTAAGTGGAGTACTCGTCACACACGATGATACTGCACATTTGGAAAGATTCAAGTTTTTTAGCTACACAACGTGAGCAACAAAGGTTGTTAACATGGCCTCTCACTCAAGCATGGCATAGCACACAATCATGGAAAAAAGGTGAAGCATAAATAAACTATCTAATCTAGTCACTTTAAGTGGGGGGTAAAACCTATATATGGCAAACTATTACGGACCCACGATAATTATTGCATTTGGTACTGTTTTTCCCTAAACAATATTTTGTTATTTTTATTAGCAAGCAAGAGCAGCATAAACACAATCTACAGGCAATTCTAATCAAGTTACATATAAAGAACATTTTAAACAGAGCAACGGTTAAAAAGTTATTAAATAAAAAATTTACAGTGGCAAGCAATTGTAATTAGCAGAAAAACAACATGTAAACAAAGTCAAACATAGCAAAAGAGCACATTTTATTAATTTACATTAAATTTTAAGCAACTTTCATGTTTTACGCGTCGCGATCCGAGCTACGGTTTAAAAGATACGGGCACCGCAACAATCTGCAATTTTTATTAAAGCAAAAAAAGAAAAAAATACTACTGGGCCGAAAGCTACTGCAAACGGGCCTAAACAGACGTGAGCGCGGATTAATTAAATAGCGCTCAGGCGTCAGATAGCACATGGGCCGAGCCCAACAAACAAATCACAAAAAAAAGAAAAAGAGGCTGGCTCACCTAGTGGGGCAAGCCCAGGTCGCAGGGGCGGTGGACCGGGCCGCGGGACGAGGTCGGCCCACCAGGCGGCTACGGCGGCTGAATCGGGGCGCCCGACCTCCCATCGGACATGGGGTGGCTGCGGTCGCGGCGGCCGGCCTCCGTCGAGGGGCGGCGCGGCGAGGAGGGGCACAGGGCGCGCGGGCGAGGCGCAGGACGCCGGATCAGGCCGCGGCGTTGACGGGATCCAAGGAGGAGGCAAGCTCCATGGCACGCCGGCCATGGCGCAGCTCCCGTCGGCGTCCATGGCGGCCGAGGGCTGGCTCGGGCGGCTCCGGCTGGCTGCAAGGGGAAGGTGAAGGCGGAGGTGAGGCAGGGAGGTAAGGAGAGACGAGGGGGAGCTCCTCACTGGGGCGGAGCTGCAGGCGGACGGCCGGAGTTACTGAGGCGGCGCGACCGTGGAGGCGCAGGCGGCGGCGGTTTCCCATGGGCAGGAGGCATCTAGGAGAGAGAGGAGAAAGAGGTAGGTGGAGAGGTGACGTGGCCAGATCTGGGCCGTCGGATCGCCAGATCAGACGGTCCAGAGCGCCTGGGGGGCAATTTCAGATCTAGAGCTAGGTTTTGGATGAAAATGGGGGTGTTTCTGGGGCAAAGTGGAGGGGGTGGCTGCAATTTTTTGGCTAGGGAATCCTAGAAATGGGTGGGAGAGTGGTGGTCTTTATATAGCCCTGGTGGCTGGCAGTTTGCAAAAACATCCCCGGTTTATGTCTCGCGCGCGCGGTGCTCACGTTTCTGACCGCCGGGGGTCCGCAGGACCTCTGATTCGGGTAAAATTTTGAACTGCGCGATCAACGCGTTGAGCCGGCGGCGTTCACCTCGCACGGGAACCGTTCCGAGAACACTTTCCGGTATGCTATAAAAATATCCCTTTTAAATATTAAACAGGGTTTTTTGTTCCGATGGTTGCGGCTGGTCTCGTGCGGTTTTCACGACGGTGATCGGGTGAAACCCGGTGTCGCAAAGGTCGAGTGTCAGGGTGGCAAGGGTCGGTCTCCGTCCGGTACGAGATAAGAGGGGGGAAAAATAATCGCCGATCGATAAATCGGGCATGCAAACACCGCAAACAAATTTTTTAATCCCACCAACAAGGGACTCTGCTCCATGTCGACGTCAGACTTCTGTCGAGATAAATTTCCGCAGAGACACGACGTCGTCGAAAATACGAAACCGTCGGTGTCAAGAGGAAGAACGATCGCGAAAACCAGATCAAGGGATAGTGATTTGCGATGCAAGTCGTAAAAACACTGGGAAAAAGGATGGATGGCAACGGGTGACCCAGATGATATCCGAAACCGGAGAAGCTAAAGGTACTACAGGAATTCCCAAACCTGAGATCGGAATCGAGACAATACGCTGCAAGCAAGGCATTGTAACAGTTCCGATACTCACACTCATCGAGATCCTAGAGTTTGAAGGGGAGAAGGCGAGAATAAAACAATTACGACACTTGTCCTGACCAGAGCAAGGGTAAGGAGTAAAAAGATTCCTACTCTCCGATAACGAACTTAGTAACTACAAAATAGTTTTGTCTAGACTCGACTTCGGCCAGAGAGGGGATCCTACGGTCGGTAAGGCTCTAATACCAAGTTGTAAGGCCTGATATGCGGTACTGTTCCAGATCTAGATGTTTCCATCCAGATCCGGGGACGAAGCACATATTGGTCCCACCGCGACATATGACATAGCCATATGCCCCGGATTTCCAACATGATATCACAACATTAAGATACAAAGATACAACATCTCATACAATCGGCATACAACTTCATTAAATACGATACATCAGCGGAAGGTATATGTCTGAGTACAGACTACAATCAAAAGCCTAGTGGCAAAGAGAAAAACATCGATCCCATAACCACACGGGTCCAGGCCCTCCGCCGGGATCCGTCTAATTAGTCGTCGTCGAGTCTCCACGTGAAACGTCGATCACCATACCTGTCGTCGATCAAGAACCCTGAAAAGAGTTTGGGGGTAGTATCATGAGTACAGAAGTACTCAGCATCCAACTGTAGTGGTCAACTGACCCAGCAAGGACTTCATCACTCGTCATTCTAGGACAACTAGTAGTTTACGGTAAGGATGGTGTAAGTGGTGAGGTTGCTGCCGCACTAGCATTTATGAAGTGGCTAACGAACTAGAGAGTAAGATAAGGAGCCAAGCATTCGATGAGGAATCGCCTCCAACAAGTCTTGCTATCAACTACTTACGCAAGCATAACACCTATCCTATCCTTGTCCTCCTCTTCGCATCCCGACGAAGAAGAAGCAGTCAAGGCACACACACGTTCATCAAGTTATATATTAAGATTATCTCAGTTGTTGTTGTCTATGAACAAGGAGTAGGTCTCAAGTCGTCCATAACCGTGGACACGGCTTCTCGAAAATATTTAACCCTGCAGGGGTGTACCAATTGCCCATTACAAGGCTCCGCACGCACGCCCATCTCTCTCAGTTGCTACCCATGATAGGCAACCATTTTATGATTTAGTCCCAAGAGATCCGGAACGACAGGTCCCTCTAACTAACAACGCACAAATCCGGGTGGCCCCCGGTGAGTCGACATCCAACTCAAAAGCCGGCCGCTCTCTCGAATCGGTCTCTACCGTCTGGACGAGGTCGGGTTAGCTACCCAAACAGATGTGGGCAGCCCCCTAGCTTCCAGGTGTGCACCAACAAGAGAAGCCATGTCTCCGCTGGACCAAGTTGTTTGAAATCTGCCGGTCGCGGACCAGTCACACACACGTTTTCAAATGGTAAATCAGCTTGGGCCACCACTAGAAATGTTTGAAGCTAGGTAGGTAAGAAAAGGGGACTCCATAAAATCCCACACGCGGTTAGGCACGCTCAGTCTTAAAACATTACCCGGAACTCGGATCCTAGGTCACTCGAATGGAACAAATCGTCGGGGCAGGATAGCCTAGACCTTCCATCCTTCGTCGAATATAGTCAACATTTATAATAATCATATCATCCATAACAATATAATAATGTGATATCCCAAACCAAGGAGTAACAGGAGGTAACATCGTTGAATCCTAAGCATGCATACTAAGAAGGGGTTGAGCAACGAGCAATAGTAACATAGCAGTACAAGGTTTGCTGGGAGGGGACATGGTTGTATCGGTTTGAAAGAGGTTGTAAACATCTGGTAGGATCAAACATCAAACCTAACCTAGACTAGCATGCAAACCGCTGGTTGAAATAGAATGGATCATAAGTAATGTATAGTCCTTGCCTGTTGATAAGTCGGGTTCCGAAGGTGTAGTTGATCGCATTCTCACATCGTCTCCGAGAGGTACCCACGGAAGCACACAAGACGGTAAACACTGTAAAGCAATCAACGAGCAAGCATCTATTACTACGAAACAAACACGAGCAAGCATCAACAAGAAGGCAACATGAGACATCGCACCTACCGTCGAGAGCGGTTACTAACAGGTTAAGTGGAGTACTCGTCACACACGACGATGCCGCACATTTGGAAAGGTTCAAGTTGTTTAGCTACACAATGTGAGCAACAAAGGTTGTTAACATGGCCTCTCACTCAAGCATGGCATAGCACACAATCATGGAAAAAAGGTGAAGCATAAATAAACTATCTAATCTAGTCACTCTAAGTGGGGGGTAAAACCTATGCATGACAAACTATTACGGACCCACGATAGTTATTGCATTTGGTACTGTTTTTCCCTAAACAATATTTTATTATTTTTATTAGCAAGCAAGAGCAGCATACACACAATCTACATGCAATTCTAGTCAAGTTACATATAAAGAACATTTTAAACAGAGTAACGGTTAAAAAGTTATTAAATAAACAATTTACAATGGCAAGCAATTGTAATTAGCAGAAAAATAACATGTAAACAAAGTCAAACATGGCAAAAGAGCACATTTTATTAATCTGCACAAAATTCTAAGCAACTTTCATGTTTTACACGTCGAAATCCGAGCTATGGTTTAAAAGATACGGGCACCGCAACAAATAATAATACAATCTGCAATTTTTATTAAACCAAAAAAAGAAAAATAAAACTAATGGGCCGAAAGCTACTGCAAACGGGCCTAAACAAAGGTGAGCGCGGATTAATTAAATAGCGCTCAGGCGTCAGATAGAACATGGGCCGAGCCCAACAAACAAATCACAAAAAAAAAGAAAAAGAGGCTGGCTCACCTAGTGGGCCAAGCCCAGATCGCAGGGGCGGTGGACCGGGCCGCGGGACGAGGTCGGCCCACCAGGCGGCTACGGTGGCTAGATCGGGGCGCCCGACCTCCCTTCGGCCATGGGGAGGCTGCGGTCGCGGCGGCCGGCCTCCGGCGAGGGGCGGCGCGGCGAGGAGGGGCACAGGGCGCGCGGGCGAGGCGCAGGACGCCGGATCAGGCCGCGGCGTTGAGGGGATCCGAGGAGGAGGCAAACTCCATGGCACGCCGGCCATGGCGCAGCTCCCGTCGGCGTCCACGGCGGCCGAGGGCTGGCTCGGGCGGCTCCAGTTGGCTGCAAGGGGAGGGGGAAGGCAGAGGTGAGGCAGGGAGGTAAGGGGAGACGAGGGGGAGCTCCTCACCGGGGCAGAGTTGCAGGCGGCCGGCCGGAGTTGCTGAGGCGGCGCGGCCGTGGAGGCGCAGGCAGCGGCGGTTTCCCACGGGCAGGAGGCGGCCAGGAGAGAGAGAACAAGGAGGTAGGTGGAGCGGTGACGTGGCCAGATCTGGGCCGTCGGATCGCCAGATCTAACGGTCCAGAGCGCCTGGGGGGAAATTTCAGATCTGGAGCTAGGTTTTGGACGAAAATGGGGGTGTTTTTGGAGAAAAGTGGAGGGGGTGGCTGAAATTTTTTGGCTAGGGAACCCTAGAAATGGGTGGGAGAGTGGTGGTCTTTATATAGCCCCTGTTGCCGGCTGTTTGCAAAAACATCCCCGGGTTTTCTCTCGCGCGCGCGGTGCTCACATTTCTGACCGCCGGGAGTCCGCAGGACCTCCGATTCGGGTAAAACTTCGAACTGCGCGATCAGCGCGTCGAGCGGGCGGCGTTCACCTCGCACGGGAACCGTTCCGAGAACACTTTCCAGCACGCTATAAAAATATCCCGTTTAATTATTAAACAGGGTTTTTCGTTCCGATGGTTGCGGCTCGTCTCGTGCGGTTTTCACGACGGTGATCGGGTGAAACCCGGTGTCGCAAAGGTCGAGTGTCGGGGTGGCAAGGGTCGGTCTCCGTCCGATACGAGATAAGAGGGGGGAAAAATAATCGCCGATCGATAAATCGGGGATGCAAACGCCGCAAACAAATCAGACAATCAAACAATTCACACCGAAAACAATTTTTTTTATTTTGTGAAATCTGGGCTGTTACATCCGGGAAGCGTTCATGGTGCTGGAGAAGCTCTAGGGCGTCAATCCTCCCTCCGGAAGGGTGTCGGGAAGAGGTCGTTTGGTTCTCCCGATCTTGAAAGCGTGGCGCCGGCGGAACAGGGGTGAAAATCGCGATGCAGGGCTCCTATGGAGGGTTTTCGGAACAAGGAGTAAATATAGGCCAAAGTGGGGCATCAGTGTGTGGCCCCCTCCCCCTAGGCGCCCTGGTGGCACAGCCTAGGGTGGGGTCGTGCCCCCTCGATGCCTCGGAGGGGGTGGCCCCCCTCTGGCCCTCCTTCAGTGATTCCCGAAGCTGCTGTCGCATTGATTTTTTACATATTTTTGTTGGAATTTTTGGAGCTCTGTAAATATGGGTAAAAACTTATAATTCACACATCAGCAGACAGCAAATGGCACTGGGTGCACTGAATTAGTAGGTTAGTCTAAATATGTGTAAAAAGGTATGAAAGTGTAGAAAAACACATAGCAATGTCACCTAAAAGAGCAAGGAACAAGCATAAATTATAGATAAGTTTGGGACGTATCAACATCCCCAAGCTTAATTCCTGCTCGTCCTCGAGTAGGTAAATGATAACACACATAATTTCTATGGTGACATGCTAACACATATATAAGAACTTCAAAGTAAATCAAGTAAGATATGCAATTCAAGTCAAGATAATAACAAGCAAGAGTTTATATCTAGTATTGAAACTAGCAAAGTAAGAACATAAAGGTGCAAGAGCTCTTGCTGTCCGTGACTCGAATGTCTCCAAATGGTGTTTGCGTGCAAGAAGTGGGAGATGGGTTTATAGCATAAAAATACTATATATTTTAATTGAGAACTCAATCTAGTAAAACTTCACAATTGTTCTCCTTCGGAATCTTATTTTGACTCATCCCCAGACCACTAGTCACGCACAAGTCCAACTGTTCCTCTCCATTTCAACTTTGAGCACTCATGCAATGGATGAGCGCAAGCAAGATATGTTGTGTCGGTACCCGGGGTTAGCGTATGTAATTCCGGTTACAATGCAATCACATGGAGAGCCGAGGGCCGTACCCACTTGTCTAAGCAGACAAGGCCAAGCACAGATCACTCTCGGTAAGCATCGAACGTGAGGGGCATCCCATTCAGGCCGGATGATCAACTGAGATGGGTCCTCATCGTCCGCACACAAGTCTAATGATATGGGTGGTGAATTCCATATTCACAGACAAGTCGCCTCAACCATGTTATCGATTGAATCATAACCCTTACATAGACTTACTCCAGCCCGATCACTTAGTCGGGATCTCGGGCGGGCTCGATCATACAACAAAGTGTGCCACGTGACAGAGTCACGAGCAATCGCATCGCGATGCCCCAAGCTGCGCACATCTAAGGGCCACTTGGTGTATAAAAGACCGCCGGGAAGAACACAACTAAGCTATCGAACCCCACACTAAGACATGCATGTTATAATCATACACGCAGCATACATGTCCAGTGTAAACAGCAGGTAATCACAACATGAACTCTACAAACTCATAGTCTTTATAACTTCTGCTAAACAGAGCAGACATAATAGATATATTACAAGCAGAGATCACATGAATGTGATCCAACATTACATCAAACATCAACGGAAGCAAAATATGTCTTAGTAAAGACAAGTTTAACAAATGGCTTAAGAAGCCTGAAAGAAAATACAACGACCCTCCAAAGGGCACAGGCTGCTGCCTGGAACTATACGACATTGGTCCATGTCGAGCTCGAGGTAGAGGCCACCATCAGGGTCAGTGGTCTCATCTCTAAAACATAGAATAAGAAAACGTGAGTACAAAGTCGTACTCAGCAAGACTTACATAGGAACTATACTACTCATGCACATGTATCAAGGCAAAGGGAGGTGGGGTTTCACTTGCAGAAGTGCCAGCTTTGACTTGGCTAATCCTGAACTACGAGTACCAGAGAGAGGTAAGAACGTACACGAGTCCAAGTAACAGTCTCCAACCAATACTCCACTATGGTGCCTTCCTCGACTTCCCCACGAGGAAGCACGCCATAGCACTCACACTTATCTTGGTGTGTTTTAGAAGTATCCGGTTCAAGTTATCTATGATCAAGTAAAGGTCTCCAAGTAGTCCATAACCGCGGACACGGCTATTCGAATAGTTCATTAACCCTGCAGGGGTGTACTGCTACACACACGCCTCATCAGTTACCGCCTGGGGATGGACCCTTCAAGTGAGTACCGGCGAGGATGCTGCCACGACACTTCACTCACAGCACCATCTCTAGTCGTAGGGAGTCGCCTATTTGGGTTGGGACCACAATCGGAATCCATCCGATTGTTCCGATGCGGCCTCAAACGTTGTGTGACCGCCATCAAGCTCAACTCGATCATGATCACTTGATTCAACGTGCCCACAACCTACGCCAACCACTTACCTTGGTTCCACCTGCTTGAGATCGTTAAAGGGCGAACTACTTGCGACTCCTGGACTGGTCCAGGGTGAGGTACTAGGCCGAGAGGGGTCAGTGAGCCCAATGTGTGGTTGTACTCTTTGTCTTGGATAACAACACAAAAACTCGGGCCTAAGGCAGTGTTCAACGAGACAACCCACTGTGTACTCCTACACAGCCTCTCATCGTTCACCTTTGTTTAGGGTAGATTCACCAACACGTTACCACCATCATTCACATGATCACTACCATCGCGACTCACATCAAAGTAGCCTCAGGTAACAACTCTAAGCATGCAATAAGCTGTAACAGTTGCACGGGCCACATGATATCAACCAACTCCTACATCTGCTAGGATTTTTGTTTGCTTACTACTATGACAAAATGATAGGTCATGCAAAGGAATGGGTTCAACTAGCGGTAGAACGTATCATGGTGACATCCTAAACATGCATTTGCGAGAATGAGAGGGAACTGGGATTTTATAGACATGATCAAAGAGGGGGATGCTTGCCTTGCTGACGATCACGAGGTACAAGCCTTCTGACGTGAGGTTGAACTCGTCTCCGAGATCAACTCTACCGAGAAGATGCAATCACCGAAGCACTGGAAGTAAAGCACAATCAATGTAATACAATGCACATTCAATATGCAAAACATAGCATGGCAGTGTGCTGATGTGACCTATGTTTGAATTGCCAAATTTTAATTGAAGTTGATTTGAAAAGTAAATTCAAATTCAAATTCCAAATGTTATTCCAATTTGGTCAACTTGCATTTGCTAATGTTTGTTCATTTCAAACCAAATGATCATATGTGTGAAAAGCTTCTGAAGTACAAGTGATGTGTGGTGCATTTCAAAGTTCAAAGTTGGAATAGCAATTGAATTGAATTTGAAATAATTCCATTTAAATCAAATAGCAAAAGCTACTGATCCCTTTTTAAGATCAACTCCAACATAGTTGAAAGTTGGAAATTTGGAAAGAGGATTTTCTCCTGATCATTTTTCATATATTATATGTTAAATTTGGAGTTAAAATAAATTTTCTATGATTTTTCAAAGTTTCAGCCATTTTCTGGAATTTACTGAATTTCTTTATTTCTTTTAAATGTTTTCTGTTTATTGCGTCACTAGGACGTCAGCATGACGCAAGGGGGGGGGGGGGGGCTGACGTGTGGGGTCCCTTTGTCACACAAACAGTGGGGTTAAAACCCGGTTTAAATTAACCACGGGTTAATTAGAGGGGGCCCCGGGCCCACCTGTCGGTGACGTGGGGGGGGTTAGTGTGGTGGTTAGAGCCCTAACCAACCGGCGGCTAAATGCCGGTGGCTCTGCCACGGCGGCACTCTCGCCGGGGTGGCGATTTAGGCCACGGGGGAGGAGGCTGGGGGCACGGGCAGGTTGCTCGCGACGCTGCGCGTCGTCTGGGCTAGGAGGGGTTCGAGGGGGAGGCTCCAGGCCATGGCTACTTCGACCGGGGGCGGCGGCTGCCCACTGTCTCGACGGAGACGGCGAAGGGAGCCACGGGGAGACACGGAAGGAGGGGGTAATTGGACCCCTGCTCACCTTGGTGCAGAAGCAAACGTCGACGAAGGCGTAGGAGCTCCGGAGCTGGCGAATTGCTCGCCGGAGTTGCGCGAAGGCCGACGGAGAGTTGGAGAAGCGGGCGACGGCTGGAAGGCGTCCTGGTTCGAATTGAGGCCGTAGTCCGACGAAGTAGACGGCTGCGGAGTTGTTGGACAAGGTGGCGCAAGCTCTGGGTCACAGTGGCTACGGCGGCGCACGGCGGCCGCTCCGGCTGGGGCTCGGGTCGCGCGAGATTCGCCGAGGGAGAGAGAGAAGAAGGCCAGCGCGAGGGGGGGGAAAGGAATGGGGGGCTTCGGGTCGTCCACGTGGAGGGGGTTAGGGCCCAGGGGGCCGCCACGGCGAAGCAGGAGGTGGCCGGCGTGCTACGGCATGCACGCCACGCAGAGGCGTGCGCTGCTGTCCAGGGAAGAAGACGCCCCTGCCCTTGGTGGGCTGGGCCAAGTGGGCCGGCGCCTAGGCGGGAGGTAAGCTCTCTGTTGTTTTTATTTTTATTTTTCTTTTCTGTTGTCTATTTGCCCAATTAAAATAAATAACTAGGGCATTTATAAAAATCCCCAAACATTTTTATAAAACCTAGGTGACTATATAGAAGTCAACCCCAAGTTTTGGGATTTTTTAAATTCAATTTATTTGAATTTCAATTCAAATAGACAAAAGATTTAATTTCCAAGCCACTATTTGAATTATTGAAAAATCTATGAGCATGGGATTAATCCCAAATCACTTTTAAAATGATCAGACTCATTTTTAGGATTTTTCAATACATACAAAAGAATTTTGGAAAAAGATTTATTTATGGCCTTTTTATTTAATTCATTTAGGGCTTTTCTTTTGCAATTTTTTTCAAGATGCAAAAATGCAAGCTAGGTTAAACACAAACCTACTGTGGGGTTCTGACATGTTGGCCTTTAGGATGGCGAAGAGAAAAATAATGGGGAAGGAAGACAAAAAAATGTGCTAAAGGCTCACATAAATGAGGAAAATCATAGGCGAGAGAAAGCCAAATTATAGATATGATGTCATGAGTAGGGATTTCCATGCATTAATGATATGAATATCTCTATGGAGTACAAATATGACAATGAAGTATGAGTGTGGATCTTTCAAAAGGAATAGTAGTGTTGCCCCTTCTCTCTTTTTTTTTGTGGCCTCATTGACTCTTTATGTTTATGTCTTATTTGTCCTCTCTGGGATCTTTTCCTCACTTAAGGGCAACACTCAATATTTTACAAGAATATAAAGAAGATCTTCACACTTTACAAGAAGTACTCAACATAAATAAAACTGAAATGCTATCATGATTTATGCAAATGTATGCTTATACCAGTGTAGCAGGATATGCAATGATACTAGCTCTTCATGTAGCAATGATAAGGGAAAAGACCAACTAGCTTGCAGCTCCTTGATACGCGAGAGATGATAAAGACTTCTCGCTCTTCGTTGGTTACCCCAAGTGGAAGTTGAGATGTAGCGTAGCGGCAAGTTTCCCTTGGCAAAGATGCAAAGGTTTAGAGTGTCTCCAGTAGGACTCCGATAACTACAAGTAGGTGGCACGGAAACAATGGAACTGTTTTAGACAAAAGTTTCTACCTTGACCTGGACGTGCTACCGACACAAATAACTTTGCTCCCAAAGAAGTTCAGAGAGGTTGTCAATCTCTCCGGCGTTGTTGTTTAAAAAGGATCAAAACACAAGGGATAATGATAATGGTGATAGCAGCTACTCCCTCCGTTCCAAAATAACTGTCTCAACTTTGTACTAGGTCTAGTACAAAATTGTACTAAGGCTACGACAGTTATTTTGGAACGGAGGGAGTAGAAACTAAAAGCAGGAAAATAAAAGAGCATGTAAACAGTGATGATAATATGGACCGGGGTCCGATGATGTTCACTAGTGATGTCTCTCTCCCAAAAAACGATAAAACTGCTATGTGAGGTAACAAATCACGGCTGGGCAATTGACAGGATTAAAAACGCACCGCAATGCTAACTATGCTACAAAGAAAGGACGAGGCTCAAAAGCATGGGAGGTACACAAAAATAAGTCTACCGCAATCCAACCGCATCTACTACAAATGATCCACCTTGAGATATCTATCCAGAACATCTCACTGGTATTTAGTTGCGAGGCCCACCCAACACTACTAGAGAAATAGCTATACATGGAAACCTTATTAGTGGCACATTTTATATGTAATGCGCCACTATGTTGTAAGAGGTGGCACACTGGTAAAAAATGCGCCACCCAAAAGCTCTTATAGGTGGCGCATTTTCCAAAATGCGCCACCCCTAAGAGTGGGCCAGCCCTGGATAACCTTATACGTGGCGCATTTGGAGAAATGCGCCACCACTAAGAACCTTATAGGTGGAGCATTTTGGAAATGCGCCACCCCTAAGAGCTTATGGGTGGCGCATTCTGGAAATGCGCCACCCCTAAGGTATTATTAGTGGCGCATCCATAATGCGCCACCCATAAGCTCTTAGGGGTGGCACATTTCCAATATGCGCCACTACAAAGAAAAAACTATGCGAGAAAATTCCCAAATACACCCCCACCCCACGTGGACCGCCTTTTCAATTTGAAAATAAAATAAAATGATAGAAATGTCAAAACAATAAAAGAAAATAAGTTTCCCATGTAATATGGGGTCTAGTTGTTAGGAAAATTTACAAATATGAATTTCAACTTTTTTTGCAGAATCTCCCAAGAATTTTGTAAAATGGGCTTAACTTTTGCATACGACCTCCGATGAAAAAGGTTTTTATATGAAAAATCATCTACTCGAATGTTGGGAAACGTAGTAGAAAACAAAAAAAATTCGTGCCTACGAGTCAAGAACCCAAGATCATCCATGATAGATTGCATACAAGGTTTAGGACAATGCTCACCAACAATTGCAGCGGAAGAAGATCTCACGATCCGTCCCACGATCTCTCCCACGAACGGATCTCCTCGTCAATTTCCTCAAACAGTTCTCCGAGGAAGAAGAAGATGATCCTCGAAGCAAGATCAAAGCTATGATCTCTCCACCGGTATCCACACGTCCGACGCAGCAATCCGGCAGCGCTCCGCCATCCAGAGAAGAACGCCTCCAAGAAAACTAGAGAGAGAAAATCCTAGCGAGTTCCGATCTAGATTAGAATCTAAACCGGGGTCTAAAAGTGGAGCAACTAGAAACTAGGGCAAGGGGGGGGCGCAGGGGCTTGTGTGTGCCCCCCCTTGGCTCACCTTATATAGGTGGCCAAGGGGCTTGGTGCGCCGGCCTAGGGAGTGGGGAGTCCAACTTGGACTCCAAACCTCCTAGGACTTTCCCACTAGAACTCCTTTCAAAATAGGATTGGGGAATCCTACTCCAAGTAGGATTCCCCCCCCCCTTGTGGCGCCCCCCACCTGCTGGCCGGCCAGGGCAGCCTAGGTGGCTTGCCCCAAAGCTTGGGGTGGGGACAGTGGGTGGTACTGCCTGGAACCTTCCGTGACCTTCTAGAAGCTTCCAGGACCTTCCGGGAACTATCGGGATGGTTTCGGGACATTCCGGACACTTCTGGAGCACTTCCAAGACCTTCCGGAACCTCTAATGAATGTTCCGGAGCTATGTAAATAGGTTTCGGAACAATCCGGGTTATGGTTAACATGTCTGGTGAACACAACAATTTGTTAAGTTGTCCACCGATCACCGAAACTATTTCAGTTGACTGCAAACTATCCCAACACCATTTTCATATGAACTAAAGGTATCTGAAACAATTCCAAAGTGTCTTAGCCATATTATTTTCTCTCTACTTGCTTGCACTAAACCTTCAATCATCCTAGTATTCTAACAGATTAATGCACTTTAAGTGTGTGACCCAATAGGTTCGGTATTATGTGGACATGACTCGGAACGCTTTCCAAACTTACAGTCATTCGTCAATAATCAACAACGGAGCCGTGGACACCCATGTTGACTCCCACACATACACGAAAAGAATTCGATTGAACCTTTATGTTTATCGTATACTATTCCCTTTGCTTCGCGATATATGACAAAGTTAGAGGAGAGAAGTTTGGCACCCATGTGAAACAACTTCTTGATCACAAGCCATCAGTTATCCTCATTGCTCGTTTGTCTTCATTCCTCGTTACGTATACCGGTATCCCCGTGATTGAATCACAAAGTGTCTGGCCAGACGAGAATGGATACCATTATACCGAGTGGGCCCTGAGTCTATATCTCTTCATCGTGAAGGAGCAAATCCCAGTCTCGAACTATCACCGTTACTAGACACACTGTCCAATGTACCTAGAACTTATTTTACTACTTCCCATTTACGGGAAGATTCATCTAAGAACCAAAGCACATCTTCTTGTGTGAAGCAACTTGACATTCTCATGGTCTAAGGAACTATGTATATAATAACATTTTATGATATGACTTATAACGTTGTTTTACGATGAGTTCTCTAAGTATATCATTTAACACTGGGTCGGTTCAACAGCATTGTTTCTGCTAACAATATGTTCTCATTGCTATTGACATCCTTGTTACAAGAACAATGTCCAGGATTAAGAAAACATAATCATCAATAAGCACATGAGCTGGTCTTAGAGGCAAAACCAGGAACTCTTGTTGTTTACATTTCCACACATGCATATGAGTTTTCTTTTGAATCTCATAGTCAAGATCATTGCAATTATAGCACAGAAATATAAACATTAATTATGAACATGAATATATAAATAATAAAACACTTTATTATTGCCTCTAGGGCATATATCCAACAGTCTCCCACTTGCACTAGATACAATAATACTAGTTACATAAGTTCTCTCACACCAACGGTTGTTCGGTGTTGGTCATGCTTTGCTCGTGGAAGAGGCTTCGTCATCGGATCTGACACGTTCAGGTCCATGTGAATCTTGCATACTTTCACATATCCTTTGTCAACGAACTCTCGGATTTTGTGATAACGGCGTTCAATGTGTTTGGATTTCTGGTGGGACCATTGTTCTCTAGCTTGCGCCACGGCTCCACTATTGTCACAGTAGATCTCCATGGGGTCTTCAACACTAGGAACTACACCGAGCTCAGTGATGAATTTCTTAATCCAATATCCCTCCTTCGTAGCTTCTGAAGCTGCGATGTACTCCGCCTCCGTTGTAGAATCCGCGACCGTATTCTTCTTAGAACTTTTCCACTCACGGCACCCCCGTTGAGTGTGAAAACATATCCTGATTGAGATTTGAAGTCATTAGGATCTGTCATGAATCTTGTGTCAGTGTAACCCTGTACAACAAGTTCATCACCTCCGAATACCAAGAACATATTCTTAGTTCTGTTTAGATACTTCAAAATATTTTCGACTTCTACCCAGTGTGCATTACCTGGGTTGCTCTGGTATTTTCTACATATACTCAGAGCATAGGAAACATCTAGTCTTGTACATATCATGGCATACATAACAGATCCAATTGCCGAAGCATATGGACCTGTGCTCATCTCTACCAGCTCCTCAGTGTTCTTAGGACACTGACTCTTGCAGAGTACCACACCATGTGACATTGGGAGGAATCCCTTCTTAGATTTCTCCATTCTGAACCTATTCAGAATCTTGTCTATATACGTGCTCTGGCTCAGCCCTATCAGGCGTTGGGATCTATCTCTATAGATCTTAATGCCCAATATGTAAGCGGCTTCACCTAAGTCTTTCATCAAAAACTACTTTTCAATGACTCCTTTATAGTGTTAAGAAATTCTTTATCATTTCCAATAAACAATATGTCGTCTACATACAGTATTAGAAAAGATATTACGCTCCCACTTACTTTCTTCTAAACACAAGCTTCTTCGCCATTCTGGATGAAGCCAAAACCTTTGACCACTTCATCAAAACAAAGATTCCAACTCCGTGATGCTTGATTTAGTCCATAGATGGATATTTTAAGCTTGCACACCTTTCCAGCATCCTTTTGTGCGAGAAAACCCTCAGTTTGTATCATGTATACATTTTCCTCGAGGTTCCCATTCTGAAAAGCTGTTTTGACGCCCATCTGCAATATCTCATAGTCGAAATATGAAGCAATTGCTAGTAAAATCTGCATAGACTTAAGCATTGCTACTGGCGAGAAAGTCTTGTCGTAGTCAACTCCTTGCACTTGTCGGAACCCTTTCGCAACAAGTCTAGCTTTATGAATGGTGACATTACCATCCGCGTCTGTCTTTCTCATGAAAATACATTTACATTCAATTGGTTTCACACCCTCTGGAGGGATCACCAAGTCCCATACTTGGTTTTCGTACATGGATTCCATTTCGGATTTCATGGCTTGTAGCCATTCAGTGGAGTTGGGGCTCATCATTGCTTCTTTCTAGTTCACAGGCTCATCATCTTCCAATATGAATACTTCATTAGCATACCACTCAGGTAGCTGACGTACTCTGCCTGATCTCCTTGGTTCAGTCACTAGCTTCTCAGAAGTTCCTACATCACTTGCAGAAGCTTCCGGTTCCTTCATCGGAATGACTGCTGGAACAACTTCCATCGTTCCATTCCTTGGTTCCGAAGGTTCACTAACCTCATCAAGCTGTACTATCCTCCCACTCACCTCTTTGCTAAGAAACTCTTTCTCAAGAAAAGTTCCTCCTTTAGCAATAAAGACTTTACCATCGGAGGGGTGGTAAAAGGAATAGCCTACGGTGTCTTTGGCATAACCTACAAAGTAGCACTTGTCTGCTTTAGGGTCGAGTTTGTTCGGTTGTAAACGTTTTACATAAACATCACAACCCCAAATTTTCAGGAAAGAAATGTTGGGTTTGTTCCCATTCCATAACTCGTACGCTGTAGTTTCCACAGACTTTGAGTGCGCCCTATTTAAAGTAAAAGCAGCAGTCTCTAACGCATAACCCCAAAAAGAAAGTGCCAGATCAGTTAATGACATCATGGACCTCACCATGTCTAACAAAGTTCGGTTACGCCTCTCAGACACTCCATTTCTCTGTGGAGTTCCACGTGGCGTCAGCTGTGAAACGATTGCACGCTCCATGAGGTGTTCTCTAAACTCATGACTAAGGTATTCACCACCACGATCAGATCGTAGAAATTTGATTTTCTTGTCACGATGATTCTCAACTTCGTTCTCAAATGCTTTGAACTTTTCAAAAGTTTCGGATTTTTTCTTCATTAAGTAAATATAACCATATCTACTCAAATCGTTAGTAAAAGTTACGAAGTAAAGATATCCACCGCGCGGCGGTACACTCATCGGTCCACACACATCAATATGTATTATTTCCAATAAGTCTGTCGCCCGTTCAACATGACCTATGAACGGCGTCTGGGTCATTTTACCCATCAGACAAGCCTCACACTTATCAAATGATTCGAAATCAAAAGATTGCAAAATCCCATCTTTATGAAGTTTCTGCATGCGTTTCTTGACGATGCGACCCAGACGGAAGTGCCACATGTAAGTGGTGCTTTCATCCTTCTTAAGTCGATTAGAGCTTATGTTTAAGATGTCGTTACTACATTCAAGATCTAAATAAAACAACCAATTCTTAATAGGTGAAAAACCATAGAACATATTATTCAAGTAAATAGAGCAACCATTGTTCTCAGACTTAAAATTATAACCCTCGCGGATTAAACATGATCCGGACATAATGTTCTTACAAATAGCAGGAACGAAATAACAATTATCTAATTCTATGGTAAATCCTGAAGGTAGATGTAGAGTGTAGACGCCCACGGCTTTAGCAGAGATCGTAGCTCCATTTCCGACACGCATCGTCACTTCATTCCTTTCCAGCTTCCTTATTCTCCTTAGTCCCTGTAATGAACTACATATATGAGCAACACCTCCAGTATCAAATACCCACGACTTAGAGTGAGGGCCGGAAAGAAAAACATCTATGACATATATAACTTTTATACCTTCGCTGGTAAAACCAGGCTTCTTTCTATCTCCCAGATACTTCTTGCAGTTCCTCTTCCAGTGACTTTTATCTTTTCAGTAGAAGCACTCAGTATCTTTGTTAGGGCTAGTACCAGAGGGTTTCTTGGTCTTGGCGCCAGGCTTGCCGGCGCCCTTTCCCTTGGACTTGCCCTTCTTCTTGAAACTGGTGGTCTTGCTAACCGCCAACGTATAGTTAGGGTCAGCCTGCAAGGTAGTCTCCGCATTTTTCAGCATTTCAAGCAGTTCATTAACTAACTTATCCATCCCGTTCATGCGATAGTTCTGAACAAAGCCTTTGAAACTTGGCGGGAGTGACATGAGGACAATATCTGTACCCAGTGATTTCGAGACCGGAAATCCCAGCTCATTCAACCTTTGCCCAAGGCGCATGATCTTTATCACGTGCTCACTGACAGGTGTTCCTTCCTTCATCTTGCAATTCCACATGGCATGAGTTACCTCATACCATTCACTTCTAGCGTGTTTGACATACATTGCATCTGACTCCTTAACAATTAAGTGGGGATCGGTGTTCTCAAACCTCCCTTGTAACTCTGATTCCTTACACGCAGTCATAAGACACTGAACCACGGTGCTATCATCAAGCTTAGTCTGATGCACATTCTGCTCAGAAACCGTGGCTTCAGGCCCCGGTGCTGCTGGGAGAGGTGTCGTCAGGACATAATCCTTCTTAGCACTCCTGAGTACAATTCTCAGGGCACAAACCCAGTCCGCATAGTTGCTCTAATCAGCTTTCAATTTTTCCTTCTCAATCAACGGACCTAAGTTAAACTGGGGATTGACACGGGCCATTTCAATCTACAACATAAACACAAGTTTCACTTTAGACAATGTTCATAATTAAGTTGCACTAATTAATCATACTATTAATTTAATAAGTGCTCCCACTCAGACCAACAACTCTCGTAGTTGATTCTAAGTGATTCAAGATCCAAGTTCAGTCGTCCGCCATTGATGTGACATCACTAATGACTTAGACTGAAATGGTAGGCCAACTTTCCAATCACGCAAGGGTGACTCTTGTTCATCTTTCGATGGGCGTGTTCCGGTAGCAAAATTTTATCCAAACCGTCAAGAAAACCAAGTGCAAATGCAATGTGTTCTTAACACACCCGCCTTTTATGCGTCACACCGTGTGCACCCATGTGACATGACCTGCTCCGGAGTTCTACTTCCGCCACCTTCGCTGGATCGACGATCGGAGGTCGTCATCGAGTTACGTACGTGTGCGAGTACTAGGAGGTGCTACACGTGTGGCACTTCACACGACATGGTGCTATCACAACTAGGGGGCTGTGAACTTTGTTCAACTACACCAACCACGTTTGCGGGAATGTTTCGTGCGCAACTGACTACACCCCGATGTATGTTAGCCGCAAGTCTCTCCGCTACGGTAATACGGCTAGATAGATCTTGGGCAACGGGAAACGCTAGTTAGGAAATATTATTGTTTACTGTCGCAAACCACAACACATAGTAATAGATACATGTTGATTGATTTGTTTCCAGTGTTTCCTTCTTCTGTGCTCCTGCGGGTACTCTCGAAGACGATGTGAGCTTGCGATCGACTACACCTTCGGAATCGTCATCTCTACAGGCAAAGGGGGGCATATATCATGATTTACAGTTTTAACTTGTTTGCCTATGTATAGAATAGAACGATTGCTTGATCCTACCACCTCATATTTATGCCTCCAAATCACAACTCAAACTGTCATGTTCCCCCACATCCTAGCAAATCGTTGTTTGGCCATGTACCTTGCTTTCTTTCCACTTCTTACTATGCGTGCTTAGGATGCTACAATAGTTCCATGTTACTCCTTGGAATGGGATATCACACTATTATATTATTTTGAATGATGTGATATTATAATGTTTCCTATATTCGACGAAAAGTGGAAGTTCAGGCTATTCCTCCTCGACACTTTGTTCCATTCGATTCACCTAGGACCCGAGTTCTGTGTATTGTGTCTCTTGATGAATGTGCCTAACCGTGTGTGGGATTCTATGGGGACCCCTTGTCTTACCTACCTAGGTAAAAAAAATCCAGTCGTGACCAAAATTATTTACCATTTGATACGCGGTGTGTGTACAAGGTACGGATCCCCTCGCATATTTAAAACAACCCGGGCCAGTGGGTACAGTGTTTCCTATTGGTCCAACATGTTCGGCTGAGGACCCGGCCTCAGATGAGGAGATACGGATCATCAAAACCTGCGAAAGACGGTAGAGACCAGATCGAGAGCGCGGCCAGCTCCTGAACTGGATGTCGACTCACCGGGGGCCACCCATAATTGTGTGTTGTTAGTTAGAGGGACTCTGGCATTTCGGAAATTCATACGCCTTCACCCGCCAAGCGGAGAAGAGCGTACGTGCGGAGCCTTGTAATGGGAAGTTGTTACACCCCTGCAGGGTTAAATATTTTCGAGAAGCTGTGTCCACAATTATGGACGACTTGAGACCTACTCCTTGTTCACAGATAACATCAACTGAATCATAACTAAAACTTGTTCAACGTGTGTGTGCCTTGACTGCTTCTTCTTCGTCAGGACGCGAATAGGAGGAGAAGGATTGGATAGGTGTTATCTCTTCATAAGTAGATGGACAACAGACTTGTTGGAGGTGATTCCTCATCTTTCTCTAAATAGATTGTTACCCACCTCATATATTGCTAGAACGGGTGCAACCTCAACCACTACCCCCAGCTTACCATGAAAAATAGTTATACTGTTTATGATATATCTCACCCCTGTGACGCCCCCAAAATCAAGTCGTGTACAGTAATCATACACGCAAGGTACACGACCGAGATCAGGGACTCACGGTGAGATATCACAACACAACTCTACAAATAAAATAAAACAAGCTGTTTAATACAAGCCAGGGGCCACGAGGGCTTGAATACAACAGCTCGAGAGCACAAAGTTAGCGGAAGCAATAGTATGGGAGTACAGACACACTGTACACATGATCTGCCTTAAGAAGGCTAGCACAAAAACAACAACGATCGACAAGGCGAGGCCTCCTGCCTGGGAACCTCCGAACTACTCCTGGTCAATGGGGAACTCGGCATAGTAGTAGGCGCCACCGGGGTACTCCTGCTCCTGGGCTCCAACGTCGACTGCAACGGCTGATCAGGTAAAACAAAAAGGGGGAAATAAAGCAAGGGTGAGTATCTAGCATACCCGCGAGTCTTACGTTCGCTACTAAGCATTTATGCATTTGTATGAAATGGAAAGGATAGGCGGTATATAGTGGACTCCAAGGTAGAAATCAGAATAAGGATGAGAAGCTAGGCCTATCGAAGACTAGCATCTTCCGACGAGTCTTGAAGCAAAAGAATAGAATAGCCAACAATTCAATAGCATGAATTTAATAACAATGCAACAGAAGTTGCTGCAGCATTGTATAATAGTAAGTTGTAATAATTAATAATTATTAATTCCTCTGAGATCCCTTCTCGACTTCCCTGCGAGGAAGAGAAACCGGAACCAACAGTTTAATAGTAATAGTTTGTAGAAATAGGCTCTGGCTTCAGCATAAAGCATCCTGTTATCGTGGACACGGCTATTCGAATAGATCATTTTCCCTGCAGGGGCTGCACTAATGTTACCCTACACTCTCGGATCTCCAGGGTGGCGTACACCTTGTTAGGGAACACCCCACCGAGGCTATCCGACACAACGCAGTCCATCCTACGGCTCATCAGAGAGGTCCCCGCCGGTCTACAACTCTAAGGGCAAGGGGGTCATGGGCCTATCACCCCTCGGTCTCCGGGTCGTTGTGAGGACGGTGAATTCCAGCGCCATCGGCGCGATCCGACCGGGCCGCAATGATGAACTAGACGTCTTTCAGAGCTTTCGAACGAGGCTACGTTGCGGAGGAGCCCATACTCGTAATTCCCACGTATAGGTAGTGCGTACAAGCCAAAAGGCTACTCAAGTCATCCGCCTGAACCGTTAAGCATTTTATTATTATCTTCCGGGACAACCGTTATCGTTGCCCCTTTCTGGGTGAGTCACGGAAAACGACAGCAGTCAGGTCCACTAGTAACATCGGTGCCTGCCCTAACATCCCACCAACTCTTGCGGTTACCAACAAGGTGAACCGTCTCCTTACTTTATCTCGCGTGTGCTCTTGGAAGAGCTCGACTTTCGTAGATAACAGGGTATCTCACAGCCAGCGCACCAGTACAGGCCCGCCGCACATCGGAGGAATACACTTGTACTGTTGTCCCGATATAATACTCTGCGCGGGTAACGTTGGGTCACCCGACTCCTTACCTTTAAGGACACCTCTTGATTCCAGTGCCTACCATCAACTGAAACCAGGAGGAATCACCCTCGATGGTACACTTGAAGAGGTTCGACAGAGACATCAGCGGAATGAACTAAAGAGGTAAACCTCGTATCATCCCGGTGATGCTACGCTACTGAGCCGACGAGAGTGAAATACGAGTCCATTCCACTCGTAAGTCAAACTCGAAGCGACTCGGCAGAGTCTCGCCGTTGTAGGTTCCCTAGGGCATCTACATTGATCCGTACCTGTTGCAGTTATAATATTTTGTAATCCGCGTTCACTCACCATAGTGATCACGGCCCGCTATTCTAAACCGAGCTAACAATGCACAGGGTTTACTGCTGAATATTATATATATATTTATAAGGCAGCATAGGACAAGGAAGGTACATCAAGGGGCGACAAAAACAGGCTATGCAATTGAATAGGATTGTAATGTAGCAGCAGCAGTAATGCATAGTGCAAGAAATGTACTGAAATATAGGCAATATCTGGGGAAGGAAAATGACTATGCTTGCCTGGAAGCTCGACAGTAGAGGTATGGTCGTCGACGAAGTAGTCGATCACTGGTGCATCGGCAGCGGACGTCGAGACTATCGAACAATACGAGAGGGGGAAGAAACAATAAATACACGGCCATAATAGCAATACAAGTTCAAGACAAGGCAACACATTGTTGGCGGTGTTCTAATGAAGTGGTAGGTGCTTATGTCTGAGCGGGAAATTATCCGGGGATGATTCATCGATACCGGTTGATTACCGAACAGATGATCCGGAGGGGGGAAGGTTCCATGTCTGCAGTGTTAGAGACATTTGACCGACATGTGGATAGTGAATCCATGCTAGTTGATCCATTCTGAACAACTTTCATGTTCAGAACAATTTCATCCGGAAAGTTTTACCGGCTCCGGTCGTCTGACAAACAGATGAACCGGAGGGAAATGTTCCGTGTTTGGTATGTTAGAGGAGTTTGGTGGATACACTGGTGGCGTAACCATATTCATTATAATTTCCTGATCATTTTTTATATATATATTATTTTCGTCGGAGTTATGGATTAAAAGATATTGATTTTCAAAGTTTTATTCAATTTAAATCATTTTCTGGATTTCTTTATTATTTAAAATATAACATTATCCACAACAGTAGGGGGTTGACTAAGTCAACACTGACAGAGGGGACCCACATGTCATTAGCTCAGCCCAATAAATTTAATATATTTAATCTAACCAGGGGCCGGACCCACTTCTCATACACTAATAATTATAACAAATCATTAAATTAATTTAATTAACTAGTGCGGCCTATCACTAAGTGACCCAGAGGGGGTTTCTTTGGGTTATTTTATTTTGGATTAGCATTAAAGGGACCTGGCCCACATGTCATAGGGCCAGCTCATTAGCAGGGGCTATTTCTTTTAATTTACAATTAGCTACTAATCAAGGGGTTCTTTATTTAAAGGGGATTAGCACCCTAATATAATAAGGCCCTGGCCTACGTGGCAGTGGCACTCAGGCACACAGCACGGGCACGCCGACCATGGCTGGTGCGGCCTGCCGCCGGCGAGACTCGGTCAGGGCGCCGGGGCGGGCCAGGGGCGCGGCTGGTCCACGGCAAGGCGTATCGCGGCGAGGTTGCAGGGCGTGCCCCAGAGCACCGCATCTGGAAGGCCGAGCATGCGGGCCGCGGCCATGGAGGCGCACACGCGCGCCGGTGCGCGGTTTCGGGCGTGCGGGCATGCACAGGCACGCGCATGGAGTGTCCAGGGCACGGCCAACGCGAGGCAAGGTGTGGCGCGGCGGGAGCGCTCCCCGCGCGCGGCGAGACGAGCACGGTTTTATTTTTGTTTTTAGGGTTTCTTCCTATTTTGCTTTTATGTTCCTGTTTTGTTTAGCCACCAAAAAGGATAGGTGTATTTGTTCTTAGTTTTTCTGTATGTTTTGCTTTTATGTTCCTGTTTTGTTTAGCCACAAAAATAGTTTTTGTAAAATATGTCACTTGTCTTATAACCTGTGCTGCACACCCAAGTGATGTCACAAAAAGTTTGGCTCAAGAATAAAATCATTTGCATTTTTATTATTTAAATAAGATTAAATGCCACTGATTTGACACTGTTTTGATTTGATTAAATTAGTAAAACATTTTAGTAAACTCCCATTATAGTTTTAATATGATCTACTAATTATTAGAGATTTTATAAAAGTGGTTGCACAATTTTTGGAGAAAGTTTTATTTTCCACTTTTATTTAATTCCTAGGGGAAATTTAATATCCAACCATTATGGGTTTCACTATTTATTATTGACTTGGGATCTTTCAAAATTCCAAGAATAATCTGTCCAATTATTTGCAAAGGTTTTATCTCAACATGCCTTTTGAAAAGGACTTGGAGTGGAATTATTTCCTAATGAAATTTTTGTAATGAGGGTGATCCTAATGAAAAGATATCTAACAAGGTGATCACTATTGAATTACTGTTGCCTGATTATCGAGGTGTTGCAACCCCCTTCTTCCCTCTTTTATGTACTTCAGGAGCCTTCTCCCGCCAAGTTGGGACTATAGAGGTGCTTGACGACCCTTCTTCCAGACGCCTTCACGGAGACTCGACGACGACTAGTTTTGCAGATCCTAGCGGGGAACTTGGACCCATGTGGACGTGGGAAGGGTGTGTTTTACCTTTGCCACTAGGCATTTTATTGTAGTCTCTACTCACACATATATCTTCCGCTGATGTATTGTATTTAAGGCAGTTGTAAGACGATTGAATGAGATGTTGTATGCTTGTAGCTGTAATCTTGTGATATCATGTTGAAACGCGAGACATATATACCGAAAACATCACACGATCGAGTAGCGGAGATGGCTCCCACCCTGCTCCCACCCCCTTAGCCCTAGTCGTCAACTCGTCGCCGGCGATCTCGACGTCCAATCGTGAGATTTGATTTCGGCGCCCACCATTCTCTTCGCTGCGTTGCTTTGCATCGACTGATCTCCATTTCTATGGCGGTCCATGCATCTATCTCCTTGGGACTTGACTTTGCCCCGGGGATAAGGCTGGCCGAACACGTTCATCGGATCTTCAAACGCACGGTACACCCTAATGAATCTGGTCACTTTACTCTAGTTGTTTCTTTTGTGAGGCATTCATTCCGTTTGAATGAGGATAATGTTAGTCTGCCGTTGGAAGCTGCCATTGGAGGGTTTTGTTCCAGCCTTAAGGTTTTCCATTTGCAAGATCGGGTTTATGGTTTTCATGTATCTTGTAAGGATGTGGGTTTCTTCATATATCATCAGAAGACCTTTGTTTGCCCTAAGTTTCATTGCTTGTTTCACCTTTGGGGTAATGGTGGCCCTGATTGGAAGACGGAATTTCATTCTTGGCAAGTGGAATGTGATGAGGAATGGACTCTGGTTAGTCCCTCTAAACATCGTGCTAAACTAGGTTTAGCTGCGATGGAGAAATCTCCATCCAAGTCGGCTTTCAAGTCCCCGTTATCCAAGAACAAAAAGGTTAAATTTGCGACGTTTATGAACTATGAAGCTTGTAAGGGTTATCAGTTTCTCCCTACTGGTAGGGACACACAACTGGTTCTTGAAGCTGGCTACTCCTTTTCTCGTCATGAGATTTCCCATCTTCACGCCAATACTGTTGTTCATGATAGCCCTCCGTCGTCGTCCACGTCTCCGGCGGCCTCCGAACGGCCGGTGATTCAATTTGGTAGTTTTTCCACCGTCCCTATCGGTTTGGAAGTTGTTTCTCCTAGCCCGGCTCAGTCGGGATCACCTTCCATCCAAAATTCGTTTGAAACTCCATCCAATGCGGACCGGGAAGTTAGGGTGGTTTCTTCTGAGTTTGCTTCGGAGGATAGCGGGAATCCTATCTTGCCTAGGTTGGTTGATTATGATTCTGATCGCGATTCTCCGATTAAGATCCCTTCACCTAAATAGGAAGTTCAACAATTACAAAGTTTTGACGAGATGATTGAGGAGATGGCTGCTAGTTTCTGGGATTGCCAACACTGCATCAGCATGGGACATGCAACAAACGCGTGTACTAACCGGGTGCGTTGCAGACTGTGCTTCCCGTCCGGTCACGTTAAAAAAGAATGCCCAGGCCTCATTAGTGCAGCTCCTATCTGGGTGCCTAAATTCCCATCTAAAACCTTTGGAAGTCGAGCCCCAGCTTTGTCCTCTCTTGACGATACGGTTTCACCTCAGATACGCACGAGCTCTACCGCAAAAAACCCCAATCCTAGCAGCAGCGGCGGCTCCCTGCTTCGTCCTCATCGCCGCTTTGCCCCCCCCCCCCCCACAGTGCTCCACCGTTTGCATCGCTGCAGAACTCTTCTGCATCCATGGCCAACTTCGAGCTAGATCCTCGTCGTTTCCTCCCTGCAGGTCATGATATTGTGGATGGCGGCCCAAAGAGATTTCCCCGGACTTTCTACTCTGCATCTCAACCTCCGCCACGGATGCACGAGCACTACATGGTGGCGATTGTGGAGCCACCACCGCCGGCACACTTGGTTGGGGTCCGACGTGAGCAAGTGCTACACTTCCTCACCCAGGAACTTCAGGTGATTGTACCCTCCGCCCAGACCTGGTTTCAAGGGGTAGGTTTGTTTGAAGTTGAGAATCCTGTGGTTCGAGCATCTTTTGTTGGACATGCACCTTTTGCGCTGGGTTTTGATGAAGAAGGAGATGAGTTTTTTGTTAGATTCATTCCTCACAATGAAGGAGAAGGGTTCCGGGCTATTCATGGTCACCGCACTGGATGGCTCATGCTTATTGGGGTGCCTCTGGATTATAGGAATACCCGCTATCTCTCTGAGGTGATTGGCACTTTTGGGCAGTTCATCGAGTGGGATCACACTGACAGGCGCATGTTCCGCTCGCTGGTTCATGCCTCCTTCCCTGAAAATGCTCTTGTGCCGAGGGATGCGGTCTTCAGAGAATTTGCTCCATGGGGAGGCACGGTGGTTTCTTGGACTACATCAATATATATTCTCACTGCCAACTTTGCGGATGCTGTACTACCTGCAGATGAGAACGTTATGCCTCTGGATGGAAATCCCCATCCCATGCTAGGTCATATTCGACCCCCTTTCCCTGCTTGGGGGGCCCCACCGTACCCTGCTTTGTCTTGGAATGAAGGAGGACTGCAACATCAACCTCAGCATGATCAAGGGAACAATGATGCTGCACCTGAAGATGACGCTGGTCGGCCTTCTTGGGAGGCAGAGGTTGCAGCTGAGAATGAGCCGGTTAGTGCTATGCCCCAAGAGGACCAGATTTCCATAGAGAACAACTCTACTGCGGGCTCCAGTTCATCTTCTGACTCTGAGGTGATTGAAGTCCAGGCGCCATTTGTGGAGGATCCTGAACCCGTTTATAATGTGCAGGACTGGGCCATTGTGCCATATCATCCTCAGGTCATTGTTCTGGATCCAATTGAGGAAATCCATCGTGTTTAGTTTGGACCGGTTCTCCCTCCTGAGATGATCCTGGAACGAACAATGAGGGAGCTATTTCCAACTATCTCTGCTCGGATCATCCCCAAAAGTATCAATATTCTGCCCTCAACACTTCCTCCTTCTGGAGACTGGGCCCTTCTTCTTCAAGCTGATGAGGACCCAGTGGTGGTTGCTGAACCTCTGAGAATTGAACCTCCCCCTGTGGGAACTTCTTCAGTACCTGCTGTTCTTGCTGCTATAGAGCCTACTGCTGGTAAGAAGCGCCGTAATCGGCCACCTCTGGTACGTGATGACGTGGATTTCTCCACACGACGAATCACCAGAAGCCGTGCTAAGAAGTCGGGTTTCAAGCCTACCTCTGCTGTTCAGATGAAGCCTAGTCCTTCACCTCAGTTCATAATGCTGAAGCTTGGACTTTGGTTTCTGTCTATGGGCCTTGCCAGGGTCCTATGAGGGATGAATTTGTCCAATGGTTATATGATCTTACCATTCCTGATGGTGACAACTGGTTATTGTTAGGTGATTTCAATTTCATCAGATCTTTCGAGAATAGAAAAAGGACTTGTGGTGATCGCAATGACATCCTCCTTTTCAATGAGATTATAGGCCACCTTGGGATTCTTGAGTTGCCACTTAAAGGTAGAGATTTTACCTGGTCTAACATGTAGGATGAGCCACTGCTGGAACAATTGGATTGGTTTTTTACTTCCAGTTCTTGGATCACTGTTTATCCATACACATTTGTCCTTCCCATGGCCAAGACCTCTTCTGATCATGTGCCTTGTATTGTGTCCATAGACACAGCTATCCCAAAGAGTAATCGTTTCAGGTTTGAAAACTATTGGGCTGAGTTACCAGGTTTTCTGGATTGTGTAAAGAATTCTTGGAATGCTCCTACTGATGATGATTCTGCTGCTTCCATTATCTCTAAGAAATTTAAAAGGCTCAAATATGCTCTCAAGAAGTGGTCTTTCAATATGGCATCTCTCAAGAAAGTCATTGTCAAGTGCTCTTAGGTGGTGTTAGCCTTTGATTCCTTGGAAGAATTAAGGCCCCTAACTAGATGTGAGTTTAATTTCAAGCAAATTGTGAAATCTCACCATGAACATCTTCTCAGACTTCAATATTTATATTGGAGACAGAGGTGTACTATTAGGGATATTAAAGTAGGAGAGGAAAATTCAAAATTCTTTCATCCTATGGCTTCTGAAAGAATGAGGAAGAACTCCATCTCCTCTTTACATGCTCCTGATGGGGCTGTTCTCTCTGATCATGAGCAGATGGCCAACCTGTTGTGGAACTCTTACAGAGAGAGAATGGGGGTTTCCCAAGGTATCCAAATGGAGTTCAATGAACCAGATTTAATCCACCCAGTGGAGGGTTTGCAGGATTTGACCACTCCCTTCTCTCAGGCTGAGATTAATGAGGTTCTCAAAGATCTCCCTGTAGACAGAGCTCCTGGGCCTGATGGGTTCAATGGTTTATTCTTTAAGAAATGTTGGTCCATCATCCAATATGATTTTATGAATCTGATTTCTCAGTTTGCTCATGGCTCTCTCAAGTTGGAATGTCTTAATGGTTCTTTAATCACCTTGATTCCAAAAATGCTAGCTCCTGTTTGTCCAAATGATTTTAGGCCTATATCTCTGACTAACACCTGCCTGAAATTCCTCACAAAGTTGCTTGCTAATAGACTTCAGAAGGTTATTCTACAGTGCATTCACTTGAATCAATATGGATTTCTTCAGTATAGATCTATTCAGGATTGCTTAGCATGGTCTTTTGAGTATATCCACCAATGCAAACAGTCTAAAAATCCCCTTCTTATTCTAAATTTAGACTTTGCAAAAGCTTTTGACACTATTGAACATGAAGCTGTTCTTCAGGTTTTGGAGCACAAGGGGTTTTGTCAGAAATGGATCAGTTGGATTAGAGAGATTTTAGGCTCTGGTTCTTCTTCCATCTTGTTGAATGGTGTGCCAGGTAAACAGTTCTACTGCAAGAGAGGGGTTAGACAAGGAGATCCTCTGTCTCCCCTGTTGTTTGTATTGGCTGCTGATCTGTTACAATCAGTAGTCAATAAAATGCTCCATGATCAAATCCTGCCACTGCCTATTGATTCTCATGATCCATATTATCCTATCATTTAGTATGCTGATGACACTATATTGGTAGTTCATGCTGATGAATCCCAGTTGTTGGCTATCAAAGAGATGCTTATCAGGTTCCATGCTTCCACTGGTCTCAAAGTGAACTTCAATAAATCCTCTTTAATCCCCTTGAATGTTGATGAGGCTATGACTGCTCATCTTGCTGAAGTGTTTGAATGCTCCATTGGATAAATGCCTTTCACTTACCTTGGTCTACCACTGGGCACTACCAGGCCTAAAATTCAGGATTTGATGCCTTTGGTAGACAGGGTGGAAAGAAGACTCTCTGCTAGTTCTGCTATGCTTAACCAAGGCGCAAGGCTTCAGTTACTCAATTCAGTAATTTCCTCCATGCCCATTTATCACCTTTGTAGTCTTGCTATCCCTCAGGGCATCTTCAAACAGCTGGAGAGAATTCAGAGACAATGCCTCTGGAGAGGAAAATATGATACCCCAAGACAATCCCTTGCTGCTTGGGAGCTTGTTTACAGGCCTAAAAAGAAAGGTGGTCTGAGTATTGTCAAGCTGCAAATTCAGAACAAAGCCCTACTTCTGAAGCACTTGCATAAGTTCTACAATAAGGAGAATATTCCTTGGGTTTCCCTTATTTGGAACACTTATTATAATGGAAATGTCCCACATGCAACAATGCTTTATGGATCCTTTTGGTGGAAGGATATCCTTAAGCTAAGTGACCTATATAGACCTGTGACCTCTATCAGGATCAATGCTGGGGATTCTGCACTTTTTTGGTCAGATGGGTGGTGCATCAATGGCTCATGTAGACCTCTGCGTGATAGATTGCCTCATCTTTTCTCTTTTGTGAGAGATGACAAGCTATCTTTTTATGATTTTTTGAGCTTGGAGGATGAAAAGATTTTGTTTCACTTGCCACTCACACAACAAGCTGATGATGAATACTTCTGTCTTAAGGACTGGATTTCTAATCTTCAGAGAGATCCTCAAGCTGCTGACTCTTGGCACTGGCCTGGTAAATACTGTTATACTGCCAAAGGGTTTTACAATATCATGCATTCTCACATGCCAACTGATCAATCTTGTTCCTGGATATGGAGGAGTAAGTGCAACATGAAGATAAAAGTTTTTGGTTGGCTCTTGATGTTTGACAGATTAAACACTAAAGACCTATTGGTTAGGAGACACTGGAGATCACCCACTGAGGATAATTCTTGTGTGATGTGTCACTCACATGATCTTGAAGACAGACTGCACTTGTTCTTCTCTTGCAACTTTAGTTGAAGAGTTTGGAGCTATCTACAAATTACATGGGGGGCCAATGGATCCTTGCATTCCTGTTTACAACAGGCCAAAGATTCATTTGGCCAGTCTTTCTTCATGAGGTCATGTTTACTGCCTCCTGGTGTATCTGGATAGTCAGAAATTGGAAGACCTTCAGGAATGAGAGACCTTCTTTTCATTCCTGGGGAAGGCACTTTGTGCATGATATCACCTTGCTTTCACATAGATTGCAGGGTGATCCTAAAAACAGATTGATTTCATGGATCAATTCTCTGCAATAGTATAGGTAGGATTAGTCTTCTTCCTTTACTTTATTGTTTTGTTTTACTATTTAGTTGTACCATTCTGTGAGAACCTTTGGTTCTCCCATGCAATAAATTACTGTGGAGCTCATGCTTCACAGTCTTAAAATTCAAAAAAAAACACGAGACATATGGCTTACTCATATGTCGCGGTGGGTTTGATATGTGATTTTTCCTCGTTTCTGGAGGGAAACATCCAGATCTGAAATAGTTCCACATATCGGGTCTCACATTCTTCAATGTTTAGACCTTGTGAGCTGCCTATCATGATCAAGGCACTTATGTTATGATTCCTTCGTTGTTATGTTGTGTTTGTTGGGATGCGATAGATTATGAGATTATTTTCAAATTGTGAGAGTAATATATTTGGTTTCCTTTATATTTTTGTTCTTGAGTATTCCTTCATGTTCTCTATTACAGTTTGTTACTTTTGCCAAGTAGTAGATTCTAACTCCAAGAGGGAGTGTTATGCCATATGATGGGTTCATGCCTCCCGATGTCTAGATTGAGTGATAGAAACATGAGACTAGGGAATGTGTTGTTGCCGTTAGGGATAAAATAGCGGTGCTTATGACTGTGTGTCATAAGGATTGTTTACATTACACATAGAGTGTTAATGCCGTTGTCCGTTGCTTTGAGTTCACAACATTAGTTGTGGCTCGCAACTTAATACCAGCAAGATTTTCTGGATAGATATCTCAAGATGGATGATTAGTGAGTAGATGTTGATGAATAAACAATATAATTTTCTTGGTGAAATCCCATACGATTGAGTCTTTTACCTCGTTGTAGCATAATTAGCATTGGAGTGTGTTTATAATTATGTCAATTGCGTAGCTGTAATTTGTTCACCCCGCAAAACTTTTTACTGTCTTTTGGGAGAGAAACACTAGTAGTGAGCACCATGGTACCCCGGTCCATATCCTCATCATAAGTTGACACTTCTTTTATTTATTGCTTTCCTTATCCTTTCGTTGCATTATTAATACTACCCATTGCGTTTGACCCTTTGTAAACAGCAAGGCCGGAGAGATTGAAAACCTCTCTGTACTCATTGGGAGCAAAGTTATTTGTGACTTGTGTGCAGGTCCAAGCAAGAAATTTTTGGCGCAGGTGCAGGCAAGCAATTTTTAGCGTAGGTTCCGTCACCTCATGCCTCATCTAATTTATAGCGCCATTGATTTCCACCTACTTGTTGTCTTCATAATCCTATTGTTGACAAACCTTACGCTCTCACGTGCGAGGGAAATTACCACTTTTTGCATCATAACGTTCCACTAGTGGTAACCAACGAGGAGGTGTTATCTGCACCCATCAAAATAATTTCTGGTGTCGTTGCCGGGGATTCCAAGCTTCAAGATAGGGGAGTTGCACACTACCCTTTATCTTTGCTTTTTAGTCTTGTTAGTTTACTTTATAGTTTTTTATCTTTTCTTGTGAGTCTTATATCCAAAAAACCAAAAAAAATATTTACTTTCTTCTTAGTTTGTTCCTTTTGTTAGTTAGTATGTCTAGCTCTTTTGTCTTTAATGCTTTGCCTGAAGCTGAAATTATATATTTTAGGCAAAATAATGGTGAAAATTTGAAAAAGGCTGGGGATATACTTTCCGAAGCCCATAAAAGAATCATGCCTTGGATACCTATCGAAATTTTTATTAGAACCTTTTATTATGGTGTCTTCAGGTGGTGCGAACACTCGTTAGATTTATTAGCTTGAAGAAGTGTGAGAAAACTAAAATTCTTTATATTATAAAATTGTTTATCTAGTTTCTTGGTTTATGATCATGGAGTTGATGCTATAATAGATAAACTTGATATTATTGAGTAGAAAATTGATGCTTTAGATTTAAACGAAGTAGGGAGACCCACACAAGTTGGGCAAGATATTTTAGAAATAGAGGATGATTGGGAACCAAGAATTTCTTGCTTATTCCGATAATGGATCCATGGTTTCTACCATGCCCATAATTGTGTCTGATTCTTTAAATCTTGTGAGTATGGTTGATTTTCCTTTCTATCATGCACATGCTAATGGTGATGTGTCTAATATTAAATGGAATATTAATAATATCCAAGTTCAATTTATGAATAAGGATGCCGTCGTTGACTTCATAATTTGGAATCCACAGGTAAAGAGAACATAGTGCTTGGAAGAACCTTTCTCAAAGCTTTGAAATGCTTTATTCATGTAGGGAAGGGACATATAAAATTTCGTAGAGAATCTAGAGGTAAGTATGTCTTCCCTAATATAAATGAGGACGACCTCATTGAAGAGACATTTTCTAATTTTGATTATCCTTATGGTGGTTCAATTGACAAAACTTGATATTTTCGCTTCTTGCATAGCTAAAAGGAGTAAACGAAAGCACTTATTGGGTGGAAACCCAAAAAGGTTTTACTTTCAAGTTTAGTGGGTCATGGTGTTTGTTACTAATTTCAAGATTCATGCCAAGGTTTAGCCTCTGGTGATAAGGGAACCATAATTTGTGATATGTTTTCCAGAAAACAGATTATGTTTGCTCCACTAAACAATTCTTCAAAAATCACTACATCATATTTTTTATCTGTAATTATTACAAAACATGCCCTATACAATTGGGAAACTTCATCACTTTTGAGTTTTTTGATTTGATCTAGAGAAGTGCCTCCGAAAAATTATGTTTCACTTGTTTTCCCAGATTTTTGTCTTGTTTTGCACTTTCATCATTTGGACACTTTGTTCTTTGTTTTTCTTTGCAAGAGCCCTCCGAAAGCGAAGTTAGGGAACAATATCTAATATTTCAATTAAATACTTCAACAGTACACAAGTGAAATTTATTTATTATTGGCACTAACCGCTCTAATCAGTTTATGAGAAGTTTTCTGTGAAGGAAGTTTTGAAGTGTTACGAAGGGAGATGATGAAAGAAGATTCAGTAGTGCCAAAAATTTAATCTTCAGATGCCCCCGGCACCCCCAAATAAATATTCAAAGATACTCAAGCGTCTAAGCTTGGGGATGCCCCCATGCATCCTGGGCATCCCCCTTTTCATCAAAAAATATCACTACGTCGTTCTTAGCACTATATTTTTATTGCTTCACATATTATTTCCTTTCCTTGGAGAGTCTTGCTCTTTACTTTTTAGTTTAGTTTAGTTTTGTTTGCTAGTCTTAAGAAGTTGGACCCTGGCATGCCTTGTATGGGAGAACAACACACTCCACTTTTTCCTAGAATGCTCATAGCTTTCAACTTTTATCTTTTTGAGTGTTCAATCTTTATTTCTAGCATGCTGACATGTTTAGATCTTGTTCTTAATTTTTATTTGTTTCTAAGTTTAGAGGCACTTTTAAGTTTAATGTTTATCTTCTTTAGAGAGCTGGCCTTGTTGCACTAGGTGTGTGTCTTACTTTGAGTAGGTAATTAAGGTTGTTAAGTTAGGATTAGTAGTAACTTGCAATAGTTTTGAGGTGTTGATACAAGTAATGTTTGGACTTATTTGTGTTAAGAGCTCAAGCCTATTAGTGATAGGTGTTGTATTTTGATTCAACATGCTTGTTTTCCAAAAACTATAAAAAATTGGTTGAGAACTCTAGCTACTGAAAGGATCACTAATATTTGCGGGATTGTAAAAGAGTGCCCTCACATACCATGGGTCGAGGAAGTGCAAGGATAACCAAGCTTCCAAATACTCCTCTTAGGGTGTTTGTCTCTTTGTGAATCTCCTGGCTAGATAGAGAGTTACCGATAATAAGTGAATGAGTTCCTTTGACTAATGTGAGTATTCAATTCTTGGCACTTCCACCTCTATATTTTGCTGGCCTCTTCGGTACCGTGCATTCGCTTCCCCATCTTGAGATCCGGTGCATCCAAATACTTGGCATGATATGCTCTGTCATATATAAGACTCATAATATCTTCCTCAAAACAGCCACCATACCTACCTATCATGGAATTCCCATAGGCATTCTGAGATATATTGCCATGCAAAATCCATTTTCACATGACTTGATGTTATCCTTCATCGTCATACATGATTTTTCTTGATTGTAGAGCAACATGATAGTTGTCCTTCCCTTTCACATTGCTACATCATGCGCTCGGATCATTGCATATCCTGCTACACTAGCAGAGGCATACATTGCATACATCATGATATAGTTTCAACTTTACTATGAGTACCTTATAAAAGTGTGTTGATCATGTTCATCCTTGTATATATAGAGTGTTGCTATTAAAGTGAGGAAAAATCACAAAAGAGGACACAAATAAAAGATCCGAAAAGAGGATAGAAATTAAAAGATCCCAAAGAGGACAAATGAGAGATTTAACAGAAAGAGCAAATGAGGCCACAAAAATACAAAAAAATACAAAAAAGAGAGAAGGGGCCAACACTACTATTCATTTTTAACAGGATCCATACTTTTGCTTCAAAGTAGCACTACTTTTCATTTAAAAAAAATCCATACTTGTGCTTTAAAGTAGCACTTGTACTTCATAGAGAGTTTTCACACCATTCATGCATAACTAAGTGGGGATCCTTACACTATAGAACTTGGCTTGTATATGCCAATGATGAGCCTCCTGAAAAGAGATCCAGGTCTTCTTGAGAAAGCAAGTTAGATGCACCTCCACTAGTTCCATTGGAGAGCTTTCATGTAATGATAGCTCTAATTGCATTCATTGCATGGAAATCCCTACTCCTCACATCATATCTATCATTTGGCTTTTTCTCGCCTATGGTTGTCCTCATTGATGTGAGCCTTTCACACTTTTTGACTCCCTACCCCCATTATTTATTCTCCTTACCATCCTAATTGCCAACTTGAAAGCTCAAGAATTATCAGAGGGGGAGGGGGTGAATGATCACTTCTAAAATTTCTGCCAAACTTAGAAGTGAAACAGAGAAACTGCAAACACCTAAGTGTAACACGAGGGAATTGCACCATCGGAAGACATGCTCATGCCAAAACTAAATGAACCAAAGGGAAACATCGAAGGAAAACAGGCAGCAGAGTAAATACTAAATGTAAATACGAGAAAGAAAATGAGCCCGCACTAGTGCGCGCGATAGCAATCCAAACGGTTTTTGACCCCTATCGCCTACGGGAATCAGAACCGTCACCCTGCCTTTGATTGTGATAGGGGGGCTGTAACAGCCCGGTATTTTCACCCAAACTATTAAATTTGTTTGTTGCTTTATTTTGTTGAATGCTAGAATTGCTTGCAGTAGTTGCTTTGCCAATTTATTAATCGATGATTATATTTTCCCCTCCTTCTCGTACCGGCGTGTGTGACTGATCCTTTTGTTGGGAATGTGGCCTAGAGGAAAATAAAATATGTTTTATTAGCATATTCCATTAGTTCATAATATGTTTTATACTGTGTAAGAATTGTACTAAGCGGAAACATTAATACACGTGTGGTATAAAACAACCAGGTCCCTAGTTAACTCTAGTATACTAGTCCATTGGGCAATTGATGATCAAGGTTTCCTGATCATGAGTCAATAAGCTATTGACAATGGAGTCGTATCATTGGGAGAATGGTATGATAGACACACACCCACTAGAAGTTCAACATTGCGATAACTATAACATAGTGAACAGATCCTTATACCGTAATGATCATACGTAATTATTGTCTATTAGGATGCCTTGATTTTCTACCCACCGCCTGACTGAAATATGCTGGACATAAAGGTGTACTTCAGGTTTTCCAAATAGATACGTTAATGAGTATGCAAATATATCAATGCAGTATGTGTCCATCCGAGTGACGGATAGGTACTCTGGGCCCACTCGCTGATATTTCATCATAAAGTTTGCAAACGTGTGACTAGGTCACGGGGTTGCAATATCGCGGGAACGAGTAAACATGTTTGTCGATAATGACGATGAACTAGTTATATTGGATACCGACGATCAAACATTTGACAAGCAAAGTACCGCAGGACAAAGGGATAATGCTCAACGTTAAACGGATCCAACATCAATGAAGTTTCATTCAATGGAAGCGTAGGGGCCATCTAGGATTGTAACCAGGTCCGATCGATGGTCATTGATCAAGATAGTGTCTTGATCATGTCTGTTGTTTCCCGGACCATAGGGTGTCACACTTAAGGGTATTTGACGCATTAAGGATATATTCGGGATCACCGGAGAAATAAGAGAGAACACCGGAGTTGTTTCCGGTGGAGTCTAGATATTGTTCTGGGAATTTTGAAAGGTTCAAAATGTTATTTAATAGTTTTTCAATATGTTTTATTATTTAATTATTTGAATTACATATTAAAATATAATTAATAAATGAAGAAAAAGCATATGGTCCTAAAGAGGCCCATTAGGGGAAGAGGGAGTCTCCCCCTTGGGCCAAGTCGCCAAGGGAGGGGCGCATTTTCCCCCTCTCCCCTTGGGATTAGTCCCACATGGGAAGTTAAGGGAGGTGTGCGCCCCCTCCTTGACCTATATAAGGAGGGGTAGGGTGCCCTTTTCTTCATAAGATTAATTCTCTCTTTCTTCCTCCTTTCTCCTTCCTCGAGTGGACTCCCCTTGTTTGGAGTCTACACTTGGTTGGGGATTTCTCCACCATAAGTACGCCGTCGTGCTGCTGGAATCGGGATCCAAATCCATCTTCTTTCCGCTGCTCGCCTGGTTCGGAGCCCGGAGGGACGTCGGGTACACCGTATGTGTGTAATCCCGTGAGGCGCTACACTTGTGGCTCTACTTCATCGTCGTGGCCGTATCGCGGCGTCTTCACCGACAACGTTCCGACGGGGACGTAATCGCATCATCGGTCTCAAGGACAGGGTGGCTATCGGAGTCATCATGGAGCTGCGCGGCATCGGGGATTGCCGGTATGACTACATCAACTACGTTCACGCGGGAACGTTTCCCGCGTAACGGACTACATACTGGTATGATACCTATTACATCCGTCACTTGCATTAGCATAGCATAGGTCTTGGGATTGGGTATCGTAGGTTATGAAAATTTTGTGTTTTCTTCCCGGAACCCCAACAGTGGTATCATGAGCAAGGCGATGCGTAGATGTATTGTACGGATAGAACACATCTAGTATGTGGCATCAATTCTCCAATTGTTACCCTCCCACGTCTACTCGTTTAGCATTGCGGCAATGTCCTGATGAAGCGACCCCGACCGACCATACGTGTTTACACGAGACTGGTTCGACGCTTGACATTAGGTTTGTGAAGACGTTTGCAACGGAGGGCCGCGATAGGGGTGTAATAGAGACAATTGCTGGGTTGTTGTGGTTGTATGTTCGTAGGCATAGAAAAGGTTCTATCTCGAAAGCCCTAGCTTCTTATCTTACTCTCTAGATTGTTATCCACTTCATAAATGCTAGTGCGGCAGCAACCTCACCACTTACCCCATCCTTACCGTAAACTACTAGTTGTCCTAGAATGACGAGTGATGAAGTCCTTGCTGGGTCAGTTGACCACTACAGTTGGATGCTGAGTACTTCTGTACTCATGATACTACCCCCAAACTCTTTTCAGGGTTCTTGATCGACAACAAGTATGGTGATCGATGTTTCACGTGGAGACTCGACGACGACTAGTTAGGCGGATTCCGGCGGAGGGCCTGGACCCGTGTGGTTATGGGGATCGATGATTTTCTCTTTTCCACTAGGCATTTGCTTGTAGTTTGTACCCAGACATGTATCTTCCGCTGTTGTATTGTATTAAGGAAGTTGTATGCCGATTGTATGAGATGTTGTATCCTTGTATCTGTAATGTTGTGATATCATGTTGGAAATCCGGGGCATATGACTATGTCATATGTCGCGGTGGGACCGATATGTGCTTCGTCCCCGGATCTGGATGGAAACATCTAGATCTGGAACAGTACCGCATATCGGGCCTTACAGTTATCCCATCACTAAGTTCATTCTATCGGTAGAATCTCCATGCTCATGACTTGTGAAACATAGTCATCAACCGAATCATATACTAGTCAAGGATATGTGTCCGCATAACCTTATCAACTAGGGACCATTAGAACAATCATCATAGAATATATAGTCTCACAAACAAGTCACATACTTATTGATACATATCAGAGATGATGTTCAAGGACAATACAAATAACTCATGAATACATAAGGAGATAACATCATAACATGATTTCCTCTAGGGCATACCTCCAACATTATGATTGTGTAAGTAGCTGATAGAAAGACTTGTTGTAGGAGATTCCTCACCGAATGCTTGGCTTCTCATCTTACTCTAAATATCGCGGTGGGACCGATATGTGCTTCGTCCCTGGATCTGGATAGAAACATCTAGATCTGGAACAGTACTGCATATTGGGCCTTACAAGGGCCTATTCCACACGGTAGCCATAAACCGTTTGTTATGTCACCAGTACCTGCAAACACTTTGGTAAAACAACTCGTATGTGATATGCAAATATATCCCACACATTTAACTCGTATATCTCATGTGAAATGATTCACTTATCCCAAATGTGTTGCCTTAAAAAACCGTGTGTAAGGAAATCTCATTGCAGATGAAGGAACAATATCAAAGGTGTGGGTTGCAAGAACATTTCGCACGGTCCGTAAAAATGAATCGTTTGAAATAATTGTCGTATTCCAAACGGTTTTGATAATAAGTACGTTTTCTCTATATAGAAGATCCCACACGTTGGTTGTCTTACAATATTGTGTTATATAGAAGATAACGCACACAAAATACTAGGAGGAGCCGTCACTGACGTATGTTGTATATAGCACGGTCAATTAGATGCATTTGTTTTGATACATACCGATGTCCAAACGTACAATTCTTCCTGTCCGTGTGCGATGATAAATAGATCGCCCACGGTTCTGTTTTAGTTCTATAGTTTTGAGCATCGCAGACGGATACTTTAGAGGATGAGGTAATGTCGCAGACGGGTTGTTTGTAATATCGCAGACGATAAAATAGTTGAGCTGTGCGCAATCGAAAAGTAGAGGAACAATTAAAAAATATAATTCAATTAGCACCACTGGTACTGAATTTGCTGGAACATGTTTTACAACGAATTAATATTCACATCAAGCAGATTATTCATCAAGAAAATGTAATAGTGCATTCTAAGTATCTCAGTGTCAGAGAATGAAGTCAGAGACCTGTCATCACATGGAAAACAAATGCATCCCATTGTGAAATGAACGAAGAATAAATCATACTTATTGAACATCCATAGGTCAATAAAATCTGTTCCCGTGCATTCTATGTAGTGTTCCTCCAACCATTTGTAGATTATTGACTTGACGCCAATCAACTCCTTTTCGGATAGCGGTTCACCTGTGAACTTTTCAAAAACCTGTATGATATAAAAATCAGAATTTGATGTACGAGTAAATGAAAGTGATTGAGACACTAGACTGAATATATTGCAGGAGCACTGGCTAAGTAACTCATAAAATGACAAGCATAGAATCCACACAAGTTGGTCCCCGGTTGCTGCTGAGGACGGTGTAAATTTGTGTACGGAGATGCAATAGTGTACATATGTATATATATCAACAAATAAGCCATACAGCGTAATCTGTTTCAGTTTCTTTGGATTACACATAGAACTATAAATGTGCTTATATAAAAACTTGAACGCATGGACATACATTCTGAAAATAACATATTTTAGTATCGTACCGGATAAACAACATCATGTTGCAGAGGTTTTGATCAATCGAAAAGGTTTGCTCCAATACGAATTTTCTCACGAAGTGCACTACAAATGAACATGAATTTTCCCACATACAATTATGTGATGAAGTTGAATTTTTTCATACTCATTACTAGAAGTAAATATTAGCATAAGTTTCACCATAGAAGAATTCAATACCTATCCAGGAAACTCTGAACAAGTGACAGATCCATTGGGTTTTCTTTTGTTGATAGTGAATCAATGTAGTAGATGGTGTTGAGCTTTAGAACGATGACAATAATGATCCAATGTTTCCTACAGGTTAGTGAAACACACAAACAAGTGAAACATGTTGGGTACTGAAAGTCAATCAATGCAGGTAAATGCAAGGTTTAAAATAGTGTGCTATCAAAAATAACGTGGCCCTTCTCTAGAAGCTAGAAAAGATATAGCGGGATATAGCGAAGTTACATTTGAAATAGCTTAATGAAAAAAAATAGCGAGAACTAACCCAAATATGAAGGATTTTAGGCATTTTAACATTAAAAATCTGTCCAAAAGCAATACATGCATAACCATATAACCATATTAAAATTTCAAGGCCAAATCGACGGCACAAATACAAATATGAGGCTTAAATCCATGCACAACAAAGTACTAAACTCTAATAGACAAATTGTTTGAAGCTTTTAATCCGAATCATTGGCACCATCTTCGGATGAACTAGATGAACCACTAGATTTCTTTTAGGTAAATGTATATGTGGTCGTATAATTTACTTCCTTTTGAAAATATGGAAGTAGGTGGAATTCTCTCGTCTGGTCGGAAAAAAGCTTTTGGGCGAGACTTTTAATGGGTGTCACCTTGTTACTAGATATTACATACTCATTAACCATACCAGGGTCTATGAAATCCACGCGTTGCATCTTTGAAAATCTAGGAGAGGACGCCAAAGGTTTGAGGAAATTATACAGTTAGATATAATTCGTTCATGGGCTTATATAAGAGGTTTATTGAGTTTCTGACGTAGTTACAAGATGACGAATCAAATTAAACCCAATTCGAGTATATCGAAGTTGAAGAGGTCATAAAACTCTTTGGATGCTATTTGGAAGTCACTCTGCTTTGTACCTAAACCGAATTGTGTGCCATGGTATATAGTGATACCAGCTTCATTGGTTTATCGCATTTCACTGAATAAATATTCATGCATCTTTCTGCAGTAAAAAATGGCCTTACTCAGGTGTTTGGTAGTCATATATGGAAGACCACGTGCAAACTTACGTGATTGGCTTGTATCAACAGGACACAACTTCTCCGGATCTACACTGAAGTATGATATCAGTTTTACAATAACGGACTCGTTTCTCTTCTCACGGTTCAAGATTGTTTCCAGTTGTGATTCCTCTGCATCATCGGGTGATCAGCACCTGCCTCTTTGAGTCGGGTGGATCGTCTACTTGCAGGCTTTTTTAATGCCATCTTACTGGGGCTTGTTGTGGCCGGAGTCTGAGTTGTACAGATTTTCCTTCCCTTTCGCACGTCATACTTATGATCTACCACCAGGTCTCTTGCATGATCTACTGACATTGCAGCTGGAGGTACAGGTGCATCAGACTTGTTATTAGCTGGTGGTGTAATCGCTTCACAATGTGGACCTTGTTGTACGAGTGCATCAGACTTTTATGCTATTGTTGCATGTGCATCGGACTGCGGAGCTGGTGGTCCAGAATTGTCAGACTTTTGAGTTGTTGGTTCAAGTTTCCCAAACTGTGTATCTTGTGTTGCAAGATTGTTAGAATGGTGAGATGGCGGCGATGCTCTATTGAGATGAGGAGCGAGCGGTCCGAACGTGTGATCCATTGTTGCCGCCGTGTCGGTCTGGTGAGCAGACATGTGATCCGTGTGTGTTGCCATGTCGGTCTGCGGAGCAGACATCTGATCCGCGGGTTCCATCCGGATGGTCAGCAGAGCAAGACATGCCATCTGCATGTTCCGCCCAATTGGTCTGCTGAGCAATCGCTGCAGCTGGCACTTTTTGCTTAGCAGGTGTTGCCAGTGTGTAGGACACTGTGGCATGAACGGACGGCATCAGAACATGTGGTGTCTTGGTTGCAGGATGACATTTCACAATCTGATGATGAGTTAGTTGTTCCTAGGATTGTGTAAGAACATTAGATCATAGGGGATGCTCAAAGCTTGATGAATCGGCCTCTTGGCTGAAATTGATAAGGCAGTCCACGGAAGGACGGATAATCTGTTGTGGCATGGGTAACAGATCTTCTTGATGGAAGGCGCCAATGGTAGATGGTGCTGGGGTTGGAGGGATCTCATCGAGGACAGTTATTTCATTCCTTGGCCACTGGATCTGACACAACAATCACTGGCACAAAGTTTGATGTTCATCACGGGGAAGGGTTAATTCCTTCAATACTTCAAACACCTTGGTCACCAAACACTTCACGTGACCCGGTTCCAGTGGCACATTGTTTAGGAGGAGACCCCCGTCACTGAGGGGGGGGGATAATCTAGGCGAGTGCACATCGCAACACACGTTTATGTATTCTAAGATCACAAGTCAGCTTCCGTGTCATGCCATATAGATCAAATATAGCAGCATCATAGTCAATGAGGGTGGGGTCAGTTGATGCAAAACTACTCTTATGAGGTGATGTTGTTATAAGATCAGAATCCGGCAAGTTGACCTCCTGCGACAGGAGCATTTGAGCATGTATCGATAATTCTTTCATAAGATTCATCCTCACTAAGGTAGCAATTTGTTGGATCTTCACTGCTTTCTTCTCATTTCTTATCCGATGTTTCTCATATTTGGTGAGTCGGAAAGCCCTCTTATGAGGGACATTTGTCGAGGGGATGGATCAAGACCATAACCCAGTATACAGAATACTAAAGGCGACTCACCAAAGGAAGGACCAGTAGAGGACCCGGTTTTGGGCCGGGTCACGCCACACGAGAAGCCCGAAGACTCTAGAAGGAATAGGACTTACCTTGTAAATAAGGAAACCACTTGTAACTAGAATAGGACTCCAACTTGTGTAGAAGTTGGACTCATGTAACCCTATGGACCCGTCATCTATATAAATCGACGACCCGGGGCACCAAAAGAACAACTCAACTGAGATCCTCTCGAGGAATAGGTAACGATTTCGAACCCTTGAAAAGTCGACACCCAATAATAGAAAAGAAGGAGTAGGTCTTTACCTTATGAGGGGCCAAAACCTGGGTAAAATCTCGTGTCTCGTGATCTCGCCGACTCTCTCTTCGTATTCACGTCACAGCAAAGGTCTCACACTAAGTCCTCTAACGAGGACATCTGATGTGACTTTCCCACGACAATTGGCGCCTACCATGGGCCCCGCGCACGCAGGCGTCGTAATTTTGGAGGGAGCTCAGCAAGGCATGAAAGGTTTCGTCGCCTCTCGGATAACAAGAATCTGCCACAGGAAGCTCTACATCGACAACACCATCTGGGGCCCCGAAGCCGACTTGGTCGAGTCAGGCTATTGGGTCCCGGTCGGATCTATTCACCTCTTCATCGGTAGATTGGAAGAATCTGAGCCAGAGCTAGATCTTGACGACCCTACTGAAACCGCCAGTCGACTTAGAACTGAATCTAAGCATGTCTTCGTCGGATTCGCCAACAGATCTCTAGAGTCGGCACGCTCCGTCGAGACCTCGAAACAGGGTGACTCGGAGGAACTCTCCGATGCCGACTCATATCCTAGCAGAGGAAAGGACTCAGATTCCGGGTCAATCCGCTATATCGGAAGCAACATGCTCGGGTTTGTACTAGAGGAGTATGATCCAGATCTCCCTTATTTTCAGCCACCTTATTACGCCACCGTTTACATGGAGGGCCCTCAAGCACAGCAGGAAACGGTAGACAACAGAGTCAAAGACCCGACTGGGGGGGTCGGCTTCTCGACTTGCAGAGCCGGCTCTAACAGTACAGAGGCTTTAGTGGAAGCTCTAAGTGCCTTGCGCGCTGTCCTAGCCACCCCGATCACCGTGGAGAACCAGGAGTCGCAGAAGGCAGAGATTGAGGAACTTTAGAAGCAGGGGTCCAGAATAGCGGGGAAATCCAGACGGAAAAGGAAAATATGGCGGAAGAAGCATGCTGACTTACGCGAGAAGCCAGGCGCGTGCAGGAACAGTCTGCGCAGTTGAATGCTCAGATGGCAAACTTCTCAGCCACCCACCAAGCAATGCACGCAAGTCGGATCCCGCCGGGTATGGTAGGACAAGCACTTTTTCAAAGTCCGCAGCAGGGAGCCACCCCACTAGGGTTGGCACCCCTGCAAGAGCCAGTTCGATTCCATACACCACCTAGCCACTATAACAACACCACAACGAACGTCTTAGCTGCGACACCCCTTTCACGAAAACACCCCTGCGGACCTAGACGCGAGACGCAGTAGAGATGCTCAGGACTGCAGTCGCTCAGCAGGCACAATACTGACATGGTTTCTTATACTTACATGGGACTCCTTGTCAAATTTTGAGCCGGCAAGCTGAATCCCCAGCTCTCACAGCCTTCAGCAGTCACCGCCAACAGAGAGGACAGTCGGGCCTCGAAATGCAGCAAGCAACCCGACTTATCACACAACCGGTTCCCATGATCCCCGAGTCGGCAGTACAGTCCCCACTTCAGGAGGAAGAGGCAGGTTTAATCAGCCATTCGGTTGGAAATCGGTGCTTAGTTCCGGCTTTGCAGAATGCCCGTATACGGTTAGATTTCAAAGGGCCTCGCAAAATCCCAAACTACACAACAGATATGGACCCGACGGCGTGGATCGAAAGTTACCATCTAGAAATGGATATGCTGCAGGCCAGTGAAGGAGTCTATGCCCGATACCTCACGATGACACTGCAAGGTCCAGCTCGCACCTCGCTCAAAAATCTCCCCAAGAACTCCATCAATTCCTGGTCAGAGTTAAAAGAGAAGTTCAGCAAATATTTCCAAGGCAAGTGTCGGCGCACCACCACAATTATCGATCTGGAGCACTGTGTTCAGAAGGAGGGGGAGTCGGCCCATAATTGGGCGCGACGTGTCGCCAAAATAATTCACTCCTTGGACAGCATCACTGCCCAGACAACTATTTTAGTCCTGGAGAAGAACTGCAAATTTGAGCATGTAATCCATAAACTCGGTCGTATTAAGAGAATGATCAGAGATATGGGGGAACTCATGGATGCAATCAATAAATAGGCCGAGTCTAACAAGACCAAGGACTTCGACTCTGATGAGAACTTAACCGGCCAGGGACGTCAGCTTGACCAGAATACCTCTGACTTGGTAGCCAACACTAATGTCGGATTCCAAAGACAGAAGCAAGGGAACAACTATCGGAAGACAAAGGAGAGCTTTCATCCAAATAGTTACGATTCCAATATTAAAGGGCCATGCCCAAGACATAGGAAACCTGGTCGTCCGGCTAATCACTCCTGGAAGAACCGCAACATCATGCAGGAGTTCAAACGACGATGAGGCAACGGAGGACACCAGGGACTCCCTGGGTCAGGTTCAGGAGGCGGTTATAATAACGGTAACCAACAACCCGGTCACCAAGCAGCCGGCAACAACAACGGAAATCAGCAATCCGGCCACACAGGAGCCGCCTCAGGATCCCAGTACCAGTGATCCTCTAAAACCCTCAATGTCATGTAACAGTAACCACTACAGTAATCATTTCGTTAATGGCAATTACTGTTTCTAATCATGCCTTGATCATCCTTGCATTTAATCATCTCAAGAATCCCCTTTGATTAATATTAAAAGCAATATGAAAAATAAAACTTTGTCCAAAATTTATGCATACAATTTTGGAAAATCCCTAAAAATCAGAGGACCTTGTTACACCAGCATTGGGCATTTATTTGAATATTTAAATATTGCAAACAATTCAAACCAGTGGCAATAACAGCCCAATTATTCATTTGGTAATTACATAAAATACCAAATGAATTTACAAATGCCCCCAAACTTTTGTGGCACTCTACTAATGTGTAACAATATTATTAGGACCAGTTCCACATTTTACAAAAATAAAATGTGAGCAAAACAAAAGCATACAAAAAAGAAAGGAGAGAAAAGAAATAAAGAAAATGAAAAAGACATAAACTACGCCCAGTGCAACAGCCCACCCCGGCCCACTTCTCTCTCTCCTTCCTCCTCCAACACTAGCGCCATGCCGTCGCCATGGCCGCCGCTTCCAAGCCAGCCCCGCCCTCCTCACCTGGTCCCCAGCCACCTCGACATCGTGACACGATAAAGACGACGCCCCCGCATTTTATTGATCGAGCCCGCACCACTTTCCCCTCCTCCTCGTCTCTCCCTCGTCGGGGGAAAATCCCGACCGCGCAGCCGTCGCCGCCGCCGTGAACTCCCGTGGATGGAGACCTCCCGATGCCCTGTAGCCTTTTCCAAGCCGTTCGACGACATCGACTACATTACCCAGCGCGCGGAATTGAACCAGGAAGCTCTACGCGAAGCGCACATCATCGTTCCCTTTTCCCCGCCGCCGTCGAGTTGCAGAGTGAATTCGCCACCATCGAGCCTCCGTCGAACCCGCTGCCCACCTCTACGTGCTCAGAGTGAGCACCTGTATCACCCCTATGTGCCCGCGCTCCTCCCCTCTTGCTCTAGCCACCGTCGCCATTGGAGATGAGCTCCGTCGCCACGCACGTTGGCCGTGTAGTGGCTCCGGTGCGCCATTTTGGTCACCCGTGGCACTCCCATGCTCGTGATGGCCGGCTGCGTTGATTCCCCTAGAAAAGGGCCAAGGTCCCACGCTAGAACACCCAGGTGGCCACCGCCCTCCCACTGTCCGCCGCCGCGCGCGTCGTTGACGTCGCTCCGGCGAACCCCCTGCCAAACCAGCACCACCAATCCACGCGGGTTGAACTCAGCTGTCGAACGCACCCCTCCGCGCAAGCTTACATGGCATGTGTTGAGCGCAGGCTCAACCTCGCGGCCGACCGTCGTCACCGGCGAGCCCCTGGGTCACTGCCCAGTTGACCCCTCGGTCAGATCCGTTGTTAGCACTAATGACCTGGCCCCTTTGTCACTTACAGGTGGGCCACCCCCCGGCTAACCCCCTGTTTAAGAAAATAGAAAACTGTGTCACAACCCAAGTTGAGGTATGTGCTAGGGTTCAAGTGTTCCTTTGCATAATGGAAAAAAATTCAAAAGAAATTCAAAATTGGGGAAAAATAAAAGCCCTAAAGAATTTAATTCAAATGGTTAGAAAAAATATTCTTCCAAAAATTCCTCTGGTATTTTTGAAAAGTCTTACAAATATGCATGATCACATATAAAGTGAAGTGGGTCCCACTCCCCTCCAAGATTTTTCAAAAAGTCCAAGAATGGCTTGGAAATTAAATAATAACTATACTTGAATTGAAATTCAAATTATTTGAATTTCAAAAATTCCCAAAACTTGTGACTGGCTAGCTATTTATTTTCTAAGTCCACATAAAAGTTTTGAAGATTTAATAAAAGTGTTTTGCTATTTTTTCAAAACAAAACAAAGAAAAACAGAGAACAAATAAAAGGAAAAAGAATAAAGGGCTAGGCCCAACTTACCTGGCCCAAGTGGGCAGAAGAGGCCCAACCCAGGGTGGCAGGACCGTCTTCGTCCTCTGCCAGGAGGAGGGACGGCCGAGCCATGCACCTCGCATGGCCGCCACCTCCCCCCTGGCCAAGGAGCAGCTTGGCCTGGGCCTTATCCCCTCCGCATAGACACCTGGGACGCCACCCTTACTTTTCCTCCTTCCCAGGTTCTTCTCACCTTCGTCCCCGGTGGTTTCCGTAGGAGCCCGAGCGCGGCCGGAGTGCACCGTCGAGCGTCACCGTGGCCAGAGGCCACCCCACGCCCATCCATCTTGTCCTTCCGCCTCGCAGGGGTCGTCTCCATCGCCGTGCTCCATCAATTCGACCCAAGGAGCCCCGTGAACGATGCCGGCATCGAGTTTCCCCACCACGGCCCTTCCCCTCCAGCGAGAAATTGTGCCTCGCCGAAGCTCCTCCGGTCTCCTCGCCACTTCCGGCTTGCTCACGGTGAGCCACTCTCCCCTCCCCGCCTTCCCGTGCTCCTCCGGAAGCTCCCCGTCGTCGTGTTCTTCAAAGCAGTGGTCGGCCGCCCGCCTTGTGCTCGCCGTCGCGCTCTAGGCGCCCCTCTGGTCGCCCTGATGCCACCCCTGGATGCACGCGTGCGAGAGGGCCCGAGTGGTGCTCTCCCCGTGCCATCCCGTGGCCGGGAAGCCAACTACGGCGGCCCTCCGCCGTGTCGAGTGGCCGCTGCCGGCCGGCTGGTTAATTAGGGGGCTAACCCCCTAGTCATTTGACCTAGAGTCAATGAAAGGTGGGCCCTAGCCCCCCCCCTAAATCAAATTAAAATTAATTAACAGAGGGATTAAACCCGTCTCCCAATGACAGGGGGGCCCACTGGCCAGAAGCCCCCCACGTCATGGTGATGTCAGCATGATGCAGTAATTGGATTTCTAATTAAAAGAAAATACAAAAAATCTAAAAACTCAATTAAACTTAAAAAATTCATAGAAAATTGATATTAACTCCAAATTGGACAAATAATATATGAAAAATTATCAGAAAAATGCAAGAATTATGAATATGCAGTTTTTGTTATGTTTCAACATTTTAAAATGGGTGAATAGAAGCAAATGAGTATATGGCATAATTTGAATTTGAATTTGGAGTTTGAATTTGCAAATCTTTTGCAATACACTTCAATTAAATGGAATTGTCAACAAACCAGTATCATATACTTCATGGACAACCTTATCATGTGATTGTGCATTTTATTTCGATGTTGCCCCCCCCCCCCCCGGCTTTGTTGATGATTGTTTCGGTAACTGACTTTCCGAGGCGAAGGTCACCCCCGAAGCAGAAGACCGATAAACCAGTGTATCGTCAGCAAGGCAAGCAAACCCCATTGATCATGTCTAAAAAATCCTACTTCCCTCTCAGTCTCTCTTATGCATTTTTAGGAGATCACCGAGACACGTTCTTTCGCATAGTTGAACCCACTCCGATGCATGACCTATCCTTATTTCACCGTATTAAGAAAACCACAATCCTAGCAGATATAGGAGTTGAATGATGAGCATGTGCCTCCTGCAACTGTTACTTCTTATTGCTGCTTAGTGTTACAATGAGGTTACATTGTTTGTGAGTCGGGATGGATATTCATAATGGTACTGATGATAACGTGTTGGTGAAGCCACCCTAAAAAAGGTGAACGATGAGAGGTTGTGTAGGAGTACACAGTGGGTTGTCTCATTGAACACTGCCCTAGGCCCCGAGTTCCTGTTTTGTGATCCAAGACAAAGAGTATGACCACATGTAGTGTTTATGGGAGCCCCGTTTGGCCTCTTTACGTACCCGATCCAGTCCAGGAGTCACACTAGATTCGGGCTTTCCATTTGGCTTATGCATAGATATGTGGGTGGATCTGTGAGGCAGCGAAACCATCTGTCAAAGGTGGCGTCTCGGTCCCTTGCATTATCTGAGTCCGTTTCGTAGAACCGGCCGGATTCTCGAGCGGTGACAAACTCAGGTAGTCGACTCCTGGATTAGAGAATGTGATGTGAGGGTAGTTCCTTGGTTTCATCCACGTCCGACACCCGCTTGAAGGGTGACAAGAACGAGGCGATAAGTGATGACACGCGTGTGAAGATGTACACCCCTACAGGGTTAATAAACTATTCGAATAGTCGTGTCTGTGGTTATGGACTACTTGGAGACCTCTACTTGATCATTAGATAACTTGAATGGATACTTATAAAACTCGCAAGATAAGCATGAGTGCTATGGCGTGATTTCTCGTGGGGAAGTCGAGGAAGTATCCATAGTGGTGTATTGGTTGGAGACTTGGTAGTGGACTCATGTACGCTTCTTACCTCAAGTCTGGTGCTCGTAGTTCAGGACTAGCCAAGTCAAACCTGGCACTTCTGCATGTTGAAACCCCACCTCCTTTTACCTTGAAACTTGAGCGTGAGTAGTATAGTTATGATGTAAGTCTTGCTGAGTACGACTTTGTACTCACGTTTGATTATTCTATGTTTTAGATGAGAACCCGGACCCCGATGGATTCACCTTCGTGAAGCTCGACGTTGACCATTGTAGTATAGTTCCAGACAGCAGTCTGGTCCCTCGTGGAAGGGCATGTATGTTTACAAGGCTTCTCTAAGCCCTTTGTTAAACTTGTCTATACTCAGACCTAATTTTCTTCCGTTGTATGATGTAATGTTGATCACAGACATGTGATCTTTGTATGCTCTATGTGTAAGTCAATAAAGAAGTACTTTGTAGAGTTATGTGATGATACCTGCTGTTCATACTAGACATGTGTGCTGCGTGTATGATTATAACATGCATGTCTTAGTATGGGTTTTTGATAACTTAGTTGTGTTCTTGCCGGCGGTCTTTAATACAACAAGTGGCCCTTAGATGTGCGCAACTTGGGGCATCGCGATGCGATTTCTCGTGACTCTGTCACATGGCACACTTTGTTGTATGATTGAGCCCGCCCGAGATCCCGACTAGGTGATCGGGCTGGAGTCTGTTTATGTAAGTGCTATGATTCAAACGATAATATGGTTGAGGCGACTTGTCTATGAGTATGGGATTTCACCACCCATAAGTATTTAGACTTGTGAGCGGATGATGAGGACCCATCTCGGATGATCAACCGGTCCTGAATGGGATGCCCCTCACGTTCGATGCTTTCCGAAAGTGTTCTGTGCTTGGCCTTGTCTGCTTAGAAAAGTGGGTCCGGATCTCGGCTCTCCATATGATTGAGTGGTGACTGGAATTATATACGCATAGTCCGGGTCCCGACAAACTTGGTATCAGAGCTGGACTGTCTGTAGGATTATCAAACCCTTGGTCGAAGTTGAGTCTAGCATTCTATAGTAACATAGTTACTTGGGTATAAAGGGAACAATGTAAGGCTGCTTTTTCTCCATACCCTCATCAATCTGATTTCTGAGTCACCCTTATCTTTTCTATGGGATGATAGGACTAGGATCATCTATGTCTTACTAGAACATCTCGTTGAGTGCTTCCTTGTAGCCGTAGGATTGTTGTGGTCGTCCAGAGTCTCCGTATTTTGAGTTCCTTGAAGAAGTTATGTCCAATCTCTTGAAGGTTGTTTGATTTTCCATCCCGGTGTAGCCGTTATGCTGCCCGATTTATCCCGTGTTTCTATGAATCATTGCCTTTGCATTATGATCTTTTCTTCCGAAATCATGTCCTCTTATCTTTGATTCCATCGTACAACCTGTTCTGATTATTGATTTTATCACACAGGATGTCAGGTGGAACTCGTAGTGTAGTTTGTCGCAATCGAGACCGTGATCGGAATCGAAATGATGATGCACCTCAACCACCGCCTTCTGCAGCGTAAATCATGATGGAAGTTGAGAAGAATCGACGTGATCAAACACACCTTCTGGAGCTCATCGAGAAGAATACCTCCCACCATCGTAATGTGGTGGTCCGCATTCAGGACTTCATCCTCCTCAAGTCACCGGTATTCCGATGTTCTTCTGAGCCCCTTGAAGCTAATGATTGGCTCTGTTCCATCGAGCGTAAGCTTGATACTGAACACGTTTCTCCCGATGATCGAGTTATTTTTGCGGTATACTTCTTGGAAGGTGCTGCTCTTCAATGGTGGGATAACTATGTTGCTATGCAGCCAGATGGTCACGTAGTGACTTGGCAGGAGTTCTGTGTTTCCTTTCGAGGGTACCACATTCTGGATGAGTTGATGGAGTGCAAGAAGGAAGAGTTCTGCAATCTGACTCAAGGAGAGATGTCCATTCATGAGTATGTGAAGGAGTTGAACCGTCTTGCTCGTTATGCCCAAGATGAGATCACAACTGATGCCAGAAAGCAGGCAAGGTTCCGTAAGGGACTTAGCCCCATCCTTCGCCATGATCTCAACCTCCTTGAATTTGCCACCTTTGAGGATTTAGTCAACAGATCCTTTAGAGCTGAGCATGGCAATGAAGTGTTCGAAGAGTCTCGAAAGCATGCTCTTGAGCTTGTTCCTTCTTCTAGTTCAGCCCCTCAGAAACGCAGAATATGGATTCCATCTAGTGCCATACCTCAAAAACTTCTTCAGAGGCCACCGTCCAATATATGCCATCCACCTCAACCCATTGTTCCTCCCAGGAATGATGGTGTGCAATGAAATAATCCTGCTCCTAGCAATTCAGGCAGGATGTGTTTCATGTGTGGTCTGCCAGGCCATTACTTCCGACAATGCCCTACAGTGTTGGTGGCACCCCGTCGCCTAGTCATAAGCCTCCAAAGAAATCAAACACCAAAACTTTTCCAGCAAAGCTTTCAGTCACAGGTAGTGGATATGTGAACCAAATATCAGTTGAGGAAACCACTGCTACTTCTGGCGTCATCCTTGGTACACTCCCAGTCAATCATGTTCCCGCCTCCGTTCTTTTCGATCCAGGAGCTTCTCATTCATTCATGTCGGAGAGTTATGCACTTCGGCATGAATTTTCTTTTGAAGAAATGTTGTCCCCAATGATAATTCAAACTCCTAGTTCCGAATGGCAAACTAATAGAGTAAGCCATGGCAATCAAATTTCAATTGTGGGTTTAGTATTCCTTGCCTATCTTATAGCCGTCAAGTCTTCGGACATTGATGTCATCCTAGGAATGGATTGGTTATCAAGGCAGAATGCTTTCCTTGATTGTAAAGCCAAGTTAGTTAAACTCACCCATCCATCAGGCCAGACAATTGACGACACATCACCAAGCTCTAGAATCCATATGCATACTTTGAATGTGCTTCCCCTTCCTGACCTTGAAGATATTCCGGTGGTTCGCGACTTCCCGGATGTCTTTCCCGAAGAGCTGCCAGGAATGCCTCTTGACAGATGTGTAGAATTCATAGTAGATCTTATACCAGGCACGGCCCCTATTTCCAGACGCCCATATAGAATGGCCCAACATGAGTTAGCTGAGCTAAAAACCCAACTTGATGCTTCGTTGGCAAAAGGCTTCATCCGCCCTAACTCATCGCCATGGGGTTGCCCCGTTCTGTTCGTAACGAAGAAAGATGGAACAGAAAGGATGTGCGTAGACTATCGCCCGCTAAATCTAGCGACGATAAATAATAAGTACCCACTGCCCAGGATCAATGATCTTTATGATCAACTTGTTGGATCCTCGGTCTTCTCCAAGATGGATTTGAGATTAGGCTATCATCAAATCAAAATCCTAAATGAGGACATTTCCAAGACGGCTTTCACTACTCGATATGGTCTTTACGAGTACACCGTCATGTCCTTTCGTTTAACCAATGCCCCCGCCACATTCTCGTGCTTGATGAATTCGATCTTCATGGAGTACCTAGATAAATTTGTTGTGGTTTATCTTGATGACATTCTCATGTACTTGAAGAATTAAGAAGAGCACGCAGAACATCTTAGGTTAGTATTGATGAAACTTCGATAGCATCGCCTTTATGCCAAGTTCTCCAAGTGTGAATTTTGGCTACCAGAAGTGACCTACTTAGGCCACGTGATTTCTGCAAAAGGCATTCCTGTCAATCCCGAGAGAGTTCAGGCCGTCCTTGACTGGAGTCCACCTGAATCGGTTAAGCAAGTTTGGAGTTTTCTTGGCCTAGCAAGCTATTGTCGCCGCTTCGTTGAGAACTTATCCAAAGTTCCAAAGCCTCTAACTGAACTCCTCAAGAAAGATTAGAAATTCGAATGGACCCCCAAGTGCGAGGAAAGCTTTCAAGAGCTAAAAATAAGATTGACTTCTGCACCCGTACTTGCACCTCCAGACACCAAAAAGGATTTCGAGATCTATTGTGACGCTTCACGGCAAGGGTTAGGATGCATACTTATGCAAGATCGACATGTGGTAACATACGCTTCACGCCAGTTCCGTCCACATGAAGAGAACTATCCTACCCATGATCTTGAACTCGCTGCCGTAGTTCATGCCCTGAAGACTTGGCGACATTACCTCCTTGGTAATCGTTGTGAGATCTATTCCGACCACCAAAGCCGCAAATATATATTCACCCAGCCAGATCTTAATCTCAGGCAAAGACACTGGATTGAGTTGATAAAAGATTATGACTAAGGAATTTCTTTCACCCCAGGCAAAGCCAATGTCATGGCTGATGCACTAAGTCGTAAGTCGTATTGTAACAACCTCATGTTACAACAGTATCAACCACTTCTGCATGAGGAATTTCGCAAGCTCAATCTTGAGATAGTTCCTCATGGATTTCTTTCTACCCTGGTGGCGAAACCAACCCTTGAGGATAAAATCATAGCCGACCAGAAACAAGATAGTGGTATTCGAGAGATCAAGGAGAACATTGCTAGCGGAGATGCTAAATGTTTCTCTACAAATGATCAAGGAACGATATTCTTTGAAAATCGTTTAGTAGTTCCTGAGAATGAAGACCTAAGGCAGCTGATCCTTAAGGAAGCTCATGACACTCCCCTGTCAATTCATCCCGGTAGCACAAAAATGTACCGAGATCTACGCTAGAGATTTTGGTGGACTCGGATGAAGAGAGACATTGCACAATTTGTTGCCGAATATGATGTTTGTCGTCGCATTAAGGCAGAACACCAAAGACCTGCTGGTACTCTTCAACCATTGTCTATTCCCGAGTGGAAATGGGACAAGGTCGGTATGGACTTCATCACCGGCTTTCCAAAAACCTAGAAAGGAAATGATGACATCTTCGTTGTCATTGATCGACTTTCTAAAGTTGCTCGCTTCCTTCCTGTTCGCGAGTCTATAACTGCTAGTCAGTTGGCGGACTTGTATGTCTCTAGAATTGTGTCTCTTCACGGTGTTCCTTTCGAAATCAATTCTGATCGTGTTAGCCTTTTCACCTCTAGATTCTGGGAAAGTTTTCAAAATTCTATGGGAACTCATCTCTCCTTTTGTACAGCTTTCCATCCTCAATCTAGCGGTCAAGTTGAAAGGGTTAATCAAATCATGGAAGACATGCTCAGAGCTTGTGTTATCTCTTTCGGTAAGAATTGGGAGAAATCTCTTCCATGTGTCCAATTTGCTTATAACAATAGCTATCAATCTAGTCTCAACATGGCTCCCTTTGAATTCCTCTACGGCCAACGATGTCGAACACCCCTAAACTGGTCAGAAACCGGTGAAAGACAATTCTTTGGACCGGGTATGATCAAGGGAGCAGAAGAGCAAGTTTGCATTGTTCGTAATCGTTTGAAAGCCGCTCAGTCTCGTCAAAAGAGCTACTATGATCGTCATCATAGGGAGGAGAGCTACCATATTGATGAGAAGGCTTACCTTCGGGTTACTCCTCTGAAGGGAACCCAAAGATTCGGTAGCAAAAGCAAGTTGGCCCCACTTTACATCAGACCTTTCCGCATTCTTGCTAAACGTGGAGAAGTTGCCTACCAACTTGAACTACCAACGCACCTTTCCCGAGTACACGATGTATTCCATGTGTCACAACTTAGGCGTTGCTTCAAGGACCCCATCCGTGAAGTCGACCCCGAAACGCTTGATCTCCAAGATGACCTTTCTTATCGAGAGTACCCTGTTCGTATTCTTGATTCCGCAGAGCGTGTCACTCGTCGTCAGAAGATCAGGTTTCTGAAAGTGCAATGGTCACATCACTCCATGAAAGAAGCCACATGGGAAAGAGAAGACCACCTACGCGCCGAGTACCCCTCCTTCCTCCCGACGAATTCTGAATCTCGGGACGAGATTCTTATGAGTGGGGGAGAGTTGTCACAACCCAAGTTTAGGTATGTGCTAGGGTTCAAGTGCTCCTTTGCATCATGAAAAAAATTTCAAAAGAAATTCAAAATTGGGGAAAAAGAAAAGCCCTAAAGAATTTAATTCAAATGGCCAGACAAAAATTTCTTCCAAAAATTCCTCTGGTATTTTTGAAAAGTCTTACAAATATGCATGATCACATATAAAGTGAAGTGGGTCCTACTCCATGCTCCAAGATTTTTCGAAAAGTCCAAGAAGGGCTTGGAAATTAAATAATAACCATACTTGAATTGAAATTCAACTTATTTGAATTTCAAAAATTCCCAAAACATGTGAGTGGCTAGATATTTATTTTCTAAGTCCACATAAAGGTTTGCAAGATTTAATAAAAGTGTTTTGCTATTTTTGCAAAACAGAACAAAGAAAAACAGAAAACAAATAAAAAGAAAAAGAATAAAGGGCTAGGCCCGACTTACCTGGCCCAAGTGCGCACAAGAGGCCCAGCCCAGGGGGGCAGGACCGTCTTCCTCCTCTGCCAGGAGGAGGGACGGCCGAGCCGTGCACCTCGCATGGCCGCCACCTCCCCCCTGCCCATGGAGCAGCTTGGCATGGGCCTTATCCCCTCCGCACAGACGCCTAGGACACCTCCCTTCCTTTTCCCCCTTCCCAAGTTCTTCTCCCCTTCGTCCCCGGTGGTTTCCGCAGGAGCCCGAGCGCGACCAGAGTGCACCGTCGAGCGCCACCGTGGCCAGAGGCCACCCCGTGCCCCTCCATCTTGTCCTTCTGCCTCGCAGCGGTCGTCTCCATCGCCGTGCGCCATCAATTCGACCCAAGGAGCCCTGTGAACGACGCCAGCATCAAGTTTCCCCGCCATGGCCGTTCCCCTCCAGCGAGAAATTGCGCCTCCCCGAAGCTCCTCCGGTCTCCTCGCCCCTTCTGGCTTGCTCATGGTGAGCCACTCTCCCCTCCCCGCCTTCTCGTGCTCCTCCGGAAGCTCCCCGTCGCCGTGTTCTTCAAAGCAGTGGCCGGTCGCCCGCCTTGTGCTCGCCGTCGCGCTCTCGGCGCCCCTCTAGTCGCCCTGATGCCACCCCTGGATGCAAGTGTGCGAGAGGGCCCGAGTGGTGCTCTCCCGGTGCCATCCCGTGGCCGGGAAGCCAACTACGGCGACCCTCCGTCGTGTCGAGTGGCCGCTGCCGGCCGGCTGGTTAATTAGGGTGTTAACCCCCTAGTCATTTGACCTAGAGTCAATGAAAGGTGGGCCCTGGCCCCGCCTAAATCAAATTAAACTTAATTAACAGAGGGATTAAACCCCTCTCCCAATGACAGGAGGGCCCCACTGGCCAGAAGCCCCCCACATCATGCTGATGTCAGCATGACGCAGTAATTGGATTTCTAATTAAAAGAAAATACAAAGAATCCAAATACTTAATTAAACTTCAAAAATTCATAGAAAATTCATATTAACTCCAAATTGTACAATAATATATAAAAAATTATTGTCCAAATGCAAGGATTATAAATATGCAATCTGTTTTTATGTTTGACCTTTTTAAAATGGTTGAACAGAAGAAAATGAGTATATGGCATAATTTGAATTTGAATTTGGAGTTTGAATTTGCAAATCCTTTGCAATACACTTCAATTAAATGGAATTGTCAACAAACCAGTATCATATACTTCATGGAAAACCTTATCATGTGATTGTGCATTTTATTTCAATGTTGCCCCCCCCTTTGTTGATGATTGTTCCGGTAACAGACTTTCCGAGGCGAAGGTCACCCCCGAAGCAGAAGACCGATAAACCAGTGTATCGTCAGCAAGGCAAGAAAACCCCATGGATCATTTCTATAAAATCCTACTTCCCTCTCAGTCTCGCTTATGCATGTTTAGGAGATCACCGAGACACATTCTTTCGCATAGTTGAACCCATTCCGATGCATGACCTATCATTTTGTCACCGTATTAAGTAAACCACAATCCTAGCAGATATAGGAGTTGAATGATGAGCATGTGGACCCTGCAAATGTTACTTCTTATTGCTGCTTAGTGTTACAATGAGGTTACATTGTTTGTGAGTCGGGATGGATATTCATAATTGTGCTGATGATAACGTGTTGGTGAACCCACCCTAAACAAAGGTGAACGATGAGAGGCTGTGTAGGAGTACACAGTGGGTTGTCTCGTTGAACACTGCCCTAGGCCCCGAGTTCCTGTTTTGTGATCCAAGACAAAGAGTATGACCACATGTAGGGTTTATGGGAGCCCCGTTTGGCCTCTTTACGTACCCGATCCGGTCCAGAAGTCACACTAGATTCGGGCTTTCCATTTGGCTTGTGCATAGATATGTGGGTGCACCTGTGAGGTAGCGAAACCATCTGTCAAAGGTGGCGTCTCGGTCACTTGCATTATGTAAGTGCATCAAGTGCCCTCCCCTTGAGGTTTTGGAGTTTGATGACAAAATGGTTAAGGTACTGATGTGTTTGTGAGTATACACAGGAGAACAGTCCCTGATGAGGTGTTTAACCACCAATGTCAACCCCCCAAAATGTTGAGGAACATTAGAGAAATCGGTGCGTTTCCTGAAGAATGAAGTTCTGAGGGATTGCTCAACTTGGAATCCTGAAGAAAAACCCTGAGGAAATCTCCTGCAGTAGAAGTTCAATTCCTCGGGTGTCTGAGACGTTGTTCTTCAGGACACTGAGGAATCTTTATTCGGTTGAGGAGTCTGGAGACTGCGAGTGTTGTTCTCCTGAAGAGAGAGAAATCTCCTGCAGTAGAAGTTCAGTCCTCAGATGTCTAAGACGTTGTTCTTCAGGACACTGAGGTAACTAACTTCGGTTGAGGAGTCTGAAGATCGCCAGTGCGACTCTTCTGAAAAACGTGAGGAGAGAGAATACTTTGACCTTTCCACGTGTTGCGTGGTGAGAGGCTAGAACTTGTCTAGCAACGGTCATTTCCGAGGGCATGAGAGTAATTGCATGCATGAGCATTTATGTCCTTTCACCTCGGGTTGCTCCGCGGCTATAAATAGCCACCCCCAGCCCCATTTGTGGGTTGGCTGCTCCGAGAGAAAAACTGACACTTGTCATTTCAGAGCAACCCACCTCTGAGGAAACTGAAGAACCTATGTGAGGAAAACCACCAGCCTGAGTAGTTGAGCATTTCTGAGGAAGTCGGTTCGAGTGATCCGTAGCTTTTTACTCTTGAAGACTGTGATCTTCCAGCCGGGGTAGAAGTCTTCAGTCTGAGGAAGTCAAGATGAAATTGTGACTTCCCGGAGTGACTGAGTCTGTGAAGGTTTCGGGAGTCTACCTTGAAGACTCACCTGAGTTATTGGACGGAGTCTGAGGACTCTAGTTCAAGGAGAACAAGGTGAAGACTATGTCATCTGAGTTGAATCTCAGCCTCTCCAACCAGACGTAGAGTTGTCACAGCAACTTGAACTGGTCTATCAAACCAATTTCTTCAATCTCTGGTGCTATCTCTTCAACCTCTTAAGCTTCAGTATTTGCTATGTTGAATTCTTATGCTTCAGCTCTCCCTATGGTCTGTGTCTTCATACTATGCATCTGAAGCACTTCTGCTTATCTGAATTGATTTATTTATGTTGCATTATGATGAGGTGCCCTAATGATTACATTCTGTGAAGTTTTATTTCTTCATGATTTTGGTTACTTCTTCAGCCTCATGATTGCTTCAGTCCTGAAGAAAACCAAAATCTAGTAGTAAAGTTGAAAATCTCCCATTCACCCCCCCCCCTCTGGTCGATATATTGCACTTTCAATTGGTATCAGAGCAAGGTACTCCCTTGTTCTGTGTGATTCGGTTTAACCACCTGGAGTTTTAGTTATGTCGACCTCAGGTACAAACAGCGTTGCCTCAAACTGCCCCATCTTCGACGGGACAGACTACCCATACTGGAAGAACAAGATGAAGATGCATCTTGAAGCCATTGACAAGGATCTGTGGGATATTGTTGATCAAGGAATTCCTGAAGCAAATCTGATGACTGCTCCTGAAGTTGTCAAGAAGAACTGGCAGCTTGATGCAAAAGCTCGAAGCATCATTGGTGGTCATCTCAACAAGGCTCAGTTCAACCGTATCAGTGGTCTGGATACTGCAAAGAGATGGTTGATACACTCCGCAGTCTCTTCAACAGGTTCAAGAGGCTGGACAATGAGCACGTGCAACAAACCTTTGACAGACTCACTGACATATCCAATGAACTTCAAGTAGTGGGTGCCGCTGATATCACAGATCATGAAGTTGTGAAGAAACTACTGAGGTCACTGGATGACTCATTTGAGTTCCTATCGCTGATGATTCAAGAAAGGCCTGACTTCAAGACTCTGGATCCAGCGGACATTCTCGAGCGCCTCAATGCTCATGAACTGAAGCTCTCTGAAAAACGAGATTTATACAACTCCACCCCTAAGGTCCGCGCGCTAAAAGCTAGAGCACGAAGAGTGCCCTCTGATGAAGAGTCTGAGGCTGATACTGATGATCCTGAAACTCTCAGCCGTGAACTCGCTCTCCTCACCAGAAAGTTCCAAAGATTCACGAAGAAGAATCGCTTCAGAAATTCCTCAAGATCGTCCTCAAGAAAAAGCAAAGAGGATGACTCTGTCGAAGCAAGAAAGAGAGTCTGTCAAAAGTGCAAGAAACCTGGGCATTACATCGCTGAGTGTCCTCTATGGGAAAAGGAAGCTAGACTGAAGAAGAAGAAGAAGAAGAAAGGGAAAGATGACAGTTCTGATGAAAAGACTAAGAAGAAATCCTCAAGATCCTCAGTCTGCTGGATACAGGAATAGCAGTTCCCGTAAGGCTCGCGCGTATCTCGTAAAAGAATTGGACTCGGAAGAATCTGGTTCCAACCCTGATGCTGAGGAAGAAGAATCTGAAGAATCTGAGGGTGTGGCTGGTCTGGCTCTTGCCACGACGCTTGTCTCAAAGTCAATCTTCAGCACTGAGGAATCTGGTCTATCACATGTTGATGATGAAGCTGAATACACAATCCCTTCCTTCTGCTTCATGGCCAAGTCCTCCAAGGTATCTTCATACTCATCATCAGATGATCCCTCTGATGAAGAACCTGATGAAAACTATGCTAAACTTGCATCTAAGCAACAACGTGCACTTGAAAAGATTCAGATCTCACTAAACAAGAGTGATGATATGTTGGTTGAGGAACTGACGAAGACTCAAAAGTTGACTGATGAATCAAAAATTCTTCAGTCAAAGTTTGATGACTTGTTCAATCGTCATGAGGCACTCCTTACCGATCATGAAAAGTTGTCTCATGAGTTCCTCATGAGGAAACAAGAACTTCAACGCGTAAGGATGTCTCATGACGATCTGAGGAAAGAAAATGATTCACTCCTCTCCCAACAGATCATCATGCCACAAGAAGGATTTAATCCTCCCTGTTTAAAATGCATTGAACATGATCGTACATCTCTGTGCCTAGTTCCTCAATGTCTTTAGACTCTGTTATTTCTATTGCTTCTATGGTATCTAACCCCTCATCTGAGGATACCATAGAAATTGCTGAAGAAAATGCTAGGTTGAAGAGTCTACTGGAAACTGGCATGTTCAAGTGTCTTAAAGGACATCAGACCCTTTGTGACATCCTCAAGAAACAGATCCTCAACAGGAACCCGAGGAAAGAAGGTGTCGCATTCACTCGGAAAGTCAACCCTGATGGGTCTTACTGGAAACCTGAAAAATATCCAGAGACCACTTGGGTTCGGGAAAAGATGCCTCCTCCTGATCCCTATACTTTATCTGGTTATGATGTTGTTTCTTCTGATGTGATGATTGAGGCTTTTGACTCAAACTATAAACTGTTTAATAATGTTAATGGTGAGGTATTTGCCAGATACATCAGAACTAACTGCAGGAACGGTCCTCCAGTCAAACAGATCTGGGTTCAGAAGGACCTCATCACTAACCTTCCTGTGAATGCAGATGCAAATGAGCTGAGGATATCATCTGAGGACGATACCTCAAAAGGAAATGATTATAATCATGTATCTGCTAACCATTTTGTTCAAAGGGAAGCTCCTCATAAGAATGCTTATTCATTTGCTTATCCTGACGCCACCATCTCACACCCCATTAGGTCTCATCACCCTCATCAGTCCTCATGTGCCTCCAGACCTCCCATTAAGATGTGGGTGGTTAAGAACTAATCATCCTTGCAGGGACATGTCCTGAGGCAATTACAAATTCTGCAGATCATATTCCCAGGACAACATCATTTGAGTCAGTTGAAGGATATTTATATTGTTTGGTTTCATAGAATCAATCCTGAGGAACATCCTGAGGAATTAATTCTGAGGAACCATAAATTCCTCAAACTGAGACTGGCTCATAACTTGCTGTATGAGATACTAATTCCTTTGTAGGGAAAGACTGAATGGGTGATGGACAGTGGATGTACAAATCACATGACTGGTGACAAAAGCCTTCTTATGGAATCATCATTGAGTCCTTCTTCAAAGAAAACCATCACCTTCGCTGATAAAGGTAAAAGTAAGGTATTGGGTCTTGGCAGAGTGGCTATCTCACGAGACCAACACATTGATAAAGTCATGCTTGTTGAATCACTTGGATACAACTTGATGTCTGTATCTATGCTCTGTGATCTTGATCTCGTTGTTGTCTTCGGAAAATATGGTTGTATTGTCTATATGGTTAGCAATAACTCCATTGTCTTCAGTGGAGTTAGGAAAGGTGATCTATATATTGTAGATTTCTCTGAAGGTCCTCAGGTCGCTACATGCCACATGGCACGAGCTTCAGAATGCTGGCTATGGCATCGAAGACTCGGCCACGCTGTAATGAGGAATTTCAGAAGCTGGTACTGAAGAAACATGTCCTCGGAATTGAGGAAATAAGATTCAAGAAGGACCGACTATGTGGTGCTTGCGAAGCTGGAAAGATGACCAAGGCCACGCATCCTGCCAAGACCATCATGACTACTACAAGACCTCTGGAATTGCTTCACATGGATCTATTCGGTCCTGCAAAGTATTCAAGCTTTGGAGGTAATATGTACGGTCTTGTTATTGTTGATGACTTCTCACGATATACTTGGGTGCATTTTCTTCTCTATAAGTTAGATACCCCAGCAATCCTCAAGCGCTTCGCCCTCCGAGTCATGAACAACTACAACCTGAAGATCAAGCACATTCAAAGCGACAACGGCACTGAGTTCAAGAACTTCGGTGTGGAAGAATTCCTCGATGACTCGGGAATCAATCATGAATTCTCTGTGCCTTACACTCCTCAGCAAAATGGAGTTGTTGAGAGGAAGAACCGAACCCTCATCGAGATGGCTCGCACGATGCTGGCTGAGTACAATACTCCACTCAAGTGGTGGGCTGAAGCAATCAACACTGCATGCCACATCGTCAATCGAGTGTATCTTCACAAGTTATTCAATAAAACATCATACGAGTTAATGGTCGGTAAGAAACCCAATGTAAGTTACTTCAAGGTATTCGGTGCACCTTGCTGGATTCGTGATCCTCATCACCAGTCCAAATTTGCACCCAAAGCATGTGAGGGTTTCATGCTTGGTTATGGTATCAACTCGCACACCTACAGAGTCTTCAATATTAGTCATTATAAAATTGTTGAGACTGTAGACGTGAGATTTGATGAATATGATGGCTCCCAATGAGAGCACCTGCCACATGATTTACGCGAAGCACCACCTGAAGAACAGATCAAGAAGATGGGTGCAGGTGATATTATTCCTGTCGATCATCCTGAAGAAATCCACATACCTCCTGCTCCTGAAGAACATCCAAATCCTGATGCAAATAATCCTGATGACGATCCTGATCCTGAGGCTCCTGATACCCCTGAAGCTCCTGAAGCACCTGAAGCAGATGCAAATGAATCTTACGACAGTGACGAAGATGCGCCTCAAGATCATCCTCCTCGACTTCCTCGTGTGGCAAATAAAGTTCAAGTGGACAGAATCCTCGCTGACGTTAACCTACCAGGTCCTCTTACTCGTGCAAGAGCTAATCGTATAGCTAACTTTTGTGGGAATTTCTCGTTTGTATCAATTTCAGAGCCCACCAAAGTCACCGAAGCATTCCAAGAAGCGGAATGGATTCAGGCAATGCAAGACGAACTTCTTCAGTTCAAACTGAATGATGTTTGGGAATTAGTCAAACGTCCTGATCCTCGAGTTCACAATGTCATTGGCAGGAAGTGGATCTACCGCAACAAACTCGATGAAGATGGACAAGTCATCAGAAACAAAGCTCGTCTCGTAGCTCAAGGATATACACAAGACGAGGGGATCGACTTCGGTGAAACTTTCGCTCCTGTTGCTAGACTTGAGTCCATTCGTATTATGCTTGCATTCTCTAACCTTCATAATATCATGTTATATCAAATGGATGTGAAAAGTGCTTTCCTCAATGGTAATATCGAGGAAGAAGTATATGTTGCTCAACCTCCAGGTTTTGAAGACGCAAAGAAGCCTGATATGGTCTATAGATTGAAGAAAGCCCTCTATGGAATGAAGCAAGCCCCTCGGGCTTGGTATGACACACTAAAGAACTTCCTCATCAGCAAGGGCTTCAAATCTGGTTCCCTCGATCCAACTCTTTTCACAAAACGATATGATGATGCATTATTCATATGTCAAATTTATGTTGATGACATAATATTTGGATGCACTAACAAGAAATACAGTGAAGAATTTGCATTCTTGATGAGTGAACAGTATCAGATGTCCATGATGGGCGAACTGAAGTTCTTCTTAGGGCTCCAAATTCGTCAACAACGCAACGACATCTTCATCTCTCAGGAGAAGTACCTGAAGGAGTGCCTGAAAAAATTCGGGATGCAAGACTGCAAGGGCATCAAGACACCGATGCCTACAAATCGACAACTTGGCCCTGATGAAAATGGCAAGGACTACGATCAAAAGGTATACCGCTCCATGATAGGTTCTCTGCTATATCTATGTGCATCTAGGCCTAATATAATGTTAAGCGTTTGCATGTGTGCCCGATTCCAAGAGGCACCTAAGGAATCGCATCACCAAGCAGTGAAACGAATTCTTCGATATTTGGCTCACACCCCGTCGCTAGGCTTATGGTATCCAAAAGGCACACAGCTGGATCTCGTTGGGTACTCAGACTCAGATTATGCTGGAGATCGAGTGGATCTGAAGTCTACCTCATGAACACGTCATTTCCTCGGACGTTCTCTTGTGTGCTGGTCATCGAAGAAGCAGAACTTCGTATCCCTCTCCACCGCTGAAGCTGAATACATTGCTGCTGGTGCTAGCTTCTCACAGCTTCTTTGGATGAAGCAAACTCTGAAGGACTACGGCATCAACCTGAAGAAAGTACTACTACTATGTGACAATGAGAGCGCCATCAAGATATCTCAGAATCCAATACGGCACTCGAGGACGAAGCATATTGAGATTCGGTATCACTTTCTTCGGGATCATGTATTGAAGGAAGACATCGTCATCAGCCACGTGAAGACTGAAGACCAACTTGCTGATATATTCACTAAGCCTTTGGATGAGAAGCGATTTAGCACTCTGAGGTGTGAGCTAAATATCTTAGATTCCTCAAACGTCAAGTGAATGGACACACATCCTAACGCTTAAACAATATTGAAGAATCCTGATGTACAACACACGATGCGTCGTACTCCTCAAATCATGAGGAACTACCTTGCTAAGTGTGAAGAAATTAACGTGGAATTGACTCAAGATCCATACGACAATTTTATGGTATCAAGTGTCTCATTCCCTATAAGGTGGGTAGCGCCACCGCCCAAAACACCTCAGGATTTGTTGTTCCTCAACTTCCTCAGGATTTGTTGTTTCTCAACTTCCTCAGGATTTGAAGTCTTCATTACTGATGATTACCGTGTTTGTCCTCAACAGCGTTCACCTATAGTTATTGCTTTTCAACTTTTGCTTCTTCATCTACGTGAACGTGATCGGACCCGTCCCTCTGTGCTCACTTCTCTAATCTGTCTATCTCATATGCGTTCATCCGGAAAACATGTATTCCTCAGGCTGAGACCATAAGTCTGCATTCATCAGCCTGAGACCATTTGTCTTCAACCTCAGCCCTTGTCCTCAAGTTCCTCAAATCACGGATTTTCTGTTACAACTGTCTTAAATTTGTTGCGATTTTACCGCACGTCGTGCTTATCCACCATTAAGATATCCACTGAGGATCCCAACAATCAGGGGCTATCTGGTCCACAAATTTCACAACTCCTCGGCTTTCACCCCTCTATAAATAGCCCTCTACCCCCCCCCCCGGTCATTTCCCCCCACCGCTCCTCTCCCTCTCGCGCCGTTGTCCTTGAGCTCCGAAAGCTCGTGTGCTAACGTCGCCGGAGTTCGCTGTTGCCGGGGACGAAGACTCGTTGTTCCTCAACTTTCGCCTCAAGTCTAGTATGCTTATTCCTCAGCGTATTATTCCTCAGTCCTATTTTGTCCTCAAGCAAGTTAATCCTCAACTGTACTACTAGCTTTCTGAGACATATACCTATGCCTCATTCCTTTGTTTTCCTCAGCCTATTCCTCATGAACGCATATAACCGTACCCCAGTTCCCTCGCAACTTAATTCTGTCACAGGTACATGTCTTCTGAGGAATCGTATGGTTCTCACAGTCTCACTTCATTTGCAGCTCACCTCGAACGTACAATTCCTCAGTCTCCTCAGTTGAAGCAAATGGCTCCTCGGTGTAAGCACACTGATACCGCTAAAGACTTGCCTCCTGAGCTCTATGAGAAGCTAAAGACTCCCGAACGAGAAACCGCTGATGAACGTAAGAAACGGGTACAGAAGATCACGAGGGAATGGGCCAAGCATTGGGTGGCCTATCAATGGCTTAATCCTCAACATGAGGAAATGTTTGTCGTTAATCCGCCGCTGAAGACCTTGGGTATCAAGGCTCGACCTCCACCGGCTCATGGAGTCATTCCTGATCCCACAACAATGCACACTCCTGAAGACTTTCCTGATGCATATGCTCAATATCTCAAGCGCAGTCGTAGCCGTGTCAGGGATCTGGTTCGTGACTTGACTGCATCAATACAGATTCCGCCTCAGGCTCAGGCTCAACCCAGGCCACAACCTCCACCTCAGCACCGCAAAAACGCTGCTGGCATCAAGCCCTCCATGCAGTCCTCAGCTAAGCCTCATGGTGTCGGTTCCTCATGTCAACGCACGGCTGGTGCTGCCCCCTCCTCAAGGATTCGCACTGATGAATCTGGTAATTCTCCTGAGGCCTCAACCACAATGCCTCAGTCTCAGCTGAAGACCAAAACTGTTCTTCAACGCGGCCCACGCCCCTCACCAAAGAAAACTGCTATGCGTGGCACCATTCATCATACTCCTCAAACCACTGATGATGAAGATGAATTTGAGGATTTGGCCGGCTTTGTCGCCACTGAAGCTGATAAGATTGAATATGTGCGTGCTGCGGGCAGACGCAAAGCTGAAGCAACGGGTTCAGAAATCCCGCTTCTCCTTGATCCCAAGAAGATCTTGGAGTACATTGAAATTTGGTCTGTCAAGCCTGACACTCCGCTTGATGATTTGGACATCCCTAAAGACATCAAGTTCTATGTTCAACAGTTCCTCATAAATGAGATTCATCAACGTGATCTTCAGAAACAGTTGAAGGCCAAACTGAAGAAAGTCCTCAGTGACTTCAAGAAGAAACCTATCACTGAAGTTACTCCTCAGGAGTTTACTGAGCATCAATGTGAAGTTCAACGCCTCAACATTGAGTTCGCTGTCAACCGTACTTATATTGGAAAATCCAAGGAACGGATCTCACAACAGATGGCCAAGTTGATGAAGCTTCGACAGCCTGCTTCCTCAGTACCCACTGATGCCTCTGCCAAAAGCCTCAAGCGCCTTCCAGAAGCCCAACCCTCAACTCCACCTGCTGCGAAGAAGCCTACTGTTGAGGACCCCATTGATGCTACACCACTTTCCTCAGCTCCTCCGACAAAACAGGCCGCTGATACCACCGTTCATATTACTGCTGCCTCAACTCCACCTCAAAATCCTCAGCGCAGCTTAATCGTCTTCACTCCACCCCCTGCTGCAACACCCATTGTTCCAACTCCACCGTCCCCACCGCCACCGACTATCATTGAAGTTGAGGACATGGACGTTGACATCATGGATCATGGAACTCCTCGCGTTCATGATAAGGACTATGGGCTGACAAACTCACCAACTCATATCGTCTTCTCACCTGAGCCTCACTCCAAAACCGTAACCGAGGTGCTTCCTGACACGTCTCTGCAGTCTAAAGACTCAGTTGGTGCATCGTCCTCAGCGTCTGATGCTGATGAACCAGAAGCCTCAAGTGCTCCAACAAATTCTGCTGCTGATACTGATGTTGCAGCAACCACTACTACTGATACTGATGCTGATGATACCCCAAGCTTCGATGCTAATGATTTCTTCAATGCCATGAGTTTCTTCCAAGAGGGGATTCGCAATCCATATCATTCTGCTCCACCTCGAAAGTTGCTCAGGTTCTGGACAGCCACTCAGAAGAACTATTATGCTTCAGTTCTCTATAAGAAAAACAAACTGTTCCCTCACAAGCATATTCCTCTAATGGATATGGAAGCCCTTCCCTGCTTCAACAGTGTTCTTCAGGATCTGCATCATGCCAAGCTGCTTCAGTTCTGCTCCGAATGCATCCACTGGATTGAAGAGCTCGTGCTCCAGTTTTATGCAACTTTGTATGTTTCAGGAGATCCTTTGGATATCAACACCTGGGTCCTCGAGTGGATGACTGAGCATCATCACTACACCATCACTGTTCCTGAAGCAATTGACATTCTTGAGTTGCCTCAGTGCACTTCCCCAACTGCTTGCTCCTATGGGTCTCAAATTCTTCGAGATGACCTGGTGAACATGCTCATGAAGCCTCAGGCCCCTGAAGCCCCAGCTCGCACAAAGTTTCCATTTTCTGAGCTTTTGTATCTGCCAAGTACATTGTATTGGATTCTGGCGAAGACCTTCTGCCCCATTAAAGGCTATGAATCCTCTGCGGAAGAAGTCATTGGCATCATGAAGAACATACTCCACAACCTCTGCATATCTGGGCCAATCAACGTTCCTGACTTCTTCTTCAGAACTCTGGTTGATGCAGCACAGATTCCTCATATCCTGAAGCCATGCGCGCCATGGATCATGAAGCTTATCCGAGCCAAGACTGGTATTGATTTTCAACCTGATCACCCGAATCATAGGACATATCTGCCGCCTGTCGAAGTGCTTCAGCATATGATTGCTTCAAATAACAAGGTCAAAGGCATATTCTATGAAGAAGTTCTCCCGACCAATTCCCTTGGTGGAAACATTCGTCATCCTCAGGCTCGAACTACTGATGAAACAAGAACTCATGGCTCTACTGAGGACACGACTCAGGCTCGAGTGATGACAGATCGAGAGCTTCTGATTAGTCTTCATCAGAAGGTTGACCTAAATCATGATTGGGTGAAGCGTCAGTTTACCGAAATCCTCAGCTACATGGCTCAGACGCATTCTTCAGTGAAGAAAGTGCATCAGTATGCTCATCATACATATCAACATCTTGATGCCTTGATGAGAGAAGTAATCACCCCTGAAGACCTTGCAAAACTGGAGCTTCAAAAGCCTCCGATTCCTGCAATCAAACCCCCGAGGCAATTCAGACGCTGCACAACTCCTCCTCCGGCCATGGACTCTTATTCTTCAAACCAGGAGATGACTACTGAAGAAGCTGAAGACACTGCTGCCTGCCCTCACACTGCCACGGATTGCCTCAGGCGTGACTCACCTCAGCCTTGACGCATCTTCAAATGGGCGTTAGCTTCAGTTTTTCCCTTTTTGTTCATTTCATGACAAAGGGGGAGAAATCTGTTAGTCTTCAAGCGGGTTGTAGTTATGGTGTTCTTCAGTTACAACTCTCGTTCTTCAGATTTTTTTTGTAACGAGTTGTAAACTGTAATTTTGATGTTTGCCTCATACTATTCCTCAGTTACCTCATGCTATTTCCTCAAGTTTATCATATATGCATGTGATTGTCTCTGCAAACATATCTCTCAGTGCGTTGTTCAAATTCCTCAAACACTTCATAATTTGCACTATTTCAAAAATGCATGGATATAGGGGGAGATCCTCATATACCTCAAAATGCTTTAGATATTAAAAATTCTTCAACTCATATGCATATCCTCAGGGGGAGATTCATTATATCCAGCTTAATGATAGAAATGTTCTTCAAAGTTTTTATTCTTCAAACTCATAATTTTATCCCCGTTGAAGCTTAACCTGATTGTCATCAAATCACCAAAAAGGGGGAGATTGTAAGTGCATCAAGTGCCCTCCCCTTGAGGTTTTGGAGTTTGATGACAAAACGGTTAAGGGACTGATGTGTTTGTGAGTATACACAGGAGAACATTCCCTGATGAGGTGTTTAACCACCAATGTCTACCCCCAAAATGTTGAGGAACATTGGAGAAATCGGTGCGTTTCCCGAAGAATGAAGTTGCGCGAAATCCTGAGGAATCAGGATCCTGAAGCGTTCGGTTGAAGCTGAAGCTGAAGATGATTCTGAGGACGTTCACGCTGAAGACGAAGTTGAAGCGTAGTCTTCGCTAAGACTTTTTATACTTCTTGAGTCGTAGGAGAACACCGCACTGTTGGAGGGGTTGAAGAAAACGAGTTCCGAAGGTCTGAGGAATTGCTCAAGTTGGAATCCTGAAGAAAAACCCTGAGGAAATATCCTGCAGTAGAAGTTCAGTTCCTCGGGTGTCTAAGACGTTGTTCTTCAGGACACTGAGGAATCTTTTTTCGGTTGAGGAGTCTGGAGACTGCGAGTGCAGTTCTCCTGAAGAGAGAGAAATCTCATGTAGTAGAAGTTCAGTCCTCGAATGTCTGAGACGTTGTTCTTCAGGACACTGAGGTAACTAACTTCGGTTGAGGAGTCTGAAGATCGCCAGTGCGACTCTTCTGAAAAACGTGAGGAGAGAGAATACTTTGACCGTTCCACGTGTTGCGTGGTGAGAGGCTAGAACTTGTCTAGCAACGGTCATTTCCGAGGGCATGAGAGTAATTGCATGCATGGGCATTTATTTCCTTTCACCTCGGGTTGCTCCGCGGCTATAAATAGCCACCCCCAGGCCCATTTTTGGGTTGGCTGCTCTGAGAGAAAAACTGACACTTGTAATTTGAGACCAACCCACCTCTGAGGAAACTGAAGAACCTATGTGAGGAAAATCACCAGTCTGAGTAGTTGAGCATTTCTGAGGAAGTCGGTTCGAGTGATCCGAAGCTTTTTACTCTTGAAGACTATGATCTTCCAGCCGGTGTAGAAGTCTTCAGTCTGAGGAAGTCAAGATGCAATTGTGACTTCCCGGAGTGACTGAGTCTGTGAAGGTTTTGGGAGTCTACCTTGACGACTCACCTGAGTTATTGGACGGAGTCTGAGGACTCTAGTTCAAGGAGAACAAGGTGAATACTATGTCTTCTGAGTTGAGTCTCAGCCTCTCCAACCAGACATAGAGTTGTCACAGTAACTTGAACTGGTCTACCAAACCAATGTCTTCAATCTCTGGTGCTATCTCTTCAACCTCTTAAGCTTCAGTATTTGCTATGTTGAATTCTTATGCTTCAGCTCTCCCTATGCTCTTTGTCTTCATACTATGCATCTGAAGCACTTCTGCTTATCTGAATTGATTTATTTCTGTTGCATTATGATGAGGTGCCCTAATGATTACATTCTGTGAAGTTTTATTTCTTCATGATTTTGGTTACTTCTTCAGCCTCATGATTGCTTCAGTCCTGAAGAAAACCAAAATCTGGTAGTAAATTTGAAAATCTCCCATTCACCCCCCCTCTGGTCGATATATTGCACTTTCACATTATCTGAGTCTGTTTCGTAGAACCGGACGGATTCTCGAGCGGTGACAAACTCAGGTAGTCGACTCCTGGATTAGAGAAGGTGATGTGAGGGTAGTGCCTTGGTTTCATCCACGTCCGACACCCTCTTGAAGGGTGACAAGAACGAGGCGATAAGTGATGACACGCGTGTGAAGATGTACACCCCTGCAGGGTTAATAAACTATTCGAATAGCTGTGTCCGCGGTTATGGACTACATGGAGACCTCTACTTGATCATGAGATAACTTCAATGGATACTTATAAAACTCGGAAGATAAGCGTGAGTGCTATGGCGTGCTTTATCGTGGGGAAGTCGAGGAAGTATCCATAGTGGTGTATTGGTTGGAGACTTGGTAGTGGACTCATGTACGCTTCTTACCTCAAGTCTAGTACTCGTAGTTCAGGACTAGCCAAGTCAAAGATGTCACTTCTGCATGTTTAAACCCCACCTCCTTTTACCTTGAAACTTGAGCATGAGTAGTATAGTTCTGATGTAAGTCTTGCTGAGTACGACTTTGTACTCACGTTTGCTTATTCTATGTTTTAGATGAGAACCCGGACCGCGATGGAGTCACCTTCGTGAAGCTCGACGTTGACCATTGTAGTATAGTTCCAGATAGCAGTCTGGTCCCTCGTGGAAGGACATGTATGTTTACAAGGCTTCTCTAAGCCCTTTGTTAAACTTGTCTGTACTCATATCTAATTTGCTTCCATTGTATGATGTAATGTTGATCACAGACATGTGATCTTTGTATGCTCTATGTGTAAGTCAATAAAGAAGTACTTTGTAGAGTTATGTGATGATACCTGCTGTTCATACTAGACATGTGTGTTGCGTGTATGATTATAACATGCATGTCTTAGTATGGGTTTTCGATAACTTAGTTGTGTTCTTGCCGGCGGTCTTTTATACACCAATTGGCCCTTAGATGTGCGCAGCTTGGGGCATCGCGATGCGATTGCTCGTGAATCTGTCCGTCGCACACTTTGTTGTATGATTGAGCCCGCCCGAGACCCCGACTAGGTGATCGGGCTGGAGTCTGTTTATGTAAGTTCTATGATTCAATCGATAATATGGTTGAGGTGACTTGTCTATGAGTATGGGACCTCACCACCCATAAGCATTTATACTTGTGAGCGGACGATGAGGACCAATCTCGGATGATCATCTGGGCCTGAATGGGATGCCCCTCACGTTCGATGCTTTCCGAGAGTGTTCTGTGCTTGGCCTTGTCTTCTTAGACAAGTAGGTACGGCTCTCGGCTCTCCATATGATTGAGTGGTGACTGGAATTACATGCGCATACCCCGGGTCCCAACAAACTGTTAGTTAGTTATCTCTATGACATGTGGGCCAGCCCCATTAAGAAAACCTTTGGATTAATAAACTATTAATATTAACCCTGTTCCACTGACTGTTGGGTCCCACTTAATTAATTAGAATAAATAAAATGTTTTGAAAGCTACTCCCTATGACATGTGGGCCTGGTAGTTAATTAAATTAAATTAAATAATTTATTTGTAAGTGCATCAAGTGCCCTTCCCTTGAGGTTTTGGAGTTTGATGAAAAAACGGTTAAGGGAATGATGTGTTTGTGAATATACACAGGAGAACAGACCCTGATGAGGTGTTTAACCACCAATGTCGACCCCCCAAAATGTTGAGGAACATTGAAGAAACGAAGGTTTTCCTGAAGAACGTATTGGCGCAAAATCCTGAAGAAACAGGATCTTGAAGACTCCGAATCCTGAAGAAACAGGATCCTGAAGACTTGGAATCCTGAAGAAACTGGATCCCGAAGAATTGAGATCCTGAATAAAGTTGCGCCATACTGAAGACATGTCAAGATGAAGATCAAGCTGAAGCGTAGTCTTCGTTAAGCCTTTTTATTTCTTGAGTAGTAGGAAAACATCGCACTGTTGGAGGGGTTGAAGAAAACGAGTTCCGAAGGTCTGAGGAATTTCTCAACTAGGAATCCTGAAGAAAAACCCTGAGGAAATCTCCTGCAGTAGAAGTTCAGTCCTTGGGTGTCTAAGACGTTGTTCTTCAGGACACTGAGGTAACTAACTTCGGTTGAGGAGTCAGGCAATCGCCAGTGCGATTCTTATGAAGATTGTGAGGAGAGAGAGAGAATACTTTGACCGTGCCACCTGTCACGTGGTGAGAGGCTATAACTTGTCTAGCAATGGTCATATCCGAGGGCATGAGAGTAATTGCATTCATGGGCATTTATGTCCTTTCACCTGGGGTTGCTCCGCGGCTATAAATAGCCACCCCAGCCCCATTTGTGGGTTGCCTGCTCCGAGAGAAAAACTGACACTTGTCATTTGAGAGCAACCCACCTCATTGAAGACACTGAAGAACCTATGTGAGGAAAACCACCAGCCTGAGTAGTTGAGCATTTCTGAGGAAGTCAGTTCGAGTGATCCGAAGCTTTTTACTCTTGAAGACTGTGATCTTCCAGTCGGTGTAGAAGTCTTCAGTCTAAGGAAGTCAAGATGCAATCGTGACTTCCCGGAGTGACTGAGTCTGTGAAGGTTTCGGGAGTCTACCTTGAAGACTCACCTGAGTTATTGGACGAAGTCTGAGGACTCTAGTTCAAGGAGAACAAGGTGAAGACTATGTCTTCTGAGTTGAATCTCAGCATCTCCAACCAGACGTAGAGTTGTCACAGCAACTTGAACTGGTCTACCAAACCGAAGTCTTCAAACACTGGTTATCTCTTCAACCTATTAAGCTTCCGTACTTGCTATGTTGACTTCTTCTGCTTCAGTACTCCCTCTGCTCTAAGTCTTCATACTCTGCATCTGAGGCACTTCTGCTTATCTTATTTGAGTTATCTCTATTGCATTGTGATGAGCTGCCCTAATGATTACATTCTGTGAAGGTTTATTTCTTCATAATTTTGGTTACTTCTTCAGCTTCGTATTGCTTCAATCCTGAAGAAAACCAAAATCTGATAGTAAAATTGAAAATCTCCCATTCACCCCCCTCTGGTCGATATATTGCACTTTCAATTGGTATCAGAGCAAGGTACTCCCTTGTTCTGTGTGATTCGGTTTAACCACCTGGAGTTTTAGTTATGTCGACCTCAGGTACAATGAGAATTCCTCAAACTGCCCCATCTTCGACGGGACAGACTATCCATACTGGAAGAACAAGATGAGGATGCATCTTGAAGCCATTGACAAGGATCTGTGGGATATTGTTGATCAAGGAATACCTGACGCAAATCTGATGACTGCTCCTGAAGTTGTCAAGAAGAACTGGCAGCTTGATGCAAAAGCTCGAAGCATCATTGGTGGTCATCTTAACAAGGCTCAGTTCAACCGTATCAGTGGTCTGGATACTGAAAAGAAGATATGGACAAGACTGTCAAAAGTCAATGAAGGAGTCTCTGCTCAATGAGACTCACGAGTTGATACACTCCGCAGTCTTTTCAACAGGTTCAAGAGGCTGGACAACGAGCACGTGCATCAAACCTTTGATAGACTCACTGACATATCCAATGAACTTCAAGGACTGGGTGCCGCTGATATCACAGATCATGAGGTTGTGAAGAAACTACTGAGTTCACTGGATGACTCATTTGAGTTCCTATCGCTGATGATTCAAGAAATGCCTGACTTCAATACTCTGGATCCAGCTGACATTCTCGAGCGCCTCAATGCTCATGAACTGAAGCTCTCTGAAAAACAAGATTTGTACAGGTCCGCGCGCTAAAAGCTAGAGCACGAAGAGTGTCCTCTGATGAAGATTCTGAAGCTGATACTGATGATCCTGAAACCCTCAGCCGGGAACTTGCTCTCCTCACCAGAAAGTTCCAAAGATTCACGAAGAAGAATAACCTCGGAAATTCCTCAAGATCTTCCTCAAGAAAAAGCAAAGATGATGACTCTGTCGAAGCAACAAAGAGAGTCTACCACAAGTGCAAGAAACCTGGGAATTACATAGCTGAGTGTCCTCTATGGGAAAAAGAAGCTAGACTGAAGAAGAAGAAGGGGAAAGATGACAGTTCTGATGAAAATACAAAGAATAAATCCTCAAGATCCTCGAAGTCTACTGGATACAGGAATAGCAATTCCCGTAAGGCCCGGGCATATCTCGGCAAAGAATTCGACTCTGAAGAATCTGGTTCCAACCCTGATGCTGAGAAAGAAGAATCTGAAGAATCTAAGGGTGTGGCCGGTCTGGCTCTTGCCACGTCGCTTGTCTCCAAGTCAATCTTCAGCACTGAGGAATCTCTGTGCCTAGTTCTTCAATGTCTTCAGACTCTGTTATTTCTGTTGCTTCTGCGGTATCTAACCCCTCATCTGAGGATACCATAGACATTATTGAAGAAAATGCTAGGTTGAAGAGTCTACTAGAAACCGGCATGTTCAACTGTCTGAAAGGACATCAGACCCTTTGTGACATCCTCAAGAAACAGATCCTCAACAGGAACCCGAGGAAAGAAGGTGTCCCATTCACTCGTAAACTCAACCCTGATGGGTCTTACGGGAAACCTGAACAATATCCAGAGACCACTTGGGTTCGAGCAAAGATGCCTCCTCCTGATCCCTATACTTTATCTGGTTATGATACTGTTTCTTCAGATGTGATGATTGAGTATTTTGACTGAAACTATAAACTGTTTAAGGATGTTAATGGTGAGGTATTCGCCTGATACATCGGAACTAACTGCAGGAACGGTCCTCCAGTTAAGCAGATCTGGGTTCAGAAGGACCTCATCACTAACCTTCCGGTGAATGCAGATGAAAATGAGCTGAGGGTATCATCGTCTGAGGAAGATACCTCAAATGGAAATGATTATCGTCATGTATCAGCTAACCATTTTGTTCACAGGGAAGCACCTCATAAGAATGCTTACTCATTTGCTTATCCTAATACCACCATCACACGTCCCATTATGTCTCATCGCCCTCATCAGTCCTCATATTCCTCAAAACCACCCATTAAAATGTGGGTGGTTAAGAAGAACTGATCATCTTTGCAGGGACATGTCCTGTGGCAATCATAAATTTCTCAGATCATATGCCCAGGACAACATCATTTGAGTCAGTTGAAGGATATTTATATTGTTTGGTTTCATTGAATCAATCCTGAGGAAATTCCTGAGGAATTAATTCTGAGGAACCATAAAATCCTCAAACTGAGACTGGCTCATAACTTGTTGTATGAGATACTAATTCCGTTGCAGGGAAAGACTGAATGGGTGATGGACAGTGGATGCACAAATCACATGACTGGTGACAGAAGTCTTCTTATGGAATCATCTCTGAGTCCTTCTTCAAAGAAAACCATCACCTTCGCCGATAAAGGTAAAAGTAAGGTATTGGGTCTCGGCAGAGTAGCTATCTCTCGAGACCAACACATTGATAATGTCATGCTTGTTGAATCCCTTGGATACAACTTGATGTCTGTATCTATGCTACATGATCTTGATCTCGTTGTTATCTTCGGAAAATATGGTTGTGTTGTCTATATGGTTAGCGATAACTCCATTGTATTTAGTGGAGTTAGGAAAGATTATCTGTATATTGTAGATTTCTCTGAAGGTCCTCAGGTCGCTACATGCCTCATGGCACGAGCCTCAGAGTGCTGGCTATGGCATCGAAGACTCGGCCACGCTGGAATGAGGAATCTCCAGAAGCTGGTACTGAAGAAACATGTCCTCAGAATTGAGGAAATCAGATTCACAAAGGACTGGCTGTGTGGTGCTTGCGAAGCTGGAAAGATGACCAAGGCCAAGCATCCTGCCAAGACCATCATGACTACTACTTGTCCTCTTGAGCTTCTTCATATGGACCTATTCGGTCCTCCTAAGTACTCAAGCTTCGAAGGAAATTGCTATGGTCTTGTTATTGTTGATGACTTCTCACGTTACACTTGGGTGCATTTCCTCACTTTTAAGTCAGAAACCCAAGTTGTCTTCAAACGCTTCGCCAAGCGCGTCATGAACAACTACAGCCTAAAGATCAAGCACATTCGAAGCGACAACGGCACCGAATTCAAGAACTCTGGCGTACAGGAATTCCTCGATGAGATGGGCATCACTCATGAGTTCTCGGCTCCATACACTCCTCAGCAAAATGGAGTCGTTGAAAGGAAGAAACGAACCCTCATCGAGATGGCTCGAACGATGCTTGCTGAATACAACACGCCTCTCATATAGTGGGATGAAGCAATCAACACTGCCTACCACATCGTCAATCGGGTGTATCTTCATAAGTTCCTCAAGAAAACTTCATACGAGCTAATGGTTGGTAAGAAACCAAATGTAAGTTACTTCAAGGTCTTCGGCGCACCTTTTTGGATCCGTGAGCCTCATCATCAATCTAAATTTGAGCCTAAATCATATGAAGGCTTCACGATTGGCTATGGCCTCGAATCGCACACCTACAAAGTATTGAACAAAAATCATCATAAAATTGTTGAAACTGTAGACGTGCGTTTTGATTAATCTGATGGCTCCCAAAGAGAGCACCTGCCACATGATTTAGATGAAGCTCCACCTGAAGAACAGATCAAGAAGATGGATGTTGGTGATATCATTCCTGTGGATCGTCCTGAATAAACACACATACCTCCTGCTCCTGAAGAACATCCAAATCCTGATGCAAATAATCCTGATGACGATCCTGATCCTGAGGCTCCTGATACCCCTGAAGCTCCTGAAGCACCTGAAGCAGATGAAAATGAATCTGATAGCAGTGACGATGATGCGCCTCAAGATAATCCTCCTCGTCTTCCTCGCGTGGCGAATGAAGTTCAAGTGGACAAAATCCTCGCCAACGTCAATCTACAAGGTCCTCTTACTCGTGCAAGAGCTAATCGTATAGCTAACTTTTGTGGGAATTTCTCAGTTGTATCAATTTTAGAGCCCACCAAAGTGACCGAGGCATTCCAAGAAGCGGAATGGATTCAGGCGATGCAAGATGAACTTTTTCAGTTCAAACTGAATGATGTTTAGGAACTAGTCAAACATCCTGATCCTCGAATTCACAATGTCATCGGCACGAAGTGGATCTACCACAACAAACTCGATGAAGATGGACAAGTCATCAGAAACAAAGCTCGTCTCGTAGCACAAGGATACACACAAGTCGAGGGGATCGACTTCGGTGAAACCTTCGCTCATGTTGCTAGACTTGAGTCCATTCGTATTATGCTTGCATTCGCTAACCATCATAATATCAAGTTATATCAAATGGATGTGAAAAGTGCTTTCCTCAATGGTAATATCGAGGAAGAAGTATATGTTGCTCAACCCCCAGGCTTTGAAGACGCAAAGAAACCTGATATGGTGTACAGATTGAAGAAAGCCCTCTATGGACTGAAGCAAGCCACTCGGGCTTGGTATGACACACTAAGGGACTTCCTCATCATCAAGGGCTTCAAATCTGGTTCCCTCGATCCAACTCTTTTCACAAAACGATATGATGATGCATTATGCATATGTCAAATTTATGTTGATGACATTATATTTGGATGCGCTAACAAGAAATACAGTGAAGAATTTGCATTCTTGATGAGTGAACAGTATCAGATGTCCATGATGGGCGAACTGAAGTTCTTCTTGGGGATTCAAATTCGTCAACAACGCAACGACATCTTCATCTCTCAGGAGAAGTACCTCAAAGAGTGCCTGAAGAAATTCAGGATGCAAGACTGCAAGGGTATCAAGACACCGATGCCTACAAATGGACAACTTGGCCCTGATGAAAATGGCAAGGACTACGATAAAAAGGTATACCGCTCCATGATAGGTTCTCTGCTATATCTATGTGCATCTAGGCCTGATATAATTTTGAGCGTTTGCATGTGTGCCCGATTCCAAGAGGCACCTAAGGAATCGCATCACCAAGCGGTGAAACGAATTCTTCGATATTTGGCTCACACCCCGTCGCTAGGCTTATGGTATCCAAAAGGCACACAACTGGATCTCGTTGGGTACTCAGACTCAGATTATGCTGGAGATCGAGTGGATCGGAAGTCTTCCTCAGGAACATGTCATTTCCTCGGTAGTTCTCTGGTGTGCTGGTCATCGAAGAAGCAGAACTGCGTCTCCCTCTCCACTGCTGAAGCTGAATACATTGCTGCTGGTGCTAGCTGCTCACAGCTTCTTTGGATGAAGCAAACTCTGAAGGACTACGGCATCAACCTGAAGAAAGTACCACTACTATGTGACAATGAGAGTGCCATCAAGATCTCTCAAAACCCAGTACAGAACTCGAGGAGGAAGCACATTGAGATTCGGTATCACTCTCTTCGGGATCATGTATTGAAGGAAGACATCGTCATCAGCCACGTGAAGACTGAAGACCAACTTGCTAATATATTCACTAAGCCTTTGGATGAGAAACGATTTAGCACTTTGAGGTGTGAGCTAAATATCTTAGATTCCTCAAACATCCAGTGAATGGACACACATCCTAACGCTTAAACAATATTGAAGAATCCTGATGTACAACACACAATGCGTCGTACTCCTCAAATCATGAGGAACCACCTTGCTAAGTGTGAAGAAATTAATGTGGAATTGACTCAAGATCCATACGAAAAGTGTATGGTATCAAGTGTCTCATTCCCTATAAGGTGGGTAGCGCCACCGCCCAAATTTCACAGGATCTGTTGTTCCTCAGTTTCCTCGGTTAAAGTCTTCATTGCTGATGATTACCATGTTTGTCCTAAACAACATTCACCTATAGTTTTTGTTCTTCAAGATTTGCTTCTTCAACTAGGTGAATGTGATCGGACCCGTCCCTCTGTTCTCACTTATCTATTCTTTCTATCTCATATGCGTTCATCTGGAAATCATGTATTACTCAGCCTGAGACCATTAGTCATCATCCTCAGCCTGAGACCATTTCTCTTAATCCTCAGCCTTTGTCCTCAAGCTCCTTGAGGATTATCAGTCACGATGTTCTTCAATTTCTTGCGATTTTACCGCACGTCGTGCTTATCCACAATTATAATATCCGCTGAGGATCCCAACAATCAGGGGCAATCTGGTCCACAAATTTCGCAACCCCTCAGCTTTCACCCCTCTATAAATAGCCCTCTACCCCACGGTCATTTTCCCTCAGCTTTCACCCCTCTATAAATAGCCCTCTACCCCTCTATAAATCTTGATATACTGTTTCTCAAGATTTTCAAAAAGTTTTTGCAAAGAAAAATCAAGCTTAAAGTTTGCAAAATGAAGAAAAGGCAAAACAGGACAGAATCTGTGAAAAACAGACCAGCAGGTAGTAAAGAATTTTTTAGGGATACTTCTGCCACTCAAATCAAAAAACTCAGAACAGAAGAAAGTTCTGTAATTGTATAGAGAATTCTGTGTAAAAATTTCAGCTCAAAAAGATGAACTTGGATGTTTCTGTGATTTTTCTAGTCACGAGGACAGAATCTGTTTTCTGGACAGCATGTCACAACTTTCACTTCCCTTGTCATATGAGGCTATAAATGGCACAAAGCTTGAAAAGTAAAGATACAATGATGTTGCTACAGTAGTAAAAATCATTAAGACCACTAAAAACAGATGAAAAACAAAAAGGAAAACCTAAATTCGTTGCGGCCTGCCTCCCGAAAGCGCCTTCTTTTATGCCTTTAAGCTAGGCATGAAGATTATAGAAGATGCTCTTCACAAGAATAAGAATTTTAAAGCAAAAGAGAGCATCCAGAAGAAAATATGAAATACATTTATGCCTAACCCACTTCCTATGCATAGGCATATTGCAATAGAATAATTCATTGAAGCACAAAGCAATAAGCATAGGAAGGCAAAACAAGTGCAACTTCAAAACCTTCAACATAAAGAGAGGGATATTGATATTATTGAAATATCTATGAGCATATGTTCCCTTCTCATAATAATTTTCAGTGGGATAATGAATAAACTCAACAATATAAGTATCACATAAAAAATTATTACCATGGTCCACAAGCATAGAAAATTTGTTACTCTCCACATAAGCAAAATCCTTCACATTAGTAATAGTGGGAGAAAACTCAAGAAAATAGCTATCACATGAATCATTCTTATCATGATAAACTTCCAAACATTCATTCTTTATAGCATAAGTGTCATCACAATAATCATCATATATAGGAAGCAAAGTATCATCAAAATAAATTTCCTCATCAAAACTTGGGGGGCTAAAAAGACCATCTTCATAAAACGTAGCATCCCCAAGATTATGGTTTTGCGTATCATTAGTATCAAAAGTATTCAAAGAAGACATGCTAATAACATTACTACTATCATGAGTGTTTTTCAAATAATAAATCTCCATAGGATTTTTGATCTCCTCCTCAAACACTTCATGTCCTAACTCAAGATAGAGCTCATAAAGCTCTCTCATAATTTTATTGTTGTTTTCCATAAAGCCTAACTAGTGAAAATAAAAACAAGAAACAAAAAGAATTAATTGCAAGATCAAAAGATATACCTTCAAAGCTTACCTCCCCGGCAATGGCGCCAGAAATAGCTTGATGTCTACGCACGCTTCTTTCTTGTAGACTACGTTGGGCCTCCAAGCACAGAGGTTTGTAGGACAACAGCAATTTCCCTCAAGTGGATGACCTAAGGTTTATCGAACTCAGGGAAGTAGAGGTTGAAGATGGTCTCTCTCAAGAAACCTTGCAATTAAGATACAAGAAGTCTCTTGTGTCCCCAACACACCTAACACAACTAGGAGTTGTATAGGTGCACTAGTTTGGCGAAGAGATGGTAAAATATAGGTGATAGGTGCGGCAAAACAAATTAATATAAATCTGTAATAAAAAGTGCAGCAAGAAAACAAGTGGTAAACGTGAGGACAAACGATATTGCAATGGTGGAAACAAGGCCTAGGCTTCATACTTTCACTAGTGGCAACTCCCAACAACATTAACATAGTCTAATCACATGATATTCCTCATAAAACATGCAATGGAGACGTACTTGGAGGTCAATTCTTTGTGGTCAAGAGAGGACGAGAATTGTGTAGGGCTAAAAAAGCACACCTCAGAGTTCGTAGTTCTCATCTATGGATTTCCCAATGTCACCGCAGCCATCCAAAGAGAGTACCACAATCACCACAACATATCTAAAGGATATTCAAAGACAAGCACTAAGAGACTGTCAATCTTCAATCCACACACATAAGAGGAAATCACTCATGAAAATATTCTTCTAACCCATGTCCAATAGATCGTTGTCACCATGGTCTCGGGGATTATACTAGATAACATCAAGTGAGTACATCAATCCAATACATAGAAGAAGGGGAAACATCACGGGATCATCCTAGATTAACATAGCCTATGATCACAATCAAGATCAAATCATGGGAGAGAGAGAAGACCAGTCACCTAGGCGGCCTCCCGGCGCGGCCAAGCCCTGGGTCGCGCTCACTGGACGCCTAGGCACCAGGTGGGGCCCCTCTGGCCCCCCTTCGGGCGTAAGGAAGCTTCTGGAACGCTGATTTTTTATATATTTTTCCCGGAATTTTCTGAGCACTTTTAATAATGAGAAAACCTAAAATACAAAAACAGCAGAAAACAGAAACTAACACTGTGGGTGCACTGAGTTAATAGGTTAGTCCAAATATGATCAAAAGGGTATGGAAGGTCATCAATATCATAGCAATATCACACAAAACATGCATGGAGCAAGCAGAATTTATAGATACGTTTTGGACATATCAGCGGCCTACGGCGATGGACTCGACAGGGGTGAGAGGGAGACGGAGGAGGAGCTCACAGGGGTGTATCGAGGAGCTGCCGGAGCAGCGGTGGGGATGGCCGCGACGCGGTGGCCGTGGGAATGAAAGGGCGGCCGAGGCCAGCAATCTTCAGGGCAGTAGAGGCCGGGCAGCTGTGGCCTGCGTGGCCACGCAGGTGAGCGCGGACGACCTCGAGGGAGATGCGCTAGAGGTCGTGGAGGCATCCATGGCGGCCCCGTGCACCGGCGACCGTGGCGACTAGGGTTCGTCGTGGCCACGCGGAGAGGAGACGGATGATGAATCGCCGCCATGGAGGGGTACCTCCGTCGAGAGAGGTGTCGCAGGGGCGAGCGTGGTAGCCGGGAAGGCTGACGGCGCCCGAAATCGGCCGGTGGCCACGTTGCCAGGAGGAGGCACGGTGTGACGCCCCTAAAATCAATCCTTCTACAGTAATCATACACGCATGGTACACGGCTGAGATTAGGGTGCGACGGTGAGAATATCACAGAACAACACTAAACACAAAAGGATAAACCAATATGTTACAAGATAAGGGGTCGCAAGGACCCGAATACATAACTTATACAAGCCATAATATCTGAGGACAGACATAGTTAGTCAAGTTTGGCCTTAAGAAGGCTAGCACAAATAACATCAGAGATACAGATCGAAAAGGCAAGGCCTCCTACCTGGGAGCCTCCGAAACTACTCCTGGTCCTGGTCAGCCAGGGTCTCGACGTAGTAGTAGGCACCTCCGGGGAACTCCTGCTCCTGGGCTCAACATCGACTGCAGCGGCCGACCACGCAAAACAAAAAGGGGGAAATAAAGCAAGGGTGAGTATCTAGTATACCCGCGAGTCTTACGTACGCTACTAAGCATTTATGCATTTGTATCAAATGGAAAGGGGAGGTTGTATATAGTGGACTGCAAGGTAGAAATTAGAATAAGGTTAAGAAGCTAGGCCTATCGAAGACTAGCATCTTCCGAGGATGTCTTGCAGCACAAGAAGAGAACAACCAACAGTTCATATAAAGCATAAAGTAACAATGAAGCAGAAGTTGCTGCTGCATTGTAGAATAGTAAGTTGTAATATTTAATAATAATAATGCCTCCGAGTTCCCTTCCTCGACTTCCCTGCGAGGAAGAAGACCCGAAACCATACAGTTTAATAGTAGTAGTTTGTAGTGGTAAGATCCAGCTTCAGCATAAAGCGTCCTTGTACCGTGGACACGGCTATTCGAATAGATTAAACTCTTTGCAGAGGTGCACTACTGTTCAGCCTGCACGCTCGGATCTCCAGGGTGGCGGGCACCTTGTTAGGGAACTCTCCACCAAAGCTATCCGACACGGCACAGCCCATCCTAGGCTCAACAGAGAGGTCATCCGCCGGACTATATCCTATGCGATCAGGGGTCTAGGAACCCTCACCCGTGACGCTCCTGCACGGTGCGTGGCTGGTCGGTGAAGCAAAAGCAAATCCAAATACACACTGCTCGAGCGAAGAAGACACCACTTCCCGGCGCAGGCCGCGGTACTGCTGACGTCTGAAGAGCTTTCAGACAAACTACGATGCAGGGGAGCCCATAACTCCTTATCCCACGTGAAGGTAGTGCGTACAGACCAATGAGCCTCTCAAGTCATCCACCGAACCATTTAGCGTTTTAATAGTATCTCGCAGACAACCGTTATCGCTGTCTGACTAACAACACAACGGACAACGAACAACAACAAGGTCCACCAGTAACGTCGGGGCCTGCCCTGTCGTCCCGTCAAAGCGCGCGGTTACGAACAAGGTGAACCATCTCCTTACCTTGTCTCGCGTGTGCTCTTGGTAGAGCTCGACTTTGCGTGGTTCGGTAACTCTTCCGAGATACGAGCAGGGGCCAAGCATGCCATTAACGTCGGTCGTACCATCCCTGTTGTTCTCGATGCAATAGCGCTCGCGGGCACCGTTGGGTCACCCGACATCTTACCTTAAGGACAACCATTGTTCAGGACCCTAGGGCCTTGGACGGTGTCTGCATTGTACCGTACCTGTGCAGTTATATATATATATATATATATATATATATATATATATATATATATATATTGTTTCCGCGTTCACTCCCAGAGTGATCACGGCCCGCTATCTAATCCTAGTTGACTAACAAAGCGCAGGACTCACTGCTTAATATAATATATGTAATTATAGGAATCATAGGGTAAAGGAAGGTACATCAAGGGGCGAAAAAAATAGGCTATTGATACGTCCAAAACGTATCTATAATTTCTGCTTGCTCCATGCATGTTTTGTGTGATATTGCTATGATCTAGATACACTTTTGATCATATTTGGACTAACCTATTAACTCAGTGCACCCCAATGCCAGTTCCTGTTTTCTGTTGTTTTTCTATTTCAGTTTTCTCCCATATAAAAAGTGCCAGAAAAATTCGGGAAAATTCAGATAAAAAATCAGCGTGACGGTAGCTTCGAGAAGAGCCCGGGAGGAGCCAGAGGGGAGCCAGGGGGGCCCAGGCGGTCACCCGGCACGACCCCACCCCTGGCCGCGCCAGGGGGGCGCCTGGGGCCCCTGGCCCACCTCTGGCTTCCCCCTTTTCTCCTATTTATCCCCTGTCACGGGAAAACCCCAGAGAGAGAACCCTATTCCGCGAACTCGCCTCTGTTCCGCCGCCGCCGCGCTTCCGAAGATCAGGAGCACCAGAAGACCTCTTCCCGGCACCCTGCCGGAGGGAGGATTGACCTCCGGGAGTCTCCTCTCCACCATGGATTCTCCCCGGATGTCTCGTGAGTAGTTTTCCTTGGACTATGGGTCCGTGATCAGTAGCTATGTGATTTTCTCCTCCCCTATTTGATCTTCATTGTTTAGACCTCGTGAGCTGCCCAACATGATCGAGGCACCTTTGTCATATTTCTGCTATTGCTATGTTGAGTTTGATAGGATCTGATGGATTATGAGATTATGTTCAGATTGTGATAGAGTAATATATTTGGTTTTTATCTCTTATATTTTTGTTCCCAAGTAATTCTTGCATGTTCCCTGTTGCTGTTTATTGCTTTGGCCAAGTAGTAGGTAGTGACTCCAAGAGGGAGCGTTGTGCTAGATTGTGGGTTCATGCCCCCCGATGACACGCTTGAGTGACAGAAACATGAGTCTAGGGGATGTGCTGTTGCCACAAGGGGGAAAACAACGGTGCTTGTAACCGCGGTTACAAGGATTTTTTACTTTACACAGAGTTCTCTTTAATGCAGTTGTCTGTTGCTTTGGGTTTACACTTTGGGTGGGGCTCGCAACTTAATACCAGCGAGATGTTCTGGATAGATATCTCAAGGTGGATGATTAGTTGTAGATTCAGATGGATTTCGGTCTACTTACCTTGGCGTACTGCCTGTGCTTTTGAACCTCTTCCTTTCTTTTGTAGCATAGTTAGCATTACGGTGCGTTCATAATCCTGTCAATTGCCTTTCTGTAATTTGTTTACCTCGCATAGTAATTTTATCGTCTGTTGGGAGAGAGACATCACTAGCGAATATCAAGTATCCCGGTCCATATCCTTATCATTGTTTCCACGCTATATTTAGTTTTCTGAATTTACTTTCAAGTTTCTATTATTATCCCTTGCGTTTTGTCCTTTGTAAACAACAAGACCGGAGAGATTGACAACCTCTCTGAACTTCGTTGGGAACAAAGTTTTTGTTGTCTGTGTGCAGGTCCGCGTCAGTTGCGCCGCTGACACCTACTTATCATCTCTGGAGTCCTACTGGAGACAAACCTTGGTATCTTTACCGAGGAAAATTTGCTGATGTGCTGCATCACTCCTTCCACTTGGGGCTCACCAACGAAGGGCGAGAAGACTACACCAGTCAACCCTCGCGCCATCAAGCAAATTTCTGGCGCCGTTGCCGGGGACTCCATGTGCTAAGATAGGGGAGTTGCACACTACCCTTTACCTTTGTTTTTTAGTCTTGTTAGTTTATCTTTCAGTTTTTATCTTTGTGTCTTTTATCAAAAACTACAAAAAAAATCTGCCACACTTGCTGCTACTATGGGTTCCACTGAAAACACCAAGTTGTGTGACTTCACTAGTCACAACAACCAAGAATTTATCTGGACTCCCATTGCCACACCTTCCACTCCAGCTACCTCTTATGAAATTAAACCTGCTTTGGTAAACCTTGTTATGAGAGATCAATTCTCTGGTGCTGGAGATGATGCTGCTTTACACTTGAATAATTTTGTTGAATTATGTGATATGCAAAAGTATAAGGAACTAGAAGGTGATGTTGTTAAGTTCAAGCTCTTTCCCTTCTCTTTAAGGGGAGATACTAAAATCTGGTTTCAATCTTTTCCTAGAAATAGCATAGATTCTTGGGATAAGTGCACAGATGATTTTATAGGGAAGTACTACCCTCCTGCTAAGATTATCCAATTGAGGAGTAATATTATGAATTTTAAGCAATTGGATAATGAACACGTTGCCCAAGCTTGGGAACGGATGAAATCTCTTGTTAAGAAATGCCCTACACATGGTTTGACTACCTCGATGGTTATCCAGACTTTTTATGCAGGCTTGAACTTTACCTTGCGAAACCTGTTAGATTCGGCCGCGGGAGGAACCTTTATGTCAACTACACTTGGTGCTGCCACGAAGCTTCTCGATGAAATGATGACCAATTATTCCCAATGGCACACCGAACGCGCTCCAACAGGTAGGAAGGTAAATTCTGTCGAGGAAATTACCTCCCTCAATGAAAAAGTTGACTTAATTATGTCTCTACTTACCAAGCAACCCTCTATTGATCCTAATGATGTTCCTTTAAATTCTTTGGTTGCTCAAGAACAAGTAGATGTGAATTTTTTTGCTAGAAACAACTTCAACAGCAATGCTTATAGGGGAAATTTATCTAGAAATCCTAGACCGTTTCCATCCAACTATGGGAACAACAACACCTATCCTAGCAACAAGAACCCCTCTTCTGAATTAGAAAGCATGCTTAGAAACTTTATCACTACCCAAAAAGCCTTCATAAAAAATGTAGAAGAGAAATTATATAAAATAGATAATCTCTCTTTGAAGGTAGAAAGCTTAGCCCTTGATATTGAGATGCTCAAAATTAGAACCTCCCCCCTTGAGGAGAATAAGGCCACTCCTATTAATGCTATCCAGTTACAAATCAATGAAAACATTAGGATGATGGCTAAACTTAAAGAAAGATGGGCTAGCGAAAAAGAGGAAGAGGATAGAATTAAGAGCCTTCCTACAAACCACACACACACAGTTGCCACTATGCAAATTGTTGAGGACACTCAAAGTATTAGCACCCAATGCACTCCTAGTCCCGTTGGACCTATTAATGGTGATGCTAGTACCTCAACCATAGATAAAGAAACTCCTATGAACATAGAGGGTTTCAAACAAGTGAGCCTAGATGACACTACTACCACCTGTGATAGTAGTGATATTGATTTTGATAGTTGTACCCTCTCAGAAGTTATCAGTTTACTACACAAAATGTCTAGAGACCCCCACACTAGCACACTTAATCTTGCCTTCACGGAGCATATCACAAATGCTCTCATCAAAGCTAGGGAGGAGAAGCTTAGAGTAGAAGCCTCCATACCTAGGAAGCTAGAGGATGGTTGGGACCCTATGATCAAAATTAAACTAAATAACTTCTCTTGCTATGCTTTATGTGATGTTGGAGCTAGTACCTCCGTTATGCCCAAAAGAATATTTGATATGTTTGAATTGAAACCTTTTGAGTCTTGTTCTTTTGGTGTTCATCTTGCTGATTCTTCCGTAAAGAAACCTTTAGGGAAGATCGACGATGTTCTTATCATTGTCAATGACAACTATGTTCCTGTTGATTTTATTGTTATGGATATAGAGTGTGAACCTTTATGTCCAATTATTTTGGGACGTCCTTTTCTTCGCACTGTTGATGCGGTTATTGACATGAAAGAGGGGAATATAAAATTCCAATTCCCATTTAAAAAGGGGATGGAACACATCCCTAGAAAGAAAATCAAGTTACCTTTTGAGTCCGTACTCGGGCTAGTTATTCTCTTTCTCTTGATAAAACTTGATTCTTCTTTTGCATTAAGCCTAGCTAATGGCTTAAAGAAGCGCTTTCGGGAGGCAGCCCGCAACGAATTTAGGAGTTTTATTTTTGCTTTTGTTGTGTCTTGATGATTGTTAATTCTGTAGCAACATCATTGTATCTTTATTTTTGAGCTTTGTGCCAAGTTATAGCCTCTTACGGCAAGGGAAGTAAAAGTTGTGACATGCTGTGCAGAAAACAGATTCTGTCCTCGTGACCAGAAACATTCCAGAAAAATCCCAGTTCATCTTTTTGAGCTGAAATTTTTACACAGTATGCTCTATACAATTAAGAAACTTCCGTATGTTCTGAGTTTTTTTATTTGAGTTGCATAAGAACGACTAAAAAATTATTTACTATCTGTTGTTCTTTTTTTCACAGATTCTGCCACGTTTTGTCTCTCCTAACTTTTGCAAACCTTAAGCTTGATTTTTCTTTGCAAAAACTTTTTGGCACTCTTGAGAAACAGTAGCTCTTCAAGAATATCGTTTTATCCAGTGGGGAAAAATTATTTATTAAGGGTACTAACATCTCTAATCAGCTTGTGATGAGTTATGTATGAAGGGAGTTTTCAAGTGTGCGATGGAAGATGATGAAAGAAGATCCAGGAGTGTCAAGCGCTCAAGCTTGGGGATGGCCCCATGCATCCCCAATAAATATTCAAGGAGACTCAAGCGTCTAAGCTTGGGGATGCCCCCATGCATCCCCTTCTCCATCAACAATTATCAGTTCGTCCTTCGTCTCACTATATTTTTATCACTTCATGCGTTATGTGCTATGCTTGGAGCGTCTCGCTCTTAGGTTTTATTTTTAGTTTTCTTTAGCTTTGCTTTCTGTTCATAACAAGTTAGATCCTTTCTTACTTTGTGTGGGAGAGAAACACGCTCCACTTTCAAAATTTAGAACACATCATAGGATTTTTCTTGCCTATCTTTTTGCACTTGTGTGTTCTTTATCTTTTCATAGCTACTGCCATGTTTAGTCTTAGTTTTAGTTTGTCTTTAGCAAGAGCCTTGGATTTTGTTTTAGTTTGTTTCTAGAACTCTCTTTAGTTTTCATGTTTATATTGTTAAGAGAGTTGGTTGTTGCACTGAGTTGTGTCTTGTCTTGAAAGTAGGTAATTGAGGTTGCTATTTAATTTTAGTAGTAGCCTGCAATAGTTTTCAGGTATTGATGTGAGTAATGTTTGAACTTTTGGTGTCAAGAGCTCTTTCCTATTAGTGATAGGTTTCGTATTTTGGGCAATCCGTGTTTATTTTCAAAACCTACAAAACTAGTTGAGAACTCTAGCTACTAGATGGATCACTACTCTTCTGAGGAGTCGAATATTAGAGTACACTCACGTACCATGACTCGAGGATGCGCAAGGATAACCAAACCCCCATACACTCATCCTCGGGGTACTTGTCTCTTTGTGAACCTTCTTACTAGATTGAGAGTTACCGATAATAAGTGCATGAGTACTTCGGACTAATGTAAGTATTGAGAGTTGACACTTCCACCTTCCCATATTTTGCTAGCCTTTCCCGTGCCGTGCATTGCCTTCTTCTCACTCCAAGAGTTGGTGTCCACCTTCGCCGGTACTTCCAAACCCTTGGCATGATACGCTCTGTCATCATAAGCCTCCTTATATCTTCCCTCAAAACAGCCACCATACCTACCTATCAAGGTATTTCCATAGCCTTTCCTAGTTACATTGCCATGCAACTTCCACCTCTTCATGACTTGATCTTCATGTCATACATGTTCCTGCTACACTGGCAGCGGCATACATTGCATACATCATGATAGTTACATCTTCTTTATGATTTTGAGTACCTTGTAAAGTGTGAAGATTTCCTATACCTTCTTGTAAAATAGAGTGTTTCCCTTAAGTGAGGAAAAGATCCTAAAGTGGACACATTAAAAGATCCCAAAGAGGACAAATGAGAGTTAAATAGAAAGAGCCTTTGAGGCCACCAAAAAAATACAAAAAATAGAAAAAAAGAGAAAAAAGAAATAAAAAGAGAGAAAGGGGCAACACTACTATCCTTTTGAGAGATCCACACTAGTACTCCCTTTATATCCTTGTACTCCATAGAGATGATCATTATGCATATAGCTATGTGGGGACCTTCACACTATATAACTTGGCTTGCATATTCCAAGGATGAGCCTCCTCAAAAGAGCTCTAGGTCTTCATGAGCGAGAAAGTTAGATGCACCCCCACTAGTTCCATTGGAGAGCTTCCTAGCTCGTATGTGCATCCGTTGCATGGCAATCCCTACTCCTCACATCATATCTATCATTTGGCATCTCTTGCCTATGATTGTCCTCATTGATGTGAGCCTTTCTCATCCTTTTTGTCTTCCTCCTCCACCATATTTCTCTCTTTGCCATCCTAAGTGTCAACTCTCGTGCTTACGCTCATCCATTGCATGAGTGCTCGAAATATCGAAAAGGAGTGGATCAAATTGACTTGTACCTGGCTAGTGGTCTGGGGACGAGTTAAGATAAGATTCCAAATAAGACCAAGTGTGAAACTTTAGTAGATTGAGTTCTCAACACAAAAATATTTTTTTCTCGTATTCCCTACCCCCATTCTTGCACGCAAACACCATTTGGAGACATTCGAGTCACGGACAGCGAGAGCTCTTGCACCTAATGTTCTTTTGTTACTTATTTCAATGCTAATATAGACTCTTGCCGGTTATGACTTGAATTGAATCTCTAACCTTGATTGCTTTACTTTTCAAAGTTCTTATATGGTTGCTAGCATGTCACCACAGAAATTATGTTGTTATCATTTACCTACTCGAGGACGAGCAGGAATTAAGCTTGGGGATGTTGATACGTCCAAAATGTATCTATAATTTCTGCTTGCTCCATGCATGTTTTGTGTGATATTGCTATGATCTAGATACACTTTCATACACTTTTGATCATATTTGGAGTAACCTATTAACTCAGTGCACCCCAATGCCAGTTCCTGTTTTCTGCTGTTTTTCTATTTCAGTTTTCCCCCGTATGAAAAGTGCCAGAAAAATTCGGGAAAATTCGGATAAAAATCAGCGTGACGGAAGCTTCGAGAAGAGCCTGAGAGGGGCCAGAGGGGAGCCAGGGGGGCCCAGGCGGCCACCCGGCGCGGCCTGACCCCTGGCCGCGCCAGGGGGCGCCTGGGGCCCCTGGCCCACCTCTGGCTGCCCCCTTTCGCCTATTTATCCCCCGTCACGGGAAAACCCCTGAGAGAGAACCCTATTCTGCAAACTCGCCTCTGTTCAGCCGCCGCCACGCTTCCGAAGATCGGGAGCACCAGAAGACCTCTTCCCGGCACCCTGCCGGAGGGAGGATTGACCTCCGGGGGTCTCCTCTCCACCATGGATGCTCCCCGGATGTCTCGTGAGTAGTTTTCCTTGGACTATGGGTCCGTGATCAGTAGCTATGTGATGTTCTCCTCCCCTCTTTGATCTTCATTGTTTAGACCTCGTGAGCTTCCCAACATGATCGAGGTACCTTTGTAATATTTATGCTATTGCTCTGTTGAGTTTGATAGGATCTGATGGATTATGAGATTATGTTCAGATTGTGATAGAGTAATATATTTGGTTTTTATCTCTTATATTTTTGTTTCTAAGTAATTCTTGCATGTTCCCCATTGCTGTTTATTGCTTTGGCCAAATAGTAGGTAGTGTAAGAGCAAGTTTTGCCCCCGAAGGTTTTGGACATTTTTGGACAAAGTAGAAGTGGAACTAATATTGTTTCCGAGTATGAACAGATACTTAGGTTCCGAAAGAATGGAGTTTGCAAGTTGAAGGTCGAAGGACAACTCACTGCAGCAAAGCTGCAGTCATCTACCGATATCTTTGAAGGAAGACGACCCATAAAAATGTTGTCGAAGAAAAAGTCTCTCTCGAGTAAAAGCGCAACGAGGAGAAAGTTGAAGCTGGTCGAAGACTTAGTCCTTTTACAAGTTTCTCTTTATTTTCTTGAGTCGTAGGAAAAATCGTACTATCAAGAGGGGTTTGCTAGTTGAGAACTTAGTCGAAGTGAATTTTCTCTGCTCAACCTAAACCCACAAAAGCCTACCGAGAGAAATCTTACTGAGTCGAGTGAATAGCTCGAAGGCAAAGTCATCGCACTTCGTGCCTTCGAGAGAGAACTCGTTCGGTAAGTCAGCTTACTTGTTCCTCAAGTAAAGTTGCGCAATGATTGTAATCCGACCGTTGTGGACACGCGTCAAGCTGTCACATCGGGTCACTTCAGTCATTTTACCCATCGGGATCGCCAACTATAAATACCCCGCACCTACTCGCCATTTCTGGTTGGCTGTTCCACTGAAGATTCTAAGATAGAAGTTTGTGAGCATCCCAAGAGAGATCCATCGAGAGAAAACCAAAGCCCAAGTCTTAGCTGAGTTGAGCAATTGACTGTGACTTAGGTCGAGATTAGCCGATCTTTTTATCTTGGAGAACTGCAAGTCTCCTAGACGGTTAGGCGTCGCCTGTCAAGCAGTTGAAGAGTAATTTTCACTCCTGAAGGAAGTTTGTAAAGGTCTCGGAGATGTCCTGAATCATCTAACACGAATGAAAACTGGACAAGCTCGAGGAGTTTGTTGAACTGGAGAATAGGACGGAGAGAGTTTTGCTCCAGGTGTTCAATCACCAGTCCCTCCAACCAGACGTAGCACTTTGCAGAGTGTGAACTGGTTTACCAAACATCGTCGTGTCAGGCTTGTTTTCCTTCAAGCATTTAAATTAAGTATTTACTTGTTGCCTGTTTGCCTTCGATGTTTTCCTTCGTCCCCAATCCTTTCGAGCCATGCATTACTTTCGATACTGTATTTCCTTGGAGATGCCTTAGTTCTTCGCAGTTTGCATGAATTCCTTCTAAGTTCGTTAGAATTTTTAGAAGTGATCATTCACCCCCTCCCCCTCTGATCATTCTTGAGCTTTCAATTGGTATCAGAGCTATGTACTCCCTACGTTCTGCGTATTTTGGTCTAACAACCTGGACTGTTGTCAAGAATGTCGTTTGCATCTGTTCGCTCGGGGGAACCAATTCCTATCTACAATGGGAAGGACTATCCCTATTGGAAGGACAAAATGAAGAGGCATATCATGGCTATCAACTATGCCGCTTGCGAAGTTGTCAAGAATGGTGTCACTGTCAAAGACAAAAATTCTATCACTCCTGAAGAGGCAAAGAAGATAGAGCTAGATGCTGAAGTCTGGGTCTTCATTACAAATCATCTGATTCCAGAGAAATATCATGAGGTCAAGAATATTTCTTCGGCCAAAGGTGTTTGGGACTATCTCGAGAAGATTGGTGAAGGTGTCTCTACTCAGAAAGATGCTCGTATTGACACCCTTCGAAGCAAGTTCTATCGTTTCAAGAGGCACGAGGGAGAAAAAGTTAGCTCCATATACAGCAGACTCACTGCGCTATCAAATGAACTGATTTCCCTCGGTGCCGAAGACATTACCAATCGGATTATTGTAAGAACTTTGCTCCGTTCCCTTGATGATTCCTTCGATCACATTGTGCTGATGATTAAGGAAAGGACTGATTTCAAGGATCTAGTTGCCGCTGATATTCTTGAGAGATTCAATACCTTCGAGATGGAAGAAGATGAAAAACGAGATGTTAATGGGACTCGAAGAAAATCTCATGCACTAAAGGCCAGAGCTTCACATCACTCCTCTCCTGAAGCTAGTTCTGAATCTAGTTGTGCCTCAGATGACCCCGAGAACATTGGAAAAGATCTGGCACTTATAATGAGAAGATTCAACCGCTTTCAGAGAAGGAACTCCTCTTCACCGAATAAAAACTACTCTTCAAGACATTCGAGCAATTCATCACAGCATCGATCATCATCCAGAAACTCTTCAGCGAAAGATAACTGGTGCTACAAGTGCAAGAAACCAGGTCACTTCATTGCTGATTGTCCTCTCTGGGAAATTGAACATAGATCAAAGCATTCTCACATCAACTCTTCGAGCAAGTCTCACAGATCGAGAAAAAACTATGAGTCGAAGAGATATGATTCAAAGGCCAGAAAAGACAAGAAAGACGGTTCTGATGATGACAAGAAGAAGAAGTATCACAAGCATCGAGAGAGTTCTTCCTCGAAATCACATTCCTCTCGACGAAAGAATTCCCACCGTGCCAAAGCCTATCTGGGTAAAGAGATGAACTCTGAAGATGAAGCATCTGGTTCCGAAGCTGAATCAAACCCAAGATCTGGTTCTGGTTCTGGTTCAGAATCTGATGGTGTTGCTGGTTTAGCATTTGCTTCGAGCAAGATTCAAGTTCATTCTTCACCAACCAAAGCAGCGAAGATGAATCTCCAGCTTACTGCTTCATGGCCAAGGCTAAGGTATCCTCATCAAATAATTCCTACGATACTTCTGATGGGTCTTCTTATGAAAGTAACTCTAGGATAAGCTATGCTAAACTTGCCAAAATTGCTTCTATCCAACAAGATGAGCTAGATTCTCTAAGTGAAACTATTCAAAAATCTGAGACTTTATTGATTGATGAGATTGAGAAAGGTCAAACTTTGACGAATGAGCATGCTGCTCTGAAGGAAAAGTATGATGAGCTTTCCTCTCGGCATGATCTTCTCTCAGTGGACTACGAGAAGCTAACCTATGAATTCCTTCAAAGGAAATTGGCTCTCGAGAAACTGAGAGAGGCTAATGAAGAGTTGGAAAGTGTCAATCTCACGCTCATGACTCAACAAGGATCAGAAGCTAAAAATGAATCTACTTCACCATGCTTAACTTGTTTGGAACAAAGTAAAATTGAGTCTATTTCTGAGAGATCGAAAGGAAAGCAACCTATTGTTATTGATGATACTAACCCCTCGAACGAGGAAACCATTACCGAGGAACTCCTCATGTTGAGAAATTTATTTGAAACAGGCATGTCCAAAAGTGTGCAGGGACACCAGTACCTATGTGATATCCTACAAAAGGCTCTTCTTCACAGGAATCCTCGAAACGAAGGAGTTGGCTTCGAAAGGAAAATCAATCGTGATGGAACCTACTGGGAACCCGAGCAGTATCCTAAAACTGTCTGGGTTCTTGCGAAAGAAAAACCCATTGATATTGCTAATCTTTCAGGTTTTAGTTGCAAAATTGACAAAGCTATTGTTGATGAATCACTTGATTCTGACTACAATCTTGTCAAAGATCAGGAAGGAAAGGTGTCGGCTGAATTCGTTGGTACTCCTCCGAATAATGGTTTCTATAAGCGACAGATTTGGGTTCGCAAATCTCTCGTAGAAAAACTGCCTCTTAATCATTCTATGCAGGGAAAATCCTCGGTACCACCGAATCACTACTATTCTCTCGAGGATAGAAATGAACCTTGGTGCTGCCTCAAATGTTCCCAGAAGGAATACTATCGTGTCAATAGAAATGTTTATCGTCATCGTAACAATAACACCAAAATTGTTGTTACCCATCAATACTCTAACCCCTCGTCGAGGAACTATATTTATGGTGTGCTTGATGGTCCAGATCGACAATGCAATCCTGTTCGCTATAATATCGCTGCCCCATCTAGCTCTTCCATGCCTTCTAAGTCACCTGCTCGTTTGTGGGTGGTTAAGAAGAACTAATTCTTCTGCAGGGCTATGTCTCCGGTGGATCCGAATGGGTCATGGATAGTGGATGTACAAATCATATGACCGGAGACAAAGATTTGTTCACCGAAGACAAACTCACTGAATCTTCACAGAGATACATTACCTTCGGTGACAACAACAAAGGAAAAGTACTTGGTTTGGGTAAGGTTGCTATATCGAATGATAAGCATATTGATAAAGTTATGCTTGTTCAATCACATGGATATAATCTTATGTCTATCTCAAAACTTTGTGATATGGGTATTCTTGTACTGTTTTCTGCTTCTCGCTGTGTTGTCTTTTCACAGGATGATTATTCCTTCGTGTTCGAGGGATATCGCAAAGGTGATATTTATATCGTGTATTTTTCTTCGGGACCTGTAGTGTCCACATGTTTAATGGCCAAAGCCACTTCCGGTTGGTTATGGCACCGAAGACTTGGTCATGCAGGAATGAAAAATCTTCAAACTCTGATCTCGAAGAAGAACATCGTTGGAATTGACAATGTGAAATTCGATAAAGATCGTCTATGCAGTGCCTGTGAAGCGGGAAAGATTGCCAAGAAACATCACTCAGAAAAAACTATAATGACTACTACTGTCCTCTTGAAATACTTCAAATGGATTTATTCGGTCCTCAAAATTATGCTAGTCTTGGAGGTAACAAGTATGGTCTAGTTATTGTTGATGATTTCTCTCGATATACTTAGGTTTTCTTTCTAGATGACAAAAGCAAAGTTGTTGAAATTTTCAAAACCTTCGCAAAGAGAGCTCAGACTGAATATGAATTATCTCTCAAGCATATCATAAGTGACAATGGTACATAATTCAAAAACACTCATATCGAAGAATTTCTTGATGAATATGGATTTACTCATGAATTCTCGGCTGCTTATACACCGCAAAAAAATGGTGTAGTCGAGAGAAAGAATCGAACACTTATTGAAATGGCCAGAACAATGCTTGTTGAATACAAGACTCCTATCAGGTTCTGGGCCGAAGCAATCAATACTGCATGTCATATCATCAACAAGGTTTATCTGCACAAATTTCTGAAGAAAACTTCTCATGAACTCATCACTGGTAAAAAGCCAAATGTTTCATATCTCAGGGTTTTTGGTGCTCCATGTTATATCAGAGATATGAATCACAGCTCCAAGTTTGCCCCAAAGGCTCACGAAGGTTTTCTCCTAGGTTATGGTTCGAAGTCTCACACTTACAGAGTTTACAACTCTCATCTTGGCAAAGTTGTAGAAACTGTAAATGTTCAATTTGATGAAACTAACGGCTCTCCGAAGGATCAATTACCTCTTAACCTGGATGAACCACCTTTGGATGAAGTTATCAGGTACATGGCTATTGGAGATATTCGACCTGTCGAAGGAAATGCACGTCAAGCCAACAAGGATGATGATGGTCCAATGTTCCCACACATATCCCAGGGCGCTGGAGATCAACATCCTGAAGCAAATGATGTACAGGTCGAAGTAGATCGCATAAACGAAGAAAATGTCCAACCCGAAGGAGAAGCTGAACCCGAAGGAAATGATCCCGAAGGACAAGCTAATCCTGAAGGTCCAGCTGATCCCAAAGAACAACCGGATCCACAAGATGATGAAGGAGTTTTACCTCGTGTTCGAAGAAGGGTGGACGTTGACTCAATTCTCTAAGAGATTCGTTTACCAGGTCGTCCCACCACTCGTTCTCGTACTCGATTAGCTAACTTCTGCGGAAATTTTTCGTTTGTATCCATTATAGAACCATCGAAATTTGATGAAGCCATGAAGGACTCAGACAGGATGACTGCAATGCTCGAAGAACTTAATCAGTTCGAGAGCAATAAATTCTGGACCCTTGTTGATAGACCTGATCCCAAGAAGAAGAATATCATTGGTACGAAATGGATTTTTTCGCAACAAGCAAGATGAAGATGGCATTGTGGTAAGGAATAAAGCTCGACTGGTTGCTCAAGGCTACACCCAAATCGAAGGTATTGATTTCGGTGAGACTTATGCTCCAGTTGCTCGACTCGAATCCATTCGTGTCATGCTTGCTTTTTCCAATTACAATGGTATATTGCTATATCAAATGGATGTCAAAAGTGCATTTCTTAACGGTTAAATCGAAGAAGAAGTATATGTTATCCAGCCACCAGGTTTTGAAGACCCGAAGAATCCTGATAAGGTGTACAGGTTGCACAAGGCCCTATATGGGTTAAAGCAAGCACCTCGTGCTTGGTATGAAACACTGAAGGATTTTCTTCTGAAGAAGGGCTTCAAACCAGGAGCAACTGGTCCGACTCTTTTTACTCGTACATACAAAAATGATCTTTTTGTGTGTCAAATTTATGTCGATGATACTATTTTTGGCTGTACTAACCCTGATATTAGCAAAGAATTTGCTCGTATGATGTCGAAGAAATATGAAATGTCCATGATGGGTGAATTGAAGTTCTTTCTCGGGCTTGAAATCCGTCAACAGAAGAATGGGACTTTCATCTCTCAAGAGAAGTATCTTAGAGACTTCCTGAAAAAGTTTGATCTTGTCAGTTGCAAAACTATCAAGACTCCAATGCCTTCGAATGTTCATCTAGATACAGATGAGAAGGGCAAACCTTTCGATCAGAAGAAATATCTCTCGATGATCGGTTCGCTTCTTTATCTTTGTGCATCTAGACCTGACATTATGCTATCAGTTTGTATGTGTGCTCATTTTCAGGCAAACCCGAAAGAATCACATCATATTGCTGTCAAGCGTATTCTTCGATATCTGGCTCATACACCAACTTTGGGACTTTGGTATCCCAAGGGTGCCCAGTTTTATCTCGTTGGATATTCTGATTCTGACTGGGCTGGTGATCGAGTCGACCGGAAATCTACCTCAGGCACATGTCATTTTCTTGGTAGATCTCTTGTCTGTTGGGCTTCAAAGAAACAGAATTGCGTATCTATTTCTACGGCTGAAGCCGAGTATATTGCTGCCGGTTCATGCTGCACTCAGAGTCTGTGGCTCAAGCAAACGCTGAAAGATTATGTTATTCTTGTGAAGAAAATTCCATTGCTATGTGATAACGAGAGTTCTATCAAGATTGCCCATAACCCTGTGCAACACTCTCGAACGAAGCATATTGACATTCGTCATCATTTTCTTCGAGATCACGTTCAGCGAGAAGATATTGTTATCAGCCATGTACGCACCGAAGATCAATTGGCTGATATCTTTACGAAGCGTTTGGATGAGAAAAGGTTTTGTGCACTAAGGTGTGAGTTAAACATATTGGACTCACGCAATGTGCAGTAAGATCATAACTATCGGTACTATGTATTATACGTTTTTCTTTCTATGTTTTTTACTTACGTTAATTTTCTATCGTGTTTCTTTTTCGGTTGTTTTTGTTCGTTTGGTTTTGTCCTATAAACTTACCACTCCGAGTTTTATCACTGTTTTCCCCTCGGATTGATCAAGCATCGGTCCCTATTTTCCCTCTATTCTATCCCTACCCCATCTTTTCTTTTCTCTCGTGAACATGTATATTTGTACTCGATTAAGATTCCCTTCGAATGTCATTGATTCCGAAGGAAAATCTATCGAACGTTTATCTACTTTTATACTCGATGTTCGATGAGTTTGGTCTTGGACGTGGAGCAACTTTCTTTCGGTTCGTTGGGATTTCCCGTGATTACCGCCACAAAATCCGTCCGTTGAATGCGGAGAGACGCGAAATCTGCGCCGTTGGATCAGATCTGACAGTTATGCCAGGCCCCTCCCTTATAAATACTGATCCACCCCACCGGTTCAGTACTCGCAATTCCCTCGACTTCATCTCTCCACTCCCGAAGTTCTCTCTCGCGCGCCGCCGTGCTGCTCGTCGCCGTCGACTCCCTCGCCGCTTTGCTGCCGGAAGGAAGCTGCCGGAGACCTTCCCGTCGACGAGGAAGTTCATCCGCGTCGCCGTAGTCGCCGCACATCACCAAGTTAGGGTATGTGTGGCTCTGGACGCGATTCCAATCTCATATGTTCATCGTATCCAGATTTGTTCTTGATTTTTCTCTCATTTTATTAAGTCTGTTTGATCCTTTTGGATCATTGAATCTTGGGAAATCTGTTTCTAGCGTTTTCTGTCGATTCCCCATCTGAGCTAGGTAAGAAATCCCTCGGATTCTCTCATTTAGACAATTTCCTCAGAAGCGTATCGATGGGTTTGCACTTGTGCACTTATTTCACTCAAGTTCTTCGTTAGATTTGCACCCGATGGAAGTCTAGCCTAGCACTTTCATGAAAACTTGCATCAAGACAAATTGCTCGATATGTTTACTGCATTCAAAATGTTTTTCCTCGAAAATCGCTGGTACTTGTTCACAACTTCCCTATATTCCCTTGTACCTATCTTTTTCGCAGGAAAATGTCTGGGCTCGAAGGAAATGTCAAAGCTCCCAAGCGCGTGGGAGGCCGAACAAGAATCACCAACAAAACTGAAGGTCTTTCAGAGGAATTGATAATAGAAAAGAAGTTGAGAACGCCGTTAGGTTCTGAAGATGAATGCACGAGAGAAAACCGTCTGCAAGAAATTCGAAGACTCCAAGCTCTTCGTTGGTATGAGTACAAGTCTCTTATGCCTCGCTGGGAGAGGTTGTTTGGTTTGAAAAATCCTTAGTCTGATGTCAAACCACTAAGGCCCAAGTGGAAGAAAGATAATCGACCACCTCCTCCAGGTGATGCTCATCCATCCTCTCGGAAAACGCCTGCCGACTTTCAAGATCTAGTTGGTGCTCGGGAAGCTCGAGCACAAAAACGCAAAGAGGCTAAAACAAGAAAGGAGGCTGCTGCTACTGAAGGTGCCGAGGAAGTTGGCCCAAGTGCCAAACCGAAGGCTGAATAGAAATCAGCCAAGCGAAAGAAAAAGGTGGTAATTGTCTCGCCACCAGATGCGAGCTCCGAAGAAGAACCAAATTCTGATGATCAAGACCCTGGCACTGAGGCTGATGTCGAGGACATTCCTCAGAAGAAGAAGCCGAGCAGTAAAGGCATTAGGATCCAGGAGCCAGCTACACAGGCTCCTCGAGCAATAATTGATATGACCGGTTTGGTCACTGATCCGCCCATTTCATCTGCTCCACCAGTTCAAGCTCGCAAGGCAAAACCTTCGGCCAAATCGAAGGGAAAGCAATCTCAAGTTGCTGAGGATGATGAAACACTTGTTCAACGAAAAGAAATACTGGCAAAACAAAAAGAACAAGAAGTAAAAGACTTGACAAATTCCAAGCTCCTGAACTTTCACAATCAGCCCGAGCATAAAAAGGCCCAGGTTGCTCAACAACTTGGCATTTTACATCTGGTCAGTGAAAAGTATCGACGACAGATTGCGGAAGGCACAATTCCTAGTGCTCCGAAGGAAAAGGTTGTGCCCCCTAGCGTCACCGAGCAAGTAGTGACTCCCACAGTCACGAAGGAAAAGGATGCAGCTGCAAGTGCTTCGAAGGATAAAGCTGCAGCCCCTAGTGCCGTAGCAAAACCCATTGCTGCTGCCAAGGCCACCAAGGAGGCCGAGAAGAAAGCCAAAGAGGCTAGGCAGAAGGCTCAGGCTGTTCCAGTTCCTCGAGCCGCACCAGCTCCTGCACCTGCCCCTGCTGCACCTGTTGTTTCCGGCCCTGTGCCGATGAAGAGAGCTCCAACGAAGGAGATTCTAGTGCCCATGCTCCTTGGGATGCTGCTAATATTTCACATATCCTCTGGAAGATGGCTACCACACCGAGCAAAGTCACTGCCGAGGATGATGTCCCTGCTGAGATCCAAGAGCATGTTGCTCGATACATGATTCGCTAGGAAGGGTATCTCACCTAGGATCGCAAGGACAAGGAGCAAGTGAAATTTTACTCCAGACAACTTCAAGAAGAAACTGAGGACATTGAGTCCAGAAATTTTTTCAAATCCAAGATTGCCACCGTTGAAGCATCCAGAAGTCTGCTGCCCCAACCTCTGTGCGTGGGACGCCAGAGATCGAGAAGAATGCCAAGAAGGCCAAGTCTACCGAGGTCGTTGCTGCATCAGCACGACAGGAATCTGCACCAACCCCCACCAAGCAACCCACTCCTCCTCGTGAGAAAACTCCACCCCCTCGCCAAGCTACTCCTGCCCCTCTCCAAGCCACTCCTCCACCTCGCCAACAAACACCTCCACCTTGTCAACCATCACCACCAAAATCCTCGCCGCCACCACCAAAACTATCATCACCACCGCACATCATTCCATCAACCACCCCAACCATCGAGACCCAAGCCCAAGCAGAGACCGAGCAACTTGCTCAGGTCGAGCAAGAAACTCAAGCCCCCATCTCCTCTGCTCAGAAAGATTACTCCTCTGCCCAGACTCTGCATTAAGGAGAAGACGTTGATGTTGATATCACAACAGTTTCTTCTCGTCAAGATGCTATTAAAGAAAATAGTTCTGGAGATGGCAGTTATAGTGATAGTTCCTCCTCCTCCTCCTCATCAAATTACTCGAACGAAGAAATGATTGATGCTTTCGCACAACTGGACGAAGATTTGGAGGCCATGGAAACTGAGGAGCCCGAGGAAAATGCTCCTGCAGCCATCCCAGCTCAGGATATTGATGTTGGACGAAGATTTGGAGACCTGTGTGCTGTACAACAACGCAAGAGTTTCCAACATCAATATCTTGATATGGCTTCAGTGTACTCCACTTCTTGTTTCGAGAATGTTGCCGAAACAATTGATGGTCTTCACGCTCACAAGATGTTTGCTCTCGATTGTGGCTACAATCCCGAGCTTATCAAGCAATTTTATACAACACTCTTTGTCACTGGTGATCCCGAGAACTCGAAGACGTGGAAATTTGATTATATGATCCAAGGCCAAGTATTCCATATGGCTGTCGACCAATTTCTGGCCATCATCAATTTACCTCGGTTCGAAGCATTACCACACAAGCTTCATGAATTACCTGCTCCAACTCCTGCTGAATTTTGTACGCTCATGAATCCAGATGTCGTAGGAGATATCTACCCGGCTGAGGCCAAGCCGAGACATTTGGTATTTGAAGCAAAGGCATGGTTTTATATTCTTTCGAAGACCTTGATGCCAATGCTCGATGTGCACGATGATTTTCCTATTCCCAATGATGTGCAACTTGCTCTGTTGAAGTTAGTCCATGGTCATCCTTTCGATTTTGAAGACTACTTCCTCAGAACTTTGGTGTCTTGTGCTGATGATCACAACTCCCACAAGCCGTGTGCACCATGGCTGATGGCTATCTGCAATTACTCTCAGGACGTGCCATTCCCCGTGTCAATTTTCCCGAAAGTTTTCACTCCACCAGTTAGGGAAGTATTGCAGATTGTCGCTCGACCCAACGATCAATATGCTGAGCACACTGGCATCCGCGCTCACTTAACTGAGCCTAATGTTCGCTCGAAGTTTATCAAGCCAGTGCATCACATGGAAGTTTCTCTTCGGTCCCAGCAAATGCTTCAACATCATATCGACCAAGATTTCATTCAGAAGAAAGCTTTGATGGACGAGATAAATCATTTGCGCAATATTACCATGAACAACAATCAGATGCTACGTGAATGCCTTCTCCGTGATTGGAAAGGACTGCGGGAATTCCATTCCCTCGGTCGACTTCAACGATGTGGCTTCGAAGAATATCCTCCCCATCTAAACAGGAATTGGACCAATGATGATCGAGTAGATCGCCCGGATCCCAATATCCCTCGGCTGCCGAAGAACAGAGATGTGCTTAGTGTCGATGAATATTATCACATCACTTTGAACACCTTCTCCTCGGACTCCGAGAAAGATGAAGCCCCTCAACGCCAACCGAGAGTTTACACTCCACTTCCTCGAAGCCCCAGGATCCCGCCGGAATCGCAGCTGGAATCTTCTGGAGATCACCACTCCTTCCGCACGAAGACCACTCCTCCAGACGCTCTCCCAATTCGTCGTGCTCCAACGCTCGCCGAATCTTCTCATCGTCGCCGAAGCCATCCAAGCGAGTAGGGATTTCTTTCGACCCTATTCTCTCGACTTTTTGTACGTTGTGAAAAAAAGGGGGAGATGTAGTGGCATCAAAGAAATTAGTTTGCCTTCGGGGTTAAGGGATTTTCTTTTCGTTTGATAAACTTTTTAACTTTGAGGTTTCTGAGTAGTTTCAACAAACTTTCGATTCATATTCGATCTGGTTGTAACTAACTCTAAGTAGGTCTGTGAACTGCTATCCTTTTCGTAAGATATCTATCTGCTGCTTGCGATACTTAACCTTTTTGCAGGAAGTTATCTTTCATACAAGTTCACAGGTCATTCGAGGAGATTGCATATTTCTTATTGGATATTATCTGGAATGCAATTTCACTCGCTAAGATTATTGATGTTTTTATCTCGATTCTACTTGTCAAATATGCACTTCACAAGAAACTCTTATCTTCCGTGCATACATCAAGGGGGAGTATTTCATCGATCTTAGCATTGGTTTATCATCGAAAACTCAAAACTTTTTCAATTATTTATCGATGCCTGTTTTGTCAACATTCGTCCAAAAAGGGGGAGATTGTAAGAGCAAGTATTGCCCCCGAAGGTTTTGGACATTGTTGGACAAAGCAGAAGTGGAACTAATATTGTTTTCGAGTATAAACAAATACTTAGGTTCCGAAAGAATGGAGTTTGCAAGTTGAAGGTCGAAGGACAACTCACTGCAGCAAAGTTGCAGTCATCTACCGAAACCTTTGAAGGAAGAAGACCCCTAAAAATGTTGTTGAAGAAAAAGTCTCTCTCGAGTAAAAGCGCAATGAGGAGAAAGTTGAAGCTGGTCGAAGACTTAGTTCTTTTACTAGTTTCTCTTTATTTTCTTGAGTCGTAGGAAAAACCGTACTATCAAGAGGGGTTTGCCAGTTGAGATCTTAGTCGAAGTGAATTTTCTCTGCTCAACCTAAACCCACAAAACCCTACCGAGAGAAATCTTACCGAATCGAGTGAATAGCTCGAAGGCAAAGTCCACGCACTTCGTGCCTTCGAGAGAGAACTCGTTCGGTAAGTCAGCTTACTTGTTCCTCAAGTAAAGTTGCGCAATGATTGGAATCCGACCTTTGTGGACACGCGTCAAGCTGTCGCATCGGGTCACTTCAGTCATTTTACCCATCGGGATCGCCAACTATAAATACCCTGCACCTACCCGCCATTTCGGGTTGGCTGTTCCACTGAAGATTCTAAGACAGAAGTTTGTGAGCATCCCAAGAGAGATCCATCGAGAGAAAACCAAAGCCCAAGTCTTAGCTGAGTTGAGCAATTCACTGTGACTTAGGTCGAGATTAGCCGATCTTTTTATCTTGGAGAACTACGAGTCTCCTAGACGGTTAGGCGTCGCCTGTCAAGCAGTCGAAGAGTAATTGTCACTGCTGAAGGAAGTTTGTAAAGGTCTCGGAGATGTCCTGAATCATCTACCACGAGTGAAAACTGGACAAGCTCGAGGAGTTTGTTGCAGTGGAGAATAGGACGGAGAGAGTTTTGCTCCAGGTGTTCAATCACCAGTCCCTCCAACCAGACGTAGCACTTTGCAGAGTGTGAAATGGTTTACCAAACATCGTCGTGTCAGGATCGTTTTCCTTCAAGCATTTAAATTAAGTATTTACTTGTTGCCTGTTTTCCTTCGATGTTTTCCTTCGTTCCCAATCCTTTCGAGCCATGCATTACTTTCGATACTGTATTTCCTTCGAGATTCCTTAATCCTTCGCAGTTTGCATGAATTCCTTATAAGTTCGTTAGAATTTTTAGAAGTGATCATTCACCCCCTTCCCCTCTGATCATTCTTGAGATTTCAATTGGTATCAGAGCTAGGTACTCCCTACGCTCTGCGTATTTTGGTCTAACAACCTGGAGTGTTGTCAAGAATGTCGTTTGCAGCTGTTCGCTCGGGGGAACCAATTCCTATCTACAATGGGAAGGACTATCCCTATTGGAAGGACAAAATGAAGAGGAATATCATGGCTATCAACTCTGCCGCTTGGGAAGTTGTCAAGAATGGTGTCACTGTCAAAGACAAAAATGCTATCACTCCTGAAGAGGCAAAGAAGATAGAGCTAGATGCTGAAGTCTGGTTCTTCATTAAAAATCATCTGATTCCAGAGAAATATCATGAGGTCAAGAATATTTCTTCGGCCAAAGGTGTTTGGGACTATCTCGAGAAGATTGGTGAAGGTGTCTCTACTCAGAAAAAGATGCTCGTATTGACAACCTTCGAATCAAGTTCTATCGTTTCAAGAGGCACGAGGGAGAAAAAGTTAGCTCCATATACAGCAGACTCACTGCGCTGTCAAATGAACTGATTCCCTCGGTGCCGAAGACATTACCAATCAGGTTGGGTGGGGCTCGCAACTTAATACCAGCGAGATGTTCTGGATAGATATCTCAAGGTGGATGATTAGTAGTAGATGCAGATGGATTTCGGTCTACTTACCTTGGCGTACTGCCTGTGCTTTTGAACCTCTTCCTTTCTTTTGTAGCATAGTTAGCATTGCGGTGCGTTCATAATCCTGTCAATTGCCTTTCTGTAATTTGTTTACCTCGCATAGTAATTTTATCGTATTTTGGGAGAGAGACATCACTAGCGAAAATGACGTATCCCGGTCCATATCCTTATCATTATTTCCACGCTATATTTACTTTTCTGCATTTACTTTCAAGTTGCTATTATTATCCCTTGAATTTTATCCTTTGTAAACAACAAGACCGGAGAGATTGACAACCTCCCTGAACTTCGTTGGGAACAAAGTTATCTGTGTCTGTGTGCAGGTCCGCGTCAGTTGCGCCACTGACACCTACTTATCATCTCTGGAGTCCTAATGGAGACAAACCTTGGTATCTTTACCGAGGGAAATTTGCTGTTGTGCTGCATCACGCCTTCCACTTGGGGCTCACCAACGAAGGGCGAGAAGACTACACCCGTCAACCCTCGCGCCATCAGCTATGCTATAGAATAGGATTGTAACGTAGCAGCAGCAGTTACAATGCCTAGTGCAAGAAAAGTACAGAAAAGATAGGCGATATCTGGGGAAGAGAATGGCTCTGCTTGTCTGGAAGCTCGGCGGTAGGGGTACAGTCGTCGAGGACGTAGTCGATCACAGGGGCATCGGCAGCGGTCGTTGGGACTACCGGACAATAAGAGAGAGGGGGAAGAAACAATAAATACACGACAACAATATAGCAATACAAATTCAAGACATGGCAATACACAGAGTTGGCGGTGTTCTAACGCAGTACCAAACGTATTGCTCGGAGCGGGAATTTATCCGGAGATGACTCATCAGTACCGGTTGATTACCGGACAGAGGATCCGAAGGGGAAGGTTCCATGTCTGCAGTGTTAGGGACATATGACAGACATGTGGATAGTGTAACCGTGCTCGTTGATCCATTGCGAACAACTTTCATGTAGAAAGTATTTTGATCTGAGCTACAGTTTATTTTCAATGATTTTCTAAAGTTTTAAGCAATTTCTAGAATTTCTGGAATATATTAATTTAAATTGAAAAGCAGTAAATACTTTTGTACACAGAAGCACCTAGCCACAGTGTATGACTGGTGGGGTCAAGGGGTTGGTTGACCCAGTCAAAGGTTGACTGGTCAAGGTGAACAGTGTAGGGGGTCCCAATTGTCATGGACCCCTTCTGAACTACTCTAAATTTTCCAAGTCTGGGGATTCCGGTTATAAACATCCATTAGCATTCTTCGGGAGTCTACGGTTTAGGGTTCCACTCCTCCGCCGAGTTAGTGCCCTATATCAAAGTTGAGCTATTCTCAGCGATCTCGAATCTGGTACGGAAGGAATTTTTACTAGAGTTCATTTACCCGACCAAAACTTCACGGGAAAAAAGGCACTTAAATGAAATTTCAGAAACTTGTTAAACTTTACTAACTTCATTTGATGATTGCTATTTATCTCTAGCTCATATGGAGTTGCATCCAACATGTGTTTTGCTATTATACACTTTCATGCCATATCCTTTAATGCCATGACAAGTTCAATTGGCATGTCCATTTATTTCTCTAAACTTGCAATGGTGACATGACTGTTTTACTGTCAACAAAAATCTGCCTTTTGTCGATTTATAGGAATTAATCCATGCATTTTCTCAACTCGGTCCAATGGAACAAATTGACGCTTGATACATCTACTACTAGTTCATATCAACTTAAGCTACGTCTGGGCTGGTTCTGCTGTAGTTTTAGACCTGGCAAAAGAGGTGCAGCAGCAGTAGAACAACAGCTGCAGCTCATCTTCAGCAAGCAACAACAGCCGCATCCAGCAGCGCAGCAGCAGAAAAGTGTAAACGGTTGAGAGAACTCAGCGCTTGTATTGACTAGTAGAATGCCCGTGCGTTGCGACGGGCTTTTGATTTTTTTGCTAGAATTATTTATAAATATAATGCATGTTAACTTTCATATGTATACAAAAGATAGCCAATAAAAATCCGATAATAATTGAAATCCATAAAAAAATTCTGTATTTAGGTGTTCTTCATTGATCAAACCTTATCGTTTACTGAGATATTTGTAGTCATATTGAAAACGAAAGAAAATCTTATGCTAAAATCTATCAAAATTTAAATTTGGGAAAAGAGTTTATTTTTGTCAAGTAGTCTAATTACCCTCTTTAGAGCTATTTTCAATCTAACAGTGTGTCTATCTGGTGAGTTGGGCTTGGGATTTCGGTAGATCGGGAGACAAAAAAACCGAAGCGACAGAAAAATAGATAAAATAATTGTTTTAATTCAAAGATATGTGTCAAAGATGAAAATATGTCGTCTGCATTCATATAATGCCATCTACAAATAAATAAGTAGGCATCAAAATAAACTCAAAAAAAGTAGCAAGGGCATTACCGAAATTGAGAAGTACGCTAGATGGTGTGTCCAGAAATAATGATGGAATATTCAATTAAGGTAAATCATGCATACTTCCATAGCACATCAGGCACTACTTTATTACAATCATGGACTATTTTTAAACCTTGAATACTCATGATGATAAACTATTTCTAAAGACTGACGTTTTTAGATGAAGTTTGCTACAAGCATTCAACCAAAATTTTCCTTGCCTCTGTCGTGTGTCCTGCAGACCAGTTTTTTTATCCCAAATATTTTGTTTGAATAAAGTCTGGCCCCCAAAAGAAAAACATGAGGCCTAATGCACAGATAGTAAAGAAGTAACATCAAAAGGAGCCGAGCACATCTTGTCGTTAAATATTGCACCGCCGATCACCAATTTACACGGAGAGAGCAATATCAATAGGCTTCCACAATGTTGCAGTCTGCTAAAAAATGAACAGAATGGCTATCCGTCTCGATTCAACGCACCTTGGTAAAAAATTTACCAAGGAGGAATGAACAATGCAATTCTTGCTGACAGATGACAAATGAATGAATGTTGGACAAAAGGCCCACTGGTCCGGGAAGGCAATGAAGTACCTCTACATGGCCTCTTTGAACCTCTACTTATACTGGACCGGCGATAATACAGTCGGGGTCTCGTTCTTGGGGCCGCCTAGGATGCCTGAAGCCTTCACCCACGTCTCTAGTTGCTTGTCCCAGGTGTACTATCGCAGGAAGACGATGATATCGGCCACATGCTCTTTCTTCTCCGCATCAATGCCCACCAGAAGTGAGTAGTCCATGATATCTTATGACTACAAAAAATGAGTCATATTAAGTAAGCACGCTTTTATCTCTGAAATTATCAGGCGGGATAACAGAAATCAATATGTTTTGGGTTTGCAATAGGGTACTATGTAATTATCACTGGTAAAATACAATGAATACAACCCATCTTTGTGGAGAAAACGCAAGCTATTTTTAGTTTCGGAGGAAGACCAAGAACACATGTTTTTAATTTTGCTTACCGGATGGTGTCTCAGCATAACAAAGATTAGGCTTAGATGTGCATTTTATCAACACATTTCAAGAAAAATGATGCATCACGATGAATGTCCGTGCGCCTGAATTATTGTTACTGATTTTATATATAATCATGATGAATGTCAAATTTAACATGTATTGAAAATATTACCATTAAGATATAAAGATTAATCAAAATCCATTCACCCGAGATAGATTGGTAGGCAGAACGAACCTGCAGAGAGGAAAACTTGAGACTGTGTGCGCTAATGTTGGTCCCTGCAGCAAGACCACACGAATGATCAGCAGGAGCAAATGAATCTCTCTCGGTCACACATGCATGGACAAAGAATGAGAGATCGAAGAACCGAGTCAGAACAAAAGCTTACTTGATGTGGGCACCGCAGACACCGACTGCAGGGTGGAACCAGAAGGAGGACGTGGGCACTGTGAACGCTGGCTCCGCAGCGGCCTCCGCGTGCCCGCCGCGCTCTCCGGCCACCGCCCACTTCCCCGTCCCATGCTCACCCACGCCCGGCAGCCACCGCGCCCGCGCTCGCCCTGGCGACCTCGCCCGCTCCTGCGCCGAGCCACCACGATGGACCGTCCCCGTCTCCTTTCGCCCAGCAGGTCCGCGCTCCTCGGCAGCCCCCGCGCGTGCCCCGTGCTCAGCGTCCACCGCCCCTTCCCGTTCGGCGGCGATGCGAAACCCTAGCACATGCGAGGGTGTTGAGACAGGTGGCAGGAGCGCTAGCGCGAGGAAAGAGATTTTCTTTGAGGGAGGTGGAATGTTAATTTGGAATGTTACTGGTCGAGATCAGGAGATTAACTTTGCATCAATTAACACGGTTAATTTGGAATGTTAAATAAATAGATTGATCTCGCATAATTAAATACTAATTAAGTTTCCATATAATGAAAAAACATTGTTTTGGCAACTGTTTTTACAGGAAAAACCAGTGTACGGGTGGTGGTGGCAGAGGTGGAGGCGAAAAAAACCGTGGAGGAAAAAAAACCCGTGGAAGGCAGCCTACCAACTCCCCCTTTAGGGGTAGAGATTCTCGTGGTGGGTATATATACACGTACAGGGGAACCAACTATCCAATCTATCCCATGGTAATTCCTACGGTGAGCTCAAGATTAGCTAACTAACTAACTGAATGCTAACTGAAACTAAACCCGTACATGTACAAGCACACGCTGATGGTCAATGTTAACCAGATAGCTGTAAACTGAAAACTGAAACTTGCGTCTGTGTGCAGATTATCCAACGGGCCACTGGCTAGTGGCGACAAGGCGTGGTCGGCCAGCAGAGGAGCGGGAGCGCGCGTGCGGCAGCAGCTGCACGGCTAGCTGCATCAAGCAGCAGCAACGCAGCGCGCAGGGAAGGAGCAGGGCGCAGCCATGGTGTACAACAGCGAGCATGGGAACGACGGCTATGTACTCGCCCACGGCGGCCAAATCGATCCGGGTTGGAACCCCCTGAACCAACGCATCGTGGCGCATCTATCCGTGCCAGGGATGGGGACTGGCGTGACTTTTAACGCCGACGGCGGCGACCGTCCGCGGCGGTTGGAGCACGAGCTCATGATAACGACGAGGGAGAGGCCAAATTGACGAACTAAAAGGGGCATAATGCGCGGCAGCTCACACTGAGTTGGAAGGCGGGGTTGGCGACGTCGAGCAGCGGCCACTGGCGACGGATCAGACGACAAGGCACGTCGGGCGTGGTGGAGGAAGGTGACAACGGCGACGGCCGTGGTGCGCTTGAGCTTGTTTACCTGGTTCAGGTGACGAAGATGTCGTCGAGGAGGCGTCTGGACACGCAGGGGCGTCGGCTCATCGACGTCGGCCGCGACAACGGCGACGGCGCGGCCATGGAAGCGAGCTCGGGCATGGTGAGGGAACGAACTGGGGAGGGGAAAAGATCATGGCCTTGCCAGCATGTGCACGAGGGCGTTCTTATCCTCGCTTCAACCACTGTAGCGACGCGGAGGATGACGAGGTGGTCCGACGGCGACGCGGCGGCCATGGCCGAGCCGGCTCTTCCTTTAGCACGATGTAGAAGCAGTGGGAGGGGTGGGCTCAGTGGGTTTTCGCCCTGGGCGAGAAATAGATCTTTCCATTTTCCTTTTTACTGTTTTCCTTTATTTGTCACACAAATTGATATTTATAAATTGTGAATCTTGCTCCATTATTTAGGCTCCATCATACTGTAATGCTATAAAAAGTTTGGCACAAAAATAAAATCATTTACATTTTAATTTATTTAAAATGGAACAAAAGCTTTTGTGTTGCTATTTTTACCGTTTCTTTATATTATTTAAACATTGTAATAAATTACCATTGATATTTTTTATATGAACCAATGATTATTTGCTATTTAATAAAATTGATTGCAAAAATTTTGGTTAAGGTTTATTTTCCACTTTGTTGTTAATTTCAAACAAGTTTGAATTTGAACCAGACTTGATCAAGGGTGATTATCCCTTGCTTAATCACGGTGACTTGGCATTTAACAAGGTGATCACTGTTGGATTACTGTAGCGTAAACCCGGGGCGTTACACACGGGCAAGGAGGGGATCGAGAGAGAGATAGGATCGGGAAAGAGAGAGAGAGAGAGAGAGACCATGGGGGTTTCCCCATTTTTATTTTGTTTTGTTTTGTCTTCTTTTGCCTTTTGTTTTCTTTTGATTTCTTTTGTTCTCTTTTACTCTTTTACTTTTCTGTTTTCTTGTATTTTGTTTGGTTAGTGTTTGATTTTTGAAAAATGCGACAGATGTCCTATTATTAGTGTTACATAACAAAGTGGTGCCAAAAAAAGTTTGGCTCAAAAATAAAATTATTTGGGGTTCCATTTTAAAATGCAACTAGAAAATGGGGTTGTTTTGGCTCTGTTTTGAATTTTTTTAAAATATTTAAATACTATAATAAATATCCATCACCCTGGTATCTTGGTCTACTAATTTTTGTATACTTAACAAAATTGTTTGCACAATTTTTGGGCAATGTTTTATTTCCACTTGTTTTGGCAATTCTTATTTGGGTTGAGTTTGAATAGGCCATGGTCAAAGGTGATTATCACATGCCTAATCAAGATGACTTGGCCTTTAACAAGATGATTATTGTTGCGTGACCTCAGGGTGTTACAAACATTCTTGTACACCAGTTTACACACATCAGTAATATGAGAAGCCGACTTCCTTTCTTTTAGAAAATCCAATTTTTTTTATTCTTTATGCCGACTTCATTCTTTTTTACTTTTTATTTTTTATCTTGCATTGCATTAGATTCTTTCATTTAATTCCCTGGAAACCTGGAGGGCTTGATCACCCCTTTCCCTGGTACCAGGCATGTATATAACTTTATTTAGGGATCCTAGGGACTTAAATCTTTTGATTTCAATTCTTCAACTGGGGATTCGGCATATACATGAAGTTGGCCTACTATGGCTGACGGGGATCAACCCCGGCAAATCTCATGATCAGGGACCTTGGGTTACTTATGAGAGGCACAGGTTGGATGATAGCTCGTCGGCTAACAGGAGGAGACGTTCCTGCTCGATATTATTGCTTGGAGATGTGATTACAGGGAAGGCCAAGGCTAGTGCGCACAAGGCTAGGGTTACAGATTGTGTATTGGTTGATCACGACGTCTCCCCTCCCAGCCATTATATACTAGGCTAGGTCTCGGGGAACCCGTCTTGGATTACAGATGAGGTTTCCTAACCCTAATCTTGTACCGCACGGCAGGTTCGCACCTTCCTTACGAGTCGTGGACTCCTACATTGGTGCCACTAGTGGGCCAAGGCTGGGCCCAGGTAGCATCTTTGTGGGCCTTCTGTCTTCGGGTGCACCAGGTAGGCCCATTCATGGAAGTCATGGGGTCACCCCCGCGTCAGTAGCCCCCGAGTGCCTGGGGGACTTGAAGAGTCGCGCAGGGACTCGAGTCCATTCTTGCGTCGTTTCGATGTATGCACGGTTCAACCGTGGGTCGCTGGCAGTCCAGGGCCATGAAAAAACCTGTTTCAAGGGAATGCTAAGCTGAAAGGGACCAAGGAGTCGACTGGTCGAGCCTTGGTGAATTGCGCTAGTGGCAAATACCTCAGTAGCCCAATCAAACTCACGTCCCTCGACATGAGCTTGGAACACTGGTGTCGAGCAAAAGTCATGCCCTTGCAGGTCTTACAGTGATCAATTGCCGCCAGTAAAGTTCGTAGCCTAGGCGCGTCCTCCCGGCTTTTTCTATCATGCAAGCGCATGGAAAAGATTGGGAGTGAAATCGCTCTGCGGCAAGTCCCAGCCCGGCCGATCTGCACAGCGGGGCCTTACCTACACGCTAAGCTTGCGCGGCATCTGGGCACAGTGTATCGTGTTCCAGGAATATGTATTTTTATCGAGGCACGGAGCCTAGCTAGTAATGCACCCACTTAGAATAAACAATCAGGTGAGCTGTTTTAGCGGTCACTCGCGGAGCTTTGTCGAGCGCTCGGGCGAGGAGTAATGTAGAGGAGTACTTGCTCGGGAGGTCTTCGAGTGCTCGGGTACTTAGAGTTCTGCGAGTAATCACTCGAGTATCGCCTTCGCTCTCGGGGTGAGGGAGCAACGGATACTCTGGGACCGTACGATCTGGCGAGTGCAGCGCTGCTTATCTTGTGTCGTGGTGAGGGAGCACCCGAAACTCTCATGGGTGCGAGTAATCACTCGAGCACGTCTTTTCCTTCTAGGTGAGGGAGCACCTGAGACTCTCATGGGTGGATACGCTCCCGATGGGAGTTAAATATATTTGAAAAATGTATTTAAATCAGTGAAAAACGATCCTCGCAAGCTGCACTTTCTTTTGTGTTGCCACTTTGATTTATCTCTTCTTGCTAAGGTAACGAGCTCCTTGTTGAATGACCGTCAAGGATGCTCTGTCAGCGAACCGTCATGTCTTCATGACCGATCAGAATGATGGCTTTTGTGGCGTGCTGCAGCTGCCTGTTGAGTTGCCGATGCGCGCATTGAAAACGCCGAGATTTGACGCGTCCAGCGCACAATGCCGCCCGTGTGAAGGCATCTTTGTCTCGGAATTTGGATCGCCCGGCATGCTCGGTCTTTGAATTATTTGCTGCCGTCGTCTGGGCTTCTGCGTGCCCTTGGGTTTGTACTATAAATAGACCCCTCTTTTTAATCTAGCTGCAATGTTCGTCCTCTACCCATCTTGCTCCTCTTCTTCATCTTCCTCTTTCTCTTTCCATTCTCATGGGGCCGAAGCGAGGTGCAGGTATGACTAGCCGCGGCGGGGTTCGCCGTGGCCGCGGTGGTCGTACTCCGCGCTCTTCTCGCGGTGGCCGTTGTGGTGCAGTGTTGATTCCTTCCTCCTCTTCCTCAGAGGAGGGTTTTTGGCGCTACGACTTTCTCCTACGCGTCCGTGGCCGGAACGCTGCTCGCATTATTCTTCCTTCTGCATTTTCTGCCATTGTTTCTGAGCGTAGCCTGGATGGTCTGCTTCTTCTTCAGGGGGTGCTCTCAGCCTCTTTCTTATGTTGAGTTGGAGACCGACAGTTCCCGCTGGATTTATCTTGGTTTTGGCTGGAAGTCGTTTTCTCGGAGTTTGAACTTGCGTGATGGTGATACTCTTTGCTGCTGTTTTGATGGCGAAAATACTCTCACCATCCGTGCTTTTGACCCGAGAGGCAATCGCATGGATCCGTACTGGCAGGAGAAAAGCAGAGACAATTCCGGTAGGTCGGGGAGTCGTACGCCCATGTCTTCAACGGCTTCATCTTCTGGCGGCTCCTCGGGTGGTGGTGTTGTGCCCTCCATCTCTGGAGAGGACCTCGATGTCAAGACATAGATCAAGCGGGCACGCCAGGCGACCTTGTAGAACTGGAGGCAGCGGCGTCATCTTCGCCGGCAGCTCGGGTGGAGCTTGGAGGAGAAGCTGTGCAGCTGGAGAAGAAGCTGGTTGAGCTGGAGAAGAAGCTGGTGGAGCATCGGCTTCGGTGCTCCGTAAATAAGTCGAGCTTCACCTTTTGTTATGTCATTGACATCATGACTGGCTGCTTCGACTCCTCCTTTTTCTGTGATGATGCTCGTCGTATTAGCGACAATCACCCCAGCACGGGCACATATGTAAAAGTCGTAATTCCTTAGGTGATTGGTGCTGTAGTCTTGTCGGCTGCTTGTGTCTTTGTAACTAGGTTAGTTCTCCATGTAATGAGGATTGTCTTCAAGTAATGAGAGCTTCCTTCTATCCAATGTACTCGAGTCTTGGACTGTGTTCGAGTCATGTGCAATGTGACCTGTCTTCGAGTCCTTCTGGTGTGAGTTGTTTGCGAATTCTTTCAACGGGAGTTGTCTTCAAGTTCATCAAGCCCTTGTACTGTGGATTCTATCGGGTGCGCGACAGCACTACTGATGGGAGTAGCCCCCGAGGCTACGTTTGAGTTGTAGAGTCGAACGTAGGCTGAGATTTGTTTCCTTTGTCGTTCTTCTGTTAACTGCCGTCTTTTATCGGGTGCGCGACAGCGCTCCCGATGGGAGTAGCCCTCGAGTCTTTAGGTGATCGTTGGCGATCAGGTGAAGAATAAAGGATTGTCTGTGTCCTGTGCTCCATCCATATTTCTCCAAAGTACTTGGTGTTTCACCTGGTTGTAGCCGTGTATTCCATTTGATTCCGAACGGTTTTCAGCAAGTGGCGCGTATCCGGGGTTTTTGCTTGGACCCTTATTTGTAAGTTATGGGCTGCGCGGGAGATGGTGGCGTTTCTCCGGGGGAGTTGTGCTCGAGCCCCCGGGTGTTTTAGGTAAGGATCGCATGAGCGACGATCGCGTCTCTCGGGGGGAGTTGGTACTCGAGCCCCCGAGTGCTATAAGTGAAGATCGCGTGAGCGACGATAGCGTCTCTCGGGTTGGAGTTTGTACTCGATCCCCCGAGTGCTTTGCGTGAGCGACGATAGCGTCTCTTGGGGGGAGTTTGTACTCGAGCCCCCGAGTGCTTTAAGTGAAGGTCGCGTGAGCGACGATAGCATCTCTCGGGGGGAGTTTGTACTCGAGCCCCCGAGTGCTTTGGGTAAAGATCGCGTGAGCGACGATAGAGTCTCTCGGGGGGAGTTTGTACTCGAGCCCCCGAGTGCTTTGGGTAAAGATCGCGTGAGCGACGATTGCATCTCTCGGGGGGAGTTTGTACTTGAGCCCCCGAGTGCTTTGGGTAGAGATCGCGTGAGCGACGATAGCGTCTCTCGGGGCGAGTTTTTACTCGAGCCCCCGAGTGCTTTGGGGTGGTAGTATTTGGGAAACATCATTTTATTGCGCCGAACGGTTACATGAGTTGCCAGTCGAGCATGACTGGTGGAGACTATGGGTAGAACAGGCGTAGGTTCGCAACGTTCCATGGATTTCCCACGTCCTCGTCAGTCTTCGGGTTCTTCAGTCTATAGGCGCCTCCTCCTATGACTTCTGAAACTATGAACTGTCCTTCCCATTGGGGGGCAAGCTTGTGGACTTTTTCTTGTATGAGCCGTAGGAAAAGGTCGCCTTTGTTGAAGGTTCTGGTGCGCAGGCGGCTGCTTTGGTAAGTGCGCAGCTTGTCCTGGTACCCCTCTGACCTTTCTAGGGCTGTGTCTCTTGCTTCGTCTGCTACGTCTTTGTCATCTTGCAGTGCTTCTTCTGCTTCTTCTTCTACGTACCCCGAGATCCGGGGTGCCCCAAATTTGAGGTCAAGTGGTAGCACTGCCTCCGCCCCGTACACCATGAAGAAAGGCGTGTACTGGGTTGCGGTATTTGGGGTAGTGTGCAGGCTCCGTAGTAGTGCGGGGAGTTCTTCTACCCAGTTCCCTGCAGCCTGTTCGAGTGGTGCAAGGAGCCGTTTTTTGATTCCTCCACATACTAGGCCATTTGCTTTTTCCACCTGGCCGTTGGACTGCGGGTGCGCGACTGATGCGTAGTTGATTTTGATGCCCAGTTCTTCGCAGAAGTTTCTGGAATTCTGCCGCTGTGAAATTCGTACCGTTGTCCGTGATGATGTTGTGTGGTACCCTGAACCTGAAGATGATTGATTTGATAAAATTCACTGCCATGAGGGCTGTGGAGCTGGTGATCTGCACTGCTTCGATCCACTTGGTGAACTTATCGACTGCTACTAGCAGGTGTGCTCTTCCTCCCTTTGATGATTTCTTGATCGGGCCCACCATGTCGAGTCCCCAGGTGGCGAATGGCCATGATAGTGGTATGTTCTTGAGTTCTGAGGCTGGAGCGTGCGGTCTGCTGGCGATTTTTTTACAGGCGATGCAACGCCGCACGATGTCTTCTGCGTTTTTCATGGCAGTGAGCCAATAAAACCCTTCTCGGAATGCTTTGGACACGGGCACTCGACTGCTCGCGTGGTGCCCGCAGGTACCCTCGTGGATTTCGAGCAGTAGGGCTTTGCCGTCTTCTTCGTCGATACACTTTTGGAGTATCTGGGTGATACCGCGCTTGTATAACTGTATGTTGATCACTGTGAATGCCTTGGATCGATGACTGATGCACCGAGCTTCTGTGACGTCTTGCGGTAGCGTGCCTTCAAATAGGAATCAGAGGAATGGTTTGGTCCACGCCGGTCCTTCAAGGTCTGTTGGATCTGTAGATTCGACCGCTTGGCTGCTGTTGCCTTCGGATGGACTCGCTGATGCCACCTGTGCTGGCTCAGTGGTGTCTTCATCTACAGCTGCCTCGGGTGCTGCTGGTTTTACTTTGATGAATCTCTGGCTGATGCTCGAGTCGAGCCGATGTTTGCGAGTTCGTCGGCTTCTGTGTTGTTTGCTCTGGAGATATAATTGAGCTCGCAACCGTCGAAACTTCCCTCGAGCGTGTTGTAGAGCTTTTGATAGGCTGCCATGTTGTCGGCTACTGCATCGCAGTCTTTCATCGCCTGCTGGACGACAAGGTTGGATTCTCCATAGATTACCAGGCGAGTGGCACCGCATGTTTTGGCCATGCGCATGCCATGGAGTAGTGCCTCGTATTCGGCTTCGTTGTTGGAGGCATTGCTTAAGTTGATCCGGAGGACGTATCTGAGCTTCGTTCCTTTGGGGGAGACCAGAACGACTCCTGCTCCAGCTCCTTGCTGTCTTTTGGACCCGTCGAAGAACATTGTCCATGAATTCGACAGGTCCAGGGGGCCTGGTGTCTGGACCTCCGTCCACTCGACCAGAAAATCTCGGAGTATTTGGGCCTTGATTGCTTTTGGGTGCTTGAACTGCAGGTCCCGCGGGCTGAGCTCAATGTTCCACTCGGCGACTCGACCAGTCGTTCCGGGGTTGTTGAGGATGTCTGCGCGTGGTGCGCTTCTCACGATTGTTATAGGATGTTCGTCCAAGTAGTGCGACACCTTTCTTGAGGTCATGATGATGGCCAGTATTAGCTTCTGGTAGTGCAGGTACCGCTGCTGCGATTTTGTCAAGAGCATGCTGAGGTAGTAGATCGGCCTTTGTATGCTCTGGACCTTGCCTTCGTCTGTGCGCTCGACGACGAGTGTTGTTCTTACCACGCTGTTGCGTACTGCCACATAGAGGTACAATTTTTCTCGTTCTTTGGGTACTGCCAAGATCGGTGGGGTCGACAGTGTCTTCTTCAGGTCCGCGAATGCTTTGCGGGCTTCTTCAGTCCACTCGAATTTCTCCCCTTTTCTGAGCAGCTGGTAGAATGGCAGTGTGCGCTCTCCCAATCTGCTGATGAAACGACTCAAGGCTGTGAGTCTTCCGGTGAGCTGCTGCACGCCTTTGATGTCGGTTGGCTCCTGCATCCTGGCGATTGCTTGAACTTTCTCGGGGTTCGCTTCGATTCCTCGAGCCGAGACCATGTACCCGAGCAACTTCCCGGTTGGGACACCAAATGCGCACTTCTTCGGGTTGAGCTTGATTCTGTACTTGTTGAGTGTTGCGAAGGTCTCGCGCAGGTCGTCGAGTAGCATGTTTGCACTGTATGTTTTGATGACGATGTCGTCCACGTAGACTTGCACGTTTCTTCCGATTTGCTCTTTCAAGCAGGCTTGCATCATCCGCTGGTATGTGGCACCGGTGTTCTTGAGTCCGAAGGGCATTGTCCTGTAGCAAAATACGCCGTAAGGGGTGATGAATGATGTATGCTCTTCGTCTTCTTGCTTCATCCTGATCTGATTGTATCCTGAGTAGGAGTCGAGCAACGATAGTATATTGCATCCTGCTGTCGAGTCAATTATCTGATCGATTCTTGGCAGGGGAAAGTGATGTTTTGGGCAGTATTTGTTGACTAGCCCGTGCTCGACGCACATCCGCAGCACGTCTGTGTATTTCTTGGGGACCAGCACAGGGTTGGCGATCCAAGTGGCTTTCTTCGTCTTTCGGATGAATTGAGCGTCGAGTAATCGGTTGACCTCCTCCCCGATTGCTCTGCGCTTGGGTTATGAGAATCTTCGTAGTGCCTGCTTTACTGGCTTGGTGTTTGGCTTGATGCGCAGCGCGTGTTCCGCGAACTCGCGCGGTATTCTTGGCATGTCGGCTGGGCACCAGGCAAAGATTTCCCATTCTTCACGGAGGAAAGCGATGAGGGCAGTCGCTTGCTCTTCCGGGAGGTGGGCTACACACGGACTGTTTTTTCTGGGTTCGTCGGGTGCACTTGGTGGGTGACCGTGTCGCTGTCGATGCGGAAGTCCCGCCCGTACTCTTTTGACTTGCGTCGACTTGCTAGCGGAAAGATACTTTTGTCTGTCACCATGGCAATTTTTGTGAGTTCTTGCTCGGCTCCAAAGGTGTCGGAAACTTTGTGGAAATCTCGATCACATTGGTCTAATTTGGTGAAGCTCCCGTTGACTGTAATGACGCCCGCGGATCCTGGAATCTTGAGTTTGAGGTAGGCGTAGTGCGGAATCGCCATGAATTGCGCGAATGCTGGACGTCCCAGTATGGGGTGGTACTGCCACTGTCAGTCGAGTACTTCGAACTCGAGGGTGTGTCTTATAAAATTGCGTCTGATGCCCAAGACAACTTCGAGCTCAATTATTCCAAGGGAAGTAGCCGCTTCTCCTGGGACTACTCTGTATAACACGGTGCTTGATTTTTTCCATACTCATCGTGGGATCAGCATCTTGTGTAGGGTGCTGACGAAGATTATGTACATGCTGCTGCCTCCGTCCATGAAGATTCTCTCCATGTCGTACCATCCAATTTGAGCATCGAGTACCAGGGACGCGTGCCCCGGCCTTGGGACTGCAGGTGGGTGATCGCTCTGGGAGAATGTGATACTAGTTTCTGCGTCATGTAGCTGGTAGACTTTGACTGTGTTTATGTTCTCGGATGCTCTGGCTTGGAGGGTGTAGGCGTCCTGTTGAGCTTGCGATACCCTGCCTTCTTGGATCGTGTACACCTGTCCTTGAGGCGGGTTGTAGCGTCTTTCAGGACTTGGAGTCGGCGACTGCTCGGTTCGTCGGGTGCGCTTGGCTTCTTGCTGTTTTTCCTCCTTGAGGCTGTCGGCGAGATCGTTGAATAGGAGGCAGTCTCCCAGAGTGTGACCCGATCTGATGTATCCCCAGTCGTCTTTGAAGCAGTGGATCGTGCAGTGTCCTTCTAGCTGTTCCCTGACCGTGAGGTTGCTGGATCCGGCGTTCCGTCTCCTCCTTGAGATTCGGAAGATCTGCGCGTGATCCGCTGGGTGCTCGCGGACTCAGATTCTGGTTCCTTATAAGGTTGGAGAATTCATCTGGTCTTCGATCTGGGTCGTAGTATTCGCCGGTCTAAGTCTCAGAGTCGCTGTACTGGCGGGCGACAGCTGTCCGCACGGCGGCGGGTCGTCGAGTGGTCGGCGAGCACGTAGCTGTATAGTGCGACTCGTCGAGTGGGGTCTCTTCGTAGAATCCTCGCGCCTGTCTTCTAGGTCGTCGATTTCTTCTTCGTTGGCGATGATCTTGACGATCGCTGATCTCGAGCTCGGAGTCGACGTCTTGTTGTGCGGCGGGTGTCTGGGTGGCGGTGGGTCGTCGAGTGGTCGGCAGGTCCTCTGCTTCGTGCTGTAGTTCGTCGATCGGGATCTCTGCGTAGAACCCTCGCGCCTCTCTTTTGGGTCGTCGATTTCTCCTTCGCTGGCGGTGGACTCGGTTGCCGCCATAGTGTTGGTCTTGGCACAGCTGCATGCCGAGCGATCTCGATGGGGTGGCAGAGATCTTTGCCGTAATCTTGAATTCTTCGGGTGGATTGGATCTGGTTCTTGCTCTTGAGTTGTGGCTTGCTGAAGACGGAACCGCCGAGATCGTAATTCCAACCTGTGTAGTTCCCACAGACGGCGCCAATTGACGGGGATAAACCCAGGAAAATCCCATGATCAGGGACCATGGGTTAGTTATGAGAGGAACAGGTTGGACGATAGCTCGTCGGCTAACAGGAGGAGACGTTCCTGCTCGATATTATTGCTTGGAGATGTGATTACAGGGAAGGCCAAGGCTAGTGCGCACAAGGCTAGGGTTATAGATTGTGTATTGGTTGATCACGACGTCTCCCCTCCCAGCCCTTATATACTAGGCTAGGTCTCGGGGAACCCGTCTTGGATTACATATGAGGTTTACTCACCCTAATCTTGTACCGCACAGCAGATTTGCACCTTCCTTACGAGTCGTGGACTCCTACGTCGGTCCCACTAGTGGGCCAAGGCTGGGCCCAGGCATCATCGTTGTGGGCCTTCTGTCTTCGGGTACACCGGGTAGGCCCATCCATAGGAGTCATGGGGTCACCCCCTCGTCAATGGATTTATCTTTTTCTATATAGCTGATGCAAACTCGCACTTCTATGACCTACGTGACCCATTTTAGTTCAAACACCAGACAGATTTATCAGATGCCTGTTGAGTTTGATTCTATTACAGAGAACACTAGAATAATTCATGCGATGCTTGCTTACAGAGAATTTTTTTACAAGTGACCAGCAATTCTTTTCTACAAGACACACAAAAAACTCCTGTTTAAGGATTCGATCAGTAATGATCTTGTATCGTTAAATAATGTTGTGACAGTCAGGATTATGGATGACTTCTATATGAGCTCTTAAATTTTTTGCATACATAAGCATCCTTTTGATCCTTTTGCATGTTTACTTTTCTTAGCATACACAAACACATTTATTATTTCCTCTGTCAAAATATCGACTTTCATGAACATTATCAAATGAACTAAAATTTGGTACTTGGGGGCTATAGGTTGACTCTACTATGACTCGACATGAACATAAATTGATCATACCGACTCATGGGGACACACCTCGATTTTAAAATAAGATAAAAACATGTTGATTTTACTATGACCCGGCATGACAAACAATGGTCTCTGGCGACTCATGGGGGCTACATGTTGATTTTATTATGATTCAGCATGACACGTAGTTAATCATCCCGATTCATGGGGGCTACACATGATCAAGATACTGAATCGTCAGAAGATTGTTCTTTACTCAATACAAGTCGGTTATGCAAAAACCGACCGATTAAAGCGTTACAAAAACAAAGAGAAGTGTTGCTAACATCTCAGATTCTTTTTTAGTAAACCTCATCTTCATAAAGACAGAACATTACAGGCATTGACAAACACTCGAAAAGAAATACTATTTCTACTTCAAATTTCATCGTCGATGCACTCATCATATTCGTTAGTTGATAGATTATGGGCTTCTTCACCATGATTGCAGGAGTCACTGCTGGAACTCTCCATGCAGCATCCTACGTGATCTCCATCAGAGTAAAAAAACCTTGCCCATAAAGTATCACCTCCATCATAACTGAATATAATTTCATCTCTCTTCTTAAGATTGCGAGAACGGACAAAAGTTTTCCAGTCTTTATCCAAGAACATGGAGCCATGGCTGGAAAAACTTGTGGCCACCCAAATAGGACCATGAGGACATCCATCAGATCGAAGCCACAATCCTGGAGGATGGGAGTCTGCCATGATCTGAGCGAACGAATCGGGAAGTTTAATCCACCGGCCAAGCTTTGATAGCCTCACGAGGAATTCAACACTAACCACACCTTCATGTGCAGAGATGAAAGGAGAAGAAGAGGATGTTGTTTCACGGCCTTCATGTCTTAGCGCACTGCGACCACCTTTGCTTCCTCGACGTCATCCATGACCTCGGCCACGACCTCTACTGCGACCACGACCACGAGAAGCAGTATCGCCCTGATTGCCGAGATCCAACTCATTGTTGGGTGCGGGATCACAGTTGTGGAGCTTAGGAGCCATGAGAGGAAAAGCTTACAGAAAGAAAGAAAACGAAGAAGAGGGGAGTGTGTGTTTCATCTTGCCACACAATCATTATATAACTGATAGTCCGAAGAGGAAATGTTAGTCAAATATCATTATGATCATGCAGATTACCAATGTCAGTCGGCATTAAAGATAAAGGCTCTTCAATTTTTACAATTGCATAAATGGGACCTTCAATGGTGACGCCTCGTTTTCTGAAAGCATTTAAGAAGGTATGACAGTTAATGTGGTAACGGCTCTAAGAGCAAAGATCAATAGAAGGCCGTCTTGTCAAAGGAAGCCAAATTTTTCTGATGGAGTTAAAGCTATGAAGAGTCGGCATCAGCACTTGTAGAAAAATTCCAGAGAGAGATTTTCATGAAGCTAGAATCACGTCAATCTTGGGGGCTAATGTCGGGGGGATGGATCAAGACCATAACCCGGTATACAGAAGACTAAAGCCGGCTCACCAAAAGAAGGCCCAGCAGAGGACCCGGTTTTGCGCCAGGTCAGGCCACACGGGAAGCCCGAAGATTCTAGAAGGAATATGACTTGCCATGGTAAATACGGAAACCACATGTAACTAGAATAGGACTCCAACTTGTGTAGAAGTCGGACTCATGTAACCCTAGGGACCCGACATCTATATAAGCCGGCGCCCCGGGGCACCAAAAGAACAACTCAACTTAGATCCTCTCGAGGCATAGGTAGATATTCCATACCCTTGTATTCGAGAAGTCGACACCCAATAATAGAAAATAAGGATTAGGTATTTACCTTACGAGGGGCCGAAACCTAGGTAAAATCTCGTGTCTCATGATCTCGCCGACTCTCTCTTCATATTCACCTCGCAGCAAAGGCCTCACACTAAGTCCTCCAATGAGGACATCTGCTGTGACTTTCCCACGACAACATTCACCCCTATACCCCTTGCACGGCCAGAGGGCTCATTGGTCTCCAAAGCATCCTGTAGAAAATCCCCAGGGCCTCTGTTCTGGTAGACCTTTCCAGGTTCTTTTGAAAATCTTACCATCTTATCGTATAGTGCTTTGTCCTCAGCTTTTTCAAAGTAATATCGTCCTTGCTCATTCCTTAAGGCATGTGCCCAGATGAAGTATCTAGCATGAGTACCCTTAATTTCACTGAAGGGGGGGGGGTAGCAAACAAGCATCGAATGCTTCCCGGTCCTCCTTGTCCCATGTTGGTTTCTTGCCATAGTGTCCACGCACACCCATACGGTGGGGGTGCGTGTTCCTCATCTGAAGCTTCGATTGTATGTCACTTTTTAAAGCAAACTCCTTAGATGATATTCCCCTTTTGAACTCATCCCATTCTGGCTTTGGAATCGTGGTGTATGCAGAGAAGGGATCCTTGCCTTTACACGTGTATTCCTTGTGAACACGTGCTTCCAATTTCTCCAAGCATCCATGTACTTACCTAGCGCATAGTGTTCCACCTTCTGTTCGAACTGATCGGGCACGCTGCAGTGCAACATGATCTCTATGATTATCATTTCCCGATGTGCTGGGTTAACCTTGCGAAATCTGGCACATTGATGTTGATCCTTGCCCTGCCAATGTATCCACACACACTGCTGAACTTTGTTCATGCTTTAGCTCGAGAGTTTGGAGCCCAAGTATAATCATCAATATTTTGGATCTCATATACACCTTTGGGCTCAAGGGTAGGCCATCTGGGAGCGTTCTTCCGTGTCTAGGACCTGATAGTGGTGATTGACGATGGTGTAGGCAGCTCCGGCTAAGTTGATTGGGTGGTGTTCGTGAGATCAGGAGAAGGAGTCGTAGAATGATCGGACTCGGATTCTGATACGTCCAAATCACTTCCATGGCTGCAGTTGTCCGAGCTTGACATCTGCGGAACAAAGCACAAGCGAAACTCGGTCAATCTAACAACTTGATCTATATGCAGCTGACTGAATGCAACATTTCTAAAATCTCTACGTCGACAATAAACAAATTGGGGTCATATGGAGAAAAATGTATGAAGGCCCGAGCTAATTCATGATAGACTCACCTCGATGGATAGCAGGACCACTCGTTAGGCCCGACGAAAGGCTATAAAACGGGGACGTGTACGCGCTGGTGGAGAGAGACACACGGGTTTCCACACAGATGGTGTGTGTGTTGCAAACCGCCGCCGGCAACGCTAAGATGTGGTCTCGGTGGAGATGGGACAGCGAGGACGGCTGGGGGAGGGGAGGGGTGATGGGATTTGGATGAGAAAAAAATGCCCAATTGCAGGTGCGTGCCGAAACCTTGGTACTGCAGCGGGGGGAAATAACGATGGTAGAGCGGGGGATGCGCGGAAACATTGCTATGCATACGGTTATATCTAACAAACCATGTGCGTTTATCGAATTCTTTTGTTCAAACGTGTCGGCCGCTCGTTTGTTCGAAGATTTTACCGCCCAGGTTTTCGGTACGCGACATTGTCCCACCGCCAAAACTCGTCGATAACATGGCATGTCTTCTTGAACTTGAACTGTTTTGTGGTAACTACTTCGCTTTTGTCGGGGGATGCTTTCCAGGCCCTCCTTCTACCGCCACATGTCGGGGGACACCCTCAACACAACACAAAATCTTGGGATCACGGTGTTCCTCCCGGGAGGGCTGCTCCCTGGAAGACGCAGGAATGCCCTCGACGCCCCTCCAAGCCCCTCTTTTGCTGGGTGATACTGGAGGTTGATGTGGGGTCGAAATGGCAATGATGTCGTCCATGATATGTGAGCAAACACGGGTGTTTACCCAGGTTCGGGCCGTCCGGATACTAAAAGCCCTACTCCTGCATGTCGGATCTTCCTTGAAGGTGATGGAGTAGAATACAGTACAAGGTGATCTCCATGGAGGACATACCCTATGCTACACTCCACTACGATTCCCTCCTTCTGGTGGAAACTAGCTACCCTCTCAAGGGGAATCCTTGAGAAGCCTCCCGAGAAGCTCCAGGGAAGAACTCCTCTTCTCTCTAGCCGTGGATTCTTCTGGCTAAGTGTTCATTTGGACGGCGGGTTCTTCTTCTAGCTCTTCCTTCTTCTATTCCTTCTTCTCCTTCTTCTTCTCCTTGTTCTTCTTTTCTCTTTTCCGCCCCCCCCCCTTTACTGATGTGGTCGGCGTCTCCCTTTTATAGAGCAAGGGGCTCATCACAGGACCACTGATGGCTACAATAAAGTTGGTTATCTGATACTTATGAATGTGAGGCGCTTTGCGGTCTTCCGAGAATTTCCCGTGGCTTCGCGGGGACGGCTGGTGCATGCATGGTCTGAGTAGGTGCGAGGGAGCTGACAGGTGTTGGCTGCCTCCTATCAGCGGTGCATGCTTGTCCTCTAGTGCATTGATTGCGTTGTGCTCTTTGTCGGGAAGTGGGAACCAGCTGGAGGGATCCACCATTACGGAAGTGATGCGAAGTACCTCTCCGCGCGTCTGGCTAGATGTTCCGGCACCTCCTTGCCGGAATCTTCCAGGGTTGCTCCTGAACTGTCCATGGGGCGTTGCTAGAATCCAGGGAAATAGGGTACACCAGTATCCGGTTACCGACAGCTTTGTATATATTTAATGCATTACTCGATATTATATATATTAAATGATTTGAAGTCATATATACGCACAAAGATAACAAAATTCTGTCACATTTTCTTAACATGGTCTTGGAAGATCGTACAAAAAATGAAAATGATGTACGAAATGTCACGATCACCACCCTTGTGTGACCTAAGCATGCATCTCAAGTGAGAGATATATTAGTTTTCGTATGATTGGTTTTAGTTTCAAGCAACCCATAATGTTATTACAGTGGTTGGCATTGTATTTTGTTTACACATGAACACGTGATGATCACGGTATGACTTCAAAATCAGAGTCATTCTCGGTTGGTTCGGTACGTGTAGTTCATTATTTCTTATGTAGTCATTTAATGGAATTGAATCAAATAACCAATGGAACTTTGGGTTTTTCATGTCGAGTGGTTATGAAAATAAGGCATGTGTCGCATGTTAAATGGCCAATAAAACTTTGTATCATTCTCACAAAGTTTTGATGACATCGGTTCTTGCGAAAAAGCATCTCACACGAATGATCATGGTTTATGTATCCCACAGGTTAGGGCTGAAAGCAAACATGCCATTTCCTTTGTCGTATTCCCATGGATCCTTTTCTATGAATCATGGACTGCATCCATAGTGTTAAGTTAAAATTTGGCATCCCCTGAATATCTTTGATGTATAATGTGCATTAAGTGCATTCTAATCAATTGATATGAATTTTTGGAATTTGAATTCCAAATGTAACGAAAATTGCGCAAAGGTAAGTTGAACATTCGTATGTGTGTTCTCGGGTTACCGTGTAGTACCCACGCATGGAATTTGAGTGAAATAGGACCACATTGGCAAGGTCTTTCGGTCAGAAACATTGCAGTCGGAAGTTTTAAAATTCCAAAAATTTCAAAACCACTCCGAAATTGTCGCGGCTTTGCGTGGCGTCGTGGTTAGGAGAAACTAGGTTGTGGTAAAAATTCAACCATTTTGGAAAAGGTTATAATGCATTCATCTTGCAAAATGGGGGGTCTCACGGGAAGGACAATGGTTTCAATAAGGAAAGAGTCGCGAGGTGTTCCAGTTGCAAGTAAATTGTATTGTTACTTCATCGATTGTCCTTGTTATTTTTTCACAGTTAGCACGCATCTACATGTGACATGTGTTCAAATTAGGACGCATTCCTTGCTAAATTAATATATTTAAACAATTTATTACACTTAAAAGCGTTAAAATGATGTTGCTACAGTAGTAACAATCATCAAGACCACTAAGAACATAAGAAAAGCAAAAAGAAAAACCTAAATTTGTTGCGGGCTGTCGGGACCCGGGGTTAGCGTATGTAATTCCAGTCACGATACAATCACATGGAGAGCCGAGAACCGTACCCACTTGTCTAAGCAGACAAGGCCAAGCACAGAACGTTCTCGGTAAGCATCGACCGTGAGGGGCATCCCATTCAGGCCGGATGATCAACTGAGATGGGTCCTCAACGTCCGCTCAAAAGTCTAAATGCTTATGGGTGGTCAATCCCATACTCATAGACAAGTCGCCTCAACCATGTTATCGATTGGATCCTAAATCTTACATAAACTTACTCCAGCCCGATCACTTAGTCGGGGTCTAGGGCGGTCTCGATCATACATCAAAGTGTGCACGTGACAGAGTCACGAGCAATCGCATCGCGATGCCCCAAGCTGCACACATCTAAGGGCCACTTGGTGTATAAAAGACCGCCAGCCAGATCACAACTAAGGTCTCGAAAACCCATACTAAGACATGCATGTTATAAACATACACGCAGCACACATGCCTAGTATGAACAGCAGGTATCATCACATAACTCTACAAAGCATTCTTTATTGATATACACATAGAGCATACAAAGATCACATGTATGTGATCAACATTACATCATACAACGGAAGCAAATTAGGTCTGAGTACAGACAAGTTTAACAAATGGCTTAGAGAAGCCTTGTAAACAAACATGCCCTTCCACGAGGGACCAGACTGCTGTCTGGGACTATGCTAACTTAGTCAACGTCGAGCTTCAGGTCGGTGACTCCATCGGGGTCCGGGTTCTCATCTAAAACATAGAATAACCAAACGTGAGTACAAAGTCGTACTCAGCAAGACTTACATCAGATCTATACTACTCATGCTCAAGTATCAAGGTAAAAGGAGGTGGGGTTTCATCATGCAGAAGTGCCAGCTTTGACTTGGCTAGTCCTGAACTACGAGTACCAGACTTGAGATAATAAGCGTACACGAGTCCACTACATCTCCAACCAATACACCACTATGGTTACTTCCTCGACTTTCCCACGAGGAGGCACACCATAGCACTCACACTTATCTTGGTGTATTTTAGAAGTATCCAGTTCAAGTTGGCTAATAATCAGGTACAGGTTCCAAGTAGTCCTTAACCGCGGACGCGGCTATTCGAATAGTTTTGTTAACCTTGCAAGGGTGTAAACTACACACACATGACCATCGGTTACCGCCAGGTCACGCCACCGTTCAAGATGTGACAGCGAGGATGTTCACCACGACACTTCGCTAACAACCGGTCTATTCCAGGAGTCGACTATCTGAGTTGCTACCGTTCGAGAGTCCGGCCGGATCAACGAAACGGACTCAGACAATGTAAGTGACCGAGACGCCACCTTTAGCAGATGGTTTTCCTGCCTCACAGGTGCACTCACATATCTAGGATGATGCAACCATTTCCTTCGTTCTTTTTCTATGCACATGTCAAATGGAAAGCCCGAACTAATGTGACTCCTGGACGTCGACACGGATCAAGGTACTAGGCCGAGAGGGGTTAGTGAGCCCAATGTGTGTTTGTACTCTTTGTCTTCCATTACCATACAAGAACTCAATGCTTAAGGCGATGTTCAACGAGACAACCCACTGTGTACTCCTAAACAGCCTCTCATCGTTCACCTTGTATTAGGGTGGATTCACCGACACAGTTTCACTTTCATCAACACCATGTTCACCATCATCCCGACTCACATCAAAAGCAACCTCATGTAACACTAAGCATGCAATAAGCTATAACAGTTGCAGGGGATTCATGATATCAATCAACTCCTATGTCAGCTAGGATTTTGGTTTGCTTACTACTGTGACAAGATGATAGGTCATGCATCGGATATGGGTTCAACTATGCGGTAGAATCGATACAAGATGATCTCCTAAACATGCATAAGCGAGACTGAGAGGGAATTGGGATTTTATAGACATGATCAATGGGGTTTGCTTGCCTTGCTGACGAGGTTCGATATCGGGGTCTTCCACGAAGGGGCTGGCCTCCAGTTCCCGTTGCACGTCTATCGAGCAAACAACCAAACAAAGAATAAATATAAATGCAATGCTCAAGCACATGATAAGTTGTGGAAACATGATGTACATGGTACTGATTTGTGGCAAATTCAATTTAATTGAAGTATATTGCATTTGAAATGCAAATTCAAACTCCAAATTCAATTTCAAATGAAGTCATATACACATTTGCTTCTGTTCCCCCATTTTAAAATGGTCAAACATAAAATTTTTTGCATATTCTTAATCCTTGTATTTTTCTGATAATTTTTCATATATTATTTGTTTTAATTGGAGTTAAAATGAATTAGTTATGAATTTCCAAAGTTTAAATGATTTTCTGGATTTTTCTGGAATTTCTTTAATTCACTGGAATTGTTTTAATTCAGAAAAAAAAATTATTGCGTCATGCTGACATCAGCATGACGTGGGGGGGGGGGGTCTGACTGGTGGGCCATCCCTGTCAGTCTCCCTGTGATTAAACCCGTGGTTTAAACTAAACAGTGGGTTTAATTAGTGGGCAGGGCCCACTGTCAGTTAGTGATTAGGGGGGGGGGGGTTTAGGGGGTTTTAGGGTTAACCTAACCCAACTCGCCGGCGGATCAATGCCGGCGACGTCGAGCACGGCGGCGCGGCACTGGGTTGCGATTTTGGCCACCAAATCGTGCGCCGTTTGCACGAGAAGAAGCCTCGTGCTCGTCCACATCTCTTGGTGCCATCAGGGGTTCACGGGGAGCTTCAGGGCCACGACTACGACGACGTCTGCGGCGGCCGGCCACTGACCTTGGCCGAGATGGCGCTGCACGGCTCGGAAGGAAGGAAGGGGAGGGGGAAAAGGACCGCAGAGCTCACCAGAAACCAACGACGGGCACGGCGAGGCTTGAGGGAGCTCGGAGCAGGAGAATTGCTCGCCGGAGTCGAAGGTGGCCGGCGGTGAGGATTCGAAGCAGGGGTCGCCTGGAGTCATCTTCGGCTTCGATTCGATCTGCAGCGCGATGAAGTCGACCACGGGGAGTCCACGGGACACGGCAGGGCAGCGAGGGGATCACGGCGGCCACGAGTACGCGGTGGCGGTGCTCCGGCGTTGCTTCGGTCGCGCGCAGGAACGGAAGAGGGAGAGGGGGAGGAGGTCCAGAGAGAGGGGGAGAAGAGCGGGGCGTGCTCTGGGCGTGGTGTGGTGGAAGGAGAGAGGCAGGGGAGGCCTAGAAGCTCCAGGGCGACGAGGTGGCGCCGTGCCCGCGCTCTGCCTCGACGAGCTGCTTGGCTCGGCGGGGAGGTAGACGACAAGCGCCCCGGGCTGGGCTGGGCCAGGCCAGTGGAGAAGTGGGCCTCGCCTGCGGGCGCAAGGTAAGCCTCTCCTTTCTTTTTCTTTTTAGTTTTTCTGTTTCATTTGTTTTGCCTAGATTTAAAATAGCTAGGCATTTTTAATAAATGTCCAAATACTTTTATAAATACTAGGTGACCAGTAGCTAGTCACATAAATAATTTGGACATTTTTGAAATTCAATAAATTTGAATTTCAATTCAAATAGGGGTAAACTTTTATTTCCAGAGCACTATTTGAATATTAGAAAATTCCATGAGTATGGGAAAATACCCAAACCACTTTTAAAATGATCAGCATCATTTATAGGAATTTTCCAAATATTCAAATGATTTTTGGAAAAGATTTTTTTATCTGGCCATTTATTTAAATTCATCAGGGCTTTTCTTTTCCCCATTTTTGAATTTCATTTGAAATTTTTGCATGATGCAAAGGGCACAAACAAACCTAGCACTTACCCTAGTTGGGGTTCTGACAACTCGCCCCTACTCAAAAGAATCTCGTCCCGAGATTCAGAAGTCGTCGGGAGGAAGGTGGGGTACTCGGCACGGAGGCGGTCTTCTCTTTCCCAGGTTGCTTCTTTCTCGGAGTGATGTGACCATTGAACTTTAAGGAACTTGATCTTCTGACGGCGAGTGACACGCTCAGCTGAATCAAGAATACGAACAGGGTACTCTCGATAAGAAAGGTCATCTTGGAGATCAAGTGCTTCATGGTCAACTTCGCGGATGGGGTCCTTGAAGCAACGCCTGTGTTGTGACACATGGAATACATCATGTACTCGGGAAAGGTGAGGGGGTAGTTACGTTTGGTAGGCAACTTCTCCACGTTTAGCTAGAATGCGGAAAGGTCCGGTGTAACGTGGGGCCAACTTGCCTTTGATACCGAATCTTTGGGTTCCCTTCAGAGGACTAACCCGAAGGTAAGCCTTCTCATCCAGATTGTAGCTCTCCTTTCTATGATGACGATCATAGTAGCTTTTCTGACGAGACTGAGCGGCTTTCAATCGATCACGAACAATGCGAACTTGCTCTTCTGCTTCCTTGATCATATCCGGTCCAAAGAGTTGTCTTTCACCGGTTTCTGACCAGTTAAGGGGTGTTCGACATCGTCGTCCATAGAGGAGTTCAAAAGGAGCCATGTTCAGACTAGATTGAAAACTGTTGTTAAAAGCAAATTCGGCAAATGGAAGAGATTTCTCCCAATTCTTTCCGAAAGAGATAACACAAGCTCTGAGCATGTCTTCCAAGATTTGATTAACCCTTTCAACTTGACCGCTAGACTGAGGATGGAAATTTGTACTAAAGGATAGATGAGTTCCCATAGCATGTTGGAAGCTTCCCCAAAATCTAGAGGTGAAAAGGCTACCACGGTCAGAATTGATCACCAAAGGAACACCGTGAAGCGACACAATCCTAGAGACGTACAAGTCCGCTAACTGACTAGAAGTTATAGACTCGCGAACGGGAAGGAAGTGAGCAACTTTGGAAAGTCTATCTATGACAACGAAGATGGCATCATTTCCTTTCTGGGATTTTGGAAAGCCGGTGATGAAGTCCATACCGACTTTGTCCCATTTCCACTTTGGAATAGGCAAAGGTTGAAGTGTACCAGAAAGTCTTTGGTGTTCTGCCTTAATGCGACGACAAACATCACATTCAGCAACAAATCGAGCAATGTCTCTCTTCATCCTGGTCCACCAAAATCTCTGGCGTAGATCTCGGTACATTTTTGTGCTACCGGGATGAATTGAGAGGGGTGTGTCATGGGCTTCTTTGAGGATGAGTTGCCTTAGATCCCTATTTTTAGGTACTACCAAACGATTTTCAAAGAATACCGTTCCTTTACTATCTGTGGAGAAACATTTAGCAACTCCGCTAGCAATGTTCTCCTTGATCCGGCGAACACCTCGTGCACGCCTTTGGGCAACTATGATTTGATCCTCAAGGGTTGGTTTCGCCACAAAGTTGAATAGATATCCATGAGGAACTATCTCAAGATTGAGTTTGCAAAATTCCTCATGAAGAAGTGGTTGATACTGTTGTAACATGAGGTTGTTACAATACGACTTACGACTTAGTGCATCAGCCATGACATTGGCCTTGCCTGGGGTGTAAGAAATTCCTAAGTCATAATCTTTTATCAACTCTATCCAGCGTCTTTGCCTGAGATTAAGATCTGGCTGGGTGAAAATGTATTTGAGGCTTTGGTGGTCGGAATGGATCTCACAACGATTACCAAGGAGGTAATGTCGCCAAGTCTTCAGGGCATGAACTACGGCAGCGAGTTCAAGATCATGGGTAGGATAATTCTCTTCATGTGGCCGCAACTGGCATGAAGCATAAGCTACCACATGTCGATCTTGCATAAGTATGCATCCTAACCCTTGCCGTGAAGCATCAGAATAGATCTCGAAATCCCTTTTGGTGTCTGGAGGTGCAAGTACGGGTGCAGAAGTCAACCTTCTTTTTAGCTCTTGAAAGCTTTCCTCGCACTTGGAAGTCCATTGGAATTTCTTATCTTTCTTGAGGAGTTCAGTAATAATCTTTGCAACTTTAGAAAAGTTCTCGACAAAGCGGCGGCAATAGCTTGCTAAGCCAAGAAAACTCCTAACTTGCTTAACCGATTCAGGTGGAGTCCAGTCAAGGACGGCCTGAACTCTCTCGGGATTGACTGCAACACCTTTCGCAGAAATCACGTGGCCTAAGTAGGTCACTTCTGGTAGCCAAAATTCACACTTGGAGAACTTGGCATAAAGGCGGTGCTCTCTAAGTTTCATCAATACCAACCTAAGATGTTCTGCGTGCTCTTCTTCGTTCTTCGAGTAGATGAGAATGTCATCAAGATAAACCACAACAAATTTATCTAGGTACTCCATGAAGATCGAATTCATTAAGCGCGAGAATGTGGCGGGGGCATTGGTTAAACCAAAGGACATGATGGTATACTCGTAAAGACCATAACGAGTAGTGAAAGCCGTTTTGGGAATGTCCTTGTTTCAGATTTTGATTTGATGATAGCCTAATCTCAAATCCATCTTAGAGAAGACAGAGGATCCTGCAAGGTGATCATAAAGATCATTGATCCTGGGCAGTGGGTACTTGTTCTTTATCGTCGCTAGATTTAGCGGGCGATAGTCTACGCACATCCTTTCTGTTCCATCTTTCTTCGTTACGAACAGAGCGGGGCAACCCCATGGCGATGAGCTAGGGCGGATGAAGCCTTTTGCCAACGAAGCATTGGGTTGGGTTTTTAGCTCAGCTAACTCATGTGGGGCCATTCTATATGGGCGTCTGGAAATTGGGGCCGTGCCTGGTATAAGATCCACTATGAATTCTACACACCTTTCGGGTGGCATGCCTGGCAGCTCTTCAGGAAAGACATCCGGGAAGTCACGAACCACCGGAACATCTTCAAGGTCTGGAAGGGGAAGCACATTCAAAGTATGCATCTGGATTCTAGAGCTGGGTGATGTGTAGTCAATGGTCTGGCCTGAAGGATGGGTGAGTTTGTCTGATTTGGCTTTACAATCAAGGAAAGCATTCTGCCTTGATAACCAATCCATTCCTAAGATAACATCAATGTCCGAAGATTTGATGGCTATAAGAGAAGCAAGGAATACTAGACCCTCAATTGCAATTTGATTGCCATGGCTTACTCTATTAGTTTGCCACTTTGAACCAGGAGTTTGAATGATCATTGGGGAAAACATTTCTTCAAAAGGAAACTCATGACGAAGTGCATAACTCTCCGACATGAATGAATGAGAAGCTCCTGGATCGAAAAGAACGGAGGCGGGGATATGACTGACTGGGAGTGGACCAAGAATGACGTCAGAAGCATCAGTGGTGTCCTCAACTGAGATTTGGTTCACACAACCACTACTTGTGGCTGAAAGCTTTGCTGGGAAGGCTTTTGTGACTGATTTCTTTGGAGGTTTGGGTCGAGAATGACGTGGTGCCATCAAGACCTGAGGGCATTGACGATAGTAATGGCCTGGAAGACCACACTTAAAGCATACCCTGTCTGAATTGTTGGGAATGGGATTACTTGGTTGCACACCATCATTCCGGGGTGGAATAATGTGTTGGGGTGGATGGCATAAATTTGGTGGTGGCCTCTGGAGAAGGTTTTGAGGTATGGCTCTGGTTGGAATCCAAATTCGGCGTTTCTGAGGTGCTGAACTTGAAGAAGAAGCAAGCTCAAGAGCATGCTTGCGGGACTCCTCGAAAATTTCATTGCCATGCTCAGCTCTGAAGGATCTGTTGACTAAATCCTCAAAGGTGGCAAATTCGATGAGGTTGAGATCATGACGAAGAATGGGGCTAAGTCCCTTACGGAATCTTGCCTGTTTTCTGGCATCGGTGGTGATCTCATCTTGGGCATACCGAGCAAGACGGTTGAACTCTCTCACATACTCATGTATGGACATCTCTCCTTGAGTCAGGTTGCAGAACTCTTCCTTCTTGCGCTCCATCAACTCATCTAGAAGGTGGTACCCTTGAAAGGCAACACAGAACTCCTGCCAAGTCACTAGGTGACCATCTGGCTGCATCGCAACATAGTTCTCCCACCATTCTGCGGCAGCACCTTCCAGAAAGTATGCCGCGAATATAACTCGATCATCGGGAGCAACATGTGCAGTGTCAAGCTTACGCTCGATGGAACGGAGCCAATTATCAGCTTCAAGGGGCTCAGAAGAACATCGGAATACCGGTGGCTTGAGGAGGATGAAGTCCTGAATGCTCACAACCACATTGCAATGACGTGAGGTATTCTGCTCGATGAGCTCCAGAAGGCGTGTTTGGTCACGTTGATTCTTCTCAGCTTCCATCATGATTTCCGCCGCAGAAGGCGGTGGTAGAGGTTCATCATCATTTCGATTCCGAACACGGTCTTGATTCCGACGAACAGCACTACGAGTTCCACCTGACATCCTGTGTGATAAAAATCAACAATCAGAACAGGTTGAATGATGGATTCAAGGATAACAAGACATGATGAAGGCGGAAAGGATTATAATGCGAAGGCAAAGATTCATAGAAACACGGAATAAATCCGGCAGCATAACGGCTACACCGGGATGGAAAATAAGACAGCCTCGAGGAGATTGGACAGAACTTCCTCAAGGAACTCAACAGAACGATGAGTCTGGACGACCACAACTGTCCTACGGCTACAAGGAAGCACTCAGCGAGATGTTCTAGTAAGACATAGATGAGCCTAGTCCTATCATCCCGTAGAAAAGATAAGGGTGACTCAGAACTCAGATCGATGAGGGTAAGGAGAAAAAGAAGCCTTACGTTGTTCCCTTATATACCCAAGTAACTATATAACTATAGAATGCTAGACTCGACTTCGACCAAGGGTTTGATAAGCCTACAGACAGTCCTGCTCTGGTACCAAGTCTGTCGGGACCCGGGGTTAGCGTATGTAATTCCAGTCACGATACAATCACATGGAGAGCCGAGAACCGTACCCACTTGTCTAAGCAGACAAGGCCAAGCACAGAACGTTCTCGGTAAGCATTGAACGTGAGGGGCATCCCATTCAGGCCGGATGATCAACTGAGATGGATCCTCAACGTCCGCTCACAAGTCTAAATGCTTATGGGTGGTGAATCCCATACTCATAGACAAGTCGCCTCAACCATGTTATCGATTGGATCCTAACTCTTACATATACTTACTCCAGCCCGATCACTTAGTCGGGGTCTAGGGCGGGCTCGATCATACAACAAACTGTGCACGTGACAGAGTCACGAGCAATCGCATCGTGATGCCCCAAGCTGCGCACATCTAAGGGCCACTTGGTGTATAAAAGACCGCCAGCCAGATCACAACTAAGGTCTCGAAAACCCATACTAAGACATGCATGTTATAAACATACACGCAGCACACATGCCTAGTATGAACAGCAGGTATCATCACATAACTCTACAAAGCATTCTTTATTGATATACACATAGAGCATACAAAGATCACAAGTATGTGATCAACATTACATCATACAACGGAAGCAAATTAGGTCTGACTACAGAAAAGTTTAACAAATGGCTTAGAGAAGCCTTGTAAACAAACAGCCCTTCCACGAGGGACCAGACTGCTGTCTGGGACTATGCTAACTTAGTCAACGTCGAGCTTCAGGTCGGTGACTCCATCGGGGTCCGGGTTCTCATCTAAAACATAGAATAACCAAACGTGAGTACAAAGTCGTACTCAGCAAGACTTACATCGTATCTATACTACTCATGCTCAAGTATCAAGGTAAAAGGAGGTGGGGTTTCATCATGCAGAAGTGCCAGCTTTGACTTGGCTAGTCCTGAACTACGAGTACCAGACTTGAGATAAGAAGTGTACACGAGTCCACTACATCTCCAACCAATACACCACTATGGTTACTTCCTCGACTTCCCCACGAGGAGGCACACCATAGCACTCACACTTATCTTGGTGTATTTTAGAAGTATCCAGTTCAAGTTGTCTAATAATCAGGTACAGGTTCCAAGTAGTCCTTAACCGCGGACGCGGCTATTCGAATAGTTTTGTTAACCTTGCAAGGGTGTAAACTACACACACATGACCATCGGTTACCGCCAGGTCTCGCCACCGTTCAAGAGGTGACAGCGAGGATGTTCACCACGACACTTCGCTAACAACCGGTCTATTCCAGGAGTCGACTATCTGAGTTGCTACCGTTCGAGAGTCCGGCCAGATCAACGAAACGGACTCAGACAATGTAAGTGACCGAGACGCCACCTTTAGCAGATGGTTTTCCTGCCTCACAGGTGCACTCACATATCTAGGATGATGCAACCATTTCCTTCGTTCTTTTTCTATGCACATGTCAAATGGAAAGCCCGAACTAATGTGACTCCTGGACGTCGACACGGATCAAGGTACTAGGCCGAGAGGGGTCAGTGAGCCCAATGTGTGGTTGTACACTTTGTCTTGGATTACCATACAAGAACTCAATGTTTAAGGCGATGTTCAACGAGACAACCCACTGTGTACTCCTACACAGCCTCTCATCGTTCACCTTGTATTAGGGTGGATTCACCGACATAGTTTCACTTTCATCAACACCATGTTCACCATCATCCCGACTCACATCAAAAGCAACCTCATGTAACACTAAGCATGCAATAAGCTATAACAGTTGCAGGGGATTCATGATATCAATCAACTCCTATGTCAGCTAGGATTTTGGTTTGCTTACTACTGTGACAAGATGATAGGTCATGCATCGGATATGGGTTCAACTATGCGGTAGAATCGATACAAGATGATCTCCTAAACATGCATAAGCGAGACTGAGAGGGAATTGGGATTTTATAGACATTATCAATGGGGTTTGCTTGCCTTGCTGACGAGGTTCGATATCGGGGTCTTCAACGAAGGGGGTGGCCTCCAGTTCCCGTTGCACGTCTATCGAGAAAACAACCAAACAAAGAATAAATATAAATGCAATGCTCAAGCACATGATAAGTTGTGGAAACATGATGTACATGGTACTTATTTGTGGCAAATTCAATTTAATTGAAGTATATTGCATTTGAAATGCAAATTCAAACTCCAAATTCAATTTCAAATTAAGTCATATACACATTTGCTTCTGTTCCCCCATTTTAGAATGGTCAAACATAAAAACAAATTGCATATTCTTAATCCTTGTAGTTTTCTGATAATTTTTCATATATTATTTATTCAAATTGGAGTTAAAATGAATTAGTTATGAATTTCCAAATTTAAATGATTTTTTGGTTTTTTCTGGAATTTCTTTAATTCACTGGAATTGTTTTAATTCAGAAAAAGATTTATTGCGTCATGCTGACATCAGCATGACGTGGGGGGGGTCTGACTGGTGGGCCATCCCTGTCAGTCTCTCTGTGATTAAACCAGTGGTTTAAACTAAACAGTGGGTTTAATTAGTGGGCAGGGCCCACTGTCAGTTAGTGATTAGGGGGGGGGGGGGGTTAGGGGGTTTTAGGGTTAACCTAACCCAACTCACCGGTGACGTCGAGCACGGCGGCGCGGCACTGGGTGGCGATTTTGGCCACCAAATCGTGCGCCGTTTGCACGAGAAGAAGGCTCGTGCTCGTCCACATCTCTTGGTGCCATCAGGGGTTCACGGGGAGCTTCAGGGCCACGGCTACGACGACGTCTGCGGCGGCCGGCCACTGACCTTGGCCGAGATGGCGCTGCACGGCTCGGAAGGAAGGAAGGGGAGGGGGAAAAGGACCGCAGAGCTCACCAGAAACCAACGACGGGCACGGCGAGGCTTGAGGGAGCTCGGAGCAGGCGAATTGCTCGCCGGAGTCGAAGGCGGCCGGCGGTGAGGATTCGAAGCAGGGGTCGCCTGGAGTCATCTTCGGCTTCGATTCGATCTGCAGCGCGATGAAGTCGACCACGGGGAGTACACGGGACACGGCAGGGCAGCGAGGGGATCACGGCGGCCACGAGTACGCGGTGGCGGTGCTCCGGCGTGGCTTCGGTCGCGCGCAGGAACGGAAGAGGGAGAGGGGGAGGAGGTCCAGAGAGAGGGGGAGAAGAGCGGGGCGTGCTCTGGGCGTGGCGTGGCGGAAGAAGAGAGGCAGGGGAGGCCTAGAAGCTCCAGGGCGACGAGGTGGCGCTGTGCCCGCGCTGTGCCTCCACCGAGCTGCTTGGCTCGGCGGGGAGGTAGACGACAAGCGCCCCGGGCTGGGCTGGGCCAGGCCAGTGGAGAAGTGGGCCTCGCCTGCGGGCGCAAGGTAAGCCTCTCCTTTCTTTTTCTTTTTAGTTTTTCTGTTTCATTTGTTTTGCCTAGATTTAAAATAGCTAGGCATTTTTAATAAATGTCCAAATACTTTTATAAATACTAGGTGACCAGTAGCTAGTCACATAAATAATTTGGACATTTTTGAAATTCAATGAATTTGAATTTCAATTCAAATAGGGGTAAACTTTAATTTTCAGAGCACTATTTGAATATTAGAAAATTCCATGAGTATGGGAAAATACCCAAACCACTTTTAAAATGATCAGCATCATTTATAGGAATTTTCCAAATATTCAAATGATTTTTGGAAAAGAGTTTTTTATCTGGCCATTTATTTAAATTCCTAAGGCTTTTCTTTTCCCCATTTTTGAATTTCATTTGAAATTTTTGCATGATGCAAAGGGCACAAACAAACCTAGCACTTACCCTAGTTGGGGTTCTGACACGGGCTGCCTCCCGAAAGCGCTTCTTTAGAGCCATTAGCTAGGTTTAATGCAAATAGATCAAGTTGTATCCATTGAACCATCATCACGATCATCAAAAAGGTCTTCAATAGTACAACTAGTCTTAATAAGTTTCTCAAATAAAGGAGGAATGAAAATGCTTCTTGGAATAAAATCAAAAGGAGGGAAATCAATTGGAGTTTCATTAAAGTTAAAGATAGGTGTCTCCTCCAAAGTTTTCACCGTTTCAACTCTCTTGGCAATAGGTGTGTTTGCTTTAGCTCAAGGAACCTTGAGGACGTAAACGAACTTAGGTTCCTTCTTGGCGGGAGTTTCATCCTTTTTGGTTGTTATTGAGGAAAAGTTACTACCTGGAGTTTCAATAACTTCCTCAATCTTTTCTATCCTAGAAGACTTCTCATCAAGGGATTTAATAGTCTCCAAAGTTTTGAAAAATTTCTGCATGGAGTTATCTAGCCTATTCAAATTCCCTTGAGTCTTACGATCCAACTCATTCACCCTATCGATACTTGGCATCTCTAGCTCTATTTTTTCAAGTTTTCTCATAATGTGAGCTAAAGTAATGTCCTCCTTAATACTAACAACTAGGAGACTTCCAACAAGATTTTCAATAACATTAAGGGCTTCCCTAACTGGGGCCTCTATGAAGTTCCCATTGATAGCAGTGTCTAAAAGAAACCTATTCCAAGAAGTGATCCCAACATAAAAATTTCTAAGCAAGATAGTAGTGGATTGCTTCTTGGTGGCTCTTTTTTGAGAATCATTAATTCTATACCAAACATCTTTCAAACTTTCACCACCTCTTTGATTAAAGGTAAGTACTTCTTCCTCACCAAAGGCAAAAGGACCAGCCATAGTGGCAACTACTAACAAGGTAACAGTTATTTTTGGTATTTCTTATAAGGGACACAAAAGAAAAAACTGAAAGGTAAACTAACAAGACTAAAAAGCAAAGATAAAAGATAGTGTGCAACTCCCCTATCTTGTAGACTGGAATCCCCGGAAACGGCGCTAGAAAACTTGTTGATGGCAAGAGAGCCTTAATACTCTTCAAGCCTCGTTGGTTACCCCAAGTGCAGGGTGAGATATACTGCAGCGGAAAATTTTCCCTTGGCAAAGATACCAAGGTTTGTCTCCCATAGGACTCCGAAGGATACAATAAGGTGGTAAAGTGAACAATGGTGCCAAGGTTGCTAGCTTCACCTGGACCTGCACACAGATACAAATAACTTTGCTCCCAACGAGTACAGAGGAGTTGTCAATTCCTCCGGCCTTGCTGTTTACAAAGGATAAACGCAAGAGATAAAAGCGGAACTGAAAGTAAAGACTAAAAGTAAGCTAACGGTGTAAACAATAATGTGAAGATGGACCGGGGTCCCGTGATTTTCACTAGTGATGTCTCTCTCTCAAAAGATGATAAAAGTGCTAGTGAGGTAAATAAATCACAGCTGGGCAATTGACAGAATTATGAAGGCACCACAGTGCTAACTATGCTGCAAAGAAAGGAAGGGCACAAAAGCAATGGGAAGTACGCCAAGGTAAGTAGACCGAAATCCAACTGCATCTACTACGAATCATCCACCATGAGATATCTATCCAGAACATCTCGCTGTTATTAAGTTGCGAATCCCACCCAAAGTGTAAATTCAAAGCAACAGACAACTACATTAAAAGAACTTTGCGTAAAGTAAACAATCCTTGCACCCGCGGGTACAAGCACTGTTGTTTTATCCCTGGTGGCAACAGCACATCCCCTAGTCTCATGTTTCGATCACTCAAGCTAGACATCAAGGGGTTGAACCCACAATGAAGCATAACTCTCCCTCTTGGAGTTGCAACAAATCACTTGGCCAAAATAAAATACGGCAACGGAGAACATGCAATAATTTACTCAAGAACAAAATATAAAAGATAAGAACCAAATATATTACTCATCACAATCTGAACATAGTCTCATAATCCATCAGATCCCAGCAAACTCAACATAGCAACAACATAAAATTACAAAGGTGCCTCGATCATGTGAGGCAGCTCACGAGGTCTCGAAAGTGGAAGCACAAAGAGGGGAGAGGAACATCACATAGCTACTGGTCACGGACCCATGGCCCAAGGGGAACTACTCATGATACATACGGGAGGCGTCCATTGCTATGGATGGTCTCCCGGAGGGGGTTCATCCTCCCGGCAGGGTAGCGGCGGTACAGAGGCGAGTTCGCGAAAACGAGATCCGTCCTAGGGGTTTCCACCCCGAGGGCTAAATATAGGCGAAGGGGAGCACCGAGAGGGGCCACAGGGCAGCCAGGAGGCTCCCTGGCGCGGCCTAGGGTGGGGCCGTGCCAGGGACCCTTCTGGAGTCCCTGTGGCGGCCCCCCTTCCCTCCTTTGGTGTTTCCGGAAGCTTCCGGGTCTCTGATTTTTTATCTGATTTTTCCGGATTTTTTGGAGCACTTTTAATGCCTGAAAACCTGAAATACAAAAACAACAAAATTACAACAACTGGAAGCTGGGTGCACTGGGTTAATAGATTAGTCCAAATATGCTCAAAAGTGTATGAAAGTTCAAGGAAATCATGGCAAAGTCACACAAAACATGCATGGAGCAAGCATAAATTATAGATACAATTGGGACGTATCAGATTCCCGTCTTAATCTCGTCGTCAGCATTGTTCTTGTCCTTTGCTAGCTTCTGCTTGTATTTTGGTTGGTGGCATATGCGACATTGACGCAAATCTTTGTCTGGACCGCCGTACATCATACAATCATTCACACAGGCATGCATCTTTTGGATTTCAAGTGACAATGGGAAAACCACCTTCATGGATTCGTTGTTCGTAACTGATAGCACATTGTTGTCTGGAAACATGTCTTGCAAAATTGTTAGTAATTCTGTCATGCCATTTTTTGGTACATAGTATTTTGCTTCATATCTGAGAAATATTAGTGTGGCACTCAGATTGGAATATTTCTTTTTGCATCCTGGATACAAATCTGTCTTGGCGTCGACCTTAAGGTTAACCATAGCCTTATACTCCACCGGTACATGGGCGCCCTCAAAATCTCCAAGCATGGCATCGAAATCTGGCATGTCATCGTCATCATCATAAGATGGCATCTCAACATCTCAGTTTTGTTTCGACCGGTTTGGGTTCTCAAATAATGCGTTCTGTTGGGGGCTTTCCATCCCACCCATGCAGTTGTATTCAATATCAGTGCACCCCGGTTCAGAGTTTTGTATCTTACCACCCGGGTTGTTAACTTCACCCATGATCGCATCTTCACCATGTTTCGTCCAACAAGTGTATCCCTCCATGAACCCCGAATGGAATAAGTGATCTTTCACTGTGTCAATATGATGTAATATATATTGTTGATACAAGTTCTGCATGGACATTGTATTATCTGGGCATTCCTCTTTGTAACAGCCCGAGTGTCAGGACCCGGGGTTAGCGTATGCAAGTCCTGCTACGACATAGTCATATGGAGAGCCGAGAACCGTACCCACTTGTCTAAGCAGACAAGGCCAAGCACATAATGTTCTCGAAAAGCATCGTACGTGAGGGGCATCCCATCCAGGCCGGATGATCAACTGAGATGGGTCCTCCTCGTCCGCACACAAGGCTAATGATATGGGTGATGAACTCCCATATTGAAAGACAAGTCGCCTCAACCATACTATCGACTGTCTCATAACTCTTACATAGACTTACTCCAGCCCGATCACTTAGTCGGGGTCTAGGACCGGCTCGATCATACCACAAAGTGTGCACGAGACGGAATCTCGAGCAATCGCATCGCGATGCCCCAAGCTGCGCACATCTAAGGGCCACTTGGTGTATGAAAGACCGCCAGCCAGATCACAACTAAGGTCTCGAAAACCCATACAACGACATGCATGTTATAAACATACACGCAGCACACATGCCTTGTATGAACAGCAGGTATCATTGCAATTCTCTACAAAGTATACATTTTATTGATAACTCTGACAGAGTGCACAGAGAGATCACAAGCATGTGATCCAACATTACAACAAACAAGCGGAAGCAAAGTAGGTCCGAGTACAGACAAGTTTAAAAAATGGCTTAAGAAGCCTTATTTAAACACAAGCCCTCCACGAGGGAACCAGTCATCTGACTGGGACTAGACTAGCTTGTTCTTCAGTCGTCGAGCTCGATGAAGAAGCCACCTTCGGGGTCAGTGGGTTCATCTAAAACATAGAATAAGCAAACGTGAGTACAAAGTCGTACTCAGCAAAGACTTACATAGGATCTATACTACTCATGCACATGTATCAAGGTAAAGGGAGGTGGGGTTCAATTGGAGAAGTGCCAGCTTTGACTTGGCTAGTCCTGAACTACGAGTACCAGACTTGAGGTAAGAAGCGTACACGAGTCCACTACTTTCTCCAATCAATTACACCACTATGGTGCCTTCCTCGACTTCCCCACGAGAAAGCATGCCATAGCACTCACACTTATCTTGGTGTATTTTAGAAGTATCCAGTTCAAGTTGTCTAATAATCAAGCTAAGCTTTCCAAGTAGTCCTTAACCGTGGACGCGGCTATTCCAATAGTTTTGTTAACCCTGCAGGGGTGTACCGCTACACACACATGATCATCAGCTACCTCCTTTGATCTCGACACCGTTAAAGAAGTGTCGGGGAGGATGCTCACCACAACTGTTACCTCATAGCCGATCTAGTCCAAGAAAGCCGCCTACCTGGGTTGGCTACCACTATCGTGAACCCGGCCGGTTTACCAAAGTGGACCCAGGTGATGTGTGCGTGGTGCATAAGCCGGTCTTGACTGAGCCGTTCTCTCACTTAGCAGCCAGGCCACAAGCCTACCAGAACTCCGAACTACTGCGACATCTGGACATCGAAAGGGATGAGTTAATAGGTTGAGAGGGGTCAGTGAGCCCAATGTGTGGTTGTACTCTTCATCTTGGATCACCACACAAGAACTCGGACTTAGGGAGGTGTTCAACGAGACAACCCACCGTGTACTCCTACACAGCCTCTCATCGTTCACCTTGTATTAGGGTAGATTAACCAACACCTTTCCACCAACATCATCATGATTACTATCATCCCGACTCACATAACAGTAACATCATGGTATCACTCTAAGAATGCAATAAGCAGTAACAATTGCAGGGGCCACATGATATGAACCAACTCCTACATTTGCTAGGATTGTGGTTTGCTTACTACTGTGAAAAAAGATAGGTCATGCAAAGGAATGGGTTCATCTATGCGGTAGAAACGTAGCATGGTAATCATCCTATACAATGCATAAGCGAGACATGAGAGGGAAGTGGGATTTTATCGACATGATCAATGGGGGTTTGCTTGCCTTGCTGACGAGGTTCGGGTTCAAGATCTTCAACGAAGGGGGCTGCCTCCTGTTCCGGTTCCACCTCTTCTCGACAAACAACAAACAAGGAAGCAAAGTAAATACAATGCACAATCACATGGTTGAAGGTTGAAACTTGATGTATATGCTTTGATGTGTGAAGCAATTCCACTTAAATGGGGTATTTGCAATTCAATTTGCAAATTTAAACACCACATATGATTTCAAATTTAGCCAAGTTGCATATGACATTGTTTGATCAAGTTAAACCATTTTGAAATGTGTATGATATGCCTCTGAAGTTCAAGTATAATGTGGTATGTTGCTATGGTTAAAATTGCAAAAGCATTTGAATTGAATTTTATTTAATTCCATTGAAACCAAATAGAAAATGCTACTGGTCCCCTTTTTTTTCAACTCAAACATGGTTTAAAGTTCAATATTTGGATAGATAATTTTCTCCTGATCATTTTTCATATATTATTTGTTAAATTTGGAGTTAATATGAATTTTCTATGAATTTTCAAAGTTTGGGGTATTTTCTGCCATTCCTGATTATTTCATAAATAGAAATTCTCTTTATTGCGTCACTGTGATGCAATGCTGGCGTCAGGGGGCCACTGACAAGGGGGACCCACTGGTCAGCCTTTGGGGTGTTAATTAAATCTGTTTAATTTGAGTTAAACTTAACAGGGGGATTAGAGTGGCCTTGGGCCCACATGGCAGTGAGACTGGGGGGTGGGGTCAGGGTAATTAGGGGCTAGGGTTAGCTCTAATGGTGAGCTCGTCGCCGACGAGCACTATAGGTGGCCGGAGTTGAACGGGGTGGCGATTTAGGGCAAGGGAGGCCAAGGGGAGGGCACTGGCGTGTTCCTGGCGTTGCCGCACGTCGAACAGAGGTAGCTCGGGCTCGGGGGAATGGCTGTGGCGACGACGGCGACGATTGCGGCGGGGACAGAAGTTCGGCGACATCCGGGAGGGGGCAAACGTGCACCATTTGGAGCGGGCGTTAGTGCGTTCGAGAGCTGGTAGTACCAGGAGCCATATGCGCGCTCTGGGGCATCAAGGCGGGCACTGGAGCGAGCTCTACCTTGACCAATGGCGGCGAGTGAGCTCGGGATCCATGGCGGATCACGATAAGGAGGAAGGGGGCGGCCGTGAGATAGTTTGGGTGAAGCAGAAGCTCAACCTGGTGCTGCTGGAAGTGACGGCGAAGCCGGAGAGGCTTGGGCGGCGGAGAAATCGACGATTGAGCTCCCCGGCGGCCGGAGCTTGAAGACGAAGCTGGCGTCGTCTTCTGAGGCGCTCGGGCTCGATTGACTGGGGGGAACGGCGAAGACGTCTGCTGTGGTTCTTCTGGACACGGTGGCGCGGCTCGGGGACGACGGTGGCCACGAGTTCTTCACAGCATGGCAACGGCGGCGCTCGGGTCTCCGTCGAGCTTGGCGAGAGAGAGGGTTCGGGCGTCTCCAGAGGGGGGGGATGGGTGCGGTTTGCTCCAGGACGTCTCCAGACGCGACTACGTGAATTTGATTTCCATGACTTCTTTTGAAATTTTTAACATGATGCAAGATGACTTTGATCCTAGCACATTACCTAACAGAGGGTTCTGACAACTCGCCCCCACTCAAAAGAATCTCGTCCGGAGATTCAGAAGTTTGCGGGAGGAAGGTGGGGTACTCGGCACGGAGACGGTCTTCTCTTTCCCACGTAGCTTCTCTCTCAGAGTGGTGTGACCATTGCACTTTCAAAAACCTAATCTTCTGACGACGAGTGACACACTCTGCAGAATCAAGAATACGAACGGGGTATTCTCAATAAGAAAGGTCATCTTGGAGATCAAGCGTTTCATGGTCGACTTCGCGGATGGGGTCCTTGAAGCAACGCCTGAGTTGTGACACATGGAATACATCATGTACTCGGGAAGGGTGCGGGGGTAGTTCAAGTTGGTAGGCAACTTCTCCACATTTAGCAAGAATGCAGAAAGGTCCGATGTAACGTGGGGCCAACTTGCCTTTGATACCGAAACGTTGGGTTCCCTTCAGAGGAGTAACCCGAAGGTAAGCCTTCTTGTCCGGATTGTAGCTCTCTTGCTTATGATGACGATCATAGTAGCTTTTCTGACGAGACTGGGCTGCTTTCAATTGATCACGAACAATGCGAACCTGATCTTCTGCTTCCTTGATCATATCCGGTCCAAAGAATTGTCTTTCACCTGTTTCTGACCAGTTTAGGGGTGTTTGACATCGTCGTCCATAAAGGAGTTCAAAAGGAGCCATGTTCAGACTATATTGGAAGCTATTGTTATAAGGAAATTCGGCAAATGGAAGAGACTTCTCCCAATTCTTTCCGAATGAGATAACACAAGCCCTGAGCATGTCTTCAAGAATTTGGTTAACCCTTTCGACTTGACCGCTAGACTGAGGATGGAAAGCTGTACTAAATGAGAGATGAGTTCCCATAGCATTCTGAAAGCTTCCCCAGAATCTAGAGGTGAAAAGGCAACCACGATCAGAATTGATTTCCAAAGGAACACCGTGAAGGGAGGAAATTCTAGAGACGTACAATTCCGCCAACTGGCTAGCAGTTATAGACTCGCGAACTGGAAGGAAGTGAGAAACTTTGGAAAGCCTATCTATGACAACGAAGATGGCATTATTTCCTTTCTGGTTTTTTGGAAAGCCGGTGATGAAGTCCATACCAACTTTGTCCCATTTCCACTCTGGAATACGCATAGGTTGAAGTGTACCAGCAGGTCTTTGGTGTTCTTCCTTAATGCGACGACAAACATCACATTCAGCAACAAATCGAGCAATGTCTCTCTTCATCCTGGTCCACCAAAATCTCGGGCGTAGATCTCGGTACATTTTTGTGCTACCGGGATGAATCAAGAGGGGTGTGTCATGGGCTTCCTTGAGGATGAGTTGCCTTAGTTCCCTATTCTTAGGTACTACCAAACGATTTCCAAAGAATACCGTTCCCTTGCTATCTGTGGAGAAACATTTAGCAACTCCGCTAGCAATGTTCTCCTTGATCCGGCGAACACCTCGTGCACGCCTTTGGGAAACTATGATTTGATCCTCAAGAGTTGGTTTCGCCACCAAGGTAGAAAGATAGCCATGGGGAACAATCTCAAGATTGAGTTTGCAAAATTCCTCATGAAGAAGTGGTTGGTACTGTTGTAACATGAGGTTGTTACAATACGACTTAGGACTTAGTGCATCAGCCATGACATTGGCTTTTCCTGGGGTGTAAGAAATTCCTCCGTCGTAATATTTTATCAACTCAATCCAGCGTCTTTGCCTGAGATTAAGATCTGGCTGGGTGAAAATGTATTTGAGGCTTTTGTGGTCGGAATAGATCTCACAACGATTACCAAGGAGGTAATGTTGCCAAGTTGTTAGGGCATGAATTACGGCAGCAAGTTCAAGGTCATGGGTAGGATAGTTCTCTTCATGTGGCCGCAAGTGGCGTGAAGCATAAGCTACCACATGTCTATCTTGTAGAAGTATGCATCCTAACCCTTGCCGTGATGCGTCACAATAGATCTCGAAATCCTTTTTGGTGTCCGGAGGTGCAAGTACGGGTGCAGAAGTCAATCTTCTTTTTATCTCTTGAAATCTTTCCTCGCACTTGGGAGTCCATAGGAATTTCTTATCTTTTTTGAGGAGTTCAGTTAGAGGCTTTGCAACTTTAGAAAAGTTCTCGACGAAGCGGCGACAATAGCTGGCTAGGCCAAGAAAACTCCTAACTTGCTTAACCGATTCAGGTGGAGTCCAGTCAAGGACGGCCTGAACTCTCTCAGGATTCACAGCAATGCCTTTTGAAGAAATCACGTGGCCTAAGTAGGTCACTTCTGGTAGCCAAAATTCACACTTGGAGAATTTAGCATACAGGCGATGCTCTCTAAGTTTCGTCAATACCAGCCTTAGGTGTTCGGCATGTTCTTCTTCGTTCTTCGTGTAGATGAGAATGTCATCGAGATAAACTACAACAAATTTATCTAAGTACTCCATGAAGATCGAATTCATCATGCGTGAGAAAGTGGAGGGGGCATTGGTTAAACCAAAGGACATGACGGTGTACTCGTAAAGACCATAACGAGTAGTAAAAGCCATTTTGGGAATGTCCTTGTTTCGGATTTTGATTTGATGATAACCCAATCTCAAATCAATCTTGGAGAAGACAAAGGATCCTGCAAGTTGATCATAAAGATCATTGATCCTGGGCAGTGGGTACTTGTTCTTTATCGTTGCTAAATTTAGAGGGCGCTAGTCTACGCACATCCTTTCTGTTCCATCTTTCTTCGTTACGAACAGAACGGGGCAACCCCATGGCGATGAGCTAGGGTGGATGCAGCCTTTTTCCAACAAAGCTTCCAAGTTGGGTTTTAAGCTCAGCTATCTCACGTGGGGCCATTTTGTATGGGCGTCTAGAAATTTGTGCGGTTCCTGGCACAAGATCCACTATAAACTCTACACATTTGTCGGGTGGCATCCCCAGCAGCTCTTCAGGAAAGACATCCGGGAAGTCACGAACCACCGGAACATCTTCAAGGTCGGGAAGGGGAAGTACATTCAAGGAATGCACCTGGGTTCTTGTTATGGGTGAGGTATAGTTGACTGTCTTGCCTGAAGGGTGGGTGAGTTTCACTGATTTTCCACTGCAATCAAGGTAGGCATTCTGCCTTGATAGCCAATCCATGCCAAGGATGACATCAATGTCTGAAGACTTGAGGTCTATGAGTGAAGCAAGGAATACTAAACCCTCAATTGCGATTTGATTACCATGGCTTACTCTATTAGTTTGCCATCTTGAGCCTAGAGTTTGAATAATCATTGGGGTGGACAATTCAACAAAAGAAAACTCATGACGAAGTGCATAACTTTCCGACATGAATGAATGAGATGCTCCTGGGTCGAAAAGAACGGAAGTAGGAACATAATTGACTGGGAGCGTACCAAGAATGACGTCAATGGTGTCGTCAGTCTTTTCGGCGGCAATCTGGTTCACACGTCCACGAATGGCGGGAGGAGCGGGTTTGGTGGTGTAGACCTTCTGGGGTGGCTTGCCACGACCATTCTTGTTGCCTCTGGCACGGGGTGGAGCATTTTGATTCTGGAGCTGGTTTTGGGGACACTCACGGGAGTAGTGGCCTGCCTGATCACACTTGTAGCAGGCTCCAAAGACAGTGCGTAGATCTAGGTTGTTTTGTGGAGCTGGGTGGAACGAAGCTGGGGGACGAGGCGCCACATAGGATGGCCTCGGTGGGTTGTTCTGGCAGAACATACTGTTGGGATCCAGATCTTGCGCTTCTGAGAGCCAGAACTGGATGATCCATCATCTCTAGGGTGTTTGCGGAAGTCGTTGGGGGTGTTCATGTCCTCTGCCTTGATGGCCTTGTTGACAAGGACCTGTAAGGTGGCAAAGTCATGTAGGTTGAGCTCACGACGGAGTCCGGAATTGAGTCCACGACGGAACCTCTCTTGCTTCTTGGAGTCGGTGGAGACTTCTTCAGTAGCATAACGAGCAAGTCGGTTGAACTCACGACTAAACTCGTCAACGGTCCTTCTACCTTGGGTGAGGTTGCAGAACTCCTCACGCTTGCGGTCCATAAGACCCTTTGGAATGTGGTGCTCGTGGAAGGAAGTGCAGAACTCATCCCAAGATGTGGGCGGTCCAGCTTGACGCATGTTCAGCAAGTTCTCCCACCAAGAGCTAGTTGCACCCTCAAGGTGATAGGTGGCATAGCTGACCTTGTCGCCATCTGCAACATGGCCTGCCTAGATCTTCCTCTCGATGCTGCGAAGCCAGTCATCGGCGTCAAGGGGCTCGGTGGAGTAACTGAAGACCGGGGGATGAAGCCGGATGAAGTCGTTCAAGGACACCAACTCGTTGCGCTGCTGAGTGGTGTTGCGGGCAATGACCTCCAGAAAATGGTGAGAGTTTCGGCGGTTCCTCTCAACCTCCATCAGAACCTGAGCCATTGTGGGTGGGGGTGGAAGGTTGCCTTCCTCCTGTTCATTCCCACGACCCTGGGCACGACCAAGCTGGCCACGGGTTCCTTGAGACATCCTGAAGGTGAAAACCAAAGTCAAACAGAGTTGATTGGAAGAGTCTAAACAAGGTATTGAAGTACTGGAAGGATTACAGAGCAAAGGAAGTAATCATCTTGAAAACATGGTGATAAAAGCATACAAGCCATACATTCACAAGCTGTCATACAAACCATACATCGTTTTAGTACAAGCACCAAGCTAATACAAACGTGATGAAGATGATACATCCTTCAGAGGCACTCTGTCACAACCCCAAGTTAGGTATGTGCTAGGATCAAGTGCTACTTTGCATCATGTGAAAAATTCAAAAGTAAAATCAAAATTGGGGAAAAGAAAAGCCCTGAGAAATTAAATCAAATGGCCAGATAAAATTCTTTTTCCAAAAATCATTTGAACATTTGGAAAATTCCTATAAATGGTGCTGATCATTTTAAAAATGGTTTGGGAGCAATCCCATGCTCATGGAATTTTCTAATTTTCAAATAATGGCTTGGAAATTAGATAAATACCCTATTTGATTTAAAATTCAAATGTTTTGAATTTTAAAAATGCTCAAATTTTATAAGTGGCTAGCTCTCTATTTTATGAGGCCATATAAAAAATTGTGGCATTTTGTAAAATGCCTAGCTATTTTATTAGCTACGTCAACCTATTTACAGAGAAAGAAAAAGAAAAAGGAAAAACAGAGCAGAGAACAGCTTACCTCACGCCGACAGGCTAGGCCCACCTTACCTGGCCTCGGCCCAGCCCACCCCAGACGCTTGTCGTCTTCTTCCCCGCCGAGCCAAGCTGCTCGCTGGAGCAGAGCATGGCCACGGCGACGACACGACGACGCCCGCGCCTTCTAGGCCTCCCCTTCCCTCTCTCTTGCGCCACGCATCGCCGTAGAAGCCCCCCGCACCTCCAGCTCATCCCAGCCCCTCTCTTTCCCCTCCGGCGACGAAAAACCGAGCGCCCCCGTGACCTAGCCGGAGCGCGCCGACGCCCCGACGTGGCCACCGGCGGCCCGAGGCCCCGCCGTCTTGTCCAAGTGATCCAGCGGCGACGTCCTCTTCCAAATCCCGCCTCAATTGAAGCTCGGAGCCACCGGAGACGTCACGAGCACCAAGACTTCGCCGCCGGCCGCCGAGGAGGAGAACTCCGAATTCGACGCCACCGAGCTCCCTCCGGCTTCCCCGAGCCCTTCTTCGCGTTCGCGGTGAGCAGAGCTCCATTTCGCCCCTAGCCGCGCCTCTTCCCGTGCCCTCCCGCCTAGTTCCGGCGAGGTCCGAGCTCGGCCTGCCGCCGCGGTTGAAGTAGCCGACGCCACAGGCCATGTCTTTGAACCCCGACCACTCCACTGGATGCGGAAGACGACGAGGAGCAAGCCCGTGCCCTCCAGATCCCTCCCCGCGCCCTAAAACCCAACTCCGGCGAGTCTCCGGCAGGGTTCCGGCGGCCCCGCCATTAGAGCCACTAAACCTAAGCTAACCCCCCCACTAATCCTAACCCCTGGGCCACTGACAGTGGGCCCAGGCCGCTAACTAACCATTGTTAGATTTAAACTAACAGGGTTTTAACCCACAGAGACAGACAGGTGGGCCCCTGTTGTCAGCCCCCTGGTGACATCAGCACTGCGTCACAGTGACGCAATAAATCATTTCCAGAGTTTAAAAGAATTATATAAAACAGAGAAAATTCCAGAAAATAGGACAAACTTTGGAAAATCATAATAAATTCATACTAACTCCAAATATAGCAAATAATATATGAAAAATGATCAGGAGAAAATCATCTATCCAAATATGCAACTTTAAACTTTGTTTGAGTTGAATTTAAATTCTGATCAGTAGCTTTTTCTATTTGATTTAAATGGAATTAATTCAAATTTAATCCAAATGCAATTCCACTTTGAACCTTTTCAATGCACATATGATCACCTACACTTCAGAAGCTTATCACACACATGATCATTTGGATTACAAAATACAATTACTAGCAAATGCAACTTGGACCAATTTAAATACATTTGGAGTTTGAATTTGAATTCACTTTCAAATCAACTTCAATTAACTTGTTGCAAATGGAACCTAGATCACATCATTACAATTCACATCATTTGACAACATAATCATGTGCTTGAGCATTGAAACTTATTTATGCTTTGTTTATATTGTTTGCTCGGATAGAAGTGGAGCCGGAACCGAGATCACCCCCTTCGTTGAAGACTCCGTTATCGAAACCTCGTCAGCAAGGCAAGCAAACCCCCATTGATCATGTCGATAAAATCCCACTTCCCTCTCATGTCTCGCTTATGCATTATTTAGGATGATCACCATGATAACGTTTCTACCGTATAGTTGAACCCATATCCTTTGCATGACCTATCATCTTGTCACAGTAGTAATCAAACCACAATCCTAGCAGATGTAGGAGTTGGTTGATATCATGTGACCCCTGCAACTGTTACTGCTTATTGCATGCTTAGTGGTACAATGAGGTTGCTTATGATGTGAGTCGGGATGAGGATAAACATGGTGTTGATGAAAGTGAAATGTGTTGGTGAATCTACCCTAATACAAGGTGAACAATGAGAGGCTGTGTAGGAGTACACAGTGGGTTGTCTCGTTGAACACCGCCCTAAGCCCGAGTTCTTGTGTAGTGATCCAAGAAGAAGAATACAACCACACATTGGGCTCACTGACCCCTCTCGACCTAGTACCTCACCCCGTTCGAACCCCAGAAGTCGAAGTAGTTCGGAGTTCTGGTAGGGCTGTGGCACGGTCTGCGAAGTGGATGAACGGCTTTTCAAGACCGGATTGGGACCCTGCACACATCGTTTGAGGCTGTACTGGAACCTCGGCCGGACTTCCATACGGATCCCCCTCAGATAGGCGACTCTCTGGACTAGAACGGAGCTGTGTGCGAAGTGTCGTGGCAACATCCTCGCCGGTATCCGCTTGAAGGGTCCCACTCCCAGGCGGTAACTGATGAGTGTGTGTGTGTAGCGGTACACCCCTGCAGGGTTAACAAAACTATTCGAATAGCCATGTCCGCGGTTATGGACTGCTTGGAAAGCTTAGCTCGATTATTAGACAACTTGAACTGGATACTTCTAAAATACACCAAGATAAGCGTGAGTGCTATGGTGTGCTTCTCGTGGGGAAGTCGAGGAAGTAACCATAGTGGTGTAATTGGTTGAAGAGATGTAGTGGACTCGTGTACGCTTCTTACCTCAAGTCTAGTACTCGTAGTTCAGGATTAGCCAAGTCAAAGCTGGCACTTCTGCAAGTGAAACCCCACCTCCCTTTACCTTGATACATGTGCATGAGTAGTATAGCTCCTATGTAAGTCTTGCTGAGTACGATTTTGTAATCACGTTTGCTTAATCTATGTTTTAGATGAACCACCGACCCCGATGGTGACTTCTACCTGAAGTTCGAAGAATGAAGACTCAGACCAAGACCAAGCTAGTGTAGTCCCAGTCAGACCACTGGTTCCCTCGTGGAGGGCTTGTTTTTAGATAAGGCTTCTCTAAGCCATTTGTTAAACTTGTCTGTACTTAGACCTACTTTGCTTCCGCTTGTCTGTTGTAATGCTGGATCACATGCTTGTGATCTCTGTGTGCAATCTGTAAGAGTTATTAATAAAGTTGTATACTTTGTAGAGAATTGCAATGATACCTGTTGTTCATACTAGACATGTGTGCTGCGTGTATGTTTATAACATGCATGTCTTAGTATGGGTTTTCGAGACCTTAGTTGTGATCTGGCTGGCAGTCTTTTATACACCAAGTGGCCCTTAGATGTGCGCAGCTTGGGGCCTCGCGATGTGATTGTTCGAGACTCTGTCTCGTGCACACTTTGATGTATGATCGAACCCGCCCTAGACCCCGACTAAGTGATCGGGCTGGAGTAAGTCTATGTAAGGGTTATAATACAATCGATAGTATGGTTGAGGCGACTTGTCTATGAGTATGGGAGTTCACCACCCATATCAATTAGACTTGTGTGCGGACGATGAGGACCCATCTCAGTGGATCATCCGGCCTGAATGGGATGCCCCTCACGTTCGATGCTTTCCGAGAACGTTCTGTGCTTGGCCTTGTCTGCTTAGACAAGTGGGTACGGTTCTCGGCTCTCCATATGATTGTGTTGTAGCGAGGCTTGCATACGCTAACCCCGGGTCCCGACAGACTTGGTATCAGAGCAGGACTGACTGTAGGATTATCAGCCTTGGCCGAAGTCGAGTCTAGCCTTCTATAGTTATATAGTTACTATGGGTATATAAGGGAATAACGTAAGGCTTCTTTTTCTCCTTACCCTCATCGATCTGAGTTCTGAGTCACCCTTACCTTTTCTACGGGAGGATAGGACTAGGCTCACCTCTGCCTGATTAGAACATCTCGTTGATTGCCTCCTTATAGCCGTAGGATTGTTGTGGTTGTCCAGAGTCTCCGTGTTTTGAGTTCCTTGAGGAAGTTCTGTCCAATCTCCTCGAGGTTGTCTTGTTTTCCATCCCGGTGTAGCCGTTATGCTGCCGGATTTGTTCCGTGTTTCTTTGAATCATTGCCTTTGCATTATAGTCTTCTCCTTCTGAAATCGTTTCCTTTTATCCTTGCCTCCATCGTACAACCTGTTCTGATTGTTGATTTTTATCACACAGGATGTCAGGTGGAACTCGTAGTGCTGTTCTTCGGAATCGAGACCGTGATCGGAATCGAAATGATGATGAACCTCCAACCCCGCCTTCTGCGGCGGAAATCATGATGGAAGCTGAGCGGAATAGACGTGATCAGACATGCCTTCTGGAGCTCATCGAGCAGAATACCGCCCACCATCGTAATGTGGTGGTCAGCATTCAGGACTTCATCCTCCTCAAGCTACCGGTATTTCGATGTTCTTCTGAGCACCTTGAAGCTGATGATTGGCTCCGTTCCATCGAGCGTAAGCTTGATACTGCACATGTTGCTCCCGATGACCGAGTTGTTTTCGCGGTATACTTCTTGGAAGGTGCTGCTCTTCAATGGTGGGAGAACCATGTTGCAATGCAGCCAGATGGTCACGTAGTGACTTGGAAGGAGTTCTGTGTTGCCTTTCGAGGGTACCACATTCTGGATGAGTTGATGGAGCGCAAGAAGGAAGAGTTTTGCAATCTGAATCAAGGAGAGATGTCCATTCATGAGTATGTGAGGGAATTCAACCGTCTTGCTCGTTATGCCCAAGATGAGATCACCACCGATGCCAGAAAGCAGGCAAGGTTCAGTAAGGGACTTAGCCCCATCCTCCGTCATGATCTCAACCTCATCGAATTTGCCACCTTTGAGGATTTAGTCAACAGATCCTTCAGAGCTGAGCATGGCAATGAAGTTTTCGAGAAGTCTCGCAAGCATGCTCTTGAGCTTGCCCCTTCATCAAATTCACGCCCTCAGAAGCGTATGATCTGGATTCCTAACAGTTTGTTTCCCCAAAAAAACCCACCGAGGCCATCCCTTGTGCCACCTCGTCCACCAGCTCCACCAAACAACCCAGCTCCCCGCACTATCTTTGGAGCCTGTTTTAGATGTGGCCAGCCTGGGCACTATTCTCGTGAGTGCCCCGTCAACCAAAATGCTCCACCAAATGCCAAAGGAAACCCCACTGTTCGTGCCAAGCCACCCCCGAAGGTTTCCACCGCTAAGCCATCCACCTCAGAAAATCTTGGACGTGTGAACAAAATCTCAGTTGAGGAAACTGATGGTACTTCTGCCGTCATTCTTGGTACGCTCCCAGTCAATTTTGTTCCCACTTCTGTCGTTTTTGATCCAGGAGCATCTCACTCATTCATGTCGGAAAGTTATGCACTTCGACATGATGTATCCTTTGAAGAAATGTTCACCCCTATGATCATTCAAACTCCTGGTTCCAAGTGGAAAACTAATAGAGTAAGCCATGGTAATCAAATTGATATTGAGGGTTTAGTATTCCTTGCTTCACTCATAGCCCTCAAGTCTTCACACATTGATGTCATCCTTGGTATGGATTGGTTATCAAGACAACATGCTTTTCTTGATTGTAAATCCAAGTCAGTTAGACTTACACACCCTTCAGGCCAGACAATAGTTTACTCCTCACCAAGAACAAGAACCCAGGTGCATTATTTGAATGTGCTTCTCCTTCCCGACCTTGAAGATGTTCCGGTGGTTCGTGACTTCCCGGATGTCTTTCCTGAAGAGCTTCCGGGCATGCCAACCGACAGATGTGTAGAGTTCATAGTGGATCTTGCCCCAGGAACCGCACCAATTTCCAGACGCCCATACAAAATGGCCCCACGTGAGTTAGCTGAGCTTAAAACCCAAATGGAGGCTTTGTTGGAAAAAGGCTTCATCCGCCGTAGCTCATCGCCATGGGGTTGCCCCGTTCTGTTCGTAACGAAGAAAGATGGAACAGAAAGGATGTGCGTAGACTATCGCCCGCTAAATTTAGCGACAATAAAGAACAAGTACCCATTGCCCAGGATCAATGATCTTTATGATCAACTTGCAGGATCCTCTGTCTTCTCCAAGATGGATTTGAGATTAGGTTATCATCAAATCAAAATCCGAAACGAGGACATTCCCAAAACAGCTTTTACTACTCGTTATGGTCTTGACGAGTACACCGTCATGTCCTTTGGTTTAACCAATGCCCCCGCCACTTTCTCACGCATGATGAACTCGATCTTCATGGAGTATTTGGACCAGTTCGTCGTGGTTTACCTCGAGGACATCCTTATATACTCGAAGAACGAAGAAGAACATGCCGAACACCTAAGGCTGGTATTGATGAAACTTAGAGAGCATCGCCTGTATGCTAAATTCTCCAAGTGTGAATTTTGGCTACCAGAAGTGACCTACTTAGGCCACGTGATTTCTGCAAAAGGCATTGCTGTCAATCCCGAGAGAGTTCAGGCCGTCCTTGACTGGACTCCACCTGAATCGGTTAAGCAAGTTAGGAGTTTTCTTGGCCTAGCCAGCTATTTCCGTCGCTTCGTCGAGAACTTTTCTAAAGTTGCAAAGCCTCTAACTGAACTCCTCAAGAAAGATAAGAAATTCCTATGGACTCCCAAGTGCGAGGAAAGCTTTCAAGAGCTAAAAAGAAGATTGACTTCTGCATCTGTACTTGCACCTCCAGACACCAAAAAGGATTTCGAGATCTATTGTGACGCATCACGGCAAGGGTTAGGATGCATACTTCTGCAAGATCGACATGTGGTAGCTTATGCTTCACGCCAGTTGCGGCCACATGAAGAGAACTATCCTACCCATGACCTTGAACTCGCTGCCGTAGTTCATGCCCTAACAACTTGGCGACATTGCCTCCTTGGTAATCGTTGTGAGATCTATTCCGACCACAAAAGCCTCAAATACATTTTAACCCAGCCAGATCTTAATCTCAGGCAAAGACGCTGGATTGAGTTGATAAAAGATTACGACGTAGGAATTTCTTACACCCCAGGCAAAGCCAATGTCATGGCTGATGCACTAAGTCGTAAGTCGTACTTTAACAACCTCATGTTACAGCAGTATCAACCACTTCTTCATGAGGAATTTCGAAAGCTCCATCTCGAGATTGTTCCTCGTGGATATCTTTTCAACTTGGTGGCGAAACCAACCCTTGAGGATCAAATCATAGTTGCCCAAAGGCGTGCACGAGGTGTACGCCGGATCAAGGAGAACATTGCTAGCGGAGTTGCTAAATGTTTCTCCACAGATAGTAAAGGAACGGTATTCTTTGGAAATCGTTTGGTAGTACCTAAGAATAGGGAACTAAGGCAACTCATCCTCAAAGAAGCCCATGACACACCCCTCTCAATTCATCCCGGTAGCACAAAATTGTACCGAGTTCTACGCCAGAGATTTTGGTGGACTAGGATGAAGAGAGACATTGCTCAATTTGTTGCTGAATGTGATGTTTGTCGTCGCATTAAGGAAGAATACCAAAGAACTGCTGGTACACTTCAACCTTTGCCTATTCCAGAGTGGAAATGGGACAAAGTCGGTATGGACTTCATCACCGGCTTTCCAAAAACCCAGAAAGGAAATGATGCCATCTTCGTTGTCATAGATAGACTTTCCAAAGTTGCTCACTTCCTTCCAGTTCGCGAGTCTATAACTGCTAGCCAGTTAGCAGACTTGCATGTCTCTAGGATTGTATCTCTTCACGGTGTTCCTTTGGAAATCAATTCTGATCGTGGTAGCCTTTTCACCTCTAGATTTTGGGGAAGCTTCCAACGTGCTATGGGAACTCATCTCTCCTTTAGTACAGCTTTCCATCCTCAGTCTAGTGGTCAAGTCGAAAGGGTAAATCAAATCTTGGAAGACATGCTCAGAGCTTGTGTTATCTCATTCGGAAAGAATTGGGAGAAGTCTCTTCCATTTGCCGAGTTTGCTTATAACAATAGTTTTCAATCTAGTCTGAACATGGCTCCTTTTGAACTCCTATATGGATGACGATGTCGAACACCTTTAAACTGGTCAGAAACCGGTGAAAGATAATTCTTTGGACCGGATATGATCAAGGAAGCAGAAGAGCAAGTTCGCATTGTTCGTGATCGTTTGAAAGCCGCACAGTCTCGTCAGAAAAGCTACTATGATCGTCATCATAGAAAGGAAAGCTACAATCTGGATGAGAAGGCTTACCTTCGGGTTAATCCTCTGAAGGGAACCCAAAGATTCGGTATCAAAGGCAAGTTGGCCCCACGTTACATCGGACCTTTCCGCATTCTTGCTAAACGTGGAGAAGTTGCCTACCAACTTGAACTACGCCCTCACCTTTCCCGAGTACATGATGTATTCCATGTGTCACAACTCATGCGTTGCTTCAAGGAACCCATCCGCGAAGTCGACCATGAAACGCTTGATCTCCAAGATGACCTTTCTTATCGAGAATACCCTGTTCGTATTCTTGATTCAGCAGAGCGTGTCACTCGCCTAAAGAAGATCAAGTTTCTGAAAGTTCAGTGGTCACACCACTCAGAGAAAGAAGCCACGTGGGAAAGAGAAGACCGTCTCCGTGCCGAGTACCCCTCCTTCCTCCCGCAGACTTCTGAATCTCGAGACGAGATTCTTTTGAGTGGGGGCGAGTTGTCACAACCCCAAGTGAGGTATGTGCTAGGATCAAGTGCTACTTTGCATCAAGTGAAAAATTCAAAAGAAAAATCAAAATTGGGGAAAAGAAAAGCCCTGAGAAATTAAATCAAATGGCCAGATAAAATTCTTTTTCCAAAAATCATTTGAACATTTGGCATATTCCTATAAATGGTGCTGATCATTTTAAAAATGGTTTGGGAGCAATCCCATGCTCATGGAATTTTCTAATTTTCAAATAATGGCTTGGAAATTAGATAAATACCCTATTTGATTTAAAATTCAAATGTTTTGAATTTTCAAAAATGCTCAAATTTTATAAGTGGCTAGCTCTCTATTTTATGAGGCCATATAAAAAATTGTGGCATTTTGTAAAATGCCTAGCTATTTTATTAGCTAGGTCAACCTATTTACAGAGAAAGAAAAAGAAAAAGGAAAAACAGAGCAGAGAACAGCTTACCTCACGCCCACAGGCGAGGCCCACCTTACCTAGCCTCGGCCCAGCCCACCACAGACGCTTGTCGTCTTCTTCCCCGCCGAGCCAAGCTGCTCGCTGGAGCAGAGCATGGCCACGGCAACGACACGACGACGCCCGCGCCTTCTAGGCCTCCCCTTCCCTCTCTCTTGCGCCACGCATCGCCGCAGAAGCCCCCCGCACCTCCAGCTCACCCCAGCCCCTCTCTTTCCCCTCCGGCGACGAAAAACCGAGCGCCCCCGTGACCTAGCCGGAGCGCGCCGACGCCCCGACGTGGCCACCGGCAGCCCGAGGCCCCGCCGTTTTGTCCAATTGATCCAGCGGCGACGTCCTCTTCGAACCCCCGCCTCAATTGAAGCTCGGAGCCACCGGAGACGTCGCCAGCACCAAGACTTCGCCGCCGGCCGCCGAGGAGGAGAACTCCGAATTCGACGCCACCGAGCTCCCTCTGGCTTCATAGCCAGAATGCAGACGTGAACACTGACCCTCTGTCTGAGGTGATGGTCTTCGGTATTCCATGGAGACTGACAATCCGGGACATGTATAACTCTGCCAATTGATCAGCTCGGTAAGTGGTCCTGACGGGAATAAAGTGAGCCACTTTGGTGAGCATATCCACAATAACCCATATGGAGTCGTGACCGCGGGCGGTCTTTGGGAGCCCTACAATGAAGTCCATGCATATGTCATCCCACTTCCATTGCGGAACTTGCGGGGGCTGAAGTAGTCCCATTGGCTTTTGGTGCTCGGCCTTGAATCTATTGCATATATCGCAGCATGCCACATAATATGCGATGTCTTTGCGCATTCCGGGCCACCAAAATGTGGTGTTCAAATCCCGGTACATCTTTGTGCTACCGGGGTGGATAGAATATGCGGACTCATGTGCTTCTCGCGGTATTTGCTGCCTCAAATTAGCTTGGTCTGGTACACATATCCATTTTTCAAACCATAGCACTCCTTGGGCATCCAGGTGAAAGGATTCGGCCTTGCCACGCGGAATCCGTTCCTTGATTTCTTGAATTTCCAGGTCTTGATCTTGAGCTCCCTTAATATCCTCTACCAAGGTTGGGGTGATTTCCAATGTCTTCCTGGTCATTGAGTCACACAACACGAGGTTGAGTTGAGTGACTTCCTCCTGTAGCTGAGGGTGGAGCCTTTCCCAGAGTGCATTCACTGACCTTGTCTTGCGGCTAAGGGCGTCGGCGACCACGTTAGCCTCCCGGGGTGATAGTTTATCCCGAGATCGTAATCCTTGACCAGCTCGAGCCACCTTCTCTGCCTGAGGTTGAGATCCGGCTGCGTGAAGATGTACTTGAGGCTTTTATGATCGGTGTACACCTCACACCATCGCCCGACGAGGTAATGCCTCCACAATTTCAATGCATGTACCACAACAGCCAGTTCCAGGTCATGCGTGGGGTAGTTTACTTCATGTTGGCGTAGTTGTCTGGAGGCGTACTCCACAACTCTCCCTTCTTGCATTAGCACGCAGCCCAAGCCATGCTTGGAGGCATTGCAATATATGTCGAATCCCTTGTGGATATCCGGCAGAGTCGAAACAAGGGCTGATGTGAGCTTGGTCTTGAGTTGCTCGAAGCTTTCACCGCATTCCTTGGTCCAGACAAATTTCTGGTTCTTCTTCAACAGCTCGGTCATTGGCTTGGCGATCTTGGAGAACCCTTCAATGAATCGGCGGTAATATCCCGCCAATCCTAAGAAACTTTGGACTTCCGTCACGGTAGTTGGTGGCTTCCAATTCAACACATCGGTCACCCTGCTGGGGTCTACGGCCACTCCTTGAGCCGTGAGAATGTGACCCAGAAATCCTACCTCCTTTAACCAGAACTAGCACTTGCTGAACTTGGCATAAAGGCGATGAGCTCGCAGTCGTTCCAGCACCGTACGGAGATGCTGCTTATGCTCCTCTTCACTTTTGGAATATATGAGTATGTCATAAATGAATACCACCACGAACTTGTCCAGAAAGTCCATGAATACCTTGTTCATCATGCCCATGAAATAAGCTGGGGCATTCGTTAAGCCGAAGGACATGACCGTGAACTCATACAGGCCATATGTGGTGGTGAAGGCTGTCTTGGGAATGTCTTCCTTTCGGATCTTAAGTTGGTAATAGCCTGTACGAAGATCGATCTTAGAGAATACCCGGGCACCTTTCAGTTGGTCGAACAAGTCATCAATGCGTGGCAGTGGATACTTGTTCTTGATGGTGACTTCATTCAGGGGGCGGTAGTCCACACACATCCGCAAAGTGCCATCTTTCTTCTTGACGAATAATACCGGTGACCCCCAAGGTGAGGTGTTGGGGCGAATGTACCCCTTCTGCAATAACCCATCCAGCTGTTTCTTTAGTTCCACCAGTTCGCTGGAAGGCTTCCGATAATACTTCTTGTATATAGGGGAGGTACCGGGGACAAGCTCGATGGCGAACTCCAATTCCCTGTCTGGCGGCATACTCGGCAATTCTTCTGGGAACACATCTGGAAACTCTCTGACAACAGGGATTTTTTCCATCTCTGAGGTGGTGATCTGGCATACCATTGCTTCCTTCTTGCGTGGCATACCAACAGCTGTGAATTGAGTTGCCCTTCCGTCCGGGTTAACCAGTTCCATTATCCGGGTTTTGAAGGAAAGGCGGACCTCATGGGTGGTGAGCCAATCCACTCCGAGAATCGCATCAAGTCCCTTGGATTCCAACACCATGAGAGAGGTAGGGAACTTTACTCCATATATCTCAATGGTCAGGTCCTTGCATATACCGTCTTCTTTGAGCACACCACCAGGGGTTTTGACCACCACAATTGTGTCCAAGAGATCAATAGGAAAATTGTTTTGGCTGGCGAAACTCCGCGATATAAACGAATCGGTTGCCCCGGAATCAAATAATATAGTTGCGGGTATGTTATTAATAGGAAACATACCGATGAGCATGTCGGGGGATCCGCGGGCTTCTTCGGCCGAGACGTGGTTGACTCGAGCCTGGCGATAGTTATTCTGCCCCCGGATGTTGTTGACTTGAGGTGCTGGGTTCCCCGGCTTGCTCTGACAGGTTCTCGCAAAGTATCCTTGTTTCCCACAATTAAAGCAGGCGCCCTTCCGAAGGTAGTCTGCTTTGGCTTGGGGGTTGAGGTAAGACTTCTCTTGAGTGGTCGGCTTGTCGGTTGCGGAGCCGCCGTGGTTCCAGGCAGGCTTGGAATTGGCTTTAGCCGGCTGGGGAACATGCTGTACCACTCGGGGCTTCTGGGCATATGGCTCGTACGGGGTCTTCTTGGGCTCATACTTGCGCTTGCGGTCTTCATAACTTCCCTTGAGTTCGGCGACCGACTTGTATTCGCGTTCTGCTATGAGTGCCTTGTTAACGAGGGTCTGGAAGTCTGGGAAGTCCAGCATGCTGAGATGACAACGGAGAGGGCTAAGACCACGAAGGAAGCGGTCTACCTTTCTCTATTCAGTGGCCACATCATGAACCGAGTATATTGCCAGGTGGTTGAGCTTGTTCAAATATTCAGTTACAGTCATGCTGCCTTGGACAAGAGCGAGAAATTCCCTCTGCTTGGTTTTCAGCACTCCGGTGGGGATATGGTAGGTGCGGAACTTCTCCTTGAATCTCTCCCAAGTGATATCTTCTCCTGCAGGCCATATTGCCTTGGTATTGTCCCACCAAATCGCGGCATAGCCCTCAAGGTAATGGGTGGCAAATGGAACCTTATCCACCTCATCACAGTGAGCGATTTCCAGCTTCTTTTCCATGGTTCTTAGCCAATCATCAGCCTCAATGGGGTCTGTTGCCTGATCAAAGCTTGGCGGTCGGGTGCGCTGAAAGTCAGATAGCTTGGAATGTGACCCTTGGTTCTGATTCTGTCCCACAATGTTCTGCATGCCTCGCAGTAATTCCATGAGTTCCTGGTTTCTTCTTTCCTCAAACATCCTGATAACCTGCTCTGTGGTAGGGGCTTGTGGTGGAGGAGGTGGTGGACGCTCGGGTGACAGTCCAGCTTGCCTGGCGGATCGACGACGGGGGGTGTCGTCATCACCAGAGTGGCTGCACTCACCTCGCCGCAACCTATATCCGTTCCCAAATAGAGCACCAATATTATGAGAAACCACAAAGAGGGAAATAGGAGAAGTGACGGACAAGCGGAAGAAACTCAAAACTCCAAGAGGTGGTGGTTGGTGATCATCCGAATCCCTTGATAAAACGGCAATTAATCCAGCGGCCACCAGAACGGTCTTGACAACTCAGATCTGGGGCTTTGCCGGGGTAACTCACCACTTGTTCAAGACGGCCGCAAAACAGCTCAGAGCTTGGAGCAGGGTGATTAAGAAGAAGGCAGAGGTCCCCTAAGATGGCCGATAAAACAGCTCAGAACATAGGGTATCCACTGCGAAAAGAAACTCACCGACTGCCTGAGACGGCCGAAAAGCAGCTCAGAACACAAGACATTCGCTGAAAGAGAAGGAAAAAGGAAGCATCCACCCCGGATGGCCGACCAAGAATCAGCACAGAACCAGGCGTGGTGCCATATAAGAGAAAGCAAGCAAGGATCCGTCTGAGTCACCTACACCAAAACAGGGAATATGAGAACATCATCAACAAAATCCGAACGCAAGAGCGAAACAACCTCATAATTATACATAGCATCATGATCTCATACATAACAACTAGCATGGATGGCATAACGAGTACTGCTCATACGGCAGTTGACAACATGCATAACATAACGGTAGAAACGACCATACTGCTCGTCCTCGTCCTAGTCGTGAGGGAGCGGGCACTGGCAGTCAGCGGAACCATCGGAACTATCCTCGGAGTCAGAACTAGCAACGTGGATCGCACTGCGGGTAGGGGTGTCAAGGAGGCGACGCTGACGAGAGGGCTCTCCCTTAGGAGAAGGAGGAGTATGCTGGCTAAGCATGGGAGCAGCAGGGGTAGCAGTCAACGCGGCCCACTCCTCTGGGGTCTCGCGCCGAACAGCTATCTGAGCACCTGCGGTAGGTGGGGTGGGTGCAGGTGGAATAGGTGGAGCTGGCACCGGAGTATAGGTGGGAGGCGGTGGAGGTGGTGACTGAATACTGCTGATAGACACGAGTGCCTCCCGGGAACGAGCCAACTCCTCAGCAAGACTAATGACCAGCTCGTACTGAGCGACAATGTAACGAGCGAGGTGCACTGTCGTCTGGTCGCACTCCGAGTCCGGCGGGAAAAGGATCTGCCCGGTGGGAGACAAAGTGGGGTAGTAAGAAAGACCTGTGTGAAGCTGCATCCCGACCTCATGGTGACGCAGGTCAACGAGAGCCTCAAGGGAAGCATAGAGAATAGCTTGTTCTGGGGTGGAAGAGGGTCCTCCCTTCGCGGAACGCGAAAGGCTGCCATACGTGGAGCTCGAGAACAGGAACACCTCAGTGCGGTACTCATGCACGTAGTCAGCCAGCTTCTCGCAGTACACCTGGAACATCGGGTCTTCTCCCTGCGGGTACAGACGGAGCCAAAACCGACGGAGTAGCGACGGAAAGCCTGTCGGTGACGCCTCGTACTCAAAGGGGTATGGAATGGGTGCCATCTACACTCACAAGGTTAGCCATTAGCAAAAATAAATGCACCTACATGCCATGCATCAACCAATGCAACACTCAAAGTGCACAGATCAAGAAAGACTCTAGACTAACGTTCCTCTAGCGCGCGGCCTACCTAGCGTGTCCTACAGTCAGCGCGGCTCTGATACCAATCGTTGTGGCACCCCGGCTCAGAGCAACCGGTTTACCTTACATTGCCAGCCCAGAGATCAAGTCTTCTGGCAATGCACAACATATTGGTACAGAATACAACCGCTTCATAATAATTATACAAGTACATAGGTTCGGGATTACAACTGCTACGAGGCATGGCGGCACATCTCGTGCGGAAACACTATCAACATTATTTATGTCACATCTCGGGACCTCGATACGATCGACGAAGGACTCTACGGCAGCGGAACAACAAGGTGGCGGGACTCCAATCCACGGGGACACTGCTGGGACACGGCCTAGTTTGCGTAGTACAGCTCTGCCAACTCTTCAGGTGCGACACCTCCTGCATCTGGCATGACACGCCAGGTCAGTACATCGAATGTACTTGCAAGCTCATAACGGCCAAGTCATCAGGAGAAACAATAGCATGGCAAGAATGCAACAATAACATGACAAACATGGCAAGAATGTTAATAACATTTGTCTTATGCACACCACATGATTCATCCAGCTTACCTCCGAGTCGTGCGGACTCAGTAACCGAATCATCTCTTGACCCACCATCATACGGGTCGTAGCTCGACCGCTCAACGGGTTAGGTGTCCTCAGTTACCACCCAACCAATCACATGACCACAGTCTCAGCATTAACATTCATATTATTAAACAGATTATTCTTGACCTCTGTGTGACCTAGTATGAACTATGTCCCGTGACCGAGGACTCGGCTATTCGAATAGATTTTGACTCTGCAGAGTTTGTGCACGTTACCCACACTATGGAGTTCTTCCTCCATCCAGCACCCCGGTACTTGTCCCACAGGATCCTTGGAACTCGCACCGCAGGAGTGAACTAGGACATCTCCAACGAAACCCGACTACCGCGTTACCTCCCTACGGACTCACCGACACACGGTCTTGGGTATCCCTGTGGTTGGGTGTCCACGTTACCACCTCAACCACCCAGCCACCTTGTGGCAAACTGTCCCAACGGGGAATCCCGGGTAAACAACTATGGATTTCGAGATTATCACCACCTACCTGATCAGGGTAGCGTGCATGCATAACCTCCCCTAATGGGTGATGTCCGTAGAAGGCACTACGATAGCCTGAGCCAAGGCCCGCCGATACAAGCAAATGTGGCTGCACGAATAAGCTCAGTTCGGTGGCACTTGGTCAACAATTTTGTTCATTAGGTGAATAGCAATATGAAGACATGGCAACATGGCATGAGTATGAACTACTATCATGAATATGCATCAACCAACATGGCATATAATCAGGAGCATGATCATCACTAGCATGATTCCGGCATAGGCATGGCAAAAAAATAAACATGGTGATGACATGTACTAGAGTGACATGATCAAATCAGTAGCATGGCATGTTTATACAAATCAACTTATTATGGTTATTTATTTTTATTAGCAATAAATGTGAAGGCAATTAGAATAAACCCGAGCAAATGATTTAAATCATCAAAATCAACTTAAGATCCTCATGACCAGATTGTTATGGCTTGCCTTGGTCAAGTGGAGTATCCTTGAAATCCTGGTCTCCTGCAAGCACTTGATCACCTTCTGAAAAAATAAAACAAGTGGAAAATGCAAATAAGTCCAATGCACTCCTTCACTGTCCAGTGGACCTAAACAGTGAATCAAGTTCCCAAATTTTTCCAACTTGAAGAGGAGCTCAAAAGAAAAATGTAGCAAAAAGAATCAACTCATTTGGCCTTGTGGTTTACGAGTTATTCATGGTCAAAGTTTGGTCAAAATTCCATTTTAAATAGATTTAATTATTTTCCAGAGAAATAACCAGAGAGGGCCACGTCGAAGGCGTAAACCTACGCGGGCGCCTCCACTTAAAACGGTTCGGAGCGGCTGGAGTGGCTGACGGGTGGGGGCAGGGCGTCAGGTTGAATTAAACAGAGAGGGAGACAAAGGCCGCGGCTCCGGCGAGGGTGGTTTGCCGGCGAGGAGGCCTCGGGGGTGCACTAGGGCTAGGGGAGGAGACGCAGGGGACCATGGCGAGTATCTATGTACCCGTAACTCCTCGAACGGTGAGCTGACGGCTTCGCTAGGTTCTTCTCCAGCTACGGTGGCGGCGGCGCTCCGGTACGATCTCCGACCAGGGGCCTCCCCGGCCGGTCTTCTCCTTGCTTGCGCTCTCTAGGAGTGGTGTGGGGGTGTGTGGTGATGGTTGCGAGCAATGGGAGGCGCCAATTTATAGGGGGGCTCTGGATTCCTCCACGGGTGTCGCCGGACAGAAGACGACGGCGCCGTGCTCGCGTGCGGGTGAGCAGTGGCGGCTCGGGTGAGCTCTAGGAGGTTCTGTTGACGGTGTAGCACGCGTGCGTGCGTGCCCAGGGTCTCTGCAGCAGCGGGTCAACGAGACGGCTCGGGCGTGGCTGCGGCGGAGGCTCTGCATCGACGGGCAGCGCGGCTTTGAGGGGGCTTAAGTGTCGCGCGTGCTTGCTAGGGGTAGGGGACGCGAGCAAGACGACGCGGGCAACGCGGAGGCGTGCGTGCAACTGTGGCCACTACGCTCGGAATCCAGACAGGCCGCGGCGGCAACGACGAGGTCTCTGGCGGGCGGCGGGGCTTTGGGGTGAGCCAGGTGGCGCACGGGTATTCGACGACGGCTATGGACACGCGCAAGCAGCCACGGGGGCTCGGGGGGCGGCGTCCCCTTGATGGCGACCTCATGGCCATGGCCAGAGCACGCCTGTGGCAGGAAGTGCGCGTGCTCACCCCTGGCACGCGTACATTGAGGGCGTCCAGGGCGTGCGCACTCTGTCCTTGGCACGTATCCAAGTCCAGTAGCATGGGTGAGGGGCTGGGAGGCTAATAGGTGGGCTCAAGCACTTGCTAGCTTGAAAAATAGGTTTTTACAGGAAACTTTGATAATTTCTACAGGGAGTTTGGCTAGGCTTTTGGGGCTGAAACTTGGTGTGCCTGGGTTATCTAGGAAGGTGTTTATGTGGTAAAGATTTCAGAGCAAATGGATCAGTCTACAGGGTACTTTCTTCACAAAGTGCCTCTCTGGTCAGAAATGGAAATGAATTTCTAGAGGGGAAGTTTTGTACTAAGCTTGCCCATGTTTTTGCATGGAATCATGAGGCCTGCCCCCCTTGCTTAGCACAAAAAGTTTCAAGCCAAAAGGATGAGAAGAAGTGAGGCTAGCTTCAAAAAGGAGAGGAAAAAGACCAAATTTCCTTTAGCAAAAAGGGGTTTTTATGAAAAATAAAAAATAGGGCATGGGCTAATTTTATAAAATCTTGATCATAGCCATAGGGGAGAGGGGTTTAGGGGTCACTTGGCCTAGGGTAAAAATTAGTCCCAAGTGATCAAGGCCATCTGAGTTGAGAAAATCCAAACAAATATTTCAAACTCCAGAAAATCAGCAAATAAAGTTGCAAATAAAAAGGGGCCAAAAACCAGGGTGTCACACCTATGCTATTGATTCTTTGTTGTATGTGTTAAGCATCATGTGTACTTCAATTAGATGCATCAATTTTCCATATTTACCTGTTGTAGCTATTTTATTTGTTGCTCCAAAGTGGTGACCCTGATAACATGTGCTACTCTTTATGTAAAGTTGCTACTTTGATGCCTTATAGTTAGTGATCCATGCCTCATATGCATTATGTCCAATGTAATTAATAGATCCTTGCCATTTATACTTTGATGCCATGTATTGCTATGCTATGATATCCTTGCTATTCATATAGTTGTTGAGCTCTCAAAGTGCAACCCTGTTGTTTGCTGTCACATGCCCTGTTTTTCACTAAGTCCCTAGACCAGTAGTATTTTCTTGCCTTTTGCATGAGTTACAATTACTTGTTCCTGATGATCATATACATGAAACTTTGTTGCCATGCCTTCCTTATCATGTCTACTGTTGATCCACATCATTTTGGAGCATGTTTGCATTCAGTAGCTAATTGTTTCATTGCTCTAAAGTATTCTCCCTGATGTTAACAGCATGTACCCGTAAATTGTGATGCTTTTATCTTTTTAACCGTAACTCCTTTTGGGGTGTTGTTTATATGTAACTTGACTAGAATTTCATGTATTTTGTATTTATTCCATTGTTTGCTGTTGTTAACCAACCTATAATATGGTTTAGGGCAGAACAGTACCAAAGGCTTTAATTGTCGTGTGGTACTTAGTGATATGCCATGTTGAGGTTGTGCCTCACTTAAATTCACTAGCATAGATAGTTTATCTTATGCTTCACCTCTTGCCATGCTTGTGTGACATGCCATGCTTGGGTGAGATGCCATGTGAACAACTTTTCTCATGCTGTGTAGCTAAGTAACTTGTTAGTAACGAATACTCCACTTAACCTGTTAGTAACCGCTCTCAAGGATAGATGCGATACCGTAGTGCGTTGTCTCGTGTTGCCTTCTTTTGGATGCTTTCTCGTGATTGCTTCGTAGTAATAGATGCTTGCTCGTCGATTTCCTTTTCTAGTGTTTACCTCTTGTGTGCTTCCGCAGGTACCTCTCTGAGACGATGCGAGTTTGCGATCGACTACACCTTTGGTTTCGTCTTCTCATCAGGTAAGGGGGAGCATATATCATGCTTATAACTTTCAGCTCACTCACGCCTAGGTGTAGGATAGAACGATTGCTTGATCCTACCACTTCATATTCATGCCCCTCAAATAAACCCAAACAACCATGTCCTCCACGTCCCAGAAAACCTTGTTCGGCTATGTTACTATTGCTTGCTGCTCAACCATTGCTTAGTATGCATGCTAGGATGCTATCAACTGTTACCTCCTTTTTCTCCTTGGATTGGGATATCACATTATTATATTGTTGTGGATGATATGATTATTATAATGTTGACTATATTCAACGAAGGATGGAAGGTCTAGGGTATCCCGCCCCGATGCTTTGTTCCATTCGATTCACCTAGAACCCGAGTTCCGGGTATTGTGTCTCTTGATGAGCGTGCCTAACCGCGTGTGGGATTTTATGGGGTCCCCTTTTCTTACCTACCTAGCTTTAAACAGTTCTAAAGGTGGCCCAAGCTGATTTACCATTTGAAACCGTGTGTGTGCTTGGTTGGGCCCCCAGAAGATTTTAAAACAAACTGGGCCAGTGGGAACATGGTTTCCCTGTTGGTCCACCTTATCAGCTAGGACCCGACCTCATGTGAGAATTTACCGGTAATCCGACCTGCGTCAGACGGAAGAGTCCGATCCGAGAGTGCGGAAGGCTTTTGGATTGGGTGTTGACTCCCCGGGGGCCACCCGGAATTGTGCGTTGCTAGTTAGAGGGATTATGACGTCTGGTTCTCTCGGGAGAACTCTTCAATGAGTGTCTTTAACGGGCCTGACTGAGAGAGCTTGGCATACGTGCGGAGCCTTGTAATGGGCAGTTGGTACACCCCTGCAGGGTTAAATCTTTTCGAGAAGTCGTGTCCACGGTTATGGACGACTTGAGACCTACTCCTTATTCATAGACAACAACAATTGAGATAATCTTAATAACTTGATCAACATGTGTGTGCCTTGACTGCTTCTTCTTCGTCGGGATGCGAAGAGGAGGACAAGGATAGGATAGGTGTTATGATTGCATAAGTAGCTGATAGCAAGACTTGTTGGCCATCCTCAACGAATGCTTGGTTCTCATCATACTCTAAAATAGATCGATAGCCACATATATATTGCTAGTGCGACTACAACTCGTCACTACCGCCCATTTTACCGTGAGAAGTTAGTTACAAGACTTGTTGATATAGCTCACGTCTTCTTTTCTCTTTTACGCATGTTATTCAAATGATCTTGGACTTCAGAGGAGCTCGACGACCCTTCTTCTGGACGCCTTCGCGGAGACTCGACGACTAGTTAGGTGGATCCCGGTGGAGAGCTTGGACCTGTGTGGTTACGGGAATGGTGTGTTTTACCTTTGCCAATAGGCATATGATCGTAGTCTGTACTCAGACATGTATTGTATGAAGTCAGTTGTATGCTGATTGTATGAGATGTTGTATCCTTGTAGCTGTAATGTTGTGATATCATGTTGGAAATCCGGGGCATATGGCTTCGTGATATGTCGCAGTGGGACCGATATGTGCTTCGTCCCCGGATCTGGATGGAAACATCTAGATCTGGAACAGTACCGCATATCGAGCCTTACACTCTTCACCATTTCTTTCTAAGCATCTAAAATGAAACCACTCATGCCCACAATATATCTACTTCTAGTTCGGCTCCCTGACATCGAAGATCGCTCCATCTGAACAAACGAAGGGGTTATTCGAAATGCATCATGTATATCCAAAGATGAACGTATAGTTCATAGTCTATTGTCCAAGTATATGCATAATTTATGGACAACATCTAGATAACTACTCCCTGTCTGTAAATGTAAGATATGGGATATAATTAAAGACACTTACATTGAACACGGATAGTTCTGAATCAAATACATGAATTAACGGATTGTGGGCATACCCAATCAAAGGAGAGTCGGAGACAGAGCAGGGATGATGGAGCAAATCGTATCCACTCAACAACAGGAGAAGCAAACGTCGATGCTGTCCACCAAGGAATGAACTCCTCCAATCACGCCGGTTGGCAACGCCGTCGACCGATGAATGAGCTCCTCCAATCACGCCGGCTGGCAACAGCACCGACCTAAGAATGAGCTCATATGCCGCCTGTGACCCAGGATAGAATGCCCTACCCCGCCGACGACCAAGGATTGAGTTCTTTATCCGCCGCCGCAGAGCATGGTCAGTGCTATCAAGTAGTCTCAAATATTCCCCATGCGCCATCCACAAGCCCACAACCCTTATGTGTTGGACGGTCGGGTTATACAACGCACACGGTTATTAATTTTTAAGCGTGTTGGTACAGGAACACGTTGACTACAGGAAAACCGTGTGTGATTCAGAACAGGGTGCCATGGAAGTACATGAGATTTCGTCGACCATTATCTTATCCACATTTCCCCAAATTCCTGGAGTGTCGGTGTGTGTCTGCGGCGATGCCTTTCAACCGAACGAGGGATCCAGATGCTCCGGCGGAGATCTTGTAACACCCAGGGTGTCAAGCTACAGTAATCCTCATGATTAAGATAAGACATTTGAAGTATAGTGCTTGATCACATTGGATCCTATCTCAATTCAAATTCAAACTAATTAAAAATTCCAAAACGAAGCGGCAATTGATGTTCAACCAAAAATTGTGCAATTTTTTTAATAACATACTAAAAGTTAGTAGATCAATATACCATGATTAGGAATATTTATTATAACATTGAAATATTTAAAAAAATCAAACAGTAGCTAAAACAACCCCTATTTAATCAAGTACTATTTAAATAAAATTCAAATGAATTCTATTCGGCCGCAAACTTTTTGTAGCATTCGTGTGTGGTGTAACATAATTATTAGGACATGTAACACATTTTTCTAAAATCATTTGCTAGCTACAATAAACAGAAACAGAAACGAAAGAATATCAGAAAATAAATAAAGGGCAGAGAGCTATCTGGCGCCTAGGGTGAAGCCCAACCGGGCCCAGCCCACTCTCCCCGTTTTCTTCTAGCTCGCGCTACGGTAGCCCACTGGGGCGGCCATGGCACCCGACGCTGCAAGCCGCCGCCATCGGACCCGTTCCCCCTCGCAACGCTATAGTAGCTCGGCGGGGATAAGACTGCCACGCCCCCATGAATCCTTGATCGAGAACGCTTCCCCCCATCGCCTCCATCTTCTCTACCATAGCTCGACCGACACGGTCATCGCCGCGCCCTCGTCGATCCCGCAGCCATCGTTTGTCTCCTGCCATGCCACCGCGCCCTCTGGCTCCGCCATCCTCATCCACTTCGCCAAGTGCCAACCATTGGAGCCGGGGAGCCTCGAGGCGACCGTTACAAGCTCGTCTTCAACCTTGGGCCGCCGAGATCACATGCCAAATTCGCCACCTCCACGCCTCCTCCGAGCTCGCCGTCATCTGCGTTGGACTGGTGGTGAGCTTCTCGAGCTTCCCCAAGTGGTCATAGACCCCCTAAGCCCCGAGAAGAATCTCATCTTCACAATTCACCAGCTGCCGCCATGACCTTCAGTTGTGTGATCCCGTGCCACTCCTTCTTCAGCTGCGGCGCACGCGCCAACCGCATCTTGGACGCACGCCCCGGTTGTGGTCCCGCGTGCCCCTGCTGGCTGGCCTTGTCGCGCCCTGGCTTGCCGCCGCTAGCTTCGCCCTCACGCTCATCTGGCCGCCCTGGGCTTCCCTGGTACGCGTCCAATTCATGCGCTGGCCACGCCCCGTGCCCTCCCTGGCCATGGCTCGGCATACCGAGCTTTTCCGCCGCTCGCAGCGCCCTCTCTGGCCGCCGCTTGCTGCTGCTGCCCTCTGGTCGCCGGCGTGGCCACGCCGTGGTTTAAGCCAGTCGGGTTGTCCCACCGATCGGTGGGTCCGTCCTGCTTAATTAGCCACTAAGCACAATTAGTAGATAATCCCCCTCGTTGGTTAGTTAAAAACATTGAATTAAACTGTCCCTGTAGATGACATGTGGGCCATAGGCCGTTTGTTTAAGTTAATAAAAATTGTTAGATTTAATAACACCCTATACATATGACATGTGGGCCCATGCTATTTAAATATGTGTTAAATAAACTATGTTTAAACTAATAAGACACTGACTAGTGGGGGCCCAGATATTTAGTTAGTTTAATTACTAGTTTAAATAACCCTGTGACTATGACATGTGCGGGCACCCCGTTAGTTAAAATTGAATTAAGTATTTTCAAACCCCTGGGCCAATGACAACTGTGTCCCACCAGTCAAATGACTGGTCAACATCATTGTTCTGGATAATGCAATATTAAATTAATAAGAAATCCAAAAATTCTTTTACATTATTTAAAACTTTAAAAATTAATATCTTTTAATTCGCAACACAGATGGAAAAACTTTATACACGGAAGTTGATCAGAAAAATGAGATGAATATGAATACGCTGTCGGGACCCGGGGTTAGCGTATGCAAGAATCGCTACAACACAATCATATGAAGAGCCGAGAACTGTACCCACTTGTCTAAGCAAACAAGGCCAAGCACAGAACGTTCTCGGAAAGCATCGAACGTGAGGGGCATCCCATCCAGACCGGATGATCAACTGAAATGGGTCCTCATCGTCCGCACACAAGTCTAAATGATATGGGTGGTGAACTCCCATACTCATAGACAAGTCGCCTCAACCATACTATCGATTGTATTATAACCCTTACATAAACTTACTCCAGCCCAATCACTTAGTCGGGGTCTAGGGCGGGCTCGATCATACATCAAAGTATGCACGAGACAGAGTCTCGAACAATCGCATCGCGATGCCCCAAGATGCGCACATCTAAGGGCCACTTGGTGTATAAAAGACCGCCATCCAGATCACAACTAAGGTCTCGAAAACCCATACAAAGACATGCATGTTATAAACATACATGAAGCACACATGCCTTGTATGAACAGCAGGTATCATTGCAATTCTCTACAAAGTATACCACTTTATTGATAATTCTTACAGAGTGCACACAGAGATCACAAGTCTGTGATCTAACATTACATCAAACATGCGGAAGGAAAGTAGGTCTGAGTACAGACAAGTTTAACAAATGGCTTAGAGAAGCCTTATCTAAAAACAAGCCCTCCACGAGGGAACCCGTCGTCTGACTGGGACTACACTAGCTTGGTCTTTAGTCGTCGAGCTCGATGAAGAATCCACCTTCGGGGTCAGGGGGTGCATCTAAAACATAGAATAAGCAAACGTGAGTACAAAGTCGTACTCAGCAAGACTTACATAGGAGCTATGATACTCATGCACATGTATCAAGGCAAAGGGAGGTGGGGTTCAATTGCAGAAGTACCAGACTTTGAGGTAAGAAGCATACACGAGTCCACTACATCTCCAACCAATACACCACTATGGTTACTTCCTCGACTTACCCACGAGGAGCACACCATAGCACTGACGCTTATCTTGCGAGTTTTAGAAGTATCCAGTTCAAGTTGTCTAATAATCGAGCACAGCTCTCCAAGTAGTCCCTTACCGCGGACGCGGCTATTCGAATAGTTTATTAACCCTGTAGGGGTGTACTGCTACACACATGAAACCATCAGTTACCGCCGGGATCTCGTCACCCTTCAAGCGGGTGTCGGCGAGGATAATTTCCACAACTTTTACCTCACAGCCAACTCAAATTCAATGGAGACGCCTATCTGGGCTGGAATCCACATCGTGAACCCGGCCGGTTTACCGATGTGTTCCCAGAAGATGTGTGCAGGGTCCCAAGCCGGTCTGAATAGCCGTTCTTCCGCTTCGCAGACCGTGCCACAGACCTACCAGAACTCCGAACTAATGCGACTCATTGAACTGAGAAGGGGTGAGTTAGTAGGTTGAGCGGGGGTCCATGTGCCCAACATGTGGTAGTACTCTTCGTCTTGGATCACCACACAAGAACTCAGGCTTAAGGCAGTGTTCAACGAGACAACCCACTGTGTACTCCTACACAGCCTCTCATCGTTTACCTTGTATTAGGGTAGATTTACCAACACAATTTCACTTTCATCAACACCATGTTCACTATCATCCCGACTCACATCAAAAACATCCTCATTGTAAACTCTAAGCATGCAATAAGAAGTAACAGTTGCAGGGGCCACATGATATCAGTAAACTCCTATGTCAGCTAGGATTGTGGTTTGCTTACTACTGTGACAAGATGATAGGTCATGCATCGGATATGGGTTCAACTATGCGGTAGAATCGATACAAGGTGATCTCCTAAACATGCCTAAGCGAGACTGAGAGGGAATTGGGATTTTATAGACATGATCAATGGGGGGTTGCTTGCCTTGCTGACGAGGTTCAGTCACGGGGTCTTCAACGAAGGGGGTGATATCGGGTTCCGACTCCACTTCTATCAGCAACATGACAATCATAGGATCAACATAATGTACAATGCAAAATCACATGGATAAGATTGTAATTGTGATGTTTATGGTTGCATTGTGTGGACAATTCTATTTAAAAGGAGTATATTGCAATTGAATTGCAAATTCGAACTCCATTTGATTTATCGATGAATTTCAAATGCATTTGAATGCATGGAAGTTCATTTGAAAAGGTTGAGCATGAAGTGATGTTGTATAGTTGAGGTAAAGCCTCTGATGTGTGGATGAATCCATCTAAAAGAAGTGTGTTGCAAAATCATTTGCAAATTCACTCCAAATTTGAATTCAAATTAAAGCCATATGGATGTTTGCCACTTTTCACCCAATTTAAATTGGTCAAACATACAAACAAAGTCCATATTCATAATCCTTGTATTTTTCTGATAATTTTAGACATATTATTTGTCCAATTTGGAGTTAATATGAATTAGTTATTGAATTTCAAAGTTTAAAGCATTTTCTGTAATTTTCTGATTTCTTTTAAATTTGGAAAAGGTTTATTTCGTCACTGTGACACCAGGCTGACGTCAGGGGGCCACTTACAGAAGGTCCCCACTGGTCAGTGACCTGGGACTTAATTCCCTCTCTGTTTAAAATAAACAGGGGTTAATTAAGCCCTGGGCCCACTGGTCAGCCTCTGGTGGGGGGGTTAAGCACGGGGGTTAAGGCTAACCCACCGGCGGCTTGACGCCGGTGGCCTGGCCACGGAGGTGCCCTCGCCGGAATCGGCTACGGGCCACGGGGAGGGGAACGGAGGGCACGGGCGTGCGCTGCGCGAAGTTGCGCGTCGGGTTGTGCCACTGGCTGGACGTAGGATAGATAGTTTTGGTGGATCCTTTTGGTGGAAAGAACATATACCACTCATTAGTATCTACAAACAGCATTCTCAGATCACAACTTACAAAGGAGACACTATTTCAATTTGGCTGGACAGATGGGACTCACATACCATGGAAGACCAATTTCCTGAGCTTTTCTCTTTTACTAAAGACAACAGAATCACGATAGAGACATTCAGAACTACAAGCAATTTGGAGGAGATCTTTCACACACCACTTTCAACACAATCCTGGAATCAACTTCAAACGTGAATGGAAAAGATCCCACAGTAATCCACAGAAGCTGACAATTGGAAATGCCAAGGACAAAGTAAGTATTCAGAAATGGCTCTATACAAGAAGCTCACCAAAGAAAGCAATGATTCACCTCTACTCAAACTACTTTGGAAGAGTACCAACTGACTTAAACACAAGATTTTTTCTTGGCTGATGTTTCAGAATAGAATCAATACAAGGTCTTTATTACAAAGGAAAGGCATGCATCTAGCAAACTATGATTGTATCTGCTGCAGAACCAAATCCCCAGAAACACCTCTTCATCTGTTTTGGGACTGCCAATTTGCACATAGCTGTTGGATTACACTATTCCCATTCAAGCAAAGAGGAACCTCCATATATGAAGACACCTTTTTGGCCCTTGAACATGCCCACGTCATTTTGGAATAGAGATTGTCACCCTAGGTGTAAGGCCCGATATGCGGTACTGTTCCAGATCTAGGTGTTTCCACCCAGATCCGGGGACGAAGCACATATCAGTCCCACCGCGACATATGACAAAGCCATATGCCCCGGATTTCCAACATGACATCACAACATTACAGATACAAGGATACAACATCTCATACAATCGGCATACAACTGCCTCAAATATAATACAACAGCGGAAGATACATGTCTGAGTACAGACTACAAGCAAATGCCTAGTGGCAAAGAGAAAAACATCGATCCCATAACCACACGGGTCCAGGCCCTCCGCCGGGATCCGCCTAACTAGTCGTCGTCGAGTCTCCACGTGAAACATCGATCACCATACCTGTTGTCGATCAGAACCCTGAAAAGAGTTTGGGGTAGTATCATGAGTACAGAGGTACTCAGCATCCAACTGTAGTGGTCATCTGACCCAGCAAGGACTTCATCACTCGTCATTCTAGGACAACTAGTAGTTTACGGTAAGTAAGGGGTAAGTGGTGAGGTTGCTGCCGCACTAGCATTTATGAAGTGGCTAACGATCTAGAGAGTAAGATAAGAAGCCAAGCATTCGATGAGGAATCGCCTCCAGCAAGTCTGCTATCAACTACTTACGCAAACATAACACCTATCCTATCCTTGTCCTCCTCTTTGCATCCCGACGAAGAAGAAGCAGTCAAGGCACACACACACGCTGATCAAGTTAAATTAAGATTATCTCAGCTGTTGTTGTCTATGAACAAGGAGTAGGTCTCAAGTCGTCCATAACCGTGGACACGACTTCTCGAAAAGATTTAACCCTGCAGGGGTGTACCAACTTCCCATTATGAGGCTCCGCACGCACGTCCATCACTCTCAGTTGCTACCCATCACAGGCAACCATTTTATAATTTAGTTCCAAGAGATCCGAAACGACAAGTCCCTCTAGCTAACAACGAACAAATCCGGGTGGCCCCCGGTGAGTCGACATCCATCTCAGGAGCCGGCCGCTCTCTCGATCTGGTCTCTACCGTCTGTCTCGGGTTTGGATAGCCGGTTAATCACACATTGGGAAACCGGGTCCTCAGCCGGACAAAGTGGGCCAGCAAGGGAACTATGTCCTCACTGGTCCAGGTTGTTTTAAAAGATGTCTGCCAGGAGCTACCCGACAGGCATATATGCATGGTTTTCAAATGGTAAATCAGCTTGGGCCACCACTAGAAATGTTTGAAGCTAGATAGGTAAGAAAAGGGGACCCCATAAAATCCCACACGCGGTTAGGCACGCTCAGTCTTAAAACCAATACCCGGAACTCGGATCCTAGGTGACTCGAATGGAACAAAGCGTCGGGGCGGGATAGCCTAGACCTTCCATCCTTCGTCGAATATAGTCAACATTATAATAATCATATCATCAACAATAATATAATAATCAGGTGATATCCCAACCCAAAGAGTAACAGGGTAACAACGTAGCATCCTAAGCATGCATACTAGGCAGGGGCTGAGCAACGAGCAAAAGTAACATTGCAGTACAAGGTTTGCTGGGAGGGGACATGGCTGTATCAGTTTAAAAGAGGCTGTAAACATGTGGTAGGATCAAACATCGAACCTAACCTATACTAGCATGCAAACCGCTGGTTGAAATAGAATGGATCATAAGTAATGTATGTCCTTGCCTGTTGATAAGTCGGGTTCCGAAGGTGTAGTTGATCGCAAGCTCGCATCGTCTCCGAGAGGTACCCGCGAAGCACAGAAGAAGTAAACACTGGAAAGCAATCAACGGTGCACCACTATTACTACGGAGCAATACAAGATCAAGCATCAACAAGAATTAACACGAGACATCGCACCTACCATCGAGAGCGGTTACTAACAGGTTAAGTGGAGTACTCGTCACACACGACGATACCGCACATTTATGGTGGTTCAAGTTGCTTAGCTACAGGTGAACAAAAGGTTGTTAACATGGCAACTCAAGCAAGCATGGCATAGCACACAAACAGGTCAAGAGGTGAAGCATAAAGTAAACTATCTGATCTAGTCAATTTAAGTGGGGGTGAAATCCTAGACATGCAAACTATTGCGGACCCCACGATAAATATTGCATTTGGTACTGTTTTTCCTAAACAATATTTTATTATTTTTATTAGCAAGCAACAACAGCATAAACACAATCTACATGTAATTCTAGTCAAGTTACCTATAAGAAACATTTTAAACAGAGCAACAGATAAAAAGTTATAGCAGTTACAAGTTATAGTGGCAGGCAGTGTAATTAGCAGTCAAACAACATGTAAACAAAGTCAAACATGGCAACAAGCAACAAATTATTAAACTAGACACAATTCTAAGCAAGTTTCATATTTAAATCGTCGCAATCGGAGCTACGGTTTAAAAGTTACGGCACTGCAAAAATCCTAATACAAACTGCCTAATTAAATAAATAAAACTAGCAGAACAGAAAAAAAAATGCTAACCGGGCCGAAACTAGAGCTATTGGGCCCAACAGAAAAAAAAACAGATCTAATAAACAAAATAAAAAAAGGCTGGGGGGCGCCTCACCCTGGGCTGAGGCCCATCTGCGGCGGCCTGGCCTGGGCCGTGGGGGCGCGAGCAGGCCGGCCCACCCGCGGGCGCGTGCGAGAGCCTCGTCCCGAGCGGGCGCTGGAGGGGCCGTCGTGCTCCTCCCGAGCAGCCATGGCGGCGGCGCCAGCTGTCTCCCTGTGGCGCGCCGGACACCGGCGGCGAGGGCGGCGGGGCATGCGAGGAACGGCGCGGCGGAGGTCGAGGCGGGGGTCCGGTGAGGGCGCGGGGCTCCGATCGAGCGGAGGACGCCGGGGGCGGCTTGAGCTCGGCTCGGCCCCGTCCATGGCGCGGCTGCGGCTGCTCCTGGAGGTGCTCCGGCGGCTTCTTGGAGAGAAGAGAGGGATGGGTGAGGGAAGGAGAGAGAGGAGGAGAAGGGAGAGGGCCCGACGCCTGCTGCTGCCGGCGGCTCGCCGGCGCGGGCACGGAGGCCGTAGGCGGCGGGCTTGCCCACGGGAGAGAGAGATTGCGGCTGGAGGGAGAGAGGAGAGAGAGAAGGCTGCAGGCGATCTCGGCCCTCCGATCTCGCGATCGGGCGGCTGCAAATGAATCTGGGCTGGATCCAGATCTGGGGGCTAGGGTTTGCTGCGAAAATTGGGGATGTTTTGGGTCAGATCTGGGGCTGGTGGCTGCCTAGGGATACCCTAGGTGGGTGGGAGTGTGGTGGTCTTTATATAGCATGGGCGGGTGGCAGTTTGCAAAAACATCATCGGTTTTTCCCTCGCTCGCGCGGTGCTCACGTTTCTGACCGCCGGGGGTCCGCAGTACCTCCGATTCGGGTGAAACTTCGAACTGCGCGATCAGTGCGTCAAGCCGGAGGCGTTCACCTCGCGCTGGAACCGTTCCGAAAACACTTTCCGGCGCGCTATAAAAATATCCCGTTTAATTATTAAACGGGGTTTTCGTTCCGTTGGCTTCGGCTGGTCTCGTGCGGGTTTTCGCGACGGTGATCGGGTGAAACCTGGTGTCGCAAAGGTCGAGTGTCAGGGTGGCAAGGGTCGGTCTTCGTCCGATACGAGATAAGAGGGGGGGAAAATAATCGCCGATCGATAAATCGGGGATGCAAACACCGCAAACAAATCAGGCAATCAAACAATTCACACCGAAAACAAAATTTTTAATTTTTGTGAAAACTGGGCTGTTACACTAGGTTACTGGCACATTTGGAATCAAAGGAATGGAAAAATCTTCAGAAATGAAAGACCAACAATTCAAAGATGGAGCAGAAATTTGAAACATGACTTACTACTTCTTCAACACAGAATAAGGAATAAATTCAAGCAAGATCTTTTAGAGTGGATCACAGTCAAGCTAGACTCATTTTTTTTAGGCAATTGTTTTAGTTTATCAAATGTTAAACAAAACTGGAATAGGCTAACAGACCCACCCCCAACCTCTCCCCCCCAACTCCATTAATACCATTGTATTTACTTTTGATTAATATGAAAATACACCATAGAACATTTTATTCTACAGTCATTGCCTAAAAAAAAGCCTAATAACTTTTTAAGTGGTGAAAAGCCTTATAAGATTGATCACTTCTACACGATGAAAAACCTAAATAGTGATGCAGATTTTTCCTTTAGGGTCACAACTTCGGTATATAATAACGTACCGTAATGGTGCAAAAAGAAAATAACACACTCCTTACAAAACAGGAGAAAGACTGACGAATAAGAGTTTTGTTTCAATACGTGTAACAAATCCCTTCTAGCTACCTTTTTTTCCGGAAAAGATCCCCTTCAACCGGCAGATTTTTTGTACGCGTCCACCGTCTGCGCAACCGTCCGATGCGGTTAGATCTACCGATGCGCAAACTAGTATATGGTGCCAGCTTCCTTTGCAACAAACACATTGTTGCAAAGGTCACTTCGCAACAGCCGTTCTGTTGCAAGGCTTGTTACGGTGATGAGAAAATAAAAAATAAAAAATATATTTGGAGGGTTCTTTGCAACAGGGAGCATGTTGCAAAGGTCTGATTGAAACAACGCCTCTGTTGCAAAGCACTGCACAAGAGGATCGTGGAAAAAATATGTACGGTGTACTAGTATGGTTAAAAAAAAAAATCAATCCATGAAAAATATCCATTTTAAAAGTTTTGCAACAAAGATTTATTGCAATAACATAGGTTTTATTGCAAAGCTATCGTGATGATTTAACGTAAAAAATCTTCATCAAGCCTTTGCAACAGAAGACATGTTGCAATGACTGATCGCAACAAAAGAGTTGTTGCAAAGCCCATGATGATCCAGAATCGATCGAACGGTCCTACAGGTGGCGGATAACTGGTATACTACAACCGGCGGATGCGTAGCATCGCCCCTTTTTTTAACGTAACCCTTCTAGCTACTTACAACGTGATAGCTTTATTCACATATATAAGTAGGAGTATTTGTTTTGCCCTGCACGGATAAATACAGTGTCCAGCCCCAATACCGTGTCCTAATTATGATGGCTGAAATTTGAACACGTATCCAAAAAGGGGGACCTAGAAAAAAACATTAGAAAGATAAAAAAAATTAGTGTTTTTAGCGGGAATATATATTTAGTGACTGAATCCACAATTTTGCGTATCATAATTACGTACATAAACTTGTTTATTCATTGCGGATGTTAGTAATTAGTCAACATAGAAGACATTTTTATTATCCAATTCTGGATTGAAAATTGTGAAAATATTTACAAGGCAACGTGCCCCGTATTATTGTTATCTATCTACCTATCGATAAATAATCACAATTTTTTTTGCGGGTGATATGAACAAAGAATCACAAACTCCTAGATTTAAAATTATAGGTGTACACAAAAATATATAATATAAGCATTGAACATAGAAGATATTTGAATTTACAAGTAGAAATTTATATAATTATAGTGTTTGCATATGATTTTGTGAAGTACTATATATGATTCAAAATTTTATCCAAGCATATTCAAGCGGAAAGGAACAATACATCTTCCACGCTTGAGACGAGCTTAAAAAGCTAAAACAATTCACACATACATGCATTGGAAATAGTTCTCTAATTTGAAGAATGTAACTCCAACTCCCTTAAAATCTCCCTCCGTTCACAAATACTTGACATAGTCTTAGTTCAAATTTGAATTAAAACCATATCATCTATTTGTCAACGGAGAGAGTATTTACATATGAGTTTTTTAAAATCTAAACTGTAATGTGAGTTGTCTTTTGTATAACACTATCTTACAATCTCAATAATGATTTTAAACTACCCTAAAAATCAATTTTGAATAAACTATGCATAATTATTATTGTTACGTGGATGCATAATATATCTTTTGTACATATAATGTTTTCATGCAATAAAAAGGAAAGAAGCACATTGCCCCTCACTAAATGCATGCATGGTCAATAAACATCTAATTTAAGAATATTTATTATATGAAATATTCTTTTTACATAGTACAGACGCATACGTTCACATATGGCACATACACTTATTCCTATGAACACACGCACACACATCCTACTCGTATGAGCACCTCCGACAGACTGAGCTGGCACATCGTTTTGAGACTCATGAAGTCACCACACACACCTTCGTAGTCGACGGAAACGTCTCCTTCCACTGAACGCACATCATCGAGAGGCCTAAAATAACTCCAGGAAAATGCAAGCACTAATGTCAAGTCTGGCACTGAATTCTTGGGAATGGAATAGAACTATCATCCTAAACATCCAACCAAAGATTGGTTCACATCAAACATTCTAATTGGTGGATAAGAGATAACTATATTCATATATAAATAATGAGCAAAGTTGAGCATCGGACTTGTTGAAGTTTGAGGCAACAAAGTTTATTCAACATGTATATAATCTAGCCGCGCAAATGCGCGGGTCGCCCTGCTAGTTTAAATAAAATTCAAATGAATTATATTCTTCCCCAAACTTTTTGTAGCATTCCTTTGTGGTGTAACATAATTATTAGGACATTTAACACATTTTGCTAAAATCATTTTCTAGCTAGAATAAACAGAAACAGAAACGAAAGAACAACAAAAAATAAATAAAGGGGAGAGAGCTATCTGGCGCCCAGGGCGAAGCCCAACCGGGCCCAGCCCACTCTCCCCGTTTTCTTCTAGCTCGCGCTACAGGAAACGACTGGGGTGGCCATGGCACCCGACGCTGCAAGCTGTCGCCGTTGGAACCGTTCCCCCTCGCGCCGCTACAGTAGCTCGGCGGGGATAAGACTGCCACGCCCCCACGAACCCTAAATCGAGAATGCTTCCCCCCATCGCCTCCCTCTTCTGTCCCACATCTCGGCCGACACGGTCATCGGCGAGCCCTCGTCGATCCCGCGGCCATCGTCCGTCTCCCGCCTCGCCACCGTGTCCTCTGGCTCCGCTGTCGTCATCCACTTCTCCAAGTACCAACCATTGGAGCCGGGGAGCCTTGAGGCGACCGTTACAACCTCGTCTTCAATGTCGGGCCGCCGAGATCGCAGGCCAAATTTGCAACCTCGACGCCTCCTCCGAGCTTGCCGCCAACTTCGTTGGACTCGTCGTGAGCTTATCGAGCTTCCCCAAGTGGTCGTAGACCCCCTAAGCCCCGAGCATAATCCCCTCTTCACCATGCACCGGCCGCCGCCATGACTCCAGCTGCGTGCTCCCGTTCCACTCTTGCTGCAGCTGCGGCACAGGCGCCACCCGCAGCTAGCACGCACGCCCCCATCGTGGTCCCGCGCGCCCCTGCTGGCTAGCCTCGCCGCGCCACGGCCTGCCGCCGCTATCTTCGCCCGCACGCTCCTCTGGCTTCCCTGAGCTTCCCTGGTGCTTGTCCCATGCACGCGCTGGCCACGCCCCGTGCCCTCCCTGACCATGGCTCGGCCTGCCGCCGCTATCTTCGCCCGCACGCTCCTCTGGCTTCCCTGAGCTTCCCTGGTGCGTGTCCCATGCACGCACTGGCCACGCCCCATGCCCTCCCTGACCACGGCTTAGCCTGTCGTGCTTTTTTTCCGCTCGCCGCGCCCTCTCCGGCCGCCGCTTGCCGCTGCTGCCCTCTGGTCGCTGGCATGGACACGCCCTGGTTTAAGCCAGTGGGGTTGTCCCACTTACCGGTGGGCCCGTCCTTCTTAATTAGCCACTAAGCATAATTAGCAGATAACGCCCTTGGTTGGTTAGTTTAAAAGGACGAATTAAACTACCCTTGTAGATGACATGTGGGCCATAGGCCATTTGTTTAAGTTAATAAAAACGGTTAGATTTCATAACCCATGTACATATAACATGTGGGCCCATGCTATTTAAACCCCTGTTACATAAACTCTGTTTAAATTAATAAGACACTGACTAGTGGGCCCCCAGATATTTAGTTAGTTTAATTGGTAGTTTAAATAACACTGTGACTATGAGATGTGGGACCATCCCCCTAGTTAAAATTAAATTAAGTATTTTAAAACCCCTAGGCCAATGACAACTGGGTCCCACCAGTCAGTTGATTGGTCAACAACATTGTTCTGGATAATGCAATATTAAATGAATAAGAAATTCGGAAATTCTTTTAAATGATTTAAAACTGTAGAAATTAATATCTTTTAATCCGTAGCTCAGATGGAAAAACAATATACATGAAAGTTGATCGGCAAAATGACATGAATACGAATACGCTACCCGTATACCCACCGCACCCCTCTAACATACCGAACGTGGAACATTTGTAGTCCGGTTCATCTGTCTGTCAAGCGACCGGAGCCGGTAAAACTTTCCGAATGAAAATTTTCTGAATATGAAAGTTGTTTAGAATGGATCTAAGAGCACGGATACACTATCCACATGTCTTTCAGATGTCTCTAACACTGCAAACATGGAACATTCCCCCTCCAATTGCACTGTCAGTTAATCACCAGGAGCAGGTAAAACATCCGGTTAAATTCTCGTTTCATCTGCAACGTGTAGCACCGCATTAGTTGACACCTAGTATAACGCTTGCCATGCCTTTTATATGTGTTACTATTATTGTTGTGTATTTATTGTTTTCCCCCTTATTCTCCAGTAGACCACCTACTGCCGCCGACTACACCACTGCTGAGTACGACTACTACGTCGATGACTGTACCCCTGCTGTCGAGCTTCCAGGCAAGCAGAGCCATTTTCCTTCCCAAGATATCGCCTATCTTTTCCGTACATTTCTTGCACTAGGCATTGCTACTGCTGCTGCTTCATTACAATCCTATTTTACTGCATAGCCTTTTTTTGTCGCCCCATATGTACCTTCCTTTATCATATGCTGCCTATAAATATATATATATATTATTTAGAAGTTAGCCCTGCGCATTGTTTGTCAACTGGGATTAGATAGTGGGTCGTTATCACTCCGGGGATTGAACGCGGATACAAAATATATATAACTGCCAAAAGTAAGGTACAGAGAAGACCCCGCCAAAGGCCCCTATCATGGCTCTACCGAGCCACCTCAAGTGTGGGCCATCGAGGAGTAATCCTCGTACTCCACTCGTTGCCGACTCTGTAGTGCCGCCCTAGGGTTCTGAACCACGGTTGTCCTCAAAGGTAAGAAGTCGGGTGACCCAACGGTGCCCACGAGCGGCATTGCGACGGGAAAAATAGGGAGGGTACGATAGACCTACTCGCGTGCTTGGCCCCCGCTCATATTCCGCAAGAGTTACCAAACCACGAAAGTCGAGCTCCTCCAGGAGCACACACGAGATAAGGTAAGGCGATGGTTCACCTTGTCGGTAACCGCGTGCTTTGACAGGACGACAGGGGAGGCCCCGATGTACTGGTGGTCTTGACTGTAGTTTGTTTTCCGTTGTGTGAATTAGTCATGCAATGATAACGGTTGTATGCGAGATAATATTAAAATGCTTAAATGGGTCAGGTGGATGACTTAACTTGGTCGACGTGCCCTATACGCCCTAACTGCACATGGGATTACGGTGTGGGCCCTCCGCACCGTACATTCTACCGAAAGCTCTTCAAACGTCAGTAGTGTCGCGGCCTGATTGCCGGGAAGTGGTGTGTCTTTTTGCTGCAGCGGTGTCATTTGCTTTTGCTTCACCAGCCAGAATCGCACCGTGCAGGAGTACAAAGGGCAAGGGTCCAAAGTCCCCGCATACATAGGATTTAGTCCGACGGATGGCCTCTCTGTTGAGCCTAGGCAGGACTACGTCGTGTCGGATAGTCTCGGTGGGGCCTTCCCTAACAAGGTGTATGCCACCCTGGATATCTTTCACAACCCCAGTTTAGGTATGTTCGAGGATAGCAAGTTCCTTTGTATCATGTGAACATTTCAAACAAGAAATTGAAATGGGGAAAGGAAAATCCCCAAATGAATTTAATTCAAATGGCCAGACAAAAATCTTCTTCCAAAAATCCTATGAACTTTTTGAAAAGTCTCATAAATGGGAATGATCACATATCAAGTGAAGTGGATCACATATCATGCTCTCTGATTTTTTTAAAAGTCCATAAAGGCATTGGAAATTAACAAATACCTCAATTTGAATTTGAATTCAAATATTTTTTAATTTAAAAAATCATCAAATCTTGGGAGTGGTTAGCTATATTCCACATAAGTCCAAATTAAAGATTTGGGGATTTTATAAAATGTTTTGGTATTTTTCCAAGACAGAATAAACGAATAGAAAGAAATAAAATAGAAAGAAAGACTTACCTGAAAACTGGCCCAACTTACCCCAGGCCGGCCCAAGCCCACCCCCCTCTTATCGTCTTCCTCGCACGGCCGCAAGCAGCTCGGTGACCGGCATGCACGCCGTCGATGTGGCCGCCGAGGCCACGTAGCTGCCTCCCCGCCCGCTTCCACGCGCATGGAGAAGCCCCTCGAAGCCCCTTTCCTTTTCCCCTCTCATCACTCTCTCTCTCTCTCACCCTAGCCGAAATCCCGCGCCGCCCGAGAGCTCTCCAGAATGCCGTTACGCGCAATCGCGGCCAACGTCGACAAGACGCCGCATCGACTTGTCCAGAAGAGCCGTCGACGTCTTCTTACTCATCCCATGCATCCAGGGTAGCTGAGGAGCCCCGATAGTCGTTGCCATCTTCACCGCTTTCCCCGCCGGCCGACGCTCACCATCGAGAAATACGCCGCCATCCCACTTCCTCCGGCCTCCCCGACCCCGCCATCGCGCTTAGGGTGAGCCCCGCCGTGTTTCCCCTCTAGTCTCGCTCACTCCCATGCTCCCATCGCCGTACTCATCTCGGCCGAGCCCAGCCGCCACCTGAGCTCGTCGTCGGCGACGCTTGATGTGAGAGATGATGATAATGGTTTCTCGCCCTTCGTTGGTTACCCCAAGTGTAAGGTGAGATGTAGGATAGCAACAAATTTCCCCTATGTAGAGGATAGGGTTTGTCTCCAGTAGGACTCCGGCAATGATAAGTAGGTGGCAAGAAAACAATGGCACCGTTTACGACAAATGTTGCTTCCTTGACCTGGACCTGCACACAACACAAATAACTTTGCTCCCAACGAAGTTCAGAGAGGTTATCAATGTCTCTGGTCTTATTGTTTACAAAGGATCAAACACAAGGGATAATGATAATGATAGCAACTGAAAGTAAATACGGAAAATTAAATGAGCGTGTAAACAATGTTGAGAATATGGACCGGGGTCCCGTGATGTTCACTAGTGATGTCTCTCTCCCAAAAGACGATAAAACTGCTATTGGAGGTAAACAAATTACATATGGGAAATTGACAGGATTATAAACGCACCGCAATGCTAACTATGCTACAAAAGAAAGGAAGAGGCTCAAAAGCATGGGCAGTACGCCAAAAGAAGTAGACCGTAATCCAACTTCATCTACTACTAATCATCCATCTTGAGATATCTATCCAGAACATCTCGCTGGTATTAATTTGCGAGCCCACCCAAATTGAAAACCCAAAGCAACAGACAAATGCATTAAAAAGCAGTTTGCGTAAAGTAAACAGTCCTTGTAACCGCGGTTACAAGCACCGTTGTTTACCCCCTTATGGAAATAGCACATCCCCTAGACTCATGTTTCTGTCACTCAAGCGTGTCATCAGGGGGGATGAACCCACAATCGAGCATAACGTTCCCTTTTGGAGTTACTACCTACTACTTGGCCAAACCAATAAACAACAATGGAGAACATGCAAGAATTACTTAGGAACAAAAATATAAAAGATAAGAACCAAATATATTACTATATCACAATCTGAAAAATAATCTCATAATCCATCAGATCCCATCAAACTCAACATAGTAACAGCATAAAGATTACATATATGTCTCGATCATGTAGGGAAGCTCACGAGGTCTAAACCATGAAGAACAAAGAGGGGAGGAGAACATCACATAGCTACTGATCACAGAACCATGGTCCAAAGGACACTACTCACGACACATCCGCGAAGCGTCCATGGTGGAGGGGAAGCTTTCGGAGGTCGATCCTCCCTCCGGCAAGGTGCCGGGAAGATGTCTACTGGCGCTCTCGATCTTGGAAGCGCGGCGGCGGCGGAATAGAGGCGTGATCGCGAAAAAGGGTTCTCTTTTCGGAAGTTTCACGTCACAGGGAATATATAGGCGAAGGGGGCGGCCAAAGGGGCCACCAACGGTCCAGGCGCCCCCCTGGCGCGGCCAAGCCCTAGGCCGCACTAGGTGGCCGCCTGGGCACCTGGTGGTGCCCCCCTCGGCCCTCCTTCGGGGTTCTGGAGGCTTCCGATGCGCTGATTTTTTATTCGATTTTCCCGGATTTTTGGAGCACTTTTAATATTGGGGAAACCTGGAATTAAAAACAGCAGAAAATAGAAACTGGCACTGGGGTGCACTTAGTTAATAGGTTAGTCCAAATATGATTAAAAGTGTATGAAAGTGTATCTCGATCATAGCAATATCACACAAAACATGCATGGAGCAAGCAGAAATTATCGATACATTTGGGACGTATCAACATCCCCAAGCTTAATTCCTTCTCGTCCTCGAGTAGGTAAATGATAACAAGCATAGTTTCTGTGGTGACATGCTAGCAACCATATAAGAACTTTGAAAAGTAAAGCAATCAAGGTAGGTGATTCAATTCAAGTCATATCATGCAAGAGTCTATATTAGCATTGAAACAAGTAACAAAAGAACATTAGGTGCAAGAGCTCTCACTGTCCCTGACTCGGATGTCTCCAAATGGTGTTTGTGTGCAAGAACGGGGATAGGGAATACGAGAAAAAAGTATTTTTGTTGAGAAATCAATCTACTAAAGTTTCACATTTGGTCTTCTTTGGATTCTTATCTTGACTCGTCCCCAGACCACTAGCCAGGTACAAGTAATTTTTATCCACTCCTTTTCGATATTTTGAGCACTCATGCAATGGATGAGCGTAAGCATGAGAGTTGACACTTAGGATGGCAAAGAGAGAAATATGGTGGAGGAGGAAGACAAAAAGGTGAGAAAGTATCACATCAATGAGGACAATCATAGGCGAGAAGGCCAAATGATAGATATGATGTGAGGAGTAGGGATTTCCATGCAATGGATGCACATATGAGCTGAAAAGCTCTCCAATGGAACTAGTGGGGTGCATCTAACTTGCTCGCTCATGAAGACCTAGAGCTCTTTTGAGGAGGCTCATCCTTGGAATATGCAAGCCAAGTTCTATAGTGTGAAGTTCCCCACATAGCTATATGCATGAATGATCATCTCTATGGAGTACAAGGATAAGAGGGAGTACTAGTGTGGATCTTTTAAAAGGATAATAGTGTTGCCCCTTTCTCTCTTTTTATTTTTCTTTTTCTATTTTTTCTATTTTTTTGTATTTTTTGGTGGCCTCAATGGCTCTTTCTATTTAACTCTCATTTGTCCTCTTTGGGATCTTTTATTTTGTCCACTTTGGGATCTTTTCCTCACTTAAGGGAAACACTCTCAAGAGGGTATAGAAGATCTTTCACACTTTACAAGGTACTCAAAAAATAAAGAAGATATAGCTATCATGATGTATGCAATGTATGCCGCTGCCAGTGTAGCGGGAACATGTATGACATGAAGATCAAGTCATGAAGAGGTGGATGCTGCATGGAAATATATCTCGGAAAGGCTATGGAAATGCCTTGATAGGTAGGTATGGTGGCTGTTTTGAGGAAAGATATAAGGAGGTTTATGATGACAGAGCATATCATGCCAAGCGTTTGGATGTACCGGCAAAGGTGGACGCCAACTCTCGGAGTGAGAAGAAGGCAATGCACGGCACGGAAGAGGCTAGCAAATATGAGGAGGTGGAAGTGTCAAATTTCAAGACTTACATTAGTCCGAAGAACTCATGCACTTATTATCGGTAACTCTCAATCTAATAAGGAGGTTCAAAAAGAGGCAAGTACCCCGAGGAGGAGTGTATGTGGGTTTGGTTATCCTTGAGCATCCTCGACTCATGGTACGTTAGTGTACTCTAATATCCGGTCCCTCCAAAGATTAGTGATCCATCTAGTAGCTAGAGTTCTCAACTAGTTTTGTAGGTTTTGAAAATTCACACGGATTGCCCAAAATATGACACCTATCACTAATAGGCTAGAGCTCTTGACACCAAAAGTTCAAACATTACTCACATCAATACCTCAAAACTATTGCAAGTTCTACAAAAATTAAATAGCAACCTCAATTACCTACTTTCAAGACAAGACACAACTCAGTGCAACAACCAACTCTCTTAACAAGATAAACATGAAAACTAAAGAGAGTTCCAGCAACAAACTAAACAAAATCCAAGGCTCTTGCTAAAGCCAAACTAAGACTAAAACTAAACATGGCAGTAGGCATGAAAAATCATATGATGCGTTCTAGATTGGAGTGGATCGTGTTTCTCTCCCACACAAAGTAAGGTGGGGTCTAACTTTTTATGAACAGCAAGCAAAGCTAAAGAAAACTAAAAATAAAACCTAAGAGCAATACGCTCCAAGGATAGCACATAACGCATTAAGTGATAAAAATATAGTGAGACGAAGGTCGAACTGATGATTGTTGATGGAGAAGGGGATACACGGGTACATCCCCAAGCTTAGACGCTTGAGTCTCCTTGAATATTTACTGGGGATGCATAGGGGCATCCCCAAGCTTGAGCGCTTGACCCTCCCGGATCTTCTTTCATCATCTTCCATCGCAAACTTGAAAACTCCCTTCATACTCGGAGAAAAATCAGCGCATCGGAAGCCTCCAGAACCCCGAAGGAGGGTCGGGGGGCCACCACCATGGACGCTTCCCGGATGTGCCTTGAGTAGTTTCCTTTGGACCATGGGTCCGTTATCAGTATCTATGTGATGTTCTCCTCCCCTGTTTGTTCTTCATGGATTAGACCTCGTGATCTGCCCTACATGATCGAGGCACATATGTAATCTTTATGGTGTTGCTATGCTGAGTTTGATGGGATTTGATAGATTATGAGACTATGTTCAGATTGTGATAGAGTAATATATTTGGCTCTTATCTTATATTCTTGTTCCTAAGTAATTCTTGTAAGTTCTTCGTTGCTGTTTATTGCTTTGGCCAAGTAGTAGGTAGTAACTCCAAGAGGGAACGTTATGCTCGATTGTGGGTTCATGCCCCATGATGACAAGCTTGAGTGACAGAAACATGAGTCTAGGGGATGTGCTGTTGCCACAAGGGGGAAAACAAAGGTGCTTGTAACCGCGGTTGCAACGATTGTTTACTTTACGCAAAGTGTTTTTTAATGCAGTTGTCTGTTGCTTTGGGTTTACACTTTGGGTGGGGATCGCAAATTAATACTAGTGAGATGTTCTGGATAGATATCTCAAGGTGGATGATTAGTAGTAGATGCAGTTGGATTTCGGTCTACTTATTTTGGCGTACTGCCCATGCTTTTGAGCCTCTTCCTTTCTTTTGTAGCATAGTTAGCACCGCGGTGCGTTTATAATCCTTTTAATTGCCCATATGTAATTTGTTTACCTCGCATAGAAGTTTTATCGTCTTTCGGGAGAGACACGTCACTAGTGAACATCACGAGACCCCGGTCCATATTCTCATCATTGTTTACACGCTTATTTACTTTTCTGCTTTTACTTTCATTTGCTATCATGATTATCATTATCCCTGGTGTTTTAATCCTTTGTAAACAAGAAGACCAGATAGATTGACAACCTCTCTGAACTTCGTTGGGAGCAAATTTATTTGTGTTGTGTGCAGGTCCACGTCTGTTGCGCCGCTGACACCTACTTATCATTGCCGCTAAGGTGCATCTCACCTTCCACTTGGGGTAACCAACGAAGGGCGAGAAGCAATTATCATCTCTCGCGTATCAGCGCCATGCCCGGGGGGGGGGGGGGGGGGGTTACGCGCACAACTTTCCCAAACACTCAGGAAGAACACCCCAGTAAGCCTGGGACAGGACTAAGGTTTTTATCTCCAAGGAGAGGCCTAACCTGTATAATCCCCCTGCGTCAACCTCTCTGCGTAAAGATCCATATAGCTCCAATCATACCCCTATATCTATTGTCAGGATCATATCCACGACAGTTGGCACCCACCATAGGGATGAATTGATTAGCAATCGTAGAGATGGTTTCCTCTTTGTCTTCCTTGTCGATCCACGGCCCCGAGATCGTCCACGGCGATATATTTTTCTTCGGATCATTGGCCTTTGTGGACAATGATTCTGCTTGGTTAGCGAACGCGCCGCTCCAAGCCAAATTGTTGCCTTCAAGAAGCAGCGTCCACTTTCGAGCTGATAAGTCGGGAGCTTTGCGCCTCCAATTGCCTGCTCAGCAAAAAACACACGCCCATGTATCTGTTCATCGCAAGAAGAAGCGCTCGGGTCGTCCACGCGTTCCTCACCGCAAAAAGCAAGTGATGGTGCAGCAGATGGCAGTCATCGACTCGGTGTAGTCAACGCAGTGAGCCCTTGATGAACTGATAGCAAGAGAAGGCACAACGCCGTCCATTTTACATCTCTTCAACTCGGTTGAAGATCAAGGCATGCAGGCATCTGACCCAGAGCCTGATGCAGAATAAGAAGGCAGTAGTGGCGCTCCAATTGCGGTCGCAGAAGTTTGTATGGCTGAAACACCACCACCAAAAATGTCACCAGTCCGAGCTAATGCGGCTCGGAATGAAGCTGATAGTCCATCCAGGGCCAATAATCGTGAACTAGGTCGGCGCACATCTGCCTTCCGAAGATTGGAACTCGGAGGGTCGAGCTGGCAGCCCCGACCACTTACTCGGGAAGAATAAGAAAATGCAAAGGCCGCATAGCGACTGTTGCATACTCCTATTGATACGGCTCCTCCAGAAGGCGGATGCCTACAAGAAGCCAGATTAACCAACTTTGCTGAGCGGGAACGCCTAGCCGAGTTGGAAAATACACTAGAGCGTCAAGCCCGAGAAGTTGCTCGTCTCAAGAAAAGCAGAACCAGTCGGCAGTTGCGAGGCCAGGGAGACGGAGAACCTTTCCGAGCTCTGGAAACCCTAGTGGAAAACCACATAGCGGCAACTCGGATTGCAAATTCTTTGCAACCGCACTTGGCATTTTTGTTCCAGAAAGTGGTGGCGCAAAACGTTGTGGTTAATCAATCACTACAGCGTGTCCAGTCTCAAGTTCCTCCCACTGGAACATCACAGTCTGTACATACACCTTACGGTGATACTCAGAGGAACAGAAAAATATCACCTCAGCATAGGAATGATCCCCGAGATGGATATCACCATGATCAACATCAGCGTATAGAACCTCGGGGACAGGATGATTATGGGGCTCACAGATTGGACAGAGGCGCTCCACGAAGAGAAGAGTTCCATCAACGCCGAGCTGGTCATCAAGGTGACCGATATACCGATGTTGATGATGATGCTCGAAGCCATTTGGTGCAGAGCCGAGTGGATCGTGCTAGGTTTAATTGGCAAGACCAGGCTCGCCCTTCAATGGCTACAGGGCCAGTTTGTTTCAGTGAGAGGATTCGCTCCACTCCAATTCCTCCTCACTTCCGAATAGCACAAGGGGTGGACAAGTACCGAAGTGATGCAAAGCCTCAGACATGGTTGGATGATTACAGAATAGCAGTACAAACAGAAGGTGGAGGAGATGAGATAGCAATGATGCACCTTCCTATGATGCTGGAGGGCTCAACTCGGACATGTTTAAATAAACTACCCCCCAAAGATATCTGGATTTGGGCGGATTTGGAGAGAGTTTTTGTCAAAAAATATTAACGAACTTATAAACAGCCTGGAGGTTTGACCGAGTTGCAGCTGTGTGTTCAAGGAAACACCGAGTCTACTCGGGATTATATCCAGTGGTGGATTAAGATTCATAACTTGGTGGAAGGAGTCTCTGAGTTCCAAGCCATTCATGCCTTCAAGCAAGGAGTTAAGTACAAATAACCGAGCCTCAAGTTAGCAAGGTCTCCCCATGTTACTTCACTCGGGAGACTAATGGAAATTTCAATCAAATATGCCAATGGTGAGGAGGAGATTCGTCAGAAGATCCAGCAGCATCGAGGTGGAGGTAACAACTCGGCACCAAACCCCAAACCAAAGGCTGGTGGAAACAATAAGCGAAAGGCACAAGATGCTCCAACAGATATCGAGCTAGTAGCAGCAGAAAATGCCTCGGGGATTCATGGCAGAATGCAGCCAAGAAAGGAAAGGCAACCTCGTTAGAAAAAGCCAGCAAATGATGACGATGTCTTAGATCAGCCCTGCCCTCTTCATACGACCCGAGATGCTGAAGGAAAGTGGATCCTCCCGAAGCATACAACTCGGAAGTGTCGTATGATCAGAAGGGAGGCTCTGAATGCAAAGTCAGGACCTCAGCAAGACAAAGATACTGGCAAGAACAAGGCAGTCAACTCGGACCTGGATAGTGATGGTTTCCCCCGAGAGGATGGTGTGCTAGTTATTTTTGCTGGTCGAGAATAAAAAAGGGTTGAGAAGATACGGTTTAGAGAAGTCAACTCGGCGGCTCCTGCAATTCCGAGCTACATGAAGTGGGCCAACACTCCGGATACATTTGACCAGTCGGATCAGCCTCCTCATATTCCTCATCCAGGAAGACACGCTTTGATTGTCGATCCACTGGTGGAAATGGGCAATGGAAAGTTCAGATTAAAAAATGTTCTAATAGATGGAGGTAGTGGGATAAACATTTTATATGCCAGAACCTTGAAGAACATGAACATCCCAATGTCCAAACTTCACGAGAGTTATCTAGAATTTCATGGAATCATCCTAGTGAAGAATTCACATTCAATAGGCATGATCACCATCAATGTTGTCTTTGGTACCCCGAGTAACTTACGAAAGGAAAAAATTACTTCTGAGGTTGTTGAATTTCTGAGTGCATATCATGCTTTACTCGGAAGATGAGCTTATGCAAAATTCATGGCCATACCTTGTTATGTTTATCTAAAGCTGAAGATGCCTAGCCCGCAGGGTTTCATCACTGTCTCGGGAGATTATAAGAAAGACGAAGAACTATTGCAGAAAGGATCATTGATTGCAGACCAGCAGATGGTTGAGGTTGAGTTGGCCGAGTATAAGAAGGCTGTTGATTCATCCGAGCTGCTTCAACCCAAAAAGATATCATCATTTGAGTTGGCAGGATAAACCAAGAGGGTGCAGATTCATCTCACTGATAAGGATAAGTTCACCAACATTGCGACCGACTTGGACCCTAAATAGGAACTCGAGCTCATCAACTTCCTTCGCGAGAATTGGGATATCTTTGCATGGAAGCCCTCTGATATGCCTGGAATTCCAAGGGAGTTGGCTTAGCACAAGTTACATGTTGATCCAAAAGCAAGACAAGTGAAAGAGTCCCCTAGGCGTTTTTCTTCCAAAAAAAGAAAGGCTATCGGACAGGAAGTAGCAAGATTGTTGGCAGTCGGATTCATCAGGGAGATCCTCCACTCCGAGTGGTTAGCTAACCCTGTAATTGTTCAGAAGAAAGATAAAACTTGGAGAACTTGTGTTGATTTTCGTCATATCAATAAAGTTTGTCCAAAAGACCATTTTCCCCTTCCTCGCATTGACCAGATTGTGGATTCCACATCAGGGTGTGAGAGATTGTGTTTCCTCGATGCATACTCGGGTTATCATCAAATCTGACTATATGAACGAGATGAGTTGAAAACAACATTCATAAATCCATTTGAGTGTTTCTGTTACACCACAATGCCATTTGCACTTAAGAATGTAGGAGCCACATATGAACGCGTGATTCGAAACTGTTTGATTTGCCAAATCGGCATAAACGTTGAAGTATATGTGGACGATATTGTAATCAAGTCGGCTGAAGGAAACAGTTTGTTGGCAGATTTGGCTGAAACCTTTCAGAGCCTCCGAGCTTACAACATCAAGTTGAATCCGGTAAAATGTGTTTTTGGTGTACCAGCAGGGAAGTTACTCAGATTCATGGTTTCCGAGCGAGGGATTTAGGTCAACCCGGAAAAGATTGAAGCGATCCAAAATATGAAGCCACCACAATAGCTCTAAGATGTCCAAAGACTAACAGGGTGCCTTGCGGCACTTAGCCGATTTATTTCCAGGCTCGGAGAGAAATCCCTACCTCTCTATCAACTGATGAAAAAATCGCCAAATTTTGTCTGGACTGAAGAAGCTCAAGTGGATTTTGATGAGCTAAAAAGGCAATTGTTAACTCGGCCAGTCCTCGCAGCACCGAAAGAAAAGGAACCCTCTTGTTATATCTTGCAGCTACAAGCCAAGTGGTCAGCGTGGCTATGGTGGTGGAAAGAGAGGAAGAAGGGAAGACACAAAAGGTTCAAAGACCTATGTACTTCATCTCCGAGGTCCTTACGCCATCATCGCTATCCTCACTATCAGAAAGTGGCAATGGGAATTTACTTGGCATTTCATAAGCTTGCACACTATCTTCAAGATCACTCTATTACTGTTGTCTCAGAAGCTACTCTTGCAGAAAACATGAACAATAGATATGCAAAGGGTAGAATTGCAAAGTGGGGAGTCGATTTACTTCCTTATGATATCCATTACCAGCCCAACAAAGAAATCAAGTCACAATCTTTAGTGGACTTCTGGGACGAGTGGACAAAAATGCAGAATCCCCCACAGTCAATCCCAGAGCATCGGACCATGTTCTTCGATGGACCTAAGATACTAAATGGAGCAGGGGCAGGAGTGGTTTTGTTCTCACAAAATTAAGATGAAATGAGATATGTTCTCCAAATACATTTCCCAGCAACGAATAATGAAGCCGAGTACGAGGCCCTTCTGTATGGTTTGCAGATGGCCATTTCACTCGGAATTCAGCGGCTGATGGTATCCGGAGATTCAGATCTGGTAATAAATCAAGTAATGAAGGAATGGGACATTCGGAGTCCGGCAATGACAACTTACTGTGTAGCAGTCAGAAAATTGGAGAAAACAATTGATGGGCTCGACCTACATCACATTCCAAGGGCTCAAAACTAAACAGCTGATGATTTGGTCAAGCTTGGATAAACTCGGAGTCAGATTCCATCTGGAATTTATCTGGAACATTTGCACTCTCCAACCATCAAAGAAGATCCCTTTTTGGAAGCTGATCCAGGGATCTTGCCAGATAAAACATACCAGACAAGGAGGACATACCTGCAGTCATAGATATGGTTTTTGATGTAGAAATAACACAACCCGAGTGGAAATTACCCATCTTGGATTATTTTAAAAAACAGGAGTTGCCAGAAGACGAGCTAGAAGCCAAGCAGATTGTTCGCAATTCAAAGTCTTACTCGATGATCAATAATGAGTTGTACAGAAATAGTGTCACCAAATTGCTCCAACGATGCATATCAGAAGATGAAGGTTGGCGCATATTGCAAGATATTTACTCGGGCGATTGTGGGCATCATGCTTCAAGTCGGACATTGGTAGCAAAAGCTTTCCGAGCTGGTTTTTTGGCCCAAGGCACTGGCTGATGCTAAGGACATTGTGGACCACTGCAAAGGATGTCAATTTTATGCAAGTCAGCCGCACAAACCTACTTCCGAGTTTAAAAGAATACCTTTAGCTTGGCTTTTTGCTGTTTGGGGCCTTGATATGGTCGGAACTCTCAAAACAGGAAAATATGGTTTCGCTCATATATTGGTCGCTGTGGATAAGTTTAAACAGTGGATAGAAGCAAAGCCCATAAAATTTTTAGACTTAGCAACAACAATCATTTTCATTCAAGGCACCATACATAGGTTTTGTGTTCCACATGACATCATTACAGATAATGGCTCAAACTTCAACTCGGTAGAATTCAAGGATTTTTGCTGGACCAATGGAATTCAAGTAAATTATGCCTCAGTGGCACATCCTCAGTCCAATGGTGTCGGGACCCGGAGTTAGCGTATGCAAGTACAGCTAAGACATAGTCATATGGAGAGCCGAGAACCGTACCCACTTGTCTAAGCAGACAAGGCCAAGCGCAGAACGTTCTCGGAAAGCATCGTACGTGAGGGGCATCCCATCCAGGCCGGATGATCAACTGAGATGGGTCCTCATCGTCCGCACACAAGTCTAATGATATGGGTGTTGAACTCCCATATTCAAAGACAAGTCGCCTCAACCATACTATCGACTATCTCAAAACTCTTACATAGACTTACTCCAGCCCGATCACTTAGTCGGGGTCTAGGGCGGGCTTGATCATACCACAAAGTGTGCACGAGACGGAGTCTCGAACAATCGCATCGCGATGCCCCAAGCTGCGCACATCTAAGGGCCACTTGGTGTATGAAAGACCGCCAGCCAGAACACAACTAAGGTCTCGAAAACCCATACAAAGACATGCATGTTATAAACATACACGCAGCACACATGCCTTGTATGAACAGCAGGTACCACTGCAATTCTCTACAAAGTGTAAAATTTTATTGATAACTCTTATAGAGTGCAAACAGAGATCACAAACATGTGATCCAACATTACAACACAAACGGAAGCAAATTATGTCTGAGTACAGACAAGTTTAACAAATGGCTTAAGAAGCCTTATTTAAACACAAAGCCCTCCACGAGGGAACCAGTCGTCTGACTGGGACTAGACTAGTTGGTCTTCAGTCGTCCAGCTCGATGAAGAAGCCACCTTCGGGGTCAGTGGCATCATCTAAAACATAGATTAAGAAAACGTGAGTACAAAGTCGTACTCAGCAAGACTTACATAGGAGCTATACTACTCATGCACATGTATCAAGGTAAAGGGAGGTGGGGTTCACTTGCAGAAATGCCAGCTTTGACTTGGCTAATCCTGAACTACGAGTACCAGACTTTGAGGTAAGAAGCGTACACGAGTCCACTACTTTCTCCAACCAATTACACCACTATGGTGCCTTCCTCGACTTCCCCACGAGAAAGCACGCCATAGCACTCACACTTATCTTGGTGTGTTTTAGAAGTATCCAGTTCAAGTTGTCTAATAATCAAGCTAAGCTTTCCAAGCTGTCCATAACCGCGGACACGGCTATTCGAATAGTTTTGTTAACCTTGCAAGGGTGTACCGCTACACACACATGATCATCATTTACCGCCTTTGTACTCGACACCGTTCAAGAAGTGTCGGCGAGGATGCTCACCACAACTGTTACCTCGTAGCCGAGCTAGTCCGAAAAAGCCGCCTACTTGGGTTGGTTACCACAATCGTGAACCCGGCCGGTTTACCGAAGTGGACCCAAGTGATGTGTGCGTGGTGCATAAGCCGGTCTCGGATGAGCCGTTCTCTCACTTAGCATCCAGGCCACAAGCCTACCAGAACTCCGAACTATTGCGACATCTGGACATCGAAAGGGATGAGTTAATAGGTTGAGAGGGGTCAGTGAGCCCAATGTGTGGTTGTACTCTTCATCTTGGATCACCACACAAGAACTCGTACTAGGGCGATGTTCAACGAGACAACCCACCGTGTACTCCTACACAGCCTCTCATCGTTCACCTTGTATTAGGGTCGATTCACCAACACTTTTCTACCATCATCAACATGATCATTCCCATCCCGACTCACATCACAGTACAACATGGTATCATACTAAGCATGCAATAAGCAGTAACATTGCAGGGGCCACATGATATCAAACAACTCCTACATTTGCTAGGATTGTGGTTTGCTTACTACTGTGACAAAATGATAGGTCATGCAAAGGAATGGGTTCATCTATGCGGTAGAAACGAAGCATGGTGATCATCCTAAACAATTCATACGCGAGACATGAGAGGGAAGTGGGATTTTATCGACATGATCAATGCGGGTTTTCTTGCCTTGCTGACGAGGTTCGGGTTCTGGATCTTCAACGAAGGGGGCAGCCTCCTGCTCCGGTTCCAACTCTACTCGACAAACAACAAGCAAAGTAGCAAAGTAAATACAATGCACAATCACATGATGGAAGTTTGAATCTTGATGTACATGCTTTGATGTGTGAAGCAATTCCATTTAAATGGAGTATATTGCAAATTGAATTGCAAATTCAAACTCCACATTTGAATTCAAATTAACCAAGTTGCATGTGACATTGTTTGATCATTTTGAATTATCTTCAAATGTATAAGATATGCCTCTGATGTGTGGTTGAATTATAACATAAATCCATGGTCCAAGTTGCAAGATCATTTGATTTGAATTTGAATTAAATTCAAATAAACCAAATGACATATGCTACTGGTCCCAATTTAAATTCAACTCAAACATAGTTTAAAGTTGCATATTTGGAAAGATAATTTTCTCCTGATCATTTTTCATATATTATTTGTCCAATTTGGAGTTAATATGAATTTTCTCTGAATTTCCAAAGTTTGCGGTATTTTCTGGAATTTCTGGAATTCTTTAGTCATTTTGATTTTTTGGAAATTCATTTAAATCGATTTACTGCGTCAGGCTGACGTCAGGGGGGGGGCTGACAAGGGGGTCCCACCTGTCAGTGGCTGGATTTAATTAACCCGTGGGTTAAATTAATCGAGTGGCTTAATTAAGCCACTGGGCCCACTGGTCAGTGACCCAGGGGGTCATTAACTGGGTGATTAACGTGGGAGGTTTGGCTGACACGCCGGTGGCTAAACACCGGCGACTGGACCGCGGCGGCGCTGCACGGGGAGGGTGCTCCCGGCCACCATTTGGCACGGGGAGAGCACGGGATGGCTCCTCGAGCTCGTCTGCGTCTCGAGGTGAACTCGGGGGACCTTGGGGGGCACCGGAGCTGCGCCGGCGACGACCTTTGGCGGCGGCCGTGGCTCGGTCTAGAAGCAGTAGACGATTTCGTGCATCAAAATGGACGGGAAGTAGCGCGTTGAGATGCTGGGGTGGAGGGGAACATAGCGCACGCTCTGGCTGAGACGAAGGGGCACAGGGGCGACCTCGAGCTCATCCATGGCGGAGGCCGTGCTCGGCTCTGATGGAAAAACGCAAAGGAGAAGGAGAAATACTCCGGGGTTGGTCGGGGCGGATGAAGAAGCTCACCCTGAAGCTAGCAGAGGAGTCAGGGAGGTCGTGGTGGCGGCGAATTCGACGACGGCGACTTGCGGGTCCGACGACTCCTCGGTGAAGCTGGCATCGTCTGCTGAGGCGCTCAGGCTCGATTGGTTGAGGGGAACGACGAAGACTCCTGCTGCGGTTCTTCTGGACACGGCGGCACTACTCGGGGACGATGGTGGCTGCGTGGACTCGGCGGCGTGCTCCACGGCGGTCCTCGGGCGGCGATGAATCGGGCGAGAGAGGAAGGGGAAGACGACGAGGAGGGGGGGAATGAACTGGGGCGGCTGCGAGACGTCTCCAGGACGCGAGAAGAGGGCACGGGGCGGCCTGGAAGGTCTTCGACGACGACGTGTCATCCCCGGCTGACTCGTTGGCATTCCACCGAGCAGCTTGGAGGCGCGGGACGGGAAAGAAGACCCCGCTGCCCCTGTGGGCCGGCTTCGCCTGGGCGCCAGGTAAGCGTTTCTTCTTTCTTTTCTGTTTTTCTTTTCTGACATTTGTTTTGCTGAGCTAAAATAAATAGCTAGGCATTTTATTAAATGCTGAAAAATTTTATGTGGCTTCATAATAATATAGACTAGCCACTCATAAAGTTGCAACATTTTTAAAATTCAAATGATTTGAATTTTAAATCAAATAGGGGTATTTCTTTAATTCCAAGGCACTGTTTGAATATTTGAAAAATCTATGAGCATGGGGTGGGTCCCACATCACTTGATATGTGATCACACTCATTTATAAGACTTTTCAAAAATCTAACATGAATTTTTGGAGAAGATTTTTATCTAGCCTTTTGAATTAATTCATCTGGGGGGTTTCTTCTCCCATTTGGATTTTGAAGTCGAATTTCCTTTGAAATTTTGACATGATGCAAGGTTACTTTGATCCTAGCACATTACCTAACAGAGGGTTCTGACAACTCGCCCCCACTAAACAAAATCTCGTCCCGAGATTCAGAAGTTTGCGGGAGGAAGGTGGGGTACTCAGCATTGAGACGGTCTTCTCTTTCCCACGTAGCTTCTCTTTCAGAGTGGTGTGACCATTGCACTTTCAGAAACCTAATCTTCTGACGACGAGTGACACGCTCTGCGGAATCAAGAATACGAACGGGGTATTCTCGATAAGAAAGGTCATCTTGGAGATCAAGTGTTTCATGGTCGACTTCGCGGATGGGGTCCTTGAAGCAATGCCTGAGTTGGGACACATGGAATACATCATGTACTCGGGAGAGGTGCGGAGGTAGTTCAAGTTGGTAGGCAACTTCTCCATGTTTAGCAATAATGCGGAAAGGTCCGATGTAACGTGGGGCAAACTTGCCTTTGATACCGAAACGTTGGGTTCCCTTCAGAGGAGTAACCCGAAGGTAAGCCTTCTCATCCAGATTGTAGCTCTCTTGCCTATGATGACGATCATAGTAGCTTTTCTGACGAGACTGGGCTGCTTTCAATTGATCACGAACAATGCAAACTTGCTCTTCTGCTTCCTTGATCATGTCCGGTCCAAAGAATTGTCTTTCACCGGTTTCTGACCAGTTTAGTGTTGTTCGACATCGTCGTCCATAAAGGAGTTCAAAAGGAGCCATGTTCAGACTAGATTGAAAACTATTGTTATAAGCAAATTCGGCAAATGGAAGAGACTTCTCCCAATTCTTTCCGAATGAGATAACACAAGCTCTGAGCATGTCTTCAAGAATTTGGTTAACCCTTTCGACTTGACCGCTAGACTGAGGATGGAAAGCTGTACTAAAGGAGAGATGAGTTCCCATAGCATTCTGAAAGCTTCCCCAAAATCTAGAGGTGAAAAGGCTACCGCGATCAGAATTGATTTCCAAAGGAACACCATGAAGGGATACAATTCTAGAGATGTACAAGTTTGCTAACTGGCTAGCAGTTATAGACTCGCGAACCGGAAGGAAGTGAGCAACTTTGGAAAGCCTGTCTATGACAACAAAGATGGCATTGTTTCCTTTCTGGGTTCTTGGAAAGCCGGTGATGAAGTCCATACCGACTTTGTCCCATTTCCACTCGGGAATAGACAAAGGTTGAAGTGTACCGGCAGGTCTTTGATGTTCTGCCTTGATGCGACGACAAACATCACATTCGGCAACAAATTGAGCAATGTCTCTCTTCATCCTAGTCCACCAAAATCTCTGGCGTAGATCTCGGTACATTTTTGTGCTACCGGGATGAATTGAGAGGGGAGTGTCATGAGCTTCCTTAAGGATCAGCTGCTTTAGGTCTTCGTTTTTAGGAACTACTAAACGATTTTCAAAGAATATCGTTCCTTGATCATTTGCAGAGAAACATTTAGCAACTCCGCTAACAATGTTCTGCTTGATCTCTTGAATACTACTATCTTGTTTCTGGGCGGCTATGATTTGATCCTCAAGGGTTGGTTTCGCCACCAAGTTGAAAAGAGATCCACGAGGTACTATCTCAAGATTGAGCTTGCGAAATTCCTCATGAAGAAGTGGTTGATACTGTTGTAACATGAGGTTGTTACAATAGGACTTACGACTTAGGGCATCAGCCATGACATTGGCCTTGCCTGGGGTGTAAGAAATTCCTAAGTCATAATATTTTATCAACTCTATCCAGCATCTTTGCCTGAGATTAAGATCTGGCTGGGTGAATATGTATTTGAGGCTTTGGTGATCGGAATATATCTCACAACGATTACCAAGGAGGTAATGTCGCCAAGTCTTCAGGGTATGAACTACGGTAGCGAGTTCAAGATCATGGGTTGGATAGTTCTCTTCATGTGGCCGCAACTGGCGTGAAGCATAAGCTACCGCATGACGATCTTGCATAAGTATGCATCCTAACCCTTGCCGTGAAGCATCACAATAGATCTCGAAATCCCTTTTGGTGTCTGGAGGTGCAAGTACGGGTGCAGAAGTCAATCTTCTTTTTAGCTCTTGAAAGCTTTCCTCGCACTTGGGGGTCCATTGGAATTTCTTATCTTTCTTGAGGAGTTCGGTTAGAGGCTTTGCGACTTTAGAAAAGTTCTCAACGAAGCGGAGGCAATAGCTTGCTAAGCCGAGAAAACTCCTAACTTGCTTAACCGATTCAGGTGGAGTCCAGTCAAGAACGGCCTGAACTCTCTCAGGATTGACTGCAACACCTTTCGCAGAAACCACGTGGCCTAAGTAGGTCACTTCTGGTAGCCAAAATTCACACTTGGAGAACTTGGCATAAAGGCGGTGCTCTCTAAGTTTCATCAATACCAACCTAAGATGTTCTGCGTGCTCTTCTTCGTTCTTCGAGTAGATGAGAATGTCATCAAGATAAACCACAACAAATTTATCTAAGTACTCCATGAAGATCGAATTCATTAAGCGCGAGAATGTGGCGGGGGCATTGGTTAAACCGAAGGACATGACGGTATACTCGTAAAGACCATAACGAGTAGTGAAAGCCGTTTTGGGAATGTCCTCGTTTCGGATTTTGATTTGATGATAGCCTAACTCAAATCCATCTTGGAGAAGACAGAGGATCCAGCAAGTTGATCATAAAGATCATTGATCCTGGGCAGTGGGTACTTGTTCTTTATCGTCGCTAGATTTAGCAGACGATAGTCTACGCACATCCTTTCTGTTCCATCTTTCCTCGTTACGAACAGAACGGGGCAACCCCATGGCGATGAGCTAGGGCGGATGAAGCCTTTTGCCAACGAAGCATCAAGTTGGGTTTTTAGCTCAGCTAACTCATGTGGGGCCATTCTATATGGGCGTCTGGAAATTGGGGCTGTTCCTGGGGCAAGATCCACTATAAACTCTACACATCTGTCGGGAGGCATGCCCGGCAGCTCTTCAGGAAAGACATCCAGGAAGTCACGAACCACCGGAATATCTTCAAGTTCGGGAAGGGGAAGTATATTCAAAGAATGCACTTGGGTTCTTGTTCTGGGCGAGGTGTAGTTGACTGTTTTGCCTGAAGGGTGGGTGAGTTTCACGGATTTGCCTTTGCAATCCAGGTAGGCATTCTGTCTTGATAGCCAATCCATGCCAAGGATTACATCAATGTCTGAAGACTTGAGGGCTATGAGTGAAGCAAGGAATACTAAACCCTCAATTGCAATTTGAGTACCATGGCTTACTCTATTAGTTTGCCATCTTGACCCTGGAGTTTGAATAATCATTGGGGTGGAAAATTCAACAAAGGGTAACTCATGACGAAGTGCATAACTTTCTGACATGAATGAATGAGATGCTCCTGGGTCGAAAAGAACGGAAGTAGGAACATAAGTGACTGGGAGCGTACCAAGAATGACGTCAGTGGTGTCGTCAGTCTCTTCGGCGGCGATCTGGTTCACACGTCCACGAGTGGCGGGAGGAGCGGGTTTGGTGGTGTAGAACTTCTGGGGTGGCTTGCCACGACCATTGTTGTTGTTGTTGCCTCCGGCACGGGGTGGAGCATTCTGATGCTGGATCTGGTTCTGGGGACACTCACGAGAATAGTGGCCTGCCTGACCACACTTGTAACAGGCTCCGAAAACAGTGCGTGGAGCTGGGTGGAACTGGGTTGGTGGACGAGGCGCCACATAGGATGGCCTCGGTGGGTTGTTCTGGCGGAACATGCTGTTTGGGATCCAGATCTTGCGCTTCTGGGAACCAGAGCTGGATGAACTGTCATCTCTAGGGTGTTTGCGAAAGTCGTTGGGAGTGTTCATGTCCTCTGCTTTGATGGCCTTGTTGACAAGGACCTGGAATGTGGCAAAGTCATGAAGATTGAGCTCACGACGGAGTCCAGTGTTGAGTCCGCGACGGAACCTCTCTTGCTTCTTTGCGTCGGTGGAGACTTCTTCGGTAGCATAACGAGCCAGTCGGTTGAACTCACGACTAAACTCATCAACGGTCCTTCTGCCTTGAGTGAGGTTGCAGAACTCCTCACGTTTGCGGTCCATAAGACCCTTAGGAATGTGGTGCTCGCGGAAGGACGTGCAGAACTCCTCCGAAGATGCAGGTGGTCCATCGGGACACATATTCAGAAAGTTCTCCCACCAAGAACTAGCTGCACCTTCAAGGTGATAAGTGGCATAGCTGACCTTGTCACCAGTTGCAACACGGCCTGCTTGGAGCTTCCTTTCGATGCTGCGAAGCCAGTCATCGGCGTCAAGGGGCTCGGTGGAGTAACTGAAAACCGGGGGATGAAGTCGGATGAAGTCGTTCAGGGACACCAACTCATTGCGCTGCTGAGTGGTGTTGCGTGCAATGACTTCCAACAGATGGTGAGAGTCTCGGCGGTTCCTGTCGACCTCCATCAGAACCTGAGCCATCGTGGGTGGGGGTGGAAGGTTGCCTTCCTCCTGGTCATTCCCACGACCTTGGTTACGACCAACCTGGCCACGGGTTCCTTGAGACATCCTGAAGGAAAAACCAAAGTCAAACAGAGTTGATTGGGAGAGTCTAAACAAGGTATTGAAGTACTGGAAGGATTACAGAGCAAAGGACGTAATCATCTTGACAACATGGTGATAAAGCATACAAGCCATATATTCACAAGCTGTCAGACAAACCATACATCGTTTTAGTACAAGCACCAAGCTAATACAAACGTGATGAAGATGATACATCCTTCAGAGGCACTCTGACTTCCTATACATTATTTATCTAAGCCTCTGGAACTTAGACACCTTGCATACAATATACTAAGATACTACTATATCATCACTAAGTAAGACCACAGGCGGTCTCACTCATCTCCATCTCCATAGTAGTCCTCATAAAAGTTACCCGCGTATCCCGGTAGCTGGAGGTGACCATCGGAAAACACTGAGGCTTGTGGACCCTGATATCCATTTGGGCAAGGATGGGGCCTAGGTCCAGCGTAGGGTGAAAGCAAAGGACCACGGGGTGGAAAAATGCCTCCAATCTCGGGCCAAGCAACTCGAGAAGGCATCTGAGTCCTTACTGGGTAGATCGCATCAAACTCAATTGATCCCACACTCACAAAGGGGGCCAAAAGTGTCTATGCTCGATACAGACGAACACGGGTGGCGTGAAGCTCGAAACGGAGAGCGCGTGCATCACGATCTCTGTCACTAGCAAACCTAGCAGTCATCTGAAGTGCGGGATCCTCTGCAGAGTGATCTGAGTAGAGTCCGGTGTAATATCCCTCTTCTCCTGGAAGTGCAGCAGGGATATAGCGGAAAGAAGTCTCTCTCAGAAAAGTGTGCTCCTCTCTCAGCAGTGTCATACATGAGTATGCAGCATCCTGCAAAGCCATGTTCTCGGTAACGCCAATGCCATGTCCAAAGTGGATAGGCTGGGTGACTCCAATGTGGTGCAGATAGATCTGGACAATGCAGTGGAACTGCGTCTGGTTGAAGTCGTGAAACTGCTCCTCAACGGTGTACTCAGGGTACCATCCATATCCCACATAGGACATCATCTCGATCAACGTGGCGGGATGGACACGCACACCGAGGCACCTGGTCAAACGAACAATCTGCCGAGGGGTAAGATCTGCCATCTGAAACAGAAAGGAGTTTGCAAATGCATCAGATTATGAGATAAACCTGGAATGACTCGGACAGCATAACGGCTGTAATTGCAAGAAAAGACAATTTCTTACAACATGGAAACAACACTTACATACGATGTAATAAAACAGGGAGCATAACCACTCTAACAAACCGATCACAACTTTCCTACGGCTATGAGGAAGCAAACAACGAGATGTTCTAATCAGACAGAGGAGAGCCTAGTCCTATCTACCCGTAGAATAAGATGAGGGTGACTCAGAACTCAGAACGAAGGGGGTAAGGAGAAAAAAAAGCCTTACGTTATTCCCTTATATAACCAGAGTAACTATATAACTATAGCAAGCTAGACTCAACTTCGGCCAAGGCTACTAGTCCTACAGTCAGTCCTGCTCTGATACCAAGTCTGTCGGGACCCGGGGTTAGCGTATGCAAGTACAACTAAGACATAGTCATATGGAGAGCCGAGAACCGTACCCACTTGTCTAAGCAGACAAGGCCAAGCACAGAACGTTCTCGGAAAGCATCGTACGTGAGGGGCATCCCATCCAGGCCGGATGATCAACTGAGATGGGTCCTCATCGTCCGCACACAAGTCTAATGATATGGGTGTTGAACTCCCATATTCAAAGACAAGTCGCCTCAACCATACTATCGACTATCTCGAAACTCTTACATAGACTTACTCCAGCCCGATCACTTAGTCGGGGTCTAGGGCGGGCTCGATCATACCACAAAGTGTGCACGAGACAGAGTCTCGAACAATCGCATCGCGATGCCCCAAGCTGCGCACATCTAAGGGCCACTTGGTGTATGAAAGACCGCCAGCCAGAACACAACTAAGGTCTCGAAAACCCATACAAAGACATGCATGTTATAAACATACACGCAGCACACATGCCTTGTATGAACAGCAGGTACCACTGCAATTCTCTACAAAGTGTAAAATTTTATTGATAACTCTTATAGAGTGCAAACAGAGATCACAAACATGTGATCCAACATTACAACACAAACGGAAGCAAATTATGTCTGAGTACAGACAAGTTTAACAAATGGCTTAAGAAGCCTTATTTAAACACAAAGCCCTCCACGAGGGAACCAGTCGTCTGACTGGGACTAGACTAGTTGGTCTTCAGTCGTCCAGCTCGATGAAGAAGCCACCTTCGGGGTCAGTGGCATCATCTAAAACATAGATTAAGAAAACGTGAGTACAAAGTCGTACTCAGCAAGACTTACATAGGAGCTATACTACTCATGCACATGTATCAAGGTAAAGGGAGGTGGGGTTCACTTGCAGAAATGCCAGCTTTGACTTGGCTAATCCTGAACTACGAGTACCAGACTTTGAGGTAAGAAGCGTACACGAGTCCACTACTTTCTCCAACCAATTACACCACTATGGTGCCTTCCTCGACTTCCCCACGAGAAAGCACGCCATAGCACTCACACTTATCTTGGTGTGTTTTAGAAGTATCCAGTTCAAGTTGTCTAATAATCAAGCTAAGCTTTCCAAGCTGTCCATAACCGCGGACACGGCTATTCGAATAGTTTTGTTAACCTTGCAAGGGTGTACCGCTACACACACATGATCATCATTTACCGCCTTTGTACTCGACACCGTTCAAGAAGTGTCGGCGAGGATGCTCACCACAACTGTTACCTCGTAGCCGATCTAGTCCGAAAAAGCCGCCTACTTGGGTTGGTTACCACAATCGTGAACCCGGCCGGTTTACCGAAGTGGACCCAAGTGATGTGTGCGTGGTGCATAAGCCGGTCTCGGATGAGCCGTTCTCTCACTTAGCATCCAGGCCACAAGCCTACCAGAACTCCGAACTATTGCGACATCTGGACATCGAAAGGGATGAGTTAATAGGTTGAGAGGGGTCAGTGAGCCCAATGTGTGGTTGTACTCTTCATCTTGGATCACCACACAAGAACTCGTACTAGGGCGATGTTCAACGAGACAACCCACCGTGTACTCCTACACAGCCTCTCATCGTTCACCTTGTATTAGGGTCGATTCACCAACACTTTTCTACCATCATCAACATGATCATTCCCATCCCGACTCACATCACAGTACAACATGGTATCATACTAAGCATGCAATAAGCAGTAACATTGCAGGGGCCACATGATATCAAACAACTCCTACATTTGCTAGGATTGTGATTTGCTTACTACTGTGACAAAATGATAGGTCATGCAAAGGAATGGGTTCATCTATGCGGTAGAAACGAAGCATGGTGATCATCCTAAACAATGCATAAGCGAGACATGAGAGGGAAGTGGGATTTTATCGACATGATCAATGGGGGTTTGCTTGCCTTGCTGACGAGGTTCGGGTTCTGGATCTTCAACGAAGGGGGCAGCCTCCTGCTCCGGTTCCAACTCTACTCGACAAACAACAAGCAAATTAGCAAAGTAAATACAATGCACAATCACATGATGGAAGTTTGAATCTTGATGTACATGCTTTGATGTGTGAAGCAATTCCATTTAAATGGAGTATATTGCAAATTGAATTGCAAATTCAAACTCCACATTTGAATTAGAATTAACCAAGTTGCATGTGACATTGTTTGATCATTTTGAATTATCTTCAAATGTATAAGATATGCCTCTGATGTGTGGTTGACTTATAACATAAATCCATGGTCCAAGTTGCAAGATCATTTGATTTGAATTTGAATTAAATTCAAATAAACCAAATGACATATGCTACTGGTCCCAATTTAAATTCAACTCAAACATAGTTGAAAGTTGCATATTTGGAAAGATAATTTTCTCCTGATCATTTTTCATATATTATTTGTCCAATTTGGAGTTAATATGAATTTTATATGAATTTCCAAAGTTTGGGGTATTTTCTGGAATTTCTGGAATTCTTTTACTCATTTTGATTTTCTGGAAATTCATTTAAATCGATTTACTGCGTCAGGCTGACGTCAGGGGGGGGCTGACAAGGGGGTCCCACCTGTCAGTGGCTGGATTTAATTAACCCGTGGGTTAAATTAATCCAGTGGCTTAATTAAGCCACTGGGCCCACTGGTCAGTGACCCAGGGGGTCATTAACTGGGTGATTAACGTGGGAGGTTTGGATGACACGCCGGCGGCTAAACGCCGGCGACTGGACCGCGGCGGCGCTGCACAGGGAGGGTGCTCACGGCCACCATTTGGCACGGGGAGAGCACGGGACGACTCCTCGAGCTCGTCTGCGTCTCGTGGTGAACTCGGGGGACCTTGGGGGGCACCGGAGCTGCGCCGGCGACGACCTTTGGCGGCGGCCGTGGCTCGGTCTAGAAGCAGTAGACGATTTCGTGCATCAAAATGGACGGGAAGTAGCGCGTTGAGATGCTGGGGTGGAGGGGAACATAACGCACGCTCTGGCTGAGACAAAGGGGCACAGGGGCGACCTCGAGCTCATCCATGGCGGAGGCCGTGCTTGGCTCTCATGGCAAAACGCAAAGGAGAAGGAGAAATACTCCGGGGTTGGTCGGGGCGGATGAAGAAGCTCACCCTGAAGCTAGCATTGGAGTCAGGGAGGTCGGGGAGGTCGTGGTGGCGGCGAATTCGACGACGGCGACTTGCGGGTCCGACGACTCCTTGTTGAAGCTGGCATCGTCTGCTGAGGCGCTCGGGTTCGATTGGTTGAGGGGAACGACAAAGACGCCTGCTGCGGTTCTTCTGGACACAGCGGCACGGCTCGGTGTTGACGGTGGCTGCGTGGAATCGGCGGCGTGCTCCACGGCGGTCCTCGGGCGGCGATGAATCGGGCGAGAGAGGAAGGGGAAGACGACGAGGAGGGGGGGAATGAACTAGGGCGGCTGCGAGACGTCTCCAGGATGCGAGAAGAGGGCACGGGGCGGCCTGGAAGGTCTTCGACGACGACGTGTCGTCCCCGGCTGACTCGGTGACATTCCACCGAGCAGCTTGGAGGCGCGGGACGGCAAAGAAGACCCCGCTGCCCCCGTGGGCCGGCTGGCTGGGTGGGCCGGCTTCGCCTGGGCGCCAGGTAAGCGTTTCTTCTTTCTTTTCTGTTTTTCTTTTCTGACATTTGTTTTGCTGAGCTAAAATAAATAGCTAGGCATTTTATTAAATGATGAAATTTTTTATGTGGCTTCATAATAATATAGACTAGCCACTCATAAAGTTTCAACATTTTTAAAATTCAAATGATTTGAATTTTAAATCAAATAGGGGTATTTCTTTAATTCCAAGGCACTGTTTGAATATTTGAAAAATCTATGAGCATGGGGTGGGTCCCACATCACTTGATATGTGATCACACTCATTTATAAGACTTTTCAAAAATCTAACATGAATTTTTGGAGAAGATTTTTATCTGGCCTTTTGAATTAATTCATCTGGGGGGGGTTTCTTCTCCCATTTGGATTTTGAAGTTGAATTTCCTTTGAAATTTTGACATGATGCAAGGTTACTTTGATCCGAGCACATTACCTAACAGAGGGTTTTGACAAATGGTTAGGTTGAACGAGCCAATGGTTTGATATTGAAAGGAATCAAGCCACCTCTCCTTCGGGAATTGAAAGAAGCAGCAGGAGCTTGGGTAGATGAACTCCCCTCGGTTTTGTGGGGACTGCGGACAACACCAAATCGCTCTACTCAGTCTACCCCCTTATATTTGGTTTATGGTGCATAGGTTGTCCTTCCGAGTTATTTGAAGCATAATGCCCCCCGAATAACTCAGTATACTGAAGCAGAGGCAGAAGCAGCAAAACAAGATGGTGTGGACCTTCTTGAAGAAGAGCAAAATTTAGACCTCACCCGTTCTGCATTTTATTAGCAAGATCTTCGCCGGTATCATGATCGACATGTCCGAGCTCAGTCATTTCAAGAAGGTGACATGGTGCTACGTGTGAAGCAAACTTCAGATCACAAATTGGCACCCCCATGGGAGGGTCACTTTGTCATATCTCGAGTACTACATAATGGAGCCTAACGGCTACACGATGTAACCAATAACAACGAAGAACCACATGCATGGAATGGTCAGTTGTTACATCGGTTTTATGCATAAAGTTAGTTATGCGACATTAATAAAATATAGTCCTTTCTTAGACGAATGTTTGTATGCATATTTATGTCATGATCTGTTTATCCAAAATCAAATTTCTCGTCCGAGCTGCGCACAGCTCGGACGAGGCGCTTAGCAAAAATTCGCTAAGTATTCCCTTCAAGTTGTTTATAACTTGGGGGCTTCTAAATGATTCAAAAATCAACTTTCTCGTCCGAGTTGCGCACAACTCAGATGAGACGTTTAATAAATAAAAATCTAAGTATCCCTTTCAAATAAATTTTCTCGTCCGAGCTGCGCACAGCTCGGACGAGACTCTTAGTAAAAAAATTCTAAGTATTCCCTTCAAGTTGTTTATAACTTGGGGGCTGCTTAATGATTCGAAAATCAAGTTTCTCGTCTGAGCTGCGCACCGCTCGGACGATACGCTTCGTAAAATTTTCTAAGTATTAACTTCAAGTTGTTTATAACATGGGGGCTGCTTAATGATTCAAAAATCAAGTTTCTCGCCCGAGCTGCGCACAGCTCGGACGAGATGCTTAGTAAAATTTTCTAAGTATTCCCTTCAAGTTGTTTATAACTTGGGGGCTGCTTAATGATTTAAAAATCAAGTTCCTCGTCCGAGCTGCGCACAACTCAGATGAGACGCTTAGTAAAAAAATTCTAAGTATTCCCTTCAAGTTATTTATAACTTGGAGGCTACTTAATGATTCAAAAATCAATTTTCTCGTTCGAGTTGCGCACAACTCGGACAAGACGCTTAGTAAAAAAATCTACGTATTCCCTTCAAGTTATTTCTAACATGGGGGCTGCTTAATGATTCAAAAATCAAGTTTCTCGTCCAACTCGGACAAGGCCCTTAGAAAAAAAATTCGAAGTATCCCCTACATTCAGGGGTACTTAAGGCATGACATCACAAGAGAAACAAAACAAAATTTCGGGCATACCATTACCAAAAAAAGATAGAGCATGTTCAGCGCCCAAGGCACAACATAAACCTTAGAAGTTTTCCCTACAACTCCACTCGGCATACCGAGGAAAATTCAAGGAAGAAAAGTTTTTACAACCACCATAAATCCTTCATTCGTCCCCAACTTCATCCGACTCACTCGCAACGCCAGTAGATTCCACGAAAAAGTCAAGATCCGGGATCAAGGAATTCGACTAGCGGTCCCATCACAATGACCCCGGAAAGTGGTGCAACTCGGCCCCTGCTCAGGATCACCCACTCCAACTCTCTCAAGGTTATGAACCCTCTCGGGGAAGTGTGCCTTGGTAAGAGCCAACGCATAATTGGCACCACTCTGAGAAGAATACCGTTTCCAGCGCGCGAATTGTTGAGGAGCCACCTGAAGGAAGGGAACAACTGAATCAAGATTGACACGGCTATCTTCACCAGGTGACATGTTGTTCTTTAATGCCAGGGTTGCACCCATGGCCTCCTCGTCAAACTTAGTAGACTTGGCACATCGCATGGTCAACAAGCCCCGGGCCAGAGAAATTTCCATCATCACTGGAGTATAGTTGTCCCTCTTCATAATTTCGGAAAACTCAGACATCCGAGCTTGCTCTGCTTCTGGGTTGGTGGCATATACTGCAAGGGGACAAGTCAGCATCTACTCAAATTGCAAGAAAATAAGTGTTCATCTCCAGAAATCAATTGAAACTTACCAGTTATTGAATTTCAAAGTCTATATCATTTTTTGGATTATTTCTGAAACATAAATCATTAACTGCGTCACTGTGATGTCATGCTGCATTAGGGGAGTTTTATGCAGGTCAAACTGGCGTGGGGGTCCCACCTGTCAGTGGTAGATGCACTTGGATTTCGGTCTACTTATTTTGGCGTACTGCCCATGCTTTTGAGCCTCTTCCTTTCTTTTGTAGCATAGTTAGCACTGCGGTGCGTTTATAATCCTTTTAATTGCCCATATGTAATTTGTTTACCTCGCATAGAAGTTTTATCCTCTTTCGGGAGAGACACGTCACTAGTGAACATCACGAGACCCCGGTCCATATTCTCATCATTGTTTACACGCTTATTTACTTTTCTGCTTTTACTTTCATTTGCTATCATCATTATCATTATCCCTGGTGTTTTGATCCTTTGTAAACAAGAAGACCAGAGATATTGACAATCTCTCTGAACTTCGTTGGGAGCAAAGTTATTTGTGTTGTGTGCAGGTCCACGTCTGTTGCGCCGCTGACACCTACTTATCATTGCCGGAGTCCTACAGGTCGATACTCAACCTCGGTATCTTCATCGAGGGAAACTTGCCGCTAAGGTGCATCTCACCTTCCACTTGGGGTAACCAACAAAGGGCGAGAAGCAATTATCATCTCTCGCGTATCAGCGCCATGCCCGGGGGGGAGGGGGGTTACGCGCACAACTTTCCCAAACACTTAGGAAGAACACCCCAGTAAGCCTGGGACAGGACTAAGGTTTTTATCTCCAAGGAGAGGCCTAACCTGTATAATCCCCCTGCGTCAACCTCTCTGCGTAAAGATCCATATAGCTCCAATCATACCCCTATATCTATTGTCAGGATCATATCCACGACAATTGGCACCCACCATAGGGCTGAATTGATTATCAATCGTAGAGATGGTTTCCTCTTTGTCTTCCTCGTCGATCCACGGCCCCGAGATCGTCTACGGCGATATGTTTTTCTTCGGATCATTGGACTTTGTGGCCAATGATTCTGCTTGGTTAGCGAACGCGCCGCTCCAAGCCAAATTGTTGCCTTCAAGAAGCAGCGTCCACTTTCGAGCTGATAAGTCGGGAGCTTTGCCCCTCCAATTGCCTGCTCAGCAAAAAACACACGCCCATGTATCTGTTCATCGCAAGAAGAAGCGCTCGGGTCTTCCACGCGTTCCTCACCGCAAAAAGCAAGTGATGGTGCAGCAGATGGCAGTCATCAACTCGGTGTAGTCAACGCAGTGAGCCCTTGATGAACTGATAGCAAGAGAAGGCACAGCGCCGTCCATTTTACATCTCTTCAACTCGGTTGAAGATGAAGGCATGCAGGCATCTGACCCAAAGCCTGATGCAGAATAAGAAGGCAGTAGTGGCGCTCCAATTGCGGTCGCAGAAGTTTGTATGGCTGAAACACCACCACCAAAAATGTCACCAGTCCAAGCTAATGCGGCTCGGAATGAAGCTGATAGTCCATCCAGGGCCAATAATCGTGAACCAGGTCGACGCACATCTGCCTTCCGAAGATTGGAACTCGGAGGGTCGAGCTGGCAGCCCCGACCACTTACTCGGGAAGAATAAGAAAATGCAAAGGCCGCATACCGACTGTTGCATACTCCTATTGATACGGCTCCTCCAGAAGGCCGATGCCTACAAGAAGCCAGATTAACCAACTTTGCTGAGCGGGAACGCCTAGCCGAGTTGGAAAATACACTAGAGCGTCAAGCCCGAGAAGTTTCTCGTCTCCAGAAAAGCAGAACCAGTCGGCAGTTGCGAGGCCAGGGAGACGGAGAACCTTTCCGAGCTCTGGAAACCCTAGTGGAAAACCACATAGCGGCAACTCGGATTGCAAATTCTTTGCAACCGCACTTGGCATTTTTGTTCCAGAAAGTGGTGGCACAAAACGCTGTGGTTAATCAATCACTACAGCGTGTCCATTCTCAAGTTCCTCCCACTGGAACATCACAGTCTGTACATACACCTTACGGTGATACTTAGAGAAACAGAAACATATCACCTCAGCATAGGAATGATCCCCGAGATGGATATCACCATGATCAACATCAGCGTATAGAACCTCGGGGACAGGATGATTATGGGGCTCACAGATTGGACAGAGGCGCTCCACGAAGAGAAGAGTTCCATCAACGCCGAGCTGGTCATCAAGGTGACCGATATACTGATGTTGATGATGATGCTCGAAGCCATTTGGTGCAGAGCCGAGTGGATCGTGCTAGGTTTAATTGGCAAGACCAGGCTCGCCCTTCAATGGCTACAGGGCCAGTTTGTTTCAGTGAGAGGATTCTCTCCACTCCAATTCCTCCTCACTTCCGAATAGCACAAGGGGTGGACAAGTACCGAGGTGATGCAAAGCCTCAGACATGGTTGGATGATTACAGAATAGCAGTACAAACAGGAGGTGGAGGAGATGAGATAGCAATGATGCACCTTCCTAGGATGCTGGAGGGCTCAGCTCGGACATGTTTAAATAAACTACCCCCCAAAGATATCTGGATTTGGGCGGATTTGGAGAGAGTTTTTGTCAAAAAATATTAAGGAACTTATAAACAGCCTGGAGGTTTGACCGAGTTGCAGCTGTGTGTTCAAGGAAACACCGAGTCTACTTGGGATTATATCCAGTGGTGGATTACGATTCATAACTTGGTGGAAGGAGTCTCTGAGTTCCAAGCCATTCATGCCTTCAAGCAAGGAGTTAAGTACAAATAACCGAGCCTCAAGTTAGCAAGGTCTCCCCATGTTACTTCACTCGGGAGACTAATGGAAATTTCAATCAAATATGCCAATGGTGAGGAGGAGATTCGTCAGAAGATCCAGCAGCATCGAGGTGGAGGTAGCAACTCGGCACCAAACCCCAAACCAAAGGCTGGTGGAAACAATAAGCGAATTGCACAAGATGCTCCAACAGATAGCGAGCTAGTAGCAGCAGAAAATTCCTCGGGGATTCATGGCAGAATGCAGCCAAGAAAGGAAAGGCAACCTCGTTAGAAAAAGCCAGCAAATGATGACGATGTCTTAGATCAGCCCTGCCCTCATCATACGACCCGAGATGCTGAAGGAAAGTGGATCCTCCCGAAGCATACAACTCGGAAGTGTCGTATGATCAGAAGGGAGGCTCTGAATGCAAAGGCAGGACCTCAGCAAGACAAAGATACTGGCAAGAAGAAGGCAGTCAACTCGGACCTGGATAGTGATGGTTTCCCCCGAGAGGATGGTGTGCTAGTTATTTTTGCTGGTCGAGAATAAAAAAGGGTTGAGAAGATACGGTTTAGAGAAGTCAACTCGGCGGCTCCTGCAATTCCGAGCTACATGAAGTGGGCCGACACTCCGAATACATTTGACCAGTCGGATCAGCCTCCTCATATTCCTCATCCAGGAAGACACGCTTTGATTGTCGATCCACTGGTGGAAATGGGCAATGGAAAGTTCAGATTAAGAAATGTTCTAATAGATGGAGGTAGTGGGATAAACATTTTATATGCCAGAACCTTGAAGATCATGAACATCCCAATGTCCAAACTTCACGAGAGTTATCTAGAATTTCATGGAATCATCCCAGTGAAGAATTCACATTCAATAGGCATGATCACCATCAATGTTGCCTTTGGTACCCCGAGTAACTTACGAAAGGAAAAAACTACTTCTGAGGTTGTTGAATTTCTGAGTGCATATCATGCTTTACTCGGAAGATCAGCTTATGCAAAATTCATGGCCATACCTTGTTATGTTTAGCTAAAGCTGAAGATGCCTAGCCCGCAGGGTTTCATCACTGTCTCGGGAGATTATAAGAAAGACGAAGAACTATTGCAGAAAGGATCATTGATTGCAGACCAGCAGATGGTTGAGGTTGAGTTGGCCGAGTATAAGAAGGCTGTTGATTCATCCGAGCTGCTTCAACCCAAAAAGATATCATCATTTGAGTTGGCAGGATAAACCAAGAGGGTGCAGATTCATCTCACTGATAAGGATAAGTTCACCAACATTGCGACCGACTTGGACCCTAAATAGGAACTCGAGCTCATCAACTTCCTCCGCGAGAATTGGGATATCTTTGCATGGAAGCCCTCTGATATGCCTGGAATTCCAAGGGAGTTGGTTGAGCACAAGTTACATGTTGATCCAAAAGCAAGACAAGTGAAAGAGTCCCCTAGGCGCTTTTCTTCCAAAAAAAGAAAGGCTACCGGACAGGAAGTAGCAAGATTGTTGGCAGTCGGATTCATCAGGGAGATCCTCCACTCCGAGTGGTTAGCTAACCCTGTAATTGTTCAGAAGAAAGATAAAACTTGGAGAACTTGTGTTGATTTTCGTCATATCAATAAAGTTTGTCCAAAAGACCATTTTCCCCTTCCTCGCATTGACCAGATTGTGGATTCCACATCAGGGTGTGAGAGATTGTGTTTCCTCGATGCATACTCGGGTTATCATCAAATCTGACTATATGAATGAGATGAGTTGCAAACAACATTCATAACTCCATTTGAGTGTTTCTGTTACACCACAATGCCATTTGGACTTAAGAATGCAGGAGCCACATATCAACGCATGATTCGAAACTGTTTGATTTGCCAAATCGGCATAAACATTGAAGTATATGTGGACGATATTGTAATCAAGTCGGCTGAAGGAAACAGTTTGTTGGCAGATTTGGCTGAAACCTTTCAGAGCCTCCGAGCTTACAACATCAAGTTGAATCCGGTAAAATGTGTTTTTGGTGTACCAGCAGGGAAGTTACTCAGATTCATGGTTTCCGAGCGAGGGATTTAGGTCAACCCGGAAAAGATTGAAGCGATCCAAAATATGAAGCCACCACAATAGCTCTAAGATGTCCAAAGACTAACAGGGTGCCTTGCGGCACTTAGCCGATTTATTTCCAGGCTCGGAGAGAAATCCCTACCTCTCTACCAACTGATGAAAAAATCTCCAAATTTTGTCTGGACTGAAGAAGCTCAAGTGGATTTTGATGAGCTAAAAAGGCAATTGTTAACTCGGCCAGTCCTCGCAGCACCGAAAGAAAAGGAACCCTCTTGTTATATCTTGCAGCTACAAGCCAAGTGGTCAGGGTGGCTATGGTGGTGGAAAGAGAGGAAGAAGGGAAGACACAAAAGGTTCAAAGACCTGTGTACTTCATCTCCGAGGTCCTTACGCCATCATCGCTATCCTCACTATCAGAAAGTGGCAATGGGAATTTACTTGGCATTTCATAAGCTTGCACACTATTTTCAAGATCACTCTATTACTGTTGTCTCGGAAGCTACTCTTGCAGAAAATATGAACAATAGATATGCAAAGGGTAGAATTGCAAAGTGGGGAGTCGATTTACTTCCTTATGATATCCATTACCAGCCCAACAAAGAAATCAAGTCACAATCTTTAGTGGACTTCTGGGACGAGTGGACAAAAATGCAGAATCCCCCACAGTCAATCCCAGAGCATCGGACCATGTTCTTCGATGGACCTAAGATGCTAAATGGAGCAGGGGAAGGAGTGGTTTTGTTCTCACAAAATTAAGATGAAATGAGATATGTTCTCCAAATACATTTCCCAGCAACGAATAATGAAGCCGAGTACGAGGCCCTTCTGTATGTTTTGCAGATGGCCATTTCACTCGGAATTGAGCGGCTGATGGTATTCGGAGTTTCAGATCTGGTAATAAATCAAGTAATGAAGGAATGGGACATTTGGAGTCCGGCAATGACAACTTACTGTGTAGCAGTCAGAAAATTGGAGAAAACAATTGATGGGCTCGACCTCCATCACATTCCAAGGGCTCAAAACTAAACAGCTGATGATTTTGTCAAGCTTGGATCAACTCGGAGTCAGATTCCCTCTGGAATTTATCTGGAACATTTGCACTCTCCAACCATCAAAGAAGACCCCTTTTTGAAAGCTGATCCAGAGATCTTGCCAGATAAAACATACCAGACAAGGAGGACATACCTGCAGTCATAGATATGGTTTTTGATGTAGAAATAACACAACCCGAGTGGAAATTACCCATCTTGGATTATTTTAAAAAACAGGAGTTGCCAGAAGACGAGCTAGAAGCCAAGCAGATTGTTCGCAAGTCAAAGTCTTACTCGATGATCAATAATGAGTTGTACAGAAATAGTGTCACCAAATTGCCCCAACGATGCATATCAGAAGATGAAGGTTGGCGCATATTGCAAGATATTTACTCGGGCGATTGTGGGCATCATGCTTCAAGTTGGACATTGGTAGCAAAAGCTTTCCGAGCTGGGTTTTTTGGCCCAAGGCACTGGCTGATGCTAAGGACATTGTGGACCACTGCAAAGGATGTCGATTTTATACAAGTCAACCGCACAAACCTACTTCCGAGTTTAAAACAATCCTTTAGCTTGGCTTTTTGCTGTTTGGGGCTTTGATATGGTCGGAACTCTCAAAACAGGAAAATATGGTTTCACTCATATATTGGTCGCTGTGGATAAGTTTAAACAGTGGATAGAAGCAAAGCCCATAAAATTTATAGACTTAGCAACAACAATCATTTTCATTCAAGGCACCATACATAGGTTTTGTGTTCCACATGACATCATTACAAATAATGGCTCAAACTTCAACTCGGCAGAATTCAAGGATTTTTGCTGGACTAATGGAATTCAAGTAAATTATGCCTCAGTGGCACATCCTCAGTCCAATAGTCAGGTTGAACGAGCCAATGGTTTGATATTGAAAGGAATCAAGCCACCTCTCCGTCGGGAATTGAAAGAAGCAGCAGGAGCTTGGGTAGATGAACTCCCCTCGGTTTTGTGGGGACTGTGGACAACACCAAATCGCTCTACTCAGTCTACCGCCTTATATTTGGTTTATGGTGCATAGGTTGTCCTTCCGAGTTATTTGAAGCATAACGCCCCCCGAATAACTCAGTATACTGAAGCAGAGGCAGAAGCAGCAAAACAAGATGGTGTGGACCTTCTTGAAGAAGAGAGAAATTTAGACCTCACCCGTTCTGCATTTTATTAGCAAGATCTTCGCCGGCATCATGCTCGACATGTCCGAGCTCGGTCATTTCCAGAAGGTGACATGGTGCTACGTGTGAAGCAAACTTCAGATCACAAATTGGCACCCCCATGGGATGGTCACTTTGTCATATCTCGAGTACTACATAATGGAGCCTAACGGCTACACGATGTAACCAATAACAACGAAGAACCACATGCATGGAATGCTCAGTTGTTACATCGGTTTTATGCATAAAGTTAGTTATGCGAGATTAATAAAATATAGTCCTTTCTTAGACGAATGTTTGTATGCATCCTTATGTCATGATCTGTTTATCCAAAATCAAATTTCTCGTCCGAGCTGCGCACAGCTCGGACGAGGCGCTTAGCAAAAATTCGCTAAGTATTCCCTTCAAGTTGTTTATAACTTGGGGGCTTCTAAATGATTCAAAAATCAACTTTCTCGTCCGAGTTGCGCACAGCTCGGATGAGACGTTTAATAAATAAAAATCTAAGTATCCCTTTCAAGTTATTTATAACTTGGAGGCTACTTAATGGTTCAAAAATAAAGTTTCTCGTCCGAGCTGCTCACAGCTCGGACGAGAATCTTAGTAAAAAAAATTCTAAGTATTCCCTTCAAGTTGTTCATTACTTGGGGGCTGCTTAATGATTCGAAAATCAAGTTTCTCGTCTGAGATGCGCACCGCTCAGACGATACGCTTCGTAAAATTTTCTAAGTATTACCTTCAAGTTGTTTATAACATGGGGGCTGCTTAATGATTCAAAAATCAAGTTTCTCGCCCGAGCTGCGCACAGCTCGGACGAGATGCTTAGTAAAATTTTCTAAGTATTCCCTTCAAGTTGTTAATAACTTGGGGGATGCTTAATGATTCAAAAATCAAGTTCCTCGTCCGAGCTGCGCACAACTCAGATGAGACGCTTAGTAAAAAAATTCTAAGTATTCCCTTCAAGTTATTTATAACTTGGAGGCTACTTAATGATTCAAAAATCAATTTTCTCGTTCGAGTTGCGCACAACTCGGACAAGACACTTAGTAAAAAAATCTACGTATTCCCTTCAAGTTATTTCTAACTTGGGGGCTGCTTAATGATTCAAAAATTAAGTTTCTCGTCCAACTCGGACAAGGCCCTTAGAAAAAAAATTCGAAGTATCCCCTACATTCAGGGGTACTTAAGGCATGACATCACAAGAGAAACAAAACAAAATTTCGGGCATACCATTACCAAAAAAAGATAGAGCATGTTCAGCGCCCAAGGCACAACATAAACCTTAGAAGTTTTCCCTACAACTCCACTCGGCATACCGAGGAAAATTCAAGGAAGAAAAGTTTTTACAACCACCATAAATCCTTCATTCGTCCCCAACTTCATCCGACTCACTTGCGACGCCAGTAGATTCCACGAAAAAGTCAAGATCCGGGATGAAGGAATTCGACTAGCGGTCCCATCACAACGACCCCGGAAAGTGGTGCAACTCGGCCCCTGCTCAGGATCACCGACTCCAACTCTCTCAAGGTTATGAACCCTCTCGGGGAAGTGTGCCTTGGTAAGAGCCAACGCATAATTGGCACCACTCTAAGAAGAATACCGTTTCCAGCGCGCGAATTGTTGAGGAGCCACCTGAAGGAAGGGAACAACTGAATCAAGATTGACACGGCTATCTTCACCAGGTGACATGTTGTTCTTTAATGCCAGGGTTGCACCCATGGCCTCCTCGTCAAACTTAGTAGACTTGGCACATCGCATGGTCAACAAGCCCCGGGCCAGAGAAAATTCCATCATCACTGGAGTATAGTTGTCCCTCTTCATAATTTCGGCAAACTCATCCATCCGAGCTTTCTCTGCTTCTGGGTTGGTGGCATATACTGGAAGGGGACAAGTCAGCATCTACTCAAATTGCAAGAAAATAAGTGTTCATCTCCAGAAATCAATTGAAACTTACCAGCTAGAGTTTCGCTGAAAACAGCGAACCTTCCAGCACAATACTCCTCAGCAAATTTCACAGCCTTCTGAGTTGTTTCAAGCTCTGTCTTGTGTGCCTCCTTTTATTTTGAGCGCAGCTCGGACAACTTTTCCAGATCAGACTGGAGCTTCGTAATGGTGGATTCATTTTCCTTTGTAGGTTTTTGCAAGTAATGCACTTGTTTCTCTAAAGCTCACTTTTCCTTGGTGCGCTTCTCTGCCTGATCAATTTTCTTCTTTATCATCTTCACAAAATCTTCATTTTCCTTGACCTTGGCATCAAATGCTTTCTTAGCAGCCTCTGTACAATGTCGGCAAATGAGTTTTTCAGAATCAAGGAGTTACTCCTTTTCAACAATTTGAGACAAATTAGCTTACCATTATCTTCAGCATGGTGCTTCTTCAACTTGCTATGCTCCTCTTGCAATACTTCATATGATCTCTTTACAGCTGCATTCTCCTCTTGTAAGTTCACAAAGGAAGAGCTCAGTTTGCAAGCCTCCTGACATAGGAGAAAAATAAAAATAAACAAAACCTCCTATCAAAAGACTCCAAGTAACTTCAAGAAGTTACTCAGAGCCTTGGGGGATACACCCAGTGGGTGCACTAAGAAGTTCTTCCACTGGAAGATTACAAATCAAAGCTTCCTATCAAAAGACTCCGAGTAACTTCAAGAAGTTAGTCGGAGCCTTGGAAGCTACACCTAGTGGGTGCACTAAGAAGTGTTCCCATTGGAAGATTACAAATCAAAGCTTCCTATCAAAAGACTCTGAGTAACTTCAAGAAGTTACACGGAGCCTTCGGGGCTACACCCAATGGGTGCACTAAGAAGTGCTCCCACCGGAAGTTTACAAATCAAAGCTTCATATCAAAAGACTCCGAGTAACTTCAAGAAGTTACTCGGAGCCTTGGGGGTTACACCCAGTGTGTGCACTAAGAAGTGCTCCCACTGAAATTTTACAAATCAAAACCTCATATCAAAAGACTCTAAGTAACTTCAAGAAGTTACTCGGAGACTTGGGGGCTACACCCAATGGGTGCACTAAATAAGTGCTACCTCTGGAAGTTTCAAATTAACAAAGCTTCAAGCAACTCAGACAGAAAAGTCATTCGGAGACCCAGTGGGTGGAAAACTTACATAAGTACATACGTGCATGTTCGCCTTCATTGACTCTGCTTCGGAGGCCAACTCGCGCAAGCGCGACTCAAATATAGAAGCCTTTAGCAGGGAATCCTTCAACCCACTAACTACAACATTCTCAATCGGAATAGAAAATGGGATTGGCGAGGAAGAAGCTGGAGCTTTCTCATGGGCAGTTGTAGAAGCAGTTTCCTGAACAAGAACCTTTGGTGGAGCAGGTGAACTGTCGGCAGTAGGACGACTTGGCTCAAGAAAAATATCCTTGCTTGGAACAGCCAACTCGGGAGGAGTGCTTCAGAAGCAGCCTAGTCATCCACTGACTGATTTGGATCTGCACCCACACATCAACATCCATATCCACTAAAAGGAAAAATCAAAAGACACGATCAGGAAACATGAAGTTATGGTATTAAGAGTGAAGAAGAATCCTTACCGCCAGTTGAAGTATGCTCAAGAATGGTGTCCATTACAGGAAAATCAGTCACTCCACAAGTGCCGATATCGTCATAAGTCTCCGCATTTTGATCCTCGACTCCAGGAAGTGACTCGGAACCACTCGGACGTATACTGCAAAACAAGGTTGGTGAGAAGATTAAAGACAAACAAAATACAAATTCAAAGAAAGAATAGCAACATTACTTACCAGCAGTCCTCAAAGCACGCCTGGGGGAGCTACAACAGCTTTGGCAGAACCAGGTTCAGTACTTTTTTGTTTGCCGTCCTCATGTGAGAATTCACCGGCAATCCATACATGAGGCATACGGTAGAAACTAGATCGAGAGCGCGTTCGGTTCCTGAACTGGATGTCGACTCACCGGGGCCACCCGGATTTGTTCATTGTTAGCTAGAGGGACCTGTCGTTTCAGATCTCTCGGAACTAAATCATAAAATGGTTTCCTGTTATGGGTAGCAACTGAAAGAGATGGGTGTGCGTGTGGAGCCTTGTAATGGGTAGTTTCTACACCCCTGCAGGGTTAAATCTTTTTGAGAATCCATGTCCACGGTTATGGACGACTTGGAACCTACATCTTGTTCATTGATAATATCAACAGAATCACAACTATGACATGATGAACGTGTGTGTGCCTTGACTCACATAACAGTATCAACATTGTATCACTCTAAGTATGCAATAAGATGTAACAGTTGCTGGGGCCACATGATCATCAATCAATGCCTAAATCTTCTAGGATTTTGGTTTGCTTACTACTGTGACAAAATGATAGGTCATGCAACGGAGTGGGTTCAACTATGCGATAGAAACGCATCATGGGGACATCCTAAACATGCATAAGCGAGAATAAGAGGGAAATGGATTTTTATCGGCATGATCAATGAGGGTTTGCTTTCCATGCTGACAAGGGTCGTACTAGGAGTCTTTAACTTCTGGGCTGATCTTGGGTTCCGGCTCCACATCTATTCGATGGTAATCAACTGAATATAGAAATCAATATGAATGATCAATGCAAACACATGATAAGGTGTTGTAATATGAGGTACATGGTGCTGATGTATTGTTGATGCAATTTAAATGAAGTTCATTGCAAAAGAATTTGCAATTCAAACACCACACTTGAATTTAAAAGAGTTAATATGCACATTTGCTACTGCTGCCTCATTTTCAAATGTTCAAACATGAAAAAAGTGCATATTCGGAATGCTTGAATTTTGTTGATAATGTTTCATATAGTATTAGTCCAATTTGGATTTATGGTTAAAAAGTTATTGAATTTCAAAGTCTATATCATTTTTTGGATTATTTCTAAAACATAAATCATTTACTGCGTCACTGTGATGTCATGCTGCATTAGGGGAGTTTTATGCAGGTCAAACTGGTGTGGGGGTCCCACCTATCAGTGGTAGTGAGTTAATCCCCGTTTTAATTTAAACTGGTTGGTATAATTAGGGGCACTGGGGCCCGCAGTCAGTTGCACAGACGACCTAGTTAACCAGGGGTTAAGTGGCTAAGCCGGCCACATCGGCATCTGATGGCGGAGAAGTTAATAGGTTTAGTTGGGTTGCCTCCCCCGTTAACCGCACCAATAAACGATTCTTGATAACCCACAAGTCTAGGGGATCAATTGCAGCTTTTCGATAAATAAGGATGTCGATCCCACGGGGAGCAGAAGGTGTTGATAAGTGACACTGGATAAGGAAAGGCTGCACACACTCAAAGGTAAATATTTAGGGGGTTTTGGTTTAAGCAATAGGAAAATAAAAGAAAAGCAAAGTAAACAGGGTAACTGAGGAGTAGCAAGTGGCCCAATCATTTCGCAAGGATAAGCCTAGGAACTAAACTTATAAAAGCTAAAGCGTTCTCGAGAACACACGGGAGAGATAGTCAAGTTACTTTCACCATACTCCGCCAAGTAATATGTATTTCGTTGATAAGTGTTGGTGGGTGGATAAATGCTAGTACACCTTCTAGACTAAGATAAGTGTACTCTTACGATTACATACCTTGCAAACATCCGCAAATACAAGGTAGTAATTAGGGAATAAGCCTAACCACAGAATTACGATAAAGGATGCATAACTCCCTTGTCCAAACGTGTGCGAACTGGGGTTCAGGTTTCTGTCACTCCGGCAACCCACCATAAGCATCCTTTATGCACAATGTATTCCTCTAGGCCCATGAAAGGTGAAGTGTTAAGTGTTCGACTCACATAACACCACTAGAGAAATAACAACACAACTTAAGTATCAAACAACACATAATACTTCAACATCATATGACTACTAACAACTAGACTTCTCCCATGTTCTCAAGAACTAAAGTAACTACTCACAAGACATAAAAGAGATCATGATCAGAGGTGATATATGGGTGGCAAAAAATCTGGACACAATGATATTTCTCCAACAAAACTCAATAGCATTCACAACAAAGTAGTAATCCACACCAACAGAGTAGAGAGGATAAATAGTACGGATTAAAACACAAGTTGCAATTGTGAGATGAGATGGGATGAAGATGGAGATGGTGCTGATGTTGGGGATGATGTTGATGATGATTTCGATGATGCCCGTGACGATGATGATGATGAAGGCGACGATCTCCCCTTCCGGGAGGTGATCTCCTCGGCGGAATCTGCCCGCCGGAGATGGATTTTCTCCTCTATAGGTTTCCGCCCCGTGGCGGTGGCGAAACACGGAAACTCTTCTTCTTTTAGGGATTTCACCCCAGGGGGGGTCTTATAGGCGAGAGGGCGCACCGAGGGGGCCACCAGGCATCCAGGAGGGTGCCTGGCGCGGCCAGGAGGGGGGCCGCGGCAGGCACCCTTCTGGCTGCCTGGTGGGTCCCCTCACCTCCATCCTCGGTGATCCCCAGTCAATCTTCGTAAAAATACTCCCCGTAAATTTTCATCCCATTTGGACTTGATCTGATTCAGCAACTTGGTGTCCACTTTTCACCGCTGAACCCTGGTTCTGCTGCTTCGGCATCGGAGAGTTGTAAACTGTGTAAAACAAGCCAAAACAACATAAGAAAAAAACTTTAAAGTGGAATATATCAATGAATAGGATGAAATTACAATATAAAATAGTGATGCTTTTTGGACATATCAACTCCCCCAAGCTTAGACCTCGCTTGTCCCCAAGCGATTACTGAGCTCGGTAAACCTGTCCACAAGTTTAGAGAGTGAAGTGTCGATAAAAGAATACGGACAAGAAGCATCAAGATTTCTCACCAAACTGAAGCATCCTCAACAGCAACCTCAACTCATAAGGTCCTTATGAGAAAGTAGTAACAATTATAACAAAGTAGGACCTGGAAAACTCATCAAATCATGGCAAACATAGCCTTGGTCAAGGAACAACTAATAAATTTTACTTTTGCTCTTTCACTTATAAAGGAACCAGTTGAAGCTTTGGAAAGAACATGTTATCAGTCAAGAAGTGCACATGTTAACACAAAGGAAGATGTTTACTCAGCATAAGCTTTTGCAAACAACTCACTTATCAAAAGATAATGTCAACAAAGGTGTAACATGCTAACTTTCAATGTAGCTTTGTATGCAGGAATCTTTATTAACATCAAATGTCTGTTCTCTCTCAAGAAGGAAGGAAGTAGGAAGGACTGACTCAGCACAAAATAAAGGATAAACCCCGTGCAAAAGGGTAAGCAGGGAAAACTCATGTGCCATCTCTAGATCAAACAGAATAAAAACAGACTTTTGGGAGGTGCATGATCCGTCAACGACTGCTGATAGATAACTCACTCACTTCATGATTTGGACAAGTTTCGAGGAACGGCTCCCATGTGGGGACGATCACATCCCCTTAAATTCCTTTGTTTATCACTCATAAATGGGCGAAGGAACTTGTGCGTTAGTATTTATCTTTTACAAGCTGGGCACTCATGCCAGTCCCTTCTTGCATTAGGGGTTTGCAGATTAGACATGCAATCCCAAGAAAAAACTTGTCCAAATTAAGAAGATCATGGGTTACCCACCACTTCCTCATGAGCTGAATCAGCGGCACAAATCAGAAGATTTTGAACATCTAGAGATAGCACACAAATTATATACTTTAGGAGTGGTAGTGGAATACCACAAATAGGAAGGTATGGTGGACTCAAGTGGAAGATGTTGGTTTCAGGGTATGGAAGTACAAGCAGAATTCCGCTTAGTACAGAGTTTTGTCTAGCAAGGCTTTGAGAGATCAGACAATTGATGACAACTTAGATGCAAGCAATACAAAGCATAAACATTAAATCTAGCATGAAACATCAAGTTGTCTTCCTTGTCAATATAACACTTCAAGCATAATAACACAAAGGTTTTGGCTATGTCGCTACTTTGAGAAAAACATGCTTGTTGTTATGACCAAAGCTATACTTGCCAAGACTTAAATAAAGTTTTCGAAGCCATACCTGATATAAGGTCAATACTCCCCATAAGAATCAGCTCATAATGTCGATTGCGTGAAGAGAATACCGAGTGCAGCGAAGAAACCAATAGACTTCTCATTAATATTCCTTCATAGACGACCCCACACTCACGGATACAAAGCTCTCCACAAAAGGAGTGATAGACCTCAAAGCTACACCTATTTCATAAAGTAACTTCCCTAGACATGATACGACTCTACTTGACAACTAAAGACAAAGATAAAGATAAAGATACCCGGCACTCCCCCAAGCTTGGAACAAGCTGAGGAGATGCCATTACCCGAGGAGATTTACTCCTCATTCTTGTTCTTCTCAGTCACGTACTCCTTGGCGAAGCGCTTCCATGGTAGCTGGTCTCCAGTCTCGAAGGACATTCCCATCTCCAAGATCCTGCACTTAGCACCTAAACCCATGCGCGGAAACTTTAGTTCATTCTCACAGTTCTGGTTCTGCAGATCATTGATCTGTTCTTGGAGTTCATAAACTTTTTCTTCTAATGCGGCCAAACTTGACCACATCTCCTTCATCTCCTTCTTGTGGGAAGTCTCGATCTCGTTCATGATGTCGAAGTTAGCTTCAACACCGCGCTCCACCATCTTCTTGAACTTGAAGACCTCATGTTCCATCTCCTTCAGCCGCTCCTCGGTGCTCCCTTCCTTGACAGGTCCCTTCAGATCCTCCTTGTGGAGGTGTCCTCCACACGAAGGACCTGGGGGTGCTTCCTCACCTCAGCGAGGTAAGGGTTGATGACGTTGACGACGAACTTGTCCTGGGGGGAACTTGGGGAAGCCATGGCACCTAGATCTCCTGATAGTTTTCCTGGCAGAAAAAGACCGAGAAAGAAAATACGCGAAATCGAGAGATACGGTGCCGGGACTATCTGGGAAAATATATAGCAAAAATTTCCGCAACAGAAGGAAGGTTTCAAGCCTAGGTGGAGTCGGAGTCGAAGTAAATGGCACCCAGGAGGGTGCCTGGCGCGGCCAGGAGGGGGGGCGCGCCAGGAGGCCTCCTGGGCCCCCTGGAGTTCCTCTCCGGCTCCACTCGGGCTTGGAATTTTCCTAATTTTTCAAAAACTCTGAAAAGTAAACTTTTATTGACGTTCACGATGTTTCCTTACCGTAATACATACCTTTTCTTATTCTGCTCCTGCCAGAGTCTGAAACTAGGCTGCAACATGCTCTTCATGAGTTCTTATATATATCATGTTTACATCCACATTGATTGGATCACCTTCCATATAATGTTTGAGTCTTTGTCCATTCACAACTTGAGGTTTGGTGCCTTCGAAATTGTTGATCTTGATTGCACCAAACCGATATACTTCTTCGATAAGAAAATGTCCTTCCCATCTGGAAAGTAGTTTACCTGGAGAAAACCTGAAACGAGATCTAAACAACAAAACTTTATCACCAACATTAAATTCATGTTTCAGAATTATTTTATCGTGCCACTTCTTTACCTTTTCCTTGAACATTTTAGCGCTCTCGTAAGATTCACTCCTCCACTCATCTAGAGAAGTCAAGTTCATGAGAAGCTTGTCACCAGCTAACCTTGGGCAGCATTTAGCTCTCTGACAGCCCAGAAATCCTTGTGCTCTAACTCTAAGGGTAAATGGCAAGCCTTTCCATAGACCATTTTATACGGAGACATGCCCATGGGGTTTTTGTAAGAAGTTCTATACGCCCACAAAGCATCTCCTAACTTCAATGACCAGTCCTTTCTAGAACTGTTTACTGTCTTCTGTAAGATCAACTTGATCTCCCTATTGGTGAGCTCAACTTGCCCACTAGTTTGAGGGTGGTACGGTGATGCAATCCTATGATTGACATTGTACTTTTCTAGAGCTTTCCTAAAAGCTCCATGTGTGAAGTGTGATCCTCCATCTGTCATGAGGTCCCTTGGTACTCCAAACCTAGGAAAAATTACATCCTTGAGCATTTTCAAAGATGTCTTGTGATCAGCACTCTCAGTGGGGATTGCTTCAACCCACTTGGTTACATAATCAATAGCAACTAAGATGTGTGTGTACTTTTGTGAAGGAGGAGAAGGACCCATAAAATCAAAACCCCAGCAATCTAAAGGTTTAATCACTAGTGAGTAATTGATAGGCATCTCATTTCTCCTGCTAATGTTACCAACTCTCTGACACTTATCACAAGACAAAACGTACCTTCGGGCATCCTTAAAAAGAGTAGGCCAATAAAAGCCTGATTGTAAAACTTTATGTGCGGTCCTTTCACCGGCATGATGTCCTCCATAGGGACTATCGTGACATTGTCGAAGAATGTCCTGCTGCTTGTGCTCCGGTATACATCTTCTCACGATCCCATCCGGACCCTCTTTGAAAATATGTGGATCATCCCAAAAGTAGTGCCTCAAATCCGTGAAGAATTTCTTCCTTTGCTGAAATGTAAAACCTGGAGGCAAAAAATTTGCAACGATAAAATTAGCATAATCTGCAAACTGAGGTTCGGAATGCGATTGTAATTTTACAACAGCAAGCTATTCATCTGGGAAACTATCGTTGGAATAGGATCGTGCGGGATATCTTCCATTTTTGAAAGATTATCCGCCACCGGATTATCTTCTCCTTTTCTATTGACAATCTGCAAATCAAATTCTTGAAGAAGGAGTACCCATCTAATGAGTCTTGGTTTGGCATCCTTTTTCTGCATAAGATACTTAATGGCAGCATGATCAGTATGAATAATAACTTTAGAATCAACAATATACGGTCTAAACTTATCACAAGCAAACACCACTGCCAAGAATTCCTTCTCGGTAGTAGCATAATTCTTTTGAGCACTATTAAGTGTCTTGCTGGCATAGTGGATGACATTCAACTTCTTGTCAACCCTTTCTCCTAAAACAGCTCCAACAGAAAAATCACTAGCATCACACATAATTTCAAAGGGCAAATTCCAGTCAGATGGTTGTACTATAGGAGCGGTTATCAAGGATTTCTTAGAACTTCAAAAGCTTCCTTACAATCTTCATCAAATACAAAAGGAGAATCCTTCTGGAGAAGATTGGTAAGGGGTCTCGAGGTCTTAGAAAAGTCCTCGATAAATCTTCTATAGAAACCAACATGACCTAGAAAACTACGTATACCTTTGATGTCCCTTGGATAGGGCGTCCTTTCAATAGCTTCAATTTTTGCCTGCTCCACTTCAATTCCCCTTTCGGAAATCTTGTGTCCAAGAACTATCCCTTCGTTAACCATGAAATGGCACTTCTCCCAATTGAGCACCAAATTTGTTTCTTCACATCTCTGCAAAACTTTATTAAGATTGTGGAGACAGTGATCAAAGGAATTTCCATAGACGGAAAAGTTGTCCATGAAAACTTCTACAATCTCCTCACAGAAACCATGAAATATTACAGACATACACCTCTGAAAAGTAGCAGGTGAATTACACAAACCAAAAGGCATACGCCTATAAGCATAAGTAACGTAAGGACACGTAAAGGTGGTCTTCTCTTGATCCGCGGTGTTGACGTGAATTTGGGAGAAGCCAGAATACCCATCAAGATAGCAGAAGTAGGTGTTTTTAGACAGCCGCTCGAGCATCTGATCAATAAAGGGCAAAGGATAGTGGTCCTTCCTGGTGGCCTTGTTCAACTTCCTGAAATCAATACACATTCTATATCCAATAATAGTCCTCTGAGGTATTAGTTCATTTTTATCATTAGAAACAACAATTATACCACCTTTCTTAGGAACACAATGAAAAGGACTTACCCACTTACTATCAGATATAGGATAGATTTGACCTGCGGCTAGAAGTTTGAGAACCTCCGTCCTAACCACGCCCTTCATCTTTGGGTTCAACCGTCGTTGATGATCAACAACTGGTTTAGCATCGGGCTCGAGATTGATAGTATGTTGGCAAATGGATGGACTAATACCCTTGAGATCATCAAGAGTATAGCCAATAGCACCTCGGTTTCTGCAGAGTGTCTCCAATAATCTCTCTTCTTCATACCCTGAAAGGTTAGAATTGATAATTATAGGATATACTTTCTTTTCATCTAAATAAGCATACTTGAGCGTATCGGGTAGTGGTTTTAGATCAAACACCGGGTCTTCTTTTGGTTGCGAGAGGATTCCTAAAGGTTCAACCGGGAGGTTGTGCTTAAGGATAGGATTTTGTCTTAAAAATATGTCTTCTAGTTCATCCCTCTCCTGCATATGTATGTCATTCTCGTGGTCTTCCATAAATTGCTGCAAAGTATCATTAGGAGGAATAGCAATAGAAGCAATTTCTTCAATAATTTTGTCATTACTTGACAAGTCAGTACCACGAGGCTGCTTTGAAAACTTAGAAAAACTAAATTCGTACGGCTCACCGTTAAATTCAACAGAAACTTTATCTTTCTTGCAATCTATTATAGCTCCACAGGTGCTGAGGAAGGGCCTGCCAAAGATAATAGGGCAAAAACTATCTTGCACTGAACCAAGTACAAGAAAGTCAGTAGGATATTTTACCTTCCCGCAGAGTACTTCAACATCTCTCACAATCCCAACTGGAGAAATTGTTTGTCTATTTGCAAGATGAATCGTGACATCAATGTCCTCGATCTCACACGGCTGAATCTCGTGATTGATCTCTTGATAAAGTGTGAAGGGAATAGCATTGAAGCTAGATCCCAAATCACATAGCCCATAGTAATTATGATCTCCTATTTTGACAGATACAACTGGTGTACCTGAAATTGGGCCTCTGTTCTTGGCTGTGACAATGTTAGTGTAAACAGCACAAAAACTAATAGTGGATTCTTTAATATCACTGGTTACCAGATCCTTGACCATTGCAACTTGAGGCTTGACCTTGATCATGTCCTCAGGTTCGTCAGTGGTCCTTCCGTTTTTGTTTAGAATACCTGTAACAAAGAGTGCTCCTTTATCCTTGAGAGATAAGGAGGTTGTTCATACACAACTGCAGGTAAAACAAGATCAGTAACATTAATCTCAATAGGTGACTCCTTGAAAGGTTTATGATGTTGACTCTCCTTCTTCTTAGAAGAGTCAATATGAGAAGCAAAGTCCTTGCAAAATTCAACCATTAGCTGGGAATCAAGACCATTTTTAGAGAAAAAGGTATTAAAGTATTCAGTCTTCACATAACTCTCAATGTAGTCATGCTCATAGTTTATAGCAGGTTCAATACATTTATCAATCTCCCAGTCTTCAGTGTTCTTCTGCATCCTTTCTATAAGATCCCATTTTTCTTCCATACTTATGGTCTGGAATACCCCACTAGAGGAGGCATCCAACATCTCCCTGTCCTGACGAGAAAGCCTGGCATAAAAATTTGTAATTATATTTCCTTGGGGAGCTCATGGTTTGGCCATTTGAGCATCAGGGACTTCAGTCTCCCCCAAGCTTGAGCGATGCTCTCTCCGTCTCAAGACAAAAAGTTGTAGATGTAGTTCCTGTCTTGGTGAATTTCACAAAGAGGATAAAACTTTGCATAAAAGAGAGTCATAAGCTCTGGCCATTGAAGCAGATCAGAGTTATCAAGCAACTTATACCAATCTGAAGCTTTATCTTTGAGTGATATGGAGAATAGTTTCTTCATGACGAACTCCATCGTTACACCTGCAAGCTTAAATAAAGAACATAATCATGATAAATATAGCAGGTGTTCTCCCGGATGTCCTTCTCCTGTATAACGATTAGACAAGACATGATCAATAATACCAGGTAGTATTTTATAGGGAACAATTTCAGTAGGGGTAGGAGTGACCACCCCAGTCGTGGGGCGGCTCCTCACCAGCAACAAACCAACAGTAGCAGAGTCCATAAGGACTGAAAGTAACAACAGAAAATAAAGGTTTCCTTACCGGCTTCACTTACCAATAGCGCTACACTCCCCGGCAATGGCGCCAGAAAAGCTCGTTGATGGCGGAGAAGTTAATAGGTTTAGTTGGGTTGCCTCCCCCGTTAACCGCGCCAATAAACGATTCTTGATAACCCACAAGTATAGGGGATCAGTTGTAGCTTTTCGATAAATAAGGATGTCGATCCCACGAGGAGTAGAAGGTGTTGATAAGTGACACTGGATAAGGAAAGGCTGCACACACTGAAAGGTAAATATTTAGGGGTTTTTGGTTTAAGCAACAGGAAAATAAAAGACAAGCAAAGTAAACAGGGTAACTGAGGAGTAGCAAGTGGCCCAATCCTTTCACAAGGATAAGCCTAGGAACTAAACTTATAAAATCTAAAGCATTCTTGATAACACACGGGAGAGATAGTCAAGTTACTTTCACCATACTCCGCCAAGTAATATGTATTGCGTTGATAAGTATTGGTGGGTGGATCAATGCTAGTACACCTTCTAGACTAATATAAGTGTACTATTATGATTACACACCTTGCAAGCATCCGCAAATACAAGGTAGTAATTAAGGCATAAGCCTAACCACAACATTACGATCAAGGATCCATAACTCCCTTGTGCAAAAGTATGCGAACTGGGGTTCAGGTTTCTGTCACTCCGGCAACCCACCATAAGCATCCTTTATGCATAATGTATTCCTCTAGTCCCATGAAAGGGGAAGTGTTAAGTGTTCGACTCACATAACACCACTAGAGAAATAACAACACAACTTAAGTATCAAACAACACATAATACTTCAACATCATATGACTACTAACAACTAGACTTCTCCCATGTTCTCAAGAACTAAAGTAACTACTCACAAGACATAAAATAGATCATGATCAGAGGTGATAGATGGGTGGCAAAAAATCTGGACACAATGATTTTCTCCAACAAAACTCAATAGCATTCACCACAAAGTAGTAATCAACACCAACAAAGTATAGAGGATATATAGTACGGATTACAACACAAGTTGAAATTGTGAGATGAGATGGGATGAAGATGGAGATGGTGCTGATGTTGGGGATGATGTTGATCATGATCTCGATGATGCCCGTGACGATGATGATGATGACGACGACGATCTCCCCTTCCAGGAGGTGATCTCCCCGGCGGAATCTCCCCGGCGGAGCTAGCTTTTCTTCTCTGTAGGTTTCCGCCCCGTGGCGGCGGAGAAACACGGAAACTCTTCTTCTTTTAGGGTTTCCAACCCAGGGGGGTCTTATAGGCGAGAGGGGGCACCGAGGGGGGCCACCAGGCATCCAGGAGGGTGCCTGGCGCGGCCAGGAGGGGGGCCGCGCCAGGCACCCTTCTGGCTGCTTGGTGGGTCCCCTCACCTCCATTCTCGGTGATCCCCAGTCAATCTTCGTAAATATACTCCCCGTAAATTTTCATCGCAGTTGGACTTGATCTGATTCAGTAACTTGGTGTCCACTTTTCACCGTTGAACCCTAGTTCTGCTGCTTCGGCATCGGAAAGTTGTAAACTGTGTAAAACAAGCCAAAACAACATAAGAACAAAACTTTAAAGTGGAATATATCAATGAATAGGATGAAATTATGATATAAAATAGTGATTCTTTTTGGACGTATCAGCATCTCGCCGGCCTTTAGCCGCCTGTGATCAGCCGAGACGACGACGCTACATGGCATAGTGGTTCCGACCATAGTTTGGCACGGGGAGGGCATAGTAATGCTTCCCATGATCGTCTGCATCGCTATGTGCACACGGTGGTCCAAGGGGATCACCGGAGCATCACCCGCGATGAGCTCAGGCGACAGCAGGGCTCGGCCAAGACGGGGATCGACGTACAGGGCTCAGAAAGGAGCATGGAGAGAGGGGAAAATATCACATGCTCACCACGAACACACTGGTGAGGTCGGGGAGGCCAGATGGGGCTTGATGGTGGAGAATCGACGACGGCGAGTATCGCAGTCCGGCAGCGACTTTGTGATGATTGCATCGGCTCGGGGTCGAGGGGGCTCGTGATCTTTGTCCTGAAGACGATGGAGACAGTGTTGAGCTCTCTCAACAAGGTCGTCGGGGCTATGGAGCTCGTTGGACGCACGGACGCACGGTTGTGCTTCGGCCAGCTCTCGGGCGTTGAAGAATTCTGGCGAGGGAGGAGGGGGAGCTATCTAGGATGGGGGGAATGGATGCGGGGAGTCTAGGGTGTCAACGTGGTGCGTCTAGAGGGCTCGGGGGATGCCTGGAATCCTCTTGGTGTCGCGGTGTCGTCGGTGTGCGTTCTGCTACCTCCAGCGAGCAGCTTGAGGTTGCGTGGAGGAAGACGACAAAGGTGGAGGTTGGCTGGGCCAGGTTAGGTGGGCTGCCCATGTAACTTGGACCTCTTTGCTTCTCTGTGTTTCTTTCTGTTTTTATTTCTTTTATGTCATTTGTTTTCTATGTCTAAATAAATACCAAAGAACTTTAAAATCCCCAAATATTTTATATGGCTCATGTGACATTGAGCTAGTCACTCCCAAGATTTGAGTATTTTTAGATTCACAATTTTGAATTCAAATTCAAATAGGGGTATTTGTTAATTTCCAAGGACTTTGTGGACTTTTTGAAAATCAGAGAGCATGGGATTGAATCCACTTCACTTGATATGTGATCATACTAAATTATAAGACTTTTCAAAAAGTTCAGAAGAATTTTAGGAAACAATTTTTGTCTGGCCATTTGAATATATTCATCTGGGAGGATTTTCTTGTCCTCATCTCAATTTCCTTTTGAATTTTTTACAAGATGAAAAATGCCTTCCTATTCCTAGAACATACCTAACAGAGGGTTGTGAAATTTTCTTGATGTCCTCTACTGGCTGAAATTTCGGGTTGGAGTCGGGAGTTGGGTTTTTGAACAAGGTAGGATCCGTCGGGTCTACCATTTTTCGGGTATGCTTCCAGGCCCAATTGGGCGCATGTTGTTTCTGTATATGTTTCTCACAGACGAGGGAAATCTCCCGGCTTAGTTCCACTGTTATCACGCCATGGGGACCGTGCATCTTGAGTTTGAGATAGACATAGCATGGGCGTGCCATGAATTTGGCGTAAGCCGGCCTCCTGAACCATGCGTGGTAGGGGCTTTTGAAATTGACTATTTCGAAGGGGACGATTTCTGATCTGAAGTATTTGGAATGCCGAAGGCTTCTTCGAGGTGTATTTTACCGACTGGATGGGCGACCTTCCCTAGAGCGACCCCATGGAAGACCGTGAATGGTGCCTGCAACTGCTTTGATGTTGCTACCTTCGTCCGTGAGTACTTTTTCTAGCATATACCCGTAAACCTATGGTGCTACCACCAGGGATAGGGCACCCGAATTTCCCACACGCGGGGGCTGATATGCTCGGCTCCAAGTTACTATTTGATTCGACCAATTAATCCATTTGGGTTTGGCCGGTGTTGTGGCAACCTATAGAGTCGACGCACGTTGAGCAATTTTCCTGTCTCTGTGACAATTGCTACTGGTGAAGACGTGATACATGGCGGCACTAGTGAGCTCCTTAGGATGCTCCTCGTATCCGTAGTTGGTCGTGTCTCTGCCATTGTAATTTGGATCTTCAGCAATGATATTCATATAGACGGCTTCAAACGATATCCCTGCGAGGCTCTCCGGCCATGGAGTTCCTCGGCGAAACCGATCAATGCATGTGTGATGCTGGCCGGGGGTCGATGTACATCCCAGTTGTGCGGGTAATATCCGGCTCGGGCATGGATCTGCCGCCTTGGTTGATGAAGAGGTAGAATGATCTGATAGGAACCTCATAGCCGAGATGGGGTTTGAGATCCTCGGCATCAATGTTGGTGTAGAGCTTGCCGTGCCTTTTTTTGGTTGCCGGGTCATTCGTGATGGCTTGTAATCCACGGCCAACTTCCTCTTGGACCTCGACACTCATCCATGTAGGCCCCACGATGGGCGCCAATTGTCATGGGAAAATCACGGCAGATGTCCTCATTGGAGAACTTAAGCGAGGCCTTTGGTAAGAGTGGATACGAGGAGGAAGATTCGATCGGGAGATAGAGACATGAGTGATTTACCCAGGTTCGGCCCCTTCATGAGGTAAAGACCTACTCCTGCCTTTCTTTACTATCTGGTGGATATCTTGTTTACAAGGGTGTGTATAGCTCCCTATGCCTCGAGAGCATCTACGATTGTTCTCCCTTTGGACGTCCTGGTACCTCGGCTTATATACACGTCGGATTCTAGGGTTTACAATCAGTCTGACAATGACACGAGGATGGAGTCCTATTCTCACTCTTGGCGGCTATCTTGTCCTCCAAAGTGAGTTGGCTCCATCCTTGTACGTCGGTCTTCATCTTGTAATATGACTCGGCTTATAGGTTGAGTCTATTCTGGGCCTTCTGTCCAATCGAGCTGGCCCATCCGCCGACTCCGTTGTACTTGCGCTCGGAGGCCTTCTTGTTAAGTCTGTCGGGTCTAAATAATACCGCCGATAGGATCTGCTAAGGTGCAAATGAAGACGACCGTGATGAACTCCTTTACGAGCTCTAGGTCGAGGAAAATGATGATCGGCGACAAAATCTCCGCTACATGTCGGCTGCCTAGGCCGTAACAAGGGAGGCAGCAAGCAACAGAGGAGGAGGAGGCAGCAGTGGAAATTTGAGGGGGGAAATGAGAGCTTGGATTTCGGAGAGACTGGGGCCACGCTATATAAAGCGGGGAACCCCTAGAGACATGCTAACGACACCAGGGAAGACTCTTTTGCTGCCTCCATCAGTAATGTGTAGGGGAGGAGAAGGACAAGGACAAGTGGCGCAATGATGGCCGCTGGATGAAGATCGGGCAGATGCCCTTCGCGGGGTATCGCTTCGGCGAAGCTGGGCTGCTGGAATACCTAGGCCGAAGGAACAGGGAGCCCAGGAGGTTGGTTTCCCCTTACCTCAATTCCTTTGCAATTACAAAGAGGCAACAATAATTCCAATGCAAAATAAATATAAGAAGACTTTGGAAAATCATATAAAAATATGATTGAACTCTTAGAATTTTCACTGATTTTACAAAATTGATTTGGGCCAATGTTTTTTAAATTAAAGTCACATGCATTTGAATTAATTCAAATTGGATTTGAAATGGACTTGGATTTTCCGAATGTGGAAACATTAAAGAAAGCACATGGAAATGATGGAAATGACAAGATATTCACATGGGACGATATTCACGTAGGCCAAAGGCCAAGATTGGGGAATGGTCCCTCTTCATTGTAAAATTCCATGATCCCCCTTCTTTGATCTCCAAGATAATTTTAAAATGGGATGAAACCAAAATCAAAAAATAGTTTTGGCCATTTATCATCACATGGAATCATGTCTTACATCACCATGACAAGTTTGATCTCAAGGAAAATAAAATATATTAAATGATGAAATTATTTATTTCACTTCGGTTGTTACAACTTTCCCCATCCAACACAGGATCTCGTCCCGAGATCTAAGCCTCGAACAAATCGCGGTACTTGGATCGAAGATGGTCAACACATTCCCATGTGGACTCCTTCCACTACAAAATCAACGATATCAGTTGACGGTCTAATTATGTCATGGAAAATCATTTTTCGTCAATAATAACACCCTAATGATGGTTCGCCTCCGTAAATCCAACTATCATTGACGCACCTTCATAAAAACGAAAAAGATGACGGTACCACATTTTTTGACATGCAAAATTGTATCGTAGGTGACAACTCTTTTTTTAATAATGAGGTTCTCCAAGGACGGGTCTACTTGTCACGTATACCACGTCAATCTGTCACCCAAGAACGTTTTTTCTGACAATGAAACTGTCAATGGGTTTAGTTCTTTTATTTATCCCGTTACAATTTCTGCCAAATGGGGTCCACCGCTTGCTGACGTGGCTCCCTCCATGTGGGCCCGGTGTAACGAGGGGGTCCACCAGTTTTGACCGGTCAACGGGCCAACCATGCAGTCCCACATGGTGCTGACGTGGCAGTCTGTCTTTGGGACCGGCTATCATATTTTCTGTGACAGGTGCTTTCATGTAGGCCCGTTTTCTTGTGATGGTACCAACACATGGGACCGGTGGATTGTGATGTGGCTTCTTACATGTGGGCCCACGTGCTTGTGACACTTTGCATGACTGTCACAGTTTGCACAGGCGTTCAATTAGTTTTATGTACGACGAGCGACGGTTGATTTTTAAAAAAATCATAAAATTTTGAATTAGAATGAAAATTCAGCTCACGCTGCTGTTATTAATTCTTAATAGATGTCACACAGACTTTTCTGAGTCATTACAATACCAACCATGTGGCAAGGCCAAAAAATAAAAATAGGGACACTATTTAGTTTCATGCGAAGGGGTGATAGCAATGCCATCCTAAGGAAGAACTAAGAATTCAATCAAGTTGATTCATGACTTCTCCGGAAACCATAGTATTCTTCTGTTTACCATTCTCTTCATTGTCTTCCAATTGTTGAATGAAGGCATAGATGACACATTCAAGACGATTATGCAACTATAGCATGGCAATTTTTAGACCTTTGATTTCTGCCTGCTACTCTGGCAGGGTCTTCTTGACAAGTTTAAATTATTTTCGTTGGTCTACAAGCATAATCGTCATAGTTTGAATTTCATGCTTCGGAGGCAAAACATCCTTCACATCATAAATTACCTTTTGTTGATCTCACAGGGCCTTCTTGGCAGCGTCAAGTTCGAGGTTCTGTTCTGCCAGAGTCTTCTTCATAGCTTCAAGTTCATCCTGCAGCTTTGCTAGGGAAATCTCGACAACACTTGGTCCTCACTGCTTCTCTGCCAGGACACTGTTGAGTACCGGAGATTGTTGTTTGTTGGCATCATTTTAGAATATTATAGTGTTCTATAGCAAAACATATAAAGCTTAGAACAGGTGGAAGATTTCGAAAAGAAAGACAGTGGTTGTGTAAAAGGAAGACAATCATACATTTTAAATAAGTGTTTAAGGAAAATAGTACATGCACTCACCCCTTTAAACCGCTTTCTCTTTGATGTGCTTGAGCTTGCTAGTACAACTTCAGGAAAAAAATGAGACGCTCAAACTCTACTAGTAAGATCTTCATCTTCTTAGACACATCTCCAAGTTGATGATGTTAACAGTCCTATGATAATGTGGAGGAATACATTAGGTTGGAAGCTACAAATTATATTTCCTATGCATGTGAGAGAAAGTAGAGATCTTCTAACCACATCTGAAGAATTTTCATTAATATTCTCTTGGGAATCACTTCATTCACTTCCAGCATTCTCACATTCTTTTAGTTGTTCTTGATGGAGTGTACAGTGTGCTGTGAAGGAACAAGAGCTCGTAGATCTGACAGGCTCGGATGATCTTTAATATCGCTTGTAAGGAGCAATCTTGAATTCATATATTCTGCATGTCGTTCCAAGCTCTTCTTCTCCATGTGTTCCTTAAACATTTTCCACCGTGAGCAGAAATCATCCACTGCGTAAAAGTGATCATTAGTACAGTAGATAAAAAACACATTGATGATTAATTAAGAAAACATGTGTGGCACATATGGGAGAATTTGCAAGGCCTAAACAATGTCAATGTTGTGTTTACTGATTCTAAACAGTGATGAGTAGTTAAAAAAATGTGTGTAAGGCACATGTGGAAGAAATTCCATCAGTTGATCAAACGTTATGTACTGAAGAACCAGTTTTGTAATTTACCCAGAACCAGCACAACAATCAAGTATGAACAGTACATGAATGAAATGAAGCAGGTCCATGAGGATGGATACGATTGGCTCAAGGAAATAGAACAAACGACTTGGGTTAGGGCTTTCCAAAATGACCTAAGTGTGACATCATGTTAAACAATCTATGTGAAGTGTTGAACAAGTAAGAATATTGTCATTGCAATTGAAATCTGTATATAGGAGCATGGATCCATTCAGACCAAAATCATCATCAAATGGCATACAGACTAAACAAGATATAGTGAATGATCGCATAAACAAGATGTTGAATGAAGTAATTATAACTACCGACCAATAGTTGGATCCCTAACTGCAATGATCTGAAGTCTTAACCCGAATAAGGACCATAATTTTAAAATCTAGTGGACATAATGAATTATTGTCTTATTTTGATAAAAAATGAAATAGAAGCGAAGGTCTAAACACAAAAGCTCAGTTAGATAGAGGGGTGCCAGGGGGTATTAAAACCTCGTCGATTTGGATGAGATCTAGATCGATTCATACCATCAATTCCGATAGGGACCTGCCGGCTGCCGTCGATATCACCCTGTGGCAACATGGTGATACAAATATTTCTAACGTCCTACTAAGAACAACCGGCCAGGAAGGGGCGAGATATGGAAGCGAAGAAGAAGAGAGAGAGAGAGAGAGAACGAGAGGGAGGGAGGGAGAGGTGAGGCGGCTTGTTTCTAGGAAGCAGATGGGGGTATCTCTTGAAATAAGAGAAGGCATTAAATTGGGGTTGGGGGTAGTTAGTTGAGCGGGGAGTTGAAAAACGAGTGAAGGGAACGAAACTTTCGAAGGAAAGCTAAGTAGGAGGCAAGTAACTATTTAGAGGTAACGGTAAGTGAGATAAACTTTCAGCATTTTCACAAAAAAGTCGTGACAACTTTGATATGAAAAAGAATAATGTTCAAATAGTTTGTCTGCATTCCACACATTTGTTTGGTTTCAATGTACTTTGTTGTGTGTAATGTGTTCATCTGTGCTAGGATATGATGTTCCTCACATAATTTAGGTGGCCCTCCTAGACCATTGCGATGCATGATCATTTTGTTTGTGTATATAACCATCTACAAGGTATATCCATGTTTAATTACAACTGAAGCTTGATCGTGTGTCGTCACTTTTGCATGCGGACAGGCATCGCACCATATCGAGGCCAGATCCACACTCCATTCAAGTGTACTTTGAAAACATGCATTAGGGGTTTTGAAGGTTGCATATGACTTTATATGCATTTTCTATTTGCACTCATAAGGTAAGACATGATATGTATAGTACACGGTGTACTATGCTAGTCATAGGTGATTGTTCAAATAGTTTGTCCATTTGACACATTTGTTTGGTTTCAATCAACTTCTTTTGTGTGCAATGCATCCGTTTATGTGTAGGGTATATATGATGTTCCTCTCATAATTTAGGTGACCCCCAAGGTTTGCGGCGCACGACCATTTGGTGGTGTTCAACTAACCTATACAATGTATCCATGCATGTAAATCGATAAATTGAAGTTCAATTGTGTGATACTTTCACACACGTACCACACCCACACCCCCCCCCCACCCCTCGTATGTACTTTTGCATGCGAGCATACAGTGCCACCATATATATCAAGGTTGGGTTCACACCTCCATTCATGTATACTTTCTAATAATGATATGCATGATATAACAAAATACTATTTTGAGAGTATTTCAAACAAATACAAAACATTGTGTGCATCACATGCATGTGCATTAGTTCGTAATTTCAATTTACTTTGTTGTTTCTACGGTGTTCATGTGTGATAGGATGTTCCTCACATAATTTAGGTGATCCCCAAATAGGATTGCGGCGCACGATCATTTTGTGGTGTTCAACTTCCCATCTACAAGGTCTCCATGCATGTAAAGGGATAAATTAAAGTTAAATCGTGTGTCATCGCTTGTCACGACATACATGGACACAAGTAACCCCCTATGTACTTTTGCACGCAGGAATATGTTTGCCACCATATATATCAAGGCTGCATTCACTACACCTCCATTCATGCACTTTGTAATAATGATGCATGCACATAAAAAAAATACTAGTTTGAGAGTATCTCAAACAAATACAAAACATTGTGTGCATCACATGAATTTGCATATATTAGTTGGTAATTTCAATATACTTTGTTGTTTCTACGGTGTTCATGTGTATGTGGTAGGATTTTCCTCATATAATCTAGGTGACCCCCAAAGAGGATTGATGTGCATGATCATTTTGTTTCTTCATATATAATCATGTACAAGGTCTCCAATTAAAGGATATCAAATACAAAGTTCGATCGTGTGTCGTCACTTGTCACGATGTCATACTTTCACACATGTAACCCCTTAATTAGGTATAGAGCATAGGTCATTGTTCAAAGAGTTTGTCTGCATTTGACACATTTTATTGATTTCAATACAATTTGTTGTGTATAATATATGTTGATGTGGTAGGATGTTCCTCACATAAATTAGGTGAAACATAGAGGATTGTGATGCATGATCATTTTGTTTGTGCACATTGGAGATTTTGAATCTTTACACAAATGTTGCACCACCGCACTATTAACCATCAAGGGAATTGTGTTCTTTTGGGAAAATTTGTAGAAAACTTAAAGGAAGATACAATGTACAGTCAAATCCTCCTCTTCCTCCTTGAAACAGGGGTGCATTAACATCCTGGCTGCGGACGCTTCGTGTTTCCAGGATATTGAATAAAAAAATTAATCGGACGCTTCGTTAACCTCTCGTCTCCCTCCAAGATTTAAGCAGTTGCCAAATCTCATCTGCAACACAACGAACTCATCCCACTCCCTCCTTCCCTTTTATCTCTCCCAGTCTCTAGCGCTTACCTTAGCTGCCACCATGCATGGCTGTAATTTTCCCCAAAACGCCAAGGGCACAAGATTGCGACGTCCCGACAAAGCAGGATCTTCGCCAACACTATGGATGTCCCAGTCCACGGCGACGTGAAGATCACCACCGTCTACACCAATGACTTCAGAGAAGTCCGATGATGCATAGAACATTCCATGGCGTATCTCAAAGACCATGAAGAGCATGTCATCAGCATGGACGTCGAGTACACTCCACCACCTCAGAAGCGTGGGTATATTCCTGTCGAGAAGACGAAGGCGGCCCTGATCCAACTCTTTTGTGGTACGTGATGTCTCCTTTACCAGGTGTCCTTGGCAAGAGAGGTGAGCCGAGAACTTAAGAGCTTCCTCCGAGAATCCAAGTACTGTTTGTTGGATTTAGCATTGGGTGAGACAAAGACATGCTGAGGCGATGGGACATCGAAGTAACCAATTACTTCGACATCCATGCAGATTGGATTATTCCTTGTTCAGCGAAGGCTCTTGATTCACTACCAGACGTGGTTGGACGCCTCGTTGCTTCCTCCTTCTTCAAACTGAAGGATGACTTCAACAAGGATTAGCATGTTCACTGGGCGATGCCACTTTGCGAGGAGAAAATCGTGTATGCATGCAAGGACGCATATTGATACGCGAGAGACGATTGCTTCTCGCCCTTCGTTGGTTACCCCAAGTGGAAGGTAAGATGTAGCGTAGCAGCAAGTTTCCCTCGGTAAAGATACCGAGGTTGAGTATCGACCATAAGGACTCTGTCGATGATAAGTAGGTGTCAGCGGCGCACCTGACGCGGACCTGCACACAACACAATTAACTTTGCTCCCAACAAAGTTCAGAGAGGTTGTCAATCTCTCCAATCTTGTTGTTTACAAAGGATAAAAACACAGGATAATGACAATGATAGCAACTGAAATTAAAAAAGCAAGAAAGTAAATGAGCGTGTAAACAGTGATGACAATATGGACCAGGGTCCCGTGATGTTCACTAGTGATGTCTCTCTCCCAAAAGACGGTAAGACTGCTATGTGAGGTAAAATAAATTACAGACAGGCAATTGACAGGATTGTAAACGCACCGCAATGCTAACTTTGCTACAAAAGAAAGGAAGAGGCTCAAAAGCATGGGCAGTACGCCAAAATAAGTAGACAGAAATCCATCTGCATCTCCTACTAATCATCCACCTTGAGATATCTATCCAGAACATCTCGCTGGAATTAAGTTGCGAGCCCCACCCAAATTGTAAACCCAAAGAACCAGACAACTACATTTAGAGAACTTTGCGTAAAGTAAACAATCCTTGTAACCGCGGTTACAAGCACCTTTGTTTTCCCCCCCTTCTGGCCACAGCACATCCCCTAGAGTCATGTTTCTGTCACTCAAACGTGTCATAAGGGGGCATGTACCCACAATCGAGCGTAACGTTCCCTGTTGGAGTCACTACCTACCACTTGGACAAAGAAATAAATAGCAACGGAGAACATGCAAGAATTACTTCAGAACAAAAATACAAAAGATAAGAACCAATTATATTACTCTATCACAATCTGAACATAATCTCATAATCCATCAGATCCCATCAAACTCAGCATAGCAAAAGCAGACAGAATTACATATGTGCCTCGATCATGTAGGGAAGCTCACGAGGTCTAAACCATGAAGAACAAAGAGGGGAGGAGAACATCACATAGTTACTGATCACGGACCCATGGTCCAAGGTAGACTATTCACGGCACATCCGGGAAGCGTCCATGGTGGAGGAGAAGCTCCCGGAGGTCGATCCTCCCTCCGGCAGTGTGCCGGAAAGGGTCCTGACGGTGCTCCCGATCTTGGAAGCGCGCCGGCGGAGGAACAAAGGAGAATTTGCGAAATAGGGTTCTGTCTTCGGAGTTTCCCCGTGACGGAGAATAAATAGGCGAAGGGGGGAAGTCAGGGGGCCACTAAGGGCCCAGGCGCCCCCCCTGGCGTGGCCAGGCCCCTGGCAACGCCAGATGGCCGCCTGGACCCCTAGTGGTGGCCCTCTGGCCCCACTTGGGTGCTTCTGGAAGACTCCGTTGCGCTGATTTTTTATCCGATTTTTCCCGAATTTTTGGAGAATTTTTAATATGGGGGAAACCTGGAATAGAAAAACAGCAGAAAACAGGAACTGGCATTGGGGAGCACTGAGTTAGTAGGTTAGTCCAAATATGATCAAAAGTGTATGAAAGTGTATCTAGATCATAGCAATATCACACAAAACATGCATGGAGCGAGCAGAAATTATCGATACGTTTGAGACGTATCAACATCCCTAAGCTTAATTCCTGCTCGTCCTCGAGTAGGTAAATGATAACATGCATAATTTCTATGGTGACATGCTAGCAACCACATAAGGACTTTTAAAAGTAAAGCAATCCAAGTATGTAATTCAATTCAAGTCATAACATCCAAGACTCTATATTAGCATCGAAACAAGCAATGAAAGAAAATTAGGTGCAAGAGCTCTCGCTGTCCGTGACTCGAATGTCTCCAAATGGTGTTTGCATGCAAGAAGGGGGATAGGGAATACAAGAAAAAAGTATTATTGTTGAGAACTCAATGTACTAAAGTTTCACACTTGGTCTTCTTTGGAATCTTACCTTGACTCGTCCCCAGACCACTAGCCAGATACAAGTCAATTTGATCCACTCCTTTTTGATATTTTGAGCACTCATGAAATGGATGAGCGTAAGCACGAGAGTTGACACTTAGGATGGCAAAGAGAGAAATATGGTGGAGGAGGAAGAAAAAAAAGGTGAGAAATGCTCACATCAATGAGGACAATCATAGGCGAGAGAGGGCCAAATGATAGATATGATGTGAGGAGTAGGGATTGCCATGCAACGAATGCACATATGAGCTAAAAAGCTCTCCAATGGGACTAGTGGGGGTGCATCTAACTTGCTCGCTCTTGAAGACCTAGAGTTCTTTTGAGGAGGCTCATCCTTGGAATATGAAAGCCAAGTTATATAGTGTAAAGGTCCCCACATAGCTATATGCATGAATGATCATCTCTATGGAGTACAAGGATAAGAGGGAGTACTAGTGTGTATCTTTCAAAAGGATAGTAGTCTTGCCCCTTTCTCTCTTTTTATTCCTTTTTCTCCTTTTTCTATTTTTTGTAGTTTTTTGGTGTCCTCAATGGCTCTTTATATTTAACTCTCATTTGTCCTCTTTGGGATCTTTTATTTTGTCCACTTTGGGATCTTTTCCTCACTTAAGGGCAACACTCTAATTTTGTCCACCCAAAAGGTACTCAAATCATAAAGAAGATGTAGCTATCATGATGTATGCAATGTATGCCGCTTCCAGTGTAGCAGGAACATGTATGACATGAAGATCAAGTCATGAAGAGGTGGAAGTTTCATGGCAATATATCTCGGAAAGGCTATTGAAATGCCTTGATAGGTAGGTATGGTGGCTATTTTGAGGAAACCTATAAGGAGGTTTATGATGACAGAGTGTATCATGCCAAGGGTTTGGATGTACCGGTGAAGGTGGACGCCAACTCTCGGAGTGAGAAGAAGGCAATGCACGGCACAGGAGAGGCTAGCAAATATGAGGAGGTGGAACTGTCAACTTTTAATACTTACATTAGTCCGAAGAACTCATGCACTTATTATCAGTAACTCTCAATCTAATGAGGAGGTTCACAAACAGACAAGTACCCCGAGGAGGAGTGTATGGGGGTTTGGTTATCCTTGCGCATCCTCGACACATGGTACGTGAGTGTACTCTAATATCCGACCCCTCAGAAGAGTAGTGATCCATCTAGTAGCTAGAGTTCTCAACTAGTTTTGTAGTTTTTTGAAAATAAACACGGATTTCCCTAATAGGCTAGAGCTTTTGACACCAAAAGTTCAAACATTACTCACAGAAATACCTCAAAACTATTGCAAGTTACTACTAAAATTAAATAGCAACCTCAATTACCTACTTTCAAGACAAGACACAACTTAGTGCAACAACCAACTCTATTAACAAGATAAACATGAAAACTAAAGATAGTTCTAGCAACAAACTAATCAAAAGCGAAGTCTCTTGCTAAAGACAAACTAAAACTAAAACTAAACATGGCAGTAGGTACAAAAAGATAAAGAACACACAACAGCAAAAAGATAGGCATGAAGAATCCTATGATGTGTTCTAGATTTTCAAAGTGGATCGTGTTTATCTCCCACACAAAGTAAGAAGTGATCTAACTTTTTATGAACAACAAGCAAAGCTAAAGAAAACAAAAAACAAAACCTAAGAGCGATACGCTCTAACCATAGCACATAACGCATGAAGTGATAAAAATATAGTGAGACTAAGGACGAACTGATGATTGTTGATGGAGAAGGGGATGCTCGGGCGCATCTGTCGTGGGAAAGTCACGACAGATTTCCGTAGAGTCGGACTTATCATGGGACCTTTGCTGCGAGGCGAATTCGAGGAGAGTGTCGATATAGACACGGGACTCGGCAGTTTACCCAGGTTCGGCCCCGTCGCTGCGGTAAAGATCTACTCCTGCTTGTTGACTATTGTGGGATCGACTCCTCAATAGGAAGAGTCGATCTTATCGATTACAGTGATGATGTTTCACAACCTTAGTCTCGTGGAGATCTAGGTTATAGCGCAAGTTGTCTAGTCCTGGCTTGAGGTAAGTTCTCCCCTCTGACTCCCATGGACCTCGTCTTATAAAGGTGTCGGGTCCCGGGATTCCAAGAGTCCGACTCCTACTCGATGTAGAGTTCTATTCTACTTTACAAGTTTCCTAGGTGCAATACAAGGTAAGTCGAATTCCTTCTAGGGCTTCAATCTTCACGCTTGGCACGTCAGACTCCTCGCCGGGTCTTCTTTGTGGGCCTTCACATGTAAGTCGGCCCAGAGGTTTCTAATGCCGGGTCTATGGGCCTGATCCACCCCCCCAACATTAGCCCCCAGGATTGTTATGATTCTGTAGTCTTCATAGCAATCTTATTTATTTTCTTCATGGCCACCGGCTCTTCATGGATCAAGGGCCGACTTTACGCTTGGCGTTGATTGGGAGTCGGAGTCGTCTCTCTTCAATCTCTCTTTGGCTCCTTTATCTCCATGAAGTCAACTCTTCCGGTCGAGTCGACTAATATTTCCAGAGTCGACGTAGACAGTAATAAATCTGACATGCAAATGTTTCTTTGAGGGGATTTGAACGGTCTACCTCGATTCCGGTGGCACAATTAATGTTGCCTAGGTTTTCCACGAAAATCGAGGGATTTCCTGCCGTTTAGCTAGCGGTTGGCGACGCCTCGTGTTTCGAGCAGAGGTCCTTTTATAAATAGACCCCTGTCCACATCCATTCACATCGTCCCATCCACATCTTCTCTTCTCCTTCCTCGCGCACCGGAGAACGGGAAAACGTTTACCTTCGTCTCCGTTCCGAGCCGTTCTTCCTTCATCGTTTGCGCAAGACGGCCTGGGACCGTGTCATTCTCGTACGCCATTAAGGTAAGCTTCTCATCACCTCCATCGTGCTGCAGTATTTTACTCATCGCCATTGTCACGAACTGCAAGCTCTACTATATTAGTAGATTGACACAACCGATTGGAGATGCACTATGCATGTTGGTAGATAGGATAGGATCAGTGATGGATAACTCCGGAAGTGATTACTTTGTCGAACAATCGTATTTACAGATCCGTTTACATCTTGCAACTGTTCCCAGTTTTTCGCAAGCCGTAGATCTGTTCATCATTTTTTGCCTATTTCTCAGGCTTGTTAGATCCAATTGTCCCGCTGTATTTTGTGAAAACTGTTTGTGTAGTTTCTTGTAAGTCGGTTTATGACCGACTCTAGTTTTCCTTTTTCTAGATCTGACTTCTGCACCATGGGTCGGAAAACCGCTGCCGATAAAGGCAAGAAATAAGTCGTGGCGGACAAAAGCAAAAGGACAACTGGCAGGGCTAGACCTCCAGCTCCGAGGCTGACTTTAGAGGCCAACTGGTCAAAGAGCTGGGTTACGGATGCATTTTTGAAGGAGATGGAGACAGAGGGGATTTTGCCTCCCCAATCTGAAATTGAGTGGCGGGCTCCTGTAAAGGAGACCCGGCATCCTCCTCAAGCAGGCGAGGTCATCGTCTTTGCTGATCATATCACCAGGGGCTTCCGTCCTCCCGGCTCTAATTTTTTAAGAAGTGTGCTGAACTGCTATAAATTGCATCCTCAGGATCTAAGTGCTAACTCGATGCTCAATATATGTCATTTTAAAGTGTTCTGCGAGGCTTATCTACAGATTAAGCCGACTCTGGCTCTGTTTGCCGAGTTCTTTTACTTCAATAGGCAGACTGAATATAGTGAGCCCATGGTCTTGCCGGAACATACCTGATCAAATGTTGGATAGGTTCGCAAATCCAACCTCTTAGCTTGAGGGATCGACTCATGTGTGAGTATTCGGGGCCGGACGACCCCATGTGTTTCGCGAAGAAGGAGATTTTTGGAGGAGTTCTAGTGACGACTTGCAAGAAATTTCTTGCTTAGCGCGTAGAAGACATCAAGAAAGTCGGCCTTCTCCTGTTTTGTAAAGACAATCCGGCTCTTCCGGTATGTTTATTCGGTTATTCTTCCTTGACGTAATGTTTGTTCAAATATTTTGATCTTCCAACTTGTCACAACCCAAGTTTAGGTATGTGCTAGGGTTAGCTTGATCCTTTTCATCATGTTAAAAAAATTCAAAAGAAATCCAAATGTGGAAAAGAAAAGCCCTAGTTGAATTTAATTAAATGGCCAGAAAAAAATTGCTTCCAAAAATTCCGCTGTTATTTTTGAAAAGTCTTATAAATATGCATGATCACATATAAAGTGAAGTGGGTCCCACTACATGCACCAAGATTTAATTTTTTTTTCCAAACAGTGCTTGGAAATTAAATAATACCCCTATTTGATTTGAAATTCAAATTATTTGAATTTCAAAACTCCCAAAACTTGTGAGTGGCTAGCTATGTGTCTAGTAAGGCCACATAAAATATTTGGGCATTTATAAATATGGTTTGCTATTTTATCCAGAGAAAAACAACTTACATAAAAAGAAAAGAAGAGAAGAAAAAGGAAAAAGAAACCACCCTGTGCTTCTGGCCCAACTCAAGCCTAACCGGCCCACCTAGCATGCCCAGCCCACCCCTGCCTTTGTCGTCTACCCCAGGCAGGGCACGCACAGCTGCGTGTCGGCCATGCCGGGGGTGCCGACGACGGGGAGGCCACGCAACTGCCTCCTAGGCATCGTCCTCGCGCCAGGAGACGCACAGGAGCACGCCACGTCTATTCCCCCTCTCCCTGCTCGCTCTGCCCCTCTCCCTCTCGCGATTCCCGCGCCGCCCGAGAGCACGCCGGAGCACCGCCTTGGAAAGCTCATGACCGGCGAGCTCCTCAGCCCCTTCCACCTTGTCCAGCACGCGCAGAGTCCTCGTCTACATCCCTGAGTTGAAGATCATGAGGCCGGAGCTACTGGATCCGCCGAATTCATCATCGACGACTCGCCGGAGCCGCGGACACCTCGCTGTTGATTCCTTCGTCACCATCCATACCCCGACCTCCCCGTCCTCTCCAAAGAAACCAGGGTGAGCTCCTCTCCCATTTTCCCCTCCTCGCGCTCCAAAACCCCGTCGGAAACCCCAATTCCACTGGAGCAGAGTCACGGTCGCCGCCTCGGTTGACGTCGCCGGTGAACACGGCCTCCCCGGTGAAGCTGCTCTGCTCGAGAAGACGCGCACGGCTGCGGGCTATCGCCTGGTGGTCGCGCCTTGCCCTCCCATGGCCTGGAGCGTACTCCAGTGAGCCCTCTGCCACATCTGTGGTAGCCGCCGGTGAGCGGTGACATGGCCATTTAATTAGGGGATTAATCACCCCCTAATCCCCCCTAAACCCAATGATAGTTGGGCCCCTGGCCGACCTAACCCCTCTGTTAGTTTAAATAGAGAGGGATTAATCCCCCTCTCACTAACCAGTGGGACGCAGCCGTCAGAGCTCCCCCCCCACGTCAGCATGACCTCATGGTGACGCAATAAGTTCTTTTCTAATTAAATTTAAATCCAAAAAATTCCAGAAAATAGAATAAACTTTGAAATTCAATAACTTTTAAACCATAATTCCAAATTTAATAAATAATATATGAAAAATTATCAGAAAAATGCAAGAATTATTAATATGCAATTTTTTTTCATGTTTGACCATTTTAAAATGGGTGCACAGAAGCAAATGTGTATATGGCATAATTTGAAATCAAATTTGAAGTTTGAATTTGCAAATCCTTTGCAATACACTTCAATTAAATTGAATTGTCAACAAACCAGTACCATATACATCATGGACAACCTTATCATGTGCTTGTGCATTTTATTTCAATTCCCCCTCCCCCCCTTTGTTGATGATTGTTCCGGTAACAGTGTATCCGAGACGAAGGTCACCCCCGAAGAAGAAGTTCGATAAACCAGTGTATCGTCAGCAAGGCAAGCAAACCCCATTGATCATGTCTATAAAAACCCATTTCCCACTCAGTCTCGCTTATGCATTGATTAGGATGAACCCATATCCGATGCATGACCTATCATCTTGTCATAGTAGTAAGCAAACCACAATCCTAGCTGAAATAGGAGTTGATTGATATCATGAGGCCCCTACAACTGTTACAGCTTATTGCATGCTTAGAGTTTACAATGAGGATACTTTTGATGTGAGTCGGGATGATAGTAATCGTGGTGTTGATGAAGGTGAAACTGTGTTGGTGAATCCACCCTAATACAAGGTGAATGATGAGAGGTTGTGTAGGAGTACACAGTGGGTTGTCTCGTTGAACACCGCCTTAAGCCCGAGTTCTTGTATGGTAATCCAAGACCAAGAGTACAACCACACATTGGGCTCACTAACCCCTCTCGGCCTAGTACCTTAATCCGTGTTGACGTCCAGGAGTCACATTAGTTCAGGCCTTCCATTTGGCATATGCATAGAAAAAAGAGTGAGTGAAGGTTGCATCATATAGATATGTGGGTAGACCTGTCAGGCAGTAAAACCATCTGTCAGAGGTGGCGTCTCGGCCGCTTGCATTGTCTGAGTCCGTTTCTTTGAACTGGCCGGACTCTCGAGTGACGACAAACTCAGATAGTCGACTCTTGGAATAGACTGGTTGTGAGTGAAGTTTCGTGGTGAACATCCTCGCCGGCACCCCTTGAATGGTGATGAGACCTGGCGGTAACTGATGGTCATGTGTGTGTAGTTTACACCCCTGCAGGGTTAACAAAACTATTCGAATAGCCGTGTTGGCGGTTATGGACTACTTGGAGACCTTTACCTGATCATAGAAAACTTGAATGGATACTCTAAAACTCGCAAGATAAGCGTGAGTGCTATGGCGTGCTTTTTCGTGGGGAAGTCGAGGAAGTATCCATAGTGGTGTATTGGTTGGAGACTTGGTAGTGGATTCGTGTACGCTTCTTACCTAAAGTCTGGTAATCGTAGTACAGGACTAGCCAAGTCAAAGATGGCACTTCTGCAGGTTGAACCCCACCTCCCTTTACCTTGAAACTTGAGCATGAGTAGTTTAGTTCTGATGTAAGTCTTGCTGAGTACGTCTTTGTAATCACGTTTGCTTATTCTATGTTTTAGATGAGAACCTAGCCCTGATGGAGTCACCTTCCTGAAGCTCGACGTTGACAAAGATAGTATAGTTCAAGACAGCAGTCTGGTCCCTCGTGGAAGGGCATGTATGTTGAACAAGGCTTCTCTAAGCCATTTGTTAATCTTGTTTGTACTCAGACCTAATTTGCTTCCGTTGTTTGATGTAATGTTGGCTCGCAGACTAGTGATCTCTTTGTGTACTCTATGTAAATCAATAAAGATATACTTTGTAGAGTTCATGCAATGTGTACCTGTTGTTTACACTAGACATGTATGCTGCGTGTATGATTATAACATGCATGTCTTAGTGTGGGGTTCGATAGCTTAGTTGAGTTCGTTCCAGCGGTCTTTTATACACCAAGTGGCCCTTAGATGTGCGCAGCTTGGGGCATCGCGATGCGATTGCTCGTGACTCTGTCACATGGCACACTTTGTTGTATGATTGAGCCCGCCCGAGACCCCGACTAAGTGATCGGGATGGAGTCTGTTTATGTAAGTGTTATAATTCAATCGATAATATGGTTGAGGAGACTTTCCTATGAGTATGGGATTTCACCACCCATAATCATTTAGACTTGTGAGAGGGCGATGAGGACCCATCTCAATTGATCATCCGGCCTGGATGGGATGCCCCTCGCGTACGATGCTTTCCGAGAGTGTGTTGTGCTTGGCCTTGTCTTCTTAGACAAGTGGGTACGGCTCTCGGCTCTCCACATGATTTAGTTGTGACTGGAATTACATACGCATATTCCGGTTCCGGACACAACTTATTACTTCCAGGAAAATTATCCATGGTGGAACGTGGGCTAAGACCTCCCTATGGAAGAAGTTGATAGTAAAAGTCCGAGTCATTCGGTAGATTTCACTTGATTGCTTCTTTTGTGATATCTTCTTCTTACCCTTTTTTTTCCTGTAGGATGACTCGGAGGAAGATGAAGATGAAGACGAAGAAGAACAAGAGGAAGTTCTCCCTGTTAGGACCGGCTTTCATAAAGAGAGCCAAGTCGCCAATCCACCGGTAATGTCTTTTCCGGCTCTTCATGATGATTTTAGACAAGCTTGTGTCTTATGTTTTTGTTTACAGGCACAAAGTCGCAAGAGGCATACCCATACTTCCGACTTGGTGGACCCTCTTGTGGTTTTGAGTGATGAATCTCGAAACATCTGACAGAACCCGACTTTAGCCGCGACTCCTTCTCATCAGTCGGCAGGGGTTTCTGAGGGACAACATCAGGGTGGTGACTCTGGAGCCGGTACCCCTTCTTCTGAGGGTTCTTTTGTCCAAATATCGCCCTTCCCAATCAACCGTGGGTGAGTATTCCTTTCTTAGGATGGTAAAAATGTCTTTTATATGCATGATTTGAGGAGAAATTATATTTTTGTCTTTGGGCAGCGCTCGAATTGATCCCAAGGATCTGGCCGACTCTTCTTTTGCTAAGGAGTCGGCTATTATATCTGAAAGATTGCCAGGAACTTCGGTTTCTGAAGTTTTGAAGAAAGCTGGTTTAAATGAGTCAAGCCCATCAGGACTATACAAAGATAATTCTCCTGAATCCGGCTTTGACAAGCCGTCAATTCCTTCTGAAAAAGTGGAGGTTGCTCCAAGTTCTGTGCCAGCTCCTTCCAAGGAAAAGGCAGTTGTCGAAGATGAAGTTTTGATCACTGGGGCTCAGAAGGGTGACCCACCTGCTTGTACAACCGCGATGAAGGTTTTGGATGACAAGAGTCAGGTGGTAGGTCAGCCTAATGAGTCGATATCTGAGAAGACATTTCTTGAGGAATTGTTCAAGCGGTCGTTAGCTTGTTCTTCGGAGCAGCATGACATATTCCTCCAACTTCGGGGGCGTTATGAGGTATGTATTTTTATTTTCCTGCACTGTCCTTGATGACATATATCTGTAGCCCCCATAAGCCGGCGTGGTGATTGATTGCCATGCTGGGTTATAAAAAACAAATTTTATTTTTCATGAGTCGGTATACCTATCTTGTGGTATGCCGAGTTATGATAAATTTGAACTGATGCCGAGTTGTACACTTTGTAGAGAATTGCAATGATACCTGCTGTTCATACTAGACATGTGTGCTGCGTGTATGATTATAACATGCATGTCTTAGTATGGGTTTTCGAGACCTTAGTTGTGATCTGGCTAGCGGTCTTTTATACACCAAGTGGCCATTAGATGTGCGCAGCTTGGGGCATCGCGATGCGATTGCTCGTGACTCCGTCACGTGCACACTTTGATGTATGATCGAGCCCGCCCTAGACCCCGACTAAGTGATCGGGCTGGAGTAAGTCTATGTAAGGGTTATGATACAATCGATAGTATGGTTGAGCAGACTTGTCTATGAGTATGGGAGTTCACCACCCATATCATTTAGACTTATGTGCGTACGATGAGGACCCATCTCAGTTGATCATCCGGACTGGATGGGATGCCCCTCACGTTCGATGCTTTCCGAGAACGTTCTGTGCTTGGCCTTGTCTGCTTAGACAAGTGGGTACGGTTCTCAGCTTTCCATATGACTGTGTTGTAGCGAGTCTTGCATACGCTAACCCCGGGTCCCTACATCTTCTTCCATTTCAAAAGTAGTGAGTCTCTCAAGGATATCAGCGGCAACAAGATTTCTGAAATCAGTCCTTTCCTTGATCATCAGCACAATGTGATCAAAAGAATCATCCAATGAGCGAAGCAAAGTTCTTACAACGGATTGAGGAATGATGTCATCAGCACTAAGGGAAATCAGCTCATTTGCAAGAGGAGTGAGTCTGTTGTAAATGGAGTTGACTTTCTCGCCCTCATTTCTCTTGAATCGATAGAATTTGCTTCTGAGAGTGTCAATTATGGCATCTTTCTGAGTGGATACTCCTTCTCCAATCTTTTCAAGATAGTCCCAGACACCTTTGGCAGATGGGATATTCTTCACTTCATGATACTTCTCTGGAGTCAAATGGTTGGTGATGAATACCCAGACTTCAGAATCAAGATCCATCAGTTTTGCTTCAGTAGGAGTGATGGCCTTCTCATCCTTGATTGTGACTCCTTTAAAGACAACTTGCCAGGAAGCTGAATTGATAGCCATGATATTTCTCTTCATTTTGTCCTTCCAGTAAGGATAGTCCTTCCCATTGAAAACAGGAATAGTTTCGCCGGAGCGAATAGCTGCGAAAGACATACTTGAAAGCACTCTAAGAGGTTAATCCAAAACACACAAGGTGTAGGGAGTGACTAGCTCTGATACCAATTGAAAGTCCAAGTATGTGATCAGAGAGGGAGGGGTGAATGATCACTTCAAATTTTCGACTGAAGATTTGATGGGAAGCATAAACTAAGCAGATAAGGGTTGCAGAACTAAATGACAGGGAAGTAAAACTGGAATCAAAACTAAATGCAGCGAATCAAAAGGCATTGAAGCATAACTGGAAAGCAATTGCAATATAGTATGTAAGTGCTTGAAATAAAACGCACAATGACTCGGTGATGTTTGTTCGACCAGGTCACGCTCTGCAAAGCGCTATGTCTGGTTGGAGGGACTGGTGATTGAACACCTGGAGCAAAACTCTCTCCGTCCGTTGCTCCACTGCACCAATCTCCTTGAGCTTAGCCAGTTTTGACTCGGGGTAGATTATCAAGGGAATCTCCAAAACCTTTGACAAACTTGATCTACGCGGCGACAATTACTCTTCGCTCTTTGAAGTCGACACTCAAACCGTGTAGGAGAATTTCTCTTCTCCAAGATAAAAAAAAGGCTAGTAGGCTTTCACCTAAGTCATCTCGAATCTACTCAGATTAATGGGACTTAGGCTTCAGTGTTCTGGGTCTTGGGTTTTGCTTCGCTGGCGTTCTTGGGGTGCTCTCTTCAGTCTCTCTCAGGAATATTCTCAGAGCAGCCCCCCGCAAAAGGAGTAGGGGGCAGCGTATTTATAGTTGGCGATCCCGAGGTGCGAAATGACCCATTTGACCCAAAGCGATAGCTTGACGCGTATCCATAATGGTCGGATTGGTCATAACTGCACAACTTTATTGTGGAACAAGTAAAGCTGACTCACGGACTTAGTTCTGCTTCGGAAGCCAAAGAACGAAGTCTTTGCTACCGAAACCTAACTCGGTGCACATGAGATTTCTTCACTCTGGCTTCTCACTTGGTTTAGATTTGATCGGAGCATTTTCTCAATAACTTCGGTGTCCACAAACTAAAGACCCCTCTTGATAGTACAGTTTGTCCTATGACTCAAAGAACAGAAAAAGAACTACACAAAAACAACTAAGTCTTGCGCCGTCTTCTTCATTTCCTTCGATGAGTCAAGCTTCAGGACACTTTCATTTTTGGGGGTCATCCTCCGTGATTAAGCTTCGCTCAAGGGGTAGTTCTTTGATAACTTGAAAATCTTGCTTGAAGCTTTATCACCTAGCTTGTCCTTCAGGAACCTATTCAACTATTTATACGAGAAAACATTGTTAGTTCCTCTACTATTTTGTCCAACAATATCCAAAACACACGGGGCAAAACTTTGCTCTTACAGACATCCCATCCTACGAAGGCGTCACTCGCATGATTTACAGATCACAACCACATTGACCAATATCAGGGGACCACTTTCCACCCAGTTGAGTCTGTTTTCTCTTTTTACTAACCACATATTCTTTTTTATTTTATTTCATCAAATAAACTCCCATCCAGAGCGTGTTACTTTTCCTAAAGGTTTAAAGGCAAATCTAAAAACATTCTACGAAGGCTCGAGTGTTCACTTGCCTCGTGTATCAGGAAAACAAACACCTCATTAAGGCTCGAGTGCTTACTCGCGTCTAAAACAAGCGCTTGAGTACTTACTCACAAGATGAAACAAGAAAACAAGATATGAGAAACAATCGGCTGACGGGACAAGTGATCACCCGAACCTTTACCAGGTGCTTATTCATACTAAAATTTCACTCGATCGTTTTCCGAGTGGATGCATTCTATAATGGAACTCGCCCCTAATGAGACATGGGATGCGATACACTGCGTCCTAGAAGCCACGTAAGATAAACATGTAGGTAAGACCCCGTTGATCTGTCAGCCAGGCCGGAACTTTCCATAGCGCGACATCAATCTCGTTGTTTCCATGCCCGTGTATATGATAGGAAAATCCTGACGGACGTGTTGGGTCAAATGAGCAGTATAACTGGCGGTATTGATCCTGCAAACCCTCAGTAGCCTGGACTTTACTTGACACCTGTCTTTCCAAGTTCCGGACTATTGTGGTATTTTCCACCAGCGCAATTAACTAATGCTTGATTCGTCGAGGACTCGGGCCCTTTAGTTTAACATCCCTCTCAACACTTAAAAAATACAACCTATAAATATCATGCAGTTCGTAAAAGTGACACGCACTACAGCATCTAATACAGACTGGAGTCCCTGTACGACTCTTTGAGTCCCCCAAGAAATCGCGGGCTACTGATGCCGGGATACTGACGAGGGGGTGACCCCACGACTCCTATGGATGGGCCTACCCGGTGTACCCGAAGACAGAAGGCCCACAAGGATGCCGCCTGGGTCAGCCTTGGCCCACTAGTGGTACCAACGTAGGAGTCCGCGAGTCATAAGGAAGGTGCAAACTTATCGTACGGTACAAGATCAGGGTTAGGAAATCTCCTCTGTAATCTGGAACGGACTCCCCGAGACCTGGACGACTATATAAAGGCTAGGAGGGGAGACATCAAAAGGGACCAATACTCAATCTGTAACCCCAGCCTTGAGCGCACTAGCCTTGGCCTTCCTGTAATCGCCATCTCCAAGCAATAATATCGAGCAGGAACGTATCCTCCTGTTAGCGACGAGCTATCGTCCAACCTATGCCTCTCATGACTAACCCAGGGTCCCTGACCATGGGATTTGCCGGGGTACATCCCCGTCAATTGGCGCCGTCTGTGGGAACTACACAGGTTGGAATTACGATCTCGGCGGTTCCGTCTTCAGCAAGCCACAACTCAAGAGCAAGAACCAGATCCAATCCACCAGAAAAATTCAAGATCACGGCAAACATCTCTGCCGCCCCAGCGAGATCGCTCGGCCTGCAGCTGTGCGAAGACCCATACTATGGCAGCAACCGAGCCCACTGCCAGCGAAGGAGAACTCGACGACCCAAAAGAAAGGCGCGAGGGTTCTGCACAGAGATCCCAATCGATGAGCTATAGCACGAAGCAGAGGACCCGCCGAGCACTCGACGACCCTTCACCACCCAAGCACCCGCCGCACAACAAGACGCCGACTCCGAGCGCGAGATCAGCGATCCTCAAGATCACCGCCAACAAAGAAGAAATCGACGACCTAGAGGACAGGCGCGAGGACTCCATGAAGAAGCCCCAATCGACGGTTCGCAGTACACAGCTACGCGATCGCCGACCACTCGACGACCCGCTGTACGGACAGCTGTCGCCAGCCAGGTCAGCGACTCCGAGACTCAGACCGGCGAATACTACGACCCAGATTGAAGACCAGACGAATTCTCCAACCTTATAAGGAACCAGAATCTGAGCATGGGGATCGAAATCGATCCACGAGTCCACGAACACCCGGCGGATCACGCGCTATTCTTCCGAATCTCAAGGAGGAAACGACACGCCGGATCCAGCAAACTCACGATCAGGGAGAAGCTAGAAGGACCCTGCACGATCCACTGCTTCGAAGACGACCGGGGATACATCAGATCGGGCCACACTCTGGGAAACTACCGCCTGTTCAACGAACTCGCCGACAGCCTCAAGGAGGAAAAACAACGAGAAGCCAAGCGCACCCGACGAACCGAGCAGTCGCCGACTCCAAGTCCCGAAAGGCGCTCCAACCCGACTTAAGGACAGGTGTGCACGATCCAAGAAGGCAGGGTATCGCAAGCCCAACAGGACGCCTACACCCTGCAAGCCAGAGCAGCCGAGAGCCTAAGCACAGTCGAAGTCTATCAGCTACACGACGCAGAAACTAGTATCACGTTCTCCCAGAGTGATCACCCACCTGCAGTCCCAAGGCCAGGGCACGCGCCCCTGGTACTCGATGCTCAAATTTGAGGATACGACATGGACAGAATCTTCATGGACGGAGGCAGCAGCATGAACATAATCTTCGTCAGCACCCTACACAAGATGCTGATCCCACGATCAGTATGGAAAAAATCAAGCACCGTGCTATACGGAGTAGTCCCAGGAGAAGCGTCTACCTTCCTTGGAATATTCGAGCTTGAAGTTGTCTTTGGCAACACACGCAATTTCGCAAGACACACCCTCGAGTTTGAAGTACTCCATTGGCAGTCGCAGTACCTCTCCATATTGGGACGTCCAGCATTCGCGCAATTCATGGCGATTCCGCACTACGCCTACCTCAAACTCAAGATGCCAGGATCCGTGGGCGTCATTACAGTCAACGGGATCTTCACCATATCAGACCAATGCGACTGCGATTTCCACAAAGTCTCCGACACCTTTGGAGCTGAGCAAGAACTCGCAGAGATAGCCATGGCGACAGACAAAAGTATATTTCCGCTAGCAAGCCGAAGCAAGTCAAAAGAGTATGGACGAGACTTCAGGATCGACAGCGACACGGTCACCCACCAGGCGCACCCGACGGACCCATAAAAAACAGTCCGCGTGTACGCCCACCTCCCGGAAGAGCAAGCAACGGCCCTCATCTCTTTCCTCCATGAAGAATGGGAAATCTTTGCCTGGTGCCCAGCCGACATGCCAGGAGTACCGCGCGAGTTCGCGGAACACGCGCTGCGTATCAAGCCAAACACCAAGCCAGTGAAGCAAGCAATACGAAGACTCGGAACCCAAGCGCAGAGCAATTGGGGAAGAGGTCAACCGATTACTCGACGCCCAATTCATCTGAGAGACGAATAAATCCACTTGGATCGCCAACCCCGCGTTGGTCCCAAAGAAAGACACAGACGCGCTGCGGATGTGCGCCGACTACGGGCCAGTCAACAAATACTACACAAGGGATCACTTTCCCTTGCCAAGAATCGATCAAATAATCGACCCGGCAGCAGGATGCGACCTACTATCGTTCCTCGACGCCTACTCAGGACACAATCAGGCCAGGATGGAGAGAAAAAGACGAAGAGCAAGCTTTGGCCACAACCCCTTGCAGCACATCCCGCTGCCCCAAAATTCCTTTTGGCATAAACAACGCAGGAACAATATACCAGCGAATGGCGAAAGCATACATGAGAAACCAGATTGGTGGAAACATACAGGTCTACATAGACGAGATTATCGTCACAATCGAAGAACTCGGACTAGAAGCAGACACATAGGATGACAACACAGGTGAACCAGCGCAAGTGGCAGCCGCAAACCCAATCGTTAATGAAGAATCCAACAACGCAGTCGAGGAGCCGGAGCCAGCCGTAGACCCATCTTGGAGAGAGCCGCTCCTCAGATTCCTAATCGAAGGCACCCTACCGCAGGACGTCGCAGAAGCCAGACGCATTGGCCGGCGATCCAAAGCATTCACAGTAATCAACGGACAACTCTACAAGCGCAGCATTTCCCAGGTCCTACAAAAATGCATAGACGAGGAAGACGGCAAAACCCTACTACTGGAGATGCACGAAGGCACCTGCGGGCACCACGCCAGCAGTCGAGCACTCGTAGCAAAAGCCTTTCGAGCAGGACTCTACTGGCCAACAGCCATGAGAAACGCAGAGGATATCGCACGGCGTTGCATCGCCTGTCAAAAATTCGCCAGCAGACCGCACGCTCCAGCCTTAGAACTCAAGACCATACCGCTATCATGGTCGTTCGCCACCTGGGGACTCGACATGGTGGGCCCGCTCAAGAAATCATCAAAGGGACGAAGAACACACCTGCTAGTAGCAGTCGACAAGTTCACCAAGTGGATCGAGGCAGTTCCCATCACCAGCTCCACAGCCCTCACGGCAGTGAACTTTATCAAATCAATAATCTTCAGGTTCAGAGTTCCACACAACATCACAGCGGCATAATTCCAGAACTTCTGCGAAGAACTCGGCATCAAAATCAACTACGCATCAGTCGCGCACCCGCAGTCCAACGGCCAGGTGGAAAAAGCAAATGGCCTAGTATGCGGAGGAATCAAAAAACGGCTCCTTGCACCACTCGAGCAGGGCGCGGGCAACTGGATAGAAGAACTCCCTGCAGTACTTCGGAGCCGACGCACTACCCCAAATACCGCAACCCAGTACACATCTTTCTTCATGGTGTACGGGTCGGAGGCAGTGCTACCACACGACCTCAAATTCGGGGCACCCCGTATCTCGGGGTACGAAGAAGAAGAAGCAGAAGAAGCACTGCAAGATGACAAGGATACAGCAGACGAAGCAAGAGACACAACTCTAGCAAGGTCAGATGGGTACCAGGACAGACTGCGCACTTATCAAAGCAGCCGTCTGCGCACCAGAACATTCAACAAAGGAGACCTCATCCTGAGACTGATACAAGAGAAAGTCCACAAGCTTGCTCCCCAATGGGAAGGACCGTTCATAGTCTTAGAAGTCATAGGAGCATGCGCCTATAGACTGAAGAACCCGAAGACTGGCGAGGACGTGGGGAATCCATGGAACGTAGCGAACCTACGCCTGTTCTACCCATAGTCTCCACCCGTCATGCTCAACTGGCAACACATGTAACCATTCGACACAATAAAATGATGTTGCCCAAATACTACCACCTCAAAGCACTCGAGGCTCGTGTAAAAAAACTCCCCCCGAGAGACGCTATCGTCGCTCACGCGATCTTTCAACAAAGCACTCGGGGGATCGAGTAAAAAACTCCCCCCGAGAGACGCTATCATCGCTCACACGATCTTCCACCAAAGCACTCGGGGGCTCGAGTACAAAACTCCCCCCGAGAGACGCTATCATCGCTCACGCGATCTTTCACCAAAGCACTCGGGGGCTCGAGTACAAAACTCCCCCCGAGAGACGCTATCATCGCTCACGCGATCTTTCACCAAAGCACTCGGGGGCTCAAATACAAACTCCCCCGAGAGACGCTATCATCTCTCACGCGATCTTTCACCAAAGCACTCGGGGGCTCGAGTACAAACTCCCCCGAGAGACAAAAATCCCGGGGACTCGAGCACATCTCCCTCGGAGAAAAATTACCATCTCCCGCGCGGCTCGTAACTTACAAATAAAGGTCCAAGAAAAAACCCCGTACAGGCGCCAGCCGCTGAAAACCGTCCGGAATCAAAGGGAAGACACGGCTACAAACAGATGGAACACCAAGTACTCTGGAGAAATCTGGATGGAGCACAAGACACAGAAAATCCTTTTAGTCTTCACCTGATCACCAACGATCACCTAAAGACTCGGGGGCTACTCCCATCGGGAGCGCTGTCGCGCACCCGATAAAAAAACGGCAGTTAACAGAAGAACGACAAAAGAAGCACATCTCAGCCTACGTTCGACTCTACGACTCGAACATAGCCTCGGGGGCTACTCCCATCGGGAGCGCTGTCGCACACCCGATAAAATCCACAGTACAAGAACTTGACGGACTCGAAGACTCGTTGAAAGACCAAAAGATAGATCACATCGCAAAGGACTCGAAGACAGATTCCATTACATAGACTCAAACACAGCCCGCGTTACAAGGACCCTGAGATCATTCTCAGTATAAAAAGACTCGAAGTACATTGGATATAAGGAAGCTCTGATTACTCGAAGGCACTCCTGATTACATGGAGAACCAACCTAGTTACAAGGATGAAGCAGCGGACAAGATTACAGCACCAATCACCCAAGGAATTATGACTTCTACATGTGTGCCCATGCTGGGAAGATTGGCACCAATACGACAGGCATCATCACAGACAAAGGAAGAGTTGAATCAGCCAGATCATGATGTCAATGACATAACAAAATGTGAAGCTCGACTTATTTGCAGGCGCACCAAAGCCGATGCTCCACCAACTTCTTCTCCAGCTCCACCCGAGCTGCCGGCGAAGATGACGCCGCTACCTCCAGTTCTACAAGGTCGCCTGGTGTGCCCGCTTGATCAGTGGCTTGACGTCGAGGTCCTCTCCAGAGCCGTAAGGCACAGCATCACCACCCGAGTAATCGCCGTAGGAGGAAGCAGTTGAAGACGCAGGCGTAGGACTCCTCGACCTATCGGAACCGTCGCTGCTTGTCTCCTGCCAGTACGGATCCATGCGATTTCCACTTGGGTCGAAATAACGGATGATAAGAGTATCTTAGCCATCAAAGCGGCAACAGAGAGCGTCACCATCACGCAAGTTCAAACGCCGAGAAAACAACTTCCAGCCAAATCCAAGGAAAATCAAGCCGGAACTGTCGGTCTCCAACTCAACATAAGAAGGAGGTTAAGAACACCCCTGAAGACGAAGAATCAGGCCATCCAGATTACGTTCAGAAACAATGGCAGCAAACGCGGAAGGCAGAAGAATGCGAGCAGCGTTCCGGCCACGGACGCATAGGAGAAAGTCATAGCGCCAAAAACCCTCCTCTGAAGACAAGGAGGAAGGCGTTGACGGTGCACCACGACGGCCGCCACGAGAAGAGCGCGGAGTACGACCACCGCGGCCACGGCGAGCACGGCCGCGGACGGTCATACCTGCACCTCGCTTGGGCCCCGTGAGAGAAGGAAGAGAAAGAGGAGCAAGACGAGCAGAGGTCGAACACTGCTGCTAGACGAAGAAGAAGGGTCTATTTATAGCACAAACCCAAGAGCACACAGAAGCCCAGACGACGGCAGCAATTAATTCAAAGACCAAGCGTGCCGGGCGATTCGAATTCCGAGACAAAGATGCCTTCACACAGGAGGCACCGTACGTTGGACGCGTCAAATCTCGCGCGTCTTCAATGCGCGCATCGGTAACTCAACAGACGGCTGCAGCACGCCACCAAAAGCCATCATTATAACCGGTCATGAACACTTGACAGTTCACAGACAGGGTATCTTTGACGGTCCTCCAGCAAGGAGATCGTTATCCTTACCAAGAAGAGGTAAATTGAAATAGCAGTGCAAAAAGAAAAACGACGCCTGAAAGCACCGTTTTTACTGACTCAAATACATTTTTCAAATATATCTAACTCCCATCGGGAGCATCTCCACTAGAGCTTTGGGTCCTCCCTCACATAAAGAGTAAATATGTGCTTGAGTGGTCACTCGCATTCACAGAGTCCTGAGTGCTCCTTCACTCGAAAGAGAAAATGCGCTCGGGTATTTTATCACCTGAAAGGAAAAGAAAAGACGTGCTCCAGTGATTACTCGCACCCATGAGAGTTTCGGGTGCTCCCTCACCTAGAAGTAAAGACGTTCTCGAGTGATTACTCGCACCCATGAGAGTTTCGGGTGCTCCCTCACCTAGAAGTAAAGACGTGCTCGAGGTATTACTCGCACCCATGAGAGTTTCGGGTGCTCCCTCACCACGACACAAGATAAGCAGACCTGCACTCGCCAGATCGTACGGGCCCAAGAGTATCGGGTGCTCCCTTACCCCAAGAGCGAAGGCGATACTCGCAAAACTCTGAGTACCCAAGCACTCGACGACCTCCGGAGCAAGTACTCCTCTACATTAATCCTTGCCCGAGCACTCGACAAAGCTCCGCAAGTGACCGCTAAAACAACTCACTTGATTGTTTATTCCAAGTGGGTGCATCATCAACTAGGCTCCGCGCCTCAATAAAATACATATTCCTAGAACAGGATACACTGTGCCCAGATGACACGCAAGCTTAGCGTGTAGGTAAGACCCCGCTGCGCAGATCGGTCGGGCTGGGACTTGCCGTAGAGCGATTTTACTCCCAATCTTTTCCATGGGCTTGCATGATAGAAAAAGGCGGGTGGACGCGCCTAGGCTACGAACTTTACTGGCGGCAATTGATCACTGTAAGACCTGCAGCGGCATGACTTTTTCTCGACACCAGTGTTCCAAGCTCATGTCGAGGGACGTGAGTTTGATTGGGCTGCTGCGGTTTTTGCCACTAGCGCAATTCACCAAGGCTTGACCAGTCGACTCCTTGGGCCCTTTCAGCTTATCAATCCCTCGAAACAGGTTTTGTCATGGCCCCAGACTGCCAGCGACCCGCGGTTGAACCGTGCATACATCGAAACGACGGAAGAATGGACTCGAGTCCCTGCGCAACTCTTCGAGTCCCCCAGGCACTCGGGGACTACTAACGAGGGCGTGACCCCACGACTCCTATGGATGGGCCTACCCGGTGTACCCGAAGACAGAAGGCCCACAATGATGCCGCCTGGCTCAGCCTTGGCCCACTAGTGGTACCAACGTACGAGTCCGTGACTCATAAGGAAGGTGCAAACTTGCCGTACGGTACAAGATCAGGGTTAGGAAATCTCCTCTGTAATCTGGGACGGACTCCCCGAGACCTGGCCGACTATATAAAGGCTAGGAGGGGAGACGTCAAAAGGGACCAATACTCAATCTGTAACCCTAGCCTTGTGCACACTAGCCTTGGCCTTCCTGTAATCGCCATCTCCAAGCAATAATATCGAGCAGGAACGTATCCTCCTTTTAGCCGACGAGCTATCGTCCAACCTGTGCCTCTCATGACTAACCCAGGGTCCCTGACCATGGGATTTGCCGGGGTACATTCCCGTCAGATACCCCCATGACTCTTCGCCATGAGGGTACCTGGTTGTCACCACCCTCTGTTAGGTATGTGCGAGGGCTTAGCCTCACTTTGCATCATGTCAAAATTTCAAAAAGAAGTTGAAATGGGGAAGGAAGAAAGCCCAAATGAATTTAATTCAAAAGGCCATTTTAAAAGTTGCTTCCAAAAATCGTTTGAACTTTTTCAAAAGTCCCACAAATGAGGGTGATCACATATCAAGTAAAATGGATTCAATCCCATTCTCTCTGATTTTAAAAAAAACTCCATAAAGGCATTCGAAATTAAATAATAGCCCTATTTGAATTTGAATTCAAATATTTTGAATTTCAAAAAATTTCAAAACTTGGGAGTGACTAGCTACTGGTCATGTAAGTCCATATAAAACTTTTGGGCATTTATAAAACTGCTTTGGTACTTTATTCATAGAAAAACAAAAGCCAGAGAAATAAAAACAGAAAGAAAAATAGAAAGAGGAAAGAAGCCCACTTACCTGGCCTCTGGCCCAGCAGCGAGCTCAGCCCACGAGGGGCACATGCATCTTCTACCTCGGCCAGGAAGGCACGCAGGTCGCCGGCGAGCGTTGTGCGACCGCCAGGCAGCTGCCTGCCTCCCCAGGCCATGTCCTCGCGTCCAGAGACGTCCTGAGGACACCCTCATCCATTCCCCCCTTCCTCGTCACTCTCTCCTCCTCCCTCGTCAGAAAATCGCACCGCCCGAAGGCTCGCCGGAGCACGACCGTGCGCACGTGCGGCCAGTGACCTCCTCGATCCGCGCCACCTTGCCCACCGTCTTCGTCTTAGAGCAACAGATCGCAATCCCAGACTCCCTCAAGGCCGCGCAATCGTCGTCGTCTCCATCTCCGACCGCCATGAGTTGCAGAAGAAATTTGTCGCCGTCGCTGTCTCTTCCGTTGAGCTCGCGGTGAGCTCCTCTTCCTTTCCCCTAACCTCGTGAGGCTCCGCTCGCCCTCTGTGACAATCCGCCATGGGAGCCGAGCTCCGTCGCTGCCATGGTCGACGGCGAGGTTGCTCCCGTGCCTTTCCTTCGAAGGCGAGCTTTCCATCGCATAGCTGGCGTCTCCAGGAGCCCGTCCAGATAGCGCATGGCCAAGATCGAGCCCTGCAGCGCCGTCTTCGTCAAACCCGAGCCACGACCGCCGCAAAGCTCGTCGCCGGCGTGGATTCCGTCCACCCCCGTGGCGCTGCTGTAGCCAGTTGGGCTCGCGCTTGCGTGGGCTTCATCCTGGTGGTCGCGGCTCGCGCTTGCGTGGGCTTCATCGGGTTGCCACCGGCTACTCGCCTCCGGCGAGGTGACATGGACGTGGTTAAGTTAACCACTAACCAGCCCCCTAGCCACTGACACTGGGCCCAGTGCCCTAATTAACCCCTGTTTAATTTAAACTAACCGGGAGAGTTAACTAAGTCACTGACAACATGCTCCCACTGGTCAGACCCCCCCCCCACATCATGCTGACGGAACAGTGACGCTATAAAGGCTTTTCTATTTCAGAATAAATCAAAAAATGCTTTAAACTTTGAAAATCAATAACTAATTAACCATAACTCCAAATTAAACATATAATATATGAAAAATTATCAGAAAAATGCAAGGATTCTGAATATGCACTTTTTTACATGTTAGACCAATTTAAAATGAGTGAACAGTGGCAATTTTATATATGAACCCTTTTAAATTGAAATGTGGAGTTTGAATTTGCAACTCAATTGCAATACGCTTCATTTAAATGGAATTGGCAACACATCAACACCCCTTACACCATGTTATAACATTTGGTCATGTGCTTGAGCATTGCATTCATATTGATTGTTCCTTTTCCTCTTTTCTTGCTATCGATAGAGGGGGAACCGGAACCGGAGGTCACTCCTGAAGCAGAAGACTGTCAGTACAATCCCCGTCAGCAAGGCAAGCAGACCCGTTTGATCATGTCGATAAAAACCCATTTCCCTTTCATTCTCCCTTATGCATTGTTTAGGATGTTTACCATGATACGTTTCTACCGCATAGTTGAACCCATTCCTTTGCATGACCTATCATTTTGTCATAGTAGTAAGCAAACCACAATCCTAGAAGATGTAGGAGTTGATTGATATCATGTGGACCCTGCAACTGTTACTGTTTATTGCATGCTTAGAGTGATACAATGTGGATACTATTATGTCAGTCGGGATGTAGTGATCATGATGATGATGGTGGAAATGTGTAGGTGAATTTAACCTAAACAAGGTGAACGATGAGAGGTTGTGTAGGATTTCACAGTGGGTTGTCTCGTTGAACACTGCCTTAAGCCCGAGTTCTCGTGTGGTGATCCAAGACAAAGAGTACTACCACATGTTGGGAAAACAGATCCCCACTCAACCTACTAACTCACCCCTTCTCGGTTCTTGGAGTTGCAGTAGTTCGATGTTCTGGTAGGTTTGTGGCATGGCTTGCGAGTGAGTGAACGGCCCAACCGGGACCGGCTTGGGGCCTTGTGCATATCGTCTAGGACCACATCGGTAAACCGGCCGGGTTCACGATTGTGGAAACCATCCCAGAGAGGTGTCTCCATGGAACTTGAGTTGGCTATGAGGTAAAAAGTTGTGGAAATTATCCTCGCCGACACCCGCTTGAAGGGTGACGAGATCCTGGCGGTAACTGATAGTTCAATGTGTGTAGAAGTACACCCCTACAGGGTTAACAAAACTATTCGAATAGCCGCGTCCGCGGTCATGGACTACTTGGAAAGTTGTGCTTGATTATTAGACAACTTCAACGGTTACTCTAATACTTGCCAAGATAAGTTTGAGTGCTATGGTTTGGTTCTCGTGGGAAGTCGAGGAAGGATCCATAGTGGTGTAATTGTTTGGGATACTTGGATAGTTGGACTCGAGTACGCTCCTTACCTCATTCTGGTAATCGTAGTTCAGGATTAGCCAAGTCAAAGCTGGCACTTCTGCATAACAAACCCCACCTCCTTTACCTTGATACCTGAGCATGACTAGAATAGTTCTGATGTAAGTGTAACGCCCCGACTACTCCCAACCGGTTAACCACCGAGTCCATGGTCGATGCGCCTGGGATCCAGACTGCCCTGACAAAACAACACTAGTCTTTTCTGCACACTTTGTCCTCACTCGTGCGCACCCGGGATCAACTTCTCGGTCAGTCACCCATCCCAAGACTACTCCAAGCCAAGCACGCTTAACCTGGTAGTTCTTTCCCGATGGAGTCCCGAAAAAGAAGGTGCACCTTGTTGATATGAGTAGTCTATTATTCCTATTGAGATCTTGGGATGTTACATACACCACCCCTCAAAGGAACCGACGTCCCCGTTGGCCTAGCAGGAAAGTTCCCCTTTGGCACACGTTTGTGTGCGCCAGTTGCAGGCATCCAACATGTACCCCATGTAAGCCTCACCGACTGACACACACACCGTGTAACCGCGAGGGTCGGCTCTGATACCAGTTGTAACGCCCCGACCACTCCCAACCGGTTAACCACCGATTCCATGGTCGATGCGCCTGGGATCCAGACTGTCCTCACAAACCAACACTAGACTTTTCTGCACACTTTGTCCTCACTCGTGCGCACCCGGGATCAACTTCCCGGTCGGTCACCCATCCCAAGACTACTCCAAGCCAAGCACGCTTAACCTGGTAGTTATTTCCCAATGGGCTTCCAAAAAAGAAGGTGCACCTTGTTGATATGAGTAGTCTATTATTCCTATTGAGATCTTGGGTTGTTATAGTAAGTCTTTCTGAGTACGACTTTATACTCATGTTTTCCTATTTATGTTTTTAGATGAAACCACTAACCCCGATGGTGGCTTCTTCCGGGAGCTCGACGTGGACTAAGCTAGTGTAGTTCCAGACAGCATTCTGGTCCCTCGTGGAAGGGCTTGTATATTGAATAAGGCGTCTCTAAGCCATTTGTTAAACTTGTCTGTACTCAGACCTAAGTTGCTTCCGTTGTTTGATGTAATGTTGGATCACAGTCATGTGATTTCTTTGTGTACTCTATATGTAAGTCAATAAAGATATATACTTTGTAGAGTTCATGTGATGAGTACCTGCTGTTTACACTGGACATGTATGATGCGTGTATGATTATAACGTACATGTCTTAGTGTGGGGTTCGATAGCTTAGTTGTCCTCTCGCCGGCGGTCTTTCTTACAGCCAGGTGGCTCTGAGTTGTGCGCATCTTGGAGCATCGCGATGCGATTGCACGTAATCCCGTTACGTGGCAAACTTGGTTGTACGATCGAGCTCGCACAAGACCTCGACTAAGTGATCGGGCCGGAGTTGTTTATGTAAATGCTATAGTTCAATTGACAATATGGTTGAGGCGACTTGTCTATGAGTATGGGATTTCACCACCCATAAGCATTTAGACTTGTGAGCGGACGATGAGGACCCATTTCAGTTGATCATCCGGGCCTGAATGGGATTCCCCTCACGTTCGAGCTTTTCGAGAGTGTCTTGTACTTGGCCTTGTCTTCTTAGACAAGTGGGTATGGCTCTCGGCTCACCATATGATTGAATTGTGTCTATAATTACTTATGCATATTTCGGGTCCCGACACTGGTGCGTGTCAAGACTGGTGGCCCACTAGAAGCTTCGGAAGGCCAAGGATTAGCCCACCCGAAGCACCGGTGACTGCACCGACATGGAGTCCAAACCGACATGGATTCCAAGACTTAGTCGTCAAGACTAGATAGATTAGGCAATTCTCTATGTAAACCTAGACGAACTCCTTGAAACCTAGACTAGTATATCAAGACTGGGAGAGGGGGCGTCTAGGGCAATCCAATATTCATCACAATACCTCTGGCTAGATCCATCTCGCTGGATACGCCAATGTAATCACCTCCACCATATAATACATCGAGCAGGAAGTAGGGGTTTTACCGATCAAGGGCCCTGAACATGGGTAATCCAATTCTCCGGTTAGCCGACGAGATCGCCAACCTTGCACTCCTTCTTCTACGATCAAACCCGGGGTACCTAACCATGGGATTTGCTGAGGCCGATCCTCGTCAATAGCTCTGTTTTGCAGAAATCCATATTGATTTATATGCACAAGTTTGAGGATAACAGTCTGCAGTCTGTTTTCCAGGAGCTTGGTCAGTATTTTCAATATGGAATTAAGCAGGGAGATTAGTCTGAAGTCATTAGCACAACGGGGGTTGGCAATCTTAGGGATGAGAGTAATATAAGAGGAATTAATACTCTCCAGAGAGACAGTGCCAGCATAAAAATCTTGAATCAGCTGCAAGATTTTAGTGCCAATGATATCCCAACAATTCTTAATGAATTCATTATTGAATCCATAAGGTCCAGGAGATTTACCATTTGGAAAATCCTTAATGACAGCCTCAACTTCAGCAATGGTGACAGGGACCTACAGTTGGTGAAGAATCTAAGGATTACAGGCTTGTGCATATAGATTTGTGAGATCAAAATACATATTTACCCAAGTGGATTGCCCCGTTCTTTTTTGAAACTATTCCAAAGAATAGAAACCTTGCCCTCATGGTCAGAAATATCCACTTGAGTGCTATCCTGAAGAACTACAAATAAAATTGCTTTTGTGATTGATTGTGGCTTTGGCATGGAAGAAATCAGAGCTCTCATCACACAGCTTGACCCACTTGATTTTTCCTCTTTGTTTTCAATATATTTTATGGTTGTTGAGCAGATCCAGAAGTTGCTCCTTAAGTAATATTCGACAATTACACTCAAAAATAGAAATATCTCTGAAGTCGTAAGGGAAATTCAGCCGAAAGAGAAAGTCATTGATTCTTGCAATTTCAATTTTCATGCAAGGAAGGGTTTTAGCCCAAAGTTTGAGAGCTCTCCTCACATTCTTGAGTTTTGCATTGATTCTTTTAGCAGAGTCACAATACCCAACAGGGATATTCCAAGCTGACTGAATAACGGATTTGAAGCTGGAGTGCTTCAACCGATGATTCTCAAATCTGAAGATCTTGGATTTATGAATTTTGGAGTCAATTTTGATAATACAGGGAAAGTGATCGGAAATTGGTTTTCCCAGAGGGAGGGAAACAGTGGCAGGGTATTAATTAGTCTAGGAAGCAGATGTAAAAAACCAATCAAGCTTTTCTAGGAGAGGCCTTTCTTGCATATTACTCCAGGTAAACTGTCTGCACTACAGTGGCAACTCAATTAACCCAAGGTTACCAATAGCCTCATTGAACAACAACATATCATTTATGTTCCCTCCAGGTTTGTTCCTGTAATCAGGTGATCTAATGAAATTAAAATCCCCCATGATGATCCAATCAATGTCATCAGGCATGTCAATGTTTTTAAACCATTGGATGAATTCATCTTTTTCTTCCTAGAGGCAGGGACCATAAATGTTTGTTAGGATCCAGGTTTTATTAGATAGCCTTTTTGTGAATTGCAGCGATAAGGAGAATTTTTGGAAAGAGCAATTTCCCCTCAAGAATTGAATCGCTCCATGCAGTCAAAATCCCTAGAGGCCCCAATGGAGGGTAAAAACTCAAACTTAGAGATCCTTTTTGGGAAAAAGTTTCTCAGATACTGGAGATCAAACTCGTCTCTCTTAGTTTCCTGTATGCATAGCACTGCACAAGCACTTTCCTCTATATTTTGACTGATAGCATTCCATTTGTCCTTGGAGTTAATACCTCTACCATTCCAGTTAAGTATATTCCAAGATCTGTTACTATTCATTAAAGCAAGAGCAAGGAGACCAAATAGAATAGGGGACACTCCCATTCCATCTGACATGCCAGTGCAAGACACGCAAGCAAACACACCACACACTGAATAGCAGCCAAGGAATTTCCTCAAATGTACATCAACCAGAAATATAAGATTGCGTAGGTCCCATAGGAATATTACATTGCAGTCTGCTATATAATCCCTCCGATCCATAATAAGTGTCGTTCATTTTGTACTAAACTAGTACAAAATTTGTACTAGATGAGGGACACTTATTATGGATCAAAGGGAGTAACTTATTCCAAATAACAAGTTTTCTTAAAAGCATTACATAACCTCCACCCACATACTTTCCAGGGGTTGTACTAATCATCAAGGGGTAGATGAGGATTTCTTCTCCTTGGCCTTGGTAACCTTGGCCACCTCCTCCTTGGCCTTCTTCTTAGGCCTCTTAGAAAGCTTCTCCTCAAGCTCTTTATCTTCCATCTTACCAAAGGAAGCAGACAAGTTTTTTACAATCTTGTTTTGCAATTTAGGGGGAGTGGCATTACAGGGCAGACAATTAATATCAGGGCATGTTTTTTTCCTAAATCCCTCATTGATAATTCTTATTCTATCACTTCTTCTTACCTCAGATTCCAGTACGGCAGTCGGGTAGCCTTCCCCTTTTTCTTGGAAATTGTGCCTTGAGGGCCTTTTCCTTGATCTGGGGCATTCAAGGTGACCTAATCATTCTCCTTATCATCCCGCAGCATGTCAACATCACACTTGTCAGCAGATTTGAAATCAGGGGCCTGAGAAACAGGGAATTTTTTAGGGAGTTCAAAAATGAAATGCTCCTCATTATCATTTTCAGCAATCATATTCCAGAGAGAGGATTTTTGCAGTTTTAGAGCACCATCAAACTGTTTTGGACAAATTATTAAGTGGGCCACAAAATAAAACCAACTTACATGACCTTTGCTAACTGTGCACCCTCAGACTCCTTTGGTGCAAAATACATCTTCCAAACCACCATGCCTTCAGGGGATAAACAAATATTCTTAAAAGGTCCACAAGTAGCACAAAGATCATTAGTGGAGGCACTAGCAGCAGAAACACAAAAAAATTCTAAAGTTTCATTGAATAAGGAAAATTCCGTTTCCATTGTGAGACTCAGATTGGTAGCATCATTTAATTCTAGAGGTGCAGAAATGTTAGAACTACTAGCTGGCATATGTAAAGATGAAGGGGTTCAATGGAGCTGAGAGTAAAAGTGGGAGAAAGCTCACCCTCATGGAGAGGCAAAGCAGGTTCAACAGTAACTGGACCTTGGGGGATAGCAGGCTGGAACTGGTTCAATATCAGAGCATGTGCAGTGGAGCTCTGACAAGCATTATATGCAGGTTCATGGCAAAGGATATAGTGGTAGAAAAGCAAAAAAAGTAAAACGGTAAAGGTAAAGTAACTTTGTAACCAGCAGGATTAGAACATTGTAGGCTAGGGGATGGATGGTTGGGCGCTGCATGGATGAGAGATAACATGTAATTAACTTGGGACAAGACACACAGAAAAGTAATGATCATCTAGGCATATATCAAACATTAGGCATGTACCCCAAAGGTAGTTGTACGTGCTTGCAATAAGAACTTGCACAACATCTTTTGTCCTACCATCCCACTACAAACGGGGCAAAAATAAACTTATGGAGATTAAGGTCCTCTTGTCAAAGAGCACCGGAACAAATCATTAACAATCAATGGATACATGGAATCCTCAAATTATAGTCCATCCCCTTTGGTGTCCCAAGTTGTCACCATTAGGATCGTCGGTTCCAGACTATAACAGGTGTGCATACTACTCATAGATAGGATCAAGAACACAAATATATTCATGAAAACACAAAGAGTTCAGATCTGAAATCATGGCACTCGGGCCCAAAGTGACAAGCCTTAAGAATAATAAGTAGTAGCAAAGATGATAAACACCATAGTAGATGATAGGCAACATGCCCCCAACAATCTGATAAACAATTAAATGATCTAACTCATCCAATCCCTACCATCCTCTTTGCCTACAGCAGGGAATTACTCACACATGTATGCAGAAGTCATGGAAGGGTGATGGAGTGGCGATGGTGATGATGATGGCGATGATTCCCCCTCACCGGAGGCCAAAGCAGCCTCCAGATTAGCTCTCTCGGAGAAGAACAAAGGGTGGCGGAGGCTCCGCGACGAGAATTGGCAAAACGACTTCTGATCTGGGATTTTCTCGTCAGTGGTAAAAATAGGAGTCCAGGTAGGGCACCAGAGGGGGTGGGACCCACCCAGGCGCCCCCCTGGCGTGGCCAGGGGCCTGGCCGCGCCACCTGGCCGCCTGGTCCAGGGGCAGCCCCCTCTGGCCCCTCTTCTGATAGATGGTTCCTCGCGGTGCGTGGATTTTCTATATTTTTTACAGGAATTTTCTGGGACACCTAAAAATCCATTTTCCTGCACACAAGAAAACCGTACAGGCAACTCTGCTGAAAACAGCGTTAGTCCGGGTTAGTTTCATTCAAATCATGAAAGGATGAGGCCAAAACAATAGCAAAAGTGTTTGCAAAAGTCGATACGTTTGAGACGTATCAGGTGCCTCCCCAGGAGCAATACCAAGGTCCTCCACTTCCAGGTTAGGTGCCAGTACTACAGCATCCATTATATCAAGGATTTTTCTCCAGAATGAAAGGGACTTCATGAGCAAAGAAATCAACATCACCCTCAATGTTACCCATCTACATTTCCACTTGTTCATTCTAACCATCTTCATCTTCAACACCATAAGCAAGTTGAATGTTCACTAGGCCCAGGCCCCCAAGCACAAGAGGGGTAGGAATCATAGGGGAGAAATGATCTTCATGATCCAAAGGAGCAGCAGTATTAACAATTTGGTTAAAGGACCCTCCAAAACCAACTGAAGTGATATCACTTAATCCTTCAACAACGACAACAACAGGATTGATTTCAGGGTGGATGTGACTGTTATTCCGAGGGACCTGCAGATCCCAGTGTCTATCATCATCCTCATCATCATCAAGTCCATTGTTCTGGGGAATATCATTCATGGCATTAACATGAAAACCTGGAAAATCAATATTATCCAATGGAAAGGGGGTGAGGGTGAACTCCAGGGGGGAGGATCCTCATCCGCAGGTCCTCCTTCCAGAAGCTCTTGCTATAGAATTTAAGCTTAGGATGACCAACCATGCTCCTCAAAATTCTCCCCTTCACTCCACCTTATGCTCTTAGGAATTTCATCCAGGTCTGTAACCCTCACATTAGTAATAACCCTGCCTTTGTAAGCTTCATTATTTTCCCAACTAATCAGCCTACAAACTTACTGACACCCACGGAAAGATCATCTAAATTTATAAAATCAAAGGGGACACCAATCATAAAGATCCAGCATATGAGATTGAAATTAACTCTTCTCCAATTTCTACCCTCATTGTGTTTGCTGAAAGTGAGATAAACATCACCAAAAACACGGGGGCTCTGGTGAACTAACCAATCCCTATCTCTGACATGCCGAAGCCAGAAATAAGCTTTCCCAAATGAGGAGGATGTTGAGTGGAATGTGGTCCACCACTGTGGTGCTTCTCCGACTGGTGATCATCGGAATACTCAGGTGGCCATGCTTGCTTGCGATCAGAGGCTGTCTATGTTCAGCGACTTTCAAATTTGAATGAGCATTTAATACCTGAGTCTTCAATGAGTATTATGGTCCCTAATGAAGAGACTAATGCTCACCAGAGCAATCATGGGATGGAATCCGATGAAGATGCACCTGGCTCGCAAGCCTTCACTTATTTTTCATGTGGAGACTTTGGGCACGCTGCCCGTGCATGTCTGAATCCAAGACTTACTGGATTACTACCGCACCTTAAATTCGACACGTTTTGCTGCCCACCTAGAGGTGCTTGGGGCCCAGGCATGGTTGAAGACTGGTTCAGGGCAATCGTCCAGCCCCACCGGTGAGATGATGCTCCAATTTTAGGGAGCTAAAAGAGGGGTTTTACCTAACTTCCAGCCGAGACGTGAGCTTGCCTCTTCGGCTCCTTTCATTTCTAGCCCTGCCGTCGCATCCTATTTCTCCTCGGTGTTGCCTGTGGAGAGCAACTCGCAAGCAATGGCCAACATCCCCATCGGCCCAGCGCCCTTTGTCCCTCAAGGGCAAGAGATACTGCATGTCCCTGGCCGCAATGGCATCTCCAGGGTTGTTCTCCCCCACCGTGCGAGGAAGCATGAAGACTAGGACATTGTCAACATCAACCCCCGCCCTGCTGAGGTACATTTCCCCATATTTAGAGATGTTCTTGAGGAGTTCTTTGAGAATGAGGTCCATCTAGATTTGCGTGATATTCATAAATTTGTGAAGGTTTCAGAGATGTCCTGAATCATCTACCCCAAGTATGAATTGGACAGACTCGAGAAGTTTGTTTCAGACTCGAGAATTGGACAGACTTCTTGCATTTACTTATGTACTTACATTCATGCAATTTTAGCTTTGATGTTTTACCTCGACATGTTTAGTTTCGGTTTAGCTTTGATGCCATGTTCCTTGTTGCTTCTACTTCGAACTGCTAGTATTCCGATGTTACTTAGTTTCACTTCGAGGTTTCAAATAAATTATGTAGTGATCATTCACCCCCTCCCCTCTAATCACATTCCTGCGCTTTCACTCATCTTGTACGAGTGTTTAGAAACTGGCTCCGTGTCTGACTCTAACTCGATTAAAAATTCAATGGCTCAAACAGGTGGTATACCTGGAAACTCCTTCGGGAAGGCATCCGGAAATTCGCACACACTCCTGACTTCATCAAGCAAAGGTGCCACTCCTGCATTCACCGCATTGAGATACACCGAACCTGTGCCAACTGCGTACATCACACGTGAGCCTGACTCGTGTCTCAACTTCACGGATCTCGAGGGACAATCAATGAAGACTTTGTACTACACAAGCCAGTCCATGGCCAAGATGATATCTATAATGTAACGGCGCAACACAACCAAGGATGTTGAAAAGGAAACACCCTGAATACGGATCTCCACATCCTGAACACTCCCTGAGGATTCTATCCTGGATCCTGGAGAAGATATCAATAGAAGACTAGGCAACCTCTCTCTTTGAAGATCAAGTGACAGAGAAAAGGCAATGGATATTAATTAATGGGAAGCTTCAGAATCGAACATTACGGTCGCAGGAATTGAACTAGCAAGCAACCTACCAAGCACAATCTCTGAAGACTGCTGAGCATCTGCCAACATCACGCTGTTGACTTGAGTTGAACGCGGTTGATCCCTCGCCATCGCGGTGGTTTAAGTAGAGTGAGGTGGGGTGATGGAAACTAAGCCTTGGGAGCATTGGTGCACTTGTCGGAGTAGTGCCCCGGAACGCCACATTTGTAGAAAGTGATAACTCTCTTCATCGGGGGGTGTTGTCCGGCTGGCCTCTCGTGAGGTGGAAGGTAGAGAGGCGCATGCTGGACTGGGATGGGTGGGCGGAAAAAGAACGAGCATGCGCTCCCCTTGGCTGAAACTGCTGCCTCTGAACTAGTGCCTCTGGAATTCCATGTGTTCTTCTTATTGTGAATCATGGTTGCTAAAGTGTACTTTCTCTGACGCTTCCTCTCCGTGTCCACCTCTTGACAGATAGTTGCATCAACGAACTCTGAGAATAGCGCGGGCTTGCACTGAGTGAGGGCGTACTTGAGCTCCGCACTGAGCCCCTTGTGAAATCCTGCCATCCTCTTAGCCTCCGTCGAGACCTCCTCTGGAGCATACCTGGCGAGCCTCACGAAGTCCAGGTTGTACTCCTCAATTGTCCTATAACCCTATCTCGGCCCCAAGAACTCCTATTTCTCTTCCTATCCATCACACCACTAGGGATGTGTGAAGCTCAGATGTCTCTGACGAAGTCGTGCCACGTGACCACAGCACCCTCTTTGTTCGCTCTGTAAGTGGAGTGCCAACTAGCTGGCGCTCCCAAGAACTAGAACACAGCAAAAGTAATGCAATCCTCGGGCCTGACATGGTTGGCATTGAAGTGCTTCCTGATCTCTGCAAGCCAATCATCGGCCTTGAGTGGGTCCTTTGCCTCCGAGAACCTGGGTGGGCCAATGCTGAGAAATTGCGCAAGCGTCGAAAACTGAGGGTGCTCATTCCTCTGCCTGAACTGAGTATGAAGAAACTACATGATCGCAGTTGTTCCCTGAGAAACTGCGGCCATAGACTTCCCAAGAAGTTGGTTCTCCGGTGGAGGATTCCTTCCAACCATCGTGTAGACAGGAACATTCATAAGAACAAGTCGAAACTGAAGAATCCATATTGAAGAAAGTATGAAAACAAAACTTCCTCACGAGCTGTGAATAAGCTGAAAGTTGAAGAAACCAACACGGGTACCCGAAAGGTCAGAAAACTAGGTGTTACTGGAATTCCTAAAGCGAGATTATCCGAGTCGAAATAATAATTTGCTAGCGAGCAAACAACAATATATACGACTGGTTGGAGGCCTGGACGTTGATACCCAACTGAGAGGCCCATAGAAAGAACGACTGTAGGGGGATTTAACATCCATGAATTGGATGTTAACCGTCCCTGTATAGAAGTTTCACCTAGGTCGTGCCATGATCGATGTAGAGAATCAAAACCCAAGTGGCGTCCGAGCATTCTCAACGTATGTAACACCCTCAGTGTCATGTAACAGTAATCACTTTTGCTAATGACAATTACTGTTTCTAATCTTGCCTTGATCATCTTTGCATTTGAACATTTCAAAATCCCCTTTGGTTGATATTAAAAACAATGTCGTAAATAAAACCTTTTCCAAAAATTGTGCAACCATTTTTGTTAAATGCCTAAAAGTCAGTGGACCATGTTAGAACAACAATGAGAATTTATATAATGTTTAAATAAATTAAAGAAATCATAACAGTAGCTAATCAGTAGCATTTAACCCCTTTTATATATAACAAAAATCCAAATGAATTTACTTTGCCCCCAAACTTTTTGTGGCACTCTAGTAATGTGCAACAATAATATTAGGACCAGTTCCATATTTTACAAAAATCGGAAGCTACCAAAACAATTTACAAACATAAAAGAATAAAGAAAAAGAAAACAAGAAAACGGAAAAGGTTATCCCATGCACTGGGCGAAGCCCACACAGAGCCCACTCCCCCTCTTCTTCTCCCTCCTCACTGTTCACCCCCGGTCAACATGTCATCGACGAGCCTGCCATCCCCGCCGCGCCGCTATAGTGAGCCCTCTGAGTGGATAAGAACGAGCTAGTATCGTGGAGAAACCCTAGATCTTTTACCCCTCGCGCCTCGCTCGCCTTCTTCCTCCTCGCGTACGACCGAGCCGCCATGGTCGCCACCTCGTGAGTTCGGGCGGCCAATGTCGTTCCCTGGACAAGGCAAGGTGTCCGGCCGCTCCGCCATCGACGTCCGCGCAGACCTGCAACACTCCACGACCCCGGAGCCCCCGCAGCCTGCGAATCGAGCCCGTCTTCAACCTTTGGCCTGCCGGCGAACTCCGTCGATTCCGGAGGGTCGCACGTCCTCCTCGTGCCCACTGCCATCCCCTATGCCTCTCTGGTGAGGTCCAGCCGTTTTCCACATGTTCCCGCTCGCCCCCTCGTCCCCTAGCTAGCTTCCCCCTTTGTCGTTCTCCGGTCGCCGCCATGGCTGCCATAGCAGCGCTCCTAAGCCCCCTGGCTCAAACTGGTCAACACAGCGCACTCCTAGTGATCTGTAGGTTTGGTTTGGCTAGAGGAATCACATGATTTCGCGGCGTGTTGTCAACTGCAACTTGTGCCGAACACCACCACCGCCTTTGTTGGTTGTGCCCTCCCGTACGGCCATCCCAGCCGCTGCAACCATTCCCCATCGACGCGGCTCGATGTGCCCGTTCGAACAAGCCCAAGCCCAGGTTCTCTCGTCGCCGGAGTCGTCTGCATGGCCACCGCCGGCGTCGCTGCCTCGCCGGCGAGGACGCACTGACGTGGGTGTCATTAGCCACGGCTAATTCCCCCCCCCCCCCCCCCCCGTGTGTATTACATGCGGGCCTAGCCCCTCTTAACTTACCACTGTTATAATTAACCAAAGATAACACCCTGGCTCAATGAAAAGTGGGCCCTAGGCCATTTTCTAATTCACTGGTTTAATTAAAATGCTAAATAAAATACAGTCAATGACATGTGGGCCATCTTTACTGTTTAGTCAAATAAAATAGATTTAACTAGGCACTGTCTATCACATGTAGGTCCCACCTATCAGTGCACTGTTCTGGATAAAGACATGGATAATTTTGATTTAATAATAATAAATAAAATCCAGAGATTTGATTAAAATGATTAAACTTTGAAATTCAATATCTTTTAAACCGTAACTCACATGGAAAAAACTTTATACATGAAAGTTGATCAGAAAAATACAACGAATAAGAGTACGCTATTCATACGCCCACCACAACCCTCTAACATATCGAACATGGATCCTTCCCCCTCCAGATCGTCTGCCGATAATCACTCAGAGCTGGCAGTTCATCCCCGGATGAATTCCCGCTCCGAGCAGAACACTTTGTACTGCGTTAGAACACTGTTAACGTTGCATCTGTCATGCCATGCATATGTTTGCATATGATTGATTTGTATTTACTGTTTCTCCCTCGCCCCCTTATTCTCTGTTAGACCCCGAGACTGTCATCGCCGACTACACCGCTGCTGAGTACGACTACTGCGTCGACGAACGTACCCCTACTGTCGAGCTTCCAGGCAAGCAGTGCCCCATCACCTCTCCCGTTAATCGCCTATCTGTCGACATTTACCTAATTGCACTAGGAATTGATGCTGCTACGTTGCTTACCTATTCAACTGCATAGCCTGTCATTGTCGCCCCTTGATGTACCTTCCGTTAATCTATGTTGCCTACTATATATATATTATATTCAGCAGTTAGCCCTGCGCATTGTTAGTCGACTAGGATTAGATAGTGGGTCGTGATCACTCTAGGGAGTGAACGCGGATACAACTTACTTTACTGCAACTACAACGTTGTCGAGAGGACACCGCTAAAGGCCCCTACCACAGCTCTACCGAATCACATCAAGTGTGAGACATCGAGGAGTAATCCTCGTACTCCATTCGTTGTCGACTCTGTAGTGCCGCCCTAGGGTCCTGTACTACGGTGGTCCTGAAAGGTAAGTAGTCGGGTGACCCAACGGTGCCCGCGGGTGATATTGCGACGGGACGACAGGGAGGGAATACTGATGTACTGGTGGGCTTGGACCCTGATCGTTGTCCGCGAGAATTACCAAACCAAGAAAGTCGAGCTCTTCCAAGAGTACACGCGAGATAAGGTAAGGAGTCGGTTCACCTTTTCAGTAACTGCGTTCTTTGACGGGACCGGACGACATGGCAGGCCCCAGTGAGCGGTGGTCCTGGCTGTTGTTCGTTGTCCGTTGTGTTGACTAGTCGGGACAACGATAACGGTTGCCTGCGATATAATAATAAAATGCTAATTGGTTCGGGCGGATGACTTGAGTATCCACTGGCTTATACGCGCTACCTCCACGTGGGATTTCGGTGTGGGCCTTCTGCGGCGTACATTCTATCAAAAGCTCTTCAGACTTTAGCAATACCGCGGGCTGATTTCCGGGATTGTACCGCCTACTCCGGTAGTGGTAGGTGGGTCTGCTTCACCAGCCAGTCACGTATCGTGCAGGAGTGCGTCAGGGCAAGGGTCCTAAGTCCCTGCGTACTTAGAATTTAGACCGGCGGATGGCCTTTCTGTTGAGCCAAGGTGGGACTACGTTGTGTCGGATAGCCTCGCTGGGGTGTTCCCTAACAAGGTGTACGCCACCCTGGAGATCCGAGCGTGTAGGTAACAGTAGTGCAACCCCTGCAGGGAAGATAATCTATTCGAATAGTCGTGTCCACGGTAACAAAACGCTTTATGTTGAAGCCAGATCCTACTACAAACTATTACTATTAAACTGTTGGTTCCAGTTTTTCTTCCTCGCAGGGAGGTCGAGGAAGATACCTCAGAGGCATTGATATTTATTACAACTTACTATTATACAATGCTGCAGCAACTTCTACTGCATTGTTACTTTATGCTTTATATGTAACTGTTGGATGTTCTCTTCTTGTGCTGCAAGAATCGTCGGAAGATGCTAGTTTTCGATAGGCCAAGCTCATTCCCTCTTACCCTGGTACTTCTATCTTGCAGTCCACTATATAGCCTCTCCTTCCATGCTGATACCATTGCATAAATGCTTAGTAGTCTGGGTTTAAGTGTCGCTGAGTATGCTAGATACTCACCCTTGCTTTATTTCCCCCTTTTGTTTTATATACCCAGATTGGTGCAATCAGACATCGGAGCCCAGGAGCAGGAGTACCCCAGAGGCGTCTACTACGACGTCGAGTTCCCCGTTGACTAGGAGTAGTTTGGAGGTTCCCAGGCAGGAGGCCCTGCCTTTTCGATCTGTTGTTATTTGTGCTAGCCTTCTTAAGGTAAAACTTGACTAACTATGTTTGTACTCAGATATTATGGATTGTATAACTTATGTATTCGGATCCTCGTGATCCCTGGTTTGTAACTTAAATATTGATCTTATTTGTGTCTAATGTTGTGCTGTGATATTATACCGTGGCACCCTGATCTCAGTCGTGTACCCTGCGTGTATGATTACTGTACACGGCTTGATTTTAGGGGCGTCACAACGTACGTCAATCCTTCTCGTCGCTAGCAAAAAATTATAGGGACGTTGAAGTCTCATTTAACTGAGAACCTAGTTTTCATTGAATAAGATGAGTTGCACAGAAAAACCATCGTTTCGCTTCCTAAAAGAGGGAGGGTGTGTGGGTAAGAATAAAAATAAACAGTTCCTACTCTTCGATGTTTCCTTAGAAACTACGTACAAAATATTTACTAGACTCGACTTCGGTCAACAAAGGTTTCTATGGTCCGTCCTGCTCTGATACCAAGTTGTAAGGCCCGCGATGTGGTACCATCTCCAAGTTGGAACTTTTGCTCCAACTTCGAAGATGGAAGCGCATAACGTACCACCTACTCACGACCAAGGCAATCAGTCGCTGCAAGATTCTTAACAATATACATGAACAACTAAATAAAGATAATGTAGTTCTCAGGCATACATCAACGAAGATATGTTCTTACACCATCCAGAGGCCAACCCCATCATTACATCATAATAGGGATGAAAATGGAGTGGAAACTTTTCGCTTTTCCAGGGAAAAATGAAAATGGAGAGGAAAAATGAAAGTGGAAATGGAAATTTGCAAAACGAAAGTGGAAACGGAATTTTTTATATGAAAACGGAACAGCGTTTTCCGGTGGAACATGAGTGAAAACGGAATATTCTGTTTCATTAATATAGAACTTCCCGTTTTGCATGGTGAACATTTTCCTTGTTGAGCTGAAGTGTTTACTACTATTCGAGTTATCAATTATGTAGACTGGGAAGTGCGAATTTTTTCTAGTCTAATACAGTATGTCACTAGTATGAGCACTATGGTGATCTGATTTACCATGTTTGTTATCAATTGAACATCTTTGTTGGTTTTGATGTGTTTTTTCTATGGTTGAATGGGTTTTTAGTTCCGATGAACATCCGCTTTCGTCTCCGTGTCCGTACCGCATTCGCTCCATTTTTTGTTTCCGCTAGTATTTGTTGCCGTATTTGTTTTCGAGGTTTTCATATTCGTTTCCGCTTTCGGAAAAAAATAAAATTAAAACAAATTTGGTAGCACCCTGTTCCGTCCGTTTCCGCTTCGTTTTCATCCCTACATCATAACATCGTAAGCATGGAAATCGTCTGGTTACAAACAAGAAAATAATGGCCGGGAGGGGATTGCAAAAGTAAACGCTCACCCGGCGGATCAATGAAAGCCCAACCGCAAAACCTAACCTATGAAGTCTTCGTTCGTCGTCCTTAGGCAGGAACTCCACGAAGTAGCGTCCAGAAGCAGGGTCCACATACACATCTGAAGTCCAACATATATACAATAAGTAACTTCTCACGATATGATGAAGGGTAATGGTGAGGTTGCTGTCGCATTAGCAATATATGTGAGTGGCTAACGTACTATTTAGAGTTAAGGTGAAAACCAAGAATACGTTGATGTTCGAATCATAAGTCACTATCCACCTACTTACACAACCATAACACCTAATCTTATCATCCCTTCATCGCTCCGAACATTGGAAATTTTAGCATTTAAATTGATGTTATTCTATAAACAAGACGTAGGTTATGAGATGTCCATAACCATGGACACGGCTTTTCAAAAGATTTAACCCTGGAGGTGTATCAACTGTCCATTATAAGCTACACACATACGTCTGCTCCATTTGATGGGTGATGCGCCTGAAGTTTCGAAACGTCAAGCACCTGTAACTAACAACACACAATTTCGGATGGCTCCTAATAAGTTGACATCCAATGCAAGAGTTGGCCATGCTCTCGTATTGGTCTCTATCGTATGACTCATGTTTGGTTACTAGAACACATCATCATGCTCGTGTGCCATTTTTGGCCAACAAGACATACCATACCACTGGACCGGTTTGTTTTAAGTCTTTTGGGTCACACAAAAGGTTTTCAAATGGTAAACCAGCTTAGACAACCACTATAATTGTTTAAAGCTAGGTAGGTAAAACAAGGAAACGCCATAGAATTTCACACACAGTTAGGCAAGCTCAATCAAAGAACCAATACCCATAACTCGGATTTTAGGTGACTCGAACGGAACAAAACACCAAAGCGGGAAACCCTAGTATCCCATCCTTCATCAGATATAAGTTAACATCATAATAATAATAATAGCAACCAACTTATAGATGTAACATGATAATCAACCAAGGTAGTGCTAGTTTCTAAAATTGTCTGAAATCAGTCCGGGTGAGCATGATCCTGACCGAATACAAGCAAGAGATGATACATACAGGAAACAATTAAAAACCATTTTGTTACATTAATTTGTGAAATTTACAGAAATCAGTCAAGGGTATTGTTCAGATAAATACAATGAAGAAACCAATAAAAAGTTTATATGAGTTGCACCAGCACACTGGAATGCAAACCAAAAGCATGTTCACAATAAATTGAATGTAAATATGGCACTCTCCTCTCACTGTACAACAAGTTATGCAGAAGGCTGGTCAGGTTGGGGAACAGTGGAGCTGCTACCACTCTTGCGAGACATGCCCAAGTGCCCTGTTACAGTTCTCCCCATGAATTTCCCAGCTTTACCAAGCCCACTACCCACGGCGCCAATACCAGAACCAACCAGCCCAACGCCAGTACCAAGCCCTGAGCCCACAAGCCCAACACCCCCGGCAACGCCAGTGCCCACAAATCCAACACCTGAACCGACTAGTGATGCTGCGCCACCAATTGCGTCCATCGTGCTGCCAATTACCCCAGCCTCTTTGAGCCGTTTTCTCTCCTCTATTGCTTTCTTTTCCAACTCCAGGGCTTCCAGTTGTTGTTCCTTGGTAAATGGATGATACATGACCTGAGGACTCAAAATATTAGATCCATTAAAACTTTACTGTGTTAGAAGCTTCTGCAGTCAAAACACAATATTTTACTATTGTGTATTCACGCAATCAGGACTAAGCAAGTCACTCCTTATTTATGCATGAAGTATGCAGTTACTCCGTACCTATTAATTCAGTTATAGAGCAACAACAAGCAGGATGCAGAAATAGTTTTCGCAGACATGAACTCAGTGAAGATAATGCTCATCGGCAACTGTAAAGGCAGATCCCGTGACAGCTATTGGGCTTACCACCACCAAGCCATACTACAACCTAGTACAGACACAAAAGCCTCTGCATGAGCACATGTTGCTTTTATGCCAAAAGGTAACCATAGTTATGGTTGAAATACATTGGGGATTTATCCAGTTTGTCAAATACCAGTTGATTATTTATTTATTTAAACAGAGGCAAAAGTTTTTTCTTGCCTCGTCAATTCATTAAGAAGAGAGTTCCCCAGTTAATTAATGGAAAACGGGGAAAAAACCGTCACAAATTTGCCTACTCATGCGAACTACTCCTGAACTACGGAGTCACATAACCATCCAACAAACACACCCGACACAGAACCACTACAACTCTCATACACTTGGGTCACAACATCACCACTGGAAACCCAGCGTCCCACTACAACTTGCAGCCTAGAGCCCTAGACAACTCTATCATGAGTTCACCACCCTTCTTGCCATTGCACTTGATAGATTTCTTCCTGCAGATGTTGGACAAGCGCCACCTTTCTTGCATTTGTCCCTCGATGCATTCTGCTTCAAGAGATATCCTATCATTTTTTCGGTTAGGTATTCGAGAAGCATGATGGCAAACAAGTCTCCGAGGTCAGGCACCAACACTTCAGCCACACAACAACATCACCACCCACAAGAGCCATCTGCCTGATGGACTCAGATGAGTGTGTGGCAGCAACGTCAGGACTCAGGAGCAATGCCCACATGTGCCAACATACCGGTCACTGACAGAGGTGAATCGTGTCCCTCACACGAGGTCGCCCGTGAGTTCACATTTATATGGTCCACAGATAGAGGGGAAGTAGGGGCATAGCTCTTGAACTCCAGGCATGCCCTGCAGGACCAGAGCCCTGAGCTCGGCGTTGGACTCACCCTCAAAGGTAGACAACACAAGAGACAAGTCAAACACCGACGGTGAATTGTCCCCAACACGAGGGGAGAAACAAACATATAGCTCTATCCCCGTGTCTTCTGAGGAGGCAACATCGGACACAACAGGAGGGCACGACATCGAATTGGTCTGCAACATAGCCGACACAAGGGAGAGTCTGCTCAAAGCAGCCTCTGCTCGCTCCAGCAAGCTCCCGACCCACGCCAGATAGGCTCGCAACAACTCAGTCTGATATGCCAGAGAAGACTTTTTTTTTCTCGAAACGGTGGCAAAAGCTTTGCCACATCTATTAATTAAGAGAGAATCAGAGTTGCTCAGTTAATTAGGGAAAACCAAGCGAAAACCCTCACAACCGTTGAGCGGCACTCTTAAGATACGTCACACACCACACCAACGAGTGCGACGCCGAGACCACACGCAGGCGTCATCGGCATCACACCTCCCCTAAAGGTAATATCACCAACCCTGAACCCTGCGACCAAACAGCGCAGCTCCGACTTCGGTGGCGAGCTCCGAAGGACAGAACCAGGCACGGTAGGCGCCACGAAAAATCACCGAAAGGTCAACCTGTCGTCAGTAATCGTATACCACAGGGCCCCGCCACCGCAACTTCGACTTCACAACAACAAATGAACCGAGGCAATCCCGCGGACACGCCGGAGAAGGACCGACTAACTCAACCATCGCCGCGTCGCCGCCATCACTCCCACCATCATCGTTGCCACAGAAGTATGAACGCCACTCCTGCCGAGCTCCGAAACGAAGCATGTAGGCGACCAGCATTGATGACAACCACGTCGCCCAAGCGACACGAGGTCCATGCCCTCGAAGCTGCAAGTCACTCGAGGCCACCGCCTCGACGTCCACTGCTTCGATGCGCCCTGCGCACTCAACCAACACTGCCTTCCGGGGCCGCCGCCCTGACATGCCACAGCTCATCCTTGAGCAGCAACGCTGCACGATATAGCTACCCGCAGCCCATGCTGCTCAGGGCAACCACACGTAGACCACGAACATCGCACCGCATCCGGGGCCGCCGCCCCGACGTAATATCCAACCGCCCCCACTGGAGCGCGCCGACCGGACCGGCAAACCTTCCACCCAAGTGGCTCAGGGTTGCCATCCAAACGAAGGCCGAGTCAAAGCCCCGCCTCATGGGGCTGGCTCGCGCATCGCTTCCCGAGGCTTCCGCCTCGACTTACACCAGCCGTCCGGGGCAGCTGCCCCGGCATCCACCAACCGGACGAAGAAGAAAGCCAGGCGCAACAAAACAATAGCTAGCTCTCCCAAGCAACGCCCCCAAGGGGGAAACGCCGATGACGCCGTCGTTGCCCGCTCCGAAAGATATCTGAAGCTTAGGTTTTCACCCGGAGAGTCCAAGCCCCTCGTAAAGGAAGAGGAGTTCCACGATGACGCCTTCAAGAAGGAAAACGACACCCGAAAGCTCCGCCATCAACGGAACCGACAATGTCGGGTCAAGGCTTTCGCCTGGAACTCCCTCAACCCAACACGAGTACCCTTAGTCATTGCGTGAAGCTCTCTTCTCCATCAACCACCAAGGACACCACCGGACATGCCGCCGTCGCCCACACGACCACTAGCACGCCACGAAAACTCCAGAAGAAGAACAACACCACCACCGACCTGGGGCCGCCGCCCCGGCATCCTCCGGCGAACATCTTGCCGCCGCATCTGAGCTCGCTGAGCACCGCGTAGTTGCGCCGCATCTGAGCGCAGCCTAGGCGCAGCCCGACCTCGCAGCCAGCCCGGCCGTGGAGCACGCGCCGCCCCCGTGCAGCATCTTCTCGACCTCCATGGCACGCTCCAGCAGCCCCAAGTCGACGCCGGCCTTCCGGGTGGCGGCATGCGCAGCCCACCACGGCCATCCCCCCGAATGACGACGACGACGACGCGGGCTTCAACGGCCACGAGCCGCCAGCTCCGCCACACCGGAGAGCCGCCGCCGGCGACCCAAAGGGCAGGCCCCCAGATCCAATCGCGACGCCCCTCACCAGTCCTCTGGCGAGGTCGCGCGGAGCCGCAGAAAGAGCCCCGCCGCCACCTTCCCCGGAGCGCGCGCAGCCTTTGCCGGCGCCGTCCTCGGGTGGCGGCGAGACGGGGTGGAAGGGGCGCGGCGCGGCGGCGCTACGGATGGGGTACCCCCGTGTCGCCAGAGGAGCGGCGACGTGGGGGGGGGGGTCGTTCTCAAATAGTGGAATATTTGGATCGCCAGAGAAGACTGAAACATCACATCTGGCAAGGTTGCCAAGTTGGTGGTACCAGAGACGACTGATGCCCAAGACCCACGGCGAAGCGCCTCGCAGGGGAACGCAGACTTCATCGGAACCTCACATGACGCTGGCGCTTGAAAATGCTCGATGTTGTGGGACATTTAGGACAGTAAAACTGGACCTAAAGCGAGCTCTTTCGTGCTCCCAATAATTTCGGCCGTTGGATTAACGAGTTAAGTTGTTTTTTAACGTCAGATCATTGTCTCGGCGCTGACTTACCACGACTGGCCTCTTGTCCTAATGGGCAGCTACACTGACTGCAGGCTTTTTTGAAAGAATGTCGTTGATTGGGCTTCGTTGGCCTGTTATTATTACTCTGCAGCAGCGCATGTTTCGTCGGCCCGTTTATCAGCCGCAACCATGATCCATCCAGCCGACGCGCAGGAGGACCATACCGAGGACGGCGATGGAACCGGCGGCGAGGGGATCCAGTGAACGCCAACCGTGCGAGGGGAATGCGCTGCAGGGAGCCGACGCGATGCGCGCGAGGGAACTGGCGGCCCAGGGGATCCAAACGAGGGGGAGGCGCTCGAGCGGCCGCATCCAGCTCTCACCCGCAGTAACAGGTACAGAGTATCTGTGTTTCTTCCCATTTGTGCATCTATCAAATTTTTATGGATTTACTTACTTAATCTGGTCTATGCGTTAGTGGAAGAAATGGTGAGAGGATGGGCACTAGAAGATCGGACAGAAGAGTTAGACCGGGAGAAAGAGGAGAAAAAGTGATAATTAGGTTGTTGTTTGGTGTCAATCATCCACTTTTGGCTCTTAGATGAAGATGAACCAAAAAGACCTAATTAGCATGTTTCTTACTAAGGGAACCTTTGGTTCATAGGATTTTCAAAGGATTTGGTAGGATAGAAATCCTATAGGATTTTTTCCTTCAGCAGCCGTTTGATTCATAGGATTATATCCTATAGGAAAAATTCCCATAGGAATCTTGTAGTGCAAACTTCATAGGAAAATAACATTAGGTCTAGCCTCATGGAAAATTTCCTTCACCCAATCAAAAGAACTTTTTCTTCCCATAGGATTCCATTAGACATGCCACTCAAATCCTATGAAATTAATATTCCTACACTTTTCCTATCCTCCAAACCAAAGGAAGCCTTAATTATTCTTGTTTTTTTTCCTTTTTTATGTACATAACAATTATATGAAATTTGAGAATCCCTACAGGTTTAGTAAAAACACATGTTTCTTAATGTTCTAACTTTCATATTGTACTCACATTTAAGCCTCTTGCCCAATTTTGGTGTATACAGTATACTGATAGTGAAAATTCTAAGGTAGTGTGTAGCTACACCTCCTATGAACAGTAAATTCGAAAAAAATAGCAAACAAATTAAAAAAAATCTCAAAATTTGTGCCAATAATTATAACATGTTCAAGGTGTGTGCAAAATTTGGTGGCCAAGTGGCATCTGCGGAGGTCCATACAAAAAAATAGTGCTTAAAACTTATTTGCACTGTTCATCAAAATGTTTTTTTATCCGGCTCATTTGATGTCGTTTAGGCACAAAAACTTGCAAACAGCTTGAACATTTTTCCATAATAGAAGGCACAAAGTTTCAGAATGTTTTGATTTTGTTTGCTATTTTTTTGAATGTACTGTTCATAGGGTTGTAGCTACATTGCTGCACAACAGTAACTTTGTCAACCTTTAATGGGGATGTTGTACTCACATTTAGACTTCCGGCAATAACTTGGTGTGTGCTATCTCAGGAAATTCATTGAGCCATTTACTTTGCTAATTGTTGGAAGATCAAGAAATGCATATCACGGGTGATCTTAACAAGCTCTTCAAAGAAAAATAAAAGCCTCCCTGTTCATATTCAGATGTTGAACTGAACTTTGAAGTTCGCATTGTGGCCAATTCACCAGTTTGGTATGAAGGTTATCTATGCATCTGACTATCATATCTTGGTCCTTCGTTTTTCTGCATAGACATTTGAATATGACAAAGGTACCATCATTCTCCCTTGTACTCAATGTTCGTGGATAGAAGTTGGATTAGTAACTTGGTATGTAATTTGAAGGGGTCTATTGTCTGAGGTGCGAAATATGTGCCATTCAACGTGTTCCAAATACGACAAAATATGAGTATTTTGGAACGCATATATTTACTATTTTGTCGTATTTGTTTTATATTTTTTTCATGAAAAATTAATTCAATATTATATTTAATTCAGCAAAACTCAGTTTGTATTGAACTTACATGATCCATGTCACCGTATTATTGAAATTCTTACCATTTTATTTAAAAATGGATGGGCGCGGCAACGCGCGCCATCAATGATCTAGTAGACGGCATGACAAGGCATGCCAGCAAGCTGAGTGGTCTCCAGGGATTGTGACTCACGCGCATTTGGAAGCCAGTAGCGTTCACTGGGCTAGCTCCTCGTCGCTGCTCTGGCTAGAGAAGCCCACACCCCAGGTCGCACCGGCATCCCGCTGAAATTGAGCCCCTGTGAGGCAGTCGGCGACCATGGGCCAACGGCATCCCAAACCACAGGACCTCGTGAAGAGACAGCGCTCTCACAGCCAGCTTGGTGCACGGCGTGCCCGTAGGTTGGCAGAGAGCACTAGAGCATCAGGCGGATGTGACAGCAGTAAGCACGCAACACAGGAAGGAAGCCGAGGTAGCGGAGCTCGACGGTGCAGGAGCCATCGCATGCGAAGGAGGCCGGTTGAGGGCCAATGACTCAGAGAAAGATGACGCCGGAGTGGTAGCTGCCGCAGCTGCTGCAGAGGAAGGCCAGAGCGATAGCTCCGAGGAGACCAGGAGAGGCGACAACGCCGGGATGACAGAGGAGAGGCCGAGGCGATGGGCCTGAAATCGGTCGTGGCGGCAGGAGGGTAAGCAGGTGGGCAGAGATCCGATCGACGTCAGCAAGCGCCCACGCGCCGCTAGCATGGTCACAACAGCCTCATGCTCATCCGCTCGAGGTCATCTCCTTCTGCCCGCCCAGGACCGTGGAAGAACCGGCATGATGTAGGGGAGCTCGACGCGAGGGGAGGCGTGGCTGGGAGGGATGGTGAGAGGAGGCAGCGAGGCTTCCGGATCGAGGAGATCAGGCCAGTGGCGCCTGGCACTCACCCGTCGCAACCCAGCTCGCGAGACCCAGCACAATTCTTTTTCCGGTTGATTATTATGACACACAGAAAACCATTGGAGATCATGGCCAATCTAGAGCTGAACAGCTAGACGGATGCTGGATGAGATAATTACTTTCATCTGATAAGGTAGGAAGCGATGACTAAATGGAAAAAAAAATCCAACGAACATTGAGATAAGGTAAGCAATTTCCTCAAGGAAAGAACGGAAGACTAAGGCGGCCTTGATAACATTTTTAAATATCAGTATGTGAAATAGTATATGATAGCGACGGAATTGAGAAATTCCAAGCTGGATAGCAATGTTTCAAACTACTCATGCAGAAGGATATGTCTTAATTAAACCAGCAAGAGAAATCGAATAGTATATGCTTGCAAGTTATATAACCATGCTAACACCAATCTCCAATTGTGTATGCTTTAACATCTACTATAAGATTCTCTAGCTTGAATGCAACATTGCCAGAAACGGAAAATAGAAAACCCACTCTCACCTTAAGATGTAATGATCCTCTATCCCTGTAGTCTTTAATTTTAAGTGAATCTAGTGACTGCATAAGCTTCAAAGTGATTTCACTGGGAGTCTCAGGCACAATATTATTCACTGCTAATTTGGCCACACCTAGCCTCTTGTCTTGCTGAAGGTTGTCTTCATCATAAACCTGTAGAAGTCAGATCAAACATCCATTACCCAGTAATACTCAGAAATCAGCACATCAAACTGTAATACTAATAGTTAGAAGACAATAAAAAGATATGAACAACTTATGGCCAGTCAGATTGCATGGACATTTCAACTAAGTGATGTGTAAGACACCAGGCAAAGCTCCAACCATGCCGAGGAAGTACCAATGTACTTCTCGGTTGATTAGGTAAATTGTTCAACAACAACAACAAAGCCTGACAGTCCCAAACAAGTTGGGGTAGGCTAGAGCTGAAACCCAAAAGATATCGTAACCAAATCACGGTTCTGGCACGTGGATAGCTAACTTCCACGCACCCCTGTCCAGAGCTAGATCTTTGTTGATAACCCAGTCCTTCAGGTCTCTCTTCACAGACTCCTCCCAAGTCAAGTTTGGCCTCCCCCGACCTCTCTTGACATTATCAGCACGCCTTAACCGCCCGATATGCACAGGCGCTTCAGAAGGCCTACGCTGGATATGCCCAAACCATCTCAGACGATGTTGGACAAGCTTCTCTTCAATTGGTGCCACCCCAACTCTCTCCCGTATAACATCATTCCGGATCCGATCCTTCCTTGTGTAGCCATATGCCCATCTCAACATGCGCATCTCTGCCACACCTAGTTATTAGACATGTCGCCTTTTAGTTGGCCAACATTCAGCACCATACAACATCGCAGGTCGAATCGCCGTTCTATAGAACTTGCCTTTTAGCTTTTGTGGCATTCTCTTATCACAGAGAACACCAGAAGCTTGGCGCCACTTTAGCCATCCAACTTTGATTCGATGGCTAATGTCTTCATCAATATCACCATCCTTCTGCAGCATTGACCCCAAATATCGAAAGGTGTCCTTCTGAGGTACCACTTGCCCCTCAAGGCTAACTTCCTCCTCTTCCCCATGGTTAGTAGTACTAAAACCACACCTCATGTACTCAGTTTTAGTTCTACTAAGCCTAAAACCTTTCGATTCCAAAGTCTGTCTCCACATCGTCTGCAAAGAGCATACACCATGGGATGTCCCCTTGTATATCCCGTGTGACCTCATCCATCACCAATGTGAAAAGATAAGGGCTCAAAGCTGACCCCTGGTGCAGTCCTATTTTGATTGGGAAGTCATCAGTGTTGCCATCGCTTGTTCGCACACTTGTCACAACATTGTTGTATATATCCTTATTGAGGGTAATGTACTTTGTCGGGACTTTGTGTTTTTCCAACGCCCACCACATGACATTCCGCGGTATCTTATCGTAGGCCTTCTCCAAGTCAATGAACACCATATGCAGGTCCTTCTTTTGCTCCTTGTATCTCTCCATAAGTTGTCGTACCAAGAAAATGGCTTCCATGGTCGACCTCCCAGGCATGAAACCAAATTGATTTTTGGTCACGCGTGTCATTCCTCTTACACGGTGCTCAATGACTCTCTCCCATAGCTTCATTGTATGGCTCATTAGCTTAATCCCGCGGTAATTAGTACAACTCTGAACATCCCCTTTGTTCTTGAAGATTGGTACTAATATACTCCGCCTCCATTCTTCAGGCATCTTGTTTGACCGAAAAATGAGGTTGAAAAGCTTGGTTAGCCATACTATCGCTTTGTCTCCAAGGCCTCTCCACACCTCGATGGGGATACAGTCAGGGCCCATCGCCTTGCCTCCTTTCAACCTCGGCCTCCTGGATTCGCCGCACAATACGTCTGTTCATCTCATCAAAGGAGTCATCCTTGAACTGTATATAACCAAAGTTTTGAACTGTAAACTGCAAAATTTCACTTTACGACATTAGTATCTCGTTCATCCCCCTTGTTTGAATGTTTGAGAAAAAAAATTGTTCGATCCAATTAAATTTTCTCAAACATTCAAACAAGGGGGATGAACGAGATACTAATGTCGTAAAGTGAAAATGCTAGTTCGTTACCGGAATAGGGGATGGTGTCCGCTAAGGTTCCTCGCAATTTGCAGTTTACAGTTCAAAACTTTGGTTATATACAGTTCAAGGATGACTGATTGGATATGACAGGAATAATACACATTAGTATTCTAAGGGAGTTGAATCGTGCAGACACCTCTAAATCAGCGCCTTCGGACATGTTTAGAACCCGTTCGGAAACCCTCCACTCCACTTTTTTCTGGAGCCCACGGAGCATCTCTTTGGCGACTCCAGGAAAAATGGCATGCGAACGCTCCGCTCCGAATTAGGAAAGAGTGGAGCTGACCGGAGCCGCGCCCTTAGTTCAAGAAAAATCCAAGTTTGCACTCTTTTTGCAAAAGTGAAAGGTAGCGATCTAACTTTATATTCAAAAGGCAGTAAAGGCCGAGGGATACAAGTCTGCTATTTTTACCTCAGTGCAGTTGCATTTCCAAAGAAAGAGGGGGGGGACAACATACAATTACCTCAAAAATGACAGATTGTGTTTCCTTGTCTTCAACAATCAGCTCAAATGTTTCATTCCATTCAGGATTTAGGTTGTCATCTATGACTTTTGTTTTGACCTTGAACATGGGACGCACATACAGGGTCACATAGGGATCAGATTTACCAATCAACTCCTTATTCTTCAGAGATGTTGCTTTTACTACAGTAACAGAAAGTTTCCCTGAAGGTTTAAGCTCCAGCTCACTGCAGAGAAAATAGAACAGGGGGAAATCAAAGAGTTAAATGACAACAGGATCTTGGACTACAGTAGATTAGTAAATCTTCAAAAGAAAAAGAAATATGCAGAAAGGAGAACAGTCAGAACTCCTTATAAGCTAGCCAAAGAAATCAAAAGAAATTATGTACTTGTGTCGATATGTGTATGCATAAAATATTTCACTGTATGCAAATACATGCTGGATTGCCCAAAGAATCTCTAAAGATGAAGAACACTACTTACTGTCTCGTACAGGGGGGGGGGGGGGGGGGGGGGATGAGATGCTGCTCCGAAATAGTTTTTTGAAGACTTCAAGAGCAGAGAAAGCGCTACCTAGGGCTCAACAAGAGCCAACCACCAACCTAGCCACAGCAGAGCAAGCGCTACTAGGGTTTGCCCCTCTGAGTCGCCTGGATAGAGGGGTTGCGAATAACTGGAAGCTAATATATCAAATGTTTCTACAGTTCACATCCCAGGCTATGGTCTCACTTTGTCCTAAGATCCCTCCCCCTTTCAGGGGTCTCTCTCTGTCTGGCTCACCTATGTCTTGTCTTAGTTCAACCATGGTTCATAACAGAACGAAGGTTCATGCAATACATGCCACTACAAAATCACCTGACTATAAACATGTCATCTCCCACTGCAAAGCAGTTAGTTTTACACAACCTTGCAGTTGCAATTTCATCCACATGATTTTTCAGTGGCATAACAGGGACAGTGTAGCTGGGGAGCAGGGATCCATCGACCTTCGTAGAAGTGAAATGAAGAAAACTCACCTTGTATCAACATTGACACCAAGTGGAACAACAATCCTGTGTGGCCACTGGAGCATGTCATTGACAATTGAATTGACAGTATCCTAATTGAATGAAGAAGAATCATGGTCAATTATAAAATATATTTTTAGCAGAATTTCAATGTTCAAAATTTTGTCAAGTCATCTTACATCAATCATATCAGAAAGTCCTGGAATAGCAGTCAGGCTTCCCCCAACAGCCTTCAATGTGTACTGTATTTTTGGCGCTGGCTGAAGCAGAAAGAAACCCAATAAATGATTATATAGGAAATGCGCATCTTTGATAATGCAAAAGGTTCCACGCATCAGGAATGCCATTCATATTTTTTTTTCTTGTGAAATGTTATCGAGAGAGATATTACATCTAAAAACCTTTCAACTATAGCACGATCTTCACAGCATGAACCAACCTTAACAATGTCTCATGGAAATGACACCAGGATCAACCACAGCAGACTGGTGGTATCAAAGTTCCCATAAAATAGACTGGCAGTGTCTAAGAACAACTCTAGCAGACCCCTTAAAAGTCGCGGACCCTTAAAATTTTCACCGATTTACAGTTTCATGAACAAAAAACGGCCCGAACAGACCCCTTATCGGACACGGGCCCTTAAAACATTTTACAGTGCCCCGCAAATCGACCCGGGCTACCTCTATTTATTCAGTTTCGCGGCGCGTATACAGGCCGAACCCTTATCCCCTCGCCGCCGCCACTCGCCAAATCGCCGCCCCGATTTCTCGCCGCTGCTGCCGAGCCCCGATGTGACGCGGGATATGGTCCTCCGTCCGTGGAGCGTCCGGCAGAGGCGACGACGAGGAGCGGAAGCGGCGTGTGGCCTCCGACGTGGCGCACAAACGGAGCGCCCGCAGGTACACGAACAGCGGGCTCTCGCAGCCGCCGTCCCTTCTCCGCCGCGAGGTAGAGGAGTACGAGCGTCGTCCCTCCTCCGGCGCGGGCAACTCCTCCGGCGTGGGGCACTTGTTCGGCGCGAGCAGCTCCTCCGGTGCAGGAAGCTCCAGCTCGTTTCCGCGCGCCGTCAAGCTGGAGCCGGAGGACGCGCCACCGCTGCGCCGTCAAGCTGGAGCCGGAAGACGAGCGCCCGCGGCACAGCCGCGTCACCGGGTCGGAGGACTTCCTCCCTCTCCGAGGCGGTCGCAATCGAGGCGACGATTGCCGCGTGCAGTGCCCAGGAGGAGGCGAAGGCGGAGGCGCGCCGCCGGCAGGACGAGGGGATCAACAATATTCTCTACGAGCAGGGGCTCGCCACCGCGCGTGAGTTCGAGGCCAAGCAAGCCGTATGGCGCCGCGAAATCGCCGAGCAAGACAAGATGTACATCGATCTCGTCTCCTCCGACGACGACGAGTGAGCTCTGCCGCCGCCGCTGCACCCGGAGAGCTCCGGTGAGCTCATTTTGGCTAGTTTAGGGTTTAGGCGGCGAGATGAACTAGGTTTTATGCTATGTATAAATTGATGATGATGAACTACGCTATGTATCGAACTTTGCTATCATGTATTTTGTTCTTCGTTTCTCACGCGATTCAAAAAATTTCAAATTTTATGGGTCGATACAAGGGATCTGTTCTGCCGCAGCCGATTCCGACCCTAATACCGCGCAGTTCTCGACCCTTATCCCGGTTTTAAGGGTCCACGGGATAAGGGATCTGCTAGAGTTGCTTTAAATTGCTACCATGATATAATGCAAGAAATAGGTCCTATTTGTGGGTTCATTTTTTTTACCAGGGTGGGTTAAATGTGCGGATGATGTGGTGCTAGTCGACGATAGTCGGATAGGGGTTAACAGAAAGTGAGAGCTGCGGAGACATATTCTAGAATCGAAAGGTTTTAGGCTTAGTAGAACTAAAACTGAGTACATGAAGTGCGGTTTCAGTACTACTAGGCACGAGGAAGAGGAGGAAGTTAGCCTTGATGGGCAGGTGGTGCCTCAAAAGGACAACTTTCGATATTTGCGGTCAATGCTGCAGAAGGATGTTGATATCGATGAAGATGTGAGCCATCGAATCAAAGCTTGGGTGAAGTGGCACCAAGCTACTGGCGCTCTGTGATAAGAGAGCGACACAAAAGAAGTGCAGGTTCCATAGAACGAACGGCGATTCGACCTGTGATGTTGTATGGTGCTAAATGTTGGTCAAATAAAAGGCGACATGTCCAACAACTAGGTGTAGCAGAGATGCACATGTTGAGATGGATATGTGGCCACACAAGGATCGGGTCCGGGATGATGGTATGCGTGACAAAGTTAGTGGCACCAAATGAAGAGAAGCTTGTCCAATATCGTCTGAGATGATTTGGGCATATACAACGCAGGCCTCCTGTGCATAGCGGACGGTTAAGGCATGCTGATAATGTCAAGAGAGGTTCGGGTAGACCAAATTTGACATGGAGGAGTCTGTGAAGAGATATTTGAAGGACTGGGATATCACCAAGGATTTACCTATCAGCAGGGGTGCGTGGAAGTTAGCTATCCACGTGCGAGAACCATGACTTGGCTGCGATATCCTATGGGATTCAACTCTAGCCTACCCCAACCTGTTTGGGACAGAAAGGTTTTGTTGTTGTTGTTGTGGATCAAATGTTAAGGTCTTCCCAGCTTAAACTGACATGATATTCTATGTTTTTTTATCCATTCTGATGTAACACTGGGACAATTGCTGCAGGGGAAACAAATTATACAATAAATGCACGAAAATGAATCAAATAAATTTTGTCGAAGAAGTTCTAAATTTATGTCATCTTAATTACAAAGTAGTCCACAGTTAATAAAAGAGTTGATGCTCTGCTTTTGTTGTCCAGTTTGTAAGTTGAAAACTCATCTCAGTTAACATTATACTCTTTTTCTTCCTATCTTCAATACAAAAACAGATGTTCTATTGTGCGAAGCTGCGAATAAAATTGCTTAGTAATAGATACATGCCTCTGCGAGGAGAGCAACAACAAAAGCAGAGATGCAGGGAATCTCTTCTGATAGTTGAAATACAACACGAACAACGGTAAAGACCTGGAGATCCTTGAGCTGGAAGATGGTTCACAAAAAAAATTAATGAACTCACTTCTGCAAAGTTAACCACAGTAAAGACAGAAACAGGCAAAACCTGAATAGGCAGTGATGCAACTCGAGCATCAACAGCGAGGATTATGCTTGGATCACCACCCCAACGGAGATCTATATCCATTATGATCTGGCCTGGCTGAAGATTTTGGATACGGATGCCTGCATGATGTCTTTCAGTCATACTTATACAGTACAGAAGCAACGAGATTAAAATTCAGCTTGGTGTGGCATGACTAAACATGGAACGTGAACTCATACAAACATGGAAGGAAAATAAAGTCATTAACATCACGAGCAAGAAATGTGGTTGGTGTATTTGATGAGTTTAATCACTTAAGGCGAGGATGCCTAGAAGAGTACAAGACTACAAGTAACACACAATTGGCAGTATTGTGGGCTGCCATCTTGAGGTGCAGACCTTATTATGATGAATGTTAAAGTATATACCATGTATAGATGTTAGGCAATCACTCACCTGATTTCTCTGGCCAATTTTGTCGGCCCAGTAGTAACCAGGGTACCTTGGGTCGTGCACTGCGCCCAGAGTGCGCCTCGGATGTCGAGGCCAAGGGTCACCCCTCCTCGGAGACTTCCTGAGGATCCTCCTTCGTGAGGCGATCTTCCCCCGGGCGGAGGATCGGCACCACCCGGGCGGGCAGGTGCAAGAGACTACCAAAGAGAAAAGGCTTATGGGTGGTTTAAGGGTGGAGTGGGGGGAGAGGGGCCGGGGACATTTAGGGATCAGGGGAAGCCATGGGCATTTATATATGCACGCACAGACGCAGAGGGCTGCTGGTGCCTGGTTGTGGTTCCTAGCTGAAGCGGCGGCAGATAGATGGATAGATTTCTCTTTTTCTAAGACAAGGAAACGGGATCGTCGGGCTTGCTCCAATGACCTCTGCCCCTTTCCTTCTACATCGGTCGTCATCTTTGTTGATTCGTAGAGGAGCTCACCTCAGGGTTTCGTCGATATCCCTGGAGGCTGGGTGTGTTGTGTGTATCGTTCTATCTAGACACCCACGACCTCCTTCTCTTTCAGGTGAAATCATGAGCCTGAGCCTTATTGGTAGAAGAGAGATGGGCCAAGGCCCAATACCAGTTCAACACTCCCCCTCAAGTTGATAATTGAAATCAAGAAGAGCGAGAGCATTCATCAGAAATCATACCTTCATATGGACGTCACAAATATTCACTAAGAAAGAGGTCAAACTAGTGTGGTCACATTGGGTTTCATATCCATAAGAACCTTAATTTTCTTTCCTTTTCTTTTGTAATTTAACTTTCTCTCCTCTTTTGGGTTCTCATGTAGGGTTTCATCTCTAGCCTACCCGAACTTGTTTGGGACAAAAGGCTTTGTTGTTGTGTGGTCACATTGGCCAATTCCTGCAATTTAATATGTTCATGGTTACTATAACCACCTAATGAAGCAGTAGGCAACAACAACACGCATAGGTCATGTGGCTTCCATTAAACTCGATTAACTATGATTTTAGACCTGTCATGGCTTGCTATCACGGTATCACCAGAGACCTATTGCTTGGTTTATGTATGGAAATGTCAAGATTTTACTTTAAAGTTTTAACTGAAGATATCTGTCACTCAGAACTACAAAAATAAGCATAGACACAGAGCAAACATGCAGTAGATACTAGAGAACCCAAAAACATAAAACGAAACCTTCAATCTTTGGTGACACATTTCCAAGAGAGAATTTGTTAAACTTCAGGGATTTTATTCCTGGCGGTCGATAGTCATCTAGCAGTGGCTCAACAGATTCCTTAACAACTGCAGTTGCAGCCTAAAACCAAATGAGAAATATAGTTAGTAGTACACATATGGCATATAGATATTACTGTAGAATAAAGCAACAACAACAACAAAGCCTGTCAGTCCCAAACAAGTTGGGGTAGGCTAGAGCTGAAACCCAAAAGATATCGTAACCAAATCACGGTTCTGGCACGTGGATAGCTAACTTCCACGCACCCCTGTCCAGAGCTAGATCTTTGTTGATAACCCAGTCCTTCAGGTCTCTCTTCACAGACTCCTCCCAAGTCAAGTTTGGCCTCCCCCGACCTCTCTTGACATTATCAGCACGCCTTAACCGCCTGATATGCACAGGCGCTTCAGAAGGCCTACGCTGGATATGCCCAAACCATCTCAGACGATGTTGGACAAGCTTCTCTTCAATTGGTGCCACCCCAACTCTCTCCCGTATAACATCATTCCGGATCCGATCCTTCCTTGTGTGGCCACATGCCCATTTCAACATGCGCATCTCTGCCACACCTAGTTGTTGGACATGTCGCCTTTTAGTTGGCCAACATTCAGCACCATACAACATCGCAGGTCGAATCGCCGTTTTATAGAACTTGTATTTTAGCTTTTGTGGCACTCTCTTATCACAGAGAACACCAGAAGCTTGGCGCCACTTTAGCCATCCAACTTTGATTCGATGACTAATGTCTTCATCAATATCACCATCCTTCTGCAGCATTGACCCCAAATATCGAAAGGTGTCCTTCTAAGGTACCACTTGCCCCTCAAGGCTAACTTCCTCCTCTTCCCCATGGTTGGTAGTACTAAAACCGCACCTCATGTACTCAGTTTTAGTTCTACTAAGCCTAAAACCTTTCGATTCCAAAGTCTGTCTCCACAGCTCCAGCTTCCTATTAACCCCCGCCCGACTATCGTCGACTAGCACCACATCGTCTCCAAAGAGCATACACCACGGGATCTCCCCTTGTATATCCCGTGTGACCTCATCCATCACCAATATTACTGTAGAATAAAGAACAGAAAAAAAAACCTAGATGCATGGGAATACGAGGTTGTATTAAAACAAAGAATACAGCATCTATACAAATATGATAATTGGTGTGACCAGCATCAAAGCTGAATCTCCACATTTAACACACTATGCTAATAGCATAGAAGGTGCTATGTTTCATGACCCTTGGTCAACTCTGGGATGCAAAGGTTGAATAAAGGGATACTCCAAATGCCAAAATCATTTTGTTATACTCAGTAATCTTCACAGTACAGCGACAAAAGTTAGAGAGGGTCAAGCTGGTTTAGGTTAATAATAGGAAGTTAGCAACGTAATCAACATACTCGAAAGAATATCAAATGTTAGACCATGAAATGCCAGCACTGGAATGCACAGAAAATTAAAGAACGACCAGCCTGCAGTTCAACAGGGTGATGAAACAGCATAGACTAAGGGATCAAAATTGCTATAAAAAGGATACCACCTGTCCCTTACTAGCAAGCAGGATTTTCCAATTGGCAATGTATTTTACTCCCTCCATTCAAGTATATAGGGCCTAATTCGCTCTTTGAGGATACCTTTGACCACGGATTAGAGCAATAATATATGACATGTATGTTACACAAAGCATACCGTCAAATTCGTATGTATAAAGAGTTTCTAATGATATAATTTGTATATCATACATCTCATCTATTATTTATCTTATAGAAGGTCAAAGACAACCTCGAAAAATGTATTAGGCCCTATATATTTGAATGGAGGGAGTATCGTTTACAGTACTCTAAATTTTTGTAAGAGTCAAGAAAATCTTACTTGTGAAACAAAAGGCCAAAGTTTGCTGAGATGCTTGTTTAGCCATTTCACCTGTGGGGACAAAAGTGTGGGCAGAATATTCATTGATCATGTTGAGAATGAAGTAAGCATGAACATCTCCTCATAAACTCATTGCACGTACAAAATACTAAGCAGAAGACCATACAAGCTCTGTGCCTCATAAAAATGTCCTCGTCTTTAGGCGAATTAAAATCAACTTGCTGTTGTTACCTCTTATTGTTATTACTGCATGTTGGCCTATCATGGCATTACTTTCTCCTCTTCTTGAGCTCTGTCAAGAGATTTGACCATATTCACTACACGGATTTATTAGTGCCCCGGCATGGAGGCAATAGCAAGGTGGGTTGTAGCATGGAGGCACAGCACACCACCAGCCACAGGCGGCAAGTGATAATGGCCTAAGCCCAGGAGTGGATGCTAAGAATGGGAAGGGCAGGACCGGCATATGTAGGGGTATGGTATGGTGGTGAAGGAGGCGGTGCGGTGTGGACAAGGTTTTTGAGTCATAGAGTCACGTCGAATTGCCATGCGCCCAGCTCAGCGATTAGCCTGATGTAGTCAGTGATTAGTCGCCACTAGTCGCACGGTCGCTGCCTTTTCCTGCACAGGCTTCGATTAGTCCCCGTCTAGTGGTCGAGTAAAATACTTTTGGTGGTCGGAGAGTTGTATGAAAATGCATTGAAGGGAAAAGGGGGGAGGCCAGTGGTGTGGTGGGAGGAAGATGATGCCTCAGGGGGGAGAAGATGGGCAAGGGATTGAAGAGGACTCAGAGGAAAGGTGATACAGGACAGATCCCCAACAACCCCACTGATTATGTCCCTTATCATACACCTTCTCGGGGACTGCTGACAAGAGCTCAGGAGCACGCTACAGAATCTAAGATCTTCCAACTTTACCTGGATCCTGGTATCTACCTCAAGTAGCTATGTTGTACATCTTCAGGAACACCGAAGACGAGCAAGGGGAACCGCATGGAGTGGACTGGGATGCCTCCACAAACCTACGAGCCTTCCCGACAAGCCAAGACCTGGAGACCTGACATTAGCACCGGCTCCTCGCAAGTCACATCATCCCCAAGGACCAGGGCCGGTCCATAGGCCGGGCAAACGGTGCGCCCGCACTGGGCCTCAACAAGTTAGGTGCGAAAGTCTAGGGCCCATCTTAAATAGGAATCCAATATATTTATATGTAACTACATTATACAAATATAATTTGTGAAATATAACGTAAGCAAGTGTATGGGTGGGAGGGGGGCATTAGCCCCCATCCCTCCAAGATTTTTATTATTTATATTTGTTAAATGGCTGTTTGTGATTGAAGACATGTATATTATAATTATTAAACGTATCATATAATCATGATTTATTAAGATATTATTTGTTAATTAAGATTACATTTTTGGTGTTTGTGCTTTCATTTAAAAATTTCATGATGTGATATATAACTATAAATATTTATATTACTATGTTATATTAGTTGTTAGGTTCGTTGTACCTCGGTCGCACTAGGGCCTCCATAATAACAGGACTGGCCCTGCCAAGGACCCCAACAACCACCGCTCCCGTCAACTACCAAAGACTACGGCGCTTCCCGACTACAGACAAACCTCACGACCACGCGAGCCAACCAACCACCAACAGATGGCCCGCGAATCCAGTACCGTTGTTGCATCCCTGTCTGCGCATAGTGACCAAGCCCACGGCCTATAAGTAGCCACACACCTTCACCATTTTAGGGCAGACAAGAATCTCTACTATCTAAAAAGAACCTAATGGTTCCTCACGGTCCTTTCCAAGAGTTTTGCCAGCAGTTTCGTCAACCGGTTCACTCCCTCCCACCACGTCCCTCCATTGATTTTTCTTAACCCAGCCGGTTTTTTGTTCCACCACGCCTTATTTGACCGCAACTTACCATATATCGCTCAATGTAACGCCCCGGCCACAACCACCGGTTCCCGGCCCTTACGCCTAGCGGGATCTAGACTGGCCAACACTAGTATTTCCTTTCCTGCGCACTTTGTCCTTACTCGTGCGCACCTGGGAACTACTTCCGGAAAAGAAGATGCACCTTGTTGATATGAGTAGTCTATCATTCCTATTATGTCCCATACACCCTCACTCAAAGGAACCGATGTTGTCGTCGGCCCATAGGAACCGACATCCTCGTCGGCCCATAGGAACCGACGTCCTCGTCGCCTGTCTCCCTCCCTGCCCTCTCCTTTTTTGTGTTGTCGCCATTGACACACTGGATTGATGGCGGCCCCAAACATCATCTTAGCGGCTACCCGCCATCAAAACCCAAGACGACAACCATGTTGTTGGTTACTAGCCGGCAGCCACGGGAAGCACGACGTCCATTACGGAGGCGAGATTGCACCGGAAAAGGACGTAGAGGGTGTTGAGGATGTCAATTCGGAGGCGCTGGATGCCGCCCCGCATCCATGGCAACGCTGCACTGGAAGCCCGAGCGGCTAGGGTTAGTGGTGGCTGCACGTGGATGAGAGGTCGGATGAATTGGTGGGGTGGACAAAGAACATGAGACTAAGCGAAAATCAGGGATGTGTTTGGTGACGGGGCAGATGGCCGTACGCAGCCAGCGCCGTCTGCTGACCTGCTTCACCGAGGTCACCATGTTCCTCCGCTCCTTCGACTGTGTAGCGCAAACGCGCATGAAACGCTAGCATGTGACTAGGCTGCAAACGCCTGATACTAGCTGCTCGAGTTTCATCAATTTGTTTCGAAGGGATATCATGTGTTCAATTTATGTAAACAACGTGCGTGTACTGCATGTCTTGCTGCACTACAACTACCCAGTTGTTGTTCCTCCTAATCGCTTTAGGCAGTGCCATGTGCAAACTGTTGCTTCCCCTTCGAGGTTGGAGCTTCGCTCTGGAGTGAACTGAATGCAGGCACCTGTCCAGCGGCGGTACAGAGAACCTCATGTACATGGCAGACGGTTCAGGAAATATGTATTGTACTGGTTATTTGCTAACCGATGCATGTGAAGAACTTGATCCACTCATCTGGTCCAACTTCCATCCACATCTGTTTGGTGAAATCAATTGATGAATTAATACGGTAAGAGTCCTTGCGTTACATATACATTTCAATGGGAACTATTTAAGTGGGAGGGCAAGTAATTATGCAGTTTGAACTTTTGTTATGCACCCTTATGAATTAAATATTATTTGGTGATGTCTAATATGTTTTCAACCAAGTTAACTTTTGACATGGATTACAGTTGCAAACTCATGTATCAATGAGATGTAAATAATGCTTTTATGCCATGCTATCATTGAGTACTCAAATGAATTTCATTGCTTTTAGTCTAATGTGATATTTACTGAGCATCACCAAGGAATGGTATACTAGCAACTAGGTAGACATTGTTATAGTCTATATTGCACACTGTAACAGCCCAGTTTTCACAACAATTAAAAATTTTGTTTTCGGTGTGAATTGTTTGATTGTCTGAATTGTTTGCGGTGTTTGCATCCCCAATTTATCGATCGGCGATTATTTTTTCCCTCTTATCTCGTACCGGACGGAGACCGACCCTTGCCACCCTGACACTCGACCTTTGCGACACCGGGTTTCACCCGATCACCGTCGCGAAAACCGCACGAGACTAGCCGCAACCAACGGAACGAAAAACCCCGTTTAATAATTAAACGGGATATTTTTATAGCGCGCCGAAAAGTGTTCTCGGAACGGTTCCAGCGCAAGGTGAACGCCGCCGGCTCGACGCGTTGATCGTGCAGTTCGAAGTTTTACCCGAATCGGAGGTCCTGCGGACCCTCGGCGGTCAGAAACGTAAACACCGCACGCGCGAGAGAAAAACCGGGGATGTTTTTGAAACTGCCAGCCACCGGGGCTATATAAAGACCACCACACTCCCACCCATTTCTAGAAATTCCCTAGCCCCAAAAATATCCACATTTTCGTCCAAAAACCTAGCTCCCAGATCTGGGATCCAGCCCAATGGATCTGGACCGTCAGATCGGCCAGGAGTGCACCACGTCAGCCCGAGCTCCTCCCCATGCCCGAGCCACCATGCCCGAGCCGCCTGTGGACGCCGCCGCCTTCGCGCCGGCGAGCGCCTCCGCCGCTCCGTTCTCCTCCATCTCCCCTCTGCCTCACCCTTCCTCTCTCACCTTGCAGCAGCTCGCCGTCCCCGCGCCATTGACGAGGAGCCGCCATGGCGCCTACAAAGGTCGCCGCCCGAGCCGAAGCTCGTCAGAGCCGCCGCCTGCGGGTCCTCCGCCGCTGCCCCGGTATCCTGGCCGCCGCGCCGCTCCCTCCTGCATCGCCGCGCGCCGCTCAGCGCGCCGCCCGTCGCCGGCCAGGGGCGCCGCCGCCGGCCTCGCTCCCGATCGGATCGGGGCAGGGGAGCTCCACGTGGGCCGGCCCATCCCAGAGCCAGGCCAGCCTCGGCCCGAGGCTCACCGCGTCAGCCATGGCCCAGTCCAGCCGCTAGCCCGGCCAGGCCAGAGCCGGCCAGATGGGCCAGGCCCATGGTGAGGCCCCTTTTGCCTTTTTTTTCCTGAGAACTCTGTAATTTTTCTAAGTCCTGTAAAAACTGTGTGTTGTATTCAGTTTTGCGCTGTAGATTGCGAATGAACCGTAGCTCGGATCGCATTGCGCCCAAAAGACGAATTGTTTAGAATTGCGTGCTCTAGCTTTTATCTTTTATGAGTTAATTGTTTTGAGGTTGTTTAGATATAGTTATTGCTGTTCAAACAGGGCTACCTGTCGTTAACTGCTGCTAAGTTGTTATAACTGTTATTTTATTGCAACTTCGGGCGACGGTTGAAGCAACCGTACGTCGGAATTGAGTGATTCCTTTTGCGTTGCGTTAAGCATTGTTTCTACTTCAGTTTCATGCATTCACATGCCATAATTGTTTGCTGCATCATGATTGTATCTTGCTCCAAAGTAGCTACCCTGCTGTTAGTGTGCTGCTGTTTATATTTTGTTCCAACTTCGGTCGACGAGTGTGTCGCGACCGTTTATCGGAATTGAGTGATTCCAATTGTATATTGTTAAGCATCATGTCTACTTCCATTATATGTATTGTATTGCCATGATATGCTTGCTGGTCATATAGTTGTTGAGCTCCAAAGTTGCTATCCCGCTGTTTTTGACAGCCACTTCTGTTTTTCTCTAAGTCTGTAACGTTCCGATGCCATGTTGCATGCTTAATATTTTTTGATCTATGATGCCTATTTGCATGATTCTTTTTGCCATGCCTTCCCTGTCATATATACTTTAGTTTCATATCATTTGTGAGCATGTTTGCATTGATTATCCTGTTTACGCCTTGCTCTAAAATGTGTTTCGTGATGTTGGCAGATTGTGTTGCAAACTTGTTTTGCTCGTATCTTTTTAACCGTAACTCCGTTTGGGGTGTTCTTTATATGTAACTTGATTAGTTTTTTCGTGTACTTTGTGTTTAAGCTATTGTTTGTTGTTGTTAACCAACCTAAAATATGGTCTATGACAGAACGGTACCAAATCCTTTAATTGTTGTGCGGCGCTTAGTGTTATGTCATGTTTAGGTTGTGTCACACTTAAATTGACTAGCATAGATAGTTTATTTTGTGCTTCAACTCTTGACATGTTTATGTGATATGCCATGCTTGCTTGAGTTGCCATGTTAATAACTGTTGGTTGATCATCTGTAGCTAAGCAACTTGAACCACCGTAAACGTGCGGTATTCGTCGTGTGTGACCGATACCCCACTTAAACTGTTAGTAACCGTTCTCGACGATAGATCCGTATCGCGTTGCCGTGTCGTGTGATGTCTTCTTGATCTTGTGTTGCCCCATAGTAATAGAGTGCTTGCTCGTTGATTGCTTTCCAGTGTTTATCGTCTTGTGTACTTCCGCGGTTACCTCTCGGAGACGTTGCGAGCTTGCGATCAACTACACCTTCGGAACCCGACTTATCAACAGGCAAGGACTATACATTACTTATGATCCATTCTATTTCAACCAGCGGTTTGCATGCTAGTGTAGGTTAGGTTCGATGTTTGATCCTACCACATGTTTACAGCCTTTTTCAAACCGATACAGTCATGTCCCCTCCCAGCAAACCATGTACTGCTATCTTACTATTGCTCGTTGCTCAGCCCCTGCTTAGTATGCATGCTTAGGATGCTACGATGTTACCCTGTTACTCCTTGATTTGGGATATCACATTATTACTATTGTTGTTGATGATTATTATTATAATGTTGACTATATTCGACGAAGGATGGAAGGTCTAGGCTATCCCGCCCCGACGCTTTGTTTCATTCGAGTCACCTAGGATCCGAGTTCCGGGTATTGGTTTTAAGACTGAACGTGTCTAACCGCGTGTGGGATTTAATGGGGTCCCCTCTTCTTACCTATCTAGCTTCAAACATTTCTAGTGGTGGCCCAAGCTGGTTTTACCTTTTGCAAAACGTGTGTGTGCGAGTGTCGACCTCGCAGATTTTCAAACAACTCGGGCCAGCGGAGACATGGTTTCTTTGTTGGTCCACACCTGGAAGCTAGGGGGCTGCCCACATCTGTTTGGGTAGCTAACCCGACCTCGTCCAGACGGTAGAGGCCGATTCGAGAGCGCGGCCGGCTTTTGAGTTGGGTGTCGACTCACCGGGGGTCACCCGGATTTGTGCGTTGTTAGTTAGAGGGACCTGTCGTTCCGGATCTCTTGGGACTAAATCATAAAATGGTTGCCTATCATGGGTAGCAACTGAGAGAGATGGGCGTGCGTGCGGAGCCTTGTAATGGGCAGTTGGTACACCCCTGCAGGGTTAAATCTTTTCGAGAAGCCGTGTCCACGGTTATGGACGACTCGAGACCTACTCCTTGTTCATAGACAACAACAACAACAACTGAGTTAATCTTAATTATAACTTGATCAACGTGTGTGTGCCTTGACTGCTTCTTCTTCGTCGGGATGCGAAGAGGAGGACAAGGATAGGATAGGTGTTATGATTGCGTAAGTAGTTGATAGCAAGACTTGTTGGAGGCGATTCCTCATCGAATGCTTGGCTTCTTATCTTACTCTCTAGATCGTTAGCCACTCCATAAATGCTAGTGCGGCAGCAACCTCACCACTTACCCCATCCTTACCGTAAACTACTAGTTGTCCTAGAATGACGAGTGATGAAGTCCTTGCTGGGTCAGTTGACCACTACAGTTGGATGTTGAGTACTTCTGTACTCATGATACTACCCCCAAACTCTTTTCAGGGTTCTTGATCGACAACAGGTATGGTGATCGACGTTTCACGTGAAGACTCGACGACGACTAGTCAGGCGGATCCCGGCGGAGGGCCGGGACCCGTGTGGTTATGGGAATCGATTTTTTTCTCTTTGCCAGTAGGCATTTGATTGTAGTCTGTACTCAGACATGTATCTTCCGCTGTTGTATTATATTAAGGCAGTTGTATGCCGATTGTATGAGATGTTGTATCCTTGTATCTGTAATGTTGTGATATCATGTTGGAAATCCGAGGCATATGACGAAGTCATATGTCGCGGTGGGACCGATATGTGCTTCGTCCCCGGATCTGGATGGAAACATTTAGATCTGGAACAGTACCGCATATCGGGCCTTACACACACCTTCCATACACTTATGAAATCGTCCCATATTTATGTTTTTTACAACATCACTTATCATGCTTTCCCTCTGGCATGCAGGATTTCAAGGAGTTTGTTGATGTCATTATGCTTGAAAAGAGAAAGGAAGGGGTCTCGAGGCATTTTGATAGCGAGTATGATTTTTTTTGCTGTTGCAACACAAGGGCAAATTTGCTATATAGTTTAAATATATCTAATATACATTTTGTGTGCATGTCTGAGCTCGCGTTCAGGTCTATTTTAGCTAGGCTATATAATTCAGCGACATATATACTTCGCCCTCAAGAACCTCAACTGGGATTGCGAATGGCAAGCCAGGCTTGAAGCGACGTTCATACTGGATCATGCAAGCAAGTTAAAATCTACATATATTTTTTCCTCAACTTCATCATAGCAAGTTGCTCAAATTTGGTGGTTGTGCGATTGGCACTATGTTCCATACAGTAAACAAGTGCATACATATTACTTCATACCGTGGAAGATCTGAACACTGGATGTTTTTACTTTGCTCTTGATGTTTTGACTTTACACCATAGATGCATACAGACTATAAAATGGATACATAAGGTGGAAAATCTGCCCTCAGTACTGACCAGATACTGCCAGCGCTCAAAATTTTATTTTATGGTCTGAATTTTGCTAATGATTTTTATATTCCTTCAAAATGGTGAATACAAATAGAAAAAAAGTAATTTCTTTTCCAAATGGTAAAGGGAAATAAGTTATTAGAGATTTCATAATTTTGTTGGGAAATGAGAGGATAATGTGTTCTTTTTATTTTTGCTAGGATTCAAGAAGACAGTTTACTTTGTTGTGGATTCTCACAAGACACGTCTAAGCAAATTGTGCCTATTCACTAGATTCTGTTTTTAAGAGGGTTGCTTCAATAGATTATAATCTTGTGAGACCTTTTTTATGGAGGTTCAAACTTCTGTCACATATTTTTTAATAAAGCTTAATTCAAGCTGGTGTACACTTTGAATGTCAAGAGATGCGTCCATAGCAAAATTGATAAACATCAACCCACAAAAAGAATAACCACAATTTTTTCAACTGTTAAGATTGAGATAGAATACATTTTCTTGTTCACATCGTAGGAAAATTAATTTGAAAGAGAATGTTGTGGTGAACCTGGTTATTATGATGTGAACTTGCTTACTTTAATTTGAATTTGGCTACCATGGTGTTTACTGTCCTTTGTGAATGCTTGTTTGACACTACTATGTAAAATTGATGCTTATGTATCTTAATTAATATGGGTCAAGTTTGTAAGATCGACTAGATTATGGGGTGATCCCTGTTTTCTCATGGTACTCTTGTTGCGTTGAAAATTTATTTAGCTCCCATAGCAATGTACGGACAATTACCTAGTAGACTAAAGAAAGAGCTTTGCTCCTATCCTCCTGCGGGAGAAGAACCTTCGTAGGTGTTGTTTTAGGTGTAGGTACTCCTGCGGAAGTGAGGTACCCTCTGTGGTTGGACCTCTGGTTACCATACCAATGCGGTGGTGAGACTCTTCTGTGGTTGAGTTCTCTGTTTTATACCTCTGCACGGGTGAGTTTCTTCTGCGGTTGAACCTCCAGTGCGATACTCCTGCGAAAGTGAGGCACCTTCTGCCATTGGGCCTCCGGTTAATATATCTCGGCTACCTTTACCTTGTTGCTTGTGGATCTTGAGGTGTACCTCCTTTGTGTATGAATCGAGTATCTGTGTTTGGATCTTGTTCCTTTCCTCTTGTGTTGTCTATTTTGAGCTTTATCATTTGGATCCACCTCCAAATCGTGAAGATTGGGCCACCCCCAGGGATTCGGCCCTAGACCCGACCTGGTCCCATATCAAAAGGGATCCAGTGATGCGAAAGAAGTCGAATTTGATGGGGCGCATGAACCAAATCTGACACCTTTATCGAAAAGGAGGATGAAACCCCCATCTTCTACATAAATGTGATGAACATCGGGGGATTAGATCATTTGTGACACTTTACTAGGTGTTTGATGATTTGCCCCATGGTTATCTCAATGGAGACGACCCACACCCCTAGTCATTCTCAGTCTGACACCTAGGAGCTTTTTTAATTCATTATGTGTTGTTGCGTCACCTACAAGTTAACCACCCAACCTATCTATAAATCTTAAAGCATTTGCAAGGAGACCCCCACTTCCCCCCTTAAGTGTCTGGGCAGACAGCCCGGACATCTCCTTGACCCCAAAACACCACATAACCTGATCCCCCAAAGTCAGCCCATATGTTCGGGCTGTCTGGCAACCCCCATATCCAGCCCATATGTGGCGCGGATATGGGGCGACCAAGACACACCCGGGCGTGTCCGCCACGTCAGACTGTTCCATCCTGACCCCACAAAATCCCATCCCTAAAACCACCCCGGACTAAACACTAGTCATTTGTCTCACTCCACTACATCTCCAGTCTGCTCCGTTCCACCCCTCCCCATCATCTCCAGCCATCTTTGGCATGACGGGTAGCGGATTTGGGTCGCCTGTTCGGACAAGGAGAAGAGAGCCCTCCTAGTTGTAGTTCGTCATTCCCTAGAGAGTACCTGAGCTATGCTACCGGAGTCAGGCCGCGCGGATCCACCACCTAGACACCTTCACAACACTCCAACTGGGATCCCACAGTGGCGGTGCGTCCAGCAGCAGCTCCCGGCAAGTGTTCGCTCCATCACCGCAGCCGGCAAATGTGGATGATTGGGTCCCCCTCCGGCACCCCAACTTTAGCGGCAATGCTGGTCACCAGCGCTAGCCGCTAGGTCCTTGACCCCGTGACGTCAACTCAGAGTCCGAGGTCAATGACAGCAAAGCGGCCATTGAGACAGTCCTGAACCCTGGCAAGGTGTGCCGCCGTGAGAAGACGAGGACGCCTGTGCCTGTATCTGGGAGAAGCGGCAAGCCAGGAACACCCATGCCCTTGTGGTGGAGCAAGCCCAGGCTGTTCGTGTCCTCCAAGGCCTTCCTTCCAATGAGGAAGTCTTCGGTGCCGCGTCCGACACATCCAGCGCCAAGCAGATCCGCCTCGACCCCTATGTTTCCTTCGAGCGCTACTTCCGCAACAAACAAGACAACTGCAAGGGCAACGGCAAAGGCCCTCAGTGAACTTCTACTATCTATAGTCCTAGTTTTATGATGAACTAGTAGAACATGCCATCATTTTGGTAGTCAAATGGATTGTGTCCCCTGTGCTATGTCTGGGCTATGCATGAACTATGTGCTATGGAATGGAAGCACGTGGATTGATCTATGTTGCATGGTTTTGTATGTATTTGGGGTTTGGATATGAGGGGCGTGGCTGCGGATGCGGACAAACGAGGGGTAGCTGAGATTAGCCCATTCCGGTTGTAGATGCTCTTAGGCTCTATTTATCATTGTTCTAGCAGTTCATCAAACAATAAAATCGTATCAGACCTGCGTCTGCGTGGGTCCACCTAAACTTTGCTTCTCAGATACCTACATGTACATAAGTGACAAAAAAACAACTTTACAAACAGACATGCCAAGTACTACAGCCTACCACTTGTGAATCGAGTAGTCAAGTCGGTGAATTCTAGTTTCTCTTGTACTTCCTTCGTACCGAAATACTCCGTATAGGTAGTTGGAGTGAGGGAGTAGTTTACACAAGACTAAAGTCGCCCTAAGGACAATTCAGTTGAACTACTACTAACCTGCTCATACTGTGGGAAGGATATCCACTCGGGGAAATTGTCGCCGCAGAGCTTCTTGAGGTCGTCCCTGCCAAGAGACCCAAGGACCTTGATATCCGCAGCCTGTAAATGTTTGATTCAGAGATAGTATAAAAATTCGCAACCCCAAAACAAGCTTCGCAGTACGCTTAGCAGTAACCGCGAGCAATCCAACCGGAGCGGCAAGAGGATAGAAGATAGCGCGGGTGAGCCCAATCGAACCTTGGTGACGCGATTCCTGCTGCGCCGCTTAATCACGCGGCTCCACCCGGCCATGATCACGACGCCGACCACCAACCCCATCACCATCCCTGAGATCAACCCCATCGTCGAAGGTACCTAAGAGCCTCGGCCGCCCGCCCGACGCCAGCTACCTTCGCTTCACCTGTACTCTAGCTTGGATCCCCCTGCCTGCCTCATGAAGCAAAAGGCAGCGGAGACCGAAGAGATCTGGCGGATGGAACTAGGCCAGTTTGGCTTGGCTCGCGTTTGTAGTTGGGGAACGGGGGATTCAATCGAGGAATCTGGGTTTTGGATATGGGAAACTGTTTCCTAAGGTACCCCTCGGCGTACTCTCGAAAAAAATAATATGGGAAACTGTCCAGACCAAACGACTGATGCTAGACTAGTCTAAGCCGTTGATTTGTTCACCATCCCACAATAGCATCTCCGGCCCGTTCGGCTCACAAGACTTTCGGCGATAAAATAGCGTCATTTGAGCTGTTGTCGACCCTATATTCGCCGTGGGGGCGATCCACTTTCCAACCATCCCCTCAGGTTCGCCTCCCAAGCGTTAAGATTCGGCACATATTTGACTTAAATTCGTTCTATTTCAATAAAAATTTAGCAAAAAAAATGCAGTTTCGGCTTAAACACTTTGGCACAAATAAAAAGTTCGTCATAAATAATTACTACCACATACTTGAGCACAAAAACAGAAAACAATACAAATTGAAACACATCGAACTAGGCGTTGCCTTTGCGCCTCCATAGGTGCTCCACCAGATCGTGATGCAGTTGTTGATGCACTTTCGGGTCTTGGATCTCCTCACACATATTGAGGAAGGATGTCCAAGCTGCCGATACCTGGTGATCAACAACTGCAAGAGGACCCTGGTTGAGATATGGTTCAGTGTCAAACATTGGCTCCTCTTTCTTGCTTTCAATGATCATGTTGTGCAAGATGACACAACAATTCATCACCTCCCACATTTGATATTTCGGCCAGGTCAGAGCGGGGTATCGGATAACAGCAAATCGAGATTGGAGCACATCAAATGATCGCTCGACATCCTTCCCGCAATTCTCCTGGCACTTGGTAAAGTAGGATTGCTTGCCTCCTGGCATAGTGTTTGAGATAGTCTTCTTAAATGTTGACCATTTTGGATAGATGTCATCTGCTAGGTAGTATCCCTTGTTGTAGTGGTGCACATTAACCTCGAAGTTCACCTGAGGAGCATGATCATTCGGCGCTATTCGGCGTCAACAACTAAGATAAAATGGACCGAGCAGGCGCTATTCGGCGTCTTGGGGCGCGACTGAGCGAAAATCTTACGTCCGGCGATAAAAAAAGGCGACCTGGGGGCCTGTTGGGGCGGCTGGAGATGCTCTATGCCTTTTTTATTACTTATTATTTTTTATGTCTTGTTTTCTTTTAATCGGTATGATTAGCTTTATTGATATCAAATCCCCCCTCTGTTCTAAAATAAGTATCTCAACTTTATACTGATAGTTACATAATACTCCCTCCGGTCCAAAATATAAGGTGTATTGTTTTCCGTGCAAGTCAACCATTTGAATGTTTGACCAAGATTATAGAATAAAATATCAACATATGAAATACCTAGTAGATAAAATATGAAATTACTTTCCATGATTGATTAAATGATATAAAATTTGGTTTTGTGGATATTGATATATTTTTCTAAAAACTTGGTCAAAGTTGCACTCGTTTGACTTTAAAAAAAACAAATACACCTTAAATAAAGGAACGGAGGGAGTACGTTCTTACAAAAAGGAGGTTACCAAAGAGAAAAAGATGCATACTCCCAACCCTACCCATCACCGTCGCCACACCTTCCTTTGACGCTTTAGTCCCCCTCCACTTCTTCGTCTGATGGCTTCGTCAACGGTAAGAGGACTAGGACCCGTCCATCTTTTTTTCTTATGTTTTTTCTTATCCAGCATATTCGACGAGGTGGTGGCGATGATGATGTGTTGGAATAAGGTCTTTGCGATCTTTCCCTACCTCAACGACGTTCATTTCGGCATCGACGAAAGATTTGTGAGAGTTTGTGTCCCCATATCTATTGGTTTCCTTCGGATCTTGGCGGTCTGTGTGTCTTTCAAGGATAACTTTTGGCTAGCTATTGGTGTGGCGACTTCGACATCTTCTTATGTGTTGTTGTGTGGCTCGGTCCGGTTTCTCCAACACTTTGAAATGGTGGTGATGAATTGCAGGCCTGTTCTGCGTGGGACCAGCCGATGTTGCTTCAACAATTTTTAGATCTCGTCTCAAGGGATGAGTGACTATTTCCGGTCTTCAAAGCCTTGTATAGCAAGGGCATTTACAGGTGTCGTTGTTCTTTGCTGTTTGTGTAGTGCAATATTCATTCTCCGGTGGGGTCGTGCAATCGGAGGAAAAACAAGATTAGTATGATTTTAAATGTATTTTTATTTTTACTAGTCTGCCAGTTATCTATCCATTGTAGTGACCAATGTTTTCCTCGATATTAATGAGATCTAAGATGCCTTTAGGCGTCTTGATACAAAAAAAATAGTTACTAGGTCCACAAGCTTATTGACTATAAAATCAGGTTGCTCATTAAACAAAACTAAAAAGGCCTTATTACAAGATAATGATATGGTTCAAATGATGGATCCAAAGAACGATTCATCGCCTCATCCATCTAACATGTGTCTCATCATGTACAAATGACCCAAACACGTTCTTCTTATCCTTTCGTCCTGAGAAACAACCCAAGTCACATATTCTACTCAATTCCAAATCAACTTAACCACGTTTCTTCTCTTTCTCACACGTTCTCTCTTCTCTTGTGTAACCCCCCGACCAAACTCACCAGTTAACCACCAATTCCATGGTCGGTGCGTCTGGTAGCTAGATTGTCCTCACATAACAACCCTAGTCTTTTCTACACACTTTAACCTCACTCGTGCGCACCTGGGATCAACTTCCAAGTCGATCACTCATCCCAAGACTACTCCAAGCCTAGCATGCTTAACCTGGTAGTTCTTTTTTATGGGCTCCCGGAAAAGAAGGTGCACCTTTATTGATATGAGTAGTCTATCATTCCTATTGAGATCTTGAGTTGTTACATACACCACCCCTCAAAGGAACCGACTTCCTCGTCGGCACAGCAGGAACGTTCCCCTTTGGCACACGTCTGTACGCGCTAGTGCAGGCGTCCCCCATGTACCCCATGTAAGCCTCACTAACGTGCACATGCACCATGTAACCATCAGGGTCGGCTCTGATACCAACTGTAACGCCTCAACCAAATCCATCGGTTAACCATCGATTCCATGGCCGATGCATTTGGGATCCAAAATGTCCTCACATATCAATACTAGTCTTTTTGGCACACTTTGTCCCCACTCGTGCGCACTTGGGATCAACTTCCCAGTCGGTCAGCCATCCAAAGACTACTCCAAGCCTAGCACGCTTAACTTGGAAGTTTCTTTACTAATGGGCTCTCGGAAAAGAAGGTGCACCTTTATTGATATGAGAAGTTTATCGTTCCTATTGAGATCATGGGTTGTTACATCTTGCCATGTCATTCTCTCTCCTCCATGTTTCTTCTGGCTACTAAGGGCAACATCCTTCCGCTTTGCATTTATAGGTGGCAGTGGTGCTTGCAACTGTAGGGTAGTGGCCATCGATCGCGTTCACCACAACCGTCGATCACCGCTAAGCGCTCGACCTCGCCACGGCTGATACGTCCAAAATGCATCACTATTTTATATCATAATTTACCTCTATTATTTGATATATTTCATATTATGATGATGTTCTTATAGTGTTTTGGCTTGTTTTACATAGTTTACAACTTTCCGGTGCCGAAACAGCAGACGCAGGAATCAACGGGGAAAAGTGCACATAGAGTGGGCATATCAGCACGTCTCGAAATGACCTTAAATTCACGGGAAAGAACTTTCTGAAGAAATAACAGAGTGCCGCAAAAGATGAGCCGAAGGGGGATCACCAGGCCTCCAGGCGCCCTGGTGTCGCGGCCCACCTTAGGCCGGACCAGGTGGCCGCCTGGGAGGGGGTCCCACCCCCGGGACACCCCTTTGGCGTATATGACCCCCATAACGTAAAAACCCTAGAACAGAAGTTGTTTCAGGAGTTCCACCGCCGCTCCGTGGCGGAAACATACAGAGAAGAAAAGACCTTTCCGGCGGGCAGATTCCGCCTGGGATAACTCCTCCCGGAGGGGGAGTTCTTCCTCATCATCATCACCATCGTCACGGGCATCATCGAGATCATCATCACCATCATCCTCATCATCAGCACCATCTCCATCACCATCCCATCTCATCTCACCATTGCAATCCAAGTTGTAACTTGCACTATTCATCCCCTCTACTTTACCGGTGTTGATTACTCTTTTGTGGTGAATGCTATTAAGTTTTGTTGGAGAATTATTGTTATGATCAGATTGTTCATCATATATTCATCACCTTTGATCATGATCTCTTTTATGTCTTGTGAGTAGTTACTTTAGTTCTTGAGGACATGGAAGAAGTCTAGTTGTTAATAATCATATGATGTTGAAATAATATGCGTTGATTGATATTTAAGTTGTGGTGTTATTCTTCTAGTGGTGCTATGTGAAAGTCGACTACATAACACTTCTCCTTTTTAAGGACCTAGGGGAATACATTGTGTATAAAGAATGCTTATGGTGGGTTGCTGGAGTGACAGAAACCTGAACCCCAGTTCGCATACTTTTGCACGAGGGATTGTTGGATCCTAAAGTTTATTGCTATGGTTAGGCTTTGCCTTAATTTCTCTCTTGTATTTGCGGATGCTTGCAAGAGGTTTAATCATAAGAGTGTACTTGTCTTAGCCTAGACGGTGCACTAGCATAGGTCCACCCACACAACACTTATCAACACAAGACATAATACTAGAAGGAATATGGCAAAAGCACTTGACTACCTCTCCCGTGTGTCCTCAGGAACGCTTTAATCTTTATAAGTTTGATCCTTCGGCTTATCCTTTGTTCAAAGGGATTGGGCCACTTGTTTCACCTCAGCACCATTTATTTTCCTTGCTTTTATTTCCTTATTGCTTATACAAGAAAACCCATAAAAAGTTACATTTCAGTACTTGCAGTTATTCCTTTCTCAAGATCACTTGTCAGTACCTTCTGCTCCTCGTCGGGCTCGCACTCTTACTTATCGAAAAGGCTACGATAGACCCCTACACTTGTGGGTCATTAATACCATTTTCTGGCGCCGTTGCCGGGGAGTGTAGCGCTATTGGTAATTGAAATTGGTAAGGAAATATTTATACTGTACGTGATGTTTTTATTTGGTTGTTCTACTTTTTGTCCTTATGGATAACTCTGCTCTTGGTTCTATGCTTGTGGGGCACCGTCCCGCCAATTTTGTGGTGGAGAAGGCTCCCCCACCTACTGAATTGTGCCTTTCAAAATACCAACTGGTATTGTTAATTATGTCTTAGCTAATCGTTATGCAGGAGACAGACATCCAGGCGATCACTTGCTATATATTTCACAACTATGTTCCTTATTTAAGCTTGCATGTGTATCGATGGATTTTTTTATGAGAAAAATATTCTCTCTATCATTGAAAGATATGGCTTTGGATTGGTATAGGCTTCTCAACAACTCTCATTTACTGAATTGGCAAGAGCTTATGCCTCTCTTTTATGCAAAGTTTAATCCTCTTCATCAAATACATCGAGACCGGAACTATCTTTATAACTTTTGGTCTCGTGACGGAGAAAGCATCACCCAAGCTTGGGGGAGATTGAAGTCCCTAATGCTCAAATGCCCCAATCATGAGCTCCCCAAGGAAGTTATTCTTACAAATTTGTATGCAAGACTTTCTCGTCAGGATAGAGAGATGCTTGATGCCTCATCTAGTGTGGTATTCCGATCAGAAGCGTTGAAGACAGATGGGATCTTATTGAAAGGATACAGAAGAACACTGAAGATTGGGAGATTGATAAAGGTATTGAACCCGCTATAAATTATGGGTATGATTATATTGAGAGTTATGTGAAAACTGATTATTTCAATACCTTTTGTGCTAAGATTGGTCTTGATTCCCAGCTTCTAATTGATTTTTGCAAAGACTTTGCCTCTCATATTGATTATTATAAGAAGAAGGAGGATCAACATCATAAGCCCTTTAAGGAATTACCTGTTGATATTCATGTTGCTGACCCTATCTTACCTGCAGTTTTATATGAAAATCCCTCTTTTCCTGCAAGGATGAGGGAGCATTCTGTTGTCACAGGTATATTAAATAAAAGTGAGAGAACGACTGAATGAGCATGAGGACCTGATTAAGGTCGATCCTCAAGTTTCATTGGTTAAAGATCTTGTTACTAGTGATATTGGAGATTCCATTATAATTTTTTGTTGTTGTTTCTACTAACCTTGTCACAGCCAAGAATAAAGATCCAATTTCAGGTACTCCAGTGGTATCTGTTAAAATAGGAGATCATAATTATTATGGGCTATGCGATTTGGGATCCAGCGCTATTACTTTTTCACTTTATCAAGAGATCGTGAATGAGATTTTACCATGTGAAATTGAAGACGTTGATGTCACGATTCATCTTGCAAATAAAGAAACTATCTCTCCTATCTGAATTGTGAGAGATGTTGAAGTCTTATGTGGAAAGGTAAAATATCCTACCGACTTTCTAGTACTTGGTTCAGTGCAAGATAGTTTTTTCCCTATTATCTTTGGTAGACCTTTTCTTAAGACTTGTGGAGCTATTATAGATTGCAGGAAAGGTAAAGTATCCGTTGAATTCAATGGTTAGACATATGAATTTAACTTTTCTAAATTTTCCAAGCAAACTCGTGGTACTGATTTGCCTAGTAATGATAAAATTATTGAAGATATTGCTTCTATTGCCATTCCTCCTGACGATCCTTTGTAGCAATAAATGGAGGACCACAAGAATGACATTCATATGCAGAAAAGGAACGAACTAGATGACCTCTTCTTGAGACAACCTTCTATCTTGAAGCACAACCTTCCGGTTGAACCTTTAGGAATTCTATCACAACCAAAAGAAGAGGCAGTGTTTGATCTAAAACCTCTTCCCGATAATGCTTATTTAGATGAAAAGAAAGTATATCCTGTTATTATCAATGCTAACCTTTCATGATATGAAGAAGAGCGATTATTGGAAACCTTTCGTAAACACCGAGGCTCTATCGGCTACACACTTGATGGTCTCAAGGGGATTAGTCCATCTATTTGTCAACATACTATCAAGCTTGAACCTGATGCTAAACCGGTTGTTGATCATCAATGACGGTTGAACCCGAAGATGAAGGATGTGGTGAGGACCAAAGTCCTCAAGCTTCTGGACGCATGTATTATCTACCCTATAGCTGATAGTAAGTGGGTAAGTCCAGTATATTATGTTCCTAAGAAAGGAGGTATGATTGTGGTTCCTAATGATAAAAATGAAGTAATACCTCAAAGAATTGTTATTGGACATAGAATGTGTATTAATTACATGAAGTTGAACAAAGCAACCAGGAAGGATCACTACCCGTTGCCGTCCATCGACCAAATGCTTGAAAGGTTATCCAAAAACACTCACTTGTTCTATCTTGATGGGTATTCTGGCTTCTCTCAAATTCATGTTAACACTGCTGATCAAGATAAGACCACTTTTACTTGTCCTTTTGAAACTTATGCTTATAGATGTATGCCTTTCGGTTTATGCAATGCTCCTGCTACTTTTCAAAGGTGTATGTCTGCTATCTTTCATGGTTTCGGTGAGGAAATTGTGGAGGTTTTCATGGACGATTTCTCCGTCTATGGAACCTCTTTTGACCATTGTCTCCATAATCTTAATAAAGTTTTGCAGAGATGTGAGGAGACAAACTTGGTACTCAATTGGGAAAAGTTCCATTTCATGGTCAACAAGGGAATTGTTCTTGGCCACAAGATTTCTGAAAGGGGGATCGAGATGGACAAGGAGAAGATTGAAGCAGTCGAGAGAATGCCCTATCCAAGGGACATCAAAGGTATTCGTAGTTTCCTCGGTCATGTTGGTTTATACAAAAGATTTATTAAAGACTTTTCTAAGACTTTGAGACCCCTCACTAATCTTCTCCAGAATGATATTCCTTTTGTGTTTGATGAAGATTGGAAGGAAGCTTTCGAAGTTCTTAAGAAAGCTTTGAGAACCGCTCCTATAGTCCTACCACCTGATTGGAATTTACCTTTTGAAATCATGTGTGATGCTAGTGGTTTTGCTGTTGGAGCTGTTTTAGGTCAAAGGGTTGATAAGAAATTGAATGTCATACATTATGCTAGCAAAAACCTTGATAGTGCTCAAAAGAATTATGCTACTAATGCGAAAGAATTTTTATCAGTAGTATTTGCTTGTGATGAATTTAGACCTTATATTGTTGATTCAAAAGTTACTATTCGTACTGACCATGCTGCTATTAAGTATCTCATGGAGAAGAAGGATGCCAAACCAAGGCTTATCAGATGGGTTCTTCTGCTGCTAGAATTTGATTTGCAGATTGTTGATAGGAAGGGAGTTGATAATCCTGTGGCGAACAACCTCTCCAGGATGGAAAACATACCACATGATCCTATTCCGGTCAACGATAGCTTTCCTAATGATCAATTGGCTGTTTTGAGGGTATAATCTCTTTCCGATCCATGGTTTGCAGATTATGCTAACTTTATTGTTTCTAAGTGTTTGCCTCCAGGTTTAACATTTCAATAAAGGAAGAAATTCTTCCACGACTTGAGGTATTACTTTTGGTATGACCCACATCTTTTTAGAGAAGGTTAGGATGGAATCGTGAGGAGATGCATACCAGAGCATGAGGAGAAGGATATCTTGAGACAATGTCATGGCATTCCCTATGGAGGACATCATGCTGGTGAGAGGACCGCACACAAGGTTCTCCAATCAGGTTTTTATTGGCCTACTCTCTTTAAAGATGCTAGAAATTATGTTTTAACATTCACATTTTAGTAGCTGTTGATTATGTAACCAAGTGGGTTGAGGCAATCCCCACTGAGAGTGCTGTAAGGACCGATATGCGGTACTGTTCCAGATCTAGATGTTTCCATCCAGATCCGGGGGCGAAGCACATATCGGTCCCACCGCGACATATGACAATGTCATATGCCCCGGATTTCCAACATGATATCACAACATTACAGCTACATGGATACAACATCTCATACAATCGGCATACAACTGACTTAATACAATACATCAGCGGAAGATGCATGTCTGAGTACAGACTATAATCAAATTCCTAGTGGCAAAGGTAAAACACACCATTCCCGTAACCGCACGGGTCCAGGCTCTCCGCCGGGATCCACCTAACTAGTCGTCGTCGAGTCTCCACGAAGGCGTCCAGAAGAAGAGTCGAGGTAGTAATCAACTGCAGCGGCCGATCAGGCAAAACAATAAAAAGGAAAAGAAAAGAAAGGGGGTGAGAATATATCAAAAGTATTGTAACTAACTTATCATGGGTAAGAAAGGGGTAGTGGTGAGGTTGCAGACGCACTAGCAATATATGAGTGGCTAACGGTCTATTTCAGAGTAAGATGAGAACCAAGCATTCGATGAGGAATCGCCTCCAACAAGTCTTGCTATCAACTACTTACGCAAACATAACAACTATCCTATCCTTGTCCTCCTCTTCGCATCCCGACGAAGAAGAAGCAGTCAAGGCACACACACGTTGATCAAGTTATAGTTATGATTCAGTTGATGTTATCTATGAACAAGATGTAGGTTCCAAGTCGTCCATAACCGTGGACACGCCTTCTCGAAAATATTTAACCCTGCAGGGGTGTACCAACTGCCCATTACAAGGCTCCGTACGCACGCCCGTCTCTCTCAGTTTCTACCCATCATAGGCAGCCATTTTATGATTTAGTCCCGAGAGATCCGAAACGACAGGTCCCTCTAGCTAACAACGAACAAATCCGGGTGGCCCCCGGGGAGTCGACATCCAATCCAAAAGCCGGCCGCGCCCTCGGACCGGCCTCTTCCGTCTCAACAGGGTTTGGGTTGCCGGGACACCTCACGTGAGGTCCCAGGCCCTCACCGGTCAAGGGTGGACCAATAGGGAAACCATGTCCCCACTGGTCCGGGTTGTTTTTAAAGAATATCTGCCAGAAGCGACCGAACAGACACACACACAGTTTTCAAATGGTAAATCATCTTGGGCCACCACTAGAAATGTTTGAAGCTAGGTCGGTAAGAAGAGGGGACCCCATAGCATCCCACACGTGGTTAGGCACGCTCAGTCTTAGAACCAATACCCGGAACTCAGATCCTAGGTGACTCGAATGGAACAAAGCGTCGGGGCGGGATAGCCTAGACCTTCCATCCTTCGTCGAATATAGTCAACATTATAATAATCATATCATCAACAACAATATAATAATGTGATAACCCATAACCAAGGAGTAACAGGATAACAGTGGATAACATCCTAACATGCATACTAAGCAGTGGATGAGCAGCGAGCAATAGTAACATACCCGAACAAGGTTTGCTGGGATGTGGAGGGACATGGTTGTTTGGGTTTATTTGAGAGGCATGAATATAAAGTGGTAGGATCAAGCAATTGTTCTATCCTAACCTAGGAGCGAGTGAGCTAAAAGTTATAAGCATGATATACGCTCCCCCTTACCTGATGAGAAGACGAAACCAAAAGTGAAGTCGATCGCAAGCTCGCAACGTGTAACAGCCCAGATTTCACAAAAATTAAAAATTTCGTTTTGGGTGTGAATTATTTGATTGCATGATTTGTTTTCGGTGTTTGCATCCCCGATTTATCGATCGACGATTATTTTCTCCCTTTTATCTCGTACCGGACGGAGACCGACCCTTGCACCCTGACACTCGACCTTGCGACATCGGGTTTCACCCGAGCACCGCCGCAACCGGCACAAGATGTAACACCCTCAGGTCTTGTAACAGTAATCACTACATTGATCCTTTTGTTAATGCTAATCACTATTGTTAATCATGCCTTGATCACCTGGGATCAACTCAAACTCAAAATGCCTTTTTATGAATATTAAAAATAAGTGATGAATTAAACTTTGTCCAAAAATTATGCAACCACTTTTGTTATATCACAAATATTCAGTGGACCATGTCCATGTGGGTATGGGAATTTATTAAGTTATGAAATAAATCCAACAATTCATAACAGTGGTAAAACAATGGGATTTAATGCTTTTTAATAAAACAAAAATGCAAAAGATTTTATATAAGTCCCAATCTTTTTGTGGCACTCTAGTTTTGTGCAATACTAATTATGGAGCCAATCACAATATTTATAAAAATACAAAAGTGCCTAAACAATTAAATACAGAAAAGAAAACAAAAATTAAAAAGAAGAAAATGCAAAAGGGGTTTATCCCTCGCCCTGAGCGAGGCCCACCTCCTTCCCGACCTGCCCGGCCCAGCCCATGCCCCTTCCTTCTTTGTCTTCTTCCTTCGGTTGCGTGGAGGCCATCCCACGGCCGACGGGCACGCCGTGGCAGGAATCCGGCGGGATAAGAGGGCCGCCCATTGTGCCCGCTGGAAACCCTAAATCGAGCAGGCGCCATTTTCCCCCACCTCCCTCGCGCCATTTCTCCCTCGACTAGGAGCTCACCGAGCTCGCCGTCGCCGGGAGGTCGCCCTCGACGCGGACAACGGCCTCCCCATGCCACGGGAGGTTGTCCCAGAGACTCACCGCGCGCCTCCACGCCATCCCCGCCCAACAGCTCGAGCCGGGAGGCTCTACAGCCCGCGAATCGAGTCCCTCCTCCGACGACGACCGCCGACGTTCCCCTGCGATTCCGTCCACCCCTGCACTGCTAAGCCTCTCGCCGGCCTCCGTGTGCCGCACCGTGAGCTTTCGCACCTCCCCACCCTCTCCCTTCCTCCCCCAACGTCCCGTGGACGCCGCCGCGGGCTTGGTCCCGGCGAGCACGGGCCGCCCCAGCCCGTGATGTCTGTCCCAGTAGAAACGTAGCGACGCCCCCATCCGATTCCTTGCCTCTATGCCTCCTTTGGTCGCCGGGGTAACCCCCTGTGCTTGCCGCCGGCGTGCCTTGCACACCTGTTGTCTAAACCAGTACGGTTGAGCCCCTGGCAGGTGGCCCCTCCCTGTCAGGTGGTTAATTAAATTAATTGGTGTCACTTACATGTGGGCCACCCCCTGTTAATTAACCTGCAAATTAAAACAATAAGAAAACTATTAGTTAAACAGTAATTCACTTACAGATGGGCCCATGCCCTTAAACTAATTATAGATGTTTAATTAAAGCATGTTAGTATGACACCTGGCCCCCACCAGTCAGTTTAGTTATTTAAAAGAATTAATAAAAATAACAATCTATGACATGTGGGACCAGTCAAGCCCTCTGTGGGTAATGTTGCATTTTATTAATAAAAATAATCCAGAAATTGATTTAAAATGAATTAAACTTTAAAATTCAATATCTTTTAAACCGTAAGTCAGATTCAAAAACTTTATACATGAAAATTGATCAGAAAAATATAACGAATACGAATACGCTATCTGTATACCAACCACACCCCTCTAACACAACAAACATCGAACCGTCCCCCTCCGGACCGTCTGTCCGATGATTTTTCCGGTACTGTCGAAGTATCCGGATGAATTTATTCTGAACATGGAAGTTGTTCAGAATGGATCAACTAACACGGATACACCTTGCACATGTTTGCCGGATGTCCACGACACCTTAGGCATGATCCCTTCCCCCTCCGGACACCCTGTCCGGTAATCACCCAGAGCTGGTATTTCATCCCTGGATGAATTCCCGCTCCAAGCAACGTGCATTGCACTGCGTTAGAACACCGTTAACATTGCATACGTCATGTTATTCATCTGTTTGCTAGGATTGCTTTGTATTTACTGTTTCTTCCCCCTTTTATTCTCCGGTAGACCCCGCTGCTACCGCCGACTACACTGGTGCCGAGTACGACTACTTCGTCGACGACCCTGCCCCTACCGTCGAGCTTCCAGGAAAGCAGAGCCATTCTCTTCCTCGGATATCGCCTATCTTTCCGTACATTTCTTGCACTAGGCATTGTTACTGCTGCTGCTACGTTGTTTACCTATTCAATTGCATAGCCTGTCTTTGTCGCCCCTTGATGTACCTTCCTTATCCTATGCTGCCTGATTTATCTATATATTATATTCAGCAGTGAGCCCTCCACATTGTTAGCTAGGATTAGATAGAGGGCCGTGGCCACTTAGGGGAGTGACGCGGATACAAAATATATACAACTGCAACAGGTACGGATCAATGCAGACGCCCTAGGGAACTTACAACGGTGAGACTCTGCCGAGTCGCTTCGAGTTTGACTTACGAGTGGACGAACTCGTATTTCACTCTCGTCGGCTCAGTAGCGTAGCATCACTGGGATGATACGAGGGTATTCCTCTTTAGTTCATTCCGCTGGTTACCGGCACCACCGGGGTGATACGAGAATATTCATGCAGTTACTCTGCGGGATTTCATGCGTCTCAATCCCCCTCTCTTCCACCAACCAGAACAGCCGTTGGATGCCGATGATTGGATTCATGACATCACTCGTCACCTGGAGTTCGCTAGTGTGAGCGCTGCTGATTACGTCAACTTCGCGTCCTATTTCCTGCGTGGCCCCGCTGCTCAGTGGTGGGACACTTACAAGGGCTCGCTATCTGGAGGGACTGTCGTCACCTGGAATGACTTCAAGACTACCTTCCGTGCTCATTATGTCCCCAAGGCGATTATGAACCGTATGAAGACCGAGTTCCGCAACCTCGTTCAGGGCAACAAAACTGTCGAGGCATATCAGAGGGAATTCCTCCGCCTCTCCCGCTATGCTGCAAGTGACCTCCCAAATGATGCAAGTAGGCTAGAGAAGTTCCGTGATGGGCTCAACCCAGATCTCCAGCTTGCACTGGCTTTGCACGTCTTCCCCGACTTTGCAACCATGGTGAACCAGACTATCACTCTTGAGACCGCTCAGCTTAAGTTCGGTGGTTCGCCGAAGCGCCCCCGTGATGCTGGCTCATCTTCGGGCACAACACAGAAGCAACGCGTCTGAATTCCGCACGGTGTTATGCGTACAACCGCCCCTGCACCAAAGGCCGTCATATGTTGCACCCCGTCTGCCTCCGCCCCCGCCGAGACAGCCGAAGACTGAGGCTGCACCCCTCTGTCCTCAAGATGGCATGTGTTTCAAGTGCCGTCAGCCAGGCTATATTTCCAGAGACTGCCCTCAGCGACAGAATCAACTGGTAGTTCACCCTGCTGGCCGCGGAAATGGCCGTGGCAACAATGGGACCCTCAATTATAATACTGGGTCCAATACTCATGCTCGTGGTCATGCTTACAACATTGATCTTGAAGCAGCTCAGGAACAGTCCGCTACTGTGATGGGTACACTCCTCGTTAACTCAATACCCGCTACTATTTTATTTGATACAGGAGCATCACATTCATTTATGTCTGGAGCATTTGCATCTAAGCATGGCATATATCATGAAAAGATGTGTACCCCCTTGGCCGTTAAAACACCCGGCGGCATGTGTCACGTTGACATGCTAGCACCTAACCTCACCGTCGAGATCGAAGGGATTGATTTCCTTGTCTCCCCACATATTCTGAAAACATCCACTATTGACCTTATCTTGGGTATGGATTGGCTGAAAGCCCACGATGCCGCGCTTTATTGTGGCACCAAGGTCATCCAACTCTTTCATCCTTCTGGCGCGATTGTGAGTCACACTGCCATTGTGTCGATGAATGCTGAAGCTCGTATATATGCTCTGAATGCCTTGAATGTCGCACCTCTCGAAGGGATAGAGAAAGTTCCCATCGTTTGTGATTTTACCGACGTATTCCCAGAAGAACTGCCGGGGAAACCCCCGATCAGAGAAGTTGAATTCGTCATCGACTTGAAGCCCGTCACCGTCCCTATTGCCAAGCGGCCATATAAGATGCCACCTCACCACCTCCTTGAATTGAAGAAGGAGATCGACACGACCCTCGAGAAAGGATTCATCCGTCCAAGTTCCTCTGCTTGGGGAGCACCTTCGCTCTTTGTCAATAAGAGTGATGGAACGAACCGTTTGGTCCAAGATTACCGACCTATCAACCAGGCCACGATACAGAACAAGTACCCTCTCCCTCGGATAAATGATCTTTATGATCAACTTGCTGGATCCACGGTGTTTTCAAAACTCGACTTAAGGTTGGGTTATCACCAAATCCGGGTCCGTGACGAGGACATCCCGAAGACCGCATTCATTACTCGCTATGGTTCATACGAGTACACTGTCATGTCATTTGGCTTGACCAATGCACCAGTCACCTTCTCCCGATTGATGAACTATATATTCATGGAATACCTCGACAAGTTTGTCGTGGTTTATCTGGATGATATATTGATTTACTCCAAGACCGATGCAGAACATGCAGAACATCTTCGTCTTATACTGGAAAAGCTTCGAGAACACAAACTCTATGCTAAGTATTCTAAGTGTGAATTCTGGCTTCCCGAAGTAACCTACCTTGGTCATGTGATTTCCAAGGATGGCGTTGCCGTCAACCCCGAACGTATTCAGGCTATTCTTGACTGGATTCTGCCCAGGACTGTCAAGCAAGTCAGAAGTTTCCTCGGCCTTGCCAGCTAGCAGCCGCCGTTTTGTTGAGAATTTCTCCAAGATTGCCAAGCCGCTGACTAACCTGCTTCACAAAGGCGTCAAGTTTGAGTGGACTGATAAATGCCAAGAAAGTTTTCAAGCTCTGAAGTACAAGCTCACTTCTCCCCCAGTGCTTGCTCCCCCTGATACCTAGAAGGACTTCGTGATATATTGCGACGCGTCTCGTCAAGGATTAGGTTGTGTCCTAATGCAAGAGCGCAAAGTAATTTCTTATGGCTCTCGTCAATTGCGTGCTCACGAAGATAAGTATCCAACTCATGATCTCGAATTGGCAGCGCTAATTTATGCATTGAAGCTGTGGCGACATTACCTCGTCGGTAATCGTTGCGAGATCTACACCGACCACCAAAGCCTGAAGTACCTGTTTACTCAACCCGACCTGAATCTCCGCCAGCAGAGATGGCTCGATACAATAGTCGACTACAACATGGGAATTTATTACACCCCTGGCAAAGCTAATGTGGTGGTCGATGCCTTAAGCCGCAAAGCCTACTGTTCTGAACTTGAAGTCCAGATAGAGCAGCCCCGTCTGTATGAAGAGCTTCGAAAGCTGAACCTTGAAATTGTTCCGCAGGGACATGTGAATTCCCTGGTTCTTAAATCTGACCTCGACGACAGCATCAAGGTGATACAAGGTTACGAATATGACATTGCGAAGATTAAGCGCTATCTCGCCAACGGGAAGCCCTCATTATTCCATGTTGCTGATGATGGTACGATGTACTTCAAGGGTCGCTTAGTGGTCCCGAGAAAAATGGCCAACCTGGACTACACCCCGGATGTCATGAAAGAAGCTCATGATACACCCTTGTCGATCCACCCTGGTAGTACCAAGATGTACCAAGACATTCGTCAGCGGTACTGGTGGTCTAACATGAAACAAGACATTGCTCGTTATGTTTATGAGTGTGACGTTTGCCGTCGCGTGAAAGCCAAACATCAAAGACCTGCTGGAACTCTACAACCACTCTCTATTCCTGAATGGAAATTGGACAAGATTGAAATGTACTTCGTCACCGGATTTCCCCGATCACAGAAAGGTCATGATGCCATCTTTGTCGTCATTGACCGATTCTCCAAGGTTGCCCACTTTCTGCCAATCAAGGAGACAATCTCTGCTAGTCAGTTAGCAGACTTATATGTTTCCAGAATTGTGTCCCTCCACGGTATTCCGTTGGAGATCAGTTCAGACCGTGGCAGCATTTTCACCTCGAAGTTCTGGGATAGTTTCCAAGAAGCTATGGGCACTCACCTAAATTTCAGCACCGCTTATCACCCCCCAGTCGCAAGGCCAAGTCGAACGAGTCAACTAAGTGCTTGAAGATATGCTTTGAGCTTGTGTCATTTCATTCAGTAAGAAATGGGAGGAATCTCTTCCATTTGCTGAATTCTCGTACAACAATAGCTATCAGGCTAGTCTGAAGATGGCACCTTTTGAAGTTCTTTATGGACGTAAGTGTCGAACCCCTCTGAATTGGTCAGAAACTGGAGAACGAACTCTCATTGGTCCGAACATCATACAGCATGCTGAAGATCAGGTTCGCATTATTCATGAATACTTGAAAGCTGCTCAGTCCCGCCAGAAGAGCAACTATGACCGCAAGCACAAGGAAATGGTTTATCAACCTGGCGAATACGCGTACCTCCGTGTAACTCCCATGAGGGGCACTCATCGTTTCGGGATCAAAGGCAAGTTAGCTCCTCGCTACATTGGCCCGTTCCATATTCTTTCCCGAAGTGGACCAGTGGCATACCGATTGGAGTTTCCGTCAAACCTCTCCCAAGTCCACGATGTATTCGACGTGTCGCAACTCCGACGCTGCTTCAAGGACCCTATTCTTGAAGTGGAACATGATCTTATTGAATTGCAACAGGACTTGACTTATCAAGAACATCCAAGCCGCATTCTCGATCAGTCTGAACGCAAAACCCGCAACAAGACAACCAAGTTCCTTAAAGTTCAGTGGTCGAATCATTCTGAAGATGAAGCCACTTGGGAACGCGAAGAACGCCTTCGTGAAGAATACCCCGATCTTTCGCCTCTACCGCTTAGATTCTCGGGACGAGAATTCCTGTAGTGGGGGAGATTTGTAACACCCTCAGGTCTTGTAACAGTAATCACTATAGTGATCCTTTTGTTAATGCTAATCACTGTTGTTAATCATGCCTTGATCACCTGGGATCAACTCAAACTCAAAATGCCTTTTGATGAATATTAAAAATAAGTGATGAATTAAACTTTGTCCAAAATATATGCAACCACCTTTGTTAAATCACACATATTCAGTTGACCATGTCCATGTGGATATGGGAATTTATTAAGTTATGAAATAAATCCAACAATTCATAACAGTGGTAAAACAGTGGGATTTAATGCCTTTTTAACAAAACAAAAATGCAAAAGATTCTATATAAGTCCCAGTCTTTTTGTGGCACTCTAGTTTTGTGCAATACTAATTATGGAGCCAATCACAATATTTACAAAAATACAAAAGTGCCTAAACAATTAAATACAGAAAAGAAAACAAAAATTAAAAATAAGAAAATGCAAAAGGGGTTTATCCCTCGCCTTGGGCGAGGCCCACCTCCTTCCCGACCTGCCCGGCCTAGCCCATGCCCCTTCCTTCCTTGTTTTCTTCCTTCGGTTGGATGGAGGCCATCCCACGGCCGACGGGCACGCCGTGGCAGCAATCCGGCGAGCCGCCGGCGAGATAAGAGGGCCGCCCCCTGTGCCCGCTGGAAATCCTAGATCGAGCAGGCGCCATTTTCCCCCACCTCCCTCGCGCCATTTCTCACTCGACCAGGAGCTCACCGAGCTTGTCGTCGCTGGGAGGTCGGCGTCGACGCGGCCAATGGCCTCCCCGTGCCACGGGAGGTTGTCCAGGAGCCTCACAGCGCGCCTCCATGCCATCCCCGCCCAATAGCTCGAGCTGGGAGGCTCTACAGCCCGCGAATCGAGTCCCTCTTCCTTCGACGACCGCCGATGTTCCCCTGCGATTCCGGCCACCCCTGCACTGCTAAGCCTCTCGCCGACCTCCATGTGCTGCACCGTGAGCTTCGCACCTCCCCACCCTCTCCCTTCCTCCACCAACGTCCCGTGGCCGCTGTGCCATGTTCCTACGCTCCGGCCGCTGTCGCGGGCTTGGTCCCGGTGAGCACGGGCCGCCCCAGCCCTTGATGTCTGTCCCAGTAGAAACGCAACGACGCCCCCATCTGATTCCTTGCCTCTATGCCTCCTTTGGTCGCCGGGGTAACCCCCTTTGCTTGCCGCTGTGCGGGCTCGCCGCCGGCGTGCCTTGCACACCTATGGTCTAAACCATACCGGTTGAGCCCCTGGAAGGTGGCCCCTCCCTGTCGGGTGGTTAATTAAACTAATTGGTGTCACTTACAGGTGGGCCACCCCCTGTTAATTAACCTGCAAATTAAAAAAATAAGAAAACTATTAGTTAAACAACAAGTCACTTACAGATGGGCCCATGCCCTTAAACTAATTATAGATGTTTAATTAAAGCATGTTAGTATGACACCTGGCCCCCACCAGTCAGTTTAGTTATTTAAAAGAATTAATAAAAATTCGAGTATATGACATGTGGGTCCTGTGAATAATTTAATTACATTAATTGTTTTATTAGCAATGTGAGGCTGACCAGTGGGACCCACTGGTCAGGTTTGACCAGTCAACCCCTCTGTGGATAATGTTGCACTTTATTAATAAAAATACTCCAGAAATTGATTTAAAATGAATTAAACTTTAAAATTCAATATGTTTTAAACCGTAAGTCAGATTCAAAAACTTTATACATGAAAATTGTTCAGATAAATTTAAGGAATACGGATACGTATCTGTATACCAACCACACCCCTCTAACACAACGAACATCGAACCGTCCCCCTCCGGACCGTCTGTCCGATGATTTGTCCGGTACTGTCGAAGTATCCGGATGAATTTATTCTGAACATGAAAGTTGTTCAGAATGGATCAACTAACACGGATACACCTTGCACATGTTTGTCGGATGTCCACGACACCTTCGGCATGATCCCTTCCCCCTCCGGACACCCTGTCCGGTAATCACCCGGAGCTGGTAGTTCATCCCTGGATGAATTCCCGCTCCGAGCAACGTGCATTGCACTGCGTTAGAACTCCGTTAACATTGCATACGTCATGTTATTCATCTGTTTGCTATGATTGCTTTTTATTTACTGTTTCTTCCCCCCCCTTTATTCTCCGGTAGACCCCGTTGCTACCGCCGACTACACTGCTGCCGGGTACGACTACTTCGTCGACGACCCTGCCCCTACCGTCAAGCTTCCAGGCAAGCAGAGCCATTCTCTTCCCCAGATATCGCCTATCTTTCCGTACATTTCTTGCACTAGGCATTGTTACTGCTGCTTCTACGTTGTTTACCTATTCAATTGCATAGCCTGTCTTTGTCGCCCCTTGATGTACCTTCCTTATCCTATGCTGCCTGCTTTATCTATATATTATATTCAGTAGTGAGCCCTGCGCATTGTTAGCTAGGATTAGATAGCGGGCCGTGGCCACTCAGGGGAGTGACGCGGATACAAAATAAATACAACTGCAATAGGTACGGATCAATGCAGACGCCCTCGGGAACCTACAACGGTGAGACTGCCGACTCGCTTCGAGTTTGACTTACGAGTGGACGAACTCGTATTTCACCCTCGTCGGCTCAGTAGCGTAGCATCACTGGGATGATACGAGGGTATTCCTCTTTAGTTCATTCCGCTGGTGTCTCGGCACCACCGAGGTGATACGAGAATATTCCTCTTTAGTTCATTCCGCTGATGTCTCTGTCAAACCTCTTTAAGTGTGCCATCGAGGGTGATACCTCTTGGTTTCACTTAATGGTAGACACTCGAACCAACTGGTGTCCTTAAAGGTAAGAGTCGGGCGACCCAACGGTACCCGCGAGCGGTATATTGTTGGGAGCGACAAGGAGGGTACGACCGACGTTACTGGCGTGCTTGGCCCCTGCTCGTATCTCGCGAGAGTTACCAAACCACGAAAAAGTCGAGCTCTGCCAAGAGCACACGCGAGACAAGGTAAGGAGACGGTTCACCTTGTTGGTAACCGCACACTTTGACGGGACGACAGGGCAGGCCGCGACATTACTGGTGGGCCTTGTTGCTATTCGTTGTCCGTTGTGTTGTTAGTCAGACAGCGATAACGGTTGTCTGTGAGATAATATTAAACTGCTAAATGGTTCGCCGAATGACTTGTAACAACCCAGATTTCACAAAAATTAAAAATTTTGTTTTCGGTGTGAATTGTTTGATTGTCTGATTTGTTTGTGGTGTTTGCATCCCCGATTTATCGATCGGTGATTATTTCCCCCCCTCTTATCTCGTATCGGACGGAGACCGACCTTTGCCACCCTGACACTCGACCTTGCGACACCGGGTTTCACCCGATCACGTCATGAAAACCGCACGAGACCAGCCGCAGCCAACGGAACGAAAAACCCCGTTTAATAAGTAAACGGGATATTTTTATAGCGCGCCGGGAAGTGTTCTCGGAACGGTTCCAACACGAGGTGAACGCCGCCAGCTCGACGTGTTGATTCCGCAGTTCGAAGTTTTACCCAAATCGGAGGTCCTACGGACCCCCGGCGGTCAGAAACGTTAGCACCGCGCGCGCGAGAGAAACCGGGGATGTGTTTGCAAACTGCCAGCCATCTGGGCTATAAAAATACCACCACACTCCCACGCCTTTCTAGGGTTTCCCTAGCCACAAAATTTGCAGCCACCCCCCTCAGATCTGCCCCAATTTTCGTAGTTTTACCCCAATTCCAGCAAACCCTATCTCCCCAACGATCTGGACCGTCAGATCGGCCGATATGACGGCCAGAACTCGCCCCACGGCCTCCACCTCTGTCCTCTCTCTCTTCACCAACCGCAGCCGCCGCCCGAGCGCCTCCACGGCCGCGCGCCACCGCTAGCCAGCCGGGGCCACCTCCTCCTCTGCCGCGCCCCTCCTCTCTCTCCCCGTGCCTCTTCCCTCTGTCCTCCTCACCCAGCTCTCCTTCTCTCGTGCAGGAAGCCGCCCGGAGCGCCGCCTCGCGCCACAAGCTTGGAGCCGCGCCTCCACAGGACCCCTCCTGCCTCCTCCCGCATGGATCCAAGGCGACCAGCGCCGCCGGCGACCCCGCACCGGCCGCCGCCTTCCTCCCACGCCGCCTCGCCGGCGAGCACCGGCGCTGCCGTCGGCCACCTGCTCGGGATCGGGAGGTCCCGATCCGGCGCCTCCAACCGCCGGCCAGGTGGGCCGGCCTGCCACAGAAGCCCACGGCCTGCCAGGCCAACGCGGCCCAGCCGCCGTCCAAGGCACAGCCGGCCTCCTCTGGCCTGATGGGCCGAGCCCATGTGGGGTGAGGCCCGCTTATTTTTTTAGTTACCCCCTGTGAATTTTTCTAAGTCCTTATAAAATATGCTACTGATCCCGTTTTGTAATGCGATTTCCCGTTGACTCGTAGGTCGGAATGAAGTGATTCTTTTTTTTCTTTGGTTGTGCTTTGTGTGCTCTAGAGTTCATCTTTAGGAAGCTATTTATTTTGAGGTCATATTGATGGTGCAAATCTGTGTAGAAGTAGGCACCAGACTGTTAACTGTTGCTAAATTCTGTCAAGTGCTGCTGATGTTATTTTGTTGCAACTTTGATTCATGATTGTGACAAATCCATGAGGCCTATTGCATTGATTCTTTTTCCTATGTGTTAAGCATCATGTGTAATTCATTTCCATGCTTTAACTTGTCGTGTTTGGGTGCTTTACCTATATTAAATCTTGCTCCAAAGTGGTGACCCTGATGTTAATGTGCTGCTGTTGCTGAAACTGTTAATTTGTTGCAACTTCGGGTGACGGTTGCGTCGCAACCGCTTATCGGAATTGAGTGATTCCAATTGCATATTGTTAAGCATCATGTCTACTTCCATTATATGTATTTTATTGTCATGATATGATTGCTGGTCATATAGTTATTGAGCTCCAAAGTTGCTATGCCACTGTTTTTGACAGCCACCTCTGTTTTTCTCTAAGTCTGTAATGTTCCGATGCCATGTTGCATGCTTAATATCTTTTGATATGTGATGCATATTTGCATGATTCTTTTTGCCATGCCTTCCCTGTCATGTCTACTTTAGTTCCATATCATTTGTGAGCATGTTTGCATTGATTATCCTGTTTATGCATTGCTCCAAAGTGTGCTTCGTGATGTTGGCAGAATGTGCTCGTAACTTGTTTTGTGTGTATCTTTTTTAACCGTAACTCCGTTTGGAGTGTGCCTTATATGTAACTTGATTATTTTTTCGTGTACTTTGTGTTTATGCTATTGTTTTCTGTTGTTAACCAACCTAAAATATGGTTTAGGACAGAACAATACCAAACCCTTTAATTGTCGTGGGGTACTTAGTGTATGCCATGTTTAGGTTGTGCCTCACTTAAATTGACTAGCATAGATAGTTTACTTTGTGTTTCACCTCTTGCCATGTTTGTGTGCCATGCCATGCTTGCTTGAGTTGCCATGTTAACAACCTTTGTTGATCACCGCCCAGGAATACCTATCTCACGCGCAGAAAGGCAAGAAGGGCGGTTTAGACCACAATACGACGATGACATTCAAAATAATGAAAGACGCCATCACTGCCTCAGCACCTAAAAAAGCAAGTGCAAGGCGAGTCCCGCGCGAGCAGACTCCGGACATGGACCCCAGTTCACCCGACGACGACGACAGCAACGACGACTGGCGCAAGCGCCCAAACAAAAAAAAGAACCACGACAGCGACGGCAACAGCAACAGACGCAACAGCAATCGACGAGACGCACGTGACGACATAACATAGAAAAAGGTCAATCGCGGAAGACGAAGACGGGCAGCCCGCGAAGAATACTCGGACGAGCAAGCTTCCGACAAGGACATAGAACCATGCGGAGCACTATGCTTCACGCGATCCATACGAGAAACACCGATGCCGAAAGGTTTCAAGCTAAACTCCACAACGCACAAGTACGACGGGCTGGAGGAGCCAGAAGCATGGCTTAACGACTACCTAACAGCCGTCAAATTCCAGCGAGGAACCAATATCACAGCAATGCAGTACGTGCAACTCATGCTCGAGAGCTCGGCGCGACACTGGCTGAAGAACCTGCTGCGAGGATCAATCAGTTCCTGGAAGCAATTCCGCAGCGCCTTCATCGATAACTTCAAGTCCACCTACAAACGACCAGCATCACTCGAGGAGCTAAGGGCCTACAAGCAAGGATCCAGAGAATCCCTGCGAGCATACATCCAACGATGGACCATACTCAAAAACTCAGCCGAGGATATATCAGTCGAAAGCGCAATCGACGCATTCAGGAGGGGCTTGCAACGCATCGAGTTCAAGGAGCAACTCGGGCAGATGAAAGTCCGAACACTCGCACGACTACTAAAGCAACCCAACAATTGGGCAGACGGAGAAGACTCCGTGCTTAACGAATGAGAGATCCAGACAGCGCGCTCAGAACGCGACAATGACTACTACACCGGCGACATAGGATTCGACAGAAGAAGAAAACGCCCGAGGCGTAACTTCTACGATGACAGAGGACCCGATATGGTTGCGGCCGGCTTCCCGGATGATAGAGACGGCAGACATCAAGATGACAGCAGAATGCAGCGTAGGGACAACCAAGAAGAAGCACCCCAAGTTCAAAAACGAGATTGGAGATCAAGGCAGCCGCGAGATGACGCCCGAGCATATCGCTCGGCCAAGGAACAGCTCGATGGACCATGTACTCTACACGGGTTCAGAAACGAGCGCGGAGAACTAAGATCAGGACACACCCTCAGAAACTGCAGGCGCTTCAGCGAGCTCTCAGACGAAAAAAGCCGATCTACGACAACAGCAGCACATCCTCTCACAAGCGTAGCAGTCGGGACCATCGCCCACAATGCACCACTAGCCCCTGCAATACCAGCAAGACAAGTAGCAGCAATCCAAGAGCGGCGAACAAGACCCGAGGAAGAAGAAAAATACCCAGAAGCACATGGCCGGATCTACATGATACAAGAAGGAAGACCATCAAACAGGCAGCAGAAGCAGGTCACCAGACAAGTTTTTCTCGCAGTCTCCTCACACCCCGCCGTCCCAGAATACTTACGCAGGTCCGAGACTGAAATTACCTTCTCCCGAGAAGACAACCCGCCAGCCATCTCGCGCCCAGTACACGCCGCATTAGTACTCGAAGCAAGAATTGTAAGCTACGACATGTCACGAGTCTTCATGGACGGTGGCAGCGGAATCAATATCATATTCACCAGAACCCTGTAAGAAATGCTCATCCAAAATTCGGCACTAAAAACCTCAGGCACAACCTTCCATGGAATCGTGCCAGGTAAAGCAGTCTACCCGCTCGAAAAAATAAGTCTCGAGGTGGTTTTTGGCAGCACGAGTAACTTCCGCAAGGAAACATTGGACTTTGAAGTGGTCGACTAGAAATCACAATACCACGCCATCCTAGGACGCCCAACCTTTGCGCGCTTCATGGCGGTTCCACACTACGCCTACCTCAAGCTGAAAATGCCGGGTCCGCGAGGAGTGATCACAGTCAGCGGCAGCTTCATCAGATCCGACCGCTGTGACAAAGAGTTCCACAAGATATCAGAAACCTTCGGAGCACACAAAGTCAGCAGAGCCACAACACCAGAAGAAGAGGCCCTCCCATAGAAGCAAAGGGAGAAACCAGAGAACCCGCAGGCTTCGCACATCAAGAACCCATGCCAGTCCACCGCAACAGCTTACAATTCTTAGAGCTACCAAGCCATCGATCCAAATAAAAGGGCTGTCTTCAACAACCCCCCTCGTGTAAGAAACAACAGGAAGAATATTGAAAATATTTTTACGAAAAATTCCGCTCATTGGCACTCGGGGGCTCGCAGCAGCAGCCACCCCCCGAGGCGTTCTTCTCTTACGCGACTTAAAAATTGACACTCGGGGGCTCGCAACAGCAGCCACCCCCCGAGGCGTTCTTCGCTTACGCGACTTAAAAATTGGCACTCGGGGGCACGCAGCACCAGCCACCCCCCGTGGCGTTCTTCACTTACGCGACTTAAAAATTGGCACTCGGGGGTTCGCAGCAGCAGCCACCCCCCGAGGCATTCTTCGCTTACGCGACTTAAAAATTGGCACTCGGGGGCTCGCAGCAGCAGCCACCCCCTGAGGTGTTCTTCGCTTACACGACTTAAAAAATGACACTCGGGGGCTCGCCGCAGCAGCCACCCCCCAAAATAGAGTTCCTCGCCGAAGACTTAGCAACCGGCGAGACTAACCAACACCACACATGATTCATTCACAACAGACAAGCAAAGTAAAACAAAAGAGAACAACAACACACGTTGTCCAGCAAAGGAACCAGCGCCAAGCAAAGCCTAATCTTTAGGCTCTGATTTTACTTTACACAGAGCACCCAATCGACGGTCGTTCTCCTCGACCACCCACTTCACAACTTGACTTGCAGGCTTGTCCGCTACGGCATAATGGTCATCCATCGGCTGAGTTCGACCACCAGGTGGACCTTGAGCCGCCAGCATAATGTCCACCCCCGGCCAATGACTATGGACAAAGGCAAAAGCACACCGAGCCCCCGCATAAATCTGGTGTGATTGACTACACGCCGAAGGTCCGCAGGCTGAGAGAACACCCGACAAAGATTTTCAAGAGAAGACGGGACATAATCCAAAAGATAAAACTCAGCAAAGATCCTGCCAAACACCCCACAACAGTACTCAAGAGCCCGCGGTACCCTCTCAACCCGCATCCGCAAGATGGCGAACACTCGAGCACATGCCCTATCCATCGAGAAAGGATTGTTCGCCTGCACAACCGGTTCCTCCATCCGCAACAACTCCGACTGTACAACTTCCTCTTCCTCGCGAGACCGCCCAGCAAGCACTTCGTAATGAAGAACAAAAGATCAGCCACAAGCACAAGAAAAAGAACTCGAACAGTCGAGCAGTCTAAAAGAGACAAACTCACCCTTCAAAAGATCAGACAAATTTACCACCCAAGCCGCCAAGCTATCCAAGACAGCCTCAACGCGTTCACGTTTCGAGCGATGAACTGCAACAACACCTTTCAGGAGAACGATCTCACGTTCGGCCTCTTTCAGCCTCAAGCAAACAGACTCGTAGGCACCCTCGCGAGCATTCTCCTTCAGCAAATTCCAAGCCTGAGAAACGCCCGGGGTGGCCTACCGAAAGAAGAAAAAGTCAAAAGAAACGAGACAACAAGCAACACCAAAGAGCAAAGCAGTTCCATGAATCAAAAAAGATCCACCGTCCCGCAGGAGGCACATTACAGCTCAAAAGTTCCAAAACAAAAACCAGTTCAACCTACTCCACGGCTGAAGAATTACGGTTATCAGCCTCCACAACCAGCTGTAGCTGGCGGGCCAACCGAGTGGCGCGATCACTCTGCTCGTCTGTATAATCAGGCAGACTATCCACCATGGAATCCTCAATGGGGACACCATGCCCCAGAAGAACAACAACAGACGTGGCAAGTCCACTCACCACGTTCTCGCGAACCAAGCCCTCCAGCTGATCACCGTCCGGACCGAAGGTAGCAACCAAAGAATCAAGACCTTCTGGCCTCTTCTCCTCATCCGGGAACATATGCTCATGAAGAAGCTTTAGGAGAGTTGAAGCACGAGCGCAAACATCCCCCACAGCTACAGCAGCACCCGAGACAACATCCACAACACCACAGAGAGCGGCTGACCCTGCAGTAGCCACCTCCACCGCCCCAATTCCCGCAGAACCTGGAAGAAGGAAAAATAATCAATACCCAGAAATTTAAGAGACGAACAAACCCCAATGAACGGAAGACAGGAACAGTCCACAAACCAGTCAAAGAGCGCGCCAGGTCCCGCAGGCGCTCACACTCAACCTTCTCGACCTGGACAAACTGCTCCTCCACCCGCCGCAACCTCTCGAGCTTGCCATGCTGCGCCTGCAGGTCCCTTTCCTTGGATTCCAGAACGACCCGAAGCTTAGCGAGCTCCTTTTTTGCAGCCTCCGCCCGCTTGTCAGCACCTTTATTGCGACCTGCGGAACAGACACTAGTCAGACAAACCAACTAGCAAAGGAAACAAAGACCAAGGATCAAATATCTCACGTCTCATAGCGGTCAAGCTCCCCTGGATCGAGTCATGAGCATGTGCCACCGATCAGTCTCAGTCAGCACACGTTCGCATATCCGGAATAAAGGCTAAATTCAAGTAAATGCACCAGTCAAAGCCTAGAAAAGAAGAAAATCAAGCTCAAGACTAAAACCAATCACAAATGATTGCTTGTAGCCTCAAGGGCTACTCACATTGGGAGCACTGCCGTGCTCCCAATATTTCAAAAGCTCAACAAGAGAGAACAACCCAAGTTAAAAACTGCAACCAATAAAAATTGATCGCTTGCAGCCTCGGGGGCTACCCCAACAAAGTTCAGAAGTACAAGAAATCCCATACCTGCTCCGCCATGCGATCAAAGAACTTCGCCTTATCCTCAGCAGAAAGATCCCTCCTTTCCAAGAAGTGCTCATCAGGAATCACTGGCTTGACATCTGGAGGAAAGTCCCCTTCAGGAGCCGCAACAGCCGCAGTAGATCCCCTAGATGGAGCAGTCGCAGGAGTTCCCTCCGCACCTACAGTCACAAGGGTCGTCCCCGCACCTGAAGCCACAGGAGTCGCAGAATCAACCGGCAGATCAGGCGCCACGCCATAGTCAGTCGAACGAACGTCAACAGCACCGACACTCGCAGAAGAAGCAGCCGGGACAGGAGCAGTCCTACAAGCAACATATCTTCAAAACATGAGTCAAAACAAAAACAAAAAAAATCACCAAGAAGAAAGTTATACTAACCCAGCAGGTGCAGCGCCCGTACGAAGTAATATCCCGAACTTGTGTTTTTTCGGCACAGCCAAAGGAGGACACGGCACAGCAGGTTGCACGACTGCTGGCAAATCATCGCCGTCACCCGCTGCGTCATGACCACTCACACTCAAAGGGAGAGTGTGTTTGACACGCAGAGGACTCGAATCGTCAGACTCATCCGCAACTGACGACCGACCACCAGCTGACTCGACAGCATCAGCACCCGAAGCACCCCCGTCACTCGCAAGCACAGGACCAGCTTGAACCGCACCAGGTTCATCAAGTATTTCCGCATCTTCAGGTTGTGGCGGATTGTTCAACAAGGGAGTATGATCCTGCAGATCAGAACAAACATCAGTAATCAACGGAAATGCGTCAAAATCACAAATAGAAAACCCAAGACAAGTACCTGAGGAAGAGGCAAATCAGCAGCATAAGGACGGACGATGCTCTCCTCCCCAATACTCGTAAACTTCGTGACTTGCTAAACCCGAGTCAAAAGGTCACCATCAGAGAACTCCTCGGGCGAACACCTTGTCGAGTCGTTGGGCCCAGTGTATTGCCACATGGGACGCACTCGAAACTGAAGCGGCTGCACGCGTCTCCTCACAAACACAGAGATAAGCTGACCGCCAGCAAACTCATCCTTCAAAGAAGAGACATTTTGCACCAATGGCTCCACAAGCGACGCCTCGCGAGCAGACAAAAGATGCGCCCACGAAGACCGCTTGACCGCTCGCGCAGCAGGATCGAAAGGGGCAAGACCAAATTGCTGCCCCTCAACGTGCCGATCCTTCAGATAAAACCAACTCTTCCGCCATGTATAGACGGAATCCAGTTTTTCCTGATCAAAATAGGCAACTTTCTCCTTAATGGAAATACCCACGCCCCCAATGGCATATTCAGAGTTCGTCCTCTTCACATTGAAAAGACGTTTCCAGAGGCCCCAATGGGGATAGATCCCCAAAAAAAACCTCACAGAGCGTGATAAAGCAGGCAATGTGCAGAATCCCATTGGGGGCCAAGTCATGCAATTGCAATTGATAGGAAAAAAGCAATCCCCGGAGGAAAGGATGAACGGGAAGTGCAAAACCACGAGGGAAGAAGCTCTGAAAGCATACCCGTTCATCTGGACGGGTCGCAGGAACCTCCTCATCCCCAGGAATCCGGGCGGCACCATCCACCACCATGCCGTCCGCCACCAAATCATCCAGATCTGCGGCTCCAAAGGCAGACCGTTCCCATCTACCAGTCATCCTCGCCGACTCCTGTGCTGCACTGCGAGGACGCTTGGACATGGATCTCACCACCAAACCGCGCGAAGAGAAAAGGCAGGAAGCAAAGAACGAAGAAGGAAGAAGAAGGACAAGCAGGAGAAGGCGATGGCTGGGTGAAAACCTAAACCCACCAGACTCCCCGGTATTTAACGAACAGTAGGGCACGCAAATCATCACCGTTAGTCTTGGAGCCCAGCGGACGTGGCGTGATCCCACGATAGCCGAGAAGCATGGAAAACTCAACAGGCGCATTAACCATACCGCCCACTACGTGCGAAAAATGAGTACCATCATCACACAGTACGAAATTTTCGGGCGGCAGGGCGTCAAGTCATTTCCATTCACACGCCACGGCAACCCAACCGGTCAGGCGGACCAACAATGTCGCATCTCAGCAAACACGTACTAAGTACGCATCTTCGGTCAGCATCCCGCTCTTCACAAGCTTTTCATATTATTCCAAAAATCTTTTACTCCCATTGGGAGTACCTTTATTCGAGTTCGGGTGCTCCCTCACCTGGAAGGAAAGAATGTGCTCGAGTTGCTGCTCGCACCAACAAAGTAATCACGACATCAACAGAGTTCGGGTGCTCCCTCGCCCAGAAAATCAGACACGTGCTCCAGCGATCACTAGCAGAAATAAACGTACTTACAGAGTTTGGGTGCTCCCTCACCCCGAAGACAGTAAAACATTCGAGTGACTACTCGCAAGAACTCCACAAAGTATTGAACACTGCGATCTACCCGCTCACTCGACGACCTCCCGAGTGGGCGCTTTCTTATTTGCCTCGTTTGGGCTCGCTAAAATTCCGTGAGTGACTACTAATAGCTCACTTGATTGTTTATTCCAAGTGGGTGCATCGCCAACCAGGCTCCGTGCCTCTACAAAAAACAATTATACCTGGGCTACGACACACTGTACTCATATGCCACACAAGCTTAGCGTGTAGGTAAGACCCCGCTGCGCAGAACGGCCGGGCCGGGACTCGCCGCAGAGCGACTTCACTCCCGATATTGTCCATGCGCTCGCATGATAGAAAGAGCCGAGCGGACGCGCTCAGGCTATTTTCTTAGATTGGCAACAATTGATCCTATAAGACCAGCAACGACATCACTTTGCTAGACACCGGTAATTCCAAGTTCATGTCGAGGGACGTGGGCTTGATTGGGCTACTGCGGTATTTGCCACTAGCGCAATTCACCAAGGCTCGACCAGTCGACTCCTTGGGCCCTTTCAGCTTAGCAATCCCTCGAAACAGGTATTGTCATGGCTCAAAACTGCCAGCGACCCGCGGCTATACTGCGCTTACGATGATAAAGCAAGAGGCGAATTCAAGTCCCTGCGCGACTCTTCGAGTCCCCCAGGCACTCGGGGGCTACTAACGAGGGGGTGACCCCACGACTCCTGCGTGTGAGGATACCTGGTGTGTATGAAGACAGAAGGCCCGCTGGAAAGCCTCGATAGGCCCACGACTGGCCCAATTAAGACACCAACGTAGGAGTCCGCGACTGATATGGAAGGCACGACTTGGCGCACAAGGCAAGACTAGAACTAGGAAATTATCTCTGTAATCTAGTACGGACTCCCCGAGACCTAGCCTAGTATATAAAGGCTGGGAGGGGAGACGTCTTGATCATCCAATATCCGATCTACTCTCTTGGCCTTGCGAGAACTCACCTTGGCCTCCCTTGTAATCGACCCCTAACGCAATAATATCGAGCAGGAAGTGCTTCTCCTGTTAGCCGACGAGTATCGTCCAACCTGTTCCTTCTCTATGACTAACCCAGGGTCCCTGACCATGGGATTTGCCGAGGCTGATCCTCGTCAGATGGTCTATGGAAAAGTTTGCTATTTACCTTTAGAGCTAGAGCATAAAGCTTTTTGGGCTCTTAGAGAGCTTAATGCTGACCCTAAACTTGCTGGTGAAAAGTGTCCCATGAACTTGACTTCTCTATATGAGTGGAGAAGTGAAGCTTACGAGAGAGCAAATTTTTTAAAAGAAAAGGTAAAGAAGTGGCATGACAAGAGAATTTGGAAACATGAATTTAATGTTGGTGATAAATTTTTTTGTATAGATCTCGTTTCAGGTTTTCTCCAGGTAGATTACTTTCCAAGTGGGAAGGACCGTACCACATTGAAGAAGTCTACCGCTCCGGTGCAATCAAGATTAAGAATTTTGAAAGCACCAAACCACAAGTTGTGAATGGGCAAAGGCTCAAGCATTACATGGTAGGAGACCCCATCAATGTTGAGGTGGATGTGGTACATATAACTACCCATGAAGAACATATTACAACACTCTGTCAGACACCAGCAGCAACAGAAACCAAATAGGTATGTAATACGGTAAGAAAACTTCGTAAACATCAATAAAAGTTTCGTATTATCAGTTTTTGCGAAATTAGGAAAATTCCAAGCCGAAGTGGAGTCGGAGAGCAGATCCCGGTGGCCCAGGCGTCCTAGTGGCGCGGGCCACCTCCTGGACGCGCCAGGTGGCCGCCTGGACCACCAGGAGCCCGTCTCTGACTCCCCTTTGGTTCCCTAGTTTCCTTTAGGTGCAAATTTTTTTGCTATATATTTCCCCGGATCGTCCCGGCTCTGTATCTTGCGATTCAGTGCGTTTTATTTTTGACCTGTTTCTTCCAGGATAAGAAGCTATTGTTCAAGATGTCTTCTTGTGACTCAAGCGGAGAGGACTACATGGGTCATCGCCTCCTCCATTTCCAGCAAGACGTCAACCAAGGGAAGGTTGCTGATGGGCTACGGAGGAAGAAATTTCCGCAAGTCAAGAAGAGATGGAGCTTGATGGCGTGGAAGTGATAATGGCTTCTCGCCCTTCGTTGCTTACCCCAAGTGGAAGGTGAGATGTAGGATAGCAGCAAATTTCCCCTATGTAGAGGATAGGGTTTGTCTCCCGTAGGACTCCGGCGATGATAAGTCGATGGCAAGAAAACAATGGCATCGTTTACGACAAACGTTGCTTCCTTGACCTGGACCTGCACACAGACACTCATAACTTTGCTCCCAACGAAGTTCAGAGAGGTTGTCAATCTCTCCGGTCTTGTTTCTTACAAAGGATCAAACACAAGAGATAATGATAATGATAGCAATTGAAAGTAAATACTGAAAAGGAAATAAACTTGTAAACAGTGATGAGAATATGGATCGGGGTCCCGTGATGTTCACTAGTGATGTCTCTCTCCCAAAAGACGATAAAACTGCTATGCGAGGTAATCAAATTACAGATGGGCAATTGACAGGATTATAAATGCACCGCAATGCTAACTATGCTACAAAATAAAGGAAGAGGCTCATAAGCATGGGAAGTAAGCCAACATAAGTACACCGAAATCCATCTGCATCTACTACTAATCATCCACCTTGAGATATCTATCCAGCACATCTTGCTGGTATTAAGTTGCAAGCCCCACCCAAAGTGTAAACCCAAAGCAACAAACAATTGCATTAAAAAGAACTTTGCGTAAAGTAAAAAAATCCTTGCAACCGCGGTTACAAGCACCGTTGTTTTCCCCCTTGTGGCCACATCACATGCCGTAGACTCATGTTTCTGTCACTGAAGCTTGTCATCAGGGGGCATGTACCCACAATCGAGCATAACGTTCCCTCTTGGAGTCACTACCTACTACTTGGCCAAAGAAATAAACAACAACGGAGAACATGCAAGAATTACTTAGGAACAAAAATATAAGAGATAAAAACCAAATATATTACTCTATCACGATCTGAACATAATCTCATAATCCATCAGATCCCATCAAACTCAACATAGCAACAACAGAAGAATTACATATGTGCCTCGATCATGTAGGGAAGCTCACGAGGTCTAAACCATGAAGAACAAAGAGGGGAGGAGAACATCACATAGCTACTGATCACGGACCCATGGTCCAAAGAAAACTACTCACGACACATTCTGTAAGCGTCCATGGTGGAGGAGAAGCTCCCAGAGGTCGATCCTCCCTCCGGTAGGGTGCCGGGAAGGGTCTTGACGGTGCTCCCGATCTTGGAAGCGCGGCGGCGGCGGAACAGAGGCGAGTTTGCGAAATAGGGTTCTGTCTTCGGAGTTTCCCCGTGACGGAGAATAAATAGGCGAAGGAGGGCAGCCAGGGGGCCCACCAGGGGTCCAGGCGCCCCCCTGGTGCGGCCAAGCCCCTGGCCGCACCAGGTGGCCGCCTGGACACCTGGTGGTGGCCCTCTGGCCCCACTTTGGGGATTCTGGAAGACTCCGTTGCGTTGATTGTTTATCCGATCTTTCCCGAATTTTTGGAGCATTTTTAATATGGGTGAAACCTGGAATAGAAAAACTGCAGAAAACAGGAACTAGCACTAGGGTGCACTGAGTTAGTAGGTTAGTCCAAATATGATAAAAAGCGTATGGAAGTGTAACTAGATCATAGAAATATCACACAAAACATGCATGGAACGAGCAGAAATTATCGATACATTTGAGATGTATCAGAGCGCTCTGTGAGAAGAGAAGTCAAGATGGTCACCATCCAGCAAGAAGGAGATCCATCAACAAGAGGAGCAAGCTCCAACAACCCTGTCTTCGTGGGGTTTATTAACCCTCAACATGATCTTTCTCTGAACCTTTCCGGAACAGCCCGTCCACTATATCCGAAGCTCACTGAATCACTAACCAATTCTGTGAAGACTTCCGTGTACTAAAAGTACAGGTGGCCATATTGGAGGCTGAAAACCAATCCCTTGGGCGCATAATAGCGGAATTGAAGAACAACAAGTAGAATGAAGATTGAAATCTTCACGGGTAATGGCATCTCCTTAGCTTGCTCCAAGCTTGAGGTTGTGCTCGGTATCTTTATCTTTTATCTTTCGTAGTCAGTTTAGTGTCGAATCTTGTCTAGGAAGTTATCTTATGAAATAGGTGTTTGCATTGAGGTCTATCACTTCTTTGTGGAGAGTCTTGTATATGTGAGTGTGCAATTGTCTATGATGGAATATTAATGAGAAGTCTATTGGTTTATTCGCTGCACTCTGTAATTTCTTCACGCAATCGGCCTTGTATGCTGATTCTTATGGGAGTATGGATCTTATATATCAGGTATGGCTTTGAAAACTTTATTTAATCTTGGCAAACATAGCATTGGTCATAACAACAAGCATGAGTTTTTCTAGTAGCAACATAGCCAAAACCTTTATGTTCTTATGCTTGAAGTCTTATGCTGACAAGGAAGACAACTCGATGTTTCATGCCAATTCTTAATGTAGACTTTAAATTGTTTTGCATCCAAGTCAACATCATTTTTCTGCTTTCAAAAGCCTTTGCTAGCCAAACCTTGTACTAAGCGGGAATACTGCTTGTTCACCCATACCTTGAAACCTCAACCCTCCAAAGAGTCCACCATACCTTTCCTATACGTGGTATTTCACCGCCACTCCTAAAGTATATTATTCATGTGCTATATTTAAACCTTCAAAATAGTATTACTCCTTGTTTTGTGCCTCTATTTTAGCTCATGAGGAAGTAGTAGATCATTCATGATCTTCTCATACTGGACAAGCTTTATCTTGGGTTTGCATGTCTTATCTGCAAACCCCTAATACGAGGAGGGACTGGCATGAGTGCGCCCAACTCACAAAATATAATAACAACAAACAAAACCTCCTTCATGCTTTGTTCATGAGAAATCAGAAAACTTTGGCAGTGATAAACAAAGGAGACTAAGGGGATGTGATCGTCCCCACCTTGGGAGCCATTCCTCGAAACTTGTCCAGTATGAGAAGTATTGGGTTATCTGCTAGCATTTGTTGACGAATTATACACCTCCAAAAAGCATATTTTATAGTCTTATTGATTTCAAAACCCCTAAGAGCTCTAGCACATGAGTTTTCCCTACTTCCCTCTGCGAAGGGTTAAGACTTTACTTAATGTTGAGTCAGTAATCCTACTTCCTTCTATCCCTCAAAAGAGCAGACACCTTATGTTGACAAAGATGCATGCATTTATGTTGTTTCATTGAGAATTTCCATATCACATCTTTGTTGACATTATCACCAAGATAAGTGTCGTCGATATGTAACAGCAGATGCCATGGCGATGTCTAAAGAGGGGGACAGACCGAGGTTAGTGTCGCTGGTGCCGGGGTAGAGAGTGGGGACAAACACAGTGAGATACCGCGATGTACCCAGGTTCGGGGCTCTCCGTAGAGATAACACCCCTACTCCTGCCGAGCTAACTATAAGCAATTACTCGGTCTACAATAAATGATCAGTGAGCTCTATGAGAGGAAGGGGAGAGGGCTCTAAGCACAACTCTCTCCTTTCTCTCTCTCTGGTGGGTGAAATGAAGTAAATGCGATCGTACCCTCACATAGGAGGGATCCCTGGGGCTCTTATAGGCCGAGCCTAGGGTAGTATAGTAACTTCTGGTTGGTCCAAGGCCCAGTTGTAAGGCTCTGGAGAGTTTTTGGGTCCCGCCGACTGCGCCCTTTACGGGTGCCAGGCGGCGGAAGGCTGTGGCCCTACTTTGTCGTGGAATCTTGCTACGTAGGCCTGGATCGCTCTACATCTAGCCTTACGGCTGCCTCAGTGCCTTGTCGCCTCCGCCGCCCTGCGAGCTAATGTGTCGAGGGAACATCATGCTTCTGACAGGTCGGCATGGTACTGCTTCTGTCTGCCACATGGATCTCTCGGGATCACCTATTGACGACCTCGGGCCGGGTGCGCCTATTCGGCCAAAGGTCAACTCTCATGGTTAGCTCGGATAGTCTTGCATCTACTTGGGACGAATGAACTTAGGTGAGGCCGATTGCTCTGTAGAGCAATCGGCCTCCGACCTATCAGCTCGACCTTCTAGAGATCGATCTTGTTGTGTTTGGCCTTCTTCAGATCGGTGATCCTCAGATCGCCGGTCTTCAGGTCGGCCTTGATAAAATAGGCTATCTTCAGATCGGCCCAAATTTTCTCGGCCTTGCTTATATCGGTGGTCATTAGATTGGTGATCTTTGTCTTGAAAGCTTATTTCGCCTGGTTGAACCAACCCGGGGGTCATTCCCACGACAGTAGCCCCTGAAGCTACGGAGGCCCCGCAGAGAGAAATGATAGCGGTGCCTGTACAGGTTCCTCCCATACTTGTCTTTAATCCTTCAACCTTTTCTGCACCCTTTGCTCTTTGCTGACCGAATGCTCTCAATTGGACGATTGTTATTCAATCTGCCGATTGCCCTAGTTCAGCTCGGACGCTTCTCAACCGTCCGATTGCACCTCAATCGACCGATTGCTCTTGTCGGATTTGCCGATTGCTTATTTAGCTCGGCCGATCTACTCCAATGGTTGCTTTGAGTGGAAAGTTGACCAACCCACGTCGCTCCGAATTTGCCGCAGAGTACGGGGCAAGGGGCCACGATTGATTAAACATAACGGCGGCCTCGGGGTACGCGCGCACGTCTCGTCCCCTCCACCAGATCCTTTATGCCATAGGTTGGTGTTGCTTTAGAGATACAAGCGGACACACGGGCCACAGGGATGCAGAACCTGATCCCATTCCCCCCTCCGACCCAAAATAAATAGGGCAAGGGGTGGGGATTTGGCTCTCCCCCGCTCCCTTGCGTCCACCTCTTCTTCCTCGCGCACCCTTTTCTCTCTTGTTCCCGCCGCCGCTATGATAGAGATCTTGCCGCCGCCGCCGCTGTGAGCTCGAGCTTGCTGTTGTGGCTATTCCTCCTCCTCTTCTTCTCACCGCCACCGCTGCTACTCGCTGCCATCGTCGCCGCCACTTCTCGCCGCTACCATTGCCGCCGCCATTGGTACTCGAGTTTCTCGACAGACACCGCCGCCGGCCGAGATTTCTTCAGTCACTTCAATGGAGGACCAAGAGGGGCCCGCCTGCGCCTCACGCGGTGCCTGGAAAGGCTCCATTGTCAACGAGATGGAGATCCTCCAGCTCCGCCGTGCCCGCAAGATCCTGCGGAACATCGAGTTCTGCATTCCCGGGCTGGAGGTCGTGCTGGAGCCGCGCGCCGGCGAGCGCGTCGTCTTCACCGCGCGCTTTGAGAGCTGATTCGGACTCCCAGTGAGCCACTTATTCCGCGAGTTTCTAGACTTCTTCCGAGTGCATCCGCACCACATCGATGCCAATGCCATGATGCTGCTCTGTGCATTTGTCACATTGTGTTAGTGCTACCTCGGCGTATGATGGCGTGGAAGTGATAATGGCTTCTCGCCCTTCGTTGGTTACCCCAAGTGGAAGGTGAGATGTAGGATAGAAGCAAATTTCCCCTATGTAGAGGATAGGGTTTGTCTCCCGTAGGACTCCGGCAATGATAAGTAGGTGGTTCGGCAAGTGATGCGCCGTCTGAAAAGAATCACTTGCTACTCCTGGACCTGCACACGACACAATGAACTTTTCTCCCAACAAAGTTCAGAGATGTTGTCAATCTCTCCGGTCTTGTTGTTTACAAAGGATAAAAAACACAAGGGATAATGATAATGATAGCAACTGAAAGTAAATACTGAAAAGGAAATAAGCTTGTAAACAGTGATGAGAATATGGAGCGGGGTCCCGTGATGTTCACTAGTGATGTCTCTCTCCCAAAAGACGATAAAACTGCTATGCGAGGTAAACAAATTATAGAAGGGCAATTGATAGGATTATAAACGCACCGCAATGCTAACTATGCTACAAAAGAAAGGAAGAGGCTCATAAGCATGGGCAGTACGCCAACATAAGTAGAATGAAATCCATCTGCACCTACTACTAATCATCCACCTTGAGATATCTATCTAGGACATCTCGCTGGTATTAAGTTGCGAGCCCTACCCAAAGTGTAAACCCAAAGCAACAGACAACTGCATTAAAAAGAACTTTGCGTAGGTAAACAATCCTTGCAACCGCGGTTACAAGAACCGTTGTTTTCCCCCTTGTGGCCACAACACATCCCCTAGACTCATGTTTCTGTCACTCAGGCGTGTCATTAGGGGGCATGTACCCACAATCGAGCATAACGTTCCCTCTTGGAGTCACTACCAACTACTTGACCAAAGCAATAAACAACAACGGAAAACATGCAAGAATTACTTAGGAACAAAAATATAAGAGATAAAACCAAATATATTACTCTATCACGATCTGAACATAATCTCATAATCCATCAGATCCCATCAAACTCAGCATAGCAACAAGAGAAGAATTACATATGTGCCTCGATCATGTAGGGAAGCTCACGAGGTCTAAACCATGAAGAACAAAGAGGGGAGGAGAACATCACATAGCTACTGATCCCGGACCCATGGTCCATAGGAAAATACTCACAGCACATCCGGGAAGCGTCCATGGTGGAGGTGAAGCTCCCGGAGGTCGATCCTCCCTCCGGCAGGGTGCCGGGAAGGGTCCTGACGGTGCTCCCGATCTTGGAAGCGCGGTGGGGGCAGAACAGAGGCGAGTTTGCGAAACAGGGTTCTGTCTTCGGAGTTTCCCCATGACAGAGAATAAATAGGCGAAGGGGCAGCCAGGGGGACCACCAGGGGTCGCCTGGGCACCTGGTGGTGGCCCCCTGGCCCTCCTTCGGGGTTCGGGAAGCTTCCGACATGCTGGTTTTTTATCTGATTTTCCCGTATTTTTGGAGCACTTTTTATATGGGAAAAAACTGAAATAGAAAAACAGCAGAAAACAGAGAGTGACACTGGGGTGCACTGAGTTAGTAGGTTAGTCCAAATATGATCAAAAGTGTATGAAAGTGTATCTAGATCATAGCAATATCACACAAAACATGCATGGAACGAGAAGAAATTATCGATACGTTTGAGACGTATCAACATACCCAAGCTTAAATCCTGCTCGTCCTCAAGTAGGTAAATGATAACAAACATAATTTCTGTGGTGAAATGCTAGCAACCATATAAGAACTTTGGAAAGTAAAGCAATCAAGGTATGTGATTCAATTCAAGTCATAACATGCAAGAGTCTATATTAGCATTGAAACAAGCAACAAAAGAACATTAGGTGCAAGAGCTCTCGCTGTCCGTGACTCGAATGTCTCCAAATGGTGTTTGCGTGCAAGTAGGGGGATATGGAATACAAGAAAAAAATATTTTTGTTGAGAACTCAATCTACTAAAGTTTCACACTTGGTCTTCTTTGGAATCTTATCTTGACTCGTCCCTGGACCACTAGCCAGGTACAAGTCAATTTGATCCACTCCTTTTTGATATTTTGAGCACTCATGCAATGGATGAGCATAAGCATGAAAGTTGACACTTAGGATGGCAAAGAGAGAATATGGTGGAGGGCGAAGAAAAAAAGCATGATAAAGGCTCACATCAATGAGGAAAATCATAGGCGAGAAGGCCAAATGATAGATATGATTTGAGAAGTAGGGATTGCCATCCAACAGATGCACATATGAGCTAAAAATATCTCCAATGGAACTAGTGGGGTGCATCTAACTTGCTCTCTCATGAAGACCTAGAGCTCGTTTGAGGAGGCTCATCCTTGGAATATGCAAGCCAAGTTCTATAGTGTGAAGGTCCCCACATAGCTATATGCATGAATGATCATCTCTATGGAGTACAAGGATAAGAGGGAGTACTAGTGTGGATCTTTCAAAAGGATAGTAGTGTTGCCCCTTTCTCTCTTTTTATTTTCTTTTCTCTTTTTTCTCTTTTTTGTATTTTTTGGTGGCCTCAATGGCTCTTTCTACTTAACTCTCATTTGTCCTCTTTTGGATCTTTTATTTTTTCCACTTTGGGATCTTTTCCTCACTTAAGGGCAACACTCTAATTTACAAGAGGGTATAGAAGATCTTTCACACTTTACAAGGTACTCAAATTATAAAGAAGATGCAGATATCATGATGTATGCAATGTATGCTTCTGCCAGTGTAGCAGGAACATGTATGACATGAAGATCAAGTCATGAAGAGGTGGATGTTGCATGGCAATATATCTCGGAGTGAGAAGGAGGCAATGCAAGGCACATGAAAGGCTAGAAAATATGAGGAGGTGGAAGTGTCAACTTTCAATACTTACATTAGTCCGAAGAACTCATGCACTTATTATCGGTAACTCTCAATCTAATGAGGAGGTTCACAAAGAGACAAGTACCCGAGGAGGAGTGTATGGGGGTTTGGTTATCCTTGCGCATCCTCGACTCATGGTACGTGAGTGTACTCTAATATTCGATCCCTCCAAAGATTAGCGATCCATCTAGTAGCTAGAGTTCTCAACTAGTTTTGTGGGTTTTGAAAATAAACACGGATTGCCCAAAATATGACACCTATCACTAATAGGCTAGAGATCTTGACACCAAAAGTTCAAACATTACTCACATAAATACCTCAAAACTATTGCAAGTTACTACTAAAATTAAATAGCAACCTCAATTACCTACTCTCAAAACAAGACACAACTCAGTGCAACAACCAACTCTCTTAACAATATAAACATGAAAACTAAAGAGAGTTCCAGCGACAAACTAAACAAAAGCCACGGCTCTTGCTAAAGACAAACTAGGACTAAAACTAAACATGGCAGTAGCTACGAAAAGATAAAGAACACACAATAGTAAAAAGATAGGCATGAAGAATCCTATGGCAGTGGAGCGTGTTTCTCTCCCACACAAAGTAAGACGGGGTCTAACTTTTTATGAATAGCAAGCAAAACTAAAGAAAACTAAAAATAAAAGCTAAGAGCGAGACGCTCCAAGAATAGCACATAACGCATGAAGTGATAAAAATATAGTGAGACAAAGGACGAACTGATGATTGTTGATGGAGAATGGGATGCACGGGGCCATCCCCAAGCTTAGACGCTTGAGTCTCCTTGAATATTTATTTGGTATGCATGGGGGCATCCCCAAGCTTGAGCGCTTGACAGTCCCGAATCTTCTTTCATCATCTTCCATCGCACACTTGAAAACTCCCTTCATACATAACTCTTCATAAGCTGATTAGAGAGGTTATTACCCTTAATAAAATAATTTTTCCCCACTGGATATAAAGATACCCTTGAAGAGATACTGTTTCTCAAGATTGCCAAAAGGTTTTTGCAAAAAAAAGCAAGCTTAAGGTTTGCAAAAGTTAGAAGAGACAAAACGTGGTAGAATCTGTGAAAAACAGAACATCAGGTAGTAAAGAATTTTTTAGGGGTACTTCTGCAACTCAAATAAAAAACTCAGAAAATACGAAAGTTCCGTGATTGTATAGAGCACGCTTTGTAAAAAATTCAGCTCAAAAAGATGAATTGGTGATTTGATCCGATTAACTTCCGTCACGAGGACAAAATCTGTTTTTTGGACAACATGTCAAAATTTTCGCTTCCGTTGTCATAAGAGGCTATAACTTGGCACAAAGCTTAAAAGTAAAGATACAATGATGTTGCTACAGTATTAACAATCATCAAGACCACTAAGAACAGAAGTAAAAACATCTTGTGTTGCCTCCCAACAAGTGCTTTCTTGTACGCCTTTAAGCTAGGCATGAAGATTATAGAAGATGCTCTCACAAGAATAAGAATTTTGAAGCAAAAGAGAGCATCAAGAAGCAAATACGAAACACATTTAAGACTAACCCACTTCCTATGCATAGGCATATTGTAAGAAAATAAATCAAATAAGCACAAAGTGACATGCATAGGAAGGTGGAACAAGAAGAACCTCAAAACTTTCATCATAAAGAGAGGTGTTTTTGTAACATGAGAGTTTCTACAACCAAACTTTCCTCTCTCAAAATAATTTTCAATAGCATCACGAACGACATCAAGAATATAACTATCACATAAAGCATGTTGTTCATGATCTACAAGCACACGTGTGTAGTTTTCAACACGGTCTTTAGGAACATAAGATAAATGCAACCCATCACATTGAGCCTCAATAAGAGCACAGTTCTCTGGAATATGAGTTGGAGATTTCAAAAGGATAATAGGACAATCAAGTGTGGGTGCAATAGCAAAAATTTCATGCTTAACATGAGGAACTATAGCAAGTTCATCTCCGTAAGTATCATTCATAATGGTATCATGGCCAGAAATATAGAAGGCATCAACTTCATCAAAAAGGGATATTTCTAAAGAATCCATAGGATCATAACACTCATATAAGGCAAGAGTCAAAGAGTTACTATCATTAGAAGGTAGACATGTATGGCTCCATTCTTCCTCCTTTTGTTCGTCACTCTCCTCCTTTTTTCATCCAAGGAGCTTTTAGGTTCAGCAATTTCTTCTTCCATAGAGTCCTGCAAAACATTAGTCTCTTCCTTTGGGGGAGAGATTCTCTCAAGATGATCAGTAATATAATAATTTGCATCGTAATTTTCCAAACAATAGTTAAGTATATCAAGACTCTCATATTTGTAAGGGGCATCATCAATATTGTTAAGAAGAGAAGTAATTTCATAGGCACCCTTATAAGCAACAAATTATTCTATTTCCTCTGCATCATAAAAATCATAGTTTCTCTTAGCATAAGCTAAGGTTTCATCATCATTTTACTCACATTGGAAAGCAAGGTGTTTATGCCACATAAAGCAGCAAGATTCATCCCTGCAGAAAGATATATTATATGTTGAGCACAAGTTTCTAGTATACTCATACAACTGATGTATTTTTTTCCATAAATGTATCCCCTTTTGAGACAAGCGGTGTTCCTTGTACCACTTTTGTTGATCCTTAGTGAATCCTCCATGCCAATAAGATCTGGTTTCAAAGAAGTCAGACATTGATTGGCAAGTAAGGAAATAGACATACTATTTTTTTGGTTTTTTGATAAAGGACACAAAGATAAAAACTGAAAGATAAACTAACAAGACTAAAAAGAAAAGGTAAAAGGTAGTGGGAAACTCCCCTATCTTAGCACTCGGAGTCCCCGGCAACGGCGCCAGAAATTTGCTTGATGTCGTGGAAGTGATAATGGCTTCTCGCCCTTCGTTGGTTACCCCAAGTGGAAGGTGACATGTAGGATAGCAGAAAATTTCCCCTATGTAGAGGATAGGGTTTGTCTTCCGTAGGACTCCGGCAATGATAAGTAGGTGGTTCTGCAAGTGATGTGCCGTCTGAAAAGAATCACTTGCTTCTCCTGGAACCGCACACGACACAATTAACTTTGCTCCCAACGAAGTTCAGAGAGGTTGTCAATCTCTCCGGTCTTGTTTTTTACAAAGGATAAAAAACACAAGGGATAATGATAATGATAGCAACTGAAAGTAAATACTGAAAAGGAAATTAGCTTGTAAACAGTGATGAGAATATGGACCGGGGTCCCGTGATGTTCACTAGTGACGTCTCTCTCCCAAAAGACGATAAAACTGCTATGCGAGGTAATTTTTTTACAGAAGGGCAATTGATAGGATTATAAACGCACTGCAATGCTAACTATGCTACAAAAGAAAGGAAGATGCTCATAAGAATGGGAAATACGCAAAAATAAGTAGACCGAAATCCATCTGCACCTACTACTAATTATCCACCTTGAGTTATCTATCCAGAACATCTCGCTAATATTAAGTTGCGAGTCGCACCCAAAGTGTAAACCCAAAGCAACATACAACTGCATTAAATAGAAATTTGCATAAAGTAAACAATCCTTGCAACCGCGGTTACAAGCACCATTGTTTCCCCCTTGTGGCCACAACACATCCCCTAGACTCATGTTTCTGTCACTCAAGCGTGTCATCAGGGGCCATGTACCCACAATCGAGCATAATGTTCCCTCTTGGAGTCACTACCTACTACTTGGCCAAAGAAATAAACAACAACGGGGAACATGCAAGAATTACTTAGGAACAAAAATATAAGATATAAAAACCAAATATATTACTCTATCACGATCTGAACATAATCTCATAATCCATCAGATCCCATCAAACTTAGCATAGCAACAGCAGAAGAATTAAAAATGTGCCTCGATCATGTAGGGCAGCTCATGAGGTGTAAGGCCCGATATGCGGCACTGTTCCAGATCTAGATGTTTCCATCCAGATCCGGGGACGAAGCACATATCGGTCCCACCGCGACATATGACATAGCCATATGCCCCAGATTTCCAGCATGATATCACAACATTACAGATACAAGGATATAACATCGCATACAATCGACATACAACTGCCTCAAATACAATACAACAACGGAAGATATATGTCTGAGTACAGACTACAAGCAAATGCCTACTGGCAAAGAGAAAAAACATCGATCCCATAACCACACGGGTCCGGGCCCTCCACCGGGATCCGCCTAACTAGTCGTCGTCGAGTCTCCACGTGAAACGTCGATCACCATACCTGTTGTCGATCAAGAACCCTGAAAAGAGTTTGGGGGTAGTATCATGAGTACAGAGGTACTCAGCATCCAACTGTAGTGGTCATCTCACCCAGCAAGGACTTCATCACTCGTCATTCTAGGACAACTAGTAGTTTACGGTAAGGATGGGGTAAGTGGTGAGGTTGCTGCCGCACTAGCATTTATGAAGTGGCTAACGATCTAGAGAGGTAAGGTAAGAAGCCAAGAATTCAATGAGGAATCGCCTCCAACAAGTCTTGCTATCAACTACTTACGCAAACATAACACCTATCCTATCCTTGTCCTCCTCTTCGCATCCCGACGAAGAAGAAGCAGTCAAGGCACACACACACGTTGATCAAGTTATATTAAGATTATCTCAGTTGTTGTTGTCTATGAACAAGGAGTAGGTCTCAAGTCGTCCATAACCGTGGACACGGCTTCTCAAAAATATTTAACCCTGCAGGGGTGTACCAACTGCCCATTACAAGGCTCCGCACGCACGTCCATCTCTCTCAGTTGCTACCCATTAAAGGCAACCATTTTATGATTTAGTTCCAAGAGATCCGAAACGACAGGTCCCTCTAACTAACAACGAACAAATCCGGGTGGCCCCCGGTGAGTCGACATCCAGCTCAGGAGCCGGACGCACTCTCGATCTGGTCTCTACCGTCTGTCGCAGGTTTGGATAGCCGGTTAATCAAACATGGCAAACCGGGTCCTCAGCCGGACAAGGTGGGCCAGCAAGGGAACTATGTCCTCACTGTTCCAGGTTGGTTTGTAAACAACTGGCGGCCGACCAGCACACACACGGTTTCAAATGGTAAATCAGCTTGGGACACCACTGGAAATGTTTGAATCTAGGTAGGTAAGAAAAGGGGACCCATAAAATCCCACACGCGGTTAGGCACTCTCAGTCATAAAACCAATACCCGGAACTCGGATCCTAGGTGAGTCGAATGGACAAAGCGTCGGGGCGGGATAGCCTAGACCTTCCATCCTTCGTCGAATATAGTCAACATTTATAATAATCATATCATCAACAACAATATAATAATGTGATATCCCAAACCAAGGAGTAACAGGGTAACATCGTAGCATCCTAAGCGTGCATACTAAGCAGGGGCTGAGCAACGAGCAATAGTAACATAGCAGTACATGGTTTGCTGGGAGGGGACATGGCTGTATCGGTTTGAAAGAGGCTGTAAATATGTGGTAGGATCAAACATCGAACTTAAACTAGACTAGCATGCAAACCGCTGGTTGAAATAGAATGGATCATAAGTAATGTATAGTCCTTGCCTATTGATAAGTCAGGTTCCGAAGGTGTAGTGGATCGTAAGCTCGCATCGTCTCCGAGAGGTATCCGCGGGAGCACAAAAGAAGTAAACACTGGAAAAGGCAATCGACGAGAAATCATCTATTACTACGAAGCAATCACCAGCAAACAACATCAAGAAGGTAACACGAGACATCGCACCTACCGTCGAGAGCGGTTACTAACAGGTTAAGTGGACTACTCGTCACACATGACGATACCGCACATTTACGGTGGTTCAAGTTGTTTAGCTACAGGTGATCAACAAAGGTTGTTAACATGGCAAAACACATAAGCATGGCATAGCACCCAAACATTACAAGAGGTGAAGCATAAAGTAAGCTATCTAACCTAGTCACTTTAAACGGGGGTAAAACCTATACATGCCAACTATTGTGGACCCCACGATATTTATTGCATTTGATACTGTTTTGCCCCTAAACATATTTTATTATTTTTATTTAGCAAGCAAGAACAGCATAAGCACAATCTACATGCAATTCTAGTCAAGTTAAATATAAGAAACATTTTAATCGGAGCAACGGTTAAAAAGTTATGGCAGTTACAGTTTACAGTGGCAAGCAGTTGTAAATAGCAGGTAAACAACATGTAAACAAAGTCAAACATGTCAACAAGCAACATTTTATTAAAATACACGAAAAACTAAGCAACTTTCATGTTTAAAGCGTCGCGATCCGAGCTACGAGCTAAAAGATACGGGCACCGCAATGAAAACAATACAATCTGCAGTTAATAAAAAACCTAGCAGAAAAAAGAACTAAACGGGCCGAAAGCATCTAAACGGGCTAAACAGGCGGTGAGCGCTTCTTATTAAAAGATGCTCACGGGCGAGAACAGTACACGGGCCGGCCCAACAGTGAAAAATAATAATAAAAAGAAAGGGGGAGGCGCCTCACCCATGGGCTTCGGCCCATCTGGCCTGGAGAGGCCTGGCTGGCTCGGGTGCCTGGCAAGCCGGATGGGCCTGGCGCTGGGCCGCGCTGGAGATCTGTCCCACGTGGACACGGCGGTTGGGACGCTGCTCCCGTCCCGTCCCGACGGCACGAGGCCGCGGCGCGACGACGCTCTCTAGTGAGGGCGAGCGGGCGGAGGGGCACGGTGAGGGCGGATCCAGGTTGCGGTGGGGCGGCGGGTCCGCCTGGATCCGGGTGGTTCGTGGTCTCCGGCGAGGTCTTGGGGCCGTGGATGCGACGAGCTCCGCGCTCCTTCTTCCATGGCGGCGGCGGCTTGCACGCAGAGATGAGGAAGAGAGATTAGAGGAAAGAGAGAGAGGGAAGAAGAGAGGAGGAGGAGAGGCGCGACCTGCGGGCGCAGCGGCGCGACTGCCGGAACTGCGGGGCTCGCCGGCAGCGGGCGACTGCCTGCCGGAGTGGAGGCGGCTCGGGCGGCGGGCATGCCCACGGGCGGCGCGGTGGAGGAGAGAGAAGGGTGGGAGGCTGTGTGTGATCTGAAACGTTGGATGGTCAGATCCAACGGCTGAAATTGCATCTGGCTAGGGTTTCGGGTGAAACCCGGTGTCGCAAAGGTCGAGTGTCAGGGTGGCAAGGGTCGGTGTCCGTCCGTTAAGAGATAAGAGGGGGAAAAAATAATCGTCGATCGGTAAATCGGGGATGCAAACACCGCAAACAAATCAGACAATCAAACAATTCACACCGAAAACAAATTTTTTAATTTTTCTGAAAACTGGGCTGTTACACGAGGTCTAAACCATGAAGAACAAAGAGGGGAGGAGAACATCACATTGCTAGTGATCACGGACCCATTGTGCAAAGGAAACTACTCACGGCACATCCGGGAAGCGTCCATGGTGGAGGGGACGCTCCCGGAGGTCGATCCTCCCTCCGGGAGGTGCCGGGAAGGGTCCTGACGGTGCTCCCAATCTTGGAAGCGCGGCGGTGGCGGAACATAGGCGAGTTTGAGAAATAGGATTCTGTCTTCGGAGTTTCCTTGTGACTGATAATAAATAGGCGAAGGGGGGCAGACAGGGGGGCCACCAGGGGTTCAGGCGCCCTGCCTGGCGCGGCCAGACCCCTGCCCGCGCCAGGTGGCTGCCTGGGCATCTGTTGGTGGCCCCCTGACCCTCCTTCGGGGTTCGGGAAGCTTCCGGCACACTGATTTTTCCCAGATTTTTGGAGCAATTTTTATATGGGAAAAACAGAAATAGAAAAACAGCAGAAAACAGAGACTGGCACTGGGGTGCACTGAGTTAGTAGGTTAGTCCAAATATGATCAAAAGTGTATGAACGTGTATCTAGATCATAGCAATATCACATAAAACATGCATGGAACGAGCAGAAATTATCGATACGTTTGAGACGTATCAGCGTACGGCCGAGCATTGGGTTGTGGAGACGATTCTTTCACTTGAGGTCCTTCATGGTCGGAAACGAGGTCTGGGTACTGGATCCGAGGGGTGAACTAGGCCAAGTTGTCGAGGACAAGGTGATGACCGAATGTGGCGCTGCCATCATATACACAAATAGACCCTCCTATCTGAATCCTAAACCACCGCAGTCGATTAAGGAATGGAATACCAGCTTCTTCTATGTTCGGACGCCAGATGGACAAGCCGATTGCCTCAATTTACCAGGATTTTCCCTACCCTCGCCGACTCGAAAACACAAGTGGAGCGGAAAGCCCGACCATGAGATACCGATCTGGACACACATGTTGCTCGGGTCGCCGAGATGGTTGAGAAAGGACTGCGGCCTGTCGATCTGGTGGGGGCGTGGATCTGCCTCCGAGTGCTCCCCTTACAGCGCTGATGCCACATGATCTGCGACATGGAAAGTCGCATGGATCCGACAAGGATTACAACCCAGAGCATGACTAAGGAGGAGCTGAGCCGGAGAGTGCACTTGTTGACCGATGCCCCCGTCCTCAATCCATGGAAATTTGGCCTGAAGATGTACAATCGGCAACATCCCCCTCTGACGGTATTTCTTGATCTTTGTTCTTCTTTTTACTTGATTATGTTTTCTCTGATTCTGATCGGCTGCTTTCGCAACATTTTATTGGTTCCAATGTGACGCAAGATGGACATGCCCTCTCTGTCTACCATCCAGACCGCACTGAAGAGGACGCTGAGGATCCGGAGCTAATGGTGGAATTGGACTCCAAGACGGAAGCCCGCACTGCCACAGTCGAAGTCGGCCACAATCAGCCGGGTATGTCTGATTCCCCCATCAAACGCTTCATGGAAGAATGGAGTGATTGCGATGCTGACGATCCCTCTCTTGGCGAGCATGGCGCAGAGTCTCGTCCGACTGATCAGACGGTGGCTCAAGGAAAACGCCCCCAAGTGGATACTGCTCCTGGCCCGTCGGCCAAGGTCGGCAAGAAGAAAGCTTCCAAGTGTCCGAGGGGCCAAGCTCCGCAACCAACTGTGCCTAAGCCGGCTGGCCCTGTACTAACTGAAGCTCCTTTGGACATCATTCCTCTGCGCTATTCCATGGACGTCATCACCGCCAACGTGCCCCGAGCTGAAGGGTAACTTGTATATACTTATTCTTGCTTCAATCATCTTGTCCGATTGCAGTTTTGATGGGTGTTTCTTTGGACTGCAGGGCTGCTCGTGATGCCAGTAGTGCGGTGGCTGGTGCCCCTCCGATTGTGCGCCCGGTTGCATCAACCAATTCCTCCAAGCCCAATCCTTCGCGGAAACGAGTCGCAGCTGTTGACACCAACAAGGCCAAGCGTGTCAAAAGACAAAAGGCGGCTGTTGCGAGGCAACCCAAGAAAAATGCCCCCCCTTCGAGCTCCGTGGCCACCACTGGTCCGACTGCTGGCTCGTAGTCGACTGTTCCAGCTGCGACCGCCATTGCTGCAGACCCCATTGTAATCTATCAGTCTGGGATCGTGCATTCTGATGTGCCTGTCCTCGACTTGACCGATCCAAGGGCTGATCCGCCCAGGAACTCTCTGGCCCGGGCCACTTCTGATCAAGATATGCCTCATGCGGGCAGATCGGAGGAAGCTGCAGCTGCCACCGCCGATCTGACGACTGATACTCCTATGGGCCCGCATGCCACCCCTCTGACTGCTCCCACGGTCACCGGTCAGGTTAGTGCTACTGCTCCTCAGCCATCCAGCGCCGTCGTGCCCAAATCCGTTGTTCTGGTCCGCAAAAACACACGGGTTGAGCAATTTCTCCTGGCCTATATTGGGAGTCCCAACGCCGCGCCGGTTGTTGATACGTGCCAAACGTAACAATAATTTATGCTTGCTCCATGCTTGTGTTTGTGTGACATTGCCATGCTTTTGATACACTTTCATACACTTTTGATCATATTTGGACTAACCTATTAACTCAGTGCACCCCAGTGCAAGTTTCTATTTTCTGCTGTCTTTTTATTTCAGGTTTTCCCATTATGTAAAATGCCAGAAAAATTCCGGGAATATATATATAAATAATCAGTGTACCGGAAGCTTCCAGAGTCCCGAAGGGGGGCCAAAGGGGACCCACCAGGGGTCCAGGCGCCCTGTGGACGCGACCTAGGGTGGGGCCACGCCGGGAGGCCACCTGGACTCCTGGTGGTCCCCCGGTGCCCCCCTTTGGCTCTTATTTATACTCCCGTCGCGAAAACCCTGATTCCAGAATCCTTTTCTCCAGAAGCAATTCCGATCTCCGCCGCCATCGCCAACAAGCTTCGGGGGACCAGAATTCCTATGCCGGCACCCTACCGGGACGGGGAAGTTCCCCAGGATTCATCTCCATCAACGTTGCTTCCTCCCTCCATGATGCGGGAGTAGTTCCTCCTCGGGGCTGAGGTTTCTACAGTAGCTATGTGGTCAATTCTCTCTCCCATGATGCGATCTTCGTTGTGATCATAGGCTATGTTAATCTAGGGTGATCCCATGATATTTTCCCTTCCTCTATGTATTGGATTGATGTCCTTACTTGATCTTATCTAGTATATCCCCGAAACCATGGTGACAGCGGTCTATCGGACATGGGTTAGAAGAATATTTTCATGAGTGATTTCCTCTTTTGTGTGTGGATTGAAGATTGAGAGTGACTTGTTGCTTGTCTTTGACTATCCTTGTGATATGTTGTGGTGATTGTGGAACTCTCTTTGGATAGCCGCGGTGACATTGGGAAATCCGTAGATGAGAACTACGAACTCTAAGGTGTGCTTTTGTAGCCCTATAGAATTATCTATCTCTCTTGACCACAAAGGAATGACCTCCGAGTACGTCTCCAATGCATGTTTTAGTGGAAATATCATGTGATTAGACTATGTTAATGTTGTTGGGAGTTTCCACTAGGGAATGTATGAAGCATAGGCCTTTTTTCCAGCATTGCAATACCGTTTGTGCTCACATTTACTACTTGTTATCTTGCTGCACTTTTTATTATAGATTTATATTACCTTGCTTTTCCACACCTATCACCCATATTTTACCATCTCTTCGCCGAACTAGTGCACCTATACAACTCCTAGTTGTATTAGGTGTGTTGGGGACACAAGAGACTTCTTGTATCTTAATTGCAGGGTTGCTTGAGAGAGACCATCTTCAACCTCTACTTCCCTGAGTTCGATAAACCTTAGGTCATCCAATTGAGGGAAATTGCTGCTGTCCTACAAACCTCTGTGCTTGGAGGCCCAACATAGTCTACGAGAATAGAAGTGTGTGTAGACATCAAGCTATTTCTGGCGCCGTTGCCGGGGAGGTAAGGTTTGAAGGTATATCTTTAGATCTTTCAATTAAATATTTTCGTTTCTTGTTTTTATTTTCACTAGTTAGGCTTAGTTAAAACAACAAAAAAATTATGAGAGAGCTTTATGAGCTCTATCTTGAGTTAGGACATGAAGTGTTTGAGGAGGAGATCAAAAAGCCTATGGAGCTTTATTATTCGCACAACACTCATGATAGTAGCAATGTTATTAGCATGTCTTCTTTGAATACCTTTGATGCTAATGATATGCAAATCCATAAGCTTGGGGATGCTATGTTTTATGAAGATGATATTTTTAATCCCCCAACTTTTGATGAGGAAATTTATTTTGATGATACTTTGCGTCCTATCTATGATGATTATTGTGATGACACTTATGATATAAAGAATAAATTTTTGCAAGTGGATCAGGATAAGAATGATTCATGTGATAGCTATTTTCTTGAGTTTGCTCCAACTATTACTAATGAGGAGGATTTTGCTTATGTGGAGAGTAATAAATTTTCTATGCATGTGGATCATGATAAGAATTTTTTATGTGATACTTATATTGTTGAGTTTATTCATGATCCCACTGAATATTATTATGAGAGGGTAACATATGCTTATAGATATTTTAATAATACCATGTTCCCTCTCTTTTTGTTGAAGGTTTTGAAGCTGCACTTGTTTTGCCTTCCTACGCTTATTGCTTTGTGCTTCAATGACTTATTCTATTGCAATATTCCTATGCCGAGGAAGCATGTTAGGCTTAAATGTGTTTGGTATTTTCTTCTTGATGCTCTCTTTTGTTCTTCAACTCTTATTCTTATGAGAGCATCATTAAAGTCTTAAGTCTATATTTATGGCTATAAAGAAAGAGCTCTAGGAAGACAACCCTTTTTATCTTTACTTTGAATTTTTACTTTCAGTTTTTAGTGGTTTTGATGGTTTTTACTACTGTAGCAACATCATTGTATCTTTACTTTCCAGCTTTGTGCCAAGTTTTAGCCTCCGATTGCAAGAAAGTTCAAAAGTTGTGACGTGCTGTCCAGAAAACAGATTCTGTCCGCTTGACGAAAAAATTCGGCTAAAATCACCAGATCATATTTTTTATCTAAATATTTTTGACAGCGTGCTATATACAATTATCTTTTGAGTGTCTGTTCTGAGTTTTTTGATTTGAGTTGTAGAAGTACCCCAAAAAATTTATTTACTACCTGCTGGTCTGTTTTTCACAGATTCTGCCACGTTTTGCCTTTCCTCATATTTGCAAGTCTTGAGCAAGCTTTTTCTTTGCAAAAACTTTTTGGAAATCTTGAGAAACAGTAGCCCTTCAAGAAAATCTTTATTTCCAGTAGAGGCAAATTGTTTTATTGTGGGTACTAACCTCTCTAATCAGCTTATGATGAGTTATGTATGAAGGGAGTTTTCAAGTGTGCGATGGAAGATGATGAAAGAAGATCCGCGAGTGTCAAACGCTCAAGCTTGGGATGCCCCAATGCATCCCAAAGAAATATTCAAGGAGACTCAACCGTCTAAGCTTGGAGATGCCCCCGTGCATCCCCTTCTTCATCTAAAATTATCAGTTCGTCCTTCATTCCACTATATTTTATCACTTCATGTGTTATGTGCTATGCTTGGAGCGTCTTGCTCTTTACTTTCTTTTTAGTTTTCTTTAGCTTTGTTTGCTGTTCATAACAAGTTATAACCAAGCTTTCTTTGTGTGGGAGAGAAACACACTCCACTTTAAACTAGAACACATCATAGGATTTTCATGCTTATCTTTCTTTTGTTGTGTGTTCTTTATCTTTTCGTAGCTGCTGTCATGTTTAGCTCTTAGTTTTCATGCTTATCTTTTTCAGAACTTTTGTTTAGTTTGTTGCTGGAACTCTCTTGATTTTTCATGTTTATCTTGTTTACAGAGTTGGCTTGTTGCACTGAGTTGTGTCATGACTTGAAGTAGGCAATTGAGGTTGCTATTCAATTGTAGTTGTAACTTGCAATAGTTTTGAGGTATTGTTTTGAGTAATGTTTGAACTTTTGGTGTCAAGAACTTTAGCCTCTTAGTGATAGATGTCGTATTTTGGGCAATCCGTGTTTATTTTCAAAAAACTACAAAAACTAGTTGAGAACTCTAGCTACTAGATGGATCACTAATCTTTGGAGGGATCGGATATTAGAGTACACTCACGTACCATGAGTCGAGGATGCGTAAGGATAACCAAACCCCCATACACTCCTCCTCGGGGTACTTGTCTCTTTGTGAACCTCCTAATTAGATTGAGATTTACCAATAATAAGTGCTTGGATAATACGTATTGAAAGTTGACACTTCCACCTTCCCATATTTGCTAGCCTCTTCGGTACCGTGCATTGCCCTCTTCTCACTCCGAGAGTTGGCATCTATCTCGCCGGTGCGTCCAAACCCTTGGCATGATACGCTCTGTCATCATAAACCTCTTTATATCTTTCCTCAAAACATCCACCATACCTACCTATCAAGGAATTTCCATAGCCTTTCGGAGATACATTTCCATGCAACATCCACCTTCTCATGACTTGATCTTCATGTCATACATGTTCCTGCTACACTGGTAGAGGCATACATTTCCATACATCATGATAGCTTCTTCTTTATGCTGAGTACTTTTGTAAATTGTGAAAGATTTTCTATACTTCTTGTAAAATAGAGTGTTGCCCCTAAAGTGAGGAAAAGATCCCATGATATTTCCCCTTCCTCTATGTATTGGATTGATGTACTTACTTGATCTTATCTAGTATAATCCCCGCGACCATGGTGACAGCGGTCTATTGGACATGGGTTAGAACAATATTTTCATGAGTGATTTCCTCTTTTGTGTGTGGATTGAAGATTGAGAGTCTCTTGGTGCTTGTCTTTGACTATCCTTGAGATATGTTGTGGTGATTGTGGTACTCTCTTTGGATGGCCGCGGTGACATTGGGAAATCCGTAGATGAGAACTACGAACTCTAAGGTGTGCTTTTGTAGCCTTACACAATTCTCGTCATCTCTTGACCACAAAGGAATGACCTCTCAGTACTTGGGGGCTCCACCGATTCATGTCAACGAACCCGATATTATTCAGTTTTGGGCTCTTCCATCTTTGAGTCCAATCTTGCCTCTTGCTCTTCCGGGTCTTGTCAAAGGACTCGAAAAATTTACGGGCAATTTATATCCATATCACCAGTAGCCCGCAAGCTCTGAGTTTGTCACCTTGTGATGACTTGGAGTTTTGTATATAAATAGCCATGCTGGTGTAGCCCCCAAGTGCCGGGTTATCTTTCCTGCAGCAACCTGGAACTTGAACTTGTGAAATTTGCTTCGAATTAGTGTATCCCCCAAGTACCGGGTTTTCTTGCCTGCCGCAACCTGGGACTTACAATTTCTTGCTGGTTTTCTGAAGTCGGCAAGTATTATATGTCAAAGCTGGCAAATTTTGTTGAAGCCGACAAATATTTGCTTGCTGATTAAAGCCGGTGAATGCGAGTTTGCTGAAGCCGGTAGATATGATATGCTGGGTTATGTTCCCAGCTTCCAAAAAGAGTTGCCCATCAAGTGTTGGAATATGTTTCCTTCAGTAACCCGGAATAATTTGTGCCAACTGTTATGTCTTGTCTGTCGGCTCCCTTGATAAAGTCGGTTTTAACTAGAAGTCGACCGAATGCGTGGCGTATACTAGTGCTTCCTTTGACAAGCCTAATTGTCACTGTATCCTCTAAATGGGAGTCTGTGTAAACTGCCTTGTCATGGTGTCATCTGGGTCACATATTTGCGTGTAGGCACGAGCATCTTTGCGCTGGTATATTGTGATAATTATATGTTATGCTAGGTTTAAAAAAATCAACATGTAGCCCCCATGATTCGGTATAGACAATTATATGTCATGCCGAGTCACTGTAAGGTCAACATGTAGCCCCAGGTATCGACTTTAGTACACTTGATAATGTATATAGAAGTTGGTAGTGTGGAGAAAGAATCTATAATACTTTGAAGATAAATTCTACTCCTTAAACAGGTAGTGCCAAGAAGTATATGCTTTATATATGCAAAAAATAGATAGATGAATGATTGAAAAATATGCTTATGTATGCAAGAAATGTAAGAGCTCATATAGAAGTCGGCCGTACTCTCGACTGTCACAACATTCTTTAACGATACAAGATCACCACTGACCGACTCCTTAAACAGGAGGTTTTCTATCTGTCTTGTAGAAAAGAATTGCTGGTCACTTAATTGCACGTAAGTCGAAATGTCTCTATAAGCAAGCATTGCATGACTTATTCTAGTGTTCTCTGTAATAGATTCAAACTCAACAGGCTTCTAATAAAGCCGACTGGTGTTTGAACTATAACGGGTCACGTTGGTCATAGAAGTGCGAGTTTGCATCAACTATATAGGCAAAGATAAAGCAATAGTAGGCCAATTTCATCCATATGATGGGTCCCGAGTTGAAGAATTGAAGTTAAAAAATTTCAAGTCTCCAGGGTCCCTAAATAAAGCTATATACATACCTGGTACCAGGGAAAGGGGCGATCAAGCCCTCCAGGTTTCCAAGGAATTAAATGCAAGAATGTAATGCATAATGATCTACAATAAAGGTGCAATGTATAATGGTGTAAAATAAAGATGCAATGCATAAGATGGCAAATTCTGGGTTCCAAAAGTGCCAATCGTACCGAAATTTCTTGTGAAGCCAGTATTTTGTAATGAACCGGGATTCATAAAGGAGCCAGAATCTTTGATAAAACGAAACTCAAGAAGGGAGCCGGGATTTTCAATAAACCAAAATCTTTCCAATGAATCGGAACTCATGAATAGATCTGAAATTTTACCAATGGAACTCAATAGGAAATACCAAAATTTTTCAATAGATCAAAACTTACGAAGGGAGCCAGAATTTTTCCAAGGTGTGTGAAGGATGGATTGATTTGTCCAGAATTTCCTGCAAACCAGCTCTAATGCGTGTTGATCAATTATGATCTATCGCTGAAATATAATATACCAATATAAATCTCCGATGGAATCCGCCGCTGAAATACAATATATTAATATATCAATATCGATCTCCGATGGATCCTAGAGGAGGTATAGCCCCTGAGTCTTGAGTCGACTCGAGGAGTCGGCTGGTGAATCTTTGTACCTGGCTTAGTAAAGAAACAAACATCGAATATATCGTTAAGGAAGTCGGATACCCATATTTAGACTGTGTAACGTGACAACTAGTCTTCTTTGGTATCCGTATAATTTAAACAATTATAAGATAGCCACCGAGTTTTATCTCAAAGGTCCAACATAGAAAACCGATTGGAATGAAATATGCGGGATATGAATGTGAGTTAGCTGATCTGGCGATGCAGAGTAAACCCAAATCACCATGGAAGTCGACCGTGATGAGGTTGTAGTCGATCTCGTTGGAGTCGGTAATTAGTAACCCGACAGACGTATCGAGCCGGTGGTGGAAACCGGCGCGGATGTGAGCGTCGGGCGTGGCTCGTAAGCCGGCGCGGATATAGACGTCAAGCGCGATGCTGGAAGCCGACGATTGTTCGACCTTCGTGTCCGAGGTATGATGTCACTTTTTTAGTGATATATAGTTCTGATTTATTATCGAGTCGCGAACATGTGCGCACGTGGGAGTTGATCGCGGCGTGAAGAGCCAGCGCACACATGATAGTCGGGTGCAGTACTGAATGACAGTGAAGACACGAACGTCGAGCGCGGCATCATAAGCCGACGCAGATGTGGACGTCACTAGAAAACTTCTGCACAGAGCCGGTGACCGGACAGGTACTGTACTCGAGTCGGCCGCGACAATGCTTGCGCGCAGCTCGGTGCGGGAGAAGTCATACAAGGAAGGTCCATACCGAATAATCCGACCTGCATGTATAGTACGCGTTGGAAATAAAATTGTTGAACAATATAATTTTATATTGAATGATAGCTAGATAAAATAGCACCTGATAGATGTTCTTGTGTGCACGTAGTAGAAGATGATAGATGCTTGCTTCACGTGAGTATACTAGTACAAGTAGTACTAGTTGACTCAATTTTTTGCATCAATAATAGAATGGATGGATCAGCTCTTCACATGAACGCAACAGTGGCTTGGTCAAATTGGTTTCTTGTAGCCGTCTCCAGGTCGTTGTCGATTTGCTAGCCGGGACGACGACGACTTGAAGCATCTTTCTTGATTTGTGTTTACACGGAACTGCATCCGGCTTCCTGTTCGAGATTGACGTGATACATCACATAAGTGCCGCCGACTTTGAACGAATCTCTCAGCTGTACTGGTGTCCGAAGAATCTGATTTGTGTTGTTTTGATCTTGATCGGCAAGCTCGGGATCGATGTAGATGAACACTCTATCTGAACATGAAATCTTTGCGCACGAGCCGTCCCACGGTAGGCACCAACTGTCGTGGTGGTAACACGGCAAAATGTCTTCGTAAGAGAACTTAGATGTGGTACAAGTGTATGTGTAGAAATCATGCAGATGGGTTTGTAACACGCGGGGACACGAGATTTATACAGCTTCGGGTCCCGGGAAACATCATCCGGTCAAAACCCTACATGCTGTTTGTGCCTAGGTTTTATTCCTTGCGCTCATGGGGAGGAGCCGGTGTCGAGGGGGGGGGGGTGCTCTCCGGGCCCTCCTGCTAGCACCACATGTCAGGGTATGCCCTCCACACAGCACCAGACCTCGGGATCCCGGTGTTCCTCTCGGAAGGGCTGCTTCCGGGAAGTCGCGGCCCCTAGGAACCGCGCGGGACGCGAGTAACGCCCCCTGGCGTCCCTCCACGCCCCTCTTTTGCTGGGTGATACTGGAGGATGATGTGGGGTCGAAACGACAATGATGTCGTCAATGAGATGCGAGCAAACATGGGTGTTTACCCAGGTTCGGGCCGTCCGAAGACTAAAAGCCCTACTCCTGCATGTCTGATCTTCATTAATGGTGATGGAGTAGAATACAGTACAAGGTGATCCCCATGGAGAAGATACACTATGCTACTACGATTCTGTCCTTTTGGTGGAAACTAGCTACCCTCTCAAGGGGAATCCCTAGAGGCCTCCCGAGAAGCTCTAGGGATGAACTCTTCTTCTCTCTAGATGTGGATTCTTCTGGCTACTTGCTCATTTGGACGGTGGCATCCTCTTCTAACTCTTCCTTCTTCTCTTCCTTCTTGTTCTTCCTCTCTCCTTCTTATTTTCCCTCTGCAGCCCCCCTTTACTGATGTGGTTGACGTCTCCCTTTTATAGAGCAAGGGGCTCGTCACAGGACCATGATAGCTACAATAAAGGTGGTTATCTTATACATGTGGATGAGAGGCGCTCCGTGGTCTTCCGGGAAGTTCCCGTGGCGTCGCGGGGACGGCTGGTGCATGCATGGGCTAAGTAGGCGCGAGGGAGCTCACCAGGTGTTGGCTGCCTCCTCTTAGCGGCACATGCTTGTCTTCTAGCGCATTGAATGCGATGTGCTCTTTGTCGGGCGGTGGGAACCAGTTGGAGGGCTCCACCCTTTCGGAAGTGATGGTAAGCACTTCTCCGCATGTCTTGCGAGACGACCCCGACACCTCCTTGCCGGAATCCACTAGGGCTGCACTTGAACTGTCCATGAGGCGCTCCTGGAACCCAAGGAAACGGGGTACCCCAGTATCCGGTTACCGATAGTAGCCCCCGGGCTCGGCTTCCGATGAAGGCATCCCGGAATCGAAGTCGAGTCGTCCGAGAAGATCTTGTAGTCCGTGCATCGACTGTCATGTCACAGGGACAGAGCATGTCGTGCCACATGGTGCGCCTCCAGTCGGATTTGATGGGTGATGATGATGCCCCTGCAAAAGATAGCAAGACTCAAGGTAATGCAGTGGCTGGCCCGCAGTAATTCAATGCTTCTTACGACAGAGTATTAAATTAATCCCCTGTGAGTGTCCGTTGGGTATTTAAGCGAGCGGGTGTGAAATGGAGGGATCCATTCCCCTTCTCCGTCTTCCACCTCTCCTTTCTGACTTCGTGCTCCCATGGCGCCTCTGACGTCACCCCGCACTCAGGATGTGGCGGCTCAGGCGATCTGTGGAGTGCGAGGCGACGGCTTGGTCCGAGGCGGCACAGCTGTCCGGCGCGTCCGTGGTCGAGGTTGCGGCGGGACGTCATCTTCGACTTTGACGAGGGCGCACATGGCGGTGCCAGCCCACGAGTTCTTCATGGCGGCGCCCGATCCTGCGTGCGGTTGGCTTCGGCTGCTGCAGCCCTTTGAGCAGGCAATGGCGGGGCGCAAGCCTCAGGGCTTGTACCTCTGGGTGGAGGGTTGCCCCATGGCTCCGCGTGGGTGGCCACGGTCTTCGGCGGCGACAACGCCCTGTACCTGGACTAAGGTTGGGCGGCGTTTGTCAGCTGGAGAAACATCCATCAGTTCCAGTCCATCCTCTTCCGCTTCGATGGCCAGGACACTGTCGGGACCGGAATATGCATATGTAATTTCTGTAACAACTCAATCATATGGAGAGCCGAGAGCTGTACTCACTTGTCTAAGCAGACAAGGCCAAGCACAAGACACTCTCAAAAAGCTTGAACATGAGGGGCATCCCATCCAGGCCCGGATGATCAACTGGGATGGGTCCTCATCGTCCGCTCACAGGTCTAAATGATTATGGGTGGTGAAATCCCATACTCATAGACAAGTCTCCTCAACCATATTGTCGATTGAATTATAACACTTACATAAACAGACTCCGGCCCGATCACTTAGTCGGCTCAATCATACAACAAAATGTGCCACGTGACAGAGTCACGTGCAATCGCATCGCGATGCCCCAAGCTGCGCACATTTAAGGTCCACTTTGTGTATGAAAGACCGCCGACAAGAACACAAATAAGCTATCGAACCCCACACTAAGACATGCACGTTGTAACCATACACGCATCATACATGTCCAGTGTAAACATCAGGTACATATTGCATGAACTCTACAAAGTTTACAACTTTATTGACTTATATATAGAGTACACACAGAGATCACAAGAGTGTGATCGAACATTACATCATTCAAGCGGAAACAACTTAGGTCTGAGTACAGACAAGTTTAACAAATGGATTAGAGAATCCTTATTTATAAACAAGACCTTCCATGAGGGACCAGACCTCTGTCTGGGACTACACTAGCTTGATCAGTCAACGAGCTCCAGGAAGAAACCACCATCGGGGTTAGTGGATTCATCTAAAAACATAAATAAGAAAACATGAGTACAAAGTCGTACTCAGCAAGACTTACATAGGAACTATACTACTCAAGCTCAAGTTTCAAGGTAAAGGGAGGTGGGGTTTCAATGCAGAATTGCCAGCTTTGACTTGGCTAGTCCTGTACTATGAATACGAGAATGAGGTAAGAAGCGTACTCGAGTCCATCTATTCAAGTCTCCCAATCAATTACCCCACTATGGAGCCTTCCTCGACTTCCCACGAGAAAGCACGCCATAGCACTCACGCTTATCTTGGCAGTTTTAAAGTATCCGTTGAAGTTGTCTAATAATCAAGCACAGATAACCAAGTAGTCCATAACCACACACACGACTATTCGAATAGTTTCGTTAACCCTGTTGGATATATGCCCTAGAGGCAATAATAAAGTGAGTTATTATTTTATATTCAACTTCATAATTAATGTTTATATTTTTGTGCTATAATTGCAATGACCCTGACTGTGAGATTCAGAAGAAAAATCATATGCATGTGTGGAAATGTAAACAACAAGATTTCCTGGTTTAGCCTCTAAGACCAGCTCATGTGCTAACCGATGATTACGTTTTCTTCATGTAAGGCCCGATATGCGGTACTGTTCCAGATCTAGATGTTTCCATCCAGATCCTGGGACGAAGCACATATCGGTCCCACCGCGACATATGACGAAGTCATATGCCCCGGATTTCCAACATGATATCACAACATTACAGATACAAGGATACAACATCTCATACAATCGGCATACATCTGCCTCAAATAGAATACAATAGCGGAAGATACATGTCTAGGTACAGACTAAAAGCAAATGCCTAGTGGCAAAGAGAAAAACATCGATCCCATAACCACACGGGTCCAGGCCCTCCGCCGGGATCCGCCTAACTAGTCGTCGTCGAGTCTCCATGTGAAACGTCGATCACCATACCTGTTGTCAATCGAGAACCCTGAAAAGAGTTTGGGGGTAGTATCATGAGTACAGAAGTACTCAGCATCCAACTGTAGTGGTCAACTGACCCAGCAAGGACTTCATCATTCGTGATTCTAGGAAAACTAGTAGTTTACGGTAAGGAAGGGGTAAGTGGTGAGGTTACTGCCGCACTAGCATTATGAAGTGGCTAACGATCTAGAGTGTGAGATAAGAAACCAAGCATTCGATGAGGAATCGCCTCCAACAAGTCTTGCTATCAGCTACTTACGCAAACATAACACCTATCCTATCCTTGTCCTCCTCTTCGCACCCCGACGAAGAAGAAGTAGTCAAGGCACACAAACGTTGATCAAGTTATAATAAGATTATCTCATTTGTTGTTGTCTATGAACAAGGAGTAGGTCTCAAGTCGTCCATAACCGTGGATACGGCTTCTCGAAAAGATTTAACCCTGCAGGGGTGTACCAACTGCCCATTACAAGGCTCCGCACGCACGCCCATCTCTCTCAGTTGCTACCCATGATAGGCAACCATTTTATTATTTGGTCCCAAGAGATCCGGAACGATAGGTCCCTCTAACTAACAACGCACAAATCCGGGTGGCCCCCGGTGAGTCGACATCCAACTCAAAAGCCGGCTGCGCTCTCGAATCGGCCTCTACCGTCTGGACGAGGTCGGGTTAGTTGCCCAAACAGATGTGGACAACCCCCTAGCTCCTTGGGGTGGACCAACAAGAGAAACCATGTCTCCGCTGGCCCAAGTTGTTTAAAATTTGCTGGCCGCGGACCAGTCACACACACGTTTCAAATGGTAAATCAGCTTGGGCCACAACTAGAAATGTTTGAAGCTAGGTAGGTAATAAGAGGGGACCGCATAAAATCCCACACGCGGTTAGGCACGCTCAGTCTTAAAACCAATACCCGGAACTCGGATCCTAGGTGACTCGAATGGAACAAAGCGTCGGGGCAGGATAGCCTAGAACATCCATCCTTCGTCGAATATAGTCAACATTTATAATAATCATATCATCCATAACAATATAATAATGTGATATCCCAAACCAAGGAGTAACAGGAGGTAACATCGTAGAATCCTAAGCATGCATACTAAGCAGGGGCTGAGCAACGAGCAATAGTAACATAGCAGTACAAGGTTTGCTGGGAGGGGACATGGATGTATCGATTTGAAAGAGGCTGTAAACATGTGGTAGGATCAAACATCGAACCCTAGACTAGCATGCAAACCGCTGGTTGAAATAGAATGGATCATAAGTAATGTATAGTCCTTGCCTGTTGATAAGTCGGATTCCAAAGGTGTAGTTGATCGCAAGCTCGCATCGTCTCCGAAGGTACCCGCGGAAGCACACAAGACGGTAAACACTGGAAATCAATCAACGAGCAAGCATCTATTACTACGAAGCAAACATGAGCAAGCATCAACAAGAAGGCAACACGAGACATCGCACCTACCATCGAGAGCGGTTACTAACAGGTTAAGTGGAGTGCTCGTCACAAACGACGATACAACACATTTAGAAGGGTTCAAGTTGTTTAGCTACAGGTGATCAACAAAGCTTGTTAACATGGCAAAGCACAGAAGCATGGCATAGCACACAAACATGGCAAGAGGTGAAGCATAAATAAACTATATAATTTAGCCACTTTAAGTGGGGGGGGGGGGTAAAACTTATACATGGCAACTATTACGGACCCCACGATAATTATTGCATTTGGTACTGTTTTGCTCTAAACAATATTTTATTATTTTATTAGCAGGCAAGAGCAGCATAAACACAATGTACATACAATTCTAGTCAAGTTACATATAAAGAACATTTTAAACAGAGCAACGGTTAAAAAGATATGGCAATTACAGTTTTCAATGGCAAGCAGTTGTAATTAGCAGGAAAACAACATGTAAACAAGGTCAAACATGGCAAAAGAGCACATTATATTAATCTACACAAAAATTTAAGCAATTTTCATGTTTTACGCGTCGCGATCGGAGCTACGGTTTAAAAGATACGGGCAACGCAAAATAATAACACAATCTGCTAAATTAAACTGCCCAGAAAAAAAAACAAGGCAACGGCCGAAACTAGTGTTACTGGGCCGACCCAACTCACAAACATGAAAAAAATAAAAAAAATAAACAAAAGAGGAGGGCTGCCTCACCTAGCGGGCCTTGGCCCATCTGGAGGCGCTGGCTGGCCATGGCGTTGGGCCACGGGGCTGTGGCGGCCCACCTGGCGGTCAACGGGGCTGGGGCGTCGGATCGGCATCCTCCCGATCCTGACCGGACAGTGGCGGCACTCGATGCCGGTGGACTCCGGCGAGCGGTGGTGGGGAGGCGCCGGAGGCAGGAGTGGGGTCGACGGGAGGCGGTGCCAGCGCCGGTCGCCGGATCCGTGACGCAGAGGGGTCGGCGGCGAGGCTTGGGGAGGCGCGGGCTCCGCGTCCATGGCGGCTGGACCTCGGCCCCGACGGGCGGCGGCAGCTCCCTGTGGCAGAAGGAGGACGGCGAGGTGAGGCGACAGGGGAAGGAGGAAGGAAGGGACGCGAGGGAGGAGAGGTGAGGGTGGCGCGGCGGCCCGGCTGGCCGGCGTGCTGGCCGGAGGCGAGGCGGCGGCTCCACGGGCTGCTGCGCGCGTGGTGGCTTGGAGAGAGAAGGCTGGGCACACCCTGGCCGTTGGATCAGTTGATCTGACGGTCAGGAGTGTTTGGGGCTAGGGTTTGCTAAAATTTGGGGTTAAAATGTGCGAAAATTGGGGTATTTCCAGATCTGGGAGGCTGGCTAGGTGATTAGGGAAAACCCTAAGTGGGGTGGGAGTGTGGTGGTCTTTATATAGACCAGGTGGCTGGCAGTTTGCAAAAACATCCCCCGTTTTTCTCTCTCGCGCGCGCGGTGTTTACGTTCCTGACCGCCGGGGGTCCGCAGGACCTCCGATTCGGGTAAATCTTCGAACTGCGCGATCAGCGCGTCGAGCCGGCGACGTTCACCTCGCGTCGAGCCGGCGGCGTTCACCTCGCGTTAGAACCGTTCCGAGAACACTTTCCTACGCGCTATAAAATATATCCCGTTTAATTATTAAACGGGGTTTTCGTTCCGTTGGCTGCGGCTGGTCTTGTGCGGTTTTCACGACGGTGATCGGGTGAAACCCGGTGTCGGAAAGGTCGAGTGTCAGGGTGGCAAGGGTCGGTCTCCGTCCGATACAAGATAAGAGGGGGAAAAGTAATGGCCGATCGATAAATCGGGGATGCAAACACCGCAAACAAATCAGACAATCAAACAATTCATACCGAAAACAAAATTTTTATTTTTTGTGAAATCTGGGCTGTTACACTTAATCATGGACATTATTCTTGCAACATGGATGTCGGTAGCAATGAGAGCATGTTGTTAGCAGAACAATGATGTTGAATTGACCCCAGTATTATAAATGATATACTTAGAGAACACATCATAACTACGTTATAATTCTATCATGATTTGTTATCATATGCGTAATTCCTTAGATCATGAGACTATCGGGTTGCTTCACACAGGAAGATATACTTTGGTTCTTAGATGAATCTTCTCGTGACTGGGAAGTAGTAAAATAAGTTCTGGGTATGTTGGATAGTGTGTCTAGTAACAACGATAGTTCAAGAATGGGATTTTCTCCTTCATGATGAAGAGATATTGGCTTTGCGCCCACTCGGTATAACAGTATCCATTATAGTCTGGCCAGACACTTTGTGATTTAGTCACGGGGATACCGGAATACAAAACGAGGAATAGAGACAAACGAGCAATGAGGATAACTGATGGCTTGTGTTCAAGAAGTTGTTTCTCACAGATGCCAAACTTCTCTCCTCTAACTTTGTCATATATCGCGAAGCAAAAGGAATGGTGTATGAATGACATGAAGGTTCACTCGAAGTTTCTTCGTGTATGTGTGGGAGTCAACATGGGTGTCCTTGGCTCCGCTGTTGATTATTTCCTAATGACTATGAGTTCGGAAGACGTTCTGTGTCATGTCCACATAATACCGAACCTATTGGGTCACACACTTAACGTATAGTAAAATTGTTAGAATACTAGGATGGTTGAAGGTTTTGTGGAAGCAAGTGAATTTTTCAGAGCAGAATGAATATGTCTTAATCACTCTGGAATAGTCCTAGGTGGTATTAGAACATATGAGAATGGTACAGTGGAAAGTCCAAGTTAAACCGGAATAGTTTCCGGGTTATCGGTGGATGTCCAGAAAATGACCGATGAACTGACGCAGGGCATCGGGCAAGCTAGACCGTAACCCTGATCGTCCTGAAACCTATCCAGATGGTTCCGCAACGTCCGTTATCGGTCCGAAAGGTCCTGGAAGTGTTCCAGAAGGTTCCGGAATGTCCCGAAACCATCCCAGAAGGTCCCGGAAGGTTCCGGGCAGTACCACCTACTGCGCCCACCCCCTATCTTGGGGGGCAAGCCACCTGGGCTGGCCCTGGCCGGCCAGGAGGTGGGGGCGCACCAAGGGGTGGGGGAATCCTACTCCAAGTAGGATTGCAATCCTCCTTGGAGTAGGAGGACTCCTCCTAAGGGAAGTTGAGTCCATGTAGGACTCCTCCCTTAGGGGAGGCGCACTAGGGGGCCTGGTGATACGTCCCAAACGTATCTATAATTTCTGCTTGCTCCATGCATGTTTTGTGTGACTTTGCCATGATTTGCTTGAAATTTCATACACTTTTGAGCATATTTGGACTAATCTATTAACCCAGTGCACCCAGCTGCCAGTTGCTGTTTTCTGCTGTTTTTGTATTTCAGGTTTTTCGGCCATTAAAAGTGCTCCAAAAAATCCGGAAAAATCAGATAAAAAACCAGCGACCCAGAAACATCCGGAATCACCAAGGTAGCGGAGGGGGGCCACCACCAGGAGACCAGCAGGGTCCCTGGTGCGGCCCCACCCTAGGCCACGCCAGGAGGCCTCCTGGCTGCCTGGTGGGTCCCCTCGACACCCCCTCCGCCTATATTTAGCCCTCGGGGTGGAAACCCCTAATATCGAAGTACTTTTTCCAGAAGAGATTCTGATCTCCGCCGCCATCGCCAACACGCTTCGGGGGACCAGAATTCCTGTGCCGGCACCCTGCCGGGACGGGGAAGTGCCCACGGATTCATCTCCATCGACGTTGCTTCCTCCCTCCATGAAGCGGGATTAGTTCTCCCTCGGGGCTGAGGTTTCTACCAGTAGCTATGTGTTCTTCTCTCTCTCCCGTGATGTGATCTTCATTGTGATCATAGACTATGTTAATCTAGGGTGATCCCATGATATTTCCCCTTCCTCTAAGTATTGGATAGATGTACTCAATTGATCTTATCTAGTATAACCCCCGAGACCAAGGTGACAGCGGTCTATTGGACATGGGTTAGAAGAATATTATCATGAGTGATTTCCTCTTTTGTGTGTTGATTGAAGATTGAGAGTCTCTTGGTGCTTGTCTTTGACTATCCTTGAGATATGTTGTGGTGATTCTGGTACTCTCTTTGGATGGCCGCGGTGACATTGGGAAATCCATAGATTGAGAACTACGAAGTTTTAGGTGTGCTTTTGTAGCCCTACATAATTCTCATCCTCCCTTGACCACAAAGGAATGACCTCTGAGTGCGTCTCCATTGCATGTTTTATGGGAAATATCATGTGATTATACTATGTTAATGTTGTTGAGAGTTGCCACTAGTGAAAGTATGAAGCCTAGGCCTTGTTTCCACCATTGTTACACCGTTTGTGCTCACTTTTGTCACATGTTTGCTTGCTGCACTTTTTATTACAGATTTATATTACCTTGCTTTGCCACACCTATCACTCGTATTTTACCATCTCTTCGCCGAACTAGTGCACCTATACAACTCCTAGTTGTATTAGGTGTGTTGGGGACACAAGAGACTTCTTGTATCTTAATTGTAGGTTTGCTTGAGAGAGACCATCTTCAACCTCTACTTCCCTGAGTTCGATAAACCTTAGGTCATCCACTTGAGGGAAATTGCTGCTGTCCTACAAACCTCTGCGCTTTGAGGCCCAACATAGTCTACAAGAATAGAAGCGTGCGTAGACATCACCTGGCCACCTATAAAAGGTGAGCCGGGGGGGGGGGGGGGAGGCGCACTCCACAATCCCCTGCGCCCCTTTGCCCCAAGGCTGCTAGTTGCTCCACCATAAACCCCGGTTTAGACTCCGTTCTGGATCGGAATCCGCTAGGGTTTTCTTCCTCTAGTTTTCTCGGAGGCGTTCTTCTCTGGACGGTGGAGTGCTGCCAGACTGCTGTGCCGAACGTGTGGATACCGTTAGAGGGATCATACCTTTGATCCTTCTTCGAGGAGCTTCTTCTTCTTCTTCTTCGGAGATCGTGATCGAGGGACTTGTTCGTGGGACGGATCAAGGAATTGTTCATGGGACAACTCGTGAGATGTACTTCAACGAGCTTCACCAACTCTTCTTCCGCTACATCCGTTGGTTAGCTTTGACCTAAACCTTGTATGCCATCTTCTTGGATGATCTTGGGTTCTTTCTTCGTAGGCACAATTTTTTTTGTTTTATACTATGTTTCCCAATAGTGGTATCAGAGCGATCCTTGATTAGATGCATGTTTAGGTAGATCATATGTTAATATGAGGCATTGATTTTCTTGTTTGCTTCCCTGTGATGTGATCTTTTCTTTGCTCGACTGCATGATGTGATTTGGCTAAAAGGTTTGAGTTTTTCCATGATCCCTCTATGCTGCTCTTAGTATGCTGGTTGCCTTGATCATGCACTACATCAAATTCCTTGGATCTCATCTTAGTCTTGCTATAGAAAATTTTACATGAACGAGCTTGTGGATTTTATGAACTCAAATCCGCACGGGGGTCACGCGTTTAACGAACTTTGGCTTGTGGCATTAGTTGCTACACGCACCCCGTATGTTAAACTAGCAACAAAAGAAGTATCGTGTTTCGTTTTGTCTAGGGTTTCACGTTTGCCATGTAAACCTGCTTAACAACCATGATAAAATTTGCAATAACCCGTGTAGATAGCCTAACTCGTTTTTGCAGAGAGTGCATGTGATGTGGTATAGCCTTCGAGATTTGCAATGTGTTTTGTATGAGATGCTATATGATGTAATTTTTTTCGCGGCCTGTGAGCCGTGGTACGGCATGATGACTGGAGTCATATGATTGTCACTTAATTATGGCCAGCGTACTAGAACTATTTATTAGCTTAAGGCAAGGCTATAGATGGAGACGAGGTGATGATCAATGATGTGAAGGTGGACCCCGACACACATGCCGAAGCCGTGAGGAGGTCCCGGCGCCAAGGAAAAAAGGTGGTAGGTGGATAATTCAACCACGGAGTCATGAAGGCAACGGCAACTTCACGACACAAAGGGCTATACCATGTCACATAACTTTATAAATTGCCTGTGATGTTAATCCCTTTGATGCACCCTTGTTTGATGCGCGGTAGTCGTATTTTATTAGGGTGATCTCTCGCTAAACAATATCAAGTTGATAGTGTTCTTCCAACTGTAGCACCGTCTATACTATGTTTCACATCGGAGCAGGTCATGTCACATGGGTGCACACGATGTGATGCATAAAAGACGGGTGTGTTAAAAGAACACACAACACATTACACTTGGTTGTCTTGATGGTTTGGATAAAAGTTTGCTATCGGAATACACCCAGTGAAAGATGAACAAGAATCACCTTGCGTGATTGGCAAGTTGGCCTACCAATTCAGTCTAAGTCATCAGTGATGTCACATCAATGGCGGATGACTAAATTTGGATCTTGAATCACTTAGCATTAACTACCAGAGATGTTGATCTGAGTGGGAGCACTTATTAAAATTAATAGTATGATTAATTAGTGCAACTTAATTATGAACATTGTCTAAGTGAAACTTATGTTTATGTTGTAGATTGAATTGGCCCGTGTCAATCCCCAGTTTAACTTAGGTCCGTTGATTGAATAAGAAAAATTGAAAGCTGATGGAAGAAACTATGCAGACTGGGTTCGTTCCCTGAGAATTGTACTCAGGAGTGCTAAGAACGACTATGTCCTGACGACACCTCTCCCAGAAGCACCAGGGCCTGAAGCCACGGTTGCTGAGAAGAATGTGCATCAGACCAAGCTTGATGATAGCCCACAGTTCAATGTCTTATGACTGCGTGTATGGAATCAGAGTTACAGGGGAGGTTTGAAAATACCATGCCCCACTTGATTATTCAAGAGTTAGATGCTCTGTATGCCAAACACGCTAGGACTGAATGTTATGAGGTAACTCATGCTATGTGGAATTGAAAAATGAAGGAAGGATCACCTGTGAGTGAGCACGTGATAAAGATCATGCGCTTTGGCCAAAGGTTGACTGAACTGGGATTTCCGATTCCAGAATCACTGGGTACATATATCGTCCTCATGTCACTCCCGCCGAGCTTTAAGAGCTTTGTTTAGCACTATCGGATGAACGAGATGGACAAGTCGGTTAATGAACAGCTTGCAATGCTGAAGAATGCGGAGACTACCATCCAGGCTGACCCCAACTATACGTTGGCGGTTAGCAAGACCACCAGTTTCAAGAAGAAGGGCAAGTCCAAGGGCAAGGGCGCCGGCAAGCCTGGTGCCAAGACCAAGAAACCCTCTGGCACTGGCCCTATAAGGATACTGAGTGTTTCTATTGCAAAGCTAAAGGTCACTGGAAGAGGAACTGTAAGAAGTATCTGGAAGATAGGAAGAAGCCTGGTTTTACCAGCGACGGTATAAAAGTTATATATGTCATAGATGTCTTTCTATCCGGCCCTCACTCTAAGTCGTGGGTATTTGATACTGGAGCTGTTGCCATATCTGTAATTCATTACAGGGACTAAGGAGAATAAGGAAGCTGGAAAAGAATGAAGTGACGATGCGTGTCGGAAATGGATCTACGATCTCTGCTAAAGCCTTCGGCGTCTACACTCTACATCTACCTTCAGGATTTACCATAGAATTAGATAATTGTTATTTCGTTCCTGCTATTTGTAAGAACATTATGTCGGGATCATGTTTAATACGCGACGGTTATAGTTTTAAGTATGAGAACAATGGTTGCTCTATTTACTTAAAGAATATGTTCTATGGTTTTGCACCTATTAAGAATGGGCTATTTTATTTGGATCTTGATTGTAGTAACGACATCTTAAACACTAGCTCTAGGCGTCTTAAGAAGACTGATAATACCACTTACATGTGGCACTGCCGTCTAGGTCACATCGAAAAGAAACGCATGCAGAAACTTCAGAAAGATGGAATTTTGTAATCTTTTGATTTCGAATCAATTGATAAGCGTGAGGCTTGTCTGATGGGAAAATTGACTCAGACGCTGTTCACGGGTCATGTAGAACGGGCGACATACTTATTGGAAATAATACATAGTGATGTGTGTGGACCGATGAGTGTACCGGCGCGCGGTGGATATCTCTACTTCCTAACTTTTACTGACGATTTGAGTAGATATGGCTATATTTACTTAATGAAGCAAAAGTCCAAAACTTTCGAAAAGCTCAAAGAATTTCAGAACGAAGTTGAGAATCATCGTGACAAGAAAATCAAATTTCTACGATCTGATCGTGGTGGTGAACATCTTAGTCATGAGTTTAGAGAACACCTCATGGAGCGTGGAATTCTTTCACAGCTGACGCCACCTGGAACTCCACAGAGAAATGGAGAGTCTGAGAGGCGTAACCAAACTTTGTTAGACATGGTGATCTCCATGATGTCATTAACTGATCTGCCACTATATTTTTGGGGTTACGCGTTAGAGACTGCTGCTTTTACTTTAAATAGGGAGCCATCAAAGTCTGTGGAAACGACACCATACGAGTTGTGGAATGGGAGCAAACCCAATACATCATTCCTGAAAATTTGGGGTTGTGATGCTTGTGTAAAACGTTTACAGCCGAACAAACTCGACCCTAAAGCAGACAAGTGCTACTTTGTAGGTTATGCCAAAGACACCGTAGGCTATTCCTTCTACCACCCCTCCGATGTCAAAGTATTTATTGCTAAAGGAGGAAATTTTCTTGAGAAAGAGTTTCTTAGCAAAGAGGTGAGTGGGAGGATAGCACAACTTGATGAGGTTAGCGAACCTTCAGAACCAAGGATTGAAATGACGGAAATTGTTTGGGCAGTCATTCCGATGAAGGAATCGGTAGCTCCTGGAAGTGATGCAGGAACTTCTAAGAAGCTAGTGACTGAACTAAGGAGATCAGGCAGAGTGCGTCAGCTACCTGAGTGGTACGCTAACGAAGTATTCATCTTGGAAGATGATGAGCCTGTGAACTACAAAGAAGCGATGATGATCGCCAACTCCACTGAATGGCTACAAGCCAAGCAATACGAAATGGAATCCATGTACGAGAACCAAGTATGGGACTTGGTGATCCCTCTAGAGGGTGTGAAACCGATTGAATTTAAATGGATTTTCAAAAGAAAGACATATGTGGATGGTAATGTCACTATCCATAAAGCTAGGCTTGTTGCGAAAGGGTTCCGGCAAGTGCAAGGAGTTGACTACGAAGAGAATTTCTCGCCAGTAGCAATGCTTAAGTCTGTGCGGATTTTACTAGCAACTACTGCATATTTCGATTATGAGATATGGCAGATGGACGTGAAAACTGCTTTCCTTAACGGAAATCTCGAAGAGAATGTATATATGATACAACCTGAGGGTTTTGTCGCGTCTAAGGATGCTGGAAAGGTGTGCAAGCTTAAAAGTTCCATTTATGGACTAAAGCAAGCATCTCGTAGTTGGAATCTTCTCTTTGATGAAGTGGTCAAAAGTTTTGGCTTCATCCAGGATGGCGAAGAAGCTTGTGTTTACAAGAAAGTAAGTGGGAGCGCAATATCTGTTCTAATACTATATGTAGACGACACATTGTTGATTGGAAATGATAAATAATTTCTTAACACTATAAAGGAGTCATTGAAAAGTAGTTTTTCGATGAAAGACTTAGGCGAAGCTTCCTACATATTGGGCATCAAGATCTATAGAGATAGATCCCGGCGCCTGATAGGGCTAAGCCAGAGCACGTATATAGACAAGGTTCTGAAGAGGTTCAGAATGGAGAATTCGAAGAAAGGACTACTCCCAATGTCACATGGTGTGGTACTCTGCAAGAGTTAGTGTCCTAAGAATGCTGATGAGAAGGTAGAGATGAGCACAGTTCCATATGCTTCGGCAATTGGATCTGTTATGGATGCCATGATATGTACAAGACCAGATGTTTCCTATGCTCTGAGTATCTGTAGTAAATACCAGAGCAACCCGGGTAATTCACACTGGATAGCAGTTAAAAATATTTTGAAGTATCTAAACAGAACCAAGAACATGTTCTTGGTGTTTGGAGGTGATGAAGAACTTGTTGTAAAGGGTTACACAGATTCAAGCTTCATGACAGACCCAAATGACTTCAAATCTCAATCAGGATATGTTTTCACACTCAACAGGGGTGCCGTGAGCTGGAAAAGTTCCAAGCAGAATACGGTTGCGGATTCTACAACGGAGGAGTACATCGCAGCTTCAGACGGTACGAAGGAGGGATATTGGATCAAGAATTTTTCACCGAACTAGGTGTGGTTCCTAGTGCTGAAGACCCCATGGAGATCTATTGTGACAATAGTGGAGCCATGGCGAAAGCTAGAGAACCAAGGTCCCACCAGAAGTCCAAACACATAGAACGCCGTTATCACAAAATCCAAGAGTTCGTTGACAAAGGATATGTGAAAGTATGCAAGATTCACACGGATCTGAACGTGTCAGACCCGATGACGAAGCCTCTTCCACGAGCAAAGCATGAGCAACACCGGATAGCCATTGGTGTGCGAGAACTTATAACTAGTATTATTGTATCTAGTGCAAGTGGGAGACTGTTGGATATATGCCCTAGAGGCAATAGTTAAGTGTGTTATTATTTTATATTCAAGTTCATAATTAATGTTTATTTTTCTGTGCTATAATTGCAATGACCCTGACTGTGAGATTCACAAGAAAACTCATATGCATGTGTGGAAATGTAAACAACAAGAGTTCCTGGTTTAGCCTCTAAGACCAGCTCATGTGCTAACTGATGATTTTCTTAATCATGTACATTGTTCTTGCAACATGGATGTCGGTAGCAATGAGAGCATGTTCTTAGAAGAACAATGATGTTGAACCGACCCCAGTATTATAAATGATATACTTAGAGAACACATCGTAACTACGTTATAAGTCTATCATGATTTGTTATCATATGAGTAATTCCTTAGACCAAGAGAATATCGGGTTGCTTCACACATGAAGATATACTTTGGTTCTTAGATGAATCTTCCCGTGACTGGGAAGTAGTAAAATAAGTTCTGGGTATGTTGGATAGTGTGTCTAGTAACAACGATAGTTCAAGAATGGGATTTGCTCCTTCAAGATGAAGAGATATTGACTTTGGGCCCACTCGGTATAACGGTATCCATTATAGTCTGGCCAGACACTTCGTGATTTAGTCACGGGGATACCAGAATAAAAAATGAGGAATAGAGACAAACGAGCAATGAGGATAACTGATGTCTTGTGTTCAAGAAGTTGTTTCACATAGATGCCAAACTTCTCTCCTCTAACTTTGTCATATATCGCGAAGCAAAAGGAATGGTGTATGAATAACATGAAGGTTCAGTCGAAGTTTCTTCGTGTATGTTTGGGAGTCAACATGGGTGTCCATGGCTCCATTGTTGATTATTGACTAATGACTATGAGTCCGGAAGACGTTCTGAGTCATGTCCACATAATACCGAACCTATTGGTTGACACACTTAAAGTACAGTAAATCTGTTAGAATACTCGGATGTTTGAATGTAAGGCCCGATATGCGGTACTGTTCTAGATCTAGATGTTTCCATCCAGATCCAGGGACGAAGCACATATCAGTCCCACAGCGACAGATGACATTGCCATATGCCCCGGATTTCCAACATGATATCACAACATTACAGCTACATGGATACAACATCTCATACAACCGTCATACAACTGCCTTAATACAATACATCAGTGGAAGATACAAGCCTGAGTACAGACTACAATCAATTGCCTAGTGGCAAAGATAAAATCATCGATCCCCATAAGCACATGGGTCCAGGCCCTCCGCCGGGATCCACCTAACTAGTCGTCGAGTCTTCGCGAAGGCGTCCAGAAGAAGGGTCATCAAGCTCCTCTGTAGTCCAATGTCGTTTGCATAACGTGCGTAAATGAGAAAAGAAGAAGGTGAGCTATATCAAAAGTCTTGTAACTAACTTCTCACGGGTAAGATGGGGGTAGTGGTGAGGTTGCAGACGCACTAGTAATATATGAGTGGCTAACGGTCTATTTTAGGGTAAGATGAGAACCAAGCATTCGATGAGGAATCGCCTCCATCAAGTCTTGCTATCAAATATTTATGCAAGCATAACACTTATCCTATCCTTGTCCTCTTCTTCGCAACCCGACGAAGAAGAAGCAGTATGGCACACACACGTTGATCAAGTTGTTAAGATTATCTCGTTTGTTGTTGTCTATGAACAAGGAGTAGGTCTCAAGTCGTCCATAACCGTGGACACGGATTCTCGAAAAGATTTAACCTTGTTGGGGTGTACCAACTGCCCATTACAAGGATCCGCACGCCCGCCCATAACTCTCAGTTTCTACCCATCATAGGCAGCCATTTTATGATTTAGTCCCGAGAGATACGAAACGACAGGTCCCTCTAACTAACAACACACAAATCCGGGTGGCCCCCGGGGAGTCGACACCCAATCCAAAAGCCGGCCGCGCTCTCGGATCGGACTCTTCCGTCTGGACGAGGTCGGGGTAACTAACCCATCACCGTGTGTAACAACCCAGATTTCACAAAAATTAAAATTTTTGTTTTCGGTGTGAATTGTTTGATTGTCTGATTAGTTTGCGGTGTTTGCATCCCCGATTTATCGATCGGCGATTATTTTCCCCCTCTTATCTCGTACCGGACGGAGACCGACCCTTGCCACCCTGACACTCAACCTTTGCGACACCGGGTTTCACCCGATCACCATCGCGAAAACCGCACGAGACCAGTCGCAGCCATCGAAACGAAAAACCCCGTTTAATAATTAAACGGGTTATTTTTATAGCGTGCCGGAAAGTGTTCTCGGAACGGTTCCAGCGCGACGTGAATGCCGCCGGCTCGACGCACTGATCTCGCATTTCGAGGTTTTACCCGAATCGAAGGTCCTGCGGACCCCTGGCGGTCAGAAACGTAAAACACCGCGCGCGCGAGAGAAAAACCAGGGATGTTTTTGCAAACTACCAGCCACCTGGGCTATATAAAGACCACCACTCTCCCACCTCTTTCTAGGGTTTCCCTAGCCACAAAATTGCAGCCACCCCCTCACAATTGCCCCATTTCCGCTTTTGCCCATTTTTCTAGCAAATTTGAGCCAGATCCATCCTGGACCGTCAGATCTCGCGATCCGACGACCCAGGGAGCTCCCCACCAACCCTCTTCTTCTCTCTCTCCTCACACAGTGCGCCGCCGCATCCATCCAATGGGCGACGCCGCGCCGTCGTGCTCCTCCGGCCACCGGAGTCGCCGCACCACCTCTCCTCTCCTCCCGCGCTCTGCTTCCTCCCTCTCATCCTTCCCTCCTTCCCTCATCTCCTTCTCTCTCTCTCGCGCAGTTTCTCGCCGCGCCGCCAGGGAGCTGACATGGCCCGAGCTCATCGGAGCCACGCAGCGCCTCCAGGAGGCCCCGAGCTTGCCCTGCGTCCCGCATTCGGCCACCCACCGTCAACCTGCGCCGATCCCGCACCCGATCCAGCCCTCCTCGCCCCTGGAGCCTACTTCCCCTCGCCAGAAACCGGCGGCTCAGCCGCTCGTCAAAGGGACGATGCGGTTCGAGCTCGCCCGCTCGCCTGCCCCCCCCTCGCGTGGGCTAGCGCAGGCCAAGCGGCCCAGCAAGCGCCCTCGGCCCGCTGCCTCCCAAGGCCCAGCGCACCCCCGGCCTCCCTTCCGCCAGTGGGCGCTGCGCCCTTATCCTCCGCCCCTCCGCCGACTTGGGCTTGGCCAACTAAGGTGAGGTGCCCCTTTTTCTTTTTTTATTTGTTGCTGTTATCTGTTGGGCTTGGCCCATTTGCCATGTTATTATTTTGCGCACGTAGGAGTTGTTTAGTTGTTTTGCGCTGCTCACTGTTTTGGCCCAGCAGGAGTATTTCAGCCAGTAGTTTTTTTCCTCTTCTGGTTTTAGTTAATTTGTAGATTGTGTTAATATTTTGCGATGCCCGTAACTTTTAAACCGTAGCTCGGATCGCGACGCGTTAAACATGAAACTTGCTTAGTTTTTCGTGTAGAATAATAAAATGTGCTCCTTTGCCATATTTGAATTTGTTTACATGTTGTTTTGCTGCTAATTGCAACCTTGCCACTGTAAATTGTAATTGCTACAACTTTGTAACCATTGCTCCGTTTAAAATGTTTATTATATGTAACTTGACTATAATTGCATGTAGATTGTGTTTATGTTGCTCTTGCTTGCTAATAAAAATAATAAAATATTGCTTAGGGCAAAATAGTACCAAATGCAATATTTATCGTGGGGTCCGTAATAGTTGGCATGTATAGGTTTTACCCCCCCCCCCCCACTTAAAGTGACTAGCATAGATAGTTTATCTTATGCTTCACCTCTTGACATGTTTGTGTGCTATGCCATGCTTGAGTGAGATGCCATGTTAACAACCTTTGTTGATCACCTGTAGCTAAACAACTTGAACCACCGTAAATGTGCGGTATCGTCGTGTGTGACGAGTACTCCACTTAACCTGTTAGTAACCGCTCTCGACGGTAGGTGCGATGTCTCGTGTTGCCTTCTTGTTGATGCTTGCTCGTGTTTGCTTCGTAGTAATAGATGCTTGCTCGTTGATTGCTTTCCAGTGTTTACCGTTTTGTGCGCTTCTGCGGGTACGTTCGGAGACGATGCGAGCTTGCGCTCAACTACACCTTCGGAACCCGACTTATCAACAGGCAAGGACTATGCATTACTTATCATCCATTCTATTTCAACCAGCGGTTTGCATGCTAGTCTAGGATAGGTTCGATGTTTGATCCTACCACATGTTTACAGCCTCTTTCAAACCGATACAGCCATGTCCCCTCCCAGCAAATCTTGTACTGCTATGTTACTATTGCTCGTTGCTCAGCCCCTGCTTAGTATGCATGCTTAGGTGTCACAACCCCAAGTTAGGTGTGTGCTAGCATCAATGTGCTCCTTTGCATCATGCAAAAATTTCAAAAGAAAATTCAAAAATGGGGAAGCAGAAAGCCCTGAGAATTTAATTCAAATGGCCAGATAAAAATATTTTTCCAAAAGTCATTTGAGTATTTGGAAAATTCCTATAAGTGATGCTGATCATTTTAAAAATGGTTTGGGAGCAAACCCATACTCATGGAATTTTCAAAAATTCAAACAGAGGCTTGGAAATTAAATTTAAATGCTATTTGAATTGGATTCAAATAATTTGAATTCCAAAAATCTTCAAATCTTGGGAGTGGCTAGTACTATGTCACATATGTCCAAGGTAAATATTTGAGGATTTTATAAAATGCCTAGGTAATTATTTTACCACAGCAAAACAAAAGTCAGAAGAATAAAACAGAAACAAAATAGAAAAAAAGGAAAGGGGGCAAAGCAGCCCAACTCACCCAAGCCGGCCCAGCCCAGCAGCCTTCTCGTCTTGTCTTCTTCCTCCCCGCCGAGCCAAGCTGCTCGGTGGAGGGCAGAGTGCGGCGACAACGCCACCGCGACGCCCGCGGGTTCTAGGCCTCCCCTGCCTCCTTCCTCACGCCTCTGCGTCGCTAGAACACCCCTACGCCTTCCTCCTCCTTCCACTGGACCTCCCCCTCTCTCTCCGGTGCAAATCTCCACGGACCCGAGCGCCTCGCCGGAGCACGACCGTGTGCACGCGCGGCCAACGAGCTCCAAAGCCGCAACTGCCTTGTCCAGAAGCTCCACAAGCTTCGTCTGCCTCACCGTGCGGAAGGAATCGGGCCCTGGAGCCACGACAACGCCGTCCCCTTCGTCGAGCCGCCGCCGCCCGTCGTGGAGGTCTTCGCCGATTTCGCCGCAGACGCACCTCCTCCGGCCTCCTCGACCCAGCCTTCGCACTCAGGGTGAGCTCTCACCCGTTTTCCCCCAAGCCCCGGCTTCTTCCGTGCCTGAAATCGTCATGGCCGCCGTGGACTTCTCCGGCTGCCGCCTTAGGAGGTCGCCGCCGACGACCTCGTCCACCCCGAGAGGCTCTGCCTGCTTCGTTGGATGCGCACGGGCAGTGGCTTCGTTTTGACGCAAGCCACGCTCAAAACGGCGCACTGCACCGCCGTCCCCGTGCAACGCCGCCGCGCTGGATGCCACCGGCGGCTAACCGCCGGCGTGGCCCGGGTTAGTTAACCCCTAATCCCCGCACTAACCACCCCCTGGGCCACTGACGAGTGGGCCCAGGGCCCTAACTAACTAAGGGTTAGTTTAACAGAAAACTAATTAAACTAACCCCCACTGACAGCCTAGGCCCACCTGTCAGCCCCCCCCCCACGTCAGCATGACGTCAGCCTGGCGCAATAAGTCGATTAAATTGATTAAATCAATTACAGAAAATTCAGAAAATAGCCAAATCTTTAGAAAATCATAACTAATTCATTTTAACTCCAAATTGGACAAATAATATGTCTAAAATTATCAGAAAAATACAAGGATTATGAATATGCAATTTGTTTTCATGTTTGACCATTTTAAAATGGGTGAATAGTAGCAAACATGCATATGGATCCTTTTCAAATTAAAATTTGGAGTAAATTTTCAAATGATTTTGCAACAACCTTAATTCCAATGGATTCATCCACACATCAGAAACTTTACTTCAACTATACCACATCACTTCATGATCAACTTTTTCAAATGAACTTTCATGCATTCAAATGCATTTGAATTTCATCGATAAATCAAATGGAGCTTGAATTTACATTTCAAATGCAATATACTCCTTTTAAATGGAATGCTCAACACATCAGTACCATGAACATCACCATTACAATATTATTCATACGGTTGTGCATTGTACATTATGTTGATCCTATGATTGTCATGTTGCTACTAGAAGTGGAGCCGGAACCCGAGAGCACCCCCTTCGTTGAAGACCCCGTGACTGAACCTCGTCAGCAAGGCAAGCAAAACCCCATTGATCATGTCGATAAAATACCACTTCCCTCTCATGTCTCGCTTATGCATTGTTTAGGATGATCACCATGATAACGTTTCTATCGCATAGTTGAACCCATATCCTTTGCATGACCTATCATCTTGTCATAGTAGTAAGCAAACCACAATCCTAGCTGATGTAGGAGTTGGTTGATATCATGTGGCCCCTGCAACTGTTACTGCTTATTGCATGCTTAGTGGTACAATGAGATTGCTTATGATGTGAGTCGGGATGATGATAAACATGGTGTTGATGAAAGTGAAATGTGTTGGTGAATCTACCCTAATACAAGGTGAACGATGAGAGGTTGTGTAGGAGTACACAGTGGGTTGTCTCGTTGAACACCGCCCTAAGCCCGAGTTCTTGTGTGGTGATCCAAGACGAAGAGTACTACCACATGTTGGGCACATGGACCCCCGCTCAACCTACTAAATCACCCCTTCTCAGTTCAGTGAGTCACATTAGTTCGGAGTTCTGGTAGGTCTGTGGCACAGTCTGCGAAGTGGAAGAACGGCTATTCAGACCGGCTTGGGACCCTGCACACATCTTCTGGGACCACATCGGTAAACCGGCCGGGTTCACGATGTGGATTCCAGCCCAGATAGGCGTCTCCATTGAATTTGAGTTGGCTGTGAGGTAAAAGTTGTGGGAATTATCCTCGCCGGCACCTCTTGAACGGTGTCGAGTACAAAGGCGGTAACTGATAGTTTCATGTGTGTAGCAGTACACGCCTGCAGGGTTAACAAAACTATTCGAATAGCCGCGTCCGCGGTAAGGGACTACTTGGAGAGCTGTGCTCGATTATTGGACAACTTGAACTGGATACTTCTAAAACACACCAAGATAAGCGTGAGTGCTATTGTGTGCTTCTCGTGGGGAAGTCGAGGAAGTAACCATAGTGGTGTAATTGGTTGAAGAGATGTAGTGGACTCGTGTACGCTTCTTACCTCAAGTCTGGTAATCGTAGTTCAGGACTAGCCAAGTCAAAGCTGGCACTTCTGCAAGTGAAACCCCACCTCCCTTTACCTTGATACATGTGCATGAGTAGTATAGCTCCTATGTAAGTCTTGCTGAGTACGATTTTGTACTCACGTTTGCTTAATCTATGTTTGAGATGAACCACCGACCCCGATGGTGGCTTCTAACCGAAGCTCGAAGAATGAAGACTCAGACCAAGACGAAGCTAGTGTAGTCCCAGTCAGACGACTGGTTCCCTCGTGGAGGGATTGTTTTTAGATAAGGCTTCTCTAAGCCATTTGTTAAACTTGTCTGTACTCAGACCTACTTGCTTCCGCTTGTCTGTTGTAATGTTGGATCACATGCTTGTGATCTCTGTGTGCACTCTGTAAGAGTTATTAATAAAGATGTATACTTTGTAGAGAATTGCAATGATACCTACTGTTCATACAAGTCATGTGTGCTGTGTGTATGTTTATAACATGCATGTCTTAGTATGGGTTTTCGAGACCTTAGTTGTGATCTGGCTGGCGGTATTTTATACACCAAGTGGCCCTTAGATGTGCGCAGCTTGGGGCATCGCGATGCGATTGTTCGAGACTCTGTCTCGTGCACACTTTGATGGATGATCGAGCCCGCCCTAGACCCCGACTAAGTGATCGGGCTGGAGTAAGTCTATGTAACGGTTATAATACAATCGATAGTATGGTTGAGGCGACTTGTCTATGAGTATGGGAGTTCATCACCCATATCATTTAGACTTGTGTGCGGACGATGAGGACCCATTTCAGTTGATCATCCGGCCTGGATGGGATGCCCCTCACGTTCGATGCTTTCCGAGAACGTTCTGTGCTTGGCCTTGTCTGCTTAGACAAGTGGGTACGGTTCTCGACTCTCCATATGATTGTGTTGTAGCGAGGCTTGCATACGCTAACCCCGGGACCCGACAGACTTGGTATCAGAGAAGGACTGACTGTAGGATTATCAGCCTTGGCCGAAGTCGAGTCTAGCCTTCTTTAGTTATATAGTTACTCTGGGTATATAAGGGAACAACGTAAGGTTTCTTTTTCTCCTTACCCTCATCGATCTGAGTTCTGAGTCACCCTTACCTTTTCTACGGGATGATAGGACTAGGCTCATCTATGTCTTACTAGAACATCTTGTTGTTTGCCTCCTTATAGCCGTAGGATTGTTGTGGTTGTCCAGAGTCTCCGTGTTTTGAGTTCCTTGAAGAAGTTCTGTCCAATTTCTTCGAGGTTGTTTCAATTTCCATCCCAGTGTAGCCGTTATGCTGCCGGATTTGTTCCGTGTTTCTTTGAATCATTGCCTTTGCATTATAGTCTTCTCCTTCTGAAATCATATCCTTTTATCCTTGCCTCCATCGTACAACCTGTTCTGATTGTTGATTTTTATCACACAGGATGTCAGGTGGAACTCGTAGTGCTGTTCTTCGGAATCGAGACCGTGATCGGAATCGAAAGGATGATGAACCTCCAACCCCGCCTTCTGCGGCGGAAATCATGATGGAAGCTGAGCGGAATAGACGTGATCAAACACGCCTTCTGGAGCTCATCGAGCAGAATACCGCCCACCATCGTAATAAGGTGGTCAGCATTCAGGACTTCATCCTCCTCAAGCCACCGGTATTCCGATATTCTTCTGAGCCCCTTGAAGCTGATGATTGGCTCCGTTCCATCGAGCGTAAGCTTGACACTGCACATGTTGCTCCCGATGACTGAGTTATTTTCGCGGTATACTTCTTGGAAGGTGCTGCTCTTCAGTGGTGGGAGAACTATGATGCAATGCAGCCAGATGGTCACGTAGTGACTTGGCAGGAGTTCTGTGTTGCCTTTCGAGGGTACCACATTCTGGATGAGTTGATGGAGCGCAAGAAGGAAGAGTTCTGCAATCTGAATCAAGGGGAGATGTCCATTCATGAGTATGTGAGGGAATTCAACCGTCTTGCTCGTTATGCCCAGGACGAGATCACCACCGATGCCAGAAGGCAGGCAAGGTTCCGCAAGGGACTTAGCCCCATCCTTCGTCATGATCTCAACCTCATCGAATTTGCCACCTTTGAGGATTTAGTCAACAGATCCTTTAGAGCTGAGCATGGCAATGAAGTTTTTGAGAAGTCTTGCAAGCATGCTCTTGAGATTGCCCCTTCTTCCAGTTCACACCCTCAGAAGCGTATGATCTGGATTCCTAACAGTTTGTTTCCCCAAAACAACCCACCGAGGCCATCCCTTGTGCCGCCTCGTCCAACAGCTCCACCAAACAACCCAGCTCCCCGCACTATCTTTGGATCCTGCTTCAGATGTGGCCAGCCTGGTCACTATTCTCGTGAGTGCCCCGTCAACCAAAATGCTCCACCCCATGCCAAAGGAAAACCCACTGTTCGTGCCAAACCACCCCCGAAGGTTTCCACCGCTAAGCCATCCACCTCAGAAAATCTTGGACGTGTGAACCAAATCTCAGCTGAGGAAACTGATGGTACTTCTGACGTTATTCTTGGTACGCTCCCAGTCAATTTTGTTCCCACCTCTATCCTTTTCGATCCAGGAGCATCTCACTCATTCATGTCGGAAAATTATGCACTTCGACATGATGTATCCTTTGAAGAAATGTTCACCCCTATGATCATTCAAACTCCTGGTTCCAAGTGGCAAACTAATAGAGTAAGCCATGGTAATCAAATTGCAATTGAGGGTTTAGTATTCCTTGCTTCACTCATAGCCCTCAAGTCTTCAGACATTGATGTCATCCTTGGTATGGATTGGTTATCAAGACAACATGCTTTTCTTGATTGTAAAGCCAAGTCAGTTAGACTTACACATCCTTCAGGCTAGACAATAGCTTACTCCTCACCCAGAACAAGAACCCAGGTGCATTCTTTGAATGTGCTTCCCCTTCCCGACCTTGAAGATGTTCCGGTGGTTCGTGACTTCCCGGATGTCTTTCCTGAAGAACTGCCGGGCATGCCACCCGACAGATGTGTAGAATTCATAGTGGATCTTGCCCCAGGAACCGCACCAATTTCCAGACGCCCATACAAAATGGCCCCACGTGAGTTAGCTGAGCTTAAAAACCAACTGGAAGCTTTGTTGGAAAAAGGCTTCATCCTCCCTAGCTCATCGCCATGGGGTTGCCCCGTTCTGTTCGTAACGAAGAAAGATGGAACAGAAAGGATGTGCATATACTATCGCCCGCTAAATTTAGCGACGATAAAGAACAAGTACCCACTGCCCAGGATCAATGATCTTTATGATCAACTTGCAGGATCCTCTGTCTTCTCCAAGATGGATTTGAGATTAGGATATCATCAAATCAAGATCCGAAGCGAGGACATTCCCAAGACGGCTTTCACTACTCGTTATGGTCTTTACGAGTTCACCTTCATGTCCTTCGGTCTAACAAATGCCCCCGCCACTTTCTCACGCATGATGAACTCGATCTTCATGGAATATTTGGACCAGTTCGTCGTGGTTTACCTCGATGACATCCTTATATACTCGAAGAACAAAGAAGAACATGCCGAACACGTAAGGCTGGTATTGATGAAACTTAGAGAGCATCGCCTGTATGCTAAATTCTCCAAGTGTGAATTTTGGCTACCAGAAGTGACCTACTTAGGCCACGTGATTTCTGCAAAAGGCATTGCTGTGAATCCCGAGAGAGTTTAGGCCGTCCTTGACTCTACTCCACCTGAATCGGTTAAGCAAGTTAGGAGTTTTCTTGGCCTAGCCAGCTATTGCCGCCGCTTCGTCGAGAACTTTCCTAAAGTTGCAAAGCCTTAACTGAACTCCTCAAGAAAGATAAGAAATTCCTATGGACTCCCAAGTGCGAGGAAAGCTTTCAAGAGCTAAAAAGAAGATTGACTTCTGCACCCGTACTTGCACCTCCAGACACCAAAAAGGATTTCGAAATCTATTGTGACGCATCACGGCAAGGGTTAGGATGCATACTTCTGCAAGATCAACATGTGGTAGCTTATGCTTCACGCCAGTTGCGGCCACATGAAGAGAACTATCCTACCCATGACCTTGAACTCGCTGCCGTAGTTCATGCCCTAACAACTTGGCGACATTACCTCCTTGGTAACCGTTGCGAGATCTATTCCGACCACCAAAGCCTCAAATACATTTTCACCCAGCCAGATCTTAATCTCAGGCAAAGACGCTGGATTGAGTTGATAAAAGATTATGACTTAGGAATTTCTTACACCCCAGGCAAAGCCAATGTCATGGACGATGCACTAAGTCGTAAGTCGTATTGTAACAACCTCATGTTACAACAGTATCAACCACTTCTTCATGAGGAATTCCGAAAGCTCAATCTTGAGATTGTTCCTCATGGCTATCTTTCTACTTTGGTGGCGAAACCAACCCTTGAGTATAAAATCATAGCCGCCCAGAAACGTGATAGTGGTATTCGAAAGATCAAGAAGAACATTGCTAGCGGAGTTGCTAAATGTTTCTCCATAAATGATCAAGGTGTTGTTTTGTCGGGACCCGGGGTTAGCGTATGCAAGTACAGTTAAGACATAGTCATATGGAGAGCCGAGAACCGCACCCACTTGTCTAAGCAGACAAGGCCAAGCACTGAACATTCTCGGAGAGCATCGTACGTGAGGGGCATCCCATCCAGGCCGGATGATCAACTGTAATGGGTCCTCATCGTACGCACACAAGTCTACTGATATGGGTGGTGAACTCCCATATTCAAAGACAAGTCGCCTCAACCATACTATCGACTATCTCTAGACTCTTACATAGACTTACTCCAGCCCGATCACTTAGTCAGGGTCTAGGGCGGGCTCGATCATACCACAAAGTGTGCCCGAGACCGAGTCTCGAACAATCGCATCACGATTCCCCAAGCTGCGCACATCTAAGGGCCACTTGGTGTATGAAAGACCGCCAGCCAGAACACAACTAAGGTCTCGAAAACCCATACAAAGACATGCATGTCATAAACATACACGCAGCACACATGCCTTGTATGAACAGCAGGTACCATTGTAATTCTCTACAAAGTGTACATTTTATTTATAACTCTTATAGAGTACACACAGAGATCACTTACAAGTGATCCAACATTACATCACATAGCGGAAGCAAATTATGTCTGAGTACAGACAAGTTTAACAAATTGGCTTAAGAAGCCTTATTCAACATAAAGCCCTCCACGAGGGAACCAGTCTACTGACTGGGACTAGACTAGCTTAACTTCAGTCGTCCAGCTCGATGAAGAAGCCACCTTCGGGGTCAGTGGCATCATCTAAAACATAGATTAAGCAAACGTGAGTACAAAGGCGTACTCAGCAAGACTTACATAGGAGCTATACTACTCATGCACATGTATCAAGGTAAAGGGAGGTGGGGTTCACTTGCAGAAGTGTCAGCTTTGACTTGGCTAGTCCTGAACTACGAGTACCAGACTTGGGGTAAGAAGTGTACACGAGTCCACTACTTTCACCAACCAATTACACCACTATGGTGCCTTCCTCGACTTCCCCACGAGAAAGCACGCCATAGCACTCACACTTATCTTGGTGTGTTTTAGAAGTATCCGGTTCAAGTTATCTAATAATCAAGCTAAGCTTTCCAAGTAGTCCATAACCGCGGACGCGGCTATTCGAATAGTTTTGATAACCTTGCAAGGGGGTACCGCTACACACACATGATCATCATTTACCGCCTTTGATCTCGACACCATTCAAGGGGTGCCAGCGAGGATGCTCACCACAACTGTTGCCTCATAGCCTATCTAGTCCAAGAAAGCCGCCTACTTGGGTTGGCTACCACAATCGTGAACCCGGCCGGTTTACCGAAGTGGACCCAACCGATGTGTGCGTGGTGCATAAGCCGGTCTCGGGTGAGTCGTTCTCTCACTTAGCATCCAGGCCACAAGCCTACCAGAACTCCGAACTACTGCGACATCTGGACATCGAAAGGGATGAGTTAATAAGTTGAGAGGGGTCAGTGAGCCCAATGTGTGGTTGTACTCTTCATCTTGGATCACCACACAAGAACTCGGACTTAGGGCGGTGTTCAACGAGACAACCCACTGTGTACTCCTACACAGCCTCTCATCGTTCACCTTGTATTAGGGTCGATTCACCAACACTTTTCTACCATCATCAACATGATCATTCCCATCCCGACTCACACCACAGTAACAACATGGTATCATACTAAGCATGCAATAAGCGGTAACATTTGCAGGGGCCACATGATATCATTCAACTCCTACATTTGCTAGGATTATGGTTTGCTTACTACTGTGACAAAAGATAGGTCATGCAAAGGAATGGGTTCATCTATGCGGTAGAATCGTAACATGGTGATCATCCTATACAATGCATAAGCGAGACATGAGAGGGAAGTGGGATTTTATCGACATGATCAATGGGGTTTTGCTTGCCTTGCTGACGAGATTCGGGTTCTGGACCTCTTGCTCCGGTTCCACCTCTACTCGACAAACAAAGCATGAAGTAGCAATCAATATGAATGCAATGCTCAAGCACATGATGGAATGTTTAAGGTTGATGTACAAGTTTGATGTGTGAGGCAATTCCATTTAAGTGGAATATATTGCATTTTTTTTAAAATGCAAATTCAAATTCCACATTTGAATTCAACATTAATCAAGTTACATGTGATATAGTTTGATCAATTTGAATTAAATTCAAATGTGTATGATATGCCTCTGAAGTGTGGTTGATTTGTAACATAAATCCATGGTCCAAGTGGCAAAATCATTTGGTTTGAATTTGAAATAAATTCAAATAAAGCAAATGATATATGCTACTGGTCCCATTTTAAATTCAACTCAAACAGAGTTGAAAGTTGCATATTTGGAAAGATAATTTTCTCCTGATCATTTTTCATATATTATTTGTCCAATTTGGAGTTAATATGAATTTTCTATGAATTTCCAAAGTTTGGGGTATTTTCTGGATTTTCTGGATTTCTTTTTAATCATTTTTGAATTATTGCGTCAGCAGGGGGGTTTGACCCGAGTCAAACTGACAAGGGGTCCCACCTGTCATCCACAGTGGGGGTTAATCCCCTGATTAAAATTAACCCGAAGGGTTAATTAGTGGCTGGCCCCACCTGTCAGCCACTGGGTTAAGCTTAACAGGGTCATTAGGGGGGCTAATGGTGGGCTCGCCGTGAAGTCGCCGGAATCCTGCCGGAGACTCGCCGGAGTTGGGTTCTAGGTCACGGGGAGGGGCCTGGAGTGCATGGACCTGCTCCTTGAGGTCGTCCGCATCGAGTGGTGGCATCAGGGGGCCACGGGGATCACCGGAGCGTCATCGGCGACGAGCGGCGGCGGAAGTCGGCACGGGACTCGTCGGGTTCTTCGTTTTGTGCATGGATTTGGAAACCGAGAGCATGGAAACGAAGCTGGGGTGTGTGCGGAGCTAGTGGAGCCATCCAGGGGTCAAACGGGGGCTCTGGCGAATGACTTCGACGACGAGCGGCGGCGCTTGGTCTCGGACCTCGTCGGAATCACGATTCGGGCACGGATTCAAACGGCAAGATGAGGGGAAAAGTGCGCCTGCTCACCCTGGTTGCAGAGACGGACTCGAGGAAGCCGGAGGAGCTGCGGCTGCGGCGGAATCGACGACGAGCTCTTGCGGGTTCAGCGGCGGCTCGGTGAAGAGGACGACGTGCTCGGGGCTCCTGGCTTCGATTGCTTGCACACGGCGACGAAGACGACGACGGCGCGCGTCCTGGACAAGGTGGAAGCGGCTGAGGAGGAAGGTGGCCACGGGTCTCCACAGCGGTGCGCTCCGGTGAGCTCTCGAACGTCGATGAAATCGCGAAGAGGAGAGGGGGAGGAGGTCCAAGGAGAGGTGGAATGGATGCGGTGGCCTTCTGGGCGTCTCCAGGCGTGAAGAGGTGGCGAGGGGGAAGCAGGAGGTGGCTAGGGCTCGTCGGCGGCGTCGGTGGAGTGCTGCATGCATTCCACCGAGAAGCTTCGGGGCGTGGGGAGGAAGACGCCAAGGGGGCTCCGCGGGCTGGGCCGGCTGGAGAGGTGGGCCTCGCCCCTGGGCGACAGGTAACGTTATCTAAATTCTTCTGTTTAATCTTTCCTTTCTTTTCTGTAATTTGTATTAGCTCTGATAAAAAAATACCAAACCATTTTATTAAATGCTGAAAACTTTTATGTGGCCTCATAATAATATGGACTAGCCACTCATAAACTTTCAACATTTTTAAAATTCAAATGATTTGAATTTTAAATCAAATAGGGGGATTTCTTTATTTCCAAGGTACTGTTTGAATATTTGAAAAATCTATGAGCATGGGGTGGGTCCCACATCACTTGATATGTGATCACACTCAGTTATAAGACTTTTCAAAACTCTAACATGAATTTTTGGAAAATATTTTTATCTGGCCTTTTGAATTAATTCATCTGGGGGGGTGTTCCTTCTCCCATTTGGATTTTGAATTTGATTTTTAAGGTTTCTTTTTGAAACTTTTGCATGATGCAAAGGTACTAGCTAACCCTAGCACATACCTAACAGAGGGATCTGAAAACTCGCCCCCACTCAAAAGAATCTCGTCCCGAGATTCAGAAGTCTGCGGGAGGAAGGTGGGGTACTCGGCACTGAGACGGTCTTCTCTTTCCCACGTGGCTTCTCTTTCAGAGTGGTGTGACCATTGCACTTTCAGAAACCTAATCTTCTGACGACGAGTGACACGCTCTGCTGAATCAAGAATACGAACGGGGTATTCTCGATAAGAAAGGTCATCTTGGAGATCAAGCGTTTCATGGTCGACTTCGCGGATGGGGTCCTTGAAGCAACGCCTGAGTTGGGATACATGGAATACATCGTGTACTCGGGAAAGGTGCGGAGGTAGTTCAAGTTGGTAGGCAACTTCTCCACGTTTAGCAATAATGCGGAAAGGTCCGATGTAACGTGGGGCCAACTTGCCTTTGATACCGAAACGTTGGGTTCCCTTCAGAGGAGTAACCCGAAGGTAAGCCTTCTCATCCAGATTGTAGCTCTCATGCCTATGATGGCGATCATAGTAGCTTTTCTGACGAGACTGTGCTGCTTTCAATTGATCACGAACAATGCGAACTTGCTCTTCTGCTTCCTTGATCATATCCGGTCCAAAGAATTGTCTTTCACCGGTTTCTGACCAGTTTAGTGGTGTTCGACATCGTCGTCCATAAAGGAGTTCAAAAGGAGCCATGTTCAGACTATCTTGAAAACTATTGTTATAAGCAAATTCGTCATATGGAAGAGAATTCTCCCAATTCTTCCCGAATGAGATAACACAAGCTCTGAGCATGTCTTCAAGAATTTGGTTAACCCTTTCGACTTGACCGCTAGACTGAGGATGGAAAGCCGTACTAAAGGAGAGATGAGTTCCCATAGCATTCTGAAAGCTTCCCCAAAATCTAGAGGTGAAAAGGCTACCGCGATCAGAATTGATTTCCAAAGGAACACCGTGAAGGGACACAATTCTGGAGATGTACAAGTCCGCTAACTGACTAGCAGTTATAGACTCGCGAACCGGAAGGAAGTGAGCAACTTTGGAAAGCCTATCTATGACAACGAAGATGGCATTGTTTCCTTTCTGGGTTCTTGGAAAGCCTGTGATGAAGTCCATACCGACTTTGTCCCATTTCCACTCGGGAATAGACAAAGGTTGAAGTGTACCAGCAGGTCTTTGATGTTCTGCTTTAATGCGACGACAAGCATCACATTCGGCAACAAATTGAGCAATGTCTCTCTTCATCCTAGTCCACCAAAATCTCTAGCGTAGATCTCGGTACATTTTCGTGCTACCGGGATGAATTGAGAGGGGTGTGTCATGGGCTTCTTTGAGGATGAGTTGCCTTAGTTCCCTATTCCTTGGTACTACCAAACGATTTTCAAAGAATATCGTTCCCTTGTTATCTGTGGAGAAACATTTAGCAACTCCGCTAGCAATGTTCTCCTTGATCCGGCGTACACCTCGTGCACGTCTTTGGGCAACTATAATTTGATCCTCAAGAGTTGGTTTCGCCACCAAGGTTGAAAGATAGCCATGAGGAACAATCTCAAGATTGAGCTTGCGAAAGTTCTCATGAAGAAGTGGTTGATACTGCTGTAACATGAGGTTGTTACAGTACGACTTACGACTTAGTGCATCAGCCATGACATTGGCTTTGCCTGGGGTGTAAGAAATTGCTACGTCGTAATCTTTTATCAACTCAATCCAGCGTCTTTGACTGAGATTAAGATCTGGCTGGGTGAAAATATATTTGAGGCTTTGGTGGTCGGAATAAATCTCACAACGATTACCAAGGAGGTAATGTCGCCAAGTTGTTAGAGCATGAACTACGGCAGCGAGTTCAAGGTCATGGGTAGGATAATTCTCTTCATGTGGCCGCAACTGGCGTGAAGCATAAGCTACCACATGTCGATCTTGCAGAAGTATGCATCCTAACCCTTGCCGTGATGCGTCACAATAGATTTCGAAATCTCTTTTGGTGTCTGGAGGTGCAAGCACGGGTGCAGAAGTTAATCTTCTTTTTAGCTCCTCGAAGCTTTCCTCGCACTTGGAAGTCCATAAGAATTTCTTATCTTTCTTGAGGAGTTCAGTTAGAGGCTTTGCAACTTTAGAAAAGTTCTCGACGAAGCGACGGCAATAGCTGGCTAGGCCAAGAAAACTTCTAACTTGCTTAACCGATTCAGGTGGAATCCAGTCAAGGATGGCCTGAACTCTCTCGGGATTCACAGCAATGCCTTTTGCAGAAATCACGTGGCCTAAGTAGGTCACTTCTGGTAGCCAGAATTCACACTTGGAGAATTTAGCGTACAGGCGATGCTCTCTAAGTTTCATCAATACCAGCCTTAAGTGTTCGGCATGATCTTTTTCGTTCTTCGAGTAGATGAGAATATCATCAAGATAAACTACAACAAATTTATCTAGGTACTCCATGAAGATCGAATTCATCAAGCGTGAGAATGTGGCGGGGGCATTGGTTAAACCAAAGGACATGACGGTGTACTCGTAAAGACCATAACGAGTAGTAAAAGCCGTTTTGGGAATGTCCTCGTTTCGGATTCTGATCTGATGATAACCTAATCTTAAATCCATCTTGGAGAAGACGGCGGATCCTGCAAGTTGATCATAAAGATCATTGATCCTGGGCAGTGGGTATTTGTTCTTTATCGTCGCTAAATTTAGCGGGCGATAGTCTACGCACATCCTTTCTGTTCCATCTTTCTTCTTCACGAACAGAACGGGGCAACCCCATGGCGATGAGCTAGGGCGGATGAAGCCTTTTGCCAACGAAGCATCAAGTTGGGTTTTTAGCTCAGCTAACTCATGTGGGGCCATTTTATATGGGCGTTTGGAAATTGGTGCGGTTCCTGCAACAAGATCCACTATAAACTCTACACACCTTTCGGGTGGCATGCCCGGCAGCTCTTCAGGAAAAACATCCGGGAAGTCACGAACCACCGGAATATCTTCAAGTTCGGGAAGGGGAAGTACATTCAAAGAATGCACTTGGGTTCTTGTTCTGGGTGAGGTATAGTTAACGGTTGTGCCTGAAGGGTGGGTGAGTTTCACGGATTTGCCTTTGTAATCCAGATAGGCATTCTGTCTTGATAGCCAATCCATGCCAAGGATGACATCAATGTCTGAAGACTTGAGGGCTATGAGTGAAGCAAGGAATATTAAACCCTCAATTGCTATTTGATTACCATGGCTCACTCTACTAGTTTGCCATCTTGACCCTGGAGTTTGAATAATCATTGGGGTGGACAATTCAACAAAGGGCAACTCATGACGAAGTGCATAACTTTCCGACATGAATGAATGAGATGCTCCTGGGTCGAAAAGAACGGAAGTAGGAACAAAATTGACTGGGAGCGTACCAAGAATGACGTCAGTGGTGTCGTCAGTCTCTTCGGCGGCAATCTGATTCAGACGTCCACGATTGGCGGGAGGAGCGGGTTTGGCGGTGAAGACCTTCTGGGGTGGCTTGCCTCGACCATTGTTGTTGTTGTTGTTGTTGCCTCCGGCACGTGGTGGAGCATTCTGGTTCTGGACCTGGTTCTGGGGGCACTCGCGAGAGTAGTGACCTGCCTGACCACACTTGTAACAAGCTCCGAAAACAGTGCGTGGAGCTGGGTTATTTGGTGGAGCTGGGTGGAACTGGGTGGGTGGACGAGGCGCCGTATAGGATGGCCTCGGTGGGTTGTTCTGGCGGAACATGCTATTTGGGATCCAGATCTTGCGTTTCTGGGAACCAGAGCTGGATGAACCTTCCTCTCTAGGGTGTTTGCGAAAGTCATTGGGGGTGTTCATGTCCTCTGCCTTGATGGCCTTGTTGACAAGAACCTAGAATGTGGCAAAGTCATGAAGGTTGAGCTCGCGACGAAGTCCGGTGTTGAGGCCACGACGGAACCTCTCTTGTTTCTTAGAGTCGGTGGAGACTTCTTCAGTGGCATAACGAGCAAGTCGGTTGAACTCACGACTGAACTCGTCAAGTTTTCTTCTGCCTTGGGTGAGGTTACAGAATTCCTCACGTTTGCGGTCCATGAGACCTTTGGGAATGTGGTGCTCGCGGAAAGAGGTACAGAACTCCTCCCAAGATGCAGGTGGTCCAACTGGGCGCATATTCAGAAAATTCTCCCACCAAGAGCTCGCGGCACCTTCGAGGTGATAGGTGGCATAATTGACCTTGTCGCCATCTGCAACATGGCCGGCTTGGAGCTTCCTCTCGATGCTGCGAAGCCAGTCATCGGCGTCAAGGGGCTCGGTGGAGTAACGGAAAACCGGGGGATGAAGCCGGATGAAGTCGTTCAGAGACACCAGCTCATTGCGCTGCTGAGTGGTGTTGCGTGCGATGACTTCCAGTAGGTGGTGAGAGTCACGGCGGTTCCTCTCGACCTCCATCAGAACTTGGGCCATCGTGGGTGGGGGTGGAAGGTTGTCTTCCTCCTGATTGTTCCCACGACCTTGGTTACGACCAACCTGGCCACGAGTTCCTTGAGACATCCTGAGGTGAAAAACCAAAGTCAAACAGAGTTGAGTTGAAGAGTCTAATCAAGGTATTGAAGTACTGGAAGGATTACAGAGCAAAGGAAGTAATCATCTTGACAACATGGTGATAAAGCATACAAGCCATATATTCACAAGCTGTCATACAAACCATACATCGTTTTAGTACAAGCACTAAGCTAATACAAACGTGATGAAGATGATACATCCTTCAGAGGCACTCTGACTTCCTATACATTATTTATCTAAGCCTCTGGAACTTAGACACCTTGCTTACAATATACTAGGATACTACTACATCCTCACTAAGTAAGACCACAGGCGGTCTCACTCATCTCCATCTCCATAGTAATCTTCATAAAAATTACCCGCGTATCCCGGTAGCTGGAGGTGACCATCGGAAAACACGGAGGCTTGTGGACCCTGATATCCATTTGGGCAAGGATGGGGCCTAGGTCCAGTGTAGGGTGGAAGCAAAGGACCACGGGGTGGAAAAATTCCTCCAATCTCGGGCCAAGCAACTCGAGAAGGCATCTGGGTCCTTACTGGATAGATCGCATCGTACTCCAGTGATCCCACGCTCACAAAGGGTGCCAAGAGCGTCAGTGCTCGGTACAGACGAACACGAGTAGCGTGGAGCTCAAAACGGAGAGCGCGTGCATCACGATCTCTGTCACTAGCAAACCTAGCAGTCACCTGAAGTGCTGGATCCTCTGCGGAGTGATCTGAGTAGAGTCCGATGTAATATCCCTCTTCTCCTGGAAGTGCAGCGGGGATATAGCGGAAAGAAGTCTCTCTCAGTAAAGTGTGCTCCTCTCTCAGCAGTGTGATACATGAGTATGCAGCATCCTGCACAGCCATGTTCTCGGTAACGCCGATGCCATGTCCAAAATGGATAGGCTGGGTGACTCCAACGTGGTGTGGGTAGATCCGGACAATGCAGTGAAACTGCGTCTGGTTGAAGTCGTGGAACTGCTCCTCGATGGTGTACTCAGGGTACCATCGATATCCCACATAGGACATCATCTCGATCAACGTGGCGGGGTGGCCACGCACACCGAGGCACCTGGTCAAACGAACAATCTGCCGAGGGGGAAGATCTGCCATCTGAAACAGAAAGCAGGAGTTTGCAAATGCATCCGATTATATGATAAACCTGGAATGACTCGGACAGCATAACGGCTGTAATTGTAAGAAATGAAAATTTCTTTCAATCATGAAAAACTGCACTTACATAATATGATGTAAGAAATCAGCATTATAACAATGCTAGGAAAACCTGGACACAACTTTCCTACGGCTATAAGGAAGCAATCAACGAGATATGCTAATCAGACAGAGGAGAGCCTAGTCCTATCTTCCCGTAGAGTAAGATGAGGGTGACTCAGAACTCAGAACGAAGGGGGTAAGGAGAAAAATGAAGCCTTACGTTGTTCCCTTATATACCCAGAGTAACTATATAACTATAGCAAGCTAGACTCAACTTCGGCCAAGGCTACTAGTCCTACAGTCAGTCCTGCTCTGATACCAAGTCTGTCGGGACCCGGGGTTAGCGTATGCAAGTACAGTTAAGACATAGTCATATGGAGAGCCGAGAACCGCACCCACTTGTCTAAGCAGACAAGGCCAAGCACTGAACATTCTCGGAGAGCATCGTACGTGAGGGGCATCCCATCCAGGCCGGATGATCAACTGTAATGGGTCCTCATCGTACGCACACAAGTCTACTGATATGGGTGGTGAACTCCCATATTCAAAGACAAGTCGCCTCAACCATACTATCGACTATCTCTAGACTCTTACATAGACTTACTCCAGCCCGATCACTTAGTCGGGGTCTAGGGCGGGCTCGATCATACCACAAAGTGTGCCCGAGACCGAGTCTCGAACAATCGCATCGCGATTCCCCAAGCTGCGCACATCTAAGGGCCACTTGGTGTATGAAAGACCGCCAGCCAGAACACAACTAAGGTCTCGAAAACCCATACAAAGACATGCATGTCATAAACATACACGCAGCACACATGCCTTGTATGAACAGCAGGTACCATTGCAATTCTCTACAAAGTGTACATTTTATTTATAACTCTTATAGAGTACACACAGAGATCACTTACAAGTGATCCAACATTACATCACATAGCGGAAGCAAATTATGTCTGAGTACAGACAAGTTTAACAAATTGGCTTAAGAAGCCTTATTCAACATAAAGCCCTCCACGAGGGAACCAGTCTGCTGACTGGGACTAGACTAGCTTAACTTCAGTCATCCAGCTCGATGAAGAAGCCACCTTCGGGGTCAGTGGCATCATCTAAAACATAGATTAAGCAAACGTGAGTACAAAGGCGTACTCAGCAAGACTTACATAGGAGCTATACTACTCATGCACATGTATCAAGGTAAAGGGAGGTGGGGTTCACTTGCAGAAGTGTCAGCTTTGACTTGGCTAGTCCTGAACTACGAGTACCAGACTTGGGGTAAGAAGCGTACACGAGTCCACTACTTTCACCAACCAATTACACCACTATGGTGCCTTCCTCGACTTCCCCACGAGAAAGCACGCCATAGCACTCACACTTATCTTGGTGTGTTTTAGAAGTATCCGGTTCAAGTTATCTAATAATCAAGCTAAGCTTTCCAAGTAGTCCATAACCGCGGACGCGGCTATTCGAATAGTTTTGATAACCTTGCAAGGGGGTACCGCTACACACACATGATCATCATTTACCGCCTTTGATCTCGACACCATTCAAGGGGTGCCAGCGAGGATGCTCACCACAACTGTTGCCTCATAGCCTATCTAGTCCAAGAAAGCCGCCTACTTGGGTTGGCTACCACAATCGTGAACCCGGCCGGTTTACCGAAGTGGACCCAAGCGATGTGTGCGTGGTGCATAAGCCGGTCTCGGGTGAGCCGTTCTCTCACTTAGCATCCAGGCCACAAGCCTACCAGAACTCCGAACTACTGCGACATCTGGACATCGAAAGGGATGAGTTAATAAGTTGAGAGGGGTCAGTGAGCCCAATGTGTGGTTGTACTCTTCATCTTGGATCACCACACAAGAACTCGGACATAGGGCGGTGTTCAACGAGACAACCCACTGTGTACTCCTACACAGCCTCTCATCGTTCACCTTGTATTAGGGTCGATTCACCAACACTTTTCTACCATCATCAACATGATCATTCCCATCCCGACTCACACCACAGTAACAACATGGTATCATACTAAGCATGCAATAAGCGGTAACATTTGCAGGGGCCACATGATATCATTCAACTCCTACATTTGCTAGGATTATGGTTTGCTTACTACTGTGACAAAAGATAGGTCATGCAAAGGAATGGGTTCATCTATGCGGTAGAATCGTAACATGGTGATCATCCTATACAATGCATAAGCGAGACATGAGAGGGAAGTGGGATTTTATCGACATGATCAATGGGGTTTTGCTTGCCTTGCTGACGAGATTCGGGTTCTGGATCTTCAGCGAAGGGGGTGACCTCTTGCTCCGGTTCCACCTCTACTCGACAAACAAAGCATGAAGTAGCAATCAATATGAATGCAATGCTCAAGCACATGATGGAATGTTTAAGCTTGAAGTACAAGTTTGATGTGTGAGGCAATTCCATTTAAGTGGAATATATTGCATTTAAAAAAAAATGCAAATTCAAATTCCACATTTGAATTCAACATTAATCAAGTTACATGTGATATAGTTTGATCAATTTGAATTAAATTCAAATGTGTATGATATGCCTCTGAAGTGTGGTTGATTTGTAACATAAATCCATGGTCCAAGTGGCAAAATCATTTGGTTTGAATTTGAAATAAATTCAAATAAAGAAAATGATATATGCTACTGGTCCCATTTTAAATTCAACTCAAACAGAGTTGAAAGTTGCATATTTGGAAAGATAATTTTCTCCTGATCATTTTTCATATATTATTTGTCCAATTTGGAGTTAATATGAATTTTCTATGAATTTCCAAAGTTTGGGGTATTTTCTGGATTTTCTGGATTTCTTTTTAATCATTTTTGAATTATTGCGTCAGCAGGGGGGTTTGACCCGAGTCAAACTGACAAGGGGTCCCACCTGTCATCCACAGTGGGGGTTAATCCCCTGATTAAAATTAACCCGAAGGGTTAATTAGTGGCTGGCCCCACCTGTCAGCCACTGGGTTAAGCTTAACAGGGTCATTAGGGGGGCTAATGGTGGGCTCGCCGTGAAGTCGCCGGAATCCTGCCGGAGACTCGCCGGAGTTGGGTTCTAGGGCACGGGGAGGGGCCTGGAGTGCATGGACCTGCTTCTTGAGGTCGTCCGCATCGAGTGGTGGCATCAGGGGGCCACGGGGATCACCGGAGCGTCATCGGCGACGAGCGGCGGCGGAAGTCGGCACGGGACTCGTCGGGTTCTTCGTTTTGTGCATGGATTTGGAAACCGAGAGCATGGAAACGAAGCTGGGGTGTGTGCGGAGCTAGTGGAGCCATCCAGGGGTCAAACGGGGGCTCTGGCGAATGACTTCGACGACGAGCGGCGGCGCTTGGTCTCGGACCTCGTCGGAATCACGATTCGGGCACGGATTCAAACGGCAAGATGAGGGGAAAAGCGCGCCTGCTCACCCTGGTTGCAGAGACGGACTCGAGGAAGCCGGAGGAGCTGCGGCTGCGGCGGAATCGACGACGAGCTCTTGCGGGTTCAGCGGCGGCTCGGTGAAGAGGACGACGTGCTCGGGGCTCCTGGCTTCGATTGCTTGCACACGGCGATGAAGACGACGACGGCGCGCGTCCTGGACAAGGTGGCAGCGGCTGAGGAGGAAGGTGGCCACGGGTCTCCACGGCGGTGCGCTCCGGTGAGCTCTCGAACGTCGATGAAATCGCGAAGAGGAGAGGGGGAGGAGGTCCAAGGAGAGGTGGAATGGATGCGGTGGCCTTCTGGGCGTCTCCAGGCGTGAAGAGGTGGCGAGGGGGAAGCAGGAGGTGGCCAGGTCTCGTCGGCGGCGTCGGTGGAGTGCTGCATGCATTCCACCGAGAAGCTTCGGGGCGTGGGGAGGAAGACGCCAAGGGGGCTCCGCGGGCTGGGCCGGCTGGAGAGGTGGGCCTCGCCCCTGGGCGACAGGTAACGTTATCTAAATTCTTCTGTTTAATCTTTCCTTTCTTTTCTGTAATTTGTATTTGCTCTGATAAAAAAATACCAAACCATTTTATTAAATGCTGAAAACTTTTATGTGGCCTCATAATAATATGGACTAGCCACTCATAAACTTTCAACATTTTTAAAATTCAAATGATTTGAATTTTAAATCAAATAGGGGGATTTCTTTATTTCCAAGGTACTGTTTGAATATTTGAAAAATCTATGAGCATGGGGTGGGTCCCACATCACTTGATATGTGATCACACTCAGTTATAAGACTTTTCAAAACTCTAACATGAATTTTTGGAAAATATTTTTATCTGGCCTTTTGAATTAATTCATCTGGGGGGGTGTTCCTTCTCCCATTTGGATTTTGAATTTGATTTTTAAGGTTTCTTTTTGAAACTTTTGCATGATGCAAAGGTACTAGCTAACCCTAGCACATACCTAACAGAGGGATCTGACATGTTTTCTTTGGCACTCGGTTGGTTGTACCACGAAAACACAATCTTAGGAGGCTAATCCTCAAAGAAGCTGATGACACTCCCCTCTCAATTCATCCTGGTATCACAAAGATGTACCGAGACCTACGCCAGAGATTTTGGTGGACTAGGATGAAGAGAGAAATTGCTAAGTTCATTGCCGAATGTGATGTTTGTCGTCGCATTAAGGCTGAACATCAAAGACCTGCTGGCACTCTTCAACCTTTGCCTATTCCAGAGTGGAAATGGGACAAAGTCGGTATGGACTTCATCACCGGCTTTCAGAAAGGAAACAATGCCATCTTCGTTGTCATAGATAGACTTTCCAAAGTTGCACACTTCCTTCCAGTTCGCGAGTCTATAACTCCTAGCCAGTTAGCGGACTTGTACGTATCTAGAATTGTGTCTCTTCACGGTGTTCCTTTGGAAATCAATTCTGATCGTGGTAGCCTTTTCACCTCTAGATTTTGGGGAAGCTTCCCACATGCTATGGGAACTCATCTCTCCTTTAGTACAGCTTTCCACCCTCAATCTAGCGGTCAAGTCGAAAGGGTTAACCAAATTCTTGAAGACATGCTCAGAGCTTGTGTTATCTCATTCGGAAAGAATTGGGAGAAGTCTCTTCCATTCGCCGAATTTTCTTATAACAACAGTTTTCAATCTAGTCTGAACATGGCTCCTTTTGAACTCCTTTATGGACGACGATGTCGAACACCTTTAAACTGGTCAGAAACCGGTGAAAGACAATTCTTTGGACCAGATATGATCAAGGAAGCAGAAGAGCAAGTTCGCATTGTTCGTGATCAATTGAAAGCAGCCTAGTCTCGTCAGAAAATCTACTATGATCGTCATCACAGGCAAGAGAGCTACAAACTGGATGAGAAGGCTTACCTTCGGGTTACTCCTCTGAAGGGAACCCAACGTTTCGGTATCAAAGGCAAGTTGGCCCCACGTTACATCGGACCTTTACGCATTCTTGCTAAACGTGGAGAAGTTCCTACCAACTTGAACTACCCCCGCACCTTTCCCGAGTACATGATGTATTCCATGTGTCCCAACTCAGGTGTTGCTTCAAGGACCCCATCCGCGAAGTCGACCATGAAACGCTTGATCTCCAAGATGACCTTTCTTATCGAGAATACCCCGTTCGTATTGTTGATTCCGCAGAGCGTGTCACTCGCCGAAAGAAGATCAAGTTTCTGAAAGTTCAGTGGTCTCATCACTCAGAGAAAGAAGCCACGTGGGAAAGAGAGGACCGTCTCAGTGCCGAGTACCCCTCCTTCCTCCCGCAGACTTCTGAATCTCGGGTCGAGATTCTTTTGAGTGGGGGCGAGTTGTCACAACCCCAAGTTAGGTATGTGCTAGGATCAATGTGCTCCTTTGCATCATGCAAAAATTTCAAAAGAAAATTCAAAAATGGGGAAGCAGAAAGCCCTGAGAATTTAATTCAAATGGCCAGATAAAAATATTTTTCCAAAAGACATTTGAGTATTTGGAAAATTCCTATAAGTGATGCTGATCATTTTAAAAATGGTTTGGGAGCAAACCCATACTCATGGAATTTTCAAAAATTCAAACAAAGGCTTGGAAATTAAATTTAAATGCTATTTGAATTGGATTCAAATAATTTGAATTCCAAAAATCTTCAAATCTTGGGAGTGGCTAGTACTATGTCACATATGTCCAAGATAAATATTTGAGGATTTTATAAAATGCCTAGGTAATTATTTTACCACAGCAAAACAAAAGTCAGAAGAATAAAACAGAAACAAAATAGAAAAAAAGGAAAGGGGGCAAAGCAGCCCAACTCACCCAAGCCGGCCCAGCCCAACAGCCTTCTCGTCTTGTCTTCTTCCTCCCCACCGAGCCAAGCTGCTCGGTGGAGGGCAGAGTGCGGCGACGACGCCACCGCGACGCCCGCGGGTTCTAGGCCTCCCCTGCCTCCTTCCTCACGCCTCTGCGTCGCCAGAACACCCCTGCGCCTTCCTCCTCCTTCCACTGGACCTCCCCCTCTCTCTCCGATGCAAATCGCCACGGACCCGAGCGCCTCGCGGGAGCACAACCGTGTGCACGCGCGGCCAACGAGCTCCAAAGCCGCAACCGCCTTGTCCAGAAGCTCCGCAAGCTTCGTCTACCTCACCGTGCGGAAGGAATCGGGCCCTGGAGCCACGACAACGCCGTCCCCTTCGTCGAGCCGCCGCCGCCCGTCGTGGAGGTCTTCGCCGATTTCGCCGCAGACGCACCTCCTCCGGCCTCCTCGACCCAGCCTTCGCACTCAGGGTGAGCTCTCACCCGTTTTCCCCCAAGCCCCGGCTTCTTCCGTGCCCGAAATCGTCATGGCCGCCATGGACTTCTCCGGCCGCCGCCTTAGGAGGTCGCCGCCGACGACCTCATCCACCCCGAGAGGCCCTGCCTGCTCCGTTTGATGCGCACGGGCAGTGGCTTCGTTTTGACGCAAGCCACGCTCAAAACGGCGCACTGCACCGCCGTCCCCATGCAACGCCGCCGCGCTGGATGCCACCGGCGGCTAACCGCCGGCGTGGCCCGGGTTAGTTAACCCCTATCCCCGCACTAACCACCCCCTGGGCCACTGACGAGTGGGCCCAGGGCCCTAACTAACTAAGGGTTAGTTTAACAGAAAACTAATTAAACTAACCCCCACTGACAGCCTAGGCCCACCTGTCAGCCCCCCCCACGTCAGCATGACGTCAGCCTGGCGCAATAAGTCGATTAAATTGATTAAACCAATTACAGAAAATCCAGAAAATAGCCAAATCTTTAGAAAATCATAACTAATTCATTTTAACTCCAAATTGGACAAATAATATGTCTAAAATTATCAGAAAAATACAAGGATTATGAATATGCAATTTGTTTTCATGTTTGACCATTTTAAAATGGGTGAACAGTAGCAAACATGCATATGGATCCTTTTCAAATTCAAATTTGGAGTGAATTTGCAAATGATTTTGCAACAACCTTAATACCAATGGATTCATCCACACATCAGAAACTTTACTTCAACTATACCACATCAGTTCATGATCAACTTTTTCAAATGAACTTTCATGCATTCAAATGCATTTGAATTTCATCGATAAATCAAATGGAGTTTAAATTTGCATTTCAAATGCAATATACTCCTTTTAAATGGAATGCTCAACACATCAGTACCATGAACATCACCATTACAATATTATTCATATGGTTGTGCATTGTACATTATGTTGATCCTATGATTGTCATGTTGCTGCTAGAAGTGGAGCCGGAACCCGAGAGCACCCCCTTCGTTGAAGACCCCGTGACTGAACCTCGTCAGCAAGGCAAGCAAAACCCCATTGATCATGTTGATAAAATCCCACTTCCCTCTCATGTCTCGCTTATGCATTGTTTAGGATGATCACCATGATAACGTTTCTATCGCATAGTTGAACCCATATCCTTTGCATGACCTATCATCTTGTCACAATAGTAAGAAAACCACAATCCTAGCAGATGTAGGAGTTGGTTGATATCATGTGGCCCCTGCAACTGTTACTGCTTATTGCATGCTTAGTGGTACAATGAGGTTGCTTATGATGTGAGTCGGGATGATAAACATGGTGTTGATGAAAGTGAAATGTGTTGGTGAATCTACCCTAATACAAGGTGAACGATGAGAGGTTGTGTAGGAGTACACAGTGGGTTGTCTCGTTGAACACCGCCCTAAGCCCGAGTTCTTGTGTGGTGATCCAAGACGAAGAGTACTACCACATGTTGGGCACATGGACCCCCGCTCAACCTACTATCTCACCCCTTCTCAGTTCAATGAGTCGCATTAGTTCGGAGTTCTGGTAGGTCTGTGGCACGGTCTGCGAAGTGGAAGAACGGCCATTCAGACCGGCTTGGGACCCTGCACACATCTTCTGGGGCCGGGTTCACGATGTGGATTCCAGCCCAGATAGGCGTCTCCATTGAATTTGAGTTGGCTGTGAGGTAAAAGTTGTGGGAATTATCCTCGCCGGCACCTCTTGAACGGTGTCGAGTACAAAGGCGGTAACTGATAGTTTCATGTGTGTAGCAGTACACCCCTGCAGGGTTAACAAAACTATTCGAATAGCCGCGTCCGCGGTAAGGGACTACTTGGAGAGTTGTGCTCGATTATTAGACAACTTGAACTGGATACTTCTAAAACACACCAAGATAAGCGTGAGTGCTATGGTGTGCTTCTCGCGGGGAAGTCGAGGAAGTAACCATAGTGGTGTAATTGGTTGAAGAGATGTAGTGGACTCGTGTACGCTTCTTACCTCAAGTCTGGTAATCGTAGTTCAGGACTAGCCAAGTCAAAGCTGGCACTTCTGCAAGTGAAACCCCACCTCCCTTTACCTTGATACATGTGCATGAGTAGTATAGCTCCTATGTAAGTCTTGCTGAGTACGATTTTGTACTCATGTTTTCTTAATCTATGTTTTAGATGAACCACCGACCCTGATGGTGGCTTCTATCCGAAGCTCGAAGAATGAAGACTCAGACCAAGACCAAGCTAGTGTAGTCCCAGTCAGACGACTGGTTCCCTCGTGGAGGGCTTGTTTTTAGATAAGGCTTCTCTAAGCCATTTGTTAAACTTGTCTGTACTCAGACCTACTTGCTTCCGCTTGTCTGTTGTAATGTTGGATCACATGCTTGTGATCTCTGTGTGCACTCTGTAAGAGTTATTAATAAAGATGTATACTTTGTAGAGAATTGCAATGATACCTACTATTCATACAAGGCATGTGTGCTGCGTGTATGTTTATAACATGCATGTCTTAGTATGGGTTTTCGAGACCTTAGTTGTGATCTGGCTGGCGGTCTTTTATACACCAAGTGGCCCTTAGATGTGCGCAGCTTGGGGCATCGCGATGCGATTGTTCGAGAATCTGTCTCGTGCACACTTTGATGTATGATCGAGCCCGCCCTAGACCCCGACTAAGTGATCGGGCTGGAGTAAGTCTATGTAAGGGTTATAATACAATCGATAGTATGGTTGAGGCGACTTGTCTATGAGTATGGGAGTTCATCACCCATATCATTTAGACTTGTGTGCGGACGATGAGGACCCATTTCAGTTGATCATCCGGCCTGGATGGGATGCCCCTCACATTCGATGCTTTTCGAGAACGTTCTGTGCTTGGCCTTGTCTGCTTAGACAAGTGGGTACGGTTCTCCGCTCTCCATATGATTGTGTTGTAGCGAGGCTTGCATACGCTAACCCCGGGACCCGACATTAGGATGCTACGATGTTACCTTGTTACTCCTTGGTTTGGGATATCACATTATCATTATTACTATTGTTGTTGATGATATGATTATTATAAATGTTGACTATATTCGACGAAGGATGCAAGGTCTAGGCTATCCCGCATCGACACTTTGTTCCATTCGAGTCACCTAGGATCCGAGTTCCGGGTATTGGTATTAAGACTGAGCGTGCCTAACCACGTGTGGGATTTTATGGGGTCCCCTCTTCTTACCTACCTAGCTTCAAACATTTCTAGTGGTGGCCCAAGCTGATTTACCATTTGAAACCGTGTGTGTGCTGGTCGGCCGCCAGTAGTTTTCAAACCAAGCTGGACCAGTGAGGACATAGTTCCCTTGCTGGCCCACCTTGTCCGGCTGAGGACCCGGTTTCCCATGTGTGATTAACCGGCTATCCAAACCTGCGACAGACGGTAGAGACCGATTCAAGAGCGCGGCCGGCTTTTGAGTTGGTTGTCGACTCACCGGGGGCCACCCGGATTTGTTCGTTCTTAGTTAGAGGGACCTGTCGTTTCGGATCTCTCGGAACTAAATCATAAAATGGTTGCCTATAATGGGTAGCAACTGAGAGAGATGGGCGTGCGTGCGGAGCCTTGTAATGGGCAGTTGGTACACCCTTGCAGGGTTAAATCTTTTCGAGAAGCCGTGTTCACTGTTATGGACGGCTTGAGACCTACTCCTTGTTCATAGACAACAACAACTGAGACAATCTTAATATAACTTGATCAACGTGTGTGTGCCTTGACTGCTTCTTCTTCGTCGGGATGCGAAGAGGAGGACAAGGATAGGATTGGTGTTATGATTGCGTAAGTAGTTGATAGCAAGACTTGTTGGAGGCGATTCCTCATCGAATGCTTGGCTTCTTACCTTACTCTCTAGATCGTTAGCCACTTCATAAATGCTAGTGCGGTAGAAACCTCACCACTTACCCCATCCTTACCGTAAACTACTAGTTGTCCTAGAATGACGAGTGGTGAAGTCCTTGCTGGGTCAGATGACCACTACAGTTGGATGCTGAGTACCTCTGTACTCATGATACTACCCCCAAACTCTTTTCAGGGTTCTGATCGACAACATGTATGGTGATCGATGTTTCACGTGGAGACTCGACGATGACTAGTTAGGCGGATCCCGGTGGAGGTCCTGGACCCGTGTGGTTATGGGATCGATGTTTTTATCTTTGCCACTAGGCATTTAATTGTAGTCTGTACTCAGACATATATCTTCCGTTGTTGTATTGTATTAAGGCAGTTGTATGCCGATTGTATGAGATGTTGTATCCTTGTATCTGTAATGTTGTGATATCATGTTGGAAATCCGGGGCATATGGCTATGTCATATGTCGCGGTGGGACCGATATGTGCTTCGTCCCCGGATCTGGATGGAAACATCTAGATCTGGAACAATATCGCATATCGGGCCTTACAACTTGGTATCAGAGCCTTACCGACCGTAGGATCCCTTTTCTGGCCGAAGTAGAGTCTAGACAAACTATTTTGTAGTTACTAAGTTAGTTATCGGAGAGTAGGAATCTTTTTACTCCTTACCCATGCTCTGGTCAGAACAAGTGCCGTAAGTGTTTTAAGTTCTCGCCTTATCCCCTTCAAACTCTAGGATCTCGAGTGTGTGGAGTATTGGAACCGTTACAATGCCTTGCTTGCACCGTATTGCCTCGATTCCGATCTCAGGTTGGGAAATCCTGTAGTACCTTTAGTTCTACGACTCTGAATAATATCTTGGTCGTCCGTTAACTTCATTTCTCTTGACTAGTATCCTCACGATTTGAGTGAGAGTACTTCCTTGATCATCGTTTTGAATTGTCGTTCTTCCTTTTGACACCTGATGGTTTCGATCTTGGACGTTGCCATCTCTCTGCGGAAATTTATCTCGACACGAGTTCGACGACGACATGGAGCAGAGTCCCTTGTTGGTGGTGTTGAAGAATCGTCGACTCTCTTTTCTCTCCCCCGGATCGTCCTGGATGTCGGGACGAGATCCCTTGTTGGTGGTGTTTTATTGTAACAGCCCACATTTCACAAAAATTAAATTTTTTGTTTTCGGTGTGAATTGTTTGATTGTCTGATTAGTTTGCGGTGTTTGCATCCCCGATTTATCGATCGATGATTATTTTCCCCCTCTTATCTCGTACCGGACGGAGACCGTCCCTTGCCACCGTGATACTCGACCTTTGCGACACCGGGTTTCACCCGATCACCGTCGCGAAAACAGCACGAGACCAGCCGCAGCCAATAGAAAAAACCCCGTTTATAATTAAACGGGTTATTTTTATAGCACGTCGGAAAGTGTTCTCGGAACGGTTCCAGCGCGAGGTGAACGCCTCCGACTCGACGCGCTGATCGCGCATTTCGAGGTTTTACCTGAATCGGAGGTCCTGCGGACCCCCCATGGTCAGAAACGTAAAACACTGCGCGTGCGAGAGAAAAACTGGGGATGTTTTTGCAAACTGCCAGCCACCTGGTGATGCGGAGCATCCTACCGACATCACCATGGATACATCTCCTACACGCGGACCCATGACGAGAGCACAAGCACGTGCCATAGAAGCAAAGGTGCATTCACTCCTTGTTGAGATTCAATACCATACGCACGAGAATTGGATTGTACCTCAAAACAGTGTGCTTTGTTCCATTAGGTCCAACGGCGAGGAGGCAACCAAAGGAGAAGAAGATTCGACTCCAGACAGCTTTCGGACGTTCGACAACTTTCGGACTTCTGACAGCTCGGACGTCCGAAACTCGTCGGACGTCCGACATGCCACGGTCAGGAACCCCTCCATCGGAGCGGACGTGCGACAGACGTCGGACTTCCGACTGTTCGGATGTCCGAAACTCGTCGGATTTCCGACATCTACTACTCCAGGCCACCAGGTCGTCTAAAGGACTCCGCCGATACAGCCACTTCCGGAAATCCGAAGCTTAACGGACGTCCGACGTCTCGAAAGTTCGGACGTCCGAAACCCAACGGACGTCTGAAACCTGCCTGCACGCAGATTCAGCTGGGTCACGGCCCATGTATCCCCTCCTTCCCCCTAGCCTATATATAGTTGTCTCCTATCTCAGTTCTAGGGTTAGCTAAGAAATTACCAAAAACTTGAGAGCTTAGCTCCTTCTTCCCCCTAGGGAATTAGATCTCCTTGAGATCCTCTCAATCCTACCTCCTACCTCCTCTCCCCACTCATAGAAGGAGAGGAACCCAATCCTATTCATACAAGGAGAGGGATACTACCAAGCTTACCTCTTGTGGTGTGTGGATCTTGTGATGTGTGGTATTTGGGAGTGAATTTGAGTGTTTATGTGTTTGGATCTTGTTCCCCCTTTGTCTCTTGTGTTGATTGTGTTTGTGATCCCCTTTGTTCTTGTTCTTGTTGTGGATCCCCATCTCCAAATTGTGAAGATTGGGCCAAACCCTAGGCTTGCCCTACATCATTTGGTATCATGAGCAAGGTTGAAACAATTTGGATTCCCCCCCCCTCACTTTTCTAGCCAATTTTTGTTTGTTCTTGTCCAATTTCGAAAATTCCCCACCAAAAATAGCCATACCTAAGATCTTGCAACTTGTTGGTTCTTGTGAAATTTTGTTGGTTTTGATCCATGGATGTGGTGTTTTACTAGTGGATGTCACCCCTTTTGTGTTGCTTTAACCTCCCCACCAACAATTTTCCCCAAATTTTTTCTTTCTTTCCACCAATTTGTGGTTGGTAACCCCAAGGACTCCACCTCCATCAACAACGAAGATCCAATCGACCTCCACACCGGAAGCAAGGCCGGTACCACCATTCTTCGCGAGGGTAAGGTGACGTGAGGTATCTTTTCCGTCCTAACCACCCTCTCCTTGGAACTTACCTTTGAGAGCCCATCTCCCTTTTGTGACCACCTTCCTTGTCCTATTGAGACTAGCTCTCCGAGCATTGCCGGCTCTCACAACTCGTGCACCTTAGTAGTCATACAACTGATACTCCGTGCATTACTCATCAATTCATAGCGCTTCAAGTATCATGGTCAAAAGTGAGTTCCATTAAAACAAAGAGCGAAAGAGCACAAGATATCAAAAGCTTTTAAGCAAACGAGTGCGCAAATAGGGAAGCATCCACCAAAAGCACGTTTAGAGTTCATCCATTCATATAGGTTGGTGCACTTGTGCGAATCAAGCCGTTGAGCAATCGAGCTAGTGACTCTCTTTGTACTTGTGCAACGCGAGCATTAGTCTTCGTTAGTCTCACTTATCTTGCTCATTTTCTTGGTTGCATGAGTCCCATTATCTTTGCGCGTGCGCTTACTATTGCTATTTTTCTCTTTTGATCTACTTGTATCGCATTGCTTCAATTGGATATCTACCAATTTTATTACCACCTTGTTCCACTTGTTGCATTTTCGGCCACTAACCCCTACCAAGCTCGACGATAATCCATTTGTATGTGTGCGTGTGGGAACAAGACTCAAACAAGGACATTCTTTCCATTTCAAGAAGCTATACATCACTTGAATCATTACATCTTCGAGAAGGTATCCTTGTTATTGTTCTCTCCCTTTTACTCTCACATCTACCCGCTTGTTTTCATGGCTAGGCAAGACTCCCATACCTCACCGGTGAATGGTACACTTCGCGATACAAGCCATATGCTTACTCAAGAAGCTTAATTACAGTCCCAACATGAGATGTGCGACGCGCACGAGAAGTTGACAAACCGCATCGCCACGATTGCGGTCGACCTCCATCAAGGCCAAGCTCTTATGTCACAAAAAATGGAAGAGCTATCCGAGCGCAATGAAGCGAAAATGGAGGAATTCCAACAACAAATGATTTCTCGTGACAAAGCCAATATGTCCGTGCTCAAGGCCATGCTCTCTTCTCGACATCATAATTCTTCATCATCCGCCTCTACACACCGGTCTTCTCACCATTCCAAGGCCAACCATGAACACGTCGAGCACACCCAACCTCGCGCCTGCAAGGAGCCTCAAGCCCAAGCCACGGAACACGACAAACGTCTCCTCCTTGAGAGACGAGTGCACGAAACTCTCAACTTCCATCTTCAACACCAAGGGGCAACAACTTATAATTCCCGGTCAACAAGACATGAAGGCCACGAACATGGAGAGCCATCTTACTCTCATGTGCCTCGAGATGACCGTCATCCAAGACCACCACTTCAGCCGCGTCAAGACAACATACCCCCAACGGCTCTTCGCATATTGGAGGGGAGCCCAAATGCACCTCACGTGCCACACTTTGATCATCATGAGTACTACAACGACAACATCCATCACAATGACCGGCGAGCTCGAGCACCTCCGCCGCCCGAGCACCTTCGGGTTCGCCAACCCCAACACAATAAAGAGCATTTTGGGAGACTCAAGCTCACAATTCCCAAGTTCTCGGGAGGAACAAACCCCGAGGACTACCTCTCACGGGCCCTAAAGGTGGACAAGATATATCGTGTGCATAATTGTGAGGAGTCCAAGAAAGTTTCCATGGCCTCACTTGAATTTCAAGACTATGCTCTCAATTGGTGGGAGCAAGTACAAGAACTCTGTCTCGAGCAAGGCAACCCACAAGTGTGCACATGGGAAGAAATGAAGCAAGTGATGAGAGCCCGGTTTGTATCACAACACTACACACGTTACCTCTACCAAAAGTTACAAGCCCTCAAGCAAGGATACAAGACGGTAGAAGAGTACTACAAGGAAATGGAGTTGGCCATGATACGAGCCAATGTAAAGGAATGCGCCGAACAAACCATGGCCCGCTTCCTCAACGGTCTCAATTACCAAGTGAAGAAGATCACCAACTTCCAACCTTACGACACCATTGAAGAATTGGTCCATCAAGCCTCAAAAGCGGAGAGGCAAGTTCAAGAAGATGCGAAGTACTCCAAATTTGTGTCATCCAACACTCGGGGTACACCTTCTACTTCTCAAGCGCCGCCAAGCACAACGCCCTATACCCGCGGTCCAACATCAAGCGGTGGCCCTTCAAACACACGGCCACTGGAAAATTCTTCAACACGTTCTTCATCAACCACAACAAGTTTCAAGCCACGAGAGCCTACCAAGGCCTTTCCACCCAAAGATGAAAAGACTAGCTCCATTGCATGCTTCACTTGCAAGGGCCGCGGCCACAAGTCTTTTGAGTGCCCCACCAAGAGGACCATGATCATCATCGAAGACGACGAGTATGATTCCATTAGTGAGGGTGAAATGGACGCTTTGGCTCAAGTATCTCAACACATCCAAGCAAATGATGATGATGAAGACGACCACATATATTGTGACAATGATGCAAGTCCTTCCCTCGTGGTGTCCAAGGTGTTGACTCTTCAACAAGAGCTCGATGAGAATCAAAGGTGCCACATATTCCACACCAAGGCGGGCATCAAAGGGCATTCCATGAAGGTCATTATTGATGGCGGAAGTTGCCACAACTTGGCAAGCGAAGAACTTTGTACCAAACTCAACCTTATCAAGAAGAAGCACCCTCACCGATACAAGGTGCAATGGCTTAGTGACTCCGGCTCAATAAAAGTGGACCACACGGTGGAAGTTTCATTCAAAATTGGCGCCTACGAAGACACATTGGAATGTGACGTGGTACCAATGAGCGTGTGTCATTTGCTCTTGGGCCGACCTTGGCAATTTGATAGGAGTGTTCTACACAATGGTCGCACCAATAACTATATCTTCAAGTGGAGGGGCAAAGAATTGGTCCTTCGTCCCATGACCCCAAGTCAAGTGATCGCCGACAAAATACACACCTCCAACCCTCATGGGGACAAAAGTGAGAGAGAGAACCACCACAAAATGAGTGAGAGCCACAAGCCAAATATGAGTGCCCCCATGATGCGTCCCACCAATGACACCATCTTACTAGCCACCAAACGAGAGGTCCAAGAAGTGCGGAATAACCGATCCCATATTCCTCATTTTGTACTCTTGTAAAAGGATGAGGTGCTCTTACCTAACGACTCACCCCCTCTTACTCGTGCTATAGCTACTATTTTGCAGGAATTTGAGGACGTCTTCCCCGACGAGCTACCACCGGGTCTTCCACCACTTCGTGGAATTGAGCACCGCATCGACCTCATACCCGGCGCCCCCTCCCTAACCGGGCACCTTACCGCACCAATCCCGAGGAGACAAAGGAGATTCAACGCCAAGTCGAACAACTACTCGAGAAAGGGTATGTTCGCGAAAGCCTTAGCCCTTGCGCGGTACCGGTCCTAATTGTGCCAAAGAAAGATGGCACGTGGCGCATGTGTTGTGATTGTCGCCTGTAACATCCCAAAATTTTCCAAATTTTGGATTGTTAATAAATAATATAATATTGATTGAATTGTTTTGATTTGGGGATAAATGAAAACTTTTCCCTTGAGTTTTTGTTTAAACCTTTACAAACCATTTAATAAAATTGGATAATCATTTATCCAATAATGAAAATTTTGGTTGCGAACTTTATTCAAAATTTCAAAGAATGATTTTCTTTCTTTTGTCCTTTTGAAATTTAGTACGAACCACAATTAAATATTTCCGAGTGAGAATAAAATGATTTTCTTAAATTAATTATGGTCCCATACTCAATTCTCGAATTCTTATTTTGGAGTTTATTGGATATTGACGTTTAAGAGATATTTAAATATTTCCAATAATTTAATAAACAAAATGAGAGGAGATAATATGAATTCTCCAAAAACAGTATTGAATTTTTTTAATAATGTCATTAATGAGTTTTTTTTATAAAAATCTATTTCTAAAATGTATTCTGAGAGGGAAATATAGTTTTCCTAGACTCTTTATGTTTTATTTGGCCTATACAATTTTATTTGAGAGTGTTTAACCCAAATAATAAAAATAGGATTCCTAAGTCAATTGGACTGAGGTCATCTATCTAATTTTTCCCCTATCTCTCTTTCCTTTTTATTTATCTTGGGCCAAATTTTGCACTAAGGCCCATAGCCCGAGCGAGCTGTCTTCTTCCTCTCGTTCGTTCATGTGTACGTGAACACAGAAGCAAATGGCCATGGCAACTGAAGCTCTTCCTCTTTTCCTCCCATCTACTCTTTTGACCGATTCACTTCAGAACCTACACAAAAATTGTGGACAAGTTCATGAGGAATCCATTCATGGAAACAAACACGCGTTTTAATGCTTTTAATTGTCCATAATTTTCTCCATGAATGCCATTAAATTCATTTCCAAAACCTCGCTTTTAATGCCCATTATTTCTCCACGAATGCCATTAAATTCATTTCCAAAACCTCGCTTTTAATGTTCATTATTTCTCCATGAATGTCATTAACTCCATTCCAAAACCTCACCCACTCTCCTTCTACGGACCTCCCATGACCCTATAAATACCGCCCCTAGGACCCCTTTGAACCACACATCCCCACGCATAAAGTCCCTCTCCAAAGCCCTCTCCTTCGTGCGCAATTTCTCGTCGGAGTAAAGATGCATCCACACTTCCGGTGAAGATTTTTGTCGCCATGAAAGGTACCTAGTCCATATTTCTTCCTCTAGTTTCTTCCCCTTGCCGATGCGCACCGTTGTGACATATTTTTCCTCTCGATTGCAAGGCCGGAGCACGCCGTCCGTGTCATTGTGCTCTTCATGCGTTCTTCTCTACTCCGGTGGAACTTCTCGGCTATCCGAAGGCGAACATGGAGCTATAACCTTGTCCATCGAGTAGCCCAAATCATCCTCTACCCCGTTCGGCTGTTCGTTGACGCCGGAGACCTTTTTCCAAAATTCCGGCGAGATCTCTGGTAAGATTTTCTCCCCTTTGTTCATCATTTTTTTTGTAAAAAATCGAATGGGTACAGACCTATCAGAACTCGCCATTTGGCATCCTTTTATTAATCCCGTAATTCATTTTAGCCAAAATAGTCAAACTTCAGAAAATCATATCTTCTAGCCCGTAGGTCGGATTTCGACAAATTTCATATCGCCGGATTCCCTGGAACATGTAGTTTATTTTGGTCCAGTATTATTTCACTTTTGGTAATTCGAAATTTAACTCAAATTTATTATGTGAATTTGAGTATATTTATTATTCCTCTCATTCTATAATTTATTTAGAAATCTTTCCTTGACCAAATTTGATCCTAAGTGTCATACCTTTATGTTAGGACACTTGTCACATTCTTTTCATCATGTTGATACCCTATTGTTGACATTTCTCGCATTCTTTCCATTATATAAGAACCTTATTTGACCTCAAGCCTTTGTTTCAACTTTCATTTAGTTATATCTCTTTTTTATATAAATTTGGCTACAAAAATTCAATCTTCTCAACAAGATCATCACGATTTCTATCGGATCTTTTTGAATCCAATCCAAGAATCGATTTCCTATTCAAATATTCATATGGAAAAACCAACTGAGTTTGACATACTCTCCATCCAATTGATTTTATAATCAACCTCCAACATATCCAATTGATTTTACAATCCTCGGATATATGATTTCCATCATATTTCCATCCATTCCAACTTGATCCTATCTCAACCTATCCATGCCATAGTAATTAGTTTATTAATAGTAATAACTAAATATTTATGTTGTAATTGTATCTTATTTGGATCTTCACTTTGGATTGAGTTGTGTGTTGAAGTGTTTCTCTTTTACCGTTAGATATATTGTAACGAGATGGAGAGATGACTACGAGTAGAATATTTCATCGTCAGGATCCAGGCAAGTTACTCTTTTGATCATGCTCCACTATTACCTATATTTTTTATATGCATTGTAGTCCAACTTAAATATTATGCATTGATAGGATTATATATTATGCTATGCTATTACACCCAGTAGTTCATTGAGGTAGGTCTGAACCTTATATCATTGTCGCCACCGTGTAGAATTATACTGATTTGCTAAGTAGACGTGGATTGGGAAGTGATCCATTATGAGGTATGAGTGACTAAGTAGTAAACAGGACCAAGATAATCTTAATGAACCACGTGGGTGGAATGGTTGGGGGCACCCTGGAGGAAGCAGTGGATTTTCCTGAGTGACCTGGAGATGGCCAGTAATCACTGCGGAATGCCACCCAGGCCTAGAGGGATCAATCATATTTTTCATAACTAGAAGCTTACGTGTGCAGCCACAAGCTATTATGGGCTCTGGCTTGGTTGATTAGTTGTAGTGACTCTTACTAGGTGGTGCTACGAACGTAGTTATGAGTAGGTGGGATGGGCACCGCCAGAGTGAGGGAAACTCTTCTAAAATACCATGTCTCGACCTTCCGGTTCTCATACAACATGTAGTGTGACGAACTAAAAAGGAGGTGGTTGAGTTTTGTGGGGAAAAGTGCACAAACATCTGCAGAGTGTACAAACTGATCATGATTAGCCGTGTCCCCGGTTACGGACAACTTTGAGCATCTAGAAGTGGGAATGTTGACGGATCTCATCATATTTAATTAATCAATCGGGTTTAATCAACTTTGGGAATAGATTGACTTGGAGAAACCAATTCAATCATATTATGAGCTTTGTAGTACTGTTATGATAATCTTTGAGTAAGACAAAATCAGCTTTATGCAAACTGAAACTCTTAGAGCTTTTCCACCAGCCAAAAATTGCATGTAGAAGATAGGTCTGTTATATATTTTTTTGGGAGTAACTTGCCGTACATTCAAAGTACTGACCCATTTTGGGCTGTAACCTTCGGTGTTGCAGGATTGTATACGACGAGTAAGTGATGCGATGTAGGGTTACGATGTCTACACTCAACTTTGCCGTTAATGTTGATGGGACTCCACTTATGTATTGTTTATTTCCGCGGTGTATTCTAGCCCAAAGGCTATAAGGTAATAAATACCATGTATTTACGTTACTTTTTGACATGTGATTCATGGTATTTCATCGAGTACTGTGTGTGCTAGCATACTGATCTAGGGATAGCACAGAAGCACAGTAGACTTGGTTCCTTTTGGGATCGGGTCGTTACAAGATGGTATCAGAGCACATGTTGACTGTAGGTCGTGGCCCTAAAAACTGGAAAGCCATTGGGAAGTATACTCTCTAAAAATATTATTTTAAAAAAAATCCATTACTACTCATCTTTTCTAAGTTTTAACAAACACTCCCTCTTATCCCTAACAAGTTAGACTATACCCATGCCACTTTGACCACTGAGAAGGATTGTGTTACGTCTCTTCGGGAAGGACACGATATTGGACAACTCAATACCATTTCGGAGAATAGATGTTTTCAACGTGAATTAGAAGTATGGAAGTATGGAAGACTCGAAGAATTGGAAGACTCTAAAGATCCCAAGATTATTCAAGACCCATAGAAGACCCGGGTACATCCAAGACTAAGATGCCTGTGAAGAAGTTAAGGAATATATTACACAATACCAATAGTATCCAAGCCCACCATGAGAGTTGTGAAATGAATGACAGAGTGCGAGTAGAGTGCCCGACCATGCGAGCTCATGTGGAGGAAGGTACCATAGTAATTGTTTTTGATTGACTTTATGAGTGATATTTGGAGTTTTCTCGGAGTTCTCGCTATTGATTTAATGATTGGTGTCATTTGAACTGTTAAATTTAAATTTCTATTTTTGGGATACGTATTTCGTAGGATTTATTATTAATTGAACCTTAAGAGTTGTGAGCAACGGATGATGTATCAGAAGACCATCACATCGACGAAACTCCTTGTATCAAAGACTTTCAAGAACCGAAGAGAATGAAGACTTCCTGACGAAAACGTAGTAAACGCGTCTATTATGTATGTTAGTTGTTTGATAATTGTTGTGTAGGTATCCATCTCCTCTTCTCTCTAAAATTCCATCTCATCTCTGACCAACCTTGAAACCCATAGATGGACATTAATATTTTGATGAGACCAGTGACCCAGTCAAAGTAGAAGAGTGGATTCAAAATATATAATGGACAAGAATCTCCCATTTGCAAGGAGAACACAATTGTTGAGGACGGAAGTTCCCTATTCTATGGATGCAAGTTTTGAGCACAAACAATGTAGGATCATCGCCACCCAAAAATGTTTATTAGTTTTGCAGGTGAATACCTCTTTAAGAGGAGTGAGAAAGACTTAGTGTTAGAATGCGTGATTCATCTATCTACATATGAAGTAATGATTTGAGTACGGGATGGATTGGCCCCCATACCGAAGACTCTTATTATATACTTTGGTATGTTAGATTGGTAAATTAGAGAGACAAAAAAATGTAGTAGAGTGTCGATGCGAAAAGCCTAAACCATAGAATGGTAAGACACATTACCCTTTATAGATAGGCATCGTGCCTAACGTAGGTTTGACGGTGAGTAAGAAGCATGAAGATTTTCAAGAAGCTTCATTTGGAAGTTATTTCGACCACCATGAGCGTCTCGATAGTTAGTTTTGGAACCCATGTATTTTTTTTGCAAGACTTGTTCCTTGGGGAGATGCAGATTCTTATCTATAGAAGCTTGATGAAGAACCATCATGGAATGAAGGATTTTGAAGACCCCATAAGCTTTCTTTTAAGGGTGGTAGTTTCCTAACACCCTGGTGGATAAATGATACGAACCACACCTTGGTTGAGGTTCAGAACTGGTGTCTAAAGCTGCGTGCCCAGGATATGATTTAAGTAACGGAAGCATATGGAATTGTATCGGTGGAAGACAACCCTCACACGAGAAGTGAAGATAAACTACAAGCCTCATAATGTTATGCCAAGACCATGGGGAAGTAACCCAAAAATCCTCGAGCCTAACTCATTTCTTTCGAGCCTTTGCAAATCTCGAGGACGAGATTTCTTTTAAGGGTGGTAGTTTGTAACATCCCAAAATTTTCCAAATTTTGGATTGTCAATAAATAATATAATATTGATTGAATTGTTTTGATTTTGGGATAAATGAAAACTTTTCCCTTGAGTTTTTGTTTAAACCTTTACAAACCATTTAATAAAATTGGATAATCATTTATCCAATAATGAAAATTTTGGTTGCGAACTTTATTCAAAATTTCAAAGAATGATTTTCTTTCTTTTGTCCTTTTGAAATTTGGTACGAACCACAATTAAATATTTCCGAGTGGGAATAAAATGACTTTCTTAAATTTATTGTGGTCCCATACTCAATTCTCGAATTCTTATTTTGGAGTTTATTGGATATTGACGTTTAAGAGATATTTAAATATTTCCAATAATTTAATAAACAAAATGAGAGGAGATAATATGACTTCTCCAAAAACAGTATTGAATTTTTTTAATAATGTCGTTAATGAGTTTTTTTTATAAAAATCTATTTCTAAAATGTATTCTGAGAGGGAAATATAGTTTTCCTAGACTCTCTATGTTTTATTTGGCCTATACAATTTTATTTGAGAGTGTTTAACCCAAATAATAAAAATAGGATTCCTAAGTCAATTGGACTGAGGTCATCTATCTAATTTTTCCCCTATCTCTCTTTCCTTTTTATTTATCTTGGGCCAAAATTTTCACTAAGGCCATAGCCCGAGCGAGCTGTCTTCTTCCTCTCGTTCGTTCATTTGTACGTGAACACAGAAGCAAATGGCCATGGCAACTGAAGCTCTTCCTCTTTTCCTCCCATCTACTCTTTTGACCGATTCACTTCAGAACCTACACAAAAATTGTGGACAAGTTCATGAGGAATCCATTCATGGAAACAAACACGCATTTTAATGCTTTTAATTGTCCATAATTTTCTCCATGAATGCCATTAAATTCATTTCCAAAACCTCGCTTTTAATGTCCATTATTTCTCCATGAATGCCATTAAATTCATTTCCAAAACCTCGCTTTTAATGTTCATTATTTCTCCATGAATGTCATTAACTCCATTCCAAAACCTCACCCACTCTCCTTCTATGGACCTCCCATGACCCTATAAATACCGCCCCTAGGACCCCTTTGAACCACACATCCCCACGCATAAAGTCCCTCTCCAAAGCCCTCTCCTTCGTGCGCAATTTCTCGTCGGAGTACAGATGCATCCACACTTCCGGTGAAGATTTTTGTCGCCACGAAAGGTACCTAGTCCATATTTCTTCCTCTAGTTTCTTTCCCTTGACGATGCGCACCGTTGTGACATATTTTTCCTCTCAATTGCAAGGCCGGAGCACGCCGTCCGTGTCATTGTGCTCTTCATGCGTTCTTCTCTACTCTGGTGGAACTTCTCGGCTATCCGAAGGCGAACATGGAGCTATAACCTTGTCCATCGAGTAGCCCAAATCATCCTCTACCCCGTTCGGCTGTTCGTTGACGCCGAAGACCTTTTTCCAAAATTCCGGCGAGATCTCTGGTAAGATTTTCTCCCCTTTGTTCATCATTTTTTTTGTAAAAAATCGAATGGGTACAGACCTATCAGAACTCGCCATTTGGCATCCTTTTATTAATCCCGTAATTCATTTTTGCCAAAATAGTCAAACTTCAGAAAATCATATCTTCTAGCCCGTAGGTCGGATTTCGACAAATTTCATATTCCCGGATTCCCTGGAACATGTAGTTTATTTTGGTCCAGTATTATTTCACTTTTGGTAATTCGAAATTTAACTCAAATTTATTATGTGAATTTGAGTATATTTATTATTCCTCTCATTCTATAATTTATTTAGAAATCTTTCCTTGACCAAATTTGATCCTAAGTTTCATACCTTTATGTTAGGACACTTGTCACATTCTTTTCATCATGTTGATACCCTATTGTTGACATTTCTCGCATTCTTTCCATTATATAAGAACCTTATTTAACCTCAAGCCTTTGTTTCAACTTTCATTTAGTTATATCTCTTTTTTATATAAATTTGGCTACAAAAATTCAATCTTCTCAACAAGATCATCACGATTTCTATCGGATCTTTTTGAATCCAATCCAAGAATCGATTTCCTATTCAAATATGCATATGGAAAAACCAACTGAGTTTGACATACTCTCCATCCAATTGATTTTATAATCAACCTCCAACATATCCAATTGATTTTACAATCCTCGGATATATGATTTCCATCATATTTCCATCCATTCCAACTTGATCCTATCTCAACCTATCCATGCCATAGTAATTAGTTTATTAATAGTAATAACTAAATATTTATGTTGTAATTGTATCTTATTTGGATCTTCACTTTGGATTGAGTTGTGTGTTGAAGTGTTTCTCTTTTACCGTTAGATATATTGTAACGAGATGGAGAGATGACTACGAGTAGAATATTTCATCGTCAGGATCCAGGCAAGTTACTCTTTTGATCATGCTCCACTATTACCTATATTTTTTATATGCATTGTAGTCCAACTTAAATATTATGCATTGATAGGATTATATATTATGCTATGCTATTACACCCAGTAGTTCATTGAGGTAGGTCTGAACCTTATATCATTGTCGCCACCGTGTAGAATTATACTGATTTGCTAAGTAGACGTGGATTGGGAAGTGATCCATTATGAGGTATGAGTGACTAAGTAGTAAACAGAACCAAGATAATCTTAATGAACCACCTGGGTGGAATGGTTGGGGGCACCCTGGAGGAAGCAGTGGATTTGCCTGAGTGACCTGGAGATGGCCAGTAATCACTGCGGAATGCCACTCAGGATTAAAGGGATCAATCATATTTTTCATAACTAGAAGCTTACGTGTGCAGCCACAAGCTATTATGGGCTCTGGCTTGGTTGATTAGTTGTAGTGACTCTTACTAGGTGGTGCTACGAACGTAGTTATGAGTAGGTGGGATGGGCACCGCCAGAGTGAGGGAAACTCTTCTAAAAGACCATGTCTCGACCTTCCGGTTCTCATAGAACATGTAGTGTGACGAACTAAAAAGGAGGTGGTCGAGTCTTGTGCGGAAAAGTGCACAAACATCTGCAGAGTGTACAAATTAATCATGATTATCCGTGTCCCCGGTTACGGACAACTTTGAGCATCTAGAAGTGGGAATGTTGACGAATCTCATCATATTTAATTAATCAATCGGGTTTAATCAACTTTGGGAATAGATTGACTTGGAGAAACCAATTCAATCATATTATGAGCTTTGTAGTACTGTTATGATAATCTTTGAGTAAGACAAAATCAGATTTATGCAAACTGAAACTCTTAGAGCTTTTCCACCAGCCAAAAATTGCATGTAGAAGATAGGTCTGTTATATATTTTTTTGGGAGTAACTTGCCGTACATTCAAAGTACTGACCCATTTTGGGCTGTAACCTTCGGTGTTGTAGGATTGTATACGACGAGTAAGTGATGCGATGTAGGGTTACGATGTCTACACTCAACTTTGCCGTTGGTGTTGATGGGAGTCCACATATGTATTGTTTATTTCCGCGGTGTATTCTAGCCCAAAGGCTATAAGGTAATAAATACCATGTATTTACGTTACTTTTTGACATGTGATTCATGGTATTTCATCGAGTACTGTGTGTGCTAGCATACTGATCCAGGGATAGCACAGAAGCACAGTACTTGAAGTCTCAAACCAAATTGAATCGTAGACATGCTAAATGGAGTGAATTCATTGAGTCTTTCCCTTATATCATCATGTATAAAAAAGGCAATGACAATGTCGTCGCGGATGCCTTGTGACGTAGATGCATGCTTACCACCAAGCTTGAATTTGACATTGTGGGATTTGACCACATCAAAGATCTGTATGCACATGACCCTTTCTTCGCTACACCTTTCGCCAATTGCAAGCGGCACACCACTTGGGACAATTATTATATCAATGATGGATACCTTATGCGCGCTAACAAGCTTTGCATTCCCGAGTGTTCTTTGCGTCTTCTCCTTTTGCAGGAATCTCATGGCGGTGGGCTCATGGGACACTTTGGCCGCGACAAAACATACGCTACACTCTCTGCCAACTTCTTTTGGCCAAAGATGTTCCGTGACGTGGGTCGACTTGTACAACGGTGCCACACTTGTCAAAAGGCTAAGTCAAAATATCTATCACATGGTCTATATATGCCTTTGCCTATTCCTCATGTACCATGGGAACATATTAGTATGGATTTCGTTCTTGGCCTACCGCGTACAAGGAATGGCAAGGATTCTATATTTGTGGTATTTGATAAATTCTCCAAAATGGCACATTTTCTACCTTGTAATAAAACGGATGATGCCTTGCATATTGCTAACATCTTTTGTAGGGAGATTCTTCGACTCCATGGCGTACCCAAATCCATCGTCTCCGACCGTGACGTCAAATTCCTAAGCTACTTTTGGAAGACACTATGTGCCAAGCTCGGCATCAAGCTCCTCTTCTCCACGACGTATCACCCACAAACGGAAGGGAAAACGGAAGTTGTGAACTTCTCCCTATCAACTCTACTCCGCACACTCATCAAGAAGAACATCAAGGAGTGGGAAGATCACCTTCCGTTGGCGGAGTTCGCCTACAACCGTGCCATGCACTCCACCATGAAGAGGTCCCCCTTCGAGGTTGTCTATGGGTTCAATACTTTGTGCCCATTGGACATCCTACCTCTCCCACTCCAAGAACGCGCCAACATGGATGCTAGCGCACGAGCAAACTTCATCAAGAGACTCCATGAAGATACGCGGGAAACTATCGAGAAACACGTTCAAGCATATGCACACAAGATGAATATCCACAAGAAACCAAGAACGTTCCAGCCGGGTCACTTAGTGTGGATACATCTCCGCAAAGACCGGTTCCCGGACGCCTGCAAGTCCAAGCTTATTCCTCGTGCCGACGGGCCATTCAAGATTCTTACCAAGGTCAAAAACAACGCCTACACGGTGGACATACCCACCAACAAGTACTCGGTGAGCAACACCTTCAACATCTCCGACCTTGCGCCTTACCATGGTGATGGAGACCTTGATCCGTGGACGGATCTGCCCCAAGGGGGGGGGGGGAATGATGCGGAGCATCCTACCGACATCACCATGGATACATCTCCTACACGCGGACCCATGACGAGAGCACAAGCACGTGCCATAGAAGCAAAGGTGCATTCACTCCTTGTTGAGATTAAATATCATACGCACGAGAATTGGATGCTACCTCAAAACAGTGTGCTTTGTTCCATTAGGTCCAACGGCGAGGAGGCAACCAAAGGAGAAGAAGATTCGACTCCAGACAAATTTCAGACGTCCGACAACTTTCTGACTTCCGACAGCTCGGACGTCCGAAACTCGTCGGACGTCCGACATGCCACGGTCAGGAACCCCTCCATCGGAGCGTACGTGCGACAGACGTCGGACTTCCGACAGTTCGGACGTCCGAAACTCGTCGGATTTCCGACATCTACTATTCCAGGCCACCAGGTCGTCTACAGGACTCCGCCGATACAGGACGGCCCAGGGAGCTCCCCACCAACCCCCTTCTTCTCTCTCTCCTCACACAGTGCGCCGCCGCCTCCAGCCCGTGGGCGCCTCCGCGCTCCTCCGGCCACCGGAGCCGCCGCACCACCTCTCCTCTCCTCCCACGCTCTTCTTCCTCCCTCTCATCCTTCCCTCCTTCCCTCATCTCCGTCTCTCTCTCGCGCAGTTGCTCGCCGCGCCGCCAGGGAGCTGCCATGGCCCGAGCTCACCGGAGCCATGCAGCGCCGCCAGGAGGCCCCGAGCTCGCCCTGCGTCCCGCATTCGGCCACCCACCGTCGACCTACGCCTATCCCGCACCCGATCCAGCCCTCCTCACCCCTATAGCCTGCTTCCCCTCGCCAGAAACCGGCGGCGCCGCCGCTCGTCAGAGGGACGATGCGGTTCCAGCTCGCCCGCTCGCCTGCCCCCCCTCGCGTGGGCCAGCGCAGGCCAGGCGGCCAAGCAAGCGCCCTCGGCCCGCTGCATCCCAAGGCCCAGCGCGGCCCCCGGCCTCCCTTCCGCCAGTGGGCGCTACGCCCTTATCCTCCGCCCCTCCGCCGACTTGGGCTTGGCCCACTAAGGTGAGGTGCCCCTTTTCTTTTTTTATTTGCTGCTGTTATCTGTTGGGCTTGGCCCATTTGCCATGTTATTATTTTGCGCACGTAGGCGTTGTTTATTTGTTTTGCACTGCTCATTGTTTAGGCCCAGTAGGAGTATTTCAGCCCAGTAGTTTTTTTTCCTCTTCTGGTTTTAGTTAATTTGTAGATTGTGTTAATACTTTGCGATGCCCGTAACTTTTATACTGTAGCTCGGATCGCGACGCGTTAAACATGAAACTTGCTTAGTTTTTTGTGTAGAATTATAAAATGTGCTCCTTTGCCATGTTTCAACTTGTTTACATGCTGTTTTACTGCTAATTGCAACCTTGCCACTGTAAATTGTAATTGCTACAACTTTTTAACCGTTGCTCCGTTTAAAATGTTTATTATATGTAACTTGACTAGAATTGCATGTAGATTGTGTTTATGCTGCTCTTGGTTGCTAATAAAAATAATAAAATATTTTTTAGGGAAAAACAGTACCAAATGCAATATTTATCGTGGGGTCCGTAATAGTTGGCATGTATAGGTTTACCCCCCCCGACTTGACATGTTTGTGTGCTATGCCATGCTTGAGTGAGATGCCAAGTTATCACCTGTAGCTAAACAACTTGAACCACCGTAAATGTGCGGTATCATCGTGTGTGACGAGTACTCCACTTAACCTGTTAGTAACCGCTCTCGACGGTAGGTGCGATGTCTCGTGTTGCCTTATTTTTGATGCTTGCTCGTGTTTGCTTCGTAGTAATAGATGCTTGCTCATTGATTGCTTTCCAGTGTTTACTGTCTTGTGCGCTTCTGCGGGTACCTTCGGAGACGATGCGAGCTTGCGCTCAACTACACCTTCGGAACCCGACTTATCAACAGCCACATGCTTACATCCTCTTTCAAACCGATACAGCCATGTCCCCTCCCAGCAAACCTTGTACTGCTATGTTACTATTGCTCGTTGCTCAGCCCCTGCTTAGTATGCATGCTTAGGATGCTACGATGTTACCCTATTACTCCTTGGTTTGGGATATCACATTATCATTATTATTATTGTTGTTGATGATATGATTATTAGAAATGTTGACTATATTCGACGAAGGATGGAAGATCTAGGATATCCCGCTCCGACGCTTTGTTCCATTCGAGTCACCTAGGATCCGAGTTCCGGGTATTGGTTTTAAGACTGAGCGTGCCTAACCATGTGTGGGATTTTATGGGGTCCCCTCTTCTTACCTACCTAGCTTCAAACATTTCTAGTGGTGGCCCAAGCTGATTTACCATTTGAAACCGTGTGTGTGCTGGTCGGCCGCCAGTAGTTTTCAAACCAACCTGGACCAGTGAGGAGATAGTTCCCTTGCTGGCCCACCTTGTCCGGCTGAGGACCCAGTTTCCCATGTGTGATTAACCGGCTATCCAAACCTGCGACAGACGGTAGAGACCGATTCGAGAGCGCGGCCGACTTTTGAGTTGGGTGTCGACTCACCGGGGGCCACCCGGATTTGTTCGTTCTTAGTTGGAGGGACCTGTCGTTTCGGATCTCTCGGAACTAAATCATAAAATGGTTGCCTATAATGGGTAGAAACTTAGAGAGATGGGCGTGCGTCCAGAGCCTTGTAATGGGCAGTTGGTACACCCGTGCAGGGTTAAATCTTTTCGAGAAGCCGTGTCAACGGTTATGGACGACTTGAGACCTACTCCTTGTTCATAGACAACAACAACTGAGATAATCTTAATATAACTTGATCAACGTGTGTGTGCCTTGTTCTTCGTCGGGATGCGAAGAGGAGGACAAGGATAGGATAGGTGTTATGATTGCGTAAGTAGTTGATAGCAAGACTTGTTGGAGGCGATTTCTCATCGAATGCTTGGCTTCTTACCTTACTCTCTAGATCGTTAGCCACTTCATAAATGCTAGTGCGGCAGAAACCTCACAACTTACCCCATCCTTACCGTAAACTACTAGTTGTCCTAGAATGACGAGTGATGAAGTCCTTGCTGGGTCAGATGACCACTACACTTGGATGCTGAGTACCTCTGTACTCATGATACTACCCCTAAACTCTTTTCAGGGTTCTGATCGACAACAGGTATGGTGATCGACGTTTCACGTGGAGACTCGACGACGACTAGTTAGGCGGATCCCGGCGGAGGGCCTAGACCTGTGTGGTTATGGGATCGATGTTTTTATCTTTGCCACTAGGCATTTAATTGTAGTCTGTACTCAGACATATATCTTCTGCTGTTGTATTATATTAAGGCAGTTGTATGCCGATTGTATGAGATGTTGTATCCTTGTATCGGTAATGTTGTGATATCATGTTGGAAATCCGGGGCATATGGCTATGTCATATGTCGTGGTGGGACCGATATGTGCTTCGTCCCCGGATCTGGATGGAAACATCTAGATCTGGAACAGTACCGCATATCGGGCCTTACACCGTGGGAAGCCCTCGAGCTTCCAGGTTTGGACCAACGAAGGAACTCTGTCTCCGCTGGCCCAAGTTGTTTAAAATCCGCGAGGGGATCCAACCTTGCACACACACGGGTTTCAAATGGTAAATCAGCTTGGGCCACCACTAGAAATGTTTGAAGCTAGATAGGTAAGAAGAGGGGACCCCATAGTATCCCACACGCGGTTAGGCACGCTTGTCAAGAGACACAATACCCGAAACTCGGGTCCTAGGTGACTCCAATGGAAGAAAGCGTCGGGGCGGGATAGCCTAGACCTTCCATCCTTCGTCGAATATAGTCAACATTATAATAATCATATCATCCTCAACAATATAATAATGTGATAGCCCAATCCAAGGAGTAATAGGATAACAGTTGATAACATCCTAGCATGCATACTAAGCAGTGGCTGAGCAGCGAGCAATAGTAACATAGCCGAACAAAGTTTGCTGGGATGTGGAGGACATGGCTGTTTAGGTTTATTTGAGAGGCATGAATATGAAGTGGTAGGATCAAGCAATCGTTATATACTACACCTAGGCGCGAGTCAGCTCAAAGTTATAACCATGATATATGCTCCCCCTTACCTGATGAGAAGACGATCCGAAGGTGAAGTCGATCGCAAGCTCGCAACATCTCCGAGAGGTACCCCCAGAAGCACACAAGAAGGAAACACTAGAAAAGGCAATCGACGAGCAAGCATCTATAGCTACGAAGCAATCACGAGCAAGCATCAACAAGAAGGCTACACGAGACAACGTACTACGGCATCGCATCTATCGTCGATAGCGGTTACTAACAAGTTAAGTGGAATACTCGTCACACACGACGATACCGCACATTTATCATCGGTTAAAGTTTTTTAGCTACACAACATGAGCAAAGGTTATTAACATGGCATCTCACTCAAGCATGGCATAACACACAATCATGGCAATAGGTTAAGCATAAAGTAAACTATCTAATCTAGTCACTTTAAGTGGGGTAAAACCTATACATGGAAAACTATTGCGGAACCCACGATAAAATGGAATTTGGTACTGTTTTGGCCTAAAGCATATTTAATAATTTTTTATTAGCAATCAAGAGCAGCATATTCACAATGTACACAAAATTCTAGTCAAGTTACATATAAGAAACAATTTAAACGGAGCAACGGTTAAAAAGTTATTACATTAACAGTTTATGGTGGCTTGCGGTGTAATTAGCAAGTAAACAACAATAAACAAAGTCAAACATGGGAAAAGGAAAGATTTTAAGAATCTACACGAAAATCTAAGCAAGTTCGACGTTGGAACCATCGCAATCCGAGCTACCGTTAAAGAGATCTTGCCCTGGCAAAATCCTATGTTTTTCTGTAATTTAATTAATGTGCAGATAATTGCTAAACACTCACTAGGATGAAATAGCACTAACGGGCCTAACAGAGCAAGCACGAATTAAAAAAAACGCCCAAGGTGATACACTATACACGGGCCGGCCCAACAGCAGCAACAGCAAATAAAAAAATAAAAAAGGAAAAAAACCAGGGTGCCTCACCACTGCGGGCTGTGGCCCAAGACGTAAGTGGGCGAGGCATAACAGCGGCTCGCCTTGAGAGAAGGAGCGCCGCGGGCCGGGGCGCTGGCTTGGGCCTTGGAGGAGCATGCTGGGCCGCTACGGGCGCTGGCCTGCGAGCGGCTGCTCGCTCGCTCGAGCAGGACGCAGGGGCGCCCGACAACGGCGGTCGAAGACGGCGCTGGACGGCGAGTTCCCGGCGTGGAGAGGTCGCGTGGGTCGACGAAGAGGACGGGATTAGTCGGACCTGTGCGCTGGGGTGGTCAGGGAGCCGCCGCAGCTCTTCGACGAGTAGATCGGGGCGGCGCGACCTCATGGCGCCTCCAACGGAAGCTGGCGGTGGCAAGCTCCTAGGCAGAGAGAGGGAGATGAGGGGAGGAGATGGGAAATGAGAGGAGGAAGAAGAGGGGCGGGGGGTGCGGCCGTGACCTGTGGGCGAGGAGGTGCGGTGGCTCGATGCAGTAGCTCACTAGAGCATGAATGGCAACGGGCGGCGGGTGCGCTCGGGCACGGGAGCAGCTTGGGTGAGGAGAGAGAGGAGAGAGGTGGTTGGAGGGAGCTGACGTGGCGGCCTCCGGACCGTCGGATCGCGAGATTTGACGATCCAAATGGATTGGGAGGCAAATCCAGATCTGAGCTAGGATTATTTGCAAAAATGGGGTAGTTTCGGGGAAACTGTGAGGGGGGGGGTGGCTGCAATTTTTTGCTAGGGGAAACCCTAGGAAGGGGTGGGAGAGTGGTGGTATTTTTATAGCCCAGGTGGCTGGCAGTTTGCAAAAACATCCCCGGTTTCTCTCTCTCGCGCGCGGTGTTTACGTTTCTGACCACCAGGGGTCCGCAGGACCTCCGATTCGGGTAAAACTTTGAACTACACGATCAAAGCGTCGAGCCGGCGGCGTTCAACTCGCGCTGGAACCGTTCCAAGAACACTTTCCGACGAGCTATAAAAATATCCCGTTTACTTATTAAACGAGGTTTTTCGTTCCGTTGGCTATGACTGGTCTTGTGCGGGTTTTCGTGACGGTGATCGGGTGAAACCCGATGTCGCAAAGGTCGAGTGTCAGGGGGCAAGGGTCGGTCTCCGTCCGGTACGAGATAAGAGGGGGAAAATAATCGCCGATCGATAAATCGGGGATGCAAATACCGCAAACAAAGCAGGTAATCAACCAATTCACACCGAAAACAACATTTTTAATTTTTGTGAAATCTGGGCTGTTACAATACAACACCACCAACAAGGGATCTCGTCCCGAGATCAAGGACGATCCGGGGGAGAGGGTAAGAGGGAAAGAAGAGAGACGACGATCTTCAACACCACCAACAAGGGACTCTGCTCCATGTCGAATGGCGAACCTCCGTCGAGAAACTTTTCGTAGGGAGACGACATCGTCGAGAATACGAAACCGTCGGTGTCAAGAGGAGGAACGACAACGATAACCGGATCAAACGATAGTGTTCTCGACGCAAGTCGTGAAAACACCAACAAAAGGATGGATGAAAATGAATGACTCAGATGGTACCCGAAGTCGGAGAAGCTAAAGGTACTACAGGAATTCCCAAACTGAGATCAGAATCGAGACAATACGCTGCAAGCAAGGCATTGTAACGGTTCCGATACTCCACACACTCGAGATCCTAAAGTTTGAAGGGGATAAGACGAGAGTTAAAAACATTTACGACACTTGTCCTGACCAGAGCATGGGTAAGGAGGAAAAAGAATCCTACTCTCCGATTACTAACTTAGTAACTACAAAATAGTTTTTGTCTAGACTCGACTTCAGCCGAGGGGATCCTACGGTCGGTAAGGCTCTGATACCAAGTTGTAAGGCCCGATAGGCGGTACTATTCTAGATCTAGATGTTTCCATCCAAATCCGGGGACGAAGCACATATCGGTCCCACCGCGACATATGACATTGCCATATGGCCCGGATTTCCAAAATGATATCACAACATTACAACTACATGGATACAACATCTCATACAATCGGCATAAAACTGCCTTAATACATTACATCAGCGGAAGATACAAGCCTGAGTACATACTACAATCAATTGCCTAGTGGCAAAGAGAAAATCATCGATCCCCATAACCACACGGGTCCAGGCCCTCCGCCAGGATCCGCCTAACTAGTCGTCGAGTCTTCACGAAGGTCTCCAGAAGTAGGGTCGTCAAGCTCCTTTGTAGTCCATTGTTGTTTGCATAACATTCGTAAAAGAGAAAAGAAGGAGGTGAGCTATATCAAAAGTCTTGTAACTAACTTCTCACGGGTAACATGGGGGTAGTGGTGACGTTGCAGATGCACTAGTAATATATGAGTGGCTAACGGTCTATTTAGGGTAAGATGAGAACCAAGCATTCGATGAGGAATCGCCTCCAACAAGTCTTGCTATCAACTAGTCATGCAAGCATAACACCTATCCTATCCTTGTCCTCCTCTTCGCATCCCGACGAAGAAGAAACAATCAAGGCACACACACGTTGATCAAGTTGTTAAGATTATCTCGGTTGTTGTTGTTTATGAACAAGGAGTAGGTCTCCAGTCGTCCATAACCGTGGACACTTCTTGAAAAGATTTAACCCTGCAGGGGTGTATCAACTGCCCATTACAAGGCTCCGCACGCACGCCCATCACTCTCAGTTTCTACCCATCACAGGCAGCCATTTTATGATTTAGTCCCGAGAGATCCGGAACGACAAGTCCCTCTAACTAACAACGCACAAATCTGTATCCAAAACCCGGCCGCGCTCTCGGATCAGACTCTTCCGTCTGGACGAGGCCGGGGTAACTAACCCATCACTGTGGGAAGCCCTCAAGCTTCCAGGTTTGGACCAACGAAGGAACTCTGTCTCCGCTGGACCGAGTTGTTTAAAATCTACGAGGGGATCCAACCTTGCACACACACGGGTTTCAAATGGTAAATCATCTTGGGCCACCACTAGAAACGTTTGAAGCTAGATAAGTAAGAAGAGGGGACCCCATAGTATCCCACACGCTGTTAGGCATGCTCGTCAAGAGACACAATACCCGAAACTCGGGTCCTAGGTGACTCGAATGGAACAAAGCGTCGAGGCGGGATAGCCTAGACCTTCCATCCTTTGTCGAATATAGTCAACATTATAATAATCATATCATCCACAACAATATAATAATGTGATAGCCCAATCCAAGGAGTATCAGGATAATAGTTGATAACATCCTAGCATGCTTACTAAGTAGTGGCTGAGCACCGGGCAATAGTAACTTAGCCGAACAAGGTTTGCTAGGATGTGGAGGACATGGTTGTTTGGGTTTATTTGAGAGGCATGAATATGAAGTGGTAGGATAGCGCAATCGTTCTATCCTACACCTAGGCGCGAGTGAGCTGAAAGTTATAAGCATGATATATGCTCCCCCTTACCTGATAAGAAGACGATCCGAAGGTTCCTCACAACGTCTCCGAGAGGTACCAGCGGAAGCACACAAGAAGGAATCACTAGAAAAGTCAATCAACGAGCAAGCATTTATTACTACAAAGCAGTCACAAGCAAGCATCAACTAGAAGGCAACACGAGACAACGCACTACGACATCGCATCTATCGTCGAGAGCGGTTACTAACAGGTTAAGTGGAGTACTCCTCACACACGACAACACCGCACATTTATCATCGGTTAAAGTTATTTAGCTACACAACATGAGAAAAGGTTATTAACATGGCATCTCACTCAAGCATGGCATAGAACACAATCATGGCAATATGTTAAGCATAAAGTAATCTATCTAATCTAGTCAATTTAAGTGGGGGTAAAATCTATACATGGCAAACTATTGCGGACCCCACGATAAAATGGAATTGGGTACTGTTTTGACCTAAAGCATATTTTATAATTTTTATTAACAATCAAGAGCAGCATATTCACAATCTACACAAAATTCTAATCAAGTTAAATATAAGAAACAATTTAAACGGAGCAACAGTTAAAAAGTTATTGCATTAACAGTTTACGGTGGCGTGCAGTGTAATTAGCAAGTAAACAACAATAAACAGAGTCAAAAATGGCAAAAGGCAACGTTTTAAGATTCTACACGAAAATGTAAGTAAGTTCGACGTTGGAACCATCGCAATCCGAACTACCGTTAAAAAAGATCTCGCCCTCGCAAAATCCTATGTTTTTTCTGTAATTTAATTAATGTGCAGATAATTTTTAAACACTCACTGGGCTGAAATAGCACTAACAGGCCTAACAGAGCAAACACGAATTAAAAAAATGCCCAGGGCGCTACATGTAAGGCCCCCTATGCGGTGCTAACTCAAGTTAGTCGCTTTCGCGTCTCACTCGAGTTAGTAGTGCATAAAGAGCCACCGACTCACGACACTCGCACTCGTGTCGCTGTCGGATTCTCAACAACAGGTGTAAAACAAGAACTTCAACTAAGACATAAATATAAAGTCCAAGGCATACATCGCCATTGGATAATTATTACATCATCTCAGAGGTCCGTGGACCCAAGAGTACATCATGCGGCAAGCGGAAGACAATCACGACTAGTACGGTCAAAAGCCAAATTGCCCTAGAGAGGGCTGCACATAAAATTGCACCCACAGATCGTCGAAGCCCAACTGTAGAATCTACTGGACAAGATCGAACTCATCGTCATCCTCCGGGGGCACCTCCACGAAGTATCGTCCAGAGCTCGGGTCAAGGAAGTACTCCACTGCAGCGGCCGATCAGGCAAAACAATAAAAGCACAAAAGTAGAACGGGGTGAGATTATATCATTACAGGATAACTGACTTCCTACGGTAAGACAGTAAAGGTAAGGTTGCAGCCGCACTAGCATTTATGGTGGCTATCGTTCTATTAGAGTGGAGGTAAGATCCAAGAATTGCACGTGACATCGCGTCATAAGTCTGCTATCCACCTACTTACGTCAGGCATAACACAACCTGGATCTTCTCTCGGCCCCCCTAGATGAAGAAAAGCAACCAGGGCACTCACACGGTAGGCAAGTTTTAAATTATGATTGAAATTGATGTTATTCTATGAACAAGGAGTAGGTCTCAAGTCGTCCATAACCGCGGACACGGCTTTTCGAAAAGATTTAACCCTGCAGGGGTGTACGAACTTCCCATCATAGGCTTCGCATGTACGCCCGGTTTCCACTTAGCTAAGTAAACGCCTGAAACTCCGGAACGTCAGAGTCCCTCTAACTAACATCGCACAATTCCGGGTGGCCCCCGGTGAGTCGACACCCAACTCAAAAGCCGGCCACGCTCTCGAATCGGCCTCTACCGTCTGGATGAGGTCGGGTTAGTTGCCCAAACAGATGTGGACAACCCCCTAGCTCCCTGGGTTGGACCAACAAGAGAAACCATGTCTCCGCTGGCCCGGGTTGTTTCGAAAACAGCTGGGGTACCAACCAAGCACACACACATTTGCAAAAGTAAATCAGCTCAGGCCACCACTAGAATTGTTTGAAGCTAGGTAGGTAAGACAAGGGGACCCCATAGAATCCCACACACGATTAGGCACGCTCGTCAAGAAACACAATACCCGGAACTCGGGACCTAGGTGACTCAAATGGAACAAAACACCTGGCGGGAACAGCCTAGTCTCCCACCTTTCGTCAAATATAAATTTAACATCATCAATAATAAATATCAACCAACTTCTTTAAATAACATGATATCCCAAACCATAGCAATAGGGTAAGCAACAAGTTTTCCTACTCATACTAAGCAATGGCTGAGCAGCGGTAACTTAGCAATACAATGTTTTGCTGGGATGTGAGGATCATGGCTATTTGGGTTTTGAAGGTGGCATACTCAAAGTAGATAGGATCAAACAAACGTTCTAGGCTACAGCTAAGCAGGTAGGCAGAAAGGTATCAAGTAATGGTATGGATCTTCCCCTTGCCTGTGTAATCGGTCGTTGAAGCAGACGCAGCAGGGTCCTCGGGCTCGGTGTCGGAAACCTCCACGTAAGTCTCCTCAGCGGTCTCTGGTGCTAACGTAAGGTACCGGCAAGAAAAGGCACACAAGTAAGTAACGGGTACAATGCACAGGCAAGGATGATATGAGCAAGTTTAATTTGACATGCTGTGACCCTATCTAGATATTTTAAATGAAGATGGTGACGACACGTCAACAACTTGACATGCAATTTATTTACGTGAAGATGGCTTTGGTCTTAGCCTTATTGTAGGTGTAAGTAGCAAGTTAACATGGCATGATCAACAAAGCATAACATAATTAAAACAACGTGAAAAGTAATCATCGATTCCGGAGACGGAGTAGTGTCGGTGAATTCGACACAAGGAAGGTGCAACAAAAGTTGGAACCAGCCACATGCATATGCCAATAAGTTAGGGGCTGACTTTGAAGAAAGATGATAGAAGATGACATGAAACAAACTTGAAAAGGACTGATGATCAACATTTCAAAATGCACTGAAGTTGAAATGATGCAAGAAGAAAGATAGATGATTCTGGATCAGGTGGTCACACCTTGTTCACATGGGTTGCACAAAACTTCATGAGTACATCACCATTGCAATCCTTGCAGAAAACTACCCCAAACCCATATATAACATGGCACCACCTGAATTTGCAAACACAGTTGCAAATTCAACTGGAGTTCAGGGGGCTGGGTGCAAAAGTTACACTACATGCATTTGAAAAAGGTTCACATGGCTAAACCATTATCAGCATGCAACTCCTGGTGAAAAACTACCCAAGATTCATATATGGCATGGGCAATTTTAAACTTGGACAAAACTCGATCAGATCAAAGAAAGGAGGGGGTTTACTGCAAAATTACCACACCTCAATTATTAGAGGAGGCAAAATGCAAAACAGACCTCACAATGAAGATCAGTGAGTCAATCTACCCCAAAATGATATATGGCATGCCTCAAAATGAACAGGAGGTTGAAAATCCAATTTAAATTTGAATTCAAATTCAATTGGATCTTAAACAGAAAAGAAACATAAACAAAAAAAAGAAAGAAGAAAAAAAAGAGCACATCCCATCTTGGGCTGGCTTCGGCCAAATGGCCCAGTTGCTGCTCCCTCCGCCTGGGCGCGCGAGCGCTAACGGGCCAGGCCCAAAGTGGATCCACGGCTAACGCGAGAAGAAGCAAAACAAAAAACCTGGGTTAATTCGATCCCAGCAGGAACCGAACCCCGCACCTCGCGGTTCGAACCCCAGGCGAGCTACCACTGCGCTAGCGACTGGACTTCGTTAGATCAGGGTGCTCGACCTACTAAGAGGAGACAACAGAAACCGCAGACCCCTGAACCTGATGGAACTGCACAGGACGGCTAACTCGAATCTTTAGACCAGCCGCGGCGGCGTTCTTCCGGCGACAACCGCGTCGCCTATGCTGGCCCGGGAATCGCCGAAGTGCTCCCCGGCGTAGATGGGGCTGCCAAGGTTTCGGTTTTTTGCGCTGACATCGCCTCGCCTCGCAGCCTACAAGGACCTACTCTACCTCGAAAAATCATGGCGGCCACGGCGGCACACGCACGGTGTCTACGTCCTACTCACGAGAAACAGGGGAAGGGAAGGCGTCGCGGCTCACAGCGGCGCCTGATGTAGTCGTACGGCTCGGGGAAGGAGGTCGCCGGCGTCTCGACGAGGGTGACCCGGGCGGGAGGAAAAAAAATCAGGCCTTGGACCTCCTGTCCATGGCGTCTTCAGAGAGGGCTGAGAGGAAGGAGGAGAGGGGTGGCGGCGCAAGGGAGGAGTAAGGGGCTAGGGTTCGGGAGAAAAAAGAGGGGGAAGATATAGGAGAGGGGGAGAGGGAGACGTGGCTTCAGGAGGTCCTCTCCTCCATGGCCATGCCATGTGCGTGGGGGAGAAAAAGGTGAGAGGAGGGGGATGACATGCGGGCCCGGCTGGCTGAGAGAGGGAGGAAGGAGAAAAAAAAAACAAGGGCGCTGCCTCCTGTTGGGCTGCAATCGGCCGGCCCAAGTGGGCTGGACTGGTTCTCTAACTCCAGGCAAAAGAAAAGAAAAGAAAAAACATAGGGATTTTCTATTAATCAATTAACAGAAACTTCCAAGAATTTCTCCGAGAGAAAGGGGCAAAAGAAAAACTTCAATCCAACACCAAAATTCCTCCCTGAATATTGCTGATTTTTCAAAAATGGCTTGACCATTTTTGGTGCAAGTAAAATCTTGGGAGTTGATTTAAATTCAAATTGCTTTGAACTACAACTCAAATTTCCAGGGGGCTAAAAATCAAAGCAAGTCTTTGAAAAAGCTTGGGAGGGAGAGAGATTTGGCTATGCAAAAATTGAGCTTAGGGGAAAATATATGAAGCATTGAAAAAAAATGCAACAATACCCTTCTTGAAGCATAAGGATGGGTTTGAATTCAAATTCAAATGAGCTCCAACATGGACTACACTCAAGATCACCACATCATTTAACACCATCTTGCAACCCAAGAAGTTTGATAGCCATTTGACAAAGAAAAATTACATCACAAATAGTAAAATCACTTTTGGGTTGTTACAGCTCTCCCCTACCAACATAGGATCTCGTCCCGAGATCTAAGCCTGAAACAACTCCGGATACTCGGAACGGAGATGATCTTCACGTTCCCATGTTGCTTCCTTCTCTGAATGATGCGCCCACTGAACTTTCATGAACTTGACGGTCTTGTTGCGCGTCTTGCGCTCGGACGTCTCAAGGACATGGACTGGACGCTCTGAGTAGGAAAGGTCCGCACTCAGCTGGATCTCGCCCAAGTCAACATCCTGCTCTGGCTGCTTGAAGCACTGCTTTAGCTGGGACACATGGAACACGTCATGCACCATGGACAGACTCTCTGGAAGCTCCAGCCGAAAGGCAAGAGGTCCTCTAGTCTCAAGGATGCGGAAAGGTCCAACAAATCTTGGAGCGAGCTTTCCTTTGATACCAAAGCGGTGAGTTCCCCTCAACGGAGACACTCTCAGGTACTCCCAATCACCAAACTGAAACGCTACACCACGGTGCCTTTTGTCATAATAGGCCTTCTGCCTAGACTGTGCTGCCTTTAGGTGCTCTCGGACAATCTTCACTCTGTCCTCTGCCTCTTGGATCACATCTGGACCAAACAGCTGCCTCTCACCTGTCTCGGACCAGTTCAAAGGTGTCCTGCACTTGCGGCCATACAAGACTTCAAACGGCGCTGCCTGCAGACTTGCCTGATAGCTGTTGTTGTAAGAGAACTCAGCATACGGCAAGGACTCTTCCCACTTCATGCCAAACGAGATGACACATGCCCGAAGCATGTCCTCGAGGATTTGATTCACGCGCTCGACTTGCCCACTTGTCTGAGGGTGATAAGCAGTACTGAACAACACTGTCGTACCAATCGCCTTTTGAAAGGCCTGCCAGAACTTAGAGGTGAAAAGGCTGCCTCTATCTGAACTGATCTTCTTGGGAATGCCATGCAAAGATACAACTCTTGCGGTGTACAAATCCGCCAACTGAGCTGCTGAAATGGAGTCCTTCACATGAAAGAAGTGGGCAACTTTGGAAAGATTGTCGATGACAACAAAGATGGCATTGTTCTTCTTCTGCGACAAAGGGAAGCCTGTGACGAAATCCATCTCTATGTGATCCCATTTCCACTCCGGAATCTCAAGTGGCTGAAGCAACCCGGCAGGCTTCTGGTGCTGTGCCTTCACTCTTCTGCACACATCACACTGAGACACGTAACGGGCAACATCCCACTTCATACGAGTCCACCAAAATCTTTGCTTGAGATCTTGATACATCTTCGTACTGCCAGGGTGAATCGATAGCTTGGAATCATGGGCTTCCTTCATGATGACCTCTCTGAGATCTCCTTCCTTGGGAACAACAACTCGCTCTTCGAACAACACGGTGCCGTCATTATGCACTGAAAAGCAACCATACTTCGGAACTGAGGCAGCAATACCCTGTTTGATCTTCTGAATCATTGAGCTGCCAGACTGAGCTTCACGAATCTTCTCACGGATAGTGGGCTCTACCACAAGGTTGGACAGATAGCCTGCTGGAACTAGCTCGAGATTGAGCCTTCGAAAGGACTCAGACAAATCAGGGTGGATCTTCTGCACGTGGATATTATTGCAATCTCCCTTGCGGCTCAGCGCATCAGCTATGACATTCGCCTTCCCGGGCGTGTACTGAATATCAACTGTGTACTCAGTAATGGTTTCAAGCCACCTTCTTTGCCTCAAGTTCAGATTTGGCTGAGTGAAAAATTACTTCAGACTCTTGTGGTCCGTGAACACATCCACCTTCCTACCCAAGAGGAGGTGTCGCGAAGTGACTAAAGCGTGCACAACTGCTGCAAGCTCCAAGTCGTGCGTGGGATAATTCCTTTCACTTGTCTTCAACTGCCGTGAGGTATAAGCCACAATATTCCTGCCTTGCATCAAAACTCCGCCCAGACCTTGCAAGGAAGCATCACAAAATACCTGAAAAGGCTGTGACTCATCTGGCGGCGTTAGAATTGGAGCTGTGGTCAGCTTCTCTTTCAACTCCTCGAAGGCTGACTGGCAAGCTGGTGACCAAGTGTACCGCTTGTCCTTGCACAACAATTCAGTCATTGTCTTGGCTATTTTGGAGAAATTTTGCACAAACCTCCTGCAATAACTGGCGAGGCCGAGAAAACTCCTTAGCTGCTTCACATTCTTCGGCGGAGCCCACTCTTGAATAGTGCGGACTCGCTCTGGGTCAACCGCAATTCCTTCAGCGGAGATGACATGTCCCAGAAAATTGACCTTGTCCAGCCAAAACTCACACTTGGAGAACTTGGCGTAATATCGGTGCTCTCTTAACTTCTGCAGCACCAAGCGCAAATGTTCCTCATGCTCAGCCTCTGACTTGGAATAGACAAGAATGTCGTCGAGGTAGAGGATCACAAACACATCAAGCCAATCTTGGAACAAATAGTTCATAGCTCTCATGAATGTCGGAGGGGCATTTGAGAACCCAAAAGTCATGACTGTAAATTCATACAGCCAATAACGTGTGCTGAACGCGGTCTTGGGAATATCCTCTTCACGAACACGGATCTGGTGATACCCCATCCTCAAGTCAAGCTTGGAAAACACCTTAGCCCCATTTAACTGCTCAAACAGATCATTGATGCAGGGTAAAGGGTACTTGTTCTTGATGGGCTTCTTATTGATACCGCGATAGTCCTGGACTAAGCGGCTAGTCCCATCCTTCTTCTGGAGAAACAAAGCTGGTGCATCGCAAGGGGAAGTGCTCGCGCGGATAAAATCGCCTGCCTCCAACTCTGTCAACTGCTTCTTGAGCTCAATCAACTCCTTCGAACACATCTTGTACGGATGCCGAGAAATCGGCTGGGTACCAGGCTCTAGCTCAATAATGAACTCAATAGCTCGAACTGGGGGAATTCCTAGCAACTCCTCCGGAAAGACGTCTGGGAACTCGCAGAGAACTCTGACCTCTTCGAGCAAAGGCGCAACTCCTGCGTTCAACGCGTACAACTGTGATGGTCCTGACATAGAGCCACAAGTGTACAAGACCTCTGCGCCTGAATCATGTGTCAACTTCACCGATCTGGTCGGACAATCAATATTGGCCTTGTGTTGCACAAGCCAATCCATGCCCAAGATGACATCAATGTCAGAGCTAGGCAAAACGATGAGCGAAGCCGGGAAATTGCAACCCTGAATAGTGATCCTTACAAATGGAGCACGGATAGAAGAAGTGAACTTGGAACCGGGTGAAACAATAGGCAGGAGCTTGGGCAAGTCCTCCAGGGTGAGAACCTGATCGTGAGCGAATCTTTGAGAAACAAACGAGTGGGAAGCTCCGGAATCGAACAACACTTTCGCGGGAACTGAACACACAAGCAACCTACCAAGAACGATCTCTGAAGACTGCTGAGCATCTGAGAGCATCACGTTGTTCACCCGAAGTGCACGTGGCTGTGCCTTCACCATCGCGGTGCTCGGAGTAGAGCGAGGTGGAGGCGGTGGGAGCCGAGCAAAGCGTGGATCGGTGCAGTTGGGAGACGTGTGCCCTGGCCCTCTGCACTTGTAGCAAATCACGCCCGGCCTGGGCTGCTGCTGCGGCTTGGGTGGCCTCGCGTGTGGTGGTGTAGAGCGAGGCCCCTGCTGAGCTGGGACGGGAGGGCGGGCAAAAGTGCGGACAACTGCCCCCCTCTGCTGGTACTGCTGCCTCTGCGGTGGTGCCTCTGCAACCCAAGTCTTTGCCTTCTTGTGGATCATCACTGCGGAACTGTGCTCACGCAGGCGCTTCCTGTCCGCATCCCACTCTGCTCTGGCTGACTCCTGGCGGATAGCCTGATCCATGAACTGTGAGAACAGCGTGGGACTGCACTAAGTGAGCGCGTACTTGATCTCTGTGCTGAGACCTCCACGGAACCTCACAATCTTCTTAGCCTCTGTGCTGACCTCCTCCGGAGCGTACCTGGCTAGCCAGATGAAGGCCAGGTTGTACTCCTGGACCGTCCTGTCACCCTGTCTCAGAGCCAAGAACTCCTCACGCTTCCTGTCCATCAGGCCACTCGGAATATGCGCTGCTCTGAAGTCTGCGACGAAGTCTGCCCACGTGATGACAACATCTCCCTTGTTGGCCTTGTAGGTATCGTACCAGCTGGCTGCTGCACCCTGAAGCTGGAAGGAGGCGAAGGTGACGTAGTCGACAGGTCTGACGGTGTTAGCATTGAAGTGCTTCTTGATCTCTGTGATCCAGTCATCCGCCTCCAGCGGGTCTCGAGCCTCGGAGAACCTGGGGGGGGGGGGTTGATCGCGAGGAACTGCTGCAGTGTGGTGTACTGTGGTCCATCACTCCTCTGGGCAGTCTGGTTCTGTAGCATCTGTAGGATCGCAGCTGTGCCCTGAGCCACTGCGGGTACAGCCTCCCCAAGGATAGGGTTCTCTGGCGGCGGCATGTTCGCTCTTGGCATCCTGTATACAGGAACACTTATGAGAACATGGTCGAAACATTGATGTAACCAGAAGATAAAGCAATATTGACAACAAAACTTTCTCACGAGGTATGAGAAAGCCGAAGGCTGGAATTCCACCAAGGTTAACCCGGAAAGTCGAAGGCTAGGTGCTACTGGAATCCCCAAACCAAGATCATCCGAATCCAAGATAATAATCTGCTAGCGAGCACACAACAATATATACGAGCGGTTGGAAACCTGAACAATGAGACATCTGCCCTGAGCGGCCCGCCATCACGGTCGTCCATAGGGGAAAAGACACCACATCCATATTACCATAGGATGCCTGCCAATCCTGTATGGACGTTTCACCTGGGGTACGCCGTAAGCGAGGTAGAGCAGTCAACCGCAAGTGGCGGCTCAGTGGTCTCAAAGACGCCAACACATCTCGTCGCTAGCAAAAAATTATAGAGGAATCGGAGCCTCATGTAAATGAGAACCTAGATTATTTTGAAAGGGGATAAGTTGCAGAGAAAAACAACGTTGCACTACCTCACGGAAAAGGGGTGGGAGGGTGGGGTAAGAAGAAAAAGAAAGAGTTCCTACTCTCCGATTTTTTTCCTTAGTAACTACAAAATAGTTGTCTAGACTCAACTTCGGCCAGTAAGGGGTCCTACAGTCAGTCCTGCTCTGATACCAAGTTGTAAGGCCCCCGATGCGGTGCTAACTCAAGTTATTCGCTTTCGCGTCTCACTCGAGTTAGTAGCGCATAAAGAGCCACCGACTCACGACACTCGCACTCGTGTCACTGCCGGATTCTCAACAACAGGTGTAAAACAAGAACTTCAACTAAGACATGAATATAAAGTCCAAGGCATACATCGCCATTGGATAATTATTACATCATCTCAGAGGTCCGTGGACCCAACAGTACATCATGCGGCAAGCGGAATACAATCACGACCGAGTACGGTCAAAAGACAAATTGCCCTAGAGAGGGCTGCACATAAAATTCCACCCACGGATCATCGAAGCCCAACTGTAGAATCTAATGGAGAAGATCGAACTCATCGTCATCCTCCGGGGGCACCTCCACGAAGTATCGTCCAGAGCTCGGGTCAAGGAAGTACTCCACTGCAGCGGCCGATCAGGCAAAACAATAAAAGCACAAAAGTAGAACGGGGTGAGATTATATCATTACAGGATAACTGACTTCCTACGGTAAGACAGTAAAGGTAAGGTTGCAGCCGCACTAGCATTTATGGTGGCTATCGTTCTATTAGAGTGGAGGTAAGATCCAAGAATAGCACGTGACATCGCGTCATAAGTCTGCTATCCACCTACTTACGTCAGGCATAACACAACCTGGATCTTCTCTCGGTCCCCCTGGACGAAGAAAAGCAACCAGGGCACTCACACGTTAGGCAAGTTTTAAATTATGATTCAAATTGATGTTATTCTATGAACAAGGAGTAGGTCTCAAGTCGTCCATAACCGTGGACACGGCTTTTCGAAAAGATTTAACCCTGCAGGGGTGTACCAACTTCCCATCATAGGCTTCGCATGTACGCCCGGTTTCCACTTAGCTAAGTAAGCGCCTGAAACTCCGGAACGTCAGAGTCCCTCTAACTAACATCGCACAATTCCGGGTGGCCCCCGGTGAGTCGACACCCAACTCAAAAGCCGGCCGCGCTCTCGAATCGGCCTCTACCGTCTGGATGAGGTCGGGTTAGTTTCCCAAACAGATGTGGACAACCCCCTAGCTCCCTGGGTTGGACCAACAAGAGAAACCATGTCTCCGCTGGCCCGGGTTGTTTCGAAAACAGCTGGGGTACCAACCAAGCACACACACGTTTGCAAAAGTATATCAGCTCGGGCCACCACTAGAATTGTTTGAAGCTAGGTAGGTAAGACAAGGGGACCCCATAGAATCCCACACACAATTAGGCACGCTCGTCAAGAAACACAATACCCGGAACTCGGGACCTAGGTGACTCAAATGGAACAAAACACCTGGCGGGAACAGCCTGGTCTACCACCTTTCGTCAAATATAAATTTAACATCATCAATAATAAATATCAACCAACTTCTTTAAATAACATGATATCCCAAACCATAGCAATAGGGTAAGCAGCAAGTTTTCCTACTCATACTAAGCAATGGCTGAGCAGCGGTAACTTAGCAATACAATGTTTTGCTGGGATGTGAGGATCATGGCTATTTGGGTTTTGAAGGTGGCATACTCAAAGTAGATAGGATCAAACAAACGTTCTAGGCTACAACTAAGAAGGTAGGCAGAAAGGTATCAAGTAATGGTATGGCTCTTCCCCTTGCCTGGGTAATCGGTCGTCGAAGCAGACGCAGCAGGGTCCTCGGGCTCGGTGTCGGAAACCTCCACGTAAGTCTCCTCGGCGGTCTCAGGTGCTAACGTAAGGTACCGGCAAGAAAAGGCACACAAGTAAGTAACAGGTACAATGCACAGGCAAGGATGATATGAGCAAGTTTAATTTGACATGCTGTGACCCTATCTAGACATTTTAAATGAAGATGGTGACGACACGTCAACAAAGTCACATGCAATTTATTTACGTGAAGATGGCTTTGGTCTTAGCCTTATTGTAGGTGTAAGTAGCAAGTTAACATGGCATGATCAACAAAGCATAACATAATTAAAACAACGTGAAAAGTAATCATCGATTCCGGAGACGGAGTAGTGTCGGTGAATTCGACACAAGGAAGGTGCAACAAAAGTTGGAACCAGCCACATGCATATGCCAATAAGTTAGGGGCTGACTTTGAAGAAATATGATAGAAGATGACATGGAACAAACTTGAAAACTCGCCTCGCAGCCTATAGGGACCTACTCTACCTCGAAAAATCATGGCGGCCACGGCGGCACACGCAAGGTGTCTACGTCCTACTCACGAGAAACAGGGGAAGGGAAGGCGTCGCGGCTCACAGCGTCGCCTGATGTAGTCGTACGGCTCGGGGAAGGAGGTCGTCGGCGTCTCGACGAGGGTGACCCACGCGGGAGGAAAAAAAATCAGGCCTTGGACCTCCTGTCCATGGCGTATTTAGAGAGGGCTGAGAGGAAGGAGGAGAGGGGTGGTGGCGCAAGGGAGGAGGAAGGGGCTAGGGTTCGGGAGAAAAAAGAGGGGGAAGATATAGGAGAGGGGGAGAGGGAGACGTGGCTTCAGGAGGTCCTCTCCTCCATGGCCATGCCATGTGCGTGGGGGAGAAAATGGTGAGAGGAGGGGGATGACATGCGGGCCCGGCTGGCTGAGAGAGGGAGGAAGGAGAAAAAAAAACAAGGGCGCTGCCTCCTGTTGGGCTGGAATCGGCCGGCCCAAGTGGGCTGGACTGCTTCTCTAGCTCCAGGCAAAAGAAAAGAAAAGAAAAAACATAGGGATTTTCTATTAAGCAATTAACCGAAACTTCCAAGAGTTTCTCCGAGAGAAAGGGGCAAAAGAAAAACTTCAATCCAACACCAAAATTCCTCCCTGAATATTGTTGATTTTTCAAAAATGGCTTGACCATTTTTGGTGCAAGTAAAATCTTGGGAGTTGATTTAAATTCAAATTGCTTTGAACTACAACTCAAATTTCCAGGGGGCTAAAAATCAAAGCAAGGCTTTGAAAAAGCTTGGGAGGGAGAGAGATTTGGCTATGCAAAAATTGAGCTTAGGGGAAAATATATGAAGCATTGAAAAAAATGCAACAATACCCTTCTTGTAGCATAAGGATGGGTTTGAATTCAAATTCAAATGAGCTCCAACATGGACTACACTCAAGATCACCACATCATTTAACACCATCTTGCAACCCAAGAAGTTTGATAGCCATTTGACAAAGCAAAATTACATCACAAATAGTAAAATCACTTTTGGGCTGTTACACTACACTATACACGGGCCGGCCCAACAGCAGCAACAACAAATAAAAAAATAAAAAGGAAAAAAACAGGGCGCCTCACCACTGCGGGCTGTGGCCCAAGCCGCGAGTGGGCGAGGCATAACAGCGGCTCGCCTTGAGCGAAGGGGAGCCGTGGGCCGGGGCGTTGGCTTGGGCCTTGGAGGCGCATGCTGGGCCGCGACGGGTGCCGTCATGCGAGCGGTTGCTCGCTCGCTCCAGCAGGACGCAGGGGCGCCCGACGACGGCGGTCGAAGACGGCGCTGGCCGACGAGTTCCCGGCGTGGCAAGGCGGCGTGGGTCGACGGGGAGGACGGGATCCGTCGGATCCGTGAGCTGGGGTGGTCAGGGAGCCGCCGCAGCTCTTCGGCGAGTAGATCGGGGCGGCGCGACCTCATGGCGCCTCCAATGGTAGCCGGTGGCGGCAAGTTCCTAGGCAGAGAGAGAGGGAGATGAGAGGAGGAGAGGGGAAAGGAGAGGAGGAAGAAGAGGGGGGGGTGCGGCCGTGACCTATGGGCGATGAGGTGCCGTGGCTCCTCGCCGGTGCTCGCCGGAGCACGAACGACGACGGGCGGCGGGTGCGCTCGGGCACGGGAGCGCCTTGGGTGAGGAGAGAGAGGAGAGAGGTGGGTGGAGGGAACTGGCGTGGCGGCCTCTGGGCCGTCAGATCGCGAGATCTGATGGTCCAAATGGCTTGGGAGGCAAATCTAGATCTGAGCTAGGGTTTTGTGCGAAAATTGGGTAGTTTTGGGGCAATTATGAGGGGGGTAGCTGCATTTTTTTGCTAGGGGAAACCCTAGGAAGGGGTGGGAGAGTGGTGGTGTTTTTATAGCCCAGGTGGCTGGCAGTTTGCAAAAACATCCCCGGTTTCTCTCTCTCGCACGCGGTGTTTACGTTTCTGACCACCGGGGGTCCGCAGGGCCTCCAATTCGGGTAGAACTTCGAACTGCGCGATCAACGCGTCGAGCCGGCGGCGTTTACCTTGCGCTGGAACCGTTCTGAAAAAACTTTTCATCGCGCTATAAAAATATCCCGTTTACTTATTAAACGAGGTTTTTCGTTCCGTTGGCTACGACTGGTCTTGTGCGGGTTTTCGCGACGGTTAACGGGTGAAACCCGGTGTCGCAAAGGTCGAGTGTCACGGTGGCAAGGGTCGGTCTCCATCCGGTATGAGATAAGAGGGGGAAAATAATTGCTGATCGATAAATCGGGGATGCAAACACCGCAAACAAAGCAGACAATCAACCAATTCACACCGAAAACAAAATTTTTAATTTTTGTGAAAACTCGGCTGTTACATTGAAGGTTTTGTGGAAGCAAGTGAATTGTTCAGAGCAAAATGAATATGTCTGAATCACTCCGGAATAGTCCTAGGTGGTTTTAGAACATATTAGAATGGTACTGTGGAAATTCCAAGTTAAACCGGAATAGTTTCCGCGTTATCGGTGGACGTCCCGAAAATGACAGACGAACTGACGCAGAGCATCGGGCAAGCTAGACCGTAATCTGGATCGTCTCGAAACCTATCTAGATGGTTCCGTAACATCCGTTAACGGTCGCAAAAGGTCCTGGAAGTGTTCCAGAAGGTTCCGGAATGTCCCGAAACCATCCCGGAAGGTCTCGGAAGCTTTCGGAAGGTCATGGAAGGTTCCGAAAGGTTCCAGGCAGTACCACCTACTGTGCCCACCCCCTAGCTTGGGGGGCAAGCCACCTGGGCTGGCCCTGGCCGGACAAGATGTGGGGCCGCACCAAAGGGGGCGGGGGAATCCTACTCCAAGTAGGATTGCAATACTCCTTGGAGTAGGAGGACTCCTCCTAAGGGAAGTTGAGTCCATGTAGGACTCCTCCCTTAGGGGAGGCGCACGAGGGGGCCTGACCACCTATAATGGCTTGTTTGGTACACAGGGATCCCGGGAGGATCCCTGCCAAATACCGGGGTGTAAAATCCCGGCCTCAAGAGGTGGGGAAAATTCTCCCCATCTTTTTCCCTTGAAATCAACGTGCGTGGAGAATTGTCTCCCCAGGGATTTCCCCCCTGGGTTTGCTCCCCTGGGAGCCAAACGAGGCCTAAAAGGTGAGCCAGGGGGGGGGGGGGGAGGCGCACTCCACAATCCCCTGCGCCCCCTTGCCCCAAGGCTGCTAGTTGCTCCACCATAAACCCCGGTTTAGACTCCGTTCTAGATCGGAATCCGCTAGGGTTTTCTTCCTCTAGTTTTCTCGGAGGCGTTCTTCTCTAGACGGCGGAGCACTGCCGGATTGCTGTGCCAGACGTGTGGATACCTGTCAGAACCCTTTGTTAGGTATGTGCTAGGGTTAGCAAGTAATTTTTGCATCCTGTTAAAATTTCATAAAAGAAATTGAAATGGGAGAATAAACTCCCCAGATGAATTTAATTCAAATGGCGAGAATAAAAGTTGCTCCAAAAATTCCTTTTGCATTTTTGAAAATTCCCGTAAATGAGTGTGATCACATATCAAGTGATGTGGTAGCATTTCCATGCTCATGGATTTTTCAAATATTCAAACATGAGCTTGGATTTAAATTTAAACCCCTATTTGAATTAAAGTTCAAATTATTTGAATTTTAAAAATGCCCAAACTTTATAAGTGGCTAGCTATATGCATTACATGTCCACATAAAAATTTGGGGCATTTAATAAAATTCCTAGCTACTTTTTTAGCAAGGCACAACAAATGGCAGAAAAGAAAAACAAAAAGAAAAAGGAAAAGGCCTACCTGGCAAAGAGGCCCAACTAACCAAGGCAGCCCAGCCCAGGGGCAGTCTGGTCTTCTTCCTCACGCCAGCCAGGCTGTTGCCGCCGTGGCGAGCATGCCGGTGACGCCCTGGCCACCTCCTGTTTCCCCCGTGTCCTCTTCCCATGCCTGGAAGCCCCCCTGGACGCCTCGCATCTTTTCCCCCTCTCTCTGGCCGCGCTCCCCTTCTCCTTCCTCCGTTCTGAGCACCACCTGAGACTAACCGGAGCACGTCGCCGTGCAACGGCGTGGCCACCGTGCTCCCCGCACCGCCTCGAGATGTCCAGAGGAACCGCAGCGTCTTCTTCGTCTCCCCGTGCAGTGAATCGAGCCCGGAAGCCTTGGAGGCGATGCCTGCATCTCCACTTTGCCTCCGGCCACCATGGAGTTCGCCGTCGAATTCGCCGCCTCCGGTGACCCTCCGGCCCCGCCGTCTTCTCCATTCGCTTCACGGTTAGGAGCTCGTTCTTCTGCCCTACTCTCGCCTCCTCCCGTGCCCTGGATCTTGGTTCCGGCGAGAACAGTGGTCTGGCCGCCGCCGTGGTCGACGCCACCGTTGCCACAAAGCGCGTCCTTGACCCCCTCCTACACCAGCAGACGCGCGAGACGAAGGGCTACGCGCCCGTTCCCGTAGATCCCTCTCTCGTGCCCTGTTTCGAAACCCCGGCGAAATCCGGCGAACAGTGCCACCGCCGGCGCCATTAACCCTTAACCCTAAGCTTAATCCCCACCTAACCCCCCCTGGGCCACTGACCAGTGGGCCCAGGTTAGCTAATTAACCTCAGTTAGTTTAAAAAGAAAACTAATCAACCCCCCCCCCCACTGATAACCCTGGCCCACCTGTCAGCAGCCCCCTGACGTCACAGTGACGTCAGGCTGACGCAGTAATTGGATAAATCAATTAATTTAATTCAGAAAAGGGCAGAAATTTGAATAAACTTTCGAAATTCATATGTAATTCATTTTAACTCTAAATGGGGCATATAATATATGAAACATTATGAGAAAAATGCAAGGATTAAGAATATGCACTTTGTTTTCATGTTTTCCCATTTTAAAATGGGGGTACAGAATCAAACATGTATATGAACCCTTTTAAATTCAAATATGGAATTTGAATTTGCAATTCTTTTGCAATACACTTCAATTAAATGGAATTGTCAACACATCAGTACCATGTACATCATGTTTTCACAACTTATCATGTGCTTGAGTATTGTATTGTATTGATTGTTCCTTTTTCGCATTCTTTGCTATCGGTAGAGCTGGAAACGGAAGTGAAGGTCATCCTTGAAGCAGAAGACCGGTAACCCGTGTATCGTTAGCAAGGCAAACAAACCCCACTGATCACGTCTATAAAATCCCACTTCCCTCTCAGTATCGCTTATGCATGTTTAGGAGATCACCTTGTTATCGATTCTACCGCATAGTTGGACCCATATCCGATGCATGACCTATCATCTTGTCACAGTAGTAAGCAAACCAGAATCCGAGCTGACATAGGAGTTGATTGATATCATGTGACCCCTGCAACTTTAAAAGCTTATTGCATGCCTAGAGTTTAAAATGAGGTTACTTTTATCTGTGAGTCGGAATGATAGTGATCGTGGTGTTGATAAAGGTGAAACTGTGTTGGTGAATCCACCCTAATACAAGGTGAACGATGAGAGGCTGTGTAGGAGTACACAGTGGGTTGTCTCGTTGAACACCGCCTTAAACCCCAGTTCTTGTGTGGTGATTCAAGACGAAGAGTACTACCACATGTTGGGCACATGGACCCCCGCTCAACCTACTAAGTCACCCCAGTTCAAGTCTAGGAGTCACTAGTTCGGGTTTTCCATTTGGAATATGCATAGAAAAAGAATGAATGAAACTTTGCATCATTTAGATATGTGGGTGGACCTGTGAGACAGTAAAACCATCTGCTAAGGTGGCGTCTTGGTCGCCTGCATCGTCTGAGTCCGTATCGTTGACCCGGCCGGACTCTTGAGCAGTGAGCAACTCAGATGGTTGATTCCTGGATTAGAATTGGCTGTGAGGTAAAAGTTGTGGAAATTATTCTCGCCGACACCCGCTTGAAGGGTGAAGAGATCCCGGCGGTAACTTATAGTTTCATGTGTGTAGCAGTACACCCCTGCAGGGTTACCAAAACTATTCGAATAGCCGCGTCCGAGGTAAGGGACTACTTGGAAAGTTGTGCTCGATAATTAGACAACTTCATTGGATACTTATAAAACTTGCCAAGATAAGTGTGAGTGCTCTGGCGTGCTTTATCTTGGGGAAGTAGATGAAGTATCCATAGTGGTGTATTGGTTGGAGACTTGGTAGTGGACTCGTGTACGCTTCTTACCTCAAGTCTGGTACTCGTAGTATAGGACTAGCCAAGTCAAAGCTGGCACTTCTGCATGTTGAAACCCCACCTCCCTTTACGTTGAAACTTGAGCATGAGTAGTATAGTTCTGATGTAAGTCTTGCTGAGTACGACTTTGTACTCACATTTGCTTATTCTATGTTTTAGATGAGAAAACAGACCCCGATGGAGTCACCTTCCTGAAGCTCGACGTGGACTAAGTTAGTATAGTTCCAGACATCAGTCTGGTCCCTCGTGGAAGGGCATGTATGTTGAACAAGGCTTCTCTAAGCCATTTTTTAATCTTTTCTGTACTCAGACCTAATTTTCTTCCGTTGTATGATGTAATGTTGATCACAACCATGTGGTCTTTGTTTGCTCTATGTGTAAGTCAATAAAGTAGGACTTTGTAGAGTTATGTGATGATACCTGCTGTTCATACTAGACATGTGTGTTGTGTGTATGATTATAACATGCATGTCTTAGTATGGGTTTTCAAGACCTTAGTTGTGATCTGGCTGGCGGTATTTTATACACCAAGTGTCCCTTAGATGTGCGCAGCTTGGGGCATCGCGATGCGATTGCTCGTGACTCTGTCACGTGCACACTTTGTTGTATGATCGAGCCCGCCCTAGACCCCGACTAAGTGATCGGGGTGGAGTCTGTTTATGTAAGAGTTAGGATTCAATCGCGAGTATGGTTGAGGCGACTTGTCTGTGAGTATGGGATTTCACCACCCATAAGCATTTAGACTTGTGAGCGGACGATGAGGACCCATCTCAGTTGATCATCCGGCCTGGATGGGATGCCCCTCACGTTCGATGCTTTCCGAGGGTGTTCTGTGCTTGGCCTTGTCTGCTTAGACAAGTGGGTACGGCTCTCGGCTCTCCATATGATTGCATCATGACTGGAATTACATACGCATATTCCGGGTCCCGACAATACCGGTAGAGGGATCATACCTTTGATCCTTCTTTGAGGAGCTTCTTCTTCTTATTCTGAGATCGTGATCGAGGGACTTGTTCGTGGGACGGATCAAGGAATTGTTCATGGGACAACTCGTGAGATCTACTTCAATGAGCTTCACCAACTCTTCTTCTGCTACATCCGTTGGTGAGCTTTGACCTAAACCTTGTATGGAATCTTCTTGGATGATCTTGGGTTCTAGCTTCGTAGGAACGATTTTTTTTGTTTTATACTATGTTTCCCAACAAACCCTGCAGGGGTGTACTGCTACACACACATGAACATCAGTTACCGCCAGGTCTCGTCACCATTCAAGGGGTGTTGGCGAGGATGCTCACCACAACTATTACCTCATAGCCGATCTAGTCCATGAAAGCCGCCTACCTTGGTTGCTTTCCACTATCGTGAACCCGGTCGGTTTACCGAAGTGGAACCAGACGATGTGTGCAGGTCCCCAAGCCGGTCTCTCACTTAGCAGGCTGTGCCACAAACCTACCAGAACTCTGAACTACTGCGACATCTGGACATCGACACGGGATGAGTTAATAGGTTGAGTGGGGTCAGTGAGCCTAATGCGTGGTTGTACTCTTTGTATTGGATCACCATACAAGAACTCGGAATTAGAGCAGTTTTCAACGAGAAAAACCACTGTGTACTGATGACCCTCAATTGTAGGGGATCGTTTGTAGCATTTTCGATAATTAAGAGTGTCGAACCCAACGAGGAGAAAAAGGTATTGGTTAGTGACTTTGGTAAAGAAATAGCTGTAGGAACTGAAAGATAACTTTTTAGGGGTTTTCTATATAAGTAACAAAAAGGTAAAAGAGAGAAAAGTAAAAGGCACTGAGGAGTAACAAGTAGCCCAATCATTTTGAGAAAAGGAGAGGCCTAGGAACTGAACTTATAAAGGCAAAAACGTTCTCGAGGACACACGGGAGAAATAGTCACGTGCTTTCGCCATATTCCGTATCGGTACTATGTGCTATGTTGATAAGTGTTGAGTGGGTGGATCTATGCTAGTGCACCCTCTAGACTAAGATAAGTGCACTCTTATGATTAAACACCTTGCAAGAATCCGCAAATACAAGATAATAATTAAGGCAAAAGGCTAACCATAGCAATACGATCGTTGATCCATTGTTCCCTTGTGCAAAATTGTGCGAACTTGGGTTTAGGTTTCTGTCACTCCGGCAACCCACCGTAAGCATTCTTATACACAATGCATTCCCCTAGGTCCTTAATAAGGAGAAGTGTTGAGTGTTCGACTCACACAACACCACTAGGAAAATAACAACACAACTTAAGTATCAAACAACACATATTACTCCAACAGAGTGACTACTCACAAGACATAAAAGAGATCATGAACAGAGGGTATAAGTAGATGATAAACAATCTGGACACAATGATATTTATCCAACAAAACTCTGCAGCATTCATCACACGATAGTAATCAACACTGGTAGAGTAGAGAGGATAGATAGTGCGGATTACAACACAAGCTGAACTTGTGAGGTGAGATTGGATGAAGGAGAAGATGGTGCTGATGTTGGGGATGATGTTGATGATGATCTCGATGATGCCCGTGGCGATGACGATGGCGACGATATCCCCTTCCGGGAGGTGTTCTCCCCGACGGAATCTGCCCGGCGGAGATGTCTTTTCTCCTCTGTTGGTTTCCTCCATGGAGCGGCGACGGAACTCACGAAAACTCTCCAATTTTAGGGTTTTTAGATGATGTGTGATATATAGGACAAAAGGGGGGAGCCGAGAGTGGACCCAGGGGTCCAGGCGCCCTCCCCGCACGACCAGGGTGGGGCCGCGCCAGGTGGCCGCCTGGGCACCCCGTGGCCCCCTCTGGCCCCTCTTTTTCATGTCTTCATCATCCTTCTGGAAAATACTCTCCGTCGATTTTCAGGTAATTTGGAGGTCTTCTCCTTCAGCAACTCAGCGTCCACTTTTTACCGCTGAATCCTGCGTCTGCTGCTTCGGCATCGGAAACTTGAAAACTGTGTAAAATAAGCCAAAACAACATAATAATAGCATCATATCATGAAATATATCAATGAATAAGAAAGAATTACTATATAAAATAGTGATGCATTTTGGACGTATCAACTCCCCCAAGCTTAGACCTCGCTTGTCCCCAAGCGAATACTGAGCTCGGTAAACCTGTCCACGAGTTTAGAGAGTGAAGTGTCGATAAGTAAAATACGGACAAGAAGCATCATGATCCTTTCACCAAACTGAAGCATCCTCAACAGCAACCTCAACTCATAAGGTCCTTATGAGAAAGTAACAACAATTATAATCAAAAGTAGGACTGAGAAAACTCATCAAATTATGGAAAACATATCCTTGGTCTAAGGATAACTAATATCTTTTACTTTTTCTCTTTCACTTTTTAATGAAGCAATTTGAAGATTTTGAAAGAACATGTTATTGTTCATGAAGTGCAAATGCTAACACAAAGGAAAATGTTTGCTTGGCAAAAGCTTTCGCAAACAACTTACTTACCAAAAGATAATGTCAACAACGATGTTGCATGGCAAAACTTAATGCAACATTATATGAATGAATCCTCATCAACATCAAGTGTCTGTTCTCTTTAAGAGAATACCGAGTGCAGCGAAGGAACTAATAGACTTCTCATTAATATTCCATCATAGATGACTCCACACTCACGGATACAAACTCTCCACAGTAGGAGTGATAGACCTCAATGCAAACACCTATTTCATATAATAACTTCCCTAGACATGATACGACTCTACTTGAATCTAGAAAACTAAGATAAAGATAAAGATACCAGGCACTCCCCCAAGCTTGGAACAAGCTGAGGGGATGCCATTACCCAAGGAGATTTACTCCTCATTCTTGTTGTTGTTGATTCTTAAAATCCCTGATGACACGGCGAAGGGTTCAATTTTATGATTCCAAGACTTCCACTTGTACTTTCAGTACACGGAAATCTTCAAAGAGTTGATTGGTAACGCGGTAAGCCTCGGAGATGGTGGAGATCATATGTTGATCTTCAAGTGAAGTGGGATGCCCTGAAAGGTTAAGAGAAAGATCATATTGAGGTTGGACAGATCCCACCATGATGGGATGCTTGGACCTCCTTGTTGTTGGGTAGTAATAATCTTGACTTCCTCTCTCACAGAGCACTCCATCTCCGCTTGCCTTGCAGCGATCTCTTCTTCCGTAGACCAATCAATGTACTTACCTTGGTTGAGATCCTGCTGTACTTGACGGAGACGTCGCCCCAAAAAGTCTTCTCCGCTCGAGCCACAGGAAGACATCTCTAGAAATAGCCTTTTATCCTGGCAGAAACAGCTTGAGAAGAAAACACACGAAATCGTGAGATATGGTGCCGGGACTATCCGGACAAATATATAGCAAAAATTTCTTCAGCAATAGGAAGGTAACGAGCCAAAGTGGAGTCGGAGACGGGATCCGGGGTGCCCAGGCGGCCACCCAGCGCGACCAGGAGGTACGCCGCGCCAGGGGGGGGGTGCCTGTGCCCCCTGGATCTCCTCTTCGGCTCCAATTAGGCTCTGAATTATCTATATTTTTCAAAAACTCATAATCTGGAACTTTTATGGAGGTTTCACGATGTTTCGTTATCGTAATACTTAACTTTTCTTATTCTGCTTCTGCTGGCGTCTGAAACGGGGCTGCAACATATTCTTCATGAGTTGTTGTGTGTATTATATTTACATCAACGTTGACGGGATCTCTCGCCATGTAATGCTTGAGTCTTTGCCCATTCACAACTTGGGGTTTGGTACCATCAAAACTGTTAATCTTGATTGCACCAGAGCGGTATACTTCTTCAATATGAAATGGTCCTTCCCATCTGGAAAGTAGTTTACCTGGAGAAAACCTGAAACGGGATCTAAACTATAGAACTTTATCACCAACATTAAATTCACGTTTCAGAATCCTTCCATCATGCTACTTCTTTACCTTTTCCTTGAACATTTTAGCACTCTCGTAAGCTTCACTTCTCCACTCATCTAGAGAAGTCAAGTTCATGAGGCGCTTTTCACCGGCTAACTTTGGGTCATCATTAAGCTCTCTAATAGCCCAGAAAGCTTTATGTTCTAATTCTAATGGCAAATGGCAAGCCTTGCCATATACCATCTTTTACGGAGACATGCCCATGGGGTTTGTTAAGCAGTTATGTACGCCCACAAAGCATATCCTAACTTATTTGACCCGTCCTTTCTAGAACCGTTAACTGTCTTTTTGTAAGATTAGCTTGATCTCTCTATTGGTTAGCTCAACTTGCCCACTAGTTTGAGGATGGTACGGTGAAGCAATTCTATGATTGACATCGTATTTGGCTAAAGCTTTTCTAAAAGCTCCGTGCGTGAAGTGTGATCCTCCATCGGTCATAAGATACCTAGCTACACCAAACCTAGGGAAAATTACATCTTTGAGCATTTTCAAAGATGTTTTGTGATCATCACTCTCAGTGGGAATTTCTTCAACCCACTTGGTCACATAATCAACAGCTACTAAAATGTGAGTTTACTTGTGTGAAAAGGGAGAAGGACCCATAAAATCAAAACCCCAGCAATCAAAAGGCTCAATCACTAGTGAGTAATTCATAGGAATCTCATTCCTCCTACTAATATTACCAACTCTCTGACACTTATCACAAGATTAAAGAGAGTAGGCCAATAAAAACCTGATTGGAGAACCTTATGTGCGGTCCTCTCACCGGCGTGATGTCCTCAACAGGGACTATCGTGACATTGTCTAAGAATGTCCTTCTGCTCGTGTTCCGGTATGCATCTTCTCACGATCCTGTCTGAACCTTCCTTGAAAAGATGAGGGTCATCCCAAAAGTAGTGACTGAAATCATGGAAGAACTTCTTCCTTTCCTGAAATGTTAAACCTGGAGGCAAATACTTTGCAACGATAAAATTAGCATAATCTGCAAACCAAGGGTCGGAAAGAGATTGTACTTTTACAACGACAAGTTGTTCATCTGGAAAACTGTCGTTGACTGGGATGGGGTCATGGGGTATATCTTCCATTCTTGAAAGATTGCCTGCCATAGGATTGTCTGCTACCTTTCTATCAACAATCTGTAAATAAAATTCTTGAAGAAGGAGTACCCACCTAATGATTCGTGGTTTGGCATCCTTCTTCGCCATAAGGTACTTAAGAGCAGCATGGTCAGTATGAATAATAACTTTTGAATCAACAATGTAAGGCCTAAATTTATCACAAGCAAATACTACTGCTAAGAATTCCTTCTCAGTAGTAGTATAATTCCTCTGAGCACTATCAAGGGTTTTACTAGCATAATGTATAACATTCAACTTCTTATCAACCCTTTCTCCTAAAACAGATCCAACAGCAAAATCACTAGCATCACACATAATTTCAAAGGGAAATTTCCAGTCAGGTGGTTGTACTATAGGAGCGGTTATCAAAGCTTTCTTAAGAACTTCGAAAGCCTCCTTACAATCTTCATCGAATACAAAAGGAACATCCTTCTGGAGAATATTTTTTTTGAAGCTTTTATGACAGTGAGGAAACACCCCACTGCCTTTGTATTAACCTGAACTATGCACAAGATTTACATTGGAAAGGGGGGAGGGGAGGGGGATGAGGGGGGGGGGTTGTAACTTAGAACTAAAAGACAATCAAGAAAGAGAGAGTACAATGTTAGAGATAAAGGAATCTAACCCACTCTTATTCCTATGCTTGAGCATCTCAAAGTCTGTTTTGAATCTAGAGGCCCACGAATCCACCGAAGGGGGGACACCTCTAAAATGCTTATTGTTCCGTTCTTTCCACAGACTCCATGTTTCCACCAGGAAGACCTCCATAAACATAGGTTTAGACCACCTCACTTCGCCACTGTGCATCTTGACTAGCCTATCCCCCATGTCAGGCCAAGAAAGACCAAGCTTAGCCCAACAAGCCCGGCTGAAGGGGCAGCAAAGAACAAGTGCTCGACCGTCTCCTCAGGGGCAGCATCGCACAAAAGGCACCCATAATAATCCTCAGCAAGGGTGAAGTGTCTGCGCCTAATAATGTTGCGGGTCTTTAGACGATTAGTCAGGAGAAGCCACGCAAAAACTTTCCATTTGTTCGTGCAACTTGACTTCCAGATCCGGCAAAAAGCATCATCCACCTCCACCTCCCTGAAACAGTGAAGATAAAATTGCCTAGAAGAAAACGCCTTGTTGTTCCAGATGGGAACCCACTCATCAACAGCCCCAGGTTCAAGAATCACCTCAGAAACAATCAGCTGCAGATCACGTAGATCCTCCCTGGCCTGCGGGGAGACATGCAAATAGAAATTTTCACCCAAAGTAGCCGCAGTAAGCAGGCCATGGACAGACACATCCTCATTGTTGGCGAATGAAAAGATCCTGGGGTGGCTATCAGAGAGAATGGTGCTGGTACAAGGGTCTTTCCAGAACAAATCCGTAGACCCATCCCCAATCTAGGCCCGAGAGACAGCACGATAGACGGGGGTCAACTGCACTACCTCACGCCACCAGAAAGAACCGCAGGGGTCGGCTGCATGGGGGATTTTACCTACATAGTAGGATTACCATACGAGTTCCACCCAGGTTATATCATGACGGTTGTAGAACTTATGTAACTGTTTCAGCAAGAGGCCTTGGTTTTGCAGCCTAAGATCAATCACTCCAAGCCCTCCTTTTGATTTAGGTCTGCAGACTAGTGACCAAGCAGCGGGCGAACTCATTTTAGTGTTGCCTTGGTCATCTTTCTTACTCCACAAGCAACGTCTTCTCAGCTTATCCAGATGCTCAACGACCTTTGTGGGTAGTTTAACCGAGCACATCGCATAAATGGCGAGGGAGGTGATGACTGAGTTCACCAACGTCAGCTTGGAGCCATAATCTAGCAGTGACGCTGCTGTGGACAATTTACTTTCCACCGAGGAGACGAAAGGAAAGAGATCAGTAACCGAGGGCTTCGTAGTCCCCATGGGGAGCCCTAGATAGGTGAATGGCAATGTACCCACTTTACATCCAAGGACAGCAGCCAAGGAACTGGTAAGATCAGGCGATGTGTTAATAGGCACCAGTGTAGATTTTAGAAAGTTGATTCGCAAGCCAACCGAGTCAGCATAATCTTTAAGGATCGTCTTTATTTTCAACACTTGATCTACTTCAGCCGGCATGAACAAAACCGTATCGTCCGCATACTGGGCGACGGGGTAGTCCACATCCGCGTTCGGGATGGGTAGTGCAATCGCTCCTCTACGGAATTCATCATTGATGGCAGATTGAAGCAAGTTCGCCGCCAACACAAAAATTAGCGGCGAGAGCGGGTCACCCTGTCTAACCCCACGCTTGCACTCAAACTGTCGCACTGGAGTGCCATTCAAAAGCACGGCAGATTTGGCCGAGGAGAAAAGGTAGCTAATCCACCCTAACCACCTATGCTCAAAGCCCATGTGCTTCATAATGTCCATCATCGCAAGTGCTCAATCGTATCAAACGCTTTGGAAAAATCCAATTTAAGAACCACCACACTCCGGCCCGAGGATTGACATTGATGTAAGTATTCAAACGCCCATGCGAGACAATCTTGGATGGAGCGCCCTCGCAGAAACCCATACTGGGTTCGCTGGATGATCTTGAGGATTAGGCGCTGAAGCCGATTAGCCAAAATTTTCGTGATGAGTTTAAGACAACAGTTCAGAAGGGTAATCGGTCTGTAATCATTAGACGTCTCGGGTGATTGAATTTTCGGAATCAAAGTGATGAGACCGGTGTTCAGACTCTCGATGTTCAGACCTCCTTCATAAAAAATAAAGCAGAACTGGTAGAAGTCTTCCTTGATCAAGTGTCAGCAAGATTTTAGAAACCCAGCCCCAAACCCATCCGGACCAGGAGCCCGGTCTGAGGGCATCTTTTTAACAACATCATCTATCTCCTCCCTGGTGAACGGCACAGAAAGAGAGTCCAGCCCCTCGACTTTTCTGATAATCTCTAACAAAGCGAACTTCATATTCACCGGGCTAGAGTGGCCAAGACGATCTTTATAAGCATGAAACAAAACTGCCTCTTTGGCGACATGATCCGTGACAACCATATCATTAGCCAAACGAAGAGTAGCAATGGAGTTACGTCTGTATCTTTCAGTCGCAACTCGGTGGAAAATTTTTGTATTATCGTCTCCAAACTTGAAGTAACGAACCGAGCATCGTTTCTTCCAGTATAATCTCTTGGACTCCAACAGATCCATTAGTTGCTTCTTCAAAATTCCTCTAAAATTCATTTCTGGAAAAGAAAGAGGACGGCGATCCTCGAGGGCATCAACATCACTTAAAGTCTGGTTTGAGTTATCTATCAAGACATTAATGCGGGATAGGCTCTTACTCCAGCGCATAAGTTCATAACGGAGACACTTCAATTTCTTGCACAACAAAGCTGCCGAGTTAGGGGCATAGTGTGGCCTACCCCACACCGACTGAACAATCTCAAAGATTTCAGGACTAGAAACTCAAAAGTCCTCGAAGCGAAAGAGAGAAGGTTTGGGGATATGCGTTTGAATGCTGACATAACACGGGGAGTGGTCTGAGATAGGTTTCCCAAGCGGCATTACCACAGTGTTGGGGTATTTAGCTGCCGAATTAAGCGTGGTAAAATGCCAATCGAGCTGTTCAAGAAGCGGGTCCTGTTGCATGTTACTCCACGTGAACGAGCGCCCTTTTATTGGAAGTTCAACAAGAGATTGCGCCCTTATGAAATCATTGAAAGTGAGCATGTCCGCAGGATTCCCACCCCCTCTATTACGGTTGTGAGGGGATCCGATATAGTTAAAATCGCCTACCAACAGCCAATCTTCCCCCCTAGGGATATCAAGATCAAATATCCATGCGGTATAGATGGCTCGGGCCTCGCCAGCGCACGGGCCATATATATTGACAAGAGTCCACAGATCTCCAGACTGGGTAGACTTGAAACGAACCCCGAGCGCAAAAGATTCGGCAAACATGAGAGAGCCAGAGAAAACCGAACTGGCCCAAACAACACAAAGACCACCGGAATTTCCCAAAAACGGAACGAATTCAAACATGTCAAATTTGTTAGGGCAACACAGTTTGATAAAGTTTAGATCAATATATTCTCGCTTAATTTCTTGTAAACAAAGTATTGAGCAACCACTAGTATCGATAGCATTACAAAGTGCTAGCTGCTTGTCGTTGGAATTAATCCCACGTATATTCCAATATAAGACATTCCAGCATTTATTCCTAGGCATCGAAAGGGAAATAAACGAGGAAAGTGAAAAGGGATTTAAGCAGGGGGTTTGGGGCGCCCTGCAAGCAGCTTTTCAGCACTAAGTTCATCAAGAGGGATCCCATAGACTTGGGACCCGATCTTCTGCAGCGTGCGGATTGGATTATGGGGTGGCCGAGCATGATCATCCCCGTGAGACACCACAACATTAAGACCCATAGACGGTGGCAGAGTGGCAGAGCTGGAGGCCATGGTCGGAGCCTTCCTTGCTTTCACCTTAGAGATCCCCTTCCTGGCATCTGAAACAGTTGGAGCCTTGAAACCATCATAGCGCGTGGTACGGGAACTTCTACGCAGTTGAGTAGTGACAATCGCTTCACTTTCATTGGAGATCATTTGGCTGATCAGACTCCCTCCATTCAACTCCACCTGATTAGCGGGATGGAGAGGGACCAGCGACTCGGCTTCAGAAGCACCATCAGAGAGCTCCAGGAGCTCCGACATTGGCCGCACTAGGTTGTCTCTTGGTTCATCGATCGGGTACATAGTGCTAGAGAAAGGAGCCCAAACATCTAGAGGAATGTGAATCAAATCCACGATGGAGGGCCTAAGCAGCAAGCGAAGGTCAGCTGAGAAGGGGCTAGATGTGATCGTATGATAGTACGCATACATAAACCCCGAGAAAATCTGCAGTAAGTTGAGTGGCAGGAAAGCATTAGCAAAATCCACATGATGGGTGATCCTTTTTTGATAGTGGACCACTGCCAAGAACCAGAGCAGCAGCAGAATGTCAGTGTCCTAAAAAAGGTCCACATAATGATTGATTCCATCAGCTCTGACGAAGCACGGTCCCTCACCAGCCAAACCGTGCACCAAACTATCCGTAGCCATCTCAACCTCAGACTCCGAGTAGACCGACCATTCACTCGCCGGGTCATCAGATATGTTGTACTCCGGCTCCACGCCATCCATCAAAGACGGGCCATCATATTCCAGAACCACACGCAAGCTAACACCGGTATAAGGAGGGGATACAACTGGCCACACACCCCAACCATCACCTTGGTCATCTTGATGTAAATCCACATGCGGATTCCAGGCCTCATTGATCTGCTGTTGATGCAACTCTTGTTGATCAAGCAGCCATTGTTGAGCCGCCGAGAGATACAGGAGCTCAAGAGGGTGTGGTGAGGCATTCATCGGTGGGAGAGGATCCTCGTTGCGTGCTAACCCAGGGATCACATGTCGCCCATTAAGTATATAGACCGGGAGCGTCCAGGAGCGTCCCATACTAGGCAGAGAGCCCACCCGTATGACAACTAGACTGTGTGGAACTTGCGCTAGGTCACTGATGAGGATGCGAATAAGCACACGTTCTTTGTTGTGGCCTGGGCAATGCCAAAGATCCAACTTTGCGAAGAATGACACATCTTTGCTGATGTAGTGATCAGTCTGGTAGTCCATTGGAAAAGCAAGAAGTAGCACCCAGGCAGAGTATGCGAAAGGGCAGAGACGCATGTTTGGACCTTCATCATGGGGAACGAAGGAGAAGAGCACATCCTCACCCCAGGGCTCAAGCTGATGAGGGCTCTCTCTAATATACTGATCCCGCAGCATCACATCAGCAAAGGCCACCATGCCAACACCCAACGGGTAGACAAAAGAGTCCGGAACCTCCAAGCGAAATTCCTCACGCATGATGCGCACCACATCATCCAGGACAATTTGTTTAAGATGATCAGGCATCTCAGGTCGCACTGTCACCAAGGCATACCTCTGATGTGATAGCGGAGGGTTGTCGACGACGATCATATTGCGAACAAGTCTATCATTAGGGCCACACTCAAGCTCAGCGCCAACCGGGAGGAACTGTAAAGGTCTCGCAGGAAAATTCGCCATGGTCAAGGAGCTGGGTGGTCTCAACTCCGGTTCCGCTACCTGGGTTTTGTTAGCAGGAGGTGCTTTACGAGGAAAACAATCTTGATTAAGGCCAGTATTTGATGTGATCGCAGCAGGATCCAACTTTGATTGCCCTTTGGGACACCATACCATACCAAGACAGTTAGTTTGTGATCGCATGCTGTTTTTTTTGTGATCGCATGCTGTTTGTTTGGGATCGCATGCGTCTTGATCGCCTGCCAGAGACCAGTAAAGAATCAACCAAATTTGTTTCCAGTTTATTCTTGACCTTGACTTTCCAAAACCAGGAACTTGACCGAGGGAGCCCACACATGTTCATGCGGTGGCCCAAAAAGTGACAGTCAGGACATTTGACATGAGCTGGACAGTTGTACTCCTCGTGAGAGGAACTATAGCTGATAAAACACTCAATCTTGGGCGAATCGCTGCTGTGTAAAGTACGGTCACACCAACACGCGCGTTTGAAATTGCCACACCCAGCACAATGTGTAGCATCGCAGTGTACCCCTGAGTGTTTCGGGTCATCACAACGCATACAACGACCTAGCATATGATAAATGGAATCATTGGAGGGAATGGAGAGGCAATTAAGGGTTTGACAGATATCTTCATCCGAGTAATCAGCCTGACGCTAATCAATGATTCTTTCCAAGTCGAGGCGATTATGAGCCCAGTCAATAATCCTCCGAAAATTAGCACCAGTAAAAGTGGTTTTTGGAGCCCGGTTGATCTGCAGATTATCAAAGGAGCCAAAGCGAATAACCTGTGAGAGATCGGGTAGAGGGAAACTTCCTTCCTGCCCGCAATTAATCAGGCAATCCTGAGAGTTAATGCCCGACATGAGCTGGACAGTTGTACTCCTCGTGAGAGGAACTACAACTGATAAAACACTCAATCTTGGGCGAATCGCTGCTGTGTAAAGTACGGTCACACCAACACGCGCGTTTGAAATTGCCACACCCAGCACAATGTGTAGCATCGCAGTGTACCCCTGAGTGTTTCGGGTCATCACAACGCATACAACGACCTAGCATATGATAAATGGAATCATTGGAGGGAATGGAGAGGCAATTAAGGGTTTGACAGATATCTTCATCCGAGTAATCAGCCTGACGCTAATCAATGATTCTTTCCAAGTCGAGGCGATTATGAGCCCAGTCAATAATCCTCCGAAAATTAGCACCAGTAAAAGTGGTTTTTGGAGCCCGGTTGATCTGCAGATTATCAAAGGAGCCAAAGCGAATAACCTGTGAGAGATCGGGTAGAGGGAAACTTCCTTCCTGCCCGCAATTAATCAGGCAATCCTGAGAGTTAATGCCCGACACAGAGATTCTTTTGTCATTAGGAGCACCAGCATTAGCGGGAGCATTAAATCCAGATACCAGATTGGGAGAAACATCCCTAAAATTCGATCGCAGTTTGAAATCCACTGCCGGGGTGTTCCTTCGAGAATGAACAGGGGGAACCAACCCAAACTTTGAAAGAGAGGTATAGGATTCATGAGCGATCTGACCATCACGCAAAGAATTTAACCATGCTGATTTCACAGCAGTGCTCTGACATGCAGAAATCTCTGGGATAATTTGATCAGCATGCCAACCTTGAACCAGAACAATAGTCTCCCACCGGAACAGGCTAAAATGGCAAATGAAGTCAGGCCAAATACAATCCTTCAAACGATAGATGAAATGGCCAACCCGATTGGAAGCAACCGAGAAACGGAATCGGCGATCACTGAGTTTGAACACGCGAAACCCCGAACAAACACCACCAATACAACTCTGAAGAGACAGACCAACTGATTCCTCATTGAGTGTGAACAAGGCCGAAGAGAAAACCACCACCAAGAAGAACTCACGGGAATTGGGAGATGGGGAGAAGTGCACCGTAGAGTGGATTCGTTGACGCACCTGAGCCTCGACCGCAAGGCCGGGGGAGAAATCCAAATGGAGAAGACCCTCCATGGATGATCAGAGTAGAGATCCACCATGGGTGCCATGGGAGGGGTACGAGGACATTTTGGGGTTTCTTCGAACCATAAGTGCAGTTTCTTGTTTTTCTGGAGAATATTAGTGAGGGGTCTCGAGGTATTAGAAAAGTGTTTGATAAATCTTCTATAGAAACCAACATGACCGAGAAAACTATGAATAACCTTTAATGTCCCTTGGATAGGGCATCCTTTCAATAGCTTCAATCTTCGCCTTGTCCACTCCAATTACCCTCTCGGAAATCTTGTGACCAAGCACGATCCCTTCGTTAACCATGAAGTGGCATTTTTCCCAATTTAAAACTAAGTTTGTATCCTCGCATCTCTGCAAAACTTTATTAAGATTGTGGAGACAGTGGTCAAAGGAAGTTCCATAGATGGAGAAATCGTCCATGAAGACTTCCACAATCTCCTCACAGAAACCATGAAAAATAGCAGACATACATCTCTGAAAAGTAGCAGGTGCATTGCATAAACAAAAAGGCATACGACAGTAAGAATAAGTACCGTAGGGACACGTGAAAGTGGTCTTCTCTTGATCGGCAGTGTTGACATGAATTTGAGAGAAGCCAGAGTACCCATCAATATAGCAAAAGTGGGTGTTTTTAGACAACCTCTCTAGCATCTGATCAATAAAGGGTAGCAGGTAGTGGTCCTTCCTGGTTGCCTTGTTCAACTTCCTGTAATCAATACACATTCTATATCCAATGAAAACTCTTTAAGGTAATCAAGGGTATAGCCCATGGCACCACGGTGTCTGCGAAGTGTCTCCAATAGTCACTCTTCTTCAAATCCTGAAAGGTTAGCATTGATAATAACAAGATATATTTTCTTTTCATCTAAATAGGCATACTTGAGCGTATCGGGAAGTGGTTTAAGGTCAAACATTGGGGTCTTGTTTTTGTTGTGCTAGGATCCCCAAAGGCTGAACTGGAAGGTTGTGCTTCAGGATAGCAGCTTGTCTTGCAAATACTTCGTCTAACTCATTTCTTTCCTGCATGTGCATATCATTCTCGTGGTCTTCCATATATTGCTGCAAAGGATCATTAGGAGGAATAGCAATAGAAGCAATATTTTCAATAATTTTATCATCACTAGGTAAATCAATACCATGAGTTTGCTTGGAAAATGTAGAAAAGTTAAATTCATATGGCTCCCCATTGAACACAACAGAAACTTTACCTTTTTACAATCTATAATAGCACCACAAGTGCTGAGGAAAGGTCTTCCAAAGATAATAGGGCAAAAACTATTTTGCACTGAACCAAGTACGAGAAAGTCGGTAGGATATTTTACCTTTCCACATAGGACTTCAACATCTCTCACAATTCCAATGGGGGAAGATAGTTTCTTTGTTTGCTAGATAAATAGTAGCATCGATCTCTTCAAGTTCACAGGGTGAAATCTCACCCATGACCTCCTGATAGAGTGAATAAGGAATAGCGCTAGCACTGGATCCCAGATCGCAAAGCCCGAAATAGTTGTGATCTCCTATTTTGACAGATAAAACTGGTGTACCTGAAATTGGGCTCTTATTCTTGGCTGTGACAATGTTAGTTTAAACAACAGAGAAATTTATCTTGGAATCTGAAACATCATTGGTAACTAAATCTTTAACCATCGCAACTTGAGGATCGACCTTGATCAGGTCCTCAGGCTCGTCAGTTCTTCTCCCACTTGATCAAGTCCTCATGCCTGTCACAAAAGATTGCTCTCTCATCCTTGTAGGAAAAGGGTTTTTTTTCATAAAAATCTGCAGGCAGAATAGGGTCAGCAACATGAATATCAACAGGTAATTCTTTAAAGGGTTTATGATACTGATCCTCCTCCTTCTTAGAAGAGTCAATGTGAGAGGATAATTTCTTACAAAAATCAATCATAAGCTGGGAATCAAGACCAATGTTAGAACAAAAGGTATTAAAATAATCAGTTTTCACATAACTCTCAATGTAATCATGCTCATAATTTATAGCAGGTTCAATACCTTTATCGATTTCCCAATATTAAGTATTCTTCTGGATCCTCTCGATGAGATCCCACCTTTCTTCGACGCTCCTTGTTTGGAATACCCCGCTAGAGGAGGCATCCAACATCTCCTTATCCAGACGAGAAAGCCTGGCATACAAATTTGTAATTATAATATCTTTGGGGAATTCATGGATAGGACATTTGAACATTAGGGATTTAAGTCTCCCCCAAGCTTGAGCGATGCTCTCTCCGTTGCGAGACCAAAAGTTATAGATGTAATTCCTGTCTCGATGAATTTCATGAAGAGGGTAAAACTTTGTATAAAAGAGAGACATAAGCTCCTCCCAATTAAGTAGATGTGAGTTCTCGAGGAGCTTATACCAATCTGAAGCTTTACCTATAAGTGATATAGAGAACAATTTCTTCATGATGAACTCTAGTGACACACCTGCAAACTTAAATAATGAACATAGTTGTGTTAAATATAGTAAGTGTTCACCTGGATATTTGTCTCCTGCATAACGATTAGCTAAGACATAATTGATAATACCAGACGGTATTTTATAAGGCACAATTTCAGTAAGGGTAGGAGTGACCACCACAGTTATGGGACGTTTCCCCATAAACAACGATAAAAGAGTAGAGGTGTCCATAAGGATAAAAGGAGCAACTGCCAAATAAAAACAGAAATACAAAAACTTCTTACTAGCTTCAATTACTAATAGCGCTACGCTCCTCTGCAACGGCGCCAGAAAACAGTACTTGATGACCCTCAACTCTAGGGGATCGTTTGTAGCGTTTTCGATAAACAAGAGTGTCGAACCCAACCAGGAGCAGAAGGTATTAGTAAGTGACTTTGGTAAAGAAATAGCCGCAGGAACTGAAAGATAACTTTCTAGGGGTTTTCCATATAAGCAACGAAAAGGTAAAAGCGAGCAAAGTAAAAGGCATCGAGGAGTAACAAGTGGCCAAATACTTTTGAGAAAAGGAGAGGCCTAGCAACTGAACTTATAAAGGCTAAAACGTTCTTGAGGACACACGGGAGAAATAGTCACGTGCTTTCGCCATATTCCGTATCGGTACTATGTGCTATGTTGATAAGAGTTGAGTGGGTGGATCTATGATAGTGCACCCTCTAGACTAAGATAAGTGCACTCTTATGATTAAACACCTTGCAAGAATCTGCAAATACAAGATAGTAATTAAGGAAGAAGCCTAACCATAGCAATACGATCGTTGATCCATTGTTCCCTTGTGCAAAAGCATGCGAACTGGGTTTTAGGTTTCTGTCACTCAGGCAACCCACCGTAAACATTCTTTATACAAAATGCATTCCCCTAGGTCCTTAATAAGGCGAAGTGTTGAGTGTTTGACTCACAGAATACCACTAGGAAAATAACAACACAACTTAAGTATCAAACAACACATATTACTTCAACATCATATGACTACTAGCAACCAGACTTCTCCCATGTACTCAAGAACTAAAGTGACTACTCACAATACATAAAAGAGATCATGATCAGAGGGGATAAATAGATGATAAAAAATCTGGAAACAATGATATTTCTCCAACAAAACTCAATAGCATTCATCCCACGATAGTAATCAACACCGGTAGAGTAGAGAGGATAGATAGTATGGATTACAACACAAGTTGAACTTGTGAGGTGAGATTGGATGAAGGTGAAGATGGTGCTGATGTTGGGGATGATGTTGATGATGATCTCGATGACGCCCGTGATGATGGTGATGACGATGGCGATGATCTCCCCTTCCTGGAGGTGTTCTCTCTGGAAAAATCTGCCCGCCGGAGATGTCTTTTCTCCTCTGTTGGTTTCCTCCACGGAGCAGTGATGGAACTTGCAAAAACTCTCCTCTTTTAGGGTTTTCTGATGATGTGTGATATATAGGCCAAAGGGGGAGTCGGGAGTGGCCCCAGGGGTCCAGGCGCCCTCCCCGCGCGACCATGGTGGGGGCCGCGCCAGGTGGCCGCCTGGGCACCCCGTGGCCCCCTCTGGCCCCTCTTTTGCGTGTCTTCATCATCCTTCTGGAAAATACCCTCAGTGGATTTTTAGGTAATTTGGAGGTCTTCTCCTTCAGCAACTCAGCGTCCACCTTTTACCGCTCAATCCTGCGTCTGCTGCTTCGGCATCGGAAAGTTGCAAACTGTGTAAATTAAGCCAAAAAAAACATAAGAATAGCATCATATCATTAAATATATCAATGAATAAGAAAGAATTACTATATAAAATATTGATGCATTTTGGACGTATCATGTACTCCTACACAGCCTCTCATCGTTCACCTTGTTTTGGTCAGGTTCACCAACAAATTTCCACCATCATCATCATGATCACTACCATCCCGACTCACATAACAGTATCAACATTGTATCACTCTAAGCATTCAATAAGCAGTAACATTTGCAGGGGCCACATGATATCAATCAAGTCCTACATCTACTAGGATTGTGGTTTGCTTACTACTGTGACAAAATGATAGGTCATGAGAAGGAATGGGTTCAACTATGCGGTAGAAACATATCATGGTAATCATCCTAAACCATCCATAAGAGAGACTGAGAGGGAAGTGGGATTTTATCGACATGATCAATGAGGTTTGCTTGCCTTGTTGACGAGGATTGTACGGGGTATGTTCAACGGAGGGGATGATCTCGGACTCCGGCTCCACTTCTATCCGAGCAAACAATGCTAACAAAGTGATCAAGATAATGTACAATGCACAAGCACATGATCAATTGTATAATGTGATGTTAATGGTACTGATGTGTTGAGCATTTTATTTAAAAGAAGTGAAATGCAAAAGAATTTGCAAAATAACTCCAAATTTGAATTCAAAATCGACCCATATGCACATATGCCGTTGTTCACCCATTTTAAAATGGTCAAACATGAAAACAAAGTGCATATATTCAGAATCCTTGCATTTTTTTGATAATTTTTCATATATTATATGTCCAATTTGGAGTTAAAATGAATTATTTATTGAATTTCAAAGTTTAAAGTATTTTCTGGAATTTCTTGATTATTCTTTAAATAGAAATTCAATTTACTACGTCACTGTTGCGTCAGGAAGACTTGGGGGGGGGTTCTGACTTGTGGGGCCAGCATGTCAATGGCTCTGGGTTAAAACCCGGTTTAATTTAATTAAGCAGAGAGGATTAGGGGGGCTGGGCCCCACTATCAGTGTCTCTAAGGGGGGATTAGGGGTGGGTTAGGCCCTAATGACCGGGGCCACGTCACCGCGCCGGCGGTTAGCCGCCGGTGATGTAACTTCCCAAAATTCTCCGAAAAAATTCTCCGAATTAAATAGATGATGATTGTTTGCTTGATGTGTTTGATTTTCTCTGGGATTTCAAACTTTTGTAGTTTATTGATTATTAAAAAGAGAGGGAATAAAAGGACTTTCCCTAATATTCATAGTTGGTGTTTTGGAATTTATTATTTTAAAAAAAAATCAAAAAAAAAATGAGAGAATGTAGGATGACTCCTTCACCATATTAAAAGGTTGAAAAATGTTTTAAATCATTATTGGAATTCTTTTGAATATTCAAAACATTTTTCAACTCGAGGAAATTCATTTGAGAGGATATAAAATGACTTATCACCTTTTAATAATGTTGGACAATATTTAGAGTATTACTTTAAAGTTTTTAAAAATTTATTTTGAGTATTATAAATAACTCTAAAATTATTTTAGGGATTTTATAATGCTAAGCGAGTTTTTATTTCATTGAAATGATTTATTAAATATTTTAAAAGGGTTGAAAAATTATTCCAATGGGATATTTTTATTTTACCAAATTATTTATTGGTGTAATAATTTTAAAATTTATATTTTATTATTTAGAAATGGTTTGTCAATGCTTTTGACCAAATAAAAATATTTTTAATAATTTATCAGACTTTATTTGATTTATGAAAAGTATTTTATATTTAAATAAAGTATTTAGAAAATGTTTTTATTTTTATTTTACTTTTTGGAAAATGTATTCATTAAATAAATTTCTTAGTATTATTTGATGAATTTAAAAATTTATTTCATATTTTTCTGATGAGTATTTATTTTTCTACAATTGTTTGAAGTTTCGGTTTTTAAAGAAAAAGAAAATGCGTACCGAGCCGGCCCAATTTGAGCCCGAGACGGATTTCAAAAACAAAATGTTTTTTTTGGGCTATATAAGATTTTGAAATTTTTCTTTGCGGTTTCCGTGGTTTCCGTTCCGCCGACGGCCCGATTTCCGTGCGGCGAACCTCGATTTCCGTGCCGGCGAACCTCGGTTTCGTGCCGCCGAACCTCGTCATCGGTACGTCAACAAGTTTGTCCTGTAGTGAAAAGGATCTGTCTGCGACGAAAACTTTTATTTTATTCACGAATAGGCTCTTTTTCACAGTTTGCACCCTATAATCTCAGTAGCCGTATCTTTTAAACCGTGTATCGGAATTAGGTGAAACTTTTTCCTACGCGCTCGTGTTGTTCTTTACTTTAGCATGGTATAAACTTTGCACACCTTTGCACACTTTTGCATTTGAATTTATTTCAAATTCAAAATTCAAATCCCGGAGGCCATATCTTGTAAACCGTTGATCCAAATCGAGTGATTCTTTTTGCGTTGGATCACTCAATCCATGTACTTTCTGTCTATACCATGTGTACACAAAAATTCAAATGTTTCTTGATCTTTTTAATTTCAAATTCAGTACAAATTTGAACTTGCTATGACATGCGTTGTAGTATTCCGTTTCACGTGATTCTTTTTGCATATTGGATCATATGAGACATCCTATTAGCAATATCCAAACACCATTCATATTGCTATGATCTTTACCTTGATTTCATAATGCCTTGATCATACTCTTGTATCGACAGTTCTTTATCTGTTGACTCTCTCGAGTTCACGTTCCACCGACCACCTTCGAGCACATCGACACCTTTGCACTTCAAAGCCCTTTTGTTTTGTTTCAAAAACCTTTGTGATTGTTTTGCTGATCTTTTTTTTGTTTTGTTGTGATGTGATTTCTTATTCGAGTTCAATCGTTTGCGATAGATTTTGCTCGGAGTGCGATGAGTAGAGTTGACTGGACCGTGAGAGCGAAGAACTTCACCGAATGGAAAAGGCAAGTTACACTTTGACCATACCTCTGTTGGAAATATGCCCTAGAGGCAATAATAAAATGTTATTATATATATTTCCACGTTCGTAATTAATGTTTATATTTCTGTGCTATAATTGCAATGACCCTGACTATGAGATTCAGAAGAAAACTCACTTGCATGTGTGGAAATGTAAACACCAAGAGTTCCTGGTTTAGCCTCTAAGACCAGCTCATGTGCTAACTGATGATTACGTTTTCTTAATCATGGACATTGTTCTTGTAACAAGGATGTCAGTAGCAATGGGAACATATTGTTAGCAGAACAATGATGTTGAACCGACCCCAGTATTGAATGATATACTTAGAGATCACATCGTAACTACGTTATAAGTCATATCATGAATTATTATCATATACGTAATTCCTTAGACCATGAGAGTATCGAGTTGCTTCACACAGGAAGACATGCTTTGGTTCTTAGATGAATCCTCCCGTAAATGGGAAGTAGTAAAATAAGTTCTGGGTATGTCAGATGGTGTGGCTAGTGACTGTGATAGTTCAAGAATGGGATTTGCTCCTTCACGATGAAGAGATATTGACTTTGGGCCCACTCGGTATGACGATATCCATTATAGTCTGGCCAGACGCATTGTGATTCAGTCACGGGGATACCGGAATACGATAACGAGAAAATGGACAAACGAGCAAAGAGGATAACGAGTGGCTTGTGTTCAAGAAGTTGTTACACATGGGTGCCAAACATCTCTCCTCTAACTTTGTCATATATCACGAAGCAAAGGGAATGGTACATGAATAAACATAATGGTTCACTCAAAGTTTCTTCGTGTATGTGCGGGAGTCAACATGGGTGTCCATGGCTCCGCTGTTGATTATTGGCTATTGAAAAAAGGCTGTTGACCTATGTCCGGAAGATGTTCTGAGTCATGTCCGCATTATACCGAACCTATTGGGTCACACACTTAACGAGCAGTAGTCTGTTAGAATACTAGTATGGTAGAAGGTTTAGTGGAAGCAAAGCAGAATAGTTCATACGGGTACCGGAAGTAGTTCCGGAGATTTATGGAATTGTTCATAAGGGCACCAGAAGTAGTTCTGGGTATTTAAGGTTATGTTCGGATCACTCTGAAGTAGTCCCATGTGGTTCCGGAACATATGAGAATGGTACTGGGGAAGTCCTGGATCAACCGGAATAGTTTCCGGATAATCGCTGGGCGTCCCGACAACCTTCGCGGTCATCGGGTGGCTTAAACTGTAACTCGGATGGTCTTGGAAACTATCCGGATGGCTCTGGAACATCCGAGAACGGTCTCGGAAGGTCCTGGAAGTGCTCCAGAAGTGTCCGGAATGTCCCGAAACGGTCCCGGTATGTCCCGGAAGGTCCTGGAAGCTTCTAGAAGGTCATGGAAGGTTCCGGGCAGTACCACCCACTCCCCTGCGCCCCTAGCCTTGGGGGGCAAGCCACCTAGGCTGCCCTGGCCGGCCAAGGGGTGGGGGGCGCACCAAGGGGAAGGAATCCTCCTCCAGGTGGAATTACCAAATCACATTATGGCAGGTTTCCGGTGGGAAGGTGTGGGAAGGTTTGGAAGGCTTGGGAGTCCAAGTTGGACTCCCAATCCTCCTTGAGCTGCGCCCTAGGCCTCTTGGCCACCTATATAAGGTGAGCCAGGGGGAGAGGGAGAGCAAGACAACTTGTCCCCAAGGCCTATGCGCCACCCTCCCTCCTCTAAACCCCGTTGCTCCACTTTTAGACCCCGGTTTAGACGCTGTTCTAGATCGGAATCCGTTAGGGTTTTCTCCCTCTATTTTTCTCGGTGGCGTTCATCTCTGGACGGCGGAGCGCTGCTGGATTGCTGCTACGGGATGTGTGGATACTAATGGAGGGGTCGTACCTTCGACCCTTCTTCGAGGAGCTTGTTCATGGGACTTGTCCGTGGGACTAGATCGCGGGACTTGTTCGTGGGATTGATCGAGGGACTGTTCGTGGGAGAACTTGCGAGATCTAATTCCACTACATCCACGAGCTTCACCAACTCTACTTCCGCTACATAGGTTAGTGAGCCATGACCTAAAACCTTGTATGCAATCTTCTTGGATGATCTTGGGTTCTTGATTCGTAGGCCGAATTTTTTTGTTTTCTACTACGTTTCCCAACAGTGGTATCAGAGCGATCCTTGATTAGATGCATGTTTAGGTAGATCATATGTTAATATGAGGCATTGATTTTCTTGTTTGCTTCCCTATCATGTGATCTTTTCTTTGCTCGACGGCATGATGTGATTTTGCTACAAGGTTTGAGTTTTTCCATGATCCCTCTATGCTGCTCTTAGTATGCTGGTTGCCTTGATCATGGACTACATCAAATTCCTTGGATCTCATCCTAGTCTTGCTATAGAAAATTTTACATGAACGGGCTTGTGGATTTTATGAACTCAAATCCACACGGGGGTCACGCGTTTAACGAAGTTTGGCTTGTGGCATTAGTTGCTACACGCACCCCGTATGTTAAACTAGCAACAAAAGAAGTATCGTGTTTTTGTTTTGTCTAGGGTTTCTCGTTTGCCTTGTAAACCTGCTTAACAACCACGATAAAAGTTGCAACAACCCGTGTAGATGGCGATCTAACTCGTTTTTGCAGAGTATGCATGTGATGTGGTATAGCCTTCAAGATTTGCAATGTGTTTGTATGAGATGCTATATGTTATGTAATATTTATTCGCGACCTGCGTGTCGTGGTACGGCATGATGACTGGAGTCATATGATTGTCACTTAATTATGGCCTGCGTGCCAGAACTGTTTATTAGCTCGAGGCAAAGCAATAGATAGATGCAAGGTGATGATCTACGATGTGGAGGTGGACCCCGACGCACATGCCGGAAGCCGTGGTGTTGGTCCCGGCACCAAGGACAAAGTTGGTAGACACGGTGACTTCAACCACGACGACGTGAAGATAATGAAGACTTCACGAAGCAAAGGGCTATATCATATCACATAATTTTATGAACTGCCTGTGATGTTTATCCCTTTGATGCACCCTTGTTTGATGCGCGGTAGTCGTGTTTTATTAGGGTGATCTCTCGCAAAACAATATCAAGTTGATAGTGTTCTCCCAACTGTAGCACCGTCTATACTATGTTTCACACCGGAGCAGGTCATGTCACATGGGTGCACACGGTGTGACGCATAAAAGACGGGTGTGTTAAAAGAACACACAGCACATTACACTTGGTTATCTTGACGGTTTGGATAAAATTTTGCTACCGGAACACGCCCATCGAAAGATGAACAAGAATCACCTTTGGCGTGATTGGCAAGTTGGCCTACCGGTCCAGTCTAAGTCATCAGTGATGTCACATCAATGGCGGACGATTGGGTTGGATCTTGAATCACTCCAGCATCAATTACGAGAGATATTGATCTGAGTGGGAGCGCACTAAGTAATTAAATTGATTAATCACAAGTGCAACTTAATTATGAACAAAGTCTTAGTATTTGCATTATCGTTGTAGAATAATGGCTCGCATTACCACCTTCCCAATTGATTTTGATTAACTGTATTATCTGGTAAAAACTTTACGATTGGTACCGTATTGTGAGGACTATCCTCAATAGTGCCGAGAAGGACCATGTCCTATCGCAAATTTTTTATGCTCTCCCGCTGATGCTATGGATGATGTGACTTACGGCCATAATCCAAAATGCTAGAATTCCACCACAGCTAAGTGCATTGTCTTCACCACCATGAAACCCGAACTTCGAAACGTTTGGGATAGTTATGTTATATTCATGGAACTGAAAAATTGTTTTCAGTGATAAGACAATTGATGTAGGATATAAGATATCTAGTACAATGTCTGATTGTAAGCATTAGTGAAAATGTTCATTGTGCTCTAAACAAAACTGATAAGTGTGGGATCCAGAAGAACACTGATCATATGATGATGAGGATTAAGGGAAAGGAAGTTCCATAGGGTGTTAGTAAGACTTACACGCCGGAAAGTCCATGGAAGTTCCATAGGGCGTCCCGACAACCTTCGCGGTCATCGGGTGGCTTAAACTGTAACTCGGATGGTCTTGGAAACTATCCGAATGGCTCCGGAACATCCGAGAACGGTCTCGGAAGGTCCTGGAAGTGCTCCAGAAGTGTACGGAATGTCCCGAAACGGTCCCGGTATGTCCCGGAAGGTCCTGGAAGCTTCTAGAAGGTCATGGAAGGTTCCGGAAGGTTCCGGGCAGTACCACCCACTCCCCTGCGCCCCTAGCCTTGGGCGGCAAGCCACCTAGGCTGCCCTGGCCGGCCAAGGGGTGGGGGCGCACCAAGGGGAAGGAATCCTCCTCCAGGTGGAATTACCAAATCACATTATGGCAGGTTTCCGGTGGGAAGGTGTGGGAAGGTTTGGAAGGCTTGGGAGTCCAAGTTGGACTCCCAATCCTCCTTGAGCTGCGCCCTAGGCCTCTTGGCCACCTATATAAGGTGAGCCAGGGGGAGAGGGAGAGCAAGACAACTTGTCCCCAAGGCCTATGCGCCACCCTCCCTCCTCTAAACCCCGTTGCTCCACTTTTAGACCCCGGTTTAGACGCTGTTCTAGATCGGAATCCGTTAGGGTTTTCTCCCTCTAGTTTTCTCGGTGGCGTTCATCTCTGGACGGCGGAGCGCTGCTGGATTGCTGCTACGGGATGTGTGGATACTAATGGAGGGGTCGTACCTTCGACCCTTCTTCGAGGAGCTTGTTCATGGGACTTGTCCGTGGGACTAGATCGCGGGACTTGTTCGTGGGATTGATCGAGGGACTGTTCGTGGGAGAACTTGCGAGATCTAATTCCACTACGTCCACGAGCTTCACCAACTCTACTTCCGCTACATAGGTTGGTGAGCCATGACCTAAAACCTTGTATGCAATCTTCTTGGATGATCTTGGGTTCTTGATTCGTAGGTCGAAATTTTTTGTTTTCCACTACGTTTCCCAACAACCTCAACCTATATTTTCTATTATGCATGTAGGAAATTATCACTCTATGCATGTGTAGGACTATATATTAGTTATGATTTAAACCTAGTAGGATAGCCATATGCTCTGACCTTGTATTTCATTGTCGCCCTAGGATCGTGGTTGTTATATACTGCTATTGCTTTGTAGACGGGGATTGGTTGAGTTATCATTAAGCTATGTGAGAAGTAATGACTTGATTAGCAAACTTAAATAGAAATCACCTCTGGACGGGCAGGGAATGCATCCTGGTGCTCATGCCTTGGATAAGGCGGGACCAGGACTGAATGCTTCCCGAATGGTTGTTTTGGTGGTGAACCGGGTGCGTCATGGCGCGTACCCTCTGAACGCAGTGGGCGCCATCCAGGCTCAAAAAGACCGGATAGACAGTGTGACTAGTATCTTCCATGTACAACCACTGGCTATATGGGCTCTGGCTTAGATGAGTAAGTTGTGGGGAACCTGGCCCTGGTAGCTAGCTGATGTAGATATGATAGGTGTACCGGCTACCAAAGGGTGGAGGCAACCTCTTCTGAAAGACTATGTCTCAATCTTCGGGTTGAGTCCAGTGGGGAAAGTGTACAAACCTCTGCAGAGTGTAAAAACTGATCATGATTAGCCGTGTCCACGGTTACAGACAACTTTGAGCAACTGGGCATTATTGTAGTTGGATGGTCTTGACAGATATTTCACCTTAATAAGAATTTGAGTGGGAACTTTTAATAAAGGGATGGTTGGAATTGGTGTAGCCTGATTCAACCATGCTTAGGACTAGCAAGATAAATTAAAATTTGATTAGTTGTAGTATGTGAGGGAAAAACTGGCTTTCTACAAAACTAAACTATAAACCTTTCCTTTGACTTACCTTGCATGTAGCGATAGGTCTGTTATAGCGTTTTTCGTGTGACTTGCCGTACAAATCAGATGTACTGACCCGTTGTCGGGCTGTAACCTTCGGTGTTGCAGGATTGTATACGATGAGTAAGTGATGCGATGTAGGGTTACGATGTCTATACTCAACTATGCCGGTGGAGTTGATGGACGCCAGGAAGCTCTTTATTGTTTTTCCGCTGTATTCTATTTGTAAGCTAGCCTTGAGCTATGAAGGTATGCTCTATTGTATTACTGGATCTTCGATGCAATATATATGACATGTGGTTTATTCTTGATATTACATCATGTACTGTGTGTGCTAGCTATTGATCCAGGGACTAGCACAGAATGCACAGAGACTTCGGTTTGTGATGAACCGGGTCATTACAGATGGTATCAGAGCCCATGTTGACTGTAGGTCGTGACCCTAGAAAATGGATAAGAAAAGCCATAGGAACAAAAATATTTTATCACTCTTTGATTACTTACTCTCTCCACTAGTATTTCTCATCTATTATTCATCTTCTAAAACTTCTCATCTTGTTTTACTGTGAATACCCCTTGAGTTGTTTATACCTCGGAAGACAAGACATTTGAGAAGAACATCATCAACCTCGTGGATCAATTGAAGTTATGACCACAAGAACGAGAAGAATACCTTATGAGGATAAATAAGTTTTGACACCATGAGAGGAATATTTAAGATCAGCTTAGCTGAGAAGGATGAAGCCTAGCATCAGACCCCAATTTTATATGGAGATAGATGAACGAAATTGCGCGTAGCATGATGAGATCGTATGTCTTGCACATATGACCTTACCCTAGGTGTTGTTTGTGTGTTTTGACTTTTGTGACTATATTGTTTGTTGTTATGTGTTACTGTCAAACGTAGGTGTTTGCCGCTTTCTTGTTTGAGTGCATATGTCTGGTGTTATTTTTAGTTGTTGTCTTGTTGGTGTTATAGTTTTGCCCTAACCCTTGTCGTATGGGCTTAATAGATGGAGTATGAAGTAGGACTCGCCTTTTCTCGTGCGATGTCGAGACTGAAGGTGGAGCAATGGATTCGTAATATGGAGGAGCACATGAAGATTAACAAGGTTGGGAGTGAGGACATGGTCCCCTATGCTGTTAAGTACTTGGTAGAAGAGGCTGCTACTTGGTGGAGAATGCACCAAGCGATTGACGAATCACGAAGGAAGATTACTTGGAAGGAGTTCACAAGGATTTTGTTGGCATCCCGCCTTGTCACCCTGACGCAAAGGACGGTAAACCATAAGAGGCCTCGTTCCTGCAAAATTTGCGGGGAAGTAGGACACTCCTATGAAGGACACCAAGATGGATGTCTCTATTGTGAAGAAATTCACGGGGGAGAAGAATGCCCCACTGCACAAGTCACATGTTTTACGTGTGAAGGAACTGATCATTACCCCGCTCAGCGTCAATTTTTCATCATGACATAACAAGTGGTTCAACATCAAAAATAAGGAATGAAGAAAGTTATCCAAGAATTGAAGGAAGCACCCGTGAAGAAGAAAAAGAAGGACATTAGCCACATTCAGTGTTTTCGGTGCAGGAACATGGGACACTACCGCGATATGTGTCCCGAATTGAAGAGAAAGAAGAAGATGTGAACATGGGAGCAAAGACGTTGTAATATTGAAGCTTATGTTTTGCAATTGGAGAATAGAATATTCGTGGTGTGCACTAAGTGTACGTTGTTACCTTTTCATGTTAGTCGGAGATGTGGAACGATGAATGTGTTGCTATTGATTAACTAGATGTTTTAGGTCATGATTTTTTTTGTTAAGTTTTGCTTGTGGCCTTGACCCTGTTATGTCTTTGGTTGATGTTGTGTGCGGTCCTTTGTGTTCTTCTATGCGAGTAGAATAAGTTTAAGTTTCATTAGACCCTCATCTACTTAGTATGCTTTGAGACTAAAGAAGACACAACCAAAAGAAGAATAAGTTGGCAAGTGACTCAACGATATGAAGATCGTTTTGACAATGCAAAACTGAAGCTACCGTCAGTGAAGACCTGAAGACTTGAAGACCTGGGAGATTCAAGTTTCTACCGTTAGATCGTTTTTGTGAGCTTTCATTTCTTGTTTTACCGACAGCTACACATCAAAACTTGTATTTTCAAAACTAGTGTGATGTTTGTATGGGTATATCTCCCTATCTCTCTCTCTACCTCGCTATCTACATTCTATTCCCTCTCATCCTCATCCTACACTGAAGAAGCTACTACAATGGCTGCTAATGTCAAGGCTGGGATAAGTATGGATGCAACTTAATGCTGAGTTCAAAGTTAACCCCTTGTGCAAGGATCTTACAACAAGCAAGCACAATCTTGCTGAAGGAAGAACCCCGGAGGAAGTTGGAGTTCACTAGTACGCGTTCATAGTAGTTTACGTAAACCTAAGAGTTGTTAAGAAACGATAGATGTTCTTTGGCTTGCAGAACAAAGGATTTTTCTGAACCAGTTCATGAACAAGAGGACTTTCTGCAATGCTTGTGAGGATGACCGAGTGTTAGATTGTGAGATTCGCTAAACCATATACAAGGTAATGATATGGGTGCGGAATGGATTGGCCCCCATGACGACTACCCTTATTATTCGCTCTTGCTATGCGGGATAGTAAATCTTGAGTGACTTACCTATAGCAGAGAGACGACGATGTCAAATCTTAAACCATAGAATGGTACGATGTGTGACCCCAGTAGAAGTTTACCGTTTGTGTTGTACGGTCAGTATAGACCAAGACCATTTGCTGCAGGTATCCCGTAGAAGTATTCTTGATGACCACCAAGAGAGTAATTGATAGTTGCTTAGTATTGGCGTCTGACCGTAAGCCATGAAGGTTTGGTGTATGGAAGACTCCTCTTTTACTAAGGATTCAAGACCTCAAAGGAGTTTGTGAACTCTCTATGAAGGACGTCATCGATGGATCAAGATTTTCAAGACCACGTCGCACTCCTTTTAAGGGTGGTAGCACCCTGTCCCATCGGAGGGACGATGGACTGTCATGAAGACCCTAACCCTAGCCTTTCTTTCTAGCCTTCTCGAATCTCGAGGACGAGATTCCTTTTAAGGGTGGTAGTGTGTAACATCCCAAAATTCTCCGAATTTTGGAATGTTAATATAATTAAATAGATGATGATTGTTTGCTTGATGTGTTTGATTTTCTCTGGGATTTAAAACTTTTGGAGTTTATTGAATATTAAAAAGAGAGGGAATAAAAGGACTTTCCCTAATATTCATAGTTGGTGTTTTGGAATTTATTATTTAAAACAAAATCAACAAAACAAAATGAGAGAAGGTAATATGACTCCTTCACCATATTAAAAGGTTGAAAAATATTTTAAATCATTATTGGAATTCTTTTGAATATTCAAAACATTTTTCAACTCGAGGAAATTCATTTGAGAGGATATAAAATGACTTATACCCTTTTAATAATGTTGGAAAATATTTATAATATTACTTTAAAGTTTTTAAAAATTTATTTTGAGTATTATAAATAAATCTAAAATTATTTTAGGGATTTTATAATGCTAAGAGAGTTTTTATTTCATTGAAATGATTTATTAAATATTCTAAAAGGCTTGAAAAAGTATTCCCATGGGATATTTTTATTTTCCCGAATTATTTCTTGGTCTAACAATTTTAAAATTTATATTTTATTATTTAGAAATGGTTTGTCAATGCTTTTGACCAAATAAAATTATTTTTACTAATTTATCGGACTTTATTTTATTTATGAAAAGTATTTTATATTTAAATAAAGTATTTACAAAATGTTTTTATTTTTATTTTACTTTTTGGAAAATGTATTCATTAAATAAATTTCTTCGTATTATTTGATGAATTTAGAAATTTATTTCATATTTTTCTGATGAGTATTTATTTTTCTATAATTGTTTGAATTTTCGGTTTTTAAAGAAAAAGAAAATGCGTACCGAGCCGGACCAATTTGAGCCCGAGACGGATTTTTTTTTCAGGCTATATAAGATTTCAAAATTTTTCTTTTTCGTTTTTTCAGAAACCTAAAGCGCCTCGATTTCCGTGCCGGCGGATCTCGGTTTCCGTGCCGATGAATCTCGATTTCCGTGCCGGCGAACCTCGGTTTCCGTGACGCCGACGCCTCGATTTCCGTGCGGTGAACCTCAATTTTCCGTGCCAGCGAACCTCGGTTTCCGTGCCGCCGACGCCTCGATTTCCGTGCCGCCGAATCTCGGTTTCCGTGCCCTGCGAACCTTGGTTTCCGCGCCATCGCCACGTCATCGGTACGTCAGCAAGTTTGTCCTGTAGTGAAAAGGATCTGTCTGCGACAGAAACTTTTATTTTATTCACGAATAGGCCCTTTTTCACAGTTTGCACCCTATAATCTCAGTAGCCGTATCTTTTAAACAGTGTATCGGACTTAGGTGAAACTTTTTCCTACGCGCTCGTGTTGTTCTGTAATTTAGCATGGTATAAACTTTTCACACCTTTGCACACTTTTGAATTTGAATTTATTTCAAATTCAAAATTCAAATCCTGGAGGCCATATCTTGTAAACCGTTGATCCAAATCGAGTGATTCTTTTTGCGTTGGATCACTCGTTCCATGTACTTTCTGTCTATACCATGTGTACACAAAAATTCAAATGTTTCTTGATCTGTTTAAGTTCAAATTCAGTTCAAATTTGAACTTGCTATGACATGCGTTGTAGTATTCCGTTTCACGTGATTCTTTTTGCATATTGGATCATATGAGACATCGTATCGGCAATATCGACACACCATTCATATTGCTATGATCTTTACCTTGGTTTCATAATGCCTTGATCATACTCTTGTATCGACAATTCTTTATCTGTTGACTCTCTCGAGTTCACGTTCCACCGACCACCTTCGAGCACATCGACACCTTAGCACTTCAAAGCCCTTTTGTTTTGTTTAAAAAACCTTTGTGATTGTTTTGTTGATCTTTTGTTTCTCTTGTTGTGATGTGATTGCTTATTCGAGTTCACTCGTTTGCGATAGATTTTGCTTGGAGTGCGACGAGTAGAGTTGACTGGACCGTGAGAGCGAAGAACTTCACCGAATGGAAAAGGCAAGTTACACTTTGACCATACCTCAACCTATATTTTCTATTATGCATGTAGGAAATTATCTACTCTATGGATGTGTAGGACTATATATTAGTTATGATTTAAACCTAGTAGGATAGCCATATGCTCTGACTTTGTATTTCATTGTCGCCCTAGGATCGTGGTTGTTATATACTGCTATTGCTTTGTAGATGGGGATTGGTTGAGTTATCATTGAGCTATGTGAGGAGTAATGACTTGATTAGCAAACTTAAATATAAATCACCTCTGGACGGGCAGGGAATGCATCCTGGTGCTCATGCCTTGGATAAAGAGGGACCAGGACTGAATGCTTCCCGAATGGTTGTTTTGGTGGTGAACCGAGTGCGTCATGGCGCGTACCCTCTGAACGCAGTGGGCGCCATCCAGGCTCAAAAAGATCGGACAGACAGTGTGACTAGTAGCTTCCATGTACAACCACTGGCTATATGGGCTCTGTCTTAGATGAGTAAGTTGTGGGGAACCTGGCCCTGGTAGCTAGCTGATGTAGATATGATAGGTGTACCTGCTACCAAAGGGTGGAGGCAACCTCTTCTGAAAGACTATTTCTCAATCTTCGGGTTGAGTCTAGTGGGGAAAGTGTACAAACCTCTGCAGAGTGTAAAAACTGATCATGATTAGCCGTGTCCACGGTTACGGACAACTTTGAGCAACTGGGCGTTATTTTTGTTGGATGGTCTTGACAAATATTTCACCTTAATAAGAATTTGAGTGGGAACTTTTAATAAAGGGATGGTTGGAATTGGTGTAGCCCGATTCAACCATGCTTAGGACTAGCAAGATAAATTAAAATTTGATTAGTTGTAGTATGTGAGGGAAAAACTGGCTTTCTGCAAAACTAAACTATAAACCTTTCCTTTGACTTACCTTGCATGTAGCGATAGGTCTGTTATAGCCTTTTTCGTGTGACTTGCCGTACAAATCAGATGTACTGACCCGTTGTCGGGCTGTAACCTTCGGTGTTGCAGGATTGTATACGATGAGTAAGTGATGCAATGTAGGGTTACGATGTCTATACTCAACTATGCCAGTGGAGTTCATGGACGCCACACAGCTCTTTATTGTTTTTCCGCTGTATTCTATTTGTAAGCTAGCCTTGAGCTATACAGGTATGCTTTATTGTATTACTGGATCGTCGATGTAATATATATGACATGTGGTTTATTCTTGATATTACATCATGTACTGTGTGTGCTAGCTATTGATCCAGGGACTAGCACAGAATGCACAGAGACTCCGATTTGTGATGAACCGGGTCGTTACAGGTGACCATTCCGTGCGGTGGCGTTGCACGGGGACGGTGGTGCAGTGCACCATTTGGAGCGCTGCTTGCACCAAAATGGAGCCTCTTCCCGTGCGCATCCAACAGAGCACTCGGGCGACTCGGGGGTGGATAGGGTCGTCGGCGGTGACGCCTTGCGCGGCGGCCGGAGCTCGGGTACGGGCAGCTCTACGCTATGGCTCACGGGGAGGATTGTGGGGAGAGCGGAACGAAGCAGATGCTCACCCTGGATCTATTGGAGGGAACGGCAAGGTCGTAAGGGCACTGGAAGGGACGAATTCAGGCGAGGATCTTCACGGTGGCCAGCGGCGACTTGGTGGCGTTGGTGTCGTCGTCTACGGGTTTTTTTGCTCGATACCTTCCGCCGCTTGGCGTAGTCGACGTCACCGAAGACGATGGACAAGCTGGCTCGGCTTGAGGGGCTCGCTGGCCGCGCGTGCGCATGGTCGTGCTTCGGCGACCTCTCGGGCGGTGCGATTTTGGGCGAGGGAGAGAGGGTAGACGGCTCCCAGGGTGAATGGACACGGGAGGCTGCTAGACGTCTCTAGACGCGAAGAGGTGGACGGGGGAGACAGCTGCGTGGCTATGGCGTCGTCGGCGGCCACGACATGCTCGCCACGCACCTGTGCGTGCGGCTGCCTGGGGAAGACGACAGAGGGGGCTCGTGGGCTGGGCCGACTGGGGGATGAGTTGGGCCAGAAGCAGGTAGGCCTCCTTTTCCTTGTTCTTCTGTTTCAATTTCTGTCATTTGTTTTGACTTAGCAAAATAAAATAGCTAGGCATTTTATTAAATTCCACAAACTTTTATATGGACTTACATGGCATGTTACTAGCCACACCCAAGTTTTGGGAATTTTTAAATTCAAATAGGGGTATTTGATTAATTCCAAGCCCTTTGTAGAATTTTTGAAAAATCTATGACATGGGTTTTAACCAAAATCACTTGATATGTGATCACACTCATTTATGGGACTTTTCAAAAATACCAGAGGAATTTTTGGAGCAACTTTTAAAGTGGCCATTTGAATTAAATTCATCTAGGGGTGTGTTCCTTCTCCCTTTTCAATTTTATTTGAATTTTTTGACATGATGCAAGGTTGAACTTAATCCTAGCACATACCTAACAGAGGGTTCTGACAACTCGCCCCCACTCAAAAGAATCTCATCCCGAGATTCAGAAGTCATCGGGAGGAAGGTGGGGTACTCGCCACTGAGACGGTATTCTCTTTCCCACGTGGCTTATTTCTCGGAGTGGTGTGACCGTTGCACTTTCAGAAACTTAATCTTCTGACGACAAGTGACACGCTCTGCTGAATCAAGAATACGAACGGGGTAATCGAGATATGAAAGGTCATCTTGGAGATCAAGCGTTTCATGGTCGACTTCGCAGATGGGGTCCTTGAAGCAACGCCTGAGTTGTGACACATGGAATACATCATGTACTCGGGAAAGGTGCGGGGGTAGTTCAAGTTGGTAGGCAACTTCTCCATGTTTATCAAGAATGCAGAAAGGTCCGATGTAACGTGGGGCCAACTTGCCCTTGATACCGAAGCGTTGGGTTCCCTTCAGAGGAGTAACCCGAAGGTAAGCTTTCTTATCCAGATTGTAGCTTTCTTGCCTATGATGACGATCATAGTAGCTTTTCTGACGAGACTAGTCTGCTTTCAATTGATCACCAACAATGCGAACTTGCTCTTCTGCTTCCTTGATCATATCCGGTCCAAAGAGTTGTTTTCATCGGTTTCTGACCAGTTTAGGGGTGTTCGACATCGTCGTCCATAGAGGAATTCAAAAGGACCCATGTTTAGACTAGATTGGAAACTATTGGTATAAGCAAATTCGGCGAATGGAAGAGACTACTCCCAATTCTTTCCGAAAGAGATAACACAAGCTCTGAGCATGTCTTTGAGAATTTGGTTAACCCTTTCAACTTGAATGCTAGACTGAGGATGGAAAGTTGTGCTAAAGGAGAGATGAGTTCCCATAGCATTATGGAAACTTTGCCAGAATCTAGAGGTGAAAAGGCTACCACAATCATAATTGATTTCCAAAGGAACACCATGAAGAGACACGATTCTAGAGACATACAAGTCCGCTAACAGGCTAGTAGTAATAGACTCGCGAACGGGAAGGAAGTGAGAAACTTTGGAAAGTCTATCACTGACAATGAAGATGGCATCATTTCCTTTCTGGGTTTTTGGAAAGCAATTGAGGAAGTCCATACTGACTTTGTCCCATTTCCACTCGGGAATATGCAATGGTTGAAGAGTACAAGAAGGTCTTTGGTGTTCGGCCTTAATGCGACGACAAACATCACATTCAGCAACATATCAAGCAGTGTCCCTCTTCATCCTATTCCACCAAAATCTCTGGCGTAGATCTCGGTACATCTTTGTGCTACCGGGATGAATCGAGAGGGGAGTGTAATGGGCTTATTTAAGGATGAGTTGCCTTAGGTCCCTAGTATTAGGTACTACCAAATGATTTTCAAAGAATACCGTTGCTTTTATATCTTTGGATAAACATTTGGCAACTCCGTTAGAAATGTTCTCCTTGATCCGGCGAACACCTCGTGCACGCCTTTGGGAAACTATAATTTGATCCTCAAGAGCTGGTTTGTACACCAAGGTAGAAAGAAAGCCATGAGGAACAATCTCGAGATTGAGTTTTCGAAATTCCTCATGAAGAAGTGGTTGACACTGTTGTACATGAGGTTGTTACAATACGCTTACGACTTAGTGCGTCGGCCATGACATTGGCCTTGCCTGCGGTGTATGAGATTCCTACGTCGTAATATTTTATCAACTCTATCCAACGTCTTTGCCTGAGATTATGATCTAGCTGGGTGAATATGTATTTGAGGCTTTGGTGATCAGAATAGATCTGGAAATGGTTACCAAGGATGTAATGTCGCCAAGTTTTTAAGGCATGAACAACGACAGCGAGTTCAAGATCATGGGTAGGATAGTTCTCTTCATGTGGACGCAACTGGCGTGAAGCGTATGCTACCACATGTCGATCTTGCATAAGTATGCATCCTAACCCTTGCCGTGAGGCGTCACAATAGATCTCAAAATGCTTTTTTGTGTCTGGAGGCGCAAGTACGGGGGCAGAAGTCAATCTTCTCTTTAGCTCTCGAAAGCTTTCCTCGCACTTGGGGGTCCATTCGAATTTCTTATCTTTGTTGAGGAGTTCTGTTAGAGGCTTTGCAACTTTGGAGAAGTTCTCAACGAAGCGGCGACAATAGCTTGCTTAACCGATTCTTGTGGAGTCCAATCAAGGATGGTCTGAACTCTCTCGGGATTCACAGCAATTTGTTTTGCAGAAATCACGTGGCCTAAGTAGGTCACTTCTGGTAGCCAAAATTCACACTTAGAGAACTTGGCATAAAGGCGATTCTCTCGAAGTTTCATCAATACCAACCTAAGATGTTTTGCGAGATCTTCTTCGTTCTTTGAGTAGATGAGAATGTCATCAAGATAAACTACAACAAATTTATCCAAGTACTCCATGAATATCGAATTCATCAAGCGCGAGAAAGTTGCGGGGGAATTGGTTAAACTGAAGGACATGGCGGTGAACTCGTAAAGACCATAACGAGTAGTGAAAGCCATTTTTGGAAAGTCCTCGTTTCTGATTTTGATTTGATGATAGTCTATTCTCAAATCCATCTTGGAGAAGACAGAGGATCCAACAAGTTGATCATAAGGATCATTGATCCAGGGAAGTGGGGTACTTGTTTTTTATCGTCGCTAGATTTAGCGGGTGATAGTCTACGCACATCCTTGCTGTTCCATCTTTCTTCGTTACGAACAGAATGGGGCATCCCCATGGCGATGAGCTAGGGCGGATGAAGCCTTGTCGGGACCCGGGGTTAGCGTATGCAAGTACAGCTAAGACATAGTCATATGGAGAGCCGAGAACCGTACCCACTTGTCTAAGCAGACAAAGCCAAGCACAGAACGTTCTCGGAAAGCATCGTACGTGAGGGGCATCCCATCCAGGCCGGATGATCAACTGAGATGGGTCCTCATCGTCCGCACACAAGTCTAATGATATGGGTGGTGAACTCCCATATTCAAAGACAAGTCGCCTCAACCATACTATCGACTATCTCAAAACTCTTACATAGACTTACTCTAGCCCGATCACTTAGTCGGGGTCTAGGGCGGGCTCCATCATACCACAAAGTGTGCACGAGACGGAGTCCCGAACAATCGCATCGCGATGCCCCAAGCTGCGCACATCTAAGGGCCACTTGGTGTATGAAAGACCGCCAGCCAGAACACAACTAAGGTCTCGAAAACCCATACAAAGACATGCATGTTATAAACATACACGCAGCACACATGCCTTGTATGAACAGCAGGTACCATTGCAATTCTCTACAAAGTGTACATTTTTATTGATAACTCTTATAGAGTGCAAACAGAGATCACAAACATGTGATCCAACATTACAACACAAACGGAAGCAAATTATGTCTGAGTACAGACAAGTTTAACAAATGGCTTAAGAAGCCTTATTCAAACACAAGCCCTCCACGAGGGAACCAGTCGTCTGACTGGGACTAGACTAGTTGGTCTTCAGTCGTCCAGCTCGATGAAGAAGCCACCTTCGGGGTCAGTGGCATCATCTAAAACATAGATTAAGCAAACGTGAGTACAAAGTCGTACTCAGCAAGACTTACATAGGAGCTATACTACTCATCCACATGTATCAAGGCAAAGGGAGGTGGGGTTCACTTGCAGAAATGCCAGCTTTGACTTGGCTAAATCCTGAACTACGAGTACCAGACTTTGAGGTAAGAAGCGTACACGAGTCCACTACTTTCTCCAACCAATACACCACTATGGTGCCTTCCTCGAATTCCCCACGAGGAAGCACGCCATAGCACTCACACTTATGTTGGTGTGTTTTAGAAGTATCCGGTTCAAGTTATCTAATAATCAAGGTAAGCTTTCCAAGCAGTCCATAACCGCGGACGCGGCTATTCGAATAGTTTTGTTAACCTTGCAAGGGTGTACCGCTACACACACATGATCATCATTTACCGCCTTTGATCTCGACACCATTCAAGGGGTGCCAGCGAGGATGCTCACCACAACGGTTACCTCATAGCCGATCTAGTCCGAGAAAGCCGCCTACTTGGGTTGGTTACCACAATCGTGAACCCGGCCGGTTTACCGAAGTGGACCCAAGTGATGTGTGCGTGGTGCATAAGACGGTCTCGGATGAGCCGTTCTCTCACTTAGCAACCAGGCCACAAACCTACCAGAACTCTGAACTATTGCGACATCTGGACATCGAAAGGGATGAGTTAGTAAGTTGAGAGGGGTCAGTGAGCCCAATGTGTGGTTGTACTCTTCATCTTGGATCACCACACAAGAACTCGTACTAGGGCGGTGTTCAACGAGACAACCCACTGTGTACTCCTACACAGCCTCTCATCGTTCACCTTGTATTAGGGTCAATTCACCAACACTTTTCTACCGTCATCAACATGATCATTCCCATCCCGACTCACATCAGAGTAACAACATGGTATCATGCTAAGCATGCAATAAGCAGTAACATTGCAGGGGACACATGATATCAGTCAACTCCTACATTTGCTAGGATTGTGGTTTGCTTACTACTGTGAAAAAATGATAGGTCATGCAAAGGAATGGGTTCATCTATGCGGTAGAAACGAATCATGGTGATCATCCTAAACAATGCATAAGCGAGACATGAGAGGGAAGTGGGATTTTATCGACATGATCAAATGGGGTTTTGCTTGCCTTGATGACGAGGTTCGGGGTCTTCAACGTAGGGGGTGACCTCGTGTTCCGGCTCCACGTCTATCAGCAACATGACAATCATAGGATCAACATAATGTACAATGCACAATCACATGAATAAGATTGAAATGGTGATGTTCATGGCACTGATGTGTTGAGCATTCCATTTAAATGGAGTATATTGCAATTTGAATTGCAAATTCAAACTCCACATTTGAATTCAAACTTAACCAAGTTGCATGTGACATTGATTGATCATTTTGAATTATTTCCAAATTTGTATGATATGCCTCTGAAGTGTGGTTGAATTGTAGCTTAATTCCATGGTCCAAGTAGCAAGATCATTTGATTTGAATTTGAATTAAATTCAAATAAACCAAATGACATATGCTACTGGTACCAATTTAAATTCAACTCAAACATAGTTGAAAGTTGCATATTTGGAAAGATAATTTTCTCCTGATCATTTTTCATTTATTATTTGTCCAATTTGGAGTTAATATGAATTTTCTATGAATTTCCAAAGTTTGGGGTATTTTCTGGAATTTCTGGAATTCTTTAATTTATTTTGATTTTCTGGAAATTCATAAAATGATTTATTGCGTCAGCTGACATGTGGGTCCAGGGTGTCAGTGACCTAGGGTCACTTAACCCAGGTGGGGTTAATCCCTAATCGAGGCCACGTCGGCGGGCTGCCGGCGGCTAAACGCCGGCGACTGAACCGCGGCGGCGCTCTCCTAGATTCTTCTCCTGGCCTCCATTCTCTACGCCGAGACCACAGGAATGCAGCCCTTGAGCTCGCACGTCACTTGGGGCACGAGGTTGTCCAAGACGAAGACCACAACGACGGCGGTGACCTCGCCGGCGGCAACAGAGACACGGGGAAGAGGCAAACGTCACCACAGTGCTCCAAATCCAACAAGCCTTAGGTCGTTCGATGCGTGAGGTCACGGCGAAGATGACGGACAAAGAGACGAGTTCGATGGCGTAACAGGTGGTCGTCGCCATGGCTCCCGGCGGCGAGGAGCTTCGGCCCTCATGGCGGAACGAGTTAGAGGAGTCGAACGGGGTCGTGGTTTGAGGGGAAAAGCTCACCAGACGCTGGTGAACACATTGGAGCAGGCGTCGGAGGCGGGGAAGTTACGGCGGCGGCGAATCGATCAACTCGAGCTCCGGCGGCCGGCGGCGATCCGATGAACCTGGCGTCACTCCTAGTCCAAATTGGAGCTCCGGCTTCTGCTAGTCGACGAAGACGAGGACGGCAAGCACGTTGGACATCTTGGTGGGGCTCCTCGGCGTCAAAGGCTACGCGGGGGCGCTTCGGTGCTCCGGCGAGTTCTCCTGTCGACGGCGAACACGGCGAGGGAGGAGGGGGAGGTGGTTCTGGAGGGAGGGAGAAGGATTGGGACGTCTCCCAGACGTCTCCAGGCGAGGAGATAGGGCTCGGGGCAGGCAGGCAGCTGCCTGTCGTGCCCACGGCGCTCGCCGGCGAGGTGCCTGCCTGCCTGGAGGGGAAGAAGACGCATGTACCCCCTCCAGGTGGGCTGGGCCGGTTGAGGTGAGTGGGCCTCGCCCCTGGGCGAGAGGTAAGCTTCTGATTTTTCCTTTTCTATTTTTCTTTTCTGCCATTGGTTTTGCTGGGCTAAAATAAATAGCTAGGCATTTTATTAAATTCTGAAAATTTTTATGTGGCCTCATAATAATATAGACCAGCCACTCATAAAGTTTCAACATTTTTAAAATTCAAATGATTTGAATTTTAAATCAAATAGGGGTATTTCTTTAATTCCAAGGCACTGTTTGAATATTTGAAAAATCTATGAGCATGGGATGGGTCCCACATCACTTGATATGTGATCACAATCATTTATAAGACTTTTCAAAAATCTAACATGAATTTTTGGAGAAGATTTTTATCTGGCCTTTTGAAATAATTCATCTGGGGGGGTTCCTTCTCCCATTTGGATTTTGAAGTTGAATTTCCTTTGAAATTTTGACATGATGCAAGGTTACTTTGATCCTAGCACATTACCTAACAGAGGGTTCTGACAAGCCTTTTGCCAACAAATCTTCAAGTTGGATTTTAAGCTCAGCTAACTCACTTGGGGCCATTTTGTATGGTGATACTTCCCAAACGTATCTATAATTTCTGCTTGCTCCATGCATGTTTTGTGTGATATTGCTATGATCTAGATACACTTTCATGCACTTTTGATCATGTTTGGACTAACCTATTAAATCAGTGCACCCTAGTGCCAGTTTCACTTTTCTGCTATTATTCTATTTCAGTTTTCCCCCTTATTAAAAGTGCTCCAAAAATCCGAGAAAAATCATATAAAAAATCGGCGTAACGGAAGCTTCCAGAGTCCCGAAGGTGGGCCATAGGGGCCCCACCTGGTGCCCAGGCGGCCAGGTGGTGCGGCCTAGGGTGGGGCCGCGCCAGGTGGCCCCCTGGACACCTGGTGGCCCCCCTGGCTGCCCCCTTCGCCTATTTATTCCCCGTGATGTGAAACCCCCGAGGAGAGAACCCTTTTTCGCGATCTCGCCTCTGTTCCGCCGCCGCCGCGCTTCCAAGATCGGGAGCGCCCACAGACTTCTTCCTAGCACCCTGTCGGAGGGGTAACGCGTAAGAACCTACCCTTGGGAGGGGAACAACAACCGGAAACGGTTGCTAATACCCCATAGGGAATATTATTAGTGGATCAGATGACTATGGTGACCCGTAGATCTTCAAATGTTGATTTGCAGAGCAGGGCCGGAATGCGGGGATTTCATTCTTCGAAAAGTATCATATCTTCTTTCCCGAGTCATTGGTTCAAATCCAATAGTAGGTAAGTAGGTAGAAAAATTACTAGATAGCATTGGATTTACTTCGCTTTGCTATCTAATAGCTTTTTCTACCCCTCTTGCCTTTTTCTTTGGATCAACTATAAACCATTGGGTTGTCTTCAATTGGATGGGGGAATCCAATTGACAGCCTCGATTCGTGTCCTAGCTCGTCTGAGGGCGAGCTTCGCTTCAACCAAATCTGGAAGTAGAGAAAAGGGGAAGTGCAAAAAAGAAGTATCCCCAAAGCAGAGGGAGCAAACCCGCGGGAGCTTCCCCTCCACCCTTGACACTTCCTGGATGTGCCGTGAGTAGTTATCTTTGGACCATGGGTCCGTGATCAGCAGCTATGTGATGTTCTCCTCCCCTCTTTGTTCTTCATGGTTTAGACCTCGTGAGCTGCCCTACATGATCGAGGCACATATGTAATCTTTCTGCTGTTGCTATGCTAAGTTTGATGAGATCTGATGGATTATGAGATTATGTTCAGATTGTGATAGAGTAATATATTTGGTTCTTATCTTTTATATTTTTTTTCCTAAGTAATTCTTCCATGTTCTCCGTTGCTATTTATTTCTTTGGGCAAGTAGTAGGTAGTAACTCCAAGACAGAATGTTATGCTCGATTGTGGGTTCATGCCCTCTGATGACACGCTTGAGTGACAGAAACATGAGTCTAGGGAATGTGCTGTTGCCACAAGGGGGAAAACAATGGTGCTTGTAACCGCGGTTGCAAGGATTGTTTACTTTACGCAAAGTTCTTTTTAATGAAGTTGTTTGTTGCTTTGGGTTTACACTTTGGGTGGGGCTCGCTACTTAATACCAGTGAGATGTTTTGGATAGATATCTCAAGGTGGATGATTAGTAGTAGATGCAGTTGGATTTCAGTCTACTTATTTTGGCGTACTGCCCATGCTTTTGAGCCTCTTCCTTTCTTTTTAGCATAGTTAGCATCGCGGTGCGTTTATAATCCTGTCAATTACCCACCTGTAATTTGTTTACCTCACATAGCAGTTTTATCGTCTTTTGGGAGAGAGACATCACTAGTGAACATCACGGGACCCCGGTCCATATTCTCATCACTGTTTACACGCTCCTTTACTTTCTTGCTTTTACTTCCAGTTGCTATCATTATCATTATCCCTTGCGTTTGATCCTTTGTAAACAACAAGACCGGACAGATTGAAAACTTCACTGAACTTTGTTGGGAGCAAAGTTATTTGTGTCTGTGTGCAGGTCCAGGTGAAGTAAGCAACCCAGAGTTGTGAACGGTTCCATTGTTCACTTTACCACCTACTTATCACTATCGGATTCCTACTGGTCGACACTCTCAACCTTGGTATCTTCACCAAGGGAAACTTGCCGCTACGCTGCATCTCACCTTCCACTTAGGGTAAGCAACGAAGGGCGAGAAGCAATTATCATCTCTCGCGTATCAAGCAAATTTCTCGCGCCGTTGCTGGGGACTCTGAGTGCTAAGATAGGGGAGTTGCCCACTACCTTTTACCTTTTCTTTTTAGTCTTGTTAGTTTTCTATCCATTTTTTGTTTTTGCTTTTGTGTCTTATATGAAAAACCAAAAAAATGGTTGCTACCTTTTTCCTTTGTCTTGCTTTGCCTAGTGATGCTATCCTCACCATGGGTGCTGAACCACCCAAATATGGTAGGATGGACATGTTTCATATGTTTCACTTGGATCATCCTCGATCAATTTTTGCTCGCGCTAAAAACTCAACCGACTTGGTTGAGGGAAAATCATTGGATGAGCATGCTCATTATACGCGGCACCGCCTATCTCAGAAAGGGAAACACTTATGGGATCAAATACATGTTTCTTATTGCCATGCTAAACTTTTGTGCCACATTTATGATTTTACTTGTTGTTCTAATATAGATCATAAACACCTCCCTTTCCAATGTGAGTTTAATGAAAATGAGATCTTATCTTCTTATGCTAAAGGTGTTTATGATTACTTTGATGTTGAAAAGATTGAAGAGTTTGTTGCTTTTAAAGGTGCTTATGAGATTGCTTCTTTGATTGAAAAGTATAACGATACTATTCACCAGTCCGAAAACTTTGCAGTTCTTGCTTATTTCTTCGAGAATTATACTTCCAATACTTATATTGAGGATTTTAAAAATAAAATGTTTGCTGCCCAAGAAGAGGCTAATGATTTCTTTGATGAGGATTCCCATGATTCTGAGGACTCACTTGATACATCCCTTTCTGAAGAATTTGATACTTGCTTTGTTGATGGCCATGATGCCAATATGGATTATGCTTGTGAAGATGAACTTGCTATAGTTCCTGACGTCAAGCATGAAATTGTTGATATTGCAACCACACTTGATTTCCCTATTATCCTTTTGAAATCTCCAACTCCGGAGAATTTTCCTCTTATCAAAGCTCAATGTGATGGGTTGCATTTATCTTATGATCCTAAAAACCGTGTTGAAAACAATACATGTGTGATTGTAGGTCATGAACAATATGATTTATGTGATAGTGATATTCTTGATGTTGTTCATGATACTACTGAAAATTATTTTGAGAGAGGAAAGTTTGGTTATATAAACTCCCATGTTACAAAACTCCTCTCTCTATGTTGCAAGTTTTGAAGTTGTTCTTGTCCCACCTTCCTATGCTTGTCTCTTTGTGCTTCTTTGCTTTATTTTCTTACAAGATGCCAATGCATAGGAAGTGGGTTAGGCTTAAATGTGTTTCATATTTTCTTCTTGATGCTCTCTTTTGCTTCAAATCCTTATTCTTATGAGAGCATCTTTTAAAATCTTTTTTCCTAGCTTAAAGGCGTAAAAGAAAGCGCTTGTTGAGAGGAAACCCAAGATGTTTTTACTTCCGTTCTTAGTGGTCTTGATGATTGTTACTACTGTAGCAACATCATTGTATCTTTATTTTCAAGATTTGTGCCAAGTCATAGCCTCTTATGATAAGGGAAGCAAAAGTTGTGACATGCTGTCCAGAAAACAGATTCTGTCTTCTTGACAGAAAAAATTGAAACAAATCACCAGTTCATCTTTTGAGCTGAATTTTCTACACAACATGATCTATAAAATTGTGAAACTTTCGTATGTTTTGATTTTTTTTATTTGAGTTGTAGAAGTACCCCGAAAAAATTCTCTACTACATGCTGTTCTGTTTTTTACAGATTCAGCCACGTTTTGCCTTTCCTTACTTTTGCAAACCTTAAGCTTGCTTTTTCTTTGCAAAAACCTTTTGGAAATCTTGAGAAACAGTAGCTGTTCAAGAATATCTTTATATCCAGTGTGGAAAAATTATTTTATTAAGGTTACTAACCTCTCTAATCATCTTATGATGAGTTACGTATGAAGGGAGTTTTCAAGTGTGCGATGGAAGATGATGAAAGAAGATCCGAGAGTGTCAAGCGCTAAAGCTTGGGGATGCCCCCGTGCATCCCCCTCTCCATCGACAACCATAAGTTCATCCTTCGTCTCGCTATATTTTTATCACTTCATGCGTTATGTGCTATGCTTGGAGCGTCCCGCTCTTAGGTTTTATTTTTAGTTTTCTTTAGCTTGGCTTGCTGTTCATAAAAAGTTAGACCCCATCTTACTTTGTGCGGGAGAGCAAAATGCTCCACTCCAATCTAGAACACATAATAGGATTTTTCATGCTTATCTTTCTATTGTTGTGTGTTCTCTATCTTTTCGTAGTTACTGCCATGTTTAGTTTTAGTTTTAGTTTGTCTTTAGCAAGACCCTTGGCTTTTGTTTAGTTTGTTGCTGGAACTCTCTTTAGTTTTCAAGTTTATCTTGTTAAGAGAGTTTGTTGTTTAACTGAGTTGTGTCTTGTCTTGAAAGTAGGTAATTGAGGTTGCTATTTAATTTTAGTAGTTACTTGCAATAGTTTTTAGGTATTGATGTGAGTAATGTTTGGAATTTTCCTGCCAAGAGCTCTAGCCTATTAGTGATAGGTGCCGTATTTTTGGAAATACGTTTTTATTTTCAAAACCTACAAAATCTAGTTGAGAACTCTAGCTACTAGATGGATCGCTAATCTTTGGAGGGATCGGATATTAGTGTAGACTCACGTACCATGAGTCGAGGATGCGCATGGATAACTAAACCCCCATACACTCCTCCTCCGGGTACTTGTCTCTTTGTGAACCTCCTGATTAGATTGAGAGTTACCGATAATAAGTGCATGAGTTCTTCGGACTAATGTAAGTATTGAAAGCCGACACTTCCACCTCCTCATATTTTCTAGCCTCTCCCGTGTCGTGCATTGCCTTCTTCTCACTCCGAGAGTTGGCGTCCACCTTCGCCGGTACATCCAAACCCTTGGCATGATACGCTCTATCATCATAAAGCTCCTTATATCTTTCCTCAAAACAGCCACAATACCTACCTATCAATGCATTTCCACAGCCTTTCCGAGATATACTGCCATGAAACATCCACCTCTTCATGACTTGATCTTCATGTCATACATGTTCCTGCTACACTGGCAGAGGCATACATTGCATACATCATGATAGCTACATCTTCTTTATTATTTGAGTACATTGTAAAGTGTGAAATATCTTCTATACCCTGTTGTAAATTAGAGTGTTGCCCTTAACTGAGGAAAAGATCCCAAAGTGGAAACAATAAAAGATCCCAAAGAAGACAAATGATAGTTAAATAGAAAGAGCCATTGAGGCCACCAAAAAATACAAAAAAATATAAAAAAGAGAAAAATAAAAATAAAAAGAGAGAAAGGGGCAACACTACTATCCTTTTGAAAGATCCACACTAGTACTCCCTCTTATCCTGGTACTGCATAGAGATGATCACTTATGCATATAGCTATGTGGGGACCTTCACACTGTAGAACTTGGCTTGCATATTCCAAGGATGAGCCTCCTCAAAATAGCTCTAGGTCTTCATGAATGAGCAAGTTAGATGCACCCCCACTAGTTCCATTGGAGAGCTTTCTAGCTCAGATGTGCATATGTTGCATGGCAATCCCTACTCCTCACATCATACCTATCATTTGGCCTTCTCGCCTATGATTTTTCTCAATGATGTGAGCCTTTCTCAGCTTTTTTTCTTCCTCCTCCACCATATTTCTCTCTTTGCCATCCTAAGTGTCAACTCTCGTGCTTACGCTCATCCATTGCATGAGTGCTCAACATATCGAAACGGAGTGGATCAAATTGACTTGTACCTGGCTAGTGGTCTAGGGATGAGTCAAGATAAGATTCCAAAGAAGACAAAGTGTGAAACTTTAGTAGATTGAGTTCTCAACAAAAATACTTTTTTCTCGTATTCCCTATCCCCCTTCTTGCACGCAAACACCATTTGGAGACATTCGAGTCATAGGCAGCGAGAGCTCTTGCACCTAATATTCTTTTGTTACTTGTTTCAATGCTAATATAGACTCTTGCATGTTATGACTTGAATTGAATCACATACCTTGATTGCTTTACTTTTCAAAGTTCTTATATGGTTGCTAGCATGTCACCACATAAATTATGCTTGTTATGATTTACCTACTCGAGGATGAGCAAGAATTAAGCTTGGGGATGTTGATACGTCCCAAACGTATCTATAATTTCTGCTTGCTCCATGCATGTTTTGTGTGATATTTCTACGAACTAGGTACACTTTCATACACTTTTGATCATATTTGGACTAACCTATTAACTCAGTGCACCCCAGTGCCAGTTTCCGTTTTCTGTTCTTTGCTATTTCAGTTTTCCCCCATCAGATGCTTCTAGAGTCCCGAAGGAGGGCCGAAGGGGCCCCACCTGGTGCCCAGGTGGCCAGGTGGCGCGACCTAGGGTAGGGCCACGCCGGGTGGCCTCCTTGACACCTGGTGGCCCCTAGCTGCCCCCTTCGCCTATTTATTCCACGTGACGCGAAACCCTCGAGGAGAGAACCCTTTTTCGTGATCTCGCCTCTGTTCCTCCGCCACTGCGCTTCCAAGATCGGGAGCGCCAGCAGACTTCTTCCCGGCACCCTGCCGGAGGGAGGATCGACCTCCGGGAGATTCCCCTCCACCATGGACGCTTCCCGGATGTGCCGTGAGTAGTTTCCTTTGCACCATGGGTCCGTGATCAGTAGCTATGTGCTGTTCTCCTCCCCTCTTTGTTCTTCATGGTTTATTCCTCGTGAGCTGCCCTACATGATCGATGCACATATGTAATCTTTCTACTGTTGCTATGCACAGTTTGATGGCATATGATGGATTATGAGATTATGTTCAGATTGTGATAGAGTAATATATTTGGTTCTTATCTTTTATATTTTTGTTCCTAAGTAATTCTTGCATGTTCTCCGTTGTTGTTTATTGTTTTGGCCAAGTAGTAGGTAGTAACTCCAAGAGGGAGGGTTCATGCCCCCTGATGAGACGCTTGAGTGACAGAAACATGAGTCTAGGGGATATGCTGTTGCCACAAGGGGGAAAACAACAGTGCTTGTAACCGCGGTTGCAAGGATTGTTTACTTTACGCAAAGTGATTTTTAATGTAGTTGTCTGTTGCTTTGGGTTTACACTTTGGGTGGGGCTCGCAACTTAATACCAGCGAGATGTTTTGGATAGATATCTCAAGGTGGATGATTAGTAGTAGATGCAGTTGGATTTCGGTCTACTTATTTTGGCGTACTTCCCAAGCTTTTGAGCCCTCTTCCTTTCTTTGTAGCATAGTTAGAATTGCGGTGCGTTTATAATCCTGTCAATTGCCCACCTATAATTTGTTTACCTCGTATAGCAGTTTTATCGTCTTTTGGGAGAGAGACATCACTAGTGAACATCACGGGACCCCGGTCCATATTCTCATCACTGTTTACACGCTCATTTACTTTCTTGCTTTTACTTTCAGTTGCTATCATTATCATTATCCCTTGCGTTTGATCCTTTGTAAACAACAAGACCGGATAGATTGAAAACCTCTCTGAACTTCGTTTGGAGCAAAGTTATTTGTGTACGTGTGCAGGTCCAGGTGAAGTAAGAAACCCAGAGTTGTGAACGACGCCATTGTTCACTTCACCACCTACTTATCACTATCGGAGTCCTACTGGTCAACACTCTCAACCTTGGTATCTTCACCAAGGGAAACTTGCAGCTACACTGCATCTCACCTTCCACTTGGGTAACTAACGAAGGACGAGAAGCAATTATCATCTCTCGCGTATCATATGGGCATCTAGAAATTGGGGCGGTTCCTGGCATAATATCAACTATGAATTCTACACATCCGTCGGGTGAATAGATTTAAAGGGTTGGATTACTGGATAGTTTTCTAGAGGATGACCACAACTTACTAGGGGTAACAAAAGATATGTTAGAGTAGCAGAGTACCCCAACACGATGGTTAGTGTGGTTATTCTGGCTAGAAGACATCTAAAGTGGGAGGAAGAACTGCAAATGCATCAATATAGGTTTCTAGAATAAAACCTACAACAAAGTCTATGGAACTGTTGGGTATGCCACCTAGCAAATCTTCTGGAAAGACAACCGAAATGGAGATTTGCAAATGCATCAGATTATGAAGAAACCTGGAATGACTAGGACAACATAACAACTGTAGTTGTAAGAGAAATGAAAATTCTTACAACATGACAACAACAGGTACATAGGAAGTCTCAAAATAGGAAGCACAACGACTCTAGACAACCAAACACAACTTTGCTACTATCAGAACCCTCTGTTAGGTATGTGCTAGGATCAAGTCTCACTTTGCATCATGGAAAAATTTCAAAAAGAAAATTAAATGGGAGAGAGAACACCCCCAGATGAATTTAATTAAAATGTCCAGAATAAAAGTTGCTCCACAAATTCCTTTTGCATTTTTGAAAAGTCTCGTAAATGAGTGTGATCACATATCAAGTGATGTGGAACCAACCCCATGCTCATGGATTTTTCAAATATTCAGACAGGAGCATGTATTTAAATTTAAACCCCTATTTGAATTAAAGTTCAAATAATTTGAATTTTAAAAATGTTCAAACTTTACAAGTGGCTAGCCTATTATATTGTGAAGCCATATAAAAAGTTTCAGCATTTTATAAAATGCCTAACTATTTTTTAGCAAGGCAAAACAAAATAAAGAAAAGAAAAAGAAACATAAAAACAAAAGGAAGACTTACCTGGCCTCGGGCCCAATACCCGTACCTGGCCGAGAAGCAGCCCAGCCCAGCCCAGGGGGGTACATGCGTCTTCTTCCCCCTCCAGGCAGGCAAGCAGGTCGCCGGCGAGCGCTGTGGGCGCGCCAGGCAGCTGACTGCCTCCCCAGAGGTTAACCTCTCGCCTGGAGACGCCCAAGCCTATCCCGGATCCATTCCCCCCGTCCAAAGCTTCTTCCCCCTCCTCCCGTGCTCGATTTCGTCACCGCCCGAAGCTTCACCGGAGCACCCCGCCGTAGAAGACGCTACCACTGCGAGCTAGAGCTCATGAAAGCCATTCCAGAAGCTTCACCGCCTTCGACTCCGTCGCCATGCAAGGAATCAAGAGCCCGGATCCCCCGTAGAAGCCGGAATCCCCGCTGAGACCTCGCGGGACCCGCAAGCTCGCCGTCTTCGATTCGCCGCCTCCAGAGCTACCCCGAGCCAGGTAGCCATCCCGTCGCATCCGTGGTGAGCCTCTGCGCTTTTCCCCTCAAGCCGCGACACCCCTCGCCTCCTCTAGCTCGAATCGCCATGGACGCGGGAGTACAGAGCCGCTGTGCTCATCGTCGGCGAGCACCCATGAAGCAATCGAGCTCGAGACCATGTCCTTCACCTTTGCCTTGGTCTGCTGCTTCGTCTGATCCCAGCCCCGCTTCAAATGGCGTGGCGTAGCGAGTTCCACCACGAGCCAGTATCTCCGCCGCCGCTAGAGCTTGTCGTCGACGACGTTCCAGTGCCCTCCAGCCTCCCAGCCTAGCCCAGATGGATGCGCGACACCCCCAGCATCCAAACGCACCTAGACATGCATCAAATCATGGCCGGAATCGCCCTCCCGTGCAGCGCCGCCACGTCTGGTGACGCCGGCGTTGAGCCGCTGGCAGCCCGTGACGTGGCCCATGCTTAATTAGCACTAACCCCGCCCCTGTGACACTGACTAGTGGGCCCAGCCCCCGACTAATCACTGGATTAGTTTAAAACTAATTAAAACGGTTTTAATTAACTCACTGAGTCACTTACAGGTGGGACCCCCTGGTCAGAGACCCCCTGACGCCAGCATGACTTCATGCTGATGCATTAAATCGAATTTCCTATTTAAAGAATATTCAGAAATTCCAGAAAATGCTTTAAACTTTAGAAATTCATAACTAATTCATTTCAACTCCAAATTAAACATATAATATATGTAAAATTATTAGAAAAATGCAAGGATTCTGAATATGCAATCTGTTTTCATGTATGACCAAATAAAATTGGGTGAACAGTGGCAACATTGCATATGCATTCTTTTGAAATTCAAATTGGAGTTTGAATTTGCAATTCAATTGCAATATACTCCTTTTAAATGGAATAACTCACACATTAGTGACACATACATCAAGTTTCAACCTTCAACTCATGTGTTTGATTGATATCATGTGGCCCCTGCAACTGTTGCTGCTTATTGCATGCTTAGAGTGATACAATGTTGATACTGTTATGTGAGTCGGGATGGTAGCAATCATGTTGATGATGGTGGAAATGTGTTGGTGAATCTACCCTAATACAAGGTGAACGATGAGAGGCTGTGTAGGAGTACACAGTGGGTTGTCTCATTGAACACCGCCCTAAGTCCGAGTTCTTGTGTGGTGATCCAAGATGAAGAGTACAACCACACATTGGGCTCACTGACCCCTCTCAACCTACTAACTCATCCCTTTCGATGTCTAGATGTCGCAGTAGTTCGGAGTTATGGTAGGTTTGTGGCCTGGCTGCTAAGTGAGAGAACGGCTCAACCGAGACCGGCTTATGCACCACACACACATCATCTGGGTCCACTTCAGTAAACTGGCCAGGTTCACGATAGTGGTAGCCAACCCAAGTAGGCGGCTTTCTTTGACTAGATCGGCTATGAAGTAACAGTTGTGGTGAACATCATCGCTGACACCCCTTGAATGGTGTCGAGGCCAACGGCGGTAACTGATGGTCATGTGTGTGTAGTGGTACAGCCCTGCAGGGTTAACAAATCTATTCGAATAGCCGCGTCCGCGGTAAGGGACTTCTTGGAAAGCTTAGCTTGATTATTAGACAACTTGAACTGGATACTTATAAAACTTACCAAGATAAGCGTGAGTGCAATGGCGTGCTTTCTCGTGGGGAGTCGAGGAAGGCACCATAGTTGTGTAATTGGTTGGAGATTGTAGTGGACTCATGTACGCTTCTTACCTCAAGTCTGGTACTCGTAGTTCAGGACTAGCCAAGTCAAAGCTGGCACTTCTGCTTATGAACCCCACCTCCCTTTACCTTGATACATGTGCAGGAGTAGTATAGTTCCTACGTAAGTCTTGCTGAGTACGACTTTGTACTCACGTTTGCTTATTCTATGTTTTATATGAACCCACTCACCCCGAAGGTGGATTCTTCCTGGAGCTCGACGACTGATCAAGCTAGTGTAATCCCAGTCAGACGACTGTTCCCTCGTGGAAGGTCTTGTTTATAAATAAGGCTTCTCTAAGCCATTTGTTAAACTTGTCTGTACTCAGACCTACTTTGCTTCCACATGTTTGATGTAATGTTGGAACACAGTCTTGTGATCTCTGTGTGCAGATGTAGGAGTTGTCAATAAACATGTAAACATTGTAGAGAATTGCAATGATACCTGCTGTTCATAATAGACATGTGTGCTGCGTGTATGATTATATCATGCATGTCTTAGTATGGGTTTTCGAGACCTTAGTTGTGATCTGGCTGGCAGTCTTTTATACACCAAGTGGCCCTTAGATGTGCGCAGCTTGGGGCATCGCGATGCGATTGTTCGTGACTCCGTCACGTGCACACTTTGATGTATGATCGAGCCCGCCCTACACCCCGACAAAGTGATCGGGCTGGAGTAAGTCTATGTAAGTGTTATAGTACAATCGATAGTATGGTTGAGGCGACTTGTCTATGAATATGAGAGTTCACCACCCATATCATTTAGAGTTGTGTGCGGACGATCAGGACCCATCTCAGTTGATCATCCGTCTTGGATGGGATGCCCCTCACATTCGATGCTTTCCGAGAGCGTTCTGTGCTTGGCCTTGTCTACTTAGACAAGTGGGTAAGGCTCTCGACTCTCCTTATGATTGTGTTGTAACGGGACTTGCAGACGCTAACCCCGGGTGCCAACAACTACGACTACAAGGAAGCAATCAACGAGATGTCCAAGTACAGACATAGATGAGCCTAGTCCTATCTTCCCGAAGAAAAGATGAGGGTGACTCAAAACTTAGATCGATGAGGGTAAGGAGAAAAATGAAGTCTTACATTGTTCCCTTATACCCAAGTAACTATATAACTATAGAATGCTAGACTCGACATCGACCAAGGTTTGATAGTCCTACAGACAGTCCTGCTCTGATACCAAGTCTGTCGGGACCCGGAATATGCATATGTAATTCCTGTCACAACTCAATCATATGGAGAGCCGAGAGCCATACCCACTTGTCTAAGCAGACAAGGCCAAGCACAAGACACTCTCGGAAAGCTCGAACGTGAGGGGCATCCCATCCAGGACCGGATGATCAACTGAGATGGGTACTCATCATCCGCTCACAAGTCTAAATGATTATGGGTGGTGAGAATCCCATACTCATAGACAAGTTTCCTCAACCATATTGTCGATTGAACTATAACACTTACATAAACAGACTCCGGCCCGATCACTTAGTCGGGGTCTCGGGTGGGCTCAATCATACAACAAAATGTGCCACGTGACAGAGTCACGTGCAATCGCATCGCGTTGCCCCAAGATGCGCACATCTAAGGGCCACTTGGTGTATGAAAGACCGCCGGCAAGAACACAACTAAGCTATCGAACCCCACACTAAGACATGCACGTAATAACCATACACGCAACATACATGTCCAATGTAAACAACATGTACACATTGCATGAACTCTACAAAGTATACCACTTTATTGACTTATATATAGAGTACACACAGAGATCACAAGACTATGGTCGAACATTACATCATTCAAGCGGAAGCAACTTAGGTCTTAGTACGGACAAGTTTAACAAATGGCTTAGAGAAGCCTTATTTATAAACAAGCCCTTCCACGAGGGACCAGACCTCTTTCTGGGGCTACACTAGCTTGATCAGTCATCGATCTCCAGGAAGAAGCCACCATCGGGGTCAGTGGATTCCTCTAAAAACATAAATAAGCAAACGTGAGTACAAATTCGTACTCAGCAAGACTTACGTAGGAATTATACTACTCATGCTCAAGTTTCAAGGTAAAGGGAGGTGGGGTTTCAATGCAAAAGTGCCAGCTTTGACTTGGCTAGTCCTGTACTACGAATACCAGAATGAGGTAAGAAGCGTACTTGAGTCCATCTATCCAAGTCTCCCAATCAATTACACTACTATGGAGCCTTCCTCGACTTCCCATGAGAAAGCACGCCATAGCACTCACGCTTATCTTGGCAGTTTTAAAGTATCCGTTGAAGTTGTCTAATAATCAAGCATAGATAACCAAGTAGTCCATAAACGCGGACGCGACTATTCGAATAGTTTTCTTAACCCTACAGGGGTGACCGCTACACAGACATGACCATCAGTTACCGCCAGGTCTCGTTACCATTCAAGGGGTGCCGGCGAGGATGCTCACAAAAACTGTTACCTCATAGCCAATCGAGTCCATGAAAGACGCCTACCTGGGTTGGTTTCCACTATCGTGAACCCGACCGGCTTACCGAAGTGGACCCAGACGCTGTGTGCAGGGCCCCAAGCCGGTCTCGGTTGAGCCGTTCTCTCACTTAGAAGTCCGTGCTACAAACCTACCAGAACCTCGAGCTACTGCGACATCTGGACATCGACACAGGATGAGTTAATAGGTTGAGAGGGGTCAGTGAGCCCAATGTGTGGTTCTACTCTTTGTCTTGTATCACCACACAAGAACTCAGACTTAGGGCAACATTCAACGAGACAACCCACTGTGTACTCCTACACAGCCTCTCATCGTTCACCTTGTTTAGGTAAAATTCACCAACACATTTCCACCATCATCATCATGATCACTACCATCCCGACTCACATAACAATATCAACATTGTATCACTATAAGCATGCAATAAGAAGTAATATTTGCAGGGGACACATGATATCAATCAACTCCTAGATCTTCTAGGATTGTGGTTTGCTTACTACTATGACAAAATGATAGGTCATGCAAAGGAATGGGTTCAACTATGCGGTAGAAACGTATCATGGTAATCATCCTAAACAATGCATAAGAGAGACTGAGATGGAAGTGGAAATTTATCAACATGATCAATGGGGGTTTCTTGCCTTGCTGACTTGGGTCGTACGGGGTATGTTCAATGGAGGGGGTGATCTCGGACTCCAGCTCCACTTCTATCCGAGCAAACAATGCGAACGAAGTGATCAACCTAATGTACAATGCACAAGCACATGATCAATTGTATAATGTGATGTTAATGGTACTGATGTGTTGATCATTCCATTTAAAAGAAGTGCATTGCAAAAGAATTTGCAAAACAACTCCAAATTTTAATTCAAAATGGACCCATATGCACATATGCCACTGTTCACCCATTTTAAAATAGACAAACATGAAAAAAGTGCATATTCAGAATCCTTGTATTTTTTTGATAATTTTACATATATTATATGTCCAATTTGGAGTTAAAATGAATTAGTTATTGAATTTCAAAGTTTAAAGTATTTTCTGGAATTTCCTGATTATTGTTTAAATAGTAATTCGATTTACTACGTCACTGTTGCATCAGCATGACGTGGGGGGGGGGGGTTCTAACTGGTGGGGCCAGCATGTCAGTGGCTCTGGGTTAAAAATCGGTTTAATTTAATTAAGCAGAGAGGATTAGGGGGCCTGGGACCTACGGTCAATGTCTCTAAGGGGGGATTAGGGGGTGGGTTAGGCCCTAATGACCGAGGCCACATCACCACGCCGGCGGTTATCCGCCGGTGACCATACCGTGTGGCGGCTTTGCATGGGGACGGCGGTGCAGTGCACCATTTGGAGCGCTGCTTGCACCAAAATGGAGCCCCTGCCTGTGTGCATCCAACAGAGCACTCGGGCGACTCGGGGATGGACGGGGTCGCCGGCGACGACGACTTGAGTGGAGGCCGGAGCTCGGGTAGGGGCGGCGCTATGCTACGGCTCACATGGAGGATTGCGGGTAGAGGGGAACGAAGCAGATGCTCACCCTGGAGCTAGTGGAGGGAACGGCGGGGTCGTATGGGCACTGGAGGCGATGAATTCTGGCGAGGATCTTCACGGTTGCCGGCAAGCTCGCCACGCACCTGTGCGTGCGGCTGCCTAGGGAAGACGATAGAGGGGGCTCGTGGGCTGGCCCGGCTGGGGGATGAGTTGGGCTAGAAGCAGGTAGGCCTCATTTTCCTTTTTCTTCTGTTTTAATTTTTGTCATTTGTTTTGCCTTAGCAAAATAATATAGCTAGGCATTTTATTAAATTCCACAAATTTAATATGGACTTACATGGCATGTTACTAGCCACTCCCAAGTTTTGGGAATTTTTGAAATTCAAAATATTTGCATTCAAATTCAAATAGGGGTATTTGATTATTTCCAAGCCCTTTGTATAATTTTTGAAAAATCTATGAGCATGGGAATTTTCAAAAATATCGGAGGAATTTTTGGAGCAACTTTTAAAGTGGCCATTTGAATTAAATTCATCTTGGGGTGTGTTCCTTGTCCCATTTCAATTTCATTTGAAATTCTTGACATGATGCAAGGTTGAAGTTGATCCTAGCACGTCCCTAACAGAGGGTTCTGACAGACCCCCTGTGGTTGAAGGTCCTCCATTCGTGGGGAACCCGTGTAGAGTGCTGCACGGAGGTCATCGCCGAGGTCTCGGCGAGCCGGGTGCTGCGGTAGTCGTCCATGACTTCCTGGGTGCCGAGTCCGCCGCCGAACACTGAGGAGGCGGGACGCCGCCGGAATTGTTCGGGCGAGGACTGCAGCTCCTCCGGTGGTTCAACCTCTGTAGGGCGCTCCCATTTTGGCCCTGCACTTTTGTACTTAGAAATAGATGGAACGTGGTAGTGGTGTAACCACTCCGTCCAGTTAGCGCAAGATGTAAATACCGATCCGGAAAACTTAAGTAGTGCTTGGTTCCGGAAAATCCCCTACGGGGTAGTAGTAATGGATGTAGTACTTTAGAGAACTTGTCTCTTTTGCACCTGTTGGATACCTCGTGAGTTGGCGGTGTCTGAGGTAAAACATCCGACAAGCGGATTATGGTAAATGCAGATTGACCTTTTGCACGGCTTATCGGAGGAGCACTGCGACGTTCTCCTTTGCATGCGGCGGGCACAGTTGGTGAGAAAACGGATGGTAAGATGGGAAGCAGGTGCTCATCCTCATCGGTTATCCCATTGAGATTGCGGATCCGAGAATCAAGAGATTCAAGGGAGCACAACCCCATCGAGTCACTGTGGCAATCCCTCGGCACGAAGTCCGAGTTGTGAAATTCGTCCAGACAGGTCTTTTCGGGAGACTGGTACGTCCGCCCGCACGGGTGCTTGACGGGAACTCCAGCCCGATCTCCTTGAGATGGCTGGATCACGAGAGGTGAGGACCATCTAGTAGAAACCTATCCTAGGCAGGTACGGATCCCCCACAGGCTACTCAGAACGGAGCTTACCAGAAGGACCAATAGTGCTAGCTCAAACTGTCCGCACGAAGCGAAGCCAGTTGTTCTGAGTGATATTTATCTCCCAGAGAACCAACATCGATGGACGGCGCGACCTCTTGTGAGTCTTTTTCCAAGGTAAAGCGAGGGTGAGGCCTCTTGCACTCTTTGCCTTGGGTAGCGGGTGTTTTTCGGAAATTATCATCCGGGGAAAGAAAACCATCCGGCACAGACGTTAGGGAATACGAGATGGGCAACCCATGTTGGCCAGGAGGCTACCAAGGGAAGGCGTCCAGTAACCTTTCGGGAACAAGTATCTGGCGCGATAAAACCATCCGGGATACTTTGCCCGAGAACCTCGGGATGAGATTCCTCGAAGTGTCGAGAAGCCCCCGGTCGTGAAGAGCACAAATCACCATGAGCAACGAGGCGAGTCTTGGCCCGCGCCAACACTCATTCCAACGGTGCTTGCTGGAGTGAGATAGAAACACGAAGAAATTCAGAGACCTGCACATAGAAACAAACGTTACGGCCGATGTGACCGCCTGCCCTCCTCCTAGCGCCACTTGTCGGGGGGGTGCTCTCCGGGCCCTCCTTCTAGCTCCATATGTCAGGGTATGCCCTCCACAGAGCATCAGACCTCAGGATCCCGGTGTTCCCCCCGGAAGGGCTGCTTCTGGGAAAGCGCGGCCCTAGGGAACCGCGCGGGAGGCAAGGAATGCCCCCCCGACGTCCCTCCACGCCCCTCTTTTGCTGGGTGATACTGGAGGTTATTATGGGGTCGAAACGATAATGATGTCGTCAATGAGATGCGAGCAAACACGGGTGTTTACCCAGGTTCTGGCCGTCCGAAGACTAAAAGCCCTACTCCTGCATGTCTGATCTTCTTTGATGGTGATGGAGTAGAATACATTACAATGTGATCTCATTGGAGGAGATACCCTATGCTACACTCTACGGCGATTCTCTCCTTTTGGTGGAAACTAGCTACCCTCTCAAGGGGAATCCTTGAGAGGCCTCCCGACAATCTCTAGGGATGAACTCCTCTTCTCTCTAGCTGTGGATTCTTCTGTCTACTTTCTCATTTGGATGGCGGAATCCTCTTCTAACTCTTCCTTCTTGTTCTTCCTCTCTCCTTCTGCTTTTCCCTCTGCTGCCCCCTTTACTGATGTGGTTGACGTCTCCCTTTTATAGAGCAAAGGGCTCTTCACAGGAGCACAGATAGCTATAGTAAAGGTGGTTATCTTATACTTGTGGATGAGAGGCGCTCTGTGGTCTTCCGGGAAGTTCCCTTGGCGTCTCGGGAACGGCTGGTGCATGCATGGGCTGAGTAGGCGCAAGGGATCTTGCTAGGTGTTGGGAGCCTCCTTCTAGTGGTGCATGCTTGTCTTCTAGTGCATTGAATGCGCTGTGCTCTTTGTTGGGCGGTGGGAACTGATGTCTACGCACGCTTCTATTCTTGTAGACTATGTTGGGCCACCAAGCGCAGAGGTTTGTAGGACAGCAACAATTTCCCTCAAGTGGATGACCTAAGGTTTATCGAACTCAGGGAAGTAGAGGTTGAAGATGGTCTCTCTCAAGCAACCCTGCAATTAAGATACAAGAAGTCTCTTGTGTACCCAACACACCTAATACAACTAGGAGTTGTATAGGTGCACTAGTTCGGCGAAGAGATGGTAAAATATGGGTGATATGTGTGATAAAACGAAGTAATATAAATCTGTAATAAAAAGTGCAGCAAAGAATCAAGTAACAAAAGTGAGTGAAAATGGTGTAACAATGATGGAAACAAGGCCTATGCTTCATACTTTCACTAGTGGCAACTCCCAACAACATTAACATAGTCTAATCACATGGTATTTCCCATAAAACATGCAATGGAGACGCACTCGGAGGTCATTCCTTTGTAGTCAAGAGAGCATGAGAATTATGTAGGGCTACAAAAGCACACCTCAAAGTTCGTAGTTCTCAATCTATGGATTTCCCAATGTCACCGCGGCCATCCAAAGAGAGTACCACAATCACCACAACATTTCTCAAGGATAGTCAAAGACAAGCACCAAGAGACTCTCAATCTTCAATCCACACACAAAAGAGGAAATCACTCATGATAATATTATTCTAACCCATGTCCAATAGACCGCTGTCACCTTGGTCTCGGGGATTATACTACATAAGATCAATTGAATACATCAATCCAATACATAGAGGAAGGGGAAATATCATGGGATCACCCTAAATTAACATAGCCAATGATCACAACAAAGATCACATCATGGGAGAGAGAGAAACCACATAGATCAAGATACAAGCCTTAGCCCCGAGGGGGAACTACTCACACATGGACATGGTGAGTGAGAGAGAGTTGTTGATGGAGAGGTGCAGCCCGGAGGAGATGAAGGAGACGGTGACGGCGGCGGCCACAGCGACGGCGGCGCCCACGACCACGGCGGTGGCCACGGCCCTTGGGGGCAGCGGCCCTTGGCCCCTTCTTCTTCCTTGGGGATGGTGCTGCTGTGGAGATTGATCTCCCCCTCTAGACGGCTGCCAAGGGGGAGGAAATTTCGTGGTGCCCTTTGACCTAGGTTTCCTCTCTTTATATAGACTCTCGGATTCCCGTCATCCACATTATGTCTTCTGTATTTCTGGGTTTCTAGAAGCATCCAAACTCCGATTGGGCCGTCTTCTTACGTTTCCGAGGCGATCTTTAAAACCTGTCTGGTGGGGACATATTTCGGGAAAGTTAAGAGTCCAACTCCTACAAGGCTCCTTTTTGTGATTTTTCCTTTATCCAAGTAATTCCTACACATAAAGTACAAAAATAAGAACTTGTGCACTCTTGCAACCAATAATAGGTTAGGTCCAAAATATTTTATAAAAAGATATGAAAGTGTATCAAAAGCATAGCAATATCACACAAAACATGCATGGATCAAGCAGAAATTATAGATACGTTTGGGACGTATCAGGAACCAGATGGAGGGCTCCTCCCTTCCGGAAGTAATGCAAAGCACTTCTCCATGCAAAGCACTTCTCCAGAATGCAGGGTTAACTAATCTATTCGAATAGCCACGTCCGCCGTAAGGGACCCTTTCGAAAGCTTAGCTTGATTATTAGACAACTTGAACTGGATACTTATAAAACTTACCAAGATAAGCGTGAGTGCTATGGCGTGCTTTCTCGTGGGGAGTCGAGGAAGGCACCATAGTTGTGTAATTGGTTGGAGATTGTAGTGGACTCATGTACGCTTCTTACCTCAAGTCTGGTACTCGTAGTTCAGGACTAGCCAAGTCAAAGATGGCACTTCTGCTTATGAACCCCACCTCCCTTTACTTTGATACATGTGCATGAGTAGTATAGTTCCTACGTAAGTCTTGTTGAGTACGACTTTGTACTCACGTTTGCTTATTCTATATTTTAGATGGACCCACTGACACGGAAGGTGGATTCTTCCTGGAGCTCGACGACTGATCAAGCTAGTGTAATCCCAGTCAGACGACTGTTCCCTCGTGGAAGGGCTTGTTTATAAATAAGGCTTCTCTAAGCCATTTGTTAAACTTGTCTGTACTCAGACCTACTTTGCTTCCACATGTTTGATATAATGTTGGATCACGGTCTTGTGATCTCTGTGTGCACTCTGTAAGAGTTATCAATAAAGATGTAAACTTTGTAGAGAATTGCAATGATACCTACTGTTCATAAAAGACATGTGTGCTGCGTGTATGATTATATCATGCATGTCTTAGTATGGGTTTTCGAGACCTTAGTTGTGATCTGGCTGGCGGTCTTTTATACACCAAGTGGCCCTTAGATGTGCGCAGCTTGGGGCATCGCGATGCGATTGTTCGTGACTCCGTCACGTGCACACTTTGATGTATGATCGAGCCCGCCCTACACCCCGACTAAGTGATCGGGATGGAGTAAGTCTATGTAAGTGTTATAATACAATCGATAGTATGGTTGAGGCGACTTGTCTATGAATATGGGAGTTCACCACCCATATCATTTAGAGTTGTGTGCGGACGATGAGGACCCATCTCAGTTGATCATCCGGCCTGGATGGGATGCCCCTCACATTCGATGCTTTCCGAGAGCGTTATGTGCTTGGCTTTGTCTACTTAGACAAGTGGGTGAGGCTCTTGGCTCTCCATATGATTGTGTTGTAACGGGACTTGCATACGCTAACCCCGGGTGCCAACAACTACGACTACAAGGAAGCGATCAACGAGATGTCCAAGTAAAGACATAGATGAGCCTAGTCCTATCTTCCCGTAGAAAAGATGAGGGTGACTCAAAACTTAGATCGATGAGGGTAAGGAGAAAAATGAAGTCTTACATTGTTCCCTTATACCCAAGTAACTATATAACTATAGAATGCTAGACTCGACATCGACCAAGGTTTGATAGTCCTACAGACAGTCCTGCTCTGATACCAAGTCTGTCGGGACCCGGAATATGCATGTGTAATTCCTGTCACAACTCAATCATATGGAGAGCCGAGAGCCATACCCACTTGTCTAAGCAGACAAGGCCAAGCACAAGACACTCTCGGAAAGCTCGAACGTGAGGGGCATCCCATCCAGGACCGGATGATCAACTGAGATGGGTACTCATCATCCGCTCACAAGTCTAAATGATTATGGGTGGTGAGAATCCCATACTCATAGACAAGTTTCCTCAACCATATTGTCGATTGAACTATAACACTTACATAAACAGACTCCGGCCCGATCACTTAGTCGGGGTCTCGGGTGGGCTCAATCATACAACAAAATGTGCCACGTGACAGAGTCACGTGCAATCGCATCGCGTTGCCCCAAGATGCGCACATCTAAGGGCCACTTGGTGTATGAAAGACCGCCGGCAAGAACACAACTAAGCTATCGAATCCCACACTAAGACATGGACGTAATAACCATACACGCAACATACATGTATAATGTAAACAACATGTACACATTGCATGAACTCTACAAAGTATACAACTTTATTGACTTATATTTAGAGTACACACAGAGATCACAAGACTATGATCGACCATTACATCATTCAAGTGGAAGCAACTTAGGTCTTAGTACGGACAAGTTTAACAATTGGCTTAGAGAAGCCTTATTTATAAACAAGCCCTTCCACGAGGGACCAGACCTCTTTCTGGGACTACACTAGCTTGATCAGTCATCGATCTCCAGGAAGAAGCCACCATCGGGGTCAGTGGATTCCTCTGAAGACATAAATAAGCAAACGTGAGTACAAATTCGTACTCAGCAAGACTTACGTAGGAACTATACTACTCATGCTCAAGTTTCAAGGTAAAGGGAGGTGGGGTTTCAATGCAAAAGTGCCAGCTTTGACTTGGCTAGTCCTGTACTACGAATACCAGAATGAGGTAAGAAGCGTACTTGAGTCCATCTATCCAAGTCTCCCAATCAATTACACTACTATGGAGCCTTCCTCGACTTCCCATGAGAAAGCACGCCATAGCACTCACGCTTATCTTGGCAGTTTTAAAGTATCCGTTGAAGTTGTCTAATAATCAAGCATAGATAACCAAGTAGTCCATAACCGCGGACGCGACTATTCGAATAGTTTTCTTAACCCTACAGGGGTGTACCGCTACACAGACATGACCATCAGTTACCGCCAGGTCTCGTTACCATTCAAGGGGTGCCGGCGAGGATGCTCAGAACAACTGTTACCTCATAGCCAATCTAGTCCATGAAAGACGCCTACCTGGGTTGGTTTCCACTATCGTGAACCCGGCCGGTTTACCGAAGTGGACCGAGACGATGTGTGCAGGGCCCCAAGCCGGTCTCGGTTGAGCCGTTCTCTCACTTAGCAGTCCGTGCTAGAAACCTACCAGAACTCCGAGCTACTGCGACATCTGAACATCGACACAGGATGAGTTAATAGGTTGAGAGGGGTCAGTGAGCCCAATGTGTGGTTTTACTCTTTGTCTTGTATCACCACACAAGAACTCAGACTTAGGGCAACGTTCAACGAGACAACCCACTGTGTACTCCTACACAGCCTCTCATCGTTCACCTTGTTTAGGTAAAATTCACCAACACATTTCCACCATCATCATCATGATCACTACCATCCCGACTCACATAACAGTATCAACATTGTATCACTATAAGCATGCAATAAGCAGTAATAGTTCAGGGGACACATGATATCAATCAACTCCTAGATCTTCTAGGATTGTGGTTTGCTTACTACTATGACAAAATGATAGGTCATGCAAAGGAATGGGTTCAACTATGCGGTATAAACGTATCATGGTAATCATCCTAAAGAATGCATAAGAGAGACTGAGATGGAAGTGGAAATTTATCAACATGATCAATGGGGTTTTCTTGCCTTGCTGACTAGGGTCGTACAGGGTATGTTCAACGGAGGGGGTGATGTCGGACTCCGGCTCCACTTCTATCCGAGCAAACAATGCGAACGAAGTGATCAACCTAATGTACAATGCACAAGCACATGATCGATTGTATAATGTGATGTTAATGGTACTGATGTGTTGATCATTCCATTTAAAAGAAGTGCATTGCAAAAGAATTTGCAAAACAACTCCAAATTTGAATTCAAAATGGACCCATATGCACATATGCCACTGTTCACCCATTTTAAAATAGACAAACATGAAAAAAGTGCATATTCAGAATCCTTGTATTTTTTTGATAATTTTACATATATTATATGTCCAATTTGGAGTTAAAATGAATTAGTTATTGATTTTCAAAGTTTAAAGTATTTTCTGGAATTTGCTGATTATTGTTTAAATAGAAATTCGATTTACTACGTCACTGTTGCATCAGCATGACGTGGGGGGGGGGGGGTTCTGACTGGTGGGGCCAGCATGTCAGTGGCTCTGGGTTAAAAATTGGTTTAATTTAATTAAGCAGAGAGGATTAGGGGGCCTGGGCCCCACTGTCAATGTCTCTAAGGGGGGATTAGGGGGTGGGTTAGGCCCTAATGACCGAGGCCACATCACCACGCCGGCGGTTATCCGCCGGTGACCATACCGTGTGGCGGCTCTGCATGGGGACGGCGGTGCAGTGCACCGTTTGGAGCGCTGCTTGCACGAAAATGGAGCCCCTGCCCGTGCGCATCCAACAGAGCACTCGGGCGACTCGGGGATGGACGGGGTCGCCGGCGACGACGACTTGAGTGGAGGCCGGAGCTCGGGTAGGGGCGGCGCTATGCTACGGCTCACAGGGAGGATTGCGGGTAGAGGGGAACGAAGCAGATGCTCACCCTGGAGCTAGTGGAGGGAAAGGCGGGGTCGTATGGGCACTAGAGGCGACGAATTCTGGCGAGGATCTTCACGGTTGCCGGCAAGCTCGCCACGCACTTGTGCGTGCGGCTGCCTAGGGAAGACGACAAAGGGGGATCGTGGGCTGGGCCGGCTGGGGGATGAGTTTGGCTAGAAGCAGGTAGGCCTCATTTTCCTTTTTCTTCTGTTTTAATTTTTGTCATTTGTTTTGCCTTAGCAAAATAATATAGCTAGGCATTTTATTAAATTCCACAAACTTTTATATGGACTTACATGGCATGTTACTAGCCACTCCCAAGTTTTGGGAATATTTTAAATTCAAAATATTTGAATTCAAATTCAAATAGGGTATTTGATTAATTCCAAGCCCTTTGTAGAATTTTTGAAAAATCTATGAGCATGGGAATTTTCAAAAATATCGGAGGATTTTTTGGAGCAACTTTTAAAGTGGGCATTTGAATTATATTCATCTAGGGGTGTGTACCTTGTCCCATTTCAGTTTCATTTGAAATTCTTGACATGATGCTAGGTTGAAGTTGATCCTAGCACATACCTAAGAGAGGGTTCTGACAGACCCCCTGTGGTTGAAGGTCCTCCATCCGTGGGGAACCCGCGTAGAGTGCTGCACGGAGGTCATCGCCGAGGTCTCGGCGAGCCGGGTGCTGCGGTAGTCGTCCATGACTTCCTGGGTGCCGAGTCCGCCGCCGAACACTGAGGAGGCGGGACGCCGCCGGAATTGTTCGGGCGAGGACTGCAGCTCCTCCGGTGGTTCACCCTTTGTAGGGCGCTCCCATTTTGGCCCTGCACTTTTGTACTTAGAAATAGATGGAACGTGGTAGTGGTGTAACCACTCCGTCCGGTTAGCGCAAGATGTAAATACCGATCCGGAAAACTTAAGTAGTGCTTGGTTCTGGAAAATCCCCTATGGGGTAGTAGTAATGAATGTAGTACTTTAGAGAACTTGTCTCTCTTGCACCTGTTGGATACCTCGTGAGTTGGCGGTGTCTGAGCTAAAACATCCGTCAAGCGGATTATGGTAAATGCAGATTGACCTTTTGCACGGCTTATCGGAGGAGCACTGCGACGTCCTCCTTTTCATGCGGCGGGCGCAGTTGGTGAGAAAACGGATGGTAAGATGGGAAGCAGGTGCTCATCCTCATCGGTTATCCCATTGAGATTGCGGATCCGAGAATCAAGAGATTCAAGGGAGCACAACCCCATCGAGTCACTGTGGCAATGCCTCGGCACGAAGTCCGAGTTGTGCAATTCGTCCAGACAGGTCTTTTCGGGAGACTGGTACGTCCGCCCGCACGGGTGCTTGACAGGAACTCCAGCCCGATCTCCTTGAGATGGCTGGATCACGAGAGGTGAGGACCATCCAGTAGAATCCTATCCTAGGCAGGTACGGATCCCCCACAGGCTACTCAGAACATAGGTTACCAGAAGGACCGATAGTGCTAGCTCAAACTGTCCGCACGAAGCGAAGCCAGTTGTTCTGAGTGATATTTATCTCCCAGAGAACCAACATCGATGGACGGAGCGGCCTCTTGTGAGTCTTTTTCCAAGTTAAAGCGAGGGTGAGGCCTCTTGCACTCTTTGCCTTGGGTAGCGGGTGTTTTTCGGAAATTATCATCCGGGGAAAGAAAACCATCCGGCACAGACGTCAGGGAATACGAGATGGGCAACCCGTGGTGGCCAGGAGGCTACCAAGGGAAGGCGTCCAGTAACCTTTTGGGAACAAGTATCTGGCGCGATAAAACCATCCGGGATACTTTTCCCGAGAACCTCGGGATGAGATTCCTCGAAGTGTCGAGAAGCCCCCGGTCGTGAAGAGAACAAATCACCATGAGCGACGGGGCGAGTCTTGGCCCGCGTCAACACTCATTCCAACGGTGCTTGCTGGAGTGAGATAGAAACACGAAGAAATTCAGAGACCTGCACATAGAAACAAACGTTACGGCCGACGTGACCGCCTGCCCTCCTTCTAGCGCCACTTGTCGGCGGGTGCTCTCCGGGCCCTCCTTCTAGCTCCATATGTCAGGGTATGCCCTCCACAGAGCATCAAACCTCAGGATCCTGGTGTTCCCCCCGGAAGGGCTGCTTCTGGGAAAGCGCGGCCCCAGGGAACCGCGCGGGACGCGAGGAATGCCCCCCCGACGTACCTCCACGCCCCTCTTTTGCTGGGTGATACTGGAGGTTATTATGGGGTCGAAACGATAATGATGTCGTCAATGAGATGCGAGCAAACACGGGTGTTTACCCAGGTTCGGGCCGTCCGAAGACTAAAAGCCCTACTCCTGCATGTCTGATCTTCTTTGATGGTGATGGAGTAGAACACATTACAATGTGATCTCATTGGAGGAGATACCCTATGCTACACTCTACGGCGATTCTCTCCTTTTGGTGGAAACTAGCTACCCTCTCAAGGGGAATCCTTGAGAGGCCTCTCGAGAATCTCTAGGGATGAACTCTTCTTCTCTCTAGCTGTGGATTCTTCTGTCTACTTTCTCATTTGGATGGCGAAATCTTCTTCTAACTCTTCCTTCTTGTTCTTCCTCTCTCCTTCTGCTTTACCCTCTGCTTCCCCCTTTACTGATGTGGTTGACGTCTCCCTTTTATAGAGCAAAGGGCTCTTCACAGGACCACAGATAGCTATAGTAAAGGTGGTTATCTTATACTTGTGGATGAGAGGCGCTCTGTGGTCTTCCGGGAAGTTCCCTTGGCGTCTCGGGGACGGCTGGTGCATGCATGGGCTGAGTAGGCGCAAGGGATCTTGCTAGGTGTTGGGAGCCTCCTTCTAGTGGTGCATGCTTGTCTTCTAGTGCATTGAATGCGCTGTGCTCTTTGTTGGGCGGTGGGAACTGATGTCTACGCACGCTTCTATTCTTGTAGACTATGTTGGGCCTCCAAGCGCAGAGGTTTGTAGGACAGCAACAATTTCCCTCACGTGGATGACCTAAGGTTTATCGAACTCAGGGAAGTAGAGGTTGAAGATGGTCTCTCTCAAGCAACCCTGCAATTAAGATACAAGAAGTCTCTTGTGTACCCAACACACCTAATACAACTAGGAGTTGTATAGGTGCACTAGTTCGGCGAAGAGATGGTAAAATATGGGTGATATGTGTGATAAAACGAAGTAATATAAATCTGTAATAAAAAGTGCAGGAAAGAATCAAGTAACAAAAGTGAGTGAAAATGGTGTAACAATGATGGAAACAAGGCCTAGGCTTCATACTTTCACTAGTGGCAACTCCCAACAACATTAACATAGTCTAATCACATGGTATTTCCCATAAAATATGCAATGGAGACGCACTCGGAGGTCATTCCTTTGTAGTCAAGAGAGGATGAGAATTATGTAGGGCTACAAAAGCACAGCTCAAAGTTCGTAGTTCTCAATCTATGGATTTCCCAATGTCACCGCGGCCATCCAAAGAGAGTACCACAATCACCACAACATATCTCAAGGATAGTCAAAGACAAGCACCAAGAGACTCTCAATCTTCAATCCACACACAAAAGAGGAAATCACTCATGATAATATTATTCTAACCCATGTCCAATAGACCGCTGTCACCTTGGTCTCGGGGATTATACTACATAAGATCAATTGAGTACATCAATCCAATACATAGAGGAAGGGGAAATATCATGGGATCACCCTAAATTAACATAGCCAATGATCACAACAAAGATCACATCATGGGAGAGAGATAAACCACATAGATCAAGATACAAGCCTTAGCCCTGAGGGGGAACTACTCACACATGGACATTGTGAGTGAGAGAGAGTTGTTGATGGAGAGGTGCAGCCCGGAGGAGATGAAGGAGACGGTGACGGCGGCGGCCACACGACGGCGGCGCCCACGACCACGGCGGTGGCCACGGCCCTTGGGGGCAGCGGCCCTTGGCCCTTTCTTCTTCCTTGGGGATGGTGCTGCTGTGGAGATTGATCTCCCCCTCAAGACGGCTGCCAAGGGGGAGGAAATTTCGTGGTGCCCTTTGACCTTGGTTTCCTCTCTTTATATAGACTCTCGGATTCCCGTCATCCACATTATGTCTTCTGTATTTCTGGGTTTCTGGAAGCATCCAAACTCCGATTGGGCCGACTTTTATGTCTAAATCCACCGGAAAAAACTTCCGTACAACTTTGTAGTTTTAAGTTTTTCCGTTTGAGGCCGTCTTCTTGCGTTTCCGAGGCGATCTTTAAAACCTGTCTGATGGGGACATATTTCGGGAAAGTTAAGAGTTCAACTCCTACAAGGCTCCTTTTTGTGATTTTTCCTTTATCCAAGTAATTCCTACACATAAAGTACAAAAACAAGAACTTGTGCACTTTTGCAACCATTAATAGGTTAGTTCCAAAATATGTTATAAAAAGATATGAAAGTGTATCAAAAGCATAGCAATATCACACAAAACATGCATGGAGCAAGCAGAAATTATAGATACGTTTGGGACGTATCAGGAACCAGATGGAGGGCTCCACCCTTCCGGAAGTAATGCAAAGCACTTCTCCGCGTGTCTTGCGAGACGCTCCCAGCACCTCCTTGCCGGAATCCACTAGGGCTGCACTTGAACTGTCCATGAGGCGCTGCCGGAACCCAGGCAAATGGGGTACTCCTGTATCCGTTTACCGACAGCCGACGTGTCGCCGACTCTCCTGTAGATGTGTCTAGTTGTCCCGGGTTGAGATGACCCGTCTATTCTCTCTAATCTAGATCTTCTTGTTTATTCTATCTATGTCTGTTGAGACCTGCCCTCTTTGGGCTCCTTACCCCTCCTTATATTGGTGGAAGGGGGAGGCTTACATGTAGAGTCTTAGTAGGATACAAACAAGTCTCTTCTTTTATTACAAGTCGGATAGCAATCTGGGTCCTAGTCTAAGTCTTGTAGACTTTTCGTGTCTTCCAAGTTAGGTGGACTTCGTCTTGATTCCTCCTGCTAGGTGACGGCACTTGTCATATGACCGACTTTATCTCCGGTCCGGGCCTTGTCATCCGGCCGGCTCCGTCTCCAGTCCAGGTTTAGTAGTGGGATATCCCCCCGACACTGGTCTCCGCCTCCGAGCCCGCTACACCAGCTGGATCCGTGGATCAGGTTCCTGCTCTGACTCAGCACCGTTTCACTGGCCTGGCCAACCGCATCAAGAACTTTTCCACAGCGGCACTTTCTGATGTCCTTGCCTCCGAGCACTCCACCGTGGTGAGTTATCCATCTTGTGGGTGTAGTCCCCGAGATTCAGGCCGATTGCGTGCAATCGGCTCAGATCTTCACTTGTTTTATATTTACCTTGCTCTACTAAACTGCTTCACTTTTCAGGCCGGTTTCCAGAGGCGACAATGCATCTTCGAGGTGTTGCTGGCCGCTTATCATCGGAACAGAACACCCTTGTTGCTCTAAAAAAGAAATATGATGCCCAGGCTGCTCAGATCACGGAGCTGACAGGTAAAAACCCGTCGACTGCTTTTAATCTGATTGTGTTGCTTGCTTGCTTCCGATTGCCGCCATTCTCTTGACTCTGACTTTATTGTGTTCTATCTTTAGCGGCTACAGCCCATCTGCCCGAGCTGGAGGTAGCCAAGGAGAGGGTGGCCGAGCTGGAAAGTCAGCTCGGTGAAAAGACTACCCAGCTCGGAGACGCTGAAAAAGAACGCGACCGACTGCTTGTGTCGAGAAGGAGCTCCAGGAGAAAACAAAGAAACAGACCAAGGATCTCTTGAGCCAATCCAATTCCCATGCCAACGATCCGCAGAAGCTATTGGATGCCCGAACTGAAATGCAGGGCTCGCTGCAGAAGGAAAGTGACAAGGATTTTCCTCGGCAAATCCCATGGTTAGGAACCCTGGGTTAAATCGTAGAGGAGATGTGCAGGTTGGCGATACTCGTCGGATAACAGGAGACATGGGTTTACCCAGGTTCAGGAACCTCGATCGGTGAAACCCCTACTTCCTGCTCGATTGTCTTTTGATGAAGGCGATTACAGTGGAGGTCAAGGCGAGTTCACTCGGGACCGGAGGTGTTGCTTGGATATTCGATGCCCTAGACGTCCCCTCTCCCAGCCTTTATATATTAGGCTGGGTTGCAAGGAGTCCGTCTAGGTTTACAAAGAGAACTTCCTAATCTAGTTTCAGTCTTGGGCGCCAAGCCATAGCTTCCATAATCGTCAAGGACTACTATGGCGGTATCTCGAGTGGGCCAGGTGTGGGTCGATCGAGGCTTCCAGCGGGAATTCTATCTTGATATGCCCCAGGTAGCCTTATCTGTAGGAGTCATGGGGTCACCCCCTCGTCAATAGCCCCCGAGTGCCTGGGGGACTCGTAGAGTCGCGGAGGGACTCGAATCCGTAATCGCCTGTGTTCCTGTGTGTAACGCTGCTGCGAGTCGTCGGCTTTTAGCCACAGAAGATAGTTTATTCGAGGGATGATATGCTAAAAAATCCCAAGGTAGTCGCCTGGTCGAGACTTGGAGAATTGCGCTAGTGGAAAACACCTCAATAGCCCAATCAAGCCGCGTCGCTCGACACGAACTTGGAAAACAACCGGTGTCTAGCAAAGTCCATGTCGCTGCATGTCTTATAGGATCAATGCCGCCGGTCTCAGCAAAGATCCTTAACGTATCTGTCATTGGCTCAACTTTCTTCATGAATTGCGCATGGCAAACATCGCGAGTGAAGTGGCAGCTGTGGAAAGTCCCGGCCCGGCCGACTGCGCAGCGGGGTCTTAACTACGCGCTAAGCTTGCGCGGCATCTGGGGTGCAGTGCGTCGCCACCCAGGCATCATCTTTATTGAGGCGCGGAGCCTAATTAGAAGTGCAGCCACTTGGAAAAACAAATCAAGTAGACTAATTGTAGTCACTCGCGGAGTATTTATGAACTCAAGCGAGGAGTCGATAAGAGATGCACCCACTCAGATGGTCGTCGAGTGGGCTGATCATGTATGCACCCATATGGCACTCGAGTGCTTGGGCGGATTGTTCTCCCGTATGTCGATCAGGTCTTGCCTTCTAGTGCGAGTAGTTACTCGATCACTTCATCATCTTCTGGGTGAGGGAGCACCGGAAATCTATAGATGCATTAGTGCTTGCTGGTGCGAGTGATCGCTTGAGTGCGTCATAGCCTGCTAGGTGAGGGAGCACCCGAACTCTATAGATACATTTGATCCTATTGGAGGGGAGTAGCCACTCGCGTCCTCGAGGCTTGATCCTTGCTCTCTTTTTTGCAAAGACAGGGCGCTCCCGATGGGAGTAAATTTTTGAAATAAGGTCAAAAGTTTTATAGAAATAAACCTTTGACGGGTAGCAATGATGTGTACTCTTCACGCCTTGCTAAGATGTGACATTGCAAGGCTGTCTGACAAGTTGTACAGCCACGCAGAGTGGGTGCGACGTGACGTAATGCTCTGCGGTAATTTATCCCCGCATGATGATGACCCTCGTTTTTCGCGTGGAGTGGGCGGTGTGGTTACTGTGTCGGTTGGGTTTTCCATGTCGCACGAGTGTGGAGGGATCGTGCCACATTGATGGGGCTCTGAGATCGACGGTGGGCGGATGGCCTTTGGCTGTAGATTAAATACCGGAGGACTTGGTAGATTTAGGTATTACCCAGCGCTCGCCCTCTCCTATTCCTTCTTCCTCTGCTTCTTCTTGCCTTCTGCTTTGTTGCTCTTTGCGGTTTTGAAGTGAGATCCATGTCCAAACGTCCTCGGAGGCAGCGCAGGAATCAACAAGTATGACATGGAGATGGGAGCGTTCCGCTTTTGCGGCTGCGTATTTGGATGTGCTGGTGTAAAATGGGCTTGTGGCGGAGGGAGCTGCTCAGATTCTTGGGGATGAAGAGGTGCCCACACCTCGCCATGACGAACGTGTATGCTTTGAGAGCTCCTTTCCTCGTGGGTTTTCGCTTCCTGTTCATCCGTTTGTCCGAGGATTTCTCTTTGCTTATCAACTGCAGTTGCACGACTTAAATCCTAACGGGATATTTCACATTGCGTGTTTTATCACGCTTTGTGAAAGTTTCTTGGGGATTTTTCCCCATTGGGGGCTCTGGAAGCGTCTCTTCAATGTGAAGAGGACGAACTCTGAATACGCCATTGGGGGCGTTGGCATTTCCATTAAGGAGAAAAATGCCTATTTTGATCTGCAAAAACTGAATTCCGACTATACGTGGTGGAACAGCTGGATCTATCCGAAAGATCAGCACGTTGAGGGTGAACACTTTGGGCTTTCTCCCTTCAATCTGGTTGCACGAGTGGCTAAGCGGTCATCTTGGTTGCATTCTCTGACTGCCGGAGAGGTAGCAGTTGTAGAGCCCTTAGTGAAAAAACTTGTTGCTTTGAAGAAGGGGATAACTGGAGGCCAACTTATCTCCATTTTTATGAGGAGGCGCATCCAGCCACTGCAGCACCGGGTGCATCCCATGTGGCGGTATACAGGACCCGAAGACCCGACTAGGTGCTCTCTTGAAGATCTTTCGGGTGATGACCTTTTGTTTCATATCCAACAGGTCACCAAGTGTACTAGTACTGGTGTTGAGAGCTCCATTCATCCATATGATGCTGATACGCCTTTGCCTGGGTGATTACTTGAGTCTTTGTTTGTTTTCTAATGTTTGGTTAATATCTTTTGCTTGCTAATGATGCTCTTTTTTGTAGAACTATGTTTCCTTGTTGAGAAATCCTCGTCAGCCTGAGGATGCGGAGATACTCGAGGATCCCGATTTTGTCATGGTGGATCCTGCGCCTGTGGGTGGTGCTTCGCATGCTGATGTTGGCGAGTCCGCGGGTGCGAGTCATGGTGGTCAGGAATCTGCTGTTGAAGGTGATGAGGAATTGGGGCCACTGCGCATCAAGCACAGCCGCTCCTCGACTACTAGTGGGTGGACTACGGAGGTGGCAGTGATGGACTGCCGCCAGTCGCGCCAGTTTCGGCCTCTTGCCCTCCCCCGGCCGTTCCGAAGAGGCAAAAACTTGGGGTGCTGCTTCGCGTGGATGCCGCCATTAGTTCGGTGCGTAATTCCTCTTGTGTGAATGATTGCGCTACTGTTTTTCAGTTTCTGTTCTGATGACATGTGATTTGCAGCACTGCTCCCGCAATGTCTACTTCTTCGACGAGTACTGCTGCCTCTGATCTCCAGTCGACTAACTCCGGTGCGGCGGCTGGTCAGTCGGCTCCTTTTGCGACTCCTGTGGCTTCTGGTGAGGGTACGAACCCCGCGACTGCTCCGTCTGGGGGGCCTGCTGCTGCTACTGAGGGTGAATCTCCTCCAGACACGATACCAGTGTTTCCCGAGGGGTACTTCTTGGAGAAAAGGACCTCCCTATTGAAGAGAAGGCCAAGTTCTTTGATCGCATGGCTGAACAACTACGTAATCTTCCTTTTATCTGACTTTTCCTGGGGGCGCGGCAACATTCTCGATGGGAGTAGCCCCCGAGGCTACGGGCAACCACTCTTGGTTTGTTGCAGTATTAAACTTGATTTACTCTGACTTTCCGTGCGCTTATGCATGTCATTGGGGGCGCGGCAGCACTCCCGATGGGAGTAGCCCCCGAGGCTGCGGGAAACCACTCGTGGTTGGTTGCAGTCTGATACTTGATTGTCTTTTGCTTTATTCTGATTTCTACGATCCTTTCTATTACAACCACTGTTCCCTATGTGTGAGAAAGTGCTGCTGACTAATGCTGATCGTTCCCAGGATGCTCATGATGGGACCCAGGGGAGCCTGACGACTACGCGTCATGAGTTGCTTTCCTCCCTTTTGATTGTGGTACCCTAGCTTATTTGATGCTTGAATGAACCTTTTGCTGTAGTTCATAAGAACGATGCTGAAAAGTGGTCCGCTGTTGCGGGAAAAGAGCTTTCCTTTTTTCTAGATGCTTTGGAATTGAAGGAGAGAGATTTGCAGGCGCAGCGTGGTGACCTCGAACGGCTGCGGAAAGTTGAGGAGAAGTTTCTGCAGGTGGAGGTTGTTGAAGGTGGTCGTCTTCGTGATCTGGCGGGCGCCTTGGCGGGTAAGGAGATTGCTCTGGTTTTGCTTCTTTCCCGGTGGTTCTTGCCTTAGATTATTGATCATCGTTGCTTTCTGGTGGTGCAGGCACCGTGAGCGTTGAGGTGGCGGCGACTGCTCCTGCTGACTCGAGCACCCTTCGTGGCGCTTTGGATAAAGTGGCGAGTGCCGCTAGTGCCGTGAAGGATGTCTACGGTCGTGGTTCTACTCTTCTGAAGCTTCTTCACGAGCACATGTATCCGGAGGAGGAGAATCGGCACGAGGGCCTTGACCTGCAGGTTGCGGCGTTCGGGCCGAATGGAGGTCAGTTGGAGGGCTTGGTCCGTGAGACAGTGGTGAGTGGACATGCGACGTCCTTTGTTGTTCTTCTGGGGCATGGGGTTCCAATAGAGGATGCCATGGTGGAAAGCTTGCCCAGTTATACGACTGAGAAAAGTGCGCGGGCCACTCGTCTTGCTAGTCAGCTACAACTGGTTGTGGAGGCTGATACTCGCAAACCTCCGGGCTGTAGGGAACTTTTATTTGTCGGTTAGCTTGATGGACCTCTTGTAATAAGCTACTCTCGTGGTGGGAGATGGTGAATCTTGACTTGATGATGAATCTGCCTTCTTCCTTTTCTGTCGTAGTTTTCTTTCTGCTTGACACTTTTATCTTTTTGCGGTAGGCCGCTTCGGGCGTTTCCCGGGCTTGGAATTTACTGAAGGAGGATGACCGTGAGGGGGCCTATGAGTCCATCTGCTTGAGACTTAGGGACACGGAGCATGAGATTAGCCGCCTCAAGGTTGTTCTTGTGATCCAACTCTCGAAACGCGAGCGTGCTGAGGCCGTCTTGGATAACTTTGCTACTTGGATGGGAAAATTGTCTGATCCGCTGAAGGGTGAGCCTTCCTTTTGGTGTTGCTCGATTGGGCGAGTGCTTTGTCTTGTGCTTCTTGTTGATTCTTTCTCTTCTTGTAAAGTGCTTTCTGGTCGATCTCACGAGGAGGAGGAGGCTGTCCAGTCGGAGTTGTCACGTTTGGATGACCCGGCCATGCAAGCTGAAAATCCCTTTTGGAGGGATAGAGCACGGGCACGGTTGTTTGCCGTGCTGCGACTGTGGGTTGGTCCGGTGCCACGAGCTCTTGAGTACTGCTGAAAAGTGCTTGGTGGTGTCTTCTATGAGTGTTACCCCTAAAATCCTGTCCTATCCAGCCTTGAGAAGCTATGTCGGGTGTTCTCTCAGTCTGCGGCTCTTCGTTGGGTTGTGAGTCATCAAATTCACGCGGGATTTCGGTGTGCTTTCGCCTTTGTTCACAGTCATTGGCCTGGAGTAGATATCATGCTAGCGGCTCGAGGTCCTCCTTGTGGTTGAGATGAGCCGATGGACGAGCATTACGCGGCGGCGGCTAAGCCTGCGACTCTGGTTGTGAAGAAGGTGTGCGAGGAGAATGACCGTCTTCTGGGTTCCCTTTGAAGGTGAAGTCGGAACCTGGGGTCTAGAATTTCAGGGTCCTTGTAAATTCTTCCTTGCGCAATGTATGTTTTGTGGCTACAAGTCGTTGTAGTGTTCCATCATCGGGTGTGGAGTTGTGTGGGAGCATTTGCCTCGGAGGGTGGCTGCTGCGAGCGAGACCCCGAGTGCTAAATATGAAATCGCGTAAGCGAATAACGCCTTGGAGGGTAGCTGCTGCGAGCGAGCCCCCAAGTGCTAAATATGAAGTCACGTAAGCGAATAACTCCTCGTAGGTTGGCTGCTGCGAGTGAGCCCCCGAGAGCCAAATATGAAGTCGCGTAAGCGAATAACGCCTCGAATTGTAGCTGCTGTGACGGAGCCCCCGAGTGCCAAGTATGAAGTCGCTTAAGCGAATAACGCCACGGAGGGTGGCTGCTGCGAGCGAGCCCCCGATTGGTAAATATGAAGTCGCGTAAGCAAATTACGCCTCGGAATGTGGCTGCTGTGAGCGAGCCCCTGAGTTCTAAATATGAAGTCGCGTAAGCGAATAACGCATCGGAGGGTACCTGCTGTAAGAGAGCCCCCGAGGCGAATAACGCCTCGAAGGGTGGCTGCTGCGAGCGAGCCCCCGAGTGCCAAGTATGAATTCGCGTAAGCGAATAACGCCTCGGAGGGTGGCTGCTGCGAGCGAGCTCCCGAGTGGTAAATATGAAGTCACGTAAGCGAATAAAGCCTCGGAGGGTGGCTCCTGCGAGCGAGCCCCCGAGTGCTAAATATGAAGTCGCGTAAGCGAATAACGCCTCGGAGGGTGGATGCTGCGAGCGAGCCCTCGAGTGCTGAATATGAAGTCGCGTAAGAGGATAACGCCTCAGAGGGTGGCTGCTGCAAGCGAGCCCCCGAGTGCCAAATATGAAGTCGCCTAAGCGAATAACGCCTCGAAGGGTGGCTGCTGCGAGCGAGCCCCCGAGTGGAAAGTATGAAGTCGTGTAAGCGAATAACGCCTCGGAGGGTGGCTGCTGCGAGCGAGCCCCCGAGTGGTAAATATGAAGTCGCGTAAGCGAATAACGCCTCGGAGTGTGGCTACTGCGAGCGAGCCCCCGAGTGCTAAATATGAAGTCGCGTAAGCGAATAACGCCTCAGAGGGTAGATGCAGCGAGCGAGCCCCCAAGTGCTAAATATGAAGTCGCGTAAGCGAATAACGCGTCGCAGGGTTGCTGCTGCAAGCGAGCCCCCGAGTGCGAAATATATAGTCGCGTAAGTGAATAACGCCTCGGAGGGTGGCTGCTGCGAACGAGCCCCCGAGTGCCAAGTATGAATTCACATAAGTGAATAACGCCTCGGAGGGTGGCTGCTGCGAGTGAGCCCCCGAGTGGTGAATATGAAGTCACGTAAGCGAATAACGCCTCGGAGGGTGGCTGTTGCGAGCGAGCCCCCGAGTGCTAACTATGAAGTCGCGGAAGAGAATAACGCCTCGGAGGGTGGCTGCTGCGAGCGAGGCCCCGAGTGCCAAGTTTGAAGTTGCGTAAGCAAATAATGCCTCGGAGGATGGATGCTGCGGGTGAGCCCCCAAGAGCCAATTATGAAGTTGCATAAGCGAATAACGCCTCGGACGGTGGCTGCTGCGAGCGAGCCCCCGAGTGCCAAGTATGAAGTCGCGTAAGCAAATAACGCCTCGGAGGGTGGCTGCTGCGAGCGAGCCCCCGAGTGCCAAGTATGAAGTCGCGTAAGAGAATAACTCCTCGGAGGGTGGCTACTGCGAGCGAGCCCCCGCGTGCCAAGAAAGATTTTTGTGTAAGATACATCTTGGGAAAATATTTATAATCTTTCTCTGGTGTTCTTACATGAGGGGCTGTGAAAAAATATTTGGATCGGTGGCTGGATAGCCCTATAAATGTAAAGTTGCTGCTAGGATAGTTTGAGGTCTCGTCGTGAGGCTCCGGTTTGTCGAGTCTTCGCTTGGTGCCTTGCCTCTTACGGGAGTGCTTCTTCTTTCTCGTCGACTCCTCGAGTATGATTTTCTCCCAAGGTTTCTGATATCTTATGGAATTCTCTGTCGCAGCGATCTGATCTGATGAAGCTGCAGTTGACTGTGATGACTCCTTTTGGGCCTGGCATTTTTAGCTGAAGGTACGCGTAGTGCGGCACCGCCATGAAGCGCGCGAAGGCTGGTCGTCTGAGGATGGTAGGATACTGTGATTTCCAGTCGACCACTTCGAAGTCTAGCATTTCTTTGCGGAAGTTGCTTGCGTTTCCAAAGACCACTTCCAGGCTTATCTTTCTGAGGGGGTAGACTGCTTTTCCTAGCACAAATCCATGGAAGGCTGTGCCTGAAGTTTTGAGTGCTGAGTTTTGGATGAACATCTCGTCCAGAGTCTTGGTGAATATGATGTTGATTCCGCTGCCACCATCCATGAAAACTGGTGACATGTCGTAGTTTACGATTCTTGCTTCGAGCACCAGTGCGGTGTGCCCTAGGAGTGGGATGGCTGGCGGGTGATCCTCTCTGCAGAAGGTGATGTCGGTCTTGGACCCGCGGAGGTATTTTGGTACAGCCGGATGAGAGGAGACTGCGAGGAAAACTTGTCTGGTGACTTGATTCTGGTGCCTGTTTGACGACCTTCCTTCCTGGAGCATGTAGATACGACTGTCTGCCTTTGGGTATTCTTGTTTTTCATCGGGCGATGTGCGCCGCTCCTGGATGGCTGCTACATGTCTTACCGGTGCTGCGGGTGGGAGTGGTGCATTGTGGGCGATGAGGTTGCATTGTTGGAGCTGTGGACCGGCTCTTTTCTTCTGAGAGCTCGGTGAAGCGCCTGCAGTTCTTGAGGGTGCGGCTCGATCTTACTTCTCCGCGCTCATTATTGAAACCATGTATTATGCATCGTCCGTCTAGCTGTTCTTTGGCCGAGAAAGATGTTCGTGTGTCGTCTCGTGGTTGCCTGGGTCTCCAGTCCTGCTTTTGGGAGTGTGGTGGGTCTTCCGGGTTGTCTCTTCGCTGCGTTCTGTTGTCGTCGTGATGTCTGCCATCTCTATCGCCTGGGAAACCGACTGCGACCATGTCGGGTCCTCTGTCGTCGTAGAAGATTCGCCTGGGTTTTTTTCTTCTTTTGTCGACACCTCTATCTGATTCCGCTTGAGTCAGGAAGGTGCCGAGTGCTGTAGCGGTCGATGAGTCATTGATTGATGGTGAAGAGACCGCCAAGATCATTGATCCAACCTGCATCTTCCCAACAGTTGGCGCCAATTAACGAGGATTGACCTCGGCAAATCCCATGTGTAGGAACCCTGGGTCATATCGTAGAGGAGATGTGCAGGTTGGCGATACTCGTCGGCCAACAGGAGACATAGATTTACCCAGGTTCAGGGCCCTCAGTCAGTGAAACCCCTACTTCCTGCTCGATTGTATTATGATGAAGGAAATTATAGTGGAGGTCGAGGCGAGTTCGCTCGGGACCGGAGGTGTTGCTTGGATATTCGATGCCCTAGACGTCCCCTCTCCCATCCTTTTATATATTAGGGTGGGCCGCAAGGAGTCCGCCTAGGTTTACAAAGAGAACTTCCTACTCTAGTTTCAGTCTTGGACGTAAGTCGTAGCTTCCATAGTCGTCAAGGACTCCTCTGGCGGTATCTTGAGTGGGCCAGGCATGGGTCGATAGAGGCTTCCAGTGGGCCTTCTGTCTTGATATGCACCAGGTACCCTCATCTGTAGGTGTCGTGGGGTCACCCCCTCGTCAGAAAGGGATGTCGCGGTGAAGCGAGCTGAGGAGCTGACTGAAAACTATCAGAGGGAACATCATTCTGCGAAGGGGCAGGCCGAGCTGGCACTTTCCAGCTTACAGAAGGTTGATGCTACTCTTGCTGGTGAGTTTTCCCCTTTTGCTGATCTCTTGCCTTCCGATCTGACTTTTATGCCTTCCAATCTAAACCTCTCTGATTGCTCTACTCGTGCCAGGCGCTAGGCCCAACTCCCAAACTGCTGCTGCTCAAGCTGTAGCTGAAAGTAGGCAAGCCCGAGGCGTGGAGGTTGCTGATGCCGCTGTATCTTGGGGCCAGAGGATCTGGTTGCAGCTCTTGACGCCCGATTGCCTCTAGTGAAGGGTGATATCTATGCTTTCAAGACTGGCGTCTAGAAGCTTAATGATATACTTTGGCCGAACAGAAAGACGCTGATTGCTGGTGAGACCACTGAGGAAGTGGCTCGCAACCTGAACCCTGCGCCTCGGCAACTTACGATTCTGCTCGATTCTGTTGTACGAGTTGGGATACAAGCCACCTTCTCTATTGTGATAAGCTGGTACCCCAACTTGGATATGAACTTGCTAGGTGCCCTGCACGCCGGATCAGAAGAAGATGTTGGCGTAGTCTGGATGCGAATCTGTCGGCAGGCTGAGGAGCTCGGTACCATCATCAACCCAGTGGAGTATACTTCGTATCATGAGGATGATGGTACACCAATTCCAGCACCTTTGTTGTCCGAACTTCTATACAGAAGCGATGAAGATGAGAATCACGCTCCCCCCACTCATGGTCGGGCCTCTACATCAACCTCTGGGCAATAAGCCCGCACTTCCGAAGGTGAAGGTTCATCCAGTGAGTAGTTAGAGAGTCCTGCACAAGATCCTCCCATTGCTCCATATCCCGAAGCCACCGCTACTTCTGCTCTAGAGGGTGTTGCGTCCGATGCTCCGATTGGCCCTCCACTATAAGGAGCGCTCCACCCTCTAGTGAAGATACTGCCGCTGATGCTCCGGCTGCTTGATTTGAGCCAGTACTGGTTCCTGTTTATATTTTCAGCACTCTGGTCAAAACTATAAGTGCACCCACTAGGGTGACTTTTTATGGAATAATTAACATTCAGCCAATCCGCCAGGTTTGCTTGTGAACATGGTCTTTTATGTTTATGAATGCCCTCTTGCCTTCGCATATTCGAGGCGATTGCCTTTTTCTTTGCCTTTTTTCTTCCTTAGTCCAATATTCTTTCCAACCATACAGCTGACCGCGGTCTGCTGTTGGATCAGAGAATAGACCTCGAAGGAATCAGACAAGTACTTGTAGACTTTTAAGGGCTCTTGACGCAGAGGCAAGGATATGCGAACGGGCCGATTGCTACCTGTCGACTGTTGGCCAGACGGCCTGGTCACCCTTACAAAAATCTAGGAGGCGGATCTTCCTACTGTGGTAGTGGTGCAACTTCTGTTGGTATATTGCAGACCTGGACAAGGCCAGGAGGCATGCTTCTTCTTTTAGATCGACGATGTTCTCTCGAGCTTCCTTTGCTTCTGCCTCCGTGTACATGGCGTGGCGAGGTGACTCAAACTCAATATCAGAGGGAATGATTGCCTCTGCGCCATATACGAGGAAAAAGGAAGTGAATCCAGTTGAACGGTTTGGTGTGGTGCGCATGCTCCAAAGAATGACTGTCATCTCATCAATCCATGGTCCGGGTGCTCTCACAAGTGGCTCGACCAATCTTGGCTTGATCCCTGATAAAATGAGGCCATTTGCTCGCTCTGCTTGACCATTTGATTGCGGGTGAGCTACGGATGCCACATCCAACCGAATGCCTTGTTGGGATGCATACCGAGCTAATGCCCCTTTTGCAAAGTTTTTGCCGTTGTCAGAGATGATGTTGTGTGGAAACCCATTTCTTCTTGCAATATCTGCTATGAACTTGACCGCAGTCGGCCCGTTTAATTTCTTGATCGGCCTTGCCTCGATCCACTTGGTGAACTTGTCCACTGCAACCAGAAGATGTGTCATGCCACCCCTGGCGGTCTTGAATGTCCCGACATCCAATCCCCAAATTGCAAAGGGCCATGTGATTGGGATGGTTTTGAGTGCTGAGGCTGGTTGTTGGTTCTTGGCTTTGAAATGTTGGCAGTCGTTGAAATGCTTTACTAAGTTTTCTGCCGCTGCTTTCGCAGTCAGCCAGTAGAAACCATGGCGAAAAGCCTTAGCAACTATTGTTGTAGCTGATGCGTGATGACCGCATTCACCTTGATGGATATCTCGCTTCAGTTCCAGCCCCTTTTCCTCTTCAAAGCGGCACTGGAGAACTCCAGTAGCACTACGATGCACTAGCTCGTTGTTGATGATTGTGTATGCGCTAGATCAGCGCTGGATTTTCCGGGCTTCTACTTCACCTTAGGGGCGAATGCCATCGACCAAGAAATCACGGAAAGGCTCCGCCCATGAAGGCGCGGTTACAACCACCAACACAATTTCTATCGCTGGTACAAGTGCTCCAACTTTGACTGCTGCCAGGTCGAAGGAGGTGGAGCCGATTGCGTCTTCCATAGCCACATTAGTCCCCGAGCTGACGAAAGCAGCCCCTGGTGTGCAGTCGGCATCCCCTGATGTGGCCGAGTGCTCTCCCGAAACTGGCTTCTTGGCTGATTTTTTTGCTTCAACTTCTGCCATCTTCAGGTCGGCTGGAATAAAGATGGACTCTGATTCTGGGGAAGGATTGATAGATGGCTTGTGGATGTGCTCCAGGGAGATGCCTGTTGGTATGGACTTTCAGGTGGATCCCAGCTTGGATAATGTATCTGCTGCATCATGTTCAGCTCGAGGAACATGATGGAATTCACATCCCTCAAAGAAACCACATACTTGTTGCACTAGGAATCTATAGCTCACCATGTTTGCATCCTTTGCATCCCATCTTCTAGTGCATTGATGCACCACAAGATTGGAATCACCATAACACATAATCCGCCGAATTCCGATCTCTTTGGCCAATCGGACACCTTGGACTAGTGCTTCATATTCAGCCACATTGTTGGATGCCACAAAATGGATTTGCAGCACGTAGTTGAGCTTGTTGCCTTTTGGGTAAGTGAGAACAATGCCAGCCCCTAGTCCAGACATCATCTTGGAACCATCAAAGTGCATTTTACAGAAATCTGAATCCGTATAGGGAGGCTCATACAGGGTTTTAGTCCAATCGACGAGGAAATCTTCCAGTGCCTAGGATTGGATTGAAGTGCATGGCTCATACTTGATGCCGCGGTTTGCAATCTCAATGGACTATTTTCCACTCGGCCAGATGCATCCCGATTGCCTATGACTTCTGCCAGTGCATCGAGCTGATGACCGTGATCGGATGCGCTTGGAAGTATGGCTTCAGTCTCTTTGACGCCATGTATACGCCGTAGCACATCTTTTGGTTGTGGGGGTAGTTTTGATCGGAGATGGAGAGCACTTCACTAACATAGTATACTGGTCTCTGGACTGATTGCGCTCTATCCTTTTCAGGACGCTCAACCACCTTCACAATACTAATCACCCGAGTTGTGGCTGCGATGTACAACATCATTGGTTCTTTCTCAATCGATGCAGCTAGCACTGGAGCAGTGGATAGCATACGCTTGAGTTCTTTGAATGCTTCATCCGCTTGCGGGGTCCAAGTGAATTTATCTGTTTTCTTCATCAGTTGGTACAGAGGGATTGCCTTTTCTACCACTCGAGTGAGAAATCGACTAAGCGACGCCAGGCATCCGATGAATTTCTGTACATCCTTGAGGTTTCTGGGCTTGTTCATCCGCTCAATTGCTGCAATATTCTTAGGGTTGTACTCGATTCCTTTCTCAGACACGAGGAATCCGAGCAGCTTACTGGATGGAAAGCCGAATATGCACTTCTCTGGATTGAGCTTGATCTTGTAATTGCGCAGATTTGCAAATGTCTCTCGGAGATCTTCCAGCAGTGTCATCCCTTGGAATGACTTGACCACCAGGTCATCTACATATACATGAATGTTTCGGCCGAGCTGAGGTCGGACACATCCCTGCATAGTACGCTGATAAGTGCACCGCCGTATTTTAGGCCAAAGGGCATAGTGATATAGTAGTAAGCCCCGAAAGGGGTGATGAATGCAGTCTTTATTTTGTCTTCTACAACAAGTTTGATCTAGTGATAGCTAGAAGTGGCATCCAGAAAAGATAAGAGCTGACATCCAGCCGTAGAGTCAATGACTTGGTCAATACGAGGCAAAGCAAAAGGATCCTTGGGGCATGCCTTGTTCAGGCAAGTGTAATCAATACACATGCGCTATGTCCTAGTCTTCTTCATAACCAGAACTGGGTTTGCTAACTAGTCCAGATAGAACACTTCCATGATAAAACCAGCTGCGAGCAACTTGGCGATCTCCTCAGCGATTGCTCTTCTCTTGTCTTTGGAAAAACGTCGAAGCGGATGCTTGATCGGCTTTGATTCTGGTCGGATTTGAAGCTTGTGCTCGGCGAGTTCCCACGGCACCCCAGGCATGTCCTGTGGAGACCATGCGAAGATGTCCCGGTTCTCACGGAGGAACTCGACGATCTCACCTTCCTATTTTCTGCTCAGTCCAGCTCCGACGACCATGCACTTGGCTGGGTCAGAGGGGTACAGAGCAATCCTCTTGTTGTCCCTGTCCTCTTGGAATATGGTCTCTCATAGTCCGATCTCTTGTTCTTCGCAATGAGCAAGGGTGCTTTGTTCTGAGCTTGGGCCATTGCCAACACCCTGTCAATCTGGCACTGCTCTGCATCAATTACCAAGGAATCAGACATCTTGTAACCGGCAGATGATAACTCGAGGGACTTCTTATAGTTGCCCCAGACAGTGATGATGCCATTCGGCCCTGGGAGCTTCATCTTCAAGTGCGTCTGGAATACATTCAACATGAACTTGGCGATTGCGGGCAGTCCGATCAGAAGGAGATATGGGCTGCTCAGATCGGCCACCTCAAACCAGATCGGCTCATAAAGGAAATTTTCTTTGGTGACAAACACAACATATAGACGAATGCAGCCGAGAGGAGTGCAGGAGAGGCAAGGGACAATGCCATGAAATGTAGTTTGACTGGGCTGCAGCTCACTCTCGCTGATGCCGAGCTTTATCATGGTGTCTCGGTAGAGAATGTTGATTGCGCTTCCCCCATCCACAAGGGTTCTGGTGAATCTCCATGAATACCGTGGTGCTGACAGAAAAACATCCACCACTAGTGTGTAACTGCATGGATTCGGCATCACTCCTGGGTGATCCTCCCTTCCCCATGTGATGAGACTGTCTGACCAGTGCATGTACTGGGGGACTGCTGGCATAGTGGCATTGACTGCTTGGTCACGGGCCCTCCGGCTTCCCTTGTCTTCTGACTCACTAGTGAAGATCATGTATGCTGCGTGGAACTTTGGGTGGTGGTGGGCGTGGTGGGAGGTTTCAGATGACGTTGTTGAGCTTTTCTACCAAACATTTTCCTTTATGTTAGCATTTTCACTTCTTGACTAATAACATGTTCTTTCAAAAGACTCAAATGATCTCATCAAAATAAAAGAGGAAGAGAAAAAGTTAGAGTTATTGGTTGTTCTTTGACCAAGGACATCTTTGCCATGGTTTAATGAGTTTCCTTAGCCCTACTTTTGATTATAATTGATATTAATCTTTCATAAGGGCCTTATGAGTTGGGATTGCTGTTGAGGATGGTTGAGTTTAGTAGAGTAATTGTGCTACTTCTTATCCATATTATTATTTATCGACACTTCACTCTCTAAACTTGTGGACAGGTTTACCGAGCTCAGTATTCTCTTGGAGACAAGGGAGGTCTAAGCTTGGGGGAGTTGATACGTCCAATATGCATCACTATTTATGTCATAATTTACCTCTATTCATTGATATATTTCATATATTATGATGTTCTTATAGTGTTTTGGCTTATTTTACACAGTTTACAACTTTTCGGTGCCAAAACAACAGACGCAGGAATCAACGGGTAAACGTGCACATAGAGTGGGCATATCAGCACATATCCAAATAATCTAACATTCACGGGGTAGAAATTTCTGAAGAAATAACGGAGTGTTGCAAAAGATGGGCCGGAGGGGGCCCACCAGGCCTCTAGGCGGCCTGGTGGCACGGCCCCCCCTTAGGTTGCGCCAGGTGGCCGCCTGGGAGGGGGGGTCCAACCCCCGGGGCTCTCCTTTGGCATATATGACCCCTGTAACCTAAAACCCCCAAAACAGAAGTTGTTTTCGGAGTTCCGCCGCGCTCCGTCGCGGAAACAAACAGATAAAAAAAGACCTTTTCGGCTGGTGGATTCCGCCGGGGAGAACTCTTCCCGGAGGGGGAGATCGTCCTCATCGTCATCACCATCATCCTCATCATCATCACCATCTCCATCACCATCCCATCTCATCTCACCATTGCAATCCGAGTTGTAACTTGCACTATTCATCCCCTCTACTTTACCGGTGTTGATTACTCTTTTGTGGTGAATGTTATTAAGTTTTGTTGGAGAATTATTGTTATGATCAGATTGTTCATCGTATATTCATCACCTCTGATCATGATCTCTTATATGTCTTGTGAGTAGTTACTTTAGTTCTTGTGGAGATGGGAGAAGTCTAGTTGTTAGTAGTCATATGATGTTGAATTAATATGTGTTGATTGATATTTAATTATGGTGTTAATCTTCTAGTGGTGCTATGTGAACGTCGACTACATAACACATCGCCTTTTTAAGGACCTAGGGGAATACATTGTGTGTAAAGAATGCTTATGGTGGGTTGCCGGAGTGACAAAAACCTGAACCCCAGTTCGTATACTTTTGTAAAAGGGGTGTTGGATCCTAAAGTTTATTGCTATGGATAGGATTTTCCTTAATTTCTCTATTGTATTTACGGATGGTTGCAAGAGGTTTAATCATAAGAGTGTACTTGTCTTAGCCTAGACGGTGCACTAGCATAGGTCCACCCACACAACACTTATCAACACAAGACATAATACTAGACGGAATATGGCGAAAGAAGTTGACTACCTCTCCCGTGTGTCCTCATGAACGCTTTAGTCTTTATAAGTTTGATCCTTCGGATTATCCTTTGTTCAAAGGGATTGGGACACTTGCTGCACCTCAACACCATTTACTTTCCTTGCTTTTATTTCCTTGTTGCTTATACCAGTAAACCCATAAAAAGTTACCTTTCAGTACTTGCAGTTATTCCTTTCTCAAGATCACTTTTCACTACTTTTTTCTCCTCGTTTGGTTCGACACTCATACTTATTGAAAAGGCTACGATAGATCCCCTACACTTATGGGTCATCAACGGCCACCGCCGATTTCCTCTGTGCCATCGTCAACCATCATTGGTCACTTATATATTGGAATTGCAACGATGGAGTTGGAAACGGCGACGACCAATGACGTCAGTGTTGTTATGACTTGTGTCGGCCACATGGATGGTATTTCTGCAACATTAGTACCCTTGCAAAAAATGCAACATTATTATGTTGCAACCATTTCTTTTATAACATCACCTATATTTGGAAAAAATGAAGATGGAAAAAACATTTCTACAACAAGACCTATGTAACAAAAGCTTTTTGCAACAACATCTCTGCTACAAAAGCTTTTGCAACTAGACCTCTATTGCAATGCCGAAGAACGTCGTTCAGCCGCTTGAGGCGCCAAATCTGACGGCTCACACCTCGGTTGTAGAACTCTCCTATTACAATAACCGTAAATTAGCTAGCAAATGGGCTACTTCATTCTAATTACAGTAACAATGTTTAAAGACGAGTTTTCCTATAGATGTAGTTGTATTGAAATATTTTCTGTAGATTGATACTATCTGTCGGGACCCGGGGTTAGCATATGCAAGACTCGCTACAACACAATCATATGGAGAGCCGTGAACCGTACCCACTTGTCTAAGCAGACAAGGCAAAGCACAGAACGTTCTCGGAAAGCATCGAGCGTGAGGGGCATCCCATCCAGGCCGGATGATCAACTGAGATGGGTCCTCATCGTCCGCACACAAGTCTAAATGATATGGGTGGTGAACTCCCATACTCATAGACAAGTCTCCTCAACCATACTATCGATTGTATTATAACCCTTACATAGACTTACTCCAGCCCGATCACTTAGTCGGGGTCTAGGGCGGGCTCGATCATACATCAAAATGTGCACGTGACGGTGTCACGAGCAATCACATCACGATGCCCCAAGCTTCGTACATCTAAGGACCACTTGGTGTATAAAAGACCGCCAGCGAGATCACAACTAAAGTCTCGAAAACCCATACTAATACATGCATGATATAATAATACACGCAGCACACATGTCCAGTATGAACAACATGTATCGTTGCAATTCTCTACAAAGTATACAACTTTATTGATAACTCTTACAGAGTGCACACAGAGATCACGATTATGTGATCCAACATTACATCAAACATGCGGAAGCAAAGTAGGTCTAAGTACAGAGAAGTTTAACAAATGGCTTAGAGAAGCCTTATCTATAAACAAGCCCTTCCACGAGGGACCAGTCGTCTGACTGGGACTACACTAGCTTGATCAGTCGTCGAGCTTCAGGAAGAATCCACCTTCGGGGTCAGTGGTTTCATCTAAAACATAGAATAATCAAACGTGAGTACAAAGTCGTACTCAGCAAGACTTACGTAGGAACTATACTACTCATGCACATGTATCAAGGTAAAGGGAGGTGGGGTTCAATTGTAGAAGTGCCATCTTTGACTTGGCTAGTCCTGAACTACGAGTACCAGACTTGAGGTAAGAAGCATACACGAGTCCACTACATGACTCCAACCAATTACACCACTATGGTGCCTTCCTCGACTTCCCCACGAGAAAGCACGCCTTAGCACTCACGCTTATCTTGGCAAGTTTTATAAGTATCCAGTTCCAGTTGTCTAATAATCAAGCTAAGCTTTCCAAGAAGTCGATAACCACGGACGCGGCTATTCGAATAGTTTTGTTAACCCTGCAGGGGTGTACCGCTACACACACGTGTCATCAGTTACCGCCTTTTGCGTGTCACCGTTCAAGAGGTGACAACGAGGATGCCACCAAAACTGTTACCTCATAACCGATCTAGTCCAAGAAAGGCGCCTACCTGGGTTGGCTACCACTATTGTGAACCCGGCCTGTTTACCGAAGTGGACCCAGATGATGTGTGCGTGGTGCATAAGCCGGTCTCGGCTGAGCCGTTCTCTCACTTACTAGCCAGGCCACAAACCTACCTGAACTCCGAACTACTACGACATCTGGACATCGAAAGGGATGAGTTAGTAGGCTGAGAGGGGTCAGTGAGCCCAATATGTGGTTGTACTCTTAATCTTGGATCACCACACAAAAACTCGGACTTAGGGCGGTGTTCAACGAGACAACCCACTGTGTACTCCTACACAACCTCTCATCGTTCACCTTGTATTAGGGTAGATTCACCAACACATTTCCACCATCATCATCATGATTGCTACCATCCCGACTCACATAATAGTATCAACATTGTATATCTCTAAGCATGCAATAAGCAGTAACAAATGCAGGGGCCACCTGATATCAATCAAACTCCTATGTCTGCTAGGATTGTGGTTTGCTTACTACTATGACAGGATGATAGGTCATGCATAGGATATGGGTTCAACTATGCGGTAGAATTGATACAATGTGATCTCCTAAACATGCATAAGAGATACTGAGAGGGAATTGGTATTTTATAGACATTATCAATGGGTTTTGCTTGTCTTGCTGACGATACACGGGTCTTAACGGTGGTCTTCTTCTTCGAGGGTGATCACCGTCTCGGAACGTCTGTCACCTCTTGAACAGTGACACTATAAAGGTTGTGACAAGAAGTATATATCACTGATGTGTTGAAGATTCAAGTTAATTGAAGTGTATTGCAATTGAATTGCAAATTCAAACTTCAAATTCAAATTCAAATTATGCCATATGCATGTTTGCTACTGTTCACCCATTTAAAATCATCAAACATAGAAACAAGTTGCATATTCATAATCCTTGCATTTTTCTGATAATTTTTCGTATATTATATGTTTAATTTGGAGTTAATATGAATTTTCTATGATTTATTGAAGTTTAATTGATTTTCTGTCTTTTCTGTAATTTCTCTGGAATTGTTTTAAGTCTGGAAAAAGGTTTCTTGCATCAGCCCCACGTCATCATGACGTTAGGGGGGGGGCTGACCTGTGGCCACCCATGTCAGTGGGAGAGGGGTTTAAACCCTGATAGTTTAACTAACAGAGGGGGTTACGGCGGTATAGGGCCCACTTGTCATAGACCCCAGGGGGGTGATTAAGGGGGCATTAACCCTTAAATAAACCGCCCACCGGCGGTTAACCGGCGGCGGCCACCGTGCACGGCGGCGACATGCCGGGGTGGCCTTCCGGCCACGGTTTGGCACGGGGAAAGCACGTGGAGGTGCCCCTTGCTCGCCCGCATGACCTCCTGCCCACGGGGAGGCATGGGGTGCACCGGAGCCTCACCGGCGTTGAGGCACGCGGCGGCCGGAGCACTACACAGGCGGTCTCGCCGATTTCGGCCACGGGGAGACGCGCGGGAGGGGGCAAAAGAAAGATGGTCTCACCCTGATGCTAATGGAGAGGACGGGGAGGCCAGAGGGACACCGGAGGCGACGAATTTGACGACGAGCTCCACGGCGGCCGGCGGCGTCTCGGTAAAGATGGCGTCGACCTCGACCTTCTGGGCTCAATTCCCCGCTGGAGTTGATGAAGACGAGGACGCTGGTATTCCTGGACACGGTGGGGAGGTCCGTTTCGGCCGTTGGCCACGGCTGCGCGGCCGCACGCTCCGGCGAGCTCACTGGCGGCGGCAAAATCGCGAGGCGGAGAGAGCTAGATGGAGCCAGAGGAGAGGGAAAGGAGGCGGGGGAACTCTTGCTGCTGCGTGGTGCCAGGAGAGGGCAGGGGAGGGCATCGAAGGCCCTCATCATCGCGGTGGCGTCGTCGGCTCCCTCCCAGCTCGCCACCGAGCTGGTTGAGGAAGACGACAAGGGGGATGGGTGGTGGGCTGGGCAAGCTAGGCCAGGGGGAAACAAGTTGGGCCAGATGGCCAGGGAAAGCCCCCTTTCCTTTTTCTTTCTTTTCTGTTTTTCTTTTCTTTCTGTAATTTGTTTGGCCTGTCAAATAAAATAGCTAGGCATTTTATAAAATGCCCCAAATTTTTATGTGGACTTGAGATCCATATAGCTAGCCACTTATAAAGTTTGGGGATTTTTGAAATTCAAATAATTTGAATTTCAAATCAAATAGGGTATTTAATTAATTTCCAAGCCCTATTTGGAATTTTTGACAAATCTTGGTGCATGAAGTGGGACCCACTTCACTTTATATGTGATCATGCATATTTATAAGACTTTTCAAAAATACCAGAGGAATTTTTGGTAGAAAATTTTGTCTGGACATTTAATTAAATTCTCTAGGGCTTTTCTTTTCCCCAATTTTGAATTTCTTTTGAAATTTTCACAGGATGAAAAAGGGCACTTGAACCCTAGCACATACCTAAACTTGGGTTGTGACAACTCGCCCCCACTCAAAAGAATCTCATCCCGAGATTCAGAAGTCGTCGGGAGGAAGGAGGGGTACTCGGCACGGAGGCGGTCTTCTCTTTCCCATGTTGCTTCTATCTCGGAGTGATGTGACCATTGCACTTTCAGGAACCTGATCTTCTGACGACGAGTGACACGCTCTGCTGAATCAAGAATACGAACATGGTACTCTCGATAAGAAAGGTCATCTTGGAGATCAAGCGTTTCATGGTCGACTTCGCGGATGGGGTCCTTGAAGCAATGCCTGAGTTGTGACACCTGGAATACATCATGTACTCGGAAAACGTGCGGGGGTAGTTCAAGTTGGTAGGCATCTTCTCCAAGTTTAGCGAGAATGCAGAAAGGTCCGATGTAATGTGGGGCCAACTTGCCTTTGATACCGAATCGTTGGGTTCCCCTCAGAGGAGTAACCCGAAGATAAGCCTTCTCATCCAGATTGTAGCTTTCTTGCCTATGATGACGATCATAGTAGCTTTTCTAACGAGACTGGGCGGCTTTCAATCGATCACGAACAATGTGAACTTGCTCTTCTGCTTCCTTGATCATATCCGGTCCAAAGAATTGTCTTTCACCTGTTTCTGACCAGTTTAGGGGTGTTCGACATCGTCGTCCATAGAGGAGTTCAAAAGGAGCCATGTTCAGACTAGATTGGAAACTCTTGTTATAAGAAAATTCGGAAAATGGAAGAGAATTCTCCCAATTCTTTCCGAAAGAGATAACACAAGCTCTAAGCATGTCTTCCAAGATTTGATTAACCCTTTCAACTTGACAGCTAGAATGAGGATGGAAAGATGTACTAAAGGCGAGATGAGTTCCCATAGCATTCTGAAAGCTTCCCTAGAATCTAGAGGTGAAAATGCTACCACGATCAGAATTGATTTCCAAAGGAACACCGTGAAGCGACACAATTCTAGAGACGTACAAGTCTGCCAACTGACTAGCAGTTATAGACTCGTGGACAAGAAGGAAGTGAGCAACTTTGGAAAGTCGATCAATGACAACGAAGATGGCATCATTTCCCTTCTGGGTTTTTGGAAAGCCGGTGATGAAGTCCATACCGACTTTGTCCCATTTCCACTCGGGAATAGGAAAAGGTTGAAGTGTACCAGCAGGTCTTTGGTGTTATGCCTTAATGTGACGACAAACATCACATTCAGCAACAAATCGAGCAATGTCTCTCTTCATCCTGGTCCACCAAAATCTCTGGCGTAGATCTCGGTACATTTTTGTGCTACCGGGATGAATCGAGAGGGGTGTGTCATGGGGCTTCTTTAAGGATGAGTTGCCTTAGATCCCTATTCTTAGGTACTATCAAACGATTTTCAAAGAATACCGTTCCTTTGCTATCTGTGGAGAAACATCTAGCAACTCTGCTAGCAATGTTCTCCTTGATCCGGCGAACACCGCGTGAACGCATTTGGGTAACTATGATTTGATCCTCAAGGGTTGGTTTCGCCACCAAGTTGAGAAGAGATCCACGAGGAACAATCTCGAGGTTGAGCTTTCAAATTCCTCATGAAGAAGTGGTTGATAATGTTGCAGCATGAGGTTGTTACAATACGACTTACGACTTAGTGCATCAGCCATGACATTGGCCTTGCCTGGGGTGTAAGAAATTCCTAAGTCATAATCTTTTATCAACTCAATCCAGCGTCTTTTCCTGAGATTAAGATCTGGCTGGGTGAAAATATATTTGAGGCTTTGGTGGTCGGAATAGATCTCACAACGATTACCAAGGAGGTAATGTCGCCAAGTTGTCAGGGCATGAACTACGGCAGCGAGTTCAAGATCATGGGTAGGATAGTTCTCTTCATGTGGACGCAACTGGCGTGAAGCATAAGCTACCACATGTCGATCTTTCACCGACAATGAACATTTCCGCACGATGTGGATGAGGATCAACTTTCACCGACAATGAACATTTCCGCGCGATGTGGCCAGGCTGACCGCACTTGTAGCAAACTCTGGTGTCAGGGGGTGGAGCAAGGATGGCAGGTTCACTACCATAGCTATTGGGATTCGTGTATGGTGGAGGAGGTTGAGGCACCATGTAGGATGGCCTTGCAAAAAGGTGTGAAGGAATGGCACTAGTTGGAATCCAAATCTGGCGTTTCTGAGGGGCCGAACTAGAAGATGGAGCAAACTCACGAGAATGCTTCGAGACTCTTCGAACACCTCATTTCCATACTCAGCTCTGAAGGACCAATTGACTAAATCCTCAAAGTTGACAAACTCATGAAGATTGAGATCATGACGAATAACAGGGCTAAGTCCCTTGCGGAACCTTGCTTGCTTCCTGGCATCAGTGGATATCTCCTCTTGGGCATAACGAGCAAGATGGGTTAACTCGGTCATATACTCGTGGATGGACCTATCTCCCTGAGTAAGATTGCAAAACTCTTCCTTCTTTCTTTCCATCATCTCATCCAGAATGTGGTACCCTTGAAATGCATCACGGAATTGCTGCCAAGTCACTACGTGACCATCAGGTTGCATTGCAACATAGTTCTCCCACCATTCAACAGAAGCACCTTCCAAGAAGTATACCGCAAATATAACTCGATCATCGGGAGCAACATGTGTCGTGTCAAGCTTACGCTCGATGGAACGGAGCCAATCATCAGCTTCAAGGGGCTCGGAGGAGCATCGAAATACCGGTGGCTTGAGGAGGATGAAATCCTGAATGCTGACAACCACATTGCGCTGACGAGCGGTATTCTGCTCAATGAGCTCCAGGAGGTGTGTTTGATCACGTCGATTCCGTTCAGCTTCCATCATGATTTCCGCCACAGAAGGCGGTGGAGGAGGATCATCATCACTTCGATTCCGATCACGGTCTCGATTGCGACAAACAACACTATGAGTTCACCTGACATCCTGTGTGATAAAAATCAACAATCAGAACAGGTTTTACGATGGAATCAAAGACAAGAAGGACATGATGAATACGGAAAGGATTATAATGCGAAGGCAATGATTCATAGAAACACGGGATAAATCGGGCAGCATAATGGCTACACCGGGATGGAAAATGAAATAACCTTGAAGAGATTGGACAGAACTTCCCCAAGGAACTCAACAACACGAAGACTCTAGACAACCGAACACAGCTTTCCTACGGCTACAAGGAAGCAATCAACGAGATGTTCTAGTAAGAAATAGATGAGCCTAGTCCTATCTTCCCGTAGAACAAGATGAGGATGACTCAGAACTCAGAACGATGTAGGTAAGGAGAAAAAAGAATCCTTACGTTGTTCCCTTATATACCCAGAGTAACTATATAACTATAACAAGCTAGACTCGACTTCGACCAAGGCTGATAATCCTACAGTCAGTCCTACTCTGATACCAAGTCTGTCGGGACCCGGAATATGCGTATGTAATTCCAGTCACGATGCAATCATATGGAGAGCCGAGAACCGTACCCACTTGTCTAAGCAGACAAGGCCAAGCACTGAACGTTCTCGGAAAGCATCGAGCGTGAGGGGCATCCCATCCAGGCCGGATGATCAACTGAGATGGGTCCTCATCGTCCGCACACAAGTCTAAATGATATGGGTGGTGAACTCCCATACTCATAGACAAGTCGCCTCAACCATACTATCCATTGTATTATAACCCTTACATAGACTTACTCCAGTCCGATCACTTAGTCGGGGTCTAGGGAGGGCTCGATCATACATCAAAGTGTGCACGTGACGGTGTCACGAACAATCACATCGCGATGCCCCAAGCTGCGCACATCTAAGGGCCACTTGGTGTATAAAAGACCGCCAGCCAGATCACAAATAAGGTCTCGAAAACCCATACTAAGACTTGCATGATATAATCATACACGCAGCACACATGTCCAGTATGAACTGCAGGTATCATTGCAATTCTCTACAAAGTATACTACTTTATTGATAACTCTTACAGAGTGCACACAGAGATCAGGAGTCTGTGATCCAACATTACATCAAACATGCGGAAGCAAAGTAGATCTGAGTACAGAAAAGTTTAACAAATGGCTTAGAGAAGCCTTATCTATAAACAAGCCCTTCCACGAGGGACCAGTCGTATGACTGGGACTACACTAGCTTGATCAGTCGTCGAGCTCCAGGAAGAATCCACCTTCGGGGTCAGTGGGTTCATCTAAAACATAGAATAAACAAACGTGATTACAAAATCGTACTCAACAAGACTTACATTGGAACTATACTACTCATGCACATGTATCAAGGTAAAGGGAGGTGGAGTTCAATTGGAGAAGTGCCAGCTTTGACTTGGCTAGTCCTGAACTACGAGTACCATACTTGAGGTACGAAGCGTACACGAGTCCACTACATGTCTCCAACCAATTACACCACTATGGTGCCTTCCTCGACTTCCCCACGAGAAAGCACGCCATAGCACTCACGCTTATCTTGGCAAGTTTAATAAGTATCCAGTTCAAGTTGTCTAATAATCAAGCTAAGCTTTCCAAGAAGTCCATAACCGCGGACGCGGCTATTCGAATAGTTTTGTTAACCCTGCAGGGGTGTACCGCTACACACACATGTCATAAGTTACCGCCTTTTGCGTGTCACCGTTCAAGAGGTGACAGCTAGGATGCCACCACAACTGTTACCTCATAGCCGATCTAGTCCAAGAAAGCAGCCTACCTGGGTTGGCTACCACTATCGTGAACCCGTCCAGTTTACCGAAGTGGACCCAGATGATGTGTACGTGGTGCATAAGCCGGTCTCGGCTGAGCCGTTCTCTCACTTAGCAGCCAGGCCACAAACCTACCAGAACTCCGAACTACTGCGACATCTGGACATCGAAAGGGATGAGTTAGTAGGCTGAGAGGGGTCAGTGAGCCCAATGTGTGGTTGTACTCTTCATCTTGTATCACCACACAAGAACTCGGACTTAGGGCGGTGTTCAACGAGACAACCCACTGTGTACTCCTACACAACCTCTCATCGTTCACCTTGTATTATGGTAGATTCACCAACACATTTCCACCATCATCATCATGATTGCTACCATCCCGAATCACATAACAGTATCAACATTGTATCACTCTAAGAATGAAATAAGCAGTAACAAATGCAGGGGCCACTTGATATCAATCAAACTCCTATGTCAGCTAGGATTGTGGTTTTCTTACTACTGTGACAAGATGATAGGTCATGCATCGGATATGGGTTCAACTATGCGGTAGAATCGATACAAGGTGATCTCCTAAACATGCATAAGTGAGACTGAAAGGGAATTGGGATTTTATAGACATGATCAATGGGGTTTGCTTGCCTTGCCGACGATACACGGGTCTTAACGGTGGTCTTCTTCTCCGGGGGTGATCACCATCTCGGAACGTATGTCACCGGAGCAATCGTCAACAAAGGGGGAAACATCGAAAGTAGAATGCACAAGCACATGTTAAGGTTGTTACATGAAGTATATAGCACTGATGTGTTGAAGATTCAAGTTAATTGAAGTGTATTATAATTGAATTGCAAATTCAAACTTCAAATTCAAATTCAAATAATGCCATATGCATGTTTGCTACTGTTCACCCATTTTAAAATGGTCAAACATAGAAACAAGTTGCATATTCATAATCCTGGCATTTTTCTGATAATTTTTCATATATTATATGTTTAATTTGGAGTTAATATGAATTTTCTATGATTTATTGAAGTTTAATTGATTTTTTGTCTGTTCTGTAATTTCTCTGGAATTGTTTTAATTCTGGAAAAAGGTTTCTTGCATCAGCCCCACGTCATCATGACGTCAGGGGGGGGGGCTGACCTGTGGCCACCCATGTCAGTGGGAGAGGGGTTTAAACCCTGTTAGTTTAACTAACAGAGGGGGTTAGGGGGGGTCTAGGGCCCACTCGTCATAGACCCCAGGGGGTGATTAAGGGGGAATTAACCCTTAACTAAACAGCCCACCGGTGGTTAACCGGCGGCGGCCACCGTGCACAGCGGCGACACGCCGGGGTGGCCTTCCGGCCACGGTTTGGCACGGGGAAAGCACGGGGAGGTGCCCCTTGCTCGCCCGCATCACCTCCTGTCCACGGGGAGGCATCGGGTGCGCCGGAGCCTCGCCGGCGTTGAGGCACGCGGCGGCCGGAGCACTGCACAGGCGGGCTCGGCGATTTCGACCACGGGGAGATGCGCGGGAGGGGGAAAAAGAAAGAGGGTCTCACCCTGGTGCTAATGGTGAGGACGGGGAGGCCAGAGGGACACCAAAGGCGGCGAATTCGACGACGAGCTCCACGGCGGCCGGCGGCGTCTCGGTGAAGATGGCGTCGACCTCGGCCTTCTGGGCTCGATTCCCCGCTGGTGGTGACGAAGACGAGGACGCTGGTCTTCCTGGACACGGTGGGGAGGTCCCGTTCGGCCGTTGGCCACGGCTGCGCGGCCGCACGCTCCGGCGAGCTCACTGGCAGCGGCGAAATCGCGAGGGGGAGAGAGCTAGAGGGAGCCAGAGGAGAGGAAAAGAGGCAGGGGAACTCTGGCTGCTGCGTGGCGCCAGGAGAGGGCAGAGGAGGGCCTATAAGGCCCTCGTCGTCGCGGTGGCGTCGCCGGCTCCCTCCCAGCTCACCACTGAGATGGTTGAGGAAGACGACAAGGGGGCTGGGTGGTGGGCTGGGCCAGCTGGGCCAGGGGGAAACAAGTTGGGCCAGATGGCCAGGTAAATCCCCCTTTCCTTTTTATTTCTTTTCTGTTTTTCTTTTCTTTCTGTAATTTGTTTGGCCTGTCAAATAAAATAGCTAGGCATTTTATAAAATGCCCCAAATTTTTATGTGGACTTGAGATGCATATAGCTAGCCACTTATAAAGTTTGGGGATTTTTGAAATTCAAATAATTTGAATTTCAAATCAAATAGGGTATTTAATTAATTTCCAAGCCCTATTTGGAATTTTTGACAAATCTTGGTGCATGCAGTGAGACCCACTTCACTTTATATGTTATCATGCATATTTATAAGACTTTTCAAAAATACGAGAGGAATTTTTGGAAGAAAATTTTGTGTGGCCATTTAATTAAATTCTCTAGGACTTTTCTTTTCCCCTTTTTTGAATTTCTTTTGAAATTTTCAAAGGATGCAAAAGAGCACTTGAACCCTAGCACATACCTAAACTTGAGTTGTGACACTATCGCATCCCACCTCTAGAGTGTCATGTGCAGAAATTAATGAATTAAGTAGAATAAAACTCCACTTCTCACTAGTAGAGAAAAAGTCTTCTATGGCGTGTCAAAAAATCCCTTTCTTGCATGGGTACCTTACACCAGTAATATTGCGTCAGTGATAAAAATATTACTGGCGTTGGTGTCCCACGCCAATGGTATAGGTCCTATCTGTGACGTTATAAATAATGGAACTTCATAGTTGTAGTTTTCAAAACATATAAAAATTCCTAATTTTAAATGCCAGTAGAACATTTATACACATTCATCAAAAGTAGTTCCATTAATCAAAAGGAGGTCCATTAAGAACAATAGTTCATCATGTCAACATCAAAGTAGTTTAACACTTAACTTAAACACAACTTCATCCACCGATCAAATTTAATAAACTAATTAACTAAGGATGATTCTTCAATCTTGCGAAGCTTCTCATCCTTCTGAACATTCACCAGTACAAAAAAGTTTGTCTTCCACTTTAATTGTTAGCGCGCCAAATTTCAAACACGGCAGTGAATTTTTTTAGATAGTGTTGCGCCTAAATTTTTTGTACATTAGTTTAATGTTGTTAGTGCTGGCGTGGAATTTTAACTCGATGCCAATACTATATGGGTTCAGATTTGCTGGTCCGGAAAACATTTGTGGTGGCGTTGGATATATGTAAACGACATATGTATTTATGTATCTGGCGGCGTCGTATTAATTGCCAGACCACCACTATATTTTATCTATATAAAGGGTGGTTGGCAGCCCTATGTTTCTCTTAATTTCACATCTCATTTATCCATAGTTACATCCTCATTCTTCCATTTGTAGCTATGTGGCTACAATGAACCCACCAGAGTTTCTAGAGTCGACACCACCCCGTGCGAGCCCACGTCGATCAAGGGTATCGAGAGCTACTTGGATCTCCGCCGCCTAGGCTGGAATCCCCTTGCCCACAATGGCTCCGCAACAAGCTTTGCACCATTGGCTGTGTAGCCGGCAATGTATGTGAAATCTTCTCGCTGCAACAATGAAACCTACACCGCCGAGGGTATCGTTAAAGCGACCCGAAATCCGGCGAGTCCACCCATGCTGCTTTCCGCCTGCCGTTGTCCTCTTGAAAAGAAAACTTCACACACAACATGAAATCCAGAACGAGGGTTCTTTATCTGTGCTCGTCGTGGAATGGTATACAAATCTCACTCGGTCCATCTATGTCAACAAAATTGTGCATCAAATATAGCCATTTCATGCACATGATTATTATTTAATTTGTGTATACACCCCATACAGGAAGCAAGCTCTTTGCTACACATGCCTATGGGTTGATCTCGTGCAAAAATATTTAAGCGAGATGCTATAGTAATACCATGGAGCAATGAGACAACAACTAGGTGATATGCAGATCAAGAATGATGAGATGCGGAGCCAAATCAGAAAGTTTTAGAAGCTTCGATATACACTTCTTGCTAGTGTTATGATCAGACTCGGTCTTCTAGTGGAGGGATTTCTTCTTGTGGGAGTTGTTACTGAGATGATGTTCTTAGTTTAGGCACTTTCTTCTTAGGCACTAGTTTAACTATATTATAATCGAGCTAGCTAGTTAGCGCACTCGCGCTTTAAACTATATATATGTTTCCAGATTAATCGATTAAATATTTTTGTTTTTATCTTTATTATTGTGTCTTCAAATATTTATATATTAATTAAACTAAAATATAAATATGAACAAATAATACTATGCATAAAAATAAAAAACTGTTCGCCAATTTCTTTTAAATGTAAAAAAATGCAGTGCTTTCCCTGGGCCTGTGAAATTCTACGCCACCAAAAATTTGGTAGTTACCATAGGAGAACCTCCATTGTTTACTTGGCCAGATTTACTTCTTCCCCTGTCTCTCGATCCCGTCGCCGCCTGACCCCTCCTCCGTCGCGCCTCTCCACACCTTCGTCGCGCATCCCCTACTTCGCCACGCCGCTCCCCTCCATCACCGCTCGTCCCCTCCCCCACCATGCTGCTCCCCTGATCGTTCATCTCAGGTAAATCGCAGTCTGTCCCCTCCTCCGCTGCCCCTCATCTATTCAAATGCATTCCCTCTCCCTCTTGCAGATCCGAACACTCCCCCTCGTCGGCGGCAAGCAACCCCTCATCTCCCTCCTCAAGACACCAACGCTGACGGGTGTAGATCACATCTCCTCGTTGGTTACCCCAAGTGGAAGGTTATGATGTAGATAGCAACAAATTTCCCTCGGTGAAGATAACAAGTATGTCATACCAGGAGGACTCCAAGGGATTCAAGTAAGTGTCAATGGCTCCAGATATTAAGTTGCAGAATTTTTTCGAGGTTGACGTGGACCTGCACATAGAAATAATTAACTTTTCTCCCAACGAGTTCAGAGAGGCTGTCAATCTCTCCGGCATTGCCGTTTAAAAAGGATCAAACACACGGTTGATGGGTGTAGATAACACCTCCTCATTGGTTGCCCCAAGTGGAAGGTTATGATGTAGATAATAGCAAATTCCCTCGGTGAAGATACCAAGGTTATCGTACCAGGAGGACTCCGAATACCGCAAGTAGGTGGCAAGGAAACAATGGCGCCATTTACAACCTTGAGGTTGCTTACTTGACCTGGACCTGCACACGACACAAGTAACTTTGCTCCTAACGAGTTCGGAGAGCTTGTCAATCTCTCCAGTCTTGTTGTTTACAAAGGATCAAACACACGGTGGAAATAGTAATGGTGATTGCAAGTGAAAATAAATAAAGCAGTAAATGATTGAGGTGTAAACGATGGTGGAAATATGGACCGGGGTCCCATGATGTTCACTAGTGATGTCCCTCTCCCAAAAGACGATAAAACAACTAAGCTAGGTGAACAAATTACAGTTGGGAAATTGATAGAATTATAAACGCACCACAATGCTAATTATGTTGAAAGTAGGGGCTCAAAAGTATGGGCAGTACACCAAAAAAAGTAGACCGTTTATCCATCAGCATCTACTCACTAAGCATCCACCTTGAGATATCTATACAGAATATCTCGCTGGTATTAAGTTGCAAGCCCCACTCCAAAGTGTAAATCCAAAGCAACAGACAACTGCGTTAACAAACTTTGCGTAATGTAAACAATCCTTGCAACCGCGGTTACAAGCTCCGTTGTTTTCTCCCTAGTGGCAACAACACATCCCCTCTCATGTTTCTATCACTCAAGCTAGACATCGGGGGGCATGAACCCACAATCAAGCATAACGCTCCCTCTTCGAGTTACTATATACTACTTGGTCAACGCAATAAAAAACAATGGAGAACGTACAAGAATTACTCAAGAACAAAATCTAAAAGGAGAACCAAATTTATAACTCATCTCAATCTGAACATAATCTCACAATCCATCGGATCCCAGCAAACACAGCATAGCAAAAGCAGGAAAATTACATAGATTCCTTGATCATGTAGGGAAGCTCACAAGAGCTAAGATTTGAAGCACAAGATTGGAGATAAGACATCACATAGATACTGGTCATCGACCCATGGTCCAAAGGGGACTACTCACGGCACATCCGGGAAGCGCTCATGGTGGTGGAGAAGCTCCCGGTGGTCAATCTTCCCTCTGGTAGGGTGCTGGGAAGAGGTATTTTGGTGCTCCCTATCTTGGAAGCGCGGTGGCGGGGGCACATAGGTGAAAATCACGATGCGGGGTTCCTCTCGAGGGTTTCTATATCGGGAAGTAAATATAGGCCGAAGGGGGGGAGGGTGGCCCTCCCCCTAGGCACCCTGCTTGCGCGGCCTAGAGTGGGACCGCGCCAGCTGGTTACCTGGGAGGGGGGGGGGTGACCCCCCTCCGGCCGTCCTTCTCTCTTCCGTAAGCTTCTGTCGCGCTGATTCTTTACCTATTTTTCATGGAATTTTTGGCTCTGTAAATATGGGTAAAAACCTGCAATTCACAAACATCAGAAGACAGAAACTGGCACAGGGTGCATTAAGTTAGTAGGTTAGTACAAATATGTGTAAAAGCGTATGAAAGTGTAGCAAAACACATACAATGTCACCCAAATAAGCATGGAACAAGCAGAAATTATAGATACGTTTGGGACGTATCAACGGTGGAAATAGTGATGGTGATTGCAACTGAAAGGAAACAAAGCAGTAAAGAGTTGAGGTGTAAACAATGGTGGAAACATGGACCGGGGTCCCATGATGTTCACTAGTGACGTCTCTCTCCAAAAAGACGATAAAACAACTAAGCTGGGTGAACAAATTACAACTGGGAAATTGACAGAATTATAAACGCACTGCAATGCTAACTATGCCACAAGAAAGTTAGGGGCTCAAAACTATGGGTAGTACGGCAAGAAAATTAGACCGTTTATTCATCAACATCTACTCACTAATCATCCACCTTCAGATATCTATCCAGAACATCTCGCCGGTATTAAGTTGCGAGCCCCACCCAAAGTGTAAGCCCAAAGCAACAGACAACTGCATTATAAGAACTTTGCGTAAGTAAACAATCCTTGCAACAAAAGTTCCAAGCACCATTTCCCCCCCTTGTGGCAACAACACACCCTCTAGACTCATGTTTATGTCACTCAAGCTAGTCATTAGGGGCATGAACCCACAATAATGCATAACTCTCCCTCTTGGAGTTACTATATACTACTTGGCCAAAGCAATAAACAGCAACGGAGAACATGCAAGAATTACTCAAAAACAAAATATAAAAGGAGAACCAAACATATGAATCATCAAAATCTGAACATAATCTCATATTCCATCGGAACCCAGCAAACACAAAATAGCAATAGCAGTAAAATAAAATAAGTGCGCTGATCATGTAGGGCAACTCACAAGGGCTAAGCATTGAAGCACAAGATTGGAGAGAAGACATCACATAGCTATTGGTCATGGACCCATGGTGATGCGGAGCATCCTACCGACATCACTATGGATACATCTCCTACACGCGGACCCATGACAAGAGCACAAGCACGCACCATTGAGGATAAGGTGAACTCGCTCCTTTTCGAGCCACATTTAAACATATGTGAGACTTGGGTGCTACCTCACGCGGACACGCTATGCATCATCAGGTACCAAGGAGGCATCCAATAAGAAGCCACGGAACAAGGACGAGACACGCAAGGAGAATAAGAACTGCAAGAGGATATGCCCCTTTTCTAGTAGTAGAAGGAGAGGGAAACTACCAAGCTTACCTCTTGTGGTGTATGGATCTTGAGATGTATGGCACTTGTGTGGGGATTTGAGTGTTCTAAGTGTTTGGATCTTGTTCCCCTTTACCTCTTGTGTTGATTGTGTTTGTGATTCCCCTTGTGCTTTGTTATTTTTGTGAATCCCACCTCCAAATTGTGAAGATTGGGAAAAACCCTAGGCTTGCCCTATATCATTTGGTATCATCAGCAAGGTTGACACAATTTGGAGTTCCTCCCCCTCACATTTCTAGCCAATTTTTGTTTGTTCTTATCCCAATCCGAAAATCCCCACCAAAAATAGCCATACCCAAGATCTTGCAACTTGTTGGTTCTTGTGAAATTTTGTTGGTTTTGTTCCATGGATGTGGTGTTTTACTAGTGGATATACTCCCTTTTGTGTTGCTTTAGCCCCCACCAACGATTTTTCCCCGAAATTTTTCTTTTCACGTTCTTTTTCCCTTTGGAGACCATCCTCAAATCCGCCCGCCCCGACCCCTCGGACCATCCGGGCTCTAGCCGGACCATCCGTACCAAAAACCGGACGTCTGAGCTCGCCACCATCAACACTGAAGACCCCCTCGACCCCCACACCGGAAGCACGGCCGGTACCACCGTTCTTCGCGAGGATAAGGTGACGTGAGGTATACTTCCATCATAGCCATCCTCTCCTTGCCATTTACCTTTCAGAACCCATCTTCCTTTTGCGAATACCGTCGTTGTCCTATTGAGACTAGCTCTTTGAGTATTGCCGGCTCTCGTCACTTCTGCACCTTAGTAGTCATATAATTGATACTCCGTGCATTACTCATCTAGTCATAACACAACTCATAGCGCTCCATGTTCCGAGGTCAAACATGAGTTCCATTCAAAAAAAAGAGAGAAAGAGAAAAAGATATCAAAAATCTTCTAAGAAAACGAGAGCGAAAATAGTGAAGCACCCACCAAAAGCATGTTTAGAGTTCATATCTCTTCATTATAGGTTGGTGCACTTGTGCAAATCAAGCCGTTGAGCCATCGAGCTAGTGACTCTCTTTGTACTTGTGCAACGCGAGCATTAGTCTTCGTTAGTCACAATTATCTTGCTCAATTTCTTGGTTGCATAATTCCCAATATCTTTGCGCGTGCGTTTCGTATTGCTATCTTTCTCTTTTGATCTACTTGTATAGCATTGTTTCATTTGGACTACTACCAATTTTATTAACATCTTGTTCCACTTGTTGCATTTCTTTGGCCACTAACTCCTACCGAGCTCCACCATAAGCCATTTGTAGGTGTGTGTGTGGGAACGAAGCTATACATCACTCGACTCATTACATCTTCGAGAAGGTATCCTTATTTTTGTTCTCTTCCTTTTACTCTCACATCCACCCGTTTGTTGTCATGGTGTACAGCCCGATATGCGGTACTGTTCCAGATCTAGGTGTTTCCACCCAGATCCGGGGACGAAGCACATATCGGTCCCACCGCGACATATGACAAAGCCATATGCCCCAGATTTCCAACATGATATCACAACATTACAGATACAAGGATACAACATCTCATACAATCGGCATACAACTGCCTTAATACAATACAACAGCGGAAGATACATGTCTGAGTATAGACTACAAGCAAATGCCTAGTGGCAAAGAGAAAACATCGATCCCATAACCACACGGGTCCAGGCCCTCCGTCAGGATCCGCCTAAATAGTCGTCGTCGATTCTCCACGTGAAACGTCGATCACCATAGCTGTTGTCGATCAAGAACCCTGAAAAGAGTTTGGGGGTAGTATCATGAGTACAGAAGTACTCAGCATCCAACTGTAGTGGTCATCTGACCCAGCAAGGACTTCATCACTCGTCATTCTAGGACAACTAGTAGTTTACGGTAAGGAAGGGGTAAGTGGTGAGGTTGTTGCCGCACTAGCATTTATGAAGTGGCTAACGATCTAGAGAGTAAGATAAGAAGCCAAGCATTCGATGAGGAATCGCCTCCAACAAGTCTGCTATCCACCTACAGGCGCAAACATAACACCTATCCTATCCTTGTCCTCCTCTTCGCATCCCGACGAAGAAGAAGCAGTCAAGGCACACACACATTGATCAAGTTATATCAAAATTATCTCAGTTGTTGTTGTCTATGAACAAGGAGTAGGTCTCAAGTCGTCCATAACCGCAGACACGACTTCTCGAAAAGATTTAACCCCGCAGGGGTGTACCAACTACCCATTACGAGGCGTCGCATGCTCACCCATCTCTCTCGGTTGCTACCCATCACAGGCATCCATTTTATGATTTAGTTCCAAGAGATCCGAAACGACAGGTCCCTCTAACTAACAACGAGCAAATCAGGGTGGCCCCCGGGGAGTTGACACCCAATCCAAAAGCCGGCCACGCTCTCGGATCGGACTCTTCCGTATGGCTAATGTCGTGGTTAGTCTCGCCTATATAACAGGGGACTTCCCTAGATCACCAGTGTGGACCAACAGAGGAACTCTGTCTCCGCTGGACCGAGTTTTTCGAAAACTACTGGCAGCTGACCAGCACACACACGGTTTCAAATGGTAAATAAGCTTGGGCCACCTCTAGAAATGTTTGAAGCTAGGTAGGTAAGAAGAGGGGACCCCATAAAATCCCACACGCGATTAGGCACGCTCAGTCTTAAAACAAATACCCGGAACTCGGGTCCTAGGTGACTCGAATGGAACAAAGCGTCGGGGCGGGATAGCCTAGACCTTCCATACTTAGTCGAATATAGTCAACATTATAATAATCATATCATCTACAAAAATATAATAATGTGATATCCCAAAACCAAGGAGTAACAGGGTAACATCGTAGCTTCCTAAGCATGCATACTAAGCAGGGGCGGAGCAACGAGCAATAGTAACATAGCAGTATAAGGTTTGCTGGGAAGGGACATGGATGTATCGGTTTGAAAAAGGCTGTAAACATGTGGTAGGATCAAACATCGAACCTAACCTAGACTAGCATGCAAACCGCTGGTTGAAATAGAATGGATCATAAGTAATGTATAGTCCTTGCATGTTGATAAGTCGGGTTCCGAAGGTGTAGTCGATCGCATGCTCGCAACGTCTCCGAGAGGTACCCGCAGAAGCAGACAAGACGGAAACACTGGAAAGCAGTCAACGAGCAAGCATATATTACTACGAGGCAACACAAGATCAAGAGGACATCACACGACACAGCAACACGATACGGATCTATCGTCGAGAACGGTTACTAACAGGTTAAGTGGAGTACTCGTCACACACGACGATATCGCACATTTAGAAAGGTTCAAGTTGTTTAGCTACAGGTGATCAACAAAGGTTGTTAACATGGAACTCAAGCAAGCATGGCATAGCACACAAACATGGAAAGAGATGAAGCACAAAGGAAACTAGCTATGCTAGTAAATTGAAGTGAGGCACAACCTAAACATGGCATAACACTTAGTACCCCACGACAATTAAAAGATTTGGTATTGTTCTTCCGTAAACCATATTTTAGTTTGGTTAACAACAACAAACAATAACATAAACACAAAGTACATGAAAAACTAATCAAGTTACATATAAAGAACACCCAAACGGAGTTACGGTTAAAAAGATATAAGCAAAACAAGTTACGGGCACAATCTGCCAACATCAGAAAGCCCACTTTAGAGCAATGCATAAACAGGATAATGAGTGCAAACATGCTCACAGATGATATGTAATTAAAGTAGACATGACAGGTAAGGCATGGCAAAAATTATCATGCAAAAAAGCATCCTAGATCAAACGATATTAAGCAAACAACATGGCATCGGAACGTTACAGACTTTGAGAAAAACAGAGGTGGCTGTCAAAAACAGCGGCATAGCAACTTTGGAGCTCAATAACTATATGACCAGGAATGCTAACATGAATATGCAATACATATAATGGAAGTAGACATGATGCTTAACAATATGACTTTGGAATAACTCAATTCCGATAAACGGTCGCGACACACTCGTCGACCGAAGTTGCAACAAAATAACAGTTTTCAGCACAACAGCACATTAACATCAGGGTCACCACTTTGGAGCAAGATTTAACATAGTTAAAGCACCCAAAAATGACAAGTTAAAGCATGGAAATGAAGTACACATGATGCTTAACACATAGGAAAAATAATCAATGCAATAGGCCTCATGGATTTGACACAATCATCATGCAAAGTTGTAATAAAATAATAACAGCAGCACTTATCAGGAAATAATAGCAATTAACGGCCTGATGCCCACTTCAACACAGATTTGCAACATCAAGATGGCATCGTCATAAGGGCTACGGTTTTATCGCAATTAACAACGCAAAGTAGCATTAGCAGCAAAAAAAGATACTCTAGACTTAGTAATTTTGAGGTCCTAGGAGAAAATAAAAAAATAGGGGGAGGACGGGCCTCACCTTGCTGGGCCTGGGAGGCGCCTGGCTGGCCAACTGGGCCGTGGAGCAGGCCGGCCCATGGTGGCCGTTCGGTTGGTGCGGCTAGATCGGGAGGCCGATCCCGACCGCACGGGTGGTGGCGTCGCCGACCATCTCCATGGCAACTCCGGCGAGGAGGGAGAGCAGCACGCCAGGAGGGCGGCGGAGGAGGACGCCGGTCTGATCCGGCGAGGAGGCCGCGTCCCGAGCGGCGCTGGAGCTCCTGGTCGCTTGGCCCAACCTCGGGCGGCCTGTAATGGCGGACGACGATGCCGTACCTGGCGGAGTGAGCGCGAGGGCGGCCGTGGGCCCGCGAGGAGGAGAGGAAGGGGACGGTGAGGTCGAGGAGGAGGAGAAAGGAGGAGGGGCGCGAGGAGAGGAGGGCCGCAGCGACCGGAGGCGCTCGGAGCTCGACGGCGGCAGCCTCGGGTGTCCATGGAGGAGCTCGGGCTGGAGGAGAGAGAGAGGAGACCAGGCGCTGACGTGGCGCGATCTGGAGCGTCGGATCACAGATTCGACGGCTGCAGAGGGGCCAGGGGCTAGGGTTTCGGGATTTGGGGTCAAAATGGGCAGATCTGGCAAAGTGGAGGGGGTGGCTGCAATTTTTTGGCTAGGGAAACCCTATAAATGGGTGGGAGTGTGGTGGTCTTTATATAGCCCAGGTGGCTGGCAGTTTGCAAAAACATCCCCTGTTTTTCTGTGGCGCGCGCGGTGCTCACGTTTTTGACCGCCGGGGGTCTGCAGTACCTCCGATACGGGTAAAAATTTGATCTGCACGATCAGCGCGTCGAGCCGGCGGCGTTCAACTAGCGCTGGAACTGTTCCGAGAACACTTTCCGGCGTGCTATAAAAATATTCCGTTTAATTATTAAACGGGGTTTTCGTTCCGTTGGCTGCGGCTAGTCTCGTGCGGTTTTCGCGACGGTGATCGGGCGAAACCCGGTGTCGCAAAGGTCGAGTGTTAGGGTGGCATGGGCCGGTCTCCGTCCGGTACGAGATAAGAGGGGGGAAAATAATCGTCGATCGATAAATCAGGGATGCAAACACTGCAAACAAATCAGACAATCAAACAATTCATACCGAAAACAAAATTTTTAATTTTTGTGAAAACTGGGCTGTTACACATGGCTAGGCAAGACTCCCCTACTTCACCGGTGAATGGTCCACCTCGCGGTACAAGCAATATGGTTACTCAAGAGGCTCATCTACTATTCCAACATGAGATGCGCAACGCGCACGAGAGGCTGAGCAACCGCATTGCCACGATTGCGGTGGACCTACACAAAGTTCAAGATCTCATGTCACGGAAATTGGACGAGCTATCCGAGCGCAATGAAGCCAACATGTCACATAAAATGGAGGACTTCCAACCACAAATTGTGTACAAGCTCACGTCCATGATTCCTGCTTGGCAACATCATTCTTCATCATCCTCCTCTTCACACCGGTCTTCTCACCGCTCCAAGTCCAACTATGAGCACATCGAGCACACACGGTATCGTCTTGGCAAGGAGCCACAAGACCAAGCAACGGAGCGCGAAAGGCGTCTCCATCTTGAGAGACAAGTGCAAGACACCCTCAAATTCAACCTTCACCCCCCAAGGGGAACCAACTTATAATGCCCAGACAACAAGACTTGAAGGCGAAGATCATCATAGGCGCCAAGAACATGGAGAGCCATCTCACCCCCATGCGCCTCGAGATGACCGTCATCCAAGACCCCCGCTTCACCCACGTCAAGAAAACATCCCCTCGACGGCTCTCCGCACATTGGAGGGGCGCCCAAATGCACCTCACGTGCACAAATTTGATCATCAAGAGTACTACCACCGCCATCAAGAGTACTAACACCCATCACAACGAACGACGATCTAGACCACCACCGCCACCACTTGAGCATCTTCGGGTTCGTCAACCACCCAACCATGAGGAGCGTTTTGGAAGGCTCAAATTCACGATGCCCAAGTTCTCGGGAGGAACAAACCCCGAGGACTACCTCTCATGGGCCCTCAAAGTGGACAAGATATATCGCGTGCATAATTATGATAAGTCCAAGAAAGTTGCCATGGCATCAATTGAATTTCAAGACTATGCTCTCAATTGGTGGGAGCAAGTACAAGATCTCCATCTCGAACAAGGCACTCCACAAGTGTGCACATGGGAATAAATGAAGCAAGTGATGAGAGCCCAGTTCGTTCCACAACATTATACACGTGACCTCTACCAAAAGTTACAAGCCCTCAAGCAAGGCTACAAGACGGTGGAAGAATATTACAAAGAAATGGAGTTGGCAATGATCCGAGCCAATGTGAAGGAATCCGCCAAAAAAACCATGGACCGCTTCCTCAACGGTCTCAATTACCAAGTGAAGAAGATCACCAACTTCCAACTATACAACACCATTGAATAATTGGTCCATCAAGCCACAAAAACGGAGTGGCAAGTTCAAGAAGATGCGAAGTTCTCCAAATTTGTGTCCTCAAACACTCGGGGTACACCTTCTACTTCTCAAGGGCTGCCAAGCACAACACCCTATACCCGAGCTCAATCATCAAGTGGTGGTCCTTCAAACACAAGGCCACCGGAAATTCTTCAACGCGTTCTCCATCAACAACAACAAGCTTCAAGGCAAGAGATCCTACCAAAGCTTTTCCACCCAAAGATGAAAATACAAGCTCCATTGCATGCTTCACTTGCAAGGGCCGCGGGCACAAGTCTTTTGAGTCCCCCACCAAGAGGACCATTATCAGCACCGAAGACGGCGAGTGTGATTCTATAAGTGAGGGTGAAATGGAGGCTTTGGCTCAAGTCTCTCAACACATACAATCAAATGATGATGAAGATGGCCTAGTCTATTGTGACAATGATGCAAGTCCCTCCCTAGTGGTATCCAAGGTGTTGACCCTTCAATAAGAGCTCGATGAGAATCAAAGGTGTTACATCTTCCACACCAAGGCGGGCATCAAAGGTAGACCTGTCAAGGTTATCGTTGATGGTGAAAGTTGCCACAACTTTGCTAGTGAAGAACTTTGTACCAAGCTCAACCTCATGAAGAAGAAGCACCCTCACCCATACAAGGTACAATGGCTTAGTGACTCCGGCTCCATCAAAGTGGACCACACGGTGGAAGCCTCATTCAAAATCGATGCCTATGAAGACATATTGTAATGCGACGTGGTACCAATGAGCGTGTGCCATTTTCTCTTGGGCCGCCCTTGGAAATTTGATAGGAGTGTTCTACACAATGGTCGCACCAACCAATACATCTTCAAGTGGGTGGGCAAAGAGTTAGTCCTTCGTCCCATGACCCCAAGTCAAGTGATCGCCGACAAAATACACAATTCCAACCCTCATGGGGACAAAAGTGAGAGAAAGAGCCACCAAATACTGAGTGAGAGCCACAAGCCAAATATGAGTGAACCCCTGAGGCGTATCACCAATGATACCATATTACTATACACTAAACGAGAGGTCCAAGAAGTGCGGAACAACCCATCCCATATCCCTCATTTTGTACTTTTGTACAAGGATGAGGTGCTTTTACCTAACGACTCACCCTCTCTCCCTCGTGCCATAGATACTATTTTGTAGGAACTTGAAGATGTGTTCCCCGCCGAGCTACCACCGGGTCTTCCCGCACTTCGTGGCATTGAGCAACGCAATCACCTCATACCCGGTGATCTCCTCCCCAAGCGGGCACCTTACTGCACCAACCCCGAGGAGACTAAGGAGATTCAACGTCAAGTCGAACAACTACTAGAAAAAGGGTACGTTTGCGAAAGCCTTAGCCTTTGTGCGGTGCCGGTCTTAATTGTGCCTAAGAAAGATGGGACGTGGCTTATGAGTTGTGATTGTCGTCCCATCAATAACATTACCGTGCGCTATAGACACCCCATTCCTCCCTTAGATGACATGCTTGACGAACTATCCCGTGCCATCATTTTCACCAAAATTGATCTTAAGAGAGGATATCACCAAATACGTATGCAAGTTGGTGACGAGTGGAAAACCGCCTTCAAGACCAAAAGTGGTCTCTATAAATAGTTGGTTATGCCATTCGGCTTATCCAAAGCCCCTAGCACTTTCATGCGTGTTATGAACCATGTTCTCCGTTATCTCATTGGAAAGTTTGTTGTAGTTTACTTTGATGATATCCTTCTTTATAGAAAATCGGTCGAGGAACATGCTAGCCATTTTCCTGAAGTGCTCCAAGTATTACGTAAAGAATAATTGTATGCCAATCTTGAAAAATGTACTTTTTGTACTTCCAAACTCATATTTCTTGGCTTTGTTGTTTCCTCCAATGGCATTGAAGTTGATGAAACTAAAGTGAACGCAATTAATACTTGGCCACAACCTACCACTTTATCCCAAGTCCGGAGTTTCCTTGGACTAGCCGGATTCTACCGCCGTTTTGTTAAAGACTTTAGCACCATTGCATCACCTTTGCACACTTTGAGTAAAAAGAATGCGCCTTTCATTTGGGGACCCTCCCAAGAAAAGGTTTTCCAATAACTCAAACATCACCTCACCCATGCTCCCTTACTTGTGTTTCCCAATTTCGATAAAACATTTGAACTTCATTGTGACGCTAGTGGCACGGGCATATTAGGTGTGCTTACGCAATATAGACGGTCGGTAGCCTACTTTAGCGAAATACTCTCCGGCGCCCAATTGAACTACCCTATATACGGTAAGGAACGCTATGTGTTGATCCACGTCTTTCAATTTTGGGAACAGTACCTTCGCCCTAGGGAATTCTTCATTCACTCGGACCATGAATCTCTTAAATACTTGAAGTCCCAAACCAAATTGAACCGTAGGCATGCTAGATGGAGTGAATTCATTGAGTCTTTCTCTTACATCATAATGTATAAAAAGGTCAATGACAATGTCGTCGCGGACGCCTTGTCACGTCGATGCATACTTACTACCAAACTTGAATTTGATATTGTGGGATTTGAGCACATTAAAGATCTTTATGCACATGACCTTTTCTTTGCCACACCTTTTGCCAATTGCAAGCGGCACATCGCTTCGCACAAGTATTATATCAATGATGGATACCTCCTGCTCACTAACAAACTTTGCATTACCGAATGTTCTTTGTGTATTCTCCTTTTGCAGGAATCTCATGGTGGTGGCCTCATGGGACACTTTGGTCGCCACAAGACATACGCTACACTCTCCGCCAACTTCTTTTGGCCAAAGATGTTCCGTGACGTGGGTCGGTTTGTCCAACGGTGCGACACTTGTCAAAAGGATAAGTCAAAATCTCTATCACACGGTCTCTATATGCCTTTGCCTATCCCTCACGTACCATGGGAACACATTATTATGGATTTCGTTCTTAGTTTACCTCGTACAAGGAATGTCAAGGACTCTATATTTCTGGTAGTGGATAGATTCTCCAAAATGGAACATTTTCTACCTTTGCAATAAAACGGATGATGCCTCGCATATTGCTAACGTCTTTTGTAGGGAGATTCTTCGACTCCATGGTCTGCCCAAGTCCATCGTCTTCGACCGTTACGTCAAGTTCCTAAGCTAATTTTGGAAGACACTATGCCCCAAGCTCGGCTTATTTAATTGTTACGTCAAGTCCCTCACGTATTTTGAATGCTAGTTTAATTTCCATAATTTTTGTGTTAGTAGTATTAAATTGTTAGAAGTTTATTAAAATAGCCTCTGGTCAGTAGCAAATTGGTATGCTTTTAGTTAATAAAAATAAAATAAATTTAAAAGTTGTTAGTGAATAAAATAGGTGAAAAGCATTGCTTTAGTTAAGGCTTATTTAAATTTAATCTTGTTGTTAATAATTTCATAATATTTATTCCAATGTCGTGTAATAATTTTTAACTTTGATGAGGTGTTATAGGGTTTAAATGTTAATAAATATAAAACCTTGTAAATTGTTTATTTTTAGTTGCTTGTTGTAGTTTGAAAATTGAGTGATGAAATGTTGTGCTTGCTATTTCCCTGTTGTGATGGTGTGAATTTCTTTTGTTTCGCAGCGTGTAGACGAGACGGTTGACGATGCAGGTGAAGACTCCTCCCAAGCCGAAGAAGCCGTACTAGGAGACACCGCCGAGGAAGGCAAGACATATTCAAAACTCAAACCCTTGTCCTACATTTTCTACGTTCTTTTGTATCATGTTATGTATCATCATAATATTATATCATCTTGGGTTGGGATTGTATAAGTTGTAGTAGGTAAAACCCCCACATACCCTCATAACCTACCTATTGGGAGAAATGAAATAAAACCCTGATGATCTTGATGTACTATCAAGACCGTCCCCTAGCCTTGTTAAAGAACTAAGTGCAAATTAAGTATTTGGTTAATCTTGCTCTACCCCAAAGAAATGGCATACATCTAAGAAGATTTGATGGCCAAGATTGTGGTTGTTGGAAACATCGTTGAACATATTCGAAGGCTTGAATGACTCTCTGTAAGTGCCGCTAATACCTAGCCTCCCGTGCAACCACATTACCCTGATATGGGACTGGGCTTTACCGGACGCCGTTGAGTCTAACATGAGCTACCTCACAACTGCTATGAGGGATGTGTCCCTTGAAACCGGATTCTTCCCAGAGATTGGAAGAACCAAACCAGGGGACCGCGGATCCCCGAGGCCCTCGAAGACACGGTGAGTCCCTCTACTCCATGGAGACATTGTTCCCAAGAGGTTCATGGGCTTCCATCGGAGGCCGAGAAAATATACTCATTGGGTAGGAGCTCATATTAGGGTTAATGGTGAAAGGTTTTGTTCAATTATCCGAAACCCGCATATTGAGGTATGCCGATTCATGGATGACACGAGGGATGTATTGAATGGTGTGAGTAAAGTGTACAACCTCTACAGAGTGTAAATCTATTCGACTAGCCGGAGTCCACGGTCATGGACAGCTAGTGAGGCCACACTTCGTGGGGAAATAGATTAGAAATTCTAGTACTGAAATTATGGTTCACGATGATGATGTTGATGTCGTTGGAAGGGTGGACAAGATTAAACCAATGTCATTGTGGGAAAATAAAACTTGCTAAGATTAAAAGTTTTCCAACTAAATTTAAATTGAGTAGCTAGGAATCCCTATGAGAAACTCCACCATATAACCATCCTATTATTTTCATATACAAAACTTTGTTTCTTTATTTAGGTGGTTTGCGAGTACTTTGTATGTACTCACGGCTTTGTCCCTGGTTAATTAATCGGCCAGGCTTGGAGGAGCATGTATTTGACGAGGAGGCTACCGACGATTACTAGGACGTTCTATGATTTAAACTGCCCTATGGATTGTGCTACTACTACTTATCCTGCTTTTTCTTATTCCGCTCCTATTTGAGCGCGATGAGGTCGTGTAACACTTTGTTGTTGTATGACTTTGTATTCGGTATTGTATGAACATGTGATCTGATGTATCCATTGTCGAGTTGTGCGTCATGCGACACTGATTATGGGAGCATGGCAGTATGCACAGCTAGCCTCTTCGGACATATAGTTCAGGGTGCCCACAATTACGGACCCAAAGACCCCTTCGGCCATACTTATTCGGACCGTCAGGGACCCAGACCGGATCGTTCGGGCTGAGGCCAGACCTTCCGGACTATGGGCTGGACCGTCCGACTTGGTCAACGCAGCAAGATCTGAAACGGGGCTGCGGCCCGTGTGCCTCTTCGTTTCACATCTAGCCTATAAGTACTCATCTTCCACCTCCATTTCAGGGTTAGCTAAGAACAAACTAAATCTTGAGAGAGCTTAGCTCCTTTTTCCCCTTGGGAAATTGATCTCCTTGAGACCCTCTCTCAACCTACCTTCGTCCCCCATTCATAGAAGGAGAGGCCCCTCTTCTAGTAGTAGAAGGAGAGGGAAACTACAAAGCTTACCTCTTGTGGTGTATGGATCTTGAGATGTATGGCACTTGTGTGTGCATTTGAGTGTTCTAAGTGTTTGGATCTTGTTCACCATTACCACTTGTGTTGATTTTGTTTGTGATTCTCCTTGTGCTTTATTGTTGTTGTGAATCCCCACCTCAAAATTTTGAAGATTGAGCCAAACCCTAGGCTTGCCCTATATCACATGGTCCAAGGGGGACTACTCACGGAACATCCGGGAAGCGCTCATGGTGGTGGAGAAGCTCCCGAAGGTCAATCCTCCCTCCGGTAGGGTGCCGGGAAGAGATCTTCTGGTGCTCCCGATATTGGGACCGCGGTGGCGGCAAATAGGTGAAAATCGTGATGTGGGGTTCCTCTCGAGGGTTTCTGGAACGGGGTGTAAATATAGGGCGAAGGGGGCACCAGGGGGTGGCCCCTCCCCCCAGGCGCCCTGCTGGCGCGACCTAGGGTGGGGCCGTGACAGCTGGCCACCTGGGAGAGGGGTTCCCCCCTCCGGCCCTCCTTCGGTCTTCTGGAAGCTTCTATCGTGCTGTTTTTTATCTATTTTCCTTGGAAATTTTTGGGCTATGTAAATATGGGTAAAAACCTGCAATTCACAGACATCAGCAGACAGAAACTGGCACTGGGTGCACTGAGTTAGTAGGTTAGTCCAAATATGTGTTAAAAGGTATGAAAGTGTAGCAAAACACAAAACAATGTCACCCAAATAAGCATGAAACAAGAATAAATTATATATACGTTTGGAACATATCAACGGTGGAAATAGTGACGGTGATTGCACCTGAAAGGAAACAAAGCAGTAAAGAAGTGAGGTGTAAACAATGGTGGAAATATGGACCGGGGTCCCATGATGTTCACTAGAGATGTCTCTCTCCCAAAAGATGATAAACAACTAAGCTGGGTGAACAAATTACAGCTAGGCAATTGACAGAATTATAAATGCACTTCAATGCTAACTATGCCACAAGAAAGTTAGAGGCTCAAAAGTATGGGCATTACGCCAAGACAAGTAAAGCGTTTATTCATCAGCATCTACACACTAATCATCCACCTTGAGATATCTATCCAAAACATCTCGCTGGTATTAAGTTGTGAGCCCCACCCAAAGTGTAAACCAAAAGCAACATACAACTACATTAACAAAATTTGCGTAAGGTAAATAATCCTTGCAACCGTGGTTACAAGCACTATTTTTTTTCTCCCTGGTGGCAACATTACATCCCCTAGTATCATGTTCTGTCACGCAAGCTAGCCATGGGGGGGCATGAACCCACAATCAAGCATAACGCTCACTTTTGGAGTCATTATCTACTACTTGTACAAAGCAATAAAAAGCAACGGAGAACATGCACTATTACAAGGATGAAGAAGATCAACACACTTTTACAAGGTACTGATATAAAACTCAAAATAAATCATGATGTATGCAATGTATGCCTCTGCTAGTGTAGCAGGATATGCAATGATACTAGCACGTCATTTAGCAATTATAAGGGCAAGGTCACTCTAGGATGCGGCTCTATGATCAAGAAAAACATGTATGACAATGAAAGACCAATTCATGATAAGATGGATGTTGCATGGCAATGTATCTCGAAAAAGTCAATGGAAATGACATGATAGGTAGGTATGGTGTTTGTTTTGCGGAAGATATAATGAGGCTTATGATGACAGAGTGTATCATTCCAAGGATATGCACAAACTCTCAATGTGAGAAAGGGCAATGCACATTACCGAAGATGCTAGCAAAATATGGATGGTGGAAGTGCCAAGAGTCGAATACTCGCATTAGTCAAAGGAGCTCATCCACTTATTATCGGTAACTCTCTATCAAGTCAGGAGATTCACAAAGAGATGAGCACCCTAAGAGGAGTGTTTGGCGGCTTGGTTATCCTTGCGCATCCTCGACCCATGATACGTGAGTGTACTCTTTTACATCCCCGTAGAGGTTAGTGATCTACTTAGTAGCTAAAGTTCTCAACTAATTTTGTAGTTTTTGAAAATAAGCACGGTGAACCAAAATACAACACCTATCACTAATAGGCTTGATCTCTTGACACTCATAATTCCATACATTACTTGAAGAAATATCTCAAAACTATTGCGAGTTACTACTAAACGTAGCATAACAACCTTGATTACCTACTCAAAGTAAGACACACATTTAGTGCAACAGGCCAACTCTCTAAACAAGATAAATCATGCAACTCAAGGGAGTACTAAAAACAATATCTAAATCACAGCTCTTGAAGATAAACATGAAGAACAAGAGCTAAAAGTGATAGCAGCTAGAAATAAGAATGAACACTCAACAAAGATTGAAGTGAAAACTATGAGCATTCTAGGAAAAAGTGGAGCGTGTTTCTCTTGCAAACAAGGCATGCTAAGGTCCGAATTGTAATGAACCACAAACAAAACTAACTAAACAAAGAAAAACTGAAAATTAAATGCAAGAGGCTCCAAGCAAAGCACATAACACATGAAATGATAAAATATACCGTGGGGAAGGACGAATTGATGATTGTTGATGAAGAAGGGGATTCACGGGGGCATCCCCAAACTTAGACGCTTGAATCTCCTTGAATATTTCTTGGGGGTGCCGGGGGCATCCCCAAGTTTAAGCTCATGGAACTCCTAAATCTTCTTTCATCATCTCCCTTCGCACACTAGAAAACTCTCTTCATAGGAATATCATCATAGGATTAGAGCGGTTAGTGCCAACAATAAATTAATTCCACTTAGCCTTTGCTGGAAAGAAAGATTTTCAACAAGCATATTACCAATGCTCTTATCAAATCTAGGGAGGAGAAACTTAAGTTAGAGGTTTCTATTCCTAGAAAACTAGAAGATGGTTGGGATCCTATGGTCAAAATAAAATTGAATACTTTCTCTTGCTTTGCTTTATGTGATGTTGGAGCTAGTGCCTCCGTTCTACCCAAAAGAATGTATGATATGCTTGAATTGAAACATTTTGATCCATGTTCTTTTCGTTTTCGTCTTGTGGATTCTTTCGTAAAGAAACCTTTAGGGAGGATTGATGATGTTCTTATTATGGATATTGAGTGTGATCCCTCATGTCCAATTATTTTGGGACGTCCTTTTCTCCGCACCGTTGGTTCTATCATTGAGTTGAAAGAAGGGACTATTAGAATCCAATTCCCCCTCAAAAAGGGAATGGAACACTTCCCTCGAAAGAAGATTAAGTTACCTTATGACTACGGTACACGGGCAAGTTATTCTTTTGGAGTTGATAGAACTTGATCTTTTTGCATCATGCCTAGCTAAAAGGCACAAAAGAAAGCGCTTATTGGGAGGAACCCAAAATATTTTTACTTTCAGTTTTAGTGGCCTTGATGCTTGTTACTACTGTAGCAACATCATTGTATATTTATTTTCAAGCTTTGTGCCAAGGTTTAGCCTCCGATTTCAAGAAAGTTCGAAATTTGTGACATGCTGTCTAGAAACAGTTTATGTCTGCTAGACGGAAAAATTCACCATAAATCACCAGATCAGCTTTTTGGTTTGAACTTTTTTGACAGTATGCTCTATACAATTCACTTTCTAGTGTTTTTTTTAGTTTTTTATTTGAGTTACAGAAGTACCCCAAAAAAAATCATTTACTACCTGCTGGTCTGTTTTTCACAGATTCTGCCACGTTTTGCTTTTTCTCTGTTTTGAAAATCTTAAGCTTGCTTTTCCTTTGCAATTTTTTTGGAAATCTTGAGAAACGGTATCTCTTCATAAATTTTTTTATTTCCAGTGGAGAAAAATTATTTTTTAAGGGTACTAACCACTCTAATCAGCTTATGATGAGTTCCGTATGAAGGGAGTTTTCAACTATGCGAAGGAAGATGATTAAAGAAGATCCGGGAGTGTCAAACGCTCAATCTTGGGGATGCCCCCATGCACCCCAATAAATATCCAAGAGACTCATGCGTCTAAGATTGGGGATGCCCCCGTGCATCCCCTTCGCCATCAACAATCATCAGTTCGTCCTTCTCCATGCTATATTTTTATCACTTCATGTGTTATGTGCTATGCTTAGAGCGTCTCGCTCTTTAATTTTCGGTTTGTTTTTATTTTTCTTTTTGTACATAACAAGTTGTACCCTAGCCTTCATTGTCTAGGAGAGAAACACACTCCACTTCACCCTAGAGCACAACATATGTTTTCATGCTTATCTTTGGTTATGTTTGTTCATTATCGTTTCATAGCTGTTGTCATGCCTAGCTCTTAGTTTTCATGTTTATCTTTTAAGAGCTTTTATTTAGGTTGTTGATTTTGGAACTCATTGGAGTTATCATGCTTATCTTGTTTAGAGAGTCTGTCTGTTGCACTGAGTTGTCTGTCTTGCATGAGTAGATAATTGAGGATGCTATTATAAGTATAGTAGTAACTTGCAATAGTTTTGAGGTATTGATTTGAGTAATATTTGGAAATTTTGTGCCAAGAGCTTGAGCCTATTAGTGATAGGTGTCGTATTTTGGGAACTCTGCTTATTTTCAAAAACTACAAAAATTAGTTGAGAACTCTAGCCACTAGATGGATCGCTAACCTCTTGAGGGGTTGGAGTATATAGAGTACCCTCACGTACCATGGCTCAATGATGCGCAAGGATAACCAAACCCCCATACACTCCTCCTCCGGGTACTTGTCTCTTTGTGAACCTCCTGATTAGATAGAGAGTTACCGATAATAAGTGCATGAGTTCTTCGGACTAATGCGAGTATTCGATTGTTGGCACTTCCATCTTCCATATTTTGCTAGCCTCTTCGGTACCGTGCATTGCCCTTTCTCGTCTTAAGAGTTGGCGCAAACTTTGCAGGTACACCCAAACCCTTGGCATGAACACATCATAAACCTACTTATATATTCCTCAAAACAACCACCATACCTACGTATCAAGGCATTTCCATAGCCTTTCCGGGATACATTGCCATGCAACATCCATCATCTCATGACTTTATCTTCATGTCATACATGGTTTTGCTTGATCGTAGAGCCGCATGCTAGTTGGGCCTTTCCCTTATCATTTCTACATGACACGCTAGTATCATTGCATATCCTTCTACACTGGCAAAGGCATACATTTGCATACATCAAGATAGTTTTTAATTTTTCTTTATGTTGAGTACTTCTTGTAAAGTGTGAATATCTTCTTTATATTCTTGTAAAATATAGAGTGTTGCCCTTAAAGTGAGGAAACGATCCCAAAGAGGACAAAATAAAAGATCCCAAAAGAGGACAAATTAAAAGATCCAAAAGGACAAATGAGAGATAAATAGAAAGAGCCAATGAGGCCACCAAAAAAATAAAAAAAATAAAAAAAATAGAGAGAAGGGGGTAACACAACTATTCCTTTTGAAAGATCCACACTCGTACTCCATTGTCATAGTTTTACTCCATAGAGATATTCATATCATTCATGAATAACTATGTGGGGATCCTTACACTATATAACTTGGCTTGCATATTCCAAGGATGAGCCTGCTAAAAAGAGCTCTAGGTCTTCCTGAGCAAGCAAGTTGGATGCACCCCCAATAGTTCCATTCGAGAGCTTACCTTAGCTCATATGTGCATCTGTTGCATGGCAATCCCTACTCCTCACATCATATCAATCATTTGGCTTTCTCTCGCCTATGATTGTCCTCATTGATGTGAGCCTTTCACACCTTTTTGTCTTCCTTCCCCATCATTTTTCTCTTCGCCATCCTAAGTGCCAACATATCTTGCTCGCGCTCATCCATTGCATGATTGCTAAAAGTTGAAAGGGAGAGGAACAGTTTTACTTGTGCCAGACTAGTGGTCTGGGGACGAGTCAAAATAATATTCCGAAGGAGACCAAGTGTGAAGTTTTAGTAGATTGAGTTCTCAATTAAACTATGTAGTATTTTTTATGCTCTAAACCCATCTCCCAATTCTTGCACCCAAACACCATTTGGATACATTCGAGTTATGGACAGCGAGAGCTCTTGCACCTTTATGTTCTTACTTTGCTAGTTTCAATACTAGATATCGACTCATTCTTGTTATTGTCTTGACTTGAATTTCATATCTTACTTGCTTTACTTTGAAGTTCTTATATGTGTGTTAGCATGTCACCACAGAAATTATCTGTGTTATCATTTACCTACTCGAGGATGAGCATGAATTAAGCTTGGGGATGTTGATATGTCCCAAACGTATCTATAATTTCTGCTTGTTGCATGCTTATTTGGGTGACATTGCTATGTGTTTTGCTACACTTTCATACCTTTTTACACATATTTGGACTAACCTATTAACTCAGTGCATCCAGTGCCAGTTTCTGTATGCTGATGTATGTTAATTGCAGGTTTATACCCATATTTACAGAGCCCAAAAAATTCCAAGAAAAATATATAAAAAATCAGCGCGACAGAAGCTTCCAAAAGACCGAAGGAGGGCCGGAGGGGGCCACCCCCTCCCAGGAGGCCACCTAGCGCGACCCCACCGTAGGCCGCGCCAGCAGGGCGCCTGGGGGGAGGGGCCACCCCCTGGTGCCCCCTTAGGCCTATATTTACACCCCGTTCCATAAACCCTCGAGAGGAACCCCGCATTGCAATTTTCACCTTTGTTCCGCCGCCGCTGTGGTTCCAAGATTGAGAGCACCAGAAGTGCTCTTCCCGGCACCCTGCCGGAGGGAGGATTGACCTTCGGGAGCTTCTCCACCACCATGAGCTCTTCCCGGATGTGGCGTAAGTAGTCTCCCTTGGACCATGGGTCCATGACCAATAGCTATGTGATGTCTTATCTCCAATCTTGTGCTCCAATTCTTAGCCATTGTGAGCTGCCCTACATGATCAGGGCCTTATTTAATATTTCTGCTGGGATACGATGAATTATGGCTACTATTTTTCAATATTGCCAAAAGGTTTTTGCAAAGAAAAAGCACGCGTAAGATTTGTAATACTGAAGGAGCGCAAAAAAGGGCAGATTCTGGGAAAACTGAACAACATGTAGTAATTAAATTTTTGAGGCACTTCTGTAGCTCAAATAAAAAAACTCATAACGTGTGGAAGGTTAACAATTGTATAGATGATGTTGTCAAATATATTCAGATCAAAATGATGATTTGCTGATGTTACACGAATTTTTTCGTGGGGCAGACAGAATCTTTTTTCTGGACAGCACGTCACAAATTTTGTTTCACTTGTCAACAGAGGCTAAAAATCGTCACAAATCTTGAAAATAAAGATAGAATGATGTTGCTACAGTAGTGACAGAGCATCAAGACCACTAAAACTAAAAGTAAAAATATTTTGGGTTGTCTCCCAATAAGCGCTTTCTTTAATGCCTTTAGCTAGGCAGGAAGCAAGTAGATCAAGGTTCAAAGAAAGCATGATCATAAGGATCATCTAAATTTGCAAATTTCTCTTCAATGAGCTCCTCTTTCTTTTTACTACGGAAGAGATACATACCTTTGGCTCTCCCACGTAAGCGTATTTGTCCTTTACTTACATCAATGACGCTCTTTATGGCTCGGAGAAGGGCCCTTCCAATTAGTTTGTTTCCTTGATTTGTCGACTCCAAAATTATGAAGTCAACCGCAGTGTCCCTTTTTGCAAATCAAACTTGGATGTTATCAACCTTCCCCTGAATCTTAGTGATATCACCATTAGCATGTTCATGATAGAAAGGTAAATCAACCAGACTCACAAGATTTAGAGAATCATAAATAGTTTTGGGCATGGTAGAAACCATGGATCCAATATCACAATAAGCAAGAAAGTCTTGGTTGAAGATGCTAATTTTAATATAGGGTTCCCAATCATATTCTATCTCTACAATTTGTCGTCCCACTTGTGTGGGTTCCTCTAATTCCTTCAAGCCTAAAGCATCTATCTTCTTCTCAATGGTAGCAAGTCTATCTATAATAGCATCAACTCCATGATCATAAAAAAAGAAACTAGATAGACCATTTATAATATCAAGAGCTTTAGTCTCCTGACACATTAGAAAGTCTCCTGCAACTAGTAAGTCCAAAGAGAATTTACACCACATAAAGACACATTGATAGAAAGTGTTAAGAAAATCACGCGCAGGTATCTCAGGTGTAACCTTCTCATAAGCCCTGAAAAGTATATTCCAGGCCTTTTTCAAATTTTATCCATTCTCCTGCCTAAAAATTGAGACTTCAACATCAGGAGAAGACTTGTAAATAGAAAAGAATGACATACTGACTAGACAAAAGCAACTAAGTTTTTTGTTGTTTTTGGTATAAGACACACAAGCAAAAATAAAGACTGAAAACTAAAAAAACACCTATCCTATCTTGAAGACACACAAGTAAACTACCAAAACTAAAAAAACAAAGATAAAAGGTAGTGTGCAACTCCCTTATCTTGAAGACGGGAATCCCCGGCAACGGCGCAAAAAATTTCTTGATGGCACCGGCTGACGGGACCAAGCTCTTGTCGATATTCAGAATCCCCGACGACGGCGCCAGAAATTTTCTTGATGGGCCTTCGATCAGTAAAACCCTACTTCCTGCTCGATGTATTATATGAAAGAGGCGGTGGCTACAGTGGATTCCTGCGAGATTTATCAAGCCAGAGGTTGCGAGATGATTATAAGATGCACCTAAACGTCTCCCTCCCAACCTTTATATACTAGGTTGGGTCTCGAGGAGTCCATCTATGGTTTACAGAGAGTTTCCTAATCTACATAGCCTTGTACGTGAAATCTTGGACTCCATGTCGGCCTTGGACTGCAACTCGGCTTCATCGTCGGTTCCACCATCAGCACCTTGAGCGGGCTTTGCAGGCCAATACCGGGCTTATCAAAGCTTCAAGTGGGCCACTGGTTTTGACACGCATCGGGTACCCTCACTATAACAGCCCAGATTTCCCAAAAGTTAAAATTTTTGTTTTCGATGTGAATTGTTTGATTGTCTGATTTGTTTGCGGTGTTGGCATCCCCGATTTATCGATCGGCGATTATTATTCCCCCTCTTATCTCGTACCGGACGGAGACCGACCCTTGCCACCCTAACACTCGACCTTTGCGACACCGGGTTTCACCCGATCACCGTCGCGAAAACTGCACGAGACCAGCCGCATCCAACGGAACGAAAACCCCGTTTAATAATTAAACGGGTTATTTTTATAGCGTCGGAAAGTGTTCTCGAAACAGTTTCAGCGCCAGGTGAACGCCGTTGGCTCGACGCGTTGATGGCGCAGTTCGAAGTTTTACCTGATCGGAGGTTCTGCGCACCCTCGGCGGCTAGAAACGTAAACACCGGGCGTGCGACAGAAAAACCGGGGATGTTTTTGCAAACTGCCAGCCACCTGGGCTATATAAAGACCACCACTATCCGACCCCTTTCTAGGGTTCCCCGTAAGCCAAAATTGCAGCCACCCCCTCACAATACACCCAAATTTCGTAATTTTGCCAATTTTCTAGCAAACCCTAGCCTCCATGCGATCTGGACAGTTGGATCGGCCGATCCAACGTCCCAGATCCACCCAGCCTCCACCCACCTTCCTCTCTCTCCTACCTCCACCGCGCACCTCCCGTGGGCATCCGCGGCCGCCGTCGTGCGCCTCCGCCAGGCTGCCGTCCACCTCTCCTCCCCTTCCTCCTTCCCCTCTCCTCCTTCTCCCTCCTCCTTTCCTCTCTCACCCCGTCCGTTTCGCCCCTGTCCAGGAGCCGCCATGGACGACCATGGATGGGCCGCCGCCGGTACTCGCACTCGCCTCGCCGCCCGGAAGGCACGTCGCCCCCCCCCTCTCCACTAGGTCCGGCCGGACCCCGTGCCTCCTCGCCGCCCCCACCTGCGTCCCGGCCGCCGTCGCGCCTTGCCGGAGCGGCCACCGAGGCCAGCCGCTGCCGCCGGTCGGGATCGAAGCCGCCCGATCTAGCGCGTGCCGCCGCCGTGGTGGGCTGCGCCCATGATGGGCCGGCATGGAGCTTCCCTGCGGCCCAACTCCCTGGCCCGAGCCGAGCCGGCCTCTCTAGGTCGCCTGTTACGCCGAGGCCCATGCTGAGTCGGCCTCCACTTTTTCTTTTCTTTTCTCTGCTCTATTATTTTTTCTAAGTCTGGAAAAATTGTGTTGCTGATGCCTGTTTGCGATGTAGTTTGCAAGTAAAACGTAGCCCGGATGACATTGCGCCCAAAAGGAAATTTGTTTAGTTTTGTGTGTACTCCAATTCATCTTTTGTGAGCATTTTGATTTGAGGTCATCTTGATGTTACTAATCACTGTTGAAGTGGGCATCATGCTGTTAACTGCTACTAATTTATGTCATGTGCTGCTGCTGTTATTTTATTGGAAGTTTGCATGATTATTGTGAGACATCCATGAGGCCTATGCTATTGATTCTTGTTGCATATTGTTAAGAGTCATGTCTACTTTCATTACATGTATTGCGTTGCCATGTTTACATTCCTGGTCATAGATATGTTTAGCTCCAAAGTTGCTATGCCGCTGTTGTTGACAACCACCTCTGTTTTCCTCTAAGTCTGTAACTTTCCGATGCCATGTTGCATGCTTAGTATCTTTTTATCTGTTATGCCTATGACCTTGATTCTTGTTTGTACCTGATCACCATCATGTCTAGTTCATACCCATATATTGCTATGTCATGTTGCTGCACTTTTGCATATAGTTGTGCTCCTTTTTATAAAGCATGGAAATAACAGTTTCTGCCATGTTTCTCTGATTTTCACTAAGTCCTCGACCAGTAATGTTTTATTGCATTTTTCTTGGGCTATAATTAGTTTTTCATCTTTCCTATTTGCATGATTCCTTTTTCCATTCCTTCCCTGCAATGTCTACTTTAGTTGCTTATCAATTGTGAGCATGTTTGCAGTCATTATCCTGTTTATGCATTGCTCTAAAGTGTGCTTCCTGATGTTGGCAGGTTGTGTTCCAAACTTATTTTGCTTGTATCTTTTTAATCGCAACTCCGTTTGGAGTATTGTTTATATGTAACTTGATTAGTTTTTCGTTTACTTTGTGTTTATGCTATTGTTTGATGTTGTTAACCAACCTAAAATATGGTTTAGGGCAGAACAGTACCAAATCCTTTAATTGTCGTGGGGTACTTAGTGTATGCCATGTTTAGGATTATGCCTCACTTAAATTGACTAGCATAGATAGTTTCCTTTATGTTTCACCTCTTTTCATGTTTGTGTGCTATGCAATGCTTGAGTGAGGTGCCATGTTAACAACCTTTGCTCACCTTGTGTAGCTAAACAACTTGGATCATTCTAAATGTGCGGTATCATCAGGTGTGATGAGTACTCCACTTAACCTGTTAGTAACCGCTCTCGACGGTAGGTGCGTTGTCTCGTGTTGCCTTCTTGTTGATGCTTGCTCGTGTTTACTTCGTAGTAATAGATGCTTGATCGTTGCTTTCTTTCCAGTGTTTATCGTCTTGTGTGCTTCCACGGGTACCTCTCGGAGACGATGCGAGCTTGCGATCAACTACACCTTCGGAACCCGACTTATCAACAGGAAAGGACTATCCATTACTATGATCCATTCTATTTCAACATGCGGTTTGCATGCTAGTCTAGGATAGGTTTGATGTTTGATCCGACCACATGTTTAAAGCCTCTTTCAAACCGATACAACCATGTCCCCTCCCAGCAAACCATGTACTGCTATGTTACTATTTCTCGTTGCTATGCCCCTGCTTAGTATGCATGCTTAGGATGCTACGATGTTACCATATTACTCCTTGGTTTTGGGCTATCACATTATTATATTGTTGTTGATGATATGATTATTATCATGTTGACCTATATTCGACGAAGGATGGAAGGTCTAGGCTATCCCGCCCCGACGCTTCGTTCCATTCGAGTCACCTAGGATCCGAGTTCCGGGTATTGGTTATAAGACTGAGCGTGCCTAACCGCGTGTGGAATTTGATGGGGTTCCCTTTTCTTACCTACCTAGCTTCAAACATTTCTAGTGGTGGCCCAATCTGATTTACCATTTGCAAACCATGCATATATGTCTGTCGAGTCGCTCCTAGCAGACATCTTTTAAACCAACCAGGGCCAGCGGGACATGGTTTCCTTGTTCATCCAACCTGTTCAGCTGAGGACCCGACCTCATGTGAGAATTACCTGAAATCCAAACCTGCGCCAGACGGTAGAGACCAGATCGAGAGAGCGGCCAGCTCCTAAGCTGGATGTCGACTCACCGGGGGCCACCCGGATTTGTTCGTTGTTAGCTAGAGGTACCTGTCGTTTCAGATCTCTCGGAACTAAATCATAAAACGGTTGCCAATGATGGGTAGCAACTGAGAGAGATGGGCATGCGTGCGGAACCTTGTAATGGGAAGTTGGTACACCCCTGCAGGGTTACATCTTTTCGAGAAGTCGTGTCCACGGTTATGGATGACTTGGAACCTACGTCTTGTTCATAGATAACATCAAATGAATCATATTTAATAATTTGATCAACGTGTGTGTTCCTTGACTGCTTCTTCTTCGTCGTGATGCGAAGAGGAGGACAAGGATAGGATAGGTGTTAGGATTGCGTAAGTAGGTGGATAGCAGACTTGTTGGAGGCGATTCCTCATCGAATGCTTTGCTTCTTTTCTTACTCTCTAGATCGTTAGCCACTTCATAAATGATAGTGCGGCAGCAACCTCACCACTTACCCCATCCTTACCGTAAACTACTAGTTGTCCTAGAATGATGAGTGATGAAGTCCTTGCTGGGTTAGTTGACCACTACAGTTGAATTCTGAGTACTTCTGTACTCATGATACTACCCCCAAACTCTTTTGAGGGTTCTTGATCGACAACAGGTATGGCGATCAACGTTTCACATGGAGACTCGACGACGACTAGTTAGGTGGATCCCGGCGGAGGGCCTGGACCCGTGTGGTTATGGGGATCGATGATTTTCTCTTTGCCACTAGGCATTTGATTGTAGTTTGTACTCAGACATGTATCTTCCGCTGTTGTATTGTATTAAGTAAGTTGTATGCCGATTGTATGAGATGCTGTATCCTTGTATCTGTAACATTGTGATATCATGTTGGAAATCCGGGGCATATGAATTCGTCATATATCGCGGTGGGACCGATATGTGCTTCGTCCCTGGATCTGGATGGAAACATCTAGATCTGGAACAGTACCGCATATCGTGCCTTACACTCACGTAGAGGAGTCATGGGGGTATCCCCTCGTTAGTAGCCCCCGAGTACCTGGGGGACACGATGGGTCGTTTAGGGACTCCTAATTCATCGTATTTTGTAGGTGCGTGTCTGTTGGGAATGTGCCCTAGAGGCAAATAAAATATGTTTTATCGAGCATATTCCATTAGTTCATAATACGTTTGATACTATGCTAGAACTGTATTAAGCGGAAACATTAATACAGGTGTGGTATACAAACAACCAGGTCCCTAGTTAACCCTAGTATACTAGTCCATTGGGCGATTGATGATCAAGGTTTCCTGATCATGAGACAATGGCGTCTGTTGACAATGGAGTCGTATCATTGGATAATGATATGATGGACATACACCCACCAGAAGTGTTGCGATGTGATCAAGTCACATAGTTCGACATTGCGATAACTATAACGTAGTGACCAGATCCTTTGACCGTAATGATCATACGTAATTGTCATCTATGAGGAGACTTTGATTTGTATCCCACCGCCTGAATGAAATATGCTGGCCATAACGGTGCACTTTGGGTATTCCGAAATAGATGGTTGATGAGAATGCAAATAGATCAAAGCGGGATTTGTCCATCCGTGTGACGGATAGGTACTCTGGGCCCACTCGGTGATGTTACATCATAAAGTTTGCAAACGTGTGACTAGGTCACGGAGTTGTAATATCACGGGAACGAGTAAACTTGTTTGTTGAGAACGAGGACGGACTAGGTATATTGGATACCGATGATCAAACCTCGGACAAGCAAAGTACCATGGGACAAAGGGAACAGGCACACGGTTAACGGATCCAACAGCGATTGAAGTTCATTCGATGGAAGCGCAGGGGCTATCAAAGATTGTAACCAGGTCCAATTGATTAGTCATTGATCAATGAGAATTGTCTCAATCATGTCTGCTCTTTCCCGGACCGTAGGGTGTTACACTTAAGGGTACTCGACGCAGTAAGGATTGATTCGGGATCACCGAAGAAATTGGAGAGAACACCGGAATTGTTCCGGTGATGACCGGAATTGTTCCGATGAAGGCCGGAAGTTGTTCTGGGTATTTTGAAAGGTTCAAAATATATTTAATAATGTTTAATATATGTTTTATTATTTAATTGTCTGAATTAAATATTAAAATGTATTTAAATATAATTAAAAATGAATTAAAAGGCATATGGGCCTCATAGGGCCCATTAGGGGGAGAGGGAGTCCTCCCCCATGGGCCATGGCGCCATGAGGGGGCCCACCCCCGATTTGGTGCGCCACCCCCCTCCCCTTGGGATTAGTCCCACATGGGAAGTTGAGGGGAGGTGGCACCCCTCCTTGGCCTATATAAGGAGGGGTAGGGGTGCCCTTTTAATCATGAATTTTTGAGAAAAGTTTCTCATCTCTCTCCCTCCTTTCTCCTTCCTTTGAGCGGACTCCCCTTGTTTGGAGGCTGCTCTGGGTTGGGGATTTCTCCACTATACGCACGCCGTCGTGCTGCTGGAATCGGGATCCGAATCCATCTTCTTTCCGCTGCTCTACTGGTTCGGAGCCTGGAGGGACGTCGGGTATACTGTATGTGTATAATCCCGCGAGGCACTACACTTCTGGTGCTACTTCATCGTCGTGGCCGTATCGCGAGGTCTTCATCAGCAACGTTCCGACGGGGACGTAATCCCGTCATCAGTCTGCAAGGATCGGGTGGCTACAGGAGTCATCGTGGATCTGCGCGGCATCGGGGATTGCCGGTACGACTACACCAACCACGTTCATGCGGGAACGTTTCCCGCTTAACGGACTACATACTGGTATGTGATCTATTTCTGTCCGTTACTTACATCAGCATAGCATAGGTCTTGGGATTGGGTATCGTAGGTCAAGGAAAAATTGTGTTTTCTGCCCCGAACTCCAACAGTGGTATCAGAGCAAGGCTATGCGTAGATGTATTGTACGGATAGAACACATCTAGTATGTGGGCATAAATTCTCAATTGTTACCCTCTCACGTGTACTCATTTAGCATTGCGGCAATGTTTGATGAAGCGGCCCCCGACCGACCTTACGCGTTTACGCGAGACTGGTTCCACGCTTGACATATGGCTTGTACCATATAAAGTGGCTGGGGGGGGGTGTCTGTCTCTCTGCATTAGCGATGCGAAGATGTTTGCAACGGAGGGCCCCGACAGGGGTGTAATAGAGACAATTGCGGGATTGGTGTTGTGGCTTGTTTTCGCAGGATAGAAAGCGGTTCTTTTCTCAAAACCCCTAGCAGCCACGTAAAACTTGCAAAAGATAAAGTAGAAAGGCGTTTTCAACTTTAATTTGCATGTCGGGGGGGTCATAGCATGTATGATTTATGTTGCATCCTGTTTTGCTAATATGTTAGATATACGACGGTAGCATAATAGGATGATCCCTCACTAAAACCAACATAGTGTCCTTACCCTAGTGAGCACCACCTGGAAAGTTCTACATTATGGAGGCACCACGTGTCACACGTGTGTCAAACATTTTTTCGTTCACATGAGGTGGGTGTAGCAAGCCTGGCATATGTATATAATATGGCCTTGCATGACACTGCAACAAATCACATAGGGTGTGGTGGCGAGCCTGGCATATGTATATGATATGGCCTCGGGACACAAGAGACCGAAAGGTCGAGCATGAGTCACATGGATGATGTGATTGGCATGATGGCCTACCTTGAACAACATACTGATGGCCGTGATGATCGGGGGAGGTATGGTGTTCAAGGATCGTGTAATCACTTAGAATAAACTACGAGGGATGTTTATCTGAGTGGGAGTTCCAGAATTGCTTTTGAAACACGAACTCCATATTATGAACTTAATCTTCATGTCTTTGCAAATATCATTGTAGATAACGTCATACCAATGTTTAGAACTATGGCTCTTTTAGTATGATAGAACTTAAGGTAAATGGGTCTTACTTCATTGATGTGTACCAACACCATTAGAGACATACTCGTTAGTAATGACTTGTTAAACATAATACGAAGAACTGCTAGGAGATACACCTGACAACTCCGTAATCAAGGAAGATGATGATGAGTATCGCACTCACCGTCACTTATGAATGACTGTCCAATACACCATAATTCATTCTATGGAATCTGAATTGTGAATGCATGTTAACCAACACGTATGACGTGCTAGGTGAACTTGAAAGCACTTGGTCACAAATCAGAGTAATGGAATATGAGTATATGGACGGGGTTTCTTTCAACTATGGTGGAAGGAACAACCTGCTGAGAAAGTCACTTGGAAAATGTATAAGATACATGGAACACCTTGTGTATAACTTGGACTACTGAATGACTGGTTATTTTGCGATAACTAGGGAGTTGCATCCGCTTCCTCCCAGTTACAAAGACCATGTCTGGACTATGTCATGAAGGAGAATCGTTCACCTGTCATGAGGTCATGGTTAAAGTTAAGAACTTTATGAGTAGAACCAATGCAGGAATGGTCATTGACGGAGAAGGTATATTTGATATACGAGTTATAAATGTCTTTCCCATGAAACACTAATTGCGGTTGATTAAGTATTCGATGCTTGAACTTACTGCTTGAGAGTGGCTTGGAAGGGATGAGGTGACAATGTGTGCTGACGGTAATCAAGATAGTTGATGGTCGACAACACTCTCCCTCTACATCTATCAATTGATTAATATATGAATAAATTTTATGATCGTTTGAATGAGGACTTTATTAGTGTGTCTTGCATCTTGCGAAGACAATTATTCATATTAGTGAGAAACAAGTCAGTTGTTCTCCTTTTATGAATGATATCTATTATGGTCACATTACGATTATGAATGAGCTATTCTTATATTGATGATAGTTGTTTGATCATTTATAAGAAATATTGCAATGCCAAGAAATATCCAGGCTTAATAATGACACTACAGTTTAAGTCATGAATGGTATGATGATGTCTTAAGATACTTGATCTCTTGACATATACAAACCATGCCTTTGAGGTGAGATGACTAAAACCTCGCATTCTGGTAAAACGGAATGTGTACTGATTGTTGAGTATCATACATTGTGATGTATCGTATGTCAGCATGTGGTGAATTTCATTATTTCATGAACTTCGTATGTGGACTTAGATGAATATATGTATTCACTAATGAAACATGAGTCTGAAATAATTTGATATCATCAAAAGGGATTTCAGATTAAAGATGGATATTAAATTAACAAGAAAGACAAGTCTCTACGATTTGATCAAAGTGACAAATGTTTTGAGTTAGTCTTGGGCATAAAGACTTGTGTGAAAGTTGTTCCACAAATTGCAATGTCTTGAGACACTTCAATATGATTGACGTGCCTGAACATTGTGATCATATTCTATCGAAAAGTGTATGGTCTAAGTTATCTCTTATCAAGTTACGTTATTATTGTTTAGAGTTATTAATTTAATATGCAAACACTCACTTCAGCATAGGGAACCATCTGAGTTCGTGGAAACCAACACTATATATGTCACGGTGTGTTGTGGTTTCTAGGAAGCTTGATTTATGTAAGATAAATTATCTTTGTAAGTGTATCCTTAGACAACTATGGATGCATCTTCCACAACTAGAACCAAAAGGAGCAAAAACTTGTATTGCTATGTTTGGTGTTTGTCAAGAATTGTTCTTGATAAATGTGGTAATGGAAGAAAAGTGAAAGTTCAACCAAGGTAATTGACCTTGCCTCCAAATGTCAGAGTAGTGCAACGGAATATGTTCTGGAAGCAAAGCTCTACAATAAGAGGAGGAACTAATGATAATGATCATGATCTTCTGATGGGAGCTTTTACTGAGAAAGGTAGGATTCAAGAATATATATTTGCCCCTGGTGCAAAATAATATTCATGATTCACTTGTCATGTTAATGGAACAAGACATTCCTACAAACTACAAAGAAGCGATGGTGGACCTAAGTACGAGATATGACTACGAGTCATGAAATCCTATGTTGAGTTACATTTAAGATTGCTTGAATCTTATCAAGTAAGGAGGTTACTTGATATTCACAATAACTTAAGAGTTATGAGGAATAAATGTGAACATCAAAGGGACGTCAAGATTGGTTTGTCACAAAGATTGTTTCTGACAAATTCAATGGGTTGACTACAATGTGTAGCAATGCTTGAGTCAAAGGGATATTCACTACGATTGATCCAGGATTGTTATCAATACCGTGACTTCCTCAAATCCTGTATTTGAAGAAGTGTTGTAATTGGTACAACAAGAAGGTTTTGGAAAAACATATGGATACTAGTGTCTCGTAAACTGAATTCTCATTTTGATGGATGATCAAAGGATTTTGGACTTAACCAAAATATCGAGAAAACATGCATTTGCATGAAACTGAGTGGGAGCTGAATAGTTTCCTGAAACTTAATATGTAGACGACATATTTTGAGTGGGAGCTATGGGAGTATTATCCTAGACTTATATGTAAATGACATATTTGAGTAGGAGCCATGTGGTTAGTATCCTGAACTTAATATGTGTCTGACATATCTAAGTGGGAGCCATGTGGATGTTATCCTTGTCTTATATGTGGCCGACATATTTGAGTGGGAGCAATATGAGTGTTATCCTATAACTTAATATGTGCATGACATATTTGAGTGGGAGCATGATAACATTCTCATATATGGATAACATATTATGAATGGTGCAGTTGGTGTTAATGATTATTTGAATCTTTCATAAATGAAGATGAATAAGTATTAAGCATTGAAGATCTATCAAGATAGATATGTGTTTAATAACATTGAGTCGTAATACTTTCCTGGATAAGATTCTGAAGGAGTTCAGAATGGGACAAGTCAAGAAGTGGTCCTTACTTGTATATCCAAGAGAAGTGTTGAGTTAATCTCAGTACAAGAACAATGGTTAATGGTTAATGAAAGAAATGGATGTGTTGGATCCTCTATGCCTTTGTCATAGGTTCTTTCATATAAAACCAGAGTTATGTACTCGACGTAATGTGACCCAAGTTCTTAGTAGTAAGAACATGTTGTGATATGATTTATGAGTAAATCATTGAACAAAGAGTTAAGTTTATCCTTTGGTGTCTGGAGAGAACTGAGGATATATGTCAATTTGTAAAGGATAGTGGACTTGACCAAAAATGTTATGCTGGTTCAAGTTTTGACACTAACCTAGAAAATTGAGATATCATACTAATGAATGCCTAAGTTGAAAGAAACATGGTTAGACATCAAAGTTGCATACAATGCACTAAGGATTGAATCTACATTGATGTGGCTGCTTTAGAAGTAGCAGGAGTTATATTATGGCTTAAGAAGTTCGACTTCTGATTGAGTGAGTTTCAAGTGTGCATGACTATGGGAAAGTCCGCGTGACCCACCGGATGTCATTGCTATGACACAGCAAACGAAGTCTCACTTCACCGCCAAATATATATACCTCATCATTATAGTGGATAATGAAGGAATGTCAAATTAGGTGACATTATGATTTGCAAAAGGACATACGGTTCTGAATGGTACCCAGACCGTTGATACAACCTCTTCCACGGGCAAGCATGATCAATAAGGAGTTATGATCCAGAGAAAATGCAACTAGTTTATTTGTACTCTAGTGCAAGTGGGAGACTGTTGGGAATGTGCCCTAGAGGCAAATAAAATATGTTTTATCGAGCATATTCCATTAGTTCATAATACGTTTGATACTATGCTAGAACTGTATTAAGCGGAAACATTAATACAGGTGTGGTATACAAACAACCAGGTCCCTAGTTAACCCTAGTATACCAGTCCATTGGGCGATTGATGATCAAGGTTTCCTGATCATGAGACAATGGCGTCTGTTGACAATGGAGTCGTATCATTGGATAATGATATGATGGACATACACCCACCAGAAGTGTTGCGATGTGATCAAGTCACATAGTTCGACATTGCGATAACTATAACGTAGTGACCAGATCCTTTGACCGTAATGATCATACGTAATTGTCATCTATGAGGAGACTTTGATTTGTATCCCACCGCCTGACTGAAATATGCTGGCCATAACGGTGCACTTTGGGTATTCCGAAATAGAAGGTTGATGAGTATGCAAATAGATCAAAGCGGGATTTGTCCATCCGTGTGACGGATAGGTACTCTGGGCCCACTCGGTGATGTTACATCATAAAGTTTGCAAACGTGTGAATAGGTCACGGAGTTGTAATATCACGGGAACGAGTAAACTTGTTTGTTGAGAACGAGGATGGACTAGGTATATTGGATACCGATGATCAAACCTCAGACAAGCAAAGTACCATGGGACAAAGGGAACAGGCACACGGTTAACGGATCCAACAGCGATTGAAGTTCATTCGATGGAAGCGCAGGGGCTATCAAGGATTGTAACCAGGTCCAATTGATTAGTCATTGATCAATGAGAATTGTCTCGATCATGTCTGCTGTTTCCCGGACCGTTGGGTGTTACACTTAAGGGTACTCGACGTAGTAAGGATTGATTTGGGATCACCGGAGAAATTGGAGAGAACACCGGAATTGTTCCGGTGATGACCGGAATTGTTCCGATGAAGGCCGGAAGTTGTTCTGGGTATTTTGAAAGGTTCAAAATATATTTAATAATGTTTAATATATGTTTTATTATTTAATTATCTGAATTAAATATTAAAATGTATTTAAATATAATTAAAAATGAATTAAAAGGCATATGGGATTAGTCCCACATGGGAAGTTGAGGGGAGGTGGCACCCCTCCTTGGCCTATATAAGGAGGGGTAGGGGTGCCCTTTTAATCATGAATTTTTGAGAAAAGTTTCTCATCTCTCTCCCTCCTTTCTCCTTCCTTTGAGCGGACTCCCCTTGTTTGGAGGCTGCTCTGGGTTGGGGATTTCTCCACTATACGCACGCCGTCATGCTGCTGGAATCGGGGTCCGAATCCATCTTCTTTCCGCTTCTCTATTGGTTCGGAGCTCGGAGGGACGTCGGGTATACTGTATGTGTATAATCCTGCGAGGCACTACACTTGTGGTGCTACTTCATCGTCGTGGCCGTATCGCGAGGTCTTCATCAGCAACGTTCCGACGGGGACGTAATCCCGTCATCAGTCTGCAAGGATCGGGTGGCTACAGGAGTCATCGTGGATCTGCGCGGCATCAGGGATTGCCGGTACGACTACACCAACCACGTTCATGCGGGAACGTTTCCCGCTTAACGGACTACATACTGGTATGTGATCTATTTCTGTCCATTACTTACATCAGCATAGCATAGGTCTTGGGACTGGGTATCGTAGGTCAAGGAAAAATTTGTGTTTTCTGCCCCGAACTCCAACAGTGTCACCATATGGGTTTTACATGGCCACGAGTGTCTTTGTGCCAACACCGGTTCATATGATGACTTTAGTAAACTGTGAGAGATGTTAAACTAAAGGGCATGGGGCACTCGACGGGTCGAGCTCTAGTGAATTGCGCTAGAGGAAAATACCTCAGTAGTCCAATCAAGCTCGAGTCCCCCGACTCGGACTTGGCGAGGCTGGGGTCAATAGGGATCACGCCTCTGAGGGCTTACAGAGTAATAATGCCAGCGAAATTTTTTAATGACCTAATGTGTTCCTCATGATTTTCTGCATACCCTAGGCATGGTAAACACGGGAGTGATGTCGCGCTATGGCAAGTCCTAGCCCGGTCGATGGATCAGAATTGTCTTACCTACACGTTCGTGGACGTGGCTTGTATGGTGTTGTTGCAGCCTAGGTCAGTTTTAGGGCGAGTTCCATATCAGAAGACTCACTCAGAAAACAATCGAATGAATATTTTAATTGTAGTAAAAACTAATCAGGGTAGTCGCGAGTGACCACCCGATAGATCCTTCGGTTGTTATTGTCTCTTGTGTTGATCTCCTTGAGTGAGGAATCGAATAAGCATAGAATGATACGCGAGGTTTGAGTTAGCACTCATTCCTCTGTAAGGTGCTTTTACATTGCTGCAAGTAAAAAAAAATATGTGGTCCCGATGGGATTTTATTTGGTTGTAAATCAAATGAAATGAATATAATGAAGTTTAAGAAGAGGATGAAGAAAGGTTCTGATACGTCCCAAACATATCTATAATTTCTGCTTGATCCATGCTTATATTGGTGATATTGCAATATGTTTTGATACGCTTTCATATATTTTACAACATATTTGGACCAACCTACTAATTCAGTGCCCAGTTCCAGTTTCTGTTTGCTGTTATCCGTGCATTGTAGGAAAATGTCAAAAATAAAAGTGCTCGGAAAATTCCAGAAAAAATATATAAAAAAACAGTAGTACAGAATACTCCAAAAGCACAAAAAGGGGATGGAGGGTCCCACCCCCTAGTCAGGCGTCCTCCTAGCGCGGCCAGGGGGGAGGTTGCGCCACCTGGTTGCCTGGTCAGGTGGTGCCTCCCCTCGAGACCCCTTCCGCCTATATTTAGTACTCGCTCCGAAAACCATCGTGATCAACCCGTTACACGATTTCGTCCAATGTTCCGCCACAAACGTGATTCCGATCCCGGGATCGCCAGGAGAAGCTATCCCGGCACCCTGTCGGAGGGAGGATTGATCTTCGGAGGCCTCTCTATCAGCATGATCGCCTCCCAAATGTGTCGTCAGTAGTCCCCCCTCAGACCATGGATCCATGATTAGTAGCTAGATGACACCTTCTATCCAATCTTTTGCCTCAATGTTTAGCCCTTGTGAGCTGCCTATCATGATCAAGGAAACTATGTATTACTTCCTATTTTGCTATGTTGTGTTTGCTGGGATCCGATGGATTATGCAATTATGTTCAGTTTGTCATGAGTAATATATTTGGTTTACCTTTATATTTTAGTTCTTGAGTGTTCTTGCATGTACCCCCTTACATTTGTTGCTTTGGCCAAGTAGTAGATTGTAACTCCAAGAGGGAGCGTTATGTATGATTGTGGGTTCATGCCCCCCGATGTCTAGCTTGAGTGACAAAAACATGAGACTATGGAATGTGTTGTTCCCACCAGGGAGAAAACAGCGGTGATTCTAACTGCGGTTGCAAGGATTGCTACATTACACATTGGGTGTTAAGGCAGTCGTCCGTTTCTTTGAGCCTATAGTTTGGGTGGTGTTTGCAACTTAATACCAGCGACATGTTCTAGATAGATATCTCAAGGTGGATGATTAGTGAGTAGATGCTGATGGATAAATGCTCTACTTGTTTTGGTGTAATTCCCACATGATTGAGCCTTTAACTTTCTTGTAGCATAATTAGCATTGCGGTGCATTTATAATTCTGTCAATTGCCTAGCTATAATTTGTTCACCCAACATAGTTTCTTTCGTCTTTTGGGCGAGAGACATCACTAGTGAAAATCATGGGACCCCACTCCATATTTCCATCATAGTTTACACCGCTCCAATTTACTGTTTTTACTTTCCTTTTAGTTGCCACTACTATTTCCACCCTTGTGTTTGATCGTTTGTAAACGGAAAGACCGGAGAGATTGACAACCTCTCTCTACTCGTTGGGAGCAATGTTATTTGCGTCTACGTGCAGGTCCACGTCTTCTGTCAGCACCAGAGCACCAGACACCTACTTGTTGATCCTTGGAGTCCTCCTGGATTGGATAAACCTTACAGTCCTCTTATAAGGGGAATTTGCCGCTACTATATCCTGAAACTTTCACTTGGGGTAACCAACAAGGAGTAGTCAACCGGCGTCATCAAGCAAATTTCGGGAAACGTTGCTGGGGATTTTGAAGACCGACAAAATCCTGTCCTCGTCAACCTAGGCACTAGATTAATTTCTGGCGCCGCTCCTGGGGACTCCAGTCTTCAATATAGGGGAGTTGCACCCTATCTTTTACCTTTTATTTTTAGACTTGTTAGTTTACCTTTTAGTTTTTATCTTTGTTTGTCCTATATCAAAAACCCAAAAAAAAATAGTATGTCTAGTCCCTTGCTTGCCATCACAGTCTAACTTCTTTGAAATCGGATCTTATTTGCAAGGAGGATTCACTGATGATCAACAAGAATATTACAAGGAATACCGCTTGTCTCAGAAAGGGATACACTTATGGAGAATAATACATCAATTGTATGAGTATGCTAGAAACTTTTGCTCAACATATGATATATCTTTTTGTAGGGATAATCTTATTGCTTTATGAAGCATAAACACCTTGCTTTCCAATGTGAGTCCAAAGATGATGAAATCTTTGCTTCTTATGGTAGGGGGAATTATGTTTTTATGATGCAAAACAAATAGAAGAATTTGTTGCTTTTAAGGGTGCCTAAGAAATTACTTCTTTTCTTGAAAATATTGATGATGCCCCTTACAAAATTGAGAGAATTGCCATACTTAAGTATTGCTTTGAAAATTACATTGAAAATTATTACATTACTAATATCTTGAGAGAATATCTCCCCCAAAGGAAGAGACTAATTCCTTGCAGGACTCTATGGAAGAAGAAATTGCTGAAATTCAAAGCTCCTTGGATGAAAAAGAGGAGGAGAGTGACGAACAAAAGGAGGAAGAATGAACCCATCCATGTCTACCTTCTAATGAGAGTAACTCTTTGACTCTTACTTTATATGATTTCCCTCCATGCTTATCAAAGGAGGATGAATGCTATATTGTCGAGTGTTATGATCCCATGGATTCTCTTGAAATATCCCTTTTTGACGAAGTTGATGCCTTCTATACTTGTGGCCCTGATGCCATTATGGATGATGCTTACGGAGAAGAACTGGCTATATTTCCTTATGTTAAGAATCAAATTATTGCTATTGCACCCATACTTGATTTTCCTATTATCCTTTTGAAATCTCCAACTCATATTTCAGAGAATTTTTCTCTTATTAAGCTCATTGTGATGGGTTGCATTTATCTTATGATCTTAAAGACCGTGTTGAAAACTATACACGCGTGCTTGTAGGTCATGAACAACATGCTTTATGTGATAGTTATATTCTTGCGGTTGTTCATGATGCTACTGAAAATTATTTGGAGAGAGGAAAGTTTGATTGTAGAAATTTCATGTTACTAAGATACATCTCTTTATGTTGAAAGTTTTGAATCTGCTCTTGTTCTACCTTCCTATGCTTGTCACTATGTGATTCATTGATTTAATTGGTTACAAGTTTCCCATGCATAGGAAGTGGGTTATACTTAAATGTGTTTCACATTTTCTATTGATGCACTCTCTTGCTTAAATTCTTATTTTCTTGAGAGCATCTTTTATAATGTTCATGGCTAGATAAAGGCATACAAGAAAGCGCTTATTGGGAGGCAAACCAAAATGTTTTTACTTTTAGTTTTAGTGGTCTTGATGCTTGTTACTACTATAGCAACATCATTGTATCTTTATTTTTTAAGCTTTGTACCAAGTTTTAGCCTCCGGTAGCAAGTATATCAAAAGTTGTGACATGCTATCCATAAAATAGATTATGTTTGCTTCATTGCAAAAATATTAAAAAATCACCAGATCATCTTTGTGATCTGAATTTTTTTATAGTATTCTCTATACAATTGACTAGTAGTCGCCTGTTCTGAGTTTTTTTATTTGAGTTGAAGAAGTACCTCGAAAAAATTATTTACTACCTGTTGTTCTGTTTTTCCCAGTTTTGCCCTATTTTACGCTTTCCCAGTTTTGAAAATCTTGCACATACTTTTTCCTTGCAAAAACTTGTTGGAAATCTTGAGAAACAGCAGACCTTGTTGAAAATCCTTATTTCCAGCAAAGAAACATTATTTTATTATAGGTACTAATCACTCTAATCACTCTATGATGAGTTTCGTATGAAGAGAGTTTTCAAGTGTGCGAAGGAATATGATGAAAGAAGATCCAGGAGTGCCAAAAGCTCAAGCTTGGCGATGCCCCCATTACCCTCCAAAAATATTCAAGGATACTCAAGCGTCTAAGCTTGGGGATTCCCCCGTGTATCCCCTTCTTCATCAACAATCATCAGTTCGTCCTTCTCCACAATATATTTTTATCACTTCATGTGTTATGTACTATGCTTGGAGCGTCTTGCATTTACCTTTTAGTTTGATTTGTTTTATTTATTTTTGTTTACTGTTCATAATAAGTTGCACCCTAGCATACCTTGTTTGGGAGAGAAACACGCTCCGCTTTTGCCTAGAATGCTCATAGTTTTCATGCTTATCTTTGTTGAGTGTTCTTTACTTTTTCTAGTTGCTGTCATGCTTAGCTCTTGTTTTGCATGTTTATCTTTAAGAGCTTTTGTTTAGATTTTTGCTTCTAGTACTCTCTTGAGTTCCATGCGTATCTTGTTTAGATAGTTAGCCTGTTGCACTAAGTGTGTGTCTTACTTTGAGTAGGTAATTGAGGTTGCTATTATAAGTTTAGTAGTAACTTGCAATAGTTTTGAGGTATTGTTTTGAATAATGTTTGGAATTTTGTGTGCCAAGAGCTCAAGCCTATTAGTGATAGGTGTTGTATTATGGTTCAACATGCTTATTTTCGAAAGCTATAAAAATTAGTTGAGAACCCTAGCTACTAGATGGATCACTAACCTCTGGAGGGGTTGAAATATATAGAGTACCCTCACGTTATCATGGGTTGACGATGCGCAAGGATAACCAAACCCCCATACACTCCTCCTAGTGGTACTTGTCTCTTTGTGAATCTCCTGACTAGATAGAGAGTTACCAATAATAGGTGGATGAGTTCCTTTGACTAATGCGAGTATTCGATTCTTGGCACTTCCAACATCCATATTTTGCTAGCCTCTTCGGTACCGTGCATTGCCCTTTCTCACATTGAGAATCGGTGCATACTTCGCCGGTGCATCCAAATCCTTGGCATGATACGCTCTGTCATCATAAGCCTCATTATATCTTCCTCAAAACAGCCACCATACCTACCTATCAAGTCATTTCCATAGCCTTTTTTGAGATACATTTCCATGCAACATCCAACATCTCATGACTTGATCTTTCATTATCATACATGCTTTTTCATGATCGTGGATCCACATGCTAGTTGGGTCTTGCCCTTATAATTGCTACATGAAGCGCTAGTATCATTGCATATCCTGCTACACTGGCATAGGCATACATTTGCATACATCAAGATTTAGTTTCAGTTTTCTTTATGTTGAGTATTTCTTGTAAAGTGTGTGATCTTAAACATCCTTATAAAATATAGAGTAATTTCCCTTAAGTGAGGAAAGATCCCAAAGAGGACACAAATAAAAGATCCCAAAAGAGGACACATGCAAAGATCCCATAGAGGAAAAATGAGAGATAAATAGAAAGAGCCAATGAGGCCACAAAAATAAAAAAATAGAATAAGAGAAAGAAAAAAGAAATAAAAAGAGAGAAGGGGGAGCAACACTACTATCCCATTTGAAAGATCCACATTCGTGCTTCAAAGTAGCATTTGTACTTCATAGAGAGTTTTCATATCATTCATGCATAATTATGTGGCGATCCTTGCACTATATAACTTGGCTTGTATATTCCAATAATGAGCCTCTTCAAATGAGCTCTAGGTCTTCATGAGCAAGAAAGTTGGATGCAACCCCACTAGTTCAATAGTAGAGCTTTCCATAGCTCATATGTGCATCTGTTGGATGGCAATCCCTACTCCTCACATCATATCTATCATTTCACTTTCTCTCGCCTATCCTCACCATTAGCACCATCTCCATTTTCACCCCATATCGTCTCATCATTGCAACTTGCGTTGTAACCTGTACTATCCATCCTCTCTACTTTACCGGTGTTTATTACTCTTTGTGGTGAATTCTATTGAGTTTTGTTGGAGAATTATTGTTATGACCAGATTGTTTATCATATATTTATCACCAATGATCATGATCACTTTTATGTCTTGTGAGTAGTTCGTTTAGTTCTTGAAGACATGGGAGAAGTCTTGTTGTTAGTAGTCATATGATGTTGAAATAATATGTGTTGTTTGATATTTAAGTTGTGGTGTTATTTTTCTAGTGGTGCTATATGATTCGAACACATAACACTTCACCGTGTTAAAGACCTAGGGGAATACATTGTGTACAAAGGAAGCTTATGGTGGGTTACTAGAGTGATAGAAACCTGAACCCCAATTCGCACACTTTTGCACAAGGGAGTAATGGATCCTTGATATTATTCCTGTGGTTAGGCTTTTGCCTTAATTCCTACCTTGTATTTGCGGATGCTTGCAAGATGTTTAATCATAAGAGTTCTCTTGTCTTCGTCTAGAAGGTGTACTAGCATATATCCACCAACTCAACACTCATGAACACAAAACATAGTACTAGACGAAATATGGCGAAAGTAACTTGACTACCTCTCCCGTGTGTCCTCAAGAACGCTTTAGTGTTTATAAGTTAATTTGGTAGGATTATCCTTTGCTCAAAAGGATTGGGCCACATGGTTCTCCTCAGCAACCTTTACTTTGCTCGTATTTACCTTCTTATTGCTTATACCAAAAACCCCTAAAAAGTTATCTTTCAGTGCTTGCAGTTATTCCTTGTCCAAAGTCACTTGTCAATACCTTCTGCTCCTCGTTGGGTTCGACACTCTTAATTATTGAAAGCACTACGATAGATCCCCTAGACTTGTGGGTCATCAAGAACTATTTTCTGGCACCGTTGCCGGGGAGTGTAGTGCTATTGGTAAGTGAAGTTGGTAAGGAAACCTTTATATTGTGCGTGCTGTTTGTATTTTTCTCTTTCTACTTTCTGTCCTTATGGACAACTCTACTCTTGGTTCATTGCTTGTGGGGAACACTACTGGAATCTGCTCGTTTGCCATGTGTGTTTTCTTTGCCGTGTGCATTTTTACGGGGCAGACGGCAAAGAGGGTCTTTGCCATCAGCTGCGGACGGCAAAGGTTGACGGACGGTAAAGAGCGCTTTGCCGTCTGTTTTTTCTTCACGCATGGCAAAGAGGGACTTTGCCGTCCATTTTTTTTCCACGCATGGCAAAGAGGGACTTTGCCATCTGTTTTTTGCTCACGCATGGCAAAGAGTACCTTTGCCGTATGTTTTATTTTCATGCATGGCAAATCTAGCTCTTTGCCGTCTACGTTTTTATGGCGGACGGCAAAGAAATCACTTTGCCATATGTTTTTTATTTTGCTCATGGCAAAGATAGTTATACGTGAATATTTGTACCACTTTTAAATATTTTTAAAGATGCAAACAATTTTTAAATAATATGAAATTTGGTGGGGTGCTGGTTTATGATTCCTAAAAGGTGTAGAATTTTTTTGAATTTTTTCTAAATAATTTTAAATAATTATTTCATCAAATTACATAAAATAAACAAACACAAAATGGTAACTGGTCTCCTATTGGCTAAGCAGCTGAGCACACAGATCAATGACGTGGCATCAAACCCATCCCACCAACCGCATCCCCACTAGCCCCATGCCCACAGCACGCACGTCAACCTCTCTCCCTTGTCCTCTCCTTGTCCACGAACGCATCGGCTCCTGCCATAGCTCCTCGGTAGTCTTGCCTGCTCCGCCCCGCGTGCTCTGCCCCGGCAACTCTAACCGCGCCCCAGCCTCGCCTCGCCTCCGCCCCGCGGCTGCGCCAGCAACTCTGGCCGCGCCCCAGCCTCGCCTCGCCTCCGCCCCGCGGCTGCGCCAGCAACTCCGGCCGCGCCCCGGCCTCGCCTCGCCTCCGCCCCGCGTCTGCGCCAGCAACTCCGGCCACGCCTCGTCCTCGCCTCGCCTACGCCCCGCGGCAGCGCCCGCAACTCCGGCCATGCTCCGGTCTCGCCTCGCCTCCGCCTCGCGCGGCCTTGAGCCGGTCGTCGCCCCGCGGCTGCCCCGCCTCCTCCGCCCCAGCCAGCAACTCCGGCCGCGCCGCCGGGCTCGTCTTGAGCCGCCGGCTGCCTCGTCTGGTGCCGTTGGCCGCCCAACCTCCACCGGCCGTTCCGTGACAAGGTCTCTACTCGAGCCGCCGAGCGCCTCGCCTCAACCCGTCGGCTGTGCCGCCTCCGACATCGCCTGGCCAGACTTTCGTCTCGCCTGCTTGTCAGTCTTGCGTCGCCGTCCAGTAGCGGTTGTCGTCTCGTCGGACTCGTCGGCGACGAACTCGCCGGACAACAACACTTTGGCTGCTTGTACTCCTCGGACAGTAGCGTAGGGAGCAGAGGAGGTGCGGCTACGTGTAGCTGTTGTTCCGTTTTTTTTTGTATAACGGAAATATGTTTACCGTACGGTACAATAATAACAGACGGCAAAGCCATGGTGGACCCACCTATGAACATAATACCTGTATTCTTTACTTTGCCGAGTACTAGCAAAAAAATAGACAGCAAAGCTCTTTGCCGTCCGTCGATAATACGTAGACGGCAAAGCACCTCTTTGCCGAAGAAATGGCTGCCGAGTGCTTTGCCGTCCGCCGACAGACGGCAAAAGGCTTTGTCGTCCGCTTTTCTTATGTTTGCCGACTGCCATGGCAGATGGCAAACGACAGAATTCCAGTAGTGGAACCGCCCCACTACCGTGGTGGTTGCTCCCAACCCTACTGAAATTGTTCCCTATAAAATATCAACTGGTATTATCGATTATGTCTTGGCTAATCGCTATGCAGGAGACAGACATCCCGGTGAACACTTGTTATATTTGTCACAACTATGTTCATTATTTAAGCTTGCAGGTGTATCAATGGAGTTTGTCATGAGGAAATTATTCTCTGTATCACTTAAAGATAAAGCTTCAGATTTGTATAAGCTTCTCGATAACTCACATTTGCTTAATTGGCAAGAGCTTATGTCTCTCTTTCATACAAAGTTTTATCCTCTTCGTGAAATTCATCGAGATAGGAACTATATCTATAACTTTTGGTCTCGTGACGGAGAAAGCATCGCTCAAGCTTGGGGGAGATTGAAGTCCCTAATGCTCAAATGTCCTAATCATGAGCTCCCCAAGGAAATTATACTTACAAATTTTTATGCCATGCTTTCTTGTCAGGATAAGGAGATGCTAGATGCCTCCTCTAGTGGGGTATTTCAAACGAGAAGCATTGAAGACAGATGGCATCTCATTGAGAGGATTCAGAAGAATACTGAAGACTTGGAAATTGATAAAGGTATTGAACCTGGTATAAATTATGAGCATGATTATATTAAGAGCCATGTGAAAAACTAATTACTTTAATACCTTTTGCTCTAAGATTAGTCTTGATTCCCAGCTAATGATTGACTTTTGTAAGGACTTTGCCTCTCATGTTGACTCTTCTAAGAAGAAGAAGGATCAGCACCATAAACCCTTCAAGGAATTACCTGTTGATATTCATGTTGCTGACCCTATTTTTCCTGCAGTTATATATGAAAAACCCCATTTTCCTGCAAGATGAGGGAGCACTCTTTTGTGACAGGCATATTAAATAAAAGTGAGAGAAGAACCGATGAGCCTGAGGACAAGATCAAAGTCGATCCTCAAGTTGCATTGGTTAAAGATCTTATTACCAGTGATACTTTAGATCCCAATATAATTTTTTTGATGTTTCCACTAACATTGTTACAACCAAGAATAAAGGCCCAATTTCAGGTACACCAGTTGTATATGTTAAACTAGGAGATCATAATTATTATGGGCTATGCGATTTGGGATCGAGTGCTAGCGCTATTCCTTATTCATTCTATAAGGAGATCATGGGTGAGAATTCACCTTGTAAACTTGAAGAGATTGATGTTACTATTTATCTTGCAAACAAAGAAACTATCTCTCCAGTTAGGATTGTGAGAGATGTTGAAGTTCTATGTGGAAAGGTAAAGTATCCTACCGACTGTCTAGTACTTGGTTCAGTGCAAGATAGTTTTTTCCCTATTATCTTTGGTAGGCCTTTCCTCAGAACTTGTGGAGCTATAATAGATTGCAAGAAAGGTAAAGTTTCTGTTGAATTCAATGGTGAACCATATGAATTTAATTTTTATAAATTCTCTAAGCAACCTCGTGGTACTGATTTGTGTAGTAATGAAAAAATTATTGAAGAAATTTCTTCTATTGCTATTCCTCCTAACGATCCTTTGCAGCAATTTATGGTGTACCACGAGAATGATATGCATATGCAGGAAAGAAAAGAGCTAGATGACATATTCTTAAGGCAACCTGCTATCCTGAAGCATAACCTTCCAACTGAACCTCATGGAATCCTTGCACAACCAAAAGAAGACCCGGTGTATGATCTCAAACGGCTTCCCGATATGCTCAAGTACGCTTATTTAGATGAGAATAAAATATGTCATGTTAGTATCAATGCTAACCTTTCAGGATTTGAAGAAGAGCGATTATTGGAGACACTTCATAAACACCGTGGTGCTATCGGCTATACCCTTGATGACCTTAAGGGAATTAGTCCATCAATTAACCAACATACTATCAATCCCGAGCCCGATGCTAAACTAGTTGTTGATCATCAACGACGGTTGAACCCAAAGATGAAGGAAGTGGTTAGGGATGAAGTTTTAAGTCTTCTAGACACAGGTATCATCTATCCTATAGCTGATAGTAAGTGGGTAAGTCCAGTTCGTTGTGTTCCTAAGAAAGGAGGTATGACTATTGTTCCTAATGATAAAAATGAACTAATACCTCAAAGGATTGCTATCGGATATAGAATGTGTATTGATTTTAGGAAGTTGAACAAGGCAACCAGAAAAGACCACTACCTGCTTCCTTTCATCGATCAAATGCTTGAGAGGTTGTCCAAAAACACTCACTTTTGCTATCTTGACAGGTACTCTGGTTTCTCTCAAATTGATGTTAATATTGCCGATCAAGAGAAGACCACTTTCACTTGTCCTTACGGTACTTATGCTTATAGGCGTACGCCTTTTGGTTTATGTAATTCCCCTGCTACTTTTCACAGGTGTATGTCTTCTATCTTTCATGGTTTCTGTGAGGACATTGTGGAGGTCTTCATGGCCGATTTCTCCGTCTATGGAACTTTCTTTGACCACTGTCTCCACAGTCTTAATAAAGTTTTGCAGAGATGCGGAGAAACAAATTTGGTGCTAAATTGGGAAAGTGCCACTTCATGGTTAATGAAGGGATCATTCTTGGTCACAATATTTCCGATAGGGGAATTGAAGTGGACAAGGCGAAGATTGAAGCTATTGAAAGGATACCCTATCCAAGGGACATCTAAGGTATTCATACTTTTCTCGGTCATGCTAGTTTCTATAGAAGATTTATTAAAGACTTTTCTAAGAATTCGAGACCCCTCACTCATCTTCTCCAGAAGGATGTTCCTTTTGTATTTGATGAAGATTGTAAGGAGGCCTTCAAAATTCCTAAGAAAGATTTGATAACCTCTCCTATAGTACAACCACCTAATTGGAATTTTCCCTTTGAAATTATCTGTGATGCTAGTGATTTTGCTGTTGGAGTTGTTTTAGGACAAAGGGTTGATAAGAAGTTGAATGTTATACATTATGCTACCAAAACCCTTGATAATGCCAAAGGAATTAAGCTACTACTGAGAAGGAATTCTTAGCGGTGGTGTTTGCTTGTGATAAGTTTAGGCAGTATATTGTTTATTCTAAAGTCATTATTCATACTGACTATGCTGCCATTAAGTATCTTATGGAGAAGAAGGGTGCCAAACCAAGAATCATCAGATGGGTACTCCTTCAATAATTTGATTTGCAGATTGTTGATAGGAAAGGAGAAGTCAATCCGGTGGACAATCTTCCAAGGATAGAAGATATACCGCATAATCCCATTACAGTCAACGACAACTTTCCGGATGAACAACTAGCTATTGTAAAAGTACAATCTCTCTCCGATCCTTGGTTTGAAGATTATGCTAACTTTATCGTTGCAAAGTTTTTTCCTCCAGGTTTAAAATTTCAGCAAAGGAAGAAGTTCTTCCATGATTTGAGGCTTTACTTTTGGGATGACCCACATCTTTTATAGAAGGTGCATATGGGATCGTGGGAAGATGCATACTGATACGTCCCAAACATATCTATAATTTCCGCTTGCTCCATGCATGATTTGTGTGAATTTGCCATGTTTTGCTTGAACTTTCATACACTTTTGATCATATTTGGACTAACCTATTAACTCAGTGAACCCAGTTGCTAGTTCCTATTTTCTGTTGTTTTTATATTTCAGATTTTCCGGCCATTAAAAGTGCCAAATAAATTCCGGAAAAATTATATAAAAAATCAGCGTCCCGGAAGCTTCCCGAAGAACGAAGAATGGGAGGGAGTGGACCCACCAGGGTCGCAGGAGGGTCCTTGGCGCGCCCCCTAGGGCGCGCCGGGCACCCTCCTGGCTGCCCTATGGCCCCCCTCGATGCCCCCTTATCCTATATTTAGTGCCCGCGGAGGAAACCCCTAATATCGATCTGCTATTCCCGTTCTCCTCTCTGTACCGCCGCCGCCGCCGTTTCAAGATCGGGGCTGCCAGGAGAAGCTGCCCCGGCACCCTGCCGGAAGGAGGAACCCCCTCCGGGAGACCGCCCATCGCCATGGACGCCTCCCAGATGTGTTGTGAGTAGTCCCCCTTGGACCATGGGTCCATGACCAGTAGCTATGTGATGTTTTCCTCCCCTCTTTGTGCTTCCACTTTCGAGACCTCATGAGCTACCTCACATGATCGAGGAACCTTTGTAATTTTCTGTGTTGCTATGCTGAGTTTGCTGGGATCTGATGGATTATGATACTATGTTCAGATTGTGCTGAGTAATGTATTTGGTTCTCTTTTATATTTCTGTTCTTAAGTTAATTCTTGCAAGTTCTCCGTTGCCGTATTTTACTTTGTCCAAGTGATTTGTTGCAACTCCAAGAGGGAGCGTTATGCTTGATTGTGGGTTCAGCCCCCTGATTTCTATCTTGAGTGACAGAAACATGAGACTGGGGGATGTGTTGTTGCCATCAACTGATCTCAAGGTGGATGATCCATAGTAGATGCATATCGATTTCTGTCTACTTACCTTGGCGTACTACCCATTGCTTTTGAGCCTCTTCCTTTCTTTTATAGCATAGTTAGCATTGTGGTGCGTTTATAATCCTGTCAATTGCCCAGCTGTGATTTGTTTACCTTGCTAGCACTTTTATCGTCTTTTGGGAGAGAGACATCACTAGTGAACGTCATTGCTTTACTTTCCGTTGCCACTATTATTATCTCTTGCGTTGATCCTTTGTAAACAGCAAGGCCGGAGGAATTGACAACTCCTCTGTACTCGTTGGGAGCAATGTTACTTGTTGTGTGTGCAGGTCCGCATCAAGCGCCGTGCCACCTTCTTGTATTTCTGCGAGTTCTATTGGAGACAAACCTTGGTATCTTCATCGAGGGAAATTTGCTCCTACGCTACATCTCACCTTCCACTTGGGGTAACCAATGAGAAGTGAGAGAACTATCTTCCTCACCGTATCAAACTAAATTTTGGCGCCATTGCCGGGGACTCCAGTCTATAAGATAGGGATTTCCACACTATCTTTTATCTTTGCTTTTTAGTCTTGTTAGTTTATCTTTCAGTTTTTACTTTTTTGTCCCTTATCAAAAATACCAAAAATACCTGCTACTATTATGGGTTCCAAGGAAAACACCAAGTTGTGTGACTTCACTAGTCACAACAATAGTGACTTTATCTGCACTCCTATTGCTCCACCTATCACTTCAGCACCTTCTTATGAAATTAAACCTGCTTTGCCGAATCTTGTTATGAAAGATCAATTCTCAGGGGCTGGAGAGGATGCTACCACCTCTTCCATAGATGAAGAAACCTCTACGAACATAGAGGCTTTCAAACAAGTGAGCCTTAATGATATCACTACCTCCTTTATAGATAGTAGTGATCTAGACTTTGACAACTGCACCTTACCTAAAGTTATTGGTTTTCTATACAAGATGTCTAGAGACCCCCACACTAGCACACTTAATCTTGCCTTCACAGAGCATATCACCAATGCTTCTAACCAAAGTTAGGGAGGAGAAGCTCAGACTAAAAGCCTCCATACCTAGGAAGCTAGAATATGGTTGGGATCCTATGATAAAAATCAAATTGAATAACTTCTCTTGCTTTTCACTTTATGATGTTGGAGCTAGTACCTCTGTTATGCCCAAAAAAATGTATGATATGCTTGAATTGAAACCTTTTGATCCTTGTTATTTTGGTTTTCGTCTTGTCGATTCTTCCATAAAGAAACCTTTGGGGAAGATCGATGATGTTCTTATCATTGTCAATGACAATTATGTTCCCGTTGATTTTACTATTATGGACATTGAGTGTGAGCCCTCTTGTCCAATTATTTTGGGACGTCCTTTTCTTCGCACCGTTAGTGCCATTATTGACATGAAAGAGGGGAATATAAAATTTAAGTTCCCTCTCAAGACAGGGATGGAACACTTCCCTAGGAAAAAGATTAAGTTGCCTTTTGAGTCCGTCACACGGGCTAGTTATTTTCTTGATAAAACTTGATCTTTTGCCTTATGCCTAGGTCAAAGGCGTAAAAGAAAGCGCTTGTTGGGAGGCAACCCAAGATGTTTTTACTTCTGTTTTTAGTGGTCTTGATGGTTTTTACTACTGTAGCAACATCATTGTATCTTTATTTTTCAAGCTTTGTGCCAAATATAGCCTCATATGACAAGGGAAGTGAAAGTTGTGACATGCTGTCCAGAAAACAGATTCTATCCTCATGACAGGAAAAATCATAGAAAATCACCAGTTCATCTTTTTGAGCTTAATTTTTTACACAGCGTGCTCTATACAATCACGGAACTGTCGTATGTTCTGAGTTTTTTATTTGAGTTGCATAAGTGCCCCTAAAAAATTCTTTACTACCTGCTGTTCTGTTTTTCACAGATTCTTCCACGTTTTGTCTCTCCTAACTTTTGCAAACCTTAAGCTTGCTTTTTCTTTGCAAAAACTTTTTGGCAAACTTGAGAAACAGTAACCCTTCCTGAAAATCTTTATTTGCAGTAGAGGAAAATTATTTTAATAGGGTACTAACCTTTCTAATCTGTTTACAATGAGTTATGTATGAAGGGAGTTTTCAAGTGTGCGATGGAAGATGATGAAAGAAGATCCTGGAGTGTCAAACGCTCAAGCTTGGGGATGCCCATGTGCACCCCCAATAAATATTCAAGGAGACTCAAGAGTCTAAGCTTGGGGATTCCACCGTGCATCGCCTTCTTCATCAACAATCATCAGTTCGTCCCTCGTTGCACTATATTTTTATCACTTCATGCTTTTTGTGGTATGCTTGGAGCGTCTCGCTCTTTACTTTTCTTAGGTTTGTTTTTGCTTTCTTTGCTCTAATAACAAGTTAGACCTCAACTTTCTGTTTTGGGGGAGAGAAACACGCTCTGTTTGAACTAGAACTCCTCGTAGGATTTGCATGCTTATTTCCTTAGCCGTGAGTTGTTCTTTTTCTTTTCTTAGCTGCTGCCATGTTTAGTTGTAGTGATTTAGTTTTCATCTAGAGCTTTTCTTTTGTCTCAGGTGAAATTTTCTATAGGTTGCATGTTTTATCTTGTTTAGAGAGTTTTCTTGTTGCACTGAGGTTTGTTTCTTGACTAGAAAGTAGGTAGTTGAAGTTGCTATTCTTTTTGTAGTAGTAACTTGCAATAGTATTGAGGTTTTGACTAGAGTAAAGTTTGAACTTACAGTGTCAACAACTTTATCCTATTAGTGATAGATGTCATATTTTGGGAAATCCTTCTGATTTTCAAAAACGAAAACCCCTGTTGAGAAATCTAGCTACTAGATGGATCACTAACCTCTGAAGGGTTCAAATATTAGAGTACACTCACGTACCATGAGTCGAGGATGCGGAAGGATAACAAAACCCCCATACACTCCTCCTCGGGGTACTTGTCTCTTTGTGAACCTCCTTATTAGATCGAGAGTTACCGATAATAAGTGCATGAGTTCTTCGGACTAATGTGAGTATTCAAAAGTTGACACTTCCACCACCCATATTTTGCTAGCCTCTCTTTTGCCGTGCATTGCCTCCTTCTCACTCCGAGAGTTCGCGTCCACCTTCGCCGGTACATCCAAACCCTTGGCATGATACGCTATGTCATCATAAACCTCCTTATATCCTTCCTCAAAACAGCCACCATACCTACCTACCAAGGTATTTCCATAGCCTTTCCGAGATACATTGCCATGCAACATCCACCTTCTCATGACTTGATCTTCATGTCATACATGCTACTTGCTTGATCGATGAGCCGCATGCTAGTTTGGCCTTGCCCTAATCATTGCTACATGACGCGCTAGTATCATTGCATATCCTGCTACCCTGGAAGAGGCATTCATTTGCATCATGATAGTTACATCTTATTTATTTGAGTACCCTTGTAAAGTGTGAAAGATCTCCTATATTCTTGTAACAAATAGAGTGTTTACCCTAAAGTGAGGAAAAGATCCCAAAGAGGACAAAATCAAAAGATCCCAAAGAGGACAAATGAGAGTTAAATAGAAAGAGCCATTGAGGCCACCAGAAAATACAAAAAAAAAGAGAAAAACAAAAAAAAAAGAGAAGGGGCACACTACTATTCCTTTTGAGAGATCCACACTAGTACTTCATCATCTATCCCTTGTACTCCACAGAGATCATCATACATGCATATAGCTATGTGGGGACCCTTCACACTATAGAACTTGGTTTGTATATTCCAATGATGAGCCTCCTCAAACGAGCTCTAGGTTTTCTTGAGCAAGCAAGTTGGATGCACACCCACTAGTTCCCTTGGAGAGCTTTTAGCTCACATGTGCATCCGTTGCATGGCAATCCCTACTCCTCACATCATATCTATCATATGGCCTTCTCTCGCCTATGATTGTCCTCATTGATGTGAGCCTTTCACACCTTTTTGTCTTCTTCCTCCACCTTCTTTCTGTTTCGCCTTTTAGGTGTCAAATTTCTTGCTCACGCTCATCCATTGCATGAGTGCTCAAAATATCGAAAGGGAGTGGATCACTTTGACTTGTACCTGGCTAGTGGTCTAGGGACGAGTCAAGATAAGAATCCAAAGGAGACTAAGTGTGAAACTTTAGTAGATAGTAGTTCTCAACAACCTTTTCTCTCTCTTTTCCCAGTCCCTTGCTTGCACGCAAACACCATCTGGAGACATTCGAGTCACGGACAGCGAGAGCTCTTGCACCCTTTGTTCTTTTGTTTCTTATGTCAATGCTAATATAGACTCTTTCTTGTTAATACTTGAATTGAATTGCATGCTTTGATTGCTTTACTTAAAAGTCCTTATATGGTTGTGTGGGATGTCGCCACAGAAATTATGCTTGTTATCATTTCCCTACTCGAGGACGAGCAGGAATTAAGCTTGGGGATGTTGATACGTCCCAAACGTATCTATAATTTATGCTTGCTCCATGGATGATTTGTGTGACCTTGCCATGTTTTGATTGAACTTTCATACACTTTTGATAATATTTGGACTAACCTATTAACTCAGGGCACCCAGTTGCTAGTTCCTATTTTCTATTATTTTCATATTTCAGGTTTTTCGGCCATTAAAAGTGCCAAATAAATTCCGGAAAAATTATATAAAAAATCAGCGTCCCGAAAGCCTCCCGAAGAACCAAGGATGGAAGGGAGTGGACCCACCAGGGCCCCAGTAGGTCCCTGGCGCGCCGGGCACCCTCCTGGCTGCCCTGTGGAACCCCTAGGTGCCCCCTTGGCCTATATTTAGTGCCCGCGGAGGAAACCCCTAATATCGATATGCTATTCCCGTTCTCCTCTCTGTACCGCCGCCGCCGCCGTTTCAAGATCTGGGCTGCCAGGAGAAGCTGCCCCGGCACCCTGCCGGAAGGAGGAATCCCCTCCAGGAGACCATCCATCACCATGGATGCCTCCCGGATGTGGTGTGAGTAGTCCCCCTTGGACCATGGGTCCATGACCAGTAGCTATGTGCTGTTCTCCTCTCCTCTTTGTGCTTCCACTTTTGAGAGCTCGTGAGTTGCCTCACATGATCGAGGCACCTTTGTAATTTTCTGTGTTGCTATGCTGAGTTTGCTGGGATCTGATGGATTAGGAGACTATGTTGAGATTGTGATGAGTAATATATTTGGTTCTCTTTTATATTTGTGTTCTTAAGTTAATTCTTGCATGTTCTGCCTTGCCGTATTTTACTTTGGCCAAGTGATTTGTTGCAACTCCAAGAGGGAGCGTTATGCTTGATTGTGGCTTCAGCCCCCTGATGTATAGCTTGAGTAACAGAAATATGAAACTAGGGGATGTGATGTTGCCACCAGGGATAAAACAACGGTGCTTGTACCTGCGGGTGCAAGGATTGTTTAATTTACGGAAAGTTCTTTTAATGCAGTTATTTGTTGCTTTGAGTTTACAGTTTGGGTGGGATTCACAACTTAATACGAGCGAGATGTTCTGGATAGATATCTCAAGCTGGATGATTCGTAGTAGATGAAGATGGATTTCGGTCTACTTACCTTGGTGTACTGCCCATTGCTTTTGAGCTTCTTCTTTTCTTTTATAACATAGTTAGCATTGCGGTGCATTTATAATATTTTCAATGGCCCAGCTGTGATTTGGGACTCTGGGAGAACCAGGAAGACGATGGACAACACGGGAGAGACAGATGTGCACTGGAGCTTTGGCGACGACGTTCATGGTGGCGGTGCTCCTCTGCTCTCATGGCAAACGGCGATAGAGTGCGGGAGGGAGACAACGGAGTAGCTCGGGCGAACTGGGAGCTCACCGTTGTAAGAACCCCAACTAGGGTAAGTGCTAGGGTTTGATTTCCCCTTTTCATCATGCAAAAATTTAAAAGAAATTTAGAATTGGGGAAAAGAAAAGCCCTAAAGAATTTAATTCAAATGACCAGATAAAAATTTCTTCCAAATTTTCCTCTGATATTTTTGAAAAGTCTTATAAATATGCATGATCACATATAAAGTAAAGTGGGTCCCACTGCATGCTCCAAGATTTGTCAAAAATTCATAAAAGGGCTTGGAAATTAAATAATACCCCTATTTAAATTGAAATTCAAATAGTTTGAATTTCAAAAATCTTCAAATTTTGGGAGTGGATAGCTATAAGCCATGCAAGTCCATATAAATGATTTGGGGATTTTATAAAATGTTTTGATATTTTTTTTATATCAAAACAGAACAAATGTCAGAAGAAATAAAAATAAAAACAGGAAAAAACCGCCACCCCACTTACCTGGCCCATGTGGCCCAGCCTGGCCAGCAAGCCAGCCCAGCCCACCAGGGGTAGAGCTGTCTTCTACCCCGGGACAGGCAGGCTGCTCGTCGGCGTGGCGGGCATGCCGTCGCCGCGGCCACCTCCTCCTTGCCCCCTGGCCTCCTACCCCTCCCCATGGACGCCTGGAAGGCCCAGCTCCATCTCCCCCTCCCTTGGTTCTTCCCTCTCCCTCTCTCGCGAGTTCCAGCACAAGCCGAAGACCCCGACTCGCCGTCGTCGTGCGCCACCGTGGACACCGTGCCTCCCCCGTGCCGCCGTGTTGTCCAGAAGACTCCCCGGCGACGACTCCTTCGACCTGCAGCACCAATTCGAGTCACCACCGGCCGCCGCCAACTCCGACGAGGAATTCGTCGACTCCGGCCTCCCTCCGGCTTCCCCGAGCACGCCATCGTCTTCAATGTGAGCAGCTCGTTGGATTCCCCCATCTCCTGCTCCCTCCCGTGGCCTCGTGTCCGACTTCTTCGTTTCCAGTCGTCGGCCGTCGCCATTTTCGTAGCAGCCGAGCTCCAGAGCCTCCCCTTGACGCTCCAGTGGCACGAATGGGTGCGCTAACTCACGGGCTACATGACCTTACCCTCCAAGCCCCCTCCCGTGCCAAACTCGCAACTCCGGAGAGAACTCTGGCGACTCGCCGGCTAAACTGAGCCCTAAACCTCTCTCCTCTCTCTCTGACCAGTGGGCCCAAGTCCATTAACCTTAATCACCCAGCTAGTCCTAAACCTAACCCTATGACAGGTGCCCCCCCCTAAACTAATCCCTCTCTGTTTAATTAAACAGAGAGATAACTCTCTCTCACTGACAGGCATGGCCCACATGTCAGCCCTGCTGATGTCATGCTATGGTCATGCTGATGCAGTAATATTGTTTCTGTTTAATTTTAAATAGAAAAGAATTAAAGAAATCCAAAATTACAGAAAATAGGTGAAACTTTAGAAATTCTTTGGACCGGATATGATCAAGGAAGCAGAAGAGCAAGTTCGCATTGTTCGTGATCGATTGAAAGCCGCTCAGTCTCGTCAGAAAAGCTACTATGATCATCATCATAGGCAAGAAAGCTACAATCTGGATGAGAAGGCTTACCTCCGGGTTACTCCTCTAATGGGAACCCAACGATTCGGTATCAAAGGCAAGTTGGCCCCATGTTACATCGGACCTTTCCGCATTCTCGCTAAACGTGGAGAAGTTGCCTACCAACTTGAACTACCTCCGCACCTTTCCCGAGTACATGATGTATTCCATGTGTCACAACTCAGGCGTTGCTTCAAGGACCCCATCCGCGAAGTCGACCATGAAACGCTTGATCTCCAAGATGACCTTTCTTATCGAAAGTACCCTGTTCGTAATCTTGATTCCGCAGAGCGTGTCACTCATTGTCAGAAGATCAGGTTTCTGAAAGTGCAATGGTCACATCACTCCGAGAAAGAAGCAACCTGGGAAAGAGAAGACCGTCTCCGTACCGAGTACCCCACCTTCCTCCCGGCGACTTCTGAATCTCGAGACGAGATTCTTTTGAGTGGGGGCGAGTTGTGAGAACCCCAACTAGGGTAAGTGCTAGGGTTTGAGTTCCCCTTTGCATCATGCAAAAATTCAAAAGAAATTTAGAATTGGGGAAAAGAAAAGCCCTAAAGAATTTAATTCAAATGGCCAGATAAAAATTTCTTCCAAATTTTCCTCTGATATTTTTGAAAAGGCTTATAAATATGCATGATCACATATAAAGTGAAGTGGGTCCCACTGCATGCTCCAAGATTTGTCAAAAATTCATAAAAGGGCTTGGAAATTAAATAATACCCCTATTTAAATTGAAATTCAAATAGTTTGAATTTCAAAAGGAGTGGATAGCAATAAGCCATGTAAGTCCATATAAATGATTTGGGGATTTTATAAAATGTTTTCATATTTTTTTTAGATCAAAACAGAACAAATGTCAGAAGGAATAAAAATAAAAACAGGAAAAAAACCCCTCCCCACTTACCTGGCCCATTTGGCCCAGCCTGGCCAGCAAGCCAGCCCAGCCCACCAGGGGTAGAGCTGTCTTCTACCCCGGGACAGGCAGGCTGCTCGTCGGCGTGGCAGGCATGCCGTCGCCGCGGCCACCTCCTGCTTGCCCCCTGGCCTCCTACCCCTCCCCATGGACGCCTAGAAGGCCCAGGTCCATCTCCCCCTCCCCTGGTTCTTCCCCTCTCCCTCTCTCGCGAGTTCCAGCACAAGCCGAGGACCCCGACTCGCCGCCGTCGTGCGCCACCATGGCCACCGTGCCTCCCCCGTGCCACCGTGTTGTCCAAAAGACACCCCGGAGACGACTCCTTCGACCTGCAGCACCAATTCGAGCTCAGCCGCACCCTAGGCGACGCCTGCATCTTCGAGTCACCGCCGGCCGCCGCCAACTCCGACGAGGAATTCGTCGACTCCGGCCTCCCTCCGGCTTCCCCGAGCGCGCCATCGTCTTTAATGTGAGCAGCTCGTTGGATTCCCCCATCTCCCGCTCCCTCCCGTGGCCTCGTGCCCGACATCTTCGTTTCCAGTCGTCGGCCGTCGCCATTGTCGTAGCAGCCGAGCTCCAGAGCCTCCCCTTGACGCACTAGTGGCACGAATGGGTGCGCGAGCTCACGGGCTACACGCCCTTACCCTCCAAGCCCCCTCCCGTGCCAAACTCGCAACTCCGGCGAGAACTCCGGCGACTCGCCGGCTAAACCGAGCCCTAAACCTCTCTCCTCTCTCTCTGACCAGTGGGCCCAAGGCCATTAACCTTAATCACCCAGCTAATCCTAAACCTAACCCTATGAAAGGTGCCCCCCCTAAACTAATCCCTCTCTGTTTAATTAAACATAGAGATAACTCTCTCTCACTGACAGGCATGGCCCACATGTCAGCCCTGCTGATGTCATGCTGTGGTCATGCTGATGCAGTAATGTTTTTTTCTGTTTAATTTTAAATAGAAAATAATTAAAGAAATCCAGAAATTACAGAAAATAGGTGAAACTTTAGAAATTCATAGAAAATTCATATTAACTCCAAATTTAACATATAATATATGAAAAATGATCAGGAGAAAATAATCTATCCAAATATCCAACTTTCAGTTCTGTTTGAGTTGAATTTAAAATGGGACCAGTAGCTTTTTCTATTTGGCTTAATTGGAATTAATTCAAATTAAATTCAAATGCTTTTGTAATTTGAACCTTTGCAATACACCACATCTCACTTGAACATCAGAGGCATATCAAACACTTGAACACATGCTTTACAATGATCCAACAATAGCAATTGCAAATTGGTTAATTTGAACTTCATATGTGGAGTTTGAATTTGCATTCGAAATGCAATACACTTCATTTAATTTGAATTTGCCACAAACCAGTACCCTTTACATCATGTCACAACTTATCATGTGCTTGTGCATTTACTTTCGATGTTGCCCCTTTATTGATGATTGTGCCGGTAACAGTGCCTCCGAGACGTTGATCACCCACGAAGAAGAAGACCACCGATAAGAACTGTGTAGTGTCAGCAAGGCAAGCAAACCCTATTGATCATGTCTATAAAATCCCAATTCCCTCTCAGTCTCGCTTATGCATGTTTAGGAGATCACCTTGTATCGATTCTACCGCATAGTTGAACCCATGTCCGATGCATGACCTATCATCTTGTCACAGTAGTAAGCAAACCACAATCCTAGGTGACATAGGAGTTGATTGATATCATGTGGCCCCTACAACTGTTACTGCTTATCGCATGCTTAGAGTTACAGTGAGGATTGCTTTTGATGTGAGTCGGGATGAAGGTGAACATGGTGTTGATGAAAGTGAAATTGTGTTGGTGAATCCACCCTAAGCAAAGGTGATCAATGAGAGGTTGTGTAGGAGTACACAGTGGGTTGTCTCGTTGAACACCGCCTTAAGCACCGAGTTCTTGTATGGTAATCCAAGACAAAGAGTACAACCACACATTGGGCTCATTGACCCCTCTCGGCCTAGTACCTTGATCCGTGTTGACGTCCAGCAGTCACATTAGTTCGGGCCTTCCATTTGACATATGCATAGAAAAAGAATGAGTGGAAATGTTGCATCATCCTAGATATGTGGGTGGATCTGTGAGACAGTGAAACCATCTGTCAGAGGTGGCGTCTCGGTTGCTTACATTGTCTGGGTCCGTTTCGTTGATCCAGCCGGACTCTCGAGCGGTGACAAACTCAGATAGTCGACTCCTGGAATAGACCGGTTGTGAGCGAAGTGTCGTGGTGAACATCCTTGCTGTCACCTCTTAAATTGTGGCGAGACCTGGCGGTAATTGATGGTCATGTGTGTGTAGTTTACACCCTTGCAAGGTTAACAAAACTATTCGAATAGCCGCGTCCGCGGTCATGGACTACTTGGAACATGTACCTGATTATTAGACAACTTGAATGGATACTTATAAAACTTTCAAGATAAGCGTGAGTGCTATGGTGTGCTCCTCGTGGGGAAGTCGAGGAAGTAACCATAGTGGTGTATTGATTGGAGACTTGGTAGTGGACTCGTGTACGCTTCTTACCTCAAGTCTGGTACTCGTAGCACAGGACTAGCCAAGGTAAAGCTAGCACTTCTGCATGTTGAACCCCACCTCCCTTTACCTTGATACTTGAGCATGAGTAGTATAGTTCTGATGTAAGTCTTGTTGAGTACGACTTTGTACTCACGTTTGCTTATTCTATGTTTTAGATGGAAACCCAGACCTCGATGGAGTCACCTTCGTGAAGCTCGAAGTTGACCTTGGTAGTATAGTTCCAGACAACAGTCTGGTCCCTCGTGGAAGGGCATGTATGTTTACAAGGATTCTCTAAGCCCTTTGCTAAACTTGTCTGTACTCAGGCCTAATTTGCTTCAATTGTATGATGTAATGTTGATCACACACATGTGATCTTTGTATGCTCTATGTGTAAGTAAATAAAGAAGTACTTTGTAGAGTTATGTGATGATACCTGCCGTTCATACTAGGCATGTGTGATGTGTGTATGTTTATAACATGCATGTCTTAGTATGGTTTTTCGAGACCTTAGTTGTGATCTGGCTGGCGGTCTTTTATACACCAAGTGGCCCTTAGATGTGCGCATCTTGGGGCATCGCGATGCGATTGCTCGTGACTCTGTCACGTGCACACTTTGTTGTATGATCGAGCCCGCCCTAGACCCCGACTAAGTGATCGGGCTGGAGTAAGTCTATGTAAGTGAGCGGACGATGAGGACCCATCTCAGTTGGTCATCCGGCCTGAATGGGATGCCCCTCACGTTCGATGCTTTCCGAGAGTGTTCTATGCTTGGCCTTGTCTGCTTAGACAAGTGGGTAGGGCTCTCGGCTCTCCACTACTAGGGAAATAGCTAAACATGGAAAGCTTATTAGTGGCGCATATACAAAGCCATGCACCACCATCTGTTATGGTGGCGCAATGGAAAATAATGCGCCACCCATAAGACCTTATGGGTGGCGCATTATTTTCTAGTGCGCCACCCCTAAGAGTGGGCCAGCCTGGATGACCTTATACGTGGCGCATCAAGCAATATGCGCCACCCCTATGGACCTTATAGGTGGCGCATTTACAGAATGCGCCACCCCTAAGAGCTTAGGGGTGGCGCATTCTGTAAATGCGCCACCCATAAGGTCCTTAGGGGTGGCGCATTGTGGTAATGCGCCACCCATAAGAGCTTAGGGGTGGCGCATTGCACATATGCGCCACCACTGACTTCCTATATGCGCCACTAAATACCTGGAGCTGCCCTTATCTACTCCACCCCACCTCTCATTCACTCCACACAATTCTCAAACTAGATCCACTCTTCTCACCCTAGATCTATTTGGTTTTCTCCTCCTCCCCACCTCATTTCTTCCATTTATCCATCGATACTTGGCATTACATCTATTTTGTTTCATATTGAAGTAAGTGGACCTCCTCCAAAACTCTTTTGTTCCATTTATGACCCATATACTTGCCTTTATTAGCTTGGGGTTTGTTGTATATGTGAAGCTTGGGTTTGATGTATATGTGAAGCTTGTGGTGGTTTGATGTATATGTGAAGCTTATGGTGGTTTGATGTATATGTGTATCTTGAGTGGCAAATGTTTTGCCGAAATGTCGATTCATTTCCGTTTCGGCAAATTTCTAGCGCACTCTCCGCATGCTCCCATGCATTATTAGGGAAGGTCATGCCAAATTTTTCCGGCGACGACTGTGATATATAATTGTGTTTCTCTCTCCGTGCACGCAGGTGATCGACCATGGTCCGCGAGATGCTGAGCGATATCACCGTGGCTAGGTGGATGCAATGTGCGACAAACGACATGCTAAGGAATAATAGGTCGGATATAAGATGTCCGTGTCGGAGATGCAAACTGCAGTGCGTGACCGAGCCTGATTCCGGAATATTGCAAAGACACCTGAAGCGTAATGGTTTGATGGATGGCTACAAACGATGGATAAGTGATGAAGCTGGTGAGGAGGAGGACGTCAATGGTGGGGCGCCAGTAAATGAGGAAGGGCAACCAGAAAACAGCGGCGGGCCAGATGACGAAGAGTATCCCGTACATGATCATGAAGAAGATGCCGAAGCGGATCATGTAGATCAAGATGCCGGACATGAAGATCAAGATGTCGGACATGATGATTCAAGCTGGGTGCGGGACCCTCATGTTCAAGAGCTGCTTGTCAAAGAGGCGTTGAACGCAAGAGGTGCAGCTAGAGAGAAAGCCAAGATGGCGCAACTTGAGAAAGACGCGATTACGAAGTTGTACGAAGGATGCAACGACGAGGATACCCGCTTCAATGTAACACTTGGGGCTATGGAAATGAAGGCAAAACACAAATGGACCGACGAAAGCTTCGATGATAACATGGTATTCTGGCACGATCGTCTTCCGAAGGGCAACACATGCCCAACTAGTATCGTTGAGGCCAAGAAAGTCCTTTGCCCTCTCGATCTTCCGCATGTTAAATACCACGTCTGCATAAATGATTGCATGATCTATCGGGGTGAGGACGAAGATAAAAGCACATGTTCGGTGTGCGGTGTTAGTCAATACAAGAGAGGGAAGAAAGTTCCTAGAAAAGTGGTTTGGTACTTTCCGATCACTCCTCGTCTGCAGAGGTATTTCGTAGATCTCGAGGAAGCAAAGCTCATGACCTGGCACGCGGATAGAAAGAAGCTAAAAGAGGATGACCCGAACCCGGATCCGGAAAAGGAGGACATGCTGAGGCACCCTTCAGATGGTAGCCAATGGACTGTGTTGGACCTCGAATACCTAGATTTTGGGAAAGAACCAAGGAACCTCAGGATTGGTGTGAGCGCCGATGGAGTCAATCCGTTTGACGTCCAGAGAAGCACACACAGTACCTGGCCCTTGTTTGTATGCATATACAACCTTCCCCCCGGGAAGCGCATGAAGAAAAAGTACATAACAATGTGTATGCTAGTTCAAGGGCCGAAACAACCAGGTACGGACCTCAATTTATATCTGCAGCTGTTGAAAGAGGAGCTAGAAACGTTATGGAAAGACGGAGTCAATACGTGGGACGCCACGGCAAAAGAATATTTCCCAATGAAAGCCGCGGTGATCACGACGGTGCACGACTATCTTGGATACGGATATTTCTCAGGGCAGGTGGTCCAAGGATTCTGTGCATGCGTTAGGTGCATGGATAATACAACGTACCGCCAGCTACCAAAAGATCCCGGATCTTTAAAAACCGTGTTCCAGGGGTCTCGGAGGTGGCTTCCCAAGAAACACGCGTGGAGAAAACAGGGACATCTGTTCAATGGAAGCGAGGAGCTCCGAGCACCCCCAGCTCGAAGGAGCGGCAAAGAAATCGACAACTTGCTGAAAACTTGGAAAGAGTGCCCCGCGCCAGGAAAGAAAAAAAAGAAGACTCAGCCGTTGATGAGGGTATGGAAAGCGAGTTCTGTTTTCTGGGATTTGCAATACTAGAGTCTACTCCGCAGTCCTCATAGCCTTGATCTAATGCATATCACAAAGAACGTGTGCGAGAGCTTGTTTGGCACGCTGCTCAACATGCGGGAGAAGACCAAGGACAGGCCAAAAGCAAGGAACGACTTGAAATTTATGGGCATCAGGAGGGAACTTCACCCCCCTAGTGACGACGATGATGAGCTGGAGGAGGAAGAGGACACGGAAACGCAAAACTCTCGCAAACGAAAAAGGACGACCAAGAAGAAGACCGGTATTGATCACTGCCCCCCGGCATGCTTCACTCTGTGCGAGGAGGAGATCAAGTGGTTTATCCACTGCCTCATAGGAGTAAAATTTCCGAACGGCTACGCGGGGAAGATAAGCAGATACCTAGACGAGGCGAAGCAGCGTTTCAGCGGGATGAAATCTCACGACTGTTTCGTGCTGATGACGCAGATTCTCCCAGTTGCAATGCGAGGGATAATGGACGAGCACGTCCGTAAAACGTTTTTTGGCCTTTGCAACTTTTTTGACGTCATCTCCCGGAAGTCGATTTGCGCTACGCAACTCAAAAGGCTACAGGAGGAGATCGTGCTCATACTATGCGAGCTTGAGATCTATTTCCCGCCCGCGTTCTTCGACATTATGGTGCATCTGCTGATCCACGTCGTGGAGGATATCGTCCAACTCGGGCCTGCGTTTCTGCGCAACATGATGCCGTTCGAAAGGATGAATGGGCACATCAAAAAATACGTTCGTAACAAGTCCCGTCCAGATGCAAGCATAGCGAAGGGCTTTCTAACCGAAGAGTGCATCTCTTTTTGCACGAATTATCTCAACACCGAGAACCCTATTGGTCTGGCCGTCAACAAGAAATTTGGCAGGACCGATGGGTGTGGTCACCACGAGGGAAGCCGCGCAATGCATGTCAACTTTGACGGTCGAGACATCGACTTTGAAAGAGCAAGCCTAGTCGCGCTACAACACATCCAGCTGGTCGATCCTTGGATAGTAAAGGACAAGGATTTAATCACGAAGAAGTACAGTGACCAGGGCCTGCAGATAACGGACCGAGATCCACGGCTAATCAAAGAGCACAACTCCGGTTTCATGACTTGGTTCAGGGACGAGCTTCGTGCTAATCCCCCGCGAAGGAACGCTTCCGAGGACAAAAAGATGATATTCACCTTGTCACAGGGTGCCGCACGCAACCTGATGACCTATCAAGCGTATGATATCAACGGCTACACATTTTACACGGAGGAAAAGGACAATAACTGCGATTACCAGAACTCAGGGGTAACGGGGATATTCTACACCGATCACGTCAAGGAAAGATTCTATGGAAGGATCGAGGACATATGGGAGCTCGACTACTATGGAAGAAGGTGCCGATGCTCCGTGTGAGATGGGCCAAGAGCGTCGTAAAAGAAGACCGGTACTTCACCACCATGGTTATACCCGAAGCCAAATCCAAGTCTGCGGGTGCAAACGTCACCGCGAGAAATGAGCCATGGGTACTGGCTAGCCAAGTGGACCAATGCTTCTTCATTACCGACCCATCAAAGCTGAGCCGCGTTGTAGTGAGGAGAGGCAAAAGAAACATCATCGGAATGGATGGAGTCGCCAACGGGCAAGACTTTGACAAGTACGGCAACCCGAAGATGGAGGATGACTACGCCGCTCAGGATACATACACCACAACCCTACCGAAGAAAGGTCTCCTCCCGTTCAAGAGTAAAAGTGAAGGCGTCCCGGGCCTAAATTATTCAACCACGACAAAGAAGGGCAAGAAGAAGATCGTGAGGAAACGATAGCTAGATAGCTAGCTCCAAATTTAAGAAGAATATTTTGTAATTCATGATCACTTTGTGTATGCATGGATTTAATAAGAACTTTGATGTTGTTTGTTGGTGTTGCTGCTTGTGCTTGCTCCCCTCTCACATTACACCTAGTACTTCATGACTCCACCTACATATTATAACCATCAGGGGTCTGTGTTTTCATCATAATTGTTACAGCACTAAGTTCATTCATAATGTGACAAGGCATGTGACAAGACATGTTTAATTAAAAAATAAACATGTCATAATGTGACAAGTAAAGTTTAATTAAAAAATAATTAAACAAAAAAATTAAAAAAATGCTTATGGGTGGCGCATATTGCCAAAATGCGCCACTAAGTTCTCTTATACGCGGCACATCTAGCTGATATGCGCCACCAAAAGGTTTCTTATGCGTGACGCATTTCGCCAAAATGCGCCACGCATAAGAAACCTTATGCGTGGCGCATTTCTGCAAAATTCGCCACCCCTAAGACTTGTCCTATCCAACTACCCCCTCTCCCTACCCGCACAGTACCCATTCCCCCCACTCGACCCCCAGAGCACCTCGCCGCCGCCGCACCTCGTCGGCCCCGGAGTCCTAGCCGCGCCCCCTCTCTCCGGCCGCTGCCCTCACCGCCACCGGAGCTGCCCCCACGCCCCCATCCACGGCCGCCGCCGTCCCCGGGCGCCACCCGACCTAGGTGACGTCGAAGCCGCCCCTCAACGCCGGAGCCACCTCCCTCGACGCCGGAGCCTCCGCCCTCGACACCGGAGACGCCCTCTCAACGCCGGAGCCGCCGCCCCAACCCTAGCCCTCAGGTGATCCCCCTGTCCCAACCTAGCTATAACCTAGTGTAGCAATTGTTCTTTTACAGTTAACAGGGACAACAACATGGCATCTGTTCTTATCAGATTAGAGAAACAAGAGAAACCTAGGCAGAATTGGCCATGGTAATTAAACCACAGCACACAAACCACCAAGGCCACTGAGTAGCATAATAAAATGAACAAATTTGTGACCAAATACAGGAGCCAGTAGAGAGCAATTTGAGTGAATATCTGCACATATCACAATTGTTCTATGCATGAGTTTTTATTTGCATTATAACACTTCGATTTTCCAATGCAATGTGTCAAAGGGGGCAACTAAGTTCTCCAAAACAGAGAGATATAGTTAGATGGTTATCACTAGAAGTTATCTTTTTTTGGCCTAGGCCACTGTTTTAACACAAATTGATAGAGAGAGATCTATATATAGAGAGAGATAGATAGATAATTTGATAAGAATTGCTAGGATTTTTTTGCTATTGTTGCTCTTTGTTGCTTAATAAAAATTGATTATGTTGTGTGTGTGTGTGTGTTGTGCTGTGTGTGTGTGTGTGTGTGTCCCCTATGTGTGTGTGTGCTGTGTGTGTGTGTGTGAGGTGTGTGTGTGTGATGTGTGTGTGTGTGTGTCTGATGTGTGTGTGTCATACATCTTAAGTTCATGCTTATTAAATATTTTTGTTGCTTGCTGCCATTGCTTAGAAAGCGTAGCATATGTTCTTAAAAAGCCAAGCAAGTGTTGAATTTTTTCTTAACAGAATTAAAAGAGAGAGGAGAATTTGTTCTACGATAGTTTTATATTTTGATGTGCCATTGTTACATGATCGCATCATGTTTGTCCACTATTTTGGTCAAGCTCATTTTTTATCCATTGTTACATATATATGTTGTTTGAATGATGTTAAATGATGTTTTTTAGTGCATTGACAAGATGCTTTTCTTATCAATATTTTTATGCACTGTTTAGTGCATTGCTAGAATATGTATTGTTCTACAATATATATATATATATATATATATGTTGCTTGTGCCTACATGTAGGCATTTGTTTTGTGAAGGTACAAATCATTATCCCCTTTCTCCCGAAATGTTGATTAACTTCCGTTTCGGTTGAGAAAGGGGCACTCTCATGTTAAGAAAAAGAGCAAAGGTCATGCCGAATTTTTCCGTGAATTCGTGCATGACCTTTGCTCTTTTTCTTAACATGAGATTATTTGGATTTATTTATTGTGCTAATTAATTAAGTAGTTGCATTTCTTAATATTGTACTAGTGCAAACATGTCGACCGGAGCCGACGTCGGTCCTTCTTCTCAGCCGGGAGAAAAAAGAAAGCAATTTTGGGAATACTCCCAGGAGGAGGTCGAGGAGCAGAGAGAAGAGGAAGTACCTCCGGGCGAGGAGGAGTATGAGGAGGAGATAGAGTCGGAGTCCGACTCATCGGATGATGACTTGGAGGAGGAGGCCGGTACGACAGACGGCGAGAGGAACATCGGCGAGGATGATGGGACCGGTGGCTCCAACACAGATGGTACCCAGTCGAAGAAGAGGAATCGGAAACCGACCAAGGTCGGCGTCATCAGGCAAGAGTTTACTGTTGTGACCGCCGTCGGCATTCCTAAAGAGCCCGAACGTTTTTTGGAAGGGTACGGCCGTCAAGTCGCGGAGATCCTCCGCAACACCGTGCCGATCACCACGATTAACCTCAGGAGTTGTGAGAATATTCATAATTGTTAGCTTCTTATCAACAAGCTGCACGGACGATACAAGTTTCCGGAGCCGTACGATAACACCAAACTCAAAGGGAACAAACTAAACACATGGGCCCTCAGGAAGATGAGCAAGGCGTTGTCCAGTTGGAAAACCCGGGTGAAGAGGGCAATTTTTGAAAAGAACAAAACCTGGGAGGAGCTCAAGGAGAAAGAGTCGTTGATCGACGAAGCTACCTACAACCTTTTCAAGGCTAGGTGTGAGTCCGAGCAAGCCAAGGCCGCGAGTGCAAAGGGCAAGGCAATGCTGTCGTAGGTCATAGGTAACCATTGTCTCGGAGCCGGTGGTTACAAAAGTTCCAAGCCTAAATGGGACAAGGAGGATGCCGAGTACGCCGCTGCGGGCATACATAACCCCTTCTAGCAATACAAAGATGATCCGCAGACCGAATTCTTTGTGAGGGCCGGAAGCTAAAAGGACAAAGCAACCTCAAAAATAATTATCGATCCTAAGATTCAGGAGTTTACGACTGCCGTGGTAAGTAGTTTACCACGCGACCTTGTCGATTGAATTCTCGAGTGAAGTTCACAATTTCTTAACGTTTCACATTCTTTTTGCAGCAAGCGGAAATGAAAATCGCCTCATCGCAGGAGTCGTCGGTTAAGCCGGCCGGCCCGTGGGACAACGCCTTCAATAGGGCGTTGAACAAGGTCAAGAAGGTTGACGACGTGACGGCGAAGCCATCGTCAGACGGCCGTGTGGTCGGCTTTGGTGCGGACCTCAATTGGTCCGAATATTATGGAAAATCGGCGGAGCAGTCCGGTTCGAGGGGGCGCAAGGCGAGAAGGACCGAAGAAGATGCCTCTTATGTTCGTGGACTGGAGGAGAAGGTGAACATGATTCCGCAGCTTGTCCAGGACGAAGTGGCGAAGACGATGAACGCTCTCCTTCCAGATATGATGCAGTCGCTCGCGAATTGGCAAGCGCGTGGTGGACAAGGGCCCATACCAGTCCCCAGCATGGTCGGCAGCAACTCGGGCCCCACGGCGCCTGCAGTCCCGACTTCGGCCGTAGTGGTGGCTCCCGCACCGACTCCCGGCGTATTGGTGACTCCGGCCGCCAACAGCGCGGCGGCGACGCCGGACGTGATGGTAACTCCTCCGGCCACGATCGAGAAACCGGGGCATAACAATAATGCACCCGGCGGCAGCACAAATAGGGCGACCGACGCCACGGGAGGCAGCGCGCCCTCCGTCTCTTGCATGCCCGCCGTCATCGGAGGGGTCTCTTCACTAGCCTACCTCGACGCCCTCAAGGTAACTATAAGCGTCTGCAACTCAAACGAGGACTTCATCTCCTTGCCTTTTTTAGTGGAATCTCTCTGATGCCGTACATGCATATATATATATATATATATATATATATATCTCTTTCGCAGGAGGACACTCCATGCATTCTATTACAAGTCGTGGGCGGCGAGTTGAAGGATGTTGCCAAAGGTAAAATCATTCAACCACAAAATCGAATCATGCACAATATGCCGATGGCACCGGAGATGCATAGGGTTCAAATCTCTCTCGTGATTTCGGGCTACGAGAGAGTTGAACCTCCCATTCAACCCCCCGGATACGATGAGGACGAGCCGGCAGTCCTCAGTGACTGTTTCAACCAAATATGCTTATGGCCGAAGAGCCAAATGCGTTTAATGACGCGGGAAAGGGGCACCACACCTAGGACAACACCGCTAGTCATCGTGTCGGCGCCAAATGATCCCATCGGAGCACAACAAGAAGACGATGATCTTGATGATGATATCAGCGCCGACCAGTTCATCAAAACTTTGTATGATGCTGATGACTTATTCAGGCCTCCTGCTGAAGGAGCCTATCAGCATGACGAGGAAGCTCGCGGTCCAGCTGATCCTGCGGCGAAGCCTGCTTGCTCCACGCGTCTCTTCGCTGCTTCTCAGAACATGTCTCCAGCAGCTATCGCCTTCCCCGAGCCTCAAGCAGATGCCACAAGATCTATTCTCAGCCCGTCCACACTCCATAAGGCGGCCACTGAGCAGATAAAGGCCGGTGACTGCTCAAAATCAGAAAAGAAGAAGGGACGGAAAAGAAAGAAGAGCATCACTTCTAGTAGCCAACCTTCGATGCCGATCCGGGCTCAGGACGGGCCACCAAGACCCAAGGAACTCTCGTTTGAAATCCATGTGGCTGGTAGGGCGATGCTACCTAAGGACATGCTGGACCTTGCAAATTCGGATATGCAGAGTGTGCATCATAGTATTATGGCATTAGACAAGATTCTTCTTCGAGAAGAGAATCCCTCGTACCCGGTTTTCATGGCTAAGGTGCCACTCAACATGGGATTCATCAACACTATCCCCGCGGATATGATAATCCTGCGGTTTTCGGAGATCTTCAATTTGTACCATCTCAAGCAGCTGGACCATAGCCTTATCCGTCTGTTCTCGCTCAGCCTTTCTGTGAGTATCAGGAGAGATAAGACCCCGAGCGTCGCGATATTGGACCCCTTCTACATGCGTGAAAGCATCTTGATGGACGACGGGGACGCAGCTCTCGCGGCGGGGTACATCGCAGACTTCATGCTACGGAACGCCGACAAAGATTCATTTCTTATGACCTACTCTCCCAAGTAAGTCAGTCGCTCGCCTCCATAGCATATATGCTTTCTTAGCTTTCCATTGTCCTCTTCCAACATTCCTTTTGGATTGTTTTAATTATGCAGTGAGGATCAAGACTGCGTGCTCATCTGCTTTTCACCGCAACACTCGCATGCCGTGTATTTAGACTCGGGGAGTGTGAACAAGAAATATTACAAGTATATCATGAGAGTTTTGGATGATGCTCTCGTCGGCTACATAAAAGCCGGAGGCAAGATCCTGAAGCACAAGTTCAGGAAAAATCAGCCTAGCGTGAACGTGTTCAACCACGTAACGCAGTTCCCGTGCGTTAAGCAGCCGACTGGCAGTGTGAGGGATGCGTACTACGCCCTACATCACATGAGGGCGATTGTACAGGAACAACGCAATCTTACGCTGCCAAGTCATCTCAGAGCATGGGCCGAAAGGAAGGCGGAAATCGCCGATGCAAATCTGAAGGAGGAGTTCTTTCACATCCAAGCGCAGATGGTGACTATCATTCGTCATGAAGTACAAATGAGGGGGTCGATCTTCCACTCCAACATTGCACCATCCAATGGGGAGATAGAAGTCCGCCTAAAGGCCTTGCGTGACACAAGGCCTTTCATGACGAAAGAAGGATGCCGCCCATTCCCCGAGCCGAGTCAGAACAATTGAATGTACTCTTTGTGTAATTTGGATGTAATTTGGATGTACTCTTTGTGTAGTAGATGGTAGTGTCAAATACTCTTGGTGCTCTTTGTGTATAAAGGTCACTTCATATGCATTTTTATGCATATGTGCATGCTTTTCACCATTCATCGACTTGCTTTAAGTTGTTGATAAGAATAGATGCTAGATTGCTTTGTTCTCCTTTGGTATGATTTTTATGGATGTGACCTCTAAAGCTTTGTTTTGTGCAGGTTGAAGAGCAAACAAGATATGATGACGAAAGTAGCTTTCGGTTTTCAATAATTGTTGGACTCATTGTAATTTTGTGATGGATGCATGTAATCTTGTGAATCTTGTTGGCCTCTAAACCTTTGTAATAAAAATTATATTGCATTTCTTTTGTATCAATAATTGTTGGCCTCATTGTTATATTGTATCTTGCATTTCTGTAATATAATAAAAATATCTGTAATGCTTTTATTCCTTTATGTAATTCTTTTTTTTTGTTTTCTGTAATTATTTAGTGGCGCATATTGTCAGGATTTAGTGGCGCACTGTGAATGCGCCACCCCTAAGGCCCTTAGGCGTGGCGGATCTCATAATGCGCCACCCCTAAGAGCTTAGAGGTGGCGCATTCTGTGATGCGCCACGCCTATGGGACTTAGGGGTGGCACATCAAGAATGCGCCACCTCTAAGCCCTTATTAGTGGATTTAGTTAGTGGCGCATCCCTAATGCGCCACTAAACTCAAAAACAGTGCGCCACCATAAGGCTATTCCCTAGTAGTGCTCCATGTGATTGTATCGTGACTGGAATTACATACGCCTATTCCGGGTCCCAACAACCATGAACTCAATGGAGACGGTGGCACGGTCGGAGGAGCTTCACAGTGGCCGGAATTGAAGGAGACGTGCGGTGGCTCTTGCGAGACGATGGCGACGTTTGCGACTGCTTCAGTTAAAATTAGGGCGCCATCTTCTCCAGATCGACGAAAACGACGATGCTGTGCATGAGGGACATGGTGGCTGGCCTTCTTGTCGACGTTGGCCGCGGCTTCTCACGGCGATGAACCCCGGCGGCACTCGGATGAAATGGGGAAAACGCGTAGAGCGCGAGAGAGGCAGCGGCGAGAGGGGGAGAGTGACCAGGGAGGTGCAGGGCGTCTCCGTGGCGCGTCTAGAGGCTCGGGGATGTCCACGGCGAGCAGGACGTGGCAAGGGGGCGACGGTGGCGTCTGCATGCAATACAGCGAGCAGCTTGCGAGCGCGGGGAGGAAGATGCCAAGACTGGAGGTGGGCTTGGGCCGGCTGGGGGTTAATTGGGCTAAAAGCGAGGTAAGCCTTTTTCCTTTTTCTGTTTCTTTTTTTTTCTGTATTTTGTTTGGTCTTAGCTAAATAATTAGCTAGACATTTTTATAAATGCTCAAATCTTTTATATGGCATTACATGACCAGTAGCTAGTCATATCCAGAGTTTGAACATTTTTGAAATTCAAAAATATTTGAATTCAAATCCAAATAGGGTTATTTATTTAATTCCATGCTCCTTTTTGAATATTTAAAAAATCCATGAGCATGGGGTTGGTGCCACATCACTTGATATGTGATCACACTCATTTATAAGACTTTTCAAAAATCAAACATGAATTTTTGGAGAAGATTTATTTCTGGCCTGTTGAATTAATTCATCTGGGGGGTGTTCCTTCTCCCAGTGGAGTTGGAATTTGATTTCAATTGATTTCTTTTGAAATTTTTAACATGATGCAAAGTGACTCTTTATCCTAGCACATACCTAAATTGGGGTTGTGACAACTCGCCCACACTCAAAAGAATCTCGTCCCGAGATTCAGAAGTCTGCGGGAGGAAGGAGGGATACTCGGTAAGGAGACGGTCTTCTCTTTCCCACGTGGCTTTTTTCTCGGAGTGGTGTGACCATTGCATTTTTAGAAGCTTGATCTTCTGAAGGCGAGTAACACGCTCTGCTGAATCAAGAATATGAACGGGGTATTCTCGATAAGAAAGGTCATCTTGGAGATCAAGCGTTTCATGGTCGACTTCGCGGATGGGGTCCTTGAAGCAACGCCTGAGTTGTGACACATGGAATACATCATGTACTCGGGAAAGGTGCGGGGGTAGTTCAAGTTGGTAGGCAACTTCTCCACGTTTAGCAAGAATGCGGAAAGGTCCAATGTAACGTGGGGCCAACTTTCCTTCGATACCGAAATGTTGGCTTCCTTTCAGAGGAGTAACCCGAAGGTAAACCTTCTCATCCAGATTGTAGCTCTCTTTCCTATGATGACGATCATAGTAGCTTTTCTGATGAGACTGGGCTTCTTTCAATTGATCACGAATAATGCGAACTTTCTCTTCTTCTTCCTTGATCATATCCGGTCCAAAGAATTGTCTTTCACCGGTTTCTGACCAGTTTAGGGGTGTTCGACATCGTCGTCCATATAGGAGTTCAAAAGGATCCATGTTCAGACTATATTGGAAACTATTGTTATAAGCAAATTCGGCGAATGGAAGAGACTTCTCCCAATTCTTTCTGAATGAAATAACACAAGCTCTGAGCATGTCTTCAAGAATTTGGTTAACCCTTTCGACTTGACCGCTAGACTGAGGATGGAAAGCTGTACTAAAGGAGAGATGAGTTCCCATAGCATTCTGAAAGCTTCCCCAAAATATAGAGGTGAAAAGGCTACCACGATCAGAATTGATTTCCAAAGGAACACCGTGAAGGGACATAATTCTAGAGACGTACAAATCCGCTAACTGGCTAGCAGTTATAGACTCGCGAACGGGAAGGAAGTGAGCAACTTTGGAAAGCCTATCTATGACAACGAAGATGCCATCGTTTCCTTTCTGGGTTTTTGGAAATCCGGTGATGAAGTCCATACCGACTTTGTCCCATTTCCACTCTGGAATAGGCAAAGGTTGAAGTGTACCAGCAGGTCTTTGATGCTCTTCCTTAATGCAACGACAAACATCACATTCGGCAACAAATCGAGCAATGTCTCTCTTCATCCTAGTCCACCAAAATCTCTGGCGTAGATCTCGGTACATTTTTGTGCTACCGGGATGAATCGAGAGGGGTGTGTCATGGGCTTCCTTGAGGATGAGATGCCTTGGTTCCCTATTCTTAGGTACTACCAAACGATTTCCAAAGAATACTGTTCCTTTACTATCTGTGGAGAAAAATTTAGCAACTCCGCTAGCAATGTTCTCCTTGATCCGGCGAACACCTCGTGCACGCCTTTGGGCAACTATGATTTGATCCTCAAGAGTTGGTTTCGCCACCAACTTAGAAAGATAGCCATGAGGAACAATCTCAAGATTGAGCTTGAGAAATTCCTCATGAAGAAGTGGTTGATACTTTTGTAACATCAGGTTGTTACAATACGACTTACGACTTAGTGCATCAGCCATGACATTGGCTTTGCCTGGGGTGTAAGAAATTCCTACGTCGTAATCTTTTATCAACTCAATCCAGTGTCTTTGCCTGAGATTAAGATCTGGTTGGGTGAAAATGTATTTGAGGATTTGGTGGTCGGAATAAATCTCACAACGATTACCAAGGAGGTAATGTCGCCAAGTTGTCAGGGCATGAACTACGGCAGCAAGTTCAAGATCATGGGTAGGATAGTTCTCTTCATGTGGCCGCAACTGGCGTGAAGCATAAGCTACCACATGTCTATCTTACATAAGTATGCATCCTAACCCTTGCCGTGATGCATCACAAAAGATCTCGAAATCCTTTTTGGTGTCTGGAGGCGCAAGTACGGGTGCAGAAGTCAATCTACTTTTTAGCTCTTGAAAGCTTTCCTCGCACTTGGGAGTCCATAGGAATTTCTTATCTTTCTTGAGGACTTCAGTTAGATACTTTGCAACTTTGGAAAAGTTCTTAACGAAGCGACGGCAATAGCTGGCTAGGCCAAGAAAACTCCTAACTTTCTTAACCGATTCAGGTGGAGTCCAGTCAAGGACGGCCTGAACTCTCTCGGGATTTACAGCAATGCCTTTTGCAGAAATCACATGGCCTAAGTAGGTCACTTCTGGTAGCCAAAATTCACACTTGGAGAACTTGGCATAAAGGCGGTGCTCTCTAAGTTTCATCAATACCAACCTAAGATGTTCTGCGTGCTCTTCTTCGTTCTTCGAGTAGATGAGAATGTCATCAAGATAAACCACAACAAATTTATCTAGGTACTCCATGAAGATCAAATTTATCATGCGCGAGAAAGTGGCGGGGGCATTGGTTAAACCGAAGAACATGACGGTGTACTCGTAAAGACCATAACGAGTAGTGAAAGCCGTTTTGGGAATGTCCTCGTTTCGGATTTTGATTTGATGATAACCTAATCTCAAATCCATCTTGGAGAAGACAGAGGATCCTGCAAGTTGATCATAAAGATCTTTGATCCTGGGCAGTGGGTACTTGTTCTTTATCGTCGCTAGATTTAGCGGGCGATAGTCTACGCACATCCTTTCTATTCCGTATTTCTTTGTTACGAACAGAACGGGGCAACCCCATGGCGATGAGCTAGGGCGGACGAAGCCTTTTGCCAACAAAGCTTCAAGTTGGATTTTAAGCTCAGCTAACTCACGTGGGGCCATTTTGTATGGGCGTCTAGAAATTGGGGCTGTGCCTGGCATAAGATCCACTATGAACTCTACGCATCTTTCGGGTGGCATGCCCGGTAGCTCTTCAGGAAAGGCATCCGGGAAGTCACGAACCACCGGAATATCTTCAAGGTCGGGAAGGGGAAGCACATTCAAAGAATGCATCTAGTTTCTTGTTCTTGGTGAGGAATAATCTATTGTCTAGCCTGAAGGATGTGTAAGTCTAACTGACTTGGCTTTACAATCAAGAAAAGCATTTTGTCTTGATAACCAATCCATACCAAGGATGACATCAATGTCTGAAGACTTGAGGGCTATGAGTGAAGCAAGGAATACTAAACCCTCAATTGCAATTTGATTGCCATGGCTTACTCTATTAGTCTGCCACTTGGAACCAGGAGTTTGAATAATCATTGGGGTGAACATTTCATCAAAGGATATCTCATGCCGAAGTGCATAACTCTCCGACATGAATGAGTGAGATGCTCCTGGATCGAAAAGGATAGAAGTGGGAACAAAATTGACTGGGAGCGTACCAAGAATGACGTCAGAAGTACTATCAGTTTCCTCAGCTGAGATTTGGTTCACACGTCCAAGATTTGCGGAAGTGGAAGGCTTGGCGGTGGAAACCTTCGGGGGTGCCTTGGCATGAACATTGGGGTTTCCTTTGGCATGGGGTGGAGCATTTTGATTGACGGGGCAGTCACGAGAATAGTGACCAGGCTGGCGACATCTGAAGCAGGCTCCAAAGATAGTGCGGGGAGCTCGGTTGTTTGGTGGAGCTGGTGGACGAGGCGGCAGAAGGGATGGCCTCGGTGGGTTGTTTTGGTGGATCAAACTGTTAGGAATCCAGATCATGCGCTTCTGAGGGCGTGAACTGGAAGAAGGGGCAAGCTTAAGAGCATGCTTGCGAGACTTCTCGAAAACTTCATTGCCACGCTCAGCTCTAAAGGATCTGTTGACTAAATCCTCAAAGGTAGCAAACTCAAGGAGGTTGAGATCATGACGAAGGATGGGGCTAAGTCCCTTGCTGAACCTTTCCTGCTTTCTGGTATCGGTGGTGATCTCATCTTGGGCATAACGAGCAAGACGGTTGAACTCCTTCACATAGTCATGAATGGAAATCTCTCCTTGATTCAGATTGCAGAACTTTTCCTTCTTGCGCTCCATCAACTCATCCAGAATGTGGTACCCTCGAAAGGCAACACAGAACTCCTGCCAAGTCACTACGTGACCATCTGGCTGCATTGCAACATAGTTCTCCCACCCCTGAAGAGCAGCATCTTCCAAGAAGTATACCGCTAAAATAACTCGGTCATCGGGAGCAACCTGGGCTGTATCAAGCTTACGCTCGATGGAACGGAGCCAATCATCAGCTTCGAGTGGCTCAGAAGAACATCGGAATACCGGTGGCTTGAGGAAGATGAAGTCCTAAATGCTGACCACCACATTACGATGGTGGGCGGTATTCTGCTCGATGAGCTCCAGAAGGCGTGTTTGATCACGTCTATTCCACTCAGCTTCCATCATGATTTCCGCCGCAGAAGGCGGTGGTGGAGGTTCATCATCATTTCGATTCCGATCACGGACTCGATTCCGAAGAACAGCACTACGATTTCCACCTGACATTCTGTGTGATAAAAATCAACAATCAGAACAGGTTGTACGATGGAGGCAAGGACAAAAGGACATGATTTAGGTGGAAAAGATAATAATGCGAAGGAAATGACTCAAAGAAACAAGGAGCAAATCCGGCAGCATAACGGCTATACTGGGATGGAAAATGAAACAACGTCGAAGAAATTGGACATAACTTCTTCAGGGAACTCAAAACACGGAGACTCTCGAGAACCACAACCATCCTACGGCTATAAGGAGGCAATCAACGAGATGTTCTAGTCTGACATAGATGAGCCTAGTCCTATCGTCCCTTAGAAAAGATAAGGGTGACTCAGAACTCAGATCGATGAGGGTAAGGAGAAAAATGAAGTCTTACGTTGTTCCCTTATATACCCAGAGTAACTATATAACTATAGAAGGCTAGACTCGACTTCGGCCAATGCTAATAATTGTACAGTCAGTCCAGCTCTGATACCAACTCTGTCGGGTCCCGGGGTTAGCGTATGAAAGCCTCGCAACAACACAATCATATGGAGAGCCGAGAACCGTACCCACTCGTCTAAGCAAACAAGGCACAACACAGAACGTTCTCGGAGAGCATCGAATGTGAGGGGCATCCCATCCACGCCGGATGATCAACTGAGATGGGTCCTCTTCGTCCGCACACAAGTCTAAATGATATGAGTGGTGAACTCCCATACTCATAGACAAGTCGCCTCAACCATACTATCGATTGTATTATAACCCTTACGTAGACTTACTCCAGCCCGATCACTTAGTTGGGGTCTAGGGCGGGCTCGATCATACATCAAAGTGTGCACGTGACTGAGTCACGAGCAATCGCATTGCAATGCCCCAAGCTGCACACATCTAAGGGCCACTTGGTGTATAAAAGACCGCCAGCCAGATCACAACTAAGGTCTCGAAAACCCATACTAAGACATGCATGTTATAATCATACACGCAGCACACATGTCCAGTATGAACAACAGGTATCATTGAAATTCTCTACAAAGTTTACATGTTTATTGATAACTCTTACAGAGGGCACACAGAGATCACAAGTCTGTGATCCAACATTACATCAAACATGCGGAAGCAAAGTAGGTCTGAGTACAGACAAGTATAACAAATGGCTTAGAGAAGCCTTATCTGCAAACAAGCCCTTCCACGAGAGAACCAGTCGTCTGACTGGGACTACACTAGCTTGGTCCTCAGTCGTCGAGCTCGATTAAGAATCCACCTTCGGGGTCAGTGGGTTCATCTAAAACATAGAATAAGAAAACGTGAGTTCAAAGTCGTACTCAGCAAGACTTACGTAGGAGCTATACTACTCATGCACATGTATCAAGGTAAAGGGAGGTGGGGTTCAATTGCAGAAGTGCCAGCTTTGACTTGGCTAGTCCTGAACTATGAGTACCAGACTTGAGGTAAGAAGCGTACACGAGTCCACTACATGTCTCCAACCAATTACACCACGATGGTGCCTTCCTCGACTTCCCAACGAGAAAGCACGCCATAGCACTCACGCTTATCTTGGAAAGTTTTATAAGTATCCAGTTCAAGTTATCTACTAATCAAGCTAAGCTTTCCAAGAGTCCTTAACCGCGGACGCGGCTATTCGAATAGTTTTGTTAACCCTGCAGGGGTGTACCGCTACACACACACACTCATCAGTTACCGCCTAGGAGTGGGACCCTTCAAGCGGGTACCGGCGAGGATGTTGCCACGACACTTCGCCCACAGCTCCGTTCTAGTCGAGAGAGTCGCCTATCTGAGGGGGATCCGTATGGAAGTCCGGCCGAGGTTCTAGTATAGCCTCAAACGATATGTGCAGGGTCCCAAGCCGGTCTTGAAAAGCCGTTCATCCACTTCGCAAACCGTGCCACAGCCCTACCAGAACTCTGAACTACTGCGATTTCTGGGGTTCGAATGGGGTGAGGTACTAGGTCGATAGGGGTCAGTGAGCCCAATGTGTGGTTGTACTCTTCTTCTTGGATCACCACACAAGAACTCGGGCTTAAGGCGGTGTTCAACGAGACAACCCACTGTGTACTCCTACACAGCCTCTCATCGTTCACCTTGTATTAGGGTAGATTCACCAACACATTTCCACCATCATCAACATGATCACTACCATCCCGACTCACAAAAGAGTAACCTCACTATAACTCTAAGCATGCAATAAGCAGTAACAGTTGCAGGGGTTACATGATATCAACCAACTCCTACATTTTCTAGGATTGTGGTTTGCTTACTACTGTGACAAAATGATAGGTCATGCAAAGGATTGGGTTCAACTATGCGGTAGAAATGTTATAATGGTAATCATCCTATACAATGCATAAGCGAGACATGAGAGGGAAGTGGGATTTTATCGACATGATCAATGGGGGGTTTGCTTGCCTTGCTGACGAGGTTCAGTCACGGGGTCTTCAACGAAGGGGGTGATCTCGGGTTCCGGCTCCACCTCTATCCGAGCAAACAATACAAACAAGGTGATTAACATAAGGTACAATGCACAAGCACATGATCAATTGTATAAGGTGATGTTCATGGTACAGATGTGTTGAGCATTCCATTTAAAAGGAGTATATTGCATTTGAAATGCAAATTCAAACTCCATTTGATTTATCGATGAGTTTGAAATGCATTTGAAATAGTTGATAATGAAGTGATGATGTAAAGGTGAGGTAAAGCCTCTGATGTGTGGACGAAATCATTTAAAATAAGTGTGTTGCAAATTCATTTGCAAATTCACTCCAAATTTGAATTCAAATTAAATGCATATGGATGTTTTCCACTATTCACCCAATTTAAATTGGTCAAACATGAAAACAAAGTCCATATTCAGAATCCTTGCATTTTTCTGATAATTTTAGACATATTATGTGTCCAATTTGGATTTAAAATGAATTAATTATGAATTTCCAAAGATTTGGCTATTTTCTGGATTTTCTGGAATTAATTTAATTGATTAAACTGGTTTAATGCGTCATGCTTGCGCTAGGATGACGTCAGGGGGGGCTGACCGGTGGGGTCTAGTGGTCAGTGTCACAGGGTTTAATCCCTCTGTTTAAATTAAACAGAGGGGGGTTAAGGCCTGGGGGCCCCACCTGTCATTGACCTGGGTCAACTAATAGGGGGCTTAGCCCCTAATTAAGTGGCCTCGCCGGCGGCTAGCCGCCGGTGGCACCAGCACGCGGCTGCGCACACACATGAGGGTGCTCCCGACCACCAAACGGCACGCCGCGACCACCATTCGAACCCCTGTGCCCGCGCGCTTCACCCAGGGCACGACAGCGTCACCGGGGAGCACCGGAGTGACGCCGGCGACGAGATCTTGCGGCGGTCGTGGCTCGGGCTCGTCGGAAATGTCGCTGCGGAGCGAGAGCTTGGGCTAGCGCTAGCGTTTTGGGACTCTGGGAGCACCAAGAAGACGCTGGACAACACGGGAGAGACAGAGGTGCACTGGAGCTTTGGCGACAATGTTCATGGCGGCGGTGCTCCTCTTCTCTCATGGCAAACGGCGATAGAGTGCGGGAGGGAGACAACGGAGTAGCTTGGGCGAACTGGGAGCTCACCGTGAACTCAATGGAGACGGTGGCGCGGTCGGAGGAGCTTCACAGTTGCCGGAATTGAAGGAGACGCGCGGCAGCTCCGGCGAGACGATGGCGACGTTTGCGACTGCTTCGGTTCAAATTAGGGCGCCAGCTTCTCCAGATCGACGAAGACGACGATTCTGCGCATGATGGACATGGTGGCTGGCCTTCTTGTAGACGTTGGCCGTGGCTTCCCACGGCGATGAACCCCGGCGGCGCTCGGATGAAATGGGGAAAATGCGTAGAGCGCCAGAGAGGCAGCGGCGAGAGGGGGAGAGTGACCAGGGAGGTGCAGGGCGTCTCCGTGGCACTTCTAGAGGCTCGGGGATGTCCACGGCGAGTAGGACGTGGCAAGGGGGCGGCGGTGGCGTCTGCATGCAATACAGCGAGCAGCTTGCGGGCGCGGGGAGGAAGACGCCAAGACTGGAGGTGGGCTTGGTCCGGCTGGGGGATGAGTTGGGCTGAAAGCGAGGTAAGCCTTTTTCCTTTTTCTGTTTCTTTTTCTTTTCTATATTTTGTTTGGTCTTAGCTAAATAATTAGCTAGACATTTTTATAAATGCTCAAAACGTTTATATGGCATTACATGACCAGTAGCTAGTCATATCCAGAGTTTGAACATTTTTGAAATTCAAAAATATTTGAATTCAAATCCAAATAGGGTTATTTATTTAATTCCATACTCCTGTTTGAATATTTGAAAAATCCATGAGCATGGGGTTTGTCCCACATCACTTGATATGTGATCACACTCATTTATAAGACTTTTCAAAAATCAAACATGAATTTCTGGAGAAGATTTATTTCTGGCCTTTTGAATTAATTCATCTGGGGGGTGTTTCTTCTCCCAGTTGAGTTGGAATTTGATTTCAATTGATTTATCTTGAAATTTTTAACATGATGCAAAGTGACTCTTGATCCTAGCACATACCTAACTTGGGGTTGTGACAACAAAGCTTTCTGGCCTGTTAGAGAGCTTAATGCTGACCCAAAATTAGCTTGTGAAAAGCGTCTCATGAACTTGACTTCTCTAGATGAGTGGAGAATTGAAGCTTACGAGAATGCTTAAATGTTCAAGGAAAAGGTAAAGAAGTGGCTTGATAGAAGGATTCTAAAACGTGAATTTAATGTTGGTGATAAAGTTTTTTTGTTAAGATCTTCTTTCAGGTTTTCTCCAGGTAAACTACTTTCCAGATGGGAAGGGTCATTTCATATCGAAGAAGTATACCGCTCAGGTGCAATTAAGATTAATAATTTTGAAGGAACCAAACCTGAAGTTGTGAATGGGCAAACACTCAAGCATTACATGGCAGGAGACCCTGTCAATGTGGATGTGGATTTGATACACACAACTCATGAAGAACATGTTGCAGCCCTGTTTCAGACACCAGCAGAAGCAGAAAAAGAAAAGGTATGTATTACGCTAAGGAAACGTCGCGAACATCAATGAAAGTTCCATATTATTAGTTTTTGCAAAATTAGGAAAATTCCAAGCCTAAGTGGAGCCGGAGAGGAGCTCCAGGGGGCCCTAGCGCCCTCCTGGCGCGAACTACCTCCTGGCTGCGCCAAGTGGCCGCCTGGGACCCCAGAGTCCGTCGCCGACCCCACTTTGGCTTGTTACCTTCGTTTTGGTGAAGTAATTTTTTCAATATATTTTCCTGGATAGTCCCGACACTATATCTCACGATTTCGTGTGTGTTTTCTTTTTGATGTGTTTCTGCCAGGATAAAAAGCTATTGTTAGAGATGTCTTCTTGTGACTCAAGCGGACAAGACTACATGGGTCGTCGTTTACGTCAAGTTCGGCAGGATCTTAACCAAGAAAAGTACGTTGGATGGGCTACGGAAGAAGAAATAGCTTCAAGACAAGCGGAGATGGAGCGCTCAGTGCGGAAAGAAGTCAAGATTATCGCCGCCCTATAACAGGGAGATCCATCAAGAAAAAGAGGAAGTTCAAGCAACCCCATCATGGTGGGGTCTGTCCAACCTCAATATGATATTTCTCTTAACCTTTCAGGAACAACTCCTCCACTTGAAGATCCACGTACGACTTCCATGATCTCTGAAGCTTCCCGCATCGCCAATCAACTTTGTGAAGATTTCCGTAAAAATACAAGTGGAAATCTTGGAAGCTGAAAACCAAACCCTTCGTCGCATAATTAGTGATCTAAAGAATCAACAAGAACAAGAATGAGGAGTGAAACCTCCTTGGGTAATGGCATCCCCTTAGCTTGGTCCAAGCTTGGGGGAGTGCCCGGTATCTTTATCTTTTAGGGTCAAGTAGAGTCGTATCATGTCTAGGGAAGTTATCTTATAAAATAGGTGTTTGCATTGAGGTCTATCACTCCTTTGTGGATAGTCTTTTATCCGTGAGTGTGGAGTCGTCTATGATCGAATATTAATGAGAAGTCTATTTGTTTCTTCGTTGCACTTGATATTCTCTCCACGCAATCGACCTTATATGTTGATTCTTATGGGAGTATCGACCTTATATTAGGTATGGCTTTGAAAACTTTATTTAATCTTGGAAAACATAGCTTTGTTCATAACAACAAGCATGCTTTTCTCAAGTAGCGACATAGCCAAAACCTTTATGTTATTATTCTTGAAGTGTTATGTTGACAAGGAAGACAACTTGATGTGTAATGCTTATTTTTATTTTCATGCTTTATATTGCTTTGCATCCAAGCCATCATCAATTGTCTATTCTCTCAAAGCCTTTGCTAGCCAAACTCTGTACTAAGCGAAATTCTGCTTGTATATCCATACCCTGAAACCAATATCTTCCATATGAGTCAACCATACCTTCCTATTCTTGGTATTTCACTACCACTCCTATAGTATATAATTAATGTGCTATCTTTAAATTTTCAACATCTTCTGGTTTGTGCCTCTGGTTTAGCTAATGAGGAAATAGTAGGTAATTCATGATCTTCTTAAGTTGGAAAAGGTAGCACATGAGTTTTCCCTACTTCCCTAGAGCAGGGCTTGTCTTTCACTTTTATGTTGAGTTAGTTCTTCCTACTTCCTTCTATTATTAAAGAGAATAAACACTTTATGCATTAAAAGTTGTCATATCACATCCTTGTTGACATTATCATTTGATAAGTAAGTTGTTTGCAAAAGCTTAGGCCAAGAAAACATCTTCCTTTGTGTTAGCATTTTCACTTCCTGACTAATAACATGTTCTTTCAAAAGCTTCAAAGTGATTCATTATAAAGTGAAAGAGAAAAAATGGAAGTTATTATTTGTCCTATGACCAAGGATATGTTTGCCATGATTTGATGAGTTTCCTTAGCCCTACTTTTGATTATAATTTTTATTACTCTTTCATAAGGGCCTTATGTATTGAGATTGCTGTTGAGGATGCTTGAGTTTGGTGAAGAAATCATGATGCTTCTTATCCGTATTATATTTATCGACACTTCACCATCTAAACTTTTGGACAGGTTTACAGAGCTCAGTATTCGCTTGGGGACAAGCGAGGTCTCAGCTTGGGGGAGTTGATACGTCCAAAATGCATCACTATTTTATATCGTAATTCACCCCTATTCATTGATATATTCCACATTATGATGTTGTTCTTATGTTGTTTTGGCTTGTTTTACACAGTTTGCAACTTTCCCGTGCCGAAAGAGAAGACGCAGGATTCAGCGGAGAAAGTTAAAAAATAGAGTTTCTAAATCAGAAGACCTCCAATTGAGGTAGAAATCTACGGGGGTCATTTTCCAGAAGATTGACAGATATGTGCCGAAGAGGTGCCAGAGGGGGGCCACCGGGTGCCCAGGCGCCCTGGTGGCGCCACTCCCCTAGTGGCCGCGCCATGTGGCCGCCTGGACACCTGGGGCCACCCCGGCTCCCCCTTTGGCCTATATACTACTCGTCACCTAAAAACCCTAAAAATAGAGGAGTTTTGGGAGTTCCGCCGCTCCATGGCAGAAACCTACAGAGCAGAAAAGGCATCTCCGGCGGGCAGATTCCGCCGGGGAGATCACCTCCCAGAAGAGGAGATCATCGCCATCATCATCACCATCATCACGGGCATCATCGAGATCATCATCAACATCATCCTCACCATCAACACCCTCTTCATCTTCACCCCATATCGTCTCATCATAACAACTTGCATTGTAATCCGTACTATCCATCCTCTCTAGTCTACCGGTGTTGATTACTCTTTGTGGTGAATGCTATTGAGTTTTTTTGGAGAATTATTATTATGAAACGATTGTTTATCATCTATTTTTCACCACTGATCATGATCTCTTTTATGTCTTGTGAGTAGTTCGTTTAGTTCTTGAGGACATGGGAGAAGTCTTGTTGTTAGTAGTCATATGATGTTGAAGTGATATGTGTTGTTTGATATTTAAGTTGTCGTGTTATTTTCTAGTGGTGTTAATTATGTGAGTCGAACACATAACACTTGACTTTGTTAAGGACCTAGAGGAATACATTGTGTATAAAGGATACTTTTGGTGGGTTGCCGGAGGGACAGAAACTTGAACCCCAGTTCGCACACTTTTGCACAAGGGAGTAATGGATCCTTGATCTTATTGTTGTGGTTAGGATTTTGCCTTAACTTCTACCCTGTATTTGAGGACACTTGCAAGGTGTTTAATCATAAGAGTGCACTTGTCTTAGTCTAGAAGGTGTACTATCATAGATCCACCCACTCAACACTTATCTACACAAAACATAGTACTAGACGGAATATGGCAAAAGTAACTGACTACCTCTCCCGTGTGTCCTCAAGAAAGCTTTAGTCTTTATAAGTTCAGTTGCTAGGCTTATCCTTTGCTCAAAAGGATTGGGCCACTTACTTCTCCTCAGCAACCTTTACTTTTCTTGTTTTTACCTTCTTATTGCTTATACCAAAAACCCCTAAAAATTTATCTTTCAGTGCTTGCAGTTATTCCTTATCCAAAGTCACTTGTCAATACCTTCTGCGCCTCGTTGGGTTCGACACTCTTACTTATCGAAAACACTACGACAGATCCCCTAGACTTGTGGGTCATCAGCCGTGGCTGTGGCTTTCGAGGTTCCTGCGACCGTGGACGTCGAGAGGGAGCTGTGGTGACTCCATCGGGCAGTGTCGTGGACGTAGGGGTCCTCGCCCATGATTTTGTCTTGCACATCCATGGATGTGTTCGTCACTGGATTGCTCTCCCACTATCTTTTGCTGCTCTTATTTCAGAGTTAAATCTGGAGGGGATTTCTCTTCGTGCCCAGCGTTATCCCTACTGTCCGTTGTGGGTAAAGATTTGCGTGGAGGGCCCTTCCTCTTTATTATTGGAGGCCAGCTGGAAGGTCTTTGCTCGTCAGTTTAATCTGCGCAAAGGAGATAGCCTTTTCTGTAGGTTTGATGGAGAGAAGAACCTTTTGATTAGGGATTTTGACGCCCATGAGAATCGTCTGGAGTGTTGCTGGGAAAGCTCGAGCGAGAGCGACTCTTGAAGCGAGGATGACTCCCAGGCTTCTCTACTGGTTGCAACCAATACAATCGAGGCATTACTGGCTCTGGCTCCCTCAACCTGCCATCTAAGGGTGGTGATATCTACTCCAGTTTTGAGGAGGAGGCTGGATATATCAAGCCGGTCCCAAAGCGAGCTCGTAAGTAGACTTAGGATGCTTTCTTTCGTTTGTATGGGATGATGCCCGATAGGGCGGCGAGTGAGTCTTGGATGTAATAGTCACTCTGTAATGAGAATATGAAACTTTTGGATTGAGTTTAATCAATTGTACGAGTTATTTCTTTATTCCTCCAGTTTTTATCTTTGATGTATTGGGTGCACGACAGCGCTCCCGATGGGAGTAGCCCCCGAGGCTACGTGCAATCGCGTGCGATTGGACGTAGGCTTCTAGTCTACATTATTTCTTTCTCGGGTGGGCGACAACGCTCCCAATGGAATCGAGTAGCCCCCGAGGCTATTCATGATCATTTGTGATCGGGTGTAGGCTCGTAAGTTTTGCGATGGCATGCTTTCTTTCATGTAACTTGCTTGTGTTCCCCATGAATGTATATGTTTGTCTGAGCGATTTTTTTTTTTTGGCCATTATGTGGCACAGCCCACGAGCAATGAGTGCGGCTATTTTTGGGGATCATCATGACCGTTTGCATGAGAGGGGTCCTGCCTTTGTTTCATGTGCCCAAATTTAGCAGGCTTTTTGATAGAGAGCAACATTTTCAGAAGCAAGCCACCGAGTCTTGCTTTTTAAGATTATTGCGAGTGCGATTATTGCCTCGACAGTGATTGGTGTGGAGGTGCACCCGAGGTTTTGAGTGTCGTAGGATAAAATTGTTGCGAGTGCGATTAACGCCTCAAAGGTGAGCGGTGCGATGTTGCGCTCGAGCACCCGAGTGCCTTAGGATAAAATTGTCGCGAGTGCGTGATGGATTCTCGTCCCTCGTTGGTTACCCAAAGTGGAAGGTTGAGATGTAGACAGCAACAAATTTCCCTCGGTGAAGATACCAAGATTTGTCTCCATTAGGACTCCGACAACGACAAGAAGGTGACAACGGCGCCAGAAATTAGGCGGTTGACGTGGACCTCCACACATTACAGATAACTTTGCTCCCAACGAGTTCAGAGAGGTTGTCAATCCCTCCGGCCTTGTTGTTTACAAAGGATCAAACGCACGGGTTAATAATGATAGCGATAGCAACAGAAAAGGAAATAAAGCAGAAAATAAATAGTGGGTGTAAACAGTGTTGGAAATATGGACCGGGGTCCCATGATGTTCACTAGTGATGTCTCTCTCCCAAAAGACGATAAAATAGCCATGAGAGGTAAACAAATTACAGTTGGGAAATTGACAGGATTATGTGCACAAACCAGTGCTAACTATGCTATAAAGAAAGGAAGAGGCTCAAAAGCATGTGCGGTACGCCAAGACAAGTAGACCGAAATCCATCTGCATCTACCTACTAATCATACACCTTGGGATATCTATCCAGAACATCTCGCTGGTATTAAGTTGTGAATCCCACCCAAAGTGTAAACTCAAAGCAACAGACAACTGCATTAAAGAACTTTGCGTAAATTAAACAATCCTTGCACCCGCAAGTACAAGCACTGTTGTTTTCTCCCTTGTGGCAACAACACATCACCTAGACTCATGTTTCTGTCACTCAAGTTAGTCATCAGGGGGCATGAACCCACAATCATGCATAACGCTCCCTCTTGGAGTCACTACCTACTACTTGGCCAAAGAAATAAATAACAACGGAGAACATGCAAGAATTACTCAAGAACATTAACACAAAAGAGGAGAATCAAATATATTACTCAAAAACAATCTGAACATAGTCTCATAATCCATCAGATCCCAGCAAACTCAGCATAGCAACAGCAGAAAGATTACATATGTCCCTCATTCATGTAGAGCAGCTCACGAGGTCTAAACCATGAAGAACAAAGAGCGGAGGAGAACATCACATAGCTACTGATCATGGACCCATGGTCCAAGGTCAACTACTCATGGTTCATCCTGGAAAGCATTCATGGTGGTGGAGAAGCTCCCGGAGGTGGTTCCTCCCTCCGGCAGGGTGCCGGGAAGAGGGCTCCTGGTGCTCCAGATCTTGGAAGCGCGACGTTGGCGAAATAGAGGAGAGATCGCGAAAAAGGGTTCTATCTTCGAGGGTTTCAGGACGAGAGGGATATATAGGCGAAGGGGGGCAGCCAGAGGTGGACCAGGGGCCCTAGGCGCCCCTTGACGCGGCCTAGGGGGTGGCCACGGCAGGTGTCCACCTGTAACACCCCTGGCTCCCCTCTGGCCCCACTTGGGCTCTTCCCGAAGCTTCATGTATGCTGATTTTTCCTATATTTTTCCCGGAATTTTTCTGGCACTTTAAGTATTGGGATAACCTGAATTACAAAAACAGCAGAAAACAGGAACTGGCACTGGGGTGCACTGAGTTAATAGGTTAGTCCAAATATGATCAAAAGTGTATGGAAGTGCATCAATATCATAGCAATATCACACAAAAGATGCATGGATCAAGCATAAATTGTAGATACGTTTTGGACGTATCAACATCCCCAAGACTAATTCCTGCTCGTCCTCGAGTAGGTAAATGATAACAAGCACAATTTCTATGGTGACATGCTACCAACCATATAAGAACTTTTAAGTAACGAAATCAAGGCATGTAATTCAATTCAAGTCATAATAGTCAAGATTCTATATTAGCGTTGAAACAAGCAACATAAGAACGTAAAGGTGCAAGAGCTCTCGCTGTCCGTGACTCAAATGTCTCCAAATGGTGTTCGCATGCAAGAAAGGGGATAGGGATATACGAGACAGTAAAATATTGTTTTTACTGTGGAGAACGTAATCTACTAAAGTTTCACACTTGGTCTACTTTGGAATCTTATCTTGAATCATCCTTAGACCACTAGCCAGGTACAAGTCAAAATGATCCACTCCCTTTTTATTATTGAGCACTCATGCAATGGATGAGCGTAAGCAAGAAAGTTGACACTTAGGATGGAAAAGAGAGAAAAATGATGGGGGGGGGAGAAAAAAGGTGTGAAAGGCTCAGATCAATGAGGACAATCATAGGCGAGAGAAAGCCAAATGATGGATATGATGTGAGGAGTACGGATTGCCATGCAACGGATGCACATATGATCTAAGGTAAGCTCTCCAATGGAACTAGTGGGGGTGCATCCAACTTGCTTGCTCAAGAAGACCTAGAGCTCATTTGAGGAGGCTCATCGTTGGAATATACAAGACAAGTTCTATAGTGTGAAGGTCCCCACATAGCTATATGCATGTATGATAATCTCTATAGAGAACAATATATAAGATGGAGTACGAGTGTGGATCTCTCAAAAGGAATAGTAGTGTGCCCCCTTCTCTCTTTTTATTTATTTTTCTCTTTTTTCTATTTTTTGTATTTTTTGGTGGCCTCAATGGCTCTTTCTATTTCTCTCATTTGTCCTCTTTGGGATCTTTTGATTTTGTCCTCTTTGGGATCTTTTCCTCACTTTAGGGGCAACACTCTATATATTACAAGAAGTATAGAAGATATTTCACACTTTACAAAAGTACTCAACATAAAGAAAATGAAACTATCATGAAGTATGCAAATGTATGCCTCTGCCAGTGTAGCTGGATATGCAATGATAGTAGCGCGTCATGTAGCAATGATTAAGGCAAGGCCCAGCTAGCATGCGGCTCATCGATCAAGCAAAAGCATGTATGACACGAAGATCAAGTCATCAGAAGGTGGATGTTTCATGGCAATGTATCTCGGAAAGGCTATGGAAATGCCTGGATAGGTAGGTATGGTGGCTTTTTTGAGGAAGGATATAATGAGGCTTATGATGACAGAGCGTATCGTGCCAAGGATTTGTATGCACCGGTGAAGTATGCGCCAACTCTCGAGGTGAGAAAGGGCAATGCACGGTACCGAAGAGGCTAGAAAAATATGGCTGGGTGGAAGTGTCAACTTTCGAAAACTCACATTAGTCCGAAGAAATCATGCACTTATTATCGGTAACTCTCAATCTAATTAGGAGGTTCACAAAGAGACAAGTACCCCGAGGAGGAGTGTATGGGGGTTTGGTTATCCTTGCGCATACTCTAATATTCGATCCCTCCCAAGATTAGTGGTCCATCTAGTAGCTAAAGTTCTCAACTATTTTTGTAGGTTTTTCGAAAATAAACACGGATTGCCCAAAATACGACATCTATCACTAATAGGATAAAGCTCTTGACACCAAAAGTTCAAACATTACTCATGGCAATACCTCAAAACTATTGCAAGTTACTACTACAACTGAATAGCAACCTCAATTACCTACTCCAAGTCAAGACACAAAACTCAATGCAACAGGCAAACTCTCTAAACAAGATAAACGTGAAAACTCAAGAGAGTTCCAACAACAAACTAAACAAAAGATCTTAAAATATAAACATGGAAACTAAGAGCTAAAACATTATAGCAACTACGAAAAAGATAAAGAACACACACATCAAAGATAAGCATGAAAATCCTATGTTGTGTTCTAGGGTGGAGTAGCGTGTTTCTCTCCCACACTAAGAAAGCTGGGTTCTAACTTGTTATGAACAGCAAGCAAAGCTAAATAAAACTAAAAAGGAAATAAGGACCAAGACGCTCCAAGCATAGCACATAACGCATGAAGTGATAAAAATATAGTGGAACGAAAGACGAAATGATAATTGTTGATGGAGAAGGGGATGCATGGGGGCATCCCGAAGCATAGACGCTTGAGTCTCCTTGAATATTTATTGGGGATGCATCGGGGCATCCCCAAGCTTGAGCGTTAGACCCTCCTGAATCTTCTTTTATCATCTTCCCTCGCACACTTGAAAACTCCCTTCATACATAACTCATCATAATCTGATTAGCGAGGTTAGTACCCACAATAAAATAGTTTTTATCTACTGTAAATAGGGATATTCTTGAAGAGATACTGTTTCTCAATATCGCCAAAAAGTTTTTGCAAAAAAAATCAAGCTTAAGGTTTGCAAAACGAAGAAAAGGCAAAACATGACAGAATCTTTGAAAAACAGACCAACAGGTAGTAAAGAATTTTTTAGGGATACTTCTGCAACTCAAGTCAAAAAACTCAGAACATACGAAAGTTCCGTGATTGTATAGAGCACGTTGTGTAAACAATTCAGATCAAAAAGAGGAAGTGAAATTTTTCTACGATTTTTTTCCGTCACGAGGACATAATCTGTTTTCTGGACAGCATGTCACAACTTTCACTTCCCTTGTCATATGAGGCTATAAATGGCACAAAGCTTGAAAAGTAAAGATACAATGATGTTGCTACAGTAGTCAAAATCATCAAGATCACTAAAAACAGAAGAAAATAAAAAAGGAAAACCTAAATTCGTTGCGGGCTACCTCCCGAAAGCGCTTCTTTAAAGCCATTATCTAGGCTTGATGCAAAAAGATCAAGTCTTATCAGGAAAATAACTAGCCCGTGTGACGGACTCAAAAGGTAACTTAAACTTCTTTCTAGGGTAATGTTCCATCCCTTTCTTGAGAGGGAATTGTAATTTGATAATCCCTTCTTTCATATCAATAACAGCACCCACGGTGCGAAGAAAAGGACGTCCCAAAATAATTAGACAACAAGGTTCACATTCAATGTCCATAATAGTAAAATCAACATGAACATAATTGTCATTGATAGTGATAAGAACATCATCGATCTTCCCCAAAGGTTTATTTACAGAAGAGTCAACAAGACGAACACCAAAAGAACAAGGGTCAAAAGGTTTCAATTCAAATATATCATACATTCTTTTGGGCATAATGGATGTACTAGCTCCAACATCACATAAAGCATAGCAAGAGAAGTTGTTCAACTTAATTTTAATCGTAGGATCCGAACCATCTTCTAGCTTTCTAGGTATGGAGGCTTCTACCCTAAGCTTCTCCTCCCTAGCTTTAATGAGAGCATTAGTGATATGCTCCGTGAAGGCAAGATTAAGTGTGCTAGTGTGGGGATCTCGAGACATCTTGTGAAGGAAACGAATAACTTCAGAAAGGGTGCAATTATCAAAATCAAGGTCACTACTATCAAGTAAAGTGGTAGTGGTGTCCTTTAGGCTCACTTGTTTGGTAGCTTCTATTATCATAGTAGTTTCTTCTTCTACGGTTGAGGTCATAGCATCACCATTAATAGGTCCTGTGGGACTCGGGGTGCATTGGGTGCTAAGAGTTTTGATATACTCAACAACTTGGATAGTAGCAACGGTATGGTGTGTATGAAGGCTCTTAATTCTATCTTCTTCCTCCTTTTCTCTAGCCCATCTCTCTGTAAGTTTAGCCATCATCCTAATGTTTTCATTAATTTGCACTTGAATAACATTCATAGGAGTGACCTTCCACTCCTCAAGAGGAGAACTTCTAATTTTAAGCAATTCTACTTCATGGGCTAAATTATCTACCTTCAACGAGAGATTATCTAATTTGTCTTGTTTTTCCTCTACACTCTTGTTGAAGGCTTTTTGGGTAGTGATGAAGTCTTTAAGCATAATCTCTAATTCAGAAGTGCAGTTCCTGGTGCTAGGATAAGTGTTGTTGTTCCCATAGTTGTTGGAGGGGAACGGTCTAGGATTGCTACCAAAATTACTCCTATAAGCATTTTTATTGAAGTTGTTTCTAGAGATAAGTTCACATCTACTTGATCTTGAGCAATCAAAGAATTTAAAGGAACATCATGAGGATCAATAGGAGATTGCTTGGTAAGTAGAGACATAATCAAGTCAACTTTTTAATTTAGAGAGGAGATCTCCTCGACAGAGTTTACCTTCCTACCTGTTGGAGCTCTTTCGGTGTGCCATTGGGAATAGTTGGTCATAATCTCATCGAGTAGTTTGGTGGCAGCACCAAGTAGTTACCTTTCTTGCTGACACAAAGGTTCCTCCCGCAGCCTAATCTAGCAAGTTCGGCGAGGTAAAGTTCAAGCCTGCATAAAAAGTTTGGATAACCATGCAAGTAGTCAAACCATGCGTAGGGAAATTATTAACAAGAGATTTTATGCGTTCCCAAGCTTGGCAACGTGCTCATTATCCAATTGCTTAAAATTCATAATATTACTCCTCAATTGGATAATCTTAGCTGGGGGTAGTACTTCCCAATAAAAGCATCCTTGCACTTATCCCAAGAATCTATGCTATTCCTAGGCAAGGATTGAAACCAGATTTTAGCTCCTCCTCTCAAGGAGAAAGGAAAAAGCTTAATCTTAACGATATCACCTCTACTTCTTTGGAATTTTTCATATCACAGAGCTCAAAAAATTATTTAAGTGCAAAGCAGCATCATCTCCAGCACCGGAGAATTGATCTTTCATAACAAGGTTCAGCAAAGCAGGTTTAATCTCATAAGAATGTGTTGAAGTGGCAGGTGGAGCAATAGGAGTGCAGATAAAGTCACTGTTGTTATGACTAGTGACGTCACACAACTTGGTGTTCTCGGAGGAACCCATAACAGCAGCAAGCAAGGTAACTATTTTTTTATTTTTGATAAGGGACACTAAAGCAAAAATTGAAAGGTAAACTAACAAGACTAAAAAGCAAAGATAAAAGATAGTGTGCAACTCCCCTATCTTGAAGAGTGGAGTCCCCGGCAACGGCGCCAGAAATTAGCTTTGATGGCTTCTCGCCCCTCGTTGGTTACCCAAAGTTGAAGGTTGAGATGTAGACAGCAGCAATTTTCCCTCGGTGAAGATACCAAGATTTGTCTCTAGTAGGACTCCGACAACGACATGAAGGTGACAATGGCACCAGAAATTAGGCGGTTGACGTGGACCTACACACACAATAGATAACTTTGCTCCCAACGAGTTCAGAGAGGTTTTCAATCCCTCCGGACTTGTTGTTTACAAAGGATCAAAAGCACGGGATAATAATGATAGCGATAGCAACAGCAAAGGAAATAAAGCAGAAAATAAATAGTGGGTGTAAACAGTGTTGGAAATATGGACCAGGGTCCCATGATGTTCACTAGTGATGTCTCTCTTCCAAAAGACGATAAAATAGCCATGCGAGGTAAACAAATTACAGGTGGAAAATTGATAGGATTATGTGCGCAAACCAATGCTAACTATGCTATAACGAAAGGAAGAGGCTCAAAAGCATGGGCGGTACGCCAAGACATGTAGACCGAAATCCATCTGCATCTACCTACTAATCATCCACCTTGAGATATCTATCCAGAACATCTCGCTGGTATTAAGTTGTGAATCCCACCCATAGTGTAAACTCAAAGCAACAGACAACTGCATTAAAGAACTTTGCGTAAAGTAAACAATCCTTGCACCCGCAAGTACAAGCACCGTTGTTTTCTCCCTTGTGGCAACATCACATCCCCTAGACTCATGTTTCTGTCACTCAAGCTAGTCATCGGGGGGCATGAACCCACAATCATGCATAACGCTCGCTCTTGGAGTCACTACCTACTACTTTGCCAAAGCAATAAACAGCAACGGAGAACATGCAAGAATTACTCAAGAACATAAATATAAAAGAGGAGAATCAAATATATTACACAAACACAATCTGAACATAGTCTCATAATCCATCAGATCCCAGCAAAATCAGCATATCAACAACAGAAAGATTACATATGTGCCTCGATCATGTAGGGCAGCTGACGAGGTCTAAACCATGAAGAACAAAGAGGGGAGGAGAACATCACATAGCTACTGATCATGGACCCATGGTCCAAGGTGGACTACTCACGGTTCATCCGGGAAGCATTCATGGTGGTGGAGAAGCTCCCGGAGGTGGTTCCTCCCTCCGGCAGGGTGCCGGGAAGAGGGCTCCTGGTGCTCCCGATCTTGGAAGGGCCGCGGTGGCGGAATAGAGGAGAGATCGTGAAAAAGGGTTCTGTTCTCGAGGGTTTTGGACAAGAGGGATATATAGGCGATGGGGGGCAGCCAGAGGTAGACCAGGAGCCCCAGGCGCCCCCCGGCGCGGCCTAGGGGTTGGCCGCGCCAGGTGGCCGCCTGAGCCACCCCTGGCTCCCCTCTGGCCCCACTTGCCCGAAGCTTCCTGTACGCTGATTTTTCCTATATTTTTACGTGGCACTTTAAGTAATGGGAAAACCTGAAATACAAAAACAACAGAAAACAGGAACTGGCACTGGGGTGCACTGAGTTAATAGGTTAGTCCAAATATGATCAAAAGTGTATGGAAGTGCATCAATATCATAGCAATATCACACAAAAGATGCATGGAGCAAGCGGAAATTATAGATACGTTTTGGACGTATCAGTGCGATTAGTGCCTCGAGGGTGAGCGGTGTGACGTTGCACTCGAGCCCTCGAGTACCTTAGGATAAAATTATCGCGAGTGTGATTAACACCTCGAGGGTGAGCGGTGTAATGTTGCACTCGTGCCCCCGAGTGCCTTGAGTCTCCATAATATAGAGGTAATCTTTTGCTTTATTGCTTCATTGTTTGCTTACATTGATGGTTTAAGTATCCGTTTTGCCTGATGGCTAAGTAACCATAAAGGGTAGAAAGAGGAGGAAAGGCTAAAGTTGCTATGGATAAATGTGAGTATTCGGGTTGCCGATGTCCTTGTCGGTATTCTGGTTCTTCAGCCTGTAGGCTCCGCCGCCTATGACTTGGGTGATGATGTAGGGTCCTTCCCACTTTGGGGAAGGTTGTGCACTTTCTCATGATTCAATCGCAACACTAGGTCATTTTCTAGTGCCTCATCCGCATCTTCTTCTTCGGATCCGATGACGCGCGGGGCACCGAATCTCAGTTGTGTGGTACTACTGCCTCGGTGTCGTACACCATGAAGAAAGGAATATACTATGTCAAAGTATTTGGCATTGTACATAAGCTCCATAGTACGGCTGGTAGTTCTTCGACCCAGTTGCGCCCGGCTTGCTCAAGTGGTGCGAGGAGTCGCTTCTTGATGCCGCCACAGACGAGTCCGTTAGCTTTTTCGACTTGTCCATTTGACTGTGTGTGCGCAAATGATGCGTAGTTAATTTTGATATCGATGTCTTTGCAGAAGGTCCGGAACTCGTCTGCTTTGAAATTGGAGCCGTTGTGGGTGATGATGTTGTGTGGAACTCCGAAGCGGAAGCTGCTGGATTTGATGAAGTTCACGACCATCAGGGCTATCAAGAAGGTGATGGGGACTGCTTCGATCGACTTGGTAAACTTGTCGACTGCTACGAGGAGGTTAGTGCACCCACCCTTGGAGGATTTATTCAGGGGTCCCACCATGTCGAGTCCCCAAGTTGCGAAGGGCCACGCCAGCGGTATTGTCTTGAGTTCCGATGCCGGTGCATACGATCTGCTAGCGAATTGCTAACACGCACTGTAGCGCCGCACGATGTCTTCTACATCTCGCATGGCGGTCGACCAATAGAATCCTGCTTGGAAAGCTTTCGCGATCAAGGCCCGACTTCTTGCGTGATGTCCATAGACCCCCTAATGAATCTCGAGTAATAGGGATTTTCCATCTTCTGCTTCTATGCACCTGTGGAGTACCTGGGAGAAGTTGCGTTTGTAGAGCTCGTCGTTGATCATGGTAAAGGCTTGGGGTCATCGGGTGATTCGTCAGGCTTCCATGACGTCTTTGGGCAGTTTATTATGTATCATGTACTTGAGGAAGGTTTTTTTCCATATGGGTCCTTCAGGTATGTAACCCCCTCACTGTCATGGAATAGTAATCACTACAGTAATCATTTTGATAATGATTATTACTGTTGCAAATCATGCCATGATCATCTTTGCTTTTTATCCCATTCAAAATGCCTTTTGGAGTATATTAAAAATCACGTGACAATTAAATCTTGTCAAAAAATTGTGAAACCACTTTTATAAAATCACTAATAATCCAGACAATTCTTGGCAGTGCTATAACAACACTATTGGTCATTTACAAATTCCAAACAAATGTCAAATGACTTTATAAAAGTCCAATACTTTTTGTAGCCCTCTGGTAAGTTGCAATACTAATTATGGTATTTTTTTCATGATTTATAAAAATGCAAAACTAACTAAAACATTTGCAAAAAAAATGGAAAACAGAAGTAAAACTAATAAAAAGAAAAACCTTATTACTCGCACGGGGCAACCCTCCCACTGGGCCAGGCCCAGCCCACCTTGCCCCCTGCCCCCCTCTAGACCTAAACAACCCGAGCCGACCCATCTCTCTCTCGCTCGATCCCTCCCCGAACCCGATCCTCTCCCGATCCCCTCCTCCCAACCCCTCCTCTACTCCTGGCGGCGCGGCAGCTGCCGGTTCCGGCGAGCCGTGCCCGCTCCGGCGCCGTCCAGCACCGCCCCAGCACGCCCCCCGGGGGCACTGCTCCCCCTCCCCCCACCGATTCCCCGTGTTCCCCTTCCTATGGCGACCCTGCCAAAATCTAGCTGCCAGGTCGCCGGTGCACGGCGCCGCCATGGGCGCCGCTGCGGCCTCAAGCCCATCTCCCTCAACGGCCACTGTTACGCTCGCCTCCATGCCGCCGCCCTGCTGCACCCCCCTGTGAGCTGCCGCATTTTCCCTCTCTTCTTCCGTTGTGTTTAGAGCACAATGTCGCTGTCTCCACCCAAGCGTGCTTCGGGTGCCGCCCGCTACTCGCCGTGGTCTCCATCTCTTGCACACCCGTGACCTCGCACTGCCCACACGACGGCCGCTCCTAGTCGCACCCATCCCATGTGCCTGGTCGCCCACGGCTGCTCGACACTGTTGTGGTGTGCAGCCGTTGCTGCTGTTGCTTGGTGTTGCTTGCAGCTAGCTGCTGCTAATTGTTGCTGGATCTGCCACCTTGACATCCCCCAAAACTCCGAAAACATGATTCGAAATGAGAAAAGTGTATGCATCCAGAAACTATATATGCCAAGGGTGAATTCATCCCATTGTACCAACTTCAAATTATGAATGAATTGATCACAATAAATCTTGCAAAGTGCTACTTTCTGTTAAAACAGAGATTCTCGGATTTAGCCAATTTCTGCTAAGTCAGAAACATAATCTTAACCACTTCATCAGCCCACAACTTGGTGTTATTGAAATTTACTAATAGTGCAGTAGACATGGGCATGGTGTACACATAACCAACTTCAGTTTATCCCACTAGACCAACTCCATTAGATGCAAGGATTTAATCCTATGAAATTCACAAAATGCAAGTTTCTGTTAACAGGAATATGGTAGAAAAAAGAATTACCTGGTAGCTAATTTAGAGTTGTTAACATATAATTTATAGGAATGTTTTATGAAAAGTAAACCCATGGCATGTTAGTAGACATTATTGGTGACAAATCATCTATAGGAAGTTCTCCCATTTGAGCTATAGATCAATATCTATTAACCCGCAAAGATTGAACCAATTAACAAAAAACTACAACTAACAATATGAAGCACTGTTTAAGCAATGTTTTAGTTAAGTCTATGAAATGTGTTCAGGTTGAAACCTATACCACATTAAAGGACACCTAAAACTAAGCAATTTTGTTATATGACACTAATTCATAGGATTTATAAATCACTAGTTACAACCATTTGAAAACTTCTAAAAATGTTAAAAGCATAAGTCTTAGACATAGCAAAAATTCCGTGGGTTCCAAAGCAATGCCTATGACATGTGGGACCCTCTTGTCAAGGTTGACCAGTCAAACCACTATTCTGGATAATGTTGCTAATTAAATAATAAAATAAATTCAGAAATTGATTTAAAATGATTAAAACTTAAAAAATTAATATCTTTTTATCCGTAACTCCGATGAAAATAATTTCTATATCAAAATTGATCAGAAAAATACGTAGAATAATAATACGATATCCATATGTCTACCACACCCCTCTAACATAACGAACATCGACATCCCCCCCTTCGGGCCGTCTGCCGATAATTTTCGGTACGGATAAAAGTTGTCCGGATGAAAAACTTTTGTTTACGAAAGTTGCTCAGAATGGATCAACTAACACGGTTACAATATCCACATATCTTTAAGATGTCTCTAACACTGTGGACATGAAACCTTCACCCTCCGGATCATCGGTCCGGTAAACAACCGGTACTGATGAGTCACCCCCGGATAAATTCATGCTCCGAGCAAATCACCGAACACTCCGTTAGAGCCCCGTTTCTTTGTATCTTCTATGTCATATATTTTATTGCTATTATTGTTTATTGTTGTGTATTTATTGTTTCTTCCCCCCTTCTTATTCGATAGACCTCGTTACCGCTACCGCTATCGACGTTGCCGAGTATGACTACTTTGTCGACGATCGTACCTCTACCATCGAGCTTCCAGGCAAGCAGAGCTATTCTCTTAACCAGATATCGCCTATCTTTCCGTACATTTCTTGCACTAGGCATTTTTACTGCTGCTGCTACGTTGCTTACCTATTCAATTGCATAGCCTGTCTTTGTCGCCCCTTGATGTACCTTTCTGTATCCTATGCTGCTTATCATTATATATATTCTATTCAGCAGTGAACCCTGCGCATTGTTAGCTAGGTTTAGAATAGCGGGCCGTGATCACTCTGCTAGTGAACTCGGATTACAAAATATTATAACTACAACAGGTACGGATCAATGCAGACGCCCTAGGGAACCTACAATGGCGAGACTCTGCCGAGTTGCTTCGAGTTTGACTTACGAGTGGACGGACTCGTATTTCACTCTCGTCGGCTCAGTAGCGTAGCATCACTGGGATGATACGAGGGTATTCCTCTTTAGTTCATTCCGCTGGTGTCTCGGCACCACCGGGGTGATACCAGAATATTCCTCTTTAGTTCATTCCGCTGATGTCTCGGTCGAACCTCTTCAAGTGTACCATCGAGGGTGATTCCTCCTGGTTTCACTTGATGGTAGGCACTCAAATCAACTGGTGTCCTTAAAGGTAAGGAGTCCGTTGACCCAACGGTGCCCGCTCAGGGTATCTTAGCGGAACGACAGGTCAGGTGTATTCCACCGGTGTGCGGCGGGCCTGGTACTGTTCGTGGACGACAGGTATCCTGTTCTACGAAAGTCGAGCTCTTCGGAGCAAACGCGAGACAAGTTAAGGAGACGGTTCACCTTGTTGGTAACCGCACGAGTTGCTGGGACGTCAGGGCAGGCACCGAAGTTACTGGTGGTCCTGACTGCTGTCGTTGTCCGCGACTCATTCAATAAGGGGCAACGATAACGGTTGTCTCGATAGAAAATAATAAAATAACTAACGGTTCAGGTGGATGACTTGAGAGGCCGCAAAGGCCTGTACTCACTACCTTCACGTGGGATAACGGTGTGGGCCCTCCGCGTTGTGGTCTCGTTCGAAAGCTCTGAAAGACGTCCATTTCAGTATTGTGGCACGGTCAGATCCGCATCCCAGAGGAGTTGCGTGGAATTCACCTTGTACACAACGACCCGGAGGGTGAGGGGCGACGGTCCAAGACCCCCTTGCGCTTGGGGCTGTAGACTGGCGGGGACCTCTCTGATGAGCTGTAGGATGGGCCTCGGCGTGTCGGATAACCTCGGTGGGGTGTTCCCTAACAAGGTGTACGCCACCCTGGAGATCCGAGCGTGCAGGCTGAACAGTAGTGCAGCCCTGCAGGGAGTTTGATCTATTCGAATAGCCGTGTCCACGGTAACATGATGCTTTATGCTGAAGCCAGAGCCTACTACTACAAACTACTACTATTAAACTGTATGGTTCCGGTTTCTTTTCCTCGCAGGGAGTCGAGGAAGGGAACTCGGAGGCATTATGATTATTTAAATATTACAACTTATTATTATACAATGCTGCAGCAACTTCTGTTGCATTGTTACTTCATTACTGTTATATTAACTGTTGGCTGATTCTTACCTCATGCTGGAAGACTCGTCGGAACATGCTAGTCCTCGTTAGGCCTAGCTCCTTATCCTTGCTCTGACTTTCTATCTTGCAGTCCACTATATACAACCTCCCCTTTCTATTTGATACAAATGCATAATGCTTAGTAGCGGACGTAAGACTTGCGGGTATGCTAGATACTTACCTGCTTTATTTTCCCCCTTTTGTTTTGCCTGATCGGCCACTGCAGTCGACGTTGGAGCCTAGGAGCAGAAGATACCCGATGCCGACCACCGCAACGTGAAGATCCCCGATGCCTTCTACGACGTCGAGTTCCCCTTTGACCAGGAGTAGTTTGGAGGTTCCCAGGAAGGAGGCCTCGCCTTTTCGATCGTTTTTGTTTTTGTGCTAGCCTTCTTAAGGCAATCTAGTATTCTTGTGTCTGTACTTAGATACTATTGCTTCCGCTAACTTTGTGCTCTCGAGCTATTGTATTCGAGCCCTCGTGGCCCCTGGCTTGTATTATTTTATTTGTAGAGTTGTGTTGTGATATCTCAGCGTGAGTCCCTGATCTCGACTGTGTACCTTGCGTGTATGATTACTGTACACGGTCTGATTTTGGGGGCGTCACAAGGTAGTGCTGGTTCTAGTTCTGCTTCATTGTCGTTGGCTGGGGTGACACTTTCTGGGGTGACGGCTACTATGTTGCTATTGCAGTTGACTCGAGCGGTTTCGCTGGCTTGATGGATCGCCGGTTGATGCTCTCTAGAAAAACTCCTGGTGGTACGGGTCCGCGAGTGGATCCGATGTTTGCAAGCTCGTCTACTTCTGTGCTATTGAACCTGACCACACGGTTGAGTTCGCATCCGTCGAAGTAGCCCTCTCGGATGTTGTATTGCTTCCGTATTTTTAGCCGCCCTTTTTTAGGATCTGATAGAAGGGAAGTGTTCTTTCTCCTAGACTACTAATGAAGCGACTTAGGGTTGCTAAACGTTATGTGAGTTGCTGGACTCCTTTGATGTTCACGGGTTCTAGCATTGTGGCGAGTGCTTGGGCCTTTTCTGGGTTGGCCTCTATTCCTCAGGCTGACACCATGTATCCTAGTAGCTTGCCTGCTGGTATGCGAAGAAGCGTTTCTTCGTGTTGAGCTTGATGCGGTAGTGATTGAGTGATGCAAAGGTCTCTCGCAGGTCCTCCAATAGAGTGTTTTCTTGGTATGTTTTCACAAATATGTCATCCACTTATACTTTTACATTGCGCACTATTTGGTCCTTCAGATATCCTTGCATCATCCGCTGATATGTAGTGCCTACGTTTTTTAGTCCGAACGGCATCATCATGTAGCAAAAGACACCGAAAAGAGTGATGAATGATGTGTGCTCTTCTTCCTCTTCTTTTTTCATTCTTATCTGGTTGTATCACAAGTATGTGTCTAGGAAGGAGATAAGGTCGCATCCAGCTGTAGAGTCCATGATCTGATCTATTCGCGTTAGGGGGAAGTGATCCTTTGGCAAATGCTTGTTGACTGGTCCATAGTCGACACACATGTGGAGTATCGGAGTGTCTTTCTTGGGCATGAGTAATGGGTTTTCCACCCATGTGGCTTTCTTGGTTTCCCTGATGAATTTCGCGTCAAGTAATCTATTGACTTCTTCTCCTATGGCCCGACATTTTGGCTCAGAGAACTGCCACAAGGATTGCTTCACTGGTTTGGTGTTGGGGTAGATTTGGAGCGCATGTTCGACGAATTCTCTAGGGATTCATGGCATGTCAGCCAGGCACCATGCGAAGATTTCCCATTGTGCGCGTAGGAACTCCAAGAGTGCGCTTTCTTCATCTGAGGGTAGGTTCACAGAGATCCGTACTGTCTTCGCCGGGTCAGTTGGCTGCACCTGATGTCTTGTTGTGTTATCGTCGATACTGAAATCACGTGTCATCTCCTTGAGTTTGCTTTGACAGGTTGATGGAAATTGTCTCCTATCCGTGAGCATGCTGATTTCTAGGAGTTCTTGTTGTGCTCTGAGAGTGTCGGAGATTTGGTGGAAATCCTTGTCGCATTTGTCTGACTTTATAAAACTTCCACTAATTTTGATGACTACTGTCGGTCTGGGCATCTTGAGCTTGAGGTAGGCGTAGTGTGCAACGACCATGAATCGGGCGAACGCTGGTCGATTGAGTATCGCTTCGTACTGTGACTTCTAGTCTACCACTTTGAACTCGAGGTTTTCCCTCCTAAAGTTGCCTCTGTCTCCAACAATAATGTCGTGGCTGATCTTTCCAAGTGGGTATGTTGCCTTCGCGGGTACCATGCCGTAGAAGGTGGTGCCGGAGGTTTTTAGGGCAGAGCTGGGGATGGACATCTCGTGTAGTGTCTTAGAAAAGATGATGTTGATGTTGCTGCTCCGTCCATGAATATGCGTGACATATCATAGTTGCCTATCTGAGCTTCGAGGACCAGTGGTGCGTGCCCTGGCCTGGGGATAGTTGGTGGGTGGTCTTCTTTATAGAACGTTACGTCTGCTTTGGAGCCTCACAGGTAGTATGGAGCTGATAGGTTGGTTGCGTCGGCTTGGTACACTTGTAGGGTGGTTGCTTCCTGCTACTTATTTGGCGGGCGTCCATCTTAGATCATGTATACGCGATCTCGAGCTGGCGGGTAGATTTCTTCCTCATCGAGTGTCGAGTGGTGTTGCTGCGTTGTGACCTTCGAGCGAGCGGGTACTCCATCCGTGCCACGGATATGCTGGGTGGCCCACCGTGCGTCTTTGTCGTACTCTTTAGAGAGTTGTTTGAAAATTCTACAGCTGCCTAAAGTGTGTGTTGATCTAGTGACTCCGTCATTATCCTTGAAGGGATGGAAAGGACACGGCCCGTCAAGTTGGTCTTGTAGCGGTTGTGTCGCGTCCGTGTTGCCAGTTCGTCGTCGCTCTCTCTTAAGAGGTGGTTCTTTGGGGGTTTGTCGCCCGGGCGGGTGGTTATCTGTAACACGCCTGATAAGGTAACGACCACTCACTCTCATCTCGACTCCTACGTTGATGCCAAAATCTCGGTATTACTTGGTGATATCATGGTGCATGTAGTTGTTACTGCGGTCGCCATGGTGCTTGATGATGGTTGAACTGCGGCGGGTGACGCGGTCGATGTCGAGAGTCGCCGCGTGGGCGGGTGCTTCGGCAAGAGAGAGTTTTACGTTGATTTCTGTTAGTGTCGTTGTAGATGTTGGCCTTGATCTTGTCGGTGTAGGTCAGACTGGAATTGCGGGGCGAAGAGCAATTCTACGGCTGACGTAAGCTTGAAACCTCCGAAAATTGGGATCCCGCGCCGGTGTTGTTCCGACGAGGTTGGCCGCAAGATTTGGAGACGTGGAGCGAGGTTGAGGGACCCGATCAGGTCGATCTCCATACGGGTCGTCGAAACGCCGGGTGCTGGTGAAGTTCCTCGGTCGTCGATTGCTGGTGATGGAACCACCGAGATAGTGAATCCAACCAGCATCTTCCCCACGGTCGGCGCCAATTGATGAGGATAGACCTTGGAAAATCCCATGGTTAGGTACTCTTGGTTAGATCTAGGGGAAGAAGAGTGTGTGGTTGGCGATCTTGTCGGTAACAGGAGACAGGGATTTACCCAGGTTCAGGGCCTTCGATCGATAAAACGCCTACTTCCTGCTTGATGTGTTATATGATAAAGGTGGTGGTTACACTTGATTCCGACGAGATTTCTCAAGCTAGAGGTTGAGAGATAATTATTCGATGCCCCTAGACGTCTCCCCTCCCAACCTTTATATAGTAGACTGGGCTCGAGGAGTCCATCTAGGGTTTATAGAGGGTTTCCTAATCTACATAGCCTTGTACTCCAAGTCTTCGACTCCATGTTGGTCTTGGACTCTAACTCGGTTTCATCTTCGGTTCCATGGTCGGCACCTTGAGCGGGCTTGGCATGCCAATATTGGTCCTCTCGAAGCTTCAAGCGAGCCACCGGTCTTGACATGCACCGGGTACCTGATGGAAAGAGAGTGTTAATACTCTTGAAGCCTCGTTGGTTACCCCAAGTGCAGGGTGAGATATAGTGCAACGGGAAGTTTTCCCTTGGCAAAGATACCAAGGTTTGTCTCCCGTAGGACTCCGAAGGATACAAGAAGGTGGTCTAGTGAACAATGGCGCCGAGGTTGCTAGCTTCACCTGGACCTGCACACAGATACAAATAAGTTTGCTCCCAACGGGTACAGAGGAGTTGTCAATACCCCCGGCCTTGCTGTTTACAAAGGATCAACGCAAGAGATAAAAGTGGAACTGAAAGTAAAGACTGAAAGTAAACTAAGGGTGTAAACAATAATGTGAAGATGGACCGGGGTCCTGTGATTTTCACTAGTGATGTCTCTCTCCCAAAAGACGATAAAAGTTCTAGCGAGGTAAAAAAATCACAGTTGGCAATTGACAGAATTATGAAGGCCCCGCAAGGCTAACTATGCCGCAAAGAAAGGAAGGGCTCAAAAGCAATGGGCAGTACGCCAAGGTAAGTAGACCGAAATCCAACTTCATCTACTATGAATCATCCACCTTGAGATATCTATCCAGAACATCTCCCTGGTATTAAGTTGCGAATCCCACCCAAAGTGTAAACTCAAAGCAACAGACAACTGCATTAAAAGAACTTTGCGTAAAGTAAACAATCCTTGTACCCGCGGGTACAAGCACCGTTGTTTTATCCCTGGTGGCAACAACACATCCCCTAGTCTCATGTTTCTGTCACTCAAGCTAGACATCAGGGGGATGAACCCACAATCAAACATAACGCTCCCTCTTGGAGTTGCAACAAACTACTTGGCCAAAGAAAAATATTGCAACGGAGAACATGCAAGAATTTACTCAAGAACAAAATATAAAAGAGATGAACCAAATATATTACTCATCAGAATCTGAACATAGTCTAGCAACAAACTTAGTATAGCAACAATAAAAATTACAATAGTGCCCCGATCATGTGAGGCAGCTCACGAGGTCTCGAAAGTGGAAGCACAAAGAGTGGAGAGGTACATCACATAGCTACTGGTCACGGACCCATGGTCCAAGGGGGACTATTCACGGAACATACGGGAGGCGTCCATGGCTAGGGATGGTCTCCAGGAGGGGGTTCCTCCTCCCGGCAGGGTGCCGGGGCAGCTTCTCCAAGCAGCCCCAATCTTGAAACGGCGGCGGTGACTGTACAGAGGAGAGTTCGCGGAAAAGAGATCGATATTAGGGGTTTCCACCCTGAGGGCTAAATATATGCAGAGGGGGCATCGAGGGGACCCACAGGGCAGCCAGGAGGCCACCTGGCGCGGCCTAGGGTAGGGCCGCGCCAGGGACCCTTCTGGAGTCCCTGTGGTGGCCCCCCTCCGCTGCCATGGTGATTCCGGAAGCTTCCGGGTCGCTGTTATTTTATCTGCTTTTTCCGGATTTTTTGGAGCACTTTTAATGGCCGGAAAACCTGAAATACAAAAATAGCAGAAAACAACAACTGGCAGCTGGGTGCACCGGGTTAATATATTAGTCCAAATATGCTCAAAAGTGTATGAAAGTTCAAGAAAATCATGGCAAAGTCACACAAAACATGCATGGCGCAATCATAAGTTATAGATACGTTTGGGACGTATCAACATCCCCAAGCATAATTCCTGCTCGTCCTTGAGTAGGTAAATGATAACAAGCATAATTTTTGTGGTGACATGCCACACAACCATATAAGGACTTTTAAGTAAAGCAATCAAAGCATGCAATTCAATTCAAGTCTTAACAAACAAGAGTCTATATTAGCATTGAAACAAGCAACAAAAGAACAAAAGGTGCAAGAGCTCTCGCTGTCCGTGACTCGAATGTCTCCAGATGCTGTTTGTGTGCAAGCAGGGGACTGGGAAAAAGAGAGAAAAAAGGTTGTTGAGAACAACTATCTACTAAATTTTCACACTTGGTCTCCTATGGATTCTTATCTTGACTCGTCCCCAGACCACTAGCGTGGTACAAGTCAAACTGATCCACTCCCTTTCGATATTTTGAGCACTCATGCAATGGATGAGCGTGAGCAAGAAATTTGACACCTAAAATGCGAGACAGAAAGAAGGTGGAGGAGGAAGACAATCATAGGCGAGGGAAGGCCATATGATAGATATGATGTGAGGAGTAGGGATTGCCATGCAACGGATGCACATGTGAGCTAAAATCTCTCCAAGGAAACTAGTGGGGGTGCATCTAACTTGCTTGCTCAAGAAGACCTAGAGCTCGTTTGAGGAAGCTCATCATTGGAATATACAAGCCAAGTTCTATAGTGTGAAGGTCCCCACATAGCTATATGCATGATGATGATCTCTATGAAGTACAAGGGATAGAGGATGAAGTACTAGTGTGGATCTCTCAAAAGGAATAGTAGTGTGCCCCCTTCTCTCTTTTTATTTTTCTTTTTCTCTTTTTTTCTATTTTTTGTATTTCTTTTGGTGGCCTGAATGGCTCTTTCTATTTAACTCTCATTTGTCCTCTTTGGGATCTTTTGATTTTGTCCTCTTTGGGATCTTTTCCTCACTTTAGGGGGAACAATCTATATTTTACAAGAATATAGGAGATCTTTCATACTTTGCAAAGGTACTCACATAAAGAAAATATAACTATCATGATGCAAATGTATGCCTCTGCCAGGATAGCAGGATATGCAATGATACTAGCGCGTCATGTAGCAATGATTAGGGCAAGGCCCAACTAGCATGCAAATGTATGACATGAGGATCAACTCATGAGAAGGTGGATGTTGCATGGCAATGTATCTCGGAAAGGCTATGGAAATGCCTTGTAGGTAGGTATGGTGGATGTTTTGAGGAAAGATATAAGAGGCTTATGATGACAGAGCGTATCGTGCCAAGGGTTTGGATGCACCGGCGAAGTATGCGCCAACTCTCGAGGTGAGAAAGGGCAATGCACGGTACCGAAGAGGCTAGAAAAAGTATAGGTGGGTGGAAGTGTCATCTTTTGAATACTCACATTAGTCCGAAGAACTCATGCACTTATTATCGGTAAATCTTAATCTAATCAGGAGGTTCACAAAGAGACAAGTACCCCGAGGAGGAGTGTACGGGGGTTTGTTTATGCTTGCGCATCCTCGACTCATGGTACGTGAGTGTACTCTAATATTCGAACCCTCCAGAGGTTAGTGATCCATCTAGTAGCTAGAGTTCTCAACAGGTGTTTTTGGTTTTCGAAAAACACACGGATTGCCCAAAATACGACATCTATCACTGATAGGCTGGAGCTCTTGACACCCAAACATCGAACATTACTCTAGTCAATACCTCAAAACTATTGCAAGTTACTACTACAAAGAAAATAACAACTTCAACTACCTACTTCTAGTCAAGACACAAAACTCAGTGCAACAGGCAAACTCTCTAACAAGATAAAACATGCAACCTATAGAAAGTTCAACCTAAGACAAAAGAAAAGCTCTAGAAAAACTAACGCACTACAACTAAACAGAGCAGCAGCTAAGAAAAGAAAAAGAACAACTCACAGCTAAAAGAATAAGCATGCAAATCCTATGAGGAGTTCTAGTCCAAGCGAAGCGTGTAACCCTCCCACACAAAAGATTAAGATGGGGTCTAAATTGTTACTACAGCAAAAAAATCAAAAACAAAACTAGAAAAGTAAAGAGCGAGACGCTCCAAGCATAGCACATAACGCATGAAGTGATAAAAATATAGTGCAACGAAAGACGAACTGATAATTGTTGATGAAAAAGGGGATGCAAGGGGGCATCCCCAAGCTTAGACGCTTGAGTCTCCTTGCATATATATTGGGGGTGCACATAGTAATCCCCAAGATTAAGCGTTTGGCACTCCAAGATCTTCGTTCATCATCTTCCATCGCGCACTTGAAAACTCCCTTCATACATAACTTATTGTAGACTGATTAGAGAGGTAAGTGCCCTATTAAAATAATTTTTCCTCTACTGGAAATAAAGATAACTTTGAAGAGCTACTGTTTCTAAAGATTTCCAAAAAGTTTTTGAAAAGAAAAAGAAAGCTTAAGGTTTCCAAACCGAAGAAAAGGCAAAACAGGACAGAATCTGTGAAAACAGACCAGCAGGTAAAAAAGAATTTTTGAGGGGTATTTCTGCAACTCAAATCAAAAAACTCAGAACATACGAAAGTTTCGTAATTGTATAGAGAATGTTGTGTGAAATATTCAGCTCAACAATATGAACTGGTATTTTTCTTTGATATTTCTAGTCACGAGGACAGATTCTGTTTTCTGGACAACATGTCACAACTTTCACTTCCCTTATCGTATGAGGCTATAAAAGACATAAAGCTTGAAAAGTAAAGATGCAATGATGTTGCTACGGTAGTAACAATAATCAAGACCAGTAAAAACAGAAGAAAAACAAAAAGGAAAACCTAAATTCGTATCGGGCTGCCTCCCGAAAGCGCTTCTTTAGAGCCATTAGCTAGGCTTAAAGCAAAAGATCAAGTCTTTTCAAGAAAATAACTAGACCGTGTGACGGACTCAAAAGGCAACTTAATCTTTTTCCTAGGGAAGTGGTCCATCCCATTCTTGATAGGGAATTGGAATTTGATATTCCCCTCTTTCATGTCAATAACAGCACCAACTGTGCGAAGAAAAGGACGTCCCAAAATAATTGGACAAGAGGGCTCACACTCAATGTCCATAATAGTGAAATTAACGGGAACATAATTTTCATTGACAATGATAAGAACATTGTCGATCTTCCCCAAAAGCTTCTTTACGGAAGAATCAACAAGACAAACACCAAAAGAACATGGATCAAAAGGTTTCAATGAAAGCATATCACACGTTCTTTTGGGCATAACAGAGGTACTTGCTCCAACATCACAAAGAGCATAACAAGAGAAGTTATTCAATTTGATTTTTATCATAGGATCCCAACCATCTTCTAGCTTCCTAGGTATGGAGGCTTTTAGTCTAAGCTTCTCCTCCCTAACTTTGATTAGATCATTGGTGATATGCTCTGTGAAGGCAAGATTAAGTGTGCTAGTGTGGGGGTCTCTAGACATCTTGTGTAGGAAACCAATAACTTCAGGTAAAGTGCAGTTGTCAAAGTCTAGGTCGCTACTATCTATCAAGGAGGTAGTGATATCATTTAGTCTCACTTGTTTGAAAGCCTCTATGTTCATAGAGGTTTCTTCATCTATTGTTGAGGTGGTAGCATCACCATTGATAGGTCTAGTGAGACTAGGGGTGTTATGGGTGCTAACTGTTTGGACATCCTCAACTACTTTGATAGTAGCTACTGTGTGGTAGGTAGGAAGGATCTTAACTCTCTTTTCTTCCTTGGGAATGACTTCTGGTTTGGCTGCCATCTGGTTTATCAAGGTAGATTGGGTGTGAGACATGTTTGAAACATAGGTCTCAATGGCATTATTGTTGAAGTTGTTTCTAGAGATAAAGTTCACATCTACTTGCTCTTGAGCAACCAAGGAATTTAAAGGAACATCCTGAGGATCAATAGGAGCTTGCTTGTTAAGTAGAGACATGATAAGGTCAACCTTTTCATTTAGAGAGGAGATCTCCTCGACAGAATTTACCTTCTTACCAGTTGGAGATCGTTCGGTGTGCCACTGAGAGTAGTTAAGCATCATCTCATCAAGTAGCTTTGTGGCAGCACCAAGTGTGGTTGACTTAAAAGTTCCTCCCGCGGCCGAATCTAACAGGTTCCGCCTGCATAAAAAGTCTGGATAATGGTCCGGAACCATCATTGCTCGAGCTCTCCTAGTAAGGGTCCAAATGATTCCCTCCTGCATCAAACGCATGAACGGTGAGAGTCTCTTCACCATCAAAGCGACAACAGAGACAGTCACCCTCACGCAGATTCAGACGACAAGAAAAGAGCCTCCAACCAGACTCCAAGAAAATCAAAGAAGAAATGTCAACTTGGAGCCCCACCCACAAAGGAGATCAAGAGCACCCTTGAAGCTGAAGCCAAAGGCCTCTCAAGTTGAGATCGAAAACAATGGGAGCAAACGAAAATGGAAGAGGAATCCGATTAGCCATCCGGCTAAGAATACACAGAAGAAAATCATAGTGCAATGCACTGTGGGCACCCCGGACTATATGCCCGAAGTGACCAGCTGTGTATACGATCATGCTCCCATGATCAGATCGCATGACACACAACTCGACATGGATATCATAGTCTCAATGTTCAAACAAATACCGAATACAAGTCATACAAATATCATAGTCTTACACGACCTCAGCGGGCTCGAATAGCAGCGGAATAAGCGAAAGCATCAAAGGTAGCGGCGGGACAATCCACCGGGTAGATCAGAGCATAGCACGTCCTAGTAATCTCCAGTATCATCATCGTAGTATACCTGCTCCTCCAAGCCTGGCCGATGGAATAACCAGGGACAAAGCCGTGAGTACATACAAAGTACTCGTAAATCACCTAAAGAAAGAAACAAAGTTTTTCATACGAAAAATAATGGGATGGCTATATGGTGGAATTTTTCATAGGGATTTCCTATCTACTCAAGATTATTATTAAGTTGGGATGGCAATTTTCTTAACCCATTTTAATCACTACCAACTTTTAAATTTCTTTTATTTCGACAACCAAGTTCATGGCGATAACCTACTGGCCATAGGCTAATTTTATATTAAACTAACAATTTTAATACTACTAACATTATTTACATGGGAAATAAACTAGCAATAGAATAACAAGAAAAAGGGGAACAAATTTATCTAAGCTAAATAACATTCTACACATACAGAAAAGTCAAGAATAATCGCAGGAATATAAACATGTCAACATTACATTTTTAGGGTTAACAGAGAATTAATTAAAACTACTCCTAGATTCTTAAAAGCACAATAAACTAATTAAAAATAAAGCAATTATTTTGGTACTACACAAAAAATATTCTAAACATGCAGAAATATAGATCTTAATTTTATGTACACAACAATATTTATTTCACTGGATTTGGAGTTGTAATTATTTTTCTAGAATTAAAATGGTGTTGCTGATATATATATATAAGAAAATTGCAGGCCGGCCCGGCTAATTGGCGCCTACGGCCGCTTTTTTATTCGGGCCGAGCCCAGCACATTGCGTTTTTTAACCCGAAGCGGTACGGGGGCCTCCTGGCCGTCGGATCAGGGCCCGATCGAACGGCCAGGGGGTTGTCTTCCCCACGGGTCGATCCAAACAGAACGGGCCTTGGCCATGGCGCACAGGGAGGTTGGGCTCACCGGGGGGGGGGGGGCGTCGTTCCGGTGGCTTAGGGCGGCGCAGATGGGCGGCGGAGGTGCGGCTCGGGGAGGGCAACCCGTTTTTGGGGTCACGGGCGGCAGGGGACGTCGTGTCGAAGGGGGGCTCGGGTAGACGAACGATGGACGGCGGTGGCTTCTCCTGCCCCTTGTGGGCGGCTCCTTGTCCCCGGAGAGGAGAGGGGCGCGGCTCGCCGGCCTCACCCCTCCTTCCTTCCTTCCTTTCCTTTCCTCCTTGCTTCCCCTCTTCTTCCCTTCTTTTCTTCTGTTCGTGGCGAGGTGAAGTGGAGTGGGGCTGTGGGGTGGGCACTGGGTGCTTGAGCGGGGTGGAGTGAGGAGAGGAGAGGGCTGGGTGCTCCCCTTTTATAGCGTGAGGAGAGGGGGTGCGGGAGCGGGGGCGTACGTGCTTCGGCGATTCATGGCCTCGGCCACGGTTGGCCGAGCGAGGTGGTGGAAGGGCTGACGTCCGTGGGGTGGCATCAGCAGCAGGTCCCCCAAGTGACGTCACAGGCGAGGAGAGGGGATGGCTCATGGGCTAGGGTCGTAAGGGGGATGAGAGAGAGAGAAGGGGCGCACGATAGAGCTAGGAGAGATGGGATGCGGCCTAGTAGGCTAGGTTTCCTATTTTTTTAACTAGTTTTGCAAAAGTTAAACCTCGGATTTGGTTTAAATTTGAAACAAAATTTCAAGTTCAACCAACCTAAATGCGTTCAAAACTCCAGTTATTATCCTAATTTTATTTAGGATTTTTAAGAAATTTTTAATTGGGTTAATAATATTATTACTATTGTATTAATAGCAAACAATTAATTAGAAGTTTTGAATTTTTTTTATTAAATACTTCCTGCTATAGAGGTATTTTTAGTTATTTAAATAATGAATTTCCATATATACAAATATTTATTTGGGAGCCATTTTATTGACACCAATTATTATGGGTGACTAAATGTGGTTGTTTGAAAATTGGTGTTGTGAGTTTATACTACTACTTAGGTTGATTTTTCCTTTTTAGCCAAGGAAAGATAACAACATAAGGTAAAGCATTATCAAGCATGAAAAGACAGGGCATAGCAATAAAAAAAAGCAATGTTTTTGTTTACCCTAAAATTTAGCATAAAAGTTGGTGTGTGACAGACCTTCCCCCCTTAAAAGAATCTCGTCCCCGAGATTAACAATCTAGTGAAGAGATGCGGAAACTCGCGCTTGAGGTAGTCCTCCCATTCCCAGGTGGCCTCTTCCTCTGTGTGGTTTGTCCACTGGACCTTGTGGAACTTGATCGCGTGCTTACGGATGACTCGGGTGGCTTCTTCTAGGATACGAAGGGGTTTCTCGGGTGGCTTCTGGTTGATTTCCACCGCGTGGTGATCGATGTTCCTAAAAACATCGGAATTGTCCGGCACCTCCAAACACTTCCGGAGCTGCGAGACGTGGAAGACATTGTGCACATCGGATAGCTCTGCTGGCAGTCTCAACTTATAGGCAACTTGGCCTCGTTTGGATATCACCTCAAATGGTCGAATGTAACGAGGTGCTAGCTTTCCCTTCACATGGAATCGCTGCATTCCATTCAGTGGGGTGACTCGGAGATACACAAAATTTCCAACTGAAAAAGTCACCTCTCGACGCTTGGGGTTGGCATAACTCTTCTGTCGAGATCGAGCGGTCTTGAGACGCTCACGAATCAACTGGACCTGCTCTTCTACCTCCTTCAGAACATCGGGTCCGAAATTTTTCCCTTCTCTGGTCTAAGACCAGTTTAGGGGCGTGCGACACTTTCATCCATAAAGGGCTTCAAACGGAGCCATCTTCAAAATCGACTGGTAGCTGTTGTTGTAGGAGAGAATTCTGCATAGGGAAAACAGTCCTCCCACTTGGAACCATATGCTAGAGCACATGCACGGAGCATATCCTCCAGTATCTGGTTCACTCGCTTAGTCTGGCCTCCAGTTTGCGGGTGATAGGCTATGCTGAATGTGAGCTTGGTGCCTAGTGCCTCCTGGACTTGCTTCAAGAAACTCGAGGTAAACTGGGTACTTCGGTCAGACACAATCTCCTTCGGAACTCCGTGCAGGCATACGATCCTTGACATGTACAAGTCTGCCAGCTGGTCTCCTCGATAGGTGGTTCGCATGGGAATGAAGTGCGCCACCTTGGTGAGTCGGTCGACAATGACCCAGTTAGAGTCATGACCATTGCTCGACCTTGGTAGACCTATGATGAAGTCCATGCCTATTTGTTCCCACTTCCATTCAGGAACTCAGAGCGGTTGCAACAATCCTGCAGGTCTTTGGTGCTCTGCTTTTACTCTCTGGCAAATGTCACACTTGGGGACATACAAGGAAATTTCACGCTTCATACCGTGCCACCAGAACAGGTCTTTTAGGTCATGATACATCTTAGTCCCTCCAGGGTGGATGGAGTAAGGTGTATCGTGAGCTTCCTTCAGGATACTGAGCTTCAACTCCTCTACATCGGGCACACACAATTGTCCATCGAAATAAATAACTCCTTCATCATCTGCCGAGAACTTTGGGGCCTTGCCAAGGGGCATCTTCTTCTTGATTCCCTCGATACTATCATGTCCCTTCTTTGCCTCCTTCATCTGTTCAAATAGAGTTGGAGTCAGCTCGAGGTGAGCAAGATACCCGGTGTAACAAGCTCCAAACCCAGCTTCTCAAACTCCTCATGCAGAGCTAGCTGTGTCTCTCTGATCATTGCATTAAGTGTGCAGGGCTTGTGGCTGAGGGCATCTGCTACCACATTGGCCTTGCCGGGGTTGTAGTGGATTTTGAGGTCGTAGTCTTTGATCAGCTCGATCCATCTCCTCTTCCTCATGTTCAACTCCTTCAGCGAGAAAATTTACTTCATGCTCTTATGGTCTGTGTAGATGTCACAACGGTGACCCATCAGGTAATGCCTCCATCTCTTGAGAGGAAGCACAACAGCGGCTAGCTCCAAGTCGTGTGTGGGGTAGTTCAACTCGTGTGGCTTCAACTGTCGTGAAAGGTACTCAATCACCTTGCCCACTTGCATCAGAACACAATCCAAACCAACCTTCAATGCATCGCAATACACATCAAGCCCTTGGCCAGGTCAGGCATAGTCAAAACTGGGGCAGATACCAATCTCCTCTTCAACTCCTGGAAACTGGCTTCACACTTCTCTGTCCACACAAACTTCTGGTCCTTCTTTAGCAGTTGGGTCATGGGTCAGCCAATGCTAGAGAAGCCTTCCAAAAACTTGCGGTAGTATCCCGCTAGTCTGAGGAATCCTCTAACTTCAGTCTGCGTGGTCGGAGCTGTCTAGTCTATGATGGACTGAATCTTGGCTGGGTCGACAGATATCCCTCCTTCTGACAATACATGTCCCAAAAACCCGACTTCCTTGAGCTAGAATTCGCACTTGCTGACGTTGGCGTACAGCTGGTTCTCTCGGAAAGTCTCGAGGACTAAGCGCAGATGCTCGGCATGCTCTTCTTCGGTCTTGGAATATATCAGCATATCGTCAGTGAACAACACCACAAACTTGTCGAGGTTCTTCATGAAGATCTTCTTCATGATGTTCATGAAATAGGCCGGGGAATTGATCAGTCCGAAGGACATCACAGTGTACTCGAACAAACCATAGCGGGTCGTGAAAGTTGTCTTGGGAATGTACGACTCGCGGACCTTCAGCTGGTGATATCCGGTCCTTAGATCGATCTTGGAGAAGACTCGGGCTCTGTTCAACTGGTCGAACAGATCCTCGATCTTAGGGAGCGGATACTTGTTCTTGATGGTCACCTCATTCAGCTTACGGTAGTCCACACACATGCGTATGGTGTCGTCTCTCTTGTCTACAAAGAGAACTGGCGAACCCGAGGGTGAAGCACTGGGTCGAATCAGTCCCTTCTTGAGCATGTCATTCAGCTGCTTCTTCAATTCAACCAGCTCTTCGGCATTCATCCGGTACGGTCTCTGTGCAATTGGGGTTGTGCCAGGCACTAACTCGATGATGAACTCGATATCCCGATCAGGCGGCATACCGGGTACCTCCTCTAGAAAGACATCCGGGAATTCACATACGACCTTCACCTCCTCAAGTGATGGCACAGAGACACTCTGCAGAAGGCTCGGGTAGTGTCTTCCTTGTCGCTGTACTCTTTCTGAAATCCATCGGCACTCGTGAGGTTGACTATCCTCTCTGCGCAATCTATTCGGCCTTGGTATCTGGACAACCAATACATACGAAGTACCACATCTATACATTCTGTCCCTAAAACGATCAGGTCAGCTGGGAACTCGACTCCATGAATCGCTATGGGAACTCCGGAACAAGCTAAACTGGCTCGGGATTTGGATCCGTGTATCTGGACTATCATGGGCCTCCTCATTTCACTAGGTGACAACTTACTTCTATCCACAAATGTATTTGTAACAAACGAGTGTGATGCACCAGAATCAAACAATACTTGGCAGGTACTAAATTAACTGGAAACGTACCCAAGATAACGTCTGCTGCCTCCAGGGCTTCCTCAGCTTGCACAAGGTTCAGACGTCCCCTGGCGGCGTTAGGCGCACCACACTGGGCATTGTTGCGGCCGGGGTTCCCTCTGGCTGGTGTTGGAGCATTGGGGCGTGGAGCAGCATTCGCCTTATTGGTGCAGGTAATGGCATAGTGACCCTTCTTGCCACACTTGAAGCGGTTCACTTCTGATGCAGGGTCGCAGGGAACTCCGCCTGCTAGGCACGGAACTCTAACAGGGCGAGCAGGAGCACTGGGGCGTGGCGCTGGGTAAGGGCTCCTCTGAGGCTGGGGTGCTCGCCTTGGCGGCTGTGTCGGACGCAGTCGGGGGTTGCTGGATCCACCCTGCTGCATCATGCAGCGCTTGCGGTTCTTAGAGGCCATCTTGAGCTTGCCCTCCATCATGATAGCAGCATCGGCAAGAAACTCAAGATCGGGGAACTGCATGGCCACCAGGACAACCTGCAGCTCATCGTGCAGTCCATCCAGGAAACAGTCCTTCCACTTCTCCTCGGTGTCCACCTCCTCTGGGGCATACCTCGACAGCTGAGTGAAAGATATCCAACACAGTCATACCCCCTTGCTTGAGGTGGCGGAACTCGTCCTTCATCCTCCTGATTAGTGTGGTCGGGATGTGCGCCTTCTTGAACTTCTCGGAGAACTCAGCCCAGGTGAGGACTTGCCCTTCAGGAAGACCGGCACACACTCCTTCCCACCAGCTCCTTGCGGTGCCGGTGAGATAGTGGGTGGCATACAGGACCTTCTCGTTGTTTCCAACAGCGGCGACAGCGAGATTGTTCTCCATGGTGCGGAGCCAATCCTCAGCATCCAGAGGCTCCTTCGTCTGCGAGAACACGGGCGGGTTGGTGTTCTGGAAATCTCGGAGTCGAGACCTGGTGTCACAACCCCAAGTTAGGAATGTGCTAGGGTAAGCTTAAGCCTTTGCATCATGTTAAAAAAATTTCAAAAAGATATCAAATTGGAGAGAGAACACCCCCCAGATGAATTAATTCAAAAGGCCAGATAAAAAGTTTCTCCAAAAATTCATTTTGCATTTTTGAAAAGTCTTGTAAATGAGTGTGATCACATATTAAGTGATGTGGGACCCACCCCATGCTCATAGATTTTTCAAATATTCAAACAGGAGCATGGAATTAAATTTAAACCCCCATTTGAATTAAACTTCAAATGATTTGATTTTTAAAAAGTGCCAAACTTTATAAGTGGCTAGTCTAATATAAGATGAGGCCATATAAAAAGTTTCAACACTTTAAAAAATGCCTAGCTATTTATTTGCTAAGCTAAACAAAATTGCAGAAAAGAAAACAGAAGAAAAGAAAAAAAGAAACTTACCTGGGCAAAGGGGCCCAACTTTTCGCCCCGCAGCCCAACCAACCTGGCCCAGCCCACCCCTCCTTGGCGTCTTCCTCCCCGCCAGCCGAAGCAGCTCGCTGTCGAGCATGCCACGGCCGGCGACCGCCACGACGACGCCCTCGGTGTTCCAGGTGTCTCCAAGCCTCCTCTTCTCGCCACGGAAACCAGGAGAGACTGCCGCGTCACTTCCCCCTCCTCTTGAACGCTCTCCTGCCCCCGACACGGTTCCCCCAAATCGGCAGAACGCCGCCGGAGTTCATCGCCGTGAGAAGACGCAGCCACCGTCGACGAGAAGGCCAGCCACCATGTCCATCGTGCGCAGCGTCGCCGTTTACCCCGATCTGGAGAAGATGGCGTCCTAATCGAGCCCCAGGACGACGCACGCTTCACCGAGAGCTCGCCGGACCCACAAGTCGCCGTCGTCGATTACTCTGGCCACAGACCCTCTCCGACCACGCCACTGCCTCCGTTGAACTCACGGTGAGCTCATGGTTCACCCGAGCCTTTCCTTCGTCTCCCTCCTCCTCTCTAGCAAAATCCGCCATTGGAGCCGGAGCTTCTCGCCGCCGGGATCCATGGCGACGCCCACCTGTAACGAAATCGAGCTCACCTCATTGTCAGTCGTCTTCGCCACGCTCCACTGCGTCGATTTATCCCTTTGGTGCTTCAAGTGGAGCTCCACATCAAGCTTTGCCTCGAGCCCGAGCCACGGCCGCCGCTAGGGCTTGACGCCGGCATCGCTACGGTGAGTTCCACCCCCCCTCGATGGCTCCATGCGATGCGGCTCGGTCCCAGCTCGCGTTTGGTGTCACCAGCGCGTCAAATGCGTGCCCAGAGCGCGTTCCCGTGCACTCCAGCGTGCTCTGGTTCGCCGGAGCCTCCTCGCCGGCAGCGCTGACGTGGCCGCCATTAGATTAGGTGCTAATGAACCCCTGGTGAGACTGACCCGTGGGCCCAAGGCCACTACCTAACCCCCCTTGTTAGTTTAACTAACCGGGTTAATTAACCCCCCCACTGACACCCCGGCCCCACTGTTCAGCCCCCTGCTGACGCCATGCTGGCGCAGTGCTGACACAGTAAAAAATTTAAATCAATTTTTTTTAATTCCAGAGAATTCCAGAAAATAGCTTAAACTTCAATAAATCATAACTAATTCATTTTAACTCCAAATTGGACAAATAATATGTCTAAAATTATCAGAAAAATACAAGGATTCTGAATATGCAACTTGTTTCTATGTTTGACCATTGTAAAATGGGTGAACAGTAGCAAACATGCATATGGATCCTTTTCAAATTCAAATTTGGAGTGAATTTGCAAATGATTTTGCAACACACTTCTTTTAAATGGTTTCATCCACACATCAGAGACATTGTTCCAACTATACAACATCACTTCATGATCAACCTTTTCAAATGAACTTTCATGCATTCAAATGCATTTGAAATTCATCGATAAATCAAATGGATTTTGAATTTGCGTTTCAAATGCAATATACTCCTTTTAAATGGAATGCTCAACACATCAGTACCATGAACATCACTATTACAATCTTATTCATGTGATCCTATGATTGTCATGTTGCTGATAGACGTGCAACCAGAATCGGAGGCCACCCCCTTCGTTGAAGACACCGTTGTCGAAACCTCGTCAGCAAGGCAAGCAAACCCCCATTGATCATGCCTATAAAATCCCACTTCCCTCTCAATCTCGCTTATGCATGTTTAGGAGATCACCTTGTATCGATTCTACCGCATAGTTGAACCCATATCCTTTGCATGACCTATCATCTTGTCACAGTAGTAAGCAAACCACAATCCTAGCAGATGTAGGAGTTGGTTGATATCATGTAACCCCTGCAACTGTTACTGCTTATTGCATGCTTAGTGGTACAATGAGGTTGCTATTGATGTGAGTCGGGATGATAGTGAACATGGTGTTGATGAAAGTGAAACTGTGTTGGTGAATCCACCCTAATACAAGGTGAACGATGAGAGGCTGTGTAGGAGTACACAGTGGGTTGTCTCGTTCAACACCGCCTTAAGTCCGAGTTCTTGTGTGGTGATCCAAGAAGAAGAGTACAACCACACATTGGGCTCACTGACCCCTCTCATCCTAGTACCTCACCACGTTCGAACCCCAGAAGTCGCAGTAGTTCGGAGTTCTGGTAAGGCTGTCGCACGGTCTGCGAATTGGATGAACGGCTTTTCAAGACCGGCTTGGGACCCTGCACACATCATTTGAGGGTGTACTAGAACCTCGACCAGAGTTCCATACGGATCCCCCTCAGATAGGCGACTCTCTCGACTAGAACGGAGCTGTGGGCGAAGTGTTGTGGTGGCATCCTCGCTGTCACCTCTTGAACGGTGACACGCAAAAGGCGGAAACTGATGACACGTGTGTGTAGCAGTACAACCCTGCAGGGTTAATAAACTATTCGAATAGCCGCGTCCGCGGTAAGGGACTACTTGGAGAGCTGTGCTCGATTATTAGACAACTTGAACCGGATACTCCTAAAACACACCAAGATATGTGTGAGTGCTATGGCGTGATTTCTCGTGGGGAAGTCGAGGAAGGCACCATAGTGGTGTAATTAGTTGGAGAAAGTAGTGGACTCGTGTACGCTTCTTACCTCAAGTCTGGTACTCGTAGTTCAGGATTACCCAAGTCAAAGTTGGCACTTCTGCAAGTGAAACCCCACCTCCCTTTACCTTGATACATGTGCATGAGTGGTGTAATTGGTTTCACTTGCAGAAGTGCCGCCTTTGACTTGGCTAGTCCTGAACTACGATTACCAGACTTGAGGTAAGAAGCGTACACGAGTCCACTACATCTCTTCAACCAATTACACCACTATGGTTACTTCCTCGACTTCCCCACGAGAAGCACACAATAGCACTCACGCTTATCTTGGTGTGTTTTAGAAGTATCCAGTTCAAGTTGTCCAATAATCGAGCACAGCTCTCCAAGTAGTCCCTTACCGCGGACGCGGCTATTCGAATAGTTTTGTTAACCCTGCAGGCGTGTACTGCTACACACATGAAACTATCAGTTACCGCCTTTGTACTCAACACCGTTCAAGAGGTGCCGGCGAGGATAATTCCCACAACTTATTAATAGAGATGTATACATTGTAGAGAATTGCAATGATACCTGCTGTTCATACTAGACATGTGTTCTGCGTGTATGTTTATAACATGCATGTCTTAGTATGGGTTTTCGAGATCTTAGTTGTGATCTTTCTGGCGGTCTTTTATACACCAAGTGGCTCTTAGATGTGCGCAGCTTGGGGCATCGCGATGCGATTGTTCGACACTCTGTCTCGTGCACACTTTGAAGTATGATCGAGCCCGCCTTAGACCCCGACTAAGTGATCGGGCTGGAGTAAGTCTATGTAAGAGTTATGAGATAGTCGATAGTATGGTTGAGCCCGCCTTAGACCCCAACTTGCATACGCTAACCCTGGTTCCCGACAGACTTGGTATCAGAGCAGGACTGACTGTAGGATTATCAGCCTTGGCCGAAGTCAAGTCTAGCCTTCTATAGTTATATAGTTACTCTGGGTATATAAGGGAACAACTTAAGGCTTCTTTTTCTCCTTACCCTCATCGATCTGAGTTCTAAGTCACCCTTACCTTTTCTACGGGAAGATAGGACTAGGCTCATCTATGTCTTACTAGAACATCTCGTTGATTGCCTCCTCGTAGCCGTAGGATGGTTGTGGTTGTCCAGAGTCTCCGTGTTTGAGTTCCTTGAAGAAGTTCTGTCCAATTTCGTCGAGGTTGTTTCATTTTCCATCCCGGTGTAGCCGTTATGCTGCCGGATTTGTTCCGTGTTTCTTTGAATCATTGCCTTCGCATTTTATCCTTTCCGCCTAATCATATCCTTTTATCCTTGTCTCCATCGTAAAACCTGTTCTGATTGTTGATTCTTATCACACAGGATGTCAGCTGGAACTCGTAGTGCTGTTCGTCGGAATCGAGACCGTGTTTGGAATCGAAATGATGATGAACCTCTACCACCGCCTTCTGCGGCGGAAATCATGATGGAAGCTGAGAAGAATCGATGTGATCAAACACGCCTTCTGGAGCTCATCGAGCAGAATACCGCTCGTCAGCGTAATGTGGTTGTGAGCATTCAGGACTTCATCCTCCTCAAGCCACCGGTATTCCGATGTTCTTCTGAGCCCTTGAAGCTGATGATTGGCTCTGTTCCATCAAGCGTAAGATTGATACTGCACATGTTGCTCCCGATGACCGAGTTATTTTCGCGGTATACTTCCTGGAAGGTGCTGCTCTTCAATGGTGGGAGAACTATGTTGCTATGCAGCCATATGGTCACGTAGTGACTTGGCAAGAGTTCTGTGTTGCCTTTCGAGGGTAGCACATTCTCGATGAGTTGATGGAGCGCAAGAAGGAAGAGTTCTGCAATCTAACTCAAGGAGAGATGTCCATTCATGAGTATGTGAGGGAGCTCAACCGTCTTGCTCGTTATGCCCAAGATGAGATCACCACCGATGCCAGAAAGCAGGCAAGGTTCCGTAAGGGACTTAGCCCCATCCTTCGTCATGATCTCAACCTCCTTGAGTTTGCCACCTTTGAGGATTTAGTCAACAGATCCTTCAGAGCTGAGCATGGCAATGAAGTTTTTGAGAAGTCTCGCAAGCATGCTCTTGAACTTGCCCCTTCTTCCAGTTCACGCCCTCAGAAGCGCATAATCTGGATTCCTAACAGTTTGATCCACCAAAACAACCCACCGAGGACATCCCTTGTACCGCCTCGTCCACCAGCTCCACCAAACAACCCATCTCCCCGCACTATCTCTGGACCCTGCTTCAAATGTGTCCAGCCTGTTCAATATTCTTGTGAGTGCCCCGTCAATCAAAATGCTCCACCCCATGCCAAAAGAAACCCCACTGTTCGTGCCAAACCACCTCCGAAGGTTCCCACCGCTAAGCCTTCCACTTCTGCAAGTTTTGGACGTGTGAACCAAATCTCAGCTGAGGAAACTGATGGTACTTCTGACATCATTCTTGGTACGCTCCGAGTCAATTTTGTTCCCACTTCTGTTCTTTTCGACCCAGGAGCATCTCACTCATTCATGTCGGAGAGTTATGCACTTCAACATGAGATATCCTTTGATGAAATGTTCACCCCTATGATCATTCAAACTCCTGGTTCCAAATGGCAAACTAATAGAGTAAGCCATGGTAATCAAATTTCAATTGAGGGTTTAGTATTCCTTGCTTCACTCATAGCCCTCAAGTCTTCAGACATTGATGTCATCCTTGGTATGGATTGGTTATCAAGACAACATGCTTTTCTTGATTGTAAAGCCAAGTTAGTTAGACTTACACACCCTTCAGGCCAGACAATAGATTACTCCTCACCAAGAACAATAACCCAGGTGCATTCTTTGAATGTGCTTCCCCTTCCCGACCTTGAAGATGTTCCGGTGGTTCGTGACTTCCCGGATGTCTTTCCTGAAGAGCTGCCGGGAATGCCACCCAACAGATGTGTAGAGTTCATAGTGGATCTTGCCTCAGGAACCGCACCAATTTCCAGACGCCCATACAAAATGGCCCCACGTGAGTTAGCTGAGCTTAAAACCCAACTGGAAGCTTTGTTGGAAAAAGGCTTCATCCACCCTAGCTCATCGCTATGGGGTTGCCCAGTTCTGTTCGTAACGAAGAAAATGGAACAGAAAGGATGTGTGTATACTATCGCCCGCTAAATCTAGCGACGATAAAGAACAAGTACCCACTACCCAGGATCAATGATCTTTATGATCAACTTGCTGGATCCTCTGTCTTCTCCAAGATGGATTTGAGATTAGGTTATCATCAAATCAAAATCCGAAACGAGGACATTCCCAAAACGGCTTTTACTACTCGTTATGGTCTTTACGATTACACCGTCATGTCCTTTGGTTTAACCAATGCCCCGGCCATTTTCTCACGCATGATGAATTCGATCTTCATGGAGTACCTAGATAAGTTTGTTGTAGTTTATGTTGATGACAATCTCATCTACTCGAAGAACGAAGAAGAACATGCCGAAAACCTAAGGCTGGTATTGATTAAACTTAGAGAGCATCGCCTGTATGCTAAATTCTCCAAGTGCGAATTTTGGCTACCAGAAGTGACCTACTTAGGCCACGTGATTTCTGCAAAAGGAATTGATGTGAATCCCGAGAGAGTTCAGGCAGTCCTTGACTGGACTCCACCTGAATCGCTTAAGCAAGTTAGGAGTTGTCTTGGCTTAGCAAGCTATTTCCTTCGCTTCGTCGAGAACTTTTCTAAAGTTGCAAAGCCTCTAACTGAACTCCTCAAGAAAGATAAGAAATTCCAATGGACACCCAAGTGCGAGGAAAGCTTTCAAGAGCTAAAAAGAAGATTCACTTCTGCACCCGTATTTGCACCTCCAGACACCAAAAAGGATTTCGAGATATTTTGTGACGCCTCGCGGCAAGGGTTAGGATGCATACTTATGCAAGATAGACATGTGGTAGCTGATGCTTCACGCCAGTTGCGGCCACATGAAGAGAACTATCCTACCCATGACCTTGAACTCGCTGCGGTAGTTCATGCCCTGACAACTTGGCGACATTACCTCCTTGGTAATCGTTGTGAGATCTATTCCGACCACCAAAGCCTCAAATACATTTTCACCCAGCCAGATCTTAATCTCAGGCAAAGACGCCGGATTGAGTTGATAAAAGATTACTACGTAGGAATTTCTTATACCCCAGGCAAGGCCAATGTCATGGCTGCTGCACTAAGTCGTAAGTCGTATTGTAACAACCTCATGTTACAACAATATCAACCACTTCTTCATGAGGAATTTCGAAAGCTCAGCCTCGAAATTGTTCCTCGTGGATGTCTTTTCAACTTGGTGGCGAAACCAAACCTTGAGGATCAAATCATAGTTGCCCAAAGACGTGCACGAGGTGTACGCCGGATCAAGGAGAACATTGCTAGCGGAGTTGATAAATGTTTCTCCACGGATAGTAAAGGAACGGTATTCTTTGAAAATCGTTTGGTAGTACCTAAGAATAGGGAACTAAGGCAACTCATCCTCAAAGAAGCCCATGACACACCCCTCTCAATTCATCCCGGTAGCACAAAAATGTACCGATATCTACGCCATAGATTTTGGTGGACTAGGATGAAGAGAGACATTGCTCGATTTGTTGCCGAATGTGATGTTTGTCGTTGCATTAAGGCAGAACATCAAAGACCTGCTGGTACACTTCAACCTTTACCTATTCCAGAGTGGAAATGGGACAAAGTCGGTATGGACTTCATCACCGGCTTTCCAAAAACCCAGAAAGGAAATGATGCCATCTTCGTTGTCATAGATAGGCTTTCCAAAGTTGCTCACTTCCTGCCCGTTCGCGAGTCTATAACTGCTAGCCAGTTATCGGACTTGTATGTCTCTAGAATTGTGTCTCTTCACGGTGTTCCTTTGGAAATCAATTCTGATCGTGGTAGCCTTTTCACCTCTAGATTTTGGGGAAGCTTCCAACATGCTTTGGGAACTCATCTCTCCTTTAGTACAACTTTCCATCCTCAGTCTAGCGGTCAAGTCGAAAGGGTTAACCAAATTCTTGAAGACATGCTCAGAGCTTGTGTTATCTCATTCGGAAAGAATTGGGAGAAGTCTCTTCCATTCGCCGAATTTTCTTATAACAATAGTTTTCAATCTAGTCTAAACATGTCTCCTTTTGAACTCCTTTATGGACGACGATGTCGAACACCCCTTAACTGGTCAGAAACCAGTGAAAGATAATTCTTTGGACCGAACATGATCATGGAAGCAGAAGAGCAAGTTTGCATTGTTCGTGATCAATTGAAAGCCGCCCATTCTCGCCAGAAAAGCTACTATGATCGTCATCATAGGCAAGAAAGCTACAATCTGGATGAGCTACAATCTGGATGAGAAGGCTTACCTTCGGGTTACTCCTTTGAAGGGAACCCAAAGATTCGGTATGAAAGGCAAATTGGCCCCACGTTACATCGGACCTTTGCGCATTCTTGCTAAAGGTGGAGAAGTTTCCTACCAACTTGAAATACCCCCGCACATTTCCCGAGTACATGATGTATTCCATGTGTCACAACTCAGGTGTTGCTTCAAGGACCCCATCCGCGAAGTCGACCATGAAACGCTTGATCTACAAAATGACCTTTCTTATCGAGAATGCCCTGTTCGTATTCTTGATTCAGCAGAGCGTGTCACTCGCCGAAAGAAAATCAAGTTTCTGAAAGTTTAGTGGTCACACCACTCTGAGAAAGAAGCCACGCGGGAAAGAGAAGACCGTCTCCGTGTCGAGTACCCCTCCGTCCTCCCGCAGACTTCTGAATCTCGGGACGAGATTCTTTTGAGTGGGGGCGAGTTGTCACAACCCCAAGTTAGGTATGTGCTAGGGTAAGCTTAAGCCTTTGCATCATGTTAAAAAAATTTCAAAAAGAAATCAAAATGGGAGAGAGAACACCCCCAGATGAATTAATTCAAAAGGCCAGATAAAAAGTTTCTCCAAAAATTCCATTTGAATTTTTGAAAAGTCTTATAAATGAGTGTGATCACATATCAAGTGATGTGGGACCCACCCCATGCTCATAGATTTTTCAAATATTCAAACAGGAGCATGGAATTAAATTTAAACCCCCATTTGAATTAAACTTCAAGTGATTTGATTTTTAAAAAGTGCCAACCTTTATAAGTGGCTAGTCTAATATAAGATGAGGACATATAAAAAGTTTCAATACTTTTAAAAATGCCTAGCTATTTATTTTCCAAGCTAAACAAAATTGCAGAAAAGAAAAACAGAAGAAAAGAAAAAAAGAAACTTACCTCGGCAAAGGGGCCCAACTTGTCGCCCCGCAGCCCAGCCAGCCTGGCCCAGCCCACCCCTCCTTGGCGTCTTCCTCCCCGCCAGCCGAAGCAGCTCGCTGTCGAGCATGCCACGGCCGGCGACCGCCACGACGACGCCCTCGGTGTTCCAGGCGTCTCCAAGCCTCCTCTTCTCGCCACGGAGACCAGGAAAGACTACCGCGTCACTTCCCCCTCCTCTCGAACGCTCTCCTGCCCCCGACACGGTTCCCCCAAATCGGCAGAACGCCGTCAGAGTTCATCGCCGTGAGAAGACGCAGCCAGCGTCGACAAGAAGGCCAGCCACCATGTCCATCATGCGCAGCGTCGCCGTTTACCCCGATCTGGAGAAGATGGCGTCCTAATCGAGCCCCAGGACGACGCACGCTTCACCGAGAGCTCGCCGGACCCGCAAGTTGCCGTCGTCGATTACTCCGGCCACAGACCCTCTCCGACCACGCCACTACCTCCGTTGAACTCACGGTGAGCTCATGGTTCACCCGAGCCTTTCCTTCGTCTCCCTCCTCCTCTCTAGCAAAATCCGCCATGGGAGCCGGAGCTTCTCGCCACCGGGATCCATGGCGACGCCCACCTTTAACGAAATCGAGCTCACCTCCTTCTCAGTGGTCTTCGCCACGCTCCACTGCGTCCATTTATCCCTTTGCTGATTCAAGGGGAGCTCCACATCAAGCTTTGGCTCCAGCCCGAGCCACGGCCGCCGCTAGGGCTTGACGCCGACGTCGCTCCGGTGAGTTCCAGCCCCCCTGGATGTGTTGGTGAATCCACCCTAATACAAGGTGAACGATGAGAGGCTGTGTAGGAGTACACAGTGGGTTGTGTCGTTGAACACCGCCTTAAGTCCGAGTTCTTATGTGGTGATCCAAGAAGAAGAGTACAACCACACATTGGGCTCACTGACCCCTCTCATCCTAGTACCTCACCCCGTTCGAACCCCAGAAGTCGCAGTAGTTCAGAGTTCTGGTAGGGATGTGGCACGGTCTGCGAAGTGGATGAACGGATTTTCAAGACCGGCTTGGGACCCTGCACACATCGTTTGAGGTTGTACTTGAACCTCGGCCGGACTTCCATACGGATCCCCCTCAGATAGGCGACTCTCTGTACTAGAACGGAGCTGTGGGCGAAGTGTTGTGGTGGCATCCTCGCTTTCACCTCTTGAACGCTGACACGCAAAAGGCGGTAACTGATGACACGTGTGTGTGTAGCAGTACACCCCTGCAGGGTTAATAAACTATTCGAATAGCCGCGTCCGCGGTAAGGGACTACTTGGAGAGCTGTGCTCGATTATTAGAAAACTTGATCTGGATACTCCTAAAACACACCAAGATAAGTGTGAGTTCTATGGCGTGCTTTCTCGTGGGGAAGTCGAGGAAGGCACCATAGTGGTCTAATTGGTTGGAGAAAGTAGTGGACTCGTGTACGCTTCTTACCTCAAGTCTGGTACTCGTAGTTCAGGATTAGCCAAGTCAAAGCTGGCACTTCTGTAAGTGAAACCCCACCTCCCTTTACCTTGATACATGTGCATGAGTAGTACAGTTCCTACGTAAGTCTTGCTGAGTACGACTTTGTACTCACGTTTGCTTATTCTATGTTTTAGATGAACCCACCGACCCCGATGGTGGCTTCTACCTGAAGCTCGAAGAAAGAAGACTCAGACCAAGACCAAGCTAGTGTAGTCCCAGTCAGACGACTGGTTCCCTCGTGGAGGGCTTGTTTTTAGATAAGGCTTCTCTAAGCCATTTGTTAAACTTGTCTGTACTCATACCTACTCTGCTTCCGCAGGCTTGATGTAATGTTGGATCACAAAATTGTGATCTCTGTGTGCACTCAGTAAGAGTTATTAATAAAGATGTATACATTGTAGAGAATTGCAATGATACCTGCTGTTCATACTAGACGTGTGTGCCGCGTGTATGTTTATAACATGCATGTCTTAGTATGGGTTTTCGAGACCTTAGTTTTGATCTGGCTGGCGATGCGTTTGTTCAAGACTCTGTCTCGTGCATACTTTGATGTATGATCGAGCCCGCCCTAGACCCCGAGTAAGTGATCGGGCTGGAGTAAGTCTATGTAAGAGTGATGAGATAGTCGATAGTATGGTTGAGGCGACTTGTCTGCGAATATGGGAGTTCATCACCCATATCATTAGACTTGTGTGCGGACGATGAGGACCCATCTCAGATGATCATCCGGCCTGAATGGGATGCCCCTCACGTACGATGCTTTCCGAGAACGTTCTGTGCTTGGCCTTGTCTGCTTAGACAAGTGGGTACGGTTCTCGGCTCTCCATATGACTATGTCGTAGCGGGACTTGCATACGCTAACCCCGGGTCCCGACACCTGGGCTCCTCATTCCCACCAGCTCCTCCGCCTCCTTGGATGGCATTGGTGGAGGCCTGGACTAGCTGCTGGAGTGCAGCCATGTTCGCCTGGCACTCTTCAGGAGTGGCCTGGAGCTCCTCCATCAGCAGTCGCAGAAGGTGCACCATGTTCGGGTCGGGTGGTGGCGGTGGCGCGTCATCGGATCCACTCGGGTTGGCGCGGGTGTGCCTCGACATCCTGAGGTTGTTGCGCAAGATAAGAGCGAATTCAGTCTAAAATTGGGTAAGTCCCTAACAATCTAGTTATCACACACAAGCAAGACTTATAAAGTAGGTAATAATCATGCAACTAGCAAATCACCAAATGGGAGCATAACGATAGCATAAGTCTCATACATAATGAAGTCTTACAGGTAACCAACCACGCATGCAAATGTCTGACAGAATCTCCAAAAGGGGCATCCAACAACTAACGATGCCTAGAGCTCATCCTCATCACGATCATCGATGAAGTCCTCATCCTCCGTGTCCGGAGTCTCCTCGTGCTCCTCAGCAGACTCCAGCCAGTCCTCATCGTCGCTAATGTGAGCGTTCTTCTCCTTTCAAAGGTCCTCCGCAGCCTCCAGATCCTTGATCTCAGCCTCCAAGACATCGCGCTGGCGCTTGAGGCCCCTGTTGTTCCTCCTGAGAACCCCGTTGCGCTGACGCAGGCGCTCAACCGCCTCAGTGAGCCTCGCCACCTCCCGGGTCATGGCCTGAAGGTTTCCATTAGCCTCATGCAAGTGCTCAACCTCCTCAGTAAGACTCTCCACCTCCTGGTTCTTAGCTTGGAGCTTTCCATTGGCACGCTCAAGGTTGTGGATTGTGTAGTCAAAGCGAGAACGGACTGCGTCCAGAGGAAGCTCCGTACTGGTCAGGTGGTTCTGCAAGTCGGTCATGTGATCTCCAAGCTCCAGGTGGGTGGTGGCGGGGTTAGGGTAGCCATCCTCATCGCTCCTCCCATAGAAATTGAAGCGTGTGCCCTCAAGCTCAGCGTGGTGGTAGCTGACCACACGAGCGATCGCCTCCTGCATCGCTCGGCGCTTACCCTCTTCCCAGGTCTGGGCATACACACAGAAATCGATAGGGTCTGATTTCGGGTGAAGTACCCGACTTCGGAGGATACACTCCACGATAACGTGGATCTCGCGCTGGTCATCCACAAGAACCACTCTGCCAATGAACTCAGCACACGGGCGATCGACAAGCTGGAGTAGCTCGAGCAGATCGGGACCAAAGGTAGTCGTGTCGGCGGTAGCGCTCGTCAGCTACAAGTAGTACGAGAAAGGAGCTGCCATGTACAAATTTTAAGGGTTTAAGTTAGATCACAAGTGTACAAAATTTTAACATAATAACACAGTTATAAATGTTTTACTATAGAGGGGACAAGAGAGGTAAGCATCCTATACTATGCATTTGACCATCTCTTTATTTCAGAAAATAGTTTTTGATTCCCCCCATCCTATCTACCGACCAACCTAACTTGGCTGCTACGGTCTGAACAGAGGCTCTGATACCAAGTCTGTGGGCACCCCGGCCTATATGCGGAAGTGACCAGCTATGTATACGGTCATGCTCCCATGATCAGTTCGCATGACACACAACTCGACATGGATATCATAGTCTCAATGTTCAAACAAATACCGAATACAAGTCATACAAATATCATAGTCTTACACGGCCTCAACAGGCTCGAATAGCAGCGGAATAAGCAAAAGAATCAAAGGTAGCAGCGGCACAATCCACAGGGTAGATCAGAGCATAGCACGTCCTAGTAATCACCGGTAGCATCATCATAGTATACCTGCTCCTGCAAGACTGGCCGATGGAATAACCAGGGACAAAGCCGTGAGTAGATACAAAGTACTCGCAAATCACCTAAAGAAAGAAACAAAGTTTTGCATACGAAAAATAATGGGATGGCTATATGGTGGAGTTCTTCATAGGGATTTCCTATCTACTCAAGATTATTATTAAGTTGGCAAAGTTATAAACTTGGCAAATTTTATTTCCCACATTGATTTTGTATAAGTCAAGTCCATCCTTTTCCCAACAATATCAACATCATCATCGCGAACCATAAACTCAGTACCGGGCTTTCTCATCTATTCTCCACAAAGTGTGGCGTCACTAGCTGTCCATGACCGTGGAATCCAGCTACTCGAATAGATTTACACTCTGCAGGGGTTGTACACTTTACCCACCACATTCGATACATCCGCCGTGTGTCCCCACGGATCGTCATACTTTAGTATGCGGGTCACGGATAATAGACCATAGTCTTCCCCTTGTCTGTCCTAGTACAGGTGAATCTACCCCTTGCATACTGCATGGACTGTCCGTGTGTCAGGACATGCTCCTCTTGGACCCAAGCCTGCATAGTAGTTGACGAGAACCAAGGTTCCTTCCGACACTAAGCCTAGCGAATTTCACCCATCGACTTCGAGGGCTATCGAATTCGTGGAATCACCCATCCATGTGTAGTTATAAGACCCCCGGACTAAGACAAACAAGCTTCCAACTAGCCCTGTCCCATACCAGAGTATAGTGGTTGTACTGTAAGGCTAGATTTTTTGCGGCACTTATAGAGAGTCCCTCCAGACTTTGTCCATGTCCTACGATGTTCCACAAACCCGGCCATACCACCTTCTTCGGTGTATTCCGTACCATAACCGGTGAAGTATGACTTTCCAAGTTGATATGTAATGATAAAGCTCGAGTTGAGTGATGGTCTCGACGGAGTGTCGGGATCACCGGGTTCTACTTTATTTTCCCAAATAGGTAGGCTATGGGGTGGTGTGGAGTTTTCCTAATACAACTTGATGAGGACATCTCTACTAATGTTACACCCACATCTTCACCAACTACACATACTGGACCAGTTACTAGAGCACGTGCACGTCAACTAAATTATCAGGTACTTTCGTTTCTTGCGAATCCTTCTAATGTTCATGAACAAATGATGCTGCCTAAATTAGATACTTTTGTTTTGCTTATGAATGAAGGACCTAGCATGGACAAGAAGGACGGTCATTGGAGCGGGATCAAGCATGGAGAAGAAGGTGCGCGCGCGGGGAAGAACAATGGAGCTTCCAGTGGGGATTTTCGCACTCTGAAGCCACCATAAGGCATGCATGAAGGCTTGGACGAAATACACGAGATGCCACTTCATTATTTTCGTCCAAGAGCAATTATAGGTGCTGCGTCACCTTAATATTGGGCTGGGCCCATGTAATTTCGAAATACCACATTATAGGCTGTTTTTAGAGTCCGTATGTGTGGGGAAACCGAGTTAGGGTTGTTTTCGGACCCCACCTCCAAGGGGTCACGAAAATCCCCTCTGTTCCCCCATATATACAGCCCTTAGGGCGTCGTTTAGACTTGGGTTTTAATTAGATATAAGTTAGCCATAGCCGCAACTTCGAGCTCTTCGTTTGTGTCATCCGACCAGGCCAAGACCTCATTGGAACCCCAACTTTCGTAATCATTCATCTTATATTCGCAATATCCAGATTGCAATTCTTAGTTCTTGCTTGTTTTTGTCGATTGCTTGGAGGAATTAGACCTTCGTGGTCAGGTTGATCGTGCATCCGCGGGATCAATAACCTCTCGGAGTTGGTTTAGCGATCGCTAAGGCGCAACTTCTTCGCACGTTCGTAGTCGGATCGTGAAAGTCGTCTCCACCATAATCGATCTACACCATCTCATCGAAACATCGGGACACCTTCGCCTCTATCAAGTGGTATCAGATTTCCAGGTTGCTCGGTGAGATTTACCAGTTTTCGTAGTCTAGATTGGTTCTGTTCTTCATACCTACAGTCCACGACAAAGCCAACAAAAAAAATTAGGGTTAGATCATCACGTCCCAAAACAGTCCGAGCCTTTGTCCAGTTTTCTTTACAGTAGTTTGCATTGTTGAATTTGCGGTTGCATCGTTGTGTCGAGTTGCTGATCTTAGCGTCTAGTTACCTTAGAGTTTCGAGTTCTGATCACAGTTTGTCACGCCGCCGCCGCACAGTAGTACACCACCACGTTCCGCCAATCCGAGTCCAGATACACCACCAAGTTCCGCCAAGCAGAGTCCATACACACCACCACAACCTACCGATCCGAGTTGAGTTCCTTCACCCGTTCGGTTTGTGATATCTCCGTAGCCAGAATAGTTTTGAGTTGATTAGAGTCGGATTTCACCAATCTTTTGTCATACGTAGAAGAGTCTGGCACGCTTTCCAGAGCAGTTTTTAGGCCAAAATTTTCAGGGGTAAAAAAATTTCGTGCCCATACGTTCCTTAGGTCCAGAAACTCGTTTTGAGACGTTCGCCACCATAGTGATTTTTTGGCCCTTTTTCAGCCCCCGCAGTCCCGCATCGCCAAAAAAAAAAAAGCAAAAAAAAAAAAAGAGAAAAAAAAATTCAGAGTGTGCTTCACAGTTGTTACGTGCCGCGCTGTGCTTTCGTTGGTGTTTTAGGCTCGCGTCTCTAGTACGGTCTAGCCTAGGATCAGCACAATACCGACGTTGAGTGTTTATTCAGCTTTGCATCTCTGTTTTGATTACTGTTGAGTTTTTCCTACCATACTTGTCAGCCTTCCTACAGCTCCACATATATTCTACATCGTGCGTTTTGACACCTCCTGGCCATCGGTCTACCATATCTCTGAGAGTTTTGACCCGTTGGTTGTACATCACCACCTGCTGCTAGGTAAGAATCGGTAAGAACGTAAGAAAAGCTTGACGGATTTGTGCTTTCCACCACCCCACATCCATCCCATTAGTAGCAGTAGGATCATATTCCTGTGTGTTTTCTATTTCTGCTAACCATGCCAGGATCGCATGATGAAGTGGCGCGGGATGCACCCGATTGGGAGCACATGACAAACAAGGAGCTACATGATAAATTTGCACGTATGATGTCTCAACAGGTGCAGGACATCGAGACCAGATTTACAGAGACGATTGATGGCGTGGAGAAGATGATCGACACCAAGCTCGACGCCAAGTTTACTGAGTTGATCGCACGCCTACCTTCAGCACAGCCACAGCCACCGCCACTACCACGTGCACGACGTATTCTGTTTCCGCGAGGACAAGCTGCTGGTATTGGTGCTCCTCCTGCTGCTGCAGTTGCTGCTACTGCTGCTGCTGCTGCTTCTGACGTCGGCCAGGACGACAACTACGAGGGTGATTACGAGGAGGAGGTGGAACAGGAAGCGGCCTATGAGCAGCCAGCTGGACGTCCACGTCCCAACATTCGCCACGGTCGACACCAACCACCCCCTCAGGTACGCGATGATGAACATGTGCCTAAACTTAAATTGAATCTTAAGCCGTTTGAGGGTAGATATATTCCTGATGCTTATCTTACTTGGGAGTTAGAAACTGAACAACGTTTTACATGTTTACAATATCCTGAGAATAGACGTGTTACTGCTGCTGTTTGTGAATTCACGGGATTTGCATCTATTTGGTGGTCTGAACATTGTAGATTGCATGCTAATAATATTCCAACTACTTGGCCTGCTTTAAAAGATGCTATGCGTACTCGCTGGGTTCCCCCTTATTATCAACGTGAATTGTTACAAAAATTACAGCGTTTGAGACAAGGAAAAAATTCTGTAGAGGAATATTATCAAGAATTACAAACTGGATTGATTAGATGTGGCCTAGTAGAGGATAATGAAGCTATGCTTGCACGTTTTATGGGTGGCTTAAACAGGGAGATACAAACTATTCTAGAATACAAGGACTTTGCTACTATCACTCGTTTGTTTCATCTTGCTTGTAAAGCTGAACGTGAAGTGCAGGATCGACAGGCCGCTACGAGACCTAACTTTTCTGCAGGACGAAATACATCATGGACATCGCGTGGAGCTTCTACATCCACACGTCCTGCTGCGCCACCATCTACTTCAGCCGCTCATTCTTACAGGGAGCCACCAAAACAGCCAGCGCCACCATTCAAGGGTGCACAGAGTGGTCCAGCGGCGAGTTCTTCTTCATCCATGGCGTCCACAGGGCAAGCACGAGATCGTGATATTAAATGTCGCAGGTGCCAAGGTGGAGGTCACTTCGCAAAAGACTGTCCCTCCAAGCGTGTGATGACTATTACGGCGGATGGTGGGTATGAGTCAGCGAGTGACTATGATGAGGAGACTCTAGTTCTCATTGCTCATGAGGAACAGGTTGCCCATGATGATGCTCATGATATAGAGTATATGACTCCTGATGATGCAGATAAATATGCTAGTTTGGTTTCTCAACGTGTATTAAGTGTGCAGGTAACGAAGGCCGAGCAAAACCAGAGGCATAATTTGTTCCACACAAAGGGAGTGGTGAAAGAACGTTCGGTTCGCATCATCATTGACGGAGGGAGTTGCAACAACTTGGCTAGCATGGAGTTGGTGGAGAAGCTATCTCTCACCACAAGACCACACCCCCATCCGTACTATATTCAGTGGTTTAACAATAGTGGTAAGATTAAGGTAACGCGTTCTGTTCGTGTGCACTTTAGCATTGCTGCATATGTTGATTATGTTGATTGTGATGTGGTACCCATGCAAGCATGCTCTCTTTTACTTGGTAGACCATGGCAATTTGATAGGAATGTTGTACACCATGGTAGGATAAATCAGTTTACTCTAGTTCATCAGGATAAAAATATTGCTTTACTTCCTATGTCTCCTGAACAAATTGTGAAAGATGATCTTGCTAGAGCTAGTAAAGCTAAACAGGAGAAAAATAAGAGTGAAAATGAGATAGCAGCTAAAGAATTTGAGCAACAACATAAGACTAATAGCAAATCTTCTTCTGTTGTTTCTAATGAAATTAAATTGACTAGTCCAACTTTGCTTGCTACTAAGGTTGATATTTCGGATTTGGATGTTAGTCAATATGTGTGCTATGCTTTTGTGTGCAAAGAAGCCTTGTTTTCATTTGAGGAATTGCCTCCTTCTTTGCCTCCTGTTGTCACTGACCTTTTGCAGGAGTTTATTGACGTCTTTCCATAAGACGTACCACCGGGATTACCACCTATTCGAGGGATTGAGCATCAGATTGACTTAATTCCCGGTGCTTCACTGCCCAACCGTGCGCCATACCGTACCAATCCGGAGGAGACGAAGGAGATTCAGCGTCAAGTACAAGAGCTACTCGACAAAGGTTACATACGTGAATCCCTTAGTCCTTTTGCTGTTCCTGTTATATTAGTGCCTAAAAAGGATGGAACATGGCGTATGTGTGTTGATTGTCGAGCCATTAATAATATTACTATTCGTTATCATCATCCTATTCCTAGGCTAGATGATATGCTTCATGAATTAAGTGGCTCTACCATGTTTTCCAAAGTTGATTTGCGTAGTGGATACCATCAAATTCGCATGAAATTAGGAGATGAATGGAAAACGGCATTTAAAACTAAGTTTGGATTATATGAGTGGTTAGTCATGCCTTTTGGGTTAACTAATGCACCTAGCACTTTCATGAGATTAATGAACGAGGTTTTACGTGCTTTCATTGGACGATTTGTGGTAGTCTATTTTGATGATATACTGATTTATAGCAAATCTTTGGAGGAACATTTGGATCATTGACGTGCTGTTTTTATTGCTCTACGTAATGCACGTTTGTTTGGTAACCTTGGGAAGTGCACCTTTTGCACCGACCGAGTATCGTTTCTTGGCTATGTTGTTACTCCGCAGGGAATTGAAGTTGATAAAGCCAAGATCGAGGCGATTGAGAGTTGGCCGCAGCCCAAAACGGTCACACAAGTGAGGAGTTTTCTTGGCCTCGCTGGATTCTATAGGCGTTTTGTGAGAGATTTCAGCACCATTGCTGCACCTCTCAATGAGCTTACACGCAAGGATGTGCCTTTTACTTGGGGTACCGCACAGGAAGAATCCTTCACGGTCTTGAAAGATAAGTTAACACATGCTCCTTTGCTCCAACTTCCTGATTTTAGTAAGACTTTTGAGCTTGAATGCGATGCTAGTGGTATTGGTTTGGGAGGTGTGTTATTGCAAGATGCTAAACCTGTTGCTTACTTTTCTGAAAAATTGAGTGGGCCTAGTCTGAACTATTCTACTTATGATAAGGAATTATATGCTCTTGTTCGGACATTAGAAACTTGGCAACATTATTTATGGCCCAAAGAATTTGTTATACATTCTGATCATGAATCTTTGAAACACATAAGAAGTCAAGCAAAACTTAATCGTAGACATGCTAAGTGGGTTGAATTTATTGAGACTTTCCCTTATGTCATTAAACACAAGAACGGGAAAGATAATATTATTGCTGATGCTTTGTCTCGTCGTTATACTATGCTTTCACAACTTGACTTCAAGATATTCGGTTTGGAGACAATCAAAGATCAATATGTACATGATGCGGAATTTAAAGATGTTTTGCAGAATTGTAGAGAGGTTAGAACATGGAACAAGTTTGTGCTTAATGATGGGTTTGTGTTCCGTTCTAACAAGCTATGCATTCCAGCTAGCTCTATTCGTCTTTTGTTGCTACAGGAGGCGCATGGAGGAGGATTAATGGGACACTTTGGCGTGAAGAAGACGGAGGACGTACTTGCTACACATTTCTTTTGGCCAAAGATGAGACGGGATGTTGAGCGTTTTGTTGCTCGCTGCACTACATGTCAAAAAGCTAAGTCACGACTCAATCCTCATGGTTTATACATGCCTTTACCTGTACCTAGTGTTCCGTGGGAGGACATATCCATGGACATTGTTTTAGGCTTGCCTCGAACAAAGAACGGGAGGGATAGCATATTTGTTGTCGTGGATAGATTTTCTAAGATGGCACATTTTATACCATGTCATAAAAGCGATGATGCTGCTAATGTTGCTGATTTATTCTTTCGAGAGATTATTCGCTTACATGGTGTGCCCAATACTATTGTATCGGATCGTGATACTAAGTTTCTTAGCCATTTTTGGAGATGCTTATGGGCTAAGTTGGGGACTAAACTACTTTTTAGTACTACATGTCATCCCCAAACTGATGGACAAACTGAAGTAGTCAATAGGACTTTGTCTACTATGCTTAGGGCTGTTTTAAAGAGTAACTTAAAAATGTGGGAAGAATGTTTACCTCATATTGAATTTGCTTATAATCGTTCATTTCATTCTACCACTAAAATGTGCCCTTTTGAGATTGTTTATGGTTTTCTACCTCGTGCACCTATTGATTTACTTCCTCTTCCATCTTCGGAGAAGGTTAATTTTGATGCTAAGCAACGTGCTGAATTGATATTAAAAATGCATGAGTTAACTAAAGAAAACATTGAGAAAATGAATGCTAGATACAAGATTGCTGGTGATAAGGGTAGAAAGCATGTTGTGTTTGAACCAGGAGATCTTGTTTGGTTACATCTACGTAAAGATAGGTTTCCTGATTTGCGCAAGTCTAAGTTAATGCCACGAGCTGATGGTCCCTTTAAGGTTTTACAGAAAATTAATGATAATGCATATAAACTTGAGCTACCTGCAGATTTTGGGGTTAGTCCCACATTTAACATTGCAGATTTGAAACCTTATTTGGGAGAAGATAATGAGCTTCCGTCGAGGACGACTTCAATTCAAGAAGGGGAGGATGATGAGGACATCTCTACTAATGTTACACCCACATCTTCACCAACTACACATACTGGACCAGTTACTAGAGCACGTGCACGTCAACTAAATTATCAGGTACTTTTGTTTCTTGCGAATCCTTCTAATGTTCATGAACAAATGATGCTTCCTAAATTAGATACTTTTGTTTTGCTTATGAATGAAGGACCTAGCATGGACAAGAAGGACGGTCATTGGAGCGGGATCAAGCATGGAGAAGAAGGTGCGCGCGCGGGGAAGAACAATGGAGCTTCTAGTGGGGATTTTCGCACTTTGAAGCCACCATAAGGAATGCATGAAGGCTTGGACGAAATACACGAGATGCCACTTCATTATTTTCGTCCAAGAGGAATTATAGGTGTTGCGTCACCTTAATATTGGGCTGGGCCCATGTAATTTCGAAATACCACATTATAGGCTGTTTTTAGAGTCCGTATGTGTGGGGAAACCGAGTTAGGGTTGTTTTCGGACCCCACCTCCAAGGGGTCACGAAAATCCCCTCTGTTCCCCCATATACAGCCCTTAGGAAGTCGTTTAGACTTGGGTTTTAATTAGATATAAGTTAGCCATAGCCGCAACTTCGAGCTCTTCGTTTGTGTCATCCGACCAGGCCAAGACCTCATTGGAACCCCAACTTTCGTAATCATTCATCTTATATTCGCAATATCCAGATTGCAATTCTTAGTTCTTGCTTGTTCTTGTCGATTGCTTGCAGGAATTAGACCTTCGTGGTCAGGTTGATCGTGCATCCGCGGGATCAATAACCTCTCGGAGTTGGTTTAGCGATCGCTAAGGCGCAACGTCTTCGCACGTTCGTAGTCGGATCGTGAAAGTCGTCTCCACCATAATCGATCTACACCATCTCATCGAAACATCGGGACACCTTCGCCTCTATCACAACTAATACAATCCCAAACCATATGAATATAATACTAGCATGATACAATATAAGTGATACAAGAAAAGTATAAAGGGGTAATGCGGGGTTTTGAGTTTTGACGGTGGCTTGCCTTCGTCGGCAGTGGTCTCCTGGTCAGTCTCGGGGGAAGCTTGGAGGTAGTCTTGTCCTGCAAGGTCAATCGTCTCATCTACACGTTGCGAAACAAGGAAATTCACAATATTACAAAGGGGCAATAGCAAGCACAACATCACTCAATTTTTCAAACAAAGACACAAGCAACAAAGGACAAACAATTTCCAAGATTTTCTATTTATTAAGAATTAAATTTTATACCACCTCAACAAGGTTAAAATTTATAACAAGGCAATAGGATAATTTTGGTGGATTTATTAGCATAAAAATTAAATAAAACAACTTTAACTAAAAGCAATGATTTTAACCCATTTTAATCACTACGAACTTTTAAATTCGTTTTATTTCCACAACCAAGTTCATGTCAATAACCTACTGACCATAGGCTAGTTTTATATTAAACTAACAATTTTAATACTACTAGCATTGTTTAAATGGGAAATAAACGAGCAATATAATAATAAGAAAAAGGGGGCAGAAATTTATCTAAGCTAGATAATATTCTACACATACAGAAAAGTCAAGAATAATCACAAGAATATAAACATGTCAACACTACATTTTTAGGGTTAACAGAGATTTAATTAAAACTACTCCTAGCTGCTTAAAAGCACAATAAACTAATTAAAAATAAAGCAATTATTTTAGTACTGTACAAAAATTATTCTAAACATGCAGAAATATAGAGCTTAATTTTATGCACACAAAAAAAATTATTTCACTGTATTTGGAGTTGTAATTATTTTTCTAGAATTAAAATGGTGTTGCTGATAAATATATAAAAAATAAAATTGTAGGCCGGCGCGGCTAATTGGCGCCTACGGCCGCTTCTTTTTTTTCTTCGGGCCGAGGCCAGCACAGGGCGTTTTTTTAACCCGATCGAACGGCCAGGGGGTCGTCTTCCCCAGCGGTCGATCCAAACAGAACGGTCACGTCGCACAGGGAGGTTGGGCTCACTGGGGGGGGGGGGCGTTCCGGTCGCTTAGGGCAGCGCAGATGGGCGGCGGAGGTGCGGCTCGGCGAGGGCAACCCATTTTTGGGGTCACGGGCGGCGGGGGACGTCGGGTCAAAGGGGGGCTCGGGTAGACGAACGATGGACGGCGGCGGCTCGCCGGCCTCACCCCTCCTTCCTTTCTTCCTTTCCTCCTTGCTTCCCCTCTTCTTCCCTTCTTTTCTTCTGTTCGTGGCGAGGTGAAGTGGAGCGGGGTTGTGGGGTGGGCACTGGGTGCTGGAGCGGGGTGGAGTGAGGAGAGGAGAGGGCTGGGTGCTCCCCTTTTATAGCGTGAGGAGAGGGGATGCGGGAGCGGGAGCGGGGGCGTACGTGCTCCGGCGATCCATGGCCTCGGGCACGGTTAGCCGAGCGAGTCGGTGGAAGGGCTGACGTCCGCGGGGTGGCGTCAGCAGCGGGTCCCTCAAGTGACGTCACAAGCGAGGAGAGGGGCTGACTCGCGGGCCAGTGTTGTAAGGGGGCTGAGAGAGAGAGAGAAGGGGCGCAGGATAGAGCTAGGAGAGATGGGCTGCGGCCCAGTAGGCTAGGTTTCCATTTTTTACTGGGTTTGCAAAAGTTAAACCTCAGATTTGGTTTAAATTTGAAACAAAATTTCAAATTCAACCCACCTAGATGCGTTAAAAACTCTAGGGTTATTATCCTAATTTTATTTAGGATTTTTAAGAAATTTTTAGTTGGGTTAACAATATGATTACTTTTGTATTAATAGCAAACAATTAATTAGCAGTTTTGAAATAATTTTATTAAATACTTTCTGCTTTAGAGGTATTTTTAGTTATTTAAATAATGAATTTCCATATAGACAAATATTTATTTGGGAGCCATTTTATTGACACCAATTATTATGAGTGACTAAATGTGGTAGTTTGAAAATTGGTGTTGCGAGTTTATACTACTACTTAGGTTGACTTTTTTCCTTTTTAGCCAAGGCAAGACAACAACATAAGGTAAAGCATTATCAAGCATGAAAAGATAGGACATAGCAATCAAACAAAGGAAAGTTTTTGTTTACCCTAAAATTTAGATTAAAAGTTGGGGTGTGACAGGCACCCTCCTCCACAACAGCAATGGCAGGCACCATTGTGGCACCACCGCGCCCCCGTTGAGAGGAGCGAGGAGCACGGGCGCCACGACCACATCGGCCTCGGCCTCGGCCAGCCATGCCATGAGAAGAACCGGAAGAAGCTACACGATCACCACGCTTTGGAGCCATGTAAAGCAAGCAGAGGAGAAAGGGATGGAAGAAGAATGGATGCTGCACAACACAAACATTAGCAGATATATATAGTCCAAGCCAGGGGCAAATGATTAAGGTGTCAGGAAATACAACCGACGCCATAATTAAATCAAGACCGACGCACGCAATGCTATGAATTCCAAGACAAGACGCCTTTTCACATCAAGCCAAATTTAAAAAGGTATCAAATCACGCGTGTTCCCACACACGCCTCAGAAACCCAACAGGCAACAGCAACGCAGGGTCATAACACAGTATCCAAGATGTCATTATGACCACGAAGAAGATGCGACGGTTCACAAACCCAGCCACCATCATCAAGCACGTCACCAAACGCATCATTACGACCCCTCCCATCATGGAAGCATAAATGGGGCGATTCGAGAAAAGTTATAGGCAAACCCATCACTGGAAAGATGCCCTGCTTCTCGGGTTTTTGTTTCAAAATTTTAAATTACATCAAAACATTTAACTCCAATCGGGAGCGCCTTGTCCTTTCTAAAACGGAGATACGGACCAAGCTTCAAGGGTGCAAGTGGTCGGTCCCCTCCAAAAAATAACAATTGCATTTACAGAGTTAGGGTGCTCCCTCAATTATATGATGAACTGCTCGAGAGGTTACTCGCACTAACAAGGAAAATTCAAATGACGCACCGAAGGACAATCCACCCGAGTGCTCCTCGGGTGCCTACACTATTAGCCCACTCGACGACTCTTTGAGTGGGTGCATCTTTTATCCTCGCCTGAGCTCGCAAATGCTTCGCGAGTGACTGCTATTAGTCCACTTGATCTTTATCCAAGTGGGTGCATTCTATTTAGGCACCACGCCTCCATAAAAAAAATGCCTCGGCTATGATACACTTCACCCCAGATACCACGCAAGCTAGTGCGTAGGTAAGACCCCGCTGCGCAGACATTCGGGCCGAGACTTGCCACAATGCGACTTCACTCCCGATGGTTCCATGCGCGGTGCATGAAGAAAGTTGAGCCGATAACGGATGCGTTAAGGCTATATTTTCTGAGATCGGAGGTATTGATCCTGGAAGCTCTGCAGCGGCACAGACTTTGGTTGACACCGGTTGTATCCAAGTTCGTTTCGAGGGACACGAATTTGATTGGGCTATTAAGGTATTTGCTGCTAGCGGAATGCACCGAGGCTCGACTAGTCGAGAATCTTGGGCCTTTTTCACCTTAGCAGTCGATGATTCGCGAATAAAGCGACACGCATAACTATGACTTGCTATGGATTTGAGTCCCTGTGAGAATCTTCGAGTTCCCCAGGCACTCGAGGGCTACTGACGAGGGGGTGTCCGCACGACTCCTCCGGATGAGGGTACCTGGTGCGTGTCAAGACGGAAGTCCCACCAGAAGCTTTGACCAGCCCACGACTGGCCCACTCGAAGCATCGACGTAGGAGTCCTTGGCGCTATGGAATCCGTGACTTGGCGTCCAACACTAAATCTATATTAGGCAACTACTTCCGTAAAGCTAGATGGACTCCTTGCGACCTAGCCTAGTATATAAAGGCTGGGAGAGGGGACGCCTAGGCCATCCAATTTCATAGTAACACCTTTGGTCCCAAGAGATCTCGCCTCGGCCGCCACTGTAATCGACTCCATCATAATACAAAAGAGCAAGAAGTAGGGGTTTCACCGATCGAGCTCCCTGAACCTGGGTAAATCCCGGTCTCTTGTCAGCCGACAAGTATCGCCAACCTGCACTACTTCTCTACGATCTAAACCCAAGATACCTTACCATGGGATATGCCGAGGCCGATCCTCTTCACTACACAACTTCATCAGGTTGATTCTTCCCAGCGCGTCGAGTCCTATCGGCCACTCGCCGCGCAACTTCATCACACCGACTCCACCCAGCGCATCGAGTCCTTTCGGCTACTCACCTAGAAACTTCAACACGTCGACTCCGCCCAGCGCGTCGAGTACTTTCGGCACCTCGGCGTGCAACTTCATCACGTCGACTCTGCACAGTGCGTCGATTCCTTTCGGCAGCTCACTGCGCAACTTCATCGTGTCGACTCTGCCCAACGCGTTGAGTCCTTTCATCTACTCTCCGTGCAACTTCATCGTTCCGATTCCGTCGAGCGCATCGAGTCCTTTCGGCACCTCTCCGCGCAGATTCATCACGTCGACTCCGCCCAGCACGTCGAGTCCTTTCGACACCTCGCAACAGCAACTTCATCACGTCGACTGCGCCCAGCGCGTCGAGTCCTTTCGGCAACTCGCCGCGCAACTTCATTACGTTGACTCTGTCTAGCGCATTGAGTTTTTTCGGCTCCTCGCCGCGTAACTTCATCACGCTGACATCGCCCAGCGCGTCGAGTCCTTTCGAAACCTCGCCGTGCAACTCTGTGGTGTCGAGTACGCCAAGTGCGTCAAGGCCTTTGGGCTACTCGCCCCACAACTTCATCACGTCGAATCTGTCTAGCCCTCCGAGTCCTTTCGGCACCTTGCCGTGTGTAACACCCTCAGTGTCATGTAACAGTAATCACTTTTGACTAATGATAATTACTCTTGCTAATCTCACTTTGATCATCTTTTCATTTGATCACTCCAAAAATCCTTTTGGTTGATATTAAAAACAAAGTGATAAATAAAACTTTGTCCAAAAATTGTGGAAGCAATTTTGTTAAATGCCTATAAATAAGTGGACCATGTTAAACCAACATTGGATATTTATTGCAATATTTAAATATTGCAAACAATTCAATCTAGATCTAAAATAGCCCCTTTCACTAGTTGCATAATAAAAATAAATATTAAATGAATTTCTTTTGCACCCAAACTTTTGTGGTTCTCTATTAATTTGCAATACTAATTATGGGACAAGTTCCATATTTTTACAAAATACAAAAGTACCTAAAACAAATAAAAACAGAAAAGAAAGAAAATAAATAAAAGAAAACCTAATCTAACGCTGGGGGGGGGGGGAAGCCCACCCCCTTCCCCCTTAGGCCAGCCCACCCCGGCCCACTCCCCCTCCCACTTATCTTCAACCTCCGTACAGGCATGGCGCCCATCGCGCGGTCGGCTGCGGCCTCGTCGCCGTGGCGGCCATCCAGGCCACCTCCGGCGAGGGATAAGACCCCGGCACCCCCACCTCTCACTGCAACCCTAGCGCCCTCCCCATCTCTCCCTCCCTCGCGCCGCTTTCTCTGGGAGGGGCTTGCCAACCGCCGCCGTGGCCGCATCCTCATCGCCGGTGCGTCCAACTGCTTCCCCGAGCCTAGTGCGCCTGTCCAGGACCATCGTCGGCCTCGTCCACGTCTTCCCCTCCCTCTGGTTCGAGCCGAAGCGCCGCGCCCTCCACGAATCAAGCTCGCGACTTGGGCACTGCCTCCGTCCGCCGGCGTCAAATTCGCTGCTGGTGACGCTCCTCCGCCCCTACCGACTTCACCATCGCGCCCCCCACGGTGAGCCTCACGGATTCCCCTCCTCCCTTCGTCGTTTGAGCCGATGCAGCGCCTCACTGTCGAAGCTCTCCGCCTGGCCACCATGGCCATGGCGCGCTCACTGCCCCTTCCCCTTGCACCGCGCCCTGCGCGAGACCTCGCCGCGGCCCTGGCCAGAATGGCCCCCAACGCGCACCCCCCTGTTTCGCCCCCTCCCCTCCCCCCCCACGGCCCCCTCGCCGGCCGGCCTAGCGTGGCCACGGCCATGGCCGGCTTGCCGTGCCGTGCTGTGCTGAGGCTGGTTCCACTGGCATGTGGGGACGGGCTTGATTAGATTAGGGGCTAACCTCTATTAAGTTAGCCCCTAATCTAATAAAAATAATCCAGGAAATGATTTAAAATTGATTTAAACTTCAAAAATCAATATCTTTTAAACCGTAAGTCAGATTAAAAAACTTTATACATCAAAATTGATCAGAAAAATATAACGAATTCGAATACGCTATCCGGATACCCACCACACCCCTCTAAGACAACGAACATCGACATCCCCCCCTCCGGGCCGTCTGTCCGATAATAGCCCGATACCGTAAAACTCTCCGGATGAATTTATTCTGAACACGAAAGTTGTTCAGAATAGTTCAACTAGTCCGGATACATCACCCATACATTTTTCGGATGTCCATGACACCTCCGGCATGATCTTTCCTACTCCGGACACCCTGTCCGGTAATCACCCGGAGCTGATAGTTCATCCACGGATGAATTCCCGCTTCGTGCTACGTGTATCATACAACGTTAGAGCATCGTTGACTTTTCTTATGTCATTTCTCGTATTTGTATTGCTATTATTGCTGTGCATTTATTGTTTCTTCCCCATCTTTTATTGTCTGGTAGTCTCGACGTCCGCTGCTGATGCCCCTGTGATCGACTACTTCGTCGACGACCGTACCTCTACCGTCCAGCTTATAGGCAAGCAGAGCCATTTCCTTCCCCAAATATCGCCTATCTTTCCGTACTTTCTTGCACTAGGCATATGCTGCTGCTGCTACGTTATAATCCTACTCAATTGCATAGCCTGTTTTTGTCGCCCCTTGATGTACCTTCTGTTATCCCATGCTGCCTATTATATATATTATATTCAGCAGTGAACCCTGCGCCTTGTTAGTCAATAGGATTAGATAGCGGGCCGTGATCACTATGGGATGATCGCGGATACGATCCATTACAACTGCTACAGGTACGGTTCAGAGCAGACACCGACTCAGCCCCCTACGTCGGATCTTCCGAGCCACCTCAAGTGTGAGCGATCGGGGAGAAATCCCCGTACTCTACTCGTGGTCGACTCTGTATATCCGTCTTAGGGTTCTGAACCACGGTTGTCCTTACAGGTAAGGAGTCGGGTGACTCAACGGTGCCCGCGCAGGTTATCTTAGCGGAACGACAGGTCAGGTGTATTCCACCGGTGTGCGGTGGGCCTGGTACTGTTCGTGGCCGAAGGATTTCCTGTTGTACGAAAGTCGAGCTCTACCAAGAGCAAACGCGAGACAAGGTAAGGAGACGGTTCACCTTGTTGGTAACCGCACGATTTGGTGGGACGACAGGGCAGGCACCGACGTTACTGGTGGTCCTGACTGCTGTCGTTGTCCGCGACTCATTCAGTAAGGGGCAACGATAACGGTTGTCTCGACAGAAAATTAATAAAATGCTTAACGGGTTCGGCGGATGACTTGAGTAGCCTTTTGGCTTGTACGCACTACCTATACGTGGGATTACGCGTTTGGGCACCTCCGCCATGTAGCCTCGTTCGAAAGCTCTGAAAGACGTCAAGTTCAGCATTGCGGCAGGGACGGATCGCGCTGCGGCGTTGGAATTCACCCTCCTCGCAACGACCCGGAGAGCGAGGGGTGATAGGCCCATGACCCCCTTGCATTTAGGGCTGTAGACTGGCGGGGGCCTCTCTGATGAGTCGTAGGATGGACTGCGTTGTGTCAGATAGCCTCGGTGGGGTGCTCCCTAACCAGGTGTACACCACCCTGGAGATCCGAGCGTGTAGTGTCACACTAGTTCACCCCTGCAGGGAAGATTAATCTATCGATAGCCGTGTCCACGGTAATAGGACGCTTTATGCTGAAGCCAGATCCTATCACTACAAACTATTACTATTAAACTGTTGGTTCCGGGTTTTCTTCCTCGCGGGGATGTCGGGGAGGGGAACTCGGAGGCATTGTTAATTATGATTACAACTTATAATTATACAATGTTGCAGCAACTTCTGCTGCATGGTTACATTCATTACTGCTATATTAAACTGTTGGCTGATTCTTACCTCATGCTGCAAGACTCGTCGGAAGATGCTAGTCTTCGATAGGCCTAGCTTCTTACCCTTATTCTGATTTCTACATTGCAGTCCACTATATACAGCCCCCCTTTTCCATTTGATACATGCATAAATGCTTAGTAGCGGACGTAAGACTCGCGGGTATGCTAGATACTCACCCTTGCTTTATTTTCCCTTTTCGCTTTGCCAGATCGGCCGCTGCAGTCGACGTTGGAGCCCAGGAGCAGGAGATTCCAGGAGGAGCCTACTACGACGTCGAGTTCCCGTTGACTAGGAGTAATTCGGTGGATCCCAGGTAGGAGGCCTCGCCTTTTCGATCTGTACCTCTGATGTTATTTGTGCTAGCCTTCTTAAGGAAAAACTTGACTAACTATGTCTGTACTCAGATATTATGATTGTATGACTTATGTATTCGGGTCCGTGTGACCCCACTTCATTGTAATATATTTGGTTATCCTTTTGTGTTTAGTGTTGTGCAGTGATATTCTCACCGTGGCACCTTGATCTCGATCATGCACCCTGCGTGTATGATTACTGTACATGATCGTAAATCGAGGGCGTCACACCGTGCAACTTCATCACTTCGACTGACCCAACACACCGAGTACATCCAGCACCTCACCGCACAACTCCATCACGCCGACTCCGCCCAGCGTGTTGAGTCATTTCGGCTATACACCGCGCAACATGTTCACGCCCACTCCGCCGGGCGAGCCCGCCTCCTCGACACTTGGGGGCTGGCACTTCATAAAAAAAACAACAAGTTCATCAGTGTACTCGACTAGGTGACTCTGGTGCATTTTTGAACTTCGCCTCGTCCGATCGCTCGGCATGGTAGACTCGGGGGCTGAACATTGCAACCGTCACTATGTCGACACCATCCACTACAACGCCTCCATCAAGTGCCACACCGCGAAAACTCCTCTGTGTTGACTACGTCCGCCGCGTCAAGTCCATCCGCTTCATCAAGTCCATCATCACACCAAGAATGTATGTTGCATCGACTCTGCCTCGTCACTCGACTCAAAATGGACAACTACGCCCACGACACAACACTAAGTCCCAATGCTACGAGTCAGTTTTTTTCTCATACTCCTAACCTGCTCTAGTTGCACTCGACACCTGTGATCTAGCTTACATTTGTTTGCAGCAAAGAGTCCCGCTGACCCTTCAAGTCAACTTAATGACTCGGGGGCTATATATGCGCCGGTTTTGCCAGAAATTTCTAACATATCAATAAATTTTTCAAACTAATTACAAAAATCCCGGCTCAGATTTTGGTTCATTGAAAGAATCCCGTCTCAGATTCCTGTTCATTGCAAAAATACCGGCTTAGATTCCGGTTCATTTAAAAAATTCCAGCTCAAATTCTGGTTCATTCCAAAATCCCGGCTTAGATTCTGGTTCATTGAAAAAATCCCGGCTCAGATTCCAGTTCATTGATATATCCCGGCTTCGTTATGAGATTCTGGTTCATTAAAAATCCTGGCTCCTTGATGAGATTCCGGTTCATAACAAATTTTGGCTCCTTCATGAGATTCCGCTTCATTGAAAAATTCTGACTCCATGTCCCTTTGAGAAGAACTAAAGGGTCTTCATCACACGAACTCTCGTGCGTCGAGCTCGTTGATGGTTTCTTGCTGACACTCCCCGTTGGTTACCCCAATTGGAAGGTTGATATGTATACAATGGAAAATTTCCCTCAATAAAGATACCAAGGTTTATGTCTGCAGTAGGACTCCAAGAATTACAATTAGGTGTCAATGGCGCCAGAACTTTTCCGAAGGATTCGAGGTTGATGTGGACCTGCACACAACAAGTAAGAGAGGTTTTCAATCTCTCCGGTCTTGTTTGTTTACAAAGGATAAAATCACAAGTGGAAATAGTAGTGGTGAATGCAAAGGAAAGTAAAAAAAATCAATAAAGATTACCGGTATAAAATATGGTGGAAATATGGACCGGGGTCCCATGACTTTAACTAGTGATGTCTCTCTCCCAAAAGATGATAAACAACTATGTTGGGCGAACAAATTACAGCTAGGCAATTGGCAGAATTATAAACACACCGCAATGCTAGTTATGCTGCAAGAAAGATAGAGGCTCAATTGTATGGGAAGTACGCCGAGACGAGCAGCACTTTTATTCATCAGCATCTACACACTAATCATCTACCGTGAGACATCTAACCAGAACATCTCGCTGGTATTAAGTTGTGAACCCCAGCCAAACTATAGGATCAAAGCTACAGACAACTGCATTAACAAACTATGCGCAAGGTAATGTGACAACCCCAATTTAGGAAAGTGCTAGGGTTGCTTGTGCCTTTGCATCATGTGAAAATTAAAAAAGAAAATCAAAAATGGGGAAAAGAAAGCCCTGAGAAATTAATTCAAATGGCCGGATAAAAATCTTTTTCCAAAAATCTTTTGAACATTTGAAAAATTCCTATAAATGATATTGATCATTTTAAAAGTGGTTTGGGTTCTTTACCATGCCCATGGAATATTCAAAAATTCAAAATGTGCCTTGGAACATTAAAAGAACCCCTATTGGATTAGAAATTCAAATAAGATGAATTTCAAAAATGTCCAAATCGTAAATGTGACTAGCTACTGGTCACCTAGGATTTATAAAACTATTTGGACATTTATTAAAAATGCCTAGCTAATTTATTTAGTGGGGCCAACCTATTTACATAAATAAAAAGAAAAAGAAAAACAAGAAGAGGGGCCACCTTACCTGTCGCCCAGGGCGAAGGCCCAGCACGGCCCAGCCCGCCCTCAGCGTTTCTCTTCTTCTTCCCCACACCTCCAAGAAGCTCCGTGGAGAGCTGGTCACCGTGGACGCCACCGAGGCGAGCCTAGACCTCCCCAGGCCAGCTCCTAGTGCCACGGAGACGCCCACAAGCTTCCTACCTCTTTCCCTCTCCTTGAGGTCTCTCTCCCACCCTTTGTTCTTCTATCCAGAGAGGAACCACACGACGCCGTCGCCACTGATTCGTCGCCGGCGTGGCCAAAGAGCTCGCCTCGCCGCGCCAGCTTGTCCACAAGGAGCGCCGCCCTCGTCTCTGTCGTCTGGTGCCCTCAATCGAAGATCGGAAGCTCTGCAACTGACGCCAACGTCACGGAAACCGCCACGGCCGCCGTTGCCTCTCCGGCGATATCACCACCGCCACGACTCCATTCACTCCGGAGACTACGCCATTCTGCTCAGGGTGAGATTGCGGCCCTTTTCCCCCTTTGCTCTGCCATCTTCCGTGCATGTTTCGTTGATCCCCACTTCGCCAGTGGCCGCCCGCCGCCATTGTTGTCGTTGGCATGGCCTGGGACCTCCCCAGGAACCCCCGATGGAAGAGGTGGGTGCGGGAGCTCACGGGCTACACGCCCACACCAACCGAGCCCTTCCCCGTGCCCTAAATGCCTACTCCAGCGAAATTCCGGCGGCCTACAGTGGCAACGCCGACGAGCCCCTCCATTCGTGCACCTAAACCCCCCCCTAATCCTAACCCTAGTCGCTGACAGTGGGCCCCAGGCCCTTAACTAATCACTGTTAGTTTATAACTAACAGGGGTTTAACCCCAGAGCCTATGACAGCAGGGCCCCACCTGTCAGCCCCCCTGTGACATCACCCCCACGCCACCCTGACGCAATAAAAAGAAAAGGAATTAAAAAGAATTAAAAGAAATCAGAAAAATCCAGAAAATAGCCAAAACTTCAATCAATCATAGAAAATTCATATGAACTCCAAATTGTACAAATAATATATGGAAAATGATCAGCAGAAAATTCTCTATCCAAATATGAAACTTTCAACCATGTTTGAGTTGATTTTAAAATGGGACCAGTAGCTTTTGCTATTTGGCTTAATTGGAATTATTTCAAATTTAATTCAAATGCTAATTCAACTTGAACCTTTGCAATGCAACCTTGATCACTTGTACATCAGAAGCATATCACACACATGATCACATGGTTTACAATGACCAAACATTAGCAAATGCAAGATGACCTAATTTGAATAACATTTGGAGTTTGAATTTTAATTAACTTTTCAAATCAACTTCAATTAACATGTGGCAAATTGAACCTAGATCACACCAATACCTTTCAAATCATGTGACAACCTAAAAATGTGCTTGTGCATTCTATTACAATGTTGCCTCCCCCCTCTTGTTGATGATTGTGTCGGTAAAAGTTCCTCCGAGACGGTGATCACCCCCGAAGGAGAAGACCATCGATAAGACCCGTGTATCGTCAGCAAGGCAAGAAAACCCCATTGGTCATATCTATAAAGTCCTATTTCCCTCTCAGTCTCGCTTATGCATGTTTAGGAGATCACCGAGACACGTTCTTTTGCATAGTTCAACCCATTCCGATGCATGACCTATCATTTTTTCACCGTATTAAGCAAACCACAATCCTTGCAGATATAGGAGTTGAATGATGAGCATGTGGCCCCTGCAACTGTTACTGCTTTTTGCTGCTTAGTGATACAATGAGGATGTTATGATTTTGAGTCGGGATGGAATGAGCACAGTGATGCTGATGATAACGTGTTGGTGAATCCACCCTAAACAAAGGTGAACGATGAGAGGCTGTGTAGGAGTACACAGTGGGTTGTCTAGTTGAACACTGCCCTAGGCCCCGAGTTCCTGTTTTGTGATCCAAGACAAAGAGTATGACCACATGTAGGGCTTTATGGGAACCCCGTTTGGCCTCTTTACGTACCCGATCCGGTCCAGGAGTCACAATAGAATCGGGCTTTCCATTTGGCATATGCATAGTAAAAGTATGAAGAAAAGGTTGCATCATATAGATATGTGGGTGGACCTGTGAGGAAGTGAAACCATCTAGCAAAGGTGGCTTCTCGGTCCCTTGCATTATCTGAGTCCGTTTCGTGGAACCGGCCGGACTCTCGAGCGGTGCCAAACTCAGGTAGTCGACTCCTGGATTAGAGAAGGTGATGTGAGGTTAGTGCCTTGGTTTCATCCACGTCCGACACCCGCTTGAAGGGTGACAAGAACGAGGCGATAAGTGATGACACGCGTGTGAAGATTTACACCCCTACAGGGTTAATGAACTATTCGAATAGCCGTGTCCGCGGTTATGGACTACTTGGAGACCTCTACTTGATCATTAGATAACTTGAATGGATACTTATAAAATCCGCATGATAAGTGTGAGTGCTATGGTGGGCTTCCTCGTCGGTAAGTCGAGGAAGTAACCATAGTGGTGTATTGTTTGGAGACATGTAGTGGACTCGTGTACGATTCTTACCTCAATTCTGGTACTCGTAGTTAAGGACTAGCCAAGTCAAAGCTGGCACTTCTGCATGATGAAACCCCACCTCCTTTACCTTGATACTTGAGCATGAGTAGTGTAGTTCTGATGTAAGTCTTGCTGAGTACGACTTTGTACTCACGTTTGCTTATTCTATGTTTTAGATGGAAACCCAGACCCCGATGGAGTCACCGACCTGAAGCTCGACGTTGACCTTGGTAGTATAGTTCCAGACAGCAGTCTGGTCCCTCGTGGATTGGCATGTATGTTTAAAAGGCTTCTCTAAGCCATTTGTTAAACTTGTCTGTACTCAGACCTAATTTGCTTCCGTTGTATGATGTAATGTTTGATCACAGACATGTGATCTTTGTATGCTCTATGTGTATATCAATAAAGAGTACTTGTAGAGTTATGTGATGATTCTTGCTGTTCATACTAGACATGTGTGATGCGTGTATGATTATAACATGCATGTCTTAGTATGGGTTTTCGAGACCTTAGTTGTGATCTGGCTGGCGGTCTTTTATACACCAAGTGGCCCTTAGATGTGCGCAGCTTGGGGCATCGTGATGCGATTTCTCGTGGCTCTGCCACGTGCACACTTTGTTGTATGATCAAGCCCGCCCTAGACCCCGACTAAGTGATCGGGCTGGAGTTTGTTTATGTAAGGGTTATGATTCAATCGATAACATGGTTGAGGCGACTTGTCTATGAGTATGGGATTCACCACCCATAAGCATTTAGACTTGTGAGCGGACGATGAGGACCCATCTCAGTTGATCATCTGGCCTGAATGGGATGCCCCTCACGTTCGATGCTTTCCGAGAGTGTTCTATGCTTGGCCTTGTCTGCTTAGACAAGTGGGTACGGCTCTCGGCTCTCCATGTGATTGCATCATGACTGGAATTACATACGCATATTCCGGGTCCCGACAGGTAAACAATCCTTGCAACAGCGGTTACAAGCACTGTTGTTTTTCTCCCTGGTGGCAGCAACACATCCCCTAGTCTCATCTTTCTGTCACTCAAGCTAGACATCGGAGGGCATGAACCCACAATCATGCATAACGCTCCCTCTTGGAGTCTTGATCTACTACTTGGCCAAAGAAATAAAAAGAAACGGAGAACATGAAAGAATACTCAAGAACTAAAACATAAAAGGTAAACCAAATATATTACTCATCACAATCTAAACATAATCTCATGATCCATCGGATCCCAGAAAACACTTCATAGCAACACATAAACTAATACATAGATGCCTTGATCATGCAGGGCAACTCACAAGGGCTTAGGGTTGAGGCACATGATTGGAGAAAATACATCACATAGCTACTGATCATGGACCCATGGTCCAAGAGGGACTACTCACGACACATACGGGAAGTGCTCATGGTGGTGGAGAAGCTCCGGGAGATTAATCCTCCGTCCGACAGGGTGCCGAGACAGGGTCTTCTGGCGATCCCGATCTCTGTATTGCAGGAGTGGCGTAACATACAAGTCATGTTGAAAAAGGCAAGAAAGTGTAAAAAACATACAACAAAGTCACCAAAATAAGCATGGAACAAGCAGAGATTATAGATACATTTGGGATGTATCAACATCCCCAATCTTAATTCTTGCTCGTCCTCGAGCAGGTAAATGATAGCAAAGATAATTTTTGTGGTGACAGACTACCAACAAATGTTTGAACTTTAAAGTACAGTAAGTAAGATATGCAATTCATTTTAAGACAATAACAAGCAAGAGTCTATATCTAGTACTGAAACTAGCAAAGTAAGAACATAAAGGTGCAAGAGCTCTCGCTGTCCGTGATTCGAATGTCTCCAACAGGGGTTTGCGTGCAAGAAATGGGAGGTGGGTTTAGAGCATAAAAAATAATAGTAGTTATTGAGAACTCAATCTACTAAAAATTCACAATTAGTCTCCTTCGGGATCTTATTATGACTCGTCCTTAGACCACTAGTCATGCACAAGTCAAACTGATCCTCTCCCTTTCGACTTTGAGCACTCATGCAATAAATGAGCACGAGCAAGGTATGTTGGCACTTAGGATGGAAAATAGAATAATGATGGGGAAGGAAGACAAAAAAGGTGTGAAAGCCTCAAATCAATGAGGACAATCATAGGAGAGAGAAAGCCAAATGATAGATATGATGTGAGGTTTATGGATTTCAATGCAACAGATGCACATATGAGCTATGGGATGCTCTCTAATGGAACTAGTAGGGGTGCATACAACTTGCTTGCTCAAGAAGACCTAGAGCTCATTTGAGGAGGCTCATCATTGGAATATACAAGACAAGTTCTATTGTGTAAGGATCCCCACATAGTTATGCATGAATGATATGAAACTCTCTATGTAGTACAAAAATTACTTTGGAATATGAGTGTGGATCTTTCAAAAGGAATAGTAGTGTTGCCCCCTTCTCTATTTTTATTTCTTTTTTATTTCCTTTATTTTATTTTATTTTATTTTTGTGTGGCCTCATTGGCACTTTCTATCTATCTCTCATTTTTCCACTTTTCGGATCTTTTAATTTGTCCTATTTTGGGATCTTTTGTTTGTGTCCTCTGTCGGATCTTTTCCTCACTTTAAGGGCAATACTCTATATTTTACAAGGATATAGAAGACCACACACTTTACAAGAAGTACTCAACATAAAGAAAACTAAAAACTATCATGATGTATGCAAATGCATGCCTCTGCTTGTATAGTAGGATATGCAATGATACTAGCGCGTCATGCAACAATTATAAGCGCAAGGCCTAACTAGCATGCGGCTCTACGATCAAGCAAAAGCAGGTATGACAATGAAAGATCAAGTCATGAGAAGATGAATGTTGCATCGCAATGTATCTCGGAAAGGCTATCGAAATTCCTTGTAGGTAGGTATAGTGGTAGTTTTGAGGAAAGATCTAATGAGGCTTATGATGACAAAGCGTATCATACCAAGGGTTTGGATCCACCAGTTAAGTTTGCACCAACTCTCGAGGTGAGAAAGGGCAATGCGCGGTACCAAAGAGGGTAGCAAAACATGGATGGTGGAAGTGCCAACAATCGAATACTCACATTAGTCAAAGGAACTCATCCACTTATTATCGATAACTCTCTATCTAATCAGAAGATTCAGAAAGAAACAAGTACCCCGAGGAGGAGTGTATGGGGTTTTGTTATCCTTACGCATCCTCGACCAATGTTAAATGAGGGTACTCTATATATTACAACCCCTCCAATGGTTTGCGATCCATCTAGTAGCTACAGTTCTCAACTATTTTTTTGTAGTTTTTGAAAATAAGCACAGATTGCCCAAAATACGACAACTATCACTAATAAGCTTGAGCTCTTGACACAGGGAAGTCCAAACATTACTCAAATAAATACCTCAAAACTATTACAAGTTACTACTATACTTAAATAGCAACCTCAATTAGCTAATCAAGTCAAGACACAAACTCAGTTCAACAGACTAACTCTCTAAACAGGATAAGCATGAAAACTCAAGAGAGTTCCAAAATCAACGAGCAACGACCTAAAAAAAAGCTTTTAAAAAGATAAGCATGAAAACAAGAGCTAAACATAATAGCAGCTAGAAAAATTTAAAGAACACTCAACAAAGGTAAGCATGAAAACTATGTTGTGTTCTAGGGTGAAGTGGAGCGTGTTTCTCTCCCAAAAAATGTAGGCTAGGGTCCAACTTGCTATGAAAAGAAAGCAAAAGTAAACAAAGTAAAAAGTAAATGCAAGACGCTCCAAGCATAGCACATAACATATGAAGTGATAAAAATATAGTGTGGAGAAGGACGAACTGATGATTGTTGATGGAGAAGGGGATGCACGCGGGAATCTCCAAGTTTAGACGCTTGGGTTTCCTTGAATATTTCTTGGGGGTGCATGGGGGCATCCCCAATCTTGAGCTCTTGACACTCCCAGATCTTCTTTCATCATATTCCTTCGCACACTTGCAAACTCCCTTCATACGAAACTCATCATAAGCTGATTAGAGGGGTTACTGCCCATAATAAAATAATTTCCCTCTACTGGAAATAAATATTTTCAGGAAGAGCTATTGTTTCTCAAGATTTCCAAAAAGTTTTTGCAAATACAAAGGAAGATTAATATTTGCAAAATGGTGAAAACGCAAAACAAGGACAGACATCAGGTAGTAAATAATTTTTAGGGGCACTTCTGCAACTCAAATAAAAAACTTAGAACGAACCGCAGAAAGTCAATTGTATAGAGCATATTGTCAAAAAGATTCAAATCAAAAAGATGATCTAGTGATTTTTAAGAATTTTTTGCAATAGAGCAAACATATTCTTTTTTCTGGACTTCATGCACAACTTTTGTTTTTCCTTGCAATCGGAGGCTAAACTTGGCACAAAGCTTGAAGATAAAGATACAATGATGTTTCTACAGTAGTAACAAACATCAAGACCACTTAAACTGAAAGTAAAAACATTTTGGGTTGCCTCCCAATAAGCCCTTTCTTTTATGCCTTTGATCTAGGCATGATGCAAAAAAGATCAAGTTTTATCAATATCAAAGGAATAGCTTTCCCGTGTAACAAACTCAAATGGTAACTTCATCTTCTTTCTAGGGAAATGTTCCATGCCTTTCTTGAGGGGGAATTGGAATCTTATAATCCCTTCTTTCATATCAATGATAGCACAAACGGTGCGGAGAAAAGGACGTCCCAAAATAATTGGACATGATAGATCACACTTAATGTCCATGACAACAAAATCAACGGGAACATAATTATCATTGATAACTATAAGAACATCATCAATCCTCCCTAAATTTTTCTTTACGGAAGAATCAACAAGGTAAACATCAAAATAAAAAGGATCAAAAGCTTTCAATTCTAGCATATCATAAATTATTTTGGGTAAAACGGAGGCACTAGCTCCAACATCACATAAAGCAAAGCAACAAAAAATATTCAATTTGATTCTGACCATAGGATCCCAATCATCTTCTAGTTTTCTAGGAATAGAAACTTCCAACTTAAGTTTCTCCTCCATAGCTTTGATAAGAGTATTAGTGATATGCTCGGCGATGGCAATATTAAGTGAACTAGTGTGGGGGTCTTTGGCCATTCTTTGCAACAAATTGATAACTTCGGAAAGACCACAATTAAAAATATCGAGTTCACTACCGTTAATGAAAGTATCAAAGTGGTAGTGATATCATCTAAGCTCACTTTCTTGGTAGTCTCTAAGTTCATGGGACCTTCTTATCCTAAAGTTGAGGTATTAGCATCACCATTGATGGGTTCATTAGGTGGACTAGGGATGTGATGGGTGCTAAAGGTTTTGAGATCCTCAACAACATGTAAAGTGGCAAGTGTGGTGTGTCTAGGAAGGCTCTTAGCTCTCTCTTTTTTTTCTTTCTCTCTAGCCCACCTATCCTTAAGTTTGGCTAGCATTCTAATGTTTTCATTGATTTGCAGTTGGACAACATTCATAGGTGTGGTTTTCCTCTCCTCAAGGGGACAAGTCCTGATTTTGACCAACTCTACATCATGAGCTATGTTGTCTACCTTCAAAGAGAGACTATCTAATTTTTCTAATTTACCTTCTGCACTCTTGTTGAAGACTTTTTGAGAAGTGATAAAGTCCTTAGGAATGCTCTCTAATTTAGAAGTGGAATTTTTGGTGCTAGAATAAGTGTTGTTGTTCCCATAAGAGTTAGAGGGGAACATTCTAGGATTGTTGTTACCAAAGTTACTCCTATAAGCTTTGTTGTGGAAGTTGTTCCTTGCAATAAAATTAAGATCTACTTATTCTTGAGCAACCAAATAATTGAAAGGAACATCATGATGATCAGTAGGAGCTTGCATAGTAAGTAAAGACATGATCAAGTCAACCTTTTCATTTAAAGAGTAGATCACCTCAACAAAGTTTACCTCCCTACATGTTGGAGATTTTTTTGGTGTGCCATTGAGAATAGTTTGTCATCATCTTGTCCAATAATTTTTTTGCAGCACCAAGTGTGGTTGACATAAAAGTTTTTCCCGCAACTGAGTTCAATAGATTCCACAAGGTAAAGTTTAAGACCGCATAGAAAGTTCAGACAACCATCCAAGTAGTCAAACCGTGTGTAGGATAATCCTTAACAAGAGATTTCATAGGTTCCGATGCTTGGGAAACGTGTTAATTATCCAGTTGCCTAAAATTCATAATGTTACTTCTCAAATGGATAATCTTAGCAGGTGGGTAGTCTTCCCAATAAAAGCATACTTGCACTTAATCCCAAGAATCTATGCTAATCCTAGGCAAGGATTGGAGCCAATCCTTAGATCTTTGACGAGGATCGGCCTCGGAAAATCCCATAGCATGGTACCCTGGGTTTCGATCGTAGAGAGAGGTGATGTTGGCGATGCTCATCGTCTAACAGGAGACAGGGATTTACCTAGGTTCAGGGCCCTCCATCGGTAAAACCCCTACTTCCTGCTATTTTGTATTATGATGGACGCGATTATAGTGGAGATCAAGGCGAGATCGCTCGAGACCGGCAGTGTTTCAATGAGATTATATGCCCTAGAAGTCCCCTCTCCCAGCCTTTACATACTAGGCTGGGTCACAAGGAGTCCATCTAGGTTTACACAGATAGTTTCCTAATCTAGCTTTAGTCTTGGACGCCAAGTCTTGGTTTCCATATGCTGAGGACACCAATGTCGGTGCAACCATCGGTGCTTTGAGTGGGTCAGTCGTGGGCTAGTCGATGCTTCTAGTGGGCCGTCCGTCTTGACATGCACCAGGTACCCTCATGCATAGAAGTCATGGGGGTATCCCGTCGTTAGTGGCCCCCGAGTGCGTGGGGGACTCGAAGAGTTGCGCAGGGACTCAAACCTGCAATCAGTCGTGAGAGTGCGTGTCGCATTTTGTCACAACCCAAGTGTCGGGGGACTGGTACCCGGGTAGGCTAACCCAAGCGGAAGTAACCTTTCAAGACAAGGATGTGCCGATTGGACCGCAGCTGGGCCGAGCTGGGCAGATGTACGACCAATTGCTCCAAGGAAATCAGCCGTATCAAATGCCAGCAGTCGGACCAGGCGCAATCGGCCCACCCTTTCCTTCACCAATTCAATCATCCGATTGGTCGGCAGCTGGTCCGGGGTCAATACCTAGCAAGCCGATTTCCCAGAGCAATCGACCTCGCCAGGAACCACCAGTCGGACCAGGCGCAATCGGAACCACCTACCACCCAGTCGGGGGTATGATTACGAGGTCATAAATGCCATATCCCGTGATATCTGGGTGGCAGGAAGGCCAAGTCACATCGAGGATTTGCTGGAGATACGGTGTCGACCTCCCCGCCGATTCCGCGGACAGGCCGACAAGACCATACTCCCTAGCTCCACTATTCATACCTACATCCTACAAGCCTACAGCATGGGCCTCCGCTCGTAGGCTCCGGATCACCCGGAGAGGAGCAATCGGTGGGCCCAGGCCGATTAGAGGATGACATCTGGGCCCATTTGGCAATGAAGTTACCGAAGTACCCTCGGCTCACACTATAAGAGCCAGGGTACCCCTCCTGCGTGAGGGACGATCCGCACTAGAGCACCATAACTCATTTCCCCCCAGTTCATTCACTGCTCGTAGTTAATCCTCAGGGAAGCAGGTGAGAACCTTGCCCACGGCAGCGGAGCTCACCGTCCCCTGAGAAGATAGAGAAGCAGTTATTGTAGCCAGATCATTGATATACAAGAGACAAGCAGGAGTAGGGGTGTTATCTCTCCGGAGAGCCCCGAACCTGGGTACATCGTGGTGTCTTCACCGTGCTTGTGCCCAACCCGATTCCGGCACCATCGACATCCTCTCCCTCGAGTCTTCCCCCTCACTTTAGCCATCCCATGGCATCTGGCGTTACATATCGATGACAGTTGGCGCCCACCGTGGGGCAGACCGAGGCGTCGACTGGAGTAAAGATCCGGACGGGATTTTCCTCTACATCGGGCGGGAGCCACGCCTCTGGCCTGATTCTAAGGCGTGGGGCAATCGACTATGTGGTGGACTACTCGGCGCGGTACGGGGCTGGAGCACCCCTGCCGCCCGGTGTGTCGCTGCAAGTTGGCAGTCATCGCCTCTTCATCGGAAGCTTCCCCGAAGCGTATCCTAGAGATATTCGCATCTTCTCGTGTGCCACGGATCCGCTCCCGGCCAGGGGCTGCAGCACATCACCTGGTAGAGAGAGAGGCCGAATGCACGCTGCCGTCATGATGGCGGGAGCATCTTCATCCACTAACCGAGACCCAGCGAGTGCGGCTAGGAAGGCCAAGGAGGTAGCTGATGCCGCAGAGCGAATCGGCACCAGTGCGTTGCGGGATGTGTTATACACACCCGTGCACAGGAATGGTGATCCGGAGCAGGTGCACACGGAGCTGGAAACAGCACGGCTCGCCCTGGCTCGCAGAGCTGAGCAAGTGTTAGCAGAAGAGCGCAGGTTGGGAGCCATCACAAGGGAGTACAATGCAGCGCATGCAGGACCGCGTCGGCCGATTGAGCCCGCGGTCCTGGAAGATCTGAGAAGCCGAGGCAGGGCAGTCAACCAGCAGCTCTCGGGAGCCGAGCAACCGGAGCGTCCGAGAAGGCCGGTGCAACCGGAGCAACCGGCGCAATCGGCATTCATCCAAAGGCCAACTTACAGCACACCAGACAAGAACTTGAGAGCAGCCGAGCAGATAGCGCTTGAGCTAGAAGACCTGGAAGGAGATGAGCGGCGTGAGCAGTCGCGCCGAATGCGCGAGCTGATAGCAGCCGCAAAGGAGAAGAGGCTCGTAGCAATGGGCAATCAAAATGCAGAACCAGAGGCGTCAAGAGGAACGGTGAGGCCGAATGCGGGAGCTAGTCAGCGACCGAATGCATCGCGCCAGAACAGGTACCAACCCGCGCCATCTCAGCACGAGAGTAAGGTTAGAAGCAATCGGCCACCCCCAGCAGCAAGCAGAAAAATGGAAGAGCCAGCTGTCAACAGCAGGCGCAATGAAATGCCACAGCAATCGGCGCCAAGACCGGCAATTAGCGCTCGACTTGGCCCTCGCCAAATCGGCCAAAATGATGCAAGGAATCGCATTGAGCTCCTGGAGAAGGAGGCTCAGGAAGACGAAGAAGGAGAAGCTGGCCCGCCATGTTTCGGTCATCGCATTCGGACGAAAAAATTCCCCAAAGGCTTCACGCTGCCGAGAGACACTCCCAAGTACAATGGTTCTGTGAAGCCTCAAGACTGGCTATCTGATTACCTGACAGCAGTTCACATTGCAGGAGGCAATCGGCGGGTAGCAGTCCGCTATGCACCTTTGATGCTGCAGGGGTCGGCTCGGACATGGTTGAACAGTTTGCCCAAGGATAGTGTGAACTGCTGGGAGGATTTAACGACCGCATTCATCCACAACTTCACGAGCACATACGAGAGGCCCAATCTCCCGCGGCGGTTAGCTCTGTGTGTGCAAGGCAAGGACGAACCCCTCCGAGATTACTTATCTCGGTGGATCAAGCTGAAGAATTCATGCGAAGGAGTCCACGAAATTCAGGCCATTCAGTATTTTACGGATGGATGCCTAGCTGATTCAATGCTGAAGCACAAGCTGCTCCGCAAAGACTTCACATCGCTCGCCGAGCTCATGAAGGTGGAAAATGCGTTCGCTATGTCCGATTCTGCGATGCGCCCTATCCAACTCGGAGTTGGAGGTGTGATCCAGTCATCAGGGGCTCCGCAGTCGGACACAGGAAACCAAGGCCTCAGTCGGAAGGAAAGGAGGGAGAAAAACCGCAACAACAACAACCACAACCAGCAGAACAGTGGTAAGCGCAAGGATGAGCAGCCCGATACTCAGTATGGCAGTCGGCAGGTGGCCGCTGTCCAGAATGAGGAAGATCCAGCAGCTGCAGGCGACAGTCGGAAGATGAGACCAAACGTGAGACCGCCGGGACAGATGAAACCCAAGTATACGTTCGAGGACATGCTGGACGCGCCATGTAAGTTGCACAGCACGCCGGGCAGGCCGTCTGCGCACACTACTCGGCAGTGTGACTTTGTGAGAAGAATTGCGAAGGGAGAAGCTTTACCACCTCCACCCCCACCACCACCCAAGAACAGAGGACCACCTCAGCAGCAGCAACCAGTTCCCGCAGCAAGATGCCGTCTACATGATTTTCACCAGCGAGTCCGCGGACAAGGGCAGTCGGAGAGCCCGAGCAGCGGAAGTTAATGACACCATGCCATCGATTCCCCAGTTTGTACATTGGTCCGAGTGTCCTATATCCTGGGACAGAGCAGATCATCCCACCATTTTGCTGAATCCAGGCAACTATCCGCTGGTGGTGGACGCTCTGTTCGCAGGACCAAGGTTTTCATGCAAATTTTCCCGAGTGCTTGTTGATGGAGGAAGCACAATCAACATTCTGTATAGAGATACAATGGTCAAGCTAGGGCTCATAGAGAGAGATCTAGAGCGCAGTCGGACGACTTTCCACGGGATTGTCTTGCACCCCCATTGGCCGCATTCGGCTGGACGTCATATTCAGCACGGAGGAGAATTTCAGAAGGGAGCCGATTTGGTTTGAGGTCGCCGACCTCAGCAGTTCTTACCATGCTCTGTTGGGGTTGCCGGACTTCGCCAAGTTCATGATCAATGCACAACAGACATACCTGAAGATGAAGATCCCAGGGCCAAACGGTGTCATCACGGTCACCGGGGACTTCAGGAAGTCCCTCGAGTGCACATCCGCTGGCAGCAGTTTGGCTGACTCGTTAGTGGTCGAGACGGAGAAGCGTCAGCTCAGCAAAGTGATCGCAATGGCGCAAGCACAGAACAATAATCCACTCCCAGTCGGCCCGGCAAAGAGAGTAGATGAGGAATCGGCGTTTCAGTCGGCCAAGGACAGCATGAAGATCGCTCTAGATCCCTCCGACTCAACCAAGTTTGTTGTAGTCGGAGCAGGACTCTGCGATAAATAGGAAAGCGCGCTCGTCGAGTTTCTCCGTGAGAATCGGGACATCTTTGCATGGTCTCCACAGGACATGCCTGGTGTGCCGAGAGAACTCGCCGAGCACAAGTTGCACATTCGGCCAGGCTCGAAGCCGGTCAAGCAACCTTTGAGACTTTTTTCTGAGGACAAGAGAAGGGCAATCGGCGAAGAAGTGGCGAAGCTGCAGGATGCAGGTTTCATCATGGAAGTATTTTACCCCGAGTGGCTGGCAAACCCAGTCCTCGTCATGAAGAAGAACAAGACTTGGCGCATGTGTATAGATTACACTTGCCTGAACAAGGCATGCCCAAAAGATCCGTTTGCTCTGCCCCGCATTGATCAAGTGATTGATTCTACGGCCGGCTGCGAGCTGTTATCCTTTCTGGATGCTACTGCTGGGTATCACCAGATCAAATTGGCTGTGGAAGATCAGATAAAAACGGCATACATAACACCCTTCGGAGCCTATTGCTATATCACCATGCCGTTTGGTCTGAAGAATGGAGGTGCAAATTATCAGTGCACGATTCAGAGATGCACACACGCTCAGCTCGGTAGAAATCTCCATGTTTACGTGGACGATTTAGTGGTGAAGTCGGCAAGGGGAATCACATTGTTGGATGATCTGAGGGAAACATTTGCAAACCTGAGAACTTATCAGATCAAGCTCAATCCGGAGAAGTGCGTATTTGGAGTTCAAGCTGGCAAACTCTTGGGGTTTCTCGTTTCCGAGAGAGGAATCGAATGCAACCCTAAGAAGATAGCCGCAATAGAGCGCATGGAGCAGCCCAAAACCCTGAAGCAAGTGCAGAAGTTCACCGGTTGTCTTGCATCCCTCAGCCGATTCCTCAGTCGGCTGGGTGAAAAAGCAATCCCGTTGTACCAATTGATGAAGAAGACAGAGAAGTTCACTTGGACCCCTCAAGCAAATGAAGCATTCCGAGAGCTCAAGCGCATGCTTTCCACGGCACCGATTCTAGCTGCCCCGATTGAAAAGGAACCTATGATGATATACATCGCGGCAACCAATTGGGTGATCAGTGCAGTTATGGTGGTGGAGCGGCCCGAGAAGGACAAGGCCCAGCAAATTCAACGTCCAGTATACTACATCAGTGAAGAGCTCTCGGCATCCAAGCAGAACTACCCTCACTATCAGAAGATGTGCTATGGAGTATACATGGCAGCCAATAGGTTGAAGCCATACTTTCAAGCTCACTTGATCACCGTCGTCAGTTCGGCTCCTTTGGCCGACATCATGGGAAGCAGAGATGCAACCGGAAGGGTGGAGAAGTGGCCAATCGAAGTCGCTAGTCATGGCATCCAATATGAGCCGAGAATGGCAATCAAGTCACAAGCATTGGCCGATTTCCTAGTTGACTGGGCTGAAACTCAGTACATGCCACAGCTCCCAATGTCGGATTCCTGGCGAATGCATTTCGACGGCTCCAAGATGAAGAATGGCCTAGGGGCTAGTGTGGTGCTCACTTCACAAGGAGGAGATCAACTGCAATATGTGCTCCAGATTCACTTCGCAGCATCAAACAACGTCGCCGAATACGAAGCCCTTGTGCATGGCATCAAGCTTGCCAAGGAAATCGGTATCCGGAATATCGAGTGCTTTGGTGATTCCGACCTGGTGGTACAGCAGTGCTCGGGCACTTGGGATGCAAAGGATGCTAACATGGCAAGCTATCGCTTCTTTGTGCAGCAGATCAGCGGGTATTTTGAAGGTTGTGAGTTCCATCATGTGCCAAGAGAAAACAACGAAGCAGCAGATGCATTGTCCAAGCTCGGCTCAACAAGAGAAGCAATCCCACCAGGCGTATCGTTGGAACACATCAAGAAGCCGTCCATCATACCATCCCCAGAGTCGGAGTCCATCTTTATCTCGGAGACCGATCTTGAAGCATTAAGAAAGGCAAAAGAGGTTCAACTGGCCAAGCCAGGAACCATGAAGAAGCAGTCAGGCGCTCAAGGTGTCTCGGCAACAGCACCAGGGGCTGCCGACTGCGGGCCAGGGGCTACAGAGGAACAAGAAAAGAGCAAAGCCAGAGGGAAGCGAGTAGAGGCTGCGCCCGAAGGCACAACCTCCGAAGAACCAATGACATCAGAAATTGCCGATTGCAATGCTGAAGCTCCGACTCCAGGGGCTGCCGAATGCGTGCCACGCGCCACAGTCGGCAGTTCAGAAGCGGAGATAGAGATGGCAGAAGTGCAAGAGGCCGAGATCTCGGAGGCCAGTGGTCAAGAAACTGAGGTCCAAGAAGAAGTCCCACCCCAGCATGCAGTAGTAATGGCGGTGGTCAGTGCGCCATCATGGGCACAGCCAATTAGAGATTTCCTAGCAGACGGAGTCCTCACAGAGGATTTGGCAGAGTCAAGGCAAATCAGCCGCCGATCTTGGGCATACACAATTATCAACAATGAGTTGATGCGCAAGAGTGCGACTGGTATCCTCCAGAGATGTGTGGAAGAGGACAGAGGCTTGGAGCTGCTCAGAGACATTCATCAAGGTGAATGCGGTCATCATGCGTCTGGAAAGGCCATTGCCAACAAAGCATTCTGACATGGTTTCTACTGGCCGACTGCCCTTGCAGCGGCTGAAAATCTGGTGAAGTACTGCAAGGGTTGTCAGTGTTTCAAGGAAAAAAGTCATCAGCCAGCATCGGCACTGAAGACAATCCCAATTGCATGGCCGTTCGCAGTGTGGGGTTTGGACATGGTCGGACCGTTCAAGAGAGCTCGAAGTGGCATGACACATCTTCTGGTTGCAGTGGACAAATTTACCAAGTGGATTGAAGATAGACCGATCAAGAAGCTGGATGGGCCGACTGCAGTTAGGTTTGTGGCCAACATTGTATGCAGATATGGTGTCCCCAACGGCATCATCACCGACAACTGCACAAACTTTGCAAAGGGTGCACTGACCCGATATGCATCTGAGCAGGGCATTCGGCTTGATCTCGCGTCTGTGGCGCACCCGCAATCAAACGGTCAAGTCGAAAGATCAAATGGACTAATCCTGTCGGGTATCAGGCACAGATTGGTAAAGCCACTCGAGAGGGCACCCGGAGCATGGATTGAAGAGCTTCCCGCGGTACTGTTCAGCTTAAGGACCACACCAAACAGGTCGACTGGATTCACTCCTTTCTTCCTAGTGTATGGTTCAGAGGCAGTCATCCCGTCCGACATTGAGTTCGACTCACCTCGGCATGCCATGTACACCGAAGAAGAAGCCAGATTGGCACGAGAAGACGACATCGACCTCAAAGAAGAAGCTTGCCTGTTGGCCTTGTCCAGGTCAGCAGTCTATCAGCAGAAGTTGCAGCACTACCACAGCAAGAAGATTCGTCCTCTCGCTTTCCGAGAAGGAGACATGGTGCTACGCCGAATCCAGAAGTCAGATGGGCAGCACAAGCTATCCTCACCTTGGGAAGGTCCATTCGTTATCAGCAGAGCGCTCAAGAACAATTCCTATTATCTGATCGACTACACCAAGGGAACTCGGCACAAGGACACGTCAGGAGCAGAGACGGAGCGGACGTGGAACGCCGAGTTGTTATGTCCGTTCTATAGTTGAGCGGCAGAAGTTTATGTAAGCCATTCGGCAAACAATCAGTAAAAGTTATCATGCCTCTGAAAATGAGCACTTGAGTGTCTTTGTGTAATTTCATTCAAAAAGCTAGCCACGATCGGCGACGCTCAGTCATACCCGAGATGTGTATAATACACCCGGGGACTGGCCGACCACGAGGTCAAGAAAATAAGCCATCGCGGCACGGGGACTGCAGGCTGACACTCAATCGGACACCTAGCTTGAGCACAAATCACGAAAAGGTTTGTGGCATTGAGAAGGGTCGCGATTGGGGCGGTCGGCAGTGCGAATCCTCGGGAAACAATCCGAAACGGGCCACCAAGGGCGCGTTCGATGAGACAAAGCTACCGATTGCGCTGCGAACCAGGACAGCGAGCCCGGTAGCGCGCAATCGGCGCCTACTATTGCAGAATCCTTTGCGTTAAAATCCTGTTGTGTAAAAAATAAAAACTTATCGAACCTTGGCTGGTAGTCTACCGTTGATCCGATTGCAGACCGCATGACGGTACCAGGGTCGACACGGTAGACATCCCCAAGTGTAGCCGATAAAGGAAAACAACAAAGACGCAAAGTTGATCGCACAAATAAAAGAAAAAGCCAAGCAATCGGATCGAATAAGAAATAGCAGGCCCAGGGCCGAATAAGTGCATTACATCGAAGTAACACCCAGTGGGTGTCGACAGAATTAAAATTGTGTCTTACAAAATAAGATAAAACCGATCTAGTATCGGCAAGCTACAGCAAGTAACAAAATTGATAGCATGACTCAGGCAGTTGGAGGCACTGAGCTAGAAGACGGAGCAGTCGGATCCGATTGCGCTTCAGAAGTTGTGGCACCAGTCTGCTTGGATCATGGAGATGTTTGAGATGAGCCGCTGTCGGAGAGCTCTTCGGCCAGGCCAGAGCTGGTAGGAGCGGGGAGCGGGTTCCCTCCCTCATCGAGATACGGAGTGTACTCGTATGGAGAGAACCAGTTTACCATAGTACTGGCTAGACGATTGACTTCGCCATAGGTCTTCTCAAGCAGCTCGGAGGCGCTCTCTCGGAGGCTGTAAAGTTGGGAGGTTTTCACCTGAGGGTACCAGCTCAGCACGGTCTGAAGGGCGGTTTCCGCGCCAATCCGACCGGCAGAGTTCAGCAATACATCGATTCGACATGGCATGGCCTTCAGGAGAGTCCGAGTCTTCTCAGTGGTAGCATTCGCAGCTTCCCCCTTGTCAGAATCTTCTTCATCTTGTGTTTCCCCCCTCTGGATCTCGGCAGAGGAGTCGGCAGCGTTCTTCATCTTCTGAAGTCCGACCTTATGCTCAGTCGGCGACCACAATGATTCAGCAATCTTCAGGATGCCGAGCTTGAAGGACAAGGCGATGCCCTTGATAACAGGAATGCGAGCTTCGGTGCCAATCAGATATTCATGCCGGGTCCAGACGTTGTCTTCACGGTCGCAGGTCCCTCCGGCGGCAACGGCGTCTTCTCGGGACTTGGCGACGGCTGCATAGGCAGCTGCTTTGGATTCAGGCCAAGCTTCTGTGTCACGAAAAGGGAGTATGAGCAATAAGATGAGAGCAGAGCAATCGGAAAGCGCATAAGTTTCAAGAAACACTCACCGCTAAGGAGGACGTCCATTTCGGTCATTGTATCGCAGAAGCCTTTGGCTCGGCGGCGCTGTCGGGTGGTCTCTTCATAGCTGAATTTCTCCAAATCTTCATACTTGGCAACATGTTCATCGAGATCTTGCCGAATGGAATCACGGGCAGCGACTGCTTCATCCCTTTCAGCTTGCAAGGCCTCTCGGGCGGCAACAGCAGCATCTCTCTCGGCGATGAGGCCATCACCGGCAGTCGTCACGGCTGCGATGTCGGCCAAATGTCTTCTCTCAAGCGCGGCCATTTCCGAGCGAAGACCCTGGATAGTCCGATTGAGATCGTTTTCTACCCCCTGCAGTCGGGTCGCTTCTTCCTTGGCTTTGCCGAGTGTTGGACCATACTGGTCAAGTTCTGCAGTCAATTCAGCAATTGGGCCCTGAAGATCATCTACCATGGGAGAAGAAGCTAGTAGAGAGCATGAAAATATGAGAAAAAAAGAAAATGTTTAATCGGAGAGAGGGCGGAGAGGGTAGAGAAGTTACGTTTCAGTTTAGCAATCTCAGCCGACTGGGCAAGAGTTCGGAGGCTGGCAGTGTATGCATCAAGGAGCTTCTCGAAGACCTCACGTTTTTCTTCCATAATAGCCTGAGAGGAACAGCAAGATGGGATTAGAGACACGGCAATCAGCAAAATCAGTTGAAGATCCGAACCGATTGCAACCAATCGGCCCGAATCTCGGGGACTACACCCAGTGGGTGCGCTTGCGCGCACCCACCGGAAGGAAAGTTTCCCGATTGAGGAAGGCAAGCGATAAAGCAAAATCAGTTGAAGATTCGAACCGATTGCAACCAATCGGCCCGAATCTCGGGGGCTAGACCCAGTGGGTGCGCTTGCGCGGACCCACCAGAAGAAAAGTTCCCGATTGAGGAAGGCAAGCGACAAAGAAAAATCAGTTGAAGATCCGAACCGATTGCAACCAATCGGCCCGAATCTCGGGGACTGCACCTAGTGGGTGCGCTTGCGCGTACCCACCGGAAGAAGAGCCTCACGAGCAAAAGAAAGATATAAAGAGAAAGCCAAGAGTTACCGTGTGATGAGAGGTGAGCTGTTGGAGTTCCCGGGCAAGGGCGGCGGCAAAATTATTCACCCGGCTCAAAGCAGTCGTCACAGGGTCCTGAGGACGATGCGAGGCGTCAGGCTCGGTGCCGACGTGACGGGCTCGAGAGTACTCGGCCCGGAATTGATCCACCGAGCGCATGAGAATTTCCGAGGCGGAAGAGGTCGGCGTTGGCACTGCAGTCTGAGTAGCGGTGGAAGCAGCGGCAGTAAGGGCCGGGGGCGTCGGCGTCACCTGAGGGCCAGAGGCACCCGATTGTGGCGGCGGCGCAACCGGGCGAGTTGGAGCAGGAGTGACAACGACAACTAGCGGCACAGTCGTGGCAACCGGCGACACGGTCGTGGTAATCGGTGGAGAAGATACCACGATCGGCGACGGTGTCGTCACCATCGGTGGCTCGGACGTGGTAGCTGGGGCAGATGTAGCTGCGGCAGGAGAGACCGGGTTGGAGTGGCGTGGCGGAGACGGGGCAATCGGATCGACCGATGGCGTTCCTCTGTCACCAGGAGCCACCCGGTCAGCGACATCCTTGGAGGTCTTGGAAGCAAGGGTGGAAGAGGAGGTTTTAGGAGTAGTCGCGAGGCGGGCCTTCTTGGCAGCGCGCTCGGCGCCCTTCGAGGAGCGATGAGAAGCAGTCGGCCATTTATGAACAGCGGCGGCAGAAGCGGCAGGCGAGATGATAGCGCTGGCACGAACCGGAATGCCAGTGTCGACATCGTCAAGCCCAATCGGCTCCCTGAAGGAAGAAAGAGGAGGAGAGTCAGTATAAGCAAAGACAGTGAAGTGCTAAGCAAGAAGACAAGGGCATACCCCCTTGAGCCGGCAGCCGGGTGTCGGTCCTTGGAGGATTGGCGGTCTCGGCATCATCGCCCTCGGCGTCCATGGAGTCGGAGGATCCTCCGGAAGACTCGCGATCATCTTCGTCATCGTCACCGGACTAGGGGGAGGGTATCTTGCCGTTATATTCAAAGTCGGCGGGGTCTTCCTCCGCGCGGTCGAGGGCGTATACGCCAGCTTCCTGGCCGTCCTCCATTAGGTCGGACTGGATAAAATGCTGGAAAGAAAATGGAAGTGATCAGAGCAATCGGAAGAAAGACCAATCGTAGGAAAAAGCATTCGGAGCATACCACAGGCGATTTCTGCTGGCGGATGAGGTAATCAAGCCCGAAGCGGAAGGGGTCTGGCAATGGGCTAGAGGTAATAGATTTCACCCGGGCGCAGAGATCTTCAGTCTTTACTCGCCACGTGGAGAGCCGAGTGGGATCTCGGAGACCTGACATGTCGCAGAGGCGGTGCACTCGGCGCTGCAGGGGGAGAATCCGAGCTTGAAGCCAAGCGGCTACCATGTCGGTCGGGAGGAGCCCTTCTTGCTCCAGCTGGGTGACCCTATAAACCTGATCATCGACATCGAGGTCTCCGACGCCGTACTTCAGTGACCACTGATGCTTCTCAATCGGCCGGGCGAGGGAGAACTCAGGCAGGTTGAGAAGATCGGGGCCTTGGTCGGGCGGCTTGACGTAGAAGAACGAGGTTTGCCAGTTCTTGCAGGACTGGACAATCTCGGGACTTTTATACCTCTGCTTGCCGGCTGCGATGAGACAACTACCGCAGTCGGTCATGTCAGTCGGCTACGATGGCTCGCCGCCTTCGATGGTGGAGGGCACCACAGTTCCTGTCCGGGCGTTATGAGCTCGGAGGTTGAAGAAGCGTTTCCAGAGGGCGATGCTCGGCGGCAGCCGAGGTACCCCTCGCAGAGTGTCACGAACCCCGAGAGGATCATGATGAAGTTGGCCGCGAGATGATGGGGTTGCAGTCGGTGGAAGTCAAGAAATCCGCCGAGAAACGAGCTGGCGGGGAGGCCGAAACCACGCTCGAAGTGAGCAAGGAACACGACCCTCTCGCCAGCGCGTGCGCTGGGCACGACCTCGGCCTTGCCAGGGATGCGCCACTCGACCTCCGCGGGCATCTGACGGGCGCGGATCAGGGCCTGGACGGCGTCGGCTGTGGCCTGAGAACCCCTCCAGCAACCGCGGCTCTCCTGTGACACATCTCGCCAGGGCGCCATGGTTTTCACAGGCGAGAAGAGAAGGAGAAAAACAGAGGGAGGTGGAGCGCGAAAGCGTCGGTGGAGAGTCACTGCGGAGGCGGCGGAGGCGCTAAAGAGCACGAGTCTGTGGCCGGAGCAGGTCCAGGGCACAGAGGTACGCGGCAGAGAGTTTTGCGTGGAGTAGCAAGGGAGCTCGAGGTTGAAGACGGTGTCTGAGGAGAAGGAAGAGGCGAAGGCACCCCCCTGTGGCTTATATGGGCGGCGGGGGGGGGAGGGGAAGTGGGATGCATCTGCGGCTGTGTGGCTCGGTGTGGCCTAGGGCACAAGAAGGGCAACCGGCAAACCAGCACAGAGGATCCGGGCGCAAGAGGCGAGGCGTGCGACGTGGGGGTTAGGCCCTGTAGTTATGTCAAGTCGCGCGTGGGTCGTGGGTCCCAGCTCATTGATCACATCCCGGAAGAATCGGAGGTAACCGTTGGAATGAAATCGGCGAAGGATGTTCCGCCAGAAAAGAGAAGACACAAGCTGGGAACAAAACAAACCCAATCGGCCGAGGGTGATCTCCGAGTCGGCCGACGAGCTCGGAACGACACACCCGATAATGCCATAGCAGTCGGAGGATGTCAAGAGAGAGATTAAAAACTGCAAAGGCCCCGCGGTCAAGCGATCGTGGGACCTTTACAGCTTTAGGGGCTACTGTCGGGGGACTGGTACCCGGGTAGGCTAACCCAAGCGGAAGTAACCTTTCAAGACAAGGATGTGCCGATTGGACCGCAGATGGGCCGAGCTGCGCAGATGTACGACCGATTGCTCCAAGGCAATCAGCCGTATCAAATGCCAGCATTCGGCCCAGGCGCAATCGGCCCACCCTTTCCTTCACCAAGACAATCATCCGATTGGTCGGCAGCTGGCCCGGGGTCAATACCTAGCAAGCCGATTGCCCAGAGCAATCGACCTCGCCAGGAACCACCAGTCGGACCAGGCGCAATCGGAACCACCTACCACCCAGTCGGGGGTATGATTAAGAGGTCATAAATTCCATATCCCGAGATATCTGGGTGGCAGGAAGGCCAAGTCACATCGAGGATTTGCTGGAGATACGGTGTCGACCTCCCCGCCGATTCCGCGGACAGGCCGACAAGACCATACTCCCTAGCTCCACTATTCATCCCTACATCCTACAAGCCTACAGCATGGGCCGCCGCTCGTAGGCTCCGGATCACCCGGAGAGGAGCAGTCGGTGGGCCCAGGCCGATTAGAGGATGATATCTGGGTCCATTCGGCAATGAAGTTACCGAAGTACCCTGGGCTCACACTATAAGAGCCAGGGTACCCCTCCTGCGTGAGGGACGATCCGCACTAGAGCACCATAACTCATTTCCCCCCAGTTCATTCACTGCTCGTAGTTACTCCTCAGGGAAGCAGGTGAGAACCTTGCCCACGGCGGCGGAGCTCACCTTCCCCTGAGAACATAGAGAAGCAGTTATTGTAGCCAGATCATTGATATACAAGAGACAAGCAGGAATAGGGGTGTTATCTCTCCGGAGAGCCCCGAACCTGGGTACATCGTGGTGTCTTCACCGTGCTTGTGCCCAACCCGATTCCGGCACCATCGACATCCTCTCCCTCGAGTCTTCCCCCTCACTTTAGCCATCCCATGGCATCTGGTGTTACATATCGACGACACCAAGTTTAGGTATGTGCTAGGGTTCAAGTGCTCCTTTGCATCATGCAAATATTTCAAAAGAAATTAAAAAATGGGCAAAAGAAAAGCCCTAAAGAATTTAATTAAATGGCCAGACAAAAATTACTTTCAAAAATTGCTCTGTTATTTTTGAAAAGTGTTATAAATATGCATGATCACATATAAAGTGAAGTGGGTCCCACTTCATGCACCAAGATTTTTCAAATATTCCAAACAGGGCTTGGAAATTAAATTAAATTCCAATTTGAATTGAAATTCAAATTGTTTGAATTTCAAAAGTCACCAAAACTTATGGGTGGCTAGTGGCATGACCCCTAAGCCCACATAAAAGTTTTGGGGAATTTTAAAAATGCTCTGGTATTTTATTTATTAGAGCAAACAAATTAGCAGAGAAATAAAAGAAAGAGAAAATGGAAAACTAATCTAGCCCACCCCCTTTTCCCCCCGGCCCACTTACCTTGGCCTTGGCCCAGCCCAGCCCGAGGCTTCTGTCGTCTTCCTCCCCCGCGGCTCCAAGCAGCTCGCTGGAGCTGGGAGCGCGGTGACGACACCACCGCGACGTCTCGCGTATTCCTGGCCACCTAGGCCCCCTCTCCTCGCCAAGAAGCACGACACGCACGCCCGCACCTTTCCCCTCTCATCTTGGACGCCCTGCCCTTCTCTCCTCTTCGATCCAGAGCCCCTCCGAGAGCATCCCGCCGGCCACCGTCGAGCAAGTTCGCGGCCAACAGCCCCCAACAGCTGAACCACCTTATCCAGTGGCACCGCAGTGGACGTTTTCATCGAGCTGAGCCCCAATTCGGCCCAAGGCACACCGGAGACGACGACCACAACGACGCATCACCGCCGGCCGCAGCAAGATCCCGAGGAGAAATTCCTCACCGCCGAGCCCCCTCCGACCGTGCCATGCCAATCATCGTATTCGCGGTGAGCTCCCCGTTTGCCCCAGACCCTCCGTTCTTCTCCTCGTGTCCTCCTTCGCCGTTGCCAACTCTCCAGTGCTCCAGCCATCGCGCCATTTGAAGCCGCAGTCGCCCTAGTGATATTTTGACGGTGGCTACCGTGGCTTCCACCGGCGAGCGGAGACCTGCTGCAGGGAGAAGAGGAGGTGAGGCGATGGGAAGAGGGAGGAAGAAGGGCGCGGAGGAGATCAGACGGCTGGGGGCTACGTGGCGGCTGGAGCTGCGGTTGGGGGCTACGTGGCCTCTCCAAAGCCACTGATCTTCAGATCAGACGGCTCAAATTGGTCTGAGGCTAGGGTTTGCGAAAATGGAGGGCTTGGCGCCAGAATTTTGAGCAATTTGGAGGGGTGGCTGAAATTTTTAGGCTAGGGAAACCCTAGAAAGAGGTGGGAGAGTGGTGGTCTTTATATAGCCCAGGTGGCTGGCAGTTTGCAAGAACATCCCCGGTTTTTCTCTTGCGCGCGCGGTGTTTACGTTTCCTACCGCCGTGGGTCCGCAGGACCTCCGATTCGGGTAAAACTTTGAACTGCGCGATCAGTGCATCGAGCTGACGGCATTCACCTCGCGTTCGAACCGTTCTGAGAACATTTTCCGACGCTCTATAAAAATATCCCTTTTAATTATTAAAAGGGGTTTTTCGTTCCGTTGGCTGCGGCTGGTCTTCTGTGGTTTCTGAGACGGTGATCGGGCGAAACCCGGTGTCGCAAATGTCGAGTGTCAGGGTGGCAAGGGTCGGTCTCCGTCCGGTACGAGATAAGAGGGGGAAAAATAATCGCCGATCGATAAATCGGGGATGCAAACACCACAAACAAATCAGACAATCAAACAATTCACACCGAATACAAATTTTTTTATTTTTGTTAAAATTGGGCTCTTACAGCCAAGTACAATGTCAATCATAGAATTGCTTCACCGTACCATCCTCAAACTAGTGGGCAAGTTGAGCTCACCAATAGAGAGATCAAGTTATTCTGGCAAAAGACAGTTAATAGTTCTAGGATGGACTAGTCAAAGAATTTAGGAGATGCCTTGTGGGAATTTAGAACTGCTTACAAAAACCCCATGGGCATGTCTCTCTATAAGATGGTGTATGTCAAGGCTTGCCATCTGCTATTAGAGTTAGAACACCAAGCTTTTTGGGCTGTTAGAGAGTTTAATGCTGACCCAAAGTTAGCCGGATAAAAGCGTCTCATGAATTTGACTTCTCTAGATGAGTGGAGAAGTGAAGCTTACGAGAGTGCTACAGTGTTTAAGGAAAAGGTAAACAAGTGGCATGATAGAAGTATTCTGAAACGTGAATTTTTTGTTGGTGATAAAGTTTTGTTGTTTAGATCTCGTTTCAGGTTTTCTCCAGGTAAACTACTTTCCAAATGGGAAGGACCATTTCATATCGAGGAAGTCTACCGCTCGGGTGCAATCAAGATTAACAAATTTGGTGGCACCAAACCTCAAGTTGTGAATGGGAAAAGACTCAAGAATTACATGGAAGGAGATCCTGTCAATGTTGATGTAAATTTAATACACACAACAACTCATGAAGAATATGTTGCACCCTATTTCAGACACCAGCAGGAACAAAATAAGAAAAGGTATGTATTACGGTAAGGAAACATCGCGAACCGCCATAAAAGTTCCATATTATAAGTTTTTGCAAAATATAGAAAATTAGAAGCCCACTCTGGCGTGTCGCCGACGTGCACAGTGGCCGCCGCCGGTGGGCGGTTTAGATTAGGAGTTAACCCCCCCCCCCTTAACTACCCCTATCACACTGACAGTGGGCCCCAGGCCCCCTAATTAAACCACCGTTTAAAATAAACATGGGACTAAACCCCTGTGACACTGACAAGCTGGACCAACAGGTCAGAGCCTCCCTGACGTCATGATGACGCCCTTCTGATGCAATAAAAGAAAAGAATTAAAAGAATTAGAGAAATGCAAGGATTATGAATATGCAATTTGTTTCTATGTTTGACCATTTTAAAATGGGTGAACGGTAGCAAACATGCATATGACATATTTCGAATTTGAAGTTTGAATTTGCAAATTCTTTGTAATACACTTCAATTAAATGGAATGTGCCACAAAACAGTACCCTATACCTCATGTCACAACATTAACATGTGCTTGAGCATTGTACTTTATTTGTGTCCCCCTTTGTTAATGTTTGTTCCGGTAACAGTGTTTCCGAGACGGAGATCACCCCCGAAGCAGAAGACCGTTAAACCCGTTTATCGTCAGCAAGGCAAGCAAACCCCATTGATCATGTCCATAAAATCCCAATTCCTTCTCAGTCTCTCTTATGCATGTTTAGGAGATCAAATTCCAGAAAATTAGAAAAGATTTAAAGAAATCCAGAAATTACAGAAAATAGGTAAAACTTTAGAAATTCGTAGAAAATTCATATGAACTCCAAATTGGGCAAATAATATATGAAAAATGATCAGCATAAAATTCTCTATCCAAATATGGAACTTTCAACCATGTTTGAGTTTATTTTAAAATGGGACCAGTAGCTTTTGCTATTTGGCTTAATTGGAATTAATTCAAATTTAATTCAAATGCAATTCAAATTTTAACCATTACAATGCAAACATGATCACTTGAACTTCAGAAGCATATCACACATATGTTCACATGGTTTCAAATGATCAAACATTTTCAAATAAAATTTGGTTAAATTGAAATTCATATGTGGAGTTTGAATTTGCATTTCAAATATAATACACTTCATTTAATTCAAATGTGCCACAAACCAGCACCATTCACATCATGGACAACATAATCATGTGCTTGTGCATTCTATTACAATGTTGCCACCCTCTTGTTGATGATTGTGCCGATAACAGTGCCTCCGAGACGGTGATCACCCCCGAAGAAGAAGACCACCGTTAAGACCCTTGTATCGTCAGCAAGGCAAGCAAACCCCATTGATCATGTCTATAAAATCCCAATTCCCTCTCATTCTCTCTTAAGCATGTTTAGGAGATCATCTTGTATCGATTCTACCGCATAGTTGAACCCATATCTGATGCATGACCTATCATCTTGTCACAGTAGTAAGCAAACCACAATCCTAGCTGACATAGGAGTTGATTGATATCATGTGGCCCCTGCAACTGTTACTGCTTATTTCATGCTTAGAGTTTACAATGAGGATGCTTTTGATGTGAGTCGGGATGATGGTGAAGATGGTGTTGATGAAAGTGAAACTGTGTTGGTGAATCTAGCCTAATACAAGGTGAACGGTGAGAGGCTGTGTAGGAGTACACAGTGGGTTGTCTCGTTGAACACCGCCTTAAGCCCGAGTTCTTGTATGGTAATCCGAGACAAAGAGTAAAACCACACATTGGGCTCACTGACCCCTCTCGACCTAGTAACTGACCCCGATCCAAGTCCAGGAGTCACACCTAGTTCGGGATTTCCATTCGGCATATGCATAGAAAGATAAAGGAAATGAAATGTGGCATTCATGGTAGGGCTCACTACTGGAATTCACCAGTTTGCCATTGGCTAGTGGCTTTGCCGTCTGCATTTCGTCGGGGCGGACGGCAAAGCAGCGGTATGCCGTCCGCTGCCCTAAGTACAGACGGTAACACGTAGACATACGGAAAACCACATGTTTGCCGTCTGCGTGGACGCAGGCAGACGGCAACGAGACCTATGCCGTCCGTTGACAGACGGCAAACCTCCAGCTGGGCCCACCCAAGCGAGGCACGCGGCCTGGCTAACGGCCCACCGCTTTGCCGTCTGCCTACGGACGGCATACGTGCCGTTGCCGTCTGTCGGCAGACGGCAAAGCGGTGGGCCGTTAACCCCACGCACGGTCACTCTCCCACTCCCACTCCTCCTCGCAATCGTGCTCTCTCCCCACGCCGCCGCCGAGCCCCAAACATCGCCGCCGCCTCTCCGTCCCGCCCCTGCCGGATCTCTCCCCGTCCTCCACCTCCCCGCCCTCCGCCGCCAGCGGGATCCTGCACCCGCCCCCACCCTCCTCCGCCCCACCCTCCACTGGCTGCGGCCGCATCTCGCCGGATCCCGACGCTGACGCCGCTGCCCTCCTCCGCCACTCGCCGTTGCGTAGCCGCCCACCTCCCAGCCTCCACCTCTGGCCCCCTACTCTGGTGAGCCCGCTCCTCCTGTATTTTTTTATTTTCTCTCTGTAATTTCTATAGTTGTAGGATTTTAGTTAGTGATTAGTTAGTGTTAGGATTTTAGTTAGTAATTAGTTAGTGTTAGGATATAGTTAGTAATTGTAGATATTAGGTTTTAGGTTCTAGATTTTTAGTACGATTTATTTTTATTTTTTCTGTTAATTGCAATATGCAGAAAATTTAAATGATAAGATGCATAATTACAATATTTAGAAAATTTAAATGATATTAAAGAGTAAATGTAAATAAAAGAAGAAGTGTAAAGGAAAAAAGAAATAATATGTAAAATAAGAAGAAAGAGGAGGAGAGAAGGTGGAGGCAGGAGGAGGAGGCCGGGAGAAGAGAAGGTGGAGGCCGGAGGAGGAGGCTGGGAGGAGAGAAGGTGGAGGCCGGAGGTGGAGGCGAGGAGGAGGGAAGGTGGAGGTCTGAGGAGGAGAAGAGTAGAAAGTAGAAGAAGGAGGATGAGAAATGGAGAAGGATGAGTCTGGAGGAGGAGAAGAGTAGAAAGTAGAAGAAGGAGGAGTACAAATGAATCTTGACCGAAGAGCATCTCTAGCATAACCTGAAACCAAAAAATATCTCTAGCACACCGCAGAATAGCTTATTGGTTTTTAATGTGCAGTTGTTCCCCCTTCACCTCGAGCCGTCGCAAGTTGTGTGTTCGACGACCTCTCCCTGTGTTCGACGATCTCCCGTGCACTCGAGGGTATGCAAAACACGTCTTATCCTCCTGACCCCCCTTCCATTGCTCTGTTCCGGCCTTTGTGCCGATGACACTAGCTAGCAATATAGTTTCAATATGCAGTCGCGTAACCAGTATGTGTCTCCCGTTCGAAAGGGTTACAGTTATAAATATGCATTCATTTGCATATTTATAATAGTGATTCTTTCGAATTGTCCAACGTTATCCATGGACACCCCGAGTATGTGTAGATTGAGTCGGCTTCCCATGCTTTGGTCCTGATCCGACGCGGTATTTTGTCAGCGCCTCCCTGTTGTTCTCCGGATACACAACCTCTCGGCTTGTTGTCGAGACGTGTATTAGGAGAACAGCGGGGAGGTGCTGCCGAAATACCGCGTCGGATTGGGACCAAAGCATGGGAAACCGACTCAATCTACACATACTCGGGTGGGATTAGGACCTATCTTTACCTATTAGTGTGTAGGTTAATTGCATATGCCGTAGTTATGTATGATAAAAGCAATAAAAAGTGGACGTAATAAAATTGACAAACTGGTATATTTGTTGTTTAGTAGCGACAAGATGAGCGATGATCGTGCGTGGATGTACACTGGTCGCCCTAATCAGAAAGAGATCAGCAATGAATGGGCAATGAAAACCAAGGAGTTTCTGAGAGCGGCGTTTGCAAATGGGAAGAGAAAAACCTGGTGCCCCTGTGTTAGGTGCGACAATTATAAACAGGCGACAGAGGTGGATATGGGTAAACACTTGCAGAAGTGGGGTTATAAGCCTGGTTATACGGTGTGGTGCTTCCATGGCGAGTCTGGCGGACGACGGAGAGAGGAGGTGGTCCGTCAGTGCACTGATGAGTACGGAACCAGGATCGAAGACATGGTGCAGGACTTTGACGATGCGCGGGATGAGGACGATGAGATGGAGGAATCTGCGAAGGCCTTCTATGAGTTGTTGGAGTCTTCGAAACATCCGCTGCACGCTCACACTGAGCTTTGTCAGCTCGATGCCATCACACAGTTGATGGCTTTGAAGGCATAATTCAACTTGGGCACAGATTGCTACAATGCGATCACTACCCTAATTGGGCAGTTTCTACCAAAAGATCATGTTATGCCTGCAAACCTGTACCAATCGGATAAAATCCTCAAGGTACTTAAGATGCCCTATGAGCAGATACATGCTTGTGAAAATGGATGTGCTTTATTTAGGAAAGAGTATGCGGACGAAGACTATTGTCCCAAATGCAAGTCATCCAGGTATGTTGTGGTAGACAATGGTCAAGGTGAGAAGACGCAGACCAAAATACCCGTAAATGTTCTTCGGTATCTTCCAGTGATACCAAGAATTCAACTCCTTTACATGATGGAAGAGACAGCCAGACAGATGACATGGCACAAACATGGGAAGAGAACAGAATTTGATGCAGATGGGAAGCCGATGTTGACTCACCCATTGGATGGTTCAGCATGGAAGCACTTTGATGAAAAACATTCGGAAAAAGCTAAGGAGCCAAGGCATTGCCGAATCGCCGTCGGCACAGATGGGTTCAATCCTTTCGGTCTGATGGCAGCCTCATACAGTTGTTGGCCTGTATTTGTCATGCCACTCAATCTCCCCCCTCAGAGATTATGAAAAGGAAGAACATTTTCCTGACGTTGATAATACCAGGGCCCAAATATCCGGGGAAGAATATGGATGTGTACATGCAATCGCTAAAGGAGGAATTGCAACAAGCTTGGGACGAAGGGTTGAAGACATACGATGCAGCTAGCAAAAAGACCTTCAAAATGCATGTTTGGTACCAGTACTCGATGCATGACTTGCCGGCTTATGCGCTTTTCGCTGGCTTCTGTGTTCATGGAAAGTTCGGGTGCCCAACATGCAAGGCTGCTCTTCAGTTTCATTGGCTGAAGGCGGGTGGCAAGTATTCCTGCTTCGACTTGCATAGACAGTTTCTGCCTCCTAAGCATCCTTTTAGAAAAGACAAGAAGAACTTCATCAAAGGAAAAGTTGTCAAAAACCTGGCAGCACCTACGATGACGGGCGAACATGTCTTGGCACAGTTGAACTCTCTAGAGCCTGATCCAGAACGTCCCGGGTATTTTAAGGGATATAATTCGGAACACGCTTGGACTCACAAGACATGCTTCTGGGATCTCCCCTACTTCCAAGACCTCGAACTTCCACACAATATTAACGTGATGCACACTGAAAAAAATATCGGCGAGGCCCTATTTGGTAAATTTTTCGGCATAGATGGGAAATCAAAGGATAATCCTAAAGCTAGAGTCGACCAGGAGACTCTATGTGATAGACCCTCACAGAACATGCGACAGCCGAAAGGAAAGAAGAATTGGTCCAATCCAAGGGCCTGGTTCAATCTTGAAAGGGGGCATATCAGGGAAATTCTCTTGTGGGTGCAAAACAGTTTGATGTTCCCCGATGGGTATGCAGCGAATCTGAGGAGGGGAGCGAATCCTGAAAAACAGAAAATATTTGGGCTGAAGATTCATGATTGGCACATATGGCTTGAGCGGGTAATGTCGGTGTTGATGCGCGGCTATATCCCCGAGGAAGAGTGGCTAGTACTGGCAGAACTGAGCTATTTCTTTCGTGTTCTTTGTGCTAAAGAACTATCCGATGGCGTGCTAGAAGACATGGAAGATATGGCGCCGGAGTTGCTCTGCAAGTTAGAGAAGATCTTTCCACCGGGTTTTTTTAATCCGATGCAGCATTTGATATTGCATCTCCCGACCGAGGCAAGATTAGGGGGCCCTGTGCAAAATCTTTGGTGCTATTCAACGGAGAGAATGCAGAAGACGCTTCGAGCAAAATGTAAAAATAAACGTAGAATTGAAGCATCGATGGCCGAGGCTTTCATTACCGAGGAGGCGGAAAACTTCGTGACAGCACATTATGAAGCCAAAAATCGCCATTTGCATAATCCAAAGCCTCGATACAATACTGGCGACCCCCAACGGCGTCAATCCAACCTCAGCCTATTCAAAGGGAAGCTCGGACCTGTTGGTGCTTCGAGAAATAAGATTTTGGATATCAAAGAATGGCGGACTCTTACACTGTATATCTTCACCAACCTAACAGAAGTGCGACCGTACATCGAGTAAGTGCTCGGTACGTACATTGTTTCGCAACTTCTAATAATTCTTGTTTCTTATTAATTCCCCTGAATTCATACAGTCGATACGTCGCCAAATTCTCGGATGGAGTGGTTATTGAAAGTGATTCCATCGCAGACTATGAGCTTCTTGCCAATCAAGGAGACGGCAATCCTGGTTTCATCTCTTGGTTCAAACGAACGGTAACTATCATTCATATATAGGGTTTCATTTGTTGGTTTGACCTATTTTTCACTAATATAACAATCCTTTCCTATAAAACTTATAGGCAAATGAGGAGCCTATGGACGCTGAATTGAGACAAGTCGCTAATGGTTTTGACAATAAGGTCCGTGTATTTGAGAAATACGACATCAACGGGTATCGCTTTCGTACCGTTGATAAAGAGCGAAAAATGGCCGATCGAAAAAGTACAAATTCGGGTGTCTTTGCTGTCGGCGACGGAGGTATTGAGTATTATGGAAGAGTTGAAGCAATATACGAACTTCTATTCTATGGTGAAAATCCTCCCAACGTCGTTGTCTTCAAATTTCATTGGTATCTCCCGTCGAGGAATAGACGAACTCATGAACATGTAGGTCTAGTCGAAATTCGACAAGACACCCATTTTAATGTCCCCGATGTCTATATTACGGCTCAACAGACCACCCAGGTTTTCTATCTATCCTACCCCTACCAAATGGTTGAAAACCTGAAAGGTTGGGATGTTGTTTATGATGTGCCACCTCATATTAGACCACCTCCAACCAATGAAGAGGATTATGTACCCCACATTGACCCAGAAACATATGAAGGAGAATTCTTCCAAGAAACACGCGTGATAAAAAAACGTTTCCGAAACCGCTCTACGCAACCCCAGAACATGGAAGAAGACAATGAGAGTGAACCCGCTAACGACGATGTTGAAGAGCCTGAAGAAGAAGAGGTTACTGCTCCAGATGACCTGTCCATGCTTGACCGTTTACATAAAGGCCTTCCAAATGTTGGTGTTGTTGAACCTGATGAGGCCGTCATTATCGACGACACGCGTGATAGTGATGATGATCCTTCAATTGATCGCGGAGAAGATACCGATGATCCCGACTATTGTTAGTTGTATGAATCTCAACTTTAATTATATATATATATATATATATTCTCATTATTGCAGTAATTACTTTTGTATTATTAATTCTTTTTCTCATTGTACTAATTATTTTATTTTAATTCTTGGCAGGTTTGTGACAGATATGGAGGGCGAGACCTCAGGCTCGCGAGGGAGGGGTCATGCGCTCCGACCTCTGGCTCTACGGAGGTCTTTGCTCGAGAGTATTTCCTCGCCTCCTCCTTCTACTGATGAGGTGCCCAGGGGGAGAGGTCGGAAGAAGACCGGTAGAGGCAAAGCAGGTGGTGGTCGCGGGAAAGGGAGACGGACACCTGCTGCTGCTTCCTCGCCGCCACCTCTGGCTGATTCACCAGAGCACTGCAGGGTGGATCCCTCCTCGGACACTCCGATCCACCAGCCTGAGGTGGAAGAGGAGGCTACGTCCACCCGCACGACCTGGAGTCCCTGGCCGGACCAGCCGGAGCAGCACACGCTTGAGGGGGAGGCTGGTGCCGAGCTGGACACTACGGATGAGGAGCAGGTGGCTGAGGGTACTACCGTGTACCAGCATGGGGGTACACGGCTCCCGTCCGTGCCGGTGACTCCCGCCCATAAGTGGTTGATTACGCCTGATGGAGAGACGTAAGTGCACTTATACTCTCTTCCGGTACCTTCTATACTTATGTCTATCTGATGGCTTTGTCTTTTTATACTGCAGGGGTTGGATATACGGCAATGGTGTCCGCAATCCCAACTCCATCCTTGGTGTGCTCGTCAGGGAGAACTTCCCGGGGCTGGTTCAATTGCCCGGACCTGATGAGGTTCCGCAGCCTGGACTCAAATGGGAGCACTATTGTGCTTCCCCGGCCCCGCCGGATACGACCATCAACGGGGTTGAATGCCACACCAGAGCCGACATGGTGATCAACGGCTTTTGGGTAATTTCTGTTTCACACAATAAAATCTTGACAATAGCTAGTTGGTGCACTCATCAGTGTTGTCTCGTGCTATTGCAGGTCTACTACAAGGTCGATGAGTCCAAGGAGCAGGAGGCGGAGGACGTGATAGTTGCAGAGGCCACGCGCCTCTTGCAGAACACAAGGCACGAGATGCGAGTGTAGGCGGTCCGTGACTACTACGCCAAGCAAGGGCGCAAGCGTAGCAAGAAGGACTGCCGCAAGAAGTTTCTGACCAGGGCCCAGTACATGACGGTAACCCTTCTTAAGTCTTGAATAGTTTGCTTGATTTGATTCCTATCTAGGCTACTTATTAGTTTCGTTGTTTACTAACTTAGGCGCCGCCGAGATGGTGTGCGGACAAGATGGATTGTTGGGAGGTCATTGTGGACCACTGGTGCTCAGATGCCTGGTTGGCCGTCCACAACAATGCCAAGGACCGGCGCGCCCAAATGGTTGGTGTGCCACACCATCAAGGCAGCCGTAACTTAGCTGGTTACGGGCATAAATGGGTATGTGCAAATTCTTCTTTGCTTTGTCTTTTAGGCACCCACTTCCTAATATCATGCTTTGCTTTGTCTTTTAGGCGGAGCATAATAAAACGGAGGTGCCTCAGGTGTTCGACATGTATGGCATGTCCCATACAGCATCGTACAAGAAGGCCAAGGCGCTCTCAGAGTCGGATCTCGCCACTCCTTCGACTTTCACCAACATTGCCGCCTATAGTAAGCTCAAGGCTTATACTGAGGTGGCGAAGGAGAAGAACGGGGAGGCTTACACCCCGATTGGGAAGCCTATTGACCCGGAGCTGGTGATGATCTCTGGTGGCAGAAGGCGCCATGGCGCCATGGCCATTGGAGATAAGTTGATTAGGTGTGATAAGACTCTTCCTGAGATCAAGGCGCGCCAAACGAGTTCTTCTCCTGCTATAAGGACTCGTCTGCGGCCAGTCGACCTCGCTATCCAGGTTATCCATAAGGAATCTTGCATTCTTGTTTTCTCTCATCGAATATTACAATGCTAACTAGAGGAGTGGGGTTGCAGGAAGCTCTTGAGAAAGAGCGACAGAACACCCAGCGGCTACTAGAGGAGAAGGAGCTGTTGGCAGAGGAGAAGGCAGCGGAGAGAGAGCGGCTGGCGGAGGAGAGGACGGCGAAGGATCTCGAGGAGGCCGCGGCACGACACGATGCATTGAACCGGGCCTTGTATGAGCTCTTCGTGGTAAGTCACTTGTTCATATTCACCCAAAGAATGCATGTTATAATTTTTGTTTATATTACTAACTAATATGATTGACTCATGAAAAAAAAATGTGCAGACTATGTGCGAGAAGACTGGTCAGGCCGCTCCACCGATGCCGATCATTTCTCCTGTGGGGACGGTGAGTATCTTTTGATGATCATCAATACCATATTGAGTGGCGTCGTGCTAACCTCTAGTTGATCTTTTCGTGCAGCATAACTCTCGGGCTGCGTCCCATGACCCTTCTCCACCGTCAACATCGGCCAACCCGACGGATGCTTCTCAGCCACCTCAGCCTTGAGGGCTACACTCCGGTAAGTTGTGTTTTTTATTTTGCTTTATAAATGCTTAGTTAGTTTGAAAATGCATATTTAGCTTCTGAAATATTATGAAATTCTTAAATATAGCTAAGTTAGCCTAATAATAGCATGATTAGCCAGATTTGCTCACAATATGATGAAGTTAGCTTGATTTGCTCACAAAATGCTAAAGTTACCTTAATTGGCTCAAAAAAATGCTTAAGTTAGCTTCATTTGTTCAAAGTTGCCAAAGTTAGCTTAATTTGCTCACAAAATGGTAAAGTTAGCTTGATTTGCTCACAAGATGCTAAAGTTAGCTTGAATCGCTCACAAAATGCTAAAGTTAGCTTGATTCACTTAAAAAAATTCTAAAGTTAGCTAAAGTGGCTCACAAAATGCTAAAGCTAGCTTAATTGGCTCACAATATGCTAAAGTCAGCTTAATTCCTCAAAACACGCTAAAGTTTCTTAAATTGCTCACAATATGCTAAAGTTAGTTTCATTGGCTCAAAATATGCTAATGTTTGCTTAATTCCTCACAAATGCTAAAGGTTAGCTTAATTTCTCAAAATATGCTCAAAAATGCTCAAGGTTAGCTTAATTGCTCACAAATGCTAAAGAAACCAGAAGAAGAAGAAGAAGAACAAGGAGAGGAGAGAAGAAAAACAAGGAGAAGATAGAAAAGAACTCTTCGCTGTTCTTCTTCTCTCCTCCTTGTTTTTCTTCTCTTTTCTTCTTCTTCTAGTCCTTCTCCTTCTCTTATTACTTATTCTTCTTGTCCTCCTTCTTCCACTAACTTTCTTATTTTGATTTTGCAGATTTGCTTTATGAGGGTCATGCATCGATGGAGTTGCTGTATTTTCACTTTCAATATAGCTTAGAAACAGTTTATTGTTGTTATGAACTGTTTGGAGACTTTGTGTAATGAACTATGTATATATAGTTGTTATCCTTGTTTGGAAACAATGTGTTATCCTTGTTGGAGATTCATATGTTGTTTGATATGATGTGTTGTGGTGTTAAAATGTGCTTCTGATTCTGCTGCTATATATATATATATACTGCTTTTTTGTCAAATGCAGGGATTAAAAGAAAAACATAAAAAACAGAGACAGTATAGGCTCTTTGCCGTCCGCAGGCAGTGGGCAAAGATGTTTGCCGTCTGCTTGCAGTTGGCAAAGAGGACACGTGTCGCCCAACTGTGCAATCTGGCAACAGCTGGGTGACCATTTGGTCATTATGTCGTCTGCCTCCGGCAAGGCAGACGGCAAAGCTGGTTTGCCGTCTGTCAGTAGACGACAATAACGACCTGACGGAGCCGGCCGGCCGGTCATGATACCGTCTGCCTCCGGCAAGGCAGACGGAAAAGTTGGGAGGTTTGCCGTCTGTCTGTAGACGGCAAATCCCGCCGTTAACGGCCTGACGGAGCCGGCTGGCAAAGGTTCGCCGTCACGCCCGCTCTGCCGTCTGCTTGCACAAAAGCGCACAACAAAGGTAATTTGCCGGCCGTCGATTTCCGGCAGACGGCAAAGCACCCCTTTGCCGAAGAAATAGCTGACGGGTGCTTTTCCGTGCGTGGGCAGACGGCAAAGTCCTTTGCCGTCCGCCATATAGGTGTTTGCCGTCCGCCGAGGCAGACGACAAATAGGTGAATTCTAGTAGTGGCTTGTGAAACAAGGCTTGTCAAGCGGAGAACCATCCGTCGAGGTGAGCTTGTCAGTCGTGCCTACATGGTTTGAGTCCTGGCTGGAAGCTCGGCCGGAACTCCAGTTAGGTTTGGAACTCAGACAGTTGACTCCTTGGACTAGAACGGAGCTGTGGGCAAAGTGTTGTGGTGAACATCCTCGCCGACACCCCTTGAATGGTGCCGAGACCTGGCGGTAACCGATGGTCATGTGTGTGTAGCGGTACACCCCTGCAGGGTTAACAAAACTATTCGAATAGCCACGTCCGCGGAAATGGACTACTTGGAAAGTTGTGCTTGATTATTAGACAACTTGAATGGATCCTTCTAAAACTCGCAAGATAAGCGTGAGTGCTATGGTGTGCTTCCTCGTGGGGAAGTCGAGAAAGTATCCATAGTGGTGTATTAGTTGGAGACTTAGTAGTGGACTCGTGTACGTTTCTTACCTCAAGTCTGGTACTCGTAGTTCAGGACTAGCCAAGTCAAAGCTGACACTTCTGCATGATGAAACCCCACCTGCCTTTACCTTGAAACTTGAGCATGAGTAGTGTAGTTCTGATGTAAGTCTTGCTGAGTACGATTTTGTACTCACGTTTGCTTATTCTATGTTTTAGATGGAAACCCAGACCCCGATGGAGTCACCTTTGTGAAGCTCGACATTGACTAAGTTAGCATAGTACCAGACAGCAGTCTGGTCCCTCGTGGAAGGGCATGTATGTTTACAAGGCTTCTCTAAGCCATTTGTTAAACTTGTCTGTACTCAGACCTAATTTGCTTCCGTTGTATGATGTAATGTTGATCACAGACATGTGATATTTGTATGCTCTATGTGTAGTCAATAAAGAAGTAGTTTGTAGAGTTATGTAATGATACCTGTTGTTCATACTAGACATGTCTGCTGCGTGTATGATTATAACATGCATGTCTTATAATGGGTTTTCGAGACCTTAGTTGTGATCTGGCTGGCGGTCTTTTATACACCAAGTGGCCCTTAGATGTGCGCAGCTTGGGGCATCGCGATGCGATTGCTCGTGACTCTGTCACGTGCACACTTTGTTGTATGATCGAGCCCGCTCTAGACCCCGACTAAGTGATCGGGCTGGAGTTTGCTTATGTAAGGGTTATGATTCAATCGATAACATGGTTGAGGCGACTTGTCTATGAGTATGGGATTTCACCAGCCATAATCATTTAGACTTGTGAGCGGGCGATGAGGACCCATCTCAGTTGATCATCCGGCCTGGATGGGATGCCCCTCACGTACGATGCTTTCCAAGAGTGTTCTATGCTTGGACTTGTCTGCTTAGACAAGTGGGCACGGCTCTTGGCTCTCCATGTGATTGAGTTGTGACTGGAATTACATACGCATACCCCGGGCCCCGACACATTTGTTGCGCGTCGTTGTTTGTTGCTCAAGAGATAGCTTTTCGAGGGATGACAAGTTGGAAAGGGCCAAGGTACTCAACTAGTCAAGCCTTGGTGAATTGCGCTAGCGGAAAATACCTCCGGAGCCCAATCAAGCTCGTGTCCCTCGACACGAGCTTGGATATAACTGGTCTCAAGCAAGGTCCAGGCCGTTGCAGGTCTTACAAGATCAATGCCACCAGTACAAGTACTGAATACGACCCTAACGCGTCCGTTAGTGGTTAACTTTCAATCATGCACCGCGCATGGAACCGTCAGGAGTGAAGTCGCGCTTTGGAAAGTCCCGTCCCTACCGACTGTGTAGCGGGATATTACCTACGTGCACGTGTGTGCGACATCTGGGGTGCAGTGTATCATAGCCCAGGCAATGTTTGTAGGGGCGTGTGCCAAAATATAATGCACCCACTCGGAAAACGATCGAGTGGACTAGTAGCATGGTCACTCGCTGACGAGGATTGACCTCGGCAAATCCCATTGTTGGGAACCCTGGGTTAGATCATAGAGGAGATGTGCAGGTTGGCGATACTCGTCGGCTAACAAGAGAAATCACTTCCTGCTCAATTGTATTATAATGGAGGCGATTACAGTGGAGGTCCAGGCGAGATCGCTCGGGACCGGAGTTGTAGCTATGAAATTCGATGCCCTAGACGACCCCTCTCCCAGCCTTTATATACTAGGCTGGGTCGCAAGGAGTCCGTCTAGCTTTACAGAGAGGGTTTCCTAATCTATCTTCAGTCTTGGACGCCAAGTTGCGGTGCCCATGATCCTCAAGGACTCTTCATGGCGGTTGCCTTTCTGTGGGCCGATCAAGACTTTCTGTGGGCTTTCTAGCTTGATACGCACCAGGTACCCTCATCTGTAAGAGTCGTGGGGTCACCCCCTCATCAGTAGCCCCCGAGTGCCTGGGGGACTCAAAGAGTCACGCAGGGACTCGAATCCGTAATTTCCTTCAAGCGTGCATCGCAGCTGCAAGTCGTCAGTTGTTAGCCATAAGAGATATTTTATTCGAGGGATGATAAGCTAGAGAGGCCCAAGGTAGTCGACTGGTTTAGCCCTAGTGAATTGGTGCAAAAACCTCCAAAGCCCAAAATCAAGCCGCGTCCCTCGACAAGAACTTGGCAAACCACTGATGCCTAGCAAGATCATGCCGCTGCAGGTGTTATAGGATCAATGCCGTCGGATTCAGATAATATCCTTGAATCATCGGTCATTGGCTCAACTTACTCATGCGTTTCATGGAAAACATTGGGAGTGAAGTCGCAGTTGTGGCAAGTCCCGACCCGGCCGTCTGCGCGGCATCTTGGGTGCAGTGTATCGCCGCCCAGGCATCATTTTTCTGAGACGCGGGGCCTAATTTGACAAGCATCCACTTGGAAAATAAATCAAATGGATGAATAGTGGTCACTCGTGGAGTACTAATGATCTCAGGCGAGGAGTTGATAAGAGCCGCGCCCACGCGGATGGTCATCGAGTGGGATGATTACATAGGCACCCATGCGGCACTTCGAGCACTCGGGTGGTTTGTTCTTTTGGATGTTTTGATCCAGTCATGCCTTCTTATGCGAGTTATTACTCGAGCAGGCTATTATCTTATGGGTAAGGAGCACCCGAACTCTATAGATGTAGTAGTCTTTGATGGGGCGAGTGAACACTCGAGCTTGTTGCGTCCTGCGGGGTGAGGGAGCACACGAACTGTATAGACATGTTTGTTCTTGATGGAGGAGAGTAACCACTCACATCCACAGGGCTTAGCCCTTGCTGTCTTTTTGTAAATATGGGGTACTCCCGATGGGAGTAGAATTTTTGAAAAAATGCGGTCAAAAAATTTGGGGTCAAGTTTAGGGAATCTTTTCGCTGTTGTTCCTTCTCGTGAATCAATCTTGTCTGTTCTGCTGCAATGCCCAGTTTGCAATGATGTTGCTGATGACGCTTTTTGATGACAAGGGATTTCTTGTGAACCGTCACGTCTTGTGCGCAGTCATAATGACGCCCTATGGCGCTGCGGCCGTTTGGGTTTCCAATGCGTGTATTGGAAACGCGCAAGGATTTAATGTCTTCAAATATCCGTAAAATACGAAGGGGCATCTTGCCTTGGAGTCTGTAACACCACGCGTTTCATCTTGGATTTAATGATGGTGACGATTGGGTTTCAAAATGCGGCCACCTTGCTTGCCCCTAGTCTGGGCTATAAGTATCTGTATGCTTTTTCTTGCTTGGCGCAGTCACTTCGCTCCTCTTTGCTCCCTCTTCCAGTTTCCATAGTTATTCAGTGTTCCTGAGCTGGTGCTACCTGCTACATGGCTCGCCGTGGTCTGCGAGCCCGTGGTGGTCATACGCCTCGCACGCCCTATCGTGGGAGTGGCGGAACAGCTGCAGCACCCTCCTCTTCTTCTGGAAGGGAGGGTGTTTCGTGTTATGATTTTCTGCTTGGCATTCTTAGTCCATCTGCTGGTCGGATCCCTCTTCCTTTTTCTTTTGCCTCTGTTGTTTCTGAGCTCAATCTGAGGGGCCTTTGGATCTGTCTTCAAGGGTTCCCTCATTCCTGTGTGTGGATAGACCTCGAGGTTGACATCTCCTTGGTTTTCTTGGGGCTTGGTTGGAGGTCTTTTTCCCGCCGGCTAAACTTGCGCGCTCGGGGTAGCCTTTGCTGTCGGTTTGACGGCGAAGATACTCTCATATTTCGTGCTTTCGATGCTGGTGGTAATCGTCTGGATCCATACTGGGTGGAAACTAGCAGCGACAACTCTAGCGTGTCGAGGGGCTCTTCGACATCTTCTCCTGCGGCTTCGTCTTCTGCCGACTCCTCGGCTGGTGGTGCTTTCTCTTCTAGTTCTAAGGAGGAGTTGGAAGTCAAGCCGCCGAGAAAGCGGGGGCATCAATCGGCAAGGTCTCCAGGCTGAGGAAGGAAATGAGTGGCCCCTTGCAGGCTTGGGCTTACTTTGTCTGTGATGATGCCCGTCAAGATGTGGACCAAAGTGTCAATTATCTCAACATGGGCACACATGTAGAAGTCATAATTCCTTGGGATGATTGGTCTTGTGGTCCTTTAGATAGCTGCTCGAGTCCTTATCTTGTAACCTTCGATGTGTGGCGGAAGACTTTGTACTGATGTATCTCTGATATGAAATGAGAAAACGTCCTTCGAATGCTTGATTTTGTAATGAGTCTGCTTTTTTCTTCGAGTGCTCGACCTTGTAATAAATATACTTTCATACGATCGGGTGCGCGACAGCGCTCCCGATGGGAGTAGCCCCCGAGGCTATGTTTGATTCATAGAGTCGGACAAAGGCTTGAACTGTACCCCCTTTTGTTCTTGGAAAAACTCATCGGGTGCGTGACAACGCTCTCGATTGGAGTAGCTCCTGAGTCTTTAGGAGATCACTTGTGATCGGGTGAATACTTAAGAAATCTTTCCACTGTGGTCTTCGACTTCTCCTCATGATCTTGAATTTTGTCTACTGAAATTGGAGGGCTGCTTCACTTTTCCTCATCGCGATGGGAAAAACGACATGGCTTTGGTACAGCGGTCGTAGGGTTCCTTGGGAATTTTCCTTGCGTCCTTCGCATGCTTTTGGGTGTGCGCTTTGGGTAGATAGGTCTTGTTTTAGATCCCTACGTCTTGAGGTTTATTTCATCGCATAAGCAAGAAAATCTTCTGGGGGGGCGTCCATGCGCGAGCCCCCGAGTGCTTTGATATAGGTCGTCGCGTAGGCGAAAAAAGTGTCTCTTGGGGGAGTTCATGCTCTAGCCCCCGAGTGCTTTGAGTTAGGTTGTCGCCTAGGAGAAAAAAGCGTCTCTCAGGGGGAGGCCATGCTCGAGCCCCCTGAGTGCTTTGAGATAGGTCTTCGCGTAGGCGAAAAAGCGTCCCTCGGGGGGGGGGGGTGGTGGAGTCCGTGCTCTAGCCCCCGAGTGCTTTAGGTTAGATCGTCGTGTAAGCGAAAAAACGTCTCTCGGGGGGGAGTCCATGCTCTAGCCCCCGAGTGCTTTAGGTTAGGTCATTGAGTAAGCAAAAAAAGCGTCTCTCGGGGCGAGGGGGGGGAGTCAGCGCTCGAGCCCCCGAGTGCTTTAATTAGACGGTCTCATATTGGAAACACTTTTTTATTACTTCAAGTCTTACATGAGTTTCCCACCGGCGTTGTTGTCGATCCTTGCGTTGCTGAGGGATGTTGCCGAATGAGTGGTCGACGGGTAGAAGAGGCGCAAGTTTGCCATGTTCCACGGGTTAACCACATCTTCGTTGGTCTTCGGGTTCTTTAGTCTGTATGCTCCTCCTCCTATGACTTCAGAGACGATAAATGGTACTTCCCATTGTGGGTCAAGCTTATGGAAGTTTTCTTCTAATATTCGCAAAACGAGGTCGCCCTCTTGGAAAGTTGTGTTCGCAGGCGTCTGCTTTGATAAGTGCGCAGCTTGTCCTGGTATCCTTTTGATTTTTCGAGAGCTGTTATTTTGCCTCATCTGCGACGTCCTTGTCGTCTTTGAGTGCGTCTTCTGCTTCTTCCTCTTCGTATCCGATTATCCGGGGGGCTCCAAACTTGAGGTCGTGGGGCAGTACTGCCTCCGCTCTATACACCAAGAAGAATGGCGTGTACTGGGTTGAAGTATTGGGAGTACTACGCATGCACCATAGGACTGCGAGGAGTTCCTCTATCCAGTTACCTGTGGCCTTCTCGAGTGGCGCGAGGATCCGTTTTTTGATTCCTCCACACACTAGGCCATTTTATTTTTCTACTTGGCCATTGGATTGCGGGTGCGCGACTGAGGCGTAGTTGATTTTGATGCCCAGCTCCTTGATGAGTTGTTGTGTCACTGTCGATGCTAAAATCGCGAGTGAATTCTTGTTTCTCTCTTCTGCTTGCTAGCGGGAAGACATTTTTGTCTACCACCATTGCTATCTCTTCGAGCTGCTGACGTGCTCCAAACATGTCGGAGGCTTGATGGAAGTCTCTGTCACATTGGTCTAATTTGACGAAGTTTCCGTTAATCGTGATGACTCCAGAAGGACCAGGCATCTTAAGATTGAGGTATGCGTAGTGCAGGACTGCTATAAATTGTGCGAACGCAGGTCTCCCGAGTATGGCATGGTATTGGGACTTCCAGTCGAGTACTTTGAACTCAAGGATTTTTCTCGCGAAGTTTCCCTTGCTGCCGAAGATGACATGGAACTCGATTGATCCGAGTTGGAGGCTGCTTCCCCTAGTACTACGCCAGAGTTTTTCCGGACTGATTGTGGGATTGACATCTTGCGCAAGGTGCAGGTGAAGATGATGTTGAGGCTATTGCCCCCATCCATGAATACTCTGTCCATGTCGTAACCATCGATCTGCGCCTCGAGAACCAATGGTGTGTACCCTGGTCTCGGAATGGCAGTCGGATGGTCGTCTTGCGATAAGGTGACGTTGGTTTCTGAACCGTATAGGTGGTAGGTTTCTTCTGTAAACAAGTCTTCGTCTACTTGAGCTTGCAGGGTGTATGCCTCCTGTTTTACCTTTGATGGTCGTCCTTCTTGGATCATGCAAACTCGACTGTGGGACGGCGGGTACTACTCTTCTGAGTTGGGCGCTGGTGGTTGCGCTCTCTCTCAAGCCCATTTGGTTTTGCGTTGCTTCTCTTTCTTGATTCTGTTGGAGAGCTCGGTGAACAAGCTGCAGCTCCTCAAGGTGTGGCTTGATCTGATGCGTCCCCAATTGTCCTCGAAGCATTGGATTGTGCATGGCCCATCTAGCTGCTCCTGGGCTGTGAGTTTGCTGGAGCCATCGTGTATTCTTCTTTAGGCGGCGGTTCCTTGAGTGAGACTTCGATCTGGACTTCTTGTTCTGGCTCCGCGGTTGGTCCTGCAGCTGCGATTCGCGTTTTCCCTATATGTCGTCGAGTTTTTCTTCGCTGGGCGCGACTTTGATAGTCGCCGAAGGACTGATCTTGGCGCAGTCTTCGGCCGAGTGTGTCAGAACCCTGTGTTAGGTATGTGCTAGGGATAGCAAGTAACTTTGCATCATGTTAAAAAAATTCAAATGAAATTGAAATGGGAGAAGAAACCCCCCCAGATGAATTTAATTCAAATGGCCTGAATAAAAGTTGCTCCAAAAATTCCTTTTGCATTTTTGAAAAGTCTCATAAATGAGTGTGATCACATATAGTGATTTGGATTCAAACCCATGCTCATAGATTTTTCAAATATTCAAACAGGAGCTTGGAATTAAATTTAAACCCCTATTTGAATTAAAGTTCAAATTATTTGAATTTTAAAAATGCCCAAACTTTATAAGTGGCTAGAAATATGCATTAGAAGTCCATATTAAAAAATTGGGGAATTTTAGAAAATGCCTAGCTATTATTTTACAAGACAAAAAAAATGTCAGAAAAGAAAAGAAAAAAGAAAGGAAATAAGGCTCACTGGCTTCTGGCCCAACTCATCCCGCAGCAGGCCCAGGCCCACCCCAGCACATGTCGGCTACCCCAGGCTGACGGGCACGCTGCTGCGTGCCCGGCATGCCGACGCCGGCGAGCACCTGCCTGCCTTCCTGGCCCTCCCCGAGCCTTCTAACCGCGCCACGACGACGCCCAGAAGCCTCCCACATCCATTCCCCCCTGGGAGCCATCTCCCCTCTCTCCCTCGCCGAAAAACCGCACCACCCAAGAGGTCACCAGAGCACGGGCGGCCAACGAGCCCCTCAAGCCGAGACAGCTTGTCGTTCGTCTTCACCTACGTCGACTACGCCACCTAGCGTCAGGAATCGAGCCCGGAGCCACTGGAGCCGCCGGAGTCATCCCCGAGCTGTCGCCGGACCCGCGAGATCCCACCGCTGAATTCGCCGCTGTTTAAGCCTCCCAGAGACTGCCGTCTGCACTCGTAGCTTTGTGGTGAGCTCCTGCTCGTTTCCCCCAACTTGGCTCCCCTTTTTTAGTCTCTAGCCACCGTTTCCATGAATGCCAAGAGGCAACGCCGCCATGAACGACGGCGACGCTGCTCCAATGCCCTTCTGCTTAGCCCGTGATGCGCACCGTGATCCCCAACACCACAACATCACAATGCAACACTCCCTTCTCGTTTTCATTCACTGTGGCGACGTCTTCTTCTCCGCCGTGCCATGGCTGCCGCCGACGAGGTCGCTATCATCGTCCCCGTCACCCCCTGTCCGTGCTGTGCCCTCCAAGAGACGCGCGAGTGCGCGGGATACGTTCCAGTGGCCTCGGCGCTACGAACCATGCCCTGCACTGCCGTCCCGTGGGACTCCGCCGTGCTGGGTGGTCGCCGGCGTTGAGCCGCCGGAGAGGTGACGTGGATGTGGTTATTTAACCACTAACCAACCCCACCCAGTCACTGACCAGTGGGCCCAGCCCCTGTTAATCCGTCATGTTAAGTTTAATTCAAATAAAACGTTTTAATTAACACACTGAGTCACCTAAAGGCGGGACCCCCTGGTCAGAGGCCCCCTGATGCCACCATGAGGTCATGCTGGCGCAATAATTGGTTTTCCTATTTAAAGAATATTCAGGAAAATCCAGAAAAAGGAATAAACTTTGGAAATTCATAACTAATTCCTTTTAACTCCAAATTAAATATATAATATATGTAAAATTATCAGAAAAATACAAGGATTTTTAATATGCACTTTGTTTTCATGTTTGCCCCATTTTAAAATGGGGGAACAAAAGCAAACATGCATATGAACCCTTTTAAATTCATATATAGAGTTTGAATTCGCAACTCAAATGCAATGAACTTCATTTAAATGGAATGTTCAACACATCAGCACCATGAACCTCATGCTATAACATCATATCATGTGATTGTGCATTGTGTTTATATTGATCACTTTGTTTGCATTGTTTTCTATCGAATAGAGCTGGAGCCGGAACCCGAGATCACCCCCTCCGTTGAAGATACCGTGTATGACCCTCGTCAGCAAGGCAAGCAAACCCCCATTGATCATGTAGATAGAATCCCACTTCCTTCTCAATCTCGCTTATGCATGAATAGGATGATTACCATGATACATTTCTACCGCATATATGAACCCATTCCTTTGCATGACCTATCATTTGTCATAGTAGTAAGCAAACCACAATCCTAGCAGATGTAGGAGTTGATTGATATCATGTGGCCCCTGCAACTGTTACTTCTTATTGCATGCTTAAAGTGTTACAATGTTGATACTATTATGTGAGTCGGGATGGTATCAATCATGTTGATGATGGTGGAAATGTGTTGGTCAATCTACCCTAATACAAGGTGAACGATGAGAGGCTGTGTAGGAGTACACAGTGCGTTGTCTCATTGAAACCTCCCTAAGTCCGAGTTCTTTTGTGGTGATCCAAGATAAAGAGTACAACCACACATTGTGCTCACTGACCCCTCTCAACCTACTAACTCATCCATTTCGATGTCCAGATGTCGCAGTAGTTCAGAGTTCTGGTAGGTTTGTGGCTTGGCTGCTAAGTGAGAGAACGGCTCAATCGAGACCGGCTTATGCACCACACACACATCATCTGGGTCCACTTCGGTAAACCGGACGGGTTCACGATAGTGGAAACCAACCCAGGTAGGCGGATTTCTTGGACTAGATCGGCTATGAGTTTACAGTTCTGGTGAGCATCCTCTCCGACACCCCTTGAATGGTGTCGAGGCCAACGGCGGTAACTGATGGTCATGTGTGTGTAGTGGTACACCCCTGAAGGGTTAACAAAACTATTCGAATAGCCGCGGCCGCGGTTATGGACTGCTTGGAAAGCTTAGCTTGATTATTAGACAACTTGAACTGGATACTTATAAAACTTGCCAAGATAAGTGTGAGTGTTATGGCGTGCTTTTCTCGTGGGAAGTCGAGGAAGGCACCATAGTGCTGTAATTGGTTGGAGAAATGTAGTGGACATGTTTACGCTTCTTACCTCAAGTCTGGTACTCGTAGTTCAGGACTAGCCAAGTTAAAGCTGGCACTTCTGCTTATGAAACCCACCTCCCTTTGCCTTGATAGATGTGCATTAGTAGTTTAGGTCCTACGTAAGTCTTGGTGAGTACGACTTTGTACTCACGTTTGATTATTCTATGTTTTAGACGAACCCACTGACCCCGAAGGTGGATTCTTCCTGGAGCTCGACGACTGAAGCTAAGCTAGTGTAGTTCCAGTCAGACGATTGGTCCCTCGTGGAAGGGCTTGTTTATAAATAAGGTTTCTCTAACCAATTTGTTAAACTTGTCCGTACTCAGACCTACTTTGCTTCCTCATGTTTGATGTAATGTTGGATCACAGTCTTGTGATCTCTGTGTGCACTCTGTAAAGAGTTATCAATAAAGTTGTAAACTTTGTAGAGAATTGCAATGATACCTGCTGTTCATAATACACATGTATGTTGTGTGTATGATTATAACATGCATGTCTTAGTATGGGTTTTCGAGACCTTAGTTGTGATCTGGCTGGCGGTCTTTTATACACCAAGTGGTCCTTAGATGTGCGCAGCTTGGGGCATCGCGATGCGATTGCTCGTGACTCTGTCACGTGCACACTTTGTTGTATGATCGAGCCCGCCCTAGACCCCGACTAAGTGATCGGGCTGGAGTAAGTCTATGTAAGTGTTATAATACAATCAATAGTATGGTTGAGGCGACTTGTCTATGAGAATGGGCGTTCACCACCCATATCATTTAGACTTGTGTGCGGGCGATGAGGACCCATCTCAGTTGATCATCCGGTCTAGATGGGATGCCCCTCACGTTTGATGCTTTCCGAGAGCGTTCTGTGCATGGCCTTGTCTGCTTAGACAAGTGGGTACGGCTCTTGGCTCTCCATATGATTGTGTTGTAGCGGGACTTGCATACGCTAACCCCGGGTCCCAACAGACTTGGTATCAGAGAAGGACTGACTGTAGGATTATCAGCCTTGGTCGAAGTCGAGTCTAGCCTTCTATAGTTATATAGTTACTCTGGGTATATAAGGGAACAACGTAAGGCTTGTTTTTTCTCCTTACCCTCATCGTTCTGATTTTTGAGTCACCCTCATATTTTATATGGGAAGATAGGACTAGGCTCATCTACGTCTTTACTAGGACATCTCGTTGTTTTCTTCCTTTTAGCCGTAGGAAAGTTGTGTTCGGTTTGCTAGAGTTGTGGTGCTTCCTGATTTCTTACTTCGTATGTAAGTGTTGTTTCTATGTTGTAAGAAATTGTCTTTTCTTTCAATTACAGCCGTTATGCTGTCCGAGTCCATCCAGGTTTCTTCATATTCTAAGGCATTTGCAAACTCCTTCTATCTGTTTCAAATGGCGGATCTTCCCCCTCGGCAGATTGACTAGGTGCCTCGATGTGCGTGGGCATCCAGCCATGCTGACCGAGATGATGTCCTTCATTGGATATCGATGGTATTCTGAGTACACCATTGAGGAGCAGTTCCTTGACTTCAACCAGACTCAGTTCCACTGCACTGTCAGGATCTAGCCGCACCACATTGGAGTCCCTCAGCCTATCCTCTTTGGACATGGCATTGGCATGACTGAGAACATGGCTGTGCAAGATGCTGCATACTCATGTATTACACTGCTGAGAGAGGAGCATGCACTACTTGGTGGGTCACCATTGCGCTATATCCCTGCTTCACTTCCAGGAGAAGAGGGATATTACACCGGATTGTACTCAGATCACTCCCTGGAGGATCCTTTGCTTCAGATCACTGCTCGACACGCTTGTGATAGAGACCGTGATGCACGTGCCCTTTTTTTGATCTTCACGTCACCCGTGTCCATTTGTATCAAGCACTTGCACTCCTGGCTCCATTTGTGAGTGATGGATCAGTGGAGTATGATGCTATCTACCCAGTCAGGACACAGATGCCTTCTCGAGTTGCTTGGCCCGAGATTGGAGGCATTTTTCCACCCCGTGGTCCTCTGCTTCCACCCTACGCTGGACCTAGGCCCCATCTTGCCCAAAAGGATATCAGGGTCCGTAGGCCTCCGTGTTTCCCAATGGTCACCTTCAGTTACCGGGTTACATGGTTAACTTCTATGAGGATTACTATGGAGATGGAGATGAGTGAAACCGCATGTGGTCTTTCTCTAGTGAGGATGTAGTAGTATCTTTAGTATGATGTACGCAAGGTGTTCTAAGTTCCAGAGGCTTAGATAAATAATGTATAGGAAGTCAGAGTGCCTCTGAAGGATGTATCATCTTCATCACGTTTGTATTAGCTTGGAGCTTGTAATAAAAAGGTGTATGGTTTGTATGACAGCTTGTGTATATATGGCTTGTATGCTTTTATCACCATGTTGTCAAGATGATTACTTCCTATGACTCTGTGATTCTTCTAGTACCTTCAATACCTTGTTTAGACTCTTCCAATCAACTTTGTTTGACTTTCTTTTTAACCTTCAGGATGTCTCAAGGAACCCGTGGCCAACTTGGTCGTGCCCATGGTCGTGGGAATGAACCGGAGGAAGGCAATTTTCCACCGCCACCCACGATGGCTCAGGTTCTAGTGGAGGTTGAGAGGAACCGCAGAGACTCTCACCAGTTGCTGGAGGTCATTGCCCAGAACACCACTCAGCAGCGCAACGAGTTGGTGTCTTCTCATCCGGCTTCATCCCCTGGTTTTCAGCTACTCCACTGAGGCCCTTGACGTGAGCACTTCTGCACTCCATGAGTTCTGCACTGCCTTCCGTGAGCACCACATTCCAAAGGGTCTTATGGACCGCAAACGTGAGCACTTCTGCAACCTCACCCAAGGCAGGAGGACTGTTGACGAGTTTAGTCGTGAGTTCAACCGACTGGATCGTTATGCTACTGAATAGGTCTCCACCGACGCCAAGAAGCAAGAGAGGTTCCGCCGTGGACTCAATTCTGGACTCCGTCGTGAGCTCAACCTACATGATTTCGCCACCTTCCAGGTCCTTCTCAACAAGGCCATCAAGGCGGAGGACATGAACACCCCAATGATTTCCACAAGCACCCTAGAGACGATGGTTCATCCAGCTCAGGCTCTTAGAAGCGCAAGATCTGGATCCCCAAAAGCATGTTTTGCTAGAACAACCCACCGAGGCCATCCTTTGTGGCGCCTCGTCCACCAGCTTCGTTCCACCAAGCTCCACCTAACAACCCAGCTCCCCGCACTGTCTTTGGAGCCTTCTACAAGTGTGGCCAGGCAGGTCACTACTCCCGCGAGTGCCCCCAGAACCAACTCCAGAATTAGAATGCTCCACCCCGTGCTGGAGGTAACAACAATGGTCGTGGAAAGCCACCCCCAAAGGTCTTCACCACCAAGCCCGCTCCTCGCCCCACTCGTGGACGTGTGAACCAGATCTCAGCTGAAGAGACTAACGACACTTCTGAGGTCATTCTTGGTACGCTCCCAGTCAATTATGTTCCTACTTTCGTTCTTTTCGATCCAGGAGCATCTCATTCATTCATGTCGAAAAGTTATGCACTTCGTCATGAGTTGTCCTATGTTGAATTGTCCACCCCAATGATAATTCAAACTCCAGGGTCAAGATGGCAAACTAATAGAGTAATCCATGGCAATCAACTTTCAATTGAGGGTTTAGTATTCCTTGCTTCACTCATAGCCCTCAAGTCTTCAGATATCGATGTCATCCTTGGTATGGATTGGTTATTAAGACAAAATGCATGTCTTGATTGTAAATCCAAGTCGGTTAGACTTACCCATCCTTCAGGCCAGACAATATATTATTCTTCACCAAGATCGAGAACCCAGATAAATTCTTTGAATGTACTTACCCTTCCCGACCTTGAAGATATTCCGGTGGTTCGTGACTTCTCAGATGTCTTTCCTGAAGATCTGTCGGGCTTGCCACCCGACAGATGTGTAGAGTTCATAGTGGATCTTATGCCAGTAACCGCACCAATTTCCAGACGCCCATACAGGATGGCCCCACGTGAGTTAGATGAGCTTAAAATCCAACTTGAAGATTTGTTGGCAAAAGGCTTCATCCTCCCTAGCTCATCGCCATGGGGTTGCCCCGTTCTGTTCGTAACGAAGAAAGATGGAACAATAGGATGTGCGTAGACTATCGCCCGCTAAATCTAGCGACGATAAAGAACAAGTACCCACTGCCCAGGATCAATGATCTTTATGATCAACTTCCTGGATCCTCTATCTTCTCCAAGATGGATTTGAGATTAGGCTATCATAAAATCAAAATAAAAAACGAGGACATTCCCAAAACGGCTTTTACTAGTCGGTATGGTCTTTACGAGTGCACCGTCATGTCCTTCGGTTTAACCAATGCCCCCGTCACTTTATCGCGCATGATGAATTCGATCTCCATGAAGTACTTAGATAATGTTCTATTTATTTTTCTTGATGACATTCTCATCTACTCGAAGAACGAAGAAGAACATGCCGAACATCTTAGGCTGGTATTGATGAAACTTCGAGAGTATCTCCTTTATGCCAAGTTCTCTAAGTGCGAATTTTGGCTACCAGAAGTGACCTACTTAGGCCACATGATTTATGCAAAAGGCATTGTTGTGCATCCCGAGAGAGTTCAAGCCGTCCTTGACCGGAGTCCACCTGAATCGGTTAAGCAAGTAAGGAGTTTTCTTGGCTTAGCAAGCTATTGCCGCCGCTTCGTCGAGAACTTTTCTAAAGTTGCACAGCCTCTAACTGAACTCCTCAAGAAAGAGAAGAAATTCGAATGGACTCCCAAGTGCGAGTAAAGCTTTCAAAAGCTAAAAAGAAGATTGACTTCTTCCCCCGTACTTGCGCCTCCAGACACCAAAAAGGATTTCGAGATCTATTGTGACGCCTCACGACAAGGATTAGGATGCATACTTATGCAAGATAGACATGTGGTAGCTTATGCTTCCCGCCAGTTGCGGACACATGAAGAGAACTATCCTACCCATGATGTTGAACTCGCTGGCGTAGTTCATGCCCTGAAAACTTGGCGACATTACCTCCTTGGTAATCGTTGTGAGATCTATTCCGATCACCAAATCCTCAAATACATATTCACCCAGCCAGATCTTAATCTCAGGCAAAGACGATGGATTGAGTTGATAAAAGATTATGACTTGGGAATTTCTTACACCCCAGGCAAAGCTAATGTCATGGCTGATGCACTAAGTCGTAAGTCATATTGTAACAACCTCATGTTATAATAGTGTCAACCACTTCTTCATGAGGAATTTCGCAAGCTCAATCTTGAGATTGGTCCTCATGGCTATCTTTCTACCTTGGTGGCAAAACCAACTCTTGAGGATCAAATCATAGTTGCCCAAAGGCGTGCACGAGGTGTATGCCGGATCAAGGAGAACATTGCTAGCGGAGGTGCTATATGTTTCTCCACAAATAGCAAAGGAACAGTATTCTTTGAAAATCGTTTGGTAGTACCTAAGAATAGGGATCTAAGGCAACTCGTCCTTAACGAGGTTCATGACACTCCCCTCTCGATTCATCCCGGTAGCACAAAAATGTACCGAGATCTACGCCAGAGATTTTGGTGGACTAGGATGAAGAGGGACATTGCTCGATATGTTGCCGAATGTGATGTTTGTCTTCGCATTAAGGCTGAACACCAAAAAACTGTTGGTACTCTTCAACCTTTGCCTATTCCAGAGTGGAAATGGGATAAATTCAATACGGATTTCATCACTGGCTTTCCAAAAACCCAGAAAGGAAATGATGCCATCTTCGTTGTCATTGATAGAATTTCCAAAGTTGCTCACTTCCTTCCTGTTCGCGAGTCTATTACTGCTAGCCAGTTAGCGGACTTGTATGTCTCTAGAATTGTGTCGCTTCATGGTGTACCTTTGGAAATCAATTCTGATCGTGGTAGCTTTTTCACCTCTAGATTTCGGAGAAGCTTTCAGAATGCTATGGGAACTCATCTCTCCTTTAGTACAACTTTCCATCCTTAGTATAGTGGTCAAGTCGAAAGGGTTAACCAAATTCTCGAAGACATGCTCAGAGCTTGTGTTATCTTATTCGGAAAGAATTGGGAGAAGTCTCTTCCATTCGCTGAATTTGCTTATAACAATAGTTTCCAATCTAGTCTGAACATGGCTCCTTTTGAACTCCTCTATGGCCAACGATGTCGAACACCGCTAAAATGGTCAGAAACCTGTGAAATACAATTCTTTGGACCGGATATGATCAAGGAAGCAGAAGAGCAAGTTCGCATTGTTCGTGATCAATTGAAAGCAGCCCAGTTTCGTTAGAAAAGCTACTATGATCGTCACCATAGGCAAGAAAGCTACATTCTGGATGAGAAGGCTTACCTTCGGGTTACTCCTCTGAAGGGAACCCAACACTTCGGTATCAAAGGCAAGTTGGCCCCACGTTACATTGGACATTTCGGCATTCTTGCTAAAGGTGGTGAAGTTGCCTACCAACTTGAACTACCTCCGCACCTTTCCCGAGTACATGATGTATTGCATGTGTGACAACTCATGCATTGCTTCAAGGACCCCATCTGCGAAGTCAACCATGAAACGGTTGATCTCCAAGATGACTTTTCTTATCGAGAATACCCCGTTCGTATTCTTGATTCGGCAGAGCGTGTCACTCGTCATCAGAAGATTAAGTTTCTGAAAGTGCAATGGTCACACCACTCTGAGAAAGAAGCCACGTGGGAAAGAGAAGACCGTCTTGATGCCGAGTACCCCTCCTTCCTCCCGATGACTTCTGAATCTCGGGACGAGATTGTTTTGAGTGGGGGCGAGTTGTCAAAACCCTCTGTTAGGTATGTGCTAGGGATAGCAAGTAACTTTACATCATGTTAAAAAAATTCAAATGAAATTGAAATGGGATAAGAAACCCCCCCAGATGAATTTAATTCAAATGGCCAGAACAAAAGTTGCTCAAAAAATTCCTTTTGCATTTTTGAAAAGTCTCATAAATGAGTGTGATCACATATAAAGTGATTTGGATTCAAACCCATGGTCATAGATTTTTCAAATATTCAAACAGGAGCTTGGAATTAAATTTAAACCCCTATTTGAATGAAAGTTCAAATTATTTGAATTTTTAAAATATCCAAACTTTATAAGTGGCTAGCAATATGCATTAGAAGTCCATATAAAAAATTGGGGCATTTTAGAAAATGCATAGCTATTTTTTTGCCAAGACAAAACAAATGTCAGAAAAGAAAAGCAAAAAAGAAAAAGGAAAAAAGGCTCACTGGCTTCTGGCCCAACTCATCCCCCAGTTGGCCCAGGCCCACCCCAGCGCTTGTCGTTTAACCCAGGCAGACGGGCTCGCTGCTGCGTGCCCGACATGCCGACGCCGGCGGGCACCTGACTGCCTGCCTGGCCCTCCCCGATCCTTCTAACCGCGCCACGAAGACACATAGAAGCCTCCCGCATCCATTCCCCCCCTGGGAGCGATCTCCCCTCTCTCCCTCGTCGGAAAACCGCACCACTCGAGAGGTCGCGGGAGCACGGCCGTGCGCACGTGCGGCCAGCGATCCCCTCAAGCTGAGACATCTTTTCCTTCATCTTCGACTATGTCGACTACGCCACCCAGCGCGAGGAGTCGAGCCCGGAGCCACTGGAGCCGCCGGAATCATCCCCGAGCCGTCTCCGGACCCACGAGATCCCACCGCCGAATTCGTCGCCGTTGAAGCCTCCCCGAGCCCGCCGTCTGCACCCGTAGCTTCGTGGTGAGCCCTGCTCGTTTCCCCCAACTTGGCGCCCATTTTTTAGTTTCTAGCCACTGTTTCCATTTACGCCGAGAGGAACCTCCGCCATGAACGACGGCGACGCTGGTCCCATGTCCTTTTTCTTCGCCCATGACGCGCACCGTGATCACCAGCACCACAGCATCACAACGCAACACTCCTTGCTCGTTTTCATGCACTGTGGCGACGTCTTCTTCTCCGCCGTGCCACGGCTACCATAGACGAGGTCGCTATCGTCGTCCCTGTCACCCCCTTCCTGCGCTGTGGCCTCCAAGAGACGCGCGAGTGCGTGGGCTACGTTCCAGTGGCCTCGGCGCTACAAACCGTGCCCTGCGCCGCCGTCCCGTGGGTCTCCGCCGTGCTGGGTGGTTGCCGGCGTTGAGCCGCCGGTGAGGTCACGTGGTTTTGGTTATTTAACCACTAACCAGCCCCACCCAGTCACTGACCAGTGGGCCCAGCCCCTGTTAATCCCTCTTGTTAAGTTTAATTCAAATAAAACGTTTAAATTAACACACTGAGTCACTTACAGGTGGGACCCCTTGGTCAGAGGCCCCCTGACGCCAGCATGAGGTCATGCTGGCGCAATAATTGGTTTTCCTATTTAAAGAATATTCAGGAAAATCCAGAAAACGGAATAAACTTTGGAAATTCATAACTAATTCATTTTAACTCCTAATTAAACATATAATATATGTAAATTTATCAGAAAAATACAAGTATTTTGAATATGCACTTTGTTTTCATGTTTGCCAATTTTAAAATGGGGAATCAGAAGCACACATGCATATGAACCCTTTTAAATTCAAATATGGAGTTTGAATTCGCAACTCAAATGCAATGAACTTCATTTAAATAGAATGTTCAACACATCAGCACCATGAACCTCATGCTATAACATCATATCATGTGATTGTGCATTGTCTTTATATTGATCACTTTGTTTGCATTATTTGCTATCGAATAGAGGTGGAGCCGGAACCCAAGATCACCCCCTCCGTTGAAGATACCGTGTACGAACCTCGTCAGCAAGGCAAGCAAACCCCCATTGATCATCTCGATAAAATCCCACTTCCCTCTCAGTCTCGCTTATCCATGATTAGGATGATTACCATGATACGTTTCTACCGCATATATGAACCCATTCCTGTGCATGACCTATCATTTGCCACAGTACAAAGCAAACCACAATCCTAGCAGATGTAGGAGTTGATTGATATCATGTGGCCCCTGCAACTGTTACTTGTTATTGCATGTTTAGAGTGTTACAATGATGATATTGTTATGTGAGTCGGGATGGTAGAAATCATGTTGATGATGGTGGAAATGTGTTGGTGAATCTACCCTAATACAAGGTGAACGATGAGAGGCTATGTAGGAGTACACAATGGGTTGTCTCGTTGAACACCACCCTAAGTCTGAATTCCTGTGTGGTGATCCAAGATAAAGAGTACAACCACACATTGGGCTCACTGACCCCTCTCAACCTACTAACTCATCCCTTTCGATGTCCATATGTCGCAGTAGTTCGGAGTTCTGGTAGCTTTGCGGCCTGGCTGCTAAGTGAGAGAACGGCTCAACCGAGACCGGCTTATGCACCACGCACACATCATCTGGGTCCACTTTGGTAAACCGGCCGGGTTCACGATAGTGGAAACGAACCCAGGTAGGCGGATTTCTTGGACTAGATCGGCTATGAGGTAACAGTTGTGGTGAGCATCCTCGCCGACACCCCTTGAATGGTGTTGAGGCCAACGGCGGTAACTGATGGTCATGTGTGTGTAGTGGTACACCCCTGCAGGGTTAACAAAACTATTCGAATAGCCGCGTCCGCGGTTATGGACTGCTTGGAGAGCTTAGCTTAATTATTAGACAACTTGAACTGGATACTTATAAAACTTGCCAAGATAAGTGTGAGTGATATGGCATGCTTTTCTCGTGGGAAGTCGAGGAAGGCACCATAGTGGTGTAATTGGTTGGAGACATGTAGTGGACTCGTGTACGCTTCTTACCTCAAGTCTGGTACTCGTAGTTCAGGACTAGCAAAGTCAAAGCTGGCACTTCTTCTTATGAACCCCACCTCCCTTTGCCTTGATACATGTGCATTAGTAGTATAGCTCCTATGTAAGTCTTGCAGAGTACGACTTTGTACTCACGTTTGCTTATTGTATATTTTAAATGAACCCACTGACCCCAAAGGTGGATTCTTCATGGAGCTCGACGACTAAAGCTAAGCTAGTGTAGTTCCAGTCAGACGACTAGTCCCTCATGGAAGGGCTTGTTTATAAATAAGGCTTCTCTAAGCCATTTGTTTAACTAGTCCGTACTGAGACCTACTTTGCTTCCGCATGTTTGATGTAATGTTGGATCATAGTCTTGTGATCTCTGTGTGCACTCTGTAAGAGTTATCAATAATGTTGTAAACTTTGTAGAGAATTGCAATGATACCTACTGTTCATACTATACATGTGTGTTGCGTGTATGATTATAACATGCATGTCTTAGTATGGGTTTTCGAGACCTTAGTTGTGATCTGGCTGGCGGTATTTGATACACCAAGTGGCCTTAGATGTGCGCAGCTTGGGGCATCGCGATGCGATTGCTCGTCACTCTGTCACGTGCACACTTTGTTGTCTGATCGAGCCCGCCCTAGACCCAGACTAAGTGATCGGGCTGGAGTAAGTCTATGTAAGTGTTATAATACAATCGATAGTATGGTTGAGGGGACTTGTATATGAGAATGGGAGTTCACCACCCATATCATTTAGACTTGTGTGCGGGCGATGATGACCCATCTCTATAGATCATCCGGTCTAGATGGGATGCCCCTCATGTTCGATGATTTCCGAGAGCATTCTGTGCTTGGCCTTGTCTGCCTAGACAAGTGGGTACGGCTCTCGGCTCTCCATATGATTGTGTTGTAGCCGTACTTGCATACGCTAACCCCGGGTCTCGACAGAGTGATCTTGGAGTTGCGATGGAGAGGCTTACAATGTACCTGAGTTCTTCGAGTGGATTGGATCTTGCTCGAGTCCTCGAGTTGCGTTTTGCTGGGACCGCTGAGATCGTGATTCCAACCTGCGTAGTCCCCACAATCAGCGCTAATTGACGAGGATTGACCTTGGAAAATCCCATGGTTGCGAACCCTGGGTTAGATCGTAGAGTAGATTTGCAGGTTGGCGATACTCGTCGGCTAACAGGAGAAAGCACTTCCTTCTCGATTGTATTATAATGGAGGCGATTACAGTGGAGGTCCAGGCGAGATCGCTCGGGACCAGAGGTGTAGCTTTGAAAGTCGAAGCCCTAGACGTCCCCTCTCCTAGCCTTTATCTACTAGGCTGGGACGCAAGGATTCCGTCTAGGTCTACAAAGAGGGTTTCCTAATCTAGCTTACCTCTTTGGTGCCAAGTCGTGGTGCCCATCATCCTTAAGGACTCTTCATGGAGGTTGCCTCGAGTGGGTCATATGTGGGACGGTCGAGGCTTTCTGTGGGCCTTCTAGCTTGATACGAACTAGGTACCCTCATCTGTAAGAGTCATGGGGTCACCACCTCGTCAATCGCGGAGCGTCCGAGTGCCCAGGCAAGGAATAAGTATAAGATGCACCCACTCGGAAGATCATCGAGAGGGCTCATAGTATTAGAACCCGTGGAGCGTCTGAGTGCTCAGGCGGGGAGTCTGTTTGGTCGTCTTCTGTGCATTGTATGTTAGTGCGAGTAGTCACTCGAGCACCTTGTCGTCTAGGTGAGTGAGCACTCGAGCCATGTAGCATGGTCGGGTGGTCACTCGAGCCTTGTAGATGTATTGTACTTGTCGGAGGGGAGTAGCCACTCGCACCCTCGGAGTTAGATCTACCTGTACTCCGTTTAGCGGTGGTAGGGTGCTCTTGATGGGAGTAAAATTTTGATGTAATCAACTTTATAAAGAAAAATATAAGAAAGTTGAGAGGGAAGAAGAGAATCTTTTCCCTTGTCAAAGCGGCTGTGTTGGCATTGAACTGTCCCATCTATGCAGCTAGGATGTGAAAGGTCGTAATGATGCTTTCCGATGACGTGTTAAAGATGACGATGGGAGGCTGTGAACCGTCGCGTCCGTTGGCAGTTATGATGAAGCCTTGGATAACGCGTTGTAACCTCTGTGCTTTTGCCGCCTGTTGGATTTCCAAGATCGCGTGGGAACGCGCAAAATTTATTGCCGTTTTATATGTTTCTTGATGCGAAGAGAAGCCTTGTCTTGGAATCTATGGTGTTGCATGCTTTGGTCTTTAATTTCATCATGCGGCGTCGTTTCAGATTTCTTGGCGCGGAATGTTCCTCTTTTTCCTTTGTGGTGATGTATAAATATGGGCTTTTGTATTGCTGTGCGTTGTCCATCCGTCCTTCTTCCTTTGCTCTCGTTCTTCCTTTCATGGTTCCCCAGCGACGTGCTCGTGGTGCCTCCAGTGTTGTTTCTCGTGGCGTTGTTGGCCGAGGCCACCGTGGTCGTGGTGCCCGTGTTCCCCTTAACACATGCTGTCGGCGGGGGCGTGGTAGCTCGTTAGGGAGAGTGGCTTCCGCCTCTGTGGATGAGGCGGCTTGCGGCCAAGATTTTTTTCTTCACATCCATGGCCGTATTGCTGGACGAATTCCTCTGCCTTCTTCCTTTTCTTCTTTTGTTTCTTAATTTAGCTTAGATGGCTTGTATCTTACCATACAAGGTTATTCTTACTGTACTTGGTGGGTTCCTATTCGAGCCGAAAGCTCGTCTTTCGTTTTCCTGGAGTCTAGTTAGAGGGTGTTTTCTCGCCAATTCAATTTCCACAAAGGTTCCAGCCTTTGTTGCCGGTTTGATGGAGAAGATACCCTATCGATCCGAGCCTTTGATGTTGATGGCAATCGACTGGAGTCTTGCTGGGAGAGCTTGAGTGGTGATGATTCTAGGGGCGTAGGTGGTGCCTCCATTTCTTCTTCTGCTGGTGGCTCTCTTGCCACGTCTTGCTCTGGTGACTCATCGACTGGAGGTAGTGCTAGCTAGTCCGAATTTGAGAACGACGTTGATCTCAAGCCGCCGGCCAAGCGGGTGCGCCAGTAGGACAAGGCCAACAAGCTCAAGCATAAGTTGATCTTCACCATGTAGGCTTATGGTAGATTTTCCCTTCGTCTGTGAGGATGCTCGTCAAGATGTGGGCGAGTGCCAATTATCTCATCATGGGCACGCATGTAGAACTGATAATTTCTTGTAATGCTTGTCCTTGTACTCCTTTTGAAGTAGAACAAAATCAACTTGTAATGCTTGGTCTTGTACTCCTTTACATGTAGAAAAAAGAAACTGTCTTATAATGCTCGGTCTTATACTCCTGTTGATGTAGAAAAAATCGACTTGTAATGCTTCATGGGATCAATATATTGAGGGCCCCTTCTTCACTTAAGCTTGAGAGTGATTCCTTCATCTTGTTTTTGTCTTTTGTGCGCGCGAGTCCATGATAATGTCGCGTGCGCGACAACGCTCCTGATGGGAGTAGCCCCCGAGGCTTTGGCCAATCTCTTGTGATTGGGAGAAGGGTATATAGTTGTTCTTTAATATTACCTTGGTAGGTGTGACACCCTTTATTTTGGAACTTACTTTTTCCAAAAAAAATTCTGATTTATTTTAAGATTTTCCATTTGGTTGGATTTTAAGAAACTCTTTGGACTTGAAACTTGAGCATATTTTCTTTCCTTTCTCAAGTGGCCCATGATTCTCAAAGCCTTTCCAAATATCTTTCCCTTGATCCAACACATCCAAGCCACAATTTTATTCATGCCATATATTCCTTTTTCCAATAAAAGTGATATTCCCTTTATTTGAGGATTGTGAAGAAACCCCTATTTATATTGCTCCATAAATCCCCAAATAATTCCCACATATCCTTGACAGCATATCTTGCCAAAATCTCCAAAAACATTACGTGGCCCAAGTGGAATTTTCACCTAGAGAAATTCATTTGTCTGTGGGGGCAGAATAACACTTTGTCAAGGAAGTGTTATTTATCTTTGTCCATTGCTGTTGAAACTTTTTGTGCAACCTCTTCTGACCATATCATGAACATATGCCAATTTTTAGCTTTATGGGACAAGACAAACTCCTTCCCAAAATTCCCAAAGTTTGGATGCATCAAGGGGGGCATTGTGAAGCAAGTGCATTATAGGAGAACCCATTTTCCTTGAAACTTTTTGCATATGATCCCACACCCAAATGACTCTGCTAGACCAGATTTGAGCCCATTCAAACCAGCCAATGTGAGGCCAGCAAAAAGTTTGCATTTCTGGTCCAAATGGACACTTGCAAAGGAAGTGCTAGATACCTTGCTCCATTTGAGGTGAAACTTTGTACATCTTCTCACCCTGGGGAGCAATGTGCTAGCCACACCACAGCACAAACACCTTCTGCCTCAATGGCACATATGCAAAGAAGGTATGTACAAACCTTGTCCTTTTTAGCTCAAACTCCACAGAACTGTAGTCCTTCCAACCCTAAGCTCTTGTGACAACCCCACATCCATCCCCTCTTGAACATTTGAGCACTACTTCTCCCCCAAGATTGTTGCATCAATCTTTCCAGAGGGTTCCAGATCACCCTATTCCTCCTTTTGACCATTCAAACCCACATTGGAGAAAAATGTAGAAAGGAATACCGCCCTGACATAGTTGGCCACGATGAATCACATCCAGTACACAAGTGTGCTTGGTGACCGCGCATATGGCGTGCATCGCGCGTGCCCTAGACATGTCACCTTCGCCCTGTAGCACGCCTCGTTGTCTAGCCCGTGTCGACCCGCACCGTTCCACTTTCCCACCTCCACGCCTCCTCTCCAGCCTCGAACCCCCTCAAACTCGCCAGCTCACCCGAGCCTTGTCTGCATCTCCATGGTACCGCCCGACCATAGTATGGTCTCCCCGGCTATAAATAGCCATGCCCCTAGGCCTCCCGAGCACATCCATCAACTCCACGGCCTATCCTAGCCCCCGTTCCCCTCTCAGTTACTCGCCGGAGCCCCACCTTGCTGCCCACGGGCGCCATGGCCGCCGCTGGCCTCAGCTAGAATCAGCGCCACCGGAACCACCCCTCTCCCTCTAACCAGCCCGGACCCCTCGCCTCGTCGCCGCAAGCTTCGCCACATCACCTGACCCCGCTCTGTACCATGGGGCCCCTCCCCCGCAGCCTCGCCGGCCCGAGCCCCGTGCAGCCGCCCATGGCCACTGTGCCCGGCCAGTGGGGGCAGCACTACCAGCTACCCCGCGTGGCCCGAAGACCACCGGCGGGAAACCGCGTCCATAGAGCACGTTAGCGAGCCCTCCCGCGCTAGCAAACGACGACATCGAGGCCGGCCGCGGCCCTGCTCTGTCTCGGCTGGAGCAAGAAGAAGCAGGGGAGGAGAGAGGAGATGAGGCGGGCCCTCCTGTAAGGTTGTAACGCCCCAGGCCCGCGCCATTTTAAGTGGACTCGCATTCTGCAAAATACGTTTTCCCTTAAGGAAAGCGTATTCCTTGCTTCTTCAGCCCAAAATACGTTTTTGCTATACCGAAAGCGTATTTCTGCAAATGCGCTTCTGTCTCAGCTGCTAGGGCCCCAGAGGTAAATATCTATTTGTAGATAGGTCCATGATCCCTTCCCCCTCATATCTTCACGACCGTAACTCCGATCGAGGTGAATCCAAAGCCCACTTTCTTCGTTCGTCGAGCCCTTTCCGATGGTACTACTTTCATGATGTTATAACATCATGAAAATGACCATTTTTTCCTTCTCCCTCCATAGCTGTTCCAGAGGAGAACCGTTCCTCCGAACCTTTCCGCAAGATCGTCGCATTTATTCTTGATGATTCCTGGACCCCCAGGAAAGCCACAATATCTTTTGCACCTTCGTAAAGCTTCGACATGGTGTACATCCTTCTTTACTCTCGGATCATATAATGATCTTGCTTGATATGATTGAAATATTTTAATCATGCTATTTCCATGTTATGCTTGTGTGCATCATGTCCTAGTTAGGTTTATGATCCTGCTATGTTGCATGATACTTTCTTGCATCTTGACATGGATAAGTTAATCAACTAATCATGCATTGGATTACAATATAACCGTGATCGTACCTTGGATTTCATGTTGCACCTTATACTTGATGGTTAGGAGTTTGTATACATGCTATGTGCCAAGTTTGTCAGGTGCCACTAAACCAAACTTATCAGTGCAGCCACAGTCGCCTTTATGGGAAGGCCTTGGCTCGGTCTATCGATGTGCTCTCTTATGCGTATCACCAAGGTGGGAAGGCTATGCACGTGCGGTTACCCTGATAAGATTTGTTTTCCATTCACGATAGCCTTGAAATCCAGTTTGATTATATGGGCCCGTCCCCGTTTGGGACAAGTTTGTTTGCCATGCGATGGCAGGTGTGTCTGGAGGACATGGGGCTACCCAAGGCATGGCTTGTGAAGCATGTCGGGTGATACGGTAAGGGAGGCACACAATAGAACGGTCTCGTTGGAGAAGTGCTAGTCCACTCCTATGGTACAAGTTTCGAGGTTTCTGTGGTACAAGTTCCAAGGTAATGGATGGAGGAAGAACTCCACAGCGTGGGTAAAGTGCACGACCTCTCCAGAGTGTTAAGAATCTATTCGAATAGCCGAGTCCATGGTATTGGACACAGTTCATACTAGGTCACATTATGGATAAACGTGAATCCGGTTTAGTGATTGTGCTAAGTTGTTGGTCATGCGATGTTGAAAGCTCAAGAATGATCAGAGGGGGAGGGGGTGAATGATCACTTCTAAAAATTCTAAAGAACTTAGAAGGGGTTCATGAAAACTGCGAAGGACTAAAGGAATCTCGAAGGAAATACAGTATAGAAAGTAATGCATGGCTCGAAAGGGTTGGGAGCGAAGGAAAACATCAAAGGCAAACAGGCAACGAGTAAATACTTAATTTAAATGCATGAAGGAAAACGAGCCTGACATGACGATGTTTGGTAAACCAGTTCACACTCTGCAAAGTGCTACGTCTGGTTGGAGGGACTGGTGATTGAACACCTAGAGCAAAACTCTCTCCGTCCTATTCTCCACTGCAAAAAACTCCTCGAGCTTGTCCAGTTTTCACTCGTGGTAGATGATTCAGGACATCTCCGAGACATTTACAAACTTCCTTCAACAGCGACAATTACTCTTCGACTGCTTGACAGGCGACGCCTAACCGTCTAGGAGACTTGCAGTTCTCCAAGATAAAAAGATCGGCTAATCTCGACCTAAGTCACAGTGAATTTCTCAACTCAGTTCAGACTTGGGTTTTGGTTTTCTCTCGATGAATCTCTGTTGGGATGCTCACAGACTTCTGTCTTAGAATCTTCAGTGGAGAAGCCAACCCAAATTGGCGGGTAGGTGCGGGGTATTTATAGTTGGCGATCCCGATGGGTAAAATGACTGAAGTGACTCGATGCGACAGCTTGACGTGTGTCCACAACGGTCGGATTCCAATCATTGGGCAACTTTACTTCAGGAACAAGTAAGGTGACTTACCGAACGAGTTCTCTCTCGAAGGCACGAAGTGCGATGAATTTTCCTTCGAGCTATTCACTTGACTCAGTAAGATTTCTCTCGGTAGGCTTTTGTGGGTTTAGGTTGAGCAGAGCAAATTCACTTCGACTAAGATCTCAACTAGCAAACCCCTCTTGATAGTACGGTTTTTCCTATGACTCAAGAAAATAAAGAGAAACTAGTAAAAAGACTAAGTCTTCGACCAACTTCAACTTTCTCCTCGTTGCGTTTTTACTCGAGAGAGACTTTTTCTTCGACTACATTTTTAGGGGTCGTCTTCCTTCAAAGGTTTCGGTAGATGACTGCAGCTTTACTGCAGTGAGTTGTCCTTCGACCTTCTACTTGTAAACTCCATTCTTTCGGAACCTAAGTATCAGTTTATACTCGAAAAAATATTAGTTCCACTTCTGCTTTGTCCAACAATGTCCAAAACCTTTGGGGGCAAAACTTGGTCTTACAATCTCCCCCTTTTTGGACGATTGTTGACAAAACAGGCATCGATAAATAATTGAAAAAGTTTTGAGTTTTCGATGATAAACCAGTGCTAAGATCGATAAAATACTACCCCTTGATGTATGCACGGAAGATAAGAGTTTCCTGTGAAGTGCATATTTGACAAGTAGAGATGAGGGAAAAACATCAATAATCTTAGCGAGTGAAATTGCATTGCAGATAATATCCAATAAGAAATATGCAATCTCCTCGAGTGACCTATGAACTTATATGAAAGATAACTTCCTGCAAGAAGGTTAAGTATCGCAAGCAGCAGATAGATATCTTACGAAAAGGATAGCAGTTCACAGACCTACTTAGAGTTAGTTACAACCAGATCGAATATGAATCGAAAGTTTGTTGAAACTACTCAAAAACTTCAAAGTTCACAAGTTTATCGAACGAAAAGCAAATCCCTTAACCCCGAAGGCAAACTAATTTCTTCGATGCCACTACATCTCCCCCTTTTTGTCACAACGTACAAAAAGTCGAGAGAATAGGGTCGAAAGAAATCCCTACTCGCTTGGATGGCTCCGGCAATGAAGAGAACATTCGGCGAGCGTTGGAGCACGACGAATTGGGCGAGCGCCTAGAGGAGTGATCTTCGTGCGGAAGGAGTGGTGATCTCCAGAAGATTCCAGCTGTGATTCCGGCGGGGTCCTGGGGCTTCGAGGAAGTGGAGTGTAACCTCTCAGTTGGCGTTGAGGGGCTTCATCTTTCTCGGAGTCGGAGGAGAAGATGTTCATAGAAATGTGATAATAGTCATCGACATTGAGCACATCTTTGTTCTTCGGCGGCCGTGGGATATTGGGCTCCGGGCGATCTACTCGATCATCATTGGTCCAGTTCCTGTTTAGATGGGGAGGATATTCTTCGAAGCCGCATCGCTGAAGTTGACCGAGGGAATTGAATTTCCGAAGTCCTTTCCAATCACGGCGAAGGCATTCACGCAGCATCTGATTGTTGTTCACGGTAATATTGCGCAAAGTATTTATCTCGTTCATCAATGCTTGCTTCTGAATGAAATCTTGGTCGATGTGATGTTGAAGCATTTACTGGGACCGAAGAGAAACTTCCATTGGGAATAGGAAAATCATCGTGCACATCGAGCATTGGCATCAAGGTCTTCGAAAGATTATAAAACCATGCCTTTTCTTCAAATACCAAATGTCTCGGCTTGGGCTCAGCCGGGTAGTTATCTCCAACGACATCTGGATTCATGAGCGTAGAAAATTCAGCAGGAGTTGGAGCAGGTAAGTCATGAAGCTTGTGTGTTAATCCTTCGAACCGAGATAAATTGATGATGGCCAGAAATTGGTCGACAGTCATATGGAATACTTGGCCTTGGATCATATAATCAAATTTCCACGTCTTCGAGTTCTCGGGATCACCAGTGACATAGAGCGTTGTATAAAATTGCTTGATAAGCTCGGGATTGTAGCCACAATCGAGAGCAAACATCTTGTGATCGTGAAGACCATCAATTGTTTCGGCAACATTCTCGAAACAATAAGTGGGGTACACCGAAGGCATATCAAGATATTGATGTTGGAAAACTCTTTCCTTGTTGTATAGCACACGGGTGTAGTATATGGCTTGCTCTTGGGCCCAAAACCGAAGAGAATATGCACTTCTGGGCTTCTCGTAGGGATTGGTCCCGAAGAAAAATGGCTTGTGTTCACTCCTATTGAAGATGGGGCCTCCTCGAGGAACATCTGAGCGGAACAGAGGCAACATTTCTCTCGGATGAGCAGAATGGAGCAGCTCATCAAAAGGAAAAACCTCGGTAGCATTATACGGTATCTGGAAAACTGGCTCAGCAAGACGAGGAATTGAAGTGGGAACATTTACAATGTCCTGAGCTGGAATGGCTGCAGGAGCATTTTCCTTGGCCTGTGCTTCGACGGCAACTCCTTCGTCGGCATAAGCAATTTGATCGGCGTCTTCAGTCTCCATGGCCTCCAAATCTTCGTCCAGTTGTGCGAAAGCATCAACCTTTTCTTCGTTCGAGTAATTTGATGAGGAGGAGGAGGAACTTTCACTAGAACTGCCATCTCCAGAACTATTTCCTTTAACAGCATCTTGACGAGAAGAAACTGTTGTGATATCAACATCAGCGTCTTCTCCTTCATGCAGAGTCTGGGCAGAGGAGTAATCTTTCTGAGCAGAGGAGATGGGGGCTTGAGTTTCTTGCTCGACGTGAGCAGGTTGCTCGGTCTCTGTTTGTGCGTGGGTCTCAATGGCTGGGGTGGTCGATGGAATGATGTGAGGTGGTGATGGTGGGTTTGGTGGTGGTGACGAGGCTTTTGGTGGTGATGGTTGACGAGGTGTAGGTGTTTGTTGACGAGGTGGAGGTGTGGCTTGGGAAGACGACCCCTAAAAAGGTGAAGGGGGTGGAGTTTTCTCAAGAGGAGGAGTGGGTTGCTTGGTGGGGTTTGGTGCAGTTTCCTGTCATGCTGATGCAGCAACGACCTCAGTAGACTTGGCCTTCTTAGCATTCTTCTCGATCTCTTGCGTCCCACGCGCAGAGGTTGGGGCAGCACACTTTCTCTTACGAGATTGTCTCTTGTACAGAGCTTCATTGTGCTCTTTGCATACGGCAGACACAATTTGTCGAACCTTTTCACACACAGCGGTCAAGTTTTCCTTCTGTGCCCTTCTGGATGCTTCAGCGGTGGCAATCTTGGATTTGAAAAACTTTCGGGACTCAATGTACTCGGTTTCTTCTTGAAGTTGCCTGGAGTAAAATTTCACTTGCTCCTTGTCCTTGCGATCCTGGGTGAGATACCCTTCCCAGCGAATCATGTATCGAGCAACATGCTCTTGGATCTCAGCAGGGACATCATCCTCTGCAGTGACTTTGCTCGGTGTGGTAGCCATCTTCCAGAGGATATGTGAAATATTAGCAGCATCCCAAGGAGCATGGGCACCAGAATCTCCTTCGTTGGAGCTCTCTTCATCGGCATGAGGGCCGGAAACAACAGGTGCAGCAGGGGCAGGTGCAGGAGCTAGTGCGTCTCGAGGAACTGGAACAGCCTGAGCCTTCTTCCTAGCCTCCTTGGCTTTCTTCTCGGCCTCCTTGGTGGCCTTGGCCGCAGCAATGGGTTTTGATACGGCACAAGGGACTGCAGCTTTATCCTTCGAGGCATTTGGGGCCTCAGCGATTTTCTTCGCAGCACTTGCAGCTGCATCCTTTTCCTTCGTGACTGTGGGAGTCACTACTTGCTCGATGGCGCTAGGGGCCTCAACCTGTTCCTTAGGAGCACTAGGAATTGTGCCTTCCGCAATCTGTCGTCGATACTTTTCACTGAACGGATGTAAAATGCCTAGCTGTTGAGCAACCTCGGCCTTTTTATGCTCGGGCTGACTGTGAAAGTTCAGGAGCTTGGAATTTGTCAAGTCTTTTACTTCTTGTTCTTTTTGTTTTGCCAGCCTTTCTTTTCGTTGAACAAGTGTTTCATCATCCTCCGCAACTTGAGCTTGCTTTCCCTTCGATTTGGCCGAAGGTTTTGCCCTGCGAGATTGAACTGGTGGAGCAGATGAAATGGGCGGATCAGTGACCAAACCGGTCAAATCAATTGTTTCTCGAGGAGCCTGTGCAGCTGGCTCCTGGATCCTAATGCCTTTACTGCTCGGCTTTTTCTTCTGAGGAATGTCCTCGACATCAGCCTCAGTGCCAGGGTCTTGATCATCAGAATTTACTTCTTCTTCGGAGCTCGCATCTGGCGGCGAGACATTTACCACCTTTTTCTTTCGCTTGGCTGATTTCTTGCCAGCCTTCGGTTTGCCACTTGGGCCAACTTCCTTGGCACCTTCAGCAGTAGCAGCCTCCTTTCTTTCTTTAGCCTCTTTGCATTTTTGTGCTCGAGCTTCCCGAGCATCAACCAGATCTTGAAAGTCGGCATGTGTTTTCAGAGAGGACGGATGAGCATCAGCTGGAGGAGGTGGTCGATTATCTTTCGTCCACTTGGGACTTAATGATTTGACATCAGACCAAGGATTTTTCAAAGCAAACAACCTCTCCCAGCGAGGCATAAGAGACTTGTATTCATACCAACGAAGTGCTTGAAGCCTTCGAATCTCTTGCAGACGGTTTTCTCTCGTGCGTTCATCTTCAGAACCTGACGGCATTCTCAACTACTTTTCTATGATCAAATCCTCTGATAATCCTTCAGAGTTGTTGGTGATTCTTGTTCGGCCTCCAACACGCTTGGGTGCTCTGACAATTCCTTCGATCCCAGACATTTTCCTGCGAAAAGGATAGGTACGAGGTAATATAGGAAAGTTGTGAACAAGTACCAGCGATTTTCGAGGAAAAACATTTTGAATGCAGTAAACATATCGAGAAATTTGTCTTGATGCAAGTTTTCATGAAAGTGCTTGGCTAGATTTCCATCGAGTGCAAATCTAACGAAGAACTTGAATGAAATAAGTGCACAAGTGCAAATCCATCGATACGCTTCTGAGGAAATTATCTAAGTGAGAGAATCCGAGGGATTTCTTACCTAGCTCAGATGGGGAATCGACAGAAAACGATAGAAACAGATTTCCCAAGATTCAATGATCCAAAAGGATCAAACAGAACTAATAAAGTGAGAGAAAAATCAAGAACAAATCTGGATACGATGAACAGATGAGATTGGAATCGCGTCCAGATCCACACATACCCTAACTTGGTGATGTGCGGCGACTACGGCGACACGGATGAAATTCCTCGTCGACGGGAAGGTCTCCGACAACTTCCTTCCGGCAGCAAAGCGGCGAGGGAGTCGACGGCGACGAGCAGCACGGCGGAGCGCGAGAGAGAACTTCGGGAGCGGAGAGATGAAGTCGAGGGAATTGCGAGTACTGAACCGGTGGGGTGGATCAGTATTTATAAGGGAGGGGTCTGATATAACTGTCAGATCTGATCCAAGGGCGCAGATTTCGCGTCTGTCCGCATTCAACGGACGGATTTTGTGGCGGTAATCGCGGGAAAATCCCAACGAACCGAAAGAAAGTTGCTCCACGTCCAAGACCAAACTCATTGAACATCGAGTATAAAATTAGATAAACGTTCGATACATTTTCCTTCGAAATCAATGACATTCGAAGGGAATCTTAATCGAGTACAAATATACATGTTCACGAGAGAAAAGAAAAGATGGGGTAGGGATAGAATAGAGGGAAAACTAGGTCCGATGCTTAATCAATCCGAGGGGAAAACAGTGATAAAACTCGGAGTGATAAGTGTATAGGACAACACCAAACGAACAAAAAACAAAAGAAAAGGAAACACGATAGAAAATTAACGTAAGTAAACAACATAGAAAGAAAAACGTATAATACATAGTACCGATAGTTATGATCTTACTGCACATTGCGTGAGTCCAATATGTTTAACTCACACCTTAGTGCACAGAACCTTTTCTCATCCAAAGGGTTCGTAAAGATATCAGCCAATTGATCTTCGGTGCGTACATGGCTGATAACAATATCTTCTCGCTGAACGTGATCTCAAAGAAAATGATGACGAATGTCAATATGCTTCGTTCGAGAGTTTTGCACAGGATTATGGGAAATTTTGATTGTACTCTTGTTATCACATAGCAAAGGAATTTTATTCACAAGAATACCATAATCTTTCAGCGTTTGCTTGAGCCACAGAATCTGAGTGCAGCATGACCAGGCAGCAGTATACTCGGCTTCAGCCGTAGAAATAGATACGCAATTCTGTTTCTTTGAAGCCCAACAGACAAGAGATCTACCGAGAAAATGACATGTGCCTGAGGTAGATTTCCGGTCGACTCGATCACCAGCCCAGTCAGAATCAGAATATCCAACGAGATCAAACTGGGCACCCTTGGGATACCAAATTCCCAAAGTTGGTGGATGAGCCAGATATCGAAGAATACGCTTGACAGCAATATGATGTGATTCTTTCCGGTTTGCCTGAAAACGAGCACACATAAAAACTGATAGCATAATGTCAGGTCTAGATGCACAAAGATAAAAAAGCGAACCGATCATCGAGCGATATTTCTTCTGATCGAAAGGTTTGCCCTTCTCATCTTCATCCAGATGAACATTCGTAGGCATTGGAGTCTTGATAGTTTTGCAACTGACAAGATCAAACTTTTTCAGGCAATCTCTGAGATAGTTCTCTTGAGAGATGAAAGTCCAATTCTTGTGTTGACGGATTTGAAGCCCGAGAAAGAACTTCAATTCACCCATCATGGACATTTCATATTTCTTCGACATCATACGAGAAAATTCTTCGCTAATATCAGGGTTAGTATAGCCAAAAATAATATCATCGACATAAATTTGACACACAAAAAGATCATTTTTGTATGCACGAGTAAAAAGAGTCGGATCAGCTGTTCCTGGTTTGAAGCCATTCTTCAGAAGAAAATCCTTCAGTGTTTCATACCAAGCACGAGGTGCTTGCTTTAACCCATATAGGGCATTGTGCAACCTGTACACCTTATCAGGATTCTTCGGGTCTTCAAAACCTGGTGGCTGCATAACGTATACTTCTTCTTCGATTTCACCGTTAAGAAATGCACTTTTGACATCCATTTGATATAGCAATATACCATTGTAATTGGCAAAAGCAAGCATGGCACGAATGGATTCATGTCGAGCAACTGGAGCATAAGTCTCACCGAAATCAATACCTTCGATTTGGGTGTAGCCTTGAGCAACCAGTCGAGCTTTATTCCTTACCACAATGCCATCTTCATCTTGTTTGTTTCGAAAAATCCACTTCGTACCAATGATATTATGCTTCTTTGGATCACGTCTATCAACAAGGGACCAGACTTTATTTCTCTCAAACTGATTAAGTTCTTCGAGCATTGCAGTCATCCAGTCTGAGTCCTTCATGGCTTCATCAAATTTTGATGGTTCTAGCATGGATACAAACGAAAAATTTCCACAGAAGTTAGCTAATCGAGTACGAGAACGAGTGGTGGGACTACTTGGTAAACGAATCTCTTCGAGAATTGAGTCGACGTCCACTCTTCTTCGAACACGAGGTAAAACTCCTTCATCATCTTGTTAAGAGGTAATTTCATCCAAAGGTGGTTCATCCAGGTTAAGAGGTAATTGCTCCTTTTGAGAGCCGTTAGTTTCATCAAATCGAACATTTACAGTTTCTAAAACTTGGCCAAGATGTGAGTTGTAAACTCTGGAAGTGTGAGAATTGGAACCATAACCTAGGAGAAAACCTTCATGTGCCTTTGGGGCAAACTTGGAGCTGTGATTCATATCTCTAATATAACATGGAGCACCAAAAACCCTGAGATATGAAAGATTTGGCTTTTTACCAGTGATGAGTTCATGTGAAGTTTTCTTCAGAAATTTGTGCAGATAAACCTTGGTGATGATATGACATGCAGTATTGATTGCTTCGGCCCAGAACCTGATAGGAGTCTTGTATTCAGCAAGCATTGTTCTGGCCATTTCAATAAGTGTTCGATTCTTTCTCTCGACCACACCATTTTGTTGCGGTGTATAAGCAGCCGAGAATTCATGAGTAAAGCCATATTCATCAAGAAATTCTTCGATATGAGTGTTTTTTAATTCTGTACCATTATCACTTCTGATATGCTTGAGAGATAATTCATATTCAGTCTGAGCTACCTTTGCGAAGGTGTTGAAAATTTCAACAACCTTGCTTTTGTCATCTAGAAAGAAAACCCAAGTATATCGAGAGAAATCATCAACAATAACCAGACCATACTTGTTTCCTCCAAGACTAGCATAATTTTGAGGACCGAATAAATCCATATGAAGTAATTCAAGAGGACGAGTAGTAGTCATTATAGTTTTTGCTGAGTGATGTTTCTTGGCAATCTTTCCCGCTTCACAGGCACTGCATAGACGATCTTTATCGAATTTCACATTGTCAATTCCAATGATGTTCTTCTTCGAGATAAGAGTTTGAAGATTTTTCATTCCTGCATGACCAAGTCTTCGGTGCCATAACCAACCAGAAGTGGCTTTGGCCATTAAACATATGGACATTGCAGGTCCCGATGAAAAATCAACGATATAAAGATCACCTTTGTGATATCCTTCGAACACGAAGGAATAATCATCCTGTGAAAAGACAACACAACGAGAAGCAGAAAACAGTACAAGCATACCCATATCAAAAAGTTTTGAGATAGACATAAGATTATATCCAAGAGATTGAACAAGCATAACCTTATCAATATGCTTATCCTTCGATATAGCAACATTACCCAAACCAAGTACTATTCCTTTGTTGTTGTCACCGAAGGTAATGAATCTCTGTGAAGATTAAGTGAGTTTGTCTTCGGTGAACAAATCTTTGTCTCCGGTCATATGATTTGTACATCCACTATCCATGACCCATTCGGATCCACCGGAGACATAGCCCTGCAGAAGAATTAGTTCTTCTTAACCACCCACAAACGAGCAGGTGACTTAGAAGGCATGGAAGAGCTAGATGGGGCAGCGATATTATAAAGAACAGGATTGCATTGTCGATCTGGACCATCAAGCACACCATAAATATAATTCCTGGACGAGGGGTTAGAGTATTGATGGGTAACAACAATTTTGGTGTTATTGTTACGATGATGGGTAACAGTATTGATGGGTAACTGCATACAATGGTTAGGGGGCAGTTTTTCTACGAGAGATTTGTGAACCCAAACATGTCGCTTATAGAAACCATTCTTCGGAGGAGTACCAACGAATTTAGCTGACACCTTTCCTACCAGATCTTTGACAAGCTTGTAGTCAGAATCAAGTGATTCATCAACAATAGCTTTGTCAATTTTGCAACTGAAACCTGAAAGATTAGCAATATCAATGGGTTTTTATTTCGCAAGAAACCCGACAGTTTTAGGATACTGCTCTGGTTCCCAGTAGGTTCCATCAGGATTGATTTTCCTGTCGAAGCCAACTCCTTCGTTTCGTGGATTCCTGTGAAGAAGAGCCTTTCGTAGGATATCACATAGGTACTTGTGTCCCTGCACACTTTTGAACATGCCTGTTTCAAAAAAATTCTCAACCTGAAGAGTTCCTCGGTAATTGTTTCCTTGTTCGAGGGGTTAGTGTCATCAATAACAATAGGTTGCTTTCCTTTCGATCTCTCAGAAATAGACTCAATTTTACTTCGTTCCAAACAAGTTAAGCATGGTGAACTAGATTCATTTTTAGCTTCTGAGCCTTGTTGAGTCTTGAGCGTGAGATTGACACTTTCCAACTCTTCATTAGCCTCTCTCAGTTTCTCGAGAGCCATTTTCCTTTGAAGGAATTCATAGGTTAGCTTCTCGTAGTCCACTGAGAGAAGATCATGCCGAGAGGAAAGCTCATCATACTTTTCCTTCAGAGCAGCATGCTCATTCGTCAAAGTTTGACCTTTCTCAATCTCATCAATCAACAAAGTCTTAGATTTTTGAATAGTTTCACTTAGAGAATCTAGCTCATCTTGTTGGATAGAAGCAATTTTGGCAAGTTTAGCATAGCTTATCCTAGAGTTACTTTCATAAGCAGATCCATCAGAAGTATCGTAGGAATTCTTTGCTGAGGATACCTTAGCCTTGGCCATGAAGCAGTAAGCTGGAGATTCATCTTTGCTGCTTTGGTTGGTGAAGAATGAACTTGAAGTCTTTCTCGAAGCAAATGCTAAACCAGCAACACCATCAGATTCTGAACCAGAACTAGAACCAGATCTTGGGTTTGATTCAGCTTTGGAACCGGATGCTTCATCTTCAGAGTTCATCTCTTTACCCCGATAGGCTATGGCACGGTGGGAATTCTTTCGTCGAGAGGAATGTGATTTCGAGGAAGAACTCTCTCGATGCTTGTGATACTTCTTCTTCTTGTCATCATCAGAACCGTCTTTCTTGTCTTTTCTGGACTTTGAATCATATCTCTTCGACTCATAGTTTTTTCTCGATCTGTGAGACTTGCTCGAAGAGTTGATGTGATAATGCTTTGATCTATGTTCAATTTCCCAGAGAGGACAATCAGCAATGAAGTGACCTGGCTTCTTGCACTTGTAGCAACAGTTATCTTTCGCTGATGAGTTTCTAGATGATGATCGATGCTGTGATGAATTGCTCGAATGTCTTGAAGAGTAGTTTTTCTTCGGTGAAGAGGAGTTCCTTCTCTGAAAGCGGTTGAATCTTCTCATTATCAGTGCCAGATCTTTTCCAATGTTCTCAGGGTCATCTGAGGCACAACCAGATTCAGAACTAGCTTCAGGAGAGGAGTGATGTGAAGCTCTGGCCTTTAGTGCATTATATTTTCTTCAAGTCCCATTAACATCTCGTTTTTCCTCTTCTTCCATCTCGAATGTATTGAGTCTCTCAAGAATATCAGCGGCAACTAGATCCTTGAAATCAATCCTTTCCTTAATCATCAGCACAATGTGATCGAAGGAATCATCAAGGGAACGGAGCAAAGTTCTGACAATAATCCGATTGGTAATGTCTTCGGCACCGAGGGAAATCAGTTCATTTGACAGCGCAGTGAGTCTGCTGTATATGGAGCTGACTTTTTCTCCCTCGTGCCTCTTGAAACGATAGAACTTTCTTCGAAGGATGTCAATACGAGCATCTTTCTGAGTAGAGACACCTTCACCAATCTTCTCGAGATAGTCCCAAACACCTTTGGCCGAAGAAATATTCTTGACCTCATGATATTTCTCTGGAATCAGATGATTTGTAATGAAGACCCAGACTTCAGCATCTAGATCTATCTTCTTTGCCTCTTCAGGAGTGATAGCATTTTTTTCTCTGACAGTTACACCATTCTTGACAACTTCCCAAGCGGCAGAGTTGATAGCCATGATATTCCTCTTCATTTTGTCATTCCAATAGGGATAGTCCTTCCCATTGTAGATAGGAATTGGTTCCCCCGAGCGAACAGCTGCAAACGACATTCTTGACAACACTCCAGGTTGTTAGACCAAAATATGCAGAGCGTAGGGAGTGCCTAGCTCTGATACCAATTGAAAGCTCAAGAATGATCAGAGGGGGAGGGGGTGAATGATCACTTCTAAAAATTCTAAAGAACTTAGAAGGGATTAATGAAAACTGCGAAGGACTAAAGTCATCTCGAAGGAAATATAGTATCGAAAGTAATGCATGGCTCGAAAGGGTTGGGAGCGAAGGAAAACATCGAAGGAAAACAAGCAACGAGTAAATACTTAATTTAAATGCATGAAGGAAAACGAGCCTGACACGACGATGTTTGGTAAACCAGTTCACACTCTGGTGATTGAACACCTGGAGCAAAACTCTCTCTGTCCTATTCTCCACTGCAACAAACTCCTCGAGCTTGTCCAGTTTTCACTCGTGGTAGATGATTCAGGACATCTCCGAGACCTTTACAAACTTCCTTCAGCAGCGACAATTACATTTCGACTGCTTCACAGGAGACGCCTAACCGTCTAGGAGACTTGCAGTTCTCCAAGATAAAAATATCGTCTAATCTCGACCTAAGTCAAAGTGAATTGCTCAACTCAGTTCAGACTTGGGTTTTGGTTTTCTCTCGATGAATCTCTCTTGGGATGCTCACAGACTTCTGTCTTAGAATCTTCAGTGGAGCAGCCAACCCGAAATGGCGGGTAGGTGCGGGGCATTTATAGTTGGCGATCCCGATGGGTAAAATGACTGAAGTGACCCGATGCGACAGCTTGACGCGTGTCCACAACGGTCGGATTCCAATCATTGCAAAACTTTACTTGAGGAACAAGTAAGCTGACTTACCGAACGAGTTCTCTCTCGAAGGCACGAAGTGCGATGACTTTGCCTTCGAGCTATTCACTCGACTCAGTAAGATTTCTCTCGGTAGGCTTTTGTGGGTTTAGGTTGACCAGAGAAAATTCATCGACTAAGATCTCAACTAGCAAACCCCTCTTGATAGTACGGTTTTTCCTATGACTCAAGAAAATAAAGAGAAACTAGTAAAAAGACTAAGTCTTCAACCAGCTTCAACTTTCTCCTCGTTGCGCTTTTACTCGGGAGAGACTTTTTATTCGACTACATTTGCTGCAGTGAGTTGTCCTTCGACCTTCTACTTGCAAACTCCATTTTTTCGGAACCTAAGTATCTTTTTATACTCGAAAACAATATTAGTTCCACTTCTGCTTTGTCCAACAATGTCCAAAACCTTCAGGGGAAAAACTTTCTCTTACAGATGTCCTGATATGTTGGGTGATCATGCGATGAACCCTAACCCGTTGAATGCTCGTGCGATGGCCCGTATGAGTTGTTGGTCATGAGATGACCGGATTGGTTGGGTGGTAACGTAATGACACCTAACCCGTTGAATGGTCGTGTGAGGACCCGTGCAAGTTGAGTGGTCATGAGATGACCCGATTCTTGAGTCTGTAATGACTCCGAGGTAAGCCGTATGATCATGCGATGATCATACGGGGTCCATGTGACCTTAAACGATGATTGTGATTGCATTAGTTATAGTCTTGATAATATGCTAGATGTATCATGTTAGTCTTGGTTGAACTGTTAATGCCATGTTATTGTTTTGCCTTGTTGCTGTGGATGTTGTGAGCTTGCAAGTACATTCAATGTACTAACCTGGCGTTTCATGCCAGACTTGCAGCCAATGTTGTGGTTGTGTAAGACGATGTTCCGAGTGTTTCCGAGCTAGAAGGTGTCCTAGTCACTCTCCCTCTGGAGTGGAGTTCATAACCATCGCCGTTTTTCCGCTGCTAAGATTTATTCCACTGCCCTAAAGCTATTCCGCTGCTTTATGTAGTCTCGTGGCTAGAATTAGGAGCAAGCTATTCTCCTCCTCGCTCCGCTAGCGGTGTAATCGACCCCCGTGTACTCATTTCATCGGTAATAAAAGTGGTTCAGTTCTATATCAAGCAGTTCCGTGTTCCAAAAGACATGATCTCTGGGATGGAGCATGGGGCGTTCCGGTATTCTAAGTCGGGGGCCACAGTAGGAGTGCTTTTTGGGAGCTCTGATGCTTTTTCTCCGAGAGGTCCTTGTTTTCCTTCAAGCTTTTGAGCATGTTGTTGAACTTTGAGGCTCGGAAATTTTTTAGTGCTGAGAGTGGGTTTTACACTGGAACTCCCGAACGCTGATGCCTACTCGTCGCGTGAGCTAACGATCATATCGGGGAAAAAAGGGGGGGGAGTTGTGCTCAAGCCCCAGGGTGTCAATGGGTAATCGTCGTGCGTGCGAGAGAACACCTTGGGGAGAGGGTGAAACTACTCTCAAGTCCTCGAGTGCTATTGTGTAAGTGTCGCATAAGAGAAATAATGCCTCTGTGAAGAGGGTGGGTCCGTGCTCGAGCCGCTGAGTGCCAATGTATAAACATCACGTAAGCGACAGAATGCCTCGGGAGAGAGAGGGTGAGTCCGCGCTCGAGCCCCCCGATTGCCAATGTAAGACATCACGTAAGCAAAATAACGCCTCAGGGGAGAAGGGGAGACCGGGCTCGAGCCTCCGAGTGCCAATGTAAAACGTCGCGTAAGCGAAAGAACGCCTCGAGGGAGAGGGTGAGTCCGCGCTTGAGTCCCGGAGTGCCAATGTAAAATGCCGCGTAAGCAAAAGAACGCCTCGGGGGAGAGGGTGAGACCGCGCGCAAGCCCCTGAGTGCCAATTTAAAACGTCGCTTAAGAGAAAGGACGCCTCAGGGGAGAGGGAGAGGCCCGATATGCGGTACTGTTCCAGATCTAGATGTTTCCATCCAGATCCGGGGACGAAGCACATATCGGTCCCACCGCGACCTATGACAATGCCATATGCCCCGGGTTTCCAACATGATATCACAACATTACAACTACAAGAAAATACAACATCTCGTACAATCGGCATACAACTGCCTTGAATACATTACATCAGCGTAAGATACATGTCTGAGTAAAGACTACAATCAATTTCCTAGTGGCAAAGAGAAAAACAGCGATCCCCATAACCACAGGGGTCCAGGCTCTCCGTCGGGATCCGTCTAACTAGTCGTCGTCGATTCTTTGTAAGGCGTCCAGAAGAAGAGTCGTCGACCTCCACTGCGGTCCAACATCGTTTGCATAACGTGTGTAAAATAGAAAAGAGATAGGTGAGCTATATCAAAGTCTTGTAACTAACTTCTCACGGGTAAGATGGGGGTAGTGGTGAGGTTGCAGAGGCACTAGCAATATATGAGTGGCTAATGGTCTATTTTAGAATAAGATGAGAACCGAGCATTCGAGGAGGAATCGCCTCCAACAAGTCTTGCTATTAACTGCTTACGCAAGCATAACACCTATCCTATCCTTGTCCTCTACTTCGCATCCCGACGAAGAAGAAGCAGTCAAGGCACACACACATTTATCAAGTTATTAAGATTATCTCAGTTGTTGTTGTCTATGAACAAGGAGTAGGTATCAAGTCGTCCATAACCGTGGACACGGCTTCTCGATAATATTTAACCCTGCAGGGGTGTACCAACTGCCCATTACAAGGCTCCGCACGCACGCCCATCTCTCTCAGTTTCTACCCATCACAGGCAGCCATTTTATGATTTAGTCCCAAGAGATCCGAAACGACAGGTCCCTCTAGCTAACAACGAACAAATCCGGGTGGCCCCCGCTGAGTCGTCATCCAACTAAAAAGCCGGCCGCGCTCTCGAATTGGCCTCTACCGTCTGGACGAAGTCGGGTTAGCTACCCAAACCATGTGGGCAGCCACCTAGCTCCCTGGGGTGGACCAACAAGAGAAACCATGTCTCCGCTGGCCCAAGTTATTTTAAAGGATATCTGCTAGAAGCGACCCGACAGACATATATCCATGGTTTTCAAATGGTAAATCAGCTTAGGCCACCACTAGAAATGTTTGAAGCTAGGTAGGTAAGAACAGGGGACCCCATAAAATCCCACACGCGGTTAGGCACGCTCGTCAAGAGACACAATACCCGGAACTCGGGTCCTAGGTGACTCCAATGGAACAAAGCGTCAGGGCGGGATAGCCTAGACTTTCCATCCTTCGTCGAATATAGTCAACATTATAATAATCACATCATCCACAATAAATATAATAGTGTGATAGCCCAATCCAAGGAATAACAGGAGGTACCCATTGATAACATCCTAGCATGCATACTAAGCAGTGGCTGAGCAGCGAGCAATAGTAACATAGCCGAACAAGGTTTGCTGGGATGTGGAGGACATGGCTGTCAGAACCCCAACTAGGGTAAGTGCTATGGTTTGAGTTCCCCTTTGCATCATGTGAAAAATTCAAAAAGGAATTCAAAAATGGGGAAAATAAAAGCCCTGAAGAATTTAAATAAATGGCCAGATAAAAATCTTTTTCCAAAAATCATTTGAATGTTTGGAAAACTCCTAGAATTGTTTCTGATCATTGCAAAAGTGGTTTGGGTTCATTCCCAAGCTCATGGAATTTTCTAAAAATCAAAATGTGCCTTGGAAATTAAATATGACCCCTATTTGAATTGAAATTCAATTGTTTTGAATTTCAAAAATGCTCAAATTCTACAAGTGACTTGCTACTGGTCACCTAGGATTTATAAAAATGTTTGGGCATTTTATTAAATTTCCTAGCTATTTATTTCTAAGGAAAAACAAAATAACAGAAAAAAAGAGGAGACCCCTGTGCTTCTGGCCCATGTTGCCCAGCCTGGCCAGCAAGCCGGCCCAGCCCACCAGGGGCAGGGTCGTCTTCTACCCCGCGCCAGGCAGGCTGGGAGCTGAGTGGCGGCCATGCCACGGCAGCCGGCCACCTCCTGCTTCCCCGTGGCCCTATCCCTTCGCCGTGGACGCCTGGAAGGCCCCCAACGTCTTTCCCGCTCTCTCTGTCCTCTCTCTCGCGCTGCTCGTCGCCATTTCTGTGCACCACCGAACCCTAGCGGAGCGCCGACGACGATTCCACGCGGCTACCAAGTCCCCCTCGCCGCCGCATATTTTCTAGGAGGTTCCCCGGCGACGATTTCTTCGAGCCGCAGCTCCAATTGAAGCTGAGGACGCCGACAACGACGACTACTTCGAGTTCTTCCCCACCGGCCGCCGCAGACTTCACCGATAAATTCGTCGCCTGCGCTGCACAACTGGTTCCCCCGAGCCTTAATTCGTGTTCGGGGTGAGATACACCGTCGAACGCCCCTCCCTTGCCTCTCTCATGGCCGGGTTCGGGATTCCGGCGAGGTCAGTCCACAGCCACCGGTCACCGCCGTCGCCGACGTGGCTACAAGCCTCCCCGAAACCCCCCACTAGCACCACTCTATGCGGGAGAGCACGAGGCACACGCCCGTGCCTTCCCCACGCGCTCTCGTGGCCGAAGAGGCCCTGACCAGTGAGAGCCGCCGCGGTTTGAGGTCGCCGCCGGCTGGATTCCGGCGAGGCCCACACGTCAGAGAGATTAGGGGCTTAATCCCCCCTAATCACTCACTGACAAGTGGGTCCAGCCCCCCTAAACCTCTGTTTAATTTAAATCTAAACGTCATTTCACAGTTGGCCACTAACAGGGTGGACCCACCTGTCAGCCCCCTGCTGTTGTCATGCTTGCATCATGCTGATGCAATAAATGGATTAAAAGGAATTAAAGAAAATCAGAAAATACAAAAAATAGCTGAAACTTTAGAAAATCATAGAAAATTCATATGAACTCCAAATTTAACTTATAATATATGAAAAATGATAAGCATAAAATTCTCTATCCAAATAATCAACTTTCAACCATGTTTGAGTTGATCTTAAATTGGGACCAGTAGCTTTTGCTATTTGGTTTAATTGGAATTAAATCAAATTAAATGCAAATGCTACTCCAACTTCAACCAATGCAATGCAATCATGATCACTTGAACATCAGAGGCATATCATACACATTTCAAAATAGTTTACAATGATCAAACACTAGAAAATACAAATGGGCTAATTTGAACAACATATGGAGTTTGAATTTGCATTTCAAATGCAATACACTTCATTTAAATCAAATGTACCACAAACCAGCACCCTTCACATCATGGAACAACTTTAACATGTGTTGAGAATTGTACTTTATTTGTGCCCCCCATTGTTGATGTTTGTGCCGGTAACAGTGCCTCCGGGACGGTGATCACCCCCGAAGAAGGAGACCACCGCTAAGACTCGTGTATCGTCAACAAGGCAAGGAAACCCCATTGATCATGTCTATAAAATCCTACTTCCCTCTCAGTCTCGCTTATGCATGTTTAGGAGATCACCGAGACACGTTCTTTCGCATAGTTGAACCCATTCCGATGCATGACCTATCATTTTGTCACCTGTCAGAACCCTAATTTAGGTTTGTGCTTTTCCAAGCTAGCATTTTTTTTGCATCTTAAAATTTTTTTTGCAAAAGAAAAGGAATTGCGGAAAAGAAAAGCCCTAAATGATTTAAATAAAAAGGCTAGAAATAAATCTTTTTCCAAAATTCTTTTGGACGTGTTGAAAAATCCTAAAAATGAGTGTGATCATTTTAAAAGTGATTTAGGATTAATCCCATGCTCATAGAATTTTCAGAAAGTCCAAAAGGGTCTTGGAAATTAAATCAAATGCCTATTTGAATTGGAATTCAAATAATTTGAATTTCAAAAATTTCCAAAACTTGGGGTTGACTTCTATATAGTCACCTAGGTTTTATAAAAATAATTGGGAGGTTTTACAAATGCCCTAGCTATTTATTTTAAAGGGCAAAACAAATAACAGAAAAGAAAAATAAAAAGAAGAACAAAGGAAAAGGGCATAACTTCGCCTAGGCGTCGGCCCACCTGGCCCGGCCCATCTCCTGCCCCTGTCGTCTTCCTCCTCGCCAACAGGAGCGCTGGCCAAGCCGTGCGCTGCGGGCATGGCCGCCACCTCCTGCTCCCGGCCACGCAGGACCTACCCTCCTCTATCTCTCTCGCCTGGAGACGTCCGGAAGGCCCTAGGCCATTTCCCTCCCCTCGCGACCTCTCTCCTCTCCTCTGCTGCCATTCCCGAGCCGCAGCCGGAGCACGCCGCCGTAGCCTGCGCGGCCACCGTGCCCCACTCGCCACCTAGAGCTGTCCAGTAGCTCCGCCGGCATCAACTTCATCGCCCCACGCGCGGAATCGAGCCCGGAGGCCCCAGAGACGATGCCCTCTTCTCCGATTTGCCGCCGGCCACCGAGGACGCCATCGTCAAATTCTCCACAGCCAGCTCATCCCCGACCTCCCCGTCGACGCCTTCACGTTCTGGTGAGCTCCGCGCTTCGAATCCCCCTATCCGTTGCTCTCCCCGACCCCTCGACGCCGTTTCCCTCTACACCAGAGCCCGGCCGCCTCTTCCCTTCGTCGTAGCCATGGCCAGGGGCCTCCTCGAGGTCCCCGGCATTCTCCAGGAGATGCGCACGAGCGCGAGGCACGCTCCCGCACCTCCAGATCCCCTCCCCGTGCCCCCTAGCTGACTCCGGCGAGAGCGCCGCCGTGGCTAGGCCACCGGCGTCTAGCCGCCGGTCGGTTAGCCCCTAACCCAGCTCCTAATCCCTCCCCTCTCTCTATGACAGTGGGTCCAGCCCCTTAATTAAACTGGGTTTAATTTAAACAGAGGGATAATAACCCCCTCTCTCACTGACAACTAGGACCCACTGGTCAGCCCCCCCCCTTGCGTCATGATGACGTCTTAATGACGCAATAAACAGAAAAACGTTTTAAACAGATTTAAAGAAATCCAGAAATTCCAGAAAATAAGCAAAACTTTGAAATTGAATATCTTTTAAACTATAACTCCAAATTCATAGTGTAATATATGAAAAATGATCAGGAGAAAATCTTGTATCAAAATTTCCAACTTTCAGCTATGTTGGAGTTGATCTTAAAAAGGGATTAGTAGCTTTTGCTATTTGATTTAATTGGAATTATTTAAAATTCAATTCAAAAGCTATTCCAACTTCAACCAATGAAATGCACCACACTTCACCTGTACTTCAGAAGCATTTCGCACATATGATCACTTGGTTTACAAAGTACCAACATTAGCAAATGCAAGTTGAACTAAATTGAATAACATTTGGAGTTTGAATTTGAATTTACTTTTCAAATCAAGTTCAATTAACATGTTGCAAATTAAACCTAAGTCACATCAGCACATTGCCATGTTTTGTTTTACATATTGATTGTGCATTGTACTATCTTGATTGTGCTTTACTTCCAGTGCTTCGGTGATTGCTTCTTCTCGGTAGATTTAATCTCGGAGACGAGTTCAACCTCACGTCAGAAGAGTGTTACATCGTGATCGTCAGCAAGGCAAGCACCCCCTCTTTGATCATGTCGATAAAATCCCAGTTCCCTCTCATTATCGCAAATGCATGTTTAGGATGTCACCATGATACGTTCTACCGCTAGTTCAACCTATTACTTTGCATGACCTATCTTTTTGTCACAGTAGTAAGAAAACCACAATCCTAGCAGATGTAGGAGTTGGTTGATATCATGTGGCCCCTGCAACTGTTACAACTTATTGCATGCTTAGAGTTGTTACCTGAGGCTACTTTGATGTGAGTCGGGATGGTAGTGATCATGTGAATGATGGTGGTAACGTGTTGGTGAATCTACCCTAAACAAAGGTGAACGATGAGAGGCTGTGTAGGAGTACACAGTGGGTTGTCTCGTTGAACACTGCCTTAAGCCCGAGTTCTTGTGTTGTTATCCAAGACTAAGAGTACGCCCACACATTGGGCTCACTGACCCCTCTCGGCCTAGTACCTCACCCCGGACCTGTCCAGGAGTCGCAAGTAGTTCGCCCTTTAACGATCTCAAGCAGGTGGAAGCAAGGTAAGTGGTTGGCGTAGGTTGTGGGAACGTTGAATCAAGTGATCATGATTGAGTTGAGCTTGATGGCGGTCACACAATGTTTGAGTCCGCATCGGAACAATCGGCCGGATTCCGATCGTGGTCCCAACTCAAATAGGCGACTCCCTAGGACTAGAGATGGTGCCGTGAGTGAAGTGTCGTGGAAACATCCTCGCCGGTACTCACTTGAAGGCTCCATCCCCAGGCGGTAACTGATGAGGCGTGTGTGTAGAAGTACACCCCTGCAGGGTTAATGAACTATTCGAATAGCCGTGTCCGCGGTTATGGACTACTTGGAGACCTTTACTTGATCATAGATAACTTGAACCGGATACTTATAAAACTTGCCAAGATAAGTGTGAGTTCTATGGTGTGCTTCCTCGTGGGGAAGTCGAGGAAGTATCCATAGTGGTGTATTGGTTGGAGACTGTTACTTGGACTCGTGTACGTTCTTACCTCTCTCTGGTATTCGTAGTACAGGACTAGCCAAGTCAACGCTGGCACTTCTGCAAGTGAAACCCCACCTCCCTTTGCCTTGATACATGTGCATGAGTAGTATAGTTCCTATGTAAGTCTTGCTGAGTACGACTTTGTACTCACGTTTGCTTATTCTATGTTTTAGAGACGAGACCACTGACCCTGATGGTGGCCTCTACCTCGAGCTCGACGTGGACCAAGGCGTATAGTTCCAGGCAGCATCCTGTGCCCTTTGGAGGGTCGTTGTACTTTTCTTTCAGGCTTCTTAAGCAATTTGTTAACCTTGTCTTTACTAAGACATAATTTTTTTCCGTTGTTTAGTAGAAGTTATAAAGACTGAGTTTGTAGAGTTCATGTTGTGATTACCTGCTGTTTACACTCGACATGTATGCTGCGTGTATGATTATAACATGCATGTCTTAGTGTGGGGTTCGATAGATTAGTTGTGTTCTTGCCGGCTGTCTTTTATACACCAAGTGGCCCTTCGATGTGCGCAGCTTCGGGCATCGCGATGCAATTGCTCGTGACTCTGTCACGTGGCACACTTTGTTGTATGATTGAGCCCGCCCGAGATCCTGACTAAGTGATCGGGCTGGAGTAAGTCTATGTAAGGGTTATGATTCAATCAATAACATGGTTGAGGCGACTTGTCTATGAGTATGGGATTCACCACCCATAAGTATTTAGACTTGTGAGCGGACGATGAGGACCCATATCAGTTGATCATCCGGCCTAGATGGGATGCCCCTCACGTTCTATGCTTACCGAGAGTGATCTGTGCTTGGCCTTGTCTGCTTAGACAAGTGGGTACGGCTCTCGGCTCTCCATGTGATTGCATTGTGACCGGAATTACATACGCTAACCCCGGGTCCCGACAGACTTGGTATCAGAGCAGGATTTCCTGTAGGATTATCAAACCATTCGCCGATGTCGAGTCTAGCATTCCATAGTTATATAGCTACTTTGGGTATAAGGGAACAACGTAAGGCTTCTTTTTTTTCCTTACCCTCATCGATCTGAGTTCTAAGTCATCCTCATCTTATTCTACGGGAAGATAGGACTAGGCTCATCTATGTCTTTACTAGGACATCTCGTTGATTGCTTCTTTGTAGCTGTAGGAGTCTTGTGGTCATTCTGAGCCATCATTCCATAGTGTTTATGTGGAAGTGATGTCCGTCATCCTGTAGGTTGTCTCAATTTCCATCCCGGTACAGCCGTTATGCTGTCCGTTTGTGGCTTTGATGCTATTGCATTATAGTCTTCTTTCTTAGCATAGAATTATGTCCTAAATCCTATTCTGATTGTTGATTCTTATCACACAGAATGTCAGGTGCAAATCAAGGTGTTGACCCCAGTTCCGTTAACATAGACGGTGAAGAACCTCCACCACCAACCTCAACGGCAGAAATCATGATGGAGGCTGAGCAGAATCGTCGTGATCAGACACGTCTTCTCGAGCATATTGAGCAGAACACTTCTCGTCAGCATCATAGTGTTGTTACCATCCAGGACTTCATTCTCCTCAACCCGCTAGTTTTCCGATGTTCTTCTGAGCCCCTTGATGCCGATGATTGGCTTCGTTCCCTCGAGCGTAAGCTTGAGACAGCCCATGTTGCTCCCGGTGATCGTGTGCTATTCGCGGCATACTTTCTGGAAGGTGCTGCTCTTCAGTGGTGGGAGAACTTCGTAGCAATGCAACCAGTAGGTCACGTGGTGACTTGGCAAGAGTTCTGTGATGACTTCCGAGGATATCATATACCGGATCAGCTGATGGAGATCAAGAGAGAAGAATTTTGCAATCTGACCCAAGGAAAGATGACTGTTCATGAGTATAGGACTAAGTTCACTCGTCTAGCACGTTATGCCCAAGAAGAAGTATCCACCGACGCCAAGAAAAAAGCAAGTTTCCGCAAGGGACTTAGCCCCGTCCTTCGTCATGACCTAAACCTTCACGAGTTCGTCAACTTCAGGGACTTGGTCGACAAATCCTTCAAGGGCGAGTATGGAAATGAGTTGTATGAAGAGTCTCGCAAGCGTGATCGTGAGTTTGCACAATCTTCTGGCCCAGTTTCACGGAAACAATGTGTATGGATTCCCTTCAGTGACGTCAGTCATGCTGTAAGTGCTTCTAGACCCCCAACCACCATATATCGTCCACCTCAACCCAATCTTCCTCGGAATTTTGTTGGACAATCAAGTGCTCAAGTTCCTTTCATTCCACGTGGTGTTTGTTTCCAATGTGGACAATCAGGCCACAATGTTCGAGAGTGTCCCCAAAATCATGTAGCCACCACACCTAAACCAAAGCAAACCTTTCGTCGTGGTAAGCCACTACCCAAGACTTCCAATGTCAAGCCTCCTGCCTATGAATATGGTTATGTGAATCACGTATCCATTCTGGATTCCCACAAGTCAACCGATGTTGTACTCGGAACCCTTCCTATCAATTCCACCCCATCTTCGGTTCTGTTTGACCCAGGAGCATCTCACTCATTCATATCCCAGGACTTTGCACTATCATATGACATCTCTTTTTCGATGTTGTCCACCCCCTTAGTTGTGCAAGCCCCTGGATCTAGATGGCACACCCCCATGGTGAGTCATGAAAATGAAGTTTCTATTGAGGGTTTAGTATTCCTTGCCTATCTTATAGCCCTCAAGTCTTCAGACATTGATGTCATCCTAGGAATGGATTGGTTATCAAGACAGAATGCTGTCCTTGATTGTAAAGCCAAGTCAGTTAAACTAACCCATCCATCAGGCCATACAATCAAGTACACCTCTCCAAGCTCTAAAACCCAGGTGCAATCTTTAAATGTGCTTCCTCTTCCAGACCTTGAAGATATTCCGGTGGTTCGTGACTTCCCGGATGTCTTTCCAGAAGGGCCGCCAGGCATACCACCTGACAGATCTGTAGAGTTTGTGGTAGATCTTATTCCAGGAACCGCCCCAATATCGAGACGCCATAGAATGGCCCCACGTGAGTTAGTTGAGCTCAAAATCCATCTTGAAGCTTCGTTGGCAAAAGGCTTCATCCTCCCTAGCTCATCGCCATGGGGTTGCCCCGTTCTGTTCGTAACGAAGAAAGATGGAACAGAAAGGATGTGCGTAGACTATCGCCCGCTAAATCTAGCGACGATAAAGAACAAGTACCCACTGCCCAGGATCAATGATCTTTATGATCAACTTGCTGGATCCTCTGTCTTCTCCAAGATGGATTTGAGATTAGGCTATCATCAAATCAAAATCAGAAACGAGGACACTCCCAAAACGGCTTTCACTACTCGTTATGGTCTTTACGAGTACACCGTTATGTCCTTCGGTTTAACCAATGCCCCCGCCACATTCTCGCGTTTGATGAATTCGATCTTCATGGAGTACTTAGATAAATTTGTTGTAGTTTATCTTGATGACATTCTCATCTACTCAAAGAACGAAGAAGATCACGCAGAACATCTTAGGCTGGTATTGATGAAACTTAGAGAGCATCGCCTTTATGACAAATTCTCAAAGTGTGAATTCTGGCTACCAGAAGTGACCTACTTAGGCCACGTGATTTGTGCAAAAGGCATTGCTGTCAATCCCGAGAGAGTTTAGGCCTTCCTTGACTGGACTCCACCTGAATCGGTTAAGCAAGTTAGGAGTTTTCTTGGCCTAGCAAGCTATTGTCGCCGCTTCGTCGAGAACTTTTCTAAAGTTGCAAAGCCTCTAACTGAACTCCTCAAGAAAGAGAAGAAATTCGAATGGACTCCCAAGTGCGAGGAAAGCTTTCAAGAGCTAAAAATAAGACTGACTTCTGCACCCGTACTTGCACCTCCAGACACCAAAAAGGATTTCGAGATCTATTGTGATGCCTCACGGCAAGGGTTAGGATGCATACTTCTGCAAGATCGACATGTGGTAGCTTATGCTTCACGCCAGTTGCGTCCACATGAAAAGAACTATCCTACCCATGATCTTGAACTCGCTGCCGTAGTTCATGCCCTGACAACTTGGCGACGTTACCTCCTTGGTAATCGTTGTGAGATCTATTTCGACCACCAAAGCCTCAAATACATTTTCACCCAGCCAGATCTTAATCTCAGGCAAAGACGCTGGATTGAGTTGATAAAAGATGATGACTTAGGAATTTCTTACACCCCAGGCAAAGCCAATGTCATGGCTGATGCACTAAGTCGTAAGTCGTATTGTAACAACCTCATGTTACAACAGTATCAACCACTTCTTCATGAGGAATTCTGCAAACCCAATCTTGATATTGTTCCTCATGGCGATCTTTCTACCTTGGTGGCGAAACCAACTCTTGAGGATCAAATCCTAGTTGCCCAAAGGCGTGCACGAGGTGTTCGCCGAATCAAGGAGAACATTGTTAGCGGAGTTGCTAAATGTTTCTCCACAGATAGTAAAGGAACGGTATTCTTTGGAAATCGTTTGGTAGTACCTAAGAAAAGGGAACTAAGGAAACTCATCCTCAAGGAAGCCCATGACACACCCCTCTCGATTCATCCCAGTAGAACAAAGATGTACCGAGATCTACGCCAGAGATTTTGGTGGACTAGGATGAAGAGAGACATTGCTCGATTTGTTGCTGAATGTGATGTTTGTCGTTGCATTAAGGCAGAACACCAAATACCTCCTGGTACACTTCAACCTTTGCCTATTCGAGAGTGGAAATGGGACAAAGTCACTATAGATTTCATCACTGGTTTTCCAAAAACCCATAAAGGAAACGATGCCATCTTCGTTGTCGTAGATAGGCTTTCCAAAGTTGCTCACTTCCTTCCCGTTCGCGAGTCTATAACTGCTAGCCAGTTAGCGGACTTGTACATCTCTAGAATTGTATCCCTTCACGGTGTTCCTTTGGAAATCAATTCTGATCGTGGTAGCTTTTCACCTCTAGATTCTGGGGAAGCTTTCAGAATGCTATGGGAACTCATCTCTCCTTTAGTGTAGCTTTCCATCCTCAGTCTAGCGGTCAAGTCGAAAGGGTTAACCAAATTCTTGAAGACATGCTCAGACCTTGTGTTATCTCATTCGGAAAGAATTGGGAGAAGTCTCTTCCATTCGCCGAATTTTCTTATAATAATAGTTGCCAATCTAGTCTGAACATGGCTCCTTTTGAACTCCTATATGGACGACGATGTTGAACACCCCTAAACTGGTCAGAAACCGGTGAAAGACAATTCTTTGGACTGGATATGATCAAGGAAGGAGAAGAGCAAGTTCGCATTGTTCGTGATCAATTGAAAGCAGCCTAGTCTCGTCAGAAAAGCTACTATGATCGTCATCATAGGCAAGAGAGCTACAATCTGGATGAGAAGGCTTAACTTCGGGTTACTCCTCTGAAGGGAACCCAACAATTCGGTATCAAAGGCAAGTTGGCCCCACGTTACATCGGACCTTTCCGCATTCTTGCTAAACGTGGAGAAGTTGCCTACCAACTTGAACTACCCCCGCACCTTTCCCGAGTACATTATGTATTCCATGTGTCACAACTCAGGCGTTGCTTCAAGGACTTTCAGAAAGTCCAAAAGGGTCTTGGAAATTAAATCAAATGCCTATTTGAATTGGAATTCAAATAATTTGAATTTAAAAAATTCCCAAAACTTGGGGTTGACTTCTATATAGTCACCTAGGTTTTATAAAAATAATTGGGAGTTTTTACAAATGCCCTAGCTATTTATTTTAAAGGGCACAACAAGTAACAGGAAAGAAAAATAAAAAGAAGAACAAAGGAAAAGGGCTTACCTTCGCCTAGGCGTCGCCCAACCTGGCACGGCCCATCTCCTGCCACTGTCGTCTTCCTCCTCGCCAGTAGGAGCGCTGGCCGAGCCGTGCGCTGCGGGCATTGCCGCCACCTCCTGCTCCCGGCCACACATGCCCTCCCCTCTTCTATCTCTCTCGCCTGGAGATGTCCGGAAGGCCCTAGGCCACTTCCCTCCCCTCGCGACCTCTCTCCTCTCCTCTGCCGCCATTCCCGAGCCGCAGTCGGAGCACGCCGCCGTAGCCTGCGTGGCCACCGTGCCCCACTCGCCACCTAGAGCTGTCCAGTAGCTCCGCCGGTATCAACTTCATCGCCCCACGTGCGGAATCGAGCCTGGAGGCCCCAGAGACGACGCCCACTTCTCCGATTTGCCGCCGGCCACCGAGGACGCCATCGTCAAATTATCCACGGCCAGCTCATCCCCGACCTCCCCGTCGACGCCTTCACATTCCGGTGAGCTCCGCGCTTCGAATCCCCCTATCCGTTGCTCTCCCCGACCCCTCGACGTCGTTTCCCTCTGCACCAGAGCCCGGCCGCCGCTTCCCTTCGTCGTAGCCATGGCCAGGGGCCTCCTCGAGGTCCCCGGCATGCTCCAGGAGATGCGCACGAGCGCGAGGCACGCTCCCGCACCTCCAGATCCCCTCCCCGTGCCCCCTAGCTGACTCCGGCGAGAGCGCCGCCGTGGCTAGGCCACCGGCGTCTAGCCGCCGGTCGGTTAGCCCCTAACCCAGCTCCTAATCCCTCCCCTCTCTCTATGACAGTGGGCCCAGCCCCTTAATTAAACTGGGTTTAATTTAAACAGAGGGATAATAACCCCCTCTCTCACTGACAACCAGGACCCACTGGTCAGCCCCCCCTTGCGTCATGATGACGTCTTAATGACGCAATAAACAGAAAAACGTTTTTAAAAGATTTAAAGAAATCCAGAAATTACAGAAAATAAGAAAAACTTTTAAATTGAATATCTTTTAAACTATAACTCCAAATTCAAAGTGTAATATATGAAAAATGATCAGGAGAAAATCTTGTATCCAAATTTCCAACTTTCAGCTATGTTGGAGTTGATCTTAAAAAGGGATCAGTAGCTTTTGCTATTTGATTTAATTGGAATTATTTCAAATTCAATTCAAAAGCTATTCCAACTTCAACCATTGAAATGCACCACACTTCACTTGTACTTCAGAAGCATTTCGCACATACGATCACTTGGTTTACAAAGTACCAACATTAGCAAATGCAAGTTGAACTAAATTGAATAACATTTGGAGTTTGAATTTGAATTTACTTTTCAAATCAACTTCAATTAACAAGTTGCAAATTAAACCTAAGTCACATCAGCACATTGCCATGCTTTGTTTTACATATTGATTGTGCATTGTACTATCTTGATTGTGCTTTACTTCCAGTGCTTCGGTGATTGCTTCTTCTCGGTAGAGTTGATCTCGGAGACGAGTTCAACCTCATGTCAGAAGAGTGTTACATCGTGATCGTCAGCAAGGCAAGCACCCCCTCTTTGATCATGTCGATAAAATCCCAGTTCCCACTCATTCTCGCAAATGCATATTTAGGATGTCACCATGATACGTTCTACCGCTAGTTCAACCTATTCCTTTGCATGACCTATCTTTTTGTCACAGTAGTAAGCAAACCACAATCCTAGCAGATGTAGGAGTTGGTTGATATCATGTGGCCCCTGCAACTGTTACAGCTTATTGCATGCTTAGAGTTGTTACCTGAGGCTACTTTGATGTGAGTCGAGATGGTAGTGATCATGTGAATGATGGTGGTAACGTGTTGGTGAATCTACCCTAAACAAAGGTGAACGATGAGAGGCTGTGTAGGAGTACACAGTGGGTTGTCTCGTTGAACACTGCCTTAACCCCGAGTTCTTGTGTTGCTATCCAAGACTAAGAGTACGACCACACATTGGGCTCACTGACCCCTCTCGGCCTAGTACCTCACCCCGGACCTGTCCAGGAGTCGCAAGTAGTTCGCCCTTTAATGATCTCAAGTAGGTGGAACCAAGGTAAGTGGTTGGCGTAGGTTGTGGGCACGTTGAATCAAGTGATCATGATCGACTTGAGCTTGATGGCGGTCACACAACGTTTGAGTCCGCATCGGAACAATCGGCCGGATTCCGATTGTGGTCCCACCTCAAATAGGCGACTCCCTAGGACTAGAGATGGTGCCGTGAGTGAAGTGTCGTGGCAACAACCTCGCCGGTACTCACTTGAAGGGTCCATCCCCAGGCGGTAACTGATGAGGCGTGTGTGTAGCAGTACACCCCTGCAGGGTTAATGAACTATTCGAATAGCCGTGTCCGCGGTTATGGACTACTTGGAGACCTTTACTTGATCATAGATAACTTGAACCGGATACTTATAAAACTTGCCAAGATAAGTGTGAGTGCTATGGTGTGCTTCCTCGTGGGGAAGTCGAGGAAGTATCCATAGTGGTGTATTGGTTGGAGACTATTACTTGGACTCGTGTACGTTCTTACCTCTCTCTGGTATTCGTAGTACAGGACTAGCCAAGTCAAAGCTGACACTTCTGCAAGTGAAACCCCACCTCCCTTTGCCTTGATACATGTGCATGAGTAGTATAGTTCCTATGTAAGTCTTGCTGAGTACGACTTTGTACTCATGTTTTCTTATTCTATGTTTTAGAAACGAGACCACTGACCCTAATGGTGGCCTCTACCTCGAGCTCGACGTGGACCAAGTCGTATAGTTCCAGGCAGCAGCCTGTGCCCTTTAGAGGGTCGTTGTACTTTTCTTTCAGGCTTCTTAAGCCATTTGTTAACCTTGTCTTTACTAAGACATAATTTGCTTCCGTTGTTGTTTGATGTAATGTTGGATCACAATCATGTGATCTCTGCTTGTAATACAACTACTATGTCTGCTCTGTTTAGCAGAAGTTATAAAGACTGAGTTTGTAGAGTTCATGTTGTGATTACCTGCTGTTTACACTGGACATGTATTTTGCGTGTATGATTATAACATGCATGTCTTAGTGTGGGGTTCGATAGCTTAGTTGTGTTCTTGCCGGCGGTCTTTTATACACCAAGTGGCCCTTAGATGTGTGCAGCTTGGGGCATCGCGATGCGATTTCTCGTGACTCTGTCACGTGGCACACTTAGTTGTATGATTGAGCCCGCCCGAGATCCCGACTAAGTGATCGGGCTGGAGTAAGTCTATGTAAGGGTTATGATTCAATCGATAACATGGTTGAGGGGACTTGTCTATGAGTATGGGATTCACTACCCATAAGCATTTAGACTTGTGAGCGGACGATGAGGACCCATCTCAGTTGATCATCCGGCCTGGATGGGATTCCCCTCACATTCAAAGCTTACCGAGAGTGATCTGTGCTTGGCCTTGTCCGCTTAGACAAGTGGGTACGGCTCTCGGCTCTCCATGTGATTGCATTGTGACCGGAATTACATACGCTAACCGCGGGTCCCGACATCACCGTATTAAGCAAACCACAATCCTAGCAGATATAGGAGTTGAATGATGAGCATGTGGCCCCTACAACTGTTACTTCTTATTGCTTCTTAGTGGTACAATGAGGTTACTTTGAATGTGAGTCGGGATGGATGATCACAGTGATGGTGATAATAACGTGTTCGTGAATCCACCCTAATACAAGGTGAACGATGAGAGGCTATGTAGGAGTAAACAGTGGGTTGTCTTGTTGAACACCGCCTTAAGCACCAAGTTCTTGTATGGTAGTCCAAGACAAAGAGTACAACCACACATTGGGCTCACTGACCCCTCTTGGCCTAGTACCTTGATCCGTGTTGATGTCCAGGAGTCACATTAGTTCGGGCATTCCATTTGGCATGTGCATAGAAAAATAATGAAGGAATGGTTGCATCATATAGATATGTGGGTGTACCTGTGAGGCAGGAAAACCATCTTCCAGAGGTGGCGTCTCGGTCAGTTGCATTGTTTGAGTCCGTTTCGTTGATCCGGCCAGACTCTCGAGCGGAGGCAACTCAGATAGTCGACTCCTGGAATAGACCGGTTGTGAGCGAAGTGTCGTGGTGAACATCCTCGCTGTCACCTCTTGAACGGTGGCGAGCAAAAGGCGGTAACTAATGGTCATGTGTGTGTAGTTTACACCCTTGCAAGGTTAACAAAACTATTCGAATAGCCGCATCCGCGGTCATGGACTACTTGGAACCTGTACCTGATTATTAGACAACTTGAATGGATACTTATAAAACTCGCAAGATAAGCGTGAGTGCTATGGCGTGCCTGCTCGTGGGGAAGTCGAGGAAGTATCCATAGTGGTGTATTGGTTGGAGACATGGTAGTGGACTCGTGTACGCTTCTTACCTCAAGTCTGGTACTCGTAGTACAGGACTAGCCAAGTCAAAGCTGGCACTTCTGCATGTTGAACCCCACCTACCTTTACCTTGAAATTTGAGCATGAGTAGTGTAGTTCTGATGTAAGTCTTTCCGAGTACGACTTTGTACTCATGTTTGTTTATTCTATGTTTTAGATGAGAACCCAGACCCCGATGGAGTCAGCTTCCTGAAGCTCGACGTTGACTAAGCTAGTATACTTCCAGGAAGCAGTCTGGTCCCTTGTGGAAGGGCATGTATGTTTACAAGGCTTCTCTAAGCCATTTGTTAAACTTGTCTGTACTCAGACCTAATTTGCTTCCTTTGTATGATGTAATGTTGATCACAGACATGTGACCTTTGTATGCTCTATGTGTAAGTCAATAAAGATACACGTTGTAGAGTTATGTGATGATACCTACTGTTCATACTAGGCATGTGTGTTGCGTGTATGTTTATAACATGCATGTCTTAGTATGGGATTTCGAGACCTTAGTTGTGATCTGGCTGGCGGTCTTTTATACACCAAGTGGCCCTTAGATGTGCGCTGCTTGGGGCATCGCGATGCGATTGCTCGTGACTCTGTCACGTGCACACTTTGTTGTACGATCGAGCCCGCCCTAGATCCCGACTAAGTGATCGGGCTGGAGTAAGTCTATGTAAGAGTTAGGATTCAATCGATAACCTGGTTGAGGCGACTTGTCTATGAGTATGAGATTCACCACCCATAAGCATTTAGACTTGTGAGCGGACGAGGAGGACCCATCTCAGATGATCATCCGGCCTGGATGGGATGCCCCTCACGTTCAATGCTTTCCGAGAGTGTTCTGTGCTTGGCCTTGTCTGCTTAGACAAGTGGGTACATCTCTCGGCTCTCCATGTGATTGCATCATGACTGGAATTACATACGCATATTCCGGGTCCCGACAGACTTGGTATCAGAGCAGTACTGTCTGTAGGATTATCAAACCCTTGGTCAAAGTCGAGTCTAGCATTCTATAGTTATATAGTTACTTGGGTATAAAGGGAACAACGTAAGGCTTCTTTTTCTCCTTACCCTCATCGATCTGAGTCACCCTTATATTTTCTACGGGATGATAGGACTAGGCTCATCTATGTCTTACTAGAACATCTTGTTGTTTGCCTCCTTGTAGCCGTAGGATTGTTGTGGTTGTCCAGACTCGTCGTGTTGTTGAGCTCCTTGAAGAAGTTCTGTCCAATTTCTTAGAGATTGTTTCATTTTCCATCCCGGTACAGCCGTTATGTTGTCCGAGTCATTCCAGGTTTCTGGTTTCTTCATAATCTGATGCAATTGCAAAAGCCTTCTCTCCATTTTGATTGTCCTTTTAGAAGAACTTCTAGGTGGCATGCCCGACAGTTCCATAGACTTTGTTGTAGGTTTTATTCTAGAAACCTATATTGATGCATTTGCATCTCTTCCTCCCACTTTAGATGTCTTCTAGCCGGAATAACCACACTAACCATCATGTTGGGGTACTTTTCTACTCTGACATATCTGTTGTAGCCCCTAGTAAACCTTGGTCATCCTCTAGGAAGCTATCCAAAGATCCAACTCCTTAAACCTACTCACCCGACAGATGTGTATAATTCAACGTAGACCTCATACCAGGCACAACACCAATTTCCAGACGCCCATATAGAATGGCCCCACATGAGTTAGCTGAGCTAAAAATCCAACTTGAAGCTTTTTTGGCAAAAGGCTTCATCCGCCCTAGCTCATCGCCATGGGGTTGCCCCGTTCTGTTCGTAATGAAGAAAGATGGAACAGAAAGGATGTGCGTAGACTATCGCCCGCTAAATCTAGCGATGATAAAGAACAAGTACCCACTGCCCAGGATCAATGATCTTTATGATCAACTTGCTAGATCCTCTGTCTTCTCCAAGATGGATTTGAGATTAGGTTATCATCAAATCAAAATCCGAAACAAGGACATTCCCAAAATAGCTTTCACTACTCGTTATGGTCTTTACGAGTACACCGTCATGTCCTTCGGTTTAACCAATGCCCCTGCTACTTTTTCATGCATGATGAACTCGATCTTCATGGAGTATTTGGACAAGTTCGTCGTGGTTTACCTCGATGACATCTTTATATACTCGAAGAACGAAGAAGAACATGCCGAGCATCTTAGGATGGTATTGATGAAACTTCGAGAGCATCGCCTTTATGCCAAGTTCTCTAAGTGCGAATTTTGGCTACAGAAGTGACCTACTTAGGCCACGTGATTTCTGCGAAAGGCATTGCTGTCAATCTCGAGAGAGTTCAGGCCGTCCTTGAATGGACTCCACCTGAATCGGTTAAGCAAGTTAGAAGTTTTCTTGGCTTAGCAAGCTATTGCCGCCGCTTCGTCGAGAACTTTTCTAAAGTTGCAAAGCCTCTAACTGAACTCCTCAAGAAAGATAAGAATTTCCAATGGACTCCCAAGTGCGAGGAAAGCTTTCAAGAGCTGAAAAGAAGATTGACTTCTGCACCCGTACTTGCGCCTCCAGACACCAAAAAGGATTTTGAGATCTATTGTGATGCTTCATGGCAAGGGTTAGGATGCATACTTATGCAAGATAGACATGTGGTAGCTTATGCTTCACGCCAGTTGCGTCCACATGAAGGGAACTGTCCTACCCATGATCTTGAACTCGCTGCCGTAGTTCATGCCCTGACAACTTGGCGACATTACCTCCTTGGTAATCGTTGTGAGATCTATTCCGACCACCAAAGCCTCAAATACATATTCACCCAGCCAGATCTTAATCTCAGGCAAAGATGCCGGATTGAGTTGATAAAAGATTATGACTTAGGAATTTCTTACACCCCAGGCAAAGCCAATGTCATGGCTGATGCACTAAGTCGTAAGTCGTATTGTAACAACCTGTAACGCCCCGGCCACACCCACCGGTTCCCGGCGTACGCCTGGCGGGATCTAGACTGTCCCCACAGACCAACACTAGTCTTTCCTGCGCACTTTGTCCTCACTCGTGCGCACCCGGGAACAACTTCCCGGTCGGTCACCCATCCTCAAATCGCTCCAAGCCAAGCACGCTTAACTTTGGAGTTCTTTGGATCTGGGCTCCCGGAAAAGAAGGTGCACCTTGTTGATATGAGTAGTCTATCATTCCTATTAAGCCAGGATGTCACATACACCCCCACTCAAAGGAACCGATGTCCTCATCGGCCCACAGGAACGTTCCCTCTTGGCACACGTCTATGCGTCCAGTGCCGACACATGTCCCACATGTTCACGCACTGACCCACACACACCCGTGTAACCGCAAGGGTCGGCTCTGATACCATTTGTAACGCCCCGGCCACACCCACCGGTTCCCGGCGTACGCCTGACGGGATCTAGACTGTCCCCACAGACCAACACTAGTCTTTCTTGCGCACTTTGTCCTCACTCGTGCGCACCCGGGAACAACTTCCCGGTCAGTCACCCATCCTCAAATCGCTCCAAGCCAAGCACGCTTAACTTTGGAGTTCTTTGGATCTGGGCTCCCGGAAAAGAAGGTGCACCTTGTTGATATGAGTAGTCTATCATTCCTATTAAGCCAGGATGTCACACAACCTCATGTTACAACAGTATCAACCACTTCTTCATGAGGAATTTCGAAAGCGTGCACGAGGCGTTGGTCCTCTTGGATCTCTTTTCAACTTGGTGGCGAAAACCAGTCATGATACAATCACATGGAGAGCCGAGAACCGTACCCACTTGTCTAAGCAGACAAGGCCAAGCACAGAACGTTCTCGGTAAGCATCGAACGTGAGGGGCATCCCATTCAGGCCGGATGATGAACTGAGATGGGTCCTCAACGTCCGCTCACAAGTCTAAATGCTTATGGGTGGTGAATCCCATATTTATAGACAAGTCGCCTCAACCATGTTGTCGATTGGATCCTAACTCTTACATAGACTTACTCCAGCCCGATCACTTAGTCGGGGTCTAGGGCGGGCTCGATCATACAACAAAGTGTGTACGTGACAGAGTCACGAGCAATCGCATCGCGATGCCCCAAGCTGCGAACATCTAAGGGCCACTTGGTGTATAAAAGACCGCCAGCCAGATCACAACTAAGGTCTCGAAAACCCATACTAAGACATGCATGTTATAAACATACACGCAGCACACATGCCCAGTATGAACAGCAGGTATCATCACATAACTCTACAAAGTACACTTTATTGATATACACATAGAGCATACAAAGATCACATGTATGTGATCAACATTACATCATACAACGGAAGAAAATTAGGTCTGAGTACAGACAAGTTTAACAAATGGCTTAGAGAAGCCTTGTAAACAAACATGCCCTTCCACGAGGGACCAGACTGCTGTTTGGGACTATGCTAACTTAGTCAACGTCGAGCTTCAGGTCGGTGACTCGATCGGGGTCCGGGTTCTCATCTAAAACATAGAATAAGCAAACGTGAGTACAAAGTCGTACTCAGCAAGACTTACATCAGATCTATACTACTCATGCTCAAGTATCAAGGTAAAGGAGGTGGGGTTTCATCATGCAGAAGTGCCAGCTTTGACTTGGCTAATCCTGAATTACGAGTACCAGACTTGAGATAAGAAGCGTACACGAGTCCACTACATCTCCAACCAATACACCACTATGGTTACTTCCTCGACTTCCCCACGAGAAGCACACCATAGCACTCACGCTTATCTTGCGAGTTTTATAAGTATCCATTCAAGTTGTCTAATAATCAGGTACAGGTTCCATGTAGTCCTTAACCGCAGACGCGGCTATTTGAATAGTTTTGTTAACCTTGCAAGGGTGTAAGCTACACACACATGACCATCGGTTACCGCCAGCACTACAGGAAAAAGAAGTTTTGCCGTCAGCTTAGGACTTTGCCGTCAGCTTTCTATCGGGGCTGACGGCATAGGAAGCTATGCCATCAGCCGTGGGCAAAGCTGACGACAAAGCATTGGCTGACGGCATAGGGCTTATCTTCCGTCAGCCGTCCCTAAGCCATCAGCTGGCTGATGGCAAACAACGCAATAGCTGACGACAAAGGAGGGCGGACGACACCCCCAGGCCACGTGTCCCTTCCAACCAAGAGCTAACGACGCCCAAGCTTTGCCGTCAGCTGGCAGACGGCTTAGCCTAACAGCAGGCTTAGCCGTCAGCCGGCTGACGGCATAGCGAGGACTTAACCCACGCCCGCGACTAGCCCTAACCCTATCCTCTCTGAGTCTCGCTCGCCCACCTCTCTCCCCTCACCCAGCACGCCGCCGCCACCACCACCACCCCGGCCCGGCCCTCCTCCTGTCACCCGCACCGCCGCCGTCACCTTCGCCGGTGAGTGGCCGCCCCCTCATCTCTTCCCTGCTCCCTGCTCCCTGTCCGCTGGTGAGTGGCCGCCGCGCTGCTCCCTGCTCCCTGTCGACCACGCCACCGGTGAGCTGCGCCACCGCCACCCCCTGCTCCCCGTCGACCACGCCACCGGAGAGCTGCGCCACCGCCACCCCCTCCTCCTCGGCCCCGGTGGCTCCCCTGCCGGCGCATGCCACCACCTCCTAACCGCCCCCCTCCAGGTGAGCAATTTTCTGTGATGCAATCTTTTATAGTTCAACAATATTAGAAAATCCTATGCATGGTACCATGATTACTGAAAATGATTAGGTAGATTTATGAGATTCATGATTAATGAAAATTATAAATTTTTTTAATTATTTTATAGATCAACAATGTTAGGTGTTTTTTCCTATTTAGGTATATTTATGAGTTGCCAAATTACAAAAACATTAGGTATATCAAATCTACTCACATTATAGTTGCCATTCAAAACATAGATCGTCAAATTTATGAATTGGAGACAATCCTATTAAATGCAATTATCCTAGGCTTTACAACATTTTGTCATAAAAACATCTCATGGAAGAAGATTTAAATAGGGGGATTTATTGTGTGCCATTAAGAGGGATTTTATTGGGTGAATATTGGGAAAAATATATAGTAAAAAAATGTCCTATAGAACAAAAGTCCTAAGAACTACTCCCTCCGTTCCGTTTTGTAAGGGGTATTATTTCTAGCTCAATGACCAAGGCACTATAAGATTAGAGGATGGATGGAAAAAATTACCCTTCCTACTAATTTTAGAAGGTTTAATCAATTAGGTGATCTTGTCCTCAAGATAGAGCAACCCACACTTATTTCCTTCCATCCCTTGCATGACTTGCCAAGTTAATGCTTTAGAGTCGCCCACCTTGAGCCAGGAATTGTCGTTGCGCAACCCATATGCTTCTCCCGTTCGAAAGATTCCATTTATAAATATGCATTCATTTTCATATTTATAATTGGATCCTTTCGAATTGTCCAACGTTATCCATGGACAGCCCGAGTATGTGTAGATTGGGTTCATTTCCCCAGATATGCTCTCCTCCGGATCGGACGCAGGATTTCGTCAGCGCCACCTTGTTGTTCTCCGGGTACACATCCTCTCGGTTTATGCTGAGACGTGTATTAGGAGAACAGCGGGGAGGTGCTGTCGAAATTTTGCGTCGGATCGGGAGGAGAGCATGGGGAAATGAATCCAATCTGCACATACTCGGGTGGGATTAGGACATATCTTTACCTATTCCGGTGAGCAACCCTACAAGCCACCATTTTTAATTCTTTTAATTAGTTAGTTATAGTTAAAATAAATTAGTAGTTAGGTTCTAGTTAGTTCAAATCAGTAGATATTTAGTTAGTTAGTTATAGTTAAAATCAATAGTTAGATTTTAGTTAACTAGTTATATTAAAAAAAGTAGATAGATTGTAGTTAGTTAGAATCAATAGTAAGTTGTTTATTTAATTAAAATCATTAGTTAGTTAGTTATTTAGTAAAATCAGTAGTCAGGTTCTAGTTAGCTAGTTATAGTAGTTAAGATTATTTAGTTAGTTTGCAGCTAGTTAAAGACAATAGTTAGTTAGTTATTGAAAATCATTTGTTAGATTTTTAATGAATTGAAAGAAAATTGAATGTAATGAAAAGTGAAAAAAGTAAAATGAAATGAAAAGTAAAGTAAAAGTAGTTAGGGCTAGTTATCTTGTGGATTATGGTTGGCCTGGTCTTGTGTTATAGCTAGAAGAATAGGAAAGAGAAGGAAAAGGAAGAATAGGAAAGGGAAGGAAAAGTAGTTAGGAATAGGAAGAAGAGAAGGAGGTGGAAAAGGAGAGAAAAGGAAAGGATAAGAGGAGGGGATAAAGATATAGAAGAATAAAAGGAAATAGAAGAAAGAAGAAAGAAGAAGAGAAGAAGTTAGAAAATAAATATAATTAATATTTTGCTCTCTTTTCCTTTGATATGTTCCGGCCTTCGTATATGCCGTATCACCGTAATTAATTATATGCCTTCTGGTGTTAATTTGTACTAGCTAGCTAGCCAGAATGAATGATCGTGCGTGGATGTACACCGGTCACCCTAGTCAAAAAAATATGACTGAGGAATGGTTGGCCAAGACCGAGGAGTTCCTAGAGGTTGCATTTAGTGCTGGCCAACCAAGAACATGGTGCCCCTGCACTAGATGTAAGAACTATTCACAACAGACAAAGGATGTAATGGGTAAACACCTGCAAATACGTGGTTTCATGCCTGATTATACGTTGTGGTCATTTCATGGCGAGTCGGCCCAACGTGACAGACATGAGGTAGTGCGTCAGCGCATTGAGGATTGTGGTACAGGGATCGAAGACATGGTCAATGACTACAACGATGCTCGTCTTGAGGACGAAGAACCGGAGGAAACTGCCAAGGCCTTTTATGCCATGCTAGAGTCTTCAAAACTCCCACTGCATGCGCACACCAAGCTTTGTCAACTAGATTCCATCGCACAAACAATGGCTCTTAAGGAACAATTCAACTTGTCCAGAGAGTGCTATGATGCGATGATGACCTTATTCGGGCGCTTTCTACCGGACGGTCATATTATTCCTGCAAACCTATACCACTCAGACAAAATACTCGGTGCACTGAAGATGCCCATCGAGCGGATACATGCTTGTGAGAAAGGATGCGTCTTATTTAGGCATGAGTATGCCGATGATAATTATTGTCCACGCTGCAAGTCCTCCAGGTATATTGTCGTAGACAACGGTCTTGGTGAGAAGACGCAGAGCAAAATACCCGTAAACATTCTTCGGTACCTACCGATCTTACCAAGACTTCAACGGCTTTACATGCTTGAAGAAACAGCAAAACAAATGACATGGCACAGAGATGGAATTAGACGTGCTACAGATGAATACGGGAATTTTATGTTGACCCACCCCTCTGATGGTGAAGCGTGGAAGATGTTCAATGAAATACATAAAGAAGGTAAAGCCAAAGACCCAAGAAACGTGGCACTCGCCATTAGCCTCGATGGGTTCAATCCTTTCGGTATGACGGAAACCCAGTATAGTTGTTGGCCCGTATTCATCATGCCCCTCAATCTGCCCCCTGGAGTACTTATGCAAAGAAAGCACATCTTCTTGACGTTGATAGTTCCGGGGCCCAACTATCCCGGAAAAAATATGAATGTGTACTTGCAACCACTGATGGATGAGTTCAAAGAAGCTTGGGATAATGGGATCCGGACATATGACGCAGCTAGCAAAACAAACTTCCAACTGCATGCTTGGTTGATGTACTCCATGCATGACCTACCAGCGTTTGCACTTTTTGTTGCATGGTGCGTGCACGGAAGGTTCCCATGCCCGCAATGAAAGTTTGCTCTTAAGTTTCATTGGCTGCCGGAGGGTCGCAAGTATTCTTGCTTCGACTTGCATAGACAATTCCTGCCTCTGGACCATGGATTCAGAAAAGACAAGAAGAATTTCACCAAAGGTAAAGTTGTCGAGCACGACGCACCACCTATGATGAAGGGCGCACAAATTCTTGATCAGGTGAACTCACTAGAGCCTGATCCGAACCGGCCAGGGTATTTCTTGGGATATAATATGGAACACGCCTGGACCCACAAGCCATGCTTTTGGGATCTCCCGTATTTCAAAGACCTTGCTCTTCCACACAACATTGACATGATGCACACTGAAAAAAATATGGGTGAGGCCCTTTTTGGTACATTGTTCGGCACTGATAAGGGGAAAGATAATGTTAAGGCTAGAGTCGATCAGGAGAGTCTGTGTAATAGGAAGTCACTGAACATGCGACAACCGAAAGGGAAGAAGAATTGGGAGAAGCCAAAGGCATGGTTCAATCTTAAAAGGGAACACATGAGGGAAATCCTCATCTGGGTGAAAAAAAGTTGATGTTCCCCGATGGGTATGCAGCGAATCTAGCAAGGGGAGCAAGTCTTGAAAAGTTGAAAATCTTTGGGCTGAAGAGTCACGATTGGCACATATGGCTTGAGCGGATAATGCCGGTGATGTTGCGCGGCTACATCCCCGAGGATGAATGGCTAGTAATGGCAGAGCTCAGCTATTTCTTCCGTGTTCTTTGTGCTAAAGAATTATCGCCTATTGTGATAGAAGAGATGGAAAAACTGGCGCCGGAGTTGATATGCAAGTTAGAGAAGATCTTTCCACCGGGTTTCTTTAATCCGATGCAGCATATGATTTTGCATCTACCGATGGAGGCAAGATTGGGTGGCCCTGTGAAAAACCGTTGGTGCTATGCAACCGAGAGAATGCAGAAGACGCTTCGAGCAAAATGTAAAAATAAACGGAGAATTGAAGCATCAATGGCTGAGGCATTCGTTGTCGAGGAAGCGGCAAACTTCGTGACAGCACACTATGCTGCGACTAATTACAGTTTGCATAAGCCAATGCCTCGGTACAATACTGGCGACCCCGAGCGACATGAATCCAAGTTCAAACTCTTTAAAGGGAGCCTCGCACCTTGTGGGGTTATGAAGACAAAGACGTTGACCTTTGAGGAATGGAGCATCATTACATTGTATATCTTGACCAACATGACAGAAGTGCGGCCATACATCGAGTAAGTGCGCGGTACATATTAATTGTTCTGCAACTTCTTGACGAGTTTTGTGTCTAACTTCTCTTAAGTATTTGATACAGTCGATTCGTCGCGCAATTCTCGAATGGAGTGGCGATCGAAAAAGACTCCATGGAAGAGATTAATCTTCTTGAGAAGCGGGGAGGCGGCAATCCCGGTTTCATCTCTTGGTTTACACAAACGGTACTTCTTATATGATATACAGGCCATTGTTATTTCTTCGTCGTCTCAGTACCGACTAATACAACAAGCCTTTCCGTTTGAACTTGTAGGCTAATTCAGAGTCGATGGACGCTGAATTGAGACAAATCGCAAATGGTTTTGACTTTAAGGTCCATACATATGAAAAATACGACATCAATGGGTATCGCTTTCGTACTGGTATGAAAGAGCAAACTATGCCCGATCGGAAAACAACGAATTCCGGTGTGTCCGCTATAGATGGAGGAGTCGAGTATTATGGAATAGTTGAAGAAATATACGAACTGCTATATTATGGTGAAAATCCTCCGAATGCCGTTGTCTTCAAATGTCATTGGTTCGATCCGAAGGACACTAGACGAACTCATGAGCATGTTGGGCTAGTTGAAATTAAACAGAAGAACCGTTTAAATGTTGCCGAAGTTTATATTGTGGCTCAACAGGCCACACAGGTTTTCTATCTTCCATGGGCCTGCCAAAGTGTAAAGAATCTCGAAGATTGGTATGTCGTCTATGACGTGCCGCCACATGGTAAACTACCTGCCCCCAATGAAGAAGAGGATTATCAACCTCACATAGACCCAGACACATATGATGGATAATTCTTCCAAGAAACACGTGTGGCCAAAAAACATTTCGGAAAAACCTCTACGTTTGGTCAAAACATGGAAGTAGAGAATGACAATGCGGAGGAAGAGGAAGAAGTGGAACACGAAGAGGTTACCGATGATGACGCGGAGGACGATGAAGAAGTGGAACACGAAGAGGTTACCGATGCGGATGACCTATCATTGCTTGACCGGTTACAAAAAGGCTTTCGAAATGTGGTTGACGCTGAACCCGATCCCGGAGAAGAGATCATTCATGACGACACGCGTGATAGTGACGATGATGTTTTTATTGATCCTGGAGAAGATACAGATGATCCCGACTATTAGTTGTATGCATCCCAACTTTCTTTTGTTTTTTGTATATATGAATTTGTATTATTTATTTCCTTAATGTACTAATTCATCTTTATATGCATATGTTTGTTTTTTGTATATATGAATTTGTATTATTTATTTCCTTACTTTACTAATTCATCTTTACTCCGTAACAGGTGTTGACACATGGCGAGCCGTAGGGACCCACCGGTGGAGTCTCGACCACCTCTACCTCTACGGAGAGAGTTGCTGGCGGGTATTATCGCAGCCAGCTCGCCGCCGGCGCGTGCTGAGCAGCCTCGTGGGAGAGGTCGGGGAAAAGGCACAAAGAGAGCTAAACCCGGTGGTCGAGGAGGTGGTCGAGGAGCAGGTGGCGCCCTAGCCGAGTCACCCACTCACAGGACAGTCTCACCGGTGCAGGAGCCACTGCCGGTGCAGTCGTAGGCACCGGAGCAGCGGCCACCGCCGGTGCAGTCGGAGGCACCGGAGCAGCGGACACCGCCGGTGCAGTCAGAGACACCGGAGGCACCGAGGCAGTCGACGGAGCCTCGTTGGGATGATCCTTGGGAGGATGATGATGATGCTGATGAGGATGATGATAGCGATGACGACGGGGCTGAGGGGGGTGAGGGGGATGATGGGGCTGAGGGGAGCTCCTCTTCCAAGAAACCGGTGTACCAGCGTGGTATGACACGGCTCCCACCACGTCCGGACCCTGCGCAGAGGGTATTAATTGCGCCAGATGGGGAGAAGTAAGTTGATGAATTTTTTGTGTTCCTTGTATATATATCATACATGTACATATGGTCCAACAAGAACTAATGTCTTTGTGTTCTTATTTTGCAGGGCATGGACTTACCCGGAAGGTGCCCGGAATCCGAACTGCCTCCTTGGTGCCGTGCTTAAGGAGCAGTTTCCCGGGCTAGTCCAGTTGCCTATTGAGGGTAGGGTTCCTGAGCCCGGCCTCACTTGGCCACACTACAAAGCCGCCCCGGCCCCGCCAGATGAACGCATCAACAACGTTGAATGCCGTACCAAAGTCGACATGGTGGTGGCTACTTTTTGGGTAAGTATTCTAAGCATTGCAATCATTTATTAGTGTTGGAATCATTTCACTCATCTTTTCATATGTTCGATGCTTTTTTCAGTGCTACTATAGGGTTGAGGAGGGGATGGAGCCGGCGGCCCAGAAGAATCTCGAGAAGGAGATAGTGAGGCTACTCACGAACACTAGGCACGAGATGCGTGTTCACTATGTTCGAGATTGGTACGCCAAGAAGGGCGTGAAGAAGGCCAAGAAGAAGTGTAGAAAAGTTTTCCTTAAGAAGGATGAATACTTGGAGGTAAATTCCTACACTTATAAGTAAGGCCTAGTTAGCTCCAACTTTTCTTTATAAGCTTATGAAGCTCAAACTTGGCTTTATAAGCTTATAAGTGTCAAACTTTTCTTTATAAGCTTATGAAGCTCAAACTTGGCTTTATAAGCTTATAAGTGTCAAACTTGGCTTTATAAGTTTATAAAGGTCAAACTTGGCTCTATAAGCTTGTAAACCTAAAAAATGATAATAATAGATTAGTTACATAAAACTTGACTTGTACTTGGCTTAAAAAAGATATTCAATGACTTTATAAGATTATTAATTCATAGGAGCCCCCGAGATGGTGTGCAAATAAGATGGATTGCTTTGAGGCGATAGTGGAAAAATGGCTCAGTGATGCCTGGCTGTCCACCCACAAAAGCGCCAAGGCTAGGCGTGCTCAAATGGTAGGTGTGGCACACCACCAATGCAATCTCAACGTCAACGAGTACGCAAAAATGGGTATGTGCCTTTTTGTTTTAAGTTTCATGTCCTTTCATCATTAATCAATTGATTTGTTTCATGCCTTTTCTTTGCTTTTCATTGTAGGCGAAGCACCATAATCAGCCTGTGCCTAAGGGATTTCGCTCATTTGCCATGGCCCATAAGGGAAAGTACAAAACGGTGACGGCATATTCCGAGGGCGACGGTGTTGAGGCGTACACCAGCGCTGCAGCCTACCACAAGATGATGGCCTATTCTGAGGTGGCGAAAGAGCTACGCGGTCCTCAGTTTGACCCGAGCGAGGAGGAGATTGATCCGGAGGCCTTGATGATTTCTGGTGGCGGTAAGCATCATGGCAGAACCTCCATGTGCAAAGGCTTCGTACATTGCCCGGAGACTCTACCTCAGATCAAGGCGAGGCAAACGAGCTCCGCTCCTGCTGTACGACCTCGCCCGCGGCCAGTGGACATTGCTATCCAGGTATAACTTTGTCTCAATTTTTCTTTCCGTTCTTTAGACTACGTAGCGATGATGACAATAATTGCTATATTGTTGAGTGTTCTCAGGACGCCATTCAGAGGGAGAGACAGGCGACACAAGAGATGATGTCGGAGCAGCTTGCGGAGAGGGACCGGCTGGCGGAGGAGAGGACCCAGAGGATACTCGAGGAGGAGAGGGCACGCAATAATGCCCAGACGAAGGCCATCTACGACCTCTTCTCGGTAAGTTACTACTTTTGCATATATCCGCCAAGAATGCATATGCATATGTTTGGTTCACTTGCTAATATGCTAGTCCTCAAAACCTAACTCGCAGAGTATGTGGGAGAAGCAAGGTCTTACCCCTCCACCGATGCCGACGCCTATCGTTTCTCCTCCCGGAACGGTAAGTTTCTTTCAATGATCAATATATCCCGGTCTTATACCATCAAGTGTCATCGTGCTTACCACATTGCAACTCATCCTTTGTTGCAGCATAATTCCGGAGCTGCATCTGACAACCCACAAGAATCTCCTAGTGAATCCCCGAGCAACCCACGTGGCGGCGCTTCTCAGCCTTGAGGCGGCCTCCGGTAAGTTACATAAAGCTCATCAATGACTTTATATGCTCATAAAGCTCAATAATGGTAGTAATAGCTTAGTTACATAAATATTTACTTATTCTTGGCTTATAAAAGCTAAAAAATGACTATATAAGCTTATAAAACTTACACTTGGCTTTATAAGCTTGTAAACCTAAAAAATGAATTATACTTGGCTTATAAAAGCTAAAAAATGACTATATAAGCTTATAAAACTTACACTTGGCTTTATAAGCTTGTAAACCTAAAAAATGAATTATACTTGGCTTATAAAAGCTAAAAAATGACTATATAACCTTATAAAACTTATACTTGGCTTTATAAGCTTGTAAACCTAAAAAATGAATTATACTTGGCTTCTAAAAGCTCAATAGTGAATTTATAAGCTTATAAAGCTCAAACTTGGCTTTATAAGCTTTTAAATCTCAAATTAGATTTATAAGCTTATTAAGTTCAACAATGACTTATACTTGTCTTATAAAAGCTCAATAATGAATTTACTAGCTTAAGATAAACCTAAAAATGACTTATACTTTGCATATAAAGCTCAAAAATGAATTAATGACTTAGTTAGATCTAAAATGAGATATATTTAGCTCTTGAGGTCTAAACAAGTATTGTAGAATAAGAAGAAGGATAGGAGGAAAAGAAAGAAGTGAAGAAGGAAGAGGTGAAAAAGAAAGTAAAAGAAGAAAAGTTCTTCTTATTCTTACTTTTTCTCTTCTTTCTTTTTCTCCATCTTCTCTTCTTCCTTTCATCTTATTCTTATTCTTCCTCTTCTTCTCCTTACTCTTCTTCTCTTTGTTCTTCTTTTTCCTTTTTATTTTCATATTTTCATCATTTTGGATTTCTTCTTTTCCGTATGTAACATATGATTATGTTTTCATTTTGCAGATTTGCCTTTATGCATGGATGGATGCTTCTTCGTTGTAGATATAGTATGTTAGGATGGAGATGACTTGTAGATGTATATCATGTTGCGCACTTTTCTTTTGTATATATGATGACTTGTTGTTTTAAACTTGGAGATGGCTTGCTGTTTTAAACATGGAGATGACTTGCTTTTTTAAACATGGAGATGGCTTCTTTTTGTTTATATGACTTGTGGATGGCTTCTTTTTGTATATATGACTTGTGGATGGCTTCTTTTGTATACGTGACTTGTGGATAGCATTATGATTGTATATATGACTTGTGGATGGCATTCTGTACATATATATATATATATATATATTATTGTTTATATGCAGGGAATTAAAGAAAAACAAATTAAAAAGATAGATACAGAGAGCTTTGCCGTCAGCTTGCTGACGGCAAAGCCGTTGCCGTTAGCAAGCTGACAGCAAAGCGGACACGTGGCAGCAGCCTGTGTAATCTGGGCTGTGGCAGTGACCATTTGGTCACGGCTTTGCCGTCGGCCTTCAACCGGCTGACGGCAAAGAGTAGGGCTGGCTGACGGCAAAATGCTGACATGTGGGCCCAGGCAAGGGCTTTGCCGTCAGCCAAGGTGCTAGCTGACGGCAATGAACACCGTTAACTCAGCCCACGGGGTTAAGTCAGAGCTGGCCGTACGAGCGGCGTTGCCGTCAGCCTGTACAAAAGGCTGACGGCAAAGACGTTGCGGTCGGTCGATATTGAGCTGACGGCAAAGCAGCTCACTGCCGACTGATGAGCTGACAACAGGTTTGCCGTCGGGGAGCTGACGGCAAAGCCTTTGCCGTCCGCTTTACATATGTTTGCCGTCAGCTTTGGCTGACGGCAAAACTCCTGTTTCCTGTAGTGCAGGTCTCGCCACCGTTCAAGAGGTGACAACGAGGATGTTCACCACGACACTTTGCTCACAACCGGTCTATTCCAGGAGTCGACTATTTGAGTTTGCCTCCGCTCGAGAGCCCGGCCGGATCAACGAAACAGAATCAAACAATGTAAGTGACCGAGACGCCACCTCTGGCAGATGGTTTTCTTGCCTCACAGGTGCACCCACATATCTATATGATGCAACCATTTCCTTCGTTCTTTTTCTATGCACATGTCAAATGGAAAGCCCGAACTAATGTGACTCCTGGACGTCGACACGGATCAAGGTACTAGGCCGAGAGGGGTCAGTGAGCCCAATTTGTGGTTGTACACTTTGTCTTGGATTACCATACAAGAACTCGGTGCTTAAGGCGGTGTTCAACGAGACAACCCACTGTGTACTCCTACACAGCCTCTCATCGTTCACCTTGTATTAGGGTGGATTCACCGACACAGTTTGACTTTCATCAACACCATGTTCACTATCATCCCGACTCACATCAAAAGCAACCTCACTGTAACACTAAGCATGCAATAAGCTGTAACAGTTGCAGGGGCCACATGATATCAAACAACTCTTATGTCAGCTAGGATTGTGGTTTGCTTACTACTGTGACAAGATGATAGGTCATGCAAAGGATTTGGGTTCAACTATGCGGTATAATCGATACAAGATGATATCCAAAACATGCTTAAGCGAGACTGAGAGGGAATTGGGATTTTATAGACATGATCAATGGGGTTTGCTTGCCTTGCTGACGATACACGGGTCTTAACGGTGGTCTTCTTCTTCGGGGGTGATCACCGTCTCGGAGGCACTGTTATCGGCACAATCATCAACAAGAGGGTGGCAACATTGTAATAGAATGCACAAGCACATGATTATGTTGTCCATGATGTGAATGGTGCTGGTTTGTGGTACATTTGATTTAAATGAAGTGTATTGCATTTGAAATGCAAATTCAAACTCCACATATGAATTTCAATTTAACCAAATTGTATTTGAAAATGTTTGGTCATTTGAAACCATGTGAACATATGTGTGATATGCTTCTGAAGTTCAAGTGATCATGTTTGCATTGTAATGGTTAAAATTTGAATTGCATTTGAATTAAATTTGAATTAATTCCAATTAAGCCAAATAGCAAAAGCTACTGGTCCCATTTTAAAATCAACTCAAACATGGTTGAAAGTTGCATATTTGGATAGATAATTTTATGCTGATCATTTTTCATATATTATTTGCCCAATTTGGAGTTCATATGAATTTTCTATGAATTTCTAAAGTTTTACCTATTTTCTGTAATTTCTGGATTTCTTTAAATCTTTTCTAATTTTCTGGAATTTGATTTATTGCGTCAGGGTGGCGTCATCATGACGTCAGGGTGGCTCTGACCTGTGGGTCCACCCTGTAAGCCTCACAGGGTTAATCCCCTCTCTGTTAATTAAAACAGAGGGGTTAGGGGGGGGGGGGTTTGGGCCCACTTGTCATGGACTCGGGGGGAGATTAGCAAGGTGATTAAAGCCCTAATGGCGTGGGCTGCCGGCGTCACTGGACGCGGTGGCGCCCCGCCGGAGTGGCGATTCCGGCCACTAGAGAGCTCGCCGAGGCCACCAGAAGGACGCCCGAGGTCAACCGCGTCATCCAGTGCCCACGGGGAGGCTCGGGGGTGGCCGCAGCCTCGCCGGGGTCAACATGGCGCGGCGGCCGTGGCACTGCTGCGACGGGGATGGCGAAAACGTGCGCGGGAGAGGGGGATTTTGGGTGCAGCGTAACCAGAGAGCGTTGTCGGAAACTTTGGGCACATCCACGTGACCAATTGGTCACCGGAGTGTTGCCGGCGACGACTCGCGCGGCGGCGCCGTACTGCCCTCATGGCAGCCATGGCTAGACGAAGAGAGGGAACGCTCGGAGAGGGGAAAAACCATCGGGGCCTCACCGTGGAGACGAAGGCATTGAAGTCCGAGGCGGGGAGGCACCGTGGACGACGAATTCCGGCGAGAAGCTCCACGGCGGCCGGAGCAAAACGGAGACGACGACGTCGCTTGCAGGGCACCCGGGCTCGATTGGGCATGCATGATGAAGAAGACGGCGATGCTGGGGCTTCTGGACAAGTCGGGGCGGATCCTCGTCACCGTTGGCTAAAGGCACGCAGTGGCGGCGCTCCGGAGTGGCTTCGGGGTTCGCGGGATTTGGCGAGGAAGAAGGAACGGGCGACCACGGGGAGAGGGGGAATGGAGAGAGGTCTCCAGAGGGGGCTTCCAGGCGGCCAGGTGACGCCGAGGCCAAGCTGCTGCGTGGCCGGCGACGAGGGCATGCTCGCCACGCATTGGCGTGCTCGGCTGGCCTGGAGGAAGACGACCCTGCCCCTGGTGGGCTGGGCCGGCTTCTGGCCAGGCTCGGCCAGGTAAGTGGGTGGGGTGGGCTCTCTTCTTATTCCATTTTTCTTTCTGTTTTGTTTTTCTGTTATTTGTTTTGCTGTGCTAAAACAATTAGCTAGGCATTTTATAAAATCATGAAAACTTTTATGTGGGCTTATAACATAAATAGCTAGCCACTCATAAGTTTTTGTGACTTTTGAAAATCAAACAATTTGAATTTAAATTCGAATTGGAGTTTAATTTAATTTCCAATGCACCTTTTGTATTTTTGAATATTCCATGGGCATGGGAAAATCCCCAAACCACTTTTGCAATGATCAGCAACAATTCTAGGAATTTTCCAAACATTCAAATGATTTTTGGAAAAAGAGTTTTATCTGGCCATTTGATTTAATTTCTCAGGGCTTTTATTTTCCCCATTTTTTAATTTTCTTTTAAATTTTTCACATGATGCAAAGGGCACTCAAACCCTAGCACTTATCCTAGTTGGGGTTCTGACAACTCGCCCCCACTCAAAAGAATCTCGTCCCGAGATTCAAAAGTCGTCGGGAGGAAGGTGGGGTACTCGGCACGAAGACGGTCTTCTCTTTCCCAGATTGCTTCTTTCTCGGAGTGATGTGACCATTGCACTTTCAGGAGCTTGATCTTCTGACGACGAGTGACACGCTCAGTTGAATCAAGAATACGAACAGGGTAATCTCGATAAGAAAGGTCACCTTGGAGATCAAGCGTTTCATGGTCGACTTCGCGGATGGGGTCCTTGAAGCAACGCCTGAGTTGTGACACATGGAATACATCATGTACTCGGTAAAGGTGAGGGGTTAGTTCAAGTTGGTAGGCAACTTCTCCACGTTTAGCAAGAATGCGGAAAGGTCCGATGTAACGTGGGGCCAACTTGCCTTTGATACCGAATCTTTGGGTTCCCTTCAGAGGAGTAACCCGAAGGTAAGCCTTCTTATCAACGCTATAGCTCTCTTCCCTATGATGACGATCATAGTAGCTCTTTTGACGAGATTGAGCGGCTTTCAAACGATCATGAACAATGCGAACTTGCTCTTCTGCTTCCTTGATCATATCCGGTCCAAAGAGTTGTCTTTCATCGGTTTCTGACCAGTTAAGGGGTGTTCGACATCGTCGTCCATAGAGGAGTTCAAAAGGTGCCATGTTCAGACTAGATTGAAATCTATCGTTATAAGCAAATTCGGCGAATGGAAGAGACTTCTCCCAATTCTTTCCGAAAGAGATAACACAAGCTCTAAGCATGTCTTCAAGAATTTGGTTAACCCTTTTGACTTGACCGCTAGACTGAGGATGGAAAGCCGTACTAAAGGATAGATGAGTTCCCATAGCATTCTGAAAGCTTCCCCAGAATCTAGAGGTGAAAAGGCTGCCACGATCAGAATTGATCACCAAAGGAACACCGTGAAGAGACACTATTCTAGAGATATACAAGTCCGCGAACTGACTAGCAGTTATAGACTCGCGAACGGGAAGGAAGTGAGCAACTTCGGAAAGCCTATCTATGACTACGAAGATGGCATCATTGCCTTTCTGGGTTTTTGGAAAGCCGGTGATGAAGTCCATACCGACTTTGTCCCATTTCCACTCGGGAATAGGCAAAGGTTGAAGTGTGCCACCAGGTCTTTGGTGTTCTGCCTTAATGCGACGACAGACATCACATTCAGCAACAAATCGAGCAATGTCTCTCTTCATCCTGGTCCACCAAAATCTCTGGCGTAGATCTCGGTACATTTTTGTGCAACCGGGATGAATTGAGAGGGGTGTGTCATGGGCTTCTTTGAGGATGAGTTGCCTGAGATCCCTATTCTTAGGTACTACCAAACGATTTTCAAAGAATACCGTTCCTTTACTATCTGTGGAGAAACATTTAGCAACTCCGCTAGCAATGTTCTCCTTGATCCGGCGTACACCTCGTGCACGTCTTTGGGCAACTATGATTTGATCCTCAAGGGTTGGTTTCGCCACCAAGTTGAAAAGAGATCCATGAGAAACAATCTCGAGATTGAGCTTTCGAAATTCCTCATGAAGAAGTGGTTGATACTATTGTAACATGAGGCTGTTACAATACGACTTACGACTTAGTGCATCAACCATGACGTTGGCCTTGCCTGGGGTGTAAGAAATTCCTAAGTCATAATCTTTTATCAACTCAATCCAGCGTCTTTGCCTGAGATTAAGATCTGGCTGGGTGAAAATATATTTGAGGCTTTGGTGGTCGGAATAGATCTCACAACGATTACCAAGGAGGTAATGTCGCCAAGTCTTCAGGGCATGAACTACGGTAGCGAGTTCAAGATGATGGGTAGGATAGTTCTCTTCATGTGGACGCAACTGGCGTGAAGCATAAGCTACCACATGTCTATCTTGCATAAGTACGCATCCTAACCCTTGCCGTGAAGCATCACAATAGATCTCGAAATCCTTTTTGGTGTCTGGAGGTGCAAGTACGGGTGCAGAAGTCAATCTTCTTTTTAGCTCTTGAAAGCTTTCCTTGCACTTGGGGGTCCATTGGAATTTATTATCTTTCTTGAGGAGTTCAGTAAGAGGCTTTGCAACTTTAGAAAAGTTCTCGACGAAGCGACGGCAATAGCTGGCTAGGCCAAGAAAGCTCCTAACTTGCTTAACCGATTCAGGTGGAGTCCAGTCAAGGACGGCCTGAACTCTCTCGGGATTGACTGCAACACCTTTCGTAGAAATCACGTGGCCTAAGTAGGTCACTTCTGGTAGCCAAATTCACACTTGGAGAACTTGGCATAAAGGCGATGCTCTCTAAGTTTCATCAATACCAACCTAAGATGTTCTGCGTGCTCTTCTTCGTTCTTCGAGTAGATGAGAATGTCATCAAGATAAACTACAACAAATTTATATAGGTACTCCATGAAGATCGAATTCATCAAGCGCGAGAATGTGGCAGGGGCATTGGTTAAACCAAAAGACATGACGGTGTACTCATAAAGACCATAACGAGTAGTGAAAGCCGTTTTTGGAATGTCCTCGTTTCGGATTTGGATTTGATGATAGCCTAATCTCAAATCCATCTTGGAGAAGACAGAGGATCCTGCAAGTTGATCATAAAGATCATTGATCCTGGGCAATGGGTACTTGTTCTTTATCGTCGCTAGATTTAGCCGGCGATAGTCTACGGACATCCTTTCTGTTCCATCTTTCTTCGTTACGAACAGAACGGGGCAACCCCATGGCGATGAGCTAGGGCGGATGAAGCCTTTTGCCAATGATGCATCAAGTTGGGTTTTTAGCTCAGCTAACTCATGTGGGGCCATCCTATATGGGCGTCTGGAAATTGGGGCTGTGCCTAGTATAAGATCCACTATGAACTCTACACACCTGTCGGGTGGCATTCCAGGCAGCTCTTCAGGAAAGACAGCCGGGAAGTCACGAACCACCGGAATATCTTCAAGGTCTGGAAGGGGAAGCACATTCAAAGTATGCATCTGGATTCTAGAGCTGGGTGATGTGTAGTCAATGGTCTGGCCTGAAGGATGGGTGAGTTTAACTGATTTGGCTTTACAATCAAGGAAAGCATTCTGCCTTGATAACCAATCCATTCCTAGGATAACATCAATGTCCGAAGATTTGAGGGCTATAAGAGAAGCAAGGAATACTAAACCCTCAATTGCAATTTGATTGCCATGGCTTACTCTATTAGTTTGCCACTTTGAACCAGGAGTTTGAATGATCATTGGGGAAAACATTTCTTCAAAAGGGAATTCATGACGAAGTGCATAACTCTCCGACATGAATGAATGAGAAGCTCCTGGATCGAGAAGAACGGAGGCGGGGACATGATTGACTGGGAGTGCACCAAGAATAACGTCAGAAGCAGCAGTGGTTTCCTCAACTGAGATTTGGTTCAGACAACCATTACTTGTGACTGAAAGCTTTGCTGGGATGGTCTTGGTGGTGGATTTCTTTGGAGGCTTGGGTCGAGAATGACGTGGTGCCATCAAGACCTGAGGGCATTGACGAGAGTAATGGCCTGGAAGACCACACTTAAAGCATACCCTGTCTGAATTGCTGGGAGTGGGATTGCTTGGCTGCACACCATCATTCCGGGATGGAACAATGTGTTGAGGTGGATGGCGTATATTCGGTGGTGGCCTCTGGAGAAGGTTTTGAGGTATGGCTCTGGTTGGAATCCAAATTTGGCGTTTCTGAAGGGCCGAACTGGAAGAAGAAGCAAGCTCAAGAGCATGCTTGCGGGACTCTTCGAACACTTCATTTCCATGCTCAGCTCTGAAGGATCTGTTGACTAAATCCTCAAAGGTGGAAAATTCAAGGAGGTTGAGATCATGACGAAGGATGGGGCTAAGTCCCTTGCGGAACCTTGCCTGCTTTCTGGCATCGGTGGTGATCTCATCTTGGGCATAACGAGCAAGACGGTTGAACTCTCTCACATACTCATGCATGGACATCTCTCCTTGAGTCAGGTTGCAGAACTCTTCTTTCTTGCGCTCCATCAACTCATCTAGAAGGTGGTACCGTCGAAAGGCAACATAGAACTCCTGCCAAGTCACTACGTGACTCTCTGGCTGCATAGCAACATAGTTCTCCCACCATTGAAGAGCAGCACCTTCCAGGAAGTATACCGCGAAAACAACTCGATCATTGGGAGCAACATGTGCAGTATCAAGCTTACGCTCGATGGAATGGAGCCAATCATCAGCTTCAAGGGGCTGAGAAGAACATCGGAATACCGGTGGCTTGAGGAGGATGAAGTCCTGAATGCTCACAACCAGAGTACGATGACGTGAGGTATTCTGCTCGATGAGCTCCAGAAGGCGTGTTTGATCACGTTGATTCTTCTCAGCTTCCATCATGATTTCCGCCGCAGAAGGCGGTGGTAGAGGTTCATCATCATTTCGATTCCGAACACGGTCTCGATTCCGATGAACAGCACTACGAGTCCCACCTCACATCCCGTGTGATAAAAATCAACAATCAGAACAGGTTGAATGATGGATTCAAGGATAACAAGACATGATGAAGGCGGAAAAGATTGTAATGCGAAGGCAAAGATTCATAGAAACACGAGATAAATCAGGCAGCATAACGGCTACACCGGGATGGAAAACAAGACAACCTCGAGGAGATTGGACAGAACTTCCTCAAGGAACTCAAAACACAGAGACTCTGGACGACGACAATAATCCTACGGCTAAAAGGAAGCACTCAGCGAGATGTTCTAGTAAGACATATATGAGCCTAGTCCTATCATCCCGTAGAAAAGATAAGGGTGACCCAGAACTCAGATCGATGAGGGTAAGGAGAAAAAGAAGTCTTACGTTGTTCCCTTATACCCAGAGTAACTATATAACTATAGAATGCTAGACTCGACTTCGACCAAGGGTTAAATAATCCTACAGACAGTCCTGCTCTGATACCAAGTCTGTCGGGACCCGGGGTTAGCGTATGTAATTCCAGTCATGATACAATCACATGGAGAGCCGAGAACCGTACCCACTTGTCTAAGCAGACAAGGCCAAGCACAGAACGTTCTCGGTAAGCATCGAACGTGAGGGGCATCCCATTCAGGCTGGATGATCAACTGAGATGGGTCCTCAACGTCCGCTCACAAGTCTAAATGCTTATGGGTGGTGAATCCCATATTCATAGACAAGTCGCCTCAACCATGTTGTCGATTGGATCCTAACTCTTACATAGACTTACTCCATCCCGATCACTTAGTCGGGGTCTAGGGCGGGCTCGATCATACAACAAAGTGTGCACATGACAGAGTCACGAGCAATCGCATCGCGATGCCCCAAGCTGCGCACATCTAAGGGCCACTTGGTGTATAAAAGACCGCTAGCCAGATCACAACTAAGGTCTCTAAAACCCATACTAAGACATGCATGTTATAAACATACACGCAACACACATGCCCAGTATGAACAGCAGGTATCATCACATAACTCTACAAAGTACTCTTTATTGATATACACATAGAGCATACAAAGATCACATGTCTGTGATCAACATTACATCATACAATGGAAGAAAATTAGGTCTGAGTACAGACAAGTTTAACAATTGGCTTAGAGAAGCCTTGTGAACAAACATGCCCTTCCACGAGGGACCAGACTGCTGTCTGGGACTATGCTAACTTAGTCAACGTCGAGCTTCAGGTCGGTGAATCCATCGGGGTCCGGGTTCTCATCTAAAACATAGAATAAGAAAACGTGAGTACAAAGTCGTACTCAGCAAGACTTACATCAGATCTATACTACTCATGCTCAAGTATCAAGGTAAAGGAGGTGGGGTTTCATCATGCAGAAGTTCCAGCTTTGACTTGGCTAATCCTGAATTACGAGTACCAGACTTGAGATCAGAAGCGTACACGAGTCCACTACATCTCCAACCAATACACCACTATGGTTACTTCCTCGACTTCCCCACGAGAAGCACACCATAGCACTCACGCTTATCTTGCGAGTTTTATAAGTATCCATTCAAGTTGTCTAATAATCAAGTACAGGTTCCAAGTAGTCCTTAACCGCGGACGCGGCTATTCGAATAGTTTTTTTAACCTTGCAAGGGTGTGAGCTACACACACATGACCATCGGTTACCGCCAGGTCTCGCCACCGTTCAAGAGGTGACAGCGAGGATGTTCACCACGACACTTCGCTCATAACCGGTCTATTCTAGGAGTCGACTATTTGAGTTTTCCTCCGCTCGAGAGCCCGGCCGGATCAACGAAACGGACTCAAACAATGTAAGTGACCGAGACGCCACCTCTGCAGATGGTTTTCCTGCCACACAGGTGCACCCACATATCTATATGATGCAACCATTTCCTTCGTTCTTTTTCTATGCACATGTCAAATGGAAAGCCCGAACTAATGTGACTCCTGGACGTCGACACGGATCAAGGTACTAGGCCGAGAGGGGTCAGTGAGCCCAATGTGTGGTTGTACTCTTTGTCTTGGATTACCATACAAGCACTCGGTGCTTAAGGCGGTGTTCAACGAGACAACCCACTGTGTACTCCTACACAGCCTCTCATCGTTCACCTTGTATTAGGGTGGATTCACCGACACAGTTTCACTTTCATCAACACCATGTTCACTATCATCCCGACTCACATCAAAAGCAACCTCACTGTAACACTAAGCATGGAATAAGCTGTAACAGTTGCAGGGGCCACATGATATCAAACAACTCCTATGTCAGCTAGGATTGTGGTTTGCTTACTACTGTGACAAGATGATAGGTCATCCAAAGGATATGGGTTCAACTATGCGGTAGAATCGATACAAGATGATCTCCTAAACATGCTTAAGAGAGACTGAGAGGGAATTGGGATTTTATAGACATGATCAATGGGGTTTGCTTGCCTTGCTGACGATACAAGGGTCTTAACGGTGGTCTTCTTCTTCGGGGGTGATCACCGTCTCGGAGGCACTGTTATCGGCACAATCATCAACAAGAGGGTGGCAACATTGTAATAGAATGCACAAGCACATGATTATGTTGTCCATGATGTGAATGGTGCTGGTTTGTGGCACATTTGAATTAAATGAAGTGTATTATATTTGAAATGCAAATTCAAACTCCACATATGAATTTCAATTTAACCAAATTGTATTTGAAAATGTTTGATCATTTGAAACCATGTGAACATATGTGTGATATGCTTCTGAAGTTCAAGTGATCATGTTTGCATTGTAATGCTTAAAATTTGAATTGCATTTGAATTAAATTTGAATTAATTCCAATTAAGCCAAATAGCAAAAGCTACTGGTCCCATTTTAAAATAAACTCAAACATGGTTGAAAGTTCCATATTTGGATAGAGAATTTTATGCTGATCATTTTTCATATATTATTTGCCCAATTTGGAGTTCATATGAATTTTCTACGAATTTCTAACGTTTTACCTATTTTCTGTAATTTCTGGATTTCTTTAAATCTTTTCTAATTTTCTGGAATTTGATTTATTGCGTCAGGGTGGCGTCATCATGACGTCAGGGAGGCTCTGACCTGTGGGTCCACCCTGTAAGCCTCACAGTGTTAATCCCCTCTCTGTTAATTAAAACAGAGGGGTTAGGGGGGGGGGTTGGGCCCACTTGTCATGGACTCGGGGGGAGATTAGCAAGGTGATTAAAGCCCTAATGGCGTGGGCTGCCGGCGGCTCAACGCCGGCGTCACTGGACGCGGTGGCGCCTCGCCAGAGTGGCGATTCCGGCCACTGGAGAGCTCGCTGAGGCCACCAGAGGGACGCCCGAGGTCAACCGCGTCACCCAGTGCCCACGGGGAGGCTCGGGGGTGGCCGCAGCCTCGCCGGCGTCAACATGGCGCGGCGGCCGTGGCATTGCTGCGACGAGGATGGCGAAAACGTGCGCGGGAGAGGGGGATTTTGGGTGCAGCATAACCAGAGAGCGTTGTCGGAAACTTTGGGCACATCCACGTGACCAATTGGTCACCGGAGTGTTGCCGACGACGACTCGCATGGCGGCGCCGTACTGCTCTCATGGCAGCCATGGCTAGACGAAGAGAGGGAATGCTCGGAGAGGGGCAAAACCATCAGGGCCTCACCGTGGAGACGAAGGCGTTGAAGTCCGAGGCGGGGAGGCACCATGGACGACGAATTCCAGCGAGAAGCTCCACGGCGGACGGAGCAAAACGGAGACGACGACGTCGCTTGCAAGGCACCCGGGCTCGATTGGGCGTGCAGGATGAAGAAGACGGCGATGCTGGGGCTTCTGGACAAGTCGGGGCGGATCCTCGTCGCCGTTGGCCATGGGCACGCAGTGGCGGCACTCCGGCGTGGCTTCGGGGTTCGCGGGATTTGGCGAGGAAGAAGGAACGGGCGACCACGGGGAGAGGGGGAATGGAGAGAGGTCTCCAGAGGGGGCTTCCAGGCGGCTAGGTGACGCCGAGGCAAAGCTGCTGCGTGGCCGGCGACGAGCGCATGCTCGCCACGCAGTGGCGTGCTCGGCTGGCCTGGAGGAAGACGACCCTGCCCCTGGTGGGCTGGGCCGGCTTCTGGCCAGGCTGCGCCAGGTAAGTGGGTGGGGTGGGCTCTCTTCTTATTCCATTTTCTTTCTGTTTTGTTTTTCTGTTATTTGTTTTGCTGTGCTAAAACAATTAGCTAGGCATTTTATAAAATCATGAAAACTGTTATGTGGGCTTATAACATAAATAGCTAGCCACTCATAAGTTTTTGTGACTCTTGAAAATAAAACAATTTAAATTTTAATTCAAATTGGAGTTTAATTTAATTTCCAATGCACCTTTTGAATTTTTGAATATTCCATGGGCATGGGAAAATCCCCAAACCACTTTTGCAATGATCAGCAACAATTCTAGGAATTTTCCAAACATTCAAATGATTTTTGGAAAAAGAGTTTTATCTGGCCATTTGATTTAATTTCTCAGGGCTTTTCTTTTCCCCATTTTTGAATTTTCTTTTAAATTTTTTACATGATGCAAAGAGCACTCACACCCTAGCACTTACCCTAGTTGGGGTTCTGACAATATGTTGCCAAATCTGATGTTTGTCGTCGCATTGAGGCAGCACACCAAAGACCTGCTGGTACACTTCAACCTTTTCCTATTTCCGAGTGGAAATGGGACAAAGTCGGTATGGACTTCATCACCGGCTTTCCAAAAACCCAGAAAGGAAACGATGCCATCTTCGGTGTCATAGATAGGCTTTCCAAAGTTGCTCACTTCCTTCCTGTTCGCGAGTCTATAACTGCTAGTCAGTTGGCGGACTTGTACGTCTCTAGAATTGTGTCTCTTCACGGTGTTCCTTTGGTAATCAATTCTGATCGTGCTAGCCTTTTCACCTCTAGATTCTGGGGAAGCTTCCAGACTGCTATGGGAACTCATCTCTCCTTTAGTACAGCTTTCCATCCCCAATATAGCGGTCAAGTTGAGAGGGTTAAACAAATCCTGGAAGACATGCTCAGAGCTTGTGTTATCTCATTCAGAAAGAATTGGGAGAAATCTCTTCCATTCGCCGAATTTTCTTATAACAATAGTTTCCAATCTAGTCTGAACATGGCTCCTTTTGAAATCCTCAATGGACGAAGATGTCGAACACCCCTAAATTGGTCAGAAACCGGTGAAAGACAATTCTTTGGACTGGATATGATCAAGGAAGCAGAAGAGCAAGTTCGCATTGTTCGTGATCGATTGAAAGCCACCCAGTCTCGTAAAAAAAGCTACTATGATCGTCATCATAGGCAAGAAAGCTACAATCTGGATGAGAAAGCTTACCTTCGGGTTACTCCTCTGAAGGGAACCCAAAGATTCGGTATCAAAGGCAAGTTGGCCCCACGTTACATCGGACCTTTCCGCATTCTCGCTAAACATGGAGAAGTTGCCTACCAACTTGAACTACCCCCGCACCTTTCCAGAATACATGACGTGTTCCATGTGTTACAACTCAGGCGTTGCTTCAAGGACCCCATCCGCGAAGTAGACCATGAAACGCTTGATCTCCAAGATGACCTTTCTTATCGAGAATACCCTGTTCATATTCTTTATTCAGCAGAGCGTGTCACTCGTCGTCAGAAGATCAAGTTCCTCAAAGTGCAATGGTCACATCACTCTCAGAAATAAGCAACATGGGAAAGAGAAGACCGCCTCCGTGCCGAGTACCCCACTTTCCTCCCGGCGACTTCTGAATCTCGGGACGAGATTCTGTTGAGTAAGGGTGAGTTGTCAGAACCCCAACTAGGGTAAGTGCTAGGGTTTGAGTTCCCCTTTGCATCATGTGAAAAATTCAAAAAGAAATTCAAAAATGGGGAAAAGAAAATTCCTAAAGAATTTAAATAAATGGCTAGATAAAAATCTTTTTCCAAAAATCATTTGAATGTTTGGAAAACTCCTAGAATTGTTGCTGATCATTGCAAAAGTGGTTTGGATTCATTCCCAAGCTCATGGAATTTTCTAAAAATCAAAATGTGCCTTGGAAATTAAATATGACCCCTATTTGAATTGAAATTCAACCAACACTTGAGGATCAAATCATAGTTGCCCAAAGGCGTGCACGAGGTGTTCGCCGGATCAAGGAGAACATTGCTAGCGGAGTTGCTAAATGTTTCTCCACAGATAGTAAAGGAACGGTATTCTTTGAAAATCGTTTGGTAGTACCTAAGAATAAGGATCTAAGGCAACTCATCCTCAAAGAAGCCCATGACACACAACTCTCGATTCATCCCGGTAGCACAAAAATGTACCGAGATCTACGCCAGAGATTTTGGTGGACTAGGATGAAGAGAGACATTGCTCGATATGTTGCCGAATGTGATGTTTGTCGTCGCATTAAGGCAGAACACCAAAGACCTGCTGGTACACTTCAACCTTTGCCTATTCCCGAGTGGAAATGGGACAAAGTCGGTATGGACTTCATCACCGGCTTTCCAAAAACCCAGAAAGGAAACGATGCCATCTTCGTTGTCATATATAGGCTTTCCAAAGTTGCTCACTTCCTTCCTATTCGCGAGTCTATAACTACAAGTCAGTTAGAGGACTTGTACGTGTCTAGAATTGTGTCTCTTCACGGTGTTCCTTTGGTTATCAATTCTGATCGTGGTAGCCTTTTCACCTCTAGATTCTGGGGAAGCTTCCAGACTGCTATGGGAACTCATCTCTCCTTTAGTACAGCTTTCCATCCCCAATTTAGCGGTCAAGTTGAGAGGGTTAAACAAATCCTGGAAGACATGCTCAGAGCTTGTGTTATCTCATTCAGAAAGAATTGGGAGAAATCTCTTCCATTCGCCGAATTTTCTTATAACAATAGTTTCCAATCTAGTCTGAACATGGCTCCTTTTGAACTCCTCAATGGACGAAGATGTCGAACACCCCTAAACTGGTCAGAAACCGGTGAAAGACAATTCTTTGGACTGGATATGATCAAGGAAGAAGAAGAGCAAGTTCGCATTGTTCGTGATCGATTGAAAGCCGCCCAGTCTCGTCAAAAAAGCTACTATGATCGTCATCATAGGCAAGAAAGCTACAATCTGGATGAGAAAGCTTACCTTCGGGTTACTCCTCTGAAGGGAACCCAAAGATTCGGTATCAAAGGCAAGTTGGCCCCACGTTACATCGGACCATTCCGCATTCTCGCTAAACATGGAGAAGTTGCCTACCAACTTGAACTACCCCCGCACCTTTCCCGAATACATGACGTGTTCCATGTGTTACAACTCAGGCGTTGCTTCAAGGACCCCATCCGCGAAGTAGACCATGAAACGCTTGATCTCCAAGATGACCTTTCTTATCGAGAATACCCTGTTCGTATTCTTGATTCAGCAGAGCGTGTCACTCGTCATCAGAAGATCAAGTTCCTCAAAGTGCAATGGTCACATCACTCTCAGAAAGAAGCAACATGGGAAAGAGAAGACCGCCTCCGTGCCGAGTACCCCACCTTCCTCCCGATGACTTTTGAATCTCGGGACGAGATTTTGTTGAGTGGGGGTGAGTTTTCAGAACCCCAACTAGGGTATGTGCTAGGGTTTGAGTTCCCCTTTGCATCATGTGAAAAATTCAAAAAGAAATTCAAAATTGGGGACAAGAAAAGACCTGAAGAATTTAAATAAATGGCTAGATAAAACTCTTTTTCCGAAAATCATTTCAATGTTTGCAAAACTCCTAGAATTCTTGCTGATCATTGCAAAAGTGGTTTGGGTTCATTCCCAAGATCATGGATTTTTCTAAAAATCAAAATGTTCCTTGGAAATTAAATATAAACCCTATTTAAATTGAAGTTCAAATGTTTTGAATTTAAAAAATGCTCAAATTCTACAAGTGACTTGCTACTGGTCACCTAGGATTTATAAAAATGTTTGGGAATTTTATTAAATTGCCTTGCTATTTATTTCTAAGGCAAAACAAAATAACAGAAAAAGAAAAGAAGAAGAAGAAAAAGAACAAAGGAGACCCCTGTGCTTCTGGCCCATGTGGCCCAGCCTGGCCAGCAAGCCGGCCGAGCCCACTAGGGACAGGGTCCTCTTCTACCCCGCGCCAGGCAGGCTGGGAGCTGCATGGCGGCCATGCCACGGCAGCCGGCCACCTCCCGCTTCCCCCTGGCCCTATCCCCTCCGCGTGGACGCCTGGAAGGCCCCCAAAGTATTTCCCCCTCTCTCTGTCCTCTCGCTCGCGCCACTCATCGCCATTTCTGTGCACCACTGAACCCTAGCGGAGCGCCGACGACGATTCCACGCGGCGACCAAGTCACTCTCGCCATCGCATGTTGTCTAGGAGGTTCCCCGGCGACGATTTCTTCGAGCCGCAGCTCCAATTGAAGCCGAGGACGCCGACAACGACGACTACTTCGAGTTTTTCACCACTGGCCGCCGCAGACTTCCCCGACAAATTTGTCGCCTGCGCTGCACCACTGGTTCCCCCGAGCCTTCTTTCATGTTCAGGGTGAGCTACACCGTCGAACGCCCCTCCCTTGCTCTCTCTCATGGCCGGGTTCGGGATTCCGGCGAGGTCAGTCCAGGTCCTCCGCTACAAGCCTCCCCGAGACCCCCCACTGGCACCACTCGATGCGGGAGAGCACGAGGCACACGCCCGTGCCTTCCCCACGCGCTCTCGTGGCTGGAGAGGCCCTGACCAGTGAGAGTCGCCGCGGTTTGAGGTCGCTGCCGGCTGGATTCCGGCGAGGCCCACACGTTAGAGAGATTAGGGGCTTAATCCCCCCCTAATCACTCACTGACAAGTGGGGCCAGCCCCCCTAAACCTCTGTTTAATTTAAATTTAAACATAATTTAACAGTGGGCCACTGATAGGGTGGACCCACCTATCAGCCCCCTGCTGATTTCATGCTGATGCAATAAATGGATTAAAAAGAAAATCAGAAAATCCAGAAAATAGCTGAAACTTTAGAAGATCATAGAAAATTCATATGAAGTCCAAATTTAACTTTTAATATATGAAAAATGATCAGCAGAAAATTCTCTATCCAAATAATCAACTTTCAACCATGTTTGAGTTGATCTTAAATTGGGACCAGTAGCTTTTGCTATTTGGTTTAATTGGAATTTAATCAAATTAAATTCAAATGCTACTCCAACTTCAACCAATGCAATGCAATCATGATCACTTGAACATCAAAGGCATATCATACACATTTCAAAATAGTTTACAATGATCAAACACTAGAAAATACAAATGGGCTAATTTGATATGGAGTTTGAATTTGCATTTCAAATGCAATACACTTCATTTAAATCAAACGTACCAAAAACCAGCACCCTTCACATCATGGAACAACTTTAACATGTGCTTGAGCATTGTACTTTATTTGTGCCCCCCTTTGTTGATGTTTGTGCCGGTAACAGTGCCTCCGAGACGGTGATCACCCCCGAAGAAGAAGACCACTGTTAAGACCCGTGTATCGTCAGCAAGGAAAGCAAACCCCATTGATCATGTCTATAAAATCCTACTTCCCTCTCAGTCTCGCTTATGCATGTTTAGGAGATCACCGAGACACGTTCTTTCGCATAGTTGAACCCGTTCCGATGCATGACCTATCATTCTGTCACCGTATTAAGCAAACCACAATCCTAGCAGATATAGGAGTTGAATGATGAGCATGTGGCCCCTACAACTTTTACTGCTTATTGCTGCTTAGTGGTACAATGAGGTTACTTTGAATGTGAGTCGGGATGGATGATCACAGTGATGCTGATAATAACGTGTTGGTGAATCCACCCTAATACAAGGTGAACGATGAGAGGCTGTGTAGGAGTACACAGTGGGTTGTCTCTTTGAACACCGCCTTAAGTACCGAGTTCTTGTATGGTAATCCAAGACAAAGAGTACAACCACACATTGGGCTCACTTACCCCTCTCGGCCTAGTACCTTGATCCGTGTTGACGTCCAGGAGTCACATTAGTTCGGGCTTTCCATCTGGCATGTGCATAGAAAAAGAATTAAGGAATGGTTGCATCATATAGATATGTGGGTGTACCTGTGAGGCAGGAAAACCATCTGCCAGAGGTGGCGTCTCGGTCACTTGCATTGTTTGAGTCCGTTTCATTGATCCGGCCGGACTCTCGAGCGGAGGCAACTCAGATAGTCGACTCCAGGAATAGACCGGTTGTGAGCGAAGTGTCGTGGTGAACATCCTCGCTGTCACCTCTTGAACGGTGGCGAGCAAAAGGCGGTAACTAATGGTCATGTGTGTGTAGTTTACACCCTTGCAAGGTTAACAAAACTATTCGAATAGCCGCATCCGCGGTCATGGACTACTTGGAACCTGTACCTGATTATTAGACAACTTGAATGGATACTTATAAAACTCGCAAGATAAGCGTGAGTGCTATGGCGTGCCTGCTCGTGGGGAAGTCGAGGAAGTATCCATAGTGGTGTATTGGTTGGAGACATGGTAGTGGACTCGTGTACGCTTCTTACCTCAAGTCTGGTACTCGTAGTACAGGACTAGCCAAGTCAAAGCTGGCACTTCTGCATGTTGAACCCCACCTACCTTTACCTTGAAATTTGAGCATGAGTAGTGTAGTTCTGATGTAAGTCTTTCCGAGTACGACTTTGTACTCATGTTTGTTTATTCTATGTTTTAGATGAGAACCCAGACCCCGATGGAGTCAGCTTCCTGAAGCTCGACGTTGACTAAGCTAGTATACTTCCAGGAAGCAGTCTGGTCCCTTGTGGAAGGGCATGTATGTTTACAAGGCTTCTCTAAGCCATTTGTTAAACTTGTCTGTACTCAGACCTAATTTGTTTCTGTTGTAGGATGTAATGTTGATCACAAACATGTGATCTTTGTATGCTCTATGTGTAAGTCAATAAAGATACACGTTGTAGAGTTATGTGATGATACCAGCTGTTCATACTAGGCATGTGTGCTGCGTGTATGTTTATAACATGCATGTCTTAGTATGGGTTTTTGAGACCTTATTTGTGATCTAGCTGGCGGTCTTTTATACACCAAGTTCCCCTTAGATGTGTGTAGCTTGGGGCATCGCGATGCGATTGCTCGTGAATCTGTCACGTGCACACTTTGTTGTATGATCGAGCCCACCCTAGACCCCGACTAAGTGATCGGGCTGGAGTAAGTCTATGTAAGAGTTAGGATTCAATCGATAACATGGTTGAGGCGACTTGTCTATGAGTAAGGGATTCACCACCCATAAGCATTTAGACTTGTGAGCGAACGATGAGGACCCATCTCAGATGATCATCCAGCCTGGATGGGATGCCCCTCACGTTCGATGCTTTCCGAGAGTGTTCTGTGCTTGGCCTTGTCTTCTTAGACAAGTGGGTACGTCTCTCGGCTCTCCATGTGATTGCATCGTGACTGGAATTACATACGCATATTCTGAGTCCCGACAATGGTTGTTTGGGTTTATTTGAGAGGCACGAATATGAAGTGGTAGGATCAAGCAATCGTTCTATGATACACCTAGGCGCGAGTGAGATGAAAGTTATAAGCATGATATATGCTACCCCTTACCTGATGAGAAGACGAAATCAAAGGTGAAGTCGATCGCAAGCTCGCATCTTCTCCGAGAGTTACCCGCGAGTGAGACGAAGCAATCACGATCAAGCATCAACAAGGAGACAACACGAGACAACGCACCACAGTATCGCATCTATTGTCGATAGCGGTTACTAACAGGTTAAGTGAATTACTGGTCACACAGGATGATACCGCACATTTAGAATGGTTCAAGTTGTTTAGCTACACAACATGAGCAAAGGTTGTCAACATGGCATCTCACTCAATCGTGGCATATCACACAATCATGGCATTAGGTGAATCATAAAGTAAACTACCTATGCTAGTCAATTTAAGTGGGGCAAAATTCTAATCATGGCGTATCACTAAGCACCCCACGACATTCTAATCTGCCCTAAAAAATATTTTATTATCTTTACTAGCAAGCAAGAGAAGCATAATTACAATCTACATGCAATTCTAGTCAAGTTATATATAAGAAACATTTTAAACGGAGCAACGGTTAAAAAGTTATGGTAAATAACAATTTACAGTCGCAAGGTTCTAATTAGCAGTAAAACATCATGTAAACAAGGTCAAGCATGGCAAAGGAGTACAATTTATTAATCTACACAAAATTCTAAGCAAGTTTCATGTTTAATGTGTCGCGATCCGAGCTACAGTTCAAAAGATACGGGCATCGTAATAAAAATAACACAATCTGCAAAAATAATAAAAACCTAGCAGAAAAAACTAAACGGGCCGAAACAGAGGCAAACAGGCCCAACAGAAAAAAAGAAATTAAAAAGAAAAGGAAAAACAAAGGCGCCTCACCTAATGGGCCTCGGCCCATGAGACGTGGGCGCTGGATAACGGGCGCTCGCCCAGGTGCGTGGGGAAGCAGCCGGCCGGGAGGCGGAGTGGGCTGTGGGGGAGGCTGGCCCACGCGGGCACGAGGCCGGACCAGCAGGGCAGCGGCGGTTGAATCGGGGATCCTCCCGATCCCGTGCACCAGGTCACCGGCGGCGGATGCCGCGGTGCTCCGGCGAGGGGCACAGGTGTTCCAGGCGGCGTGGAAAAGCGGGGACGAGCGGATCGGGACGGAGGTCGCCGGATCTTGGGCTGGCGAGGTCATCGGCGTCCAGGGTGCGGCGCGGCGAGTTCCAAGCCGTGGTGAGCTTCGGCTTGGCCATGGCGGCCGGCGGCGGGCGCTCCTCACGGGCTCCTGAGAGAGAGGCAGAAGGCGAGATGAAGGGGAGGAGGAGAGGAGCAAGAAGGAGAGCGCACGCCCTGCAGGGGGAGGCGCGGCTCGCCGGCCAGCTAGCCAGCGACGGTGACGTGGGGCGGGGAGGACCCACTCGGGAGGAGGCGCTCGGGCACAACGGGAGAGGAGCTCCTCCACGGTTGGGGTGACGTGGACGGCCGTGCGCCGTCGGATCCGCCGATCCGACGGTCCAGATCGAGGGGGCTAGGGTTTGCTGCAAAATGGGCTAAATTGCGAAAATTGGTGTTATTTTTCGAGATCTGGGGGCTGGTGATTGCCTATTTGGCTTAGGGGGGACTCTAAGTGGTGGGGTGGTCTATTTTTAGCCCACGTGGCTGGCAGTTTGCAAAACATCTCCGATTTTTCTCTCTCGCGCGCGGGGTTTACGTTACTGACCGCCGGGGGTCCGCAAGACCTCCGATTCGGGTAAAACTTCGACTGCGCGATCAGTGCATCGAGTCGGCAGCGTTCACCTCGCGCTGGAACCGTTTCGAGGAAACTTTCTGGCGCGCTATAAAAATAACCCGTTTAATTATTAAACAGGGTTTTTCGTTCCGTTGGCTATGGCTGGTCCTGTGCGGGTTTTCACGACGGTGATCGGGTGAAACCTGGTGTCGCAAGGTCGAGTGTTAGGGTGGCAAGGGTCGGTCTTCGTCCGGTACGAGATAAGAGGGGGGAAAATAATCGTCGATCGTTAAATCGGGGATGCAAACACCACAAACAAATCAAACAATCAAACAATTCACACCGAAAAAAAAATTAATTTTTGTGAAATCTGGGTTGTTACAATACAACACCGCAAACAAGGGATCTCGTCCCGAGAAACTGGACGAGCCGGGGGAGAGGGGGGAGAGAAAAGAGAGTCGAAAATTATTCAACACCACCAACAAGGGACTCTGCTCCATGTCGACATCGAACTTCGGTCGAGATAAATTTTCCGCAGGGAGATGGCAACGTCGGAAAATCAACGAAAGATCAAGAGGAAGAATGACAGTTCAAAGCATCGATCAAGAGATGCATTCTCACTCAAATCGTGAGGATACTGGCAAGAGGAATGAATTCAATGGACTACCAAGATGTTTACCCAGGGTCGGATAGACTAAAGGTACTACAGGATTTCCCAACCTGAGATCGGAATCGAGACAGTACACTGCAAGCAAGGCATTGTAAGTATTCCTAAACTCCACACTCATCGAGATCCTAAAGTTTGAAGGGGGGTAAGGCGAGAATAAATCACTTACGACATTTTTCTTGACAAGATAAAGGGTAAGAAGTAAAAAGATTCCTACTCTCCGATAACTAACTTAGTAACAACAAAATAGTTTTTGTCTAGAATCGACTTCGGATAGAGAGGGGATCCTATGGTCGGTAAGGCTCTGATACCAAGTTGTAAGGCCCGATATGCGGTACTGTTCTAGATCTAGATGTTTCCATCCAGATCCGGGGATGAAGCACAGATCGGTCCCACCGCGACCTATGACAATGCCATATGCCCCGGGTTTCCAACATGATATCACAACATTACAGCTATAAGAATACAACATCTCATACAATCAGCATACAACTGCCTTAAATACATTACAGCAGTGGAAGATACATGTTTGAGTACAGACTACAATCAATTGCCTAGTGGCAAAGAGAAAAACATTGATCCCCATAACCACACGGGTCCAGGCTCTCCGCCGGGATCCGTCTAACTAGTCGTCGTCGAGTCTTCATGAAGGTGTCCAGAAGAAGAGTCGTCGAGCTCCACTGAAGTCCAACATCGTTTGCATATCGTGCGTAAACGAGAAAAGAAAGAGGTGAGCTATATCAAAGTCTTGTAACTAACTTCTCATGGGTAAGATCGGGGTAGAGTTGAGGTTGCAGATGCACTAGCAATATATGAGTGGCTAACGGTCTATTTTATAATAAGATGAGAACCAAGCATTCGATGAGGAATCGCCTCCAACAAGTCTTTCTATCAACTACTTACGCAAGAATAACACCTATCCTATCCTTGTCCTCCTCTTCGCATCCCGACGAAGAAGAAGCAGTCAAGGCACACACACATTGATCAAGTTATTAAGATTGTCTCAGTTGTTGTTGTCTATGAACAAGGAGTATGTCTCAAGTCGTCCATAACCGTGGACACGGCTTCTCGAAGAGATTTAACCCTGCAGGGGTGTACCAACTGCCCATTACAAGGCTCCGCACGCACGCCCATCTCTCTTAGTTTCTACCCATCACAGGCAGCCATTTAATTATTTAGTCCCGAGAGATCAGAAATGGCAAGTCCCTCTAGCTAACAACGAACAAATTCGGGTGGCCCCCGGTGAGTAGACATCCAACTCAAAAGCCGGCCGCGCTCTCGAATTGGCCTCTACCGTCTGGACGAGGTCGGTTTGTTAGCCAAACCATGTGGGAACCCCCCTAGCTCCCTGGGGTGGACCAACAAGATAAACCATGTCTCCGCTGGCCCAAGTTATTTTAAAGGATATCTGTTAGGAGCGACCCGACAGACAAAGATGCATGGTTTTCAAATGGTAAATCAGCTTGGGCCACCACTAGAAATGTTTGAAGCTAGGTAGGTAATAAAAGGGGACCCCATAAAATCCCACACGTTGTTAGGCACGCTCGTCAAGAGACACAATACCTGGAACTCGGGTCCTAGGTGACTCGAATGGAACAAAGCATCGAGGCGGGATAGCCTAGACCTTCCATCCTTCGTCGAATATAGTCAACATTATAATAATCACATCATCCACAATAAATATAATAGTGTGACAGCCCAATCCAAGGAATAACAGGAGGTAACATTTGATAACATCCTAGCATGCATACTAAGCAGTGGCTGAGCAGCGAGCAATAGTAACATAATTGAACAAGGTTTGCTCGGATGTGGAGGACATGGCTGTTTGGGTTTATTTAAGAGGCACGAATATGAAGTGGTAGGATCAAGCAATCGTTCTATCCTTCACCCAGGCGCGATTGTGCTGAATGTTATAAGCATGATATATGATCCCCCTTACCTAATGAGAAGACGAAAACGAAGGTGAAGTCGATCGCAAGCTCGCATCGTCTCCGAGAGGTACCCGCGGAAGCACGCAAGAAGGAAACACTAGAAAAGGCAATCGACGAGAAAGCATCTATTACTATGAAGCAATCACGATCAAGCATCAACAAGGAGACAACATGAGACAACAAACCACAATATCTCATCTATCGTCGAGAGCGGTTACTAACAGGTTAAGTGAATTACTGGTCACACAGGACGATACCGCACATTTATAATGGTTGAAGTTGTTTAGCTACAAAACATGAGCAAAGGTTGTCAACATGGCATCTCACTCAAGCATGGAAAATCACACAATCATGGAATTAGGTCAAGCATAAAGCAAACTATCTATGCTAGTCAATTTAAGTGGGGCAAAATTCTAAACATGGCATATCACTAAGCACCCCACGGCAATTAATAGTTTTATTACTGTTTTGCCCTAAACAATATTTTATTATCTTTATTAGCAAGCAAGAGAAGCATAATCACAATCTACATGCAATTGTAGTCAAGTTACATATAAGAAACATTTTAAACAGAGCAACGGTTAAAAAGTTATGGCAGATTACAATTTACAGTGGCAAGGTTGTAATTCGTAGTAAAACATCATATAAACAAGGTCAAACATGGAAAAGGAGAACAATTAATTAATCTACACAAAATTCTAAGCAAGTTTCATGTTTAATGCGTCGCGATCCGAGCTACCGTTAAAAAGATACGGGCATCGTAATAAAAATATCACAATCTGCAAAAATAATAAAAACCTAGCAGAAAAAAACTAAATGGGCCGAAACAGAGGCAATCATGCCCAACAGAAAAATAAATTAAAAATAAAAGGAAAAAAGGGCGACTCACCTAATGGGCCTCGGCCCAGAAGACGTGGGCGCTGGATAACGGTCGCTCGCCCAGGTGAGAGGGGAAGCAGCCGGCCGGGAGGCGAAGTGGGCCGTGGGGGAGGCCGGCCCACGCGGGCACGAGTCCGGCCCAGCAGGGCAGCGGCGGCTGAATCGGGGATCCTCCCGATCCCGTGCACCAGGTCACCGGCGGCGGCTGCCGCGGTGCTCCGGCGAGGGGCATAGGTGCTCCGCCGAGGGAATAAGCAGGCGTGGAGAGGCGGGGACGAGTGGATCGGGACGGAGGTCGCCGGATCCGGGTCTGGGGAGGTCATCGGCATCCAGGGTGCGGCGCGGAGAGCTCCAAGCCGTGGTGAGTTTCGGCTGGCCACGGCAGTCGGCGGCGAGCGCTCCTCACGGGCTCCTGAGAGAGAGGCAGAAGGCGAGATGAGGGGGAGGAGGAGAGGAGCAAGAAGGAGAGGACACGACCTGCAGGAGGAGGCGCGACTCGCGGGCGAGCTAGCCAGCGATGGCGACGTGCGGCAGGGAGGATCCGCTCGGGAGGAGGCGCTCGGGCACAGAGGGAGAGGAGCTCCTCTAGGGTTGGGGTGACGTGGACAACCCTGGGCCATTGGATCCGCTGATCTGACGGTCCAAATCGAGGGGGGCTAGGGTTTGCTGCAAAATAGGCTAAATTGCGAAAATTGGGGTTATTTTTCCAGATCTGGGGGCTGCCTATTTGGGTTAGGAGGAACCCTAAGTGGTGGGGTGGTCTACTTATAGCCAAGGTGGCTGGCAGTTTGCCAAAACATCTCCGGTTTTTCTCTCGCGTGCGCAGGGTTTACGTTACTGACCGCCGGGGGTCCGCAGGACCTCCGATTGGGGTAAAACTTCGACCTGCGCGATCAGCGCACCGAGTAGGCGGCGTTCACCTCGCGCTGGAACCGTTTCGAGAACACTTTCCGGTGCGCTATGAAAATAACCCGTTTACTTACTAAACGGGGTTTTTCTTTCCGTTGGCTGCAGCTGGTCTTGTGCGAGTTTTCGCGACGGTGATCGGGTGAAACCCGGTGTCGCAAGGTCGAGTGTCAGGCTGGCAAGGGTCGGTATCCGTCCGGTACAAGATAAGAGGGGGGGGGAAATAATCACCGATCGATAAATCGGGGATGCAAACACGCAAACAAATCAGACAATCAAACAATTCACACCAAAAACAAAATTTTTTATTTTTGTGAAATATGGGCTGTTACAGAACGCCTAGGGGGAGAGGGCGAGTCCAAACTTGAGCCCCCGAATGCCAATGTAAAACGTTGCGTAAGCACGAGAACGGATCGGGGGAGAGGGTGAGTCCGCTCTCGAGTCCCCGACTACCAATGTATAAACGACGCGTAAGCGAAAGAATGCCTTGGGGGAGAGGGTGAGTCCTCCCTCGAGAACCCTGAGTTCCATGGCATGTAATTGGGGCAATACATGTTTTATTGCTTCGGTCTTTTACATGAGTTGACTGTGGGCAGTACTGCTGAAATTGAGAAAGCGGTGGGACAAAAGTAATCCCAGGCAATCTATGGGTAGAAGAGGCGTAGTTTTCCACGTTCCACTTACTACCAGGAAACAACTTATAGATAGAAATGAATTATGTGGCCCACCAAAAAGTGAGTGGTCCACAGAAATATTTTTGTGGGGTATTGATCAAGGTGCACCAGAAAAATATTGACATTTCTGTGGCGCATTGAGGCTTGATGCACCACTAAAGTCCTTATTTCTATGGCGCATGTATGAAGGCGCGCCACTGAAATTGGGGGGGGGGGAACCACGTTTATATGGATGCCACTTTCTGTGGCGCATGGGCCCTGGTGCGCCACAAAATGTCATGTTTCTATGGCACACGCGGCCACATGCGCCACAGAAACCTAACATTCGGTGGCGCACCAGGGGCCATGCGCCACAGAAAGTGGCATCCAAATCTACTATTTAAAGGACCATCCTCTCCACCACCACCACCCCAAGTTCATTAATTGCTCCTCCCTAGGTCATGCTCCTCCTCCGGCCCACCCCATTTTCCTCATCTTATCCTTCAATTTCAGTTGTTTAACCTATTTGGGTTGATATATTTGTAAGGGGAAGCCTCTCCAACGTGTTTTTACCTCCTCCATATCTCTGTTTCTTTACTATCCTATCCAAACACCACTCTCTCTCACCGCGTTTCGTCTCAGATCGAATCTACTCGGTGACTAGTTGGAGGACATGTGCATGCGCATAGGTAATGTTTTGTGTGGTCGGCGGTGTGCTGTGTGTATATGATGTTTTGTACATAGGTGAATCTTGTGTGTGGTGATGAAAGAATATATGTTTGCATGGGAAGAAGCTTTTTGTTGTCACTTTCATCAGCGTGGTGCATGGATGTTTGCCGAAATGTTGATTCATTTCCGTTTCGGAAATTTTTTGCACTACCCATATGTCCTATTTGTAGGAAAATTTATGCCGAATTTTTTCGGCGACCATGTGCATGCACATAGTGTGGTTCTAATTAAAACACTCTATTTTGTTGTGCCGAGTAGGTAACCATGGTCATCAAGATGAGCGGAGGTCGAGTGGGTAGATACAAGGAAGAGGCGAAAGCCGACATGATTCTGAACAACCGGACCCAGATAAGATGTCCATGCCAAAAATGCAAACTCCGGGCCTGGATCGACCCTGATTCCAGACTATTGGAGGAGCACCTGCTCAGGCGCGGTTTCGTGCGTGAACAAAGAGATGCCGGCGGACATCATAATCATGAAGAAGGAGATGCCAGCGGACATCATCATCATGAAGAAGGAGATGACATCGGACATCATCATCAGGAAGAAGGAGATACCGACAGACATCATCATCATGAAGAAGGAGATGCCGGCGGACAAATGCATCATGAAGAAGGACATGCCGACGGACATATTTATCATGAAGAAGGAGATTCCCACAGACATGATCATCATGAAGAAGGATATTCTATTTCTTAGACCCTAAGGAAGCAAAGCTCATGCGATGGCATGTGGAAAGGGTGAGGCCTGTGGATGATCCGGAGAAGGGCAAGATCCTGACACACCCAGATCTAGATGTTTCCATCCAGATCCGGGGACGAAGCACATATCGGTCCAACCGCGACATATGACACTATCATATGCCCCGGATTTCCAACATGATATCACAACATTACAGCTACAAGAATATAACATCTCATACAATCGGCATACAACTGCCTTAAATACATTACATCAGCGGAAGAAAGATGTATGAGTACAAACTACAATGAAATGCCTAATGGAAAAGGTAAAACAAACCATTCCCGTAACCACACGGGTCCAGGCTCTCCGTCGGGATCCATATAACTAGTCGTCGGGCTCCTCTGAAGTCCAAGATTGTTTACATAACGTGCGTAAAAGAAAAAGAAGGATTGAGCTATATCAATAAGTCTTGTAACTAACTTCTCACGGTAAGATGGGGGTAGTGGTGAGGTTGCAGCCGCACTAGCAATATATGAGTGGCTAACGTTCTATTTAAAGTGAGATGAGAATCCAATCATTATATGAGAAATCGCCTCCAACAAGCCTTGCTATCCATCTACTTACGCAAACATAACACCTATCCTATCCTTGTCCTCCCCTTTATCTCCTGATGAAGAAGAAGCAGTCAAGGCTCACACACGTTGATCTATGAACAACGAGTAGGTCTATGAACAAGGAGTAGGTCTCAAGTCGTCCATAACCGTGGACACGGCTTCTCGAAAAGATTTAACCCAGCAGGGGTGTACCAACTTCCCATTACAACGCTGCGCACACACACACCCATCTCTCTCAGTTGCTACCCATCATAGGTAACCATTTTATGATTTAGTTCCGAGAGATTCGAAACGACAGGTCGCTCTAACTAACAACGCACAAATCCGGGTGGCCCCCGGTGAGTCGACATCCACTTCAAAATCCGGTCGTGCTCTCGAACTGGTCTCTACCATCTGTCGCAGGTTTGGATTGCTGGATCACCCATCCCGGGGCCGGGTCCTCAACCGTACAGGTTGGACCAATAGGATATACCATCCAAATGGTCCAGATTGTTTAAAATCCACTGGCTGCAGACCAGTTACGCACATGGTTTTCAAATGGTAAATCAGCTTGGGCCACCACTAGAAATGTTTGGAGCTAGGTAGGTAAGAAGAGGAAATCCCATAGAATCCCGCACGCGGCACGCACATCAAGAGACACAATACCCGGAGCTCGGATCCTAGGTGGCTCGAATGGAACAAAGCAACAAGGTGGGATAGCCTAGACCTTCCATCCTTCGTCGAGTAACAGGGTAACTTAAATAGTGTGATATCCCAATCCAAGGAGGAACAGGGTAACAAAAAAAGCATCCTAGCATGCATACTAAAAAGTGGTTAAGCAAGAAAGGTACATGGTTGTCACAACCCTCTTTTAAGTATGTTCTAGGGTTAGATTGATCCTTTGCATCATGTGAAAAATTCAAAAGAAATTCAAAAATGGGGAAAGCAGAAAGCCCTCAGAAATTAAATTAAATGGCCAGATAAAAATCTTTTTCCAAAAATCATTTGAACATTTGGAAAATTCCTATAAATGATGGTGATCATTTCAAAAGTGGTTTGTGTTCATTCCCATGCACCTGGAATTTTCTAAAATTCAAAATGTGTCGTGGAAATTAAATTTGACCCCTATTTGAATTGAAATTCAAATTAACTGTATTTCAAAAGTGCCCACATTCTAAAAGTGACTTGCTTCTGGTCACCTAGGATTTATAAAAATAATTGGGGCATTTATAAAAATGTCTAGCTATTTAATTAGCTAAGAATAACAAATGTCAGAAAAGATTAAAATAAAAACAAAAGAGGAGAGAGTTACCGGTGCCTAGGGCAAGGCCCACCTTTCTTCTGGCCTGGCCCAGCCCACCCGAGCTCCCTGTCGTCTTCTTCCCCTCCCCACGAAGCAGCTCCGTGGAGAGCATGCCCGTGGCCGTGGCCACCTCCTGCTAGCCACGTAGCTTCTCCCTCTCCTTTCTCCTCTCGTCGTGGACGACCAGGAGAAGAGCTCCAACCCCTTGCCCCTCTCTCTGTCCTCTCTCTCGCGCCGCTCGTCGCTATTTTTGTGCACCACCAAACCCTAGCGGAGCGCCGACGACGATTCCACGCGGCCACCAATCCCCTCTCGCCGCCACATGTTTTCTAGGAGGTTCCCCGGTGACGATTGCTTCGAGCCGCAGCTCCAATTGAAGCTGAGGACGCCGACAACGACGACTACTTCGAGTTCTTCACAACCGGCCGCCGCAGACTTCCCCGACAAATTCGTCGCCTCCGCTGCACCACTGGTTCCCCCGAGCCTTCCTTTGTTTTCAGGGTGAGCTACACCATCGGACTCCCCTCCCTTGCTCTGGCTCATGGCCGGGTTCGGGATTCCGGCGAGGTCAGTCCACGGCGGCCGCTCACCACCGTCGCCGACGTGGCTACAAGCCTCCCCGAGACCCCCCACTGGCACCACTCGATGCGGGAGAGCACGAGGCACACGCCCGTGCCTTCCCCACGCACTCTCGTGCCCGGAGAGGCCCTGACCAGTGAGAGCCACCGCGGTTTGAGGTCGCCGCCGGCTGGATTCCGGCGAGGCCCACACGTCAGAGAGATTAGGGGCTTAATCCCCCCTAATCACTCACTGACAGGTGTGGCCAGCCCCCAAAATTAAATCAAAGTTTAAATAAACAGAGCTTTTAAACACTGTGTCTATGACAGTGCTGGCCCACATGTCAGCCCCCCTGATGACGCCAGCATTGCATCAGCATGATGCAATAAATGGAGTAAAAACATTAAAGAAATTAGTATAAACTTCTAAAATTCATAGAAAATTCATATTAACTCCAAATTGGACAAATAATATATGAAAAATGATCAGCAGAAAATAATCTATCCAAATATCCAACTTTCAGCTATGTTTGAGTTGATTTTAAAATGGGACCAGTAGCTTTTGCTATTTGGTTTAAATGGAATTAATTAAAATTTAATTCAAATGCTTTTCCACTTTGAACCAATACAATGTAAACTTGGTCACTTGTACATCAGAGACATATTACACACATGATCACATGGTTTTCAAAGAACAAACAATAGCAATTGCAATTTGGTTAAATTGAAATTCATATGTGGAGTTTGAATTTGAATTTCAAATGAAATACACTTCATTTAAATCAAATGTACCACAAACCAGCACCATTCACATCATGGACAACATTATCAGGTGATTGTGCATTTAAATTCAATGTCCCCCCCCCCTCTTGTTGATGATTGTGCCAGTAACAGTGCCTCCGAGACGGTGATCACCCCCTAAGAAGAAGAAGTTCGGTAAACCCCGTGTATCGTCAGCAAGGCAAGCATACCCCATTGATCATGTCTTTAAAATCCAACTTCCCTCTCAGTCTCTCTTATGCATGTTTAGGAGATCACCGAGACACGTTCTTTCGCATAGTTGAACCCATTCCGATGCATGACCTATCATTTTGTCACTGTATTAAGCAAACCACAATCCTAGCAGATATAGGAGTTGAATGATGAGCATGTGGCCCCTGCAACTGTTACTACTTATTTCTTCTTAGTGATACAATGAGGTTAATTTGATTGTGAGTCGGGATGGATATTCATAATGGTGCTAATGATAACGTGTTGGTGAATCCACCCTAAACAAAGGTGCACGATGAGAGGCTATGTAGGAGTACAAAGTGGGTTGTCTCGTTGAACACTGCCCTAGGCCCCCGAGTTCCTGTTTTTTTGATCCTAGACAAAGAATATGACCACATGTAGGGTTTATGGGAGCCCCGTTTTTCCTCTTTACGTACCCGATCCGGTCCAGGAGTCACAATAGATTCGGGCTTTCCATTTGGCATGTGCATAGAAAAAAAATGAAGAGAAGGTTGCATCATATAGATATGTGGGTGGACCTGTGAAGCAGTGAAACTATCTGGCAGAGGTGGCTTCTCGGTGCCTTGCATTATCTGAGTCCGTTTCATGGAACCGGCCGGACTCTCGAGCGGTGCCAAACTCAGGTAGTCGACTCCTGGATTAGGGAAGGTGATGTGAGGATAGTGCCTTGGTTTCATCCACATTCGACACCCGCTTGAAGGGTGACGAGAACGAGGCGATAAGTGATGACATGAGTGTGAAGATGTACACCCCTGCAGGGTTAATAAACTATTCGAATATCCGTGTCTGCGGTTATGGACTACTTGCAGACCTCTACTTGATCATAGACAACTTGAATGGATACTTATAAAACTCGCAAGATAAGCGTGAGTGCTATGGCATGCTTCTTCGTGGGGAAGTCGAGGAAGTATCCATAGTGGTGTATTGGTTGGAGACTTGGTAGTGGACGCGTGTACGCTTCTTACCTCAAGTCTGGTAATCGCAGTTCAGGACTAACCATGTCAAAGCTGGCACTTCTTCATGTTGAACCCCACCTCCTTTACCTTGATACTTGAGCATGACTAGTTTAGTTCTGATGTAAGTCTTGCTGAGTACGACTTTGTCCTCACGTTTTCTTATTCTATGTTTTAGATGAGAACCCGGACCCCGATGGAGTCACCTTCGTGAGGCTCGATGTTGACCTTGGTAGTATAATTCCAGACAGCAGTCTGGTCCCTCGTGGAAGGGCATGTTTGTTGAACAAGGCTTCTCTAAGCCATTTGTTAAACTTGTATGTACTCAGACCTAATTTGCTTCCATTGTATGATGTAATGTTGATCACAGACATGTGATATTTGTATGCTCTATGTGTAAGTCAATAAAGAAGTACATTGTAGAGTTATGTGATGATACCTGCTGTTCATACTAGACATGTGTGCTGCGTGTATGATTATAACATGCATGTCTTAGTATGGGTTTCCGAGACCTTAGTTGTGATCTAGCTGGAGGTCTTTTATACACCAAGTGGCCCTTCGATGTGCGCAGCTTGGGGCATCGCGATGCGATTTTGCTCGTGACTCTGTCACGTGCACACTTTGTTGTATGATCGAGCCCGCCCTAGACCCCGACTAAGTGATCGGGCTGGAGTCTGTTTATGTAAGGGTTATGATTCATTCGATAACATGGTTGAGGCGACTTGTCTATTAGTATGGTATTTCACCACCCATAATCATTTAGCCTTGTGAGCGGGCGATGAGGACCCATCTCAGTTGATCATCGGACCTTGATGGGATGCCCCTCACGTATGATGCTTTCCAACAGTGTTCTGTTCTTGGCCTTGTCTGCTTAGACAAGTGGGTACGACTCTCGGCTCTCCATGTGATTGAGTTGTGACTGGAATTACATACGCATATTATGGGTCCCGACAATGGCCAAACAAAGGTTTGCTGGGATGTGGAGGACATGGATGTTTGGGTTTATTTGAGAGGCATAAATATGAGTTGGTAGGATCAAGCAATCGTTCTATCCTATACCTAGGCACAAGTGAGCTGAAACTTATAAGCATGATATATGCTCCCCCTTACCTGATGAGAAGATGAAGCCGAAGGTGTAGTCGATAGCAAACTCGCAACGTCTTCGAGAGTACCCGCAGAAGCACACAACAAGGAAACACTGGAAAGCTAATCGACCAGCAAGCATATATTACTACAAAGCAATCACGAGCAAGCAACAACAAGAAGGCAACACGAGGCAACGCACTTCGATATCGCATCTACCGTCGAGAGCGGTTACTAGCAGGTTAAGTGAAGTATCGGTTACACACGACGATACCGCACCTTTACGATGGTCGTAGTTGTTTAGCTACATCACATGAGAAAATGTTGTTAACACGGCATCTCACACAAACATGGCATATAACACAATCATGGAAAGAGGTGGAGCATAAAGTAAGCTACCTATGCTAGTCATTTTTAAGTCAGGAAACACCCTATGCATGGCATTACACGAAGTGCCCCACGACGATTAAAGCATTTGGTACTGTTCTGACATAAACCATATTTTAGGTTCGTTAACAACAACAAACAATAGCACAAACACAAAGTACATGAAATTCTAGTCAAGTTACACATAAAGAACACCCCAAACGGAGTTACGGTTAAAAAGATACAAACATCACAAGTTATGAGCACAATCTGCCAACATCAGATAACACACATGAGAGCAATGAACCAACATGCTACAGCAGGTATGCACATTGAGAGCTCAGGAACTACATGAACAGTAATAATATCATGATATATCAATAAATGGCATGAATGTATACATGACAAGGATAAATTCATTACATTGGATCTAAAGCATATGAAGCATGGATCACTAACTATAAGGCAGTCAAGTAGGGACTTTATAGAAACATCAGCACAGATTATCAGGTACACCACTTTGGAGCAAGATATGAAATAGATACAGCAGCTCAACATGGGAAAAGAGTGCATCTAATTGAAGTACACATGATACTTAACAAGTACAAGAAAGAATCATTGGCATAGGAATCATGGATGTGACGCAAAATCAACCTAACTTTGCTAAAAATAACAGTGAGCATTAGTAATATTTTGGAGCACACTTCAACATAGATTTGCACCACCAAAATGACCTCAAATGGATTAACTCACTAAAGGAAAACGTTAGAGCAAAACAAGATGCACACTTTTCATTTTGGGCGCAAAGTCATTCGGACTATGGTTCTTCCGCAAATTACATCACAAAACAGGACATAAATATTAACAGAAAATGACTTAGAAGAATTCAATAGAGGAAAAAAAAGGAAGGGGCCTCACTTTGGGCCGACCCATCTGGCCGAGGTGGGCGCTTTATAGCGCCCTTTATCCCTAGGAGAGAAGCACGGAGTGCCGGTGCTGGCTTCGTGGTCCAGGGCACGCTGGGCCCACGTCGGCGGAGGGGCTGGTGGCCTGCTCGCCCGATCCCGACTGGATCGCGATGGCGGCGGTTGCTGGGTCGTCGGCCGACGAGGGACTCTGAGTCTTGGGAGGCCGGTGGCATGCATTACGGGCGGCGGAGGAGGCGTGGATGCAGTTGGTGTCGCCGGATCCGGCCAGAGTGTGCTCGGGGGCGGAGTGCTGCAGGGCGGCGGCGTGAGCTCGGACGGGGCGGCGTTCAAGGTGGCCGACGTCGACCTGCGAGGGGAGGGAGGGGGTGAGAGGATAGAGGAGGAGCATTCGGGTGGGCGGCGGCCTCACCTGGGGAGGTGGCGTGCGGCGTCTCGCCGGCGGCCGGAGTCAACGCGCGGCGGCGCTCGGGCGAGTGGGAGCTCGGGTGGCGCGACGGCGAGCCTCGGGCTACTGCGGCCCAGATCGGGTCCAGTGGCCGGCCGGCGGCGCTCTGCAGGCCCTGCGGTACCCAGATCCGGTGGGAGGCTGGCTACGGGTGACGTGGCAGCTCGGGATCCCTCTGATCTGCGATCTAACGGCTATGTGCTGCCTAGGGGCTAGGGTTTCTGGATCTGGGGGTCAAAATGCGCAGATCTGCTGCAAAAAATGGACTAAGGGAAACCCTAGAAGGGCTAGGAGAGAGTGGTGGTCTATTTATAGGGTTGGTTGGCTGGCAGGTTTACGCAAACGCCCTCGGTTTCTCTCTCTCGCGTGTGGTGTTTATATTTCTGACCGACGGGAGTCCATATGACCTCCGATTCTGGTAAAAATTTGAACCACACGATCCACGCGTCGAGCAGGTCACTTCTACCTCGCTTTTATACCATTACGAAAACATTTGGCGGTAACCAATAAAATAATTCATCTAATTAATAAATGGGGTTTTTCATTCCGATGGCGATGGCTGGTCCTGTGCCGGGAGTTGCGACGGTGCTCGGGTGGAACCCGTTGTCGCAAAAGGTCGTGTACCATGGTGGAAAGGTTCGGTCACACATGTCGGTACGAGAAAAGGGGAAAATTTATTCACCAATTAATAAATTTGCGAAACAAATACCGCTAAAAATTCTAACAAGCAACAAAATAAAGCAACAACCAAATTTTTTAATTTGGGTGAAAATTTCGGGCTGTTACATAAAGATCTTCCATCCTTTTTCCAAGAACATGGAGCCATTGCTAGAGAAACTTATGGTCGCCCAGATAGGTCGTTGAGGGCAACCATTCGACCAAAGCCACAACCCGGGGGGCTTGGAGTCTTCCATAACTTGAGCAAAGGAGGTGGGAAGATGAACCCATTGGCGGGGTTTTGAGCAGAGATTTATGAGGAACTCATGGCTAAACGCCCCCTCATGAACAACACCATGGGAGGAAGAAGAAGATAACCTCCGACGAGATCCACGTCTCTACGCACCACGTCCAACTCTACCTCCTCGACCTCGACCTTGACCGCAACCACGACCACGGGAAGTTGTATCGCCCTGATCGATAGGGTCCCACTCATTTTTGGCTATGGGATCACGGTTGCAAAGCTTTGGGGCCATGAGCGAGAAAGCTTGCAGAAGGAGAGAAAAAGAAGAAGAGGGGAGTGTGTGTGTTTTCATCACACCACCTATTTGGTTATATATAACTGATAATCCGAAGAGGAAACGCCAGTCAACATCATTATGATCATGCAGATTACCAATTTCACGCAGCATTACAGAAAAAGGCTCTTCGACTTTTACAATCGCATAAATGAGACATTCAATGCCGACGCCACATTTTCTGAAAACATTTAAGTAGGTACGATAGTTAAAAAAATAACAAATCTTTGAACAAGATCAACAAGAAGGCCGGGCTATGAAAAGAAGTTGGAATTTTTTGATGGAGTTGAAGCTATGAAGAGCCGGCACCAGCACTAAGAGAAGAATCCAGAAAGATCGTCATGAAGCTAGCATCACGTCAATCTTGGGGGATAATGTAGGGGGGATGGAACAAGACCATAACCCGGCATAACAAAGACTAAAGCCGACGTAACAAAGGAGCGCCCAGCAGAGGACCCGGTTTTGGGCTGGGTCACGCCACACGAGAAGCCCGAAGACTCTAGAAGGAATAGGACTTACCTTGGTAGATAAGGAAACCACTTGTAACTAGAATAGGACTCCAACTTGTGTAGAAGTCGGAATCATGTAACCCTAGGGACCCGACGCCTATATAATCCGCCACTGGGTTCCAAAAGGTAGTGATTCCGCACCCTTGTATTCGGGAAGTCGACACCCAATAATAGAAAAGCAGGTGTAAGTATTTACCGTACGAGGGGACGAAACCTGGGTAAAATCTCGCATCTCGTGATCTCACCGACTCTCTCATCACTTCCATCGCATAGAAAAGGCCTCACGCGAAGTCCTTCCATGAGGACATCTGCCATGACTTTCCCATGACACTGTTGTTGATGAATCATTTGATTCTGACTACAAGCTTATCAAAGAGGAGGAAGGAAAGGTTTCCGCTGAATTCATTGGTACTCCTACAAAGAATGTTTTCTATAAGAGACAGATTTGGGTTCGCAAATCACTCGTAGAAAAACTGCCCGCTAACCATTCTATGCAGTGAAAATCTACGGCACCACCGAAACACTACTATTCTCTCGACGATAGAAATGAACCTCTGGTACCTACATCAAATGTTCCCAGAAGGAATACTATCGAGTTGATAGAAATGTTTATCGTCATCAAATGATAAAATTTCTTTTACCTACTAGTACTCTAACCCCCGTTCGAGGAATTATGTTTATGGTGTACTTGATGGTTCCCCTCGTAGAAATACTTATACTCGTAATACTTCTGCTGCATCCACAAGTACATCTGCTCCTTCTAAGTCACCTGCTCGTTTGTGGGTGGTTAAGAAGAACTAATTTTTCTGCAGGCCTATTTCTCTGGTGGATACGAATAGGTCATGGACAGTGGTTGAACCAATCATATGACCGGAGACAAGGAGTTGTTTACCGAAGATAAAATTACTCAATCCTCTCAGAGATATATTACCTTCGGTGACAACAACAAAGGGAAATGGCGAGGGGAAGATAGAAGGCCCGCTGGTAAACTGCGATAAGCCCACGATTTGCCCAACCAGGCACCGACGTAGGAGTCTGCGACTTATATGGAAGGTGCAACTTGGTGTACAAGGCAAGATTAGAACTAGGAAACCTTCTCTGTAACCTAGTACGGACTCCCCGAGACCTAGCCTAATATATAAAGGCTGGGAGGGGAGACGTCCAGGACAACTCAATACACATCTAATCATCCTAGCCTTGCGAGAACTCGCCACAACCTCCATTGTAATCGCCCCCTCAAGCAATAATATCGAGCAGGAAGTGCTTCGCCTGTTAGCCGACGAGTATCGTCCAACCTGTGCCTATATCTATGACTAACCTAGGGTCCCTGACCATGGGATTTGCCGGGGTTGATCCCCGTCAATTGGCGCCGTCCGTGGGGACTACACAGGTTGGAATCACGATCTCGGCGGTCCCACACTCAACATATCAAAACTCGAGGACTAGAGCCAGATCCAGTCCACTCGAGAGATTCAAGTTCACCGCAAGCATCTCTATCGCCCCATAAGGATCATCCAGCCCGCAGCCGAACCAGGTCCAGCACCTCAACGGCTGTCAGAACCATCACCGACAGAAAAGAACTCGACGACCCAAAAGACAAGCACAAGGAGGCTACTCGAGAATACCACTCGAGAAGTCGCGGCGTGCGACCGAAGGCTTGCCCATCAGTCGACAACCCGCCCCCCCCCCCCCCCCCGGACTCCCACCACACGCCAAGGCAGCGACTCCGAGACCCAGACCGGAGATTACTATGACCCCGATCGAAGACCAGAAGAATTCACCAACTTCATCTGAAACCAATTGCTCAGTGACGGGATAGAACTTGACCCAAGAGTCCACAGCCGAGCGGAAGACCACTCGCAGACTTTCCAAGTCTCAAGCAGAAGAAGGCATGCCGGCTCCAGTAAACTCACAGCTAAAGAGTAACTAGAAGGACCCTGAGCTATCCACTGTTTTGAAGACAGTCGAGGACATCTCAGAGCAAGCCACACCCTGGGGGATTGTCGCCTATTCGCTGAACTCTCCAACAGCCTCAAGGAGGAGAAGCAGCGTGAAGCCGAACGCACTCGAATAAGCACGCAGTCACCTACACGAAGTGCAGAGGAGCAATACCCCGCGTCCCAGGTACGAATCTGCATGATCCAAGAAGGAAGACCATCGAAAGCAAAGCAAGATTCCTACACCCTGCAAGACGAAGCAGCCGAAGGCCTAAAGATAACCGAAACATACCAACTGAGCGGCGCCGAGACCAGCATCACCTTCTCGCAAAGCGACCATCCGCCCGCAGTCCCGATGCCTAGGCATGCACCCCTGGTCCTCGAAGCCAGATCGGAGGATACGACATGGACAGAATCTTCATGGACGGAGGCAGCTGTCTAAACATAATCTTCGCCAGTACTCTACGCAAGATGTTCATCCCACGATCAGTGTGGAAGTAGTCAGGAACCACAATATACGGCTTAGTCCCGGGCGAAGCCGCCACCTCCATCGGAGCAATACAGCTTGACTTGATCTTCGGCAGCAAGCGCAACTTCGCAATGCAGGCACTCGAATTCGAAGTGCTCGACTGGCAGTCGCAGTATCACGCCATACTTGGGCGACCAGCGTTCGCACAGTTCATGGCGGTCCCACACTACGCATATCACAAGCTCAAGATGCCAGGACCTGCAGGAATCATCACAGTAAAGGGAAGCTTCACGAAATCGGACCAGTGCGACCGCGACTTCTACAAAGTCTCCGACACATTCGGAGCCCAACAACAGCTCAAAGACATAGCCATGGTGACGGACAAAAGCATATTCCCACTAGGAAACAGAAGCGAGACAAAGGAATTTAGTCGCGACTTCAGCGTTGACAGCGACACGATCACACACCAAGTACACCCAACAGACCCAGAGAAGACAGTTCGCGTATATGCCCACCTTCCATAAGAGCAAGCAACCGCCCTCATATTCTTCCTTCGTGGAGAGTGGAAAATTTTCGCCTGGTGCCCAGCTGACATGCCAGGGATGCCACGAGAATTCACAGAACACGCGCTCCACATCAAGCCAAACACGAAGCCAGTAAAATAGGCGCTGCGACGGTTTTCAGAGCGAAAACGCAGAGCAATCGGAGAAGAAGTCAATCGACTACTCGACGCACAGTTCATCAAAGAGACAAAGAAAGCAACATGGATAGCAAACCCAGTCCTAGTCCCTAAAAAGGACACCGAGGTACTGAGGACGTTCGTCGACTCTGGGCCTATCAACAAGCATTGCCCAAAATACCACTTCCCCCTGCCAAGAATCGATGAAGTAATCGACTCCACAGCAGGATGCGACCTCCTATCTTTCCTCGACGCATACTCAGGATACAATCAGATCAGGATGAAGGAAGAAGATGAAGAGCACACCTCGTTCATCACCCCCTACGGAGTATTCTGTTACCAAACTATGCCCTTCGGACTAAAAAATGCTGGAGCCACATACCAGCGGATCATGCAAGCATGTCTGAGAGACCAGATCAGAAGGAATGTCCAGGTCTATGTAGACGACATTGTCATCAAAACCTACAGCGCAAACACACTACTCGATGACCTCCGCGAGACGTTCGCGGCCCTCGACAAGTACAGGATCAAGTTGAACACCAAAAAATGCGTGTTCGGCGTCCCAGCCAGAAAATTACTCGGGTACATGGTCTCTGCCCGAGGAATTGAAGCAAACCCTGAAAAGGTTCAAGAAATCGCCAAGATGCAAAGGCCAACCAACATCAAAGGAATACAGCAGCTCACAGGAAAGCTCGCAGCGCTTAGCCGCTTCATCAGCAGGTTAGGCGAAAGGACCTTACCGTTCTACAAACTACTACGAAAAGGAGAAAAATTTGAGTGGACCGAGGAAGCCAGCAACGCATTCGCAGACCTAAAAAAGACCCTCTCAACCTCACCAATCTTGGCGGTGCCTAAAGAGAGGGAAAACTTCTATCTCTACATAGAAGCACGCAGCAGCGTCGTGAGCACAGTGCTTGTCGTCGAGCGTACAGAAGAAGGAAAAATCCAGAGCATCCAAAGACCAATTTACTACCTGAGCACGCTACTCACGAAGCCACATCAGCGCTATCCACATTACCAGAAGCTCCTGCTCGCCATTATCCTGACCTCCAGGAAAGTATCGCACTACTTCGACGAACACTCCATCACAATCGTGAGCAGTGCACCACTCGCGGACATCCTTAACAATCCCGGCGCGACCGGTCGAGTCGCCGAGTGGAACATGGAGCTTAGCCCGCGAGACCTACAGTTCAAATATCCAACAGCAATCAAATCCCAAGTACTCCTAGACTTCCTGGTCGAGTGGGCAGAACCCAAACACCAGGGGCCCCAGACTTGTCAACTCATGGACAATCCAAAAGATAGCAAGGAGACGGAGCAGGCGTCGTCCTAGTCTTCCCCAAAGGAACGAAGCTCAAATACATCCTCCAGATCATCTTCAGCACTGCCTCCAACAATGAAGCAGAGTACGAGGTGCTAATTCACGGCATGCGCATGGCAAAAACTTGCGGTGCCACTCGCCTATCGATCTATGGCGACTCAAACCTCGTCGTCCAGCAGGCGATGAGAGATTGTAACGCAGTCGCAGACAACAAGGCAGCTTACCAGAAGCTCTACAACGCGGTAGAAGGAGGATTCGATGGCTGTGAACTCAACTACATCCCCAGAGCAAACAATATAGAAGCCGACGAACTTGCGAACATCGTATCGACTCAAGGAACAATACCACAAGTCGTTTTTCTCGAAAGCATCAATCAGAGATCAATAAAAGCAAAGCCAGCGGAGCCCAAAGCAGTCGCAGAAGAAGACGACACAAATGAGCCAGCACAGGTGGCCACAACGAGCGCAGCTAACGCTACAAACAGCCAAGCAATCAAAGTTGAAGCACCAGCAGCACTCGAAGACCCGGCCTGGGCAAGACCTTTTCTTCGATTCCTAATCAAAGGCACCCTACCACAAGACGTTGCAGAAGCCCGACGCATCAGTCGACGATCCAAAGCATTCATAGTAATCAACAGGAAGCTCTACAAGCGCAGCATCTCCCAGGTCCTACAAAAGTGCATAGACGAGGAAGAAGGCAAAGCCCTACTACTCGAGATCCACGAAGGCACCTGCGGACATCATGCCAGCAGTCGAGAAATTGTGGCAAAAGCCTTTCGAGCAGGATTGTATTGGCCAACCGCCATGAGAAATGCAGAGGATATCGTACGGCGTTGCATCGTCTGCTAAAAGTTCGCCAGCAGGCCTCACGCCCCAGCATCAGAACACAAAACCATACTGTTATCATGGCCATTCGCCACATGGGGACTAGACATGGTAGGCCCACTCAAGAAATCATCAAAAGGAGGAAGAACACACCTACTGGCCGCAGTCGACAAATTCACCAAATGGATCGGGGCAGTACCAATCACCAGCTCAACATCCCTCACGGCAGTCAACTTCATCAAATCAATCATATTCAGATTCGGAGTACCACACAACATAATCAAAGACAATGGTACCAACTTCACGGCAGCAGAGTTCCAAAACTTTTGCCAAGAGTTGGGCATCAAAATCAACTACGCATCAGTCGCACACCCGCAGTGTAATGGCCAAGTGGAAAAAGCGAACGGCTTAGTATGCGGAGGATTAAAGAAGCGACTCCTAGAACCACTCGAACAGGCCATACGAAACTGGATAGAGGAGCTCCCTGCAGTCTTATGGAGCCTACGAAGCACCCCAAACAGTTCAACCCAGTATACGCCTTTCTTCTTGGTATACGGGGAAGAAGCTGTGCTACCGCATGACCTAAAATTCAGAGCGCCCAGAATCTCAGGCTACGAAGAGGAAGAGGAAGAAGAAGCGCTGCAGAACGATAAGGACACAGCAGACGAAGCACGAGACACAGCCATCACAAGATCTGAAGGATACCAGGACAAGTTGCGCACATACCAACGCAGTCACTTGTGGATAAGATCGTTCAACAAAGGAGACCTTGTGCTACGCCTAATACTGGAGAAAGTGCACAAACTTGCCCCACAATGGGAAGGGCCATTCCTCATCTCGGAAGTCATAGGAGGAGGAGCATACAGATTGGCGAATCCAAAGACCAACGGGGACGTGGGAAATCCTTGGAACGTAGCGAACATACGCCTGTTCTACCCATAGTCCTCCAGGCATTATCAGAGACATCGGCAGCAGCACCGATTGGCAACACATGTAAAATTCGATGGAAAAAAATAATGTTTCCCAAAGCATCTTACTTAAAAGCACTCGGGGGCTCGATCCTAGAACTCCCCCCCGAGAGACGCTATCTTCGCAAACGCGACTCTTACTCAAAGAGCACTCGGGCGCTCGGGCCTAGAACCCTCCCCCCCCCCCCCCCCGAGAGACGCTATCTTCGCAAAACGCGACTCTTACTCATAAAGCACTCGGGGCTCGAGCTTAGATCTCCCCCCGAGAGACGCTATCTTCGCAAACGCGACTCTTACTTAAACGCACTCGGGGGCTCGAGCTTAGAACTCCCCCCGAGATACGCTATCTTCACAAACGCAACTATTACTTAAAACTCCCCTGAAAGAAGTTATCCTTGATAAAGACGCGATTTTCGCCAAAAGACAAAGCCCAGGCAAAAGAAAGTTGCAAACAGCGCACGATTCTTTAGTCGTCACCCGATCTCAAGCGATCGCCTAAAGACTCGGGGGCTACTCCCATCGGGAGCGCTGACGCGCACCCGATCTAGACTTGAAAAAAAATTCAAAGACAACTACAAACCAGTGAGACAAAAAACTCATAAAGCCTGTGCTTGATTCTGCAAATCAAACGCAGCCTCGGGGGCTACTCCCATCGGGAGTGCTGGCGCGCACCCGAGAAGACATTCTCATTACAAAGGAGTCGAAGACATTCTCATTACAAATGAGTCGAAGAAATTCTCATTACAAAGGATTCGAAGACATTTTCACTACAAAGGAGTCGAATACATTTCATTACAAAGAAGTCAAATACATTTCATTACAAAGAAGTCGAAACGACAGTTTGCCGCTACAGATGGACCTGTAGAATTACAAGCTGGGTTACATCCAACTCCTACATGTGTGCTCATGCTGAGATAATTGGCACTTTCGTGCCACAGCCCGGTGGGCATCATCACAGACAAAGTAGCAGCCCAGCAGAAGAAGAAGAAGCTCGTCGTCCTCCATATCTACAAGGTGCCTCACCTACTGCCGCTGCCGCTTGACGACTGGCTTGACCTCCAGTTCTTCCTTAGAACTAGAAGAGCAAACACCATCGCCCGAGGGATCAGCCAAAGACGAAGACACGGGAGAAGCTGGCGAACCATCACTTGAGCCACCGGAATCACATCTGCTCGTCTCCTCAATATATGGATCCAGACGGTTGCCGCCAGCATCAAACGCACGGATAATAACAGTATCTTCGCCGTCAATACGACATCAAAGGCTGTCTCCGCCGCGCAAATTCAGCTGACGAGAAAACTTCCTCCAGCCAGACCCAAGGAAGATCAAAGACAAGATATCAATTTCTAGCTCCACCCAAGAAAAAGAACGAGAACATCCATGCAGACGGATCCACAAGTCCTTCAATCCACGTTCAGAAGCAATGGAGGCGAACGAAACTAGAAGAGGAATCCGGGCAGCATTCCGGCCAAAAACACGCAAAAGAAAGTCATAACGCCAGAAATCCTCTTCCAGGGAGGAAGAAGAATGTACCAACGCGGTACATGACGCCCACCACGCGAAGAACGAGGGGTGCGGCCACCACGACCAAGGCGGCCACAGCCTCGCCCAGCAGCACCGCGGCCTCGCCTAGCTACACCACTACCACGCTTGGGCGCCATATGAAGAAGAAGAAACATAAGGGAAAGATGTGAAGAATAGATGCCAAAGTCGGGCAACCAAAATAAGTATTTATAGCGCAATCCAAGGGCAAACAAGGAAAAACACGCAGAAGCCCAGGCGGCGCCATCATTGCATCGAAGACCAAATGGGGCGGGCGTTACGAATTCCAAGATGAAGATGCCTTCGCATGGTCAGCATTATCTACAGGACGCGTCAAATCTCGCCTGTTTCCCATACAAGCCTCGGGAACCCAACAGGAAATAGGCAGTGCGACGTCCAAATCATCATCATGACGGTCCAGAAGACGTGACAGATCAAATAAATCAAGCATCATCATAGGTCATCAAACAACATGACAATGCATATCAGCACGGCATCCCAAAGGTAACGGATCAAGGTAAAAGCAGTTGGAACAAACCAAACGATTCCAAGAGCCAGCTATATGTTCAAATTTTCTAACTCTAAAAAATTCTTACTCCCATCGGGAGTACCTTTTCGAGCTCGGGTGCTCCCTCACCAAGAAGGCAAAGATGTGCTCGAGTGATCACTTGCACCAGCAGAAACAACATACTCTCAGAGTTCGGGTGCTCCCTCATCCCAAGAGAAGAAAAGCATTCGAGTGACCACTCGCCAAAAAAATTCAGCCATTCAGCAAACATGACTTACTCGCGCACTCGACGACATTCCGAGTGGATGCTATCTTATTTTCCTCGCCTGAAGTTCGCTACAAACTCTGCGAGTGACGACTAAAACAGCTCACTTGATTGTTTATTCCAAGTGGGTGCATTGCTAAATCAGGCTCCGTGCCTCAACAAAAAACAATTATGCCTGGGCTACGATACACTGTACCCAGATGCCATGCAAGCTTAGCGTGTAGGTAAGACCCCGCTGCGCAAAACGGCCGGGGCGGGACTTGCCGCAGAGCGATTTCACTCCCGACCTTTTCCATGCGCTCGCATGATAGAAAGAGCCGAGCGGACGCGCTCAGGATATGTTCTTAGACTGGCGGCATATGATCCTATAATACCTGCAGCGACATGACTTTCCTTGACACCAATGTTCCAAGTTCACTTCGAGGGGTGTGGGCTTGATTGGTCTACAGTGGTATTTTTCACTAGCACAATTCACCAAGGCTCGACCAGTCGACTCCTTGGGCCCTTTCAACTTAGCAATCCCTCGAAACAGATATTGCCATGGCTCAAAACTGCCAGAAACCCGTGGCGATGCCACGCTTACAAAATAATAAAACGCAGATGAATTCGAGTCCCTGCGCGAATCTTCGTGTCCCCCAGGCACTCGGGGGCTACTGACGAGGGGGTGACCCCCCGACCCCTGCACGTAAGGCTACCTGGTGCGTATGAAGACGGAAGGCCCGCTGGGAAGCTGTGACAAGCCCACGATTGGCCCAACCAGGCACCGACGTAGGAGTCTGCGACTAATATGGAAGGTGCAACTTGGCGTACAAGGAAAGACTAGAACTAGGAAACCTTCTCTGTAACCTAGTACGGACTCCCCGAGACCTAGCCTAATATACAAAGGCTGGGAGGGGAGACGTCCAGGACAACTCAATACACATCTACTCATCCTAGCCTTGCGAGAACTCGCCTCAACCTCCATTGTAATCGCCCCCTCAAGAAATAATATCGAGCAGGAATTGCTTCTCCTGTTAGCCGACGAGTAACGTCCAACCTGTGCCTATCTCTACGACTAACCCAGGGTCCCTGACCATGGGATTTGCCGGGGTTGATCCCCGTCAGGAAAGGTCTTGGACTGGGTAAGGTTGCTGACGAGGGGGTGACCCCATGACTCCTACAAATGAGGGTACTTTGTGCGTATCAAGCTAGAGGGCCCGTTGGAAGCCTCGATCGGCCCAGTCCTGGCCCACTCGAGGCACCTCCATAAGATTCCTCGACAATTATGGAAGCCATGACTAGGCACCCAAGACTGCAGTTAGATTAGGAAATCCTCTCCTTAAACCTAAACGGACTCCTTGCGACCCAGCCTAGTATATAAAGGCTGCGAGAGGGGACGTCTAGGGCATCGAATATTCAAGCAACACCTCTGGTCCCGAGCGAACTCGCCTCGACCTCCACTGTAATCACCTCCATCGTAATATAATCGAGCAGGAAGTACTTTCTCCTGTTATCCGGCGAGTATCGCCAACCTGCACATCTTCTCTACGATCGAACCCAGGGTTCCTAACCATGGGATTTGCCGAGGTCAATCCTCGTCAATTGGCGCTGTCCATGGGGAAGACGCAGGTTGGAATCACGAATTCGGCTGTCCCGTCATCAGCAAATCACAACTCGATGACTCGAAGAAGATCCAATCCACTCGAGGAACTCAGGTTCATCGCAAACCTCTCCATCGCGCCTCCAAGATCAATCTTTTGGCAACTACCAAAGTCACACCCAGCGAAGGAAAACTGGGCGGCTCAGAAGACGAGGACAAGCCGAAGCCATAGGTCCAGTCGCGGAGCCAGAGCAAGAAGTCCAAATTGAAGTCGCGTTTGAGGAACCGCCACCCAGCATAGAAGCTCCTACATCCACCCGAGCACCCGCCGCCACCCGAGAAACTGTCGCAACATGCGATGAAGGATCCGAAACTCAATCCGGCAAGTACTACGATCCCGATTGAAGACCGAACGAATTCAGCAAGATGATCCGCAACTATGCGATCAATGACGGGATCGAGCTTGATCCAAGATTCCACTCTCGGTCAAAAGATCAATCGCAAAAATTCGGCATCGCAAGAAGAAGAAGGCATGCCGTCTCCAGCAAACTCACAGCCCAAGAGCAGCTGGATGGACCTTGCACAATCCATTGTTTCAAAGATGATTGGGGACACATCAGACCAAGACACACCTTGAGGAGTTGTCGCTTGTTCACTGAACTCTCCGAAAAACTAAAGAAAGAGAAGCAACACAAAGCCAAACGGGCCTGAAAGACAGCGCAAACACCGGCGCCTGACTCAGAAGAGCAGTTCCCGCCATCCCACGGACGAGTCTGCATGATCGAAGAAGGACGACCATAAAAGGCAAAACATGAGGCACACACTCTGCAACCTCGAGCAGTTGAAGACCTATTTACAGAAGAAACCTACCACCTATATGGTTCAGAAACCAACATCACCGTTTCACAAGACGACCATCCGCCTGTAATACCGAGACCGGGGCACGCACCCTTGGTTCTCGAAGCTTAGATTGGCGGTTACGACATGGACAGAGTATTCATGGACGGGGGCAGCATCTTAAACATCATCTTCACCAGCACCTTGCGCAAGATGTCGATTCCATGATCAGTCTGGAAAAACTAAAACGTCACAATCTACGTCATAGTACCAGGGGACGCAGCCTCCTCCCCAGGATCAATAAATCTTGACGTCATTTTCGGTAATAAGGTCAACTTCGCAAGAAAAATCCTCGAGTTCGAGGTACTCTACTGCAAATCCCAATACCATGCCATACTCGGCCGTCCTGCGTTCGCACAATTCATGGTAGTCCCGCGCTAAGTATACCTCAAGCTCAAGATACCCGGACACGCATGGGTCATCATGGTTAATGCAAAGTTCCTCAAATCAGATCAATTTGACCGAGACTTCCATCAAGTCTCTGACATGTTTGGAGCACATCAGCAGCTCGAAGAGATAGCGATGGTGGTAGACAAGAGCATCTTTCCACTAGCAAGCAAAAGCGAGAACAAAGATTTCATGAAGCATTTTTCCAAATGCACCACGTATAAGCTCATCCAGGCTGGCCCACTCTTAGGGGTGGCGCACTGGAAAATAATGCACCACCCCTAAGGGCTTATTGGTGGCGCATTCTAAAGCAGTGCGCCACCCCTAACAGATAGTGGCGCATGGCTTAGTATATGCGCCAATAATAAGGTTTCCATGTATAGCTATTTCCCTAGTAGTGTCACTCGTGACTTCAGCATCAACAGCGACACGGTCACTCATCAAGTACACCCGATGGACCCGGCTAAGACGGTCCAAATCTACGCTCACCTGCCAGAAGACCAAGCAAAAGCCCTCATGGATTTTCTCCGCGAGGAGTGGAGAATTTTCGCTTGGTGTCCGGCCGACATGCCCAGAATACCCCGAGAGTTCGCAGTGCACGCACTACAAATCTACCTGAACACCAAACCAGTGAAGCATGCGTTGCGCAGATTCTCCGAACCAAAGCGCAGAGCCATCGGAGAAGAAGTCAACCGATTACTCGACGCACAATTCATCATCGAGACGAAGAAGGCCACCTGGGTCGCAAATCAAGTTCTGGTACCTAAAAAGTACACCAACGTACTAAGCATGTGCGTCGACTACGGGCCTGTCAACAAACACTACCAAAAGGATCATTTCCCTCTCCCAAGGATCGACCAGATCTTTGATTCATCGGCAGGATGCGACCTCCTTCATTCAAGATACAACCAAATTAAGATGAATGAAGAAGACGAAGAGCACACCTCATTCATCACACCCTATGGCGAATTCTGCTGTAGAACGGTGCCATTCGGGCTGAAGAATGCTGGAGCCACGTACCAGCGAATGATGTAGTCATGCTTAAGAGATCAAATCGGCAGGAACGTCCAAGTATACATCGATAACATCGTCGTCAAAACATACAACGCGGACACACTACTCAACGACCTTCGAGAAACCTTCGCAGCGCTCAAAAAATACAGGATCAAGCTGAACCCAAAGAAATGTGTGTTTGGCGTCCCGGCTGGAAAACTACTCGGGTATATGGTCTCTTCTCGAGGAGTCGAAGCCAACCCAGAAAAAGTCCAAGTACTCGCAAAGATGAAAGAACCGGTCGACATCAAGGTCATCCAGCAACTCACAGGAAGACTCACAGCCCTGAGCCATTTCATCAACATGCTGGGAGAAATAAGATTGCCATTCTACCAACTGCTCAGAAAAGGAGGAAAATTTGAGTGGACATAAGAAGCCCGGAATGCGTTTGCGGACCTCAAAATGACCCTCTCAACCCCGCCAATTCTAGCATTACCAAAGGAGTGGGAACCTATGTACCTCTACATAGCAGCACGCAGCAGCATGGTCAACGCCGCGCTTATAGTCGAGTGTGCGGAGGAAGGCAAAGTACAAAGCATACAGAGGCCAATCTACTACCTCAGCGAGGTCCTAACAAAATCCCACCAGCAGTACCCGCACTACCAGAAGCTCGTGTATGCCATCATCATAACATCACAGAAAGTAACACACTACTTTGAAGAGCACCTCATCACAGTTTTGAGAAATGCACCACTCGCAGACATCCTGAACAACCCAGGAGCTAAAGGTCGAGTTGCCGAGTGGAACATCGAGCTCAGCCCTCGCGACCTGCAATTCAAGCACAAAACGGCGATCAAAGCCCAAGTACTCCTAGATTTTCTGGTCGAGTGGATGGATGTACAAACACCCGGTCCTCCAGACCTCTCCAAATCATGGAAGATGTTCTTTGAGGGGTATAAAAGGCACCAAGGGAATGGAGCAGGCGTTGTGCTAATCTCACCCAAAGGAGATAAGCTCAAATACGTACTCTAGATCAACTTCAGCAAGGAGTTAAACAATGAAGCAGAGTACGAGGCACTACTGCACGACATGTGCATGGCAAAGGCATGTGGTGCCAATTGCCTCGTAATCTACGGAGACTCCAACCTCGTCGTCTAGCAAACAATGAAGGACTGTGAAGCAGTCGCAAACAACATGTCAGCATACCAGAAGTTCTACAATATCTTAGAAGGAGAATTCGATGGATGCGAGCTCAACTACGTCGCCAGAGCAAACACAGAGGCAGACGAGCTCGACAACATCGGGTCAACTCAGGGACCAGTCCCTCCAGGAGTTTTCCTCGAGAGCATCGGCCAAAGATGGATAAAAACCAAGAAAACCATACGAGGAGCAGCCACGGAAGCTAACATCACAACCGAACCAGAACAAGTAGCAGCAGCGGCTCCAGCTGCTGATGAAGAAGCCAACAACGCAGGAGAGGAAGGCGAATCAGCAGGACTCGAAAGCCCTGTTTGGACAAGACCCTTCCTCAGATTCCTGATACAAGTCACACAGCCGCAAGACATTGTAGAAGCCCGACGAATCAGCCGACGATCAAAGGTGTTCACTATAATCAATGGACAACTCTACATATGCAGCATCTCCCAAGTTCTCCAAAAGTGCATCGAGGAGGAAGACGGCAAAGCCCTACTACTCGAAATCCACGAAGGCACATGCGGACACCACGCAAGCAGCCGTGCACTCATAGCCAAAGCCTTTCGAGCAGGTTTCTACCGCCCAACCGCCATGCGAAAACCAGAGGACATCTTGGGACGCCACTTCGCCTGTAAAAAGTTCGCCAGCAGACCCCACGCCCCAACATCCGAGCTAAAAACAATACCGTTATCTTGGCCCTTCGCGACATGGGGACTCGACATGGAGGGCCCTCTCAAGAAATCTACAAAAGGTGGTAGAACGTACCTCCTGGTTGCAGTCAACAAGTTCACCAAGTGGATTGAAGAAATGCCAATCACTAGCTCGACAACCCTCACAGCAGTCAACTTCATCAAGTCAATCATCTTTCGATTCGTAGTGCCACACAACATCATCACGGACAACGGAACAAACTTCACAGCAGTGGAGTTCCAGAACTTCTGCCAAGAACTGGGCATCAAGATCAACTACGCCATAGTCGCGCACCCGCAATCAAACGACCAAATAGAAAAAGCAAACATCCTAGTATGCGGCAGAATAAAAAAATGGCTGCTCGCACCACTTGAGTAGGCCGCAAGCAACTTGATATTAGAGCTCCCCGCAGCTCTATGGAGCATACGCACAACTCCGAACACTTCAACCCAATACACACCATTTTTTCTCGTGTACGGAGCGAAGGCCGTAGTACCACACGACCTCAAGTTCGGATCTCCCCGAATAACAGGGTATGAAGAAGAAGAGGCAGAAGATGCACTCGAAGACGACAAGGACGTCCTAGACGAGGCAATGGACACAACCCTTGCACGATCAGAAGGATACCAAGACAAAATACGCACTAATCAAAGCAGTCGCCTGCGAACAAGAACCTTCAGAGAAGGCGATCTCGTGCTACGGCTAATACAAGATAAGGTCCACAAGCTCGCCCCACAGTGGGAAGGGCCATTCATAGTCTCTGAGGTCATAGGAGGAGGAGCATACAGACTAAAGAACCCGAAGACCAATTAAGACGTGGGAAAATCGTGGAACGTAGCGAACCTATCACAAACCTAGTTTTGGTATGTGCTTTTATTACTAGAAATAATTTCATCATGTTTAATTTCTATGATTTAAGAATTGGGGATTTGGAAAAGCCTCAATAGGAATTTTAATTAAAAGGCCAGATAAAAAGTTTTTCCAAAATTCCTCCAAACTATTTTGAAAAGTCCTATAAATGAGTATGATCATTTTAAAAATGATTTGGAGTCAAACCCATGCTCATGGATTTTTCAAATATTGAAACAGAGGCTTGGAAATTAAATTTAAATGCTATTTGAATTGGATTCAAATTATTTGAACTCCAAAAATCCTGAAAACTTGGGTGTGGCTTTATATCAGTCATATGTAGCCCTAATAAAAATATCAAGGTTTTATAAAAATGTTTTGTTATAGAAACAAAACAAAACAAAAGAAACAGAAACAAATAAAAGAAAAATGAAAGAAACTCACCTGCTTACCTTCTGGCCCATCTGGCCTGGAGGCTTGGCCCAGCCCAGCTGGCCTCGGTGTCGTCTTCCTCCTCTGCCAGAAGGAGGGACGGCTGAGCTGTGCGCCATGCATGGACGCCAGCTCCTGCTTCTGGCCAGTGCAGCCTCCCCCCCTTGTCCCTATCCCCGCGAGGAGAAGCGGCTCGAAGCTCTCCTCCATTCCCCTCCTCTCCCTGGTCGATCCACCCCCTCGCCTCGCCATTCTTTCCTCCGCCCAAGAGCTCGCCGCTGCTCACGTAGTGAACCACCGCGGCCAACGGCCACCTAGAGCCACGCCGTCTTGTCCATAAAACTCGTCGGTGCCGTCTTCATCACCGGGGCCGTCCAATTGGAGCCGAGAGGCCCTCAAGGCCACGCCATCGTCGTTGTTTTCATCCCCAGCCGCTGGACCTTGTCATCAAATTCGTCGCCGCCGCCGCTCTTTGGCCCTCCCCGACCACCCCATCGTGCTCCCGGTAAGGTCCCGAACCTTTTCCCCCGAAACTCGCTCGTTTTTGCACTCGGAGTCGACGTCTTCATCTCAACCGAGCACCGGTCGCCGCCGGCGAGGTGGCCGCCGAGCCTCCAGTGCCTACCCTTGGTCTCCATGTGCTCGGGACGACGCGCGCGGGCGAGGGCTATGCCCCGGTGCCTTCAGCGCAGCCAGCCGTGGCCAGGAGCGCCACTCCGGCGTGCCCCCGCCGCGTCCTGTGGCTACCGCCGGTTAACCGCCGGTCGGCTAGTTTAATTAGGGGGTAACCTCCCCCTCCTAATCCCTCTCTCTCTCACTGACTGGTGGGACCCAGCGCCCTAATAATCCCCTGTTAATTTAACTAAAAGGGATTTAAACCAGAGACAATGACAGGTGGGTCCCAGGCGTCAGTTTGACCAGTCAGCACCCCTGACGTCAGCATGATGCCATGCTGATGTAGTAAACCTTTTCCAGAAATTCCAGAAAATAGTTAAATCTTGTAAATTAAATAACTTTTAATCCATAACTCCAAATCAAATAATTTATATATGAAAAATCATCAGAAAAATGCAAGGATTCCAAATATCTTACTTTCATAGATGGAAAACACATCTATGATGGGGAAACAGTAGCATTTAGCTATATTGCTTATTTGGAATAAATCAAAATAAATGTTTAAATCATTTCAAATTAAATCTTTGCAATGCCAACCTTATCACATGAACATCAGAGACATATCATACACATGACAACATAGTTTAACATATCCAAACATTAGCAAATGCAACTTTGGCTAATTTGAACCACATTTGGAGTTTGAATTTGAATTCCTTTTTCAAATCAACTTCAATTAAACTTTTGCAAATTGAACATAGATCACATCAGTACCATGCCATGTTTCATTCTTGAATGTGTATTGCAATGTGATGTTTATACTTTGTTGTCTCGGTGTTTGGTTCTTCTCGATAGATCCATCGTCGGACGTAGTCCCTGTTTCTCCGAAGAGTGGCACCCCCCGAGTCTCGACAATAAGGCAAGCAAACCCCCTTTGATCATATCTATAAAAACCCAGTTTCCCTCTTGTTCTCTTATGCATGATTAGGTGATTCACATGTTACCATTCTTCCGCTAGTTGAACCCATCCTTTGCATGACCTATCATTGCTACCACAGTATTAAGCAAACCTCAACCTAGCAGATACAAGATTGTTTGTGTTCATCAAGTGGCCCTTCATCCATGTTATGCTATGCCATGCTAGAGTTGTTTGCAATGAAGTTGATCCATCTGGGTGATGTATCGGGATGGTAGTGAACACATGCAACAAGGTGGTAACGTGTTGATGAAGTCACCCTAATATAAATGAACAATGAGAGGCTGTGTAGGAGTACATAGTGGGTTGTCTCATTTACACTGCCCTAGGCCCCGAGTTCTTGTTTTGTGATCCAAGACACAGATTACTACCACATGTTGGGCTCTTTGACCCCTCTCGACCTATTAACTCACCCCGACTAGGGTCCAGGATTCGCATGGGTTAACTTTATTCTTTTTTCTTTCATAACGTGGCGCGGTTTTAGGCAAGCGCAACACCGTCCGTCGAGGTGGGCTTGTCAGACCGTCCATACATCGTCTGGGTCCTGAACGGAAACCCCGGCCGGATTCCCGATTGGGGTAAAACTCAGATAGGCGATTCCCTGGACTAGAGTTGGAGCCGTGAGGTAAGTGTCGTGGTACTATCCTCGCCGACACCGCTTGAAGGTGAAGAGTTATAGGCGATAAGTGGTAGCTACGTATGTGAAGAAGTACACCCCTGCAGGGTTAATGAACTATTCGAATAGCCTTGTCCGCGATTATGGACTACTTGGAGATCTTTACTTGATTATTAGACAACTCAAATGGATACTCTAAAAATCTCAAGATAAGTGTGAGTTCTTTGGGTTACTTTTTCGTGGGGAAGTAGAGGAAGGATCCATGGTTGTGTGCTGATGTGGTGATCAAGATTAGATGGACTCTGTGCGCCTCTCATCTCAACTCTATGTAGTCGTAGTACAGGATAGCCAAGTCAAAGCTTTCTACGAGTATGGGATTCAATCGATAATATGGTTGAGGCGACTTGTCTATGAGTATGGGATTTCACCACCCATAATCATTTAGACTTGTGAGCGGACGATGAGGACCCATCTCAGTTGATCATCCGGGCCTGGATGGGATGCCCCTCACGTTCGAGCTTTCCGAGAGTGTCTTGTACCTAGCCTTGTCTGCTTAGACAAGTGGGTATGGCTCTCGGCTCTCCATATGATTGAATTGTGACTGGAATTACATATGCAAACCCCGGGTCCCGACAGACTTGGTATCAGAGCAGGACTGCCTATAGGATTACTAAACCTTGGCCGAAGTCGAGTCTAGCATTCTATAGTTATATAGTTACTTTGGGTATAAGGGAACAACGTAAGGCTTCTTTTTCTCCTTACCCTCATCGATCTGAGTTCTGAGTCACCCTCATCTTGTTCTACGGGAAGATAGGACTAGGCTCATCTATGTCTATACTAGAACATCTCGTTGTTTGCTTCTCATTAGCTGTAGGAATGTTTTGGTTGTCTAGAGTCACCATTCCATCAAGCCTTTTGAGAAGGTTCTGATCATTCTTGCAGATTGATTCATTTTTCCACCCCGGTACAGCCGTTATGCTGTCTGATTTGTCCCGTGTTTCCAGTGATTCCAATGCTTTTGCATTACAATCTTGTCCGCTCTTAAATTGTATCATCCTTGCTTTGATTCCATCATAAATCCTACTCTGATTGTTGATTTTTATCACACAGAATGTTAAGTGGAACTAGATGTGTGGAATCTGGTCACGGTAATCAAAGTGGTGATGATGGTCCTCCTTCACCGCCTTCTGCAGCGGAAATCATGATGGAGGCTGAGCGAAATCGACGTCATCAAACACGCCTTTTGGAACTCATTGAGAAGAATACTTCTCTCCAGCGAGATGCGGTAATATCCATCCAGGATTTTATCCTTTTGAACCCGCTAGTTTTCCGATGTTCATCGGAGCCCCTTGATGCCGATGATTGGCTCCGTTCCATCGAGCGTAAGTTTGAGACGGCGCATGTTTCTCCAGATGATCGTGTGATGTTCGGGGCATACTTTCTGGAAGGTGCTGCTGGTGAATGGTGGGAAAGTTTTGTTGCAATGCATCCTGATGGTCACGTAGTGACTTGGCAGGAGTTCCATGATACCTTTCAAGGGTACCACATTCTGGACGAGCTGATGGAAAGAAAGAGGGAAGAGTTCTGCAACCTATCTCAGGGAAAGATGACTTTTCATCAGTACATGACTGAGTTCAACCGACTTTCTCGTTATGCCCCTGAGAAGATTTCAACCGATGCCAAGAAGCAAGCAAGGTTCCGCAAGGGACTTAGCCCTGTCCTTCGTCATGATCTCAAGCTCCTTGAATTTGTCAACTTCGAGGATTTGGTCAATAGATCATTCAGAGCTGATCATGGAAATGAGGTCTTTGAAGAGTCTCGCAAGCGTGATCGTGATCTTGCTTCCTCTTCTAGTTTGGGTTCTCAGAAACGTCGATTTTGGATCCCAACTAGTGCCATTCCTTCGCACTTGATTCCAATACCATCTCCATAAAGCAAGAAAACCCAGAAAGGTAGTAGAGAGCTTGCCATACAAACTCCACAACCTAACACCCGTTTGTGCTACAAGTGTGGTAATCCTGGCCACATTGCACGACAGTGTTCATTGCAAGAGAATGTTCCTCCTCGTCCAAAACATAAAGCCAAAGCTAAGGCACCAAAGCCTTCCAAAGCCAAGTCCGCTATTGTTGAATACGGACGTGTGAACCATGCCACCATCAAAGAAGCCCAAGAGGATACTAAGGTTGTACTCGGTACACTTCCTGTTAACTCCAAACATGCTTCTGTTCTATTTGATTCTGGAGCTTCTCATTCCTTTTTGTCTGAAAAGTTCGCACTCCTGCATGACATATCATTTGAGGAGTTGCCTACCCCTTTCATGATTAAAACTCCAGGATCCACATGGCGTACCAGTAGGGTAAGTCCTGACAATGAAATTGTTGTTGAGGATGTTGCATTCCTTGCTTCTCTCATAGCCCTCAAATCTTCAGATATCGATATCATCTTAGGTATGGATTGGTTGTCCAAACACCGTGCTAAGATTGATTGTGCCACCAAATCAGTCCAACTCACTCATCCTTCCGGCAAGATAGTACATTTCACATCTCAAGGTTCAGACACCCAGCTATATTCGTTGAATGAACATCCCCTTCCTAACCTTGAAGATATTCCGATAGTTTGTGACTTTCCGGATGTCTTTCCAGAAGAGCTGCCGGGAATGCCACCCGACAGGTCTGTGGAATTCATAGTGGATCTTATACCAGGCATAGCCCCAATTTCCAGACGCCCATATAGGATGGCCCCACATGAGTTAGCTGAGCTAAAAACCCAACTTGATGCTTCGTTGGAAAAAGGCTTCATCCGCCCTAGCTCATCGCCATGGGGTTGCCCCGTTCTGTTCGTAACGAAGAAAGATGGAACAGAAAGGATGTGCGTAGACTATCGTCCGCTAAATCTAGCGACGATAAAGAACAAGTACCCACTGCCCAGGATCAATGATCTTTATGATCAAATTGCTGGATCCTCTGTCTTCTCCAAGATGGATTTGAGATTAGGTTATCATCAAATCAAAATCAGAAACGAGGACATTCCCAAAACGGCTTTCACTACTCGTTATGGTCTTTATGAGTACACTGTCATGTCCTTCGGTTTAACCAATGCCCCAGCCACTTTTTCGTGCTTGATGAATTCGATCTTCATGGAGTACTTAGAGAAATTTTTTGTGGTTTATCTTGATGACATTCTCATCTACTCGAAGAACGAAGGAGAGAACGCAGAGCATCTTAGGCTGGTATTGATGAAACTTAGAGAGCATCGCCTTTATGCCAAGTTCTCCAAGTGGGAATTTTGGCTACCAGAAGTGACCTACTTAGGCCACGCGATTTCTGCAAAAGGCATTGCTGTGAATCCCGAGAGAGTTCAGGCCGTCCTTGACTGGACTCCACCTGAATCGGTTAAGCAAGTTAGGAGTTTTCTTGGCCTAGCTAGCTATTGCCGTCGCTTCGTTGAGAACTTCTCCAAAGTTGCAAAGCCTCTAACTGAAGTCCTCAAGAAAGATAAGAAATTCCTATGGACCCCCAAGTGCGAGGAAAGCTTTCAAGAGCTAAAAAGAAGATTGACTTCTGCACCCGTACTTGCACCTCGAGACACCAAAAGGGATTTCGAGATCTATTGTGATGCTTCACGGCAAGGGTTAGGATGCATACTTATGCAAGATCGACATGTGGTAGCTTATGCTTCATGCCAATTGCGTCCACATGAAGAAAACCATCCTACCCATGATCTTGAACTCGCTGCCGTAGTTCATTCCCTGAAGACTTGGCAACATTACCTCCTTGGTAATCGTTGTGAAATCTATACCGATCACCAAAGCCTCAAATACATATTCACCCAGTCAGATCTTAATCTCAGGCAAAGACGCTGGATAGAGTTGATAAAATATTATGACTTAACTATCTCTTACACCCAAGGCAAAGCCAATATCATGGCTGATGCACTAAGTCGTAAGTCGTATTGTAACAACCTCATGTTACAACAGTATCAACCACTTCTCTATGAGGAATTTCGAAAGCTCAATCTCGAGATTGTTCCTCATGGATTCCTTTCCACCTTGATTGTGAAACCAAACCTTGAGGATCAAATCAAAGTTGTTCAACAACGTGCTCGAGGTATCCGATATATCAAGCAGAACATTGCTAGCGGTAAGGAAAAATGTTTTACCCTAGACCATGAAGGTACTGTGTACTTCGAGAATAGGATGGTAGTTCCGAAGAATAGGAATCTAAGGCAGCAGATCCTTAAGGAAGCTCATGAAACCCCTCTCTCGATTCATCCTGGTAGTACTAAGATGTATCAAGATCTACGCCAGAGATTTTGGTGGACTAGGATGAAGCGAGAAATCGCTCAATTTGTTGCTGAGTGCGATGTTTGTCGTCGTGTGAAAGCAGAGCATCAAAGACCTGCTGATACTCTTCAACCTTTAGCCATTCCTGAGTGGAAATGGGATAAAGTCAGTATGGATTTCATCACTGGCTTTCCAAAGTCTCAGAAAGGAAACAATGCCATCTTCGTGGTCATTGACCGTCTTTCCAAAGTTGCTCATTTCCTTCCTGTTCGCGAGAGTATAACTGCTAGCCAGTTGGCGGATTTATATGTCTCCCGGATCGTTTCTCTCCATGGTGTTCCTTTGGAAATCAATTCAGACCGTGAAAGTCTTTTCACCTCTCGATTTTGGGAAAGTTTTCAAAATGCTATGGGAACCCATCTCTCCTTTAGCACCGCCTTTCATCCCCAGTCAAGTGGTCAAGTAGAAAGAGTCAATCAAATTCTCGAAAACATGCTCAGATCCTGTGTTATCTCATTCGGAAAGAGTTGGGAGAAATCTCTTCCATTCGCCGAGTTTTCTTATAACAACAGCTTCCAATCTAGCTTGGGCATGTCACCTTTTGAATTTCTCTATGGACGAAAATGTCGAACACCATTGAACTGGTCAGAAACCGGTGAAAGACAATTCTTTGGACCGGATATGATCCCGGAAGCAGAAGAGAAGGTTCGCATTGTTCGGGAGCAATTGAAAACCGCCCAGTCTCGTCACAAAAGCTACTATGATCGTCATCATAGGCCAGAGAGCTATGAGATGGACGAGAAGGCTTACCTCCGGGTTACTCCTCTGAAGGGAACCCATCGCTTCGGTATCAAAGGAAAATTGGCCCCACGTTACATAGGCCCCTTTCGCATTCTAGCTAAACGTGGAGAAGTTGCCTACCAACTTGAACTACCGCCGCATCTTTCTCAGGTTCACGATGTCTTCCACGTATCTCAACTCAGGCATTGCTTCAAGGACCCCATCCGCGAAGTAGACCACGAAATGCTTGACCTCCAAGAAAATCTGTCTTATCGAGAGTATCCTGTTCGTATCCTCAATGAAGCTGAGCGCACCACCAGACGTCAGAAGATCAAGTTCCTTAAAGTGCAGTGGTCCAATCATTCTGAGAAGGAAGCCACCTGGGAACGAGAAGACCGTCTCCGAGTCGAGTACCCCACCCTCTTCCCGACTACTTCTGAATCTCGGGACGAGATTCTTTTGAGTGGGGGCGAGTTGTCACAACCCTACTTTTGGTATGTGCTTTTATTACTAGAAATAACTGCATCATGTTAAATTTCTATGGTTTAAGAATTGGGGATTTGGAAAAGCCTCAAAAGGAATTTTAATTAAAAGGCGAGATAAAAAGTTTTTCCAAAATTCCTCCAAACAATTTTGAAAAGTCCTATAAATGAGTATGATCATTTTAAAAATGATTTGGAGTCAAACCCATGCTCATGGATTTTTCAAATATTCAAACAGAGGCTTGGAAATTAAATTTAAATGCTATTTGAACTCCAAAAATCCTGAAAACTTGGGTGTGGCTTTATATCAGTCATATGTAGCCCCAATAAAAATATCAAGGTTTTATAAAAATGTTATGTTATAGAAACAAAACAAAACAAAAGAAACAGAAACAAATAAAAGAAAAAGGAAAGCAACTCACTTGCTTACCTTCTGGCCCATATTGCCCAGAGGCTTGGCCCAGCCTAGTTGGCCTCGGTGTCGTCTTCCTCCTCTGCCAGAAGGAGGGACGGCTGAGCTGTGCGCCATGCATGGACGCCAGCTCCTGCTTCTGGCCAGCGCAGCCTCCCCCCCTTGTCCCTATCCCCGGGAGGAAAAGCGGCTGGAAGCTCTCCTCCATTCCCCTCCTCTCTCTGGTCGATCCACCCCCTCGCCTCGCCATTCTTTCCTCCGCCAGAGAGCTCGCCGCTGCTCACGTCGTGAACCACCGCGGCCAACGGCCACCTAGAGCCACGCCGTCTTGTCCATAAAACTCGCCGGTGCCATCTTCATCACCGGGGCCGTCCAATTGGAGCCGAGAGGCCCTCAAGGCCACGCCATCGTCGTCGTTTTCATCCCCAGCCGCCGGACCTCGTCATCAAATTCGTCGCCGCCGCCGCTATTTGGCCCTCCCCGACCACCCCATCGTGCTCCCGGTGAGGTCCCGAACCTTTTCCCCCGAAACCCGCTCGGTTTTGCACTCGGAGTCGACGTCTTCATCTCAACCGAGCACCGGTCGCCGGCGGTGAGATGGCCGCCGAGCCTCCAGTGCCTCCCCTTGGTCTCCATGTGCTCGGGACGACGCGCGCGGGCGAGGGCTATGCCCCGGTGCCTTCAGCGCAGCCAGCCGTGGCCAGGAGCGCCACTCCGGCGTGCCCCCGCCGCGTCCTGTGGCTGCCGCCGGCTAACCGCCGGCCGGCTAGTTTAATTAGGGGCTAACCTCCCCCTCCTAATCACTCTCTCTCTCTCACTGACTGGTGGGACCCAGCGCCCTAATAATCCCCTGTTAATTTAACTAAAAGGGATTTAAACCAGAGACAATGACAGGTGGGTCCCAAGCGTCAGTTTGACCAGTCAGCACCCCTGACGTCAGCATGATGCCATGCTGATGCAGTAAACCTTTTCCAGAAATTCCAGAAAATAGTTAAATCTTGTAAATTCAATAACTTTTAATCCATAACTCCAAATCGAATAATTTATATATGAAATATCATCAGAAAAATGCAAGGATTCCAAAGATCTTACTTTCATAGATGAAAAACACAGCTATGATGGGGAACCAGTAGCATTTAGCTATGTGGCTTATTTGTAATAAATCAAAATAAATGTTTAAATCATTTCAAATTAAATCCTTGCAATGCCAACCTTATCACATGAACATCAGAGGCATATCATACACATGACAACATGGTTTACCATATCCAAACATTAGCAAATGCAACTTTGGCTAATTTGAACCACATTTGGAGTTTGAATTTGAATTCCTTTTTCAAATCAACTTCAATTAAACTTGTTGCAAATTGAACATAGATCACATCAGTACCATGCCATGTTTAATTCTTGAATGTGCATTGCAATGTGATGTTTATACTTTGTTGTCTCGGTGTATGCTTCTTCTCGATAGATCCATCGCCGGACATAGTCCCTGTTTCTCCGAAGAGTGGCACCCCCCGAGTCTCGACAATAAGGCAAGAAAACCCCCTTTGATCATATCTATAAAAACCCAGTTTCCCTCTTGTTCTCTTATGCATGATTAGGTGATTCACATGTTACCATTCTTCCGCTAGTTGAACCCATCCTTTGCATGACCTATCATTGCTACCACAGTATTAAGCAAACCTCAACCTAGCAGATACAAGATTGTTTGTGTTCATCATGTGGCCCTTCATCCATGTTATGCTATGCCATGCTAGAGTTGTTTGCAATGAAGTTGATCCATCTGGGTGATGTATCGGGATGGTAGTGAACACATGCAACAAGGTGGTAACGTGTTGATGAAGTCACCCTAATATAAGTGAACAATGAGAGGCTGTGTAGGAGTACACAGTGGGTTGTCTCATTTACACTGCCCTAGGCCCCGAGTTCTTGTTTTGTGATCCAAGACACAGATTACTACCACATGTTGGGCTCTTTGACCCCTCTCGACCTATTAACTCACCCCGAATAGGGTCCAGGATTCGCATGGGTTAACTTTATTCTTTTTTCTTTCATAACGTAGCACGGTTTTAGGCAAGCGCAACACCATCCGTCGAGGTGGGCTGGTCGGACCGTCCATACATCGTCTGGGTCCTGAACGGAAACCCCGGCTGGATTCCCGATTGGGGTACAACTCAGATAGGCGATTCCCTGGACTAGAGTTGGAGCCGTGTGGTAAGTGTCGTGGTACTATCCTCGCCGACACCGCTTGAAGGGGACGAGTTCTAGGAGATAAGTGGTAGCTACGTATGTGAAGAAGTACACCCCTGCAGGGTTAATGAACTATTCGAATAGCCGTGTCCGCGGTTATGGACTACTTGGAGATCTTTACTTGATTGTTAGACAACTCAAATGGATACTCTAAAAATCTCAAGATAAGTGTGAGTGCTTTGGGTTACTTCCTCGTGGGGAAGTGGAGGAAGGATCCATGGTTGTGTATTGATGTGGTGATCAAGATTAGATGGACTCGTGTGCGCCTCTCATCTCAACTCTATGTAGTCGTAGTACAGGATAGCCAAGTCAAAGCTTTCTGCATTACAACCCCACTTGCCTTTACCTTGATACCTGAACATGAGTAGTATAGTTCTGGCATAAGTCTTGCTGAGTACGACTTTGTACTCACGTTTGCTTATTCTATGTTTTAGAGACGAGACCACTGACCCTGATGGTGGCCTCCCCCTCAAGCTCGGCGTCGACGAAGTAATGTAGTCCCAGACAGTAGCCTGGTCCCTCTGGAGGGTCGTTGTGTTTTCTTAAAGTCTTCTTAAGCCATTTGTTAACCTTGTCTTTACTAAGACATAATTTGCTTCCGTTGTTGTATGATGTAATGTTGGATCACAGTGATGTGATCTCTTCTTGTAACACTACTATATCTGCTCTGTTTAGCAGATGCTATAAAGCTATGAGTTTGTAGAGTTCATGTTGTGTTACCTGCTGTTATACACTTGGCATGCATGCTGTGTGTATGTTTATATCGTGCATGTCATGTGTGGGATTCGATACCTTAGTTGAGTTCTTGCTGGCGGTCTTTTATACACCAAGTGGCCCTTAGATGTGCGCAGCTTGGGGAATCACGATGCGATTGCTCGTGACTCAGTCACGTGGCACACTTTGTTGTATGATTGAGCCCGCCCGAGACCCCGACTAAGAGATCGGGCTGGAGTCTGTCTATGTAAGTGTTATGATTCAATCGATAATATGGTTGAGGCGACTTGTCTATGAGTATGGGATTTCACCACCCATAATCATTTAGACTTGTGAGCGGACGATGAGGACCCATCTTAGTTGATCATCCGGGCCTGGATGGGATGCCCCTCACGTTCGAGCTTTCCCAAAGTGTCTTGTACTTGGCCTTGTCTGCTTAGACAAGTGGGTATGGCTCTCGGCTCTCCATATGATTGAATTGTGACTGGAATTACATAAGCAAACCCCGGGTCCCGACAGAACCTGCGCCTCTTCTACCCATAGACTACTCACTTGGAGCCCTCCCCCAGCAACACAAGTATCGGCAGCAGCATCGATTGGCTACTTAGGTAAAAACTTGAAGCAATAAAGACTGTGTTTCCTAGACGACACTACTAAAGCACTCGGGGGCTCGAGCGCAGACCCCCCCCCCGAGAGACACTTTTTCGCTTACGCGGTGATATAACATAAGCACTCTGGGGCTTGAGCGCGGACTCCCCCCAAGAGAATCTTTTTCGCTTACGCGAAGATATAACTTAAGCACTCGGGGGCTTGAGCGCTGACTCCCCCCGAGAGACGCTTTTTCGCTTACGTGATGACATAACTTAAGCACTCGGGGGCTCGAGCGCTAACTCCCCTCGAGAGATGCTTTTTCGCTTACGCGATGATACGTCCCAAACGTACCTATAATTTCTGCTTGCTCCATGCATGTTTTTCTGATATTGCTATGATCTAGATACACTTTCATACAATTGTGATTATATTTAGACTAACTAATTAACTTAGTGCACCACAGTGCCAGTTCCTATTTTCTGTTGTTTTTCTATTTCAGGTTCCCCGCATGTTAAAAGTGCTCCCAAAGCTTGGGAAAAATCACATAAAAATCAGGGCAACGGAAGCTTCCGCAGTCACGAAGGAGGGCCAGAGGGACCCCACCTGGTGCCCAGGCGGCCAGGTGGCGCGGCCTAGGGTCTGGCCGCGCCGAGAGGCCGTCTGGACACCTGGTGGCCCCCCTGGCTGCCCCCCTTCGCCTATATATTCTTTGTGACGTGAAACTTCCGAAGACAGAACCCTTTTTCGTGATCTCGCCTCTGTTCCGCTGCCGCCGCGCTTCCAAGATCGGGAGCGCTAGCAAACCTATTCACGGCACCCTGTCGGAGGGAGGATCGACCTCCGGGAGCTTCCCCTCCACAATGGACGCTTCCCGGAGGATCCGTGAGTAGTCTACCTTGGACCATGGGTCCGTGATCAGTAGCTTTGTGATGTTCTCGTCCCCTCTTTGTTCTTCATGGATTAGACCTCGTGAGCTGGCCTACATGATCAAGGCACATATGTAATTTTCTGTTGTTGCTCTGCTGAGTTTGCTGGGATCTGATGGATGATGAGACTATGTTCAGTTTGCGATTGAGTAATATATTTGGTTCTTATCTTTTATATTTTTGTTCCTAAGTAATTCTTGCATGTTCTCCTTTGTTGTTTATTGCTTTGGCCAAGTAGTAGGCAGTGACTCCAAGAGGGAACGTTATGCTCGATGTGGGTTCATGCCCCCTGATGACACACTTGAGTGACAGAAACATGAGTCTAGGGGATATCTTGTTTCCACAAGGGGCAAAACAACGATGCTTGTATCCGCGGTTGCAAGGATTGTTTACTTTCTGCAAAGTGCTTTTTAATGCAGTTGTCTGTTGCTTTGGGTTTACACTTTGGGTGGGGCTTGCAACTTAATACCAGCGAGATGCTCTGGATAAATATCTCAAGGTGGATTATTAGTAGTAAAAGCAGTTGGATTTCAGTCTACTTATTTTGGCGTACCGCCCATGCTTTTGAGCCTCGTCCTTTCTTTGTAGCTTAGTTAGCATTGCGGTGCGTTTTTAATCCTGTACATTTCCCAGCTTTGATTTGTTTACCTCGCATAGAAGTTTTATCGTCTTTTTGGAGAGAGACATCACTAGTGAACATCACGGGACCCCGGTCCATATTCTCATCACTTTTTTTACGCTTATTTATTTTCTTCTTTTACTTTGTAGCTGCTATCACCATTATCCTTGTGTTTGATCCTTTGTAAAAAACAAGACCGGAGAGATTGAAAACCTCTCTGAACTTCGTTGGGAGCAAAGTTATTTGTTGTGTGTGTGCAGGTCCACGTCAACCGCTAAATTTCTAGTGTTGTTGTCACCTACTTTGGCGCTTTCGGAGTCCTATGGGAGACATACCCTATCCTCTACATAGGGGAAATTTTCTGCTATCCTACATCTCACCTTCCACTTGGTGTACCCAACGAAGGGCGAGAAGCCATTATCATCTCTCGTGTATCAAGAAAATTTCTAGCGCCGTTGCCGGGGACTCCAATCTCCAAGATAGGGGAGTTGCACACTACCTTTTTATATTTTCTATTTAGTCTTGTTAGCTTAGTTTTCAATTTTTATCTCAGTGTCCTATATCAAAAATCACAAAAAAATTATATATCTTGCTAGTAGCTGTCATTATGTCTGGTCCTTTTGCCTATGTTGAGACAGAGATCCTCACCTTTAAGCAAAAAGGTGGTGAATGTTTAAAAGATGCTTTGTATAGAATTAATGATTCTCAGAAAAGAGCCACCACGAAGCAAACCACTACTATCCTTCTTAGAAATTTTTATGTTGGAATTACTCCTTGGGATAGGTTCCTTCTAGATACTACTATCAATGGGAATTTCCTACAACCCCCAATTTGGGAGTCTCTTAATGTTAATGAAAATCTTGTTGGAAATCTCCATGTTGCTAGCATTCAAGAGGATATCACTCTAATGAAAAACCTTGAAAAGATAGAACTAGAAATACCAAGCATAAGTAGGATAAATGAGTTGGATCGCAAGATTCAAGGGAATTTGAATAGATTTGATAGCTCCATGCATAAAATTATTAAAACTTTGGAGACCATGAAATTCCATGATTTGGATCCTTCTAGGATAGATAAAATTGAGGAAATCATTGACACTTTGGGAAATACTTTCTTGTCAATCAAACCAAAAAAGGTAGAAACTCCGGAAAGGAAGGTACCGAAGTTCAATTATGTCCCTAAGGATCCTCGACGTAAAAATAATGCACCCATTGCCAAAGGAGTTGAAACCGTGAAAACTTCTAAAGAAATACCCCTCTTGGATAAATTTATAAATGAAACTCCAATTGATTTTCCGCCTTTTGGTTTTATCCCTAGAATTATATTTATTAGGCCTTTATTTGAAAGACCTCTTAATACTATTTGTAAAAATCAAGAGCTTTTTGATGATCTTAATGATGGTTCGATTGATACAACTTGATCTTTTGCTTTATGCCTAGCTTAAAGGCGTAAAAGAAAGTGCTTGTTGGGAGGCAACCCAAGATGTTTTTACTTATGTTTTTAGTGGTCTTGAGTATTGTTACTACTGTAGCAACATCATTGTACCTTTATTTTCAAGCTTTGTGCCAAGTTCTAGCCTCTTATGATAAGGGAAGCAAAACTTCTGACATGCTGTCCAGAAAACAGATTTTGTCTGCTTGATGGAAAAAATAAAAAATAAATCACCAGTTCATCTTTTTGAGCTGAATTTTTTACACATAATGCTCTATACAATTGTGAAACTTTCATATGTTCTGATTTTTTTGGTTTGAGTTGTAGAAGTACCCCCAAAAAATTCTTTACTACCTGTTATTGTGTTTTTCACAGATTCTGCCACGTTTTTCCTTTCTTCACTTTTGCAAACCTTAAGCTTGCTTTTTCTTTGCAAAAACTATTTTGAAATCTTGAGAAATAGTAGATCTTCAAGAATATCTTTATTTTCAGTGGAGGAAAATTATTTTATTAAGGGTACTAACCTCTCTAATCAGCCTATGATGAGTTATGTATGAAGGGAGTTTTCAAGTGTGCGAGGGAAGATGATGAAAGAAGATCCAGGAGTGTCAAACACTCACGCTTGGGCATGCCCCTATGCATCCCCAATAAATATTCAAGGAGACTCAAGCGTCTAAGCTTGAGGATGCGCCCCATGCATTCCCTTCTTCATCAACAATCATCAGTTTATCCTTCGTCTCACTATATTTTTATCACTTCATGCGTTATGTGCTATGTTTGGAGCGTCTCGCTCTTAGTTTTCCTTTTTAGATTTCTTTAGCTTTTCTTGATGTTCATAACAAGTTAGACCCCAACTTACTTTGTGTGGGAGAGAAATACGCTCCACTGCAATCTAGAACACATCATAGGATTTTCATGCTTATCTTTTCTCTGTTGTGTGTTCTTTATCTTTTCGTACCTGTTGCCATGTTTAGTTTTAGTTTAAGTCTTTGTATTTAGCAAGAGCTTTAGCTTTTGTTTAGTTTGTTATTAGAAATATCTTTAGTTTTGAGGTATTGTTGTGAGTAATGTTTGAACTTTTGGTGTCAAGAGCTCTAGACTATTAGTGTTAGGTGTCGTATTTTGGGAAATCCGTGCTTATTTATAAAACCTAAAAAAAATAGTTGAGAACTCTAGCTACTAGATGGATCACAAATATTTTGAGGGATCGGATATAAGAGTACACTCACGTACCATGAGTCGAGGATGCGCGAGGATAACCAAACCCCCATACACTCCTCCTTGGGTTACTTGTCTCTTTGTGAACCTCCTTACTAGATTGAGAGTTACCGATAATAAGTGCATGAGTTCTTCGGACTAATGTAAGTATTGAAAGTTGACACTTCCACCTCCTCATATTTGCTAGCCTCTTCGGTACCGCGCATTTCCCTCTTCTCACTCCGAGAGTTGGCGTCCACTTTGCCGGTGCATCCAAACCCTTGGCATGATACGCTCTGTCATCATAAACCTCTTTATATCTTTCCTCAAAAAAGCCACCATACCTACCTATCAAGGCATTTCCATAGCCTTTCCGAGATATATTGCCATGAAACATCCACCTCTTCATGACTTGATCTTCATGTCATACATGTTCCAGCTACATTACCAAAGGCATACATTTTCATACATCATGATAGCTACATCTTCTTTATGTTGAGTACCTTGTAAAGTGTGAAGATCTTTTATACCTTCTTGTAAAATAGACTGTTACCCTTAAGTGAAGAAAAGATACCAAAGAGGACAAAAATTAAAAGATCCCAAAGAGGAAAAATGAGTGTTAAATAGAAAGAGCCTTGTGGCCACCAAAAAAAAATAAAAAAAAGAAAAAAATAATAAAAAGAGAGAAAGGGGCAACACTACTATTCCTTTTTAAAGGTCCACACTCGTACTCCCTCTTATGCTTGTGCCCCATAGAGATGATCATACATGCATATAGCTATGTGGGGACCTTTACACTATAGAACTTGGCTTGCATATTCCAATGATGAGCCTCCTCAAATGAGCTCTAGGTCTTCATGAGCGAGCAAGTTGGATGCACCCCCACTAGTTCCATTGGAGAGCTTTCCTTACCTCATATGTGCATCCGTTGCATGGAAATCCCTACTCCTCACATCATATCTATCATTTGGCCTTCTACTGCCTATGATTGTGCTCATTGATGTGAGGCTTTCTCACCCTTTTTGTCTTCCTCCTCCACCATATTTCTCTCTCCATCCAAAGTGTCAACTCTCGTGCTTACGCTCATCCATTGCATGAGTGCTAAAAATATCGAAAAGGAGCGGATCAAATTGACTTGTACCTGGCTAGTGGTCTGGGGAAGAGTCAATATAAGATTCCAAAGAAGACCAAGTGTGAAACTTTAGTAGATTGAGTTCTCAACAAATATATTTTTCTCTCGTATTCCCATCTCCCCCTTCTTGCAAGCAAAAACCATCTGGAGACATTCGAGTCACAGACAGTGAGAGCTCTTGCACCTTTATGTTCTTTTGTTGCTTCTTTCAATGCTGATATAGACTCTTTCCTGTTATGACTTGAATTGAATTACATACCTTGATTGCTTACTTTCAAAGTTCATATATGGTTGTTAGCATGTCACCATAGAAATTATATTTGTTATCATTTACCTACTCGAGGATGAGCAGGAATTAAGCTTGGGGATGTTGATACGTCCCAAACGTATCTATAGTTTATGCTTGCTCCATGCATGTTTTGTGTGATATTGCTATGATCTAGATACACTTTCATACAATTTTGATCATATTTGGACTAACTTATTAACTCAGTGGACCACAGTGCCAGTTCCCGTTTTCTGCTGTTTTTCTATTTTAGGTTTCCCCCATATTAAAAGTGCTCCAATAATTTGGGAAAAATCAGATAAAAAATCAGCGCAATGGAAGCTTCCGGAGTCCGGAAGGATGGCCAGAGGGGCCCACCTGGTGCCCAGACGGCCAGGTGGGTCTGGCCGCGCTGGGAGGCTGCCTGGACACCAGGTGGCCCCGTGGCTGCCCCCCTTCACCTATATATTCTTCGTGGCGTGAAACTTCCGAACACAGAACCCTTTTTCGTGATCTTGCCTCTATTTCGCCGCCGCCGCGCTTCCAAGATCGAGAGCGCTAGCAGACCTCTTCCCAGTACCCTGCCAGAGGGAGGATCGACCTCCGGGAGCTTCCCCTCCACCATGGACTCTTCCCGGATGATCCGTGAGTAGTCTACCTTGGACCATGGGTCCGTGATCAGTAGCTATGTGATTTTCTCATCCCCTCTTTGTTCTTAATGGATTAGACCTCATGAGCTGCCCTACATGATCGAGGCACATATATAATTTTCTGTTGTCGCTATGCTGAGTTTGCTGGGATCTGATGGATTATGAGACTATGTTCAGTTTGTGATTGAGTAATATATTTGGTTCTTATCTTTTATATTTTTGTTCCTAAGTAATTCTTGCATTTTCTCCATTGCTGTTTATTGCTTTGGCCAAGTAGTAGGTAGTGACTAGTGACTCCAAGAGGGAACACTACGCTCGATTGTGGGTTCATGCCCCCTGATGACACGCTTGAGTGACAAAAACATGAGTCTAGGGGATGTGATGTTGACACAAGGGGGAAAACAAAGGTGCTTGTAACCGCGGTTGCAAGGATTGTTTACTTTACGCAAAGTGCTTTTTAATGAAGTTTTCTGTTGCTTTGGGTAGGGCTCGCAACTTAATACCACTGAGATGTTCTAGATAGATATCTCAAGGTGGATGATTAGTAGTAGATGTAGTTGGATTTCGGTCTACTTATTTGGGCGTACCACAATGCTTTCGAGCCTCGTCCTTTCTTTGTAGCATAGTTAGCATTGTGGTGCGTTTTTAAACCTGTCAATTGCCTAGCTGTGATTTGTTTACCTCGCATAGCAGTTTTATCGTCTTTTGGAAGAGAGACATCACTAGTGAACATCACGGGACCCCGGTCCATTTTCTCATCACCGTATACATACTTATTCATTTTCTTCTTTTACTTTCTAGCTGCTATCACCATTATCATTATCCCTTGTGTTTGATCCTTTGTAAACAACAAGACCGGAGAGATTTACATCCTCTCTGAAATTCGTTGGGAGCAAAGTTATTTGTTTTGTGTGTGCAGGTCCAAGTAAATCGCTAAATTTCTAGAACCGATGTCACGTACTTTGCCTCTTTCGGAGTCCTACGGGAGACATACCCTATCCTCTACATGGGTGAATTTGCTGCTATCCTACATCTCACCTTCCACTTGGGGTAACCAATGAAGGGCGAGAAGCCATTATCATCTCTTGCGTATCACGCGACGACATACTTACAACACTTGGGGCTCGAGCGCTGACTCCCCCCGAGAGACACTTGTTATCTTAAGCGATGATATAACTTAAGCACTCGGGGGCTCGAGCACTGACTCCTCCCGAGAGATGCTCTTTTCTCTTGCGCGACGACATAACTTAAGCACTCGGGAGCTCAAGCGCAGACTCCCCCCGAAAGGCGCTTTCCGCTTACATGGCGATACTACTTAAACACTCGGGGGTCCAATTGCAAACTCCCCCCCCCCCACAAATTCGTTTTGCCCTACATCTAAAAGCACGAAGAGGACACAAGTGCAGAACCCAAGGGATCTCACGACCGCCATACCAAAAGCCCCTCGATTTTCTTCGTGATGATGACAAAGAGATTGCTCTCAACTTTTAGAGACACAAAATCAGGCTAATGATGAAGCTCCAAGAAAAATCAGCTATTGCGCAGAATAATTTGTAAGTCTTCACTCGATCACAAGTGAACACATAAAGACTCGGGGGCTAATCCCATCGGGAACGGTGTCGCGCCCCCGACGAGTTTCAGAACAACAGAGAAAATATATGGAGGACCAGCTCAAGGATATTTCAAGCCTATATCTGACTCTACAAATCGAACATAACCTCAGGGGCTACTCCCAACGGGAGAGCTGCCGTGCACCCGACATTATTAAGTTTCACACCAAGAATAACCATTCGAAGATGCATTCATTACAAGATCAATCAATGGAGGACACTTTCATTATGAGGCGAAACACTCGAAGACAGTTTTTCATTATGAAGTCAAGAACACGAAGGCAGTTCCCATTACATATCAGATGGATATAAGGTCTAGTACAAAGTTCTTCGCTTTACATCAAAGATTACAAGTCAAGTCACCCGAGAAGCTAACAGAAGACTACAAGACCTATCATCCCAAGGAATTATGACTTCTACATGTGTGCTCATACCGAGATAATTTGAACTTTGGTCCACACCTTGACGAGCATCATCACAGACAAAGTAAAACTAAGTCTGCAAGGATCCACTCGCCGCTTTCCTGATCCTAGTGACCTTGCCTATCGACGCACTCGCTTAATCGGCGGCTTGACGTCCGACTACTACTTAGAACTAGAAGAGTAAGCACCACCAGCCGAGGACTCGGCGGAAGATGAAGCCACACGAGAAGAAGAAAAAAGTACTCCTCGACTCGTCAGAGCTACCAGTGCTTGATTCCTTCCAGTACAGATCCAGACGATTTCCACCAGCATCAAAATCATGAACGGTGAGAGTATCTTCGTCGTCAAAATGAAAGCAAAGGTTGTCCCCAGCGCGCAAATTTAGACGGCGAGAAAACGACCTCCAGCCAAGGCCTAAGAAAACCAAGATAGAACCATCAACCTCAAGCAATATCCATATAGGAGAACGATAACACCCTTGAAGCTGGATCGAAAGACCCCTCAGAGTGAGCTGAGAAACAATGGAAGCAAAGGAGGAAGGAAGAGGGATTTGAGAACCAGTCTGACTGAGAACACTCAGCAAGAAGTCATAACGCCAAACACCCTCTTCCTCAGAAGAAGAGGGAGGCGCCACGGCTGCCCCGCCACACCCAAGAAGGGAAGAGCGAGTCACACGGCCTCAACGTCCACGCCGGCCACGACCTCGGCAAACCATGCCGCAACAGCAACCAGCTATGGAAGACTAAGCTCTGGTGACTTCAACAAGTTATGAAGAAGAACAGAAAAAGGAACGCAGAGCAAGTGCTGAGAAAACACAAGTGTCGTGTATTTATAGCCCAGGCAAAAGGCAAGCAAAGAAATCGCGTGGAAATTCAATAGGCGCCATAATTAACTCAAGGTCGGAATGCGAGATAACAAGGAATCCAAGACAAGACGCCTCTTCACTTTCGACAAATATTTAAACGGAGGCATCAAATACATGCACATTTCCCATGCAAGCATTGGAAACTCGAAAGGTCACAATGACACAGAAAAACCATTATGACAAGATGCTGCAAAACAGAACAGTGGAAAGATTCCCTACCTCTCTTCTCCTAAGTCTTTACCATATTTCAAATTTTTACTCCCATCGGGAGCACCCTATCTTTGCATAAAATAAGGAAAAATTCAAAGCCTCCAGAGCGCGAGTGGCAACTCTCCTCCTTTATAGACCAAAAGCGTGTAACACCCTCACTGTCAGTGAACAGTAATCACTGTTACTGTTCATCTGTACTGTTCAAATTTTTTGCTTTAATCAAATGGTTCAGTTCAAATTCAAATTCCCCTTTGATATGGTGGCAAGCAAAGTGAACCATGGACCTTGATCATCATGGATGAAAACAAAGTCCAAGCCATTTGAGTTGAAATTCAAACAAACCCTAAAATGCCTTTTTATGAATATTAAAAAATTATGCTGACAATAAATCTTTTCCAAAAATCTTGGAACCACTTTTATAAATTCACAAATAATCATTGGACCATGCCCACGTAATCATTGGTATTTATTGTGCTATGGAAAATTCTAAACAAATCAAAACAGTGGCCAAAAACCCTATTTAAATCATTTAATATTTAAATCAAATATTAAATGACTTTTATTATTGCCCAATCTTTTTGTGGCAGTAGTATATGGTGTTACACTAATTTTTGAACCTACAACATATTTTACAAAAAGGCTAAAACAACTAAAATAAATATAAACAGAAAAGAACAGAAGGCTGAACGGAATAAAAAGAGATAAAAGAAAGAGGCCCACCCCCGCAGCCCAACTAACCCAACCCCGACCAAATTCAGCCCGGAGCCCACCCTGGGGGGGTTATCTCCCTCCTCCCGTACAGGAGCCATGGCGTGGCGGCCATCGACCGAGGCCACGGCGACGACCTCCCTCCGTGGAGGCCATCGGGCACTCCTCCGGCGCCTACAACCTAGGGCACCGCGGCGCCAAGCCCTGGAGAACCTAGCACCCCCCCCCCCCCTCCTTTCCCCTCGCGCCGCCTCCCTCGTCTTCTAGCTCCCGCCCGAGCCACCCGTGTTCTGGCCGTGGGCGCGCCACCGCCGTCGGCGCGGCCAACGGGCTCCCCGCACGCCGCCGTCTTGTCCAGGAGGCGCGCCGGGGACTGCTACGCCAAGCTGTACCGCGGATTGGAGCCGGGGCGGACCGTGGGCTGCGAATCGACTTCGTCTTCAAGCTCGGCCGCCCGCGCCATTTTCGCTCGTGCGCTCCACTCCGAGCTCCCTCGACATCACAGACTCCTTCTCGTCCCTCGCGGTGAGCTTACGCTCCGAACCCCCCCTGTCCTCGTCGAGTTTAGCCGCCCCCTCGCCGTTCCCATCGAGCCACGGACCAGCCGCCGCGGGAGGTCTTCGGCGTCGTCAATGGAGGTCGTCCCAGCCCGCGCCAACTGCAAGGCACGACGCACGGCGGACTCCTCTTTCGAACGAGCCAGGGCGCGCCCCATTTGGTGCCCTGTGGCGACCAGGAGCTCCCTCGCCGGCGTTGGTCTCGCCGGTGTGCTCGCCGGTGAGGCTGACCTGCGGGTCCCGCCTGTCAGTGGTGTCATTAGTGATAATGAGCCACTGACCAGTGGCCCCCACCCCTCTGTTAATTAGTTAGTGATTAAACCAAATAAAACTGTTAGGAATAACCTTTCAAGTCTATGACATGTGGGCCCGAGGTCATTTGTTTAAATTAATAAAACTGTTAGTTGTCTCTCACTGACCACTGGGTCCCACCTGTAAGGAATTAAGTTAAAATAAATAAAAATGCTAACAGTCACTGACATGTGGGTCCAGTGGGTAATTAAATTTAAATAAAAACATTTTTATTAGCTGTGAGGCTGACCAGTGGGTCCCACTGGTCAGGTTTGACCAGTCAACCTTCTGTGGATAATGTTGTAATTTATTAATAAAATAAATCCAGAAAATTGATTTAAATTGATTAAAACTTATAGAATCAATATCTTTTAATCCGTATATCGGATCGAAAAACTTTATACATGAAAATTGATCAGAAAAATATAACGAATACGGATACGCTACCTGTATGTCTACCACACCCCCCTAACACACCGATCATCGACATTCCCCCCCTCTGGGCTGTCTGTCAATAATTTCCGGTACCGATAAAAAGTACCCGGATGAATTTATTCCGAACACGAAAGTTGTCCGGAATGGTTCAACTAACAAGGATACACCCCCCTTATGTTTGTCCGGTACCCACGACACCTCCGGCATGAAACCTTCCCCCTCCGGACACCCTGTCCGGTAATCACCCGGAGCCGGAAGTTCATCCCCGGATGAATTCCCGCTCCGAGCCTTATACATTGCACTGCGTTAGAACACCGTTAACTTTTCATCTGTCATGTCATGCATATGTTTGTATATTATTGCTGTGTATTTACTGTTTCCTCCCCACCTTAATCTCCGGTAGACCCCGCTGCTACCGCCGACTACACCGCCGCCGGGTACGACTACTTCGTCGACGACCCTACCCCTACCGTCGAGCTTGCAGGCAAGCAGAGCCATTCTCTTCCCCAGATATCGCCTATCTTTCCGTACATTTCTTGCACTAGGCATTGTTACTGCTGCTGCTACGATTACAACCCTATTCAATTGCATAGCCTGATTTTGTCGCCCCTTGATGTACCTTTCCTTTATCCTATGCTGCCTATTATTACTTATGCATTATTCAGCAGTGAGCCCTGCGCATTGTTAGCTAGGATTAGATAGCGGGCCGTGATCACTCAGGGGAGTGAACACGGATACAATATATACAACTGCATAGGTACGGTACAATGCAGACACCGCCAAAGGCCCCTATCTGGGTTATGCCTAGTCACCTCAAGTGTGAGCTATCAAGGAGTAATCCTTGTACTCCACTCGAGGCTGACTTTGTCTTGCCGCCATAGTGTCCTGAACAGCGGTTGTCCTTAAGGTAAGAAGCCGGGCGACCCAACGGTGCCCGCGATAGGTATATCGTCGGGAACGACAGGGAGGGTACGACCGACGTTACTGGCGTGCTTGGCCCCTGCTCGTATCTCGCAAGAGTTACCAAACCACGAAAGTCGAGCTCTACCAAGAGCACACGCGAGACAAGGTAAGGAGACGGTTCACCTTGTTGGTAACTGCAGTGACTTGGTGGGACGACAGGGCAGGCACCGACGTTACTGGTGGTCCTGACTGCTGTCGTTGACCGCGGGTCGGTTAAGTCGAGGCAACGATAACGGTTTTCACGCAGTTTAATTAAAATGCTAAATGGTTCGGCGGATGACTTGAGAGACCCGTTGGTCTGTACGCACTACCTTCACGTGGGATAAGGAGTATGGGCTCCCCTGTGTCGTAGTCTGTCCGAAAGCTCTTCAGACGTCAGCAGTACAATGGGCTGATAGCCGGGAAGCGGTCTTGTCTTATTTGCTGCAGCACGTGTGTTTTGGATTTGCTTTTGCTTCACCGGCCAGTCTCGTACCGTGCAGGAGCGTGCAAGGGTGAGGGACCTAGACCCCTTGGCGCATAGGATATAGTCCGGCGGATGGCCTCTCTGCTGAGCCTAGGATGAACTGCGTCGTGTCGGATAGCTTTGGTGGAGCGTTCCCTAACGAGGTTCCCGCCACCCTGGAGATCCGAGCGTGCAGGCTGAACAGTAGTGCACCCCTGCAGGGAGTTTAATCTATTCGAATAGCCGTGTCCACGGTAACAGGACGCTTTCTGCTGAAGCTGGATCTTACCACTAGAAACTATTATTATTAAACTGTATGGTTCCGGGTTCTCTTCCTCGCGGGGATGTCGAGGAGGTGAACTCGGAGGCATTGTTATTATTAATCATTACAACTTATATTATACATTGTTGCATCAACTTCTGCTTCATTGTTACTTTATTTCTTTATATAAACTGTTGGCTGTTTCTCTTTTCATGCTGCAAGACCTCGTCGGAAGATGCTAGTCTTCGATAGGCCTAGCTTCTTACCCTTATTCTGATTTCCATCTTGCAGTCCACTATATATAGCCTCTTCTTTCCGTTGATACAATGCATAATGCTTAGTAGCGGACGTAAGACTCGCGGGTATACTAGATACTCACCTGCTTTATTTCCTTTACTGTTTTTCCTGATCGGCCGCTGCAGTCGACGTTGGAGCCCAGGAGCAGGAGTACCCCGGAGGCGGATACTACTACGTCGAGACCCCCGCTGACCAGGACCAGGAGTAGTTTCGGAGGCTCCCAGGCAGGAGGCCTTGCCTTTTCGATCTGTATCTCTGATGTTATTTGTGCTAGCCTTCTTAAGGCAAAACTTGACTAACTATGTCTGTACTCAGATATTATGGCTTGTATAACTTATGTATTCGGGTCCGCGTGACCCCCTTTATTGTAACATATTGGTTTATCCTTTTGTGTTTAGTGTTGTGCTGTGATATTCTCACCGTGGCACCCTAATCTCAGTCGTGTACCCTGCGTGTATGATTACTGTACACGGATTGATTTTGGGGGCGTCACAAAGCGTCAAAAGAGTGTTGGTACTCCCTCACCCAGAAGATGATGAAGTGCTCGGGAAATAACTCGCACTAGAAGGCAAGGCTCGCGTAGGTAAGACCCCGCTATGCAATCGGTCGGGCAGGGACTTTCCACAGTTGCGACTTCACTCCTGATGTTTTCCATGCGCAATGCATGAAGAAGTTGAGCCAATGACGGACGCGTCAAGGTTATTTTCTGAGACCGGCGACATTGATCCTATAAGACCTGCAGTGGCATGATCTTACTAGGCACCGGTTGTTTTCCAAGTTCGTGTCGAGGGATGCGACTTGATTTGGGGTTTTGAGGTGTTTTCTACCAATTCACCAACGCTCGACCATTCTACTACCTTGGGCCTCTCTAGCTTATCATCCCTCGAATAAACTATCTTTTGTGGCTAACAGCCGACGACTCGCAACAGCGCTACATACATGAAGACAGGCGATTCTGGTCTCGAGTCCCTGCGCGTCTCTTCGAGGCCCCCAGGCACTCGGGGGCTACTGACGAGGGCGTGACCCCACGACTCCTACATATGAGGGTACATGGTGCGTATCAAGCCAGAGGGCCTGCTGGAAGCCTCGACCGGCCCAGCTCTGGCCCAATCGAGGCACCGCCATAAGAGTACTCGACGATTATGAAGCCATGACTTCGTGCCCAAGACTGAAGTTAGATTAGGAAATCCTCTCTCTAAACCTCGACGGACTCCTTGAGACCTAGCCTCGCATATAAAGGCTGGGAGAGGGGACGTCTAGGGCATCGAATATTCAAGCAACACCTCCGGTCCCGAGCGAACTCGCCTCGACCTCCACTGTAATCGCCTCAATCGTAATATAATCGAGCAGGAAGTACTTTCTCCTGTTAACCGGCGAGTATCGCCATCCTGCACATCTCCTCTACGATCTAACCCAGGGTTCCTAACCATGGGATTTGCCGAGGTCAATCCTCGTTAGTTGCTATATCGAAGTTTAAGCATATTGACACAGTTATGCTTGTTCAATCTCTCGGATATAACCTTATGTCTATATCAAAACTTTGTGATATGGGTTTCCTTGTATTGTTCTCTGCTTCTCGTTGTGTTGTGTTTTCACCAGATGATTATACCTTCGTGTTCGAAGGATATCGCAAAGGATGATTATACTTGCTGTCTCGACATTTTTAATGCCTAAGGCTACTTCTGAGTGGATATGGCATAGAAGACTTGGTCATGCAAGGATGAAAAATCTTCAGAAACTTATCTTGAAGTAAAATATCATTGGTCTTGACAATTTGAAATTCGACAAGATCGTCTATGCAGTGCGTGTGAGGCTGGAAAGATAACCAAGAAACATCACTCGGCGAAGACAATCATGACCACTACTGGCCCTCTTATATTGCTTCATATGGTTTTATTTGTTCCTCAAAATTATGCTAGCCTTGGAGGCAACAATTATGGTCTCGTTATTGTTGATAATTTCTCTCCCTATACGTGGGTTTTCTTTCTTGATGACAAGAGCAAAGTTGTCGAGATCTTGAAAACTTTTGCAAAGAGAGCTTAGACCGAATATGAACTTACTCTCACGCATATCAGATGTGATAATGGTACTGAATTCAAAAATACTCATATCGAATATTCTCTTGATGAATACGGCTTCACCCATGAATTCCCAGCTGCTTACACACCGCAATAAAATGGTGTGGTCGAGAGAAAAAACCGAACTCTTATTGAAATGGCCAGAAATATGCTTGATGAATACAAGTCTCCCATCAGGTTCTGGGCTGAAGCAATTAACACTGCATACCATATCGTCAACAAGGTTTATCTACACAAATTTCTGAAGAAAATTTCACATGAGCTTATCACTAGTACCAAGCCAAAGTATCTTATCTTAGGGTATTTGGTGCTCCAAGTTTGCCCCTAAGGCTCACGAAGGTTTTATTCTAGGTTATGGCTCAAATTCGCAGAACTTACAGAGTGTACAACTCCCATATTGGTAAAGTTGTAGAAAATGTAAATGTTAGGTTTGATGAAACTAATGGCTCTCAAAATGAGCACTTGCCTCTTAATCTAGATGAACCTCCTTTGAATGAAGTGATTAGGTCCATGGCTATTGGAGACATTCACCCTGTCGAAGGAAATGGAAATGCACGCCAAGTCAACAGGGATGATGAAGATGATCCAGTGTTCCCATACATAGCCTGGGGCGGTGGAGATCAAAATCCAAAAGACGGCGAAAGAAAGGGCGAAGAAGAACCAGTGAATGAAGAAAATGGTTAACCCGAAGCAGAAGATGAACCTGAAGGACAAGATGATCCTGAAGGACAAGCTAACCCCGAAGGAAAAGCTGATCCCGAAGGACTCTGTAACAGCCCAGTTTTCACAAAAATTAAAAAAAATTGTTTACGGTGTGAATTGTTTGATTGCCTGTATTGTTTGCAGTGTTTTCTTCACCGAAATAATAATCGGTGAATATCCCCCCCCTTTATTCTCGTATCGGATGCGTGACCGAACCCATTTCCCAACGGCACACGACCTCGTTGCGGGAACGGGTTTCACCCGAGCACTGTCGCAACTTCCGGCACAAGACCAGCCTTCACCATCGGTGCGAAAAACCCCCATTTATATTTAGATGGTCTTATTTTTATCGGGAGTTAATCGTCGTCTCGGTTGGGCGTGAAACATTGTAGACGACGTGCTTATAGTGTGGCGATGCTGTGTTTCAATTTTCGCGCGTGTCCGACTTCGTCGGTTAGGTGAACGTTCGGATGTGCCAGGTATAGTAGCCGGTATAAGTCCGAGGGGCATATTTACAAAATGCCAGCTGTGCCTTTAGCTGAACCCCCGGATTCCCCGCTTATCTTCGGATTCTAGCCCACCCGAAAAAATCGGACCCGAAACGGACCATTTTGTGGCCCGAAACCCCTCCCAAACACCCCCTACTATATATAGTAGCACCTCCTAGCCATTTTAGGTAGCAAAGCTAACCCAGATTAGGGTTTCCCCTAACCCAGCCGCCACCGCACCTCAATTTCAGTGCACCCCAATCCCTCCACATCCAGATCTAGTGGCCCGATCTGCACCGTTCGATCTGAATCGAGCGGCCCACGTTGAGCCACTTCATCAGATGGAAGCCTCCTCTGCCCGAGCTCCTCCCATGGAGGGATCCTCCTGCCCCGAGCCCGTTCGAACGCCTCCGGCGCCGCCCGACGCCGGCTGCCACCTCGCCATCCCGGTCACCTCTCCTCCCCGCAGCCCTCCTCCCCTCTGTTCTTCTCTTTCTCCTCCTCTCACCTCCCTCCCTCTTCCCTGTTCTCTCCAGGACCGGCCGCCATGGCCATGGCCTCGAAGCTCCGCGCCGCCCCGATCTACTCACCGAAGAGCTGCGGCGACTCCCTGACCACCCCAGCGCACGGATCCCGTCCTCCTTCGGCCGGCGCCGCCCCCAGTCGCCCGCGGCAGCCGCCTCGCCGGAGGCCTGCACCGCACCGCAGTCGCCATCATCCCTGCTCGGGATCGAGCAGGTCAGGACGATGACGAGCGAGCCGCTGCGCCCTCATGGGCCCGCGCCTCCACCGGCCCACCAGCAGCGCGGCCCAGCTGCCAGTCCGGCCTCCCAGCGCCCAGTCCGCCTCCCCATGCGCTAGTTGGGCCGAGCCCAGTGGGTGAGGCCCAATGCCTTTTTTTTCTTTCTGTTTTTTTTCCTTTTCTGTATTTATTTTTTTATTGCAGATTATGTAGTAATTTTCCGAGGCCCGTATCTTTGCAACCGTAGCTCGGATCGCAGCGCGTAAAACGTGAAACTTGCTTAGTTTTTTGTGTAGTTTAATAAAATGTGCTTTGTTGCCATGTTTGACTTTGTTTACATGCTGTTTAATTGCTAATTAGAATTGCCTGCCACTGAAACTACAACTGCCATAACTTTTTATCCGTTGCTCCGATAAAAATGTTCTTTATATGTAACTTGACTAGAATCGCATGTAGATTGTGTTTTTGCTATTCTTGCTTGCTAATAAAAATAATAAAATTGTGTTTAGGGCAGAACAGTACCAAATGCAATATTTATCGTGGGGTCCGCAATAAAAATAATAAAATTGTGTTTGATCATTTTGAATCAACTTCAAATGTGTATGATATGCCTCTGAAGTGTGGTTGAATTATGGCTTAAATCCATGGTCCAAGTTGCAAACTCAATTGATTTGAATTTGAAATAAATTCAAATAAACCAATTGACATATGCTACCGGTCCCATTTCAAATTCAACTCAAACAGAGTTGAAAGTTTCATAGTTGGAAAGATAATTTTCTCCTGATCATTTTCATATATTATTTGTCCAATTTGGAGTTAATATGAATTTTCTATGAATTTCCAAAGTTTGGGGTATTTTCTGGAGTTTCTGGAATTCTTTTAATCCTTTTTCTTTTCTGGAAAAGCATTACTGCGCCATTATTGCATCAGCATGACATCAGGGGGTTTGACCCGAGTCAAACTGACAAGGGGTCCCACTGGTCAGTGATACAGGGTTAATCCCGTTTTAAATTAATGATTTGGATTAGTTTAGAGGGGGCTGGCCCCACCTGTCAGTGGCCCATGGCCTAACTAAACAGGGGTTAGCCCCCTAATTAACCTAGCTTACCGGCGGTTAGCCGGCGGCGGCTCTGGACACGGCGGCGTGGTCGCCGGAGTGACCAAACGGCCACGGGAGAACATGGGGAGGACTGCATCTTGCTCCTTGAGGTCGTCCGCATCGGGTGGTGTCATCAGGGGGCCACGGGAATCACCGGAGCGTCATCGGCGACGAGCGGCGGCGGAAGTCGTGCACTGGACTCATCGGGTTCTTCATTTTGCGCACGGATTTGGAAACCGAGAGCATGGAAACGAAGCTGGGGTGTGTACGGAGCTAGTGGAGCCATCCAGGGGTCAAACGGGTGCTCTGGTGAATGTCCTCGACGACGAGCGGCGGCGCTTGGTCTCGGACCTCGTCGGAATCATGCAAACGGGCACGGGAGGATGCGTGGATGGAGGCAAAAGAACGGCAAGCTCTCCCTGATCGCGATGAAGGGCTTGGGGAGGCCGGGGAGTGCTTGGCGTGGACGAATTTGAGGCTGGACTCGTCGGCGGCCGGCGGCGATTTCTTGAAGCTGGCGTCACCTGGAGTGCTCCTGGGCTTCGATTGGCCTGGGGGAAAGACGAAGTCGTCGACGCTGGTTCGACTGGACACGGTGGCAGAGCTTGAGGGCTTCTGTCGCCGCGTCGGGGCTCGTCGGTGCACCGGCTCGGTCACGGCTGCGTCGCAGGATGCTTCACCGGAGAGGATAGAGGAGAAACGGGAGGCAGGGAGAAGCGTGCGGGGGTTGTGGCGAGTGCGTGGCGCCAGGAGAGAGTTCGGGAGAGGTCTAGGCAGCCTCGGTGGCGTTCTCGGTGGTGAGCTCGCCACCGAGCTGCTTGGGGCGCCGGGGAGGAAGACGCCAAGGAAGGAGTTGGGCTGGGCAGGTGGTCCTTCGCCCTGGGCAACAGGTAAGCCTTTTCTTTTTTTTCTCTGTTTAATCTTTCCTTTCTTTTTCTGTAATTTCTTTTGGCTCTGATAAAAAAAATACCAAACCATTTTATTAAATGCTGAAAACTTTTATGTGGCCTCATAATAACATAGACTAGCCACTCATAAACTTTCAACATTTTTAAAATTCAAATGATTTGAATTTTAATTCAAATAGGGGTATTTCATTAATTCCAAGGTACTGTTTGAATATTTGAAAAATCTATGAGCATGGGGTGGGTCCCACATCACTTGATATGTGATCACACTCATTTATAAGACTTTTTAAAACTCTAACATGAATTTTTGGAAAATATTTTTATCTGGCCTTTTGAATTAATTCATCTGGGGGGTGTTCCTTCTCCCATTTTGATTTTGAATTTGATTTCCAAGATTTCTTTTTGAAAATTTGACATGATGCAAAGGCACTAGCTAACCCTAGCACATACCTAACAGAGGTCTCGTCCCGAGATTCAGAAGTCTGCGGGAGGAAGGAGGGGTACTCGGTAAGGAGACGGTCTTCTCTTTCCCACGTGGCTTCTCTTTCAGAGTGGTGTGACCATTGCACTTTCAGAAACCTAATCTTCTGACGACGAGTGACACGCTCTGCGGAATCAAGAACACGAACGGGGTATTCTCGATAAGAAAGGTCATCTTGGAGATCAAGCGTTTCATGGTCGACTCGCGGATGGGGTCCTTGAAGCAACGCCTGAGTTGGGACACATGGAATACATCGTGTACTCGGGAAAGGTGCGGGGGTAGTTCAAGTTGGTAGGCAACTTCTCCACGTTTAGCTAGAATGCGGAAAGGTCCGATGTAACGTGGGGTCAATTTGCCTTTGATACCGAAACGTTGGGTTCCCTTCAGAGGAGTAACCCGAAGGTAAGCCTTCTCATCCAGATTGTAGCTCTCTTGCCTATGATGGCGATCATAGTAGCTTTTCTGACGAGACTGGGCTGCTTTCAATTGTTCACGAACGATACGAACTTGATCTTCTGCTTCCTTGATCATATCCGGTCCAAAGAATTGTCTTTCACCGGTTTCAGACCAGTTTAGTGGTGTTCGACATCGTCGTCCATACAGGAGTTCAAAAGGAGCCATGTTCAGACTAGATTGAAAACTATTGTTATAAGAAAATTCAGCAAATGGAAGAGAGTTCTCCCAATTCTTTCCGAATGAGATAACACAAGCTCTGAGCATGTCTTGAAGAATTTGGTTAACCCTTTCGACTTGACCGCTAGACTGAGGATGGAAAGCCGTACTAAAGGAGAGATGAGTTCCCAAAGCACGTTGGAAGCTTCCCCAAAATCTAGAGGTGAAAAGGCTACCGCGATCAGAATTGATTTCCAATGGAACACCGTGAAGGGATACAATTCTGGAGATGTACAAGTCCGCTAACTGACTAGCAGTTATAGACTCGCGAACCGGAAGGAAATGAGCAACTTTGGAAAGCCTATCTATGACAACGAAGATGGCATTGTTTCCTTTCTGGGTTCTTGGAAAGCCGGTGATGAAGTCCATACCGACTTTGTCCCATTTCCACTCGGGAATAGAAAAAGGTTGAAGTGTACCAGCAGGTCTTTGATGTTCTGCTTTAATGCGACGACAAGCATCACATTCGGCAACAAATTGAGCAATGTCTCTCTTCATCCTAGTCCACCAAAATCTTTGGCGTAGATCTCGGTACATTTTCGTGCTACCGGGATGAATTGAGAGGGGTGTGTCATGGGCTTCCTTGAGGATGAGTTGCCTTAGTTCCTTATTCTTAGGTACTACTAAACGATTTTCAAAGAATACCGTTCCTTTACTATCTGTGGAGAAACATTTAGCAACTCCGCTAACAATGTTCTCCTTGAGCCGGCGAACACCTCGTGCACGCCTTTGGGCAACTATAATTTGATCCTCAAGAGTTGGTTTCGCCACCAAGGTAGAAAGATAGCCATGAGGAACAATTTCAAGGTTGAGCTTGCGAAAGTCCTCATGAAGAAGTGGTTGATATTGCTGTAGCATGAGGTTGTTACAGTACGACTTACGACTTAGTGCATCAGCCATGACATTGGCCTTGCCTGGGGTGTAAGAAATTGCTACGTCGTAATCTTTTATCAACTCGATCCAGCGTCTTTGCCTGAGATTAAGATCTGGCTGGGTGAAAATATATTTGAAGCTTTGGTGGTCGGAATAAATCTCACAACGATTACCAAGGAGGTAATGTCGCCAAGTTGTTAGAGCATGAACTACGGCAGCGAGTTCAAGTTCATGGGTAGGATAGTTCTCTTCATGTGGCCGCAACTGGCGTGAAGCATAAGCTACCACATGTCGATCTTGCAGAAGTATGCATCCTAACCCTTGCCATGATGCATTACAATAGATCTCGAAATCTCTTTTGGTGTCTGGAGGTGCAAGCACGGGTGCAGAAGTTAATCTTCTTTTTAGCTCTTGAAAGCTTTCCTCGCACTTGGGAGTCCATTGGAATTTCTTATCTTTCTTGAGGAGTTCAGTTAGAGGCTTTGCAACTTTAGAAAAGTTCTTGACGAAGCGACGACAATAGCTGGCTAGGCCAAGAAAACTTCTAACTTGCTTAACCGATTCAGGTGGAGTCCAGTCAAGGACGGCCTGAACTCTCTCGGGATTCACAGCAATGCCTTTTGCAGAAATCACGTGGCCTAAATAGGTCACTTCTGGTAGCCAGAATTCACACTTGGAGAATTTAGCGTACAGGCGATGCTCTCTAAGTTTCATCAATACCAGCCTTAAGTGTTTGGCATGATCTTCTTCGTTCTTCGAGTAGATGAGAATATCATCGAGATAATCCACAACAAATTTATCTAGGTACTCCATGAAGATCGAATTCATCAAGCGTGAGAATGTGGCGGGGGCATTGGTTAAACCAAAGGACATGACGGTGTACTCGTAAAGACCATAACGAGTAGTAAAAGCCGTTTTGGGAATGTCGTCGTTTCGGATTCGGATCTGATGATAACCTAATCTCAAGTCCATCTTGGAAAAGACAGCGGATCCTGCAAGTTGATCATAAAGATCATTGATCCTGGGCAGTGGGTATTTGTTCTTTATCGTCGCTAAATTTAGCGGGCGATAGTCTACGCACATCCTTTCTGTTCCATCTTTCTTCTTTACGAATAGAACGGGGCAACCCCATGGCGATGAGCTAGGGCGGATGAAGCCTTTTGCCAAGCATCAAGTTGGGTTTTTAGCTCAGCTAACTCATGTGGGGCCATTTTATAAGGGCGTTTGGAAATTTGTGCGGTTCCTGGAACAAGATCCACTGTAAATTCTACACATCTGTCGGGTGGCATGCCCGGCAGCTCTTCAGGAAAGACATCCGGGAAGTCACGAACCACCGGAATATCTTCAAGTTCGGGAAGGGGAAGTACATTCAAAGAATGCACTTGGGTTCTTGTTCTGGGTGAGGTATAGCTGATGGTTTGGCCTGAAGGGTGGGTGAGTTTCACGGATTTGCCTTTGCAATCCAGATAGGCATTTTGTCTTGATAGCCAATCCATGCCAAGGATGACATCAATATCTGAAGACTTGAGGGCTATGAGTGAAGCAAGGAATACTAAACCCTCAATTGCAATTTGATTACCATGGCTCACTCTATTAGTTTGCCATCTTGACCCTGGAGTTTGAATAACCATCGGGGTGGACAATTCAACAAAGGGTAACTCATGACGAAGTGCATAACTTTCCGACATGAATGAATGAGATGCTCCTGGGTCGAAAAGAACGGAAGTAGGAACAAAATTGACTGGGAGCGTACCAAGAATGACGTCAGTGGTGTCGTCAGTCTCTTCAGCGGCAACCTGGTTCAAACGTCCACGAGTGGCGGGAGGAGCGGGTTTGGCGGTGTAGACCTTCTGGGGTGGCTTGCCACGACCATTGTTGTTGTTGTTGTTGTTGTTGCCTCCGGCACGGGGTGGAACATTCTGGTGTTGGAGCTGGTTCTGGGGACACTCGCGAGAATAGTGGCCTGCCTGACCACACTTGTAACAAGCTCCGAAAACAGTGCGTGGAGCTGGGTGGTTTGGTGGAGCTGGGTGGAACTGGGTGAGTGGACGAGGCGCCACATAGGATGGCCTCGGTGGGTTGTTCTGGCGGAACATGCTATTGGGGATCCAGATCTTGCGCTTCTGGGAGCCAGAACTGGATGAACTGTCATCTCTAGGATGTTTGCGAAAGTCGTTGGGGGTGTTCATGTCCTCTGCCTTGATGGCCTTGTTGACAAGGACCTGGAAGGTGGCAAAATCATGAAGGTTGAGCTCGCGACGGAGTCCACTATTGAGGCCACGACGGAACCTCTCTTGTTTCTTGGAGTCGGTGGAGACTTCCTCAGTTGCATAACGAGCAAGTCGGTTGAACTCACGACTGAACTCGTCAACTGTTCTTCTGCCTTGAGTGAGGTTACAGAATTCCTCACGTTTGCGGTCCATGAGACCTTTGGGGATGTGGTGCTCGCGGAAGGACATACAGAATTCCTCCCAAGATGCTGGTGGTCCAACGGGATGCATATTCAGAAAATTCTCCCACCAAGAGCTTGCTGCACCTTCAAGGTGATAGGTGGCATAATTGACCTTGTCGCCATCTGCAACATGGCCGGCTTGGAGCTTCCTCTCGATGCTGCGAAGCCAGTCATCGGCGTCAAGGGGCTCGGTGGAGTAACTGAAAACCGGGGGATGAAGCCGAATGAAGTCATTTAGGGACACCATCTCATTGCTCTGTTGAGTGGTGTTGCGTGCGATGACTTCCAGCAGGTGGTGAGAGTCACGGCGGTTCCTCTCGACCTCCATCAGAACTTGGGCCATCGTGGGTGGGGGTGGAAGGTTGTCTTCCTCCTGGTTGTTCCCACGACCTTGGTTACGACCAATCTGGCCACGTGTTCCTTGAGACATCCTGAAGGTGAAAAACCAAAGTCAAACAGAGTTGATTGAAGAGTCTAATCAAGGTATTGAAGTACTGGAAGGATTACAGAGTAAAGGAAGTAATCATCTTGACAACATGGTGATAAAAGCATACAAGCCATATATTCACAAGCTGTCATACAAACCATACATCATTTTAGTACAAGCACTAAGCTAATACAAACGTGATGAAGATGATACATCCTTCAGAGGCACTCTGACTTCCTATACATTATTTATCTAAGCCTCTGGAACTTAGACACCTTGCTTACAATATACTAGGATACTACTACATCCTCACTAAGTAAGACCACAGGCGGTCTCACTCATCTCCATCTCCATAGTAGTCCTCGTAAAAGTTACCCGCGTATCCCGGTAGCTGGAGGTGACCATCGGAAAACACGGAGGCTTGTGGGCCCTGATATCCATTTGGGCAAGGATGGGGCCTAGGTCCAGTGTAGGGTGGAAGCAAAGGACCACGGGGTGGAAAAATTCCTCCAATCTCGGGCCAAGCAACTCAAGAAGGCATCTGGGTCCTCACTGGATAGATCGCATCGTACTCCACTGATCCCACGCTCACAAAGGGTGCCAAGAGCGTCAGTGCTCGGTACAGACGAACTCGGGTGGCGTGGAGCTCAAAACGGAGAGCACGTGCATCACGATCTCTGTCACTAGCAAACCTAGCAGTCACCTGAAGTGCTGGATCCTCTGCAGAGTGATCTGAGTAGAGTCCGGTGTAATATCCATCTTCTCCTGGAAGTGCAGCTGGGATATAGCGGAAAGAAGTCTCTCTCAGCATGGTGTGCTCCTCTCTCAGCAGTGTAATACATGAATATGCAGCATCCTGCACAGCCATGTTCTCGGTAACGCCGATGCCATGTCCAAAGTGGATAGGCTGGGTGACTCCAATGTGGTGCGGGTAGATCCGGACAATGCAGTGGAACTGCGTCTGGTTGAAGTCGTGGAACTGCTCCTCGATGGTGTACTCAGGGTACCATCGATATCCCACGTAGGACATCATCTCGATCAACGTGGCGGGATGGCCACGCACACCGAGGCACCTAGTCAAACGAACAATCTGCCGAGGGGGAAGATCTGCCATCTGAAACAGAAAGGAGTTTGCAAATGCATCAGATTATGAGATAAACCTGGAATGACTCGGACAGCATAACGGCTGTAATTGTAAGAAATGACAATTTCTTTCAATCATGAAAAACAGCACTTACATAATACGATGTAAGAAATCAGCATTATAACAATGCTAGGAAAACTTGACACAACTTTCCTACGGCTATAAGGAAGCAATCAACGAGATGTGCTAAACAGACAGAGGAGAGCCTAGTCCTATCTTCCCGTAGAACAAGATGAGGGTGACTCAGAACTCAGAACGAAGGCGGTAAGGAGAAAAATGAAGCCTTACGTTGTTCCCTTATATACCCAGAGTAACTATATAACTATAGCAAGCTAGACTCAACTTCGGCCAAGGCTACTAGTCCTACAGTCAGTCCTGCTCTGATACCAAGTCTGTCGGGACCCGGGGTTAGCGTATGCAAGTACAGTTAAGACATAGTCATATGGAGAGCCGAGAACCGCACCCACTTGTCTAAGCAGACAAGGCCAAGCACTGAACATTCTCAGAAAGCATCGTACGTGAGGGGCATCCCATCCAGGCCGGATGATCAACTGTGATGGGTCCTCATCGTCCGCACACAAGTCTAATGATATGGGTGGTGAACTCCCATATTCAAAGACAAGTCGCCTCAACCATACTATCGACTATCTCAAAACTCTTACATAGACTTACTCCAGCCCGATCACTTAGTCGGGGTCTAGGGCGGGCTCGATCATACCACAAAGTGTGCACGAGACGGAGTCTCGAGCAATCGCATCGCGATGCCCACAGCTGCGCACATCTAAGGGCCACTTGGTGTATGAAAGATCGCCAGCCAGAACACAACTAAGGTCTCGAAAACCCATACAAAGACATGCATGTTATAAACATACACGCAGCACACATGCCTTGTATGAACAGCAGGTACCATTGCAATTCTCTACAAAGTGTACATTTTATTTATAACTCTTATAGAGTACACACAGAGATCACATACATGTGATCCAACATTACAACATAAAGCGGAAGCAAATTATGTCTGAGTACAGACAAGTTTAACAAATTGGCTTAAGAAGCCTTATTCAACATAAAGCCCTCCACGAGGGAACCAGTCTGCTGACTGGGACTAGACTAGCTTAACTTCAGTCGTCCAGCTCGATGAAGAAGCCACCTTCGGGGTCAGTGGCGTCATCTAAAACATAGATTAAGCAAACGTGAGTACAAAGTCGTACTCAGCAAGACTTACATAGGAGCTATGCTACTCATGCACATGTATCAAGGTAAAGGGAGGTGGGGTTCACTTGCAGAAATGCCAGCTTTGACTTGGCTAATCCTGAACTACGAGTACCAGACTTTGAGGTAAGGTGCGTACACGAGTCCACTACCTTCACCAACCAATTACACTACTATGGTGCCTTCCTCGACTTCCCCACGAGAAAGCACGCCATAGCACTCACACTTATCTTGGTGTGTTTTAGAAGTATCCGGTTCAAGTTATCTAATAATCAAGCTAAGCTTTCCAAGCAGTCCATAACCGCGGACGCGGCTATTCGAATAGTTTTGTTAACCTTGCAAGGGTGTACCGCTACACACACATGACCATCATTTACCTCCTTTGATCTCGACACCATTCAAGGGGTGCCAGCGAGGATGCTCACCACAACTGTTACCTCATAGCCTATCTAGTCCAACAAAGCCGCCTACTTGGGTTGGTTACCACTATCGTGAACCCGGCGGGTTTACCGAAGTGGACCCAAGCGATGTGTGCGTGGTGCGTAAGCCGGTCTCGGTTGAGCCGTTCTCTCACTTAGCATCCAGGCCACAAGCCTACCAGAACTCCGAACTACTGCGACAACTGGACATCGAAAGGGATGAGTTAATAGGTTGAGAGGGGTCAGTGAGCCCAATGTGTGGTTGTACTCTTCATCTTGGATCACCACACAAGAACTCGGACTTAGGGCGGTGTTCAACGAGACAACCCACTGTGTACTCCTACACAGCCTCTCATCGTTCACCTTGTATTAGGTCGATTCACCGACACTTTTCTACCATCATCAACATGATCACTCCCATCCCGACTCACATCACAGTAACAACATGGTATCATACTAAGCATGCAATAAGCAGTAACATTGCAGGGGCCACATGATATCAAACAACTCCTACAGTTGCTAGGATTGTGGTTTGCTTACTACTGTGACAAAATGATAGGTCATGCAAAGGAATGGGTTCATCTATGCGGTAGAATCGTAACATGGTGATCATCCTAAACAATGCATAAGCGAGACATGAGAGGGAAGTGGGATTTTATCGACATGATCAATGGGGTTATGCTTGCCTTGCTGACGAGGTTCGGGTTCTGGATCTTCAGCGAAGGGGGTGACCTCTTGCTCCGGTTCCACCTCTACTCGACAAACAAAGCACGAAGTAGCAATCAATATGAATGCAATGCTCAATCACATGAATGAATGTTGAAACTTGAAGTATAAGTTTTGATGTGTGAGGCAATTCCATTTAAGTGGAATATATTGCATTTTAAATGCAATTTCAAATTCCACATTTGAATTCAACATTAACCAAGTTATATGTGATATAGTTTGATCATTTTGAATCAACTTCAAATGTGTATGATATTCCTCTGAAGTGTGGTTGAATTATGGCTTAAATCCATGGTCCAAGTTGCAAACTCAATTGATTTGAATTTGAAGTAAATTCAAGTAAACCAATTGACATATGCTACTGGTCCCATTTTAAATTCAACTCAAACAGATTTGAAAGTTGCATATTTGGAAAGATAATTTTCTCCTGATCATTTTTCATATATTATTTGTCCAATTTGGAGTTAATATGAATTTTCTATGAATTTCCAAAGTTTGGGGTATTTTCTGGAATTTCTGGAATTCTTTTAATCCTTTTTCTTTTCTGGAAAAGCATTACTGCGTCATTATTGCATCAGCATGACATCAGGGGGTTTGAACCGAGTCAAACTGACAAGGGGTCCCACTGGTCAGTGATACAGGGTTAATCCCTTTTTAAATTAACGATTTGGATTAGTTTAGAGGGGGCTGGCCCCACCTGTTAGTGGCCCATGGCCTAACTAAACAGGGGGTTAGCCCCCTATTTAACCTAGCTTACCGGCGGTTAGCCGCCGGCGGCTCTGGACATGGCGGCGTGGTCGCCGGAGTGACCAAACGGCCACGGGAGAACACGGGGAGGACTGCATCTTGCTCCTTGAGGTCATCCGCATCGGGTGGTGTCATCAGGGGGCCACGGGGATCACCGGAGCGTCATCGGCGACGAGCGGCGGCGGAAGTCGTGCACTGGACTCGTCGGGTTCTTCATTTTGCGCACGGATTTGGAAACCGAGAGCATGGAAACGAAGCTGGGGTGTGTACGGAGCTAGTGGAGCCATCCAGGGGTCAAACGGGTGCTCTGGTGAATGTCCTCGACGACGAGCGGCGGCGCTTGGTCTCGGACCTCGTCGGAATCATGCAAACGGGCACGGGAGGATGCGTGGATGGAGGCAAAAGAACGGCAAGCTCACCCTGATCGCGATGAATGGCTTGGGGAGGCCGGGGAGTGCTTGGCGTGGACGAATTTGAGGCTGGACTCGTCGGCGGCCGGCGGCGATTTCTTGAAGCTGGCGTCACCTGGAGTGCTCCTGGGCTTCGATTGGCCTGGGGGAAAGACGAAGTCGTCGACGCTGGTTCGACTGGACACGGTGGCGGAGCTTGAGGGCTTCTGTCGCCGCGTCGGGGCTCGTCGGTGCACCGGCTCGGTCACGGCTGCGTCGCGGGATGCTTCACCGGAGAGGATAGAGGAGAAACGGGAGGCAGGGAGAGGCGTGCGGGGGTTGTGGCGAGTGCGTGGCGCCAGGAGAGAGTTCGGGAGAGGTCTAGGCGGCCTCGGTGGCGTTCTCGGCGGTGAGCTCGCCACCGAGCTGCTTGGGGCGCCGGGGAGGAAGACGCCAAGGAAGGAGTTGGGCTGGGCCAGGTGGGCCTTCACCCTGGGCAACAGGTAAGCCTTTTCTTTTTTTCTCTGTTTAATCTTTCCTTTCTTTTTCTGTAATTTGTTTTGGCTCTGATAAAAAAATACCAAACCATTTTATTAAATGCTGAAAACTTTTATGTGGCCTCATAATAATATAGACTAGCCACTCATAAACTTTCAACATTTTTAAAATTCAAATGATTTGAATTTTAATTCAAATAGGGGTATTTCATTAATTCCAAGGTACTGTTTGAATATTTGAAAAATCTATGAGCATGGGGTGGGTCCCACATCACTTGATATGTGATCACACTCATTTATAAGACTTTTCAAAACTCTAACATGAATTTTTGGAAAATATTTTTATCTGGCCTTTTGAATTAATTCATCTGGGGGGTGTTCCTTCTCCCATTTTGATTTTGAATTTCATTTCCAAGATTTCTTTTTGAAAATTTGACATGATGCAAAGGCACTAGCTAACCCTAGCACATACCTAACAGAGGGATCTGACACCAACGAAGTTTAGAGAGGTTGTCGATATCTCCGGTCATGTTGTTTACAAAGGATCAAACACAAGGGATACTGATAATGGTGATGGCAGCTAGAAAGTAAAAGAATGAAATTAAATGAGCGTGTAAATAGTGAAGAGAATATGGACCGAGGTCCCTTGATGTTCACTAGTGATGCCTCTCTCCCAAAAGACGATAAAACTTCTATGCTAGGTAAACAAATCACAGCTGGGCAATTGAAAAGATTAAAAATGCACCGCAATGCTAACTATGCTACAAGGAAAGGAAGAGGCTTAAAAGCATGGGCGGTACGCCAAAATAAATAGACCGAAATCCAACTTCATCTACTACTAATCATCCACCTTGAGATATCTATCCAGAACATCTCGCTAGTATTATGTTGCGAGCCCCACCCAAAATGTAAACCCAAAGCAACAGACAACTGCATTAAAAAGCACTTTGCGTAAACAATCCTTGCAACTGCGGTTACTTGCACCATTTTTCCCCCTTGTGGCAACAACACATCCCCTAGACTCATGTTTATGTCACTCACGCGTGTCATCAGGGGCACGAACCCACAATCGAGCATAATGTTCCCTCTTGGAGTCACTACCTACTACTTGGCCAAAGCAATAAACAGCAACGGAGAACATGCAAGAATTATCTAGGAAAAAATATATAAAAGATAAGAACCAAATATATTACTCAATCACAATCTTAACATAGTCTCATAATCCATCAAGATCCCAGCAAACTCAGCATATTAATAGTAGAAAATTACATATGTGCCTCGATCATGTAGGGAAGCTCATGAGATCTAAACCATGAAGAACAAAGAGGGGAGGAGAACATCACATAGCTACTGATCACGGATCCATGGTCCAAGGGAGACTACTCACGACAGGTCCGGGAAACGCCCATGGTGGAGGGGAAGCTCCCGGAGTTCAATCCTCCCGCCGGCAGGGTGCCGGGAAGCGGGCTGATGGCGCTCCCGATCTTGGAAGCGCGGCAGCGGCGGAACGGAGGCGAGATCGCGAAAAGGGGTTCTGTATTTGGGGGTTTCGCGACACAGAGAATAAATAGGTGAAGGGGGGAAGCCAGGGTGGCCACCAGGGCTCCAGGCGCCCCCTTGCGCAGCCAAACCCTATGCCGCGTCAGGTGGCTGCCAGGGTCCCTGGTGGTGGCCCTCTAGCCCCACTTTGGTGATTCCGGAATGTTCCATTGCGCTGATTTTTTATCCGATTTTCCCGATTTTTTGGAGCATTTTTAATATGGGGGAAACCTGGAATAGAAAAACAGCAGAAAACAGGACTGGCACTGTGGTGCACTGAGTTAATAAGTTAGTCCAAATATGATCAAAAGTGTATGAAATATATCTAGATCATAGCAATATCACACAAAACATGCATGGAGCAAGCAGAAATTATAGATATGTTTGGTACGTATCAACATCCCCATGCGTAATTCCTGCTCGTCCTCGAGTAGGTAAATGATAACAAGCATAATTTCTGTGGTGACATGCTAGCAACCATATAAGGACTTTTAAAGTAAAGCAATCAAGGTATGTGATTCAATTTAAGTCATAACATTCAAGAGTCTATATTAGCAATGAAACAAGCAACAAAAGAACATTATGTGCAAGAGCTCTTGCTGTCCGTGACTCGAATATCTCCAAATGGTATTTGCGTGCAATAAGGGGGATATGGGAATACCAGAGAAAAAATATTTGGTCTTTTATGGAATCTTATCTTGACTCGTCCCTAGACCACTATTCAGGTACAAGTCAATTTGATCCAGTCATTTTCGATATTTTGAGCACTCATGCAATGGATGAGCGTAAGCACGAGAGTTGACACTTAGGATGGAAAAGAGAGATATATGGTGGAGGAGGAAGACAAAAAAGTGAGAAAGGCTCACATCAATGAGGACAATCATAGGAGAGAAGGCCAAATGATAGATATGATGTGAGGAGTAGGGATTGCCATGCAACGGATGCACATATCATCTAAGAAAAGCGCTCCAATAGAACTAGTGGGGGTGCATCCAACTTGCTCGCGCATGAAAACCTAGAGGTCGTTTAAGGAGGCTCATCCTTGGAATATGCAAGCCAATTTCTATAGTGCGAAGGTCCCCACATAGCTATATGCATAAATGATCATCTCTATGGAGTACAAGGATAAGAGGGAGTACTAGTGTGGATCTTCCAAAAGGAATAGTAGTGTTGTCCATTTCTCTCTTTTTATTTTATTTTTCTCTATTTTCTATTTTTTCTATTTTTTGGTGGCCTCAATGGCTCTTTCTATTTAACACTCATTTGTCCTCTTTGGGATCTTTTATTTTTTCCACTTTGGGATCTTTTCCTGACTTAAGGGAAACACTCTATAAGACAAGAAGGTAAAGAAGATCTTTCACACTTTACAAGGTACTCAACATAAAGAAGATGTAGCTATCATGATCTATGTGAAGTATGCCTCTGTCAGTGTAGCAGGAACATGTATGACATGAAGATCAAGTCATGAAGACGTGGATGTTGCATGGCAATATATCTCGGAAGGGCATTGTCTATGGGCAAAAAAGGAGGATGGTGTAATTAAGGTGAGCTCGCTAGCAGCATGGGAGATGATCTGTAGACCTAAAAATATAGGGGGACTAGGTTTCATGGACCTGAGAATCCAGAACCAAGGCCTACTCCTCAAGATGCTTCACAAGTTCTACAATAGGATGGACATACCTTGGGTCCATCTCATGTGGGGCTCCTACTATCAACAAGGAGTCCCTCATGCTCTGAACACCTGTGGATCCTTTTGGTGGCGAGATCTAGTGAAACTCATGCCGATATACAAAGGGGTTACCAGGGTCAAAATCGGAGATGGTCGATCGGCTTTGTTCTGGAAAGATTTGTGGCTGACTAACATAGCCATGGACAGTTACCCCCCGGGCTTTCTCGTATGCTGAGGATAAAGACGTCTCGATCTATGCCCTCCTCACAGCTGGGACGCTGGGGACCAACTTCCAACTGCCTCTGTCGCCACAGGCTAGAGACGAGCTGGCCGGCCTCCAACAGGAGGCTTCTGCAACTGCTTTGACGGAAGGAGTGAGAGACGTTTGGGAATGCGTTTGGGGGTCTGATGCTTTTAAAGCCACGAAGTTCTACTCATTTTTTTTCAGAGAGATGGAGGCTGACCCCGTCTTTGCCGGGGTATGGAAGTCCAAGTGTACAAATAAATGGAAAGTTTTTGGATGGCTCCTCATGGCAGACAGGTTGAACACTAGAAACATGCTGCGAAGAAAACAGTTCGCCCTTCAAGGTGGTGACTATGGCTGTCTTCTCTGCGACACTCCCCCTAAAGAGACGATCGAGCATCTTTTCTTCATGTGTCCCTTCAGCTCGATCTATTGGGGGAGGCTGGGAATTGTTTGGAATGATGTGGGCGATCGTATCTCCATGGTGCACAGTGCTAAAAACACTTGGGGGCACCCCATGTTCATGGAGATTTTTCTGGTTGCTTCTTGGAACATATGGAAGGAGAGGAACAACAAACATTTTAGAGGGACTAGACCTTTTGTCGATTCTCTGTTGCAGAGGTTCAAAGTAGACTTTGAGATGCTGAGACATAGGACTAATATTGACCTAGAGCCATTTATTCTCTCCTTTGTTAACTCTATTTCTTAGGGCTTCACCCTTTTCATTTCTTTAGGTTTAGGATTTTTCCTTAGACTCCCCCCCTCTCTCCCCCACCCCACTATAAATCCATGCCGCCCTTGTAATTGTCACCCCTCGTCAATTTAATTTAAAGGAAGTGGGGGGTGCCCCTACTGTCATAAACTCCTAAAAAAATGCACGGTACGGAAGAGGCTAGCAAATATGAGGAGGTGGAAGTTTCAACTTTCAATACTTACATTAGTCTGAAGAACTCATGCACTTATTATTGGTAACTCTCAATCTAATAAGGAGGTTCACAAAGAGATAAGTACCCCGAGGAGGAGTCACTACTGGAATTCGCCTGTTTGCCGTCTGCCAGGGCGGACGGCAAACACCTGAATGGCCGACGGCAAAACCCTTTGCCGTCTGCCCCCGGACGGTAAAGCACCCGTCAGCCATTTCATCGGCAAAGAGGTGCGTTGCCGTCTGTTGTATATCGACGGACGGCAAAGATGTTTGCCGTCCACTGGAATAAGAAACAGACGGCAGACAAGCTTGACGGCGAAGCTGTGCCGGCCGGCTCCGTCAGGCCCTTAACAGCGGGGTTGCCGTCTACGGACAGACGGCAAAGAGCGGTGACGTCATCGGATAAGGTAATGACGTCACCCCCCCGTCATATGTTTGCCGTCTGCCTTGCCGGTGGCAGACGGCATAATGACCAAATGGTCACCCAGCTGTTGCCAGATTGCACAGCTGGGCGCCACGTGTCCTCTTTGCCAACTGCAAGCAGACGGCAAAGGCCTTTGCCGTCTGCTTGCTGACGGCAAAGAAGCTATATAGCCTCTGTTTTATCTGTTTTCTTTCAAATCCCTGCATTTTGACAAATATATATATATATAATCTCCAACAACATTATATAGTATCCAACAAACAGTATATAGTAACCAACAACAATATATAGTCTCCAACAAGGTTTTCATACAAGATTCACATGTGAACAAGGTTCCAACAAGCATTTCATAGTTTCACATATATACATGGCACATACATAGCACATACTGACCAAAACAGTTTATGAAACTAAACTACAAGTCCAAATGCAGCACTCCATCATAGCATGACTCCCTTGAAGCAAATCTGCAAAATGAAGCTAAAAAAGTTATAAGAAGAATAAGGAGAAGAACAAGAAGAAGAAGGAGAAGAGAAGAGGAAGAATCTAGAAGAAGAAGAAGAAGAAAAAAAGATCCTCTCCTTCTTCTATTTTCTTCTTCTTTTGAGCAGAGAAAGCTAACATAAGCAATGGTGATCAAATTAAGCTAGAGTTAGCATATTTTCAGGAAATTGAGCTAAATTTAGCATTTTTTAGCAACTAAGCAAACTTTAGCAATTGTTGAGCCAATTTAAGCTAGCTTTAGCATTTTTGACCCAATTAAGCTAGATTTAGCATTTTGTGAGCAAACTAAGTTGACTATGTAAGTTTTTGAACTAACTAAGCTAGTTATGTCTTTTATGTGCAAAATATGCAAAGTATGGCATTTTTTGATTAAATATAGGATTTTAGAAGCAAAATATGCATTTTCAAACTAACTAAGCATTTTAGAACTTACCGGAGTGTAGCCCTCAAGGCTGAGGTGGCTGAGAAGCATCCGTCGGGTTGCCCGATGTTGACGGTGGAGAAGGGTCATGGGACGCAGCCCGAGAGTTATGCTGCACAAAAAGATCAACTAGAGGTTAGCACGACGCCACTCAATATGGTATTGATGATCATCGAAAGATACTCACCGTCCCCACAGGAGAAATGATCGGCATCGGTGGAGAGGCCTGACCAGTCTTCTCGCACATAGTCTGCACATTTGTTATTCATGAGTCAATCATATTAGGCCACTCATGACGCATTCTTTGGGTGAATATGAACAAGTGACTTACCACGAAGAGCTCATACAAGGCCCAGTTCGATGCATCGTGTCGTTCCGCGGCCTCCTCGAGAGCCTTCGCCGTCCTCTCCTCCGCCAGCCGCTCTCTCTCCGCTGCCTTCTCCTCTGCCAACCGCTCCTTCTCCTCCAGTAGCCGCTGGGTGTTCTGTCGCTCTTTCTCAAGAGCTTCCTGCAACCCCACTCCTCTAGTTAGAATTGTAATATTCGATGAGAGAAAACAAGAATGCAAGAGTCCTTGTGGATAACCTGGATAGCGAGGTCGACTGGCCGCGGACGAGTCCTTATGGCAGGAGAAGAGCTCGTTTGGCGCGCCTTGATCTTAGGAAGAGTCTTATCGCACCTGATCAACTTATCTCCAATGGCCATGGCGCCATGGCGCCTTCCGCCACCAGAGATCATCACCAGCTCCGGCTCAATAGGCTTCCCAAGCGGGTTATAATCCTCCCCGTGCTTCTCCTTCGCCACCTCAGTATAAGCCTTGAGCTTACTGTAGGCGGCAATGTTAGTGAAAGTCGAAGGACTGGCGAGATCAGACTCTGAGAGCGCCTTTGCCTTCTTGTACGACGCTGTATGGGCCATGCCACACATGTCGAACACCTGAGGCACCTCCGTTTTATTATGCTCCGCCTAAAAGACAAAGCAAAGCACGATATTAGTAAGTTGTGGGTGCCAAAAAGACAAAGAAAAGTAGAATTTGCATGAAAATTGAAGCAAAGCACATACCCATTTATTCCCGTAACCAGCTAAGTTGCGGCTTCCTTGATGGTGTGGCACACCATCCATATGGGCGCGGCGCTCCTTGGCATTGTTGTGGATGGCCAACCAGGCATCTGAGCACCAGTGGTCCACAATGGCCTCCCAACAATCCATCTTGTCCGCACACCATCTCGGTGGTGCCTAAGTTAGTAAACAAGGAAACTAATAAGTAGCCTAGATAGGAATCAAATCAAGCAAACTATTCAAGACTTAAGAAGGGTTACCGTCATGTACTGGGCCCTGGTCAGAAACTTCTTGCGGCAGTCCTTCTTGCTACGCTTGCACCCTTGCTTGGCGTAGTAGTCATGGACCGCCTGCACTCGCATCTCGTGCCTTGTGTTCTGCAAGAGGCGCGTGGCCTCTGCAACTAACACGTCCTCCGCCTCCTGCTCCTTGGACTCATCGACCTTGTAGTAGACCTGCAATAGCATGAGACAACACTGATGAGTGCACTGATGAGACAACACTGATGACAACACTGATGAGTGCACGAGACAACACTGCAATAGCATGATTTTATTGTGTGAAACAGAAATTACCCAAAAGCCGTTGATGACCATGTCGGCTCTGGTGTGGCATTCGACCCCGTTGATGGTCGTATCCGGCGGGGCCGGGGCAGCACAATAGTGCTCCCACTTGAGTCCAGGCTGCGGAACCTCATTAGGTCCGGGCAATTGAACCAGCCCCAGGAAGTTCTCCCTGACGAGCACACCAAGGATGGAGTTGGGATTGCGGACACCATTGCCGTATATCCAACCCCTGCAGTATAAAAAGACAAAGCCATCAGATAGACATAAGTATAGAAGGTACCGGAAGAGAGTATAAGTGCACTTACGTCTCTCCATCAGGCGTAATCAACCACTTATGGGCGGGAGTCACCGGCACGGACGGGAGCCGTGTACCCCCACGCTGGTACACGGTGGTACCCTCAGCTACCTCCTCCTCATCCGTAGTGTCCAGCTCGGCACCAGCCTCCCCCTCAGGCGTGTGCTGCTCCGGCTGCTCCGGCTGATCCGGCCAGGGACTCCAGGTCGTGCGGGTGGCGTAGCCTCCTCCTCCACCTCAGGCTGGTCCACCCTGAAGTGCTCTGGTGAATCAGCCGGAGGTGGTGGCGAGGAAGCAGCAGCAGGTGCTCGTCTCCCTTTCCCGCGACCACCACCTGTTTTGCCTCTCCCGGTCTTCTTCCGACCTCCTCTCCCCCTGGGCGGCTCATCAGTAGAAGGAGGAGGCGAGGAAATACTCTCGAGCAAAGACCTCCGTAGAGCCAGAGGTGGGAGCGCATGACCCCGACCCCTCCGTCGTGAGCCTGAGGTCTCGCCCTCCATATCTGTCACGAACCTGCCAAGAATTAAAATAAAATAATTAGTACAATGAGAAAAAGAATTAATAATACAACAGTAATTACTGAAATAATGAGAATATATACAACTAATGAGAATAATGTAATTAAAGTTGAGATGCATACAACTAACAATAGTCGGGATCATCGGTCTCTTCTACGCGATCAATTGAAGGATCGTCATCGCTATCACGCGTGTCGTCGATAATGATGGCCTCATCAGGTTCAACAACACCAACATTTGGAAGGCCTTTATGTAAACGGTCAAGCATTGACAGGTCATCTGGAGCAGTAACCTCTTCTTCTTCAGGCTCTTCAACATCGTCGTTAGCCGGTTCACTCTCATTGTCTTCTTCCATGTTCTGGGGTTGCGTAGAGAGGTTTCGGAAACGTTTTTTTATCACGTGTGTTTCTTGGAAGAATTCTCCTTCATATGTCTCTGGGTCAATGTGGGGTACATAATCCTCTTCATTTGGGGGAGGTGGTCTAATATGAGGTGGCACATCATAAACAACATCCCAACCTTTCAGGTTTTCAACCGTTTGGCAGGGGTAGGATAGATAGAAAACCTGGGTGGCCTGTTGAGCCGTAATATAGACATCGGGGACATTAAAATGGGTGTCTTGTCGAATTTCGACTAGACCTACATGTTCATGAGTTCGTCTAGTCCTCGATGGGAGAAACCAATGCCATTTGAAGACAACGACGTTGGGAGGATTTTCACCATAGAATAGAAGTTCGTATATTCCTTCAACTCTTCCATAATACTCAATACCTCCGTCGCCGACAGCAGAGACACCCGAATTTGTACTTTTTCGATCGGCCATTTTTCGCTCTTTATCAACGGTACGAAAGCGATACCCGTTGATGTCGTATTTCTCAAATACACGGACCTTATTGTCAAAAACATTAGCGACTTGTCTCAATTCGGCGTCCATAGGCTCCTCATTTGCCTATAAGTTTTATAGGAAAGGATTGTTATATTAGTGAAAAATAGGTCGAACCAACAAATGAAACCCTATATATGAATGATAGTTACCGTTCGTTTGAACCAAGAGATGAAACCAGGATTGCCGTCTCCTTGATTGGCAAGAAGCTCATACTCTGCGATGGAATCACTTTCAATAACCACTCCATTCGAGAATTTGGCGACGTATCGAGTGTATGAATTCAGGGGAATTAATAAGAAACAAGAATTATTAGAAGTTGCGAAACAATGTACGTACCGAGCACTTACTCGATGTACGGTCGCACTTCTGTTAGGTTGGTGAAGATATACAGTGTAAGAGTCTGCCATTCTTTGATATCCAAAATCTTATTTCTCGAAGCACCAACAGGTCCAAGATTCCCTTTGAATAGGCTGAGGTTGGATTGACGCCGTTGGGGGTCGCCAGTATTGTACCGAGGCTTTGGATTATTCAAATGGCGATTTTTGGCTTCATAATGTGCTATCACAAAGTTTGCCGCCTCCTCGGTAATGAAAGCCTCGGCCATCGATGCTTCAATTCTACGTTTATTTTTACATTTTGCTCGAAGCGTCTTCTGCATTCTCTCCGTTGAATAGCACCAACGATTTTGCACAGGGCCCCCTAATCTTGCCTCGGTCGGGAGATGCACTATCAAATGCTGCATCGGATTAAAAAAACCCGGTGGAAAGATCTTCTCTAACTTGCAGAGCAACTCCGGCGCCATATCTTCCATGTCTTCTAGCACGCCATCGGATAGTTCTGTAGCACAAAGAACACGAAAGAAATAGCTCAGTTCTGCCAGTACTAGCCACTCTTCCTCGGGGATATAGCCGCGCAACATCACCGACATTACCCGCTCAAGCCATATGTGCCAATCATGACTCTTCAGCCCTAATATTTTATGTTTTTCAGGACTCGCTCCCCTCCTCAGATTCGCTGCATACCCATCGGGGAACATCAAACTGTTTTGCACCCACAAGAGAATTTCCCTGATATGCCCCCTTTCAAGATTGAACCAGGGCCTTGGCTTGGACCAATTCTTCTTTCCTTTCGGCTGTCGCATGTTCTGTGAGGGTCTATCACATAGAGTCTCCTGGTCGACTCTAGCTTTAGGATTATCCTTTGACTTCCCATCTATGCCGAAAAATGTACCAAACAGGGCCTCGCCGATATTTTTTTCAGTGTGCATCACGTCAATATTGTGTGGAAGTTCGAGGTCTTTGAAGTAGGGGAGATCCCAAAAGCATGTCTTGTGAGTCCAGGCGTGTTCCAAATTATATCCCTTGAAATACCCGGGACGTTCTGGATCAGGCTCGAGAGAGTTCAATTGTGCCAAGACATGTTCGCCCGTCATCGTAGGTGCTCCCAGGTTTTTGACAACTTTGCCTTTGATGAAGTTCTTCTTGTCTTTTCTAAAAGGATGCTTAGGAGGCAGAAGCTGTCTATGCAAGTCAAAGCAGGAATTCTTGCCACCCGCCTTCAGCCAATGAAACTGAAGAGCAGCCTTGCATGTTGGGCACCCGAACTTTCCATGAACACAGAAGCCAGCGAAAAGCGCATACGCCGACAAGTCATGCATCGAGTACTGGTACCAAACATGCATTTTGAAGGTCTTTTTTCTAGCTGCATCGTATGTCTTGAACCCTTCGTCCCAAGCTTGTTGCAATTCCTCCTTAAGCGGTTGCATGTACACATCCATATTCTTCCCCGGATATTTGGGCCCTGGTATTATCAACGTCAGGAAAATGTTCTTCCTTTTCATAATCTCTGAGGGGGGGAGATTGAGTGGCATGACAAATACAGGCCAACAACTGTATGGGGCTGCCATCAGACCGAAAGGATTGAACCCATCTGTGCCGACGGCGATTCGGCAATGCCTTGGCTCCTTAGCTTTTTCCGAATGTTTTTCATCAAAGTGCTTCCATGCTGAACCATCCGATGGGTGAGTCAACATCGGCTTCCCATCTGCATCAAATTCTGTTCTCTTCCCATGTTTGTGCCATGTCATCTGTCTGGCTGTCTCTTCCATCATGTAAAGGCGTTGAATTCTTGGTATCACTGGAAGATACCTAAGAACATTTACGGGTATTTTGGTCTGCGTCTTCTCACCTTGACCATTGTTTACCACAACATACCTGGATGACTTGCATTTGGGACAATAGTCTTCGTCCGCATACTCTTTCCTAAATAAAGCACATCCATTTTCACAAGCATGTATCTGCTCATAGGGCATCTTAAGTACCTTGAGGATTTTATCCGATTGGTACAGGTTTGCAGGCATAACATGATCTTTTGGTAGAAACCGCCCAATTAGGGTCGTGATCGCATTGTAACAATCTGTGCCCAAGTTGAATTGTGCCTTCAAAGCCATCAAATGTGCGATGGCATCGAGCTGACAAAGCTCAGTGTGAGCGTGCAGCGGACGTTTCGAAGACTCCAACATATCATAGAAGGCCTTCGCAGATTCCTCCATCTCATCGTCCTCATCCCGCGCATCGTCAAAGTCCTGCACCATGTCTTCGATCCCGGTTCCGTACTCATCCGTGCGCTGACGGACCACCTCCTCTCTCCGTCGTCCGCCAGACTCGCCATGGAAGGTCCACACCGTATAACGAGGCTTATAACCCCACTTCTGCAAGTGTTTACCCATATCCACCTCTGTCGCCTGTTTATAATTGTCGCACCTAATGCAGGGGCACCAGGTTTTTCTCTGCCCATTTGCAAACGCCGCTCTCAGAAACTCCTTGGTTTTCATTGCCCATTCATTGGTGATCTCTTTCTGATTAGGGTGACCAGTGTACATCCACGCACGATCATCTCTCATCTTGTTGCTACAGCTAGCTACTAAACAACAAATATACCATTTTATTACGTCCACTTTTTATTGCTTTTATCATATATAGCTACGGCATATGCAATTAACCTACACACTAATAGGTAAATCTAGGTCCTAATCCCACCCGAGTATGTGTAGATTGGGTCGGTTTCCCATGCTTTGGTCCCGATCCGACGCGGTATTTCGGCAGCACCTCCCCGCTGTTCTCCTAATACACGTCTCGACAACAAGCCGAGAGGTTGTGTATCCGGAGAACAACAGGGAGGCGCTGACGAAATTCCGCGTCGGATCAGGACCAGAGCATGGAAAAACGACCCAATCTACACATACGCGGGCTGTCCATGGATAACGTTGGACAATTCGAAAGAATTACTATTATCAATATGCAAATGAATGCATATTTATACTGTAATCCTTTCGAATGGGAGACGCATACTGGTTACGCAACTTTACATACTGCTAGAGCTACCGTTATCGGCATGAAGGCCAGAATTCAGCAAAGGAAAAAGGGGGAGAGGACAAGAATTTTTTTGCTCACCCTCGAACTCAGGGAGGTCGCCGAATGGAGGGGGCGGAGGTCGTCGACCACCAGACCTTCACACCAGGAAAATTCCTACACATTAAAATGCACCCAATCAACACACACACTTGATCCCGGTAATTACATCTTTTTTATTTTTTTTACCCCAAGCTCCATTAAAATGCACCCAATCTCCACCTCCAACTTCTACTTATTCATCTCCACCTCCAACTTCTTCTTCTTATTCTTATTTTACCCCAAGCTCCCCTCTTTCTCCTTGTTCTTTTTATTAACCTTCAACTTCTTTTTTCTCTTCTTCTTTTACTATTTTACTTTTACCCCTAATTTGTTTCCCTCTTCTTCTTTTATTTCCTTTCTTTTCTTTCTTTCTCTTCTTCTTTTCCTATTCAACTTTTACTCCTAAGGGACTTTTTGGATTCCTAAGGATTTTTGTTATGGATTGCCTTTGGATCATAGGATTGACACCACCAAATTCCTAAGGAATCTTAACATGAGCTCTAAGCTCTTTTTATTTTTCCTGTGAGAAGTCCAATACACTCACACTCTATCTCCTCATTCCTACAAAAAACTTACACTACCTAAACTAAACAGAGAAGAAAACATATCTAATTAACCCTAAAAAAATCTAACACAATCCTCTTTCACCTTCTTCTCCTTCTTCTCCTTCTTCTTCTTCACCTTCTTCTTCTTATCCTCCTCCTCCTCCTTCTTTTCATTTATTTTTTCCTTTTCTTTTCTTTCTTTATGTAATCCTTTTTCTTTGTCCTTTTCTTTCTTTGTTTTGTTTTCTTTCTTTATTCAACTTTCTTTCTCTGTCCTTTTCATTTGTTTCTTACTAATTGCTAACTAAACCTAACTATACATAAAACCTATATTAACTAGAACTAATAAAACATGGGCTTAATACTAATAATCTAACCCCCAACTTTTATTCTTCTTCTCTTCTTCTTTTTCTTTCTCCTATTCTTCTTCTTTTCCTTCTCCTCTTCTTCTTATTCTTCTTTCTCCTATTCTTCTTCTTCTACTTCTTCTTCTAATTATTTTTTCTCCTCTTCTTCTTTTTCTTCCTCTTCTATTTCTCCTCTTGTTCTTCTCTTCTTATTCTTCTTCTTGTTCCTTCTCCTTTTCTAATTATTTTTATTTTCTAATTCTTTACCTTCTTCTAATAACAAAATTTAAATAAAAAAACTAACTACAACTAATAAGTAAAACTAAATAAAACTAACTAACTACAATATACTAGCTAATACAATTCTAAAATTTACTAATCTAAAATCTATTAAAAACAGTAGAAATTAAAAACTAACTAACTTATATTAAAAACAGTAGCAATTCTAACTAAAACTAAATACAACTAACTAAAACAGAAAAAGTCTCTAAAATCTAAAATTCTAACTAAAACTAACTAACCTAACTACAACTAACTAACTAAAACTAACTACAAATTAACTAAAACAGAAAAAAAAATAGAGAGGGGGAGGGGGCTCACCTGCCGGTGTGGGGGACGACGGCGGTGGGGACGACGGCAGCGGGGGGGGGGGGGAGGAGGTGGCGCCGGCGACGACGACGAGGATGGCGGCGGCGGCGCACTACAGTGAGGGCGGCGGCTGTTAGAGGGGTAGAGGAGGAGAGAGGAGGAGAGGAGAGAGAGGAGGGAGGAGGAGAGGGGCGGGCGGCGGGCCTCACCGGCAGCAGGCGGCGAGGGCGGCGGCGGGAACGGCGACGGTGAGGGGCGCGGCGGCGGTGAGGACGCGGGGTGGGTGGAGGATGTGGGGGAGAGTGGGGGAGAGAGAGAGGCCGCACGGGCAGTTAACGGCCCACGGCTTTGCCGTCTGCAGACAGACGGAGAAGTTCGTTTTGCCGTCTGTCTGCAGGCCAGGCCGCCGTTCTCGCTTGAGTGGGCCCCCTAGGTCATTTTCCGTCTGCCCCTAGACGGCATAGTATCCTTTGTCGTCTGTTTTGGCCGACGCAGACGGCAAAGCAGTTGTTTGCCGTATGTCCCTGATTTGCCGTCTGTATCCATGGAAGCAGACGGCATATACCTACTTTGCTGTCTGCCCCGACGAAAAACAGACGGCAAAGGTCCTGGCACATGGCAAACTTGTGAATTCCAGTAGTGAGTGTATGGGGGTTTGGTTATCCTTGCGCATCCTCAACTCATGGTACGTGAGTGTTCTATAATATCCGATCCCTCCAAAGATTAGTGATCCATCTAGTAGCTAGAGTTCTCAACTAGTTTTTTAGGTTTTGAAAATAAACACTGATTGCCCAAAATACTACACCTATCACTAATAGGCTAGAGCTCTTGACACCAAAAGTTCAAACATTACTCACAACAATACCTTAAAACTATTGCAAGTTACTACTACAATTGAATAGCAACCTCAATTACCTACTTCAAGACAAGACACAACTCAGTACAACAACCAACTCTCTTAACAAGATAAACATGAAAACTAAAGAGATTTCTAGCAACAAACTAAAAAAATGCCAAGGCTCTTCCTAGAGAAAAAACTAAAACTAAAACTAAGCATGGAAGTAGCTACGAAAAGATAAAGAACACACAACAGCAGAAAGATAAGCATGAAAAATCCTATGATGTGTTCTAGATTGGAGTGGAGCGTGTTTCTCTCCCATACAAAGTAATCTGGGGTCTAACTTGTTATGAATAGCAAGCAAAGCTAAAGAAAACAAAAAGGTAAACCTAAGAGCTTGACGCTCCAAGCATAGCACATAACGCATGAAGTGATAAAAATATAGTGAGACGAAGGACGAACTGATGATTATTGATGGAGAAGGGGATGCACGGGGGAATCCCCAAGCTTAGACGCTTGAGTATCCTTGAATATTAATTGCGGATGCATGGGGGCATCCCCAAGCTTGAGAGTTTGACACTTTCGGATCTTCTTTCATCATCTTCCCTCGCACACTTGAAAACTCCCTTCATACATAACTCATCATAATCTGATTAGAGGTTAGTACCCTTAATAATATATTTATTCCCACTGGAAATAAAGATATTCTTTAAGAGCTACTGTTTCTCAAGATTTCCAAAAGGTTTTTTCAAAGAAAAAGCAAGACTAAGGTTTGCAAAAGTAAGGAAAGGCAAAACGTGGCAGAATCTGTGAAAAACAGAACTACAGGTAGTAGAGAATTATTTCGGCGCACTTCTGCAACTCAAATCAAAAAACTCTGAACATACGAAAGTTTCACAATCGTATAGATCATGCTGCATAAAAAATTCAGCTCAAAAGTAGATGGAATCTGTTTTCTAGACATCATGTCACAACATTTGCTTCCCTTATCATAAGAGGGTATAACTTGGCACAAAACTTGAAAGTAAAGATACAATGATGTTGCTACAGTAGTAAAAATCATCAAGACCACTAAAAACAGAAGTAAAAACATCTTGGTTTGCCTCCCAACAAGCGCTTTCTTTTACGCCTTTAAGCTAGGCATAAAGCAAAAGAAGAATCAAGTTTTATCAAGAGAGAGAGAATAGATAGCCCGCGTAACGGACTCAAAAGGTAACTTGATTTTATTTCTAGGGAAGTGTTCCATCCCCTTTTTGAGAGGGAATTGAAATTCTATATTTCCCTCTTTCATATCAATAATAGCACCAACGATGCGAAGAAAAGGACGTCCCAAAATAGTTGGACATAAAGGTTCACACTCTATGTCCATAATAATAAAATCAACGGGAACATAATTGTCATTGACAATGATAAGAAAATCGTTGATTTTCCCCAAAGGTTTCATTACGGAATAATCAACAAGACGAACACCAAAAGAAGAAGGCTCAAAGGTCTTCAATTCAAACATGTCATACATTCTTTTGGGTATGACGGAGGTACTAGCTCCAACGTCACATAAAGCATAGCAAGAGAAGTTATTCAATTTAATTTTAATCATAGGGTCCCAACCATCATCTAGCTTCCTAGGTATGGAGGCTTCTATTCTAAGATTCTCGTCCCTAGCTTTGATGAGAGCATTAGTGATATGCTCCATGAAGGCAAGATTTAGTGTACTAGTGGGGGGTTCTCCAGACATTTTACGTAATAAGCTAATAACTTCAGAGAGGGTACAACTATCAAAATCAATATCACTAGTATCAAAGGTTGTAGTAGTGTCATCTAGGCTCACTTCTTTGAAACCCTCAATGTTCATAGGAGTTTCTTATTCTACGGTTGAGGTATGAGCATCAGCATTAATTGGTCCAATGGGACTAGGAGTGTGTTGGGTGCTAATAGTTTGGGTGTCCTCAACAATTTGGATAGTAGAAACTATGTGGTCTGTAGGAAGGCTCTTAATTCTATCCTCTTCCTTTTTTTCTTTAGCCCATCTTTCTTTAAGTTTATCCATCATCCTAATATTTTCATTGATATGTAATTGGATAGCAATAATAGGAGTGGTCTTCCTCTCCTCAAGGGGAGAGGTTCTAATTTTAATCATCTCAACATCAAGGGCTAAGCTATCTACCTTCAAAGAGTGATTATCTAATTTAGCTAATTTATCTTCCACATTCTTGTTGAAGGCTTTTTGGGTAGTGATAAAGTCTCTAAGCATGTTTTACAGTTCAGAAGTGGGGTTCTTGTTGCTAGGATAAGTGTTGTTGTTCCCATAGTTGGATGGAAACGGTCTAGGATTGTTAGCAAAAATTGCCCCTATAAGCATTGTTTTTGAAGTAGTTTCTAGCAATAAAGTTCACATCTACTTGTTCCTGAGCAACCAAAGAATTTAAAGGAACATCATGAGGATCAATAGAGGGTTGCTTGGTAAGTAGAGACATAATCAAGTCAACTTTTTCATTTAGGGAGGTAATCTCCTCAACAGAGTTTACCTTGCTACCTGTTGGAGCGCGTTTGGTGTGCCATTGGGAATAGTTGGTCATCATCTCATCGAGAAGTTTTGTGGAAGCACCAAGTGCAGTTAACATAAAGGTTCCTCCCGCGGTCGAATCTAACAGGTTCCGCGAGGTAAAGTTCAAGCCTGCATAAAAAGTCTAGATAACCATCCAAGTAGTCAAACAATGTGTAGGGCCTTTCTTAAAAAGATATTTCATACATTCCCAAGCTTGGGAAATGTGTTCATTATCCAATTTCTTAAAATTAATAATGTTACTTCTCAATTGGATAATTTTATCAGGTGGGTAGTACTTCCCAATAAAAGCATCTTTGCACTTATCCCAAGAATCTATGCTATTCCTAGGCAAAGATTAAAACCAGATTTTAGCTCCTTCCCTCAAGGAGAAAGGAAAAAGATTAAGCTTAACAACATCACCTTCTACTTCTTTATACTTTTGCATATCACATAACTCAACAAAATTGTTCAAGTGTAAAGAAACATCATCTCCAGCGCCAGAGAATGATCTCTCATAACAAGGTATAGCAAAGCAGGTTTAAGTTCATAAGAGGTAGTTGAAGTGGCAGGTGTGCCAATAGGAGTGCAGATAAAGTCTTTGTTGTTGTGACTAGTGAAGTCACACAATTGATACGTCCAAAACATGTCTATAATTTCAGCTTGCTCCATGCATGTTTTGTGTGATATTGCTTTGTTTTACATACACTTTCATACACTTTTGATCATATTTGGACTAACCTATTAACTCAGTGCACCACAGTGCCAGTTCTTGTTCTCTGCTATTTTTGTATTTCAGATTTCCCAATAATTAAAGTGCCAGAAAACTTCCGGGAAAAATATATAAAAAATCAGCGTTCCAGAAGCTTCCTTACGCCCGAAGGAGAGCCGGAGGGTGCCCACCAGTCGTCGAGGCGGCATGTGGGCGCGGCCTAGGGGTAGGCCGCGCCGGCTACCCGCCTGGACCCCCTGGGCACCGCCTCGGACTCCCCCTTGGCCCTTATTTTTACTCGCGACGCGAAAACCCTGATTCCAGAACCCTTTTCTCGAGAAGCAGTTCCGATCTCCGCCGCCATCGCCACCAAGTTTCGGGGACCAGAATTCCTGTGCCGGCACCCTTCTGGGACGGGGAAGTGCCCCCGGATTCATCTCCATCGACGTTGCTTCCTCCCTCCATGATGCGGGAGTAGTTCCTCCTAGGCGTTGAGGTTTCTACTAGTAGCTATGTGGTCTTCTCTGTCTCCCATGATGTGATCTTTATTGTTTTAATAGGCTATGTTAATCTAGGATGATCAAATGATGTTTCCCCTTCTTCTATGTATTGGATTGGTGTACTCACTTGATCTTATCTAGTATAATCTCTAAGACCATGGTGACAACGGTCTATTGGACATGGGTTAGAAGAATATTTTCATGAGTGATTTCCTCTTTTGTGTGTGGATTGGAGATTGAGAGTCTCTTGGTGCTTGTCTTTGACTATCCTTTAGATATGTTGTGGTGATTGTGGTACTCTACACAATTCTTGTCCTCTCTTGACCACACAGGAATGACCTCCGATTACGTCTCCATTGCATGTTTTATGGGGAATATCATGTGATTAGACTATGTTAATGTTGTTGGGAGTTGCCACTAGTGAAAGTATGAAGCCTAGGCCTTGTTTCCACCATTGGAATACCGATTTTGCTCATGTTTACCACTTGTTTTCTTGCTGCACTTTTTATTACAGATTTATATTACCTTGCTTCTGTACACCTATCACCCATATTTTACCATCTCTTCGCCGAACTAGTGCACCTATACAGCTCCTAGTTCTATTAGGTGTGTTGGGAACACAAGAGACTTCTTGTATCTTAATTGCAGGGTTGCTTGAGAGAGACCATCTTCAACCTCTACTTCCGTGAGTTCGATAAACCTTAGGTCATCCACTTGAGGGAAATTGCTGCTGTCCTACAAACCTCTGCGCTTGGAGGCCCAACATAGTCTAGAAGAATAGAAGCGTGCGTAGACATCAAGCTATTTATGGCGCCGTTGCCAGGGGGTAAGTGTTGAATATATATCTTCAGATCTTTCAATTAAATCTTTTTGTTTCTTTTTTTATTTTCACTAGTTAGGCTTATGGAAAACAACAACAAAATTATGAGAGAGCTTTATGAGCTCTACCTTGAGTTGGGACATGAAGTGTTTGAAGAGAAAATCAAAAATCCTATGGAGATTTATTATTTGCACAACACTGATGATAGTAGCAATGTTATTAGTATATCTTCTTTGAATACCTTTGATCCTAATAATATGCAAAGCTATAAGCTTGGGGATGCTACGTTTTATGAAGATGATCTTTTTAGCCCCCGAAGTTTTGATGAGGAAATTTATTTTGATGATACTTTGCCTCCTATCTATGTTGATTATTTTGATGACACTTATGCTATAAAGAATACTATTTTTCAAGTGGATCATGATAAGAAGGATTCATGTGATAGCTATTTTCTTGAGTTTGCTCCCACTATTACTAATGAGAAGGATTTTGCTTATGTGGAGAGTAACAAAATTTCTATGCTTGTGGATCATGATAATAATTTTTTATGTGATACTTATATTTTTGAGTTTATTCATGATCCCACTGAAGATTATTACGAGAGGGGAGCATATGCCTATTTTGAAGGTTTTGAAGTTGCACTTATCAAGTTCTCTCTCTTTATGTTGAAGGTTTTGAAGTTTCACTTATTTTGCCTTCCTATGCGAATATCTTTATTCTTCAATGAGTTATTTCTCTACAAGATCCCTTTGCATAGGAAGCATGTTAGACTTAAATGTGATTTGTATTTGCTTCTTGATGCTCTCTTTTGTGGTTCAACTCTTATTCCTATGAGAGCATCATTAAAATCTTAAGGCTATCTTTATGGCTATAAAGAAAGAGCTCTAGGGAGACAACCCTTGTTATCTTTACTTTGAGTTTTTACCTGCTGTTTTTAGTGGTCTTGATGATTTTTACTACTATAGAAACATCATTGTATGTTTATTTACAAGCTTTGTGCCAAGTTATAGCCTCATATGACAAGGAAAGTGAAATTTGTAACATGTTGTCCAGAAAACAGATTCTGTCCTCGTGACGGGAAAAATCAGATCAAATCACCAGTTCATCATTTTGAGCTGAATTTTTTACACAGCATGATATATACAATCAAAAAACTTTCGTATGTTCTGAGTTTTTTGATTTGAGTTGCAGAAGTATCCCTAAAAAATTCTTTACTACCTGCTGTTCTGTTTTTCACAAATTCTGCCACGTTTTGTCTCTTCTAACTTTTGCAAACATTAAGCTTGATTTTTCTTTGAAAAAACCTTTTGTCAATCTTGAGAAACAGTAGATCTTCAAAAATATCTTTATATCCAGTGGCGAAAAAATATTTATTAAGGGTACTAACCTCTCTAATCAGCTTATGATGAGTTATGTATGAAGGGAGTTTCCAAGTGTGCGATGGAAGATGATGAAAGAAGATTCCGGAGTGTCAAGCGCTCAAGCTTGGGGATGCACCTGTCACATACCAACTTTTATTACCCTGTTATTAGAGTAGCAAAAATTCGGGGTAACAAAAACTTTCTAAAGTTGTGATGTGATGCAAATAAAATTGCCCTGCCATGCTTGCTTTTTTCTTTGTTGCTATGCCATGCTTGATATCTTCTTGCCTTGGGCTAATGCCCTACTTGTCTTACCTGGTCATGCCAAAGAGAATCAACCAATAAAAATAATTAGCACATACCACACATATTTATCTGCCAACATATCACCACCATCGCATATTAGCATCACTAATATTTTCACCAAATAAAGTTTTCGTTGCACATAAATTCATTATTTAAATAATGAAAAACACCTCTACAGCGGAAAGTATTTAATAAAAATATTTCAAAACTCCTAATTGATTATTAGTATTACTATAATAGTAATAATATTATTAACCCAATTAAAATTTCTTAAAAATTCTAAATAAATTAGAATAATACTCCTGGAGTTTTATAAATTATTTTGGAGTTTAAATTTAAAATTTCGTTCAAATTTAAACCAAACCGGAGGAAAAACTTATGCAACACCAGTTTTATTAGTATATATAAAAAAACCACCCCCTGGGCCGCAGCCCATCTCCTCTCTCTCCAGCCCGCATGGCAGCCTCACCCCACCCCCCCTACGTCATCAGGAGCCCCCCCGATGACGCCAGCCCTCACCGCCTCGACTGCCCAGTAGGCGAGGAGGCGAGAGCCCCCGCTCCCCTCCCCTCCTTGCTATAAAGCCAGCACCTCCTCGCTCCCACCTCACTCCACCTCGCCCCGCTCTCCACCCCACCCAGCTAGTTCCAAGCAGTAGAACAGAGAAGGAAGAGAGAAGAGTAGACAGGAGGGAAGAAGAAGAAGAGGAAGAGGAAGAAGGAAGGAGGAGGCGGGAGGAGGCCGGCGCGCCCCTCTCCGCCCCACGCCGGAGCCACGCCGGCAAGGAGTCGCCGGCGAGGAGAGCCGGAGAAGCCGCAGCCGCCCCGCAGTCTACCCCTAGCCCGACCTCAACCCCGGCGTCCCCGCCCCCATTCTCTGCAAAAACGGGCCCCCCTACCCGTGCCGCACGCCCGCCGCCCCTCCACACTGCCCGTCGCCACCTAAGAAGCCCCCGGTGAGCCGCCCGACCTTCGTCCTATCCGCCGTGAGCGTCGCCGTTTTCTACGTCGCATGCCCTCTTTTTGCGCAAAAATGGAAGCCCCGCAGGGCTCCCCTACCCCCTTCGCCTCTTGCCGCCGGCCTCCGGCCACCGGCGCGGCCGTGCTGGCCCCTGGCCGCCATGGGCGCACTCCCATGCCGTGGCCTGGGCGAGAGGAAGGAGATGGCCCCTGGCCATCGGATCACACTTGATCTGACGGCCAGGAAAGGCCGGTACCCTTTCGGGTTTTTTTAAAACACAGCCAACGCCCGTTTTTTTAAAAAAGAGAGAAGCGGCCGTAGGCGCCAGATAGCCCTGGGCCGGCCTGCTGCCATTTTCGTTCTTTTAATAAATCATCAGCATAGAAATACTTTTAGAAAAATAATTACAACTCAGAAAAATATGAAATAAATTTTGTTATGTTCCTAAAATTAATCTTTATATTTCTGCATGTTTAGAATAATTTTTGTACAGTACCAAAATGATTACTTTAGTTTTAACTAGTTAATTGCTTTTGTTTGCGGCTTAAAATAGTTTTAGTTAATTTTCTGTTGACCCTAAAAATGTAATGTTGACTTGTTTATGTTCCTGTGAATATTCTTGATTTTTCTGTTTGTGTAGATTATTATTTAGCTTAGATAAATTTATGACCCCTTTTATAATTATTGCTTTTGCTAGTTTGATTTCTATAGAATTTATGGTAGTAGTATTAAATTATTAGCTTATTATTAAAAATTGCCTTTGGTCAGTAGCACTTTTGTTTGAAGTTAGTTAATAAAAATTAATTAAATTTAAAAGCTGTTAGTGATTAAAATGGATTAAAAATATTTCTTTTATTTCAAGTTGTTTTATCTAATATTGATGTAAATAAATCCACTAAAATTATCCTATTGCCTTGTTATAAATTGTAACCTTGTTGAGGCGGTATAAAATTTAAATCTTAGTAAATAGAAAATCTTGTAATTGTTTTGTCCTTTGTTGCTTGTGTTTGTGTTTGAAAAATTAAGTGATGTTTGCATTGCTATTTCCCCGTTGTAATGGTGAATTTCTTTTCGCAACGTGTAGACGATACGCCTTACGCTGCACGTGAAGACCCCTCCCTTGCCGCCAAAGAAGCCGATCCAGGGTACATCGCCGAGGAAGGCAAGCCACCCTCAAAACTCAAAACCCCGAATTACCATTTTTACCTTTCTTGTATCACTTATATTGTATCATGCTAGTTTTATATTCATATGGTTTGGGATTGTATTAGGAATATTAGGGAAACAATACACCCCCCCATAGCCTACCTATTTGGGAAAAGAAAGTAGAACCCCGGTGATCCCGACACTCCGTCGAGACCATCACTCAGCTCTAGCATTATCATTACATAACAACTTGGAAAGTCATACTTCATCCTATATGGTACGGCATACACCTAAGAAGGTGGTATGGCCGGGTTTGTGGAACATCGTCGGACATGGACAAAGTCTGGAGGGACTCTCTATAAGTGGCGCCAAAATCTAGCATTACAGTACATCCACTATACTCTGGTATGGGACAGGGCTAGTTGGAAGCTTGTTTGTCTTAGTACGTGGGTCCTCTAACTACACATGGATGCGTGATTCCACGAATCCGATAGCCCTCGAAGTCGATGGGTGAAATTCGCTAGGCTTAGTGTCAGAAGAAACCTTGGTGCTATTCGACTACGGTGCAGGCTTAGGTCCAAGAGGAGCATGATCTGTCACACAGAAAGTCCATGCAGTACGCAAGGGGTGGATTCACCTGTACTAGGGAAGACAAGGGGAAAAGTATGGTCGATTATCCGAGACCCGCATACTGAAGTATGACGATCCGTGGGGACACACGGCGGATGTATTGAATGTTGTGGTTAAAGTGTACAACCTCTTCAGAGTGTAAATCTATTCGAGTAGTCGGAGTCCACGGTCATGGACAGCTAGTGAGGCCACACTTTATGGGGAATAGATGAGAAATCCCGGTACAGAGTTTACGGTTCGCGATGATGATGTTGATATTGTTGGAAAAAGGTTGGACTTGACTTATCCAAATTCATTGTGGGAAATAAAATTTTCCACGTTTAAAACTTTGCCAACTTAATAATAATCTTGAGTAGATAGGGAATCCCTATGAAAAAACTCCACCAGATAGCCATCCCATTATTTTCGTATGCAAAACATTGTTTCTTTCTTCAGGTGGTTTGTGAGTACTTTGTATGTACTCACGGCTTTGTCCCTGGTTATTCCATCGGCCAGGCTTGGAGGAGCAGGTATATGACGAGGATGCTTTTCCGCTGCTATTTGAGCCCGATGAGGCCATGTAAGACTTTATTGTTGTATGACTTGTATTCGGTATTGTATGAACTTTGAGACTATGATATCCATGTCGAGTTGTGTGTCATGCGAACTAATCATGGGAGCATGACCGTATACACAACTGGTTGCTTCGGACATATAGTCCGGGGTGCCCACAGCACCCATGCATCCCCAATAAATATTCAAGGAGACTCAAGCGTCTAAGCTTGGGGATGCCCCCGTGCATCCCCTTCTCCATCAACAATCATCAGTTCGTCCTTCGTCTCACTATATTTTTAACACTTCATGCGTTAGGTGCTATTCTTGTAGCGTCTCGCTCTTAGGTTTTATTTTTAGTTTTCTTTAGCTTTCCTTGCTTTTCATAACAAGTTAGAACACATCTTTCTTTGTGTGGGAGAGAAACACGCTCCACTTCACCCTAGAACACAACATAGGGTTTTCATGCTTATCTTTGTTGTGTGTGTTCTTTATCTTTTTCGTAGCTTCTGTCATGTTTTAGCTATTAGTTTTCATGCTTATCTTTTTAAGAGCGTTTGTTTAGTTTGTTGCTGGAACTCTCTTGATTTTTCATGTTATCTTGTTTAGAGAGTTTGCCTGTTGCACTGAGTTTTGTGTCTTGACTTGAAGTAGGTAATTAAGGTTGCTATTCAATTGTAGTAGTAACTTGCAATAGTTTTGAGGTATTGCCATGAGTAATGTTGGAACTTTTGGTTTCAAGAGCTTTAGCCTAGTAGTGATAGATGTCGTATTTTGGGCAATCTGTGTTTATTTTCGAAAAACCTACAAACTTAGTTGAGAACTTTAGCTACTAGATGGATCACTAATCTTTGGAGGGATCGAATATTAGAGTACACTCACGTACCATGAGTCGAGGATGCGCAAGGAACCAAACCCCCATACACTCCTCCTCGGGGTACTTGTATCTTTCAGAACCTCCTAATTAGATTGGGAGTTACCGATAGTAAGTGCGTGATTTCTTTGGACTAATGTGAGTATTCGAAAGTTCACACTTCCACCCAGCCATATTTTTCTAGCCTCTTCGGTACCGTGCATTTCCCTTTCTCGCCTCGAGAGTTGGCGCATACTTCGCAGGTGCATCCAAATCCTTGGCACGATACGCTCTATCATCATAAGACTCATTATATCCTTCCTCAAAACAGCCACCATACCTACCTATCAAGGCATTTCCATAGCCTTTCCGAGATACATTGCCATGCAACATCCACCTTCTCATGACTTGATCTTCATGTCATACATGCTTTTGCTTGATCGATGAGACGCATGCTAGTTGGGCCCTTCCCTAATCATTGCTACATGATGCGCTAGTATCATTGCATATCCTGCTACACTGGCTGAGACATACATTTACATACTTCATGATAGTTTCATTTTATTTATGTTGAATCCTTTTGTAAAGTGTGAAAGATCTTCTATACTTCTTGTAATATATAGAGTGTTGCCCCTAAAGTGAGGAAAAGATCCCAAAGAGGACAAAATCAAAAGATCCCAAAGAGGACAAATGAGAGTTAAATAGACAGAGCCATTGAGGCCACCAAAAAAATACAAAAAAGTAGAAAAAAGAGAAAAAGAAATAAAAAGAGAGAAGGGGGCACACTACTATTCCTTTTGAGAGATCCACACTCGTACTCCATGTTATATCTTGTACTCCATAGAGATTATCATTCATGCATATAGCTATGTGGGGACCTTCACACTATATAACTTGGCTTGTATATTCCAATGATGAGCCTCCTCAAGTGAGCTCTAGGTCTTCTTGAGCAAGCAAGTTGGATGCACCCCCACTAGTTCCATTGGAGAGCTTACCTTAGCTCATATGTGCATCCGTTGCATGGAAATCCCTACTCCTCACATCATATCTATCATTTGTCTTTCTCTCGCCTATGATTGTCCTCATTGATGTGAGCCTTTCACACCTTTTTGTCTTCCTCCTCCATCATTTTTCTCTCTTTTCCATCCTAAGTGTCAACTTTCTTGCTTACGCTCATCCATTGCATGAGTGCTCAAAATATCGAAAGGGAGTGGATCATTTTGACTTGTACCTGGCTAGTGGTCTGGGGATGAGTCAAGATAAGATTCCAAAGTAGACCAAGTGTGAAACTTCAGTAGATTGAGTTCTCAACACAAAAATACCTTTTTTCTCTCGAAATCCCTATCCCCTTTCTTGCACGCAAACACCATTTGGAAACATTCGAGTCACGGACAACGAGAGCTCTTGCACCTTTATGTTCTTATGTTTCTTATTTCAATGCTAAATATAGACTCTTGCCTGTTATCACTTGAATTGAATTACATGCCTTGATTGCTTTACTTTAAAGTTCTTATATGGTTGGTAGCATGTCACCACAGAAATTATGCTTGTTATCATTTACCTACTCGAGGACGAGCATGAATTAAGCTTGGGGATGTTGATACGTCCAAAACGTATCTATAATTTATGCTTGCTACATGCATGTTTTGTGTGATATTGCTATGTTTTAGATACACTTTCATACACTTTTGATCATATTTGGACTAACCTATTAACTCAGTGCACCACAGTGCCAGTTCTTGTTTTCTGTTGTTTTTGTATTTCAGATTTTCCCATTAATTAAAGTTCCAGAAAAATTCCGGGAAATAAATATAAAAAATCAGCGTTCCAAAAGCTTCCTTACGCCCGAAGGAGAGCCGACACTGCTGGAAAGTAGACTATAGATAATATGGAAGCTAATGGCGCACTGCCCGTGAGGTGCGCCACTGCTATATAGCAATGGCGCACCGTCACAAAGTGCGCCATTAGTGTCCACCTTGCTAATGGCGCACTTCTCATCAGGTGGGATACTACTAGATTGCTCCTGGACCAGCCCCTCTCCCCTTACATAGCAATGGCGCACCTCTATGAAATGCGCCATTAGAAACTAGGGACGCTAATGGCGCACTTCTTCGTGATGCGCTATTGGTATGACTCTGGGCCTGGGCTGCGTCCCCTGGCATGGACCCAACATACCTACGGCCCAAGGCCACATAACCCTAGCTTGCCTCTATCCCCCCCGGCCACATGCACCTGCAACCCTAGCTTATCGATCCCCTCCCCCCCCCCCCCCGCGCCGCGCCCACCCCCTCCCCCTCCCGATCCAATCCACCTCTCCCGCGACCACCCCCTCCCCCTCCCAGTCTCCGGCGACCCCCTCCCCACCTCTCCGGTGGTCTCGCTCTCCCTCTCGCTCCCTCCCCGTCCCCCGACGCGGACCCGCCCAACAGTGCTCCCGAATCGACGAATCCCTTGCATGCCCGCACGTTCTCGCAGATCGACGATGACGTCGCCCGCCATCGACGCGTCCCCGATCTATCGACGCTCTTCGCGGGATTCTTCTTCCTCGGATACATCGTCTTCTTCCCCTACGGCGTGTTCGAGCTCGTCTCCAAGCCACCCTAGGTGAGTCATGTAGCTGAAAGAGCTGCCTCCTCACGATGCCTCACCTTACAACCCCTCTTCTCCTACCTATGAACCTTGTATTTTCTCTCAAGAACACACACCATGAAATCAACAAGACACACACAAACACACACACACACACACACACACACACACACACACACACGCGCGCGCGCGCATGAACCAAGGAAGAGGAACAACTTTGCTAAAGAAACTTCCTTGGTTACCACCGAGGCTACATGTTTTTCTCCAAGCCTCACGACCTCTTTTCTCATTCATTTTCTCAACTTAAATAGGTTGTACAAGATAGACTCACACGTAACCACTAACACTTGTTCCCTAAACTCACGCCATGAGCGCATGCACCGTATGAAATCTCTCTGTGATCCATAGTAGTCAGCCCCATCCTAGCATGCACGTACCACAAAGACTTATTCTTGTGCTAACTAACTCATCTAAATCCACCACTAGTTTGCATGTACACACATGTCTCATCTTTATGTGAGTACACAGCGCAATCCAGTAGATGGACACGACTACATGCATGTCACAAGAAATAAACATATTATCTAATTCTAGACACTTGATACAAATAACAAGATTAGTTCCAACAGTAGCTGCACAATCCCTTCCTCCTCCTACCTCCTAGCTGGAGCTAGTAGCTAGCACTGCTGCACCTACAAAAGCAATGCCAGATTTAATTGATTTTGGCCAATGTATTTTTATGGCGGTCACGAAGAAACATGTTGAGCTTGGGTTTATACTTCTCTATCAAGTGCAAAGTAGTTCACCATTGTTGTTTTGTTACACCCATGACCTTTGTTATTGCTTGCTACAACGGTATATCCAGATATAGTTGTGTTAGCTGAATTCTTATGGGAGAATAGAAAAGTGTTGATTTGTAAGTAGTGCATTTTGCTAACATATATGAAAATGAAACTCCATGGGCACTAGCACCCATAGTCTATTGATATAGAAGAAGCATCCCTCATGAGGCAATACATATTGGTTGCTACAACATGAATCTCTATTCCAAATAAATGCTATGAACGAGATTATATGGTTCAAAGATACTTCTGACTTTTATACGGTCTTCATGTTATCCATAGTTGTTACATTCATCTATCGTTGCTTTCATATATGATCATTCTAATGTTACCTTTCATCTCAGTTGTGTATTTATTTGATTTTTATAGATGTCGACATGTTTAATATATAAACTTAGCCAAAGTTTAAATAGTTTTTTATAGTTGTGTGCACCACATGTAAAAAAGCTACATCTCAACTTCACAAAAATAGCTACATCCAATTTGGAGAAATGCAGAAGTTGATGCTCTGCTCTGTTTCTCATATGCTTAGTTCTTAGTACCATCTCATTGCCTTGTTTACAAAAGTATGGTGCTTTGTATGTTTGAGCAAATAATGCTTGCATCTCCCCTCCAATTTAATCTAATGTTGTGTTAATGGTCAAAAAAAGAGTATCTCTCTTCTTCTGTGCATGTAAATTATTGCCACAAGATGATTCATGTATGTGCTCAGCTTGGTAGAAATATGCAATCTCAGTGATGTGAATAATATGGTGTTTCTGTGAGTTAACACTTTGTTTTCAGTGACTAAAGTTGGTGTTTTTAAAAGTCTTTTGAATGTGAAGCACTCTACTTTAATTGATGCTGTGATTTTCTTATCTTGTAGAAATGGTTCGCTCTCGCCAATCCTGCCGCATCACCACCGGCATCCGTATACCACCCCACCCTCGAGCCAACACCCCTGAGCCGGAGACCGCGCCCGTGCCCGCTCCCGCGCCCGCGCTCGCGCCCGCACCCGCCTTGTCGGGCTGCTCCACGGGCTCGTGTCTCTCTGCATCGAGGGCGTCCTCGCATGTCTTCGGATTTTCGACGGCAAGCTCTGACATTCAGCCCACTGCTTCAGAGTTGTCTCGAAATAGGCAGGAGATAGAAGAGGAGGACGCAGCAGAGTAGGCAGAGTTCAATGTCGTTTGGGAGCGCAGGTACCCGGGCGTATTCGATGACCCTCCACGAGACCCGGCGCGCCTAGCGGTTGTATGGGAAGCAGCTCAGGCCGAAAGAGAGAACAAGCTCATCGTCATATCTTCTGACGAGGAGTGAAGTAGTGCATGTAATAATTGATAACATATTGGTTAAGAATTTGTGTACTCTCATGCTATACTTTTTGATTTGCTCTTGTTAATAATGGTGTTGGTTGAATTCTAATGGGGTTGTTACAATAGTTGTCATGTCATGATGATGTTGTTTATATCTATGTGTGTGATGTATTTTTTTTCTGTGAGATGTTTATATCTGTGATACAAATCAAGAAAAGCAAAAAAAAACTCTATAACTCTTAGTAATGGCGCACTTGGGGCCTTAGTAATAGCGCACTCCTGGTGCTCCATTACTGTTTGGGTTAGTAATGGCGCACCAAATGTGCGCCATTACTAAGTGCTAGTAGTGGCGTGGTAGTAATGGCGCACCATATGTGCGCCATTAACATGCAAATGAGGTGCGCCATTAATGACCTTTTTCCATTAGTGCGGAGGGGGCCCACCAGTCGTCGAGGCAGCCTGTGGGAGCGGCCTAGGGGTAGGCCGCGCCGGCTACCCGCCTGGATCCCCTGGGCACCGCCTCAGACTCCCCCTTGGCCCTTATTTTTACTCGCGACGCGAAAAACCTGATTCCAGAACCCTTTTCTCTAGAAGAAATTCCGATCTCCGCCGCCATCGCCACCAAGTTTCGGGGGACCAGAATTCCTGTGCCGGCACCCTGCCGTGACGGGGAAGTGCCCCCGGATTCATCTCCATCGACGTTGCTTCCTCCCTCCATGATGCGGGAGCAGTTCCTCCTCGGGGCTGAGGTTTCTACCACTAGCTATGTGGTCTTCTCTCTCTCCCATGATGTGATCTTTATTGTGATCATAAGCTATGTTAATCTAGGATGATCCCATGATGTTTCCCCTTCTTCTATGTATTGGATTGGTGTACTCACTTGATCTTATCTAGTATAATCTCCGACACCATGGTGACATCGGTCTATTGGACATGGGTTAGAAGAATATTTTCATGAGTGATTTCCTCTTTTGTGTCTGGATTGAAGATTGAGAGTATCTTGGTGCTTGTCTTTGACTATCCTTTAGATATGTTGTGGTGATTGTGGTACTCTCTTTGGATGGCCGCGGTGACATTGGGAAATGCATAGATGCGAACTACGAACTCTGAGGTGTGCATTTTTAGCCCTACACAATTCTCGTCCTCTCTTCACCACAAAGGAATGATCTCCGAGTACGTCTCCATTGCATGTTTTATGGGGAATATCATGTGATTAGACTATGTTAATGTTGTTGGGAGTTGCCACTAGTGAAAGTATGAAGCCTAGGCCTTGTTTCCACCATTGCAATACCGTTTGTGCTCACGTTTACCACTTGTTTGCTTGCTGCACTTTTTATTACAGATTTATATTACCTTGCTTTGCTACACCTATCACATATATTTTACCATCTCTTCGCCGAACTAGTGCACCTATACAACTCCTAGTTGTATTAGGTGTGTTGGGGACACAAGAGACTTCTTGTATCTTAATTGCAGGGTTGCTTGAGAGAGACCATCTTCAACCTGTACTTCCCTGAGTTCGATAAACCTTAGGTCATCCACTTGAGGGAAATTGCTGCAGTCCTACAAACCTCTACGCTTGGAGCCCCAACATAGTCTACAAGAATAGAAGCGTGCGTAGACATCAACAACTTGGTGTTTTCAGTGTAACCTATAGTAGCAGCAAGTGTGGCAGATTTTTTGTAATTTTTAATATAGGACACAAAGATAAAAACTGAAAGGTAAACTAACAAGACTAAAAAGAAAAGGTAAAATAAAGTGTGCAACTCCCCTATCTTAGCACTTGGAGTCCCCGACAACGGCGCCAGAAATTTTCTTGATGGTCGAGATGATGATAATGGTTTCTCGCCCTTCGTTGGTTACCCCAAGTGTAAGGTGCGATGTAGGATAGCAGGAAATTTCCCCTATGTAGAGGATAGGGTTTTCAACGGCGGAACTAACATGGACCTGCACACAGAAACAAATAACTTTGCTCCCAACGAAGTTCAGAGAGGTTGTCAATCTCTCCGGTCTTGTTGTTTACAAAGGATCAAACGCAAGGGATAATGATAATGGTTATGGCAGCTGGAAAGTAAAGGCAGGAAATTAAATGAGCGTGTAAGAAGTGATGAGTATATGGACCGGGGTCCCGTGATGTTCACTAGTGATGTCTCTCTTCCAAAAGATGATAAAACTGATGTGCTAGGTAAAAAATCACAGCTGGACAATTGACAGGATTAAAAACGCACCACAATGCTAACTATGCTACAAAGAAAGGAAGAGGCTTAAAATCATGGGCGGTACGCAAAAATAAGTAGAGAGAAATCCAACTGCATCTAGTACTAATCATCCACCTTGAGATATATATCCAGAACATCTCTCTGGTATTTTGTTGCGAGCCCCACCCAAAGTGTAAAACCAAAGCAACAGACAGCTGCATTAAAAAGCACTTTCTGTAAAGTAAAAAAAAATCCTTGCAACCAATGTTACAAGCACCGTTGTTTTCCCCCTTGTGGCAACAACACATCCCCTAGACTCATGTTTCTTTCACTCAACCGTGTCATCGGGGGGGCATGAACCCACAATCGAGCATAACGTTCCCTCTGGGAGTTACTACCTACTACTTCGCCAAAGCAATAAACTGCAACGGAGAACATGCAAGAATTACTTAGGAACAAAAATATAAAAGATACGAACCAAATATATTACTCAATGAAAATCTGAACATAGTTTCATAATCCATCAGATCCCAGAAAACTTAGCATTGCAACAGCAGAAAATTACATACGTGCCTCGATCATGTAGGGCAGCTCATGAGGTCTAAACCATGAAGAACAAAGAGGGGAGTAGAACATCACATGGCTACTGTTCATGGACCCATGGTCCAGGGGAGACTACTCATGGCACGTCCGGGAAGCGTCCATGGTGGAGGGGAAGCTCCCAGAGGTCAATACTCCCTCCGGCAGGGTGCCGGAAAGAGGGCTGCTGGCGCTCCTGATCTTGGAAGCGCGTCGGCGCCGGAACAGATTAGAGATCGTGAAAAGGGATTCTGTCTTTGGGGGTTTCGCGGCACGGAGAATAAATAGGCGAAGGGGGCATCCAGGGGGGCCACCAGGGGTCCATGCGCCCCTTGGCGCAGCCAAGCCCTAGGCCGTGCCAGGTGGCCGCCTGGGTCCCTGGTGGTGGCTCTCTGGCGCCACTTTGGTTATTCTGAAAGGTTCTGTTGCGCTGATTTTTGGAGCATTTTTAAAATGGGGGAAACCTGGAATAGAAAAACAGCAGAAAACATGAACTCGAAATGTGGTGCACTGAGTTAATAAGTTAGTCCAGATATGATCAAAAGTGTATGAAACTGTATCTAGATCATAGCAATATCACACAAAACATGCATGGAGCAAGCATAAATTATAGATAAGTTTGGGATGTATTAGCAACCCTAGCCATTTGATATTCAAGATAGCGACCAAGAAAACCAATGTCAGAACCCTAAATTAGGTTTGTGTTTAACCTAGCTTGCATTTTTGCATCATGAAAATTTTTTGCAAAAGAAAAAGAAATGGGGAAGCAAAAAGCCTCAAAATAATTTTTAATAAAAGGCCAGACAAAAATATTTTTCCAAAAATGATTTGAACTTTTTAAAAAGTCTCATAAATGGGCATGATCACATTTCAAGTGAAGTGGGTCCCACTTCATGCTCTCTGATTTTTCTAAAATTCCAAAATGCCCTTGGAAATTAAATAAATATTATATTTGCAATTGGAATTAAATAAATATAATTCCAATAATTCTAAAACTTTGTGAGGTGACTGATATATGTCTCATTAGCTCACATAAAAGTTTGTATAATTTTATAAAATGTTTTGGTTTAAAAATCAAAACAAAACAAAAATTACAGAAAATATTTAAAAGAGAAACCAGAAACAGGGGACTTAACCCTTACCTGAGGCCCACCTGGCCTTTGGCTTGGCCCAGCCCAGCCTGCACCTCCCCTGTCCTCTTCCTCCTCGCCAGAAGGAGGGACAGAGCATCCGTGCGCTGGGCGCATGCTTGCCACCTCCTGCTCCCGGCCAAGCAGGCCCTCCCCCCTCTTCTCTTCTTGCGTGGACGACGGCCAGAGCCCCAGGCGACATCCCCCCTGTGCTTCTGCTCTCCCTCCTCTGTTTTCTTCGTTTGCGCGCGGCCCCGAAAACCTAGCCGGAGCGCCGCCGTGTCCGCGCGTGGCCACCGGCCTCCTCTCGAGCAGCCAAGTTGTCCAGGAGCTTCCGCGCCCTCGACTCCGTCGAGCTGCTCCCCCAATCGAAGCCGAGCCACTTGGGAATCGTCGCTCGCCTCAACTCCTCGCCGCCGGCCGCCGTGGAGTTCGACCTCAAATTCGTCGCCTCCCCTTCACCCCTGGCTTCTCCGTGCACTCCATCGTCTCTAGTGAGCTCCCAGCTCCATTTCCCCCAATCCGTGCTTCTCCCCGTGCCCGCTATGTTGATCTAGCCGTATCCAGAGCTCCGACCGCCACCTCGTCGTCGTGGACATGGCCCCGAGCGCCTCCTTGAACCCCCACTAGCCCCAACCGACGCGCGACAAAGAGAGGATCGCCCCAGTGCCCCCCTTCTCCTCTTCCGTGCCCTCCAGCACGTTCCGGCGTGACCTCCGGCGAGCTACAGTGAGCTCCGACGACTCGCGCCATTAGAGACCTAAGCTCCTCTACTAATCACCCCTCCCCTCTCTCGCTGACACGTGGGCCCCAGCGCCCTAATGAATCCCCGTTTAAAATAAACAGAGGGGATTAAGCCCCCAGTCACTGACCAGAGGGCCCCACTGGTTAGTGGACCACTCAACCGCTGACGTCAGCATGACGCAGTGCTGATGCAGTAATTCCTTTTCAATTAATTTTAATCCGGAAATTCCAGAAAATGTTGAAAACTTTGAAATTGAATATCTTGTAAACTGTAACTCGGATTGAAATGTTTTATATGAAAATTGATCAGAATAAAATTATCTATCCAAATATCAAAATTTCAACCATGTTTGAACAAGTTATCTTGATGAACCAGTAGCATTTTGCTATATGGATCATTTGAGTTAAATCAAATAAAATGCAATGCTCATTTGAACTTGAACCCTTGCAATGCTAATATGATCACCTACACTTCAGAAGCATTTCACATACATGATCACATGGTTTACAATGAACAAACTTTAGCAAATGCAACTTGGACCAATTTGAATACATTTGGAGTTTGAATTTGAATTTACTTTTGAAATCAACTTCAATTAACATGTTGAAAATTAAACCTAAGTCACATCAGTAACTTGCCATGCTATGATTTTCATAATGAATATGCATTGTATTATCTTGATTGTGCTTTACTTCCAGTGCTTCGGTGATTGCTTCTCCTCGGTATAGTTGATCTCGGAGACGAGTTCAACCTCACGTCAGAAGGCTAGTACATCGTGATCATCAGCAAGGCAAGCACCCCCTCTTTGATCATGTCGATAAAATCCCAGTTCCCTCTCTTTCTCGCTTATGCATGTTTAGGATGTCACCATGATACGTTCTACTGCTAGTTGAACCTATTCCTTTGCATGACCTATCATTTTGTCAAAGTAGTAAGCAAACCACAATCCTAGCAGATGTAGGAGTTGGTTGATATCTTGTGGCCCCTGCAACTGTTACAGCTTATTGCTTGCTTAGAGTTGTTACCTGAGGCTATTTTTATGTGAGTCGGGATGGTAGTGATCATGTGAATGATGGTGGTAACGTGTTGGTGAATTGACCTAAACAAGGTGAACGATGAGAGGTTGTGTAGGAGTACACAGTGGGTTGTCTCGTTGAACACTGCCTTAACCCTGAGTTCTTGTGTTGTTATCAAAGAGTAAGAGTACGACAACACATTGGGCTCACTGACCCCTCTCGGCCTAGTACCTCACCCCGGACCTGTCCAGGAGTCGCAAGTAGTTCTCCCTTTAACGATCTCAGGAAGGTGGCACCAAGGTAAGTGGTTGGCGTAGGTTGTGGGCACGTTGAATCAAGTGATCATGATCGAGTTGTGCTTGATGGCGGTCACACAACGTTTGAGTCCGCATCGGAAAAATCGGCCGGATTCCGATTGTGGTCCCAACTCAAATAGGTGACTCCCTAGGACTAGAGATGGTGCCGTGAGTGAAGTGTCGTGGCAGCATCCTCGCCGGTACTCACTTGAAGGGTCCATCCCCAGGCGGTAACTGATGAGGCGTGTGTGTAGCAGTACAATCCTGCAGGGTTAATGAACTATTTTAATAGCCGTGTCCGCGGTTATGGACTACTTGGAGAGCTTTACTTGATCATAGACAACTTCAATGGTTACTTTAAAACTTGCCAAGATAAGTGTGAGTGCTATGGCGTGCTTCCTCGTGGGGAAGTCGAGGAAGTATCCATAGTGGTGTATTTGTTGGAGACTTGATACTTGGACTCGTGTACGCTCCTTATCTCTTTCTGGTATTCGTAGTACAGGACTAGCCAAGTCAAAGCTGTCACTTCTGCAATGAAACCCCACCTCCCTTTTCCTTGATACATCTGCATGAGTAGTATAGTTCCTATGTAAGTCTTGCTGAGTACGTCTTTGTACTCACGTTTTCTTATTCTATGTTTTAGAGACGAGACCACAGACCCTGATGGTGCCCTCTACCTCGAGCTCGACGTGGACCAGGTCGTATAGTTCCAGATAGCGGCCTATGCCCTTTGGAGGGTCGTTGTATTTTTCTTTCAGGCTTCTTAAGCCATTTGTTAACCTTGTTTTTACTAAGTCATAATTTGCTTCCGTTGATGCTTGATGTAATGTTGGATCACATCCATGTGATCTCTGCTTGTAATACAACTACTATGTCTGCTCTGTTTAGCAGAAGTTATAAATACTATGAGTTTGTAGAGTTCATGTTGTGATTACCATCTATTTATACTAGACATGTGTGATGCGTGTATGATTATAACATGCATGTCTTAGTATGGGTTTTCGTGACCTTAGTTGTGATCTGGCAGGGGGTCTTTTATACACCAAGTGGCCCTTAGATGTGCGCAGCTTGAGGCATCGCGATGCGATTGCTCGTGACACTGTCACATGCACACTTTGTTGTATGATCGAGCCCGCCCTAGACCCCGACTAAGTGGTCGTGCTGGAGTAAGTCTATGTAAGGGGTGACTTGTCTATGAGTATGGGATTCACCACCCATAAGCATTTAGACTTGTGAGCGGACGATGAGGACCCATAAGATAGGACTAGGCTCATCTATGTCTTTACTAGGACATCTCGCTGATTGCTTCTTTGTAGCTGTAGGAGTGTTGTGGTCTTTCTGAGCCATCATTCCATCGTGTTTCTATGGAAGTGATGTCCGTCATCCTGTAGGTTGTCTCAAATTCCATCCCGGTGCAGCCGTTATGCTGTCCGTTTGTGACATAGATGCTCTTGCATTATAGTCTTGTTATCTTAGCATAGAATTGTGTCCTAAATCCTATTCTGATTGTTGATTCTTATCACACAGAATGTCAGGTGAAAATCAGGGTGTTGATCCCAGTTCAGGTAACATAGATGATAGAGAACCTCCACCACCAACCTCAACGGAAGAAATCATGATGGAGGCTGAGCAGAATCGTCGTGATCAGACACGTCTTCTCGAGCGTATTGAGCAGAACACTTCTCGTCAGCATCATAGTGTTGTTACCATCCAGGACTTCATTCTCCTCAACCCGCCGGTATTCCTATGTTCTTTTGATCCCCTTGATGCCGATTCTCCTCAACGTAAGCTTGAGACAGCCCATGTTGCTCCCGGTGATCGTGTGCTATTCGCGGCATACTTTCTGGAAGGTGCTGCTCTTCAATGGTGGGAGAACTTCGTAGCAATACAACCAGTTGGTCACGTGGTGACTTGGCAAGAGTTCTATGATGACTTCCGAGGATATCATATTCCGGATCAGCTGATGGAGCGCAAGAGAGGAGAATTTTGCAATCTGACCCAAGGAAAGATGACTGTTCATGAGTATCGGACTGAGTTCACTCGTCTAGCACGTTATTCCCAAGAAGAAGTATCCACCGATGCCAAGAAACAAGCAAGGTTCCGCAAGGGACTTAGCCCCGTTATTCTTCATGACCTGAATCTTCACGAGTTCGTCAACTTCAGGGACTTGGTCGACAAAGCCTTCAAGGCCGAGTATAGAAATGAGTTGTACGAAGAGTCTCGCAAGCATGATCGTGAGTTTGCACCATCTTCTAGCTCAGTTTCTCGGAAACGATGTGTATGGATTCCCTTCAGTGACGTCAGTCATGCTGTAAGTGCTTCTAGACCACCAACCACCATATATCGTCCACCTCAACCCAATCTTCCTCCTTGGAATTTTGTTGGACAATCAAGTGCTCAAGTTCCTTTCATTCCACATGGTGTTTGTTTCCAATGTGGACAATCAGGCCACAATTTTCGAGAATTTCCGCAAAATCATGTAGCCACCACACCTAATCCAAAGCAAGCCTTTCGTCGTGGTAAGCCACAACCCAAAACTTCCAATGTCAAGCCTCCTGTTTATGAATATGGTTATGTGAATCATGTATCCATTCTGGATTCCCACAAGTCAACCGATGTTGTACTCGGAACCCTTCCTGTCAATTCCACCCCAGCTTCGGTTCTTTTTGACCCAGGAGCATCTCACTCATTCATATCCCAGGATTTTGCACTGTCACATGACATCTCTTTTTTGATGTTATCCACACCCTTAGTTGTGCAAGCTCCTGGATCTAGATGGCACACCACCATGGTGAGTCATGAAAATGAAGTTGCTATTGAGGGTTTAGTATTCCTTGCCTCAATTATAGCCCTCAAGTCTTCAGAAATTGATGTCATCCTAGGAATGGATTGGTTATCAGGACAGAATGCTGTCCTTGATTGTAAAGCCAAGTTACTGAAACTAACCCATCCATCAGGCCAGACAATCAAGTACACCTCACCAAGCTCTAAAACCCAGGTGGATTCTTTGAATGTGCTTCCACTTCCTGATCTTGAAGATATTCCGGTGGTTCGTGACTTCCCGGATGTCTTTCCAGAAGAGTTGCCAGGCATACCACCTAACAGATATGTAGAGTTTGTGGTAGATCTTATCCCAGGAACCGCCCAATATCCAGACGCCCATATAGAATGGCCCCACGTGAGTTAGTTGAGCTCAAAATCAAACTTGAAGCTTCGTTGGCAAAAGGCTTCATCCGCCCTAGCTCATCGCCATGGGATTGCCCCGTTCTGTTCATAATGAAGAAAGATGGAACAGAAAGGATGTGCGTAGACTATCGCCCGCTAAATCTAGCGACGATAAAGAACAAGTACCCAATGCCCAAGATCAATGATCTTTATGATCAACTTGCAGGATCCTCTGTCTTCTCCAAGATGGATTTGAGATTAGGCTATCATCAAATCAAAATCAGAAACGAGGACATTCCAAAAACGGCTTTCACTACTCGTTATGGTCTTTATGAGTACACCGTCATGTCCTTCGGTTTAACCAATGCCCCCGCCACATTCTCGCGCTTGATGAATTCGATCTTCATGGAGTACCTAGATAAATTTGTTGTAGTTTATCTTGATGACATTCTCATCTACTCGAAGAATGAAGAAGAGCATGCAGAACATCTTAGGTTGGTATTGATGAAACTTAGAGAGCATCGACTATATGCTAAATTCTCCAAGTGTGAATTTTGGCTACCAGAAGTGACCTACTTAGGCCACGTGATTTCTTCAAAAGGCATTGCTGTCAATCCCGAGAGAGTTCAGGCCGTCCTTGAGTGGACTCCACCTGAATCGGTTAAGCAAGTTAGGAGTTTTATTGCCTTAGCAAGCTATTGTCGCCGCTTCGTTGAGAACTTCTCCAAAGTTGCAAAGCCTCTGACTGAACTCCTCAAGAAAGATAAGAAATTCGAATGGACCCCGAAGTGCGAGGAAAGCTTTCAAGAGCTAAAAAGAAGATTGACTTCTGCACCCGTACTTGCGCCTCCAGACACCAAAAAGGATTAAGAGATCTTTTGTGATGCCTCACGGCAAGGGTTAGGATGCATAGTTATGCAAGATAGACATGTGGTAGCTTATGCGTCCACATGAAGAGAACTATCCTACCCATGATTTTGAACTCGTTGCCGTAGTTCATGCCCTGACAACTTGGCGACATTACCTCCTTGGTAACCGTTGTGAGATCTATTCCGACCACCAAAGCCTCAAATACATATTCACCCAGCCATATCTTAATCTCAGGAAAAGACACTGGATAGAGTTGATAAAAGATTATGACTTAGGAATTTCTTACACCCCAGGCAAAGCCAATGTCATGGCTGATGCACTAAGTCGTAAGTCGTATTGTAACAACCTCATGTTAAAACAGTATCAACCACTTCTTCATGAGGAATTTCGAAAGATCAACCTCGAGATTGTTCCTCGTGGATCTCTTTTCAACTTGGTGGAGAAACCAACCCTTGAGGATCAAATCATAGTTGCCCAAAGGCGTGCACGAGGTGTTCGCCGGATCAAGGAGAACATTGCTATCGGAGTTGCTAAATGTTTCTCCACAGATAGTAAAGGAACGGTATTCTTTGGAAATCGTTTGGTAGTACCTAAGAATAGGGAACTAAGTCAACTCATCCTCAAAGAAGCCCATGACACACCCCTCTCAATTCATCCCGGTAGCACAAAAATGTACCGAGATCTACGCCAGAGATTTTGGTGGACTAGGAATAAGAGAGAAATTGCTCTGTTCATTGTTGAATGTGATGTTTGTCGTCGCCTTAAGGTAGAACATCAAAGACCTGCTGGTACTCTTAGACCTTTGCCTAATCCATAGTGGAAATGGGATAAATTCGGTATGGACTTCATCACTCGCTTTCCAAAAACCCAGAAAGGAAATGATGCCATCTTCGTTGTCATTGATCGACTTTCCAAAGTTGCTCACTTCCTTCCCGTTCGGGAGTCTATAAATTCTAGCCAGTTAGCGGACTTGTATGTCTCCCGAATCGTATAACTTCACGGTGTTCCTTTGGAAATCAATTCAGACCGTGGTAGTCTTTTCACTTCTCAATTTTGGGAAAGTTTCCAGAATGCTATGGGAACCCACCTCTCCTTTAGCACTGCTTATCACCCGCAGTCTAGTGGTCAAGTAGAAAGGGTCAATCAAATTATCGAAGACATGCTCAGAGCATATGTTATCTCTTTCGGAAAGAAATGGGAGAATTCTCTTCCTTTTGCCGAATTTGCACATAACAATAGCTTCCAATCTAGTTTGGGCATGGCTCCTTTTGAGTTTCTCTATGGACAGAAATGTCGAACACCCCTAAAATGGTCAGAAACCGGTCAAAGACAATTTTTTGGACCGGATATGATCCAGGATGCAGAAGAGCAGGTTCGCATTGTTCGTGAGAAATTGAAAACAGCCCAGTCTCTTCAGAAAAGCTATTATGATCGTTATCATAGGGAAGAAAGCTATAATCTGGATGAGAAGGCTTACCTTCGGGTTACTCCTCTGAAGGGTACCCATCGCTTTGGTATCAAAGGCAAGTTGGCTCCACGTTACATTGGTCCATTTCGCATTCTCGCTAAACGTCGAAAAGTTGCCTACCAATTGGAAATACCCCCTCAATGACCAATGTTGTGGACGGCCAACCAGGCATCTGAGCACCAGTGGTCCACAATGACCTCCCAACAATCCATCTTTTCCGCACACCATCTCGGCGGCGCCTAAGTTAGTAAACAAGGAAACTAATAAGTAGCCTAGATAGGAATCAAATCAAGCAAACTATTCAAGACTTAAGAAGGGTTACCGTCATGTACTGGGCCCTGGTCAGAAACTTCTTGCGGCAGTCCTTCTTGCTACGCTTGCGCCCTTTCTTGGCGTAGTAGTCACGGACCGCCTGCACTCGCATCTCGTACCTTTTGTTCTGCAAGAGGCGCGTGGCCTCTGCAACTATCACATCCTCCGCCTCCTGCTCCTTGGACTCATCGACCTTGTAGTAGACCTGCAATAGCACGAGAAAACACTGATGAGTGCACCAACTAGCTATTGTCAAGATTTTATTGTGTGAAACATAAATTACCAAAAATTCGTTGATCACCATGTCGGCTCTGGTGTGGCATTCGACCCCGTTGATGGTCGTATCCGGCGGCGCCGGGGCAGCACAATAGTGCTCCCATTTGAGTCCAGGCTGCGGAACCTCATCAGGTCCGGGCAATTGAACCAGCCCCGGGAAGTTCTCCCTGACGAGCACACCAAGGATGGAGTTGGGATTGCGGACACCATTGCCGTATATCCAACCCCTGCAGTATAAAAAGACAAAGCCATCAGATAGACATAAGTATAGAAGGTACCGGAAGAGAGTATAAGTGCACTTACGCCTCTCCATCAGGCGTAATCAACTACTTATGGGAGGGAGTCACCGGCACGGACAGGAGCCGTGTACCCCCACGCTGGTACACGGTGGTACCCTCAGCCACCTCCTCCTCATCCGTATTGTCCATCTCGGCACCAGCCTCCCCCTCAGGCGTGTGTTGCTCCGGCTGGTCCGGTCAGGGACTCCAGGTCGTGCGGGTGGACGTAGCCTCCTCCTCCACCTCAGGCTGGTGGATCGGAGTGTCCGAGGAGGGATCGACCCTGCAGTGCTCTGGTGAATCAGCTGGAGGTGGCGGCGAGGAAGCAGCAGCAGGTGTCCGTTTCCCTTTCCCGTGACCACCACCTGCTTTGCCTCTCCCGGTCTTCTTCCGACCTCCTCTCCCCCTGGGCACCTCATCAGTAGAAGGAGGAGGCGAGGAAATACTCTCGAGCAAAGACCTCCGTAGAGCCAGAGGTGGGAGCGCATGACCCCTCCCTCGCGAGCCTGAGGTATCGCCCTCCATATCTGTCACGAACCTGCCAAGAATTAAAATAAAATAATTAGTACAATGAGAAAAAGAATTAATAATAAAAAAGTAATTACTGCAATAATGAGAATATATATATATAATTAAAGTTGAGATGCATACAACTAACAATAGTCGGGGTCATCGGTATCTTCTCCGCGATCAATTGAAGGATCGTCATCACTATCACGCGTGTCATCGATAATGACAGCCTCATCAGGTTCAACAAAACGAACATTTGGAAGGCCTTTATGTAAACGGTGAAGCATGGACAGGTCATCTGGAGCAGTAACCTCTTCTTCTTCAGGCTCTTCAACATCGTCGTTAGGGGGTTCACTCTCATTGTCTTCTTCCATGTTCTGGGATTGCATAGAGCGGTTTCATAAACATTTTTTATCACGTGTGTTTCTTGGAAGAATTCTCCTTCATATGTCTCTGGGTCAATGTGGGGTACATAATCCTCTTCATTGGGGGGAGGTGGTCTAATGTGAGGTGGCACATCATAAACGACATCCCAACCTTTCAGGTTTTCAACCGTTTGGCAGGGGTAGGATAGATAGAAAACCTGGGTGGCCTGTTGAGCCATAATATAGACATCGGGGACATTAAAATGGGTGTCTTGTCGAATTTCGACTAGACCTACATGTTCATGAGTTCGTCTAGTCCTCGATGGGAGACACCAATGACATTTGAAGTTCGTATATTGCTTCAACTCTTCCATAATACTCAATACCTCCGTCGCCGACAGCAGAGACACCCGAATTTGTTTTTCGATCGACCATTTTTCGCTCTTTATCAACGGTACGAAAGCCATACCCGTTGATGTCGTATTTCTCAAATACACGGACCTTATTGTCAAAACCATTAGCGACTTGTCTCAATTCGGCGTCCACAGGCTCCTCATTTGCCTATAAGGTTTATAGGAAAGGATTGGTATATTAGTGAAAAATAGGTCGAACCAACAAATGAAACCCTATATATGAATGATAGTTACCGTTCGTTTCAACCAAGAGATGAAACCAGGATTGCCGTCTCCTTGATTGGCAAGAATCTCATACTCTGCAATGGAATCACTTTCAATAACCACTCCATTCGAGAATTTGGCGACGTATCGACTGTATGAATTCATGGGAATTAATAAGAAACAAGAATTATTAGAAGTTGTGAAACAATGTACGTACTGAGCACTTACTCGATGTACGGTCGCACTTCTGTTAGGTTGGTGAAGATATACAGTGTAAGAGTCCGCCATTCTTTGATATCCAAAATCTTATTTCTCTAAGCACCAACAGGTCTGAGCTTCCCTTTGAATAGGCTGAGGTTGGATTGACGCTGTTGGGGGTCGCCAGTATTGTACTGAGGCTTTGGATTATGCAAATGGCGATTTTTCGCTTCATAATGTGTTGTCACAAAGTTTTCCGCCTCCTCGGTAATGAAAGCCTCAGCCATCGATGCTTCAATTCTACGTTTATTTTTACATTTTTCTCGAAGCGTCTTCTGCATTCTCTTCGTTGAATAGCACCAAAGATTTTGCGCAGGGCCCCCTAATCTTGCCTCTGTCGGGAGATGCAATATCAAATGCTGCACCAGATTAAAAAAACCCGGTGGAAAGATCTTCTCTAACTTGCAGAGCAACTCCGGCGCCATATCTTCCATGTCTTCTAGAACGCCATCGGATAGTTCTTTAGCACAAAGAACACGAAAGACATAGCTCAGTTTTGTCAGTACTAGCCACTCTTCCTCGGGGATATAGCCGCGCAACATCACCGGCATTACCCTCTCAAGCCATATGTGCCAATCATGACTCTTCAGCCCAAATATTTTATGTTTTTCAGGACTCGCTCCCCTCCTCAGATTCGCTGCATACCCATCGGGGAACATCAAACTGTTTTGCACCCACAAGATAATTTCCCTGGTATGCCCCCTTTCAAGATTGAACCATGCCCTTGGCTTGGACCAATTCTTCTTTCCTTTCGGCTGTCGCATGTTCTGTGAGGGTCTATCACATAGAGTCTCCTGCTCGACTCTAGCTTTAGGATTATCCTTTGACATCCCATCTATGCCGAAAAATGTACCAAACAGGGCCTCGCCGATATTTTTTTCAGTGTGCATCACGTCAATATTGTGTGGAAGTTCGAGGTCTTGGAAGTAGGGGAGATCCTAGAAGCATGTCTTGTGAGTCCAGGCGTGTTTCGAATTATATCCCTTAAAATACCCGGGACGTTCTGGATCAGTCCCGAGAGAGTTCAACTGTGCCAAGACATGTTCGCCCGTCATCGTAGGTGCTGCCAGGTTTTTGTCAACTTTGCCTTTGATGAAGTTCTTCTTGTCTTTTCTAAAAGGATTCTTAGGAGGCAGAAACTGTCTATGCAAGTCGAAGCAGGAATACTTGCCACCCGCCTTCAGCCAATGAAACTTAAGGGCAGCCTTGCATGTTGGGCACCCGATCTTTCCATGAACACAGAAGCCAGTGAAAAGCGCATACGCCGGTAGGTCATGCATGGAGTACTGGTACAAAACATGCATTTTGAAGGTCTTTTTGCTCGCTGCATCGTATGTCTTGAACCCTTCGTCCCAAGCTTGTTGCAATTCCTCCTTAAGCTATTGCATTTACACATTCATATTCTTCCCCGGATATATGAGCCCTGGTATTATCAACGTCAGGAAAATGTTCTTCCTTTTCCTAATCTCTGAGGGGGGGATATTGAGTGGCATGACAAATACAGGCCAACAACTGTATGAGGCTACCATCAGACCGAAAGGATGGAACCCATCTGTGCTGACGGTGATTCGTCAATGCCTTGGCTCCTTAGCTTTTTCCGAATGTTTTTCATCGAAGTGCTTCCATGCTGAACCATCCGATGGGTGAGTCAACATCGGCTTCCCATCTGCATCAAATTTTGTTCTCTTCCCATGTTTGTGCCATGTCATCTGTCTGGCTGTCTCTTCCATCATGTAAAGGCGTTGAATTCTTGGTATCACTGGAAGATACCGAAGAACATTTACGGGTATTTTGGTCTGCGTCTTCTCACCTTGACCATTGTCTAGCACAACATACCTGGATGACTTGCATTTGGGACAATAGTCTTCGTCCGCATACTCTTTCCTAAATAAAGGACATCCATTTTCACAAGCATGTATCTGCTCATAGGGCATCTTAAGTACCTTGAGGATTTTATCCGATTGGTACAGGTTTGCAGGCATAACATGATCTTTTGGTAGAAACCGCCCAATTAGGGTCGTGATCGCATTGTAGCAATCTGTGCCCAAGTTGAATTGTGCCTTCAAAGACATCAACTGTGCGATGGCATCGAGCTGACAAAGCTCAGTGTGAGCGTGCAGCGGACGTTTCGAAGACTCCAACATCTCATAGAAGGCCTTCGCAGATTACTCCATCTCATCGTCCTCATCCTGCGCATCGTCAAAGTCCTGCACCATGTCTTCGATCCCGGTTCCGTACTCATCCGTGCGCTGACGGACTACCTCATCTCTCCATCGTCCGCCAGACTCGCCATGGAAGCTCCACACCGTATAACCAGGCTTATAACCCCACTTCTGCAAGTGTTTACCCATATCCACCTCTGTCGCCTGTTTATAATTGTCGCACCTCACGCAGGGGCACCAGGTTTTTCTCTGCACATTTGCAAACGCCGCTCTCAGAATTCCTTGGTTTTCATTGCCCATTCATTACTGATCTCTTTCTGATTAGGGCGACCAGTGTACATCCACGCACGATCATCGCTCATCTTGTCGCTACAGCTAGCTACTAAACAACAAATATACCATTTTATTACGTCCACTTTTTATTGATTTTATCATACATAGCTATGGCTTAAGCAATTAACCTACACACTAATAGGTAAAGATAGGTCCTAATCCCACCTGAGTATGTATGTAGATTGGGTCGGTTTCCCATGCTTTGGTCCCGATCCGACGCGGTATTTCGGCAGCACCTCCCCGCTGTTCTCCTAATACACGTCTCGACAACAAGCCGAAAGGTTGTGTATCCGGAGAACAACAGGGAGGCGCTGACGAAATACCGCGTCGAATCGGGACCAAAGCATGGGAAACCGACCCAATCTACATACATACTCGGGCTGTCCATGGATAACGTTGGACAATTCAAAAGAATCACTATTATAAATATGAAAATTAATGCATATTTATAACTGTAACCCATTCGAACGGAAGACGCATACTGGTTACGCGACTGTATTTACCTAGCTACTAGTGTCATCGACACGAAGGCCGGGACAACACAAATGAAGGGGGGGGGGATGATAGAGGACATTTTTTACTCACCCTCGGACGTAGGGGCGATCGTCGACACGAGACCCTCGTCGACGGCGATGCTCGAGGTAAAGGGGAAACAACTGCACATTTAATTTTAGAAAATCAACACAAACACTACTACTGGTAATTGAGCTAAGTAACAGTAACATCTAATTACTTTTTCTCTTCTTTCTCTTTTTCCTCTTCTTTTAATTATTATTTTTCTTCTAACCTAACTAACTATTTATTTTCTTTTCCTTTTCTAAATCTTCCTTCTCCTCTTCTTCTTATTGTTCTTTCTCCTATTCTTCTTCTTCTTCTTCTTCTTCCTTCTCCTCTTCTTCTTATTCTTCTTTCTCCTCTTCTTCTTTTTCTTCCTCTTCTATTTCTCCTATTCTTCTTCTCTTCTTCTTCTTCTTCTTCTTCTTATTCTTCTTCTTCTTCTTCTTCCTTCTCCTTTTCTAATTACTTTTCTTTTCTAATTCCTTTCCTCTTCTTATTAAATTTAACTAAAAAAACTAACTACAACTAATAAGTAAAACTAAATAAAACTAACTAACTACAATAGAATAACTGAATACAATACAAAAATTTACTAATCTAAAATCTATTAAAAACTGTAGCAATTAAATACTAACTAACTTATATTAAAAACAGTAGCAATTAAAAACAACAACAATACGAACCTAACTAAATTTACTAATCTAAAATATGACTAACCTAACAATAAACTATAATGTGAACAACACTAATACTAACAAATCTAACGATGCATAACAGTAATACTATATATAACAGAGAAAACAAAAAAAACAAAAAAAAAGAGATGGAGAGGAGGGGGCTCAACGGCCGGAGTGGGGGTGGAGGTGGAGGAGGTGGGCGGCGGCTTGACGGCGGGTGGTGGAGGAGGGAAGCGGCGCCGGAGCCGGAGACGACGGCCATGCGGCGAGGGAGGGGCGGGCCGAGGAGGGTGGGGCGGGGGCGGGCCGAGGCGCGGCGGGCCGGGACGGGTGGGATCCGGCGACGGTGAGGGCGCGGCGGCGGCGGCGTACGTGGGGGCGAGAGAAGAGAGGGCACGGGAGAGAGTAGTGGAGAGATTGGAGAGATAGAAGAGACGACGGGCAGTTAACGGTCCCCGTGCTATGCCGTCTGCCAGCGGACGGCATAGCACCCTTTGCCGTCTGCTGGCAGACGGCATAACACGGGGCCGTTAGCCAGGCTGGTCGGAAGGGCCTGGTTGGCCTCCCAGCTCCTTTGCCGTCTGCCCTTAGATGGCAAAGTTCTGTTTGCCGTCCGGCTATGTGGAAGCTGACGGCAAACCACATGGTTTCCATGAGTTATTTAGTTGCCGTTTTTATTTAGGTTACCAGACGGCATACAGCCTCTATGCCGTCCGCCCCGATGAAAAACAGACGGCAAAGAGGTTCACCCATGGAAAACTGATGAATTCCAGTAGTGATGCACATGTATCAAGGTAAAGGGAGGTGGGGTTCATAAGCAGAAGTGCCAGCTTTGACTTGGCTAGTCCTGAACTACGAGTACCAGACTTGAGGTAAGAAGCGTGCACGAGTCCACTACATGTCTCCAACCAATTACACAACTATGGTGCCTTCCTCGACTTCCCATGAGAAAGCACGCCATAGCACTCACGCTTAAATTGACAAGTTTTATAAGTATCCAGTTCAAGTTGTCTAATAATCAGGCACAACTTTCCAAGTAGTGCCTTACCGCGGACGCGGCTATTCGAATAGTTTATTAACCCTGCCGGGGTGTACTGCTACACACATGAAACTATCAGTTACCGCAGGGATCTCATCACCCTTCAAGCGGGTGTCGGCGAGGATAATTGCCACAACTTTTACCTCACAACCAACTAGGGATCAATGAAGACGCCTATCTGGGATGGTTTCCACAATCGTAACCCGGTCGGTTTATCGAAGTGGTCCCAGAAGATGTGTGCGTGGTGCATAAGCCGGTCTCGGTTGAGCCGTTCTCTCACTTTGCAGCCAGGCCACAAAACTACCAGAACTCCGAACTACTGCGACTCATTGAACTGAGGAGGGGTGAGTTAGTAGGTTGAGCGGGGGTCCATGTGACCAACATGTGGTAGTACTCTGCGTCTTGGATCACCACACAAGAACTCGTACTTAGGGCGGTGTACAACGAGACAACCCACTGTGTACTCCTACACACCCTCTCATCGTTCACCTTGTATTAGGGTAGATTCACCAACACATTTCCACCATCATCAACATGATTTCTACCATCCCGAATCACATAACAATATTAACATTGTATCACTCTAAGAATGAAATAAGCAGTAACAGTTGCAGGGGCCACATGATATCAATCTGCTAGGATTGTGGTTTTCTTACTACTGTGACAAATGATAGGTCATGCAACGGAATGGGTTCATCTATGCGGTAGAAACGTAGCATGGTAATCATCCTAAACAATGCATAAGCGAGACTGAGACGGAAGTGGGATTTTATCGACATGATCAATGGGGGTTTTCTTGCCTTGCTGACGAGGGTCGTACACCGTATCTTCAACGGAGGGGGTGATCTCGGGTTCCGGCTCCACCTCTATTCGACAAACAACACAAACATCGAAACAATAATATGAAAATGCTCAAACACATGAGTTGAAGGTTGAAACTTGATGTATGTGTCACTGATGTGTGAGTTATTCCAATAAAAAGGAGTGTATTGCATATGAATTGCAAATTCAAACTCCACATTTGAATTTAAAAGGGTTCATATTCATGTTTGCTTTTGTCCCCCCATTTTAAAATGGTAAAACATGAAAACAAACTGCATATTCAGAATCCTTGCATTTTTCTGATAATTTTACATATATTATTTGTTTAATTTGGAGTTAAAAAGAATTAATTATGAATTTCCAAAGTTTAATTCAATTTCTGCCTTTTCTGGAATAATTTAAATCTTTTAACAGTTTATTGCGTCATGCTGACGCAAGGCTGACGTGGGGGGCTGCTGACAGGTGGGGCCACCCTGTCAGTGGCTGGGTTAAGTAACCTGGCTGGTTTAAGTTAACCAGTGGCTAATTAAGCCACTGGGCCAAGTGTCAGTGGGTGCTTAGTGGGGGATTAACTTAAGTTAATCCCTGCCACGATGGCACGCCGGCGGCGAGTCGCCGGTTGCACCAGTGCACGACGGCGCTCAAGGGGAGGGTGCTACCGTGCTCCGTTTGCTGCGCTATGACCACCAGGAGGAAGCCCAGGCTTGCGCGCGTCGTCCTGAGCAAGCAGGCGTCTACAGGGAGGTCCGAGAGGACGGCGACGAGCTCGTCGGCGGAGACAGAATACAGAGACGTCGTAAGTGAATCTGCAGTGCACGTTTTAGCGCGGGAGGTAGCGCGTTCGAAAGCTGGGAACCCCAGAAGAAAAACGGGCGTGCTGGGGAGGACGTAGGGGCACAAGAGAGAGCTCTAGGTCATCCATGGTTGCGACGGAGCTCGACTCCCATGGCAATCGGTGAAAGAGGGCAAGAGGGGCCGGACTAGGTTAGGGGAATCGCTCACCCAGACGCAGGGAGTGCAGCGGTGCAGTCAATGGAGGCAGGGAGGGCTTGACGACGATGAATCGAGGATGGCGAGCTTGCGGGTCCGGCAAGGTCTCGGTGGCGATTCCGGCGTCTACGTGGGCTCCGGGCCCGATTCCTTTGGCATGGCGACGAAGACGATGACGGCAAAGCTCCTGGACAAGATTGCAAGTCTCGAGGGGCTCGCTGGATGCGTGTGCGCACGGCCGTGCTCCGGCGTTCTTCTCGGGCGGCGGTAAAATCGAGCGGCGCAGTGTCGGAAAGTGAGCGGGGAGGGAGGGAATCGATCCACGGCGTCGACCTTGTCTCCATGGCGCAAGGAAGGAGGCTGGGAGGTAGCTGCATGGCCAGGGTCACGTCGGCGCGCTCGGCATGGCCGGCACGTAGCACTGCGTGCCCCTGCTTGAGGTAGCCGACAGGGCTGGGGGGTGGGCTGGGCCGACTAGGGGATGAGTTGGGCCAGAAGCACAGGTAAGCCTATTTTCTATTTTCTGTTTCCTTTTCTTTTCTGTATTTGTTTTGTCCTAGCTAGTTTAAATAGCTAGTCATTTTATAAAATGCCCCAAATTTTTATGTGGACTTGTAATGCTTATAGATAGCCACTTATAAAGTTTGGGCATTTTTAAAGTTCAAATAATTTGAACTTTAATTCAAATAGGGTTTTAAATTTAAATCCATGCTCCTGTTTGAATATTTGAAAAATCCATGAGCATGGGGTGGGTCCCACATCTCTTGATATGTGACACACTCATTTATTAGACTTTTCAAAAATGCAAAAGGAATTTTTGGAGCATCTTTTATTCTGGCCATTTGAATTAAATTGATCTGGGGGTTTTCTTCTCCCATTTCAATATCCTGTTGAAATTTTTCCATGATGCAAAGTGAGACTTGATCCTAGCACATACCTAACAGAGGGTTCTGACATTTATATTTTTTCGAAGACTTTGCTTCCTATGTTGAATGTGCATGGTGATTATCCTATTCCTGACCTTGCTAAGCATCACATTATGAAGCTAGTCAATGGACTTCCATTCGACTTTAAAGACTGCTTCATCAGAATTGTAGTCTCATGTGATGTTGATCTAGCCTCTCTCAAACCATATGCTCCATGGCTGATGTCTCTCTGTAATTACTCTCGAGAAGTGCGATTCCCTTTGACTAAATATCCTTTGATGTTTACTCCATGTCGGGACCCGGGGTTAGCGTATGCAAGTCCCGCTACGACATAGTCATATGGAGAGCCGAGAACCGTACCCACTTGTCTAAGCAGACAAGGCCAAGCACTGAACGTTCTCGGAAAGCATCGTACGTGAGGGGCATCCCATCCAGGACGGATGATCAACTGAGATGGGTCCTCATCGTCCGCACACAAGTCTAAATGATATGCGTGATGAACTCCCATATTCACAGACAAGTCGCCTCAACCATACCATCGACTATCTCATAACTCTTACATAGACTTACTCCAGCCTGATCACTTAGTCGGGGTCTAGGGTGGGATCGATCATACAACAAAGTGTGCACGAGACAGAGTCTCGAGCAATCGCATTGCGATGCCCCAAGCTGCGCACATCTAAGGGCCACTTGGTGTATAAAAGACCGCCAGCCAGATCACAACTAAGGTCTCGAAAACCCATACAAAGACATGCCTGTTATAAACATACACGCGGCACACATGCCTTGTATGAACAGCAGGTATCATTGCAATTCTCTACAAAGTATACATTTTATTGATAACTCTCACAGAGTGCACACAGAGATCACAAGTATGTTATCCAACATTACAACATTCAACGGAAGCAGAGTAGGTCTGAGTACAGACAAACTGAACAAATGTCTGAAGAAGCGTTATTTAAACACAAAGCCCTCCACGAGGAACCAGTCTGCTGACTGGGACTACACTAGCTTGGTCTTCAGTCGTCGAGCTCGAGGAACAATCCACCTTCGGGGTCAGTGGGTTCATCTAAAACATAGAATAAGAAAACGTGAGTACAAAGTCATACTCAGAAAGACTTACATAGGAGCTATACTACTCATGCACATGTATCAAGGTAAAGGGAAGTGGGGTTCATAAGCAGAAGTGCTAGCTTTGAGTTGGCTATTCCTGAACTACGAGTACCAGACTTGAGGTAAGAAGCTTACACGAGTCCACTACATGTCTCCAACCAATTACACCACTATGGTGCCTTCCTCGACTTCCCCACGAGAATGCACGCCATAGCAGTCACGCTTATCTTGGCGAGTTTTATAAGTATCCAGTTCAAGTTGTCTAATAATCAAGCTAAGCTTTCCAAGCAGTCCCTTACCGCGGACGCGGCTATTCGAATAGTTTTGTTAACCCTGCAGGGGTGTACTGCTACACACACATGATCATCAGTTACCGCCTTTGTACTCGACACAGTTCAAGAAGTGTCGGCGAGGATGCTCACCACAACTGTTACCTCATAGACGATCTAGTCCAAGAAACACGCCTACCTGGGTTGGCTACCACTATCGTGAACCCGGCCGGTTTACCGAAGTGCACCCAGATTATGTGTGCGTGGTGCATAAGCCGGTCTCGGTTGAGCCGTTCTCTCACTTAGCAGCCAGGCCACAAACCTACCAGAACTCCGAACTACTGCGACATCTGGACATCGAAAGGGATGAGTTAATATGTTGAGAGGAGTCAGTGAGACCAATGTGTGGTTGTACTCTTCATCTTGGATCACCACACAAGAACTCGGACTTAGGGCGGTGTTCAACGAGACAACCCACTGTGTACTCCTTCGCAGCCTCTCATCGTTCACCTTGTATTAAGGTAGATTCACCAACACATTTCCACCATCATCAACATGATCACTACCATCCCGACTCACATAACATTAACAACATTGTATCACTCTAAGCATGCAATAAGCAGTAACAATTGCAGGGGCCACATGATATCAATCAACTCCTACATTTGCTAGGATTGTGGTTTGCTTACTACTGTGACAAAAGATAGGTCATGCAAAGGAATGGGTTCATCTATGCGGTAGAAACGTAGCATGGTAATCATCCTAAACAATGCATAAGCGAGACTGAGAGGTAAGTGGGATTTTATCGACATGATCAATGGGGGTTTGCTTGCCTTGCTGACGAGGTTCAGTTTCGGGATATTCAACGAAGGGGGCTGCCTCCGGTTCCGGTTCCACCTCTACTCGACAAACGACAAGCAAGGTAGCAAAGTAAATACAATGCACAAGCACATGGTCGAAGGTTGAAACTTGGTTTGCATGCTTCTTATGTGTGAGGCAATTCCATTTAAATGGAGTATATGCAAATGAAATTGCAAATTCAAACTCCAATTTGAATTCAATTTAGCCAAGTTGCAAATGCTATTGTTTGATCAACGTAATTCGTCTTTATATGGGTATGACATGCCTCTGATGTTCAAGTGAAATGTGGTATGTTGCTGAGGTTCAAATTGCAAAAGCATTTGAATTTAAATTTGATTAAATTCCAATTAAACCAAATAGCAAATGCTACTGGTCCAATTTTAAATTCAACTCAAACATAGTTGAAAGTTGTATATTTGGATAGATTATTTTCTCATGATCATTTTTCATATATTATATTTCAAATTTGGAATCAATATGAATTTTCTGTGAATTTTCAAAGTTTGGAGTAATTTCTGCCAATTTCTAATTTAAATTAAATAGAAAATGGATTACTACATCAGCATGAGGTCATGCTGGCGTTAGGGGGCCTCTGACAGAGGGGTCCCACCTGTCATCCTCTGATGTGTTAATTAAACCGGTTTAATTCGAATTAAACTAATCAGAGGGATTAGTGTGGCCTTGGGCCCACATGGCAGTGTCACTGGGGGGTGGGGCCTAGGTGATTAAGGGCTGGGTTAAGCCCTAATGGCGCTGCTCGTCGCCGGCGAGTACTATGCCTCGCTGGAGTTGCTCGGAACGGAGATACAGGCCACGGGATCGGGAATGGAGGCCAGGGATGGGTTGCTAGGGCTCTCCCGCGTTGAACGGTGGTGGCTGGGGCTCGAGGGGATGGCTGCAGCGACGACGGCGACGACCTTGGCGGCGGCAGTAGCTAGGGCTCCATCGGGGAGGGGGCAAACGTGCACTGATTTGAGCTATGAGTGGCTCGTTCGAAATCTGGTGTGCCCATGGGTCAAACGCGCCTACCCTGACATCGACAAGGGCACAGGAGCTAGGGGGCGTCGTCCATGGCGGCGACCTTCCTCGGCTTCCATGGAGAAACCGGCTAGAGGGGTTGCGGGGTGCTGGGAGGTTGGGGGAAACGCTCACCAGAGCTCAGAGAATACGACGAGGTGGTCGTTGGAGGCGGGGAGGTCATGGCGGCGGAGAAATCGACAGAGATTGCTTGCGGGTCCGGCGGTGATCCGATGAGCCTGGCGTCGCTTCTGGTCCAAATCGAGGCATGCCCTTCTGCTACTCGACGGAGTCGAGGACGGCGAACACGCTGGACATCCTGGCTGGAGCTCTAGCTCGCGGAGGCTACGTTTTCCGGCGACGATGAACCGCGGGGGCGCTTTGTGTCGGTGGGTGGGGGGAGATGGACAGAGAGATCGAGAGGGAGGGGAATGTGGGGGAAGCGAGAGAGGGCGAGGCGTGCGTCTCCGTGGCGCACTTTGGTGAGCTGGGGAGGCCTGGAACATCGTGGGCGTCGCGGTGGCGTCCAGCCCGCGCTCTGTCGACAGCGAGCTGCTTAAGGGCGCGGGGAGGAAGACGACAAAACGGGGGAGTTGGGCTGTGTCGGCTGGGCTGCCTTCGCCTAGGCGACAGGTAAGCCTTTTTCTCTCCTTTCTTTTTTTCTTTTCTAATTTCTTTTCTGTCTTTGTTTTGGTTTTTCTTAATAAAATAGCAAACCATTTTGTAAAATGCTAAAACTATTTATATGGCCCTACAATAATATATACTAGCCATTTGCAAAGTTTGAATTAATCCAAGGCCCTGTTTGAATTTTTCAAAATTCCTTCAGCATGGGAATTCTACCACATAACTTTTCATGTGATCACACTCAATTATAGGAGTTGAAGAATTAATGGGAAAGATTGCCAAGAACCATAAAGATTAGTCCGTCCCTGAACCACCTCCACCACCAAAGAAGAGGGGCAGGCTTGTTCTGAGCCCCAAAGATATGCAAGAAGCAAAGAAGTCTATAAGAGAGAAAGGCATTAAAGTCGAAGACGTGAAGAATCTACCTCCTATCGAGAAGTTGTGTGAGCCTACTACTCACCCTCCCTTGTTAGAGGTACACTCTCTATTAGACTTTACTGAAAGTGACATCCCTAAAGGTAAGCCTCCCGAACAATGCTTAGATGAGCTTGATAATTTTATTATTAAGGAAGACAATTTGAATAGGAGGATACAAAGTCAGTTGCATGATAATTCTCTTGCTATCAAAAGTTTACTTGGTGTCCTTTAAAGAACGTTTAATGATGTTAAACGTCTTGTTAATCATTTTCATATGGTTCAAACTCAGCTTGAATAAATTTCTAATGTGCAAAAATATTTTCTTGCTAACAATGCCAAACAGGACATACAAACTTATGGCATCAAGATCAGGGGTGGAACACACACCCAGGACCCACTCTATCCTGAGGGGCATCCGAAGAGGATCGAGAAAGATTCTCAAGTGCAAGTAGAAGACGAGATTGTTATCTCTCCTAAGAAGAAAAATAAGAAGAAGAAACACAAGGAAGCTGACAACTCCAATGATCCTATTACAAGTGAAAAACCTGCTGTTGATCCCAACAACATATCTACCTCTGATGCTGAAACTGAAGACGGTGCTGAGCCCGGAGAAAATGATAAGGAGAATAATGATCCTCCCGATGTGCGAGAAGGAAAGAGAACCGTGGGTATAAAAACCCATGCCCTTTCCAGGTAAGTCTCTCAAATCTAAAGAAGAAGAGCATTATAATAAAAAAATTTAATGGATGAAACCTCTTTTTCTGCAAATTCCTTTGACTGATGCTATCAATTTACCTCCTTATTCCAAATATATGAAAGATATTGTCACTAACAAAAGAAAAGTTCCTAATGAGGCAATATCAACTATGCTTGCTAACTACTCTTTCAGAGGCAAGATTCCCGAGAAGCTTGGTGATCCAGGTATACCCACCATTCCTTGTTCCATAAAAAATAATTATGTCAAGACTGCCATATGTGATCTCGGATAGGGGTGAGTGTTATGCCTTTTTCTCTTCACAAAAGGCTATGTTTAGATAAGCTAATCCCTACAGATATCTCTCTTCAGATGGCTGACAAATCTACAGCTCTCCCGATAGGTATTTGTGAGGATGCTCCAGTTGAAGTTGCTAATTGTTTAATCCTTACTGATTTTGTTGTGCTTGACATTCCCGAGGATGGGAGCATGTCTATTATTCTTGGTAGACCTTTTCTTAACACCGCAGGTGCCATTATTGATTGCAATAAAGGAAAAGTAACCTTCAACGTAGATGATAAAGAACACACGTTGTTTTTTCCAAAGAAGATCGACAAAAGGCATGGACTTAACTCAATAGAGAATATCGAGACCGTGAAGATTGGAGAATTGGATTGTCCACTACACATGCACCAGAAATACAAAACCATCATGGTGGAGACAATGTCCATTAAAGTAAAGGTGCAATGATCACTTGATAAGAGGTGAGACTTTTTGTTCTATCTATCGCCGGTTCGTTGGTAAGACTTGATCAACCTTGCTAGTGGGCATGTTTTATATAGGTAAAAAGTGGAGCTTGTTATGTTTTCATTTTCCTTAGCTTTTATTCTCCTTGCTGTACCAAGTTTATATGTTTTTGAAGCTTCACAAATCTAATCCCTTCTTCAAGTTTTCAAAATGTTTCGAAGCTTTTTGAACTCCGGAAAATTTTCAACAGTGAAGTTTTCAGAAAAATTCCAGAAAAATTATATTAAAAATTTCCATGCCGAGAGTGACCCAGAGGCACCTGGTGCTGACCTGGGGAGGCCTGCAGTGGACCAGGAGGCCATCTGGCGCGGCCAGCCCCCTGGCCGCGCCCAAAGGGCTCCTGGGGCCCACAGACCCCACCTTCAGGTGAGTCTTCTTCCTCTCTCTTTCTTTCCTCCCCAAATCACGAGTTCTGCACCTGGAACTTGCGTTCTTGCTGCTCTCCTTCCAGAATTTCGATCTCTCTCTACGACCCATCATTTGAGCTGAGATTTTGGGAAAATAATCCTTGGTATGTAACTCCTCCACCTCTCCAAATAGATTTTTGATTGGTGGCTTCGTTTGTGAGTATTTAGAAGTTCTTGGTGCTGTTTAGATGAGCTTGCATGCATGTGTAGAAATTTATTTTCCAAGTTTTGATGCAATTTTATGCCTTAGGTAAGTGAGTAGAGTAGTTTGCCTCAACTCACATTGTTTAAATCCTTTTTTTTTTGAATTGTCAAAAATTTCTGAAATGAGTTTGCTAGGAAAAGCAAAGGGGTAGCTTGGGAAGAAGAAGCCTGAGCGCTCCGATCGAGTTACTAGAGCTGCAGCTTCACTCTCAGCAGCTAGGGTGAGCTACAATGAAAATCATGTACCCCTGGAGTTGTTGGAAGACACAAGTCCAGCATGCGCAATGATGTATCCGTGCGATGATTTTCTTACAGCTGTAGGAATCAAGGAGTAATTCTATGGGCTTTGTGCCAATGGAGGTTTGACACGGCTAGCATTATGCCGTGTGGTACAATACAAGAATCTCACCTCCTGTTTTTTCAACAATTTTTGTTATAACGATGATGCTGGAACCGTCGAGTTCAAACTTTATAATGATCTCACAACCATGTCTTTGGCACGGTTTTGTTATATAATAGGTGTGCCAAACACTGGTCAGACGGCAAAGATGACCACTCAGCCGTCCGACTTGAGGATCCTCTTCAAATCCCTTTGTTGCCAAGAGGAGACCGACATTTGGCGTATGAAGATTTCCAGCATTCTCTTTCCACACCTCAGGTATTGTGTGTATTTTGTTGCTAGAGGGGTGTTGGCTCGTGACAACACGAGCAGTGGTTCTGCACCATATTTTTCTATTTATGCGAACGCCCTCTCTGATAAGAATGATTATAATGTGCGTGCCTTAGTTTCTCGACACCTTGTTACGAACAGTAACAAGGGAGATTTATATGGTGGTGTTTACGCCACACTTATCCTTGAGTCTCTTGAGCGCACCCCGCATCCTGATGATGTTCCCTTTTCATACGCAAGTCTCGATCTTTCTGCTATGAAGAGGCATAAGTTTGTTACCATGACTTCCCAGTTTGGAAACCTTGATTATATTTTGAGGTTTGAAAAGACCATTACTCGTGAGATCCGTCTACCTGCACCACTTTTGTTCAATAACACTCGCAGGAACAGATGGTCCTTCAACGATATTCAGTTCGCTGCGTTTATGGCTCATTAACAGCCGCATAACCCCATGGAGGGGGTTGTGCCCAACGAGGAGGAGCATGGTGAGTTCCCACCTTTCCAGGAGAGACCTTCACCGAGCATGGTGAGGGGTCTTCTTCTTCTTGGAGCGCAGGACCTTCCTCATGGGAGGAACCGAGGACTTCAGTGTACGCATCGGAGGGCTCATAGGACTCCTGGACTTACCATTATCCCAGAGCCGGAGGCTCCTGGGGGCAGTAGCTGCTACCAACTTAGGCCAAAAGCCTAAGCTTGGGGGAGTATGTGCCCTTCTCCCTTTTCCATTGTATTATCCATTTTTATTTTGTTTGCTTTGATCTTTTCGAAGTTTTTTCCCGTTCTTCTTTGTTCTTTTAATTTGAAAAAACAACAAAATGATTTCTATTTTCTTTTGTTTTCATTAAACCTTTGAAAAACCCAAAAAGATTTCCTTTCTCTCTTTAGTTTTCTTTTTTTTTCAGAGTTCATCTCTAGTCCGTGATGGCATTTGATTCTATTTCCCACGTTCGGTCGTGCATGTGACAAGGCAGTAATGACGAAAATCGACGAAAGGGAAGCAACAAGGAGAATCGGTATGAACTCTTCTTGTTTCTACTTTTGTACATATGTCTGTACTTATGATCTAGAGACCAGCTTGTAGCGACATAGTGCTATGTTTACAATGCTTTCCAAGTGTTCATGCTTTATTTGTGGCTGATCTCAAATAGCTAGGGTGCATAATATGTTGTTGGAATGATTTAGATGCATTGCATTGCTCATGGTTTGGCATATTGAAGTGGTATTTCGCTTCGGAGAATTCTTGGATTGACTTGGCACATGTTCACACATGTTTATGACTGATATGTCTATCATGACTTGATGACCTTTTTATTTCAGAATAGTTATATCACTTTCATGCTTGATTCAATGTTGATTTGTCGCTCTGCATGATTATGACAATTATTGCTCTCTAGTTGGTCGCTTCCCAGTATTTTGCTAACCTTCACTCGCACCAAGCGGAATTTGCTTGTGCATCCAAAATCCTTTTCGAACCAGTTATTCCACTTGAGTCCACCATTCCTACCTATATGTGGTATTTACCGGCCACACCTAACTTATACTTTCTTGTGCCATCTCGAAATTTATTCAAAAGCTTCCCTTTTGTAACCGTACAAGCTCATGGTGCGGTGAGGGAAAATCAGTATCTACCATGCCAAAAAATATTTTGACGGAAGTTTTAACTAGTCAATAAAAAAATGAGAGTTACACCTCCCTCATACTTGATGATGGAATGAAATGGACCAAATGCTGCGAATGATAGATGGAACGATACCCTCCTTCCATACATGAGGCCAAAAAAGGCTCCGTAGACCATCAAAGGATTTATGGATAAGGGAACATGTGTAAGCAAAAATCATTAATATGGTTGGCACGGGAAATATTGAGAGAACTTTACCGTTCACCGTTGACTAGAAAGTTGGACTTCTCAAAAGAATTTTATCTCTGTTTTCGAAAACAAGAGCTCTGGCACATGTTTAGTCTTTGCTTCCTTTCACGGGTTTTCAATCTTGCCATAAAAAATCCATGGTTCGAGAGTCTCACCTTCTTTCTTTAAAGCACCAACTATTGAGAACATAATTGTCATTCTTACTGTAACATGCATTGTCCCAAAGCACTACATTGTCTTCTGCATGCTTGTTATATTACTAGTCTGAAATTCTTAGTTCTAGTCTCCTTTAAAACTCCGGAGGAGTTTGTGCATTTATGTTTTGCTTCACTCATGGAGGCTAGCGAGATACCACACTGATATGTTCATGCTATGTGCATTGTGATCTTGTTTTGATTTTTAGCAGCATATTATTTACTTTAGGTTGTTTGTGATTGATCACTAGAAAGACGGATTGCTTCGTGCATTGTCCTCATAGCATTGTTTTGATACTTGCTAACTCTTTTCGTAGTACCGGCTTATATACATCTTATGAAGCAAAAGAGTTTTTCAAAGTTTTCTTTGTCGCGTCCAGTTCATTGAACTGAATTTCTTGAGGACAAGCAATAGGCTAAGCTTGGGGGAGTTGATACGTATCAAATGTATGTACTTTACCAAACACTTTTGCTATTGTTTTTCCCTCATTGTTGCATGATTTGAGCTAAACTAACCCGGACTGGCGCTGTTTTCAGCAGAGCTGCCTGTATGGTTTTATTGTGCGCAGGAAAATGGCTTTTTGGACATCTCAGAAAATTCCCAGAAAATTACCAAAAAATCCACGCACCCGAAGGAGCCCGGAGCCAGAAGGGGGGCCAGAGCGCAGCCAGGGGGGCCCAGGCGCCCTGCTGGCGTGGCCAGGGGTGGGGCCACACCCTCTGGCCGCCTGGGCGACTGCCCCCTCCCCTGGTTCCCTACTTCGACTTCTATTTATTCCCGTGACGGAAAAAATCCAAAATAGAAGTCGCTTTTCCAGAACCCGTCACGGAGCCGCTGCCAACTTCCGTTCTTCTTCCGGAGGGCTAATCTGGAGGCTGATTTGGCCTCCATAGAGGGGATATCGTCGCCATCGCCATCACCATCACCACTCCATCCTTCCTCCATGACTTCCCTTCACATGTGTGAGTAATTCCCTGCTGTAGGCAAAGGGGATAGTAGGGATTGGATGAGATTGATCATGTAATAGTTCGTTAGATTGCTGGGGGCATGTTGCCTATCATCTACTTTGGTGTTTATAATATTTGCTACAACTTGTTTCTCTTAACGCTTGTCACTTTGGGCCCGAGTGCCATGTTTTCAGATCTGAACCACATATGTTTTCATGAGTATATTTATGTTCAATATCCTCTCTATGAGTTGTATGCACCTATTATGGTCCGGAACCGGCGATCCCAAAGGTGACAGCTTGGGACACCAAAGGGGATGGTCCATAATTTGAGGATTCCATGTCTCCATTGAGTTTATTGCTTTTTCCGGTGCTCTTTGATAGGAGCACCTTAATCTCCATAAGTTCCTTTTGGCCCCGTTCGTAGCAGGATGGTAGGACAAAAGATGTTGTGCAAGTTCTTATTGCAAGCACGCACAACTACCTATGGGATACATGCCTAGTGTTTGATATTTGCCTAGATGATCATTACTTTTCTGTGTGCCTTGCCCCGTTTTAGAATCTATTACATGTTCATTCTTATTCATGCAGCGCCCGGCCATCCATCTCCCTAGCCTACTGTGTTTTAATCCTGCTGGTCACTAGTTGTTACTTTTCGCTGTTTCATTTTCGCTATCATCACTATTGCTATCATATCACGGTTGCTATTAATACTTTGTTGCAAGAAGACATATTTCAGGTGCGGTTGAATTGACAACTCAACTGTCAAAGCTTATAAATACTCTTTGTGCCCCCTTGTGTCGAATCAATCAATTGGGTTAACTTACCCGCGAGAAAACTACAATCGATTGTCCCCTTGTGTCAAATCATTAAATTGGGTTAACTTACCCGCGAGAACACTACAATCGATCCCCTACCGTTGAGGGTCATCAGTATGACGTGCTAGGTGAACTTAAAAGCACTAAGTCACAAATCAGAGTAATGGAATATGACTATATGGACAGGGTTTATTTCAACCATGGTGGAAGGAACAACCTGCTGAGAAAGTCACTTGGAAACTGTATAAGATACATGGACACCTTGTGTATAACTTGGACTACTGAATGACTGGTTACTTTGCGATAACTGGGGAGTTGCATGCGCTTCCTCCCAGCTACAAAGACCATGTCTAGACTATGTCATGAAGGAGAATCTTTCACCTGTCATGAGCTCATAGTCAATGTTGAGAACTTAAAAGGTAGAACCAATGCAGGAATAGTCATAGACGGAAAAAGTATATTTGATATACGAGTTATAAATGTCTTTCCCACAAAATACTAATTGCGGTTGATTAAATATTTGATGCTTGAACATGCTACTTACAGTGTCTTGGAAGGGATGATGTGACAATGTGTGCTGACGATAATCAAGATAGTTCATGGTCGACAACACTTTCCCTCTACATCTATCATTTTATTAATATATGAATAAATTTATAATCCTTTGAATGTGAAATTTATTAGTGTGTCTTGCATCTCAAAAAGACAATTATTCATATTAGTGAGAAACAAGTCAGTTGTTCTCCTTTTATGAATCATATCTTTTATTGTCACATTACGGTTATGAATGAGTTATTCTTATATTGATGATAGTAGTTTGATCATTTATAAGAAATATTGTAATGCCAAGAATTATCCAAACTTGATAATGACACTACCGTTTAAGTCATGAATGGTATGATGAAGTCTTGAGATACTTGATCTCTTGACACATGCAAACCACGCCTCTTGAGGTGAGATGACTAAAACCTCACATTTTGGTAAAACAGAGTTTGCGTTGATGGTTGAATATCATACATTTTGATGTATCGTATTTCAACATGTAGTGAATTTCATTATTTCGTTAACTTCGTATGTGGACTTAGATGAATATGTGTATTCACTAATGAAACATGAGTCTGAAATAATTTGATATGATCAAAAGGTATTTCAGAGTAAATATGGATATTAAATAAACAAGAAAGACAAGTCTCTACGATTTGATCAATGTGACAATGTTTTGAGTTAGCATTGGGCATAAAAGACTTGTGAAAGTTGTTCCACAAATTACAATGCTTGGACCACTTCAATATTGTTGCTGTGCCTAGACATTGTAATCATACTCTATTGAATAGTGTATGGTCTAAGTTATCTCTTACAGAGTTACGTTATTGTTGTTTAGAGTTATTAATTTAATATGAAACCACTCACTTCAGTATAGGGAACCAACTGAGTTCGTGGGAACCAACACTATATATGATAAATTGTCTTTGTAGTGTATCCTTGGACAACTATCGATACGTCTTGTATTGCTAAGTTTTGTGTTTGTCAAGAATTGTTCTTGATAAAATGTGGTAATGGAAGAAAAGTGAAAGTTCAATCAAGGTAATTGACCTTGCCTCCGATGTCATAGTAGCACAAAGGAATATGTTCCGGAAGCAAAGCTCTAAAGTTAGAGGAGAAACTAATGATAAATGATCATGATGTTTCGATGGAAGTTTTTCTGAACAAAGTAGGATTAAAGAATACATATTTGCCATTGTGCAAAATAATATTCATGATTCACTTATCAAGTTAATGGAACAAGACATACCTATGAACTACGAAGAAGCGATGGTGGACCTAAGTATGAGATATGACTATGAGTCATGAAATCCCATATTGAATCACATTTAAGATTACGTGAATCTTATCGAGTAAGGAGTTTACTTGATTTTCTCAATAACTTCAAAGTTATAAGGAATAAATGTGGACATCAAAGAAGACATCAAGATCGATTTGTCATAAAGTATGTTTCTAACAAATTCAAAAGGTTGACTACAATAAGTAGCGATGCTTGATTCAATAGGATATTCACTACGATTGATCCAAATTGTTATCAATAACGTGACTTCCTCAAATCCTGCGTTTGAAGAAGTGTTGTAATTGGTACAACAAGAAGGTTTTGAAAAAATGTGTATACTAGTGTCTTGTAATCTGAATTCTCAATTTGATGGATGATCAAAGTGATTTTGGACTTAGCCAAAATATTTAGAATCATGCATTCACATGAAACTGAGTGGGAGCTGAATAGTTTCCTAAACTAAATATGTGGATGACATATTTCGAGTGCGAGCTATGCGAGTATTATCCTAGTCAAATATGTGTCTAACATATTTGAGTAGGAGCTATGTGGATGTTATCCTTACCTTATATGTAACTACCATATTTGAGTGGGAGCTATGTGAGTGTTATCCTGAACTTAATATGTGCATGACATATTTGAGTGGGAGCATGACAACATTCTCATATATGGATAAAATATTAAGAATGGTGTAATTGGTAGTAATGATTACTGAAATCTTTCATGAATGAAGTTGAGCATTGAAAATCAATTAAGATAGATTAATGCATTTAATAACATTGAGTCGGAATACTTTCATGGATAAGATTCTGAAGGAGTTCAGAATGGGACAAGTCAAGAAGATAGTTCTTACTTGTATATCCAAGAGAACTATCAAGTTAATCTCAGTACACGAACAATGGTTAAATGAAAGAAATGGATGTGCTACATCCTCTATGCCTCTATCATAGGTTCTTTCATATAAAACCAGAGTTATGTACTTGACGTAATGTGACCCAAGTTTTTAGCAAGAAGAACATGTTGTGATATGATTTATGAGTAAATCATTGAACAAAGAGTTAAGTTTATCCTTTAGTGTCTGGAGAGAGCTGAGGATACATCTCGAACTTGTAAAGGATAGTGGACTTGACCATAAATGTTATGCTGGTTCAAGTTGTGACACTAACCTAGAAAATTGAGATATCACACTAATGAATGCCTAAGTTGAAAGAAACATGGTGAGACATCAAAGTTCCATATACATTGATGTGGCTTCTTTAAAAGTGGCAAGAGTAATATTATGGCTTAAGAAGTTCGACTTCAAGATGAGTGAGTTTCAGTGTGCATGACTATGGGAAAGTCCGTGTGACCCACCGGATGTCATTGCTGAAACACAACAAATGAAGCCTCACTCTACCGCCAAATATATATATATATATATATATATATATATATATATATATATATATATATATATATATATATATATCATCATTATAATGGATAATGAAAAGAATGTCAAACTATGTGACATTAATGATTTGCAAAAGACATACGGATCTGAATGGTACCCAGACCATTGATACAACCTTTTCCACAAGCAAGCATGATCTATTGCCATATACATTATATGGAGTTATGATCCACAGAAAATGCAGCTAGATTATTTGTACTCTAGTGCAAGTGGGAGACTGTTGGGAATGTGCCCTAGAGGCAAATAAAATATGTTTTATTAGCATATTCCATTAGTTCATAATAAGTTTTATATTGTGCTATAACTGTATTAAGCGGAAACATTAATACACGTGTGGTATAAAACAACCAGGTCCCTGGTTAACTCTAGTATACTAGTCTACTGTCAATCAGATGATCAAGGTTTCCTGATCATGAGGACATAATCGCCTATTGACAATAGGGTCGTATCATTGGGAGAATGATATGATGGACACACACCCACCAGAAGTCTTGCAATGTGATCGAGTCACATGAGTTCAACATTGCAATAACTACAACGTAGTGACCAAATCTTTAGACCGTAATGATCATACGTAATTCCTTCTATTATGATGCATTGATTTGCTACCCACCGCCTGACTGAAATATGCTGGCCATAAAGGAGTACTTCAGGTATTCTGAATAGATATGTTAATGAGTATGCAAATAGATCGACGCGGGATTTGTCCATCCGAGTGACGGATAGGTACTCTGGGCACACTCGGTTATATTGCATCACAAAGTTTGCAAACGTGTGACTAGGTCACGGGGTTGCAATATCACGGGAACGAGTAAACATGTTTGTCGGTAACAAGGACGAACTAGGTATATTGGATACCGACGATCAAACCTCGGACAAGCAAAGTACCATAGGACAAAGGGATAATGCTCAATGTTAAACGAATCCAACAGCGATGAAGTTTCATTCGATGGAAGCGCAGGGGCCATCTAGGATTGTAACTAGGTCTGATCGATGGTCATTGATCAAGTGAGTGTCTTGATCACGTCTGCTATTTCCCGGACCGTAGGGTGTCACACTTAAGGGTATTCAACGCATTAAGGATTGATTCAGGATCGCTGGAGAAATAGGAGAGAGCACCGGAATTGTTTCCGGTGGAGGCTAGAAATGTTTTTGGAGAATTTGAATTTTTTAAAATAATATTTAAATATGTTTTAGTATTTAATTCATGAATTAATTATTCAAATTATAATTTAAATAATTAAAAATTAGTTAAAAAGGTACATGGGCCTCATAGGGCCCATTAGGGGAAGAAGGAGCCTCCCCCTTGGGCCTTGCGCCAAGGGAGGGGCCCACTCCCCCCTGGCCGGCGCACCCCCCCCCCCTTGGTGGGATTATTCCCACCTCGGGGAGGGATGAAAGTTCCCACCCCTCCTCAGCCTATATAGGGAGGGGTAGGGGTGCCCTTTTGATTCATCTAGTCAATTCTCTCTTCCTCCTTTCTCCTTCCTATGAGCGGACTCCCCTTGTATGGATTCTGCACTAGGTTGGGGATTTCTCCACCATACGCACGCCGTTGTGCTGCTGGAATTGGGATCCGAATCCATCTTCTTTCCGATGCTCGCCTGGTTCGGACACCGGAGGGACGTCGGGTAAATCATATGTGTGTAATCCCGCGAGGCTCTATACTTGTGGCGCTACTTCATCGTCGTGGCCGTATCGCGGCGTCTTCACCAACAACGTTCTGACGGGGACGCAATCCCGTCATCGGTCTCAAGGTCCGGGTCGCTATCGGAGTCATCGTGGAGCTGCGCGGCATCGGGGATTGCCGGTACAACTACACCAACCATGTTCACACGGGAACGTTTCCTACTTACTGGACTACATACTGGTATGTGATCTAATTCCATATGTTACTTGCATCGCCATAGCATATGTCTTGGGATTGGGAATCGTAGGTTATGAAAATTTTGTGTTTTTTGCCCCGAACCCCAACAAAAACAAGATAGTCGAAATCTATATACGCGATTCAACTGTACCAGACCTTCTACCAAAGCTTATTCGGTAAGGCAAATCGAGTATTGCAAATAATCTGTTTTAACAACCTGTGTTCGGTATGCGTTTTGATACAATTGTATGGGTTACAGATTTATCGCAAACGGATATTGTTTTTTTTTCAAGAGAGATGATATGAAAAATCCATTAGTGTTAGAGGATCACAGACGTTTGTGCATTATAAACTGTATGTAACTAGATGATACCCCGCGCGTTGCTGCAGGTATTGATTGCAATATATTTCAAGGGTTTGGTTATACAAAACATGCATGTTTCGATAAATAATCTATGAAATAAAAGTAAAAAATCATATACTATATTATATTGGATTATTATATGATTAAAAAAATTATTACATATAAGTAGCATAATATAATGGGAAACTTTTTCCATGCATGTTGAGCGGGCCTATGATGAGTAGAATGTTTAGTGAGGTGGAATGCATATGCATGTTGAATAAGTAGAAGTAGTCGAGATTAATTAATAATGCAAAACTCTTTTCATGCATTTTATGGTGGGCCTTGATGAGGTGGCATGTGTGCATGTCAGGATAATTAGAGTAGTGGGGATCAACTTCTTAAGAATGTAAGATATACCTGAACAAATATGCAACCAATCAAGTCGCATAGCTAGCTTTTCACGAATCGTGGTAAGATCTAACGACTATCGTTCTGCGCTAGGGTTACATCCAACGGCCATAGTTGTACGCTAGGGTTACGAGATACTCTGCTGGGTTTTGAGACGGTCAACGGGGTTTTCCAAGGTTTGACTAACATTCAACTAATCCATTTTGTGCAACAAGTGTATCTAATTTATTTAGTAATCCAACGAAACCTTTACCATGGACCATGTTGGTGAAATGGTAACAACATGCCAAATCTCGTCCTTTTTAGAGGTCATTTGAATTGATTTTCAATTTCAATGACATTATGCTTGAAAACAATTCATTTAATGCATTAAATTGTCAAATGAAGTCAGAAACGCCTCAATTTCAGGATGTTAGTGTCAATGCTTAATGATAAACATATAAAAAGTTTGGGGTTTAAAATATTTAATTATAACGTGATGCCTTTGTGACGTGGTTGTTTCTGGTCGAAACCCCGATACTTCAAAAGGAATGGCCTAGTTTGTACACCAAGTGTATCTAATTTCTTTAGTGATACACTGGAACTTTTACGACGGACTAGGTTGGTGAAATGATGACAACATGCCAAGTATTGTCCTTTTTAGATTTCATTTGAATTGATTTTCAATTTCAATGTCATTATGCTCGAAAATAATTCATTGAATACATTAAAATTGACAGATGAAGTCAGAAACGTTTGAAATTTCAGCATGTTAGTGTGAATTCTTAGCATTGAACATACAAAAAGTATTGGGTTTAAAAGATTTAAGAATAACATGATAGCTTTGTGATGTGGTTGTTTCCGATCGAAATCCCGATACGTCGAAAGGAATGGCCTAGCTTAAATATGAAGCGTATCAAATTTGATTATCAATCCACTGAAACTCTCGTTATTTAAGAGGTCTTTTGAAATTATTTTCAATTTGAAGGTAACGAAGCTAAAAAAACATTTCTACCTAGCTTCTTAAATACGAAACTCTTCATAGCTTCCTTAGCAAGCCACATCGCCCATTGAAAATAGTTTGTGCATTATAAACAGTGTGTAATATACCTGAACAAATATGCAACTAATTAGGTTGCTTTACCAGCTTGTCGCGGATCGCGGTAAGATCCAACGACTATCGTTCGGCGCTATGTTTATATCCAACGGCCACAGTCTTACGCTAGGGTTATGACATATAATAAGTTGGGGGTCTAAAAGATTTAATTGTAGCTTCATCAACTAGTCAAATCGTGCATTGCAAACAGTTTGTTTTAACAAGCCGTGTGGGTTATACATTATGATAACAAAAAGATCACATCTAAGTTGACCTAAATTCCAGTTGCATATATACATCCATAACATACAATGCTTCATATAAATTACCTCTCACACCTACAATATAATAAATACAGGCATATAGTCTCGTCAGAACACACACACTCACACACATATATACATATATATACCTATAAGGATGGATCGAGCATAACTAAAATTTCATGGTGGCACTTTTGGATCATGCCCGGTCCAGTCCTCGTAGTTTCGCCCCAGCCGGAGTTGAGGTGACAACAAACAATGTAGACATAACCAGGCTTAAGGAACGGCAAACCATCATACCCAGCATGCATCAAACAGTCCGTGTTCATCATATGTGGTGTTATTCTGATCATGCGAGGATAATTTTTTCCTAAAAACATGGAGTACTCACCCAAGTCGGGGACGGCCTCCCATTGTGCGCCCTGGAGATCACGTTGTCCTGTATGAATCCTGAAGATGTCGCAGATCGCATTGTTTTAACTTCGAATAGTCCGGTCCAAGTAAGGAATTTCAGGTTTGTCTCTGGTGATCTCTGCAACAACCCGCATGATAAATAGGTTGCCATAGCCATCAGGAATGAGGTACCATTCCTTCATCCAATCATGCCAACCGTTCTCCGGGACCATGTCATTGACAATCTGGGGCGCATGAATTGAAATTGGGGGCTGCATCAAACCTCTAATTGAAACAAAGCATAGTACATTTTATTACTATATATAAATGGACCGACTATTTATTGAAGCAAATAATAACATACACACCATGGGATATATATATATATATATATATATATGTAAAAACAAGCTTTACCTACACTATCTGGATCCCACATGTAACAATCACCGCTATTTGTCGGGACCCGGGGTTTGCGTATGTAATTCCTGTTATAACACAATCATATGCAGAGCCGAGAGCCGTACCCACTTGTCTAAGCAGACAACGCCAAGAACAGAACACACTCGGAAAGCATCGAACGTGAGGGGCGTCCCATCCAGGCCGGATGATCAACTGATATGGGTCCTCATCGTCCGCTCAAAAGTCTAAATGATTATGGGTGGTGAAATCTCATACTCGTAGACAAGTTGCCTCAACCATATTCTCCATTGAATTATAACACTTACATAAACAGACTCCAGCCTGATCACTTAGTCGGGTTCTCGGGCGGGCTCAATGATACAACAAAGTGTGCCACGTGCCATAGTCACGAGCAATCGCATCGCGATGCCCCAAGCTGCACACATCTAAGGGCCACTTTGTGTATAAAAGACCGCCGACAAGAACTCAACTAAGCTATCGAACCCCACACTAAGACATGCACTTATAATCATACACGCAGCATACATGTCCAGTCACAGCAGGTAATCACAACATGAACTGTACAAACTCATAGTCTTTATAACTTCTGCTAAACAGAGCACACATAATAGTTCTATTACAAGTAGAGATCACATTACTGTGATCCAACATTACATCAAACATCAATGGAAGCAAATTATGTCTTAGTAAAGACAAGTTTAAGAAATGGCTTAAGAAGCTTGAAAGAAAATACAACGACCCTCCAAAGGGCACAGGCTGCTGTCTGGAACTATATGACTTGGTCCACGTCGAGCTCGAGGTAGAGGCCACTATCAGGGTCAGTGGTCTCGTCTCTAAAACATAGAAGAAGCAAACGTGAGTACAAAGTCTTACTCAGCAAGACTTACATAGGAACTATACTACTCATGCTCAAGTATCAAAGCAATGGGAGGTGGGGTTTCAATGCAGAAGTGCCTGCTTTGACTTGCCTAGTCCTATACTACGAATACCAGAATGAGGTAAGGAGCGTACACGAGTCCAAGTATCAAGCCTCCAACCAATACACCACTATGGATACTTCCTCGACTTCCCCATGAGGAAGCAAACCATAGCACTCACGCACATCTTGGCAATTTTAGAGAAACCGTTCAAGTTTTCTATGATCAAGTAAAGGTCTCCAAGTATTCCATAACCGCGGACACGACTATTCGAATAGTTCATTAACCCTGCAGGGGTGTACTGCTACAAAGTCGCACGCATCAGTTACCGCCTGGGAGTGGACCCTTCGAGCGAGTACCAGCGAGGATGTTGCCACGACAATTCACTCACAGCACCATCTCTAGTCCTAGGGAGTCACCTATTTGAGTTGGGACCACGATCGGAATCTGGCCGATTTTTCTGATGCGGACTCAAACGTTGTGTGACTGCCATCAAGCTCAACTCGATCATGAGCACTTGATTCAACGAGCCCACAACCTACGTCCACCACTTACCTTGGTGTACCTGCATGAGATCGTTTAATGTTCAAACTACTTGCGACTCCTGGACTTGGTCTGGGGTGAGGTACTAGGACGAGAGGGGTCAGTGAGCCCATTGTGTGGTCGTACTCTTAGTCTTGGATAACAACACAAGAAATCGGGCTTAAGGCAGTGTTCAACGAGACAACCCACTGTGTAATCCTACACATCCTCTCATCGTTCACCTTTATTAGGTCAAATTCACCAACACGTTACCACCATCATTCACATGATCACTACCATCCTGACTCACAACAAAGTAGCCTCATTGTAACCTCTAAGCATGCAATCAGCTGTAACAGTTGTAGGGGCCACTTGATATCAAATAACTCCTAGATCTTCTAGGATTTGTGTTTTCTTACTACTGTGACAAAAGATAGGTCATGCAAAGGGATAGTTTCAACTAGCGGTAGAACGTATCATGGTGACATCCTAAACATGCATAAGCTAGAATGAGTGGGAACTGGGATTTTATCGACATGATCAAAGAGTGGGTGCTTGCCTTGCTGACGATCATGAGGTGCTACACCCTTCTGACGTGAGGTTGAACTCGTCTCCGAGATCAACTCCTACCGAGAAGGAGTAATCACCGAAGCCCTGGAGAGTAGCACACAATTGATAAATTACGATGCACAATCAATATGGCATGGTATGATGATGAACATGGCTTTGTTGTGCTTCTTATATTCAAGTGATAAGGTTTGTATTGCAATGGTTCAAGTTAGAGTGAACATGGCATTTAATTCGAATTAATTCCATTTAAACCAAAGAGAAAAAGCTATTGGTTCCATTTTATAATCAACTCAAACATGGTTGAAAGTTGGTTATTTGGATAGAGAATTTTCTCCTGGTCATTTTTCATATATAAATCTTTTCATTTGAGTTATGGTTTAAAAGATATTAACATTCAAAGTTTTGAATATTTTCTGGATTTCCTGATTTAAATTAAATAGGAAAAGGGAATTATTCCATCAGCACTGCATCATGCTGATGTCATCTGCGTTGGTCCAACTGACCAGTGGGGCCCGACTGTAAGTGACTCAGGGTTAATTGTTTTCTGTTTATTTTTAAACCGTGTTAATTAGTGCCTGGGGCCCATCTGTCACCGACTAGCAAGGGGCTTAAGAAGGGCAATTAGGCCCTAAACGGCCCGGGGCTTGACGCCGGTGGCCTAGCCACAGCGGCGCTCTGCTGGAACTGAGCTTCCGACCACGGGGAAGGCAAAGGAGGCTACCATCGCGTGCCCCGTTCTCCCGCGCATCGCGTAGAGCACGCGGGGGTCACGAGGGAGCTCCAGGGCCACGCCGGCGAGCAAGCCCGAGGCGGCGAGCCCACGGCCGAGGTGGGGATCGAGGACGCACGGCACGGGAGGAGCCGGGTTAGGGGAAAAGAAGAGGGGCTCACAGCGGTGTTGACAGCGAGCTCGGGGAGGCCGGGGAGTAGCTGGCGGCGGCGCAACCCTCGCTGGAGTTCATGGCGGCCGGCGGAAAATCAGAGAAGAGGGCGACGCGCTCGGTGATTCCTGGGGCGATCCCTTGCGCTCAGTGACGAAGACGGCCGCGGGGAGTCTCCTAGACACGGCGGTGCAGTGAGATGAGGCCGTTGGCCACGCGGACGCAGCGACAGCGCTCCGGCCGTTCTCGGGTGGTCCTCGGAACGGAGGAAGAAGAAGGGCAGCGCAGCCAGAGAGAGGGGGAAAAGGCAGGGGGCGTCCAAGGGGGCTTCCAGGCGCAAAATAACAACGAGGGGGAGCAAGCAGCTTGCCACAGCGACGTCGACGACCGCGGCATGCGCGACACGCAGCTACGTGCCTTCCTGGCGCCATGAAGAAGACGAGGCTGCCCCTGGGCTAGGCCGCCTCGGCTAGTTGGGCCGCAGATAAGTGGGCTCCGCCCCTTTTCTTTTGTTTTTCTTCTTATTTCCTTTTCTGTAATTTGTTTTGATTTGATTTCCAAATCAAACATTTTTTAAAATTCCAAAAACTTTTATGTGGGCTTAGGAGACATATATAACTCCACACATAAAGTTTCAGAATTATTGAAATTATATTTAAATAATTTCAATTGAAAATACAATATTTATTTAATTTCCAAGGGCATTTTGGACTTTTAGAATAATCAGAGAGCATGAAGTGGGACCCACTTCACTTGAAATGTGATCATGCCCATTTATGAGTTTTTTCAAAAAGTTCAATGTATTTTTGGAAAAAGATTTTTGTCTGGCCTTTTATTAAAATTATTTTGAGGCTTTTTGCTTCCCCATTTCTTTTTCTTTTGCAAAAATTTTCATGATACAATAATGCAAGCTAGGTTAAACTCAAACCTAGATTAGGGTTCTGACAACTCGCCCCCACTGAAAAGAATCTCGTCCCGAGATTCAGAAGTTGTTGGGAAGAGGGTGGGGTACTCAGCTCGTAGACGATCCTCTCATTCCCAGGTAGCTTCTTTCTCTGAATGATGTGACCATTGCACTTTAATGAATATGATCTTCTGAAGTCTGGTGCTACGCTCGGCTTCACCAAGAATACGAATAGGGTACTCTCAATATGAAAGGTTATCTCGGAGATCAAGCGTTTCGTGGTCTACTTCGCGGATGGGGTCCTTGAAGCAACGCCTGAGTTGAGAGACGTGGAAGACATCATGAACCTGGGAGAGGTGAGGGGGTAGTTCCAATTGGTAGGAAAATTCTCCACGTTTAGCGAGAATGCGAAAGGGACCAATGTAACGTGGAGCCAACTTTCCTTTCATACCGAAGCGTTGGGTACCCTTCAGAGGAGTAACCCGAAGGTAAGCCTTCTCATACAGATTATAGCTTTCTTCCCTATGATGACGATCATAATAGCTTTTCTGACGAGACTGGGCTGTTTTCAATTTCTCACGAACAATGCGAACCTGCTCTTCTGCATCCTGAATCATATCCGGTCCAAAGAATTGTCTTTCACCGGTTTCTGACCAGTTTAGGGGTGTTCGACATTTCCGTCCATAGAGAAATTCAAAAGGAGCCATGCCCAAACTAGATTGGAAGCTATCGTTATAAGAAAATTCGGCAAAAGGAAGAGAATTCTCCCATTTCTTTCCGAAAGAGATAACACAAGCTCTGAGCATGTCTTCGAGAATTTGATTGACCCTTTGTACTTGACAACTGGACTGCGGGTGATAAACGGTGCTAAAGGAGAGGTGGGTTCCCATAGCATTCTGTAAACTTTCCCAAAATCGAGAAGTGAAAAGACTACCACGGTCTGAATTGATTTCCAAAGGAACACCGTGAAGCGACACGATTCGGGAGACATAAAAGTCCGCTAACTGGCTAGCAGTTATAGACTCGCGAACAGGAAGGAAGTGAGCAACTTTGGAAAGTCTATCAATGACAACGAAGATGGCATCATTTCCTTTCTGGATTTTTGGAAAGCCAGTGATGAAGTCCATACTGACTTTATCCCATTTCCACTCGGGGATAGGAAAAGGTCTAAGAGTACCAGCAGGTCTTTGATGTTCTTCCCTAACGCGACGACAAACATCACATTCAGCAATGAACTGAGAAATTTCTCTCTTCATCCTAGTCCACCAAAATCTCTGGCGTAGATCTTGATAAATTTTAGTACTACTAGGATGAATCGAGAGAGGAGATTCATGGGCTTCTTTAAGGATCAGCTGTCTAAGGTTCTTACTCTTTGGTACTACTATCCTTTTCTTGAAGTATACAATACATTCATTGTCTAGGGTAAAACATTTATCCTTTCCACTAGCAATGTTTTCTTTGATGTATCGGTTACCTCGAGCACGTTTCTGTGCAGCTTTGATTTGATCCTCAAGAGTTGGTTTCACTACTAAGGTGGAAAGGAATCCATAAGGAAGAATCTCAAGATTAAGCTATCGAAGTTCCTCATAGATAAGTGATTGATACTGTTGTAACATGAGGTTGTTACAATACGACTTATGACTTAGTGCATCAGCCATGATATTGGCTTTGCCTGGGGTGTATGAAATTCCTAAGTCATAATCTTTTATCAACTCTATCCAGCGTCTTTGCCTGAGATTAAGATCTGGCTGGGTGAATATGTATTTGAGGCTTTGGTGGTCGGAATAGATCTAGCAGTGATTACCAAGGAGGTAATGTCGCCAAGTCTTTAGGGCATGAACTACGGCAGTGAGTTCAAGATCATGGATAGGATAGTTCTCTTCGTGTTGACGCAACTGGCGTGAAGCGTATGCTACCACATGTCGATCTTGCATAAGTATGCATCCTAACCCTTGCCGTGAGGCGTCACAATAGATCTCGAAATTCTTTTTGGTGTCTAGAGGCGCAAGTACGGGTGCAGAAGTCAATCTTCTTTTCAGCTCTTGAAAGCTTTCCTCGCACTTGGGGGTCCATTCGAATTTCTTATCTTTCTGGAGGAGTTCAGTTAGAGCCTTTGCAACTTTGGATAAGTTCTCAACGAAGCGGCGACAATAGCTTGCTAGGACAAGAAAACTCCTATCTTTCTTAACCGATTCAGGTGGAGTCCACTCAAGGATGGCCTGAACTCTCTCGGGATTGATAGCAATGCCTTTGGCAGAAATCACGTGGCCTAGATAGGTCACTTCTGGTAGCCAGAATTAACACTTTGAGAATTTGGCATATAGGCGATGCTCTTGAAGTTTCATCAATACAAGCCTAAGATGCTCACCATGTTCTTCTTCGTTCTTCGAGTATATAAGGAGGTCATCATGGTAAACTACGACAAACTTGTCCAAATACTCCATGAAGATCGAATTCATCAAGCGCGAAAAAGTGGCTGGGGCATTGGTTAAATGGAAGGACATGACGGTGTACTCGTAAAGACCATAACGAGTAGTGAAAGCCGTTTTTGGAATGTCCTCGTTTCTGATTTTGATTTGATGATAGCCTAATCTCAAATCCATCTTGGATAAGACAGAGGATCCAGCAAGTTGGTCATAAAGATCATTGATCCTGGGAAGTGGGTACTTGTTCTTCATCGTCGCTAGATTAAGTGGGCGATAATCTACGCACATCATTTCAGTTCCATCTTTCTTCGTTACGAACAGAACAGGGCAACCCCATGGCGATGAGCTATAGCGGATGAAGCCTTTTTCCAACGAAGCTTCAAGTTGGATTTTGAGCTCATCTAACTCACGTGGGACCATTCTATATGGGCGTCTGGATATTGGGGTGGTTCCTGGGATAAGATCTACCACAAACTCTACAGATCTTTCAGGTGGTATGATTTAAGGGGTTGGGTTACTAGATGGTTTTTCTAGAGGACGACCATGGCTTACTAGGGCTACAACAGATATGTCAGAGTAGCAAAGTACCCCAACACGATGGTCAGTGTGGTTATTCTAGCTAGAAGACATCTAAAGTGGGAGGATGAACTGCAAATGCATCAATATATGTTTCTAGGAGAAAACCTACAACAAACTCTATGGAACTGTCAGGCATACCACCTAGAAGTTCTTCTAAAAGGACAACCGAAATGGAGAGCAGAATTTTTCAATTGTATCGGATTATGAAGAAACCTGGAATAACTCGGACAGCATAACGGCTTTACCGGGATGGAAAATGAGACAACCAGGAAGATAACATACATCACTTCCAAAGAAGCACTATGGAATGATGACTCTGGAAGACCACAACACTCCTACAGCTACAAAGAGGCGAACAACGAGATGTCCTAGTAAAGACATAGATGAGCCTAGTCCTATCTTCCCGTAGAACAAGATGAGAGTGACTCAGAACTCAGATCGATGGGGGTAAGGAGAAAAAAGAAGTCTTACGTTGTTCCCTTATACCCAAAGTAACTATATAACTATACAATGCTAGACTCGTCATCGGCCAAGGGTTTGATAATCCTATAGACATTCCTGCTCTAATACCAAGTCTGTCGGGACCCGGGGTTTGCGTATGTAATTCCTGTTACAACACAATCATATGGAGAGACGAGAGCCGTACCCACTTGTCTAAGCAGTCAAGGCCAAGCACAGAACACTCTCGCAAAGCATCGAACGTGAGGGGCATCCCATCCAGGCCGGATGATCAACTGAGATGGGTCCTCATCGTCCGCTCACAAGTCTAAATGATTATGTGTGGTGAAATCCTATACTCGTAGATAAGTCGCCTCAACCATATTTTCAATTGAATTATAACACTTACATAAACAGACTCCAGCCCGATCACTTAGTCGGGTTCTTGGGCGGGCTCAATCATACAACAAAGTGTGCAACGTGACATAGTCACGAGCAATCGCATCGTGATGCCCCAAGCTGCGCACATCTAAGGGCCACTTGGTGTATAAAAGACCGCCGGCAAGACCTCAAATAAGCTATCGAACCCCACACTAAGACATGCACGTTATAATCATACACGCAGCATACATATCCAGTGTAAACAACAGGTAATCACAACATGAACTCTACAAACTCATAGTCTTTATAACTTCTTCTAAACAGAGCTGACATAGTAGTTGTATTACAAGTAGAGACTGCATGACTGTGATCCAACATTACATCAAATATCAACGGAAGCAAATTATATCTTAGTAAAGACAATTTTAACAAATGGCTTGAGAAGCCTGAAAGAAAATACAACGACCCTCCAAAGGGCTCAGGCTGCTGTCTTGAACTATACGACTTGGTCCACGTCGAGGTCGAGGTAGAGGCCACCATCAGGGTCAGTGGTCTCGTCTCTAAAACATAGAATAATAAAATGTGAGTACAAAGTCGTACTCATCAAGACTTACATAGGAACTATACTACTCATGCTCAAGTATCAAGGCAAAGCGAGGTGGGTTTCAATGCAGAAGTGCCATCTTTGACTTGGCTAGACCTATACTACGAATATCAGAATGAGGTAAGGAGCATACACGAGTCCAAGTATCAAGTCTCCAACCAATACACCACTATGGATACTTCCTCGACTTCCCCATGACGAAGCAAACTATAGCACTCACGCTTATCTTGGCAATTTTAGAGTAACCGTTCAAGTTGTCGATGATCAATTAAAGGTCTCCAAGTAGTCCATAACCGCGGACACGGCTATTCGAATAGTTCATTAACCCTGCAGGGGTGTACTGCTACACACACGCACGCATCAGTTATGTCCTGGTAGTGGACCCTTCGAGCGAGTACCGGCGAGGATGTTGCCACGACAATTCACTCACAGCACCATCTATAGTCCTAGGGAGTTGCCTATAGGAGTTGGGACCACGATCGGATTCCGGCCGATTTTTCCGATGCGGACTCAAACGTTGTGTGACTGCCATCAAGCTCATCTCGATCATGATCACTTGATTCAACGAGCCCACAACCTACGTCCACCACTTACCTTGGTGTACCTGCTTGAGATCGTTTAAAGTTCGAATTACTTGCGACTCCTAGACTTGGACTGGGGTGAGGTACTAGGCCGAGAGGGGACAGTGAGCCCAATGTGTGGTCGTACTCTTAGTCTTGGATAACAACACAAGAACACGGGCTTAAGGCAGTGTTCAACGAGACAACCCACTGTGTACTCCTACACATCCTCTCATCCTTCACCTTGTTTACGTCAAATTCACCAACACGTTACCACCATCATTCAAATGATCACTACCATCCCGACTCACAACAAAGTAGCCTCATTGTAACCTCTAAGCATGCAATAAGCTGTAACAGTTGCAGGGGCCACATGATATCAAACAACTCCTAGATCTTCTAGGATTGTGGTTTGCTTACTACTGTGACAAAAGATAGGTCATGCAAAGGGATAGGTTCAACTAGCGGTAGAACGGTGACATCCTAAACATGCATAAGTGAGAATGAGAGGGAACTGGGATTTTATCGACATTATGAAAGAGGGGGTGCTTGCCTTGCTGACGATCATGAGGTGCTACACCCTTCTGACGTGAGGTTGAACTCGTCTCCGAGATCAACTCCTACCGAGAAGGAGCAGTCACCGAAGCACTGGAAAGTAGCACACAATTGATAAATTACGATGCACAATAAATATGGCATGGTATGATGATGAACATGGGTTTGTTGTGCTTCTTATGGTCACGTGATAAGGTTTGTATTGCAATGGTTCAAGTTAGAATGAACATGGCATTTAATTCGAATTAATTCCATTTAAACCAAATAGCAAAATCTAGTGGTTCCATTTTATAATCAACTCAAACATGGTTGAAAGTTGGTTATTTTGATAGAGAATTTTCTCCTGATCATTTGTCATATATAAATCTTTTCATTTGGAGTTATGGTCTAAAATATATTAACATTTGGAGTTCTGGATTTTCTGATTTAAATTAAGGGAATTATAGCATGAGCACTACATCATGCTGATGTCATTTGCGTTGACTGGTCCAACTGACCAGTGGGACCCGGCTATAAGTGACTCAGGGTTAATTTTTTTCTGTTTATTTTTAAACCGTGTTAATTAGTGCCTAGGGCCCATCTGTCAGCGACTAGCTAGGGGGTTAAGCAGGGAAATTAGGCCCTAAACGGCCAGCGGCTTGATGCCGGTGGCCTAGCCACGGCGGCGCTCTGCTGGAACTGAGCTTCCGACCACGTGGAAGGCTAAGGAGGCTACCAACGCGTGGCCCGTGCTCGCACGCATTGCGTAGAGCACGCGGGGGTCACGGGGGAGCTCCAGGGCCACGCCGGCGAGTGTAAGGCCCGATATGCGGTACTGTTCCAGATCTAGGTGTTTCCACCCAGATCCGGGGACGAAGCACATATCGGTCCCACCGTGACATATGACAAATATATATGCCCCGGATTTCCAACATGATATCACATCATTACAGATACAAGGATACAACATCTCATACAATCGGCATACAACTGCCTCAAATACAATACAACAGCGGAAGATAGATGTCTGGGTACAGATCCCATAACCACATGGGTCCAGGCCCTCCGCCGGGATCCGCCTAACTAGTCGTCGTCGAGTCTCCACGTGAAACGTCGATCACCATACCTGTTGTCGATAAAGAACCCTGAAAAGAGTTTGCGGGTAGTATCATGAGTACAGAAGTACTCAACATCCAACTATAGTGGTCATCTGACCCAGCAAGGACTTCATCACTCATCATTCTAGGACAACTAGTAGTTTACGGTAAGGATGGGGTAAGTGGTGAGGTTGCTGCCGCACTAGCATTTATGAAGTGGCTAACGATCTAGAGAGTAAGGTAAGAAGCCAAGCATCCGATGAGGAATCGCCTGCAATAAGTCTTGATATCAACTACTTACGCAAACATAACACCTATCCTATCCTTGTCCTCCTCTTCGCATCCCGACGAAGAAGAAGCAGTCAAGGCACACACACACGTTGATCAAGTTATATTATATTATCTTAGTTGTTGTTGTCCATGAACAAGGATTAGGTCTCAAGTCGTCCATAACCGTGGACACGGCTTCTCGAAAAGATTCAACCCTGCAGGGGTGTACCAACTGCCCATTACAAGGATCCGCACGCACGCCCATCTCTCTTAGTTGCTACCCATCACAGGCAACCATTTTATGATTTAGTTCCAATAGATCCAACACGACAGGTCCCTCTAACTAACAACGAACAAACCCGGGTGGCCCCCGGTGAGTCGACATGCATCTAAGGAGCCGGCCGCTCTCTCGATCTGTTCTCTACCGTCTGTCGCAGGTTTCGATAGCTGGTTAATCACACATGGGAAACTGGGTCCTCAGCCGGACAAGATGGGCCAGCAAGGGAACTATGTCCTCACTGGTCCGGGTTGGTTTAAAAACTACTGGCAGCTGACCAGCACACACACGGTTTCAAATGGTAAATCAGCTTGGGCCACCACTAGAAATGCTTGAAGCTAGGTAGGTAAGAAAAGGGGACCCCATAAAATCCCACACGCGGTTAGGCATGCTCAGACTTAAAACCAATACCCGGAACTCGGATCCTAGGTGACTCGAATGGAACAAAGCGTCGGGGCGGGATAGCCTAGACCTTCCATCCTTCGTTGAATATAGTCAACATTATAATAATCATATCATCAACAACAATGTAATAATGTGATATCCCAAACCAAGGAGTAACAGGGTAATATCGTAGCATTCTAAGCATGCATACTAAGCAGGAGCTGAGCAACGAGCAATAGTAACATAGCAGTACAAGGTTTGCTAGGAGGGGACATGGCTGTATCGGTTTGAAAGAGGTTGTAAACATGTGGTAGGATCAAACATCGAACCTAACCTAGGCTAGCATGCAAACCGCTGGTTGAAGTAGAATGGATCATAAGTAATGTATATTCCTTGCCTGTTGATAAGTCGGGTTCCGAAGGTGTAGTCGATCGCACGCTCGCAACGTCTCCGAGAGGTACCCGCGGAAGCACACAAGACGATAAACACTTGAAAGAAATCAACGAGCAACATCTATTACTATGGAGCAAACACTAGATCAAGAGGACATCACACGACACGGAAACGCGATACGGATCTATCATGGAGAACGGTTACTAACAGTTTAAGTGGGGTATCGGTCACACACGACGAATACCGCACATTTAGAGAGGTTCAAGTTGTATAGCTACAGGTGATCAACCAACGGTTATTAACATGGCAACTCAAGCAAGCATGAAATAGCACACAAACATGGCAAGAGGTGAAGCATAAAGTAAACTATCTATGCTAGTCAATTTAAGTGAGGCACAACCTAAACATGGCATAACACTAAGTGCCGCACGATGATTAAAACATTTGGTACTGTTCTGTCCTAAACCACATTTTAGGTTGGTCAACAACATAAAACAATAGCATAAACAGAAAGTACACGAAAAACTAATCAAGTTACATATAAGGCACACTCCACACGGAGTTACGGTTAAAAAGATACAAGCAAAACAAGTTACAGGCACAATCTGCCAACATCAGTAAGCACACTTTAGAGCAATGTATAAACAGGATAATCAATGCGAGCAAGATCACCAATGATATGGAACTAAATTAGACATGACAGGTAAGGCATGGCAAAAATAATCATGCAAATAGCCATCATAGATCAAAAGATATTAAGCATGCAACATGGCATCGGAACGTTACAGACTTAGAGAAAAACAGAGGTGGCTGTCAACAACAGCAGCATAGCAACTTTGGAGCTCAATAACTATATGACTAGCAAGCATCTCATGACAATGCAATACATATAATGGAAGTAGACATGATGCTTAACAATATGCAATTGGAATCAATCAATTCCAATAAACGGTCGTGACACACTCGTCGACCGAAGTTGCAACAAAATATAAACAACAGCACACTAATAGCAGGGTAGCTACTTTGGAGCAAGATAAAATCATGATGCAGCAAGCAATTATGGCATGTGAAAGCATGAAACTGAAGTAGAAACAATGCTTAACCCAACGCAAAAGGAATCACTCAATTCCGATGTACGGTTGCGAAGCAACCGTCGCCCGAAATTTCAACAAATTAACAGTTTCAGCAAGTTTAACAACAGCAGTTGCAATTAACGATCTGATGCCCTGTTTAGCACACAATTACACAATCAAGATGACTTCATATGCAAAATCTCACAAAAGATGAATTGAAGTGCACACAATTCTGAGCAATATTCGTTTTGGCGGCACGTTCATCGAAGCTACGGTTTGATCGCTAACTTCATCGCAAAAACAGATCAGTGCACAGTTTACTCCAGACTTAGTGAAATTGAGGTACTGGAAAAATAAAAAAAATAACAAAGAACAGAAGAAAGAGAAAAAAAAGGAATGGGCTCTCACCATGGACCTAACTTGGGTTGAGGCCCATCTGGCCGGCTGGGACTTGGGCCGGCTGGCGGCTCGGGCTGCCGTTGGCTTGTGGGCCTAGGCGTCGGACAGGCTAGCCCAGCCTGGGCGCGGTTGGTGGCGGCCTGCCACTGCAGCAGCTGGAGGTGGAGGCCGAGCAGGCTGGTGGCCGGCGGTGTCCCAGCTCATCGCCGGCGAGGGCTAGGGCGGCCGCGGCGTAGGGGGCGTGGAGGGCGTCGGATCTGGCGGCTCCGTCCAGATCCCGTCGGCTGCCTGCTCGGGAGCTCCCTAGCCGAGCTCCCATGGCGCCGGCGCCGAGGTGCTCCTGCACAGGGAGATGAGAGAGAAGAGAGTTAGGGGAGAGGAGGAAGAAGAAGAAGAGAGAGGAGAGGAGACCAGGGAGGAGAGGAGGAGGGGCGCCGGCGGCCGCTGCGTCCTGGCCGGCGGCGGACTCGGGTCCGGCGGCGCGCGGCTCTCCACGGGCTGGTGCGGCTAGGAGGAGAGAGAAGGTGGGCTAGGGTGGATCTGGGCCGTCGGATAGCGAGATCTGACGGTCCAGATCGCAGTGGAGCAAAATTTCGGGATTTTGAGGCAGATTGGGCAGATCTGCGAATTTTCAGGGGGGTGGCTGCAATTTTGTGGCTAGGGAAACCCTAGAAAGGGGTGGGAGTGTGGTGGTATTTATATAGCTCAGGTGGCTGGCATTTTGTAAAAACATCCCCATTTTTTCACTCACGTGCGCGGTGCTCACGTTTCTGACCGCCGGGGGTCCGCAGTACCTCCGATTCGGGTAAAACTTCGAACTGCGCGATCAGCGTGTCGAACCGGAGGGGTTCACCTCGCGCTAGAACCGTTCCGAGAACAATTTCCGGTGCGCTATAAAAATAACCCGTTTAATTATTAAACGGTGTTTTTCGTTCCGTTGGCTGCGGCTGGTCTCGTGCGGTTTTCGCGACGGTGATCGGGTGAAACCCGGTGGCGCAAAGGTCGAGTGTCAGGGTGGCAAGGGTCGGTCTCCACCCGATACGAGATAAGAGGGGGTAAAATAATCGTCGATCGATAAATCGGGGATGAAAACACCGCAAACAAATCAGACAATCAAACAATTCACACCGAAAACAAAATTTTTAATTTTTGTGAAATCTGGGCTGTTACAGCGAGCCCACGGCCGAGGTGGGGATCGACGACGCACGGCACGGGAGGAGCGTGGGTTAGGGGAAAAACAAGGGCTCTTAGCGGTGTCGACGGTGAGCTCGAGGAGGCCGGGGAGTAGCTGGCGGTGCCGCAATCCTCACCGGAGTTCATGGCGGCCGGCGGAAAATCTGAGAAGAGGGCGACGCGCTTGGTGATTCCTGGGGCGATTCCTTGCGCTCAATGACGAAGAAGGCCGCGGAGAGTCTCCTAGACACGGCGGTGCAGCAAGATGAGGCAGTTGGACACGCGGACGCAGCAGCAATGCTCCGGCCGGTCTCGGGTGGTGCTCGGAATGGAGGAAGAAGAAGGGAAGCGCGGATAGAGAGAGGGGGAAAAGGCAGGGGGCGTCCAAGGGGGTTCCAAGCGCCAGATAACGACAAGGGGGATCAAGAAGCACTCCACGGAGACGTTGACGGCCATGGCATGCGCGGCACAGAGCTGTGCGCCTTCCTGGCGCCGTGAAGAAGACGAGGATCCCCCTGGGGCCCCTGGGCTGGGCCGCCTCGGCTAGTTGGGCCGCAGGTAAGTGGGCTCCGCCCCTTTTCTTTTGTTTTTCTTTTTATTTCCTTTTCTGTAATTTGTTTTGATTTGATTTCCAAATCAAACCATTTTTAAAAATTCCAAAAACTTTTTTGTGGGATTAGGAGACATATATAAGTCCACACATAAAGTTTCAGAATTATTGAAATTAAATTTAAATAATTTCAATTGCAAATACAATATTTATTTAATTTCCAAGGGCATTTTGGACTTTTAGAATAATCAGGGAGCATGAAGTGGGACCCACTTCACTTGAAATGTGATCATGCCCATTTATGAGATTTTTCAAAAAGTTCAAAGCATTTTTTGAAAAAGATTTTTGTCTGGCCTTTTATTAAAATTATTTTGAGGCTTTTTGCTTCCCCATTCCTTTTTCTTTTGCAAAAATTTTCATGATGCAAAACTGCAAGCTAGGTTAAACTCAAACCTAGGTTTGGGTTCTGACACTATTCGTCACGGCAAAGTATCGGCGGCTAGTGTAGACGACATCTTCATATCGCCAAGGACTCAAATGGCGTGTTGCGAGCATGTACCATGTTATGGCAATCCTGTTGTCGAAGATGGCGATGAGATAGTAGTCTTTGTAGCCACGGCGCTTTCCAGGTGGACGTACACTGGCTATCTTCTTCAATTTAGGATTTATGAGATCGTAGCCAAAATTGCATAGGCCTTTTGTCTGAAGAAGGCCAATAGAAGAAAATGGAGGCACATCAACTATCATTCCAGTGTAAACATTGTGAAACTGTACGTCTCCGTCGTTACGTACAACAAAGGTTAGCCAGTCGCAATTCGCACCAACCCAAGGCTGTCGTAGCCCGTACGTGCAGTTGGATCGATCGTCAAATATCATGCTGAGAGAAATTAATATTTTTAAAGAAAGAGACGTAAGCGATTGATAATCTACCTGAGGACGACAGAAAATCGTCGCTGGAAAAGGTGTTGCATCAAGAGGGGTGATGGTGCAGTTGTTGCTCAGCGCATGTTCCTGCTCTGATGCCATGTACTGATAATGTACTGATTGCTCCATTATGCAGGGAAGCCCGAGAACCGACTTCATCTCCTCAATTCGACCTAGGACGAGGCGCATAACCCTCGGGCCACATGATGCAAACATTGTGACGCTCAACATGTCCGTTCTACTGTTGTTGGAGACCACGGTTGTAAGGGTATCGTCGCTAATTTCCTCCAGAAGGTGTCTTTGTGCCGGAGGGGAACCGTCGACTCCGTCCTGCGCCTCCAGGCGACGTCTTTGCGACGGAGGGGAACCATCAATGTCTTCCTGCGGATCCATGTCGAACATCTCGAGAGGGATGAGAAGACCATGAAAGTTTTGGTGTGTGCGGGATGAGGTGCTCTGGCCGGAGGGCTTACATAATATGCGCAGTTATGCACGCATTGGAAGTTGGTAACCGAACGAAGGGCGCGCCGACTTTTGGTTCGTCGGGGCGAGACGGTGGTTCCCCTTTTCCACTGGTCCATATGATCGAAGGGGTCCAATTAGGGGCAGTGGCTCATGGCCCAATTGACACGCCGATCAAACTACATGTGGCACTACTTCCCAATTGGCGTCGTCGAGGCGGCGGCGGGGCTTCAATGCTTGGGCACTCGGCGGCCGTTCGAGTTTCCTATCGCGTGCTACTTATATCGGGACGGGTGCGCTATAGGGGTTTCTTATACTTCGCCACACCCCAGACCGCAATTTTTCTCTTCCGCTTTGCTCCTCCAACTCCGGCGATGTATTCCATGGCGAGCAACTCAGCCGAAGGTCCTGGACGTAGATGAAATGGTGGATCCCGCGAAGGAAGTGGCCGTGGAGGAAATGGCGGCGGCTCCCGTGGTGACCGCGGTTCCGGTAGCTCCATTGGCCCCGGTACCTACACCTTCCATCCGACGGGCGTCGAAGGTTGATTATTGGTAGAGCGCACTCGGGTTATCACGGGAGCTTGGGTCAGCTCTCGCTAAGCTCTACCACACCAAGAAGGAGCTCCGTGCCACCAACACGACACTCATGGCCATGGAATATCGGGCGACCCTACGCCGTGTCGTGGCAAAAGCGGCGTAGGACATCGCCTACGATGAATACAAGGCGGTGATCGACCGACCTACATCCGCCCAGCCGTGAGCTGGCGCCGACTTCACCTGCATGGAGCCCATTCTAGGTAGTACTCAATTTCTAGTTTGAATGAGTTAAAAGTGTAGCTATGAACTCCGGGTGTGTGTGTACTGCATGCGCTAGTGGCTGCGGCTTCAATTAATGTACCTCGAACTATCTATATCTAAATGTTCTCTGAATGCTCATAGTAGAATGTTGTTTGGACGGACCGTCAGCTTTGCTTCCACCCACAGAAGGATTTTCAGAAACGTGCCTGATAGACTACACATCCCACACGTTTCAGTAAATACAAATGATTGTCAAGTGACCCCTTGTTTGACACACGGAAGGATTTTCAGAATCGTGCATGATAGACTACACATACCACACGTTTCAGTAAATACAAATGATTGTGAAGCCACCCCTTGTTTCACACAAGAAAGGATTTTTAGAAGCGTGCCTTATAGATTAGGCATTCCAAACATTTCAGTTACTATGAACGATAGAGTAGACAGGCTAGCGGTCCATTCTTTGCAACCGTGGGCTTTCACCCTAAACATCCCTGACCGATTTTCAAAGACCCGTAAGCCCTACATCACCCATGCAATAATTTTTGGAAATGTGGCCTTTCGGGTATGTGTTCGAGACGGTTCAGTTTCGGCCAAATGGTTTTTTATTTATACCGTTTGCATTCATAGCACCGAAACAGTTTCATACAAGGGACTGTGAAAGGAGTATCGTGTTAGCCCCTTTTTGCAGTAGTGATGCATGCGCTGAGTATGCACGAGGGAGCCCGCCAGGTGTAGGACGCCTCCTGTCAGCGGTGCATGCTTGTCTTCTAGTGCATTGAATGCACTTCCCTCTTTGTAGGGCGGTGGGAGCCAACTGGATGACCCCATCCTCCCGGAACTGGTCTGAGGCACTCTTCCGTGGAGTTCTCTGCATCTCCTTACCGGAATCCTTTATGGTTGCACTTGGGCTTCCCAAGAGGCGCAGTCGAAACCAGGGAAACGTCGTACCCCTGGTATCCGGTTACCGACACGGCGTGTTGAAGTATGTTTCCATAGGCGTTCTCCTACAACCGCCGAACCGCATGATGCACAAAATTCCATTAGTTTATGTCGTGATGAGGGTCAGGTTGGCTTGAGTGTTGTCTGGGTTCGACGAGTTGGACCCCCCCCATCCAACCTTTGGGAGCCGAGGAGCACAAGACCCTTTCTGAAAGCTTCGGATGGCCCTTGACATGGCCAAAGACCCAGATTCATATTGGCGCGATAGGGCTCACCACCGGTGGTGCCACCTCGATTGTTCGGCCACGGGCGCGGGCACCACCATCGGCCATCACCACAACCAATCGCCACGAACAGCTGTTGGGAGTGTGTGTACCGCCCCACGACAAGGGCCCCATCGAATCGCAATCTTCACCACCCCTGACCCCGCCAACACATGATGAAGGGGACATGGCGCCACTTCATGGCGACAACGATGATGATGAAGATATCGACGTCCATGCGTTCATCAACATCGGCGCCGAAAGCGAAGGATTGTACATGCCAGCCCTAGAGCAAGAAGAACATTTCGGCCGCTCTCGCGATGATCAAACACATACTTCCAAGCAGCAGTGCCTGGACTATGGTTTATCTCAAGATACGCCTCCGATCCACGATCAAACAAACAAACCTGTGGGAATTGTTTTTATCCCTAACACACTTCGCCAAACGGTCGGTGAGAAGATCAAATCCCCATTGATAGCCCAGTGAAGAAGAAGCAGATGAAGAGAAATAAGACGCAGACCAAGAAGCAGCCAGCGAAGAGGATCCAGGCTCAGGATGACGTGGTACCACCAACAAAGGATGGCAAGGTCTAAGTTCATGTAGTTGGTCAACCAATACTGAGCAAGGATCTGCGCAATATCGCACGTGGAGCTATGGTTAGTTTGCATCATAGTATCAAGGTACTAGAGCATCTCCTTTTTCTTGACACAAATCCAGGATACCCGGCTTTCACTGTCAAGGTTCTAAATTATGTGCACTTTGTCCATGAAGCCCCCATAGATCTGTTCTTCATTGCCTACGAGGACATCTTCAATCTGTTTCACTCGAGACGGCTGTACTACAACTTGTTCCTCCTTTACGCGCTCCACCAGGAGATAAAGATCAAGAGAGAGAACGCCCCGAACGTCGCGATAGTGCATCCATACTACATGCGTGACTGCCAGTTGGCAGAAGGATCAGGGGAGCGGCAAATGGCGAAGACATACCTCGAAGAGTTCTTGGTGGACAACAAGAGGATGACGTCATTCTTTGGCACGTCTTTCCCGAGTAAGTACCCACTCCATCGTCACCGTACGTAACTTTAGCTTCCTTAATTAGATTTCTTCTATTGCTCTTTTCTAACATGTCGTTTCATTTATGTTGCACAGAAACATATACTGCACTTCTCCTAATTTCCCTGTGGTATTCTCTATCCACCTATTTCGACTCGGGGAGTTTGATAAGGAAGAAAGACTACACTGGAATAAGGGGTGTTCTAGATGATGCTCTCGAGGGCTACGCCTCAAAGGGATGTAGTTTTGCCAACAAAACGGCGGAATGTATCCAAAATGGAAAGCACGTGTTCAAACACATAACGGAGTTCCCCTGCATCAAGCAGCCAGCTTGCAGCGTGAAGGCTGTTGATACGTCTCAAACGTATCTACTTTTCAAAACACTTTTGCTATTGTTTTTCCCTCATTCTTGCTTGATTTGAACTAATCTAACAAGGACAGACGTTGTTTTTAGCAGAGCTATTTGTATGGTATTATTGTGTGCAGGAAAATGGATTTTTTGACATCTCAGAAAATTCCCAGAAAATTTACAAAAAATCCACGCACCCGAAGGAGCCCGGAGCAAGAAGTGGGGACAGAGGGAAGCCAGGGGGGCCAGGCACCCTGCTGGCGCTGACAGGGGTGGGGCCGCGCCAGCTGGCCGCCTGGCGACTCCCCCCTCCCCTGGTGCCCTACCTCGACTCCTATTTATCCCCGTGACGGGGAAACTCCGAAACATAAGTCGTTTTTCCAGAACCCGTCGCGGAGCTGCCACCAACCTCTGTTCTTCCTCGGGAGGGGTAATCTGGAGGCTTATTTGGCCTCCGGAGAGGGGAGATCGTCGCCATCGTCATCACCATCACCACACCATCCTCCCTCCATTATTTCTCTTCACAAGTGTGAGTAATTCCCTGCTGTAGGCAAATGGGATGGTAGGGATTGGATGAGATTGATCATGTAATAGTTCGTCAGATTGTTGGGGGCATGTTGCCTATCATCTACTTTGGTGTTTATCATCTTTTCTACAACTTGTTGTTCTTATTGCTTGTCACTTTGGTCCCGAGTGCCATGTTTGCAGATCCGAACCACTTATGTTTTCAGGAGTTTATTTATGTTCGAGATCATATCTATGTGTTGTATGAATCTATTATGGTCCGGAACCGGCGATCCTAAAGGTGACAGCTTGGAACACCAAAGGGGATGGTCCATAATTTGAGGATTCCATGTATCCATTGAGTTTATTGCTCTATTCCGGTGACCTTTGACAGGAGCACCTTAATCTCCATAAGTTCCTTTTGGCCCCGTTCGTAGCGGGATAGTAGGACAAAAGATGTTGTGCAAGTTCTTATTGCAAGCACGCACAACTACCTGCGGGATACATGCCTAATGTTTGATATTTTCCCAGATGATCATTGCTTTTCTGTGTGCCTTGCCCCGTGTTAGAACCTATTACATGTTCATCCTTATTCATGCAGCACCCGACCATCCATCTCCCTAGCCTATGGTGTCTTTAATCCTGCTGGTCACTAGTTGTTACTTTTCGATGTTTTGCTTTCGTCGTTACCACTATCACTATCATATCACAGTTGCTATTAATACTTTGTTGAAAGCAAGTATATTTCAGGTGCGGTTGAATTGACAACTCAGTTGTCAACGCTTATAAATACTCTTTGGCTCCCCTTGTGTCGAATCAATAAATTGGGTTAACTTACCCGCGAGAACACTACAATCGATCCCCTACAGTTGAGGGTCATCAAGTACTATTTTCTGGTGCCGTTGCCGGGGAGCATAGCAATATTTACATGTCTACTTGAAGTATCCTGCCTGCTACACATCATCCGCTATGGGTAAGAAAGGAGACCCCAAGGTTCCGATCCTACCATCCACTACAAGAAAAGGTACCATTCTAAGTACCAGGGGTACGCTTGCACCTTCCGTTATAAGTAAGTTTGCTTCATCACTACCACGACATGCCACTTCTACTGAGTCTGTTAATATGTTCGATACTTTTGATGATGCTTCCACTACTCTTGATGATACTAGTTTTCTTGGTCACTATATTGAAACTCAGACTACTAAGGTTGTAGCAGAACCCGAGTTCGAGACTCCTGCTACCTATATTCCTACTTGCAAAACCTTTGGTTACCCAGACTCAGATGAACTCAAGGAGATGATCCTTGATGATGATTATATTACTATTGATGATGATCTTTGCAGGGAACTCAGAGAGTGTGTCGACTCTGACCCTGATGCCGTTAAGGAGCTGCTCGAAAAGCACTCCATGAAGAACAAGATTACTCCTGATCATAAATTTTCCACATCTCCTATATGCATCTCAGATCTTGATTATGATTTCTCTGTTGATCTTTCACTTATATCTATAGTCGAGGTTGACCCTTTTTATGGCAGAGAAAATGATGAGATGCCGTTAAGGAGCTGCTCGAAAAGCACTCCATGAAGAACAAGATTACTCCTGATCATAAATTTTCCACATCTCCTATATGCATCTCAGATCTTGATTATGATTTCTTTTGATCTTTCACTTATATCTACAGTCGAGGTTGACCCTTTTTATGGCAGAGAAAATGATGATGCTATAGCACACCTGACCAAACTCGCTGAGTTTGGTAACCTATTTACTACTGATGAGAAGATACGAAACTTCTATGTGGCAAAGGTTTTTCATTTTTCTTTGAAGGGAGACGCTAAATATGGTACGATGCACTACCCTATGGTTCCATTGAGAGTCCTCAGGACTTAGTTCAATTTTTTGTTGATAAATATTTTCCTACTCATATGCAACATGCTGCTTTGCAAAGAATCTATAACTTTAAATAATTGCAGGATGAGCACCTCCCTAAAGCTTGGGGGAGGTATTGTGATTTAATTAAAGATAGACTGGGACATGAAGTCCAAAAGAATGAATTACTTAATATATTTTATGATGGTATAACAGATGAATCCAGGTCCTATCTGGATAGTTATGCTGGTTGTGTTTTCAGGGAAAGAACACTGGACGAAGCCGAAGAACTACTTGGCAACTTAGCCAAGAACCATGAAGATTGGTCCGTCCCTGAACCACCTCCACCACCAAAGAAGAGGGGCATGCTTGTTCTGAGCCCCGAAGATATGCAAGAAGCAAAGAAGTCTATTAAGGAGAAAGGCATCAAAGCCGAAGACGTGAAGAATCTACCGCCTATCGAGAAGTTGTGTGAGCATACTCACCCTCCCTTGGTAGATGTACACTCTCTATTAGACTTTAGTGAAAGTGAGATCCCTAAAGGTAAGCCTCCCGACCGATGCTTAGATGAGCTTGATAATTTTATAATTAAGCAAGATAATTTTAATAGGAGGATACAAAGTCAGTTGCATGATAACTCTCTTGCTATCAAAAGTTTACTTGGTGTTCTTGAAAGAACAGTCAATGATGTTAAATACCTTGTTCAAACTCAGCTTGAACAAATTTCTAATGTGCAAAAGATTTGCTTGCTAACAATGACAAAAAGGACATACAAGCTTATGGCATCAAAACAAGGGGTAGAAGATACACCCAGGACCCACTCTGTCATGAGCATGTGGTTGGACCCACAACACTTGAAATGTGATCATGCCAATTTATAGAGATTTTCAAAATCATCAGAAGATTTTTGGAAAAAGATTTTTGTCTGGCCATTTATTTAAATTCTTTTTGAGGCTTTTCCAAATCCCCAATTATTAAATAAAGGAAATTTAAAAAGGATGCCTTAATTCTATAAATAAAAAGCACATACCAAAACTAGGGTTCTGACACCCTGATATGCTCTCGAGCGGTTTCGGCGGTAGGATCGGCTCGCCCGCGACATGGATCAATGCCGTACCTATCATCGGTACACGGTCTGCAAAACCGGTTGGCGGAATCGACTTGCTGCTAGAAGCATTGGCAGCCTTTTTGGCAGCTAAGTATTTCCTACTCAGTCTCTTCCTCGGCTTCTTCTAGGGGAGAGGTTGTGATGAGCCTTTCATAGCGCCCTTGATCGCCACTCCAAGTGTTGACGGGCTAAGAACCTTTTCACGTAGACCATCGTCTTGTTCATGCTGGTTTGAGGCGGCATCTGGAGGCGTGTCCTGCAAGGGTTGCACGAAGAGTGAATTTTTGCACTCAGACCTAGGATTCTCCTGCTCCAGAAGAATATCCATCTCCTCGTCCACATGCTCCTTATTTGCCGAGTCATATGGCTGACTCATCATTTCTACGTCGGGATTGTAGCCGGTATTGAGGAACCGCATAGGGTCATCATCCTCCTCCATGTCATCATCCTTTGCTTGCTGGAGCACGGGTGCGAAATCACAATCCACTCTGCTTGGACCCCCTTCCTCGCGTCACTCGCCGCTCTCACCCAACATAACAGGCGGAGCTAACAATTGCGGAGGCGGGGTGGTGGTGTTCATACCTTCTTTGGGATGTGTTGTTGATGGTGTGGTGATCACGGCGGCCGACTCGACACGAAGAAGACCCTTCGGCCATAGGATGAAAAAGCACTTCCAGTCTGCAAGATGCTTAGGGGTATCGTCTTCCTCTCCCCGAGTCGTATCAGAGGAGCCAAATCCTCGTGGCCCGGTTTTACACTCGCCACGGAAACCTGGAAAGTGTTACTGGGCATCTGCATGGTGTGGATCATCCGATGCGTGGGATTAATTATCATTGCCTTTCCCACATCCACCGTCTGGCCATCGATCATGTATAGTATGGTGCACGGGGTTCTCTCGGCCTGCGAAGACATGTCTACGGTGTCAGACATTCAAAAGGCAACGAAAAATGGATATATTATAGATATGTTGGTGTGACGCGTAATTACTGTGAGGGCGTCGAGCTCAGCCAAAGTCGAAGGCCCGCGTAGCACGATAGAGACAGAGGACGGGATGCTATGAGCAGCTGATGGAGCATGTCCGGATGCGAGAGCAGGCGGCCCTGGTGCGATGTTCACCGAGTTGCTCCCGACGAAGCTAGGACGGGGAAAATCCACTACCGTTTTTTCTGTATTTTGGTTCGTCCAGTCGATAACAGCCTGGGATCAAGGATGAAAACGAAGCTGTGAAATCTTCTCTACAGGCAGCTAAAGCTGCATTGACTGCCGAGTGGATCATCTCGTCTTTGGTCGCTTGTTAGGTCTCAGCTGCTTTTTTCTCGACCGCAATCTTCACCTTCTCGTCGATGCTCACATGACTAAACTTCCTTCTCTGCCTTTTGGCCTCAGGGTCCTCATCGTAGTAGTGCTTCCACTGGGCACCGTCTCCGATGCCGTGCACACGTCCAGTCTGCGGCCGAGTGTCCAAAGGGAGGCCCTTCAGTACGTTCAAGGCCCAGTTGAGATGGGTGTCCCACTTGGTCCTCATCGTCGACTGAGACGATGAGTCGCTTTCGGCATCAAGCTTGCGTTGCTCTTTCTGCGAAAGAAACGTGAACCGTTTACAAATGTTACTACAACGTGTATTTTGACTTGATGAGAAGGTAATATATATAAGGTGGAAAAATAATTATTACCAGTAATCTCATCAATTCCCTCGTGGGCTCGTCAGTGGAGAAAACCTTTTTCTTTGAGTCCCACTTGTAGCGGGCACTGATGAAGTCATACTCTTGTGGGTCAATAAACTCCGCCAACGGGTCTGGGATCCCCGCGGCTTCACGTTCCGCATTCTCCTTTACCCATATGGGCCTTTTGCCAATGTAACCATGGCTTCCGAGGCAGTATTTCCCCGTGTTCAATTTCTGAAGCTCCTTGAATTTCTCGGACCTAAGCCTGGCTACATCGGTAGCGCAAGTGTCCTTGAATTTGAAGAACTCAGCTTCTGTAAGTGATGGATTCTCCTCAAAAATCTTGGACATAGGTTTGTTCTTCTTAATCAATCGTTTCACCCTCACTTTCCACGCCGACAATGCGTTGCTGAACTTGACCATGGCGGCGGCATTTATCTCAATCATGGCATCATCATTCCAAGGATGTTTGCTGTCAACTCGTTCCGGGAACTTGAATCTGTTGTGCAGCTTAGTAGGAGATGCTCCATATTTGCTATACTCCTCAAGTCATAGTCTTTGATTCTCGCGGTTTCCCGTAGGATGCATCCAACTTGGTTGCCGTAGCACCTGCGAGCTTCCGCCGGTGCTGTTGGCTCGAATTTGCCAGGATGAACCTCTGTCACTAGCAGTTTCTCGGTGCCGAGCTTGTTTGTTTTTCGTACCCTTGACATCTTCTTCTTCTTTGTTGGTTCATTACCGGCTTCGGCGCCGCCGGTGTCAGTGCCATCGGTGCCATCATGAGTCTTGTCGGACTCGATTTCGGCGTCCGTCGCACTAGCGGCATTTGGACCTTCCTCTCCTAGCTGAGAACACATATGGTCGAGGAAGGGGTGTTAATGCTGATGGTACTCAAAATCTTCATCTACCCCGGCTTCGTCGTTGGTCAACATGTCTCCTACGATATATTAAGTCTCCAAGTTTAATTCTCAAACTATAAAAAAGGACTAAATACCGTCCTATCAAATACAGGGCACTCGATATGTCATGCTTTGTAGCACAAGTCATGTCGAAATTCACGAAAAATTTCGGCATGACCTTTGCTAGAAAGTGGACATATCAGGATCCTGAAATTTGCCGGAACGGAAATAAATCAACATTCCAGCAAAACATTGGCCCCTCGGATCCCTGCGTATGGAAAATAGAAGAAAATTCATACACAAAATCATTTCAATTTCGTTTGCATTTTCAACTCCAGAAGTTCATACAAACTTCTACACACACAATATCATTTCAATTTCATTTTAAATTTCCAATGTTCCTAAATAACAAATAACTACTGTGCTAAGCTCCTAAACAACAACAAAATCCTACACAACAAACATGGCATAGGCATTTTCACAAACACCTACCGTGCAAGCAAAATTACGGGAGGGGTGAGGGAAAAAGTAGGGAGGAGAGGAGATGGAGGGCGGATGGGAGAGAAGGAGGGGAGAGTTGGGAGGGAGGACTACCTAGATGCTCGACGGCAGCGGTGGAGAGGGAGGGAGGAGGGGCAGTGCAGCGTCGGCCGAGGCGGTGCAGGGGAGGAGAAGAGGCGGGGCAGCGGAGGCGCGGCGACGATGGCGAGGCCACGGAGGCGCGGCGACGACGACGGGGAGGCCGAGTTCGAGAGGGTCGGGGAGAAGTGTGGCAGAGAGAGAGCGGGGAATGAAGAAGAAACCGCGCGCCCGACGGTTTAAGTGAAAACTAGCAATAGCAGTAGCGGGCCCCCTAGTAGGGCGCTCTACTGTTATTTAGCAGTAGCGGGCCCACTGGCAGCGTGCGCTATTGTTATTTAGCAGTAGCGGGCTCACCGGTAGGGCGCACCACTGCTATTTCTCGCTTTTTTTTCTTTCTCCTTTTAATTTCCTTTTTATACAATTTATATAATGTATATTTAACAGCGGCAATACATATGTACTCCATGTATTACAACACATATATATTAATTTGACTGATCGATAACGGTTAAAGTGCGAGTACACAAAATAGATACATTTATATATATTAGAACACACATTTAGTTTCTCACCGTCGAGGACGTTTCTTAGTGATTAGCTTCTTTCCTTTCTTGTTCGTTTCAGAATAATTTAGGCCCTCGTTGTGAATTTTCCTTTTCCATGGAGTACGATCTTTCATAGGTAATGTAGTCTTCCTTCTTCTTTTGACATATGCTTCATCGTCATCGTCGTCTTCCCTCATCGGGTTGCCGTACTGGTCGTAGTCTTCTATGTTGGTGACTCCATCCATTCCGACGATGTTTCTTTTGCCTCTCCTAACGACAACATGACTGGGATTGCTCGGGTCGGTTATGTAGAAACATTGTGTCACGTGCTCAGCGTGTACCCATGGCTCATTTTTGGCGATGACTTTCACGGTAGCGCTCTTGGCGTCGGGTATAGACATAGTAGTGAAATACCTGTTTTCTCTTTCGACATTCTTAGCCCATCTGACACGGAACATCGTCGGATTGTGTAGTCTAGAGTAGTTAAGCTCCTAGATCTCTTCGACCCTTCCGTAGAATCTTTCAGTTGAGCTGTTGTCATCAGTCATGCATTCTATCGTCAACCCCGAGTTTTGGAAATCACTTTTCATATCTCTGGCCTCCGTATAGAACGTGTATCCGTTTATATCTTATGGCTGATAGGTGAGGAAGATGACAGCTGGGCCGTCTTGCATTGGCCCTGGTGATGGTACTTCTTGGCGATGGTTTCTTTGTGTAGTGTCACGAAAGGGTCTACCACGTCAAGATGTTGTAGCACTACTAAGTTTGCTCTGTCAAAGTCATTGCGTCGATCCGAGTGGTCGACATGCAGTTCCCTCCGACCGTTGGTGTGACCTTCTCCTCCGAGCCTCCCATGGTGCTTGTTAACGGGCAAACCAACAACAGGGACATCGTCGTCCCCGTTGCATAGATAATTCTCGCAGAAAGAGATGCACTCTTGTGTCAGATAGCCTTGTACGATGCTTCCATCTGGTCGGGACATGTTACAAACGAATCCTTTGATAACACCATTCATTCTCTCGAACGGCATCATGTTGTGCAGGTATGACGGGCCGAGGTCGATGATGTCGTCCACAATGTGGACACACAGATGCACCATGACGTCAAAGAACGTGGGCGGGAAGTACATCTCGAGCAAACATAATATGACAACGATCTCTTCCTGTAGCCTTCTGAGTTGCTTCGAACTGATAGACTTTCGAGAGATAAAATCGAAAACATTACAGAAACCAGTAAGCGTGTCATGGAAGTGCTTGTCCATTATCCCTCTAAGGGCAACCGGGAGTATCTACATCATCATCACGTGACAGTCATGAGACTTCATCCTGCTGAACCTTTTTTTCTGGATGTCTAGAAATCTTCTTATCTTCCCACAGTAACCGGAACTAACTTTTATTCCGGTAAGACACTTGAAAAATTGATTGATCTCCTTCGTATTTAAGGTGAAGCAAGAAGGGGGCCAATATTTCTCTTCCTTCTTCTTTAATTTTTTTCCCCGCCTGCTATCGACTGCCTCTGTCTCCGTCTCTTTCTCGGCCGTTTTATGGGGCATGTGGAGATCTGCCCTTATTTCCAAATCTTCCAAGTCTCTTCTTGCCTTCGGCCCATGCTTGGTCTTCTCCGGCATGTTCATCATTGTGCCAAGCAAACTCTCGAGAACATTCTTCATGATATGCATTTGATCAAGATAATGAGGCGTATCGAGTTTGGGCTAGTATTCCAAGTCCCAGAAAACAGACCTTACTTTCCATACCTTCAGCAGCGGCTCCGGTTTTTCATCTTTCCAGGTGCGGGGCACTCTTTCCAGTTTTTCAACAACTCAACAATTTCGGCGCCGCTCCTCTTACGTGGAGGTCCTCGATGCTCAGTCTCACCATTGAATAGATCTCCACGGCTTCTCCACGGGTCATTCTTCTCGAGCCATCTTTGATGCCCCATGTACACAATTTTGGCAGACCCACCATCTTTCGTTAGATGCTGAGACGTTGTATCATTCATGCACCTCGTGCATCCGCAATATCCATGGCACATCTGGCCTGATACATATCCGTAACCGAGATAGTCGTGCACCGTCATCAGCACCGCGACTTTCATATAGAAATATTCTTTTCTGAAAGCATCCCATGTCTTGACTGGTGATTTCCATAACATTTCTAGCTCCTCTTTCAATAGCCCGAGGTATAGATTAATATTATTTCCACCAGAGCACACCTTCATGCTTGGACATGGCCACCGGCCTCCTTCCGCTCCACCAAGTTGTCCAGCAGCCCCAGAACCATCGCGTTAATCCTCGTGCGCACCCAATCGAGCAAGAGGAGCTCCGGAGCCAACGCCTTCTTCGCCAACTCGCCGCCGGCCGCCGTGGACCTCGTCCTGAAATAGGTCGCCACCGCGTTCTCCAAGCTCTCGCTGTCGACGCCATCGACTTTGGGGTGAGATCCTTATCATTTAGCCTCTCCCCGCACTCTTCCCCGTGGCCCTAATCGACCTCGCCGTCTTGGTCGAGCTCCGGTCGCGGAGCTTGAAGCCGGCGAGGCCCTGGGCTTTCCCAGTGTGCCCCGCATGCACCACTCGACGCGCAATGGCGCGAGGCCCCTTTCCGTGCCCTCCTCTGCCCCTTTCGTGCACTCCGGCGAGGCACCGCCGCGTCCAGTGACGTCGGCGTTGAGCGGCCGGCCGCCTAGGCCGTTAAGCCTAATCCCCTCCCCACTAATTAACGCCCCACCTAAGACTTACAGTGGCCCCCACCACTTAATTAACTCGGTCTAATTTAAACAACCATGGTGTTACCCCAAGAGTCACTGACCAGTGGGTCCCCCTGGTCAGAGCTTGCCACGACAGCATGACCTCATGCTGATGCCATAATCCTTTTCAATTTAAAGAAAATTCAGAAAATCCAAAAAAAGATATAAACTTTGGAAAATCATAGAAAATTCATACTAACTCCAAATTGGACAAATAATATATGAAAATTTATCAGAAAAATTCAAGGATTATGAATATGCAATTTGTTTATATGTTTTACCATTTTAAAATGGTGAAAAGGTAGAAAATGTGCATATAGCATAATTTGAATTCAAATATGGATTTTGAATTTGCAATTCAATTGCAATACACTTCATTTAAAAATGAATCTTCAACACATCAGTGCTATATACATCATGTCTCAACATTAACATGTGCTTGAGTATTGTACTTATTTGTTGCCCCTTTTGTTGATGATTACTTCCGGTAACAATATTTCTGAGACGGAGGTCACCCCCTGAAGCAGAAGTTCGATAAACCAGGGTATCGTCAGCAAGGAAAGCAAACCCCATTGATCATGTCTATAAAATGCCACTTCCCTCTCAATCTCTCTTATGCATGTTTAGGAGATCACTATGACACGTTTTTTCGCATAGATGAACCCATTCTGATGCATCACCTATCATTTTGTCACCGTATTAAGCAAACCACAATCCTAGCAGATATAGGAGTTGAATGTTGAGCATGTGGCCCCTTCAACTTTTACTTCTTATGGCTGCTTAGTGATACAATGAGGTTACTTTGATTGTGAGTCGGGATGGAATTTACACAGGTTGCTGGTGTTAACCTGTTGGTGAATTTGACTTAAAAAAAGGTGAACGATGAGAGGCTGTGTAGGAGTACAAAGTGGGTTGTCTCGTTGAACACTGCCCTAGGCCCCGAGTTCTTGGGTTGTGATCCAAGACAAAGATTACTACCGCATGTAGGGTTTATGGGACCCCGTTTGGCATCTTTACTTACCCGATCCAGTCCAGGAGTCACAATAGATTCGGGCTTTCCATTGTGCATATGCATAGAAAAAGTATGAATGAAAGGTTGCATCTTATAGATATGTGGGTGGACCTGTGAGGTAGTAAAACCATCTGCAGAGGTGGCGTCTCGGTCGCCTGCATTATCTGAGTCCGTTTCTTTGAATCGGCCGGACTCTCGAGCGGTGAAAAACTCAGGTAGTCGACTCCTCGATTAGAGTAGGTGATGTGAGGGTAGTTCCTTGGTTTCATCCACGTCCCACACCCGCTTGAAGGGTGACAAGAACGAGGCGATAAGTGATGACACGCGTGTGAAGATGTACACTCCTGCAGGGTAATGAACTATTCGAATAGCCGTGTCCTTCATGGACTACTTGGAGACCTTTGCTTGATTATTAGACAACTTCAATGGATACTCTAAAACTTGCCAAGATAAGTGTGAGTGCTATGGCGTGATTTCTCGTTGGGAAGTCGAGGAAATATCCATAGTGGTGTATTGGTTGGAGACTTGGTAGTGGACTCATGTACGTTTCTTACCTCAAGTCTGGTACTCGTAGTACAGGACTAGCCAAGTCAAAGCTGGCACTTCTGCATATTGAAACCCCACCTTCCTTTACATTGAAACTTGAGCATGAGTAGTATAGTTCTGATGTAAGTCTTGCTGACTACGACTTTGTACTCACGTTTGCTTATTCTATGTTTTAGATGAGAACCCAGACCCCGATGGAGTCACCTTCCTGAAGCTCGACATTGATCATTGTAGTATAGTTCCAGACAGCTGTCTGGTCCCTCATAGAAGGGAATGTATGTTGATCAAGGCTTCTCTAAGCCATTTGTTAAACTTGTCTGTGCTCAGACGTAATTTGCTTCCGTTGTTCGATGTAATGTTGGATCACAGTCATGTGATCTCTTTGTGTACTCTATGTGTAAGTCAATAAAGATATACTCTGTAGAGTTCATGCAATGTGTACCTACTGTTTACACTAGAAATGTATGTTGTGTGTATGATTATAACATGCATGTCTTAGTGTGGGGTTCGATAGCTTAGTTGTGTTCTTGCAGGCGGTCTTTTACACAACAAGTGGACCTTAGATGTGCGCAGCTTGGGGCATCACGATGCGATTGCTCGTGACTAAGTCACGTGGCACACTTTGTTGTATGATCGAGCCCGCCCGAGACCCCGACTAAGTGATCGGGCTAGAGTATGTTTATGTAAGTGTTATTATAGAATCGATAGTATGGTTGAAGTGACTTGTCTATGAGTATGGGAGTTCACCACCCATATGATTTAGACTTGTGTGCGGACGATGAGGACCCATCTTAGTTGATCATTCATCCTGGATGGGATGCCCCTCACGTTCGATGCTTTCCGAGAGTGTTCTGTGCTTGTCCATATCTGCTTAGAAAAGTGGGTACAACTCTCGGCTCTCCATATGGTTGTGTTGTAACAGGAATTACATACGCAAACCCCGGGTCCCAAAATACTTGGTATCAGAGCAGGACTGTCTGTAGGATTATCAAACCCTTGGTCGAAGTTGAGTCTAGCACTCTATAGTTACTTGGGTACAAAGGGAACAACGTAAGGCTTCTTTTTCTCCTTACCCTCATTGATCTGAGTTCTGAGTCACCCTCATCTTTTCTACGGGAAGATAGGACTAGGCTCTTCTATGTCTTTCCTAGGACATGTCGTTGATTGCTTCTTTGTAGCCGTAGGACTGTCTTGGTCGTCCAGAGTCATCCTGTGGTTGAGTTCCTTGAGGAAGTTCTGTCCAATCTCCTCAAGGTTGTCTTGTTTTCCATTCCGGTGTAGCCGTTATGCTGCCGATTTATTCCGTGTTTCTAGGAATCATTGCCTTTGCATTATAGTCTTCTTCTCCTTAAATGATGTCCTCTTATCTTTGATTCAATCGTACAACCTGTTCTGATTGTTGATTTTTATCACACAGGATGTCAGGTGGAACTCGTAGTGATGTTCCTCGCAACCGAGACCGTGATCGGAATCGAAGTAATGATGAAACTCCACCACCGCCTTCCGCGGTGGAAATCATGATAAAGGCTGAGCAGAATCGACGTGATCAAACACGCCTTCTGGAGCTCATCGAGCAAAATACCGCTCGTCAGCGTAGTGTGGTCGTCAGCATTCAGGACTTCATCCTCCTCAAACCACCAGTATTCCGATGTCCTTCTGAGCCCCTTAAAGACGATGATTGTCTCCGTTTCATCGAGCGTAAGGTTGACACGGCACATGTTGCTCCCAATGATCGAGTTATATTCGCATCATACTTTTAGGAAGATGCTGCTGCTGAATGGTGGGAGAACTATGTTACAATGCAGCCTAATGGTCACATAGTGACATGGCAGGAGTTCCGTGATGCCTTTCGAGGATACCATATTATGGATGAGGTAATGGAATGCAAGAAGGAAGAGTTCTTCAATCTGTCTCGAGGAGATATGTCCATTCATGACTATGTGACGGAGTTTAACCGTCTCGCTCGTTATGCCCAAGATGAGATCACCACTGATGCAAGAAAGCAGGAAAGATTCCGTAAGGGACTTAGCCCCATCCTTCGCCATTATCTCAACCTCCTTGAATTAGCCACCTTTGAGAATTTAGTCAACATATCCTTCAGAGCTGAGCATGGTAATGAAGTGTTCGAAGAGTCTCGCAAGAATGCCCGTGAGCTTGCTCCTTCAAGTTCAGCCCCTCAGAAACGCAGAATATGCATTCCAACTAGTGCCATACCTCAAAACCTTCTTCAGAGGCCACCATACAATATATTCCATCCACCTCAACACATTGTTCCTCGCAGGAATGATGGTGTGCAATCAAGTAATCCTGCTCCCAGCAATTCAGGAAGAGTGTGTTTCAAGTGTGGTCTGCAAGGCCATTACCTCCGTCAGTGCCCTCAGGTTTTGATGGCACCACGTCATTCTCGACGTAAGCCTTCAAGGAAATCCTCCTCCAAACCCTTCCAAGCAAAGACTTCATCCACTACTAGTGGTTGTGTGAACCAAATCTCAGTTGAGGAAGCTATTGATACTTCTGACGTCATCGTTGGTACACTCCCAGTCAATCATGTTCCCGCCTCCATTCTTTTCGATCCAGGAGCATCTCATTCATTCATGTCGGAGAGTTATGCACTTCAGCGTGAGTTTCCCTTTGAAGAAATGTTTTCTCCAATGATAATTCAAACTCCTGGTTCAAAGTGGCAAACTAATAGAGTAAGCCATGGCAATCAAAGTGCAATTGAGGTTTAGTATTCCCGTCTTCACTTATAGCCCTCAAGTCTTCAAACATTGAAGTCATCTTAGGAATGGATTAGTTATCGAGACAAAATGATTTCCTTGATTGTAAAGCCAAGTCAGTTAAACTTACCCATCCTCCAGGCCAGACAATTGACTACAAATCACCCAGATCTAGAATCCAGATGCATACTTTGAATGTGCTTCCCCTTCTTGACCTTGAAGATATTTCGGTGGTTCGTGACTTCCCTGATGTCTTTCCCGAAGAGCTGCCAGGGATGCCCCCTGACAGGTGTGTAGAATTCATCATAGATCTTATGCCAGGCATGTTGGGTTCGGAGTAGAAAACAAAAAAATTCGGCACTACTAAACCAAGTCCCAAGATTGGATCTAGATAGATGCAAACAATGGTAGCGATCTTGTTACCTTAACAACCGTTCAACGGTAGTTCTCTCACAGTGGAACAAGTTGATGGAGAGTTGGGGAAGCTTGACATAGCGCACCCCCTCGAACAGATCTGATCCGTCTGACTTCCCATGAATTGATCTAGAAGTCCCTCGAACGTAGATCGAACGTACGATCTCTCTACGGTTGATCCACACGTACGGTGTAGTAGATCCGACACGGCTCCACCATCCAGATCTGGGCACCGTCGGAGTAGAGAGGAAGAAGGAGAAGCCCTTCGGTGTAAGGTGGAGTTTAGATCTAATGGAGAAGAGATAGGAGGGGCAGCCCTGAGGCAAAAGAACAAACTTGTGTATCCTTGGGGGTGCCCCCTCCTCATCTATTTATAGTGGGAGGGGAGGGGAGGCCACCTTGGAGGAGGGGGAAGCCCTAGGGGTTGCGCCCTAGGGTTTCCCTCCCCCTTGGTGGGGCGCCAAGAAAGGGGGGAGGAAGCTTCCTCCTAGTCGCCTCCCCTCTCTTGGGCTCCTTTGGCCCATGTGCTCCCTCCCCACTTGGGCCTTCCATGTGAGAGGGGGGCCATTGATACTTAATCCCTTTTATTAAATCTAAAACAATTCTATAATTCACAAGAAATAAATATTAAACATAATTGGACCGTCCCGGAACTTTTCCGGCCCTTCGGTTTTACCCGGTTTTCTCAAAACTCTTCCCGGTACTTTACCGGTGCCCCAAAACGATTCCGGTTTTCTCTCTGATTAAATCTCAATCACTCCGAAACTTTTCCGGTGTGTTATAATCGTGATCCTATCACTCTAGTACTCAACAAATCTACCAACCTTAAGTGTGTGACCCCATAGGTTCGGTAGAATACGGAAATGAACCGGAAACTGACTTTCTTCGGATCAATAACCAATAGCGTAGCAATGGACACCCATAATGGTTCTTCGGATCAATAACCAATAGCATAGCAATGGACATGCCAATCCCATTTGCTTCACGATACTTTACAAAACATGAGGTGAGATTTTATAGGTATCCGCATGATCAACTCATTGATCATTATACCAATTATCCTCATATCGGTTTTGTTCTTTTTCTCGTTCGCGTATTCCGTATCCCATGTGATCTATTCACAAAGTATCCGGCCGGATGTTGGTGGATACGTAATACAGAGAGGGCCCAAAGAATATCTCTTCTGAGAAGGAGGATCAAATCCCAACTTGAATCATCAAGTCCCTAAACATAATTTCGAGTGTGAGTGTGCAAAGCCGTTATAGCCACGCTTGTTACGGGTGGTGTTAGGACAAAGTCAAAACCCACCCTCCGGTATGTAGGTATTTAACATTCTCATGGTCTATAAGGATACATGAAAATGTCAACTCATATGATGATTTAACTCATAATACAATGATGATGAAATCTCAAAGAAAATCATACAATTGGGTCGGTTCAGCACCCTTGTTCTGGTAACAATGTGCTCCCATGTATTATCGGCATATTCAATGCCCTATGTCAGGAAAACATGACATCAATAATACACAGGTTAGTCCTAGATGTAGACTAAGAGCACTTTGTGTTTATATTCCACACCTGCATATGGGTTTTCCTCCGAAGGAAGTTAACATGCACTTGGCAAACCTTCGCATAGGTCATTGCAGTTATAGCACAGACATATAAACATTAATAAAGAACCTGGAACTATAATAATAAATTTTATTATTGCCTCTAGGGCATAATTCCAATAGTCTCCCACTTGCACTAGAGACAATAATCTAGTTGCATGGTTTGCTCAGACCAATGTCACTTTGGTCTTCATGCTCACTTGTGGTATAGACTTTCTCACTTAGCTTAACGCTTTTAGGCTTGTCTCAATCCTGCGTATCTTAAAATACCCCTTCATCCTTTATGAAGTATTTAAAGATAGGGCACTATCGTTCAACATGTTTGGACTACAGTGAGCTCTTAGCTTACTTTGCTTTGATCATCATGCTCATATGAAAATATGGTTTGTGTAGATCAAGCGTTCGGAACTATGCCAATCCCTATGATGGTGTTCCTGATCCAAATACCCTCCTATGCCACTTCCAGAGTTTCCATGTTTCACGTCTACATTGTAGGAATCCCGCTATGTGCCTTAGCTTGAAAAACAATTTTCAACATCCTATTTTGCTACTTAGCGATAGACCGATTAAAAATATTAAAAATTATTATGAAACTATCTTTCATCTATTTCTAATCAACTCTTTAGTCTTCCTCATACAACCTTTCTTCATCTGAGGTGCTTCAAGAGAACTAATCTACTCCCTCCGTTCCAAAATAACTGTCTCAACTTTGTACTAGCTTTAGTATAAAATTGTACTAAGTCTACGACAGTTATTTTGGAACGGAGGGAGTACTATTTAGATTACTTTGGTTCTTGTTGCACTTTTAGGACATCCAATACCTTAGTGCTTTATTTTGCTAAAATATTTATTCTCAATCACTCATATGTTATTCACATATATGATTAGAATCGTGCTCCCACTTAATTTCATATCTTATATGATTATTGATGAAATAATAACTCTTATAACTTCATCAAAAACTATTACTCCAGCTCTGTGATATTTGCTTCAACTATGGATTAATCTTTAAAGCATTCTCACTTTTACTAGTATCGTATAGATCATTAAATCCTTTCAGGTTGTATCATGCATACACGCTTTCTTTAATTTTCTCAGAAAAATCCATATGTCATACTTCGGAAGTATGCCGCGATTATCAGTAATTTTCCATATGAACATTTGCATCACTACACATATTGTAGTCAAACTTTTGAACTCTATCGGAAAACTTATTTTTCGATAAGTCAATCGTTATCAACGATGAAACTATCGTCTATGTTCATATCTATGAAAAACCAATCCACTCTAATGATCAGGTATCCTTAGGAGGGTTTTACCAAGCTCTCAACTTGATTTTGGTGCATGGCTTTCATTTCATTTTTATGGTATTTAAGCAATATAGTGGAGTTAGTGCCCGTCATGGGGTCTTGCAGTTCACATTTTTATCACACTTCAGAACTACATCGGTTCAATGTGAATATATAAAGTTGTGTGATACAACATCAGACTTGATCATTTCATCTCTGGAAGGCATTTCAGAGTTTCATCATTCCTTTTCATCAGATGTAGGAATTTCTGGTTTGGTCACAGAATTTATCTCTAGATCAAATTTCGAGTTCCATTCTATAGAACCAAATGATTCATTGTAATCATTATCAAGCTATTAGTCCTCCCACTTAATTGTTTCAAGAGAGCTATTTTCTCAGGAAAAATCCCATGTCCCTCGATAAACAATTTTCTCGGGTACGGTAGTGGAGGTGTTGTTCGTAACATGATGTTTCTACAATACATATATTTGAGATCGAGTATATTCTAAATATATATCTCTGAAATTATGAAACAAAATTTGGATTTCTTATCCATGTCATATTCTTATAGGGCATTGTTTCAACAGTCATATGACGGCGCTCTATTTAGTTCGAAAGTGGTTTCTCTAAAGCGTTAAGCAGTATAGTGAATGGGAGTGTGGTTTAAGTACATCACCGACCTTCACCATGTCATGCTGGAATTCAGGGTACATGTCAGGACCCGGGGTTAGCGTATGCAAGTCCAGCTAAGACATAGTCATATGGAGAGCCGAGAACCGTACCCACTTGTCTAAGCAGACAAGGCCAAGCACAGAACGTTCTCGGAAAGCATCGTACGTGAGGGGCATCCCATCCAGGCCGGATGATCAACTGAGATGGGTCCTCATCGTCCGCACACAAGTCTAATGATATGGGTGGTGAACTCCCATATTCACAGACAAGTCGCCTCAACCATACTAACAGCACACATGCCTTGTATGAACATCAGGTACCATTGCAATTCTTTAAAAAGTGTGCAATTTTATTGATAACTCTTATAGAGTGCAAACAGAGATCACAAACATGTGATCCAACATTACAACACAAACGGAAGCAAATTATGTCTGAGTACAGACAAGTTTAACAAATGGCTTAAGAAGCCTTATTTAAACACATGCCCTCCACGAGGGAACCAGTCGTCTGACTGGGACTAGACTAGTTGGTCTTCAGTCTTCCAGCTCGATGAAGAAGCCACCTTCGGGGTCAGTGGCATCATCTAAAACATAGATTAAGCAAACGTGAGTACAAAGTCGTACTCAGCAAGACTTACATAGGAGCTATAATACTCATGCACATGTATCAAGGTAAAGGGAGGTGGGGTTCACTTGCAGAAGTGCCAGCTTTGACTTGGCTAGTCCTGAACTACGAGTACCAGACTTGAGGTAAGAAGCGTACACGAGTCCACTATATCTCTTCAACCAATTACACCACTATGGTTACTTCCTCGACTTCCCCACGAGAAGTACACCATAGCACTCACGCTTATCTTGGTGTGTTTTAGAAGTATCCAGTTCAAGTTATCTAATAATCAAGCTAAGCTTTCCAAGCAGTCCTTAACCGCGGACGCGGCTATTCGAATAGTTTTGTTAACCCTGCAGGGGTGTACCGCTACACACACATGATCATCATTTACCGCCTTTGATCTCGACACCATTCAAGGGGTGCCAGCGAGGATGCTCACCACAACTGTTACCTCATAGCCGATCTAGTCCGAGAAAGCCGCCTACTTGGGTTGGTTACCACAATCGTGAACCCGGTCGGTTTACCGAAGTGGACCCAAGTGATGTGTGCGTGGTGCATAAGTCGGTCTCGGGTGAGCCGTTCTCTCACTTAGCAACCAGGCCACAGATCTACCAGAACTCCGAACTATTGCGACATCTGGACATCGAAAGGGATGAGTTAGTAAGCTGAGAGGGGTCAGTGAGCCCAATGTGTGGTTGTAATCTTCCTCTTGGATCAACACAAAAGAACTCGTACTAGGGCGGTGTTCAACGAGACAACCCACAGTGTACTCCTACACAGCCTCTCATCGTTCACCTTGTATTAGGGTCGATTCACCAACACTTTTCTACCAACATCAACATGATCATTTCCATCCCGACTCACATCACAGTAACAACATGGTATCATTCTAAGCATGCAATAAGCGATAACATTTGCAGGGGCCACATGATATCAAACAACTCCTACATTTGCTAGGATTGTGGTTTGCTTACTACTGTGACAAAATGATAGGTCATGCAAAGGAATGGGTTCATCTATGCGGTAGAAACGTAGCATGGTCATCATCCTAAACAATGCATAAGCGAGACATGAGAGGGAAGTGGGATTTTATCGACATGATCAATGGGGGTTTGCTTGCCTTGCTGACGAGGTTCGGGTTCTGGGTCTTCAGCGAAGGGGGCAGCCTCCTGCTCCGGTTCCACCTCTACTCGACAAACAACAAGCAAAGTAGCAAAGTAAATACAATGCACAATCACATGATGGAAGTTTGAAACTTGATGTATATGCTTTGATTTGTGAAGCAATTCCATTTAAATGGAGTATATTGCAAATTGAATTGCAAATTGAAACTCCACATTTGAATTCAACTTAACCAAGTTGCATGTGACATTGTTTAATCATTTTGAACCATTTGGAAATGCGTAAGATATGCCTCTGAAGTGTGGTTGAATTGTAGAATAATTCCATGGTTCAAGTTGCAAAATAATTTGATTTGAATTTGAATTAATTTGAAATAAACCAAATGACATATGCTACTGGTCCCATTTTAAAATCAACTCCAACATAGTTGAAAGTTGCATATTTGGAAAGATAATTTTCTCCTGATCATTTTTCATATATTATTTGTCCAATTTGGAGTTAATATGTATTTTCTATGAATTTCCAAAGTTTGGGGTATTTTCTGGAATTTCTGGAATTTCTTTAATTCAAATAATCTCTGGAAATTCATTAAAATGATTTATTGCGTCAGTGCTGGCGTCAGGGGGGGGCTGACAAGGGGTCCCACCTGTTAGTGGCTGAGTGATTTAAACCGTGGGGTTAAGTTAATCCAGTGGCTTAATTAAGCCACTAGGCCCACTGGTCAGTCTCACTGGGGGGCTAACCACGGGGGTTAGTGGCTAACCCACCGGCGGTTAACCTCCGGCGACTAGTCCGCGGCGGCGCTGCACGGGGAGGGCGATTCTGTCGACGAAATGGAGCGCGGATACCACCATCTTGAAGCCCTCACTCGCGCGCGTCGAATGTGACTGATCCCAAGTGCTGGGGTGCACTGTACGCTCGCCGACGTCAAGTTCTGCGGCGACCTAGCTACGGCCGTGATCGGGATTTTGTTCCAGGGCACGGATCGAGGCAGGGCTAGGCTGGTTCGAAGAGCTGGAGCACGGTGAACATGATGGACAACATGGCGGGCTCGATGGCGTAGCGGTTGGACGTCTCCATGGATCCCGGCGGCGAGGAGCTTCGGCTCTCATGGCAGCCATGGCTAGAGGAAGAAATCAAAGGGGGAAAGTGAGGGGTTTTGATCCCGAGCTCACCAGGAACTCAGCAGAGGTGGTGGCGATGGCTGGGGTGGCTCAACGGCGACGTAATCGACGAAGTCGTGCGGCGGCCGTAGACGAAGACGACGACGCGATTCAACAACTACAGGGGGCTTCAGCTCCTCTTCTTCCGCTCGAAGACGAAGACGACTGCGGCGAAGACAATGGACAAGCTCTGGGGGCTTCTCGGCGTCGATGGCTACGCGGGGGCTCGACGGCGCTCCGGCGTTCTTCTCGGGCGGCGATGAATCGGGCGAGAGAGGAAGGGAGGGAGCTCGTGGAGGGGGGGAAATGGATCAGGATGGCTCCAGGATGCGTCTAGACGAGGAGATTAGGCTTGGGGGGGGCCTGGAAGCTCGAAGGCATCGAGGTGTCGTCGTCGCCGCGCTCTGCCGCTCCAGCGAGCTGCTTGGCAGCGCGGGAAGAAGACGACAAGGAGGGGAGGTGGGCTGGGCCGCTGGGGAGCTAGTCGGGCCTCTTTGTAGGTAAGCCCCCTTCTCTTTTCTTTCTGTTTTTCTTTCTGCCATTTGTTTTGCTGAGCTAAAATAAATAGCTAGGCATTTTATTAAATGATAAATTTTTTATGTGGCTTCATAATAATATAGACTAGCCACTTATAAAGTTTCAACATTTTTAAAATTCAAATAATTTGAATCTTAACTCAAATAGGGTTATTTGATTAATTCCAAGGCACTGTTTGAATATTTGAAAAATCTATGAGCATGGGGTGGGTCCCACATCACTTGATATGTGATCACACTCATTTATAAGACTTTTCAAAAATCTAACATGAATTTTTGGAGAAGATTTTTATCTGGCCTTTTGAATTAATTCATCTGGGGGGGTTTCCTTCTCCCAATTTGATTTTGATGTTGATTTCAAAGATTTCTTTTGAAATTTTGACATGATGCAAGGTTACTTTGATCCTAGCACATTACCTAACAGAGGGTTCTGACAGTACAAAACAATTTTAATTCCAATATGTCATATAGGGCTTGGTTATGCGTCAAGATACTCCGTAGCAATACGGGGTTTCGGGTGACACTAGTTTATGAACTGACTTCATACACGCAATGATGTTTGCTAAATTCTTTAACTAATTTATTTTACGATCAAATCGTCAAATATTTTATTTTATCTATGTGTGATGATGATTCTCTTTGTGTTGAAACACTTTTGAACTTATTCAAAATTTCAGATATTATGTCTTGTCTAAATATCAGTATATCTATACAAGACATTATCAAAAAGTTTTATGTAAAGTAATGTTTATTCGTTCTTCACACATCGATATGTGTTATTACCAATAGTTTAATAAACACTTGAACAATGTATTTAATCAATGATTTTTTCTATTAGAAAAACATTGCATGTGTCAAATGACTCAAAGTCAAGAGATTGAATGACTTCATCGATATGAAGCTTCCTCATGCGCTTTGTTCTAATGAGACTAAGTCATTTATGCTATAACAATTTTAGCATTATCATCACATAACTTAATTTATTTAGCAATCAAGAAAATAGACATAACATCAAGATTTTAATTAAGTAATTCACCATGAAGGGTGAAATTCAGAAAGCATTAACTTTGAACAACCATTATTCAAACCGTGGATAAGGCATCCACTGTATAGACGACATAATATGATATTAATGTTTTACGTAACCTCTGAATCAAATAAATTTTATTTAAGATAAATCTTGATGGACGAACGCCGACAACCTTGGGTGAATTGGGCACCACTTCCGACGCGGACTTGCACTTCATTCGTTCTTCTCTTTTGAACTCTGAGAATTCCCTGTACCAATTTGCGAACCATTAGCAATCGATATGGTATCAATTGTACCTATGAAGGTGAAATAATGAAATTGTCTATTAACTTAGTATAACTTATTTATACCTTTGGTGATCAAAACACTTTTCAGATCTCCCAGATACTTCTTGCAAATCCTCTTCCAGTGCCCCTTGTTCTTTAAGTAGTGACACTCAGAATCTTTAGTTGGGCCATTCTTGGTCTTTACCTGAGCTTTGGTCTTACCACCGCTCTTGGCATTTCTGCCTTTGCCCTTCTTCTTGAAACTGGTAGTGTTCATCACAGCCAACGTGGCTTGGATCCTTCTGAATAGATTCTTCCGCAGTCTTAAGCATAGCAAATAATTCATCTGTGGTCTTGTCAAGACCATTCATGTTGTAATTCATGATAAAGCCATTGTAAGGCGGGGGGAGTGACTCAAGGAGAATGTCAATGCCGAGTGTCGTAGGGATCGCAAATCCTAGAGCACTCTGCCTCTGCGCGTAACCAACAAGTTTGATCACGTGCTCGCTTATGGAGCTACCTTCTGCCATCTTGAATTCCCACAGGTGCTTCGTTATTTCGTAACATTTAGTTCTAGCCTGATTCAGATACAGAGGGTTCAGTTGTGTCACCATGTCAAAAACGGTGAAGTTCTCAAAACGCTTCTAGAGCTATGTATCCATGCACGTAAGCATCAAGCATTGTACTGCGGTGTGGACATTCACTTTAGTCGCTTAGCCGTTCTTATCTTCCTGTGATGCATCCTCAGCGGGAGCGGATGGGAGAGCTTCTTTGAGAACATAGTCCTTCTTAGCATCTTTGAGGACAAACCCAAGATTACGGAACCAGTCCGCATAGTTGCCCCCATTTGCAGCAAGCTTCTCTTTTCCAAGCATCGATCCTAAGCTAAAAGCATTGTTGTTGCGGGCCATCTCTCTACAACGATATAAATAGATTGATTTAGACATGGTTCAAAATTAATTGCATTAATCTTAACAAGTTTAATCTAATGCTCCCACTAAAACCAATATCTCTCAAAATTGATCTTAGCGTAATCAAGATCCAGATCAAGACACCTGCAACTGGTGTAACACTCAACCATGGAGGAGATCAACCCGGTAGGTCTAACAAAACCAATCATAACCATTTTATGACTCTTGTATTAGTCTTTCGACACTTGTGCTCCGAGCTCAGATCTGATAAGCTAGAACGTCAAGACAACCAAGCGCTATTGCTGTGGAGACAACTCAATCCATCCGTCTCTTTGTTACCTTTCCGTTGGTACTCGTGTGACACGACGCACCTTGGGTGGCATGTATTACAGACGGTTGCACGGTTGGGAGAGCACGAACTTCTTGATATTTTAAGAGAGATCTACCTATTAAAACACGACTACTTGCACATTCAAACAGACAATGAAAAGGATTAACAACACATGCAATTTAATGTATGTGATATGGTATAGCCCTTTTCTTTACCAAGCTCCAAGCACCAAGGTTTATCTTCATCTTCTTTTGGCGGAGAGCATCACCTCCATGCACGACATGTCGTCAAGCACCATGACGTATGATCATCATCTTCATGTAGATACTACAACTATTGCTAGCATCTATTCTACTAAAAGAAAATTACATGAAGTTTGGCACGCAGACCGAATAAATGACAATCATATGGCTCCATCCATCATGCCGTACCATGACATGTAAGTCATGAAAATTTAACATGTACAAAGTATAATCATCTCATACAACTTTTATCATGACGAAGACTATACCACATCACATGTTCCTGCAAAAACAAGTTAGACATTATTCTACTCGTTCTTTGCATCTTTTACGTGGCTACTAGGGTTTGCATGGAAAAACATTTTGCTAGCTATGTAACCACATAAAGCACAATATTCAAGTTGCTAGATTAACACTCGGGGCATATCAACCATGAGACTACAATTTTATCTCATGACCCATACTGAACAATCCTCAATACGTGTGATCCCCGTGCTAGATCAAGAATCTAACACGCCCCTTTTCTTACACAATTTCTCCACATCAAAAGCAAGACCCAAATCATCTTCGCGCGACCAGCATACTCAGGATCAACATAGAAGGACCTCGAGGGGCAAGATGTTTGTAACAAAATCAAGCAATACAGGAGGGATCAACTTGCGCAATTAGAGGAGAAGCAACTAGAAGATTCAGTTTAGATCTATTATCACAAAACCGCGCACAATGAAAATTTTGTGCAATGCCCGTTCATCACTATGAACTCTAGATCAAACCTTCATCTATTACTACAACTAGCTCATGATACCGTTTTTAGTATTCGGAGTAGAAAACAAAAATTTCGGCACTACGAAACCAAGTCCCAAGATTGGATCTAGATAGATGCAAACAATGGTAGAGATCTTGTTACCTTAAAAACCGTTCAACGGTAGTTCTCTCGCAGCGGAAGAATTTGATGGAGAGTTGGCGAAGCTTGACGTAGCGCAACCCCTCGAACAGATCTGATCCGTTTGACTTCCCACGAACAGATCTAGAAGTCCCTCGAACGAAGATCGAACGTAGGATCTCTCTATGATTGATCGACATGTACGGTGTAGTAAATCCGGCAGGGCTCCGCCGTCGAGAGCTCGGCGCCGCCGGAGTAGAGAGGAGGAAGGAGCAGCCCTTCGGTGTAAGGTGGAGTTTAGATCTAATGGAGAAGAGAGATGAGGGGCAGCCCTGAGGAAAAAGAACAAACTTGTGTATCCTTGGGGGTGCCCCCTCCTCATTTATTTATAGTGGGAGGGGAGGGGAGGCCACCTTGGAGGAGGGGGCAGCCCTAGGGGTGGCGCCCTAGGGTTTCCCTCCAACTTGGTGGGGAGCCAAGGAAGGGGGGAGGAAGCTTCATCCCCTAGGAGGAAGCTTGGTGACATTACCTCCTTGGTAATCACTGCCAGATCTAATCTGGTCACCAAAGCCTTAGGTAAATGTTCAGCCAGCCAGATCTTAATCTCAGGAAAAGATGCTGGATTGAGTTGATAAAAGATTACAACGTAGGAATCTCATATACCCCAGGCAAAGCCAATGTCATGGCTGATGCACTAAGTCGTAAGTCGTATTGTAACAACCTCATGTTACAACAGTATCAACCACTTCTTCATGAGGAATTTTGCAAGCTCAATCTTGAGATAGTTCCTCATGGATTTCTTTCTACCCTGGTGGCGAAACCAACCCTTGAGGATCAAATCATAGCCGCCCAGAAACATGATAGTAGTATTCAAGACATCAAGCAAAACATTGCTAGCGGAGATGCTAAGTGTTTCTCTATATATGGTCAAGGAACGGTATACTTCGAGAACTATTTAGTCGTCCCTGAGAATCATGACCTAAGGCAGCTGATCCTTCAGGAAGCTCATGACACTCCCCTCTCAATTCATCCCGGTAGCACAAAAATGTATCAAGATCTACGCCAGAGATTTTGGTGGACCAGGAAGAAGAGAGACATTGCTCAATTTGTTGCCGAATTCGTTGTTTGTTCTCTATTCCCGAGTGGAAATGGGACAAGGTCGGTATGGACTTCATCACCGGCTTTCCCAAAACCCAGAAAGGAAATGATGCCATCTGCGTTGTCATTGATCGACTTTCCAAAGTTTCTCACTTCCTTCCCGTTCGCGAGTTTATAACTGCTAGCCAGTTAGCGGACTTGTTTGTCTCTAGAATTGTGACTCTTCATGGTGTTCCTTTGGAAATAAATTCTGATCGTGGTAGCCTTTTCACCTCTAGATTTTGGGAAAGTTTTCAAAATGCTATGGGAAGTCATCTTTCCTTTAGTACAACTTTCCATCCTCAGTCTAGCGGTCAAGTTGAAAGGGTTAACCAAATCCTGTAAGACATGCTCAGAGCTTGTGTTATCTCTTTTGGAAAGAATTGGGAGAACTCTCTTCCTTTCGCCGAATTTGCTTATAACAATAGCTTCCAATCTAGTCAGAACAAGGGTCCTTTTGAACTCCTCTATGGACGAAGATGTCGAACACCCTAAACTGGTCAGAGACCGGTAAAAGATAATTCTTTGGACCGGATATGATCAAGGAAGAAAAAAAACAAGTTCGCATTGTTCGTGATCGATTGAAAGCCGCCCAATCTCGTCAGAAAAGCTACTATGATCGTCATCATAGGGAAGAGAGCTACAATATTGATGATAAGGCTTACCTTCGGGTTACTCCTCTAAAGGGTACTCAACGATTCGATATCAAAGGCAATTTGGCCCCACGTTACATCGGACCCTTCCGCATTCTCGCTAAACGTGGAGTAGTTTCCTATCAACTCGAACTACCCCCGCACCTTTCCTGAGTACAGGATGTATTCCATGTGTCACAACTCAGGCGTTGCTTCAAGGACCCCATCCGCGAAGTCGACCATGAAACGCTTGATCTCCAAGATGACCTTTCTTATCAAGAGTACCCTGTTCGTATTCTTGATTCAGCAGATCGTGTCACTCGTTGTCAGAAGATCAGTTTTCTGAAAGTGCAATGGCCACATCACTCCGAGAAACAAGCAACATGGGAAAGAGAAGACCGTCTCAGTGCCGAGTACCCCTCCTTCCTCCCGATGACTTCTGAATCTCAGGACGAGATTCTTTTGAGTGGGGGGAGTTGTCACAACCCCAAGTTAGGTATGTGCTAGGGTTAGCTTAGGCCTTTGCATCATGCCAAAATTTCAAAAGAAATCCAATTGGGGAAAAAAAGTCCTAAATAATTTAATTCAAATGGCGAGAGAAAAATCTTTTTCCAAAATTCTTCTGAACTTTTTGAAAATCTCTATAAATGGGCATGATCACATTTCATGTGCTGTGGGTCCCATGTCATGCTCATGGATTTTTTTAAAAGTCCAAAAGTGCCTTTGGAAATTAAATTATACCCAATTGGATTTGAAATTCAAATTGTTTGAATTTCAAAAATCCCCAAACTTTCTGAGTGGCTATTTATAAGCCTTTTGAGGCCACATAAAAATTTGGAGGATTTATAAAATGCCTTGCTATTTTATTCAGGTCAAAACTAATTGCAGAAAAAAAAAACAGAAAGAAAAAAAGGGAAAGCAAGCCTAGCTTACCAGGCCTGGAGCCCAACTTACTTGTACCGCAGCCTAAGCCCACCAGGCTTGCGGAACATCACTGCCCCCTGACTTGCCACGCGCAGAAATCATGGCCTAGCCTCTCCAGCGAAATTGCAAAGAAAAATCTGGAGATGCAAGCAGAACTCGACGAGCGGAAGAGAATCGCAGACGAATCAAACGCACATCACCAAAAAATATCTGAAGCTTCTTTGGGCTACAAATATCCTCACCCACGATGGCCAAGATTGGAGGACATGCCCAGGGACGACAGGGACGCCGTCACCAAAAACCTAAACAACTCGTTCAAGATGGTAACATACGACTATGGAAATTAGATCCCAGAATCCCAACCGAAGCACTCCTCGTAGCGCAAACGTACCTCCAGTGCGCTCGACCATACGAACAAGGCTCACTCATAGAGGCACACCGTAACACGGTGCACGCACTAAAACTGATGAGCGAAGTTCATGTCCCATCAGCTCCAAGGAACATGATTGCTAGTCACAGAAACTACGGTTCGCCAGCTCCTGGCCACCGATCTCCCCAGAGATACTCAAGCTCGCAAGATAACGAAGAGGAGGATGACTTCATTGATACGTCCAAAATGCCTCACCATTTTTATCATAATTTACCACTATTCATTGATATATTTCATATTATGATGTCTCTCTCATGGTGAATTGGTTTGTTTTACACAGTTTAGAACTTTCCGTTGCCGAAACGGCAGGACTAGGAATCAGCGGCAAAAGTGCACAACTCCAAATGACCTGAAATTTCAGGGATTGATTTTAAGAAGAATTAAATAAGGCACGAAGTAGGACTCCCGGAGGGGGGCACGATTGGTCCAGGCGACCTGGTGGCATGGCCTCCCACCTGGCCACCTAGGTGGTGGGCCTCTCCCCCGGCCTCCCCCTTACCCATACATACCCCTCGAAACCTAATTCTTCTGGTGGACAACTTAAATCAGAAGTTCCACCGCAGCAGCGAGTCGGAAAACCACCAGAGAAGAAAAGACCTATCCGGCGGGCAGATTCCGCCGGGGAGAACTCCTTCCAGAGGGGGAGATCGTCCTCATCGTCATCACCACCGTCACGAGCATCATCGACATCATCATCATCGCCCTCTCCATCACTAGCACTATCACCATCTCCATCTCATCTCACTTTACTATTGCAATATGTGTTGTATCTTGCACTATTCACCCCCTCTACTTTATTGGTGTTGATTACTACCTTGTGGTTGATGCTATTGATTTTTGTTAGAGAATTATTATTATGATCAGATTGTTCACCATATATTTATCACCTCTAATCATGATCTCTTTTTTGTCTTGAGGACATGGGAGAAGTTTTGTTGAAGTAATATATGTTGGTTTGATATTTAAGTTGTGGTCTTCTTCTTCTAGTGGTGATATGTGAGCGTCGACTACATAACACTTCGCCTTTTAAGGACCTAGGATAAGGCATTGTGTATAAAGACTGCTTATGGTGGTTGCCGAAGTGACAGAAACCTGAACCCCAATTTGTGTACGTTTACACAAGGGAGTGTAGGATCCTAGAGTTTATTGTTATAGTAAGGTTTAACTTAATTTATCTCTTGTATGTGCGGATGCTTGCAAGAGGTTTAATCGTAAGAGTGCACTTTTCTTAGTCTAGACGGTGTGCTAGCGTAGGTTCACCCACACAACACTTATCCAAACAATAGATAGTACTAGACGGAGTATGGAGAAAGTAACTTGACTACCTCTCCCGTGTGTCCTCAGGAGCACTTTAGCATTTATATGTAGAATCTTTCGATTTATCCATTGTGTTCAAAAGGATTAGGACACTTTCTGCACCTCTTGATCATTTACTTTATTTGTCTTTTATTTATTCGTCAACTATTACGAAAACCCATAAAAATTTACCTCTTAGTGCCTGCAGTTATTCCTTGCTCAAATCACTTTTCATTACCTTCTGCTCCTCATTGGGTTCGACACTCTTACTTATTGAAATGGCTACGATAAATTCCCTACACTTGTGGGTCATCAGGCATCTGAAGTACTCGCAGACAAGGAAAGCTCTTCTGCAACATAAGGCACGACAGCCGAGACCACGACGCACGCGACAACATCGTATAGAAGAAAGTAAACAGAGCTTGACGAAGACGCGCATCCCATGGCGACAACTCAGACGACTCGCAATCAAATCGAGACACTGTTCCTTGTGGAGCCTTTTTCTTCACATGCGATCTCCGTGAGGCTCGGTTGTCTCGAGGCTTCAAGCTCAGGAAAACAACACCAAAGTACGACGGACTCGAAGAACTGAAAGGACGACTCGGAGACTACTTGAAAACAGTTAAGTTTTAGGGCGGCTCCCACGTCACTTCCATGTAGTACATCCAGCTCATGCTCACAGGATGAACACAACATTACTTGAAGAGTCTATAGAAAGGATCCATAAGCTCATGGAGAAGATTTCAAACGTCCTTCATTGAGAACTTCAAATCCATGTAGAAGTTTCCCTCCTCACTCGAAGAAGTGCGAGCCTGCAAGTAATTGGGTGGATGGTGAAGATTTCGTTAGAAAAGAACATAAGATGTCACCAAAGCGCGACAACCATGAAGGATTGCATGGTGGTGGAAGAAACTTATACCGCAGGAAGAAATGGCCCAGGCGCAACTTCAATGACGACCGAGGAATCAAGATGGTCGCGGTTGGATTCCCCAACTAGAAGTCAGGCGCCGCGATGACAACCGCCCACGTCGAGAAAACTGTGACGACTCACCACGCAACCAACAGAGGGAGTGGGGACCTCGCCAACCGAGCACCACGCTCAGTCGACGACCAGCTAGAAGCCCCCTGCCAATTTCACATGTACAATGATGATCAGGGCAACCTCAAATCAAACCTTATCCTGAAGAATTGCTGGCACTTCAGGGAACTCCCTGAAGCACGGGAAAGGGTCGCATAGCCCACGCCTAGACCACTCGCAAACAGTGCACCTTGGCAAATTTCTCATGAGGCCCAACCTCCTCCACCCTTATAGCCACGACAGGTGATCGTTGTAAATTAAACCCAGTCAGCTGCACTTGAATAAGAAGAGTATTATCCACCCTCCTTTGGTCGGATATGCATTATCCAAGAAGGGCGCCCATCAAACAGACACCAGAAGAAAAACATTTGATAGGTTTATCCCGCAGCCATGTCATATCCGGCAATACCAGACTACCTCAACGGATCGGAAATATACATCACATTCTCGGGAGAGGATCATCCACCAGCAGTCCCCCAAGCCGGGACACACAACCCTGGTCCTCTAAGCGTGAATTGGGAGCTATGATATGTCACGTGTATTCATGGATGGAGGCAGCGACATCAACATTATCCTTATCAGAACACTGTTGGAAATATGCCCTAGAGGCAAGTAATAAAGTATGTTTATCAAAATATTTCATTAGTTCATAATAAGTTTTATACTATCCTATAACTATACTAAGAGAAAACATTAATACACGTGTAGTATATAAACAACCAGGTCCCTAGTTAACTCTAGTATACTAGTTCATTGCGAAATTGATGATCAAGGTTTCCAGATCGTGAAGACACATACGTCTGTTGACAATGAAGTCATGTCAATAGGAGAATGATATGATGGCAACACACCCAAAGAAAAGTGTTACAATGTGATCCAGTCACATAGTTCAACATTGCGATAAATTAATAACGTAGTGACCCGATCCTTAGACCGTAATGATCATATGTAATTGCTATCTCCTTAGGATGCTTTGAGTGTATGAACCATTACACCGTAATAGGGTAACCATAAAGGTGCAACTTGGGTATTCCGAAGTGGATATGTTGAAGAGTATGGGTCAATCAGAGCGGGATTTGTCCATCCAATTGACGGATAGGTACTCTGGGCCCACTTGGTTATATTGCATCATAAAGTTTGCAAACGTGTGACTAGGTCACGGGTTTGAAATATCATGGGAGCGAGTAAATATGTTTGTCAGTGACAAGGATGAACTAGGTATAGGATATCTGTTGGGGGTCGAATCCCCAGGGGGTGATATGATTCCGGGACGTGCACGTAGAACAAAATGAGGGTCGTCGACACTGGGACACGCTGGGATTTACCTAGGTTCGGGACGTTCGGAGATTCAAATCCCTACTCCTGGTTGTCTAAATTGATACAATGACTTCTACAAATATGCGGAGCCCTTACGAGATGGGTACGAGCTCCAAGTAGTTGAGAGGTGTTGTGTTTTTCTAGCATCCTGGGCATCCCTTCTATGGCTCAAGGGGGTCGTCACAAGTGGTCATGGACGGCGGCGTTCTTATGGAGCCTGGGGTGAAGGGCGTCATTGAAATTTTCCTTCCGAGAAGAGTGTGTTGCGAGGTGTGAGAACCCGGAATTAATTTCCAGACCCTCCTGTGTTTAATTGTCAATCCCAGGATCATTGTTGACAACACAGCAAAATGGTATCATTGCAGAATACATAAAGATTTTACAAGTACCATAATCTGCCATAAGGCATACATATAAATTTATTACAATCAGGAAACAGCGGAAAGTAAAATGCGTAGCGACTCCATCTCAGCCACAGGCTGTCGATGTAGTCCACGTGACCTCACTCCTACGGATCGCCATAGTAGTTTTAATCATCACCTTCGTCTTCATGGAACTCTGTTCAACAAAATTATTTCCATGAGTACATTTCGTACTCAACATGACTCCCGGGAAAGGCCCTAATAACTACATGAGGCTTCAAAGGAAGGTTGTATGGTTCTTTTGCATAAAAGCTAATTTTGTTTAAAAAGCATGATAGTTTGATAAGCGGTTTTAGATGAAAAAACGAATTTTTCCAACATAAATTTCAACAAGGTGAGGATCATCGATCCACTCACATCCTTCATAGGTTCCAACAATAGGGGCAAAGAGGGAATAAGAAAGACAGGTTCCCGTATGTCAAGAAAGATTCATGTGTCGTCCATGACCGTGGACACGGCTATTCAAATAGTTTTACACTCTGCAGAGGTTGTACCCTTTACCCACACGACACAATCTCGTCTTGTTGCCACCAGTGGCCGCTGGCGTAGTACACTATTTTGTATACCGGCAGGGAGATTGTGAAGAGGTCTTTCATTAGACTCACCCTTACTATGACATGCCCACTAGGTTTCACAAGGTAGTAACCGCAGTTCACAGTCCTTGCCCCCTTTTGTGCCGAGGTTCTCCTCGCAAGGCAGCTATCCCATCTGCGGTACGACGATGACCATAATAAGGATGACCTAACTAATTAACCAAGCCAGTGCCCATATAGCATGTGGTTGTACGGTTGTCACAATCTTCAAATCCAAGACTTATTGGGCCTCATGCGGCACGGACGACGGATTGCCCCCTTCACCTCGTGAAGGGCAGCCAATCGCTCCTTCAATCCTTGATCCAGCTGTCGCCTGCGCCAGTATTTAGATGGTAAGTTTCACCCAGAGTAGAAGAGAGTAGAGGAAGTCAAAAATGGCCAACCGGCCTAGCTTAGCAAGCTTAGTAACAAGTTTCAAGTGTTAATGATCCGAAGATCATTCAGATAAGCACCTATAGAATAATTAGCATGGCTAAGCATTTCTACTCTACTAGATTACTATATAGTTCTACTCGGGTGTCAAGTAAATAGGCGACAAGCGGATCAGGGTAATGTGTCAATCGACACGCTAACACCGAGATAAAATAGCATGCAATAGTGCTTATAAAATACAATGCAATTTTATAAAACATAGGATAAGCATGATCAAAGAGGGAGGCATGCCTTCATTGTTGAGTCCATCTTCGGTTACTTGAATCTGTCCATGTCCAATAACGTCACTCCCTACTCGTCATAGCGATAGCAAATGAAAACAAATAAATACCAAAGCAAAAGTAAATTCAAATAACATCCAAAATAAATTAAGGTTGGATGGGAGCAAGATTAGATCAAGATGGAGATTTCCAATGAGATAGAACAATAGGAGGATAAGTTGAGAGTATTCAACGAATTGACATGGTTTGGGTTGACATGGCTAAGGAAGGCTCGATGATCAAGACTGGCGTTCTAATATGAACTAAGATACTAGCAGCTAGTAGTGCCTACTACACATCTTGACTAACTATATCGGAAACTACTATATGACAAACACCATGGCATCAACACATGGAATGGAACCATCCTAGCTATGAAATCACAACATGATATAAAAAGGTAAAAGTTAACCACAAATAAGTATTTAGATATAATCTAAATATTTATAATGGTCAATAGCAGCCGAACATATACATTGAATAAATAACAATGGCGCTATACATGACATGGTAATACACGCTAAGGCAACCTCATCCTAAGGCAAGCAAGAACATAACATGTTAAAGAATAATAATTAACCACAAATAAATATTTAGATACTTCTAAATATTTATAATGGTTTACAACAAGTGTAATCCGACATCAAGCATTACAACTGATCAACTATTAGCACTCATTAATACAACATAATACAATTCAATACTATGGTAAAACTAATTCAATAACTAAATAGTAAGTCATGTATCATACAAAGCATGTGAATAATGAATCGTCAAGATGTCCTATATGATAACACAAGCATCAAACACACGAGTGATCATCAGAAAATAGTAAACTAGGACATGTTCTTTATAATACGGAACAATCAAATACTTAAATAATAACTGGACACAAAATTATCACACACATGGTTAGAATAACAAAGCAAGCTATGCACCTTAAACATTTGAGAAAGGCATAAGAAAACCACCATGAAAGAATAACTAGTCTAAGTATGTGATGAACTATTGAAACACGCAAACAACACACTCATAATACTAGCATGAGACATAGGAAATCATCTAAAAAAACAAGAAACTAAGTACTCTAGTACAACACAAGAAACGTGATAAGACATGAAAGATTACTATCATGACATGATGTCTAGGCTTAGGCATGCGATAAATAAAATATAAGATAAACAATATATGATGCTAAGCATGGAGGTGATGATCACATGAGATGTCACACTATGCTACCAATACAATATAACTCATAACCATAATAACTTAGATGATATTACTTAACAAAACAGCAAACATGGCAATATCACACAACTCTATAATACTAGCTATGACATTTAAGAACAAGAAAGCATTGCATTATCACACAACACTAGCATTCTAGAAATAAACATATGAACGAAGCATAGTAAGCATGTAGAAAAAATAAACAAATAGATCATGACATATCAAACAAATCAACATGTAATATACAAGTATGAATAAGAAGATGACATGCATTTCTATCCAGTGCATCCTACACATGAAAAGACATAAGATACACAACTAGACATCTACAAAATACAAATTGTTACACCCACACCATGTAGTCTACTTATACAATCATATAACATCATGGCATGATATTAGTCTAGCAAAAGAAAGCATAATTATATAAACATGATGAGATCGAATATGTATTTCTACCAAGCAAGGCTAACCATATATAAACGCTTATAATACTAACTAGCAATTGTAAGACAAAACAAGATACAATCAAATCATGCATTTTACTTTGAGCAAATACTAACATGGTATAAAAATAAACTAAAATAAATAAGCACGCATGATAATTAACAAGATGTAATAAACTAAGGTCTACACCTCAAGCATCAATCTATAAAGCCAAACAAATAAAACCATGGAATGCAAAATATCTAACATGTAATTTTGATAATAAATAACATCTTCAAAATAAGATTATTGACTACACAAAAGATGTCACTATATTATCACATAAAATATGCTATATCACATGACTTAGGAAGTAAGAAAGTGATCTTGAAGCATGATGCGACTCATAATCTAGACACTAATAATTTGCCAACCACAATAAAATTGCCACAAGCATAAAATATATGTAGCAATAATAATCTAAGCATGGCACAAAGAATTAAACAATGGAATGTTGCATAAAAATCATCTACAAAAATACCTAGACAATAATATTTTATGCAGCAAAGAATCACAATGAATTGTTCTCAAACAAGAAATCACTTCATTTGATTTCTAGCATAAAGGAACTATGCAACAACAAATACAAAATAAATATAAACCCCTACAGTAGACATAGCATGATTTAGAACAATAAGGCAAACATGCAACATGTAAAAAAAATGCAAACCCAATCTAGGATATCAACATGCTAAGCAATAAAATAATCAAGACAAGAAGTATTTCATCATTCGATAGCCTAGAATAATCCTACATAATTACAAGCATGGCGAACATTCATAAAAAATTATACACATGCAAAGAACGGACTACATAACTTATAAAGAAAATAATAACACGATACAACATATAAACTATATTTAATAACTCAACAATAATCTAGATCAAATTTATAAATACAAAACATGGAAGCAATTCATACAAATACACACACAAGCATAAAACACAAGTATACATGGTAGCACAAATTATTGAACCAAAACAACACGTACAATCATTTTTGTACAATTTAAACAAGAATAACATAAATCAAGTAAGGCGTATATCACTTCTAGGATTATAAAAAGAAAATTAGGAGCGACTCATAGGCATATCACGAATATGTGGAGAAACAATTTACTAACACAAAGTTCACCGATCAACTATTACACATGAAATTAATTCACAAGAACTAATATAAAGATATATTACACTACTACATGATCTACGAATTATCTCATGAAACCATACATAACTATATTAATAATAAATTGTCCTAATTAACACGAACGACTAAATAAAAAATCTACGCAACACCTTTATAGACCAAACTAGCAATCCAAATTCACCGATGGGTTTCTATGATCAAAGGAAGCATTTGATATAATGGGAACGCGCTCATCCAAGAAAAGAAAACTATGGAAACTTGGTGATGCCATCGGATGGTCACCTGTTTGGATGGGCGCGGCCAACTTGAGAAATACATCAAACTATGATGTCTATGAGATAGATTGAACATGTTTTAGTGCACGTGCAAGAGGAATTCGATAGAAACTCAGTGAGCACGATGAATCAACATGATGAACTCGATGAACAGTGTACGCATACATATAAAATTATCCGCGTGTGTTCAACGAATCGAGTTCTTTCTTCCCTGAATGGAACTTTGGTATGGAGGAGAGTCTTCTTGGCGCAAAGGAACAGATGAAGATGGCCTGCGTCATCAAGCTTGAACACGGTTGTTCATGGGTCACCATTTCTTTGGACAGAGAGTTCTAGACAGTAAAAGGAAGGAAGAGGCAGAAAAAGTGACGGGAATGGAAGAGGATATTGAGGAGAACATCCTTATATAGTTGGATTTGGAAACTGAAGCAATTAAAGGATGAATGAAGAGAGGTGCCTAGTGCTTGTACGTTTCTGTTCTCTATGGCTGTTAGCATGTAAACGCGGGAGTGGGGTGGAGGTGTAGGAGGAAGAAGAAGGAGAAGCGCTCAAGCACCACCGTGTGAAGGAAATGGGCTCAGGCCCAGGTGTGAAAGAAAATAGAGAGAAATGAAGGAAGAAAAAAAAACAGATTGGGCTATACCCAATGGGGTAGGAAAGAGAAAAAGGATGAAAAGGGCTTCACACATGAAAGAAAAACAATAGATATTGTGATAAGAATTTTGAATAGATTTTAAAGAGGAAAAATAATTAGATTTTCCTAATGGAAAAATCTAAAATAAAATAAAGATCAAACAAATATAAGATAAAATTCCAAAATACAAATGCGCATAATTTAATATGCCAAATATAGAAAAACAAATATTCAACAAAAATAAAACAAAATTTTAATTTAACTTTTCATTAGTTTAAAATTAAATCCTCAAAATTATAAAAAAACAATTTAAGCTTTTATTGACCGAATAAAATAAACGAAATTTTCTGGCTCTAAATTTTGGAAAACTTTTTATTAAACATTCCGAGCATCGGGATGTTACAAATCTACCCCCCTTAAAAGAAATCTCGTCCCCGAGATTTAGGCTGACTAAAGAAAATGGGTTTGGGTTAGCTTCAACTTTGACATAGTTCCTCTCAGCAACTGCTGGAATCACGAGCGATTTTTAACTTGATGATGAACGCCTTTGGGTCTTGATATTGGGAATACTTCTCCCGTCGAAATTCATTCTTGCTTGATTAAGGCATGTAAACAACTTTTCGGTCTTCGCGATGATAATCCGATAGGTTCTCTTAGTGGTTGACCACTCTTCAGTGTTCTTCTTATTTTATAGGTCAAGTTTTGGTGCGGCTGGATTCATTAATCCTTCCTTCGGGTTCTAGTTTATGTAAGCATAGTGAAGGTATTCAAATCTTCATCTTCTTCTCGAATGTAGGTCTTCAAATCTTTGATCTTGACACCAAGCATGGTCTACTACCCCCCTTAAAAGAGGTTTTCCATAGGGTTCACATTGCTAATAGACCTCCAAGCAAAATGTTGTAACTTCTTTCTGTTGAAAGTGTCCTCCAAGGTTTATAGACAAGAGGGAAAAAGCACAAGATGCGTAAAAGAATCCTACACAAAGAGGAGATAGCCCAGAGGACAAACGAAAGATAAACACCAAGATAGCCATGGAAATATAAAATAAAACTCAAAAGCAGATATTTTTGGTAAATATAATTTTAGTACGTCTGCATAGAAAATGCCAGAAAAATATGCAGACGATACTCACACATAAAATAAGGTTTTGCGTCTATAATATACGAGCTCTACCACTACAGGGGTGTTAACCAATCTAATCCTATATGGCAGGTCACAATAAATCTTGGGCATCTTAAAAAATCTTGAAGTCTCGAGGTGTCTTCTCTTGGAAAAAGGTTGATACTCCAACCTTTAGGGTTGAAGTGATGTTGAAATTCTTGGCATGTCTTGTGAAGCTTCTGACTTTCCAAAACAATGGGCAGGGAAAAGGTTTCACAACTACAAAGAAGCTGGTAGAGAAGTAGAGTTTAAACTTTAGTTGAATAACATGAGATAGGAAGAGCAATGGTGAAGAAGAAGACTACGAGAATGTTTCTTCTCAAAATAGTTTCTTATCAAATTAGTCCTATGGATTTCCATTGCTAACTTAGGTCACGCGACTAGGTCGACATCGGCTCTGATACCACTTCTAAATATTTATAATGGTTAACATCAAGCATAATCAAACATCAACCAATACAACTATTGGAAATCATTACCATAAAAAATACAATCCAATAACAATTCAACTTTCTATAGTATTACATCCACAAACTTGAAATAATATACACAAATACAAATGCGCATAATTTAATATGCCAAATATAGAAAAACAAATATTCAACAAAAATAAAACAAAATTTTAATTTAACTTTGCATTAGTTTAAAATTAAATCCTCAAAATTATAAAAAACAATTTAAGCTTTTATTGACAGAATAAAATAAACGAATTTTTCTGGCTCTAAATTTTGGTAAACTTTTTATTAAACATTCTGAGCATCTGGATGTTACACGAGGCGTCTCCACTCCTCCTGAGTGGGCGCGCGGGACCTCGGCACTTACGAGGAATAGAACTGGGGCGAAGATGCCGCTATCGCCCTGTATCTCAGACCATGGGGTGGCTGTCACAACACTCTTTTAGGTATGTGCTAGGATTAGGAGTAACTTTGCATCATGCAAAAATTTCAAAAGAAATCCAAATGGGGAAAGTAGAAATACCTAATTGAATTTAATTCAAATCAACAGACAAAATTTGCTTCCAAAAATTTCTCTGTTATTTTTCAAAAGTCTTATAAATATGCATGATCACATATAAAGTGAAGTGGGTCCCACTACATGCACCAAGATTTTTCAAAAATTCCAAACAGGGCTTGGAAATTAAATAAAAACCCTATTTGATTTGAAATTCAAATAATTTGAATTTCAAAAAACACGAAAACTTGGGAGTGGCTTTTATTAGGTCAGATAACGCCATATTAAAGTTTTGGGATTTTACAAAATATCTTTGGTATTTATTTTAGTAAAGTTAAATAAATTACAGAAAGTTTAAAAAGAGATATAAAAGAAAGGGGGCAAACAGGCCCAACTCATCCACCCCCAGCCCACCTAGCCTGGCCCAGCCCGCCATCCCCGTTGTCTTGTTCCCCAAGCTGCTCGGTGGCGAGCCGAGAGCGCAAGGAAGGCCACCGCGACGACGAGGAGCTTCGAGGCCTCCCCCTGCCCTCCTCTCGCGCCACAGTGATGAGCACATGCACCCGCAACCTTCCCCTTTCCACTGGCTCACCCTCCACCTCTCCTCCGCTCGATTTCGTCACGTCCCGAGATCTCGCCGCAGCGCGCCGCCGTGACCACCGCGACCACACGACTCCTCCCGCCGGGCCAGCATGTCCAGGAGGACCGCCGGCGTCTTCTTCATCGTCTCCGGCAAGGAATCGACCCGTGGACGCTCATAGCCGACGCCTTCTTCTTTGAGTCGCCGCCGACGCCTTCTTCTTTGAGTCGTCTCCAGCAAGGAATCGACCCGTGGACGCCCGTAGCCGACGCCTCTCGTGGACGATTACGCCACCGTCCGGCCATCTCCGAACTCTCCGTCCCCTCTTCTAGAACCTGGGTGAGGTCCTCGACATTTCGCGCCTCCCCGCGCTCCTCCCCGGGGCCCCAATCGACGTCGCCGTCTTGGCCGAGCTCTGGCCGTCGCAGAGCTTGAAGCGGGCGAGGCCCTGGGCCTTCGCAGTGTGTCCCGCGTGCACCACTCGACGCGCAAGGGCGCAAGGCACCTTCCCGTGCCATCCTCCGCCCCTCTCGCGCATTCCGGCAGAGCGCCGCCTCGTCTAGTGATACCGGCGGCCGCCCTGGCCATTAGGGGCTTGATTAGCCCCTAATCCACCCCTAACCAGTCACTGTTAATTAAATAAACGGGATTTTAACCCAGAGACAATGACAGCCCTGAACCACATGTTGGTCACCCCCTGCGTCAGCATGACACTAGCATGACGCAATAAGTAATATTTTCAATATAAAAGAAATCCAGAAATTACAAAAAATCAATTAAACTTTGGAAATTCATAATTAACTCATACTAACTCCAAATTGGGCATATAATATATGTAAAATTATCAAAAAATGCATGGATTTTGAATATGGACTTTGTTTCTTGTTTGACCAAATTAAATTGGGTGAACAGAAGCAAATGTGCATATGGAGCTCTTTTAAATTCAAATTTGGAGTGAATTTGCAAATGCCTTTGCAACACACTTCTTTTAAATGTAATTGTCAACTCATTGCAACCATGAACATCACCTTGCAACATTGATCACGTGAATGTGCAGTGTACTTTATGTTGATACCTTGTTTGCAATGTTTGACGAACAGAAGTGGAGCCGGAGTCGGAGATCGACCCCTTCGTTGAAGACACCGTGTGTGAACCTCGTCCGCAAGGCAAGCAAACCCCATTGATCATATCTATAAAATCCCACTTCCCTCTCAGTCTCGCTTATGCATTGATTAGGATGATCACCTTGTTATTGATTCTACCGCATAGTTGAACCCATATCCGATGCATTACCTATCATCTTGTCAGAGTAGTAAGCAAACCACAATCCTAGCTGACATAGGAGTTGATTGATATCATGTGGCCCATGCAACATTTAAAACTTATTGCATGCCTAGAGTTTACAATGAGGTTACTTTTATCTGTGAGTCCGGATGGTAGTGATAATGGTGTTGATGAAGGTGAAACTGTGTTGGTGAATCCACCCTATTTCAAGGTGAATGATTAGAGGCTGTGTAGGAGTACACAGTGGGTTGTCTCATTGAACACCGCCTTAAGCCCGAGTTCTTGTATGGTAATCCAATACAAAGAGTACAACCACACATTGGGCTTACTGACCCCTCTCGGCCTAGTACCTCAATCCGTGTTGACGTCCAGGAGACACAATAGGTTCGGGCTTTCCATTTGGCATGTGCATAGAAAAAAGGATGAATGAAAGTGCATCATATAGATATGTGGGTGGACCTATGAGGCTGGAAAACCATCTTCTAAAGGTGGTGTCTCGGTCACCTACATTTTCTGAGTCCGTTTCGTTGAACCGACCGGACTCTCGAGCGGTAGCAACTCAGATAGTCGACTCCTGGAATAGACTGGTTGTGAGCGAAGTGTCGTGGTGAACATCCTCGCTGTCACCCCTTGAATGGTGGCGAGAAAAAGGCTGTAACTGATGGTCATGTGTGTGTAGCTTACACCCTTGCAAGGTTAACAAAACTACTCGAATAGCCGCATCTGCGGTTATGGACTACTTGGAACCTGTACCTGATTATTAGACAACTTGAATGGATACTCTAAAACTCGCAAGATAAGTGTGAGTGCTATGGCGTGCTTCCTCGTGGGGAAGTCGAGGAAGTATCCATAGTGGTGTATTGGTTGGAGACTTGGTAGTGGACTCATGTACGCTTCTTACCTCAAGTCTGGTACTCGTAGTACATGACTAGCCAAGTCAAAGATGGCACTTCTGCATTTTGAAACCCACCTCCCTTTATCTTGAAACTTGAGCATGAGTAGTATAGTTCTGATGTATGTATTGTTGAGTACGACTTTGTACTCACGTTTCCTTATTCTATGTTTTAGATGAGAACCCAGACCCCAATGGCGACACCTTCCTGAAGCTCGACGTTGATCATTGTAGTATAGTTCCAGACAGCAGTCTAGTCCCTCGTGGAAGGGCTTGTATGTTGAACAAGGCTTGTCTAAGACATTTGTTAATCTTTTCTGTACTTAGACCTAATTTTCTTTCATTGTATGATGTAATGTTGATCACAGACATGTCATCTCTTTGTGCTCTATTTGTAAGTCAATAAAGATACTTTGTAGAGTCATGTGATGAATATCTGTTGTTTACCCTAGACATGTATGTTGCGTGTATGATTATAACGTGCATGTCTTAGTGTGGGGATCGATAGCTTAGTTGTGATCTTGTCGGCGGTCTTTTATACACCAAGTGGCCCTTAGATGTGCGCAGCTTGGGGCATCGCGATGCGATTGCTCGTGACTCTGTCACGTGGCACAGTTTGTTGTATGATCGAGCCCGCCCGAGACCCTGACTAAGAGATCGGGATGGAGTCTGTTTATGTAAGTGTTATGATTCAATCGATAATATGGTTGAGGAGACTTGTCTATGAGTATGGGATTTCACCACCCATAAGCATTTAGACTTGTGAGCGGACGATGAGGATCCATCTCAGTTGATCATCCGGCCTAGATGGTATGTCCCTCACGTTCGATGCTTTTCGAGAGTGTTCTCTACTTGGCCTTGTCTGCTTAGACAAGTGGGTACGGCTCTCGGCTCTCCATATGATTGTATTGTGACTGGAATTACATATGCAAACCCCGGGTCCCGAAAGACTTGGTATCAGAGCAGGACTATCTGTAGGATTATCAAACCCTTGGTCGAAGTCGAGTCTAGCATTCTAGAGTTATATAGTTCCTTGGGTATAAAGGGAACAACGTAAGGCTTCTTTTTCTCCTTCCCTCATCGATGTGAGTTCTGAGTCACCCTCATCTTTTCTATGGGAAGATAGGACTAGGCTCATCTATTTCCTACTAGAACATCTCATTGATTGCTTCTTTGTAGCCGTAGTCCTGTCGTGGTCGTCCAGAGTAATCCGGTTATTGAGTTCCTTGAGGATGTTCTGTCCAACCTCCTCAAGGTTGTTTCATTTTCCATCCCGGTGTAGCCGTTATGCTGCTCGATTTATCCCGTGTTTCTATGAATCATTGCCTTTGCATTATAGTCTTCTCCGCCTTAAATCATGTCCTCTTATCTTTGTTTCCATCGTACAACATGTTCTAATTGTCGATTTCTATCACACAAGACGCTAGGTGGAACTCGTAGTGTTGTTCGTCGGAATCGAGACCGTGATCGGAATCAGAGTAATGATGAACCTCCACCACCGCCTTCTGCGGCGGAATTCACCATGGAAGCTGAGCTGAATCGACGTGCTCAAACACGCCTTCTGGAGCTCATCGAGAAGAATACCGCTCATCAGCGCAATGTGGTTGTCAACATTCAGGACTTCATCCTCCTCAAACCACCGGTATTCCGATGTTCTTCTAAGCCCTTGAAGCCGATGATTGGCTCCGTTCCAATGAGCGTATGATTGACACGGCACATGTTGCTCCCAATGATCGAGTTATATTCGCGGCATACTTTTTGGAAGATGCTGCTCCTGAATGGTAGGAGAACTATGTTGCAATGCAGCCTGTTGGTCACATAGTGACATGGCAGGAGTTCCGTCATCTCTTTCGAGGGTACCACCTTCTAGATGAGTTAATGGAGCGCACGAAGGAAGAGTTCTGCAATCTGACTCAAGGAGAGATGTCCATTCATGAGTATGTGACGGAGTTTAACCGTCTTTCTCGTTATGCCAAAGATGAGATCACCACCAATGCCAGAAAGTAGGCAAGGTTCCGTAAGGGACTTAGCCCCATCCTTCGCCATGGTCTCAACCTCCTTGAATTTTCCACTTTTGAGGATTTAGTTAACAGATCCTTCAGAGCTGAGCATGGCAATGAAGTGTTCGAAGAGTCTCACAAGCATGCCCGTGAGCTTGCTCCTTCTTCAAGTTCAGCCCCTCAAAAATGCAGAATATGGATTCCAACTAGTGCCATACCTCAAAACCTTCTTCAGAGGCCACCATCCAATATATTCCATCCACCTCAACACATTTCCTCCTAGGAATGATGGTGTACAATCAAGTACTCCTGCTCCCAGAAATTAAATCTAGAAATGTTTCAAGTGTGGTCTGACAGGCCATTACTTTCTTCAATGCCCTCAGGTCTTGATGACACCACGTCATTCTCGACCAAGCCTCCAAAGAAGTCAACCACCAAAACCTTACGAGCAAAGCAATCTCAGTTGAGGAAACCGCTTCTACTTCTGACGTCATCCTTGTTACACTTCCAGTCAATCATGTTCGCAACTCCGTTCTTTTCGATCCAGGAGATTCTCATTCATTCATGTCGGAGAGTTATGCACTTTGACATGAGTTTTCCTTTGAAGAAATGTTTTCTCCAATGATCATTCAAACTCCTGGTTCCAAATGGCAAACTAATAGAGTAAGCCATATCAATCAAATTGCAATTGAGGGTTTAGTATTCCTTGCTTCAATTATAGCCCTCAAGTCTTCAATCATTGATGTCATCCTAGGAATGGATTGGTTATAAAGACAGAATGTTGTTCTTGATTGTAAAGCCAAATAAGTCAAACTCACCCATCCTTCAGGCCAGACAATTGACTACACCTCACCCAGCTCTAGAATCCAGATGCATACCTCGAATGTGCTTCCCCTTCCCGACCTTGAATATATTCCGGTGGTTCGTGACTTCCCGGATGTCTTTCCTGAAGAGCTGTCGGGCATGACACCCGACAGATGTATAGAGTTCATAGTAGATCTTATACCAGGCACAACCCAAATTTCCAGACGTCCATAGAGAATGGCCCCACATGAGTTAGCTGAGCTAAAAACCCAACTCAAAGTGTTGTTGGATAAAGGCTTCATTCTCCCTAGCTCATCGCCATGGGGATGCCCCGTTCTGTTCGTAACGAAGAAAGATGGAATGGAAAGGATGTGCGTATACTATCGCCCGCTAAATCTAGGAAAGATAAAGAACAAGTACCCACTTGCAAGAATCAATGATCTTTATGATCAACATGCTGCATCCTCTATTTTCTCAAAGATGGATTTGAGATTAGGCTATCATCAAATAAAAATCCAAAACAAGGACGTTCCCAAGATGGCTTTCACTACTCGATATGGTGTTTACGAGTTCACCGTCATGTCCTTCGGTTTAACCAATGCCCCCGCCACATTCTCGCGCTTGAGGAATTCGATCTTCATGGAGTACTTAGATAAATTCGTTGTAGTTTATCTTGATGACATTCTCATCTACTGGAAGAACGAAGAAGAGCACGCATAACATCTTAGGTTGGTATTGATGAAACTTCGAGAGTATATCCTATATGCCAAATTCTCAAAGTGCGAATTTTGGCTACCAGAACTGACCTACTTAGGCCACGTGTTTTCTACAAAAGGCATTGCTGTCAATGCCGAGAGAGTTCAGTCCGTCCTTGACTGGAATCCACCTGAATTAGTTAAGCAAGTTAGGAGTTTTCTTGGCCTAGCAAGCTATTGTCGCCGCTTCGTTGAGAACTTCTCCATAGTTTCAAAGCCTCTAACTGAACTCCTCAAGAAAGATAGGAAATTCCAATGAACCCCCATGTGCGAGGAAAGATTTCAAGAGCTAAAAAGAACATTGACTTATGCACCTTTACTTGCACCTGCAGACACAAAAATGGATTTTGATATCTATTGTGATGCTTCACGGCAAGGGTTAGGATGCCTACTTATGCATGATGCCAGTTGCGGCCACATGAAGAAAACAATCCTACCCATGATCCTAAACTCGCTGCCATAGTTCATGCCCTGAAGACTTGGCGACATTACCTCCTCGGTAATCACTGCCAGATTTATTCTGAATACAAAGCCTCAGATACATATTCACCCAGCCAGATCTTAATCTCAGCCAAAGACGCTGGATAGAGTTGATAAAATATTACGACGTAGGAATCTCATACACCCCAGGCAAGGCCAATGTCATGGCTGATGCACTAAGTCGTAAGTCGTACTGTAACAACCTCATGTTAGAACAGTATAAACCACTTCTTCATGAGGAATTTCAAAAGCTCAATCTTGAGATTGTTCCTCATGGTTTTCTTTCTACCCTGGTGGCGAAACCAAATCTTGAGGATCAAATAATAGTTTCCCAAAGACGTGCACGAGGTGTTCGCCGGATCGAGGAGAACAATACTAGCGGAGTTGCTAAATGTTTCTCCATAGATAGCAAAGGAATTGTATTCTTTGAAAATCGTTTGGTAGTACCTAAGAATAGCAATATAAGGCAACTCATCCTCAAAGAAGCTCATGACACACCTCTCTCAATTCATCCCGGTGGCACGAAAATGTACCGAGATCTACGCTAGAGATTTTGGTGGCCTAGGATGAAAAGAGACATTGCTCAATTTGTTTCCGAATGTGATGTTTGTCGTCGCATTAAGGCAGAAAATCAAAGACATGCTGGTACTCTTCAACCATTTCCTATTCCCGAGTGGAAATGGGACAAATTCGGTATGGACTTCATCACCGGCTTTCCAAAAACCCAGAAAGGAAATGATGCCATCTTCGTTGTCATTGACCGACTTTCAAAAGTTGCTCACTTCCTCCCAGTTCGCGAGTCTATAACTGCTAGCCAGTTAGCGGACTTGTATGTCTCTAGAATTGTGTCTCCCATGGTATTCCTTAGGAAATCAAATCTGATCGTGGTAGCCTTTTCACCTCTAGATTCTGGGGAAGCTTTCAGAATGCTATGGGAACTCATCTCTCATTTAGCACAGCTTTCCATCCTCAGTCTAGCGGTAAAGTTGAAAGGGATAACAAAATTATCGAAGACATGCTCAGAGATTGTGTTATCTATTTCAGAAAGAATTGAGAGAAATCTCTTCCATTCGCCGAATTTTATTATAACAACAGTTTTCAATCTAGTTTGAACATGGCTCCTTTTGAACTCCTATATGGCCGACGATGTCGAACACCCTTAACTGGTCAGAAACCGGTGAAAGACAATTCTTTGGACCGGATATGATGAAGGAAGCAGAAGAGCACGTTTGCATTGTTCGTAATCGATTGAAAGCCGCCCAATCTCATCAGAAAAGCTACTATGATCATCATCATAGGGAAGAGAGCTACAATCTGGATGAGAAGGCTTACCTTTGGGTTACTCCTCTGAAGGGAACCCAACGATTCGGTATCGAAGGCAAGTTGGCCCCATGTTACATCGGACCTTTCTGCATTCTCGCTCAACGTGGAGAAGTTTCCTACCAACTTGAACTACCCCCGCACCTTTCCCGAGTACATGATGTATTCCATGTGTCAAAACTCACGCGTTGCTTCAAGGACCCCATCCGTGAAGTCAAGAATGAAACGCTTGATCTCTAAGATGACCTTTCTTCAGAGTACCCTGTTCGTATTCTTGATTCACAAGAGTGTGTCACTCGTCGTCAGAAGATCAAGTTCCTAAAATTTGAATGGTCACATCACTCCGAGAAAGAAGCAACGTGGGAAATAGAAGACCGCCTCCGTGCAAGGTACCCCACCATCCTCCCGACGACTTCTGAATCTCGGGACGAGATTCTTTTGAGTGGGGGCGAGTTGTAACAACGCTCTTTTAGGTATGTGCTAGGATTAGGAGTAACTTTGCATCATGCAAAAATTTCAAAAGAAATCCAAATGGGGAAAGCAGAAAAGCCCTAATTAAATTTAATTCAAATGGACAGACAAAAATTGCTTCCAAAAATTCCTCTGTTATTTTTGAAAAGTCTTATAAACATGCATGATCACATATAAAGTGAATTGGGTCCCACTGCATGCACCAAGATTTTTCAAAAATTCCAAACAGGGCTTGGAAATTACATAAAAACTCTATTTGAATTGAAATTCAAATAATTTGAATTTAAAAAATCACCAAAACTTGGGAGTGGCTTTTATTATGTCACATAAGGCCATATTAAAGTTTTGGGATTTTACAAAATAGATTTTGTATTTATTTTACTAAAGTTAAACAAATTACAGAAACTTTAAAAAGAGAAATAAAAGAAAGGGGGCAAACAGGCCCAACTCAACCCCCCAGCCCACCTAGCCTGGCCCAGCCCGCCATCCCCGTTGTCGTCTTGACCAAGCTGCTCGGTGGCGAGCCGAGAGCGTGTGGGGACGCCACCGCGACGACGAGGCCCTTCTAGGCCTCCCCCTGCCCTCCTCTTGCGCCACGAGACGACCACATGTACTCGCAACCTTCCCCTTTCCTCTGGCTCACCCTCCACCTCTCCTCCGCTCGACTTCATCACGGCCGAGAGCTCGCCGAAGCGCGCCGCCGTGACCACCGCGGTCATAGGCCTCCTCCCACAGGGACAACATGTCATGGAGGACCGCCCGGGTCTTCTTCATCGTCTCCTGCAAGGAATCAACCCGTGGACGCCCTTAGCCAACGCCTTCTTCGTCGAGTCACCGCAGATCGCCGTGGAGTTCGTGGAAAATTGCGCCACCGTCCGGCCATCTCCGACCTTGTCGTCCCCTCTGCTAGAACCGGGGTGAGATCCTCAACATTTCGCCCCTCCCAGCTCTCCTCCCCGTGGCACCAATCGACGTCGCCGTCTTGGCCGAGCTCCGTCCGCCTCGGAGCTTTAAGCCAGGAAGACCCTGGGCCTTCCTAGTGTGCCCTTCGTGCACCACTCGACGCGCAAGGGCGCGAGGCACCTGCCCGTGACCTCCTCTGCCCCTCTCGCGCATTCTGGCAGATCGCTGCCGCGTCCAGTGACGCCGGCGGCTAGCCGACGGCCGCCCTGGCCATTATGGGCTTGATTAGCCCCAAATCCACCCCTTACCAGTGACTTACAGTAGGGCCCTGGCCCCCCTAATGAACCCGTTGTTAATTAACTAAACGTGATTTTAAACCAGAGACAATGAAAGACTTGGCCCACATGTCAGCCCCCCTGTGTCAGCATGACACTAGCATGACGCAATAAGTCATATTTTCAATTTAAAAGAAATCCATAAAAGAAATGTGCATATGGAGCTCTTTTAAATTCAATTTTGGAGTGAATTTGCAAATGCGTTTGCAACACACTTCTTTTAAATGGAATTGTAAACATATTGCAACCATGAACATCACCTTGCAACATTGATCATGTGAATGTGCATTGTACTTTATGTTGATACCTTGTTTGCAATGTTTGACGAACAGAAGTGGAGCCGGAGTCGGAGATCACCCCCTTCGTAGAAGACACCGTGTGTGATCCTCGTCAGCAAGGAAAGCAAACCCCATTGATCATTTCTATAAAATCCCACTTCCCTCTCAGTCTCGCATATGCATTGATTAGGATGATCACCTTGTTATCGATTCTACCGCATAGTTGAACCCATATCCGACGCATGACCAATCATTTTGTCATAGTAGTAAGAAAACCACAATCCTATCTCACATAGGAGTTGATTAATATCATGTGGCCCCTGCAATTGTTAAAGATTATTGCATGCCTAGATTTTACAATGAGGTTACTTTTATCTGTGAGTCGGGATGGTAGTGATCATGGTGTTGATGAAGGTGAAACTGTGTTGGTGAATCCACCCTATTACAAGGTGAACGATGAGAGGATGTGTAGGTGTAAACAGTGGGTTGTCTCGTTGAACACCGCCTTAAGCTTGAATTCGTGTATGGTAATCCTAGACAAAGAGTACAACCACACATTGGTCTAACTGACCCTTCTCGGCCTAGTACCTCAATCCGTGTTGACTTCCAGGAGTCACAATAAATTTGGGCTTTCCATTTGGCATGTGCATAGAAAAAGTATGAATGAAAATGCATCATATAGATATGTGGGTGGACGTGTTAGGCAGGAAATCATCTGCTAAAGGTGGCGTCTCGGTCCCCTACATTGTCTAAGTCCATTTCGTTGAACCGGCCGGACTCTCGAGCGGTACCAACTCAGATAGTCGACTCCTCCAATAGCCTTGTCCGCGGTTATGGACTACTTGGAACCTGTACCTAATTCTTAGACAACTTGAATGGATACTCTAAAACTGGCAAGATAAGTGTGGGTGGTATGGCGTGTTTCCTCATGGGGAAGTCGAGGAAGTATCCATAGTGGTCTATTGGTTGGAGACTTGGTAGTGGACTCGTGTACGCTTATTACCTCAAGTCTGGTACTCGTAGTATAGGACTAGCCAATTCAAAGCTGGGACTTCTTCATTTTGAAACCCCGCCTCCCTTTACCTTGAAACTTGAGCATGAGTAGTATAGTTCTGAAGTAAGTCTTGCTGATTACGACTTTGTACTCACGTTTGCTTATTCTATGTTTTAGATGAGAACCCAGACCCCGATGGCGACACCTTCCTGAAGCTCGACGTTGATGATTGTAGTATAGTTCCAGATAGCAGTCTGGTCCCTCGTGGAAGGGCTTGTATGTTGAACAAGGCTTCTCTAAGCCATTTGTTAATCTTGTCTGTACTCAGACCTAATTTGCTTCCGTTGTATGATGTAATGTTGATCAAAGACATGTGATCTCTTTGTGCACTATGTGTAAGGCAATAAAGATACTTTGTAGAGTCATCTGATGAATACCTGCTGTTTGCACTAGACATGTATGTTGCGTGTATGATTATAATGTGCATGTCTTAGTGTGGGGTTCGATAGCTTAGTTGAGTTCTTGTCGGCGGTCTTTTATACACCAAGTGGCCCTTAGATGTGCGCAGCTTGGGGCATCGCGATGTGATTGCTCGTGACTCTGTCACGTGGCGCACTTTGTTGTATGATCGAGGCCGCACGAGACCCTGATTAAGAGATCGGGCTGGAGTCTGTTTATGTAAGTGTTATGATTCAATCGATAATACGGTTGACGGGACTTGTCTATGAGTATGGAATTTCACCACCCATAAGCATTTAGACTTGTGAGCGGACGATGAGGACCCATCTCAGTTGATGATCCGGCCTGGATGGGATGCCCCTCACGTTTGATGCTTTCCTAGAGTGTTCTGTGCTTGGCCTTGTCTGCTTAGAAAAGTGGGTACGGCTCTCGGCTCTCCATATGATTGTATTGTGACTAGACTGCTTAAGGGAGAGGGCGGTGCTACTTCTTCCGGTTTCCTGCTGCGCGGAACTCCTTTCCGGCAATGCCTTGTTCGTACCAAGAGGTATCCTTCCTTAGCAAGCTGTTGCAGGCTTCCGGGATGGGGGGGAAAACTCCTGCTCCCTGACAGTAGCACTCGGGCCTGGCTGTGGCATAGATCCTTGGTACGAGAGCCACGCCATGTCTGATGGTCTGAGAAGCTAAAACATCCGGCATATAGTCTTGGCAGTGTAAAGGCGTGGCGTTGCGGGCCCTCCCGGCGGTGGGAACCGACACGTCTCACAAGGAGCCTGCGGGGCCGGCACATGATGGCGGCCGCGGAGGCCGAGAGTCGCCACGATCCAATTCCCGAGGTGGAGTAATTGGGGGTAGTTACCGCATCGCGCTTAGGGAAATGGGTACTTATTCCCATCCGCCTGCAGATGAATCGGGCACCTCACAATAGCTTCTTCTTCCAATCAACGACAGTTGCGCAGGCCATGGCCCCCGAACGTCGTTCTTCCGAGGAAGCGGAAGATGACAGCCCAGAGCCTTCCACGGAGGAGGATTTTGCGACCGTCGTGGCCATGGACGGGGGAGCCGAGGCAGACGGGCGGCGCCGAAGAATTGGGCTTCGATAGGAGTCCTTGTTCGTGCCATGTGGGGGCGAAGGACTCATGGTAAAATGTGTCGTGGCTGTGGCATTGGAGGACGCGGGGCGATGCCACCGGTCTGGATCCACAATTGCCATGGCGAGCGCACTGGCTTCGAGTTTTGCGTCGAGTTGGTGTCGGCTTCTTGCAGGTGGCTCCCTCTTCCAAAGGTGTTCCGCGACGCGGTGCGGGATGCAGAGCCCCTGCACTTCCTCTTGCAGGTGGACAGATGTCCACACGGTGCAGTGAAGGTGGAGACCCACCGGGCGACCACTGGAGATCTTCTCTTGTCGCACGGGTGGAAAGTTTTCGACCGCTGCCGCAAGCTGGAGTTTGGAGACTTAATCTTGTTCCTCTGTGACAGCGAGGACCTCTTGACACTGAAGTCCTTCGACATGCACGGTAGGAGGAAGGAATGCTGCCCGGAAATCTCTAGCAGCGGCGTCACCTCGTCCGAGAACGATGGTGACGACGCCTCCTTCTAGCACCACAAGGGGGGAAACACTCTAGCAGCGACGGCGGCGAGAGGATCCCGAAGGATATTGATATCTACGCACGCTTCTATTCTTGTAGACTATGTTGGGCCTCCAAGCGCAGAGGTTTGTAGGACAGCAGCAATTTCCCTCAAGTGGATGACCTAAGGTTTATCGAACTCAGGGAAGTAGAGGTTGAAGATGGTCTCTCTCAAGAAACCCTGCAATTAAGATACAAGAAGTCTCTTGTGTCCCCAACACACCTAATACAACTAGGAGTTGTATAGGTGCACTAGTTCAGCGAAGATATGGTAAAATATGGGTGATAGGTTTAGCAAAGCAAGGTAATATAAATCTGTAATAAAAAGTGCAGCAAGCAAACAAGTAGTAAACGTGAGCGGAAACGGTATTGCAACGGTGGAAACAAGGCCTAGGCTTCATATTTTCACTAGTGGCAACTCCCAACAACATTAACATAGTCTAATCACATGATATTTCCATAAAACATGCAATGGAGACGTACTCGGAGGTCATTCCTTTGTGGTCAAGAGAGGACGAGAATTGTGTAGGGTGACAAAAGCACACCTCAGAGTTTGTAGTTCTCATCTATGGATTTCCCAATGTCACCGCGTCCATCCAAAGAGAGTACCACAATCACCACAATATATCCATAGGATAGTCAAAGACAAGCACCAAGAGACTCTCAATCTTCAATCCACACACAAAAGAGGAAATCACTCATGAAAATATTCTTCTAACCCATGTCAAATAGACAGCTGTCAGCATGGTCTCCGAGATTATACTAGATAAGATCAAGTGAGTACATCAATCCAATACATAGAAGAAGGGGAAACATCATGGGATCATCCTAGATTAACAAAGCCTATGATCACAATCAAGATCACATCATGGGAGAGAGAGAAGACCACATAGCTACTGGTAGAAACCTCAGCCCCGAGGAGGAACTAGTCACGCATCATGGAAGGAGGAAGCAACGTCGATGGAGATGAATTCGGGGGCACTTCCCTGTCCCGGCAGGGTGCCGACTTAGGAATTATGGTCCCCCGAAGCTTGTCGGCGATGGCGGCGTAGATCGGTATTGCTTCTGGAGAAAAGGGGTCCGGAATCAGGGTTTTCGTGACGCGAGTAAAAATAATGGCCAAGGGGGCAGCCAGGGGGGCCACCAGGAGTCTAGGTGGCCTCCCGGCGCTGCCACCCCCTTGGCCGCGCCCACTGGCCGCCTAGGCACCAGGTGGGGCCCCTCTGGCCCCCCTTCGGGCGTAAGGAAGCTTCTGGAACGCTGTTTTTTTATATATTTTTCCCGGAATTTTCTGAGAACTTTTAATAATTGGAAAACCTGAAATACAAGAACAGCAGAAAACAGAAACTGGCACTGGGGTGCACTGAGTAAATAGTTTAGTCCAAATATGATCAAAAGTGTATGGAAGTGCATCAATATCATAGCAATATCACACAAAAGAAGCATGGGGCAAGCAGAAATGATAGATACGTTTTGGACGTATCAACATCCCCAAGCTTAATTCCTGCTCGTCCTCGAGTCGGTAAATGATAAAAGCATAATTTCTGTGGTGACATGCTACCAATCATATAAGAACTTTTAAGTAAAGCAATCAACGCATGTAATTAAATTCAAGTCATAACAAGCAAGAGTCCATATTTAGCATTGAAATAAGCAACATAAGAACATAAAGGTGCAAGAGCTCTCGCTGTCCGTGACTCGAATGTGTCCAAATGGTGTTTTCGTGCAAGAAAGGGGATAGGGATATACGATAGAAAAAATATTTTTGTGTTGAGAACTCAGTCTACTAAAGTTTCCCACTTGGTCTTCTTTGGAATCTTATCTTGAATCATCCCCAGACCACTAGCCAGGTACAAGTTAAAATGATCCACTCCTTTTCGATATTTTTATCACTCGTGCAATGGATGAGCGTAAGCAAGAAAGTTGACACTTAGGATGGCAAAGAGAGAATATGGTGGAGGAGGAAGACAAAAAGAGTGTGAAAGGATCACATCAATGAGGACAATCATAGGCGAGAGAAAGCTAAATGATAGATATGATGTGAGGAGTAGGGATTGCCATGCAACGGATGCACATATGAGCTAAGGTAAGCTCTCCAATGGAACTAGTGGGGTGCATCCAACTTGCTTGCTCAAGAACACCTAGAGCTCATTTGAGGAGGCTCATCATTGGAATATACAAGCCAAGTTTTATAGTCACTACTGGAAAAATAGCTATAGATAATATGGACACTAATGGCGCACCACATGTGCAGTGCGCCATTACTAAATAGCGCACTTACCAGAAGATGCGCCACCGCCCACTCACTCCTGGACAAGCCCCCCTCCCATGACTTAGTAATGGCGCACTACTTGGAAGTGCGCCATAAGGCACGAGGGATGCTAATGGCGCACTCCTGTGAAGTGCGTTGTTGCTAATTCAGGGGAGGGGTGGGCCCAGGCCTGATGACGTAGCAATGGCGCACTTCCAAGAAGTGCGCCATTACTAAGTATATAACTCTAATGGAGCACTTCTTGGATGTGCGCCATTGCTATCCTAGTCCCCCCTCTGGCCAGCTGGGACCACCTGTCCCAGAGTTAGTAATGGCGCATATTTGCTGAGGTGCGCCATTGCTAACTCTGGGAGAAGCTAGATATTTTTGTAGCACACCACACTCACTTTCCCCACCTCCAACAAGCTTCTCTCGGTTCTTTCCTTCCCCTCACCTTATTTGCACCATATATCTACCCAAAATAAGTAGTTGTATCTCCTTTTTTCATTGCGAAGTAAGGTATCTCTCTTTATTGTTGTGTAGATCTAGTTTGTTCTCTCTCGAACACACTTTTTGTCGGTGTATATGTGTGGTGTGATGTGATGATCATGGGGTATATATGTATGTGTGTTGTGATAATGGATGTTTGATGATCATGGGATATGTATGTACATGTGTGTTTGCAGGTACCTCACATATGGGATAGTTGCCAATATTTTGCCGGAATGTTGATTCATTTCCGTTTCGGCGAAAATTTGGCACACTTTGCATTCTTTTTTGTCCTAATTATTAGGCAAGGTCATGCCAATTTTATTTTGGTTCTAAAATATCGTTTTGCTCTATGCCCCGCAGGCGACCATGGTTCGCAAGATGACCGGAGGCATCGTGGATAGGTTTTTGAGCTCCGCGAAGGCCGAGATGATTCAAAAGAACGAGACGGAGAAAAGATGTCTGTGTCGAAGATGCAAGATGAAGTGCCTTTTGGACCCGTATTCAAAAACCATAAAGGGGCACCTGCTCACGCGTGGTTTCATGGATGGCTATCGGTGGCAAGGTGATGAAGAAGATTATGAATTCGTCCAGGGTGGCCTGGCAATAGTAAGCAAAAATAACGCCGAGGTCGGGCGAGAAGACGAAGAATCTCCCGAACATGATCACGATGCAGGACACAATCATCATGTAGAAGATGTCAGACATGATCATGTGGAAGATCCAGACGAAGGGCATGATCATCATGAAGATGAAGATGCCGGAGAAGATGGCGATGATGGACCATCGTCGATGGACTCGGTGCAGGACTCTCATCTTCAAGAGTTACTTCTGAACCAGGCGAGTAATAACGCAAGAGCTGCCGCCCGAGAAAAAGCCAAGCTGAATCAGCTTGAGATGGACGCAGTTACTCCATTTTATGAAGGATGCAATCCCAAGGATACCCGCCTGAAAGTAGCGCTCATGGCTCTGGAGATGAAAGTAAAACATAAAATGACCGACACATGCTTCGACGAAAACAAGTCATTCTGGCAAGACCGTCTTCCCAAGGGGAACACGTGCCCGACCAGTTTCAATGAGGCGCAGAAAATCGTGTGTCCTATAAATTTACCGCATGTTAGATACCATGTCTGTGTTAATGATTGCATCATTTATCGGCATGAGTACGCGGAGTCTACCGTATGTCCGAAGTGCGGCGCCAGTCGATACAAGAAGAAGAAGAAGAAGAAAGCTCCTCAAAAAACAGTGTGGTACTTTCCGATCATTCCTCGTCTGCAGCGTTATTTCGCGGACCCTAAGTAAGCTAAGCTCATGCGCTGGCATGCGGAAAGGAAGCAACAAAAGGAAGAAGCTGAGAAAAATGATCCAGAAAAAGATAGGATGTTGAGTCACCCTTCTGATGGGACCCAGTGGGAGGCATTGAACTTCGAGGAGGACTTTGGGAAGGATCCAAGGAACGTAGTGTTGTTCGCGAGCACCGATGGAGTTAATCCTTTCAGCAACCAGAGCTGCACACATAACACCTGGCCAGTGTTTGTGGGCATGTACAACATCCCCCCCTGGGAGTGCATGAAGAGGAAGTACATGCACATGAGTGTGCTAATTGAAGGGCCGAAACAACTAGGAAACGAACTCAATCTTTATCTGGGGCTCCTAAAAGAGGAGCTAGATACGCTATGGAGAACGCCAGTCAATACGTGGACGCTCTAGAAGAAACATATTTCCCTATGAAAGTCGCACTGCTCACGACGGTGCACGACTATCTCGGTTTAGGATATGTCGCGGGGTAGGTGGTCCACGGACACTATGGATGTGCTAGGTGCATGGAAGACACAACGTATCACCAGCTATCTAAGGATCCCGGGTCTTGAAAATCCGTGTCCATGGGACATCGAAGATGGCTTCCTCACAATGTCCAATGGAGAAAACGCAAGGATCTGTTCGATGGAACAACCGAACCCCGAAAGGCCCCACGTAGGAGGAGAGGCACCAAAGTAGACATGTTGTTGACAAATTGGAAAGAGTGCCCACCGCCAGGAAAGATCAATTCTAAGCGAAAGGCGCCAGAGCCGCTGTTGAAGGTATGGAAAACGAGGTCTGTTTTTTGGGACTTGCCGTACTGGAACATCCTCGGTGAGCCAAACATCCTTGATGTCATGCATATCACGAAGAATATGTGCGAGAGTCTGCTTGCTACCCTGCTCAACATGCCAGAAAAGACCAAAGATGGGACGAAAGCAAGGGCAGACTTGCTATCAATGGGCATCAGGGAGGAGCTTCACGCAAACCGCCCTAATGATGATGATGATGATGATGATGATGACGACGACGATGATGACGATGATGAGCCACCGGAGGACATGGAAAGTCGTCGCAAAGGAAAAAAAGGCCAAGAAGCAGAGCGAACTTTATTACTGCCCCCCCCCCGCGTGCTTCACTCTAAGTCAGAAGGAGATCCAGCAGTTTATCAACTGCCTCCTAGGAATAAAACTTCCTTACGGTTTCGCTAGCAAGATCAGCAGATACCTAGACTGAGCGAAGCAGAGGTTCAGCGGGATGAAGTCTCACGACTGTCACGTGCTGATGATGCAGCTACTTTCGGTTGCAATGCGCGGGATCATGGACGACCACGTTCGTGAAACGCTATTTGGCCTATGCAACTTTTTCGATGTCATCTCTCGGAAGTCGGTTGGCATGAGGCAACTCAGAAGGCTACAAGAAGAGATCGTGGTGATACTATGCGAGCTCGAGATATACTTCCCGCCCACATTTTTCGATGTCATGGTCCATCTCCTCGTCCATATCGTGGATGATATCATCCAACTCGGGCCGACGTTCCTGCACAGCATGATGTCGTTCGAAAGGATGAATGGTGTGATCAAAGGATACGTTCGCAACAGGGCACGTCCAGATGGAAGCATAGCCGAGGGCTTTCTGACCGAAGAGTGCATCTCATTTTGCACGAATTATCTAGGCATCGATAACCCCGTTGGTCTGCCCGTCAACAAGCACCTCGGCAGGCTCGCTAGATGTGGTCACCACGAGGGTCTCCGCGAAATGCATGTCGACTTCCAGGATCGACTCGCCGACTTTGAAAGAGCAAACCTAGTCGCGCTGCAACACATTGACTTGGTCGATCCTTGGGTGGTAGAGCACAAAACCTCAATTGAGAAGACGTACAATGACCAAGGCCAATAGTGGACGGACGGAGATGTACTCAAAGAGCACAACTCATGCTTCACGCATTGGTTCAAGGACAAGCTTCTATCGTACCCTTTACATGAGGAATCTTCCGAGGAAGAAAAACTCGTATTCGCCTTGTCACAGGGCGCCGAGCACAACCTGATGACATATCAAGCGTACGATATAAATGGCTACACATTTTACACCGAGGAAAAGGACATGAAGAGAGATTATCAGAACTCCGGGGTAACGATGGAATCCTACACCGGTAACGTCAAGAAAAGATACTACGGAAGGATCGAGGAGATCTGGGAGCTCAGCTACGCTGGAGAGAGGGTGCCGATGTTCCGTGTCAGGTGGGCCAAGAGCATCGTAAAAGAAAGCCGGTATTTCACCACCATGGTTATACCCGAAGTCAAATCCAAGACCGCGGGCCCAAACATCACCGCGCAAAATGAGCCAAGGGTACTGGCTAGCCAAGTGGACCAATGCTTCTTCATTACCGACCCGTCAAAGCCCAGCCGTGTTGTCGTGCGGAGAGACAAAAGGAACATCATCGGAATGGATGGAGCCGCCAACGAGCAAGACGTCGATAAGTACGGCGACCCGAAGATTGAAGATGATGACGATGATGATGCAGTACCATACAAAATAAGAAGAAGCAGGATCACCCTACCTAAATGCGGTCGCCCGTTCAAGAGAACAAATCAAGGGGTTCCGGGGTTAAATTATACACATGCGAAAAAGAAGGGCAAAAAGATTGTGAAAAGATGATAGCAAATAAGATCCAATCACAACGTGTCTGTCGCATGTGTGTGTGTGTATGTGGGAATTTTGTATCATTTCTCTATGAAGATATTGATATGTCATTATTACTATATATTTTTGGAAATATTTTAAATATTAGATTATTTTAGAGATGGATAAGCCAGATGGTTATTTGAAAGTGTTTGGATGTATATGATAAGGTTGATATAACTTTTTAAAGTGCAAAAAAAATGGGGCTGCCAAGATTCGAACCTAGGTGTCTAGATTCATGTATCATGGGACCAACCACTAGGCTATGTAAGTGGTTCTGTCCATAGCCACACACACACACCTATTTTAACCTAGATGTAGACTAATGGTAATGGCGCACTTATGCAAAGGTGAGCCATTGCTATCTACTTACATTATGGCGCACAAAACAGATGTGCGCCATTGCTAACCCATACCCCCTAGCTAGTGCCCACCTCCCCTCCCTTCGCCCTAACCTCCCACACTTCTCCCTGCGCGCAGCCTCTCGATCCAATATCTCCATCGTTCACCCTCCGGCGACCCAGCGATCGTCCGGTGACTCTCCCTCCCTCCACTCCGGTAAGCCTCGCCGTGCCACCCCTCCCTCCCTCCCTCCCTCTCACACACTGCGCCTACCCCTCGCAGATTGACCGCCTCCGCTGCTCTCCGCCGTCGCCCCTCACCGGTGACCTCTCCTCCACGAGGCCTCCGTCCCGTCGCCGTCTCGCCCGTCGACTTCTCCTCCGTGAGGGCTCTGTCCTGCCGCCGTCTCGCCCATCGACCTCCGCCGCTGCAGGTCAACCCCAACCTCGAGTATATTAGCGTATTTGTCACAAATTCATGCTCTACTTGCATTTGTATGGATTCCTCACTTGTTTGCGGATGTGGTAGTCCGATAGCTATTTATAATTTTAGTCTGAATTAGTAGTTTAGTACATTCGTTGTTATCAGCCATGTGATGACGATAATTAGACCATGCGGTGTAGTACTTGTCTTGGGAAATCAGTACACCATTTGATGTTAGTTAGAGGACTAAAGAGTACTCCTGCATCAGAGGTTCTGATGGAGAGCAGGCTGCACAATTGAGTGTGTAGTGTGTATAATGGTCAGCCATGTGGTTGTATGCAGTCTTGCACTAGGACCCCCTATCCCTGTTTCCTTGGAACCTCAAGAGGTCATGCCTCCCTGTCTTCCTCCTCTACCAAACCCACATTCATTTACACAAAAATATAAAATTTCAAACAGATATAGCAGTAGGCATATCTTCCCTTCCTCATAGCAACAAAAAAATGGCCCCATGGGTTTTCTTTCTTCTTATCCCCTTGCAAGGAAGCAAAGAGATGTGCTTTTCTTTGCTGCCCCTATTTCTGTCCAGCCAAATGCCAATCTCTGAAAATCTATGAAGTGGCTTTGTGCATTTTACTACAGTAATTTCATGTCACATCAAGGTTCACATGCAAAGATGCGGTGCTGGATAGATGGAAACGGGAGGAGCAATGCCATTTTACCCTGAGCCGCCTGACAGACACGCACCATTATTGGCACTGACTTTCAAAATTTGATTGGGGATCCTCCGCAAGGCCAGAATGCCAGCAGACCTCTCTACACATCTATTCTTTTCATGCACTGCTTTTTTTCCTGCCCTTTCCCTTTCTCTAGCAGCTTTTCCTTTTCCTTGGCCCCCTTTTGTATCATTTCCACCTCCTCCTCCTTTCTTCCTGCTCTCCTCAGCTCTCCATGCTCTACTGCAAATCAATCTACAACTACAATGGTCGTAGAGTCATGTGGATGATGTGCATGGGGATGGGGTGTGGGATCCTTAAGCATTGCTGATCAGTCTTTTAATTTATGCATACTTATGATTTTAGTGGGTGTAGATGGCCGACAACGATGAGGCCTCCGGTTCGCACCACCAGAAGCAATATTGGGAGATGAGCATGGACGATGATCCACCACCTCAACCCCGCTACGAGCGCATCGGGGATGACTCTACCGATCCCGAGTACACTAATGATTGTGGTGCCGCCGAGGCCGATCCCTCCACTGATGATGGCAGCCAACCCACAGATGGCAGTCAACCGAAGAAGCAAAAAAAGGAGAGGCGCCCGAGCAAGATAGGCACCATCAAGGAGGAATTAACCGAAGTGGACAAAAATGGGCTTCCAACGGCGCCCAAAGAATTAGTCGGTGGGTACGCCGGACAAGTCGGGTCCATTCTCCGGGGCACCGTCTCGATCAACACCGAGAACCTAAGGCATCTTGACCGAGCGAATTTGCGCAACCTCCTCTTCATGAAGCTGCACAACCGATACAAGTTCCCCGCTCAATTTGCAAACACACAACTCCACGGGAATAAAGTGAACAGTGCCACCCTCACGAAGATGAGCACATCCCTGGCTACTTGGAGAGGCACGGTGAAGAAAATGATTAGTAGAGGTGTTAGTTATGAGAAGATCAAGGAGGCAAATCCTTCAATCAGCGAAACTGACTACGAGGAGTTCAAGCTCAAGTGCGAGGACACCTCAACTAGTGAATCGAGTCAGTGGCGGAAAAGTATGCGGGAATTGAACATAGAGGTCCACAGACTCGGTCCCGGCGGTTACAGAGTGGCGGAACCGAAATGGGACAAGGAGGACGCGGAGCTTGCCGCGCAAGGCCTACCGCCCCTCTTCAAAAAATACGGAGATAAGCCTACCGATAACTATGTCAGGGCCCGGTACAAGAGGAACCCGATAACAGGGGAGCTTAGGACGGATCCGGAGGTGGTGGAGCTTGAGCGTCTTCTGGTAAAGAATACCTCCCCCCTGTTAAATTAGCTCCATATGGTTGCATTTTAAAATTAGTGAAGCCAAATTTCTGAATTGTCCCCGCGTTCCTTGTGCAAGAAACTGAAAGCAGCAGCGCGGGGTCCCCGCCTATCGCCCCTTGGGACAACTCTTTAAATAGGGCGATCAACACACTCAAGAAAAAGGATAAGCTTAGTAAGCCGTCGTCAGATGGTCGTGTGTCCGGCAAAGGCTATTCCAATGGTCGGACTAATATAGCACTAGGCGAAAGGATAAAAGCACTAGCGGCTCGGAGGCACAACTCCAGGAAAAAATGGAGCAGATTCCACGCATTGCGGAAGAACAAGTTGGACATGCGCTCAACAACATGATGCCTTCCTTGTTTGTGTTCATGCGAGACGGGCTTGCGAGCGGTCAAGAGGGGTTGCCCCCGATTCCCAGCTTCATGGGCAGCAACTCTCACAACGCGACGGCAGCGGCGGCGGCCCCGTTGGTGTCCCCGACAGCGGATGCGTTTGTGACCCCGGCGGCGTCCAGGACGGTGCCCCCGGCTGCGGCCGCGACGGTGTCCCCGACGGCGGATGAGTTTGTGACCCCAGCGGCGACGCAAGTATTGGAGCGTAAAACACCAACGCCCGGCACCTCAGTAGCAAGCGCCCCCTCCGTCACATGCCCGCCCGCCGTTGGCGGTCCATCGACATTATCCGAGCTCGACGCCATCACGGTAACTAAGCCTCGGCCGATGACTTCATCTCCTTTTTCCTTTGACTTGGCATCCTTGAAGCCCTACATGTTTTCGCAGGGCACCGTTAACGTTCCATGCACTCTCCTGCACTTCGTGGACAAGGAGTTGGTCGATGTTGCCATGGGCAGAATCGTTCAACCGGGCATCCGCGTGTTCCATGGTAATCCGATGCCAACCAACGTGTATAAGGTTCAACAGATTCGGGTGCTGGATGGCTACGACGAATTGTTACCTCCCTATCGACCCCATGGAGCCGAGGACGAAGATGTGATGGACCTTCACGGCTGCTTGAATTGGAGCTTGCTTTGGCCGAAGTGCCAGATTCGTTTGGGGGTGGGGAACTACTCCACCCCACCGCCAGTTGTGCCGGCGCCAAGCCATGCCAAGACCGCTGCAACACCGTCGGCTGATCCGGGCCACCACCCCACGGACATCGATGTGGCACAAGATCGGAGAAACACCAACACACTACTTGCCCGTGTCGATGACTTCTACGAGGAACACGGTGGGTGCGACATGGACGACCTTTTCCCGCCTGCTTCTCAAGAACCAAACCTTGGTGCAAAAGACTCCTTCCACCCATCTCGTAGCGCGGAGATGAATTCCAACAATAAGCGTCGACTGTTCAGTTCTCAGGAGACGCCTCCAGCTGCCGCCTTCACCGAGGCTGAGACGGCCGAGGCGCAAAATGTTATCAGCCCCAACACACTCAGGAAGGCGGTCTCCGAGCAGGTAAAGTTCCCATTACATGAGAAGCCAAAGAAGAAGGGACGAACAAGAAGAAGGAAGGGTCCCACTACTGCGAGCCAGCCGGCACCGACGATCCGTGCTCAAGACGGGCCACCAAGACCCGACGGAATCATGTCGAGGGTGCATGTGGCGGGTAGGCCGATGCTATCTGCTGCAATGCTCGATGCTGCAACCGGTGCTGTGAAGAGTCTGCATGACATTGTTCTGAATACAGAGACGCGGCGTCTCAGAGAGAATGATGTGGCATACCCGGTTTTCACCGCCAAGGTGCCAGAGGGAAAGGGCTTTGTTGCTTGTGACATCGGACGTGTGATCTTCCTGCGGTTTGATGACATCTTCGATATGTTTCACCTTCTTCTGCTGCACTACACATTCGTTCGGCTATTTGTTCTCAGTATGGAGGTGCGGATCATTAGAGACAAGACGGCGGACATCGTTATAGTCGACCCCTTCTACATGCGTGCCAAGCTCTTGTGCAACTCCGGGGACCGTCGACTCGCTAGTGATTACCTTGAAGGCGTCATTCTGGAGAACAAGGATAAGGACAACTTCCTCCTGCTTTACTTTCCCGAGTAAGTCATTCCCTCACGTCCCCGTAACGTACATTAGGTTGCTTAGATTTCGGTTGTTCTTTTCCTCCTAACATCCGTGTTGTGTGCAGTGATGAAACAAAGTGCACACTCATCGCTCTAAACCCGAAATGGTCCATGGCCACGTATTTGGACCCGGACCATGAGTCGAACAAAGACTACACAAATATCAAGAAAGTTGTCGACGAGGCTCTCTCGCGCTACTCCAAATCTGGAGTCACCTTCAAGAAGGAAGTTTTTAGGTATGGCGCGCATGTGTTCACTCACGTAACAAAGTTCGCCAGCGTCAAGCAGCCGCCTCGCGGTCAGAACGATGCCTACTACGCCATCCATCACATGCGTGCGTTCGTACGGGACCAGCAGCAGCTTACGCTCCCAGCTCATCTCAAGCACTGGGCCGAACGCTTGTCGGCAATCCAAGACGCCGACCTCAGACAAGAATTCTTTCGCATCCAATCGGAGTTGGCAGGAATCATCTCCGAAGATGTCCTTCGTAACACGAGGGAGTTCTACCTCAACAATCAACTGTCCAACCGTGAAATAGATACAATGCTAAGATTGCAGGCTGACGGCGATCGCTCATTCATGACCATCACGAAAGACGGCGGCTTCACCCATGCTCCGGCCCGTGAGCTTAGTCAAAAGTCTTGATGCCCATGCGCCTAGCTATGTAGTTCTGGAATATCGACGAGAGCTCGTGTGTGTTGTATAAACTTATATGAACTTGTATGTACACATGTCTCTTTAGTTTAAACAGTCATCATTCAACTTATATGTAATCGATTCTATTTATTACTAGGACCATGAACCGTGTGCTATTAATGTGTGTTTATTTTTTATTGCTTTGGTCCTTAATTTTTTTGTATACATATGTACTGCTTAAATATTATCTATAAGTTTCTCTTAATGTTTTGTTTTTCCAGTGCATAAAGAAGATGGCGTCGTATGTCGTGTACATTGGTAGGATTCCCGGAGTCTACGACGCCTAGGAGGATTGTCGGAGACAGGTTCACTGTTTTAGCGGTAACAGTTACAAAGGGTACCCCACAAGGGCGGAGGAGGAAGCTAGATACGCGCTCTATCTACTGGGGGAGAGGAGGGAGCGGAGGAGGGACCGGATGAAGATCACTTTGGTCACGATGATCATCATCGTGACCTCCTCCCTCTTCTTCAATGTCATGGTAGTTTAGATATATCGACTTTTAATGTGATCAAACTCGCTACTCGAGACTTGTAATGTTCTAACTTTGTTCGGTATTTTGAATTCGGAGACTAATATGATGATTTGTAATCGCAGACTAATCTTCTACTTTGTTGTTTATAAATCTGCTGTTTATATCTGTGTTGTTTATAAATCTGTTGTTTATATCTGTGCAAATACAGAAAATCAAAAGAAGAAAAAAAACCTAATATTCATAGTAATGGCGCACATAGTGTGCCTCAATGGAGCATGTGGAGAAACACAACAATGGCGCACTTCCTGAAAGTGCGCCATTAGTAACCCAGAGCAAAAGACACACATGTGGTGGGACCAGTAACATCAGTGGCGCATTACTGGCCTTTGTAATGGCGCACTGGTGCGCCATTAGTATACAGGATAGTAATGGTGCACTAAATGTGCGCCATTACTATCACTTACTAATGGCGTGCTAGTAATGGCGCACCTAAAGTGCGCCATTGATGTCAAAATATAGTGCGCCATTAAAGACCTTTTTTCCAGTAGTGAGTGTGAAGGTCCCCACATAGCTATATGCATGAATGATAATATCTATGGAGTACAAGATATAAGATGGAGCACGAGTGTGGATCTCTCAAAAGGAATAGTAGTGTGCCCCCTTCTCTCTTTTTATTTCTTTTTCTCTTTTTTCTATTTTTTGGTGGCCTCAATGGCTCTTTCTATTTCTCTCATTTGTCCTCTTTGGGATCTTTTGATTTTTTCCTCTTTGGGATTTTTTCCTCACTTTAGGGGCAACACTCTATATATTACAAGAAGTATAGAAGATTTTTCACACTTTACAAAAGTACTCAAATAAAGAAAATGAAACTATCATGAAGTATGCAAATGTATGCTTCTGCCAGTGTAGCAAGATATGCAATGATACTAGCGCGTCATGTAGCAATGATTAGGGGAAGGCCCAACTAGCATGCGGCTCATCGATCAAGCAAGTATCATGTATGACATGAAGATCAAGTCATGAGAAGGTGGATGTTGCATGGCAATATATCTCGGAAAGGCTATGGAAATACCTTTATAGGTAGGTATGGTGGCTGTTTTGAGGAAGGATATAAGGAGGTTTATGACGACAGAGCATATCGTGCCAATGATTTGGATGTACCGGCGAAGGTGGACGCAAACTCTCGGAGTGAGAAGGAGGCAATGCACGGGACAGGAGAGGCTAGAAAAATATGGGAAGGTGGAAGTGTCAACTTTCGAATACTCACATTATTCCAAAGAACTCATGCACTTATTATCGGCAACTCTTAATCTAATAAGAAGGTTCACAAAGAGACAAGTACACCGAGGAGGAGTGTATGGGGGTTTGGTTATCATTGCGCATCCTCGACTCATGGTACGTGAGTGTACTCTAATATTCGATCCCTCAGAAGAGTAGTGATCCATCTAGTAGCTAAAGTTCTCATCTAATTTTGTAAGTTTTTAAAATAAACACGGATTGCCCAAAATACGACATCTATCACTAATAGGCTAAATCTCTTGACACAAAAAGTCCAAACATTACTCAAAGAAATACCTCAAAACTATTGCAAGTTACTACTACAAAAGAATAGCAACCCTAATTACCTAGTTCAAGTCAAGACACACAACTCAGTGCAACAGGCAAACTCTCTAAACAAGATAAACATGAAAACTCAAGAGAGTTCCAGCAACAAACTAAACAAAAGCACTTTAAAAATATAAGCATGAAAACTAAGAGCTAAACATGGTAGTAGCTATGAAAAAGATAAAGAACACTCACAGCAAAGAAATAGGCATGAAAAATCCTATGATGTGTTCTAGATTTTGAAAGTGGAGCGTGTTTCTCTCCCACACAAAGAAAGCTGGGTTCTAACTTGTTGTGAACATCAAGCAAAGCTAAAGAAAACTAAAAAGGAAATAAAGAGAAAGATGCTCCAAGCATAGCACATAACACATGAAGTGATAAAAATATAGTGAAACAAAAGACGAACTGATAATTGTTGATGGAGAAGGGGATGCACAGGGCCATCCCCAAGCTTAGACGCTTGAGTCTCCTTGAATATGTCTTGGGGGTGCATGGGGGCATCCCCAAGCTTGAGCGTTTGACACTCCTAAATCTTCTTTCATCATCTTCCCTCGCACACTTGAAAACTCCCTTCATACATAACTCATCATAATCTGATTAGCGAGGTTAGTACCCATAATAAAATAATTTTTTCTCTACTGGAAATAAGGATATTCTTGAAGAGCTACTTTTTCTCGAGATTTCCAAAAAACTTTGCAAAGAAAAAGAAAGCTTAAGGTTTGCAAAATGAAGAAAAGGCAAAACATGACAGAATCTGTGAAAAACAGACCAGCAGGTAGTAAATATTTTTTTAGGGATACTTCTGCAACTCAAATCAAAAAACTCAGAACATACAAAAGTTCCGTAATTGTATAGATCATATTGTGTAAACATTTCAGTTCAAAAAGATGAACTGGGATTTTTCTGTGATTTTTCTAGTTACGAGGACAGAATCTGATTTCTCGATAGCATGTCACAACTTTCACTCCCTTGTCATATGAGGCTATAAATGGCACAAAGCTTGAAAATTAAAGATACAATGATGTTTCCACAGTAGTAACAATCATCAAGAACACTAAAAACAGAAGAAAAATAAAAAGGAAAGCCTAAATTCGTTGCGAGATGCCTCCCGAAAGCGCTTCTTTAAAGCCATTAGCTAGGCTTAAGATTTTAATGATGGTCTTGCAGGAATAAGAGTTGAAGAACAAAAGAGAGCATCAAGAAGGAAATACGAAACACATTTAAGCCTAACATGCTTCCTATGCATAGGAATATTGCAATATAATAATTCATTGAAGCACAAAGCAATAAGAATAGGAAGGAAAAACAAGTGCAGCTTCAAAACCTTCAACATAAAGAATGGGAACTTGATATTATTGAAATATATATAAGCATGCGTTCCCTTCTCATAATAATTTCCAGTGAGATCATGAATAAACTCAACAATATAAGTATCACATAAAGCATTGTTACCATGATCCACATGCAAAAAGGTACTCTTACTCTCTACATAAGCATAATCTTTCTCATTGGTAATAGTGGGAGTAGGACTATCATAAACAACTTGAACACTATAGATTAATTGTGTATTAGGAAGATGGTGTTCAGCAAGGGAGTAATCCCCTCTATGATTATGACAAGTTTCATAAGGATAATTTCTCCTTATGTCATAGGTACTTTTACAATCGCTATAGATAGGAGTTATAACATCATCATAGTAGAGAAGAGCATTATCATTGCTAGCAACTATATTTGTAAACATGTTGTCTTTATTATTACTAGAAAAAGAATTATCAATTACCACATCACTAATGGGTAAAGGACTTGCAATCCTATCATCCCCAATCTTAGATCTTTCCAAATCATCATTTTCAGAGTTGGCACCAAAAAGATTTTCAAGATCATAAGTAGCATTATCATCATCTTCCCAATCACAATAATTAACATGCATATCATAATCAAAATCATCTTCAATAGTGCCTACGGACTTAACATCAGGATAATAATGAATGCAATCAAGCTCACCATCCTCCATAAATTTATGTCCGTTAGGATAAAAATTGATGCCAGGAATATGCTCAGGCCAGGTCGATACGCATTCTCCTTCCTTCTTGCTCCTCTTCCTCCTCCTCTTCTTTTTCTTCTTCTTCACCTTAGGAGGGAGTGGTTGGAGATGAAGTTTCTCCATATATCCTGGTTTATCATTAGAAACAATAGGGGAAACATGGGAGAAACTCTCCTTTTTATTATAGAAATATAAGAGACATTTTTATACTTTCGTAAAGTTCCCTCCTTTCTAATCTTACTTATGTAATCATTTTCATGGAAATTAACAACACAATAGAGATGGAAATTTTGCAAAGTGTTGTTTATTCCTAAGGCATTAACATCTAGCCGAGAAATCTTTTCTGATAACTCTTCACACATCAAAAATAACATAAGTTCATCATAAAGATCAGGGGTGATCATGTTATCACACAACTGGTTAACAGTTATGTTTTGAAAGTTCATGCATTGAAAATTAAAGTGACCATCTATACCACAAAGTTCACAAGTAAAAGGATAAAGGTCACTCAATTCTCTAGCAATTTCATTTAAATCTTTGACCCAAGTGATTGTTCTTTCATGCTTATGTTGCTTACAATACTTCTCTTCTTCAATCATAGTCCTTTCACAAGGTCTATCCACTCCACAAAAATTAACATGCTTGTATAAAACTTCATTTTCAGGAATTGGATCATGCATGTTGCAATCATCATTAACAATTTTATTTTCTTTGCAAATCTCTTTAAAAGGTTTATGATGCTTGATCCAATCCTCCTTAGGCATATTAAGATGTGAGCAAAAGATTTGAGGAAATCAACAAGGAGTTGAGAATCAAGCCCAAACATAGCACTAAACTTATTGAAACTTGCAGTTTCAACAAAGGATTTAATACAATCATACTCATAAATTATAACTGACTATTTACCTTTGTCGATCTCCCAATCTTCAGTGTTGAGTTGAATTCTTTCAAGGAGTTCCCATTTAGCATCAATCTTTTCATTTGTGAAAGAACCCATAGAGGAAGCATCGAGCAAGTCTTTATCCTGTCGAGAGAGCCTTGCATAAAAATTAGTAATAATTATATCTTTGGGGATCCCATGGTTAGGACATTTAAGCATTAAAGTTTTCAGTCTCCCCCAGGATTGAGCTATGCTTTCTCCGTCATGAGGATAGAAATTATAAACATAATTACTATTCTCATGAACTTCATGAAGAGGATAAAACTTGGAGTAAAAGAGAGACTGGATCTCTTCCCAATCCCGTAGGTGAGAATCATCTAGTAGCCTATACCATTCCAATGCTTTTCCTTTCAGTGACAAGGCAAATAATTTCTTCATGACTTCACCTCTTGTCAAACCTGAAATCTTAAACAACTCACAAAGTTATGTAAGCTTCAACAAATGAATACTAGGATTGAATGTTCCATCATAACAATCATTCCTAATTATTTCAATTATCCCAAGTGGTATTTGGAACGGGATACATTCAGTAGGTGGAGGAGACTTCTCTACCACGGGTGTGGTAAAGCGGCCTTCCCATAGCAACGAACTAAGAGTGCGGGTTTCCATAAACATAACTAGTGAAAAATAAAAAAAGAAATGAAAAGATTTAATTGCAAGATCTAAAGATATACCTTCAAACACTTACTTCCCTGGCAACGGCACCAGAAATAGCTTGATATCTACGCACGCTTCTATTCTTGTAGACTATGTTGGGCCTCCAAGCGCAGAGGTTTGTAGGACAACAGCAATTTCCATCAAGTGGATGACCTAAGGTTTATGGAACTCAAGGAAGTAGAGGTTGAAGATGGTCTCTCTCAAGCAACCATGAAATTAAGATACAAGAAGTCTCTTGTGTCCCCAACACACCTAATAGAACTAGGAGTTATATAGGTGCACTAGTTCGGCGAAGAGATGGTAAAATATGGGTGATAGGTGTAGCAAAGCAAGGTAATATAAATCTGTAATAAAAAGTGTAGCTAGCAACCAAGTAGTAAACGTGAGCGCAAACGGTATTGCAACGGTGGAAACAAGGCCTAGGATTCATACTTTCACTAGTGGAAACTCCCAACAACATTAACATAGTCTAATCACATGATATTTCCATAAAACATGCAATGGAGACGTACTCGGAGGTTATTCCTTTGTGGTCAAGAGAGGACGAGAATTGTTTAGGGCTACAAAAGCACACCTCAAAGTTCGTAGTTGTCATCTATGGATTTCCCAATGTCACCGCGGCCATCCAAAGAGAGTACCACAATCACCACAACATATCTAAAGGATAGTCAATGACAAGCACCAAGAGACTCTCAATCTTAAATCCACACACAAAAGAGGAAATCACTCATGAAAATATTCTTCTAACCCATGTCCAATAGACCGCTGTCAACATGGTCTCAGGGATTATACTAGATAAGATCAAGTGAGTACATCAATCCAATACATAGAAGAAGGGGAAACATCATGGGATCATCCTAGATTAACATAGCCTATGATCACAATCAAGATCACATCGTGGGAGAGAGAGAAGACCACATAGCTACTGGTAGAAACCTCAGCCATGAGGAGGACCTACGCCCGCATCATGGAAGGATGAAGCAACGTCAATGGAGATGAATCCGGGGGCACTTCCCCGTCCCGGCAGGGTGTCGGCACAGGAATTCTGGTCCCCCGAAGCTTGTCGGCGATGGCGGCGGAGATCGGTATTGCTTCTGGAGAAAAGGGGTCCGGAATCAGGGTTTTCGTGACGCGAGTAAAAATAAGGGCCAAGGGGGCATCCAGGGGGGCAACCAGGAGTCTAGGCGGCCTCCCGGCGCGGCCACCCCCTAGGCCGCGCCCACTGGCCGCCTAGGCACCAGGTGGGGCCCATCTGGCCCCCCTTCGGGCGTAAGGAAGCTTCTGGAACGCTGATTTTTTATATATTTTTCCTAGAATTTTCTGAGCACTTTTAAAAATGGGAAAACCTGAAACACATAAACAGAAGAAAACAGAAACTGGCACTGGGGTGTGTTGAGTTAATAGGTTAGTACAAATATGATCAAAAGTGTATGGAAGTGCATCAATATCATAGCAATATCACACAAAAGAAGCATGGAGCAAGCAGAAATTATAGATACGTTTTGGACGTATCAGATATCAAGCCGGATGTCCAGATTTACTGAAGGCGTCCCCTGCACTTTTCTTCTTTTTATTATTTTTCTTTTAATGCACCCGGAAAGCCAAGACGCTCCGGTTTGTGAACCGTTCTCGAGAAGATGAATTTGGCTGCTTATTTTGTGAACCGTTCTCGAGACGACGAGTTTGGTTGCTTATTTTGTGAACCGTTCTTTAGATAAGGAGTTTGGTTGATTTTTGGTTGCACGTACTTTCCGGAAAATAATGTCTCACCGTGTGGGTCCAGACAAGAGAGAAACAAGCACCGCATACTACCTACCGCCGTGCGAGCTACAGGGAAGAACTTGGTCTGGAAGGATTTTGCGTGCCGGTTAGGTTCCTTCCGAAAAGCACGCCGGATAGTAGGGTTAGTCCGAGTATCGTAAAGGTTAAACATGATAAGACACACCGATTTATCCCCCGGGGATTTTTTTGGTTGCATCCATAACCATGGATCCGGAGATCACAGCTTACAAATGTGGCGCTGCGGGGAAAATAGTCATCCGACAACTTTATACCCTCACGGATAGAACTTATGGAGATGGTACTTCTGGAGGTGGTCGATGTTCCACGAGTTTCTCATGGGGACTCCATCCTCCGTCTTCAGGCAGACGGATCTGGGCCGGGTGACTTGGACTACCTGATAAGGGCCTTCCCACTTTGGAGACAGCTTGTTTAGACCCCTCCCGGACTGTAGCCGACGGAGGACATGGTCGCCTTCCTCAAGTTCTCGGGAGCGGACGTGGCAGATGTGATAGCGGCGTAGTCCTTGCTGGTACGACGCATCGCTTGTAGCATCCCGAGTCGTACTTCCTCGGCAACGACGACATCTCCTTGTCGGAGTCGGTGCTGCTCGGCCTCGTCGAAGGCGCGAACTCAAGGAGATCCGTAGACTAGAGAGAAGAGTGTGTCATTTGTGGCTCAGTTGGGTGTGGTCCGTATTGACCATAGAACAGCTGGGAGCTCATCCACCCACCGCTTTCCACACTTCTCGAGCCGCTGGAAAGTACGGGTCCGGAGACCTCAGAGTACTTCCAAATTGGCTCTCTCTGCCTGTCCGTTGCTCCTCCGATGAGCAACTGAAGAGAAACACACCGCGATCCCCATTTTCTCACAGTACTCGAGGAAGGCCTGGATTGTGAACTGGGTGCCGTTGTCCGTGATGATCTGGTTAGGGACTCCGAAATGGCACACCAGGCTTTGGATGAACTTAATGGCGGACTGCGCTGTGACCTTGCAGACTAGTTCCACTTATGTCCACTTGGTGAACTTTTTGATGGTGACGTAGAGGAACTCATAGCCCCCGGTAGCACGGGGGAATGGGCCTAGAATGTCCAATCCCCAGACCGCGAAGGGCCATGACAGATGGATGGTCTGAAGTGCTTGTGACGGTTGATACACGGCCTTGGCGTCGAACTGGCAGGCGTCGCAGGTGTCGACAAGCTCTGTGGCATCGTTCAAGGCGGTGGGCCAATAGAACCCTTTCCGGAAAGCCTTGCCAACAAGAGCCCGGGATCCAATGTGGGCGCCACATGTTCCTTCGTGGATCTCTCGGAGCAGCTTCTTGCCTTCGTCTGTGGGGATGCAATGTAGCTTCACACCATTGGGACGTCTGCGGTAAAGGGCTCCATCGAGTAAGAGATACATTGATGACTGGTGGGTAACCCTCTCGGCGTCCATCTGGTTACTTGGTAGCTCTCCGTTCTTCAGGAAGTCCAGGATGTCAGCGGCCCAACCCAGGTATACAAGGCCAACAGTGTGGTGCTTGTTGGGGATGAATGAGGGCAGCTCTCCAGGAAACTATGGGTCTTGATCCTTTGCTTCTTGGTCTTCGGCCACATGGGGTCGACTGAGGGTTTGAGTAAACACTTAATGAATACCCCTGGCAGTACTTTTTACTTCCGGGCAGCGATCTTGGATAGCTTGTCCGCGACGCTATTCTTGGACCTTGGGATATGCTCCATCCCTAGGCCATGGAAGTATTTCTCGAGCTTGCGGACTTTGTCGACATATGCCTGCATCTGGGGCACCCGTAGTCGTCCTAGACTTGATTGACCACCAGTTGAGAGTTGCCTCTCAGTATGAGTCTTTTTATTCCGAGACCCATAGCGGCCCTCAAACCGGCGAGCATCCCTTCGTCCTCTTCTATGTTGTTGGTGGAGGCCTCTCCCTCTAGCATCATCTGCACAGTATAATTCAAGAGTTCTCCAGTCGAGGAAACCAGGACAGCTCCGGCCCCGGCTCCTTGCAAAGCGAAGGATCCGTCAAAGTAGAAGGTCCACTCATTGTTGTCTTCCGCGCCGGGAAGCGAATATGCTTCCCGGAGGTCTTCGTCATCATGTGGAGTCGGAGTCCATTTAGCAACAAAATCAGCCAGTAACTTGCTCTTGATTGTGGAGGAGTTGACGAACGTGAGGTCGAAGCCTGAAAGCTCCAACGCCCATTCCACGATTTGTCCAGTGGCTTCTCGTTTCTCAGGATGCGCTCGAGTGGGAAACTGGTCACCACTCGGATCAGGTGGGCCTTAAAATAGCGCCTGAGCTTCCAGGAAGCTATGAGCACTCCGAGGACTATCTTTTGGATCTGTGGGTACCGGTGTCTTGCGTCCCGGAGGACGGTGCTGATGAAGTACACTGGCTTCTGGGTTGTCCTCCTGACAGGAACCTTGGCCCCGTGGGCCCGGCTGCAGGAGATGATTCTTCAGGCTTGCTTGTTGTGGATGGGGCTCCACCATTTTCTTCTTCTAGGTCGCGCTCGATCACCAATGCTCCGCTTACCACCTGAGACATTGCCGAGATGTACAACAGCAGGGGTTCGCGTGGGTGAGGTGCCACTAAGGTTGGTGGTGATGCGAGATACTTCTTGAGGTCTTGAAAAGCGGCTTCAGCTTCAGGGTTCCACTCGAGGGGACCGAATTGCTTCAGGAGCTTGAAGAACGGGAGTTCTCTCTCGGCTAATCGGGAGATGAACCTCCCAAGTGCCTTAATGCAGCCGTTCAGTCTCCGGACATCCTTGATGCAATTTGGGGCCTTCATTTGCTCGATCTCTTTGATCTTGTCGGGATTGACTTCGATGCCACGGTGGGACACCAAAAACCTGAGGAGCTTTCCGGAAGGCACATCGAAAACACATTTCTCCGGGTGCAGCTTCAGTTGCATCTTGTCGAGATTGCGGAATGTCTCACACAGGTCCTCAACAAGAGCATCTTCTTCTTTGGTCTTGACCACGATGTCGTCCATATAGGCCTCAACATTGTGGTTGAGTCCACGATTTGATCAATGTCCCTCAACTTTCTCTTCGTCTTCAACTGCCATCTTGATCTGGTGGTATCCGGCGTATGCATCCAGGATTTATAATCGAGCACACTCCGCTGTTGAGTCCACAATTTGATCAATGTGTGGGAGAGGGAAAGGATCTGTTGGGTAGGCGTCGTTGACGTCGCCATAATTGATGCACAATCTCTTGTTCCCGTTCGCCTTGGGGACGACAACAGGGTTAGATAACCAGGTGAGGTGTCGAATCTCACGGATGAACCCGACCTTGAGCAACTTCTGGATCTCTTCTGCTATGAAATATTGATGGTCTGGCGCTTGATGTCGAACCTTCTGTTTCACAGGCTTGGCACCAGCCTTGACTGCTAGTCTGTGCTTGATAACCTCCCTGGGAACCCTGAGAAGATCGAAGGGCTCCCATGCGAAAACATTGGCGTGTTCGCGGAGGAAGGCAATGAGAGCGCTTTCCTATTTGGGGGAGAGGTCAGCACCGATGGACACGGTGCGACTTCCATCCTCCAAGATAGGAACTTTCTTCAACACAGCCGCCGTAGCGAGCTGGCCGGGCTTCGGTTTCTTGGTCACTTAGCGGACGGGGTCCACCGCGGGGCGTGGACGTCCTCCAGAATGCTTGTTGCCCATTGGGGCGGCAGGAACATGTGGCTCCATTCTTCTGTCTTTGCTGGCAGGGATTTCGGAAAGCGGGGTGCTGTCCCCGAGAACATGCACATCGCTTGGAACCGGTGCCTTCCCGGCTGCCCTTGCAGCAGCGGCCTTCTTTGCTTCTCCTTGGATGCAGCGTAGAGCTTCTCACGCGTTGCAGGCTAGGGTAATGATGGCCCGGAGCCCCGGGATCTTGACGAGGTTGTATAGCCCGTAATGCACGGAGGCGAACCTCCTGACAAACGGCCGCCCGAGCAGTCTGTTATACAAAAGAGGCAGGTCCATAACATAAAATATGAGAATCTCCGTTCGGAAATTGGCGGGTTCCCCGGGGCTAACGGGAAGTGAAATCTTCCCAAGTGTTTGGACCTCCATCCCACTGACTCCGCGGAAGCTGGCGGACGGTACGAGGTGGCTTCTCAGAATTTTCATCTTCTCGATGGAGCGGGAGGACTGCAAGTTGATGTTGGACCGGTGTCATACATCATCTTGCTGACCTTGATGTTGCTGATCGTCGAGGAGAGGAGCGTGGGCGGCAAGCCATCGCTGTCATCCGGAAGTGTGGCAGGGTGGTCACATCCCAACGTCCACCATGTCACATCCCAACTTTTATTACCCTATTATTAGAGTACCAAAAATTAGGGTAAACAAAAATCTTGCTAAGTTGTGATATGATGGCACTAATATTGCCATGACATGCTTGCTTATGCTTTATTTTGAGTGTTATGCATTACCTTGGCATGTTCTTGAGTGTTTTTTTTATCTTATGCCTTGCCAAAATTAATCAACCCATAAAAAAATGTTTAGCACTCCACTTATATTATAATAGCCACACTTTTACCACCATAATAATAATTAGTATCAATAAAATATGTTTTAAATAAATCCTTGACTTCAAAGAAATTGATTATTTAAATAACTAAAAATACATTTATAGCAGAAAGTATTTAATAAAAATATTTAAAAATTGCTAATTGATTAATTTCTATGAATATAATAGTGATAATATTTTTAACATCATTAAAAAATCCCTAAAAGTCCTAAAACAATTTTGTTAATAATTCTAGAGTTTTGTAAAGTATTTAGAAGATCTAAGTCTTAATTGTGTTCCACACATAAAATCGAAATCGAAGTAGAAGGTTACCAAAAAAAACCTAGCGTACTCAGTTAGTCCGAAGCTCATCTCCCTCCCACTCCTATTCCACGCCCTGTCTCTCCCCAGGAGCCTGACAGGGAGGCCCCGCCTGTCATCCCCTCGCCCTAGCCATGATGTCAGCCGTAGGACCCACCGCTGACGCAATCACGCTGACGTCACCTCCCAGCCGCCATCGCTGCCCAAACATGGCCGAGGCCGAGGATCGCCTCAGCGCGCTCTCCCGCCCGCGCCCCTCGCCTGTTCCCGCCCAGCTCTACTCCTCGCCACCCTATAAAAGGGCTACCCCAGCGCCCCTCTCACCCCACTCCAACACTACCTTGCCTCCTCCACTACCTCGTCCCATTACCCCGCTCCACTGCTAGCCGAGAAGAGAGAAGAAAGGAGGAGAAAGGACAGAACAGGGAGGAGGAGAAAGAAGGAAGAGAAGGGAGGAGGAGAGGGAAGGACGGTGAGCCTCCCCCTCACTAACTCGACGTCGGCACCGCCCTGGTGGACCTCCGCCGACCGCCCCGAGCCCCGATGACCCCGAGTCAGAGCCCCTGCACGCCGCCCGTCTACCCCGAGCACGACGTCCTGAAACGCACCGAAGGATAAAAACGGAACCGCCTCACCCTCCTCTACCTCCGCAGCCCATTCCCGCCGTCCGCCGCTGCCCGGAGCACCTCCGGTGAGCCCTCCCCTAGCTCCCGTCTCCATGGCTAGGACACGATCTTGTCCAGGTTGAGCCGTGGGGAAGATAACCCCCAGGCCATCCGATCTGGACGCGATCTGACGGCCAGAAGAGGCCGATACCCCTTCGGTTTCTAAAAAAAACCCAGCCACCGGACTGCGCACGGGCTCGGCCCACTGGACGAAACTTCCTCGCGCGGGAAATAGTTTTGGGTCGACACCCTTTTTGTTCTCGTTCTTTTTATTAAACAGTGGAGACTAAAATACTTTTAGAAAAATATTTATAGCTCAGAAAAATGTGAAATAAATTTTGTGATGTTCATACAATTATGCTTTATTTTTTTGCATGTGTAGAATATTGCTTTGCTTAGATAAAATTGTGACTCTTTATTATTATTTCTATCACTAGTTTAATTTCTATAGAATTTATGTTAGTAGTATTAATTTGTTAGCTTACTATTAAAATTGCCTCTGGTTAGTAGAAAATTGTTATGCATTTTGTTAATAAACATAAAATAAATTTGAAAATTGGTAGTGATTTAAATGGGTTAAAAAACATTGATTTTAGTTAAAGTTGTTTTATTAAATATTGATGTTAATAAATGCACCAAAATTATCCTTTTTTCCTTGTTATAAATTTTAACCTTGTTGAGGTGGTATAAAATTTAAATCTTAATAAATAGAAAACCTTGAATTTGTTTTGTCCTTTGTTGCTTGTGTCTTTGTTTGCAAAATTGAGTGATGTTGTGCTTGATATTTCCCCGTTGTAATATTGTGAATTTCCTTGTTTCGCAACGCGTAGACGAGACGATTGACCCTGCACGACAAGACTACCTCCAAGCTGCCCCCGAGACTGACCAGGAGACCATCGCCGACGAAGGCAAGCCACCGTCAAAACTCAAACTCCGCTTTACCCATTTTTACTTTTCTTTGTATCATTTATATTGTATCATGCTATTATGTTCATATGGATTGGGATTTTATTAGTTATTCTAGGAAAACACCCCACAACCCCATACCCTACCTATTTGGGAGAACAAAATAGAACCCCGGTGATCCCGACCTCCTGTCGAGACCATCATTTAGCTCTGGAAATTAGCACAACTTAATAACATTGAAAGTCATACTTCACCTTATATGTTACGGGATACACCTAGGAAGGTGCTATGGCCAGAATTGTGGAACATCGTCGGACATGGAAAAAGTCTAGAGGGACTCTCTATAAGTGTCGCCAAAACCTAGCCTTACAGTACAACCACTATACTCTGGTATAGGACAGGGCTAGTTGGAAGCTTGTGTATCTTAGTACGGGGATCTTCTAACTACATAATACATAGAAGCCTATAAGCCTACCGATGCGTCAGAGGTGAGGTCGCTACCGAGGCAGCGGTGGAACGGAACTTTGCATGTGTCCAAGAGGATCATGACCTTGCACGCGGACAGTTCAGGATGTGGGCATCGGGTAGATCACCTGTACTAGGGTAAGCAAGGGGAAAATTATGGTCGATTATCCGAGACCCGCATACTAAGGTATGACGATCCGTGGGGACACACGGTGGATGTATCGAATTTGGTGGGTAAAGTGTACAACCTCTGCAGAGTGAGAACTATTCGAGTAGCCGGAGTCCACGGTCATGGACAGCTAGTGAGGCCACACTTTCTGGGGAATAGATGCGAAAGCCCGGTACCGAGTTTATGGTTCGCGATGATGATGTTGATATTGTTGGAAAAAGGTTGGACTTGACTTATCCAAATTCATTTGTGGGAAATAAAATTTTCCAATTATAAAACTTTGCCAACTTAATAATAATCTTGAGTAGATAGGAAATCTCTATGAAAAACTCCACCATATAGCCATCCCATTATTTTTCGTATGCAAAACTTTGTTTCTTTCTTTAGGTGGTTTGCGAGTACTTTGTATGTACTCACGGCTTTGTCCCTGGTTATTCCATCGGCCAGGCTTGGAGGAGCAGGTATATGACGATGATGCTACCGACGATTACTAGAACGTGTTATGCTCTGGACTACCCTGTGGATTGGGCCGCTACTACCTTTGATGCTTTTGCTTATTCCGCTGCTATTTGAGCTCGATGAGGCAAAGTAAGACTGTGTTATTTGTAAGACTTGTATTCGGTATTATATGAACATTGAGAATATGATATCCATGTCGAGTTGTGTGTCAAGCGACACTGTTCATGGGAGCATGACAGTATACACAACTGGCCACTACGGGTATATAATCCGGGGTGTCCACAGATTTGGCATCAGAGCCTCTGTTCTGACTGTAGCAGCCTAGCTAGCTTGGACGTTAGTTAGAAAGCTTTTTGATAAAACAAAATCACTTATACCTCTTACCCCATTCAAAATATTTTAAGTCAACCGAGACCAAAGATTAAGAGGGAATGGTGTACCGAAACAGACGAGAACTAGTAGAAGTTTTGCCCTAGTCCCCTATTTGAATGCGTGATTTTATGCTTGTTTGAATTGTGTTGTTTAGTTTAAGTTAGACTGACCCTAACCCCCCACTTAGGATGACACTAAAATGTGCACTCTTACCTTGCGAAACAACCTCAGGATGTCGAGAAGAAACCGCGCCAACCCAAGTGGATCCGGTGATGTGCCACCACCCGATCCGAACATTGCGCAACTTCTGCGACTGCTGATGGAGGAGCGCCAGGCTGCTCGTGACGAGCGCCAGGCTGCTCGTGATGAGCGCCAGGCAAACATGGCCGCACTCCAGCAGTTATTCCAGGCCACCACCAATGCCAACCAAGGAGGCGGAGGAGCTGGTGGGAATGAGGAGCCTAGGTCTCGGCTCCAAGATTTCCAGAACACCAACCCACCCGTGTTCTCGCAAACGAAGGAGCCTCTGGATGTTGAGGATTGGCTCCGCACCATGGAGAACAATCTCGTTGTCGCCGTTGTTGGCAACAACGAGAAGGTCTTGTATGCCACCCACTACCTCACCGGCTCCGCCAGGAGCTGGTGGGAAGGAGTGCGTGCCCGTCTTCCTGAAGGGCAAGTACTCACCTGGGCTGAGTTCTCCGAGAAGTTCAAGAAGGCGCACATCCCGACCGCGCTGATCAGGAGGATGAAGGACGAGTTCCACCACCTCAAGCAAGGGGGCATGACTGTGGTTGGATATCTTGACCGCTTCACTCAACTTTCGAGGTATTCCCTGGAGGAGGTGGACACTGAGGAGATGCGAAAGTACTGTTTCCTGGATGGACTACACGATGAGTTGCAGGTTGTCCTGGTGGCCATGCAATTCCCTGATCTTGAGTCTCTTGCCGATGCGTCTATCATGATGGAGGGAAAGCTCAAGATGGCCGCTGAGAACCGCAAGCGCCGCATGATGCACTAGGGTGGATCCAGCAACCCCCGACTGCGTCCGACACAGCCTCCAAGGCCAGCACCCCAGCCTCAGAGGAGCCCTTACCAAGCGCCACGCCCCAGTTTTCGGGACCCGGGATTTTCGTATGTAATTCCTGCTACAACTCAATCATATGAAGAGCCCAGATCCGTACCCACTTGTCTAAGCAGCCAAGGCCAAGCACAGAACACTCTCGGAAAGCATTGAACGTGAGGGGCATCTGATCTAGGCCGGATGATCAACTGAGATGGGTCCTCATCGTCCGCTCACAAGTCTAAATGATTATGCGTGGTGAAATCCCATACTCATAGACAAGTCGCCTCAACAATATTATCGATTGAATTATAACACTTACATAAACAGACTCCAGCCCGATCACCTAGTCGGGATCTCGGGCGGGCTTAATTATACAACAAAGTGTGCCACGTGACAGAGTCACGAGAAATCGCATCGCGATGCCCCAAGCTACGCACATCTAAGGGCCACTTGGTGTATAAAATACCGCCGACAAGAACTCAACTAAGCTATCGAACCCCACACTAAGACATGCACGTAATAATCATACACGCAGCATACATGTCTAGTGTAAACAGCACGTAACACAACATGAACTCTACAAACTCATAGGTTTATTGCATTTGCTAAACAGAGCAGATATAGTAGTGTTACAAGCAGAGATCACATGAATGTGACCCAACATTACATCAAACAACAACGGTAGCAAATTATTACTTAGTAAAGACAAGGTTAACAAATGGCTTAACAAGCCTTTAAGGAAACACAACGACCCTCCAGAGGGACCAGGCTGCTGTCTTGAACTACATGACTTCGCCGGCGTCGAGATTGAGGGGGAGGCCACCATCAGGGCCAGTGGTCTCGTGTCTAAAACATAAGTTAATCAAACGTGAGTACAAAGTCGTACTCATCAAGACTTACGTCAGAACTATACTACTCATGCTCAGGTATCAAGGTATAGGAAAGTGGGGTTGTAATGAAGAAATCTTTGACTTGGCTATCCTGTACTACGACTACATAGAGTTGAGATGAGAAGCGCACTCGAGTCCATCTAATCTTGATCACCACATCAATACGCCACCATGGATCCTTCCTCGAATTCCCCACAACGAATCAACCCAAAGCACTCACACTTATCTTCACGATTTTTAGAGTATCCATTTGAGTTGTCTAATAATCAAGTAAAGGTCTCCAAGTAGTCCATAACCGCGGACACGGCTATTCGAATAGATCATTAACCCTGTAGGGGTGTACTTCTTCACATATGTATCTACCACTTACCGCCTAGAACTCGTCACCTTCAAGCGGTGTCGGCGAGGATAGTACCACGACACTTACCTCACGGCTCCAACTCTAGTCCAGGGGATCGCCTATCTGAGTATGTACCCCAATCGGGAATCCGGCCGGGGTTTCCGTTCAGGACCCAGACGATGTATGGACGGTCCGACAAGCCCACCTCGACGGATGGTACCGCGCTTGCCTAAAATCTTGCTACAATATGAAATAAAATCCAAGAAAAAATAACCCATGCGCATCCTTGACCATAGTCGGGGTGAGTTAATAGGTCGAGAGGGGTCAATGAGCCCAACATGTGGTAGTAATCTATGTCTTGGATCACAACACAAGAACTCGGGGCCTAGGGAAGTGTAAATGAGACAACCCACTGTGTACTCCTACACATCCTCTCATTGTTCACCTTTGTTAGGATGACTTCACCAACACATTACCATTACATTGCATTGTTATCTACCATTGCGATGCATCACCCAGATGGATCATCTTCATTGCATACAACTCTAGCATAGCATAACATGGATGAAGGGCCATATGATGAACACAAACAATCTTGTATCTGCTAGGTTGAGGTTTGCTTAATACTATGGCAGCAATGATAGGTCATGCAAAGGATGGGTTCAACTAGCTGTAGAACGGTAACACGGGAATCACCTAATCATGCATAAGAGATCAAGAGGGAAATGGGTTTATATAGACATGATCAATGGGGTTTGCTTTCCTTGCTGACCATCACGAAGTTTCAATCTTTAGGGCAGTCGGAAACTACATCCGGCGATGAATCTATCGAGAAGAGGCAAACAACGAGATAACAACAATGTAAACATCACATTGCAATGCTCAAACAAGATGCATAACATAGCATGACATGGTACTGATGTGCTCTATGTTAGGGTTATAACATGTTAATTGAAATTTATTTGAATAAGAAATCCAAATTAAAACTCCAAATGATTATTCAATTTTGTCCAAATTGCATTTGCTACTGTTTGATCTTTGTAAACTATTTTGTCATGCTTGAAAGTTGCATATTTGGATTCCTTGCATTTTTCTGATAATTTTTCATATATTATATGTTTGATTTGGAGTTGTGGTTTAAAAGTTATTAAATTTACAAGATTTAAACAATTTCTGGAATTTCTAGAATTTTTAAATAAACAGAGAAACCTGTTTATTGCGTCAGCATGACGCAGTGCTGATGTCAGGGGGGCTGACATGTGGGGTCACATTGTCAGTGACTCTGTTTTAATTTTTGTTTTAATTAAACATTAAAAAAAGTTTGTGGGGCCAGGGCCCACCTTTCATTGACCCATGGGGTCAAATGACTAGGGGATTAGCCCCTAACCACCCTGCTATGTCGGCCTTGCCGGCATTGAGCCGCCGGTGGCCACTATACGCAGCAGTGCCCGCTGGATACGGCAGCTCCGTCCACGGGGAGGCACGGGGAGACCACCAAAACGCTCCTCATGCACGTCTGCGTCTTCTAGTGCCCACGAGGAGACATGGGGGGCGTCGTAGCCTTACCGGCGTCGACCTCGGGGGGCGGCCGTGCTCGGGCTCGACGGATCGGGTGATAGAGAGTGCTAGAGCGAGCGGGGTTAGGGGTTGTGTTGACGTCGACGAGGAGGCCGGAGGGGCAACGGGGAGGAGGCAATCGCTCGCCGGAGCTCATAGACCGTGGCGGAGGAACTCGATGCCGGTGTCGTCGCATGAGGTCCTAGGCTTGAATTGACCTTCCCCGGCGACGAAGACAAGGATGGCGGGCGCCTTGGACAAGTTGGTGCGGCGGGAGAAGGCCGTTGGCCGCGTGGAGGCTCGACGGCGAACTGCGCGGCGCTCGGGTCCTTGCGGGATCTCGCTGGGGAGAGAGGGGAAGAGGTCCAGGGGAGGGGGAATTGGAAGGGGAGATGCCCAGGGCCTCCAAGGCACGGATAAATATGAAGGGGGCAGCCAGGCAGCTGCCTGGCGGCCATGCCGTGGCCGCCGGCGAGGTGCCTGCCTGCCTGGCCATGGAGGAAGACGGATATGCCCCTGGTGGGATGGGCCTGTCCTCTGGGCCAGGTGGTCCAGGTAAGTGGCCTTTGGCCTTTTATTCTTTTTCCTTTTTTCTGCTTTTGTTTTTATTTTTTTTATTTGTCATAAAAAGCAAAACATTTTTATAAAATTCCAAATTAGTTTATATGGACTTAGGTAACAAATACCTAGCCACTCTCACCATTTTGGAATTTTTGAAATTCAATTCAAATAGCATTTAAATTTAATTTCCAATCCTCTGTTTGAACTTTTGAAAGTTCCTTGAGCATGTGGTTGGACCCACAACACTTGAAATGTGATCATGCACATTTATAGGGATTTTCAAAATCATCAGAAGAATTTTGGAAAAAGATTTTTCTCTGGCCATTTATTTAATTTCTTTTTGAGTGTTTTCCAAATCCCCAATTCTTAAACCAAAGAATTTAAACATGATGCCACTTATTTATAGAATAAAAAGCAGATACCAAACTAGGGTTGTGACAACCCGCCCCCACTCAAAAGAATCTCCTCCCGAGATTTGAAAGTTTTCAGGAAGAGGGTGGGGTACTCGACTCGAAGATGATCTTCTCGTTCGAAGGTGGCTTCTTTCACAGAATGATTGGACCACTATACTTTGAAGAACTTGATCTTCTGACGTCGGGTGGTACGCTCAGCTTCATCGAGGATACGGACAGGATACTCTCGATAAGACAGGTTTTCTCAGAGATCAAGCATTTCGTGGTCTACTTCGCGGATGGGGTCCTTAAAGCAACGCCTGAGTTGAGATACGTGGAAGACATCGTGAACCTGAGAAAGATGCGGGGGTAGTTCAAGTTGGTAGGCAACTTCTCAACGTTTTGCTAGAATACGAAATGGACCAATGTAACATGGGGCCAATTTTCCTTTGATACCGAAGCGATGGGTTCCCTTCAGAGGAGTAACCCGGAGGTAAGCCTTCTCAGCCAACTCGTAGTTTTCTGGCCTATGATGACGATCATAGTAGCTTTTCTTACGAGACTGGGCTGTTTTCAATTTCTCACGAACAATGCGAACCTTCTCTTCTGCTTCCTGGATCATATCCGGTCCAAAGAATTGTCTTTCACCGGCTTCTGACTAGTTCAACGGTGTTCGACATTTTCGTCCATAGAGAAATTCAAAGGGTGCCATGCCCGAGCTAGATTGGAAGTTTTTGTTATAAGAAAACTCGGCGAATGGAAGAGATTTCTCCCAACTCTTTCCGAATGAGATAACACAGGCTCTGAGCATGTCTTCGATAATTTTATTGACTCTTTCTACTTGATCACTTGACTGGGGATGAAAGGCGGTGCTAAAGGAGAGATGGGTTCCCATAGAATTTTGAAAACTTTCCCAAAATCGAGAGGTGAAAAGGGTTCCACGGTCTGAATTGATTTCCAAAGGAACACCATGGAGAGAGACTATCCGGGATACATATAAATCCGCTAACTGGGTAGCAGTTCTACTCTCGCAAACAGGAATAAAATGGGCAACTTTGGAAAGAAGGTCTATGACCACGAAGATGGCATTGTTTCCCTTTTGAGACTTTGGAAATAAAGTGATGAAATCCATATTGAGTTTATCCCATTTCCACTCAGGAATGGCTAAATGTTGAAGAGTACCAGCAGGTCTTTGATGCTCTGCTTTCACACGACGAGAAACATCGCACTCGGCAACATATCAAGCGATTTCTCGCTTCATCCTAGTCCACCAAAATCTCTAGCGTAGATCTTGATACATCTTAGTACTTCCAGGATGAATCGAGAGAGGGGTGTCATGGGCTTCCTTAAGGATATGCTGCCTTAGATTCCTATTCTTCAGAAGTACTATCCTGTTCTCGAATTACACAGTACCCTCATTCTCTAGGGTAAAACATTTGGCCTTACTGCTAGTAATGTTTTCTTTGATATATCGGATACCTCGAGCACGTTGTTGGAAAGCTTTGATTTGATCCTCAAGAGTTGGTTTCACTACCAATCTGGAAAGTGGTTGATACTGTCGTAACATGAGGTTGTTACAATACGACTTACGACTTAGTGCATCAGCCATGACATTGGCTTTTCCTAGGGTGTAAGAGATACTTACGTCATAAGCTTTTATCAACTCTATCCAGTGTCTTTTCCTGAGGTTAAGATCTGGCTGGGAGAATATGTATTTGAGGCTCTGGTGATCGGTATAGATTTCACAACGATTACCAAGGAGGTAATGTCACCAAGTCTTCAAGGCATGAACTGCGGCAGCGAGTTCAAGATCATGGGTAGGATAGTTCTCTTCATGTGGACGCAACTGGCGTGATGCGTATGCTACCACATGTCGATCTTGCATAAGTATACATCCTAACCCTAGCCGTGAAGCATCACAATAGATTTCGAAATCCCTTTTGGTGTCTGGAGGCGCAAGTACGGGTGCAGAAGTCAATCTTTTTTTCAGCTCTTGGAAGCTTTCCTCGCACTTGGTGGTCCATTCAAATTTCTAATCTTTCTTGAGGAGTTCAGTTAGAGGCTTTGCAACTTTGGAGAAGTTCTCAACGAAGCGCGACAATAGCTTGCTAGGCCAAGAAAACTACTAACTTGCTTAACCGATTCAGGTGGAGTCCAGTCAAGGACGGCCTGAACTCTATCGGGATTGACAGCAATGCCTTTTGCGAAAATCACGTGGCCCAGGTAGGTCACTTCTAGAAGCCAGAATTCGCATTTGGAAAACTTAGCATAAAGGCGATGCTCTCTAAGTTTCATCAATACCAGCCTTAGATGCTCAGCATGTTCTTCTTCGTTCTTCGAGTATATAAGGATGTCATCGCGGTAAACCACAACGAAATTGTCTAAATACTCCATGACGATCGAATTCATTAAGCGCGAAAAAGTGGCTGGGGCATTGGTTAAACCAAAGAACATGACGGTGTACTCGTAAAGACCATAACGAGTACTGAAAGCCGTTTTGGGAATGTCCTCTTTTCTGATTTTGATTTGATGATAACCTAATCTCAAATCCATCTTGGAGAAGACAGAGGATCCAAAAATTGATCATAAAGATCATTGATCCTGGGAAGAGGGTACTTGTTCTTTATCGTCTCTAGATTAAGCGGGCGATAATCTACGCACATCCTTTATGTTCCATCTTTCTTTTTTATGAACAGAACGGGGCAACCCCATGGCGATGAGCTAGGGCGGATGAAGCCTTTTGCCAACAAAGCTTCAAGTTGGATTTTAAGCTCAGCTAACTCATGTGGGTCCATCCTATATGGGCGTCTGGAAATTGGGGCGGTTCCTGGGGCAAGATCTACAATGAATTCTACACATCTGTCAGGAGGCATTCCTGGCAGCTCTTCTGGAAAGACTTCCGAAAAGTCACAAACTATCGGAATATCTTCAAGGTTAGGAAGGGGATGTTCATTCAATGAATATAGCTGGGTTTTTGAACCTTGAGATGCGAAATAGACTATCTTGCCGGAAGGATGAGTGAGTCAAACTAATTTAGTGGAACAATCAATCTTGGCACGGTGTATGACAACCAATCCATACCTAAGATGATATCGATATCTGAATATTTGAGGGCTATGAGAGAAGCAAGGAATACAAGATCCTCAACAAAAATTTCATTGTCATGACTTACCCTTCTGGTAGGCCATATGGACCCTGGAGTTTTAATCATGAAAGAGGTAGGCAACTCCTCAAATGAAATGTCATGCAGGAGTGCAAACTTTTCAGACAAAAAGGAATGAGAGGCTCCAGAATCAAACAGAACAGAAGCAGGTTTGGAGTTCACAGGAAGTGTACCGAGTACAACCTTAGTGTCCTCTTGGGCTTCTTTGATGGTTGCATGGTTGACACGTCTGTATTCAACAATAGCGGACTTGTCTTTGGAAGACTTTGGTGGTTTAGGTTTGGCTTTATGTTTTGTATGAGGAGGAACATTCTCATGCAGTGAACACTGTCGTGCAATGTGGCCAGGATTACCACACTTGTAGCACACTCGGGTGTTAGGTTGTGGAGTTTGTATGGCATGCTCTCTACTAAATTTCTGGGTTTTCTTGCTTGACGGAGATGGTCTTGAAATCAAGTGCGAAGGAATGGCACTAGTTGGGATCCAAATTCAACGTTTCTGGGAACCCGAACCAAAAGATGAAGCAAGATCACGATCACGCTTGCGAGACTCTTCAAAGACCTCATTTCCATGCTCAGCTCTGAATGATCTATTGACTAAATCCTCGAAGTTGACAAATTCAAGGAGATTGAGATCATGACGAAGGATAGGGCTAAGTCCCTTGCGGAACCTTCCCTGCTTCTTGGCATCGGTTGATATCTTCTCAGGGGCATAATGAGAAAGTCGATTGAACTCAGTCCTATACTGATGAACAGTCATATTTCCCTGAGATAGATTGCAGAATGCTTCCCTCTTTCTTTCCATCAGCTCATCCAGAATGTGGTACCCTTGGAAGGCATCACGAAACTCCTTCCAAGTCACTACGTGACCATCAGGCTGCATTGCAACAAAACTCTCCCAGCATTCACTAGAAGCACCTTCCAGAAAGTATGCCGCAAACATTACATGATCATCTGGAGAAACATGCGTGGTCTCAAGCTTACGCTCGATGGAACGGAGCCAATCATGGGCATCAAGGGGCTCAGATGAACATCGGAATACCGGCGGGTTCAAGAGGATGAAATCCTGGACGGATATTACCGCATCTCATTGAAGAGAAATGTTCTTCTCAACGATCTCCAAAAGGTGTGTTTGATCACGACGATTTCGATCAGCCTCCATCATGATTTCCGCTGCAGAAGGCGGTGAAGGAGGATGATCATCACCACTTTGGTTACCGTGACCAGATTCAACACATCTAGTCCCACCCGACATTCTGTGTGATAAAAATAAAAAATCAGAGTAGGATTTATGATGGAATCAAAGCAAATATGATATAATTTAAGAGCGGACAAGATTGTAATGCAAAAGCATTGGAATCACTAGAAACACGGGACAATTCGGACAGCATAACGGTTGTACCGGGGTGAAAAATGAATCAATCTGCAAGAATGATCAGAACCTTCTCAAAAGGCTCGATGGAATGGTGACTCTAGACAACCAAAACATTCCTACAGCTATATAGAGTCAAACAACGAGATGTTCTAGTATAGACATAGATGAGCCTAGTACTATCTTCCCGTAGAAATGATGGGGGTGACTTAGAACTCAGATCGACGAAGGTAAGGAGAAAAATGAAGCCTTACATTGTTCCCATATACCCAAGTAACTATATAACTATAGAATGCTAGACTCGACTTCGGCCAAGGTTTAATAATCCTACAGGCATTCCTGCTCTGATACCAAGTCTGTCGGGACCCGGGGTTTGCGTATGTAATTCCTGCTACAACTCAATCATATGAAGAGCCGAGAGCCGTACCCACTTGTCGAAGCGGACAAGGACAAGCAAAGAACACTCTCGGAAAGCATCGAACGTGAGGGGCATCCCATCCAGGCCGGATGATCAACTGAAATGGGTCGTCATCGTCCGCTCACAACTCTAAATGATTATGGGTGGTGAAATCCCATACTCATAGACAAGTCGCCTCAACCGTATTATCGATTGAATTATAACACTTACATAAAACAAACTCCAGCCCGATCACCTAGCCGGGTTCTCGGGCGGGCTCAATTATACAACAAAGTGTGCCACGTGACAGAGTCACGAACAATCGCATCGCGATTCCCCAAGCTGTGCACATCTAAGGGCCACTTGGTGTATAAAAGACCGCCGGCAAGAACTCAACTAAGCTATCGAACCCCACACTAAGACAAGCACGTTATGATCATACACGCAACATACATGTCTAGTGTAAACAGCAGGTAACACAACATGAAATCTACAAACTCATAGCTTTATTGCATCTTCTAAACAGAGCAGATATAGTAGTGTTACAAGCAGAGATCACATGACTGTGACCCAACATTGCATCAAACAACAACGGAAGCAAATTATGTCTTAGTAAAGACAAGGTTAACAAATGGCTTAAGAATCCTTTAATAAAACACAATGACCCTCCAGAGGGACCAAGCTGTTGTCTGGAACTACATGACTTCTCCGGCGTCGAGCTTCAGGTGGAGGCCACCATCGGGGTAAGTGGTCTTGTCTCTATAACATAAATTAAGCAAACTTGAGTACAAAGTCGTACTCAGCAAGACTTACGTCTGAACTATAGTACTCATGCTCAGGTATCAAGTTAAAGGAAAGTGGGGTTCTAATGCACAAAGCTTTGACTTGGTTATCCTGTACTACGACTACATAGAGTTGAGATGAGAAGCGGACTCGAGTCCATCTAATCTTGATCACCACATCAATACACCACCATGGATCCTTCCTCGACTTCCCCACAAGGAAGCAACCCAAAGAACTCACACTTATCTTGACGATTTTTAGAGTATCCATTTGAGTTGACTAATAATCAAGTAATGGTCTCCAAGTAGTCCATAACCGCGGACACGACTATTCAAATAGATCATTAAGTCTGCAGGGGTGTACTTCTTCACATACGTAGCTAGCACTTACCGCCTAGCACTCGTCACCTTCAAGCGGTATCGGCGAGGATAGTACCATGACACTTACCTCACGGCTCCAACTCTAGTCCAGGCGATCGCCTATCTGAGTATGTACCCCAATCGGGAATCCGGCCGGGGTTTCCATTCAGGACCCAGACGATGTATGGACGGTCCGACAAGCCCACCTTGACGGATGGTACTAGGCTTGCCTAAAACTGTGCTACAATATGAAATCAAATCGAAGAAACAATAACCCACACTACTGGAAAAAAGGTCTTTAATGGCGCACTGGTTTTTGACATTATTGGCGCACTTTAGGTGCGCCATTACTAGCAGGCCATTAGTAAGTGATAGTAATGGCGCACATCTGGTGCGCCATTACTATCCTGGATACTAATGGTGCACTAGGAGTGCGTCATTACTAAGGCCAGTCACGCGCCACTGATGTTACTGGTCCCACGACATGTGTGTCTTGTGCTCTGGGTTACTAATGGCGCACTTTCAGGAAGTGCTCCATTGATGTGTTTCTCCACATGTGCCATTGAGGTACACTATGTGCGCCATTACTATGAATATTTTCTTTCTCTTGCTTTTCTGTATTTGCACATGTTAGAAACATATATAAACAACAGATTTATAAACAACACAGATATAAACAACAAATTTATCGAATAAAATAGAAGATTAGTCTCTGATTACATATCATCATATTAGTCTCCGAATTCAAAATACCGAACAAAGTTAGAACATTACAAGTCTCGAGTAGCGAGTTTGTCTTCACATTACAAGTCGATATCTAAACTACCATGACATTGAAGAATAGGGTGGCGGTCACGATGAGCTTCATCGTCACCAAAGTGATCTTCATCCGGTTCCTCCTCCGCTCCCTCCTCTCCCCCGCTAGATAGCGCGCGTATCTAGCTTCTACCTCCACCCTTGTGGGGTACCCTTTGTAACTATTACCGCTAAAACCGTGAACCTGTCTCCGACAATCCTCCCAGTCGTTGTAGACTCCGGGAATCCTACCAATGTACACGACATACGACGGCATCTGCTTTATGTAGTGGAAAAAAAACATTAAGAGCAACTTACAGATAATATTTAAGCAGTGCATACGTATACATAAAAATTAAGGACCAAAGGAAGAAAAAAGCAACACACATTAATAGCACACGGTTCATGGTCCTAATAATAAATAGCCTCGACTACATATAAGTTGAATGATGACTGTTTGAACTAAGGAGACATATGTACATAAAATTCCATAAAAGTTTATACAACACACACGAGCTCTCGTCGATAGTCCAGAACTACATAGCTAGGCGCATGGGCATCAAGAGTTTGGACTCCGCTCACGGGCTGGAGCGTGGGTGAAGCCGCCGTCTTTCGTGATAGTCATGAATGAGCGATCGTCGTCAGCCTGCGATCTTAGCATTGTATCTATTTCACGGTTGGCTAGTTGATTGTTGAGGTAGAACTCCCCCGTATTACGAAGGACATCTTGAGAGATGATTCCTTCCAACTCCGACTGGATGCGAAAGAATTATTGTCTGAGGTAGTCGTCTTGGATTTCCGACAAGCTATCGGCCTAGTGCTTGAGATGAGCTGGCAGCGTAAGCTTCTGCTGGTCCCGTACGAACGCCCGCATGTGATGGATGGCGTAGTAGGCATCCTTCTGACCGCCAGGCGGCTGCTTGACGCAGGCGAACTTTGTTACGTGAGTGAACACATGCACACCGTACCTAACAACTTCCTTCTTGAAGGTGCCTCCAGATTTGTGTAGTCTTTATTCGACTCACGGTCCGGGTCGAAATACGTAGCCATGGACCATTTCGGGCTTAGAGCGATGAGTGTGCACTTTGTTTCATCACTGCACACAACACGGATGTTAGAAGGAAAAGAACGACCAAAATCTAAGCAACCTAATGTACATTACGGGGACGTGAGGGGATGACTTACTCGGGAAAGTAAGGCACGAGGAAGTTGTCCTTATCCTTGTTCGCCAGAATGATGCCTTCGAGGTAATAACTAGCGAGTCGCCGGTCCCTGGAGCTGCACAACAGCTTGGCACGCATGTAGAAGGGGTCTACTATAACGATGTCCGGGGTCTTGTCTCTAATCATCCGCATCTCCATACTGAGCGCAAATAGCCGAATGAATGGGTAGTGCAGCTCCACGACGGCAAACCTGTTGTCAGCTCATCAGTCGGCAGTGAGCTGCTTTGCCGTCAGCTCAAGATCGACCGACGGCAAAGCCTTTGCCGTCAGCCTTTTTGTACTGGCTGACGACAAAGCCGCTCGTACGGCCAACTCTGACTTAACCCCCGTGGGCTGAGTTAACGGCGTGCATTGCCGTCAGCTAACCGTCTGGCTGACGGCAAAGCCCTTGCCTGGGCCCACATGTCAGCAGTTTGCCGTCAGCCAACCTACTCTTTGCCGTCAGCCGGTTGAAGGCCGACGGAAAAGCCATGACTAAATTGTCACTGCCACAGCCTAGATTGCACAGGCTGCCGCCACGTGTCCGCTTTGCCGTCAACTTGCTGACTGCAAAGCTCTCTGTATCTATCTTTTTAATTTGTTTTTCTTTAATTCCCTGCATATAAACAATAATATATATATATATGTACAGAATGCCATCCAAAAGTCATATATAAAATCATAATGCTACCCACAAGTCACGTATACAAAAGAAGCCATCCACAAGTCATATATACAAAAAGAAGCCATCCACAAGTCATATAAACAAAAAAAGCCATCTCCATGTTTAAAAAAGCAAGTCATCTCCATGTTTAAAACAGCAAGCCATCTCCAAGTTTAAAACAACAAGTCATCATATATACAAAAGGAAAGTGCCCAACATTATATACATCTACAAGTCATCTCCATCCTAACATACTATATCTACAACAAAGAAGCATCCATCCATGCATAAAGGCAAATCTGCAAAATGAAAACATAATCATATGTTACATACGGAAAAGAAGAAATCCAAAATGATGAAAAGATGAAAATAAAAAGGAAAAAGAAGAACAAGGAGAAGAAGAGTAAGGAGAAAAAGTGGAAGAATAAGAATAAGATGAAAGGAAGAAGAGAAGATGGAGAAAAAGAAAGAAGAGAAAAAGTAAGAATAAGAAGAACTTTTCTTCTTTTGCTTTCTTTTTCACCTCTTTCTTCTTCACTTCTTTCTTTTCCTCCTATCCTTCTTCTTATTCTACAATACTTGTTCTTCTTAGACCTCAAGAGCTAAATATATCTCATTTTAGATCTAACTAAGTCATTAATTCATTTTTGAGCTTTATATGCGAAGTATAAGTCATTTTTAGGTTTATAAGCCACTTAAGCTAGTAAATTCATTATTGAGCTTTTATAAGACAAGTATAAGTCATTGTTGAACTTAATAAGCTTATAAAATCTAATTTGAGCTTTAAAAGCTTATAAAGCCAAGTTTGAGCTTTATAAGCTTATAAAGTCACTATTGAGCTTTTAGAAGCCAAGTATAACTCAATTTTCATCGAACTACGCTATTAACATCATTTTTCAGCTTTATGAGCTTATGAAGTCATTGAGGAGCTATTATAAGCCAAGTATAAGTCATTTTTAGGTTTACAAGCTTATAAAGCCAAGTATAAGTTTTGTAAGCTTATATAGTCATTTTTTAGCTTTTATAAGCCAAGAATAAGTAAATATTTATGTAACTAAGCTATTACTACCATTATTGAGCTTTATGAGAATATAAAGTCATTGATGAGCTTTATGTAACTTACCGGAGGCCACCTCAAGGCTGAGAAGCGCCGCCACGTGGGTTGCTCGGGGATTCACTAGGAGATTCTTGTGGGTTGTGAGATGCAGCTCCGGAATTATGCTGCAACAAAGGATGAGTTGCAATGTGGTAAGCATGATGACACTTGATGGTATAAGACTGGGATATATTGATCATTGAAAGAAACTTACCGTTCCGGCAGGAGAAACGATAGGCGTCGGCATCGGTGGAGGGGTAAGACCTTGCTTCTCCCACATACTTTGCGAGTTAGTTTTTGAGGACTCGAGCATATTAGCAAGTGAACCAAACATATGCATATGCATTCTTGGCGGATATATGCAAAAGTAGTAACTTACCGAGAAGAGGTCGTAGATGGCCTTCGTCTGGGCATTATTGCGTGCCCTCTCCTCCTCGAGTATCCTCTGGGTCCTCTCCTCCGCCATCCGGTCCCTCTCCGCAAGCTGCTCCGACAACATCTCTTGTGTCGCTTGTCTCTCCCTCTGAATGGCGTCCTGCGAACACTCAACAATATAGCAATTATTGTCATCATCACTACGTAGTCTAAAGAACGGAAAGAAAAATTGAGACAAAGTTATACCTGGATAGCAATGTCCACTGGCCGCGGGCGAGGTCGAACAGCAGGAGCGGAGCTCGTTTTCCTCGCCTTGATCTGAGGTAGAGTCTCCGGGCAATGTACGAAGCCATTGCACATGGATGTGCTGCCATGATGCTTACCGCCACCAGAAATCATCAAGGCCTCCGGATCCATCTCCTCCTCGCTCGAGTCAAACAGAGGACCGCGTAGCTCTTTCGCCACCTTAGAATAGGCCACCATCTTGTGGTAGGCTGCAGCGCTGGTGTATGCCTCAACACCGTCGCCCTCGGAATATGCCGTCACCGTTTTGTACTTTCCCTTATGGGCCATGGCAAATGAGCAAAATACCTTAGGCACAGGCTGATTATGGTGCTTCCCCTACAATGAAAAGCAAAGAAAAGGCATGAAACAAATCAATTGATTAATGATGAAAGGACATGAAACTTAAAACAAAAAGGCACATACCCATTTTTTTGCGTACTCGTTGACGTTGAGATTTCCTTGGTGGTGTGCCACACCTACCATTTGTGCACGCCTAGCCTTGGCGCTTTTGTGGGTGGATAGCCAGGCATCACTGAGCCATTTGTCCACTATCGCCTCAAAGCAATCCATCTTATTTGCACACCATCTCGGGGGCGCCTATGAATTAATAATCTTATAAAGTCATTGAATATCTTTTTTAAGCCAAGTACAAGTCAAGTTTTATGTATCTAAGCTATTATTATCATTTTTTAGTTTTACAAGCTTATAGAGCCAAGTTTGACTTTTATAAACTTATAAAGCCAAGTTTGACACTTATAAGCTTATAAAGCCAAGTTTGAGCTTCATAAGCTTATAAAGAAAAGTTTGACACTTATAAGCTTATAAATCCAAGTTTGAGCTTCATAAGCTTATAAAGATAAGTTGGAGCTAACTAGGCCTTACCTATAAGTGTAGGAATTTGAATTAGTTAGTAATTTACCTCCAAGTATTCTTCCTTCTTAAGGAAAACTTTTCTACACTTCTTCTTGGCCTTCTTCACGCCCTTCTTGGCGTACCAATCTCGAACACACTGAACACGCATCTCGTGCCTAGTGTTCGTGAGTAGCCTCACTATCTCCTTCTCGAGATTCTTCTGGGCCGCCGGCTCCATCCCCTCCTCAACCCTATAGTAGCACTGAAAAATGCATCGAACATATGAAAAGATGAGTGAAATGATTCCAACACTAATAAATGATTGCAATGCTTAGAATACTTACCCAAAAAGTAGCCACCACCATGTCGGCTTTGGTACGGCATTCAACGTTTTTGATGCGTTCATCTGGTGGGGCCGGGGCGGCTTTGTAGTGTGGCCAAGTGAGGCCGGGCTCAGGAACCCTACCCTCAACAGGCAACTGGACTAGCCCGGGGAACTGCTCCTTAAGCACGGCACTAAGGAGGCAGTTCGTATTCCGAGCACCTTCCGGGTAACTCCACGCCCTGCAAAATAAGAACACAAAGACATTAGTTCTTGTTGGACCATATGTACATGTATGATATATATATACAAGGAACACAAAAAATTCATCAACTTACTTCTCCCCATCTGGCGCAATCAATGTCCTCTGCGCAGGGTCCGGACGTGGTGGGAGCCGTGTCATACCACGCTGGTACACTGGCTTCTTGGAAGAGGAGCTCCCCTCACCCCCCTCAGCCCCATCTTCATCGCTATCATCATCCTCATCAGCATCATCATCATCCGTGCGAGCACGCTCCTCCCAAGGATCATCCCAACGAGGCTCCGTCGACTGCCTCGGTGCATCCGGTGTCTCTGACTGCACCTGCGGTGTCCGCTGCTCCGGTGCCTCCGACTGCACCAGCAGTGGCCGCTGCTCCAGTGCCTCCGACTGCACCGGCGGTGGCTCCTGCACCGGTGAGACTGTCCTGTGAGTGGGTGACTCGGCTAGGGCGCCACCTGCTCCTCGACCACCTCCTCGTCCACCTGGTTTAGCTCTCTTTGGGCCTTTTTCCCGACCTCTCCCACGAGGCTGCTCAGCATGCTCCGGCTGCGAGCTGGCTGCGACAATACCCGCCAGCAACTCTCTCCGTAGAGGTAGAGGTGGTCGAGACTCCACCGGTGGGTCCCTATGGCTCGCCATGTGTCAACACCTGTTACGGAGTAAAGATGAATTAGTAAAGTAAGGAAATAAATAATAGAAATTCATATATAAAAAAAACAAACATATGCATATAAAGATGAATTAGTACATTAAGGAAATAAATAATACAAATTCATATATACAAAAAACAAAACAAAGTTGGGATGCATACAACTAATAGTCGGGATCATCTGTATCTTCTCCAGGATCAACAAAAACATCATCGTCACTATCACGCGTGTCGTCATGAATGATCTCTTCTCCGGGATCGGGTTCAGCGTCAACCACATTTCGAAAGCCTTTTTGTAACCGGTCAAGCAATGATAGGTCATCCGCATTGGTAACCTCTTCGTGTTCCACTTCTTCATCTTCCTCCTCATCATCATCAGTAACCTCTTCGTGTTCCACTTCTTCCTCTTCCTCCGCATTGTCATTCTCTACTTCCATGTTTTGACCAAACGTAGAGGTTTTTCCGAAATGTTTTTTTGCCACACGTGTTTCTTGGAAGAATTCTCCGTCATATGTGTCTGGGTCTATGTGAGGTTGATAATCCTCTTCTTCATTGGGGGCAGGTAGTTTACCATGTGGCGGCACGTCATAGACGACTTACCAATCTTCGAGATTCTTTACACTTTGGCAGGCCCATGGAAGATAGAAAACTTGTGTGGCCTGTTGAGCCACAATATAAACTTCGGCAACATTTAAATGGTTCTTCTGTTTAATTTCAACTAGCCCAACACGCTCATGAGTTCGTCTACTGTCCTTCGGATCGAACCAATGACATTTGAAGACAACGACATTCGGAGGATTTTCACCATAATACTCGACTCCTCCATCTATAGCGGACACACCGGAATTCGTTGTTTTCCGATCGGCCATAGTTTTCTCTTTCATACCAGTACGAAAGCGATACCCATTGATGTCGTATTTTTCATATGTATGGACCTTAAAGTCAAAACCATTTGCGATTTGTCTCAATTCAGCGTCCATCGACTCTGAATTAGCCTACAAGTTGAAACGGAAAGGCTTGTTGTATTAGTCGGTACTGAGACGACGAAGAAATAAAAATGGCTTGTATATCATATAAGAAGTATCGTTTGTATAAACCAAGAGATGAAACCGGGATTGCCGCCTCCCTGCTTCTCAAGAAGATTAATCTCTTCGATGGAGTCTTTTTCAATCGCCACTCCATTCGAGAATTGCGCGACGAATCGACTTTATCAAATAATTAAGAGAAGTTAGACACACAACTCGTCAAGAAGTTGCAGAACAATTAATATGTACCGCGCACTTACTCGATGTATGGCCGCACTTCTGTCATGTTGGTCAAGATATACAATGTAATGATGCTCCATTCCTCGAAGGTCAACGTCTTTGTCTTCATAACCCCACAAGGTGCGAGGCTCCCTTTAAAGAGTTTGAACATGGATTCATGTCGCTCGGGGTCACCAGTATTGTACCGAGGCTTTGGATTATGCAAACTGTAATTAGTGGTAGCATAGTGTGCTGTCATGAAGTTTGCCGCTTCCTCGACAACGAATGCCTCAGCCATTGATGCTTCAATTCTCCGTTTATTTTTACATTTTGCTCGAAGCGTCTTCTGCATTCTCTCGGTTGCATAGCACCAACGGTTTTGCACAGGGCCACCCAATCTTGCCTCCATCAGTAGATGCAAAATCATATGCTGCATCGGATTAAAGAAACCCGGTGGAAAGATCTTCTCTAACTTGCATATCAACTCCGCGCTAGTTTTTCCATCTCTTCTATCACAATAGGCGATAATTCTTTAGCACAAAGAACACGGAAGAAATAGCTTAGCTCTGCCATTACTAGCCATTCATCCTCGGGGATTTAGCCGCGCAACATCACCGGCATTATCCTCTCAAGCCATATGTGCCAATCGTGACTCTTCAGCCCAATGATTTTCAACTTTTCAAGACTTGCTCCCCTTGCTAGATTCGCTGCATACCCATCAGGGAACATCAACTTTTTTTTCACCCAGATGAGGATTTCCCTCATGTGTTCCCTTTTAAGATTGAACCATGCCTTTGGCTTCTCCCAATTCTTCTTCCCTTTCGGTTGTCGCATGTTCAGTGACTTCCTATTACACAGACTCTCCTGATCGACTCTATCCTTAACATTATCTTTCCCCTTATCAGTGCCGAACAATGTACCAAAAAGGGCCTCACCCATATTTTTTTCAGTGTGCATCATGTCAATGTTGTGTGGAAGAGCAAGGTCTTTGAAATACGGGAGATGCCAAAAGCATGGCTTGTGGGTCCAGGCGTGTTCCGTATTATGTCCCAAGAAATACCCTGGCCGGTTCGGATCAGGCTCTAGTGAGTTCAACTGATCAAGAATTTGTGCGCCCGTCATCATAGGTGGTGCCTCGTGCTCGACAACTTTACCTTTGGTGAAATTCTTCTTGTATTTTCCGAATCCATGGTCCAGAGGAAGGAATTGTCTATGCAAGTCGAAGCAAGAATACTTGCAACCCTCCGGCAGCCAATTAAACTTAAGAGCAGACTTGCATTGAGGGCATGGGAACCTTCCGTGCACGCACCATGCAACAAAAAGTGCAAACGCCGGCAGGTCATGCATGGAGTACATCAACCAAGCATGCATTTGGAAGTTTGTTTTGCTAGCTGCGTCATATGTCCGGATCCCATTATCCCAAGCTTCTTTCAACTCATCCATCAGTGGTTGAAAGTACACATTCATATTTTTCCGGGATAGTTGGGCCCCGGAACTATCAACGTCAAGAAGATGTGCTTTCTTTGCATAAGTACTCCAGGGGGCAGATTGAGAGGCATGAACTATACTGGGTTGCCGTCATACCGAAAGGATTGAACCCATCGAGGCTAATGGCGAGTGCCACGTTTCTTGGGTCTTTGGCTTTACCTTCTTTATGTATTTCATTGAACATCTTCCACGCTTCACCATCAGAGGGGTGGGTCAACATCAAATTCCCGTATTCATCTGTAGCACGTCTTATTCCATCTCTGTGCCATGTCATTTGTTTTGCTGTTTCTTCAAGCATGTAAAGCCGTTGAAGTCTTGGTAAGATCAGTAGGTACCGAAGAATGTTTACGGGTATTTTTCTCTACGTCTTCTCACCAAGACCGTTGTCTACGACAATATACCTAGAGGACTTGCAGCGTGGACAATAATTATCATCCGCATACTCATGCCTAAATAAGACGCATCCTTTCTCACAAGCATGTATCCGCTCGATGGGCATCCTCAGTGCACCGAGTATTTTGTCTGAGTCGTATAGGTTTGCAGGCATAATATGACCGTCCGGTAGAAAGTGCCCGAATAAGGTCATCATCGCATCATAGCACTCTCTGGACAAGTTGAATTGTGCCTTAAGAGCCATTGTTTGTGCGATGGCATCTAGTTGACAAAGCTTGGTGTGCGCATGCAGTGGGAGTTTTGAAGACTCTAGCATCGCATAAAAGGCCTTGGCAGTTTCCTCCGGTTCTTCGTCCTCAAGACGAGCATCGTTGTAGTCATTGACCATGTCTTCGATCCCTGTACCACAATCCTCAATGCGCTGACGCACTACCTCATGTCTGTCACGTTGGGCCGACTCGCCATGAATTGACCACAACGTATAATCAGGCATGAAACCACGTATTTGCAGGTGTTTACCCATTACATCCTTTGTCTGTTGTGAATAGTTCTTACATCTAGTGCAGGGGCACCATGTTCTTGGTTGGCCAGCACTAAATGCAACCTCTAGGAACTCCTCGGTCTTGGTCAACCATTCCTTAGTCATATTTTTTTTGACTAGGGTGACCGGTGTACATCCACGCACGATCATTCATTCTGGCTAGCTAGCTAGTACAAATTAACACCAGAAGGCATATAATTAATTACGGTGACACGGCATATGCACACTAGCTAATAGGTAAAGATAGGTCCAAATCCCACCCGAGTATGTGCAGATTGGATTCATTTCCCCATGCTCTCCTCCCGATCCGACGCAAAATTTCGACAGCACCTCCCCGCTGTTCTCCTGATACACGTCTCAGCATAAACCGAGAGGATGTGTACCCGGAGAACAACAAGGTGGCGCTGACGAAATCCTCCGTCCGATCCGGAGGAGAGCATATATGGGGAAATGAATCCAATCTACACATACTCGGGCTGTCCATGGATAACGTTGGACAATTCGAAAGAATCCAATTATAAATATGCCAATGAATGCATATTTATAAATGGAATCTTTCGAACGGGAGACGCATATGGGTTACGCAATGGAACCTTACATCTAAATTTTAACTCGATATGGGAAAGCGGTGGGCTGAACCAAAGTCGGGCCATAAACCACGGAGCAAAGGGCATAACCAAACCGAAACTTAGCTAGGATGCTATAAAATCTTAACCACTAAATAAAATACTAATTCTCTTTTTCTATCTTTCTTTATCTCTTTTCCATTCCTTTCATTTTACTTTTCCTTCCTTTTCAAATATGTTATTTCAATTCTACTTCTTTTCTTCTTTCCTCTACTTCTCTTTTATTTTCTCTTCCTAATGTCTCTCATTCTCTTCATATTTTCTCTACTTCTCTCTTCTTTCTATTCCTAATTTCTTTTTTCTCTTCTCTTTTCTCTACTTCTGTCTTCTTTCTGCACAAATATTTTCTTTCATATTTTTCTCTACTTTCATTAGCTAGCTAATATAACAACTAACAAATAATAGTTTTCCTAATCTAACTAAAATCTAACAACTAACTAACTAAAATATATAGAAACTAACTACTTGTAGAAAAGACTAGCTTTCCTAAGCCAACTAAAATCTAAGTAATATAACAACTAAAAACTATTAGGTAGCTATTTTTTCCTAAGCTAAGTAATATAACAACTAACTACTTTCCTAAGCTATTTTTTATTTTTATTAGCTAGGTAATATAACTACTGACTACTTTATTTTTATTAGTTGTATAGTTTTTATTAGTTGCATTGTTCTAACAATAAATAAAATTGAGAAAGAACAAAAAACAGAGAAAAGAGAGATAGGGGGAGATGACCTGCAGATCTGGTGGAGGTGGTCGAGCCCAACGGCGAGGAGTTGCAGCAGGAGCTTCCAGGGGAAGGGCGGAGGAGGTGGTGGTGGTAGCCGGCGAGGAGGCCACTACCACCGAAGCCGAGGAGGAGGGGCAGGCGGCCGGCGAGGGAGGCGGCCGCGGCGGTGAAGTCGTGCAGAGGCCTCCTGGTCTTGCACGGGGGCTGGGCAGTGGCGGCGACGTCTTCCCGAGGCGCGGCGGGGCGACTTCTTGCACGGGGGCGGGGCGGAGAGGTGCTGCACGGGGGCGGGGCGGCGAAGTCCTGCACGGCGGCGGGGCGGCGGCGGCGAGGTCTTCCAAGGGGGTGGGGGCGGGGCCAACCGGGGTGGTGGTGGGTGGCGGCGGCGGCGGTGCGCGTCGAGGAGGAAGGTGTGGTGGAGTGTGGTGGAGTGGGGGTTAGGGTAAGCCCACGAGGGGGGGTTATGGACCAGCTTTGCCGTCAGCCGACTGACGGCAACGTCTGCCGTTAGGCTAAGCTGTCAGCTGGCTGACGGTAAACCTTTGCGCCGTTACATCGGGGCTGGAAGGGACACGTGGCCTGCGGGTGGCCGTCAGCCGTCCTTTGCCGTCAGCCAGTGGACGGCTTAGCCAAGGCTGACGGCATACCTGTCCTACGCCGTAAGCTCAACGTTTGCCGTCAGCTTGGCCCAGGGCTGACGTCATAGGAGCCTTTGCCGTCAGCCCCGATAGAAAGCTGACGGCAAACCGTCAAGCTGACGGCAAAACTCCTGTTTCCTGTAGTGACCCCTGCAGGGTTAAATATTTTCGAAAAGCCGTGCCCACGGTTATGGATGACTTGAGACCTACTCCTTGTTCATAGTCAACAACAACTGAGATAATCTTAATATAACTTGATCAACGTGTGTGTGTCTTGACTGCTTCTTCTTCGTCGGGATGCGAAGAGGAGGACAAGGATAGGATAGGTGTTATGCTTGCGTAAGTAGGTGGATAGCAGACTTGTTGGAGGCGATTCCTCGTCGAATGCTTGGTTCTTACCTTACTCTCTATATCGTTAGCCACTTCATAAATGCTACTGCGGTAGAAACCTCACCACTTACCCCATCCTTACCGTAAACTACTAGTTGTCCTAGAATGACGAGTGATGAAGTCCTTGCTGGGTCAGTTGACCACTACAGTTGGATGCTGAGTACTTCTGTACTCATGATACTACCCCCAAACTCTTTTCAGGGTTCTTGCTCGACGACAGGTATGGTGATCGAAGTTTCACGTGGAGACTCGACGACGACTAATTAGGAGGATCCCGGCGGAGGGCCTGGACCCGTGTGGTTATGGGGATTAATGTTTTTTTCTCTTTTTCCACGAGGCATTTGGTTGTAATATGTACTCAGACATATATCTTCCGCTGATGTAATGTATTTAAGGCAAATGTATGCCGATTGTATGAGATGTTGTATCCTTGTAGCTGTAATGTTGTGATATCATGTTGGAAATCCGGGGCATGTGGCATTGTCATATGTTGTGGTGGGACCGATATGTGCTTCGTCCCCGGATCTGGATGGAAACATCTAGATCTGGAACAGTACCACATATAAGGCCTTACACCATTCAACACCCGAATCAGTTGAACCTTATACACGTTGGTTGGCATCGGATTACCATGGAACACGCGGATGCCCGGTTGAACGATTCTGCCCATGGAAACATCGACCAACTCCTCGTCCACGAAGTGCAGGAGAGTGCATGGGACGTTGGCAGTGCTCTGCGAAAACATGTAGGGAGTCAAGGATGCCTAGTCAAAGGCAAAAGGAGATGAAGTCATCGGCCGAGGCTTAGTTACCGTGATCGCGTCGAGCTCGGCTAATGTCGATGGACCGCCAATGGCGGGCGGGCATGTGACGGAGGGGGCGCTTGTTCCTGAGGTGCCGGGCGTTGCTGTTTTATGCTCCAATACTTACGCCACCACCGGGGTCACAAACGCATCCGCCGTCGGGGACACCGTCGCGGCCGCAGTCGGGGGCACCGTCCTTGCCGCCGCCGGGGTCACAAACGCATCCGCCGCCGGGAACACCAACGCGGCCACCGCCGCTGCCATCGCGTTGTGAGAGTTGTTGCCCATGAAGCTGGGATTCGGGGGGCCCTCTTGACCGCTCGCAAGACAGTCTTGCATTAACACAATCAAGGAAGGCATCATGTTGTTGAGCGCATGTCCAACTTGTTCTTCCACAATGCGTGGAATCTGCTCCATTTTTTCCTGGAGTTGTGCCTCCGAACCGCTAGTGCTTTTATCCTTTCGCCTAGTGCTATAGTAGTCCGACTATTTTGTGGAATAGTCTTTGCCGGACACACGACCAGCTGACGACGGCTTACTAAGCTTATCTTTTTTCTTGAGTGTGTTGATCGCCCTATTTAAAGAGTTGTCCCAAGGGGCGATAGGCGGGGACCCCACGCTGGTTCTTTCAGTTTCTTGCCCAAGGAACGCGGGGACCATTCAGAAATTTGGCTTCACTAATTTTAAAATGCAACCATATGGAGCTAATTTAAAAGGGGGGAGGTATTCTTTACCAGAAGACGCTCAAGCTCCTCCACCTTCGGATCCATCCTAAGCTCCCCTGTTATCGGGTTCCTCTTTTACCGGGCCCTGACATAGTTATCGGTAGGCTTATCTCCGTATTTTTTGAAGAGGGGCGGTAGGCCTTGCGCGGCAAGCTCCGCGTCCTCCTTGTCCCATTTCGGTTCCGCCACTCTGCAACCGCCGGGACCGAGTCTGTGGACCCCTATGTTCAATTCCCGCATACTTTTCCCCCACAGAATCGATTCACTGGTTGAGGTGTGCTCGCACTTGAGCTTGAACTCCTCGTAGTCAGTTTCGCTGATCGAAGGATTTTCCTCCTTGATCTTCTCGTAACTAACACCTTTACTAATCATTTTCTTCACCGTGCTTCTCCAAGTAGCTAGGGATGTGCTCATCTTCGTGAGGGTGGCACTTTTCACTTTATTCCCGTGGAGTTGTGTGTTTGCGAATTGAGCGGGGAACTTGTATCGGTTGTGCAGCTTCATGAAGAGGAGGTTGCGCAAATTCGCTCGGTCAGGATGCCTTAGGTTCTCGGTGTTGATCGAGACGGTGCCCCGGAGAATGCACCTGACTTGTCTAGTGTACCCACCGACTAATTATTTGGGCGCCGTTGGAAGCCCATTTTTGTCCACTTCGGTAAATTCCTCCTTGACGGTGCCTATCTTGCTCGAGCGCCTCTCCTTTTTTTGCTTCTTCGGTTGGCTGCCATCTGTGGGTTGGCTATCTGTTGGTTGGCTTACATCATCAGTGGAGGGATCGGCCTCGGTGGCACCACAATCATCAGTGTACTCGGGATCGGTAGAGTCATCCCCGATGCCCTCGTAGCGGGGTTGAGGTTGTGGATCATCGTGCATGCTCATCTCCCAATATTTCTTCTGGTGGTGCGAACCGGAGGCCTCATCGTTGTCGGCCATCTACACCCACTAAATAGGATAAGAAAAAATGCTACTAGAGTGATTGGATGATATTAGGGTAGCTAGTATATCTATTCCTCTCACATTTAGAGGAAAACTAGAAAAGGAAAAATAAAAGTCAGGTTTTAAAAAATTTGGTCAAGTGGATGATGTGCAACCAGAAAATAACTAGTCAATATAAATAACTAGAAAAAGTGGATGAAAAGCACCTTCTAGGTCAAGAAAATTAACAAAGGTCATGCACGAATTCACGGAAAAATTCTCCATGACCGTTGCTAATTTTCTTGAGCTAGGACCCCATTCTCAACCGAAACGGAAATTATTCGACATTTCGGGAGAATGGGGTCATTATTTGTACCTACAATAAGAGTCCTACATATAGGCACAATAGATACTAACAGATTCACTAAAAACTATAGAAGTCCACATTATTTGTACCAATCTAAAAACAGCGCCCACATGATATTAACAGATTCACTAAACACTACCTAATAATGTGATAGGCGGAACAAGTCCAAAACTCAAGCTCAGATTTAAAAGTTTACCTTTAATAGAGAGTGCTTGAAGTGAAACAAATGTGTATTCAGACTATTACAGCCCTACCAGGAGAGTAAGGTTGAGCAGTCAATAATTTAATCATAAACTACAACACCGGTATAAAATATTTATAGAACCAATATGACTTGAATGTAGTAGAGAGTGCAAAAACTTGTTTTTTTAGCAATAGTATATGATGCCTATGATATCAGATTTAGCAAAAGAAATGAAGTTTTGAGTGCCACAGCTAAAATTATCTCACAACAATAGGATACGAAACACAATATAACTTGATTATGTAATATACAACAAACCGTTCATCAACTGAGAAATGACAGCGGCTACTAATTAGATAAAAACCAACGCATCATATTATTTGTCTCTAATTACCACATCAAGAGAAGCATGTACATTGCTAAGGTGTAAGAGCTACCTGATATAGGTTTTGCCTTGCAATTCACTGGAGCTATGATATATGATTTCCTTCCTTCCTCCACAAATATTTCTCAAGGTGTGAAGCAATAGCTACAATAGGCTGGCACCATTAAGAAAATCATTACTTACATCAAGATGGCACATAGCAGGCTGGTACAACAACTTCAAGCTACAACTCATCAAACATGTAAAATGTGCATAACTACCACTGAGAAAATAGTATGTCATGCATACACTACATATCCAGAAGGCACGTAGCTAGAAAGGGTTAAATTTACATGGACATTAACCTGTCCAGTTTTTCAATGAGTTGCCAATGGGATTGCTAACACCACACATAACAGTACCATCCAAACTTTGAACTACCATACAGAGAGCGATGCAATTTTTTTGCAAAACATCAAAACTGCAAAATCAATACAGTTCAAAGGTAAGCAAAAAGTAATTCACATGCATAAGACTAATCCGTTCACTAATGAGACAAAAAAAGAAAAGAATTAGCATACTATTTTCAGAATTAGATTGTAAATAAATTCTATAAGCAAGTGAATCAAGTATTTTTGGTTTTGACAACCAGGGCCGAGACTTACCACAACAAATGGAGTAGTTGTCCTGGATAGAAGATGCAGTTCCAGAATCAACAATCCCACTGTAGATAATTCCTATGAGAAGAGGTGAACAAAGGAGCAACTCGTCAGCAGATTTTTGCAACTACGCTGCCATGGTTGACCAAAGAGAGGAAATGAAGGGAAGGAGCAGGGCGGCGGTGCAGGTGTGGTCGGATGGCGGCGGTGCAGATGTGGTCGGAGGGGGCAGTGCGAATGTGGTCGAGGGGCGGTGGTGCAAATGTGGTCGGAGGGCGGCGGTGCCGGTGTGGTTAGAGGAGGCGGTGCGGATGTGGTAGGAGGGCGACGGTGCGGATGTGGTCGGAGGGCGGCGTTTCCAATGTGGTCTGAGGGTGGCGGTGCCGATGTGTTCTGAGGGCGGCGGTGCCGATGTGGTCTGAGGGCGGAGGTGCAGGAGGAGACGCACGAATGAAGGAAACGTCACCTGCTCTTGAGGTCGGCGGTGGTGCGGCTGAGAGATGGTGTGGGCGGTGGTGTGGACGACGACGACAGGCGTCGGCGAGTCCTGCAGAGAGAGGCGAAGGGGCGGTGAGAGAGATAGAGAGAGAGAGAGAGAGAGGACGTGGGAGGAGGGACGCGGGGTCGCCGGAGGGTCGCGGGGGCGCGGGGTCGCCGGACGCAGAGGAGGGGTGCGGGGAGAAGTGTGGGGGTTAGGGTTTCGGGAGAGGGGAGAGGTGGGGATTAGGGGGGTACGGGTTAGCAATGGCGCACATTTGGTGCGTGCACCATAAGGTTAGTCGATAACAATGGCGCACTTTCCGCAAGGTGCTCCATTAACATTAATCCATATCTAGCTTAAAATAGGTGCGTCTGTGCCAATGGACAGAACCACTTACATATTCTAGTGGTTGGTCCCTTGATACATGAATCTAGCCACCCAGGTTCGAATCCTGGTAGTCCCATCTTTTTTGCACTTTAAAAACATTATATCAACCTTATCATAAACATCCAAACACTTTAAAATAACCACATGGCATATCGATCTCTAAAATAATATAATATTAAAAAAATCTCCAAAAATATAGGCAGCCCCATTTTTTGCACTTTTTAAAAATATATAGTAATTATGACATGTCAATATCTTCATAGAAAAATGATACAAAATTCCCACATACACACACACACACACACGCGGAAGACACGTTGTGATTGGATCTTATTAGCTATCATCTTTTCACAATCTTTTTTCCCTTCTTTTTCGCGTTTGCATAATTTAGCCCCGGAACCCCTTGATTTCTTCTCTTGAACAGGCGACCGCATTTAGGTAGGGTGGTCCTGCTTCTTCTTGTTTTCTATGCTACTACATCATCGTCGTCGTCATCTTCAATCTTCGGGTCGCCGTACTTGTCGAAGTCTTTCTCGTTGGCGGCTCCATCCACTCCGATGATGTTCCTTTTGCCTCTCCGCACGACAACACGGCTGGGCTTTGACGGGTCGGTAATGAAATGAAAAAGCATTGGTCCAATTGGCTAGCCAGTACCCCTGGCTCATTTTGCGTTGTGACGATTGCGCCCGTAGTCTTGGATTTGGCTTCGGGTATAACCATGGTGGTGAAATACCGGATTTCTTTTACGATGCTCTTGGCTCACCTGACGCGGAACATCGACACCTTCTATTCAGCGTAGCTGAGCTCCGAGATCTTCTCGATCCTTCCGTAGTATCTTTTCTTGACGTTACCGGTGTAGGCTTCCATCGTTACCCCAGAGTTCTGATAATCGCTCTTCATGTCCTTTTCCTCGGTATAGAATGTGTAGCCGTTGATATCATACGCTTGATATGTCATCAGGTTGTGCTCGGCGCCCTGTGACAAGGCGAATACGAGTTTTTCTTCCTCGGAAGAGTCCTCATGTAAAGGGTACTATAGAAGCTTGTCCTTGAACAAACGCGTGAAGCATGAGTTGTGCTCTTTCAGTACATCTCCGTCCGTCCACTGTTGGCCTCGATCATTGTACGTCTTCTCAATTGAGGTTTTGTGCTCTACCACCCAAGGATCGACCAAGTAAATGTGTTGCAGCGCGACTAGGTTTGCTCTTTCAAAGTCGGTGAGTCGATCCTGGAAGTCGACATGCATTTCGCGGTGACCACATCCAGCGAGCCTGCCGAGGTGCCTGTTGACAACGGGGTTATCGATACCTAGATAATTCGTGCAAAAGGAGATGCACTCTTCGGTCATAAAGCCCTGGGCTATGCTTCCATCTGGACGTGCCTTGTTGTGAACGTATCCTTTGATCACACCATTCATCCTTTCGAACGGCATAATGTTGTGCAGGAACGTCGGCTCGAGTAGGATGATATCATCCACGATATGGACGAGGAGATGCACCATGACGTCGAAGAATGCGGGTGGGAAGTATATCTCGAGCTCGCATAGTATCACCACGATCTCTCCTTGTATCCTTCTGAGTTGCCTCACGCCAACCGACTTCCGAGAGATGAAATCGAAAAAGTTGCATAGGCCAAATAGAGTTTCACGGCCATGGTCGTCCATGATCCCGCGCATTGCAACCGGAAGTAGCTGCGTCATCAGAACGTGACAGTCGTGAGACTTCATCCCGCTGAACCTCTGCTTCGCTGAGTCTAGGTATCTTCTGATCTTCCCAGCGAAACCGTAAGGAAGTTTTATTCCTAGGAGGCAGTTGATAAACTGCTGGATCTCCTTCTGACTTAGAGTGAAGCACGCGGGGGGGGGGGGGCAGTAATAATGTTCGCTCTGCTTCTTGGCCTTTTTTCCTTTGCGACGACTTTCCGTGTCCTCCGGTGGCTCATCATCATCATTAGGGCGGTTTGCGTGAAGCTCCTCCCTGATGCCCATTGATAGCAAGTCTGCCCTTGCTTTCTGCCCATATTTGGTCTTTTCTGTCATGTTGAGCAGGGTAGAAAGCAAACTCTCGCACACATTCTTTGTTATATGCATGACATCAAGGCTGTTTGGCACACCGAGGATGTTCCAGTACGGCAAGTCCCAAAAAACAGACCTCGTTTTCCATACCTTCAGCAGCGGCTCTGGCGCCTTTCTCTTAGAATTGATCTTTCCTGGCGGTGCGCACTATTTCCAATTTTTCAACATCATGTCTATTTCGGTGCCGCTCCTCCTACGTGGGGCCTTTCGGGGTTCGGCTGTTCCATCGAACAGATCCTTCCGTTTTCTCCAAGGGTCATTGTGAGGAAGCCATCTTCGATGTCCCATGAACACGGTTTTTCAAGACCCGGGATCCTTAGGTAGCTGGTGATACGTTGTGCCGTCCATGCACCTAGCGCATCCACAGTGACCGTGGACCACCTGCCCCATGACATATCCTGAACCGAGATAGTCGTCCACCGTCGTGAGCTGTGCGGCTTTCATAGGGAAATATGTTTCTTCTAGAACATCCCACGCATTGACTGGCGTTCTCCATAGCGTATATAGCTCCTCTTTCAGGAGCCCCATAATGAGATTGAGGTTGTTTCCTGGTTGTTTCGGCCCTTCAATTAGCACACTCATGTGCATGTACTTCCTCTTCATGCACTCCCAGGGGGGGATGTTGTACATGCCCACAAACACTGGCCAGGTGCTATGTGTGCTACTCTGGTTTCCGAAAGGATTGACTCCATCGGTGCTCGCGACCAAAACTACGTTCCTTGGATCCTTCCCAAAGTCCTCCTCGAAGTTCAACGCCTCCCACTGGGTCCCATCAGAAGGGTGACTCAACATCCTATCTTTTTCTGGATCATTTTTCTCACCTTCTTCCTTTTGCTGCTTCCTTTCCGCATGCCAACACATGAGCTTAGCTTGCTTAGGGTCCGCGAAATAACACTGCAGACGAGGAATGATCGGAAAGTACCAAACCATTTTTTGAGGAGCTTTCTTCTTCTTGTATCGACTGGCGCCGCACTTAGGACATACGGTAGACTCAGCATACTCATGCCGATAAATGATGCAATCATTAACGCAGACATGGTATCTAACATGCGGTAAATCCAGAGGACACACGATTTTCTTCGCCTCTTTGAAACTGGTCGGGCACGTGTTCCCCTAGGTAAGACGGTCTTGCCAGAATGACATGTTTTCATCGAAGCATGTGTCGGTCATTTTGTGTTTTACTTTCATCTCCAGAGCCATGAGCGCTACTTTCACGCGGGTATCCTCGGGATTGCATCCTTCATACAATGGAGTAACTGCATCCATCTCAAGTTGATTCAGCTTGGCTTTCTCTCGGGCGGCATCTCTTGCGCTATTACTCACCTGGTTCAGAAGCAACTCTTGAAGATGAGGGTCCTGCACCCAGTCCATCGACGATGGTCCATCATCGCCGTCTTCTCCAGCATCTTTATCTTGATGATGATCATGCCCTTCATCTTGATCTTACTCATGATCATGTCCCGCATCTTCTACATGATGATTGTGTCCTGCATCGTGATCATGTCCGGGAGATTCTTCGTCTTCTCGCCCGCCCTCGGCGCTATTTCTGCTTACTGTTTCCCGGCCACCCTGGACGAATTCATAATCTTCTTCATCACCTTGCCACCGATAGCCATCCATGAAACCACGCGTGAGCAGGTGCCCCTTTTTGGTTTTTGAATCCTGGTCCAAAAGGCACTTCATCTTGCATCTTCTACAAGGACATCTTATCTCTGTCTCATTATTTTGAATCATCTCGGACTTCGCGGAGCTCAAAAATCTATCCAAGATGCCTCCGGTCATCTTGCAAACCATGGTCTCCTGCGGGGCATAGAGCAAAACGATATTTTAGAACCAAATTTTTTTGGCATGACCTTGCCTAATTATTAGGACAAAAAATATTGCAAAGTGTGCCAAATTTTCGCGGAAACAGAAATGAATCAACATTCCAAAAAATATTGGCAACTATCGCATATGTGAGGTACCTGCAAACACACACGTACATACATATCCCATGATCATCACACATCCATTATCACAACACACATACATATATACAACATGATCATCACATCACACCACACATATACACCGACAAAAAGTGTGTTCGAGAGAGAACAAACTAGATCTAGACAACAATAAAGAGAGATACCTTACTTACCAATGAAATAAGGAGATACAACTACTTATTTTGGGTAGATCTATGGTGCAAATAAGGTGAGGAGAAGGAAGGAACCGAGAGAAGCTTGTTGGAGGTGGGGAAAGTGAGTGTGGTGTGCTGCAAAAATATCTAGCTGCTCCCAGAGTTAGTAATGGCGCACCTCACCAAATATGCGCCATTACTAACTCTGGGACAGGTGGTCCCAGCTGGCCAGAAGTGCGCCATTAGAGTTATACACTTAGTAATGGCGCACTTCCCAAATATGCCCTATTGATATGTCATCAGGCCTGGGCCCACCCCTCCCCTGACTTAGCAATGGCGCACATCCCAGAAGTGCGCCATTAGCATCCCTCCTGTCTTATGGCGCACTTCGATGAAGTGCGCCATTGCTAAGTCAGGGGAGGGGGGCTTGTCCAGGAGAGAATGGGAGGTGGCGCACCTGTTGGTACGTGCGCCATTAATAACAGGGGCACTAATGGTGCACCAGGACATGGTGTGACATTGCTATTTAGTAATGGCGCACTGCACATGTGGTGCGCCATTAGTGTCCATATTATCTATAGCTATTTTTCAAGTAGTGCCATGCGAATCCTGGACCAGAGTCAGGGTAAGTTAATAGGTCGAGAGGGGTCAATGAGCCCAACATGTGGTAGTAATCTGTGTCTTGGATCACAAAACAAGAACTCGGGGCCTAGGGAAGTGTAAATGAGACAACCCATTATGTACTCCTAAACAACCTCTCATTGTTCACCTTTGTTAGGATGATTTCACCAACACATTGCCATTACATTGCATTGTTATCTACCATTCCGATACATCACCCAGATGGAACATCTTCATTGCATACAACTCTAGCATAGCATAACATGGATGAAGGGCCACATGATGAACACAAACAATCTTGTATCTGCTAGGTTGAGGTTTGCTTAATACTATGGCAGCAATGATAGGTCATGCAAAGGATGGGTTCAACTAGCGGTAGAACGGTAACATGTGAATCACGTAATCATGGATAAGAGAACAAGAGGGAATTGGGTTTATATAGACATGATCAATGGGGTTTTCTTGCCTTGCTGACGATCACTAGGTGTCAATCTTCGGGGCAGTCGGAAACTACGTCCGACGATGAATGTATCGAGAAGAGGCAGACACCGAGACAACAACAATGTAAACATCACATTGCAATGCTCAAACAAGATGCATAACATAGCATGGCATGGTACTGATGTGCTCTATGTTCAAGTTACAACATGTTAATTGAAGTTGATTTGAATAAGAAATTCAAATTCAAACTCCAAATGATTATTCAATTTTTTACAAACTGCATTTGCTACTGTTTGATCTTTGTAAACTATTTTGTCATGCTTTAAAGTTGCATATTTGGACTCCTTGCATTTTTCTGATAAATTTCCATATATTATTTGTTTGATTTGGAGTTGTGGTTTAAAAGTTATTGAATTTACAAGATTTAAACAATTTCTGGAATTTCTAGAATTTTTAAATAAACAGAAAAATTTGTTTATTGCGTCAGCATGACGCAGTGCTGATTTCAGGGGGGCTAACATGTGGGGTCACATTATCAGTGACTCTGTTTTAATTTATGTTTTAATTAAACATTAACAGAAGAGTAGGGGGCCAGGGCCCACCTGTCATTGACCCATGGGGTCAAATGACTAGGGGATTAGCCCCTAACCACCCTGCCACGTCGGCCTTGAGCCGCCGGTGGCCACTGTACGCGGCGGCGCCCGCTGAATACGGAAGCTCCGGCCACGGGGAGGCACGGGGAGACCACCAAAACGCTCCTCCTGCACGTCCGCGTCTTCTGGTGCCCACATGGAGGCATGGGGGGCGCCGTAGCCTTGCCGGCGTCGAGCTCGGGCGGCGGCCGTGCTCGGGCTCAACGGAGCGGGTGAAAAAGAATGCTAGAGCGAGCGGGGTTAGGGCAAAAACATGCGCGGGCTCACCCTGGTTGTGTTGATGTCGACCAGGAGGCCGGAGGGGCAACGGGGAGGAGGCAATCGCTCGCCGAAGCTCGTAGACCGTGGCGGAGGAACTCGATGCCGGCGTCGTCGTGGGAGGTCCTAGGCTTCAATTGACCTGCCCCGGCGACGGAGACAAGGATGGTGGGCGCCTTGGACAAGTTGGTGCGGCGGGAGAAGGTCGTTGGCCGCGTGGAGGCTCGACGGCGAACTGCGCGGCGCTCGGGTCCTTGCGGGATCTCGCTGGGGAGAGAGGGGAAGAGGTCCAGGGGAGGGGGAATTGTAAGGGGAGATGCCCAGGGCCTCCACGGCATGGATAAATATGAAGGGGGCAGCCAGGCAGCTGCCTAGCGGCCATGCCGTGGCCGCCGGCGAGGTGCCTGCCTGCCTGGCCATGGAGGAAGACGGCTATGCCCCTTGTGGGTGGGGCTGTTCTCTAGGCCAGGTGGGCCAGGTAAGTGGCCTTTGGCCTTTTTATTCTTTTTCCTTTTTTCTGCTTCTATTTTTATTTGTTTTATTTTTCATAAAAAGCAAAACATTTTTATAAAATTCCAAATTAGTTTATATGGACCTAGGTAACAAATACCTAGCCACTCCCACCATTTTGGAATTTTTGAAATTCAATTCAAATAGCATTTAAATTTAATTTCCAAGCCTCTGTTTGAATTTTTGAAAATTTCTTGAGCATGTGGTTGGACCCACAACACTTGAAATGTGATCATGTACATTTATAGGGATTTTCAAAATCATCAGAAGAATTTTGGAAAAATATTTTTCTCTGGCCTTTTATTTAATTTTTTTGAGGCTTTTCCAAATCCCCAATTCTTAAACCAAAGAATTTAAACATGATGCCACTTATTTCTAGAATAAAAAGCACATACCAAACTAGGGTTGTGACACCAGTTCTCCTGCCCGCCCTGTTGGAGTTCCGCGTCCAGAAGACGGAGTTCCCCGCAACCCTGGAGTGATCTATTTCAGATGTCATCAGAAGGGCCACTATTCGACAGTGTCCCAACAAGAAGAATACTGCTCCACGTCCCAATGCTCCAGCACCAGCCAGAGGGAACCCCGGCCACAACAAACCCAGCGTGGTGCATCCCACGCCGCCAAGGGACGTCTGCATCACGTGCAAGCCGAGGAAGCCCAGGAGGAAGGGGACGTCATCTTGGGTACGTTCTCAGTTAATTCGGTACCTGCCCAAGTTTTGTTTGATTCGGGTGCATCACACTCGTTTTTTACAGAGTCATTTGTGAATATAAGTGGGATGAAGGCCGAGCTCTTGAAACGGGTCATGAGCGTGCAAATTCCCGGATCTAGGGTAACAGCACACCGCACCTGTCTTGATGTGCCTATAGAGATCTGTGGAGTCACATTTCCGGCAGAATTGATTGTGTTGGGAACAAAAGGGATAGACGTGATACTTAGCATGAACTGGTTTTCCAGGTATTGGGGTCGGATAGATTGTACAGAGAGGACAGTCAACCTCACGAGTGCCGATGGAGTTCAGATAGAGTACACCGAGAAGGAAGACACTGCCCGAGCCTTCTGTCATCACAGTGTCTCGGTGCCATCAATTGAGGAGGTGAATGTGGTATGTGAATTCCCCGATGTATTTCCGGAGGAGTTACCCGGTATGCCACCTGATCGGGATATCGAGTTTATCATCTTGTTAGTGCCTGCCACAGCCCCAATTGCATAGAGACCCTACCGAATGAATGCCGAAGAGCTGGTTGAGTTGAAGAAACAGCTGAATGACATGCTCCAGAAGGGACTAATTCGACCTAGTGCTTCACCCGGGGGTTCGCCAGTTCTCTTTGTGGACAAGAGAGCCGGCACCATACGCATGCGTGTAGACTACCGTAAGCTAAATGAGGTGACCATCAAGAACAAGTATCCGCTCCCTAAGATCGAGGATCTGTTCGACCAGTTGAACGGAGCCCGAGTCTTCTGCAAGATCGATCTAAGGACCGGATATCACCAGTTGAAGGTCCGTGAGTCGGACATCCCCAAGACAGCTTTCACGACCCGCTATGCTTTGTTCGAGTACACTGTCATGTCCTTCGTACTTACCAATGCCCCTTCCTGTTTCATGAACCTCATGAACAAGATCTTCATGAAGTATCTCGACAAGTTTGTGGTGGTATTCATTGATGATATCCTGATATACTCCAAGACCGAAGAAGAGCATGCCCAGCATCTACGCTTTGTCCTCGAGACTTTGCGAGAGCACCAGCTGTACACCAAGTTCAGCAAGTGCGAATTCTGGCTCAAGGAAGTTGGATTTTTGGGACATGTATTTTCAGAAGGAGTAATATCTGTCGACCCAGCCAAGATTCAGTCCATCATAGACTGGACAGCTCCGACCACTCAGACTGAAGTTAGAGGATTCCTCGGACTAGCAGGATACTACCACAAGTTCGTGGAAGGCTTCTCCAGGATTGCCCGTCCTATGACGCAACTGCTGAAGAAGGACCAGAAGTTTGTATGGACATAAAAGTTTGAAGCCTGTTTCCAGGAGTTGAAGAGGAGATTGGTATCTTCCCAGTGTGGACAATGTCATACCTGACCAAGAGCTTTGCTGTGCACTTTGACGCATCGAAGGTTGGTTTGGGTTGTGTTCTTATGCAAGTGGGCAAGGTGATTGAGTACCTGGCACGACAGTTGAAGCCGCACGAGTTGAACTACCCCACCCACGACTTGGAGCTAGCCGCAGTTGTGCTTGCTCTCAAGAGATGGCGACATTATCTGATGGGTCACCGTTGTGACATCTACATAGACCATAAGAGCCTGAAGTACATTTTCTCGCAGAAGGAGTTGAACATGAGGCAGAGGAGATGGATTGAGTTGATCAAGGATTATGATATGGAGATCCACTACCACCCCGGCAAGACGAATGTAGTAGCAGATGCCCTCAGCCGCAAGCCCTGTACACTTAATGCGATGATCAGAGAGACGCAGCCAGCTCTACACGAGGAGTTCAAGAAGCTGGGTTTGGAACTTGTTACACCCAGTTTTCTGGCTCACCTCGAGCTGACTCCCACTCTGTTTGATCAGATCAAGGAAGCACATAAGAGACACGATAGTATCGAGGGAATCAAGAAGAAGACGCCCCTCGGCAAGGCCCCGAAGTTCACGGTAGATGATGAAGGTGTTCTCTGGTTCGATGGCCGATTGTGTGTGCCCGATGTGAAGGAGTTGAAGCTCACTATCCTGAAGGAAGGCTCATGATACCCCTTAATCCATCCAACCCGGTGGGACTGAGATGTATCAAGGCCTGAAGGACTTGTTTTGGTGGCACGGTACGAAGCGTGAGATTGCCTTGTATGTTGCGAAGTGCGACATCTGCCAGAGAGTGAAAGCAGAGCACCAGAGACCTGCAGGATTGTTGCAACCGCTCCGAGTTCCTGAGTGGAAGTGGGAACAGATAGGCATGGACTTCATCACAGGATTGCCGAGGTCGAGCAAGGGTCATGACTCATTTTGGGTCATCGTCGACCAATTCACCAAGGTAGCGCACTTCATTCCCGTGCGAACCTCCTATCGAGGAGACCAGCTGGTAGACTTGTACATGTCGAGAATCATATGTCTGCATGGAGTCCCAAAGGAGATTGTGTCAGACTGAGGTACCCAGTTTACCTCGAGGTTCTGGAAGAAAGTCCAGGAGGCGCTAGGCACCAAGCTCACATTAATCACAGCCTATCACCCGCAGACTGGAGGCCAGACCGAGCGAGTGAACCAAATACTAGAGGATATGCTCCGCGCATGTGCTCTAGCCTACGGTTCCAAGTGGGAGGATTGCTTGCCCTATGTAGAATTCCCCTACAACACCAACTATCAGTCGAGTCTGCAAATGGCTCCATTTGAAGCTTTGTATGGAAGGAATTGTCGCACGCCCCTAAACTGGTCTCAGACCGGAGAGGGGAAATTTTTTGGACCTGATGTTCTGAAGGTGATAGAATAGCAGGTCCAATTGATTCGTGAACGTCTCAAGACCGCTCAGTCTCATTAGAAGAGTTATGCTGAACCCAAGCGTCGAGAGTTGACTTTTGCAGTTGGAGATTTTGTATATCTCCGAGTGACCCCATTGAAGGGAATGCCGATTCAATGTGAAGGGGAAACTAGAACCTCGATACATTGGACCATTTGAGGTGATAGAAAGACGAGGCCAAGTTGCCTATCATTTGAGACTGCCAACAGAGCTATCCGATGTGCACGACGTATTCCACATGTCACAACTCCGGAAGTGTCTACAGGTGCCGGACAAACCCGATGTTGTCAAGATCATGGATCACCGCACAGTGGACATCAACCAGGATCTCACATACCGCGAGACACCCCTTCGTATCCTGGAAGAAGCCACCCGAGTCACCCGTAAGCGCGCGATCAAGTTCCGCAAGGTCCAGTGGACAGACCACACAGAGGAAGAGGCCACCTTGGAACGGGAGGACTACCTCAAGAGCGAGTTCCCGCATCTCTTTACTAGCTTGTGAATCTCGGGGACGAGATTCTTTTTAAGGGGGGAAGGTCTGTCAAATCCAAACTTTTATTACCCTGTTATTAGAGTACCAAAAATTAGGGTAAACAAAAATCTTGCGAAGTTGTGATGTGATGGCACTAATATTGCCATGGCATGCTTGCTTATGCTTTGTTTTGAGTGTTATGCATTACCTTGCCATGTTCTTGAGTCTTTTGTTTTATCTTATGCCTTGCCAAAATTAATCAACCCATAAAAATATGTTTAGCACTCTACTTATATTATAATAGCCACACTTTCACCACCATAAAAATAATTAGTATCAATAAAATATGTTCTAAATAAATCCTTGAATTCACAAAAATTCATTATTTAAATAACTCAAAATACCTTTATAGCAGAAAGTATTTAATAAAAATATTTCAAAATTGCTAATTGATTAATTGCTATGAATATAATAGTGATAATATTTTTAACATCATTAATAAATCCCTAAAATTCCTAAAACAATTTTGTTAATAATTCTGGAGTTTTGTAAAGTATTTAGAAGATCTAAGTCTTAATTGTGTTTCACACTTAAAATCAAAATCGAAGTAGAAGGTTACCAAAAAAAACTCTAGCCTACTCAGTTAGGCCGAAGCCCATCTCCCTCCCACTCCTATCCGAGGAGCCTGACAGGGCGACCCCGCCTGTCATCCCCTCGCCCTAGCCATGATGTCAGCCACGGGACCCACCACTGACGCAATCACGCTGGCGTCACCTCCTAGCCGCCCCTCTCACCCCACTCCAACACCACCTCGCCTCCTCCACTGCCTCGTCCATTGCCCCGCTCCACTGCTAGCCGAGAAGAGAGAAGAAAGGAGGAGAAAGGAGAGAACAGGGAGAAGGAGAAGGAAGGAAGATAAGGGAGGAGGAGAGGGAAGGCCGACGAGCCTCCCCCACACTTCCTCGACGTCGGCACCGCCCCAGTGGACCTCCGCTGACCCCCCCGAGCCCCGACGACCCCGAGAAGGATCCCCTGCATGCCGCCCGTCTACCCCGAGCACGACGTCCTCAACCACACGGAAGGCCAAAAACGGAACCGCCTCACCCTCCTCTACCTCCGCCGCCCATTCCCGCCGTCCGCCGCTGCCCAGAGCACCTCCGGTGAGCCCTCCCCTAGCTCCCGTCGCCATGGCCAGGACACGATCCTGTCCAGGTCGAGCCGTGGGGAAGATAACCCCCAGGTCGTCCGATCTGGACGCGATCCGACGGCCAGAAGAGGCCGATACCCCTTCGGTTTCAAAAAAAATTCCCAGCCACCGCACTGCTCACAGGCTCGGCCCACTGGACGAAACTTCCTCGCGCGGGAGATAGTTTTGGGCTGACACCCTTTTTATGCTCTTTCTTTTTATGAAACAGTGGAGACTAAAATACTTTTAGAAAAATATTTATAGCTCAGAAAAACGTGAAATAAATTTTGTGATGTTCATAGAATTATGCTTCATTTTTCTGCATGTGTAAAATATTTTTTTGCTTAGATAAAATTATGACTCTTTATTATTATTTCTATCACTATTTTAATTTCTATAGAATTTATGTTAGTAGTATTAATTTGTTGGCTTATTATTAAAATTTCCACTGGTTAGTAGCAAATTGTTATGCATTTAGTTAATAAAAATAAAATAAATTTAAAAGTTGGTAGTGATTAAAATGGGTTAAAAAACATTGATTTTAGTTAAAGTTGTTTTATTTAATATTGATGTTAATAAATCCACCAAAATTATCCTTTTTGCCTTGTTATAAATTTTAACCTTGTTGAGGTGGTATAAAATGTAAATCTTAATAAATAGAAAATCTTGAAATTGTTTTGTCCTTTGTTGCTTGTGTGTTTGTTTGAAAAATTGAGTGATGTTGTACTTGCTATTGCCCCATTGTAATATTGTGAATTTCCTTGTTTCGCAACGTGTAGACGAGACGATTGACCCTGCAGGACAAGACTATCTCCAAGCTTCCGCCGAGACTGACCAGGAGACCACCGCGGACGAAGGAAAGCGACCATCAAAACTCAAACTCCGCTTTTCCCATTTTTACTTTTCTTTGTATCATTTATATTGTATCATGCTATTATGTTCATATGGGTTGGGATTGTATTAGTTATTCTAGGAAAACTCCACACCACCCCATAGCCTACCTATTTGGGGGAACAAAATAGAACCCCGGTGATCCCGACCTCCGGTCGAAACCATCATTTAGCTCTGGTAATTAGCAAAACTTAATAACATGGAAAGTCATACTTCACCTTATATGTTACGGGATACACCTAGGAAGGTGCTATGGCCAGAATTGTGGAACATCGCCGGACATGGACAAAGTCTGGAGGGACTCTCTATAAGTGCCGCCAAAACCTAGTCTTACAGTACAACCACTATCCTCTGGTATGGGACAGGGCTAGTTGGGAGCTTGTGTATCTTAGTACGGGGATCTTCTAACTACATAATACATAGAAGCCTATAAGCCTACCGATGCGTCGGAGGTGAGGTCGCTGCCGAGGCAGCGGTGGCATGGAACTTTGCTGCACCTCTACTACGGTGAAGGCATGTGTCCAAGAGGAGCATGACCTTGCACACGGACATTTATGGATGTGGGCATCAGGTAGATCACCTGTACTAGGGTAAGCAAGGGGGAAACTATGGTCGATTATCCGAGACCCGCATACTGAGGTATGACGATCCGTGGGGACACACGGCGGATGTATCGAGTGTGGTGGGTAAAGTGTACAACCTCTACAGAGTGAAAACTATTCAAGTAGCCGGAGTCCACGGTCATGGACAGCTAGTGAGGCCACACTTTGTGGTGAATAGATGAGAAAGCCCGGTACCGAGTTTATGGTTCGCGATGATGATGTTGATATTGTTGGAAAAATGTTGGACTTGACTTATCCAAAATAATTTGTGGGAAATAAAATTTTCCAAGTATAAGACTTTGCCAACTTAATAATAATCTTGAGTAGATAGGAAATCCCTATGAAAAACTCCACCATATAGCTATCCCATTATTTTTCGTATTCAAAACTTTGTTTCTTTCTTTAGGTGGTTTGCGATCAGGTATATGACGATGATGCTACCGACGATTACTAGGACGTGCTATGCTCTGTACTACCCTGTGGATTGTGCCGCTACTACCTTTGATGCTTTTGCTTATTCCGCTGCTATTTGAGCCTGATGAGGCAATGTAAGACTATGTTATTTGTAAGACTTGTATTCGGTATTATATGAACATTGTGACTATGATATCCATGTCGAGTTTTGTGTCATGCGACACTGATCATGGGAGCATGACAGTATACACAGCTGGCCACTCCGGGTATATAATCCGGGGTGCCCACACACGACCATAGGGATGTTGGCACAATGGGAAACCCGGGGGGCCCTCCGGTGGTGACTGGACCGCGAGGACCTGGCTCACGGCCTTGTGGTATTGACGGTTGCAGGCGAGCACGTATGCTCCCCCATGGATGTAACCGACAAAATCCACAGCGGCCTGAAAGTCGTTGCCTGCGTCGTCTCCGGATTCCTCTCCTCCGGAATATTCTCCGCTGGAAGGCGGCCTCTTCGACTTGCCCTTGTTCTGGGAGCCACCTCGGCCCCCATGTTGGGAGCCCCCGCCACGCTGGGCCTTCTTTTTGGCGTCCTTCTTGGCGTAGAAGGCCGTCATGTCTTCCTGGAGCTTGATAACGGAGCGGCACTCGGACAGGTCATGCTAGTCAGTCCTGTGTATCTTGCGGTAGGGCGACAGGGTAGCGTTCGCGGCGGCAAGCACGATGTCGGTGGAGGGTGGTTGCGGAGCGGCCTCGTTCCCCTTTGTGGTGAACAAGGCTGGGTGTACGCGCTTGCGGGCCCAGGGCTCCCCGTAATGTTGGTTCTTTCCGGAAGGGGCTCGAGCCGCAGGGCGTCTCTCGGCATCTCGATTAACAGCGAGGACTGCCTCTTTGACAAGGGCAACCTTGTCAGCCAAATCGAACAAAGAGGTGATAGTCTTGATGGACCGGTTCTCATCTTCTCGAGCATGCACGGATTCTTGACGTTGGCATGAAAGGTGGCGATAATCGCGGCCTCATGCGCGTCGGGGATGCAATGCTGCATCTGGGTGAACCTCTGGACGAACTTCCAGAGAGGTTCGCCATCCTTTTGCACTACTCGGCGCAAGTCACTGACCGTTTTCAGAGGTTGTACACCCCAGAGAAAGCGTCAACAAACTTTTCGTAGACCTCCGCCCAGAGGCCGATGGAGTTGGCCGGCAGATGCATTATCCACCAATGGACGTTGTCCTTGAGCTTCCTGGGGAAGTAGTTGGCTTTCGCCTTGTCGTCTCCCCCCGCGATCTCAACAACAGTGTTGTACATGAGGATGAACTCGCGAGGGTCTGTCTGTCCGTCATACGGAAGTGGACCATCTATCCGTAACTTCTTGGGCCACATGGCGCTGCGGAGATCTTGGGTGAAGGCTACGCACACGTTGTTGTAGTCGCTCTCACTGGCCAGAATCCCCTCCCGGACAACATCGAGAGGAGAAACTGGGGCGTCGGAACACCGGCGAGTTTCCTTATACCTAACGATGGTGGTTCGAGCGTCTTCGTGATGGTGATCATCCAGGCGAGCACGTTGGTCTGGGGACCCTAGGTGTCCGGAAGATGCCACAGAAGCTGCACCAGGAGATCCGGCCCGACGATGAGTAGCCTTTGCGGACAGCGGGGTCAGTGCAGCGCTCATCTCGGGGGTGGTCTTGTCGAGGCCCATTTTGGGGGGAGTCATAGTGCGCTCCTGCCCTCGTGAGGAAGCGTTGGGGAGCGCGGTCGGCCTCGTGCATTGCCGAGATGGCACTGGAGCACGGCTATCGAGCTCCTATTGCTTCTACTAGGCACACGCGGAGAGTTGGGCGATGGTGAGTCTCCAGGTCTCGAGCCGATCACCGGAAGGGAAAAACTGGCTGAGGGCCCTGACTTGTGCTAGCGCCTCCGCGGGGGTACGTAGCCCGTAGGGAATGGGGATGCGTGGGGTCCCACCGGTCCGGTCGGAGGCCCGACCCCTGCTCAGATCTGGTAAAGCACCACCGTAGCGTGCGGGCGAACGACGAGAGGGTCTGTCACCGTTGGCCGAGGGATCGCCGCCTTGAAGCGCCATTTCTTCGCGTGGCCCGTTAGGTTGGGTCGTGCGCTCCTTAGCGGGAGCCTGAGCGCGGCGTGTTGATGGGTCTTCTGGAGGTGGATTTTGTGCCGCGGGGCCGCCTGCTCCGCGTTCCTCACCATTGCGCTCCGAGGGTGGAAGGCCACCGGCTGGCTGCCCTCCTTCCGAGGCAGTCTCAGCTCCTGACCGGCCACGGGGCGGGTGATCGCTCTGCGCCCGACGAAGAGAGAGCATCTCCAAGGTAGAAATCCCCCTGTCGATGTCGTGCTGAGGTGAACTCGCGTGTGTCAAGGGGTCGACATTACAAGGTCGAATTGGTGAAGAAGATCCTCAAATGACGTGTGTGCGGCACCCTCCTTATAGCGCCTGATATTGGGGGTCAGATCCCGCCGGCGTGATACGATTCTGAAACGCGCACGCGGAACACAATGAGGGTCGTCGACACTGGGACACGCTCGGATTAACACAGGTTCAGGCTGTCCGAAGACTAAAAGCCCCACTCCTCCTTGTCTGAATTGATACGATGAGTTCTACAAATATGCGGAGCCCTTCCGAGATGGGTATGAGCTCCCACTGGTAGAGAGGTGTTGTGGATGTAGTGTCTTGAGTTTTTCCAGCATCCTGGTACTCCCTTTTATAGTTGAAGGGGTTCGCCGCAAGTGGTCATGGACGGCGTTGTTCTTCTCGAGCCTGGGGTGACGGGTGTCACCGAAATGTTCCTTCCGAGAAGAGTGTGTGGCGAGGCGTCGCCACTCCTCTTGAGTGGGCCCGCGGGAACTCGGCACCTACGAGGAAAAGAACTGGGGCGAAGATGCCGCTGTCGCCCTGTCTCTCAGACCAGGGGTGGCACATTTAATGCCCATTGGAATGTCCTTCATGTGGTGGGACCGTCCTATCCCCACCCCCGCACCACTTAAGGGAGAGGGCGGTGCTGCTAATACAAATACAAAAAGGTTCATGGGCCTCATAGGATGTGATGCCCCAAAATCAAGTTGTGTACAGTAATCATACACGCAAGGTACACGATCGAGATCAGGAACTCATGGTAAGATATCACAACACAAATCTACAAATAAAATAATACAAGTTGTTTATTACAAGCCAGGGGCCACGAGGGCTCGAATACAACAGCTCGAGAGCACAAAGTTATCGGAAGCAATAGTATCTGAGTACAGACACAAGGTGGACATGATCTGCCTTAAGAAGGCTAGCACAAAAATAACAATGATCGAAAAGGCGAGGCCTCCTTCCTGGGAACCTCCAAACTACTCTTGTTCATCGGGGATCTCCATGTCGTAGAAGGCTTCGGGGATCTTCATGTTGCGGTGGTCGTCATCGGGGATCTCCTCCTCCTAGAATCCAAGGCTCCAATGTCTGATCACAGCAACCGGTCGGTTATATAAAACAAAGGGTGGAATAAAGAAAGGGTTAGTATCTAGCATACCCGCGAGTCTTACGTCCTCTACTAAGCATTTATGCATTTGTATCAATGGAAAGGGGAGGCTATAGATGGTGGACTGAATTGCAGAAAATCAGAATAAGGAAGAGAAGCTAGGCCTATCGAAGACTAGCATCTTCCGACGAGTCTTGCAGCATGAGAATAGAACATCCAACAGTTCATATAAAGCATAAATTAACAATGCAGCAGAAGTTGTTGTAGCATTGTATAATAATAAGTTGTAATAATTATCAATTCCTCTGAGATCCCCTCCTCGATATTACTACGAGGAAGAGAAACCAGAACCAACTGTTTAATAGTAGTAGTTTGTAGTAGTAGTCTCTCGTTTCAACATAAAGCATCCTGTTACATGGACACGGCTATTCGAATAAATCATCTTCCCTGCAGGAGTGCACTACTGTTCAGCCTGCACGCTCGGATCTCCAGGGTGGCATACACCTTGTTAGGGAATGGCCAACCGAGGCTATCCGACACACCGAGGCCCATCCTACGGCTCATTAGAGAGGTCCCCGCCGGTCTAAAGTCCTAAGCGCTCGGGGGTCTTGAGCCATCGCCCCTCGCACTCCGGGTCGTTATGCGCAGTGGGGATACCAGCACCACCCCCAACTGCGTGGAACGATCCGCTGCGTCCTGAATGCTGAATTGAACGTCTTTTAGAGCTTTCGAACGAGACCACAACGCGGAGGGCCCACACCGTAATCCCACGTGAAGGTAGTGCGTACAGGCCTTTGCGGCCTCTCAAGTCATCCACCTAAACCATTAGACATTTTATTATTATCTCGCAGACAACCGGTATCGTTGCCCGACTAGTCAACACAACAGACAACGAACAGCAGCCAGGACCACCAGTACATTGGTGCCTGCCCTGCCGTCCCGTCAAAGCTCTGCGGTTACCGACAAGGTGAACCATCTCCTTACCTTTTATCGCGTGTGCTCCTGGAGGATCTCGAATTTCGTGGTTTAGTATCTCCTGGCCAACAAGCAAGGACCAGGCCCACGATGGTATCCGCCTGTCCTGCCGTCCCGATACAATACCTTTCGCGGGCACTGTTGGGTCACCGGACTACTTACCGTTAAGCACACCAGTTGATTCGAGTTCCTACCATCAAGTGAAACAAGGAGGAATCACCCTCGATGGTACACTTGAAGAGGTTCGATCGAGACATCAATAGAATGAACTAAAGAGGAGTATCCTCGTATCATCCCTGTGGTGCTACGCTACCGAGCCAGCGAAGAGAGTGAAATACGAGTCCATCCAATCGTAAGTCAAACTTTAAGCGACTCGGAGAGTCTCGCCGTTGTAGGTTCCCTTGGGCGTCTGCTCTGTGCCATACCTGTTGCAGTCATAATAATTTATACCCACGTTCACTCCCTAGGGTGATCACAGCCCGCAATCTAATCCTAGTTGACTAACAATGAGTAGGGCCAACTGCTGAATATAAGAAATATTTATTAGGCAGCATAGGATAAAGGAAGGTACATCAAGGGGCGACAATGAAAGGTTATGCAATTGAATAGGTAAGCAATGTAGCAGCAGCTGCAATGCCTAGTGCAAGAAATTTAGGGAAAGATAGGCGATATCTAGGGAAGGAGAATGGCTCTGCTTGCTTGGAATCTCGGTAGTAGGGGTACGATCGTCGACGTAGTCGATCACAGGGGAATCGACAGCAGTCGCCGGGTCTACCAGACAATAAGAAGGGGGAAGAAACAATAAATACACGACAATAATAGCAATACAGAGACAAGACATGGCAAACACGGTGTTGGCGGTGTTCTGTCGCAGTACTCGGTGTATTGCTCGGAGTGGGAATTCATCCGGGGATGAACTGCCAGCTCCGGGTGATTATCGACAGACTAACCGGAGGGGGAAGGTCCCATGTCTACAGTGTTAGAGACATCTGACAGACATGTGGATAGTGTATCCATGGTCGTTGATCCATTCTGAATAACTTTCATATACAGAACATTTTCATCGGAAAAAGTTTTACCGGCTCCGGTCGTTTGACAGACGGATGAACCGGAGGGGAAATTTTCCATTTTCGTTATGTTAGAAGGGTGAGGTGGCTATACGGGTGATGTATTCTTATCCGTGGCATTTTTCTGAACAAGTTTGATGTATAAAGTTTTTCCATCGGAGTTACGGATTAAAACATGTTGAATTTCAAAGTTTTAATCAATTTAAAAGAATTTCAAGAATATCCTTTATTTATTCAATACAACCTTATCCGAAACAGTGTTTTGACTGGTCAAACTTTTAGGTGGGGCCCTGCTGTCATAGAGAATAACTAATTCTAGTGATTTATTTTATTAAAATGATTAATTGGAGATGGGCCCCGCATGTTATTTAACAAAATCATTAATTACATAAACAGTCAGTGGGGTCCATCTGTCATACTAACCAGGACAATTAACTCTAACAGTTTCTTTTAAACTAACCCAAAGACCTAGGGCCCACTTGTCATTTGCATATGGGGTTATCTCCTCTCAATTCATCCCCTGCTTAATTAGGGGCACATGTCTCATCTAGCAGAGACACAACAAAAAAAGGGGGGTCATTCCACGGCCAACCTTGCTTGCACACAGAGTGCACGCCGGTGGCGAGTGGAGCAGCGGCCGGCGCGACGGGGAGTGGCAGTGGCGCGGGTGCGGCGGCAGGCCGAGACGTGGCGCAGCGCATGGCGGAAGGTGCAGCGCGCGGCGAGTAGCCAACACGGGCGCGCACGGAGCGGAGCCCTTGTCCATGGTGGCCTGGCGGGGCATAGCCCTATGGCAGTGCAATGTCGGGGAAGAGGGGGGATGTGGGAGGAGCTCACTAGGAGTGCAGTGGAAGGCTCGGTGAGGCGCGAGGTGGCTGGTGGCCTCGCCGGCCACGAGGCACGACGACGACCGCGACGGCAGTGGAGACCGGGCGGCTCGATTCTTCGGCTGTAGGGCATCCCGTCCTGAATCACTGCTCGGGGAAGACGACGAAGATCACGGCATTCCTCGTGGATGCGCCAGCACAACGCGGGGATCATGGTGGCCGCAATGACAATGGCGACCATGGCGACGGCTGCGGGCGTGTGTGCTGCGGAGTGAAGGGCGAGCGAGGGTCGAGGGAAACGGGCGCTAGGGTTAGGGGAGGGTCCGAGGGAGGGTCAGGGGGAGGGTCAGGCGGAGGATAGGGTAGCCAGGGGGCAGGGGATCTTATCCCCCCGAGGCTACGACATGGCCGCTGTCGAGCAGCCATGGTGCCACAGCGCCATGAGGAGTAGTGGGAGGAAAGAGAAAGGGGAAAGCGGTGGGCTGGGTGAGGCTGGGAAACATATAGTTTTTTTACTGTCATTTCTATTTTTGTTTTTCTTTATATTCCTGCTTTGTTTAGCCACTATATGATTTTTGTAAAATATGGGACTTTCAAGAATATTTGCATTACACTTTAATATGTTGCTACAACAAGTTTGAGTCTGATATAAATTCTTTTAGAGTTCCGTTTGAAAATGCAACGAGTAAAAGGGGTTCTCTTGTTGCTGTTATGAATTGTTTAAATCAGTAAAACATTTTAATAAATTCCTATTTGAATTTTAATATGACCTACTGATTATTTGGCATTTAATAAAAAAATTTGCATAATGTTTGGAGCAACATTATTTTCCCGCATTGTTTTGAATTCCAAATGAGTTTGGATTCCAACCAGACTTGATCAAGGTTGATTATCCATTGCTTAATTATGATGACATGGCACTTAACAATGTGATTACCGTAGCGTGACACCCGAGATGTTACAAATCTCCCCCACTACAAAGAATTCTCTTCCTGAGAATTGAAAGGTAGTGAATGGGGTAAAGCTTTGGTTTCGTATTCTAACGAAGCTTCTGGTTCTTGTGGTCCTTCTCGAAGAAGTTACTCCTTTTGGTTGATTTCAACATTTCTTTGTATAAGTGCATCTTGACGTGTTGTCATCCTTTCTCCGGGGCTCCATCGTACTTACGAGTAGGCTAGGAGTAAAACTTAAGGGGAGTTGGATCATTACCTGGTTATTCAACCGAGGCTGTCCAAGGGAATGGGGTACAAAGTATCTTCTGAGTTTAAACTCGGGGATATACGTCGAGAGAAACAACAGAAGTTATGAGAAGTTTCAAGAGGATAGGCATGCATTCGATGCCGATGACGGACAATGAAAAGAGACCCAGAGTATCAGGCATAAGCATGATATCGGGTCGAATATCGCAAGGTAGATGACAAGAGTCAGGTTTCAATCATGTGGAACTGTGGGTTATGGGCCCACACTGTATAAGAAGGGTGGTAACATTGCATGCGATCACGATGCAAGGTTTGTCAGGGAACAGTTTGTGATCTTTTGTCGGTAAAAAGGTCGGTACCAAGGGTCAGGGAAAATGAGAACCATCTTCATGCTCGTTAAAACGAGGCAGACAAATCGGCAAAACTCTCGTCCATCGGTAGTAACCGAAAGGTTATCCATGATAGTAATAGGTTGTACCGACAGAGTAGTACACCGAAGTATTTACATAAGCAGGGAATTATCACTGCTTAGATAAGGCACATTACAAGAAATGCTAAACAGTCCAATGGAAAGGAAAATGTAGTTATACACAATCATTAGGTCTATATCTTTCCCAAGATAAAGTAGATAAGGACATACATGAAAAGACCAGGTTTGTATTGACAGGGGTCAAAGCAGGTTGTCGATGATAACACAAATCATCGAGGGCAAGGATGGTATTTCACACGATGAATCCAATCGACACATGGAAGAAACCATGTAATATTAGCCGGTAATAATCCACCAAAGGTCAGGTAGTTCGCAAAGAATCTTATGGGAGTATCGGCACTCAACCAGAAGGAGAAAGAATGCAAAGGCATCGGGTGATAGAAGCATCGGAATAATTCGATGCTTAAGTACAAGGGAATTATGATTTACATATCGGGAGGTGGATGTAATTATCCATATGGACTTATCGGTGGCAGGGGATCACAAAGGCGATGAACACGTAGGTTCTCTGGAATTCATCAAAGAGTAATCTTCCGAATCTTCACGTGAAGCAAGCGATCATCTTGGGTGAAGGGCTCTCCGAAAGGAAAGAGGTACGAGAACCTAAAGTCATAGTTATTAAAATATTTAACCCGAAAGAGAAGAGAGATCACTCCCAGAGTAAAGGTGCGGAGAAAAAGATCCTAATACCATAGATATCACAACGGGGTGATATCGATGTGGGCCTGTAAGCCATTAAGTTATCAAAATAGTTTTTCAAAGACTAGACTCAACTTCGACCAAGGAGTGGGTGGGTGGCTTCCTACAGGCAGTTGGCTCTGATACCAACTTGTGACGCCCCCAAAATCAAGTCGTGTACAGTAATCATACACGCAATGTACATGATCGAGATCAGGGACTCGCGGTAAGATATCACAACACAACTCTACAAATAAGATAATACAAGCTGTTTAATACAAGCCAGGAGCCACGAGTGCTCGAATACAACAGCTCGAGAGCACAAAGTTAGCGGAAGCAATAGTATCTGAGTACAGACACAAGGTACACATGATCTTCCTTAACAAGGCTAGAACAAAAATAACAACGATCGAAAAGTCGAGGCCTCCTGCCAGGGAACCTCCAAACTACTCCTGGTCATCGGGGATCTCCATGTCGTAAAAGGCATCGGGGATTTTCACATTTCGGTGGTCGGCATCGGGGATCTCCAACTCCTAGACTCCAAGGCTCCAACGTCTTATCGCAGAAACCGGTTGGGTATATAAAACAAAGGGTGGGGAATAAAGCAAGGGTGAGTATCTAGCATACCCGCGAGTCTTACGTCCTCTACTAAGCATTTATGCATTTGTATCAATGGAAAGGGGACACAATATATGGTGGACTGAATTGCAGAAAATCAGAATAAGGAAGAGAAGCTAGGCCTATCAAAGACTAGCATCTTCCGACGAGTCTTGCATCATGAGAAGAGAACAACCAACAATTCATATAAAGCATAAAGTAACAGTGCAACAGAAGTTACTGCAGCATTGTATAATAGTAAGGTGTAATAATTATCAATGCCTCTGAGATCCCTTCCTCGACTTCCCTGCGAGGAAGAGAAACCGGAACCAATAGTTTAATAGTAGTAGTTTGTAGTAGGCTCTGGTTTCAGCATAAAGCGTCATGTTACCGTGGACACGGCTATTCGAATAGATCATCTTCCCTGCAGGGGTGCACTACTGTTCAGCCTGCAAGCTCGGATCTCCATGGTGGCGTAAACCTTGTTAGGGAATGCCCAACCGAAGCTATCCTACACGCCGAGGCCCATCCTACGTCTCATCCGAGAGGTCCCCGCCGGTCTAAAGTCCTCAGCGCTCGGGGGTCTTGGGCCGTCGCCCCTCGCACTCCGAGTCGTTGCGCGCAGTGGGGATACCATCACCACCCCCCAACTGGGTGGCATGATCCGCCGCGGCCGCAATGTTGAACTAGACGTCTTTCAGAGCTTTCGAATGAGACCACAACACGGAGGGCCCACACCGTAATCCCACGTGAAGGTAGTGCTTACAGGCTTTGCGGCCTCTCAAGTCATCCTCCTGAACCATTAGTCATTTTATTATTATCTCGCAGACAACCGTTATGCTTGCCCGACTAGTCAACACAACGGTCAACGAACAGCAGCCAGGACCACCAGTACATTGGTGCCTTCCCTGTCGTCCCGTCAAAGCTCTGCGGTTACCGACAAGGTGAACCGTCTCCTTACCTTGTCTCGTGTGTGCTCCTGGAGGAGCTCGACTTTCGTGGTTTGGTATCTCACGGCCAACGAGCAAGGACCAGGACTACGATGGTATCTGCTTGTCCTGCTGTCCCGATACAATACCTCTCGCGGGCACCGTTGGGTCACCCGACTACTTACCGTTAAGGAGTGATACGTCTCAAATGTATCGATAATTTCTTCTCGCTCCATGCATGTTTTGTGTGATATTGCTATGATCTAGATAGACTTTCATACACTTTTGATCATATTTGGACTAACCTACTAACTCAGTGCACCCCAGTGCCAGTTCCTGTTTTCTGCTGTTTTTCTATTTCAGTTTTTCCCCATATAAAAAATGCTCCAAAAATCCGGGAAAAATTAGATAAAAAATCAGCGTGTCGGAAGACTCCAGAAGCCCGAAGGAGGGCCAGGGGGCGCCTGGTGCCCCTAGTGGCCCCCCTGTCTGCCCCCTTCGCCTATTTATTCTCCATCACGGGGAAACTCCGAGGACAGAACCCTATTTCGTAAATTCTCCTATGTTCTGCAACCGCCGCGCTTCCAAGATCGGGAGCACCATCAGGACCCTTCCTGGCACCCTGCCGGAGGGAGGATCGACCTCCAGGAGCTTCTCCTCAACCATGGACGCTTCCCGGATGTGCCGTGAGTAGTCTACCTTGGACAATGGGTCCGTGATCAGTAGCTATGTGATGTTCTCCTCCCCTCTTTATTCTTCATGGTTTAGACCTCGTGAGCTGCCCAACATGATCGAGGCACATATGTAATTCTTTCTGCTTTTGCTATGCTGAGTTTGATGGGATCTGATGGATTATGAGATTATGTTCACATTGTGATAGAGTAATATAATTGCTTCTTATCTTTTGTATTTTAGTTCCAAAGTAATTCTTGCATGTTCTCCGTTGCTATTTATTGCTTTGGCCAAGTGGTAGGTAGTGAATCCAAGAGGGAACGTTATGCTCGATTGTGGGTACATGCCCCCTGATGACACGCTTGAGTGATAGAAACATGAGTCTAGGGCATGTGCTGTTTCCACAAGGGGGAAACAACGGTTCTTGTAACCGCGGTTACAAGGATTATTTACTTTACGCAAAGTTCTTTTTAATGCAGTTGTCTGTTGCTTTGGGTTTACACTTAATACCAGCGAGATGTTTTGGATAGATATCTCAAGGTGGATGATTAGTAGTAGATGCAGATGGATTTCGGTCTACTTATTTTGGCATACTGCCCATGCTTTTGAGCCTCTTCCTTTCTTTTGTAGCATAGTTAGCATTGCCGTGCGTTTATAATCCTGTCAATTGCCCTTCTGTAATTTGTTTACCTCGCATAGCAGTCTTATCGTCTTTTGGGAGAGAGACATCACTAGTGAACATCACGGGACCCCAGTCCATATTCTCATCACTGTTTACACGCTCGTTTATTTTCTTGCTTTTTACGTTCAGTTGCTGTCATTATCATTATCATGTGATTTTGATCGTTTGTAAACAACAAGACCGGAGAGATTGACAACCTATCTGAACTTTGTTGGGAGCAAAGTTAATTGTGTTGTGTGCAAGTCCGCGTCAGGTGCGCCGCTGACACTTACTTACCATCGTCGGAGTCCTACTGGTCGATACTCAACCTCGGTATCTTCACCGAGGGAAACTTGCTGCTACGCTGCATCTTACCTTCCACTTGGGGTAACCAACGAAGGGAGAGAAGCAATCCTCTCTCGCGTATCAAGAGAATTTATGGCGCCGTTGCCGGGGACTCCGTGTGATAAGATAGGGGAGTTTCCCACTACCTTTTACCTTTACTTTTTAGTATTTTTAGTTTACCTTTCTGTTTTTATCTTTGTGTCTTATATAAAAAATTACAAATAAATCTGACACACCTGGTGCTACAATGGGTTCCTCTGAAAACTCAAAGTTGTGTGACTTCACCATTCACAACAACAAAGACTTTATCTGCACTCCTATTGCCACACCTTCCACTTCAGCTACCTCTTATGAAATTAAACCTGCTTTACTAAACCTTGTTATGAGAGATCAATTCTCGGGTACTGGAGATGATGCTTCTTTACATTTGAATAATTTTGTTGAATTATTTGATATGCAAAAGTATAAAGAAGTAGAAGGTGATGTTGTTAAGCTCAAGCGTTTTCCTTTCTCTTTCAGGGATGGAGCTAAAATCTGGTTTCAATCTTTGCCTAGGAATAGCATAGATTCTTTGGATGAGTGCAAAGATGCTTTTATTGCGAAGTACTACCCACCTGCTAAAATTATCCAATTGAGGAGTAACATTATGAATTTTAGGAAATTGGATAATGAACACGTTGCCCAATCTTGGGAACGTATGAAATCTCTTGTTAAGAAATGTCCTACACATGGTTTGACTACCTGGATGGTTATCAGAATTTTTATGCAGGCTTGAACTTTACCTCGCGGAACCTGTAAGATTCGGCTGCGGGAGGAACCTTTATGTCAACTACACTTGGTGCTGCCACAAAACTTATCGATAAGATGATGACCAATTATTCCCAATGGCACACCGAACGCGCTCCAACAGGTAGGAAGGTAAATTCTGTCGAGGAAATTACCTCTCTCAGTGATTAGGTTGATTTAATTATGTCTCTACTTACCAAGCAACCCTCTATTGATCCTAATGATGTTCCTTTAAATTCTATGGTTTCTCTGGAACAAGTAGATGTGAACTTCATTGCTAGAAACAACTTTAATAATAATGCTTATAGGGGAAACTTTTCTAGTAATCCTAGTCCGTTTCCATCCACTTATGGGAACAACAACACCTACCCAAGCAACAAGAACCCCACTTCTGAACTAGAAAATATGCTTAGAGACTTTATCACTACCCAAAAATCCTTCAACAAGAATGTGGAAGAAAAGCTAGCTAAACTAGATAATCTTTGTTTGAAGGTAGACAACTTAGCCCTTGATGTTGAGATGTTCAAAATTAGAACCTCTCCCCATGAGGAGAGTAAGGCCACTCATATTAATGCTATCCAGTTACAAATCAATGAAAATATTAGGATGATGGATAAACTTAAAGAAAGATGGGCTAGAGAAAAAATAGGAAGAGGATAGAATTAAGAGCCTTCCTACACATCACAATGTTGCCACTATCCAAATTGTTGAGGACACTGAAACTATTAGCACCCAATGCACTCCTGGTCCCATCGGACCTATTAATGGTGATGCTAATACCTCAACTATAGAAGAAGAAATTCCTATGAACATAGAGGGTTTCAAACAAGTGAGCTTAGATGACACTAGTACCACCTTTGATAGTAGTGATATTGATTTTGACAGTTGCACCCTCTCATAAGTTATCAGCTTATTACACAAAATGTCTAGAGACCCCCACACTAGCACACTATATCTTGCCTTCACGGAGCATATCACAAATGCTCTTATCAAAGCTAGGGAGGAGAAGCTTAGGATAGAAGCCTCCATACCTAGGAAGCTAGATGATGGTTGGGACCCCATGATAAAAATTAAATTAAATAACTTCTCTTGCTATGCTTTATGTGACGTTGGAGCTAGTACTTCCGTCATGCCCAAAAGAATGTATGATATGTTTGAATTGAAACCTTTTGATTCATGTTCTTTTGGTGTTCGCCTTGTCGACTCTTCCGTAAATAAACCTTTGGGGAAGGTCGACGATGTTCTTATCATTGTCAATAACAACTATGTTCCCGTTGATTTTATCATTATGGATATAGAGTGTGAACCTTTATGTCCAATTATTTTGGGCCGTCCTTTTCTTCGCACCGTTGGTGTTGTTATTGACATGAAAGATGGGAATATAAAATTTCAATTCCCTCTCAAAAAGGGGATGGAACACTTCCCTAGAAAGAAATTCAAGTTACCTTTTGAGTCCGTTACACGGGGAAGCTATTCTCTTTCTCTTGATAAAACTTGATTCTTCTTTTTCCTTATGCCTAGCTTAAAGGCGTAAAAGAAAGCGCTTGTTGGGAGGAAACCCAAGATGTTTTTACTTCTGTTTTAGTGGTCTTGATAATTGTTACTACTGTAGCGGCATTATTGTATCTTTATTTTCAAGCTTTGTGCCAAGGTATAGCCTCATATGACAAGGGAAGTGAAAGTTGTGACATGCTGTCCAGAAAACAGATTATGTCCTCGTGACGGGAAAGTTCAGAATAAATAACCAGTTCATATTTTTTAGCGGAATGTTTTACACACCGTACTCTATACAATCACGGAACTTTCGTATGTTCTTAGTTTTTTTATTTGAGTTGCAGAAGTGCCCCTAAAAAATTCTTTACTACCTGTTGTTCTGTTTTTCACAGATTCTTCCACGTTTTGTCTCTCTTAACTTTTGCAAACCTTAAGCTTGCTTTTTATTTGAAAAAACCATTTGGTAATCTTGAGAAACAGTAGCTTATCAAGAATATCTTTATATGCAGTGGGGAAAAATTATTTATTAAGGGTACTAACCTCTCTAATCAGCTTATGATGAGTTGTGTATGAACGGAGTTTTCAAGTGTGCGATGGAAGATGATGAAAGAAGATTAGAGAGTGTCAAGCGCTCAAGCTTTGGGATGCCCCCATGCATCCCCAATAAATATTCAAGGAGACTCAAGCGCCTAAACTTGGGGATGCCCCCGAGAATCCCCTTCTCCATCGACAATCATCAGTTCGTCCTTCGTCTCACTATATTTTTATCACTTCATGCGTTATGTGCTGTGCTTGGAGCGTCTCGCTCTTAGGTTTTGTTTTTTTAGTTTTCTTTAGCTTTTCTTGCTGTTCATAACAAGTTAGATCCCGTCTTAATTTGTGTGGGAGAGAAACATGCTCCACTTTCAAAATCTATAACGCATCATAAGATTCTTGATGCCTATCTTTTTGCTGTTGTGTGTTCTTTATCTTGTCGTAGCTACTGCCATGTTTAGTTTTAGTTTTAGTTTGTCTTTAGCAAGAGCGTTGGATTTTGTTTAGTTTGTTGCTGGAACTCTCTTTAGTTTTCATGTTTATATTGTTCAGAGAGTTGGTTGTTGCACTGAGTCGTATCTTATCTTGAAAGTAGGTAATTGAGGTTGCTATTTAATTTTAGTAGTAACTTGCAATAGTTTTGAGGTATTGATGTGAGTAATGTTTGAAATTTTGGTGTCAAGATCTCTAGCCTATTAGTGATAGGTATCGTATTTTGGGCAATCTGTGTTTATTTTCAAAAACCTACAAAACTAGTTGAGAACTCTAGCTACTAGATGGATCACTACTCTTCTGAGGGGTCGGATATTAGAGTACACTCATGTACCATGAGTCGAGGATGCGCAAGGATAACCAAACCCCCATACACTCCTCCTCGGGGTACTTGTCTCTTTGTGAACCTCCTCATTAGATTGAGAGTTACCGATAATAAGTGCATGAGTTCTTCGGACTAATGTAAGTATTGAAAGTTGACAGTTCCACCTCCTCATATTTGTTAGCCTCTCCTGTGCCGTGCATTGCCTCCTTCTCACTCTGAGAGTTGGCGTCCACCTTCGCCGGTACATCCAAACCCTTGGCATGATATGCTCTGTCATCATAAACCTCCTTATATCCTTCCTCAAAACAGACACCATACCTACCTATCAAGGCATTTCCATAGCCTTTCCGAGATAAATTACCATGCAACATCCACCTCTTCATGACTTGATCTTCATGTCATACATGTTCCTGCTACACTGGCAGCAGCATACATGGCATACATCATGATAACTACATCTTCTTTATGATTTGAGTACCTTGTAAAGTGTGAAAGACCTTCTATACCCTCTTGTAAATTAGAGTGTTGCCCTTAAGTGAGGAAAAGATCCCAAAGTGGACAAAACAAAAGATCCCAAAGAGGAAAAATGAGAGTTAAATAGAAAGATCCATTGAGGCCACCAAAAAAATACAAAAAAATAGAAAAAAGAGAAAAAGAAAATAAAAAGAGAGAAAGGGGCAACACTACTATCCTTTTGAAAGATCCACACTAGTACTCCCTCTTTTCCTTTTACTCCATAAAAGATGATCATGCATATAGAACTTGGCTTGCATATTCCAAGGATGAGCCTCCTCAAAAGATATCTAGGTCTTCATGAGCGAGCAATTCAGATGCACCCCCACTAGTTCCATTGGAGAGCTTTTCAGCTCATATGTGCATCTGTTGCATGGCAATCCCTACTCCTCACATCATATCTATCATTTGGCCTTCTCGCCTATGATTGTCCTCATTGATGTGACCCTTTCTCACCTTTTTGACTTCCTCCTCCACCACATTCTCTCTTTGCCATCCTAAGTTTCAACTCTTGTGCTTACGCTCATCCATTGCATGAGTGCTCAAAATATCGAAAGGGAGTGGATCAAATTGACTTGTACCTTGCTAGTGGTTTGGGGACGAGTCAAGATAAGATTCCAAAGAAGACCAAGTGTTAAACTTTAGTTGATTGAGTTCTCAACTAAAAATACTTTTTTCTTGTATTCCCTATCCCCCTTCTTGCACGCAAACACCATTTGGAGACATTCGAGTCCCGGACAGCAAGAGCTCTTGCACCTAATTATCTTTCGTTGCTTGTTTCAATGCTAATATAGACTCTTGCATGTTATGAATTGAATTGAATTACATACCTTGATTTCTTTACTTTTAAAAGTCCTTATATGGTTGCTAGAATGTCACCACAGAAATTATGCATGTTATAATTTACCTACTAGAGGACGAGCAGGAATTAAGCTTGGGGATGTTGATACATCTCAAACGTATCGATAATTTCTGCTTGCTCCATGCATGTTTTGTGTGATATTGCTATGATCTAGATACAGTTTCATACACTTTTGATCATATTTGGACTAACCTACTAACTCAGTGCACCCTAGTGCTAGTTCCTATTTTCTGCTGTTTTTCTATTTCAGTTTTTCCCCATATAAAAAATGCTCCAAAAATCCGGGAAAAATCAGATAAGAAATCAGCGTGTCGGAGGACTCCAGAAGCCTGAAGGAGGGCCAGGGGAGCACCTGGGCCCCTGGTGTCCCCCTGGCTGCCCCCTTCGCCTATTTATTCTCCGTCACAGGGAAACTCCGAGGACAGAACCCTATTTCACAAATTCTCCTCTGTTCCGCCGCCACCGCGCTTCCAATATCGGGAGCACCGTCAGTACCCTTCCCGGCACCCTGCCGGAGGGAGGATCGACCTCCGGGATCTTCTCCTCCACCATGGACGCTTCCCGGATGTTCCGTGAGTAGTCTACCTTGGACCATGGGTCCGTGATCAGTAGCTATGTGATGTTCTCCTCCCCTCTTTATTCTTCATGGTTTAGACCTCTTGAGTTGCCCTACATGATCGAGTGTCGGGACCCGGGGTTAGCGTATGTAATTACGGTCACAACACAATCACATGGAGAGCCGAGAGTCGTACCCATTTGTCTAAGCAGACAAGGCCAAGCACAGATCACTCTCGGAAAGCATCGAACGTGAGGGGCATCCCATCCAGACCGGATGATCAACTGAGATGGGTCCTCATCGTCCGCTCACAAGTCTAATGCTTATGGGTGGTGAAGTCCCATACTCATAGACAAGTCGCCTCAACCATGTTATCGATTGAATCATAACCCTTACATAAACAGACTCCGACCCGATCACTTAGTCGGGGTCTAGGGCGGGCTCGATCATACAACAAAGTGTGCACGTGACAGAGTCACGATCAATCGAATCGCGATGCCCCAAGAGGCGCACATCTAAGGGCCACTTGGTGTATAAAAGACCGCCAGCCAGATCACAACTAAGTTCCCGAAAACCCATACTAAGACATGCATGTTATAATCATACACGCAACACACATGTCTAGTATGTACAGCAGGTATCATCACATAACTCTACAAAGTACTTCTTTATTGACTTACACATAGAGCATACAAAGATCACATGTCTGTGATCAACATTACATCATACAACGCAAGCAAATTAGGTCTGAGTACAGACAAGATTAACAAATGGCTTAGAGAAGCCTTCTTTAGCATACATGCCCTTCCACGAGGGACCAGACTGCTGTTTGGAACTATACTAGCTTAGTCAACGTCGAGCTTCAGGAAGGTGACTCCATCGGGGGCTGGGTTCTCATCTAAAATATATAATAAGCAAACGTGATTACAAAGACGTACTCAGCAAGACCTACATCAGAACTACACTACTCAAGCTCAAGTTTCAAGGTAAAGGAGGTGGGGTTCAACATGCAGAAGTGCCAGCTTTGACTTGGCTAGTCCTGAACTACGAGTACCAGACTTGAGGTAAGAAGCGTACATGAGTCCACTACCAACTCTCCAACCAATACACCACTATGGATACTTCCTCGACTTCCCCACGAGGAAGCACGCCATAGCACTCACGCTTATCTTGCGATTTTTATAAGTATCCATTCAAGTTGTCTAATGATCAAGTAGAGGTCTCCAAGTAGTCCATAACCGCGGACACGGCTATTCGAAAAGTTCATTACCCTGCATGGGTGTACATCTTCACACGCGTGTCATCACTTATCGCCTCGTTCTTGTCACCCTTCAAGCGGGTGTCGGACGTGGATGAAACCAAGGAACTACCCTCACATCACCTTCTCTAATCCAGGAGTCGACTACCTGAGTTTGGCACCGCTCGAGAGTCCAGCCGGTTCAAAGAAACGGACTCAGATAATGCAAGGGACCGAGACGCCACCTCTGCCACATGGTTTTACTGCCTCACAGGTCCGCCCACATGTATATATGATGCAACCTTTCATCATTCTTTTTCTATGCATATGCCAAATGGAAAACCCGAATCTATTGTGACTCCTGGACCGGATCGAGTAAGTAAAGAGGCCAAACGGGGCTGCCATAAATCCTACATGTGGTCATACTCTTTGTCTTGGATCACAAAACAGGAACTCGGGGCCTAGGGCAGTGTTCAACGAGACCATCCACTGTGCACTCCTACACAGCCTCTCATCGTTCACCTTTGTTTAGGGTGGATTCACCAACACGTTATCATCAGCACCATTATGATCAACCATCCCGACTCACAATCAAAGTAACCTCATTGTAACACTAAGCAGCAATAAGAAGTAACATTTGCAGGGGCCACATGCTCATCATTCAACTCCTATATCTTCTAGGATTGTGGTTTGCTTAATACGGTGACAAAATGATAGGTCATGCATCGGAATGGGTTCAACTATGCGAAAGAACGTGTCCCGGTGATCTCCTAAACATGCATAAGCGAGACTGAGAGGGAAGTGGGGTTTTATAGACATGATCAATGGGGTTTGCTTGCCTTGCTGACGATACACGGGTTTCACGGTCTTCTTCTTCGGGGGTGATCTCCGTCTCGGAAAGTATGTTACCGGAACAATCATCAAAAAAGGGGGGGGGGCAACATCGAAACTAAATGCACAAGCACATGATAAGTTGTGACATGATGTAAAGGGTACTGGTTTGTGGAAAATTCAACTTAATTGAAGTGTATTGCAATTGAATTGCAAATTCAAACTTCAAATTCAATTTCAAATTAAGCCATATGCACATTTTCTACTGTTCACCCATTTTAAAATGGTCAAACACAAAAAGAAATTGTATATTATTAATCCTTGCATTTTTCTGATAATTTTACATATATTATATGTTAAATTTGGAGTTAATATGAATTTTCAATGATTTATTGAAGTTTTAGCTATTTTCTGACTTTTTCTGATTTTCTTTTAATTCAAAACACAAATACTGCATCATCATGACGCAGAGCTGACGTCATGGGGGCTCTGGACAGTGGGGCCCTTCTGTTAGTGAGAGGGGGGATTAACCCCTGTCTGTTTAGACTAACAGGGGGGTTAGGGGGCTTGGCCCCACTTGTAAGTGGGTGTGGGGTTAGTTTAGTGGGTGATTAGGCCCTAATGGCAGGGGCTCGTCGGGATGTCGCCGCCGGCGACCTCTGGCACGGCGGAGGAGTCGCCAGAATATGCTCCAGGCCACAGGAGGGCACGGGGTGGCTACCAAAATGGTTCCTGCGTGCTCCCGCGTCTGGTGCGTTATGCAGGGGGACGCCGGGGGCACTACGGCGACAGCGGCTGAAAATGGCGCGGCGGCCGGAGCACTAGAGAGGTGACGACGGCGAAGGAGGCCACGGGGAGGGGCACTGGACGGGGCAAAACGCAGCGTAGCTCACCAGGAGCGTGACGGCGGGCTCGAGGAGGCCGGGGACGAACTGGTGGCGCCGGAATAGCTCGCCGGAGCTGCGCAGTGGCCAATGGCAAACTGGAGAAGGTGGTGTCATCTACAGGGCGGCTCGAGCTCGATTGACGACGCAGGTCGATGAAGTCGTCACCGGCAGAGAAGCTGGACACAATGGCTCGTCGGAAGGTGGCCATTGGCCACACGAGTGCAGCGGCGCGGCGACGACGGGTCTCAGGTGTGAACGAGATTCGGCGAGGGAGAGCATGGAGAGAGAGCCAAAGGAGGGGGAATGGCCACGTGGCTTCGAGGGGCTTCTCTAGGCGCGAGGAGATGGCCAGGGGAGCAGCTGCGTGGCCTAGGCGCCACGGCGACGTCGTGCATGCCGGCCACCGAGCTGCTTGCGGCCGTGGGATGAAGACGCCAATAGGAGGGGGTGGGTTGGGCCGTCCTGGTGGGTGGGCAGGCTTGAGTTGGGCCAGAAGCACAGGTAGGCCTCCTTTCCCTTTTCTTTCTGTTTTAATTTTCTGACATTTGTTCTTTTTTGATAATAAAAATACCAAAACATTTTATAAAATCCCCAAATCATTTATATGGACTTAAATGGCTTATAGTTAGCCACTCCCAAGATTTGAAGATTTTTTTAATTCAAACTATTTGAATTTCAATTCAAATTGGGGTTTTATTTAATTTCCAAGCACTTTTTGGACTTTTTGAAAAATCTTAGAGTATGCAGTGGGACCCACTTCACTTTATATGTGATCATGCATATTTGTAGGACTTTAAAAAAATACCAGAGGAATTTTTGGAAGAAATTTTTGTCTGGCCATTTGAATTAAATTCTTTAGGGCTTTTCTTTTTCCCCATTTGGATTTCTTTTGAATTTTTTTCACATGATGCAAAGTCAAGCTAACCCTAGGACATACCTAAACTTGGGTTGTGACAACTCACCCCCACTTAAAAGAATCTCGTCCCGAGATTCAAAAGTCGTCGGGAGGAAGGTGGGGTACTCGGCACAGAGGTGGTCTTCTCTTTCCCATGTTGCTTCTTTCTCGGCGTGATGTGACCATAGCATTTTGAGGAACTTGATCTTCTGACGATGAGTGACAAGCTCTACGGAATCAAGAATACGAACAGGGTACTCTCGATAAGAAAGGTCATCTTGGAGATCAAGCGGTTCATGGTCGACTTCGCGGATGGGGTCCTTGAAGCGACGCCTGAGTTGCGACACATGGAATACATCATGTACTCAGGAAAGGTGCGGGGGTAGTTCAAGTTGGTAGGATACTTGGCCACGTTTAGCAAGAATGCCGAAAGGTCCAATGTAACATGGGGACAACTTGCCTTTGATACCGAATCGTTGGGTTCCCTTCAGAGGACTAACCCGAAGGTAAGCCTTCTCATCCAGATTGTAGCTTTCTTGCCTATGATGACGATCATAGTAGCTTTTGTGACGACATTGGGCGGTTCTCAAACGATCACGAACAATGCGAACTTGCTCTTCTTCTTCCTTGATCATATCCGGTCCAAAGAATTGTCTTTCACCGGTTTCTGACCAGTTAAGGGGTGTTCGACATCGTCATCCATAGAGGAATTCAAAAGGACCCATGTTCAGACTAGATTGAAAACTGTTGTTATAAGAAAATACGGCGAATGGAAGAGATTTCTCCCAATTCTTTCCGAAAGAGATAACACAAGCTCTGAGCATGTCTTCCAGGATTTGGTTAACCCTTTCGACTTGACCGCTAGATTGAGGGTGGAAAGTTGTACTAAGGAGAGATGAGTTCCCATAGCATTCTGAAAACTTTTCCAGAATCTAGAGGTGAAAAGGCTACCACGATCAGAATTGATTGTCAAAGGAACACCATGAAGAGACACAATTCTAGAGACATACAAGTCCGCTAACTGACTAGCAGTTATAGACTCACGAACCCGAAGGAAGTGAGCAACTTTGGAAAGTTGATCAATGACAACGAAGATGGCATCATTTCCTTTCTGGGTTTTTGGAAAGCCGGTGATGAAGTCCATACCGACCTTGTCCCATTTCCACTCGGGAATAGACAATGGTTGAAGAGTACCAGCAGGTCTTTGGTGTTCTGCCTTAATGCGATGACACACATCACATTCGGCAACAAATTGAGCAATGTCTCTCTTCATCCTAGTCCACCAAAATCTCTGGCGTAGATCTTGGTACATTTTTGTGCTACCAGGATGAATTGAGAGGGGAGTGTCATGAGCTTCCTTAAGGATCAGCTACCTTAGGTCTTGATTCTCAGGGACTACCAAACGATTTCAAAGAATATCGTTCCTTGATCATTTGTAGAGAAACATTTAGCATCTCTGCTAGCAATGTTCTTCTTGATTTCTTGAATACCACTATCATTTTTCTGGGCGGCTATTATTTTATCCTCAAGGGTTGGTTTCGCCACCAGGGTAGAAGGAAATCCATGAGGAACAATCTCGAGATTGAGCTTTCGAAATTCCTCATGAAGAAGTGGTTGATACTGTTGTAACATGAGGTCGTTACAATACGACTTACGACTTAGTGCATTAGCCATGACATTGGCCTTGCCTCGGGTGTAAAAAATTCCTAAGTCATAATCTTTTATCAAATCTATCCAGCGTATTTGCCTGAGATTAAGATCTGGCTGGGTGAATATGTATTTGAGGCTTTGGTGGTGGGAGTAGATCTCACAATGATTACCAAGGAGGTAATGTCGCCATGTCTTCAGGGCATGAACTACGGCAGCGAGTTCAAGATCATGGGTTGGATAGTTCTCTTCATGCGGACACAGTTGCTGTGAAGTGTATGCTACCACATGTCGATCTTGCATAAGTATGCATCCTAACCCTTGCCATGAAGCATCAAAGTAGATATCGGAATCCCTTTTGGTGTCTGGAGGTGCAAGTACGGGTGCAGAAATCAATCTTCTTTTTAGCTCTTGAAAACTTTCCTCGCACTTGGGGGTCCATTCGAATTTCTTATTTTCTTGAGGAGTTCAGTAAGAGGCTTTGCAACTTTGGAGAAGTTCTCAACGAAGCGGCGACAATAGCTTGCTAAGTCTAGAAAACTCCTAACTGCTTAACCGATTCAGGTGGAGCCCAATCAAGGACGGCCTGAACTCTCTTGGGATTGACAGCAATGACTTTCGCAGAAATCACGTGGCCTAAGTAGGTCACTTCTGGTAGCCAAAATTCTCACTTAGAGAACTTGGCATAATGGCGGTGCTCTCGAAGCTTCATCAATACCAGCCTAAGATGTTCGGCATGTTCTTCTACGTTTTTCGAGTAGATGAGAATGTCATCAAGATAAACTACAACATATTTATCCAAGTACTCCATGAAGATCGAATTCATCATGCGCGAGAGAGTGGCGGGGGCATTGGTTAGACCGAAGGACATGACGGTAAACTCGTAAAGACCATAACGAGTAGTGAAAGCTGTCTTGGGAACGTCCTCGTTTCTGATCTTGATTTGATGATAGCCTAATCTCAAATCCATTTTGGAGAAGATAGAGGATCCAACAAGTTGATCATAAAGATCATTAATCCTGGGAAGTGGGTACTTGTTCTTTATCGTCGCTAGATTAAGCGGGCGATAATCTACGCACATCCTTTCTGTTCCATCTTTCTTCGTGACGAATAGAACAGGGCAACCCCATGGCGATGAGCTAGGGAGGATGAAGCCTTTTGCCAACAAAGCTTCAAGTTGGATTTTTAGCTCAGCTAACTCATGTGGGGCCATTTTGTATGGGCGTCTGGAAATTGGGGCGGTTCCTGGGGCAAGATCTACAATGAATTCTACACATGTGTCAGGAGGCATCCCTGGCAGTTCTTCAGGAAAGACATCCGGGAAGTCACGAACCACCGGAATATCTTCAAGGTTAGGAAGGGGAAGCACATTCAAATTATGCATCTGGATTCTAGAGCTGGGTGAGGTGTAGACAATTTTCTGGCCTGAAGGATGGGTAAGTTTAACTGACTTGGCTTTACAATCAAGGAAAGCATTCTGTCTTGATAACCAATCCATTCCTAGGATGACATCAATGTCTGAAGACTTGAGGGCTATAAGAGAAGCAAGGAATACTAAACCTCAATTGCAATTTGATTTCCACGGCTTACTCTATTTGTTTGCCATTTGGAACCAGGAGTTTGAATTATCATTGGGGAAAACATTTCTTCAAAGTGGAACTCATTCCGAAGTGCATAACTCTCCGACATGAATGAATGAGATGCTCCTGGATCGAAAAGAACGGAGGTGGGAACATGATTTACTGGGAGTGTACCAAGGATGACGTCAGAAGTAGCAGTGGGTTCCTCAACTGAGATTTTGTTCACATATCCACTACCTGTGAATGAAAGCTTTGTTGGAAAGGTTTTCGTGTTGATTTCTTTGGAGGCTTATGTCGAGAATGACGTGGTGTCATCAAGACCTGAGGGAATTGAAGAAAGTAATGGCCTGGCAGACCACACTTGAAACACACCCTGTCTGAATTGCTGGAAACAGGATTACTTGTTTGCACACCATCATTCCGGGGTGTAATAATGTGTTGAGGTGGATGGCATATATTGGATGGTGGTCTCTGAAGAAAGTTTTGAGGTATGGCACCAATTGGAATCCATATTCTGCGTTTCTGAGGGGCTGAACTAGAAGAAGGAGCAAGCTCAAGAGCATGCTTGCGAGACTCTTCGAACACTTCATTACCATGCTCAGCTCTGAAGGATCTATTGATTAAATCCTCAAAGGTGGAAAATTCAAGGAGGTTGAGATCATGGCGAAGGATAGGGCTAAGTCCCTTACGGAACCTTGCCTGCTTTCTAGCATCGGTGGTGATCTCATCTTGGGCATAACGAGCAAGACGGTTGAATTCTGTCACATACTCATGGATGGACATCTCTCTTTGAGTCAGATTGCAGAACTCTTCCTTCTTGCGCTCCATTAACTCATCCAAAATATGGTACCCTCGAAAGGCATCACGGAACTCCTGCCATGTCACTATCTGACCATAGGGCTGCATTGCAACATAGTTCTCCCACCATTCAGTAGCAGTATCTTCCAGAAAGTATGCCGCGAATATAACTCGATCATTGGGAGCAACATGTGTCGTATCAAGCTTACGCTCGATGGAACGGAGCCAATCATCAGCTTCAAGGGGCTCGGAAGAACAACGGAATAATGGTGGCTTGAGGAGGACGAAGTCCTGAATGCTCACAACGAGATTACGATGACGAGTGGTATTATGATCCGATGAGCTCCAGAAGGCGTGTTTGATCACGTCGATTCTGCTCAGTTTCCATCATGATTTCCGCCGCAAAAGGCGGTGGTGGAGGTTCATCATTACTTAGATTCCGATCACGGTCTCGATTGCGACGAAAAACACTACGAGTTCCACCTGACATCATGTGTGATAAAAATCAACAATCAGAACAGGTTGTATGATGGAATCAAAGATAAGAGGACATGATCTAGGCGGAAAATATTATAATGCAGAGGCAAGGATTCATGGAAACACGGAATAAATCGGGCAGCATAACGGCTACACCGGGATGGAAAAATGAAACAACCTCAAAGAAATTGGACAAAACTTCTTCAAGGAACTCGACAACACGAAAACTCTAGACGACCACAAAAATCCTACGACTACAAGGAAGCAATCAATGAGATGTTCTATTAAGACATAGATGAGCCTAGTCCTATCATCCCGTAGAAAAGATAAGGGTGACTCAGAACTCAGATCGATGAGGGTAAGGAGAAAAAGAGACCTTACGTTGTTCCCTTATATACCCAAGTAACTATATAACTATAGAATGCTAGACTTGACTTCGACCAAGGGTTACTAGTCCTACAGATAGTCCTGCTCTGATACCAAGTCTGTCGGGACCCGGGGTTCGCGTATGTAATTCCGGTCACAACGCAATCACATGGAGAGCCGAGAGCCGTACCCACTTGTCTAAGAAGACAAGGCATGGCACAGGTCACTCTCGGAAAGCATCGAACGTGAGGGGCATCCCATCCAGACCGGGCTCACAAGTCTAATGCTTATGGGTGTGAAGTCCCATACTCATAGACAAGTCGCCTCAACCATGTTATCGATTGAATCATAACCCTTACATAAACAGACTCCGGCCCGATCACTTAGTCGGGGTCTAGGGCGGGCTCGATCATTCAACAAAGTGTGCATGTGACAGAGTCACGAGCAATCGCATCGCGATGCCCCAAATTGCGCACATCTAAGGGCCACATGGTGTATAAAAGACCGCCATCCAGATCACAACTAAGGTCTCGAAAACCCATACCTAGACATGCATGTTATAATCATACACGCAGCACACATGTCTAGTATGAACAGCAGGTATCATCACATAACTCTACAAAGTACTTCTTTATTGACTTACACATAGAGCATACAAAGATCACATGTTTGTCATCAACATTACATCATAGAACGCAAGCAAATTAGGTCTGAGTACAGACAAGATTAACAAATGTCTTAGAGAAGGCTTGTTCAACATACATGCCCTTCCACGAGGGACCAGACCGCTGTCTGGAACTATACTAGCTTAGTCAACGTCGAGCTTCAGGAAGGTGACTCCATCGGGGGCTGGGTTCTCATCTAAAATATAGAATAAGCAAACGTGAGTACAAAGACGTACTCAGCAAGACTTACATCAGAACTACACTACTCATGCTCAAGTTTCAAGGTAAAGGAGGTGGGGATCAACATGCAGAAGCGCCAGCTTTGACTTGGCTAGTCTTGAACTACGAGTACCAGACTTGAGGTAAGAAGCGTACATGAGTCCACTACCAACTCTCCAACCAATACACCACTATGGATACTTCCTCGACTTCCCCACGAGGAAGCATGCCATAGCACTAACGCTTATCTTGCGATTTTTATAAGTATCCATTCAAGTTGTCTAATGAGCAAGTACAGGTCTCCAAGTAGTCCATAACCGCGGACACGGCTATTCGAAAAGTTCATTACCCTGCATGGGTGTACATCTTCACACGCGTGTCATCACTTATCGCCTCGTTCTTGTCACCCTTCAAGCGGGTGTCGGACGTGGATGAAACCAAGGCACTACCCTCACATCACCTTCTCTAATCCAGGAGTCGACTACCTGAGTTTGGCACCGCTCGAGAGTCCAGTCGGTTCAACGAAACGGACTCAGATAATGCAAGGGACCGAGACGCCACCTCTGCCACATGGCTTTACTACCTCACAGGTCCGGCCACATGTCTATATGATGCAACCTTTCATCATTCTTTTTCTATGCATATGCAAAATGGAAAATCCGAATCTATTGTGACTCCTGGACCGGATCGAGTAAGTAAACAGGCCAAACGGGGCTCCCATAAACCCTACATGTGGTCATACTCTTTGTCTTGGATCACAAAAAAGGAACTCGGGGCCTAGGGCAGTGTTCAACGAGACAACCCACTGTGCACTCCTAAACATCTTCTCATCGTTCACCTTTGTTTAGAATGAATTCACCAACACATTATCATCAGCACCCTTATGATCAACCATCCCGACTCACAATCAAAGTAACCTCATTGTAACACTAAGAAGCAATAAGCAGTACCAGCTGCATGGGACACATGCTCATCATTCAACTCCTATATCTGCTAGGATTGTGGTTTGCTTAATACGGTGACAAAATGATAGGTCATGCATCGGAATGGGTTCAACTATGCGAAAGAACGTGTCCCGGTGATCTCCTAAACAACCATCCCGACTCATAATCAAAGCCACCAGGCCGCGCTGCCCCGCCCTTCCGCCGCGCCCCGGCCGCCGCTGCCCCGCCGCGCCGGTGTGAGCCGCGCCGCCTCACGGATCAAACAGCGCTCCGTAGCCGAGGACCTGTTCGCGACAGAAAAGTTATTTTATTCGCGAGTAGGCCTTTTTTAACAAATTTCACCCTAGAACGGTATTTTCTATACCTTTTAAACTGTAGCTTCATTTTAGGTGATTCTTTTTGCGTTGCGACCGTAGTGAAGTCTAGTTCATAGTAGGATGCACTTTTCACTGTTACACTTTTCGAATTTGAATTTTGTGCAGATTTAAATTCAAACTTCCGGTGACCGTATCTTTTATACGGTGTATCTGTTTTCACCGATTCCAGTTGCGTTGGGATCGTGGTGACTTGTAGATATTGATTAGCTAATGTTTAGTTGGTTTTATTGCTGTTCCTTTGGTTCCTTTACAGTTACAATGTTTATGTGTTATATGTGTATTGAATGCAACATTGTTTGATCGTGTAGACTGTCCGGAGTGCAACGCTTCGTTCTGTGAAGAGTGTGATCGTCAGGAACCTGATCAAGGCAAGTCATACTTTGAACATTTCACAACCTATATTTTTACTTATGCATGTAGCAAATATCACCCTATGCATGTGTAGGAGTTACTATACTATATTACTATTGCTGCAAACCTGGTAGGGTAGCCATATGATCTTATCCTGTTTGCTTAGACAACCTAGCACGTGCTTTTTATATATATTTCTATGCTTGTAGACGGGGATTGGTTTTGAGATTTCATTGAGCTGCGTAAGGATTTAATTACTTGATTAGAAAACCTTAATTAGAATACACCTCTAGACGGGTAGAGAGTGCTTCCTGGGGACTCGTACCTTATCTAAGGCGAGACCAGGTTGTACCCCTAATGGATGGTTTTGGTGGAACAAAGAATGTCATGGTATCTACCCTCTGAATGTAAGTGGGCGCCGTTCAGGCTCAAAAATATCAGACATACTTGGTGACTAGGAGCTTCCATGTACAGCCGCTGGCCATATGGGCTCTGGCTTAGTTGAGTACGTTGTAGGGATCCTCTCCCATGCAAAGCTAGCAGATGTAGATGTGTTAGGTGTACCTGCTTGCCGTTGGTTGTAGGTGACCTCTTCTGAAAGACTTCTTCTCAATCTTCGGGTTGAGTCCAATGGGTAAACTATACAAACCTCTGCAGAGCGTACAAACTAATCATGATTAGTCCTGTCCCCGGTTATGGACAATGAAAGTCCAAGTATGTGATCAGAGGGGGAGGGGGTGAATGATCACTTCAAAATTTTCGACTGAAACTATGAAGTGAAGCATAATTAAGGCGGAACAGCGAAGTAAAACTGGAAGCGAAACTAAATGCAGTGAATCAAAACACATTGAAGCATAACTGCGAAGCAAATGCAATACAGAAGGGAAGTGCTTGAAGTAAAAAGAACGGAGACTCGGCGATGTTTGTTCGACCAGTTCACGCTCTGCAAAGCGCTACGTCTGGTTGGAGGGACTGGTGATTGAACACCTGGAGCAAATCTCTCTCCGTCCATTGCTCCACTGCCCCAAACTCCTTGAGCTTGGTCAGTTCTTCACTCGTGGTTGATTATTGAGGAAATCACCGAAACCTTTGACAAACTGGACATCGGGGCGACAATTACTCTTCTCTCTCTGAAGAACAACACTCTAACCGTCTAGGAGAATTGCAGTTCTCCAAGATAAAAAGGCTAGTAAGCTTTCACCTAAGTCATCTCAAATCTACTCAGATCAATGGGACTTAGGCTTCATTATTCTGGGTTTTGGGTTTTGCTTCGGTGGTGTTCTTGGGGTGCTCTCTGCAATATCTCTCAGGAATATTCTCAGAGCAGCCACCCGCAAATGGAGGACGGGGCGGCGTATTTATAGTTGGCGATCCCGAGGTGCGGAATGACCAAATTGACCCGAGGTGACAGCTTGACACGTGTCCACAACGGTCAGATTTGTCATCACTGCGCAACTTTACCTGTGGAACAAGTAAAGCTGACTCACGGACTTAGTTCTTCTTCAGAAGCCAAAGAACAAAGTCTTTGTTACTGAAGCTTAACTTAGTGCACATGAGTTTCTTCGCTCTGGCTTCTCACTTGCTGTGGATTGATCTGAGAATTTTCTCAATTTTCTCAGTTACGGTTTGTCCTATGACTCAAGGAACAGAAAAAAGAACTACACAAAAACATCTAATTCTTGCGCCGTCTTCTTCATTTCCTTCAATGAGTTGAGCTTCAGGACACCTTCATTTTTGGGGGTCATCCTCCGTGATTAAGCTTCGCTCAGGGGGTAATGCTTCGATAACTTGAAAACCTTCCCTGAAGCTTTATCACCTAGCTTGTCCTTCAGGAACCTATTCAACTATTTATACTAGAAAACATTGTTAGTTCCTCTACTCTCTTGTCCAACAATATCCAAAACACACGGGGGCAAAACTTTGCTCTTACAATCTCCCCTTTTTGGACTATTGTTGACAAAACAGGCATCGGGAAAAGATATTGAAGTTTTTGTGAAGTGATGGGACAAACTCTAATATATGAAGATTTTGGCTCCCCGTGAATGCAAGCATCAAAGATTTATATAATCAAAGTTAATGCTTGAGAGAATTTTCTTTGGTGGAGATCAAAACAAATATCTTAGCGAATACAATTGCATTTGAAGATATATATCTAGTAATGTATGCAATTGCTTCCAATGACATGTGACTCAGAAAATAATAACCACCTACAAGATAGAAGATACGAAGCAATACTTGCAAGCAAAGGGGTTATTAAAACGTAAGGTAGCACAGGAGTAGCAAGACCGAAGGTAAACTTAAGTTACAACCCAATCAAAGAGAATGGAATGTTTGTTGTAACTTAGCCAAGTGAAGCAAAAGCAAACATAAAAAGCCCTTTCCCCGATGCAAATGTAACTCATCGATGCCCTCATTCTCCCCCTTTTTGTCAATGATTGGACAAAAGGCTGAGAAGAGGTTCGAGAGATCTATTGCGCGGCATCAGCACCCTGGGAACCCGACGAAGCAGAACTTGACGAAGACTCATCCGACGAAGATTGATCTCCAAAGGATTCTTCTTCGGAGGTGGACGAGGGAATTTCTTCGTGGCGCGACTGGGTGATGAGGTTGATGTCGAGGTCGCTATCGTCGAGGCCATCGTCGTCCTTTGATGTGATGGAGTCGTTCGCAGACACGGTGTTAGGCCGGATGGGTTCAGGTTCGTTGACGAAGAAGACTTCATCAATCTTGTGCAGGGGAGGGATCTTTTGATTCGGGCGATCCACCATATCATCACGGGAAAAGTTTCGGTGGAGGTTCTCATATTCTTTGTAAATGCGATATTTACGAAGGCCTTTTAAAGAGTTGAATTTCTGGAGCCCCTTCTAGGAATGAAGTTTGATAACACGTAGATACTGATTGTTATTGAGCGCAATGTTGCCAACTCTGTTTATCTCATCAGCAAGAAACTGCATCTGGCGCTGATTGGCTTCGATGTAGTTTTCAAGCATTTGTTGCGACCGAAAATTAACTTCAAAGTGGTGGCAGTCTTTCTGGAATTTCTTGGATAAGTTTCGCTCATTAACTTCATGGCGCACACCAACATATGTGGGAAAAGGATCATTGGGTTTCCTCAGCAATTCCAAAGTATCACGCATTGGTGGAAGGAAAAGCTTCGGATGATGGCGAGCCACAAAGTCTTCATTCCTGCCATAGTCACAGACAACTTTCAGCCAGGGAGCATAGGGCTTCGGTGTGAATGGCAGCTCTGCTGCATGAACCAAGTTCCGAAGGAAGCAGTCTTCAAAGTGAAAGATGAGACCATGAGTGAGCTTCATAATGGCATGCCTTGTCTCTAGATAAATGTTCGATTCTTCCGAAGCAGTACTCAAAGGAATCAAGGATTGGGACAAAATGTAGAACCAAGTCCTGGAGATGAAGTTCAAATGCTTCGGGAGAATGTTTTCAGGATTGGCAGTTACTTCAGTATCCATCCGGGTAGCAAATTGTTCTTCGGCAGATCAGGTTCTAAGTGAATCTTTTCTTGAACTCCAGAATGCCTTGGAATATTGACTATCTCCATGAATGCGGCTAAAGACATTCTGAAGATTTGACCTTGAATCATCCATTCCAGCGTCCATGAGATGGGTTCATTTGCATCACCAGAAACATATAGAGTGTCATAGAATTTCTTGATGAGTTCAGAATTGAAGGGAGTGCTTAAAGAAAACAATCTTGTTAGATTCTGATTATCAATAGTTTCGGTGATGTTCTGGAAGCAAGTGGCAGTGGAAAGACTTCTCATATCCAGATATTTGTGCCTAAAGAGAACACCTTGCTGACAGAAGACCTTGGTATATAAAATTTGTTGCTCTACAGTCCAAAAACGAAGATCATCTGCAGTGCGATCTGAAGCATATGGACTGACACCAAAGAATCGGTGAAGCTTCTGATGTTGTTCTAAGCTGAAATCCGGACCATGCCTTGAAGAATAACCAGCGCCCTTGAAAATGGGAAATGTTTCACGGGGGTAATTTGATTCAAGCTGGGTGTCTTGGAAGTGGCGCGAATGAGCGCGAAACCTTTGCAGAGGAGATATTTGATTGGATCTTGAAGGGCCATCAGTTTGAGCGACTATAAGCGCTTGCTCTTGCGAGAGATTCAATATCTGAAATTTCTCATCTTCATCTTCATGTTCTTCGGCGCGAGGCACATTTGATTCGGACTCTTGAGCGGTTCTGGCAGGGGAAAAGTCTCGGGTGCCACGGGTTTTGGAGTGGGTTGGAGAGGGTACATTTGCTTCATGGGGAGGTGATGGAGGTGGTGCGGGAGCAGATGGTGGTGTGGGAGTCCTTTGCGGTGCGGGGGTTGTAGCACGGATGGGTGTGGGTGCACGGGGTGGAATGGGTGCGGGAGTTGGTGTTGGGGTAGGGGTTATCTTGGGGGTAGGATCTTTTTGCGGTGGAGTTGGTTTGGGAGTGGATCTGGTAGGAGGAGGTGTGGGGGTTTTAGTGGGTGGAGCTGAAGCTTTTGGTATAAGCTGGGTAGGCTTTGGCTTCGGAGCAGGAGTGGGAACTGCTTCAGGCATTTCCTTCGGCTGCTCATCACTAGTTTCCATGTCGGCAGCTGAGTCCAAAGTGATCTTCCGCTTCTTGGTAGATCTCTTCTTAGGAGATGGGTCTGAGGCCTTTGTAACAGTAGGCTTGGCAGCAACTGGTTTTGCAACAGCTGTTTCAGCTTCTTGCGGAGCCTTGCACTTCCGCGAATCTCTTTCCATAATGGATGCATTATGAGTCTTTACCCTTTCATCAAAAGTGGCTTTGATCTTGCCCCTGAATATTTTGATGTTATCATTGGTGGTGGTGTTGACGTCTGTCACTTGCTGAAGCAATTTTAATGCGTGCTGTTTGAATTCTTCATCAGGTTCATTTTTAGCGCGCTTCTGATAGTTGTGAATCTTTGTAACTTCAGATTTGTCTCTAGAATACAAGTCCTTCAGCTGACTGATCATTGTGGAGATCATTGCTTCGATGGAGCTTGATATATAAACTTCACCTAGATCAACAACTTCAGGCTCTTCTACAGCACACTTCTCCCAAAGGGCTTCAGTGATGCCCAATTGATCCCATAGTTCGCCTTCACGAGGGTCAGGAAACTCTTGTTCACTATGGCGATCAACTTCAGTTTGAGCTTCACGCAAAGATATGCCTTTCTGCTTCAGTGGAATAGCTTTAGTGGAGGGAGTCATATCGACAACAGGGTTTTTCTGAACTGCCCTAGCAGCTTTCTCTTCTTTCGTTGTCCTGAGGCCTTCTAGAGAGGCCTTGCGTTTAGATTCAAGCTCAGCCAGCGATTTGGCTTCAGCGGCAGATTTCTCGTCATTCTTTTTGGCTTCGGCAAGCTTGCGCTTCGTCTCAGCCTTTTCTGTAGCCAATCTGGCGGAGTCCAACTCCTTTTGCTTTCTTGCGGCTTCCTCAATGGCCTTCTGCTTTTCTGCAGAGCTTCTAGCAAGAATTTTTCGCTCAAGTGCCTCTGCGAGGTCTTTCTGTTTTAATTCTTCTTCAGTGAGCTTTCGCTTCGCTGAAGGGTTTGGTGGGGCAGACTGCTTGGGCTTCTCTGGTGCAGCAGCCTTTGCAGATTGTTGTTTGGCAGGGTCATGTCTCTGCTTTGATCGCCTCTCAGTGTTGAGAGCATCAGCCGGTGGCTTGGAGTCCAAGGGCTTCGCAACCACCAAGTTTGATAGGTCAATGGTGGGGCGAGCAGAGGGCTTATCCTTGGGGTCTTGAATATTTATCCCCTTGGCAGTAGGTTTTTCTCCTGGCTTCTTCTTCAAAGGAATCCAAAGCATTTTCTTCTTGGGGGGAGCAGGATCTGACTCATCATCAGCTTCAGATTCAGATTCATTATCTACTGCAGCATTTGATTCGTCCAGAATCGAGTCTTCCAAAGCAGATTGTTCTAGTCTGGCTTGCTCTTCATCATCTGTGGAAGCATGAGGAGGAGAAGCAGATTTCTTCTTCAGTTTCCTCTTCTTCTTCGAGCTAGGCCCAACATCATGGGCTTCAGCATCAGCCAACTTGGCAACTTTCTTAGCTTCCTTGAGTCTCTTCTTATCAGCAGCGATTCTCAATCGCTCTTGCTCATCAGGGTAGTCTTCAGGAGTCTTGAGAGTATTGGGGTGAGGGAACTTGGGTGGAACAGGATAGTACAAATGTCGATTTTCTTCGGTGTACTGACTGCACATTGCAGAGGTGTATTGATAGGGTGGACTGAAGGCAAATTGCATAGCCCACTTCCAGTCAGGGATGCTCTTGTACTTGTACCATCTGACAGCCCAGTAGCGGCGAATGTTTTGCAAGCAAATCTTGCGCTGATCTTTGGTTTCTTCTGGAGGCATGTCATATCCAAGCTCAAGGCGAATGGATTCGGGGATGCCTCTGGCATTGTTGGTTTCCTTGGTTCTGCCACCTTTCTTCTTCGGAGCAGCTTGTTCAACTTCGTTGATGTGATCAAGATTTGGGGACTCATTCCCGAAGTATAAATCCATAGACATCCTGTGAAGCAGCCCAAGGTAGCGAGGGAAAAAGGAAAGTATGGTGTGAGCACCAGCAAAAGTTTCGACCCAAAACAAAAGGTTTTGACAAGAGATTCAGTGATGAATATGGGAGAGATATCCAATCTGTTATGAGCTAAACTTAGCAACCTAAATTGAGTGACAAACCCTAACACAGAATAGATAGCATCTAACCCTAGCTTCTAACCTGAATCGAGATGGGAAGCTTTTGCTAGCAGAAACAAGTGTCCCAACAGAGCAAAGATCCAATGGATCAAAGAAACCTAAGAAAAACAACCCAAACAACAGAGCTAAGAACTCGGATCCAATCTAGACAAAGATGAACAGAGAGAGACAGAGATTGGATCGAGGGCTCGGCGTACCCTAACTCGGTGGCGTCGAGCAGCTACGGCGGTGATGAGAGGAGAGGAAGTGCTCGTCGACGGCGTGAAGTCCACGGCGGCGCTCTTCTGACAGTGAAGCGGCGAGAACGGCGACAGAGACGAGGAGCTCGGCGGCGCGCTCAGGAGCGATAGGGTTCCGGAGAGATGTGAATGAGGAGGTGAGATGGATTCGCTGGGGGGGACGCCTTATATAGACAGGTCTGACAGGAGTTGTCAGATCTGATCGAACGGCTTCCAGCATCCGTCTCTCTGGATTCTACGGCGAGGATTGCATGGCGGATCGCGACAAAATCTCAACGACCCGGATTAGACGGGATCTCAACGACCGAAGAATATGTCTTCGATTTGAGTAAAACTTCGATAACAGATTGGAAGCATTTGATTCGGAACTCAATGACATTCGAAGCAAAATACTTTCTGTTTTAATTGTGCTCAACCACTTTGGACAGATAGAATAAGAAAGAATAAGAACAGAAGGGGTAGGGTCCGAAACTTATCACCTCAAAGAAAAAAAAAAGAAGCAAAAGGTGATAAGCATTGAGGACTAAATCCAAACAAAATAAAATTGAAGCAAAAACAAACAACGAAACCAAAGACAAATAACGAAGTAAATGAATATATACAAGGAGGTAAAGGTTCGGTCTTACAGTACATTGCGTGAGTCCAATATATTGAGCTCACACCTTAGTGCACAGAACCTTTTCTCGTCCAATGGTTTCGTGAATATTTCAGCCAATTGATCTTCAGTTCTGACATGACTTATCACAATATCTTCACGCTGAACATGATCACGAAGAAAATGATGGCGAATGTCAATATGCTTCGTGCGAGAGTGTTGCACGGGATTGTGAGCAATTTTGATTGCACTCTCATTATCACAAAGAAGGGGAATTTTCTTCACATGAATACCATAATCCTTCAGCGTTTGCTTCAGCCATAGAATCTGAGTACAGCATGACCCAGCAACAATGTATTCGGCTTCAGCTGTAGATATTGATACACAGTTTTTCTTCTTAGAAGCCCAACACACAAGTGATCATGTAAGGAAATGACAAGTCCCTGAAGTTGATTTCCTATCCACACGATCACCAGCCCAGTCTGAATCAGAGTAGCCAAGGATATCAAACTGAGCTCCCTTGGGATACCACAAGCCCAAGGTTTGTGTGTGAGCAAGATACCGAAGAATTCGCTTTACAGCAGTATGATGTGATTCCTTTGTATTGGCCTGAAATCGAGCACAAATACAAACTGAAAGCATAATGTCAGGTCTAGATGCACAAATATATAAAAGAGATCCAATCATAGACCGATATTTCTTCTGGTCGAAGGCTTTTCCCTTCTCGTCTGCATCTAGGAAGCCATTGGTAGGCATTGGAGTCTTAATAGTTTTGCAATCAGTAAGACCAAACTTCTTCAGGCAATCCTTGAGAGATTTTTCTTGATAAATAAAGGTGCCATTCTTCTGTTGACGGATTTGAAGTCCAAGGAAAAACTTCAATTCACCCATCATTGACATCTCATATTTCTTCGACATCATTTTGGCAAATTCTTCGCTGATTTCAGTGTTAGTGCAGCCAAAAATAATATCATCTACATATATTTGACATACAAACAAATCACCATTATAAGATCGAGTGAAAAGAGTTGGGTCAGTTGTTCCTGGTTTGAAGCCTTTCTTCAGAAGGAAGTTCTTCAGTCTGTCGTACCGAGCACGAGGTGCTTGCTTCAACCCATAGAGGGCCTTGTGCAACCTGTACACCATGTCAGGTTTCTTTGGGTCTTCAAAACCTGGAGGCTGCATAACATACACTTCTTCGATTTCTCCGTTAAGAAAAGCACTTTTCACATCTATTTGATAAAGTAGAATACCATTGAAATTTGCAAAAGCAAGCATAACGCGAATGGATTCGAGACGAGCAACTGGAGCATAAGTTTCACCGAAATCGATACCTTCGATTTGGGTATAACCTTGTGCTACCAGCCGTGCTTTGTTTCTTACCACTATACCATGTTCATCTTGCTTGTTGCGAAAAATCCACTTTGTACCAATGATGTTGTGCTTCGTGGGATCAGGTCTATCAACTAAGGACCAGACTTTTTTTTGCTCGAACTGGTTAAGTTCTTCGAGCATAGCTGTTAACCAATCTGGATCCTTCATGGCTTCATCAAACTTGGAAGGTTCAAGCATGGAGACAAAAGAAAAGTTTCCACAGAAGTTAGCAAAACGAGTACGAGAACGAGTTGTGGGACGACCTGGTTGATGAATTTCTTCAAGGATCGAATCAACATCAACCCTTCAGCTTTAGGATCATTTTCTTCAGTCTCAGCTTCTGCTTCATGATCTGCTTCATCTTTAGGATCTGCTTCACCTTCAGCTTCAGCATTTCCTTCAGGATTAGCATTTCCTTCGTTCCCTTGCTCTTCTTCGTCCTGTTCACCATTAGCTTCAGGATGTTGTTCTCCAGTGCCCCGGGCTATGTGTGGGAACATTGGATCAACATCATCCCTATTTTCTTGACGAGGATTAGTTTCAACAGGGCGAATATCTCCAATAGCCATGGACCTGATCACTTCATCAAGTGGAGGTTCATCTAGATCATGAGGCAAATGCTCTTTTTTAGAGCCATTAGTTTCATCAAACCTCACATTTACAGTTTCCATAACTTTCCCAAAGTGAGAGTTATACACTCTGTAAGTGTGAGAGTTTGTGTAACGACCCAATTCACCCAGAATTGAAGTCTCTGTGCTCAAGTTCCAGTCCCTGGATCGAACTCGCTGGCACACACAGTATTATACATGTATATCAAAGTACAAGTGCATCATTATTACAACGTATGATCCAGAGTAAATAAATAACAAGTTGCATAGCTCAAGGCTAGCTTATTCAACATAAATATAGCGGAAGCAAAAGCAAATAACGTGGAGTCCATCAACATCCACATGCGAACATGCTGAGTGTAGACTCGCAACCCCTAAACGCACCTTACTGATCGTCTGAAAAACCTGCAACATCGAAGGTTACAGCCCGACAACGGGTCAGTACATCTGATTTGTACGGCAAGTGACACGGAAAAGTTTATGTAAAGGACCTACAAATACATGCAAGGTAAGTCAAAGGAAAGGCTTATGGTTTTGTTTTGCAGAAAGCCAATTTTCTCCTGAACTAAACTAGTCAAAATTTTAAGTTGAACTTACTACTAAAGAACGAACTGGGCACACCAGTTCCAACACCACACCCTTTATTTAATCTTGCCCACTCAAATTTTTAAGGTGATTCATATGTCAATATCCTCCAGTAACAATCATGTATACTAGCTCAAGGATGTCCATAACCGGGGACACGGCTAATCATGATTAGTTTTTACTCTGCAGTGATTAGTACACTTTCCCCGCTGGACTCAACCCGAAGATTGAGACGAAGTCTTTCAAAAGAGGTCGCCTACACCCAACGGCAAGCCGGTACCACCTATCACATCTACATCTGCTAGCTTTGCACGGGAGAGGCTTCCTACATCATACTCAACTAAGCCAGAGCCCATATGGCCAGCGGCTATACATGTAAGCTCCTAGTCACCAAGTATGTCTGATCTTTTTGAGCCTGGACGGCGCCCACTTACGTTTAGAGGGTAGCACCAAGACGTACTGTCAACCGCCAAACCAACCATTAGGGGTACAACCTGGTCTCGACCTTAGATAAGGCACGAGCCCCCAGGAAGCACTCCCTGCCCTTCCAGAGGTGATTTCTATTTATTAAACAGTTGCTACACAAATTATTAAATAGCTCACAAGAACTCCATGAATTTACACAACCCAAACCACGTCTACAAAGCATAGCAATAAAGCAACAACATGGCTTCGTTGATCTACGGTAGACAAGTCAAGACATGTGGCTATCCTAGCTAGTTTTGCAGCAACAGTAAAATAAACTACCTATCATGCACTAGGGTGATATTTCTTAACATAATGCATATAGAAAATATATGTATGAGTATGGTCAAAGCATCACTTGCCTTCTTGCTGGTCCTGACGGTCACAATCCTCACAATACGAGGCGGCACACTCCGGACAATCTATATGAGCAAACATAGCACCAATCAACATATATTCATAATCCAATATGCTCAAACAATAATAAACATTCAAAGAAAAGTAGCAAAACTTTCCTTACAGTAGCTAAACTTAAAGTACTTGTCAAAATAAAACTAACGCAAAAATAAACGGCGCAAACGGGCGCACCGATAAAAAGTTACGGCTGCCGGAAGGTCAAATTTGGATCAGCATGGGATTCAAATTTGAAAACTTAAAACTTCTGTAACACTTGGTCTACTGGCTAGAGAATTTCTACACGGTCTCAACGCAACTGTAATCACCCAATTCCGAGTTACGGTTAAAACGTAGTCGCGAAAACGGTATCGGGGTGACACCGGGGGTACCGGGGTGCTCTACTGTAAAAAGGACCCGGACGTAAATAATTTTTTTCTAAAAAACCCGATCGGGTCCTCGGGCGGTTTGGATCCAGATCTGGATATTTTTTTTTCCAAAACGCATCTAATCTATTTTTTTTCTAATCTCCTTCTCCACGCACGGGAACCAGGCCATGGCCATGGCTCGGTTGCCTCGTCTTGGCCGGCTCGGCTGCTCCGGCCGAGCAGGGGGGCCGGCGGCCGGCGGAGCGGCGGGGCGCGGGGCGCGCTGGCGGTGGTGCTCAGAGGCGGCGCGGGCGGCGGGGTCGGTGCGCGGCGGAGGCGGAGCGAGAAGCAGCTAGGGGCGGCGGCGAGTGGGGCTGCCGGCGAGCGGCGGCGCGACGAAGGCAGCCGGGGGTGGCGCGGGGGAGGCGGGGGAGGCGCGGGGTGGTGCGGAGCTCACATCAGGGCGGTGCGGCGGCGCGAAGACGAGTTCGGCGGCGAAAAACGAAAATTCCGGCGAACTTTTGCGGTGGTCCGGCGAACTTCCGGCGAGTTTTCTGGCGATGACGTCATCGATGATGTCGGCGGCGGCGGGTCCAGCGGATTTGTTTAGGGCTAACCTAAACCGCTAAGCGAAAAAATAATCAATCCCTAATCGGGGCTATTTATAGCCAGCCCCTAATCTTTTTTTAATCCGTGATAAATACAAAATCGGTCTGCGGGAAAGAAAAACACAACAGGACCATTAGGCCCAAAACAATTATAGAAAAATCACGGAAATTTATTTTAAAATTCCATCTTCGCCAATATTTATAAAATAATAAAACTAAATTTTTGGCTTTACCAAAATATTAAAATAAAATAAAAACTTTGCAACGTATTTTTAAATATTTTTAAAATACTTTTCTGGCATTTTAAAAATACCGAAAACTCCGAAAATTGATTTAAAAACTTTTCCGGAGCATAAATAAATTCCAAAAATTATTTTTAGAAAATATTTATAACTCCAAAGTAAATTTAAAAAGTCTCCCAAAAATATTTTAAACTATTTTTCAACGAATTAAAAATGGGGATAAGTCCTTTTATATCCTCTCCAGCGAACTGCCATGGATTGAAAAATGTTTAAAAATATTTTAAAACTCCAGAAAAATGCGGAAGCAGCATGAGATGCACATGATGATCTATTAACATCCAAATTTAGAAAATTGGGTTGTTACAAACCTACCCCCCTTAAGATGAATCTCGTCCTCGAGATTCGGGCTGGCTAGCAAAGAGATGCGGGTGGTCTTGCTTCAGATCTTCTTCACGCTCCCAAGTTGCTTACTCTTCGGTGTGATGATCCCACTGAACCTTGCATAGCCTGATCGTCTTGGTGCGGGTAACTCTTTCTGTAGTCTCCAGAATCTTCTCAGGTTTCTCCACATAAGTCAGGTCCCTCTCCTACTGAATTGCCTCAAGTGGCACTGTATCTCTCAAAGGAATATCTGCCATCTCTGCATGACACTTCTTCAGCTGGGATACGTGAAACACATCATGAACTCCTGACAAAGCTTCTGGCAACTCCAACTGATAAGATACCTTTCCTCTGCGCTCCAAGATCTTGTAAGGCCCCACAAAACGTGGTGCTAACTTGCCCTTGATTCCAAACCTCTTGATTCCTTGAATTGGTGAAACTCTGAGATACGCACGGTCTCCAACCTCATAGGTCACATCCTTGCGCTTAGCATCTGCATAACTCTTCTGCCTGGACTGTGCTATCTTCAGTCTATCACGGATCAACTTGACTTTCTCCTCAGCATCTCTGATCAGGTCTGGTCCAAACAACTGCCGTTCTTCTACCTCATCCCACATCAACGGAGTCCTGCACTTCCTGCCATACAGTAACTCGAATGGTGCCATCTGGAGACTAGCCTGGTAACTGTTGTTATATGAGAACTCATCATACGGTAAGTTGTCATCCCAACTCGAACCATAATCCAACGCACAAGCTCTCAACATATCCTCCAAGATCTGATTGACTCTCTCGGTCTGCCCATCCGTTTGAGGATGGAACGTTGTACTGAACTCCAGCCTAGTGCCCAAGGTCTCATGTAACTGACGCCAAAACTTCGAAGTAAACTGAGTACCTCTATCAGACACAACCTTGCTTGGAACTCCATGAAAACACACGATCCTGGACATATAAATCTTGGCTAGCTTGGCACTGTTATAAGTTGTCTTCACTGGAATGAAGTGAGCAACCTTGGTCAAACGATTAACAATCACCCAAATAGAATCATATCCTGACCGAGTCCTGGGTAAACCAGTAATAAAGTCCATACCTATCTGATCCCACTTCTAATTTGGTATAGGAAAAGGTTGCAACAATCCTACTGGCTTCTGATGCTCAGCCTTGACTCTCTGGCAAACATCACACACAGAAATGAACTGCGCTATCTCTCGCTTCAGGCTAGGCCACCAAAATCTCTCCCTCAAATCCAAATACATCTTGGTATTTCCTGGATGAATAGAATAAGGTGAATCATGTGCCTCCTGAAGAATCAACTTCCTGATCTCTGCATCCTGTGGTACACAAATGCGCTTCTCAAACCAAATGGCTCCATGCTCATCGTCACGGAAACCCTCTGCTTTTCCCTTGGTCATATTCACTTTGATCTCATCAATTTCTACATCACCCTTCTGAGCTTCTCTGATCCTTTCCAACAGATTGGGCTTCACTTCCAATGTTGCCACATATCCCTTAGGAACTATCTCCAACCTGAGATTCTTGAACTGCTCACATAACTCACGTGGCATATCCTCAACATTAGCTACATTGATATGACTCTTACGGCTCAATGCATGAACAACCACATTCGCTTTACCAGGATGATACTGCACATTCAAATCATAATCCTTAATAATCTCCAGCCATCTACTCTGCCTGAGATTCAAATCCTTTTGAGTAAAGATATACTTCAAACTCTTATGATCAGTAAAGACATCACAATGACTACCGACAAGATATTGCCTCCAAGTTTTCAATGCATGAACAACTGCAGCTAACTCCAAATCATGTGTAGGATAGTTCTGCTCATGGTTCATAAGCTGACGTGAAGCATAACCAACAACTCTACCTCCTTGCATCAAAACACAACCAAGTCCTCGTCGAGATGCATCACAATATACTTGGAAATCCTTATGTATATCAGGCAAACATAAAACAGGTGCAGTTACTAACCGTTTCTTCAACTCCTGAAAGCAGGCTTCACATGCCTCACTCCAAACAAACTTATTCTCTTTCTTCAATATCTCAGTCATTGGTTTCGCAAGCTTGGAGAAATTCTCAATGAACCTCCTATAATATCCTGCAAGACCCAAGAAACTGCGAATGTCTCCAACTGTCGCGGGTGTCTCCCATTCTATAACTGTTGAAACCTTGGATGGGTCCACAGCTACTCCTTCTCCTGACACAACATGTCCAAGGAATCCGACCTCCTTCAACCAAAACTCACACTTGCTGAACTTGGCATACAACTTGTGCTCCCTGAGCTTCTCCAATACCAAACGCAAATGTGTCTCATGCTCTTTCTCATTCTTGGAATACACCAATATATCATCAATGAATACCACAACGAATTTATCCAAGAACTCCATAAACACCTTGTTCATCATATTCATGAAGTATGCAGGAGCATTAGTCAATCCAAATGACATAACAGTATACTCATACAACCCATACCTTGTAGTAAAAGCAGTCTTCGGAATATCCTTCTCCCGAATCTTCACTTGATGATAACCAGAACGAAGATCAATCTTAGAGAATACACAAGCTCCCTCCAATTGGTCAAATAGATCATTAATCACAGGTAAAGGATACTTGTTCTTGATAGTAACATCATTAAGAGAACGGTAATCAACACACATCCTCTGGGTTCCATCCTTCTTCTCAACAAACAACACTGGAGATCCCCAAGGTGACGAGCTTGGGCGAATGAACCCCTTTTCTTGCAACTCTCTGATCTGTTCCTTCAACTCTGCAAGTTCATTAGCGGGCATCCTATACGGTCTCTTAGCAATAGGCCCAGTGCCTGGTATTAAATCAATAAGGAACTCAATCTCCCTATCCGGTGGCATACCTGGCAACTCCTCCGGAAACACATCCGGATACTCCCTCACAACACGCACATCATCCAGGCTACCCCCCTTAAGAGAATTCACCTAGGCGTGTTGATGCTTATACTTGGACACATATCTGATCTTCTGTCCACTCGGTGTACTGAGAGTGATAGACCGACTGGCACAATCAATAACACCTTGGTATTTGGCTAACCAATCCATGCCCAAAATAATATCCAAACCTTGTGACTTCAACACAAGCAAATCTGTAGGAAAAACATGCTTCCCTATGGCTAGGCTCAACTGATAGCATCCCAAACTAGCTGACATCTCTGCTCCCGGTGAACTTATGAGCATAGATGACTTAAGAACTACGGTAGGTAACTCATGCTTATCCACAAATACCCTCGATATGAAAGAATGCGATGCACCAGAATCAAAAAGAACCAGTGCGGGTACTGAATTGACAAAGAACTTACCAATCACAGCATCAGGCTCATCATAGATCTCCTCCATGTTGACATGGTTCACATGCCCCTTGTTGAAAGGATTGGGCTTGATGACTCCAGAATTCCCATTGTTGTCCTTGTTCTCCGGGCACATGTTGGAGTAGTGTCCCATCTTCCTGCACTTTAAACACTGAACTCGACTAAGGTCCTTCTGAGCATTCACCACTTGACGGTTCTGGTTGTAGTTCTCTCCATTTCCATTTCCTTTCCCATTGCCATTGCCATTGCCATTCTTGTTACCATTGTGGTGGTTGTGGCCCTTATGGTTGTGACCATTCCCACCATGATGGTTGTGTACTCCACTGTGAACATTGCCATTCCCACCATTGTGGTTATGTCCATGGTTATGTCCTCCATTGCCACCATAAGAATTGCGGGGCTTCTGATGCGGTTCAGAGTTATACTTGCCACCATTGTTGTTGTTGTACTTCCTCTTGCGGTTCTCAATGGCTTGTTTCTTGCCTTCCAACACAATAGCCTTGTCTATGAGCGCCTGGCAGTTAGCAAAAGTAACCACTGTCAACTCGACTCCCAACTCATCATTTAGCCCCTCTAAGAACTTCTCCTGCCTTGCAGCATCATTCCTGACATCATCTGGAGCATATCGGGCAAGCTTGTTGAACACCTCAACATACTCGGCCACTGAAGGGCTTCCCTGACGCAAACTGCGAAACTCCTTCTTCTTCAAGCTCATGGCGCCTGCTGAAACATGTGCGGCGCGAAAAGCAGACTGGAACTGCGCCCAAGTGCTGGTGTCGATGGGGTACGTTAGCAAGTAGTTGTCCCACAAAGCAGCGGCAGGACCCTCCAACAAATGTGAGGCAAACCTCACTCTCTCTGCCTCAATGCAGCCCACTGTCTCCATATTCCGGCCCACTGAACGAAGCCAGTCATCCGCCACTATGGGCTCAGGAGTGCTAGAGAACCTCTGAGGATTCAACCTCAGGAACCTTGCAAGTGTGTCCACAAGTGGTGGTGGTGGCGCATTGTTGTTGTTGCCCATGTTCTGAGTGAGCAACTGGATCAACTGAGCTTGTCCTTGAAGTAACTGCTGCATGTAAGCTGGAACTCTATTGTTGTTGTTCTCATTCCCCGTGGGATCACGTCTCGGCGGAATCTGTTGGGTAAGAATAGGTAAGATTTAGACAGAAAGTAGCTAGGGAAATATACTCCTACCCATATGCTTATGATGATCATGACAAGCATTATATATACAATACATATATCACCAATCAACTTCACCAATCAATATCACCATAGCATCAAGCATATAACAATCATCAACCAATGCACTCATACGGAAAACCATCACATATCACACCATATAGTTTAAACTATCTTTTATAACTGATATAAGATCCTCATAACAACCTCAGGTAATATAAGATCCTCAACACAATCACGAATAACATAAGAGTATATCAAGCAACCTAGTATTGCCACACCGAATAAGTCGACATGGTCAAATACGCTAACACGATAACGGTAGAGTACTAATTCTCGACGAAGTAATTCTTAATGCTGTCTTTGCTAAACAGCATGCGGTATTCGCGCCCGCTAATGCGGTTGCCCCTTTTGGGACTCGTCTCTTCTTCTTCTGCCGAGGTGTCTACTTCTGGCTCCTCTTCTGGTTCTTCAATCCCATTGGCCTTCATCTTCTCCTTCAGCCTTGTCACCTCTGCTTGCATCTCCAACTTCTCCTTCTTCAGCTTGTTGTTGTCCCTCTTGATCCTGGTGTTCCTCTTCTGCAACTCAGTAATGGTGTAGAGGTCTGACTGACTGCACTTCTCCAGGCAATGGATGTGCTTCTCCAGTCTTTGGATGATGTAGCTGGTTATACCTGGCCAAATGGCCCCAGGCACATACCTGAACCTCTTTGGTATTATGTTCCCCGATGGGAGAACCTTGGTCCGCGTACACCGTACCCTTTAGTCGGGCGGAATACGTCTCCACAATGCGTCCAAGAGCTATGTGAGCGGCCATGCGCACACACCACTCCTTCTCCTGGGAATGCACCTCGAAGGACTCCGTAATCACCCTTTCTTCATTCTCCATGCTTCCAAGGATGAAAGTCTCCACTTGCTAGTAGTCATCAGCTCCCCTTGTCTCCACGATGTCCGGCTAAAAGACTGGTGCGTAGATGTTCAGGAAGTGGCAAATCCCCCTAAGCTCAGGTCCAAACGCCATAGCGCGGTATGATATAGTGGTCATCTATAATCAAAGAGAGGTAAGGCAAGATTAGAACAGGTATGAATACGAGATAGAGGAGGTAAGTAAGTACAAGACAGAGTGATATAAAGTAATATTTTGATTCCTATGGCTTTTCTACTCCATTTTCTAGGGTCACGTCCTACAGTCAACACACGGCTCTGATACCATCTGTAACGACCCAATTCACCCAGAATAGAAGTCTCTGTGCTCAAGTGTCAGTCCCTGGATCGAACTCGCTGGCACACACAGTATTATAGATGTATATCAAAGTACAAGTGCATCATTATTACAACGTATGATCCAGAGTAAATAAATAACAATTTGCATAGCTCAAGGCTAGCTTATTCCATATAAATATAGCGGAAGCAAAAGTAAATAACGTGGAGTCCATCAACAGCCACATGCGAACATGCTGAGTGTAGACTTGCAACCCCTAAATGCACCTTACTGATCGTCTGAAAAACCTGCAACACCGAAGGTTACAGCCCGACAACGGGTCAGTACATCTGATTTGTACGGCAAGTGACACGCAAAAGTTTATATAAAGGACCTACAACTACATGCAAGGTAAGTCAAAGGAAAGGTTTATGATTTTGTTTTGCAGAAAGCCAATTTTCTCCTGAACTAAACTAGTCAAAATTTTAAGTTGAACTTACTACTAAAGAATGAACTGGGCACACCAGTTCCAACACCACACCCTTTATTTAATCTTGCCCACTCAAATTTTTAAGGTGATTCATATGTCAAGATCCTCCAGTAACAGTAATGTCTAGTAGCTCAAGGATGTCCATAACCGGGGACACGGCTAATCATGATTAGTTTTTACCTTGCAGAGATTAATACACTTTCCCCGCTGGACTCAACCCGGAGATTGAGACGAAGTCTTTCAGAAGAGGTCACCTACACCCAACGGCAAGCCGGTACCACCTATCACATCTACATCTGCTAGCTTTGCACGGGAGAGGCTTCCTACATCATACTCAACTACGCCGGAGCCCATATGGCCAGCGGCTGTACATGTAAGCTCCTAGTCACCAAGTATGTCTGATCTTTTTGAGCTTGGACGGCGCCCACTTACGATTAGAGGGTAGCACCATGACGTACTGTCAACCACAAAACCAACCATTAGGGGTACAACCGGGTCTCGACCTTAGATAAGGCACGAGCCCCCAGGAAGCACTCCCTGCCCGTCCAGAGGTGATTTCTATTTATTAAACAGTTGCTACAGAAATTATTAAATAGCTCACAAGCACTCCATGAAATTACACAACCCAAACCACGTCTACAAAGCATAGCAATAAAGCAACAACACGGCTAGGTTGATATACGGTAGACAAGTCAAGACATGTGGCTATCCTAACAGGTTTTGCAGCAATAGTAAAATCAACTACCTATCATGCAATAGAGTGATATTTCTTAACATAATGCATATAGAAAATATAGGTATGAGTACGGTCAAAGCATCACTTGCCTTCTTGTTGGTCCTGACGGTCACAATCCTCACAATACGAGGCGGCACACTCCGGACAATCTATACGATCAAACATAGCACCAATCAACATATATTCATACACCAATATGCTTAAAAAATAATAAACATTCAAATAACAATATAAATACTTGCCTAACATTAGCTAAATTTAAAGTACTTTTCAAAATAAAACTAACGCAAAAAGAAACGGCGCAAACGGGCGCACCGGTAAAAAGTTACGGCTGCCGGAAGTTCAAATTTGGATCAGCTTGGGATTCAAATTTGAAAACTTCAAACTTCTGGAACACTTGTTCTACTGGCTAGAGAATTTCTACATGGTCGCAACGCAACTGGAATCGCCCAATTCCGAGTTACGGTTAAAACGTAGTCGCGAAAACGGTATCGGGTTGACACCGGGGGTACCGGGGTGCTCTACTGTAAAAAGGACACGGACGTAAATAAAAAAATTCTGAAAAACGCGATCGGGTCCTCGGGTGGTTTGGATTCAGATCTGGATTTTTTTTTCCAAAACGCATCTAATCTATTTTTTTTTCCAATCTCCTTCTCCACGCATGGGAACCAGGCCATGCCCATGGCTCGGTTGCCTCGTCTTGGCCGGCTCGGCTGCTCCGGCCGAGCAAGGGCGGCCGGCGGAGCGGCGGGGCACGGGGCGTGCCGGCGGCGGCACTCGGAGGCGGGGTCGGCACGCGGCGGCGGGGCAAGTGGCGGCGGCGGTGCGAGCAACAGCTCGGGGCGGCGACGAGTGGGGCTGCCGGCGAGCGGCGGCGCAGCGAAGGCAGCCGGGGGTGGCGCGGGGGAGACGGGGGAGGCGCGGGGTGGTGCGGTGCTCACCTCAGGGCGGCGCGGCGGCGCGAAGACGAGTTCGGCGGCGAAAAACGAAAATTCCGGCGAACTTTCGCGGTGGTCCGGCGAACTTCCGGCGATGATGTCGGTGATGATGTTGGCGGCGGCGGGTCCCGCGGATTAGTTTAGGGCTAACCTAAAACGCTAAGCGAAAAAATAATCAAGCCCTAATCGGGGCTATTTATAACCAGCCCCTAATCTTTTTTTTAAACCCGAGATAAATACAAAATCGGTCTGCGGGGAAAAAAATAGAACATGCCCATTAGGCCCAAAACAATTATAGAAAAATCAAGGAAATTTATTTTAAAATTCCGTCTTCGCGAATATTTTTAAAATAATAAAACTAAAATTTTGGCTTTACCAAAATATTAAAATAAAATAAAAACTTTGCAACTTATTTTTCAATATTTTTAAAATACTTTTCTGGCATTTTAAAAATACCGAAAACTACGAAAATTGATTTAAAAACTTTTCCGGAGCATAAATAAATTCCAAAAAATATTTTTAGAAAATATTTATAACTCCAAAGTAAATTTAAAAAGTCTCCAAAAAATGTTTTAAACTATTTTTCAACGAATTAAAAATGGGGATAAGTCCTTTTATATCCTCTCCAGCGAACCATGGATTCAAAAATGTTTAAAAATATTTTAAAACTCCAGAAAAATGCGGAAGCAGCATGAGATGCATATGATGATCTATTAACATCCAAATTTAGAAAATTGGGATGTTACAGTTTGAATCATAACCTAAAAGAAAACCTTCATGTGCCTTAGGGGCAAATTTGGAGCTATGATTCATATCTCTAATAAAACAAGGAGCACCAAATACCCTAAGATACGAAACATTTTGTTTGTTACCAGTGATAAGCTCATGTGAATTTTTCTTTAGAAATTTTTGAAGGTAAACCTTGTTCATGATTTGACATGAAGTGCTAATAGCTTCGGCCCAGAACCTGATAGGTGTCTTGTATTCAGCAAGCATAGTTCTGGCCATTTCAATAAGAGTTCTATTCTTCCTTTCAACAACACCATTCTGTTGAGGTGTATAAGCAACAGATAACTCATGAGTAAAGCCATTATCATCAAGAAAATCTTCAATATGAGTATTTTTGAATTAAGTTCCATTATCACTTCCGATATGCTTCAGAGATAATTTATATTCTATTTGAGCTCTCTTAGCGAATGACTGGAAGATTTCAACAACTTTGCTCTTGTCATCCAGAAACAAAACCCAAGTATATCGAGAAAAATCATCAACAATAACAAGACCATATTTGTTTCCTCCTAGACTTGCATAATTTTGAGGACCGAAAAGATCCATATGAAGCAATTCAAGAGGACGAGTAGTAGTCATGATAGTCTTCGCTGAATGATGTTTCTTCGTAATTTTACCAGCTTCACAAGCACTGCAGAGACGGTCCTTGTCGAATTTTACTTCGCTAAGGCCAATAACATGCTTCTTCTTCACTAGATTATGAAGATTTCTCATCCCTGCATGACCAAGTCTTCGATGCCATAACCAACCAGATGAAGCTTTTTCCATTAGGCATGTGGATACTGCAGGGCCCGAAGAAAAATAAAAAATGTATAAATCTCCTTTTCGGTAACCCTCGAAGACAAACGTATAGTCATCCTGTGAAAATACAACACACGCGAAGCAGAAAATAGAACAAGCATACCCATATCACATTACTTCGAAATAGACATAAGATTATATCCAAGAGATTGGACTAGCATAACCTTGTCAACGTGCTTATTTTTAGATTTGGCAACCTTACCCAAACCTAAAACTTTACCCTTGTTGTTACAACCGAAGGTAATGTACTTCTGAGAAGATTGAGATAGTTTTTCTTCGGTGAATAACTCCTTGTCTCCGGTCATATGATTTGTGCAACCATTATCCATGACCCATTAGGATCCACGGGAGACATAGCCCTGCGGAAGAATTAATTCTTCTTAACCACCCACAAACGAGCAGGTGACCGAGAAGAGGTTGAAGCACTAGATGAAGCAATATTAAAGGGAACAGGATTATATTGCTTCGGTGGACCATCAAGTACACCATAAATGTAAATCCTCTGCGAATGGTTAGGATAAGAATGAGCATATGCAATCTTATTATGGTTATCATGAGAACGATAGGTATAACGACCAGTGCGATAGTATTGCTTCTACGGAACATTTGATTCGGGCATCAGTGAATCATTTCTCGTCTCTAGAGAATAGAAATGATTCGATGGTACCAAAGGCTTTCCCTGCATAGTATGGTTAGCAGGCAGTTTTTCCATAAGTGCTTTCTGCACCCATATTTGCCTCTTATAGAAGCCATTCTTAGGAGGAGTGCCAACATACTCAGCAGTAACCTTTCCCTGTTCGTCTTTAATGAGCTTGTAGTCTGAATCAAGTGATTCATCCACAATGTCTTTGTTAATTTTGCAGTCGAAACCTGAAAGGTTAGCAATATCAATAGGTTTCTCCTTCGCCAGGACCCAAACAGTCTTAGGATACTGCTCAGGTTCCCAATAGGTGCCATCAGGTTTTATATTTCTCTCGAAGCCAACACCCTCATTCCTGGAATTCCTGTGAAGGACATCCTTCCTCAGGATATCATAGAGATACTGGTGACCTTGCACACTTTTGAACATGGCTGTTTCAAATAAGTTTTTCAACCTGAGGAGTTCCTCGGTAACTGCAGGATTTTCCTCATCTGAGGCATTAGTGTCATCAATAATAATAGGAGCTTTGCCTTTGGAATCAGTTTTGCTTCGTTCCAGACAAGTTAAGCAAGGTGAATCAGTTTTATGATTTGCTTCAGAACCTTGTTGAGCCATGAGAGAGAGATTGGCATTTTCCAACTCTTCATGAGCCTCTTTCAGTCTTTCGAGAGCCATTTTCCTTTGAAGAAATTCATAGGTAAGCTTCTCATAATCAACTGAAAGAAGATCATGCCTAGAGGATAATTCTTCGAACTTTTCCTTCAGAGTTGCATTCTCATTAGTTAAAGTTTGACCTTTCTCTATCTCATCGATCAACAGAGTTTCTGATTTCTTAATGGTTTTGCTTAGTGAATCAAGTTCATCTTGTTGGATTGAAGCAATCTTAGCAAGTTTGGCATAGCTTATCTTAGAATCACTACCATATGAAGAACAATCAGAAGTATCATAGTTAGATTTGGATGAAGATACCTTCGCCTTGGCCATGAAGAAATATGCAGGAGTTTCATCTTCATTACTGTTGTTGGTGAAGAATGAGCTCGAAGCTTTGGTTGAAGCATCTACTGAAGCGAATGCCAAACCAACAACACCATCTGATTCAGACCCAGACCCAGACCTTGATCCTGATTCAGCTTCGGACCCAGAGGCTTCGTCTTCAGAGTTCATCTCCTTTCCCAGATAGGCCTTGGCACAGTGAGAGCTACTTCGCCGAGACGAGTGAGTCTTCGATGAAGAACCCTCACACTTCTTATGATACTTCTTCCTCTTTTCATCATTAGAATCTGTCTTCTTTTCTCTTCTCGAACTGGAATCATGTCTCTTGGATTCATAGCTTCTGGAGGATCTGTGGGACTTGGTTGTGGAGTCTCTGAGCGAATGCTTTGATTTGTTCTCAGCTTTCCACAGAGGGCAATCAACAATGTAGTGACCTGGTTTCTTGCACTTGTAGCAGCAGTTGTCCTTCGATGGAGAGCTTCTTGAGGATGAGCGATGAGATCAGTGACTTGAGCTCCTTGAAGAATAACTCTTTTTCGGTGAAGAAAAACATTTTCTTTGGAAGCGGTTGAAGCGTCTCATGATCAATGCTAAATCCTTCCCAATGCTTGCAGGATCATCAGATTCGACACCTGAAGCAGAACTGACTTCGGGTGAAGAATGACGCGAAGCTTTTGCTTTCAAAGCATGTGATCTTCTTCAAGAGCCATTTATGTCATGTTTCTCATCTTCTTCCATTTTCAAAAGTATTGAGTCTCTCAAGAATATCAGCGGCAACAAGACGTCTAAAATCAGTCATTTCCTTGATCATCAGCACAATGTGATCAAACGAATCATCCAATGAGCGAAGCAAAGTTCTTACAACTGAGTGAGGCGTAATGTCATCAGCACCGAGGGAAATCAACTCATTAGCAAGAGTAGTGAGTCTGCTGTAAATGGAGCTGACTTTTTCAACCTCATTTCTCTTGAATCGATAGAATTTACTTCGGGGTGTGTCAATTCTGGCATCCTTCTGGGTAGAAACACCTTCACCAATATTTTCTAGATAGTCCCAGACTCCTTTGGCAGAGGGGATATTCTTCACTTCATGATACTTTTCTGGTGTCAGATGATTGGTGATAAATACCCAAACTTCAGAATCAAGATCAATCAATTTTGCTTCTTCAGGAGTGATAGCCTTCTCATCGACGACTGTGAATCCATACAAGACAACTTGCCAGGCAACAGAATTGATAGCCATGATATTTCTCTTCATTTTGTCCTTCCAGTACAGGTCGTCCTTCCCATTGAAAACAGGAATAGGTTCGCCGGAGCGAATAGCTGCGAAATACATACTTGAAAGCACTCCAAGAGGTTAATCCAAAACACACAGAGTGTAGGGAGTGAATAGCTCTGATACCAATTGAAAGTCCAAGTATGTGATCAGAGGGGGAGGGGGTGAATGATCACTTCAAAAATTTCGACTGAAACTATGAAGTGAAGCATAAGTAAGGAGGAACAGCGAAGTAAAACTGGAAGCGAAACTAAATGCAGTGAATCAAAACACATTGAAGCATAACTGCGAAGCAAATGCAATACAGAAGGTAAGTTCTTGAAGTAAAACGAACTGAGACTCGGCGATGTTTGTTCGACCAGTTCACGCTCTGCAAAGCGCTACGTCTGGTTGGAGGGACTGGTGATTGAACACATGGAGCAAATCTCTCTCCGTCTGTTTCTCCACTTCCCCAAACTCCTTGAGCTTGGTCAGTTCTTCACTCGTGGTTGATTATTGAGGAAATCACCGAAACCTTTGACAAACTAGACTTCGAGGCGACAATTACTCTTCGATCTCTGAAGAACAATACTCTAACCGTCTAGGAGAATTGCAGTTCTCCAAGATAAAAAGGCTATTAAGTTTCACCTAAGTCATCTCAAATCTACTCAGATCAATGGGACTTAGGCTTCAGTATTCTGGGTTTTTGGTTTTGCTTCGGTGGTGTTCTTGGGGTGCTCTCTTCAATCTCTCTCAGGAATATTCTCAGAGCAGCCACCCACAAATGGAGGACGGGGCGGCGTATTTATAGTTGGCGATCCCGAGGTGCGGAATGACCAAATTGACCCGAGGTGACAGCTTGACACGTTTCCACAACGGTCGGATTTTTCATCACTGCGCGACTTTACTTGCGGAACAAGTAAAGCTGAGTCACGGACTTAGTTCTGCTTCAGAAGCCAAAGAACGAAGTATTTTCTACTGAATCTTAACTTAGTGCACATGAGATTTCTTCGTTCTAGCTTCTCACTTGTTGTGGATTGATCTGAGCATTTTCTCAATGACTTCGGTGTCCACAAACTAAGGACCCCTCTTGATAGTACGGTTTGTCCTATGACTCAAGGAACAGAAAAAGAACTACACAAAAACATCTAAGTCTTGCGCCGTCTTCTTCATTTCCTTCAATGAGTTCAGCTTCAGGACACCTTCATTTTTGGGGGTCATCCTCCGTGATTAAGCTTCGCTCAGGGGGTAATGCTTCGATAACTTGAAAACCTTTCCTGAAGCTTTATCACCTAGCTTGTCCTTCAGGAACCTATTCAACTGTTTATACTAGAAAACATTGTTAGTTCCTCTACTGTCTTGTCCAACAATATCCAAAACACACGGGGGCAAAACTTTGCTCTTACAGAAAACCTTGAGCTACTAGACATTACTGTTATTGGAGGATCTTGACAAATAAATCACCATAATAAACTTGAGTGGGCAAGATTAAATAAAGGGTGTGGGTTGGAATTGGTGTTGCCCAATTCAGCCATAAGTAGTAAGTTCAACTAAAATTTGACTTAGGTAGACTAAGGAAAAATTAGCTTTCTGCAAAATAAAACCGTAAGCCTTCCTTTGTCTTATCCTTGCATGTAGCGATAGGTCTGTTATATCATTTTTCGTGTGACTTGCCGTACAAATCAGATGTACTGACCCGTTGTCGGGCTATAACCTTTGGTGTTGCAGGTTTTTCAGGCGACCAGTAAGGTGCGTTTAGGGTCGCGGGTCTTCACTCAGCATGTCGCTTATGGATGTTGATGGGACTCCTTGATGTTTACTATTTTCTACTTCCTCTATATTTATATTGCATAAGCTAGCCTTGAGCTAGGAAACTTTTTTATGTTATGAATTCGGGATCATACGATGTAATAATGATGCACTTGTACTTTGTTATACATCTATTACTGTGTGTGCTAGCGAGTCGATCCAGGGACTAGCACTTGAGCATAGAGACTCCAATTCTATGTGAATTGGGTCGCTACAGATGGTATCAGAGCAGTGTGTTGACTGTAGGACGTGACCCTAGAAAATGGATTAGAAAAGCCATAGAAATGAAAATCTTACTTTATACCACTTTGTCTTGTACTTACTGATCTTCTTTATCTCGTATTCATACATCTTCTAATCTTGCCTTTCCTCTCTTTGGTTATAGATGGATACCTTGTCTTACCGGTCTATGGCATTTGGACCTGAGCTTAAGGGGATTTTCCATCACCTGAACATCTACGCGCCAATCTTTGAGCCGAAGATAGTGAAGATAAGGGGAACTGATTCTTATTGGGAAGTGGAAGAATTTCTTCTCGGAAGCAAGGAGGAGGAAGAAAGGGTGATCACCGAGTCGTTCGAAGTGCATGCCCCTAAGAAGGAGCAGTGTTTGCGTATAGCCACTCACATGGCTCTTGGAGCATCGTCAACTAGTATACCCGCCAGCTAAAGGGTACGGTGTACGATAAGATGACCAAGATCCTCCAATCTGGGAACATATGGCCGAAGAAGTTCAAGATTGTTCCTGGGACCATTTGTCCAGGTACTACCACCTACTTCATCCAGAGCCTGGAGAACCACATCCTCAACCTGGAGAGGAGCCAATCGGATCTCTACACCATCACTGAGTTGCAACAGAAGAACCACAATCTCAAGAGGGACAACAACAAGCTGAAGACTGAGAACATGGAGATGCAAGAAGAGATCAAGAGGCTGAAGGAGAAGCTGAAGGCCAACGGTGTTGAAGGGAAGGAAGAGGAACCAGAAGTGGAGACTTCGGGAGAGGAAGATGAACCGAGTCCCAAGAGGCGCAACCGTACGAGTGGGCGCGAATACCGTATGCTGTTTAGCAAAGACAGCGTTTGGAACTTCTTCACCGGCAATTAGCTTATCGTTATCGGTTTAGCGTATTTGACCATGTAGAAATATTCGGTATGGTGATACTAGGTTGTTTGATATACTCTTATATTTCGTGGTTTTATTGAGGATCTTATATTAGTTATGCAATATATTTTGAGACTATATGGTGTGATTGTATTTGCTTATTGATATGAGTGCTTTTGCTTGATGATATTGATGATTTATGATTGGTGATAATTATGTAATGATTGTGTGGTATGATATGTTGTATATGTATATGTTTTCTCTTGATCATAATAAGCATATGGGGTAGGATATATTTCCCTAGCTACTTTTAGTCTATAACTTACCTATTCCTGCCCAACAGATGCCGCCGAGACGTGACCCTACGGGAAATGGGAACAACAACAATGAGGTGCCCGCATACATGCAACAGTTACTTCAAGGACAAGCCCAGTTGATCCAGTTGCTCACTCAGAACATGGGAAACAACAACAACAATGCGCCACCACCACCCCCACCTAAGGACACACTTGCTAGGTTTCTGAGGTGGAATCCTCAGAGGTTCTCTAGCACTCATGAACCAATTTCTGCGGATGACTGGCTTCACTCAGTGAGCTGGAACATGGAGACAGTTGGCCGTACTAAGGCTGAGAGAGTGAGGTTTGCCTCACATTTGCTGGAGGGTCCTGCCGCTGCATGGTGGGACAACTATTTGGTGACTTATCCCATCGACACCATCACTTGGGCGTAGTTTCAGGCTACCTCTCGCGCCGCACGTGTCTCTGCAGGCGCCATGGCCTTGAAGAAGAAGGAGTTCCGCAGCTTGCACCAGGGAGGTCGCACAGTAGCGGAGTATGTAGAGGAATCCAACAAGCTTGCCCTCTATGCTCCCAACAACGTCAATACTGATGCAGCTAGGCAGGAGAAGTTCTTGGAGGGTCTCAACGATGAGTTGGGAGTTCAGTTGACTGTGGCTACTTTCAACAATTGACAGGGGCTCATAGATAAGGCTATTGTGCTGGAAGGGAAACATCAAGCTATGGAGTACCGCAAGAGGAAGTACAATGACAAAAACAAGTACAACTCAGGGTCACAGCAGAAGCAGCGCACTTCCTATAATGGGAATGGACGACATACTCATCATGGTGGAAATGGACATAACCATCATGGTGGGAATGGACATAATCATCATGGTGGAAATGGACACAATCACAATGGAGGGAATGGACATAACCATAATGGCCACAATCACCACAATGGGCACAAGAATGGCAATGGAAATGGGAAAGGAAATGGAAATGGAGGGAACTACAAGCAGAACCGTCAAGTGTTGAATGCACAGAAGGACCTTAGTCAAGTTCAGTGCTACAAGTGCAGGAATATGGGACACTACTCCAACATGTGCCCGGAGAACAAGGACAACAATGGGAATTATGGAGTTAGCAAGCCCAATCCTTTCAACAAGGGGCATGTGAACCATGTCAATGTGGAGGAAGTCTATGATGAGCCTGATGCAGTGATTGGTAAGTTCCTTATCAATTTAGTACCCGCACTTGTTCTTTTTGATTCTGGTGCATCACATTCATTCATATCAAGGGTATTTGTGGATAAGCATGAGTTACCTACCGTAGTTCTTAAGGCATCCATGCTTATAAGTTCTTCGGGAGCGGAGATGTCAGCTCGTTTACGATGCTATCAGATAAGCTTAGCCATAGGGAAGCATGATTTTCCTAAAGATTTGATTATATTGAAGTCACAAGGTTTGGATGTTATATTGGGCATGGATTGGCTAGCCAAGTACCAATGTGTTATTGATTGTGGCAGTCGGTCCATCACTCTCCGTACGCCGACTGGGCAGAAGATCAGATATGTATCCAAGTATAAGCATCAGCACGTTGAGGTGAATTCTCTTAAGGGGGGTAGCCTGGATGATGTGCATGTTGTGAGGGATTATCCGGATGTGTTTCCAGAGGAGTTGCCAGGTATGCCACCGGATAGGGAGATTGAGTTCCTTATTGATTTAGTACCAGGGACCGGGCCTATTTCTAAGAGGCCGTATAGGATGCCCGCTAATGAACTTGCAGAGTTGAAGGAGCAGACTAGAGAGTTGCAGGAAAAGATATTCATTCGCCCAAGCTCATCACCTTGGGGATCTCCAGTGTTGTTTGTTTAGAATAAGGATGGAACCTAGAGGATGTGTGTCAATTACCATTCTCTGAATGATGTTACTATCAAGAACAAGTATCCTCTACCTGTGATTAATGATCTATTTGACCAGTTGGAGGGAGCTTGTGTGTTCTCTAAGATTGAACTTCGTTCTAGTTATCATCAAGTGAAGATTCGGGAGAAGGATATTCTGAAGACTGCTTTTACTACAAGGTATGGATTGTATGAGTATACCGTTATGTCATTTGGATAGACTAATGCTCCTGCATACTTCATGAATATGATGAATAAGGTGTTTATGGAGTTCTTGGATAAATTCATTGTGGTGTTCATTGATGATATATTGGTGTATTCCAAGAATGAGCAAGAGCATGAATCACATCTGCGTTTGGTATTGGAGAAGCTTAGGGAGCACGAGTTGTATGCCAAGTTCATCAAGTGTCAGTTTTTGTTGAAGGAGGTAGGATTCCTTGGACATGTTTTGTCGGGAGATGGAGTAGCTGTGGACCCATCCAAGTTTTCAACAGTTACAGAATGGGAGACACCCACGACAGTTGGATACATTTGCAGTTTCTTGGGGCTTGCAGGATATTATAGGAGGTTCATTGAGAATTTCTCCAAGATTGCAAAACCAATAACTGAGATGTTAAAGAAAGAGAATAAGTTTGATTGGAGCGAGGAATGTGACACCAGCTTTCAAGAGTTGAAGAAACGGTTAGTAACTGCACCAGTTTTATGTTTGCCTGATATACATAAAGATTTCCATGTATATTGTTATGCATCTCGTCGGGGACTTGGTTTTTTTATGCAAGGAGGTAAAGTTGTTGCGTATGCTTCACGTCAGCTTAAGAACCATGAGCAGAACTATCCTACACATGATTTGGAGTTAGATGCATTGTCCATGCATTGAAAACATGGAGGGAATATCTTGTTGGTAATCATTGTGATAGATTTACTAATCATAAGAGTTTGAAGTATATCTTTACTCAGGAGGAGTTGAATCTCAGGCAGAGCAGATGGCTAGAGCTTATTAAGGATTATGATTTGAATGTGCAGTATCATCCTGGAAAGGCGAATGTTGTTGCCGATGCATTAAGACGTAAGAGTCATATCAATGTTGCTAATGTTGAGGATATGGCACTGGAGTTATGTGAGTAGTTCAAGAACCTCAGGTTGGAGATAGTTCCTAAGGGATATGTGGAAACATTGGAAGTGAAGCCAAATCTGTTGGAAAGAATCAGAGAAGCTCAGAAGAGTGATGCAGAGATTGATGAAATAAAGGAGAATATGATCAAAGGGAAAGCAGAGGGTTTCCGTGAGGATGAGCATGGAGCCATTTGGTTTGAGAAGCGCATTTGTGTACCGCAGGATGAAGAGATCAGGAAGTTGATTCTTCAGGAGGCACATGATTCACCTTATTCTATCCATCCCGGGAATACCAAGATGTACTTGGACTTGAGAGAGAGATTTTGGTGGCCTAGCTTGAAGCGAGAGATAGCTCAGTATATTGCATTGTGTGATGTTTACCAGAGAGTCAAAGCTGAACATCAGAAGCCAGTAGGATTTTTGCAGCCTTTGCCTAAACCCGATTGGAAGTGGGATCACATAGGTATGGACTTTATTACTGGTTTACCCAGGACTCGGTCAGGATATGATTCTATTTGGGTGATAGTTGATCGTTTTACTAAGGTTGCTCACTTCATTCCAGTAAAGACAACTTATACGAGTGCTAAGCTAGCCAATATCTATATGACCAGGATTGTTTGTTTGCATGGAGTTCCAAGCAAGGTAGTGTCTGATAGAGTACTCAGTTTACATCCAAGTTTTGGCGTCAGTTGCATGAGACCTTGGGTACTAGCCTGGAGTTCAGTACAACTTTTCATCCACAGACAGATGGGCAAACAGAGAGAGTGAATCAGATTCTTGAGGATATGTTGAGAGCTTGTGCATTAGACTATGGGTCGAGTTGGGATGATAATCTACCATATGCTGAGTTCTCATACAACAACAGTTACCAGACTAGTCTGCAAATGGCACCATTTCAGTTACTGTATGGCAGAAAGTGCAGAACACCGTTGATGTGAGATGAAGTGGGGGAATGTCAGTTGTTTGGACCAGACCTGATCAGATATGCTAAGGAGAAGGTCAAGTTGATCCGTGATAGACTGAAGATAGCACATTCCTGGCAGAAGAGTTATGCAGATGCGAAATGCAAGGACGTAACCTATGAAGTTGGGGACCGTGCATATCTTAGAGTTTCACCAATTCGTGGAATCAAGAGGTTTGGAATAAAGGGCAAGTTAGCACCATGTTTTGTGGGGCCTTACAAGATCTTGGAGCGCAGAGGAGAGGTAGGTTATCAGTTGGAGTTGCCAGAAGCTTTGTCAGGAGTTCATGATGTGTTTCACGTATCCCAGCTGAAGAAGTGTCATGCAGAGATGGAAGATATTCCTTTGAGGGATACAGTACCACTTGAGGCAATTCACTTGGAGTGTGACTTGACTTATGAGGAGAAACCCGTGAAGATTCTGGAGACTGCAGAGAGAGTTACCCGCACCAAGACAATCAAGCTATGAAAAGTTCAGTGGGATCATCATACCGAGGAGGAAGCTACTTGGGAGTGAGAAGAAGATTTGAAGCAAGATCATCCACACCTCTTTGCTAGCCAGCCCGAATCTCGGGGACGAGATTCATCTTAAGGGGGGTAGGTTTGTAACATCCCAATTTTCTATATTCGGATGTTAATAGGTCATCATATGCATTTCATGCTGGAGTTTTGCATTATTTGGATTTTATGAATATTTTAAACATTTTTCAACTTAAGGCAATTTTATTGGAGCGGATATAATATGACTTATCCCCATTTTAAATAAAGTTGAAAAGTGTTGAAAATATTTTTGGGTGTTTATAAACTGTGTCATAGGAATTATAAATCACTCAAATTTATTTTTGGGATTTTTATAATTTTTATACGGAGTTTATTGCATAAAAGGTATTTATGAAAAGTGCATAATAGCTGAAATAGTAATTTCGGCAAAAAAAATTATTTTTAATATTTTATTTTATTGTTGTGACATTTTTAAAAATCATATTTTATTATTTAAAAATGTTCACCGTAGTCGGTTGACCAAATACAATTTTCAAAAAAACAAGTTTTCGTTTTGGGCCTTCTAGAGGCTCAGTATGTTATTTTGCCCTACATGCGTTTCGGGCCCGACTCCGACTGGAAAAAATATATTTTTTCAGGCTATATATAATTTTCGATTTTTCTATTTTATGTCTTTTTTAGAAACCCTAATTATTTTTCGCTGCAGGGCCCGCCGCCTTGGAGCTCCGTGCCGCAGCCGCCGAGTTCATCGCCGGAGCGTCACCACCTCGCCGGGCCGCCGTTCGCCGCCGCCAGGTGAGCCACTGGGCCGCACCGTCGCCTCCGGCCGCCGCCACCCGGCGGGGCAGGTGTGAGCCGCGCCGCCTCACGGCCGTTGGATCTAAATCCAACAGTCTAGTTTAGATCGGGAGATCCAGATCCGGTTTTCCTTCGGTTTTATTAGGGGTGGGGTTTAATCCGGTTAACCTGCGGTTATCTGAACAGCGGACGTTCGCCGGATTAGTCACCGGAGCGAACGGCGTTCGCTCCGTAGCTGAGGACCCGTTCGCGATAGAAAAGTTATTTTATTCGCGAGTAGGCCTTTTTTCATAGATTATTTTTGCGTTGCGACAGTAGTGAAGTCTAGTTTGCACTAGGATGCACTTTGCACTATTACACTTTTTGAATTTGAATTTTGTACAGATTTAAATTCAAACTTCCGGTGACCATATCTTTTATACGGTGTATCCGTTTTCGTCGATTTCAGTTGCGTATCGTTTTGCTACTGTTTAGGTTGTTTTCTTGCTGTGCATTTGGTTCTTTTACTGTTACAGTGTTTTATGTGTTATATGTGTATTGAATGCAACATTGTTTGATCGTGTAGACTGTCCGGAGTGGAACGCTTCGTTCCGTGAAGAGTGTGACCGTCAGGAACATGATCAAGGAAAGTCATACTTTGACCATTTCACAACCTATATTTTCACTTATGCATGTAGCAAGTATTACCGTACGCATGTGTAGGAGTTACTATACTATAGTGCTATTGCTGCAAACCTGGTAGGGTAGCCATATGATCTTATCCTGTTTGCTTAGACAACCTAGCACGTGCTTGTTATATATATTGCTATGCTTGTAGACGGGGATTGGTTTTGTGATTTCATTGAGCTGTGTAAGGATTTAATTACTTGAATAGAAAACCTTAATTAGGATACACCTCTGGACGGGTAGGGAGTGCTTCCTGGGGGGCTCATACCTTATCTAAGGCGAGACCAGGTTGTACCCCTAATGGATGGTTTTGGTGGTATAAAGAACGTCATGGTATCTACCCTCTGAACGTAAGTGGGCGCCGTCCAGGCTCAAAAAGATCAGACATACTTGGTGACTAGGAGCTTCCATGTACAGCCGCTCGCCATATGGGCTCTGGCTTAGTTGAGTATGTTGTAGGGAGCCTCTCCCGTGCAAAGCTAGCAGATGTAGATGTGTTAGGTGTACCGGCTTGCCGTTGGGTGTAGGTGAAATCTTCTGAAAGACTTCGTCTCAATCTTCGGGTTGATTCCAGTGGGTAAAGTGTACAAACCTCTGCAGAGCGTACAAACTAATCATGATTAGCCGTGTTCCCGGTTATGGACAACCTTGAGCTACTAGACATTACTGTTACTGGACGATCTTGACAGATTAATCCCATAATAAACTTGAGTGGGCAATATTAAATACAGGGTGTGGGTTGGAATTGGTGTTTCCCAATTCAACCATAAGTAGTAAGTTAAAATAAAATTTGAATTAGGTAGACTAAGGAAAAATCAGTTTTCTACAAAATTAAACCATAATCCTTCCTTTTTCTTATCCTTGCATGTAGCGATAGGTCTGTTATATCCTTTTTGTGTGACTTGCCGTACAAATCAGGTGTTGCAGGTTTTTCAGACGACCAGTAAGGTGCGTTTAGGGTCACGGTTCCTCACTCAGCATGTCGCGTGTGGATGTTGATGGGACTCCTTGATGTTTACTATTTGCTACTTCCGCTATATTTATATTGAATAAGCTAGCCTTGAGCTACGCAACTTGTTTATGTTATGAATTCTGGTTCATACGATGTAATAATGATGCACTTGTACTTTGTTATACATCTATTACTGTGTGTGCTAGCGAGTCGATCCAGGGACTAGCACTTGAGCACAGAGACTCCAATTCTATGTGAATTGGGTCGCTACACTTTCATATAGAGAACATTTTCATCCGAAAAAAAATTACCGGCTCCGGTCTTCTGACAGACAGATGAACCGGAGGGGAAATGTTCCGTGTACGGTATGTTAGAAGGGTGCAGTGGCTATATAGGGTGATGTATTCTTATCTATGGCATTTTTCTGAGAAAGTTTGATGTATAAAGTTTTTCCATCGGAGTTAGGGATTAAAAGATATTGAATTTCAAAGTTTTAATCAATTTAAAATAATTTCTAGAATTTCTTTTATTTATGAAATACAACGTTATCCAAAACAGTGTTTTGACTGGTCAAACTTACAAGTGGGGCCCTGCTGTCATAGAGAGTAACTAATTCTAGTGATTTATTTTATTAAATTTATTAATTGGAGATGGGCCCCGCATATCATATCCACATGTTATTTAACAAAATCATTAATTACATAAACAGTCAGTGCGGTCCATCTGTCATACTAACCAGGACAATTAAGTCTAACGGTTTCTTTTAAACTAACCCAAATGCCTAGGGCCCACTTGTCATTTGCATATGGGGTTATCTCCTCTCAATTAATCCCCTGCTTAATTAGGGGCACATGTCTCATCTGGCAGAGACACAAAAAATAGGGGGTGATTCCACGGCCAACCTTGCGTGCACACACAGTGCACGCCGGCAGCGATCAGAGCGGCGGCAGGCGCGACGGGGAGTGGCGGTGGCGCGGGTGCGGCGGTAGGCCGAGAAGTGGCGCAGCGCACGGCGGAAGGTGCAACGCGCGGCGAGCAGCCAACACGGGCGCGCACGGAGCAGAGCTCCTGTCCTTGGTGGCACGGCGGGGCACAACCCTATTGCATTGCAACGGCGGGGAAGAGGGGGGATGGGGGAGGAGCTCACTGGGAGTGCAGTGGAAGGCTCGGTGATGCGTGAGGTGGCTGGTGGCCTCGCCGGCCACGAGGCGCGGCGACGACCTTGGCGGCGGTGGAGAGCGGGCGGCTCGATTCTTCGGCTGTGGGGCGTCCTGTCCCGAATCACTACTCGGGGAAGACGACGAAGACCATGGAGTTCCTCGTGGACGCTCCAGCGCAATGCGGGGATCATGGTGGCCGCAATGACAATGGCGACCATGGCGACGGCTGCGTGCGTGTGTGCTACGGAGTGAAGGACGAGCGAGGGGTCGAGGGAAACGGTCGCTAGGGTTAGGGGAGGGTCTGGGGGAGGATAGGGTAGCCAGGGGCAGAGGGGTAATATCCCCCCGCGGCTGCGGCATGGCCGCTGTCGAGCAGCCATGGTGCCACGGTGCCATGAGGAGCAGTGGGAGGAAAGAGAAAAGGGAGAGGGGTGGGCTGGGTGAGGCTGGGTCTGATGGGGAGTTTCCCTAGGCGACATATAGTTTTCTTTTCTTTTACTGTCATTTATATTTTTGTTTTTCTTTATGTTCCTTCTTTGTTTAACCACTATATGATTTTTGTAAAATATGGGAATTGCTCCAATATTTGTATTACACTTTAATATGTTGCTACAAAAAGTTTGAGTCTGATATAAATTCTTTTAGAGTTCCGTTTTAAAATGCAAAGAGTAAAAGGGGTTGTCTTGTTGTTGTTATGAATTGTTTAAATCAATAAAACATTTTAGTAAATTCCTAATTGAATTTTAATATGACCTACTGATCATTTGGCATTTAATAAAATTGTTTGCATAATTTTTGGAACAACATTATTTCCTCGCATTGTTTTTAATCTCCAAAAGAGTTTGGATTTGAACCAGACTTGATCAAGGGTTATTATCCCTTGCTTAATTATGATGGCATGGCACTTAACAAGGTGATTACCATAGTGTGACACCCGGGATGTTACATAGGCCCCATTAGGGGAAGAATGATCTCTCCCCCTTGGGCCTTGCGCCTTGGGAGGGGTGTTTACCCTCTTGGCTGACGCTTTCCCTCCCCTTGTGGGATTAGTCCCATATGGGGAAGGCAGGGAGGTTCACACCCCTCCTCGGCCTATATAAGGAGGGGTAGGGTGCCCTTTTTTCTTCAATCCAATGGAGTTCTTTCTCTCTCTCTCTCTTTCGCCTTCCTTCGTCGGACATATTTGAGTGGGAGCGTGACAATATTCTTATATATGGATAACATATTGTGAATGGTGTAGTTGGTATTAAATATTATTTGAATCTTTCATAAATGAAGATGAATAAGTATTACACATTAAAATCTATCAAGATAGATTAATGCGTTTAATAACATTGAGTCGGAATACTCTCCTAGATAAGATTTTGAAGGAGTTCAGAATGGGACAAGTCAAGAAGGTAGTTATCACTTGTATGTCCACGAGAAGTATCGAGTTAATCTCAGTACAAGAACGATGAAAGAAAGGGATGTGCCACATCCTCTATGCCTCTGTCATAGGTTCTTTCATAGAAAGCCAGATTTATGTACTCAACATAATGTGACCCAAGTTCTTCATAAAAATAACCTGTTGTGATATGATTTATGAATAAATAATTGAACAAGAGTTAAGTTCATCCTTCAGTGTCTGGAGAGAACTGAGGATACATCTCTTATTTTGTAGAGGATAGTGAACTTGACCGTAAAGGTTACACTGGTGCAAGTTCTACACTAACCTAGAAAATTGAGATATCATGCTAATAAATTCCTAATTTAAAATAAACATGGTTAGACACCAAAGTTGCATACAATGCACTAAGGATTAAATCTACATTGATATGGTTGTTATATAAGTGGCAACTGTTATAGTTTGGCTTAAGAAGTTCGACTTATGACTAAGTAAGTTTTCTGTGTGCATGACTATGGGAAAGTCCGCGTGACCAAACGGATGTCATTGCTGAAACACAAAAATAAAGTCTCACTCTACCGCCAAACATACACCTCGTCATTATCATGGGATAATGAGATGAATGTCAAACGAGGTGACATTAATGATTTGCAAAAGACATATGGATTTGAATGGTACAGACCGTTGACTCAAATTTTTCCACAAGCAAGCATGATCAATAACCATATAGATGATATGGAGTTATGATCCATAGGAAAATGAAACTAGACTATTTGTACTCTAGTGCAAGTGGGAGATTGTTGGAAATATGCCCTAGAGGGAAATAATGAAGTATGTTTATTAGCATATTTCATTAGTTCATAATAAGTTCTATACTATGCTATAATTTTATTAAGAGGTAACATTAATACACGTGTTGTATATAAACAACTAGGTCACTAGTTAATTCTAGTATACTAGTTCATTGTGCAATTGATGATCAAGATTTACTGATCATGGAGACACTTACATCTGTTGACAATCAAGTCATGTCATTAGGAGAAAGATATGATGGACACACGCCGAAACTAAAGTGTTGCAATGTGATCCAGTCACATAGTTCAACATTGCGATAACTTAATAACGTAGTGACCTGATCCTTTGACCGTAATGATCATATGTAATTGCTATCCATGGAGGAAGCTTTGTGTGTATCAACCGTTACACCATAATAGGGTAACCATAAAGGTTCATCTTGGGTATTCCGAAGTGGATATGTTGAGGAGTATGGATTGTTTAGAGTGGGATTTCTCGATCCGAGTGATGGATAGGTACTCTGGGCCCACTCGGTGATATTGCATCATAAAGTTTGCAAACGTGTGACTAGGTCACGGTGTTTTAATATCACAGGAATGAGTAAATATGTTTGTCAGTAACGAGTATGAACTAGGTATAGGATACCAACAATCAAACTTCAGACAAACAAAGTACCATGTGACAAAGTGTGATGCTGATGGTCGAGATGATGATAATGGTTTCTCGCCCTTCGTTGGTTACCCCAAGTGGAAGGTGAGATGTAGGATAGCAGCAAATTTCCCCTATGTAGAAGATAGGGTTTGCCTCCCATAGGACTCCGGCAATGATAAGCAGGTGTCAACAGCACAACTGACGTGGACCTGTACACAGAAACAAATAACTTTGCTCCCAACGAAGTTCAGAGAGGTTGTCAATCTCTCCAATCTTGTTGTTTACAAAGGATCAAACGCAAGGGATAATGAGAATGGTGATGGAAGCTAGAAAGTAAAAGAAGGAAATTAAATGAGCGTGTAAACAGTGATGAGAGTATGGACCGGAGTCCCATGATATTCACTCGTGATGTCTCTCTCCCAAAAGACGATAAAACTGCTATGCGAGGTAAACAAATCACAGTTGGGCAATTGACGGGATTAAAAATGCACTGCAATGCTAACTATGCTACAAAGAAAGGACGAGGCTCAAAAGCATGGGTGGTATGCCAAAATAAGTAGACCGAAATCAAACTGCATCTACTATTAATCATCCACCTTGAGATATCTATCCACAACATCTCGCTGGTATTAAGTTGCGAGCCCCACCCAAAGTGTACACCCAAAGCAACAGACAACTGCATTAAAAAAGTACTTTGCGTAAAGTAAACAATCCTTGCAACCGCGGTTACAAGCACCATTGTTTTCCCCATTGTGGCAACATCACATCCCCTAGACTCATGTTTCTGTCACTCAAGCGTGTCATCGGGGGGCATGAACCCGCAATCGAGCATAATGTTCCCTCTTAGAGTTACTACCTACTACTTGGCCAAAGCAATAAACAACAACAGAGAACATGCAAGAATTACTTAGGAAAAAAATATAAAAGATAAGAAACAAATATATTACTCAATCACAATCTGAACATAGTCTAATAATCCATCAGATCCCAGCAAACTCAGCATAGCAACAGCAGAAAATTACATATGTGCCTCGATCATGTAGGGCAGCTCACGAGGTCTAAACCATGAAAAACAAAGAGGGGAGGAGAACATCACATAGCTACTGATCATGGACCCATGGTCCAAGGGAGACTACTCACTGCACATCCGGGAAGCGTCCATGGTGGAGAGGAAGCTCCCGGAGGTCAATCCTCCCTCCGGCAGGGTGCCGGGAAGAGGGCTGCTGGTGCTCCCGATCTTGGAAGCGCGGCGGTGGCGGAATAGATACGAGACCGCGAAAAGGGGTTCTGTCCTCGGGGGTTTCGCGACACGAAGAATAAATAGGCGAAGGGGGGCAGCCAGGGGGCACCCGAGGTCGAGGCACCCCCTCGCGCATCCAAGCCCTAGGTCGTGCCAGGTGGACGTCTGGGTCCCTGCTGGTGGCCCTCTAGCCCCACTTTGGTGATTCCGGAAGGTTCCATTTCACTGATTTTTTATCCGATTTTTCCTGATTTTTTTGAGCATTTTTAATATGGGGGAAACCTGGAATAGAAAAACAGCAAAAAAGAGGAACTGGCACTATGGTGCACTGAGTTAATAAGTTATTCCAAATATGATCAAAAGTGTAGGAAAGTGTATCTAGATCATAGCAATATCACACAAAACATGCATAGAGCAAAAATAAATTATAGATACGTTTGGGACGTATCAACATCCCCAAGCTTAATTCCTGCTCGTCCTCGAGTAGGTAAATGATAACAAGCATAATTTATGTGGTGACATGCTAGCAACCATGTAAGGACTTTGAAAGTAAAGCAATCAATGTATGTGGTTCAATTCAAGTCATAACATGCAAGAGTCTATATTAGCATTGAAATAAGCAACGACAGAACATTAGGTGCAAGATCTCTCGCTGTCCGTGACTCAAATGTCTCCAAATGGTGTTTGCGTGCAAGACGGGGGATATGGGAATACGAGAAAAAAGTATATTTTTTGGGAATTCAATCTACTAAAGTTTCACACTTGGTCTTTTTTGGAATCTTATCTTGACTCGTCCCCAGACCACTAGCCAGGTATAAGTCAATTTGATCCACTCCTTTTCGATATTTTGAGCACTCATGCAATGGATGAGAGTAAGCACGTGAGTTGACACTTAGGATGGGAAAGAAAGAGATATGGCATAGGAGGAAGACAAAAAGGGTGAGAAAGGCTCACATCAATGAGGACAATCATCGGCGAGAAGGCCAAATGATAGATATGATGTGAGGAGTAGGGATTTCCTTGCAACAGATGCACATATGAGCTAAGAAAAGCTCTCCAATGGAACTAGTGGGGGTGCATCCAACTTTCTCGCTCATGAAGACATAGAGCTCATTTGAGGAGGCTCATCCTTGGAATATGCAAGCCATGTTCTATAGTGTGAAGGTCCCCACATAGCTATATGCATAAATGATCATCTCTATGGAGTACAAGGATAAGAGTGAGTACGAGTGTGGATCTTTCAAAAGGAATAGTAGTGTTTCCCCTTTCTCTCTTTTTATTTTCTTTTTCTCTTTTTTCTTTGTTTTTTGTATTTTTTTGGTGGCCTCAATGGCTCTTTCTATTTAACTCTCATTTGTCCTCTTTGGGATCTTTTAAATTTGTCCACTTTGGGATATTTTCCTCACTTAAGGGCAACACCCTATTTTTCAAGAAGGTATAGAAGATCTTTCACACTTTACAAGGTACTCAACATAAAAAAGATGTAGCTATCATGATGTATGCAAAGTATGCCTCTGCCAGTGTAGCAGGAACATGTATGACATGAAGATCAAGTCATGAAGAGGTGGATGTTGCATGACAATATATCTCGGAAAGGCTATGGAAATGCCTTGATAGGTAGGTATGGTAGTTTTTTTGAGGAAACTTATAAGGAGGTTTATGATGACAGAGCGTATCATGCCAAGGGTTTGGATGCACCGGCAACGGTGGACGCCAACTCTCGGAGTGAGAAGAGGGCAATGCACGGTAGGGAAGAGGCTAGCAAATATGAGGAGGTGGAAGTGTCAACTTTCAATACTTACATTAGTCCGAAGAACTCATGCACTTACTATCGGTAACTCTCAGTCTAATAAGGAGGTTCAAAAAGAGACAAGTACCCCGAGTAGGTGTGTATGGGGGTTCGGTTATCCTTGCACATCCTCGACTCATGGTACGTGAGTGTACTCTAATATCCGATCCCGCCAAAGATTAGTGATCCATCTAGTAGCTAGAGTTCTCAACTAGTTAGTAGGTTTTGAAAATAAACACTGATTGCCCAAAATACGACACCTATCACTAATAGACTAGATCTCTTGACACCAAAAGTTCAAAAATTACTCACAACAATACCTCGAAACTATTGCAAGTTACTACTACAACCGAATAGCAACCTCAATTACATACTAGAAGACAAGACACAACTCAGTGCAACAATCAACTCTCTTAACAAGATAAACATGAAAACTAAAGAGAGTTCCAGCAAAAAACTAAAAAACATCCAAGGCTCTTGCTAAATACAAAAACTAAAACTAAAACTAAACATGGCAGTAGCTACAAAAAGATAAAGAACACACAACAGCAGAAAGATAAACATGAAAAATCCTATGATTTGTTCTAGATTGGAGTGGAGCGTGTTTCTCTCCCACACAAAGTAATCTGGGGTCTAACTTGTTATTAATATCAAGAAAAATTAAAGAAAAAAAAGGTAAACCTAAGAGCGAGACGCTCCAAGCATAGCACATAACGCATGAAGTGGTAAAAATATAATGAGATGAAGGACGAACTGATGATTGTTGACGGAGAAGGGGATGCACGGGGGCATCCCCAAGCTTAGACTCTTGAGTCTCCTTGAATATTTATTGGGGATGCATTGGGGGAATCCCCAAGCTTAAGCGTTTGACTACCCAGATCTTCTTTCATAACCTTTCCCTCGCACACTTGAAAACTCCCTTCATACATAACTCATCATAAGCTAATTTGTGAGGTTAGTACCCTTAATAAAATAATTTTTCCCCACTGGAAATAAAGATATTCTTGAAGATCTATTGTTTCTCAAGATTTCCAAAAGGTTTTTGCAAAGAAAAAGCAAGCTTAAGGTTTGCAGAAGTAAGGAAATCCAAAACGTGGCAGAATCTGTGAAAAACAGAACAACAGGTAGTAGAGAATTTTTTCGGGGCACTTCTGTAACTCAAATAAAAAAACTTAGAACGTATGAAAGTCTCACAATTTTATAGATCATGCTGTGTAAAAATTCAGCTCAAAAAGATGAACTGGTAAATTTTTCCGATTTTTTCCGTCAAGCAGACAGAATCTATTTTCTGGACAGCATGTCACAGCTTTTGCTTCCCTTAACATAGGAGGCTATAACTTGGCACAAAGCTTGAAAGTAAAGATACAATGATGTTGCTAAAGTAGTAACAATCATCAGGACCACTAAAAACAGAATTAAAAACATCTTGGGTTGCCTCCCAACAAGCACTTTCTTTTACGCCTTTAAGCTAGGCATAAAGCAAAAGAAGAATCAAGGGTCTCCGAGATCATCGGAGACATGGAAACCTTCAAATTGATTTTCAACAAGCTCATTCTTCTTCTTCCTAGGAAAGAGGTACTTAACTTTCGCCTTACCGAGTAAGCGTATGTGCCTGTTACCAATGTCAATGAAGCCTTTCATAGCTCGGAGGAAGTCCCTCCCAAGCACGATGTTGCTTTGGTTTGGCTCCATGATGAAGAAATCCATCGGTGCAACCCTATGGAGGAATGCAACTTGGACTTATTTTTCCTTTCCTTTAACCTATGAAATATCTCCATTAGCATGTTCATGATAGGATGAAAATTTTCCCATGTCTAGTTTCAAAGAATCATAAACTATTTTTGGCATAGTAGAAACCATGGATCCAATATCACAAAAAGAAAGGAAGCCTTGGTTAGAGATGCTAATCCTAACAAAGGGCTCCCAATCATCATCTATCTCAAATATTTCTTTCTTGTTGGACTTAAATTCCTCTACCTTCCTCAAGTCTAGAGCATCCATCCTTTTTTCAATAGTGGCAAGTCTATCTACAACACTATCAATACTACGATCATAAAAAAATAACTAGATAGACCATGCAAAATATCAAGAGCTGTAGCTTCATCACACTCTGAAAAGTCTCCTTCAGCTATAATATCAAGAGAGTGTTTACACCACTTAAAAAGACCATGGTAAAAATTTCTCAGCACAATTTTTATAGGTACCCAAGCCATAATTCTTTTATGTGCTTCAGAAATTCGGTCCATTGCCTTCTTCATATTCTCTCCATCCCTTTGTCGGAAATCTAGAACTTACGATTCCCTCAAAGCACCAAGTCCTAACATGTTCATCAAAACAAGGAGTACTACTAAATGCAAGATAAATATATTTTTTGTGATTTTTGATATAAGACACAAAGATAAAAACTGAAAGGTGAACTAACAAGACTAAAAAGAAAAGGTAAAAGATAGTGTGCAACTCCCCTATCTTAGCACTCGGAGTCCCCGGCAACGGCGCCAGTAATTTTCTTGATGGTCGAGATGATGATAATGGTTTCTCGCCCTTCGTTGGTTACCACAAGTGGAAGGTGAAATGTAGGATAGAAGCAAATTTCCCCTATATAGAGGACAGGTTTTGTCTCCCGTAGGACTCCGGCAATGATAAGTAGGTGTCAACGGCGCAACTGACGTGGACCTACACACAGAAACAAATAACTTTGCTCCCAACGAAGTTCAGAGAGGTTGTCAATCTCTCCGGTCTTGTTGTTTACAAAGGATCAAATGCAAGGGATAATGATAATGGTGATGGCAGCTAGAAAGTAAAAGCAGGAAATTAAATGAGCGTGTAAACAGTGATGAGAGTATGGACCGGGGTCCCGTGATGTTCACTAGTGATGTCTCTCTCCCAAAAGACGACAAAACTACTATGCGAGGTTAACAAATCACAGCTGGGCAATTGACGGGATTAAAAACGCACCGCAATGCTAACTATGCTACAAAGAAAAGACGAGGCTCAAAAGCATGGGCGGTACGCCAAAATAAGTAGACTGAAATACAACCGCATCTACTACTAATCATACACCTTGAGATATCTATCCAGAACATCTCGCTGGTATTAAGTTGCGAGCCCCACCCAAAGTATAAAACCAAAGCAATAGACAACTGCATTAAAAAAGCACTTTGCGTAAAGTAAACAATCCTCGCAACCGCGATTACAAGCACCGTTGTTTTCCCCCTTGTGGCAATAGCACATCCCCTAGACTAATGTTTCTATCACTCAAGCGTGTCATCGGGGGGCATGAACCCACAATGGAGCATAACGTTCCCTCTTGGAGTCACTACCTACTACTTGGCCAAAGTAATAAACAGCAACGGAGAACATGCAAGAATTACTTAGGAATAAAAATATAAAAGATAAGAAGAAAATATATTACCCAATCACAATCTGAACATAGTCTCGTAATCCATCAGATCCCAGCAAGCTCAGCATAGCAACATCAGAAAATTACATATGTGCCTCGATCATGTAGGGAAGCTCACGAGGTCTAAACCATGAAGAACAAAGAGGGGAGGAGAACATCACATAGCTACTGATCACGGACCCATGGTCCAAGGGAGACTACTCGCGGCACATCCGAGAAGCGTCCATGCTGGAGGGGAAGCTCCCGGAGGTCAATCCTCCCTCCGGCAGGGTGCCGGGAAGAGGGCTGCTGGGCTCCCGATCTTGGAAGCGCGGCGGCGGCGTAACAGAGGCGAGATCTTGAAAAGGGGTTCTTTCCTCGGGGGTTTCGCGACACGGAGAATAAATAAGAGAAGGGGGGCCAGCAGGGTTCCAGGCGCCCCCCTGGCACGGCCAAGCCCTAGGCCGCGCCAGGTGGACGCCTGGGTCCCTGGTGGTGGCCCTCTGGCCCCACTTTGGTGATTCCGGAAGGTTCCGTTGCGCTGATTTTTTATCCGTGTTTTCCAAAAAATTTAGAGCATTTTTAATATGGGGGAAACCTGGAATAGAAAAATAGCAGAAAAGAGGAACTGGCACTGTGTGCACTGATGTAATAAGTTAGTCCAAATATGATCAAATGTGTATGAAAGTGTATCTAGATCATAGCAATATCACACAAAACATGCATGGAGCAAGCAGAAATTGTAGATACGTTTGGGACGTATCAGACGCCCCCAAAATCAAGTCGTGTACAATAATCATACACGCAAGGTACACGATCGAGATGAGGGACTCACGGTAAGATATCACAACACAACTCTATAAATAAAATAATAAAAGTTGTTTAACACAAGCCAGGGGCCACGAGGGCTCGAATACAATAGCTCAAAAGCACAAAGTTAGCGGAAGAAATAGTATCTGAGTATAGACATATGGTACACTTGATCTTCCTTAAGAAGGCTACCAAAAAAACAACTACGATCGAAAAGGTCTAGGCCTCCTGCCTGGGAACCTCCAAACTACTCCTGGTCCGGGTCAAAGGGGGTCTCGACGTAGTAGTAGGTGCCACTGGGGTACTCCTGCTCCTGGGATCCAACGTCGACTACAGCGGCCGATCAGGCAAAACAAAAAGGGGGAAATAAAGCAAGGTTGAGTATCTTGCATACCCGAGAGTCTTACGTTCGCTACTAAGCATTTATGCATTTGTATCAAAAGTAAAGCGGAGGCTATGTATAGTGGACTTCAAGGTAGAAAGTTAGAATAAGGATGAGAAGCTAGACCCATCGAAGACTAGAATCTTCACGCGGTTCTTGCAGCATGAGGAGACAATAGCCAACAGTTCATATAAAGCATAAAGTAACAATGCAGCAGAAGTTGCTGCATCATTTTATAATAGTAAGTTGTAATAATTAACAATAATAAATGCTTCTGAGTTCCCCTCCTCGACTTCCCTGCAAGGAAGAAAACCGAGAGCCAACAGATTAATAGTAGTAGTTTGTAGTAGTAGGGTCCGGCTTCAGCATAAAGCGTCCTGTTACCGTGGACACGGCTATTCGAATAGATTAAACTCCCTGCAGGGGTGCACTAATGTTCAGCCTGCACGCTCGGATCTCCAGGGTGGCGGGCACCTTGTTAGGGAACAATCCACCAAATCTATCCGACACGCCGCCGCCCATCATAGGCTCAACAGAGAGGCCATCCATCAGACTATATCCTATGCAATGAGGGGTCTAGGACCCTCACCCTTCAGGCTCCTGCACGGTGCGTCCGAGTTCTTGGTTTTGTAACTCTCGCTGAATACGAGCAGGGGCCAAGCACGCCAGTGACGTCGGCCGTAACCTCTCTACCGTTGCCGATGCAATACCGCTCGCGGGCACCGTTGGTTCTCCTGTCTCTTACCTTTAAGGACACCAGTTGGTTCAGGTCCCTAACATTAAGTGAAAGCAAGAGGTATCACCCTCGATGGTACACTTAAAGAGGTTCGACAGAGACATCAGCGGAATGAACTAAAGAGGTAAACCTTGTCTCATCCCGATGATGCTACGCTACTGAGCCGATGAGAGTGAAATATGAGTCCATACACTCGTAAGTCAAACTCAAAGTGACTCGGCAGAGTCTCGCCGTTGTAGGTTCCTTAGGGAGTCTGCATACCTGTTGCAGTTATAATATTTTTTAATCCGCGTTCACTCACCATAGTAATCACGGCCCGCTATTCTAAACCCAGCTAACAATGCGCAGGGTTCACTGCTGGATAGAATATATATTTATAGGCAGCATAGGATAATGGAAGGTACATCAAGGGGCGACAAAAATAGGCTATGCAATAGAATAGGATTCTAACGTAGCAGCAGCAGTAACAATGTCTAGTGCAAGAAATGTATGGAAAGATAGGTGATATCTAGGGAAGGAAAATGGATCTGCTTGCCTAGAAGCTCGGTGGTAGGGGTACGGTCGTCGACACAGTAGTTGTTCTCGTCACGGTCTCGTCGGCGGCAGCAACAAGGTCTACCGGAGAATAAGGGGGGAGAAACAGTAAATACACAACAATAATAGCAATACAATGAAAGACATGGCAATTGCAGTGTTGGAGGTGTTCTAACGTAGTACTAGGTGTATTGCTCGGAGCGGGAATTCATCCGGGGATGAACTACTGGCTCCGGGAATTATCGACAGACTTCCCGGAAGGGGAATGTCTCGTGTTCGTTGTGTTAGAGGGGGTGGTTGACATATCGATAGCGTATTCTTAATCGTTATATTTTTCTGAGCTAGTTTCATGTATAAGTTTTTCCATCGGAGTTAAGGTTTAAAAGATATTGAATTTCAAAGTTTTAATCAAATTAAAAGAATTTCTGGAATTTCTTTTATTTATTAATTCAACATTATCCACAACCTTATCCAAAACAGTAAACTAACAGATGGGGCCCACCTGTCATAAAAAGGGGTGTTTGACTGGTCAAACTTGACCAGTGGGTCCCACATGTCATATTCACATTTTTATAAAAAGCATTTTATTTAATTAAACAACAGGGTGGTCCATCTGTCATACTCACTGGGCTAATCACACTTTAAATAATCATTTTATTAACTTAGGGCTAGGCCCACCTTTCATTGTCTCAACCTAATAAATTTAATCTATTTAATTTAATCTGGGGCAGGGCCCACTGTCATAAGGCTAGGGGGTATTTCTATTTGTTTTAAATCATTTCTTAATTAACAGAGCTCTGGCCCACATGTAAGTCTTTGGGGGAAATATTTAATCCAACAATTTAATTAGACCATGGCCCCACATGTCATAGTGTGATTAGGGGGAGTCTTGTTAAAAAGGGGGATTAGCCCACGGCTCCAACCAGAGCTCGCCGGTGGCGAGATGGCGCACGTTGGCGAGGCCAGTCCGGCCAGGGGGGATGGCACGGCGGCGCCAGGTCGTTCCAGGGAGGGAGGACGCAGCGAGGCGAGGGCAGGACAGCCAGCGGCGACGGGGGCAGGGAAGCAGAGCGCACCTCGAGTGCGTCCATGGCGAGCACGGAGATGAAGGACGAAGCTGCGACGGCGTAGCCGCGCACGGGCGGGGCATGCGTGCAGGTTTGTGGAGGCGCGCACGGGCGGAAGGAGGAACTAGGGGGTGTAGCCAACTAAGCCGCATAGCAGCAGCGGCTGCGAGCACCATGGGAGCTCGTGCTCCCGTCCATCGCGAATAGAGGGCGCATGGGGGCATCTACGGGGATTGGGGAAGGATGCTCACGGGGAGTGCGGGGAGGTTCTTGGTGCAGCCGGCTCGCAATGACGGCGACGAATTTGACGTGGTGGCGCGGTGGCCATGCGGCGGGGAAGGTCCTGATTCCGGTGAGGTGTAGCGTCCAGGCTCGATTCAACGCACGGGGGCGACCAGGAGGAGTCTGGCAGGGCTCCAGGACATGGTCGCGGAGCTTGGGGACGACGATGGCCGCGATGTCCACGGTGGCGATGCCACGGCAGCGCAATTGAGCTACGGGAGAGGGAGAGGGGCGCGAGGGAGAGGCAAGGGAGGGCATCTAGGTTTAGAGTTGGGGGCGTCGGGGCGTCGGGGCCTCGAGGGTGGCTAAGCTCGCCGGCAGCCGCTCGATGGCCTCCACGGCGGCAGGGGACGGTGTGGCCGACGTGGATGGCCGCCACGGTGCCCCTCATGAATAGAGGAAGGGGATGAGTGCAAGGTGGGCTGGGGTGGGCTTCGCCCAGGGCGAAGAATAGCCCTTTTCATTTTTGGTCTTTTCTGCTATTCTTTTCTTTCTATTTTAATTTGTTTGACACCCAAATGATTTTTGTAATGAGGAAACTTGTTTGCAAATTTTTGTTGCACTATGTAGCAGTACCACAAAAAGTTTTGGGACTTTTCTAAGTTCATTTGATTATTTATTTAAATAATAAATGAGTAAAATGGGTTCTTTAAGCTACTGTTTGAATTGTTTGATTTAATTAACAGCTTAATAAATTGCCAAATCCACATGGACATGATCCACTGAATATTTGGCATTTTACAAAAATGGTTGCAAAGTTTTTGGTTGAACTTTTATTAGCCACATTGTTTTTAATATGAAACCCAAGGAAATTTTGAAATGATCAATGCAAAGATGATCAAGGTGAGTTTAGCAACAGTAATCTTCATTACCAAAAGTGATTAATGTTACATGATAGTGAGGGTGTTACAAATCTCCCCCACTATAAATAATTCTCGTCCCGGGAATTCAAAGGTAGTGGAAGTGGTAAAGCTTTGGTGTCTGTAACACCCTCACTGTCAGTGAACAGTAATCACTATTACTGTTCATCTGTACTGTTCAAAACTTTTGTTGATCAACTTGGAACAGTTCAAATTTCAAATTCCACTTTGATGTTCTTGAATGCATGGTGATCATGGACCTTGATCATCTGGAATCAAAACAAGTACAAGCCATTTGAAATAAAATTCAAACAAACCCTAGAATGCCTTTTGATGAATATTAAAAATATGGTGGCAATAATATCTTTTTCAAAAATTATGAAACTACTTTTATAAAAACACAAATATTCAGTGGACCAAATACATATGGGTTTGAGTATTTATTAAGTGATAGAAAATTCTAAACAAATATAAACAGAGGCCAAAAACCCCAGACAAATCATTTAATATTTAAAGTAAATATTAAATGACTTTTAAAAGTGCCCAAATCTTTTGTGGCACTAACCCTAGGTATAACAATATTTTTGGTACAACTTCCACATTAAACTAAAATGCCTAAGTGAATTAAGATGAATACAAAAAGAAATTACAGAAAGGAAAAAGAGAAAAACAAAAGAAAAACCAAAAGCCTAATCTACCCGTCCCTCCTGGGCCACCACCCAGCCCACTAACCCCCACCCCACCGAAACCGGCCCGAATGGCCCACACCCCGGTCATCTCCCTCGCTACAGGGGAGAAGCTGGGCGTGGCGCCCATCCGCCGAGGCCACGGCGACGCACCCCCCTCCGTGGAGGCCATCCGGCGGCGCCGACGACCTACAAGTGCGGCGCAACCCTCCCCATGCCCCGTGACCTAACCCTAATCCTCCCAGCCACAGGATCTCGCAAGAGCGTGTGGTTTCCACCTCTGCCCGAGCGCATACCAGCCACGGCCTCGTCGGACCACGCGGCCTCCGCCCTCGCCGACGCCCGGGAGCGTGTCCTTTCGCCGCCCCGCGCTCGTATTCCCCACCCTGCAGAAGAAATCGACCGGAGCCGCCCCGTGGATACCGCTACCTCGTCGTTCCCCACCTCGGGCCACCACCGCTCGTCGTCGAATTCCGGCGACCCCGACCCCTTCCCCGAGCCCGCTTAACGGCTACGCCCCGCGGTGAGCTGCTCGCCGTCCCTCAATCGCTCGCGCCCCCTCCCGTTCGCCGTAGCCCGCTCCACCATTGGAGCAGGAGCTCCTCGCCGCCGGCAAGTTCCCCGCGGCGCTCCAGCGCATGCATCTGGCACGCGGTTCGTGTCATGCGCATGCCCGCGACCTCCTCGTCACTTGGCGCTAGCTCCCGCTCCCCCTTGCGCCGCAGAAGCCCGTCGTCGTCATCGCCGTACCACTGCCGCCCGCCATTGTCGACGTTGCCCTCGACTCCGGCCATCCACGCCGATGCCGTGACCACAGAACGATGCGCCGTCTTCTACTCGTTCGAAAGAGCCCCCTCGTGCCTGCTCTCGTCGCCGGACCGGGCGCGAGCTCGCCGCCGTGCCACGGCCACCGCCGGCGTGCCATGGCTGCGGCCTCGTGCCACTGTCCAGTGGGCCCGGATGGGTTAACCCCACTGTTAGCAACTAAACCCCCCCTGTTAGTTTATAATCAGAAAAAACTGTTAGGTTAAATCTATTAGACGGACAGTAGGCCCTCCTTGTCAGAGTTGTTTTAATAAAAATAAAAGTGTTTTATTTATATCTGAGAATGACATGTGGGTCCAGTGGATAAATAAATTTAATTAAATGATTTGTAAAACATGTGAGGCTGACCAGTGGGTCCCACTGGTCAGGTTTGACTGGTCAAACCCTTGCTCTGGATAAGGTTTATTTATTTAATAAAAGAAATTCATAAAATGTTTTAAAATTGATTAAACTTATAAAATCAATATCTTTTAATCCGTATATCGGATCGAAAAACTTTATACATCAAAATTGATCAGAAAAATATAAAGATTACGGATACACTATCCGTATGTCTACCTCACCCCCCCCTAACACACCGATCATCGACATTCCCCCCCTCCGGGCTGTCTGTCGATAATTCCCGGTACCGATAAAAAGTACCCGGATGAATTTATTCCGAACACGAAAGTTGTCCGGAATGGTTCAACTAACACGGATACACCCCCCTTATCTTTGTCGGATGTCCGCGACACCTCCGGCATGAACCTTTCCCCCTCCGAACACCCTGTCCGTTAATCATCCGGAGCCGGTAGTTCATCCTCAGATGAATTTCCGTTCCGAGCAACGTGCATTGCACTGTGTTAGAACACCGTTAACATTTCATCTGTCATGTCATGCATATGGTTGTATATTATTGTTGTGTATTTACTGTTTCCTTTCCCCCCTTTATCTCCGGTAGACCCCGCTGCTACCGCCGACTACACTGTTGCTGAGTACGACTACTTCGTCGACGACCCTGCCCCTACCGTCGAGCTTCCAGGCAAGCAGAGCCATTCTCTTCCCCAGATATCGCCTACCTTTTCCGTACTTTCTTGCACTAGGCATTGTTACTGCTGCTGCTACGATTACAATCCTATTCAATTGCATAGCCTGATTTTGTTGCCCCTTGATGTACCTCCTTTTCCTATGCTGCCTATTATATTTATGCATTATTCAGCAGTGAACCCTGCGCATTGTTAGCTAGGACTAGATAGCGGGCCGTGATCTCTCAGGGGAGTGAACACGGATACAATATATACAACTTCACAGGTACGGAACAAAGCAGACACCGCCAAAGGCCCCTATCTGGGTTATACCTAGTCACCTCAAGTGTGAGCTATCAAGGAGTAATCCTTTTACTCCACTCGAGGCTGACTTTGTCTTGCCGCCATAGGGTCCTGAACAGCGGTTGTCCTTAAGGTAAGAAGTCGGGCGACCCAACGGTGCTCGCGAGAGGTATATCTTCGGGAACGACAGGGAGGGTACGACCAACGTTACTGGCGTGCTTGGCCCCTGCTCGTATCTCGCGACAGTTACCAAACCACGAAAGTCGAGCTCTACCAAGAGCAAACGCGAGACAAGGTAAGGAGACGGTTCACCTTGTTGGTAACCGCAGTGACTTGGTGGGACGACAGGGCAGGCACCGATGTACTGGTGGTCCTGACTGCTGTCGTTGACCGCGGGTCGGTTAAGTCGTGGCAACGATAACGATTGTCACGCAGGTTAATTAAAATGCTAAATGGTTCTGCGGATGTCTTGAGTAGCCTTTTGGCTTGTACGCACTACCTAAATGTGGGATAAGGAGTGTGGGCTCCCCTGCATCGTCGTCTCACTCGAGGGTCTTCAGACGTCGGCAGTACCGCGGGCTGATTGCCGGGAAGTGGTGTTGTCTTCTCTTGCTCGAGCGGTGTATTTGAATTTGCTTTGATTTTGCTTCACCGGCCAGTCACGCACCGTGCAGGAGTACGTTCGGGTTAGGGTCCAAAGCCCGGCGTACATAGGATATAGTCCGGCGGATGACCTCTCTGTTGATTGCCGAAGGATGGGCTACTTTGTGTCGGATAGCTTTGGTGGAGCGTTCCCTAACAAGGTTCCCGCCACCCTGGAGATCCGAGCGTCGTAGAGTCATGCCAGTGCACCCCTGCAGGGAAGATTAATCTATTCGAATAGCCGTGTCCACGGTAACCGGACGCTTTATGCTGAAGCTGGATCTTAACACTAGAAACTATTACTATTAAACAGTATGGTTCCGGGTCTTCTTCCTCGCAGGGAGTCGAGGAAGGGAACTCAGAGGCATTATTATTATTGTTAATGATTACAACTTATATTATACAATGTTGCAGCAACTTCTGCTTCGTTGTTACTTTATGCTTTATATGAACTGTTGGCTGATTCTTACCTCATGCTGCAAGACATCGTCGGAAGATGCTAGTCTTCGATAGGCCTAGCTTCTTACCCTTGCTCTGGATTTCTGTCTTTCAGTCCACTATATACAGCCTCTTCTTTCCGTTGATACAATGCATAATGCTTAGTAGCGGACGTAAGACTCGCGGGTATACTAGATACTCACCTGCTTTATTTCCTTTACTGTTTTGCCTGATCGGCCGCTGCAGTCGACGTTGGAGCCGAGGAGCAGGAGTACCCCGGAGGCGGATACTACTACGTCAAAACCCCCGCTGACCAGGACCAGGAGTAGTTTCGGAGGCTCCCAGGCAGGAGGCCTTGCCTTTTCGATCTGTATCTCTGATGTTATTTGTGCTAGCCTTCTTAAGGAAAAACTTGACTAACTATGTCTGTACTCAGATATTATGGCTTGTATAACTTATGTATTCGGGTCCGCGTGACCCCCCTTTATTGTAACATATTGGTTTATCCTTTTGTGTTTAGTGTTGTGCTGTGATATTCTCACCGTGGCACCCTAATCTCAGTCGTGTACCCTGCGTGTATGATTACTGTACACGGATTTATTTTAGGGGCATCCCAAGTCGTACCCCAGATCCCGGACCGCGGAAGCCACCCCACCACTACCTGGTCGAAGTTGAGTCTAGACTTTGAAAAACTATTTTGCTAACTTATTATTTGGCTTACGGGCCCACATCGATGTCACTACGTGTGATATCTATGGTCTTAGTATCCTTTTCTCCTTACCTATGCTCTGGGAATCTGCTCTCTTATCCTTGCTGGTAAGTTTTACAAAATCTGACATTAGGATCACGTTCTCTTGATTCCACCCGGCGTTTTTGGTGCTTCCCCCATTGATTGAGTCGTGTCGCAGGAGTCGTACCCCAGATCCCGGACCGCGGATCCCATTCTCATTCTGGGCAGGCCGCGCGTTCTCTGGCATCAACTCCTGTGGCCAACAGTTTTCTTGCGGCGTGATTGACATAGTGGAATCTATGTCGCGTCGTGTAATCCTTACCGTGGTCTGCGCGCCGCCTAGTGTGTCCTTTTTCCTTAATTTCTACGACGATACGCTGCCCGATTTTTGATTGTTTCTATGTGTGGATGTGTATTGTCTTATATGACTACTCCTATATATCCGCGCCATCCTCTTTGTTGTCGCTTTACCTATTACTCGTTTCTGGCATCTCGTTAAAAAATGTTCATCGCTGAAATACCCCTGTTAAATTCTAGCAGGATGGCTAGTCGTGGTGGTCGTGGTCGTGGTCGTGGTGCCAACGATCCACCTCCGCCGCCGGACTACATGGCCGCGATGATGCAGCAGTTTCAGATGAACCAAGTGTTTATGCAAGGAGTCATAAATCAGCTCCAGAATCAGAACCAGAACCAGCACCAGCATCAGCCGCCTGTGGTTACTCTGCGGGATTTCATGCGTCTCAATCCTCCTCTCTTCCACCAGCCTGAACAGCCGCTGGATGCTGATGATTGGCATCGTGACATCACTCGACAGCTGGAGTTCGCTAATGTGAGTGCTGCTGATTACGTCAACTTTGCGTCCTATTTCCTGCGTGGCCCCGCTGCTCAGTGGTGGGACACTTACAAGGGCTCGCTAGTTGAAGGGACTGTCGTCACCTGGAATGACTTCAAGGCTACCTTCCGTGCTCGTTATGTCCCCCAGGCGATTATGAACCGTATGAAGGCCGAGTTCCGCAACCTCGTTCAGGGCAACAAAACTGTCGAGGCATATCAGAGGGAATTCCTCCGCCTCTCCCGCTATGCTGCAAGTGACCTCCCCAATGATGCAAGTAGGCAAGAGAAGTTCCGTGATGGACTCAACGCAGATCTCCAGCTTGCACTGTCTTTGCACGTCTTCCCCGACTTCGCCACCATGGTGGATCAGACTATCACCCTTGAGACCACTCAGCTTAAGTTCGGTGGTTCGGCGAAGCGCCCCCGTGATGCTGGCTCATCTTCGGGCATAGCACAGAAGCAACGCGTTTTTCTTCCACACAGTGTGTATCGTCCAAATGCCCCTGTACCAAGGCCGTCGTATGTTGCACCTCGTCTGCCTCCGCCCCCGCCGAGACAGCCGAAGACTGAGAATGCACCCCTCCGTCCTCAGGATGGCCTGTGCTTCAAGTGCCATCAGCCAGGTCACTTTTCCAGAGACTGCCCCCAGCGACAGAGTCAACTGGTAGTTCACCCTGCTGGCCGTGGAAATGGTCGTGGCAACAACAGGACCCCCAACTATAACACTGGGTCTTCTTCTCACACTCGCGGACATGCTTACAACATTAATGTCGAAGAAGCTCAGGAGCAACCTGCTACCGTGATGGGTACCCTTGTTGTTAATTCAATACCTGCTGCTGTTTTATTTGATACAGGAGCATCGCATTCATTCATGTCGGAAGCATTTGCATTGTCGCATAACTTCATGGTAGAAAAGATGGATCCACCGATGGTCGTCCGCACTCCGATAGGTCATTGCCACACCTCCAAGATAGTGCCTAAAACCATCGTCGAAATTGAAGGAATTGAGTTCCTTTCTTCCCCCATCCTCCTAAAGTCTTCCACTATAGACCTCATTCTGGGCATGGATTGGTTGAAAGTCCACGATGCCGCACTTTATTGTGGCACCAGTTCAGTCCAACTTTTTCACCCCTCCGGCGAGATTGTTAACCACACCACCCAGATTACCCGTGATGCTGAAACGCATATCTATATGATGAATGCTCTGAATGTCTCACCTCTCGACGGGATTGAGAACGTTCCAGTCGTTCGTGATTTTCCCGACGTCTTCCCAGAAGAACTCCCGGGAATACCCCCGATCCGTGAGGTTGAATTTGTCATCGACTTGAAACCCGGCACCGTCCCTATTGCCAAGCGTCCCTATAAGATGCCACCTCACCACCTCCTTGAACTGAAGAAGGAGATTGACGTAGCACTTCACAAAGGATTCATTCGCCCAAGTTCCTCTTCTTGGGGAGCCCCTTCGCTCTTTGTCAAGAAGAGCGATGGAACAAATCGTTTGGTCCAAGATTACCGACCCATCAACCAAGCCACCATCCAGAACAAATATCCGCTTCCCCGGATCAACGATCTGTATGATCAACTTGCTGGATCCACGGTGTTTTCGAAACTCGACTTGAGGTTGGGTTACCATCAGATCCGAGTCCGTGAAGAGGACATTCCGAAGACCGCTTTCATTACTCGCTATGGTTCATACGAGTACACTGTCATGTCCTTTGGCTTGACGAATGCTCTAGCCACTTTCTCCCGATTGATGAACTATATATTCATGGAATACCTCGACAAGTTTGTCGTGGTTTATCTGGATGATATCTTAATATACTCCAAGAATAAAGAGGAGCATGTTGAATATCTTCGCCTTATACTGGAAAAGCTTCGAGAACACAAACTCTACGCTAAGTACTCTAAGTGTGAGTTCTGGCTTCCTGAAGTGACCTACCTTGGTCACGTGATTTCCAAGGATGGCATTGCCGTCAACCCAGAACGTATCCAGGCTATTCTTGACTGGACTCCTCCCAAGACTGTCAAGCAAGTCAGGAGTTTCCTCGGACTCGCCAGCTATTGCCGCCGTTTCGTCGAGAACTTCTCCAAGATTGACAGGCCTCTGACTAACCTGCTTCACAAAGGCGTCAAGTTTGAGTGGACAGATAAATGTCAGGAAAGTTTCCAAGCCCTCAAGGACAAGCTCACTTCTCCCCCAGTGCTTGCTCCGCCTGATACTCAGAAGGACTTCGTGATATATTGTGACGCATCTCGTCAAGGATTAGGCTGTGTCCTAATGCAAGAGCGCAAAGTGATTGCTTATGGCTCTCGTCAATTGCATGCTCACGAAGATAAGTATCCAACACATGATCTTGAATTGGCAGCGGTCATTTATGCATTGAAGCTGTGGCGACATTACCTCGTCGGTAATCGTTGCGAGATCTACACCGACCACCAAAGCCTGAAGTACCTATTTACTCAACCAGGCCTGAATCTCCGCCAGCAGAGATGGCTCGAGACAATAGCCGACTACAACATGGGAATTTCTTACACCCCTGGCAAAGCTAATGTGGTGGCTGATGCTTTAAGCCGTAAAGCTTACTGTAGTGAACTTGAAGTTCAAGTACAACAACCACTTATGTATGAAGATTTTCAAAAGTTAAACCTCGAGATTGTTCCTCAAGGTTATGCAAATAACCTGGTTATCGAACCGGATCTCGTCAAATCCGTCAAGGGTATACAGTTTTATGATGATTTCGTACACAAGATTAAGCGCGATATCGCCAATGGGAGACCCTCACCCTTCACCGTTGATAGAAAAGGTGCGGCGTTCTACCTGAACCGTTTAGTGGTTACTCACAGCAAGGGCAGGCATGAGAACCTGGATATGACCCCGAAGGTCATGAGAGCGGCTCACGATACCCCGTTGTCCATTCATCCTGGAAGCACCAAGATGTACCAAGACATTCGTCAGCAATTCTGGTGGCCTAACATGAAGCAAGACATTGCCCGATATGTTTCTGAATGTGACGTTTGCCGTCGCGTCAAGGCAGAACATCAAAGACCTGCTGGAACTCTGAAACCACTCTCTATTCCTGAATGGAAATGGGACAAGATTGAAATGGACTTCGTCACCGGTTTTCCAAGATCGCAGAAAGGTCACGATGCTATCTTTGTCGTCATCGACCGCTTCTCCACGGTTGCCCACTTTCTGCTAGTCAAGGAGACGATCTCTGCTAATCAGTTAGCAGACTTGTATGTTTCCAGAATTGTGTCCCTCCATGGCATTCCGTTGGAGATCAGTTCAGACCGTGGCAGCATTTTCACCTCAAGATTTTGGGATAGTTTCCAAGAAGCTATGGGCACTCACCTTAATTTCAACACCGCCTATCACCCTCAATCGCAAGGACAAGTCGAACGAGTTAATCAAGTGCTTGAAGATATGCTGCGAGCTTGTGTCATCTCATTCGGTAAGAAATGGGAGGAATCTCTTCCATTTGCTGAATTCTCGTACAACAATAGCTATCAGGATAGTCTGCAGATGGCTCCCTTCGAAGTTCTCTATGGACGTAAGTGTCGAACCCCTCTGAATTGGTCAGAAACTGGGGAACGAACTCTCATTGGTCCGGACATCATACAGCATGCCGAAGATCAGGTTCGCGTTATTCGTGAACACTTGAAAGCTGCTCAGTCTCGTCAGAAGAGCAACTATGATCGCAAGCACAAATAAATGGTCTATCAACCTGGTTAATACGCGTACCTCCGTGTCACTCCGATGAGAGGCACTCATCGTTTCGGAATCAAAGGCAAGTTAGCTACTCGCTACATTGGCCCGTTCTGTATTCTTTCCCGGAGTGGACCAGTGGCATACCAATTGGAATTGCCGCCAAACCTCTCTCAAGTCCACGATGTCTTCCACGTGTCACAACTCCGACGCTGCTTTAAGGACCCTATTCGCGAAGTGGAACATGATACGATCGAGCTGCAACAGGACTTGACTTATCAAGAACATCCGAGCCGCATTCTCGATCAGTCTGAACGCAAGACCCGCAACAAGACGACGAAGTTTCTCAAAGTTCAGTGGTCGAATCATTCTGAAGATGAAGCCACTTGGGAACGCGAAGATCGTCTACGTGAGGAATACCCCGATCTTTTCCCCTCTACCGCTTAGATTCTCGAGACGAGAATTCCTGTAGTGGGGGAGATTTGTAACACCCTCACTGTCAGTGAACAGTAATCACTGTTAGTGTTCATCTGTACTGTTCAAAAATTTTGTTGATCAACTTGGAACAGTTAAAATTTCAAATTCCACTTTGATGTTCTTGAATGCATGGTGATCATGGACCTTGATCATCTGGAATCAAAACAAGTACGAGCCATTTGAAATAAAATTCAAACAAACCATAGAATGCCTTTTGATGAATATTAAAAATATTGTGGCAATAAAATCTTTTCCAAAAATTATGAAACTACTTTTATAAAAACACAAATATTCAGTGGACCAAATACATATGGGTTTGAGTATTTATTAAGTGATAGAAAATTCTAAACAAATATAAACAGAGGCCAAAAACCCCAAACAAATCATTTAATATTTAAAGTAAATATTAAATGACTTTTAAAAGTGCCCAAATCTTTTGTGGCACTAACCCTAGGTATAACAATATTTTTGGTACAACTTCCACATTTAACTAAAATGCCTAAGTGAATTAAGATGAATACAAAAAGAAAATACAGAAAGGAAAAAGAGAAAAACAAAAGAAAAACCAAAAGCCTAATCTACCCCTCCCTCCTGGGCCACCACCCAGCCCACTAACCCCCACCCCACCGAAACCGGCCCGAACGGCCCACCCCCCGGTCATCTCCCTCGCTACAGGGGAGAAGCTGGGCGTGGCTCCCATCCGCCGAGGCCACGGCGACGCACCCCCCTCCGTGGAGGCCATCCGGCGGCGCCGACGACCTACAAGTGCGGCGCAACCCTCCCCGTGCCCCGTGACCTAACCCTAATCCTCCCAGCCACCGGATCTCGCACGAGCGTGTCGTTTTCCACCTCTGCCCGAGCGCATACCGGCCACGGCCTCGTCGGAGCACGCGGCCTCCGCCCTCGCCGACGCCCGGGAACGTGTCCTTTCGCCGCCCCGCGCTCATCTTCCCCACCCTGCAGAAGAAATCGACCGGAGCCGCCCCGTGGACACCGCTACCTCGCAGTTCCCCACCTCGGGCCACCACCGCTCGTCGTCGAATTCCGGCGACCCCGGCCCCTTCCCCGAGCCCGCTTAACGGCTACACCCCGCGGTGAGCTGCTCGCCGTCCCCCAATCGCTCGCGCCCCCTCCCGTTCGCCGTAGCCCGCTCCACCATTGGAGCAGGAGTCCTCGCCGCCGGCAAGTTCCCCGCGGCGCTCCAGCGCATGCATCTGGCACGCGGTTCGTGTCATGCGCTTACCCGCGACCTCCTCGTCAGTTGGCGCTAGCTCCCGCTCCCCCTTGCGCCGCAGAAGCCCGTCGTCGTCATCGCCGTACCACTGCCGCCCGCCATTGTCGACGTTGCCCTCGACTCCGGCCATCCACGCCGATGTCGTGACCACAGAACGATGCGCCGTCTTCTACTCGTTCGAAAGAGCCCCCTCGTGCCTGCTCTCGTCGCCGGAACCGGGCGCGAGCTCGCCGCCGTGCCACGGCCACCGCCGGCGTGCCATGGCTGTGGCCTCGTGCCAGTGTCCAGTGGGCCCGGCTGGGTTAACCCCACTGTTTGCAACTAAACCCCCCCTGTTAGTTTATAATCAGAAAAAACTGTTAGGTTAAATCTATTAGACTGACAGTAGGCCCTCCTTGTGAGAGTTGTTTTAATAAAAATAAAAGTGTTTTATTTATATCTGAGAATGACATGTGGGTCCAGTGGATAAATAAATTTAATTAAATGATTTGTAAAACATGTGAGGCTAACCAGTGGGATCCACTGGTCAGGTTTGACTGGTCAAACCCCTGCTCTGGATAAGGTTTATTTATTTAATAAAATAAATTCAGAAAATGTTTTAAAATTGATTAAACTTATAAAATCAATATCTTTTAATCCATATATCGGATCAAAAAACTTTATACATCAAAATTGATCAGAAAAATATAACGATTACGGATACGCTATCCGTATGTCTACCTCACCCCCCCTAACACACCGATCATCGACATTCCCCCCCTCCGGGCTGTCTGTCAATAATTCCCGGTACCGATAAAAAGTACCCGGATGAATTTATTCTGAACACAAAAGTTGTCCGGAATGGTTCAACTAACACGGATACACCCCCCTTATCTTTTTCGGATGTCCGTGATACCTCCGGCATGAACCTTTCCCCCTCCGGACACCCTGTCCGGTAATCATCCGGAGCCGGTAGTTCATCCTCAGATGAATTTCCGTTCCGAGCAACGTGCATTGCACTGCGTTAGAACACCGTTAACATTTTATCTGTCATGTCATGCATATGGTTGCATATTATTGCTGTGTATTTACTGTTTCCTTTCCCCCCTTAATCTTCGGTAGACCCCGCTGCTACCGCCGACTACACTGCTGCTGAGTACGACTACTTCGTCGACGACCCTGCCCCTACCGTCGAGCTTCTAGGCAAGCAGAGCCATTCTCTTCCCCAGATATCGCCTACCTTTTCCGTACTTTCTTGCACTAGGCATTGTTACTGCTTCTGCTACGATTATAATCCTATTCAATTGCATAGCCTGATTTTGTCGCACCTTGATGTACCTCCTTTATCCTATGCTCCCTATTATATTTATGCATTATTCAGCAGTGAACCCTGCGCACTGTCAGCTAGGACTAGATAGCGGGCCGTGATCACTCAGGGGAGTGAACACGGATACAATATATACAACTGCACAGGTACGGAACAAAGCAGACACCGCCAAAGGCCCCTATCTGGGTTATGCCTAGTCACCTCAAGTGTGAGCTATCAAGGAGTAATCCTTGTACTCCACTCGAGGCTGACTTTGTCTTGCCGCCATAGGGTCCTGAACAGCGGTTGTCCTTAAGGTAAGAAGTCGGGCGACCCAACGGTGCTCGCGAGAGGTATATCTTCGGGAACGACAGGGAGGGTACGACCAACGTTACTGGCGTGCTTGGCCCCTGCTCGTATCTCGCGAGAGTTACCAAACCACGAAAGTCGAGCTCTACCAAGAGCAAACGCGAGACAAGGTAAGGAGACGGTTCACCTTGTTGGTAACCGCAGTGACTTGGTGGGACGACAGGGCAGGCACCGATGTACTGGTGGTCCTGACTGCTGTCGTTGACCGCGGGTCGGTTAAGTCGAGGCAACGATAACGGTTGTCACGCAGGTTAATTAAAATACTAAATGGTTCTGCGGAATTCTTGAGTAGCCGTTTGGCTTGTACGCACTACCTAAACGTGGGATAAGGAGTGTGGGCTCCCCTGCATCGTCGTCTCGTTCGAGGGTCTTCAGACGTCGGCAGTACCGCGGGCTGATTGCCGGGAAGTGGTGTTGTCTTCTCTTGCTCGAGCGGTGTATTTGAATTTGCTTTGATTTTTCTTCACCGGCCAGTCACGCACCGTGTAGGAGTACGTTCGGGTTAGGGTCCAAAGCCCGGCGTACATAGGATATAGTCCGGCGGATGACCTCTCTGTTGATTGCCGAAGGATGGGCTACTTTGTGTCGGATAGCTTTGGTGGAGCGTTCCCTAACAAGGTTCCCGCCACCCTGGAGATCCGAGCGTCGTAGAGTCACGCCAGTGCACCCCTGCAGGGAAGATTAATCTATTCAAATAGCCGTGTCCACGGTAACCGGACGCTTTATGCTGAAGCTGGATCTTACCACTAGAAACTATTACTATTAAACTGTATGGTTCCGGGTCTTCTTCCTCGCAGGGAGTCGAGGAAGGGAACTCGGAGGCATTATTATTATTGTTAATCATTAAAACTTATATTATACAATGTTGCAGCAACTTCTGCTTCGTTGTTACTTTATGCTTTATATGAACTGTTGGATGATTCTTACCTCATGCTCCAAGACATCGTCGGAAGATGCTAGTCTTCGATAGGCCTAGCTTCTTACCCTTGCTCAGGATTTCTGTCTTTCAGTCCACTATATACAGCCTCTTCTTTCCGTTGATACAATGCATAATGCTTAGTAGCGGACGTAAGACTCGCGGGTATACTAGATACTCACCTGCTTTATTTCCTTTATTGTTTTGCCTGATCGGCTGCTGCAGTCGACGTTGGAGCCCAGGAGCAGGAGTACCCCGGAGTCGAATACTACTACGTCGAGACCCCCGCTGACCAGGACCAGGAGTAGTTTCGGAGGCTCCCAGGCAGGAGGCCTTGCCTTTTCGATCTGTATCTCTGATGTTATTTGTGCTAGCCTTCTTAAGGCAAAACTTGACTAACTATGTCTGTACTCAGATATTATGGCTTGTATAACTTATGTATTCGGGTCCGCATGACCCCCCTTTATTGTAACATATTGGTTTATCCTTTTGTGTTTAGTGTTGTGCTGTGATATTCTCACCGTGGCACCCTAATCTCAGTCGTGTACCCCGCGTGTATGATTACTGTACACGGATTGATTTTAGGGGCGTCACAGTGTCGTACTCTAACGAATCTTCTGGGTCTTGTTGTCCTTCTCGAAGAAGTTAATCCTTCTCGTTGATGTCTTCATTTTTTTTGTCGGTGCACCTCAACGAGTTGTCATCCTTCCTTGGGAACTTCATCGTACATGCGGATAGGGTAGGAGGAAAACTTAAGGGGGTCGGATCAATACAAGGTTAATCAAACTTAAGGGGGGCTTTCGATGTCGATGACGGATGATGAAAAGGGGGTCCAAAGCAACAGGCATAAGTAATGCGTCTGATACTGGACTGAATATCACAAGGTAGGTGATCCGTGAGTTCCACTACTAGAGAAATAGCGCCACCTATAAGCTCTTATAGGTGGTGCATTTTTTAAAATGCGCCACCCCTAAGAGTGGGCCAGCCCTGGATCCCCTTATACGTGGCGCATTTTGAGAAATGCACCACCCCTAAGCTCTTATGGGTGGTGCATTCTGGAAATGCGCCACCCCTAAGGAATTATTAGTGGCGCATTCAGAATGCGCCACCCATAAGCTCTTAGGGGTGGCGCATTTTGCATATGCACCACTACTAAGAAAAAACTGTGAGGGAAAATTCCCAAATACCCCCACCCCCCCCCCCCCACCCCCCGTGGACCGCCTTTTCAATTTGAGATAAAATTGAAAGAAAATGATAGAAATGTCAAAAAAAAGTTGAACATTTTTAGAATCCTCAAAAACCTAACAGAAAAAAAGTTACGGGCGTTTGAAGATCTGGAGACAAAAAAATGAAAAAAAATTGAACTTAGTAGTGGCGCATTTTGTATGAAATACGCCACTAGTAACAGAAAAAAAATTGAATTTAAAAAAAAAATTTGTATTTTTTTAAATTCAAAATAGGCTAGAGGACCGATCGGGAAGTTTCAAAAAAATTTGAAAATTTTAGCTAGTAACATTAAAAAATAAAAAAAACTGAAAACTAAAAAAATTCAAATTTTTTTAAATTTTTTCAAAATAAGCTAATGGTCCCATCGAGAAAGTTTCAAAAAAATATTGAAAATTTTAGCACACCCATGAACATCAACATGGTTCAATAGGATTTATATGATAGATATATCAACAAGTACCTGCTAGGTGAGCTTGAGTGGGAGTTGAATGGAACCGAGAAGTTAAGCGTGCTAGGGCTGGAGTAGTGCTAGGATGGGTGACCCTCGGGGAAGTTTGACCTGAGATTAAGCATAGTGACTAAGAATTAAGCATACTAACCTGAGATTAAGAAGAAAAACATCGTTTTCAGATCCAGATTCAAAATTCAAAATTTAAAAAAATTTAATAGTGGCGCATTTTCAGAATGCGCCACCCCTAAGACTCTTATGGTGACCCTCGGGGAAGTTTGACCATGGAGGTTAGTTTGACCTGAGATTAAGCATAGTGACTGAGCATTAAGCATACTAACCTAAGATTAAGAAAAAAATCGTTTTCAGATCCAGATTCAAAATTCAAAATTAAAAAAAAATAATAGTGGCGCATTTTCAAAATGCGCCACCCCTAAGACTCTTATGGGTGGCGCATTTCGAAATGCACCATGCATAAGAGTTTTAGGGGTGGCGTATTTGAAATGCGCAACTATTAAGGCCTTATTAGTGGCTTGTCCTTAGTGGCGCATTTGAAATGCGCCACTAAAGGCAAAAAAAAGGACGCCACTATAAGGCCATTTCCTAGTAGTGTTCCATACGAGGTCAAGCTCGAGGAATAACCTCAGAAATAGGAAGGTAAAGGAGAGTGAGGTTACGGTCCTCTGGAACTGTGGCATAGTGCGGATTATGAGTAGGAGGGGTGGTGACATAGTATGCCACCACCATGCAAGGTTTTTCAGAGAACAGCTTGTTAGCTATGTCGGCAACAATGTCGGTACCAAGAGCGAGGGACGAAGAGAACCATTTTCCTTCTCGTTGAGACGAGGCGGACTAATTGGCAAGGTTCTCGTCCATCGGTGGTTACCAAATTGTCATCAACAATAGTAACAGATCGTACTTACAGAGTAGTACACCGAAGTGTTAATATAAGTAGGGAATTATCACTGCTCAGGTAAGTTATATTACCAGAAAGGTTAAACAGACCAATGGAAAGAAAATGTGATTGTCTGATCAAACAGACCAGTGGAAAGGAAAATGTAATTATCCACAAGTATTAGGTACATATCCTTCCCAAGGTAAGTAGATCATGGCATTCCCGACAAGACAGCAGGTACGAAATCATTTAGACAAAGGGGCGAGGAAATTCATGATATTACCCATACAATGATGCCTGGATAATGGATCAGGAAACATTTAGCACTGCGCTTTCGATGTTATTATGTATTTTCGGAATACCACAGTCATGCTTCGAGGTAGTATTAACATGGTGTTTTAAGCAAGGGTTGGGTCTGAAGATCACCAGATACACAAGGAACAATTTTTGGAATAGTAAGGAACTTAAGGTATAGCCAAAACATGACCAAGTTTGTATTGGCCGGAAGTAAAAAGGAGGTTGTCTATCATAACACAAATCATCGAGGGGAAAGGATGGTATTTCTCACCATGAATTCAATTGACACTTGGAAGAAGCCAAGATGTCGATGATGACCATGATACATCATGTCGAAAGGTTTAAAAAGAATACAATCGAACAACGGCGACAACAAGAAAAAGGAGTGCTGAAGCAAAAGTATTCGGTGTTCCGGTTGACGACAACCCAAAACCATGGAGCCATGGAGTGGCTTTGACAGGAAAAGATATTGCTTCATCAAAATTCGTAAGACGTTGTGCAATGGAATGATATTCTCGAGATACCAGGCGGTAATACTCGAAGGTAGAACGTAATAGTAATTGAACTGCATCGTTGATTTATAGAAGACAAGTGTTCAATCTTGTTTAAGAAATAGAATCAAAGGACAACATCATGGTTAGAACCATGATCGCAATGGACTCAACCATGGAGGCAAGATGAATCTATTCCAAGGGGGGTTAATTATTATTTTTACCAGAAGCTTTCATGATAAGTCCCACATCGAGTCCATGGGCATGAACATAAAGGTCTAGGGTCGACTCCCACTTCTTCAATGCAATACCTTTCATTCACTTCTCGATTTGGATGAAGTTGTCGTGTTCGAATTTTATCTAGAGTAACACCAGTAGTGTATGACCCATAGGAGTTTACGGGTTCACACGGATGGCTGAAGCATAGATACAACTCATCGAGGAATTTTTACGTTTCTATACAACGAACAACAGGAACAAGAGATGAAAGTTGGAAAGCAGAAAGCTGACGACACTGAGTAGATGATATCATTCGCCAGAGACATCTGATATCAGGGAAAATTCTTCAAGGACTTAGGACACAAGGGAACAATAGATAGTAATCCACCAAAAGGTCAGGTGGGGGTACAGAGAGTCTGGTGTGAGTATCGGTACTCAACCATAAGGAGAAAGAATACAAAGGCATGAGACGACAGAAGCAGCTGAATATTTTGATGCTTAATTTGAAAGGAATTATGGTTTCCAGAATGAAGGAGAGGAAGAAGATGCTCCGATCAAAAGATGAGCAAGTTGAATGGAACGCGACGGACAATCAATCAACGTTTGATTTACCGATATCCAGCTTAGGTATGGAATGACGTCTGAGCTGAAAGAATGAATTCATAGGGATCAACTGATGATTGCGTGCTTCCGCACACATAATGATTCAACAAGATCAGGACAACCATGACAAGGGGTGTCAATGAAAATTACTCCGACATATGTAAGTAACCATAATGAAAGCAGGTAAGAAGAATCTCCAAAAGAAGAAGGTTGCAGATGGATTCACGGGTGTCAGATAGTATTTCAAAGTATTTCAGAATCACATGAACAACTGGGGATGAACGGATCCTCGATAAGCGTGAGGAATTATCTGCATCATGAACAGAACCTGCAAGGCAACAGATACGAAGGATTCTCAAAACATCAAAGAGTATTTCGACGTAACTTGCAACAACCAGACCAACTGGGATTGAATAGATGAACGGAAGGTATAGGTAATTATTCATACGAACTTATCGGTGGAAGGGGATTGTAACGGCGATGGGCATATAGGGTCTCGTTATCGGAGAGTATCTTTGGCATCTTCTAGTGAATCAGGTGATCATCTGCAATGAGGGGCTCTCCGGGAGGAAGTAGTCACGAGAACCTAGAGTTAGAGTTAGCAAAATCTTTATCCCGAAAGAGATGAGAGATCAGAGTCCCAGAGTAAAGGTGCGGAGTAAAATATCCTAATACCACCCATTTTGCGACGTGGGCCGATAAGCCACACGACACTGTTAGTAAAGTAGTTTCGCAAAGACTAGACTCAACTTCGACCAAGGTGCTGGAAGGGGGTGTCCTACAGGAAGTCGGCTCTTATACCAACTTTTGACGCCCCCAAAATCAAGTCGTGTACAGTAATCATACACGCAAGGTACACGATCGAGATCAGGGACTCATTGTAAGATATCACAACACAACTCTATAAATAAAATAATACAAGTTGTTTAGTACAAGCCAGGGCCACGAGGGCTCAAATACAACAGCTCGTAAGCACAAAGTTAGCGGAAGCCATAGTATCTGAGAACAGACATAGGGTACACATGATCTGCCTTAAGAACACTAGCACAAAAACAACAACGATTGAAAAGGCGCATGCCACCTGCCTGGGAACCTCCAAACTACTCCTGGTCCTGGTCAAAGGGGGTCTCGACATAGTAGTAGATTCCATCGGGGTACTCCTGCTCCTGGGGTCCAACGTCGACTGCAGCGGTCGATCAGGCGAAACAAAAGGGGGGAAATAAAGAAAGGGTGAGTATCTAGCAAACCCGCGAGTCTTACGTCCGCTACTAAGCATTTATGCATTTGTATCAAAAGGAAAGGGGAGGCTATATTTAGTGAAATGCAAGGTAGAAAGTCAGAATAAGGATGAGAAGATAGGCCTATCGAAGACTAGCATCTTCACGTGGTTCTTGCACCATGAGGAGAGAATAGCCAACAATTCATATAAAGCATAAAGTAACAATGCAGCAGAAGTTGCTGCAGCATTGTATAATAGTAAGTTATAATAATTAACAATAATAAATGCTCCGATTTCCCCTCCTCGACTTCCCTGCGAGGAAGAAAACCCTGAACCAACATATTAATAGTAGTAGTTTGTAGTAGTAGGATCCGGCTTCAGCATAAAGCGTCCTGTTACCGTGGACACGGCTATTCAAATAGATTAAACTACCTGCAGCAGTGCACTACTGTTCAGCCTGCATGCTCGGATCTTCAGGGTTGTGGGTACCTTGTTAGGGAACGCTCCACCAAATCTATCCGACACGCCGCAGCCCATCCTAGGCTCAACAGAGAGGCCATCCACCAGACTATATCCTATGCGATCAGGGGTCTAGGACCCTCACTTTTCACGCTCCTGCACGGTGCGTGGCTGGCCGGTAAAGCAAAATAAAATCCAAATACACCGCTCGAGCGAAGAAGACACCACTTCCCAGCGCAGGCCGCGGTACTGCTGGCGTCTGAAGAGCTTTCGAAAAAACTACGACGCAGGGGAGCCCATAATTCCTTATCCCACGTGAAGGTGGTGCGTACAGACCAACGGGCCTCTCAAGTCATCCACCAAACCATTTAGCATTTTATTATTATCTCGCAGATAACCGTTATCGCTATCTGACTAACAACACAATGGACAACGAACAGCAACAAGGTCCACCAGTAACGTTGGGCCTGCCCTATCGTCCCGTCAAAGCGCGCGGTTACCAACAAGGTGAATCGTCTCCTTACCTTGTCTCGCGTGTCCTCTTGGTGTAGCTCGAATTTTCGTGGTTTGGTAACTCTCGCGGAATACGAGCAGGGGCCAAGCACGCCAGTGACATCGGTCGTAACCTCCCTATCGTGCCCGACGCAATACCACTCGCGGGCACCGTTGGGTCGCCCGTCTCTTACCTTTAAGGACACAAGTTGGTTCAAGTCCCTACCATTAAGTGAAACCAGGAGGTATCACCCTCGATGGTACCCTTAAAGAGGTTCGATAGAGACATCAGCGGAATGAACTAAAGAGGTAAACCTCGTATCATCCCGGTGATGCTACGCTACTGAGCCGACGAGAGTGAAATACGAGTCCATCCACTCGTAAGTCAAACTCGAAGCGACTCGGCAGAGTCTCATCGTTGTAGGTTCCCTAGGGCGTCTGCATTGATCCGTACCTGTTGCAGTTATAATATTTTGTAATCCGCGTTGACTCACCAGAGTATCACGGCCCACTATTCTAAACCTAGCTAACAATGAGCAGGGTTTACTACTGAATAAAATATATATATTTATAGGCAGAAGGATAAAGGAAGATACATCAAGGGGCGACAAAAACAGGCTATGCAATAGAATAGGATTTTAACGTAGCAGAAGTAGTAACAATGCCTAGTGCAAGGAATGTACGGAAAGATAGGTGATATCTGGGGAAGAAAAATGGCTCTGCTTGCCTGGAAGCTCAGTAGTAGAGGTACGGTCACCGATGCAGTAGTCGTACACGGCACGGTCTCGTCGGCGGCAGCAACGGGGTCTACCGGAGATAAAGGAGGGGAGAAACAATAAATACACAACAATAATATCAATACAATGGAAGACATGGCAATCGCAGTGTTGGCGGTGTTCTAACATAGTACTAGGTGTATTGCTCGGAGCGGGAATTCATTTGGGATGAACTACCGGCTTCGGTTGATTATCGACAAACGGCCCGGAGGGGTAACGTCTCGTGTTCGTTGTGTTATAGAGGGGGTGGTTGACATACGGATAGCGTATTCATAATCGCTATATTTTTTCTAATCAAGTTTCATGTATAAAGTTTTTCCATCGGAGTTACGGTTTAAAAGATATTGAATTTCAAAGTTTTAATCAAATTAAAATAATTTCTGGAATTTGTTTTATTTATAAATTCAACATTATCCACAACCTTATCCAAAACAGTAAACTGACAGATGGGGCCCACCAGTCATACAAAGGGATGTTTGACTGGTCAAACCTGACAAGTGGGTCCCACATGTCATATTCACATTTTTATAGAAAGCATTTTATTTAATTGAACAAGAGTGGGGTCCATCTGTCATACTCATTGGGCTAATCACACTTTAATTAATCATTCTATTAACTTAAAGGGCTGGTCCCACCTGTCAATGTCTCAACCTAATAAATTTAATCTATTTAATTTAATAAGGGGCAGGGCCCACTGTCATAGGGCTAGGGGGTATTTCTATTTGTATTAAATCATTGCTTAATTAACAGAGCTCTGGCCCACATGTAAGTCTTTGGGGGAAATAATTAATTTAACAATTTAATTAGACCGTGGCCCCACATGTCATAGTGTGATTAGGGGGGAGGCTTGTTAAAAAGGGGGATTAGCCCACAGCTCCAACCAGAGCTCGCCAGCGGCGAGATGCCGCACGGCGGCGAGGCCAGCCCGGCCAGGGGGGAGGGCACGGTGGCTCCAGGCCGTTCCGTGGAGGGAGGTCGCAGCGAGGCGAGGGAAGGACAGCCAGCGGCGACGGGGGCAGGGTAGCAGAGCACAGCTCGAGCGCGTCCGTGGCGAGCACGAAGACGAAGGCCAGAGCTGCGACGGCATAGCCGCGCGCGGGCGGGGCGCGCGTGCAGGTGTATGGTGGCGCGCACGGGCGGCAGGAGGAACTAGGGGGCGTGGCCAACCAAGCCGCATAGCAGCAGCGGCTGCGAGCACCACGGGATCACGCGCTCCTATCCATGGCGAAGAAATGGCGCAGGGGGGCATCTACAGCGACGAAAAAGTGGCGAAGGAAGGGTGATTGGGGAAGGATGCTTACGGGGAGTGCGGGGAGGTTCTCGTGGCAGCCGGCTCGCAATGACAGCGACGAATTTGACACGGTGGTGCGGCGCGGAAGGTTCTAATTCCGGTGAGGCGTAGCGTCCCAACTCGATTCAATGCACGGGGGCGACCTGGAGGAGCCTGGCGAAGCTCGTGGACGTGGTCGCGGAGCTTGGGTACGACGATGGTCGCGGTGTCCATGGTGGCGAGGCCACGGTGGCGCAGAGGAGCTACAGGATAGTGAGAGGGGGCCTGAGGGAGAGGCAAGGGAGGGTGTCTAGGTTAGGGTTGGGGCGCAGGGGCCTCGGGGGTGGTTAAGCTCGCCGGCAGCCGCTCGTTGGCCGCAATGCGGCAGGGCACGGTGTGGCCGGCGTGGATGGCCGCCACGGTGCCCCTCATGAACAGAGGAACGGGATGAGTGCAAGGTGGGCTAGGGTGGGCTTCGCCCAGGGCGAAAAATAGTCCTTTTTCATTTTTGGTCTTTTTTGCTATTCTTTTCTTTCTGTTTTAATTTGTTTGACACCCAAATGATTTTTGTTAATGAGGAAAGTTGTTTGTAAATTTGTGTTGCACTATGTAGCAGTGCCACAAAATATTTGGGACTTTTCTAAATTCATTTGATAATTTATTTAAATAATAAATGATTAAAATGGGTTGTTTAAGCTACTTTTTGAATTGTTTGATTTATTTAATAGCTTAACAAATTCCAAAATCCACATGGACATGATCCACTGAATATTTGGCATTTTACAAAAATGGTTGCAAAGTTTTTGGTGGAACTTTTATTAGCCACATTGTTTTTAATATCAAACCAAGGGAAATTTTGAAATGATCAATGCAAAGATGATCAAGGTGAGTTTAGCAACAGTAATCTTCATTAACAAAATGGATTATCTTTACATGACAGTGAGGGTGTTACACAAAGGGATCAAGACTCAATGTTAACGGTTCAAACGATGAAGTTAATTTGATGAAAGCACAGGGGCCATCAAGGATTGTAACCAGGTCCCCCATGATGGTCATTGGTTGAGAGTATCTCGATCATGTCTATTTGTAAGAACCCCAACTAGGGTAAGTGCTAGGGCTTGTTTGACCCTTTTGCATCATGAAAATTTCAAAAGGAATTCAAAAATGGGGAAGCAGAAAGCCCTGAGAATTTATTTGAAATGGCCAGATAAAAATCTTTTTCCAAAAATCATTTGAATGTTTGGAAAATTCCTATAAATGATGCTGATCATTTTAAAAGTGGTTTGGGTATTTTCCCATACTCATGGAATTTTCTAATATTCAAATAGTGCCCTGGAAATTAAATTTGACCCCTATTTGATTTAAAATTCAAATGTATTGAATTTCAAAATTGCTCAAATTCTATAAGTGACTTGCTACTGGTCACCTAGGATTTATAAAATTGTTTGGGCATTTTAATAAATTGCTCTGCTATTTATTTTTGGGGAAAAACCAATTACAGAAAAGATAACAGCAGAAACAAAACAAAGGAAATAAAAAAAAGGAAAGAGGCCCAGCCAGCAGGCCTAACCGGCCCAACTCGGGGAGGTGGCCCAGCCCGGGGGCACCACCGTCTTCTTCCCCGAGCCAGGAAGACAGGGCGCTGCATGGCGTCCATGCCGTCGTCGCCAGGCCTCCCACGGCTCCCTTCCGTGCTCATCCGGCGACGTGGAGACCCGGAGACGCCCCAAGACCGTTTCCCCCCTCTCTCTGGTCGCCTGCACCTCCTCCTCGTCGAGATCCCGCACGACACGAAGCTCACCGCCGGCCACCCCTGCGAGAAGACGTGGCCACCGTGCCCCTCGAGCTGCACCAAGCTGTCCAGAGAGATCCCCGCGGCCGTCTTCGCCTTCGCGCCCGGTCAATTGGCGCCGAGAGGCTTCCACGACAACGCCACCTCCAACTTTCCACCGCCGGCCGCCGCGAGCTTCGTTGACGAATTCCGGCGCCACCAGTTCGCCCTCGGCCTCCTCTCCAACCTCTTCGTCCTCCCCATGCTCCGGTGAGCGAAACCCCCCTAACCCTTGCCTTTTCCGCGCTTCCAGTCATCGTGCCCGTCGAGCCGAGCTCCGGCTGCCGCCGCACCTCCACGCCGACGAGACTACGGACACCCCCAGCCCTTCCCGTGGGCACGAGGTGATGCGGACGTGCACGAGGAGCACTCCGGTGCAATCCCCGTGCCAAACCGTGGCCGGAAGGCCCCCCCCCCCGGCGTGTCGGCGCCATGCCCAGTAGCCGCCGCCGGTTAACCGCCGGTGGGCGGTTTAGTTAAGGGCTAATCCCCCTGCTAATGAACCCTAGGGCCACTGACAGGTGGGCCCTGCCCCTAATTAAGCCTCTGCTAACTTAATTCAAACCGGGGATTAACCCCCTGAGGATGACACTCTGGCCCCACTGGTCAGCCCCCCCTGTGACGTCACCCTGAGCTCAGCATGACGCAGTAAAGAATTTCCAAAAAATAGAAATGAATTAATTTAATCCAGAAAATTCCAGAAAATTGTTTAAACTTTGGAAATTCATAAGTAATTCATTTTAACTCCAAATATAACAAATAATATGTCTAAAATTATCAGAAAAATCCAAGGATTATGAATATGGGCTCTGTTTTCATGTTTGACCATTTTAAAATGGGTGAACAGTGCAAAACATCCATATGGCTTTAATTCAAATTCAATTTTGAAGCACATTTGCAAATGACTTTGCATTTGACTTCTTTTAAATGGAATTGTACCCATATTGTGACCAAGAACATCACCATTTCAATATTGATCATGTGTTTGAGCATTGCAAATAAATTTATACCTTGTTTGATTGTTTGCTCGATAGACGTGCAACCGGAACCGGAGGCCACCCCCTTCGTTGAACACCCCGATATCGAACCTCGTCAGCAAGGCAAGCAAACCCCATTGATCATGTCTATAAAATCCCAATTCCCTCTCAGTCTCGCTTATGCATGTTTAGGAGATCATCTTGTATCGATTCTACCGCATAGTTGAACCCATATCCGATGCGTGACCTATCATCTTGTCATAGTAGTAAGCAAACCACAATCCTAGCTGACATAGGAGTTGATTGATATCATGAAGCCCCTGCAACTGTTACAGCTTATTGCATGCTTAGTGTTACATGAGGTTGCTTTTGATGTGAGTCGGGATGATGGTGAACATTGTGTTTATGAAAGTGAAACTGTGTCGGTGAATCCACCCTAATACACAGTGGGTTGTCTCGTTGAACACTGCCTTAGGCATCGAGTTCTTGTATGGTAATCCAAGACAAAGAGTACAACCACACATTGGGCTCACTGACCCCTCTCGGCCTAGTACCTTGATCCGTGTCGACGTCCAGGAGTCACATTAGTTCGGGCTTTCCATTTGACATGTGCATAGAAAAAGAACGAAGGAAATGGTTGCATCATCCTAGATATGTGGGTCTACCTGTGAGGCAGGAAAACCATCTGCTAAAGGTGGCGTCTCGGTCACCTACATTGTCTGAGTCTGTTTCGTTGATCCGGCCGGGCTCTCGAGCGGTAGCAACTCAGATAGTCGACTCCTGGAATAGACCGGTTGTGAGCGAAGTGTCGTGGTGAACATCCTCGCTGTCACCTCTTGAACGGTGGCGAGACCTGGCGGTAACCGATGGTCATGTGTGTGTAGTTTACACCCTTGCAAGGTTAACAAAACTATTCGAATAGCCGCGTCCGCGGTTAAGGACTACTTGGAACCTGTACCTGATTATTAGACAACTTGAACTGGATACTTCTAAAATACACCAAGATAAGTGTGAGTGCTATGGTGTGCCTCCTCGTGGGGAAGTCGAGGAAGTAACCATAGTGGTGTATTGGTTGGAGATGTAGTGGACTCGTGTACGCTTCTTATCTCAAGTCTGGTACTCGTAGTTCAGGACTAGCCAAGTCAAAGCTGGCTTTTCTGCATGATGAAACCCCACCTCCCTTTACCTTGATACTTAAGCATGAGTAGTTTAGTTTTGATGTAAGTCTTGCTGAGTACGACTTTGTACTCACGTTTGCTTATTCTATGTTTTAGATAAGAACCGGACCCCGATGGAGTCACCGACCTGAAGCTCGACGTTGACTAAGTTAGCATAGTCCCAGACAGCAGTCTGGTCCCTCGTGGAAGGGCATGTTTGTTTACAAGGCTTCTCTAAGCCATTTGTTAAACTTGTCTGTACTCAGACCTAATTTGCTTCCGTTGTATGATGTAATGTTGATCACAGACATGTGATCTTTGTATGCTCTATGTGTATATCAATAAAGATTACTTTGTAGAGTTATGTGATGATACCTGTTGTTCATACTAGGCATGTGTGCTGCGTGTATGTTTATAACATGCATGTCTGAGTATGGGTTTTCGAGACCTTAGTTGTGATCTGGCTGGCGGTCTTTTATACACCAAGTGGCCCTTAGATGTGCGCAGCTTGGGGCATCGCGATGCGATTGCTCGTGACTCTGTCACGTGCACACTTTGTTGTATGATCGAGCCCGTCCTAGACCCCGACTAAGTGATCGGGCTGGAGTAAGTTTATGTAAGAGTTAGGATCCAATCGATAACATGGTTGAGGCGACTTGTCTATGAGTATGGGATTCACCACCCATAAGCATTTAGACTTGTGAGCGGACGTTGAGGACCCATCTCAGTTGATCATCCGGCCTGAATGGGATGCCCCTCACGTTCGATGCTTACCGAGAACGTTCTGTGCTTGGCCTTGTCTGCTTAGACAAGTGGGTACGGTTCTCGGCTCTCCATGTGATTGTATCGTGACTGGAATTACATACGCTAACCCCGGGTCCCGACAGACTTGGTATCAGAGCAGGACTGTCTGTAGGCTTAGCAAAACCTTGGTCGAAGTCGAGTCTAGCATCGAGGGAACAACATAAGGCTTCTTTTTCTCCTTACCCTCATCGATCTGAGTTCTGAGTCACCCTTATCTTTTCTACGGGATGATAGTACTAGGCTCATCTATGTCTTACTAGAACATCTCGCTGAGTGCTTCCTTTTAGCCGTAGGACAGTTGTGGTCGTCCAGAGTCTTCGTGTTTTGAGTTCCTTGAGGAAGTTCTGTCCAATCTCCTCGAGGTTGTCTTGTATTCCATCCCGGTGTAGCTGTTATGCTGCCCGATTTATCCCGTGATTCTACGAATCTTTGCCTTCGCATTATAATCCTTTCCGCATTCATCATGTCTTGTTATCCTTGAATCCATCATTCAACCAGTTCTGATTGTTGATTTTTATCACACAGGATGTCAGGTGGAACTCGTAGTGCTGTTCGTCGGAATCGAGACCGTGTTCGGAATCGAAATGATGATGAACCTCTACCACCACCTTCTGCGGCGGAAATCATGATGGAAGCTGAGAAGAATCAACGTGATCAAACACGCCTTCTGGAGCTCATCGAGCAGAATACCTCACGCCATTGCAATGTGGTTGTGAGCATTCAGGACTTCATCCTCCTCAAGCCACCGGTATTCCGATGTTCTTCTGAGCCCCTTGAAGTTGATGATTGGCTCCGTTCCATCGAGCGTAAGCTTGATACTGCACATGTTGCTCCCGATGACCGAGTTATATTCGCGGCATACTTTCTGGAAGGTGCTGCCGCTGAATGGTGGGAGAACTATGTTGCTATGCAGCCAGATGGTCACCTAGTGACTTGGCAGGAGTTCTGTGTTGCCTTTCGAGGGTACCACCTTCTGGATGAGTTCATGGAGCGCAAGAAGGAAGAGTTTTTCAATCTGACCCAAGGAGTGATGTCCATCCATGAGTATGTGAGAGAGTTCAATCGTCTTGCTCGGTATGCCCAAGATGAGATCACCACCGATGCCAGAAAGCAGGCAAGGTTCCGTAAGGGACTTAGCCCCATCCTTCGTCATGATCTCAACCTCATCGAATTTGCCACCTTCGAGGATTTAGTCAACAGATCCGTCAGAGCTGAGCATGGCAATGAAATTTTTGAGGAATCCCGTAAGCATGCTCTTGAGCTTGCTCCTTCTTCAAGTTCAGCCCCTCAGAAACGCCGAATTTGGATTCCAACCAGAGCCATACCTCAAAACCTTCTTCAGAGGCCACCACCAAATATATGTCATCCACCCCAACACCTTATTCCACCCCGGAATGATGGTGTGCAACCAAGTAATCCCACTCCCAACAATTCAGACAGGGTATGCTTTAAGTGTGGTCTTCCAGGCCATTACTATCGTCAATGCCCTCCGGTCTTGATGGCACCACGTCATTCTCGACCCAAGCCTCCAAAGAAATCAGTCACCAAAGCCTTCCCAGCAAAGCTTTCATCCACTAGTAGTGGTTGCGTGAACCAAATCTCAGTTGAGGAAACCACTGCTGCTTCTGACGTCATTCTTGGTACACTCCCAGTCAATCATGTCCCCGCCTCCGTTCTTTTCGATCCAGGAGCTTCTCATTCATTCATGTCGGAGAGATATGCACTTCGTCATGAGTTTCCTTTTGAAGAAATGTTTTCTCCAATGATCATTCAAACTCCTGGTTCAAAGTGGCAAACTAATAGAGTAAGCCATGGCAATAAAATTGCAATTGAGGGTTTAGTATTCATTGCTTCTCTTATAGCCCTCAAGTCTTCGGACATTGATGTCATCCTAGGAATGGATTGGTTATCAAGGCAGAATGCTTTCCTTGATTGTAAAGCCAAATCAGTTAAACCCACCCATCCTTCAGGCCAGACCATTGACTACACATCACCCAGCTCTAGAATCCAGATGCATACTTTGAATGTGCTTCCCCTTCCAGACCTTGAAGATGTTCCGGTGGTTCATGACTTCCCGGATGTCTTTCCTGAAGAGCTTCCGGGAATGCCACCCGATAGGTGTGTAGAATTCAAAGTGGATCTTATACCAGGCACAACCCCAATTTCCAGACGTCCATATAGGATGGCCCCACATGAGTTAGCTGAGCTAAAAACCCAACTTGATGCTTCGTTGGCAAAAGGATTCATCCGCCCGTGCTCATCTCCATGGGGTTGCCCTGTTCTGTTCGTAACGAAGAAAGATGGAACAGAAAGGATGTGCGTAGACTATCGCCCGCTAAATCTAGCGACGATAAAGAACAAGTACCCACTGCCCAGGATCAATGATCTTTATGATCAACTTGCAGGATCCTCTGTCTTCTCCAAGATGGATTTGAGATTAGGCTATCATCAAATCAAAATCCGAAACGAGGACATTCCAAAAACGGCTTTCACTACTCGTTATGGTCTTTATGAGTATACCGTCATGTCCTTTGGTTTAACCAATGCCCCCGCCACATTCTCGCGCTTAATGAATTCGATCTTCATGGAGTACCTAGATAAATTTGTTGAGGTTTATCTTGATGACATTCTCATCTACTCGAAGAACGAAGAAGAGCACGCAGAACATCTTATGTTGGTATTGATGAAACTTAGAGAGCATCGCCTTTATGCCAAGTTCTCCAAGTGTGAATTTTGGCTACCAGAAGTGACCTACTTAGGCCACGTGATTTCTGCGAAAGGTGTTGCAGTCAATCCCGAGAGAGTTCAGGCCGTCCTTGAATGGACTCCACCTGAATCGGTTAAGCAAGTTAGGAGTTTTCTTGGCTGAGCAAGCTATTGCCGCCGCTTTGTCGATAACTTTTCTAAAGTTGCAAAGCCTCTTACTGAACTCCTCAAGAAAGATAAGAAATTCCAATGGACCCCCAAGTGCGAAGAAAGCTTTCAAGAGCTGAAAAGAAGATTGACTTCTGCACCCATACTTGCACCTCCAGACACCAAAAGGGATTTCGAGATCTATTGTGATGCTTCACGGCAGGGGTTCGGATGCATACTTATGCAAGATCGACATGTGGTAGCTTATGCTTCACGCCAGTTGCGTCCACATGAAGAGAACTATCCAACCCATGATCTTGAACTCGCTGCCGTAGTTCATGCCCTAACAACTTGGCGACATTACCTCCTTGGTAACCGTTGCGAGATTTATTCCGACCACCAAAGCCTCAAATATATTTTCACCCAGCCAGATCTTAATCTCAGGCAAAGACGTTGGATAGAGTTGATAAAATATTATGACTTAGGAATTTCTTACACCCCAGGCAAGGCCAATGTCATGGCTGATGCACTAAGTCGTAAGTCGTATTGTAACAACCTCATGTTACAACAGTATCAACCACTTCTTCATGAGGAATTTTGCAAAATCAATCTTGAGATAGTTCCTCATGGATCTCTTTTCAACTTGGTGGCGAAACCAACCCTTGAGGATCAAATCAGAGTTGCCCAAAGGCGTGCACGAGGTGTTCGCCGGATCAAGGAGAACATTGCTAGCGGAGTTGCTAAATGTTTCTCCACAGATAGTAAAGGAACGGTATTCTTTGAAAATCGTTTGGTAGTACCTAAGAATAGGGATCTAAGGCAACTCATCCTCAAAGAAGCCCATGAAATAACCCTCTCAATTCATCCCGGTAGCACAAAAATGTTCCGAGATCTACGCCAGAGATTTTGGTGGACTAGGATGAAGAGAGACATTGCTCGATTTGTTGCTGAATGTGATGTTTGTCGTCGCATTAAGGCAGAACACCAAAGACCTGCTGGTACACTTCAACCTTTGCCTATCCCAGAGTGGAAATGGGACAAAGTCGGTATGGACTTCATCACCGGCTTTCCAAAAACCCAGAAAGGAAATGATGCCATCTTCGTGGTCATTGATAGACTTTCCAAAGTTGCTCACTTCCTTCCCGTTCGAGAGTCTATAACTGCTAGTCAGTTAGCGGACTTGTACATCTCTAGAATTGTGTCTCTTCACGGTGTTCCTTTGGTGAGCAATTCTGATCGTGGTAGCCTTTTCACCTCTAGATTCTGGGGAAGCTTTCAAAATGCTATGGGAACTCATCTATCCTTTAGTACATCTTTCCATCCTCAGTCTAGCGGTCAAGTTGAAAGGGTTAATCAAATCTTGGAAGACATGCTCAGAGCTTGTGTTATCTCATTCGGAAAGAATTGGGAGAAGTCTCTTCCATTTGCCGAATTTTCTTACAACAATAGCTATCAATCTAGTCTGAACATGGCTATCTTTGAACTCCTATACGGACGACGATGTCGAACACCCCTTAACTAGTCAGAAACCGGTGAAAGACAACTCTTTGGACCGGATATGATCAAGGAAGCAGAAGAGCAAGTTCGCATTGTTCGTGATCGTTTGAAAGCCGCTCAGTCTCGTCAAAAGAGCTACTATGATCGTCATCATAGAGAGGAGAGCTACAATATTGATGAGAAGGCTTACCTCCGGGTTACTCCTCTGAAGGGAACCCAACGATTCGGTATCAAAGGCAAGTTGGCCCCACGTTACATCGGACCTTTCCGCATTCTTGCTAAACATGGAGAAGTTGCCTACCAACTTGAACTACCCCCTCACCTTTCCCGAGTACATGATGTATTCCATGTGTCGCAACTCAGGCGTTGCTTCAAGGACCACATCCGCGAAGTCGACCATGAAACGGTTGATCTCCAAGATGACCTTTCTTATCGAGAGTACCCTGTTCGTAGTCTTGATTCCGCAGAGCGTGTCACGCGTCGTCAGACGATCAAGTTCCTCAAAGTGCAATGGTCACATCACTCCGAGAAAGAAGCAACATGGGAAAGAGAAGACCGTCTCCGTGCCGAGTACCCCACCTTCCTCCCGACGACTTCTGAATCTCGGGACGAGATTCTTTTGAGTGGGGGCGAGTTGTCAGAACCCCAACTAGGGTAAGTGCTAGGGCTTGTTTGACCCTTTTGCATCATGAAAATTTCAAAAGGAATTCAAAAATGGGGAAGCAGAAAGCCCTGAGAATTTATTTGAAATGGCCAGATAAAAATCTTTTTCCAAAAATCATTTGAATGTTTGGAAAATTCCTATAAATGATGCTGATCATTTTAAAAGTGGTTTGGGTATTTTCCCATACTCGTGGAATTTTCTAATATTCAAATAGTGCCCTGGAAATTAAATTTGACCCCTATTTGATTTGAAATTCAAATGTATTGAATTTCAAAATTGCTCAAATTCTATAAGTGACTTGCTACTGGTCACCTAGGATTTATAAAATTGTTTGGGCATTTTAATAAATTGCTCTGCTATTTATTTTTGGGGCAAAACCAATTACAGAAAAGATAACAGCAGAAACAAAACAAAGGAAATAAAAAAAAAGGAAAGAGGCCCAGCCAGCAGGCCTAACCGTCCCAACTCGAGGAGGTGGCCCAGCCCGGGGGCACCACTGTCTTCTTCCCCGAGCCAGGCAGGCAGGGCGCTGCGTGGCGTCCATGCCGGCGTCGCCAGGCCTCCCACGGCTCCCTTCCGTGCTCATCCGGCGACGTGGAGACCCGGAGAAGCCCCAAGACCGTTTCCCCCCTCTCTCTGGTCGTCTGCACCTCCTCCTCGTCGAGATCCCGCGCGACCCGAAGCTCACCGCCGGCCACCCCTGCGAGAAGACGTGGCCACCGTGCCCCTCGAGCTGCACCAAGCTGTCCAGAGAGATCCCCGCGGACGTCTTCGTCTTCGCGCCCGGTCAATTGGCGCCGAGAGGCTTCCACGACGATGCCACCTCCAACTTTCCACCGCCGGCCGCCGCGAGCTTCGTTGACGAATTCCGGCGCCACCAGTTCGCCCTCGGCCTCCTCTCCAACCTCTTCGTCCTCCCCGTGCTCCGGTGAGCGAAACCCCCCTAACCCTTGCCTTTTCCGCGCTTCCAGTCATCGTGCCCGTCGAGCCGAGCTCCGGCTGCCGCCGCACCTCCACGCCGACGAGACTACGGCCACCCCCAGCCCTTCCCGTGGGCACGAGGTGATGCGGACGTGCACGAGGAGCACTCCGGTGCAATCCCCGTGCCAAACCGTGGCCGGAAGGCCCCCCCCGGCGTGTCACCGCCGTGCCCAGTAGCCGCCGCCGGTTAACCGCCGGTGGGCGGTTTAGTTAAGGGCTAATCCCCCTGCTAATGAACCCTAGGGCCACTGACAGGTGGGCCCTGCCCCTAATTAAGCCTCTGCTAACTTAATTCAAACCGGGGATTAACCCCCTGAGGCTGACACTCTGGCCCCACTAGTCAGCCCCCCCTGTGACGTCACCCTGAGCTCAGCATGACGCAGTAAAGAATTTCCAGAAAATAGAAATGAATTAATTTAATCCAGAAAATTCCAGAAAATTGTTTAAACTTTGGAAATTCAGAAGTAATTCATTTTAACTCCAAATATAACAAATAATATGTCTAAAATTATCAGAAAAATCCAAGGATTATGAATATGGGCTCTGTTTTCATGTTTGACCATTTTAAAATGGGTGAACAGTGCAAAACATCCATATGGCTTTAATTCAAATTCAATTTTAAAGCACATTTGCAAATGACTTTGCATTTGACTTCTTTTAAATGGAATTGTACCCATATTGTGACCAAGAACATCACCATTTCAATATTGATCATGTGTTTGAGCATTGCAAATAAATTTATACCTTGTTTGATTGTTTGCTCGATAGACGTGCAACCGGAACCGGAGGCCACCCCCTTCGTTGAAGACCCCGATATCGAACCTCGTCAGCAAGGCAAGCAAACCCCATTGATCATGTCTATAAAATCCAAATTCCCTCTCATTCTCGCTTATGCATGTTTAGGAGATCATTTTGTATCGATTCTACCGCATAGTTGAACCCATATCCGATGCATGACCTATCATCTTGTCACATTAGTAAGCAAACCACAATCCTAGCTGACATAGGAGTTGATTGATATCATGAAGCCCCTGCAACTGTTACAGCTTATTGCATGCTTAGTGTTACATGAGGTTGCTTTTGATGTGAGTCGGGATGATGGTGAACATGGTGTTTATAAAAGTGAAACTGTGTCGGTGAATCCACCCTAATACAAGGTGAACGATGAGAGGCTGTGTAGGAGCACACAGTGGGTTGTCTCGTAGAACACTGCCTTAGGCATCGAGTTCTTGTATGGTAATCCAAGACAAAGAGTACAACCACACATTGGGCTTACTGACCCCTCTCGGCCTAGTACCTTGATCCGTGTCGACGTCCAGGAGGCACATTAGTTCGGGCTTTCCATTTGACATGTGCATAGAAAAAGAACGAAGGACATGGTTGCATCATCCTAGATATGTGGGTGTACCTGTGAGGCAGGAAAACCATCTGCTAAAGGTGGCGTCTCGGTCACCTACATTGTCTGAGTCCATTTCGTTGATCCGGCCGGGCTCTCGAGCGGTAGCAACTCAGATAGTCGACTCCTGGAATAGACCGGTTGTGAGCGAAGTGTCGTGGTGAACATCCTCGCTGTCACCTCTTGAACGGTGGCGAGACCTGGCGGTAACCGATGGTCATGTGTGTGTAGTTTACACCCTTGCAAGGTTAACAAAACTATTCGAATAGCCGCGTCCGCGGTTAAGGACTACTTGGAACCTGTACCTGATTATTAGAAAACTTGAACTGGATACTTCTAAAATACACCAAGATAAGTGTGAGTGCTATGGTGTGCCTCCTCGTGGGGAAGTCGAGGAAGTAACCATAGTGGTGTATTGGTTGGAGATGTCGTGGACTCGTGTACGCTTCTTATCTCAAGTCTGGTACTCGTAGTTCAGGACTAGCCAAGTCAAAGCTGGCTTTTCTGCATGATGAAACCCCACCTCCCTTTACCTTGATACTTAAGCATGAGTAGTTTAGTTCTGATGTAAGTCTTGCTGAGTACGACTTTGTACTCACGTTTGCTTATTCTATGTTTTAGATAAGAACCGGACCTCGATGGAGTCACCGACCTGAAGCTCGACGTTGACTAAGTTAGCATAGTCCCACACAGCAGTCTGGTCCCTCGTGGAAGGGCATGTTTGTTTGCAAGCCTTCTCTAAGCCATTTGTTAAACTTTTCTGTACTCAGACCTAATTTGCTTCCGTTGTATGATGTAATGTTGATCACAGACATGTGATCTTTGTATGCTCTATGTGTATATCAATAAAGATTACTTTGTAGAGTTATGTGATGATACCTGCTGTTCATATTAGGCATGTGGGCTGCGTGTATGTTTATAACATGCATGTCTTAGTATGGGTTTTCGAGACCTTAGTTGTGATCTGGCTGGCGGTCTTTTATACACCAAGTGGCCCTTAGATGTGCGCATCTTGGGGCATCGCGATGCGATTGCTCGTGACTCTGTCACGTGCACACTTTGTTGTATGATCGAGCCCGCCCTAGACCCCGACTAAGTGATCGGGCTGGATTAAGTTTATGTAAGAGTTAGGATCCAATCGATAACATGGTTGAGGCGACTTGTCTATGAGTATGGGATTCACCACCCATAAGCATTTAGACTTGTGAGCGGACGTTGAGGACCCATCTCAGTTGATCATCCGGCCTGAATGGGATGCCCCTCACGTTCGATGCTTACCGAGAACGTTATGTGCTTGGCCGGCCTTGTCTGCTTAGACAAGTGGGTACGGTTCTCGGCTCTCCATGTGATTGTATCGTGACTGGAATTACATACGCTAACCCCGGGTCCCGACACTATTGTTGTCCCCGAACCATATGGTGTCGCGCTTAAGGGTATTCGACGCGTTAAGGAGAGATTCGCGATCACCGGAGAAATAAGAGAGAACACCATAATTGTTCTGGAAGGTGCCGAAAATAGTTCTGGAGATTTTGAATTGTTCAATATATTGTTTAAATATGTTTTAGTATTTAATTACAGAATTACATATTAAAAATATGATTAAAAAAATTAACATGAATTAAAAAGGAACATGGGCCTTAGAACCCCATTAGGGGAAGAGGGATCTTTCCCCCTTGGGCCTTGCGCCTTGGGAGGGGCGGTCCCCCCCCCCCTTGGCCGACGCACTCCCTCCCCTTGTGGGATTAGTCCCACATGGGGAAGGGAGGGAGGTTCACACCCCTCCTTGTCCTATATAAGGAGGGGTAGGGTGCCCTTTTTTCTTCTATCCAATGGAGTTCTTTCTCTCTCTTTCTCCTTCCTTCGTCGGACTCACTTGTTTGGAGTTTGTACTAGGTTGGGGATTTAACCACCATGCGCATGCCCTCGTGCTTCTCGAATCAGGATCTGAATCCATCTTCTTCCGTTGTTCGTCTGGTTCGGAGCCCGGGGAAACGTCGCGTACACCGTATGCGTGTAATCCCATGAGGTGCTGCATGTGTGGTATTCCTTCATTGTGGCCATGTCGCGTACGTCTTCACCGACAATGTGCTGACGGGAACGTGATCCCGTCATCGGTCTTCAAGAACCGGGTGGCTTCTGGATTCGTCGAGGATCTCCGCGGCATCGAGGATCGTAGGATACGACTACATCAACCACGTTCACACGGGAACGTTTCATGCTTAACGGACTACATACTGCTATGTTACTGATTTCCTTCCATAAGTTACATTAGCATAGCATAGGTCCTTGGGATTAGGTCGTGTAGCTAGAAAATTATTATTTTTTGCATCGAATCCCCAACACACACTATATGAGATGTGAATTCTGCTCTCCGTCCTCAAGACGTCTGACACAACCTTCCATGGCACAGTACCAGGCAAAGAGGTCCTCGCCTTGGAAAGATTAGGCTCGGCGTTTTCTTTGGCCATGAGACGCACTTCAGGAAGGAGAAGCTCGACTTCGAGGTAGTCGACTGACATTCGCAGTATCAAGCCATTGTCGGTCGACCAGCCTTCGCTCGGTTCATGGTCGTCCCACACTATGCGTACCTAAAGCTCAAGATGCCCGGACCAAAGGGAGCCATCACCATCAGCGTAAGCTTCATCCGGTCCGACCGCTACGATAGGGAATTCCACGAAATCTCCGAGACCTTTGGAGTGCAAGAGGACATTAGCAATGCTGACCGATAAGATCCTCTTCCCAGTGGCCAGACGAAGCGAACTAAAGACCTCAAACGAGGCTTCAGCATCAGCAGCGACATAAGGACTCACTAGGTGCACCCGACCGATTCATCCAAGACGGTTTGAATGTCCGCCACCCTACTGATCGCATACGAAAGCGCGCTTGTCGAATTCCTCTGTGAGATCGAGGAGATTCTCGCCTGGTGTCTAGAAGACATGCCAGGAGTCCCCAGAGAATTCGTCAAGCACTCTCTCGAAATCCTCCCCTACGCAATACCAGACAAACATTCCAAGCTCCACTTCTCGGAGCCGAAGCACATTATCTTTGCTTCCTCAGTATCAACGGAATACCGTTGTAGAAGTGGAGTCTTACCACATAACTTTTTAAGGAGTTTTGCCTATCCATCATTCTTGTATCGTGAAGCATTGCACACAGGACATGAGGTTTCTTCCGCATGCTCATTCTGATAAATGTTGCAATCATTGATGCATGTGTGGTACCTAATGTGTGGAAAATCAAGAGTGCACAAAATTTTCTTGACCTCCTCAATACTAGTAGGACACACGTTCCCCTCAGCAAAAGATCCATGTAGAAACTTGAAATGCGCATTGAGGCTTGAGTTGGTCCATTTTTTTTGCCTTCGTCTTTAGCAGATTGACAGTGAAACTCAAGAGAGTGTCCTCTGAGAGGCAATAAGAAAACAGTGGAGTCTTCGAGTCTAACTCCACTGAGCCATCTTGGCATCCTATCTAGAAGCAGCTCTTTTGCTAGTCATCTTCTTGCAAAGTAGGTCTCAAACATGAGGGTCTTGCACGACTGAACTTAGAAATGAATAAGGCTGTTGCGGGCCTACGTCTTCTCCATCTTCGACATCTTCTTATCCAAGTCTGGTTTCTTCTCCAGGTCTGTTGATCATCTCTTTGTCTCCGCCCATGTCATTATCCCCAACGCAAGACCGGATAAACATCCATGCCCCGCTTCTCTGAGCCGAAGCACATTAGCTTTGCTTCCTTACTATCAACGGAATACCGTTGTAGAAGGGGAGTCATCAGAAATTACCACATAACTTTTTAAGGAGTTTTTGTCTATCCATCCTTCTTGTATCGAGAAGCATTGGACACATGACATGAGGTTTCTTCTGCATGCTCGTTCTGATAAATGTTGCAATCATTGATGCATGCGTGGTACCTAATGTGTGGCAAATCAAGAGTGCACACAATTTTCTTGACCTCCTCAGTACTAGTAGGACACACGTCCCCCTCAGCAAAAGATCCATGTAGAAACTTGAAATGCGCATTGAGGATTGAGTTGGTCCATTTTTTTTGCCTTCGTCTTTAGCAGATTGACGGTGAAACTCAAGAGAGTTCTGGTCGGCTATCATCAAACAGTGGAGTCTTCGAGTCTAACTCCAATTGTGCCATCTTGTTCTCCTCTCTAGAAGCAGCTCTTTTGCTAGTCATCTTCTTGCAAAGTAGGTCTCAAACATGAGGGTCTTGCACGACTGAACTTAGAAATGAATAAGGTTGTTGCGTGCCCACGTCTTCTCCATGTACGACATATTCTTCTCTATGTCCGGTTTCTTCTCCGGGACCATTGATCATCTCTTTATCTCTGCCCATGACGTTATCACCTACGCAAGACCGGACAAACATTCCATGCTCCACTACTCGGAGCCGAAGCACATTAGCTTTTCTTCCTCAGTATCAACGGAATACCGTTGTAGAAGGGGAGTCATTAGAAAGTACCACATAACTTTTTAAGGAGTTTTGCCTATCCATCCTTCTTGTATCGAGAAGCATTGCACACAGGACCTGAGGTTTCTTCTGCATGCTCGTTCTCATAAAAGTTGCAATCATTGATGCATGTGTGGTACCTAATGTGTGGAAAATCATGAGTGCACACAATTTTCATGACCTCCTCAATACTAGTAGGACACACGTTCCCCTCAGCAAAAGATCCATGTAGAAACTTGAAATGCGCATTGAGGCTTGAGTTGGTCCATTTGTTTTTTGCCTTCGTCTTTAGCAGATTGACAGTGAAACTCAAGAAACTTTCCTCTGGTCGGCAATCATCAAACAGTGGAGTCTTCGAGTCTAACTCCACTTGAGCCATCTTGGCCTCCTCTCTAGAAGAAGATCTTTTGCTAGTCATCTTCTTGCAAAGTGGGTCTCAAACATGAGGGTCTTGCACGACTAAACTTAGAAATGAATAAGGTTGTTGCGGGCCCACGTCTTCTCCATGTACAACATCTTCTTCTCTATGTCTGGTTTTTTCTACGGACCCGTTGATCATCTCTTTGTCTCTTCCCATGATGTTATCACCAACGCAAGACCGGACAAACATTCCATGGTCCGCTTCTCGGAGCCGAAGCACATTAGCTTTGCTTCCTTAGTATTAACGGAATACCGTTGTAGAAGGGGAGTCATCGGAAAGTACCACATAACTTTTTAAGGAGTTTTCGTCTATCCATCCTTCTTGTATCGAGAAGCATTTCACACGGGACATGAGGTTTCTTCCACATGCTCGTTCCGATAAATGTTGCAATCATTGATGCATGTGTCGTACCTAATGTGTGGCAAATCAAGAGTGCACAAAAATTTCATGACCTCCTCAATACTAGTAGGACACACATTCCCCTCAGCAAAAGATCCATGTAGAAACTTGAAATGCGCATTGAGGCTTGAGTCGGTCCATTTGGTTTTTTCCTACGTCTTTAGCAGATTCGCGGTGAAACTCAAACGAGTGTCCTCTGGTCAGCAATCATCAAACAATGGAGTCATCGATTCTAACTCTACTTGTGCCATCTCTCTTTAAGCAGCTCTTTCGCTAGTCATCTTCTTGCGAAGTAGGTCTCAAACATGAGGGTCTTGCATGACTGAACATAGAAATGAATAAGGTTGTTTCTTTCCCACGTCTTCTCCATGTCCGACATCTTCTTCTCCATGTATGGATTCTTCTCTAGGTCCGTTGATCATCTCTTTGTCTCCGCCCATGTCGTTATTGGATGCCTCGGCTATGTCCTCATCGTCATCTTCACCCATCGAGTATAGCCATCCATGAAACCATGCATGATCAGGTGCGCCTTTAAATATCCACTCGTAAAGGGGTCTATCTAGACTCATTCTTTGCATTTTCGACAGGGACATTTGATGGCACCGAATAGTGCTCCTCGTAGGCTACCCCAAGTGGAAGGTTGAGATGTAGACAGTAGCAAATTTCCATCAGCAAAGATACCAAGGTTTTTCTCTAGTAGGACTCCAAGTGCAACAAGAAGGTGACAATGACGCCAGAGATTCACTGGTGCCTAAGTTGACGTGGTACTGTACACAAATGCAAATAACTTTGCTCCCAACGAGTCAGAGAGGTTGTCAATCTCTTCGGTCTTGTTGTTTATAAAGGATTAAAACACAAGGGTGGAAATAGTAGTGGTGATTGTAACGGAAAAGAAATAAAAGCAGTAAAGGTGAACGGTGTGAACTATGATGGAAATATGGACCAGGGTCCCATGATTTTCACTAGTGATGTCTCTCTCCCAAAACATGATAACAACTATGTTGGGTTAACAAATTACAGCTGGACAATTGAAAGAATTATAAATGCACCGCAATGCTAATTATAATACAAAAAAGCTAGAGGCTCAATCATGCGGGAATTACACCAAAACAAGTAGACCGCTTATCCATCAGCATCTACTCACTAATCATCCACCTTGAGATATCTATCCAGAACATCTCGCTAGTATTAAGTTGTGAACCCCAGCCAAACTTTAGGCTCAAAGCAACGGAGGAGTGCCTTTGCACACTATGCGTAATGTAAGCAATCCTTGCATGACGAGGATCAGCCTCGGCAAATCCCATGGTCAGGGACCCTGGGTTAGTCATAGAAAGGAATAGGTTGGACGATACTCGTCGGCTAACAGGAGAAGCACTTCCTGCTCGATATTATTGCTTGAGGGGGCTATTACAGGGGAGACCAAGGCGAGTTCTCGCTAGACCAGGAGAGTAGATTGTGTATTGGATCATCTAGACGTCTCCCCTCCCAGCCTTTATATATTGGGCTAGGTCCCGGGGAGTCCGTGCTAGGTTACAAAGATAGTTTCCTAGTTCTAGTCTTGCCTTGTACGCCAAGTCGTGCCTTCCATATCAGTCGCGGACTCCTACGTCGGTGCTTGATTGGGCCAATCGTGGGCCTGTCGAGGCTTTCCAGCGGGCCTCCTGTCTTCATACGCACCAGGTATCCTCACACGCAGGAGTCGTGGGGTCACCCCCTCGTCAGTAGCCCCCGAGTGCCTGGGGGACTCGAAGAGTCGCGCAGGCACTCGAATTTCATCAGTGCTTTATTTTTCGTAGGCGCGGCACCGCCGCGAGTCGGTGGCAGTTTTGAGCCATGAAAATACCTGTTTCGAGGGATTGCTAGGCTGAAAAGGGCCCAAGGAGTCGACTGGTCGAGCCTTGGTGAATTTCCCTAGTGGCAAATACCGCAGTAGCCCAATCAAGCTCACGTCCCTCGACATGAACCTTGAACGACCGGTGTCTATAAAAGTCATGCAGCTGTAGGTCTTATAGGATCAATGGCTGCCAGTCTAAGCAAATAGCCTGGGCACGTCCGCTCGGCTCTTTCTATCATGCGAGCGCATGGAAAAGGTCGGGAGTGAAATCGCTCTACGGCAAGTCCCGGCCTGGCCGTTCTGCGCAGCGGAGTCTTATCTACACTCTAAGCTTGCGTGGCATCTGGGTACAGTGTGTCGTAGCCCAGGCATAATTGTTTTTTGCAAAGGCACGGAGCCTGGTTAGTGATGCACCCACTTGGAATAAACAATCAAGTGCGCTATTTAGCAGAAACTCGTGGAGCTTGTAGCGCACTCAGGCGAGGAAAATAAGAAATCACCCACTCGGAAAGTCGTCGAGTGCACGAGTAGATCATATTGTCGAATACTTGTTGAGTCTTTTGCGAGTAGACACTCGAATGCTTTACTGTCTTCAGGGTGAGGGAGCACCCGAACTCTGAAAGTACGTTGTTTCTGCTGGTGCGAGTGATCACTCGAGCACATTTTTGCCTTCTGGATGAGGGAGCACCCGAACTCAAATAAAGGTACTCCCGATGGGAGTAAAATATTTTAAAATAAGAAAATTTTGACATCAAGAAATAGGTAGCTTTTGGAGTATTTTTTTCACAATTGCTTTTATCTTGATCCGTCCCTTTTCAGATGTCACGCTGATATGCATTGTCATGCTACTTGGTGACCTATGATGATGCTTGCTTCTTTGATCCGTCGTATCTTCTGGCCAGTCATAATGATGATTTGGATGTCATGCTTCCTGGTGCCTGTTGGATTTCCAAGGCTTGTATGGTAAAAAGGCGAGATTTGACGTGTCCTTTAAATAGTGCTGACCGTGTGAAGGCATCTTGTCTTGGAATTTCTAACGCCCGTCCCGTTTGGTCTTTGATGTAATGATGGCGCTGCCTGGGCTTCTGTGTGTTTTCCCTGGTTTGCCCTTGGATTGTGCTATAAATACCTCCTGTGGTTGCATGTCCTTGGCATCCATTCTTCTCATCTTTCTCTTCTGCTTCTTCTTCATATGGCGCCCAAGCGAGGTGGTGGTGTGAATGGGCGAGGTCGTGGCCGCCGTGGTCGTGGTGGCCGCACGCCTCATTCTTCGCGCGGTGGATGTCGTCGTGTTGCGTCGGCACTTTCTTCTTCTTCCATGGAAGAGGGCTTTTGGCGCTATGATTTTCTTTTGGGTGTTCTTAGCCGGACCGCTGCCCGGATTCCTCTTCCATTCTCGTTTGCCTCCATTGCTTCTGAGCTTAATCTGAGGGGTCTCTGGCTCCATATTCACAGATGCGCTCGGTCTTCTTCTTGGGTGGAGTTGGAAGTTGATAGTTCATCCTTTATTTTCCTTGGATCTGGATGGAGGGCGTTTTCTCGTCGGTTGAATCTGCGTGACAGAGATAGCCTTTGCTGTCATTTTGATGGCGAAGATACTCTTACTGTTCGCGCATTTGATGTCGGTGGCAATCGCCTGGATCCATGCTGGGAGGGAACAAGATGTGGCGATTCCGATGGGTCAAGTGGTGGTTCTCCTGCTTCTCCCGTGACTTAATCTTCGGCCGATTCCTCGGCTGATGGTGCTTGCTCTTCTAGTTCTAAAGATGAGCTGGACGTCAAGCCGGTCGTCAAGCGGTTGCGTCAGTAGGCGAGGCACCTTGTAGAACTGGAGGATGGCGACCTGCTTCTTCGCGGACTGGGTTGCTACTTTGTTTGTGGTGATGCTCGTCAAGTTGTGGTACGAAAGTGCCAATTATCTCATCATGAGCATACATGTAGAAGACATAATTCCTTGGGATAGTTGTAACTCGTCTGGTAGTTGCTCGAGTCCTTTTGTAGCGATAACTGTCCTTTGACTCCTTTGTAATGAAATTGTCCTCGACTCCTTTCTAATGAAATTGTCCTCGACTCCTTTGTAATGAAATTGTCCTCGACTCTTTTGTAATGGAAATTGTCCTGCGGTTGCGCGGAAGAGATCCCGATGGGAGTAGCCCCCGAGTCTTTAGGTAATCGCTTGCGATCAAGTGAAGACTAAAGAACTTTTTGTTTTTTTATATGATTCTCTTTTGCGGAAAACTCTTGGTGAGTCGGAGGGGATCTTGTGTTGTGGTTTCCCGGTTCTTGCAGATGAGGTCGTGTTTCAGCGAAGATAGCGTCTCTCGGGGGGAGTTTTATGCTCGAGCCCCCGAGTGTTTTTAAGTATAGTCGCGTGTGCGAGGATAGCGTCTCTCGGGGGGAGTTTTATGCTCGAGCCCCCGAGTGCTTTTAAGTATAGTCGCATGTGCGAGGATAGCGTCTCTCGGGAGGAGTTTTATGCTCGAGCCCCCGAGTGCTTTTAAATATAGTCGCATGTGCGAGGATAGTGTCTCTCGGGGTGATTTTTATGCTCGAGCCCCTGAGTGCTTTTAAGTATAGTCGCATGTGCGAGGATAGCGTTTCTCGGGGGGAGTTTTATGCTCGAGCCCCCGAGTGCTTTTAATTATAGTCGCATGTGCGAGGATATCGTCTCTCGGGGGGAGTTTTATGCTCGAGCCCCCCGAGTGATTTTAAGTATAGTCGCATGTGCGAGGATAGCGTCTCTCGGGGGGAGTTTTATGCTCGAGCCCCCGAGTGCTTTTAAGTATAGTCGCGTGTGCGAGGATAGCGTCTCTCAGGGGGAGTTTTATGCTCGAGCCCCCGAGTGCTTTTAAGTAAAGTGTTTGGGCAGCATTATTTTATTTCTTCGAGTTTTACATGGGTTGTCGATCGATGCTGCTGCCGATGTCGCTGACAGTGCCTAGAGGACTATGGGTAGAACAAGCGTAGGTTCGCTACGTTCCATGGATTTCCCACATCCTCATAGGTTTTCGGGTTCTTCAACCTGTATGCGCCTCCTCCTATGACTTCCGAAATTATGAACGGCCCCTCCCATTGCGGGGCAAGCTTGTGCACTTTTTCCTGTATTAGCCGTAACATGAGGTCTCCTTTGGTGAACGTTCTGGTCCGCAGGCGACTTCTTTGATATGTGCGCAGTTTGTCCTGGTATCCTTTAGATCTTGTGATGGCTGTGTCCCATGCTTCGTTTGTAATTTCTTTGTCGTTCTGTAGTGCTTCTTCTACCTCTTCCTCTTTGTACCCTGAGATTCTAGGAGCTCCATATTTTAAGTCGTGCGGAAGTACTGCTTCTACCCCGTATACCAAGAAGAAAGGTGTATACTGGGTTGAGCTGTTTGGGGTGGTGCGCAGGCTCCATAGTACTGCGGGAAGTTCCTCTACCCAGTTGCCTGCGGCTTGTTCTAGTGGTGCTAGGAGTCATTTCTTTATTCCTCCGCATACTAGGCCGTTTGCTTTCTCCACTTGGCCGTTGGACTGTGGGTGTGCGACTGATGCGTAGTTGATTTTGATGGCCAACTCTTGGCAGAAGTGTTGGAATTCTGCTGCTGTGAAGTTTGTACCATTGTCTGTGATGATGTTGTGTGGTACTCCGAATCTGAAGATGATTGACTTGATGAAGTTAACTGCCGTGAGGGATGTTGAGCTAGTGATTGGTACTGCTTCGATCCATTTGGTGAATTTGTCAACTACGTCCAGTAGGTGTGTTCATCCTCCTTTTGAGGATTTCTTGAGGGGGCCTACCATGTCGAGTCCCCATGTGGAAAATGGCCATGACAACGGTATGGTTTTGAGTTCCGATGCTGGGGCATGTGGCCTGCTGGCGAACTTTTGGCAGGCGATGCAACGTCGTACGATATCCTCTGCGTTTATCATAGCGGTCGGCCAGTAGAAACCTGCTCGAAAGGCCTTGGCCACGAGTGCTCGACTGCTCGCATGATGTCCGCAGGTGCCTTCGTGAATATTGAGCAGTAGGGCTTTGCCGTCTTCTTCATCTATACACTTTTGGAGGACCTAAGAGATGTTGCGCTTGTATAGCTGTCTATTGATTACTGTGAATGCTTTGGATCGTCGACTAATGCGTCGAGCTTCTGCAACGTCCTGTGGTAAGGCGCCTTCGATTAGGAACCGAAGGAATGGTTTTGTCCAGGACGGGTCTTCGAGTGCGTCTGGATCTGCGAGTTTCGTTGCTTAGCTGCTTGGGTTGTCGGCTGTGCTTGTTGCTGCCACCTGCGCTGGTTTATCTGCGTCATCTACCTCTGCGACTGCCTCGTGCGCTGCTGGCTTTACTTTGATTCATCTCTGGTTGATGCTCTCGAGGAAAACACCTGGTGGTATTGGTCCTCGAGTCGATCTGATGTTCGCAAGTTCGTCGGCTTCTGTAACAGCCTAGATTTCAAAAAGATTAAAAATTTTGTTTTCGGTGTGCATTGTTTGATTGTATGATTTGTTTGCGGTGTTTGCATCCCCGATTTATCGATCGGCGATTATTTTCCCCCCTCTTATCTCGTACCGGACGGAGACCGACCCTTGCCACCTTGACACTCGACCTTTGCGACACCGAGTTTCACCCGATCACCATCGCAAAAACCGGCACAAGACCAGCCGCAGCCAACGGAACGAAAAACCCCGTTTAATAATTAAACAGGATATTTTTATAGCGCGCCAAAAAGTGTTCTCGGAACGGTTCCAGCGCTAGGTGAACGCCTCCGGCTCGACGCGCTGATCGCGCAGTTCAAAGTTTCACCCGAATCGGAGGTACTGCGGACCCCCGGCGGTCAGAAACGTAAACACCGCGCGCGCAAGAGAAAAACCGGGGATGTTTTTTCAAACTGCAAGCCACCTGGGCTATATAAAGACCACCACACTCCCACCCCTTTCTTGGGTTTCCCTAGCCAAAATTGCAGCCACCTCCCTCCACTTTTCCCCAAAAATCTTCCCAATAACCCTATTTTCGCCCAAACCCTAGCCCTAGCGGATCTGGACCGTCGGATCGGCCGATCCAACGGCCCAGATCGCGTCCTAGCCTCCACCAACCTCCAGCCATCTCTCCTCTCTCTCTCCCGTGGACGCGCCCGAGGAAGCCAGCGCCGCCGCCGACCGGAGCCGCGTGCCACCGCACCCCACTGCCCGGAGCAGACCCCTTCCTCCTTCCCTCGCTTCTCCTCCTCTTTATCTCTTCTTCTCTCCTCTCTCTCCCTAATCCCTTCTCTTCTTCTCCTCGTAGCTGCAGCGCCATGGGAGCTCGGCTATGGAGCTTGGAACCTCCCGCGCCGCGCCTTGGGACCTCGCCGGCGACCTTCAACGGCCGGATCCGCGGCCCCTCGACCCCCTGCAGTCCCGCGCCCCCTCGCCGCCGCGTGCTGGCCGGAGCTGCCGCCGCGAGCCTGGACGCACGGGACGAGCCGGCCAGCTTCTCCCCTCCAACCGCCACGGTGGGCTGGGCCCTCTCCACCGCGCCCACGGCCCAGCGCCCCCGCGTGGCCCAGCCGCTCCCCCCGGCCCACTCGATGATTTCTTTTTTTTCTTTTGTTTTTTTTTCTCCACGCTGCAGTGGGCTCGGACCAACTAGGTCTAGCGCCCCTGTTTTGGCCCAGCAGAACAGATTAGGGCCGAGGACGTTTTTTTTCCTGGTTTAATAAATTGGCAGATTGTATTATTTTCTTGCGGTGCCCGTAACTTTTTAACAGTAGCTCGGATCGCGACGCTTTAAACATGAAACTTTCTTAGAATTTTGTCTAGTTTAATAAAATGTGCTCTTTTGCCATGTTTGACTTTGTTTACATGTTTTTTACCTGCTAATTACAACTGCTTGCCACTGTAATCTGTAATTGCCATAACTTTTTAACCATTGCTCAGTTTAAAATGTTTCTTATATGTAACTTGACTAGAATTGCATGTAGATTGTGTTTATGTTGTTCTTGCTTGATAAATAAAAATAATAAAATATTGTTTAGAGAAAAACAGTACCAAATTCCTTTTTATCGTGGGGTCCGCAATAGTTGCCATGTATAGGTTTTACCCCCACTTAAAATGACTAGATTAGATAATTTATTTATGCTTCACCTCTTGTAATGTTTGTGTGCCATGCCATGCTTGAGTGAGATGCCATGTTAACAACCTTTGTTGATCACCTGTAGCTAAACAACTTGAATAATTCTAAATGTGCGGTATTGTCGTGTGTGACGAGTACTCCACTTAACCTGTTAGTAACCGCTCTCGACGGTAGGTGCGATGTCTCGTGTTGCCTTCTTGTTGATTCTTGCTCGTGGTTGCTTCGTAGTAATAGATGCTTGCTCGTTGATTGCTTTCCAGTGTTTACCGTCTTGTGTGCTTCCGCGGGTACCTCTCGGAGATGATGCGAGCTTGCGATGAACTACACCTTCGGAACCCGACTTATCAACAGGCAAGGACTATACATTACTTAGGATCCATTCTATTTCAACCAGCGGCTTGCATGCTAGTCTAGGTTAGGTTCGATGTTTGATCCTACCACATGTTTACAGCCTCTTTCAAACCGATACAGCCATGTCCCCTCCCAGCAAACCATGTACTGCTATGTTACTATTTCTCGTTGCTCAGCCCCTACTTAGTATGCATGCTTAGGATGCTACGAATGTTACCTCCTGTTATACCTTGATTTGGGCTATCACATTATTATATTGTTGTTGATGATATGATTATTATAATGTTGACTATATTCGACGAAGGATAGAAGGTCTAGGCTATCCCGCCCCGGCGCTTTGTTCCATTCGAGTCACCTAGGACCCGAGTTCTGGGTATTGGTTTTAAGACTGAGTGGACCTAACCGCGTGTGGGATTTTATGGGCTCCCCTTTTCTTACCTATCTAGCTTCAAACATTTATAGTGGTGGCCCAAGCTGATTTACCATTTGAAAACCGTGTGTGTGCTTGGTTGGGCCCCACTGTTTTAAAACAACTTGGGCCAGTGGAGACATGGTTTCTCTGTTGGTCCACCCGATCAGTTAGGACCCGGTTTCCCATGTGTGATTAACCGGAAATCCGACCTGCGTCATACGGAAGAGTCCGATCCGAGAGCGTGGCCGACTTTTGGATTGGGTGTCGACTCCCCGGGGGCCACCCACATTTGTTCGTTGTTAGTTAGAGGGACCTGTCGTTTCGGATCTCTCGGAACTAAATCATAAAATGGTTTCCTATAATGGGTAGAAACTGAGAGTTATGGGCATGCGTGCGGAGCCTTGTAATGGGCAGTTGGTACACCCCTGCAGGGTTAAATCTTTTCGAGAAGCTGTGTCCACGGTTATGGACCACTTGAGACATAATCCTTGTTCATAGACAACAACAACTGAGATAATCTTAATATAACTTGATCAACGTGTGTGTTCCTTGACTACTTCTTCTTCACGGGATGCGAAGAGGAGGACAAGGATAGGATAGGTATTATGTTTGCGTAAGTAGCTGATAGCAAGACTTGTTGGAGGCGATTCCTCATCGAATGCTTGGCTTCTTATCTCACTCTCTAGATCGTTAGCCACTTCATAAATGCTAGTGCGGCAGCAAACTCACCACTTACCCCTTCCTTACCGTAAACTACTAGTTGTCCTACCGTATCTGTAATGTTGTGATATCATGTTGGAAATCCGGGGCATATGGCTATGTCATATGTCGCGGTGGGACCGATATGTGATTCGTCCCCGGATGTGGATGGAAACATCTAGATCTGAAACACTACCGCATATCAGGCCTTACAGCTTCTGTGTTATTTTCTCTGGGGACGTAATTGAGTTCGCAGTCGTCGAATCCTCCCTCTAGCGTGTTGTAGAGATTGTGGTAGGCCGTCATGTTGTCTGCGACTGCGTTACAATCTCTCATACCAGAAATAGTCCAGCGGAAAAGATCAGTTCATCACCATAATCAACTAAATTTCAATGCAAAGAGTAGTGTATGAGCGATTAATGCAAATTAATAGTTCCAGTTTCACCAAGAAACATCTCAAGTATATGTGCATATTAAACCAACTTGCCAACATATGCGTTAATGAACTTCTAGTATTAATTATGAGCTAGATGCTTTCTCTTTAGTTCTAAACATGGGTGATATAGTTAAATCAGTCATTGAATATATGGAAATGAAAATACATAATTGAACTATTTCGCATGTCCATGCCAAAAAAATTCAAACTGTGATAATTATCCAATTCAATGACCAAGGTATAATCGCGCCAACTGCAAGTCATAAAAATGGAATTGGAGGAGACACGAGAGAACGGAAGGTTGGCTTGCTGCTTACCCCGTTCGTGGCTAGGATGACGAACTGGTCCTGGGTGGTGATCCTCATCACCTCTGGCATCGAGATCATGTCATAGTCCTTGACGCAGTAGTTGTTGAACTCGAGCGATATGGTCGTCTCCCGGTCCTATGCAGAAGTGTGCCTTCTCCTATGCATACCACATTCAAATGCAGGTGTGCAATGGTTGTCTTAAGAACTCATGAGGCAGGTTAGGCTTGAATTCTACTGTCAACGGTATGCGGCAATGTTGTTGTCGTCCGAGGTGGTCCCCAGGATGGCTCGCGAGTCGTCGACGTTCGTGATCACAATCATGTCACCCTTCTTGATGATGTACAAAGCTATGTCACCACTGTTGACCGCACCGAGAGGGCGGATGCAGCGAAGCTCTTCATCGATGGCTGTTGCCGAGCCCAGGTAGGACTCCCTCCAAAGGTCGAGTTGGCAGTCACAGAGCTTCTTCTCGCTGTCGATGAGCAACACCAGTGCGACAGCCTCCTGCCAGCGATGCGGTCGCGATGGCGGCAACAAGTCTCTAATGGCCTTGGACACATAGTGGCCCCTTTGGCCATGCCCATCAAAATGCGGCAGAAGATGGTGTCATCCTGGCATCCGAAACCCTGCAAGATTGAGAAAATCAGCAAGGTAAAAACAATCACGGCATAGCTACAACAAAAATTAATAGGAATAAAGAAAGATATAGCATGCATGTTGAAGCACTCACGTCGGATAGGAGCGACACCTAGAAGGAAAATAGTCATATATTTTTCAACCATCAGGTCATGCCAATGCAGCCATGCTTTCTAGATTCTTGATACAGTTATGTGAATATCTACATGTTACAAGCACCGCATCGTATAAAAAACGACAGGAAACTGAGATCAATAATTCTAAAAACAATATATGTTCCACTGGATACAATCAGAATTCAAGGTTCTTCAAGAATAGCATCGGCAAGATTATATCACAAAGCTACTCTGACAGAGCTCAATGCATGGTTTGGTAGAAAAATTGTGGTGTAGAAGGATTTATCATTAGCTGCAAAAGAAAATTTACAAGTGTATGCACACACAAAAACTAATGCCAGACATTTTAAACCTGGATACAAAATAGACTATTGGTGTCGTAGAAGGTGCTTGCTTCTCTAGACATCTTCTACCAGTGGTTAGAACTGCAGCAACATGTTCACCTATATAAGAAACTTCACGGTCTGCCGAGCAGCCTCGCCAGTCCTTCCTTGTAATGCCTGGTGAAGGGATCTCTTGAAATCTTGGTACCTTTACAAAAGCATATGTTAAGCTTATTTGACACTTGTGGAGAAAAAAGAAATAATAATTTGATGAAAATCCAAAAAAGAAAGAAAAAAATACCTATGAAGGAACTCAAGACCACCTGCACTACCAATGTTTGAACCTTTAAATTGTCACCTGAACCACCATTTTACTTGGTTAATACCGAAGCAAAAATTAACTGTAGGGGAGGAACAAGGGAAGAGTTTGGCACCTTCAAATTTTCATCTGCGCCTGGCTCTTCCCAATGCGTTCAAACAATTGATGAGCAATTCTACCATGATGATGGTCACCTCCAGCAGCACCAAGTACATAAATATACAAAATAGAAAATTTCATTTGCACAACATCCAATGAGCAGCATAAGAGCCATAGTAGTACGCCACATGAAATCTGAACACAAATTTGATATCTACTACCCAGAAAGCAGGCTTTCGCCCCCCTTTATAGATAAAGGAACAAACCAAAGTACACGGCCGATCGATACATGATGATGAGGTAGCCCTCTTACAAAGCTGGTCCTAAGATACTCGGCGTACGTAGGCACCTACGCAGCCAATAAGAAGCAATAAGAGAGCCAAACACCCACACGCAACACCCTACCACACCTAAGCTCCGCGACAACGCCCTCAAGAGGGAAGACGGCGCAAAGCGTCGCCGCTGTCGAGTCCAGTCGGACAGAGGTCTTCACCCGGAGCCTTGACACGGAGAGCAGATCCACGACGACGTCTTCAAGAAGAGCGCGGAACCCATGGGTGTCGCCACCGTCGGCGCCAAGGTGCGGAGCTTTCGCTCGGCTACTCGCCCGTGCAACCGATGCCGCTAGAGGGTTACGCGGAGTCTGGCCCCAGGTCCGGACCAGGAGACCGCCCCCGAGGAGGCATGTCCGAGCTACCCACCGCTCCACCACCTGTCGCCCGCACAAGCCAGGAGAGAGCCACCATCACCACAATGGTTCCTACCGGAAAGCAACCAAGTGGACCACCTTCCGGGGCCGCCGCCCCGGCATCCATGCCGCCAGATAGCGTAAGTCGGTCCCGTCTCAGCGCCCTCGACCCCGATGGGGAGAGCGATGACCCAGCATCACCTCTCCGCCCGGCCTCAGCCCTAGAGTCTGGGTGGGCGCCTGCATCATCGGAAGCCCCCACACCTGCGTCCCCAGCCAATTCCAGCGAACTGGGGGGACGCAACTCCTGGGCTGCCTACGGCCACCGAAGAGCCGGTCGAAGCCGCACGGCTAGGCCAGCTCTCGCGATGCCAAGTCCGAGGCCAACGGTGCCGATCTGCGACCCGACGAACCGCTACCATGGCCACCACCTGCGACCACCGTACCCGCAAGGCGAGAACGACCACCGCCCGCGGTCACCTCCCGGGCCAAGCCCATCCGCGCCTACCCGAAGAAGAAGCTTCGATCCACCCCGGGCTCTGGATCGGCCCGCCCGAGCACGAACCCTAGATCTGGCCCATTCCCGAGGCGCGTGCGACGGCGTCCGCCCAGCCCCGCGCACCGTCGGCCAGATCCAAGAGAAGGCAGGCTGCAACAACCACCTCGCGCCACCAGCGCCGCCACCAACCGGAACCGCCGCAGCCCCCGCAGGAGCCGCCCTCAGCCCGCGCCGCCCCGCAAGCCAGACCGGCAAGGCTGCCGCTGCCAGATCTAACAGTCGCCGGCCAGATCCGTCGCTGCCCCGCTGGGCACGCACCACCGCACCACCGCGCCGGGCGAGTAGCCGCCGTCTCTCCCCCTCACCGGCCCCACCACCACCGCCACCAAGCTGCCGCGACCACCACCGAGATGCGCCGGCGCCGGCATGACAGCACCACGGCGCCTGTCGGGGAATTGGTACCCGGGTAGGCTCACCCAAGCGAAAGCAACCTTTCAAGACACAAGGATGGACCGATTGGGCTGCAGCTGGGCCGATCTGGGCAGGCGTACGGCCGATTGCTCCGAGGAAATCAGCCATACCGAATGCCAGCAGTCGGCTCAGGCGCAACCGGTCCACCCTTTCATCATCAAGACAATTATCTGATTGGCCCGCATCTGGGCCGAGGTGGGTATCAGCACAGCCGATTGCCCAGAGCAATCGATCTTGCCTGGAACCACCAGTCGGCCCAGGCGCAATCGGTACGACCTACTACCCCTGGGGAAGTTGACCCCGAGATCGGTCGCGGGTACAAGTATGAGGTCATAAATGCGCAATCCCGAGAGATCGGGGTGGCAGAGAAGCCAAGTCACATCGCAGATCTGGCAGAGATGCGGTGTCGGCCTCTCCGCCGATTCCGCGGACAGGAAGACAAGACCGCACCTCCTAGCTCCACTGTTCACCATCATGCCCTACGAGTCTACAGCATGGGCCGCCGCTCGTCTGGTCCGGATCACCCGAAGAGGAGCAGTCGGTGGGCCCCAGTCGATTAGAGGATGACAGCTAGGCCCAATCGGCAGTGAAGTTACCGATTTACTCCGGGCTCATGCTATAAGAGCCCGGGGTACCCCTCCTGCGTGGGGGACGATCCGCTCATTCGCCCCATTACTCACAAGTCACTCAGTTCATTCACTGCTTGTAGTTACTCCTCAGGGAAGCGGGAGAGATCCTTGCCCACGGCAGCGCTCACCTTCCCCTGAGAAGATAGAGAAGCACTTATTGTAGCTCCGTTCCATTGATATATAAGAGAGAAGAAGGAGTAGGGGTGTTATCGCTCCGGAGAGCCCCGAACCTGGGTACATCGTGGTGTCCGTCACCGTGTTTGTGCCCAACCCGATTCCGGCACCATCGACATCTTCTTCCTCGCGTCTTCCCCTCACTTTAGCCATCCCCATGGCATCTGCCGTCACATATCGACGACAGTTGGCGCCCACCGTGGGGCAGACCGAGGTGTCGACTGGAGTAAAGATCCGGACAGGATTTTCCTCTGCATCAGGCGGTAGCCACGCCTTTGGCCTGATTCTTAGGCATGGGGCAATCGATTACGTGGTGGACTATTCGGCGCGTTACGGGGCCGGGGCACCCCTGCCGCCCTGTGTGTCGCTGCAGGTCGGAAGTCATCGCCTCTTCATCAGCAGCTTCCCTGAGGCATATCCCAGGGAGATTCGCGTCTTCTCGTGCGTCACGGATCCGCTCTCGACCAGGGGCTGCAGTGCAGCACCCGGCAGAGAGGATGGCCGAGTGCACGCAGCTGTCATGATGGCGGGGGCGTCTTCATCGAGCAATCGCGGTGCAGCGAGTGCGTCTAGGAGAGCCAAGGAGGCAGCGGAGGCTGCAGAGAGAGTCGGCACCAGTGCGTTGCGGGATGTGTTATACACACCCGTGAACAGGAATGGTGATCCCGATCAAGTGCACACCGAGCTGGAGACGGCACGGCTTTCTCTTGCTCGCAGAGCCGAGCAGGTGCTGGCAGTGGAGCGCAGGCTGGGAGCCATCACAACGGAGTACAACGCAGCGCATGCAGGACCGCGTCGGCCGATTGAGCCCGCGGTCTTGGATGATTTGAGAAGCCGAGGTAGAGCAGTCAACCAGCAGCTGTCGGGAGCTGAGCAGCCGGAGCGGCCAAGGAGGCCGGTGCAGCCGGAGCAACCGGCGCAATCGGCGTTCATCCAGAGGCCGACATACAGCACTCCGGACAAAAACCTGAGGGCAGCCGAGCAGATAGCAATCGAGCTAGAAGACTTGGAGGGAGATGAGCGGCGAGAGCAGTCGCGGCGAATGCGTGAGCTGCTGGCAGCCGCAAAGGAGCAGAGGCTCGTGGCAATGGAGAATCAGAATGCAGGACCTGGGGCGTCAAGAGGAACTGTGAGGCCGATTCCGGAAGCTAGCCAGCGACCGAATGCATCGCGCCAGAACAGACAGCAGCCTGCCCCATCTCGGCATGAAAGCAGGGTCAGAAGCAATCGGCCACCCCCAGCGGCAAGCAGAAGAATCGAAGAGCCAGCTGTTAATAGCAGGCGCAATGACATGCATCAGCAGTCGGCACCAGGACCAGCAATCAGAGCCCGACTTGGCCCTCGCCAAATCGGTCAGAATGATGCCAGGCATCGCATTGAGCTCCTGGAGAAGGAGGCTCAAGAGGATGAAGAAGGAGAGGCTGGCCCGTCGTGTTTCGGTCATCGCATCCGGACCGAGAAGTTTCCCAAAGGCTTCACGCTGCCGAGAGACACAACCAAGTACAATGGTTCTGTGATGCCAGAAGATTGGCTGTCCGATTACCTGACAGCAGTTCGCATTGCGGGGGGCAGTCGGCGCGTGGCAGTCCGTTATGCACCCCTGATGCTGCAGGGTTCAGCTCGGACTTGGTTGAACAGTTTGCCCAAGGACAGCGTAAATTGCTGGGAAGATTTTACAAGTGCTTTCATTCACAACTTCACGAGCACATATGAGCGGCCTAACCTCCCGCGGCAGTTGGCTCTTTGTGTGCAGGGCAAGGACGAACCCCTCCGAGATTACCTATCTCGGTGGATCAAGTTGAAGAACTCATGTGAAGGAGTCCATGAGATCCAGGCCATCCAGTACTTCACGGATGGATGCCTGGCTGATTCAATGCTGAAGCACAAGTTGCTCCGCAAGGATTTCACATCGCTCGCCGAGCTCATGAAGGTGGCCAACTCCTTTGCTGTATCCGATTTTGCGATGCGCCCTATCCAGCTCAGAGTTAGAGGTGTAATTCAATCGCTAGGGGCTCCGCAGTCGTACACAAGGAACCAAGGCCTTAGTCGGAAGGAAAGAAGAGAGAACAACCGCAACAACAACAACAACCAGCAGAATAATGGCAAGCGCAAGGACGAGCAGCCAAACACACAGTACGGCAGTCGGCAGGTGGCCGCTGTTCAAAATGAAGAAGATCCAGGGGCTGCAGCGGGCAGTCGAAAGATGAGACCCAATGTGAGGCCCCCGGGGCAGATGAAGCCCAAATACACATTTGACGATATGCTGGATGCACCGTGCAAATTGCACAACACTCCCGGCAGGCCGTCTTCGCATACTACTCGGCAGTGTGATTTCGTGAGAAGGATTGCGAAGGGAGAAGCTTTACCACCTCCACCCCCACCACCACCCCAGAACAGAGGACCACCTCAGCAGTAGAACCAGTTCCCGCGGCAAGACGCCGCCTACGTGATTTTCACCAGTGAATCCACAGACAAGGGCAGTCGGAGAGCCCGAGCTCAAGAGGTCAATGCCACCATGCCGCCGATTCCTCAGTTCATGCATTGGTCCGAGTGTCCTATATCCTGGGACAGAGCAGATCACCCCACCATCTTGCCGAATCCGGGCAATTATCCGCTTGTGGTTGATGCTCTGTTCGCAGGACCAAGGTTCTCATGCAAGTTCTCCCGAGTGCTCGTCGATGGAGGAAGCACAATCAACATTCTGTACAGAGACACCTTGACCAAGCTAGGGCTCACCGAGAAGGATCTGGAGCGCAGTCGGACGACTTTCCATGGGATCGTCCCTGGGTTGTCTTGCACCCCCATGGGTCGCATTCGGCTGGACGTCATATTTTGCACAGAGGAGAACTTCAGGAGGGAGCCGATTTGGTTCGAGGTCGCCGACCTCAGCAGTCCTTATCATGCCCTGTTAGGACTGCCTACATTTTCCAAGTTCATGTTCAATGCACAACAGACTTACCTCAAGATGAAGATCCCAGGGCCAAACGGCGTCATCACCGTCATCGGGGAATTCAGGAAGTCCCTCGAGTGCACGTCGGCTGGCAGCAGTTTGGTTGATTCTCAGGTGGTCGAAACGGAGAAGCATCAGCTCGGCAAGGTGATTGCAATGGCGCAAGCGCAGAACAAGAATCCACTCCCAGTCGGCCCAGCCAAGAGAGCAGGTGAAGAATCGGCTTTTCAGTCGGCCAAGGACAGCAAGAAGATCGCTCTAGATCCCTCCAACTCAACCAAGTTTGTTGTAGTCGGAGCTGGACTTAGCGACAAATAGGAAAGCGAGCTCGTCGAGTTTCTCCGTGAGAATCGGGACATCTTCGCATGGTCTCCACAAGACATGCCTGTTGTGCCGAGATAACTCGCCGAGCACAAGCTGCACATTCGACCAGGCTCGAAGCCGGTCAAGCAACCCCTGAGACGTTTTTCTGAAGATAAGAGAAGGGCAATCGGCGAAGAGATTGCGAAGCTGCAAGCGGCAGGTTTCATCATGGAAGTGTTCTACCCCGAGTGGCTGGCGAATCTAGTCCTCGTCATGAAGAAGAACAAGACTTGGCGCATGTGTATCGATTACACTTGCTTGAACAAGGCGTGCCCGAAGGATCCGTTTGCTCTGCCCCGAATCGATCAAGTGATTGATTCTACGGCCGGCTGCGAGCTTTTGTCTTTTCTGGATGCCACAGCTGGCTATCATCAGATCAAACTTGTTGTGGAAGATCAAATAAAAACTGCATTTATAACCCCTTTCGGGGCTTATTGTTATATCACCATGCCTTTTGGTTTGAAAAATGGAGGTGCCACTTATCAGCGCACAATTCAGAAGTGTACACACTCCCAACTCGGCAGAAATCTCCACGTCTATGTGGAAGATCTGGTAGTGAAGTCGGCCAAGGGAGTCACACTCCTAGACGACCTCCGAGAGACATTTGCAAATTTGAGAACTTATCAGATCAAGCTCAATCCGGAGAAATGCGTTTTTGGAGTCCAAGCCGGCAAGCTCTTGGGATTTCTCGTTTCCGAGAGAGGAATCGAATGCAATCCCGAGAAGATAGCCGCAATCGAGCGCATGGAGCAACCCAAGAACCTGAAGCAAGTACAGAAGTTCACCGGTTGCCTCGCGTCACTCAGCCGATTTCTCAGTCGGCTGGGTGAAAAAGCAATCCCGTTGTATCAGCTAATGAAGAAGGCGGAGAAGTTCACTTGGACACCTCAAGCAAGCGAAGCATTCCGAGAGCTCAAGCACATGCTTTCCACCGCGCCGATTCTAGCTACCCCGATTGAGAAGGAGCCAATGATGTTATACATTGCGGCAACCAATCGGGTGATCAGTGCAGTTATGGTGGTGGAGCGGCCCGAGAAGGACAAGGCACAGCAGATTCAGCGACCTGTGTATTATATCAGTGAAGTGCTCTCGGCGTCCAAGCAAAACTACCCTCACTACCCACTTGGTCACGGTCGTCAGCTCGGCTCCATTGGCCGACATCATAGGAAGCCGAGATGCAACCGGAAGAGTGGCGAAGTGGGCAATCGAGATCGCCAACCATGGCATCCAGTATGAGCCGAGAACAGCAATCAAGTCGCAAGCATTGGCCGATTTCCTAGTGGACTGGGCTGAAACCCAATATATGCCTCAGCTCCCAGGATCGGATTTCTGGCGGATGCATTTTGACGGATCCAAGATGAAGAGCGGCCTAGGGGCTGGTGTAGTGCTCACTTCACCAAGAGGAGATCAACTGCAATATGTGCTCCAGATTCACTTTGCATCAAACAATGTCGCCGAGTACGAAGCCCTTATGCATGGTATCAAGCTGGCCAAGGAAATCGGCATTCGGAATATTGAGTGCTTTGGTGACTCCGATTTGGTGGTATAGCAATGCACAGGCACCTGGGATGCAAAGGATGCAAATATGGCAAGCTATCGCTTCCTAGTGCAGTAGATCAGTGGGTACTTTGAAGGATGTGAGTTCCACCATGTGCCGAGAGCAAACAACGAAGCAGCAGATGCATTGTCCAAGCTCGGCTCAACAAGGCAAGCTATCCCACCAGGCGTATCACTTGAGCACATCAGGAAGCCATCCATCATGCCGTCCCCAGAGTCTGAGTCCATCTTCATTTCGGAGACCGACCTTGAAGCATTGAAGAAGAAAAAAGAAGCTCAGCTGGCAAAAATTCCAACTCTGAAGAAGCAGTCAAGCGCCCAGGGTGCTTCGACAGCACCAGGGGCCGCCGATTGCAAACCAGGGGCTGCCGAATGCAGCAAGATGAGCAAGGCCAAAGGGAAGCAAGCAGAGGCAGCGTCAGATGGCACAGCCTCAGAAGAACCAACGAAGTCAGGCACTGCCGATTGCAGTGAAGAAGTTCCAGCTCTAGACGAGCAATCGCCACCAGGGGCTGCCGAATGCGTGCCAGGCTCCGCAATCGGCAGTTCAGAAGCAGAAGTCGAGATGACAGAAGTTGAAGAGGCCGAGATCCAAGAGGCCAATGGCCAAGAAACCGAGATCCAAGAAGAAGAAGCACCCTAGCAGGCCGCAGTAATGGTAGTCGTCAGGGTGCCATCATGGGCACATCCGATTAGAGATTTCCTAGCAGACGGAGTCCTTCCAGAAGACGAAGCAGAATCAAGACAAATCATCCACCGGTCTTGGGCATACACAATAATCAACAACGAGCTAGTGCGCAAAAGTGCAACTGATGTCTTTCAGAGATGTGTAGAAGAAGACAGAGGCTTGGAGTTGCTCAGAGACATCCATCAAGGTGAATGTGGTCATCACGCATCTGCAAAATCCATTGCCAGCAAAGCTTTCCGACACGGTTTCTATTGGCCGACTGCGCTCGCAGCGGCTGAAAATTTGGTGAAATATTGCAAGGGCTGCCAGCGGTTCAAGGAAAAAAGTCATCAGCCAGCATCAGCATTGAATACAATCCCAATAGCATGGCCGTTTGCGGTGTGGGGCTTGGATATGGTTGGTCCATTCAAAAGGGCTCGAAGTGGCATGACACATCTCCTGGTTGCAGTGGATAAATTTACCAAGTGGATTGAAGCCCGCCCGATCAAGAAGCTGGATGGGCCGACTGTGGTTCGCTTTGTGGCCGACATCGTGTGCAGATATGGCGTGCCCAATAGCATCATCACCGACAACGGCACCAATTTCGCAAAGGGGGCACCAGCTCGATATACATCTCAGCAATGCATTCGGCTGGATCTTGCATCTGTGGCACATCCCCAGTCGAATGGTCAAGTAGAAAGAGCAAATTGTCTCATCCTCTCGGGTATCTGACCCCGATTGGTGGAGCCACTCGAGAGGGCACCAGGAGCATGGATTGAAGAGCTCCCAGCAGTACTGTTCAGCCTGGGGACTACACCAAATAGGTCGACTGGATTCACTCCTTTCTTCCTGGTGTATGGATCAGAAGCAATCATTCCATCCGACATCGAGTTTGATTCACCTCGGCATGCCTTGTACACCGAGGAAGAAGCCAAGTTAGCACGAGAAGACGGCGTCGATCTCAAGGAATAAGCTTGCCTGCTTGCCTTGTCCAGGTCGGCAGTCTACCAGCAGAAGTTGCGGCACTACCACAGCAAGAAGATTCGCCCTCTCGCCTTCCGAGAAGGCGACATGGTGCTATGCCGAATTCAGAAATCAGACGGGCAGCACAAGCTATCCTCACCCTGGGAAGGACCATTCGTCATCAGCCGCGCACTCAAGAACAACTCCTATTATTTAATTGACTGCACCAAGGGCACTTGGCATAAGGACACATCGGGAGTAGAAACGGAGCGGCCAAGGAACGCCGAGCTTTTATGTCCGTTCTATAGTTGAGCAGAAGAAATTTATGTATGCCATTCGGCAAAACAATCAGTAAAGCTATCATGCCTCTAAAAAAGAGCGTTCGAGTACCTTTGCATAATTTCATTCGAAAAGCTAGCCCAATTCGGCAACGCTTCGTCATACCCGAAACGTGAATAACGTACTCGGGGACTGACCGACCACGAGGTCAGAAAAATAAGCCAATGAGGCACGATGGCTGCGGGTTGGCACTCAACTTAGCACCCGACTTGAGCACAAGTCACGAGAGTGGTTGTGGCATCGAGAAGGGCAGCGGTTGGGGCAGTCGGCAGTACAAATTCCCGAGATACAAGTCGAAACGCTCTAAAAAGGGCATAGCCGGCTAAGTTATCCACCGATTGCGCCACGGACCGGTGCACCGAGCAGCCGGCAGCGAGCAATCGGATCCTAACATTGCAGAATCCTTTGCGTTAAACCTTGTTGTGTAAATTCGAAACACTTATCGAACCTTGGCTGGAAATCAACCTTTGATCCGATTGCAGACCGCATGTCGGCAGCAACACGGACAAGGCATGACACCCCCAAGTGCATAACGATAAAATAAACTGACAAAGACGCAAAGTCGATTGCACAAATAAAACTTGCAACGAGAAATTGGATTGCATAGAAATAACAGGCCCAAGGCCGAATAAGTTCATTACATCGAACCACACCCAGTGGGTGGCGGCGGAATTAAAATAGTTTCTTACAAACGGCTAGTTTGAAAACAAAAATAAGATAAGGCTGATCAGATGTCGTCGGTAGAGGCAGCTGGCGTCGGCGGCGGCACGGCTCAAGAAGTCGGGGCAGTTGATGGCGCGGACCTCGGAGTCGGAGCAGCAGTGGCATCCGGCTCAGACTGCGCGTCAGAAGACGTGGCCCCAGCATGCTTGGACCTCGGAGAGGTATGGGACGAACCGCTATCAGAAAGCTCTTCGGCCAGCCCAGAAATGGAAGTAGCAGCCAGCGGGTTCCCTCCCTCGTCGAGATACGGAGTGTAGTCGTAGGGAGAAAACCAGTTCACCATGGCGCTGGCGAGCCGATTCACCTCAGCATAGGTCTTCTCGAGCACGTCGGATGCGTTTTCTCTGAGACTGTAAAGCTGGGGAAGTTTCAATTGAGGGTACCAGCTCAGCACAGGCTGAAGAGCAGTTTTAGCACCAGTCTGACCTGCGGAGTTGAGAAGGACGTCGATCCGACGTGGGATGGTCTTCAGAAGAATCCGAGTCTGCTCGGTGGTAGCATTCGGAGCATCTCCCTTGTCAGAATCTTCTTCGTCCAGAGTGTCCGATCTGCGGACCTCGGCAGAGGAGCTGGAAGCATGTTTCATTCTCTAGAGTCCGACCTTGAGCTCAGTCGGCGACCACAGCAATTCGGCAATTTTCAGAATGCCAAGTTTGAAGGATAGCGCAACCCCCTTGATGACAGGAACGCGGGCCTTAGTGCCAATCAGATACTCATGCCGAGTCCAGACATCGTCATCGAGTTGGCAAGTCCCTCCGGCCGCGACGGTCTCCTCTCGGGATTTGGCCACCGCTGCATAAGCAGCTGCTTCAGATTCAGGCCAGGCCTCCGCACCACGAAGAGAAGTATGAGTAATGACACAGAAATAGGAAGCAATCAGAAAATGTACTCGGATGCAAGAAGCACGTACCGCTAAGGACGACGTCGATCTCGGTCATTGTGTCACAGAAACCCTTGGCTCGGCGGCGCAGTCGGGTGGTCTCTTCATAATTGTGTTTCTCCAGCTCCTTGTATTTGGCAATATGCTCGTCGCGATCTTTCCGGAGGGAGTCTTGCGTAGCAACGGCTTCATCCCTCTCGGCCTGCAGTGCTTCTCGGGCGGCTACAGCTGCATCTCGCTCAGCGCGGAGCCCATCTCCAGCGGCAGTCACGGCAGCTAAATCATTCAAATGTTTCTTTTCAAGAGCAGCCATCTCGGAGTGGAGGCTCTTGATGGTCTGGGTCAAGTCGGCTTCCACCCCCTTCAGGCGGTTTGTCTCTTGCCTAGCTGCAGCAAGCGCAGGTCCTTGTTGGTTAAGCTCAGTGGTCAGTTCGGCGATTCGGCTCTGAAGGTCATCCGCCAAGGGAACAAAAACTACAGGGAGGCATGCAGATGTTAATACAAGAGAAATTATCAGTCGGAGAGAAGACAGAAATGATGCAGAAGTTACCTCTCAGCCTATTGATCTCGGCCGATTGATTGTTAACTTCGAGCTGGGCCTGGGCGAGAGTTCGTAGGCTGGCGGCATAGGCGTCGAGGAGTTTCTCGAAGATCTCACGTTTCTCTTCCATAACAGCCTGAGAGGAAAAGCAAGATGAACTTTAGAGATACAGCAGCCAAAATAAGATCTGAATCGATTGCAAGCAATCGGCCCGAATCTCGGGGACTACACCTAGTGGGTGCGCTTGCGCGCACCCACCGGAAGAAAAGTCTCCCGATCAGAGGAAGGCAGGAGAAAAAGAAAAGATCATAAAAGATCAGAACCGATTGCTAACAATCGGCCCGAATCTCAGGGACTACACCCAGTGGGTGCGCTGGCGCGCACTCACTGGAAGAAAAGTCTCCCGATTGAAGGAGAACCATAAAGGAAAGTGGAAGAACTTACTGCATGATTGTGGTCGAGCTGTTGGAGGTCCCGAGCAATGGCGGTGGCAAAGTCGTTCACCCGACTGTAGGCTGCCGTCAAAGGATCTTGGGAGCGCGGTGAAGCATCGCGCTCGGTGCCGACATGGCGGGTGCGGGAGTACTCGGCCCGGAATTGGTCCACTGAGCGCATCAAAATTTCCGACGCAGAAGAGGTCGGCTGTCGTGATGAAGTTTGAGTTGTAGATGCAGAGGTAACGATGGTAGAATTCGGTGGCGCTGATGTCGCCAAAAGGCTGGAGGCGTTCGGTTGTGGCTGCGGCGCAATCGGACGAGCCGAGGCCGATGTGGTCATCACAATTGGCGGTGTGGTCGTCATAATCGGCGGCGCTGACACCACAATTGGCGGGGTGGTTGTCATAAGTGGTGGCGCGGACACCACAATCGGCGAAGCAGTCGTCATGGGGGCGGAGACCAGGTCGGAGCGGCGTGGTGGAGATGGGGCAATCGGATCGACCGGTTGCGCTCCTTCGCCACCAGTAACTCCCTGGTCGGCCGTGCTTGGGAGATCTTGGAGGCAATGGAAGAAGTGGCAGTCTTTTTGGCAATCTCGAGGCGAGCTTTCTTGGCGGCGCGCTCGGCATCCTTGGAGGTGCGAGGTGGAGCAGGTGGCCGTTTGCGGATGGCAGCAGCAGACGCAGCAGGTGATATGACCACGTTGGCACGGGAAGGAATGTCGCTGTCAATGTCGTCGAGACCAATCGGCTCCCTGAAAGGAGAAAGAAGAGGTCAGTCAGTACAAGAGAAGACAGTGAGGTTCAAAGCATGAAGATGAGGGAATTCCTGATTGTTCTCGGCGCGCCCGTGGGCATACGACACCTCAACAGGGCGATGTTCAGAGGCGCTTGAGTAGACGGCACCCGAGTGGCTGTCGCTCGAGGCTGTTTACCCTTGGGTGCAGTCGGCACTGCCTTCGCGGCCTTGCTGGAGGCAGCACCAGAAGAGGAGCTGTTTGTCGAGGCGCGCTTAGTCGGCACCTTCGGCGGCTTGGCATGAGGAGCTGCATCAGGATTATCAACCTTTGAGACACTATCGTCATCACTCCATTCGGCCAGAAATTTCTCAAGGGAGGGGTCAGGCGTACCCCCTTGAGCCGTAGTTCGGGTGTCGGTGTTCTTGGGGACGGCAGCCACGACGTCGGCGTCAGCAGCAGGATCCTCGGATTCGTAGGACTCCCCAGAGGACTCACCATCGTCAGCATCGTCATCTTCGGACTCGGAGGAAGGAGCTTCACCATTGTACTCGAAGTCCGTGGGGTCATCTTCCTCGCGGTCGGGGGCATACGTGTCGGGACCCGGGGTTAGCGTATGTAATTCCAGTCACGATGCAATCACATGGAGAGCCGAGAACCGTACCCATTTTTCTAAGCAGACAAGGCCAAGCACAGAACGTTCTCGGTAAGCATCGAACGTGAGGGGCATCCCATTCAGGCCGGATGATCAACTGAGATGGGTCCTCATCGTCCGCTCACAAGTCTAAATGCTTATGGGTGGTAAATCCCATACCCATAGACAAGTCGCCTCAACCATGTTATCGATTGAATCCTAACTCATACATATACTTACTCCATCCCGATCACTTAGTCGGGGTCTAGGGCGGGCTCGATCATACGACAAAGTGTGCACGTGACAGAGTCACGAACAATCGCATCGCGATGCCCCAAGCTGCACACATCTAAGGGCCACTTGGTGTATAAAAGACCGCCAGCCAGATCACAACTAAGGTCTCGAAAACCCATACTAAGACATGCATGTTATAAACATACACGCAGCACACATGCCTAGTATGAACAGCAGGTATCATCACATAACTCTACAAAGTACTCTTTATAGATATACATATAGAGCATACAAAGATCACATGTCTGTGATCAACATTACATCATACAACGGAAGCAATTTAGGTCTGAGTACAGACAAGTTTAACAAATGGCTTAGAGAAGCCTTGTAAACAAACATGCCCTTCCACGAGGGACCAGACTGCTGTCTGGGATTATACTACCAAGGTCAACGTCAAGCTTCACGAAGGTGACTCCATCGGGGTCCGGTTTCTTATCTAAAACATAGAATAAGCAAACGTGAGTACAAAGTCGTACTCAGCAAGACTTACATCAGAGCTATACTACTCATGCTCAAGTATCAAGGTAAAGGAGGTGGGGCTTCACATGCAGAAGTGCCAGCTTTGACTTGGCTAATCCTGTACTACGAGTACCAGACTTGAGGTAAGAAGCGTACACGAGTCCACTACATGTCTCCAAACAATACACCACTATGGTTACTTCCTCGACTTCCCCACGAAGAAGCACACCATAGCACTCACGCTTATCTTGCGGATTTTATAAGTATCCATTCAAGTTGTCTATGATCAAGTAGAGGTTTCCAAGTAGTCCATAACCGCGGACACGGCTATTCGAATAGTTCATTTACCCTGCAGGGGTGTACATCTTCACACGCGTGTCATCACTTATCGCCTCGTTCTTGGCATCCTTCAAGCGGATGTCGGACGTGGATGAAACCAAGGCACTAACCTCACATCACCTTCTCTAATCCAGGAGTCGACTACCTGAGTTTGGCACCGCTCGAGAGTCCGGCCGGTTCCACGAAACGGACTCAGATAATGTAAGGGACCGAGAGTCGGACGCCACCTCTGCCAGATGGTTTTACTGCCTCACAAGTCCACCACATATCTAGGATGATGCAACCTTTTCTTCATTTTTTTTCTATGCATATGTCAAATGGAAAACCCGAATCTATTGTGACTCCTAGACCGGATCGGTATGTAAAGAGGCCAAACGGGGCTCCCATAAAACCCTGCATGTGGTCATACTCTTTGTCTTGGATCACAAAACAGGAACTCGGGGCCTAGGGTAGTGTTCAACGAGACAACCCACTGTGTACTCCTACACAGCCTCTCATCGTTCACCTTTGTTTAGGGTGGATTCACCAACGCGTTTCACTTTCATCAACACCACTGTGTTCATTCCATCCCGACTCACAATCAAAACGTCCTCATTGTATCACTAAGCAGCAAAAGCAGTAACAGTTGCAGGGGGCACATGCTCATCATTCAACTCCTATATCTGCTAGGATTGTGGTTTGCTTAATACGGTGACAGAATGATAGGTCATGCATCGGAATGGGTTCAACTATGCGAAAGAACGTGTCTCGGTGATCTCCTAAACATGCATAAGCGAGACTAAGAGGGAAAATAGGATTTTATAGACATGATCAATGGGGTTTTCTTGCCTTGCTGTCGAGGTTCGATAACGGTGTCTTCAACGAAGGGGGTGGCCTCCGATTCCAGTTGCACGTCTATCGAGCAAACAATCAAACAAGGTATAAATTTATTTGCAATGCATCAAACACATGATCAATATTGAAATGGTGATGTTCTTGGTCACAATGTGTTTACAATTCCATTTAAAAGAAGTCAAATGCAAAGTCATTTGCAAATGTGCTTCAAATTTGAATTTGAATTAAAGCCATATGGATGTTTTGCACTGTTCACCCAATTTTAATTGGTCAAACATGAAAACAGAGTCCATATTCATAATCCTTGGATTTTTCTGATATTTTTAGACATATTATTTGTTATATTTGGAGTTCATATGAATTAGTTATGAATTTCCCAAGTTTAACTCATTTTCTGGATTTTTCTCTGTTTTAAATAATTCTTTTAAAAACTGGAAATTTGATTTAATGCGTCATGCTGACCTCAGCATGACGTGTGGGGGCTCCTGACCTGTGGGTCCCTTCTGTCAGCCTCAGGGGTTAAACTCCCGGTTTGAATTAGCTTAACAGAGGGGTTTAGGGGGGGCGGCTGGCCTACATGTCATGGACTCAGGGGGGGTTAAGCTGTGGATTAGGTTAGGTTAATCCCAACTCGCCGGCGGCTCAACGCCGGCGACGTCGAGCACGGCGGCGTGGTACTGGGTGGCGAAAATGGCCACCAAATCGGGCGCCGCTTGCACGAGAAGAAGCTCCGGGCTCGTCCGCATCAAGCCGTGCCACCAGGGGGTCTCCGGGAGGGCTAAAACGACGCCGACGACGTCGAGGGGCGGCGGCCGGCCACTGGTGAGGTGGAGGAGGGGCTACGGTGCACGGGAGAGAGCGTGGAATGGGGGAAAATGGCGAGGAGCTCACCCTGAAGCTCACGGAGGCAACGGCGAAGGCTGGGGCGCGCGGAGACGACGCAATTAGACGGCGGTCTTCTCCGGCTCCGGCGGGGTCTCGAAGAAGCTGGCGTGGGCTCCGGGCGTCCTCGGGCTCGATTAGCTGGGGGGTCCGGTGGAGACGTCAGCGCTGGTTCGTCTGGACAAATCAGCTTGCCGGGAGGAGGTCGATGGCCACGAGTACGTGGCGGCGGTGCTCCGGCGCGGCTTCGGTCGTCGCGAGAACGGCGAGGAGGAGACGGGGAGGAGGTCCAGAGAGAGGGGGAATGGACGTGGTGGCCTTCTGGGCGTCTCCAGGCGCCACGGGGAGGGAGGGGGAAGCAGGCAGCTGCCTGGCACGCCCACGGCGGTCGCCGGCGTGCTGCCTGCCTGCCTGTCCTGGGGAGGAAGACGCATGTGCCCTCCCCAGGTGGGTTGGGCTGGAAGGCTAGGGGGGAAGAAAGAGTTGGGCTGAATGGCCAGGGTGTTCCCCTTTTTATTTCTTCTCTGTTTTTTCCTTTTCTGTTTATTTGTTTTGCCCCAAATAAAAATAGCAGAGCAATTTTGTAAAATGCCCAAACATTTTTATAATTCCTAGGTGACCAGTAGCAAGTCACTTGTAGAGTTTGAGCATTTTTGAAATTCAATATAATTTGAATTTCAATTCAAATAGGGTTATTTTAATTTCCAAAGCCACTGTTTGAATATTAGAAAAATCCATGTGCATGGGATTGATCCCAAATCATTTTTAAATGATCAGCATCATTTATAGGAATTTTCCAAGCATTCAAAAGATTTTTGGAAAAAGATTTTTATCTGGCCATTTCAATTAAATTCTCAGGGCTTTCTGCTTCCCCATTTTTGAATTTCCTTTTTGAATTTTTCATGATGCAAAAAGGGTCAAGCAAACCCTAGCACTTACCCTAGTTGGGGTTCTGACAATACGTGTCGGCCACTTGGCCGTCTTCCATCAGGTTGGATTGAATGAAGTGCTGAGCAAGAAGAAGAAAGTTGTCAGAGAAATTGAGTATGAGGCAAAAGCAATCGGAGAAAGGGACCAGTCGTTACGTACCACGGGTGGTGTCTGTCGGCGGTGTAGGTACTCAAGGCCGAAGCGGAAAGGATCGGGCAAGGCGTTGGAGGTAATAGCCTTTATCCTGACGCAAAGGTCTTCGAGCTTCACTCGCCACGTACAGAGCCGAGTGGGATCTCGGGGGCCCGACATGTCACACATGCGGTGCACTCGGCGCTGCATAGGAAGCACTCAGGCTTGAAGCCAGGCGGCAACAAGATCAGTCGGCAGGATCCCCTCTTGCTCCAGCTGAGCAACCCGGGCGACTTGAGCATCCACGTCAAGATCTCTGACACCATACTTCAACGACCACTAATGTTTCTCAGTCGGCCGGGCGAGGGAGAACTCGGGCAGATTCAGGAGGTCGGGGCCTTGATCGGGCGACTTGACGTAGAAGGAGGTCTGCCAGTTCTTGCATGACTGGACGATCTCGGGACTCTTGTACCTAGGTTTTCCGGCTGCGACAAGGCAACTGCCGCAGTCGGTCATGTTAGTCGGATACGTGGGCTCACCACCTTCTGTGGCAGACGGCACTACTGCTCCCGTCCAAGCATTGTGAGCTCGGAGGTTGAAGAACCGCTTCCAAAGAGCAACGCTCGGGCGGCAGCCGAGATATCCCTCACACAACGTGACGAAGCCAGAGAGGATTATGATGAAGTTCGCCGCGAGGTGATGTGGTTGCAGGCGATGGAAGTCGAGGAAGTTTCGGAAGAAGGTGTTGGCGGGGAGTCCGAATCCACGCTCGAAGTGAGCGAGGAAGACGACCCGCTCGCCAGCACGCGCGGCGGGCACGATCTCGGCACCGGGAACACGCCACTGGACCTCAGCCGGCATCTTGCGGGCGCGAACCAGAGCTTGGATGGCGTCGGCGGTGACCGTGGCGCCCCTCCAGCACCCGCGGCTGGCCTGAGAGGTGTCTCGTCGGGGCGCCATGGAGCTTGCAAGCGGAAGAAAAAGGAGGACGAGGAGCGTGAGGTGAAAGACTACCGCGGTGGCGGAGAAGCACGCGAGGGCGCGGCCGGATTGGATCCCGTGCGCAGAGGCGAAGCTACGAGCGCAAGGGAGAGCTTCGAGTGGAGCAGCAGTGGCGCGCGAGAGCGAGAGGCAGAGGAGGAAGACGACGTATGAGAGAAGGAAGAGGCACAGGCCCTCCCCTGTGGCTTATAAGGGCGGTGGGGGAGGGGAGTGGGATCCGGTTGCGGCCGTGTGGCCTGGTGTGGCCTAGCCCACAGGAAGACCAACCGGCAAACCGGCGCAGGAAATCCCAGCGTGGGAGTCGAGGCATGCGACGTGGGGGTCGATGCCTGCGGTTATGTCAAATCGGACTTGGGTCATGGGCCCCGGTCCATTGACTGCACCCCGGAGAAATCGGAGGTAACCGTTGGAAGGTAATCGGCGAGGGATGCTATTCTCAAAAAGTGAAGGCAGAAATCGGAGATGATTCAAAACAGATCGGATGAAATCTTGGCCAGCCGAGTGTGAGCTCCGAGTCGATCGACGAACTCGGAATGACGCACTTGATTAGGCCATAGCATTCGGAAGATGTTGGAGAAAGATTGAAAACTGCAAAGGCCCCGCAGTCAAATGACTGTGGGACCTTTACAGCTTTAGGGGCTACTGTCGGGGGATCGGTACCCGGGTAGGCTCACCCAAGCGAAAGCAACCTTTCAAGACACAAGGATGGACCGATTGGGCTGCAGCTGGGCCGAGCTGGGTAGGCGTACGGGCGATTGCTCCGAGGAAATCAGCCATACCGAATGCCAGCAGTCGGCCCAGGCGCAACCGGTCCACCCTTTTCATCATCAAGACAATTATCTGATTGGCCCGCATCTGGGCCGAGGTGGGTATCAGCACAACCGATTGCCCAGAGCAATCGACCTTGCCTGGAACCACCAGTCGGCCCAGGCGCAATCGGTACGACCTACTACCCCTGGGGAAGTTGACCCCGAGATCGGTCGCGGGTACAAGTACGAGATCATAAATGCGCAATCCCGAGAGATCGGGTTGGCAGAGAAGCCAAGTCACATCGAAGATCTGGCAGAGATGCGGTGTCGGCCTCTCCGCCGATTCCGCGGACAGGACGACAAGACCACACCTCCTAGCTCCACTGTTCACCATCATGCCCTACGAGTCTACAGCATGGGCCGCCGCTCGTCGGGTCCGGATCACCCGAAGAAGAGCAGTCGGTGGGCCCCAGCCGATTAGAGGATGACAACTGGGCCCAATCGGCAGTGAAGTTACCGATTTACCCCCGGCTCATGCTATAAGAGCCCGGGGTACCCCTCCTGCATGGGGGACGATCCGCTCATTCGCCCCATTACTCACAAGTCACTCAGTTCATTCACTACTTGTAGTTACTCCTTAGGGAAGCAGGAGAGAGCCTTGCCCACGGCGGCGCTCACCTTCCCCTGAGAAGATAGAGAAGCAGTTATTGTAGCTCGGATCCATTGATATATAAGAGAGAAGCAGGAGTAGGGGTGTTATCTCTCCGGAGAGCCCTGAACCTGGGTACATCGTGGTGTCCGTCACCGTGTTTGTGCCCAACCCGATTCCGGCACCATCGAAATCTTTTTCCTCGCGTCTTCCCCTCACTTTAGCCATCCCCATGGCATCTGCCGTCACATATCGACGACAGCGCCCCCTTGGTCCTGAACGAACCAGGCTAGGCAGGGCCTCGCCCCGCACCGGCCCGACCTCCAAGGATCACCGGCGAGGGACCCGCAGCCCCGTGGCCGCCACTGACCAAATCTGGCCGTGCCAGATCCGCCCGTCGCCACCACCACGGGGGAAGCTCCACGCAGCCCTCCACGAAGGTCCAGGCGGCCACGGATCCGCCGCCAGCCACCTTCCGCCCGCCGGCGCCCCCCACGCACGAGCATCGCCGCCGCCTGGAGAAGAGGCCCGCGCCTAACCACCTCCAAAGCGGGGGGAGAGAGTCCCCGCCGCCGCCGACGCCGACCGGGCTTTGCCCGGCGCCGTGCACCAGCGACGGCGAGGGGGAGGGGGGGAGAGGGAAGCTGGCCGTAGAAGAGGGGCTAGCCGCCGCCGCCGCCCGCGGGGGCAGCAAGGGCGACTCCTCTTAATTCTGAAATAAAGTCGAAAGGGGCTACAGTACCGAATACAGAAACAATTGAACAACCTAACCTTGGAGCAACGAAGGTAGGTGGTCCTATTCCATTCCAGAACAATTGAGAGGAAGCATGTCGTTGTGGTCGCTTCCTTTGTCATAAAGATGTTTTGTGAAATGTTGGATTTACTTTTTCCGTTAAAATAGCTTTCTTGCTTTGAATTATTGGTCCATTATGGAATCCAGACCTTGCAGTAACATATGGAACACAATGTACATTCATATACATCACAACAGCACATCTACAGATTGATTATATTATATCTCACTTTACCAGGGCAGGTTGTCGATCTTGTTGAGGACGAGGCAGGGCGGAGCCGCTCCGCGAAGGCCTTGCACAGAACGTCGTGCGTCTAGACACTAAGGCCATCGACGAGCTTGAGCACCGAGTTGGTCGGGTGCTGTCGCGGTGGCGACGCAGGATGGAAGCAGACTTCATCATGATGGCCCGCTCCTGCTTCTCCTACAGGTGGTCTATGAAGCGGGCCTTGAGTCCTTGACAGCCATACTCAGGTTAATGAGTCCGCCGCCGTCGTACGCCATCAGGTGGTTGTCCAGGCTGCAAAACTCAATTCATCATTGTCCCACACTCCCACGTGAGCCATGATCCAGGTGTTGCGTACGAACAGGTGATCACGACGGTCGTGCCCTGGTTGCCTCCATGGTCCAGGATACGAACGCGAAGAGAGGTGCCCAATCCAAATTGGCCTATCTTGGGACTCAAAGAACCATATCGTGTGGCACAAGGAGAAGCCCCTCCGTCATCCACCGCCGCTTGTCTGCCTGGCGCCGATCGGAGGTGCATGTGATGGGGGTGACCCGTCGCGAGGAGTGGAGTGGGGGAGGAGAGGGCGTGGGGGGATTGGAAGTGGTGCGTCTCCTTCCTGTCTGTGAACAACCGCCGTAGTAGCCTCTCGGGGGCTGATTACACCGAGGGGGAAGGCGAGCGAGAGCGTGGTTACCGACGACGGGCGGGGATGGAAGAGGAGGTGCGGAGCGATGCGATGGTCGTAGGGCGGGGGGCGGCGGCGGGTCGAGGCCTCGAGGGAGACATGCAGCCGGTAGGGACCGCGGGGAAGATGCCGAGGATGGTCTTCTGGTTTTTTCTAGACGGTTTTCTGCAGGATAGAAAAAATCGATGGAAGGAAAGATTGGATGATGGGAACAGGAAAAATCGGTGAGGTGAGGTATCGATCGAGGAGGAGTTCGTGTCCACGAGAGGACGTACGAACTCCCCCTTTAGGAGTAGATATTTCCTTAGTAGTGAGTGAGGCTATCAATTTTGTCTAATTTCTCATCTACATTTTTGTTGAAGGCTTTTTGAAAAGCAAAAAAGTCCTTAAGCATGCTTTCTTATTCAGAAGTGGAGCTTTTGGTACTAGGATAATTGTTGTTGTTCCCATAAGAGTTGTTGGAGGGGAACGGTCTAGGATTGTTGCTACTAAAATTACTCTTGTAAGCATTATTTTTAAAAAAATCCTAGAAATAAAATTAACATATATTTGTTCTATTTCTTGAGCAACCAAAGAATTTAAAGAAACATCATGAGGATCAATAAGAGCTTGCTTAGTAAGTAAAGACATGATCAAGTCAACCTTTTCGTTTAAAGAGGAGATATCCTCAACAGAGTTTACCTTCCTACCTGTTGGAGATCTTTCGGTGTGCCATTGAGAGTAGTTTGTCATCATATCATGTAATAGCTTTGTGGCGATACCAAGTGTGGTTGACATAAAAGTTGCTCCCGCGGCCGAGTCCAACAGATTCTGCGAGGTAAAGTTTAATCCTACATAGAAAGTCTGGATAAGCATCCAAATAGTCAAACCATGTGTAGGGAAATTCATAACAAGAGATTTCATACGTTCCAAAGCTTGGGCAACGTGTTCATTATCCAGTTGCCTAAAATTCATAATGTTACTTCTCAACTGGATAATCTTAGCAGGTGGGTAGTACTTCCCAATTAAAGCATCCTTGCACTTATCCCAATAATCTATGCTATTCCTAGGCAAGGATTGGAGCCACTCCTGAGCTCTTCCTCGCAAACAAAAAGGAAAAAAAAGCTTACGTTTAACGATATCACCATCTACTTCCTTATGCTTTTGCATATCACAAAGATCAACAAAACTATTCAAATGCAAAGCAACATCATCTCCAGCAGCGAAGAATTGTTCTTTCATAACAAGATTCAGTAAAGCAGGTTTAATCTCATAGGAAGTCGCCTCAGTAGCGGGTGCAGCAATAGAAGTGCAAATAAAGTCTATGTTGTTGTGACTAGTGAAGTCACACAACTTGGTGTTTTCAGAGGGACCCATAGTAATAGCAGCAAGCAAGAAAAAAGTAACTATTTTTGTGTGCTTTTGGTATAAGACTCTAAAGCAAAAACTGGAAAGTAAACTAACAAGACTAAAAAGCAAAGATAAAAGATAGTGTGCAACTCCCCTATCTTGTAGACTGGAGTCCCCGGCAACGGCGCCAGAATATCACTTGATGGCACCGGATAGTGCTCCTCGTTGGCTACCCCAATTGGAAGGTTGAGATGTAGACAACAAAAAATTTCTCTCAGTAAAGATACCAAGGTTTGTCTCCAGTAGGTGAAAACGACGCCAGAGATTCACTAGCGCCTAAGTTGACGTGGTCCGACACAAAAACGCAAATAACTTTGATCCCAATGAATCAGAGAGGTTGTCAATCTCTCTGGTCATGCTGTTTACAAAGGATCAAAACACAAGGGTGGAAATATTAGTGGTGATTGCAATGGAATGGAAATAAAAGTAGTAAAGGTGAACGGTGTGAACTATGATGGAAATATGGACGGGGGTCCCATGATTTTCAATAGTGATGTCTTCTCCCAAAAGACGATAACAACTATGCTGGGTGAAAAATTTACAGCTGGGCAATTGACAGAATTATAAATGCACTGCAATGCTAATTATTCTATAGGAAAGCTAGAGGCTCAATTGTAACAGCCCAGTTTTCACAAAAATTAAAAAAAAATGTTTTCGGTGTGAATTGTTTGGTTGTCCGTGTTGTTTGCAGTGTTTGCTTCGCCGAAATAATAATCGGTGAATATTTCTCCCCCCTATTCCCGTATCGGATGCGTGACCGACCCCTTTCCACCAAGGCACACGACTTTGCGACACCGGGATTTCACCCGAGCACCGTTGCAACCGGCACAAGTCCAGCCATCGCCACCGGAACGAAAACCCCGTTTATTTAATAAACGGAATATTTAATGGGGCGCCGAAAAATGTTGTCGGAATGTCACTGCAGTTAGGTACGATTGACGGGCTCGACGCGCTGAGCGCGTAGGTCAAAGTTTCGTCTGAATCGGAGTCCATATGCACCTCCGGCGGTCACGACCACGATCGCCGGACACGCGAGAGAGAAAGCCGGTGGTCATCGGGGGTATTTTCGTCATCCGCTAGACCAGCTAGCCTATATAATGACCCCTCACCTTCCCCCATCTAATTAGGGTTCCCCCTTGCACAAATTGCAGCCACTCCCTGAGGAATCAAAGATCTGCCTCCTAAATCCCCCTCTCCCTGAAACCCTAGCTCCCCAGCCAGATCTAACCGTTAGATCTGCGAATCGACGCCTCTCGTGCTCCCACGTCACACCCGGAGCATCTCCTCCCACCTCCAGCCGATTCGGGCTCCGCCGGGCCCTCCCAACGCGCAGCCGCGCCGCCCCAGGCCTGATCTGGGCTGAGAGGCCGGCACCGCCGCCCGTGCTCCCGTGTGCCGCCGGCCTCCGACGAGGCACCGCCGGCGAGCCGCCGCACCTCTCCTCCTCTGTCGTCGCCCCTCACCTCTCCCTCTCCTCCTCTAACTTCACCCATCACCACCGCCTCGCAAGTCGCCGGCCCGTCACCGCACCAGCCGCCGCCGGCCATGGCTTCGGCCGACCGAAGACGAGCTTCCGCACCGCCAAGGAACTCGCCGGCCTCGAACCCCCCCCCCCCCCGCACACCGCGGCCAGCCGCCCCCACCGTCGGTGCCCCTCCTCTGGCCCCAGCGCCGCCGGGCCTCCTCGCCGGAGGGCGCAGCCGCCACCGCTAGCCGTCGACCCGGTCCCGATCTGGATCGGGCGACCGGTCAACCGCCGCCACCACCAGTGGGCCGGCATGTGTCCGCTCGGCCCAAGGCACTCCGACCCAGCCGGCGTCCTCCCCGCCAGGCTTATCCAGCAGCCTCTTGGGCCGAGGCCCATGGGTGAGCAGCCCCTGCCTTTTTCTAATATAAGTGCCTGTGCAAATTGCGAAGTCCTGTGCTATTTTGCTGTTGATTGCTGTTTTGCGACATTAATAACGCTAGAACCCTAGCTCGGATGAGGTCGACCCCAAAATGAAAGTTGCTCAGTTTTGCGTGCTCTAGCATTCGTATGTAGAAAGTTTTTCCGTTTGAGGTCGTCTAGATAGTTTAATTATGCGTTGAAGTGGGCATCAGGCTGCTAAACTGCTACTATTTCCTGTTAAGTGATGCTATTATAATTTTGTTGCAACTTTGCATGATGATTGTGACTCATCCATGAGGCCTATTGCATTGATTCTTTTTCCTATGTGTTAAGCATCATGTGTACTTCATTTCCATGCTTTAACTTGTCATGTTTGGGTGCTTTAGCTATATTAAATCTTGCTCCAAAGTGGTGATCCTGATGTTAATGTGCTGTTGTGCTGAAAACTGTTATTTTGTTGCAACTTCGGATGACGGTTGCGTCGCAACCGTTTATCGGAATTGAGTGATTCCAATTGCATATTGTTAAGCATCATGTCTACTTTCATTACATGTATTGCATCTTCATGTTAGCATTACTGGTCATATAGATGTTTAGCTTCAAAGTTGGTATGCTGCTGTTTTTGACAGCCACCTCTGTTTTTCTCTAAGTCTGTTACTTTGCGATGCCATGTTGTTTGCTTAATATCTTTTGATCTGTCATGCGTTTTTGCATGATTATTTTTGCCATGCCTTATTTGTCATGTCTACTTTAGTTCAATATCATTTGTGAGCATGTTTGCATTGATTATCCTGTTTATGCAATGCTCTAAAGTGTGCTTCCTGATGTTGGCAGATTGTGCCCGTAACTTGCTTTGCTTGTATCTTTTTAACCGTAACTCCGTTTGGGGTGTTATTTATATGTAACTTGATCAGTTTTTCGTGTAATTTGTGTTTATGCTATTGTTTGCTGTTGTTAACCAACCTAAAATATGGTTTAGGACAGGACTGTACCAAATGTTTTAATCATCGTGCGGCACTTAGTGTTATGTCATGTTTAGGTTGTGCCTCACTTAAATTGACTAGCATAGATAGTTTACTTTGTGCTTCACCTCTTGACATGCTTCTATGCTTTACCATGTTAACAACTTTGTTGATCACCTGTAGCTAAACAACTTGAACCGCCGTAAACGTGCGGTATTCGTTTTGTGTGACCGGTACCCCACTTAAACTGTTAGTAATCGTTCTCGACGATATATCCGTATCGCGTTGCCGTGTCGTGTGCTTTCTTCTTGATCTTGTGTTGCCCCGTAGTAATAGAGTGCTTGCTCGTTGATTTCTTTCCAGTGTTTATCGTCTTGTGTGCTTCCGTGGGTACCTTCGGAGACGATGCGAGCTTGCGATCAACTACACCTTCGGAACCCGACTTATCAACAGGCAAGGACTATACATTACTTGTGATCCATTCTATTTCAACCAGCGGTTTGCATGCTAGTATAGTTTAGGTTCGATGTTTGATCCTACCACATGTTTACAGCCTCTTTCAAACCGATACAGCCATGTCCCCTCCCAGGAAACCTTGTACTGCTATGTTACTCGTTGCTCAGCCCCTGCTTAGTATGCATGCTTAGGATGCTACGATGTTACCCTGTTACTCCTGGGTTTGGGATATCACATTATTATATTGTTGTTGATGATATGACTATTATAAATGTTGACTATATTCGACGAAGGATGGAAAGTCTAGGCTATCCCGCCCCGACGCTTTGTTCCATTCGAGTCACCTAGGATTCGAGTTTCGGGTATTGGTTTTAAGACTGAGCATGCCTAACCGCGTGTGGGATTTTATGGGGTCCCCTCTTCTTACCTACCTAGCTTCAAACATTTCTAGTGGTGTCCCAAGCTGATTTACCATTTGAAACGTGTGTCTGACTGGTCCGCGGCCGGCAGATTTCAAACAACTTGGGCCAGCGGAGACATTGTTTCTCTTGTTGGTCCACCCCAGGGAGCTAGGGGATTGTCCACATCTGTTTGGGAAACCTATCCGACCTCGTCCAGACGGTAGAGGACGATTCGAGAGCGGGGCCGGCTTTTGAGTTGGATGTCGACTCACCGGGGGCCACCCGGATTTGTGCGTTGTTAGTTAGAGGGACCTGTCGTTCCGGATCTCTTGGAACTAAATCATAAAATGGTTGCCTATCATGGGTAGCAACTGAGAGATATGGGCGTGGGTGCGGAGCCTTGTAATGGGTAGTTGGTACACCCCTGCAGGGTTAAATCTTTTCAAAAAGCCGTGTCCACGGTTATGGACGACTTGAGACCTACTCCTTGTTCATAGACAACAACAACTGAGATAATCTTAACAACTTGATCAACGTGTGTCTGTGCCTTGAATTCTTCTTCTTCGTTGGGATGCGAAGAGGTGGACAAGGATAGGATAGGTGTTATGTTTGCGTAAGTAGCTGATAGCAAGGCTTGTTGGAGGCGATTCCTCATCGAATGCTTGGCTTCTTATCTTACTCTCTAGATCATTAGCCACTTCATAAATGCTAGTGCGGAAGCAACCTCACCACTTACCCAATCCTTACCGTAAACTACTAGTTGTCCTAGAATGACGAGTGATGAAGTCCTTGCTGGGTCAGATGACCACTACAGTTGGATGCTGAGTACCTCTGTACTCATGATACTACCCCCAAACTCTTTTCAGGGTCCTTGATCGATAACAGGTATGGTGATCGACGTTTCACGTGGAGACTCGACGACGACTAGTTAGGCGGATCCCGGCGGAGGGCCTGGAACCGTGTGGTTATGGGATCGATGTTTTTCTCTTTGCCACTAGGAATTTGATTGTAGTTTGTACTCAGACATGTACCTTCCGCTGATGTATTGTATTTCAGGCAGTTGTATTCCGCTTGTATGAGATGTTGTATCCTTGTATCTGTAATGTTGTGATATCATGTTGGAAATTCAGGGCATATGGCTATGTCATATGTCGCGGTGGGACCGATATGTGCTTCGTGCCCGGATCTGGATGGAAACATCTAGATCTGGAACAGTACCGCATATCGGGCCTTACAACTTGGTATCAGAGCCTTACCGACCATAGGATCCCTTTTTGGCCGAAGCCGAGTCTAGACAAAAACTATTTTGTAGTTACTAAGTTAGTTATCGGAGAGTAGGATTATTTTTACTCCTTACCATTGCTCTGGTCAGGACAAGCGTCGTAAGCGTTTTAATTCTCGACTTATCCCCTTTCAAATTCTAGGATCTCGAGTGTGTGGAGTTTCGGAACCATTACAATGCCTTGATTGCAGCGTATTGTCTCGATTCCGAGCTCAGGTGGGAATTCATGTAGTACCTTCAGCTTTTCTGAATTCCGGTAAACATCTTGGTCATCCGTTGCCTCCGCTCCTCTTGCTTAGTGTCCTCACTATTTGGGTGAGAATGCTTCTGTTGACCGCCGCTTGAATTGTTGTTCCTTCCTCTTGACACTAACGGGTTTTTTTTCCGACGACGTCGTCTCTCTGCGGAAGTATCTCGATGAAGCTTCGACGTTCGACATGGAGCAGAGTCCCTTGTTGGTGGTGTTGAAGATTTTCGAATCTCTTCTTTCCCCCCTTCCCCTCTCCCCCGGATCGTCCAGGATCTCGGGACGAGATACCTTGTTGGTGGTGTTGTATTGTAACAGCCCAGTTTTCACAAAAATTAAAAAAAATTGTTTTCGGTGTGAATTGTTTGGTTGTCCGTGTTGTTTGCAGTGTTTGCTTTGCCAAAATAATAATCGGTGAATATTTCTCCCCCCTATTCTCGTTTCGGATGCGTGACCGACCCCTTTCCACCACGGCACAAGACTTTGCGACACCGGGATTTCACCTGAGCACCGTCGCAACCGGCACAAGTCCAGCCATCGCCACCGGAACGAAAACCCCATTTATTTAATAAACGAATTATTTAATGGGGCGCCGAAAAATGTTGTCGAAATGTCACCGCAGTGAGGTACGATCGACGGTCTCGACGCGCTGAGCGCGTAGGTCGAAGTTTCGTCTGAATCGGAGTCCGTATGCACCTCCGGCAGTCACGACCGCGATCGCCGGACACGCGAGAGAGAAAACCGGTGGTCATCGGGGGTATTTTCATCATCCGCCAGACCAGCTAGCCTATATAATGACCCCTCACCTTCCCCCATATAATTAGGGTTCCCCCTTGCACAAATTGCAGCCACCCCCTGAGGAATCAAAGATCTGCCTCCTAAATCCCCCTCTCCCTGAAACAATAGCTCCCCAGCCAGATCTAACCATTAGATCTGTGAATCGACGCCTCTCGTGCTGCCACGTCACCCCCGGAGCAGCTCCTCGCACCTCCAGCCGATTCGGGCCCCGCCGGGCCCTCCCAGCCCGCAGTCGCGCCGCCTCGGGCCCGATCTGGGCTGAGAGGCCAGCGTCGCCGCCCATGCTCCCGTGTGCCGCCGGCGAGCCGCCGCACCTCTCCTCCTCTGCCTTCCCCCCTCACCACCGCCTCGCAGGTCGTCGGCCCGACACCGCACCAGCCGCCGCCGGCCATGGCTTCGGCCGCCCGAAGACGAGCTTCCGCGCCGCCAAGGAACTCGCCAGCCTCGAACCCCCCGCCCCCCCCCCCCCCGCCGCCGCCCGAAGACGAGCTTCCGCGCCGTGGCCAGCCGCGCCGGATCCGGCCGTCCCCACCGTCGGCACCCCTGCTCTGTCCCCAGCGCCACCGGGCCTCCTCGCCGGAGGGCGCAACCGTCGACCCGGTCCCGATCTGGATCGGGCGACCGGTCAACCGCCGCCACCACCAGTGGGTCGGCCTATGTCCGCTCGGCCCAAGGCACTCCGGCCCAGCCGGCGTCCTCCCCGCCAGGCCTCTCCAGCAGCCTCTTGGGCCGAGGCCCATGGGTGAGCAGCCCGTGCCTTTTTTTCTGATATAAGTGCCTGTGAAAATTGCTAAGTCCTGTGTTGTTTTGCCTCACTTAAATTGACTAGCATAGATAGTTTACTTTGTGCTTCACCTCTTGACATGCTTCTGTGCTTTGCCATGTTAACAACTTTGTTGATCACCTGTAGCTAAACAACTTGAACCGCCGTAAACGTGCGGTATTCGTTTTGTGTGACCGGTACCCCACTTAAACTGTTAGTAATCGTTCTCGACGATATATCCGTATCGCGTTGCCGTGTCGTGTGCTTTCTTCTTGATCTTGTGTTGCCCCGTAGTAATAGAGTGCTTGCTCGTTTATTGCTTTCCAGTGTTTATCGTCTTGTGTGCTTCCGCGGGTACCTTCGGAGACGATGCGATCTTGCGATCAACTACACCTTCGGAACCCGACTTATCAATAGGCAAGGACTCTACATTACTTATGATCCATTCTATTTCAACCAGCGGTTTGCATGCTAGTATAGGTTAGGTTCGATGTTTGATCCTACCACATGTTTACAGCCTCTTTCAAACCGATACAGCCATGTCCCCTCCCAGGAAACCTTGTACTGCTATGTTACTCGTTGCTCAGCCCCTGCTTAGTATGCATGCTTAGGATGATACGATGTTACCCTGTTACTCCTGGGTTTGGGATATCACATTATTATATTGTTGTTGATGATATGATTATTATAAATGTTGACTATATTCGACGAAGGATGGAAGGTCTAGGCTATCCCGCACCGACGCTTTGTTCCATTCGAGTCACCTAGGATCCAAGTTCCGGGTATTGGTTTTAAGACTGAGCATGCCTAACCGCGTGTGGGATTTTATGGGGTCCCCTCTTCTTACCTACCTAGCTTCAAAAATTTCTAGTGGTGGCCCAAGCTGATTTACCATTTGAAACTTGTGTGTGACTGGTCCGCGGCCGGCAGATTTCAAACAACTTGGGCAAGCGGAGACATGGTTTCTCTTGTTGGTCCACCCCAGGGAGCTAGGGTGTTGTCCACATCTGTTTGGGCAACCTATCCGACCTCGTCCAGACGGTAGAGGCCGATTCGAGAGCGCGGCCGGCTTTTGAGTTGGATGTCGACTCACCGGGGGCCACCCGGATTTGTGCGTTGTTAGTTAGAGGGACCTGTCGTGCTGGATCTCTTGGGACTAAATCATAAAATGGTTGCCTATCATGGGTAGCAACTGAGAGAGATGGGCGTGCGTGCGGAGCCTTGTAATGGGCATTTGGTACACCCCTGCAGGGTTAAATCTTTTCAAAAATCCGTGTCCACGGTTATGGACGACTTGAGACCTACTCCTTGTTTATAGACAACAACAACTGAGATAATCTTAACAACTTGATCAACGTGTGTGTGTGCCTTGACTGCTTCTTCTTCGTTGGGATGTGAAGAGGAGGACAAGGATAGGATAGGTGTTATGTTTGCGTAAGTAGCTGATAGAAAGACTTATTGGAGGCGATTCCTCATCGAATGCTTGGCTTCTTATCTTACTCTCTAGATCGTTAGCCACTTCATAAATGCTAGTGCGGCAGCAACCTCACCACTTACCCCATCCTTACCGTAAACTACTAGTTGTTCTAGAATGACGAGTGATGAAGTCCTTGCTGGGTCAGATAACCACTACAGTTGGATGCTGAGTACCTTTGTACTCATGATACTACCCCCAAATTCTTTTCAGGGTCCTTGATCGATAACAGGTATGGTGATCGACGTTTCACGTGGAGACTCGACGACGACTAGTTAGGCGGATCCCGGCGGAGGGTCTGGACCCGTGTGGTTATGGGATCGATGTTTTTCTCTTTGCCACTAGGCATTTTATTGTAGTCTGTACTCAGACATGTACCTTCTGCTGATGTATTGTATTTCAGGCAGTTGTATGCCGCTTGTATGAGATGTTGTATCCTTGTATATGTAATGTTGTGATATCATGTTGGAAATCCGGGGCATATGGCTATGTCATATGTCGCGGTGGGACCGATATGTGCTTCGTCCCTGGATCTGGATGGAAACATCTAGATCTGGAATAGTACCGCATATCGGGCCTTACATCAATCATACGGGCATTACACCAAAACAAGTAGACCGTTTATCCGTCAGCATCTACTCACTAATCATCCACCTTGAGATATGTATCCAAAACATCTCGCTGGTATTAAGTTGCGAACCCTAGCCAAACTGTAGGCGCAAAGCAATGGACGACTGCCTTAACACTGTATGTGTAATGTATGAAATCCTTGCAACCGCAGTTACAAGCACCACCGTTTTCTCCCTGGTAGCAACAACATGTCCCCTAGTCTCATGTTTCTGTCACTCAAGACAGACATCGGGGGGGCATGAACCCACAATCAAGCATAATGCTCCCTCTTGGAGTTACAATCTACTACTTGGCCAAAGCAACAAATGTAACGGGGAACACGCAAGAACACTCAAGAACTAAAATATAAAGGTAAGCCAAATATATTAGTCATCACAAACGAAACATAATCTCATAATCCATCGGAGCCCATCAAACACAACATAGAAAAACAGGAACTAATACATAGGTTCCTTGATCATGATAGGCAGCTCACAAGGGCTAAACATTGAAGCACAAGATTGGGGAGAGGACATCACATAGCTACTGGTCATGGACCCATGGTCCAATGGGACTACTCACGTCACATACCGTCAGCGATCATGGTTGTGGAGAGGCCTCGGGAGGTCAATCCTCCCTCCGGCAGGGTGCCAGGACAGCTTCTCCTGGCGATCCAAGATCGGAATCGCGGCGGCGAAGGAATATTGTACGAAATCGCATAACGGGGCTCTTCTCGAGGGTTTCTGTATCGAGAGAAATAAATAGGTGAAAGTGGGACTCGACGGGAGGCCCCACCTCACCAGGCGGCAAGGTGGCGCGACCTCCCCCCTGGACGCGCCAGGTGGCCACCTGGCCAGGGGGTGGCCCCCCTCTGGCCCTCCTTCGGGCTTCCGGATTCTTCTGAACTACTTTTTTTTATCTGATTTTTCTGGAATTTTCCGAGCACTTTTATTTTTGACATTTTGCTGCAATGAACGGACAACAGCAGACAGAAACTGGCACTGGGCACTGAATTAGTAGGTTAGTCCAAATATGTTGCAAATTATATGAAGTGTAGCAAAACATATAGATACGTTTGGGACGTATCAACATTTTATCTCCTTGCAATTATTTTCATCCATGTCGACCACCGCGTATTCCAAAAATCGTTTCATGTTCTTTACATTGATCTTCGTCATTGACTGCACAATACATACAGAAACAAACCGTTTATAATCATGCATGCATCAAACTCATTAAAAAAATTGGCATTACCTTCCCTATAAATAGAACATATCGAGTTTGCCCAAAAATCATTTAAACGGAAATAAATCAACATTTCGGCAAAATATATAGGCAAACTCATTATATCATACAAACAATTCAACAATTCGATTGACACATAACCAACTCATGTCACACACAATTATTCCAACGCATGTCATATACATAAAGTCATCCATGTTCTTACAAAAAAAAGCACAAGTTTTTACTCACCTAAAAAGTCGAGAGAGCACTACACATGTGAAGCTTTTGTTGGGATAGAAGTGGAGTATTTAATGCTACTTCTTCATTAATGATGGAGAGATGGGATAGATAATTTCATTAAATGAGTATAATTACTTGGGAGGAGAGATGATCAAGAGACGAAAGGAGAGTGGAGATCTAGCTAGTGTGATTAATAATGGAGGGCGTCTAGCTATAGCTACATATATGTGGGAGTGAGAAAAAGAAAGAACATGAGAGAGGGATGCGCCATTAATGGAGATGGTAGAGGGAAAAGAAGAGTGAGGAGGAACGGGAGAAACAAGGGGGAGTGGGGTGGGAGAGGGGGAGGAGAAAAAGGTGATAGCTACAACGCATATCACCAGCGCGGGGTATAAAGACGCACTGCTGCTAATTCAAACATCTACAGCGCAAGCCCCCGCCAACGCGCTGCTGCTAAGTGGGATCTTCTCGACCTGTGTTGCTTTCCACATTAGCAACGCGCATCACCCCACCTGTGTTGCTTCTACTTAAATAGTTGCAGCATGGGTTCAAGGCCACATGCTACTACTGTGGATAGCTCTGAGAGCCTCTATGGGGACCACATTTTAGCACCGCGGGCTACCTGTTCCTACGCTGCTACTGACCTACCACCTGCAGTGCATAGTGATACCCCGTGTTGCTACCATATACGAGGAGCATAGGTGTTTTTACCCGTGTTGCTACTGTTCATCTGCATATGGCCCTTTTCCTAGTAGTGACACACGCATGCATCCCCGTCAAGTTGGGCACACACACACACATACACACATGCATGATATACCTAGGCCCCCCGTGTCCCCTCTCAATGCATCGTTCTCTTTCCGACATCTTCTCTCCAGCTAGGTATTCCTAACAAACACCCCATCCCATAAAAAATGACACCCTCCTTTGACTATCTATCACACCTATCACATATGTTGTAGTTGGTTCCCTCTTCCACGCACACAAATGCCCCGATCGATTGCATCTGAGTACAAGATACCATCCTCAATCTGATGGGCAGAATGAAAGGGTCAATTAATGCTTGGAAAACTACTTGAGTTGCATGTTCTTTCAGCAACAAAAAAATCAGCACAGTTGGTTGCCTCTTGCAGAATGGTGGTACAACACCAGTTTCCACACTTCTCTGCAAATGAATCCATTTCAGGATCCTCTCTGCTGGAAAGTATTTGTGCTGATAGTGACCACCTGGTGCGGAACAAAGAACTGGCTATGGAAGTAATTAAAAATAATTTTCTCAAATCATGGGAAAGAATGAAGTATTATGCGGATAAGAGAAAAGAGAGATCCTTTCAAGTACAGTACATGGCATACCTTGAGATGTAACCATGCATGCACACCTCACTCAGTTTACACAAACGTTTGAAGTTACATTCAAAGTTCAATGGACCTTTCTGAGTCCTACAAGTAGTAGGCCTTGTAGCTTATAAATTACTCTTACCAAAAGGATGCGAGCTTCACAATAATTTTCATGTGAGCCGTCTCAATAAGGATGTGGGTTCTCATGCCATTCACATTAAAAATCCGCCATTGGTGGATGCAAATGGATTGATCAAGATGGCTCCTGAACAGGTTCTGGAAAGGAAACAGACTCCTCAGGTGCAAGGCCCAATCAAAATTTATGTGGTCCGCCAGAAGATGCAACTTGGGAGGTTTCGACCTTTATCCATTAAGTTTTTCTAGATCTTCAATCTTGAGGACAAGAACTGTCTTCACGCGGGGGGGGGGGGGGTATTGCCAGGCCGCTAACTGAATCTTCAGACGAAAGTGTCAATTTTCCATGTTCCTATGTGTCAGATCGATAGTCAACCGAATATCTTGCATCCTACAGCTATCAGTGCCCCATAACAGTTCACTACCCGGAATGCTCAGTTTCCTTGATGCTGGATCTAACCACTCCAAGTGAGCTAGGCATCGTTCTTCACCATCTCCTCCTTTTAGCTCGCTTTCTACCTGCTCTCTGCTGTAACGGATATAAAGACAACTCGTGGATGAGATCATCTTATGCTTCAGTTATGGGGTTGTAAACCCTAGCCGCGTGTGGCATGTTGAACCTACTTTCCTCCTTTTGAAGTAATAGAAACTCGATCCAATCGATCTCGTTCTCTGAATTCAGCATTTGTTCTTCTTTAATTCAATTACAATACCAGGAGAAAGGCTAGCAGTAGCGCCCATTTTAGGCTCGTCGGTAGCGCCCTGTGATCCGCTACTGATAGCATGCTACAGCTAACTTGTAGCAGCAGATCGCGTATGCACCCGCTACTACTACACAAGGTTATCAGTAGCGCCCTCGTAGAAGCCGCTACTACTACTAGCGGCAGCTCCCGCTTGTACCAGGCGCTACTGGTATATGTGCGCTACTGCTAGATGTAACAAGCGCTACTGATATTTATTTTTATTTTCTGTTTCTTTTTGCCGGCGTATTTTCGTTGTATGTGTATAGGTATTATACACAGACACACCTCAACATCTCATACACAGACAATAGTCTGAATTAATTATCTCATATATATCATCATGATCATAATATCCAACACAAAGGTCTTTTGCTAGTTTAACTTCGCTAATATCAAACACAAAGTTCTTTTCTTAGTTTAACTTCGCTAATATCCAACACAAGTATGACTTCTCCAACAACATAATGTTTAACAACAACTACGAACCAACCTACTCCTCATCACCACCACGGTGAAATGAAAAAAAAAACACCCCACATTCCATTATGTAATATAGAGAACAACTTGTCTCCATCTTTTATATTCATCTGATTCACTATCCTTTTCCATCCTTTTATTCTTCCGAAGCCATCATCTCCACTTTCAGTGGAGTAGTCAGTCTTGAAGAGGACATCCCATGGCCGTGCAGAAACAACTATAAGCTTGCCTTGAGGAGGCATCCACCTAGGCATACATGGTGCTAGGATCCTCTGTTGAAAGCATATGAGTAAAATACTTAGTAATGCATTATACTTAATGTTAGGTCAAAGGATTTCTGAAAATGGACTAGTATGACAGAATAGTAAAAAATATTACCATGCTAAAATCTTTTATATGCCCTGGAAACAACTTGAGAATAAATGGCACATATGGTGTATAAGATTCGCCAACATTATTAAAGTTAACAAACGAAGAAACACCTTTAAGAACATCGATGAAATCATCTTGTTCGTCCATTATTAGGTCAAAGCCACCATTACAAAAAGTATCATCAAACATCTTCTGTACTTCCATAGAAGCATGGAGATACACTGGCAATTATAAATAGGGTTTCAACTTGGGAAGCAAGGAAATAAGGAAGGAAACAAGTCAAATTTGTTTAATAAACACACGTGGAGATAGAACCGGCTTCATGTCATCCACTAGCATCCAAATGTCCTCATTTTGAAATGTCATACCATCTCGACGACGAGGTCCAAGATCAAATGTTATTTGCATATCAACCTCTAATGCATATGCCTTCCATAGTGCATACCAATTTGAACCAGTGTTCCAAATATCGGCCGATATTCCGATATATCGGCCGATATATCGCTTATCGGGGTCCTACCGATAGGATAGAAATGATTTATCGCTCTGGCCGATATATCGGCTGTTAGACCGATTTTTGCCGATTTTTACCGAATTTTACCGATATTTACCGATTTTTACAGAAGAGAAACACCACGGTAGGATTTCTCTTCTCCCCTGATTTTATTTCTCTAGTTAGCAAAAATGTCTCTCTTTGCATGAACGTATTGTTTACTAAACTTCAAATTGTTCTTGTTTATGTTCGAATGCATGTGCCTATGTTAAATACTAATGTTGTGCACTTGTGCTTGTTTATGTTGGAAACTTGGAATGGAAGGTTTTTGAGCATGTGACAATTCGTGTGTGTAATATTATTACTTGTACGCTAATATAGCATATTTTGAATGCTTAGAGCACTTATTTATCATGTGTGTAATAATTAATATAGCATATATATTATATTATTTCTCTTACGAAAATACAAGTTTTAAATTTTTTTTGCCGATAAATGATCGACCGATATAACCGATAAATCGGCCGATAAGCCGATTTATCCCTTATCGGCGCTCGACCGATACGATAACGATAAGCGATATCTTGAACATTGATTTGAACAATCAAAATATGTGTTGTTTGGTTCATTAAAGACCTCGACCTTTAAAGTTATACCATGTTTCGTCTTAATTTTGACATATTTTTTTTCATTCTCGCGCCAATCTTTGATTTTGGCAAAGTCACAGACGTGAGGTCTTGCATAGCAGGGGATGTGCTAGTTGATTATAAAAAAATTACACATCAAAACGAAAACTAAGTGAAGCATGCTTAAATAAGAAGATGTCACAGAAGTTGTATACCGTTTGAAATTCAAAGCCCTCCTTAAGCGTGATGGAGAAGTATATTTATTCATCCCCATCCAACTCTGGATACTTGTCGCACCGACCCGAGTCATCGCCACAATAGTTGCACGGGGGGATTCTATCATCGTCGTCAACCATTTTCTGTGATCATAATTCAAAAGATTAGTTCAAAGTCAATACACAATTATGAAAAGTACGTAAGTAATCATGAAAATTAATATGATTTGTGACTCATACTTAGATTGGACATATACACAAGCAACTACAGGGATGGAGCAAGCGAGAAAAGTAAGATGCACAAGTTCCGTACTTGTGCATATCACAAGGCTCGCTCGACCAACCCTGCTGTCACAACGGTTTTAACCATCGGCGTTCTTAAAAAGGAACACACATATCATAAAATTAATACGAATTTTTGCCTTAGATTTAACACACACAAGCAACTATAGGGATGGCGTTAGCTAGCCAAGTACGATGCACAAGATTCGTATTTGTGTATATCACAAGGCTCGCTAACTCATCCCTGTTGTCACATTGTGTCACCACATTTTTAATCATCAGCATTTAAAACAAAAGGAAAAAATGATGAACTCGAATAAAAATGCAACAATAATATTTTATCATATAATATCACTAATACATCTCGAATAATCCAGTCAATACAACAATAATATCACCAATACATCTCGACTACTACATCTCGGAAAATCACTACTACATCTCGGAAATTCAAACTCGACGATGACCCGGAGCCGACCCGCGGGCGGTAAACACCCGAAGATAAGGAACGACCACGGGAACATAGCACAGGTGAGAGCCGTGAATAACCTACCAGGTATTGGCCATGGAGAACCCGGCGTGATGGTCCTCCTCCCTGACACCGCGACGTACCACCTCCTCGGGGCCCGACTCCCTCTGCATCGACTGTGGCCCACGTGACCTGTAACAACCCGGGATTTCCACCAAAATAAAAAAAATTGTTTGTTGCTTTATTTTATTGCTTGCTAGAATTGTTTGTAGTATTTGCTTCACTGATTTATTAATCGGTGAATATTTCCCACTCCTTCTCGTATCGGATGCGAGACCAAACCTTTTCCCAACGGCACACGGCCTTTGCGGCACCGGGTTTCACCCGAGCACTGTCGGGACAACCGGCACAAGTTCAGCCATCGCCATAAGAACGAAAAACCCCATTTAATAATTAAATGGATTATTTTATAAGGCGCCGGAAAATAATCTCAGAACGTTACCGAAGTGAGGTAAGACTGACAGGTTCGCCGCGCCGAGCGCGAGGTTCGAGATTTCGTTCGAATCGGAGGTCGTATGCACTCCTGGCGGTCAAAAACGTGGAGTACCGGACGCGCGAGAGAAACCCGAGGGCTTTTGCGCAAAATTGCCAGCCAGAGCACCTATATAAAGACCACCACTCTCCCACCCCTTTATAGGGTTTCCCCTAAGCCAAAATTGCAGCCACCCCCCTCACAATTTCCCCAAATCTACCCAAACTACCCCAATTTCGTCCAAAAACCCTAATCCAGATCTGGATTTCCCTCCCCAACGATATGGACCATCAGATCGGCTGATCCAACGGACCAGATCAATCCTCAACCTCCACCTCCTCTCTCCTCTCTCCTCCCGTGGACGCCTCCGCCGCCCGTCACCGGCGAGCTCGCCGCCGGCAGCCCAGCCGTCGTCGCCTCCATGGCCAGCCTCCTCCTCTCCTGATCTCCTCTGCCCGAGCCTCTCCCTCTCTCACCTCCCTCTTCACTCCCACAGGAACCTCTGCCATGGGAGCCGCCGCTCCGCCGCCGTCCAGGCCGAGGCCGGCGAGCCTCACGACGCCCCGACGAGACCTTCGGCCGCGCCGCACCATACCCCGACGCCTCGTCGCGCTCCCTCTCCGGATCCGCCACGCACCCCCTCACCCAGCGTCGCCCCGCTCGCCTCGCCGGCGGGAAGCCGCGGCCGCCGGGACCGCATCCGCCGGTGCTCGGTCCGATCGGAACGGTTGTTGCTGCCGTCGTGGGCCGGCCTAGCGCCCCGGCCCAACAGCACCGGCCGGCCCGTAACCGACCCAGTCGTCGTCTTAGTCCGAGCCCATCAGGGGTGAGGCCCTTTCTATTTTTTTTTCTCCCCGTGTAAAATTTTGCTAAGTCCCCAGGATCTATTTTTATTCCGTTTTGCACGTAGAATTGCGAGTAAACCGTAGCTCAGATCACGATGCGCCCAAAAGGAAAATTGTTCTTCTTGATGTTCTCTAACTTTAATCTTTAGTGAGTTGTTTGATTTGAGGTTGTTTACATGTATTTATTGTGTGCTGAACAGGGCTTCCCGTCGTTAATTGCTGCTAAACTGTGAAACTGTTATTTTGTGTCCACTTCGGGTGACGGTTGCGTCGTAACCGTTCATCGGAATTGAGTGATTCTTGTTGCATCCTGTTAAGCATCATGTCTACTTCACTTATATACTTTCACTTGTCATTTTGTCCGCTTCATGTTGATTGTATCTTCACCCAAAGTAGCTACCCTGTTGTTAGTGTGATGCTATTAACGTAAGATGCAAACGTTGTTGCCCTATATCTTTTTAACCATGCATCCTATTGAGCATTGCAATATGTCATTTTGATCTATGTCATGTATACTTCCATTATCTGTATTGCATTGTCATGTTACATTCCTGGTCATAGTTATATTTCAGCTCCAAAGTTGCTATCCCGCTGTTTTTGACAGCCACCTTTGTTTTTCACTATGTCTGTAACTTTCCGATGCCATGTTGCACGCTTAATATCTTTTGATTTGTGATGCCTATGACCTTGATTCATGTTTGTACCTGATCACCATCATGTCTAATTCATGCCCATATATTGCTATGTCATGTTTCTGCACATTTTCATATAGTTTTGCTCCTATTTATACAGCATGAAAATAACAGTTTCTGCCCTGATTTCCTTATTTTCACTAAGTCCTTGACCAGTGATGTTTTATAGCTTCTTGTGTTGCTTATAACTAGTGAACCATGATGCCTATTTTCATGATTCTTTTTTCCATGCCTTACCTGCCATGTCTACTTTATTTTCATATCATTTTTGTCCATGTTTACAACCTTTTTCTTGTTTATTTTTTGCTCTCAAGTGTGCTACCTGATGTTGGCAGATTGTGCTCGTAACTTGTATTGCTTGTATCTTTTCAACCGTAACTCCGTTTGGAGTGTTCCTTACATGTAACTTGATTAGAATTTATGTACTTTGTGTTTATGCAATTGTTTGTTGTTGTTAACCAACCTAAAATATGGTTTAGGGCAGAACAGTAACAAATTCTTAAATTGTCGTGGGGTACTTAGTGATATGCCATGTTTAGGTTGTGCCTCACTTAAATTGACTAGCATAGATAGTTTACCTCATGCTTCACCTCTTGTCATGTTTGTATGCTATGCCATGCTTGAGTGAGATGCCATGTTAATAACCTTTTCTCACCATGTGTAGCTAAACAACTTGAACCATTCTAAATGTGCGGTACGTCGTGTGTGATGAGTACTCCACTTAGCCTGTTAGTAACCGCTCCCGACGATAGACGCGATCGTATTGCTTTGTCTCGTGTTGCCTTATTGTTGATGCTTGCTCGTGATTGCTCTGTAGTAATAGATGCTTGCTCGTCGATTGCCTTTTCCAGTGTTTCCTTCTTGTTTGCTTCCATGGGTACCTCTCGCAGACGATGCGAGCTTGTGATCGACTACACCTTCGGCTTCGTCTTCTCATCAGGTAAGGGGGAGCATATATCATGCTTATAACATTCAGCTCACTCGCGCCTAGGTGTAGGATAGACCGATAGCTTGATCCTACTACTTCATATTCATGCCTCTCAAATAAACCCAAACAGCCATGTCCTCCACATCCCAGCAAACCTTGTTCGGCTATGTTACTATTGCTCGTTGTTCAGCCACTGCTTAGTATGTATGCTAGGATGCTATCAAGTGTTACCTCCTGTTACTCCTTGGATTGGGCTATCACATTTATTATATTGTTGTGGATGATATGATTATTATAATGTTGACTATACTCGACGAAGAATGGAAGGACTAGGCTATCCCGCCCCGACGCTTTGTTCCATTCGAGTCACCTAGGATCTGAGTTTCGAGTATTGGTTCTAAGACTGAGCGTGCCTAACCGCGTGTGGAATTTTATGGGGTCCCTTTTTATTACCTAGATATCTTCAAACATTTCTAGTGGTGTCCCAAGCTGACTTACCATTTGAAACTGTGCGTGTGTCTGTCGGGTAGGTCCTAGCAGACTTTCTTTAAACCAACCCGGACCAATGGGGACATGGTTTCCCTATTGGTCCACCTTTGGCCGGCGAGGGCCCGGGACCTCACGTGAGGTGTCCCGGTAACCCAAACCCTGTTGAGACGGAAGAGGCCGATACGAGAGCATGGCCGGCTTTTGGATTGGGTGTTGACTCCCCGGGGGCCACCTGGATTTGTTCGTTGTTAGCTAGAGGGACCTCTCGTTTCGGATCTCTTAGAACTAAATCATAAAATTGTTGCCTGTGATGGGTAGCAACTGAGAGAGATGGGCGTGCGTCCGGATCCTTGTAATGGGCAGTTGGTACACCCCTGCAGGGTTAAATCTTTTCGAGAAGCCATGTCCACGGTTATGGACGACTTGGAACCTACGTCTTGTTCATAGATAGCATCAACTGAATCATAACTATAACTTGATCAATGTGTGTGTTCCTTGACTGTTTCTTCTTTGTCGGGATGCGAAGAGGAGTACAAGGATAGGATAGGTGTTATGCTTGCGTAAGTAGTTGATAGCAAGACTTGTTGGAGGTGATTCCTCATCGGATGCTTGGTTCTCAATAGACCGTTAGCCACTCATATATTGCTAGTGCAACTACAACCTCACCACTACCCCCCATCTTACCCGTGAGAAGTTAGTTACAAGACTTTTTATACAGCTCACCTCTTTCTTTTCTCTTCTACGCACATTATGAAAACGATCTTGGACTTCAGAGGAGCTCGACGACCCTTCTTCTGGACGCCTTCGCGGAGACTCGACGACGACTAGTTAGGCGGATCCCGGCGGAGAGCCTGGACCCGTGTGGTTACAGGAATGGTGTGTTTTACCTTTGCCAGTAGGCATTTGATTATAGTCTGTACTCAGACATGTATCTTCCGTTGATGTAATGTATTTAAGGCAGTTGTATGCCGATTGTATGAGATGTTGTATCCTTGTATTTGTAATGTTGTGATATCATGTTGGAAGTCCGGGGCATATGGCGGTGTCATATGTCGCGGTGGGACCGATATGTGCTTCGTCCCCGGATCTAGATGGAAACATCTAGATCTGGAACAGTACCTCATATCGGGCCTTACAACTTGGTATCAGAGCCTTACCGACCGTAGGATCCCTTTTCTGGCCGAAATCGATTCTACACAAAAACTATTCTGTAGTTACTAAGATAGTTATCGGAGAGTAGGAATTGTTTTACTCCTTACCTTTTCTCTGGTCAGGACAAGTGTCATAAGTGTTTTAATTCTTGTCTAGTCTCCTTCAAATTCAAGGATCTCAAGTGTGTGGAGTATCGGAACCGTTACAATGCCTTGCTTGCAGCGTATTGTCTCGATTTCGATCTCATGGTTTGGGAAATCCTGTAGTACCTTTAGTTTTTACGACTCTGCTGGACATCTTGGTCGACCATTGACTTCAGTCCTCTTGCCCAGTATCCTCACGATTTGAGTGAGAATACTTCCCTTGATCGTCGCTGTCAACCATCGTTCTTTCTTTTTGTCTCCCGATGGCTTCGTTCTTCAACATCGCCATCTCTCTGCGGAAAGTTTCTCGACAAAGGGTCATCGTCGACATGGATCAGAGTCATTTGTTGGTGGTGTTGAAGATCGTCGTGTCTCTTCCCCCCCCCCCTCTTCCCCGGATCGTCCAAGATCTCGGGACGAGATCCCTTGTTGGTGGTGTTGTATTGTAAGAGCCCGGGATTTCCACCCAAATTAAAAAAAATTGCTTTATTTTATTGCTTGCTAGAATTGTTTGTAGTATTTGCTTCGCTGATTTATTAGTCGTTGAATATTTCCCCCTCCTTATCGTATAGGATGCGAGACCAAACCTTTTCCCAATGGCACACGGCCTTTGCGGCACCGGGTTTCACACGAGCACCGTCGCGACAACCGGCACAAGTCCAGCCATCGCCATCGGAACGAAAAACCCCATTTAATAATTATATGAAATATTTTATTTGGCGCCGGAATATAATCTCACAACGGTACTGAAGTGAGGTAAGACTGACGGGCTCGCCGCGATGAGCGCATGGTTCAAGATTTCGTCCGAATCGGAGATCGTATGCACTCCCGGCGGTCAGAAACGTGGAGTACCAGACGCGCGAGAGAAACCCGAGGGCATTTGCACAAACTTGCCAGCAAGACCACCTATATAAAGACCACCACTCTCCCACCCCTTTCTAGGGTTTCCCTAATCCAAAATTGCAGCAACCCCCTCACAATTGACCCAAATCTACCCAAACTACCCCAATTTCGTCCAAAAACACTAATCGAGATCTGGATTTGCATCCCCAACGATCTAGACCGTCGGATCGGCCGATCCAACGGCCTAGATCTCTCCTCAACCTCCACCTCCTCTCTCCTCCTGTGGACGCCTCCGACGCCCGTCACCAGCGAGCTCGCCGCCGGCAACCCAGCCGCCGCCGCCTCCATGGCCAGCCTCCTCCTCTCCTGACCTCCTCTGCCCAAGCTTCTCCCTCTCCTCGCCTCCTTCAATCCCGCAGGAACCGCCGCCATGGGAGCCGCCGCTCTGCCGCCATCCAGGCCGAGGCCGGCGAGCCTCACGGCGCCCCGACGAGACCTGCAGTCGCGCCGCCCCGTACCCCGACGCCTCGCCTCGCTCCCTCTCCGGATCCGCCATGCACCCCCTCACCCAGCGTCGCCCGCCAGCCTCACCGGAGGGAGGCCGCGACCGCCGAGGCCGTATCTACCGCCACCCGCTGCCCGGTCCGACCGGAACGGCCGTCGCTGCCGTCGTGGGTCGGCCTGGCGCCCCGGCCCAGCAGCACCAGCGGCCACCAGCACCGGCCGACCCGTAACCGACCCAGCCGCCGTCTTGCGCCGAGCCCATCAGGGGTAAGGCCCTATCTTTTTTTTTCTCCCCCTGAAAATTTTTGCTAAGTCCCCAGGCTCTATTATTTTATTCTGTTTCGCGCGTAGAATTGCGAGTAAACCGTAGCTCGGATAACGATGCGCCCAAAAGGAAAATTGTTCTGCTTAATGTGCTCTAACTTTCATCTTTAGTGAGTTGTTTGATTTGAGGTTGTTTAGATGTAGTTATTTTGTGCTGAACAGGGTTTCCCATCGTTAATTGCTGCTAAACTGCTGAAACTGTTATTTTGTTTCAACTTCGGGTGACGGTTGCGTCGCAACCGTTCATCGGAATTGAGTGGTTCTTCTTGCATCCTGTTAAGCATCATGTCTACTTCAGTTATATGCTTTCACTTGTCATTTTGGCCTGCTGCATGTTGATTGTATCTTCACCAAAAATAGCTACCCTGCTGTTAGTGTGCTGCTGTTAACGTAAGGTGCAAACTTTGCTGCCCTATATCTTTTTAACCATGGATCCTATTGAGCATTGCAATATGTCATTTTGATCTATGCCATGTATACTTCCATTATATTTATTGCATTTTCATGTTACTTTCCTGGTGATAGTTATATTTCAGCTCCATAGTTCTATCCCGATATTTTTGACAGCCACCTCTGTTTTTCACAAAGTCCGTAACTTTCCGATGCCATGTTGCACGCTTAATATCTTTTTATCTGTGATGCCTATGACCTTGATTCTTGTTTGTACCTGATCACCATCATGTCTAATTCATGCCCATATATTGCTATGTCATGTTTCTGCACATTTTCATATAGTTTTTCTCCTGTTTATACAGCATGAAAATAACAGTTTCTTCCCTGTTTTCCTCATTTTCACTAAGTCCTTGACCAGTAATGTTGTATAGCTTCTTGTGTTGCTTATAACTAGTTAACCATGATGCCTATTTGCATGACTCTTTTTGACATGCCTTACCTGCTATGTCTACTATAGTTTCATATCATTTTTTTGCATGTTTAAACCCCTTTGCTTGTTTATTTGTTGCTCTAAAGTGTGCTACCTGATGTTGGCAGATTGTGCCCGTAACTTGTATTGCTTGTATATTTTTAACCGTAACTTCGTTTGGAGTGTTCCTTACATGTAACTTGACTAAAATTTCATTTACTTTGTGTTTATGCTATTGTTTGTTGTTGTTAACCAACCTAAAATATGGTTTAGGGAAGAACAGCACCAAATGCTTAAATTGTCGTGGGGTACTTCGTGATATGCCATGCTTAGGTTGTGCCTTGCTTAAATTGACTAGCATAAATAGTTTACCTTATGCTTCACCTTTTTTCATGTTTGTGTGCTATGCCATGCTTGACTGAGATGCCATGTTAATAACCTCCGCACACCTTGTGTGTCTAAACAACTTGAACCATTCTAAATGTGCGGTACGTCGTGTGTGACGAGTACTCCACTTAACCTGTTAGTAACCACTCCTGACGATAGACGTGATCGTATTGCGTTGTCTCGTGTTGCCTTCTTGTTGATGCTTGCTCGTGATTGCTCCGTATTAATAGATTCTTGCTCGTCGATTGCCTTTTCTAGTGTTTCCTTCTTGTGTGATTCCGCGAGTACCTCTCGGAGACGATGTAAGCTTGCGATCGACTGCACCTTCGGCTTCGTCTTCTCATCAGGCAAGGGGGATCATATATCATGCTTAAAAATTTCATCTCACTCGCGCCTAGGTGTAGGATAGAACGATTGCTTGATCCTACCACTTCATATTCGTGCCTCTCAAATAACCCCAAACAGCCATGTCCTCCACATCCCAGTAAACCTTGTTCGGCTATGTTACTATTGCTCGATGTTCAGCCACTGCTTAGTATGTGTGCTAGAATGCTATCAACTGTACCTCCTGTTACTCCTTGGATTGGGCTATCACATTTATTATATTGTTGTGGATGATATGATTATTATAATGTTGACTAAACTCGACGAAGGATGGAAGGTCTAGGCTATCCCGCACCGACGCTTTGTTCCATCTGAATCACCTAGATCCGAGTTCCGGGTATTGGTTCTAAGACTGAGCGTGCCTAACCGCGTGTGGGATTTTATAGGGTCCCCTTTTCTTACCTACCTAGCTTCAAACATTTCTAGTGGTGGTCCAAGTTGATTTACCATTTGAAACTGTGTGTCTGTCTGTCGGGTCGGTCCTAGCAGACTTTCTTTAAACCAACCCGGACCAGTGGGAACATGGTTTCCCTGTTGGTCCACCTTTGGCCGGCGAGGGCCCGGGACCTCACGTGAGGTGTCCCGGTAACCCAAACCCTGTTGAGACGGAAGAGGCCGATCCGAGAGCGTGGCCGGCTTTTGGATTGGGTGTCGACTCCCCGGGGGCCACCTGGATTTGTTCGTTGTTAGCTAGAGGGACCTCTCGTTTTGGATCTCTCGGAACTAAATCATTAAATGGTTGCCTGTGATGGGTAGCAACTAAGGGAGATGGGCGTGCGTGCGGAGCCTTGTAATGGGCTGTTGGTACACCCCTGCAGGGTTAAATATTTTTGAGAAGCCGTGTCCACGGTTATGGAGGACTTGGAACCTACGCCTTGTTCATAGATAACATCAATAAATCATAACTATAACTTGATCAATATGTGTGTGACTTGACTTCTTCTTCTTCGTCGGGATGCGAAGAGGAGGACAAGGATAGGATAGGTGTTATGCTTGTGTAAGTAGTTGATAGCAGGACTTGTTGGAGGAGATTCATCATTGGATGCTTGGTTCTCATCTTACTCTAAAATAGACTGTTAGCCACTCATATATTGCTAGTGCGACTGCAACCTCACCACTACCCCCCATCTTACCCATGAGAAGTTAGTTACAATACTTTTGATATGGCTCACCTCTTTCTTTTCTCTTCTACACACGTTATGCGAACGATCTTGGACTTCGGAGGAGCTCGACGACCCTTCTTCTGGACGCCTTCGCAGAGACTCGACGACGACTAGTTAGGCGGATCCCGGCGGAGAGCCTGGACCCATGTGGTTACGAGAATGGTGTGTTTTACCTTTGCAAGTAGGCATTTGATTGTAGTCTATACTCAGACATGTATCTTCTGCTGATGAAATGTATTTAAGGCAGTTGTATGCCGATTGTATGAGATGGTGTATCCTTGTATCTGTAATGTTGTCATATCATGTTGGAAATACGGGGCATATGGCGGTGTCATATGTCGCGGTGGGACCGATTTGTGCTTCGTCCCCGGAACTGGATGGAAAAATCTAGATATGGAACAGTACCCCATATCGGGCCTTACATGACCGCCACCAAAGAAACTTAGGGTCGACGACAGGACCCGGATTCCTCACCAGGCAGCGCACCCAGGAGACCACCTCCCAGTGCCATCCCGGGGGAGCCCAGTCCAGGACATTGTGCATCCCATCAAGTAGGTGCTCTCCGTCGCAGCCACGGGGATGCGGGCCAGGCATCATCGTCGAGAACTTATTTAATATACAAAGTTTTATTAAAATGTACGAGTGAAAAAATTATAATAACTAACAAATTAACAAATTAAGACGAAAGTACTTTTAAATAATGCCTCATACTTAGATTGGACACATAAGCGAATCAGGGGGGCATGGAAGCCACCCAAATAGGATGCACAAGTTCCGTACTTGTACATATCACAAGGGTAGATGCACGCTCTCTCCGATGTCATATAATGTCACAATATATTTTTAATCATCGACATTCTGAAAAATGAGGAAACTAATGATAAAAAGTACTTTTAATTAGTGTCTCATACTTAGATTGGACACATAAGCGATTCCAGGGAGAGTGTGACCACAAACCCAAGTAGGATGCACAAGTTCCGTACTTGTACATATCACCAGGGTTTGCTTCACACTCTCCCCGATGTCACATAGTGTCACAATATATTTTAAGCATCGGCATTCTAAAATAATAGAAAAAGTAATGATTAAAAGTAATTTAATGCTAGAACACCGTTTAATTCTCGTTTTGGCAAATCTCAGGCACTCGATATGTCCTCCTTTTCTAGCACAAGTCATGCCAAATACACGAAAATATTCGGCATGACATTTGCTAAAAATTGGACATATCGAGCGCCTGAAATTTGCCGGCACGGAAATGAATCAACATTCCGGCAAAACATAGGCCACTCATGTCCTGCAAACAATATCTAACAACCTAACAAAAAATATAGGAAATTTTTTGTAGCGCAAAACAGAAAATTTTAACATGTGCTTTAGGGATTTTGTAGGGAAGAACAGAAAATCCTACTTTGCAATTGTTTAACAACCTAACAATGGTCTCCGGCGAGGGGTTCATGCCATGTTTAACTAACATACTAGTTTTCCCTAGCTCGTTTGCCCAAGTTTCAATCTAACAAAAATCCTACATTATGTTTCAATCCAACAAAAATCCTACAAAATGGTTTAAAAAAATTATACGAATCGAGAGAGGGGATTGATATGGAAACTCGCCAGTGGGCAGCGGCGGCGTGATCCGAGTGGGGCGGCAGCTTGGTGGAACGGGGCGGCCGATGTCGTGGAGGAGCGGGGCGGCGGAGGTAGAGGTGCGGGGCGACGGCGGTGAAGGAGCGGGGCGGTGGGTCAGGACGGCGGCAAGGATGGCGGACGAGTGGGGCAGCAGCGGGTCGGGGCGGCGGCAGTAGTGGGAAGGATAGTGGGAGAGAGGGAATTGTGAGAGAGGGAGGGTTAGGCCGGCCCAGCTGTGCGGTACGATTAAGGGCCATAGCAGCCCCCCCCCCCCCCCGAGGGACGCGCTGCTGGTATGTGTGGACCGTTGGGTCCAGTTTAGCAAAAACGTGCGACATGTAAAGGCGCTACTGCTATGGTGATTGTAGTAATGGTCTTTACACGGAGGTGCTACTACTCTAACTTGTCAGCTGGGTTTGGTGGGGACCACCTTTACAAGTAGCGGGCCTCCGCCGGAGGCTCTACTGCTAAGTGTCTTGGAGTATCATGCCTCCAGGAAAGGCGCTACTGCTAAGTAGAAGTAGCCCCCCTCTTTTGAGGGCGCTACTGTTAAGCCTCTACCTATAAGCTTTTTCCTAGTAGTGTTAAATCGTAGTGAGTTCCTGAATGGGCGCAAGCGCCGCGCATGCAAGTAGAGGATGAGGGTGGTCATGAGAGGAGAGTAGTCAAAGGGAAGGGAGGTAGAGCTGGGGAATATGGGAAAAAGTGACAGAGGAGATAGTTGGACGATAACGATAGTCGGGGCAAGGCAAGAAAGGTCGAGAAGCTGAGAGAGATGAAGGGGTCGGGGGCTATAACAGCCCGGGATTTTTCACCCAAATTAAAAATTTTGTTTGTTGCTTTATTTTATTGCTTGTTAGAATTGTTTGCAGTATTTGCTTCATCGATTTATTAATCGGTGAATATTTACTCCCTCTTTCCCGTATCGGATGCGGGACCAAACCTTTTTCCAATGGAAGACGACCGTTGCGTCACCAGGTTCCACCCGAGCACCGCCGCAACTTCCGGCACAAGACCAACCATCACCATCGGAACGAAAAACCCCATTTAATAATTAAATGGGCTATTTTATTGGGAGCCGTAAAATTTTCTCGGAACGGTACCGAAGTGAGGTACGACTGACGAGCTCGCCGCGTTGAGCGCGTGGTTCGAGATTTCGTTCGAATCGGAGGTCGTATGAACTCCGGGCGGTAAAAAACGTGGAGCATCGGACGCGCGCGAGAGAGACCGAGGGCATTTGCGTAAACCCGCCAGCCAGGCCAGCCTATATATAGGCCACCACTCCCCTATCCCTTCTAGGGTTTCCCCCTTGTAAAAATTGCAGCCACCCCCTCAAAATGCCCTCCAAATTCTGCCCCAAGTCCTCCCGATCTAGAAACCCTAGATCCAGGCGATCCTCGGCCATCGGATCGCGAGATCGAGGGCTCATATGCGTCCAAGTCACCCCCTGGAGATCCCACTAGCCTCCCACCGCGCTCGGGCCGCGCCGGGCCCGATCTCGCCGCAGCCGGGGCCCAAATGGGCCGGGAAGCCTGCTCTGCCCCGAGCGCCTCCACGCCACGGTCACCGCCGCGCCGTAGTGCCGCCCGGTCGTCGGGGAACCGGCCACGCCCCGTGCCCCTGCTTCGGTGAGGGCCGCACCTTCGCCTCCTTTCTTCTCCCTCTCCTCACCCTTTGCTCCCCCTCTCCTCACAGGTACGCCGCCGCGCCGTCAAGTTCCATGGCCGGCGAGCCGAGCTCAGCCGAGCCGCCCACGGCCACCTTGCCGCCCGCGTGCCCTCCCCCTTGTCCAGATCCGGCGGGGGCCTGCTGGATCCGCATGATGCACCCCCGTTCCAGCCCTTCCCCGGACTCCTCATCGCCTGCACCGCCCTGCCCTCACCGGTGAAGCCGCCGGAGCCGCTGCGCTCGTCCCGATCGGGATCCAGACGACGAGCGAGCCGCCTCGGCCCACCTCGCCACCGACCGTGTTAGCCGGCCTGCACCCAGCGCGCCCCATGGCCCAGCCGGCGCCTCCCCAGCGCCTCCCTCAAGGCCCACAACGCGGACCGGCCAGGCTCTATCTCTCACGCGTGGGCGAGCGCTGCCTAAGCTCTGCCCACCACACCGAGCTGGGCCTCGGCCCCACACGGTGAGAGCCCCTCAACCCTTTTTTTCTTTTTTTCCTGTGCAATCAGCTGGGCTAGGCCCATTTCTGCTGCTGCTATTCAGCACCTGATGGCGTGGAAGGCGTGATGCAGCACAGCAGCAAATTCCCTCGATAAAGATACCAAGGTTTGTCTCCAGTAGGACTCCAGAGATGATAAGTAGGTGTCAGCGGCGCAACTGACGCGGACCTGCACACAGACACAGATAACTTTGTTCCCAACGAAGTTCAGAGAGGTTTTCAATCTCTCCGGTCTTGTTGTTTACAAAGGATAAAACGCAAGGGATAATAATAGCAACTTGAAAGTAAATGCAAAAAAGTAAATATAGCGTGGAAACAATGATAAGGATATGGACCGGGATACGTGATGTTCGCTAGTGATGTATCTCTCCCAAAAGACGATAAAATTGCTATGCGAGGTAAACAAATTAAAGAAAGGCAATTGACAGGATTATGAATGCACCGCAATGCTAACTATTCTACAAAAGAAAGGAAGAGGTTCAACAGCACAGGAAGTACGCCAAGGTAAGTAGACCGAAATCCATCTGCATCTACTACTAATCATCCACCTTGAGATATCTATCCAGAACATCTCGCTGGTATTAAGTTGCGAGCCCCACCCAAAGTGTAAACCCAAAGCAACAGACAACTGCATTAAAAAGAACTCTGGGTAAAGTAAACAATCCTTGTAACCGCAGTTACAAGCACCGTTGTTTTCCCCCTTGTCGCAACAGCACATCCCCTAGACTCATGTTTCTGTCACTCAAGCATGTCATCGGGGGGGCATGAACCCACAATCTAGCACAACGCTCCCTCTTGGAGTCACTACCTACTACTTGGCCAAAGCAATAAACAGCAACGGAGAACATGCAAGAATTACTTAGGAACAAAAATATAAGAGATAAAAACCAAATATATTACTCTATCACAATCTGAACATAATCTCATAATCCATCAGATCCTATCAAACTCAACATAGCAATGGCAGAAATATTACAAAGGTGCCTCGATCATGTTGGGCAGCTCACGAGGTCTAAACAATGAAGAGCAAAGAGGGGAGGAGAACATCACATAGATACTGATCATGGACCCATGGTCCAAGGAAAACTACTCACGAGACATCCGAGGAGCATCCATTGTGGAGAGGAGACTCCCGGAGGTCAATCCTCCCTCCGGCAGGGTGCCGGGAAGAGGTCTTATGGTGCTCCTGATCTTCGGAAGCGCGGCGGCGGCGGAACAGAGGCGAGTTCGCGGAATAGGGTTCTCTTTCTGGGGTTTTCCCGTGACGGGGGATAAATAGGCGAAAGGGGGCAGCCAGAGGTGGGCCAGGGTCCCCAGGCGCCCCCCCCCCCCCGGCGCGGCCAGGGGTGGGGTCACGCCGGGTGGCCTCCTGGTCCCCCCTGGCTCCCCTCTGGCCCCTCCCGGGCTCTTCTCAAAGCTTCCGTCACGCTGATTTTTTATCTGAATTTTCCCGAATTTTTCTGGCACTTTTTTATGGGGGAAAACTTAAATAGAAAAACAGCAGAAAACAGGAACTGGCACTGGGGTGCACTGAGTTAATAGGTTAGTCCAAATATGATCAAAAGTGTATGAAAGTGTATCTAGATCATAGCCATATCACACAAAACATGAATGGAGCAAGCAGAAATTATAGATACGTTTTGGACGTATCAACATCCCCAAGCTTAATTCCTGCTCTTCCTCGAGTAGGTAAATGATAACAACATAATTTCTGTGGTGACATGCTAGCAACCATAAAAGAACTTTGAAAAGTAGAGCAATCAAGGTTAGAGATTTAATTCAAGTCATAACATGCAAGAGTCTATATTAACATTGAAACAAGTAACAAAAGAACAAAAGGTGCAAGAGCTCTCGCTGCCCGTGACTCGAATGTCTCCAAATGGTGTTTGCGTGCAAGAAAGGGGATAGGGAATACGAGAAAAAAGTATTTTTGTGTTGAGAACTCAATCTACTAAAGTTTCACACTTGGTCTTCTTTGGAATCTTATCTTGACTCGTCCCTAGACCACTAGCTAGGTACAAGTCAATTTGATCCACTCCTTTTTGATATTTCGAGCACTCATGCAATGGATGAGCGTAAGCACGAGAGTTGACACTTAGGATGGCAAAGAGAGACATATGGTGGAGGAGGAAGACAAAAAGGATGAGAAAGGCTCACATCAATGAGGACAATCATAGGAAAGAGATGCCAAATGATAGATATGATGTGAGGAGTAGGGTTTGCCATGCAACGGATGCACATACGAGCTAAGAAGCTCTCCAATGGAACTAGTGGGGGTGCATCTAACTTGCTCGCTCATGAAGACCTAGAGCTCGTTTGAGGAGGCTCATCCTTGGAATATGCAAGCCAAGTTCTGTAGTGTGAAGGTCCCCACATAGCTATATGCATAATGATCATCTCTATGAAGTACAAGGATATAAAGGGAGTACTAGTGTGGATCTCTCAAAAGGATAGTAGTGTTGCCCCTTTCTCTCTTTTTATTTCTTTTTCTATTTTTTTATCTTTTTGTATTTTCTGTGGCCTCAATGGCTCTTTCTATTTAACTCTCATTTGTCCTCTTTGGGATCTTTTATTGTGTCCACTTTGGGATCTTTTCCTCACTTAAGGGCAACACTCTATTTTACAAGAAGGTAAAGGAGATCTTTCACACTTTACAAGGTACCCAAAATCATAAAGAAGATGTAACTATCATGATGTATGCAATGTATGCCGCTGCCAGTGTAGCAGGAACATGTATGACATGAAGATCAAGTCATGAAGAGGTGGATGTTGCATGGCAATGTAACTCGGAAAGGCTATGGAAATGCCTTGATAGGTAGGTATGGTGCCTGTTTTGAGGGAAGATATAAGGAGGCTTATGATGACAGAGCGTATCATGCCAAGGGTTTGGAAGTACCGGCGAAGGTGGACACCAACTCTCGGAGTGAGAAGAAGGCAATGCACGGCACGGGAAAGGCTAGCAAAATATGGGAAGGTGGAAGTGTCAACTCTCAATACTTACATTAGTCCGAAGTACTCATGCACTTATTATCGGTAACTCTCAATCTAGTAAGAAGGTTCACAAAGAGACAAGTACCCCGAGGATGAGTGTATGGGGGTTTGGTTATCCTTGCGCATCCTCGAGTCATGGTACGTGAGTGTACTCTAATATTCGACTCCTCAGAAGAGTAGTGATCCATCTAGTAGCTAGAGTTCTCAACTAGTTTTGTAGGTTTTGAAAATAAACACGGATTGCCCAAAATACGAAACCTATCACTAATAGGAAAGAGCTCTTGACACCAAAAGTTCAAACATTACTCACATCAATACCTGAAAACTATTGCAGGCTACTACTAAAATTAAATAGCAACCTCAATTACCTACTTTCAAGACAAGACACAACTCAGTGCAACAACCAACTCTCTTAACAATATAAACATGAAAACTAAAGAGAGTTCTAGAAACAAACTAAAACAAAATCCAAGGCTCTTGCTAAAGACAAACTAAAACTAAGACTAAACATGGCAGTAGCTATGAAAAGATAAAGAACACACAACAGCAAGAAGATAGGCAGGAAAAATCCTATGATGTGTTCTAAATTTTGAAAGTGGAGCATGTTTCACTCCCACACAAAGTAAGACGGGATCTAACTTGTTATGAACATCAAGCAAAGCTAAAGAAAACTAAAAACAAAACCTAAGAGCGAGACGCTCCAAGCATAGCACATAACGCATGAAGTGATAAAAATATAGTGAGACGAAGGACGAACTGATGATTGTTGATGGAGAAGGGGATGCACGGGGGAATCCCCAAGCTTAGACGCTTGAGTCTCCTTGAATATTTATTTGGGATGCATGGGGCATCCCCAATCTTGAGCGCTTGACACTCCTGGATCTTCTTTCATCATCTTCCATCGCACACTTGAAAACTCCCTTCATACATAACTCATCATAAGCTGATTAGAGAGGTTAGTACCCTTAATAAAATAATTTTTACCCACTGGATATAAAGATATTCTTGAAGATCTACTGTTTATCAAGATTTCCAAAAAGTTTTTGCAAATAAAAAGCAATCTTAAGGTTTGCAAAAGTTAGGAGAGACAAAACATGGCAGAATCTGTGAAAAACAGAACAGAAGGTAGTAAATAATTTTTGAGGGGAACTTCTGCAACTCAAATCAAAAAACTCAGAACATACGGAAGTTTCATAATTGTATAGAGCATACTGTGTAAAAATTTCAGCTCAAAAAGATGAACCGGGATTTTTCTGGAAGTTTTCTGGTCACGAGGACAGAATCTGTTTTCTAGACAGCATGTCACAACTTTTACTTCCCTTGCCGTAAGAGGCTATAACTTGGCACAAAGCTGAAAAATAAAGATACAATGATGTTTCTACAGAAGTAACAAACATCAAGACACAACAAAAGCAAAAAGAAAAACCTAAATTCGTTGCGGGCTGCCTCCCGAAAGCGCTTCTTTAAAGCCATTAGCTAGGCATAATGCAAAAAGAAGAATCAAGGGTATCCAAGATCAGAATCATAAAAACCCTCAAAATGATTTTCAATAAGCTCCTTCTTCTTCTTACTAGGAAAGATATACTTACCTTTCGCCACACCGCGTAAGCGTATGTGCCTATTACCAATATCAATGAAGCCTTTCATAGTACGGAGGAAGTCTCTTCCGAGCACAACGTTACTTTGGTTTGGCTCCATGATGAAGAAATCCATTGGTGCAGTCCTATGAAGGAATGCAACTTGGACTTCTTTTACCTTTCCTTTAATTTCTTAAATATCTCCATTAGAATGTTCATGATAAGATGATCATATATCCATATCCAGTTTCAAAGAATCATAAACTATTTTTGGCATAGTAGAAACTGTGGATCCAATATCACAAAAAGCAAGGAAGCTTTGGTTAGAGATGCTAATCCTAACAAAGGGCTCCCAATCATCATCTATCTCCAACATTTCTTTCTTGTTGGACTTAAGTTCCTCTACTTTCCCCAAATCTAGAGCATCTAGTCTTTTTTCAATAGTGGCAAGTCTATCTATGACAGTATCAATACTACGATTATAAACAAAATAACTAGATAGACTATGCAAAATCTCAAGAGCCCTATCTTCCTCACACTCTAGAAAATCTCCTTCAGCTATAATGTCAAGAGAGTGTTTACACCACTTAAAAAGACCATGGTAAAAATTCCTAAGCACAATCTTTATAGATATCCAAGGCATGATTCTTTTATGTGCTTCAGAAATTCTGTCCCATGCCTTCTTCATATTTTCTCCATCCCTTTGACGGAAATCGAGAACTTCCGATTCCCGCAAAGAACCTAGCCCTAACATGTTCATCTAAACAAGGAGGACTACTAACAGCAAGATAAATAAAAATTTTGTAGTTTTTGATAAAAGACACAAAGATAAAAACTGAAAGATAAACTAACAAGACTAAAAAACAAAGGTAAAGGGTAGTGTGCAACTCCCCTATCTTAGCACTTGGAGTCCCCGGCAACGGCGCCAGAAATTTGCTTGATGGCGTGAGGGTTGACGGGTGTAGTCTTCTCTCCCTTCGTTGGTGAGCCCCAAGTGGAAGGCGTGATGCAGCACAGCAGCAAAATTCCCTCGGTAAAGATACCAAGGTTTGTCTCCAGTAGGACTCCAGAGATGATAAGTAGGTGTCAGCGGCGCAACTGACGCGGACCTGCACACAGACACAGATAACTTTGTTCCCAACGAAGTTCAGAGAGGTTGTCAATCTCTCCGGTCTTGTTGTTTACAAAGGATAAAACGCAAGGGATAATAATAGCAACTTGAAAGTAAATGCAGAAAAGTAAATATAGCGTGGAAACAATGATAAGGATATGGACCGGGATACGTGATGTTCGCTAGTGATGTATCTCTCCCAAAAGACGATAAAATTGCTATGCGAGGTAAAAAATTACAGAAAGGCAATTGACAGGATTATGAACGCACCGCAATGCTAACTATGCTACAAAAGAAAGGAAGAGGTTCAAAAGAACAGGCAGTACGCCAAGGTAAGTAGACCGAAATCCATCTGCATCTACTACTAATCATCCACCTTGAGATATCTATCCAGAACATCTCGCTGGTATTAAGTTGCGAGCCCCACCCAAAGTGTAAACCCAAAGCAACAGACAACTGCATTAAAAAGAACTCTGGGTAAAGTAAACAATCCTTGTAACCGCAGTTACAAGCACCATTGTTTTCCCCCTTGTCGCAACAGCACATCCCCTAGACTCATGTTTCTGTCACTCAAGCATGTCATCGGGGGGGGCATGAACCCACAATCTAGCACAACGCTCCCTCTTGGAGTCACTACCTACTACTTGGCCAAAGCAATAAACAGCAACGGAGAACATGCAAGAATTACTTAGGAACAAAAATATAAGAGATAAAAACCAAATATATTACTCTATCACAATCTGAACATAATCTCATAATCCATCAGATCCTATCAAACTCAACATAGCAATGGCAGAAATATTACAAAGGTGCCTCGATCATGTTGGGCAGCTCACGAGGTCTAAACAATGAAGAGCAAAGAGGGGAGGAGAACATCACATAGATACTAATCATGGACCCATGGTCCAAGTAAAACTACTCACGAGACATCCGGGGAGCATCCATGGTGGAGAGGAGACTCCCGGAGGTCAATCCTCCCTCCGGCAGGGTGCCGGGAAGAGGTCTTCTGGTGCTCCCGATCTTCGGAAGCGCGGCGGCGGCGGAACAGTCGCGAGTTCGTGGAATAGGGTTCTCTTTCTGGGGTTTTCCCGTGACGGGGGATAAATAGGCGAAAGGGGGAAGCCAGAGGTGGGCCAGGGGCCCCAGGCGCCCCCCTTGGCGCGTCCAGGGGTGGGGCCGCGCCGGGTGGCCGCCTGGGCCCCCCTGGCTCCCCTCTGGCCCCTCCCGGGCTCTTCTCGAAGCTTCCGTCACGCTGATTTTTTATCTGAATTTTCCAGAATTTTTCTGGCACTTTTAATATGGGGGAAAACTAAAATAGAAAAACAGCAGAAAACAGGAACTGGCACTGGGGTGCACTGAGTTAATAGGTTAGTCCAAATATGACCAAAAGTGTATGAAAGTGTATCTAGATCATAGCAATATCACACAAAACATGCATGGAGCAAGAAGAAATTATAGATACGTTTTGGACGTATCAGCACCCATAGGCATTGCTTATTATTCCGCGCTCACTATGTTTAGCCTGTTTATTAGTGCTTTCGGCCCAGGAACGTTTAGCAATTTTTGCACATTAAATAAATTTCGGTTTCGTCTTCTCATCAGGTAAGGGGGAGCATATATCATGCTTATAACTTTCAGCTCACTCGCGCCTAGGTGTAGGATAGAACGATTGCTTGATCCTACCACTTCATATTCATGCCTCTCAAATAAACCCAAACAGCCATGTCCTCCACATCCCAGCAAACCTTGTTCGGCTATGTTACTATTGCTCGCTGCTCAGCCACTGCTTAGTATGCATGCTAGGTTGCTATCAACTGTTATCCTATTACTCCTTGGATAGGGCTATCACATTATTATATTGTTGTGGATGATATGATTATTATAATGTTGACTATATTCGACAAAGGATGGAAGGTCTAGGCTATCCCGCCCCGACGCTTTGTTCCATTCGAATCACCTAGGACCTGAGTTTCGGGTATTTTGTCTCTTGACGAGCGTGCCTAACCGCGTGTGGGATGATATGGGGTCCCCTCTTCTTACATATCTAGCTTCAAACATTTCTAGTGGTGGCCCAAGATGATTTAGCATTTGAAAACGTGTGTGTGCTTGGTTGGTACCCCAACAGATTTCCAAACAACTTGTGCCAGCGGAGACAGAGTTCCTTTGTTGGTCCACACCAGGAAGCTAGGGGCTGCCCACAGTGATGGGTTAGTTACCCCGACCTCGTCCAGATGGAAGAGTCCGATCCGAGAGCGCGACCGGCTTTTGGATTGGGTGTCGACTCCCCGGGGGCCACCCGGATTTGTGCGTTGTTAGTTACAGGGACCTGTCGTTCCGGATCTCTCGGGACTAAATCATAAAATGGTTGCGTGTGATGGGTAGAAACTGAGAGAGATGGGCGTGCATACGGAGCTTTGTAATGGGTAGTTGGTACACCCCTGCAGGGTTAAATCTTTTCGAGAAGCCATGTCCACGGTTATGGACGACTTGAGACCTACTCCTTGTTCATAGACAACAAAAACTGAGATAATCTTAATAACTTAATCAACGTGTGTGTGCCTTGACTTCTTCGTCAGGGTGCGAAGAGGAGGACAAGGGTAGGATAGGTGTTATGTTTGCGTAAGTAGCTGATAGCAAGACTTGTTGGAGGCGATTCGTCATCGTTTGCTTGATTCTCATCTTACTCTAAAATAGATCGTTAGCCACTCATATATTGCTAGTGCGACTGCAACCTCAACCACTACAACCATCTTACCATGAGAAGTTAGTTACAAGACTTGTTGATATAGCTCACCTCTTCTTTTCTCTTTTACGCATGTTATCCAAACGATCCTGGACTTCAGAGGAGCTCGACGACCCTTCTTCTGGACGCCTTCGCGGAGACTCGACGACGACTAGTTAGGCGGATCCTGGCGGAGAGCCTGGATGCGTGTGGTTACAGGAATGGTGTTTTTCAGCTTTGCCACTAGGCATTTGATTGTAGTCTGTACTCAGACATGTATCTTCCGCTGATGTAATGTATTAAAGCAATTGTATGCCGATTGTATGAGATGTTGTATCCTTGTAGCTGTAATGTTGTGATATCATGTTGGAAATCTGGGGCATATGACATTGTCATATGTCGAGGTGGGATCGATATGTGCTTCGTCCTTGGATCTGGATGGAAACATGTAGATTTGGAACATTACCGCATATCGGGCCTTACAGGGGCTAGCTAAGTTTCATCCACGGGAGGGAAAATGGGGTTGTTGTTGGGCCTTAGGGAAAGGTTAGGTGGGCTTATGTGGGAAGAAGGCCCAATGAGAGAAAAAAGATGGTTTGCTGCTGCTCGTGGATTTTCCATTTTTTTTCTTTAAAAGAAAATAGAATGGCAAGGTTTCGAATAAAAAGAGGGGTAAAAACATTTTGAAAAAATGTGAAACTTTTATAGGGGCCTTAATGGAATATTATCATGCCACCAAAATAGTTTGAGATGATTTGGATAATACAAATTTATGTATGACATTATTACTTAATAATACATATATCACTTTGAACTAGATGTGGTTGATCGAAGATATATAAAATGATGAAAATATCAGGGTAAATCCCTAATACTAAATGAAGGGCATGCACAAAGTTTTGGGTGAAGCCTAGGGGATGCAATTGCGGGAAAAGGGGGGATTTATTTATTCACCATTTTACAAAATAGTGAAATAAAATATTTATTTTAAATTAATTATTAAAGAAAACAACACCAACTAAGCAAAATGAAATAAAAAATAATTTTAATTAGGGGAAAATTCCAAGGTTGTTATACTTACAATGTTGCTCACTTACGTTTGGAACTAACGCAATGCGCAAGTCTTTCCGAAAAAAGGCTTTCGCCCCGCTTTATAGATAAAGCAAATATCCTGACACCAGTCACGAGTATCATACAAGTTCACGAGCTAGTTGGGGCAGCAGCACATAATGCCCATGGACAATGAAAAGAAGAAAAAATAAAAAAGAGTGGACGCCTCCAGGGTGCTTCCGCTAAAAAGCTCAGCCCGCCGATGATGGAGTGGCCAGGCGCCTAGCCTCAGTAGTCAGGGCCACCGTCATGTGGAGGAGGAGGTCTCTATCCCTGCGCCTCGAGAGCGTGTGCTAGTGCTGCAAAAAGGCCATGAATTTAAAGAGCATATCAGAGGCCAGAGGGTCCAGATCAGAGTCGCGAACATAAGCCAAAATAGTCGTCTTCTAATATTCGGTTGGTTAGCCTTAGCCTGCGTGAACTCGGCGAGGTATGTGGCCTCCCAGTCAAGTCCCAGAGCCTCACAAATGAAGCGCCAAAGGAATCTGGCCGCCGTGCAGACAAACAAAATGTGATGTCCAGTCTCAGGGACATGACAAAGCGGGCAGATACCATTTCCGGGGCCTTGCCGCTTGATGACCTCCGTCCCAGAGGGAAGGCGGTCCCGAAGTAGTTGCCGAATGAAGATCTTAATCTTCAGCGGGATGGGTATCTTCCATAGGTGGGCCGTCCGAGGGATGGACGGAGTGCGGCAGAGGGCCCTATAGGAAGACGCGACAGAATATTTCCCAGAAGACGCCAGAGACAAGGAGATACGGTTCAGGCACATGGGGCGATCCATTAGGAGCAGAGCCCGAATAAAGTGCCACACTTGGGTGTCAATGGGGCCAAAAGTTCGTCAAAAGGTGACATCTCGGGTACCATTAGCCCTAGCCTCAGCGACGAATAATTCGGGTTCGGAACAAATCGCAAAGATGCTAAGGAATGATAACCGCGGAGGGTTAGCTCCAACCCAAGTATCAAGCCAGAAGAGATTAGCAGATACATCACCAATCGAGATGGAAAGTCCCAAGCGGATCAAAGGCTTAATGGCCTATATGGCCCGCCAGAACTGGGGTTCGGCCCGGGACTGGAAGGCAAGGAGAGGTTTGCCCCGAAGGTACTTAGCACGGATGAGTTGGAGCCAGAGGCCGCCATCCCCCAAAGGATGCTCCAAACCCATCTGAGCATCAGGGCCACATTCATGCGCCGGGAAGAGATGATCCCAAGGCCCCTAGGAGATTTAGGCAAGCAAATGTCGGCCCACTTAACCATGTGGTATTTGGGCCTTCCGTTGGCGCCCTCCAAAAGAAGCGGGCTAAGTCCCGATCAAAGGCAACGTGGACGCCTTCCGAAAGAATGAAGAGGCCCATAAGATACATGGGGAGGCTCGACAGGCAAGCGTCAATAAGGAAGGTCTTGCTCCCTTTGGAGGTACAACGACCCACCCAGGGCTCTGATCTAGATGAGACCTGGTTCATAACCGGGTCAAAGGCATGATTCTAGAGGCAAGACCCAGATATCGGCATGCCCAAATATGTAACAGGGAATGAGCCCAACCTACAATTTAGGTTGTCCGCAATCCGCTTCCCATCCTCGTCAGAATACCCAACGACCACCACCTCGCTTTTGTCAAAATTGATCTTCAATCCCGACATAGCCTCAAAACAAAGGAGGAGGAACTTGAGGTTGATGATATCGAGATATGATCCCTCGACCATGATCATCGTATCATCGGCATACTGTAGGTGGGTGACTCCTCCTCCAGGTAAAAGATGCCCCACCACACCTTTGATGTGGTCGGCCGTCCTAGCTTTGTCTAGGATGGTTGCGAGGGCGTCCACCGCAAGGTTAAACATAAGAGGAGAGATAGGCTCCCCTTGTCTAACCCCACGAGAGGACCTAAAATAGGGGCCAACCGTACCATTAATATTTATGGTGGTGGACCCCGAGCGGACCAACTTCATAATCCAGCAAGACCACCGGTCATCAAACCCTCTACGGTCGAGGGAAAGCCAAAGGAAGGCCCAATCAAGCCGATCGTAAGCTTTTTGAAAGTCCAGCTTGAGGAAGACACCCCTCTGGTGCTTGGACTTGACCTCATAGACGATTTCATGGAGGGATAGGATCCCATCGTGGATGTACTGACCCTTCAGAAAAGAAAACTGAAAGGGGTCAGCAATGCGGTTGGCTACCAGTGCCAGCCTATTGGCACAAACCTTCGCCAAAAGCCGCTCGATGACATTAGGGACCGTTATAAGGCGGAACATCCGAATATCCACATCCCCCACTACTTTGGGGATCGGAGTAATGATCCCGTAATTCATTCTATTCATATCCAAGGTCCCGATATAGAACTCGTGGAACATGGGCATAATGAGGGGCTGCAGCTGGGACCAGAATCGACGAAAGAAGGAGACTGGGAGGCCGTTAGGGCCCGGGGCGAAGGATGCTTTCATATCTGAAAGGGCCCTTGCCACATCCTCCACAGAGAAGGGGGCAATGAGAGCCATGTTCTTCTCCGCCGACACTAATTCCGGCCCGTGCCAGAAGTTCATAGCTAAGGATACCCCAGATTGGGGTTCTGCAGAGAACAACTCCTTATAGAAGGAGTAAATTTGATCCAAAATTAGGGTGGCGTCCTCAAGTAGGACATCATCGTCCCAAAGGCAGGGGATGGAGTGTATCCGCCTACGTCCATTGGCGATGGCATGGAAGTATTTTGTGTTTAAGTCACCCCGCGACTACCCTACGATGCCAAAAGAGCTCCTCCCCTTCAAAGACAGCCATCAAGGAGGCATCCAGGGATTGTCTAAGGAGCCAACCATCCGAAGATAGACCCCCAGCAATAGCCTGGAGGTCAAGCGTGTTGATCTGATTTAAGAGGGCCCTCTTACGGGCCCGGATGTCAGCCCCTAGGTTAGCACCCCATCCACGCATGAACTGGCGCACATCCTTAGCGCAATGGTGCCACCGGTCCACCGCGGAGAAGAGGAGAATAGGGGATAAGCTAGCCACCACCCATTGATCCTTGACCGCATCAATAAATCCCGGTTGGAGCAACCACGAATCCTCAAAATGGAAACGACGAGTCGGGGAGGGGGTGCCCTCTCCCATATTAAGCAGGAGGGGGAGTGGTCAGAACGAATGCGAGTGATCAGGCGAAGAGAGCAAAGGGGGAGCGTCATCTCCTAATCGGTGGAGACGAGAACCCTATCCAGAACGCTTCAAATAGGGTTCAGCTGGTTATTAGACCAGGTCAAACACCCACCGACGCGAGTAAGCTCGCGCAGGGCGAGGTCAGCGATGCACTCATTAAAGCCCCGCATCCGATGAAGGTCCACAGGATAAGAGCTCTTCTCCTTCGAGGACCGGATCAGATTAAAGTCCCCGGGCACCACCACCGGTGTGTGGCAGCGAGAGACTTTAGCCCGCATCTCGGTCAGGAAGGTTGCCGACCTACTATGGTCACCAGGGCCATAGACTATGATGACCTCCCAGCAGAAGTGGGAGGTTCGATCAATGGTCATACTAAGGAAGAACTCATCGCGGTCCATGTCTTCAACGTCAAACTTCTCGTCATTGACGCCCATCAGAATACCTCTCGAGTGATCGTCGCCGGGAGCCATTGCCAATTGAATTTAATGTGTGTGAGCCTCTCCAATTCCTGGATGGAGAAGTCCTGACTAATCGTCTCTTGTAAACCAACGATGTTGATCACCTCATCCCTAATATAGTTGATCAGCTGCCTTCGGCAGCCCAGCTGACCAAACCCCCACATGTTCCAGCAAAGGAGCTTCATCGAGCAACCTTGGGGGACCCTGTGCAAGGAGTCGGGCGAGCCCTACCAGAGATCGAGGGCTGGAATGACTTAGAGAGGGTGCGACCACAGATACCCACCTCTGGGGTATCTGATGGGATGGGATGACTTAGACTGGGTGCGGCCTCGGATACCCACCTCTGGGATGTCCGGAGGCGAAGCGAGAGAGGCCCCTGACGCTCCGGCAGTAAGCCCCACCTTCGAGGGCCTACCACGGCGTCACGGGAGGGGTGGAGGCATACCCGTAGGAGCCTCCTTCCCGATGGGGGCCAAAGGCGGGGGAGGAAGCAGTCCCGTAGGAGGGATCACCTTCCTAGGGCTGGAATCCCAAGAGATAGAGGAACCGTTCTTTCTATACATAGGTTCCTCCACAGGGTTGGCCTGCTGCCGCACCGCCTCCTGTTGGCAATGCACAAGTCTTTCACTACAAGAGCGCACCGTCAACAGTTCTTCTTAGCAACATCAAGCACGATGCCATGCTTTGGATCAAAGCGGGTGCCAAAAAATTAGAGACAATTATATTGTGAGAGTAATATTTTTTGTTTTAGAAGGGTGCTTTTTAAAACTTCATTCTCTTCTTAAATAATGGATGAGTAAAAAAATTGCCTCTGTTTTTAAAAAAATCATTTAAAAGTTGTGCGTATCAATGTACTAGTATCCAATATGTGTTCATTGTGTGCATTCTTGTGGTGTGAAGGATAGATTATGTGGTCATTGTATTTGTACTTTTTGATGCTATATTATGAATGAATAAAAATGTCTTTTATAAAAAAATACAGTACTATATTAGTTTTTGTCACAAAGCCCTTCTGGCAACACTTCTGAATTACATGTGGCAACGAACATCTCATCATTGACTGGACTTGGTTGCGTTATGTAAATTATGAAAACTATTACTTGGGAACACTTCTTGGAGTTGGGTTGCGTGAACTCATGCTTGCTGTTTTTAAGAGCCTACGAAATTCATCAAGGCTTATTTTGCCATCTTTGTCAATATCAGCCTCCTCCAGGAGGGGGTCAATAGAACCCTTCAGTCCTGTATTCTGTAGACAAGAAGCAATACATCATGAGAAGCTTGAACTCCTTAAACAATTGGAAAGTTGTATTACCTAACATTCTAGAAAAGAACAACGGAGTTGGGCAGCAGTACAAGTGTACCATTCTCAGTTCATCAGATGTGATATAGCCATCACCGTCAACATCGAATTTATCAAATGCAGCCTGAGACAATGAATTCCACTTCTCCGTATCATGTTCCACCAGCTGATGAACATGTAGCGCGGCAGCAACAAACTCTTCGAAATCAACTAATCCATCTGTGTTACTGTCAATCTGTCAAGCATAATATAAAATGTAACGTGCTATTGCTTTTTCTTAAGAGAAGCAATTTCTGCAAGTAAAAATCATGTTTAACAACAACAACAACAACAACAACAACAACAACAACAACAACAACAACAAAGCCTGACTGTTCCAAATAAGTTGTGGTAGGTTAGAGTTGAAACTCATAAGATATCGACACGCCCGACCCTGGAGGGGGGCGAGCGGTGCGGCTGCCCTTGGCCCCTGCAGCCGAGGGGCCCCCGATGGACATGTGTATACGTATACATACACGTTAATCCTGCATGCCCACATAATGAAAGCCCCCAAAGCAATGTGCAGCCATAGCGCAGACTGGAGCAGTACAGTGAGGGACGCGGCCAGATGGCACGAGCCATGCGCGCGCATAATTAAAGGCTCATCAGAAGAATCAGAAATTTCATCACTGCAAATCCTTTCATGCTCTACTTAAAAAATTGATTTCATCAATGCGTACAAGGCCAACTAAAAACCCGACAAAAAGATATTGGATAGTAGTACTCCCTCCGATCCATATTAATGGACTTAAGTTTTTCTAGATACACATGCATCTAGTCTAAATACTTAACTCGATACATACAAATCTAGACAAAGTTGAGTCCATTAATATGGATCGGAGGTAATAGTGTTTTATGTTTTTTTTTCTGTGAATAAACAACAAACCACCAGCATTAATTTGAATGGCCATCCAAACGCTTTTTTAAAGTTGCACACTAATTTTTTGATTTGATTTTTTGAAACCCGAATTGCTATCTACCCACTACAGGTAGGGTGACCGTGCCCATTTCCCCTCGCACTCTCTCCCCCCCCCCTCCCCCCCCCCCCCCCCCCCCCGAGCACATCTGAGCGCCGCTGCCGCCGCCCTGCTCCTCCGGCGCTCCCTTCTCGATCGTGCCCCCTCCTCCTGCACGTACCCCAGCGCCGCCGCAGGTAGCCAGCACTCCTCCCTCCTTCCTCGCCCTCCCTCTCCTCCCTCCTTCCCCCTCCCTCTCCTTCCTTTAGCTTGCATTCCATTTCTTGTTAAGGATAATAGTAGTTTGTAGTTGTTAGGAATTAGGGTTAGCTTAATTAGTTTTTTTATTAGCTACTGTTTTGAAGTGTTAGGGTAAAAAGAAAATGAATTAGAGAGAATTAAGAAGTAGAAAAAAAATAGTAATAGTAATCTGTTAGTTGTATATTTTGATATAAATTGGATTAGAAAAAAATAAGAAAGAAAGAAAATAAAGGAATTTATGAAATTTATTTAACAATGATGGCATTATAGAAATAATTAGAAAGCAAAATCTAAAATGCAAAATGCAAATAGATAGTTAGTGTTAATTAGTTGTAATAGTTAGTAGTAGTTAGGAGAAAGAGAGAAGAAAAAGAAAAAGAAAGAAGGGGGAGGAGGAGAAAGAGAGAAGAAAAGAAAAAGAAAGGAGGAGAAAGAGAGAAGAAAAAGAAAAAGGAAGGAGGAGGAGGAGAAAGAGAGAAGAAAAAGAAAAAGAAAGGAGGAGAAGAAAGAGAGAGGAAAAAGAAAAAAGAAAGGAGGTGGAGGAGAAAGAGAGAAGAAAAAGATTTTGCTATAAGCATTGATGGAAACCATCGTATCTTGTTATAATTTGCTATATATTTAGAATTTTGCTATACTTTGTCTGGATTGTTGAATTTATCTGAATTGTTAAATTCAGTAAAGTGCACAATATAGTAGTAATCTGTTTTTGCTTCCACATGTTCTTGTTTTATCTACTATTGGTGATGCACCATATCATATCATTCTTGCAGGGAACCACTACGAGTAGCCTATGTTTTGCCGGAATGTTGATTCATTTCCGTTCCGGCAAATTTCGGGCGCTCGATATGTCCAATTTTTAGCAAAGGTCATGCCGATGGATTTCGGCATGACTTGTGCTAGAAAGTAGGACATATTGAGTGCTCGGGATTTACTGGGACGGGAATTAAACGACGTTTCGGCAATACATAGGCCATTTTGTAAATGTCATTATTCCTTTGATTTGTTTTGTAGAAAAATAAAAGAAGAATGTTGATGATTAAAATGTTGTGGCACTATCTGACACCAGAGATGGTCGAGTGAACCTTGTGATATGCTCAAATACGGAACTTGTGCATCCTACTTGGTTCACTTGCTCCATCCCTGGAATCGCTTGTGTGTGTCCAATGTAATAAGCATGAGGGAGAAATCCAAATCACTTTTCATGATAAATTTTGGCCTTTTTTTTAGAATGTCGATGATCGAAACAGATTGTGGCACTATGTGACTGCAAGGATGGTCGAGTGAGCCTTGTGATGGAACTTGTGCATCTTGGCTCGCTCGCTCCATCCCTGTAGTTGCTTGTTTCCATTGTAAGTATGAGACACTAAATTACTTTTCATGATTACTTTTGTCCTTTTTTAGAATGTCGATGATTAAAACCATTGTGACACCATGTGACAGGAGGGATGGTTGAGTGAGCCTTGTGATATGCACAAGTACAGAACTTGTGCATCCTACTTGGCTCACTCGCACCACCCCTGTGGTTGCTTGTGTGTGTCCAATATGTAAGTATGAACCACAAATCGAATTACTTTTCATGATTACTTTTGTACTTTTTATGATGTGTGTTGACTTTCTAGTATTTGTCGTTGATTAATTAATCTTTTGAATTATGAACATAAAAAATGTCTGACGAGCATAAGATCCATGAGTGCGACGATTGTGACAACGGTCGGTGCGACAATCCTCAGTTGGGCGAAGGAAGACACTTCTCCCTCGCGCTTAGGTGGGGCTTCGAAAATCAGACAGTATGCAACTTCAACAACACATTCTTCTTATTCAAGAATGCATGACTTAAGTTTTTGTTTTAACGTGTAATTTATTTTTTATAATTCAACTAGTGCATCCCCTGCTATGCAAGACTTCACGTCTGTGACAAGATGCATTCACTTCAGTGGGAAGAGATTTGTACGAAAGAAGTTAACCTTAAGACGAAACATGGTTTCCTTTTAAAGGTTAAACTCTTTAATGAGCCGGATAAAACATATTTTGGTTGTACAAATTGGTCTGCATTATGCAAGGCCTATGCATTTGATGAGGATATGAAAATAACCTTCGATATTGGACTTCGTCATCGAGGCACCGGTAATTTTTATGATGAAGAAATTTGGATGGAAGCGGGCGACATGATTCCAGGTCTACCTCCGTGTGAGTTTGTAGGATAAATTTGTTAATTCTACAACTTATTTCCTTGCTTCCAAAGATTGACAACTTGTTATTATTGATAGCTTATGGCCTTGCTACGAGCGATGTACGGAAGATGATAGACAACACCTATTATAACCATGGCTTGGAGCTAACTATGGAGGGGAAAAAAACTTTTATCAACGTTGTTAGAAATTTATATGTGAGTGCGGTCATTTATCAAGCTAGCGTATATTATACACCATACATGCCATTTGTCCTCGAGTTGACCGAGCATCAAATTCATGCAATTAGCTTAGTAAGATTTTTACTATTGTGTCACTAGTCCATCTTTTTCATAAATGCATTCTTATTAAGTATACTAAATTGCTAACTATGTTACTAATATGTTCTTCAACAGAGGCTCCCGAATGATGTTGTGCCTAGGTGGATGTCTGACAAAGGCGATATCACGATTGTTTGTGCACATGGGGTGAACCTTTCAAACATGACTGCTCAACTGAAAGTGCACAAAATGGGTCCCTAAGAATCAAAGGATGAAGAAAGATGGTGGTTCAGAGCAGACCAAAAGTTGGAGACAAGTTGATCTTTATTTTACATAATGGAGCAGGAGGTGTTTTTTTTCTCTTTTCTTTTCTTTTACCTTTCCGTGAGTAGTAGGTCCTACTAGTCATGTGCTCAGAGTAGGTCCTAGTTAGTAGTAGTGGATGTGAACAATTAGGTATTACTGTGCTTGAAAGTTTATTGTTGTTATCGTGAGATATTTTGTTACTTGTGATGTGCCTATAAGTTATTTGTGATGTGCTCTGAAGTGACTTGTCTTCGATCACTATGATGATAATGATATAAATATGTAAGATCACTTTGTTGATAATAATGATGATGTAATGTATGTGTTGCTACTGTATACATAAATGTTATGTGTGTATGTATGTTTGGAATGTATAAAAACATGTATACATACGGTGAAAATATATAGGACAGATTGTAAGAAAATAAAAAACATACCAGCAGCATGGGTCCAGGCCCAGTAGCAGTGCGGGCAGGCGAGCTGCTATTACCACATATAACTGCAGCGTAGGGTAGGTGCCCGCGCTGCAGGCAGGTACTGCAGAGCAGAGCGGGGCGCCAAATGCGCTGCTACTAGCCAGAGACATCGGCAGCGCGGGTTTGACCCTGCGCTGCTAGTGATCACTTAGCTGCAACGTGCTAGTAGCAGCGCAGATGCCTGGAGCTGTGCTGCTGGTAGGCTTTTTCCTAGTAGTGTGCAGCTCTACCTATAACAAATATATGGCCTATTCAAATTTTTTATAATCATTAAAAAATCAAGGGATATATTAATGGAAAAGGGGTCTAGGACAAATAAAATACTGCATTTTCTGGAAGGCAATTTAATCCCTCGAGTTCTAGTTTCGCCCTGGCCCCCCAAAACCTCAGGACGGCCTTGGATATCGAAACCAAATCATGGTTCTAGCACATGTATAGCTAACTTCCATGCACCCTTGTCCAGAGCCAAATCATTGGTGATAACCCTGTTGATGCGGAGCATCCCGCTAACATCACCATGGATACAACTCCTTCACGTGGACCATAGACGAGCGCACAAACACGCGCCATCGAGACTAAGGTGAACTCGCTCCTTTCCGAACACCTAAATATATGTGAGACTTGGGTGCTACTTCATGCGGATACACTTTGCATCATCAGGTACAAAGGAGACACCCAAGAAGGAGCCATGGATCAAGGACGAGCCACTATAGGAGAGGAGCCACGAGAAGGATAGAAGAGGGTGCAAGTGCCCCTGACCACCCCGGGTGCCCGGTCCCTGCTGGCCTAAGCCCGAAGACCTACTGGCCACCCCGGGTGCCCGGTCTCCCGTACCCCCGGGTGCCCGGTCCCCCCTACCCCGGGTGCCCGGTCTCCGGCGTCCAGATCTGGGCAGACGGCCCATGTAACCCCCTCTTCCCCTTAGGCTATATATACTCCACACCCACCTCCATTCTAGGGTTAGCTAAGAATATATCCAGATTTCAAAGAGCTTAGCTCTTATTCCCCTATGGGGATTTGATCTCCTTGAGATCCTCTCTCAATCCTACCTTCCTCTCCCTAGTCATAGAAGGAGAGGCCCCAATCCTAGTAGTAGAAGGAGAGGGATCAATCTAGCTATCACTTGTGTGGATGTATGGATCATGTTATGTGTGAATTTGGTGTGTGGATTTGAGTTTCCTTTGTTTGGTCTTGTTCCCCTTCCTCTCTTTTGTGTTCTTCTTGAGTTGCATCTCTTTCCCACCTCCAAGTTGTGAAAGATTGGGCCAACCCCTAGGCTTGCCCTATATCACCTGTCCATATCTGTGTTCGCGGACTCCTCCCAAGTCACGTTTGATTTAAATAACTTATGTATTAAGTGCTGAATTGTTTGAGAAGCATTAGATAATGAATTCTTACCAATCCATGAGATTATAATATCTTTTTAATACATTTTAAAGATTTCTATGGAAGTTTTTATGCTCCTTCACAATCCATAATACCCTGAGGAAACTTGTGCAAAACTCAGGACAGATAAAACAGTGGTAAGACGGACAAAATAGTGGTAACATACCGCCTCAACAATCTCCAGAACACGAGGACCCTTTAATCTCCATGGAACATCCTTTGCAAGAGCCTGCACATTGCATATTTTGCTAACACGTCAGTCTTGATTATGAATATGTTTCCTAGAACCAATAGGTTCCAAATACAAACTGGAACCGTCCCGTAAAACTTATGTACAAGAGATGTGCAAGGAATTTGTTTCTCTATTTTCAGAAGAAGAGGAAAGGCTTTTAGCATTGGCTGCCAGGAAATAGAAGAAATAATCTTTTAGAAAATACATTAAAAAGTTCAGAAGAATTTCGAGAATCAAAATTGTTAATCAAATCGATTTACAATCAAAAGAACTCAGCCCTTTCACTGGGAACATTGAAAGCATGACGTGGCCATCTAGCTGAGTTCTACGAGCATAAGGTACAATTTAGAAAACTCATTATAAGGATAGCAGCGTTATATATTAATAAAAACAATTATGTAATGAAGCAAAAAAATCCAACAATATGTACCTGCTTCAGTTCTTCCAGGTTAATCGTTCCACTCCTGTCAATGTCAATGGCATTGAACTGGTCACGAAGATCAGACAATTCTTCTGTATTTAATGTAGATGCTAATGCCTACAAGTTGTAGAAATTTATCTGAGTTGCTTGTGTCACGCCTTTCAGAATCATGCACAATATCTCAAACTAATCTTCCACCCCAACTTACCCTTAAAGCAAATTGTTTGAAACGACTGTATTTCACAAACTGTCGCATATTATGCAATACTGATATATCCAGGGGTATTTCAGATGCCTCCCCTCCTTCTCTGACCCATTCATGTGCTGAAGAAAAGAACATTAGCACAATAAACAAATAAACACTATGGTACAGACCAAGGTATGAAATAGCGTGTTATATTTGATGGCAACCAGAGAGGTCCAGCTGAGTCACTAATGAATTACTTGTTGGTCCTACATCCATCATATCCAATCATGATAAACAACAAAAGGTACTTCTTTGTTTTTTCGAGCAACCGGCAGGAGGTCTGCCTTTTCATATAGAAGAGAGACCAGTTAATAAGGAAAACTGGTGGAAAACCAATACAACTGAGCTACGCACACCAGGCGTGAGGGCACAAGATACTTCTTGATAAAAAGAAAATATAATCATGCTATCTTATACTCCCTCCGTTCCAAATTAGATGGCTTCCATTTATCCACATGAATATCTAGATATGTACACAAATTAAAGTCATCTAATTTGGAACGGAGAGAGTACGTGCAAAGACCAGTGCTACCAAATGAGTGTACAAAAACAACAACAATCAAAAGCGAGCACAATAGTAAGAATTCAATAGCACTGGATGTGCACATAGTTGACTCACGACATCATAACTAAATATAATGTTAGAAAACTACCCCCCACCCCCCCACCCCCCCCCACACACACACACAAAAAAAAAACCACCACCACCACCAGAAGTTATGAGATACAGGAATTAACTAACAGCACAGTGAGAATGTACCAAAACCATCTTTCAATGCAATCATGACTGCTGAATAAGAGTTTGACGAGGAGAAATCCCTCCTTCATTACTTCTTAATCTAAGGGGTAGTATCTGTGTGTCCTCTTGAATATGATTCATATGAAAGTCATCCAGCGATCAAGAGAGTTCACATGATTGAACTCAAGTAACAGGTGATTAGGTGCCCAGATACTTAACAAACATATTAGAAAACTTAGCATTCACATATCCAATATTGGGAAATAGTTACATACATAATGCCTGAGCAGCAGTTAGTCTTGCACGGGGATCCTTAACTAGTAACTTCTGTACAAAATCTTTAGCACTTGGAGTAATGTTTGCCCAAGGCTTCCGACGAAAGTCTGGCTTGTTTTTTAACACCTGTACCCAAAAAAACACAATCAATAGAAGATAACTTCGTTAACACCTGGACCTGCAGCGTCTACTGAAGAGAAGTTACTAGGCCTTTGTTTGCTGGAGCGAACTATCGCTAGGCAAAGATCACGTGTCCTTCACCTGAGAGAGGGCGACACGGATACTAGCTTCTTCCACCAGCACGCTTGTCATCGCCAAAGGAGAAACATGATTACTGTCTTGCGGCATGGGGATAAGGTGGCTACTAGCCAGGTGGAAATTGCATCTGAAGTGGATGCATATTATGCGAAGCTGTTGGGCGAGGCGCCTTGTAGGACATGATGTGTGGAACTGAGCAGGCTGCACATGCCCTCCCTGGATCTCCATCACCTTGAGGAGCCCTTCACCGAGGTTAAGGTGGAGCGAGCCGTAAAGGCGAAGCCGCCGGACAAGGCACTGGGGCCGGACGGCTTCACCGACAAGTTTTATGCCTCTTGCTGGCAGATTATTAAATGGGGCCTGATGCGTGCTTTTGAGGTTTTCCACCGTGGCGATATGAGGGGACTCCCGGCAATCAACAAGCCAATTGGAACACTACTGCCAAAGAGGGATGGTGTGGTAAACATCAGTGACTTCCACCCGGTGAGCCTTTTCACGGTGCAATCAAGATCTTCGACAAGGTGCTTGCCACAAGACTTGCGGTGGACCTTTCTCGACTAGTGGGACTGCATCAGAGTGCGTTCGTCAAGGGGCGGTCCATACATGAAAATTTTATGCTTGTCCAGTGCACCGCGCGGCGGCTCCACGCGCTCCAGGAACCGGCTGTGATGCTCAAACTTGACATCTCGAAGGCTTTTGACTCCGCGGAATGGTCATTCTCATGACGCAGCTAGGCTTTGGTACACGGTGGATCGACTGGATCTGCGGGCTATTGGCTACCTCCTCAACTCGTATATTAGTGAATGGGACGCCCGACAAACCAATCTTCATCTGCATTGGGCTGCGCCAGGGAGACCCCCTTTCTCCCATGCTTTTCATCTTGATCATGGAACCCCTACAGCGGCTATTCTCCATTGCGACTGATCACAATCTTCTGGAGCCGCTCGCGCCCCGGGGCATGAAGCAACAGCTGTCCATGTTCGCGGACGATGTCATGATCTTCATAAAACATAACGCCCTGGATCTCAAGGTTTGCTCTGCCCTGCTCACCACCCTATTTGGGGAAGCCTCAGGTTTGCGGATAAATCTCCCGAAAAGTGCCGCTTTCCCCATCTGCTGCATTGAGAGCATGAAGGAGATGATCCTGGAAGCCCTTAGTTGCCCCCTCGATGAATTCCCGTGCAAGTATTTGGGCTTGCCACTTGTCGGGGGCATAACCCCCAGTAGGTTCAAGACAGCTAAGGGCTTCCAGGATCATCTCCTTCATGGCCAGCTAGCCGGTATGTGCATGTACGTGGCCAGCTAGCAGATACTATAACTGCGCACAGATCCTATAGTGAGCGTACTATAGACAGGTACTATAACTGCGCACTGTTTATGAAATCTATCCGTTGATTCTCGGTCGAATGGTGTGGAGAGAGAGATAATGTCACCGTACTGTTCACTGGTGACTTGCCCACAGCAAGTCACTGGATCTTTGTCCCCAGGGCACCACCTTTATAAGCTACACCGGGAGCCCGTGGAGGGGAGAGGCCAGACGGGAGAGGTTGAGCCCCGGGATTCTCTCCCCGTGGCTCTCTGGCTCCCTGGAGATTTCCTCCATTGCTTTACAGCTCAAGGAGCAACCTTGTACTGCCTCGATATCCACCATATACATCAGACATGCAGGAGTAGGGGTGTTACCTCCACCGCGAGGGCCCCGAACCTGTGTATATCACCATGTTGTTGCCCAATCCTGTCCCGGATTTTGACTGAAGCCTTGCTCTCACCTCTCTTAGCCATCCCATGGCACCTGTAGTCGCAATACGACGACACCACTCACCCTGCGCAAACAATCCACGGCTCAGTTGGAGAGCGTGGTGGACAAGCTAGCGGGTGCTCTGCCGCGTTGGAAAGCGGGCATGATGCCCAAGAGTGGCAGAATGATACTAATCTACACCGTCCTCTGCGCAATTCCGCTGCATACTATGCTTGCGATCGATCTGCCGCAGAAAACGATTTCGCTGATGAATAAGATCTGCCGGGGATTTCTTTGGAGTGCCAAGGTCCAAACTGCAGGTGGAAACTTCGCAGTGGCATGGAACCTGGTCTGCACACCGAAGTGAGATGGAGGCCTAGGTTTCCCGGAGTTCAAGTGGATCAACATTGCGATGCAGGCCCGCTGGCCCTGGTTACAGCGCACTGATCCATCGCGACCTTGGGCTGAATTCAGTATTGTTGTACCTGAGGCATCTCGTCAATTAGTCAGAGCGGCTGCGCAATCATCTATCGGCGACGGACAGAACCCCATCTTCTGGGAGGACCACTGGTTGGATGGGTTTCGCATACAGGAGCTGGAACCTTCAATCTATTCCCACATTAAACCGCGTACGAGGAGAACACTGACTGTTTGTCAAGCCCTGAACAATGGTGACTAGGCACGTGAGATCGGGTCGGAGCCCACGACCCTTGTATTACAGGAATTTCTGCGTTTGTGGACGCTGACCTCCCGTATCAACCTTCAACCGTTGAGCCCTGATTTGGTGACATGGTCATGGGAGACGGATGGGGATTTCTCGACGCGATCGGCATATGCGGCGTGTTTTAGGGGCAGAGAGACCTATCCTACAGCTGATTTTACGTGGAAATCGCGAGGTCCACTGCGTTGTTGTTTCTTTGTTTGACTAGCGCTACAAAACAGGATCTGGACGGTTGATCTACTCGCCAAACGAGGACCTGATCATCCCGAAGCTTGCCCACTTTGCGACCAGGAACCTGAAACAATCGATCACCTCATGATCAAGTGTGTATTCGCCAGGGAGATTTGGTCGAGGGTCTGCTTGACCCTCTGCAAACTAGATTGGGTTCCGTTGGCGGGAGAGACTATCGGCCCAGTAGGAACTGGGGTACCTTGGGCCATGCCTAAGACCCAGGGAATCCAAGCATCCTGAAGGGGTTCCTCCGGGAGGCCCCCCTCGCTAAAGATCAAGTCCACAAGATCAGCCCAAAGATGAAGATCAATCCTAAGCATATGCATATGACCAACATCTAGTAGTGCATCTAATTAAAATCATCAACATCCCCCTAGCTTTTTCTCATTGTGAAGGCGAGGGGTGGAAATAAGTTATGCTCCATACTCCAAAACGAGTTATTCTGAGCTTCTGCCTTATTTTGACAATAAGCTCCTAGAAGATGGAAAAGAACTGGCCCTAAAGCCTCTATATAAGGAGAGGCAAACCCATATGTAGCAGCAGAAGCTAGCAAGACAAGATGTAGAAGAAGCTTGTAAGCTTGTGCTATTGATATAAACCTACAGAGCATCATACTAGTTCCTTGTGTGCATGTGTGTGAGAAAACAATGAATGAATCCTAGTTTGAGAACCTACCAGTTCTAACAATTGGTATCAGAGCCATGGTAGATCGTTGGGTCAGAGCCATGATCGATTGGTGGGTTGGATGCTTGAAGAATCATGCATGGGGAGAGCGCCTCATGCAAGGTGGTAGCCATCAACTGGTAGTCGGCGTCCATCGCAAGTCCCATTTAGTTAGTTTTATCCAGCTTGATAGTTCATTTTTCCCACGAAAAAAACTTTATTGAACTATTAGACATAAGTGGGATTAATCGGGACCCGGTTTACATCCCAGCTTTCAGGCATGTTTTGGTGCATTGGAGCAAGCAAGAGTAGTAAAAGAAAATTTGAGTTTGCTATCAGTTGTAATAGTACAAGTGCCTTAGCTAAGTGTGTAGAGCTAACATGAGCTGTAAAATTTAGAGAAGAGGTGTAAAGTGATGGTGCTTTGTGGAAGATGAGTATTCTCGGTCGGTCCTTGTACCAGGTCACTGTAGCACCAACCTAAAGCCTCTATGTAAGAAGAGGCACACCCATATGTAGCAGCAGAAGATAGCAAGACAAGATGTAGAAGCAGCTTGTAAGCTTGTGCTATTGATTTTGTTTTTGTTTTTTGTTAAGGATAATAGTAGTTTGTACCAGTAAGCTTGTAAGAGGCACACCCATATCGACAGTTCACCCTATTGAACTGTCACCGTGGGGGGGGGGGGGGAGTCCCCACCTGAATATATTGCTCAAAGTGGCCATAATGCCATATGTTTGATCCAGTTTATAAGGAAAATCATATCGAAAACCTTAACAATTTAACCCCGTTTATGAGGGAAACCAGGTTGAAAACCGCACAGGAGGCAAGATTACAAGGGGGGAACATATGGGCGCCCCGCCGAAGGTACTACCTACCTAGCAAGACCGAAAGACCAACACCATGAAAACGAGTGAAAGTGGTGTGTCGTCGAGGGATCATAATACCAACACTAAACAACTATCCTAACGCACCACACCGCGTGCGTACTGACACCTTTGGCACAACAGAGAAGCAATATCAATCAACGAGTGACCCATCACGAACCTTGACTGGAAACTGTGGACGCCACAAAGAGCCAACACGATTAGCAACGTGGGGAGGCATCATTGCGTCGCCGTTGAGCAAAGATGAACCGAGATAACACAAAGAGCACGAAGGTCGCCATAACACATAGCAACCATGAGACGGTCTTGAGCAAGCAGAGCAAAGGACAACCAAACACCAAGGGCAAGGGAGGATGAATGGCAGCAAAGAGCTCCCCAGTAACGCCTTCAAGAAGGTAAACGACGTCCTAAGATGACGCAGTCACAAAGCTTTCGCCTGGAGCACAAGCCGGTTAAATTCCCAGAGAACGGCATAGCCGTGGAGCTGTGAATCCGGATCGAGAGACGAGAGTAGCACATGAGCCACGGCCCCAAGGAGGTAAGCGACGCCGAAATAGCGTCGCCGTGGTCAGCTGACGTAGGTCAGGGAGGATTTCTCCCGAGCACATCCGTCGACGGTAATACGCCATGAAGCAAGGTCGAGGGGCGACAATGGAAAGGATCGGAACGAACAGTGCTTGTTGGCGAAGGTGGGCACACACAGATCAACCCAGGTGCAGCGGGCCGAAGGGGTCGACTGGTGGAAGATGAGGTGGAGCCGAGGCAGGGCATGAGGGCGTCGCACCCCGAGGGACACCCAGATCCGACGCCGGCTCCTTTGGATCCACCGGCAGCCCCGCCGGAGCTGACGCACAGGGGACTAAAGCCGCGGGGAGGAGTCGAGGTGCACATAGGGCGACAACGTGGAGTTGAGGAAGAGGAGAGCACGTCGCAGTGGGGGATGGCGGAGACGTGCGAGGTCGTCGGAGGATGGCGGAGACGAACGAGTCAGGAAGGACGAGGCGAGCCAGAGGCATTGACGGGGTGAGGGAGCAGCCGTCCCCACCGCGAGCCCAGACCGCCATCTCCACGCCAACGGGAGGCATTGAGCCGCCCATAGCCGGATCCGCAGCCCGTAGTTATGATGAGCCAGGACGATGAGGAGGCGAAGTGCAGCATGCAACGCAGAACGAGGGGAGGTCGGATCCGTCGCCGGCCCCTTTGTGTCGCCGAGCAAGAGGTCGCCCACGGCGCCGCAGGACCAGAGATGAGCGAGGAGGCAGCGGGGATGGTGAAGATGAGCGAGGCGGGCTGGCGAGGCGATGGCGAAGACGACCGGCGTGGACAGGAGATGTAGACGAGGGACGCTGGGGAGGACAAGGCAAGGCAGCAGAGGAAGTCGGCCCCAGGCCGCGCCCTCCTCGCCACAAGAAGGCGGCCCGGAAAAACGGGATCCCAGATCCAATTGGTTCGCCCCCACTCCTCTGGCGACGAACGCGAATGGCAGGACGATGCCCCGCCGCCACCTTCCTCGGTGAACGCGCGGCCTTTGTCGGCGGCATCCTTGGATGGCGGCGAGACGGGAGGGAGTGGGGGAGGAGGGGCGCGGCAGCGCTACAGGGGGTTCCCTCGTGTCGCCAGAGGAGGGGCGACGCGGGGGGGAAGGGGGGGAGGGGGAGCTTTTAATACTAGTTCCTTGTGCATGTGTGTGTGAGAAAACAGTGAGTGAATTCGGGTTTGAAAACCTAGCAGTTCTAACAGTTTTGACTAGGTCACGATACTATGTTGTTGCAAAGGCCCGAGTGTAATTGGTATCATCTAGATATTACAAAATTACCCTTTGTCATGAAAAAAGATCCAAAATATTGCTTGCCATCATTCTATCCATGTGCAGGCCTTATCGAGTCACATGTGAAAAGGGGTGTTGAAGTATATGTGGATTGCCCAACCTTCTCCATCAGTTCGGTCTTTTGGTTCTACTGGTTGGTGCATGATAATTAATCGTTTGCTCCAAACATGGGGCCATTTAGAGTTTCATTGTAGTAGATTATTTTTAGAATTCCTGTTCAGATGTATACTTCACAGTTCACACAATGCTTGGTATGGTTTGTGTAAAGCTACAAATATCAAACTAGGAAGTTGTGAACTGTACAAACAATGTATTCAATTAATGAATTACATCTCACGCAAAAGCAAAATTGATAACTTCCAAATTGTTTAACAGCACGATATAGATCATGATTTGCTTGAACACAATTAGGAGAAGATAACAGTTGTTAGATCTAACCAAAACCATGCTCAATTAGGAGAAGATAACTGGCACAAACTTTTTATCTAAACATACCAGCTTATAATTAAAAGCTTCAAATGGTACAGAACCATTTACGATGTGGTTTGGGTTGAATTAGTAAATAAACGAATTCAAGAATGTAGAGCAACATTGATGAAGAAATGGATTATAACCAACACAAGACAAGTAAAGGAAATAGTTTTAATCGGTTAAAAAATGTTAAGACATAGTTGCAGGATTATGATAGTTTAGGTAAAGTGACCTCTTTAAAGATTCCATCTTCAGTTTTGTCCCAAAAAGGTCTTCGTCCACACAACAGAATATATGCAATAACACCAATACTCCAAACGTCGGATTCTGGTCCTGACTTGCGCTTGAGCACTTCTGGTGCTACATAGTAGGCACTTCCAACAATGTCACGAAACTGCTTCCCTGTGAGTCCAGAAAAATCAATTTAAATGTCACCTCGGAAGCAATTTCTATGATACATATGTACAGGAAGTAAGTCAAGGATGAAATACTATGATACAAGTTGTTACAACATATGCGAGCACCTGGTCTAATAAAGTCTGAAAGGCCAAAATCTGTAGCCTTGAGGGGGGAGTCCTCCTTTGATGACTTGAAGAGGAAGTTCTGGCAGCAGAAAATAATGCATTAATTTGAAAGATCAGTTAATCTTTACAGCCAGGTTCCATCTCGCACTTTTAGAGTATACCTCAGGTTTCATATCCCGGTGAACCAAACCATGCAAATGGCACTCGGCTGCAACCTTGAGCATCTGGCGTACAACTACTGCAGCGTCCTTTTCGCTATAACGGCTATCTTTTCTGTAAGGGCATAAAATATGTGAGATCAGTAGAGTTGATATTTTCTGCATATACAAAAAAAGAAGCCATGTATATGTTACATCCTTCAACAGATATCTTACAATTGATACCTAGTCTACATCATGTGTATGCGCAAATGCTGATGTTCAATCTTCACTATTACTCACTCACTAGATCTCTTAAAATTTGTAGGGCTTCAGGCATTAATGATATAGATGCTTTCTAGTGACACATCAATACAATATCAACCATAACACATAGCCGATGAATTTAGAAATGAGCAGACCTCTATGCATGTTCAACCACGACCCATAATGTAATCTAATTGGGAACACGGGAGGAATGCTAAGGTTAATTTTAACCCGGGTACATGCAATCAGGTAATGTCAATGAACATTCTGTTCTGCATACCAGAATCATGTTCAGACTTCAGCATTATATGGTCTGTAAAAAAGAGCTATCAGATAGTAACTTTTATGTTGGGCATGATAATAGTGTGGCACATCAGCATACATTTATGTTTACATCTTATCGTGTACAATGTGTTGTTCTGCACTAATATTCCAAAATACTAGCCTTCAGAAGGAAAATCTTCAGCATATTTTGCTCATATTAAGAAAATCAAAATAGCAAAACTAGAAATAAGCAAAAAAGCAATATCCGCCATAAAGTGATAAATCATTGGTCGAAAATTGCACCTAACTGAACAATTAAAAATCAACATTTTATCCCAGTAGCTAAGGAAAGTATAGCTCATAAGTTATCAGCGTGGAAACAAGTTAGGAACTATTTTTGTGATAAAGGTAAAGACTTGTGGGGGAAAATCAAGGATTTGCATAGTTCTTACTTGGCTAATATGCGGTCAAGCAACTCACCACCCTCACATAATCTGCCAATGTCATGTCAGGAAGTCCGAGATTTCATTAGTTTGTACAGTTCCTTAAACATAAACAGAAAACAAAGACTGAAACAGAAAAAATGATTGCAAACTGATCTTGTCCATAACTTTTATATATCTAAATCCAGTGTTCTAGAATTTCTCTAAGGTATCCAAATATTATGCCAGTTTGCATGTAGAGGCATCGACTCATTGCATCAAACCTTTAACCAGTCAAACTATCTATCACACTTGGAACCTACTTTCAAGGCACAAACTACAATCCTAAGCATCACTAAGTTCAACTCCTTTCGAATAATTCATTGAATGTTTTGAGAACAAACATAAACAGACATCCTAACTTCACTAGCTCAACTTTGATTCGGGCTCTTACAGAAGATGCCATAGTGTAATGTCCCAAAACTTACTCCATAACAATATATACGTAATTATCATCCTCGAATGCATTGTAAAAGTGTACAACATTTTCATGCCCGTGTAAGGCCTTGAGTATTTTAACTTCTCGCTTTACATCTTCAACAGCAACAGGAAGGACCATCTGCAAGGACAACAGCTCGTACATCAGAAGTTAGTGTGGAAACCATAAATTTAAGAGTTAGTTCTCCACTTCTTTTGTACTTAATTATGCACTATATATTAACTGTGTTTTTCTGATGGATTTTTTCAACACAAATTAGAACTGGGCTGGTATTATGAGCTATTTGTGTTGAAGAACAGGAGAAGTAAAGGGTTATCTCTGGTAACCTCTTCCATTTCTGATAGTTTTAAGATATGACCTCAATACATGTAAGCAAAGGCAATGCATGTCTATAGAGCACAGTAAATGGGTCCATGTCACAGGCCCCCTATAGCACCAATTGACATTTCCTTATCATTTTACCTTTCTTTTTGCGAGAATCCTTATCAATTATTTTGATCTTGCGAATATTTAGTACCTAACTTAGAGCATCTACAACCGGGCACCCCATATCTGCCCCAAACGCCCGGGCGGCCTGCCCGGTCGCTGCCCAGACGTTTTTTTGCCACCTAATTGACCAGGCAAATCCGACCAAAACATTTGGGTTGACCGGCAACCCTCATACCCTGCCCATATGTGGGGCGGATATGGGGACTCCCGGACGCGCCCGGATATCTCCGCCACATCGGACTGACAGAAGGGGCCCGCATCACATGTGGTGAATAGATCCTGATCCTCATCCGACCTGCTCTCTTCCTCTTTTCTTTTCCGCCTCATCCGTGCAGCCGCCACCGTTGCTCCGCCTTCATCTTTGCTCCGCCGTCGTCTCCAACCCACAACGTTGTCGCCCGTGCCGCCACCGGACAAGTTCGCTACCACAGTACGTGCAACTCCTCCGGGCATACACCTCGTGCTCTATGTGTTGGATGAAATGTCCAAGAAGCTTAGTTATTATTTTGTGGGCATCTGTAGGTCATCGATGACTTCCTGATCCTATGATTACCTTGATAAATTTATTCACAATTAGTTCATCGATTAGTCGGATTCGGACGACGAAGATACTGGGATAATGACAATGATAAGCATTTAGGAAGAATTGGAAAAGGAAGAGGAGCATGTACTAAACTTCAAGGGTTAGATAAAGGGTAGAAGAGTTGTTCTCCAGGATAGGATCGTTGGCGCACGACTTCTTCATAATGACTACTTCAAACTAAACCCAACATGTTCTTTCATTGACGCTACCGAATGAGCAAAAATTTGTTCTTGTGCATAGTGAATGTCATGGAGGAGGTTGATGACTACTTCAACCTGAGGAAGGATTGTTGCAGTAAACTTTCTTTCTCTGCTAAGCAGAAATGCACGGCTGCTATCAGGATGCTTGCTTATGGTGAAGCCTCAGATGCCTTTGATACTAAGATCTGGATGGGAGAGATCACATTCTTGAACACCACGGTGCAATTTGCACGCATTGTGGTGAAGATGTTTGGAGCAGAGTACCTGAGAGAACTAATTGTGGATGATAGAAAAATATTATTGGCAATTGGAGAATCAACAGGAATTCCCAGGTATGCTCGGCTCAGTTGATTGCATGCACTTTGATGGGGGGCATCCGACTGACATCACCATGTCAAGTTCCCCTCGTCAAGAGACACGTGTGGCTTACACATCTTACATATAAAGATGAATCTTCTCCTTTACACGTGTCTACTTGGCGCTCTCGAGGATGGTATACTACTTGACTCTCCTACTTTGTGCATATATAGGTTTGAGCCTAATGACAAGTGTATAGTGGAGGAGGTCAAGCACAATAGGACGAATTCACCAACGGCGAGGGTAGCATGGAAGCAGAGACGGGAGAGAGGAAGAGGAGACAGATTGAATCTTGGCCAAGCACTAAACATCCGGGTCAGTCCGGACATCCGGTCCTAGCCCGAAAATACGGAGAGCCATGCCACGAGGTTAGACGCCCAAAAATTTGGCCACATACTAGATATCCAACACCTAGAGTGCATCTGTCGTCCCCGAGCCTGCTTCAGCGCCCGGACATTCGGGCCCAACCCGGACATCCGACACCTTGTCCCGGCCTGGACATCCGGCCTGCCTGCGTGCAGTCTTGGCCAAGTGGCCGTGTATCTTCCCATTTTGCCCTCACTTACCGCAACATTGCCTAGGACTATATATACTTCATCCCCTCCTTCATTCTAGGGTTAGCTAAGATAGAACTCAAATCTTTAGAGGTTAGCTTCTCTCCCCTTGTGGGATTCCTCCTTGTGGAGAAGAACCATTACATGGTACAAGACCTTCATTAATCGGGCCACCCCTAGGGAGTTGGTCCTAAATTGGACTTGGACCTGTGTCACACTGGCAATGATTTAACTTCCCCAAAGGTTTGTGTGGGCAATATGAAAGTCACACCAAAGAGGCCACCATCATACTTGTAGTAGCAGTGCAATAGAGGGACTTATGGATTTGGCATGCTTTCTTTGGCGTGCCTGGTTCTAACAATGACAACAATATGCTCCAATGATCCCCGTTGTTCAAGAGACAATGTGAAGGGGACACTCCACACCGTCAGCGGGCACAACTACAACATGGGGTACTACCATGTCAGCGACATCTATCCTCAATGATCGGCGTTTGTGAAGACTATATTCAATCCTCAAGGTAGAAAACAATGTCTCTTTGCACAAGTGCAAGAAGGTACTAGGAAGGATGTGGAGAGAGCATGCGAAGTGCTCCAAGCACGCTGGGGTATTGTCCATGAAGCTGCAATGATGTGGGAACAAGAGATACTTTGGCAGCTCATACATGAGTAATTTTGCACAAGATGGTTGTCGAGGATGAGGGCAAAGGGGCAGCCCAAGTGAATAATTTTGGGGAAATCCTTTCCTTCAACCGGCTGATAACGCGTAGTCTTCCGCCGGTGCAGCAGCCGTTGGATTAGGCTTACATCAATGGGTATGCTTCCAATCCTATGTCCACCGTACACAATCTTATCCACTAATCATCTTTCCCACTGCTCATCTGCTCCACTCATCATTGTTTTCTGTTCTGGAGCTTTGCAGCAAGCATGCCGTTGCAAAGAAGTTTTGCAACAAGCTTGTTGTTGCAAAGAGATGCCTGCGTACAAACAAATCTTTTCAGCAAGCATCATGTTGTAACGGAACTTTGCAACAAGCATCATGTTGTAAAGAACCTCGTACAAATGAAGCTTTGCAACAAGCATCGGGTTGCAGAAAAGCTTCGCAACAAACATCATATTGGAAAAAAATCCCTACGTAAAAATAAAGCTTCGCAATAAGCATCATGTTGCAAAGGAGCTTCGCAACAAGCATCATGTTGCAAAGGAGCTTCGCAACAAGCATCGTGTTGCAAAGGATGGCTTCTGTGATACGCTAAATCCAACGGCCTGCGAACCGGCGGATCTTTCGGAAAGATCTGCAGGTCAACGCGTAGCGTGGCATATAATTTTGAGAAGCCCGGAGTTCAGGTCCTCCTCCCGGAACAAGAGGCAGAGCATATTGCCAACTTTCTTGAGATGCCTCGACAACTTCGAGATCAATAACTGCATATGCAACTTCCCAATGATCCAGTGGAGCATATGTGGCTCCACGCTAGAAATAACTGATTTCTGTTTTTTATGATTAAATTATGCACTATGAATAAATTTTATGTTTGGACTATGTGATTTATGTACGAATTATTTCTACTTCTATCCACTATTCATTTCTTTGTGTGTGATGATTGACCTGTATGTATTTGCATAGATTTGAGGATTCAAAAGCAGGAATTGTGATTGTAAACTGGACATTTCAGGGTTGGACCGAACTGTGCCTGTATAGAAGGCTGGATTAGGCAAGTCAGGTTGTAGATGCTCTTAGAGAAACTCTAGCAGACCCCTTAAAAGCCGCAGACCCTTAAAATTTGCGCCAATTTGCACTTTCGCAAGCAAAAACGGTCCGAATAGAACCCTTATCGGACCCGGACCCTTAAAATATTTTACAGTGCCCCGCAAATCGACCCGCCCGGCCTCTATTTATCCAGTTCCACGGCGCGTATACGGGCCACAACCCTTCTCCCCCCGCCGCCACCACTCGCCAAATCACATGCCGATTTCTCGCCGCCTCCCGCCGAATCCGCGCGTATTCTCGCCGCCGCCGTCAGATCAGCCGCCGCCGAGCCCCGATGTTGCGCGGGATGTGGTCCTTCGGCCGCGGAGCGTCCGGCGGCGATGACGACGAGGAGCACAATCGGCTCATGGCCTCCGACGCGGCACACAAGAGGAGCTCTCGACGGTACACAAACCGCGGGCTCTCGCCACTGTCGTCCCTCCTCTGGCGGGAGGTAGACGAGCACGAGCGTCGTCCCTCCTCAGGCGCAGAGCCCTTCTCGGTCTCCGGTGCGGGCAGTTCCTCCGGCGCGGGGAGCTCCCGCTCATTTCCGAGGACACGCTCCGTCAAGCTCGAGCCGGAGGACGCGCCGCCGTTGCGTGCCGTCAAGCTCAAGCCGGAGGACTGGCCGACGCTTCGCGCGTAAAGCTCGAACTGGCGGAGGACGAGCGCCCGCGCGGGCGTGTCCCCGGGCCGGACGACTACCTCCCCTCCCCCCCCCCTCCGAGACGGACGCAATCGTGGAGGCGATTGACGTGCGCAGTGCCCGGGAGGAGGTGGAGGCGCACCGCCGGCGAGGCGAGGGGATTAACAACATTCTTTACGAGCAGGGGCTCGCCGCTGCGCGTGAGTTTGAGGCCAAGCAAGCCGGATGGCGCGGCGAAATCGCCGAGCATGACAAGATGTACGTCGACCTCGTCTCCTCCTCCGACGACGAGTGAGCTCCTCCGCCGTTGCGGCCTCGACGCTGCACCTGGAGAGCTCCGGTGAGCCCGTTTTGGCTAGTTTAGGGTTTAGGCGGCGAGATGAACTATGTTTTATGCTATGCATAAATTGATGGTGATTAACTACGCTATGTATCAAACTTTGCTATCGCGTATTCTCGTTTCTCCTGGGAATCAATTTTTTCAGGTTGATATAAGGGCTCTGTTCTGCCGCAGCCGATTTCGACCCTTTTACCGTGCAGTTCTTGACCCTTATCTCGATTTTAAGGGTCCGCGGGATAAGCGGTCTGCTAGAGTTGCTCTTACTCATATGCCAAAACCGAGAAGTGTTTATTTCCACGCGAAACAAGTCAATAAGACCATATACAATGCAAGGTGCTTAGAAGAGGTGCTTAAAGAAAAAACCAGATTATTCTTTAAGCACTGGTGCTTAGATGTAAAGAGTAGACGCTTAATTAGGCACCTCTCCTATAGAAATAAGCACTAGTGCTATAAAAAAGGTCGGTTTATTTTGCTAAGCACTCCACTAAGCACCTTGCATTGTACAAGGCCTAACACATACTAGGCGAATTGGAAGCAGTTTGTAGGTAGCAAAGTTTGCAATGCACTAGCACCCCAGATTCTCACATTTCGTTTATCTCAACAAAGCCACGTGCAAAACTCCAATCCCACACAAGCTTGGCAAGCCAGCCCAGCTGGCCGAATCGCCAGGGATGCAGGCGGACCCACTGGTCAGAGAGGCGACCACGCGCGCATACCTTGTTCTTGTCGATGCGCTTGACGGCGACGCTATCATCGGAGTGGCGGTCAACGGCAGCGAAGGTGTAGCCGAATTGGCCGTGTCCCAGCAGCTTCCCGAGTGCGTACCGCGCCTCGAAGTCCTTGTCGTAGCCGAAGTCCGTCCGCTTCCCGCAGGCAACAACCCCGCGCCCCCCGCCGCTGCCCTTCCTCCCCTTCTCCTTATTTCCGGCGGGGGCAGCGGGGCTGGCAGCGCTGGAAGAGGTGCAGAGGCCCATATTCCTCGGCGGCAAAGCCCGCTATTACCATCAAACGACAGAAGCAGGATGGATGGCAATTTGGAAGAACGGGGGCGGAACTTTGGACTCTTCTTTTACAACAAACACTGCATAGAGAGAGGATCGCAAGTAAACATAATTTTAACATCTTTATTATTAGGCGCATGCTAGGCGTAAACCGGCTGATAACAGCCAAGTTTAAGCCGCTTTAGCCACCGTCAAATTTGGCGCTCGTGAACGTCCGATCCGGCGCTGCACCAGGAGCCACCGACTGTTGTTCCATAGAAACAACAAGCACAACGCCGACGACAACCCTGCGTTGCTCCATTGCACCTCCACGGGGAGATGAAAAAGTTGCAACACAGCATCGACGACGTGCGGCGAACCTCCATTGTAGCATCGGCGACGCTCCATTGCATCTCGACGATGCTTCAATGCAGCATCGACACACCCAGATGAAGCTCCATTGCAGCTTCGGCTGCGTTGACAAGCGCCACATCGCAGTACCTGCAGCATCCAAAAAGCTGCATCCTCGACGTGTGCCTTTCTGCAGTGACGCGGGTGGTGTAGTGTCGGCATTCGGCAACACTGATGACTGTTGCGTCGCAGCACCTATGCTTCTCATCGCGTATTCGCGTCGCACCCCATTAGGCTTGCAGCGCCGGCAAGGGTTGCATTGCAGCAACCGCAACCACCAACGATTAATGGAGCAGAGCAAGGTGCTTGGGGCTAGCAGCTCTCATGGCGGTTGTGGCCTGAAGCACCTCACAGGTTGAGTTGAGCAAGATGCTGATGGAGAGAGAGATGGGGGATGAATAGGTGAGGCCGTGAGGGAGAAAACGAATGGATGAGCTTCCTCGCGTGGGATAAGGAAAGGAGTCAAGCGGTGGTGGCCCCCACAAAGACGCGTGGCACACATTGGAGGAGGCTTACGCTAGGCTGTGATCAACCGGCTGTTTTAAAACATTTCCCTTATTATTAAGAGCATCTACCACAGATGCTAACGCAAAAATACCTACCTTTTACATCATCAAGTCTCAAAATTGCTGCTCCAATAAATGATATACATGTAAAAAATAATACATCATCTACTTCAGATGATACAAAATACAACATGATGAGATGTAAATTTGCATCATACCTAGATGCAAATTTTCAAGCCGCGCAAGTTCATTCCCCTCTCCCTCGCGCGTGACCACCTGCACCCCGGTCTACGCGCTGCCGCAACCCAACAGTCGCACCGCATCGCCGTCAGATTCGGACTCCCCACCCCCGCCGCCATCGGATCCACCCCTTCCTCGTCGCTGCGCAGCTTTAAGATCCCCTTTCTAATGTCATTGTCAGCGACCGATTCCACTAACAATAGATCCTCCCCGTGCTGATATCCTAGTAGGATGGTTCGAATGGCCGGATGTACTAGAGAGGAGAACATGCGAGAGATTTACCTAGGTTCGGACCCTCAGTTGATGTCGGTTCTTAAAGGAGGGCTTTGTGCTCCTCACGGAGACGTGTTGGGGTGCACACCGTAGGGCTCCTTGGGTTGGTTGGCAACCCGACTAAGTTGTGTATGGGCCACCCCCGATAAAGCACACCGCCAATAGCCCCCGAACTTGTCTGGAGTTTGGATTCCCCGTAGGTTGTGCTTCTGTCGTATGGAGATGTGAAGTCCATAAGAGGCTCTATAGTTGCTATTTGTAGAAGAGTGAGGGCTCTTTGTGGGCGTGTGATACGTCCTAAACGTATCTATAATTTTTGTTTGTTTCATGCTTATATTGGTGATATTGTTATGTGTTTTGCTACATTTTCATACCTTTTACAACATATTTGGACTAACCTAGTAACTCAGTGCCCTAGTGTCAGTTTTTGTCTGTTGTTGTCCGTGCATTGCAGGAAAATCTGAATATTAAAGTGCTCGGAAAAATCCAAAAAACATATAAAAAATAAGCAGTTCGGAAGACTTCGAAGTCCGGAGGGGGGCCAGAGGGGACCCACCCCCTGACCAGGCACCCTCCTGGCGCGGCTAGGGGTGGGGCCGCGCCACCTGGCCACCTGGCCAAGTGGGGCCTCCCCTAGTGCCCTCCTTTCTCCTATATATCTGTCTTCCTTCGAAAACCCTCAGGAGGAGCCCTGTTACGCGATTTTCCCCACTGTTCTGCCGCCGCCGCGATTCCGATCTCGGGATCGCTTGAAGAACCTGTCTCGGCACCCTACCGGAGGGAGGATTCACCTCCGGAGGCCTCTCTATCACCATGATCGCCTCCCGGATGTGTCGTGGGTAGTCCCCCTCGGATCATGGGTCCATGATCAGTAGTTAGATGATGTATTCTCTCCATCTTGTGCCTTAATTCTTAAACCTTGGGATCCGCCCTACATGATCAAGGCACTTTCGTATTAGTTTATGTGTTGCTATGTTGTGTTTGCTGGGATCCGATGGATTATGAGATTATGTTCAGATTGTGATGAGTAATATATTTGGCTTTTATTGTATGTTCTTCGTTGCTTTTTATTGTTTTGGCCAAGTAGTAGATTGTAACTCCAAGAGGGAGCAAGACGCGCAACAAGACCATCAAGTTCATGAAGGTGCAGTGGTCACATCATTCGGAGAAAGAAGCAACCTGGGAGCGTGAAGATCATCTCCGTTCCGAGTATCCAAAGTTGTTTAAGGCTTAGATCTCAGGACGAGATCCTGCGTCGGTAAAGGAGAGCTGTAACAGCCCAGGAGTGAAACTACTATTCATGATGTAATTTTACTTTTTTTCAATGGCTATCAAACTTGTTCGCATGCAAGATAATGTAATATGATGTGGTGATCTTGAATGCCATCCATGTTTGAGCTCATTGGAATTTGAATTCAAATGAATCTTTGTGCTTAAAGAAAGGTGTTGGGTGATTTTTTCCATTTGCATGCAAACTCCCCTAAGCTTCAAATTTGGCCTAGCCAAATCTTTCCCCCTCCCAAGCATTTCAAAAACCTTGCTCTCATTTTTAGCCCTCCAAAAATTTGAGTTGCAATTCAAAGTGATTTTGAATTCAAAAATTTCTCAACATTTTTGTTGCTCAAAATTGGCCCAAACCAATTTTGAAAATCAGGAATATTGCAAGGATTCCAAAGCATATTTTTATATGTTTTTCCCCTTTGTTTTCTGCTCTGGAGAAATATTAAGGCAGCCAGGTATTTTTATTTTGGAAAATACCTGGGTTTTCATTTTTTTCTCTGGAGGATGTTGAAAACAGCCCAACCCACTTGGGGCTGTCCATCTCGGAATCCAGCCCAGCTGGCGAAGCGGTACGCGAGGGCTCGCCTCGGCCGTTTGATCTCCATCGCACGGCCCCCGCTCGTCTTCTTTCCACCGTGGCAAAGGTCCCCCTCGCCCCTCTCTCACGCCGGCGAGGCCACGACGACATCGAGTCGCCGACGTGGCTAGGGAGGCCCCCTATATAGCCAGCCATCGCCCCGGCTCCGAGAACCCTAGCTAGCTAGTCCCCCCTCAAATTTCTCGCACCGCCACCTCCATGGACGCCTTCGAGGTCCCCTGTTCCACTCTACCCGTCGGGGAATAGCGAGCAATTCGCCGCCATCCCTCCGCGTCGTCCACGAGGAGCTCGTCCAGGGCTTCCTCACCGTCGACTCCGTCTTCCCCAAGCAGCAGCTTCGCTGCAAGGACCAAGGCCGAGCCGCGGCCACCTCTTCCTCCGCCTCGGTCGTCTTCATCGACGACGGCGACGTCTCCCTCCACGGCGAGCTCGTCCTCGTCCTCGAGCACCCCGCTGTGAGCCTCCGATTCGCTCCCCTCTCCTGTTTTCGTAGGCGTAGCCGCGCGTAGACGTCTCGGTTGAACTCGTGGCGCCGCCTGGTCTGTTTCTGTTCTCCGGCAACGAGCCGTGACCGTCCCGTGGCGAGGAAGCGTGCGCGCGTGTGCCCGGCGAGTTCCAGTGCGCGTAGTGCGTGAAAGGGGCCCCTTTGGCCGTCGAGAGCGTGGCCGGATCCCCATCTTGGCCGCGCGGCTGCCGTCTGTAGCTGAAGTGGGTTTGCGCCGCCCCGTTTTCTGGCGAGTCTAGCGCTACCTTCACGGCACCCCGGCCAGAACCCGACCACCCTACGCGTTCATGGGAGCACCAGCTCCTCGTTCCTCCACCCAGTCGTGTGCGCCAGGCCACGATCGCCGGAGTTCGCCCGTGCGTCTGCTAACTGAAACTGTCTTCAGTTGTCGTCTGAATTCAGTCATCGCGTAGCAGGTTGCTTATGTTAGTCGCGTCGCGTGTTTTTTTAGAAACAAATCAGTAGCGCAGTGGCAAGGGGCAGCTGAGAAACTCAGCGCGACGTGGGTTCGAGTCCTAGCCAGGGCGCCCCCTTTTTTCTGTTTTCCAAGGGCTGACAGCTGGGGTCCTTTGGCCAGTGGCTCAAGCCACTATGGGCTAGCTGGGCTCAGCCCAGTGAGCCTCCCCGCGCGCAGCAACAGGAGGTGGGTTGGTCCAGCCGTTGGGCCAGACCCAGCCGAAGGCAGCCCATAGAGGGTTCTCCCCTCATTTTTTTCTTCCGCAAACCCTTTTCTGATTTTGTTTTATCTCAAAATTCAGAAACTTGTGTCTCTTGCATGCTTGCTCAAATGCCCACATGTTGTACATGAATTTGGGGAAGAAAAATTGCAAGGAATCTAATGGTGCTACCCATTTTGTGTTTCGTGCAACACAAAATTGATGATGTGTACAATAGTCACATGTGCCACCATCTTTTTTTCTTCTTATTTCTTTTTCAAATCTCTAGCTCATGTCAAATCTTTTCACCTTGTAGATCTTTTCCAACCAGACCTCAACCATCATGTTGTTACATGATAGCAAAACTTTTTTTTCTTCACATCAAGTTTTGCAACTTATGTCTCTTCCTTTCACAACTTTGAGTTGTTGAAACTTTGTCCGGTGTTAACTTTCTTCGACACATTTCCGTCTCCGGAATTGATAGTTTACTTTAATGTTGTTATGCATTCTTTTATTCCTTTATGCTTATGCCATGTCATGTAATCCATGTCACTTGCACCTAAACTTAAGGTCATGACCAAGGATATTAATTTAATAATTGCATATGGAGCATCGTTGACGTGTCGTCACGATCTTCATTTAAACTTGACTAGCTAGGGTCACACCATGCCGTAAACCTGAACATGCGATTCATGCTTGTGCATCTTTGATACCGATGCTTATTTGTGGTGTTTCTCTTTGCCGGTGTCGTACGTTAGAGCCTGAGCTTGCCGAGGAGACTTAAGTGGAGTTTTCCGACACCGAGCCCCAGGACCCTGCTGTTGGGAATGTTCCCTAGAGGCAAATAAAATATGTTTATTAGCATATTCCATAAGTTCATAATATGTTTTATACTGTGCTATAAATGTATTAAACGGAAACATTAATACACGTGTGGTATAAAACAACGATGTCCCTAGTTAACTCTAGTATACTAGTCCATTGGGCAATTGATGATCAAGGTTTCCTGATCATGAGCAATTAAGTTGTTGACAATGGAGTCGTATCGTTGGGAGAATGATATGATGGACACACACCCACCAGAAGTGTTGCAATGTGATCGAGACACATAAGTTCAACAGCCGAGGCAGAGGGAAGGTGGGCCTCGCCCCTAGGCGTTAGGTAAGTGTCTCTGCTCTTTTTTTTGCAATATGTTTGACCTAGCTAATAAAATAGCTAGGCATTTTATTAAATGCCAATATTTTTCTATATGGCCTCATTAAATATAGAGCTAGCCACTTATAAAATTTGAGCACTTTTAAAAATTCAAATTATTTGAACTTTAATTCAAATAGGGGTTTAAATTTAAATCCATGCTCCTGTTTGAATATTTGAAAAATCCATGAGCATGGGGTTGGTCCCACATCACTTGATATGTGATCCCACTCCTTTATGGGACTTTTCAAAAATGCAAAAGGAATTTTTTGAGCAACTTTTTATCTGGCCATTTGAAATAAAATTCATCTGGGGGTTTTTTCTCTCCCATTTCAATTTCTTTTTGAAACTTTTACATGATGCAAAGGCCTAAGCTTACCCTAGCACATACCTAACTCGGGGTTGTGACACCATACCATCTTCTTAGAAGTATGCCGTAACATATAGGGTGAACTATGACTTTCCATGATGTTATTTAATGCTAATTATCATGGCTATGTGATGGTCTCGCTAGAGTATCAGGATCATCGGGGTTCTACTTAGTTTTTATAAGATAGGTAGGCTATGGGGTGGTGTGGGGTTTTCCTAATACAACTAATACAATCCCAAACCATATGAATATAATACTAGAATGATATAATATAAGTGATACAAAAGGAAATTAAAAAAATGGGTAAAGCGGAGTTTGAGTTTTGACGGTGGCTTGCCTTCCTCGGCGAAGTATCCTGGTGTCACAACCCCAACTTGGGTAAGTGCTAGGGTTTGATTGTGCCCTTTGCATCATGTGAAAAATTTCAACAGAAATTGAAATGGGAAAAACAAAAGCCCTAATTGAATGTAATTCAAATGGCCAGACAAAAATTTCTTCCAAAATTTCCTCTGTTATTTTTGAAAAGTCTTATAAATATGGATGATCACATATAAAGTGAAGCAGGTCCCACTGCACGCACCAAGATTTTTCAACAATTCCAAATAGGGATTGGAAATTAATTAATACCCCAATTTGAATCAAAATTTAAATTATTTGAATTTCAAAAATCTTCAAAACTTGGGAGTGGCTAGTTAAATGCCATGTGAGTCCAAATTAAAATTTTGGGGATTTTATAAAATGCTCTGGTATTTATATTTACCACAGCAAAACAAATGCCAGAAGAAAAACATAAGAAAAATGGAAAAAGGAAACTGAGCCCACTTACCTAGGCCTTGGGCCCAACTTACCTTCCACGGCCCAGCCCACACGGCGCCCTTGTCGTCTTCCCCGGGCACGAGCACACAGCTGCATGCCCGGCATGCCGTGGCCGCCAAGGCCACGCAGCTGCTCCCCATGACCTATCCCCTTGCCACGACGACTCCCAGAGCCCCCCAAGCCTTTCCCTCCTCTCGCCTCTCTCTGCCTCGCCTTCATTGGCCGAAATCTCGCGCCACCCAAGCGCACCGGAGAGCGCCGCCGCGCGCTGCCGTGGCCAACGGCCTCTTCTCACCGCACCGTAGTGCCCCTCAAGCTCGTCGTCGTCCTCTTCGTCTCCTACTCGAAGGAATCGAGTGTGGAAGCACCTAGACATCGCCCCCTTCGCTGAGCCATCGCCGGCCGCCGTGGAGCTCGACGTCGATTGCGTCGCCGTACAGCCGTCTCCGATCTCGCCATTCCCTCCGCTAGAATCAGGGTGAGCGCGCGCCTGTTTTTCCCTAGCCCGAGCTCAATTCCGTGCCCCGTAGCCGATTCGCCGTCGAGCCCGACTCCGGCAGCCGCTCCAGTCACTCGCCGCCGCCGCCCTAGCCCACGCCGGTGGCACCCGCCTGGCCAGGGAGGTGCGCGCGCACGTGTGCTATGTCTTGTGGTTGTCGCGGCGCCCCGAACCGTGCCCTGGGTCGCCATCCAGGGGCACGGCGTCGTCACGGTTGGCACCGGCGACTTCAACGCCGGCGAGGCCAACGTGGCAGGTGGGTAAGGGGTTAATCCCCCCTAATTAACCCCTAGGGCCATTGCCAGGTGGGGCCCCTAGCCCCCTAAACCCCTTTGTTAATTTAACAGAGAGGGATTAGCCCCCTGTGACACTGACCACTAGGCCCCACCAGTCAGCCCCCCCTTGGCGTCATGATGACGCAATGCTGACTCAGTAAATAGAAATTGATTAAAAGAATTATAAAAAAGACAGAAAATACATTAAACTTTGAAAATTCATAGAATATTCATTAGAACTCCAAATTTAACATATAATATATGAAAAAATATCAGAAAAATGCAAGGATTATGAATATGCAACTTGTTTTTTTTATGTTTGACCATTTTAAAATGGGTGAAAAGTGACAAATATGCATCTGGCATAATTTGAAATTGAATTTGGAGTTTGAATTTGCAAATTCTTTGCAATACACTTCAATTAAATTGAATGTGCCACAAACCAGTACCCTATACTTCATGTCACAACAATATCATGTGCTTGTGCATTTATGAAAGTGCAATATGTCGACCAGAGGGGGGGGGTGAATGGGAGATTTTCAAATATCTCGAGGAATTTCTAGTTCCTCAGGACTGAGGCAATACGAAATTGAGGAAGTTGAAACCTGAGGAAGAACACACGAAGTGAAATAGCAATGACGTGAATGTAAAAACAACCTATTGCACAGCTAAGGTAAGATTGAGGCACGAACTGAGGAAACAGTGCAAAGTGAACTCAGAAAGTAAAGCATCAGGATAAGTCATCAGTGCATAAACATAATAACTGAGGTTGAAGAAATAGCACCGGGACACTGAAGACAAAGACTTGATGAACCAGTTCGAGTTGCTATGACAACTCTACGTCTGGTTGGAGAGGCTGAGATTGAACTCAGAAGACATAGTCTTCACCTTATTCTCCTTGAACTAGAGTCCTCAGACTCCGTCCAATAACTCAGGTGAGTCTTCAAGGTAGACTCCCGAAACCTTCACAGACTCAGTCACTCCGGGATGTCACAATTTCATCTTGACTTCCTCAGACTGAAGACTTCTACACCGACTGGAAGATCACAGTCTTCAAGAGTAAAAAGCTTCGGATCACCCGACCCGACTTCCTCAGAAATGCTCAACTACTCAGGCTGGTGGTTTTCCTCAGTTAGGTTCTTCAATGTCCTCAGAGGTGGGTTGCTCTCAAATGACAAGTGTCAGTTTTTCACTCGGAGCACCCAACCCACAAATGGGGCTGGGGGTGGCTATTTATAGCCGCGGAACAACCCGAGGTGAATGGACATAAATGCCCATGCACGCAATTACTCTCGTTCCCTCGGATATGACCATTGCTAGACATGTTCTAGCCTCTCACCACGCAACACGTGGCACAGTCAAACTAATCTCTCTCTTCACATTCTTCAGAAGAATCGCACTGGCGATCTTCCGACTCCTCAACTGAAGTTAGTTACCTCAGTGTCCTAAAGAACAACGTCTCAGACACCCGAGGACTGAACTTCTACTGCAGGAGATTTCCTCAGGGTTTTTCTTCAGGATTTCTAATTGAGCACTTCCTCAGAAATACAGAACTCATTTTCCTCAACCCCTCCAACAGTGCGGTGTTTTCTTACGACTCAAGAAGTATAAAAAGTCTTAGCGAAGACTACGCTTCAACTTCGTCTTCAGCGCGAACGTCCTCAGGATCGTCCTCAGCTTCAGCTTCAACAGAACGCTTCAGGATCCTGATTCCTCAGGATTTCTCTCAACTTCATTCTTCAGGAATCACACCGACTTCACCAATGTTCCTCAACATTTTGGGGGGGTCGACAACGGTGGTTAACCTCATCCTCAGGGACTGTTTTCCTGTGTATACTCACAAACACATCAGTCCCTCAACCGTTTTGTCATCAAATACTCCAAAAACTCAAAGGGGGAACTAGATGCACTTACAATCTCCCCCTTTTTGGTGATTTAATGACAATCAGGTTAAAGCTTCAACGGGATAAAATAAATATTTTTGAGATAAGACTAAACGAAAACAGTTCATTGTTTCCGGATATAGAGATGCTCCCCCTGAGGATATGCATGTTTTGAAGACTTGATATAATTTTTGAAAAACATGAGGAGCTCCCCCTATATCCCGGTTTGTTTGAAACAGTGCATTATATGAAGTAATTTGAGGAATAGCACTGAGTAATGTGGTTGCTGAGGAATAACATGAGTAATAGATAAACTTGAAGAATAGCATGAGGTAACTTAAGAGTATCAGAAACCACACCAAATGTCAGTGTACAACTCATTACAAAAATGATCAGAAGAACGAAAGTTGTAACTGAGGAACCTATAATAACCCGCTTGAAGACAACAAAATTTCTCCCCCTTTGTCATTAAATGAACAAAAAGGAGAGACTACTGCTAACGTCCCAAAGAAGTGCCTCAGGGTTGATCATCAGGACAGAGGCACGCCGTGGCAGTGTGAGGACAAGCCGCAGTGTCTTCAACTTCTTTAGGCGAAAATTCTTGCGCTGAAGAAAAGGAGTCCATCGCCAGAGGTGGAGTCTTGCTTTTGGTGAACTGACGAGGAGGCCGAATCTCAGGAAGTGGAGGCTGTCTGAGATTAAGCTTGGCGAGGTATTCAGGAGTGATCACCTCAGACATCAGAGCATCAAGTCGCTGATACGTATGATGAGCATACTGATGAACCTTCTTCTGAGTGGTATGCATTTGCGCCATATAGCTGAGGATGTCACCAATCTGACGCTTTGTCCAGTCATGATTCCTATCCACTTTCTGATGGAGACTGATGAGGAGCTCGCGATCAGTCATCAGGCGAGCTTGAGTGGTTTCCTCAGTCGAGGCATGGGTGCGCTCCTCATGAGTGGTTCCAGATTTAGGTTGACGAATATTGCCACCGAGCGAGTCCTGAGGAAGTACGGCTTCATAAAACGACGCTTTGCCCTTGGCATTAGCGTCAATAGTGTGCTGAAGCACTTCAACCGGAGGAACGTACGGGCGATGATTAGCCCGGTCAGCCTAAAAGTCGAGGCCAGTCTTGATGCAGATAAGATTCATAATCCATGGAGCGTATGGCTTCAGAATGTGAGGATTCTGAGCTGCATCCACAAGCGTCCTGAAGAAGAAGTCTGAGACATTAATTGGAGCCGACATGCATAGGCTATATAGGATGTTCTTCATGATGCCTACGACTTCCTCAGCAGTTGATTCATAGCCTTTGATGGGGCAAAAGGACTTAGCCAATATGCGGTACAATGTGCTTGGCAAATACTGAAGCTCAGAAACTAGGAACTTGGTTCGGAGCAGAGCTTCAGGGGCTTGCGGCTTCATCAGCATATTCATCAGGTCATCCCGAAGAAGTGGAGCACCGTAGGTGCTGGGTACTGAAGCTTCAGAAGGAGGGAGATGAAGAATTTCCACGATCTCAGGCACTGAGGCTGTGTAGTTCTGATGCTGAGTCATCCATTCAAGCACCCAAGTGTTGATGTCTTTGGGATCCCCTAAGACATAATGTGTTTCATAAAATTGAAGCACAAGTTCTTCATTCCAGTGGATGCACTCGGAGCAGAACTGAAGCAGCTTGGCATGATGCAAATCCTGAAACACATTGTTGAAGCAAGGGATGGCCTCCATATCCAAATGAGGAATATGTTTATGAGGAAAAACCTTTTGGGCCATGTAGAGGACTGAGGCATAGTAATTCTTCTGAGTATCCGTCCAGAACTTGAGGAGCTTGTTGGGTGGAGGTGAATGATATGGATTTTGAATCCCAGCCTGAAAGAAGCTCATGGCGTTGAAGAAGGCATCCGTGTTGAAGTTGGGACGAGCATTAGCTTCAAGATTTCTATAGAATGGCTTCTTCTGCTTCAGACATAGAGAGATGGCTGAGGCATTCTCCTGACGAGCGGGTGATGATGAGGAAGAGTGTGGCTGAGGTGGAGAAGCCTTGTCTTAATCATGTGACTCGGGTACAACCTTGGGGGAAGTGGCAGTTGCTGAGGGAGAGGTGACTTGGCGATCCTCAGCGCGATCAGGTGCAGCCTCAGTATCAGCATTGGTGCTCGGCTTCAGCTTCAGCTCCAGCAGCGGGAGGATCGGTCTGAGGATCAGCAGTTGTTGTTGCCGCAGCATCAGTATCATCAGAAGAAGTGGTGGGTGCACTGGTGGCTTCAGGTTCATCAGCATCAGACGCTGAGGACGATGCACCAACTGATTCTTCAGACTGCCGAGAAGTATCAGGAAGCACCTCAGTCACGGTGGGGGAGTGAGGTTCTGGAGAAAAGATAGTATGAGTGGGAGAGTTTGTCAGCCCATATTCATCATCATGGACGCGAGGAGTTCCATGATCCATAATGTCCACGTCCATGTCTTCAATCTCAGTGATAATTGGTGGCGGTGGGCACTGAGGAGTTGTAACAATGGGTGTTGCTACAGTGGGTGGAGTGAAGACAATCAAGCTGCGCTGAGGATTTGGAGGTGGAGTTGAGGCAGCAGTGATGAGGACAGGGGTATCAGCGGCCTTTGATGCCAGAGGAGCTGAGAAGATTGGTGTAGCATCAATGGGGTCCTCAACATTGGGCTTCTTCGCGACAGGTGGAATTGAGAGTTGGGCCTCGGGCAGGCACTTGAGGCTTTTGGCAGAGGTAGCAGGGGGTACTGAGGAGGCAGGCTGTCGAAGCTTCATCAATTTTGCCATCTGCTGAGACATCCGTTCCTTGGATTTGCCGATATAAGCACGGTTTGCGGCACACTCAGTATTGAGGCGTTGAACTTCACATTGATGCTCGAGAAACTCTTGAGGAGTAACAACAGTGATAGGTTTCTTTTTGAATTCACTGAGGACTTTCTTCAGTTTGGCCTTCAACTGTTTCTGAAGATCACGTTGATGAATCTCATTGATGAGGAACTGTTGAACATAGAACTTGATGTCTTTAGGAATGTCCAAATCATCAAGAGGAGTGTCAGGCTTGACAGACCAAATTTCAATGTACTCCAAGATCTTCTTGGGATCAAGGAGAAGCGGGATTTCTGAGCCCGTTTCTTCAGCTTTGCGTCTGGTTGCAGCACGCACATATTCAATCTTATCTGCTTCAGTGGCGACGAAGCCGGCCAAATCCTCAAATTCATCTTCATCATCAGAGGTTTGAGGAGTATGATGAATGGCGCCACGCATAGCAGTTTTCTTTGGTGAGGGTCGGGGGCCGCGTTGAAGAACAGTTTTGGTCTTCAGCTGAGACTGAGGCATTGTGGTTGAGGCCTCAGGAGCATGACCATATTCATCAGTGCGAATCCTTGAGGAGGGGGCAGCACCATCCGTGCGTTGACATGAGGAACCAGTAACTTGAGGCTTAGCTGAGGACTTCTTGGAGGGCTTGATGCCAGGAGCCTTTTTGCGGTGCTGAGGTGGAGGTTGTGGCCTGGGTTGAGACTGAGCCTGAGGTGGAATATGTATTGAGGCAGTCAAGTCACGGACCAGATTCTTGACTCGGCTGCTACTGCACTAGAGGTATAGTTGATAGGCCTCAGGAAAGTCATCAGGGGTGCGCAGTGTTGTGGGATCAGGAGTGACTCCCGGTGCAGGTGGAGGTCGAGCCTTGATACCCAAAGTCTTCAGCGGCGGATTGACAGCAAACATTTCCTCATGCTGAGGATTAAGCCATTGATATGCCACCCAACGCTTGGCCCATTCCCTCGTGATTTTCTGGACCCTTTTCTTACGATCATCAGCGGTTTCACGTTCGGGAGTCTTCAACTTCTCATAGAGATCAGGTGGCAGGTCTTTAGCAATATCAGTGAGCTTACGTCGAGGAGCCATTTTCTTCAGTGGTGGAGACTGAGGAATGGTACGTTCAAGCTGAGCTGCAAATGAAGTGAGACTATGAGAACCATACGATTCCTCAGCAGACATGTACCTGTGACAGAATTAAGTTGCGAGGGAAGTGGGGTACGGTTATATGCGTTCATGAGGAATAGGCTGAGGAAAGCAACTAAATGAGGCATAGGTATAGATCTTAGAAAGCCAGCAGTACAGTTGAGGATTGAATGGTTTGAGGACACAACAGTACTGAGGAATAAGAAACTGAGGAATAAGCCACTGAGGAATAAGCATACCAGAACTGAGGCGAATGCTGAGGAACCACGTGTCAGTTCTTCCCCGGCAACGGCGAACTCCGGCGACGTTAGCACGAGAGCTTGAGGAGCTCAAGGGCGGCGGCGCGAGAGTGAGAGAAGAGGTGGGGGGAAAATGACCGGGGGGTAGAGGGCTATTTATAGAGGGGTGAAAGCTAAGGGGTTGCGAAATTTTTGGACCAGATTGCCCCTGATTGTTGGGATCCTCAATGGATATCATAATGGTGGATAAGCACGACTTGCGATAAAATCGCAACTAATTGAAGAAAATCGTAACTGATAGTCCTCAATTTTAGGAACTTGAGGACAAAGACTGAGGATGAAGACAAATGGTCTCAGGCTTAGGATGAAGACTAATGGTCTCAGGCTGAGGAATACATGATTTCCAAATGAACGCATATGAGATAGACAGATTAGATAAGTGAGCACAGAGGGACGGGTCCGATCACTTTCACCTAGATGAAGAAGAAAAAGCTAAAGAACAATAACTATAGGTGAATGCTGTTGAGGACAAACACGGTAATCATCAACAATGAAGACTTCAACTGAGGAAGCTGAGGAACAACAGATCTTGAGGTGTTTGGGCGGTGGCGCTACCCACCTTATAGGGAATGAGACACTTGATACCTTACAATTGTCTTATGGATCTTGAGTCAATTCCACGTTAATTTCTTCACACTTAGCAAGGTAGTTCCTCATGATTTGAGGAGTACGACGCATCGTGTGTTGTACATCAGGATTATTCAATATTGTTTAAGCGTTAGGATGTGTGTCCATTCACTGGACGTCTGAGGAATCTAAGATATTTAGCTCACACCTCAGAGTGCTAAATCGCTTCTCATCCAAAGGCTTAGTGAATATATCAGCAAGTTGGTCTTCAGTCTTCACGTGGCTGATGACGATATCTTCCTTCAATACATGATCCCGAAGAAAGTGATACCGAATCTCAATGTGCTTTGTCGTCGAGTGTTGTACTGGCTTCTGAGAGATCTTGATGGCGCTCTCATTGTCACAGAGTAGTGGTACTTTCTTCAGGTTGATGCCGTAGTCCTTCAGAGTTTGCTTCATCCAAAGAAGCTGTGAGCAGCTAGTACCAGCAGCAATGTATTCAGCTTCAGCAGTGGAGAGGGAGACGCATTTCTGCTTCTTCGATGACCAGCATACCAGAGAACGTCCGAGGAAATGACATGTTCCTGAGGTAGACTTCCTATCCACTCGATCTCCAGCATAATCTGAATCTGAGTACCCAACGAGATCCAGCTGTGTGCCTTTTGGATACCATAAGCCTAGCGACGGGGTGTGAGCCAAATATCGAAGAATTCGTTTCACCGCTTGGTGATGCGATTCCTTAGGTGCCGCTTGGAATCGGGCACACATGCAAATGCTCAACATTATATCAGGCCTAGATGCACATAAATATAGCAGAGAACCTATCATGGAGCGGTACACCTTCTGATCGTAGTTCTTGCCATTTTCATCAGGACCAAGCTGTCCATTTGTAGGCATCGGTGTCTTGATAACTGTCAGGGGATTGGTACCCGGGTAGGCTCACCCAAGCGAAAGCAACCTTTCAAGACACAAGGATGGACCGATTGGGCTGCAGCTGGGCCGAGCTTGATAGGCGTACGGCCGATTGCTCCGAGGCAATCAGCCATACCGAATGCCAGCAGTCGGCCCAGGCGCAACCGGTCCACCCTTTTCATCATCAAGACAATTATCTGATTGGCCCGCAGCTGGGCCGAGGTGGGTATCAGCACAGCCGATTGCGCAGAGCAATCGACCTTGCCTGGAACCACTAGTCGGCCCAGGCGCAATCGGTACGACCTACTACCCCTGGGGAAGTTGACCCCAAGATCGGTCGCGGGTACAAGTACGAGGTCATAAATGTGCAATCCCGAGAGATCGGGGTGGCAGAGAAGCCAAGTCACATCAAAGATCTGGCAGAGATGCGGTGTCGGCCTCTCCGCCGATTCCGCGGACAGGACGACAAGACCACACCTCCTAGCTCCACTGTTCACCATCATGCCCTACGAGTCTACAGCATGGGCCGCCGCTCGTCGGGTCCGGATCACCCGGAGAGGAGCAGTCGGTGGGCCCCAGCCGATTAGAGGATGATAGCTGGGCCCAATCGGCAATGAAGTTACCGATTTACCCCGGGCTCATGCTATAAGATCCCGGGGTACCCCTCCTGCGTGGGGGACGATCCGCTCATTTGCCCCATTAGTCACAAGTCACTCAGTTCATTCACTGCTTGTAGTTACTCCTCAGGGAAGCAGGAGAGAGCCTTGCCCACGGCGGCGCTCATCTTCCCCTGAGAAGATAGAGAAGAAATTATTGTAGCTCGGTTCCATTGGTATATAAGAGAGAAGCAGGAGTAGGGGTGTTATCTCTCCGGAGAGCCCCGAACCTGGGTACATCGTGGTGTCCTTCACCGTGTTTGTGCCCAACCCGATTCCGGCACCATCAACATCTTCTTCCTCGCGTCTTCCCCTCACTTTAGCCATCCCCATGGCATCTTCCGTCACATATCGACGACAGTTGGCGCCCACCGTGGGGAAGACCAAGGCGTCGACTGGAGTAAAGATCCGGACGAGATTTTCCTCTGCATCAGGCGGTAGCCACGCCTCTGGCATGATTCTTAGGCGTGGGGAAATCGATTACGTGGTGGACTATTCGGCGCGTTACGGGACCGGGGCACCCCTGCCGCCCGGTGTGTCGCTGCAGGTCGGCAGTCATCGCCTCTTCATCAGCAGCTTCCCCGAGGCATATCCCAGGGAGATTCGCGTCTTCTCGTGCGTCACAGATCCTCTCTCGACTAGGGGCTGCAGTGCAGCACCCGGCGGAGAGGATGGCCAAGTGCACGCAGCTGTCATGATGGCGGGGGCGTCTTCATCGAGCAATCGCGGTGCAGCGAGTGCGGCTAGGAGAGCCAAGGAGGCAGCGGAGGCTGCAGAGAGAGTCGGCACCAGTGCGTTGCGGGATGTGTTATACACACCTATGAACAGGAATGATGATCCCGATCAAGTGCACACCGAGCTGGAGACGGCACGGCTTGATCTTACTCGCAGATCCGAGCAGGTGCTGGCAGAGGAGCGCAGACTGGGAGCCATCACAAGGGAGTACAACGCAGCGCATGCAGGACCGCGTCGGCCGATTGAGCCCGTGGTCTTGGAAAATTTGAGAAGCCGAGGTAGAGCAGTCAACCAGCAGCTGTCAGGAGCTGAGCAGCCGGAGCGGCCAGGGAGGCCGGTGCAGCCGGAGCAACCGGCGCAATCGGCATTCATCCAGAGGCCGACATACAGCACTCCGGACAAAAACCCGAGGGCAGACGAGAAGATAGCAATCGAGCTAGAAGACCTGGAGGGAGATGAGCGGCGAGAGCCGTCGCGCCGAATGCGTGAGCTGCTGGCAGCCGCAAAGGAGCAGAGGCTCGTGGCAATGGAGAATCAGAATGCAGAACCTGGGGCGTCAAGACGAACTGTGAGGCCGATTCCGGAAGCTAGCCAGTGACCGAATGCATCGCGCCAGAACAGACAGCAGCGTGCCCCATCTCGACATGAAAGCAGGGTCAGAAGCAATCGGCCACCCCCAGCGGCAAGCAGAAGAATTGAAGAGCCAGATGTTAACAGCAGGCGCAATGACATGCCTCAGTAGTCGACACCAAGACCAGCAATCAGCGCCCGACTTGGCCCTCGCCAAATCGGTCAGAATGATGCCAGGCATCGCGTTGAGCTCCTGGAGAAGGAGGCTCAAGAGGATGAAGAAGGAGAGGCTGGCCCGTCGTGTTTCGGTCATTGCATCTGGACCGAGAAGTTTCCCAAAGGCTTCACGCTGCCGAGAGACACTCCCAAGTACAATGGTTCTATGAAGCCAGAAGATTGGGTGTCCGATTACCTGACAGCAGTTCACATTGCGGGGGGCAGTCGACGCGTGGCAGTCCGCTATGCACCCCTTATGCTGCAGGGTTCAGCTCGGACTTGGTTGAACAGTTTGCCCAAGGACAACGTAAATTGCTGGGAAGATTTTACAAGTGCTTTCATTCACAACTTCACGAGCACATATGAGCGACCCAACCTCCCGTGACAGTTGGCTCTTTGTGTGCAGGGAAAGGACGAACCCCTACGAGATTACCTATCTCGGTGGATCAAGTTGAAGAACTCATGTGAAGGAGTCCATGAGATCCAGGCCATTCAATACTTCACGGATGGATGCCTGGCTGATTCAATGCTGAAGCACAAGTTGCTCCGCAAGGATTTCACATCGCTCGCCGAGCTCATGAAGGTGGCCAACTCCTTTGCTGTATCCGATTCTGCGATGCGCCCTATCCAGCTCGGAGTTGGAGGTGTAATTCAATCGCCAGGGGCTCCGCAGTCGGACGCAGGGAACCAAGGCCTTAGTCGGAAGAAAGAAGAGAGAACAACCGCAACAACAACAACAACCAGCAGAACAATGGCAAGCGCAAGGATGAGCAGCCAGACACACAGTACGGCAGTTGGCAGGTGGCCGCTGTTCAAAATGAAGAAGATCCAGGGGCTGCAGCGGGCAGTCGAAAGATGAGACCCAATGTGAGGCTCCCGGGGCAGATGAAGCCCAAATACACATTTGACGATATGTTGGATGCACCGTGCAAATTGCACAGCACTACCGGCAGGCCGTCTGCGCATACTAATCGGCAGTGTGATTTCGTGAGAAGGATTGCGAAGGGAGAAGATTTACCACCTCCACCCCACCACCACCCCAGAACAGAGGACCACCTCAGCAGCAGAACCAGTTCCCGCGGCAAGACGCCGCCTACATGATTTTCACCAGTGAATCCACCGACAAGGGCAGTCAGAGAGCCCGAGCTCAAGTGGTCAATGCCACCTTGCCGCCGATTCCTCAGTTCATGCATTGGTTCGAGTGTCCTATATCCTGGGACAGAGCAGATCACCCCACCATCTTGCCGAATCCGGGCAATTATCCGCTTGTGGTTGATGCTCTGTTTGCAGGACCAAGGTTCTCATGCAAGTTCTCCCGAGTGCTCGTCGATGGAGGAAGCCCAATCAACATTCTGTACAGAGACACCTTGACCAAGCTAGGGCTCACCGAGAAGGATCTGGAGCGCAGTCGGACGACTTTCCATGGGATCGTCCCTGGGTTGTCTTGCACCCCCATGGGTCGCATTCGGCTGGACGTCATATTTGGCACAGAGGAGAACTTCAGGAGGGAGCCGATTTGGTTCGAGGTCGCCGACCTCAGCAGTCCTTATCATGCCCTGTTAGGACTGCCTACATTTGCCAAGTTCATGTTCAATGCACATCAGACTTACCTCAAGATGAAGATCCCAGGGCCAAACGGCGTCATCACCGTCACCGGGGACTTCAGGAAGTCCCTCGAGTGCACGTCGGCTGGCAGCAGTTTGGCTGATTCTCAGGTGGTCGAAATGGAGAAGCATCAGCTCGGCAAGGTGATTGCAATGGTGCAAGCGCAGAATAAGAATCCACTCCCAGTCGGCCCAGCCAAGAGAGCAGATGACGAATCGGCTTTTTAGTCGGCCAAGGACAGCAAGAAGATTGCTCTAGATCCCTCCGACTCAACCAAGTTTGCTGTAGTCGGAGCTGGACTTAGAGAAAAATAGGAAAGCGAGCTCGTCGAGTTTCTCCGTGAGAATCGGGACATCTTCGCATGGTCTCCACAAGACATGCCTGGTGTGCCGAGAGAACTCGTCGAGCACAAGTTGCACATTTGACCAGGCTCGAAGCCGGTCAAGCAACCCCTGAGACGTTTTTCTGAAGATAAGAGAAGGGCAATCGGCGAAGAGATTGCAAAGCTGCAAGCGGCAGGTTTCATCATGGAAGTGTTCTACCCCGAGTGGCTGGCGAATCCAGTCCTCTTCATGAAGAAGAGCAAGACTTGGCGCATGTGTATCGATTACACTTTCTTGAACAAGGCGTGCCCGAAGGATCCGTTTGCTCTGCCCCGAATCGATCAAGTGATTGATTCTACGGCCGGCTGCGAGCTTTTGTCTTTTCTGGATGCCACAGCTGGCTATCATCAGATCAAACTTGTTGTGGAAGATCAAATAAAAACTGCATTTATAACCCCTTTCGGGGCTTATTGTTATATCACCATGCCTTTTGGTTTGAAAAATGGAGGTGCCACTTATCAGCGCACAATTCAGAGGTGTACACACTCCCAACTCGGCAGAAATCTCCACGTCTATGTGGACGATCTGGTAGTGAAGTCGGCCAAGGGAGTCACACTCCTAGACGACCTCCGAGAGACATTTGCAAATTTGAGAACTTATCAGATCAAGCTCAATCCGGAGAAATACATTTTTGGAGTCCAAGCCGGTAAGCTCTTGGGATTTCTCGTTTCCGAGAGAGGAATCGAATGCAATCCCGAGAAGATAGCCGCAATCGAGCGCATGGAGCAACCCAAGAACCTGAAGCAAGTACAGAAGTTCACTGGTTGCCTCGCGTCACTCAGCCGTTTTCTCAGTCGGCTGGGTGAAAAAGCAATCCCGTTGTATCAACTAATGAAGAAGATGGAGATGTTCACTTGGACACCTCAAGCAAGCGAAGCATTCCGAGAGCTCAAGCACATGCTTTCCACCGCGCCGATTCTAGCTGCCCCGATTGAGAAGGAGCCAATGATGTTATACATTGCGGCAACCAATCGGGTGATCACTGCAGTTATGGTGGTGTAGCGGCCCGAGAAGGACAAGGCACAACATATTCAGCGACATGTGTATTATATCAGTGAAGTGCTCTCGGCGTCCAAGCAAACCTACCCTCACTACCAGAAGATGTGCTATGGAGTGTACATGGCGTCCAAGAGATTGAAGCCATATTTTCAAGCCCACTTGGTCACGGTCGTAAGCTCGGCTCCATTGGCCGACATCATAGGAAGCCGAGATGCAACCGGAAGAGTGGCGAAGTGGGCAATCGAGATCGCCAACCATGGCATCCAGTATGAGCCGAGAAAAACAATCAAGTCGCAAGCATTGGCCGATTTCCTGGTGGACTGGGCTGAAACCCAATATATGCCGCAGCTCCTAGGATCGGATTTCTGGCGAATGCATTTTGAAGGATCCAAGATGAAGAGCGGCCTAGGGGCTGGCGTAGTGCTCACTTCACCAAGAGGAGATCAACTGCAATATGTGCTCCAAATTCACTTTGCAGCATCAAACAATGTCGCCGAGTACGAAGCCCTTGTGCATGGTATCAAGCTGGCCAAAGAAATTGGCATTCGGAATATTGAGTGCTTTGGTGACTCCGATTTGGTGGTACATCAATGCACAGGAACCTGGGATGCAAAGGATGCAAATATGGCAAGCTATCTCTTCCTAGTGCAGCAGATCAGTGGGTACTTTGAAGGATGTGAGTTCCACCATGTGCCGAGAGCAAACAACGAAGCAGCAGATGCATTGTCCAAGCTCGGCTCAACAAGGCAAGCTATCCCACCAGGCGTATCACTTGAGCACATCAGGAAGCCATCCATCATGCCGTCCCCAGAGTCTGAGTCCATCTTCATTTCGGAGACCGACCTTGAAGCATTGAAGAAGGCAAAAGAATCCCAGCTGGCAAAAAGTCCAACTCTGAAGAAGCAGTCAAGCGCCCAGGGTGCTTCGACAGCACCAGGGGCCGCCGATTGCAAACCAGGGGCTGCCGAATTCAGCAAGATGAGCAAGGCCAAAGGGAAGCAAGCAGAGGCAGCGTCATATGGCACAGCCTCAGAAGAACCAACGAAGTCAGGCACTGCCGATTGCAGTGAAGAAGTTCCAGCTCCAGACGAGCAATCGCCACCAGGGGCTGCCGAATGCGTGCCGGGCACCGCAATCGGCAGTTCGGAAGCAGAAGTCGAGATGACAGAAGTTCAAGAGGCCGAGATCCAAGAGGCCAATGGCCAAGAAACCGAGATCCAAGAAGAAGAAGAACCCCAGTAGGCCGCAGTAATGGTAGTCGTCAGTGCGCCATCATGGGCACAACCGATTAGATATTTCCTAGCAGACGGAGTCCTTCCAGAAGACGAAGCAGAATCAAGACAAATCAGCCGCCGATCTTGGGCATACACAATAATCAACAACGAGCTAGTGCGCAAAAGTGCAACTGGTGTCTTTCAGAGATGTGTAGAAGAAGACAGAGGCTTGGAGTTGCTCAGAGACATCCATCAATGTGAATGCAGTCATCACGCATCTGCAAAAGCCATTTCCAGCAAAGCTTTCCGACACGGTTTCTATTGTCCGACTACGCTCGCAGCGGCTGAGAATTTGGTGAAATATTGCAAGGGATGCCAGCGGTTCAAGGCAAAAAGTCATCAGCCAGCATCAGCATTGAAGACAATCCCAATAGCATGGCCGTTTGCGGTGTGGGGCTTGGATATGGTTGGTCCATTCAAGAGGGCTCGAAGTGGCATGACACATCTCCTGGTTGCAGTGGATAAATATACCAAGTGGATTGAAGCCCGCCCGATCAAGAAGCTGGATGGGCCGACTGCGGTTCGCTTTGTGGCCGACATCGTGTGCAGATATGGCGTGCCCAATAGCATCATCACCGACAACGGCACCAATTTCGTAAAGGGGGCACTAGCTCGATATGCATCTCAGCAAGGCATTCGGCTGTATCTTGCATCTGTGGCACATCCCCAGTCGAATGGTCAAGTAGAAAGAGCAAATGGTCTCATCCTCTCGGGTATCAGACCCCGATTGGTGGAGCCACTCGAGAGGGCACCAGGAGCATGGATTGAAGAGCTCCCAACAGTACTGTTCAGCCTGAGGACTACACCAAATAGGTCGACTGGATTCACTCCTTTCTTCCTGGTGTATGGATCAGAAGCAATCATTCCATCCGACATCGAGTTTGATTCACCTCGGCATGCCTTGTACACCGAGGAAGAAGCCAAGTTAGCACGAGAAGACAGCGTCGATCTCAAGGAAGAAGCTTGCCTGCTGGCCTTGTCCAGGTCGGCAGTCTACCAGCAGAAGTTGCGGAACTACCACAGCAAGAAGATTCACCCTCTCGCCTTCCGAGAAGGAGACATGGTGCTACGCCGAATTAAGAAATCAGACGGGCAACACAAGCTATCCTCACCCTGGGAAGGACCATTCGTCATCAGCCGCGCACTCAAGAACAACTCCTATTATTTGATTGACTGCACCAAGGGCACTCGGCATAAGGACACATCGGGAGTAGAAACGGAGCGGCCATGGAACGCCGAGCTTTTATGTCCGTTCTATAGTTGAGCAGCCGAAATTTATGTATGCCATTCGGCAAAACAATCAGTAAAGCTATCATGCCTCTGAAAAAGAGCGTTCGAGTACCTTTGCATAATTTCATTCGAAAAGCTAGCCCAAGTCGGCAGCGCTTCATCATACCCGAAACGTGAATAACGTACTCGGGGACTGACCGACCACGAGGTCAGAAAAATTAGCCAACGAGGCACGAGGGCTGCGGGCTGGCACTCAACTTAGCACCCGACTTGAGCACAAGTCACGAGAGTGGTTGTGGCATCGAGAAGGGCAGCGGTTGGGGCAGTCGGCAGTACAAATTCCCGAGATACAAGTCGAAACGCTCTAAAAAGTGCATAGTCGGCTAAGTTAGCCCCTGATTGCGCCACGGACCGGTGCACCGAGCAGCCGGCAGCGAGCAATCGGATCCTAACATTGCAGAATCCTTTGCGTTAAACCTTGTCATGTAAATTCGAAACACTTATCGAACCTTTGCTGGAAATCAACCTTTGATCCGATTGCAGACCGCATGTCGGCAGCAACATGGACAAGGCATGACACCCCGAAGTGCAGACCGATAAAAGAAACCGACAAAGACGCAAAGTCGATTGCACAAATAAAACTTGCAACGAGAAATCGGATTGCATAGAAATAACAGGCCCAAGGCCGAATAAGTTCATTACATCGAACCACACTCAGTGGGTGGCGGCGGAATTAAAATAGTGTCTTAAAAACGGCTAGTCTGAAAACAAAAATAAGATAAGGCTGATCAGATGTCGTCGGTAGAGGCAGATGGCGTCGTCGGCGGCACGGCTCAAGAAGTCGGGGCAGTTGATGGCGCAGAGCTCGTAGTCAGAGCAGCAGTGGCATCCGGCTCCGACTGCGCGTCAGAAGACGTGGCCCCATCATTCTTGGACCTCGGAGAGGTATGGGACGAACCGCTGTCAGAAAGCTCTTCGGCCAGCCCAGAAATGGAAGTAGCAGCCAGCGGGTTCCCTCCCTCGTCGAGATACGGAGTGTAGTCGTAGGGAGAAAACCAATTCACCATGGCGCTGGCGAGCCGATTCACCTCAGCATAAGTCTTCTCGAGCACGTCGGATGCGTTTTCTCTGAGGCTGTAAAGCTGGGGAAGTTTCACTTGAGGGTACCAGCTCAGCACAGTCTGAAGAGCAGTTTCAGCACCAGCCCGACCTGCGGAGTTGAGCAGGACGTCGATCCGACGTGGGATGGCCTTCAGCAGAATCCGAGTCTGCTCGGTGGTAGCATTCGGAGCATCTCCCTTGTCAGAATCTTCTTCGTCCAGAGTGTCCGATCTGCGGACCTCGGCAGAGGAGCTGGCAGCATGTTTCATTCTCTGGAGTCCGACCTTGAGCTCAGTCGGCGACCACAGCAATTCGGCAATTTTCAGAATGCCAAGTTTGAAGGATAGCGCAACCCCCTTGATGAAAGGAACGCGGGCCTTAGTGCCAATCAGATACTCATGCCGAGTCCAGACATCGTCATCGAGTTGGCAAGTCGCTCCGGCCGCGACGGTCTCCTCTCGGGATTTGGCCACCGCTGCATAAGCAGCTGCTTCAGATTCAGGCCAGGCCTCTGCACCACGAAGAGAAGTATGAGTAATGACACAGAAATAGGAAGCAATCGGAAAATGTACTCGGATGCAAGAAGCACGTACCGCTAAGGACGACGTCGATCTCGGTCATTGTGTCACAGAAACCCTTGGCTCGGCGGCACAGTCGGGTGGTCTCTTCATAATTGTGTTTCTCCAGCTCCTCGTATTTGGCAATATGCTCGTCGCGATCTTTCTGGAGGGAGTCTCGCGTAGCAACGGATTCATCCCTCTCGGCCTGCAGTGCTTCTCGGGCGGCTACAGCTGCATCTCGCTCAGCCCGGAGCCCATAACCAGCGGCAGTCACGGCAGCTAAATCATTCAAATGTTTCTTTTCAAGAGCAGCCATCTCGGAGTGGAGGCTCTTGATGGTCTGGGTCAAGTCGGCTTCCACCCCCTTCAGGCGGTTTGTCTCTTCCCTAGCTGTAATAAGCGCAGGTCCTTGTTGCTTAAGCTCAGTGGTCAGTTTGGCGATTCGGCTCTGAAGGTCATCCGTCAAGGGAACAGAAACTAGAGGGAGGCATGCATATGTTAATACAAGAGAAATTATCAGTCGGACAGAAGACAGAAATGATGCAGAAGTTACCTCTCAGCCTATTGATCTCGGCCGATTGATTGTTAACTTCGAGCTGGGCCTGGGCGAGAGTTCGGAGGCTGGCGGCATAGGCGTCGAGGAGTTTCTCGAAGATCTCATGTTTCTCTTCCATAACAGCCTGAGAGGAAAATCAAGATGAACTTTAGAGATACAGCAGCCAAAAGGAGATCCAAATCGATTGCAAGCAATCGACCCAAATCTTGGGGACTACACCCAGTGGGTGCACTTGTGCGCACCCACCGGAAGAAAAGTCTCCCGATCAGAGGAAGGCAGGAGAAAAAGCAAAGAGCATAAAAGATCCGAACCGATTGCTAACAATCGGCCCGAATCTCGGGGACTACACCCAGTGGGTGAGCTGGCGCGCACCCACCGGAAGAAAAGTCTCCTGATTGAAGGAGAAGCATAAAGGAAAGTGGAAGAACTTACTGCATGATTGCGGTCGAGCTGTTGGAGGTCCCGAGCAATGGCGGTGGCAAAGTCGTTCACCCGACTGTAGGCTGCCGTCAAAGGATCTTGGGAGCGCGGTGAAGCATCGCGCTCAGTGCCGACATGGCGGGTGCGGGAGTACTCGGCCCGGAATTGGTCCACCGAGCGCATCAAAATTTCCGACGCAGAAGAGGTCGGCTGTCGTGATGAAGTTTGAGTTGCAGCGGCAGAGGTAACGATGGTAGAAGTCAGTGGCGCTGATGTCGCCAAAAGGCTGGAGGCATTCGGTTGTGGCTGCTCCGCAATCGGACGAGCCGAGGCCGATGTGGTCATCACAATTGGCGGTGTGGTCGTCATAATCGGCGGCGCAGACACCACAATTGGCGGGGTGGTCATCATAAGTGGTGGCGCGGACACCACAATCGGCGAAGTAGTCGTCATGGGGGCGGAGACCAGGTCGGAGCGGCGTGGTGGAGATGGGGCAATCGGATCGACCGGTTGCGCTCCTTCGCCACCAGTAACTCCCTAGTCAGCCGTGCTTGGGGAGATCTTGGAGGCAATGGAAGAAGTGGCAGTCTTTTTGGCAGTCTCGAGGCGAGCTTTCTTGGCGGCGCGCTCGGCGTCCTTGGAGGTGCGAGGTGGAGCACGTGGCCGTTTGCGGATGGCAGCAGAAGACGCAGCAGGTGATATGACCACGTTGGCACGGGCAGGAATGCCGGTGTCAATGTCGTCGAGACCAATCGGCTCCCTGAAAGGAGAAAGAAGAGGTCAGTCAGTACAAGAGAAGACAGTGAGGTTCAAAGCATGAAGATGAGGGCATACCCGATTGTTCTCGGCGCGCCCGTGGGCATCCGACACCTCAACGGGGCGACGTTCAGAGGCGCTTGAGTAGTCGGCACCCGAGTGGCCGTCGCTCGAGGCTGTTTACCCTTGGGTGCAGTTGGCATTGCCTTCTCGGCCTTGCTGGAGGCAGCACCAGAAGAGGAGCTGGTTGCCGAGGCGCGCTTAGTCGGAACCTTCGGTGGCTTGGCATGAGGAGCTGCATCAGGATTATCAACCTTTGAGACACTATCGTCATCACTCCATTTGGCCAGAAATTGCTCAAGGGAGGGGTCAGGCGTACCCCCTTGAGCCGTAGTTCGGGTGTCGGTGTTCTTGTGGTCGGCAGCCTCGACGTCAGCGTCAGCAGCAGGATCCTGGGATTCGGAGGACTCCCCAGAGGACTCACCATCGTCGGCGTCGTCATCTTCGGACTCGGAGGAAGGAGCTTCACCATTGTACTCGAAGTCCGCGGGGTCATCTTCCTCGCGGTCGGGGGCATACGTGCCGGCCACTTGGCCGTCTTCCATCAGGTTGGATTGAATGAAGTGCTGAGCAAGAAGAAGAAAGTTTTCAGAGAAATTGAGTATGAAGCAATCAGAGAAAGGGACCAGTTGGGACGTACCACGGGTGGTGTCTGTCGGTGGTGTAGGTACTCAAGGCCGAAGCGGAAAGGATCGGGCAAGGCGCTGGAGGTAATAGCCTTTATCCTGACTCAAAGGTCTTCGAGCTTCACTCGCCACGTACATAGCCGAGTGGGATCTCGGGGGCCCGACATGTCACACATGCGGTGCACTCGGCGCTGCAGAGGAAGCACTCGGGCTTGAAGCCAGGCGACAACAAGATCAGTCGGCAGGAGCCCCTCTTGCTCCAGCTGAGCAACCCGGGCGACTTGAGCATCCACGTCAAGATCTCCGACACCATACTTCAACGACCACTGATGTTTCTCAGTCGGCCGGGCGAGGGAGAACTCGGGCAGATTCAAGAGGTCGGGGCCTTGATCGGGCGACTTGACGTAGAAGAAGGAGGTCTGCCAGTTCTTGCATGACTGGACGATCTCGGGACTCTTGTACCTAGGTTTGCCGGCTGCGACAAGGCAACTGCCGCAGTCGGTCATGTCAGTCGGATACGTGGGCTCACCACCTTCCGTGGTAGACGGCACTACCGCTCCCGTCCGAGCATTGTGAGCTCGGAGGTTGAAGAACCGCTTCCAAAGAGCAACGCTCGGGTGGCAGCCGAGATATCCCTCACACAGCGTGACGAAGCCGGAGAGGATCATGATGAAGTTCGCCGCGAGGTGATGTGGTTGCAGGCGATGGAAGTCGAGGAAGTTTCGGAAGAAGGTGCTGGCGGGGAGTCCGAATCCATGCTCGAAGTGAGCGAGGAAGACGACCCGCTCGCCAGCACGCGCGGAGGGCACGATCTCGGCACCGGGAACATGCCACTGGACCTCAGCCGGCATCTTGCGGGCGCGAACCAGAGCTTGGATGGCGTCGGCGGTGACCGTGGCGCCCCTCCAGCACCCGCGGCTGGCCTGAGAGGTGTCTCGCCGGGGCGCCATGGAGCTTGCAAGCGGAATAAAAAGGAGGCCGAGGAGCACGAGAGCAACTAGCGGTGAAAGACTACCGCGGTGGCGGAGAAGCACGCGAGGGCGAGGCTGGAGTGGATCCCGTGCGCGGAGGCGAAGCTACGAGCGCAAGGGAGAGCTTCGAGCGGAGCAGCAATGGCACGCGAGAGCGAGAGGCAGAGGAGGAAGACGACGTATGAGAGAAGGAGGAGGCACAAGCCCTCCCCTGTGGCTTATAAGGGCGGCGGGGGAGGGGAGTGGGATCCGGTTGCGGCCGTGTGGCCTGGTGTGGCCTAGCCCACAGGAAGACCAACCGGCAAACCGGCGCAGGAAATCCCAGCGTGGGAGCCGAGGCGTGCGACGTTGGGGTCGATGCCTACGGTTATGTCAAATCGCACGTGGGTCATGGGCCCCGGTCCATTGACTGCACCCCGGAGAAATCGGAGGTAACCGTTGGAAGGTATTCGGCGAGGGATGCTATTCTCAAAAGGTGAAGGAAGAAATCGGAGATGATTCAAAACAGATCGGATGAAATCTTGGCCAGCCGAGTGTGAGCTCCGAGTCGATCGACGAACTCGGAATGATGCACTTGATGAGGCCATAGCATTCGGAAGATGTTGGAGAAAGATTGAAAACTGCAAAGGCTCCGCAGTCAAATGACCGTGGGACCTTTACAGCTTTAGGGGCTACTGTCGGGGGATTGGTACCCGCGTAGGATCACCCAAGCGAAAGCAACCTTTCAAGACACAAGGATGGACCGATTGGGCTGCAGCTGGGCCGAGCTGGGCAGGCGTACGGCCGATTGCTCCGAGGCAATCAGCCATACCGAATGCCAGCAGTCGGCCCAGGCGAAAACGGTCCACCCTTTTCATCATCAAGACAATTATCTGATTGGCCCGCAGCTGGGCCGAGGTGGGCATCAGCACAGCCGATTGCACAGAGCAATCGACCTTGCCTGGAACCACCAGTCGGTCCAGGCGCAATCGGTACGACCTACTACCCCTGGGGAAGTTGACCCCGAGATCGGTCGCGGGTACAAGTACGAGGTCATAAATGCACAATCCTGAGAGATCGGGGTGGCAGAGAAGCCAAGTCACATCGAAGATCTGGCAGAGATGCGGTGTCGGCCTCTCCGCCGATTCCGCGGACAGGACGACAAGACCGCACCTCCTAGCTCCACTGTTCACCATCATGCCCTACGAGTCTACAGCATGGGGCGCCACTCGTCAGGTCCGGATCACCCGGAGAGGAGCAGTCGGTGGGCCCCAGCCGATTAGAGGATGACAGCTGGGCCCAATCGGCAGTGAAGTTACCGATTTACCCCGGGCTCATGCTATAAGAGCTCGGGGTACCCCTCCTGCGTGGGGGACGATCCGCTTATTCGCCCCATTACTCACAAGTCACTCAGTTCATTCACTGCTTGTAGTTACTCCTCAGGGAAGCAGGAGAGAGCCTTGCCCACGGCGGCGCTCACCTTCCCCTGAGAAGATAGAGAAGCAGTTATTGTAGCTCGGTTCCATTGATATATAAGAGAGAAGCAGGAGTAGGGGTGTTATCTCTCCGGAGAGCCCCGAACCTGGGTACATCGTGATGTCCGTCACCGTGTTTGTGCCCAACCCGATTCCGGCACCATCGACATCTTCTTCCTTGCGTCTTCCCCTCACTTTAGCCATCCCCATGGCATCTGCCGTCACATATCGACGACAATACCCTTGCAGTCTTGCATCCCGAATTTCTTCAGGCACTCCTTGAGGTACTTCTCCTGAGAGATGAAGATGCCGTTGCGTTGTTGAAGAATTTGGAGCCCTAAGAAGAAATTTAGTTCGCCCATCATGGACATCTGATACTGTTCACTCATCAAGAATGCAAATTCTTCACTGTATTTCTTGTTAGTGCATCCAAATATTATGTCATCAACATAAATTCGATATATGAATAATGCATCATCATATCGTTTTGTGAAAAGAGTAGGATCGAGGGAACCAGATTTGAATCCCTTGCTGATGAGGAAGTCCCTTAGTGTGTCATACCAAGCCCGAGGGGCTTGCTTCAGTCCATAGAGGGCTTTCTTCAATCTGTAAACCATATCAGGTTTCTTTGCGTCTTCAAAACCTGGGGGTTGAGCAACATATACTTCTTACTCGATATTACCATTGAGGAAAGCACTTTTCACATCCATTTGATATAACTTGATATTATGATGGTTAGCGAATGCAAGCATAATACGAATGGACTCAAGTCTAGCAACAGGAGCGAAAGTTTGACCGAAGTCGATCCCCTCGACTTGTGTATATCCTTGGGCTACGAGACGAGCTTTGTTTCTAATGACTCGTACATCTTCATCGAGTTTGTTGCGGTAGATCCACTTCGTGCCGATGACATTGTGAATTCGAGGATCAGGACGTTTGACTAATTCCCAAACATCATTCAGTTTGAACTGAAGAAGTTCGTCTTGCATTGCCTGAATCCATTCCGCTTCTTGGAATGCCTCGGTGACTTTGGTGGGCTCTGAAATAGATACAAACGAGAAATGCCCACAAAAGTTAGCTATACGATTAGCTCTTGCACGAGTAAGAGGACCTGGTAGGTTGACGTCAGCGAGGATTCTGTCCAATTGAACTTCATTCGCCACGCGTGGAAGTCGAGGAGGATGATCTTGAGGAACATCTTCGTCACTGCTGTCAGATTCATTTGCATCTGCTTCAGGTGCTTTAGGAGCTTCCGGAGTATCAGGAGCCTCAGCATCAGGATCGTCATCAGGATTATTTGCATCAGGATTTGGATGTTCTTCAGGAGCAGGAGGTATGTGTGTTTCTTCAGGATGATCCACAGGAATGATATCACCAGCACCCATCTTCTTGATCTATTCTTCAGGCGGTGCTTCATCTAAATCATGTGGCAGGTGCTCTCTTTGGGAGCCGCCAGATTCATCAAATCGCACGTCTACAGTTTCAACAATTTTATAATGACTAATATTGAAGACTCTGTAGGTGTGCGAGTTGATACCATAACCAAGCATGAAACCCTCACATGCTTTGGGTGCAAATTTGGACTGGTGATGAGGATCACGAATCCAGCAAGGTGCACCGAATACTTTGAAGTAACTTACATTGGGTTTCTTACCGACCATTAACTCGTATGATGTTTTATTGAAAAACTTGTGAAGATACACTCGATTGACGATGTGGCATGCAGTGTTGATTGCTTCAGCCCACCACTTGAGTGGAGTATTGTACTCATCCAGCATCGTGCGAGCCATCTCGATGAGGGTTCGGTTCTTCCTCTCAACAACTCCATTTTGCTGAGGAGTGTAAGGTGCAGAGAATTCATGTGTGATTCCCAATTCATCGAGGAATTCTTCCACACCGAATTTCTTGAACTCAGTGCCGTTGTCGCTTCGAATGTGCTTGATCTTCAGGTTGTAGTTGTTCATGACTCGCTGGGCGAAGCGCTTGAGGATTGCTGGGGTTTCTGACTTATAGAGAAGAAAATGCACCCAAGTGTATCGTGAGAAGTCATCAACAATAACAAGACCATACATATTACCTCCAAAGCTTGAATACTTTGGAGGATCGAATAAATCCATGTGAAGCAATTCCAGAGGTCTTGTAGTAGTCATGATGGTCTTCGCTAGATGTTTGGCCTTGGTCATCTTTCCAGCCTCGCACGCACCACACAGCCGGTCCTTTGAGAATCTGATTTCCTCAATCCCGAGAACATGTTTCTTCAGCACCAGTTTTTGGAGATTCCTCATTCCGGCGTGGCCGAGTCTTCGATGCCATAGCCAGCATTCTGAAGCTCGAGCCATGAGGCATGTAGCAACCTGAGGACCTTCAGAGAAATCTACAATATATAGATAACCTTTCCTAACTCCACTGAAGACAATGGAGTTATCGCTAACCATATAGACAATACAACCATATTTTCCGAAGACAACAACGAGATCAAGATCACATAGCATAGAGACAGACATCAAGTTGTATCCAAGAGATTCAACAAGCATGACTTTGTCAATGTGTCGGTCTCGTGAGATGGCCACTCTGCCAAGACCCAATACCTTACTTTTACCTTTATCGGCAAAGGTAATGGTTTTCTTTGAAGAAGGACTCAGAGATGATTCCATAAGAAGGCTTCTGTCACCAGTCATGTGATTTGTGCATCCATTGTCCATCACCCATTCAGTCTTTCCCTACAAAGGAATTAGTGTCTCATACAACAAGTTATGAGCCAGTCTCAGTTTGAGGAATTTATGGTTCCTCAGAATTAATTCCTCAGGATGTTCCTCAGGATTGATTCAATGAAACCAAACAATATAAATATCCTTCAACTGACTCAATTGATGTTGTCCTGGGCATATGATCTGCAAAATTTATGATTGCCTCAGGACATCTCCCTGCACAGATGATTAGTTCTTCTTTACCACCCACATCTTAATGGGTGGTTTTGAGGTACATGAGGGGTGATGAGGGCGATGAGACCTAATGGGACGTGAGATGGTGGTATCAGGATAAACAAATGAATAAGCATTCTTATGAGGGGATTCCCTGTGAACAAAATGGTTAGCAGATACATGATTATAACCATTTCCATTTGAGGTATCGTCCTCAGATGATACCCTCAGCTCGTTTGCATCTGCATTCACAGCAAGATTAGTGATGAGGTCCTTCTGAACCCAGATCTGCTTGACTGGAGGGCCGTTCCTGCAGTTAGTTCCGATGTATCTGGCGAATACCTCACCATTAACATACTTAAACAGTTTATAGTTTGATTCAAATGACTCAATCACCACATCTGAAGAAACAACATCATAACCAGATAAGGTATATGGATCAGGAGGAGGCATCTTTGCCCGAACCCAAGTGGTCTCAGGATATTGTTCAGGTTTCTAGTAAGACCCATCAGGGTTGAGTTTATGAGTGAATGCGACACCTTCTTTCCTCGGGTTCCTGTTGAGGATCTGTTTCTTGAGGACGTCACAAAGAATTTGATGTCCTTTTAGACTCTTGAACATGCCGGTTTCCAGTAGACTCTTCAACCTAGCATTTTCTTCAATAATGTCTATGGTATCCTCAGATGAGGGGTTAGATACCACAGAGGCAACAGAAATAACAGAGTCTGAAGACATTGAGGAACTAGGCACAGAGATGATACGGTCATGTTTAATGCATTTTAAATAGGGAGGATTAAATCCTTCTTTTGGCATTATGATCTGTTGGGAGAGGAGTGAATCATTTTCTTTCCTCAGATCGTCATGAGACATCCTCATGCGTTCAAGTTCTTGCTTCCTCATGAGGAACTCATGAGCCAGCTTCTCATGATCGGTAAGGAGTGCCTCATGACGGTTGAACAAGTCATCAAACTTTGACTGAAGAATTTTTGATTCATTAGTCAACTTTTGAGTATTTGTCATTTCCTCAACCAACACATCATCACTCTTGTTTAGTGAGATCTGGATCTTTTCAAGTGCACGTTGTTGTTTAGATGCAAGTTTAGCAAGTTTAGCATAGTTTTCATCAGGTTCTTCATCAGAGGGATCCTCCGATGATGAGTAAGTAGATACCTTGGAGGACTTGTCCATGAAGCAAAAGGTAGGGGTTGTGTCTTCAGCTTCATCATCTACATGTGATGGATCAGATTCCTCAGTGCTGAAGATTGACTTGGAGACAAGCGTCGTGGCAAGGGCCAATCCAGCCACACCCTTAGATTCTTCAGTTTCTTCTTCAGCATCAGGGTCGGAACCAGATTCTTCAGAGTCCAATTCTTTTCCGAGATATGCGCGAGCCTTGCGGGAGTTGCTATTTCTGTATCCAGCAGGCTTTGAGAATCTTGAGGATTTCTTCTTAGTCTTTTCATCAGAACTGTCATCTTTCCCTTTCTTCTTCTTCTTCATTCTAGCTTCCTTTTCCCATAGAGGACACTCAGCGATGTAATGCCCAGGTTTCTTGCACTTGTGGCAGACTCTCTTTCTTGTTTCGACACAGTCATCATCTTTGCTCTTTCTTGAGGAAGATCTTGAAGAATTTCTGAAGCGATTCTTCTTCGTGAATCTTTGGAACTTTCTGGTGAGGAGAGCAAGTTCCCGGCTGAGGGTTTCAGGATCATCAGTATCAGCCTCAGATTCCTCATCAGAGGATACTCTTCGAGGTCTAGCTTTTAGCGCGTGGACTTTAGGCATGGAGTTGTACAAGTCTCGTTTTTCAGAGAGCTTCAGTTCATGAGCATTGAGGCGCTAGAGAATGTCAGCAGGATCTAGAGTCTTGAAGTCAGGACTTTCTTGAATCATTAGTGATAGAACTCAAATGAGTCATCCAGTGACCTCAGTAGATTCTTCACCACCTCATGATCTGTGATATCAGCGGCACCCAGTGCTTGAAGTTCATTGGATATGTCAGTGAGTCTATCAAAGGTTTGTTGCACATGCTCGTTGTCCAGCCTCTTGAACCTGTTGAAGAGACTGCGGAGTGTATCAACTCGTGAGTCTCGTTGAGCTGAGACTCCTTCATTTACTTTTGACAGTCTAGTCCATATCTTCTTTTCTGTATCGAGACCACTTATACGGTTGAACTGAGCCTTGTTGAGATGACCACCTATAATGCTTTGAGCTTTTGCATCAAGCTGCCAGTTTTCTTGACAACTTCAGGAGCAGTCATCAAATTTGCTTCGGGAATGCCTTGATCAACAATATCCCACAGATCCTTGTCAATGGCTTCAAGATGCATCCTCATCTTGTTCTTCCAGTAGGGGTAGTCTGTCCCGTCGAAGATGGGGCAGTTTGAGGCAACGCTCATTGTACCTGAGGTCGACATAACTAAAACTCCAGGTGGTTAAACCGAATCACACAGAACAAGGGAGTACCTTTCTCTGATACCAATTGAAATTGCAATATGTGTACCAGAGGGGGGGGGGGGGTGAATGGGAGATTTTAAAATATCTCGAGGAATTTCTAGTTCCTCAGGACTGAGGCAATACGAAATTGAGGAAGTTGAAACCTGAGGAAGAACACACGAAGTGAAATGGAAATGACTTGAATGTAAAAACAACCTATTGCACAGCTAAGGTAAGATTGAGGTACGAACTGAGGAAACAGTGCAAAGTGAACTTAGAAAGTAAAGCATCAGGATAAGTCATTAGTGCATAAACATAATAACTGAGGTTGAAGAAATAGCACCGAGACACTGAAGACGAAGACTTGATGAACCAGTTCGAGTTGCTGTGACAACTCTACGTCTGGTTTGAGAGGCTGAGATTGAACTCAGAAGACATAGTCTTCACCTTATTCTCCTTGAACTAGAGTCCTCAGACTTCGTCCAATAACTCAGGTGAGTCTTCAAGGTAGACTCCCGAAACCTTCACAGACTCAGTCACTCCGGGAAGTCACAATTGCATCTTGACTTCCTCAGACTGAAGACTTCTACACCGGCTGGAAGATCACAGTCTTCAAGAGTAAAAAGGTTCGGATCACTCGAACCGACTTCCTCAGAAATGCTCAACTACTCAGGCTGGTGGTTTTCCTCAGTTAGGTTCTTCAATGTCCTCAGAGGTGGGTTGCTCTCAAATGACAAGTGTCAGTTTTTCTCTCGGAGCAGCCAACCTACAAATGGGGCTGGGGGTGGCTATTTATAGCCGCGGAGCAACCCGAGGTGAATGGACATAAATGACCATGCACGCAATTACTCTCGTGCCCTCGGATATGACCATTGCTAGACATGTTCTAGCCTCTCACCACGCAACATGTGGCACGGTCAAACTATTCTCTCTCTTCACATTCTTCAGAAGAATCTCACCGGCGATCTTCCGGCTCCTCAACTGAAGTTAGTTACCTCAGTGTCCTGAAGAACAACGTCTCAGACACCCGAGGACTGAACTTCTACTGCAGGAGATTTCCTCAGGGTTTTTCTTCAGGATTTCTAATTGAGCACTTCCTCAGAAATACATAACTCATTTTCCTCAACCCCTCCAACAGTGCGGTGTTTTCCTACGACTCAAGAAGTATAAAAAGTCTTAGCGAAGACTACGCTTCAACTTCGTCTTCAGCGTGAACGTCCTCAGGATCGTCCTCAGCTTCAGCTTCAACCGAACGCTTCATGATCCTGATTCCTCAGGATTTCGCTCAACTTCATTCTTTAGGAATCACACGGACTTCACCAATGTTCCTCAACATTTTGGGGGGGTCGACAACGGTGGTTAACCTCATCCTCAGGGACTGTTTTCCTGTGTATACTCACAAACACATCAGTCCGTCAACCGTTTTGTCATCAAATACTCCAAAACCTCAAAGGGGGCACTAGATGCACTTACAATTTACTTTCGAAGTTGCCCCCCCTTTGTTGATGATTGCCTCCGATAACAGACTTTCTGAGATGTTGATCACCCCCGAAGAAGAAGATGTCCGTTAAACCCGTGTATTGTCAGCAAGGCAAGCAAACCCCATTGATCATGTCTATAAAATCCCACTTCCCCTCAGTCTCGCTTATGCATGTTTATGAGATCACCGAGATACCTTCTTCCGCATAGTTGAACCCATTCAGATGCATGACCTATCATTTTGTCACCGTATTAAACAAACCACAATACTAGCAGATATAGGAGTTGAATGATGAGAATGTGGCCCCTACAACTGTTACTGCTTATTTCTTCTTAGTGGTTCAATGAGGTTACTTTGATTGTGAGTCGGGATGGAAGTTCATATTGTTGCTGATGTTAACGTGTTGGTGAATCCACCCTAATCAAAGGTGAACGATGAGAGGCTGTGTAGGAGTACACAGTGGGTTGTCTCGTTGAACACTGCCCTAGGCCCCGAGTTCCTGTTTTGTGATCCAAGACAAAGAGTATGACCACATGTAGGGTTTATGGGAGCCCCGTTTGGCCTCTTTACTTACCCGATCCAGTCCAGGAGTCACACTAGATTCGGGATTTCCATTTGGCATGTGCATAGAAAAAGAATGAAGAAAAGGTTGCATCATATAGATATGTGGGTGGACCTATGAGGCAGTAAAACCATCTGACAGAGGTGGCATCTCGGTCCCTTGCATTATCTGAATCCGTTTCGTTGAACCGGCCGGACTCTCGAGCGGTGTCAAACTCAGGTAGTTGACTCCTGGATTAGATAAGGTGATGTGAGGGTAGTGCCTTGGTTTCATCCACGTCCGACACCCGCTTGAAGGGTGACAAGAACGAGGCGATAAGTGATGACACACGTGTGAAGATGTACACCCCTGTAGGGTAATGAACTATTCGAATTGCCGTGTCCGCGGTTATGGACTACTTGGAGACCTCTACTTGATCATTAGACAACTTGAATAGATACTTATAAAACTCGTAAGATAAGCGGGAGTGCTATGGCGTGCTACCTCGTGGGGAATTCGAGGAAGTATCAATAGTGGTGTATTGGTTGGAGACTTTGTAGTGGACTCATGTACGCTTCTTACCTCAAGTCTGGTACTCGTAGTTCAGGACTAGCCAAGTCAAAGCTGGCACTTCTGCATGTTGAACCCCACCTCCTTTACCTTGAAACATGAGCATGAGTAGTGTAGTTCTGATGTAAGTCTTGCTGAGTACGTCTTTGTAATCACGTTTGCTTATTTCTGTTTTTAGATGAGAACCCGGACCCCAATGGAGTCACCGACCTGAAGCTCGACGTTGACCTTTGTAGTATAGTTCCAGACAGCAGTCTGGTCCTCGTGGAAGGGCATGTTTGTTGAACAAGGCTTCTCTAAGCCATTTGTTAATCTTGTCTGTACTCAGACCTAATTTTCTTCCGTTGTATGATGTAATGTTGATCACAGACATGTGATCTTTTATGCTCTACGTGTAAGTCAATAAAGAAGTACTTTGTAGAGTTATGTGATGATACTTGTTGTTCATACTAGACATGTGTGCTGCGTGTATGATTATAACATGCATGTCTTGGTATGCGTTTTGATAACTTAGTTGTGTTCTTTCCTGCGGTCTTTTATACACCAAGTGGCCCTTAGATGTGTGCATCTTGGGGCATCGCGATGCGATTTCTCGTGACTCTGTCACGTGGCACACTTTGTTGTATGATTGAGCCCGCCCGAGATCCCGACTAGGTGATCGGGCTGGAGTCTGTTTATGTAAGTTCTATGATTCAATCGATAATATGGTTGAGGCGACTTGTCTATGAGTATGGGATTTCACAACCCATAGGCATTTAGACTTGTGAGCGGACGATGAGGACCCATCTCAGATGATCATCCGGGCCTGGATGGGATGCCCCTCACGTTCGATGCTTTCTGAGAGTGTTCTGTGCTTGGCCTTGTCTACTTAGACAAGTGGGTACGGCTCCCGGCTCTCCATATGATTGTGTTATAACATGAATTACATATGCATATTCCGGGTCCCGACACCTGGTACGGTGTCTTCGGCTTGGAAGGAGTCTTGTCATGCAGTGTCAGGCGTATCGTCTACACATTGCGAAAAAGAATACACACCATTACAATAGGGCAATAGCAAGAAATGCACACAAAACTCACCTTTACAAACAATTTCACAAGCAACTAAGGACAACACAATTTTCAATGTTTTATCACCAATAAATATTAAATCCTATAAGACACGACAAAGTTAAAATTTATAACATAGTATTGGAATAAATATTATGAAGTTATTAACAACAAGATTAAATTTAAACAACCCTTAACAAAAGCAATGCTTTGCACCTATTTTATTCACTAACAATTTTTTTATTAACTAAAAGCATAGCAATTTGGTACTCACCAGAGGAAATTTTAATAATAAGCTAACAATTTAATAATGTTAACAGAAAAATTATGGAAATTAAATTAACAATAAAATTAATAATAAAAGGTCACAATTTTAATCAAGCCAAAACCACATTCTAAACATGCAGAAAAATAGAGCTAAGATTTCTAAGCAGCACGAAATTTATTTCACATTTTTCTGACCTATAGTTATTTTTCTACAATTATTTAGGTTTTGAAGATCTAATAAAAAGGGAAAAGTACAACAAGCTGGCCCATGCCTATATTACGCCCATGGGCATTTGTTTTTTTTCTCCAGCGGGCTGGGCCTCTGCAAGGCGCTGCTCCCTTTTTTTAGAACGAAAGGGTATGGGCTGATTTGGGCCGCTGGATCCAGGTCTAATCGAACTGCCTTGGGGCTACTTCCCCACGTGCTCGTCACGAAAGTATGCACCAACTATCAAGATGAGAAAGGGAAATGCACTGTACCGAAGAGGCTAGCAAAATATGGAAGGTGGAAGTGCCAACAATCGAATACTCGCATTAGTCCGAAGTACTCATGCACTTATTATCGATAACTCTCTATCTAATCAGGTATTTCACAAAGAGACAAGTACCCCGAGGAGGAGTGTATGGGGGCTTGGTTATCCTTGCGCATCCTCGACCCATGGTACGCGAGGGTACTCTATATTCCAAACCCTCCAGAGGTTAGCGATCCATCTAGTAGCAAGAGTTCTCTACTAGTTTTTTTTGTAGTTTTCGAACATAAACACGGATTGCCCAAAATACAACACCTATCACTAATAGGCTCAAGCTCTTGGAACAAAAATTCCAAACATTACTCAAATCAATTCCTCAAAACTATTGGAAGTTAGTACTATAATTAAATAGCAACCTCAATTACCTAGTCATGTCAAGACACAAAACTCAGTGCAACAGACCAACACTCTAAACAAGATAAGCATGATAAATCAAGAGAGTTCCAAAAGAAACAACCTAAATAAAAGCTCTTAAAAAGAATAAGCATGAAAACTAAGAGCTAAGCATGACAGGAGCTATGAAAAGATAAAGAACACACATCAAAGATAAGCATGAAACCTATGTTGTGTTCGAGGGTGAATTGGAGCGTGTTTCTCTCCCAAACAATGTAGGCTAGGGTGCAACTTGTTATGAAAAGAAAGAAAAACAAAACAAACTAAAAAGTAAATGCAAGACACTCCAAGCATAGCACATAACATATGAAGTGATAAAAATATAGTATGGAGAAGAACAAATTGATGATTGTTGATGGAGAAGGGGATGCACGGGGGCATCCCCAAGCTTAGACTCTTGAGTCTCCTTGGATATTTATTGGGGGCGCATGGGGGCATCCCCAAGCTTGAGCGTTTGACACTACCGTATTTTCTTTCATCATCTTCCATCGCATACTCTAAAACTCCCTTCATATGAAACTCATCATAAGCTGATTAGAGTGGTTAGTAACCATAATAAAATAATTTTTCTCCACTATAAATAAATATTTTCAAGAAGAACTATTGTTTCTCATGATTGACAAAAAAAATTTGCAAAGAAAAAACGAACTTAATATTTTTAAAACGGTGAAAATGCAAAACGTCCAGAATCTGCGAAAAACTGATCAGCAGGTACTAAATAATTTTTTGGGGTACTTCTGCAACTCAAATAAACAAACTCATAACAGACGCCATAGAGCTAATTGTATAGATCATATTGTCAAAAAAATTAAGATCAAAAATATTATCTGGTGATTTATCGTGAATTTTTTTGTCAAGCAGACAAAATCTGTTTCTTGACAACATGTCACAAATTTTGAACTTTCTTGAAATCGGAGGCTAAAACTTGGTACAAGGCTTGAAAAGTAAAGATACAATGATGTTGCTACAGTAGTAACAAACATCAAGACCACTAAAAGCTGAAAGAACAAACTGAAAGTAATGATAACAAGGGTTGTCTCCCTAGAGCTCTTTATTTATAGCCATAAAGATAGGCTTAAGACTTTAATGATGCTCTCGTAGGAATAAGAGTTGGAGAACAAAAGAGAGCATCAAGAAGCAAATAGCAAACACATTTAAGTCTAACATGCTTCCTATGTATAGGAATATTGAAATAGAATAATTAATTGAAGCACAAAGCAATAAGCATAGGAAGGAAAAACAAGTGCAAGTTCAAAACCTTCAACATCAAGAGAGGGAATTTGATATTATTGAAATATTTATAAGCATATGTTCCCTTTCATAAGAATTTATAGTGGGATCATGAATAAACTAACCAATATAAGTATCACATAAAGCATTGTTACCATGATCCACATGCAAAAAGGTACTCTTACTCTCCACATAAGCATAATCTTTGTCATTGGTAATAGTGGGAGTAGGACTATCATAAACAACTTGAACACTATAGATTAGTTGTGTATTAGGAAGGTGTTTTTCAACAAGGGATTAATTCCCTCCATGATTATGACTAGTTTCATAAGGATAATTTCTCCTTATGTCATAGGTATCTTTACTATCACTATAGATAGGAGTTATAACATCATCATAGTAGAGAAGAGCATTATCATTGCTAGCAACTATATTTGTAAACATGTTGTCTTTATTCTTACTATCAAAAGAATTATCAATTATCACATCTCTAAAGGGTAAAGGACTTGCAATCCTATCGTCCCCAAGCTTAGAGCTTTCCACATCATCATTTTTAGAGTTGGTACCAAAAATATTTTCAAGATCATAAGTAGCATTATCATCATCTTCCCAATCACAATAAGTAACATGCATATCATAATCAAAATATTCTTCAATAGTACCTACACACTTATCTTAAAGATAATAATGAATGCAATCAAGCTCACCATCCTTAATAAATTTATGTCCGTTAGGATAAAAGTTGATGGGAGGAATATGCTCAGGCCAGGTTGATACCCATTTGTAACACCCTTAGTGTCAAGCTACATTGACCACTTTTGTTAATAACTAATCTTTGTGATTAATCATGCCTTGATCATCTTTGAGCCAGATCATATTCAAAATCTCCTTGGTTGATATTAAAAACAAAGTTTAAATTAATGTGAAGCCAAAAATTGTGCAACCAGTTTTGTTAAATGCATAATAATCAGTAGGTCATATTAAAGTAACAATGGTAATTTTTTGCAATGTCAAATATTATAAACAAATAAAAACAATAGCAACACAACCCCCTTTGAATAATTTCTTAATTAGATAAAATCAAAAAGGTTTTATTAATGCCTCAAACTTTTTATAGCTGTGGGGTGTGTTGCAACAGAATTATTGGAGATTGTGGCACCTTTTTATAAAATGAAAGGCTAGACAAATAAAATATAAAAAGAAAAGTAATGGAAATAAAACAAAATCCCTAAACTACACCCAGGGCAACTGGCCCAACCTAGCCCAGCCCAGCTAGGCCTTTCTCCCACCTCTCTCTACAGGAGAAGGAGACTGAGGCCATGGAGCTAGTGCACCCGACTCGCGCGACGTTGCCGTCGAACCCTCCATGTCCCGCGTCGCTACAGTCGTCGCGGTGTGGATAAGGAGGCCACCTTAGCCCTATGCAAACCCTAACCAACTAGATCTTCCCCTCCCCTGCTCGCTTCTTCTGCCCCGCCTCGCCCGACGTAGCCATGGACTCCGGCTTGAAAACCTGCGTCGGCCACCTGATACGTCCCAAACGTATCTATAATTTATGCTTTCTCCATGCATGTTTTGGGTGATATTGCTATATGTTTGCTACACTTTTATACATTTTCCAAATTATTTGGACTAACGTACTAACTCAGTGCACCCAATGCCAGTTTATCTCTGTTTTGTCTGTTTATTGCAGAAAAAGGTGAAAAATCGAAGTACCCGGAAAATTCCACGAATAATATATAAAAATCAGTGTTCCGGAAGAGTCCTCCAGTTGGAGGATGAGGTCAGGGGGTGGCCCACAGCCTCCAGGCGCGCTCCTGGCGCGGCCATGGGGATCCGCCCCACGAGGCCGCCTGGGTGATGTGGGCCCCCCTGGTGCCCCCCTTTGACTCTTATTTATTCTCCCGACGCGAAAACCGTAATTCCAGAACCCTTTTCTCCAGAAGCAATTTCGTTTTCTGCCGCCATCGCCAACAAGCTTTGGGGGACCAGAATTCCTGTGTTGGAACCCTGCCGGGACGGGGAAGTGCCCCCGGATTCATCTCCATCGACATTGCTTCCTCCCTCCATGATGCGGGAGTAGTTCCTCCTCGAGGCTGAGGTATTCTACCAGTAGCTATGTGGTCTTCTCTCTCTCCCATGATGTGATCTTGATTGTGATCATACGCTATGTTAATCTAGGATGATCCCATGATGTTGCCCCTTCTTCTATGTATTGGATTTGATGTACTCACTTGTCTATATCTAGTATAATATCCGAGACCAAGGTGACAACGGTCTATTGGACATAGATTAGAAGAATATTTTCCTGAGTGATTTACTCTTTTGTGTGTGGATTGAAGATTGAGAGTCTCTTGGTGCTTGTCTTTGACTATCCTTGAGATATGTTGTGGTGATAGTGGTACTCTTTTTGGTTGTTCGCGGTGACATTGGGAAATCCGTAGATGAGAACTACGAACTCTAAGATGTGCATTTGTAGCCCTACACAATTCTCGTCCTCTCTTGAGCACAAAGGAATGACCTCCGAGCACGTCTCCATTGCATGTTTTAGTTGAAATATCATGTGATTAGACTATTTTAATTTTGTTGGGAGTTGCCACTAGTGAAAGTATGAAGCCTAGGCCTTGTTTCCACCATTTCAATACCTTTTGTGCTCACGTTTACTACTTGTTTGCTTGCTGTAATTTTTATTACATATTTATGTTACCTTGCTTTGCCACCCATATCACTCGTATTTTACCATCTCTTCGCCGAATTAGTGCACCTATACAATTTGCCATTGTATTCGGTGTGTTTGGGACACAAGAGACTTATTGTATCTTAATTGCAGGGTTTCTTGAGAGAGACCATCTTCAACCTCTACTTCCCTGAGTTCGATAAACCTTAGGTCATCCACTTGAGGGAAATTGCTTCTTTCCTACAAACCTCTGCGCTTGGAGGCCCAACATAGTCTACGAGAATAGAAGTATGCGTAGACATCAAGCTATTTATGGCGCCGTTGCCGGGGAGGTAAGCATTTGAAGGTATATCTTTAGATATTGCACTCTTTTCGTTTCTTGTTTTTATTTTTCACTTGTTATGCTTATGGAAAATTGCACTCTTAGTTCGCTGCTTGGGGAAGGCCGCTTTACCACACCCGTGGTAGAGAAGTCTCCTCTACCTACTGAATGTATCCCATTCGAAATACCACTTGGGATAATTGAAATAATTAGGAATGATTGCTATGCAGGGGATGGAACAGTACATCCTATTATTCCTTTGTTGAAACTTACATAACATTGTGAGTTATTTAAGATTTCAGGTTTGACAAGAGATAGAGTCATCAGGAAATTATTTTCCTTGTCACTGAAAGATAAAGCATTGGAATGGTATAGGCTACTAGATGATTCTCACCTGCTGGATTGGAAAGAGATCCAGTCTCTCTTTTACTCCAAGTTTTATCCTCTTCATGAAGTCCGTGAGAATAGGAATTATGTTTATAATTTCTATCCTCATGATGGAGAGAGCATAGCTCAAGCTTGGGGGAGACTGAAAAAATTAATGCTAAAATGTCCTAACTATGGGCTCCCCAAAGATAGAATTTTTACTAATTTCTATGTGAGGCTCTCTCGACAGGATAAAAACTTGCTCGATGCTTCCTCTATGGGTTCTTTCACAACCCAAAAGATTGATGCTAAATGGGAACTCCTTGAAAGAATTCAACGCAATACTGAAGGTTGGGAGATCGACAAAGGTAAAGAGTCAGGTATAAATTATGAGTATGATTGCATTAAGTCCTTTGTTGAACTGCAAGTTTTAATAAGTTTAGTGCTAAGTTTGGGCTTGACTCTCAACTCCTTTTTGATTTATTCAAATCTTTTGCTTCACATCTTAATATGCCTAAGGAGAATTGGATCAAGCATCACGAACCTTTTAAAGAGATTTGCAAAGAAAATGAAATTGTTAATGATAACTGCCGGGGGAATGACCCCCGGGTACGGTCACCCAGGGGAAACAATTCATCAAAGATAAGATCACCGACCTGATGATCACCGATTTAATCAAGGACGAGCTGATCAAGACTTGGCGTACAGTGGGACGAACTGACCAGATCGGAGGACGATTGCCCCAAAGAGAGTGCAATCGGCCTCACCTAGGATCATTTGGCCGAAGAGAATAGAGCAATATCCAAGCAGAATACCAGGTCGGACACCTGGTACAAGTTCATTCAATGCGCAATCCCTGAAGATCGGGGCTGTCAGAGGCGTGCGGTGTCCTCCAGCGCCGATCACGCGGACAGGCCCACAGGCCTAAGTCCCTAGATCCACTGTTCACTAGCAAGTTCTACAAGATAGCGGCATGGCGAGCCGCAAGTCTACACTGGGTCATCCGGGAGAGCACGATGTGAGGACCCTAGCTTGTCTGAGACTAACAGCTGGGCCCTCCCCTTTGTATATTTACCTTTGTACCCCGGGCTCGGCCTATAAGAGCCTCGCGTACCTCTCCTGTGTGAGGGATGAAGGAGCAGTTATTGCAATTTACCCCACCAGAGAGAGAGAGCAAGGAGAGATCAGTGCAGAGAAACCTCTTCTCCTTCCTCTAAAACAGCTCAAGGATCATTCATTGTAGACAGAGTTATTGCATATAGCTAGGTCGGCAGGACTAGGGGTGTTATCTCTACGGAGAGCCCCGAACCTGGGTACATCGCGGTGTCTCACTGTGTGCTCCCACTCTCGATTCCGGTATCAGCGACACTAACCTCGTGTCGAGACCCGGGGTTAGCGTATGCAAGTCCAGCTAAGACATAGTCATATGGAGAGCCGAGAACCGTACCCACTTGTCTAAGCAGACAAGGCCAAGCACAGAACGTTCTCGGAAAGCATCGTACGTGAGGGGCATCCCATCCAGGCCGGATGATCAACTGAGATGGGTCCTCATCGTCCGCACACAAGTCTAATGATATGGGTGGTGAACTCCCATATTCAAAGAAAAGTCGCCTCAACCATAATATCGACTATCTCATAACTCTTACATAGACTTACTCCAGCCCGATCACTTAGTCGGGGTCTAGGGTGGGCTCGATCATACCACAAAGTGTGCACGAGACAGAGTCTCGAACAATCGCATCGCGATGCCCCAAGCTGTGCACATCTAAGGGCCACTTGGTGTATGAAAGACCGCCAACCAGATCACAACTAAGGTCTCGAAAACCCATACAAAGACATGCATGTTATAAACATACACGCAACACACATGCCTTGTATGAACAGTAGGTATCATTGCAATTCTCTACAAAGTATAAAATTTTATTGATAACTCTTATAGAGTGCACACAGAGATCACAAACATGTGATCCAACATTACAACACAAGCGGAAGCAAATTATGTCTGAGTAGAGACAAGTTTAACAAATGGATTAAGAAGCCTTATTTAAACACAAGCCCTCCACGAGGGAACCAGTCGTCTGACTGGGACTAGACTAGCTTGATCTTCAGTCGTCCAGCTCGATGAAGAATCCACCTTCGGGGTCAGTGGGTTCATCTAAAACATAGATTAAGCAAACGTGAGTACAAAGTCGTACTCAGCAAGACTTACGTAGGAGCTATACTACTCATGCACATGTATCAAGGTAAAGGGAGGTGGAGTTTCACTTGCAGAAGTGCCAGCTTTGACTTGGCTAGTCCTGAACTACGAGTACCAGACTTTGAGGTAAGAAGCGTACACGAGTCCACTACTTTCTCCAACCAATTACACCACTATGGTGCCTTCCTCGACTTCCCCACGAGAAAGCACGCCATAGCACTCACACTTATCTTGGTGTATTTTAGAAGTATCCAGTTCAAATTGTCTAATAATCAAGCTAAGCTTTCCAAGCAGTCCATAACCGCGGACGCGGCTATTCGAATACTTTTGTTAACCCTGCAGGGGTGTACCGCTACACACACATGATCATCATTTACCGCCTTTGTACTCGACACCGTTCAAGAAGTGTCGGCGAGGATTCTCACCACAACTGTTACCTCATAGCCGATCTAGTCCGAGAAAGCCGCCTACTTGGGTTGGTTACCACTATCGTGAACCCAGCCGATTTATCGAAGTGGACCCAAGTGATGTGTGCGTGGTGCATAAGCCGGTCTCGGATGAGCCGTTCTCTCACTTAGCATCCAGGCCACAGACCTACCAGAACTACGAACTATTGCGACATCTGGACATCGAAAGGGATGAGTTAGTAAGCTGAGAGGGGTCAGTGAGCCCAATGTGTGGTTGTACTCTTCATCTTGGATCACCACACAAGAACTCGGACTTAGGGCGGTGTTCAACGAGACAACCCACCGTGTACTCCTACACAGCCTCTCATCGTTCACCTTGTATTAGGGTCGATTCACCAACACTTTTCTACCATCATCAACATGATCACTACCATCCCGACTCACATAACAGTATCATCATGGTATCACTCTAAGCATGCAATAAGAAGTAACAAATTGCAGGGGCCACATGATATCAATCAACTCCTACATTTGCTAGGATTGTGGTTTTGCCTACTACAGTGACAAATGATAGGTCATGCAAAGGAATGGGTTCATCTATGCGGTAGAAACGTAGCATGGTAATCATCCTAAACAATGCATAAGCGAGACATGAGAGGGAAGTGGGATTTTATCGACATGATCAATGGGGGTTTGCTTGCCTTGCTGACGAGGTTCAGGTTCGGGGTCTTCAACGAAGGGGGCAGCCTCCTGCTCCGGTTCCACCTCTACTCGACAAACAACAAGCAAAGTAGCCAAGTAAATACAATGCACAATCACATGATGGAAGGTTGGAACTTGATGTAAATGCTTTGATGTGTGAAGCAATTCCATTTAAATGGAGTATATTGCAAATTGAATTGCAAATTCAAACTCCAATTTGAATTCAAACTTAGTCAAGTTATATGTGACATTGTTTGATCAGTTTGAATCATCTTCAAATGTGTATGATATGCCTCTGATGTGTGGTTGAAATATAGCATATTTCCATGGTCCAAGGTGCAAAAGCATTTGAATTGAATTTGAATAAATTCCAAATAAATCAAATGACATATGCTACTGGTCCCATTTTAAAATAAACTCAAACATAGTTGAAAGTTGGATTTTTGGATAGCTTATTTTCTTCTGATCATTTTTCATATATTATTTGTCCAATTTGGAGTTAATATGAATTTTCTATGAATTTCCAAAGTTTGAGCTATTTTCTGGAATTTCTTTAATTCAATTTAATTTCTGGAAATTCATTATTGCGTCACTGTTGCGTCAGGCAGACGTGGGGGGGGGATGACATGTGGGCCAGGGTTTTCAGCCTCTGGGTTAATTAACCCGGCTGGGTTAACTTAACCAGTGGCTTAATTAAGCCACTGGGCCCACTTGTCATCGGCTCAGGGGGTCATTAGGGGGTGGATTAGCGAGGGGATTAGGCTAACCCACCGGCGGCTAAACGCCGGCGGCCTAGCCACGGCGGCGCTGCATGGAAGGACGAATCCGACGTCCATTTGAAGCGCTGCGACCTCCAACTTGAAGCCCTTGCCGTTGCGCGTCGAAAGAGACCAACTCCAAGTGCTGGGGTGTCCTGTACGCTCGCCGGCGTCGAGTTTTGCGTCGACGGAGGTACGGCTGTGAGCTGGAATTCGCTACAAGGCGCGAATGGAAGCGGGGCTAGGCTGGTTTGAAGCAGTGGAGCACGGGGAACGCGATGGACAACAAGGCGAGCTCGATTGCGTAACAGGTGGTCGTCGCCATGGATCCCGGCGGCGAGGAGTTTCGGCTCTCATGGCGGCCATGGCTAGAGGAAGCAATCGAGGGGGCTAAGATAGGGGTTTTGATCCCGCACTCACCAGGAACTCAGCAGAGCAGGCGGTGAGGTAAACGGCGGCGTGAGGATGACGAATTCGACGATGAGTTCTTGCGGGTCCGGCGGCGGCTCGAGCTCGATTCCTGTGACTAGGAGGGCTTCGGGCTCGCCTTCTTCTGCAGATCGATGAAGAGCTTGAAGGGGAACACGGGGGACAGCTCGGTGAAGGTCCTCGTCGTCGTTGGCTGCGTGTGCTCGGCGTCGCGCTCCGGCGATCCTCTCGGTCTTCTCCAAATCCGGCGAAAACGGAGGGGGCAAGTGCACTGGAGGGAGGGAAAAGGAGCTGGGTGTCTCCAGGACGTCTCCAGACGGGATAACGATGCCTGGGGGGCCTCCAGGCAGGCAGGTGGCGTGGCGGCCGCGCATGCCGGCCACCGAGCTGCTTGCCGCCGCGCTGGAAGAAGACAAGGGTCCATGTGGGCTTGGGCTGCGTGAACGGTAAGTTGGGCCGAGGTGGCCCAGGTAAGTGGGCTACTTTCTGTTTTCTATTTTCCTCTCTGTTTTGCTTTCTGCTATTTGTTTAGGCTAGCTAAAAAAATAGCATGCCATTTTATTAAATGCTCAAAATTTTTATATGGCCTCATAATAAAATAGACTAGCCACTTATAAACTTTGAACATTTTTAAAATTCAAATGATTTGAACTTTAAATCAAATAGGGGTTTTTGATTAATTCCAAGGCACTGTTTGAATATTTGAAAAATCCATGAGCATGGGGTGGGTCCCACATCACTTGATATGTGAGACCACTCATTTATAAGACTTTTCAAAAATCTAACATGAATTTTTGGAAAAGATTTTTATCTGGCCCTTTGAATTAATTCATCTGTGGGGGGTTCCTTCTCCCATTTTTCTTTTGATTTTGATTTCAAAGATTTCTTTTGAAATTTTAACATGATGCAAGAGTACTAACTAACCCTAGCACATTACCTAACAGAGTGTTCTGACAACTCGCCCCCACTCAACAGAATATCGTCCCGAGATTCAGAAGTCTGCGGGAGGAAGGAGGGATACTCGGCATTGAGACGGTCTTCTCTTTCCCACGTAGCTTCTCTCTCAGAGTGGTGTGACCATTGCACTTTCAGAAACCTAATCTTCTGACGACGAGTGACACGCTCTGCAGAATCAAGAATATGAACGGGGTATTCTCGATAAGAAAGGTCATCTTGGAGATCAAGCGTTTCATGGTCGACTTCGCGGATGGGGTCCTTGAAGCAACGCCTGAGTTGGGACACATGGAATACATCATGTACTCGGGAAAGGTGCGGGGGTAGTTCAAGTTGGTAGGCAACTTCTCCACGTTTAGCAATAATGCGGAAAGGTCCGATGTAACGTGGGGCCAACTTGCCTTTGATACCGAAACGTTGGGTTCCCTTCAGAGGAGTAACCCGAAGGTAAGCCTTCTCATCCAGATTGTAGCTCTCTTGCCTATGATGACGATCATAGTAGCTTTTCTGACGAGACTGGGCTGGTTTCAATTGATCACGAACAATGCGAACTTGCTCTTCTGCTTCCTTGGTCATGTCCGGTCCAAAGAATTGTCTTTCACCGGTTTCTGACCAGTTTAAAGGTGTTCGACATCGTCGTCCATAAAGTAGTTCAAAAGGAGCCATGTTCAGACTAGATTGAAAACTATTGTGATAAGCAAATTCGGCGAATGGCAGAGACTTCTCCCAATTCTTTCCGAATGAGATAACACAAGCTCTGAGCATGTCTTCCAAAATTTGGTTAACCCTTTTGACTTGACCGCTAGACTGAGGATGGAAAGCTGTACTAAAGGAGAGATGAGTTCCCATAGCAAGCTTCCCCAAAATCTAGAGGTGAAAAGGCTACCGCGATCAGAATTGATTTCCAAAGGAATACCGTGAAGGGATACAATTCTAGAGACGTACAAGTCCGCTAACTGGCTAGCAGTTATAGACTCCCGAACCGGAAGGAAGTGAGCAACTTTGGAAAGCCTATCCATGACAATGAAAATGGCATTGTTTCCTTTCTGGGTTTTTGGAAAGCCGGTGATGAAGTCCATACCGACTTTGTCCCATTTCGACTCAGGAATAGACAAAGGTTGAAGTGTGCCAGCAGGTCTTTGATGTTCTGCCTTAATGCGACGACAAACATCACATTCGGCAACAAATTGAGCAATGTCTCTCTTCATCCTAGTCCACCAAAATCTCTGGCGTAGATCTCGGTACATTTTTGTGCTACCGGGATGAATCGAGAGGGGTGTGTCATGGGCTTCTTTGAGGATGAGTTGCCTTAGTTCCCTATTCTTAGGTACTACCAAACGATTTCCAAAGAATAACGTTTCCTTGATATCTGTGGAGAAACATTTAGCAACTCCGCTAGCAATGTTCTCCTTGATCCGGCGGACACCTCGTGCACGCCTTTGGGCAACTATAATTTGATCCTCAAGAGTTGGTTTCGCCACCAAGGTAGAAAGATAGCCATGAGGAACAATCTCAAGATTGTGCTTGCGAAAGTCCTCATGAAGAAGTGGTTGATACTGTTGCAACATGAGGTTGTTACAATACGACTTACGACTTAGTGCATCAGCCATGACGTTGGCCTTGCCTGGGGTGTAAGAAATTACTACGTCGTAATCTTTTATCAACTCAATCCAGCGTCTTTGCCTGAGATTAAGATCTGGCTGGGTGAAAATGTATTTGAGGCTTTGGTGGTCGGAATAAATCTCACAACGATTACCAAGGAGGTAATGTCGTCCAGTTGTTAGGGCATGAACTACGGCAGCGAGTTCAAGGTCATGGGTAGGATAGTTCTCTTCATGTGGCCGCAACTGGCGTGAAGCATAAGCTACCACATGTCGATCTTGCAGGAGTATGCATCCTAAACCATGCCGTGATGCGTCACAATAGATCTCGAAATCCTTTTTGGTGTCTGGAGGTGCAAGTACGGGTGCAGAAGTCAATCTTCTTTTCAGCTCTTGAAAGCTTTCCTCGCACTTGGGAGTCCATAAGAATTTCTTATCCTTCTTGAGGAGTTCAGTTAGAGGCTTTGCAACTTTAGAAAAGTTCTCGATGAAGCGACGGCAATAGCTGGCTAGGCCAAGAAAACTCCTAACTTGCTTAACCGATTCAGGTGGAGTCCAGTCAAGGACGGCCTGAACTCTCTCGGGATTCACAGCAATGCCTTTTGCAGAAATCACGTGGCCTAAGTAGGTCACTTCTGGTAGCCAAAATTCACACTTGGAGAATTTAGCATACAGGCGATGCTCTCTAAGTTTCATCAATACCAGCCTTAGGTGTTCGGCATGTTCTTCTCCGTTCTTCGAGTAGATGAGAATGTCATCGAGATAAACCACAACAAATTTATCTAAGTACTCCATGAAGATCGAATTCATCATGCGTGAGAAAGTGGTGGGGGCATTGGTTAAACCAAAGGACATGACGGTGTACTCGTAAAGACCATAACGAGTAGTAAAAGCCGTTTTGGGAATGTCCTCGTTTCGGATTTTGATTTGATGATAACCTAATCTCAAATCCATCTTGGAGAAGACAGAGGATCCTGCAAGTTGATCATAAAGATCATTGATCCTGGGCAATGGGTACTTGTTCTTTATCGTCGCTAAATTTAGCGGGCGATAGTCTACACACATCCTTTCTGTTCCATCTTTCTTTGTTACGAACAGAATGGGGCAACCCCATGGCGATGAGCTAGGGCGGATGAAGCCTTTTTCCAACAAAGCTTCCAGTTGGGTTTTAAGCTCAGCTAACTCACGTGGGGCCATTTTGTATGGGCGTCTAGAAATTGGTGCGGTTCCTGGGGCAAGATCCACTATAAACTCTACACATCTGTCGGGTGGCATGCCCGGCAACTCTTCAGGAAAGACATCCGGGAAGTCATGAACCACCGGAATATCTTCAAGTTCGGGAAGGGGAAGTACATTCAAGGAATGCACTTGGTTTCTTGTTCTGGGTGAGGTATAGTTCACGGTTTTGCCTGAAGGGTGGGTGAGTTTCACGGATTTGCCTTTGCAATCCAGGCAGGCATTCTGTCTTGATAGCCAATCCATGCCAAGGAGGACATCAATATCTGAAGACTTGAGGGCTATGAGTGAAGCAAGGAATACTAAACCCTCAATTGCAATTGGATTTCCATGGCTTACTCTATTAGTTTGCCATCTGGACCCTGGAGTTTGAATAATCATGGGGGTGGACAATTCAACAAAAGATAGCTCATGACGAAGTGCATAACTTTCCCACATGAATGAATGAGATGCTCCTGGGTCGAAAAGAACGGAAGTAGGAACATAATTGACTGGGAGCGTACCAAGAATGACGTCAATGGTGTCGTCAGTCTCTTCGGCGGCGATCTGGTTCACACGTCCATGAGTGGCGGGAGGAGCGGGTTTGGCGGTGTAGACCTTCTGGGGGGGCTTGCCACGACCATTGTTGTTGCCTCCGGCACGGGGTGGAGCATTCTGATTCTGAAGCTGGTTCTGGGGACAATCACGAGAGTAGTGGCCTGCCTGACCACACTTGTAGCAGGCTCCAAAAACAGTGCGGGGAGATGGGTTGTTTGGTGGAGCTGGGTGGAACTGAGTTGGCGGACGAGGCGGCACATAGGATGGCCTTGGTGGGTTGTTCTGGCGGAACATACTATTGGGGATCCAGATCTTGCGCTTCTGGGAGCCTGAACTGGATGAGCCATCGTCTCTAGGGTGTTTGCGAAAGTCGTTGGGGGTGTTCATGTCCTCTGCCTTGATGGCCTTGTTGACAAGGACCTGGAAGGTGGCAAAGTCATGTAGATTGAGCTCACGACGGAGTCCAGAATTGAGGCCACGACGTAACCTCTCTTGCTTCTTTGCGTCGGTGGAGACTTCTTCAGTAGCATAACGAGCAAGTCGGTTGAACTCACCACTAAACTCGTCAACGGTCCTTCTGCCTTGAGTGAGGTTGCAGAACTCCTCACACTTGCGGTCCATAAGACCCTTGGGAATGTGGTGCTCACGGAAGGAGGTTAAGAATTCATCCCAAGATGCGGGCGGTCCAACGGGACGCATATTCAGGAAGTTCTCCCACCAAGAGCTAGCTGCGCCTTCAAGGTGATAGGTGGCATAGCTGACCTTGTCGCCATTTGCAACATGGCCTGCTTGGAGCTTCCTCTCGATGCTGCGAAGCCAGTCATCGGCATCAAAGGGCTCGGTGGAGTAACTGAAAACTGGGGGATGAAGTCGGATGAAGTCGTTCAGGGACACCAACTCGTTGCGCTGCTGAGTGGTGTTGCGAGCAATGACTTCCAGCAGATGGTGAGAGTCTCGGCGGTTCCTCTCAACCTCCATCAGAACCTGAGCCATCGTGGGTGGGGGTGGAAGGTTGCCTTCCTCCTGGTCATTCCCACGACCCTGGTTACGACCAAGCTGGCCACGGGTTCCTTGAGACATCCTGAAGGTGAAAAACCAAAGTCAAACAGAGTTGATTGGGAGAGTCTAAACAAGGTATTGAAGTACTGGAAGGATTACATAGCAAAGGAAGTAATCATCTCGACAACATGGTGATAAAAGCATACAAGCCATATTTTCACAAGCTGTCATACAAACCATACATCATTTTAGTACAAGCACCAAGCTAATACAAACGTGATGAAGATGATACATCCTTCAGAGGCACTCTGACTTCCTATACATTATTTATCTAAGCCTCTGGAACTTAGACACCTTGCGTACAATATACAAAGATACTACTACATCCTCACTAAGTAAGACCACAGGCGGTCTCACTCATCTCTATCTCCATAGTAGTCCTCGTAAAAGTTACCCGCGTATCCCGGTAGCTGAAGATGACCATCGGAAAACACGGAGGCCTGTGGACCCTGATATCCATTTGGGCAAGGATGGGGCCTAGGTCCAGCGTAGGGTGGAAGCAAAGGACCACGGGGTGGAAAAATGCCTCCAATCTCGGGCCAAGCAACTCGAGAAGGCATCTGAGTCCTCACTGGGTAGATAGCATCATACTCAACTGATCCAACGCTCACGAAGGGTGCCAAAAGTGTCAGTGCTCGATACAGACGAACACGGGTGGCGTGGAGCTCGAAACGGAGAGCGCGTGCATCATGATCTCGATCACTAGCAAACCTAGCAGTCACCTAAAGTGCTGGATCCTCTGCAGAGTGATCTGAGTAGAGTCTGGTGTAATATCCCTCTTCACCTGGAAGTGCAGCAGGGATATAGCGGAATGAGGTCTCTCTCAGCATAGTGTGCTCCTCTCTCAGCAGGATAATACATGAGTATGCAGCATCCTGCACAGCCATGTTCTCAGTCATGCCAATGCCATGTCCAAAGTGGATAGGCTGAGTGACTCCAACGTGGTGCGGGTAGATCCTGACAATGCAGTGGAACTGCATCTGGTTGAAGTCAAGGAACTGCTCCTCAATGGTGTACTCATGATACCATCGATATCCCACATAGGACATCATCTCGATCAACGTGGCGGGATGGCCATGCACACCGAGGCACCTGCTCAAACGAACAATCTGCCGAGGGGGAAGATCTGCCATCTAAAACAGAAAGGAGTTTGCAAATGCATCAGATTATGAGATAAACCTGGAATGACTCGGACAGCATAACGGCTGTAATTTTAAGAAATGACAATTTCTTCGAACATAGAAACAACACTTACATACGATGTAAGAAATCAGGAAGCATAACCACTCTAACAAACCGATCACAACTTTCCTACGGCTACAAGGAAGCAAACAACGAGATGTTCTAATCAGACAGAGGAGAGCCTAGTCCTATCTTCCCGTAGAATAAGATGAGGGTGACTCAGAACTCAGAACGAAGGGGGTAAGGTGAAAAAAGAAACCTTACATTGTTCCCTTATATACCAAGAGTAACTATATAACTATAGAAGGCTAGACTCGACTTCGGCCAAGGCTACTAGTCCTACAGTCAGTCCCGCTCTGATACCAAGTCTGTCGGGACCCGGGGTTAGCATATGCAAGTCCAGCTAAGACATAGTCATATGCAGAGCCGAGAACCGTACCCACTTGTCTAAGCAGACAAGGCCAAGGGCAGAACGTTCTCGGAAAGCATCGTACGTGAGGGGCATTCCATCCAGGCCGGATGATCAACTGAGATGGGTCCTCATCGTCCGCACACAAGTCTAATGATATGGGTGGTGAACTCCCATATTCAAAGACAAGTCGCCTCAACCATAATATCGACTATCTCATAACTCTTACATAGACTTACTCCAGCCCGATCACTTAGTCGGGGTCTAGGGCGGGCTCGATCATACCACAAAGTGTGCACGAGACAGAGTCTCGAACAATCGCATCGGGATGCCCTAAGCTGCGCACATCTAAGGGCCACTTGGTGTATGAAAGACCGCCAGCCAGATCACAACTAAGGTCTCGAAAACCCATACAAAGACATGCATGTTATAAAAATACACGCAGCACACATGCCTTGTATGAACAGTAGGTATCATTGCCATTCTCTACAAAGTATACAATTTTATTGATAACTCTTATAGAGTGCACACAAAGATCACAAACATGTAATCCAACATTACAACACAAGCTGAAGCAAATTATGTCTGAGTACAGACAAGTTTAACAAATGGCTTAAGAAGCCTTATTTAAACACAAGCCCTGCACGAGGGAACCAGTCGTCTGACTGGGACTAGACTAGCTTGATCTTCAGTCGTCCAGCTCGATGAAGAAGCCACCTTCGGGGTCAGTGGGTTCATCTAAAACATAGACTAAGCAAACGTGAGTACAAAGTCGTACTCAGCAAGACTTACATAGGAGCTATACTACTCATGCAGATGTATCAAGGTAAAGGGAGGTGGAGTTTCACTTGCGGAAGTGCCAGCTTTGACTTCGCTAGTCCTGAACTACGAGTACCAGACTTTGAGGTAAGAAGCGTACACGAGTCCAGTACTTTCTCCAACCAATTACACCACTATGGTGCCTTCCTCGACTTCCCCACGAGAAAGCACGCCATAGCACTCACACTTATCTTGGTGTATTTTAGCAGTATCCAGTTCAAATTGTCTAATAATCAAGCTAAGCTTTCCAAGCAGTCCATAACCGCGGACGCGGCTATTCGAATAGTTTTGTTAACCCTGTAGGGGTGTACCGCTACACACACATGATCATCATTTACCGCCTTTGTACTCGACACCGTTCAAGAAGTGTCGGCGAGGATGCTCACCACAACTGTTACCTCATAGCCGATCTAGTCCGAGAAAGCCGCCTACTTGGGTTGGTTACCACTATCGTGAACCCGTCCGGTTTACCGAAGTGGACCCAAGTGATGTGTGCGTGGTGCATAAGCCGGTCTCGGATGAGCCGTTCTCTCACTTAGCATCCAGGCCACAGACCTACCAGAACTACGAACTATTGCGACAACTGGACATTGAAAGGGATGAGTTAGTAAGCTGAGAGGGGTCAGTGAGCCCAATGTGTGGTTGTACTCTTCATCTTGGATCATCACACAAGAACTCGGACTTAGGGCGGTGTTCAACGAGACAACCCACCGTGTACTCCTACACAGCCTCTCATCGTTCACCTTGTATTAGGGTCGATTCACCAACACTTTTCTACCATCATCAACATGATCACTACCATCCTGACTCACATAACAGTATCATCATGGTATCACTCTAAGCATGCAATAAGCAGTAACAAATTGCAGGGGCCACATGATACCAATCAACTCCTACATTTGCTAGGATTGTGGTTTTGCCTACTATTGTGAAAAATGATAGGTCATGCAAAGGAATGGGTTCATCTATGCGGTAGAAACGTAGCATGGTAATCATCCTAAACAATGCATAAGCGAGACATGAGAGGGAAGTGGAATTTTATCGACATGATCAATGGGGGTTTGCTTGGCTTGCTGACGAGGTTCGGGTTCGGGGTCTTCAACGAAGGGGGCAGCCTCCTACTCCGGTTCCACCTCTACTCGACAAACAACAAGCAAAGTAGCAAAGTAAATACATTGCACAATCACATGATGGAAGGTTGGAACTTGATGTAAATGCTTTGATGTGTGAAGCAATTCCATTTAAATGGAGTATATTGCAAATTGAATTGCAAATTCAAACTCCAATTTGAATTCAAACTTAGTCAAGTTATATGTGACATTGTTTGATCAATTTGAATCATCTTCAAATGTGTATGATATGCCTCTGATGTGTGGTTGAAATATAGCATATTTCCATGGTCCAAGGTGCAAAAGCATTTGAATTGAATTTGAATAAATTCCAAATAAATCAAATGACATATGCTACTGGTCCCATTTTAAAATCAACTCAAACATAGTAGAAAGTTTTATTTTTGGATAGCTTATTTTCTCCTGATCATTTTTCATATATTATTTGTCCAATTTGGAGTTAATATGAATTTTCTATGAATTTCCAAAGTTTGAGCTATTTTCTGGAATTTCTTTAATTCAATTTAATTTCTGGAAATTCATTATTGCATCACTGTTGCGTCAGGCTGACGTGGGGGGGGGGGGGATGACATGTGGTCCAGGGTTGTCAGCCTCTGGGTTAATTAACCCGGTTGGGTTAACTTAACCAGTGGCTTAATTAAGCCACTGGGCCCACTTGTCATCGGCTCAGGGGGTCATTAGGGGGTGGATTAGCGAGGGGGTTAGGCTAACCCACCGGCGGCTAAACGCCGGCGGCCTGGCCACGGCGGTGCTGCACGGAAGGATGAATCCGACGTCCATTTGAAGCGCAGCGACCTCCAACTTGAAGCCCTTGCCTTTGCGCGTCGAAAGAGACCAACTCCAAGTGCTGGGGTGTCCTGTACGCTCGCCGGCGTCGAGTTTTGCGGCGACGGAGCTAAGGCTGCGAGCTGGAATTCGCTACAAGGCGCGAATGGAAGCGGGGCTAGGCTGGTTTGAAGCAGTGGAGCACGGGGAACGCGATGGACAACAAGGCGAGCTCGATTGCGTAACAGGTGGTCGTCGCCATGGATCCCGGCGGCGAGGAGTTTCGGCTCTCATGGCGGCCATGGCTAGAGGAAGCAATCGAGGGGGCTAAGATAGGGGTTTTGATCCCGCGCTCACTAGGAACTCAGCAGAGCAGGCGGTGAGGTAAACGGCGGCGTGAGGATGACGAATTCGACGATGAGTTCTTGCGGGTCCGGCGGCGGCTCGAGCTCGATTCCGGTGACTAGGAGGGCTTCGGGCTCGCCTTCTTCTGCAGATCGATGAAGAGCTTGAAGGGGAACACGAGGGACAGCTCGGTGAAGGTCCTCGTTGTCGTTGGCTGCGTGTGCTCGGCGTCGCGCTCCGGCGATCCTCTCGGTCTTCTCCAAATCCGGCGATAACGGAGGGGGCAAGTGCACTGGAGGGAGGGAAAAGGAGCTGGGCGTCTCCAGGACGTCTCCAGACGGGATAACGACGCCTGGGGGGCCTCCAGGCAGGCGGTGGCGTGGCGTCCGCGGCATGCCGGCCACCGAGCTGCTTGCCGCCGCGCTGGAAGAAGACAAGGGTCCAGGTGGGCTTGGGCTGCGTGAACGGTAAGTTGGGCCGAGGTGGCCCAGGTAAGTGGGCTACTTTCTGTTTTCTATTTTCCTCTCTGTTTTGCTTTCTGCTATTTGTTTAGGCTAACTAAAAAATAGCAAGCCATTTTATTAAATGCTCAAAATTTTTATATGGCCTCATAATAAAATAGACTAGCCACTTATAAACTTAGAACATTTTTAAAATTCAAATGATTTGAACTTTAAATCAAATAGGGGTTTTTGATTAATTCCAAGGCACTGTTTGAATATTTGAAAAATCCATGAGCATGGGGTGGGTCCCACATCACTTGATATGTGATCACACTCACTTATAAGACTTTTCAAAAATCTAACATGAATTTTTGGAAAAGATTTTTATCTGGCCCTTTGAATTAATTCATCCTGGGGGGGGGGGGTTCCTTCTCCCATTTTGCTTTTGATTTTGATTTCAAAGATTTCTTTTGAAATTTTAACATGATGCAAGAGTACTAACTAACCCTAGCACATTACCTAACAGAGGGTTCTGACACCTCGGTTTGTCCCCCTCTTTAGCCATCCCCATGGCATCTGCCGTTACATATCGATGACAGTTGGCGCCCACCGTGGAGAAGGCCGAGGCGTCGACTGGAGTTCCGATCCGGGCGGGACCATCATCTGCATCACGCGTGCGCTTCGCCTCCGTCCTGGTTATAAGGGGCGGGTCATGGGACTACGTCATCGACAACGCCTCGCGGTTTGGGGCAGGAATGCCTCTGCAGCGCGGCGTCATCATTCCTTTCGGCGGACATCGCGTTTTCATCGCATCACTTCCTAAGATCTTCCCGAGGGAGGTACGGGTGTTTTCTGAGCTCACAGATCCGTTGCCAGGCGGGTCAGATGCTGTGGGAGCAGGAGGCACGACTGTGCACATCCGTGCGGAGGTTATGATGGCGGGGGCATCTAGTCGCCGCAGTTCTACTTCAGCAACCCAAGACGCGAGGGAAGCAACCACCACACCAGCAGGCCCAGGCAACCCACCGGATGTGCTATGCACTCCCGTGGACTTGCACGCCGATCCAGCCGTGGCTCACGCCGAGCTGGAGAAGGCGCGCCAAGCTCTAAAGGAGCAGTCAGATCGGATGGACGCTGAAAAACGTCGTCTGGAAGCAACCGTTCGGGAGTACAACACAGCGCACGGTATCAAGCAGCGCGTCATCCCACCCCCAGTGATAGATGAGCTTCGCATAGCTGGCAGAGAGGCCAACAGAGAGTTTTGAGGAGGCCAGCAGCCCGCGGCAACCGCCATCATCGCTCCACAGATCTCATACAGTTCTCAAGTGAAGAACATGAGAGCTTCCGAGCAGATCGCCACCGAGCTGGAGCACTTCGAAGTAGAGGAGCTGCGGGAGAGGACGCGCCAAATGCGTGATCTCATAACAGTGGAAAACCAGCAGCAGAAGGAGGCCACCGAGCAGCAAGCGCCAGTGGCATCAAAATCAGTTCGGGCAACTGTGAGCGCAAACAGTCGAATGCTCCACCTCGGCAGCACAGGAAGGCATCTTCACCGCATGGTAGCATGCACCACAGTCGGAGGAATCAAGGGGCTGCAGGAGGAAGTCGCAGGAATGAGCCAGCAGTCAGCATCAGGCACAATGAGCAACCGGCGGCATCATCTCGGCCGGAATAGAGTCAGCGACTGGGTCCCCGAGCAATCAGAGAGAATGATGCAAGGAACCGCATCGAGCAGTTGCAGAAGGACAAGCAGCCAGAAGACGATGCACCAGCGGGTCCATCATGTTTTGGCCCGCGCATTCGGCAAGAGCAGTTCCCCAAAGGCTTCACATTACCCAGGGATACCCTCAAGTACAATGGATCAGTCAAGCCAGGGGATTGGTTGGTCGATTATATGACCGTGGTCGTCATCGCAGGAGGCAGTCGGCGTGCTGCAGCTCGGTATGGACCGCTCATGCTTCAAGGTTCAGCTCGGTCCTGGTTGAACAGTCTTCCCAGCAATAGCATCAACTGCTGGAAAGATTTTGATGATGCGTTTGTTTGGAACTTCACTGGCACGTATGAGCACCCAGGTCTGCCCCGACTCATGGCGTTGTGTGTACAAGGAAAGGACGAGCCCCTTCGCGATTACCTTCAACGGTGGATCAAGCTCAGAAACACTTGCGAGGGAGTTCATGAAATCCAAGCCATCCAGTACTTCACTGACGGTTGCTTGGATGGGTCATTGTTGAAGCACAAGCTCCTGTGCAAGGAGATCACATCTTTGGCCGATATGATGAGAATGGCCAATTCATTCGCCACGTCTGATGCCGCAATGTGCCGGATCAAGTTGAGTCCCAGTGGTTTCATCCAAGGGCAATCCTCTGGGCAGCAGCAGCAGTCAGCAGAAGCGAATGGGCCGAATGGTCCCAATCGGCACGAGATCCAGCAGAACAACAACTTTGGCAACAACAACAACACCCCAAACAACTTCAACAACAACAATAGCAACACATGCTTCAACAAGAGGAAGGATGAGCAGCCGGATTCCCAATATGGCAATCGGCAGGTGGCAGTAGTTCAACAGCAAGATGAACAAGGGGCTGCAGGAGGCAGTCGGAGGCAAAAACCTACAGAAAGACCGCAGGTCCCGATCAGGCACCCATACACCTTCGAGGACATGATGAACCAGCCATGCAAAATGCACAGTGGAGTTGGCAAGCCCGCATCTCACACCACTCGGCAATGCATCTGGGTCGAGCGTCTGACGAAGGGAGGAGCATGAAATCTTCCCCCACCACCACCCCCACCCCCAGGTCCACCACCAGCAAATGCACGTCAGCAGTTCCCGCGCCAGGACGCGACATATATGATCTTCACCAACGAGTTAGATGACAAGGGCAGTCGGAGAGCCCGAGAGCAGGCAGTAAATGCCACAATGCCAGCAGTTTCCGAGAGGATGAACTGGTCGGACAAGGTCATAGCATGGGGCCCGGAAGACCACCCGAGCGTGATGCCCAACCCAGGCAGCTATGCGCTCGTGGTGGATGCAATTGTGGAAGCACCTTTGTACTCATGCAAGTTCACCAGAACCCTCATTGATGGAGGCAATGCCATCATAATTCTGTATAGGGACACAATAATAGAGCTTGGCATCAGCGAGAGCGAATTGGAGCCCAGCAGGACCGCGTTTCATGGTATAGTGCCCGGCCTCTCATGTACTCCGCTAGGCCGCATTCGGCTGGAGGTAGTGTTTGGATCAGAGGAAAATTTCCGCCGAGAGCCGATATGGTTCGAGGTGGCCGATCTGAACATCCCATACCACATTCTGCTCGGATCGCCTGCGATCGCCAAGTTTATGTTCAACATAATGCAGCCATACCTGAAGATGAAGCTCCCAGGGCTGAAAGGTCCAATTACTGTGTGCGGTGACTACAAGAAGTCACTAGAATGTTCGTCCGCCGGCTCCAGGCTGGCCGATTCTTTGGTCATTGATGCAGAATGGTGCCAGCTCGACAAGGTCGTAGCAATGGCCCAAGATCAGATGAAGTAACCCATGCCGAGCACAAAGACCAAGAGATTGGATGATGAGACTGCTTTTCAGGCAACCAAGGACAGCAAGAGGATCGCCCTGGACACCTCCGACCGGAGCAAGTGCGTCATCATTGGGGCCGGGCTCAACAACAAATAGGAAGGCGAGCTCGTCTAGTTCCTTCGTGAGAACCGAGACATCTTTGCATGGTCCCCACATGACATGCCTGGTGTACCGAGGGAACTCGCCGAGCTCGAACTTCACATCCGACCTAGATCCAAGCCGATCAAGCAGCCACTTCGGCGCTTTTCAGAAGAAAAGAGAAGAGCAATCAGCGACGAGATCGCCAAGTTGCTCGCAGCAGGATTTATCAAAGAAGTGTTCTATCCAGACTGGTTAGCAAATCCAGTTCTGGTTCTGAAGAAGAATGGAACTTGGCGCATGTGTATAGATTACACTTGCCTGAATAAGGCCTGCCCCAAGGATCCCTTTGCTTTTACCCGTATTGATCAAGTGATTGATTCTACGGTTGGCTGTCCACTCTTATGTTTTTTGGATGCCACAGCTGGATATCACCAGATTAAACTTGTTATCGATGATCAAATAAGGACTGCGTTTATCACCCCTTTCGGGGCTTATTGCTATCTCACCATGCCCTTTGTCCTGAAAATGGCGGCGCGACTTATCAGCGTACTATGCAGTGATGCGTCCGACCTCAGTTAGGTCGGAACATTAATGTGTATGTAGATGACCTTGTGGTCAAGTCGGTACAAGGTTCAACCCTGCTGGACGATCTCAAAGAAACATTTGCAAACTTGCGGGCATACAAGATCAAGATCAACCCAGAGAAGTGTGTGTTCGGCGTGCCGGTCGGAAAACTGCTTGGATTTTTGGTTTTCGAAAGAGGCATTGAGTGCAACTCCGAGAAGATTGCGGCAATCAAGCAGATGAACAATCCCAGAAATCTTAGAGAGATGCAGAAGTTCACCGGATGCTTGGTATCGCTCAGCCGGTTCCTCAGTCGGCTGGGTGAGAGGGCAATTCCTTTGTATCAACTGATGAAGAAGACAGACAAGTTCGCCTGGACTCCACAGGCAGACGAAGCATTCAAGTAGCTCAAGCGCATGATGTCCACTGCTCCAGTACTAGCAGCTCCGATTGAGAAAGAGCCAATGATGTTGTACATCGCAGCAACCAATCGGGTGATCAGTATTGTCATGGTGGTCGAGCTCCCTGAAAGGACAAGGAACAATTGGTCCAAAGGCTAGTATATTATGTCAGTGAAGTTCTCTCAACCTCAAAGCAAAACTACCCCCATTACCAGAAGATGTGCTAAGGGGTCTACATGGTGTCAAACATGCTGAAGCCTTATTTGTAGGCGCATCCGATCACAGTTGTCAGCTCGGCACCACTGGCGGAGATCATAGGCAATCGGGATGCATCTGGTCGGGTGGAAACGTGGGCCATTGAAATTGAAACTCATGGAATCAAGTACGAGCCGCACACTGCAGTCAAGTATCAAGCTCTGGCAGATTTCCTGGTTGATTGGGAAGAAACCTAGTTGCGCCCCCCTGTCCGAACTCTCAGTTCAGGCTAATGGACTTCAATGTTTCCAAGATGATGACCGGACTAGTGGCTGGTATTATTCTCATTTCTCCAAAAGGCGACAAGCTGAAGTATGTACAGCAGATCCATTTTGCAGCTGATACGTCTCAACGGATTGATAATTTTTGCTCGTTCCATGAATGTTTTGTGTGATATTTCTTTGATATAGATACACTTCCATACACTTTTGATCATATTTGGACTAACCTACTAACTCAGTGCACCCCAGTGCCAATTCCTGTTTTCTGATGTTTTTCTATTCCAGGTTTCCCCCATATTAAAAATGCCCCAAAAATTCGGGAAAAATCGGATAAAAAATCAGCGCAATGGAGTCTTCCAGAATCACCAAAGTGGGTCTAGAGGGCCACCACCAGGTGTCCACGCGGCCACCTGGCGCGGCCAGGGGCCTGGCCGCGCCTGGACCCCTAGTGGCCCCCTGGCTGCCCCCTTCGCCTATTTATTCTCCGTCACGGGGAAACTCCGAGGACAGAACCCTATTTTCCAAACTCGCCTCTGTTCCACCGCGCTTCCAAGATCGGATGCACCGTCAGGACCCTTGCCGGCACCCTTCCGGAGGGAGGATCGACTTCCGGAAGCTTCTCCTCCACCATGGACGCTTCCCGGATGTGTCGTGAGTAGTTTTCCTTGGACCATGGGTCCGTGATCAATAGTTATGTGATGTTCTCCTCCCCTCTTTGTTCTTCATGGTTTATACCTCGTGAGCTGACCTACATGATCGAGGCACATATGTAATTCTTCACCTGTTGCTATGCTGAGTTTGATGGGATCTGATGGATTATGAGATTATATTCAGATCGTGATAGAGTAATATATTTGGTTTTTATCTCTTATATTTTTGTTCCTAAGTAATTCTTGCATGTTCTCCGTTGTTGTTTATTGCTTTGGCCAAGTAGTAGGTTGTGACTCCAAGAGGGAACGTTATGCTCGATTGTGGGTACATGCCCCCTGATGACATGCTTGAGTGATAGAAACATGAGTCTAGGGGATGTGCTGTGGCCATAAGGGGGAAAACAACGGTGCTTGTAACCGCGGTTGCACGGATTGTTTACTTTACGCAAAGTTCTTTTTAATGCAGTTGTCTGTTGCTTTGGGTTTACACTTTGGGTGGAGCTCGCAACTTAATACCAGCGAGATGTTCTGGATAGATATCTCAAGGTGGATGATTATTGTAGATGCAGATGGATTTCGGTCTACTTATTTTGGCGTACTGCCCATGCTTATGAGCCTCTTCCTTTCTTTTGTAGCATAGTTAGCATTGCGGTGCGTTCATAATCCTGTCAATTGCCAATCTGTAATTGGTTTACCTCGCATAGCAGTTTTATCGTCTTTTGTGTGAGAGACATCACTAGTGAACCCACGGGACCCCGGTCCATATTCTCATCACTGTTTACATGTTTATTTCCTTTTCAGTATTTACTTTCAGTTTCTATCATTATCATTATCTCTTGTGTTTTTGATCCTTTGTAAACAACAAGACCGGAGAGATTGACAACCTCTCTAAACTTCGTTGGGAGAAAAGTTATTAGTGTCTGTGCGCAGGTCCAGGTCAAGGAAGCAACGTTTTTCGTAAATGGTGCCATTGATTTTTTGCCACCTACTTATCATCGCCGGAGTCCTACGTCAGAAAAACCCTATGTTCTACATAGGGGAAATTTGCTGCTATCCTACATCTCTGTCATAACCCTCTGTTAGGTAATGTGCTAGGATCAAGTAACCTTGCATCATGTCAAAAATTTCAAAAAGAAATCTTGGAAATCAATTTCAAAATCAAAATGGGAGAAGGAACACCCCCCAGATGAATTAATTCAAAAGGCCAGATAAAAATCTTTTCCAAAAATTCATGTTAGAGTTTTGAAAAGTCTTATAAATGAGTGTGATCACATATCAAGTGATATGGGACCCACCCCATGCTCATAGATTTTTCAAATATTCAAACAGTACCTTGGAATTAAAGAAATACCCCTTTTTGATTTAAAATTCAAATCATTTGAATTTTAAATGTTGAAAGTTTATGAGTGGCTAGTTTATATTATTATGAGGCCACATAAAAAATTTCAGCATTTAAAAAAATGTTTAGCTATTTTTATTAGCTAAACAGAACAAATGTCAGAAAAGAAAAATAGAAAAGAAAACAGAAACACTTACCTGTCGCCTAGGCGAAGTCGGCCCACCCAGCCTAGCCGGCCCAAAGGGGCACGGGGGTCTTCTTCCCCGTCCCGCGCCTCCAAGCTGCTCGGTGGAATGCCACCGAGCTAGCTGGGGACGACACCTCGACGCCGAGGAGCTTCCGGCCCTCCCCGTGGCCTCTTCTCGCACCTGGACGCGCCTGGAGACGCCGTGAGCTCATTCCACCCCTCCCCAGTGCCTATCCTACTCTCTCTCGCTGAGCCCCGTGAAGAACAGGACGCCGCCGTCGCCATAGCTTGAAGCCCGCGTGGCCAACGACGTCCCCGAGCTGCGCCGTGCTGTCCATCCTCCTCGTCATCGTCGACTACGTCTCCCAGTGCAGCGAATCGAACTCGGAGCCCTCCTAGCCGCCGGAATCGAGCTCGAGCCGTCGCCGGACCCGAAGGACGCCTTTGTCGATTTCGTCGCCGTCAAGCCCTCCCAGCTCAATCCGCCACCTCCGTCGAGTTCCTGGTGAGCTCCCGGCCGGAACCCCTCTCTTCTTCCCCTGGATTACTCCCTCTAGCCTGATCCACCATGGAAGCCAAGCACGGTTGCCGCTGAGGTTGACCATGCGCTCGCTCCCGTGCGCTTCCGTCCTCGCCAGTGCGTCCGTAGTAATCCTGGAGTCCCCAGCAACCCAACGCGACCATGCCTGCTTCTCCCCGTGGCCGTTTTGCAAGTTCTACTCCAAGCCGTGGCTCCGGCCGCCACCAAGGTCGAAGCAGTCGACGAACGTGACCTCCCCGGCGACGTGCAAATGTTTCTTTCGAAGAGGCTCATCATAGGCTTTCGAACGGTGGTCTCAGCGCAGAGAATGGAGGCCAGGAAAAGAAGAACGTGCAGCGCCGCCGCGGTCCAGTCGCCGGCGTCAAGCCGCCGGCGAGTCAGCTCTAAACCCGCCCTGTTTTCACCAAATTAGTGACCCCTGGGTCACTGACCAGTGGGCCCAGTGGCTTAATTAAGCCACTGGATTAACTTAACCCACAAGTTATGTGAACCCAGTCACTGACAGGGTGGACCCACATGTCAGCCCCCCTGACGCCAGCTTGACGTCAGCCTGACGCAGTAAATCATTTAAATGAATTTCCAGAGATTATTTGAATTAAAAGAATTCCAGAAATTCCAGAAAATACCCCAAACTTTGGAAATTCATAGAAAATTCATATTTACTCCAAATTGGACAAATAATATATGAAAAATGATCAGGAGAAAATTATCTTTCCAAATATACAACTTTCAACTCTGTTTGAGTTGAATTTAAAATGTGATCAGTAGCATTTGCTATTTGATTTAAATGGAATTAAATCAAATTCAAATCAAATAATTTTGCAACTTGAACCATGGCAACATGCTACAATTCAATCACACATCAGAGGCATATCTTATACATTTGAAGATAATTCAAAATGATCAAACTATGTCACATACAACTTGGTTAATTGAATTCAAATGTGGAATTTGAATTTGCATTTTAAATGCAATATATTCCACTTGAATGGAATTGTCTCACACACATCAAAACTTATACTTCAAGTTTCAACATTCATTCATGTGCTTGAGCATTGCATTCATATTGATTGCTACTTCGTGCTTTGTTTGTCGAGTAGAGGTGGAACCGGAGCAAGAGGTTACCCCCTTCGCTGAAGATCCAGAACCCGAACCTCGTCAGCAAGGCAAGCAAACCCCCATTGATCATGTCGATAAAATCCCACTTCCCTCTCATGTCTCGCTTATGCATTGTATAGGATGATCACCATGTTACGATTCTACCGCATAGTTGAACCCATTCCTTTGCATGACCTATCTTTTGTCACAGTAGTAAGCAAACCACAATCCTAGCAAATGTAGGAGTTGGTTGATATCATGTAACCCCTGCAATCTTACCGCTTATTGCATGCTTAGTATGATACCATGTTGTTACTGTGATGTGAGTCGGGATGGTAGTGATCATGTTGATGATGGCAGAAAAGTGTTGGTGAATCGACCCAAATACAAGGTGAACGATGAGAGGCTGTGTAGGAGTACACAGTGGGTTGTCTCATTGAACACCGCCCTAGTACGAGTTCTTGTGTGGTGATCCAAGATGAAGTGTACAACCACACATTGGGCTCACTGACCCCTCTCAACCTATTAACTCATCCCTTTCGATGTCCAGATGTCGCAGTAGTTCGGAGTTCTGGTAGGCTTGTGGCCTGGATGCTAAGTGAGAGAACGGCTCAACCGAGACCGGCTTATGCACCAAGCACACATCGCTTGGGTCCACTTCGGTAAACCGGCCGGGTTCACGATAGTGGTAACCAACCCAAGTAGGCGGCTTTCTCGGACTAGATCGGCTATGAGGTAACAGTTGTGGTGAGCATCCTCGCTGACACCCCTTGAATGGTGTCGAGATCAAAGGCGGTAAATGATGATCATGTGTGTGTAGCAGTACACCCTTGCAAGGTTAACAAAACTATTCAAATAGCCGCGTCCGCGGTTATGGACTGCTTGGAAAGCTTAGCTTGATTATTAGATAACTTGAACCGGATACTTCTAAAACACACCAAGATAAGTGTGAGTGCTATGGCGTGCTTTCTCGTGGGGAAGTCGAGGAAGGCACCATAGTGGTGTATTGGTTGGAAAAAGTAGTGGACTCGTGTACGCTTCTTACCTCAAAGTCTGGTACTCGTAGTTCAGGATTAGCCAAGTCAAAGCTGGCACTTCTGCAAGTGAAACCCCACCTCCCTTTACCTTGATACATGTGCATGAGTAGTATAGCTCCTATGTAAGTCTTGCTGAGTACGCCTTTGTACTCACGTTTGCTTAATCTATGTTTTAGATGACGCCACTGACCCTGAAGGTGGCTTCTTCATCGATTAGGACGACTGAAGTTAAGCTAGTCTAGTCCCAGTCAGCAGACTGGTTCCCTCGTGGAGGGCTTTGTGTTTGAATAAGGCTTCTTAAGCCACTTGTTAAACTTGTCTGTACTCAGACATAATTTGCTTCCGCTCTGTGTTGTAATGTTGGATCACATGTATGTGATCTCTGTGTGTACTCTATAAGAGTTATAAATAAAATGTACACTTTGTAGAGAATTGCAATGGTACCTACTGTTCATACAAGGCATGTGTGCTGCGTGTATGTTTATAACATGCATGTCTTTGTATGGGTTTTCGAGACCTTAGTCGTGTTCTGGCTGGCGGTCTTTCATACACCAAGTGGCCCTTAGATGTGCGCATCTTGGGGCATTGCGATGTGATTGCTCGAGACTCCGTCTCGTGCACACTTTGTGGTATGATCGAGCCCGCCCTAGACCCCGACTAAGTGATCGGGCTGGAGTAAGTCTATGTAAGAGTTTTGAGATAGTCGATAGTATGGTTGAGGCGACTTGTCTTTGAATATGGGAGTTCACCACCCATATCATTAGACTTGTGTGCGGACGATGAGGACCCATCTCAATTGATCATCCGGCATGGATGGGATGCCCCTCACGTAGGATGCTTTCCGAGAATGTTCAGTGCTTGGCCTTGTCTGCTTAGACAAGTGGGTGCGGTTCTCGGCTCTCCATATGACTATGTCTTAACTGTACCTGCATACGCTAACCCCGGGTCCCGACAGACTTGGTATCAGAGCAGGACTGAATGTAGGACTAGTAGCCTTGGCCGAAGTTGAGTCTAGCTTGCTATAGTTATATAGTTACTCTGGGTATATAAGGGAACAACGTAAGGCTTCTTTTTCTCCTTACCCCCTTTGTTATGAGTTCTGGGTCACCCTTATCTTATTCTACGGGAAGATAGGACTAGGCTCTCCTCTTTCTGATTAGAACATCTCGTTGATTGCTTCCTTATAGCCGTAGGAAAGTTGTGTCAGGTTTTCCTAGCATTGTTATAATGCTGATTTCTTACATCATATTATGTAAGTGCTGTTTTCATGATTGAAAGAAATTGTCATTTCTTACAATTACAGCCGTTATGCTGTCCGAGTCATTCCAGGTTTATCTCATAATCTGATGCATTTGCAAACTCCTTTCTATTTCAGATGGCAGATCTTCCCCCTCGGCCGATTGTTCGTTTGACCAGGTGCCTCGGTGTGCGTGGCCATCCCGCCACGTTGATCGAGATGATGTCCTATGTGGGATATCGATGGTACCCTGACTATACCATCGAGGAGCAGTTCCACGACTTCAACCAGACGCAGTTTCACTACATCGTCCGGATCTATCCATACCACATTGGAGTCACCCAGCCTATCCACTTTGGACATGGCATTGGCGTTACCGAGAACATGGCTGAGCAGGATGCTGCATATTCATGTATTACACTGCTGAGAGAGGAGCACACCATGCTGAGAGAGACTTCATTCCGCTATATCCCTGCTGCACTTCCAGGAGAAGAGGGATATTACAGCGGACTCTACTCAGATCACTCTGCAGAGGATCCAACACTCCAGGTGACTGCTAGGTTTGCTAGTGACAGAGATCGTGATGCACGCGCTCTCCGTTTTGAGCTCCACGCCACCCGAGTTCGTCTGTACCGATCACTGACGCTCTTGGCACCCTTTGTGAGCGTGGGATCAGTTGAGTTTGATGCGATCTATCCAGTGAGGACTCAAATGCCTTCTCGAGTTGCTTGGCCCGAGATTGGAGGCATTTTTCCACCCCGTGGTCCTTTGCTTCCACCCTACACTGGACCTAGGCCCCATCCTTGCCCAAATGGATATCAGGGTCCACAAGCCTCCGTGTTTTCCGATGGTCACCTCCAGCTACCGGGATACGCGGGTAACTTTTATGAGGACTACTATGGAGATGGAGATGAGTGAGACCGCCTGTGGTCTTGCTTAGTGATGATGTAGTAGTATCTTAGTATATTGTATGCAAGGCGTCTAAGTTCCAGAGGCTTAGATAAATAATGTATAGGAAGTCAGAGTGCCTCTGAAGGATGTATCATCTTCATCACGTTTGTATTAGCTTGGTGCTTGTACTTAAACGATGTATGGTTTGTATGACAGCTTGTGAATATATGGCTTGTATGCTTTATCACCATGTTGTCAAGATGATTACTTCCTTTGCTCTGTAATCCTTCCAGTACTTCAATACCTTGATTAGATCCTTCAATCAACTCTGTTTGACTTTGGTTTTCACCTTCAGGATGTCTCAAGGAACCCGTGGCCAGGTTGGTCGGAACCAAGGTCGTGGGAATGACCAGGAGGAAGGCAACCTTCCACCCCCACCCACGATGGCACAAGTTCTGATGGAAGTGGAGAGGAACCGCCGAGACTCTCTCCACCTGCTGGAAGTCATCGCACGCAACACCACTCAGCAGCGCAATGAGCTGGTGTCTCTGAACGACTTCATCCGACTTCATCCCCCGGTTTTCAGTTACTCCACCGAGCCCCTTGACGCCGATGACTGGCTCCGCAGCATCGAAAGGAAGCTCCAAGCAGGCCGTGTTGCAACTGGTGACAAGGTCAGCTATGCCACCTATCACCTCGAAGGTGCAGCTAGTTCTTGGTGGGAGAACTTTCTGAATATGCGTCCCGTTGGACCACCTGCATCTTGGGAAGAATTCTGCACTTCCTTCCGCGAGCACCACATCCCCAAGGGTCTTATGGACCGCAAGCGTGAGGAGTTCTGTAACCTCACTCAAGGCAGAAGAACCGTGGACGAGTTTAGTCGTGAGTTCAACCGACTTGCTCGTTATGCAACTGAAGAAGTCTCCACCGACTCCAAGAAACAAGAGAGGTTCCGTCGTGGCCTCAACTCCGGACTCCGTCGCGAGCTCAACCTTCATGACTTTGCCACCTTTCAGGTCCTTGTCAACAAGGCCATCAAGGCAGAGGACATGAACACCCCCAACGATTTCCGCAAACACCCTAGAGATGACAGTTCATCCAGTTCTGGCTCCCAGAAGCGCAAGATCTGGATTCCAAATAGCATGTTCCACCAGAACAACCCACCGAGGCCATCCTATGTGGCGCCTCGTCCACCCACCCAGTTCCACCCAGCTCCACCAAACAACCCAGCTCCACGCACTGTTTTCGGAGCTTGCTACAAGTGTGGTCAGGAAGGCCACTACTCTCGCGAGTGTCCCCAGAACCAGCTCCAACACCAGAACGTTCCATCCCGTGCCGGAGGCAACAACAACAACAACAATGGCCGTGGCAAGCCATCCCAGAAGGTCTTCACCGCCAAACCAGCTCCTCCCGCCACTCGTGGACGTCTAAACCAGATTGCCGCTGAAGAGACTGATGACACCACTGACGTCATTCTTGGTACGCTCCCAGTCAATTTTGTTCCTAGTTCCGTTCTTTTCGACCCAGGAGCATCTCATTCATTCATGTCGGAAAGTTATGCACTTCGTCATGAGTTACCCTTTGTTGAATTGTCCACCCCGATGATTATTCAGACTCCAGGGTCAAGATGGCAAACTAATAGAGTAAGCCATGGTAATCAGATTGCAATTGAGGGTTTAGTATTCCTTGCTTCACTCATAGCCCTCAAGTCTTCAGACATTGATGTCATCCTTGGCATGGATTGGCTATCAAGACAGAATGCCTACCTGGATTGCAGAAGCAAATTCGTGAAACTCACCCACCCTTCAGGCCAAACCGTCAACTATACCTCACCCAGAACAAGAAACCAAGTGCATTCCTTGAATGTACTTCCCCTTCCCGAACTTGAAGATATTCCGGTGGTTCGTGACTTCCCGGATGTCTTTCCTGAAGAGCTGCCGGGCATGCCACCCGACAGGTGTGTAGAGTTTATAGTGGATCTTGTTCCAGGAACCGCACCAATTTCCAAACGCCCATACAAAATGGCCCCACACGAGTTAGCTGAGCTAAAAACCCAACTTGATGATTCGATGGCAAAAGGCTTCATCCGCCCTAGCTCATCGCCATGGGGTTGCCCCGTTCTGTTCGTAAAGAAGAAAGATGGAACAGAAAGGATGTGCGTAGATTATCGCCCGCTAAATTTAGCGACGATAAAGAACAAATACCCACTGCCCAGGATCAATGATCTTTATGATCAACTTGCAGGATCCTCCGTCTTCTCCAAGATGGATTTGAGATTAGGTTATCATCAGATCAGAATCCGAAACGAGGACATTCCCAAAACGGCTTTTACTACTCGTTATGGTCTTTACGAGTACACCGTCATGTCCTTTGGTTTAACCAATGCCCCCGCCACATTCTCACGCCTGATGAATTCGATCTTCATGGAGTACCTAGATAAATTTGTTGTGGTTTATCTCGATGATATTCTCATCTACTCGAAGAACGAAGGAGATCATGCCGAACACCTAAGGCTGGTATTGATGAAACTTAGAGAGCATCGCCTGTACGCTAAATTCTCCAAGTGTGAATTCTGGCTACCAGAAGTGACCTACTTAGGCCACGTGATTTCTGCAAAAGGCATTGCTGTGAATCCGGAGAGAGTTCAGGCCGTCCTTGACTGGACTCCACCTGAATCGGTTAAGCAAGTTAGGAGTTTTCTTGGCCTAGCCAGCTATTGCCGTCGCTTCGTCGAGAACTTTTCTAAAGTTGCAAAGCCTCTAACTTAACTCCTCAAGAAAGATAAGAAATTCTTATTGACTCCCAAGTGCGAGGAAAGCTTTCAAGAGCTAAAAAGGAGATTGACTTCTGCACCCGTACTTGCACCTCCAGACACCATAAAGGATTTCGAGATCTATTGTGACGCATCACGGCAAGGGTTAGGATGCATACTTCTGCAAGATCGACATGTGGTAGCTTATGCTTCACGCCAGTTGTGGCCACATGAAGAGAACTATCCTACCCATGACCTTGAACTCGCTGCCGTAGTTCATGCCCTAACAACTTGGCGACATTACCTCCTTGGTAATCGTTGTGAGATTTATTCCGACCACCAAAGCCTCAAATATATTTTCACCCAGCCAGATCTTAATCTCAGGCAAAGACGCTGGATTGAGTTGATAAAAGATTACGACGTAGCAATTTCTTACACCCCAGGCAAAGCCAATGTCATGGCTGATGCACTAAGTCGTAAGTCGTATTGTAACAACCTCATGTTACAACAGTATCAACCACTTCTTCATGAGGACTTTCGCAAACTCAACCTTGAGATTGTTCCTCATGGCTATCTTTCTACCTTGGTGGCGAAACCAAATCTTGAGGATCAAATCATAGTTGCCCAAAGGCGTGCACGAGGTGTTCGCCGGATCAAGGAGAACATTGCTAGCGGAGTTGCTAAATGTTTCTCCACAGATAGCAAGGGAACGGTTTTCTTTGGAAATCGTTTGGTAGTACCTAAGAATAAGGAACTAAGGCAACTCATCCTCAAAGAAGCCCATGACACACCCCTCTCAATTCATCCCGGTAGCACAAAAATGTACCGAGATCTACGCCAGAGATTTTGGTGGACTAGGATGAAGAGAGACATTGCTCAATTTGTTGCCGAATGTGATGTTTGTCGTCGCATTAAGGCAGAACATCAAAGACCTGCTGGTACACTTCAACCTTTGTCTATTCCCGAGTGGAAATGGGACAAAGTCGGTATGGATTTCATCACTGGCTTTCCAAGAACCCAGAAAGGAAACAATGCCATCTTCGTTGTCATAGATAGGCTTTCCAAAGTTGCTCACTTCCTTCCGGTTCGCGAGTCTATAACTGCTAGCCAGTTAGCGGACTTGTAAATATCCATAATTGTATCCCTTCACGGTGTTCCTTTGGAAATCAATTCTGATCGCGGTAGCCTTTTCACCTCTAGATTTTGGGGAAGCTTCCAACGTGTTATGGGAACTCATCTCTCCTTTAGTACAGCTTTCCATCCTCAGTCTAGCGGTCAAGTCGAAAGGGTTAACCAAATTCTTGAAGACATGGTCAGAGCTTGCGTTATCTCATTCGGAAAGAATTGGGAGAATTCTCTTCCATTTGCCGAATTTGCTTATAACAATAGTTTTCAATCTAGTCTGAACATGGCTCCTTTTGAACTCCTTTATGGACGACGATGTCGAACACCACTAAACTGGTCTGAAACCGGTGAAAGACAATTCTTTGGACCGGATATGATCAAGGAAGCAGAAGAGCAAGTTCGCATTGTTCGTGATCAATTGAAAGCAGCCCAGTCTCGTCAGAAAAGCTACTATGATCGTCATCATAGGCAAGAGAGCTACAATCTGGATGAGAAGGCTTACCTTCGGGTTACTCCTCTGAAGGGAACCCAACGTTTCGGTATCAAAGGCAAATTGGCCCCATGTTACATCGGACCTTTCCGCATTATTGCTAAACGTGGAGAAGTTGCCTACCAACTTGAACTACCTCCGCACATCTCCCGAGTACATGATGTATTCCATGTGTCCCAACTCAAGCGTTGCTTCAAGGACCCCATCCGCGAAGTCGACCATGAAACGCTTGATCTCCAAGATGACCTTTCTTATCGAGAATACCCCGTTCGTATTCTTGATTCCGCAGAGCGTGTCACTCGTCGTCAGAAGATTAGGTTTCCGAAAGTGCAATGGTCACACCACTCTGAAAGAGAAGCTACATGGGAAAGATAAGACCGTCTCTTTACCGAGTACCCCTCCTTCCTCCCGCAGACTTCTGAATCTCGGGACGAGATTCTGTTGAGTGGGGGCGAGTTGTCAGAACCCTCTGTTAGCTAATGTGCTAGGATCAAGTAACCTTGCATCATGTCAAAAATTTCAAAAAGAAATCTTGGAAATCAATTTCAAAATCAAAATGGGAGAAGGAACACCCCCAGATGAATTAATTCAAAAGGCCAGATAAAAATCTTTTCCAAAAATTCATGTTAGAGTTTTGAAAAGTCTTATAAATGAGTGTGATCACATATCAAGTGATGTGGGACCCACCCCATGCTCATAGATTTTTCAAATATTCAAACAGTACCTTGGAATTAAAGAAATACCCCTTTTTGATTTAAAATTCAAATCATTTGAATTTTAAAAATGTTGAAAGTTTATGAGTGGCTAGTTTATATTATTATGAGGCCACATAAAATTTTTCAGAATTTAAAAAAATGTTTAGCTATTTTTATTAGCTAAACAGAACAAATGTCAGAAAAGAAAAATAGAAAAGAAAACAGAAACACTTACCTGTCGCTTAGGTGAAGTCGGCCCACCCAGCCCAGCCGGCCCAAAGGGGCACGTGGGTCTTCTTCCCCGTCCCGCGCCTCCAAGCTTCTCGGTGGAATGCCACCGAGCTAGCTGGGGACGACACCTCGACGCCGAGGAGCTTCCGGCCCTCCCCGTGGCCTCTTCTCGCACCTGGACGCGCCTGGAGACGCCGTGAGCTCATTCCACCCCTCCCCAGTGCCTATCCTACTCTCTCTCGCTGAGCCCCGTGAAGAACAGGACGCCGCCGTCGCCATAGCTTGAATCCCGCGTGGCCAACGACGTCCCCGAGCTGCGCCGTGCTGTCCATCCTCCTCGTCGTCGTCGACTACGTCTCCCAGTGCAGCGAATCGAACTCGGAGCCCTCCTAGCCGCCGGAATCGAGCTCGAGCCGTCGCCGGACCCGAAGGACGCCTTTGTCGATTTCGTCGCCGTCAAGCCCGCCCAGCTCAATCCGCCACCTCCGTCGAGTTCCTGGTGAGCTCTCGGCCGGAACCCCTCTCTTCTTCCCCTGGATTACTCCCTCTAGCCTGATCCGCCATGGAACCCGAGCACGGTTGCCGCTGAGGTTGACCATGCGCTCGCTCCCGTGCGCTTCCGTCCTCGCCAGTGCGTCCGTAGTACTCCTGGAGTCCCCAGCAACCCAACGCGACCATGCCTGCTTCTCCCCGTGGCCGTTTTGCAAGTTCTACTCCAAGCCGTGGCTCCGGCCGCCGCCAAGGTCGAAGCAGTCGACGAACATGACCTCCCCGGCGACGTGCAAATGGTGCTTTTGAAGCAGCTCATCACAGGCTTTCGAACGGTGGTCTCAGCGCAGAGAATGGAGGCCAGGAAAAGAAGAATGTGCAGCGCCGCCGCGGTCCAGTCGCCGGCGTCAAGGCGCCGGCGAGTCAGCTCTAAACCCCCCCTGTTTTCACCAAATTAGTGACCCCTGGGTCACTGACCAGAGGGCCCAGTGGCTTAATTAAGCCACTGGATTAACTTAACCCACGGGTTATGTGAACCCAGTCACTGACAGGGTGGACCCACATGTCAGCCCCCCCTGACGCCAGCTTGACGTCAGCCTGACGCAGTAAATCATTTAAATGAATTTCCAGAGATTATTTGAATTAAAAGAATTCCAGAAATTCCAGAAAATACCCCAAACTTTGGAAATTCATAGAAAATTCATATTAACTCCAAATTGGACAAATAATATATGAAAAATGATCAGGAGAAAATTATCTTTCAAAATATGCAACTTTCAACTCTGTTTGAGTTGAATTTAAAATGTGATCAGTAGCATTTGCTATTTGATTTAAATGGAATTAAATCAAATTCAGATCAAATAATTTTGCAACTTGAACCATGGCAACATGCATGCTACAATTCAATCACACATCAGAGGCATATCTTATACATTTGAAGATAATTCAAAATGATCAAACTATGTCACATACAACTTGGTTAATTGAATTCAAATGTGGAATTTGAATTTGCATTTTAAATGCAATATATTCCACTTGAATGGAATTGTCTCACACACATCAAAACTTATACTTCAAGTTTCAACATTCATTCATGTGCTTGAGCATTGCATTCATATTGATTGCTACTTCGTGCTTTGTTTGTCGAGTAGAGGTGGAACCGGAGCAAGAGGTCACCCCCTTCGCTGAAGATCCAGAACCTGAACCTCGTCAGCAAGGCAAGCAAACCCCCATTGATCATGTCGATAAAATCCCACTTCCCTCTCATGTCTCGCTTATGCATTGTATAGGATGATCACCATGTTACGATTCTACCGCATAGTTGAACCCATTCCTTTGCATGACCTATCTTTTGTCACAGTAGTAAGCAAACCACAATCCTAGCAAATGTAGGAGTTGGTTGATATCATGTAACCCCTGCAATGTTACCTCTTATTGCATGCTTAGTATGATACCATGTTGTTACTGTGATGTGAGTCGGGATGGTAGTGATCATGTTGATGATGGCAGAAAAGTGTTGGTGAATCGACCCAAATACAAGGTGAACGATGAGAGGCTGTGTAGGAGTACACAGTGGGTTGTCTCATTGAACACCGCCCTAGTACGAGTTCTTGTGTGGTGATCCAAGATGAAGTGTACAACCACACATTGGGCTCACTGACCCCTCTCAACCTATGAACTCATCCCTTTCGATGTCCAGATGTCGCAGTAGTTCGGAGTTCTGGTAGGCTTGTGGCCTGGATGCTAAGTGAGAGAACGGCTCAACCGAGACCGGCTTATGTACCAAGCACACATCGCTTGGGTCCACTTCGGTAAACCGGCCGGGTTCACGATAGTGGTAACCAACCCAAGTAGGCGGCTTTCTCGGACTAGATCGGCTATGAGGTAACAGTTGTGGTGAGCATCCTCGCTGACACCCCTTGAATGGTGTCGAGATCAAAGGCGGTAAATGATGATCATGTGTGTGTAGCAGTACACCCTTGCAAGGTTAACAAAACTATTCAAATAGCCGCGTCCGCGGTTATGGACTGCTTGGAAAGCTTAGCTTGATTATTAGATAACTTGAACCGGATACTTCTAAAACACACCAAGATAAGTGTGAGTGCTATGGCGTGCTTTCTCGTGGGGAAGTCGAGGAAGGCACCATAGTGGTGTATTGGTTGGAAAAAGTAGTGGACTCGTGTACGCTTCTTACCTCAAAGTCTGGTACTCGTAGTTCAGGATTAGCCAAGTCAAAGCTGGCACTTCTGCAAGTGAAACCCCACCTCCCTTTACCTTGATACATGTGCATGAGTAGTATAGCTCCTATGTAAGTCTTGCTGAGTACGCCTTTGTACTCACGTTTGCTTAATCTATGTTTTAGATGACGCCACTGACCCTGAAGGTGGCTTCTTCATCGATTAGGACGACTGAAGTTAAGCTAGTCTAGTCCCTGTCAGCAGACTGGTTCCCTCGTGGAGGGCTTTGTGTTTGAATAAGGCTTCTTAAGCCACTTGTTAAACTTGTCTGTACTCAGACATAATTTGCTTCCGCTCTATGTTGTAATGTTGGATCACATGTATGTGATCTCTGTGTGTACTCTATAAGAGTTATAAATATAATGTACACTTTGTAGAGAATTGCAATGGTACCTACTGTTCATACAAGGCATGTGTGCTGCGTGTATGTTTATAACATGCATGTCTTTGTATGGGTTTTCGAGACCTTAGTCGTGTTCTGGCTGGCGGTCTTTCATACACCAAGTGGCCCTTAGATGTGCGCAGCTTGGGGCATTGCGATGCGATTGCTCGAGACTCCGTCTCGTGCACACTTTGTGGTATGATCGAGCCCGCCCTAGACCCCGACTAAGTGATCGGGCTGGAGTAAGTCTATGTAAGAGTTTTGAGATAGTCGATAGTATGGTTGAGGCGACTTGTCTTTGAATATGGGAGTTCACCACCCATATCATTAGACTTGTGTGCGGACGATGAGGACCCATCTCAGTTGATCATCCGGCATGGACGGGATGCCCCTCACGTACGATGCTTTCCAAGAATGTTCAGTGCTTGGCCTTGTCTGCTTAGACAAGTGGGTGCGGTTCTCGGCTCTCCATATGACTATGTCTTAACTGTACCTGCATACGCTAACCCTGGGTCCCGACAATCTCACCTTCCACTTGGGGTAACCAACGAAGGGAGAGAATCCATTATCACTTCCACGCCATCAAGCAAATTTTTGGCGCCATTGTCGGGGACTCAAGGTGATAAGATAGGGGAGTTTCCCACTACCTTTTACCTTTACTTTTAAGTCTTGTTAGTTTACATTTCTGTTTTTATCTTTGTGTCTTATATCGAAAATTACAAAAAAATCTGCCACACTTGCTGCTACTATGGGTTCCACTAAAAACACCAAGTTGTGTGACTACACCAGTCACAACAACAAAGACTTTATCTGCACTCCTATTTCCACACCTGGCACTTCAGCTACCTCTTATGAAATGAAACCTGCTTTGCTAAATTTTTTTATGAGAGATCAATTGTTTGGTGCTGGAGATGATGCTGCTTTACACTTGAGTAATTTTGTTGAATTATGTGATATGCAAAAGTATAAAGATGTCAGAACCCCAACTTGGGTAAGTGCTAGTGTTTGAGTGCCCCTTTGCATCATGTGAAAAATTCAAAAGAAATACAAAAATAGGGAAACGAAAAGCCCTAAGAATTTAATTCAAAATGGCCAGACAAAAATCGCTTCCAAAAATTTCTCTGTTATTTTTGAAAAGTCTTATAAATATGCATGATCACATATAAAGTGAAGTGGATCCCACTTCATGCACCAAGATTTCTCAAAAATCCAAACAGAGCTTGGAAATTAAATAATACCCCTATTTGATTTGGAATTCAAATTATTTGAATTTCAAAAATCCCGAAACTTTGTGTGTGGAGGATTTATAATTTTGTTAGCTATTTTATTTAGCAAGACAAAACAAATGGCAGAAAAGAAAACAGAAAGAATAAAGAAAAAGGGCTCACCTGGCTTCCAGCCCAACTCATCCCCCCACGGCCCAGACCCACCTTCCCCGCATTGTCGTCTTCCCCATGCACCTCGTTGGCAAGCCGAGGGAGCGCGACGACGCCACCGCGACGACGAGGCGTTTCTAGACCTCCCCCTGGCCTCTAAGCGCGCCACGAGTGCGCCCCAGAACCCCGCATCCTTTCCCCCCTCTCTCCGTTCAACCTCCCGCTCTCCCTGGCCCGATTTGGTCGCCACCCTAAGCACGCCGGAGAGCCCCGCCATGCGCCCGCGTGGCCAGCGGCCGCCAACCGCTGAGCAAGCGTGTCCAACAACACCAGATCCCTCGTCTTCATCGAGCTGAAGCGGATCAGGAGCCCGGACGCCCCCGAGCCGACATAGTCATTGCCGATTCCTCGCCGGACCCGCAAAACCTCGCCGGAGAATTCGTCGCCGTCAATCCCCCCAGCTCCTGCCGCCTGCACCGTCACGTCCAGGGTGAGATGCTGCTCATTTCCCCTCTCGCCGCGCCCGTTTCCATGCCCCACAGCAACGTCCTCGCCTACACAGTGCTCCAGCCGCCGCGTGCCTCAACGCCGGCGAGGCTCCGGCCACCCCCAGCCTTCCTCGTGTGCCCGGCTCGATGCGGACATGCACAAGGAGCACTCCAGTGCTATCCCCGTGCCAAGCCGTGGCAAAATGGCCACTCCGGCGAGCCTCCGCCGTGGCCCGAGCCACCGGTGACAAGCCGCCGGCCATTAGGGCCTTAACCACCCCATTAACTAACCCTAACCCCTATGACAGGTTGGCCAGCCCCCCTAATTAACCTATTGCTAATTATTTAAAAGGGTTTAAGCCTCTGGGTCACTAACCACAGGGCCCCACATGTTATCCCCCCCTACGTCAGCGTTGCATCATGCTGACGCCATAATTGGATTTTGAATTAAAAGAAATCAGAGAAATTGCAGAAAATACTTTAAACTTTGAAATTCAATAACTTTTTAATCCTAACTCCAAATTTAATAAATAATATATGAACAATTATCAGAAAAATGCAAGGATTAAGAATATGCAAATTTTTTTCATGTTTGACCATTTTAAAATGGGGGAACGGTAGCAAATGTGCATATGGCATAATTTGAAATCAAATGTGAAGTTTGAATTTGCAAATCTTTTGCAATATACTTCATTTAAAATGGAATTTGCCACAAACCTGTACCCTATACCTCATGTCACAACATTATCATGTGCTTGAGCATTGTACTTTATTTGTGCCCCCCTTTGTTGATGATTGTTCCGGTAACAGACTTTCCGAGACGGAGGTCACCCCCGAAGAAGAAGACCAGTAAACCCGTGTATCGTCAGCAAGGCAAGCAAACCCCATTGATCATGTCTATAAAAACCCAGTTCCCTCTCTTTCTAGCTTATGCATGTTTAGGAGTTCACCATGATACGTTCTACCGCTAGTTGAACCCATTCCTTTGCATGACCTATCATTTCTGCCACAGTATTAAGCTAACCTCAACCTAGCAGATATAGGAATTGCTTGTGATCATCATGTGGCCATTCATCCATGTTATGCTTATGCTATGCTTAGAGTTGTGGAAGCATTGGTCCATCTTGGGTGATGAATTGATGTTGGTGGCAGTCATGTTCATGTTACTTGTGATGAAAACGGTGTGGTGAACTTGACTAAACAAGGTGAACGATGAGAGGCTGTGTAGGAGTACACAGTAGGTTGTCTCGTTGAACACTGCCCTAGGCCCCGAGTTCTTGTGTTGTGATCCAAGACAAAGAGTACTACCACATGTTGGGCAAACGGACCCCCGCTCAACCTACTAATTCACCCCATTTCAAGTGCAAGAGTCACTAGTTCGGGCTTTCCATTTGGCATATGCATAGAAAAAGAATGAATGAAAGTTTGCATCATTTTGATATGTGGGTGGACCTGTGAGACAGTAAAACCATCTACTAAGGTGGCGTCTCGGTCGCCTGCATCGTCTGAGTTCGTATTGTTGACCCGGCCGGACTCTTGAGCGGTGAGAAACTCAGATGGTTGATTCCTGGATTAGAGTTAGCTGTGAGGTAAAAGTTGTGGAAATTATCCTCGTCGACACCCGCTTGAATGGTGTCGAGGCCAAGGAGGTAACTGATCGTTTCATGTGTGTAGCAGTACACCCCTACAGGGCTAATAAACTATTCGAATAGCCTCGTCCGCGGTAAGGGACTACATGGAAAGCTGTGCTTGATTATTAGACAACTTGAATGGATACTTCTAAAACTCGCAAGATAAGCGTGAGTGCTATGGCGTGCTTCCTCGTGGGGAAGTCGAGGAAGTATCCATAGTGGTGTATTGGTTGGAGACTTGGTAGTGGACTCGTGTACGCTTCTTACCTCAAGTCTGGTACTCGTAGGACAGGACTAGCCAAGTCAAAGCTGGCACTTCTGCATGTTGAAACCCCACCTCCCTTTACCTTGAAACTTGAGCATGAGTAGTGTAGTTCTGATGTATGTCTTGCTGAGTACGACTTTGTAATCACGTTTGCTTATTCTATGTTTTAGATGAGAACCCAGACCCCGATGGAGACACCTTCCTGAAGCTCGACGTTAACTAAGCTAGTATAGTTCCAGACAGCATTCTGGTCCCTCGTGGAAGGGCATGTATGTTGAACAAGGCTTCTCTAAGCCATTTGTTAAACTTGTCTGTACTCAGACCTAATTTTCTTCCGTTGTATGAGGTAATATTGATCACATACATGTGATCTTTCTATGCTCTATGTGTAAGTCAATAAAGATATACTTTGTAGAGTTGCAATGAGTACCTACTGTTTACACCAGACATGTATGCTGCATGTATGGTTATAACGTGCATGTCTTAGTGTGGGGTTCGATAGCTTAGTTGTGTTCTTGCCGGCAGTCTTATATACACCAAGTGGCCCTTAGATGTGCGCATCTTGGGGCATCGCGATGCGATTGCTCGTGACTCTGTCACGTGGCACACTTTGTTGTATGATTGAGCCCGCCCGTGACCCCGACTAAGGGATCGGGCTGGAGTCTGTTTATGTAAGTGTTATAATCCAATCGATAATATGGTTGAGGAGACTTGTCTATGAGTATGGTATTTCACCACCCATAATCATTTAGACTTGTGAGCGGGCGATGAGGACCCATCTCAGTTGATCATCCGGCCTAGATGGGACGCCCCTCACGTACGATGCTTTCTGAGAGTGTTCTGTGCTTGGCCTTATCTACTTAGACAAGTGGGTACGACTCTCGGCTCTCCATATGATTGAGTTGTGACTAGAATTACATACACATATTCCGGATCCCGACAAAAGAAGTAGAAGGTGATGTTGTTAAGGTCAAGCTTTTTCCTTCTCTTTGAGGAACGGAGCTAAAATCTGGATTCAATCTTTGCCTAGGAATATCATAGATTCTTAGGATAAGTGCAAAGATGATTTTATTGGGAAGTACTACCCACCTACTAAAATTATCCAATTGAGGAGTGACATTATGAATTTTAGGAAATTGGATAATGAACACGTTGCCCAAGCTTGGGAACGTATGAAATCTCTTGTTAAGAAATGCCCTACACATGGCTTGACTACCTGGATGGTTATCCAGACTTTTTATGCAGGCTTGAACTTTACCTCGCGGAACCAGTTAGTTTCGGCCGCGGGAGGAACCTTTATGTCAACTACACTCAGTGCTTCCACAAAACTCCTCGATGAGATGATGACCAACTATTCCCAATGGCACACCGAACGTGCTCCAACATGTAGGAAGGTAAATTCTGTCGAGGAAATTACCTCCCTAAATGATAAAGTTGATTTAATTATGTCTCTACTTACCAAGAAACCCTCTATTGATCCTCATGATGTTCCTTTAAATTCTTTGGTTGCTCAAGAACAAGTAGATGTGAACTTCATTGCTAGAAACAACTTTAATAATAATGCTTATAGGGACAACTTTGCTAGTAATCCTAGACCGTTTCCATCCACTTATGGGAACAACAACACTTACCCTAGCAACAAGAACCCCACTTCTGAATTATAAAACATGCTTAGAGACTTTATGTAACGACCCGGTCCCAAAAGGAACCAAGTCTACTGTGCTTCTGTGCTATCCCTGGATCAGTATGCTAGCACACACAGTACTCGATGAAATACCATGAATCACATGTCAAAAAGTAACGTAAATACATGGTATTTATTACCTTATAGCCTTTGGGCTAGAATACACCGCGGAAACAAACAATACATAAGTGGAGTCCCATCAACACCAACGGCAAAGTTGAGTGTAGACATCGTAACCCTACATCGCATCACTTACTCGTCATATACAATCCTGCAACACCGAAGGTTACAGCCCAAAATGGGTCAGTACTTTGAATGTACGGCAAGTTACTCCCAAAAAATATATAACAGACCTATCTTCTACATGCAATTTTGGCTGGTGGAAAAGCTCTAAGAGTTTCAGTTTGCATAAAGCTGATTTTGTCCTACTCAAAGATTATCATAACAGTACTACAAAGCTCATAATATGATTGAATTGGTTTCTCCAAGTCAATCTATTCCCAAAGTTGATTAAACCCGATTGATTAATTAAATATGATGAGATCCGTCAACATTCCCATTTCTAGATGCTCAAAGTTGTCCGTAACCGGGGACACGGCTAATCATGATCAGTTTGTACACTCTGCAGAGGTTTGTGCACTTTTCCCCACAAGACTCGACCACCTCCTTTTTAGTTCGTCACACTACATGTTGTATGAGAACCGGAAGGTCGAGACATGGTCTTTTAGAAGAGTTTCCCTCACTCTGGCGGTGCCCATCCAACCTAATCATAACTACGTTCGTAGCACCACCTAGTAAGAGTCACTACAACTAATCAACCAAGCCAGAGCCCATAATAGCTTGTGGCTGCACACGTAAGCTTCTAGTTATGAAAAATATGATTGATCCCTTTAAGCCTGGGTGGCATTCCGCAGTGATTACTGGCCATCTCCAGGTCACTCAGGCAAATCCACTGGTTCCTCCAGGGTGCCCCCAACCATTCCACCCAGGTGGTTCATTAAGATTATCTTGGTCCTGTTTACTACTTAGTCATTCATACCTCATAATGGATCACTTCCCAATCCACGTCTACTTAGCAAAGCAGTATAATTATACACGATGGCGACAATGATATAAGGTTCAGACCTACCTCAATGAACTACTGGGTGTAATAGCATAGCATAATATATAATCCTATCAATGCATAATATTTAAGTTGGACTACAATGCATATAAAAAATATAGGTAATACTGGAGCATGATCAAAAGAGTAACTTGCCTGGATCCTGACGATGAAATATTCTACTCGTAGTTATCTCTCCATCTCGTTACAATATATCTAACGGTAAAAGAGAAACACTTCAACACACAACTCAATCCAAAGTGAAGATCCAAATAAGATACAACTACAACATAAATATTTAGTTATTACTATTAATAAACTAATTACTATGGCATGGATAGGTTGAGATAGGATCAAGTTGGATTGGATGGCAATATGATGGCAATCATATATCCGAGGATTGTAAAATCAATTGGATATGTTGGAGGTTGATTATAAAATCAATTGGATGGAGAGTATGTCAAACTCAGTTGGTTTGTCCATATGCATATTTGAATAGGAAATCAATTCTTGGATTGGATTCAAAAATATCCGATAGAAATCGTGATGATCTTGTTGAGAAGATTGAATTTTTGTAGCCAAATTTATATAAAAAAATAGATATAACTAAATAGTGTATTTATATGATGGAAAGAATGTGACAATTGTCCAAACAGAAAGATTTGATTTTAAGGATCAAATTTGATGAAGAAAATATTGCAAATAAATTATAGAATAAGATGTATATCAAATATACTCAAATTATAGAAATAAATTTGAGTTAAATTTCAAATTATCAAAAGTGGAATACTACTGGAAAAATAATAAATTACATTTTCCAAGGAATCCGGGGATATGAAATTTGTCGAAATCCGACTTACGGGATAGAAGATATGAATTTCTGAAGTTTGACTATTTTTGCTAAAATGAATTACGGATTAATAAAAAGGATGCAAAATTGCGAGTTCTGATAGGTCTGTACCCATTCAATGTTTACAAAATAAAATGATGAACAAAGAGGGGAGAAAGGATCACCGGAGATCTCGCCGGAATTTTGGAAAAAGGTCGCGGGCGTCAATAAACAGCCGAACGGGATAGAGGATGATTTGGGCTACTCGATGGACAAGGTTATAGCTCCAGGTTCGCCCTCGGATAGCGAAGAAGTTCCACCGGAGTAGAGAAGAACGCATGAAGAGCACAATGACACGGACGGCGTGCTCCGGCCTTGCAATCGAGAGGAAAAATATGTCACAACGGTGCGCATCGGCAAGAGGAAGAAACTAGAGGAAGAAATATGGACTAGGTACCTTTCATGGCGACAAAAATCTTCACCGGAAGTGTGGATGCATCTTTACTCCGACGAGAAATTGTGCACGAAGGAGAGGGCTTTGGAGAGGGACTTTATGCGTGGGGATGTGTGGTTCAAAGGGGTCCTAGGGGCGGTATTTATAGGGTCATGGGAGGTCCATAGAAGGAGAGTGGGTGAGGTTTTGGAATGGAGTTAATGGAATTCATGGAGAAATAATGAACATTAAAAGCGAGGTTTTGGAAATAGATTTTCATTTATGGAGAAATAATGGGCATTAAAAGCGAGGTTTTGGAAATGAATTTAATGACATTCATGGAGAAAATTATGGACAATTAGAAGCATTAAAACGCGTGTTTGTTTCCATGAATGGATTCCTCATGAACTTGTCCACAATTTTTGTGTAGGTTCTGAAGTGAATCGGTCAAAAGAGTAGATGGGAGGAAAGAGGATGAGCGTCAGTTGCCATGGCCATTTGCTTCTGTGTTCACGTACACATGAACGAACGAGAGGAAGAAGACAGCTCGCTCGGGCTATGGGCCTTAGTGCAAAATTTGTCCCAAGATAAAGAAAAAGGAAAGAGAGATAGAGGGAAAAAATTAGATAGATGACCTCAGTCCAATTGACTTAGGAATCCTATTTTTATTATCTGGATTAAACACTCTCAAATAAAATTGTATAGGCCAAATAAAACATAGAGAGTCTAGGAAAACTATATTTCCCTCTCAGAATACATTTTAGAAATAGATTTTTATAAAAAAAAACTCATTAACGACATTATTAAAATTTTCCAATACTGTTTTTGGAGAAGTCATATTATCTCCTCTCATTTTATTTATTAAATTATTGGAAATATTTAAATATCTCTTAAACGTCAATATCCATTAAACTCCAAAATAAGAATTCGAGAATGAGTATGGGACCACAATAAATTTAAGAAAGTCATTTTATTCTCACTCGGAAATATTTAATTGTGGTTCGTACCAAATTTCAAAAGGACAAAGGAAATAAAATCATTCTTTGAAATTTTGAATAAAGTTCACAACCAAAATTTTCATTATTGGATAAATGATTATCCAATTTTATTAAATGGTTTGTAAAGGTTTAAACAAAAACTCAAGGGAAAATTTTTTCATTTACCCCAAAATTAAAACAATTCAATTAATATTATATTATTGCTTAACATTCCAAAATTTGGAAAATTTTGGGATGTTACAAACTACCACCCTTAAAAGAAATCTCGTCCTCGAGATTTGCAAAGGCTAGAAAGAAATGAGTTAGGCTCGAGGATTTTTGGGTTACTTCCCCATGGTCTTGGCATAACATTATGAGGCTTGTAGTTTATCTTCACTTCTCGTGTGAGGGTTGTCTTCCACCGATACAATTCCATATGCTTCTGTTACTTAAATCATATCCCGGGCTCGTGGCTTTAGGCACCAGTTCTGAACTTTAACCAGGGTGTGGTTCGCATCATTTACCGCACCAGGGTGTTAGGGAACTACCATCCTTAGAAGAAAGCTTATGGGGTCTTCAAAATCCTTCATTCCATGATGGTTCTTCATCAAGCTTCTATAGATAAGAATCTGCATCTCCCCAAGGAACAAGTCTTGCAAAAAAAATACATGGGTTCCAAAACTAACTATTGAGACGCTCATGGTGGTCAAAATAACTTCCAAATGAAGCTTCTTGAAAATCTTCATGTTTCTTACTCACCGTACAACCTACGTTAGGCACGATGCCTATCTACAAGGGTAATGCGTCTTACCATTCTATGGTTTAGGCTTGTCGCATCGACACTTTACTACATTTTTTTGTCTCTCTAATTTACCAATCTAACATACCAAAGTATATAATAAGAGTCTTCGGTATGGGGGCCAATCCATCCCGTACTGAAATCATTACTTCATATGTAGATAGATGAATCACATATTCTAACGCTAAGTCTTTCTCACTCCTCTTAAAGTGGTCTTCACCTGCAAAACTAATAAACATTTTTGGGTGGCGATGATCCTACATTGTTTGTGCTCAAAACTTGCATCCATAGAATAGGGAACTTCCGTCCTCAACAATTGTGTTCTCCTTGCAAATGGGTGATTCTTGTCCATTCTATATTTTGAATCCACTCTTCTACTTTGACTGGGTCACTGGTCTCATCAAAATATTAATGTCCATCTATGTGTTTTAAGGTTGGTCAGAGATGAGATAGAATTTTAGAGAGAAGAGGAGATGGATACCTACACAAAAATTATCAAACAACTAACATACATAATAGACTCGTTTACTACGTTTTCGTCAGGAAGTCTTCATTCTCTTCGGTTCATGAAAGTCTTCGATACAAGGAGTTTCGTCGATGTGATGGTCTTCTGATACATCATCCGTTGCTCACAACTCTCAAGGTTCATTAAATCCTACGAAATACGTATCCCAAAAATACAAATTTAAATTTAACAGTTCAAATGACACCAATCATTAAATCAATAGCGAGAACTCCGAGAAAACTCCAAATATCACTCATATAGTCAATCAAAACAATTCCTATGGTACCTTCCTCCACATGAGCTCGCATGGTTGGGCACTCTACTCGCACTCTTTCGTTCATTTCACAACTCTCATGGTGGGCCCTGATACTATTGGTATTGTGTAATATATTCCTTAACTTCTTCACAAGCATCTTAGTCTTGGATGTACCCGGGTCTTCTATGGGTCTTGAATAATCTTGGGATCTTTAGAGTCTTCAAATTCTTCGAGTCTTCCATACTTCCATACTTCTAATTCACGTTGAAAACATCTATTCTCCGAAATGGTATTGAGTTGTCCAATATCGTGTCCTTCCCGAAGAGACGTAACACAATCCTTCTCAGTGGTCAAAGTGGCATGGGTATAGTCTAACTTGTTAGGGATACGAGGGAGTGTTTGGTAAAAATTAGAAAAGATAAGTAGTAATGGATTTTTTTTAAATAATATTTTTAGAGAGTATACTTCCTAATGGCTTTCCAGTTTCTAGGGCCACGACCTACAGTCAACATGTGCTCTGATACCATCTTGTAACGACCCGGTCCCAAAAGGAACCAAGTCTACTGTGCTTCTGTGCTATCCCTGGATCAGTATGCTAGCACACACAGTACTCGATGAAATACCATGAATCACATGTCAAAAAGTAACGTAAATACATGGTATTTATTACCTTATAGCCTTTGGGCTAGAATACACCGCGGAAACAAACAATACATAAGTGGAGTCCCATCAACACCAACGGCAAAGTTGAGTGTAGACATCGTAACCCTACATCGCATCACTTACTCGTCATATACAATCCTGCAACACCGAAGGTTACAGCCCAAAATGGGTCAGTACTTTGAATGTACGGCAAGTTACTCCCAAAAAATATATAACAGACCTATCTTCTACATGCAATTTTGGCTGGTGGAAAAGCTCTAAGAGTTTCAGTTTGCATAAAGCTGATTTTGTCCTACTCAAAGATTATCATAACAGTACTACAAAGCTCATAATATGATTGAATTGGTTTCTCCAAGTCAATCTATTCCCAAAGTTGATTAAACCCGATTGATTAATTAAATATGATGAGATCCGTCAACATTCCCATTTCTAGATGCTCAAAGTTGTCCGTAACCGGGGACACGGCTAATCATGATCAGTTTGTACACTCTGCAGAGGTTTGTGCACTTTTCTCCACAAGACTCGACCACCTCCTTTTTAGTTCGTCACACTACATGTTGTATGAGAACCGGAAGGTCGAGACATGGTCTTTTAGAAGAGTTTCCCTCACTCTGGCGGTGCCCATCCCACCTACTCATAACTACGTTCGTAGCACCACCTAGTAAGAGTCACTACAACTAATCAACCAAGCCAGAGCCCATAATAGCTTGTGGCTGCACACGTAAGCTTCTAGTTATGAAAAATATGATTGATCCCTTTAAGCCTGGGTGGCATTCCGCAGTGATTACTGGCCATCTCCAGGTCACTCAGGCAAATCCACTGGTTCCTCCAGGGTGCCCCCAACCATTCCACCCAGGTGGTTCATTAAGATTATCTTGGTCCTGTTTACTACTTAGTCACTCATACCTCATAATGGATCACTTCCCAATCCACGTCTACTTAGCAAAGCAGTATAATTATACACGATGGCGACAATGATATAAGGTTCAGACCTACCTCAATGAACTACTGGGTGTAATAGCATAGCATAATATATAATCCTATCAATGCATAATATTTAAGTTGGACTACAATGCATATAAAAAATATAGGTAATACTGGAGCATGATCAAAAGAGTAACTTGCCTGGATCCTGACGATGAAATATTCTACTCGTAGTTATCTCTCCATCTCGTTACAATATATCTAACGATAAAAGAGAAACACTTCAACACACAACTCAATCCAAAGTGAAGATCCAAATAAGATACAACTACAACATAAATATTTAGTTATTACTATTAATAAACTAATTACTATGGCATGGATAGGTTGAGATAGGATCAAGTTGGATTGGATGGCAATATGATGGCAATCATATATCCGAGGATTGTAAAATCAATTGGATATGTTGGAGGTTGATTATAAAATCAATTGGATGGAGAGTATGTCAAACTCAGTTGGTTTGTCCATATGCATATTTGAATAGGAAATCAATTCTTGGATTGGATTCAAAAATATCCGATAGAAATCGTGATGATCTTGTTGAGAAGATTGAATTTTTGTAGCCAAATTTATATAAAAAAATAGATATAACTAAATAGTGTATTTATATGATGGAAAGAATGTGACAATTGTCCAAACAGAAAGATTTGATTTTAAGGATCAAATTTGATGAAGAAAATATTGCAAATAAATTATAGAATAAGATGTATATCAAATATACTCAAATTATAGAAATAAATTTGAGTTAAATTTCAAATTATCAAAAGTGGAATACTACTGGAAAAATAATAAATTACATTTTCCAAGGAATCCGGGGATATGAAATTTGTCGAAATCCGACTTACGGGATAGAAGATATGAATTTCTGAAGTTTGACTATTTTTGCTAAAATGAATTACGGATTAATAAAAAGGATGCAAAATGGCGAGTTCTGATAGGTCTGTACCCATTCAATTTTTACAAAATAAAATGATGAACAAAGAGGGGAGAAAGGATCACCGGAGATCTCGCCGGAATTTTGGAAAAAGGTCGCGGGCGTCAATAAACAGCCGAACGGGATAGAGGATGATTTGGGCTACTCGATGGACAAGGTTATAGCTCCAGGTTCGCCCTCGGATAGTGAAGAAGTTCCACCGGAGTAGAGAAGAACGCATGAAGAGCACAATGACACGGACGGCGTGCTCCGTCCTTGCAATCGAGAGGAAAAATATGTCACAACGGTGCGCATCGGGAAGGGGAAGAAACTAGAGGAAGAAATATGGACTAGGTACCTTTCATGGCGACAAAAATCTTCACCGGAAGTGTGGATGCATCTTTACTCCGACGAGAAATTGTGCACGAAGGAGAGGGCTTTGGAGAGGGACTTTATGCGTGGGGATGTGTGGTTCAAAGGGGTCCTAGGGGCGGTATTTATAGGGTCATGGGAGGTCCATAGAAGGAGAGTGGGTGAGGTTTTGGAATGGAGTTAATGGAATTCATGGAGAAATAATGAACATTCAAAGCGAGGTTTTGGAAATAGATTTAATGGCATTTATGGAGAAATAATGGGCATTAAAAGCGAGGTTTTGGAAATGAATTTAATGGCATTCATGGAGAAAATTATGGACAATTAAAAGCATTAAAACGCGTGTTTGTTTCCATGAATGGATTCCTCATGAACTTGTCCACAATTTTTGTGTAGGTTCTGAAGTGAATCGGTCAAAAGAGTAGATGGGAGGAAAGAGGAAGAGCTTCAGTTGCCATGGCCATTTGCTTCTGTGTTCACGTACACATGAACGAACGAGAGGAAGAAGACAGCTCGCTCGGGCTATGGGCCTTAGTGCAAAATTTGTCCCAAGATAAAGAAAAAGGAAAGAGATATAGAGGGAAAAAATTAGATAGATGACCTCAGTCCAATTGACTTAGGAATCCTATATTTATTATCTGGATTAAACACTCTCAAATAAAATTGTATAGGACAAATAAAACATAGAGAGTCTAGGAAAACTATATTTCCCTCTCAGAATACATTTTAGAAATAGATTTTTATAAAAAAAAACTCATTAACGACATTATTAAAATTTTCCAATACTGTTTTTGGAGAAGTCATATTATCTCCTCTCATTTTATTTATTAAATTATTGGAAATATTTAAATATCTCTTAAACGTCAATATCCAATAAACTCCAAAATAAGAATTCGAGAATGAGTATGGGACCACAATAAATTTAAGAAAATCATTTTATTCTCACTCGGAAATATTTAATTGTGGTTCGTACCAAATTTCAAAAGGACAAAGGAAAGAAAATCATTCTTTGAAATTTTGAATAAAGTTCACAACCAAAATTTTCATTATTGGATAAATGCTTATCCAATTTTATTAAATGGTTTGTAAAGGTTTAAACAAAAACTCAAGGGAAAAGTTTTTCATTTACCCCAAAATCAAAACAATTCAATTAATATTATATTATTGATTAACATTCCAAAATTTGGAAAATTTTGGGATGTTACACTTTATCACTACCCAAAAAGCCTTCAACAAGAATGTGGAAGAAAAGCTAGCTAAATTAGTTAATCTTTGTTTGAAGGTAGACAACTTAGCCCTTGATGTTGAGATGTTAAAAATTAGAACCCCTCCCCTTGAAGAGAGCAAGGTCGCTCCTATTAATGCTATCCAATTACAAATTAATGAAAATATTAGGATGATGGCTAAACTTAAAGAAAGATGGAATAGAGAAAAAGAGGAAGAGGATAGAATTAAGAGCCTTGCTACACACCACATAGTTGCAACTATCCAAATTGTTGAGGACACCGAAACTATTAGCACACAATGCACTCCTCGTCCCATTGGACCTATTAATGGTGAAGCTAATGCCTCAACTGTAGAAGAAGAAACCCCTATGAACATGGAGGTTTCAAACAAGTGAGCCTAGATGACACTACTACCACCTTTGATAGTAGTGATATTGATTTTTATAGTTGCACCCTCTCAGAAGTTATTAGCTTACTACACAAAATATCTAGGACCCCCACACTAGCACACTTAATCTTGCCTTCACAGAGCATATAAAAAAATGCTCTCATCATAGCTAGGGAGGAGAAGCTTAGGATAGAAGCCTCCATACCTAGGAATCTAGATGATGGTTGGGACCCTATGATCAAAATCAAATTAAATAACTTCTCTTGCTATGCTTTATGTGACGTTGGAGCTAGTACCTCCGTCATGCCCAAAAGAATGTATGATATGTTTGAATTGAAACCTTTTGATTCTTGTTCTTTTGGTGTTCGTCTTGTCGACTCTTACGTAAAGAAACCTTTGGGGAAGATCGACGATGTTCTTGTCATTGTCAATGACAACTATGTTGCCGTTGATTTCATTATTATGGATATAGAGTGTGAAATTTTATGTCCATTTATTTTGGGACGTCCTTTTCTCCGCACCGTTGGTGCTATCATTGACATGAAAGAGGGGAATATAAAATTTCAATTCCCTCTCAAAAATGGGATGGAACACTTCCCTAGAAAGAAAATCAAGTTACCTTTTGAGTCTGTTACACGGGCCAGCAATTCTCTTTCTCTTGATAAAACTTGATTCTTCTTTTGCCTTATGCCTAGCTTAAAGGCATAAAAGAAAGTGCTTGTCGAGAGGTAACCCAAGATGTTTTTACTTCCGCTTTTAGTGGTCTTGATGATTGTTAATACTTTAGCAACATCATTGTATCTTTATTTTCAAGCTTTGTGCCAAGTTATAGCCTCATATGACAAGGTAAGTGAAAGTTGTGACATGTTGTCCAGAAAACAGATTATGTCTTCGTGAAGGGAAAAATCGGATCAAATCACCAATTCATCATTTTGAGCTGAATTTTTTTACACAGCGTGCTCTATACAATCATGTAACTTTCGTATGTTCTGATTTTTTTATTTGAGTTGCAGAAGTACCTTTAAAAAATTCTTTACTACCTATTGTTCTGTTTTTCACAGATTCTGCCACGTTTTGTCTCTCCTAACTTTTGCAAACCTTAAGCTTGCTTTTTCTTTGCAAAAACCTTTTGGAAATCTTGAGAAACAGTAGCTCTTCAAAAATATCTTTATATCTAGTGGGGAAAATTTATTTATTAAGGGTACTAACCTCTCTAATCAGCTTATGATGAGTTATGTATTAAGGGAGTTTTCAAGTGTGCGATGGAAGATGATGAAAGAAGATTCGGGAGTGTCAAGCTCTCAAGCTTGGGGATGCCCCTATGCATCCCCAATAATTATCAAGGAGACTCAAGCGTCTAAGCTTGGGGATGCCCCCGTGCATCCCCTTCTCCATCAACAATCATCAGTTCGTCCTTCATCTCACTATATTTTTATCATTTCATGCGTTATGTGCTATGCTTGGAGCGTCTTGCTCTTAGGTTTTATTTTTAGTTTTCTTTAGCTTTGCTTGCTGTTCATAACAAGTTAGACCCCGCCTTACTTTGGGTGGGAGAGAAACACGCTCCACTTTCAAAATCTAGAACACATCATAGGATTCTTCATGCCTATCTTTTTACTATTGTGTGTTCTTTATCTTTTCGTAGCTAATTCCATGTTTAGTTTTAGTTTTAGTTTGTCTTTAGTTTTCATGTTTATCTTGTTGCACTGAGTTGTGTCTTGTTTTGAGAGTAGGTAACTGAGGTTGCTATTTAATTTTAGTAGTAACCTGCAATAGTTTTGAGGTATTGATGTGAGTAATGTTTGAACTTTTGGTGTCAAGAGCTTTAGCCTATTAGTGATAGGTGTCGTATTTTGGGAAATCTGTGTTTATTTTCAAAACCTACAAAACTAGTTGAGAACTCTAGCTACTAGATGGATCACTAATCTTTGGAGGGATCGAATATTAGAGTACACTCACGTACCATAAGTCGAGGATGCGCAAGGATAACAAAACCCCCATGCACTCCTCCTCGTGGTACTTATTAATAAGTGCATGAGTTATTCGGACTAATGTTAGTATTGAAAGTTGACACTTCCACCTCCTCATATTTGCTAGCCTCTCTTGTGTCGTGCATTGCCTTCTTCTCACTCCGAGAGTTGGCGTCCACCTTCGCCGGTACATCTAAACCCTGGGCATGATACGCTCTGTCATCATAAACCTCCTTATATCTTTACTCAAAACAGCCACCATACCTACCTATCAAGGCATTTCCATAGCTTTTCCGAGAAATATTGCCATGCAACATCCAAATCTTCATGTCTTGATCTTCATGTCATACATGTTCCTGCTACACTGGCAGCGACCTACATTGCATACATCAATATATCTACATCCTCTTTACGATTTGAGTACCATGTAAAGTGTGAAATATTCTCTATACCGTCTTGTAAATTAGAGTGTTGCACTTAAGTGAGGAAAAGATCCCAAAGTGGACAAAATAAAAGATCCCAAAGAGAAAAATGAGAGTTAAATAGAAAGAGCCATTGAGGCCACCAAAAAAATACAAACAAATAGAAAAAAGAGAAAAAGAAAATAAAAAGAGAGAAAGGGGCAACACTACTATCCTTTTGAAAGATCCACACTAGTACTCCCTCTTATCCTTGTAATCCATAGAGATGATCATGCATATAGCTATGTGGGGACCTTCACACTATAGAACTTGGCTTGCATATTCCAAGGATGAGCCTCCTCAAAAGAGCTCTAGGTCTTCATGAGCGAGCAAGTTAGATGCACCCCCACTAGTTCCATTGGAGAGCTTTTCAGCTCATATGTGCATCCGTTTGCATGGAAATCCCTACTCCTCACATCATATCTATCATTTGGCCTTCTCGCCTATGATTTTCCTCATTGATGTGAGCCTTTCTCACCTTTTTTTTCCTCCTCCACCATATTCTCTCTTCTCCATCCTAAGTGTAAACTTTCGTGGTTACGCTCATCCATTGCATGAGTGCTCAAAAATATCGAAAAGGAGTGGATAAAATTGACTTGTACCTGGCTAGTAGTCTGGGGACGAGTCAAGATAAGATTCCAAAGAAGACAAATTGTGAAACTTTAGTAGATTGAGTTCTCAACAAAATACTTTTTTCACGTATTCCCTATCCCCCTTCTTGCACGCAAACACCATTTGGAGACATTCGAGTCACGGACAGCGAGAGCTCTTGCACCTAATGTTCTTTCGTTGCTTGTTTCAATGATAATATAGACTCTTGCATGTTATGACTTGAATTGAATCACACACCTTGATTGCTTTACTTTTTAGAGTTCTTATATGGTTGCTAGCATGTCACCACAAAAATTATGTTTATTATCATTTACCTACTCGAGGACGAGCAGGAATTAAGCTTGGGGATGTTGATACGTCTCAAACGTATCGATAATTTCTTCTCGTTCCATGCATGTTTTGTGCGATATTGCTATGATCTATATACACTTCCATACACTTTTGATCATATTTGGACTAACCTACTAACTCAGTGCACCCTGATACGTCTCAAACGTATCTACTTTTCCAAACACTTTTGCTATTGTTTTGGCTTCATTCTTGCATAATTTGAACGAAACTAACCCGGATTGACGTTGTTTTCAGCAGAGCTACAAGTACTGTTTTATATTGTGAAGGTTTCTGGATATTTAGGTACGATGGAAAAATCCACAAAAATTATATAAAAATCAGCGTTCCCGAAGCTTCGACGATGCCAAAGGGGGCCACAGAGCAGCCAGGGGGCACCCAGAAGGGTGTGGGGTGCGGCCCAACCCCTGTCCGCGCCACCTGCCCTCTTGGGTGGGTTCCACACCCACTGGAACCCTACCTTGGCCCTATTTATTCCCTCGGCGAGGAAACTCCGAAACAGAAGTCGCTTTTCCAATATACGTCGCGGAGCCGCCGCCACCCTCAGTTCTTCTCCGGGAGATCTAATCTGGAGGCTGCTTTGGCCTCCGCTGAGGGAAAATCATCGCCATCGTAATCATCATCGCCTCTCCATCACCCCTCCATGACTTCTTCTCTCATGTGTGAGTAATTCCCTGCTGTAGGCAAAGGGGATTGTAGGGATTGGATGAGTTAGATCATGTACTAGTTCGTCAGATTGTTGGGGGCATGTTGCCTATCATCTACTTGGTGTTTATCATCTCTGTTGCAACTTGTTGCTCTTAATGCTTGTCACTTTGGGCCCGAGAGCCATGATTTCAGATCTGATCACCCTTTTTTTCTTGAGTTTGAGGTATTCTTGATCCTATCTATGAGTTGTATGCACCTATTATACTCCGGAACCGGCGATCCCAATGGTGACAGCTTGGGAAACCAATGGGGATGGACTATAATTTGAGGATTCCATGTATCCATGAAGTTTTAATGCTTTTTTCCGGTGCTCTTTGACATGAGTACCTTAATCTCCCTAAGTTCCTTTTGGCCCCGTTCGTAGCGGGAGGGTAGGAAAAAGATGTTGTGCAAAGTTCTTATTGCAAGAACGTACAACTACCTTGGGATACATGCCTGATGTTTGATATTTTCCTAGATGATTCTTTCTTTTCTGTGAGCCTTTCCCGTGTTAGAATCTATTACATGTTTGCTCTCATCCAAGTAGCGCCCAACCATCCATCTCCCTAGCCTACAGTGTTTCTTTCCGCTAGTTACTAGTTGGTTACTTTCGTTGTTTTACTTTTGCTGTTTCACCACCACTATCACCACTATTATCACCCACACTACCACTACCATATCACCGTTGCTACTAATACTTTTGTGCAAGCAAGTGTTTATTTCAGGTGCGGCTGAACTGACAACTCAATTGTCAAAGCCTGTACGTATTCTTTGTGTCCCCAAGTGTCGAATCAATAAATTGGGTTATCTTGCCCGCGAAGACTATCTCGATCCCTTACAGTTGAGGGTTATGAAGTACTGTTTTCTGGTGCCGTTGCCGGGGACCATAGCTTTATTTACAGGTCTACTTGAATTATCCTGCCTGCTACATGTTATCCACTATGGGTAAGAAAGGAGACCCCACGGTTCTGATCCTTCAGTTATGAGTAGTTTTGATTCACCTAAGTTACATGCTACTTGTGACGCCCCCAAAATCAATCCGTGTACAGTAATCATACACGCAGGGTACACGGCTGAGATTAGGGTGCCATGGTGAGAATATCACAACACAACACAAAAGGATAAACCAATATGTTACAATAAAGGGGGTCACTCGGACCCGAATACATAAGTCATACAAACCATAATATCTGAGTACAGACATAGTTAGTCAAGTTTTGCCTTAAGAAGGCTAGCACAAATAACATCAGAGATACAGATCGAAAAGGCAAGGCCTCCTGCCTGGGAGCCTCCGAAACTACTCCTGGTCCTGGTCAGCGGGGGTCTCGACGTAGTAGTATCCGCCTCCGGGGTACTCCTGCTCCTGGGCTCCAACGTCGACTGCAGCGGCCGATCAGGCAAAGCGAAAAAGGGGAAATAAAGCAAAGGTGAGTATCTAGTATACCCGCGAGTCTTACGTCCGCTACTAACCATTATGCATTGTATCAACGGAAAGAAGAGGCTGTATATCGTGGACTGCAAGATAGAAATCAGAATAAGGGTAAGAAGCTAGGCCTATCGAAGACTAGCATCTTCCGACGATGTCTTGCAGCAAGAGGTAAGGATCAGCCAACAGTTCATATAAAGCATAAAGTAACAACGAAGCAGAAGTTGCTGCAACATTGTATAATATAAGTTGTAACGATTAACAATAATAATAATGCCTCCGAGTTCACCTCCTCGACATCCCCGCGAGGAAGAAAACCCGGAACCATACAGTTTAATAATAATAGTTTCTAGTGGTAAGATCCAGCTTCAGCATAAAGCGTCCTGTTACCGTGGACACGGCTATTCGAATAGATTAAACTCCCTGCAGGGGTGCACTACTGTTCAGCCTGCACGCTCGGATCTCCAGGGTGGCGTGAACCTTGTTAGGGAACGCCCCACCGAGGCTATCCGACACGACGCAGCCCATCCTAGGCTCAACAGAGAGGCCATCCGCCGGACTATATCCTATGCGCCAAGGGGTCTAGGTCCCTCACCCTTGCACGCTCCTGCACGGTGCGAGTCTGGCCGGTGAAGCAAAAGCAAATCCAAACACACCTGCTGCAGCAAAAGACAAGACCACATCCCGGCGATCAGGCCGCAGTACTGCTGACGTCTGAAGAGCTTTCGGAAGAACTACGACGCGGAGGGCCCACACCGTAATCCCACGTGTAGGTAGTGCGTACAGACCAACGGGCCTCTCAAGTCATCCGCCGAACCATTTAGCATTTTAATTAACCTGCGTGACAACCGTTATCGTTGCCTCGACTTAACCGACCCGCGGTCAACGACAGCAGTCATGACCACCAGTACATCGGTGCCTGCCCTGTCGTCCCACCAAGTCACTGCGGTTACCAACAAGGTGAACCGTCTCCTTACCTTGTCTCGCGTGTGCTCTTGGTAGAGCTCGACTTTTTGTGGTTTGGTAACTCTCGCGAGATACGAGCAGGGGCCAAGCACGCCAGTAACGTCGGTCGTACCCTCCCTGTCGTTCCCGACGATATACCTCTCGCGGGCACCGTTGGGTCGCCCGACTTTCTTACCTTTAAGGACAACCGCTACTCAGGACCCTATGGCGGCAAGACAAAGTCAGCCTCGGGTGGAGTACAAGGATTACTCCTTGATAGCTCACACTTGAGGTGACTAGGCATAACCCAGATAGGGGCCTTTGGCGGTGTCTGCTTTGTACCGTACCTATGCAGTTGTATATAGTATATCCGTGTTCACTACCCTGAGTGATCACGTCCCGCTATCTAGTCCTAGCTAACAATGCGCAGGGTTCACTGCTGAATATATGCATAATTATAATAGGCAGCATAGGATAAGAAAGGTACATCAAGGGGCGACAAAATCAGGCTATGCAATTGAATAGGAGTATAACATAGCAGCAGCAGTAACAATGCCTAGTGCAAGAAATGTACGGAAAGGTAGGCAATATCTGGGGAAGAGAATGGCTCTGCTTGCCTGCAAGCTCGACGGTAGGGGTAGGATCGTCGACGAAGTAGTCGTACCCGGCAGCGGTGTAGTCGGCGGTAGCAGCGGGGTCTACCGAAGATTAATGGGGGGAGGAAACAGTAAATACACAGCAATGATATACAAACATATGCATGACATGACAGAGGAAATGTTAACGGTGTTCTAACGCAGTGCAATGCACGTTGCTCGGAGCGGGAATTCATCTGAGGATGTACTACCGGCTCCGGGTGATTACCGGAAAGGGTGACCGGAGGGGGAAGGATGAAGCCGCAGGTGTCGTGGGTACCGGAAAAACATAAGGGGGGTGTATCTGTGCTAGTTGATCTATTCCGAACAACTTTCGTGTTCGGAATAAATTCATCCGGGTACTTTTTATCGGTACCGGGAATTATCGACAGACAGCCCGGAGGGGGGGAATGTCGATGATCGGTGTGTTAGGGGGGTGGGGTAGACATACGGATAGCGTATTCTTATTCGTTATATTTTTTGATCAATTTTCATGTATAAAGTTTTTGAATCCGAGTTACGGTTTAAAAGATATTGAATTTATAAGTTTAAATCATTTTTAAAAGAATTTCTGAATTTCTTTTAATATTAAATCCAACATTATCCACAGAGGGGGTTGACCAGGTCAAACTGACCAGTGGGTCCCACTGGTCAGCCTCACAGTTAATAAAAATGGTTTTATTAATTCTAAATAATCTAGTGGACCCACATGTCATACACTGATTAATTGACTAATTCATTTTAATTAAATTAATTACAGGTGGGACCCATGTGTCATTGACACAGTGGCTAATTAGCCATTTTAATTATGTTAAAAATGTAAAGGGCCCACCTGGCATGGGCACATTTTAATAATTGCATTTTAATTAGGCTATTTAACTAACCTAATGACTGGGGGCCCACAAGTCAGTCCAGGAGTTATTTATCTTAGTTATATTAATTCTATTAGGGACTGATTAGTGGTTAACTAAACCGAGTGGGGCCCACACGTCAGTGGGACAGGGGGGTGGTTAGGGGGGGTTAACCCAACTGACGCCGCGGGCCCACCGGCAGTGTCATAGATGACATGCCGGCGAGGCAGAGCTCGCCGGAGTCGAGCCTGCGCTCGCTTCCGGGCACCATTTGCGACGGGGTTTGGTGCTACGGTTTCCTGGAGGCGAGGCGCAGCGAATGGTGGCGGTGGCTTGGTCGGAGACCCGCCGGAGCGCCCACGACGGCGAGCGCGGCGGCGGTCCGAGGGGGTCGACGGCGACGGCGCCCTACGGGGCCAAATTAAAGCGCGGGGAGGGGGGAAACAATGGCGGGCTCACCGCGATGCTCGGGGTTGCCGTGGGGGAGCTGGAGGGGCCGGAGCGGTGCGGATCGAGAGGCGGGGTCACGGCGGCCGCAGTCGGGGAAGACGACCGGGGCGGCGTCGCGCGGTGTTTAGGGTCGATTCCTTCACGGGGGTGGAGGAGACGAGTACTAGGCGGCCAACAGACACGATGGAACGCCGAGGCGATGCCGTTGGCCGCGCGTGCGGCGGCGGCGTGTCCACGGCGGGAGCTCGAGCGCGTGGTGGAAGAAGGCCACGGGTGTGTGGGGGGGGGAAGGAGATGGAGGTGCCTTAGGGTTAGGGTTTGGGCGCAGGGGCGGCACGGGGCGCCTTGTAGTCGCCGGGGAGGGGTGGGATGGCCGCCACGGCGGCTCGGCGGCGTCTGGCCGCGCGATGCGCGCCACGCCATGCCATGCCGTACGGGAGGAGGGAGACAACCGGGGTGGTGGGCTGGGCCGGACTCGGTCCAGGGGGAAGGGGAGGTTGGGGGGGAAATGGGCCTGTGCCCAGGGGCGTAGGTTAGGCTAGATTTCTTTTTATTTTCTCCTTTTCTTTTCTGTTATTTCTTTTAGCAATTAGTTTATATACCTAGGAAATTTTGTAAAATATGGGATGTGTCCCATATTTATTTTTACGCCATATATTACTGCCACAAAAAGATTGGGGACTTATAAAAGTCATTTAATATTTTATTATAATATTAAATGATTAAATTGGGGTTTTTAGCTACTGTTTTGATTTGTTTGGAATTTTCTATAACTTAATAAATACTCAAGACCACATTGGCATGGTCCAATGAATATTTGGGATTTTATAAAAGTGGTTCCAAGATTTTTGGAAAAGATTTATTCTCACCATATTTTTAATATTCATCAAAAGGCATTTTAGGGTTTAAATTGATTTCAATGCAAAGGTCATTTGAATTGAGCTAGGTATTGGTTTGATCCAAGTGGACCAAGGTCATGATCACATTGCATTCCAGGATAACATAGTGGAAATTGAATTTGAACTGATCCAAGTTGATTAAACAAAAGTTTTGAACAGTACAGATGAACAGTAACAGTGATTACTGTTCACTGACAGTGAGGGTGTTACAAATCTCCCCCACTACAAGAATTCTCGTCCCGAGAATCTAAGCGGTAGAGGGGAAAAGATCGGGGTATTCCTCACGAAGGCGATCTTCGCGTTCCCAAGTGGCTTCATCTTCAGAATGATTTGACCACTGAACTTTAAGGAACTTGGTTGTCTTGTTGCGGGTTTTGCGTTCAGACTGATCGAGAATGCGGCTCGGATGTTCTTGATAAGTCAAGTCCTGTTGCAGCTCGATCATATCATGTTCCACCTCACGAATAGGGTCTTTGAAGCAGCGTCGGAGTTGCGACACGTGGAATACATCGTGGACTTGAGAGAGGTTTGATGGCAATTCCATCGGTATGCCATGGGTCCACTTCTAGATAGGATACGGAACGGGCCACTGTAGCGAGGGGCTAACTTGCCTTTGATTCCGAAACGATGAGTGCCTCGCATCGGGGTGACACGGAGGTACACGTATTCGCCAGGTTGATAGACCATTTCCTTGTGTTTGCGATCATAGTTGCTCTTCTGACGAGACTGAGCAGCTTTCAAGTGTTCACGGATAACGCGAACCTGATCTTTGGCATGCTGTATAATGTCCGGACAAATGAGGGTTCGTTCTCCAGTCTCGGACCAATTCAGAGGGGTTCGACACTTACGTCCATAGAGAACTTCAAAGGGTGCCATCTTCAGACTAGCTTGATAGCTATTGTTGTACGAGAATTCAACAAATGGAAGAGATTCCTCCCATTTCTTACCGAATGAGATGACACAAGCTCGAAGCATGTCCTCAAGCACTTGATTAACTCGTTCGACTTGTCCTTGCGACTGGGGATGATAAGCGGTGCTGAAATTTAGATGAGTTCCCATAGCTTCTTGGAAACTATCCCAAAATCTTGAGGTGAAAATACTGCCACGGTCTGAACTAATCTCCAACGGAATACCGTGGAGCGACACAATTCTGGAAACATATAAGTCTGCCAACTGACTAGCAGAGATCGTCTCCTTGACAGGCAGAAAATGAGCAACCTTGGAGAATCGGTCGATGACGACAAAGATGGCATCATGACCTTTCTGTGATCGGGGAAATCCGGTGACGAAGTCCATTTCAATCTTGTCCCATTTCCATTCAGGAATAGAGAGTGGTTGCAGAGTACCAGCAGGTCTTTGATGTTCGGCTTTCACGCGACGGCAAACGTCACACTCATCAACATAACGAGCAATGTCTTGTTTCATGTTAGACCACCAGTACCGCTGACGAATGTCTTGGTACATCTTGGTACTACCAGGGTGAATCGATAAGGGTGTATCATGAGCTTCTTTCATGACATCAGAGGCGTAATTCAGGTTGGCCTTGGCTACCGGAACCACTAAACGACCCTTGAAGTACACCGCATTATCATCATTTGCATCAATAGTGAAGAATGAGGGCTCTCCGCTGGCGACACGACGCTTAATCTTCCAAATGTCAGAATCATAATGTTGTACCGTCTTGATGCGGGTGTCGAGGTCTGGTTGGACCACCAGGGAGTTCACATATCCCTGCGGAACAATTTCGATGTTCAGCTTGCGGAGTTCTGCATACAGACGTGGTTGTTGCACCTGAACTTCAAGTTCACTACAATAGGCTTTGCGGCTTAAGGCATCAGCCACCACATTGGCTTTGCCAGGGGTGTAAGAAATTCCCATGTTGTAGTCGGCTATTGTCTCGAGCCATCTCTGTTGGCGGAGATTCACGTCTGGTTGCGTAAACAGGTACTTCAGGCTTTGGTGGTCGGTGAAGATCTCACAACAATTACCGACGAGGTAATGTCGCCACAGCTTCAATGCATAAATTACCGCTGCCAATTCGAGATCATGTGTTGGATAGTTTTCTTCGTGAGCACGCAACTGACGAGAGCCATAAGCAATCACTTTGCGCTCTTGCATTAGGACACAGCCTAAACCTTGACGAGACGCGTCGCAATAAATCACGAAGTCCTTCTGAGTATCAGGGGGAGCAAGCACTGGGGGATAAGTGAGCTTGTCCTTGAGAGCTTGAAAACTTTCTTGACATTCATCAGTCCACTCAAACTTGACGCCTTTGTGAAGCAGATTAGTCAGAGGCTTGGCAATCTTGGGGAAATTCTCAACAAAACGGCGGCAATAACTGGCAAGGCCGAGGAAACTTCGGACTTGCTTGACAGTCCTGGGTGGAGTCCAGTCAAGAATAGCCTGAATACGTTCGGGGTTGACGGCAACGCCATCCTTGGAAATCACATGACCAAGGTAGGTTACTTCGGGAAGCCAGAACTCACACTTAGAATACTTAGCATAGAGTTTGTGTTCTCGAAGCTTTTCAAGTATAAGGCGAAGATGTTCAGCATGTTCTGCATCGGTCTTGGAGTAAATCAATATATCATCCAGATAAACCACGACAAACTTGTCGAGGTATTCCATGAATATAAAATTCATCAATCTGGAGAAGGTGGCTGGTGCATTCGTCAAGCCAAAGGACATGACAGTGTACTCGTATCACCCGTAGCGAGTAATGAATGCAGTCTTCGGGATGTCCTCATCACGGACCCGGATCTGATGGTAACCCAACCTTAAGTCGAGTTTTGAAAACACCATGGATCCAGCAAGTTGATCATAAAGATCATTGATCCGAGGGAGGGGGTACTTGTTCTGTATCGTGGCTTGGTTGATAGGTCGGTAATCTTGGACCAAACGGTTTGTGCCATCACTCTTCTTGACAAAGAGCGAAGGTGCTCCCCAAGAAGAGGAACTAGGACGGATGAAGCCTTTCTCGAGGGCCGTGTCGATCTCCTTCTTCAATTCAAGGAGGTGGTGAGGTGGCATCTTATACGGGCGCTTGGCAATAGGGACGGTACCCGGCTTCAAGTCGATGACAAATTCAACTTCTCTGATCGGGGGTATCCCCGACAGTTCTTCTGGGAATACGTCGGTAAATTCACAAACGATTGGGACTTTCTCAATCCCTTCGAGAGGTGCGACATTCAAGGCATTCAGAGCATATATACGAGCTTCGGCATTCATCGACACAATGGCAGTGTGACTCAAAATCGCGCCAGAAGGATGAAAAAGTTGGATGACCTTGGTGCCACAATAAAGTGCGGCATTGTGGGTTTTTAGCCAATCCATGCCAAGGATAAGGTCGATGGTGGAGGTTTTCAGAATGTGTGGAGAAACCATGAACTCAAATCTTTCGATCTCGATAGTGAGGTTAGGTGCAACCATGTCAACACGACACTGGGTACCGGGAGTCCGGACTATTAAGGGGGTATGCATCTTTTCGTGGTAAATGCCATGCTTAGAAGCAAATGCTCCAGACATAAATGAATGCGATGCTCCTGTATCAAATAAAACAGTAGCAGGTATTGAGTTAACGAGGAGTGTACCCATCACAGCAGCGGGCTGTTCCTGAGCTGCTTCAACATCAATGTTGTAAGCATGACCACGAGCATGAGGATTTGACCCAGTATTATAGTTGAGGGTCCCATTGTTGCCACGACCATTTCTGCGGCCAGCAGGGTGAACTACCAGTTGATTCTGTCGCTGAGGGCAGTCTCGGGAAATATGGCCTGGCTGACGGCACTTGAAACACAGGCCATCCTGTGGACGGAGGGGTGCAGTCTCAGTCTTTGGCTGTCTCGGCGGGGGCGGAGGCAGACGGGGTGCAACATACGACGGCCTTGCTGCAGGGGCAGTTGGACGCATAAGACTGTGTGGAAGCCAAACGCGTTGCTTCTGTGCTGTGCCCGAAGATGAGCCAGCATCACGGGGGCGCTTCGGCGAACCACCGAACTTAAGCTGAGCGGTCTCAAGGGTGATAGTCTGATTCACCATGGTGGCGAAGTCGGGGAAGACGTGCAAAGCCAGTGCAAGCTGGAGATCTGCGTTGAGTCCATCACGGAACTTCTCTTGCCTACTTGCATCATTGGGGAGGTCACTTACATCATAGCGGGAGAGGCGGAGGAATTCCCTCTGGTATGCCTCGACAGTTTTGTTTCCCTGAACGAGGTTGCGGAACTCGGCCTTCATACGGTTCATAATCGCCTGGGAGACATAACGAGCACGGAAGGCAGTCTTGAAGTCATTCCAGGTGACGACAGTCCCTTCAGCTAGCGATCCCTTGTAAGTGTCCCACCACTGAGCAGCGGGACCACACAGGAAATAGGACGCGAAGTTGACATAATCAGCAGCGCTCACATTAGCGAACTCCAGCTGACGAGTGATGTCAAAGAAGCCAATCATCAGCATCCAGTGGCTGTTCCGGTTGGTGGAAGAGAGGGGGATTGAGACGCATGAAATCCCGCAGAGTAACCACAGGAGGTTGGTTCTGGTGCTGGTTCTGGTTCTGATTCTGGTTCTGGAGCTGATCTATGACTCCTTGCATAAAAACTTGGTTCATCTGAAACTGCTGAATCATCGCGGCCATGTAGTCCGGCGGTGGAGGTGGATCGTTGGCACCACGACCACGACCACGACCACCACGACCAGCCATCCTGCTAGAATTTAATAGGGGTATTTCAGCGATGAACATCTTAACGAAATACCGGAAACGAGTAAGAGGTAAAGCGACAACAAAGAGGAGGCGCGGATATATAGGAGTAGTCATATAAGACATACACATCCACACATAGAATCAATCGAAAATCGGGCAGCGTAACATCGTAGAAATTAAGGAAAAAGGACACACTAGGCGGCGCGCAGACCGCGGTAAGGATTACACGACGCGACATAGATTCCACTAAGTCAATCACGCCGCAAGAAAACTGTTGGCCACAGGAGTTGATGCCAGAGAACGCGCGGCCTGCCCAGAATGAGAATGGGATCCGCGGTCTGGGATCTGGTGTACGACGCCTGCGACACGACTCAATCAATGGGGGGAAGCACCAAAAACGCCGGGTGGAATCAAGAGAACGTGATCCTAATGTCAGCTTTTGTAAAACTTACCAGCAAGGATAAGAGAGCAGATTCCCAGAGCATAGGTAAGGAGAAAAGGATCCTAACACCATAGATATCACACGTAGTGACATCGATGTGGGCCCGTAAGCCAAACATTAAGTTAGAAAATTAGTTTTTCAAAGTCTAGACTCAACTTCGACCAGGTAGTGGTTGGGTGGCTTCCTACAGGAAGTCGGCTCTGATACCAACTTGTGACGCCCCCAAAATCAATCCGTGTACAGTAATCATACACGCAGGGTACACGGCTGAGATTAGGGTGCCATGGTGAGAATATCACAACACAACACAAAAGGATAAACCAATATGTTACAATAAAGGGGGTCACTCGGACCCGAATACATAAGTCATACAAACCATAATATCTGAGTACAGACATAGTTAGTCAAGTTTTGCCTTAAGAAGGCTAGCACAAATAACATCAGAGATACAGATCGAAAAGGCAAGGCCTCCTGCCTGGGAGCCTCCGAAACTACTCCTGGTCCTGGTCAGCGGGGGTCTCGACGTAGTAGTATCCGCCTCCGGGGTACTCCTGCTCCTGGGCTCCAACGTCGACTGCAGCGGCCGATCAGGCAAAGCGAAAAGGGGAAATAAAGCAAAGGTGAGTATCTAGTATACCCGCGAGTCTTACGTCCGCTAATAAGCATTATGCATTGTATCAACGGAAAGAAGAGGCTGTATATAGTGGACTGCAAGATAGAAATCAGAATAAGGGTAAGAAGCTAGGCCTATCGAAGACTAGCATCTTCCGACGATGTCTTGTAGCAAGAGGTAAGGATCAGCCAACAGTTCATATAAAGCATAAAGTAACAACGAAGCAGAAGTTGCTGCAACATTGTATAATATAAGTTTTAACGATTAACAATAATAATAATGCCTCCGAGTTCACCTCCTCGACATCCCCGCGAGGAAGAAAACCCGGAACCATACAGTTTAATAATAATAGTTTCTAGTGGTAAGATCTAGCTTCAGCATAAAGCGTCCTGTTACCGTGGACACGGCTATTCGAATAGATTAAACTCCCTGCAGGGGTGCACTACTGTTCAGCCTGCACGCTCGGATCTCCAGGGTGGCGTGAACCTTGTTAGGGAACGCCCCACCGAGGCTATCCGACACGACGCAGCCCATCCTAGGCTCAACAGAGAGGCCATCCGCCGGACTATATCCTATGCGCCAAGGGGTCTAGGTCCCTCACCCTTGCATGCTCCTGCACGGTGCGAGTCTGGCCGGTGAAGCAAAATCAAATCCAAACACACCTGCTGCAGCAAAAGACAAGACCACTTCCCGGCGATCAGGCCGCAGTACTGCTGACGTCTGAAGAGCTTTCGGACGAACTACGACGCGGAGGGCCCACACCGTAATCCCACGTGTAGGTAGTGCGTACAGAACAACGGGCCTCTCAAGTCATCCGCCGAACCATTTAGCATTTTAATTAACCTGTGTGACAACCGTTATCGTTGCCTCGACTTAACCGACCCGCGGTCAACGACAGCAGTCAGGACCACCAGTACATCGGTGCCTGCCCTGTCGTCCCACCAAGTCACTGCGGTTACCAACAAGGTGAACCGTCTCCTTACCTTGTCTCGCGTGTGCTCTTGGTAGAGCTCGACTTTTCGTGGTTTGGTAACTCTCGCGAGATACGAGCAGGGGCCAAGCACGCCAGTAACGTCGGTCGTACCCTCCCTGTCGTTCCCGACGATATACCTCTCGCGCGCACCGTTGGGTCGCCCGACTTTCTTACCTTTAAGGACAACCGCTACTCAGGACCCTATGGCGGCAAGACAAAGTCAGCCTCGGGTGGAGTACAAGGATTACTCCTTGATAGCTCACACTTGAGGTGACTAGGCATAACCCAGATAGGGGCCTTTGGCGGTGTCTGCTTTGTACCGTACCTGTGCAGTTGTATATAGTATATCCGTGTTCACTACCCTGAGTGATCACGTCCCGCTATCTAGTCCTAGCTAACAATGCGTAGGGTTCACTGCTGAATATATGCATAATTATAATAGGCAGCATAGGATAAGAAAGGTACATCAAGGGGCGACAAAATCAGGCTATGCAATTGAATAGGAGTATAACGTAGCAGCAGCAGTAACAATGCCTAGTGCAAGAAATGTACGGAAAGGTAGGCGATATCTGGGGAAGAGAATGGCTCTGCTTGCATGCAAGCTCGACGGTAGGGGTAGGATCGTCGACGAAGTAGTCGTACCCGGCAGCGGTGTAGTCGGCGGTAGCAGCGGGGTCTACCGAAGATTAATGGGGGGAGGAAACAGTAAATACACAGCAATGATATACAAACATATGCATGACATGACAGATGAAATGTTAACGGTGTTCTAACGCAGTGCAATGCACGTTGCTCGGAGCGGGAATTCATCTGAGGATGTACTACCGGCTCCGGGTGATTACCGGAAAGGGTGACCGGAGGGGGAAGGATCAAGCCGGAGGTGTCGTGGGTACCGGAAAAACATAAGGGGGGTGTATCCGTGCTAGTTGATCTATTCCGAACAACTTTCGTGTTCGGAATAAATTCATCCGGGTACTTTTTATCGGTACCGGGAATTATCGACAGACAGCCCGGAGGGGGGGAATGTCGATGATCGGTGTGTTAGGGGGTGGGGTAGACATACGGATAGCGTATTCTTATTCGTTATATTTTTCTGATCAATTTTCATGTATAAAGTTTTTGAATCCGAGTTTCGGTTTAAAAGATATTGAATTTATAAGTTTAAATCATTTTTAAAAGAATTTCTGAATTTCTTTTAATATTAAATCCAACATTATCCACAGAGGGGGTTGACCAGGTCAAACTGACCAGTGGGTCCCACTGGTCAGCCTCACAGTTAATAAAAATGGTTTTATTAATTCTAAATAATCTAGTGGACCCACATGTCATACACTGATTAATTGACTAATTTATTTTAATTAAATTAATTACAGGTGGGACCCATGTGTCATTGACACAGTGGCTAATTAGCCATTTTAATTATGTTAAAAATGCCAAGGGCCCACCTGTCATGGGCACATTTTAATAATTGCATTTCAATTAGACTATTTAACTAACCTAATGACTGGGGGCCCACAAGTCAGTCCAGGAGTTATTTATCTTAGTTATATTAATTCTATTAGGGACTGATTAGTGGTTAAATAAACCGAGTGGGGCCCACACATCAGTGGGACAGGGGGGGTGGTTAGGGGCGGTTAACCCAACTGACGCCGCGGGCCCACCGGCAGTGTCATAGATGACACGCCGGCGAGGCAGAGCTCGCCGGAGTCAAGCCTGCGCTCGATTCCGGGCACCATTTGCGACGGGGTTTGGTGCTACGGTTTCCTGGAGGCGAGGCGCAGCGAATGGTGGCGGTGGCTTGGTCGGAGACCCGCCGGAGCGCCCACGACGGCGAGCGCGGCGGCGGTCCGAGGGGGTCGACGGCGACGGCGCCCTACGGGGCCAAATTAAAGCGCGGGGAGGAGGGAAACAATGGCGGGCTCACCGCGATGCTCGGGGTTGCCGTGGGGGAGCTGGAGGGGCCGGAGCGGTGCGGATCGAGAGGCGGGGTCACGGCGGCCGCAGTCGGGGAAGACGACCGGGGCGGCGTCGCGCGGTGTTTAGGGTCGATTCCTTCACGGGGGTGGAGGAGACGAGTACTAGGCGGCCAACAGACACGATGGAACGCCGAGGCGATGCCGTTGGCCGCGCGTGCGGCGGCGGCGTGTCCACGGCGGGAGCTCGAGCGCGTGGTGGAAGAAGGCCACGGGTGTGTGGGGGGGGGAAGGAGATGGAGGTGCCTTAGGGTTAGGGTTTGGGCGCAGGGGCGGCACGGGGCGCCTTGTAGTCGCCGGGGAGGGGTGGGATGGCCGCCACGGCGGCTCGGCGGCGTCTGGCCGCGCGATGCGCGCCACGCCATGCCATGCCGTACGGGAGGAGGGAGACAACCGGGGTGGTGGGCTGGGCCGGACTCGGTCCAGGGGGAAGGGGAGGTTGGGGGGGAAATGGGCCTGTGCCCAGGGGCGTAGGTTAGGTTAGATTTCTTTTTATTTTCTCCTTTTCTTTTCTGTTATTTCTTTTAGCAATTATTTTATATAACTAGGAAATTTTGTAAAATATGGGATGTGTCCCATATTTATTGTTACGCCATATATTACTGCCACAAAAAGATTGGGCACTTATAAAAGTCATTTAATATTTTATTATAATATTAAATGATTAAATTGGGGTTTTTAGCTACTGTTTTGATTTGTTTGGAATTTTCTATAACTTAATAAATACTCAAGACCACATTGGCATGGTCCAATGAATATTTGGGATTTTATAAAAGTGGTTCCAAGATTTTTGGAAAAGATTTATTCTCACCATATTTTTAATATTCATCAAAAGGCATTTTAGGGTTTAAATTGATTTCAATGCAAAGGTCATTTGAATTGAGCTAGGTATTGGTTTGATCCAAGTTGACCAAGGTCATGATCACATTGCATTCCAGGATAACAGAGTGGAAATTGAATTTGAACTGATCCAAGTTGATTAAACAAAAGTTTTGAACAGTACAGATGAATAGTAACAGTGATTACTGTTCACTGACAGTGAGGGTGTTACACTACTTCTTCTGAGTCTGGAAATAAGTCAGACACTTTTGATCATGCTTCTACTACCTTTGAGACTACTGGTTCACTTGGTTCTTTTATTGAAGAACAGATTGCTGCTGCTGCCCGATTCTTGGGAGTTGAAATTCCTATTACCAAAACCCCTATTGGAAAAACTCATGATTTTATTATACTTGATGATGATTTATGCATGGAGCTTAATGAATGTGTTGATTCCGACCTTGCTGCTATAAAGAAGTTTTTAGCAAAGCACTCCTTGAAGAACAAGTTTACTCGTGATCCTACTTTTGTTACGTCTCCTATATGCATCACTGATCCTGATTATGATTTCTCTGTTGACCTTTCACTTATATCTACAGTTGAAGCTGATCCCTTTTATGGAAGAGAAAATGATGATGCTATCGAGCACTTGACCAAAATCACTGAGTTGGGTGGCTTGTTTACTACTGATGAAAGGATCCAGAACTTTTATGTGACCAAGCTTCTTCCTTTTTCCTTGAAAGGAGATGCTAGAGCATGGTACGATGCACTACCATGTGGTTCCATTCGAAGTCCTCAAGATATGGCTATATCTTTCGTTGATAAGTATTTTCCTGCTCATATGCAACATGCTGCTTTACAAAGAATTTATAACTTTAAATAGTTGCAGGATGAGCATCTCCCTAAAGCTTGGGGAATATTTTGCCGTTTGCTGAAGGCTAGACCGGGACATGAGATCCCTAAGAATGAATTACTTGATTTATTTTATGCTGGACTAACTGATAAATCTAAATTCTATCTCGATAGTTGTGCTGGTTTTGTTTTCAGGCAAAGAACACCGGACGATGCAGAAGAATTGATGGGCAAGATTTCCAAAAACCACGAAGATTTCTCCGTCCCTGAACCACCAAAGAAGAGGGGCATGCTTGTCCTAAGCCCCGAAGATATGCAAGAAGCAAATAAGTCTATAAAAGAGGAAGGTATTAAAGCTAAAGAAATGAAGAATCTACCTCCAATTGAGAAGCTGTGTGAGCCTACCACTCACCCACCTATGGTAGAGGTACACTCTCTTTTAGATTTCAATACAAGTGACATTACTAAAGGTAAGCCTCCTGACCAATGTTTAGATGATCTTGATAATTTTATTATGAAGCAAAGTCACTTCAATGAGAAGATACAAGGTTGGTTGCATGATTCTAATCTTGCTATCAAAAGTTTGCTTGATGTTCTAGGAAGCACACTTAATGATGTTAAATGTCTTGTTAAGCATTTTCATATGGTTCAAACTCAGCTTGACCAAATTTCTAATATTGCAAAAAGATTTGCTTGCTAACAATGCCAAACAAGATAATTTACAGGCTTATGGTATAAATACCCGGGGTGGAACACACACCCAGGACCCTCTCTATCCAGAAGGGCATCCGAAGAGGATCGAGCAAGATTCTCAAGTGCGGGAAGAAGAAATTGTTAGCGCTCCAAAGAAGAAGAAGAAAAAGAAACACAAGGAAGCTGACAATGCCAATGATCCTATAGAAGGAGAAGAACATGCTGTTGATCCAAACAGCATATCTACCTCCGATGCGGAGACTAAAGACGGTGCTGAACCCGAGAAAGATGCTGAAAAGAATGATCCACCTGAGGTTCGAGAAGAAGAAGCACCTGATAAGCGCAAGAAGTACACTAGATAAGACTTCCTTGAAAGGAGACACGGGAAGGAACGAGAACCATGGGTACAGAAATCCATGCCCTTTCTAGGTAAGTCCGTTAAAACCAAAGAAGAAGAGCACTACAACAAGTTTTGTGAGTGGATGAAACCTCTTTTTCTTCAAATTCCTTTGACTAATGCTATTAAGTTACCTCCTTACTCTAAATATCGGATATATATTGTTACTAATAAAAGAAAAGTTCCTAAGGCGCGCAGTCTCGGCCTGCCCATAGACCTAGAAGTGCTGCCTCCCACTCCTCATTCTATGCCCTTTCCAGCGAAGATGGTGAAGAATGTGAAGACTCCTCGGAGGGGCAATCGGAGAGTACAGATCGAGACCCACCAAGCACTCAGCCTGAGGCCACTGCTACTTCGGCTCCAGGAGGCGCCAATAGCACAATTCCAACTGATTCAGCCACACCCACCTCGGGGGCAACTGTAGCTTCTACCGGTGCTCCGACTGCAAGAGATGCCCGACTGCATGAGACTGAAATGCTTTCATTTACCTGCTTACTTTAAAAAACAGTTTGGTCAAACTCAAGTGCGCCCACTGAGGGCCAATTTCATGTAATAATCAACATTCGGCCAATCGGCTATGCTTGCTTGTGAACTTGGCTCTTGCTTATATATGCTCTTGCCGTTGCGTTTTCAAACCGATTGCCATTTTTCCTTGCCTCTTTTCTTCGTTAGACAATATTCCTGCCAACCCTACAACCGACCTGCGGTCTATGGTTGTATCAGAGAATAGACCTTGAAGGATTCTTGACAAGTACTTCTAGGTTCTCAGTTCTTGCGTAAAGGCAAGGCTCTGCGGACTGGCCGATTGCAACCTGTCGACTGTTGGCCAGCCAGTCTGGTCACAATCGGTTGCGCTTATTGTCGGCTAAGTCCGAAATAAATATACTTTAGGCTACGAACTTTTCGATTAATGGTTCTGTTCGACCACGTCCACCCGACATTACAGCCGACTTGCGGTCTGCATTCGGTTCGATCTGACCTTCACACACCCATCTCTCTTCTAGCTCTTTTCTTAAGTATACCCGTTTCAGGGCAACCTACCAGTCCCTGGGTCCGCTTTTGCCGACCTTAGGACTTGGAAATGAATGCACACATTTTTACAACTCCTGCCGAATGCAGTCTCATGGACGCACGACTATTCTCATTGATAACACTTCATAAGGGAAAATATAACGATACCACTGAACTGTAAAACAGGCACAACTTCTCGGCGTTCCAGGGACGCTCCGTTTCTTGTCCTAAAGTGTCCGCATATCGGGTTGGCTTTGTGCAATCGATGAGGTAGTATGCATTGTTCTTGAGCGCCCGACTGACGATGAATGGACCTTCCCAAGGAGAGGATAACTCGGCGGAGCACCAAGTCACCCTCACGAAAAGCTAGGGGACGGATCTTCTTGTTGTGGTACTGGCGCAGCTTTTGATGATATATTTCCGACCTGGACAGGGCCAAGAGACATGCTTCTTCTCTCAGATCGACACCGTCCTCTTGAGCTTCCTTGGCTTCTGCCTCCGTATACATGGCGTGGCGAGGTGATTCGAACTCAATATCAGAGGGAATGATTGCCTCCGCACCATATACGAGGAAGAAGGGAGTGAATCCAGTTGAACGGTTGGGTGTGGTGCACAAACTCCAGAGCACGGCTGGCAGCTTGTCCAACCACGCTCTGGGTCCTCTCTCAAGTGGTTCGACCAGTCTTGGCTTCATTCCAGACAAAATGAGGCCATTTTCTCGCTCTTCTGGACCATTTGATTGGGGGTGAGCTACGGATGCTACATCCATCCAAATGCCCTATTCGGACGCATACCGAGCTAGCGCCCCTTTTGCAAAGTTTGTCCCGTTGTCAGTGATGATGTTGTTCGGTACTCCATATCTGATTGTGATAAACACGATGAAATTGACCGCAGTCGGTCCATCCAGCTTCTTGATCGGCCTTGCCTCGATCCACTTGGTAAACTTGTCCACTGCCACCAACAAATGTGTCATGCCACCTCTGGCTATTTTGAACGTTCTGACCATGTCCAGTCCCCACACTGCAAATGGCCATGTGATCGGAATGGTATTGAGTGCTGAGGCTGGTAGGTGGCGATTGGCTTTGAATCTTTGACACCCATTGCAATGCTTGACTAGATCTTCTGCCGCTACTTTCGCAGTCGACCAGTTGAAACCATGGCGGAAAGCCTTGGCAACTATTGCTGTAGCTGATGCATGGTGACCACACTCTCCTTGGTGGATGTACCGCAGTAGCTCCAGCCCCTTGTCCTCTTCGACGCAGCGCTGGAGAACTCCAGTCGCACTGTGATGCACTAGCTCGTTGTTGATGATGGTGTATTCTCCAGATCAGCACTGAATTTTCCGAGCTTCCAGTTCATCTTGGGGGAGTGTACCATCCACAAAAAAAATTCTGATCGGTTCTTCCCATGAAGGTGAAACGATGATTACCATTACAACAACTGCCTCTGGCTCTTTTTCTTTGGCTTCTACTACTGGCAGCTCATAGGAGGATGAGCCAACTGCATCTTTCAAGACCTCATCAGTCTCCGAGATGACGACGGCAACCACTAGTTCGCAATCGGCAGCCCCTGGTGCGGCCGAATTCTTCTCCAACTTTTGCTTCTTGGCCAATTTTTGCGCTTCAACTCTGCCATCTTCAGGTCGGCCTGAATAAAGATGGACTCTTATTCTGGGGAAGGCTTGATGGATGGCTTCTATATGTTTTCCAAAGAAACTCCTGCTGGAATCTCCTTTATGGTGGATCCCAATTTGGACAGTGCATCTGCTGCTTCATTTTCACCTTCAGGAACGTGATGAAATTCACACCCTTCAAATAAACCAGATACTGTTGTACAAGGAATCTGTATCTTGCTATGTTTTCATATTTTGCATCCCAAGTGCCAGTGCATTGCTGACCACCAGATCGGAATGAGTTCATGGCTCACTACTAGCTGCATAACCCCATGGAGGGGGTTGTGCCCGACAAGGAGGAGCATGGGGAGTTCCCACCTTTCCAGGGGGAGACCTTCACCCAGCAGGGTGAGGGGTCTTCTTCTTCTTGGAGCGCAGGCCCTTCCTCATGGGAGGAGCCGAGGACTTTGGTGTACGCACTGGAGGGCTCGTTCGAATCTTGGACTCACCTGTACTACCCTGGAGTAGGAGGCTCCTGGGGGCAGTAGCTGCTACCAACTTAGGCCAAAAGCCTAATCTTGGGGGAGTACGTGCCCTTCTCCCTTTTCCATTGTATTATCCATTTTTATTTTGTTTTCTTTGATCTTTTCGAAGTTTTTTCCCGTTCTTCTTTGTTCTTTTATTTTGCAAAAACAACAAAAATATTTCTCTTTTATTTTATTTTCGTTAAACCTTTGAAAAACCCAAAAATATTTCCTTTCTCTCTTTAGTTTGCTTTGTTTTCATAGTAAAGCTCGAGTCTGTGATGGCATTTGATTATATTTCCCACGCTCGGTCCTGCAAGTGACAAGGCAGTAATGACGAAGATCGACGAAAGGGAAGCAACAAGGAAAACCGGTATGAACTCTTCTTGTTTCTACTTTTGTACATATGCCTGTACTTATGATCTAGAGACCAGCTTGTACCGACATAGTGCTATGTTTACAATGCTTTCCCAGTGTTCATGCTTTCTTTGTGGCTGATCTCAAATAGCTGGGGTGCATAATATGTTGTTGGAATGATTTACATGCATTGCATTGCTCATGGTTTGCAATATTATAGTGGTATTTCCCTTCAGAGAATTCTTGGATTTACTTGGAACATGTTCACACATGTTTATGACTATAATGTCTATCGTGCCTTGATGACCTTTTTATTTCAGAATAGTTATATCACTTTCATGCCCGATTCAATGTTGCTTTGTCGCTCTGCATGATTATGACAATTATTGCTCTCTAGTTGGTCGCTTCCTAGTCTTTTGCTAGCCTTCACTCACACTAAGCGGAATTCTACTTGTGTATCCAAACTCCTTTTCAAACCAGTTATTCCACTTGAGTCCACCATACCTTCCTATATGTGCTATTTACCGGCCACTCCTAACTTAGACTTTCTTGTGGCATCTCAAAATTTATTCAAAAGCTTCCCTTTTTTAACCTTACAAGCTCATGGTGCGGTGAGGAAAATCAGTATCTACCATGCCAAAAATATTTTGACAGAAGTTTTAACTAGTCAAATAAAAAAAATAGAGAGTTACGCCTCCCCCATACTTGATGATGGAATGAAATGGACCAAATGATGCTAATGATAGATGGAACGATATCCTCCTTCCATACTTGAGGTAAAATAAAAGGTTCCATAGACCATCAAGGGATTTATGCATAAGGGAACAAGTGTAAGCAAAAAGCATTGATATGGTTGGCATTGGAGATATTGAGAGACATTTACCATTTACCGTTGACTGGAAAGTTGCACTTCTCAAAATAATTTTGTCTCTGTTTTCAAAACCAAGAGCTCTGACACATGTTTAGTCTTTTCTTCCTTTCACGGATTTTCAATCTTTCCATAAAAAATCCACGGTTCGAGAGTCACCCCTTCTTTCTCCAAAGCACCAACTATTGAGAGCATAATTGTCATTCTTAGTGTGACATGCATTGTCCCAAAGTATTACATTGTCTTCTGCATGCTTGTGATATTGCTAGTCTGAAATTCTTAGTTATAGTCTCCTTTAAAACTCCGGAGGAGTTTCTGCATTTATGTTTTGCTTCACTCATGGAGGCTAGTGAGATACCACTCTGACGCGCTGTCTGAAGCCATGCGCAACATTGTATTCCCGAACTTTTGCTTCCTGACGAAATTTTTCAACGTCCATCCGATCGGATTGCTCCTTCAGAGCTTGGCGAGCCTTCTCCAGCTCGGCATGTGCTACCGCTGGATCGGCGTGCAGGTCCACGTGAGTGCGGAGTACGTCCGGTGGGTTTCTTGCACCTGCTAGTGCGGTGGCTGGTTCCCTCGCAGCTCGGGTCACTTAAGTGGAGATGTGACGACTCGATTCTCCTACCATCATAAACTCCGCACGGATGTGCGAAGTCGTGTTCTCTGTTCCCACAACATTCGCCCCACCTAGAAGCGGAACTGTGAGCTCAGGAAACACCCGTACCTCCCTGGGGAATACCCCTGGAAGAGCTGCAACAAAGACGCGATGACCGCCGAAAGGAATAATGACGCCACGGGATAGAGGAATTCCTTCCCCAAACCGCGAGGCATTGTCGATGACGTAGTCCCACGCTCCGCTGATATCTCTCCTTGTTGGTTACCCCAAGTGGAAGGTGAGATGTAGTATAGCGGAAAATTTCCCTCGGTGAAGATACCAAGGTATGTCTCCAGTAGGACTCCGGAGATGATAAGTAGGTGTCAGCGGCGCAACTGACGTGGACCTGCACACAACACAAGTAGCATTTCTTCCCAACGAGTAGAGAGAGGTTTTCAATCACTCCGGCCTTGTTAAGGATCAAACGCAAGGGATAATGATAATGGTGATAGCAACTAGATAGTAAAAGCAGGAAAATAAATAAGCGTGAAAACAGTAATGAGAATATGGACCGGGGTCCCGTGATGTTCACTAGTGATGTCTCTCTCCCAAAAGACGATAAAACTACTATGCGAGGTAAAAAATTACAGCTAGGAAATTTACAGGATTAAAAACACATCGCAATGCTAACTATGCTACAAAGAAAGGACGAGGCTCAAAAGCATGGGCGGTACGCCAAAATAAGTAGACCAAAATCCAACTTCATCTACTACTAATTATCCACCTTGATATATCTATCCAGAACATCTCGCTGGTATTGAGTTGCGAGCCGCACCCAAAGTGTAAACCCAAAGAAACAAACCACTGCATTAGAAAGCACTTTGCGTAAAGTAAATAATCCTTTCAACCGCGGTCACAAGCACCGTTGTTTTCCCCCTTGTGGCAATAGAACATCCCCTAGACTCATGTTTCTATCACTCAAGCGTGTCATCAGGGGGCATAAACTCACAATCGAGCATAACGTTCCCTCTTGGAGTCACTACCTACTACTTGGCCAAAGCAATAAACAGCAACGGAGAACATGCAAGAAGTACTTAGGAACAAAAATATAAAAGATAAGAACCAAATATATTACTCAGTCACAATCTGAACATAATCTCATAATCCATCAGATCCTAGCAAACTAGCATAGCAACAACATACAATTACATATGTTCCTTGATCATGTAGGGAAGGTCACGAGGACTAAACCATGAAGAACAAAGAGGGGAGGAGAACATCACATAGCTACTGATCATGGACCCATGGTCCAAGGGAAACTAATCACGGCACATCCGGGAAGCGTCCATGGTGGAGGGGACGCTCCCGGAGGTCAATCCTCCCTTCGGCAGGGTGCCGGGAAGAAGTCTGCAAGCACTCGTGATCTTGGAAGCGCGGCGGCGACGGAACAGAGGCGAGATCACGAAAAAGGGTTCTGTCTTTGGGGGTTTCATGTCATGGAGATTAAATAGGCGTAGGGGGGAAGCCAGGGAGCCACCAGGGGTCCAGGCGCCCCCCTGGCGCGGCCAGACCCTAGGACGCACCAGGTGGCCGCCTGGATCCCTGGTGGTGGCCCTTTGGCCCCACCCAGGTGATTCCGGAAGGTTCCCGTACGCTGATTCTTTATCTGATTTTCCCGAACTTTTGGAGCACTTTTAATATGGGGGAAACCTGAAATAGAAAAACAGCAAAAAACAGGAACTGGCACTGTGGTGCATTGAGTTAATAAGTTAGTCCAAATATGATCAAAAGTGTATGAAAGTATATCTAGATCATAGCAATATCACACAAAACATGCATGGAGCAAGCAGAAATTATAGATATGTTTGGGATGTATCAACATCCCCAAGCTTAATTTCTGCTCGTCCTCGAGTCGGTAATGATAACAAGCATAATTTCTGTGGTGACATGCTAGCAACCATATAAGAACTTTGAAAATAAAGCAATCAAGATATGTGATTCAATTCAAGTCATAACATGCAAGAGTCTATATTAGCATTGAAGCAAGTAACAAAAGAACATAAGGTGCAAGAGCTCTCGCTGTATGTGACTCGAATGTCTCCAAATGGTGTTTGCGTGCAAGAAAGGGATATGGTAATACGAGAGAAAAAATAGTATTTTTGTTGAGTACTCAATCTACTAAACTTTCTGTCGGGACCCGGGGTTAGTGTATGTAATTCCGGTCACAATACAATCACATGGAGAGCCGAGAGCCGTACCCACTTGTCTAAGCAGACAAGGCCAAGCACAGATCACTCTCGGTAAGCATCGAACATGAGGGGCATCCCATTCAGGCCGGATGATCAACTGAGATGGGTCCTCATCATCCGCACACAAGTCTAATGATATGGGTGGTGAATCCCATATTCACAGACAAGTCGCCTCAACCATGTTATCGATTGAATCATAACCCTTACATAGACTTACTCCAGCCCGATCACTTAGTCGGGATCTCGGGCGGGCTCGATCATACAACAAAGTGTGCCACGTGACAGAGTCACGAGCAATCGCATCGCGATGCCCCAAGCTGCGCACATCTAAGGGCCACTTGGTGTATAAAAGACCGCCGGCAAGAACACAACTAAGCTATCAAACCCCACACTAAGACATGCATGTTATAATCATACACGCAGAAAGACTTACATAGGAACTATACTACTCATGCACATGTATCAAGGCAAAGGGAGGCGGGGTTTCACTTGCAGAAGTGCCAGCTTTGACTTGGCTAATCCTGAACTACGAGTACAAGAGAGAGGTAAGAACGTACACGAGTCCAAGTAACAGTCTCCAACCAATACTCCACTATGGTGCCTTCCTCGACTTCCCCACGAGGAAGCACGCCATAGCACTCACACTTATCTTGGTGTGTTTTAGAAGTATCCAGTTCAAGTTATATATGCTCAAGTAAAGGTCTCCAAGTAGTCCATAACCGCGAACACGGCTATCCGAATAGTTCATTAACCCTGCAGGGGTGTACTGCTACACACACGCCTCATCAGTTACCGCCTGGGGATGGACCCTTAAAATGAGTACCGGCGAGGATGCTGCCACGACACTTCACTGACGGCACCATCTCTAGTCCTAGGGAGTCGCCTATTTGAGTTGGGACCACGATCGGAATCCGGCCGATTGTTCCGATGCGGACTCAAACGTTGTGTGACCGCCATCAAGCTCAACTCGATCATGATCACTTGATTCAACGTGCCCACAACCTACGCCAACCACTTACCTTGGTTCCACCTGCTTGAGATCGTTAAAGGGCGAACTACTTGCGACTCCTGGACTGGTCCGGGGTGAGGTACTAGGCCGAGAGGGGTCAGTGAGCCCAATGTGTGGTCGTACTCTTAGTCTTGGATAACAACACAAGAACTCGGGCCTAAGGCAGTGTTCAACGAGACAACCCACTGTGTACTCCTACACAGCCTCTCATCATTCACCTTTCTTTAGGGTAGATTCACCAACACGTTACCACCATCATTCACATGATCACTACCATCCCGACTCACATCAAAGTAGCCTCAGGTAACAACTCTAAGCATGCAATAAGATGTAACAGTTGCAGGGGCCACATGATATCAACCAATTCCTACATCTGCTAGGATTGGGGTTTGCTTACTACTGTGACAAAATGATAGGTCATGCAAAGGAATAGGTTGAACTAGCGGTAGAACGTATCATGGTGATATCCTAAACATGCATTTGCGAGAATGAGAGGGAACTGGGATTTTATAGACATGATCAAAGAGGGGGTTGCTTGCCTTGCTGACGATCACGATGTAACACTCTTCTGACGTGAGGTTGAACTCGTCTCCGAGATCAACTATACCGAGAAGAAGCAATCACCGAAGCACTGAAAGTAATGCACATTCAACATAGTACAATGCACAATCAATATGTAAAACAAAGTATGGCAAGGTGCTGATGTGACCTATGTTTAAATTGCAACATGTTAATTGAAGTTGATTTGAAAAGCAAATTCAAATTCAAACTCCAAATGTCATTCAATTTAGTTTAACTTGCATTTGCTAAAGTTGGTACTTTGTAATCCAAGTGATCATATGTGTGAAATGCTTCTGAAGTACAAGTGATGTGTGGTGCATTTCAAAGTTTGAAGTTGGAATAGCAATTGAATTCATTTTGAATTAAATCCAATTAAATCAAATAGCGAAAGCTACTGATCCCTTTTTAAGATCAACTCCAACATAGCTGAAAGTTGCAAATTTGGATAGAGGATTTTCTCCTGATCATTTTTCATATATTATATGTTAAATTTGGAGTTAAAATGAATTTTCTATGATTTTTCAAAGTTTCAGCTATTTTCTGGAATTTACTGAATTTCTTTATTTCTTTTTGAAAGGTTTTTCTGTTTATTGCGTCATTAAGACGTCATCATGACGCAAGGGGGGGGGGGGGCTGACCAGTAGGTCCTGGCTGCTAGTGAGAGAGGGGGTTATTATCCCTCTGTTTAATTTTAACCCGGTTTAATTAAGGGGCTGGGCCCACTGTCAGTGAGAGGAGAGAGGGGATTAGAGGGGGCATTAGGCCTAACAGGCCGGCGGCTAAACGCCGGTGGCTTGGGCCACGGCGGCGCTCGCCGGAGTGGCGATTCCGGCCACGGGGGAGGGAGATGGAGGCACGGGAGCGAAGCTCGCGCTCGTGCGCATCTCCTGGAGCATGCCGGGGACCTCGAGGAGGCCCTGAGCCACGGCTACGACGACGGGAGACGGCGGCCGGAGCCACGGGTCATGGCGGACTGGCACAGAGAGCACGAGGAGGGAAGTTAGGAGGGGGAAAACGAGCGGGAGCTCACGAGGAAGGCGACGACGAGCTCGGGGAGGCCGGAGAGGAGCTGTCCATGGCGAATTTTTCGAAGGCGTCCACAGTGGCCGGCGGCGAACTCTTGAAGATGGCGTCTCCTCCGTGGGCTCTTGCTCCAAATTGGTGGCGCCGCTCGAAGAAGTCGACCCCGGCGGACCGAATGGACAGGGTGGCGCGACGGGGGAGGAACAGTGGCCACGGTGGTGCACGGCGGCCGCTCTGGCTGGGGCTCGGGTCGCGCGGAATCTCATCGGGGAAGAGAGAGGGAGGGCCAGAGAGAGGGGGGAAGAAGCAGGGGGTGCACGGGGTCTCCACGGCGAGGAGATGAGGAAGAGGAGCGCCTAGACGGCTCGGCAGCCGCGGCATGCTCGCCACGGCGGCGAGCTGCCTGCTCTGGCGTCGGCGGGGAAGATGACAAGGGAAGGAGGTGGGCCGGGCCAGGTGGGCTGACGCCCTGTGCGAAAGGTAAGTCCTTTTCCTCTGTTTATCTTATTTTTATTTTCTGTTATTTGTTTTGCCCTTCAAAATAAATATCTAGGGCATTTATAAAAATCCCCAATCATTTTTATAAAACCTAGGTGACTATATAGAAGTCAACCCCAAGTTTTGGGAATTTTTGAAATTCAAATTATTTGAATTTCAATTCAAATAGACAAATGATTTAATTTCCAAGCCACTATTTGGATTATGGAAAGATCCATGAGCATGGGATTAATCCCAAATCACTTTTAAAATGATCACACTCATTTTTAGGATTTTTCAACACATTCAAAAGAATTTTGGAAAAAGATTTATTTCTGGCCTTTTTATTTAATTCATTTAGGGCTTTTCTTATCCCCATTTCCTTTTCTTTTGCAATTTTTTTCATGATGCAAACATGCAAGTTTCGAAAAGCACAAACCTAATTAGGGTTCTGACACGTTCACACTTGGTCTTCTTTGGAATCTTATCTTGACTCGTCCCTAGACCACTCGCCAGGTACAATTCAATTTGATCCACTCCTTTTCGATATTTTGAGCACTCATGCAATGGATGAGCGTAGCACGAGAGTTGACACTTAGGATGGAGAAGAGAAAAATATGGTGGAAGAGGAAGAAAAAAAGGTGAGAAAAGCTCACATCAATGAGGACAATCAGAGGCGAGAATGCCAAATGATAGATATGATGTGAGGAGTAGGGATTGCCACGCAACGGATGCACATATGAGCTAAGAAAAGCTCTCCAATTGAACTAGTGGGGGTGCATCTAACTTGCTCGCTCATGAAGACCTAGAGCTCGTTTCAGGAGGCTCATCCTTGGAATATGAAAGCTAAGTTCTTTAGTGTGAAGGTCCCCACATAGCTATATGCATAAATGATCATCTCTATGAAGTACAAGGTTAAGAGGGAGTACTAGTGTGGATCTTTCAAAAGGATAGTAGTGTTTCCCCTTTCTCTCTTTTTATTTTCTTTTTCTCTTTTTTTTTCTGTTTTTTGTATTTTTTTGGTGGCCTCAATGGCTCTTTCTATTCAACTCGAATTTGTCCTCTTTGGGATCTTCTATTTTGTCCACTTTGGGATCTTTTCCTCACTTAAGGGCAACACTCTATTTTACAAGAGAGTATAGAAGATCTTCAAACTTTACAAGGTACTCAGACATAAAGAAGATGTAGCTATCATGATGTTTGCAATGTATGCCTCTCCAATCTAGCAGGAACATGTATGACATGAAGATCAAGTAATGGAGAGGTGGAATTTGCATGGAAATAGATCTCGGAAAGGCTATGGAATGCCTTGATGGGTAGGTATGGTGGATGAATTGAGGAAAGATATAGGGACGTTTATGATGATAGAGCATATCATACCACGGGTTTGGATGTACGGACGCAGGTGGAAGCCAACTCTCGGAGTGAGAAGAGGGAAATGCACGGTAGGGAAGAGGCTAGCAAATATGAGGAGGTGGAAGTTTCAACTTTCAATACTTACATTAGTCCAAAGAACTCATGCACTTATTATCGGTAACTCTCAATCTAATGAGGAGTTTCACAAAGAGACAAGTACCCCGAGGTGGAGCGTATGGGGGTTTGGTTATCCTCGCGCATCCTCAACTCAAGGTACGTGAGTGTACTCTAATATCCGATCCCTCAAAAGATTAGCGATCCATCTAGTAGCTAGAGTTCTCAAGTAGTTTTGTAGGTTTTGAAAGTAAACACAGATTTCCCAAAATACGACACCTATCACTAATAGTCTAGATCTCTTGACACCAAAAGTTCAAACATTACTCACAACAATACTTCAAAACTATTGAAAGTTACTACTAAAATTAAATAGCAACCTCAATTACCTACTTTCAAAACAAGACACAACTCAGTGCAACAACCAACTCACTTAACAAGATGAACATGAAAACTAAAGAGAGTTCCAGCAACAAACTAAACAAATGCAAAGGCTGTAGCTAAAGACAAAATAAAACTAAACTAAACATGTCAGTAGCTACGAAAAGATAAAGAACACACAACAGTAAAAATATAGGCATGAAAATCCTATGATGTGTTCTAGATTGGAGTGAAGCGTGTTTCTCTCCCACACATTGTAAGCTGGGGTCTAACTTGTTATGAACAGCAAGCAAAGCTAAAGAAAACTAAAAAGGAAACCTAAGAGCGAGACGCTCCAAGCATAGCACATAACGTATGAAGTGATAAAAATATAGTGAGATGAAGGAAGAACTGATGATTGTTGATGGAGAAGGGGATGCACGGGGGAATCCCCAAGCTTAGACGCTTGAGTCTCCTTGAATATTTATTGAGGATGCATGGGGGCATCCCCAAGCATGAGCGCTTGACACTCCCGGATCTTCTTTCATCATCTACCATTGCACACTTGAAAACTCCTTTCATACATAACTCATCATAAGCTGATTAGAGAGGTTAGTACCCTTAATAAAATAATTTTTCCCACTGGATATAAAGATATTCTTCTCAAGATTGCCAAAAAGTTTTTGCAAAGAAAAAGCAATCTTAAGGTTTGCAAAAGTAAGAAAAGGAAAAACATGGAAGAATCTATGAAAAACAGAACAACGGGTAGTAGAGATTTTTTTTGGGGCACTTCTGCAACTCAAATAAAAAAACTTAGAACATACGTGTCAGGACCCGGAATATGCGTATGTAATTCCAGTCACAACTCGATCATATGTAGAGCCGAGAGTCGTACCCACTTGTCTAAGCAGACAAGGCCAAGCACAGAACACTCTCGGAAAGCATCATACGTGAGGGGCATCCCATCCATGCCGGATGATCAACTGAGATGGGTCCTCATCGCTCGCTCACAAGTCTAAATTATTATTGGTGGTGAAATCCCATACTCATAGACAAGTCGCCTCAACTATATTATTGATTGAATTATAACACTTACATAAACAGAATCCATCCTGATCACATAGTCGGCGTCTTGGGTAGGCTCAATCATACAACAAAGTGTTCCACGTGACAGAGTCACGAGAAATCGCATCGTGATGCCCCAAGCTATGCACATCTAAGGGCCACTTGGTGTATAAAAGAATGTCGGCAAGAACACAACTAAGTTATCGAACCCCACACGAAGACATGCATGTTATAATCATACATGTCCAGTGTAAACAGCAGGTACACATTGCATGAACTCTACAAGCTCTATCTTTATTGACTTACACATAGAGTACAGAAATATCATATGACTATGATCCATCGTTACGTCAAACAACGGAAGAAAATTAGGTCTGGGTACAGACAAGATTAACAAATGGCTTAGAGAAGACTTGTTCAACATACATGCCCTTCTACGAGGGACCAGACTGCTGACTTGAGGTAAGAAGCGTACACGAGTCCACTACCAAGTCTCCAACCAATACACATCCATGGATACTTTCTCGACTTCCCCACGAGAAAGCACGCCACAGCCCTTACACTTATCTTGGCAAGTTTTAGAGTATCCGTTGAAGTTGTCTAATGATCAAGTAAAGGTCTCCAAGTAGTCCATAACCGCGGACACGGCTATTCGAATAGTTATTAACCCTGCATAGGTGTACTGCTACACACATGAAACTATCAGTTACAGCCGGGATCTCGTCACCCTTCAAGCGGGTGTCGGCGAGGATAATGCCCACAAATTTAACCTCACAGCCAATTCTAATCCAGGAGTCGACTATCTGAGTTCCAAACCCAACTGGAAATCCGGACGGGTTTCCCATCAGGACTCAAACCATGCAATCACGACCGGGAAGCCCACCTCAACGGATGGTTCTCCGCTTTACAAGACATGTGCTACACGCCCTACCATGAATGCCAAATTTCATTTCCTTTATCTTTTTATGCATATGCCGAATGGAAAACCCGAACTAGGTGTGACTCCTTGAACTGAATCAGGGTGAGTTAATAGGCTGAGCGGGGATCCATTTGCCCAACATGTGTTAGTACTCTTTGTCTTGGATCACTACACAAGAACTCAGGCTTAAGCCAGTGTTCAACGAGACAACCCACTGTGTACTCCTACACAGCCTCTCATCGTTCACCTTCTTTAGGTCATGTTCACCAACACATTTCCACCATCATCATCATGATCACTACCATCCCGACTCACAACAAAGTATCCTCATTGTAAACTCTAATAATGCAATAAGCTTTAACAGTTGCAGGGGCCACATGATATCAATCAACTCCTATGTCAGCTAGGATTGTGGTTTGCTTACTACTGTGACAAGATGATAGGTCATGCATCGGATATGGGTTCAACTATTGGCGGTAGAATCGATAACAAGGTGATCGTCCTAATCAATGCATAAGCGAAACTGAGAGGGAAGTGGGACTTTATAGACATGATCAATCGGGTTTTCTTGCCTTGCTGACGAGGGTCGTACACGGTGTATTGAACGGAGGGGGTGATCTTGGGTTCCGGCTCCAGCTCTATTCGAGCAAATAACACAAACACTACAATCAATATAATTTACAATGCACAATCACATGATAAATTTTATAATGTGATGTTCATGGTTCCAATGTGTGGACAATTCCATTTAAAAGAAGTGGGTTGCAAAGGCATTTGCAAATTCACTTCAAATTTGAATTTAAAAGAAGTCCATATGCACATTTTCTTCTTTTAATCCAATTTAACTTGGTAAAACATGAAAACAAAGTCCATATTCAGAATCCTTGCATTTTTTTGATAACTGTACATATATTATTTGTCCAATTTGGAGTTAAAATGAATTAGTTATGAATTTCCAAAGTTTAAACTATTTCCTGGATTTTTATGAATTCTTTTTAAACTGAAGAAGGTTTATTGCGCCATAGTGATGTCATCATGACGTGGGGGGGGGGGGGAGGGTCTGACCAGTGGGCCAGCCCTGTTAGGCCTTGTACAATGCAAGGTGCTTAGCGGAGTGCTTAGCAAAATAAACCGACTTTTTTTGTAGCAATAGTGCTTATTTCTATAGGAGAGGTGCCTAATTAAGCGTCTAGCCTTTACATCTAAGCACCGGTGCTTAGAAAATAATTTGGTTTTTACTTTAAGCACCTCTTCTAAGCACCTTTCATTGTATATGGTCTTAGTGGCTCAGGGTGTTAACCCCGGTTTAATTAATTAGCTGTTTAATTAGAGGGCCTTGGGCCCAGTTTTCAGTGGGTGAAGGGGGGTGGATTAGGTGTGGGGTTATTGGATAATTACATGCCACGTCGGCGCGTCACCGACGGTATGTCGCCGACGAGAGTAGTACGTGGCGGGGCTGCTCTTCCGGCGACCAAATGGGGCGCAGCTGGGTGCGTTGGAGAGCTGGAGATGGCGCACGTTGAGTGGTGTACTCCGGTGAGTCGGGCGAGGTCGGGAATGTCGGCGGCGACCTTACCGGCGGCGGGCGGCGCTCGGGTGCAGAGGCTGGTGTCGCTGGAGGGTGCAAACGAGGGTGCAAACGATGGGGATCGACACGCGGAGGAGGATTGCCGGTGGTGTAGCAGCTCACCGGGGTTGTTTTGGTGGAGGTGGAGAGCTTGGGGAGGCGGGGACGGCGGCATATTTTGATGGCGACAAACGGCGGGCGGAGTTGGGGATGATGATGCTAGCGAGCTTGTGGGGGCGTCTAGCTTCGATTCCTTGTGCACGGCGATGTTGACGAGCACAGAGAGGCTTCTGGACACCTCGGGGCAGCTCGAGGAAGATGATGGCCGCGCGGGTGCTCCGGCGGGTTCTCGGGCTGCACGGGAATGGCGAGGAGGAGAGGGGGAAGGCGACCTGGCTGGGGGGAATGGATGCACGGCGTCTGAAGCATCGACGTGGTGTGGTTAGAAGGCTCGGGGGGCACCTGGAGAGCTGGGAGGCATCGCAGTGGCGTCGGTGTCGTCGATGGCTTTCCACCGAGCACCTTGGGGGAGCGGGGAGGAAGACGACAAAGGAAAAGGCTGCTAGGCTGGGCCTGGCTTGGTAAGTTGGGCCTCTTCTCTCTCTTCTCTGTTCTTTTTCTTTTCTATTTCTTTTCTGACATTTGTTTTGCTTTGAAATAAATATCAAAGCATTTTTTTAAATTCCCAAATATTTAATGTGGCCTTACTAGACATATAGCTAGCCACTTATAACTTTTGGGCATTTTTGAAATTCAATTAATTTGAATTTCAAAGAAATTAGGGGTTTATTTAATTTCCAAAGCCCTATTTGGATTTATGTAAAATTCCATGGGCATGAAGTGGGTCCCACAACACATGGAGCTTGGTCATGCACATTTTTAGAAGTGTTACAAATATTCAAAAGGAATTTTAGAGGAGATTTTTATCTGGCCTTTTTGAATTTATTTCGTAGGGCTTTCTGCTGTCCCCATTTTTGAATTTCATTTGAATTTTTGCATGATGCAAAGTGCACAATCAAACCCTAGCACTTACCCAAGTTGGGGTTCTGACAACTCGCCCCCAGTCAAAAGAATCTCGTTCCGAGATTCAGAAGTCTTCGGGAGGAAGGCGCCTTCTCCTTCCCATGTTGGTACTCAGCACGGAGGAGGTCTTCTCTTTCCCATGTTGCTTCTTTCTAGGAGTGATGTGACCATTGCACTTTGAGAAACTTGATCTTCTGACGACGAGTGACACGCTCTGCTGAATCAAGAATACGAACAGGGTACTCTCGATAAGAAAGTTCATCTTGGAGATCAAGGGTTTCATGGTCGACTTCGCGGATGGGGTCCTTGAAGCAACGCCTGAGTTGTGACACATGGAATACATCGTGTACTCGAGAAAGATGCAGGGGTAGTTCAAGTTGGTAGGAAACTTCTCCACGTTTAGCAAGAATGCCGAAAGGTCGGATGTAACGTGGGGCTAACTTGCCTTTGATACTGAAGCGTTGGGTTCCCTTCAGAGGAGTAACCCGAAGGTATGCCTTCTCATCCAGATTGTATCTTTCTTGCCTATGATGACGATCATAGTATCTTTTCTGACGAGACTGAGCGGCTTTCAAACGATCACGAACAATGCGAACTTTCTCTTATGCTTCCTTGATCGTATCCGATCCAAAGAATTGTCTTTCACCGGTTTCTGACCAGTTTAGGGGTGTTCGACATCTTCGTCCATGGAGGAATTCAAAAGGAGCCATGTTTAGACTAGATTGGAAACTATTGTTATAAGAAAATTCGGCAAATGGAAGAGACTTCTCCCAATTCTTTCCGAAAGATATAACACAAGCTCTGAGCATGTCTTCAAGTATTTTGTTAACCCTTTAACCTTGACCGCTAGACTGAGGATGGAAAACTGTGCTAAAGGAGAGATGAGTTCCCATAGCATTTTGAAAGCTTTCCCAGAATCTAGAGGTGAAAAGGCTACCTCTATCAGAATTTATTTCCAAAGGAACACCATGAAGAGACACGATTCTAGAGACCTACAAGTCCACCAACTGACTAGCAGTTATAGACTCGCGAACAGGAAGGAAGTGGGCAACTTTGGAAATTCTATCAATGACAACGAAGATAGCATCATTTCCTTTCTGGGTTTTTGGAAAGCCGGTGATGAAGTCCATACCGACTTTGTCCCATTTCCACTCGGGAACAGACAAAGGTTGAAGAGTATCGGCAGGTCTTTGGTGTTCTGCCTTAATGCAACGACAAACATCACAATCAGCAATGAGCTGAGCAATTTGTCGCTTCATCCTAGTCCACCAAAATATCTGGCGTAGGTCTTGGTACATCTTTGTGCTACCAGGATGAATCGAAAGGGGATTATCATGAGCTTCCTTAAGAATCAACCTCGTAAGATTGTGTTTTCGTGGTACAACTAATCGAGCGCCAAAGAAAACGACACATTGATCATTTATGGAGAAACATTCAGCAACTCCGCTAGCAATGTTCTTCTTGATCTCTCGAATACCACTATCACGTTTTTGGGCGGCAATGATTTGATCCTCAAGGCTTGGTTTCGCCACCAAGGTGGAAAGAAATCCATGATGAATAATCTCGAGATTGAGCTTTCGAAATTCCTCATGAAGAAGTGGTTGATACTGTTTTAACATGAGGTTGTTACAATACGACTTACGACTTAGTGCATCAGCCAAGACGTTGGCTTTGCCTGGGGTGAAAGGAATTCCTAAGTCATAATATTTTATCAACTCTATCCAGCGTCTTTGCCTGAGTGAATATGTATTTGAGGCTTTGGTGGTCGGAATAGATCTCACAACGATTACCTAGGAGGTAATGTCGCCAAGTTTTCAAGGCATGAACTATGACAGCGAGTTCAAGATCATGGGAAGGGTAGTTCTCTTCATGTGGACGCAACTGGCATGAAGCGTATGCTACCACATGTCGATCTTGCATAAGTATGCATCCGAAACCTTGCCATGAAGCATCACAATAGATCTTGAAATCCCTTTTGGTGTCTGGAGGTGCAAGTACGGGTGCAGAAGTCAATCTTCTTTTTAGCTCTTGAAAACTTTCCTCGCACTTGGGGGTCCATTCAAATTTCTTATCTTTCTTGAGGAGTTCAGTTAGAGGCTTTGCAACTTTGGAGAAGTTCTCAACGAAGCGGCGACAATAGCTTGCTAAGCTAAGAAAACTCCTAACTTGCTTAACCGATTCAGGTGGAGTCCAATCAAGGACGGCCTGAACTCTCTCGGGATTCACATCAATGCCTTTCGCAGAAATCACGTGGCCCAAGTAGGTCACTTCTGGTAGCCAAAATTCGCACTTAGAGAACTTGGCATAAAGGCGGTGCTCTCAAAGTTTCATCAATACCAGCCTAAGATGCTCGACATGTTCTTCTTCATTCTTTGAGTATATAAGGATGCCATCGAGGTAAACCACGACGAACTTGTCCAAATACTCCATGAAGATCGAGTTCATCATGTGTGAAAAAGTAGAAGGGGCATTGGTTAAACCGAAGGACATGACGGTGAACTCGTAAAGACCATAACGAGTAGTGAAAGCCGTTTTGGGAATGTCCTCGTTTCGGATTTTGATTTGATGATAGCCTAATCTCAAATCCATCTTGGAGAAGACAAAGGATCCAGCAAGTTGATCATAAAGATCATTGATCCTGGGAAGTGGGTACTTGTTCTTTATCGTCGCTAGATTTAGCGGGCGATAGTCTACGCACATCCTTTCTATTCCATCTTTCTTCGTTACGAATAGAACGGGTCAACCCCATGGCGATGAGCTAGGGCGGATGAAGCCTTTTGCCAACAAAGCTTCAAGTTGGATTTTCAGCTCAGCTAACTCACGTGGGGCCATTTTGTATGGGCGTCTGGAAATTGGGGCGGTTCCTGGGGCAAGATCTACAATGAATTCTACACATCTGTCAGGAGGCATCCCTGGCAGTTCTTCAGGAAAGACATCCGAGAAGTCACGAACCACCGGAATATCTTCAAGGCCAGGAAGGGGAAGCACATTCAAAATATGCATCTGGATCCTAGAACTGGGTGAAGTGTAGTCAATTGTCTGGCCTGAAGGATGGGTAAGTCTAACTAACTTGGATTTACAATCAAGGAAAGCAATCTGTCTTGATAACCAATCCATTCCTAGGATGACATCAATGTCTGAAGACTTGAGGGCTATAAGAGAAGCAAGGAATACTAAACCCTCAATTGCAATTTGATTTCCATGGCTTACTCTATTAGTTTGCCACTTGGAACCAGGAGTTTGGATTAACATTGGAGAAAACATTTCTTCAAAGGTGAACTCATGCCGAAGTGCATAACTCTCCGATATGAATGAATGAGAAGCTCCTGGATAAAAAAGAACAGAGGAGGGAACATGATTGACTGGGAGCATACCAAGGACAACGTCAGAAGTATTAATAGCTTCCTCAACTGAGATTTGGTTCACACAACCACTATCAGTGGCTAAGGACTTTTCTTGCAAGGAGTTGGAGGTGGATTTCTGTGAAGACTTAGCTTTGGAAGACTTGGGTGGGGTGGCATTTTGTCTTAGACGAGTATCCACTTTCACCGACAATGAACATTTCCGCGCGATGTGGCCAGGCTGACCACACTTGTAGCAAACTGTAGTGTCAGGGGGTGGAGCAAGGATGGTAGGCTCACTACCATAACTGTTGGGATTCGTGTTTGGTGGAGGAGGTTGAGGCACCATATAGGATGGCCTTGAAATAAGGTGTGAAGGAATGGCACTAGTTGGAATCCATATCCGGCGTTTCTGAGGGGCCGAACTAGAAGATGGAGAAAACTCACGAGAATGCTTGCGAGACTCTTCGAACACCTCATTGGCATACTCAACTCTGAAGGATCTATTGACTAAATCCTCAAAGTTGACAAACTCATGAAGATTGAGATCATGACGAATAATAGGGCTAAGTCCTTTGCGGAACCTTGCTTGCTTCCTGGCATCAGTGGATATCTCCTCTTGGGCATAACGAGAAAGACGGTTTAACTCAGTCATATACTCGTGGATGGACATATCTCTCTAAGTTATATTGCAAAACTCTTCCTTCTTTCTTTCCATCATCTCATCCAGAATGTGGTACCCTCGGAAGGCATCACGAAATTGCTGCCAAGTCACTACGTGACCATCAGGTTGCATTGCAACATAGTTCTCCCACCATTCACCAGCAGCACCTTCCAAGAAGTATACCGCAAACATCACACGATCATTGGGAGCAACATGCGCCGTCTCAAGCTTACGCTCGATGGAACGGAGCCAATCATCAGCTTCAAGGGGCTCGGAGGAACATCGAAATACCGGTGGCTTGAGGAGGATGAAATCATGAATGCTGACAACCACATTGCGCTGACGAGCGGTATTTTGCTTGATGAGCTCCAGAAGGCGTGTTTCATCATGTCGATTCCGTTCAGCTTCCATCATGATTTCCGCCGCAGAAGGCGTTGGTGGAGGTTCATCATTACTTCGATTCCGATCACGGTCTTGATTGCGACGAACAACACTACGAGTTCCACCTGACATCCTGTGTGATAAAAATCATCAATCAGAACCGGTTTTGCGGTGGAAACAAATAGAAGAGGACATTATTTAGGCGGAAAAGATTGTAATGCAAAGGCAAAGATTCCTAGAAACACAGAATAAATCGAGCAGCATAACGGCTACACCGGGATGAAAACTGAGACAACCTGCAAAAGATTGGACAGAACTTCTTCAGGGAACTCAACAAAACGATGACTCTAGATGACCACAACAGTCCTACGGCTACAAAGAAGCAATCAACGAGATGTTCTAGTAAGACATAGTTGAGCCTAGTCCTATCTTTCCGCAGAAAAGATGAGGGTGACTTAGAACTCAGATCGATGAGGGTAAGGAGAAAAAGAAGCCTTACGTTGTTCCCTTTATACCGAAGTAACTATATAACTATAGAATGCTAAACTCGACTTCGACCAAGGGTTCAATAATCCTACAAACAGTCCTGCTCTGATACCAAGTCTGTCGGGACCCGGAATATGCGTATATAATTCCAGTCACAACTCAATCATATGGAGAGCCGACAGTCATACCCACTTGTCTAAGAAGACAAGGCTAAGCACAGAACACTCTCGGAAAGCATCGTACGTGAGGGGCATCCCATCCAGGCCGGATGATCAACTGAGATGGGTCCTCGTCGCCCCCTCACAAGTCTAAATGATTATGGGTGGTGAAATCCCATACTCATAGACAAGTCGCCTCAACCATATTATTGATTGAATTATAACACTTACATAAACAGACTCCATCCCGATCACTTAGTCGGGGTCTCGGGCGGGCTCAATCATACAACAAAGTGTGCCACGTGACAGAGTCACGAGCAATCGCATCGCGATGCCCCAAGATGCGCACATCTAAGGGCCACTTGATGTATAAAAGACCGTTGGAAAGAACACAACTAAGTTACCGAACCCCACACTAAGACATGCATGTTATAATCATACACGCATCATACACGTCCAATGTAAACAGCAGGTACACATTGCATGAACTCTACAAAGTATATCTTTACTGACTTACACATAGAGTACACAAAGATCGTTTGACTATGATCCATCATTACATCAAACAACGGAAGCAAATTAGGTCTAGGTACAGACAAGATTAACAAATGGCTTAGAGAAGCCTTGTTCAACATACATGCCCTTCCACGAGGGACCAGACTGCTGTCTGGAACTATACTAGCTTAGTCAACGTCGAGCTTCAGGAAGGTGACTCCATCCGGGTTTGGGTTTCCATCTAAAAGATAGAATAAGCAAACGTGAGTACAAAGTGGTACTCAGCAAGACTTACATCAGAACTATACTACTCATGCACAAGTTTCAAGGTAAAGGGAGGTGGGGTTTGTAATGCAGAAGTGCCAACTTTGACTTGGCTAGTCCTGTACTACGATTACCAGACTTGAGGTAAGAAGCGTACACGAGTCCACTACCAAGTCTCCAACCAATACACGTCTATGGATACTTTCTCTACTTCCCCACGAGAAAGAACGCCATAGCACTCGCACTTATCTTGGCACGTTTTAGAGTATCCGTTGAAGTTGTCTAATGATCAAGTAAAGGTCCCCAAGTAGTCCATAACCGCGGACACGACTATTCGAATAGGTATTAACCCTGCAGGGGTGTACTGCTACACACATGAAACTATATGTTACCACCGGGATCTCGTCACCCTTCAAGTGGTGTCGGCGAGGATAATTCCCACAAGTTTTACCTCACAGCCAATTCTAATCTAGGAGTGGACTATCTGAGTTCCAAAACCAACTTGAAATCCAGCCGGGTTCCCGTCAAGACTCAAACCATGCAGTCACAACCGGCAAGCCCACCTCGACGGATGGTTCTCCGCTTCACAAGCCATGTGCTACACGCCCTACCATGAATGCCACATTTCATTTCCTTTATCTTTCTATGCATATGCCGAATGGAAAAATCGAACTAGGTGTGACTCCTGGAACTGAATCAGGGTGAGTTAATAGGCTGAGCGGGGATCCATTTTCCCAACATGTGGTAGTACTCTTTGTCTTGGATCACTACACAAGAACTCGGGCTTAAGGCGGTGTTCAACGAGACAACACACTGTGTACTCCTACACAACTTCTCATCGTTGACCTCCTTTAGGTCAAGTTCACCAACACATTTCCACCATCATCATCATGATCACTACCATCCCGACTCACTACAAAGTATCCTCATTGTAAAATCTAGGAATGCAATAAGCTTTAACAGTTGCAGGGGCCACACGATATCAATCAACTCCTATGTCAGCTAGGATTGTGGTTTGCTTACTACAGTGACAAGATGATAGGTCATGCATCAGATATGGGTTCAACTATGCGGTAGAATCGATAACAAGGTGATCACCCTAATCAATGCATAAGCGATACTGAGAGGGAAGTGGGATTTTATAGACACGATCAATGGGGTTTGCTTGCCTTGTTGACGAGGGTCGTACACGGTGTCTTCAACGGAGGGGGTGATCTCGGGTTTCGGCTCCACCTCTATTCGAGCAAATAACACAAACATTGCAATCAATATAATGTACAATGCACAATAACATGATCAATGTTATAATGTGATTTTCATGGTTGCAATGTGTGGACAATTCCATTTAAAAGAAGTGGGTTGCAAAGGCATTTGAAAATTCACTTCAAATATGAATTTGAAAGAAGTCCATATGCACATTTCTTCTGTTCACCCAATTTAACTTGGTCAAACATGAAAAATAAGTCCATATTCAGAATCCTTGCATTTTTCTGATAATTTTACATATATTATTTGTCCAATTTGGCGGTATGTCGCCGGCGTGAGAAGTACACGGCGGGGCTGCTCGTCCGGGTGATTCCGGCAACCAAATGGGGCGCAGCTAGGTGCGTTGGAGAGCTAGAGATGGCACGCGTTGAGTGGTGTACTCCGGTGAGTCGGGCGAGGTCGAGAATGTCGGCGGCGACCTCACCGGCGGCGGGCGGCGCTCGTGTGCAGACGCTGGCGTCGCTGGAGGGTGCAAACGAGGGGGGTGTTGCTAGTGGGAGCACCAGTTGGAGGCGGTGAGAAGGATGGGCACATCCGCGTGACTATTTGGTGACCGTAGTGTTGCCGGCGACGACCTGCGTGACGGCGGGGCTCAGCTTCAATGGGTATCGACGCTAGGAGGTTATCAGGGCACGGAGGAGGATTTGCGGTGGTATATCAGCTCACCAGGGTTGTTCTGGTGGTGGTGGAGAACTTGGGGAGGCGGGGACGGCGACGTATTTTGATGGCGATGAACGGCGGCCAGAGTTGGGGGCGATGATGCTAGCGAGCTTGTGGGGGCGTCTAGCTTCGATTCCTTGTGCACGGCGACGTTGACGAGCACGGAGGGGCTTCTGGACACCTCGGGGCAGCTCGAGGAAGACGATGGCCGCGCGGGTGCAGTGGCGTGCTCCGGCGGGTTCTCGGGCTGCACGGGAATGGCGAGGAGGAGAGGGGGAAGGCGACCTGGGAGGGGGAAATGGACGCACGGCGTCTCCAGCATCGACGTGGTGTGGTTAGAAGGCTCAGGGGGCACCTGGAGAGCTGGGAGGCATTGCGGTGGCGTCATTGTCGTCGGTGGCTTTCCACCGAGCACCTTGGGCGCGCGGGGAGGAAGACGACAGAGGAAAAGGCTGCTGGGCAGGGCCTGGCTTGGTAAGTTGGGCCTCTTCTATCTCTTCTCTATTATTTTTTTCTATTTCTTTTCTGACATTAATTTTTCTTTGAAATAAATAGCAAAGCATTTTTTTAAATGCCCAAATATTTTATGTGGCCTTACTATACATATAGCTAGCCACTTATAACTTTTGGGAATTTTTGAAATTCAATTAATTTGAATTTCAAACCAATTAGGGGTTTATTTAATTTCCAAAGCCCTATTTGGATTTTTGTAAAATTCCATGGGCATGAAGTGGGTCCCACAACACATGGAATTTGGTCATGCACATTTTTAGAAGTTTTACAAATATTGAAAAGGAATTTTAGAGGAGAATTTTATCTGGCCTTTTTGAATTAATTTCTCAGGGTTTTCTGCTTTCCCCATTTTTTAATTTCATTTGAATTTTTGCATGATGCAAAGGGCACAATCAAACCCTAGCACTTACCCAAGTTGGGGTTGTGACAATACGAAAGTTTCACAATTGTATAGAGCATGCTGTGTAAACAATTCAGCTCAAAAAGATGATCTGGTGATTTGTTTCGATTTTTCCGTCAAGTAGACATAATCTGTTTTCTGGATAGCATGTCACAACTTTTTCTTCCCTTATCATAAGAGGCTATAAATTTGCACAAAGCTTGAAGATAAAGATACAATTATGTTGCTATTGTAGTAACAATCATCACGACCACTAAAAACAGAAGTAAAAACATCTTGGGTTGCCTCCCAACAAGCGCTTTCTTTTACGCCATTCAGCTAGGCATAAAGCAAAAGAAGAATTAAGTTTTATCATGAGAGAGAGAATAGCTAGCCCGTGTAACGGACTCAAAAGGTAACTTGATTTTCTTTCTAGGGAAGTGTTCCATCCCATTTTTGGGAGGGAATTGAAATTTTATATTCCCCTCTTTCATGTCAATAACAGCAACAACGGTGCAAAGAAAATGACGTCCCAAAATAATAGGACATAAAGGTTCACACTCTATGTCCATAATAATAAAATCAACGGGGACATAATTGTCATTGACAATGATAAGAATATCGTCGATCTTCCCCAAAGGTTTCTTTAGGAAAGAATCAACGAGACGAACACCAAGAGAACAAGATCAAAATGTTTCAATTCAAACATGTCATACATTATTTTGGGCATGAAGGAGGTACTAGCTCCAACGTCACATAAATCATAGCAAGAGAAGTTATTCAATTTAATTTTTATCATAGGGTCCCAACCATCATCTAGCTTCCTAGGTATGGAGGCTTCTATTCTAGGCTTCTCCTCCCTAGATTCGATGACAGCATTTGTGATATGCTCCGTGAAGGCAAGATTAAGTGTGCTAGTGTGGGGGTCTCTAGACATTTTGTGTAGCAAGCTAATAACTTCTGAGAGGGTGCAACTATCAAAATCAATATCACTGCTATCAAAGGTTGTAGTACATCTAGGCTCACTTGTTTGAAACCCTCTATGTTCATAGGAGTTTCTTCTTCTACGGTTGAGGTATTAGCGTCACCATTAATAGGTCCAATGGGACTAGGAGTGCATTGGGTGCTAATAATTTGAGTGTCCTCAACAGTTTGGATAGTGGCAACTGTGTGGTGTGTAGGAAGGCTCTTAATTCTATCCTCTTCCTATTTTTTCTCTAGCCCATCTTTCTTTAAGTTTAGCCATTATCCTAATAATTTAATTGATTTGTAATTGGATAGCATTAATAGGAGTGGATTTCCACTCCTAAAGGGGAGAGCTTCTAACTTTTAGCATCTCAACATCAAGGTCTAAGCTATCTACCTTCAAAGAGATATTATCTAACTTAGATAATTTCTCTTCTACATTCTTGTTGAAGGATTTTTGGGTAGTGATAAAGTCTCTAAGCATGTTATTAATTTAGAAGTAGGGTTCTTGTTGCTAGCATAAGTGTTGTTGTTCCCATAGTTGGATGGAAACGGTCTAAGATTGCTAGAAAAATTTACCCTATAAGCATTGTTGTTAAAGTTGTTTCTAGCAATAAAGTTCACATCTACTTGTTCCTGAGCAACCAAAGAATTTAAAGGAACATCATGAGGATCAATAGAGGGTTGCTTGGTAAGTAGAGACATAATAAAGTCAACTTTTTCATTTAGGGAGGTAATCTCCTCGACAGAGTTTACCTTCCTACCTGTTGGAGCGCGTTCGGTGTGCCATTGGGAATAGTTGGTCATAATCTCATCGAGAAGTTTTGTGGCACCACAAGGTGTAGTTGACATAAAGGTTCCTCCCGTGGCCGAATCTAACAAGTTCCGCTAGGTAAAGTTCAAGCCTGGATAGAAAGTCTAGATAACCATCCAGGTAGTCAAACCATGTGTAGGGCATTTCTTAACAAGAGATTCCATACGTTCCCAATCTTGGGCAACATGTTCATTATCCAATTCCTTAAAATTCATAATGTTACTTCTCAATTGGATAATTTTAGCAGGTGGGTAGTACTTCCCAATAAAAGCATCTTTGCACTTATCCTAAGAATCTATGCTATGCGTAGGCAAAGATTAAAACCAAATTTTAGCTCATTCCCTTAAAGAGAAAGGAAAAAACTTGAGCTTAACAACATCAACTTCTACCTCTTTATACTTTTGCATATCACGTTGATGTCATGAGAGTTTACTTCTAGCCCCTCGTTAGTTTACCCAAAGTGGAAGGTTCAGATGTAGCGTAGCAGCAATTTCCCTCGGTGAAGATACCAAGGTTTGTCTCCAGTAGGACTCCGATAACGACAAGAAGGTGACAACGGCGCTAGAGATTAGCGGTTTTCCTGGACCTGCACACAAAACAGATAACTTTGGTCCCAATGAGTACAAAGGAGTTGTCAATCCCTCCGGCCTTGTTGTTTACAAAGGATAAAATGCACGGGATAATAATGATAGTGATAGCAACGGGAAAAATCATAAAGTAGTAAATTGATAGAGGGTGTAAATATTATTGGAAATATGGACCGGGTCCTAAGATGTTCACTAGTGATGTCTCTCTCCCAAAAGAAGATAAAATAGCCATGCGAGGTAAACAAATCACAGCTGGGAAATTGACAGGATTATGTGTGCAAACCAATGCTAATTATGCAATGAAGAAAGGCAGAGGCTCAAAAGCATGGGCGGTACGCCAAGACAAGTAGACTGAAATCCAACTGCATCTACCTACTAATCATCCACCTTGAGATATCTATCGAGAACATCTCGCTGGTATTAAGTTGCGAATCCCACCCAAAGTGTAAACTCAAAGCAATAGACAACTGCATTAAAGAACTTTGCGTAAAGTAAACAATCCTTGCACCCGCAAGTACAAGCACCATTGTTTTCCCCCTTGTGCCAACATCACATCCCCTAGACTCATGTTTCTTTCACTCAAGCTAGTCATCAGGGGGCATGAACCCACAATCATGCATAACGCTCCCTCTTGGAGTCACTACCTACTACTTGACCAAAGCAATAAACAACAACGGAGAACAAGCAAGAATTACTCAAGAACATAAATATAAAAGAGGAGAATCAATTATATTACTCAAACACAATCTGAACATAATCTCATAATCCATCGGATCCGAGCAAACTCAGCATAGCAACAGCAGAAATATTACATAAGTGCCTCGATCATGTAGGGCAGCTCACGAGGTCTAATCCATGAAGAACAAAGAGGGGAGGAGAACATCACATAGCTACTGATCATAGACCCATGGTCCAAGGTGGACTACTCACGGTTCATCCGGGAAGCATCCATGGCAGTGGAGAAGCTCCCGGAGGTGATTCCTCCCTCCGGCAGGGTGCCGGGAAGAGGTCTTCTGGTGCTCCCGATCTTGGAAGCGCAACGGCGGTGGAACAGAGGAGAGATACCGAATAAGGGTTCCTGTCCCATGGTTTTTGCGTCACGGGGAAGAAATAGGCGAAGGGGGGCGGCCAGCGGGGCCACCAGGGGTCAAGGCGGCCCCCTGGTGCGGCCCCACTCTGGGGCGCGTCGGGAGGGCGCCTGGGGCCCTGGTGGGTCCCCTCTGCCCCCCCCTCGGTGATTCCGAAAGCTTCCTGATCGCTGATTTTTTATTGGATTTTCCCGAATTTTTGGAGCACTTTTAATATGGGTGAAACCTGAAATAGAAAAACAGTAGAAAACAGGAACTGGCACTGGGGTGCACTGAGTTAATAGGTTAGTTCGAATATGATCAAAAGTGTATGGAAGTTCAGCAATATCATAGCAATATCACACAAAATAGGCATGGAGCAAGCAGAAATTATAGATACGTTTTGGACGTATCAACATCCCCAAGCTTAATTCCTGCTCGTCCTCGAGTAGGTAAATGATAACAAGCATAATTTCTGTGGTGACATGCTAACAACCATATAAGAACTTTTAAGTAAAGCAATCAAGGCATGTAATTCAATTCAAGTAATAACAGGCAAGAGTCTATATCTAGCATTGAAATAAGCAACATAAGAACATAAAGGTGCAAGAGCTCTCGCTGTCCGTGACTCGAATGTCTCCGAATGGTGTTTGCGTGCAAGAAAGGGGATAAAGATATACGAGAAAAAAGTATTTTTGTGTTGAGAATTCAATCTACTAAAGTTTCACACTTGGTCTTCTTTGGAATCTTATCTTGACTCATCCCCAGACCACTAGCCAGGTACAAGTCAAAATTATCCACTCCTTTTCGACATTTTGAGCACTCATGCAATGGATGATCGTAAGCAAGAAAGTTGACACTTAGGATGGCAAAGAGAGAATATGGTGGAGGAGGAAGACAAAAGGTGTGAAAGGCTCACATCAATAAGGACAATTATAGGCGAGAGAAAGACAAATGATAGATATGATGTGCGGAGTAGGGATTGCCATGCAACAGATGCACATATGAGCTAAGGTAAGCTCTCCAATGGAACTAGTGGGGGTGCATCCAACTTGCTTGCTCAAGAAGACCTAGAGCTCATTTTAGGAGGCTCATCATTGAAATATACAAGCCAAGTTCTATAGTGTGCAGGTCCCCACATAGCTATATGCATGAATGATAATCTCTATGGAGTACAGGATATAAGAGGGAGTACGAGTGTGGATCTCTCAAAAGGAATAGTAGTGTGCCCCTTCTCTCTTTTTATTTCTTTTTCTCCTTTTTCTATTTTTTTTTATTTTTTTGGTGGCCTCAATGGCTCTATCTATTTCTCTCATTTGTCCTTTTGGGATCTTTTAATTTGTCCACTTTGGGATCTTTTCCTCACTTTAGGGGAAACACTCTATATATTACAAAGTACTAAAATGATAAAGAAGATGTAACTATCATGATGTATGAAAATGTATGCCTCTGCCAGTGTACCAGGATATGCAATGATACCAGCGCGTCATGTAGCAATTATTAGGGCAAGGCCCAACTAGCACGCGGCTCATCGATCAAGCAAGTAGCATGTATGACATAAAGATCAGGTCATGAGAAGGTGGATGTTGCATGGCAATATATATATCGGAAAGGCTATGGAAATGCCTTGGTAGGTAGGTATGGTGGCTGTTTTGAGGAAAGATATAAGGAGGTTCATGATGACAGAGCGTATCGTGCCAAGGGTTTGGATGTACCGGCGAAGGTGGAAGCCAACTCTCGGAGTGAGAAGAAAGCAATGCACGGCACAGGAGAGGCTAGAAAAATATGGGAAGGTGGAAGTATCAACTGTCGAATACTCACATTAGTCCGAAGAACTCATGCACTTATTATCGGTAACTCTCAATCTAATAAGGAGGTTTCACAAAGAGAAAAGTACCCCGAGGAGCAGTGTATGGGGGTTTGGTTATCCTTGCGCATCCTCGACTCATGGTACGTGAGTGTACTCCAATATTCGACCCCTCAGAAGTGTAGTGATCCATCTAGTAGCCAAAGTTCTCAACTAGTTTTGCAAGCTTTGAAAATAAACACGGATTGCCCAAAATATGACATCTATCACTAATAGGCTAAAGCTCTTGACACCAAAAGTCCAAACATTACTCAAAACAATACCTCAAAACTATTGCAAGTTACTACTACAAAAGAATAGCAACCTCAATTACCTACTTCAAGTCAAGACACAAAACTCAGTGAAACAGGCAAACTCTCTAAAATAGATAAACATGAAAACTCAAGAGAGTTCTAGCATCAAACTAAACAAAAGCCCTTAAAAATATAAGCATGAAAACTAAGAGCTAAACATGACAGCAGCTATCAAAAGATAAAGAACACACACAACAAAGATAAACATAAAAAAGTCCTATGTTGTGTTCTAGATTTTGGAAGTGGAGCGTGTTTCTCACCCACAAAAAGAAAGATGGGTTCTAACTTGTTATGAACAGCAAGGAAAGGTAAAGAAAACTAAAAACAAAACCTTAGAGCGAGACGCTCCAAGCATAGCACATAACGCATGAAGCGATAAAAATATAGTGAGACGAGAGACGAACTGATAATTTTTGATGGAGAAGGAGATGCACGGGGGAATCCCCATGCTTAGACGCTTCAGTCTCCTTGAATATTTCTTGGGGATGCATGGGGCATCCCCAAGCTTGAGCGTTTGACACTCCTGAATCTTCTTTCATCATCTTCCCTCGCACACTTGAAAACTCCCTTCATACATAACTCATCATAATCTGATTAGCGAGGTTAGTACCCATAATAAAATAATTTTTTCTCTACTGTCAATAAAGATATTCTTGAAGAGCTACTATTTCTCAAGAATTCCAAAAGGTTTTCGCAAAGAAAAAGAAAGCTTAAGGTTTGCAAAACGAAGGAAAGGCAAAACAGGACAGAATCTGTGAAAAACAGACCAGCAGGTAGAAAAGAATTTTTTAGGTTTACTTATGCAACTCAAATAAAAAAACTCAGAACATACGAAAGTTCCGTAATTGTATAGAGCACGCTGTTTAGAAAATTCAAGGGCTAAGCTATCTACCTTCAAAGAGATATTATCTAACTTAGATAATTTCTCTTCTACATTCTTGTTGAAGGATTTTTGGGTAGTGATAAAGTCTCTAAGCATGTTTTCTAATTCAGAAGTGGGTTTCTTGTTGCTACAATAACTGTTGTTGTTCCCATAGTTGGATGGAAACGGTCTATGATTGCTAGCAAAATTTTCCCTATAAGCATTGTTGTTAAAGTTGTTTCTAGCAATAAAGTTGATATCTACTTGTGACTGAGCAACCAAAGAATTTAAAGGAACATCTTGAGGATAAATAGAGGGTTGCTTGGAAAGTAGAGACATAATCAAGTCAACTTTTTCATTTAGGGAGATAATATCCTCGACAGAGTTTACCTTCCTACCTGTTGGAGCGCGTTCGGTGTGCCATTGGGAATAGTTGGTCATCATCTCATCGAGAAGTTTTGTGGCAGCACAAGGTGTAGTTGACATAAAGGTTCCGCGAGGTAAAGTTGAAGCCTGCATAGAAAGTCTGGATAACCATCCAGGTAGTCAAACCATGTGTAGGGAATTTCTTAACGAGAGATTCCATACGTTCCCAAGCTTGGGCAACATGTTCATTATCCAATTCCTTAAAATTCATAATGTTACTTCTCAATTGGATAATTTTAGCAGGTGGGTAGTACTTCCCAATAAAAGCATCTTTGCACTTATCCTAAGAATCTATGCTATGCGTAGGCAAAGATTGAAACCAAATTTTAGCTCATTCCCTTAAAGAGAAAGGAAAAAGCTTGAGCTTAACAACATCACCTTCTACTTCTTTATACTTTTGCATATCACATTGATGTCACGAGAGTTTACTTCTCGCCCCTCGTTGGTTTACCCAAAGTGGAAGGTTGAGATGTAGCGTACCGTTAATTTCCCTCGGTGAAGATACCAAGGTTTGTCTCCTGTAGGACTCCGATAATGACAAGAAGGTGACAACGGTGCTAGAGATTAGCGGTTGTCCTGGACCTGTACACACAACAGATAACTTTCCTCCCAACGAGTACAAAGGGGTTTTCAATCCCTCCGGCCTTGTTGTTTACAAAGGATAAAATGCACGGGATAATAATGATAGCGATAGCAACGGGAAAAATCATAAAGCAGTAAATTGATATAAGGTGTAAATATTATTGGAAATATGGACCGGGGTCCTATGATGTTCACTAGTGATGTCTCTCTCCCTAAAGATGATAAAATAGCCATGAGAGGTAAACAAATCACAGCTGGGCAATTGACAGGATTATGAGCGCAAACCAATGCTAATTATGCTATGAAGAAAGGCAGAGGCTCAAAAGCATGGGCGGTACGCCAAGACAAGTAGACTGAAATCCAACTGCATCTACCTACTAATCATCCACCTTGAGATATCTATCCAGAACATCTCGCTGGTATTAAGTTGCGAATCCCACCCAAAGTGTAAACTCAAAGCAACAGACAACTGCATTAAAGAACTTTGCGTAAAGTAAACAATCCTTGCACCCGCAAGTACAAGAACCATTGTTTTCCCCCTTGTGGCAACATCACATCCCCTAGACTCATGTTTCTGTCACTCAAGCTAGTCATTGGGGGGCATGAACCCACAATCATGCATAACGCTCCCTCTTGGAGTCACTAGATACTACTTGACCAAAGCAATAAACAAAAACGGAGAACATGCAAGAATTACTCAAGAACATAAATATAAAAGAGGAGAATCAATTATATTACTCAAACACAATCTGAACATAATCTCATAATCCATCGGATCCCAGCAAACTCAGAATAGCAACAGCAGAAATATTACATAAGTCCCTCGATCATGTAGGGCAGCTCACGAGGTCTAATCCGTGAAGAACAAAGAGGGGAGGATAACATCACATAGCTACTGATCATAGACCCATGGTCCAAGGTGTACTACTCACGGTTCATCCGGGAAGCATCCATGGTGGTGGAGAAGCTCCCGGAGGTGATTCCTCCCTCCAGCAGGGTGCCGGGAAGAGGTCATTTGGTGCTCCCGATCTTGGAAGCGCAGCGGCGGTGGAACAGAGGAGAGATCCCGAATATGTTGGGGTTCGCAGCAGAAAACACAATTTTTTCTAACTAGCGTTCCCATAACCCAAGATCTAGCTAGCCGTATTACTGTAGCGGAAAGGAGTGCAGAAATGACATACCTCGGGGTGTAGTCCGTTGCGCGGGAAACGTTCCCGCAAACGTGGTTGATGTAGCCGATCAAGTTTCACAGCCCTCTGGCTGTGCTGAGCACCCGGATTGGTGTAGTGCCCCACGTGTAGCACCTCGTAGTACTCACACACGTACGAGACTCGATGACAACCTCCGTTCTCCGATCCAGCGAAGGTGGCGGAAGCAGACCTCCGGACGGAGCTTCGGCAGCACGACGGCCTCCGATTCTAGCAGAGAAGCCTCAATTCCACTACAGGCTCACACTAGGGAGCCCACCGTGAAAGAGACAAGGGAGGGGAGAAGACCGGAGAAAACCGATCTCAATTCGGAGTAAATACTAATTTAATCTGATTTATTGTGTCTTTGGCTTAATTAAATATGTGCACCATGGCCCTCTTTATATAGGGGTAGGGGATGTAGTCAACCCCCCTCCCTTAGCAATGTGGGACTATCCCATATGCTAGGGGTGGCGCCGGCCAAGGGGGGAGAGGGGGCGCCACCCTCATGGGCCCTAGGGCCCATGGCGCCTCCCCCACTCCCTTTTTTTTTCTTTTTCCCCCTTTTATTTCTTCCCCTAATGGGCCTTTTTCTCCACTAAGGCCCATTGCACATATTAATTAGAAATAAAATGATTTTAATTATTAATTCAATTAATTAATAACTAAAACATAATATTCCATCTCCCGGTGCTCCGGAACACCTTTCGGTTCACTCCGAACTTGTTCGGTTCAACACGGTACTTCTCCGATGTTGTTTCCTTTATTCTCTGGTTACTCCGATGGTTCCGAAAAGGTCTCCGATTTCATCGAGCCCTTAAGTGTGTTACCCTACGGTCCGAGAACACTCCAGTAATGACCGAGATGAGGCTACGGTCAATGATCATCAGCGGGACCTGGATGCCCATAATGACCCCTGTGCATTCCGGATATCAAATACCGATTGGACCTTACGCCGTATAGCATTCCCTTTGTCAGCGATACTGGATTGTTCCGATATTCGATCAATGACATCCTATGTCTGGTTCAAACTCGTTCTGAACTAATCCTCATTCACTCGTTCCCGTGATATTCATCCCCGTGACCTAGTCACACGCTGCAGCTTTATGGATGGAATCTCACCGAGTGGGCCCCGAGTACCTATCCATTATATGGATTGACAAATCCCGCTCTTGTAACAATACTCCTCAACATATCTCCACGGAATACCCAAGATACAACCGTTATGACCTGCATATTTCAGTCAGATGGTGGGATGTAGGTCAAAGCATCCGGGAAGATAGCAATTATGCACGTACTCACGGTCAAAGGAACGGTCTACCACGTTCTGTAATTACAACACTGAACCTTCACAAGATTTGATCATGCTGTAATGCTTACTTTGGGTAATGTTCATCACGTCACTTAACCAGTGAGGTAATCTCATAGTCAAGAGACTTAATTGTCCATGATCGCAAAACCACGACCATCATGTTGACCATGAACTAGTTATCGATGTAGAGGCTAACTAGGAACTCTGGGGGTTTCTATACCACACCTGCATCATTGTTTCACTGACACAGTTCTAGCACAGTATGAAACTGGTTATAAACTTGCTTAGATATATTGGAGTAATCATATATTATTTGCCTCTAGAGCATATATCCAACAGTCTCCCACTTACACTAGAGTGCTAATAATCTAGCCGCATTTTTCCGATCATAATCATCTTATCACATAAGTGTTCATTGATCATGCATGCTCATGGAAGAGTTTTTGTCAACGAACTGCACCAATTCAGATTCGTATGTTTCCTTTGCAACTGGTACAGGTCAAAATCTCTTTTGACATACCACTCATTATCATATAATGTTTGGATATAAGTTTCACGAGAGAGTGAGACTATAATTTCACAGTATCCTCCAATGATCTCTTGGTTCAGTCTTTAGAAGACTCATCCTTAGTCATATATACTGGGAAATGCACTCAACCAGAAGTCCAATACTTCTAACGCTAAACTTTTATCCATACGTCTACTTTCTTAAGTAGTATTATGTTTGATGTGCCGTGAATTTTTCTCACATTTCTTTCATGTCTTTGGTGATGTCTCTAATTCCATATAGACCCATAATATGGCTTGCAATTGTAATCTTTCATTACATTCAAGTCTATTATCCTTTCTATATTTGAGAGAATAGTCCTCAATATTCCTCATATACTGAATGCATGGACTTTATTCTGATTCTGTGTTTTACTCCTAAAGCACATCGGAATATGTTCTTCTTCCAAGAACTTTTGAGTCATTCTGTTGTTGGATTCACAATGCATGTTATATGGTAGAATCATATGTCAAGAACATATAAGATCACATGTCCAGTACATGGTGCATCTCTATTCTTCCATCAAGACATTGCTTGTGATATTTGGATTTCATCCATTATATAATTTCTAGCCACCAGAACCTGTTTCTTTTCTTAGAACATTATTCCAACCTTCACTTCGTTTGATTATCCCTATCTTAATCTACTCATATAGATTTCAACGTGTAATGTGTTGGTATTTCACATAAAAGAAGATTCTTGCAATCTTGTATTTTATTTGCCTTATGCTCTATATATATCATAATACACATATGTATATAAGACGATTCTCTATATACACAATCAATGCATATCCATATATATACATATGAGATCATTCTTCACACATATCAATGCATATATGTTTGAGACAATGATCATGCTCCCACTCAAATATATCCATCATATACTCATATATTTGTGGTTCAGCTTTCATCAAGTCATTTTATTGTTCACTATGTCTCACATAATGACAAAGCTTCCAAAGCTCCCACTTAGAAAATGCCCTCTGCATTCCAAGTTTCCAGGAAGTCTTCCAAGCTCCCACTCAGTTTCACGAAACTGCAGGCCCACTCAATATTTTGGTCATCACAAAATCACTTGAACAAATCAAGGTTGAGGGTTTCTGTCTTGAGGTACTATAGTCCATCCTTTTAACGAAATAACATTCGTCATGCCCATTGAAATTCTCTTTCAAATCCCAAATTTGACTGAGATGCAATTTCAGGCTATGGTCCATCGTAGTGAAATGAAATATTTTATTGATTAAAGCATTCCTACGTTTCCGTAGTCAATCACCATTGAACTTTGGTCATAACCAAATAATGCCTTATGCCCATTACATTATTCTCAATAACTCTCTAGTTTGTCGAGAATATGAAATAATCGATTTATTTTACGGGACGTGAGCCATCCTATATGTAACTCAATATTATTTCATTTCTCCTCGTGTTCTAGGCTACCATCATTCCTTTGTGTCTTCAAGCAATGTTATTCCCTATTGTTTTATTAAGAAGACTCATGATTATTGTTCTGTACAGAACGTATTCATGACAACCTTCTAAATTCAACAATGGCTTTAATTCATATACCAAGATTAATTATCTATGGCATATCCTTCCTTATACAGTGTCATTACAGCAGAACATGCTTCCGTTGCAATACTCTGATATTCTGAAGGCAAGGTCCAATACCCCGGTCAAAGTTTCCATTATCTCCCATTGGATCCGTGTTGAGAGACTTCTTCTCGCATTACCAATCAAGCAACACACATTTTGCTATTCGGGGAGAATATGTAATTTCAATTGCTTGTAGTTTTATTACAAAGAAATTCTTTCTTTTAAGAAACCTTATAACACCATCAGTTATGGAGCTATCATGTCTCGTTAGATTCAGGATGGTTTCCTATTCATGAAGTGGGTGTTTTAACTTAATGAATTAAACAACCTTATTCGACAATAACTATAGTGCTAGGGGAAAGAACGTTTAGACCATACTACGGTTTAGTATGACTACGAATGGTTTAAGTAGTCTCACACTTTCAACTTCCATCGTAGTTTGTGGTACAACTTCCACAAGTCTCCCATTATGTCAATATCAATACTTATCACTTCAGATCGTAGCGTAGTGATATGTATCCTTGTATTCTCACTTCTCACTGTGATTCCTGAATCTCAGTTTTATGATCTCAATTGAATACAACTTTCAATTAATCATATGAAGTCTTTAATGATAACTCACGTGCCCATTTAGTACATCATTTATGTATAATGATTGGCACAAGTTCTACTTTCTAGAACCTTGTCATGGTTATATTTATTGCAGAGGTTCATAGATCGTGTATCTAATCCATCTCATGCAATCAAGTTATGACTTTCATTCGATAATGATCTCACAAGTTAATAGATCATACATTTAATGAATTCATCAGTTATGAAGTCACCTCATGCAATCAAATCTTTGACTTGTTATAATCAAGACAACTTTATCATTAAACATTGAATATTTCTTGACAATAATAGTAGTATTATAAATGCTTCCTATCATATCATAAATCAAGACGTAATCAAAGTATAAGCACACTTTTATTCATAAAGATGGAACAACTGACTTGTCTCATTACATGAATAACTTTGTCTCGCGAGATGCAAGACACACAACTAAGTGTTCATACTATAATGATTACATAAGATTTATCTAATACTCTAAGTATCTCCTATGATAGATGTCTCGGAGGAATCCATGCTGGCCATCAACTGACTTGATATCCATCAATCCTCGATTTCACCTCTTCCCGTCCATGCAACGGCAGGTCCTGTTTTCATAAAACAGAATAAGTATCAGATACTCATTTACTGCAAATGTTGTATAAGGGAGTAAACATTTATAAAGTATATCAAGTATATACCTTCTCCATCCACGACTTCTGCATCCTCGATAGGAGCAATGTCCGCGGCCAAGAGATCAGTCATGAAGTTCTGGAGACTTATATTAGCTCCTCTTCCGACATAGCTATGAACATAATCACCATAACTCGGAGGGAGTGAGTGCAATAACGTGTTTATTGCAAACTCTTTTGTGGTGCTTTCGTTCATTGTCCAATATTCATAGTCCTCCACAAGGGTCAGGTACATCTCATGCATCCTGTCCAAGTGATCACCAAGGCTTGTGCGTTCTTCCATCTTTGTAGATAGAAACTTGCTTTCTAACTCAAAACTGGCAACTCTGAACTCACGTGCGAACATTGTCTTCAGCGTGTCCATCATGTCATATGAGCCAGTGTCCTGAAACTGTATGCCCAAAACCTCTGACATGCTGAAGATCATGACATTCCTGACTACAGAGCATTTCTATCGGCGAGCATAATGATCAAGTATCCCTTGATCGCCAACATGATCGTCCGGATGTTCTTCCACATGCACTTCTATTGTAAACAAGATGTTTTCTCTCTTGAGCGACGTCCTAAGGCGTAAGTACCAGTCAGCAAAGTTTGACCCATTTTTTCTAAGTCTTTCACCTTCCATGAAGAAAGATAGTTCACGTTTCTCTAGTGCATTCATTTTGTACCAACATAATTGAAAGGAACACAATTAAGACTAGTTCACAACAATGAGTTCATATAATCATATTATAAATGAGCTCGCACTAAAACAATTCATCCCTAGGAAGTTTTAGTGATTACATGATCTAGATTCACTGCGCGACCTCGAATATCACACGGCCGACGGGTCAGTTTCAAAGGTAGACAACAACTTGTGCGATCACATTATCTTATATGTACTCTGACTCATGCTCGATCTTTCGATCTCTAGTATTCCGAGGCCATATCTGCATATGCTAGGCTCCCAAATTAACCTCCATGTCATATGCTGCTCAGTAAGGCCATATCTGCATATGCCAGGCTTTCCGAACCCAACCACATGCGAACTCCATTGAATATGTAGGACAACTCCGGTATGTACGGAGCATCAAGCCATATGGGAGAACCTTCCAGGCGGTGCATGATGTGCGAGGTAATGCTAGTGATTTCTCGCCCTTCATTGGTAAACCCCAAGTGGAAGGCGTGATGTAGCACAACAGCAAATTTCCCTCAGTAAAGATACCAAGGTTTGTCTCCAGTAGGACTCCAGAGATGATAAGTAGGTGTCTGCGGCGCAAATGACGCGGACCTGCACACACACACAGATAACTTTGTTCCCAATGAAGTTCAGAGAGGTTGTCAATCTCTCGTGTCTTGTTGTTCACAAAGGATCAAAAGCAAGGGATAATGATAGCAACTGAAAGTAAAAGCAGAACAGTAAATGAACGTGTAAACAGTGATGAGGATATGGACCGGGATACGTGATGTTCACTAGTGATGTCTCTCTCCCAAAAGACGATAAAACTGCTATGCGAGCTGAACAAATTATAGAAGGGCAATTGACAGGATTATGAACGCACCGCAATGCTAACTATGCTACAAAAGAAAGGAAGAGGCTCAAAAGCATGGGCAGTACGCCAAAATAAGTAGACCGAAATCCAACTGCAACTACTAATAATCATCCACCTTGAGATATCTATCCAGAACATCTCACTGGTATTAAGTTGCGAGCCCCACCCAAAGTGTAAACCCAAAGTAACAGACAACTGCATTAAAAAGCACTTTGCGTAAAGTAAACAATCCTTGCAACCGCGGTTACAAGCACCGTTGTTTTCCCCCTTGTGGCAATTGCACATCCCCTAGACTCATGTTTCTGTCACTCAAGCGTGTCATTGGGAGGCATGAACCTACAATCGAGCAAAACGTTCCCTCTTTGGGTTACTACCTACTACTTGGCCAAAGCAATAAACAGCAACGGAGAACATGCAAGAATTACTTAGGAACAAAAATATAAGAGATAAGAACCAAATATATTACTCAATCACAATCTGAACATAATCTCATAATCCATCAGATCCCATCAAACTCAGCATAGCAACAGAAGAAAGATTACAAAAGTGCCTCGATCATGTAGGGAAGCTCACGAGGTCTAAACCATGAAGAACAAACAGGGGAGGAGAACATCACATAGCTAATGATCACGGACCCATGGTCCAAGGAAAACTACTCACAAGACATCCGGGAAGCATCCATGGTGGAGAGGAGACTCTCGGAGGTCAACCCTCCCTCCGGCAGGGTGCCGGCAAGAGGTCTTCTGGGGCTCCCGATCTCGGAAGCACGGCGGCGGCGGAACAGAGTCGAGATCACGAAAAAGTGTTCTGTCTTCGAGGGTTTCATGTCGCGTGGAATATATAGGCGAAGGGGGGCAGCCAGAGGTGGACCAGGGGCCCCAGGCGCCCCCTTGGCGCGACCAAGGGGGTGGCCGCGCCGGGTGGCCGCCTGGGCCACCCCTAGCTCCCCTCTGGCCCCACTCGGGCTCTTCGCGAAGCTTCCTGTACGCTGATTTTTCCTATATTTTTCCCGGAATTTTTCTGGCACTTTTTATATGGGGGAAAACTGAAATAGAAAAACAGCAGAAAACATGAACTGGCACTGTGGTGCACTGAGTTAATACGTTAGTCAAAATATGATCAAAAGTGTATGAAAGTGTATCTAGATCATAGCAATTTCACACAAAACATGCATGGAGCAAGTTGAAATTATAGATACGTTTTGGACGTATCAACATCCCCAAGCTTAATTCCTGCTCGTCCTCGAGTAGGTAAATGATAACGGTATAATTTCTGTGGTGACATGCTAGCAACCATATAAGAACTTTGGAAAGTAAAGAAATCAAGGTTAGAGATTCAATTCAAGTCATAACATGCAAGAGTCTATATTAGCATTGAAACAAGTAACAAAATAACATTAGGTGAAAGAGCTCTCGCTGTCCGTGACTCGAATGTCTCCAAATGGTGTTTGCGTGCAAGAAGGGGGATAGGGAATACGAGAAAACATTTATTTTTTGAGAACTCAATCTACTAAAGTTTCACACTTGGTCTTTTTCTGGAATCTTATCTTGACTCGTCCCCAGACCACTAGCCAGGTACAAGTCAATTTGATCCACTCCTTTTTCAATATTTTGAGCACTCATGCAATGGATGAGCGTAACCACGAGAGTTGACACTTTGGATGGCAAAGAGAGAAATAGTGTGGAGGAGGAAGACAAAAAGGGTGAGAAAGGCTCACATCAATGAGGACAATCATAGGCAAGAGATGAAAAATGATAGATTTGATGTGAGGAGCAGGGATTGCCATGCAACGGAAGCACATATGAGCTAGGAAGCTCTCCAATGGAACTAGTGGGGGTGCATCTAACTTGCTCGCTCATGAAGACCTAGATCTCGTTTGAGGAGGCTCATCCTTGGAATATGCAAGCCAAGTTCTATAGTGTGAAGGTCCCCACATAGCTATATGCATAATGATCATCTCTACGGAGTACAAGGATATAAAGGGAGTACTAGTGTTTATCTCTCAAAAGGATAGTAGTGTTGCCCATTTCTCTCTTTTTATTTCTTTTTCTCTTTTTTTCTATTTTTTGTATTTTTTGTGGCCTCAATGGCTCTTTCGATATAACTCTCATTTGTCCTCTTTGGGATCTTTTATTGTGTCCACTTTGGGATCTTTTCCTCACTTAAGGGCAACACTCTATTTTACAAGAAGGTAAAGGAGATCTTTCACACTTTACAAGGTACTCAAAATCATAAAGAAGATGTAACTATCATGATGTATGCAATGTATGTCGCTGCCAGTGTAGCAGGAACATGTATGACATGAAGATCAAGTCATGAAGAGGTGGATGTTGCATGGCAATATATCTCGGAAAGGCTATGGAAATGCCTTGATAGGTAGGTATGGTGGCTTTTTTGAGGAAAGATATAAGGAGGTTTATGATGATAGAGCGTATCATGCCACGGGTTTGGATGTACCGGCGAAGGTGGACACCAAGTCTCGGAGTGAGAAGAAGGCAATGCACGGCACGGGAAAGGCTAGCAAAATATGGGAAGGTGGAAGTGTCAACTTTCAATACTTACATTAGTCCGAAGAACTCATGCACTTATTATCGGTAACTCTCAATCTAATAAGGAGGTTCACAAAGAGACAAGTACCCCGAGGAGGAGTGTATGGGGGTTTGGTTATCCTTGCGCATCCTCGACTCAAGGTACGTGAGTGTACTCTAATATTCGATCCCTCCAAAGATTAGTGATCCATCTAGTAGCTAGAGTTCTCAACTAGTTTTGTAGGTTTTGAAAATACACACGGATTACCCAAAATAAAACACCTATCACTAATAGGCTAGAGATCTTGACACCAAAAGTTCAAACATTACTCACATCAAAACTTCAAAACTATTGCAAGTTACTACTAGAATTAAATAGCAACCTCAATTACCTACTTCCAAGACAAAACACAACTCAGTGCAACAACCAACTCTCTTTAACAAGATAAACATGAAAACTAAAAAGAGTTCCAGCAACAGACTAAACAAAATCCAAGGCTCTTGCTAAAGACAAACTAAGACTAAAACTAAACACGGCAGCAGCTATGAAAAGATAAAGAACACACAACAGCAAAAAGATAAGCAGGAAAGATCCGATGATGTGTTCTAGATTTTGAAAGTGGAGCGTGTTTCTCTCCCGCACAAAGTAAGACGGGGTCTAACTTGTTATGAACAGCAAGAAAAACTAAAGAAAACTAAAAATAAAACCTAAGAGCGAGACGCTCCAAGCATAGCACATAACGCATGGAGTGATATTAATATAGTGAGACAAAGGACGAACTAATGATTGTTGATGGAGAAGGGGATGCACGGGGGAATCCCCAAGCTTAGAAGCTTGAGTCTCCTTGAATATTTATTGGGGATGCATGGGGGCATCCCCAAGCTTGAGCGCTTGACACTCCTGGATCTTCTTTCATCATCTTCCATCGCACACTTGAAAAATCCCTTCATACATAACTCATCATAAGCTGATTAGAGAGGTTAGTACCCTTAATAAAATAATTTTTCCCCACTGGATATAAAGATATTCTTGAAGAGATACTATTTCTCAAGAGTGCCAAAAAGTTTTTGCAAAGAAAAAGCAAGCTTATGGTCTGCAAAAGTTAGGAGAGACAAAACGTGGCAGAATCTATGAAAAACAGAACAGCAGGTAGTAAAAAAAAATTTATGGGCACTTCTGCAACTCAAATCAAAAAACTCAGAACGTACGAAAGTTTCACAATTGTATAGAGCATGGTGTCAAAAAAATCAGATCAAAAATATGATCTGGTGATTTGATTCGAATTTTTCTGTCAAGGGACAAAATATGTTTTCTGGACAGCATGTCACAACTTTTGCTTCCCTTATCATAAGAGGCTATAACTTGGCACAAAGCTGAAAAATAAAGATACAATGATGTTGCTACAGTAGTAAAAAACATCAAGACACAACAAAAGCAAAAAGAAAAACCTAAATTCGTTGCGGTCTGCCTCCCGAAAGAGCTTTCTTTTAGGCCTTTAAGCTAGGCATGATGCAAAAGAAGAATCAAGTTTTATCAAGAGAAAGAGAATAACTAGCCCGTGTAACGGACTCAAAAGGTAACTTGATTTTCTTTCTAGGGAAATGTTCCATCCCCTTTTTGAATGGGAATTGGAATTTTATATTCCCCTCTTTCATGTCAATAACCGCACCAACGGAGCGAAGAAAAGGACATCCCAAAATAATTGGACACAAAGGTTCACACTCTATATCCATAACAATAAAATCAACGAGAACATAGTTTTCATTGACAATGATAAGAACATCGTCGACCTTCCCCAAAGGTTTCTTTACGGAAGAATCAACAAGACGAACACCAAAAGAACAAGGCTCAAAGGGCTTCAATTCAAACATATCAAATATTCTTTTGGGCATAACGGAGGTTTAAGCTCCAACATCACATAAAGCATAGCAAGAGAAGTTATTTAATTTAATTTTGATCATAGGGTCCCAACCATCATCTAGCTTCCTAGGTATGGAGGCTTCTACCCTAAGCTTCTCCTCACTAGCTTTGATGAGAGCATTTGTGATATGCTCCGTGAAGGCAAGATTAAGTGTGCTAGTGTGGGGGTCTCTAGACATTTTGTGTAGCAAGCTAATAACTTCTGAGAGGGTGCAACTATCAAAATCAACATCACTACTATCAAAGGTGGTAGTAGTGTCGTCTAGGCTCACTTGTTTGAAACCCTCTATGTTCATAGGAGTTTCTTCATCTTCGGTTGAGGTATTAGCATCACCATTAATAGGTCCAACGGGACTAGGAGTGCATTGGGTGCTAATAGTTTGGGTGTCCTCAACAATTTGGATAGTGGCAACTGTGTGGTGTGTAGGAAGGCTCTTAATTCTATCCTCTTCCTCTTTTTCTCCAGCCCACCTTTCAATAAGTTTAGCCATCATCCTAATATTTTCATTAATTTGTAATTGGATAGCATTAATAGGAGTGGCCTTATTCTCCTTAAGGGGAGAGGTTCTAATTTTAAGCATCTCAATATCAAGGGCTAAGCTTTCTACCTTCAAAGAGAGATTATCTAATTTAGCTAATTTCTCCTCTACATTTTTGTTGAAGGCTTTTTGCGTAGTGATAAAGTCTCTAAGCATGCTTTCTAATTCAGAAGAGGGGTTCTTGTTGCTAGGGTAGGTGTTGTTGTTCCCATAGTTAGATGGAAACAGTCTAGGATTGCTAGCAAAATTACCCCTGTAAGCATTGTTGATGAAGTTGTTTCTATCAATAAAGTTCACATCTACTTGTTCTTGGGCAACCAAAGAATTTAAAGGGACATCACGAGGATCAATAGAGGGTTGCTTGGTAAGTAGAGACATAATTAAGTCAACTTTTTCGTTGAGGGAGGTAACTTCCTCGACAGAGTTTACCTTCCTACCTGTTGGAGCGCGTTCGGTGTGCCATTGGGAATAATTGGTCATCATCTCATCGAGAAGCTTCGTGGCAGCACCAAGTGTAGTTGACTAAAGGTTCCTCCCGCGGCAGAATCTAACAGGTTCCGCGAGGTAAAGTTCAAGCCTGCATAAAAAGTCTGGATAACCATCCAGGTAGTCAAACCATGTGTAGGGCATTTCTTAACAAGAGTTTTCATTCATTCCCAAGCTTGGGCAACGTGTTCATTATCCAATTGCTTAAAATTCATAATGTTACTCCTCAATTGGATAATTTTAGCAGGTGGGTAGTACTTCCCTATAAAAGCATCTTTGCACTTATCCCAAGAATCTATGCTATTCCTAGGCAAAGATTGAAACCAGATTTTAGCGTCTCCCCTTAAAGAGAAAGGAAAGAGCTTGAGCTTAACAATATCACCTTCTACTTCTTTATACTTTTGCATATCACGTAATTCAACAAAATTGTTCAAGTGTAAAGAAGCATCATCTCCAGCACCAGAGAATTGATCTCTCATAACAAGGTTTAGCAAGGCAGGTTTAATTTCATAAGAGGTAGTTGAAGTGGTAGGTGTGGCAATGGGGGTGCAGATAAAGTCTTGGTTGTTGTGACTAGTGAAGTCACACAACTTGGTGTTTTCAGTGGAACCCATAGCAGCAGCAAGTGTGGCAGATTTTTTTGTGATTTTTGATATAAGACACAATGATAAAAACTGAAAGGTAAACTAACAAGACTAAAAAACAAAGGTAAAGGGTAGTGTGCAACTCCCATATCTTAGCACTCGGAGTCCCCGGCAACGGCGCCAGAAATTTGGCTGGATGTGCGAGGTAATGATAGTGATTTCTCGCCCTTCGTTGGTAAACCCCAAGTGGAAGGCGCGATGTAGCATAGCAGCAAATTTCCCTCAGTAAAGATACCAAGGTTTGTCTCCAGTAGGACTCCAGAGATGATAAGTAGGTGTCAGCGGCGCAACTGACGCGGACCTGCACACAGACACAAATAACTTTGTTCCCAATGAAGTTCAGAGAGGTTGTCAATCTCTCCGGTCTTGTTGTTCACAAAGGATCAAACACAAGGGATAATGATAGCGACTGAAAGTAAAAGCAGAAAAGTAAATGAACATGTAAACAGTGATGAGGAAATGGACCGGGATACGTGATGTTCACTAGTGATGTATCTCTCCCAAAAGACGATAAAACTGCTATGCGAGGTGAACAAATTACAGAAGGGCAATTGACATGATTATGAACGCACTGCAATGCTAACTATGCTACAAAAGAAAGGAAGAGGCTCAAAAGCATGGGAAGTACGCCAAAATAAGTAGACCGAAATCCAACTGCATCTACTACTAATCATCCACCTTGAGATATCTATCCAGAACATCTCGCTGGTATTAAGTTGCGAGCCCCACCCAAAGTGTAAACCCAAAGAAAAAGACAACTGCATTAAAAAGCACTATGCGTAAAGTAAACAATCCTTGCAACCGCGGTTACAAGCACCGTTGTTTTCCCCCTGATGGCAACAACACATCCCCTAGACTCATGTTTCTGTCACTCAAGCGTGTCATCGGGGGGCATGAACCCACAATCGAGCAAAACGTTCCCTCTTGGCGTTACTACCTATTACTTGGCCAAAGCAATAAACATGAACGGAGAACATGTAAGAATTACTTAGGAAAAAAAATAAGAGATAAGAACCAAATATATTACTCAATCACAATCTGAACATAATCTCATAATCCATCAGATCCCATCAAACTCAGCATAGCAACAGCAGAAAGATTACAAGAGTGCCACGATCATGTAGGGCAGCTCACGAGGTCTAAACCATGAAGAACAAAGAGGGGAGGAGAACATCACATAGCTACTGATCACGGACCCATGGTCCAAGGAAAACTACTCAAAAGACATCCGGGAAGCATCCATGGTGGAGAGGAGACTCCCAGAGGTCAACCCTCCCTCCGGCAGGGTGCTGGGAAGAGGTATTCTGGTGCTCCCGATCTCGGAATCGCGGCAGCGGCGGAACAGAGGCGAGATCGTGAAAAAGGGTTCTGTCTTCGAGGGTTTCACGTCACGGGGAATATATAGGCGAAGGGGGGCTGCCAGAGGTGGACCAGGGGACCCAGGAGTCCCCCTGGCGCGGCCCAGGGGGTGGCCGCGCCGGGTGGCCGCCTGGGCCACCCCTGGCTCCCCTCTGGCCCCACTCGGGCTCTTCGCAAAGCTTCCTGTACGCTGATTTTTCCTATATTTTTCTCGGAACTTTTCTAGCACTTTTTATATGGGGGAAAACTGAAATAGAAAAACAGCAGAAACTAGGAACTGGCATTGTGGTGCACTGAGTTAATAGGTTAGTCCAAATATGATCAAAAGTGTATGAAATTTTATCTAGATCATAGCAATATCACACAAAACATGCATGGAGCAAGCAGAAATTATAGATACGTTTTGGACGTATCAGTGCACACTTCGGTAGAATACTTGTGTTTGGCTTTGTTAAGGGACCATCTTATCACATGCTACCGTCGTGTATCCTATACTAGCAAGTTTTAAGATGTCTGAGCTATGGCAACACTAAGTCTACAGTGTCTCCATTTTAGTTTGTTTTATGATGACGATTACTACTTATTAGTAACACATGGCAAAGCTATCGCTACATCACAAACAAACGAATGATAGCCCCCACTTACCAATACAAGGTTTAGACGGTCTAGTTTTATATTGCAAGTTTTACGTGGCTGCTAGGGCTTTCATAGTTAAACAGGTTTTAACCTACGAGTCAACCACAACGTCAACCATACGATTGTCTCTATTACACCCCGCACGGGGCCCTCCGTTGCAAATGCCACATATGCTAAAGTAGAGAGACAGACACCCCCCCAGCCACTTTATACAGTACAAGCCGTATGTCAAGCGTGGAACCAGTCTCGCGTAAGCGTACGCGTAAGGTCAGTCGGGGGCCGCTTCATCAAAAAATGCCGCAGATGTGAACAAGTACACGTGGGAGGGTAACAATCATACAATCAACGCCCACATCCCCGATGTGTTCTATCCGTACAGTAATACTAAGCATAGACCTAGATCATGATACCACTGTTGGGGTTCGCAGCAGAAAAAACAAAATTTTCTAACTAGCTAGCCGTATTACCGTAACGAAAAGGAGTGCGGAAATAACATACGTCGGGGTGTAGTCCGTTGCGCGGGAAACGTTCCTACAAACGTGGTTGATGTAGCAGATCAAGTTTCACATCCCCCTGGCTGTGTTGAGCAGCCGGATGGGTGTAATGTCGCACATGTAGCACCTCATAGTACTCGCACACGTACGAGACTCGATGACGACCTCCGTTCTCCGATCCAGCGAAGGTGGCGGAAGCAGACCTCCGGACGGAGCTTCGGCAGCACGACGGCCTCCGATTCTAGCAGAGAAGCCTCTATTCCACTATAGGCTCACACTAGGGAGCCCACCGTGAAAAGGAAAAGGGAGGGGAGAAGACCGGAGAAAACCGATCTCAATTCGGAGTAAATACTAATTTAATCCGATTTATTGTGTCTTTGGCTTAATTAAATATGTGCACCATGGCCCTCTTTATATAGGGGTAGGGGAGGGAGTCAACCCCCCTCCCTTAGCAATGTGGGACTGTCCCACATGCTAGGGGGGCGCCGGCCAAGGAGGGACATGGGGCGCCACCCTCATGGGCCCTAGGCCCATGGCGCCTCCCCCCACTCCCTTTTTTTCTTTCTTTTTTTCCCATTTATTTCTTCCCCTAATGGGCCTTTTTCTCCACTAAAGCCCATTGCACATATTAATTAGAAATAAAATGATTTTAATTATTAATTCAATTAATTAATAAATAAAACATAATATTCCATCTCCCGGTGCTCCGGAACACCTTCCGGTTCACTCCGAACTTTTTCGGTTCAACACGGTACTTCTCCGATGTTGTTTCCTTTATTCTCGGGTTACTCCGATTGTTCCGAAAAGGTCTCCGATTTCATCGAGCCCTTAAGTGTGTTACCCTACGATCCAGAACACTCCAGTCATGACCGAGATGAGGCTACGGTCAATGATCATCAGCGGGACCTGGATGCCCATAATGACCCCTGTGCATTCCGGATATCAAACACCGATTGGACCTTACGCCGTATAGCATTCCCTTTGTCAGCGATACTGGATTGTTCCAAGATTCGATCAATGACATCCTATGTCTGGTTCAACCTTGTTCTGAACTAATCCTCATTCACTCGTTCCCGTGATATTCATCCCCGTGACCTAGTCACACGCTGCAGCTTTATGGATGGAATCTCACCGAGTGGGCCTTGAGTATCTATCCATTATATGGATTGACAAATCCAGCTCTTGTAACAATACTCCTGAACATATCTCCACGGAATACCCAAGATACAACCGTTATGACCCGCATATTTCAGTCAGGTAGTGGGATGTAGGTCAAAGAATCCGGGAAGATAGCAATTATGCACCTACTCACGGTCAAAGGAACGGTCTACCACGTTCTGTAATCAAAACACTGAACTTTCACAAGATTTGATCATGCTGTAATTCTTACTTTGGGTAATGTTCATCACGTCACTTAACCAGTGAGGTGATCTCATAGTCAAGAGACTTAATTGTCCATGATCGCGAAACCATGACCATCATGTTGACCATGAACTAGTTATTGATGTAGAGGCTAACTAGGAACTCTGGGGGTTTCTATACCACACCAGCATCATTGTTTCACTGACACAGTTCTAGAACGGTATGAAACTGGTTATGAACTTGCTTAGATATATTGGAATAATCATATATTATTTGTCTCTAGAGCACATATCCAACAGAATAAGGGTTCCTGTCCCGGGGTTTTTGCGTCACGGAAAATAAATAGGCGAAAGGGGCAGCCAGGGGGGCCACCTGGGGTCCAGGCGTCCCCTTGGTGCGGCCCCACCATGGGGCGCGCCGGGAGGGCGCCTGGGGCCCTGGTGGGTCCCCTCTGCCCCCCCTCGGTGATTCCGAAATATTCCTGATCGCTGATTTTTTATTGGATTTTTCCTGAATTTTTGGAGCACTTTTAATATGGGGGAAACCTGAAATAGAAAAACAGCAGAAAACATGAGTTGGCACTGGGGTGCACTGAGTTAATAGGTTAGTCCGAATATGATCAAAAGTGTATGGAAGTTCATATATATCATAGCAATATCACAAAAAATAGGCACGGAGCATGCCGAAATTATAGATACGTTTTGGACGTATCAACATCCCCAAGCTTAATTCCTGCTCGTCCTCGAGTAGGTAAATGATAACAAGCATAATTTCTGTGGTGACAAGCTAACAACCATATAAGAACTTTTAAGTAAAGCAATCAAGGCATTTAATTAAATTCAAGTCATAACAGGCAAGAGTCTATATCTAGCATTGAAATAAGCAACATAAGAACATAAAGGTGCAAGAGCTCTCGCTGTCCGTGACTCGAATGTCTCGGAATGGTGTTTGCGTGCAAGAAATGGGATAGAGATATACGAGAAACAAGTATTTTTGTGTTGAGAATTCAATCTACTAAAGTTTGACACTTGGTCTTCTTTGGAATCTTATCTTGACTCATCCCTAGACCACTAGCCAGGTACAAGTCAAAATGATCGACTCCTTTTCGACATTTTGAGCACTCATGCAATGGATGAGCGTAAGCAAGAAATTTGACACTTAGGATGGCAAAGAGAGAATATGGTGGAGGAGGAAGACAAAAGGTGAGAAAGGCTCACATCAATGAGGACAATCATAGGCGAGAGAAAGACAAATGATAGATATGATGTGCGGAGTAGGGATTGCCGTGCAACGCATGCACATAAGAGCTAAGGTAAGCTCTCCAATAGAACTAGTGGGGGTGCATCCAACTTGCTTGCTCAAGAAGACCTAGAGCTCATTTGAGGAGGCTCATCATTGAAATATACAAGCCAAGTTCAATAGTGTGAAGGTCCCCACATAGCTATATGCATGAATGATAATCTCTATGGAGTACAAGATATAAGAGGGAGTACGAGTGTGGATCTCTCAAAAGGAATAGTAGGGTGCCCCCTTCTCTCTTTTTATTTCTTTTTCTCCTTTTTCTATTTTTTTGTATTTTTTTGGTGGCCTCAATGGCTCTTTCTATTTCTCTCATTTGTCCTCTTACGGATCTCTTAATTGTCCACTTTGGGATCTTTTCCTCACTTTAGGGGCAACACTCTATATATTACAAGAACTATAGAAGATCTTTCACACTTTACAAAGTACTGAAATCATAAAGAAGATGTAACTATCATGATATATGCAAATGTATGCCTCTGCCAGTGTAGCAGGATATGCAATGATACTAGCGCGTCATGTAGCAATTATTAGGGCAAGGCCCAACTAGCACGCGGCTCATCGATCAAGCAAGTAGCATGTATGACATGAAGATCAGGTCATGAGAAGGTGGATGTTGCATGGCAATATATCTCGGAAAGGCTATGGAAATGCCTTGGTAGGTAGGTATGGTGGCTGTTTTGAGGAAGGATATAAGGAGGTTTATGATGACAGAGCATATCATGCCAAGGGTTTGGATGTACCGGCGAAGGTGGATGCCAACTCTCAGAGTGAGAAGAAAGCAATGCACGGCACAGGAGAGGCTAAAAAAATATGGGAAGGTGGAAGTGTCAACTTTCGAATACTCACATTAGTCCGAAGAGCTCATGCACTTATTATCGGCAACTCTCAATCTAATAAGGAGGTTTCACAAAGAGACAAGTGCCCCGAGGAGGAGTGTATGGGGGTTTGGTTATCCTTGCGCATCCTCGACTCATGGTACGTGAGTGTACTCTAATATTCGACCCCTCAGAATTGTAGTGATCTGTAAGAGGAAAGTTTTGCCCCCGTGTGTTTTGGATTTTGTTGGACAGAACAGTAGAGGAACTAACAATGTTTTCTAGTAGAAACAGTTGTATAGGTTCCTGAAGGACAAGCTAAGTGATAAAGCTTCAGGGAAGGTCTTCAAGTTATCGAAGCATAACCCATGGAGCGAAGCTTAATCATGAAGGTTGACCCCCAAAAATGAAGGTGTCCTGAAGCTCTACTCATTGAAGGATATGAAGAGGACGGCGCAAGACTGAGATGTTTTTGTGTAGTTCTTTTTCGGTTCTTTGAGTCGTAGGACAAACCGTACTATCAAGAGGGGTATTTAGTTTGTGGACACCGAAGTCATTGAGAAAATGCTCAGATCAAATCCAAACCAAGTGAGAAGCCTGAGCGAAGAAATCTCATGTGCACTAAGTTAAGTTTCGGTAGCAAAGACTTCGTTCTTTGGCTACTGAAGCAGAACTAAGTCTGTGAGTCAGCTTTACTTGTTCCTCAAGTAAAGTTGCGCATTGATGACAACTCCGACCGTTGTGGACAGGTGTCAAGCTGTCACCTCGGGTTAGTTTGGTCATTCCGCACCTCGGGATCGCCAACTATAAATACGCCGCCCCCTCCTCCATTTGCGGGTGGCTGCTCCAAAAATATTCCTGAGAGAGATTGAAGAGAGCACCCCAAAAATGCCACCGAAGCAAAACTTAAAATCCAGATTACTGAAGCCTAAGTCCCATTGATCTGAGTAGATTTGAGATGACTTAGGTGAAAGCTTGCTAGCCTTTTTATCTATGAGAACTGCAACTCTCCTTGACGGTTAGAGTGTTGTACTTCAGAGAGCAAAGAGTAATTGTCGCCTCGAAGTACAGTTTGTCAAAGGTTTCAGTGATTTCCTCAATAATCAACCTCGAGTGAAGAACTGACCAAGCTCAAGGATTTTGGTGCAGTGGAGCAACGGACGGAGAGAGATTTGCTCCAGGTGTTCAATCACCAGTCCCTCCAACCAGACGTAGCGCTTTGCAGAGCGTGAACTGGTCGAACAAACATCGTCGAGTCCCAGTTCGTTTTACTTCAAGCATTTACCTTCAGTATTGCACTTGATTCCAAGTTATGCTTCAATGTGTTTTGATTCACTGCATTTAGTTTCGCTTCCAGTTTTACTTCGCTATTCCGCACTACTTATGCTTCACTTCAAAAGTTTCAGTCGAAAATTTTGAAGTGATCATTCACCCCATCCCCCTTTGATCACATACTTGGACTTTCAATTGGTTTCAGAGCTAGTCACTCCCTACACTCTGTGTGTTTTGGATTAACCTCCTGGAGTGTCTTCAAGTATGTCTTTCGCAGCTATTCGCTCCGGCGAACCAATTCCTATTTTCAATGGGAAGGACTACCCGTACTGGAAGGACAAGATGAAGAGAAATATAATGGCTATCAACTGAACTGCCTGGCAAGTTGTCTTATATGGAGTCATTGTTGCCGATGAGAAGGCCATTACCCCTGAAGAAGCAAAACTGGTTGATCTTGATTCTGAAGTTTGGGTTTTCATCACCAATCACTTGACACCAGAAAAGTATCATGAAGTGAAGAATATTCCATCTGCCAAAGGTGTCTGGGACTATCTTGAAAATATTGGTGAAGGTGTTTCTACCCAGAAGGATGCCAGAACTGACACACTCCGAAGCAAATTCTATCACTTCAAGAGAAACGAGGGTGAAAAAGTCAGCTCCATTTACAGCAGACTCACAGCTCTTGCTAATGAGTTGATTTCCCTCGGTGCTGATGATTTAACTCCTCACTCAGTTGTAAGAACCTTGCTTCACTCATTGGATGACTCGTTTGATCACATTGTGCTGATGATCAAGGAAAGGACTGATTTCAGACGTCTTGTTGCCGCTGATATTCTTGAGAGACTCAATACCTTTGAAATGGAAGAAGATGAGAAACGTGACATAAATGGCTCTCGAAGAAAAACTCATGCCTTGAAAGCAAAAGCTTCACGTCATTCTTCACCCGAAGTTAGTTCTGCTTCAGGTGTCAAATCAGATGATCCTGCAAGCATTGGAAAAGATTTAGCACTGATCGTGAGACGCTTCAACCGCTTCCAGAGAAAAGGTTTTTCTTCACAGAAGAAGAGTTATTCTTCAAGAAGCTCAACTCACTCATCTCACCACTCATCCTCAAGAAGCTCTCCATCGAAGGACAACTGCTGCTACAAGTGCAAGAAGCCAGGTCACTACATTGCTGATTGCCCTCTGTGGGAAGCTGAAAACAAAGCAAAGCATTCTCTCAGAGACTCCTCAACCAAGTCCCACAGATCTTCCAGAAGCTATGAATCCAAGAGACATGATTCCAGTTCTAGAAGAGATAAGAAGAAAGATTCTGATGATGACAAGAGGAAGAAGTATCATAAGAAGCGTGAGGCTTCTTCATCGAAGACTTACTTGTCTCGGCGAAGCGGATCTCACCGTGCCAAGGCCTATCTGGGAAAGGAGATGAACTCTGAAGACGAAGCATCTAGTTCCGAAGCTGAATCAGGCTCAAGGTCTGGGTCTGGGTCCGAATCAGATGGTGTTGCTGGTTTGGCATTCGCTTCAGCAGATGCTTCGACAAAAGCTTCGAGCTCATTCTTCACCAACAACAGTAGTGAAGATGAATCTCCTGCATATTGCTTCATGGCCAAGGCGAAGGTATCTTCATCAAAATCTAACTATGATACTTCTGATTGTTCTTCATATGACAGTGATTCAAAGATAAGCTATGCTAAACTTGCTAAAATTGCTTCAATCCAACAAGATGAACTTGATTCTCTAAGCAAAACAATTAAGAAATCAGAAACTCTGTTGATCGATGAGATAGAGAAAGGTCAAACTTTGACTAATGAGCATGCTGGTATGAAAGAAAAGTTTGAAGAATTATCCTCTCGGCATGATCTTCTTTCAGTTGATTATGAGAAGCTCACCTATGAATTTCTTCAGAGGAAAATGGCTCTCGAAAAACTGAAAGAGGCTCATGAAGAGTTGGAAAATGTCAATCTCTCTCTCATGGCTCAACAAGGTTCTGAAGCAAATCATAAAACTGAATCACCTTGTTTGGATTGTTTGGAACGAAGAAAAATTGATTCCAAAGGAAAAGCTCCTATTGTTATTGATGATACTAATGCCTCTGATGAGGAAAATCCTGCTGTTACCAAGGAACTCCTCAGGTTGAAAAACTTATTTGAAACAGGCATGTTCAAAAGTGTGCAAGGTCACCAGTATCTCTGTGATATCCTGAGGAAGGCTCTCCTTCACAGGAATCCCAGGAATGAAGGTGTTGGTTTCGAGAGAAAGATAAACCCTGATGGCACCTACTGGGAACCTGAGCAGTATCCGAAGACTGTCTGGGTCCTTGCAAAGGGGAACCCCATTGATATAGCTAACCTTTCAGGTTTTGACTGCAAGATGAACAAAGCTATTGTAGACAAATCACTTGATTCAGACTACAAGCTCATCAAAGATGAACAAGGAAAGGTTAGAGCTGAGTATGTTGGTACTCCTCCTAAGAATGGATTCTATAAGAGGCAAATATGGGTGCAGAAAGAACTTGTGGAAAAACTGCCTGCTAACCATACCATGCAGGGAAAGTCTTCGGTACCACCGAATCATTTCTATTCTCTTGAAATGAGAAATGATCCTCTGGTGACCGAATCAAATGTTCCGCAGAAGCAATACTATCGTACTGGTCATCATACTTATCGTCCTCATAATAATCATACTAAGATTGCATATGCTCATGCTTATCCTAACCATTCGCAGAGGACTTACATTTATGGTGTTCTTGATGGTACACTGAAGCAATACACTCCTGTTCGCTTTAATATTGCTTCAACCAGTGCTTCAACATCTTCTTACTCACCTGCTCGTTTGTGGGTGGTTAAGAAGAACTAATTCTTTTGCAGGGCTATGTCTCCGGTGGATCCGAATGGGTCATGTATAGTGGTTGCACAAATCATATGACCGGAGACAAGGAGTTATTCACCGAAGAAAAACTATCTCACTCTTCTCAGAAGTACATGACCTTCGGTGATAACAACAAGGGTAAAGTTTTAGGTTTGGGTAAGGTTGCCATATCGAATGATAAGCACAATGACAAGGTTATGCTAGTCCAATCACTTGGATATAATCTTATGTCTATATCTAAGTTATGCGATATGGGTATGCTTGTTCTATTTTCTGCTTCGCGTTGTGTTGTCTTTTCACAGGATGATTATACGTTTGTCTTCGAGGGTTACCGAAAAGGAGATTTATACATTGTTGATTTTTCTTCGGGCCCTGCTGTATCCACATGCTTAATGGCAAAAGCTTCATCTGGTTGGTTATGGCATCGAAGACTTGGTCATGAAGGGATGAGAAATCTTCATAACTTAGGAAGAGGAATCATGTTATTGGCCTTAGCGAAGTAAAATTCGATAAGGATCGTCTCTGCAGTGCTTGTGAAGCTGGTAAAATTACGAAGAAACATCATTCAGCGAAGACTATCATGACTACCACTCGTCCTCTTGAATTGCTTCATATGGATCTTTTTGGTCCTCAAAATTATGCAAGCCTGGGAGGAAATAAATATGGTCTAGTGATTTTTGATGATTTCTCTCGTTATACTTGGGTTTTCTTTTTAGATGAAAAGAGCAAAGTTGTTGAAATCTTCAAGTCATTCGCCAAGAGAGCTCAAACTGAATATGAATTATCTCTGAAGCATATCCGAAGTGATAATGTAACTGAATTCAAAAATACTCATATTGAAGATTTTCTTGATGATCATGGTTTTACTCTTGAGTTCTCTTCTGCTTATACACCTCAACAGAATGGTGTTGTCGAAAGGAAGAATAGAACTCTCATTGAGATGGCCAGAACCATGCTTTCTGAATACAAGACTCCTATTAGGTTTTGGGCCAAAGCAAATAACACAGCTTGTCATATCATCAACAAGGTTTACCTTCACAAATTTCTGAAGAAGACTTCACATGAGCTTATCACTGGTAACAAACCTAATGTTTCGTACCTTAGGGTATTTGGTGCTCCATGCTTTATTAGAGATATGAATCGTAGCTCCAAGTTTTCCCCTAAGGCACATGAGGGTTTTCTTTTAGGTTATGGCTCAAACTCTCATACTTACAGAGTATATAACTCTCACTTTGGGAAAGTTATGGAAACTGTGAATGTGAGATTTGATGAAACTAATGGCTCTCAAAAAGAGCATTTGCCTCATGAAATAGATGAACCTCCTCTTGATGAAGTGATCAGGTCCATGGCCATTGCAGAGATTCGCCCTGTTGAAGCCAATGCTCGTCAAGCTAATAGGGATGATGATGGTCCAATGTTCCCACACATAGCCCGGGGCGCTGGAGATCAACATCCTGAAGCTAATGATGAACAGGAAGAAGAAGGGCAAGGGAACGAAGGAAATGCTGAAGCTGAAGGTGATGCAGATCCTGAAGCTGAAGCAGATCCTGAAGCAGAAGCTGAGCCTGAAGCAAACGATTCAACCTTATCACGAGTTCGAAGAAGGGTTGATGTTGATTCGATCCTTGAAGAAATTCATCAACCAGAACCTTCAAAGTTTGATGAAGCCATGAAGGATCCAGATTGGTTAACTGCCATGCTCGAAGAACTTAACCAATTTGAGCGAAACAAAGTCTGGTCCTTAGTTGATAGACCTGATCCCACGAAGCACAACATCATTGGTACAAAGTGGATTTTTCGCAATAAGCAAGATGAAGACGGTATAGTGGTAAGGAACAAAGCACGTCTGGTAGCACAAGGTTACACCCAAATCGAAGGTATTGATTTCGGCGAAACTTATGCTCCAGTTGCTCGTCTCGAATCCATTCGTGTTATGCTTGCTTTTGCAAATTTCAATGGTATTCTGCTTTATCAAATGGATATGAAAAGTGCTTTTCTTAACGGAGAAATCGAGGAAGAAGTGTATGTTATGAAGCCTCCAGGTTTTAAAGACCCGAAGAAACCTGACATGGTGTACAGGTTACACAAGGCCCTCTATGGGTTGAAGCAAGCACCTCGTGCATGGTACGACACATTGAAGGATTTCCTTCTGAAGAAAGGCTTCAAACCAGGAACAACTGACCCAACACTTTTCACTCGATCTTATAATGGTGATTTGTTTGTATGTCAAATATGTGTAGATGATATCATTTTTGGATGCACTAACACTGAAGTCAGCGAAGAATTTGCCAAAATGATGTCGAAGAAATATGAGATGTCTATGATGGGTGAATTGAAGTTCTTCCTTGGACTTCAAATCCGTCAACAGAAGAATGGCACCTTTATTTCTCAAGAAAACTATCTCAAGGATTTCCTGAAGAAGTTTGGTCTTACTGAATGCAAAACTATTAAGACGCCTATGCCTACCAATGGCTTCTTAGATGCAGATGAGAAGGGCAAAGCCTTCGACCAGAAGAAATATCGGTCTATGATTGGATCTCTTTTATATCTTTGTGCATCTAGACCTGACATTATGCTTTCAGTATGTATTTGTGCTCGTTTTCAGGAAAATCCAAAGGAATCACATCATACTGTTGTAAAGCGAATTCTTCGTTATCTTGCTCATACACCTACCTTGGGGTTGTGGTATCCCAAGGGAGCTCAGTTTGATCTTATTGGCTATTCTGATTCAGACTGGGCTTGTGATCGTGTGGATAGGAAATCAACTTCAGGTACTTCAGGGACTTGTCATTTCCTTGGAAGATCCCCTGTGTGTTGGGCTTCAAAGAAGAAAAAACGTGTTTCAATATCTACTGCTGAAGCCGAATAAATTGCTGTTGGGTCATGCTGTACTCAAATTCTATAGCTGAAGCAAACGCTGAAGGATTATGGTATTCATGTGAAGAAAATCCCTCTCCTATGTGATAATGAGAGTGCAATCAAAATTGCTCACAATTCTGTACAACATTCTCGCACGAAGCATATTGACATTCGCCATCATTTTCTTCGTGATCATGTTCAGCGTGAAGATATTGTTATTAGTCATGTCAGAACTGAAGATCAACGGGCAGACATTTTCATGAAACCATTGGATGAGAAAAGGTTCTGTACGTTAAGGTGTGAGCTCAATATATTGGACTCACGACATGTACTGTAAGACCGAACCCTTTTACTTCTGTACTTATTCACTTACTTCGTTACTTATCTATTTAGTCTCGTTATTTGTTTTCGCTTCGTTTAGTTTATTTTTATTTCGCTTGAATTTAGTCCTCTATGCTTATCACCTTTTGCTTCGTTCGGTTTTTCTTCGAGGTGATAAGTTTCGGACCCTACCCTTTCTATTCTTCTTCTTTCTTATTCTGTCTGTCCAAAATGGTTGAGCACAATTGAAACGGAAAGTATTTTGCTTCGAACATCATTGAGTTCCGAATCAATTGCTTCCAATTCTTATCGAAGTTTTACTCTAGTCGAGGACTTCTTCTTCGATCGTTGAGATCCCGACAAATCCGGGTCGTTGAGATTTTCTTGCGATAGGCCACGAAATCCTCGCCGTAGAATCCGGAGAGACAGACGCTGGGGGCCGTTCGATCTGATCTGACAGCTCCTGTCAGACCGGCCTATATAAGGCATCCCACCCCAGCGAATCCATCCCACCTCCTCATTCGCATCTCCCCGGAACCCTCTCTCTCCCGAGCGCCGCCGAGCTCTTCATCCCCGTCGCCGTTCTTGCCGCTTCACTGCCGAAAGAGTGCCGCCGTGGACTTTACGCCGTCGATGAGCACGTCCTCTCCGCTCATCGCCGCCGTAGCTGCTCGACGCCACCGAGTTAGGGTACGCCGAGCCTCGATCCAATCTCTATCTCTTCTGTTCTTTAGTTTCCAGATTGGATCCGAGTTCTTAGTCTGCTGTTTTGGCATGAATTCCTTAGGTTTCTTTGATCCGTTGGATCGTTGCACTGTTGGGAAATCTGTTTCTGCTAGCCAAAGGTTTCCATCCCGATTCAGGTTAGAAGTTAGGGTTAGAATCCATCTGTTCTGTGTTAGGGTTTCAGCTCAACATGCGTGAGGTTAAGTCTAGCTCAGAATAGACCAGAATCTCTACCCAAATTCTTCACTGAATCTCCTGTCAAAAATTTTGTTTTTGGATCAAAACTCTTGCTGGTGCTCATTCCATACTCGCCTTTTTCCCTCGCTGCCTTTGTGCTTTTCACAGGATGTCTGCTGAGTTAGGCTTCGGAAATGAGTCACCCAATCTTGACCACATCAACGAAGCAGAATGGTCTGCTCCGAAGAAGAAAGGAGGCAGATCGAAAGAAACCAACAACGCCAGAGGCATCCCCGAATCCATTCGCATTGCTCTGGGATATGACACGCCTCCTGGCGAAACAAAGGATCAGCGCAAGAATCGCTTGCAAAACATTCGCCGGTACTGGGCTGTTAGATGTTACAAGTACAAGAGCATCCCAACCTGGAAGTGGGCTATGCAGTTTGCCTTCAGTCCACCCTATCAGTATACTTCGGCCATGTGCAGTCTGTACACCGAAGAGAATCGCCACCTATACTACCCAGTTCCACCGAAGCTTCCTCACCCCAACACTCTTAAGACACCAGATGATTATCCAGAAGAGCAAGAACATTTGAGGATTGCTGCTGAAATCAAGAGACTGAAAGAATAGAAGAAGGCAGCCAAGATGGCTGAAGCTGAAGCCCATGATGAAGGGCCAAGCACGAAGAAGAAGAAGAAACTGAAGAAGAAATCTGCTTCTCCTCCCCATGCTACCACAGAAGATGAAGAGCATGTCAGGATAGAGCAAGCTGCTCTCGAAGATTCAATTATGGACGAATCAAATGCTGCTGACAACAAATCAGAATTCGAAGCAGATGATGAATCTGATGATCCTGCTCCCCCCAAGAAGCAAAGACTTCAGATCCCTCTGAAGAAGAAGCCCGGAGAGAAACCTGATGCTAAGGGGCTTAAGTTTCAAGACCCCAAGGACAAGTCTTCTGCTCGCCCCACCATTGATTTATCAAACTTGGTGGTTGCTAAGCCTTTGGCCTCCAAGCCACCGGTTGATGCCCTCAACACTGAGAGGCGAACTAAGAATAAGCACAAACCCGCCAAGAAACAACCTGCAAAGGCTTCAGCATCAACGAAGCCCAAGAAGTCTGCTGCAACAGACCCTTCAGTGAAGCATAAGCTCACTGAAGAAGAATTGAGACAGAAAGACCTCGAAGAGGCACTTGAGCGCAACATTCTTGCCAGAAGCTCAGCTAAGAAGAAGAAGGCAGATGAGGATGCTGCCAGAAAGCATAAGGAGTTGGACTCCGCTAGAGTGGCTGCGGAGAAGGCTGAGACGAAGCGCAAGCTCGCCGAAGCCGCAAAGAACGAAGAAAAAGCTGCCGCTGAAGCTAAACAGCTGGCAGAGCTTGAAGCAAAACGTAAGGCCACCCTTGATGGCCTCAGGACAAAGAAAGCTGAGAAAGCTGCTAGGGCAAGTTAGAAGAATTCCTACTCCACCAGTTGCTCCCGCACCAGCTCCATCACCTCCCCGTGAAGCCAATGCTCCATCACCAATCCACTCCAGAACCCATGTATCCCGAGATTTTCCCCCTGCCAGAACTGTTCAATATTCCAAAGCAAATGTGCCCCATTCCGAAGCACATGATGACGAAGAAGAACAAGTCCAGATTCTGAATCTATCGCAAGAGCAAGCGCTTATAGTCGCTCAATCTGCTGGCCCTTCTAGAGCCAACCCAATTTCTCCTACCCCCGAACCACAAAGGATTCCCACTCCACCAGTTGCTCCCGCACCACCTCCATCACCTCCCCGTGAAACCAATGCTCCATCACCAATCCACTCCCGAACCCATGTATCCCGAGATTTTTCCCCTGCCAGAACTATTCAAGATTCTGAAGCAAATGTGCCCCATTCCGAAGCACATGATGACGAAGAAGAACAAGTCCAGATTCTGAATCTATCGCAAGAGCAAGCGCTTATAGTCGCTCAATCTGCTGGCCCTTCTAGAGCCAACCCAATTGCTCCTCTGCAAAGGATTCGCGCGCGGTCGCGCCCCTGCCAAGATACCCAGCTTGACTCCAATTACCCTCGTGAAACTTTTCCCATATTCAAGGATGCCGGTTATTCTTCAAGGCATGGACCGGAATTCAACTTGGAACAACATCAGAAGCGCCATCGTTTCTTTGGTGTCAGTCCATATGCTTCAGACCGCACCGCTGATGATCTTCGCTTTTGGACTGCCGAACAACAAATCCTTTACAACAAAGTCTTCTGTCAGCAAGGAGTTCTGTTTAGGCATAAGTTTCTGGACATGCGAAGTCTTTCCACTGCCACTTGCTTTCAGAACGTCCTCGAAACTATTGAAAATCAGAATTTGACTCGGTTGTTTGCTTTGAGCACTCCCTTCAATTCTGAGCTCATCAAACAATTCTATGCAACTCTATACGTTTCTGGTGATGCAAATGAACCCAGCTCATGGACGCTGGAATGGATGATACAAGGAAAAATCTTCAGGATGTCCTCTGCTGAATTCATGGAAATTGTCAATATTCCAAGGCATTCTGGAGTTCATGAAAAGATTCACTTAGAACCTGATCTGACTGAAGAAGAATTTGCTACTCTGTTGGACCCCGAAGTCATTGCAAGCTACATTCCTGAAAACATTCGCCCGAAGCATTTGAATTTCATTTCAAGGACTTGGTTCTACATCTTGTCCAACTCATTGATCCCTTTGAGTACTGCTTCGGAAGAATCGAACATTTATCCAGAGACAAGACATGCTATTATGAAGCTCACTCATGGTCTTCTCTTTGATTTTGAAGAATGCTTCATTAGAAACTTGGTTCATGCTGCAGAGCTACCGTTCACACTGAAACCTTATGCTCCCTGGCTACAAGTTGTTTGTGACTACGGCAGGAATGAAGACTTTGTGGCTCGCCATCACCGGAAGATTTTCTTGCCACCACTGCGTGACTCTTTGGCACTATTGAGAAAGCCCAATGATCCTTTTGCTACATATGTTGGTGTGCGCCATGAATTCAATGAGCGAAACTTATCCAAGAAGTTCCAGAAAGACTGCCATCATTTTGAAGTTAACCTTCGATCGCAGCAAATGCTTGAAAACTATATTGAAGCCAATCAGCGCCAAATGCAATTTCTCGCTGATGAGATCAACAGAGTTGGCAACATTGTACTTAACAACAATCAGTATTTGCGTGTTCTCAAACGCCATTCCTGGAAGGGGCTCCAGAAGTTCAACTTTGTCAAAGGCCTTCGTAAAGATCGCATCTAAAAAGAGTATGAGCACCTCCAGCGAAACTTTTCCCGAGATGATACGGTGGACCGCCCGAATCAGATGATCCCTCCCCTGCACAAGATTGATGAAGTATTCTTCGTCAACGAACCTGAACCAATCCGGCCTGATACCGTCTCAGAGAATGACTCCTTCACTTCAAAGGACAACGACGGCCTCGACGACAGCGACCTCGACATCAACCTCATCACTCAGACACGCCACGAAGCTATTCCTACGTCTTCTTCCGAAGAAGAATCCTCAGGCGATCATTCTTCGTCGGATGAGTCTTCGTCAAGCACAGCTTCGTCGGGTTCTCAGGGTGCTGATGCCGCGCAATAGATCTCTCGAACCTTTTCTCAAACTTTTGTCCAATCATTGACAAAAAGGGGGAGAATGAGGGCATCGATGAGTTATTTTTGCATCGGGGAAAGGGTTTTGCTATTTGCTTCGTTTGGTTAAGTTACAACAAACATTCCATTCCTTTAGATTGGGTTGTAACTTAAGTTTAACTTCGGTCATGCTACTCCTGTGCTACACTCAAGTCTTAATAACCCCTTTTCTTGCGAGTATTGCTTCTTATCTTCTATCTTGCAGGTGGTTATTATTTTCTAAGTCACAGGTCATTGGAAGCAATTGCATTCATTCCTGGATATATATCTTCAAATGCAATTGTATTCGCTAAGATATTTGTTTTTCTCTCCACCGAAGAAAATTTATCACAAGCATTAACTTCGATTATATAAATCTTCGATGCTTGTATTCAGGGGAGCCAAAAACTTCATATCATAGAGTTTGTCCCATCTCTTCACAAAAACTTCAATATCTTTTATCGATGCCTGTTTTGTCAACAATAGTCCAAAAAGGGGGAGATTGTAAGAGAAAAGTTTTGCCCCCGTGTGTTTTGGATATTGTTGGACAAGACAGTAGAGGAACTAACAATGTTTTCTAGTAGAAACAGTTGTGTAGGTTCCTGAAGGACAAGCTAAGTGATAAAGCTTCAGGGAAGGTCTTCAAGTTATCGAAGCATAACCCACGGAGCGAAGCTTAATCACGAAGTTTGACCCCCAAAAATGAAGGTGTCCTGAAGCTCTACTCATTGAAGGAAATGAAGAGGACGGCGCAAGACTTAGATGTTTTTGTGTAGTTCTTTTTCGGTTCTTTGAGTCATAGGACAAACCGTACTATCAAGAGGGGTATTTAGTTTGTGGACACCGAAGTCATTGAGAAAATGCTCAGATCAAATCCAAACCAAGTGAGAAGCCTGAGCGAAGAAATCTCATGTGCACTAAGTTAAGTTTCGGTAGCAAAGACTTCGTTCTTTGGCTACTGAAGCAGAACTATGTCCTTGAGTCAGCTTTACTTGTTCCTCAAGTAAAGTTGTGCATTGATGACAAATCCGACCGTTGTGGACACGTGTCAAGCTGTCACCTCGGGTTAGTTTGGTCATTCCGCACCTCGGGATCGCCAACTATAAATACGCCGCCCCCTCCTCCATTTGCGGGTGGCTTCTCCAAAAATATTCCTGAGAGAGATTGAAGAGAGCACCCGAAAAATGCCACCGAAGCAAAACCCAAAATCCAGATTACTGAAGCCTAAGTCCCGTTGATCTGAGTAGATTTGAGATGACTTAGGTGAAATCTTGCTAGCCTTTTTATCTTGGAGAACTGCAACTCTCCTAGACGGTTAGAGTGTTGTTCTTCAGAGAGCGAAGAGTAAGTGTCGCCTCGAAGTCCAGTTTGTCAAAGGTTTCGGTGATTTCCTCAATAATCAACCTCGAGTGAAGAACTGACCAAGCTCAAGGAGTTTGGTGCAGTGGAGCAACGGACGTAGAGAGATTTGCTCCAGGTGTTCAATCACCAGTCCCTCCAACCAGACGTAGCGCTTTGCAGAGCGTGAACTGGTCGAACAAACATCGCCGAGTCCCAGTTCGATTTACTTCAAGCATTTACCTTCAGTATTGCATTTGCTTCCAAGTTATGCTTCTATGTGTTTTGATTCACTGCATTTACTTTCGCTTCCAGTTTTACCTCGCTATTCCGCACTACTTATGCTTCACTTCAAAAGTTTCAGTCGAAAATTTTGAAGTGATCATTCACCCCCTCCCCCTCTGATCACATACTTGGACTTTCATGATCCATCTAGTAGCCAAAGTTCTCAACTAGTTTTGCAAGCTTTCAAAATAAACACGGATTGCCCAAAATATGACATCTATCACTAATAGGCTAAAGCTCTTGACACCAAAAGTCCAAACATTACTCAAGACAATACCTCAAAACTATTGCAAGTTACTACTACAAAAGAATAACAACCTCAATTACCTACTTCAAGTCAAGACACAAAACTCAGTGATACAGGCAAACTCTCTAAACAAGATAAACATGAAAACTCAAGAGAGTTCTAGCATCAAACTAAAAAAAGCTCTTAAAAAGATAAGCATGAAAACTAAGAGCTAAACATGACAGCAGCTATGAAAAGATAAAGAACACACACAACAAAGATAAACATGAAAAAGTCCTATGTTGTGTTTTAGATTTTGGAAGTGGAGCGTGTTTCTCTCCCACAAAAAGAAATCTGGGTTCTAACTTGTTATGAACAGCAAGGAAAGGTAAAGAAAACTAAAAACAAAACCTTAGAGAGAGACGCTCCAAGCATAGCACGTAACGCATGAAGCGATAAAAATATAGTGAGACGAGTGACGAACTGATAATTGTTGATGCAGAAGGGGATGCACGGGGGCATCCCCAAGCTTAGACGCTTGAGTCTCCTTGAATATTTCTTGGGGATGCATGGGGCATCCCCAAGCTTGAGCGTTTGACACTCATGAATCTTCTTTCATCATCTTCCCTCGCACACTTGAAAACTCCCTTCATACATAACTCATCATAATCTGATTAGCGAGGTTAGTACCCATTATAAAATAGTTTTTTCTCTACTGTAAATAAATATATTCTTGAAGAACTACTATTTCTCAAGAATGCCAAAAGGTTTTCGCAAAGAAAAAGCAAGCTTAAGGTTTGCAAAGCGAAGGAAAGGCAAAACAGGACAGAATCTGTGAAAAACAGACCAGCAGGTAGAAAAGAATTTTTTAGGTTTACTTATGCAACTCAAATAAAAAACCTTAGAACATACGAAAGTTCCGTAATTGTATAGAGCACGCTGTTTAAAAAATTAAGCTCAAAAGGATGAACTGGGATTTTTTTTTATTTTTCTAGTCACGAGGACAGAATCTGTTTTCTGGACAGCATGTCACAACTTTCACTTCTCTTGAGGCTATAAATGGCACAAAGCTTGAAAAGTAAAGATACAATGATGTTGCTACAGTAGTAAAAATCATCAAGACCACTAAAAATAGAAGAAAAACAAAAATTAAATCCTAAATTCGTTGCGGGCTGCCTCCCGAAAGCGTTTCTTTAAAGCCATTAGCTAGGCTTAATGCAAATAGATCAAGTTGTATCAATTGAACCATCATCAAGATCATCAAAAAGCTCTTCAATAATACAACCACTCTTAAGAGGTCTTTCAAATAAAGGCCTAATAAATATACTTCTAGGAATAAAAGCAAAAGGCGGAAAATCAATTGGAGCCTCATTTATTCTATTAAAGAGAGGTATCTCTTCCAAAATCTTCACAGTTTCAACCTCTTTGGCAATAGATAGATTATTTTTGAAACGAGGAGCCTTTGGAACATAAACGAACCTAGGTTCCTTCTTTGCCGGAGTTTCCACCTTTTTGGTTTTCATTGCGGAGAAAGTAGTTCCTAGAGTGTCAATGATTTCCTCAATCTTATCAATCCTAGAAGGCTCCAAGTCATGGGATTTGATGGTCTCCAAAATTTTAAAAAACTTATGCATGGAGCTATCGAGTCTATTCAAATTCCCTTGAACGTTATGATCCAACTCACTTATCTTATTAATGCTTGGCATCTCTAGCTCTATTTTTTCAAGTTTTTTCATAATATGAGCTAGGGTAACGTCCTCTTGAACGCTAGAAACAGGGAGATTTCCAAGAAGATTTTCCATAACACTAAGAGCTTCCCAAACTGGGGCTTCTATGAAATTCCCATTGATAGTATTATCTAGCATAAACCTATTCCAAGAAGTAATTCCAACATAAAAGTTTCTAAGCAGGATAGTAGTGGATTGCTTCTTGGTGGCTCTTTTTTTGAGAATCATTAATTCTATACCAGGCATCTTTAAGACTTTCACCACCCCTTTGTTTAAAAGTGAGCACTTCTTCTTCACCAAAGGCAAAAGGGCCAGACATAATGACAACTACTAGAAAGGTAACTATTTTTTTGATTTCTGATAAAGGACACTAAAGAAAAAACTGAAAGGTAAACAAACAAGACTAAAAAGCAAAGATAAAAGATAGTGTGCAACTCCCCTATCTTGAAGAGCGGAGTCCCCGACAACGGCGCCAGAAATTGCTTTGATGTCACGAGAGTTTACTTCTCGCCCCTTGTTGGTTTACCCAAAGTGGAAGGTTGAGATGTAGCGAAGCGGCAATTTCCCTCGGTGAAGATACCAAGGTTTGTCTCCAGTAGGACTCCGATAACGACAAGAAGGTGACAACGGCGCCAGAGATTAGCGGTTGTCCTGGACCTGCACACACACCAGATAACTTTGCTCCCAATGAGTACAAAGGGATTGTCAATCCCTCCGACCTTGTTGTTTACAAAGGATAAAATGCATGGGATAATAATGATAGCGATAGCAATGGGAAAAATAATAAAGCAGTAAATTGATAGAGGGTGTAAACGGTATTGTAACTATGGACCGGGGTCCTATGATGTTCACTAGTGATGTCTCTCTCCCAAAAGATGATAAAATAGCCATGCGAGGTAAAAAAATCACAGCTAGGCAATTGACAGGACTATGTGCGCAAACCAATGCTAATTATGCTATGAAGAAAGGCAGAGGCTCAAAAGCATGGGCGGTACGCTGACGGGGATCAACCCCGGCAAATCCCATGGTCAGGGACCCTAGGTTAGTCATAGAGATAGGCACAGGTTGGACGATACTCGTCGGCTAACAGGATAAGCACTTCCTGCTCGATATTTTCACATGAGGGGGTGATTACAATGGAGGCCAAGGCGAGTTCTCGCAAGGCTAGGATGAGTAGATGCGTATTGAGATGATCTGGACGTCTCCCCTCCTAGCCTTTATATATTAGGCTAAGTCTTGGGGAGTCTGTGCTAGGTTACATAGGTAGTTTCCTAATTCTAGTCCTGCCTTGTACGCCAAGTTGCACCTTCCATGTTAGTCGCGGACTCCTACGTAGGTGCTTGGTTGGGCCAATCGCGGGCCTGTCGTAGCTTCCCAGCTGGCCTTCTGTCTTCACACGCACCAGGTAGTCTCACATGTAGGAGTCGTGGGGTCACCCCCTCGTCAGTAGCCCCCGAGTGCATGGGGGACTCGAAGAGTGACGCAGGGACTCGAATTCATCTGCGCCTTATTGTTTGTAAGCGTGGTATCGCCACGGGTCGCTGGTAGTTTTGAGCCATGACAATATCTGTTTCGAGGGATTGCTAAGCTGAAAGGGCCCAAGGAGTCGACTGGTCGAGCCTTGGTGAATTGTTCTAGTGACAAATGCCACAGTAGCCCGATAAAGCTCATGTCCCTCGACATGAACTTGGAACACTGGTGTCAAGCAAAGTCATGCCGCTGCAGGTCTTATAGGATCAATTGCTGCCAGTCTCAGCACATAGCCTTAGCGCGTCCGTTCGGCTCTTTCTATCATGCAAGCGCATGGAAAAGGTCGGGAGTGAAATTCCTCTGCGGCAAGTCCCGGCCCGGCCGTTCTACGCAGCGGGGTCTTACCTTCACGCTAAGCTTGCGTGGCATCTGGGTACAGTGTGTCGTAGCCCAGGCATAATCATTTTTGTTGAGGCACGGAGCCTGATTTAGCAATGCACCCACTTGGAATAAACAACCAAGTGACCTGTTTTAGTCGTCACTCGCGGAGTTTGGAGCGAACTCAGGCGAGGAAAATAAGATAGCACCCACTCGGAATGTCATCGAGTTTGCGAGTAAGTCATGTTTTCTGAATGGCTGAATTTTTTTTTTGGGCGAGTGGTCACTTGAATGCTTTTTTGCTCTTGGGGTGAGGGAGCACCTGAACTATGAGAGTATGTTTTTTCTGCTGGTGCGAGTGATCACTCGAGCACATCTTTGCCTTCTGGGTGAGGGAGCACCCGGACTCAAAAGGGTACTCCCGATGGGAGTAAGAATTTTTTATAGTCAGAGAATTTAGAAGTATGGCTGGCTCGTGGAATCGTTTGGATCTTTCCAACTGTTTTTACCTTTATTCTTTCACTTTGGCATGCATTGTCATTCTGTTTGATGACGTATGACGATGCTTGATTTTCTTGATCCGTCATGTCTTCTGAGCCGTCATAATGATGATTTGGACGTTGCGCTGTTTGTTACCTGTTGGGTTTCCGAGGCTTGTATGGGAAACAAGCGAGATTTGACGCGTCCTGTAAATAATGCTGACCGTGTGAAGGCATCTTTGTCTTGGAATTCGTAACGCTTGGTCCGTTTTGTCTTTGGTGTAATGATGGCGTCCCTTGGGCTTCTGTGTGTTTTTCCTAGTTTTCCCTTGGATTGTGCTATAAGTACTTCCTTTGGTTGCCCGTCCTTGGAATCCATTCTTCGCATCTTTCCCTTCTGCTTCTTCTTCTTCGGATGGCGCCCAAACGTGGTAGCGGTGTAGCTGGGCGAGGCCGTGGTGTTGTAGGGCGAGGTCGTGGCCGCCGTGGTCGTGGTGGCCGCACCCCACTCCTCACGTGGTGGGCGTCATGGTACTGCGTTGGCGCTTTCTTCTTCTTCCTCTATGGAGGAGGGATTTTGGCGCCATGATTTTCTTTTGCATGTTCTTGGGCGGAATGCTTCCCGGATTCCTCTTCCCGCATCGTTTTCCTCCATTGCTTCTGAGCGTGGCTTGAAGCTCTTCTGGATCCGTCTTCATGGATGCTCTCGTTCTTCTTCTTGGGTGGTGCTGGAATTTGATAGTTCGTCCTTGATCTTCCTTGGGCCTTGTGTGAGGAGGCGAGCAACAACGATTCCGATGGCTCGAGTGGTGGTTCTTCTGCTTCTCCCGTTTCTTCGTCTTCGGCTGATCCCTCGGGCGATGGTGTTTGCTCTTCAAATTCTAAGGAAGAACTGTACGTCAAGCCAGCCGTCAAGCGGCAGCGGCAGTAGGCGAGGCACCTTGTAGAACTGGAGGACAGCGAGCTTCTTCTTATTCGGCTGGGCTGCTACTTTGTCTGTGACGATGCCCGCTGGGCTGTGGCACGAAAGTTCCAATTATCTCAGCATGAGCACACATGTAGAAGTTTGAATGTAGCCCAGCTTGTAGTTCTGTAGGTCCTTCTGTAACGGCAAACTGTCATTTCGACTTCTTTGTAATGAAATGCCTTCGACCCCTTTGTAATGAGAATTGTCTTCGACTCCTTTGTAACGAGAATGCCTTCGACTCCTTTGTAATGATAATTGTCTTCGACTCCTTTGTAATGAGAATTGTCTTCGACTCCGTTGTAATGAGAATTGTCTTCGACTCCTTTGTAATGAGAGTTGTCTTCTCAGGTGCGCGCAAGCGCTCCCGATGGGAGTAGCCCCCGAGGCTGCGTTTGATTTGCAGAATCAAGCGCAGGGTTTATGAATTTTTTGTCTCACCGGTTTGTAGTTGTCTTTGAATTTTTTTTCAAGTCTAGATCGGGTGCCCATCAGCGCTCCCGATGGGAGTAGCCCTCGAGTCTTTAGGCGTTCGCTTGCGATCGGGTGAAGACTAAAGAATCATTCGCTTTTGCAACTTTCTTTTGCCTAGGCTTTGTATTTTGGCGAGAGTCGCGTCTTTTTCGAGGATAACTTCTTTCAGGGGAGCTTTATGGTTGAGCCCCCGGGTCTTAAGTAATAGTAGCGTTTGCGAAGATAGCGTCTCTCGGGGGGAGTTCTAGGCTTGAGCCCCCGAATGATTTTAAGTAAAAGTCGCGTTTGCGAAGATAGCGTCTCTCGAGGGGAGTTCTAGGCTCGAGCCCCCGTGTGATTTTAAGTAAAAGTCGCATTTGCGAAGATAGCGTCTCTCGGGGGGAGTTCTAGGCTCGAGCCCCCGAGTGCTTTTAAGTATAAGTCGCATTTGCGAAGATAGCGTCTCTCGGGGGGAGTTCTAGGCTCGAGCCCCCGAGTGCTTGTAAGGTGTTTTGGGAAACATTGCTTTATTCCTTCGAATTTTTACATGAGTTGCCGATCGGTGCTGCTGGCGATGTCTTGATAATGCCTAGGTGACTATGGGTAGAACAAGCGTAGGTTCGCTACGTTCCATGGATTTCCCACGTCCTCATTGGTCTTCGGATTCGCCAATCTGTATGCTCCTCCTCCTATGACTTCCGAGATGATGAACGGCCCCTCCCATTGTGGGGCAAGTTTGTGCACTTTCTCCTGTATTAGCCGTAACACAAGGTCTCCTTTTTGAATGATCTGGTCCGCAGGCGACTGCTTTGATATGTGTGCAGCTTGTCCTGGTGTCCTTTGGATCTTGTGATGGCTGTGTCTCGTGCTTCGTCTGCTGTGTCCTTGTCGTTCTCCAGTGCTTCTTCTGCCTCTTCTTCTTCGTACCTTGAGATTCTGGGTGCTCCGAATTTCAGGTCGTGGGGTAGTACTGCTTCTGACCCGTATACCAGGAAGAAGGGTGTATACTGGGTCGAGCTATTTGGGGTGGTGCGCAGGCTTCATAGGACTACGGGGAGCTCTTCTATCCAGTTGCATGCGGCTTGCTCGAGTGGTGCCAGGAGTCGCTTCTTTATTCCTCCGGATACTAAACCATTTGCTTTCTCCACTTGGCCATTAGATTGCGGGTGTGCGACTGATGCGTAGTTGATTTTGATGCCCAATTCTTGACAGAAGTTTTGGAACTCTGCCGCTGTGAAGTTGGTACCGTTGTCTGTGATCATGTTGTGTGGTACTCCGAATCTGAAGATAATTGAGATTTGATGAAGTTGACTGTCGTGAGGGCTGTTGAGCTGGTGATTGGTACTGCCTCGATCCATTTGTTGAATTTGTCGACTGCGACCAGTAGGTGTGTTCTTCCTCCTTTTGATGATTTCTTGAGTGGGCCTACCATGTCGAGTCCCCATGTGGCGAATGGCCATGATAATGGTATGGTTTTGAGTTCTGATGCTGGGGTGTGCGGCCTGCTGGAGAATTTTTGGCACGCGATGCAACGCCGTACAATATCCTTTGCGGTTCTCATGGAGGTTGGAAAATAGAATCCTGCTCGAAAGGTTTTTGCCACGAGTGCTCGACTTTTGGCATGGTGCCCGCAGGTGCCTTCGTGAATCTCCAGTAGTAGGGCTTTGCCGTCTTCCTCGTCTATGCACTTTTGTAGAACCTGGGAAATGCTGGGCTTGTAGAGCTGTCTGTTGATTACTGTGAATGCTTTGGATCGTCGACTAATGCTTCGGGCTTCTGCAACGTCTTTTGGTAGGGTTCCTTCGATTAGGAATCAAAGAAAATGTCTTGCCCAGGCCGGGTCTTCGAGTGCTGCTTGTGCTTCAACTTCGATTGCTTGGCTGTTTGTAGTGTCAGCTGCGCTCGTTGTCACCACCTGTGCTGGCTCATTTGTGTCGTCTTCTTCCGCGACCGCTTTGGGCTCCGCTGACTTTGATTTTATTGATCTTTGATTGATGCTTTCGAGGAAAACGCCTGGTGGTATTGGTCCTCGAGTCACCCCATGTTCGTGAGTTCGTCGGCTTCTGTATTGTTTGCTCTGGGATATAGTTGAGTTCACAACCATCGAATCCTCCTTCTAGCGCATTATAGAGCTTCTGGTAAGCTGCCATGTTGTTTGCGATTGCGTTGCAGTCTCTCATCGCCTGCTGGACGACGAGGTTGGAGTCGCCATAGATCGATAGGCGAGTGGCACCGCAAGTTTTTTCCATGCGCATGTCGTGAATTAGCGCCTCGTACTCAGCTTCATTGTTGGAGGCGTTGCTGAAGTTGATTTGGAGGATGTATTTGAGCTTCGTTCCTTTGGGGGAGACTAGGATGGCGCCTGCTCCAGCTCATTGCTATCTTTTGGAGCCGTCGAAGTACATCATCCATGAGTTGGACAAGTCTGGGGGCCCTGGTGTTTGGACTTCTGCCCACTCGACCAGGAAGTCTGGGAGTACTTGGGCTTTGATTGCTGTTGGGTGTTTAAACTGTAGCTCTCGCGGGCTAAGCTCCATGTTCCACTCGGCGACTCGACCGTTCGCGCCGGGATTGTTGAGGATGTCTGCGAGTGGTGCGCTGCTCACGATTGTGATGGAGTGTTCGTCGAAGTAGTGCGATACTTTCCTGGAGCTCATGATGATGGCGAGCAAGAGCTTCTTGTAATGTGGGTACCGCTGCTGTGGCTTCGTGAGTAGCGTGCTCAGGTAATAAATTGGTCTTTGGATGCTTTGGATTTTTCCTTCTTCTGCACGCTCGACGACAAGAACTGTGCTCACGACGCTGCTGCGTGCTGCTATGTAGAGATATAAATTTTCTCTTTCTTTAGGCATCGCCAAGATTGGTGGGGTAGAGAGGGTTTTCTTCAGGTCTGCGAATGCATTGCTGGCTTCCTCGTTCCACTCAAATTTTTCTCCTTTTCTCAGTAGTTTGTAGAAAGGTAGGGTCCTTTATCCTAGCCTGCTGATGAAGCGGCTCAATGCTGCGAGTTTTCATGTGAGCTGCTGTATTCCTCTGATGTTGGTTGGCCTTTGCATTTTGGCGATTGCTTGAACCTTTTCCGGGTTTTCTTCGATTCCTCGGGAAGACACCATGTACCCGAGTAGTTTTCCGGCTGGGATGCCGAACACACATTTTTTGGGGTTCAACTTGATCCTGTACTTGTTGAGGGCCGCGAACGTCTCGCGGAGGTCGTCGAGTAGAGTGTTTGCGCTGTAGGTTTTGATGACAATGTCGTCTACATAGACCTGGACGTTCCTGCCGATCTGGTCTCTCAGACATGCTTGCATCATCTGTTGGTACGTGGCTCCTGCATTTTTTAGTCTGAAGGTCATAGTTTCGTAACAGATTACTCCGTAGGGGGTGATGAACGAGGTGTTCTCTTCGTCTTCTTCCTTCATCCTGATCTGATTGTATCCTGAGTATACGTCGAGGAAAGATAGGAGGTCGCATCCTGCTGTGGAGTCGATTATTTGATCGATTCTTGGCAGGGGGAAGTGGTCTTTTGGGCAATGCTTGTTAATAGGCCCATAGTCGACGCACATCCTCAGTACCTCGGTGTCCTTTTTAGGGACTAGGACTGGGTTTTCTATCCATGTTGCTTTCTTTGTCTCTCTGATGAACTATGCGTCGAGTAGTCGGTTGACTTCTTCTCCGATTGCTCTGCGTTTGGGCTCTGAAAACCGTCGCAGCGCTTGTTTTACTGGCTTCGTGTTTGGCTTGATGTGAAGCGCGTGTTCCGCGAATTCTCGTGGTATTCCTGGCATGTCGGCGGGGCAACAGGAGAAAATTTTCCATTCTTCACGGAGGAAGGTTATGAGGGCGGTTTCTTGCTCTTATGGAAGGTGGGCATATACGCGGACTATCTTCACTGGGTCTGTTGAGTGTACTTGGTGTGTGATCGTGTCCCTGTCGATGGTTAAGTCCCGACCGAATTCCTTTGACTCGCTTCTGTTTGCTAGTGGAAATATGCTTTTGTCCGTCACCATGGCTATTTCTTTGAGGTGTTGTTGGGCTCCGAATGTGTCGGAGACTTTGTGGAAGTCGCAGTGGCACTGGTCCGATTTGATGAAGCTTCCCTTCAATGTGATGATTCCTGCAGGTCCTGGCATCTTGAGCTTGAGGTATGCATAGTGTGGAACCTCCATGAACTGTGCGAACGCCGGTCGCCCGAGTATGGCGTGATACTGCGACTGCCAATCGAGCACTTCGAACCCGAGCGCTTGTTTTGCGAAGTTGCACTTGGTTCCAAAGATCACATCAAGCTGTATTGTTCCGATGGAGGTGGCTGCTTCTCCCGGAACTACACCATGTATTGTGGTGCTTGACTTCTTCCAAACTGATCGTGGGATTATCATCTTGCGTAGGGTGCTGGAGAAGATTATGTTGAGACTGCTTCCTCCGTCCATGAAAATTATGTCCATGTCGTATCCTTCGATCTGAGCCTCGAGGACCAGGGGTGCATGCCCGGGTCTCGGGACTGCACGTGGATGGTCGCTCTGTGGGAAGGTGATGCTGGTCTCAGCGCCGCTCAGTTGGTAGGTTTCAGTTATCTTTAGGCCTTTTGCTGCTTTGGCTAGCAGGGTGTAGGCATCTTGCTTTGCTTTCGAGGGTCTTCCTTCTTGGATCATGCAGATTCGTCCCTGGGACGCGGGGTATTGCTCCTCTGCGCTTGGTACGGGTGACTGCGTGCTTCTTCGAGTGTGTTTGGCTTCACGCTGCTTCTCCTCCTTGAGGCTATTGGAGAGTTCGGCGAATAGGCGGAAATCTCCCAGGGTGTGGCTTGCTCTGAGATGTCCTGTGCTGTCTTCAAAACAGTGGATAGCGCAGGGTCCTTCCAGTTGCTCTTTAGCTGTGAGCTTGCTGGAGCCGGCGTGCCTTCTTATCCTTGAGACTTGTAAGGTATGCGAGTGGTCTTCTGCTCGGCTGTGGACTCTTGGGTCAAGTTCTATCCCGTCACTGAGTGTTTGGCTTCGGATGAAGTTGGCGAATTCGTCTGACCTCCGATCGGGGTCGTAGTACTCTCCGGTCTGGGTTTCGGAGTCGCTATCTTGGCGTGTGGTGGGAGTCCGGGCGGCGGCGGGTCGTCGACTGATGGGCGAGTCTTCGGCCGCGCGCCTCGTCTCTTCGAGTGGTGTCCCCGAGTAGGGTCCTCGCGTTTGTCTTCTAAGTCGTCGGGGTCTCTTCCGTCGTCGATGGATCTGATAGTCGTCGAGGTGCTGGACTTGGCTCGGCCGCAGGCTGGATGATCTTGATGAGATGATGGAGATGCTTGTGGTGATCTTGAGAGGGCTAGATCTGGTCCTAGTCCTCGAGTCTTGGTCTGCTGAGTACGGGACCGCCGAGTCGTGATTCCAACATATGTAGTTCCCACAGATGGCGCCAATTGACGGGGATCAACCCAGAAAAATCCCATGGTCAGGGACCCTGGGTTAGTCATAGAGATAGGAACAGGTTGGACGATACTCCTCGGCTAACAGGAGAAGCACTTCCTTCTCGATATTATCACATGAGGGGCGATTAAAATGGAGGCCAAGGCGAGATCTCGCAAGGCTAGGATGAGTAGATGCGTACTGAGATGATCTGGACGTCTCCCCTCCTAGCCTTTATATACTAGGCTAAGTCTCGGGGAGTCCGTGCTAGGTTACATAGGTTGTTTCCTAATTCTAGTCCTGCCTTGTATGCCAAGTTGCACCTTCCATGTTATTCGCAGACTCCTACGTCGGTGCTTGGTTGGGCCAATCGCGGGCCTGTCGTAGCTTCCCAGCGGGCCTTCTGTCTTCAACAACACAGGGTACTCTCACATGTAGGAGTCGTGGGGTCACCCCCTCATCATACGCCAAGACAAGTAGACCGAACTCCAACTGCATCTACCTACTAATCATCCACCGTGAGATATCTATCCAGAACATCTCGCTGGTATTAAGTTGTGAATCCCACTGAAAGTGTAAACTCAAAGCAAAAGACAACTGCATTAAAGAACTTTGAGTAAAGTAAACAATCCTTACACCCGCAAGTACAAGCACCGTTGTTTTCGCCCTTGTGGCAACAACACATCCCCTAGACTCATGTTTCTGTCACTCAAGCTAGTCATCGGGGGGCATGAACCCAAAATCATGCATAACGCACCCTCATGGAGTCACTACCTAGTACTTGGCCAAAGCAATAAACAGCAACGGAGAACATGCAAGAATTACTCAAGAACATAAATATAAAAGAGGAGAATCAAATATATTACTCAAACACAATCTGAACATAATCTCATAATCCATCGGATCCCAGCAAACTCAGCATAGCAACAGCAGAAATATTACATAAGTGCCTCATTCATGTAGGGCAAATCACGAGGTCTAATCCATGAAGAACAAAGAGGGGAGGATAACATCACATAGATACTGATCATAGACCCATGGTCCAAGGTGGACTACTCACGGTTCATCCGGGAAGCATCCATGGTGGTGGAGAAGCTCCCGGAGGTGATTCCTCCCTCCGGCAGGGTGCCGGGAAGAGGTCTTCTGGTGCTCCCGATCCTGGAAGCGCAGCGGCGGCGGAAGAGAGGAGAGATCGCGAATAAGGGTTCCCGTCTCGGGGTTTTTGCGTCACGGGGAATAAATAGGCGAAGGGGGGCAGCCAGGGGGGCCACCAGGGGTCCAGGCGGCCCCCTGGAGCGGCCCTACCCTGGGGCGCGCCGGGAGGGCGCCTGGGGCCCTGGTGGGTCCCCTCTGGCCCCGCCTCCGTGATTCCGGAAGCTTCCTGATCGCTGATTTTTTATTCGATTTTTCCCAAATTTTTGGAGCACTTTTAATATGGGGGAAACCTGAAATAGAAAAACAGCAGAAAACAGGAACTGGCACTGGGTGCACTGAGTTAATAGGTTAGTACAAATATGATCAAAAGTGTATGGAAGTTCATCAATATCATAGCAATATCACACAAAAGAGGCATGGAGCAAGCATAAATTATAGATACGTTTTGGACGTATCACACATAACTCAACAAAATTATTTATGTGTACAGCAGCATCATCTCCAGCACCAGAGAATTGATCTCTCATAACGAGGTTTAGCAAAGCAGGTTTAATTTCATAAGAGGTAGCTGAAGTGGCAGGTGTGGCAATAGGAGTGCAGATAAAGTCTTTGTTGTTGTGACTAGTGAAGTCACACAACTTGGTGTTTTTAGTGGAACCGATGGTAGCAGCAAGTGTGGCAGATTTTTTTTGTAATATTTGATATAAGACACAAAGATAAAAACTGAAAGTTAAAATAAAAAGACTATAAAGCAAAGTTAAAAGGTACTGGGCAACTCCCCTATCTTAGCACTCGGAGTCCCCAGCAACGGCGCCATAAATTTGCTTGATATCTCTCCTCGTTGGTTACCCCAAGTGGAAGGTGAGATGTAGTGTAGCTGCAAATTTCCCTCGGTGAAGATACCATGGTTTGTCTCCAGTAGGACTCCGGAGATGATAAGTAGCTGTTAGCGGCACAACTGACGTGGACCTGCACACAACACAAGTAACTTTTCTTCCCAACGAGTTCAGAGAGGTTGTCAATCTCTCCGGCCTTGTTGTTCACAAAGGATCAAACGCAAGGGATAATGATGGTGATAGAAATTAGAAAGTAAAAGAAGGAAAATAAATAATGGTGAAAACAGTAATGAGAATATGTACCAGGGTCCCGTGATGTTTACTAGTGATGTCTCTCTCCCAAAAGACGATAAGACTGCTATGCGAGGTAAACAAATTACAGCTGGGAAATTGACAAGATTAAAAACGCACCGCAATGCTAACTACGCTACAAACAAAGGGCGAGGCTCAAAAGCATGGGCGATACGCCAAAATAAGTAGACCAAAATCCAACTGCATCTACTACAAATTATCCACGTTGAGATATCTATCCAGAACATCTCGCTGGTATTAAGTTGCGAGCCCCACCCAAAGTGTAAACCCAAAGCAACAGACAACTGCATTAAAAAGCACTTTGCGTAAATTAAACAATCCTTGCAACCGCGGTCACAAGCACCATTGTTTTCCCCCTCATGGCAACAACACATCCCTTAGACTCATTTTTATGTCACTCAATCGTGTCATCAGGGGGCATGAACCCACAATCGAGCATAACGTTCCCTCTTGGAGTCACTACCTACTACTTGGCCACAACAATAAACAGCAACAGAGAACATGCAAGAAGTACTTAGAAACAAAAATATAAAAGATAAGAACCAAATATATTACTCAATCACAATCTGAACATAATCTCATAATCCATCAGATCCCAGCAAACTCAGCATAGCAACAGGAGAAAATTACATATGTTCCTTGATCATTTAGGGAAGCTCGCGAGGACTAAACCATGAAGAACAAAGAGGGGAGGAGAACAACACATAGCCACTAATCACGGACCCATGGTCCAAGGGAAACTACTCACGGCACATCCGGGAAGCATCCATGGTGGAGGGGAAGCTCCTGGAGGTCAATCCTCCCTCTGGCAGGGTACCGGGAAGAAGTCTGTTGGAGTTCCCGATTTTCTAAGTGCGGCGGCGACGGAGCAGAGGCGAGATCGTGAAAAAGGATTCTGTCTTTCGGGGTTTCGTGTCACGGAGATTAAATAGGTGAAGGGGAGGAGCTAGGGGGGCCACTAGGGGTCCAGTTGCCGTCTGGCGCGGCCAGACCCTAGGCTGCGCTAGGTGGCCGCCTGGGTCCCTATTAGTGGCCCTTTGGCCCCACCCAGGTGATTCTGGAAGGTTCCCGTTCGCTGATTATTTATCTGATTTTTCCTGAATTTTCGGAGCACTTTTAATATGGGCGAAACCTGAAATAGAAAAACATCAAAAAACAGGAACTGGCACGGTGGTGCACTGAGTTAATAAGTTCGTCCAAATATGATCAAAAGTGTATGAAAGTGTATCTAGATCATAGCAATATCACACAAAACATGCATGGAGCAAGAAGAAATTATAGATACGTTTGGGACATATCATCCGCTCCTGAGAACCAGGCCGGATGCGAAGTGCACGTGCGATGCAGATGATGTTCCCGTCTGAATCTGAACTCCAGTCGGCGACTCGGATTGCCCGATGGTGGGCGCTAACTGTCTTCTTTTGGTAACGGCAGATGCCATGGGGATGGCTAGAGGGGGACGAAACCGAGTGTCACAACCCTAGTTTTGGTATGTGCTTTTTATTTATAGAAATATGGCATCATGTTTAAATTTCTTTATTTAATAATTGGGGATTTGGAAAAGCCTCAAAAATAATTTAAATCAAAAGGCCAGATAATTTTTTTTTCCGAAAATCCTCCAAACATTTTTGAAAAGTCCTATAAATGAGTGTGATCATTTTAAAAATGATTTGGAGTGAAACCCATGATCATAGATTTTTCAAAAATTCAATTAGAGGCTTGGAAATTAAATTTAAATGCTATTTGAATTGGATTCAAATAATTTGAATTCCAAAAATTCCAAAACATTGGGAGTGACTAGGTATGTGTCACATAAGCCCATATAAATTGCTCTGGGATTTTTATAAATTGAATTGATATTTAATTCAATTCAAAACACATATTACAGAAAACAAAAAAAGAAAAATAAAAAAGGCCGAAGGCCACCTACCTCTGCCCTACCTGGCCCACCTTGCCAAGCAGAGGAGGCCCAGCCCACAGGGGCAAGGGCATCTTCCTCCCAGGCCAGGCAGGAAGGCAGCTCGCCGCCGGCCACGGCATGGGCACCAGGCAGCTACCTGCCTGCCCCTGCCCCCTTTTGCGGCGCAGTGGAGGACCAGGCGACCTCCCCTTCCTTCCCCCCCCCCCTCGCCCGGGTTCTCCTTCTTCGTCCCCGACGATTTCCGCGTCGACACGAAGCCCTGCAGGTTCACCGCCGTCGCCTCCACGCGGCCACCGGCCAGCTCCCGTCGCGCCACCGTGTCCCTGACGTCCAGCGTAGAGCTCCTCGTCGCCCCGACCCGTCGATTTGAGCAGAGCGGCTACAACGGCGACACCAGCATCGGTCTTCTCTGTAACAGCCCAGATTTCAGAAAAATTAAAAAAATTGTTTTCGGTGTGAATTGTTTGATTGTCTGATTTGTTTGCGGTGTTTGCATCCCCGATTTATCGATCGGCGATTATTTTTCCCCCTCCTATCTCGTATCGGACGGAGACTGACCCTTGCCACCCTGACACTCGACCTTTGCGATACCGGGTTTCACGCGAGCCCCGTCGCCAAACCCGCACGAGACCAGCCGTAACCAACGGAACGAAAACCCCCGATTAATAATTAAACGGGATATTTTTATAGCGCACCGGAAAGTGTTCTCGGAACGGTTCCAGCGCGAGGTGAACGCCGCCGGCTCGACGCGTTGATCGCGAAGTTCGAAGTTTTACCCGAATCAGAGGTACTGCGGACCCCCGGTGGTCAGAAACGTGAGCACCGCGCTCGCGAGAGAAAAACCGGGGATGTTTTTGCAAACTGCCAGCCACTTGGGCTATATAAAGACCACCACACTCCCACCTCTTTTAGGGTTTCCCTAGTCACAAAATTGCAGCCATCCCCCCTGTTTTTTCCCCAAAATCTGCCCAATACCCCCTATTTTCGCAAACCCTAGCCTCCCTCAGATATGAGCCGTCAGATCTGAGATCCAACGGCTCAGATCCGGCCACGTCACCCGCCGGAGGGATCCAGCCAGCCCCAGATCCGATCCGGGTCGCGCCGCCGCCCGTGGGGAGCACGGCCACCCCGGCCGCCGCCGTTTGCTGGCGACCTCGTCGCGGCCGCCGTCCTGGTGAGGAACTTCTCCACCTCTTGCCTCTCCTCTTGTCCCTCACCTCCTCCCCTTCTCCCGCAGACCACGGCGCCGCTGTCCGCCGCGAACGGGAGCTCCACCGTCAGGCCATGGATCCCCGCAGAAGCTCGCCGCCGTTCGGCTCGGACCGCCCCAAGACCAGGCGCAGGCCGCCGCCACCTCATCGTCGCAGCACCGCCCCGTGGCTCGCCGGCGAGCCGCCATCGCTCTGGGCAGCCTCGATCCAGATGGGATCGGGCGCCGGTTGTCTTGCCGCCGGGTGACGCCTGGTGGGCCGGTTTCGCCCCAACGGCCCAGTCCGCCTCCCCTCGGCTAGATGGGCCTCGGCCGATGGTGAGCCAGGCCGCCTTTTTTATTTTTTTATTTGTCTCTGTTATTTTTTTCTCCTTAGCACCCTGTGATTTTTTTCTAAGTCCTGGAATTAATTGCTGCTGATTCAATTTTGCGAGTAGTTTTGCGGTAAATCTGTAGCTCGGATCACGTTGCGCCCAAAAAGGAAATTGCTTAGAATTGTCTGTACTTCAATCAATATTTTGTGAGCATTTTGATTTGAGTTCATATTGATGGTGAAAATCTGTGTTGAAGTAGGCATCATACCATTAAACTGCTACTAATTACTGTTAAGTGCTGCTGTTATTATTTTATTGCAACTTTGGTTGATGATTGTGACAAATCCATGAGGCCTATTGCATTGATTCTTTTTCCTATGTGTTAAGCATCATGTGTACTTATTTTCCATGCTTTAACTTGTCATGTTTGGGTGATTTAGCTATATTAAATCTTGCTCCAAAGTGGTGATCCTGATGTTAATGTGCTGCTGTGCTGAAAACTGTTAATTTGTTGCAACTTCGGGTGACAGTTGCGTCGCAACCGTTTATCGGAATTGTGTGATTCCAATTGCATATTGTTAAGCATCATGTCTACTTCCATTATATGTATTGAATTGTCATGATATGCTTTCTGGTCATAAATATTTTTAGCTCCAAAGTTGCTATCCCCCTGTTTTTGACAGCCACCGCTGTTTTTCTCTAAGTCTGTAACGTTCCGATGCCATGTTGCATGCTTAATATCTTTTGATCTGTGATGCCTATTTTCATGATTCGTTTTTCCATGCCTTCCCTGTCATGTCTACTTTAGTTCCATATCATTTGTGAGCATGTTTGCATTGATTATCCTCTTTATGCAATGCTCTAAAGTGTGCTTCCTGATGTTGGCAGATTGTGTTCCAAACTTGTTTTTCTTATATCTTTTTAACCGTAACTCCGTTTGGAGTGTTCTTTATATGTAACTTGATTAGTTTTTCGTGTACTTTGTGTTTATGAATTTTTTTTCTGTTGTTAACAAACCTAAAATATAGTTTAGGACATAACAGTACCAAATGTTTTAATCATCGTGCGGCACATAATGTTATGCCATGTTTAGGTTGTGCCTCACTTAAATTGACTAGCATGTTTGTGTGCTATGCCATGCTTACTTGAGTTTCCATGCTAACAACCTTTGTTGATCACCTGTAGCTAAACAACTTGAACCGTTCTAAATGTGCGGTATCGTCGTGTGTGACGAGTACTCCACTTAACCTGTTAGTAACCGCTCTCGACATTAGGTGCGATGTCTCGTGTTGCCTTCTTGTTGATGCTTGCTCGTGTTTGCCTCGTAGTAATAGAGTGCTTGCTCATTGATTTCTTTCCAATGGTTACCGTCTTGTGTGCTTCCGCGGGTACCCTTCGGAGACGATGCGAGCTTGCGATCAACTACACCTTCGGAATCCGACTTATCAACAGGCAAGGACTATACATTACTTATGATCCATTCTATTTCAACCAGCGGTTTTCATGCTAGTCTAGGTTAGGTTCGATGTTCGATCCTACCACATGTTTACAGCCTCTTTCAACCGATACAGCCATGTCCCTTCCCAGCAAACCTTGTACTGATATGTTACTATTGCTCGTTGCTCAGCCCCTGCTTAGTATGCATGATTAGGATGCTACGGTGTTACCCTATTACTCCTTGGTTGGGCTATCACATTATTATATTGTTGTTGATGATATTATTATTATAATGTTGACTATATTCGACGAAGGATGGAAGGTCTAGGCTATCCCGCCCCGACGCTTTGTTCCATTCGAGTCACCTAGGATCCGAGTTCCGGGTATTGGTTTTAAGACTGAGCGTGCCTAACCGCGTGTGGGATTTTATGGGGTCCCCTTTTCTTACCTACCCAGCTTCAAGCATTTCTAGTGGTGGCCCAAGCTGATTTACCATTTGAAACTGTGTGTGTGTTGGTCAGCTTCCAGCAATTTTAAACTAACCCTGACCAGTGAGGACATGGTTTCCCTGTTGTCCACATTTGACCGGCGAGGGCCCGAGGCCTCACGTGAGGCGTCTCGGTAACCCAAACCCTGTTGAGACGGAAGAGTCCAATCCGAGATCATGGCCAGCTTTTGGATTGGGTGTCGGCTCCCCGGGGGTCACCCGGATTTGCTTGTTGTTAGTTAGAGGGACCTGTCGTGTCGGATCTCTTGGAACTAAATCATAAAATGGTTGCCTATGATGGGTAGCAACTGAGAGAGATGGGCGTGCATGCGGAGCCTTGTAATGGGCAGTTGGTACACCCCTGCAGGGTTAAATCTTTTCGAGAAGCCGTGTCCACGGTTATGGACGAATTGATACCTACTCCTTGTTCATAGACAACAACAGCTGAGATAATTTTAATATAACTTGATCAACGTGTGTGTGCCTTGACTGCTTCTTCTTCGTCGGGATGCGAAGAGGAGAACAAGGATAGGATAGGTGTTATGTTTGCGTATGTAGGTGGATAGAAGACTTGTTGGAGGCGATTCGTCATTGAATGCTTGGCTTCTTATCTTACTCTCTAGATCGTTAGCCACTTCATAAATGCTAGTGCGGCAAAAACCGCGGTTACAAGCACCGTTGTTTTCCCCCTTGTGGCAACAGCACATCCCCTAGACTCATGTTTCTGTCACTCAAGCATGTCATCGGGGGGGCATGAACCCACAATCTAGCACAACGCTCCCTCTTGGAGTCACTACCTACTACTTGGCCAAAGCAATAAACATCAACGGAGAACATGCAAGAATTACTTAGGAACAAAAATATATGAGATAAAAACCAAATATATTACTCTATCACAATCTTAATATAATCTCGTAATCCATCAGATCCTATCAAACTCAACATAGAAATGGCAGAAATATTACAAAGGTGCCTCGATTATGTTGGGCAGCTCACGAGGTCTAAAAAATGAAGATCAAAGAGGGGAGGAGAACATCACATAGCTACTGATCACGGACCCATGGTCCAAGGAAAACTACTCACGAGACATCCGGGGAGCATCCATGGTGGAGAGGAGACTCCCGGAGGTCAATCCTCCCTCCGGCAGGGTGCCGGGAAGAGGTCTTCTGGTGCTCCCGATCATCGGAAGCGCGACGGCGGCGGATCAGAGGCGAGTTCATGGAATAGGGTTCTCTTTCTAGGGTTTTCCCGTGACGGGCGATAAATAGGCAAAAGTGTGCAGCCAGAGGTGGGCCAGGGGCCCTAGGCACCCCCCTAGCGCGGCCAGGGGTGGGGCCGCGCCGGTGGCCGCCTGGGCCCCCCTGGCTCCCCTCTGGCCCCTCCCGGGCTCTTCTCGGAGCTTCTGTCACGCTGATTTTTTATCTGAATTTTCCCTAATTTTTCTGGCACTTTTTATATGGGGGAAAACTGAAATAGAAAAACAGCAGAAAACAGGAACTGACACTGGGGTGCACTGAGTTAATAGGTTAGTTCAAATATGATCAAAAGTGTATCTAGATCATGGAAATATCAAAAAAAACATGCATGGAGCAAGCAGAAATTATAGATACGTTTTGGACGTATCAACATCCCCAAGCTTAATTCCTGCTCGTCCTCGAGTAGGTAAATGATAACAACATAATTTCTGTGGTGACATGCTAGCAACCATAAAAGAACTTTGAAAAGTAAAGCAATCAAGGTTAGAGATTCAATTCAAGTCATAACATGCAAGAGTCTATATTAACATTGAAACAAGTAACAAAAGAACAAAAGGTGCAAGAGCTCTCGCTGTTCGTGACTCGAATGTCTCCAAATGGTGTTTGCGTGCAAGAAAGGGGATAGGGAATACGAGAAAAAAGTATTTTTGTGTTCAGAACTCAATCTACTAAAGTTTCACACTTGGTCTTCTTTGGAATCTTATCTTGACTCGTCCCCAGACCACTAGCCAGGTACAAGTCAATTTGATCGACTCCTTTTCGATATTTCGAGCACTCATGCAATGGATGAGCGTAAGCACGAGAGTTGACACTTAGGATGGCAAAGAGAGACATATGGTGGAGGAGGAAGACAAAAAGGATGAGAAAGGCTCACATCAATGAGGACAATCATAGGCAAGAGATGCCAAATGATAGGTATGATGTGAGGAGTAGGGATTGCCATGCAACGGATGCACATACGAGCTAAGAAACCTCCAAAGGAACTAGTGGGGGTGCATCTAACTTGCTCGCTCATTAAGACCTAGAGCTCATTTGAGGAGGCTCATCCTTGGAATATGCAAGCCAAGTTCTGTAGTGTGAAGGTCCCCACATAGCTATATGCATGAAGATCATCTCTATGGAGTACAAGGATATAAAGGGAGTACTAGTATGGATCTCTCAAAAGGATAGTAGTGTTTCCCCTTTCTCTCTTTTTATTTCTTTTTTATTTTTTCTATTTTTTTGTATTTTTTTGTGGCCTCAATGGCTCTTTCTATGTAACTCTCATTTGTCCTCTTTGGGATCTTTTATTGTGTCCACTTTGGGATCTTTTCCTCACTTAAGGGCAACACTCTATTTTAAAAGAAGGTAAAGGAGATCTTTCACACTTTACAAGGTACTCAAAATCATAAATAAGATGTAACTATCATGATGTATGCAATGTATGCCGCTGCCAGTGTAGCAGGAACATGTATGACATGAAGATCAAGTCATGAAAAGGTGGATGTTGCATGGCAATGTAACTCGGAAAGGCTATGGAAATGCCTTGATAGGTAGGTATGGTGGCTGTTTTGAGGGAAGATATAAGGAGGCTTATGATGACAGAGCGTCTCATGCCAAGGGTTTGGAACTACCGGCGAAGGTGGACACCAACTCTCGGAGTGAGAAGAAGGCAATGCACGGCACGGGAAAGGCTAGCAAAATATGGGAAGGTGGAAGTGTCAACTCTCAATACTTACATTAGTCCGAAGAACTCATGCACTTATTATCGGTAACTCTCAGTCTAATGAGGAGGTTCACAAAGAGACAAGTACCCCGAGGAGGAGTGTATGGGGGTTTGGTTATCCTTGCGCATCCTCGACTCATGGTATGTGAGTCTACTCTAATATTCGACTCCTCAGAAGAGTAGTGATCCATCTAGTAGCTAGAGTTCTCAACTAGTTTTGTAGGTTTTGAAAATAAACACGGATTGCCCAAAATACGACACCTATCACTAATAGGCAAGAGCTCTTGACACCAAAAGTTCAAACATTACTCAGATCAATACCTCAAAACTATTGCAAGCTACTACTAAAATAAATAGCAACCTCAATTACCTACTTTCAAGACAAGACACAACTCAGTGCAACAACCAACTCTCTTAACAAGATAAACATGAAAACTAAAAAGAGTTCCAGCAACAAACTAAAACAAAAGCCAAGGCTCTTGCTAAAGACAAACTAAGACTAAGACTAAACATGGCAGTAGCTATGAAAAGATAAAGAACACACAACAACAAGAAGATAGGCATGAAAAATCCTATGATGTGTTCTAGATTTTGAAAGTGGAGCATGTTTCTCTCCCACACAAAGTAAGAAAGGATCTAACTTATTATGAACAGAAAGCAAAGCTAAAGAAAACTAAAAAAAAAAACCTAAGAGCAAGACGCTCCAAGCATAGCACATAACGCATTAAGTGATAAAAATATAGTGAGACGAAGGACGAACTGATGATTGTTGATGGAGAAGGGGATGCACGGGGGCATCCCCAAAATTAGACGCTTGAGTCTCCTTGATTAATTATTGGGGATGCATGGGGGCATCCCCAAGCTTGAGCGCTTGACACTCCTGGATCTTCTTTCACCATCTTCCATCGCACACTTGAAAACTCCCTTCATACATAACTCATCATAAGCTGATTAGAGAGGTTAGTACCCTTAATAAAATATTTTTTACGCACTGGATATAAAGATATTCTTGAAGAGATACTGTTTCTCAAGATTGCCAAAAAGTATTTGCAAATAAAAAGCAAGCTTAAGATTTGCAAAAGTTAGGAGAGACAAAACGTGGCAGAATTTGTGAAAAACAGAACAGCAGGTAGTAAATAATTTGTTAAGGGCACTTCTGCAACTCAAATCAAAAAACTCAGAAAATACGGAAGTTTCGTAATTGTATAGAGCGTACTGTGTAAAAATTGCAGCTCAAAAAGATGAACTGGGATTTTTCTGGAATTTTTCTGGTCACGAGGACAGAATCTGTTTTCTGGACAGCATGTCACAACTTTTACTTCCCTTGCCGTAAGAGGCTATAACTTGGCACAAAGCTGAAAAATAAAGATACAATGATGTTGCTACAGAAATAAAAATCATCAAGACACAACAAAAGCAAAAGGAAAACTCCTAAATTCGTTGCGGGCTGCCTCCCGAAAGCGCTTCTTTAGAGCCATTAGCTAGGCTTAAAGATTATGAAAGATGCTCACAAGAGAATAAGAATTGAAGCAAAAGAGAGCATCAAGAAACAAATGTGAAACAAATTTAAGCCTAACCCACTTCCTATGCATAGGCATATTGTAAGAAAATAAATCAAAGAAGCACAAAGTGACATGCATAGGAAGGTGGAACAAGAGCAACTTAAAAACTTTCAACATAAAGAGAGGTGTTTTTGTAACATGGAAGTTTCTACAACCAAACTTTCCTCTCTCAAAGTAATTTTCTGTAGCATCATGAACAACATCAAGAATATAACTATCACATAAATCATGTTGTTCATGACCTACAAGCACACGTGTATTGTTTTCAACACGGTTTTTAGGATTATAAGATAAATGCAACCCATCACATTGAGCTTTGATAAGAGGAAAATTCTCCAGAGTTGGAGATTTTAAAAGGATAATAGGACACTCAAGTGTGGGTGCATTAGCAAAAATTCCATGCTTAACATGAGGAACTATAGAAATTTCATCTCCGTAAGCATCATCCATAGTGGTATCACGGCCATAAGCATAGAAGGCATCAACTTCATCAAAAAGGGATATTTCAAAAGAATCCATAGGATCATAATACTCATATAAGGTAAGATTCAAAGAGTTACTCTCATTATAAGGTAGACATGGATGGATCCATTCTTCCTCCTTTTGTTCGTCACTCTCCTCCTCTTTTTCATCCAAGGAGCTTTCAGGTTCATAAATTTCTTCTTCCATAGAGTCCTGCAAATCAGTAGTCTCTTCCTTTGGGGGAGAGATTCTCTCAAGATGATCAGTAATGTAATAATTTGCATCGTAATTTTCCAAACAATAGTTAAGTATAGCAAGACTCTCAGATTTGTTCGGGGCATCATTAATATTTCTAAGAAGAGAAGTAATTTCATAGGCACCCTTATAAGCAACAAATTCTTCTATTGGCTGTGCATCATAAAAATCATAGTTTCCCTTAGCATAAGAAGCTAAGGTTTCATCATCATTGTACTCACATTGGAAAGAAAGGTGTTTGTGTCTCATAAAGCAACAAGATTCATCCCTGCAGAAAGATATATTATATATTGAGCACAAGTTTCTAGCATACTCATACAACTGGTGTATTTTTTTCCATAAGTGTATCCCCTTTTGAGACAAGCGGTGTTCCTAGTACCACTTTTGTTGATCCTCGGTGAATCCTCCATGCCAATAAGATCTAGTTTCAAAGAAGTTAGACATTGATTGGCGAGTAAGGAACTAGACATAATATATATTTTTTGGATTTTTGATAAAGGACACAAAATTAAAAAAGGAAAGGTAAACTAACAAGACTAAAAAAACAAAGGTAATGGGTAGTGTGCAACTCCCTTATCTTAGCACTCGGAATCCCTGTCAACGGCGCCAGAAATTTTCTTGATGGCACGAGGGTTGACAGGTGTAGTCTTCTCGCCCTTCGTTGGTGAGCCCCAAGTGGAAGGCGTGATGCAGCACAGCAGCAAATTTCCCTCGGTAAAGATACCAAGGTTTGTCTCCAGTAGGACTCCAGAGATGATAAGTATGTGTCAGTGGCGCAACTGATGCGTACCTGCACACAGACACAGATAACTTTGTTCCCAACGAAGTTCAGAGAGGTTGTCAATCTCTTCGGTCTTGTTGTTTACAAAGGATAAAACGCAAGGGATAATAATAGCAACTTGAAAGTAAATGCAGAAAGGTAAATATAGTGTGGAAGCAATGATAAGGATATGGACCGGGATACGTGATGTTCGCTAGTGATGTCTCTCTCCCAAAAGACGATAAAATTTCTATGCGAGGTAAACAAATTACAGAAAGGAAATTGACAGGATTATGAACGCACCGCAATGCTAACTATGCTACAAAAGAAAGGAAGAGGTTCAAAAGAACAGGCAGTACGCCAAGGTAAGTAGACCAAAATCCATCTGCATCTACTACTAATCATCCACCTTGAGATATCTATCCAGAACATCTCGCTGGTATTAAGTTGCGAGCCCCACCCAAAGTGTAAACCCAAAGCAACAGATAACTGCATTAAAAAGAACTCTGCGTAAAGTAAACAATCCTTGTAACCGCCGTTACAAGCACCGTTGTTTTCCCCCTTGTGGCAACATCACATCCCCTAGACTCATGTTTCTGTCACTCAAGCATGTCATCGCGGGGGGCATGAGCCCACAATCTAGCACAACGCTCCCTCTTGGAGTCACTACCTACTACTTGGCCAAAGCAATAAACAGCAATGGAGAACATGCAAGAATTACTTAGGAACAAAAATATAAGAGATAAAACCAAATATATTACTCTATCACAATCTGAATATAATCTCATAATCCATCTGATACTATCAAACTCAACATAGCAATGGAAGAAATATTACAAAGGTGCCTCGATCATGTTGGGCAGCTAACGAGGTCTAAACAATGAAGATCAAAGAGGGGAGGAGAACATCACATAGCTACTGATCACGGACCCATGGTCCAAGGAAAATTACTCACGAGACATCCGGGGAGCATCCATGGTGGAGAGGAGACTCCCGGAGGTCAATCCTCCCTCCGGCAGGGTGCCGGGAAGAGGTCTTCTGGTGCTCCCGATCTTCGGAAGCGCGGCGGCGGCGGAACAGAGGCGAGTTCGCGGGATAGGGTTCTCTTTCTGGGGTTTTCCCGTGACGACGGATAAATAGGCGAAAGGGGGCAGCCAGAGGTGAGCCAGGGGCCCCAGGCGCCCCCCTGGCGCGGCCAGGCGTGGGGGCGTGCCGGGTGGCCTCTTTGGCCCCACTGGCTCCCCTCTGGCCCCTCCCGGGTTCTTCTCGAAGCTTCCGTCACGCTGATTTTTTATCTGAATTTTGCCGAATTTTTCTGGCATTTTTTATATGGGGGAAAAATGAAATAGAAAAATAGCAGAAAACAGGAACTGGCACTGGGGTGCACTGAGTTAATAGGTTAGTCCAAATATGATAAAAAGTGTATGAAAGTGTATCTAGATCATAGCAATATCACACAAAACATGCATGGAGCAAGCAAAAATTATAGATACATTTTGGACATATCACTCGGCGACACGCACCTCATGGCGAGCACGGTGAGCACGGCCTGTGACCATAGAGGGCCACGGCGGCGAGGGGGGATAGGGATCCGAGGGGGGGGGCTCACAACGAATGTAGAGGAGGTCACGGGGAGGCCAGGGGTGCAGCGACGGTGGCGGATCGAGCGACGGAGGCGACGGGTTGCAGTCGGCGGCAATCGACGATGGCGATGGCTTGGCGGCGCCCTGGCTCGATTGAACGTGCGGGGAGGCGAAGACGTCCACGCCGGAGCTATCGGACATGGCGGCGAGGCCTGAGGTGGCCATTGGCCACGCGAGCTCGCGGCTGCGCCCATGGCGGATCCGGTCGTTGCGGCGAGCGAGAACGAGGGAGAAGGGGGGAGGGGGGCAATGGCGATCTAGGTCTTCGGGGGGGGTGTCGTGGTGGCCTCCTTATCCAAAGGGGGAGGGGGGAGCAGGTAGCAGGGGGGCAGGTGAGGGGAGGGCCATGGCGCCTTGCTCCTCTGGCATGGCGCATGCGCGTAAAGAGAGAGGGAGGGGGCAGGTGGAAAGGGGAACATGGGAGAGATTGAGGGAGGGGCTGGGCCCGGGGTGGGTCTCGCCCCAGGCGGGTTTTAGTCCCTTTTTTATTTTCTTAGTTTTTGTTTTCTGTTCTATCTTGTTTAGATTTTATTTGCCTACTAATACAATTTTGTAAAATATGCAAACTACACCAAAAATATTGTTGTAATTTAGTCTACCGCTAGAAAAATATGTGAACAATAATAAAATCATTTAGATTTTATTCAATGCACAAAATATTATATGGGGCCATTTTTGCTAATTTTTATATTTATCTGCATTATTTAAATAGTTAATAAAATCTCATTTACCTTTTTATATGACCTACTAATTATTAGGTATTTAATAAAAATGGGTTCACAATTTTTAGTAAATTTAAAATTTTACTTGTTTATTATAATTACCATGGAAATTCAATAATTCCCAAGCATTTATTTTTATTTCATTTTATTCCTAAAATACTTTAATAAAATATCCATTACTATATTAACATGGCCCTATGATGGCTAGGCAATTCTATTAATAGGTTTGACAACTTTGGGTTGATCTATGATTTCCATTTCCATATTAATTTTCAAATCAATTTTGATAACCCCACCACCTTGGGTTCATAATTTCCACTGACTTTTGATTCTTTTTGAGACTAGGAGTTGACTTGGTTTAGTAAATGGAAAGATGATTTAATAATCACCCACAACCTCTTGGAGCAATATTATAATCCACAAGTAATTTAAAATTTAATCAGGGTTGTAAATTGACAGAGCTATGATCAAAGGTGATCATGTCTTGATCGTCAACAGTAATGATCCTTAACAAAGACATCACTATAGTGATTACTGTTACTGACTCTGGGGGTGTTACAAATCTCCCCCACTACAAAGAATTCTCATCCCGAGAATTGAAGGTAGTGTCAGGGTTAAAGCGTTGGTTTCGAATTCTAACGAATCTTCTCGTTCTTGTTGTCCTTCTCGAAGGAGTTAATCCTTCATCTTGATGTCTTCATTTTCTCTGCATCGGTGTAGCTCGACGAGTTGTCATCTTTCTATCGGTGTCTTCGTCGTACTTACGGATAGGCCGGGGGAACACTTAAGGGGGTCGGATTGGCAAAACGTTAATCAACCGGGGTTGTCAAAAGGCATGGGGTACCAAGTATCTCCCGAGTTCTAAACTCAGGGGAATACATCGAGAAAATCAAGCGATGGTAGGAGAAGTTTTTAGAGGATATGCAAGCATTCAATGTCGATGACGGATGATGGAAAAGGGGCCAGAGCATCAGGCATAAGCACTGAGTCTGATATCGAATCCGAATATCACAAGGTAGGTGACTCGTGAATGGCATACGAGGTCAAGCACAAGGAATAATCCTCGGGAACGGGAATGTACAAAAGAGTCAGGTTTCGATCATGTGGAACTATGGGTTATGGGCCCACAGAGGGTAAGAAGGGTGGCGACATTCCATGTTACCATGATGCAAGGTTTGTCAGAGAACAATTTTTCAACTATGTCGGCAACATCATCAGTGCCAAGGGCGAGGGACGAAGAGAACCATTTTCCTGCTCGTTAAGACGAGGCGGACTAATTGGAAAAGTTCTCGTCCATCGATGGTCACCGAAAATTCATCAACAATCGTAACTGGTTGTACAGATAATGTAGCACACCAAAGTGTTTACATAAGAAGGGAATTGTCACTGCTCAGATAAGTACAATACAAGAAGAAAGATTAAACAGACCAATGGAAGGGAAAATGTGATGATACACAAGTATCAAGTGTATATCTTTCCCAAGGGAAAGCAGAGCAAGATATGCATGACCAAGTTTGTATTGACAAGGAGTCAACGGAGGATGTCGATGATAACACAATTCATCGAGGGGCAAGGATGGTATTTCTCGTCATGAATTCAATAGACCCATGGGAGAAGTCAAAATTTTGTCGACGACCATGACACATTATGCTGAGAGGTTTCAAGAGGATGAATCAAATAGCGGCGACCTCAAGCAAAATTAATGGTGGATCAAAAGGTATTCGGTGTCTGCGGTTGAAAACAACTCAGAACCCATGGAGTGGTTACGACAGGGAAAATTATTGTTCCATCAAAATTCATTAGAGGTAGTGCAAAGGTATGATATCCTCGAGGTACCAGAAGGTAATACTCGAAGGTAGGATGGAGAATCATAGGTGCAACATAATTTATACCAAGGGGGTAATTATCATTATGAGAAGCTTTCAGGGTCGACTCCACCTTAATAATTGCATAACCTTTCATCTACTTCTCGATTTCGGGGAGGTGGTAGGATTGCAAGTTCATGTGACGGGAGGCCAGTAGAGCATAACTCGCATAAAATTTGGGTTCATACCAATTAGGGGAAGCATAAGGTTAACCCATCGGGGTATTTGGAACTCATACAACAGACATCAGAGGCGAGGGATACCAGTTCGAAAGCAGACGGCTGACGACACCGAGTAGATGATGTCATTCGCCAGAGGCAGCTGAAATCAGGGAAAATTCATGATTGACTTAGGGCACAAGGGAATGGTAGGTAGTAATCCCCCAAAAGTTCAGGTGGGGTACAGATAGTCGGGTGTGAGTATCGGTACTCAACCATAAGAAGAAAGAATACAAAGACATTTGACGATAAAGCATATGAATAGCTCAACGCTTAAGTACAAAGGAATTATGATTTCCATATCGGTGTATCCGATTTAGATACATCGATCAAACATGGGTAATTTGAATAGAAGTATGACGGTCAATCAATCACGGTTTCATTTACCGAGATCCAGCTCATGTCCGGAATGACGTCTGAGTCGGAAGAATGGATTCATAGGGGTTACCCGATGATCGCGTGCATCCTCACACATGATGATTGAACATATCATAACGACAATGACAAGGGGTGTCAATGAAGAATACTCAGACATATGTAATTATCCATAATGCCAGCAGGTAAGAAGAATCTCCAAAGCAGTCAGCTGCAAAGGATTCACAAGACAACAAAGAGTATTTCGGGGTACTTTGCAACAACAAGAGCATCTGGGATTGAACAGATGAACGGAAGGTATAGGTGATTATCCATACGGGTATATCGGTGGTAGGGAATCGCCAAGGCGATGATCACATAGGTGCTCGGTATTTCATCGAAGGGTATCGTCGGAATCTTCTGGCGAAGTAAGCAATCATCCGGAATCCAGTGCTCTCTGGAAGGAAGGAGGTACGAGAACCTAAAGTCAGAGTTAGAAAAATCTTTAACCCGAAAGATAAGAGAGATCAGAGTCCCAGAGTAAAGGTACGGAGAAAAAGATCCGAATACCACCCAATTTTTACGACATGGGCCGATAAGCCACAAATCGGTGTTAGTAAAGTAGTTATGCAAAGACTAGACTCGACTTCGACCAAGGAGTTGGAAGGGGGCTACCTACATGCAGTCAGCTCTGATACCAACTTGTGACGCCCCCAAATTCAGACCTTATACAGTAAGCATACACGCAAGGTACACGATCGAGATCAGGGACTCACGGTAAGATATCACAACACAACTCTACAAATAAAATAATACAAGCTGTTTAATATAAGCCAGGGGCCACGAGGGCTCGAATACAACAGCTCGAGAGCACAAAGTTAGCGGAAGCAATAGTATCTGAGTACAGACACAAGGTACACATGATCTTCCTTAAGAAGGCTAGCATAAAATCAACACTCAATCGAAAAGTCAAGGCCTCCTGCCTAGGAACCTCCAAACTACTCCTGGTCGACGGGGAACTCGACGTCGTAGAAGGCATCGGGGATCTTCATGTTGCGGTAGTCGGCATCGGGGTTCTAATGCTCCTGGACTGCAAGGCTCCAACGTCGACTGCAGCGGCCGATCAGGCAAAACAATAAAAGGGGAAAATAAAGTAGGTCAGTATCTAGCATACCCGCGAGTCTTACGTCCGCTAGTAAGCATTTATGCATTTGTATCAAATGGAAAGGGGAGGATATATATAGTGGACTGCAAGGTAGAAATCAGAACAAGGATAAGAAGCTAGGCCTATCGCAGACTAGCATCTTCCGACGAGTCTTGAAGCATGAGGTAAGGATCAGCCAACAGGTAATATAACAGTAATGAAAGTAACAATGCAGCAGAAGTTGCTGCAGCATTGTATAATAATAAGTTGTAATCATAATTAACAATGCCTCTGAGTTCACCTCCTCGACATCCCAGCGTGGAAGAAAACCCGGAACCATACAGTTTAATAATAATAGTTTGTAGTGATAAGATCCAGCTTCAGCATAAAGCGTCCTGTTACCGTGGACACGGCTATTCGAATAGATTAATCTTCCCTGCAGGGGTGCACTTGTGTTACACTACACGCACGGATCTCCAGGGTGGCAGGCACCTTGTTAGGGAACGCTCCACCGAGGCTATCCGACACTCCATAGCCCATCTTTCAAACTCAACAGAGAGGTCATCCGCCGAACTATATCCTATGTACGCGGGGCTTTGGACCCTAACCCCGACGTACTCCTGCACGGTGCGAGGCTGGCCGGTGAAGTTAAAGCAAATCCAAATAAGACACCACCGCGCGAGCAAATAAGACAACACCACTTCCCGGCGCAGGTCGCGGTACTGCTGACGTCTGAAGAGTCCTCGGACGACACTATGAAGCAGGGGAGCCCATAACTCATAATTCCCATGGGTAGGTAGTGCGTACATGGAATATAGCCAACTCAAGACATCCACCGAACCATTAAGCAATTTATTTATTTTCTGTCGGAACAACCGTTATCGTTGTCCTTACTTAGGTGAGTCGCGGACAACGACAGCAGTCAGGTCCACCAGTAACATCGGTGCCTGCCCTAACGTCCCACCAACTCGTGCAGTTACTAACAAGGTGAACCGTCTCCTTACATTGTCTCGCATTTGCTCTTTGAAGAGCTCGACTTTCGTACAACAGGATACCTCTCGGCCACGAACAGTACCAGGCCCGACGCATACCGGTGGAATACACCTGACCTCTCGTTCCGCTAAGATACCCTGCGCGGGCACCGTTGGGTCACCCGACTCCTTACCTGTGAGGACACCAGTTGATTCGAGTGCCTACCATCAAGTGAAACCAGGAGGAATCACCCTCGATGGTACAATTGAGATGGCTCGACTGAGACATCAGCGGAATAAATTAAAGAGGATTATTCTCATATCACCTTGGTGGTGCCGAGACACCAGCGGAATGAACTAAAGAGGTAAACCTCGTATCATCCCGGTGATGCTACGCTACTGAGCCGACGAGAGTGTAATATGAGTTCGTCCACTGGTAAGCCATACTCGAAGCGACTCGGCAGAGTCTCGCCGTTGTAGGTTCTCTATGGCGTCTGCATTGATCTGTACCTGTTGCAGTTGTAATATATCATTTCCGCGATCATTCCCAGAGTGATCATATCCCGCTATCTAATCCTAGCTAACAATGTGCAGGGTTCACTGCTGAATAGAATATATATATTTATAGGAAGCATAGGATACAGAAAGGTACATCAAGGGGCGACAATGACAGGCTATGCAATTGAATAGGATTGTAATGTAGCAGCAGCAGTAACAATGCCTAGTGCAAGAAAGTACGGAAAGGTAGGCGATATCTGGGGAAGAGAATGGCTCTACTTGCCTGGAAGCTCGACGGTAGGGGTACGGTCGTCGACGACGTAGTCGAGCACACGGGCATCGGCAGCGGTCGTCGGGACTACCGGACAATAAGAGAGGAGGGAAGAAACAATAAATACACAGCAATAATAGCAATACAAATATAAGACATGACAAACGCACTATTAGGGGTGAACTAATGCGGTGCCACACATTGCACACGAAACCGAAATTCAACCGGAAATTTTACCTGCTCCGGACGATTACCGGACTGTGCAACCGGAGGGGGAATGTCTCGTTTGCGGTATGTTAGAGGGGTGTGGTGGGGGTATGGGTAGCGTATCCGTAATCGTTGATCCGTTCTGAGCAACTTTCGTATACAAAAGTTTTTCATCCGGACAGCTCTTATCGGTACAGGGAATTACCGACGGACGGCCCGAAGGGGGGGGATGTCGATGCTCGTTGTGTTAGGGGGGTGTGGTAGACATACGGATATCGTACACGTATTCGTTCTATTTTTCTGATCAATTTACATGTATAAAATTTTTTAATCTGACTTATGGTTTATAAGATATGGATTTTCGAAGTTTTAATCATTTTAAAAGAAATTCTGAATTTATTTTAATTATTAAATCAAACCTTATCCAAAACAGTGTTGTTGACAGGTCAACTGACAGAGGAGACCCACCTGTCAGCCTCACAGTATCTATAACATTTTAATTAAATTTAAACAGGCCCTGGGTCCACATGTCATACACATCATTGCTATTTTTATTTCAATTTTCTTAATTAAGCTAGTGGGGCCTACATGTCATACACTCACTGCAATTAACTCATTTTAAACTTAACTAACAATTGGGGGGGGGGCACATGTCATAGTAAGGGGAGGGGGTTTTCTTTTCCCTCTAATCTTATATTAGGTGCTAATATCCAAGGGGGGTGCTAGCCCACGGCTCCACAGAGCACGCCGGCGACCAGGCACGGAGGCGCCGGCCGGGGCGGCTAGGGGAGCCGCAGTGGAGGGGGGGGGGCAGGGCATGGAGGGGGCGCGGACTGGGAGGGGCGTGGCCACCAGCGCGCGGTGAGAAGGGCATGGCTCGGCCACGCGCACCTTATGGCGAGCACGGTGAGCACGGCCTGTGGCCGGAGAGGGCCACGACGGCGAGGGGGGGTAGGGATCCAAGGGGGGGGGGGGGCGCTCACAGCGAATGTACAGGAGGTCACCGGGAGGCCAGGGTGCAGCGACGGTGGCAGATCGAGCGACGGAGGCGACGGGTTGCAGTCGGAGGCAATCGACGATGGCGATGGCTTGGCGGCGCCCTGGCTCGATTTAACGCGCGGGGAGGCGAAGACGTCCACGCCGGAGCTATCGGACATGGCGGCGAGGCCTGAGGTGGCCATTGGCCACGCGAGCTCGCGGCTGCGCCCATGGGGGATCCGGTCGTTGCGGCGAGCGAGAACGAGGGAGAAGGGGGGAGGGGGCAATGGCGATCTAGGTCTTCGGGGGGGTGTCGTGGTGTCCTCCTTATCAAGAGGGGAAGGGGGGAGCAGGTAGCAGGGGGGCAGGTGAGGGGAGGAACATGGCGCGTGCGCGTACAGAGAGATGGAGGGGGAAGGTGGGGAGGGGAACATGGGAGAGAGAGAGGGAGGGGCTGGGCTGGGGGTGGGCCTCGCCCCAGGCGGGTTTTAGTCCTTTTTTATTTTCTTAGTTTTTGTTTTCTTTTCTATCTTGTTTACATTTTATTTGCCTACTAATACAATTTTGTAAAATATGCAAACTACACCAAAAATATTGTTGTAATTTAGTCTACTGCTAGAAAAATATTTGAACAATAATAAAATCATTTAGATTATATTCAATGCACAAAATATTATATGGGGCTATTTTTGCTACTGTTTATATTTATCTGCATTATTTAAATAGTTAATAAAATATCGTTTAACTTTTTATATGACCTACTGATTATTAGGTATTTAATAAAAATTGTACCACAATTTTTAGTGCATTTAAAGTTTCACTTGTTTATTATAATTACCATGGCAATTCAATAATTCTCAAGCATTTTTTTTATTTCATATTATTCCTAAATTACTTTAATAAAATATCCGTTACTATATTAACATGGCCCTATGATGGCTAGGCCATTCTATAAATAGGTTTCACAACTTTGGGTTGATCTATGATTTCCATTTCCATATTAATTTTCAAAACAATTTTGATAACACCACCACCTTGGGTTCATAATTTCCACTGACTTGTGATTCTTGTTGAGACTAGGATTTGACTTGGTTTAGTAAATGGCAAGATGATTTAATAATCACCCACAACCTGTTGGAGAAATATTATAATCCACAAGTAATTGAAAATTTAATCAGGGTTGTAAATTGACAGAGCTATGATCAAAGGTGATCATGTCTTGATCGTCAACAGTAATGATCCTTAACAAAGACATCACTGTAGTGATTACTGTTACTAACTCTGGGGGTGTTACACTCATTTACAATGCCCTAGGCCCCGAGTTCTTGTGTTGTGATCCAAGACAAGAGTACTTCCACATGCAGGGCTATGGACCTCGTTTGGCCTACTAACTCACCCCGATGATGGTCTAGGATTCACATGGGTTATTGCTTCTTCGATTTGATTTTCTGCCGGAGTGGGAGGAGATGCACAGTTACTTTGTAGCACGGTTTTAGGTGGGCTTGTCGGACCGTCCATACATCATCTAGGTCCTGAATGGAAACCCCGACCGGATTTCTGATTGGGATACATACTCAGATAGGCGATCCCCTGGACTAGAGTTGGAGCCATGAGGTAAGTGCCTTGGTGTTTATCCTCGTCCGACATCCGCTTGAAGGATGACGAGTCACGGGGGGTAAGTGTTGAAACGTGTGTGAAGCGTACACCCCTGCAGGGTAATGATCTATTCAAATAGCCGTGTCCGCGGTTATGGACTACTTGGAGACCTTTACTTGATTATTAGATAACTTAAATGGATACTCTAAAACTGCCAAGATAAGTGTGAGTGCTTTGGGTTGCTTCCTCATGGGGAAGTCAAGGAAGAATCCATGGTTGTGTACTGATGTGGTGATCAAGATTAGATGGACTCGTGTGCGCCTCTCATCTCAACTCTATGTAGTTGTAGTACAGGATAGCCAAGTCAAAGCTTTCTGCATTATAACCCCACTTGCCTTTACCTTGATATCTGAGCATAAGTAGTATAGTTCTGATTTAAGTCTTGCTGAGTATGACTTTGTACTCACGTTTGCTTATTGTAATAGCCGTGTCCGCGGTTATGGACTACTTGGAGACCTTTACTTGATTATTAAATAACTTAAATGGATACTCTAAAACTGCCAAGACAAGTGTGAGTGCTTTGGGTTGCTTCCTCGTGGGGAAGTGGAGGAAGAATCCATGGTGGTGTATTGATGTGGTGATCAAGATTAGATTGACTCGTGTGCGCCTCTCATCTCAACTCTATGTAGTCGTAGTACAGGATAGCCAAGTCAAAGCTTTCTGTATTATTACCCCACTTGCCTTTACCTTGATATCTGAGCATAAGTAGTATAGTTCTGATGTAAGTCTTGCTGAGTACGACTTTGTACTCATGTTTGCTTATTCTATATTTTAGAGACGAGACCACTGACACTAATGGTGGCCTCTACCTCGATCTCGACGCCGACTAAGTCGTATAGTTCCAGACAGCAGCCTGGTTCGTTTGGAGGGTCGTGTATTTCTTTCAGGCTTCTTAAGCCATTTGTTAACCTTGTCTTTACTAAGAAATAATTTGCTTCTATTGTTGCTTGATGTAATGTTGGATCACAGTCATGTGATCTCTGCTTGTAATACAACTACTATATCTGCTCTGTTTAGCAGATGCAATAAAACTATGAGTTTGTAGAGTTCATGTTGTGTTACCTGCTGTTATACACTTGGCATGCATGCTGCGTGTATGTTTATATCGTGCATGTCATGTGTGGGGTTCGATACCTTAGTTGTGCTCTCGCCGGCGGTCTTTTATACACCAGGTGTCCCTTAGATGTGAGCAGCTTGGGGCATCACGATGCGATTGCTCGTGACTCTGTCACGTGGCACACTTTTTTGTATGATCGAGCCCGCCCGAGACCCCGACTAAGAGATCGGGCTGGAGTCTGTTTATGTAAGTGTTATGATTCAATCGATAATATGTTTGAGGCGACTTGTCTATGAGTATGGGATTTCACCACCCATAATCATTTAGACTTGTGAGCGGACGATGAGGACCCATCTCAGGGTATCATCCGGCCTGGATGGGATGCCCCTCACGTTCGATGCAATCCAGGAGTGTTCTGTGCTTGGCCTTGTCTGCTTAGACAAGTGGGTATGACTCTCGGCTATCCATATGATTGAGTTGTGACTGGAATTAAATACGCATATTCCGGGTCCCGATAGACTTGGTCTCAGAGCAGGACTGTCTGTAGGACTATCAGGCCTTGGCCTATGTCGAGTCTAGCATTCTATAGTTATATAGTTACTTGGGTATATGGGAACAACGTAATACTTCTTTTTTCTTCTTACCTCTTCGATATGAGTTCTGAGTCACCCTCATCCTTTCTGCGGGAAGATAGGACTAGGCTCTTCTTTGTCTCTACTCGGACATCTCGTTGATTGCTTCTCTGTAGCCATAGAAGTTTTCTTGTCCCCAAGTGGCATCATTCTATCGAGTTTCTTGAGAAAGTTATGTCCTATTTCATGCAGGTTGTCTCATTTTTCATCCCGGTACAACCGTTATGCTGTCCGATTCATTCTACGAATTTTTGTTAAAAAGCATCACATTTCTAGAATCCGGTGTTGATGCATTTTCAGATATTTCTTCCCACTTCAGATGACCTTTAGCCAGAGCAACCGTGCTAACCATTGTGTAAGGGTACTTTGTTACTCTGCATATCTGTTGTAGGTCTTAAGGAGCCATTATCATCCACAAGAAAACCACCTAGTAAGCCAGCTCCGTATGTATATAGTTTTGCCTGTGTGATGAATCTAGCCACTATTTTCGAATGCATCCCCAAATGCCATTCATTAGTAGCCAGTCCTCCATGAGGATATTGTAAGACTTATTCTAGAAGTTGTTCCTTATGGATCCTTTGTGTCCTGAAGTCCGACCTTTACTTGATGACCATATCGATGCTACTTTGAGGCATGATTGTGGTATCTAGAACATCAAGGAGAACATTAGAAGCGGAGTGCTAAATGTCTCTCGGTCGATCATGCAGATAAGTTATGTTGGCAAGCATCTTGCTATACCAAGAAAACAAATCTGAGAAGATGTTATCTTCCTTTGCATCCGCATCCCCCACTTATATTCATCATGGTTGTATGAAGTGCTACCAAGATCTTCAGCACAGATTTGGTTAAGCCATATGAATGTGGAATGCTCAAGCTATAGAAAGCATGCTCAACCACTAGGTTATATCGTTCGGTATGAAATTGGACTGTGCCTCTCGTTTGCCGAATTGTCTCTATAACCATAGTTTCCATCCAAATTTGAGTGTGTCATTCTTTCGAATTCCTTCAACGATCGTTTTTGTATGCCTGATTCTGGTGAAAGAAACTTCTATGATCATTGTATCAAAAGTTATTATTTTTTCCTGACTTGGGAGATATTCTTGAGTCACCCTCCCTAAGGTGTATCATTATGGTATCAAGGCCAACTTAACTCCTCGCTACTTTGAAACTTATCCACCATCTACTTTAGCGTGGAATTGTTGCCTACCAAATTGAAACATAATCTTCCTCCTTCCACCATTTTGATGTGTGTCTTGTGTCTCAGCTCAAGAGATGTTTCATATCTCATTCCATGAGTTCATCATGAGGTTCTCGGTCTTCTTGAAGATGCATCCTCGAAGATTTTCCCTCTTACCTTTCGTCTTGAATCTCGGGACGAGATTCTTTTCAAAGGGAGAGAGTTGTCACAACCCTAGTTTTGGTATGTTCTTTTTATTTATAGAAATAAGGCATCATGTTTAAATTTCTTTATTTAATATTGGGGATTTGGAAAAGCCTCAAAAATAATTTAAATAAAAAGGCCAGATAAAAAGTTTTTCCAAAAATCCTCCAAACATTTTTGGAAAGTCCTATAAATGAGTGTGATCATTTTAAAAATGATTTGGAGTCAAACCCATGCTCATGGATTTTTCAAAAATTCAATTAGAGGCTTGGAAATTAAATTTAAATGCTATTTGAATTGGATTCAAATAATTTGAATTCCAAAAATCCCAAAACAGTGGGAGTGACTAGGTATGTGTCACATAAGCCCATATAAATTGCTCTGGGATTTTTATAAAATGAATTCATATTTAATTAATTCAAAACACATATTACATAAAACAAAAAAAAGAAAAATAGAAAAGGCCGAAGGCCACCTACCTCTACCCTACCTGGCCCATCTGGCCCAGCAGAGGAGGCCCAGCCCAAAGGGGCAAGGTCGTCTTCCTCCCAGGCCAGGGAGGCAGGCAGCTCGCCGCCGGCCACGGCATGGGCGCCAGGCAGCTACCTTCCTGCCCCTGCCCCCTTTTGCGGCGCCGTGGAGGTCCAGGCGACCTTCCCTTCCTTTCCCACCCTCGCTCGGGTTCTCCTTCTTCGTCCCCGGCGATTTCTGCGTTGACCCGAAGCCCTGCAGGTTCACCGCCGTCGCCTCCACGCGGCCACCGGCCAGCTCCCGGCGCGCCACCGTGTCCCTGACGTCCAGCTTAGAGCTCCTCGTCGCACCGGCCCATCGATTTGAGCAGAACGGCTACAACAGCGTCGCCGGCATCATTCTTCTACGCCATGGCCACCCAACACCCGCGAGAAATCACGCACGCTCTGGCGCGTCTCCGGCTTCTCCGACCCCTCCGCTGCATTCCTAGTGAGATGGCGCAGATTCATGTATATTTCCCACTCCTCCCCGTGCCTCCCCTCGCCATGCTCGTCGGGAGCCAGAGATCGGCCGCCGCGGCCATGTCCGTGGGGGAGCTCCCGACGCCCCCTTGCCGTCCCGAGGCACCCCCGTGTAGTGCACATGCACGAGGCACGTTTTGGTGCCCTCCTCGAGCCCAGCCTCGCCCGGAATCGCCACCCAGGAGAGCGCCGCCGCACTCTGTGGTCGCCGCCGGCCTCCTCTCCGGCGTGGCCTATCATTAGGGGGCTAACCCCCCCTGTTTAGTTTGGCTAAGCCACTGACAGGTGGGGCCAGCCCCCCAAATTAAATTAAATATTTAATTAAAATAGAGTTTTAACTCTGAGTCAATAACACAGTGGCCCCACTGGTCAGTCCGCCCCTGACGTCACCTTTGTGTCATGATGACGCAATAATTAATTTCTCTAATTAATAGAAAATCCAGAAAACTATTAAATCTTTGGAAATTCATATCTTTTAATCTATAACTCCAAATTAAAAGCGTAATATATGAAAATCATTAGAAAAATGCAAGGATTCCAAATATCATATTTTCATAGATGAAAAACACATCTATGATGATGGACCAGTAGCATTGAGATATTTGATTTATTTGGAATAATTCAAAATAAATGTTTAAATCATTTCAATTTAAACCTTTGTAATGCCAACCTTATTAATTGCATATCAGAGTCATATCATACACATGACAACATGGTTTACCATATCCAAACAATAGCAAATGCAACTTGGGATAATTTGAACAACATTTGGAGTTTGAATTTGAATTCCTTTTTCAAAGAAAATTCAATTAACTTGTTGCAAATTGAACATAGCTCACATCAGTACCATGCCATGATTCATTTCTTGAATGTGCATTGCAATGTGATGTTTACATTGTTGTTGTCTCGGTGTTTGTTTCTTCTCGATAGATCCATCGCCGGACGTAGTTCCTGTTTTCTCCGAAGAGTGGCACCCCCCGAGTCTCGACAATAAGGAAAGCAAACCCCCTTTGATCATATCTATAAAAACCCAGCTTCCCTCTTGTTCTCTTATGCATGAATAGGTGATTCATATGTTACCGTTCTATCGCTAGTTGAACCCATCCTTTGCATGACTTATCATTGCTGCCACAGTATTAAGCAAACCTCAACCTAGCAGATCCAGGATTGTTTGTGTTCATCATGTGGCCCTTCATCCATGTTATGATATGCCATGCTAGAGTTGTATGCAATGAAGATGATACATCTGGTGATGTATCGGGATGGTAGATAACAATGCAATGTAATGGTAATGTGTTGGTGAAGTCACCCGAACAAAGGTGAACAATGAGATGTTGTGTAGGAGTACAAAGTAGGTTGTCTCATTTACACTTCCCTAGGCCCCGAGTTCTCGTGTTGTGATCCAAGACAAGAGTACTTCCACATGCAGGGCTATGGACCCCGTTTGGCCTACTAACTCACCCCGATTATGGTCCAGGATTCGCATGGGTTATTTCTTCTTCGATTTTATTTTGTGCCGGAGTGGGAGGAGATGCACGGTTACTTTGTAGCACGGTTTTAGGCAAGCACAGTTCCATCCGTCGAGGTGGGCTTGTCGGACCGTCCATACATCGTCTCGGTCCTGAATGGAAACCTCGGCCGGATTTCTGATTGGGGTACATACTCAGATAGGCGACCCACTGGACTAGAGTTTGAGCCGTGAGTTAAGTGCCTTGGTGTTTATCCTCGTCCGACATCCGCTTGAAGGATGACGAGTCATAGGCGGTAAGTGTTGACACGTGTGTGAAGCGTACACCCCTGCAGGGTAATGATCTATTCGAATAGCCGTGTCCGCGGTTATGGACTACTTGGAGACCTTTACTTGATTATTAGATAACTTAAATGGTGTATGAAAGACCGCCGGCAAGAACTCAACTAAGCTATCAAATCCCACACTAAGACATGCACGTTATAATCATACACGCAGCATACATGTCTAGTGTAAACAACAGGTAACACAACATGAACTCTACAAATCAAAGTTTTATTGCATCTGCTATACAGAGAAGATATAGTAGTGTTACAAGCAGAGATCACATAACTGTGACCCAACATTACATCATAGAACAACGGAAGAAAATTATGTCTTAGTAAAGACAAGGTTAACAAATGACTTAATAAGCCTTTAAGAAAACACAACGACCCTCCAGAGGGACTAGGCTGCTTTCTGGGACTACATTACTTCGTCGACGTCGAGCTTGAGGGGGAGGCCACCATCGGGGTAAGTGGTCTCGTCTCTAAAACATAGAATAAGCAAACGTGAGTACAAAGTCGTACTCAGCAAGACTTACATCAGATATACACTACTCATGCGCAACTATCAAGGTAAACGCAAGTGGGGTTGTAATGCAGAAAGCTTTGACTTGGCTATCCTGTACTACGACTACATAGAGTTGAGATGAGAGGCGCACACGAGTCCATCTAGTCTTGATCACCACATCAATACACCACCATGGATCCTTGCTCCACTTCCCCACGAGGAAGCAACCCAAAGCACTCACACTTATCTTGCGATTTTTAGAGTATCCATTTGAGTTTTCTAATAATCAAGTAAAGATCTCCAAGTAGTCCATAACCGCGGACACGGCTATTCGAATAGTTCATTAACCCTGCAGGGGTGTACTTCTTCACATACGTAGCTACCACTTACCTCCTAGAACTCGTCACCTTCAAGCGGTGTTGGCGAGGATAGTACCACGACACTTACCTCACGGCTCCAACTCTAGTCCAGGGGATCGCCTATCTGAGTATGTACCTTAATCGGGAATCCGACCGGGGTTTCCGTTCAGGACCCAGACGATGTATGGACGGTCCGACAAGCCCAACTCGACGGATGGAACTGCGCTTTCCTAAAACCGTGCTACAAAGTTGTGCATCTCCTCCCACTCCGGCACAAAATCAAATCGAAGAAGCAATAACCCATGCGAATCCTGGACCATAGTCGGGGTGAGTTAATAGGTCGAGAGGGGTCAATGAGCCAAACATGTGGTAGTAATCCGTGTCTTGGATCACAACACAAGAACTCGGGTCCTAGGGCAGTGTAAATGAGACAACCCACTATGTACTCCTACACATCCTCTCATTGTTCACTTATATTAGGGTGACTTTATCAACACGTTACCACCTTGTTGCATGTGTTCACTACCATCCCGATACATCACCCAGATGGATCATCTTCATTGCAAACAACTCTAGCATGGCATAACATATCATGGATGAAGGGCCACATGATGAACACATCAAATCTTGTATCTGCTAGGTTGAGGTTTGCTTAATACTGTGGCAGCAATGATAGGTCATGCAAAGGATGGGTTCAACTAGCGATAGAACGGTAACATGTGAATCACCTAATCATGCATAAGAGAACAAGAGGGAAACTGGGTTTTTATAGATATGATCAAAGGGGGTTTGCTTTCCGTATTGTCCAGACTCGGGGGTGCCACTCTTCGGAGAAAACAGGAACTACGTCCAGCGATGGATCTATCGACAAGAGGCAAACACCGAAACAACAAAGTATAAACATCACATTGCAATGCACAATCAAGAAATGAATAATGATGTGATCTAGGTTCAATTTGTCACATGTTAATTGAAGTTGATTTGAATAAGAAATTCAAAATCAAACTCCAAATGTTGTTCAAATTAGCCAAAGTTGCATTTGCTAATGTTTGGTCTTTGTAAACTATGTTGTCATGTGTATGATATGCCTTTGATGTTCATGTGATAAGGTTGGCATTGCAAAGATTTAATTTGAAATGATTTAAACATTTATTTTGAATTATTCCAAATAATCCATATAGCTAAATGCTACTGGTCCATCATCATAGATGTGTTTTTCATCTATGAAAATATGATAGTTGGAATCCTTGCATTTTTTTGATGATTTTTCATATATTATTTATTTAATTTGGAGTTATGGTTTAAATGTTATTAAATTTCAAAGATATAAACATTTTCTGGAATGTATTTTAAATAAGAAATTGATTTAATGCGCAAGCCTGACGCAATGATGACGTCAGGGGGTTGACTGGTCAAGCTGACCAGTGGGCCAGCCCTGTCAGCGTATCTGGGTTAAGTCTCTGGTTTAAATTAGAACTAACAGGGGATTAGGGGGCAGGGCCCCACCTGTCAGCCACCTAGGGTTAAGCTAACCTAGGTGGTTAGTGTTAACTAACCAGCCCACGTTGGCCTCGCCGGCGTTAAGCCGCCGGTGGCCACTGGACGCGGCAGCGCCCACGCAGGAGGCGGCTCCGGGCACCAATCGCCGCGCCGAAGGCACTAGGACGTAGCCCTCGAGCGTCCGTATCATCTGGGCCATGCGGGGCGGGCCAGAGGTGGCCGGGGAGCACGCCGGCGAGCAAGGGGACGCGGCGGCCGAGCATGGTTAGGAGGGGAATCGGCCACGGGGACACGACGAGAAGCAAGAGAAGGGGGAAGCGACGTGCGCGGCTCACCAGAACGCGAAGGCGTCGACGGTGAGGTCGGGGAGGAGCTGGCGGCGGTGAATTAGGCGATGGAGAACCGGCGGCTGTGGCGGAAATGGAGGTCGCGTTCGTCGCCCTTGGAGGTCCTCGGCTCAAATTGAAGGTGCACGGAGACGTAGACGAGCACGGCGGACGTCCTGGACAGCACGGCGGGGCGGCTCGAGGTCGCTGGCCACGCAGGCGCATGGACAACGGCGTCGAGGAGCTCTCGGGCGGCGGCTAAACGGCGACAGGGGTGGGGGAAGTCGACCAGGGGGTAGGGGAAAACGGAGCACGGGTCTTGGAGGCCTCCACGGCGCCGGATAAGACCGAGGGGGCAAGCAGGTAGCTCGCTGGCGGCCATTGCGGGCTCGCCGACGTCCTTCCTGCCTGCCTGGCCAGTGGAGGAAGACGACCCTGCCCTTTTGGGCTGGGCCTCCTCTGCTGGACCAGGTGGGCCAGGTAAGTGGCTCTTCCCTTTTCTCTTTCTTTCTTTTTTATTGTTTCTGTTTTTATTTGTTTTGATTTGAAAAAAATACCTAAGCATTTTTAGAAAATCCCCAAATATTTTATTTGGACTTATGTGACATATAGCTAGTCACTCCCAAGATTTGAAGATTTTTGAAATTCAAAACATTTGAATTTCAATTCAAATAGCATTTAAATTTAATTTCCAAGCCTCTATTTGAATTTTTGAAAAATCCATGAGCATGGGTTTAACTCCAAATCATTTTTAAAATGATCACACTCATTTGTAGGACTTTTCAAAAATGTTTGGTGGATTTTTGGAAAAACTTTTTATCTGGCCTTTTTATTTAATTCTTTTAGGGCTTTTCTTTTATCCTAATTCCATTTCCTTTTGAAATTTAATTCTCATGATCAAGGAATTTAAACTTGGCACAAACCTAGGAAGAGGGTTGTGACATCTCCGTACAGATAACACCCCTAGTCCTGCCGAGCCAACTATAAGCAATAACTCTGGCTACAATGAATGCTCCTTGAGCTGTATGAGAGGAAGGAGAAGAGGGCTCTTGGCTCACCTCTCTCCTTTCTCTCTCTATGGTGGGTGGAAATGCAATAAGTGCCCGTCGTCCCTCACGCAGGAGGGGTACCCGAGGCTCTTATACGCCGAGCCCGGGGTACAAAGGTAAACGTACAAAGGGGAGGACCCAGCTGTCAGCCTTAGAAGAGTTGGGGCCCTCACATCGTGTGCTCCCGGACTACCCGGTGTAGACTTGCGGCTCTCCATGCTGCTAACTTGTAGGTCTTGCACAGTAAATAGTGGAGCTAGGAGCTCGGTCCTATCGGCCTGTCCGCGTGATCGGTGCTGGAGGAGACCGCACGCCTCTGATAGCCCGGATCTCCAGGGATTGCGCATTGATGAGCTTGTACCAGGTGTCCGAACTAGGATTCATCTCGGATGTTGCCTTGTCCTCTTCGGCTGAATGAACCTATGTGAGGCCGATTGCACTCTTCTTGGCCAATCGACCTTCGACCTAGTCAGTTCGGCCCACTGCTTGCTTGGTCCTGATTAGCTCGGCCTTGATCAGATCGGCGACCATGAGGTCGGTGATCTTTGCCTTGACGAAATGTTTCTGCTGGGTGACCCTACCCGGGGGTCATTATCGATTTCTGAGGATGCGCTCGAGTGGGAAACTAGTCACCACTCGGATTGGGTGCGCCTAAAAATAGTGTCTGAGCTTTCCGGAAGCTATGAGAACTCCTAAAAGTATCTTCTGAATCTGTGGGTAACGACGTCTTGCGCCCGGGAGGACGGTTCATAAGAAGTAGACTGGCTTCTGGGTTGTCCTCCTAACAAGAACCTTTCCCCTGTGGGCTCCGGATGTAGGACATGAATGTTCAGGCTTGCTTGTTTTGGGTGGGGCTCCACCATTTTATTCTTCCAGGCCGCGCTTGACCACCAATGCTCTGCTTACCACCTGAGATGTTGCCGAGATGTATAACAACAAGGGTTCGCATGGGAGAGGTGCCACTAAGATTGGTGGTGATGCGAGGTACTCCTTGAGGACTTGCAAAGCGACTTGAGATTCAGGTGTCCACTCGAGGGGATCATATTTCTTTAGGAGCTTGAAAACGGGAGTTCTCTCTCGGCTAACCGAGAGATAAACCTCCCAAGTGTCGTAATGTAGCCGTTCAGTCTCTGGAAATCCTTGATGCATTTCGGGGCCTGCTTTTCCTCGATCTCCATGATCTTCTCGGGTTTGACTTTGATGCCGTGGTGGGATATGAAAAACCCAAGGAGCTTGCCGGAAGGCACACCGAAAACACATTCCTCCGGATTCAGCTTCATTTGCATCTTGTCAAGATTGCGAAATGTCTGACACAAGTCTTCAACAAGAGCGTCTTCTTCTTTGGTCTTGACCATGATGTAGTCCATATAGGCCTCAACATTGCGGTGTAGTTGCGGCCCGAGGCCGATGTGGATGGCTCTCTGGAAGGTAGAACCCTAATTCTTCAGCCCAAAGGGCATACATATGTAGCAATATGTGCCACAAGAAGTTATGAATGCAGTTTTCTCTTCGTCTTCAACTGCCATCTTGATCTGGTGGTATCCAGCGTATGCATCCAGGAAAGACAACCGAGCACATTCCGCTGTTGAGTCCAAGATTTGATCAATGCGAGGGAGGGGGAAAGGATCTTTCAGGCAGGCGTCATTGACGTCACCATAATCGATGCAAAATCTCTTGTTCCCGTTCGCCTTGGGGCGAAACCAGGATTAGCTAACCAGGTGGGGTGTCGAATCTCCCAGATGAACCTGACATTGAGAAAATTCTGGATCTCTTCGTCTATGAACTCTTGACGGTCTGGCGCTTGACGACGGACCTTCTTCCTCACGTGCTTGGCACCAGCCTTGACTGCTAGCTTGTGCTCGATCACTTCCTTTGGAAGCCCTAGAAGATCGGAGGGCTCCCATGCAAAAATGTAGGTGTGTTCATGGAGGAAGGCGATGAGCGCGCTTTCCTATTTGGGGGAGAGGTCAGCACAGATGGACACGCTGCGACTTCCATCTTCCGAGGTAGGAACTTTCTTCGACACAGCTGCCGGGGCGAGCTGGACGGGCTTCGCTTTCTTGGTCACTTGCCAGACGGGGTCCACTGCAGGGCGTGGACGTCCTCCAGGATGCTTGTTGCCCGTTGGGGCCGTGGGAACCTGGGGCTCCATTCTTCTGTCTTCGCTGGCAAGGCTTCTGGAAAGAGGTGTGTTGTCCCCGAGAACATGCACATCGCTTACAAGAGGTGCCTTTCTGGCTGCCCTTGCAGCAACGACATTCTTTGCTTCATCTTGGATGCATCATAGAGCTTCTCACGCGTCGCCGGCTAGGGTGACGACGCCTCGGGGACCCAGGATCTTGAAAAGGTTGTAGAGCCTGTGATGCACGAAGGCGAACCTCCTGATGATCGATCGCCTGAGCAGTCCATTATACAAGAGAGGGAAGTCCGTGACATCAAAGATGAGCATATCCACTCGGAAATTGGCGTGGTCCCCAAGGGTAACGGGAAGTGAAATCTTCCCAAGTGGCTGAACCTCCATCCCACTGACTCTGCGGGAGTCAGCGGACGGGAGGAGATGGATTCTCAAAATCTACATCTTCTCGAAGGCGCGAGAGGACAACAGGTTGACGCTAGACCCGGTGTCGTACATCATCTTGCTGAACTTGATGTTTCTCTTGCTGAACTTGATGTTGCTAATCGTCAGGGAGAGGAGCGTGGGAGGCAAGCCATCACTTTCATCCGGGAGAGTAGAAGGGTGGTCGCCGACGTCTACCACTAGAGGGATGTTGGCCCAACGGGAAACCATGGATCCTTCCGGCGGGGACTGGACCGCGAGGACCTGTCTCACGACCTTGTGGAACTGACGGTTGGAGGCCAGCGCGGACGCTCCCCCATGCATGTAACCGACAAAATCCACAACGTCCTGGAAGTCTTCACCTGCGTCATATCCGGATTCCGCTCCTCCGGAAACATCATCGTCGGAAGGCGGCCTCTTCGACTTGCCCTTGATTTGGTAGCTAACTCGGCAAACACGCTGGGAGCCCCCACCTCCCTGGGACTGCCTCTCGGCGTACTTCTTGGGGTAGAAGGCCGCGATGTCTTCCTGGAATTTGATGACGAAGTGGCACTCGGACAGGTCATGCTTGTCAGTCTTGTGTATCTTGCAGTAGGGCAACGGGGTAGCGTCCGTGGAGGAAAGCACGATATCGGTAGAGGGTGGTTGCGGAGCGTCCCCGTTTTCCTCCGTGGTAAACACGGCTTGGTGTACGCGCTTGCGGGCCCCGGGCTCCCTGGAATGTTCGTTCTTTCCGGAAGGAGCTCATACCATGGGGCGTCTCCCGGTGTCTCGATTAACAGGAAGGACTGCCTCTTCGACGTGGGCGACCTTGTCGGCCACCTCGAACATGGCGGTGATAGTCTTGATGGACCAGGTGATCATCTTCTCGAGCATGTGCGGGTTCTTGACATTGGCATGGAAGGTGGCGATGATTGCGGCCTCATGTGTGTCGGGGATGCAATGCTACATCAGGTGAACCTCTGGAAGAATTTCCGAAGAGGTTCGCCGTCCTTTTGCACTACTCGACGCAAGTCACTAACGATTTTCGGAGGTTGGACACCCCTAGAAAAGTGCCGACAAACTTTGCGCAGAGCTCTGCCCATGAGCTGATGGAGTTAGCCAGCAGCTGCATCATCCACCGATGGACATTGTCCTTGAGCTTCATGGGGAAGTAGTTGGCTTTCTCCTTGTCGTCTCCCCCCGCGATCTCAACAGCAGTGATATACATGTGGATGAACTCGCAAGGGTCGGTCTTTCTGTCTTACGGAAGTGGACCATCTATCCGGAAATTCTTGGGCCACTTGACGCTACGAAGATCTTGTGCGAAGGCTACACACATGGTGATGTAGTCGCTCTCACCGGCAAGAATCCCCTCTCGGACATCATCGTGAGGAGGAACACTGGCGAGTTTCCTTTTTCCTGAATTCGTGACGGCGATCATCTAGGCGAGCACGTTGGTCCAGGGACCCACGATGTCCGGAAGATGCCACATAAGCTACACCAGGAGATCCGGCCCGTCGATGAGTTGTCTGGCGGACACCGGGGTCACGACAGCGCTCATCTCTGGGGTAGTCTTGTCGAGGCCTTGTTTGGGGAAGTGCATAGTGCGCTCCTACTCTCGGCAGAAGCGTTGGGGAGCGCAGTCGACCAGTCGGCCCCATGCGTTGCCGAGATGGCGTGGGAGCACGAAGATCGAGCTCCTATTGCTTCTGCAAAACCCATGCAGAGAGTTGGTCGATGGTGAGTCTCCAAGTCTCCAGCCGATCACAGGAAAGGAGGAAGTGGCTAATGGCCCTGACTTGCGGCAGCGCCTCCGCGGGTGTACGTAGCCCGTCGAGAGTGTGGATACATGGTGTCCCACCGCTTCGTTCGGAGGCTCGTCCCTGGCGTGCGGGGGAATGACGAGAGGGTCCGACACCATTGATCGAGGGATGGCTACCATGAGACGCCATTTCTTCGGGCGGTCTGTCAGGTTGAGCTGCGTGCTCCCCAGCGGGAGCCTGACACTAGTGTGTGCGATAGCTATCCAAACGGTTTTTTACCCCTATCGGCTACGGCAATCGGAACCGTCCCCTCGCTCTCAATTGCAATAGAGGGGCCTATTCCACACGACAGCCAGAAATCGTTTTTATGTAGCCAGTACGCGCAGACGTTTCAGTAAAGAAACTCATATGCGATACAGAAGTATATCCCAAACGTGTAAAACTCGTGTGAAATTGTTGACTCATCCCAAACGTGTTGCCTTAAAAAACCGCGTGTAAGGAAATCTCATTGTAGACGAAGGCGCAATAGCATATGTCTGGGTTGCAAGAACATTTCACACGGTCCGTAAAAATAAATTGTTTGAAATAAGTATAGTATTCCAAATGGTTTTGATAATAAATACATTTTCAATGTTCAGAAGATCCCACACGTTAGTTTTCTTACAATTTTGTCCTATATAGAAGATAATGCACACAAAATACTTGGAGGAGTCGTCACTTATGTATGTTGTATAGGGCACAGTCGATTAGATGCAATTTTTTGTTATACATACCATCATCCAAACGTACAATTCTTCTTGTCCGTGTGTCATGATAAGTAGATCGTCCACGGTTATGTTTCAGTTCTATTGTTTTGAGCATCGCAGACGGTTACTTTAGAGGATGAGGTAATGTCGCGGACGGGTCATTGTAGTAGCGCAGATGGGTCGATTCTAATATCGCAGACGGTAAAATAGTTGAGCCGTATGAAATTGAAAAGAAGAGGCAGAATTAAAAAACATAATACAATTAGCACCACTAGTAGTGAATTTGCTGGAATATGTTTTACCACTAATTAATATTCACATCAAGAAGATTATTCATCAAGAAAATGAAATAGTGCATTCTAAGTATCTCAGTGTCACATAATGAAGTCAGAGACATGTCATCACATGCAAAACAAATGCATCCCATTGTGAAGTGAACGAAGAAGAAAGCATGCTTATTGAACATCCATAGGTCTTCTAAAATATGTTCCCGTGCATTCTATGTAGTGCATCCTAAGTATCTCAGTTTTCGAAAACCTGTATGATAATAAAATCAGAATTTGTTGTACGTGTAAATGAAAGTGATTGAGACACTAGATTTACTTCTGGTAGTTTGTGGGAAGAATATATTGCAGGAGAACTGGCTAAGTAACTCATAAGATGGAAAGCATAGAATCCACACAAGTTGGTCCCTGGTTCTTGCTGAGGACACTGTAGTTTGTGTACGGAGTTAGCAATAGTATACATATGTATATATATGAACAAATAACCCATACGGCGTAATATATTTTAGTTTATTTGGAGTACGTATAGAACTATAAATGTACTTATATAGAAACTTGAACGCATGGACATAAATTCTGAAAATAACATATTTTAGTATCGTATCGGATAAATGGCGTCATGTTACAGAGGTTTTGATATATCGCAGAGGTTCCCTCCAATACGGATGTTTTCAAGAAGTAAACTACAAAAGAAGATGAATTTTCCCACATTCAATTCTATGATGAAGTTTAATTTTTCCATACTCATTTCTGGAATTAAATATTAGCATAAGTTTCACCATATAAGAATTCAATACCTATCCAGGAAATTCTGAACAAGTGACAGATCCATTGGGTTTACTTTTGTTGATAGAGAATCAATGTAGTAGACGGTGTTGAGCTTTAGAACAATGACAATAATGATCCAATGTTTCCTATAGGTTAGCAAAACACAACAACAAATGAAACATCTTGGGTACTGAAAGTCAATCAATGTAGGTAAATGCAAGGTTCAAAATAGCGTGGCCCTTTTCCAGAAGATACAGAAGATATAGCGAGATGTAGATAAGTTACATTTAAAATAGATTGATTGAAAAAATGGCGAGAACTAACCCAAATATTAAGGATTTCAGGCATTTTAGCATTAAAAATCGGTCCAAAAGCAATGCATGCATAACCAGGTAACCATATTCAAATGTCAAGGCCAAATCAATGGCACAAATACCAATATGAGGCTTAAATCCACGCACAACAAAGTAATAAACTCTAAAAGACTAATTGTTTTAAGCTTTTAATCAGAATCATTGGCATCATCTTCAGATGAACTAGATGAACCACCATATTGCTTTTGGGTAAATGTATATGTGGTCGTATAATTTATTTACTTTTCAAAATATGGAAGTAGGTGGAATTCTGGTATCTGGTCGGAATAAAGCGTTCAGGCGAGACTTTCGTTGGCCAAAACCTTGTTACAATATATTTAATACTCATTAACCATTACAGCGTCTATGAAATCCACACGTTGCATCTTTCGTTCCCTAGGCAAGGACGCCAAAGCCCTGAGGAAATTATAAAGTTAGATATAATTCGTTCATGGGCTTATATGAGAGGTTTATTGATTTTCTGAAGTACTTACAAGACGACGAATCGAATTAAACCCCATTCGAGCATATCGAAGTTGAAGAGGTCATAAAACTCTTCGAATGTTATTTGGAAGTCACCTCACTTTGTACCTAAACCGAATTGTGTGCCATGGTATATAGTGATACCAGCTTCATCGGTTTTTCGCATTTCACCGACTAAATGTGCATGCAACTTTTTGCAGTAAGCATCTGCCCTACTCAGGTGTTTGGTAGTCAGATTAGTTAGGTCGCATGCAAACTTACGTGCTTGTCTTGTATCTACAGGACACAACTTGTCCAGATTTCCATTGAAGCCTGATTTTAGTTTTGCAATAATAGCCTCGCTGTTCTTGTCCCGGTTCAAGATTGTTTGCAGCTGTGATTCATCTGCATTATCGGATTCATCATCATTTGTAAGGTTGAGTCGGGCTGATCGTCTAGGCGCCTTCTTCCTTGGGATTGATGTGGCCGTAGTCTAACCTTTACAAGTTTTCCTTCTCTTTCTCACTTCATGGTTATGATCAATAGGTGCCACTACGCTTGCATGATCTACTGACATTGCAGCTGGAGGTACATGTGCATCGGACTTGCTATTAGCTGGTGATGTAGTTGCTTCAAAATGTGGCCCTTGTTGTATGAGTGAATCAGACTTTTGCGCTGTTGCTGCAAGTGCGTTGGACTGCGGAGCTGGTTGTCAAGAATTGTCAGACTTTTGATTTGTTGATTCAAGGTGCCCGAACTGTGGAGTTGTGTTGCAATATTGTTGGACTCTTCATATGATGGAGACGCTCTGTCGAGTTGTGGAGCGAGCGGTGCGGATGTGTGATCCATGGTTGCCGTTGTGTCGGTCTGCTGAGCAACCACCGCAGCTGGCACTGTCTCCTTATCAGGTGTTGCCGATGTGTGGGACACTGTGGCTTGAACGGGCAGCATCAGAACAGGTGGTGTCATCGTTGCAGGAGGACCTGGCGCATTCTGATACTAAGTTGGTTGTTCCTTGGATTGTGTAAGAACATTAGGTTATAGGGGATGCTCAGAGCTTGATGAATGGGCCTCTTGGATGTAATTGATAGGGAAATCCACAGAAGGACGGGTAATCTGATGTGGCGTGGGTAACAGGTCTGCTTGATGGCAGGCGCCAATGGTGGATGGCGCTGGGGTTGGAGGGATCTCATCGAGGACAATTATTTCATTACTCGGCCACTGGATCTGATACAACAATGAGTCGCCCAGGGTTTTCTATTCGTCACAGGGAAGTGGCAAATTCTTGAATGCTTCAAACACCTTGGTCACCATTCATTTCGCGTGACCCCGATCCAGTGGCACATTGTTTAGTTGGAGACCCCCATCAATAAGGGGGGGGATAATCTGGGCGAGTGCACATCACAACGAACGTTTATACAGTCTAAGCTCGCAAGTCAGATTATGTGTAATGCCATATAGATCAGATATAGCAGCATCATAGTCCATGAGGGTGGGGTCAGCTGATGCCCAACTACTCTTATGTGGTGTTGTTGTTATAAGATCAGAATCCGACATGTTGACCTCCTGCGACAGGAGCAATTGAGCATGTACTGATAATCCTTTCATAAGTTCCATCTTCACCAAGGTAGCAATTTGTTGATTCTTCAATGCTTTCTTCTCTTTCCTTATCCTCTTTTTCTCGTCTATGGTGAGTCGGAAACACCTCTTATGAGGGACATACACCCCTATACCCCTTGCACGACCAGGGGGCTCATCGGTCTCTAAAGCATCATGCAAAGGATCACCAGGGCCTCTGTTCTGGTAGATCCTTCCAGGTTCCAATGACAATTTTACCATCTTATCGTATAGTGCTTTGTCCTCAAATTTTTCAAAGTAATATTGTCCGTGCTCATTCCTTGATGCACGTTACCGAATGAAGTATCTAGCACGATTACCCTTAATTTCACTGAAAGGGGGGGCATACGAGCATCAACTTCTTCCTGGTCCTCCTTGTCCCATGTTGGTTTCTTTCCATAGTATCCACACACACACACCCATACAGTGGGGTGTGTGTGTTCCTCATCTGAAGCTTCGATTGCCTGACACTTTTTAAAGAAAACTCCTTAGATAACATTCCCCTTTTGAACTCCACCAATCTGGCTTCGTAATCATGGTGTATGCAGAGAAGGGATCCTTGCCTTTACTCATGTATTCCTTGTACAACACATGCTTCCAATTTCTCCAAGCATCCCTGGCCTTACCTAGCGCACGGCTTTCAAGCCGCCGTATGAACTCATCTGGCGCGGTGAAGTGCGACATGATCTCTGTGATTATCTTGTCCCGATGTGCTGGGTCAACCTTGCGAAAATCCTCCACATTGATGTTGATCCTTGCCCTGCCAACGTATCCACACACACTCCTGAACTTTGTTCTTGCTTGTATCTGGAGAATTTGGAGCCCAAGTATACTCATCAATATTGTGTATTTAATATACACCTTTGGGCTCAAGGGTAGGCCGTCTGGGAGCGTTCTTTCGTGTCTCGAACCTAATAGTGGTGAAAATTTGGAGCCCAAGTATACTCATCAATATTGTGTATTTAATATACACCTTTGGGCTCAAGGGTAGGCCGTCTGGGAGCGTTCTTTCGTGTCTCGAACCTAATAGTGGTGAAAATCCTCCACATTGATGTTGATCCTTGCCCTGCCAACGTATCCACACACACTCCTGAACTTTGTTCTTGCTTGTATCTGGAGAATTTGGAGCCCAAGTATACTCATCAATATTGTGTATTTAATATACACCTTTGGGCTCAAGGGTAGGCCGTCTGGGAGCGTTCTTTCGTGTCTCGAACCTAATAGTGGTGATTGTCGGTGGCGTATGCAGCTCCGGCTGAGTTGATTGCGTGGTGTTCGTCGCATCAGGAGAAGGAGTCGTAGGACGGTCAAACTCGGATTCTGACATGCTCTCCTCAGTATCGTGGGTGCTGTTGTCCGAGCTCGACATCTACGGAACAAAGCACAAGCGGAACTCGGTCAATCTAGAAGCTTGGTCTATATGTAGCTGACTGAATGCAACATTTTCTTAAATTTATACGTCGACGATAACCAAATTTGGGTCATACGGAGCGAAATGTATGAATGATTGAGATAATTCATGATAGACTCACCTCGATGGATAGCAGGACCGCTGGTTAGGTCTGACCGGCCAGATGGCACGGGGTCTCGCCGACGAAAGGCGAGCAAATGGGGACGCGTACTCGCTTGTGGAGAGAGACGCAGGGGTTTCCAGACAGACGGTGTGTGTGTTGCACACCACTGGCGGCAACACTAAGATGTGGATCTGGGTCGAGAGGGGACGGAGAGGGCGGCTGGGGATGGGAGGGGAGGGGATGGCGATGGGGTTTGCATGAGAAAAAATGCCCTATTGCAGGTGGACGGCGAAACTTTGGTACTGCAGCGGCGGAAAATAACGATGGTGAAGCGGGGGGACGCACGGAAACATTGCTATGCAGACAGATATATCTATCAAACCGTGTGTGTTTATCGAATTCTTTTGTTCAAATGTGTTGGCCGCTCATTTGTTCGATGATTTTACCGCCCATGTTTTCGGTACGTGACATTATCCCACCGCCAAAACTTGTAGATAACACGACATGTCCTAGTGAACTTGAACTACTTTGTGGTAACTACTTATCTTTGTATATATTTAATGCATTACTCGATATTATATATATTAAATGATTTGACATCATATATATGCACCAAGATAACGAAATTGTGGCACATTTTCTTAACATGGCCTTGGAAGATCGTACAAAAAATTAAAATGATGTACGAAATGTCACGATCACGATCCCCGTGTGACCTATGCATTCATCTCACGTGAGGGGAATATTATTTGTCGTACGATTTGTTTCGGTTTCAAGCAAACCGTAATGTTATTACATTCGTTGGCATTGTATTTTGTTTACATATGAACACCTGAGGATCACGGTATGACTTAAAAATAGGGGTAATTCTTTGTTACTTAGGTACATGTAATTCATTATTTCTTATGTAGTCAATCAATGGAATTAGATCAAAAAACCATTGGAGCTTTGGGTTTTTCATGTAGAGTGGTTACGAAAATAAGTCATGCGTTGCATGTTAAAAGGCCAATAAAACTTTATATCATTCTCTTAAATTTTCGATGACATCGGCTCTTGCAAACAAAGTCATCTCACACGGATGATCATGGTTTATGTATCCCACACGTTGTTGTATGGACATGGTTCCTTTTCTATGAATCATTGTCTGCATCAATGGTGCTAAGATAAAATTCGACATCCCATCGATATCTTTGATAATGTGCATTAAGTGCATTCTAATCAATTGATACGAAGTTTTCGAATTTGAACTCCAAATGTAACAAAAAATGCGCAAGGGTGTGTTGAACATTCGTATGCGTGTTCATGGGTTACCTCGTAGTACCGACGCATGGAATTTGAGTGAATTTGGACCACATTGGCAAGGTCTTTCGGTCAGAAACATTGCGGTCGTCAGTTTTAAAATTCCAAAAAATTCAAAACCACTTCGAAATTGTCGCGGCTTTGCGTGGCATCGTGCTTAGGTGAAAGTAGGGTGTGGTAAAAATTTCATCCGTTTTGGAAAAGGTTTTAATGCATTATCCTTGCAAAATTGTGGGTCTCGCAGGAAGGATCATGGTTTCGATAAGGAAAGAGACGTGAGGTGTTCAAGTTTCAAGTAAAATGTGTCGTCTTGTCATCGATTGTCATTGTTATTTTTCTACAGCTAGCGCGCATCTACATGTGACCTATGTTCAAATTAGGACACATTCCTTGCTAATTTCCTATATTTAAAATTTTTATTACACTTAAAACATGAAATGATTTAAATATCATATCTGCTTGAACTGTAGGTACAAGGGGTGGCTTCATCAGTGGCCGTTGGATCCTGGTACCTTGGACGGTGCGGGCGTGCGATCCGTGGTGCTGCCTTTTGGCCAATCAGAACACACGGTCAAACGTCCTTTGTTTGAGGTTATACACACAGTTTTTAATTATGACCGTGTGCGTTGCAATATGAGGTGGAACAACAAGTACTTTCCACGGGTAAGGCCTCCTCGGTGGCCGTTGGATACGGGTGCATTAAACGGTGCAGGCGTGCGATCCGTGGTGCTGCCTTTTGGCCAATCAGAATGCACGGTCGAACGGCCCGTGTTTGAGGTTATGGACACAGTTTTTCATTACGACCGTTTGCGTTGCATTATGAGCTACAACAACAAGTACTTTCCATGGGTAAGGCCTTATCAGTAGCCGTTGGATCCTGTTGCATTGGACGGTGCGAGCGTGCGATCCGTGGTGCTGCCTTTTGGCGAATAAGAAAGCATCGTCGAACGGCCCGTGTTTGAGGTTATACACAAAGTTTTTCATTATGACCGTGTGCGTTGCAATATGAGCTAGAACAGCAAGTACTTTCTACGGGTAAGGCCTCCTCGGTGGCCGTTGTATCCTGGTGCGTTGGACGGTGCGGCCGTGCGATCCATGGTGTTGTATTTTGGCCAATCAGAACGCACGATCGAACGGCCCGTGTTTGAGGTTATACGCACAATTTTTCATTACGACTGTGTCCGTTGCAATAGGAGCTAGAACAACAAATACTTTCCACGGGTAAGGCCTCCTCGATGTTCGTTGGATCCTGGTGCGTTTGACAGTGCGGGCGTGCGATCCATGGTACTTCCTTTTGGCCAATCAGAACGCACGGTTGAATGACCCGTGTTTGAGGTTATCCAAACGATTATACATTTATAACCGTGTCAGCTGAAAGCTTAACCAGAAAAAACCTAAAATGCCCCATAGTTGGACTAATCGTCATTACTAAGACCTCCCGCAATGATAGTATCATAAGGTTAGTATCATGCACAGGATACTAGTGTATGATACTACCTCCACAAAGCATTGTATCATAGCTCAGTATCATAAGTAGTATTATTTACTTCCATGCAAGACACATACTAGCTTAACATTTATTATGATATGGTATCATAATATGATACTCAATTCTCTCTCTTTCTTCATTTAATTCTATGCCACATCATCAAATTTGCTTAGTTGGCATGCATGATACTAGCTATGATACTCCCATTGCGGGAGGTCTAATTCATCCAACGAAAATGATCAGAGACATCCACGATGTTTAGGCTAGTCACAATGGGCAGTAACTTAAACTAATAACATATACACATATTACGAGTTTATGTTACCACGTTCACATTGCTAACATGTATGTGGTGTACTGCAACACCTTATTTATTAGGTTATAGACTTATCTTGCTTTGGTATGCCTGTTGTTACATTAACTACTAGCTAAGTTACCACAAACACTTCTCTACTCATTAACTACATGCCACATAAGCAGTTTTCCTTGAAATGTGTGATATTACCACCTACTCCCTCCGTCCTTTGAAGAGTGTAGTTCCATTTTTGTTGGAAAGTCAAACTTTTACAACTTTGACCATGATTATATAAAAAAATACACGCCACTATGGCCAAACACTTCTCTACTCATTAACTACATGCCCATTGTATGTTAATCCCATTGTGGCCAGCCTTATGCTACTCAATCATATATAGTGGGGTGTATCATATGATACTATTATATGAAATACCTTCATAATCATAATGCATAATATCATAAACTAGTATCATAGATGATCTCATTTATCGACATGCATGACACATAGTAGCAAGGCATTTGTAATGATACGGTATCTACCTATGTTACTCCAACACTCTCCCTCTCATTTTTAATTATTTGCCACATAACCATTTTGCTAGTCCCAAGTATATGTTCCTAGCTATGATACCCCCACTATGGCCAATCTTAGTATACATCTTAGCCATTCCTCGTAGTTCTCTACATTTAATTCACTAATTTCAAAAAGAGATATTCATATTAGTTATACCGAATAACCCCTTGGAATTTGTGTTTACTAAGGCAGAATGGTTTGAAAATTACCACCATGTCGCATGGTAGATGAGAGCATAACTTTCTGCCATTTTCAGAAAGTTATGCCGTCATGCTCTTGCACACTAGGTCATCACACACGAATGATCATGGTCTCTGTTTACTAATGCCTTAGGGTTGAAAGCAAACATGACATTTCCTTTGTCGGATGGCACCGTTTCCTTTTCTACAAACCACTGACTCTAACCCCTGCGTTAAGCTAAAATTTTCCATTTTTACTATTTGCATTTGATATTTTTTAGGCATTTAGTTCATTTTAAGCAATCCATATGATTTTTTTCAAATGTAGCCGCAAGTAAACAAAATATGTGCAACTTGTGCTGGAACCGTATGTGTGCTTCCGGGTTAACGCGTACTAACCACCCATGGAATTTGTATACAATTGGAACACATTGGCAAGGGATTTCGTCTGGAAACATTGAGGTCGACGGTTTTTTAATTCCAAAAAATCGAAAAACAATCAGAAATTGACGAGTTTTTGCTAAATGTGTCTTGTGTTCAAATTAGGACGCATTCCTTGTTAATTTCCTATATTTAAACAATTTAGTACACTTAAAAATGTTAAAATGATTTAAACAGGATATCCACTAGAACTACAGGTACAAATGGTGGGTTTGTTATTGGCCGTTGGATCCGGGTGCACGGACGGTGATGAAGACGTGCGATCCGTGGTAGTGCGTTCTGGCCAATCAGAACGAGACGTCGAACGGCTCAGGGTTGAGGTTATGCACTTGTTTTTACAATTAAAACCATGTGCGTTGATATCCTCACGATGGTTCAAGGTTGAGGTTTCTTCTACTCAGCTCACCGCGGTTCGTATCCACTCGAGACGAATTTTTTGTTTCTCATTAAGTGGACTTCTATCTTAAGTCTAGGCTATGCCGGGTACCTCCCCATTATATTCGACCTCATTTTTTTCATCAAAATACATCAATGTGGGTGGAAACACCATATATAGACATCTATACGACATACAAACTCAGAATATAGGATTTCTCCTAGATTCATATATAAAGCCACGACCAGAAATCAGAGTTGAAGTTACAAGCAAACACAACATCCGCTGTGGGCACAACAAAAACAAGCCCAATACGTAAAGGGCAAGACATACACACTCGTTTAGATAATTAGTTAGTCTATTGGTTCTTCTTCTCCTGGCTTGTCTCCAAGCTTGTACCTGTGAACATCATCAGCACCAACCCCCCTCATGTACACAGGATATGTGATGGTATTTTCATTCATTGATGCCTCGATTCGTGCACCAATTTTTGGAAAATCATCAAACTGATTGTACTCTTCTTCATCAACATCATTTTCAACTCCTAATATCCTCCTCTTCCCAAACAAAACCACATGGTAACCAGCAATTAACGTGTCTGTCACATAGAAAATTTGGGTAGTTTGACTAGCGAGAATGAACATGTCACCCTAGTAGGCGATATTGTTGAGATTCACACAGGTCCTCCCGTATTCATCAACTATCACTTCTTCAGGATCGACCCATTTACACTAGAATAGTTCCACGTTGATTTGCACATAGTCAAGCTCCCAAATCTCCTGGATGGTTCCATAGTGAACAACAGACTTAGGATTTTTACCAGCACTAAGGGATTCTATTTTAACAGAGCTATTCTGATACGTGGTCCTCTCATCACGATCGATCGTGTAGAACATGTTCCCATTAATTTCATATGCTTGGTATTTCACAACTATAGGTGATGGTTTTTGCCAACCACGTTAGCACGTCACCGCTAGGTCCATTTTTCAAACGATCCTTCAGCCATCCAATGTATTCTGCATTGTGTGTATTGTTCAGTGTGCGTACCGACGGCCTCTTTAGACGATCTCTATTAATTATAAACTCCAAGTGTTCATCCTCATAAGCGGAGAGACGACTGGTGTGATGCAATACTGTCAAATGGTCTTCATCTAACATTGAAGAACTTGAATGGCACGGTGTTCCTTTAAGGACCGGATAACCAGCCAGCCTTCCCTCGTGCCGAGACACAGGCACACCAATAGGTTGTTGTTTCATGTATTCCATGCAAAACTCAACCACCTCCTGCGATACATAACCTTGCACGATGCTGGCCTCTGGATGATACTTGTTCCAACATAGGTGCTTTAATATTCCCATGAACCGCTCAAAAGGATACATGTTGCATAGAAACACAGGACCACACAACTTTATCTCGTCGACAAGGTGCACACTAAGATGGACCATGATATCAAAGAACGACGGAGGAAAACACATCTCAAGCTCTGACAATATTCTCGCAATATCTTTTTGCATACCATCTAGTTCATCAGGGTCTACGACCTTCTTCCATAATTTATTGAAGAAGTCACCATGAGCGATGATCATGTGTCAAATTTGTTTGTGCATCATATTCCTAATAGCCATTGAGAGGATTTGTGTCAGCATAACATGGAAATCATGTGACTTCATGTGTGTCAACTTCTTATTATCTGAATCGACTAGGTTCCTGATGCTTGCAGAGTAGGAAGAGGATGTCTTAACTGACAACAAAAACTCAAAGAACTGTTTCACTTCCGGTTTTGTTAAATTGTAACTCCGGAGTTGGAGAGTATACTCACCGTCTCCTCCATGTTGAAAACCAGTTGGTTGACCACCGACCATGTTCAGCCTTGCATTTTTCCCATCCTTTGTTTTGCCTTTTATCCAGAGAGGCATACCAAGAAGGCTTTCACAAATGTTTTTCTCTACGTGCATGACATCGATACAGTGACGCACAGTTAGAATCTTCCAGTAAGGTAATTGCCAGAACACTGCTTTCTTCTTAAACACTTGGTCCTGAGGTTTTGTTTTCGAAGAAGACCCCTGTAAGGCCCCCGATTCGGTACTATCTCGAGTTAGTCGCTTTCGCGTCCCACCTGAGATAGAAGCGCATAAGTGGCCATCGGCGCACGATAGTCGCACTCGTATCGCTATCGGATTCTCGACAACAGGTAAATGAAGCATGAACAACTAGGACATAAATATATAAGTCCAGGGCATACACTCGCTGCTGGTATTATTACATCATCTTAGAGATCATAAGATACAACAGTACATCATGACATCAAGCGCAAGACAAACACGACCGAGTACGGTCAAAATCCAAATGGCCCTAGAGAGGGCTGCACATAAACAAGTCCACCCATGGAACGTCGGAACCCAACTATAGGATCAACTGGGCGAAGTCCTCCTCGTCGTCCTCCTCCGGTGGCACCTCCACGAAGTAACGTCCAGTGCTTGGGTCGAGGTAGTAATCAACTGTAGCGGCCGACCAGGCAAAACAATAAAAGGGAAAAGAAAAGAAAGAGGTGAGAATATATCATTGCAGTATAACTAACTTCTCACGGTAAGGAAAAGTAGTGGTTGAGGTTGCATCCGCGCTAGCATATAAGAGTGGCTAACGAAATATTAGAGTAAGGGAAGATCCAAGAATTCGTTGAGAACGTGTTGTAATTCTGCTATCCACCTACGCAAAACATAACACAACCTTGTCCCCTCTTTGTCGCCGTCGGACGAAGAAGAGCAATCAAGGAAACTCACACGTTGGAAACTTTTATAGCATGATTAAATTGATGTTATTCTATGAACAAGGAGTAGGTCTCAAGTCGTCCATAACCGCGGACACGGCTTTTCGAAAAGATTTAACACTGCAGGGGTGTACCAACTGCCCATCATAGGCTTTGAATTTATGCCCGGTTTCCGCTTTGCGGTTGAAGGCGCCTGAAACTCTGGAGCGTCAGAGTTCCTCTAACTAACAACGCACAGATCCGGGTGGCCCCCGGTGAGTCGACATCCAAATCAAAACCGGCCGCGCTCTTAAGTCGGTCTCTACCGTGAGGACGAGGTCGACAGGAACTGCCCTCGCCCGGGCAGGCACTCTAGCTTCCAGGTGTGGACCAACGGGATATACCATCCCCCTGGCCCCCTTTGTTTTAAATCCACTGGAGCGCTAACCAGTTACACACACGTGTTTCAAAAGGTAAAATCATCTTGGGCCACCACTAGAACTGTTTGGAACTAGGTAGGTAAGACAAGGGGACCACATAGAATCCCACACACGATTAGGCACGCTCGTCAAGAAACGCAATACCCGGAACTCAGGACCTAGGTGACTCGTATGGAACAAAACACCTAGCGGGAACATCCCGGTCTCCCATCCTTCGTTTAAATATAAATTAACATCATAATAATAAATATCAACCAATTTTCTGATAATAGCATGATATCCCACCAGGCAGCAAGGGGTATAAGCAGCAGGTTAAGGGCCTACTCATACTAAGCAATGGTTAAGCAAGGAAGGTACATAGACAAACAAGGATTTGCTAGGATGTGGGGGCATGGCTGTTTGGGTTTAATTGAGAGGCAAAAGTATATGGTGTTAGGATCAAGCAAGCGTTCCAGACACAGCTAGGCAAGGGAGCTGAAAGCTATAAAGAATGATATATAAACCCCCTTGCCTGGGTAATCGGTCGACGGAGCAGACGTAGCAGGGTCCTCGGGCTCGGTGTCGGAAATCTCCACGAAAGTCTCCTCGGCAGTCTCAGGTGCTAACGTAAGGTATCGGCAGAGAAAAGCACACAAGTAAACATCGAGACCAAAACGATGAAGCAAGGATGGGATGATCAAATTTAATTTAGACATGATGTGACCCTAGCTAGTCAAGTTTAAATGAAGGTGTTGACGACACGTCAACAACTTCATATGCAATTATTTTATATTTTCTGGCTTTGGTCATAGCCTTAATTTTGTGTAAGTGACATGGTAACATGGCATGGCATGAACAACAATAACAACAAGTTAACAAATAATGAGCATCGTGAAATAAATCTATCGATTCCGGAGGCAGAGAAAGTGTCGGTGAAATTGACACCGGGAGTATCAAAAGGAAAGGTCACATGGAAGCTCAAGATGTGATAAGCATGTGACAATAAGATGCAAGGAAAAGGGATGCATTGAGGGTGCCAACTTGTGGGGATCAAGCAAAAGTTCAAGAGAAAGATGGAAAGGGGCATCATGTGGGCATGGCACCATCCTTATTTGCATTTTCCAAAATGTTAAATTTTGGTCAGCACCACCTCACCCTAACATGGAAGAAACACTCCAAGAATTCATATGCAAAGCCCCCATGGGCAACATGTCAAAAATGAACAAGTTGCCAACATAAGAGATAATGGGGGGTGCCCTAAGTGGAACAATTCACATGGTCACCACATCTGCACTGCCCAACTCACTAAATGGGTTACACCAGCAGATTCCTTGCATTTTTCTGATGCAGAAACATATATAACAAGTTGATATATGAATGTGCATTCAAAAGTTTGAGAAAATTCAAACAAATGGAATTTGAATAAAAAGAAAAGGGGCTAGCAAAAAAAACAGGGAGAGGAGCTCCCTGGGCTGGTTTCGGGCGTCTCTGGACTAGCAGCTAAATAGCCAAGCCGACCCAGCTCGGACCCAACTGGCAAGCCAGCAGTCCACTTCACTGGCAGGTAGGGCCTGCTGGTCAGCCTCACAACAATAAGAAAAAAAGGGGGGTCATTTTTGTGCTGCCTGGGTTTTGAACCCACGACGCGCTCTCCACACGAAGCCCCCCTTGCCACTACGCCACTCGAATTCACTTGACAGAGGATGGGTAGCAGTAAAGATGAATTAACACCGAAGCCCTAACTTAACTCCGAATCGACACCTGACAGACGCTGGAGACAGGGGGTTCCGGCGACCCTCATGTTGGCTACGGGGCGGCGCTGACTCAACTAACACCAGGGCCCTCTAGCCGACACATCCACGAACACGAGCACGCCAGGATCTGGCCGGAGGTCACACGGTGGTGACGCTAGCCTTGCCGGAAAAGGAGGCGGCGCAGCTCTATTCTACTGTTTAGAAAAGCGGCAACTTGGAAGCACGGGCGTACGTGACCAGAAGGTGGCTCCTTGGCTGTATTGTGCACACTCTGGATACACGCAGAGCACGCCCGCGTACGACATGGACATGCCATGGACGCGGCTAACACTGCACGCCGGCGAAGACGCTACGGCAGCAGACTACACGGCTAACTCGGCACGTGAAGTACCACGGCGTCTATGGGAAGATGCAGGGCGGGTTGCAGCTCACCTAGAGGGTGGCTGTCGTCGACGAACTCGAGCGCAGAGGGCAAGGAGTCGATGTCGTCGACGTCGGGGAAGAAGGAGCCGTGGCGGAGGTCGTCGGCTCGGGGAATACTCGCGGCTCCTCTCGCGTTCCTGCACGGTGGAAGCGGTGAGGAAGAGCTACAGGTAGGCACACACGAGCGCTCGTTCAATGGCGTCGCACAACGACGGTGAATTTGGGTGCTCACCGGCGAAACAGGGGAGGCCAGAGCGAGCGATGGAGGGCGGCGGCGGAAAAATTGGAGGGGGGAGAAGATGGGCTAGGGTTTCCTGGGGGCTTCGGAGCACACCTTATGAAGGGGGAGCCCCCCCGGCCACGTCGTCGGCCGGACTGCTGTCGTGGCTCGCCGGTGTGAGAGGGAGGCGAGGGGGACCTCAGCCACCGTGGAAAGAAGAAGAAGAGGGGCCCATCGATGGGGATCCAACGATCCAGGCGCCACCCCACTTACCAGTTTGTCCAACTGGGATGGAGCCCGTGGAGGAGAGGCCAGGTGGGCTGGGCTGAACCAGACGCTGGAAAAAAACAGAAAAAGAGCACCCCTCTATTGCCTTTTCTGTTTAAGAAAAACAGAGGCACTTGGGGAATTTTCCAGAAATATTTACAACGGAATAAATCACATAAAAATATGAAAAATGATCCATGCAATATTCTCAAATTTACAAAATTGGTTTGGCCAATTTTGGACCAACTACAATGTGGGCCATTTTTTAAATTCAAATCACATTGAACTATGGCCCACATATTTAGAGTTCGCAAAAATGGTGCAAGGCTTTGAAAAGCTTGGGAAGGGGAAAGAATTGGCTATGCCAAGTTTGGGGTAAAGGGGAGAACATTTGCAAATGGGAAATATCCCCCAACATCTTTCTTGAACCAACTTGGATAAATCCAAAAGCAATTCAAATGATCTCAAAACTTCTTGGCATTTAAAATCATCACATGAAATTGCAACATCTAGCAGCATGTCAAGTTTGGAAGCGAAATGAAAAAGCAAAATTACATGATGATTACAAGAATTGCTCTTGGGTTGTTACAACACTCCCCCATCAACATAGGATCTCGTCCCGAGATCTAAGCCTGAAACAATTCTGGATACTCGGAACGAAGATGATTTTCACGCTCCCACGTTGCTTCCTTCTACGAATGATATGCCCACTGGACCTTCATGAACTTTACGGTCTTGTTGCGAGTCTTGCGCTCGGGCGTCTCAAGGAAACGAACTGGACGCTCTGAGAAGGAAATGTCCGCACTCAGCTGGATCTCACCCAAGTCAACGGCCTGCTCTGGTTGCTTGAAGCACTTCTTTAGCTGGGACACATGGAACACGTCATGCACCATTGATAGACTCTCTGGAAGCTCGAGCCGAAAGGCAATAGGTCCTCTAGTTTCAAGGATGCAGAAAGGTCCGAGAAATCTTGGAGCGAGCTTTCCTTTGATGCCAAAGAAGTGAGTTCCCCTCAATGGAGACACTCTCAGGTACACCCAATCACCAACCTGAAAAGCTACACATCGGTGCCTTTTGTCATAGTAGGCCTTCTGCCTTGACTGTACTGCCTTTAGGTGCTCTCGGACAATCTTCACTCTGTCTTCTGCCTCTTGGATCACATCTGGACCGATCAACTAACTCTCACCTGTCTCGGACCAGTTCGGAGGTGTCCTGCACTTCCGGCCATACAAGACCTCAAACGGTGCTGCCTGCAGACTTGCCTGATAGCTATTGTTGTGCGAAAACTCAGCATACGGCAAGCATTCTTCCCACTTCATGCGAAAATAGATGACACATGCTCGAAGCATGTCCTCAAGGATTTGATTCACATGCTCGACCTGCCCACTGGTCTGAGGGTGATAAGCGATACTGAAGAACACTGTCGTACCAATCTCCTTTTGAAAGGCCTACCAAAACTTGGAGGTGAAAAGACTGCCTCTATCATAACTGATCTTCTTGGGAATGCCATGCAAAGATACAACTCCTGCGGTATAGAAATCCGCCAACTGAGCTGATGAAATGGAGTCCTTCACTGGAAAGAAGTGGGCAACTTTGGAACGATTGTCAATGAAGAAAATTATGGAATTGTTCTTCTTCTACGACAAGGGGAAGCCTGTGATGAAATCCATCTCTATGTGATCCCATTTCCACTCCGAAATCTCAAGTGGCTGAAGTAGCCCTGCAGGCTTCTGGTGTTTTGCCTTCACTCTCCTGCACACATCACACTGAGAGACGAAACGGGAAACATCCCGCTTCATATGAGTCTACCAAAAGCTTTGCTTGAGATCTTGATACATCTTAGTACTGCCAGGGTGAATCGATAGCTTGGAATCATGGGCCTCCTTCATGATGACCTCTCTGAGGTCTCCCTCCTTGGGAACAACAACTCGCTCTTCAACTGTCACAACCCTAGTTTTGGTATGTGCTTCTGGTTTATAGAAATAAGGCATCATGTTTACATTTCCTTTTTAATAATTGAGGATTTGGAAAAGCCTCAAAATAAATTTAAATAAATGGCCAGAGAAAATCTTTTTCCAAAAATCTTCTGAACTTTTTGAAAATCTCTATAGGTGGGCATGATCACATTTCATGTGTTTAAAAGAAGCTTGGAAATTAAATATTATTCATATTTGAATTGGATTCAAATATTTTGAATTTAAAAAATGCTCAAATCTTGGAAGTGACTAGCTGTTGGTTACATAAAGCCATATAAAAAGTTTGGGCGTTTATAAAAATACTTTGCTATTTCATTTAGCAAAGCAAACAAAAGACAGAAAATAAAAACAGCCTTTTTTCTTGTCTTCTTCCTCCCCACGCCCCGAAGGTGCTCGGTGGAAGGCATGCCGTGGCCGCCGCCGAGCCCTGGCCACGCAGCAGCTCCCCCTCGTCCCTATCCAGCGCCGTGGAGGCCCCTGCACACCACTCTGCCATGCCCCCCTCTCCCAGCTAGCTCTCCCCGTGTCTCTCTCTCTATTCGAGCAGCCCACAAGCTCCACCACGGAGCGCCTCCGTTCACCGGCGTGGCGATCGGCCTCCCTCTGCCCCGTCGTGGTGTCCAAAAGACCCTGAGCCAACGACTCCGTCTTCCAGCGCTGCGAATCGAGCCCAAGACACCCTCTGGGTGGCGCCATCGTTGCCGTTGTCCCCTGCAAGCCACCGTCTGCTGTGGAGAAATTCGCCGCCGCTCCGCTTCCTTCGGCCTCCCCGCCCCCTCCTTATGCTCCAGGGTGAGCACACGGTCATTTCCCCTCTTCCCGTGCTCCTCCCGTGCCCCTGGGCACTATCTCCACCATGGCAGAGCTCCGGCCGCCGCGAGCTCATCGCTGGCGTGACCTCGAGCCCTCCCATGGTCGCACAACTAGTCAGGGGGATGCGCGCCTTCGTGCTCTTCCTCCTGGGGGTCGCGGTGCGGAAAATGGTGCCGGATTCGCCGTTCTAGTGGAGCGCCGCCATGGCTGCAGGACACCGGCGGCTCAACACCGGCAGCCCACCGATGTGGCCATGTGATTAGGGCCTAATCCCCCGTAATCACTCAATGACAGGTGGGCCCTGGCCCCCCTAAACCTAATTCATTTATTTTAATAGAGGGAATCAACACAATGACAGTGACAGTGGTGGCCCACATGTCAGCCCCCCTGACATCAGCATTGCATCATGCTGATGCAATAATCAGTTTTCTCCGTTTAAAAATTAAATAGAAAATTCCAATAAATTGCTAAAACTTCAATAAATCATAGAAAATTAACCACAACTCCAAATTGAACAAATAATATATGAAAAATTATCAGAAAAATGCAAGGAATCCAAATATGCAATTTTCATGGAGGAAAAATAGTTTAAAAAGATCAAACAGTAGCAAATGCAATTTGGACAAATTTGAATAATCATTTGGAGTTTGAATTTGAATTCATTTTTCAAATCAACTTCAATTAACATGTTGAAACTTGAATACACCCCACATCAGTAACATGACATGCTATGTTTTACATCTTGATTGTGCATTGCAATGTGTTGTTTATACTCTGTTGTCTCAGTGTTTGCATCTTCTCGATAGATTCCTCGCCGGACGTAGTTTCCGACTGCCCTGAAGAGTGACACCTCGTGATCGTCAGCAAGGCAAGAAAACCCCATTTGTCATGTATATATAAACCCATTTCCCTCTTGTTCTCTTATGCATGATTAGGTGATTCACATGTTACCGTTCTACCGCTAGTTGAACCCATCCTTTGCATGACCTATCATTGCTGCCACAGTATCAAGAAAACCTCAACCTATCAGATCCAGGATTGTTTTTGTTCATCATGTGGCCCTTCATCCATGTTATGCTATGCTATTCTTAGAGTGATTGCAATGAAGGTGATACATCTGGTTGATGTATCGGGATGGTAGTGAACAATGAAACATGATGGTAATGTGTTGGTGAAGTCACCCTAACAAAGGTGAACAATGAGAGACTGTGTAGGACTACACAGTGGGTTGTCTCATTTACACTTCCCTAGGCCCCGAGTTCTCGTGTTGTGATCTAAGACAAGAGTACTTCCACATGCCAGGCTATGGGACCCCGTTTGTCCTACTAACTGACCACGACTATGGTCCAGGATTCGCATGGGTTATTGCTTCTTCGATTTGATTTTGTGCCAGAGTGGGAGGAGATGCACGGTTACTTTGTAGCACGGTTTTAGACGAGCGCAGTACCATCCGTCGAGGTGGGCTTGTCGGACCGTCCATACATCGTTTGAGTCCTGAATGGAAACCCCGGCCGGATTTTTGTTTGGGGTACATACTCAATTAGGCGATCCCCTGGAGTAGAGTTGGAGTCGTGAGGTAAGTGCCTTGGTGTTTATCCTCATCCGACATCCGATTGAAGGATGACGAGTCACGGGAGATAAGTGATGACACGTGTGTGAAGCGTACACCCCTGCAGGGTAATGATCTATTCGAATAGCCGTGTCCACGGTTATGGACTACTTGGAGACCTTTACTCTATTATTAGATAACTTAAATGGATACTCTAAAACTGCCAACATAAGTGTCAGTGCTTTGGGTTGCTTCCTCGTGGGGAAGTCGAGGAAGAATCCATGGTGGTGTATTGATGTGGTGATCAAGATTAGATGGACTCGAGTACGCTTCTCATCTCAACTCTATGTATTCGTAGTACAGGATAGCCAAGTCAAAGCTTTCTGCATTAGAACCCCACTTGCCATTACCTTGATACCTGAGCATGAGTAGTTTAGTTCTGATGTAAGTCTTTCTGAGTACCACTTTGTACTCACATTTTCTTATTCTATGTTTTAGAGATGAGACCATTGACCCTGATGGTGGCCTCTACCTCGAGCTCGATACCGACTAAGTCCTATAGTTCCATACAGCGGCATGGTTCCTTTGGAGGGTTGTTGTATTTTCTTCCAGGCTTCTTCTGCTATTTGTAATGTGTGATATGGGATATAATTAATGACCAGTACATTGAACATGGATAGTTATGCATCGATCGAATACCTGAATTAATTAGTCAGGCGGTGTCCTCAACCACAAGCTAGCAGGAACTTATAGTGTGGGCGTAGCCAAGCCAAGGTGAGTCGGAGACACAGCAGGGATGATGGAGCAAAGCATGTCCAGTCAATGAAAGGATACGCAAATGCCGGTGCCATCGACCAAGGAATAAACTCCTCCAATCGCGCCGGCCGGCAACGTCGTTGACCGAGGAATGAGCTCCTCCAATCACGCCGACCGACAAAGCCGCCGACCAAGGAATGAACTCCTCCGATCACGCCGGCCGGCAACGCCGTCGACCGAGGAATGAGATCCTCCAATCACACCGGTCGGCAACCTAAGATTGATCCCATATGCTTCCTGGGACATAGGAAAGAACGCCCTACCCCGCCCACGACCAAGGATTGAGTTCTTTTTCCGCAGCCGCAGAGCAAGGTCAGTGCTATGAAGTAGTATCAAATATTACCCATGCGCCGTCCACAAGCCCACAACCCTTTATGGGCTAGATGGTAGGGTTATAACAAAGAACACGATTATTAATTTTAAGCGTTTGGGTACGTGCACACGTAAGCTACAAAAAAACCCGTGTGCGATTCAGAATAGGGTGCCATATAAGTACTTGCGATTTCGTCGACCGTTATCTCATCCACATTTCCCCCAAATTCCTAGAGTGCTGGTGTGTGTCTGCGGCGATGACTTTCAACTGGACGAGGGATCTAGATGCTCCGGCGGAGATCTCAAGCGCAATGGGCGCCGCCGCCAGGACGGTCGACGATGAGCAATTGCCTAAGGTAGTCAAAAGGGTTTTGTACTACGGTTCAGAATCGTCTCGTCAGGTGAAAAAGTCAAACTAGATCTACATTTTAATTTCTCCAAACTCTCTCAATCCTTCTTCCTAAACGGATCCACATTTAGGAAATCGCTGAACCGCTGGATCTCAGATTTCCGCTACAAGATTTTAACCCGGAGTTTGGTGCAACTGAGAAGTACCGAAATGTTAGTTGTGTCGACGGGCACACTCCCGCATGACGGATATGCAGGGAGGGATTCGACATAGGCAGACGATTTCTGAATTTACCCTTAGAGTTTAGCGCCAATATTAGTACAGTTAACGCCATTTTCTCCACTAGCTTGATAGAGCATACTAATATTTATTACCATTATTTCCCAGGGAAACGAAGCTTGTGCTTTTTTCAAGTGGTTTGATGATGATTCGGAGGGCAGGTATAGGATTGTTATTACCAAGCTTGCATAAGATAACGGGGAGTTGAATAAGAAGGTTGCTTATATTGAATGTACAATTACTAGGTAGAAGCTAGAGAGAATCAAGCACAGGCTGCAGATTAAATCAAGAGACAAGTATGAAGTAGCATGTGTAGTTGAAGTTGCGGCATTGGCCATCTTCTATGCAATTTTTTCAATGATGATTAGGGGCTTTGTTTGAATGCATTTTGGGTTGAATGATGTGTTGATTTCATAAAGTTTCTAGTTATGCATTCATGTACTTGTTGCGAAGAAGGCTAGCGATTCATTGTTTGCAACCGTACGCGTTCTCAATTCTCATAGCGGACGGTCGGTTGGATAAACTGTCAGCCTTACTTCTGCCCACGAAAGTATTTCCAAAAACGTGCCTGATAGAGTATGCCTCCCAAACATTTCACTAGTTACCACTGATTTGTAAGAAGGGCTAGCGGTTCCTTCTTTGCAACCGTGGGTTTTCTTAATGTACATACTCGATGGTTGTTTAGAGAAAACCATGAGCCAGATTCAGCCCACGACAGGATTTTAAGAACTGTGCCTGATACATAATACATACCACACATTTCGATAACTATGAACGATTGCGAATACCAGCTAGCGGTCCATTATTTGCAACCATGGGTTTTCACCCTCAATATCACGAACGATTGTTTATCCGAACCGTCAGCCCTATATCGCCCACGAAATAATTTTTGTAATCATGGGGGATAGCCAATGTTTCCCACATGGTTCAGTATCGAGCACACGGTTTTTTATTTATACCGTTTGCGTTGATAGCATCGCAAGCAATTTCGTACAAGGGACTGGGAAATGAGTATATTCTTAGCCCCTCTTTGGAGTAGTGTGAGCGCGGTGTGCTGGCGGATCTTCTGGAGGTGCTGGGGATCCCGTGGGGCCGCCTGCTCCAATTTCCTCACCATTGCACTCTGGGGGCGGAAGACCACCGGCTGGCCGTTGTGGGCACCCCGGACTATATGTCCGAAGCGGCCAGCTGTGCATACCGTCATGTTCCCATGATTAGTGTCGCATGACGCACAACTCGACAATGGATATCACAGTCACAAGTTCCTACAGTACCGAATACAAAGTCATACATAAACATAGTCTTACACGGCCTCATCGGGCTCAAATGGCAGCGGAATAAGAAAAAGCAAGATAGATAGCAGCATCACAATCCACAGGCAAAGCTCAGAGCGTAGCACATCCTAGTACTCGTCAGTCGTGACATCGTCAAATACCTGCTCCTCCAAGCCTGGCCGATTGAATAACCAGGGACAAAGCCGTGAGTAAATACAAAGTACTCGCAAACCACCTAAAGAAATTAACAAAGATTTTGTACAAGAAAGTAATGGGATGGATATATGGGGGAGTTTAACATGGGGGAACCGAACTACTCATTATTGATTAAGTTGGCAACATTTTAATCTTGACAAATTTTAATCCCACAAAGATATTTGATTTAATCAAGTCCAACCCTTTTCATAATACCAACATCATCATCGTGAACCATAATATCAGTAACATAATTTCTCCTCTATTTCCCCACAAATTGTGGCCTCACTAGCTGTCCATGACTGTGGACTCCGGCTACTCGAATAGTTTTCACTCTGCAGAGGTTGTACACTTTACCCACAACATTCGATACATCCGCCGTGAGTCCCCACGGTTCGTCATACCTCAGTTTGCGGTTTTCGGATAATCGACCGTAGTCTTCCCCTTGTCTATCCTAGTACAGGTGAATCTACCCCTTGCGTACTACATGGAATGTCCGCCTGTCAGGTCATGCTCCTCTTGGACCCAAGACTGCACCGTAGTCGAGAGCACCAAGGTTCCCTCTAACGCCAAGCCTAGCGAATTTCACCACTCGACTTCGAGGGCTATCAGATTCGTGGAATCAAACATCCATGTGTAGTTATAAGACCCCCGTACTAAGATAACAAGTTTCCAACTAGCCCTGTCCCATACCAGAGTATTGTGGTTGTACTGTAAGACTAGGTTTCGGCGACACTTATAGAGAGTCCCTCCAGACTTTGAATATGTTCAACGATGTTTCCAACAACCACAATCTTGTTCATCACATCTTCTTAGATGTATGCCATTTCATTATGGTGGAGCAAGATTAACCAGTCATTATGTTATCATTAGTTCTTTAGCAAGGCTAGGGATCAAGATCATCGGTGTCTAATTTCTTTCTCCCAATTAGGTAGGCTTACAAGGTATGTGGTGGTTCACCTAATAAACTAATAAAATCCCCACCAAAAATGATATAACAATAGCATGATATATAATATGGTACAAAGAAAGTAAAAATATAGGACAAGGGTTAAGTTTTTGAAGATGGATTGCCTTCCTCGACGGTTTCTCCTGGTACGGCTTCTTCGGCTTGGAAGGAGTCTTCGCGTGCAACGTCAAGCGTCTCGTCTACACTTTGCGGAAAATAGCACACAATTACCATCACATCATCCAAAGCAAACATTCAACCAACATAACAATCACTTAGCACTCAATGAAAACAACACACGAGTCATACCAATAAGTATAATCAGATTAACACATGTGGGCAGAAGTGTTAATGGTGGTTTAACAAGTGCAAAGGGCTAAGCAAAGATTTAGCAACACACCACATAAGATTTTACACAAGTTATATTTTTTTTATTGTCTTAGTTCATGTTTTTATTTAATAAATTTAATTAAAAAACAACAGAATAATTAGCTATTGTCCAGAGACAAGCAGAAAAATATTTAAACATATATAATGTGTTAACAGAGAATAAACTAAAATTACCCGAAACATGAAATATTAGCAATAATGATAATGTGACCTTTAAATTTATTGATGAAAACAATAATTCCACCTATGCAGAAAAATAAAGCATAATCACATGATTAACAAAATTTATTTAACCTTTTTCTGTTGTGTGGTTATTTTTCTAATATTATTTTAGTTCTGTGCGAAACTAATAAAGACAAGTTGCTCAGCCACGGCCCAAGTTAATATTTTGCTCAGTGTGTAAATTTTGCTACAGTGGGTTGGGCCAGTGTAATCAATCTGTTTACACACTATTTGTAATCAATAAACATAATAAATAGCTACTTTTTAGAACTAATATTATAGGAATTCAAATCAAACTTATTTCATTATTAACAGTTTAAATAAATATATATAAGACATTAATGTGTGCAACTATAGATAGAGTATTATGTATACTTTTATTATTATCATAACTATTATTAAAATTTCCCTTAATTAGATATTAATAAAATATAATCTTAATAACTTTTATTTTTACTAAATCATTAATAGAAGCTAAAAAAATATTAACTAAGCAACAAGTAAAGCAAACAAGAATAATAATTAAAAGAAATGACCAATATAATATTTCTAAATAAAATAAAATGTAACAATGCAGAAAAATAAAGAATAATTCCAGGAGCACAAAACAATTTACAACATATTTTTCTGAGTCCTACTGATTTTTAAACAACTAATTTATCATTTGTGATTTAATAAAATTGACAGAAAAAATAGACGGGCCGGCCTAGTTCTATTCCTCGCCCTCGGCGCTACTTCACTGCGGGCCGGACCTGTGTAGAGGGCGCTATTTACGTTTTTTTTAACGAAGGGGTACGGGGCGTCCTGGGCCGTCGGATCTGGAGAGATCGGACGTCTCTGGGCCGTCTTCCTCCTCCAAACGCGAGCACACAAGGCAGGGCCCTAATGGCGACGTGGGGGGGGGAGCGGGGAGCTCACTGGAGGGCCTCCCGTTGGTGTATGGCGATGGAGACTGGCGGCGGGCGTGCGGGGTGACGGGGAAAACCCGTTTTTGTGGATAGGGGCGGTCGAGGACGTCGAGTGGAGGCGCGGCTTGGAGTAGATGCTCGGGGCAGTGGCAACTTTTCCCGGCTCCTCGCCGGCGGCTCCTTGCCGGAGGTGCTCCGGCGTGGGGTGGCGGAGGCGCGCCGGCCTCCTCCCCCTCCTTCCTCTTGTCCTCCCGTCCTTCTCCTCCTATCCTTCTCCACTCCTCCTTTCTTCTCGTCTCCTCCTCCTTCTGATCTGCTAGTGGTGGGGGTGTGGTGGATACTGGAGAGGGGTGGCAAGGTGAGTGAGGGTGAGGGGCGTCGGGGCTAGCTATATATAGGCGAGGGGAGGAGCGGGCTCGGCAGGAAAAACAACGATGGAGAGAGGGGCTAGCGCGACTGTGCAACGGGCGGGAGTGCCACGGGAGCAATCCGTGAGCTATCTCCTGGCTGGGCAGCGAGGGCGGCGGGAGAGCTCATGAGAGGAGATCCTGTGGGTAGGTTCCGACGTGGCTCTCTCTGTCCACCTCTCGAGCAGCGGTTGGGGGTACGTTGGGGCTCACATGCCACGCCATCGATCCTGGGGTTCTCCTTCAGTTGGGAAAACGAGAGCACGAGGCTGACAGGTGGGTAGAGGGAGAGAGAGGTTATGGGAGAGAGGGAGCCGTGGGAGAGGGAGAGATCGTGAGGGAGAGAGAGAGAGAGATTAGGGGGGTGGTTAGGCTAGTTCTCTTTTTTTTTTAATTTTTTTTGATTACTTGATTAAAAATGAAATCTGGGTTAACACATAAAAAAACACCCAAGGAATTTTTGTTGGAGAAATTATAAATATACATTTTTAATGAGTTATGAATGTCATGCATTCATCTCACTATGATTTTATGTAGTTAGGTACTTTTATTGATAATTGTTTTAGTTATTTCTATCAACAAAAGTTTAATGCCTAAGGATTTGTGGTGGTTAAGATTATTAGTATTATTATTATACAGGAAATTTATTAGGTTTTAGCATTAAGGATTTTTAGGATTTATCAAGTTGCCATCATATCATCATCTCAAGATAAGTTGCATGCAACACAAAATGATCATCACCACAAGTTCATCATCAAGAAACAACATAGCTAACCCTAAGGACACAGGTGCAAGCATTGAAACAACAACCTAACATTTCATGCAAGGTTTTTGTTGGCTCCAAATTTTGGCTACCTAAATTAACACGAGAGTAAAAGTTGGGATGTGACAGCCGCCATCCCTCCGACACAGTTTCGGCTCCTCTCCGGCAACGGGGGCGAGTGCTCGCTTCATTCCCGGTGATGGGAGAGCGTCTCCAAGGTGGAAAGCCCCCCATCAATTTTGTGCTAAGGGTGAGCTCGCGTGTGTCGAGAGGTTTGCTTGGTGACAAAGATCCTCAGATGACGTGCGTGCGGCGCCCTCCTTCTAGCTCCAGATGTTGAGGGTCGGATCCCTCGGGGGTGATATAGTTCCGGGACGCGCACGCGAAACACAATGAGGGTCATCGACACTGGGACACGCTGGGGTTTACCCATGTTCGGGCCGTCCGGAGACTAAAAGCCCTACTCCTACTTGTCTGTATTGATACGGTGTATGATACAAAGGTGCGGAGCTCTTCCAGGATGGATACGAGTTCTTGATGGTAGAGGGATGTTGCCAATGGTGTGTCTTGTGTTTTTCTAGCATCTTGGGCCTCCCTTTTATAGCTCAAGGGGATCACCGCAAGTGGTCATGGGCGGCGTCGTTCTTCTGGAGCCTGGGGTGACGGGTGTCACCGAAACGTTCCTTCCAAGAGGTTGAATGGCGAGGCGCCGCCACTCCTCCTGAATGGGCACACGGGACATTGTCACGTTTGAGGAATTAATCTGAGGCGAAGGCGCCGTTGTAGCCCTGTACCTTGACCAGGGGGCGGCGCATTCAATGTGCTTTGGAATGTTTTGCATGTGGTGGGGCCGTCATGTCCCCTCCGAACTGCCTAAAGGAGAGGGCGGCGCTGCTTCTTCCGGTTTCTTGCTGCGCAGAACTCTTTTCCGGTAACGTCTTATTTATACCAAGAGGTAACTTTCCTTGCCAAGGTGTCGCAGGCTTCTGGGATGGGGGAGCAAACTCCTGCTCCCCGACATCACAACATATCTCAAGGATAGTCAAATAAAAGCACCAAGAGGATCTCGAATCCTCAATCAATCCACAATAGAAAAAATTACTGATGTAAATATTTTTTTAATCTATGTCCAGTAGACCCAATGTCACCGTGGCCTCAAAGATTATACTAGATATAACCAAGTGAGTACATCAAATCCAATACATAGAAGAAGGGTAAATTCATGGGATCACCCTATATTAACAAAGCCTATGATCATAATCAAGATCACATAATGGGAGAGAGAGATAACAACATGTATCAATGTGCAAGCCTCAGCCCCGAGGATGAATTACCCAAACATAGACATGGTGAGAAAGAGAGAGTTGTTGTTGGAGAGCTGCAGCCCGGAAAATATGAATGAGATAGTGGCCACGACCCTTGGCCCCTTCTTCTTCCTTGGAGATGGTGCTGGTCTAGAGATTCATCTCCCCCTCAAGAAGGCTGCCTTGGGGGGAGGAATTTTCGTGGTCCCCTTTGACCTAGGTTTCCTCTCTTTATAAAGACTCTCGGATTCCCGTCATCCAAATTATTTCTTCGGTATATCGGGGATAAAGAACGCATACCATCTTGGATTGTGATAAATTTTATATCCAGAAGCATGAGAAAAACATTCTCTACAACTTTGTAGTTATAAGTTTTTCCGTTTGAGGTCGTCGTTTGGCATTCTCGATGCAATATGTAAAACATGTCTGGTTGGGACAGATTTCGAGGGAGTTAGAGTCCAACTGCAACAAGGCTCCTTTTTGTGATTTTTCGTTTATGCAAGTAATTTCTACACATAAACTACAAAAAAATAACTTGTGCATTTTTGCAACCGTTAGTAGGTTAGTTCCCAAATATGTTGTAAAAATATATGAAAGTGCATCAAAACATATAGCAAAGTCACCAAAACAAGCATGGAAGAAGGAAAAATTATGGATACATTTGGGACGTATCAACATCCTTAAGCTTAATTCTTTCTCATCCTCGAGTATGTAAATGAAAACCAAGATAATTTTTGTGGTGACATGCTACAAACAAAGATTAGAACTTTAAAGTACAACAAGCAAGAGATGAAATTCAAGGCAAGATAATAACAATCAAGAGTTTATATCAAGTATTAAAACTAGTAAAGTAAGAACAAATGGTGCAAGAGCTCTCGCTGTCCGTGACTTGAATGTCTCCAATCGGTGTTTCTGTGCACAAAGTGGGAGATGGGTTTAGAGCACAACAATATTGAATAATTATTGAGAAATCAATCTACTAAATTTCTCACATGGTCTCTTTAGAATCTTGTTATGACTCATCCCGAGACAGTCGGCCAGGTACAAGTCACTTCCATCCTCTCCATTTCGATTTCGAGCACTCATGCAATGAATGAGCGCGAGCAAAATTGGTTGGCACTTAGGATGGCAAAGAGAATAAATAATGGGTAATAAGTCAAAAAAGTATGGAAGTCTCACACCAATGAGGACAACCTTAGGCTAGGCTAGGCCTAATGGTAGATATGGTATCAAGAGTAGGGATTTGCATGCAACAGATGCACAATCAACTATGATTATATGAAAGCTCTCCAATGGAACTAGTGTGGGTGCATCCAACTCGCTTTCTCACGAAGGCCTAGAGTTCTTTTGAGGGGGTCCATCATTGGAATATACAAGCTAAGTTCTATAGGGTAAAGGTCTCACTTAGTTATGCATGAATGATATGAAAACTCTCTATGAAGTACAAGTGCTATGTTGAAGCACAAGTGTGGATCTTTTAAAAGGAATAGTATTGTTGCCCCGTTCTCTCTCTTTTTATTTATTTTTTCTTTCTCTTTTTATTTTATTTTTTTATTTTATGTGGCCTATTTTTCCCTTTCTATTTATCTCTCATTTTTCCTCTTTGGGAACTTTTCCTCACTTTAAGGGTAACACTCTATATATTACAAGAATGAAGAAGATCAACACACTTTTACAAAGTTACCCATATAATAGCTGAAACTATATCATGATGTATGCAAATGTATGCCTCTGCCAGTGTAGCAAGAAATTCCATCTGTTTGACCTTCATCACTCCAGTGGGGATATGGTATGTCCAAAACTTCTCCTTGTATTTTTCCCAAGTGATGTCTTCTTCTGGGGGCCATACTTCCTTGGTATTGTCCCACCAAATAGTTGAATATCCATCAAGATAGTTGGTGGCAAACGGTACAATGTCAGATTCCTCACAACGGACAATCTCCAATTTCTTCTGTATTGTCCTCACCCAGTCATCCGCTTCTAAGGGATCATCTGCCCGGTTAAAGTTGGGTGGGTTGGTTCGTTGAAAGTCTGATAGCTTAGAACGGGACCCTTGGTTATGCTTCTGTCCCACCATAGTCTGCATACTTTTTAGAAGTTCCATGAGGTCTTGATTCCTCTTCTCCTCAAACATCCTCATAATCTGATCCGTGGTTGGTGGGTGTTGTGGATGAGGTGGTAGCAGTTCTGGTGAACGTCCGGCTCTCCTGGCGGATCGACGAACGGGGGTGTCATCGTCACACTACTAGGATTTTAGCCATACAAGAATGGACATTAGCAGCGCGGCCTTTATGACATGCGCTGCAGGTATACGTTAGCAGTGCATGCAAGTGGAGGCGCGCTGCGGGTGATAAGCAATTGGCAACGCGGGCCATCTAACCACGCACTGCTCGTATCTGGTAACAACTATAGTACCCATGGCCGACCCATTCAGTAGCGCGTGGTCTAAACCCCGTGCTACAGATTTCCTATGCATCAGCAGCGCATGTGCGTAGAGCCGCCCTGTTAACTCGGCTACCACAAACCGTTTTTTCGGGCCCACATGTTGGCAGCGCGCCGTGACTACACCGTGTTGTAGATGACCCAGCCGTCTACAACGCATCGTCGATGGCCCACGCTGCAGATGGGATCACTTATACCAGGCACATCCCCTTCCCTCCTCACTCTCTCCTCACGCCCCATTCTCATACCACCGCCGCCGCCCCGCTCCTCCACGCTGCGCCCCCGTTCCTCCACCGCCGCCGCCCCATTCCTCCACCGACGACGTCGCCCCATTCCTCCACCGATGCCGCCGCCCCACTCCTCCACGACGCCGGCCGCCCCGCTCCTCTACGTCGCCGCCTCGCTCGGATCGCCCACTAGAGAGTCTCCATCTCACCCCCTCTCACTAATATTTTCTATGTTTATGTGGTGCTTGAGTAGAATCTGAATCTGTGTATAATAGATAGCTAAATAGATAGATAGATAGATAGATAGATATATACATAGATAGATAGATAACTAAATAGATAGATATATAGTATTGTTAATTTAAAAAAATGGAATGTTGATATTGTTTGCAGGGTTATGAGTGACCAATGTTTTGCCGGAATGTCGATTAATTTCCGTTCCGGTAAATTTCTGACGCTCGATATGCCCATTTTTTAGCAAATGTCATGTCGAAAAATTCCGTGGATTTTGGCATGACTTGTGCTAGAAAAGTACGACATATCGAGTGTCCGAGATATTTCAAAACAGGAGTTAAATTTGTCGAAACGAAAATTTAGCGAAAGTATTTTTGTCTTATTTTTTAATTTGTTAGTTAGTATAAATTTTTCAGTCGCTCATTTTAATAAAACTTTGTATATTAAATAAGTTCTCGGCAATGATACCTAGCCCGCATCCCCATCGTCGCCGCATCTGAGAGGACCTACTTGATGGGATGGGCGATGTCCTGGACTGGGATCCCTCCGGCCGGCAGTGGGAGGTGATCTCCGAGGCGCGCCGCTTAGTGAGGATCTCGTCGACCCAGATCTTCTTTGGTGGCTGTCGCGTGGGCCACAGTTGGTGCAGAGGCAGCCGGCCCTCGAATGGATTGTACGTCGACGTGTCAGGGAGGAGGACGAGCATGTCCGTCCCTACTTGGTGGCGTTGGACGCCGGGTCATGGAGGACCTTGAAGGTTCTTCAGGGATCTCACCCCGAGCTACGAGTTCGTGGTGGTTCCTTCTCTTTGGGTGGCCACCTTCCGTCGCACCTGACATTGTGTACTGTATTAGTCATGTATTATATGTATGAGTCTTAAGATATATATGTATGACCAAGCACTAGGCAAGTCACATTTTTACCGTTGTATTGCTAAAGATATATGTATGAGTGATATTATTGTTGCATTCGCTGATATTATTGTTCATCATTATTTTCCTTCTTATTAAAATGCATTATTGTGACACTATGTGACGTTAAGGATGGGCCAGTGATCCTTGTGATATGCACAAGTACGGAACTTGTGCATCCTACTTGGTCACTGGCTCCATCCCTGAAGTCACTTGTGTGTGTCCAATGTAAGTATGAGACAAAAATGATATGCCGATGATTAAAACACCGTTGTGACACCATGTGACAGCAGGGAAGGGTAAGCGAGCCTTGTGATATACACAAATACGAATCTTGTGCATCCTACTTGGCTCGCTTACGCCATCCATGTAGTTGTTTGTGTGTGTTCAACCTAATTAAGTATGAGGCAAATACCGATATGTGTGTTCCTTTTTAAGAATGCCGATGATCAAAACCGTTGTGACACCATGTGACAGCAGGGATGGGTTAGCCAGCCTTGTGATATACACAAATACAAATCTTGTGCATTCTACTTGGCTCGCTAACGCCATCCCTGTAGTTGTTTGTGTGTGTTCAACCTAAGTATGAGGCAAAAATCGATATGTTGCATTTTTATTCGAGTTCATCATTTTTTCCTTTCGTTTTAAATGCCGATGATTAAAACCGTTCTGAAACAATGTGACATCAGGCGAAAGCGTGCAGCTACCCTTGTGGTATGTACAAATACGAAACTTGTGCATCCTACTTGGGTAGCTACCACGCTCCCCCCTGATTCGCTTATGTGCTCAATCTAAATATGAGGCACTAATTGGGATTGTATCATGCCATATTCGTTTTTGTTAATTTGTTAGTTAGTATAAATTTTTCTTAGCAGAAGGAATGTAGTGACATATGCTAGAATGATTTTCCTACTTTTATTGTTGCATTTTATTTGAGTTCATCTATTTTTCCTTTTGTTTTAAATCCCTAATTTTTGAATTATGAACACAGAAAATGGCTGACGACGATAGAATCCCCGAGTGCGACTATTGTGGCGATGACTCGGGTCGGTGCGAAAAGTTTCCAGAGTTGGATGGGGAGGAAGAAAGATACTTCTCCATCACGCTTAGGGACGGCTTCGAATTTCAAACGGTATGCAACTTCTGCGACATCTTCTTATTTAAGCATGCTTCACTTACTTTTTGTTTTGACGTGTATTTTTTTATCATCAACTAGCACATCCCTTGCTACACAAGACCTCATGTCTGCGACTTTGTCAAAATCGATGAGTGGCGTGAGAATTCCAAAAAAGATATCAATATTAAGACGAAAGATGGTATAACTGTAAAGGTCGAGGTCTTTAATGAACCAAATAGCACATATTTTGATTGTCCAAATTGGTATGCACTTGGACTTCTTCGTCGAAATGGTCAAACATTTAGAAATAAGGACATTTGGATGCTACTGGACGACATTAAGCTGGTTCTATCTCCACCTGAGTTTCTTAAACAACTTTGACATGTTTACTTCCTTATTTTCTTGCTTCCCATGTTGAGAAATAATTTATAATTGTTAGTTTATCTGCAAGCTCCAAAAGAAGTTCGGAAGATGTTTGATAATACTTTTCATAATGGTGGCTTTGGCATGACAATTGATGAACAAGATGATTTCATCAATTTTCTTAAAGGTGTTCCTTCGTTTGTGAACTTGAATAATATGGGCGAACCTTATACACTATATGTTCCATTTCTTGTCAAGTTGTTTCCAGGACATGTAAAATATAATATCATGGTAAGATTTATTACTATTCTATCACACTAGTCCATTTTTAGAAATCTTTTGACATAACATTAAGTATAATGTGTTACTAAGTATTTTTCTCGTATGTTTTCAACAGAGAATCCCAGCAGCATGTACTCCTAAGTGGATGCCTCATCAAGGCGAGCTTACAATTGTTTCTGCACGGGCATGGGATGTCCTCTTCAGCACTGACTACTCCACTGAAGCTGGAGATGATGGCTGCGTAAGAATAAGAGGATGGAAAAGGATAGTGAATCGGATGAACATCAAACATGGAGACAAGTTGTTCTCCATATTACATAATGGAATGTGGGGTGTGTATTGGTTTTTTTTCATTTCACCTTGTGGTGGTGATCAGTAGGTTGGTTCCTAGTTGTTGTTAAACATTATGTTGTTGGATATTAGCGAAGTTAAACTAGGAAAAGTTGAGCTTTGTGTTCGATATTAAACTTATGGGATGATGTATAAATGTATATGATGATTGATGAGCATATTGCATGTCTATGATATGATGTGGTTTATATGTGTGTAATTCTACTTTGTATATAAATGTTATGTGTGCATGCTGGAAATTTATAAAAAACTGTATAAACAAATAATATTGCAGAATGAATATAAATGCTAAAAATGTACCTGTAGCGCGGGCTGGCTAAAGGCGCTGCTGGTGGAAGTGCAGTTCTGCAGCGCGGGTTGCTTCCCACGCGCTGCTAACTGTACTGTTAGCTACAGCGCGGGCGCCCCGCACTATAGATGGAAGTTAGCAGCAGCGCGTTATCTACAGCGCGGGTAACCCGTGCTGCTAATGGGCCTTTACCCCGCGCTGCTAGAGGCCATTATCCTATTAGTGTCACCATGGCGGTTGCCTTCACCTAAAGCACCAATATAATGAGCACCCACCATCAGGGGGGAAACGAGGTGACAACATTTCGAAAAAAAATCGCAAATTTTAACGGTAGTTGATGAAATTCTGAATACTTGCTCAAAACGAGCAAATAAACTAGTAGCCACCAGGGCGGTTTTTACAACTCTGATCAAGGACATTTACTGGCATAACTCAATCACTACTCAAGACGGCCGACCAAGAATCAACTTAGAGCATGAAACAACGTTGATAAAAAGAATGCAGAGGTCCCCTAAGACAGCCGAGAAAACAGCTCAGAACATAGGGTCGCCACTGCGAAAAGAAACTCAACAACTGGCCGAGACGGCTGAGAAAACAGCTCAGAACACGGGCCGGCTATTGAAAAGAGAAATAGAAAGTAGGCATCCACCCCGCACGACCGAAAACGAATCAGCTCAGAACCAGGCGTGGTGCCATTATCCAAAAGAAAGCGAGCAAGGGTCCGTCTGAGTCACCTACACCATGTCAAAAATCATCAGGGGAAGCACATGTTAAAGGCGACACCAAAAGATAACCGAATGGAAAACGAGATGAACACGCATAATTATACATAGTAGTTCAACATCATACATAGCACACTAGTAGGGGGTAGCATGACTAGTACTGCTCATATGGCAGTTGACAACATGCATAACACTACGATAGATGCGAAGCATACTCATGCTGCTACTCGAATGTCGCTCTAGGTGGGAGGGTGAAACGGACAACGACAGTCAGAGGAATCGTCGGCGTCGTCGGAGTCATCCTCAGAACTAACGATGTGGATCATGCTACGAGAGTCAAAGGAAACACAGTGACGCTGACGGGAAGGCTCTCCCTTCGAAGGAGGAGGAGTACTACACCTAAACATAGGAGCAGCAGGGGTGGCGGTCAACGTGGCCCACTCAGCTGGGGTCTCACAAACAGTGACATTCGGAACATTAGGATGTCCCGCTGAAGCCTCCGGTATGAGTCAAGGTGGAATAGGTGGAGTCGGCATCGGTGCAAAGGTGGCAGGTGGAGAGGGAGGTGGAGACCGGGGTGGAGACTGGATTGCACCGAGAGAAGCGACCTCCTGCTGACACAGATCTAGGAGAGCATCACCAGCAGCAAACTGGACATCTTGCTCGGGAGTGGAAGAAGGTCCTCCCTACATCGAACGCGAAAGGCTGCCCATCGGGGAACTCGTGAAAAGGAACTCCTCGACGCGGTACTCGAGAACGTGGTGCGCCAGCTTCTCGCGATACACCTGGTACACCTGGTCCTCTCCCTGCGGGTGAAGAGGAAGCCAAACGTTGCGAAGCAGCATCGGAAAGCTGGACGATGATGCCACGTACTCAAAGGGGTATGGAACATGTGCCATCTACACTCACATGGATAGCCGTTATTAATAAAAACCAATGCATCTATATGCATGCCATGCAATCAACCAATGCATCACTCAAGGTGCAACCACCAAACAAGACTCTAGATTTAACATTAATCAAGCGCACGGGCTAACTAGTGTGTCCTACAGTCAGTGCGGCTCTGATACCAATCGTTGTGGCACCCCCGCTCAGAGCAACCAGTTTACCTCATATTGCCATCCCATAAATCATGTCTTCTGGCAATGCACAACATATTGGTACAGAAACAACTGCTTTATTGATATTTATGTCACATCTCAAGGCCTCGACACGAGTCAACGAGATACTAAAGGGCAGAGGAATAATGGGGTGATGGAGCTCCACTCCATGGGGATACTGCTGGGAAACGACCTAGTTCTCTTAGTATAGAACACCAGAACTTCCAGGTACATCTTCTCCTGCATCTGGCATGACGCGCCAGGTCAGTACATTGAATGTACTTGCAAGCTCACAGCAGCCAAGTCAATTGAGAAAAACAAGAGCATGACAATTAACAATGCAATCAAGGAAATCATGACAAGTCTAGCATATTACAAAGGTTATGACTAATGCAAAGCAACCAACGTTCATGATCATGCAGCTTACCTCAGAGTCCTTAAAGACTCAACATTCGGGTTACGGGTCATCACATGACCCACAACATATACGGGTCGTCACACGACCATTCAATGGGTTAGGTGTGATCGCGTTGCCACCCAACCAATCCGGTCATCGCTTGAACAAACTTGTCATCGCATGACCAATAGCTTGCACGAGTTATCGCATGACCAAATGGGTCATCGCATAACCAATAACTTCCACGGGTCACCGCGTGACCAATCAACTTAGCACAATCATCAAACCAGGTTCATGTTGACCCATAGTGTGACCGAATATGAACTGTGCCCAATACCGTGGACTCGGCTATTCGAATAGATTTGTACACTTAGCAAAGGTTGTGCACTTTACCCATACCATGGAGCTATCATGATGTCACATGAACACTATAATGGCATGATCTATGCATAGGGTCATCACATAAGCATGGATACGATCAACATGAACAAACTACTAGCATGAACATGACCTAAATGGCATGAACATGATAATGACCAGTGAACATAACATGATTATTTCTAGCATATCACCTCATGCAAGCATGGTGTAAACAACATGAAAAACTTAAATAGCATCAAAATATTATCAAGTTAAATGAGCAAGCAATATTTTGAAAAACCATGGCAATTGAAATGCGTTCATCAAAATGGATGGTGTGGCTTGCCTTGGTCAGTTGGAGTGTCACTGAACTCTCGAGCCTCAGCAATCATAGTTTTTCCCTCTGAAATATATGCAAGTAATAAAAAGAAATAAGTCAAATAAGCATTCCTTATGTCAAGTGACCCTAGACAGAAAAGGAAACCATGAAACTTTGCAAGATTAAAGAGGGTCTCAAGACAACACCATAGAGAAAAGAATCAACTCATTTGGCCTTATAGTTTAATAGATATTGGTGGTCAAAGTTGGGACAAATATTTGATTTAAAATTATTTAAATCAATATTTTTTCAAAATCCAGAGAGGGCCACGTCGAAGGGGGATGGGAGGGGGATGGGATACTGGCAGGTGGGGCATGCTTGTCAGGTTTAATAGAGAGAGAGAGAGGAACACAGAGGCCGACGGCTCTAGCGAGGTGGTTCACCGGCGTTGAGGCCTCGGTGGCGGTGAGTGAAGGCACTATTCGAAGGAGCGTTGAGCGGGGAGCAGCTATGTACCCGAAGCACGGTGAACGGTGGCCGGACGACTTTGCCAGGGTCTTCTCCAACGGTGGCCGGCGGCGGTGCTCGTCAGAGTTCGCGATACCTGCAAGGAATCTACCGTTCGAGCACTGCGTTAGCACCACGGGAGCAAGGTGAAGCTAGGGGAAGTGGACGCAAGGCTAGGGGACGACCAGGGACGATTTGCCCGAGCTGCAACCTCACGGCGGCGCTTTGCTAGGATCCAATGCCTGGGGCCTCCCCGGCGGGGATGCTACAGGGGAAAACTCAATTGGAGTGCAGGTGAGTGGATTACAATGCTTAAAACCGAAGGGGGTGGGGTTTAAATAGGGGGAGCCGAGATTCCGACGAGCTCCCCGCCAGGAAGATGCTGCCGGAGAAGTGCTTGGTTCTGGCGAGTTCTGGATGGCTCCGCTCGTTCTAGAGGAGTCTAATGATGGTGAAGCACGCGGGCGTGCTTCCGCCAAGGCTCTGCAACAAGGGGGGCACAGGTTCACTATGGCCATGGCGGGGAGGCGGTCTTCAACGGCGAGCTATGAGGCGGGCGGCGTGGCTTTGCTGGAAAAGGTGACGAGCGTGGATGCGGCATTGCTGTGGATGTGCAGAAGGAGCCACGGGCAACGCAGGGTCAAGGCGGCCATAGTGGAAGTTGCGTGTGCGCACAAGCGAAACAGTGACGCCGATGGTGAGGCCTCCGGCTAGAGGCGGGGATTTGGTCGGGGACAGGTGGCGTGCGTAGGTGCTCTAGGGGCTACGGACACGGGCGTGCGGCTTCAGGCTCTCGGGGCGCGGCATGATCGTGCTGGCGACGTCTCGGGCACGCCCAGAGCACGCTGATGGCTGGTTGGTCGCATGCTCACCCTTTTCACTCTTGCACTGAGCGTGGCCGGGGCGTGCAAAACGTGTCCCTGGCATGGCTCGAACGTCGAGTAGTGTGTGTGAGCAAGGGCATTGCTTGGGGAGGGGTCTATCACATTGCAGCTTCAAAAAGGTTTTCTGGACAGAAACTTTGGGATTTTCTGGAGAGAGTTTGGCTGGGAGTTTTGAGCTGAATTTTGGTGTGCATGGGTTATCTAGGAGGGTTCTCATGTGGTAAAATTTTCAAGGGCAATGGCTAAGGGAAAAGGGTACTTGCTTCGTAAAGTGCCTCACTGACCAAAAATGGAAAACATTTTCTAGAGGGCAAAAGTTGTACTGAACTTGGTGGGGTTTTTGCATAGAGCAATGTGGCATGTCAAGGCACTTCAGCACAAGAAGTTTCAAGACATTTGAAGCAACAAAAATGAAGGTTACTTCATAAGCAAAGGAGGAAAATGATTATTCATTTAATAGAAAAGGAATATTTTGGAGAAATAAAATTGTGGCAAGGGAATAGAAGATCAGAGCTTGATCTTGGAAATGAGAGAGATGGATTGAGATCAATTGTGCCAAGATATAAAAATATGCACAAGTGTTAAAGGCCAAAAGAATTTGCAAAACACCGAGAAAAAAGGCAAATCCTAGAAATAAGCCAAGTGGTTTTGCAAAGAAAAGTTTTTGAAAACCAGGGTGTCAAACTTACCCAGGTTCAGGCCGTCCGGAGACTAAAATCCCTACTCATGCTTGTCTGATATTTCTTGTGGTTCAGGAGTGGAGTACAATGCTTGATGATTCTCCATGGGAGAATCGGTTCTCCTACGCTTCGCTCCATTATTTGTATGGATGCTAACCTCTTCCCAAGGGAGTAGGCCCTGGGGTTTTCTATCCTATCGAGAATCCCAAGGGCGAGCTCGTCTTTTCTCTTTCTCTAGGAGCTATCCTAGCCGAGATCCCGAGACCCTCATTTTTGGTGGTCGACGTCTACCTTTTATATCTTAAGGGGATCCCCAGGACCACTGATTCTACAGTGATGTTCGTTATCCTTTCCTCGTTCGCGCGGACGTGAAGTGTCTTAGTGCTTTCTGGGAAGGTCCAGCAGCGTCGCGAGATAGATGGCCCATGCGTGAGATGAGTACCCACGGGTACGTTCGTCACTACTGGAATTCTCTTGTTTGTCGTTTGCCTTGGCAGACGGCAAACACACCTTTAGCTGTCGGCAAAGATGTTTGCCGTCTGCTCCCGGTCGGCACTGTTCCTGTCAATAGTTTCTTCGGCAAAGAGGTGCTTTGCCGTCTGCACAAAATCGACGGACGGCAAAGCCCTTTGCCGACCGTATAATGGCAAGTAGACGGCAACGACATCTTGACGGCAAAAAGGTTACAAGCCCCTCCGTCAGGCCGTTAACGGCGAGGTGTGCCGTCTACCGACAGACGACAAAGATACGGTGACGTCATCAGATCTTTGCCGTCTGCCGGGCAGATGTCATAGTAATGTTCTTTGTCGTCTGCCTTGGATATGCAGAAGGCATACAAACCAAATGGCACCCAGTCTGTTCCCAGATTGCACAGCTGGCTGCCACGTGTCACCTTTGCCGACAGGACGCAGACGGCAAAGGCCGTTGCCGACTGCCGACAGACGGCAAAGATCCTGGATAGCCACTGTTTTTTCTGTTTTCTTTTAAATCCATGCATTTGACAAAAATATAGCAATATAGACATATACATGTTCTCCAATAGCAGTATAAGAACCCACACATGTTCATCAAGCAAAACTATGCATATATGTTCACCAATCCCATCATATATAGTCTCAAACACACAAGTGATCAAACACATGTTCTCCACACACAATATATACATAGTACATAGTAAACCAGCAACTATCAAACACACAAGTGACCAAAATAGTTATAAAACTAAGCTACGAGTCCAAATGCAGCACTCCATCATAGCATGACTACTCCCTTGAAGCAAATCTGCAAAATGAAGCTAAGAAAGTTATAAGAAGAACAAGTAGAAGAAGAAGTAAAATGAGAAGAAGAAGAAGAAGAAGAAGAAAAGATCCTCTCCTTCTTCTTCTGTTTTCTTCTTTTCTTTTGAGAAAACAAAGCTACATATGCAATGGTGATCAAATTAAGCTAGATTTAGCATATTTTGAGGAAATTGAGCTAACTTCAGCATTTTTGAGCAACTAAGCAAACTTTAACAATTGATGAGCCAATTTAAGCTAGCTTTAGCATTTTGTGACCCAATTAAGATAACTTTGAGATTTTGTGAGAAAACTAAGTTGAGTATGTTAGTTTTGGAACTAACTAAGCTAAATATGTCCTTTTTGTGTAAAATAGGCAAAGTATGCATTTTCAAACTAACTAAGCATTTATAAAGTAAAATATAGAACAAAAATTACCGAAGTGTAGCCCTCAAGGCTGAGGTGGCTGAGAAGCATCAGTCGGGTTGCCCGAGTTTGATGGGGAGAAGGGTCATGGGATGCAGCCCGAGAGTTATGCTGCACGAAAAGATCAACTAGTAGTTAGCATGACACCATGCAATAAGGTATTGATGATCATTGAAAGATACTCACCGTCCCCACAGGAGAGATGATCGGCATCGGTGGAGCGGCCTGGCCAGTCTTCTCGCACATAGTCTACACATTTGTTTTCCATGAGTCAATCATATTAGTTCCTAATATAAACAAGCATTATAACATGGGTTCTCTGGGTGAATATGAACAAGTGACTTACCACGATGAGCTCGTACAAGGCCCGGTTCGACGCATCGTCGCGTGCCGCGGCCTCCTCAAGAGCCTTCGCCGTCCTCTCCTCCGCCAACCGCTCTCTCTCTCTCTGCTGCCTTCTCCTCCGCCAACCGCTCCTTCTCCTCGAGTAGCCGCTGGGGATTCTGTCGCTTTCTCTCAAGAGCTTCATGTGACCCCACTCCTGTAGTTAGCACTGTAATATTCGATGAGAGAACACAAGAATGCAAGAGTCCTTATGGCTAACCTCGATAGCGAGATCGACTAGCCGCGCACGAGTCCTTATAGCAGGAGAAGAGCTCGTTTGGCGTGCCTTGATGTCAGGAAGAGTCCTATTGCACCGAATCAACTTATCTCCAATGGCCATGGCGCCATGGCGCCTTCCGCCACCAGAGATCATCACCAGCTCCGGGTCTATAGGCTTCCCAACCGGGGTATAATCCTGCCCGTGCTTCTCCTTCGCCACCTCGGTATAAGCCTTCATCTTACCGTAGGCGGCAACGTTGGTGAAAGTCGACGGAGTGGCAATATCCGACTCTGAGAGTGTCTTGGCCTTCTTGTACGACGCTGTATGGGCCATGCCATAATTGTCGAACACACCAAGCAGCTCTGTTTTATTATTCTCCGCCTAAAAGAAAAAGCAAAGCACAATATTAGTAAACTGCTAAGTTGTGGGTGCATAAAAGACAATATTAGCAAAACACACATACGCATTTTTGCCCATAACAAGCTAACTTGCGGCTGCCTTGATGGTGTGGCACACCACCCATCTGGGCGCGCCGGTCCTTGGCATCATTGTGGGCGGCCAACCAGGCTTCTGAGCACCACTGGTCTACAATGACCTCCAAAAAATCCATCTTATCCGCACACCATCTCGGTGGCGCCTAAGTTAGTAAACATGAAGATTAGCAATTATATATGACTATCTAGATAGGAATGAAATCAACGAAACTAAAAGATGCAAGAAGGGGTTACCATCATGTACTGGTCCCTCGAAAGATACTTCTTTCGGCATTACGACTTGCTACGCTTAAGGCCACTCATGGCGTAGTAGTCACGGACCGCCTGGACTCGCATCTGGTGCCTTGTGTTCTGCAAGAGGAGCCTGCACTCTTGGATGAGCACCTTTCCCATCTCCTCCTCCATGGACTCTTGGACCTTCTAATAGACCTGATATTAAAAGCATGAGACAACACTGATGAGTGCACCAACAACCTAGCTATTCTCAAGTTCTCATTGTGTGAAAGAGAAATTACCCAAAAGATGTTCAACACCATGTCCGCTCTGGTGTGGCATTCGACCCCGTTGACGGTCGTATTTGACGGGGCCTGGGCAGCTATATAGTGCTCCCAAAAGAGTCTAGGCTGCGGAGGCGAATCATCATCGGGCAAATGAACCAACCCCAGGAAATTCTGCCTGATGAGCACACCAAGGATGCCATTGGGATTGCGGATACCTGAGGCGTATGCCCAACCCTTGCAATACAAAAAAGTAAAAAAGCCATCAGATATTTGCATAAACCTCGGCGTACTGAAACAAAGTAATTAAATGCACTTACGTCTCTCCATCAGGCGTAATCTACGACCTATGGGCGGGAGTCACCGGCTCAGCCGGGAGCCGTGTACCCTCACGCTGGTACACGGTGTTACCCTCAGCCCCCTCAGTCTCATCATCAGTGTGAACCGCCTCCTCTTCACCAACCTGCCTCTCTTCATGAACCTCCCCCTCGGTCGTCTCTACCTCAGGCCACGTACCCCAGGACGTGCGCCCGGATGTAGCCTCCTCCTCCACCACGGGACATTCCGGGGAGGGATCCACCCTGTGCTCTGGTGAATCAACCGGAGGTGTTGGCGAGGAAGGCGCAACTGTCTGCCTCCCTCTCGTGCGTCCACCACCTTAGGTCGGGATGAGGATCTTATCCGATTGGTACAGGTTTGCAGGCATAACATGATCTTTTGGTAGAAACCGCCCAGATAGGGTCATGATTGCATTCTAGCATTTTGTGCCCAAGTTGAATTGTGCCTTCAGAGCCATCACTTGTGCGATGGCATCGAGCTGACAAAGCTCAGTGTGAGCGTGGAGAGGACGTTTTGAGGACTCCAACATCTCATAGAAGGCCTATGCAGTTTCCTCCATCTCATCGTCCTCATCCCGCGCATCGTCAAAGTCCTGCACCATGTCTTCGATCCCGGTTCCGTACTCGTCCGTGCGCTGGCGGACCACCTCCTCTCTCCTGCGTCCGGCAGACTCGCCATGGAAAGTCCACACCGTATAATCAGGCTTAAAACCCCACTTCTGCAAGTGTTTACCCATATCCACCTCTGTCGTCTGTTTATAGTTGTCGCACCTAACACAGGGGCACCAGGTTTTTCTCTGACCATTTGCAAACGCTGCTCTCAGAAATTCCATGGTTTTCATTGCCCATTCAGTGCTGATCTCTTTCTGATTAGGGCGACCGGTGTACATCCAGCCACAATCATCGCTCATCTTGTCACTAGCTAGCTACTAAACAACAAATATACAAGTTTGTCAATTTTATTACGTCCAATTTTTATTGCTTTTATCATACATATCTACGTCAGACGAAATTAATTAACCTACACACTAATAGGTAAAGATAGGTCCTAATCCCACCCGAGTATGTGTAGATTGGGTTCGTTTTCCCATGCTCTGCTCCCGACCCGACGCAGAATTTCGGCAGCACCTCCCTGCTGTTCTCCTAATACACGTCTCGACAACAAGCCGAGAGGTTGTGTATCCGGAGAACAACAGGGAGGCGCTGACGAAATTCCACGTCGGATCAGGAACAGAGCATGGAAAAATGACCCAATCTACACATACTCGGGCTGTCCATGGATAACGTTGGACAATTCGAAAGAATTACTATTATAAATATGCAAATGAATGCATATTTATACTGTAATCCTTTCGAACGGGAGACGCATACTGGTTATGCGACTGTATATTGAATCTACCTATAACTAGCTAGTGTCATCGGCACAAAGACCGGAACAGAGCAAAGGAAGAGGAATCAGGAGGATAGGACATGTTCTGCTCACCCTCGAGTGCAGGGGGAGATCGTCGAACACAAGGGGAGGTCGTCAAACACCAGACCCTCGCAGGTAAAGTACTGCACATTAAAAAGCAACCGATCAATAAAGATATTCTATTTATTTTTCTTTTCCATTTCCAATTATTTTTATTATTTTTTTCTATTTTTCTTTCTACGCTTCTTTTTTCTCCACTTCTTCTTTTTCTTCTTCTTCTATTTCTCCTCTTCTTCTTCTCCTTCTTCTTCTACTTCTTCTTCTTCTTCCTTCTCCTCTTCTAATAATTTTTTTTCTATTTCTTTTTCTTTTCCATTTCTAATTGTTTTTATTTTTTCTCTTCTTCTTTCTACTCTTCTTTTTATCCACTTATTCTTTTTCTTCTTCTTCTATTTCTCCTCCTCTTCTTCTCCTTCTTCTTCTTCTTCTTCTTCTTTCTCCTCTTCTTCTTCTAACCTACACTAACCTAACCTAACACTAACCTAACCTAACACTAACCTACAATCTAAGCAAAATAACTTAATTAATAGAAAAATACACTAACTAACTACAATATATACACCAACTAACTACAATACTAAAAAATTAGCACTAAGAAACTACAATGCTAAAATACAAAAAACACTACAAAAAAATTAACAGAGAAAAATTAGAGAGAGAGGGGAAGGGGCTCACCGGAGTTGGAGGCCGGCGGCGTCGATGGAGGGCGGAGGTGGCTTCAGGGAGGCCGGTGGCGGCAGCGCTGGTGGAGGGCGGCGGCGGCTTCCGGGAGGCCGGTGGCGGTGGCGTTGGAGGAGGTCGGGTCGGGGCAGGGCATGGGGTGGGGCAGGGCGGCAGCGCGGGGTCGATGGTGGCGTGGGGCAGGGTGGCGCCGCGCTGGACCGGAGGGGGGTGGCGGCGCGCTGCATGGGAAGGGGGCGGCGGCGCGGTGGGTGGTGGGGAGAGGGAAAGAGAGGGGAGAGAGAGGGGGGGCAGGCCGTGATGGGTTAACGGCCCTGCGGCTTTGTCGTCTAACGACCTACGGCAAATGGCACTATGCCGTCTTCCAGCAGATGGCAAAGCTATGGGCCGTTAACTAGGAGGAGTCTCCAGCTCCAGTGGGCCCCGCGGGTGGTTTGCCATCTACCTTTAGACGGCATAGGGTCATTTGCCGTCTGCCATCCGGGAGGCAGACGGCATACCTCTAGTTTGCCGTATGTCTCCTTTTTTCCGTCTGTTTTTAGGGCAGCAGACGGCATACCACTGGTTTGCCATCCGACCCGACGAAAAACAAACGGCAAAGCCCCTGGCACATGGAAAACTGGTGAATTACAGTAGGGCGTTAGGTGTCTGCATCCTCCTATCGTACGGTTCATGTCATCTTCTAGTGCATTCAATGAGCTGGGTGCTTGGTCGGGCGGTGGGAACTGAATGAGGCCCCACTATCCCGAAGGCTGGGCGAAAGAGCTCCCTAGGCCACAGTATGGACGGGTGGTGCCCATGGTATCCCCATGTCGGAACTCTACAGGCGAGTGGTCGAGGCCCGGGTGCACTTCTGCTGGTTTCCTCAACGGTGTTAGCACACCGGTGCCTTGTGGGTGATCCGCAAGGAACCCTCTCTTTGATTCCCTCGCCGGGGTGTAAAGGAAAAAAATGCCCTCCTAGCAATCCGGTAGGTGAGGCTAGCACATAGGTAAATGGTTACGCTGTCAGTTCCTGTTTACCGACAGTATCCCCCGGGCTCTCCTCCGATGGAGGTCTCCCGAAATCGAAGTTGAGTCTTCCGAGAAGTCCTAGTAATTTGCGCATCGGCTGTCACATCGCGGGGACAGCGCTGGTCTTCACGCGTATTGTGTCGCCAATCATATTTGAAGGGTGATGATGATGATGATACCCTGCAAAAGGTGGTAAGAATCGAGGCAATGCAGTAGGAGGCCCATGGTAATTAATTCACTTTTGAAGGCATAGAAAAACTACTCCCCTAGGGTAGCCTTATGATTATTTAAGCGGTGTAGTGAGAATCGGAGGAGGCAACTTATCTTCCCCCATTCTCTACTTCTTCTTCTGGTTGTCTCGCCCCATGGCGCCTCCAACGAAATCCAACATCTTGCACGCGGCGACTCAAGCAATGCTGGGGGTGCGCGGAGGAGCCGTGCATTGAGGCAGAGGCGCAGCCGGTCGGGGGTCCGTCGGCGGCCACGGAAGGGGTTGAGGCGGAGCGGTGCCTTCTTTAGCTCTGGCGAGAGCGCACAAGGGGATCGCGGCCTATGAGTTCTTCGTGGCGGTGATCGAGCCCCTGTGCGGCTGGCTTCGCCTATCTGACATATTCGCGCAGGAAATGGCGGGGCGCAAGCCCCCAGGCTTATACCTCCGAGTGGAGGGATGCCCCCGTGGTTCGGCATGGGTGGCCACGATCTACGGAGGATATGGTGCTATGTTCTTGGACCAGGGGTGTTTATCATTCGTCCACTAGCGGAGCATCCAGTAGTTCCAGGACATCTTCTTCTGGTGCGATGGCCAGGACACTCTGTGGATGAAGATTTTCCATCCGTGGGGGGTCCACGCAGAATGCTACGTGGAGGTTGATGCTGGTGGTTCCATCGAGTCGGGCACCACGGGGGTCACCCAGGACTTCCACGGTGCAGAGTCCGTTGCTGATCGTTGAGGAGGTGGACCGCCGCCTCCGGGAAGGCATGGGGAGAACTACGACTCCCATCCAGCGGTTCTTTCATATGTAGGGTACTCTCATTTTTTCCTTGCACTTTTGTACTTAGTGGTAGTTGACATGGGGTCGGGATGCAACCGCCCCGTTAGTTAGTATTAATAGGTAAATATCGATCCGGGGACCTAAGTTGTACTCAGGCCCGGAAAAGTCTCCTACAGGAGCAGTATTGAATGTGTTATCCGAAAGCTTCCTTGTCCCTGTTTACTTGACGCATCGGGTGCGCTTTGCGGACAATCGGGGGGGGGGGGAAATAGGAATTCGGTAAGCATATCCGTGAAGACATAACGGGGCCTGGTCGTCAGCTTATTCGAAAGAGCGTGAAGGCTTCCTTCCGTGTGAGTGGTAGGCACTTTCCAGAAGAAGAAGCAACAAAGGGGTAGGCAACGGGTGCCGGGACCTTTAGATGTTTCGACCCGGGAGGTGCACCAGAAAACCCATCACTCCAGGCGAGCAGGATCCTATCATTCCTGTCGGGACAACCAAGCGAGGATGGTTCCCCGGAAGGATACCTTGGAATGGGATCCGAGTTGTTTGACCTGCTCGGGCAGGCCTTTTCGGGAGACAGGTACATCCGCTCGCACAGATGCTTCACGGGAACTTTAGCCCGACCACCACGGGATGGCTGGATCTTGGGAGGTAGGGTCTGCCACGGGGGGTTTCTTCCTGGTCAGGCACGGAGCCTCCGCAAACTACCCAAACAGGGCTTATTGGACAGGCCGACAAGTTAACCAAAATCGGCTGCGCGGAGCAAGGTCGGTCTCTTGAGTGAGGACTTCCCATGGGTGGACGGCGTCGTTGGACGGCACGAGCCCCCGAGGCTTTCCGCTTAGGTAGGGGGAGGACGTGGTGTCGTCTCTCTTCTTTCCTAAGAAGCATGCTTTTCCGAGAAAGATCATCCGAGGAGAGAAAACTGTCCGGAAACATATGTCTGGGAATAATAAGATACCCGTCTTCGGGGCCCGAGGGACATCCGAAGGAGGCGTCCAGTAACTTTCCCGGAATAATCATCTAGTGTATGAAAACCATCTGGAGTACTCCCTCCGGGAATTTTCGATGAGACCACTACTGCGCGGGGGTGCCGAGGAGACCCCGAGAATGAGGAGCGCGGGGGAGGCAGACCACCGCCCGCGAAAGTAGTCGTCCACGCGCGCTTGCTTGAGTATGGCGTTGTCGTCGGAGGGACCTAATAAACATGAGATGGAAACAAAATGTTACGGCCAACATGACTGCCGGCCCTCCTTCTAGCGCCAGATGTCCGGGGGTTGCTTCTCGATCCCTTCTTCTAGCGCCAGATGTCGAGGGTTCAGGACTAGCCCTTTTTCCAGCGCCTGCAGTTGGGGAGAACGACGGAGACGCCGACCCACTCGGTCCTCCCGGAAGGATTCTTCCGGAAGGGCACGGCCTTAGAGGCCACGCAGGACGGGGAGCATGCAGGGCTCCCGCTTGATTCATGTAGACAGAGGTTGCTATTGGCGTTGCAACATCAATCAAACAGAGGAAATGGCACTAGCAAACACGGGGTTCCAGCCGTCTGGAGCCTAAAAGCCCTAATCATGCTTGTCTGATCTTTCTTGTGGTTGAGGAGTGGAGTACAATGCTTGATGATTCTCCCAGGGAGAACCTGTTGTCCTACGCTTCTCTCCATTCGTTGTATGGATATTAGCTGCTGCACCAGGGAGCAGGCCCTGGGTTTTTCTATCCTACTGAGAAGCCCAAGGGCAAGCTCCTCTTTTCACTTTCTCTGGGAGCTATCCTAGCCTAGCTCCCCTGACACTTGTTTTTGGTGGTCGACATCTCCCTTTTATAGATTAAGGGAATCACCACAAGACCACTCATAGCTACAGTGATGGTCGTTATCCTTTCCTCCTTCGCGCGGACGTGAAGGACTTTGGTGCTTTCTGAGAAGTTCCAACAGCGCCGCGGGGACAGCTGTCCCATGCTTGAGCTGAGTACCCGCGGAGACGTGCGCCAGGTGTCGGCGTCCTCCTGTCATGCGGTGCATGTCGTCTTCTAGTGCATTCCATGTGCTGGCTGCTTCGTCGGGCGGTTGGAATATACCGAGGCACCACTATCCCGAAGGCTGGGAGAAAGAGCTCCCCAGGCCACGGTATGGATGGGTGGTGCCCATGGTATCCCATGTCAGAACTCTTCAGGCGAGTGGTCGAGACCCTGGTGCCCTTCTGCTTCTTTCCTCAATGGTATTAGCATACCGGTGCCTTGTAGGTGATCCGCACGAAACATTCTATTGGATGCCATCGCCCGGGTGTAAAGGGAAAAATGCCCTCCTGATAATCCGGGAGGTGAGGCTGACTGATATGTCCCAAACATATCGAAAATTTCTGCTCGCTCCATGCATATTTTGTCTGATATTGCTATGATCTAGATACACTTTCATACACTTTTGATCATATTTAGACTAGCCTAATAACTCCGTGCACCCCAGTGCCAGTTTCTGTTTTCTGCTGTTTTTCTATTTCAGTTTTCCACCATATAAAAAGTGCTCCAAAAATCCAGGAAAATCAGATAAAAAATCAGGGTACCGGAAGCTTCCCGAGCCCTAAGGAGGGCCAGGGGGCCACCACCAGGTGCATAGGCAAACACCTGGCGCGGCCAGGGGCCTGGCCGCGCCACGGGGTCTCCTGGACTCCTGGTGGGCCCCCTGGCTACCCCCCTTCGCCTATTTAATATCCGTCACGGGAAACCTCTGAAGACAGAACCCTTTTCGCGATCTCGCCTCTGTTTCGCCGCCGCCGCGCTTCCAAGATCAGGAGCACCGTCAGGACCCTTCCCAGCACCCTGCCGGAGGGAGGATCGACCTCCGGGAGCTTCTCCTCCACCATGGACGCTTCTCGGATGTGCCGTGAGTAGTTTCCTTTGGACCGTGGGTCCGTGATCAGTAGCTATGTGATGTTCTCCTCCCCTGTTTGTTCTTCATGGTTTACACCTCGTGACCTTCCCTACATGATCGAGGCACATATGTAATCTTTCTGCTTTTGCTATGCTAAGTTTGATGGGATCTGATGGATTATGAGATTATGTTCAGATTGTGATAGAGTAATATAATTGGTTCTTATCTTTTGTATTGTTGTTCCAAAGTAATTCTTGCGTGTTCTCCGTTCCTGTTAATTGCTTCGGCCAAGTGGTAGGTAGTAACTCCAAGAGGGAATGTTATGCTCGATTGTGGGTACATGTGCCCTGATGACACGCTTGAGTGACAGAAACATGAGTCTAGGGGATGTGCTATGGCCACAAGGGGGAAAAGAAAGGTTCTTGTAACCGCGGTTTCAAGGATTGTTTACTTTGTGCAAAGTTCTTTCTGATGCAGTTGTCTGTTGCTTTGTGTTTACACTTTGGGTGGGGCAAGCAACTTAATACCACCGATATGTTCTGGATAGATATATCAAGGTGGATGATTAGTAGTAGATGCAGATGGATTTCGGTCTACTTATTTTGGCGTAATTCCTATGCTTTTGAGCCTCTTCCTTTCTTTTGTAGCATAGTTAGCATTGAGGTGCGTTTATAATCCTGTCAATTTCCCATCTGTAATTTGTTTACCTCGCATAGCAGTTTTATCATCTTTTGGGAGAGAGACATCACTAGTGAACATCATGGGACCCCGGTCCATATCCTCATCATTGTTTACAAGCTTATTTCCTTTTCAATATTTACTTTCAGTTGCTATCATCATTATCAGTATCCCTTGAGTCTGATCCTTTGTAAACAACAAGACTGGAGAGATTGAAAACCTATCTGAACGTCGTTGGGAGCAAAGTTAATTGTGTTGTGTGCAGGTCCGCGTCAGGTGCGCCGCTGACACCTACTTATCATTGTCGGAGTCTTACGGGAGACAAACCCTATCCTCTACTTAGGGGAAATTTGCTAGTATCCTACATCTCACCTTCCACTCGGGGTAACCAACGAAGGGCGAGAAGCCATTACCACTTCTACACCATCACCGGCACATAGGTAAATGGGGAGGCCCTCCGATTCTGGTTTATCGACAAAAAGCATGTGCAAGATTTTCAAAATTGCAGAATCACAAATTAGGGCAGAAAGTTGGAAAAACAGAACAACAGGTAGTAAATAATTTTTTCTGGGGACTTCTTTAGTTCAAATCAAAAAACTCAGAACAAGTGAGAGTTAGCCAATTATATAGAGCATACTTTCAAAAACATTCATATGAAAATGATGATCCGGTGATTTTATACGAATTTTTCTATCAAGTAGACAAAATCTATTTTCTGGACAGCATGTCAAAACTTTTGATTCACTTTCACCGGAGGCTTAAACTTGGCACAAGGCTTGAAAATAAAGATACAATGCTCTTTCTAAAGTACTAACAAACACAAAGACTCACTAAAACAAAAATAACAAACTAAAAGTAAAGATAACATCGAGTGTCTCCCAAGAGCTCTTTCTTTATAGCCATAAAGATAGGCTTAAATTTTTAATGATGCTCTCATAAGAATAAGAGTTGAAGTAGAAAAGAGAGTATCAAAAAGAAAATGCCAACCACATTTAAGTCTAACATGCTTCCTATACAAAGGAATCTTTTAGAGAAATAACTCATTGAAGCATGAAGATATTAGCATAAGTAGGCAAAACACGTGCAACTTCAAAACCTTCAACATAAAGAGCGGGAACTTGATATTATTAAATATCTATAAACATACATTCCCCTCTAATAATAATTTTCAGTGGGATCATGAATAAACTCAACAATGTAAGTATCACATAAAACTTCCTTATCATGATCCACAACCATAGAAAATTTATTAGTCTGCACATAAGAAAAATCCTTCTCATTAGTAATATTAGGCAAACTCAAGAAAATAGCTATCACAGAACCCATTCTTATCTAGATACATTTGCAAATAAGTATTCTTTATAGCATAAGTTCATCACAATAATCATCATAGATAGCAATTTTATTAAAATAAATTGTAGCCTCTTCCAAAATAGTTGAATCATCATAAATAGGAGGCAAAGTATTGTTGCGTGTGCGATCCCGCGGGTATGATGTTCTCGGACGCGCACGAAAAACACTATGGAGCTCATCGCCAATGGGACACACTAGGGTTTACCTAGGTTCGGGCCATCCGGAGACTAAAAGCCCTACTTCTGCTTGTCTGGATTGCTTGGTGAAGATTACAATGCTGGGAGTGCTTTCCGGAATGAAAATGGCTGCTCCTCGCGTAGCAAGGTGGTCTTTAGGGGGTTAAACCATTCTTGAGGTGGCCTGGGCCACCCTTTAAAAGATGAAGGGGGTCACCACAGTGGCACTTCCATATGGGGCTCCTCTGGTGGTGGCTGGTAAGTTTCTATGTAGAGCCACTTCCGGGAAGGACGTGTGGCGAGAGGCCGCCTCTCTTGTCGTGCTTCCGCGCAAGCTGTTGGCACGTACGAGGAGCAAAGGGGGTGGAAGGAGATGATGCCCCCTACGCCAAGGAGTAGTGCATTAAATGTACCTTGGAACATTCCCCAGGTGGTGGGACCGCGCATGTCCCCCACCGGTCAAGGGAAGCGGTGGCTAGGCCCCTTTCCTGGAGGCGCCGTAGCGGGACTTTCTCGGATGAGTAGAGGGTGGCTGACGTGGGACCTTTTCCAGATGGGCGGTGAGGTTTTCCGGGTTGACGGAGCAAGCTCCTATCCTCTGAAAGTAGCCATCGGGTCTTTCTTGGCGTAGATGGGTAGTACGGGAGCCAAGTCACGCATGATGCTCCGGGAAGCCGAACTGTCTGGGAGGCACTCCATGCTATGGGAATATGCGCGTGGCCTCGAGCCCTCCTGGCAGGTGGGTGCCGACGCGTGGCGGTCGTGAAGGTCGGGGGACGCCACGACTCTGAGCCCTAGGTGGAGTAACGGAGGTAGTTAACACGCTGTTCCCTGGGTGGGTATTTAACTCTCCAACTGGCGGGGGAGCTGTGCTTCTCTTGGCAGTTGCTTCTTCCTCTAATCGGCGGCGAGTGCGTGTGTCATGGCTCCAAAGCTTCAGAACCACGCTCCCTCGACAACCGATAATGACATCCCACCGGCGCTCTATGGCTGTGGGTCCTGTGGTCGTCTCGGACGTCGAAGGGGAAGTAGAGGAGGACAGGGAGCACCAGGCATAGGGTCTTCGAGGGGAGCACGCTCCCCGAGTCCGCGAGGTCGAGGGCTCCGTGCCAGAGGTAGCGAAAGAGGGGGGTGCGGTGTTGGTCGACGCGGGAGAGGCGGCGCCATGCCACTGGCCCTCCTCCATAGCGTGGCTCATAATGAGCCAATTGCCTTTGAGTTCGTCAGGGAGGTCGCATCGACCACATGCAGGTGGATCCCTCTTCCGAAGATGTTCTGTTGTGTGGTGAGAGATGCCCAACCACCATATCTATGGATAAGGGTGGACGGGTGCCTTCACGGAGCAGTGCAGGTGGCCACTCGCACTTTGGCCAACGGAGAGATGCTCCTGACGCAGGGAACGAAATCTTCGTGTGTGCCGCAAACTGAGGCGGGGGGATGTCCTCCTATTCAGGTACGAGGGCGACGCGGTCTTGTCTGTGAAGATCCTCGACTACATTGGCGATCGGGTGGAGTGCTGCCCAGGAGAGCTTGAGCAGCAGTGCCACGGATTCCGACGAGGAGGAGGAAGATGACGCATCCTCGGACCGGCACGATGGAGAGGAACACTCCAGTGGAGATGGAGGCATGGACCCCTCGAAAGAGGACATTAAGCCTGTTGTTCGCATCGACTGAGTCCTTTCTATTTTTCTTCTTTGTGTTTGAACTTCATCTCGAAAGCCACTAGGCTCCGGTTTCTGAGCCGTTTCCGCGATGTGTGGAGTTGGCTGGTTAAGTCTTATTTACTTTGCTGAATGTCTTGTGCCTGCGATAGAAAAGATAGGGAACGATCAATGGCCTCAAACTGCGATCCGACGCGCAAACTAGACGGGGAGAGCTTTGTCCGCCGAGATTTGGCGCACTGGTTAGGCCTCTCCAAAAAAACATCGCTAAAAGTCACTACTGGAAAAATAGCTATAAATAATATGGACACTAATGGCGCAACACATGTCCTCGTGCGCCACCGCCCACTCACTCCTGGACAAGCCCCCCTCCCCTGACTTAGCAATGGCGCACTATTTGGAAGTGCGCCATAAGGCACGAGGGATGCTAACACTACTAGGTAAATAGTTATACATGGAAACCTTATTAGTGGCCCATTTTATATGTAATGCGCCACTATGTTGTAAGGGGTGGCGCACTGGTAAAAAATTCGCCACCCATAGGCTCTTATAGGTGGCGCATTTTCCAAAATGCGCCACCCATAAGAGTGGGCCATCCCTGGATCCCCTTATAGGTGGCTCATTTGGAGAAATGCACCACCCCTAAGAACCTTATAGGTGGCGCATTTTGGAAATGCGCCACCCCTGAGAGCTTATGGGTGGCGCATTGAATTATTAGTGGCGCATTCAGAATGTGCCACCCATAAGCTCTTAGGGGTGGCGCATCTTGCATATGCGCCACTACTAAGAAAAAACTGTGCGGGAAAATTCCCAAATACACCCCCCCAGTGGACCGCCTATTCAATTTGAAAAAAAATAAAAGAAAATGATAGAAATGTCAAAAATATAAAAGAAAATAAGTTTCCCATATGATATGTGGTCTAGTTGTTAGAAAAATTTACAAATATGAATTTCAACTTTTTTTTCAAAATCTGTCGAGAATTTTGTAAAATGGGCTTAACTTTTGCATACGACCTCCGATGAAAAAGGTTTTTATATGAAAAATCATCTACTCGAAAAGTTATATCCAAATTCAACGGGCTATAACTTGTTGAACATTTTTAGAATCCTCAAAAACCTAACAGAAAAATTTTACGAACAGAAAAATTTTACGGGCGTTTGAAGATTTAGAGGCCAAAAAAATGATAAAAATTTTGAATTTTTTTTTGAACTTAGTAGTGGCGCATTTTGTATGAAATGCACCACTAGTAACAGAAAAAAAATTGGAAAATATTTTAAAAATATTTTTTTATTTTTAAAAAAAATTCGAAATAGGCTAGAGGACCAATTGGGAAGTTTAAAAAAGTTGAAAATTTTAGATAGTAACATTAAAAAATTTATATAAAATAAAAATTAAAAAAAATCAAAAAAATCAATTTCTTTTAAAAAAGTTCGAAATATGCTAATGTTCCCATCGATAAAGTTTCAAAAAAATGTTGAAAATTTTAGCACACCCATGAACATTAACAAGATCCTAGGCATCAACATGGTTTAATTGGATTTATATGTTAGATATATCAAACAGTGCCTGCTAGGTGAGCTGGAGTGAGAGTTGAATAGAAACGAGAAGTTAAGCGTGCTAGGGTTGAAGTTGTGCTAGGATGGGTGACCCTCGGGGATGTTTGACCACGGAGGTTAGTTTGACATGCGATTAAGCATAGTGATTGGGCATTAAGCATACTAACTTGAGATTAAGAAAAAAAAAATTGTTTTCCAGATCCAGATTCAAAATTCAAAATTTAAAAATTTAATAGTGGCGCATTTTCAGAATGCGCCACCCATAAGAGCTTATAGGTGGCGCATTCAGAGATGTGCCACGCCTAAGGGCCTTAGGGGTGGCGCATCAAGAATGCGCCACCTATAAGCCCTTATTAGTGGCTTGTAGTTAGTGGTGCATCCATAATGCGGCACTAAACAGAAAAAAAGGACGCCACTAAAAGGGCATTCCCTAGTAGGAAGTGCGCCATTGCTAAGTCAGGGGAGGGGTGGGCCCAGGCCTGATGACGTATCAATAGCACACTTCCCAGAAGTGCGCCATTACTAAGTCTATAACTCTAATGGTAGACTTCTTGGATGTGCGTCATTGCTATCCTGGTCCCCCCTCTGGCCAACTGGGACCACCGGTCCTAGAGTTAGTAATGGCGCATATTTGTTGAGGTGCGCCATTGCTAACTCTCGGAGCAGCTAGATATTTTTGCAGCACACCACACTCACTTTCGGTTCCTTCCTTCTCCTCACCTTATTTGCACCATAGATCTACCCAAAATAAGTAGTTGTATCTCCATTTTTCATTGGTAAGTAAGGTATCTCTCTTTATTGTTGTGTAGATCTAGTTTACTCTCTCCCGAACACACTTTTTGTCGGTGTATATGTGTGGTGTGATGTGATGATCATGGGGTATATATGTATGTGTGTTGTGATAATGGATGTGTGATGATCATGGGATATGTATGTACATGTGTGTTTGCAGGTACCTCACATATGCGAAAGTTGCCACTATTTTGCCGGCATGTTGATTCATTTCCGTTTCGGCAAAAATTTGGCACACTTTGCATTCTTTTTTGTCCTAATAATTAGGCAAGGTCATGCCAATTTATTTTTTGGTTCTAAAATATCGTTTTGCTCTATGCCCCGGAGGCGACCATGGTTGGCAAGATGACCGGAGGAATCGTGGATAGGTTTTTCAGCTCCGCGAAGGCTGAGATGATTCAAAAGAACGAGACAGAGATAAGATGTCCTTGTCGAAGATGCAAGCTGAAGTGCCTTTTGGACCCGGATTCAAAAACCATAATGGGGCACCTCCTCACGCGTGGTTTCATGGATGGCTATCGGTGGCAAGGTGATGAAGAAGATTATGAATTCGTCCAGGGTGGCCGGGAAACAGTAAGAAGAAATAGCCCCCCCCCCGCGTGCTTCACTCTAAGTCAGAAGGAGATCCTACAGTTTATCAACAGCCTCCTAGGAATAAAACTTCCTTACGGTTTCACTGGGAAGATCAGCAGATACCTAGACTCAGCGAAGCAGAGGTTCAGTGGGATGAAGTCTCACGACTGTCACGTGCTGATGACGCAGCTACTTCCGGTTGCAATGCGCGGGATCATGGACGACCACGTCCGTGAAACGCTATTTGTCCTATGCAACTTTTTTGATGTCATCTCTCGGAAGTCGGTTGGGGTGAGGCAACTCAGAAAGCTACATGAAGAGATCGTGGTGATACTATGCGAGCTCGAGATATACTTCCCGCCCGCATTCTTCGATGTCATGGTGCATCTCCTCGTCGATATCGTGGATGATATCATCCAACTCGGGCCGACGTTCCTGCACAGCATGATGCCATTCGAAAGGATGAATGGTGTGATCAAAGGATACGTTCGCAACAGGGCACGTACAGATGGAAGCATAGCCCAGGGCTTTCTGACCGAAGAGTGCATCTCCTTTTCCACGAATTATCTAGGCATCGATAACCCCGTAGGTCTGCCCGTCAACAGGTACCTCAGCAGGCTCGCTGGATGTGGTCACCGCCAGGGTCGCCGCGAAATGCATGTCGACTTCCAGGATCGACTCGCCCACTTTGAAAGAGCACACCTAGTCGCGCTGCAACACATTGACTTGGTCGAACCCTGGGTGGTAGAGCACAAAACCTCAATTCAGAAGACGTACAACGACCAAGGCCAACATTGGACGGACGGAGATGTACTCAAAGAGCACAACTCATGCTTCACGCGTTGGTTCAAGGACAAGCTTCTATCGTACCCTTTACATGAGGACTCTTCCGAGGAAGAAAAACTCGTATTCTCCTTGTCACAGGGCGCCGAGCACAACCTGATGACATATCAAGCGTACGATATCAACGGATACACATTCTACACCGAGGAAACGGACATGAAGAGCGATTATCAGAACTCCAGGGTAACGATGGAAGCCTACACCGGTAACGTCAAGAAAAGATACTATGGAAGGATCGAGGAGATCTGGGAGCCCAGCTACGCTGGCGAGAAGGTGCCAATGTTCCGCGTTAGGTGGGCCAAGAGCATCGTAAAAGAAAGACGGTATTTCACCACCATGGTTATAACCGAAGCCAAATCCAAGACCGCGGGCGCAAACGTCACCACGAAAAATGAGCCATGGGTACTGGCTAGCCAAGCGGACCAATGCTTCTTCATTACCGACCCGTCAAAGCCCAGCCGTGTTGTCGTGCGGAGACGCAAAAGGAACATCATCGAAATGGATGGATCTGCCAACGAGCAAGACTTTGACAAGTACGGCGACCCGAAGATTGAAGATGACGATGATGATGATGAAGTAGCATTCAAAACAAGAAGAAGCAGGACCACCCTACCTAAATGAGGTCTCCCGTTCAAGAGAAGAAATCAAGGGGTTCCGGGGCTAAATTATGCAAACGAGAAAAATATTCTGAAAAGATGAGCTAAGATCCAATCACGACGTGCCTGCCGCGTGTGTGTGTGTTTCAGTGCCAAGCTCAATCTTTGATGATTGTTATTTCAGGTCAATCTTTTGTCATAACCCCACGTGAGATGGATATGTCATTATTTTAAATATACTACATAATTAATTATAATTACCATATTTGTATAAAATTAATTAGCTTGTGCAAAAAATTAATTACATGTGTGGATGTGGATGTTTATGATAAAGTTAAAATAAATTTTATAAGAAAGTGCAAAAAATGGGGGTGCCAGGATTTGAACCTAGGTGGCTTGGTTTATGTATCAAGGGACCTACCACTGGGCTAAGTGAGTGGTTCTGTCCTAGACACACAGGCAACTCTTTTAACCAGCTATTCCTACTAATGGTAATGGCGCACCAGGTAGCAAGTGCGCCATTGCCATCCTTAATCTTATGGCGCACTCCTAAAATGTGCGCCATTACTATGTTGTAGCCCTAATTGATGCCCACCCCCACCCCCGCAACCCTATTCACCCCACACTCTTCTCCCCAGCGCCCTGATCCCATCCCGTAGCCACCGCGACCGCCCCGCCGTGCCGCCTCCTCCGGCGACGCCGCGCCCCCGTCTCCGGCAACAACAAGGTGAACTTACCATCCCTCTCCCTCCCTCCCTACCTCCCTCTCTCTCACGGTTTCACCACTCCCCGTCCATTGCTCTGCGCAGTGACTCGCCGCCGCCTGCTCCGCCGCCCAGCCATCGATGCCTGCTTCGTTGTCGTCCACACCGCCGCCCAGCCACGCCACCGCCAACCGCCTCGACCTCGTCGACCTAGGCCTGTCGAATCCTCGGCGCTGGAAGAAGAAACGCACACCTCAAGGTCCACACCCTCACCTCAAGAGCCCTGAGATTAAAGCAAAAGAAAATCCTCCGCCACCCCCTAGCTGATATCGGTTTCCTTTCTATATACTCTAGTGTGACAATTCACTTGACAAGTATAAAATGAAATAAAACAACTATCCCCTTAATTTCATATCAGATTCAGACCAACTACATTCTTAATTCTTATAGCATGAATAACTCGCAGAACTGAACAGAGGATTCAACTGCACCCCCAAAGATGGAAATAAGTGTATGTGAAGCCATTAACTTCAATTAGAACAGATAAGCATGACAAGTGGACTTTAGTAATTGCTATACAGTAGGAGTATGAATTTCGATGCATTCCAAATGGAACAGATAAACTGACGAACGCTTACTTCTTTGTATTATCCTGGTCCGGTTAAGATAAAACATGATAAAACATCTGTCTATATATAGTTTGACGGTCTATCTTTACATCATATGAACAAATTTTCAGTGCTCTGAGCAAAGGGTTTTACAACCAAATGTAGATGTACACATTTTTTATGGATCAATTGTTATGAAGTTCTGTAAATAAATCAGAAACAATTTGTGAGAAATCTATTCACAGTACTGATTTTTTGAGCTCCTAAGTACACAAATGCAAAGGTGTCATCTTGATTTACAATTTTTTTCTCAGCTAAGTACTGTAGGAAAGATGGCATGATAAATTTCAGTGATCACCTAAGTCATTGAGGAGTGCTTAAATTCACTGTTTAAATTCAGTTTTAGAAAATGAACCTGAAGTTAGTGTATATGCTTGTTGTGCCTATATGTAGGCCTTTTTCTGTTGCTATGTAGAATAAAGTTCTTGCTATTGTTGCAATATTTATTCGTTCCACAGAGCTCGGGCCTTTTTCTGTTGCTATGTAGATACTTGAAATATAAGACAATTGCCATCTCTTCTTTAATTAAGCACTAACCATAATCAATTTGTATAGCTGCAGGAAGAGGACTTGAAGCATTCTTCTATTAAGGGTAAACTTGAAAGGCCTTTTTATACTTCTATAGTTGCATTGCCTAGGCAGGTTGCAACTTTTAGATATGTTAGTATCATTGGCAGGTTGCAAATTTTAAATATTAGGTGATTTTTCGTGAATTTGTTAGTATCATGTGGGCGATGTTTTTAGATTGGTGAAACCATAGCTTAGTTCTGATCACAGATCTATTTATATATTGTATGCTTTTGTCACTTGTCCTTTGTGCACCTGGTCGTGCCTATATATATGCTTGTTGTGCCTATATGTAGGACTTTTTTGTGCAGGTACAAATAATGACCCCATTCTCCCGAAATGTCGATTAATTTCCGTTTCGGTTGAGAATGGGGTCCTAGCTCAAGAAAATTAGCAAAGGTCATGCCGAATTTTTCCGTGATTGCGTGCATGACCTTTATTAATTTTCTTGACCTAGAAGGTGCTTTGCATGCACTTTTTCTAGTTATTTATATTGACTAGTTATTTTCTTGTTGCACATCATTCATTTGACCACATTTTCTAAAACCTGCCTTTTATTTTTCCTTTTCTAGTTTTCCTCTGAATGTGAGAAGAATAGATATACTAGCTACCCTGATATCATCCAATCACTCTAGTAGCATTTTTTCTTATCCTATTTAGTGGGTGTAGATCGCCGACAACGATGAGGCCTCCGGTTCGCACCACCAGAAGCAATATTGGGAGATGAGCATGGACGATGATCCACAACCTCAACCCCGCAACGAGGGCATCGAGGATGACTCTACCGATCCTGAGTACACAACCGCTAGCGGGGATGATTGTGGTGCCGCGGAGGCCGATCCCGCCACTGATGATGGCAGTCAACCCACAGATGGAAGCCAAATGAAGAGGCAAAAAAGGAGAGGCGCCCGAGCAAGCTAGGCACCGTCAAGGAGGAATTTACCGTAGTGGACAAAAATGGGCTTCCAACAGCGCCCAAAGAATTAGTCGGTGGGTACGCCGGACAACTCGGTTGCATTCTCTGGGGTACCGTCTCGAACAACACCGAGAACCTAAGGCATCCTGACCGAGCGAATTTCCGCAACCTCCTCTTCATGAAGCTGCACAACCGATACAAGTTCCCCGCTCAATTCGCAAACACACAACTCCACGGGAATAAAGTGAACAGTGCCGCCCTCACAAAGATGAGCACATCCCTGGCTACTTGGAGAAGCACGGTGAAGAAAATGATTAGTAAAGGTGTTAGTTATGAAAAGATCAAGGAGGCAAATCCTTCGATCAGCGAAACTGACTATGAGGAGTTCAAGCTCAAGTGCGAGGACACCTCAACCAGTGAATCGAGTCAGGGGGGAAAAGTATGCGGGAATTGAACTTAGGGGTCTACAGACTCGGTCCATGTGGTTACAGAGTGGCGGAACCGAAATGGGACAAGGAGGAAGCGGAGCGTGCCGCGCAAGGCCTACCGCCTCTCTTCAAAAAATATGGAGATAAACCTACCGATAACTATGTCAGGGCCAGGTACAAGAGGAACCCGACAACAAGGGAGCTTACGATGGATCCGAAGGTGTAGGAGCTTGAGCGTCTTTTGGTAAAGAATACCCCCCCCCCCTGTTAAATTAGCTCTATATGGTTGCATTTTAAAATTACTGAAGCCAAATTTCTGAATGGTCCCCGCGTTCCTTGTGCAAGAAACTGAAAGCAACAGCGCGGGGTCCCCGCCTATCGCCCCTTGGGAAAACTCTTTAAATAGGGCGATCAACACACTCAAGAAAAAGGATAAGCTTAGTAAGCCGTCGTCAGCTGGTCGTGTGTCCGTCAAAGGCCGTTCCAAAAAATGGTCGGACTACTATAACACTAGGCGAAAGGAGAAAAGCACTAGCGGCTCGGAGGCACAACTCCCGGAAAAACTGGAGCAGATTCCACACATTGTGGAAGAACAAGTTAGACATGCACTCAACAACATGATGTCTTTCTTGTTTGTGTTCATGCGAGACTGGCTTGCGAGCGGTCAAGAGGGGTGGCCCCCGATTCCCAACTTCATGGACAACAACTCTCACAACGCGACGGCAGCGGCGGCGGCCCCGTTAGTGTCCCCGGCGGCGGAAGCGTTTGTGACCCTGGCGGAGGCCAGGAAGGTGCCCCCGGCTGCGGGCGCGACGGTGTCCCCGATGGCGGATGCGTTTGTGACCCCGGCGGCGGCGCAAGTATTGGAGCGTAAAAAACCAATGCCCTGCACCTCAGGAGCAAGCGCCCCCTCCATCACATGCCCGCTCGCCGTTGGCGATCCATCGACATTAGCCGAGCTCAGCGCCATCACGGTAACTAAGCCTCGGCCGATGACTTCATCTCCTTTTGCCTTTGACTGGGCATCCTTGACGCCCTACATGTTTTCGCAGGGCACCGTCAACGTTCCATGCACTCTCCTGCACTTTGTGGACGAGCAGTTGGTCGATGTTTCCGTGGGAATAATCGTTCAACCGGGCATCCGCGTGTTCCATTGTAATACGATGCCAACCAACGTGTATAAGGTTCAACTGATTCGGGTGCGGGATGGCTGCGGCGAATTGTTAACTCCCTATCGACCCCCTGGAGCCGAGGACGAAGACGTGATGGACCTCCGCGGCTGCTTGAACTGGAGCTTGCTTTGGATGAAGTGCCAGATTCGTTTGGGGTGGGGAACTACTCCACACCACCACCAGTCGTGCCGGCGCCAAGCCATGCCAAGACCGCTGCAACTCCGTCGGCTGATCCGGGATTGATTCACTGCACGGGGAGATGAAGACGACGGCTGCGGTTCCTCTAGACAGCTTGCGGTGGCGAGTGGGGCACGGTGGCCACGCGTTGTTCTCGGCGGAGCTCCGGTGAGCTCACTGACGGCGGCGAAATCGCGCGAGAGAGAGGTGGAGGGTGACTAGGAGCAAGGGGGAAGGGCGCGAAACGTTCTGGGCGTCGTCGTGGCGTCCTGGGAGAGAAGAGGGGGGCCACCAAGCTGCTTCGGCCGCCGGGGAGGAAGACGACACGCGAGGAGGTGGGCTGGGCTGCCTGGTGGGCTGGGGGGAAGAGTTGGGCCAGATGGCCAGGGGTACTTCCCTTTTTCTTTTCTTTTATTTTTCTTTGCCCTAGTAATTAAATACCTAGGCAATTTAAAAAATCTTGAAAACTTTTATGTGGGCTTATAATATATATAACTAGCCACTCACAAGTTTTGGAGATTTTTTAAATTCTAACAATTTGAATTTAAATTCAAATTGGAGTTTAATTTAATTTCCAAGCCCTGTTTGGAATATTTGAAAAATCTTGGTGCATGCTGTGGGACCTACTTCACTTTATAAGTGATCATGCATATTTATAAGAATTTTCAAAAATAACAGAGCAATTTTTGGATGCAATTTTTGTCTGGCCATTTAATTAAATTCTTTAGGGCTTTTATTTTCCCCATTTTTGAATTTCTTTTGAAAGTTTTGCATGATGCAAAGAGCACTTGAACCCTAGCACATACCTAAACTTGGGTTGTGACAACTCGCCCCCACTCAAAAGAATCTCGTCCCGAGATTCAGAAGTCGTCGGGAGGAAGGTGGGGTACTCGACACGGAGGCGGTCTTCTCTTTCCCAGGTTGCTTCTTTCTCGGAGTGATGTGACCATTGCACTTTCAGAAACTTGATCTTCTGACGACGAGTGACACGCTCTGCTGGATCAAGAATACGAACGGGGTACTCTCGATAAGAAAGGTCATCTTGGAGATCAAGCGTTTCATGGTAGACTTAGCAGATGGGGTCCTTGAAGCAACGCCTGAGTTGTGACACATGGAATACATCATGTACTCGGGAAAGGTGCAGGGGTAGTTCAAGTTGGTAGGAAACTTCTCCACGTTTAGCAAGAATGCGGAAAGGTCCAATGTAACGTGGGGCCAACTTGCCTTTGATACCGAATCTTTGGGTTCCCTTCAGAGGAGTAACCCGAAGGTAAGCCTTCTCGTCCAGATTGTAGCTTTCTTGCCTATGATGACGATCATAGTAGCTTTTCTGACGAGACAGTGCGTCTTTCAATCGATCACGAATAATGCGAACTTGCTCTTCTGATTCCTTGATCACATCCGGTCCAAATAATTGTCTTTCACCGGTTTCTGACCAGTTTAGGGGTGTTCGACATTGTCGTACATAGAGGAGTTCAAAAGGAGCCATGTTCAGACTAGATTGGAAACTATTGTTATAAGCAAATTCGGCGAATGTAAGAGATTTCTCCCAATTCTTTCCGAATGAGATAACACAAGCTCTGAGCATGTCTTCTAGACTGAGGATGGAAAGTTGTGCTAAAGGAGAGATGAGTTCCCATAGCATTCTGGAAGCTTCCCCAGAATCTAGAGGTGAAAAGGCTACCTCGATCAGAATTGATTACCAAAGGAAAACCGTGAAGAGACACAATTCTAGAGACGTACAAGTCCGCCAACTGACTAGCAGTTATAGACTCGCGAACTGGAAGGAAGTGAGCAACTTTGGAAAGTCTATCAATGACAATGAAGATGGCATCATTTCCTTTCTGGGTTTTTGGAAAGTCGGTGATGAGGTCCATACCGACTTTGTCCCATTTCCAGTCGGGAATAGGCAAAGGTTGAAGTGTACCAGCTGGTCTTTGGTGATCTTCCTTAATGCGACGACAAACATCACATTCGGCAACAAATCGAGCAATGTCTCTCTTCATCCTAGTCCACCAAAATCTCTGGCGTAGATCTCGGTACATTTTTGTGCTACCGGGATGAATGGAGAGGGGTGTGTCATGGGCTTCTTTGAGAATGAGTTGCCTTAGATCTCTATTCTAAGGTACTACCAAAAGATTTTCAAAGAATATCGTTCCTTTGTTATCTGTGGAGAAACATTTACCAACTCCGCTAGCAATGTTCTCCTTGATCCTCAAGGGTTGGTTTCGCCACCAAGTTGAAAAGAGATCCACGAGGAAAAATCTCGAGATTGAGCTTTCGAAATTCCTCATGAAGAAGTTGGTGACACTGTTGTAACATGAGGTTGTTACAATACGACTTACGACTTAGTGCATCAGCCATGACATTGGCCTTGCCTGGGGTGTAAGAAATTCTTACGTCGTAATCTTTTATCAACTCTATCCAGCGTCTTTGCCTGAGATTAAGATCCGGATGGGTGAATATGTATTTGAGGCTTTGGTGGTCGGAATAGATCTCACATCGATTACCAAGGAGGTAATGTCGCCAACTTGTCAGTGCATGAACTACGACAGCGAGTTCAAGATCATGGGTAGGATAGTTCTCTTCATGTGGACGCAACTGGCGTGAAGCATAAGCTACCACATGTCGATCTTGCATAAGTATGCATCCTAACCCTTGCCGTGAAGCATCACAAAAGATCTCGAAATCATTTTTGGTGTCTGGAGGCGCAAGTACGAGTGCAGAAGTCAATCTTCTTTTTAGCTCTTGAAAGCTTTCCTCGCACTTGGGAGTCCACTTCAATTTCTTATCTTTCTTGAGGAGTTCAGTCAGAGGCTTTGCAACTTTAGAAAAGTTCTCGACGAAGCGGCGGCAATAGGTTGCTAGGCAAAGAAAACTCCTAACTTGCTTAACCGATTCAGGTGGAGTCCAGTCAAGGACGGCCTGAACTCTCTTGGGATTGACAGCAATGCCTTTCGCAGAAATCACGTGGCCTAAGTAGGTCACTTCTGGTAGCCAAAATTCACACTTGGATAATTTAGCATACAGGCGATGCTCTTGAAGTTTCATCAATACCAGCCTAAGATGCTCGGCATGTTCTTCTTCGCTCTTCGAGAATATCAGGATGTCATCGAGGGAAACCATGACGAACTTGTCCAAATATTCCATGAAGATCGAGTTCATCATGCGCGAAAAAGTGGCGGGGGCATTGGTTAAACCGAAGGACATGACGGTGAACTCGTAAAGACCATAATGAGTAGTGAAAGCCGTCTTGGGAATGTCCTCCTTTCATATTTTGATTTGATGATAACCTAATCTCAAATCCAGCTTGGAGAAGACAGAGGATCCTGCAAGTTTATCATAAAGATCATTGATCCTGGGCAGTGGGTACTTGTTCTTTATCGTCGCTAGATTTAGCGGGCGATAGTCTACGCACATCCTTTCTGTTCCATCTTTCTTCGTTACGAACAGAACGGGGCAATCCCATGGCGATGAGCTAGGGCGGATGAAGCCTTTTGCCAACAAAGCTTCTAGTTGGATTTTAAGTGTCACAACCCCAAGTTAGGTATATGCTAGGGTTTTATTGTTCCTTTGCATCATGCAAAAATTTCAAAAGAAAATTCAAAAATGGGGAAAAGAAAAGCCCTGAGAAATTTAATTCAAAAGGCCAGATAAAAATCTTCTCCAAAAATTCATGTTAGATTTTTGAAAAGTGTTATAAATGAGTGTGATCACATATCAAGTGATGTGGGACCCACCCCAAGCTCATGAATTTTTAAAATATTCAAACAGGACCTTGGAATTAATTAAAAACCCCTATTTGATTTAAAGTTCAAATAATTTGAATTTTAAAAATGTTCAAACTTTACAAGTGGCTAGCCTAGTATATGGTGAAGCCACATAAAAAGTTTCAGCATTTATAAAAATGCCTAGCTATTTTATTTGCTAAGCTAAACAAAATTGCAGAAAAGAAAATTGAAAGAAAAACAAAAAGGGGTTTACTAGGCATCTGGCCCAACTTAAGCCCCACGACCCAGCTGGCCCAGCCCACCAACCAGCCCCCTTGTCGTCTTCCTCAACCAGCTCGGTGGCGAGCTGGGAGGGAGCCAGCGACGCCGCCGTGGCAACCGAGAGGCTTCTAGGCCTCCCCTGCCCCTCTCCTGACGCCACGCAGCAGCCAGAGCCTCCCCGCCTCCTTTCCCTCTCCTCTGGATCTCTCTCCGCGCTCTGCCTCGCTGAATTTTTGCCGCACCCGAGCGCCTCGCCGGAGCACGGCCGTGTGCACGCGCCGCCAGAGAGCTCCCTGAACCCAGCCGACGTGTCCAACGCATTCCTCGACGTCGTCTTCTTCTCCGTGCCAGAGGAATCGGCCCCGAGAGCCCGGAGCACGCCATCCCCTTCGTCTTCGTCTTGCCGGACCCTCAAGTCCCCGTCGTCGAATACTCCGGCCACAGACCCTCTCCGACCTCGCCACCGCCTCCACTGCATCCGCGGTGAGCTCCTTCTTCGTCCTACCTAGCTTGCGGTCGCCCCCTTCGCCTGTTCCGTATTCCGCCATGGGAGCCGAGGCATGCCGCCGCCATGGATGAAGTTGTGCTCACTCCGGTGCACCTAAGCCCCTGCCATGTTGTCCGTTGTGTTGCTGGACACTCCAGGAACCCAACGCCTCTCGCCATTCTCTTTTTTGCGTATGCTAGCGACCTCCTCGTCGAAACAGCACCACGCCCTCCGCCATCTTCAACGCCGGCGACGACTCCGGCCACCCCCAAGACGCTGGCCTACCTCCCTCGACGCGCGGGAGAACGGGGGTCCCAACGGTGCAATCAGCGCACCAGATAACCCCCTGGAACGCCGACCCTGTGCAGCGCCGCCGCATCCCGTGGCCATCGGCGGCTCAACGCCGGCGAGGCCAACGTGGCCACGGTCATTAGACCTTAACCACCCCCCTAATGACCCCCTAGCCTATGACAGTGGGCCCCCTGGCCACTAACTAAACCCAATTAGTTAACAGAACGGTTTAATTAAGCCCTGTGTCACTGACAGCCTGACCCCACTAGTCAGACCCCCCTCCATGTCAGCATGACCTCATGCTGACGCAATAAACCTTTTTCCAAATTAAAAGAAATCAAAAAATTCCAGAAAATGCATTAAACTTTGGAAATTCATAATTAATTCATCCTAACTCCAAATATAGAAAATAATATGTCGAAAATTATTAGAAAAATACAAGGATTATGAATATGCAATTTTTTTTCATGTTTGACCATTTTAAAATGGGTGAACAGTAGCAAACATGCATATGGATCCTTTTCAAATTCAATTTTGGAGTGATTTTGCAAATGATTTTGCAACACCATTAATTCCAATGGATTCATCCCCACATCAGAGACATTACTTCAACTATACCACCTCACTTCATGATCAACATTTTCAAATGAACTTTCATGCATTCAAATGCATTTGAAATTCATCCATAAATCAAATGGAGTTTGAATTTGCATTTCAAATGAAATATACTCCGTTTAAATGGAATGCTCAACACATCAGAACCATGAACATCACCATTACAATCTTATTCTTGTGATTGTGCATTGTACATTATGTTGATCCTATGATTGTCATGTTGCTGATAGACGTGCAACCGGAATCGGAGGCCACCCCCTTCGTTGAAGACCCCGTGACAAAACCCCGTCAGCAAGGCAAGCAAACCCCCATTGATCATGTCGATAAAATCCCACTTCCCTCTCATGTCTCGCTTATGCATTGTTTAGGATGATTACCATGATGCGTTTCTACCGCATAGATGAACCCATTCCTTTGCATGACCAACTATTTTGTCACAGTAGTAAGAAAACCACAATCCTAGCAAATGTAGGAGTTGGTTGATATCATGTGGCCCCTGCAATTGTTACTGCTTATTGCATGCTTAGAGTGATACCTTGTTGATACTTTTATGTGAGTCGGGATGGTAGTGATCATGATGATGATGGTAGAAAAGTGTTGGTGAATCTACCCTAATACAAGGTGAACGATGAGAGGTTGGGTAGGAGTACACGGTGGGTTGTCTCATTGAACACCGCCCTAAGTCCGAGTTCTTGTGTGGTGATCCAAGATGAAGAGTACAACCACACATTGGGCTCACTGACCCCTCTCAGCTTACTAACTCATCCCTTTCGATGTCAAGATGTCGCAATAGTTCGGAGTTCTGGTAGGTCTGTGGCCTGGATGCTAAGTGAGAGAAAGGCTCATCCGAGACCGGCTTATGCACCATGCACACTTCACTTGGGTCCACTTCGGTAAACCCGCCGGGTTCACGATAGTGGTAGGCAACCCAAGTAGACGGCTTTCTCGGACTAGATCGGCTATGAGGTAACAGTTGTGGTGAGCATCCTCGCTGGCACCCCTTGAATGGTGTCGAGTTCAAAGGCGGTAAATGATGATCATGTGTGTGTAGCGGTACACCCCTGCAGGGTTAAAAAAACTATTCGAATAGCCGCGTTCGCGGTTATGGACTACTTGGAAAACTTAGCTTGATTATTAGACAACTTGAACCGGATACCTCTAAAACACACCAAGATAAGTGTGAGTGCTATGGCGTGCTTTCTCGTGGGGAAGTCGAGGAAGGCACCATAGTGGTGTAATTGGTTGGAGAAAGTAGTGGACTCGTGTACGTTTCTTACCTCAAAGTCTGGTACTCGTAGTTCAGGATTAGCCAAGTCAAAGCTGGCACTTCTGCAAGTGAAACCCCACCTCCCTTTACCTTGATACATATGCATAAGTAGTATAGCTCCTATGTAAGTCTTGCTGAGTACGACTTTGTACTCACGTTTGCTTAATCTATGTTTTAGATGAAACCACTGACCCCGAAGGTGGCTTCTTCATCGAGCTGGACGACTGAAGATCAAGCTAGTCTAGTCCCAGTCAGACGACTGGTTCCCTCGTGGAGGGCTTGTTTTTAGATAAGGCTTCTCTAAGCCATTTGTTAAACTTGTCTGTACTCAGACCTACTTTGCTTCCGCATGTTTGATGTAATGTTGGATCACAGACTTGTGATCTCTGTGTGCACTCTGTAAGAGTTATTAATAAAGATGTATACATTGTAGAGAATTGCAATGATACCTGCTGTTCATACTAGACATGTGTGCTGCGTGTATGTTTATAACATGCATGTCTTAGTATGGGTTTTCGAGTCCTTAGTTGTGATATGGCTGGCGGTCTTTTATACACCAAGTGATCCATAGATGTGCGCAGCTTGGGGCATCGCGATGCGATTGTTCGTGACTCCGTCACGTGCACACTTTGATGTATGATCGAGCCCGCCCTAGACCCCGACTAAGTGATCGGGCTGGAGTAAGTCTATGTAAGGGTTATAATACAATCGATAGTATGGTTGAGGCGACTTGTCTATGAGTATGGGAGTTCACCACCCATATCATTTAGACTTGTGTGCGGACGATGAGGACCCATTTCAGTTGATCATCCGGCCTGGATGGGATGCCCCTCACGTTCGATGCTTTCCGAGAACGTTCTGTGCTTGGCCTTGTCTGCTTAGACAAGTGGGTACGGTTCTCGGCTCTCCATATGATTGTGTTGTAGCGAGGCTTGCATACGCTAACCCCGGAATATCTTCAAGGTCGGGAAGGGGAAGCACATTCAAAGTATGCATCTGGATTCTAGTACTGGGTGAGGTGTAGTCAATGGTCTGGCCTGAAGGATGGGTAAGTTTAAGTGACTTGGCTTTACAATCAAGGAAAGCATTATGCCTTGATAACCAACCCATTCCTAGGATGACATCAATGTCCGCAGACTTGAGGGCTATAAGAGAAGCAAGGAATACTAAACTCTCAATTGCAATTTGATTGCCATGGCTTACTCTATTATTTTGCCACTTGGAACAAGGAGTTTGAATGATCATTGGAGAAAACATTTCTTCAAAGGGGAACTCATGACAAAGTGCATAACTCTCCGACATGAATGAATGAGAAGCTCCTGGATCGAAAAGAACAGAGGCGGGAACACGATTGACTGGGAACGTACCAAGGATGACGTCAGAAGTATCAATAGCTTCCTCAACTTAGATTTGGTTCACACAACCACCCACAGTGGCTAAGGACTTTGCTTGCAAGGAGTTGGAGGTGGATTTCTGTGAAGACTTAGCTTTGGAAGACTTGGGAGGGGTGGCATCATGTCTTGTACGAGGATCAACTTTCACCGACAATGAACATTTCCATGCTATGTGGCTAGGATGACCACACTTGTAGCAAACTCTGGTGTCAGGGGGTGGAGCAAGGATGGCTGGCTCACTACCATAGCGGTTGGGATTCGTGTTTGGTGGAGGAGGTTGAGGCACCATGTAGGATGGCCTTGCAAAAAGGTGTGAAGGAATGGCACTAGTTGGAATCCAAATCCGGCGTTTCTAAGGGGCCGAACTAGAAGATGGAGCAAACTCAAGAGCATGCTTGCGAGACTCTTCGAACACCTCATTTCCATACTCAGCTCTGAAGGATCTATTGACTAAATCCTCAAAGTTGACAAACTCATGAAGATTTTGATCATGACGAATAACAGGGCTAAGTCCCTTGCGGAACCTTGCTTGCTTCCTGGCATCAGTGGATATCTCCTCTGGGGCATAACGAGCAAGATGGTCGAACTCGGTCATATATTCGTGGATGGACCTACCTACCTGAGTTAGATTGCAAAACTCTTCCTTCTTCCTTTCCATAGTCTCATCCAGAATGTGGTACCCTCGGAAGGCATCACGAAATTTCTGCCAAGTCACTAAGGGACCATCAGGTTGCATTGCAACATAGTTCTCTCACCATTCACCAGCAACACCTTCCAAGAAGTATACCGCAAACATCACACGATCATTGGGAGCAACATGCGCCGTCTCAAGCTTACGCTCGATGGAACAGAGCCAATCATCGGCTTCAAGGGGCTCGGAGGAACATCGAAATACCGGTGGCTTGAGGAGGATGAAGTCCTGAATGCTCACAACCACATTGCGCCGACTAGCGGTATTCTGCTCAATGAGCTCCAAAAGGCGTGTTTGATCACGTCGATTCCGTTCAGCTTCCATCATGATTTCCGCCGCATAAGGCGGTGGTGGAGGTTCATCATCATTTCGATTCCGATCACGGTCTCGATTCCGAAGAACAACACTACGAGTTCCACCTGACATCCTGTGTGATAAAGATCAACAATCAGAACAGGTTTTACGATGGAAACAAAGATAAGAGGACATGACTAGGAGGAAAAGATTGTAATGCAAAGGCAAAGATTCTTAGAAACACGGAATAAATCGGGCAGCATAACGGCTACACTGGGATATAAAATGAAACAGCCTCGAAGAAACTGGACAGAACTTCTTCAAGGAACTCAAAGACACGAAGACTCTGGACAACCACAACTGTCCTACGGCTACAAGGAAGCAATCAACGAGATGTTCCAGTAAGACATAGATGAGCCTAGTCCTATCTTCCCGCAGAAAAGATGAGGTGACTCAAAACTCAGATCGTTGAGGGTAAGGAGAAAAGAAGTCTTACGTTGTTCCCTTTATACCCAAGTAACTATATAACTATAGAATTCTAGACTTGACTTCGACCAAGGGTTTGATAAGCCTACATACAGTCCTGCTCTAATACCAAGTCTGTCGGGACCCGGGGTATGCGCATGTAATTCCAATCACAACTCAATCACATGCAGAGCCGAGAGACGTACCCACTTGTCTAAGCAGACAAGGCCAGGCACAGAACACTCTCGGAAAGCATCGTACATGAGGGGCATCCCATCCAGGGCGGATGATCAACTGAGATGGGTCCTCATCGCCCGCTCACAAGTCTAAATGATTATGGGTGGTGAAATCCCATACTCATAGAAAAGTCGCATCAACCATGTTATCGATTGGATCATAACTCTTACATAAAAAAACTCCAGCCTGATCACTTAGTAGGGGCCTAGGGCGGGCTCGATCATACAACAAAGTGTGCACGTGACAGAGTCATGAGCAATCGCATCGCGATGCCCCAAGCTGCGCACATCTAAGGGCCACTTGGTGTATTAAAAACCTCCAGCCAGATCACAACTAAGGTCTCGAAAACCCATACTAAGACATGCATGTTATAATCATACACGCACCATACATGTCTAGTATGAACAGCAGGTATCATCACATAACTCTACAAAGTACTTCTTTATTGACTTACTCATAGAGTATACAAAGATCACATGTCTGTGATCAACATTACATCATACAACGGAAGCAAATTAGGTATGAGTATAGACAAGTTTAACAAATGGCTTAGAGAAGCCTTGTAAACATACATGCCCTTCCACGAGGGACCATACTGCTGTCTGGGACTATACTACCAAGGTCAACGTCGAGCTTCAGGAAGGTGTCTTCATCGGGGTCTGGGTTTCCATCTAAAACATAGAATAAGCAAACGTGAGTACAAAGTCGTACTCAACAAGACATACATCAAAACTAAACTAATCATGCTCAAGTATCAAGGTAAAGGGAGGTGGGGTTTTCATAATTCAGAAGTGCCAGCTTTGACTTCGCTAGTCCTGAACTACGAGTAACAGACTTGAGGTAAGAAGCGTACACGAGTCCACTACCATGTCTCCAACCAATACACCACTATGGATACTTCCTCGACTTCCCCACGAGGAAGCAAACCATAGCACTCACGCTTATCTTACGAGTTTTAGAGTATCCATTCAAGTTGTCTAATAATCAAGCACAACTTTCCAAGTAGTCCATGACCGAGGACGCGGCTATTCGAATAGTTTTGTTAACCCTACAGGGGTGTACCGCTACACACACAAGACCATCGGTTACCGCCAGGTCTCGGCACCATTAAAGGGGTGTCGGCGAGGATGTTCACCACAAAACATCGCCCACAGCTCCGTTCTAGTTCAAGGAGTCAATTATCTAAGTTCCAAACCTAACTGGAGTTCCGGCCGAGCTTCCAGCCAGGACTCAAACCATGTAGGCACAACTGAATAGCCCACCTTGACGGATGGTTCTCCTCTTGACAAGCCATGTTCCACAAGCCCTACCATGAATGCCACATTTCATTTCCTTTATCTTTCTATGCACATGCCGAATGGAAATCCCGAACTAGGTGTGACTCCTGGACTTGGATCGGGCTGAGTTACTAGGTCGAGAGGGGTCAGTGAGCCCAATGTGTGGTCATACTCTTTGTCTCGGATTACCATACAAGAACTCGGGCTTAAGGCGGTGTTCAACGAGATAACCCACTGTGTACTCCTACACAGCCTCTCATCGTTCACCTTGTATTAGGGTAGATTCACCAACACAGTTTCACTTTCATCAACACCATGTTCACTATCATCCCGACTCACATCAAAAGCAACCTCATGGTAAACTCTAAGGATGCAATAAGAAGTAACAGTTGCAGGGGCCACATGATATCAATCAACTCCTATGTCAGCTAGGATTGTGTTTTGCTTACTACTGTGACAAGATGATAGGTCGTGCATCGGATATGGGTTCAACTATGCGGTAGAATCGATACAAGGTGATCTCCTAAATATGCATAAGCGACACTGAGAGGGAAATGGGATTTTATAGACATGATCAATGGGGTTTGCTTGCCTTGCTGACGATACACGGGTCTTAACGGTGGTCTTCTTCTTCGGGGGTGATCACCGTCTCGGAACGTCTGTCACCGGAGCAATCATCAACAAAGGGGGGACACAAATAAAGTACAATGCTCAAGCACATGTTAATGCTGTGACATGAGGTATAGGGTACTGGTTTGTGGCACATTCCATTTAATTGAAGTGTATTGCAAAGAATTTGCAAATTCAAACTTCAAATTCAATTTCAAATTATGCCATATGCATGTTTTCTACTTATCACCCATTTTAAAATGGTCAAACATGAAAACAAATTGCATATTCATAATCCTTGCATTTTTATGATAATTTTTCATATATTATATGTTTAATTTGGAGTTAATATGAATTTTCTATGAATTTCCAAAGTTTAGCTATTTTTCTGTAATTTTTCGAATAAAATTAATTCATAAATCTATTTATGGCGTCATGCTGATGCAGGGGTGACGTTAGTGGTGCTCTGGCCAGTGGGGCCCTCCTGTCACTGGCTCAGGGGGTTAACCCCGGTTTAATTAACCCCTGGTTAAATTAGAGGGGGAGCCCTGGCCCACCTGTCATTGACCTAGGGGTCAATTAACAAGGGGTTAGCCCTTAATTAAGCGGGCCTCGCCGGCGGTTAGCCCTCGGTGCCCATCCCGTGCGGCGGCGCCCGCTGTGGAAGACGGCTCCGGGCACGGCTGGGCACGGGGAAGCTACCAGGGGGTAGCCCGTGCTCGCCCGCTTCAAGCTGTGCAACCAGGGAGGCTAGGGGGCAGCCGGAACCTCGCCAGCGTCGAGGTGCGGCGGCGGCCGTGGCTCTGCGTAAGTGAAGTCAACGAAGGAGGCACGGGAACGGCCACACAGAGAGGGGAAATGCAGGGGAGCTCACCAGGAGCGAACGGACGGGACGGCGGTGTTTGAGGAGGCCGGACGGCGGTGCAATCGACGTCGACCTCCACGGCGATCGGCGGCGAAGTGGCGATGCGGGCGTCGCCTCCAAGGCTCCTGCGCTCGATTCACTGCACGGGGAGACGAAGACGACGGCTGCGGTTCCTCTGGAAATCTTGCGGTGGCGAGTGGGGCACGGTGGCCACGCGTTGTGCTCGGCCGCGCTCCGGTGAGCTCACTGACGGCGGCGAAATCGCGCGAGAGAGAGTATTTTTGCAATTTATCTTCAACCGTTTGTCGGAATGATGCGTATGGTACACCATTGGATTCGTATGAAGTAGGAGAATAATTCATATAATTAACACTTTTTGAGATTCTGTGCGGTTTTGAAGTAATTTCATAAATTGTGTTCTGCCCTCATATGGGCAGCGGATCGTTTTTGCGTAAATTCTTTTGATTTGATCGTCCGATCGATGAAATTGATACACCATTGGATAGGTATCGTCGAGGAGCTCCATTTTCATGTAGAACACAACCTCTAATTCCATACGGTTTAAGAGCAACGTCGCATTTACTAAATCACGGGACTCTGTTTTTCTGCGGACCCGAAATCGACGAAGTGAACTGCATTCGCTGGAAACCGCACCGCATCCGACGGGCAAGCGCACTGCATTATCGCCAAACAGAAGCGCAAGTGTTTTTCGCGGATCTGAAATTGGCGAATAGAACTGCATCCTTCAAATTCCAGTTGCATTTATCGAAAGAGAGAACTGCACTAATTTTTTTTAACTTTCAACATAATTTTTGACGAACGAGGGTGCATCGCAAGGACGAGGCGAGTGAACTGCATTATTTTTTGTATATGCAGTTCGTTAGAAACGCATGGTGAACTGCATCAATTTCTATTTTTATTTTTCTGTCGTTTTTAAGCGCATGAGAACTGCATGATCGAAACGAGTTTCCCAGTGGCTAAAATGAACCGTGGAAACATAAACAAGTGGACTATATGTAAAAAGAAATAAACTTCTTGTGTTTTTTAGGATCAATAACAAATTTTCACACTTAATGCAAGTGAAATGAACCGCATCACTCCATTTTCTTGTTTAATGCATGTGAACCGCATTGATATAAGGAGACACAGACGCCCATGGATGATTTACAAGGATACAAAGATGCCTGGGGTAGGTAATCCAGCACATTGACACATTTTTAGCACAAAATGGGGAGGTAAGCCTGCAGCCTACTAACGGTCTGAACTGCACTGCAGCGCCAAACGAACAAAAAAACAGGACCTGGTATGGGTCGCCACGTACGCCACCGCGCGGCCGTCCGGATGATGGATATCGCCGGAGAAGGTTGAAAGTTGGAGGGGTGACGGAGGTTTGGAGCCGCGTGAACTACGCACGGTGGCTCCCGCCCGCCGTGAGGGTAGCTCGTGGACCGGAGCTCGTGGGCGCCCGTGGATGAACCGCATGAGGGTGCACGGGGCACTGATCGAGGGGATCCAGATGCACTGCTCGTGGGCGCCCGTGGATGAACCCGGATGAACCGCCAGATTGAGGTAGGAGAGGGGTGGAGACGTGCGGCCATGGCGGACTCGAGGGGATCCAGATGCTCGAGAGAGACCACTAGCAGCGACCTCCCCTGGGCCATGGCGGCCGGATCCACAGCCGGTGAGGGATGGGGGTGGTCGATCCGGTGTGAGGGAGTGCCTCGACAATGAAGAAGAGGGTCGCGCATCGGGGTACGTGGTCGACGGTGGGTCGGTGCTACGATTTGCAGCTGGAGACGACGAGAGAAGGTGGCAGCACGGATCCAGTTAGCTGGGGAGGAATCGGATCTCGCCGGATCATTGGCACCCGCGGCGTGGACCTCGGCGGCCGGGGCGGAATCAAGAAGGCAGGGGGGCTCGACGGCCGAGCCGGTATCGACGTGGGTGAAAGTGGTGGGGGCGGCGGAGGAAGGTGGATGGGGTGAGGCATTTGTGCAGGTGGAGGATGGGATCTCGCCCGAAGAGAAGGTGGGAGGAGATGGGTGGGACGTGGGAGGAGTGGGCCTGCATGGGTGATTTTTTTTGAATCCGTGCGGTGCGGTGCGGTGCGGTTCGGTGGGTTTGGTTAGTAGGTGTTGTTAGAATAAGAGTCTTAAGGGGTGTTGTTAGAATACACCCACCATATATATATATATATATATATATACACAGCCGGTCTATTCTGACATGAATGTGAGAATAACTATTCTGACAACATTTCGCACTGCAGTATTTTCGCAAAGAGAACCGCAATGCTGAATTCGGAGCAATGCAGTTCGGATAAAACAGAACCACATGCACCATTTTCGCTTCAACTTTTTATCCGTTTCTCGGAATTGAGCATCTGATACACCGTTAAATTCGTATTGAAATGGAGCATCTTCCGTATGTTGAACACTTCTTCTAATTCCTCACGGATTAAGAGCAGTTTCGAAAATGGTGCAGCGGCCCACTTTCGCACCGGCAGTATTTTCGCGATTTCTCTTCAACCGTTTATCGGAATGATGGGTACGATACACCGTTGGAAATATATCGATCAGGCGCTCCATCCATATGTAGAACACTTTATCCAATTCGCTACGGATTTTAGAGAAATCTAGCCGCAAAAAAACACGCACCCTCTGTTTTTCGCTGGCAGATCTTGTAGAGAGTTGAAATTTTTAACCTCTTAACCGATCGATGCGTATGATACACCGTTGGTTTCGTTTGGAGTAGTAGATTAATCCATATGTTGAACACTTTTCGAGATTCTGCACCGTTTTCAAGCAATTTAGAAAACGGTGGCGCTGCCCTCTTATGGACAGCGGACGTTTTTGCGTAAATTTTTTTGATTTGTTCGTCCGATCGATGCAATTGATACACGGTTGGATGGCTCTCGTCGAGGCGCTCCATTTGTATGTAAAACACTTCCTATAATTCCTTACGGTTTAAAAGTTGTGTCAATTTTAGTAAATCGCGGAACTTCGTTCTTCGCGGAGCGAAAATCGACGAGGTGAACTGCATTTGGCCTGGCAAGCGCACTGCATTATCGCCAGACAGAACGCACGTGCTTTTCGCGGAACAAAAAATCGGCGAGTGAACTGCATCCGCGGGGAACCCGATTGCATTTGTCAACAAAAAGAACTTCACAAGATTTTTTCACATGACAAAGAGAATTACGCGTATTTTTTCACAGACCCGAAATCGACGTAGTGAACTGCATTGGACCGATACTTGTTGCATTTATCGACAGAGAGAACTGCATTTGTTTTATTAACTTTTAAATTTTATTTTTTGTCAACGAGCGAGCACCGCAAGGACGAGGCAGGTGAACTGCATTTATTTTTAGCACATCGATCAGTGAACCGTAAAAAAATGACAACATAGACCGAAATGAACTGCATAACCTTCTTTTTCAATATCATAAATACAACATTTTTACAAGTGAACCGCATCCAGTGGATGAACTACATTTTTACAAGTGAGACGTATTTTTGCAAGTTGTATTTCACACGTTCACACGACTGAACCACACACCCGCTGCTGCCAGACGGACGAACTGCAAATTTTGTACCATGGTCGGACATCACCACACTATACATCCAACACGAGCCCCGCATCAATGGACTATGAGCACGCTCACCGGTGGGGCCGAGCACCAAGCCCATCTCATGTTCACCGCCGAGTAAAAGAGGAGGATGATGCCACCAGCGGAAGAAAACAGAGAGTGAACCGCATGATTTGAATATGTCAGAAGCACCATATTGCAAAATAAAAGCAGATAATCTGAATAGGGGTACTCACACCGAGAAACAGAGATGATGTGAACCCATTGAAGTCGAGTCCACCTTCGATCTTGGTGTTCAGGCCCTAGTCCTGCTCTTGCATGCCATGGTCTCGCGCGGGATCTGCGCCGCGTCCAGTTCCGGCCGGCCGGCCAAGCATGCCAGCAAAGGGCCTCAAATACCTGGCAGAAGACCGTGCCTTGGACGTACTGGTAGTTTCCTCCTAGCTGCGGGTTAGGATGTTGACGTTTTGGATTTCGGCCAGAAAATACGTCGCTGGTTGGAAGAAGGTTCCAATCTGCAGCAACAAGAAAGCGATGCTCCTCCTACTGCCTCCTGGTGGATCTGGGAGTGCCGCCTCGCACCCCGCTCGACGTGGTCGTGCCCGATCTGGATGCGCCATTGGGGGAGGTTGTGGGGGTGCGGAGCGGCGACGTGGATCCGATTGATCCGGGGGTCAACGGCGTGGGGTTGGACAGGGGCGGACCACGACGGCGGAATTTTGTGAGAGGGGACGGGCGCTCCTGGAGGCCGCCTGATCCGTCGCCGGGAGCCAGGGCCGGGGCGGGGTGGGGTGGCCAGGGAGCCAGTGGAGGCTGGGGTGGTCGGGGCCGCTCCGGTGTGGGGTTGTTGGAGGCGTCGGCTTGAGGAGAAGTGGGAGGAAGAAGAAGGTGGGAGGTTGGGGGATCTGGGCTGACGGTGTCGGGGACTCCATGGCGGTCGGATCCAGTATCCCTCCGATCCAGCGGAGGGGGAGGTGGTGCGCACCCGTGGCACCCATGGAGGGGAGCGCCGCGGCCGTGATAGAAGGTGGACGGGGTTCGGGGTTGAGCCTGACGGGAGGGGAGGGGGAGATCGTGCGGGGGTTGGTGGGAGGAAGAAGGTGGGGATGAAGGGAGAACGTGTGGGGTAGCGGGGCTGGTCGGCTGAGTGGTTTTTTTTATCAGTGCGATGCGGTGCGGTTTCGTAGTCTGGGTTCGATTTGGTGGGTGTTGTTAGAATAAGGTCTTAAGGGGTTTTGTTAGAATAGACCCATATATATATATATATATATATATGAAACATGCATTGATTTGTGTATATATTGAGAATCGTCTCATATACATGAAGGCAATGTCATATATAGAGCATAAGGCAAATAAAACGCAAGATTACAATAATCTTATTTTATGTGAAGTACTAACACGTTACACGGTGAAATCTATAATGATAGATTGAGATACAGATAATGAACCAAAGTAAAGGTTGGAATAATGTTCTAGACGAGAAACAAGTTCTTGTGACTAGAAATTATATAACGGATGAAAATCCAAAGATCAGAAGAATGTCTGGATGGAAGAATAGAGATGCACCATGTACTTGGACATGTGATCTGATATGCTCTTTGGCATCTGATTCTACCATAAATCATTTGTTTTGAATCCAACAAAATAAACTCAAAAGTTCTTAAAAGAAGAACAGATTCCAATGTGCTTGATGAGTATGTCGGGACCTGGGGTTTGCGTCTGTAATTCCTGTTACAACACAATCATATGGAGAGCCGAGAGCCGTACCCACTTGTCTAAGCAGACAAGGCCAAGCACAGAACTCTCTCGGAAAGCAATAAACATGAGGGGCATCCCATCCAGACCGGATGATCAACTGAGATGGGTCCTCATCGTCCGCTCACAAGTCGAAATGATTATGGGTGGTGAAATCCTGTAATCATAGACAAGTCACCTCAACCATATTCTCGATTGAATTATAACACTTACATAAACAGACTCCAGCCCGATCACTTAGTCGGGGTCTCGGGCGAGCTCAATCATACAACAAAGTGTGCCACCTGAAAGAGTCACGAGCAATCACATCGCGATGCCCCAAGCTGCGCACATCTAAGGGCCACTTGGTGCATAAAAGACCGCAGGAAATAACACAACTAAGCTATCAAACCCCACACTAAGACATGCATGTTATAATCATAGACGCAGCATACATGTCCAGTGTAAACAACAGGTATCATCACATTACTCTACAAAGTATATCTTTATTGACTTACATAGAGTACACAAAGAGATCACGAGTATGTGATCCAACATTACATCAAACAATAGAAGCAAATTAGGTGTGAGTAGAGACAAGATTAACAAATGGCTTAGAGAAGCCTTGTTCCACATACATAGCCCTTCCACGAGGGACCAGACTGCTGTCTAGAACTATACTAACTTAGTCAACATCGAGCTTCAGGAAGGTGACTCCATCGGGGTCTGGTTTCTCATCTAAAACATAGAATAAGCAAACGTGAGTAAAAATTCGTACTCATCAAGACTTACATCAGAACTATACTACTCATGCTCAATTTTCAAGGTAAAGGGAGGTGGGGTTTCAATGCAGAAGTGCCAGCTTTGACTTAGCTAGTCCTGTACTACGATTACCAGAATGAGGTAAGAAACGTAGACGAGTCCACTACCAAGTCTCCAACCAATACACCACCATGGATACCTCCTCGTCTTCCCCACGAGAAGGCACGCCATAGCACTTACACTTATCTTGTCAAGTTTTAGAGTATCCGTTGAAGTTGTCTGATAATCAAGCACAAGTTTCCAAGTAGCCCATGACCGCGGACGCGGCTATTCGAATAGTTTAGTAACCCTACAGAGGTGTACCGCTACACACACATGAACATGAGTTACCGCCAAGTACTCGTCACAATTCAAGGGGTGCCGGCGAGGATGTTCACCACGACACTTACCTCACGACACCGTTCTAGTCCAAGGAGTCAACTGTCTGAGTTCCAAACCCAACTGGAATTCCGGTCAAGTTTCCAGTCAGGACTCAAACCATGTAGGCACGACTGACAAGCCCACCTCGACGGATGGTTCTCCCCTTGACAAGCCATTTTCTACAAGCCCTACCATGAATGCCACATTTCATTTCCTTTATATTTCTATGCGTATGCCGAATGGAAATCCCGAACTAGGTGTGACTCCTGGACTTGGATCGGGGTGAGTTAATAGGTCGAGAGGGGTCAGTGAGCCCAATGTGTGGTTGTACTCTTCGTCTCGGATTACCATACAAGAACTCGGCCTTAAGGAGGTGTTAAACGAGACAACCCACTGTGTACTCCTACACAGCCTCTCATCGTTCACCTTGTATTAGGGTAGATTCACCAACACAGTTTCACCTTCATCAACACCATGTTCACTATCATCCCGACTCACATCAAAAGTATCCTCATTGTAAACCCTAAGCATGCAATAAACAGTAACAGTTGCAGGGGCCACATGATATCAATCAACTCCTATGTGAGCTAGGATTGTGGTTTGCTTACTACTGTGACAAGATGATAGGTCATGCATTGGATATGGGTTCAACTATGCGGTAGAATCGATAACAAGGTGATCATCCTAATCAATGCATAAGCGAGACTGAGAGTGAAGTGGGATTTTATAGACATTATCAATGGGGGTTTGCTTGCCTTGCTGACAAGGTTCGTTAATGGTGTCTTCAACGAAGGGGGTGGCCTCCGGTTCTGGCTCCACTTCTATCTGGACAAGCATGGCAAACATAGGATCAATATAAATGCAAATGCACAATCACGTGTTCAAGATTTTAATGTGATGTTCCTGGTTAAAATATGTTGGCAATTCCATTTAAAAGAAGTGCATTGCAAAGTCATTTGCAAATTCACACCAAATTTGAATTCAAAAGAAAGCCATATGCACATTTGTCTTTGTTCACCCAACTTAAATTGGTCAAACATGAAAACAAAGTCCATATTCAGATTCCTATGAATTTCCAAAGTTTATTGTATTTTATGCCATTTCTGGAGTATTTTAAATGATATAATAGTTTATTGCGTCAGCATGACCTCATGCTGACGAAGGCGGGGCTGACTGGTGGGGTCGGCCTGTCAGCCATAGTGGGGTTAATCCATCTGTTTAATTTAACAGAGAGGGGGTTAAGGGCTAGGGGGCCCCACTTGTCATTGACCGGAGGTTAACTAATAGGGGGATTAGCCCCTAATTAAGCGGGCCTCGCCGGCGGTTAGCCGCCAGTGGCACTAGCGCGGTGACGCACAGACGAGACGGCGCACCCGTCGTCCATTTGGCGTGCCAAGGCCACGGGAGGATAGCCCGTGCTCCCGCACATCACCTTTTTCACGCGGGTGACCACGGGGAGGGCCAGAACGTCGCCGGCGACGAGTTCCGCGGCGGCCGGAGCTCGGGCGGGATGGATTCGGCGACCAGGGGCACGAAAAGGAGCGCTAGAGGAGGGAAACTGAAGGGTCGCTTACCCTAGAGCATATCGAGGGGGCGGCGAGGTCATAGATGGCCTGACAGTGGCGGAATCGTCGTTGAGCTTCACAGCGGCCGGCGGCAAATCGATGAAGGGGGGCCACGTCTATGGAGTTTCAACGCTCGATTCCGCGCGGTCGAAGACAAGGACGACGGTGCTGGTGCGGTAGGACACGACGGCGCAGCGAGAGAGGGCCGTTGGCCACGCGGGCACGGCGGCGCGCTCTGCGGCGACTCTCGGACGTTGGCGAAATCAGGAGAGAGAGTGAGCTAGATGGACAAGAGAGAAACGGAAAGGGTGCGGGGGGTTGTGGGCACCTCCGTGGCGCGCTTAGAGGCAAGGGGGAGGCCTGGAAGCTGTTGGGCATCGCGGGGTCATCGGCCGAGCGCTCTGCTGCCTCCAGCGAGCTGCTTGAGGAAGAGGACAAGGGAGGAGGAGGTGGGCTGGGCCGGCCAGGTAAGTTAGAACCGAGGCCTGGGTAAGTGGGCTCGGTTTCCTTTTTCTTTTTCTTCTCTGTTTTTATTTTTCTGTTATTTGTTTTGCCCTGAATAAAATAGCAAGGCAATTTATAAAATCCTCCAAATTTTTACGTGGCCTCACAAGGCATATAGTTAGCCACTCACAAAGTTTGGGAATTTTTGAAATTCAAACAATTTGAATTTCAAACCAAATAGGGATGTTATTTAATTTCCATGCCCTTCTTGGACCTTTTGAAAAATCTTAGGGCATGAGATGTGATCATGCCTATTTATAGAGATTTTCAAAATGTTCAGAAGAATTTTGGAAATAAGATTTTTCTCTCGCCATTTGAATTAAATACTTTAGGGCTTTTCTTTTTCCCCAATTGGATTTCTTTTGAAATTTTTAGCATGATGCAAAGGGCCAACCTAACCCTAGCACATACCTAAAAGAGGGTTTTGACAACTCGCCCCCACTCAAAAGAATCTTCTCCCGAGATTTAGAAGTCGTCGGGAGGAAGGTGGGGTACTTAACATGGAGGGGGTCTTCTCTTTCCCATGTGGCTTCTTTTTCAGAGAGATGTGACCATTGCACTTTCAAAAACTTGATCTTCTGACGACGGGTGACACGCTCTGCGGAATCAAGAATACGAATGGGGTACTCTCCATAAGAAAGGTCATCTTGGAGATCAAGCGTTTCATGGTCGACTTCGCGGATGGGGTCCTTGAAGCAATGCCTGAGTTGTGACACGTGGAATACATCATGTACTCGGGAAAGGTTCGGGGGTAGTTCAAGTTGGTAGGAAACTTCTCCACATTTGGCAAGAATGTGGAAAGGTCCGATGTAACGTGGGGCCAACTTGCCTTTGATACCGAAGCGTTGGGTTCCCTTCAGAGGAGTAACCCGAAGGTAAGCCTTCTCATCCAGATTGCAGCTTTCTTAACTATGATGACGATCATAGTAGCTTTTTTGACGAGACCGGGTTGCTTTTAATTGATCACGAACAATGCGAACTTGCTCTTCTGCTTCCTTGATCATATCCGGTCCAAATAAGTGTCTTTCACAGGTTTCTGACTAGTTTAGGGGTGTTCGACATCTCCGTCTATAGAGGAGTTCAAAAGGAGCCATGTTCAGACTAGATTGGAAACTATTGTTATAAGAAAATTCGGCGAATGGAAGAGTCTTCTCCCAATTCTTTTCTAATGAGATAACACAAGATCTGAGAATGTCTTCGAAAATTTGGTTAACCCTTTCAACTTGACCGCTAGACTGGGGATGGAAAGCTATACAAAAGGACAGATGAGTTCCCATAGCATTCTGAAAACTTTCCCAGAATCTAGAGGTGAAAAGGCTACCTCGATCAGAATTGATTTCAAAAGGAACACCGTGAAGAGACACAATTCTAGAGACATACAAGTCCGCTAACTGGCTAGCTGTTATATACTCGCAAACTGGAAGGAAGTGAGCAACTTTTGAAAGTTGGTCAATTACTACGAAGATGGCATCATTTACTTTCTGGGTTTGTGGAAAGCCGGTGATAAAGTCCATACCGACTTTGTCCCATTTCCACTCGGGAATAGGCAAAGGTTGAAGAGTACCAGCAGGTCTTTGATGTTCAGCCTTAATGCGACGACAAACATCACATTCGGCAACAAATTGAGCAATGTCTCTCTTCATCCTAGTCCACCAAAATCTCTGGCGTAGATCTCGGTACATTTTTGTGCTACCGGGATGAATCGAGAGGAGAGTATCATGGGCTTCTTTAAGGATGAGTTGCCTTAGATCCCTATTCTTAGGTACTACCAAACGGTTTTCTAAGAATATCGTTCCTTTGCTATTTGTGGAGAAACATTTAGCAACTCCGCTGGCAATGTTCTCCTTGATCCGGCAAACACCTCGTGCACGCCTTTGGGAAACTATGATTTGATCCTCAAGGGTTGGTTTGGCCACCAAGTTGAAAAGAGATCCAAGAGGAATAATCTTGAGGTTGTGCTTTCGAAATTCCTCATGAAGAAGTGGTTGATACTATTGTAACATGAGGTTGTTACAATACGACTTACGACTTAGTGCATCAGCCATGACATTGGCTTTGCCTGGGGTGAAAGAAATTCCTAAGTCATAATATTTTATCAACTCTATCCAGCGTCTTTGCTTGAGATTAAGATATTGCTGTGTGAATATGTATTTGAGGCTTTGGTGGTCGGAATAGATCTCACAACGATTACCAAGGAGGCAATGTCGCCAAGTTTTCAAGGCATGAACTATGGAAGCGAGTTCAATATCATGGCTAGGATAGTTCTCTTCATGTGGACGCAACAGTCGTGAAGCATATGCTACCACATGTCGATCTTGCATAAGTATGCATCCTAACCCTTGCCGTGAAGCATCACAATAGATCTCAAAATTCTTTTTGGTGTTTGGAGGTGCAAGTACGAGTGCAGAAGTCAATCTTCTTTTTAGCTCTTGAAAGCTTTCCTCGCACTGGGGGGTCCATTCGAATTTCTTATCTTTCTTGAGGAGTTCAGTTAGAGGCTTTGCAACTTTGGAGAAGTTCTCAACAAAGCGGAAGCAATAGCTTGCTAAGCCAAGAAAACTCCTAACGTGCTTAACTGATTCAGGTGGAGTCCAGTCAAGGACAGCCTGAACTCTCTCGGGATTGACAGCAATGCCTTTTGCAGAAATCACGTGGCTTAGGTAGGTCACTTATGGTAAACAGAATTCACACTTGGAGAATTTGGAATATAGGTATAACATCCCAAAATTTTCTAAATTTTGGAATGTTAATAAATTAATTATAAAAATGATTGTTTGCTTGATATGATTGATTTTTCACTAGGATCTGAAACTTTCGGAGTTTATTGAATATTAAAATGAGAAGGAATAAAATGACTTTCCCTAATATTCACCGTTGGTGTTTTGAAATTTATTATTTAAAACAAATACAAAAAATTAAAATGAGAGAAGGTAATATGACTCCTTCATTATAAAAGAAAGTTGGAAATTTTTTAATGTTATTTTATTTTAATTTATTTGGAATTATTTAAATAATTTTCCATTCAAAATAATAATAACATGAGGGAAGATAAAATGACTTCTTCCGAAAAATTGAGTGGAAACTATTTAAATAATTATTTGACATTTTTTATGAATTTCTAAAATATTTTATAATTAAATAAAGTCATTGAAAAAATGTATTTATCTTTTTGGAAAATATGTTCATTGCATAATTTTCTTTTGATTATTTGATGAATTTAGAAGTTTATTTCATATTTTTCTGATGAGTATTTATTTTCGTAATATTGTTTGAAGTTTCGGATTTAAAGAAAAAGAAAGAAAACGTGCCAGCCGGCCTAATAGCCCACGAGCGCATTAGAGCCCGAATCGGTTTCTGTGTTTTTTTTCTTTTGTTGTCTGTCTATAAATAGATTTTAGTATTTTCTTTTATTTCTTTTCTTTTCTTTCCAAACAAAAAAAACCCTAGCCGCCGGGACCCGCGGCCCGCCACCGTCGCCGGACCTCGCCGGCCATAGCCGTCGGAGCGCCACGCCACCGCCGCTCGTGCCGACCACCGCCACCTCCTGGCGCCTCCCGCGCGCCGCCTCCGCCCAGCCGCCCCCGCCCGCACCACCGACGCTGAGGCGCCGGCCGGCCGCCCTCACCGGACAGCCGTGCGACGTCGTCGGAGCACGCGCGCCGCCCCGCTACCGGGCACCACCTCGCCGGACCACCGCGCTGCTCGCCGGAGAAGCCCTCCCCGGAGTCAACCCAGTTCAGATCCGTTCAACCGCCGCTAGGGACCTGATTGCTTTTTGTAAAAAAAAAGTTATTTGCGAACAGGTCCTTTTGGCAGAAAAGACCCCGGCCCCGTACTCGCAATATCTCCTAAACCGTGTGTTGGAATCAGGTGAAACTTTTTCCTACGCGCTCGTCTTTTTCTGTAGTTTAGCAAGCAATCAACTTTGCACACTTTTGACTTTGAATTTATTTCAAATTCAAATTCCAGAGGCCGTATCTTTTAAACCGTTGATCCAAATCGAGTGACTCTTTTTGCGTTGGATCACTCGTTCATGTACTTGTGTACACAAAAATTCCAAAGTCACCTTGAATTCTTGTGACGAGTAGAGTTGTCTGGATCGTGAGAGCGAAGAACTTCATCGAATGTATAAGGCAAGTCATACTTTGACCATTTCACAACCTATATTTTTACCTATGCATGTAGAAAATATCACCCTATGCATGTGTAGGAAGTACTATACTATTACTGCTGCAAACCTGGTAGTGTAGCCATATGCACTACTAGGGAAATAGCTATAAATGGAAAGCTTATTAGTGGCGCATTTTATATGTAATGCGCCACTATGTTGTAAGGGGTGGCGCACTGCCAAAAAATGCGCCACCTATAAGCCCTTATAGGTGGCGCATTTTTAAAAATGTGCCACCCCTAAGAGTGGGCCAGCCCTGGATCCCCTTATATGTGGCGCATTTGGAGAAATGCGCCACCCCTAAGAACATTATAGGTGGCGCATTTTGGAAATGCGCCACCCCTAAGAGCTTAGAGGTGGCGCATTCTGGAAATGCGCCACCCCTAAGGAATTATTAGTGGCGCATCTAGAATGCGCCACCCATAAGCTCTTGGGTGGCGCATTTCCCATATGCGCCACTAATAAGAAAAAACTGCGCGGGAAAATTCCCAAATACACCCCCCCCCCCCCCCCCGTGGACCACCTTTTCAATTTGAAATAAAATAAAATAAAATGATAGAAATTTCAGAAAAATAAAAGAAAATAAGTTTCCCAAATGATATGTGGTCTACTTGTTAGGAAAATTTACAAATATGGATTTCGACTTTTTTTGCAAAATCTCCCGAGAATTTCGTAAAACGGGCTTAACTTTTGCATACGACCTCCGATGAAAAAGTTTTTTATAATCCTCAAAAACCTAACAGAAAAAAAGTTACGGGCGTTTGAAGATCTGAATGCCCAAAAAAAGAGAAAAAATTGAAATTTTTTTTGAACTTAGTAGTGGCGCATTTTGTATGAAATGCGCCACTAGTAACAGAAAAAATATTTGAATTTTTTTTTAAATTTTTTTTATTTTTTTAAAAATTCAAAATAGGCTAGAGGACAAATCGGGAAGTTAAAAAAAGTTGAAAATTTTAAATAGTAACATGAAAAATTTTTAAAAAACTAAAAATTTAATTTTTTTGAAAAAAAATCAAAAAAAATTAAAAAAGTTCAAAATATGCTAATGGTCCCATCGAGAAAGTTTCAAAAAAATGTTGAAAATTTTAGCACACCCATGAACATTAACAAGGACCTAGACATCAACATGGTTTAATAGGATTTATATGTTAGATATATCAACAAGTGCCTGCTAGGTGAGCTGGAGTGAGAGTTGAATAGAACCGAGAAGTTAAGCATGCTGGGGCTAGAGTAGTGCTAGGATGGGTGACCCTCGGGGAAGTTTGACCACGGAGGTTAGTTTGACCTGAGATTAAGCATATTGACCGGGCATTAAGCATACTAACCTGAGATTAAGAAAAAATAAAAAAATAAAAAAATTGTTTTCCAGATCCAGATTCAAAATTCAAAATTTAAAAAAATTAATAGTGGCGCATTTTCAGAATGCGCCACCCCTAAGAGCTTATAGGTGGCGCATTCTGAGATGTGCCACGCCTAAGGGTCTTAGGGGTGGCGCATCCAGAATGCGCCACCTATAAGCCCTTATTAGTGGCTTGTAGTTAGTGGCGCATCCTAAATGCGCCATTAAACAGAAAAAAGGACGCCACTAAAACGGCATTCCCTAGTAGTGATGATCTTATCCTGTTTTCTTAGAAAACCTAGCACGTGCTTGATATATATTTGCTATGCTTGTAGACGTGGATTGGTTTGCGATACATTGAGTTGTGTGAGGATTTAATGACTTGACTAGTAAGCTTAAATAGAATTCTGGATGGGCAGGGAGAGCATCCTGGGGCTCGTGCCTTATCTAAGGCGAGACCAGGTTGTACCCGTAATGGTTGGTTTTGGTGGTCGACAGTACGTCATGGTATCTACCCTCTGAACGTAAGGGAATCGATAGTTGCTTAGTATTGGTGCCTGACTTGTCGACCATGAAGGTTTAGTACTTGGAGGACCCATCTTTTGGATATAGGATACAAGACAAAAAAGGAGTATATGATATATTATAAGGATGCAATCGAAGGTGCGACACTCTTGAAGACCAATGTATCTGGAAGACTCCTCTTTTGATAAGGATTCAAGACTTGATAGGAGGAGGTGAATCTCTTTGAAGGAGGTCATCGATGGAGTAAAATTTTGAAGACCACGCCGCACTCCTTTTAAGGGTGATAGCACCCTAGCTCATCGAAGGATCGGTGGATCGTCATGAAGGCCCAAACCCTAAACTTTTCTTTCTAGCCTTTTCGAATCTCGAGGACGAGATTCCTTTTAAGGGTGGTAGTCTGTAACATCCCAAAATTTTCTAAATTTTGGAATGTTAATAAATTAATTATAAAAATGATTGTTTGCTTGATATGATTGATTTTTCACTAGGATCTGAAACTTTTGGAGTTTATTGAATACTAAAATGAGAAGGAATAAAATGACTTTCCCTAATATTCACCGTTTGTGTTTTGAAATTTATTATTCAAAACAAATCCAACAAATTAAAATGAGAGAAGGTAATATGACTCCTTCATTATAAAAGAAAGTTGGAAATGTTTTAATGTGTTTTTATTTTAATTTAATTGGAGTTATTTAAATAATTTTCCATCCAAAATAATAATAACATGAGAGAAGATAAAATGACTTATTTAGAAAAATTGAGTGGAAACTATTTAAATAATTATTTGTCATTTTTTGTGAATTTATAAAATATTTTATAATTAAATAAAGTCATTGAAAAATGTATTTATCTTTATTTTTTTAGAAAATATGTTCATTGCATAATTTTCTTTAGATTATTTGATGAATTTAGAAATTTATTTCATATTTTTCTAATGAGTATTTATTTTCGTAATATTGTTTGAAGTTTCCGATTTAAAGAAAAACCCTAGCCGCCGGGACCGGCCGGAGCGCCACGCCGCCGCCGCCGCTGGGCCCCACCTCGCTGGCCATAGCCGCCGGAGCGCCACGCCGCCGCCGCTCGTGACGACCACCGCCACCTCCTGGCGCCGCCTGCGCGCCTCCTCCGCCCAGCCGCCCCCCGCCCGTACCACCGACGCCGAGGCGCCGGCCACCGCCCCGGCCCGGCCACTCCGTCTGATCGCCGGCTGGCCGCCCTCACCGGACAGCCGTGCGCCGTCGCCGGAGCACGCGCGCCGGGCCACACCTCCACGCGCCACTTGCCGTGCCGCCTTCTCTCAGCCGCACCCCGCCGCCCGCCACCGGTCACCACCTCACCGGACCACCGCGCCGCTCACCGGAGTCAACCCGGTTCAGATCCGGTCAACCACCGCCAGGGACCTGATTGATTTTTGTAAAAAAAAGTTATTTGCGAACAGGTCCTTTTGGCAGAAAAGACCCCGACGCCATACTCGTAATATCTCCTAAATCGTTTGTCGGAATTAGGTGAAACTTTTTCCTACGCGCTCGTCTTGTTCTATAGTTTAGCATTGAATCAACTTTTCACACTTTGCACACTTTTGAATTTGAATTTATTTCAAATTCAAATTCAAATTCCATAGGCCGTATCTTTTAAACCGTTGGTCAAAATCGAGTGACTCTTTTTGCATTGGATCACTCGTTCCATGTGCTTTCTGTCTATAGCTTGTGTACACAAAAATTCCAAAGTTTCTTGATCTGTTTAAAGTCAAATTCAATTCAAATTTTGTAAGGCCCGATATGCGGTACTGTTCTAGATCTAGGTGTTTCCACCCAGATCCGGGGACGAAGCACATATCGGTCCCACCGCGACATATGACATAGCCATATGCCCCGGATTTCCAACATGATATCACAACATTACAGATAAAAGGATACAACATCTCATACAATCGGCATACAACTGCCTTAAATATAATACATCAGCGGAAGGTACATGTCTGAGTACAGACTATAATCAAATGCCTACTGGCAAAGAGAAAAACATCGGTCCCCATAACCACACGGGTCCAGGCCCTCCGCCGGGATCCGCCTAACTAGTTGTCGTCGAGTCTCCACGTGAAATGTCGATCACCGTACCTGTTGTTGATCAAGAACCCTGAAAAGAGTTTGGGGGTCGTATCATGAGTACAGAAGTACTCAGCATCCAACTGTAATGGTCAACTGACCCAGCAAGGACGTCATCACTCCTCATTCTAGGACAACTAGTAGTTTACGGTGAGGATGGGTTAAGTGTTGAGGTTGCTGCCGCACTAGCATTTATGAAGTGGCTAACGATCTAGAGAGTAAGATAAGAAGCCAAGCATTCGATGAGGAATCGCCTCCAACAAGTCTTGCTATCAACTACTTACGCAATCATAACACCTATCCTATCCTTGTCCTCCTCTTCGCATCCCGACGAAGAAGAAGCAATCAAGGCACACACACGTTGATCAAGTTATATTAAGATTATCTCAGTTGTTGTTGTCTATGAACAAGGAGTAGGTCTCAAGTCGTCCATAACCGTGGACACGGCTTCTCAAAAAGATTTAACCCTGCAGGGGTGTACCAACTGCCCATTTCAAGGCTCCGCACGCACGCCCATCTCTCTAAGTTGCTACCCATCACAGGCAACCATTTTATGATTTAGTTCCAAGAGATCCGAAATGATAGTTCCCTCTCACTAACAACGAACAAATCCGGGTGGCCCCCGGTGAGTCGACACCCAACTCAAAAGCCGGCCGCGCTCTCGAATCGGTCTCTACCGTCTGTATTGGGTTTGGATAGCCGGTTGATCACACATGGGAAACTGGGTACTCAGCCAGACAAGGTGGGCTAGGAAGGGAACTATGTCCTCACTGGTCCGGGTTGGTTGGAAAAATACTGGCGGCCGACCAGCACACTCTCCGAGAGGTACCCGCGGAAGCACACAAGAGGTAAACACTGGAAGCAATCAGCGAGCAAGCACTCTTTTACTACGAGGAAAACACGAGAAAGCATCAACAAGAAGGCAACACGAGACATCGCACCTACCGTCGAGAGCGGTTACTAACAGGTTAAGTGGAGTACTCGTCACACACGACGATACCGCACATTTATAATGGTTCAAGTTGTTTAGATAGTCAAGGTGAACAAGGTTGTTAACATGGAAACTCAAGCATGACATAGAACACAAACATGGCAAGAGTTGAAGCACAAAGTAAACTATCTATGCTAGTCAATTTAAGTGAGGCACATCCTAAACATGGCATACCACTAAGTGTCTCACGATGATTAAAGGATTTGGTACTGTTCTGCTCTAAACCATATTTTATTATTTTATTTAGCAAGCAAGAACAGCATATTCACAATCTACACAAAATTCTAGTCAAGATATATATAAAGAACATTTAAAGCAGAGCAACGGTTAAAAAGTTATTAAAGAAACATTATACAGTGGCAAGCAGTGTAATTAGCAGTCAAACAACATATAAACAAGGTCAAACATGAAAAAAAAGTACATTTTATAAAACTACACAGAAAACTAAGCAAGTTTCATGTTTAAAGCGTCGCAATCTGAGCTACCGTTAAAAAGATATTCGCGTCGCAAAAGCTATCCCAATCTGCCATAAAATCTAATCGGAAAATAAAAAAAACCTATACGGCCGAAACTGCTCATAACAGGCTAACACAGGGGCGGCGCTAGATACTAGCAAACGCCCACGGGCGAGGGATAATGGTGGGCCGAGCCCAACCCAACAGCAGAAAAAAAACAAATAAAAAAAAGAAAGGCGTCCTCACCTTGCGGGGCCGAGGCCCAGGCCGGCGGAGGATAGCTATCCCGCGCTCGGGCCGGAGGAGTTCTGCGGGCCGCTCGGTGCAGCTGGGCCTTGGTGCGCTGGCAAGCCGCCTGGGGCTGCTGTAACGACTCGATTCACTAAGAATCCAAGTCTCTGTGCATTATGTGCTAGTCCCTGGATCAATAGCTAGAACACACAGTACATGATGTAATATCAAGAATAAACCACATGTCATATATATTACATCGAAGATCCAGTATTACAGTAAAACATACCTGCATAGCTCAAGGCTAGCTTACAAACAAAATACAGCGGAAAAACAATAAAATCTTCGTGGCGTCCATCAACTCCACCGGCACAGTTGAGTATAGACATCGTAACCCTACAACGCATCACTTACTCGTCGTATACAATCCTGCAACACCGAAGGTTACATCCCGACAACGGGTCAGTACATCTTATTTGTACAGCAAGTCACACGAAAAAGGACATAACAGACCTATTGCTACATGCAAGGATAAGTCAAAGGAAAGCTTATGGTTTGTTTTGCAGAAAGCCAATTTTTCCCTCACATACTACAACTAGTCAAATTTTAATTTATCTTGCTAGTCCTAAGTATGGTTGAATGGGGCTACACCAATTCCAACCATCCTTTATAAAAAGTTCCGACTCAAATTCTTATTAAAGTGAATTATCTGTCAAGACCATCCAACAACAATAATGCCCAGTTGCTCAAAGTTGTCCGTAACCGTGGACACGGCTAATCATGATCAGTTTTTACACTCTGCTGAGGTTTGTAAACTTTCCCCACTGGACTCAACCCGAAGATTGAGACATAGTCTTTCAGAAGAGGTTGCCTCCACCCTTTGGTAGCCGGTACACTTATCATATCTACATCAGCTAGCTACCAGGGCTAGGTTCCCCACAACTTACTCATCTAATCCAGAGACCATGTAGCCAGTGGTTGTACATGGAAGCTACTAGTCACACTGTCCGATCTTTTTGAGCCTTGACGGCGCCGACTGCGTTCAGAGGGTAGACACCATGACGCACCCGGTTCACCACCAAAACAACCATTCGGGAAGCATTTAGCCCTGGTCCCTCCTTAGACAAGGCACGAGCCCCAGGATGCATTCCGTGCCCGCCCAGAGGTGATTTCTATTTAACTTTTCTAGTCAATTTATTAATCCTCACAAAGCTCAATGATATACTCAACCCAATCCCCGTGTACAAAGCATAGTAGTATATAACAACCGCGATCCTAGGGCGACAATGAAAATACAAGGTCAGAACATATGGCTATCCTACTAGGTTTTAAAACATAACTAATATATAGTCCTACACATGCATAGGGCGATAACTTGCTACATGCATAATAAAAATATAGGTTGAATTATGGTCAAAGTATGACTTGCCTTTTCTATTCGGTGAAGTTCTTCGCTCTCATGGTCCGGTCAACTCTACTCGTCACACTCCGAGAAATCTATTGCAAACGAAGGAGCTCGAATAAGCAATCACACCACAAGGACAAAACAAAAGATCAACAAACAAACACAAATGTTTTAGCAACAAAACAAAAGGCTTGACACGGTACAAGTGCCGATGTGCTCGAAGGTGACAGGTGGAAGGTGAAATCGAGAGAGTCAACAGATAAAAGATTACCGGTAATGAGTTGTGACCATGGACATTTATGAATTCAAGGTGAATATCATTCCTACATGAAAAGTGTGTGAATCTTACCGATAACATGTCTCAATTGATCCGATATGCAAAAGGAATCACGTGAAACAGAATAATACAACACAGGTCATAGCACGTTCAAATTTCAATTGAATTTTACTTTAAACAGATCAAGAAACTTGTGAATTTTTGTGTACACATGATATAGACCGAAAGTACATGGAATGAGTGATCCAATGCAAAAGGAATCACTCGATTTGGATCAACGGTTTAAAAGATACGACCTCCGGAATTTGAATTTGAATTTGAAATAAATTCAAATTCAAAAGTGTGCAAACTGTGCAAAAATTTATTCCATTATAAAGTACAGAACAACACGAGTGTGTAGAAAAAAGTTTCACCTCAATCCGACGCACGGTGTGGGAGATATTGCGGGCCCGAGATTAGGGGGTTTTCTGCCAAAAGGACTTGTTCCGGAATAAATATTTTTCCCAAAAAGCAATCGGGCCCTCGGTCAGATCTGGTCGGAGTTGACCCCGGGAGGCGGATTCCGGCGAACTCCGGCTGTGCTCCAGCGAGGGTGGCTCCGGCGTGGCGGTGCGGCACCGGCGGGCGGCGGCTTCGGTGGCTAGCGGCCACCTGTGGCAGTGCGAGGGCATGGGGGCACACGGTCACGCAGCGCGAGGCGGCGACCACAGGCACGGGCGTGCGTGGCTGCGGCCGGCGCGGTGCGCTCCGGCGAGGAGCGCCGAGGCACATGGCGGCGCCGTGGTGGTGTGCGGGCGGCCGGGCGGAGTGGGAGGTGGCCGCAGGGCGCGGCGGCACGCGGGCTCGTCGGCGGGGTGCGGCTCCGGCGGCGCGGGCGAGACGGCGGCGGCGGCGCCGGTGATGACGTCGGCGATGACATCGGTGGCGGAGGGACCCGCTTTAGGGTTTAATAAAAATAAAAGAAAAGGGAAAAGGGGATTTTTTTATGAAATTCTATTTATAAGCAGAGGAAAAAAAACAAACTGGGTCCGACTTGGGCTCGATCTGCGCTCGTGGGCGGAAAAATAGCACTGGGCCGGCTCGGCTACGATTTGTCTTTTTCTTTAACTACGAAGCCTCAAACAATTTTAGAAAAATAAGTACTCATCATAAAAATATGTGATAAATACTCGATTCCGAACACGGTTTCGATTCCGACGAACAGCACTACGAGTTCCACCTGACATCCTGTGTGATAAAAATCAACAATCAGAACAGGTTTTACGATGGAATCAAAGATAAGAGGACATGACTAGGAGGAAAAGATTGTAATGCAAATCAATGATTCCTAGAAACACGGAATTAATCGCGCAGCATAACGGCTACACCGGGATAGAAAATGAAACAACCTTGAAGAAATTGGATAGAACTTCTTCAAGAAATTCAACAACATGATGACTCTAGACGACCACAACAGTCCTACGGCTACAAAGAAGCAATCAATGAGATGTTCTAGTAAGACATAGATGAGCCTAGTCCTATCTTCCCATAGAAAAGATGAGGGTGACTCATAACTCAGATCGATGAGGGTAAGGAGAAAAAGAAGCCTTACGTTCTTCCCTTATACCCAAGTAACTATATAACTATAGAATGCTAGACTCGACATCGGCCAAGGGTTTGATAATCCTACAGACAGTCCTGCTCTGATACCAACTCTATCGGGACCCGGGGTTTGTGTATGTAATTCCTGTTACAACACAATCATATGGAGAGCCGAGAGCCGTACCCACTTGTCTAAGCAGACACGGTCAAGCATAGAACACTATCGGAAAGCATCAAACGCGAGGGGCATCCCATCCAGGCCGGATGATCAACTGAGATGGGTCCTCATCCTCCGCTCACAAGTGGAAATGATTATGGGTGGGTAAATCCCATACTCATAGACAAGACGCCTCAACCATATTCTCGATTGAATTATAACACTTACATAAACAGACTCCAGCCGATCACTTAGTCGGGGTCTCGGGCGAGCTCAATCATATAACAAAGTGTGCCACGTGACAGAGTCACGATCAATCGCATCGCGATGCCCCAAGCCGTGCACATCTAAGGGCCACTTTGTGTATAAAAGACCGCCGGCAAGAACACAACTAGGCTATCGAACCCCACACTACGACATGCATGTTATAATCATACACGCAGCACACATGTCCAGTGTAAACAGCAGGTATCACCACATTACTCTACAAAGTATATCTTTATTGACTTACATAGAGTACACAAAGAGATCACGAGTCCGTGATCCAACATTACATCAAACAACGGATGCAAATTAGGTCTGAGTACAAACAAGATTAACAAATGTCTTAGAGAAGCCTTGTTCAACATACATAGCCCTTCCACGAGGGACCAGACTGTTTTCTGGAACTATACTAACTTAGTCACCGTCGAGCTTCAGGAAGGTGAGTCCATCGGGGTCTGGTTTCTCATCTAATACATAAAATAAGAAAACGTGAGTACAAAGTTGTACTCAGAAAGACTTACATCAGAACTATACTACTCATGCTCAAGTTTCAAGGTAAAGGGAGGTGGGGTTTCAATGCAGAAGTGCCAGCTTTGACTTGGCTAGTCCTGTACTACGATTACCAGAATGAGGTAAGAAACGTACACGAGTCCACTACCAAGTCTCCAACCCATACACCACTACGTATAGTTCCTCGACTTCCCCACGAGAAGGCACACCATAGAAATCACACTTATCTTGGCAAGTTTTAGATATCCGTTGAAGTTGTCTAATAATCAAGCATACCTTCCCAAGTAGTCCATGACCGCGGACGCGGCTATTCGAATAGTTTATTAACCCTGCAGGGGTGTACCTCTACACACACATGACCATCAGCTACCGCCAAGTACTCGTCACCATTCAAGGGGTGCCGGCAAGGATGTTCACCACGACACTTACCTCACGACACCATTCTAGTCCAAGGAGTCAACTGTCTGAGTTCCAAACCCAACTGGAATTTCGGCCGAGTTTCCAGTCAGGACTCAAACCATGTAGGCATGACTGACAAGACCACCTTGAAGGATGGTTCTCCTCTTGACAAGCCATGTTCTACAAGCCCTACCATCAATGCCACATTTCATTTCCTTTATATTTCTATGCATATGCCGAATGGAAATCCCGAACTAGGTGTGACTCCTGGACTTGGATCGGGGTGAGTTAATAGGTCGAGAGGGGTCAGTTAGCCCAATGTGTGGTTGTACTCTTTGTCTTGGATTACCATACAAGAACTCGGGCTTAAGGCGGTGTTCAACGAGAAAACCCACTGTGTACTCCTACACAGCCTCTCCTCGTTCACCTTGTATTAGGGTAGATTCACCAACACAGTTTCACCTTCATCAACACCATGTTCACTATCATCCCGACTCACATCAAAAGTATCCTCATTATAAACTCTAAGCATGCAATAAGTAGTAAAAGTTCCAGGGGCCACATGATATCAATCAACTCCTATGTCAGCTAGGATTGTGGTTTGCTTACTACTGTGACAAGATGATAGGTGATGCATCGGATATGGGTTCAACTATGAGGTAGAATCGATAATCGGATATGGGTTCAACTATGCATAAGAGAGACTGAGAGGGAAGTGGGATTTTGTAGACATGATCAATGGGGGTTGGCTTGACTTGCTGACGTGGTTCGGTAACGGTGTCTTCAACGAAGGGGGTGGCCTCCAGTTCTGGCTCCACTTCTATCCGGAAAAGCATGGCAAACATAGGATCAATATAAATGCAAATGCACAATCACATGATCAAGATTGTAATGTGATGTGCTGTCGGGACCCGGAATATGCGTATGTAATTCCAGTCACAACTCAATCATATGGAGAGCCGAGAGTCGTACCCACTTGTCTAAGCAGACAAGGCCACGCACAGAACACTCTCGGAAAGCATCGAACGTGAGGGGCATCCCATCCAGGCCGGATGATCAACTGAGATTGGTCCTCATCGCCCGCTCACAAGTCTAAATGATTATGGGTGCTGAAAACCCATACTCATAGACAAGTCGCCTCAACCATATTATCGATTGAATTATAACACTTACATAAACAGACTCCAGCCCGATCACTTAGTCGGGGTCTCGGGCGAGCTCGATCATACAACAAAGTGTGCCACATGACAGAGTCACGAGCAATCGCATCGCGAACCCCCAAGCTGCGCACTTCTAAGGGCCACTTGGTGTATAAAAGACCGCCGGCAAGAACACAACTAAGCTATCGAACCCCACACTAAGAAATGCATGTTATAATCATACAGTATACAGTGTATAAAATAGCAGGTATTCTTCACATGAACTCTACAAAGTATATCATTATTGACTTACACATAGAGTACACAAAGATCATATAACTATGATTCATCATTACATCAAACTACAGAAGAAAATTATGTCTGATTACAGACAAGATTAACAAATGTCTTAGAGAAGCCTTGTTCAACATACATGCCCTTCCACGAGGGACCACTTTTTCTGGAACTATACTAGCTTAGTCAACGTCGAGCTTCAGGAAGGTGACTCCATCGGGGTCTGGGTTCTCATCTAAAACATAGAATAAGAAAACGTGAGTACAAAGTCGTACTCAGCAAGACTTACATCAGAACTAAACTACTCATGCTCAAGTTTCAAGGTAAAGGGAGGTGGGGTTTCAATACAGAAGTGCCAGCTTTGACTTGGCTAATCCTGTACTACGAATAGCAGACTTGAGGTAAGAAGCGTACACGAGTCCACTACCAAGTCTCCAACCAATAGACCACTATGGTTACTTCCTTGACTTCCCCACGAGGAAGCGCGCCATAGCACTCACGCTTATTGATGAGGACATCCCTAGTATTGTTACAACCAAATCCTCACCAACTACACATATTGGACCAGTTACTAGAGCACGCGCACGTCAACTAAATTATCAGGTACTTTCGTTTCTTGCGAATCCTTCTAATGTTCATGAATATATGATGCTGCCTAAATTAGATACTTTTGTTTTGCTTATGAATGAAGGACCTAGAATGGAAAAGAAGGATGATCATTGGAGCGGAATCAAGCATGGAAAAGAAGGTGCACGCACGGGAAAGGACAATGGAGCTTCCAGTGGTGATTTTCACACTTTGAAGCCACCATAAGGAGTTCATGAAGTCTTGGACGAAATACACGAGATGCCACTTCATTATTTTCGTCCAAGGGGAATTATATGTGCTGCGTCACCTTAATATTGGGCTGGGCCCATATAATTTTGAAATACCACACTATAGGCTGTTTTTAGAGTCCGTATGTGTGAGGAAACCGAGTTAGGGTTGTTTTCGGACCCCCACTTCCAAGGGTTCACGAAAATCCCCTCTGTTCCCCCATATATACAGCCCTTAGGGCGTCGTTTATACTTGGGTTTTAATTAGATTTAAGTTAGCCATAGCCGCAACTTCGAGCTCTTCGTTTGTGTCATCCGACCAGGCCAAGACCGCATTGGAACCCCAAATTTCATTAATCATTCATCTTATATTCGCAATATCAAGATTGCAATTCTTATTTCTTTCTTGTTCTTTCGATTGCTTGCAGGAATTAGACCTTCGTGGTCAGGTTGATCGTGCATCCGCGGGATCAATAACCTCTCGGAGTTGGTTTAGCGATCGCTAAGGCGTAACGTCTTCGCACGTTCGTAGTCGGATTGTGAAAGTCGTCTCCACCATAATCGATCTCCACCATCTCATCGAAACATCGGGACGCCTTCGCCTCTATCACTTATCTTGCGAGTTTTAGAGTATCCATTCAAGTTTTCTAATAATCAGGCACAGCTTTCCAAGTAGTCCATGACCATGGACGCGACTATTTGAATAGTTTTGTTAACCCTGCAGGGGCGTAAACTACACACACATGACCATCAGTTACCACCAGGTCTCTTCACCATTCAAGGGGTGTTGGTGAGGATGTTCACCACGACACTTCGCTCACAACCGGTCTATTCCAGGATTCGACTATCTAAGTAGCTCCGCTCGAGATTCCGGCCGGATCAACGATATAGACTCAGATAATGTAGGCAACCGAGACGCCATTCGGGGATGGTTTCACTGCCTCACAGATCCACCCACATATCTAAGATGATGCAACACTTCACTCTATCTTTTTCTATGCATATGCCAAATGGAAGGCCCGAACTAATGTGACTCCTGGACGTCAACATGGATCAAGGTACTAGACCGAAAGGGGTCAGTGAGCCCAATGTGTTGTTGTAATCTTTGTCTTGGATTACCATACAAGAACTCGGGCTTAAGGCGGTGTTCAACGAGACAACCCACTGTGTACTCCTACACATCCTCTCATCGTTCACCTTGTATTCGGGTAGATTCACCAACACAGCTTCACCTTCATCCACACCATGATCACTATCATCCCGACTCACATCAAAGTAACCTCATCGTAACACTAAGCATGCAATAAGCAGTAACAGTTGTAGGGGCCACATGATATCAATCAACTCCTATGTCAGCTACGATTGTGCTTTGCTTACTACTTTGACAAGATGATAGGTCATGCATCGGATATGTGTTCAACTATGTGGTAGAATCGATAACAAGGTGATAATCCTAACCAATGCATAAGAGAGACTGAGAGGGAAGTGGGATTTTATAGACATGATCAATGGCAGTTTGCTTGCCTTGCTGACGAGGTTCACACACGGTGTCTTCAACGAAGGGGGTGGCCTCTGGTTCCGGTTCCACTTCTATCGAGCAAACAAAGCAATCAAGGGATAAATATAATTGCAATGCTCATACACATGATCAAGATTGTAGTGTGATGTTCATGGTCACAATGTGTTGGAAATTCCATTTAATTGAAGTGTATTGCAAAGAATTTTCAAATTCAAACTCCAAATTCAAACTCAAATTAAGTCATATGCACCTTTGCTTCTGTTTACCCATTTTAAAATGGTCAAACATAAAAAATTGCATTTTATTAATCCTTGCATTTTTCTGATAATTTTTCATATATTATATGTTTAATTTGGAGTTAATATGAAAATTTTATAAATTTTTGATGTTTATTTGATTTTCTGCCATTTTCTGAATTCTTTTAATTCAATTTCCAGTTATGGCGTCAGCATGATGCAATGCTGACGTGGGGGGCCTCTGACCTGTGGGCCCTCCTTGTCAGCTAGAGTGGGGTTAATCCCCGGTTGGATTAAATTAACAGAGGCCATTAGGGGGCCGGGGCACACAGTCAGTGTCTGTTAGCGAGGCGATTAGCACTAAATAATCTAGCCACATCACCTAGCCGGCGGCGATGCGCTGGATGGAAGCTCAGTGCACCAAAATGAGTGCCGCGACCAGCTACGTGTTTAGGGGAAAGGCGCGCGTCACCCATGCAACAGAGGGGTCACTGGGGAGTGCCGAAGCTGCGGCGGAGACAACAGTTACGGTGGCCGGAGCACTGGAACGGCGGAAATGCGCTGCGGGTCACGGGGAGGAGCACTGGAAAGAAGGTCTCGATGCGGCTTCTCACCCTGCACACTATGGTGAGCTCGAGTTCGCCAGAGGGTGACCGGTGGCTGCGCAATCCGTCGTCGTCGTTCACGGTGCCCGGCGGGAGTCATTGAAGCGGGCGGCGTCCACGGGGCCTCCTTTCTCGATTCCGCGCGGTTGAAAACGAGGTCTACGGCTCTGGTGCGGTAGGACACGGCGGCGCGGCGAGATGGGGCCGTTGGCCGCGTCTGTGCGCGGTGGCGCTCCGACGAGGTCACGGTTGCGCGCGGGATTCGTGAGAGAGAGGGGAGTAGAGCGAGCTATATGAGGGGGAAAGGGTTGGGGCTCTTCTGGAGTCTTGCGTGGCGAGAGGAGGAGGCAGGGGGTGGCCTAGAAGCCCTCCAGTGTTGCGGTGGCGTCGGCCGTGTCCTCCCAGCGCGCCACCGAGCTGGTTGGGGAAGACGACAATCCCAGGTGGGCTTGGACCGTGGGGAAAACAAGTTGGGATAGTGGCATGTAGGGTTGGGCTAGGATTCCTTTTCTAATTTCTCTCTAAATAGTTTTCATTTTTCTATTTTCTTCCTTTGGTTTTGCTGCAAATAAAATTGTAGGCACTTTCTAAAATACCCAAAAAAATTATATGGCCTTAGGTGTCATGCCACTAGCCACTCATAACTTTTGGGCATTTTTGAAATTCAAATAATTTTAATTTCAAAGCAATTAGGGGTTTATTTAATTTCCAAATCCCTATTTGGAGTTCTGTAAAATTCCATGGAAATGAAGTGGGTCCCACAACACATGGAACTTGATCAAGCACATTTTTTGAAGTTTTACAAATATTCAAATGGATTTTTGGAAGAAATTTTTATCTAGCCATTTGAATTAATTTCTTCAGTGCTTCTGGTTTCCCCATTTGAATTTATTTTGAAATTTTTACATGATGCAAAGGCACAAGCTAGCCCTAGCACATAACTAGACTTGGGTTGTGACAACTCACCCCCACTCAAAAGAATCTCGTCCCGAGATTCAGAAGTCGTTGGGATGAAGGTGGGGTACTCGGCACGGAGGCGGTCTTCTCTTTCCCATGTAGCTTCTTTCTCGGAGTGGTGTGACCATTGCACTTTCAGAAACTTGATCTTCTAACGACGAGTGGCACGCTCTAGGGAATCAATAATACGAACGGGGTATTCTCGATATGAAAGTTCATCTTGGAGATCAACCATTTCATGGTCAACTTCGCGGATGGGGTCCTTGAAGCAACGCCTGAGTTGTGACACATGGAATACATCATGTACTCGGGAAAGGTGCGGAGGTAGTTCAACTTGGTAGGCAACTTCTCCACGTTTAGCGAGAATGCGGAAAGGTCTGATGTAACATGGGGCCAACTTGCCTTTGATACCGAATCGTTGGGTTCCCTTCCGAGGTGCAACCCGATGGTTAGCCTTCTCATCAATATTGTATCTCTCTTCCCTATGATGACGATCATAGTAGCTTTTCTGACGAGACTGGGCGGCTTTCAATCAATCACGAACAATGCGAACTTGCTCTTTTGCTTCCTTGATCATATCCGGTCCAAAGAATTGTCTTTCACCGGCTTTTGACAAGTTTAGGGGTGTTCGACATCGTCGTCCATAGAGGAGTTCAAAAGGAGCCATGTTCAGACTAGATTAGAAACTATTGTTATAAGAAAATTCGGCGAATGGAAGAGACTTCTCCCAATTCTTTCCGAAAGAGATAACACAAGCTCTGAGCATGTTGATGTCTACGCCTGCTTCTATTCTTGTAAACTATGTTGGGCCTCCAAGCGCAGAGGTTTGTAGGACAGCAGCAATTTCCCTCAAGTGGATGACCTAAGGTTTGGTGAACTCAGGGAAGTAGAGGTTGAAGATGGTCTCTCTCAAGTAACCCTGCAATTAAGATACAAGAAGTCTCTTGTGTCCCCAACACACCTAATACAACTAGGAGTTGTACAGAGTTCGGCGAAGAGATGGTAAAATATGGGTGATAGGTGTAGCAAAGCAAGGTAATATAAATCTGTAATAAAAAGTGCAGCAAGCAAACAAGTACTAACGTGAGCGCAAACGGTATTCCAATGGTGGAAACAAGGCCTAGGCTTCATACTTTCACAAGTAGCAACTCCCAACCACATTAACATAGTCTAATCACATGATATTCCTCATAAAAAATGCAATGGAGACGTACTCGGAGGTCATTCCTTTGTGGTCAAGAGAGGACGAGAATTTTGTAGGGCTACAAGAGCACACCTCAAAGTTCGTAGTTCTCAATCTATGGATTTCCCAATGTCACCGCCGCCATCCAAAGAGAGTACCACAATCACCACAACATATCTAAAGGATAGTCAAAGACAAGCACCAAGAGACTCTCAATCTTCAATCCACACACAAAAGAGGAAATCACTCATGAAAATATTGTTCTAACCCAGGTCCAATAGACCGATGTCACCATGGTATCGGGGATTATACTAGATAAGATCAAGTGAGTACACCAATCCAATACATATAAGAAGGGGAAACATCATGGGATCATCCTAGATTAACATAGCCTATGATCAGAATCAAGATCACATCATGGGAGACAGAGAAGACCACATAGCTACTGGTAGAAACCTCAGCTCCGAGGAGGAACTACTCCCGCATCATGGAGGGAGGAAGCAACATCGATGGAGATGAATCCGGGAGCACTTCCCCGTCCCGATAGGGTGCTGGCATAGGAATTCTGGTCCCCCGAAGCTTGTTCGCGATGGCGGCGGAGATCGGAATTGCTTCTGGAGAAAAGGGTCTGGAATCAGGGTTTTCGCGTCGAGACTAAAAATATGGGCCAAGGGGGGCTGCCATGGGGGCTACCAGGAGTCTAGGAGGCCTCCCAGCGCGGCCACCCCCTAGGCCGCGCCCACTGGCCGCCTAGGCAACAGGTGGGGCCCCTCTGGCCCCCCTTCGGGCGTAAGGAAGCTTCCGGAACGCTGATTTTTTATATATTTTTCCTGGAATTTTCTGAGCACTTTTAATAATGGGAAAACCTGAAATAAAAAAACAGCAGAAAACAGAAACTGGCACTGGGGTGCACTGAGTTAATAAGTTAGTCCAAATATGAACAAAAGTGTATGAAAGTGTATCAATAAAATAGCAATATCACACAAAAGAAGCATGGAGCAAGAAGAAATTATAGATACGTTTTGGACGTATCACATGTCTCCCAGGATTTGGTTAACCCTTTCAACTTGACCACTAGACTGAGGATGGAAAGCTGTACTAAAGGAGAGATGAGTTCCCATAGCATTTTGAAAGCTTTGCCAAAATCTAGAGGTGAAAAGGCTACCACGATCAGAATTGATTTCCTAAGGAACACCATGAAGAGACACAATTCTAGAGACATACAAGTCCGCTAACTGGCTAGTAGTAATAGACTCGCGAACTGGATGGAAGTGAGCAACTTTGGAAAGTCGATCAATGACAACGAAGATGGCATCATTTCCTTTCTGGGTTTTTGGAAACCCGGTGATGAAGTCCATACCGGCCTTGTCCCATTTCCACTCGGGAATAGACAATGGTTGAACAGTACCAGTAGGTCTTTGGAGTTCTGCCTTAATGCGACGACAAACATCACATTCGGCAACAAATTGAGAAATGTCTCTCTTCATCCTAGTCCACCAAAATCTCTGGCGTAGATCTCGGTACATTTTTGTGCTACCGGGATGAATTGAGAGGGGATTGTCATCAGCTTCCTTAAGGATCAGCTGCCTTAGATTCCTATTCTTAGGTACTACCAAACGATTTTCAAAGAATACCGTTCATTTACTATCTGTGGAGAAACATTTAGCAGCTGCGCTAGCAATGTTCTCCTTGATCCGGAGAACACCTCGTGCACGCCTTTGGGCAACTATGATTTGATCCTCAAGAGTTGGTTTCTCCACCAAGGTAGAAAGAAAACCATGAGGAACTATCTCAAGATTGAGCTTTCGAAATTCCTCATGAAGAAGTGGTTGATACTGTTGTAACATGAGGTTGTTACAATACGACTTACGACTTAGAGCATCAGCCATGATAATGGCTTTGCCTGGGGTGAAAGAAATTCCTAAGTCATAATCTTTTATCAACTCTATCCAGCGTCTTTGCCTGAGATTAAGATCTGGCTGGGTGAATATTTTTTTGAGGCTTTGCAACTTTGGATAAGTTCTCAACGAAACGGCGGCAATAGCTTGCTAAGCCAAGAAAACTCCTCACTTGCTCAACCGATTCAGGTGGAGTCCAATCAAGGACGTCTTGAAGTCTCTCGGGATTGACAGCAATGCCTTTCGCAGAAATCATGTGGCCTAAGTAGGTCACTTCTGGTAGCCAAAACTCTCACTCAGGGAACTTGGCATATAGGCGATGCTCTCGAAGTTTCATCAAGACCAACCTAAGATGTTCTGCGCGCTCTTCTTCGTTCTTCGAGTAGATTAGAATGTCTTAAAGATAAACTACAACAAATTTATCTAAATACTCCATGAAGACCGAATTAATCATGCGCGAGAAAGTGGCGGGCATTGGTTAAACCGAAGGACATGATGGTGAACTCGTAAAGACCATATCGAGTAGTGAAAGCTGTCTTGGGAACGTCCTCATTTCAGATTTTGATTTGATGATAGCCTAATCTCAAATCCATCTTAGAGAAGACAGAGGATCCAACAAGTTGATCATAAAGATCATTGATCCTGGGAAGTAGGTACTTGTTCTTTATCATCGCTAGATTTAGCGGACGATAATCTACGAACAGAACGGCGCAACCCCATGGCGATGAGCTAGGGCGGATGAAGCCTTTTTCCAACGAAGCTTCAAGTTGGATTTTTAGCTCAGCTAAGTCATGTGGGGCCATTCTATATGGACTTTGGAAATTGGGGTTGTGCCTGGTATAAGATCTACTATGAACTCTAAACATCTGTCGGGTGACTAAGTTTAAGGAGTTGGGTTATTGGGTAGTTTTCCTAGAGGATGACTACGGCTTACTAGGGCTATAACAGATATGTCAGAGTAGCAAAATACCCCAACACGATGGTTAGTGTGGTTATTCTGGCTAGGAAACATCTAAAGTGGGAGGAAGAACTACAAATGCATGAATATAGGTTTCTAGAAGAAAACCTACAACAAACTCTATAGAACTGTCGGGCTTGCGACCTATCAACTCCACCTAGCAACTCTTCTCGAAAGACAACCGAAATAGAGAGAAGTATTTTGCAATTGCATCAGATTACCCAGAAACCTGGGATGACTCGGACAACATAACGGTTGTAATTGCAAGATAAATGGAAATCCTCTCAACATTTCAACACCACTTACAGAAGAAGTTCAAAAATAGGAGCACAACGACTCTAGACAACTGAACAGAACTTTCCTACGGCTACAAGGAAGAAAAAATAAGTCTTACATTGTTCCCTTATACCCAAAGTCACTATATAACTATAGAATGCTAGACTCGACTTCGACCAAGGGTTTGATAATCCTACCGATAGTGCTGCTCTGATACCAAGTCTGTCGGGACCCGAAATATGCGTATGTAATTCCAGTGACAACTCAATCATATGGAGAGACGAGAGTCATACCCACTTGTCTAAGCAGACAAGGCCAGGCACAGAACACTCTTGGAAAGCATCGAACATGAGGGGCATCCCATCCAGGTCGGATGATCAACTGAGATGGGTCCTCATCGCCCGCTCACAAGTCTAAATGATTATGGGTGGTGAAATCCCATACTCGTAGACAAGTCTCCTCAACCATATTATCGATTGAACACACTCTAGCCCGATCACTTAGTCGGGGTCTCCTGCGGGCTCGATCATACAACAAAGTGTGCCACATGACAGAGTCACGAGAAATCGCATCGCGATGCCCCAAGATGCGCACATCTAAGGGCCACTTGGTGTATAAAAGACCGCCGGCAAGAACACAACTAAGCTAACGAACCCCACACTAAGACATGCATGTCATAATCATACACGCAGCATACATGTCCAGTGTAAACAGCAGGTATTCATCACATGAACTCTACAAAGTATATCTTTATTGACTTACACATAGAGTACATGGAAACTATGATCCATCATTACATCAAACAACGGAAACAAATTAGGTCTGAGTACAGACAATATTAACAAATGGCTTAGAGAAGCCTTGTTCAACATACATGCCCTTCCACGACGGACCAAACTGCTGTCTGGAACTATACTAGCTTAGTCAACGTCGAGCTTCAGGAAGGTGACTCCATCGGGGTCTGGGTTCTCATCTAAAACATAGAATAAGCAAACGTGAATACAAAGTCGTACTCAGCAAGACATTCATCAGAACTACACTACTCGTCCTCAAGTTTCAAGGTAAAGGGAGGTGGGGTTTCAATGAAGAAGTGCCAGCTTTGACTTGGCTAATCATGTACTACGAATACCAGACTTGAGGTAAGAAGCGTACACGAGTCCACTACCAAGTCTCCAACCAATACACCACTATGGTTACTTCCTCGACTTCCCCACGAGGAAGAACGGCATAGCACTCACGCTTATCTTGCAAGTTTTAGAGTATCCATTCAAGTTGTCTAATAATCAGGCACAACTTTCCAAGTAGTCCATGACCGTGGACGCGGCTATTCAAATAGTTTTGTTAACCCTGCAGGGGTGTAAACTACACACACATGACCATCATTTACCTCCATGTCTCTTCACCATTCAAGGGGTGCCGGCGAGGATGTTCACCACGACACTTCACTCACAATCGGTTTATTCCAGGAGTCGACTATCTGAGTAGCTCCTCTCGAGAGTCCGGCCGGATCAACGATACAGACTCAGATAATGTAGGCAACCGAGACGCCATCCGGGGATAGTTTCACTGCCTCACAGATCCACCTACATATCTAAGATGATCCAACACTTCACTCACTCTTTTTTTATGCATATGCCAAATGGAAGGCCCGAACTAATGTGACTCCTCGACGTCAACACGGATCAAGGTACTAGGCCGAGAGGGGTCAGTGAGCCCAATGTGTGGTTGTACTCTTTGTCTTGGATTACCATACAAGAACTCGGGCTTAAGGCGGTGTTCAACGAGACAACCCACTGTGTACTCCTACACAACCTCTCATCGTTCACCTTGTATTAGGGTAGATTCACCAACACAACTTCACCTTCCTCAATACCATGATCACTATCATCCCGACTCACATCAAAGTAATCTCATTGTAACACTAAGCATGCAATACGCAGTAACTGTTGCAGGGGCCACATGATATCAATCAACTCCTATGTCAGCTAGGATCGTGGTTTGCTTACTACTATGACAAGATGATAGGTCATGCATCGGATATGGGTTCAACTAAGCGGTAGAATCAATAATAAGGTGATCATCCTAATCAGCATAAGCGAGACTAAGAGGTAAATGGCTTTTTATAGACATGATCAATGGGGTTTGCTTGGCTTGCTGACGAGGTTCACACACGGTGTCTTCAACGAAGGGGGTGGCCTCCGGTTCCGGTTCCACTTCTATCAAGCAAACAAAGAAATCACGGGATAAATATAATTGCAATGCTCAAACACATGATCAAGATTGTAGTGTGATTTTCATGGTCACAATGTGTTGGCAATTCCATTTAATTGAAGTGTATTGCAAAGAATTTGCAAATTCAAACTCCAAATTCAAATTCAAATTAAGTCATATGCACCTTTGCTTCTGTTTACCCATTTTAAAATAGTCCAACACAAAAAAATTTGCATATTATTAATCCTTGCATTTTTCTGTTAATTTTTCATATATTATATGTTTAATTTGGAGTTAATATGAATTTTCTATGAATTTTTGAAGTTTATTTGTTTTTCTGCCATTTTCTGAATTCTTTTAATTCAATTTCCAATTATGGCGTCAGCATGATGCAATGCTGACGTGGGGGGCCTCTGACCTGTGGGCCCTTCTTGTCGGCTAGAGTGGGTTTAATCCCCGGTTGTATTAAATTAACAGAGGCCATTAGGGGGGCCGGGGCCCATAGTGAGTGTTTGTGAGCGAGGTGTTTAGTACTAAATAATCTAGCCACGTCACCTCGCCGGCGGCGAGTCGCCGGTGACTCGCAGGCGCGGCGGCGATGTGCTAGACGGCAGCTCAGTGCCCCAAAACGAGTGCCGCGACCAGCTACGTGTTCAGGGGAAAGGCGCGCGTCACCCAGGCAACAGAGGGGTCACTGGGAGCGCCGGAGCAGCGGCGGCGACAACAGTTGCGGTGGCCGGAGCACTGGAACGGCGGAAATGCATTGCGGGTCATGGGGAGGAGCACTAGAAAGAGGGGTTCGATGCGGCTTGTCACCCTGCGCACTATGGTGAGCTCGAGGAGGCCGGAGGTTGATTGGCGGCTGCGCAATCCGTCGTCGTCGTTCACCGTGGCCGGCGGGAGTCATTGAAGCGGGAGGCGTCCACGGGGCCTCCTTCCTCGATTCCGCGCGGTTGTAGACGAGGTCTACGGCTCTGATGCGGTAGGACACGCGGCGCAGCGAGATGGGGCCGTTGGCCACGTCTGTGCACGGTGGCGCTACGACAAGATCACGGTTGCGCGCGGGATTCGTGAGAGAGAGGGGAGTAGAGCGAGCTAGAGGAGGGGGAAAGGGTTGGGGCTCTTCTAGAATCTTGCGTGGCGAGAGGAGGAGGCATGGGGTGGCCTAGAAGCCCTCCAGCGTCGCGGTGGCGTCCGCCGTGTCCTCCCAGCGCGCCACCGAGCAGGTTGGGGAAGACGACAAGCCCAGGTGGGCCTGGGCCGTGGGGAAAACAAGTTGGGCCAGTGGCCTGTAGGGTTGGGCTAGGATTCCTTTTCTAATTTCTCTCTGAATAGTTTTCTGTTTTCTATTTTCTGCCTTTGGTTTTGCTCCAAATAAAATAGCAGGCATTTTCTAAAATACCCAAAAAAAAATATGGCCTTAGGTGTCATGCCACTAGCCACTCATAACTTTTGGGCATTTTTTAAATTCAAATAATTTCAATTTCAAAACAATTAGGGGTTTATTTAATTTCCAAATCCCTATTCGGATTTTTCTAAAATTCCATGGGCATGAAGTGGGTCCCACAACACATGGAACTTGATCAAGCACATTTTTAGAAGTTTTAAAGATATTCAAATGGATTTTTGGAAGAAATTTTTATCTGGCCATTTGAATTAATTTCTTGAGGGCTTCTGCTTTCCACATTTGAATTTCTTTTGAAATTTTTACATGATGCAAAGGCACAAGCTAGCCCTAGCACATACCTAGACTTGGGTTGTGACATGTTCCTGGTTGCAATATGTTGGCAATTACATTTAAAAGAAGTGCATTGCAAATTCATTTGCAAATTGACTCCAAATTTGAATTCAAAAGAATGCCATAAGCACATTTTTCTCTGTTCACCCAATTTAAATTGGTCAAACATGAAAACAAAGTCCTTATTCAGATTCCTTGCATTTTTCTGATAATTTTACATATATTATATGCCCAATTGGAGTTAGTATGAATTAATTATGAATTTCAAAAGTTTATTGCATTTTCTGCCTTTTCTGGATTATTTTAAATTATTTAACAGTTTATTGTGTCAGCATGACCTCATGTTGACGTAGGGGGGGACTGGTAGGGTCGGCATGTCAGCCACAGTGGGGGTAATCCCTCTGTTTAATTTAACAGAGAGGTGGGCTTAAGGGCTAGGGGGCCCCACCTGTCAGTGACCCAGTGTTAACTAACAGGGGGATTAGCCCCTAATTAAGCGGGCCTCGCCGACGGTTAGCCTCCGGTGGCACTAGCACGGCGGCGCACACACGGGACGGCGCTCCAGTTGTCCATTTGGCGTGCCAAGGCCACGGGAGAATAGCCCGTGCTCCCGCACATCACCTCGTGCACGCGGGTGACAACGGGGAGGGCCAGAACGTCGCCGGCGACGAGTTCCGCGGCGGCCGGAGCTCGGGTGGGATGGATTCGGCGACCAGGGGCACGGAAAGGAGCGCTAGAGGAGGGTAACTGACAGGTAGCTCACCCTGAAGCGTATGGACGGGGCGGCAAGGTCGTAGATGGCCGGACGCCGGCACAATCGGCGTTGAGCTTCACGGCGGCCGGCGGCAAATCGATGAAGGGGGCGACGTCTATGGAGTTTCCACGCTCGATTCTGCGCGGTTGAAGACGAGGACGACGGTGCTGGTGCGGTAGGACACGACGGCACATCGAGAGAGGGCCATTGGCCACGCGGGCACGGCGGCGCGCTCAGCGGCGGCTCTCGGACGGTGGCGAAATCCAGAGAGCGAGAGAGCTAGAGGGAGCAGAGAGAGAGGTAAATGGTGCGGGGGGTTGTACACACCTCCGTGGCACTCTTAGAGGCATGGGGGGGCTGAAAGCTGCTGGGCGTCGCGGTGGCGTCGGCCGAGCACTCTGCTGCCTCAAGCGAGCTGCTTGAGGAAGAGGACAAGGGAGGAGGAGGTGGGCTGGGCCGGCCAGGTAAGTTGGGCCCGAGGCCTGGGTAAGTGGGCTCGGTTTCCTTTTTCTTTTTCTTCTCTGTTTTTCTTTTTTTGTTATTTTTTTTGCCCTGAATAAAATAGCAAGGCAATTTATAAAATCCTCCAAATTTTTATGTGGCCTCACAAGGCATATAGATAGCCACTCACAAAGTTTGGGAATTTTTGAAATTCAAACAATTTGAATTTCAAACCAAATAGGGGTGTTATTTAATTTCCATGCCCTTCTTGGACCTTTTGAAAAATCTTAGGGCATGAGATGTGATCATGCCTATTTATAGAGATTTTCAAAATGTTCAGAAGAATTTTGGAAATAAGATTTTTCTCTCGCCATTTGAATTAAATACTTTAGGGCTTTTCTTTTTCCCCAATTGGATTTCTTTTGAAATTTTTAGCATGATGCAAAGGGCCAACCTAACCCTAGCACATACCTAAAAGAGGGTTGTGACAGAGTAAAACACAGAATCTGAATAAGGTCCATGCATTCAGTATATGAGGAATACTGAGGACAATGCTCTAAAATTAAAGGAAGAATTGTAGATTTGAATGTAATGCAAGATTTCGATTCTAGGCCATATTATGGGTCTATATAAAATTAGAGACATCACCAAAAGATATGAAAGAAAAGCGAGCCAGAGATTCACGATTCAAAACACTACAAACATAAAACTACTTAAGATAGTAGACGTATGGATAAAGTTTAGCGGAAGAAGTTTAGACTTCTGGTTGAGTGTATTTCCCAATATATATGACTGTGGATAAGTCTTCTGAAGACTGAACCAAAAGATCATTAGAGGATATTGTGAAATAATAGTCTCACTATCCCGCAAAACTTGTATCCAACCATTATATGATAATGAGTGGTATATCAAACTAGTTGACCAATACCAGTTGCAAAGGAAACATACGAATCTGTATTAGTGCAGAGCGTTGACGAAACCTCTTCCGTGAGCAAGCATGATCAATGAACACTTATATGATAAGATGATTATGATTGGTAAAATGCGGCTAGATTATTAGCACTCTAGTGCAAGTGGGAAACTGTTGGATATATGCTATATAGGTAAATAATATATGATTATTCCAATATATCTAAAAAAGTTCATAACCAGTTTCATACAGTGCTAGAACTGTATCAGTGAAACAATGATACAGGTGTGGTGTAGAAACACCCAACGTTCCTAGTTAGCCTCTATATCAATAACTAGTTCATGGTCAACATGATGATCATTGTTTCGCGATCATGTACAATTAAGTCAATTGACTATGAGGTCACCTCATTGGAAGAATGATGTGATGAAAATAACCCAACGTAAGCATTACAGCATGATCAAACTTATGATGGTTCAGCGTTGTAATTACAGAATGTTGTAGACCGTTCCTATGACCGTGAGTACTTGGATAATTGCTATCTTCTCGGATTCTTTGACCTACAACCCACCGCCTAACTGAAATATGCTAGCCATAATGGTGTATCTTGGGTATTATGTTGAGATATGTTGAGGAGTATTGTTACAAGAGCGGGACTTGTCAATCCATGTGACGGAAAGATACTTTGGGCCCACTCGGTGAGATTCCATCCATAATGTTGATCAGCGTGTGATGTAGCGAGAGTTGCTCGCCCCTCGTTGGTTACCCAAAGTGGAAGGTTGAGATATAGACAACAGAAAATTTCCCTCGGTGAAGATACCAAGATTTGTCTCTTGTAGGACTCTAACAACAACAGGAAGGTGACAACGGCGCCAGTAATTAGGCGGTTGGTGTAACACCCCGGGTGTCACGCTACAGTGATCACCTTGTTAATTGCCAAGTCAGCAAACTTATTCTAATAATAATCACCCTTGATCAAGTTGAGTTCAAATTCAAACTCATATGGAAATTCAAAACAATGTGGGAAATTTAAGTTGTTCCAAAAATTGTGCAACCACTTTTATTAAATGTCTAAAAATCAGTAGGTCAATAAAATAGCAATGGTATTTTATTACATTGTTTAGTTATTGCAAACAAAACACAAAGTGTCTAAACCATCCACTTTTAATCCTTTTTAAATAAAACAAACACCCAAATGATTTTATTATGCCACAAAACTTTTTGTGGCACCTCAGTAATATGCAACAATAATATTAGGACCAACACCACATTTTGCAAAAAGGTAAAACCTAATAAAACAATTGCAAAAAAAAAGACAGAAAACAAAAAGAAAAAGAAAATGGAAACCTAAACTACCACTGGGCAATAGGCCCTTCCCCTCCCACTCCACTAGGCCTGGCCCACCCCCACCTCCTTCTCCCTCCTCCTTCTCTCTCCGTGCGTGTCGGGCATCCAGGCCGGCCGTGGCCCCTGCCATCGCCGTGGCGGCCATCGGGCGGCACACCGGCGAGGTCAAGACCTGGAGCCCCTCCCCGAAACCCTAGCTGACCCCATTTTCCCTAGATGCCCCTCAGATCCCCAACGCTTCCCCCTAGTCTCCCTCCCGCTCGAGCCCAACTCCTTCCGTCGCCGCCGTCGCGCTCCGGCGTGGCCACCGAAGTTCCTGGGCCAAGTCGGCGTGTCCAGTGAGTTCCTCAGGGTCAACTTCGTCTCCGTGCGCGTGGAATCGAACGGAGGTCCCCCCACGGACGCCGCCCCCTTCCTCCTCCTCACCCACGGCCATGGACGCCATTGCCTCCGATTTGATCCGCCCCGACCTCCCCGGCCTCTTGCGCCCTCGCCACCGGCTTCCCCACGGTGAGCCTCACCGGTTCCCCTTCTTCCCCGCTTAGTTTGGCCGCCATAGCCCCCTCCCCCCGTGGAGCCGTGCCCCTCTGTAGTCGCCATGGTTGGGCACGCCCGAGTCGTGCCTCTGCCCGTGTCTGGCGCGCTCTGGCCGCGCCGAGCCAAGCCAGCAGCTCGCGTGCGCGCCCCCCCTCGTCGTGGTCTCACGCGCCCCCCCCCCCCACTGGTTGGCCTTGCGCCGCCGTGCCCCTGCCCGGCTGCGGTCGAGCTTGCCATGGCCGCGAGCAGGCCGTGTCCATGGCCACGCGCCCGCTGGTGCTCCCCCGCCGTGCTGGCCTCCGCCCATCGCAGCCCGCAGACTCCCGCCGTTGCTCCTCGCCGACCCTCTCCGACCCCGCTCCCCTCCGGCCGTGGCCGCGCTTCGGCGTGTGCTACGTGCCCGTGTTGTTAGTGATGGGTTAATCCCCCCTAATCACACCCCCTCCACCCACTGGCGAGTGGGTCCACCCCCACTTAATAGGCACTAATTCTATGTTTAAATAAAACTGTTAGCAGTTAAGCCCCTCATTGAGTATGACACCTGGGCCCCCTTGTCGGAATTATTTTTGATAACATGTGGGCCCAGTGGCTTTTGATTTAATAAATTGTTTTGTTAATAAACAGAGGCTGACATGTGGGTCCCACATGTCAGCACTGTTATGGATAATGTTATTAAAATAATAAAAGAAATTATTAAAAAGATTTTTTATGTTTTAAAATTGATTAAACTTATAAAATCAATATCTTTTAATCCGTATATCGGATGGAAAAACTTTATACATAAAAATTGATCAGAAAACTATAACGAATACGAATACGCTATCCGTATACCAACCACACCCCTCTAACACGACGAACATCGACACCCCCCCTCCGGGCCGTCTGTCCGATGATTTTTCCGGTACTGATAAAGTATCCGGATGAATTTATTTCGAACACGAAAGTTGTCCGGAATGGTTCAACTAACACGGATACACCCCCCTTATGCTTGTCGGATGCCCACGACACCTCCGGCTTGATCCTTCACCCCCCTCCGGACACCTTGTCCGATAATTACCTGGAGCTAGCCGTTCATCCCCGGATGAATTCCCGCTCCGAGCAACGTGCATTGCACTGCGTTAGAACACCGTTAACATTTCATCTGTCATGTCATGCATATGTTTGTATATTATTGCTGTGTATTTACTGGTTCCTCCCCCCTTAATCTCCGGTAGACCCCGCTGCTACCGCCGACTACACCGCTGCCGGGTACGACTACTTCGTCGACGAACCTACCCCTACCGTCGAGCTTCCAGGCAAGCAGAGCCATTCTCTTCCCCAGATATCGCCTATCTTTCCGTACATTTCTTGCACTAGGCATTGTTACTGCTGCTGCTACGTTGCTTACCTATTCAATTGCATAACCTGTTTTTGTCGCCCCTTGATGTACCTCTTTTATCCTATGCTGCCTATCATTATTATTATGCATTATTCAGCAGTGAGCCCTGCGCTTTGTTAGCTAGGATTAGATAGAGGGCCGTGATCACTCAGGGGAGTGAACGCGGATACAAATATTATAACTGCACAGGTACGGTACAAAGCAGACACCGCCAAAAGCCCCTATCTGGATATGCCTAGTCACCTCAAGTGTGAGCTATCAATGAGTCATCCTTGTACTCCCCTCGAGGCTGACTTTGTCTTACCGCCATAGGGTCCTTAACAGCGATTGTCCTTCAGGTGAGAAGTCGGGCGACCCAACGGTGCCCGCGAGAGGTATTGCGACGGGACGACAGGGAGGGTACGACCAGTGTACCAGTGTGCTTTGCCCCTGATCGTAGGCCGCGAGAGTTACCAAACCACGAAAGTCGAGCTCCTCCAGGAGCACACGCGAGACAAGGTAAGGAGACAGTTCACCTTGTTGGTAACCGCAGTGACTTGGTGGGACGACGGGGCAGGCACCGATGTACCGGTGGTCCTGGCTGCTGTCGTTGTCCGCGGGTCAGTTAAGTCGAGGCAACGATAACGGTTGTCACGCAGGTTAATTAAAATGCTAAATGGTTCAATGAATGTCTTGAGTTAGCTATATGCCATGTACGCACTACCTACCGGTGGGAATTACGAGTTTATGGGCTCCTCTGCTTCGTAGTGTCGTCCGAGGACTCTTCAGACGTCAGCAGTACCACGGGCTGATTGCCGGGAAGTGCGCTGTCTTCTTTGCTTGAGCTCTGTTGTTTTTGTTACGGCTTCCCGGCCACCCACGCACCGTGCAGGAGTACGTCAGGGTTGGGGTCATAGGCCCTGAGTACTTAGGATTTAGACCGGCGGAGGGCCTCTCTGTTGAGTTTGAAAGATGGGCTATGAAGTGTCGGATAGCCTCGGTGGAGCGTTCCCTAACAAGGTTCCTGCCACCCTGGAGATCCGTGCGTGTAGCGTAACACAAGTGCACCCCTGCAGGGAAGATTAATCTATTCGAATAGCCGTGTCCACGGTAACAGGACACTTTATGCTGAAGTTGGATCTTACCACTAGAAACTATTATTAAATTGTATGGTTCCGGGTTTTCTTCCTCGCGGGGATGTCGAGGAGGTGAACTCGGAGGCATTGTTAATTATTACAACTTATTATTATACAATGCTGCAGCAACTTCTGCTGCGTTGTTACTTTATGCTTTATATAAACTGTTGGCTGATTCTTACCTCATGCTGCAAGACATCGTCGGAAGATGCTAGTCTTCGATAGGCCTAGCTTCTTACCTTTTCTCTGGAATTCTATCCTGCAGTCCACTATATACAACCTCTTCTTTCCGGTGATACATTGCATAATGCTTAGTAGCGGACGTAAGACTCGCGGGTATACTAGATACTCACCTGCTTTATTTCCTTTACTGTTTTGCCTGATCGGCCACTGCAGCCGACGTTGGAGCCCAGGAGCAGGAGTACCCCGGAGGCTCCTACTACGACGTCGAGTTCCCCGTTGACCAGGAGTAGTTCGGTGGATCCCAGGCAGGAGGCCTCGCCTTTTCGATCTGTATTTCTGATGTGATTTGTGCTAGCCTTCTTAAGGCAAAACTTGACTAACTATGTCTGTACTTAGATATTATGGCTTGTATGACTTATGTATTCGGGTCCGCGTGACCCCCTCTATTGTAACATATTTGTTTATCACTTTGTGTTTAGTGTTGTGCTGTGATATTATCACCGTGGCACCCTAATCTCAGCCGTGTACCCTGCGTGTATGATTATTGTACACTGGTTGATTTTGGGGGCGTCACAGTTGGCGTGGACCTGCACACACACAACAGATAACTTTTCTCTCAACGAGTTCAGAGAGGTTGTCAATCCCTCCGGCCTTGTTGTTTACATAGGATTAAACGTACGGGATAATAATGATAGTGATAGCAACGGAAAAGTAAATAAAGCAGAAAATAAATAGTGGGTGTAAACAGTATTGGTAATATGGACCGGGATCCCATGATGTTCACTAGTGATGTTTCTCTCCCAAAATACGATAAAATATCCATGCGAGGTAAAAAAATTACATCTGGGCAATTGACAAGATTATGTGCACAAACCAATGCTAACTATACTATAAAGAAAGGAAGAGGCTCAAAAGCTTGGGCGGTACGCCAAGACAAGTAGACCGAAATCCATCTCCATCTACCTACTAATCATCCACCTTGAGATATCTATCCAGAACATCTCGCTGGTATTAAGTTGCGACTCCCACCCAAAGTGTAAGCTCAAAGCAACAGACAACCGCATTAAAGAACTTTGCGTAAAGTAAACAATCCTTGCACCCGCAAGTACAAGCACCATAGTTTTCTCCCTTGTGGCAATAGCACATCCCCTAGACTCATGTTTCTGTCACTCAAGCTAGTCATCGGGGGGCATGAACTCACAATCATGCATAACGCTCCCTCATGGAGTCACTACCTACTACTTGGCCAAAGCAATAAATAGGAACGAAAAACATGCAAGAATTACTCGAGAACATAAATATAAAAGAGGAGAATCAAATATATTACTCAAACACAATCTGAACATAGTCTCATAGTCCATCAGATCCCAGCAAACTCAGCTTAGCAACAACAGAATAATTACATATGTGCCTCGATCATGTAGGGCAGCTCACGAGGTCTAAACGATATAGAACAAAGAGGGGAGGAGAACATCACATAGCTACTGATCATAGACCCATGGTCCAAGGTGGACTACTCACGGTTCATCCGGGAAGCTCCATGGTGGTGGAAAAGGTCCCGGAGGTGGTTCCTCCATCCGGCAGGGTGCCTGGAAGAGGTCTCCTGGTGCTCCCGATCTTGGAAGCGTGGTGGCGTCGGAACAGAGGAGAGATCGCGAAAAAGGGTTCTTGTCTCGGAAGTTTCCCGTCAAGAAGAATATATGGGCGAAGGGGGGCAGCCAGTGGGGCCACCAGGGGTCCAGGTGGCCCCCTGGCGCGGCCCCACCCTAGGGCGCACCGGGAGGGCGCCTGGCGCCCTGGTGGGTCCAGTCTGGCCCCTCCTTGGTGATTCCCGAAGCTTCCGAAGCGCTGATTTTTTATTGGATTTTTCCCGAATTTTTGGAGCACTTTTAATATGGGGGAAAACTGAAATAGAAAAATAGCAGAAAACATGAACTGGCACTGGGGTGCACTGAGTTAATAGGTTAATCCAAATATTATCAAAAGTATATGGAAGTGCATCATGATCATAGCAATATCACAAAAAAGAGGCATGGAGCAAGCAGAAATTATAGATACGTATTGGACGTATCAACATCCCCAAGCTTAATTCCTGGTCGTCCTCGAGTAGGTAAATGATAACAAACATAATTTCTGTGGTGACATGCTACGAACCATATAAGAACTTTTAAGTACAGCAATCAAGGCATGTAATTCAATTCAAGTCATAACAGGCAAGAGTCTATATTTAGCATTGAAACAAGCAACATAAGAACATAAAGGTGCAAGAGCTCTCGCTGTCCGTGACTCGAATGTCTCCAAATGGTGTTTGCGTGCAAGAAAGGGGATAGGGATATACGAGAAAAAAGTATTTTTGTGTTGAGAACTCAATCTACTAAAGTTTCACACTTGGTATTCTTTGGAATCTTATATTGACTCATTCCCACACCACTAGCCAGGTACAAGTCAAAATGGTCCACTCCTTTTTCGATATTTTGAGCACTCATGCAATGGATGAGCGTAAGCAAGAAAGTTGACACTTAGGATGGCAAAGAGAGAATAATGGTGGAGGAGGAAGACAAAAAGGGTGTGAAAGGCTCACATCAATGAGGACAATCATAGGCGAGAGAAAGCCAAATGATAGATAAGATGTGAGGATTAGGGATTGCCATGCAACGGAAGCACATATGAGCTAAGTTAAGCTCTCCAATGGAACTAGTGGGGGCACATCCAACTTGCTTGCTCAAGGGGACCTAGAGCTCATTTGAGGAGGCTCATCATTGGAATATACAAGCCAAGTTCTATACACATAGCTATATGCATGAATGATAATCTCTATGGAGTACAATATATAAGAGGGAGTACGAGTTTGGATCTCTCAATAGGAATAGTAGTGTGCCCCCTTCTCTCTTTTTATTTCTTTTTCTCTTTTTTCTATATATTTTTTTTTTGGTGGCCTCAATGGCTCTTTCTATTTCTCTCATTTTTCCTCTTTGGGATCTTTTGATTTTGTCCTCTTTGGGATCTTTTCCTCACTTTAGGGGCAACACTCTATATATTACAAAAAGTATAGAAGATCTTTCACACTTAACAAAAGTACTAAAATCATAAAGAAAATGAAACTATCATGAAGTATGCAAATGTATGCCTCTGCCAGTGTATCATGATATGCAATGATACTAGCGCGTAGCAATGATTAGGGCAAGGCCCAACTAGCATGCGGCTCATCGATCAAGCAAGTAGCATGTATGACATGAAGATCAAGTCATGAGAAGGTGGATGTTGCATGGCAATGTATCTCGGAAAGGCTATGGAAATGCCTTGATAGGTAGGTATGGTAGCTATGGAAAGGCTAAGCAGGTTTATGATGATAGACGTATCATGCCAAGGGTTTGGATGTACCGGCGAAGGTGGACGCCAACTCTCGGAGTGAGAAGGAGGCAATGCATGGCATAGGAGAGGCTAGAAAAATATGGGTAGGTGGAAGTGTCAACTTTCGAATACTTACATTAGTCCGAAGAACTCATGCACTTATTATCGATAACTCTTAATCTAATAAGGAGGTTCACAAAGAGACAAGTACCCAGAGGAGGAGTGCATGGGGGTTTGGTTATCCTTGCGCAGCCTCGACTCATGGTACGTGAGTGTACTCTAATATTTGATCCCTCCAAAGAGTACTGATCCATCTAGTAGCTAAAGTCCTCAAATAATTTTGTAAGTATTGAAAATAAACACGGATTGCCCAAAATATGACATCTATCACTAATCGCCTAAAGCTCTTGACACCAAAATTCCAAACATTACTCAAAGCAATACCTCAAAACTATTGCAAGTTACTACTACAATTGAATAGCAACGTCAATTACCTACTTCAAGTCAAGACACACAACTCAGTGCAACAGGAAAACTCTCTAAACAAGATAAACATGAAAACTCAAGAGAGTTCCAGAAACAAACTAAACAAAATCTCTTAAAAAGATAAGCATGAAAACTAAGAGCTAAACAAGACAGCAACTATGCAAAAGATAAAGAACAGACACAACAAAGAGATAGGCATGAAAAATCCTATGATGTGTTCTAGGTTTTGAAAGTGGAGCGTGTTTCTCTCCCACACAAAGAAAGCTGGGTTCTAACTTGTTTTGAACAGAAAGAAAAGCTAAAGAAAACTAAAAAGGAAATAAAGAGCGAGACGCTCCAAGGATAGCACATAACGCATGAAGTGATAAAAATATAGTGGAACGAAAGACGAACTGATAATTGTTGATGAAGAAGGGGATGCATGGGGGCATCCCCAAGCTTAGACTCTTGAGTCTCCTTGAATATTTCTTGGGGGTGCATGGGGGCATCCCCAAGCTTGAGCGTTTGACACTCCTGAATCTTCTTTCATCATCTCCCCTCACACATTTGAAAAATCCATTCGTACATAACTCATCATAATCTGATTAGCGAGGTTAGTGCCCATAAGAAAATAATTTTTTCTCTACTGGAAATAAGGATATTCTTGAAGAGCTACTGTTTCTCAAGATTGCGAAAAAAAATTTGCAAAGAAAAAGCAAGCTTAAGGTTTGCAAAAGGAAGAAAAGGCAAAACAGGAAAGAATCTGTGAAAAACAGACCCGCAGGTAGTAAAAAAAATTTTAGGGATACTTCTGAAACTCAAATAAAAAAACTCATAACTTACGAAAGTTCCGTGAATGTATAGAGCACGCTGTGTAAAAATTTCAGCTCAAAAAGTTGAACTTGGATTTTTCCCGTCACGAGGACAGGATTTGTTTTCTGGACAGCATGCCACAACTTTCACTTCCCTTGTCATATGAGGCTATAAATGGCACAAAGCTTGAAAAGTAAAGATACAATGATGTTGCTACATTAGTAAAAATCATCATGAGCACTAAGAAAATAAGTAAAAACATCTTGGGTTGCCTCCCAACAAGCGCTTTCTTTTACGCCTTTAAGTTAGGCATGAAGATCATAAAAGTTGCTCTCATAAAAATAAGGATTTGAAGCAAAAGAGAGCATCAAGAAGAAAATATGAAACAAATTTGAGCCTAACCCACTTCCTATGCATGGGAAACTTGTAAGAAAATAAATCGTGAAAGCACAAAATAACAAGCATAGGAAGATAAAAGAAGAAAAACTTCAAAACTTTCAACATGAAACGAGGTGTTTTTGTAACAAAGTTTCTACAACCAATCTTTCCTCTCTCAAAATAATTTTCAGTAGTATCATGAACAACATCAAGAATATAACTATCACATAAATCATGTTGTTCATGACCTACAAGTACACGCGTATAGTTTTGAACACGGTCTTTAGGAACATAAGATAAATGCAACCCATCACATTGAGCCTTAATAAGAGCATAATTCTCCGGAATATGATTTGGAGATTTCAAAAGGATAATAGGACAGTCGAGTGTGGGTGCAATAGCAAAAAATTCATGCTTAACATGAGGAACTATATAAAGTTCATTTCTGTAAGCATCATCCATAGTGGCATCACGGCCATAAGCATAGAAGGCATCAACTTCATCAAAAAGGGATATTTCAAAAGAATCCATAGGATCATAACACTCATATAAGGTAAGATTCAAAGAGTTACTCTCATTAGAAGGTAGACATGGATGGATCCATTCTTCCTCCTTTTGTTCGTCAATCTCCTCCTCTTTTTCATCCAAGGAGCTTTCGGGTTCAACAATTTCTTCTTCCATAGAATCCTGAAAAACATTAGTCTCTTCCTTTGGGGGAGAGATTCTCTCAAGATGATTAGTAATATAATAATTTTCATCGTAATTTTCCAAAAAATAGTTAAGTATAGCAACATTCTTAGATTTGTAAGGGGCATCATCAATATTTTTAAGAAGAGAAGTAATTTCATAGGCACCCTTATAAGCAACAAATTCTTCTATTTGATATGCATCATCAAAATCATATTTTCTCTTAGCATAAGAAGCTAAGGTTTCATCATCGTTGTACTCACATTGGAAAGCTTGGTGTTTTGTGCCTCATAAAGCAACAAGATTCATCCCTGCAGAAAGATATATTATATATTGAAGACAAGTTTCTAGCACAGTCGTACAACTGGTGTATTTGTTTCCATAAGTGTATCCCCTTTTGAGACAAGCGGTGTTCCTTGTACCATTTTTGTTGATCCTCGGTGAATCCTCCATGCCAATAAGATCTGGTTTCAAAGAAGTCAGACATTGATTGGCAAGTAAGGAACTAGACATACTATATTTATTTTTTATATTTTTAATAAAGGACACTAAAGAAAAAACTAAAATGTAAACTAACAAGACTAAAAAGCAAAGATAAAATTTAGTGTGCATCTTCCCTATCTTGAAGAGTGGAGTCCCCGGCAACGGCGCCAGAAATTGCTTTGATGTCACGAGAGTTGCTCACCCCTCGTTGGTTACCCAAAGTGGAAGGTTGAGATGTAGACAACAGTAAATTTCCATCGGTGAAGATACCAAGGTTTGTCTCCTGTAGGACTCCAACAACGACAGGAAGGTGACATCAACGCCAGTAATTAGGAGGTTGACGTGGACCTGCACACACACAACAGATAACTCTGCTCCCAACGAGTTCAGAGAGGTTGTCAATCCCTCCGGCCTTATTGTTTACAAAGGATTAAACGTACGGGATAATAATGATAGTGATAGCAACGGAAAAGTAAATAAAGCAGAAAATAAATAGTGGGTGTAAACAGTATTTGAAATATGGACCGGGATCCCATGATGTTCACTAGTGATGTCTCTCTCCCAAAAGACGATAAAATAGCCATGGGAGGTAAACAAATTACAGCTGGGCAATTGACAGGATTATCTGCGCAAACCAATGCTAACTATGCTATAAAGAAAGGAAGAAGCTCAAAAGCTTGGGCGGTACGCCAAGACAAGTAGACCGAAATCCATCCGCATCTACCTACTAATCATCCACCTTGACATATCTATCCAGAACATATCGCTAGTATTAAGTTGCGAATCCCACCCAAAGTGTAAAATCAAAGCAACAGACAACTGCATTAAAGAACTTTGCGTGAAGTAAACAATCATTGCACTCGCAAGTACAAGCACCGTTGTTTTCTCCCTTATGGCACCAGCACATCCCCTAGACTCATGTTTCTGTCACTCAAGCTAGTCATCGGGGGGCATGAACCCACAATCATGCATAACGCTCCCTCTTGGAGTCACTACCTACTACTTGGCGAGAGCAATAAACAGCAACGGAGAACATGCAAGAATTACTCAAGAACATAAATATAAAAGAGGAGAATCAAATATATTACTCAAACATAATCTGAACATAGTCTGATAGTCCATCAGATCCCAGCAAACTCAGCATAGCAACGGCAGAAAGATTACATATGTGCCTCGATCATGTAGTGCAGCTCACGAGGTCTAAACCATGAAGAACAAAGAGGGGAGGAGAACATCACATAGCTACTGATCATAGATCCATGGTCCAAGGTGGACTACTCACGGTTCATCCGGTAAGCGTCCATGGTGGTGGAGAAGCTCCCGGAGGTGGTTCCTCCCTCCGGCAGGGTGCCGGGAAGAGGTCTCCTGGTGTTCCCGATCTTGGAAGCGCGGCGGCTGTCGTGGGAAAGTCACGGCAGATGTCCGTAGAGTCGGACTTGATTATGGGGCCTTTTCTACGAGTGTACGAGGAAGAAGAAACATCACAGAGAAAGAGAAACGCGATTTTATACATCTTCTGGCCCCGGGAAACATCGTCCGGTAAAGACCCTATATGTTGTTTGTGGCCAGGTCTTATTACTTTGCTCACGGGGAGTCGCCACCATGTCGCCGAATCTCTGAAAGTTGTATTCAGGCGAAAGCCTACTTTCATGGCGAAAGCCTACTCTGGTGGCGAAAGCCTACTCTGGTGGTGAAAGCCTACTCTCATGGAGAAAGCCTACTTTTGTGGTGAAAGCCTACTCTCATATCGAGAGCCTACTTTGGCGGATGCCTACTCTCATATCGAGGGCCTACTTTGGCGGAAGCCTACTCTCATATAGAGAGCATACTTTGGCGAAGCCTACTCTGGCGGAACTTGGCCTCTATGGGCGCCCTACCCCTTCTTATATAGGTGGAAGGGGGAGGCTTACATGTAGAGTCCTATTCTGATACAAACTAGTCTCATCTTGTATTACAAGTCGGATATCAATCCGAGTCCTACTCTAAGTCTTCTAGCTTTTCGTATCTTCCAAGTTAGGTGGACTCCATATTGATTCCTTCGTCCGGCCGACTCTTGTGGAGGAGAGTCCCCTGTCTGGCCGACTCCTGTAGAGGAGAGTCCCCTGTCAGGCCGACTCCTGTAGAGGAGAGTCCCCTGTCTGGCCGACTCCTGTAGAGGAGAGTCCCCATGAGGCCGTCTCCTGGAGGTGACTCCTGTCAGCCAACTCATGGAGGTGACTCATGTCAGCCGACTCATGGAGGAGACTCATGTCAGCCGACTCATGGAGGTGACTCATGTCAACCGACTCTAGTTGCTTTTTTCTCTTCCGTGTCTTGTCAAAAGGACTCGCGAAAAAATTTACGGGCAATTTTATGTCCATATCACCTGTAGCCCCCAAGCTCCGAGTTTATCATCTCGTGATGACTTGGAGTTTTTTATATAAAATAGCCTTGCTGGTGTAGCCCCCAAGTGCCGGGTTGTCTTGCCTGCAGCAACCTAGGATTTGTACTTGTGAATTTTGCTTCAAAGTAGTGTAGCCGCCAAGTGCCGGGTTGTCTTGCCTGCAGCAACCTGGGACTTACAATTTCTTGCTTGTTCTCTGAAGTTGGCAAGTATTATACCGGCAATGTTTGTTGAAGCTGGCAAATATTTTCTTGCTGATAAAAACCGATGAATGCGAATTTGCTGAAATCGATAGATATGATATGATGGGTTGTGTTCCCAGCTTCTAAATAGAGTGGCCCTTCGAGTGCAGTAATATGTATATTTCAGCAACCCGGAATAATGTGTGCCAACTCTTAAGTCAGCATGAGCATCTGAATGTGGCGATAGCCGGTGCGACGAAAGTCGACTTATATAATTTATATGGCGAGAGCCAGTGCGACGAGTGTCGACATATATATATATGGCGAGAGCCAGTGCGACCGAGGTCGACTTTATATATGGCGAGAGCCATTACGACCGAGGTCGACTTTATATATGGCGAGAGCCGTTGCGACCAAGGTCGACTTTATATATAGTGAGAGCCGTTGCGACCGAGGTCGAATTTATATATGGCGAGAGCCGTTGCAATCAAGGTCGACTTTATATATGGCGATAGCCGTTGCGACCGAGGTCGACTTTATATATGGCGATAGCCGTTGCGACCGAGGTCGACTTTATATATAGCGATAGCAGTTGCGACCGAGGTCGACTTTATATATGGCGATAGCAGTTGCGACCGAGGTCGACTTTATATATGGCGAGAGCCGTTGCGACCGAGGTCGACTTATATATATTGCGAGAGCCGTTGCGACCGAGGTCGACTATATATATGGCGAGAGCCGTTGCGACCGAGGTTGAATTTATATATGGCGAGAGCCGGTGCGACCGAGGTCGACTTTATATATGGCGAGAGCCGTTGCGACCGAGGTCGACTTTATACATGGAGATTGCCGTTGCGACCGAGGTCGACTTACATATGGCGATAGCCGTTGCGACCGAAGTCGACTTTATAATGTAGAAGATGCAATGCAAAAGGTATAGTCCCCATGAGTCGGCAAGTGCGTGTTGGCACATTGCCGAATCACATAGAGATTTTAACTTCTTTGTATAAAGAAAAACATGATTATAATGATGTATGAAAAAAGGTGAACTTATGGATTGCTGATATAGAAGTTGGCTCTGGATTCATCTTTTCCTCATCTTCTCTTTTTTGAGAAGATTTTTGGGTTATCCATGAGTCGGAACTCCTCTGTATGTCGTCTCACATTGATCAGCGTTTTCCGTTTGCTTTAAAACTTCTTCTTGAGAATGTTTAGCCGGGTTTCGCATATTTAGATCGTATGACCATCAAACATACAGGCAGTTATAAGGCGTGGAGTGCCACATGTATATGCCGAGTTTTCTTAGTTAAGACTCGATGAGTATAATCGAGCCCCCAAGATTTCCCTGAAATAATCTATATACACGTAATTACACATATGTGCCGGGTTTTCTCAGTTAATGGTTGATGAGTGTCATCAAGCCCCCTGAACTTTCCCTAAAATAAACACATAAGTGCTCAGATTACCAATTGGAGGTTGATCAAGCCCCCAGGTCTCTGAGAATTTTTTAGTAATGTAGTATGCAATGTAATATGGTGAAATATGATGCAATATGTATGAAATATCATGCAATATGATGCATGTGTGATGAAATACGTGTGTGGCGAGAGCCGGTTGCGATCGAGGATCGACTTTTTAGCGAAAGCCGGTTGCGATCGAGGATCGACTTTATGGCGAAAGCCGGGGCTTCTTGTGAAGAGGGTAATTTGTAATGGTCATGGATCCATAAAGGAGCCAGAATTCCCGATGAACCGGAATCTGAGCCGGAATTTTACCATCGAAATCAACGGTCCAAAATTTGTGATGGTAATTTATAATCCGTCGTTGAAACATATTATGTCTCAATCTCCGATGGATCGTATAAGAGGCGTAGCCCCCCAGTCTTGAGTCGACTCGAGGAGTCGGCTGGGGACTCCATGTATCTGGCTTGATAAATAACAATCATTGATCTGATGATGCAGAGAAATCCCGGAAAACCATGGAAGGCAACCGTGGTGAGGTTGTGGCTGAGCTTCGTAGGAGTCAGCGGTTGATAGTTCAGCCAGTATGTCAAGCCGGCAATAGCGAGAGCCAAGCGGTTGTAAGCCGACGCATATGTGTCTGATGACTTGCTCAAAGGGTAGTTGTCCAATGTCCGAAGTGCGGACCGGTCTTTAAGTTGAGCCTAATTCGCGATTTGGAATTCGTGATCTCGCGTAGATCGGAAAACACGTTGTAGTGCGAGAGTCGGACATGGACTCATCTAATTTGGTGAGTCAGAATTTTTCCGTAGACTCATCTCTTTGGTGAGTCGGAATTTTATAGACTCTTCTCTTCGGAGAGTCAGAATTTTGTAGAATCTTGTCTTCAGAGAGTTTGAATTTTGTAGACTCTTCTCTTCGCAGAGTCCGAATTTTGTTGACTCTTCTCTTCTGAGAGTCGGAATTTTGTAGACTCTTCTCTTCGGATAGTCGGAATTTTGTTGACTCTTCTCTTCGGAGAGTCGGAATTTTTTTGACTCTTCTCTTTGGAGAGTCGGAATTTTGTTGACTCTTCTCTTCGGAGAGTCGGAATTTTGTTGACTCTACAACACAGACGTTCTTATCCTGTAGGCTGTGCGTGAGGGTCAATGTTGAAGTCGAGTTTCGAGTCGCACGCTTGGATTTTTTTTTCTTGTTTTCTCCATGAGCTTGATGTAGATCTTGATGTAGATGTTGAAGAAACCGAGGTTGCAATGCACTCAAGTAGGATTGATTCCTGCCAAAGTCGGCAGACCGTCGATTTGTTGATTTAGATTCGTTCGTGCCGGTTCTTCTTCGTCCGGACGAGCATGAGTTTCTCGATCCCTGTGAGGATTTCTTCCAAGATGACAACACCCTTGTGCGTAGGCCCCACGGTGGACGCCAACTGTCGTGGTAAAGTCACGGCAGATGTCCGTAGAGTCAGACTTTATAATGGGGCCTTTGCTAGGAGTGTATGAGGAAGAAGAATAATCACAGAGAAAGAGAAACGCGATTTTATACAGCTTCAGGCCCCGGGAAACATCGTCCGGTGAAGACCCTACATGTTGTTTGTGTCCAGGTCTTATTCCATTGCTCACGGGGAGTCGCCGGCATGTCTCCGACTCTCTTACAGTTGTATTCAGACGAAAGCCTACTTTCATGGCGAAAGCCTACTCTGGTGGCGAAAGCCTACTGTGGTGGTGAAAGCCTACTCTCATATCGAGAGCCTACTTTGGCGGAAGCCTACTCTCATATCGAGAGCCTAATTTGGCAGAAGCCTACTCTCATATCTAGAGCCTACTTTGGCGGAAGCCTACTCTGGCGGAACTTGGCCTCTATGGGCGCCCTACCCCTCCTTGTAAAGGTGGAAGGGGGAGGCTTACATGTAGAGTCCTATTCTGATACAAACTAGTCTCATCTTGTATTACAAGTCGGATATCAATGCGAGTCCTACTCTAAGTCTTGTAGCTTTTCGTATCTTCCAAGTTAGGTGGACTCCATATTGATTCCTTCGTCCGGCCGACTCCTGTAGAGGATGATGTGTGTGTTTCGCGCTCCTTCTAGCGCCAGATGTCGCGGGTGAAATCCCGCGAGTATAATGTTCTCGGACGCTCACGTGAAACACTAAGGATCTCATCGCCGATGGGACACTCTGGGGTTTACCCAGGTTCGGGCCGTCCGGCGACTAAAAGCTCTACTCCTGCTTGTCTGGATTTCTTGGTAAATATTACAATATTGGGAGTGCTTCCCGGAAGGAAAATGGAAGCTCCCGGAATAGTAGTGTGTTCTTGAGGGGGTTGAACCCTCTTTCGGTGTTCTCGGCCTCCCCTTCATAGATGAAGGGGGTCACCATAGTGGCACTTCCAGATGGGGCTGGCAGGTGTCGATGTAGAGTCACTTCTGGGAAGAATGTGTGGCGAGAGGTCGCTGCTCTTGTCGTGCTGTCGCGCAAGCTCTTGGCACATACAAGGAACAAAAGGCGCCGCTGCAGCCTCTGCCCGTAGGCCATGGAGCAGCGCATTAAATGCTCCTTGGAACATTCCATAAGTTGTGGGACCACGCATGTCCCCCACCGCTCAAGGGAAGTGGTGGCTACGCCCCTTTACGGGAGGCGCCGTAGAGTGACTTTCCCGGATGAGTCGAGGGTGCCTGACGTGGGACCTTTTCCGGATGGGCGGTTAGGTTTTACGAGTTGACGGAGCGAGATCCTATCCTCCGACAAGTATCATCAAAATAAATTTCCTCATCAAAACTTGGGGGGATAAAAAGATCATCTTCATAAAACATAGCATCCCCAATCTTATGGATTTGCATATCATTAGCATCAAAGGTATTCAAGGAAGACATGCTAGTAACATTGCAATCATGAAGAGTATGCAAATAAAGTTCCATAGGTTTTTTGATTTTCTCTTCAAATACTTAATGTCCTAACTCAAGGTAGAGCTCATAAAGCTCTCTCGTTTTTTTTCATAAGCGTAATTAGTGAAAGTAAAAACAAGAAAAATATATTTAATTGCAAGATCTAAAGAAATAAAAAGATTTAATTGCAAGATTTAATAGATTCAAGCACTCACCTTCCCACACCAAATAGCTTCGTTGCGGTAGTGTTTGTGTGCCTCCTACCTTACTTCCCTGGCAACGGCGCCAGAAATAGCTTGATGTCTACTACGCGTTTCTCTTCTTGTAGACTATGTTGGGCCTCCAACCGCAGAGGTTCGTAGGACAACAATAATTTCCCTCAAGTGGATGACCTAAGGTTTATCGAACTCAGGGAAGTAGAGGTCGAAGATGGTCTCTGTCAAGCAACCTTGCAATTAAGTAACAAGAAGTATCTTGTGTCCCAACACACGTTATACAACTAGGAGTTGTATAGGTGCCCTAGTTCGGCGAAGAGATGGTAAAATATGGGTGATAGGTGTGGCATAGCAAGGTAATATAAATATGTAATTAAAAATTACAGCAAGAAAACAGGTAGTAAATATGAGCACAAACGGTATTGCAATGGTGGAACCAAGGCCTAGGCTTCATACTTTCACTAGTCGCAACTCCCAACAACAATAACATAGAAAAAACATGATATTTCCACTAAAACTTGCAATGGAGACTTAACTCGGAGGTCACTCCTTTGTGGTCAAGAGAGGACGAGAATTGTGTAGCGCTACAAGAGCACACCTTTGAGTTCGTATTTCTCATCTATGGATTTCCCAGTGTCACCGCGGCCATCCGAAAGGAGTACCAAAATCACCATAACATATGTCAAGGATAGTCAAAGACAAGCACTAGGAGGCTCTCAAATCCTCAATCAATCCACAATAGAACAAATCACTCATGAAAATATTCTTCTAATCTATGTCCAATAGACCTAATGTCATCATGGTCTCAGAGACTATACTAGATATAGCCTAGTGAGTACATCAAATCAATACATAGAAGAATGGGATCACCCAAGATTAACAAAGCCTATAATCACTGTTGACACACGAACACATCACGTGTACCCTCGACGCCAGTGGTGATGCACCGCAGCTCGATCTCACGCCGATGGAGATCCGACCGAAAGCGCGATACGAAAGCAATCCGGCGAGTAATTTTGAAGAACACGAAACCCCACACGCCCGAGAGGGACCCCTTTGGGCGCACTGTGTCTATGGTCTGCCCTAGGACAACCTTATAGCCCCTAGAGCTCTTGCAGGTCGTTGCCCTGCAAGAACGAGAAAAAATGAATAACGAGGAAGAAGAACGTGGAAAAGTAGACAAAAATTAGGGTTTAGTTGTGTTTGCGATTGTGTGTTGTTTCAATCGGCCGTCACCTCATCTATTTATGAGGGGCTTGAACTTTATGTAGAAGAAAAGGGCTCAAATTTCCGTCCAAATCGTCCAAATCCAGCCAAATTCGGATTCTCGTGGTCATAGGTCGGACCGTCCGACTTATAGTCCGGACCGTCCGACGTACCCGAAAATACTTGTGTAAGCGGAGATGTTATTCCGAACAGTCCCACTTCTACCCCGGACGGTTCGACTTGTTTTACGGTGGCACATTTTTTTACCTCTAACTTTTTCATACGAACTCGGGTTTAGATCGTTTAAATTATCAAAATCGACCGTTTTGACGAGCCGAAGCCGCTCCATGTAGAACATTTTTCCATTTGATGACGTATTGAAGGCCTAATTGGGAGAATAGTACTTTGAATGTCAGGATCTTATTGCTTCAAACATAGTTTCGGTCCTCGAGATCGAATCGTATGGCGATGGCTCGAATTACAAAGATTTTCATATCGACAATACAAAACCCCTTCATGTAGAACACTTCTTCATTTGAGGCCATATTATATAGGTTCATTGTAGTGCCAAAAACCGGTGTCAACAAATGCCCCCATGTTTTTCGGCAAAACTTGTATGCTATCAAATAATTTGTGCGATATTTGTTCTAAAGATGATGTCGAGACTTCATCGACAATGAATATTCTTAGGGCGATAATCATATATCGACCATGTTTTGTTCTTAGGGCGATAATCACATATCGGCCATTGGCCTATTTCAGGCCTCTTTCCAGACACACTTGGGTGGTATTTCTTCAAATACTTTCAATTAAAAGCTCTACGCAACAGCGTTCCTTGTATAGACTCCTCCAAATATGTATTTCCGAGAATTATTCTAGTAATCTTGAAAGGACCTTGCCAACTTGGTGACCACTTCCCGAATTTTCTATATTTCGAACCAATTGGTAGAATCACCTTCCACACAAGATCTCTAATCTGAAAATTCTTCAACTTTACCTTCCTATTGTAAGATCTTGCCACCCTCAACTTATCCTTCTATATGGATTTCAACGCAGCCAAACGCTTATCGGTGACCTCATCAATATTATCCAACGTCAAATTATAAAAGTCCACCGCCGATAAATCATTTTGTTTGGCTATTCTCAAGGCATTCATATTAACTTCCACGTGTAAAACAACTTCTTGACCATATATGAGCTTATATGGAGTTACCTTCGTAGCACCATGCCTTGAAATCCAATGTGCCCACAAAGCTTCAGACAATATCTCATGACATCTCCTTGGATTATCTTGAATCTTCTTCTTGATGAGCTTGATCAATATCTTATTACAAGACTCAGTTTGTCCATTAGCTTGGGCATAATACGGGGAGGAATTGAGCAACTTTATATTATAGGATTCGGAAAATTCTCTAACTAGATGTGCCATGAAAGATGAACCTGGATCTATAAACAATGTTTGAGGTATGCCGAATCTATGAATAATATGCTTGGTTATAAATTTAATTACCTCCACATGCGTCATATTCCTAAGAGGTACTGTTTCAAACCACTTGGTGAAATAATCAGTCACCACCAACACAAACCGACGACTTTTGGGAGAAGAAGGATGAATTTGTCCAATGAAATCTAATCCCCAACCCCTGAAAGGCCACGACTTAACAATAGGAAGTAACATAGCAGCAGGAGCCAACTAAATACACTAGTTCATGTGATAGCTATCCAAACGGTTTCTTACCCCTATCACCTACGGGAATCAGAACCGTTGCCTTGCCTTCGATTGCGATAGGGGGGATATTCCACACGATAGCCAGAAACCGTTTGTTATGTCACCAGTACGTGCAGACGCTTCGGTATAAAAACTCGTATGCGATACGAAAATATATCCCACACAGTTAACTTGTATTAACTCGTGTGAAATGATTGACTTATCCCAAACGTATTGCCTTAGAAAACCGTGTGTAAGGAAATATCAATGTAGACGAAGGTGCAATAGAAAATGTGTGGGTTGCAAGAACACTCCGCATGGTCCGTAAAACTGAATTGTTTGAAATAAGTATAGTATTCTAAACGGTTTTGATAATAAGTACGTTTTCTTTGTATAGAAGATCCCACACGTTGGTTCTCTTACAATCGTGTGTTATATATAAGATAGTGCACACAAAATACTAGGAGGAGTCGTCACTGATGTATGTTGTATAGGGCACGATGGATTAGATGCAATTGGTTGTGATACATACCACTGTCCAAACGTACAATTCTTCCTGACAATGTGTGATGATAAGTAGATCGCCCACGGATCTATTTCAGTTCTATAGTTTTGAGCATCGCAGACAGTTACTTTAGAGGATGAGGTAATGTCGCAAAAGGGTCATTGTAATATCACAGACGACGGTAAAATAGTTGAGCCGTGTGCAATCGAAAAGCAGAGGCATAATTAAAAAACATAATTCAATTAGCACCACTGGTAGTGAATTTGCTGGAACATGTTTTACAACGAATTAAAATTTACATCAAGCAAACTATTCATCAAAAAATGTAATAGTGCATTCTAAGTATCTCAGTGTCACAGAATGAAGTCAGCGACCTGTCATCACATGGAAAAAAATTGCATCCCATTGTGAAGTCAACGAAGAAGAAAGCATGCTTATTGAACATCCATAGATCTTCTAAAATATGTTCTCGTCCATTCTATGTAGTGGTCGTCCAACCATTTGCAGATCATTGACCTGACGCCCGACAACTCCTTTTCGGATAGCGGTTCAGCTGTGAACTTTTCAAAAACCTGTATGATATATATATATATCATAATTTGTTTTACATGTAAATGAAAGTGATTGAGACACTAGACTTACTTCTGGTAGTTTGCGGGAAGAATATATTGGAAGAGAACTGTCTAAGTAACTCATAAAATTACAAGCATAGAATCCACACAAGTTGGTCCCTGGTTGCTGATGAGGACACTGTAAATTTATGACTATAATGTCTATCGTACCTTGATGACCTTTTTATTTCAGAATAGTTATATCACTTTCATGCCCGATTTAATGTTGCTTTGTCGCTCTGCATGATTATGACAATTATTACTCTCTAGTTGGTCGCTTCCCAGTCTTTTGCTAGCCTTCACTCACACTATGCAGAATTCTTCTCGTGTATCCAAACTCCTTTTCAAACCAGTTATTCCACTTGAGTCCACCATACCTTCCTATATGTGGTATTTACCGGTCACTCCTAACTTAGACTTTCTTGTGCCATCTCGAAATTTATTCAAAAGCTTCCCTTTTGTAACCGTACAAGCTCATGGTGCGGTGAGGAAAATGAGTATCTACCATGCCAAAAATATTTTGACGGAAGCTTTAACTAGTCATATAAAAAAATAGAGAGTTACGCCTCCCCCATACTTGATGATGGAATGAAATGGACCAAATGCTGCTAATGATAGAATGGAACGATATCCTCCTTCCATACTTGAGGCAAAATAAAAGGTTCCATAGACCATCAAGGGATTTATGGATAAGGGAACAAGTGTAAGCAAAAAGCATTGACATGGTTGGCATGTGAGATATTGAGAGACCTTTACCGTTCACTGTTGAATGGAAAGTTGCACTTCTCAAAAGAAGTTTGTCTCTGTTTTCAAACCCAAGAGCTCTGGCACATGTTTAGTCTTTGCTTCCTTTCACGGATTTTCAATCTTGCCATAAAAAATCCACGGTTCGAGAGTCTCCCCTTCTTTCTTCAAAGCACCAACTATTGAGAGCATAATTGTCATTCTTAGTGTGACATGCATTGTCCCAAATTATTACATTGTCTTCTGCATGCTTGTGATATTGCTAGTCTGAAATTCTTAGTTCTAGTAAGATTAACTTCAAAGTGGTGGCAGTCTTTGTGGAATTTCTTGGATAAGTTTCGCTCATTGACTTCATGGCGCACACCAACATATGTGGAAAAAGGATCATTTGGTTTCCTCAGCAATTCCAAAGTGTCACGCACTGGTGGAAGGAAAAGCCATAATCGCAGACAACTTGCAGCCAGGGAGCATAAGGCTTCAGTGTGAATGGCAGCTCTGCTGCATGAACCAAGTTCCTAATGAAGCAGTCCTCAAAGTAAAAAATGAGACCATGAGTGAGATTCATAATTGCATGCCTTGTCTCTGGATAAATATTCGATTCTTCTGAAGCAGTACTCAGTGGAATCAAAGAGTTGGACAAGATGTAAAACCAAGTCCTGGAGATGAAGTTCAAATGCTTCGGGCGAATGTTTTTAGGAAATTAGCTTGCAGAGACTTCAGTATCCAACAGGGTATGAAATTCTTCTTCAGCTAGATCAGGTTCTAAGTGAATCTTTTCTTGGACTCCAGAATGCCTTGGAATATTGACTATCTCCATGAATTTGGTAGAGGAAATTCTGAAGATTTGACCTTGAATCATCCGTTCCAGCGTCCATGAGCTGGGTTCATTGGCATCACCTGAAACATAAAGAGTGGCATAGAATTTCTTGATGAGTTCAGAATTGAAGGGAGTGCTTAAAGCAAACAGCCGAGTCAGATTCTGATTCTCAATGGTTTCGGTGATGTTCTGAAAGAAAGTGGAAGTGGAAAGACTTCGCATATCCAGATATTTGTGCCTAAACAGAACTCCTTGCTGATAGAAGACTTTGGTGTATAGAATTTGTTGCTCTGCAGTCCAGAAATAAAGATCATCTGCAATGCGAGATGAAGCATAAGGACTGACACCAAAGAACCGGTGACGCTTCTGATGTTGTTCTAAGTTGAAGTCCGGACCATGCCTTGAAGAATAACCAGCGCCCTTGAAGATAGGAAAAGTTTCACGAGGGTAATTTGATTCAAGCTGGGTGTCTTGGTAGGGGCGCGAATGTGCGCGAAACCTTTGCAGAGGAGCTAATTGATTGGCTCTAGAAGGGCCTACAATTTGAGCGACTATGAGCGCTTGCTCTTGCGAAAGATTCAGTATCTGAACTTGTTCGTCTTCGTCTTCATGTGGTTTGGTGTGAGGCGCATGAGATTCGGACACTTGAGCGGTTCGGGCAGGGGAAAAATCTCGGTTGCCACGGGTTCTGGAGTGGGTTGGAGAGGGTATATGTGCTTCATGGGGAGGTGATTGAGGTGGTGCGGGAGCAGCTGGTGGCGTGGGAATCCTTTGCGGTTCGGGGGTTGGAGCACGGATGGGTGTGGGTGCACGGGGTGGAATGGGTGCGGGAGTTCGTGCAGGTGTTGGAGTTGGGGTAGGAGCTCTTTGTGCCGGAGTTGGTTTGGGAGTGGATCTGGTAGGAGGAGGTGTGGGGGTTTTGGTGGGTGGAGCTGAAGGTTTTGGTATGGGCTGGGCAGGCTTTGGCTTCGAAGCAGGAGTGGGAACTGCTTCAGGAATTTCCTTCGGCTGCTCATCACTAGTGTCCATGTCAGCAGTTGAAGCCAAAGTAATCTTCCTCTCCTTGGTAGATTTCTTCTTTGGAGAACGTTTCGAAGCCTTTGAAACAGTAGGCTTGGCAGCCACTGGTTTTGCAACAGCAGGTTGAGCTTCATGAAAAGCCTTGCGCTTCCGTGAATCCCTTTCCATAATGGACGCATTATGGGTCTTCACCATTTCATCGATAGCGGCTTTAATTTTGCCCCTGAAGATTTTGATGTTATCCTTGGTGGTGGTGTTGACGTCTGTGACTTGTTGAAGAAATTTCAGGGCGTGTTGTTTGAATTCTTCATCAGGTTCAGTTTCAGCGCGCTTCTGATAGTTGTGAATCTTTGTAACTTCAGATCTATCTCTAGAGTGCAAATCCTTCATTTGACGAATCATTGTGGAGATCATTGCTTCGATGGAGGTTGTGATATAAACTTCACCTAGATCAACAGCTTCAGGTTCTTCAGCAGCACACTTCTCCCAAAGGGCTTCAGTGATGCCCAAATGATCCCATAGTTCGCCTTCATGTGGGTCAGGGAACTGATGTTCACTATGGCCATCAGCTTCAATTTGAGCTTCAGGCAAAGATATGCCTTTCTGCTTCGATGGAATAGCTTCAGAGGAGGGAGTCATATCAACAACGGGCTTTTTCTGACTAGACCTAGCCGCTTTCTCAGCTTTCTTTGTCCTGAGGCCTTCTAGTGAGGCCTTCCGTTTTGCTTCATGCTCAGCCAGCTGTTTGGCTTCAGCGGCAGCTTTCTCTTCATTCTTTTCAGCTTCAGCGAGCTTGCGCTTTGTCTCTGCCTTTTCTGCAGCCAATCTGGCGGAGTCCAACTCCTTTTGCTTTCTGGCGGCATCCTCATCTGCTTTCTTCTTTTCGGCAGCGCTTCTGGCGAGAATGTTTCGCTCAAGTTCCTCTGGGAGGTCTTTCTGTTTCAATTCTTCTTCAGTGAGCTTTCGCTTCGCTGAAGGGTTTGGAGGGGCAGACTGCTTTGGCTTCGCTGGTGCAGAAGCCAATGCAGGTTGTTGTGTAGCAGGGTCATGCCTCTGCTTCGATCGCCTCTCAGTGTTGACAGCATCAGCCGGTGGCTTGGAGGCCAAGGGCTTCGCAACCACCAAGTTTGATAGGTCAATGGTGGGGCGAGCAGAGGGCTTATCCTTGGGGTCTTGAATCTTTATAAATTTGGCAGCAGGTTTCTCTCCTGGCTTCTTCTTCAAAGGAATCCGAAGTCTTTGCTTTTTGGGGGGAGCAGGATCTGATTCATCATCTGCTTCAGATTCAGATTCGTTGTCAGCAGCAGCATTTGATTCGTCCAAAATTGAATCTTCCAGAGCAACTTGTTCTAGTCTAGCTTGCTCTTCATCATCTGTGGAAGCATGAGGAGGAGAAGAAGATTTCTTCTTCAGTTTCTTGTTCTTCTTCGAGCTAGGCCCAACATCATGGGCTTCAGCTTCCGCCAACTTGGAAGCTTTCTTGGCTTCCTTGAGTCTATTTTCCTCAGCACCGATTCTCAACCGCTTTTGCTCATCAGGGTAGTCGGCATGGGTTTTAAGAGTGTTGGGGTGAGGGACCTTGGGTGCAACTGGATAGTAAAAATGGCGATTTTCTTCGGTGTACTGACTGCACATGGACGAAGTATGTTGATAGGGTGGACTGATGGCAAATTGCATAGCCCACTTCCAGTCAGGGATGCTTTTGTACTTGTACCATCTGACAGCCCAGTACCGGCGAATGTTTTGCAGCCGAATCTTGCGCTGATCTCTGGTTTTCCAGGAGGCGTATCATATCCAAGATCAATGCGAATGGATTCGGGGATGCCTCGAGCATTGTTGGTTTCCTTGGTTCTGCTACCTTTCTTCTTAGGAGCAGACTGTTCTCCTTCGTTGATGTGATCAACATTTGGGGACTCATTCCCGAAGCCTAAATCCTCAGACATCCTGTGAAAAGAATAAGGTTGCGAGGGAAAGAGGCAAGTATGGAATGAGCACCAGCAAAAGTTTCGACCCAAAAACAAAAAGGTTTTGACAAGAGATTCAGTGTCGAATAAGGGAGAGATATTCAATCTGTTCTGAGCTAGACTTCGCAATATCAATTGAATAACAAACCCTAACAGAGAACAGATAACATCTAACCCTAGCTTCTAACCTGAATTGAGATGGGAATCTTTGGCTAGCAGAAACAAGTTTCCCAACGGAGCAAAGATCCAATGGATCAAAGAAACCTAAGAAAATCATCCCAACAAAGGACTAAGAACTCGGATCCAATCTAGACAACGATGAACAGAGAGATAGAGATTGGATCGAGGGCTCGGCGTACCCTAACTCGGTGGCGTCGAGCAGCTACGACGACGACAAGCAGAGGAGGAGCTCGACGGTGGCGCGAAGTCCACGGCGGCGCTCTTCCGGCAGTGAAGCAGCGAGAACGGCGACGGAGACGAGGATCTCGGTGGCGCGCTCGGGAGAAAATGGTTCCGGAGAGATGAGAATGAGGAGATGAGATGGATTCGCTGGAGGGGGGTGCCTTATATAGGCAGGTCTGACAGGAGTTTTCAGATCTGATCGGACGGCTCCCAGCGACCGTCTCTCCGGATTCTACGGCAAGGATTTCGTAGTGAATCGAGAGAAAATCTCAACGACCCGGATTTGATGGGATCTCAACGAACGAAGAATATGACTTCGACTTGAGTAAAACTTCGATAAAAATTGGAAGCATTTGATTCGGAACTCAATGAAGTTCGAAGCAAAATACTTTCTGTTTCAATTGCGCTCACCCATTTTGGACAGACAAAATAAGAACGAAGAATAATAGAAAGGGTAGGGTCCAAAACTTATCACCTCGAAGAAAAACCAAACGAAGCAAAAGGTGATAAGCATTGAGGACTAAATCCAAGAAAAAAAAATAAAGTTGAAGCAAAAACAAGTAACGAAACCAAATGATAAACACGAAGTAAGTGAATATATACAAGGAGGTAAAGGTTCGGTCTTACAGTACATTGTGTGAGTCCAATATATTGAGCTCACACCTTAGTGCACGGAACCTTTTCTCATCCAATGGTTTCGTGAATATGTCAGCCAATTGATCTTCAGTTCTGACATGACTTATCACAATATCTTCACGCTGAACATGATCATGAATAAAATGATGGCGAATGTCAATATGCTTCGTGCGAGAGTGCTGCACAGAATTGTGAGAAATTTTGATTGCACTCTCATTATCACAAAGAAGGGGAATTTTCTTCACATGAATACCATAATCCTTCAGCGTTTGCTTCAGCCAAAGAATCTGAGTACAGCATGACCCAGCAGCAATGTATTCGGCTTCGGCTGTAGATATTGAGACACAGTTTTGCTTCTTCGAAGGAAATGACAAATCCCTGAAGTTGATTTCCTATCCACACGATCACCATCCCAGTCTGAATCAGAATAGCCAATGAGATCAAACTGAGCAACCTTAGGATACCACAAGCCTAAGGTTGGTGTGTGAGAAAGATACAGAAGAATTTGTTTTACAGCAGTATGATTGGCCTAAAAACGAGCACAAATACATACTGAAAGCATAATGTCAGGTCTAGATGCACAAAGATATAAAAGAGATCCAATCATAGACCGATATTTCCTCTGGTCGAAGGCTTTTCCCTTCTCATCTGCATCTAAGAAGCCATTGCTAGGCATTGGAGTCTTAATAGTTTTGCAATCAGTAAGACCAAACTTCTTCAGGCAATCCTTGAGATATTTTTCTTGAGAAATAAAGGTGCCATTCTTCTGTTGACGAATTTGAAGTCCAAGGAAAAACTTCAATTCACCCATCATAGGTATCTCATATTTCTTCGACATCATTTTGGCAAATTCTTCGCTGATGTCAGTGTTAGTGCAGCAAAAAATAATATCATCTACATATATTTTTCATACAAACAAATCACCATTATAAGATCGAGTGAAAAGTGTTGGGTTAGTTGTTCCTGGTTTGAAGCCTTTGTTCAGAAGGAAGTCCTTCAGTGTGTCGTACCAAGCACGAGGTGCTTGCTTCAACCCATAGAGGGCCTTGTGCAACCTGTACACCATGTCAGGTTTCTTTGGGTCTTCAAAACCTGGAGGCTGCATAACATACACTTCTTCTTCGATTTCTCCATTAAGAAAAGCACTTTTCACATCCATTTGATAAAGTAGAATACCATTGAAATTTGCAACAGCAAGCATAACACGAATGGATTCGAGACGAGCAATTGGAGCATAAGTTTTGCCGAAATCGGTACCTTCGATTTGGATGTAGCCTTGTGCTACCAGTCGTGCTTTGTTTCTGACCACTATACCATCTTCATATTGCTTGTTGCGAAAAATCCACTTTGTACAAATGTTGTTGTGCTTTGTGGGATCAGGTCTATCAACTAAGGACTAGACTTTGTTTCGCTCGAACTGGTTAAGTTCTTCGAGCATAGCAGTTAACCAATCTGGATCCTTCATGGCTTCATCGAACATTGAAGGTTCTAGCATGGAGACAAACAAAAAGTTTCCACAGAAGTTAGCCAAACGAGTACGAGAACGAGTTGTGGGACGACCTGGTTGATGAATTTCTTCAAGGATCGAATCAACATCAACTCTTCTTCGAACTCGTGATAAAGTTGAATCATTTGCTTCAGGCTCAGCTTCTACTTCAGGATCTGCTTGAGCTTTAGGATCTGCTTCACCTTCAGCTTCAGCATTTCATTCGGGATTGGCATTTCCTTCGTTCCCTTGCTCTTCTTCGTCCTGTTCATCATTAGCTTCAGGATGTTGATCTCCAGCGCCCCGGGCTATGTGTGGGAACATTGGACCATCATCATCCCTATTAGCTTGACGAGCATTTTCTTCAACAGGGCGAATATCTCCAATAGCCATGGACCTGATCACTTCATCAAGTGGAGGTTCATCTAGATCATGAGGCAAATGCTCTTTTTGAGATCCATTAGTTTCAGCAAACCTCACATTTACAGTTTCCATAACTTTCCCAAAGTGAGAGTTATACACCCTGTAAGTGTGAGAATTTCAGCCATAACCTAGAAGAAAACCTTCATGTGCCTTAGGGGCAAATTTGGAGCTATGATTCATATCTCTAGTAAAGCAAGGAGCACCAAATACCCTAAGATACGAAACATTTGGTTTGTTACCAGTGATAAGCTCATGTGAAGTTTTCTTCAGAAATTTGTGAAGGTAAACCTTGTTGATGATATGACAAGCTGTGTTAATTGCTTCGGCCCAGAACCTGATAGGTGTCTTGTATTCAGCAAGCATGGTTCTGGCCATTTCAATAAGAGTTCTATTCTTCCTTTCAACAACACCATTCTGTTGAGGTCTATAAGAAGCAGAGAACTCATGAGTAAAACCATGATCATCAAGAAAATCTTCAATATGAGTATTTTTTGAATTCAGTTCCATTATCACTTCGGATATGCTTCAGAGATAATTCATATTCGGTTTGAGATCTCTTAGCGAAGGACTTGAAGATTTCAACAACTTTGCTCTTTTCATCCAAAAAGAAAACTCAAGTGTATCGAGAAAAATCATCAACAATAACAAGACCATATTTGTTTCCTCCCAGGCTTGCATAATTTTGAGGACCAAAAAGATCCATATGAAGCAATTCAAGAGGACGAGTAGTAGTCATGATAGTCTTCGCTGAATGATGTTTCTTCGTAATTTTACTAGCTTCACAAGCACTGCAGAGACGATCCTTATCGAATTTTACTTCGCTAAGGCCAATAACATGCTTCTTCTTTACTAGATTATGAAGATTTCTCATCCCTGCATGACCAAGTCTTCGATGCCATAACCAACCATATGAAGCTTTTGCCATTAAGCATGTGGATACGGCAGGGCCCGAAGAAAAATCAACAATGTATAAATCTCCTTTTCGGTAACCCTCGAAGACAAACGTATAGTCATCCTGTGAAAAGACAACACAACGCGAAGCAGAGAATAGAACAAGAATATCCATATCGCATAACTTTGAAATAGACATAAGATTATATCCAAGTGATTGGACTGGCATAACCTTGTCAATGTGCTTATCTTTTGATATGCAAACCTTACGCAAACCTAAAACTTTACCCTTGTTGTTATCACCGAAGGTAATGTACTTCTGAGAAGATTGAGATAGTTTTTCTTCGGTGAATAACTCCTTGTCTCCAGTCATATGATTTGTGCAACCACTATCCATGACCCATTCGGATCCACCGGAGACATAGCCCTGCAGAAGAATTAGTTCTTCTTAACCACCCACAAACGAGGAGGTGACTGAGAAGGGGTTGAAGCACTGGTTGAAGCAATATTAAAGCGAACAGGAGTGTATTTTTTCGGTGTACCATCAAGCACTCCATAAATGTAAGTCCTCTGTGAATGGTTAGGATAAGAATGAGCATATGAAATCTTAGTATTGTTATCATGAGGACGATAAGTATAACGACCAGTGCGATAGTATTTCTTCTGCGGAACATTTGATTCGGGCACCAGTGAATCATTTCTCGTTTGTAGAGAGTAGAAATGATTCGGTGGTACCGAAGACTTTCCCTGCATAGTATGGTTAGCAGGCAGTTTTTCCACAAGTGCTTTCTGCACCCATATCTGCCTCTTATAGAAGCCATTCTTAGGAGGATTTCCAACATACTCAGCAGTAACCTTTCCCTGTTCGTCTTTAATGATCTTGTAGTCTGAATCAAGTGATTCATCCACAATGGCTTTGTTCATTTTGCAGTCGAAACCTGAAAGGTTAGCAATATCAATAGGTTTCTCCTTTGCTAGGACCCAAACAGTTTTAGGATACTGCTCAGGTTCCCAACAGGTGCCATTAGGGTTTATCTTTCTCTCGAAACCAACACCTTCATTCCTGGGATTCCTGTGAAGGAGAGCCTTCCTCAGGATATCACAAAGATACTGGTGACCTTGCACACTTTTGAACAAGCCTGTTTCAAATAAGTTTTTCAACCTGAGGAGTTCCTCGGTAACAGCAGGATTTTCCTCATCCGAGGCATTAGTATCATCAATAATAATAGGAGCTTTGCCTTTGGAATCAGTTTTGCTTCGTTCCATACAAGTTAAGCAAGGTGAATCAGTTTTATGATTTGCTTCAGAACCTTGTTGAGCCATGAGAGAGATATTGACATTTTCCAACTCTTCATGAGCCTCTTTCAGTCTTTCGAGAGCCATTTTCCTCTGAAGAAATTCATAGGTAAGCTTCTCATAATCAACTGAAAGAAGATCATGCCGAGAGGATAATTCTTCGAACTTTTCTTTCAGAGCTGCATGCTCATTAGTTAAAGTTTGACCTTTCTCTATCTCATCGATCAACAGATTTTCTGATTTCTTAATGGTTTTGCTTAGCGAATCAAGTTCATCTTGTTGGATTGAAGCAATTTTAGCAAGTTTAACATAGCTTATCTTCGAATCACTATCATATGAGGAACAATCAGAAGTATCGTAGTTAGATTTGGATGAAGATACCTTCTCCTTGGAAATGAAGCAATATGCAGGAGTTTCATCTTCACTAATGTTGTTGGTGAAGAATGAGCTCGAAGCTTTAGTCGAAGAATCTGCTGAAGCGAATGCCAAAACAGCAACACCATCTGATTCGGACCCAGACCCAGACCTTGAGCCTGATTCAGCTTCGGACCCAGAGGCTTCGTCTTCAGATAGGCCTTTCCCAGATAGGCCTTGGCACGGTGAGAACTGCTTCGTCGACGAGTGAGTCTTCGATGAAGAACCCTCACGCTTCTTATGATACTTCTTCCTCTTGTCATCATCAGAATCTTTCTTCTTTTCTCTTCTCGAACTGGAATCATGTCTCTTGGATTCATATCTTCTGGAGGTTATGTGGGACTTGGTTGAGGAGTCTCTGAGCGAATGCTTTGATTTGTTCTTAGCTTCCCACAGAGGGCAATCAGCAATGTAGTGACCTGTTTTCTTGCACTTATAGCAGCAATTGTCCTTCGATGGAGAGCTTCTTGAGGATGAGCGGTGAGATTAGTGATTTGAGCTCCTTGAAGAATAACTCTTTTTCGGTGGAGAAAAACCTTTTCTTTGGAAGCGGTTGAAGCGTCTCATGATCAATGCTAAATCTTTCCCAATGCTTGCAGGATCATCTTATTCGGCACCTGAAGCAGAACTAACTTCGAGTGAAGAATGATGCGAAGCTTTTGCTTTCAAAGCATGAGATCTTCTTCGAGAGCCATTCATGTCGCGTTTCTCATCTTCTTCCATTTCAAAAGTATTGAGTCTCTCAAGAATATGAGCGGCAACAAGATGTCTGAAATCAGTCCTTTCCTTGATCATCAGTACAAGGTGATCAAACAAATCATCCAATGAGCGAAGAAAAGTTCTTACAACTGAGTGAGGAGTAATGTCATTAGCACCGAGGGAAATCAACTCATTAGCAAGAGCAGTGAGTCTGCTGTAAATGGAGCTAACTTTTTCGCCCTCGTTTCTCTTGAAGCGATAGAATTTGCTTCGGAGTGTGTCAATTCTGGCATCCTTCTGGGTAGAAACACCTTCACCAATCTTTTCAAGATAGTTCCAAACACCTTTGGCAGATGGAATATTCTTCAGTTCATGATACTTTTCTGGTGTCAGATGATTGGTGATGAAAACCCGAACTTCAGAATCAAGATCAATCAGTTTTTCTTCTTCAGGAGTGATGGCCTTCTCATCGGCAACTGTGACTCCATACAAGACAACTTGCCAGGAAACTGAATTGATAGCCATGATATTTCTCTTCATTTTGTCCTTCCAGTACGGGTAGTCCTTCCCATTGAAAATAGGAATAGGTTCGCCGGAGCGAATAGCTGCGAAAGACATACTTGAAGACACTCTAGGAGGTTAATCTAAAACCCATAGAGTGTAGGGAGTGACTAGCTCTGATACCAATTGAAAGTCCAAGTATGTGATCAGAGGGGAAGGGGGTGAATGATCACTTCAAAATTTTCGAATCAAACTATTGAAGTGAAGCATAAGTAGGGCGGAACAACGAAGTAAAACTGGAGGCGAAACTAAATGCAGTGAATCAAAACACATTGAAGCATAACTGCGAAGCAAATGCAATACAAAAGGTAAATGCTTGAAGTAAAACGAACTGGGACTCGGCAAAGGTTGTTCGACCAGTTCACGCTCTGCAAAGCGCTACGTCTGGTTGAAGGGACTGGTGATTGAACACCTGGAGCAAATCTCTCTCCCTCCGTTGCTCCACTGCAACAAACTTCTTGAGCTTGGTCAGTTCTTCACTCGTGGTTGATTATTGAGGAAATCACCGAAACCTTTGACAAACTGGACTTCGAGGCGACAATTACTCTTCGCTCTTTAAAGAACAACACTCTAACCGTCTAGGAGAATTTCAGTTCTCCAAGATAAAAAGGCTAGTAAGATTTCACCTAATTCATCCCAAATCTACTCAGATCAATGGGACTTAGGCTTCAGCATTCTGGGTTTTGTGTTTTGCTTCGGTGGAGTCTTTGGGGTGCTCTCTTCAATCTCTCTTAGGAATATTCTCAGAGCAGCCACCCGCAAATGGAGGACGGGGCGGCGTATTTATTGTTGGCGATCCCGAGGTGCGGAATGACCAAATTGACCCGATGTGACAGCTTGACACGTGTCCACAACGGTCGGATTTTTTTTCACTGCGCAACTTTACTTGCGGAACAAGTAAAGCTGACTCACGGACTTAGTTCTGCTTCAGAAGCAAAATTATGAAGCCTTTTCTACTGAAGCTTAACTTAGTGCACATGAGATTTCTTCGCTCTGGCTTCTCACTTACTGTGGATTAGATCTGAGCACTTTCTCAATGACTTCGATGTCCACAAACTGAAGACCCCTCTTGATAGTACGGTTTGTCCTATGACTCAAAGAACATAAAAAGAACTACACAAAAACATCTATGTCTTGCACCGTCTTCTTCATTTCCTTCAATGAGTTGAGCTTCAGGACACCTTCATTTTTGGGGGTCATCCTCCGAGATTAAGCTTCGCTCAGGGGGTAATGCTTTGATAACTTGAAAAACTTCCCTGAAGCTTTATCACCTAGCTTGTCCTTCAGGAACCTATTCAACTGTTTATACTAGAAAACATTGTTAGTTCCTCTACTGTCTTGTCCAAGAATATCCAAAACACACGGGGGCAAAACTTTGCTCTTACACCTATAGGTTAGCAAAACACACAAACAAATGAAACATCTTGGGTACTGAAATTCAATCAATGTAGGTAAATGCAAGGTTCAAAATAGCGTGCTATAAAAAATAGTGTGGCCCTACTCCAGAAGGTACAGAAGATATAGCGGGATGTAGAGAAGTTACATTTAAAATAGATTGATTGAAAAAATGGCGAGAACTAACCCAAATATTAAGGATTTCGGGCATTTTAGCATTAAAAATATGTCCAAAAGCAATGCATGCATAACGAGGTAACCACATTCAAATGTCTAGGCCAAATCAATGGCACAAATACTAATATGAGGCTTAAATCCACGCAAAACAAAGAAATAAACTCTAAAAGACTAATTGTTTTAAGCTTTTAATCAGAATCGTTGGCATCATCTTCAGATGAACTAGATGAACCACCATATTTCTTTCGGGTAACTATATACGTGGTCGTATAATTTAGTTACTTTTCAAAATATGGAAGTAGGTGGAATTCTGGTATCTGGTCGGAATAAAGCTTTCGGGCGAGACTTTCGTTGGCAAACACCTTGTTACAAGATATTTCATACTCATTAACGATAACAGCGTCTATGAAATCCACGCGTTGTATCTTTCGTTCTCTAGGCGAGGACACCAAAGCCCTGAGGAAATTATATAGTTAGATATAATTCGTTCATGGGTTTATTGATTTTCTGAAGTAATTATAAGACGATGAATGGAGTTAAACCCCATTCAAGCATATGAAAGTTGAAGAGGTCATAAAACTCTTCGAATGTTATTTTGAAGTCACCTCGCTTTGTACGTAAACCGAATTGTGTGCCATGGTATATAGTGATACTAGCTTCATCGGTTTTTCGTATTTCACCGACTAAATGTGCATGCACCTTTTTGCAGTAAGCATCTGCCTTACTCAGGTGTTTGGTAGTCAGATATATGTCAGGTCGCGTGCAAACATATGTGCTTGTCTTGTATCTACAGGACAAAACTTGTCCAGATTTCCATTGAAGCCTGATTTTAGTTTTGCAATAATAGCCTCGCTGTTCTTGTCCCGGTTCAAGATTGTGTGCAGCTGTGATTCATCTGCATTATCGGATTCATCATCATCTGTATCGTTGAGTGAGGCTGATCGTCTGGTGTAACAGCCCAGATTTCACAAAAATTAAAAAAATTGTTTTCGGTGTGAATTGTTTGATTGTCTGGTTTGTTTGAGGTGTTTGCATCCCCGATTTATCGATCGGCGATTATTTCCCCCCCTCTTATCTCGTACTGGACGGAGACCGACCCTTGCCACCCTGACACTCGACCTTTGCCACACCGGGTTTCACCCGATCACCGTCGCGAAAACCGGCACAAGACCAGCCGCAGCCAACGGAATGAAAACCTAGTTTAATAACTAAACGAGATATTTTTATAGCGCGCCGGAAAGTGTTCTTAGAATGGTTCCAGCGCGAGGTGAACGCCGCCGGCTCGACGCGCTGATCGCGCAGTTCGAATTTTTACCCAAATCGGAGGTCCTGCGGACCCTCGACGGTCAGAAATGTAAACACCGCGCGCGCGAGTGAAAAATCGGGGATGTTTTTGCAAACTGCCAGCCACCTGGGCTATCTAAAGACCACCACTCCCCCACCCCTTTCTACGGTTTCCATAGCCACAAAATTGCAGCCACCCCTCCACTTTGCCCCTAAAACACCCCAATTTCGTCCAAGACCTAGATTAGATCTGGATCAGGCCACCCAATGGATCTGGACCTTCAGATCTTGCGATCTGACGGCCAGGGAGGCGCCACGTCACCCCCACGGCCTCCCACCTCTCTCCTCTCTGTACTCTCGCCCGCGCCGCCGCCACCAACTGCTCCGGCGACCGGCCACACTCCGGCGAGCCTCCGCGGCCGTCGCCCCCTGCCGCTCCTCTCCTCTTCTTTCTCCCCTCTCTTTCTCCCCTCACCTCCTCTCTCATTCTGTCCAGGAGTCGGGCCGCCATGGATGCGCCCCCAAGACCGAAGCTCCCCCGCCGCCCTCGAGACCATCACCATCCAGATCCGCCCCAGACCCAGCCAGCTCCGCCCGCCGCGCGCCAGACCCGCACCATCCCGACCCCTCCATCCTGCGCCTGCCCCTAACCGGCGAAGCTCCAGCCGCCGGCGTCCCCGTTCGGCAGGAGAGACGAGGACGTCGTCCTGTGCTCGTCGCCCACGTGGGCCGTCCCAGCTCCGGCCTGAAGCCCACAATGCCTCGTGGCCCAGCTCCTTGGCGCGCCTCCTGCGGCCCACGGTCCCCCCTCGGCCCGCAACTCCCCTTCGCCCAGAGCACTGAGTAGCTATCCTCCGCCCCTTGCTGTTGGGCCGAAGCCCTCTTGGTGAGCACCCCCAGTTTTTTTTTCTTTTTTTTTTCTACGATTAGTTAGGCCGCGCTTCTGTTTAGGCCTAGTGGCACTATTTTTTTTCAGAGAACATTTAGCAATTTTCTGCTCATTTAATAAATACAAAAAATATAGGATTTTGCGGTGCCTGTATCTTTTAAACCGTAGCTCGGATCGCGGCGCTTTAAACTTGAAAGTTGCTTAGAATTTTGTGTAGATTAATCAAATCTGCTCCTTTGCCATGTTTGACTTTGTTTACATGCTGTTTACTTGCTATTTACACTGCTTGGCACTGTAAACTGTAATTGCCATAACTTTTTAACCGTTGCTCTGTTTAAACTGTTCTTTATATGTAACTTGACTAGAATTGCATGTAGATTGTGTTTATTCTGCTCTTGCTTGCTAATAAAAATAGTAAAATATTGTTTAGGGAAAAACAGTACCAAATTCCATTTTATTGTGGGGTCTGCAATAGTTTGTCATGTATAGGTTTTACCCCCACTTAAAGTGACTAGATTAGATAGTTTATTTATGCTTCACCTCTTGCCATGTTTGTGTGCTATGCCATGCTTGAGTGAGATGCCATGTTACCAAACTTTTCTCATCTTGTGTAGCTAAAAAACTTGAACCATCGTAAACGTGCGGTATCGTCGTGTGTGGCGAGTACTCCACTTAACCTGTTAGTAACCGCTCTCGACGGTAGGTTCGATGTCTCGTGTTGCCTTCTTGTTGATGCTTGCTCGTGTTTGCTTCGTAGTAATAGCTGCTTGCTCGTTGATTCCTTTCCAGTGTTTATAGTCTTGTGTGCTTCCGCGGGTACCTTCAGAGACGATGTGAGCTTGCGATCGACTACACCTTCGGAACCCGACTTATCAACAGGCAAGGACTATACATTACTTATGATCCATTCTATTTCAACCAGCGGTTTGCATGCTAGTCTAGGATAGGTTCGATGTTTGATCCTACTACATGTTTACAGCCTCTTTTACACCGATACAACCATGTCCCCTCCTAGCAAACCTTGTACTGCTATGTTACTATTGCTCGTTGCTCAGTCCCTGCTTAGTATGCATGCTTAGGATGCTATGATGTCACCTCCTGTTACTCCTTGGTTTGGGATATAACATTATTATATTGTTATTAATGATATGATTATTATAATGTTGACTATATTGGACGAGGATGGAAGGTCTAGGCTATCCCGCACCGACGCTTTGTGCCATTCGAGTCACCTAGGACACGAGTTCCGGGTATTGGTTTTAATACTGAGCGTGACTAACCGCGTGTGGGAATTTATGGGGTCCCCTTTTCTTACCTATCTAGCTTCAAACATTTCTAGAGGTGGCCCAAGCTGATTTACCATTTGAAAACCATGCATATATATATATTTGTCGGGTCGCTCCTAAGAGATATCTTTTAAAACAACCCGGACCAGTGATCACTTAGTTTCCCTATTGGTCCACCTTTGACCGGCGAGGGCCCGACGCCTCACGTGAGGCGTCTCAGTAACCCAAACCCGGTTCGTTGTTAGCTAGAGTACGATCCGAGAGCGTGGCCAGCTTTTGGATTGGGTGTCCACTCCCCGAGGGCCACCCGGATTTGTTTGTTGTTAGCTAGAGGGACCTGTCGTTTCGGATCTCTTGGAACTAAATCATAAAATGGTTGTCTGTGATGGCCAGCAACTGAGAGAGATGGGCGTGCGTGCGGAGCCTTGTAATGGGTAGTTGGTACACCCCTGCAGGGTTAAATCTTTTTGAGAAGCCGTGTCCATGGTTATGGACGACTTGAGACCTACTCCTTGTTGATAGACAACAACAACTGAGATAATCTTAATATAACTTGATCAACGTGTGTGTGCCTTGACTGCTTCTTCTTCGTCGGGATGCGAAGAGGAGGACAAGGATAGGATAGGTGTTATGATTACGTAAGTAGGTGGATAGCAGACTTGTTGGAGGCGATTCCTCATCGAATTGTTGGCTTCTTATCTTACTCTCTAGATCGTTAGCCACTTCATAAATGCTAGTGCGGCAACAACCTCACCACTTACCCCATCCTTACCGTAAACTACTAGTTGTCCTAGAATGACGAGTGATGAAGTCCTTGTTGGCTCAGTTGACCACTACAGTTGGATGCTGAGTACTTCTGTACTCATGATACTACCCCCAAACTCTTTTCAGGGTTCTTGATCGACAACAGGTATGGTGATCGACGTTTCACGTGGAGACTCGACGAGGACTAGTTAGGCGGATCCCGGCGGAGGGCCGGGACCCGTGTGGTTATGGGGATTGATTTTTTTCTCTTTGCCACTAGGCATTTGATTGTAGTCTGTACTCAGACATGTATATTCCGATGTTGTATTGTATTGAGGCAGCTGTATGCCGATTGTATGAGATTTTGTATCCTTGTATCTGTAATGTTGTGATATCATGTTGGAAATCCAGGGCATATGGAATTGTCATATGTCGCGGTGGGACCGATATGTGCTTCGTCCCCGGATCTGGATGGAAACATCTAGATCTGGAACAGTACCGCATATCGGGCCTTACATCTGGGCGCCTTCTCCCTTGGGATTCATGTGGCCGTAGTCTGACCTTTACAATTTTTCCTTCTCTTTCTCACTTCATGGTTATGAGCAATAGGTGCCAGTACGCTTGCATGATCTACTGACATTGCAGCTGGAGGTACATGTGCATCGGACTTGTTATTAGCTGGTGATGTTGTTGCTTCACAATGTGGCCCTTGTTGTATGAGTGAATCAGAATTTTGCGATGTTGCTGCAAGTGTGCTGGACTGCGGAGCTGGTTGTCTAGAATTGTCAGACTTTTGAGCTGTTGATTCAAGCTCCCCGAACTGTGGAGCTTGTGTTGCAATATTGTTAGACTCTTCAGATGGTGGCGACGCTTAGTCGAGCTGTGGAGCGAGTGGTGCGGACGTGTGATCCATGGTTGCCGTCGTGTCGGTCTGCTGAGCAACCACTGCAGCTGGCACTGTCTCCTTATCAGGTGTTGTCGAAGTGTGGGACACTGTGGCTTGAACGGGCAGCATCAGAAAAGGTGGTTTCATCATTGCAGGAGGACCTGGCGCATTCTGAAACTGAGTTGGTTGTTCCTTGGATTGTGTAAGAACATTAGGTTGCAGGGGATGCTCAGAGCTTGATGAATGGGCCTCTTGGCTTTAATTGATAGGGAAATCCACAGAAAGACGGGTAATCTGATGTGGTGTGGGTAACAGGTCTGCTTGATGGAAGGCGCCAATGGTGGATGGCGCTGGGGTTGGAGGGATCTTATCGAGGACAATTATTTCATTCCTCGGCCACTGGATCTGATACAACAATGAGTCGCCCAGGGTTTGCTGTTCATCACGGGGAAGTGGCAAATTCTTGAATGCTTCAAACACCTTGGTCACCATTCATTTCACGTGACCCTGATCCAGTGGCACATTGTTTAGGAGGAGACCCCCGTCACTAAGGGGGGGATAATCTAGGCGAGTGCACATCGCAAAGAACGTTTATACAGTCTAAGCTCGCAAGTCAGATTCTGTGTCATGCCATATAGATCAGATATAACAGAATCATAGTACATGAGGGTGGGGTCAGCTGATGCACAACTACTCTTATGCGGTGTTGTGGTTATAAGATCAGAATCCGACATGTTGACCTCCTCCAATAGGAGAAATTGAGCATGTACTGATAATCCTTTCATAAGTTCCATCTTCACCAAGGTAGCAATTTTTTGATTCTTCAATGCTTTCTTTTCTTTCCTTATCTGCTTTTTCTCGTCTATGGTGAGTCGGAAACCCATCTTATGAGGGACCTACACCCCTATACCCCTTGCACGACCAGGGGGCTCATCAGTCTCTAAAGCATCATGCAGAACATCCCCAGGGCCTCTGTTCCGGTAGACCCTTCCAAGTTCCGATGAAAATTTTACCATATTATCGTATAGTGCTTTGTCCTCAGCTTTTTCAAAGTAATATTGTCCATGCTCATTCCTTGAGGATCGTGCCCGAATGAAGTATCTACCACGAGTACCCTTAATTTCCTTGTGGGGGGGGGCATACCACCAACGACTTCTTCCTAGTCCTCCTTGTCCCATGTTGGTTTCTTGCCATAGTATCCACACACACCCATACGGTGGGGGTGTGTGTTCCTCATCTGAGGCTTTGATTGCATGGCACTTTTTAAAGCAAACTCCTTAGATCACCTTCCCCTTTTGAACTCCTCCCAACCTGGCTTCGTAATCATGGTGTATGCAGAGAAGGGACCCTTGCCTTTAAACATGTATTCCTTGTACAACACATGCTTCCAATTTCTCCAAGCATCCCTGGTCTTACCTAGCGCACAACTTTCAAGCCGGCGTATGAACTCATCTGACGCGGTGAAGTGAGACATGATCTCTGTGATTATCCTGTCCCGATGTGATGGGTCTACCTTGCGAAAATCTGCCACATTGATGTTGATCCTTGCCCTGCAAACGTATCCACACACACTCCTGAACTTTGTTCGTGCTTTTGTCTGGAGAATTTGGAGCCCAAGTATACTCATAAATATTGTGTATTTCATATACACCTTTGGGCTCAAGGGTAGGCCATCTAGGAGCGTTCTTTCGTGTCTGGGACCTAATAGTGGTGATTGTCGGTGGCGTATGCAGCTCCGGCTGAGTTGATTGCGTGGTGTTCGTCGCATCAGGACAAGGAGTCGTAGGACGGCCGAACTCGGATTCTTACATGCTCTCCTCACTATCGTTGGTGCTTTTGTCCGAGCTCGACATCTACGGAACAAAGCACAAGCGAAACTCGGTCAATCTAGCAGCTTGGTCTATATGTAGCTGACTGAATGCAACATTTTCTTAAATTTAGACGTCTACGATAACCAAATTTGGGTCATACGGAGCGAAATGTATGAACGATCGAGATAATTCATGATAGACTCACCTCGATGGATAGCAGGACCGTTGGTTAGGTCTGACCGGCCAGATGGCGCGCGGGCTCGCCGACGAAAGGCGAGCAAACGGGGACATGTACGCGCTGGTGGAGAGAGACGCACGGGTTTCCACACAGACGGTGTGTGTGTTGCACACCGCTGGCGGCAACACTAAGATGTGGATCTGGGTGGAGAGGGGACGGAGAGGGCGGCTGGGGGAGGGGAGGGGAGGGGATGGTGATGGGGTTTGGATGAGAAATAATTTCCAATTGCAGGTGGAGGCCGAAACCTTGGTACCGCAGTGGCGGCAAATAACGATGGTGAAGCGCGGGGGGGGGGGGGCGCGGAAACATTGCTATGCAGACGGTTATAACTATCAAACCGTGTGCATTTATTGAATTATTTTGTTCAAACTTGTTAACCGCTCATTTGTTCGATGACTTTACCGCCCATGTTTTCGGTACGCGACATTATCCCACCGGCAAAACTCGTCGATAACACGACATGTCCTTGTGAACTTGAACTACTTTGTGGTAACTACTTCTCTTTGTATATATTTAATTCATTACTCGATATTATATATATTAAATGATTTTAAATCATATATATGCACCAAGATAACGAAATTCTGGCACATTTTCTGAACATGGCCTTGGAAGATCGTACAAAAAATTAAAATGATGTACGAAATGTCACGATCACGATCCCCGTGTGACCTAAGCATACATCTCACGTGAGGGGAATATTATTTCTCGTATGATTTGTTTTGGTTTCAAGCAAACCGTAATGTTATTACATTGGTTGGCATTGTATTTTTTTTACTTATGAACACGTGACGATCACTGTATGACTTCAAAATTGGAGTAATTCTTTGTTAGTTCGGTACATGTAATTCATTATTTCTTGTGTAGTCAATCAATGGAATTAGATCAAAAAACCATTGGAGCTTTGGCTTTTTCATGTATAGTGGTTACGAAAATAAGTCATTCATTGCATGTTAAAAGGCTAATAAAACTTTCTATCATTCTCTTAAAGTTTCGATGACATCGGCTCTTGCAAACAAAGTCATCTCACACGAATGATCATGGTATATGTATCCCACGCGTTGTCGTATTGCTGTGGTTCCTTTTCTATGAATCATTGTCTGCATCAATGGTTCTAAGTTAAAATTCGACATCCCATGGATATATTTGATAATGTGCATTAAGTGCATTCTGATCAATTGATATGAAATTTTCGGATTTGAACCCCAAATGTAACAAAAAATGTGCAAGGGTGTGTTGAACATTCGTATGCGTGTTAACGGGTTACCTCATAGTACCCACGCATGGAATTTGAGTGAATTTGGACCACATTGGCAAGGTCTTTCGAGAAACATTGCGATCGTCAGTTTTAAAATTCCAAAAAATTCAAAACCACTTTGAAATTGTCGCGGCTTTGCGTGGCGATGTGCTTAGGTGAAAGTAGGGTGTGGTAAAAATCTCAGCCGTTTTGGAAAAGGTTTTAATGCATTTTCCTTGAAAAATTGTGGGTCTCGCATGAAGGATCATGGTTTCGATAAGGAAAGAGACGTGAGGTGTTCAAGTTTCAAGTAAAATGTGTCGTCACGTCATCGATTGTCATTGTTATTTTTTCACCGCTAGCGCGCATCTACATGTGACCTATGTTCAAATTAGAATGCATTCCTTGCTAATTTCCTATATTTAAACATTTTATTACACTTAAAACATGAAATGATTTAAATAGAATATCCGCTTGAACTGCAGGTACAAGGGGTGGCTTCATCGGTGGCAGTTGGATCCTGGTGCATTGGACGGTGCGGGTGTGCGATCCGTGGTGATGCTTTTTGGCCAATCAGAACACACGGTCGAACATCCTGTGTTTGAGGATATACACACAGTTTTTCATTATGACCGTGTGCGTTGCAATATGAGCTAGAAAATCAAGTACTTTCCACGACTAAGGCCTCCTCGGTGGCCGATGGATACTGATGCATTGGACGGTGCAGGCGTGCGATCCGTGGTGCTGCCTTTTGGCCAATGAGAACACACGGTCGAATGGAGCACGTTTGAGGTTATAGACACAGTTTTTCATTACGACCGTGTGCGTTGCATTATGAGCTGGAACAACAAGTACTTTCCATGGGTAAGGCCTCCAAAGTAGCCGTTGGATACTGGTGCAATGGACGGTGCGGTCGTGCGATCCGTGGTGCTTTCTTTTGGCCAATCAGAACGCACGGTCGATCGGCCCGTGTTTGAGGTTATACACACACTTTTTCATTACGACCATGTGCATTGCAATATGAGCTGGAACAGCAAGTACTTTCCACGGGTAAGTCCTCCCCGGTGGCCGTTGGATCCTGGTTTATTGGACGGTGCGGGCGTGCGATCTGTGGTGCTGCCTTTTGGCCAATCAGAACGCACAGTCGAACGCCCCGTGTTTGAGGTTATACACATAGTTTTTCATTATGACCGTGTGCGTTGCAATATGAGCTAGAACAACAAGTACTCTCCACGGGTCAGGCCTCCTCGGTGGACGTTGGATCCTGGTGCGTTGGACGGTGCGGCCGTGCGATCCGTGGTGCTGCCTTTTGGACAATCAGAATGCTCGGTCGAACGACCCGTGTTTGAGGTTATACACACAGTTTTTCATTACGACCGTGTGTGTTGCAATATGAGCTGGAAAAGCAAGTACTTTCCACAGGTTAGGCCCTCCTCTATGGTTGTTGGATCCTGGTGCGTTGGAAAGTGCGGGCATGCGATCCGTGGTGCTTCCTTTTGGCCAATCAGAATGCACGTTCGAACGACCTGTGTTGGAGGTTATCCAAACGATTATACATTTATAACCGTGTGAGCTGAAAGCCTAACCAGAAAAACCTAAAATGCCCCATAGATGGACTAATCGTCATTACTAAGACCTCCCGCGATGGTAGTATCATATGGTTAGTATCATGCACATGATAATAGTGTATGATACTACCTCCACAAAGCATTGTATCATAGCGTAGTATCATAGCTTAGTATCATAAGTAGTATTATTTACTTCCATGCAAGGCACATACTAGCTTAACATTTATTATGATATGGTATCATAATATGATACTCAATTCTCTCTCTTTCTTCATTTAATTCTATGCCACATCATCAAATTTGCTTAGTTGGCATGCATGATACTAGCTATGATACTCCCATTGCGGGAGGTCTAAGTCATCCAACGAAAATGATCGGACACATCCATGACGTTTAGGCTAGTCACAATGTGTAGTAACTTAAACTAATAACATATACACATATTACGAGTTTATGTTACCACGTTCACATTGGTAACATGTATGTGGTGTACTGCAACACCTTATTTATTAGGTTATAGAGTCATCTTGCTTTGGTACGTCTGTTGTTACATTAACTACGAGCTAAGTTACCACAAAAACTTGTCTACTCATTAACTACATGCCACATAATCATTTTTCCTTGAAATGTGTGATATTACCACCTACTCCCTCCGTCCTTTGAAGAGTGTAGTTCCATTTTTGTTGGAAAGTCAAAGTTTTACAACTTTGACCATGATTATATAAAAATACACGCCACTATGGACAAACACTTCTCTACTCATTAACTACATGCCCATTGTAAGTTAATCCCATTGTGGCCAGCCTTATGTTACTCAATCATATATAGTTGGGTGTATCATATGATACTATTATATGACAATACCTTCATAATCATAATGCATAATATCATAAACTAGTATCATAGACGATCTCATTTATCGACATGCATGACACATAGTAGCATGGCATTTATCATGATACGGTATCTACCTATGTTACTCCAACACTCTCCCTCTCATTTTTAATTATTTGCCACATAAGCATTTTTCTAGTCCCAAGTATATGTTCCTAGCTATGATACCCCCACTATGGCCAATCTTAGTATACATCTGAGCCATTCCTCGTAGTTTTCTACATTTAATTACCTAATTTCGTACAGAGACATTCATATTAGTTATACCGAATAACCCCTTGGGCTTTGTGTTTACTAAGGAAGAATGGTTTGAAAATTACCACCATGTCGCATGGTAGATGAGAGCATAACTTTCTACCGTTTTCAGAAAGTTATGCCGTCATGATCTTGCACACTAGGTCATCACACACGAATGATCGTTCTCTCTATTTACTAATGCTTTAGGGTTGAGAGCAAACATGACATTTCCTTTGTCGGATGGCACTGTTTCCTTTTCTACAAACCACTAACTGTAACCCCAGCGTTAAGATAAAATTTAACATTTTTACTGATTGCATTTGATATTTTTTAGGCATTTAGTTCATTTTAAGCAATCCATACGATTTTTTCTAAATGTAGCCGCAAGTAAACGAAATTTGCGTGAGTTGTGTTGGAACCGTATGTGTGCTCCAGGGTTAACGCGTACTAACCACCCATGGAATTGGAATACATTTGGAACACATTGGCAAGGGCTTTCGTCTGGAAAACATTGAGGTCGACGGTTTTTTAATTCCAAAAAATCTAAAATCAATGGGAAATTGACGAGTTTTTTGCTAAATGTGTCTTGTGTTCAAATTAGGACACATTCTATGTTAATTTCCTATATTTAAACAATTTAGTACACTTAAAATGTTAAAATGATTTAAACAGAATATCCGCTAGAACTACAGGTACAAATGGTGGGTTTGTTGGTGGCCGTTGGATCCGGGTGCATGGACGATGATGAAGACGTGCGATCCGTGGTAGTGCGTTCTGGCCAATCAGAACGCGACGTCGAACGGCTCAGGGTTGAGGTTATCCACTTGGTTGTACAATTAAAACCCTGTGCGTTGATAGCCTCACCATGGTTCAAGGTTGAGGTTTCTTCTACTCAACTGACCGCGGTTTGTATCCCCTCGAGAATAATTTGTGGTTTCTCATTGAGTGGACTTCTATCTTAATTCTAAGCTATGCCGGGTACCTCCCCATTATATTCGATCTCATTTTTTTCATCAAAATACATCAATGTGGGTGGCAACACCATATATAGACATCTATACGACATAAAAACTCAGAATATAGGATTTCTCCGCGGTTCATAGATAAAGCCACGACCAGAAATCAAAGTTGAAGTTACAAGCACACACAACATCCGATGTGGGCAGAGCAAAAACAAGCCCAATACATAAAGGGCAAGACATACACACGCGTTTAGATAATTAGTTAGTCTATTGGTTCTTCTTCGCCTGGTTTGTCTCCAAGCTTGTACCTGTGAACATCATCAGCACCAACCCCCCTCATGTACACAGGATCTGTGATGGTATTTTCATTCATTGATGCCTCGATTCGTGCACCAACTGTTGGCAAATCATAAAACTGATTGTACTCTTCTTCATCAACAACATTTTCAACTCCTAATATCCTCCTCTTCCTAAACATAACCACATGGTAACCGGCATTCAACGTGTCTGTCACATAGAAAATTTTGTCAGCTTGACTAGCGAGAATGAACATGTCACCCTGGTAGGCCATATTGTTGAGATTCACACGGGTCCTCCTGTATTAATCAACTATCACTTCTTCAGGATCGACCCATTTACACTAGAATAGTTCCACCTTGATTTGCACATAGTCAAGCTCCCAAATCTCCTGGATGGTTCCATAGTGAACAATAGACTTATGATTTTTACCGGCACTTAGGGGTTCTATTTTAACAGAGCTATTCTGATACGTTGTCCTCTCATGACGATCGATCGTTTAGAACGTGTTCCCATTAATTTCATATGCTTGGTATTTCACAACTGTAGGTGATGGGTTTTTCCAACCACGTCAGCACGTCACTGCTGGGTCCATTTCTCAAACGATCATTCATCCATCCAATGTATTATGCATTGTGTCTATTGTTCAGTGTGAGTACCGACGGCCTCTTTAGACGATCTCTATTATTTATAAACTCATTCCCTCGTTCCAAGACACAGGCACACCAATAGGTTGTTGTTTCATGTATTCCGTGCAAAAGTCAACCACCTCCTGCGATATAAAACCATGCACGATGCTGGCCTCTGGATGATACTGGTTCCGACATAGGTGCTTCAATATTCCCATGAACCGCTCAAAAGGATACATGTTGCGTAGAAACACAGGACCACACAACTTTATCTCGTCGACGAGGTGCACACTAAGATGGACCATGATATCAAATAATGAGAGAGGAAAAAATAACTGAAGCTCTGATAATATTCTCGCAATATCTTCTTGCATACCATCTATTTCATCAGGGTCCACGACCTTCTTCCATTATTTATTGAAGAAGTAACCGAGAGCGATGATCATGTCTCGAATTTGTTTGTGCATCATATTCCTGATAGCCACTGGGAGGATTTGTGTCAGCATATCATGGCAATCATGTGACTTCATGTGTGTCAACTTATTATTATCTAAATTGACTAGGTTCCTGATGCTTGTAGAGTAGGAAGAGGATGTCTTAACTGACAACAAAAACTCAAAGAACTGTTTCACTTTCGGTCTTGTTAAATTGTAACTCCGGAGTTGGAGAGTATACTCACCGTCTCCGCCATGTTGCACACAAGTTGGTTGACCACCGAGCATGTCCAGCCTTGCATTTTCCCCATCCTTTGTTTTTCCTTTTATCCGGACAGGCGTACTAAGCAGGATTTCACAAATGTTTTTATCTACGTGCATGACATTGATACAGTGACGCACAGTTAGAATCTTCCAGTAAGGTAATTGCCAGAACACTGATTTCTTCTTAAACACTTGGTCCTCATGTTTTTTCTTCGAAGAAGACCCCTTTCCCTTGCCAAGCACATCATTTATTTTGTTTACCATATCGCGGACCTCTTCCCCGGTATAAGGTCTTAGAGCTTTTCCTTTCTCCATTGTATTGTCTAATTCTGCCGTCATCTTTCTGTATGGGTGACCTCTTCTTAAGAACCTGCGGTGACGCATGTACACGGTTTTATGTGAGTTTGTAAGATAACGACTCGCAGTTCTATCCATGCATGTCACACATCCCACTTTCCCCTTTGTTTTCTACCCCGATGTGTTGCCTAATGCAGGCATATCTTGGATGGTGTGTAACAGCACGACATGAAGCTTGAAAAACTTCCTTTTGTAAGCATCATAAAATCTTACACATGGTGTGGCCCACAACTCCTTCAGTTCATTCATCAGTAGCTGAAAGTAAATGTCAATGTCATTTCCAGGTTGCTTCGGGCCTTGGATTATCATTGACACCATGATGTATTTTTTCTTCAAACATAACCAAGGTGCTAAGTTGTATATGCACAAAAGCACCAGCCATGTGTTGCGCTGAGTGCTCAACTCGCCAAATGGGTTCTTCATGTTAGTGCACTCTGCAAGTCTCAAATTTCTAGGGTCCTTTCTGAACCTTTTATACATATCATCCATTGCGCGGCACTGTTTAGCATCTGTCGGGTGCCTCGAATATTTATATTTTGTCCGGGTTTTATGCCAGCGTAACCGCTCTGCCTCTTTGGGGTTTGCATACAAACGCCTCAACCCCTGGAATTAAAGGCAAGTACCAAACAACTTTAAATGGGATTCCCTTCTTAATCTCGTTGTTAGACTTGTTCTTTTCCTTTGCTAGCTTGCGCTTGTATCGTGGTTGGTGACATATGCGACATTCACGAAATTCTATGTATGGACCGTCGTACAACATACAGTCATTCACACATGCATGTATCTTCTGGACTTCAAGTTACAATGGGCAAACCACCTTCATGGCTTTGTTGTTCGTAACTGGTAGCACATTGTTGTCTGGAAACATGTCTTGCAAAACTATTAGCAATTATTTCATGCCCTTGTTTGGTACACCGTATTTTGCTTTATATCTGAGAAATATTAGTGTGGCACTCAACTTGGAATATTTCCTTTTGCATCGTGGATACAAATATTTCTTGGCGTCGACCTTAAGGGTAGCCATAGCCTTACACTCCCCTCGTACATGTGTCCCCTCGAAATCTCCAAGCATGGCATCGAAATCTGGCATGTCATCGTCATCATCATAAGATGGAATCACACATTCTCGGTTTTGTTTCGATCGGTTTGGGTTCTCACATTCTGCGTTCTGTTGGGGGTTTTCCCTCCCACCCATGCAGCTATATTCAATATCAGTGTGCCGTGGTTCATATTTTTTTATATTACCACCCGTATTGTTACCTTCACCCATGACCGCATCTTCACCATGTTTGGTGCAACAAGTGTATCCCACCATGAACCCATGAAGGAATAAGTGATCTTGCACTGTGGTAATACAATGTAATATATTGTTGATACAATTTCTGCATGGACACTGTATTATCTGGGTATTCCTCTTCACCATTTATTTCCAGCAGCTGAAATGAACCCACTCATGCCCGCAATATATCTATCGCTGGTTCGGCTCCCTGACATCCAAGATTGATCCATCTGCACACACGAAGGGGTTATTCGACAATCATCATGTCTGTCCGAAGATGGACGTATAATTCATAGTATATTGTCCAAGGCTATGCATAATTTATGGAAATCATATAGATAACTACTCCCTATCTGTAATGTGTGATATGGGATATAGTTAATGACTAGTACATTGAACACGGATAGTTATGAATTGATCGAATACCTGAATTAATTAGTCGTGCGGTGTCCTCAACCACAAGCTAGCAGGAACGTATAGTGTGGGCGTAGCCAAGCCTAGGCGAGTTGGATATAGAGCAAGGATGATGGAGCAAAGCGTATCCAGTTAATTATAAGAGACGCAAACGCCGGCGCCATCGACCAAGGAATAAACTCCTCCAATCACGCAGGCCGGCAACGTCGTTGACCGAGGAATGAGCTCCGCCCATCACGCCGACCGGCAACGCCGCCGATCAAGGAATGAACTCCTCAAATCACGCCGCGTCGACCGAGGAATGAGATCCTCCAATCACGCCGGCCGGCAATGCTGCCGACCTAAGATTGAGCTCATATGCTGCTTGGGACATAGGAAAGAATTCCCTACCCCGCTGACGACCAAGGATTGAGTTCTTTTTCCGCAGCCGCAGAGCAAGGTCAGTGATATGAAGTAGTCTCAAATATTCCCCATGCGCCATCCACAAGCCCACAACCCTTTATGGGCTAGACGGTAGGGTTATAACAAAGCACAAAGTTATTAATTTTTGAGTGTTTGGGTACGTGCACACGTAAGCTACAAAAAACCCATGTGCGATTCAGAACAGGGTGCCATATAAGTACTTGCGATTTCGTCGATCGTTATCTCATCCACATTTCCCCCAAACTCCTAGAGTTCTGGTGTGTGTCTGCGGCGATGACTTTCAAATGGACGAGGGATCCAGATGATCCGACGGAGATCTCAAGCGCAATGGACGCCACCTCCAGGACGGTCGACGACGAGAAATTGCCTAAGGTAGTCAAAAGGGTTGTGTACAACGGTTCAGAATCGTCTCGTCAGGTGAAAAATTCGATCTAGATCTACATTTTAATTTCTCCAAACTCTCTCAATCCTCCTTCCTAAAGGATCCACATTTATGAAATCGATGAACCGCTGGATCTCAGATTTCCGCCACAAGATTTTAACCCGGAGTTTGGTGGAACTGAGAAGTACCGAAATGTTAGTTGTGTCAACGGGCACACTCCCGCATGACGGATATGCAGGGAGGGATTTGACATAGGCAGACGATTTCTGAATTTCCCCTTAGTGTTTAGCGCCAATATTAGTACAGTTAATGCCCGTTGTTCCACTAGCTTGATGGAGCATACTAATATTTATTACCATTATTTCCCAGGGAAACGGAGCTTGTGCTTTTGTCAAGTGGTTTTATGATGATTCGGAGGGCAGGGCTAGGATTATTATCACCAAGCTTGCAGAAGATAACAGGGAGTTGAATAAGAAGGTTGTTGATATTGAATGTACAATTACTAGGCTGAAGCTAGAGAGAATCAAGCACAGGAAGCAGATGAAAGCAAGAGACAAGTATGAAGTAGCATGTATAGTTGCTGTTGCGGCATTGGCCATCTTCCATGCAATTTTTGCAATGATGATTAGGGGCTTTGTTTGAATGCATTTTGGGTTGAATGATGTGTTGATTTCATAAATTTGCTAGTTCTGCATTCATGTAATTGTTGCGAACAAGGCTAGCGATTCATTGTTTGCAACCGTACGCGTTCTCAATTCTCATAGCGGACGGTCGTTGGATAAACTGTCAGCCTTACTTCCGCACACGAAAGGATTTCCAAAAATGTGCCTGATAGAGTATGCCTCCCAAACATTTCACTAACTTCCACAAATTGGTAAGAAGGGCTAGCAGTTCCTTCTTTGCAACCGTGGGTTTTCTGAATGTACATACTCGATGGTTGTTTAGAGCAAACCATGAGCCAGATTCATCCCACGAAAGGATTTAAAGAACCGTGCATGATACATAATACATATGTAACATCCCAAAATTCTTCGAATTTTGGAATGTTAATAAAATTAAATAGATAATGATTGTTTGATTGACGTGTTTGATTTTCTCTGGGATTTAAAACTTTTCGAGTTTATTGAATATTAAAAAGAGAGGGAATAAAAGGACTTTCCCTAAAATTCATAATTGGTGTTTTTCGAATTTATTATTTTAAAACAAAACCAACAAAACAAAATGAGAGAAGGTAATATGACTCCTTCAACATATTAAAAGGTTGGAAAATGTTTTAAATCATTATTGGAATTCTTCTGAATATTCAAAACATTTTTCAACTAAAGGAAATTCATTTGAGAGGATATAAAGTTGGAAAATATTTAGAATATTACTTTAAAGTTTTTAAAATTTATTTGCAGTATTATAAATAACTCTAAAATTATTTTAGGGATTTTATAATGCTAAGATAGTTTTTATTTCATTGAAATGATTTATTAAATATTTTAAAAGTGTTGAAAAAGTATTCCAATGTGATATTTTTATTTAAAAAATTTATTAATTGGTGTGACAATTTTAAAATTTAAATTTTATTATTTAGAAATGGTTTGTCAATGCTCTTGACCAAATAAAATTATTTTAAATGGTTTATTGGATTTTATTTGATTTATGAAAAGTATTTTATATTTAAATAAAGTATTTCGAAAAAGTTTTTATTTTTATTTACCTTTTTGGTAAGTATTTTCATTTATAATTTTCTTTAGATTATTTGAAGAATTTAGAATTTTATTTCATATTTTTCTGATTTGCGGTTGATTTTATTTTATTGTTGAAGTTTGTGATTTTAAATAAATAAATAAAAAAGGAGTGAGCCATCTAGTTTCCTCGCCCGCGTGCACACACAGCAGCGCATAAGCCCTAGTCGGGCCAGCCCATTAAGCAATCGACACTTTTTTTTCTTTTCTTTTTCTTTTTCTCCCTACGGCTGAAGAGCCGACCCCACCTGTCATCCCCTTCCCCAACGTTTTCTTCATGGACTCCACGCACAGCCACCGCAATCCCGATTTCCTCGCAAATTCAATCTCGTTTTTGCCCATTTTGCACGCAATATCAACTATAAGTATTGTTCAACTCGTTCTCGTCCGATTTTTGCCAAAATCGCCGTTTCCCGTGACCCAAGCTCGCCGGAATTCGTCGCCGGAGTTCGAGCTCTTGCTCTTCTCGGCCCAGCGCCGGCGCCCGACACCGCCCCGGCCGTTGCACCCCCATCGCCCGCTCGTGACGCGCCGCCACCAGGTGTTCGCCGTGCGCCACCCGAGGAGGTCGCGCCTCCACGCTGGAGACAGCGGCGCCGGAGTGCCGCCCGCCCGCGCCACCGGCTATCGGCCGCGCCGCCCGCTGTGCCCACGGCAACGCCGCGCCGCCCGGCCGTCTCCACCTCGCCGCCGGCCCCCGTGCCACTCCTCTCCGGACTCGAGCTTCTCCGGAGCCTCCTCGCCGGAAGACCTCGCCGGAGTGAGCTCCAAGCAGAGGTACAGAGCCCGTCGGCGGCGCCCTGAAAAAAAAAGATTTCGAAAAAAAACCGCCGGTCAGATCTGGTCAAACAGATCAAGAAACTTGTGAATTCTTTTTCTCACGCACTCATGTTGTTCTGTACTTTAGCATGGAATCAATCTTTGCACACTTTGCACACTTTTGAATTTGAACTTTTTTTCAAATTCAAATTCAAATTCTGGAGGCCGTATCTTGTAAGCCGTTGATCCAAATCGAGTGATTCCTTTTGCGTTGGATCACCCGTTCCATGTACTTTCTGTCTATACCATGTGTACACAAAAATTCACAAGTTTCTTGATCTGTTTAATTTCAAATTCAATTCAATTTTGCAATTGCTATGACCTGCGTTGTAGTATTCCGTTTCACGTGATTCTTTTTGCATATTGAATCATATGAGACATCCTATCGGCAATATCCGCACACCATTCATATTGCTATGATCTTTACCTTGATGTCATAATGTCTTGATCATAATCTTGTATCGACAACTCTATATCCGTTGACTCTCTCGAGTTCACGTTCCACTGATCACCTTCGAGCACATCGACACTTGTACCGTGTCAAGCCGCTTGTTTTGTTGCTAAAACCTTTGTGTTTGTTTTGTTGATCTTTTGTTTGTCCTTGTGATGTGATTGCTTATTTGAGTTCCTCCCGTTGCGATAGATTTCTCGGAGTGTGACGAGTAGAGTTGACTGGATCGTGAGAGCAAAGATCTTCACCGAATGGAAAAGGCAAGTTACACTTTGACCATACCTCAACCTATATTTTCTATTATGCATGTAGCAAATACCACCCAATGCATGTGTAGGAAGTTTTATATTATTGTTGCTGCAAACCTGGTAGGGTAGCAACATGATCTTATCCTGTTTGCTTAGAAAACCTAGCACGTGCTTGATATATATATTTGCTATGCTTGTAGACGGGGATTGGTTTGAGTTTTCATTGAGCTATGTGAGGATTTAATGATTTGACTAGCAACCTTAAATATAATTCACCTCTGGACGGGAAGGGAGTGCTTCCTGGGGGGCTCATGCCTTATCTAAGGGCGAGACCAGGTTGTATCCCTAATGGTTGGTTTGGTGGTTGACAGTACGTCATGGTGCTATCCTCTGAACGTAAGTGGGCGCCGTCCAGGCTCAAAAAGATCAGACATACTTGGTGACTAGGAGCTTCCATTACTGTTACCGGAGGATCTTGACAGATGAATCACCTTAATAAACTTGAGTGGGAAAGATTTAATAAAGGGTGTGGATTGAGACTTGTGTGCCTAGTGCAATCTTAAGTAGTAAGTTAAATTAAAATTTTGACTAGGTAGATTGGGAAAAATCATCTTTCTGCAAAAAAAACCATAAGACTTTCCTTTGACTTACCTTGCATGCAGATGTAGGTCTGTTATATCATTTTTCGTGTGACTTGCCGTACAAATCAGATGTACTGACCCGTTATCGGGCTGTAACTTTCGGTGTTGCAGGATTGTATACGTTGATTAAGTGATGCGATGTAGGGTTACGATGTCTATACTCAACTTGACGGTGGATTTGATGGACGCCATGAAGCTTTTATTGTTTTCCGCTGTATTTTATTTGTAAGCTAGCCTTGAGCTATGCAGGTATGCTTTATTGTAATACTGGATCTTCGATGTAATAATTATGACATGTGGTTTATTCTTGATATTACATCGTGTACTGTGTGTGCTAGCTATTGATCCAGGGACTAGCACAGAATGCACAGAGACTCCGGTTTGTGAGGAACCGGGGCGTTACAGATGGTATCAGAGCCCATGTTGACTGTAGGTCATGACCCTAGAAAATGGATAGAAAAATCCATAGGAACAAAATTATTTTATCACTCTTTGATTACTTACTCTCTCCACTAGTATATCTCATCTAGTATTCATCTTCTAAACTTCTCATCTTGTTTTACTGTAAATACCCCTCTGAATTTCTTACCCCTGAAGACAAGACATTTGAGAGGTGCATCATCAACCTCGTGGATCAATTGAAGTTATGACCACAAGAACGAGAAGAATACCCTATGGGGTTTAATAGGTTTTGACACTACGAGAGTAATCTTTAAGATCAGCTTAGCTGAGAAGGATGAAGTTTAGAATCAGACCACCAGCTTTTATGTGAAGTTAGATGAACGAATTTCGCGTAGTATGATGAGATCGTATGTCTTGCACATATGACCTTACTCTAGGTGTTGTTTGTGTGTTTTACTTTTGTGACTGTATTGTTTGTTGTTATGCGTTACTGTCGAACGTAGGTGTTGTTTTGCCGCTTTCTTGTTTGAGTGCATATGTTTGGTGTTATCTTTAGTTGTTGTCTTGTCGGTGTTATAGTTTTTCCCTAACCCTTGTCGTATGGGCTTAATAGATGGAGTATGAAGTAGGACTCGCCTTTTCTGGGGCGATGTCGACACTGAAGGTGGAGTAGTGGATTTATAATATGGAGGAGCACATGGAGAATAACAAGGTTGGAAGTGAGGAGATGGTACACTATGCTGTCAAGTACTTTGTAGAAGAGGCTGCTACTTGGTGGACAATGCACCAAGAAATTGACAAATCACGAAGGAAGATTATTTGGAAGGAATTTACAAAGATTTTGTTGGGATCCCGCCTCGTCACCCCGACGCAAAGGACGGTAAACCTTAAGAGGCCTCGTTCCTGCAAAATTTGGGGGGAAGTGGGACTCTCCTATGAAGGACACCAAGATGGATGTCCCTATTGTGAGGAAGTCCACTTGGGTGAAGAATGCCCCATTGCACAAGTCACATGTTTTACGTGTGAAGGAACTGATCATTACCCCGCTCAGCGTCAATTTTTCATCGTGACACAACAAGTGGTTCAACATCAAAAAGAAGGAATGAAGAAAGTTATCCAAGAATTGAGGGAAGCACCCATGAAGAAGAAAAAGAAGGACATTAGCCACATTCAGTGTTTTCGGTGCAGGAACATGGGACACTACCGCGACATGTGTCCAGAATTGAAGGGAACGAAGAAGATGTGAACGCGGAAGCAAGGATGCTGACTTGAAGAAGCTTATGTTTTGCAATTGGAGAATAGAATATTCGTGGTGTGCACTAAGTGTATGTTGTTACCTTTTCTTTGTTAGTTGGAGATGTGGATCGATGCATGTTTTGCTATTGATTAACTAGATGTTTTATGTCATGACTGTTTTGTTAAGTTTTGCCTGTGGCCTTGACCCTGTTATGTCTTGTTTTGATGTGATGTGTTGTGCTTTGTGGTTCTTCTTCACGAGTAGAATAAGTTTACGTTTCATTAGACCCTCATCTATTTAATATGCTTCAAGACTGAAGAAGACACAACAACAAGAAGAATGAATTCACAAGTGACTCGACGATACGAAGATTTCTTCGACAATTCAAAACTGAAACTACCGTCATTGAAGACCTGAAGACTTGAAGACCTGAAGACTTGAAGACCTGAAGACTTGAAGACCTGGAAGATTCAAGTTTCTACCGTTAGATCGACTCTGTGAGCTGTCATTTCTTGTTTTACCGACAGCTACACATCAAAACTGGTATTTTCAAAACTAGTGTGATGTTTGTATGGGGATCTCCCCCTATCTCTCTCTCTACCTTGCTATCTACATTCTATTCCCCTCATCCCTAAACTGAAGAAGCTACTACAATGGCTGCTGATATGAAGACTGGAATAGAGATGGATGCAACCAATGATGATCTCAAAGTTAACCCCGTGTGCCAGAATCTTACAACAAGCAAGAACAATCTTCCTGAAGGAAGAACCCTGGAGCAAGTTATAGTTCACTAGTACACGTTTTATAGCAGTTTGCGCGAACCTGAGTGTAATGAAGAAACGGTAGATGTTTTGGTTGGCTTGCAGAACCATGGATTTATCTGGACCCAGTTCAAGATCAGGAGGACTTCTGCAATTCTTGTGAGGATGACCGAGTGATAGATTGCGAGATTCGATAAACCATATACAAGGTAATGATTTGGGTGCGGAATGGATTGATCACCATGACGACTACCCTTATTATTCGCTCTTGCTATGCGGGATAGTAAATCTTGAGTGACTTACCTATGTTTGAGAGACGACGATGTTAAAAATCCCAAACCATAGAATGGTACGATGTGTGATCCCTATAGGAGATTACCGTTTGTGTTATACAGTGAGTATGGACCAAGACCATTTGTTGCAGGTATCCCGTAGAAGTATTCATGATGACCACCAAGAGAGAAATCAATAGTTGTTTAGTAGTGGCGTCTGACCTGTCTGCCATGAAGTCCACTTGGAAGACCACTCCCTTGCTAAAGAATGGAAACCTCAAAGGAGGAATTCGTGATACCTCGAAGACCGAAGGTGGGATCTTTACGAAGAATGTCATCAATGGATTAAGATACTCGAAGTGCACACTTGTGATGAAGAATTCAATGCCCCAACGGAGTATGAAGATTAGGGGTGAGGAGCTCGCTGAGGGAGCAAGCTTTTGAAGACCACGTCGCATTCCTTTTAAGGGTGGTAGCACCCTAGCTCATCGGAGGATCGATGGACTGTCATGAAGACCCGAACCCTAACCTTTCTTTCTAGCCTTCTCGAATCTCGAGGACGAGATTCCTTTTATGGGTGGTAGTGTGTAACATCCGAATATTCTTCGAATTTTGGAATGTTAATAAAGTTAAATAGATAATGATTGTTTGATTGACGTGTTTCATTTTCTCTGGGATTTAAAACTTTTGGATTTTATTAAATATTAAAAAGAGAGGGAATAAAAGGACTTTCCCTAATATTCATAATTGGTGTTTTTGGAATTTATTATACTAAAACAAAACCAACAAAACAAAATGAGAGAAGGTAATATGACTCCTTCAACATATTAAAAGGTTGGAAAATGTTTTAAATCATTATTGGAATGCTTCTGAATATTCAAAACATTTTTCAACTAAAGGAAATTCATTTGAGAGGATATAAAGTGACTTATCCCCTTTTTAATAAAGTTGGAAAATATTTAGAATATTACTTCAAAGTTTTTAAAATTTATTTGGAGTATTATAAATAACTCTAAAATTATTTTAGGGATTTTATAATGCTAAGAGAGTTTTTATTTCATTGAAATGATTTATTAAATATTTTACAAGTGTTGAAAAAGTATTCCAATGTGATATTTTTATTTTAACAAATTATTTATTGGTGTGACAATTTTAAAATTTATATTTTATTATTTAGAAATGGTTTGTCAATGCTCTTGACCAAATAAAATTATTTTAAATGGTTTATTGGATTTTATGTGATTTATGAAAAGTATTTTATAATTAAATAAAGTATTTAGAAAAAGTTTTTATTTTTATTTACCTTTTTGGAAAGTATTTTCATTTTATAATATTCTTTAGATTATTTGAAGAATTTACAATTTTATGTCATATTTTTCTGATTTGCGGTTGATTTTATTGTATTGTTGAAGTTTGTGATTTTAAATAAATAAAAAAAACGGAGTCAGCCATCTAGTTTCCTCGCCCGCGTGCGCACACTGCAGCGCATAAGCCCTAGTCGGGCCAGCCCATTAAGCAATCGACACTTTTTTTTATTTTCTTTTTCTTTTTCTCCCTACGGCTGACGAGTCGACCCCACCTGTCATCCCCTTCCCCAACGTGTTCTTCATGGACTCCACGCACAGCCACCGCAATCCCGATTTCCTCGCAAATTCGATCTCGTTTTTGCCCGTTTTGCACGCAATCTCAACTATAAGTATTTTTCAACTCGTTCTCGTCCGATTTTTGCCAAAACCGTCGTTTCCCATGACCCAAGCTCGCCGGAATTCGTCGCAGGAGTTCGAGCTCTTGCTCTTCTCGGCCCAGCGTCGGCGCCCGACACTGCCCCGGCCGTTGCACCCCCATAGACCGCTCGTGACGCGCCGCCACTAGGTGTTCGCCGTGCGCCACCCGAGGAGGTCGCGCCTCCACGCTGTGGACAGCGGCGCCGGAGTGCCACCCGCCCGCGTCGCCCGCTGTGCCCGCGGTGACGCCGCCCCGCCCGGCCGTCTCCACCTCGCCGCCGGCCCCCGTGCCACTCTCCGGACTCGAGCTTCGCCGGAGCCTCCTCGCCGGAAGACCACGTCGGAGTGAGGTCCAAGCAAAGATACAGAGCCCGTCGGCAGCGCCCTGAAAAAAAAAAGATTTCGAAAAAAAACCGCCGGTCAGATCTGGTCAAACTGCCCCGAGGACCCGATTGCGTTTTTCAGAAAAAAATATTTACGATTGGGTCCTTTTCTGCAGAAAACACCACGTCACGGTACTCGCAATATCTCCTAAACCGTAAGTCGGATTGCGGTAATTCTTTTTCCCACGCACTCATGTTGTTCTGTACTTTAGCATGGAATCAATCTTTGCACCATTTGCACACTTTTGAATTTGAATTTATTTCAAATTCAAATTCAAATTCCAGAGGCCGTATCTTGTAAACCGTTGATCCAAATCGAGTGATTCCTTTTGCGTTGGATCACCCAGTCCATGTACTTTCTGTCTATACCATGTGTACACAAAAATTCACAAGTTTCTTGATCTGTTTAATTAAAAAATTCAATTCAATTTTGCAATTGCTATGACCTGCGTTGTAGTATTCTGTTTCACGTGATTCTTTTTGCATATTGAATCATATGAGACATCCTATCGGCAATATCCACACACCATTCATATTTCTATGATCTTTACCTTGATGTCATAATGCCTTGATCATAATCTTGTATCGACAACTCTTTATCCGTTGACTCTCTCGAGTTCACGTTCCACTGATAACCTTCGAGCACATCGACACTTGTACCGTGTCAAGCCGCTTGTTTTGTTGCTAAAACCTTTGTGTTTGTTTTGTTGATATTTTGTTTGTCCTTGTGATGTGATTGCTTATTTGAGTTCCTCCCGTTGCGATAGATTTCTCGGAGTGTGACGAGTAGAGTTGACTGGACCGTGAGAGCAAAGATCTTCACCGAATGGAAAAGGCAAGTTACACTTTGACCATACCTCAACCTATATTTTCTATTATGCATGTAGCAAATATCACCCTATGCATGGGTAGGAAGTTTTATATTATTATTGCTGCAAACCTGGTAGGGTAGCCACATGATCTTATCCTGTTTTCTTAGACAAACTAGCACGTGCTTGCTATATATATTTGCTATGCTTGTAGACGGGGATTGGTTTGAGTTTTCATTGAGCTATGTGAGGATTTAATGATTTGACTAGCAACCTTAGATATAATTCACCTCTTGACGGGCAAGGAGTGCTTCCTCGGGGGCTCGTGCCTTATCTAAGGGCGAGACCAGGTTGTACCCCTAATGGTTGGCTTGGTGGTTGACAGTACGTCATGGTGCTACCCTCTGAACGTAAGTGGGCGCCCTCCAGGCTCAAAAAGATCAGACATACTTGGTGACTAGGAGCTTCCATGTACAGCCGCTGGCCATATGGGCTCTGGCTTAGTTGAGTATGATGTAGGAAACCTCTCCCGTGCAAAGCTAGTAGATGTAGATGTGATAGGTGGTACCGGCTTGCCGTTGGGTGTAGGTGACCTCTTCTGAAAGACTTCGTCTCAATCTTCGGGTTGAGTCCAGCGGGGAAAGTGTACTAACCTCTGCAGAGTAAAAACTAATCATGATTAGCCGTGTCCCCGGTTATGGACATCCTTGAGCTACTAGACATTACTGTTACTGGAGGATCTTGACAGATGAATCACCTTAATAAACTTGAGTGGGCAAGATTTAATAAAGGTTGTGGATTGAGACTGTGTGCCCAGTTCAATCTTAAGTAGTAAGTTAAATTAAAATTTTGATTAGGTAGATTGGGAAAAATCACCTGTCTGTCAGAACACCAACTAGGGTAAGTGCTAGGGTTTGAGTGCCCCTTTGCATTATGATAAAAATTTCAAAAAATTTATCAAAATGGGAGAGAGAACACCCCCCGGACGAATTAATTCAAAAGGCCAGAAATAAATATTCTCCAAAAATTCATGTTTGATTTTTGAAAAGTCTTATAAATGAGTGTGATCACATAAAAAGTGATGTGGGACCTACCCCATGCTCATGGATTTTTCAAATATTCAACCTGGACCTTGGAACTAATTAAAAACCCTATTTGATTTAAAGTTCAAATAATTTAAATTTTAAAAATGTTCAAACTTTACAAGTGGCTAGCCTAGTATATGGTGAAGCCACATAAAAAGTTTCAGCATTTATAAAAATGCCTAGCTATTTTATTTGCTAAGCTAAACAAAATTGCAGAAAAGAAATTTTGAAAGAAAAAAAAAGGGGTTTACTGGGCATCTGGCCCAACTTAAGCCCCCACGGCACAACTGGCCCAGCCCACCACCCAGCCCCCTTGTCATCTTCCTCAACCAGCTCGCTGGCGAGCTGCGAGGGAGCCGGCGACGCCGCCGTGGCAGCCGAGAGGCTTCTAGGCCTCCCCTGCCCCTCTCCTGACGCCACGCATCAGCCAGAGCCTCCCCGCCTCCTTCCCTCTCCTCTAGATCTCTCTCCGCGCTCTGCCTCGCTGAATTTTGCCGCACCCGAGCACCTCGCCGGAGCACGGCCGTGTCCACGCGCGGCCAGAGAGCTCCCTGTACCCAGCCGACGTGTCCAACGCACTCCTCGACGTACCCTCCGGCCACATACCCTCTCCGACCTCGCCACCGCCTCCACTGCATCCGCGGTGAGCTCCTTCTTCGTCCCACCTAGCTTGCGGTTGCCCCCTTCACCTGTACCGTATTCCGCCATGGGAGCCGAGGCATGACGCCGCCATGGATGAAGCTGTGCTCACTCCCGTGCACCTAAGCCCCTGCCTTGTTGTCCGTTGTGTTGGTGCACGCTCCAGGAACCCAACGCCTCTCGCCGTTCTCTTTTTTTGCGCCCGCTGGCGACCTCCTCGTCGAAACAGCACCATGGCCTCCGCCGTCTTCAAAGCCGGCGACGACTCCGGCCACCCCCGAGACGCTGGCCTACCTCCCTCGACGCGCGGGAGCACGGGGGTCCCAACGGTGCAATCAGCGCACCCGATAACCCCCTGGAACGCCATCCCCGTGCAGCGCCGCCGCATCCCGTGGCCACCGGCGGCTCAACGCCGATGAGGCTAACGTGGCCACGGTCATTAGACCTTAACCACCCCCCTAATGACCCCCTAGCCTATGACAGTGGGCCCCCAGGCCACTAACTAAACCCTGGTTAGTTTAAACTAACCGGGTTAGTTAACTAACCCACTGACATGCAGGCCTCACCTGTCAGCAGCCCCCTCCCCCCAACGTCATCCCTGCGTCAGCATGTCGCCATATTTGGTTAAATCAATTTAATTAATTCAGAAAATTCCAGAAAATGCTTTAAACTTTGAAATTCAATAACTAATTCATTTTAACTCCAAATTGGACAAATAATATGTCTAAAATTATCAGAAAAATATAAGGATTCTGAATATGCAACTTGTTTCTATGTTTGACCAATTTAAAATGGGTGAACAGTAGCAAACAAGCATATGGATCCTTTTCAAATTCAAATTTGGAGTGAATTTACAAATGATTTTGCAACACACTTCTATTAGATGGATTCATCCACACATCAGAGGCTTTACCTCACCTTTACAACATCACTTCATGATCAACCTTTTCAACTGAACTTTCATGCATTCAAATGCATTTGAAATTCATCGATAAATCAATTGGAGTTTGAATTTGTAACTCAAATGCAATATACTCCTTTTAAATGAAATGCTCAACACATCAGTACCATGAACACCACCATTAAAATCTTATTCATGTGATTGTGCATTGTACATTATGTTGATCCTATGATTGTCATGTTGCTGATAGAAGTGCAGACGGAACCCGAGTTCACCCCCTTCGTTGAAGACCCCGTGACTGATCCTCGTCAGAAAGGCAAGAAAAACCCCATTGATCATGTCTATAAAATCCCAAATTCCCTCTCAGTCTCGCTTATGCATGTTTACGAGATCACCTTCTATCGATTCTACCGCATAGTTGAACCCATATCCGATGCATGACCTATCATCTTGTCACAGTAGTAAGCAAACCACAATCCTAGCTGACATACGAGTTGGTTGATATCATGTGGCCCCCTGAAACTGTTACTGCTTATTGCATGCTTAGTGGTACAATGAGGTTGCTTTTGATGTGAGTCGGGATGATGGTAAACATGGTGTTGATGAAAGTGAAACTGTGTTGGTGAATCCACCCTAAAACAAGGTGAACGATGAGAGGCTGTGTAGGAGTACACAGTGGGTTGTCTCGTTGAACACCTCCTTAAGTCCTAGTTCTTGTGTGGTGATCCAAGGAGAAGAGTAAAACCACACATTGGGCTCACTGACCCCTCTCGACCTAGTACCTCACCCCGTTTGAACCCCAGGAGTCGCATTAGTTCGGAGTTCTGGTAGGGTTGTGGCACGGTCTGCGAAGTGGATAAATGGCTTTTCAAGGCCGGCTTGGGACCCTGCGCACATCGTTTGACGCTATACTGGAACCTCGGCCGGACTTCCATACGGATCCCCCTCAGATAGGCGACTCTCTGGACTAGAACAGAGTTGTGGGCGAAGTGTCGTGGCAACATCGTCGCCGGTACCCTCTTGAAGGGTCCCACTCCCAGGCGGTAACTTATGAGTATGTGTGTCTAGCGGTACACCCCTGCAGGGTTAACAAAACTATTCGAATAGCCACGTCCGCGGTTAAGGACTGCTTGGAAAGCTTAGCTCGATTATTAGACAACTTGAACTGGATACTTCTAAAATACACCAAGATAAGTGTGAGTGCTATGGCGTGCTTTCTCGTGGGGAAGTCGAGGAAGGCACCATAGTGGTGTAATTGGTTGGAGAAAGTAGTAGACTCGTGTATGCTTGTTACCTCAAGTCTGGTACTCGTAGTTCAGGACTAGCCAAGTCAAAGCTGGCACTTCTGCAATTGAACCCCACCCCCCTTTACCTTGATACATATGCATGAGTAGTATAGTTCCTACGTAAGTCTTGCTGAATACGACTTTGTACTCAGGTTTTCTTATTCTATGTTTTAGATGAACCCACCTACCTGATGGTGGCTTCTACCCGAAGCTCGAAGATTGAAGACTCAGACCAAGACCAAGCTAGTGTAGTCCCAGTCAGACGACTATACCCTTGTGGAAGGGCTTGTTTTTAGATAAGGCTTCTCTAAGCCATTTGTTAAACTTGTCTGCACTCAGACCTACTTTTCTTCCGCATGTTTGATGTAATGTTGGATCACAGACTTGTGATCTCTGCGTGCACTCTGTAAGAGTTATCAATAAAGTTGTATACTTTGTAGAGAAATGCAATGATACCTGTTGTTCATACAAGGCATGTGTGTTGCGTGTATGTTTATAACATGCATGTCTTAGTATGGGTTTTCGAGACCTTAGTTGTGTTCTGGCTGGCGGTCTTTTATACACCATGTGGCCCTTAGATGTTGTGAGAACCCTCTGTTAGGTAATGTACTAGGATCAAAGTCACTTGCATTCATCTCAAAAATTTCAAAAGAAATCATTGAAATCAAATTCAAAAGAAAATGGGAGAAGGAACCCCCCCAAGTTGAATTAATTCAAAAGGCCAGATAAAAATCTTCTCCAAAAATTCTTGTTAGATTTTTGAAAAGTCTTATAAATGAGTGTGATCACATATCAAGTGATGTGGGACGCACCCCATGCTCATGGATTTTTCAAATATTCAAACAGTGCCTTGGATTTAATTAAAAATCCCTATTTGAGTTAAGATTCAAATTATTTGAATTTTAAAAATGTTGAAACTTTATAAGTGGCTAGTCTATATTATTATGAGGCCATATAAAAAATTTCAGCATTTAATAAAATGCCTAGCTATTTATTTTAGCACAGCAAGACAAATGTCAGAAAAGAAGAACATAAAAAGAAGAAGAAAAGCTTACCTGGCGCCCAGGTGAGAGCAGCCCATCCGGCCCACCCGGCCCTGAGGGGCAGCAGGGTCTTCTTCCCCGCCCCGCGCCTCCAAGCTGCTTGGTGGAATGCCACCGAGCCAGCCGTGGACACCACGTCGCCGCCGAGGACCTTCCAGGCCTCCCCGTGCCCTCTTCTCGCGCCTGGAGACTCCCTGGAGCATGCCACGTCCGTTTCCCCCCTCCAGAGCTTCTTCCCCCTCCTCCTACGCTCGAATTCGTCGTCACCCGAAGCTTCACCGGAGCGCACCGCCGTGGACGACGTGGCCACCGTGCCCTAGAGCTCAAGCCGGCAAGTCCACCGTGCTCCTCGTCATCGACTTCGTCTTCACGTAGAAGATGGATCCCTAATTCCTCCCCGAGCCGACGCCATCGTCTTCAACCTCTCGCCGGACCCGCGAGCTCGCCGTCGTCGATTCGCCGCCGTTGGAGCCTCCCAGAGCAAGCCGTCGCTTCCCTTCGACTCAGGGTGAGCTACCGCGCAAAACCCCTCTTGACCCGAACCTTCCCCGCGGCTGTAGCCGGATCCACCATGGGAGCCGAGCAAGCTCGCCGCCATGGTCGAGCTAGAGCTCGCTCTCGTGCCTCTGTTGATGCCCTAGTGCGCGCGTTTGGCTCCTGCGTGCACTAGCGTTCGAATGAGCCAAGTCCCAGCTAAATCCGTGACACCTAACCTCGACTACGACCTCGCCGGTTCCCTGTTTCCACCGGAGTGGTCGCCGCCGTCCATCCCGACCTTCCCGTGACCCCCTGATGCTTCCTCTCGACGCGGACGACGACGTTGCACCCGTTGGTGGTCTCCTCTTCCTCTCCCGTGGCCTCTAGACGATTCCGGCAAGGGCGCCGCCGTAGCCAGGCCACCGGCATCAAGCCGCCGGTGGGTTAACCTTAACCCCCGCACTAATCCACCCCTGGGTCACTTACAGTTGGGGCCCCCAGCCCTTAACCCCTCTGTTATTTTTAAACAGAGAGGGATGAACCCCACTGTGACTGATCACTGGACCCCACACGTCAGACCCCCCCCCCACGTCAGCCTTGCGCAAGCATGACGCAGTAAACCTTTGTCCAAAAATTAAAATGAATTAAAGAATTCCAGAAAATCCAGAAAATAGCCCAAACTTTGGAAATTCATAGAAAATTCATATCAACTCCAAATTGGACAAATAATATATGAAAATGATCAGGAGAAAATAAGCTATCCAAATATCCAACTTTAAACTTTGTTTGAGTTGAATTTAAAATGTGATCAGTAGCATTTTCTATTTTATTTAAATGGAATTAAATCAAATTCAATTCAAAAGTGTTTGCAACTTGAACCATGGCAACATGCTACATTTCACTTACACATCAGAGGCATATCATACACATTTCCAAATGATTCAAATTGATCAAACAATGTCACATGTAACTTGGCTAAGTTTGAATTCAAATTGGAGTTTGAATTTGCAATTCAATTTGCAATATACTACATTTAAATGGAATTGCTTCACACATCAAAGCATATACATCATGTTTCAACCTTCCATCATGTGATTGTGCATTGTATTTACTTTGTTACCTTGTTTGTTGTTTGTCGAGTAGAGGTGGAACCGGAACAGGAGGCTGCCCCCTTCGTTGAAGACCCCGAACCCGAACCTCGTCAGCAAGGCAAGCAAACCCCCATTGATCATGTCGATAAAATCCCAATTCCCTCTCATGTCTCGCTTATGCATTGTATAGGATGATTACCATGCTACGTTTCTACCGCATAGATGAACCCATACCTTTGCATGACCTATCATTTGTCACAGTAGTAGGCAAAACCACAATCCTAGCAAATGTAGGAGTTGATTGATATCATGTGGCCCCTGCAATTGTTACTGCTTATTGCATACTTAGAGTTATACCATGATGGTACTGTTATGCGAGTCGGGATGGTAGTGATCATGATGATGATGGTAGAAAAATGTTGGTGAATCTACCCTAATACAAGGTGAACGATGATAGGCTGTGTAGGAGTACACGGTGGGTTGTCTCGTTGAACACCGCCCTAAGTCTGAGTTCTTGTGTGGTGATCCAAGATGAAGAGTACAACCACACATTGGGCTCACTAACCCCTCTCAACTTACTAACTCATCCCTTTCGATGTCCAGATGTCGCAATAGTTCGGAGTTCTGGTAGGTCTGTGGCCTGGATGCTAAGTGAGAGAACGGCTCATCCGAGACCGGCTTATGCACCACGCACACATCACTTGGGTCCACTTCGGTAAACCGGCCGGGTTCACGATAGTGGTAGCCAACCCAAGTAGGCTTCTTTCTCGGACTAGATCGGCTATGAGGTAACAGTTGTGGTGAGCATCCTCGCTGGCACCCCTTGACTGGTGTCGAGATCAAAGGAGGTAAATGATGATCATGTGTGTGTAGCGGTACACCCCTGCAAGGTGAACAAAACTATTCGAATAGCCGCGTCCGCGGTTATGGACTGCATGGAAAGCTTAGCTTGATTATTAGACAACTTGAACTGGATACTTCTAAAACACACCAAGATAAGTGTGAGTGCTATGGCGTGCCTTCTCGTGGGGAAGTCGAGGAAGTTACCATAGTGGTGTAATTGGTCGGAGAAAGTAGTGGACTCGTGTACGCTTCTTACCTCAAAGTCTGGTACTCGTAGTTCAGGAATAGCCAAGTCAAAGCTGGCACTTCTGCAAGGGAAACCCCACCTCCCTTTACCTTGATACATATGCATGAGTAGAATAGCTCCTATGTAAGTCTTGCTGAGTATGACTTTGTACTCACGTTTGCTTAATCTATGTTTTAGATGAAACCACTGACCCCGAAGGTGGCTTCTTCATCGAGCTGGACAACTGAAGATCAAGCTAGTCTAGTCCCAGTCAGACGACTGGTTCCCTCGTGGAGGGCATGTGTTTAAATAAGGCTTCTTAAGCCATTTGTTAAACTTGTCTGTACTCAGACATAATTTGCTTCCGCTTGTGTTGTAACGTTGGATCACATGTTTGTGATCTCTGTGTGCACTCTATAAGAGTTATCAATAAAAATGTATACTTTGTAGAGAATTGCAATGATACCTACTGTTCATACAAGGCATGTGTGATGCGTGTATGTTTATAACATGCATGTCTTTGTATGGGTTTTTGAGACCTTAGTTGTGATCTGGCTGGCGGTCTTTCATACACCAAGTGGCCCTTAGATGTGCGCCGCTTGGGGCATCGCGATGCGATTGCTCGAGACTCCGTCTCGTGCACACTTTGTGGTATGATCGAGCCCGCCCTAGACCCCGACTAAGTGATCGGGCTGGAGTAGGTTTATGTAAGAGTTATGAGATAGTCGATAGTATGGTTGAGGCGACTTGTCTTTGAATATGGGATTTCACCACCCATATTATTTGACTTGTGTGCGGACGATGAGGACCCATCTCAGTTGATCATCCGGCCTGGATGGGATGCCCCTCACGTACGATGCTTTCCGAGAACATTTTGTGCTTGGCCTTGTCTTCTTAGACAAGTGGGTACGGTTCTCGGCTCTCCATATTACTATGTCTTAGCTGGACTTGCATACGCTAACCCCGGGTCCCGACAGATGTGTGCAGATTGGGGCATCGCGATGCGATTGTTCGAGACTCTGTCTCGTGCACACGTTGATGTATGATCGAGCCCGCCCTAGACCCCGACTAAGTGATCGGGCTGGAGTAAGTCTATGTAAGGGTTATAATACAATCGATAGTATGGTTGAGGAGACTTCTCTATAAATATGGGAGTTCACCACCCATATCTTTTAGACTTGTGTGCGGACGATGAGGACCCATCTCAGTTGATCATCCGGCCTGAATGGGATGCCCCTCTCGTTCGATGCTTACCGAGAACATTCTGTGCTTGGCCTTGTCTGCTTAGACAAGTGGGTACGGTTCTCGGCTCTCCATATGATTGTGTTGTAGCGAGGCTTGCATACGCTAACCCCGGGTCCCGACAAACTTGGTATCAGAGCAGGACTGACTGTAGGATTATCTGCCTTGGCCGAAGTCGAGTCTAGCCTTCTATAGTTATATAGTTACTCTAGGTATATAAGGGAACAATGTAAGGCTTCTTTTTCTCCTTACCCTCATCGATCTGAGTTCTGAGTCACCCTTACCTTTTCTACGGGAAGATAGGACTAGGCTCATCTATGTCTTACTAGAAAATCTCGTTGATTGCCTCCTTATAACCGTAGGATTGTTGTGGTTGTCCAGAGTCTCCATGTTTTGAGTTCCTTGAAGTAGTTCTGTCCAATTTCTTCGAGGTTGTTTCATTTTCCATCCCAGTGTAGCCGTTATGCTGCCGGAATTATTCCGTGTTTCTTTGAGTCATTGCCTTCGCATTAATATCTTTTCCGCCTAAATCATGTCCTTTAATCCTTGCCTCCATCGTACAACCTGTTCTGATTGTTGATTTTTATCACACAGGATGTCAAGTGGAACTCGTAGTGCTGTTCTTCGGAATCGAGACCGTGATCGGAATCGAAATGATGATGAACCTCCACCCCCGCCTTTTGCGGCGGAAATCATGATGGAAGCTGAGCGGAATAGACGTGATCAAACACGCCTTCTGGACCTCATCGAGCAGAATACCGCCCACCATCGTAATGTGGTGGTCAGCATTCAGGACTTCATCTTCCTCAAGCCACCGGTATTCCGATGTTCTTCTGAACCCCTCGAAGCTGATGATTGGCTCCATTCCATCGAGCGTAAGATTGATACACATGTTGCTCCCGATGACCGAGTTATTTTCGCGGTATACTTCTTGGAAGGTGCTTCTCTTGAGTGGTGGGAGAACTATGTTGCAATGCAGCCAGATGGTCACGTAGTGACTTGGCAGGAGTTCTGTGTTGCCTTTCGAGGGTACCACATTCTGGATGAGTTGATGGAGCGCAAGAAGGAAGAGTTCTTCAATCTGAATCAAGGAGAGATGTCCATTCATGAGTATGTGAGGGAGTTCAACCGTCTTCCTCGTTATGCCCAAGATGAGATCACCACCGATGCCAGAAAGCAGGCAAGGTTCCGCAAAGGACTTATCCCCATCCTTCGTCATGATCTCAACCTCCTTCAGTTTGCCACCTTTGAGGATTTAGTCAACAGATCCTTCAGAGCTGAGCATGGCAATGAAGTTTTTGAGAAGTCTCGCAAGCATGCTCTTGAGCTTGCCCCTTCTTCCAGTTCACGCCCTCAGAAGCGCATGATCTGGATTCCTAACAGTTTGATCCACCAAAACAACCCACCGAGGCCATCACTTGTGCCGCCTCGTCCACCAGCTCCCCGCTCTATCTTTGGAGCCTGTTTCAGATGTGGCCAGCCTGGTCACTATTCTCGTGAGTGCCCCGTCAATCAGAATGCTCCACCACATGCCAAAGGAAACCCCAATGTTCATGCCAAGCCACCCCCCGAAGGTTTCCACTGCCAAGCCATCCACCTCAGAAAATCTTGGACGTGTGAACCAAATCTCATTTGAGGAAACTGATAGTACTTCTGACGTCATTCTTGGTACGCTCCCAGTCAATTTTTTTCCCACCTCTGTCCTTTTCGATCCAGGAGCATCTCACTCATTCATGTCGGAGAGTTATGCACTTCGGCATGAGATATCCTTTGAAGAAATGTTCACCCCTATGATCATTCAAACTCCTGGTTCCAAGTGGCAAACTAATAGAGTAAGCCATGGTAATCAAATTGCAATTGAGGGTTTAGTATTCCTTGCTTCACTCATAGCCCTCAAGTCTTCAGACATTGATGTCATCCTTGGTATGGATTGGTTATCAAGACAACATGCTTTTCTTGATTGTAAAGCCAAGACAGTTAGACTTACACATCCTTCAGGACAGACAATAGATTACACCTCACCAAGAACAAGAACCCAAGTACAATCTTTGAATGTGCTTCCCCTTCCCGACCTTGAAGATGTTCCGGTGGTTCGTGACTTCCCGGATGTCTTTCCTGAAGAGCTACCGGGAATGCCACCCGACAGATGTGTAGAGTTCATAGTGGATCTTATGCCAGGAACCGCACCAATTTCCAGACGCCCATACAAAATGGCCCCATGTGAGTTAGCTGAGCTTAAAACACAACTGGAAGCTTTGTTGGAAAAAGGCTTCATCCGCCCTAGCTCATCGCCATAGGGTTGCCCCGTTCTGTTCGTAACGAAGAAAGATGGAACAGAAAGGATGTGCGTAGACTATCGCTCGCTAAATCTAGCGACGATAAAGAACAAGTACCCACTACCCAGGATCAATGATCTTTATGATCAACTTGCTAGATCCTCTTTCTTCTCCAAGATGGATTTGAGATTGGGTTATCATCAAATCAAAATCCGAAATGAGGACATTCCCAAAACGGCTTTTACTACTCGTTATGGTCTTTACGATTACACCATCATGTCCTTTGGTTTAACCAATGCCCCCGCCACTTTCTCGCTCATGATGAATTCGATCTTCATGGAGTACCTTGATAAATTTGTTGTAGTTTATCTTGATGACATTCTCATCTACTCGAAGAACGAAGAAGAACATGCCGAACACCTAAGGCTGGTATTGATGAAACTTAGAGAGTATCGCCTCTATGCTAAATTCTGCAAGTGTGAATTTTGGCTACTAGATGTGACCTACTTAGGCCACGTGATTTCTGCAAAAGGCATTGTTGTGAATCCCGAGAGAGTTCAGGCCGTCCTTTAATGGACTCCACCTGAATCGGTTAAGCAAGTTAGGAGTTTTCTTGGCCTAGCCAGCTATAGTCGTCGCTTCGCCGAGAACTTTTCTAAAGTTGCAAAGCCTCTAAGTGAACTCCTCAAGAAAGATAAGAAATTCCAATGGACTCCCAAGTGCGAGGAAAGCTTTCAAGAGCTAAAAAGAAGATTGACTTCTGCACCCGTACTTGCGCCTCCAGACACCAAAAAGGATTTCGAGACCTTTTTGTGACGCCTCACGACAAGGGTTAGGATGCATACTTATGCAAGATAGATATGTGGTAGCTTATGCTTCAAGCCAGTTGCGTCCACATGAAGAGAACTATCCTACCCATGATCTTGAACTCGCTGTCGTAGTTCATGCCCTAACAACTTGGCGACATTACCTCCTTGGTAATCGTTGTGATATCTATTCCGACCACCAAAGCCTCAAATATATTTTCACCCAGCCAGATCTTAAAATCAGGCAAAGAAGCTGGATTGAGTTGATAAAAGATTATGACTTAGGAATTTCTTACACCCTAGGCAAAGCCAATGTTATGGTTGATGCACTAAGTCGTAAGTCGTATTGTAACAACCTCATGTTACAACAGTATCAACCACTTCTTCATGAGGAATTTTGAAAGCTCAATCTTGAGATTGTTCCTCATGGCTATCTTTCTACCTTGGTGGCGAAACCAACTCTTGAGGATCAAATAGTAGTTGCCCAAAGGCGTGCAGGAGGTGTTCGCCGGATCAAGGAGAACATTGCTAGCGGATTTGCTAATTGTCTCTCCACAGATAGTAAAGGAACGGTATTCTTTGGAAATCGTTTGGTAGTACCTAAGAATAGGGAACTAAGGCAACTCATCCTCAAGGAAGCCCATGACACACCCCTCTCGATTCATCCCGGTAGCACAAAAATGTACCGAGATATACGCCAGAGATTTTGGTGGACTAGGATGAAGAGAGACATTCCTCGATTTGTTGCCGAATGTGATGTTTGTCATCGCATTAAGGCAGAACATCAAAGTCCTGCTGGTACACTTCAACCTTTGCCTATTCCAGAGTGGAAATGGGACAAAGTCGGTATGGACTTCATCACCGGCTTTCCAAAAACCCAGAAAGGAAACGATGCCATCTTCATTGTCATAGATAGGCTTTCCAAAGTTTCTCACTTCCTTCGAGTTGGCGGACTTGTACGTCTCTAGAATTGTATCCCTTCACGGTGTTCCTTTGGAAATCAATTCTGATCGTGGTAGCCTTTTCACCTCTAGATTTTGGGGAAGCTTCCAACATGCTTTGGGAACTCATCTCTCCTTTAGTACAACATTCCATCCTCAGTCTAGCGGTCAAGTCGAAAGGGTTAACCAAATTCATGAAGACATGCTCAGAGCTTGTGTTATCTCATTCGGAAAGAATTGGGAGAAGTCTCTTCCATTCGCCGAATTTGCTTATAATAATAGTTTTCAATCTAGCCTAAACATGGCTCCTTTTGAACTCCTTTATGGACGACGATGTCGAACACCCCTTAACTGGTCAGAAACCAGTGAAAGACAATTCTTTGGACCGGATATGATCATGGAAGCAGAAGAGCAAGTTCGCATTGTTCGTGATCAATTGAAAGCCGCCCAGTCTCGTCAAAAAAGCTAATATGATCGTCATCATAGGCAAGAAAGCTACAATCTGGACGAGAAGGCTTACCTTCGGGTTACTCCTTTGAAGGGAACCCAAAGATTCGGTATCAAAGGCAAATTGGCCCCACGTTACATCGGACCTTTCCGCTTTCTTGCTAAACGTGGAGAAGTTGCCTACCAACTTGAACTACCCCCGCACCTTTCCCGAGTACATGATGTATTCCATGTGTCACAACTCAGGCGTTGCTTCAAGGACCCCATCCGCGAAGTCGACCATGAAACACTTGATCTACAAGATGACCTTTCTTATCGAGAATACCCTGTTCGTGTTCTTGATTCAGCAGAGCGTGTCACTCGCCGAAAGAAGATCAAGTTTCTGAAAGTTCAATGGTCACACCACTCTGAGAAAGAAGCCACGTGGGAAAGAGAAGACAGTCTCAGTGCCGACTACCCCTCCTTCCTCCCGCAGACTTCTGAATCTCGAGACGAGATTCTTTTGAGTGGGGGCGAGTTGTCAAAACCCCAACTAGGGTAAGTGCCCCTTTGCATCATGATAAAAATTTCAAAAGAAATCAAAATGGGAGAGAGAACACCCCCCAGATGAATTAATTCAAAAGGCCAGAAATAAATCTTCTCCAAAAATTCATGTTTGATTTTTGAAAATTCTTATAAATGAGTGTGATCACATATCAAGTGATGTGGGACCCACCCCATGGTCATGGATTTTTCAAATAGTCAAACAGGACCTTGGAATTAATTAAAAACCCCTATTTGATTTAAAGTTCAAATAATTTGAATTTTAAAAATGTTCAAACTTTACAAGTGGCTAGCCTAGTATATGGTGAAGCCACATAAAAAGTTTCAGCATTTATAAAAATGCCTAGCTATTTGATTTGCTAATCTACACAAAATTGCACAAAAGAAATTTTGAAAGAAAACAAAAAGGGGTTTACAGGGCATCTGGCCGAACTTAAGCCCCCACGGCCCAGCAGGCCCAGCCCACCACCCAGCCCCCTTGTCGTCTTCCTCAACCAGCTCGGTGGCGAGCTGGGAGGGAGCCGGCGATGCCGCCGTGGCAGCCGAGAGGCTTCTAGGCCTCCCCTGCCCCTCTCCTGGCGCCACGCAGCAGCCAGAGCCTCCTCGCCTTCTTCCCTCTCCTCTGGATCTCTTTCCCAGCTCGGTGGCGAGCTGGGAGGGAGCCGGCGACGCCGCCGTGGCAGCCGAGAGGCTTCTAGGCCTCCCCTGCCCCTCTCCTGGAGCCACGCAGCAGCCAGAGCCTCCTCGCCTTCTTCCCTCTCCTCTGGATCTCTCTCCGCGCTCTGCCTCACTGAATTTTGCCGCACCCGAGCGCCTCGCCGGAGCACGGCCGTGTGCACGCGCGGCCAGAGAGCTCCTTGAACCCAGCCGACGTGTCCAACGCACTCCTCGACGTCGTCTTCTTCTCCGTGCCAGAGGAATCGGCCCCGGGAGCCCGGAGCACGCCATCCACTTTGTCTTCATCTCGCTGGACCCGCAAGTCGCCGTCGTCGAATACTCCGGCCACAGACCCTCTCCGACCTCGCCACCGCCTCCGCTGCATCCGCGGTGAGCTCCTGCTTTGTCCCACTTAGCTTGCGGTTGCCCCCTTCACCTGTACCGTATTCCGCCATGAGAGCCGAGGCATGCCGCCACCATGGATGAAGCTGCGCTCACTCCCATGCACCTAAGCCCTGCCTTGTTGTCCGTTTTATTGCTGCACGCTCCAGGAACCCAACGCCTCTCGCCGTTCTCTTTTTTTGCGCACGCTGGCGACCTCCTCGTCGAAATAGCACCACGGCCTCCACCGTCTTCAACGCCGGCGACGACTCCGGCCACCCCCTCGACGTTGGCCTACCTCCCTCGACGCGTGGGAGCACGGGGGTCCCAACGGTGCAATCAGCGCACCCGATAACCCCCTGGAACGCCGTCCCCATGCAGCGCTGCCGCATCCCGTGGCCACCGGCGGCTCAACGCCGGCGAGGCCAACGTGGCCACGGTCATTACACCTTAACCACCCCCCTAATGACCCCCTAGCCTATGACAGTGGGCCCCCAGGCCACTAAATAATCCCTGGTTAGTTTAAACTAACCGGGTTAGTTAACTAACCCACTGACATGCAGGCCCCACCTGTCAGCAGCCCCCCCACGTCATCCCTGCGTCAGCATGACGCCATATTTGGTTAAATCAATTTAATTAATTCAGAAAAATCCATAAAATGCTTTAAACTTTGAAATTCAATAACTAATTCATTTTAACTCCAAATTGTTCAAATAATATGTCTAAAATTATCAGAAAAATACAAGGATTCTGAATATGCAACTTGTTTCTATGTTTGACCATTTTAAAATGGGTGAACAGTAGCAAACATGCATATGGATCCTTTTCAAATTCAAATTTGGAGTGAATTTGCAAATGATTTTGCAACATACTTCTATTAGATGATTCATCCACACATTAGAGGCTTTACCTCACCTTTACAACATCACTTCATGATCAACCTTTTCAAATGAACTTTCATGCATTCAAATGCATTTGAAATTCATCGATAAATCAAATGGAGTTTGAATTTGCAACTCAAATGCAATATACTCCTTTTAAATGAAATGCTGAACACATCAGTACCATGAACATCACCATTACAATCTTATTCATGTGATTGTGCATTGTACATTATGTTGATCCTATGATTTTCATGTTGCTGATAGAAGTGGAGCAGGAACACGAGTTCACCCCCTTCGTTGAAGACCCCGTGACTGATCCTCGTCAGCAAGGCAAGCAAAACCCCATTGATCATGTCTATAAAATCCCAAATTCCCTCTCAGTCTCTCTTATGCATGTTTAGGAGATAACCTTGTATCGATTCTACCGCATAGTTGAACCTATATCCGATGCATGACCTATCATCTTGTCACAGTAGTAAGCAAACCACAATCCTAGCTGACATAGGAGTTGGTTGATATCATGTGGCCCCCTGCAACTGTTACTGCTTATTGCATGCTTAGTGGTACAATGAGGTTGCTTTTGATGTGAGTCGGGATGATGGTAAACATGGTGTTGATGAAAGTGAAACTTTGTTGGTGAATCCACCCTAATACAAGGTGAACGATGAGAGGCTGTGTAGGAGTACACAGTGGGTTGTCTCGTTGAACACCGCCTTAAGTCCGAGTTCTTGTGTGGTGATCCAAGAAGAAGAGTACAACCACACATTGGGCTCACTGACCCCTCTCGACCTAGTACCTCACCCCGTTCGAACCCCAAGAGTCGCATTAGTTCGGAGTTCTGGTAGGGCTGTGGCACGGTCTGCGAAGTGGATGAACGGCTTTTCAAGACCGGCTTGGGACCTTGCACACATCGTTTGAGGATGTACTGGAACCTCGTCTGGACTTCCATACGGATCCCCCTCAGATAGGCGACTCTCTGGACTAGAACGGAGCTGTGGGCGAAGTGTCGTGGCAACATCCTCGCCGGTACCCGCTTGAAGGGTCCCACTCCCAGGCGGTAACTGATGAGTGTGTGTGTGTGTAGCGGTACACCCCTGCAGGGTTAACAAAACTATTCGAATAGCCGCGTCCGCGGATAAGGACTGCTTGGAAAGCTTAGCTCGATTATTAGACAACTTGAACTGGATACTTCTAAAATACACCAAGATAAGTGTGAGTGCTATGGCGTGCTTTCTCGTGGGGAAGTCGAGGAAGGCACCATAGTGGTGTAATTGGTTGGAGAATGTAGTGGACTCGTTTACGCTTCTTACCTCAAGTCTGGTACTCGTAGTTCAGGACTAGCCAAGTCAAAGCTAGCACTTCTGCAATTGAACCTCACCCCCCTTTACCTTGATACATATGCATGAGTAGTATAGTTCTTACGTAAGTCTTGCTGAGTACGACTTTGTACTCACGTTTTCTTATTCTATGTTTTAGATGAACCCACCTACCTGATGGTGGCTTCTACCCGAAGCTCAAAGATTGAAGACTCAGACCAAGACCAAGCTAGTGTAGTCCCAGTCAGACGACTGTACCCTCGTGGAAGGCTTGTTTTTAGATAAGGCTTTTCTAAGCCATTTGTTAAACTTGTCTGTACTCAGACCTACTTTGCTTCCGCATGTTTGATGTAATGTGGGATCACAGACTTGTGATCTCTGTGTGCACTCTGTAAGAGTTATCAATAAAGTTGTATACTTTGTAGAGAATTGCAATGATACCTGCTGTTCATACAAGGCATGTGTGCTGCGTGTATGTTTATAACATGCATGTCTTAGTATGGGTTTTCGAGACCTTAGTTGTGATCTGGCTGGCGGTCTTTTATACACCATGTGGCCCTTAGATGTGCGCAGATTGGGGCATCGCGATGCGATTGTTCGAGACTCTGTCTCGTGCACAAGTTGATGTCTGATCGAGCCCGCCCTAGACCCCGACTAAGTGATCGGGCTGGAGTAAGTCTATGTAAGGGTTATAGTACAATCAATAGTATGGTTGAGGCGACTTGTCTATAAATATGGGAGTTCATCACCCATATCTTTTAGACTTGTGTGCGGACGATGAGGACCCATCTCAGTTGATCATCCGTGTCAAAACCCTCTGTCAGGTATGTGCTAGGGTTAGCTAGTGCCTTTGCATCATGTCAAAATTTCAAAAAGAAATCTTGGAAATCAAATTCAAAATAAAAATGGGAGAAGGAACACCCCCCAGATGAATTAATTCAAAAAGGCCAGATAAAAATCTTCTCCAAAAATTCATGTTAGAGTTTTGAAAAGTCTTATAAATGAGTGTGATCACATATCAAGTGATGTGGGACCCATCCCATGCTCATAGATTTTTCAAATATTCAAACAGTGCCTTGGAATTAAAGAAATACCCCTATTTGAATTAAGATTCAAATTATTTGAATTTTAAAAATGTTGAAAGTTTATGAGTGGCTAGTCTATATTATTATGAGGCCACATAAAAGTTTTTAGCATTTAATAAAATGATTTGGTATTTTTACCAAAGTCAAAACAAATATACAGAAAAACAGAAAGGAAAGATTAAACAGAAGGAAAGAGAAAGACTTACCTCTCGCCCAGGCGAAGCCGGCCCACCCCAGCCCAGCCGGCCCAAAGGGGCACGGGGGTCTTCTTCCCCGATCCCGCGCCTCCAAGCTGCTCGATGGAATGCCACCGAGCTAGCTGGGCACATCGCCGCCTCTCCCGACGACACCTGCCCCTCCCGTGCCTTCTAGCGACGCCACGGAGACGCTGGAGACGCCGTGAGCCCTTTCCCCCCTCCAGAGCTTCCTCCTCCTCCTCCCGTGCTCGTTTCGTCGCCGCCCGAAGACCGCTGTGGAGCACGCCGTCGAGTCCATGTAGCCACCGTCGTCCCCGAGCCGTGCCGCCGTGTCCAGAAGAACCGCAGCAGGCGTCTTCGTCGTTCCCCTCAACCAATCGAGCCCGAGCGCCTCAGCAGACGACGCCAGCTTCACCGAGGAGTCGCCGGACCCGTGAGTCGCCGTCGTCAAATTGCCCGGCTACACAGCATCCCCGGCCTCACCGTCTTCTCCATTAGCTTCAGGGTGAGCTTCTTCACCTTTCCCCTAAGGTCACAGCATCTCGTTTGCCCCACAACCAAATACGCCATGGATCCCGAGCAAGATCGCCGCCATGGTCGAGCTGGAGCACGCTTCAGTGCCCCTGGCGATGCACCCGTGCGTGCGTTTGGCACCTAGACTTCCCAGCTTTCGAACGCACCCAAGATCACCTCAAACCGTGCTCCCTAGCCTCGGCTACGACCTCGCCGTGGTTCTGCTTCCTCCGGAGTCGTCGCCGGCGTCACTTCGGTGCTCCCCTGTGGCGCTGCTCTGCACCACTCTACGCGGGCATCCACGAGCTTTCGATTGGTGCCTCCCACGCATCGAATGGCCCACGGCAGCCCCCTCCCCGTGCAGCGCCGCCGCACTGGTGGCCACCGGCGGCTAGCCGCCGGTGAGGCCACTGTCATTAGGGGTTAACCCCCCTGCTAATTAACCCCAGGTCAATGACAGGTGGGGCCCCCAGGCACTTAACCCCCTGGTTAAGTTTAAACCGTTTCAATTAAACCCATGTGACACTGACACCCCTGGCCCACCAGTCAGACCCCCCCCCCCACGTCAGCATGACCACATGCTGATGCAATAATTGATTTAAATGAATTTCCAGATAAGCAAAGTGATTTAAATAATTCCAGAAATTCCGGAAAATACCCCAAACTTTGGAAATTCATAGAAAATTCATATTAACTCCAAATTGGACAAATAATATATGAAAAATGATCAGGAGAAAATTATCTTTCCAAATATGCAACTTTCAACTCTGTTTGAGTTGAATTTAAAATGGGACCAGTAGCATATGTCATTTGGTTTATTTGAATTTAATTCAAATTCAAACCAAATGCTTTTGCTACTTGGACCATGGAATTATGATGTAATTAAACCACACTTCAGAGGCATATCATACACATTTGAAAATACTTCAAGATGATCAAACTATGTCACATACAACTTGGCTAAGTTGAATTCAAATGTGGATTTTGAATTTGCATTTCAAATGCAATATACTCCACTTAAATGGAATTGCCTCACACATCAAAACTTATACTTCATATTTCAACATTCAATCATGTGCTTGAGCATTGCATTCATATTGATTGCTACTTCGTGCTTTGTTTGTCGAGTAGAGGTGGAACCGGAGCAAGAGGTCACCCCCTTCGCTGAAGATCCAGAACCCGAACCTCGTCAGCAAGGCAAGCAAACCCCCATTGATCATGTCGATAAAATCCCACTTCCCTCTCATGTCTCGCTTATGCATTGTTTAGGATGATCACCATGCTTCGTTTCTACCGCATAGATGAACCCATTCCTTTGCATGACCTATCCTTTTGTCACAGTAGTAAGCAAACCACAATCCTAGCAAATGTAGGAGTTGATTGATATCATGTGGCCCCTGCAATGTTACTGCTTATTGCATGCTTAGTATGATACCATGTTGTTACTGTGATGTGAGTCGGGATGGTAGTGATCATGTTGATGATGGTAGAAAAGTGTTGGTGAATCGACCCTAATACAAGTTGAACGATGAGAGGCTGTGTAGGAGTACACGGTGGGTTGTCTCGTTGAACACCGCCCTAGTAGGAGTTCTTGTGTGGTGATCCAAGATGAAGAGTACAACCACACATTGGGCTCACTCACCCCTCTCAACCTATTAAGTCGTCCCTTTCGATGTCCAGATGTCGCAGTAGTTCGGACTTCTGGTAGGCTTCTGGCCTGGATGCTAAGTGATAGAACGGCTCACCCGAGACCGGCTTATGCACCACGCACACATCGCTTGGGTCCACTTCGGTAAACCGGCCGGGTTCACGATAGTGGTAACGAACCCAAGTAGGCGGCTTTCTCTGACTAGATAGGCTATGAGGTAACAGTTGTGGTGAGCATCCTCGCCGGCACCCCTTGAATGGTGTCGAGTACAAAGGCGGTAAATGATGGTCATGTGTGTGTAGCGGTACACCCTTGCAAGGTTAACAAAACTATTCGAATAGCCGCGTCCGCGGTTATGGACTGCTTGGAAAGCTTAGCTTGATTATTAGACAACTTGAACCGGATAATTCTAAAACACACCAAGATAAGTGTGAGTGCTATGGCGTGCTTCCTCGTGGGGAAGTCGAGGAAGGCACCATAGTGGTGTATTGGTTGGTGAAAGTAGTGGACTCGTGTACGCTTCTTACCTCAAAGTCTGGTATTCGTAGTTCAGGATTAGCCAAGTCAAAGCTGGCACTTCTGCAAATGAACCCCACCTCCCTTTACCTTGATACATGTGCATGAGTAGTATAGCTCCTATGTAAGTCTTGCTGAGTACGCCTTTGTACTCACGTTTGCTTAATCTATGTTTTAGATGACGCCACTGACCCCGAAGGTGGCTTCTTCATCGAGCTGGACGACTGAAGTTAAGCTAGTCTAGTCCCAGTCAGCAGACTGGTTCCCTCGTGGAGGGCTTTGTGTTTAAATAAGGCTTCTTAAGCCATTTGTTAAACTTGTATGTACTCAGACATAATTTGCTTCCGCCTGTGTTGTAATGTTGGATCACATGTATGTGATCTCTGTGTGCACTCTATAAGAGTTATCAATAAAATTGTATACTTTGTAGAGAATTGCAATGATACCTACTGTTCATACAAGGCATGTGTGATGCGTGTAGGTTTAACATGCATGTCTTTGTATGGGTTTTCGAGACCTTAGTTGTGTTCTGGCTTGCGGTCTTTCATACACCAAGTGGCCCTTAGATGTGCGCAGCTTGGGGCATCGCGATGCGATTGCTCGAGACTCCGTCTCGTGCACACTTTGTGGTATGATCGAGCCCGCCCTAGACCCCGACTAAGTGATCGGGCTGGAGTAAGTCTATGTAAGAGTTTGGAGATAGTCGGTAGTATGGTTGAGGCGACTTGTCTTTGAATATGGGAGTTCACCACCCATATAATTTGACTTGTGTTCGGACGATGAGGACCCATCTCAGTTGATCATCCGGCCTGGATGGGATGCCCCTCACGTACGATGCTTTCCGAGAATGTTCAGTGCTTGGCCTTGTCTGCTTAGACAAGTGGGTGCGGTTCTCGGCTCTCCATATGACTATATCTTAACTGTACTTACATACGCTAACCCCGGGTCCTGACAATCCGGCCTGAATGGGATGCCCCTCTCGTTCGATGCTTTCCGAGAACGTTCTGTGCTTGCCTTTGTCTTCCTAGAAAAGTGGGTACGGTTCTCGGCTCTCCATATGATTGTGTTGTAGCGAGGCTTGCATACGCTAACCCCAGGTCCCGAGACATTCGCTGATATTATTGTTGATAATTATTTTACTTCTTTTTAGAATGTCGAATATTAAAATACATTATTGTGATACTATGTGACGTTAGGGATGGGCCAATGATCTTTCTGATATGAAAAAGTACGAAACTTGTGCATCCTACTTGGGTCACTAGCTCCATCCTTGACAAAAACTGATATGTCGATGATTAAAACACCGTTGTGACACCATGTGACAGCAGGGATGGGTAAGCGAGCCTTGTGATATACACAAATACGAATCTTGTGCATCCTACTTGGCTCGCTTACGCCATCCATGTAGTTGTTTGTGTGTGTTTAACCTAATTAAGTATGAGCCAAAAACCGATATGTGTGTTCCTTTTTAATAATGCCGATGATTAAAACCGTTGTGACACCATGTGACAGCAGGGATGGGTTAGCGAGCCTTGTGATATACACAAATACAAATCTTGTGCATCCTACTGTGACGACCCCAAAATCAGACCGTGTACAGTAATCATACACACAAGGTACACGACTGAGATTAGGGTGCCACGGTGATAATATCACAGCACAACACTAAACACAAAAGGATAAACAAATGTGTTACAATAGAGGGGGTCACGCGGACCCGAATACATAAGTCATACAAGCCATAATATCTGAGTACAGACATAGTTAGTCAAGTTTTGCCTTAAGAAGGCTAGCCCAAATCACATCAGAGATACAGATCGAAAAGGCGAGGCCTCCTGCCTGGGATCCACCGAACTACTCCTGGTCAACGGGGAACTCGACGTCGTAGTAGGCGCCTCCGGGGTACTCCTGCTCCTGAGCTCCAACGTCGGCTGCAGCGGCCTATCAGGCAAAAAAGTAAAGGAAATAAAGCAGGTGAGTATCTAGTATACCCGCGAGTCTTACGTCCGCTACTAAGCATTATGCATTGTATCAACGAAAATAAGAGGCTGTATATAGTGGACTGAAAGACAGAAATCCAGAGCAAGGGTAAGAAGCTAGGCCTATTGAAGACTAGCATCTTCCGACGATGTCTTGCAGCATGAGGTAAGAATCAGCCAACAGTTTATATAAAGCATAAAGTAACAATGCAGCATAAGTTGCTGCAGCATTGTATAATAATAAGATGTAATAATTAACAATGCCTCCGAGTTCACCTCCTCGACATCCCCGCCAGGAAGAGAACCCGGAACCATACAGTTTAATAATAATAGTTTCTAGTGGTAAGATCCAGCTTCAGCATAAAGCGTCTTGTTACCGTGGACACGGCTATTCGAATAGATTAATCTTCCCTGAAGGGGTGCACTTGTGTTACGCTACACGCACGGATCTCCAGGGTGGCGGGAACCTTGTTAGGGAACGCTCCACCGAGGCTATCCGACACTTCATAGCCCATCTTTCAAACTCAACAGAGAGGCCATCCGCCGGTCTAAATCCTAAGTACGCCAGGCCTTGGACCCCAACCCGAACGTACTCCTGCAAGGTGCGTGGCTGGCCGGTGAAGTTAAAGAAAATCCAATTAAGACACCACCGCGTGAGCAAATAAGACAACACCACTTCCCGGCAATGAGCCCGTAGTACTGCTGACGTCTGAAGACTCCTCGGACGACACTACGAAGTAGAGGAGCCCATAACTCGTAATTCCCACGGGTAGGTAGTGCGTACATGGCATATAGCCAACTCAAGACATTCACTGAACCATTTAGCATTTTAATTAACCTGCGTGACAACCGTTATCGTTGCCTGAACTTAACTGACCCGCGGACAACGACAGCAGCCAGGACCACCAGTACATCGGTGCCTACCCCGTCGTCCCACCAAGTCACTGCGGTTACCAACAAGGTGAACCGTCTCCTTACCTTGTCTCACGTGTGCTCCTGGAGGAACTCGACTTTCGTAGTTTGGTAAGTCTCACGGCCAACGATCAGGGGCCAAGCACACCGGTACACTGGTCGTACCCTCCCTGTCGTCCCGTCGCAATACCTCTTGCGGGCACCGTTGGGTCGCCCGACTTCTTACCTGAAGGACAACCGTTGTTCAGGACCCTAAGGCGGTAAGACAAAGTCATCCTCGAGTGGAGTACAAGGATTACTCCTTGATAGCTCACACTTGAGGTGACTAGGCAGAACCCAGATAGGGGCCTTTGGCGGTGTCTGCTTTGTACCGTACCTGTGCAGTTATAATATTTGTACCCGCGTTCGCTCCCCTGAGTGATCACGACCCTCTATCTAATCCTAGCTAACAATGCGCAGGGCTCACTACTGAATAATGCATAATAATAATAATAATAGGAAGCATAGGATAAAGGAAGGCACATCAAGGGGCGACAAAATTAGGCTATGCAGTTGAATAGGATTGTAATCGTAGCAGCAGCAGTAACAATGCCTAGTGCAAGAAATGTACGGAAAGGTAGGCGATATCTGGGCAAGAGAATGGATCTACTTGCCTGGAAGCTCGACGGTAGTAGTAGGGTCGTCGACGAAGTAGTCGTACTCAGCAGCGGTGTAGTCAACGGCAGCAGCGGGGTCTACCGGAGATTAAGGGGGGCAGAAACAGTAAATACACAACAAGCATATACAAACAGATGCATGACAAGACGGATGAAATATTAACAGTGTTCTAACGCAGTGCAATGCACGTTTCTCGGAGCAGAAATTCATCTGAGGATGAACTACCGGCTCCGGATGATTACCGGACAGGGTGTCCGGAAGGGGAGATATCATGCCGGAGGTGTCGTGGACATCCGACACATGTGTGGGTGGTGTATCCGTGTTGGTTGATCTATTCCGAACAACTTTCGTGTTCGAAATAAATTCATCCGGGTACTTTAGCAGTACCGGACAATTTATGGGACAGACGGTCCGGAGGGGGACGGTTCGATGTGTTAGAGGGGTGTGATAGACATATGGATAGCGTATTCGTATTCGTTATATTTTTCAGATCAATTTTCATGTATAAAGTTTTTGAATCTGAGTTACGGTTTAAAAGTTATTGAATTTCAAGGTATTAAATCATTTAAATGATTTTCTGAATTTCTTTTATTATTTATTCAACATTATCCAAAACATTATCCAAAACATTATCCAAAACAGTGCCTGACATGTGGGACCCACATGTCAGCCTCTTTTTATTTATAAAACATTTTATTAAATCAGGAATAGCCTCTGGTCCCACCAGTCAGCCTCTGATTATTAACCAAAACATTTTAAATATCAATTAACCCAGTGGGGACCACATGTCATGGACACATCTGTTGATTTAACAGCTAAATAAATTCAGTGATTAAATCAGTTTCCTGGGCCCACATGTCAGTGTCAGTGGGGGTAAACTAACAGTTTTTTATTTGTTTTAATTAACTAGAGGGGATTAGGGGGGCAGGCCCACTGTCAGTGTCAGGAGGGGGCGGGGTTAGGGGTTAGTTACCCCCTGACGTGAAGGGCCCACTGACCAGTGGCACGGGATCTCACCGGCGGTGATGGCCGGCGGCGAGCTCGTGCGTGTGCATGGTATAGGGCATAGGAGAGGGCGTGGGAGGGCGCAATCGAAAGCTGGAAGAAGGCCGCGTCCAATGGTGGTGAGGTTTGTCCCGAAGGCGCCGGAATCGGTGCCGGCATCGAGGTTTGGCGGCGGGCGGAAGCTGCGAAGTCAACGACGACGTTTCCGTGCGAAAACTCGAGCGTGCGCTAGCGCGTGAATTAAATGGGAGCATCCTAAGCCAAACGACACGCTTGGCGCGCCATAAGCGTGAGCTAGACCACGGTGGCGATGACTGCCGGCGGCGAGGAGCTACGGCTCCAATGGCGCGGGAGGCTACGGCGAACGGGAGGCCACGGGAAGACTAGGAGGGGGTAGAGGAGCTCACAACGGAGGCGGAGGGGAGGGCAGCAAGCTTGGGGGAGGCGCGACAAGGCCGGAATCGATGACGAGATCGCGGCGGCCGAAGCGGGGAACGAAGACGAGGGCGAGGCGAGGGAGGGCTCCCGGCTCGATTCATTGCTGGACCCGATGAAGACGACGACGGTGCAGAGGTTGGACACGGTGGCATAGGTGGTAGTGGTCGTTGGCCGCGTGCGGCCACGGCAACGGCGACGGCGGCGCTCGGGCAAATTTTCCCGGGCGAGAGAGAGGTGAGGAGGGGAAAATGAAGGGGAGGGGGTGTCTACGGGGCAGGGGCGTCGCCCTTATCCACAACGGCGCTCCAGGGGAGGTGGGGGCGGCCGGTAGAGCTCCCGGCCACGGTGAGCTCGCCACGGCGCCGGGGCAGGTGGGGGAGGTGATGGGGGCAGGTGGGGGAAGGGGGCTTGGGCCGACTGGGCCTCGCGTGGGGCGAGGTTTAGGTAGTTTTCCATTTTATTTATTCGTCTGTTATCTGTATTTTATTTTGTTTACTGTTGTAGTTAAAATAAATGTTTCTGCATTTTATTTAAATATGTAGGAGGTTTGTAAAATAGGTGTATGTCACATGTAGGTGACACAAAAGGTTTGGTACATTTTAAAACTCAGTTGATATCTCTTTTAAATATTTTATGATAAAAAAGGACCTTAGAAGCTCCTGTTATAATTGTTTGAGATTTTTCATAACTTCAAAAATTACCAAAGTTGGTCCAACATGATTATAATGATTTTAGGCAATTTACAAAAATGGTTTCAGGATTTATGGAACAACTTTATTTGAACACTTTGGTTTTAATTTTTATTCAAAGCAGTTCCAACTATGGTGTAGTTTCATGATGAGGAAGATGCATTGGGATCTTGGTGTATATTACCAACCAGCATGGTTTGAAAAGAGCAGAAGTAAAGTTTGATTAAGGACAGGGGATAACAGTGATTAACAAACAGTGATGGTCAACAGTGATGATGATTACTGTTACAGAAACTGAGGGTGTTACAAATCTCCCCCACTACAAGAATTCTCGTCCCGAGAATTTAAGTGGTAGAGAGGAAAAGATCGGGGTATTCATCGCGAAGGCGATCTTCGCGTTCCCAAGTGGCTTCATCTTCAGAATTATTTGAGCACTGAACCTTGAGGAACTTGACGGTCTTGTTGCGGGTTCGACGTTCAGACTGATCGAGAATGCGGCTCGGATGTTCTCGATAAGTCAAGTCTTGTTGCAGCTCGATCATATCATGCTCCACTTCGCGGATAGGATCCTTGAAGCAGCGACGGAGTTGCGACACGTTGAAGACATCGCGGACTTGGGAGAGGTTCGGCGGCAATTCCAACCGGTATGCCACGGGTCCACTCCTGGAAAGGATACGGAACGGGCCAATGTAGCGAGGAGACAACTTGCCCTTGATGCGATGAGTGCCCCTCATGGGAGTGACACGGAGGTAAGCGTATTCACAAGGTTGATACTCCATTTCCCGGTGTTTGCGGTCATGGTTGCTCTTCTGACGAGACTGTGCGGCCTTTAGATTTTCTTGCACAATGCGAACCTGATCTTCAGCTTCTTGGACAAGATCCGGTCCGAAGTAGGGTCGTTCCCCAGTTCCTGACCAATTCAGGGGGGTTCGACATTTACGTCCGTATAGAACTTCGAAGGGGGCCATCTTCAAGCTAGCCTGATAGCTATTGTTGTACGAGAATTCTGCGTACGGGAGGGCATCCTCCCATTTCATGCCGAAAGAAAGGACACAAGCGCGAAGCATGTCTTCCAGCACTTGATTAACTCGTTCAAATTGGCCTTGCGACTGGGGGTGATAAGCGGAGCTGAGATTCAGACGAGTCCCGAAGGCTTCCATGAAACTCGTCCAGTATCGTGAGGTGAAAATGCTGCCACGGTCTGAACTGATCTCCATCGGAATACCGTGGAGTGACACAATCCGGGAGATATACAAGTGTGCTAACTGACTAGCAGTGTTCGTCTCCTTGACCGGCAGGAAGTGTGCAATCTTGGAGAATCGGTCGATGACGACAAAGATGGCATCGTTACCTTTCTGTGACTTAGGAAAACCGGTGACGAAGTCCATCTCGACTTTGTCCCACTTCCAATCAGGAGGAGGGAGTGGTTGCAACCAACCAGCAGGTTTTTGATGTCCGGCCTTGACGCGACTGCAAACGTCACATTCGGAAACAAAGCGAGCCATATCTTGCTTCATGTAAGGCCACCAGTACCGCTGACGAAGGTCTTTATACATCTTGGTACTGCCAGGGTGGATTGACAAGGGAGAATTATGGGCTTCCTCCATGATATCCGGACCACAGTTAATGATGGCCGGGCTCACAGTAACTACTAAGCGGCCCTTGAAGTACACAGTATCACCATCATTGGCATCAATGGTGAAATAGGAGGGCTTTCCTTCTGCGATGTCCTTCTTGATCTTCACAATGTCAGGGGCCAGAGATTGTCTACTCTTAATGAGGGCGTCGAGTTTCGACTCGAGAACCAGGTTATTAACGTAACCTTGAGGAACAATCTCGAGATTCAACTTGCGAAACTCTTCATACAGAAGTGGTTGCTGCACCTGAACCTCAAGTTCAGAACAGTAAGCTTTGCGGCTCAAGGCATCGGCCATCACATTAGCCTTGCCATGGGTATACGAAATATCCATGTTGAAGTCGGCTATTGTCTCGAGCCATCGTTGTTGACGAAGATTCAAATCTGGCTGAGTAAACAGGTACTTCAGACTTTGGTGATCGGTGTAGACCTCGCAACGATTACCGACGAGGTAATGTCGCCACAGCTTCAATGCATAGATTACTGCTGCCAATTCGAGATCATGTGTTGGATATTTGTCTTCGTGAGCACGCAATTGACGAGAGACATAAGAAATCACCTTGCGCTCTTGCAATAGGACACAGCCTAATCCTTGTCGAGACGCGTCGCAATATATCACGAAGTCCTTCTGAGTATCAGGGGGAGCGAGCACCGGGGGAGAAGTTAGCTTATCCTTGAGTGCTTGGAAACTTTCCTGACATTTATCTGTCCACTCAAACTTGACGCCTTTGTGAAGCAGATTAGTCAGAGGCCTGGCAATCTTGGAGAAAGTCTCGACGAAACGGCGGCAATAGCTAGCGAGCCCGAGAAAACTGCGGACTTGCTTGACGGTCTTGGGAGGAGTCCAGTCAAGAATAGCCTGGATACGTTCTGGGGTGAGGGCAATGCCATCCTTGGAAATCACATGTCCAAGGTAGGTTACTTCGGGAAGCCAGAACTCACACTTAGAATACTTAGTGTAGAGTTTGTGTTCTCGAAGCTTCTCCAGTATAAGACGAAGATGTTCAGCATGTTCTTCTTCATTCTTGGAATATATCAATATATCATCCAGATAAAACACGACGAACTGGTCGAGGTACTCCATGAAAATATAATTCATCAATCTGGAGAAGGTGGCTGGAGCATTGGTTAAGCCAAAGGACCTGACAGTGTACTCGTATGAACCATAGCGAGTAATGAAGGTAGTTTTTGGAATGTCCTCATCACGGACTCGGATTTTGTGATAACCCAACCTCAAGTCGAGTTTAAAAAACACCTTGGATCCGGCATGTTGATCATACAGATCGTTGATCCGTGGAAGTGGGTATTTGTCCTGGATGGTAGCTTGGTTAATGAGTCGATAATCTTGGACCAATCGGTTTGTCCCATCGCTCTTCTTGACAAAGAGCGAAGGTGCTCCCCAAGCTGAGGAACTGGGGCGAATGAATCCTTTCTGAAGTGCCTTGTCGATTTCCTCCTTAAGTTCAAGGAGTTCATGCAGCGGCATCTTGTAAGGACGCTTGGCAATAGGCGTGGTGCCAGGCTTCAAGTCGATGACAAATTCGACTTCTATGATCGGGGGTATTCCCGGCAGTTCTTCTGGGAAGACGTCGGGAAAATCGCGAACGACCGGAACGTTCTCGATGCCTTCGAGGGGGGCGGCATTCAAGGAGTTCATCATAAATATCTGTGTTTCAGCATTATGGGTAACTCAGGTGGTGTGGTTAACAATCTCGCCGGAGGGGTGAAAAAGTTTGACAGACTTGGTGCCACAATAAAGTGCGGCATCGTGAAATTTCAACCAGTCCATTCCCAGAATGAGGTTTATGGTGGTAGACTTCAGAACGATGGGGGAAGCAAGGAATTCAATCCCTTCAATTTCAACAATGGTTCCGGGCACTATCTTGGTGGTTTGACATTGGCCTATCGAGGTGCGGACAACCATCGGTGGGTTCATCCCCTCTAGCGTGAAGTTATGCGACCATGCAAATGCTTCCGACATGAAGGAATGCGATGCTCCTGTATCAAATAAAACAGTAGCATGCACGGAATTAACGAGAAGGGTACCCATCACGGTAGCGGGTTGTTGCTGAGCTTCTTCAACATTGACGTTGTTAGCATGTCCACGAGCATAAGCGGCAGACCCAGTATTATAGTCGGGGGTCCTGTTGTTGCCGCGACCATTTCCACGGCCAGCGGGGTGAACTACCAGTTGCTTCTGTTTCTAGGGGCACTCTCTGGAAAAATGCCCAGGTTGGCGGCACGTGAAGCATAATCCATCCTGAGGACGAAGTGGGGTAGCATTGGGTGGTGCAGGCAGAGCTCTTGGCATCTGCGGTGGCGGAGGCAGACGGGGTGCAGCATAAGACGACCTTGGAGCAGGGACAGCTGAATGTGTCACACTGGTAGGGAGCCAGATACGACGCTTCTGCGTTGCGCCCGAAGATGAGCCAACGTCACGATAACGCTTCAGAGAGTTCTTGTGCTCCACCTGTGTAGTCTCGACGGTGATAGCCTTGTTCACCATGGTGGAGAAGTTGGCGAAATCATGAACGGAAAGAGCGAGCCTGAGGTCTGGGTTGAGGCCACGATGGAACCTTCTGCTGCCTGCGAGCATCAGTGGTGATCTCTCCTTCCGCATAGCGAGAGAGGTTGAGGAACTCGCGATGATAGGCTTCAACAGTCATGTCGCCCTGAGTGAGGTGATGGAATTCTTCCGCCTTACGATCCATGATCCCCTGAGGAATGTAGCGGGCGCGGAAGGTAGACTGAAATTCATCCCAAGTGATGACTTCTTCAACTGGCAGGGAACGCTTGTGGGTGCTCCACCACTGAGTAGCGGCGCCTTTCAGATGGTAAGACGCAAAGTTCACATAGTCGGCTGGATCGACATTAGCAGACTCCAGCTCGTGAGTGATGTCGCGAAGCCAGTCATCAGCATCCAACGGCTGAACAGTGTTGCGAAACATAGTGGGGTTGAGGCGGGTGAAGTCGTGCAGAGTCACGGTGGCATGCTGATGGTGGTGCCCATTCTGATTCGGCTGGGGGAACTAAGCCATGATATTCTGCATGAACTGACGGTTCATCTCGAACTGCTGCATCATCGCGGCCATGTAATCCGGCGGCGGAGGTGGGTCGTTGGCACCACGACCACGACCACGACCACCACGACCAGCCATCCTGCTAGAATTTAACAGGGGTATTTCAGCGATGAAAATTTAACGAGATACCGGAATCAAGCCTGAAGTAAAACGACAACGAAAAGGAGGCGCAGATATATATAGGAGTAGTCATATAAGACATACACATTCACACACAGAGTCAATCGAAAATCGGGCAGCGTAACGTCGTAGAAATTAAGGAAAAAGGACTCACTAGGCGGCGCGCAGACCGCGGTTAGGATTACACGACGCGACATAGATTCCACTATGTCAATCACGCCGCAAGAAAACTGTTGGCCACAGGAGTTAATGCCAGAGGACGCGCAGCCTTCCCAGAATGAGAATGGGATCCGCGGTCCGGGACCTGGGGTATGACTCCTGCGACACAACTCAATCAATGGGGGAAGCACCAAAAATGCCGGCTGGAATCAAGAGAACGTGATCCTAATGTCAGATTTTGTAAAACTTACCAGCAAGGATAAGAGAGCAGATTCCCAGAGCATAGGTAAGGAGAAAAGGATCCTAATACCATAGATATCACACGTAGTGACATCGATGTGGGCCCGTAAGCCAAATATTAAGTTAGCAAAATAGTTTTTCAAAGTCTAGACTCAACTTCGACCAAGTAGTGGTGGGGTGGCTTCCTACAGGCAGTCGGCTCTGATACCAACTTGTGACGCACCCAAAATCAGACCGTGTACAGTAATCATACACACAAGGTACACGACTGAGATTAGGGTGCCACGGTGATAATATCACAGCACAACACTAAACACAAAAGGATAAACAAATGTGTTACAATAGAGGGGGTCACGCGGACCCGAATACATAAGTCACACAAGCCATAATATCTGAGTACAGACATAGTTAGTCAAGTTTTGCCTTAAGAAGGCTAGCACAAATCACATCAGAGATACAGATCGAAAAGGCGACGCCTCCTGCCTGGGATCCACCGAACTACTCCTGGTCAACGGGGAACTCGATGTCGTAGTAGGCGCCTCCGGGGTACTCCTGCTCCTGGGCTCCAACGTCGGCTGCAGCGGCCGATCAGGCAAAACAGTAAAGGAAATAAAGCAGGTGAGTATCTAGTATACTCGCGAGTCTTATGTCCGCTACTAAGCATTATGCATTGTATCAACGGAAAGAAGAGGCTGTATATAGTGGAATGAAAGACAGAAATCCAGAGCAAGGGTAAGAAGCTAGGCCTATCGAAGACTAGCATCTTCCGACGATGTCTTGCAGCATGAGGTAAGAATCAGCCAACAGTTTATATAAAGCATAAAGTAACAATGCAGCAGAAGTTGTTGCAGCATTGTATAATAATAAGTTGTAATAATTAACAATGCCTCCGAGTTCACCTCCTCGACATCCCCGCGAGGAAGAGAACCCGGAACCATACAGTTTAATAATAAGAAGTTGTTGCAGCATTGTATAATAATAAGTTGTAATAATTAACAATGCCTCCGAGTTCACCTCCTCGACATCCCCGCGAGGAAGAGAACCCGGAACCATACAGTTTAATAATAATAGTTTCTAGTGGTAAGATCCAGCTTCAGCATAAAGCGTCTTGTTACCGTGGACACGGCTATTCGAATAGATTAATCTTCCCTGCAGGGGTGCACTTGTGTTACGCTACACGCACGGATCTCCAGGGTGGCGGGAACCTTGTTAGGGAACGCTCCACCGAGGCTATCCGACACTTCATAGCCCATCTTTCAAACTCAACAGAGAGGCCATCCGCCGGTCTAAATCCTAAGTACGCCGGGCCTTGGACACCAACCCGAATGTACTCCTGCACGGTGCGTGGCTGGCCGGTGAAGTTAAAGAAAATCCAATTAAGACACCACTGCGCGAGCAAATAAGACAACACCACTTCCCGGCAATCAGCCCGCAGTACTGCTGACGTCTGAAGAGTCCTCGGACGACACTACGAAGCAGAGGAGCCCATAACTCGTAATTCCCACGGTTAGGTAGTGCACACATGGCATATAGCCAACTGAAGACATTCACTGAACCATTTAGCATTTTAATTAACCTGCGTGACAACCGTTATCGTTGCCTCGACTTAACTGACCCGCGGACAACGACAGCAGCTAGGACCACCAGTACATCGGTGCCTACCCCGTCGTCCCACCAAGTCACTGCGGTTACCAACAAGGTGAACCGTCTCCTTACCTTGTCTCGCGTGTGCTCCTGGAGGAACTCGACTTTCGTAGTTTGGTAACTCTCGCGGCCAACGATCAGGGGCCAAGCACACCGGTACACTGGTCGTACCCTCCCTGTCGTCCCGTCGCAATACCTCTCGCGGGCACCGTTTGATCGCCCGACTTCTTACCTGAAGGACAACCGTTGTTCAGGACCCTAAGGCGGTAAGACAAAGTCAGCCTCGAGTGGAGTACAAGGATTATCCTTGATAGCTCACACTTGAGGTGACTAGGCATAACCCAGATAGGGGCCTTTGGCGGTGTCTGCTATGTACCGTACCTGTGCAGTTATAATATTTGTACCCACATTCACTCCCCTGAGTGATCACGGCCCTCTATCTAATCCAAGCTAACAATGCGCAGGGCTCACTGCTGAATAATGCATAATAATAATAATAATAGGCAGCATAGGATAAAGGAAGGCACATCAAGGGGCGACAAAATTAGGCTATGCAGTTGAATAGGATTGTAATCGTAGCAGCAGCAGTAACAATTCCTAGTGCAAGAAATGTACAAAAAGGTAGGTGATATCTTGGGAAGAGAATGGCTCTGCTTTCCTGGAAGCTCGACGGTAGTAGTAGGGTCGTCGACGAAGTAGTCGTACTCAACAGCGGTGTAGTCAATGGCAGCAACGGGGTCAACTTGAGATTAAGGGGGGAAGAAACAGTAAATACACAGCAAGCATATACAAACAGATGCATGACAAGACGGATGAAATATTAACGGTGTTCTAACGCAGTGCAATGCACTTTCTCGGAGCGGAAATTCATCTGAGGATGAACTACCGGCTCCGGATGATTACCGCACAGGGTGTCCGAAGGGGGAGATATCATGCCGGAGGTGTCGTGGACATCCGACACATGTGTGGGTGGTGTATCCGGGTTAGTTGATCTATTCCGAACAACTGTCGTGTTCGAAATAAATTCATCCGGGTACTTTAGCAGTACCGGACAATTTATCGGACAGACGGTCCGGAGGGGGACGGTTCGATGTTCGTTGTGTTGGAGGGGTGTGATAGACATACGGATAGCGTATTCGTATTCGTTATATTTTTCTGATCAATTTTCATGTATAAAGTTTTTGAATCTGAGTTACGGTTTAAAAGTTATTGAATTTCAAGGTATTAAATCATTTAAATGATTTTCTGAATTTCTTTTATTATTTATTCAACATTATCCAGAACATTATCCAAAACATTATCCAAAACAGTGCCTGACATGTGGGACCCACATGTCAGCCTCTGTTTATTTATAAAACATTTTATTAAATCAGAAATAGCCTCTGGTCCCACCAGTCAGCCTCTGATTATTAACCAAAACATTTTAAATAACAATTAACCCAGTGGGGGCCACATGTCATGGACACATGTGTTGATTTAATAGCTAATTAAATTCAGTGATTAAATCAGTTGCCTGGGTCCATATGTCAATGTCAGTGGGGGTAAACTAACAGTTTTTTGTTTGTTTTAATTAACCTGAGGGGATTAGGGGGGGCAGGCCCACTGTCAGTGTCAGGAGGGGGCGGGGTTAGGGGTTAGTTACCCCCTGACGTGAAGGGCCCACTGACCAGTGGCACGGGATCTCACCGGCGGTGATGGCGGGCGGCGAGCTCGTGCGTGTGCACGGTATAGGGCATAGGAGAGGGCGTGGGAGGGCGCAATCGAAAGCTGGAAGAAGGCCGCGTCCAATGGTGGTGAGGTTTGTCCCGGGGGGCGCCGGAATCGGTGCCGGCGTCGAGGTTTGGCGGCGTGCGGAAGCTGCGAAGTCGACGACGACGTTTCCGTGCGAAAACTCGAGCGTGCGCTAGCGCGTGAATTAAATGGGAGCATCCTAAGCCGAACGGCACGCTTGGCGCACCATAAGCGTGAGCTAGACCACGGTGGCGACGACAGCCGGCGGCGAGGAGCTACGGCTCCAATGGAGCGGGAGGCTATGGCGAACGGGAGGCCACGGGAAGACTAGGAGGGGGTAGAGGAGCTCACTACGGAGGCGTAGGGGAGGGCAGCAAACTTGGGGGAGGCGCGACGAGGCCGGAATCGACGACGAGATCGCGGCGGCCGGAGCGGGGAACGAAGACGAGGGCGAGGCGAGGGAGGGCTCCCGGCTCGATTCCTTGCTGGACCCGATGAAGACGACGACGGTGTAGAGGTTGGACACGGTGGCGTAGGTGGTAGTGGCCGTTGGCCGCGTGCGGCCATGGCAACGGCGACGGCGGCGCTCGGGCAAATTTGCCCGGGCGAGAGAGAGGTGAGGAGGAGGGGAAAATGGAGGGGAGGGGGTGTCTACGGGGCAGGGGCTTCGCCCTTATCCACAACGGCGCTCCAGGGGAGGTGGGGGCGGCCGGCAGAGCTCCCGGCCACGGTGAGCTCGCCACGGCGCCGGGGCAGGTGGGGGAAGGGGGCTTGGGCCGACTGGGCCTCGCCTGGGGCGAGGTTTAGGTAGTTTTCCATTTTATTTATTTGTCTGTTATCTGTATTTTATTTTGTTTACTGTTGCAGTTAAATAAATGTTTCTGCATTTTATTTAAATGTGTAGGAGGTTTGTAAAATAGGTGTATGTCACATGTAGGTGACACAAAAGGTTTGGTACATTTTAAAACTCAGTGGATATCTCTTTTAAATATTTTATGATGAAAAAGGACCTTACAAGCTATTGTTATAATTGTTTGAGATTTTTCATAACTTCAAAAATTACCAAAGTTGGTCCAACATGATTATAATGATTTTAGGCAATTTACAAAAATGGTTTCAGGATTTATGGAACAACTTTATTTGAACACTTTGGTTTTAATTTTTATTCAAAGCAGTTCCAACTATGGTGTAGTTTCATGATGAGGAAGATGCATTGGGATCTTGGTTTTGATTACCAACCAGCATGGTTTGAAAAGAGCAGAAGTAAAGTTTGATTAAGGATAGGGGATAACAGTGATTAACAAACAGTGATGGTCAACAGTGATGATGATTACTGTTACAGAAACTGAGGGTGTTACACCAACTTGGCTCGCTAACGCCATCCTTGTAGTTGTTTGTGTGTGTTCAACCTAAGTATGAGGCAAAAACCGATATGTTGCATTTTTATTCGAGTTCATCCTTTTTTCCTTTCGTTTTAAATGCCAATGATTAAAAACGTTCTGACACAATGTGACATCGGGGGAGAGCGTGCAGCTACCCTTGTGATATGTACAAGTACAAAACTTGTGCATCCTACTTGGGTAGCTGCCACGCTCCCCCATGATTCGCTTATGTGTTCAATCTAAATATGAGGCACTAATTGGGATTGTATCATCCCATATTCGTTTTTGTTAATTCATTAGTTAGTATAAATTTTTTTGAGCAGAAGGAACGTAATGACATATGCTAGAATCATTTTCCTACTTTTATTGTTGCATTTTATTTGAGTTCATCTATTTTTCCTTTTGTTTTAAATGCCTATTTTTTTAATTATGAACACAGAAAATGGCTGACGACGATAGAATCCCCGAGTGCGACTATTGTGGCGATGACTCGGGTCGGTGCGACAAGTTTCCAGAGTTGTATGGGGAGGAAGAATGATACTTATCCATCACGCTTAGGGAGGGCTTCAAATTTCAAACGGTATGCAACTTCTGCGACATCTTCTTATTTAAGCGTGCTTCACTTACTTTTTTTTTGACGTGTATTTTTTTATAATCAACTAGCACATCCCTTGCTACGCAAGACCTCATGTCTGCGACATTGTCAAAATCGATGAGTGGCGTGAGAATGCCAAAACATATATCAATATTAAGACGAAATATGCTATAACTGTAAAGGTCGAGGTCTTTAATGAACCAAATACAATATATTTTGATTATCCAAATTGGTATGCACTATGCAAGGCATATGCAGTAGAGGATGATATGCAAATAACATTTGATATTGGACTTCGTCGTCGAGATGGTCAAACATTTCGAAATAAGGACATTTGGATGCTAGTGGACGACATAAAGCTGGTTCTATCTCCACGTGAGTTTCTTAAACAACTTTGACTTTTTTACTTCTTTTTTTTCTTGCTTCCCAAGTTAACAACTTATTTGTAATTGTTAGTTTATCTCCAAGCTCCAAAAGAAGTTTGGAAGATGTTTGATGATACTTTTCATAATGGTGGCTTTGGCCTGACAATTGATGAACAAGATGATTTCATCAATGTTCTTAAAGGTGTTCCTTCGTTTGTGAACTTGAATCATATTGGCGAACCTTATACACCATATCATTTGTTGTCAAGTTGTTTCTAGGACATGTAAAAGATAATATCATGGTAAGATTTTTTACTATTCTATCACACTAGTATATGTTCAGAAATCTTTTGACATAACATTAAGAATAATGTATTACTAAGTATTTAACTCGTATGTTTTCAACAGAGAATCCTGGCAGCATGTACGCCTAAGTGGATCCCTCCGCAAGGCGATCTTACGGTTGTTTCTGCGCGGGCATGGGATGTCCTGTTCAGCACTGACTACTCCACTGAAGCTGTAGATGATGGCTACGTAAGAATAAGAGGATGGAAAAGGATAGTGAATCGGATGAACATCAAACATGGAGACAAGTTGTTCTCCATATTACATAATGCAATGTGGGATGTCTATTGGTTTTTTTTCATTTGACCTTGTGGTGGTGATCAGTAGGTTGGTTCGTAGTGTTGTTAAACATTATGTTGTTGGATATTAGCCAAGTTAAACTAGGAAAAGTTGACCTTTGTGTTCGATATTAAACTTATGAGATGATATATAAATGTATATGATGATTGATGAGCCTATTAAATTTATATGTGTGTAATTCTACTTTGTATATAAATGTTTTGTGTGTATGCTATAAATTTATAAAAAACTGTATAAACAAATAATATTGCAGAATAAATAAAACTGCTAAAAATGTGCCTGCAGCGCGGGCTGGCTAGAGGTGCTTCTAGTGTAAGTGCAGTTCGGAAGCGCGGGTTGCTTCCCACGTGCTGCTAACTGTACTGTTAGCTACAGCGCGGGACCCCCGCGCTATAGATGGAAGTTAGCAGCGACGCGTTATCTACAGCGCGGGTACCCCGCGCTGCTAGAGGCCATTATCCTAGTAGTGTCACCATGGCGGTTGCCTTCACCTCTTCTCATCCTATATCTGTGCCCAATGTAAAGCACCAATATAATGAGCAACCACCATAAGGGGGGAAACGAGGTGACATCATTTCGAAAAAAAATCGCAAATTTTAATGGTACTTGATGACCTTCTGAATCCTTGCTCAAAACCAACAAATAAACTAGTAGCCACCAGAGCGATTTTACAACTCTAATCAGGGCCATTTACTGGGATAACTCAACCACTTCTCAAGACGGCCGACCAAGAATCAACTCAGAGCATGGATCAACGTTGATAAAAAGAATGCAAAGGTCCCCTAAGATAGCCGAGAAAACATCTCAGAACATATGGTCGTCACAGCGAAGAGAAACTCAACAACTACCCGAGCCGGCTATTGAAAAGAGAAGTAGAAAGTAGGCATCCACCCCGGACGGCCGAAAACGAATCAGCTCATAACTAGGCGTGGTGCCATTAACCAAAAGAAAGCGAGCAAGGGTCCGTCTGAGTCACCTACACAATGTCAAAAATCATCAAGGGAAGAACATGTTAAACACGACACCAAAAGATAACTAAATGGAAAACGAGATGAACACACATAATTATACATAGTAGTTCAACATCATACATAGCACACTAGTAGGGGGTAGCATGACTAGTACTTCTCATACGGCAGTTGACAACATGCATAACACTACGATAGATGCGAAGCATACTCATGCTGCTACTCGATCGTCGATCTAGGCACGAGGGTGAAATGGAAAAAGACAGTCAGAGGAATCGTCGGAGTCATCCTCAAAACTAACGATGTGGATCGTGCTACGAGAGTCAAAGGAAACACGGCGACGCTGACGGGAAGGCTCTCCCTCCGAAGGAGGAGGAGTACGATGCCTAAGCATTCGGAGAAACAGGGGTGGCGGTCAATGCAGCCCACTCAGCTAGGGTCTCACGGCGAGTGACATTCGGAACATTAGGATGTCCCGCTGAAGCTTCCGGTATGAGTGAAGGTGGAATAGGTGGAGTTGGCATCAGTGCAAAGGTGGCAGGTGGATAGGGAGGTGCAGACCGGGGTGGAGACTGGACTGCACTGAGAGAAGCGACCTCCTGCTGGCACAGATCTAGGAGAGCATCAACAACAGCGAACTGGACAGCCTGCTCGGGAGTGGAAGAAGGTCCTCCCTACATCGAACGCGAAAGGCGGCCCATCGGGGAACTCGTGAAAAGGAACACGTCAACGCGGTACTCGTGAACGTGGTCCGCCAGCTTCTCGCAATACACCTGGTACACCGGGTCCTCTCCCTGCGGGTGAAGACGAAGCGAAACGTTGCGAAGCAGCGTCGGAAAGCTGGACGATGATGCCGCATACTCAAAGGGGTATGGAACAGGTGCCTTGTACACTCACATGGTTAGCCATTATTAATAAAAACCAATGCATCTATATGCATGCCATGCAATCAATCAAGATGCAACCAACAAGCAAGACTCTAGACTTAACATTAATCAAGCACGCAGGCTAACTAGCGTGTCCTACAGTCAGTGCGGCTCTGATACCAATCTTTGTGGCACCCCGGCTCAGAGCAACCAGTTTACCTCACATTGTTAGCCTAGAGATCATGTATTCTGGCAATGCACAACATATTGGTATAGAAACAACCACTTTATTGATAATTATACAATATATAGGTTCGAGATACATAATACTATGAGGCAAGGTGGCACATCTCATGCGGCGGCAACATCAACATTATTTATGTCACATCTTAAGGCATCGACACGAGTCAACGAGATACTAAAGGGCAGAGGAATAATGGGGTGATGGATCTCCACTCCATGGGGACACTGCTGGGAAACGGTCTAGTTTGCTTTATACAGAACACCAGAACTTCCAGGTACATCTTCTCCTGCATCTGGCATGAAACGCCAGGTCAGTACGTGGAATGTACTTGCAAGCTCACATCAGCCAACTTATTGGAGCAAAACAAGAGCAGGACAATTCACAATGCAATCAAGGCAATCATGACAAGTCTAGCATATTACAAAGGTTACGACTAAGGCAAAGAAACCAATGTTCAGGATCATGGAGCTTACCTCGGAGTCCTTAAAGACTCAACATTCGGGTTACGGGTCATCACATGACCCACAACTTATACGGGTCGCACACGACCATTCAATGGGTTAGGTGTGATCGCGTTGCCACCCAACCAATCCGGTCATCGCATGACCAAACTTGTCATCGCATGACCAATAGCTTGCACGGGTTATTTCATGACCAAACGGGTCATTGCATAACCAATAACTTCCACGGGTCACCGCCGCGTGACCAATCAACTTAGCACAATCATCAAACCAGGTTCATGTTGACCCATAGTGTGACCTAGTATGAACTGTGCCCAATACCGTGGACTCGGCTATTAGAATAGATTTGTACACTTTGCAAAGGTTGTGCACTTTACCCACACCATGGGGCTCCTTGTCAAACGGACTAGGAATACTCCAACGAAACCCGTCTAACATGTAACCTTTCTACCGTACCACCGACATCCCGTCTTGGGTACCCCTGTGTCCTCTAGACACCGGCCAACACGTGGAAAACAAGGTGGTCCCAAAGAGGGAGTCATTGTGCCAAACGGGGACTCTCGGGTAACATAGCAATTCTGGATCTCAAGGTTATCGCCGCATACCTAATCAGGGTAGCGCGCGCGCATAACCTCCCCTCTTTAGTGATACCTGTAAAAGGCACTATGATAGACCAAGCTAAGGCCTGCCCATATAGGAAAATGTGTCTCCACTATTAAAGCTCGGTTCGCTGGAACTTGGTCAACGGTTAACTCATGTTCATTATGAACTTAGCACACATGATATAAACCATAGAAACAGGAAACTATCATAGCAATATGAACATGATAATACAACTACTACTGAGCACGCGCAACCACTAGCATGATGCCACATGAACACTATAATGGCATGATCTATGCATAGGCTCAACACATAAGCATGGATACGATCAACATGAAAAAATTACTAGCATGAACATGATAATGACCAGTGAACATAACATGATTATTTCTAGCATATCACCTCATTCAATCATGGTGTAAACAACATGAACAACTTAAATAGAATCAAAATATTATCAAGTTAAATGAGCAAGCAATATTTTGAAAAACCATGCCACTTGAAATGCCTTCATGACAATGGATGGTGTGGCTTGCCTTGGTCAGTTGGAGTGTCACTGAACTCCCGAGCCTCAGCAATCAAAGTTTTTCCCTCTTAAATATTTGCATGTAATAAAAATAAATAATTAAAATAAGCATTCCTTCTTTCAAGTGACCCTAGACAGAAAAGGAAACCATGAAACTTTGCAAGATTAAAGAGGGTCTCAAGACAAAACCATAGAGAAAAGAATCAACTCATTTGTCCTTATAGTTTAGTAGATATAGGTGGTCAAAGTTGGGTCAAATGTTTGATTTAAAATTATTTCAATCAATATTTTTGCACAATCAGAGAGGGCCACGTCGAAGGGGATGGGAGACTGGCAGGTGGGTCCTGCCTGTCAGGTTTACTAGAGAGAGAGAGAGAGAGAGAGGGAAACAGAGGCCGACGGCTCCGGCGAGGTGGTTCACCGGCGTTGAGGCCTCGGTGGCGGTGAGTGAAGGCACTATTCGAAGCAGCATAGTGCGGGGAGAAGCTACGTACCCGAAGCACGGTGAACGGTGGCCGGACGACTTTTCTAGGGTCTCCTCCACTGGTGGACGGCGGTGGTGCTCGTCGGAGTTCGCGATTCCTGCATGGAATCCACCATTCGAGCACTGCGTTAGTGTAAGGCCCGATATGCGGTATTGTTCGAGATCTAGATGTTTCCATCCAAATCCGGGGACGAAGCACATATCGGTCCCACCGCAACATATGACGAAGTCATATGCCCCGGATTTCCAACATGATATCACAACATTATAGATACAAGGATACAACATCTCATACAATCGGCATACAACTGCCTTAAATACAATAAAACAGCGGAAGATACATGTTTGAGTACAGACTACAAGCAAATGTCTAGTGGAAAAGAGAAAAGCATCTATCCCATAACCACACGGGTCCAGGCCCTCCGCCGGGATCCGCCTAACTAGTCGTCGTCGAGTCTCCACGTGAAACGTCGATCTCCATACCTGTTGTCGATCAAGAACCCTGAAAAGAGTTTGGGGGTAGTATCATGAGTACAGAGGTACTCAACATCCAACTGTAGTGGTCATCTGACCTAGCAAGGACTTCATCACTCGTCATTCTAGGATAACTAGTAGTTTACGGTAAGGATGGGGTAAGTGGTGAGGTTGCTGGCGCACTAGCATTTATGAAGTGGCTAACGACCTAGAGAGTAAGATAAGAAGCCAAGCATTCGATGAGGAATCGCCTCCAACAAGTCTTGCTATCAACTACTTACGCAATCATACCTATCCTATCCTTGTCCTCCTCTTTGCATCCCGACGAAGAAGAAGCAGTCAAGGCACACACACACACGTTGATCAAGTTTATATTAAGATTATCTCAGTTGATATTGTCTATGAACAAGGAGTAGGTCTCAAGTCGTCCATAACCGTGGACACGGATTCTCGAAAAGATTTAACCCTTCAGGGGTGTACCAACTTCCCATTACGAGGCTCCGCACGCACGCCCATCTCTCTCAGTTGCTACCAATCACAGGCAACCATTTTATGATTTAGTCCCAAGATATCCGGAATGACAGGTCCCTCTAACTAACAACGCACAAATCCGGGTGGCCCCCGGTGAGTCGACATCCAACTCAAAAGCCGGCCGCGCTATCGAGTCGGCCTCTACCGTCTAGACGAGGTCGGGTTAGCTACCCAAACAGATGTGGGCAGCCCCCTAGCTTCCAGGTGTGGACCAACAAAGGAACAAAGTCTCCGCTGGCCCGAGTTGTTTGAAAACTTGCGAGGTCGACACTCGCACACACACGTTTTGCAAAAGGTAAAACCAGCATGGGCCACCACTAGAAATGTTTGAAGCTAGATAGGTAAGAAGAGGGGACCCCATAAAATCCCACACGTGGTTAGGCACGCTCAGTCTTAAAACCAATACCCGGAACTCGGGTCCTAGGTGACTCGAATGGAACAAAGCGTCGGGGCGGGATAACCTAGACCTTCCATCCTTCGTCGAATATAGTCAACATTTATAATAATCATATCATCAACAACAATGTAATAATTTGATATCCCAAACCCAAGGAGTAACAGGGTAACATTGTAGCATCCTAAGCATGCATACTAAGCAGGGGCTGAGCAACGAGCAATAGTAACATAGCAGTACAAGGTTTGCTGGGAAGGGACATGGCTGTATCGGTTTGAAAGAGGCTGTAAACATGTGGTAGGATCAAACATCAAAGTTAACCAAGACTAGCATGCAAACCGCTGGTTGAAATAGAATGGATCATAAGTAATGTATAGTCCTTGCCTGTTGATAAGTCGGGTTCCGAAGGTGTAGTCGATCGCAAGCTCGCATCGTCTCCGAGAGGTACCCGCGGAAGCGCACAAGACGATAAACACTGGAAAGCAATCAACGGTGCACCACTATTACTACGGAGCAATACAAGATCAAGAAGACAACACAAGGCATGGCAACGCGATATGGATCTATCGTCGAGAACGGTTACTAACAATTTAAGTGGAGTATCGGTCACATACTACGAATACCGCACGTTTACGATGGTTCAAGTTGCTTAGCTACAGGTGATCAACCAACGGTTATTAACATGGAAACTCAAGCAAGCATGGCATAGCACACAAACATGGCAAGAGGTGTAGCACAAAGTAAACTATCTATGCTAGTCAATTTAAGTGAGGCACAACCTAAACATGGCATAACAGTAAGTGCCGCACGACAATTAAAGTATTTGGTACTGTTCTGCCCTAAACCATATTTTAGGTTGGTTAACAACATCAAACAATATCATAAACACAAAGTACACCAAAAACTAATCAAGTTACATCTAAAGAACACCCCAGACGGAGTTACGGTTAAAAAGATACAAGCAAAACAAGTTACGGGCACAATCTGCCAACATCACGAATCACACTTTGGAGCAATGCATAAACAGGATAATCAATGCAAACATTCTCACAAATGATATGAAATTAAAGTAGACATGACAGGGAAGGCATGGCAAAAAGAATCATGCAAATAGGCATCATAGATCAAAAGATATTAAGCAAACAACATGGCATCGCAAAGTAACAGGCTTAGTGAAAATCCGAGGTGGCTGTCAACAACAGCAGCATAGCAACTTTGGAGCTAAAAACTATATGACCAGCAAGCATATCATGGAATGAAAATAGACATGATGTTTAACAATATGCAATTGGAATCACTCAAATCCGATAAACGGTCGCGACACACTCGTCGACCGAAGTTGCAACAAAATAATAGTTTCAGCAAAAGCAGGACAGAAACATCAGGATAGCTACTTTGGAGCAAGATATAACCAACATGCAGAAAGCAAATATGGCATGTGAATTCATGGAACTGAAGTAGAAACAATGCTTAACAGGATGCAAAAGGAATCAATCAATTCCGACGAACGGTTGCGAAGCAATCATCGCCCGAAGTTGCAATAAAATAATAACAGCAGCACATAATAGCAATTTGTAGCAGTTTAACAGCCTGATGCCCACTTCAACGCGGAATTACACAATCAAGATGAGCTCTAATGCAACAACTTTCTACGTACGAATGCTAGAGCACGCAAAACTGAGCAACTTTCATTTTGGGGGCACGTTCATACGGGCTACGGATTGACGGGAAGTTAAGACGCGAAACGGAAACAGCAGCAGTTTATAAAAGACTTAGCAAAACAATTACAGTGCACGGGAGGAAAAAAGAAGAAAAAAACATGGCACGGGCCTCACTTGGACCGGCCCATCTAGACGCAGAGGAGGCGGCCTGGCTGGAGCTGGGCCGCGCGCTGGTGGGCCACTGGAGGTTGGTGCGGCTTGGGGCTGGTGGGCTGCGGCCCACGTGGTAGGGGAGGTGGACGGCTGCTCCTCCCGAGCGGCGCACCCAGGCAGCGGCGGCGGGGGCGCCATGGCCGGCTTGGCCTCCGGCGACAGGGCCGATGCAGGGCGCGGTGGAGAGCAGCTCCAAGGCGGCGGGGCGCCGAGGTGGCGTGGGCTCGTCGGCCAACCTCCCGGCGGCGGCGGGCGAAGGAGGAGGCGGCGGCTGTTGCTCCTCAGCGGTCCGGCTGGGCTCCTCCCATGGCGGCCAGCGGCCTGCTATTCCTGCTCACGGGAGAGAGAGAGGTGAGGAGGGAAGGAGGAGGAAGAGAGACAGAGGAGGGAGAGGAGGGGAGAAGGGGGGCGCCGTGGTGGAGAGGCTGGCCGGGGTGGCTCCGGTGGCCGGACGATTGTGGAGGGCTCGGGCTACGGCTGAGGCATCTCCATGCGTTGGGGCGCGGTTGGTGAGGGGAGAGCCGGCTGGGGCTCTGATGTGGCGCACTCCGGTGCGTCCGATCGCCCGATCGAACGGCCCGAAAAATTCTGGGATCTGGGAGGCAAACTGGGCAAAGTAGAGGGGGTGGCTGCAAATTTTGTGGCTAGGGAAACCCTAGAAATGGGTGGGAGTGTGGTGGTCTTTATATAGCCCCGGTGGCTGGCAGTTGGCAAAAACATCCCCGGTTTTTCTCTCGCGCGCGCGGTGCTCACGTTTCTGACCGCCGGGGGTCCGCAGTACCTTCGATTCGGGTAGAACTTCGAACTGCGCGATCAGTGCGTCGAGCCGGAGGCGTTCACCTCGCGTTGGAACCGGTCCGAGAACACTTTCCGGTGCGCTATAAAAATATCCCGTTTAATTATTAAACGGGGTTTTTCGTTCCCTTGGTTGCGGCTGGTCTCGTGCGGTTTTCGCGACGGTGATCGGGTGAAACCCGGTGTCGCAAAGATCGAGTGTCAGGGTGGAAAGGGTCGGTCTCCGTCCGGTACGAGATAAGAGGGGGGAAAATAATCGCCGATCGATAGATCGGGGATGCAAACACCGCAAACAAATCAGACAATCAAACAATTCACACCGAAAACAAATTTTTTAATTTTTATGAAAACTGGGCTGTTACAGTTAGCACCACGGGAGCAAGGTGAAGCTAGGGGAAGTGGACACAAGGCTAGGGCACGACCAGGGACGGTTTGCCGGAGTTGAAACCTGACGGCGACGCTTTGGTATAATCCAAGGCATGGGGCCTCCCCGGCGGGGCTGCTATGGGGGAAAACTCAATTGGCGTGCAGGTGAGTGGATTGCGATGCTCAAAACCAAAGGGGGTGGGGTTTAAATAGGGGGAGCCGGGATTCCAACGTGCTCGCCGCCAGGAAGATGTTGCCGGAGAAGTGCGCGTTTCTAGCAAGTTCGGGACGGCTCCGCTCGTTCTAGAGGAGTCTAATGATGGTGAAGCACACGTGCGTGCTTCCTCCAAGGCTCTTCATCAAGGGGCCACAGGTTCACTATGGCCATGGCGGGGCGGAGGTCTGCAACGGCGAGCTATGCAGCGAGCGGCGTGTATTTGCTGGGAAAGGTGACGAGCGTCGACGCGGCGATGCTGCGGATGTGCAGAAGCAGCCACGGGCAACGCAGGGTCAAGGCGGCCATAGTGATCGTTGTGCGTGCGCATGGGCGAAACAGTGACGGCCATGGCGAGTCCTCCGACGAGCGGCGGGGCTTTGGTCGGGGAGAGGTGGCGTGCGGGGGTGCTCTAGGGGCTCCGGACAAGGGCGTGTGGCTGCGGGCTCTCGGGGCGCGGTACGCCCGTGCTGGCGACGGCTCGGGCACGCCCATAGTACGTTGATGGCTGGCTGGCCGCATTCTCACCCTGTGCACTCTTGCACTGAGCGTGGCCGGGGCGTGCAAAACGTGTCCCTGGCATGGCTCAAATGTCCAGTAGTGTGTGTGAGCAGGGGAATAGCTTGGGGAGGGGTCTAGCACATGGCAGCTTGAAAAAGGTTTTCTGGAATAAAAATTTGGGATTTTCTGGAGAGGGTTTGGCTGCGATTTTTGAGCTGAAGTTTGGTGTGCATGGGTTATCTACGAGGTTTCTCATGTGGTAAAAATTTCACGGGCAATGGCTAAGGGAAAAGGGTACTTGGTTCACAAAGTGCCTCACTGACCAGAAATGGATAAGATTTTCTAGAGGGAAAATTTGTACTGAACTTGGTTGGGTTTTTGCAAAGAGAAATGTGGCATGTCAAGGGAGTTGAGCACAAGAAGTTTCAAGACATTTGAAGCAACAAAAATGAAGGTTACTTCATAAACAAAGGAGGAAAAGGATTATTCCTTTAATAGAAAAGGAATATTTTGAAGAACTAAAATTGTGGCAAGGGAATAGAAGATCAGAGCTTGATCTTGGAAATGAGAGAGATGGTTTGAGATCACTTGGGCCAAGAAATAAAAATATTCCTAAGTGCTTAAGGCCAAAAGAGTTTTCAAAACACCGAGAAAAAAGGCAAATCCCAGAAATAAGCCAAATGATTTTGCAAAGAAAAGTTTTTCAAAACCAGGGTGTCACACTTACCCAGGTTCGGGCCGTACGGAGACTAAAATCCCTATGCATCCTTGTCTGATCTTTCTTGTGGTTGTGGAGTGGAGTACAATACTTGATGATTGTCCCTGGGAGAATCTGTTGTCCTACGCTTCGCTCCATTCTTTGTATGGATGCTAACTGCTGCCCCAGGGAGTAGGCCCTGGGGTTTTCTATCCTACCGAGAAGCCCAAGGGCGAGCTCCTCTTTTCTCTTTCTCTGGGAGCTATCCTAGCCGAGGTCCTCTGACCCTCGTTTTTGGTGGTCGACGTCTTCCTTTTATAGCTTAAGGGGATCCCCAGGACCACTGATACTACAATGATGGTTGTTATCCTTTCCTCCATCGCGCGGACGCGAAGGGTCTTATTTCTTTCTAGGAAGGTCCAGTAGCGCCACGAGAACAGATGGCCCATGCGTGAGATGAGTACCCACGGGTACGTGCGCTAGGTGTCTGCATCCTCCTATCATGCGGTCCATGTCGTCTTCTAGTGCATTCAATGCGCTGGCTGCTTGGTTGGGTGGTGGGAATTGAATGAGGCCCCACTATCACGAAGGTTGGGCGAAAGAGCTCCCTAGGCCACGGTATTGACGGGTGGTGCCCATGGTATCCCCATGTCGTGTCGGGACCCGGGGTTAGCGTATGCAAGTCCCGCTACGACATAGTCATATGGAGAGCCGAGAACCGTACCCACTTGTCTAAGCAGACAAGGCCAAGCACAGAACGTTCTCGGAAAGCATCGTACGTGAGGGGCATCCCATCCAGGCCGGATGATCAACTGAGATGAGTCCTCATCGTCCGCACACAAGTCTAATGATATGGGTGATGAACTCCCATATTCAAAGACAAGTCTCCTCAACCATACTATCGACTACCTCATAGCTCTTACATAGACTTACTCCAGCTCGATCACTTAGTCGGGGTCTAGGGTGGGCTTGATCATACCACAAAGTGTGCACGAGACGGAGTCTCGAGCAATCGCATCGCGATGCCCCAAGCTGCGCACATCTAAGGGCCACTTGGTGTATGAAAGACCGCCAGCCAGATCACGACTATAATAATACACGCAGCACACATGCCTTGTATGAACAGCATGTATCATTGCAATTCTTTACAAAGTATACATTTTATTGATAACTCTTACAGAGTGCACACAGAGATCACAAGTATGTGATCCAACATTACAACAACAAGCGGAAGCAAAGTATGTCTGAGTACAGACAAGTTTAACAAATGGCTTAAGAAGCCTTATTTAAACACAGGCCCTCCACGAGTGAACCAGTCGTCTGACTGGGACTAGACTAGCTTGATCTTCAGTCGTCCAGCTCGATGAAGAAGCCACCTTCGGGGTCAGTGGGTTCATCTCAAACATAGATTAAGCAAACATGAGTACAAAGTCGTACTCAGCAAGACTTACATAGGAGCTATACTACTCATGCACATGTATCAAGGTAAAGGAGGTGGGGTGTCACTTGCGGAAGTGCCAGCATTGACTTGGCTAATCCTGAACTACGAGTACCAGACTTTGAGGTAAGAACCGTACACGATTCCACTACTTTCTCCAACCAATTACACCACTATGGTGCCTTCCTCGACTTCCCCACGAGAAAGCACGCCATAGTACTCACACTTATCTTGGTGTGTTTTAGAAGTATCCAGTTCAAGTTGTCTAATAATCAAGCTAAGCTTTCCAAACAGTCCATAACCGCGGACGGGGCTATTCGAATAGTTTTGTTAACCCTGCAGGGGTGTACCGCTACCCACACATGACCATCATTTACCGCCTTTGATCTCGACACCATTCAAGGGGTGACAGCGAGGATGCTCACCACAACTGTTACCTCATAGCCGCCTACCTGGGTTGGCTACCACTATCGTGAACCCGGCCGGTTTACCGAAGTGGACCCAAGTGATGTGTGCGTGGTGCATAAGCCGGTGTCGGGTGAGCCGTTCTCTCACTTAGCAGCCAGGCCACAGACCTACCAGAACTCCGAACTATTGCGACATCTGGACATTGAAAGGGATGAGCTAGTAAGCTGAGAGGGGTGAGTGAGCCCAATGTGTGGTTGTATTCTTCATCTTGGATCACCACACAAGAACTCGGACTTAGGGCGGTGTTCAACGAGACAACCCACCGTGTACTCCTACACAGCCTCTCATCGTTCACCTTGTATTAGGGTAGATTCACCAACACCTTTCCACCGTCATCATCATGATCACTACCATCCCGACTCACATAACAGTATGATCATGGTATCACTCTAAGCATGCAATAAGCAGCAACAATTGCAGGGGCCACATGATATCAATCAACTCCTACATTTTCTAGGATTGTGGTTTGCTTACTACTGTGACAAATGATACGTCATGCAAAGGAATGGGTTCATCTATGCGGTAGAAATGTAGCATGGTATTCATCCTATACAATGCATAAGTGAGACATGAGAGGGAAGTGGGATTTTATCGACATGATCAATGGGGTTTTTCTTGCCTTGTTGACGAGGTTCGGGTTCGGGGTCTTCAACGAAGGGGGCAGCCTCCTGTTCCGGTTCCACCTCTACACGACAAACAACAAACAAGGTAGCAAAGTAAATACAATGCACAATCACATGATTGAAGGTTGAAACTTGATGTATAAGCTTTGATGTGTTACGCAATTCCATTTAAATGGAGTATATTGCAAATTGAATTGCAAATTCAAACTCCAATTTGAATTCAAACTTAGCCAAGTTACATGTGACATTGTTTGATCAAGTTGAATCATTTTGAAATGTGTATGATATGCCTCTGATGTGTGATTGAAATGGAGCATGTTGCCATGGTTCAAGTTGCAAAAGTATTTGAATTGAAATTGATTTAATTCCATTTAAATCAAATAGAAAATGCTACTGATCACATTTTAAATTCAACTCAAACATAGTTGAAAGTTGGATTTTTGGATAGCTTATTTTCTCCTGATCATTTTTCATATATTATTTGTTAAATTTGGAGTTAATATGAATTTTCTATGAATTTCCAAAGTTTCAGCCTTTTTCTAGAATTTCTGTAATTTCTTGAATTCTTTTAATTTTGGAAATTCATTTACTGCGTCAGCATGACCTCATGCTGGCTTCAGGGGGCCACTGACAAGGGGGTCCCACCTGTAAGTGTCACTGTGTTAATTAAAATGATTTAAAACGGTTTAAAATTAATCCAGGGATTAGCCATGGGGCTGGGCCCACATGTCATAGGCTGTGGGGGGGTCATTAGGGGGGTAGTTAACTCCTAATGACCGTGGCCACGTCGGACTTGACGGCGGCTAGCCGCCGGTGGCCACCAGTGCGGCGGCGCTACAAGGGGAGGTTGCTCCCGGCCACCACATCGCACGCCAAGACCACCAGAAGGTAGCCCTCAAACTCGCGCTTCACCTAGGCGAGTCGGGTAACCACGAGGAGGCCTGACGTGACGGCGGTGACCTGAACGGCGGCGGTCCGAGGCACGGCCGCGAGCGGAAACTCGCTAGGAGGAGCGCCTGGGAGCGGGGCTGGGGTGGTTCAACGCAGTGGAACACCACAAGTGCAACTGACAAGGCCTCGGCTTCGATTGCGTAACGGGTGCTCGCCGATGACGGCCGTGGCGGCGAGGTACTTCTGCTCCCATGGCGGATCACCAAGGAGACATCGATAAGCGGAGGGGAGAGAGGGGTTTGAACCGCCTGCTCACCAGGAACTCGACGGAGGTGGCGGCGTAGGCTAAGGTGGCTCGACGGCGACGAAATCGACGATGGCGTCCTTCGGGTCCCGCGACGGCTTGAGCTTGATTCCGGCGACTAGGAGGGCTCCGGGCTCGATGTACCTCCAAGCATAGCGTGCTCCTCTCTCAGCAGGGTAATACATGAGTATGCAGCATCCTGCACAACCATGTTCTCGGTCATGCCAATGCCATGTCCAAAGTGGATAGGCTGAGTGACTCCAGTGTGGTGCGGGTAGATCCTGACAATGCAGTGGAACTGGGTCTGCTTGAATTCAAGGAACTGCTCCTCAACGGTGTACTCATGATACCATCGATAGCCAATGAAGGACATCATCTCGGTGAGCATGGCGGGATGCCCACGCACACCGAGGCACCTAGTCAAACGAACAATCTGCTGAGGGGGAAGATCCGCCATCTGAAACAGAAAGAAGGAGTTTGCAAATGCATTAGATTATGAAGAAACTTGGAATGACCCGGGCAGCATAACGGCTGTAATTGTAACAAATGACAATTTCTTACAACATGGTAACAACACTTACATACGATGTAAGAAATCAGGAAGCACAACTACGCTAGTAAACCAAACACAACTTTCCTACGGCTACAAGGAAGCAAACAACGAGATGTTCTAATCAGACAGAGATGAGTCTAGTCCTATCTTCCCGTAGAAGAGGTAAGGTTGACTTAGAACTCAGAACGAAGGGGGTAAGGAGAAAAAAGAAGCCTTACGTTGTTCCCTTATATACCCAGAGTAACTATATAACTATAGCAAGCTAGAATCGACTTCGGGCAAGGCTGATAATCCTACAGTCAGTCCTGCTCTGATACCAAGTATGTCGGGACCCGGGGTTAGCGTATGCAAGTCCCGCTACGACATAGTCATATGGAGAGCCGAGAACCATACCCACTTGTCTAAGCAGACAAGGCCAAGCACAGAACGTTCTCGGAAAGCATCGTACATGAGGGGCATCCCATCCAGGCCGGATGATCAACTGAGATGGGTCCGCATCGTCCGCACACAACTCTAATGATATGGGTGATGAACTCCCATATTCAAAGACAAGTCGCCTCAACCATACTATCGACTATCTCATAGCTCTTACATAGACTTACTCCAGCTCGATCACTTAGTCGGGGTCTAGGGTGGGCTCGGTCATACCACAAAGTGTGCACGAGACGGAGTCTCGAGCAATCGCATCGCGATGCCCCAAGCTGCGCACATCTAAGGGCCACTTGGTGTATGAAAGACCGCCAGCCAGATCACGACTAAGGCCTCTAAAACCCATACAAAGACATGCATGTTATAAACATACACGCAGCACACATGCCTTGTATGAACAGCAGGTATCATTGCAATTCTCTACAAAGTATACATTTTATTGATAACTCTTACAGAGTGCACACAGACATCACAAGTATGTGATCCAACATTACAACAACAAGCGGAAGCAAAGTATGTCTGAGTACAGACAAGTTTAACAAATGGCTTAAGAAGCCTTATTTAAAAACAAGCCCTCCACGAGTGAACCAGTCGTCTGACTGGGACTAGACTAGCTTGATCTTCAGTCGTCCAGCTCGATGAAGAAGCCACCTTCGGGGTCAGTGGGTTCATCTCAAACATAGATTAAGCAAACATGAGTACAAAGTCGTACTCAGCAAGACTTACATAGGAGCTATACTACTCATGCACATGTATCAAGGTAAAGGAGGTGGGGTTTCACTTGCAGAAGTGCCAGCTTTGACTTGGCTAATCCTGAACTACGAGTACCAGACTTTGAGGTAAGAAGCGTACACGATTCCACTACTTTCTCCAACCAATTACACCACTATGGTGCCTTCCTCGACTTCCCCACGAGAAAGCACGCCATAGTACTCACACTTATCTTGGCGTGTTTTAGAAGTATCCAGTTCAAGTTGTCTAATAATCAAGCTAAGCTTTCCAAACAGTCCATAACCGCGGACGCGGCTATTCGAATAGTTTTGTTAACCCTGCAGGGGTGTACCGCTACACACACATGACCATCATTTACCGCCTTTGATCTCGACACCATTCAAGGGGTGACAGCGAGGATGCTCACCACAACTGTTATCTCATAGCCGCCTACCTGGGTTGGCTACCACTATCGTGAACCCGGCCGGTTTACCGAAGTGGACCCAAGTGATGTGTGCGTGGTGCATAAGCCGGTCTCGGGTGAACCGTTCTCTCACTTAGCAGCCAGGCCACAGACCTACCAGAACTCCGAACTATTGCGACATCTGGACATTGAAAGGGATGAGTTAGTAAGCTGAGAGGGGTGAGTGAGCCCAATGTGTGGTTGTATTCTTCATCTTGGATCACCACACAAGAACTCGGACTTAGGGCGGTGTTCAACGAGACAGCCCACCGTGTACTCCTACACATCCTCTCATCGTTCACCTTGTATTAGGGTAGATTCACCAACACCTTTCCACCATCATCATCATGATCACTACCATCCCGACTCACATAACAGTATCGTCATGGTCTCACTCTAAGCATGCAATAAGCAGTAACAATTGCAGGGGCCACATGATATCAATCAACTCCTACATTTTCTAGGATTGTGGTTTGCTTACTACTGTGACAAATGATAGGTCATGCAAAGGAATGGGTTCATCTATGCGGTAGAAATGTAGCATGCTATTCATCCTATACAATGCATAAGTGAGACATGAGAGAGAAGTAGGATTTTATCGACATGATCAATGGGGTTTTGCTTGCCTTGCTGACGAGGTTCGGGGTCTTCAACGAAGGGGGCAGCGTCCTGTTCCGGTTCGACCTCTACTGGACAAACAACAAACAAGGTAGCAAAGTAAATACAATGCACAATCACATGATTGAAGGTTGAAACTTGATGTATAAGCTTTGATGTGTTAGGCAATTCCATTTAAATGGAGTATATTGCAAATTGAATTGCAAATTCAAACTCCAATTTGAATTCAAACTTAGCCAAGTTACATGTGACATTGTTTGATCAAGTTGAATCATTTTGAAATGTGTATGATATGCCTCTGATGTGTGATTGAAATGGAGCATGTTGCCATGGTTCAAGTTGCAAAAGTATTTGAATTGAAATTGATTTAATTCCATTTAAATCAAATAGAAAATGCTACTGATCACATTTTAAATTCAACTCAAACATAGTTGAAAGTTGGATTTTTGGATAGCTTATTTTCTCCTGATCATTTTTCATATATTATTTGTTAAATTTGGAGTTAATATGAATTTTCTATGAATTTCCAAAGTTTCAGCCTTTTTCTGGAATTTCTGTAATTTCTTGAATTCTTTTAATTTTGGAAATTCATTTACTGCGTCAGCATGACCTCATGCTGGCTTCAGGGGGCCACTGACAAGGGGGTCCCACCTGTAAGTGTCACTGTGTTAATTAAAATGATTTAAAACGGTTTAAACTTAATCCAGGGATTAGCCAGGGGGCTAAGCCCACATGTCATAGGCTGTGGGGGGGTCATTATGGGGGTGGTTAACTCCTAATGACCGTGGCCACGTCGGACTTGCCGGCGGCTAGCCGCCGGTGGCCACCAGTGCGGCGGCGCTACACGGGGAGGGTGCTCCCGGCCACCAAATCGCACGCCGAGACCACCAGAAGGTAGCCCTCAAACTCGCGCTTCACCTAGGCGAGTCGGGTGACCACGGGGAGGCCTGACGTGACGGCGGTGACCTGAACGGCGGCAGTCCGAGGCATGGCCGCGAGCGGAAACTCGCTAGGAGGAGCGCCTGGGAGCGGGGCTGGGGTGGTTCAACGCAGTGGAACACCACAAGTGCAACTGACAAGGCCTCGGCTTCGATTGCGTAACGGGTGCTCGCCGATGACGACCGTGGCGGCGAGGTACTTCTGCTCCCATGGCGGATCACCAAGGAGACATCGATAAGGGGCGGGGAGAGAGGGGTTTGAACCGCCTGCTCACCAGGAACTCGACGGAGGTGGCGGCGAAGGCTGAGGTGGCTCGACGGCGACGAAATCGACGATGGCGTCCTTCGGGTCCCGCGACGGCTTGAGCTTGATTCCGGCGACTAGGAGGGCTCCGGGCTCGATGTACCTCCAAGCATAGCGTGCTCCTCTCTCAGCAGGGTAATACATGAGTATGCAGCATCCTGCACAACCATGTTCTCGGTCATGCCAATGCCATGTCCAAAGTGGATAGGCTGAGTGACTCCAGTGTGGTGCGGGTAGATCCTGACAATGCAGTGGAACTGGGTCTGCTTGAATTCAAGGAACTGCTCCTCAACGGTGTACTCATGATACCATCGATAGCCAATGAAGGACATCATCTCGGTGAGCATGGCGGGATGCCCACGCACACCGAGGCACCTAGTCAAACGAACAATCTGCTGAGGGGGAAGATCCGCCATCTGAAACAGAAAGAAGGAGTTTGCAAATGCATTAGATTATGAAGAAACTTGGAATGACCCGGGCAGCATAACGGCTGTAATTGTAACAAATGACAATTTCTTACAACATGGCAACAACACTTACATACGATGTAAGAAATCAGGAAGCACAACTACGCTAGTAAACCAAACACAACTTTCCTACGGCTACAAGGAAGCAAACAACGAGATGTTCTAATCAGACAGAGATGAGTCTAGTCCTATCTTCCCGTAGAAGAGGTAAGGTTGACTTAGAACTCAGAACGAAGGGGGTAAGGAGAAAAAAGAAGCCTTACGTTGTTCCCTTATATACCCAGAGTAACTATATAACTATAGCAAGCTAGAATCGACTTCGGGCAAGGCTGATAATCCTACAGTCAGTCCTGCTCTGATACCAAGTATGTCGGGACCCGGGGTTAGCGTATGCAAGTCCCGCTACGACATAGTCATATGGAGAGCCGAGAACCATACCCACTTGTCTAAGCAGACAAGGCCAAGCACAGAACGTTCTCGGAAAGCATCGTACATGAGGGGCATCCCATCCAGGCCGGATGATCAACTGAGATGGGTCCGCATCGTCCGCACACAACTCTAATGATATGGGTGATGAACTCCCATATTCAAAGACAAGTCGCCTCAACCATACTATCGACTATCTCATAGCTCTTACATAGACTTACTCCAGCTCGATCACTTAGTCGGGGTCTAGGGTGGGCTCGGTCATACCACAAAGTGTGCACGAGACGGAGTCTCGAGCAATCGCATCGCGATGCCCCAAGCTGCGCACATCTAAGGGCCACTTGGTGTATGAAAGACCGCCAGCCAGATCACGACTAAGGCCTCTAAAACCCATACAAAGACATGCATGTTATAAACATACACGCAGCACACATGCCTTGTATGAACAGCAGGTATCATTGCAATTCTCTACAAAGTATACATTTTATTGATAACTCTTACAGAGTGCACACAGACATCACAAGTATGTGATCCAACATTACAACAACAAGCGGAAGCAAAGTATGTCTGAGTACAGACAAGTTTAACAAATGGCTTAAGAAGCCTTATTTAAAAACAAGCCCTCCACGAGTGAACCAGTCGTCTGACTGGGACTAGACTAGCTTGATCTTCAGTCGTCCAGCTCGATGAAGAAGCCACCTTCGGGGTCAGTGGGTTCATCTCAAACATAGATTAAGCAAACATGAGTACAAAGTCGTACTCAGCAAGACTTACATAGGAGCTATACTACTCATGCACATGTATCAAGGTAAAGGAGGTGGGGTTTCACTTGCAGAAGTGCCAGCTTTGACTTGGCTAATCCTGAACTACGAGTACCAGACTTTGAGGTAAGAAGCGTACACGATTCCACTACTTTCTCCAACCAATTACACCACTATGGTGCCTTCCTCGACTTCCCCACGAGAAAGCACGCCATAGTACTCACACTTATCTTGGCGTGTTTTAGAAGTATCCAGTTCAAGTTGTCTAATAATCAAGCTAAGCTTTCCAAACAGTCCATAACCGCGGACGCGGCTATTCGAATAGTTTTGTTAACCCTGCAGGGGTGTACCGCTACACACACATGACCATCATTTACCGCCTTTGATCTCGACACCATTCAAGGGGTGACAGCGAGGATGCTCACCACAACTGTTATCTCATAGCCGCCTACCTGGGTTGGCTACCACTATCGTGAACCCGGCCGGTTTACCGAAGTGGACCCAAGTGATGTGTGCGTGGTGCATAAGCCGGTCTCGGGTGAACCGTTCTCTCACTTAGCAGCCAGGCCACAGACCTACCAGAACTCCGAACTATTGCGACATCTGGACATTGAAAGGGATGAGTTAGTAAGCTGAGAGGGGTGAGTGAGCCCAATGTGTGGTTGTATTCTTCATCTTGGATCACCACACAAGAACTCGGACTTAGGGCGGTGTTCAACGAGACAGCCCACCGTGTACTCCTACACATCCTCTCATCGTTCACCTTGTATTAGGGTAGATTCACCAACACCTTTCCACCATCATCATCATGATCACTACCATCCCGACTCACATAACAGTATCGTCATGGTCTCACTCTAAGCATGCAATAAGCAGTAACAATTGCAGGGGCCACATGATATCAATCAACTCCTACATTTTCTAGGATTGTGGTTTGCTTACTACTGTGACAAATGATAGGTCATGCAAAGGAATGGGTTCATCTATGCGGTAGAAATGTAGCATGCTATTCATCCTATACAATGCATAAGTGAGACATGAGAGAGAAGTAGGATTTTATCGACATGATCAATGGGGTTTTGCTTGCCTTGCTGACGAGGTTCGGGGTCTTCAACGAAGGGGGCAGCGTCCTGTTCCGGTTCGACCTCTACTGGACAAACAACAAACAAGGTAGCAAAGTAAATACAATGCACAATCACATGATTGAAGGTTGAAACTTGATGTATAAGCTTTGATGTGTTAGGCAATTCCATTTAAATGGAGTATATTGCAAATTGAATTGCAAATTCAAACTCCAATTTGAATTCAAACTTAGCCAAGTTACATGTGACATTGTTTGATCAAGTTGAATCATTTTGAAATGTGTATGATATGCCTCTGATGTGTGATTGAAATGGAGCATGTTGCCATGGTTCAAGTTGCAAAAGTATTTGAATTGAAATTGATTTAATTCCATTTAAATCAAATAGAAAATGCTACTGATCACATTTTAAATTCAACTCAAACATAGTTGAAAGTTGGATTTTTGGATAGCTTATTTTCTCCTGATCATTTTTCATATATTATTTGTTAAATTTGGAGTTAATATGAATTTTCTATGAATTTCCAAAGTTTCAGCCTTTTTCTGGAATTTCTGTAATTTCTTGAATTCTTTTAATTTTGGAAATTCATTTACTGCGTCAGCATGACCTCATGCTGGCTTCAGGGGGCCACTGACAAGGGGGTCCCACCTGTAAGTGTCACTGTGTTAATTAAAATGATTTAAAACGGTTTAAACTTAATCCAGGGATTAGCCAGGGGGCTAAGCCCACATGTCATAGGCTGTGGGGGGGTCATTATGGGGGTGGTTAACTCCTAATGACCGTGGCCACGTCGGACTTGCCGGCGGCTAGCCGCCGGTGGCCACCAGTGCGGCGGCGCTACACGGGGAGGGTGCTCCCGGCCACCAAATCGCACGCCGAGACCACCAGAAGGTAGCCCTCAAACTCGCGCTTCACCTAGGCGAGTCGGGTGACCACGGGGAGGCCTGACGTGACGGCGGTGACCTGAACGGCGGCAGTCCGAGGCATGGCCGCGAGCGGAAACTCGCTAGGAGGAGCGCCTGGGAGCGGGGCTGGGGTGGTTCAACGCAGTGGAACACCACAAGTGCAACTGACAAGGCCTCGGCTTCGATTGCGTAACGGGTGCTCGCCGATGACGACCGTGGCGGCGAGGTACTTCTGCTCCCATGGCGGATCACCAAGGAGACATCGATAAGGGGCGGGGAGAGAGGGGTTTGAACCGCCTGCTCACCAGGAACTCGACGGAGGTGGCGGCGAAGGCTGAGGTGGCTCGACGGCGACGAAATCGACGATGGCGTCCTTCGGGTCCCGCGACGGCTTGAGCTTGATTCCGGCGACTAGGAGGGCTCCGGGCTCGATGTGCCTCCAAGCATAGCGTGCTCCTCTCTCAGCAGGGTAATAGATGAGTATGCAGCATCCTGCACAACCATGTTCTCGGTCATGCCAATGCCATGTCCAAAGTGGATAGGCTGAGTGACTCCAGTGTGGTGCGGGTAGATCCTGACAATGCAGTGGAACTGGGTCTGCTTGAATTCAAGGAACTGCTCCTCAACGGTGTACTCATGATACCATCGATAGCCAATGAAGGACATCATCTCGGTGAGCATGGCGGGATGCCCACGCACACCGAGGCACCTAGTCAAACGAACAATCTGCTGAGGGGGAAGATCCGCCATCTGAAACAGAAAGAAGGAGTTTGCAAATGCATTAGATTATGAAGAAACTTGGAATGACCCGGGCAGCATAACGGCTGTAATTGTAACAAATGACAATTTCTTACAACATGGTAACAACACTTACATACGATGTAAGAAATCAGGAAGCACAACTACGCTAGTAAACCAAACACAACTTTCCTACGGCTACAAGGAAGCAAACAACGAGATGTTCTAATCAGACAGAGATGAGTCTAGTCCTATCTTCCCGTAGAAGAGGTAAGGTTGACTTAGAACTCAGAACGAAGGGGGTAAGGAGAAAAAAGAAGCCTTACGTTGTTCCCTTATATACCCAGAGTAACTATATAACTATAGCAAGCTAGAATCGACTTCGGGCAAGGCTGATAATCCTACAGTCAGTCCTGCTCTGATACCAAGTATGTCGGGACCCGGGGTTAGCGTATGCAAGTCCCGCTACGACATAGTCATATGGAGAGCCGAGAACCATACCCACTTGTCTAAGCAGACAAGGCCAAGCACAGAACGTTCTCGGAAAGCATCGTACATGAGGGGCAGATGGGTCCTCATCGTCCGCACACAAGTCTAATGATATGGGTGATGAACTCCCATATTCAAAGACAAGTCGCCTCAACCATACTATCGACTATCTCATAGCTCTTACATAGACTTACTCCAGCTCGATCACTTAGTCGGGGTCTAGGGTGGGCTCGATCATACCACAAAGTGTGCACGAGACGGAGTCTCGAGCAATCGCATCGCGATGCCCCAAGCTGCGCACATCTAAGGGCCGCTTGGTGTATGAAAGACCGCTAGCCAGATCACGACTAAGGCCTCTAAAACCCATACAAAGACATGCATGTTATAAACATACACGCAGCACACATGCCTTGTATGAACAGCAGGTATCATTGCAATTCTCTACAAAGTATACATTTTATTGATAACTCTTACAGAGTGCACACAGAGATCACAAGTATGTGATCCAACATTACAACAACAAGCGGAAGCAAAGTATGTCTGAGTACAGACAAGTTTAACAAATGGCTTAAGAAGCCTTATTTAAACACAAGCCCTCCACGAGTGAACCAGTCGTCTGACTGGGACTAGACTAGCTTGATCTTCAGTCGTCCAGCTCGATGAAGAAGCCACCTTCGGGGTCAGTGGGTTCATCTCAAACATAGATTAAGAAAACATGAGTACAAAGTCGTACTCAGCAAGACTTACATAGGAGCTATACTACTCATGCACATGTATCAAGGTAAAGGAGGTGGGGTTTCACTTGCAGAAGTGCCAGCTTTGACTTGGCTAATCCTGAACTACGAGTACCAGACTTTGAGGTAAGAAGCGTACACGATTCCACTACTTTCTCCAACCAATTACACCACTATGGTGCCTTCCTCGACTTCCCCACGAGAAAGCACGCCATAGTACTCACACTTATCTTGGCGTGTTTTAGAAGTATCCAGTTCAAGTTGTCTAATAATCAAGCTAAGCTTTCCAAACAGTCCATAACCGCGGACGCGGCTATTCGAATAGTTTTGTTAACCCTGCAGGGGTGTACCGCTACACACACATGACCATCATTTACCGCCTTTGATCTCGACACCATTCAAGGGGTGACAGCGAGGATGCTCACCACAACTGTTATCTCATAGCCGCCTACCTGGGTTGGCTACCACTATCGTGAACCCGGCCGGTTTACCGAAGTGGACCCAAGTGATGTGTGCGTGGTGCATAAGCCGGTCTCGGGTGAACCGTTCTCTCACTTAGCAGCCAGGCCACAGACCTACCAGAACTCCGAACTATTGCGACATCTGGACATTGAAAGGGATGAGTTAGTAAGCTGAGAGGGGTGAGTGAGCCCAATGTGTGGTTGTATTCTTCATCTTGGATCACCACACAAGAACTCGGACTTAGGGCGGTGTTCAACGAGACAGCCCACCGTGTACTCCTACACATCCTCTCATCGTTCACCTTGTATTAGGGTAGATTCACCAACACCTTTCCACCATCATCATCATGATCACTACCATCCCGACTCACATAACAGTATCGTCATGGTCTCACTCTAAGCATGCAATAAGCAGTAACAATTGCAGGGGCCACATGATATCAATCAACTCCTACATTTTCTAGGATTGTGGTTTGCTTACTACTGTGACAAATGATAGGTCATGCAAAGGAATGGGTTCATCTATGCGGTAGAAATGTAGCATGCTATTCATCCTATACAATGCATAAGTGAGACATGAGAGAGAAGTAGGATTTTATCGACATGATCAATGGGGTTTTGCTTGCCTTGCTGACGAGGTTCGGGGTCTTCAACGAAGGGGGCAGCGTCCTGTTCCGGTTCGACCTCTACTGGACAAACAACAAACAAGGTAGCAAAGTAAATACAATGCACAATCACATGATTGAAGGTTGAAACTTGATGTATAAGCTTTGATGTGTTAGGCAATTCCATTTAAATGGAGTATATTGCAAATTGAATTGCAAATTCAAACTCCAATTTGAATTCAAACTTAGCCAAGTTACATGTGACATTGTTTGATCAAGTTGAATCATTTTGAAATGTGTATGATATGCCTCTGATGTGTGATTGAAATGGAGCATGTTGCCATGGTTCAAGTTGCAAAAGTATTTGAATTGAAATTGATTTAATTCCATTTAAATCAAATAGAAAATGCTACTGATCACATTTTAAATTCAACTCAAACATAGTTGAAAGTTGGATTTTTGGATAGCTTATTTTCTCCTGATCATTTTTCATATATTATTTGTTAAATTTGGAGTTAATATGAATTTTCTATGAATTTCCAAAGTTTCAGCCTTTTTCTGGAATTTCTGTAATTTCTTGAATTCTTTTAATTTTGGAAATTCATTTACTGCGTCAGCATGACCTCATGCTGGCTTCAGGGGGCCACTGACAAGGGGGTCCCACCTGTAAGTGTCACTGTGTTAATTAAAATGATTTAAAACGGTTTAAACTTAATCCAGGGATTAGCCAGGGGGCTAAGCCCACATGTCATAGGCTGTGGGGGGGTCATTATGGGGGTGGTTAACTCCTAATGACCGTGGCCACGTCGGACTTGCCGGCGGCTAGCCGCCGGTGGCCACCAGTGCGGCGGCGCTACACGGGGAGGGTGCTCCCGGCCACCAAATCGCACGCCGAGACCACCAGAAGGTAGCCCTCAAACTCGCGCTTCACCTAGGCGAGTCGGGTGACCACGGGGAGGCCTGACGTGACGGCGGTGACCTGAACGGCGGCAGTCCGAGGCATGGCCGCGAGCGGAAACTCGCTAGGAGGAGCGCCTGGGAGCGGGGCTGGGGTGGTTCAACGCAGTGGAACACCACAAGTGCAACTGACAAGGCCTCGGCTTCGATTGCGTAACGGGTGCTCGCCGATGACGACCGTGGCGGCGAGGTACTTCTGCTCCCATGGCGGATCACCAAGGAGACATCGATAAGGGGCGGGGAGAGAGGGGTTTGAACCGCCTGCTCACCAGGAACTCGACGGAGGTGGCGGCGAAGGCTGAGGTGGCTCGACGGCGACGAAATCGACGATGGCGTCCTTCGGGTCCCGCGACGGCTTGAGCTTGATTCCGGCGACTAGGAGGGCTCCGGGCTCGATGTGCCTCCAAGCATAGCGTGCTCCTCTCTCAGCAGGGTAATAGATGAGTATGCAGCATCCTGCACAACCATGTTCTCGGTCATGCCAATGCCATGTCCAAAGTGGATAGGCTGAGTGACTCCAGTGTGGTGCGGGTAGATCCTGACAATGCAGTGGAACTGGGTCTGCTTGAATTCAAGGAACTGCTCCTCAACGGTGTACTCATGATACCATCGATAGCCAATGAAGGACATCATCTCGGTGAGCATGGCGGGATGCCCACGCACACCGAGGCACCTAGTCAAACGAACAATCTGCTGAGGGGGAAGATCCGCCATCTGAAACAGAAAGAAGGAGTTTGCAAATGCATTAGATTATGAAGAAACTTGGAATGACCCGGGCAGCATAACGGCTGTAATTGTAACAAATGACAATTTCTTACAACATGGTAACAACACTTACATACGATGTAAGAAATCAGGAAGCACAACTACGCTAGTAAACCAAACACAACTTTCCTACGGCTACAAGGAAGCAAACAACGAGATGTTCTAATCAGACAGAGATGAGTCTAGTCCTATCTTCCCGTAGAAGAGGTAAGGTTGACTTAGAACTCAGAACGAAGGGGGTAAGGAGAAAAAAGAAGCCTTACGTTGTTCCCTTATATACCCAGAGTAACTATATAACTATAGCAAGCTAGAATCGACTTCGGGCAAGGCTGATAATCCTACAGTCAGTCCTGCTCTGATACCAAGTATGTCGGGACCCGGGGTTAGCGTATGCAAGTCCCGCTACGACATAGTCATATGGAGAGCCGAGAACCATACCCACTTGTCTAAGCAGACAAGGCCAAGCACAGAACGTTCTCGGAAAGCATCGTACATGAGGGGCAGATGGGTCCTCATCGTCCGCACACAAGTCTAATGATATGGGTGATGAACTCCCATATTCAAAGACAAGTCGCCTCAACCATACTATCGACTATCTCATAGCTCTTACATAGACTTACTCCAGCTCGATCACTTAGTCGGGGTCTAGGGTGGGCTCGATCATACCACAAAGTGTGCACGAGACGGAGTCTCGAGCAATCGCATCGCGATGCCCCAAGCTGCGCACATCTAAGGGCCGCTTGGTGTATGAAAGACCGCTAGCCAGATCACGACTAAGGCCTCTAAAACCCATACAAAGACATGCATGTTATAAACATACACGCAGCACACATGCCTTGTATGAACAGCAGGTATCATTGCAATTCTCTACAAAGTATACATTTTATTGATAACTCTTACAGAGTGCACACAGAGATCACAAGTATGTGATCCAACATTACAACAACAAGCGGAAGCAAAGTATGTCTGAGTACAGACAAGTTTAACAAATGGCTTAAGAAGCCTTATTTAAACACAAGCCCTCCACGAGTGAACCAGTCGTCTGACTGGGACTAGACTAGCTTGATCTTCAGTCGTCCAGCTCGATGAAGAAGCCACCTTCGGGGTCAGTGGGTTCATCTCAAACATAGATTAAGAAAACATGAGTACAAAGTCGTACTCAGCAAGACTTACATAGGAGCTATACTACTCATGCACATGTATCAAGGTAAAGGAGGTGGGGTTTCACTTGCAGAAGTGCCAGCTTTGACTTGGCTAATCCTGAACTACGAGTACCAGACTTTGAGGTAAGAAGCGTACACGATTCCACTACTTTCTCCAACCAATTACACCACTATGGTGCCTTCCTCGACTTCCCCACGAGAAAGCACGCCATAGTACTCACACTTATCTTGGCGTGTTTTAGAAGTATCCAGTTCAAGTTGTCTAATAATCAAGCTAAGCTTTCCAAACAGTCCATAACCGCGGACGCGGCTATTCGAATAGTTTTGTTAACCCTGCAGGGGTGTACCGCTACACACACATGACCATCATTTACCGCCTTTGATCTCGACACCATTCAAGGGGTGACAGCGAGGATGCTCACCACAACTGTTATCTCATAGCCGCCTACCTGGGTTGGCTACCACTATCGTGAACCCGGCCGGTTTACCGAAGTGGACCCAAGTGATGTGTGCGTGGTGCATAAGCCGGTCTCGGGTGAACCGTTCTCTCACTTAGCAGCCAGGCCACAGACCTACCAGAACTCCGAACTATTGCGACATCTGGACATTGAAAGGGATGAGTTAGTAAGCTGAGAGGGGTGAGTGAGCCCAATGTGTGGTTGTATTCTTCATCTTGGATCACCACACAAGAACTCGGACTTAGGGCGGTGTTCAACGAGACAGCCCACCGTGTACTCCTACACATCCTCTCATCGTTCACCTTGTATTAGGGTAGATTCACCAACACCTTTCCACCATCATCATCATGATCACTACCATCCCGACTCACATAACAGTATCGTCATGGTCTCACTCTAAGCATGCAATAAGCAGTAACAATTGCAGGGGCCACATGATATCAATCAACTCCTACATTTTCTAGGATTGTGGTTTGCTTACTACTGTGACAAATGATAGGTCATGCAAAGGAATGGGTTCATCTATGCGGTAGAAATGTAGCATGCTATTCATCCTATACAATGCATAAGTGAGACATGAGAGAGAAGTAGGATTTTATCGACATGATCAATGGGGTTTTGCTTGCCTTGCTGACGAGGTTCGGGGTCTTCAACGAAGGGGGCAGCGTCCTGTTCCGGTTCGACCTCTACTGGACAAACAACAAACAAGGTAGCAAAGTAAATACAATGCACAATCACATGATTGAAGGTTGAAACTTGATGTATAAGCTTTGATGTGTTAGGCAATTCCATTTAAATGGAGTATATTGCAAATTGAATTGCAAATTCAAACTCCAATTTGAATTCAAACTTAGCCAAGTTACATGTGACATTGTTTGATCAAGTTGAATCATTTTGAAATGTGTATGATATGCCTCTGATGTGTGATTGAAATGGAGCATGTTGCCATGGTTCAAGTTGCAAAAGTATTTGAATTGAAATTGATTTAATTCCATTTAAATCAAATAGAAAATGCTACTGATCACATTTTAAATTCAACTCAAACATAGTTGAAAGTTGGATTTTTGGATAGCTTATTTTCTCCTGATCATTTTTCATATATTATTTGTTAAATTTGGAGTTAATATGAATTTTCTATGAATTTCCAAAGTTTCAGCCTTTTTCTGGAATTTCTGTAATTTCTTGAATTCTTTTAATTTTGGAAATTCATTTACTGCGTCAGCATGACCTCATGCTGGCTTCAGGGGGCCACTGACAAGGGGGTCCCACCTGTAAGTGTCACTGTGTTAATTAAAATGATTTAAAACGGTTTAAACTTAATCCAGGGATTAGCCAGGGGGCTAAGCCCACATGTCATAGGCTGTGGGGGGGTTATTATGGGGGTGGTTAACTCCTAATGACCGTGGCCACGTCGGACTTGCCGGCGGCTAGCCGCCGGTGGCCACCAGTGCGGCGGCGCTACACGGGGAGGGTGCTCCCGGCCACCAAATCGCACGCCGAGACCACCAGAAGGTAGCCCTCAAACTCGCGCTTCACCTAGGCGAGTCGGGTGACCACGGGGAGGCCTGACGTGACGGCGGTGACCTGAACGGCGGCAGTCCGAGGCATGGCCGCGAGCGGAAACTCGCTAGGAGGAGCGCCTGGGAGCGGGGCTGGGGTGGTTCAACGCAGTGGAACACCACAAGTGCAACTGACAAGGCCTCGGCTTCGATTGCGTAACGGGTGCTCGCCGATGACGACCGTGGCGGCGAGGTACTTCTGCTCCCATGGCGGATCACCAAGGAGACATCGATAAGGGGCGGGGAGAGAGGGGTTTGAACCGCCTGCTCACCAGGAACTCGACGGAGGTGGCGGCGAAGGCTGAGGTGGCTCGACGGCGACGAAATCGACGATGGCGTCCTTCGGGTCCCGCGACGGCTTGAGCTTGATTCCGGCGACTAGGAGGGCTCCGGGCTCGATGTGCCTCCAAGCATAGCGTGCTCCTCTCTCAGCAGGGTAATAGATGAGTATGCAGCATCCTGCACAACCATGTTCTCGGTCATGCCAATGCCATGTCCAAAGTGGATAGGCTGAGTGACTCCAGTGTGGTGCGGGTAGATCCTGACAATGCAGTGGAACTGGGTCTGCTTGAAGTCAAGGAACTGCTCCTCAACGGTGTACTCATGATACCATCGATAGCCAATGAAGGACATCATCTCGGTGTGCATGGCGGGATGCCCACGCACACCGAGGCACCTAGTCAAACGAACAAACTGCTGAGGGGGAAGATCCGCCATCTGAAACAGAAAGAAGGAGTTTGCAAATGCATCAGATTATGAAGAAACTTGGAATGACCCGGGCAGCATAACGGCTGTAATTGTAACAAATGACAATTTCTTACAACATGGTAACAACACTTACATACGATGTAAGAAATCAGGAAGCACAACTACGCTAGTAAACCAAACACTACTTTCCTACGGCTACAAGGAAGCAAACAACGAGATGTTCTAATCAAACAGAGATGAGCCTAGTCCTATCTTTCCGTAGAAGAGGTAAGGTTGACTTAAAACTCAGAACGAAGGGGGTAAGGAGAAAAAAGAAGCCTTACGTTGTTCCCTTATATATTCAGAGTAACTACATAACTATAGCAAGCTAGAATCGACTTCGGCCAAGGGTGCTAGTCCTACAGTCAGTCCTGCTCTGATACCAAGTATGTTGGGACCCGGGGTTAGCGTATGCAAGTCCCGCTACGACATAGTCATATGGAGAGCCGAGAACCGTACCCACTTGTCTAAGCAGACAAGGCCAAGCACAGAACGTTCTCGGAAAGCATCGTACGTGAGGGGCATCCCATCCAGGCCGGATGATCAACTGAGATGGGTCCTCATCGTCCGCACACAAGTCTAATGATATGGGTGATGAACTCCCATATTCAAAGACAAGTCGCCTCAACCATACTATCGACTATCTCATAGCTCTTACATAGACTTACTCCAGCTCGATCACTTAGTCGGGGTCTAGGGTGGGCTCGATCATACCACAAAGTGTGCACGAGACGGAGTCTCGAGCAATCGCATCGCGATGCCCCAAGCTGCGCACATCTAAGGGCCGCTTGGTGTATGAAAGACCGCTAGCCAGATCACGACTAAGGCCTCTAAAACCCATACAAAGACATGCATGTTATAAACATACACGCAGCACACATGCCTTGTATGAACAGCAGGTATCATTGCAATTCTCTACAAAGTATACATTTTATTGATAACTCTTACAGAGTGCACACAGAGATCACAAGTATGTGATCCAACATTACAACAACAAGCGGAAGCAAAGTATGTCTGAGTACAGACAAGTTTAACAAATGGCTTAAGAAGCCTTATTTAAACACAAGCCCTCCACGAGTGAACCAGTCGTCTGACTGGGACTAGACTAGCTTGATCTTCAGTCGTCCAGCTCGATGAAGAAGCCACCTTCGGGGTCAGTGGGTTCATCTCAAACATAGATTAAGAAAACATGAGTACAAAGTCGTACTCAGCAAGACTTACATAGGAGCTATACTACTCATGCACATGTATCAAGGTAAAGGAGGTGGGGTTTCACTTGCAGAAGTGCCAGCTTTGACTTGGCTAATCCTGAACTACGAGTACCAGACTTTGAGGTAAGAACCGTACACGATTCCACTACTTTCTCCAACCAATTACACCACTATGGTGCCTTCCTCGACTTCCCCACGAGAAAGCACGCCATAGTACTCACACTTATCTTGGTGTGTTTTAGAAGTATCCAGTTCAAGTTGTCTAATAATCAAGCTAAGCTTTCCAAACAGTCCATAACCGCGGACGCGGCTATTCGAATAGTTTTGTTAACCCTGCAGGGGTGTACCGCTACACACACATGACCATCATTTACCGCCTTTGATCTCAACACCATTCAAGGGGTGACAGCGAGGATGCTCACCACAACTGTTACCTCATAGCCGCCTACCTGGGTTGGCTACCACTATTGTGAACCCGGCCGGTTTACCGAAGTGGACCAAAGTGATGTGTGCGTGGTGCATAAGCCGGTGTCGGGTGAGCCGTTCTCTCACTTAGCAGCCAGGCCACAGACCTACCAGAACTCCGAACTATTGTGACATCTGGACATTGAAAGGGATGAGTTAGTAAGCTGAGAGGGGTCAGTGAGCCCAATGTGTGGTTGTATTCTTCATCTTGGATCACTACACAAGAACTCGGACTTAGGGCGGTGTTCAACGAGACAACGCACCGTGTACTCCTACACAGCCTCTCATCGTTCACCTTGTATTAGGGTAGATTCACCAACACCTTTCCACCGTCATCATCATGATCACTACCATCCCGACTCACATAACAGTATCATGATGGTATCACTCTAAGCATGCAATAAGCAGTAACAATTGCAGGGGCCACATGATATCAATCAACTCCTACATTTTCTAGGATTGTGGTTTGCTTACTACGGTGACAAATGATAGGTCATGCAAAGGAATGGGTTCATCTATGCGGTAGAAATGTAGCATGGTATTCATCCTATACAATGCATAAGTGAGACATGAGAGGGAAGTGGGATTTTATCGACATGATCAATGGGGTTTTGCTTGCCTTGCTGACGAGGTTCGGGTTCGGGGTCTTCAACGAAGGGGGCAGCCTCCTGTTCCGGTTCCACCTCTACTCGACAAACAACAAACAAGGTAGCAAAGTAAATACAACGCACAATCACATGATTGAAGGTTGAAACTTGATGTATAAGCTTTGATGTGTTAGGCAATTCCATTTAAATGGAGTATATTGCAAATTGAATTGCAAATTCAAACTCCAATTTGAATTCAAACTTAGCCAAGTTACATGTGACATTGTTTGATCAAGTTGAATCATTTTGAAATGTGTATGATATGCCTCTGATGTGTGATTGAAATGTAGCATGTTGCCATGGTTCAAGTTGCAAAAGTATTTGAATTGAAATTGATTTAATTCCATTTAAATCAAATAGAAAATGCTACTGATCACATTTTAAATTGAACTCAAACATAGTTGAAAGTTGGATTTTTGGATAGCTTATTTTCTCCTGATCATTTTTCATATATTATTTGTTAAATTTGGAGTTAATATGAATTTTCTATGAATTTCCAAAGTTTCAGCCTTTTTCTGGAATTTCTGTAATTTCTTGAATTCTTTTAATTTTGGAAATTCATTTACTGCGTCAGCATGACCTCATGCTGGCTTCAGGGGGCCACTGACAAGGGGGTCCCAGCTGTAAGTGTCACTGTGTTAATTAAAATGATTTAAAACGGTTTAAACTTAATCCAGGGATTAGCCAGGGGGCTGGGCCCACATGTCATAGGCTGTGGGGGGGGGGGGTCATTAGGGGGGTGGTTAACTCCTAATGACCGTGGCCACGTCGGACATGCCGGCGGCTAGCCGCCGGTAGCCACCAGTGCGGCGGCGCTACACGGGGAGGGTGCTCCCGGCCACCAAATCGCACGCCGAGACCACCAGAAGGTAGCCCTCAAACTCGCGATTCACCTAGGCGAGTCGGGTGACCACGGGGAGGCCTGACGTGACGGCGGTGACCTGAACGGCGGCGGTCCGAGGCACGGCCACGAGCGGAAACTCGCTAGGAGGAGCGCCTGGGAGCGGGGCTGGGGTGGTTCAACGCAGTGGAACACCACAAGTGCAACTGACAAGGCCTCGGCTTCGATTGCGTAACGGGTGCTCGCCGATGACGACCGTGGCGGCGAGGTACTTCTGCTCCCATGGCGGATCACCAAGGAGACATCGATAAGGGGCGGGGAGAGAGGGGTTTGAACCGCCTGCTCACCAGGAACTCGACGGAGGTGGCGGCGAAGGCTGAGGTGGCTCGACGGCGACGAAATCGACGATGGCGTCCTTCGGGTCCCGCGACGGCTTGAGCTTGATTCCGGCGACTAGGAGGGCTCCGGGCTCGATTCACTGCATGGGGAGACGTGGACGATGGCGGTCGACCTGTTGGACACGGCGGTGGCGCTCGACAGGCTCACTGGCCACGCAGGTGCGGCGGCGCGCTCCGGCGGTTCTTCATGGCGCACTGGGAGGGAGGGGAAAGCGAGCCGAGGTGGGGAAAATGGAGGAGGAAGTCGAGGGCGTCTCCGTGGCGCACTTTGGAGTCCTGGGGCGTCCTGGAAGCCCCTGGGCGTCGAGGTGGCGTCCACGGCGCGCTCGGCCGCTCCAGCGAGCTGCTTTGGCGGCAGGGGAGGTAGACGACAGGGGACTTCGGGTGGGCTGGGCCAGGTAAGTGGGCCAACAGGCCAGAAGCCAGGTAAGTTCCCTTTTCCCTTTTCTGTTTCTTTTTCTTTTCTGTGATTTGTTTTGTCATAGCTAAATAATTAGCTAAACCATTTTATAAATGCTCAAATCTTTTATATGGCATTACATGACCAGTAGCTAGTCATATCCAGAGTTTGAACATTTTTGAAATTCAAAATATTTGAATTCAAATTCAAATAGGGGTTTTTGATTAATTCCAAGGCAATGTTTGAATATTTGAAAAATCCATGAGCATGGGGTGGGTCCCACATCACTTGATATGTGATCACTCATTTATAAGACTTTTCAAAAATCTAACATGAATTTTTGGAGAAGATTTTTATCTGGCCTTTTGAATTAATTCATCTAGGGGGGTTCCTTCTCCCATTTTGCTTTTGAATTTTATTTCTAATATTTCTTTTGAAAATTTTAATATGATGCAAGTGACTTGCTAACCCTAGCACATTACCTAACAGAGGGTTCTGACAACTCGCCCCCACTCAACAGAATCTCGTCCCGAGATTCAGAAGTCCGCGGGAGGAAGGAGGGATACTCGGCACTGAGACGGTCTTCTCTTTCCCACGTAGCTTCTCTCTCAGAGTGGTGTGACCATTGCACTTTCAGAAACCTAATCTTCTGACGACGAGTGACACGCTCTACGGAATCAAGAATACGAATAGGGTATTCTCGATAAGAAATGTCATCTTGGAGATCAAGCGTTTCATGGTCGACTTTGCGGATGGGGTCCTTGAAGCAACGCCTGAGTTGGGACACATGGAATACATCATGTACTCGGGAATGGTGCGGGGGTAGTTCAAGTTGGTAGGCAACTCCTCCACGTTTAGCAAGAATGCGGAAGGTCCGATGTAATGTGGCGCCAACTTTCCTTTTATACCGAAATGTTGGGTTCCCTTCAGAGGAGTAATCCGAAGGTAAGCCTTCTCATCCAGATTGTAACTCTCTTGCCTATGATGACGATCATAGTAGCTTTTCTGACGAGACTGGGCTGCTTTAAATTGATCACGAACAATGCGAACTTGCTCTTCTGCTTCCTTGATCATGTCCGGTCCAAAGAATTGTCTTTCACCGGTTTTTGACTAGTTTAGTGGTGTTCGACATCGTCGTCCATATAGGTGTTCAAAAGGAGCCATGTTCAGACTAGATTAAAAATTATTGTTATAAGCAAATTCGGCGAATGGCAGAGATTTCTCCCAATTCTTTCCGAATGATATAACACAAGCTCTGAGCATGTCTTCAAGAATTTTGTTAACCCTTTCGACTTTACCGCTAGACTGGTGATGGAAAGTTGTACTAAAGGAGAGATGAGTTCCCATAGCATTCTGAAAGCTTCCCCAGAATCTAGAGGTGAAAAGGCTACCGCGATCTAAATTGATTTCCAAAGGAACACCGTGAAGGGATACAATTCTAGAGACGTACAAGTCCGCTAACTGGCTAGCAGTTATAGACTCGCGAACTGGAAGGAAGTGAGCAACTTTGGAAAGCCTATCTATGACAACGAAGATGGCATTGTTTCCTTTCTGGGTTTTTGGAAAGCCGGTGATGAAGTCCATACCGACTTTGTCCCATTTCCATTCTTGAATAGGCAAAGGTTGAAGTGTACCAGCAGGTCTTTGATGTTCTGCCTTAATGCGACGACAAACATCACATTCGGCAACAAATTGAGCAATGTCTCTCTTCATCCTAGTCCACCAAAATCTCTGGCGTAGATCTCGGTACATTTTTGTGCTACCGGGATGAATTGAGAGGGGTGTGTCATGGGCTTCTTTGAGGATGAGTTGCCTTAGTTCCCTATTCTTAGGTACTACCAAACGATTTCCAAAGAAAACTGTTCCCTTGCTATTTGTGGAGAAACATTTAGCAACTCCACTAACAATGTTCTCCTTGATCCGGCGAACACCTCGTGCACGCCTTTGGGCAACTATGATTTGATCCTCAAGAGTTGGTTTCGCCACCAAGGTAGAAAGATAGCCATGAGGAACAATCTCAAGATTGAGCTTGCAAAATTCCTCATGAAGAAGTGGTTGATACTGTTGTAACATGAGGTTGTTACAATACGACTTACGACTTAGTGCATCAGCCATGACATTGGCTTTGCCTGGGGTGTATGAAATTCCTACGTCGTAATCTTTTATAAACTCAATCCAGCATCTTTGCCTGAGATTAAGATCTGGCTGGTGAAAATGTATTTGAGGCTTTGGTGGTCGGAATAGATCTCACAACGATTACCAAGGAGGTAATGTCGCCAAGTTCTTAGGGCATGAACTACGGCAGCGAGTTCAAGGTCATGGGTAGGATAGTTCTCTTCATGTGGCCGCAACTGGCGTGAAGCATAAGCTACCACATGTCAATCTTGCAGAAGTATGCATCCTAACCCTTGCCGTGATGTGTCACAATAGATCTCTAAATCCTTTTTGGTGTCTGGAGGTGCAAGTACAGGTGCAGAAGTCAATCTTCTTTTTAGCTCTTGAAAGCTTTCCTCGCACTTGGGAGTCCATAGGAATATCTTATCTTTCTTGAGGAGTTCAGTTAGAGGCTTTGCAACTTTAGAAAAGTTCTCGACGAAGCGACGGCAATAGCTGGCTAGGCCAATAAAACTCCTAACTTGCTTAACCGATTCAGGTGGAGTCCAGTCAAGGACGGCCTGAACTCTCTCGGGATTCACAGCAATGCCTTTTGCAGAAATCACGTGGCCTAAGTAGGTCACTTCGGGTATCCAAAATTCACACTTCGAGAATTTAGCATACAGGCGATGCTCTCTAAGTTTCATCAATACCAGCCTTAGGTGTTCGGCATGTTCTTCTTCGTTCTTCGAGTAGATGAGAATGTCATCGAGATAAACTACAACAAATTTATCTAAGTACTCCATGAAGATCGAATTCATCATGCGTGAGAAAGTGGCGGGGGCATTGGTTAAACCAAAGGACATGGCAGTGTACTCGTAAAGACCATAACGAGTAGTAAATGCCGTTTTGGGAATGTCCTCGTTTCGGATTTTGATTTGATGATAACCTAATCTCAAATCCATCTTGGAGAAGACAGAGGATCCTGCAAGTTGATCATAAAGATCATTAATCCTGGGCAATGGGTACTTGTTCTTTATCGTCGCTAAATTTAGCGGGCGATAGTCTACGCACATCCTTTCTGTTCCATCTTTCTTCGTTACGAACAGAACGGGGCAACCCCATCGCGATGAGCTAGGGCGGATGAAGCCTTTTTCCAACAAAGCCTCCATCTGGGTTTTAAGCTCAACTAACTCAAGTGGGGCCATTTTGTATGGGCGTCTAGAAATTGGTGCGGTTCCTGGAACAAGATCCACTATAAACTTTACACATCTGTCGGGTGGCATGCCCGGCAGCTCTTCAGGAAAGACATCCGGAAAGTCACGAACCACCGGAACATCTTCAAGGTCGGGAAGGGGAAGTACATTCAAAGAATGCACTTGGGTTCTTGTTCTGGGTGAGGTATAGTTGACTGTCTTGCCTGAAGGGTGGGTGAGTTTCACTGATTTTCCTTTGTAATCCAGGTAGGCATTCTGTCTTGATAGCCAATCCATGCCAAGGATGACATCAATGTCTGAAGATTTGAGGGATATGAGTGAAGCAAGGAATACTAAACGCTCAATTGCAATTTTATTACCATGGCTTACTCTATTAGTTTGCCATCTTGAACCTGGAGTTTGAATAATCATTGGGGTGGACAATTCAACAAAAGATAACTCATGACGAAGTGCATAACTTTCCGACATGAATGAATGAGATGCTCCTGGGTCAAAAAGAACGTAAGTAGGAACATAATTGACTAGGAGCGTACCAAGAATGACGTCAGTGGTGTCGTCAGTCTCTTCGGCGGAAATCTGGTTCACACGTCCACGAGTGGCGGGAGGAGCGGGTTTGGTGGTGTAGACCTTCTGGGGTGGCTTGCCACGAGCATTGTTGTTGCCTCCGGAACGGGGTGGAGCATTCTGATTCTGGAGCTGGTTCTGGGGGCACTCGCGACAGTAGTGGCCTGCCTGACCACACTTGTAACAGGCTCCAAAGACAGTACGTGGAGTTGGGTTGTTTGGTGGAGCTGGGTGGAACTGAGTTGGTGGACGAGGCGCCACATAGGATGGCCTCGGTGGGTTGTTCTGGCGGAACATACTGTTAGGGATCCAGATCTTGCGCTTCTGAGAGCCGGAACTGGATGAACCATCGTCTCTAGGGTGTTTGCGGAAGTCATTGGGGGTGTTCATGTCCTCTGCCTTAATGGCCTTGTTAACAAGGACTTGGAAAGTGGCAAAGTCATGTAGGTTGAGCTCACGACGGAGTGCAGAATTGATTCCACGACGGAACCTTTCTTGCTTCTTGGCGTCGATGGATACTTCTTCAGTATCATAACGAGCAAGTCGGTTGAACTCACGACTAAACTCGTCAACAGTTCTTCTGCCTTGGGTGAGGTTGCAGAACTCCGCACGCTTACGGTCCATAAGACCCTTGGGAATGTGGTGCTCGCGGAAGGAAGTGCAGAATTCATCCCAAGATGTGGGCGGTCCAACGGGACGCATGTTCAGGAAGTTCTCCCACCAAGAGCTAGCTGCACCTTCGAGGTGATAGGTGGCATAGCTGACCCTGTTGCCATCTGCAACATGGCCTGCCTGGAGCTTCCTCTCGATGCTGCGAAGCCAGTCATCGGCGTCAAGGGGCTCGGTGGAGTAACTGAAAACCGGGGGATGAAGCCGGATGAAGTCGTTCAGGGACACCAACTCGTTGCGCTGCTGAGTAGTGTTGCGGGCAATCACCTCCAGCAGATGGTGAGAGTCTCGGCGGTTCCTCTGAACCTCCATCAGAACCTGAGCCATCGTGGGTGGGGGTGGAAGGTTGCCTTCCTCCTGTTCATTTCCACGACCCTGGTTACGACCAAGATGGCCACCGGTTCCTTCAGAGATCCTGAAGGTCAAAAACCAAAGTCAAATAGAGTTGATTGGAAGAATCTAAACAAGGTATTGAAGTACTGGAAGGATTACAGAGCAAAGGAAGTAATCATCTTGACAACATGGTGATAAAATCATACAAGCCATATATTCACAAGCTGTCATACAAACCATACATCGTTTTAGTACAAGCACCAAGCTAATACAAACGTGATGAAGATGATACATCCTTCAGAGGCACTCTGACTTCCTATACATTATTTATCTAAGCCTCTGGAACTTAGAACACCTTGCGTACAATATACTAATATACTACTACATCCTCACCAAGTAAGACCACAGGAGGTCTCACTCATCTCCATCTCCATAGTAGTCCTCGTAAAAGTTACCCGCGTATCCCGGTAGCTGAAGGTGACCATCAGAAAACACGGAGGCCTGTGGACCCTGATATCCATTTGGGCAAGGATGGGGCCTAGGTCCAGCGTAGGGTGGAAGCAAAGGACCACGGGGTGGAAAAATGCCTCCAATTTCGGGACAAGCAACTCGAGAAGGCATCTGAGTCCTCACAGGGTAGATAGCATCATACTCGACTGATCCAACACTCACGAAGGGTGCCAAGAGTGTCAGTGCTCGATACAGACGAACACGGGTGGCGTGAAGCTCAAAACGGAGAGCGTGTGCATCACGATCTCGATCACTAGCAAACCTAGCAGTCATCTGAAGTGTTGGATCCTCTGCAGAGTGATCTGAGTAGAGTCCGGTGTAATATCCCTCTTCTCCTGGAAGTGCAGAAGGGATATAGCGGAATGAGGTCTCTCTCAGCATAGTGTGCTCCTCTCTCAGTAGTGTAATACATGAGTATGCAGCATCCTGCACAGCCATGTTCTCGGTCATGCCAATGCCATGTCCAAAGTGGATAGGCTGGGTGACTCCATTGTGGTGCGGGTAGATCCGGACAATGCAGTGGAACTGGTTCTGGTTGAAGTCGTGGAACTGCTCCTCGACGGTATACTCAGGATACCATCGATATCCCACATAGGACATCATCTCGATCAACGTGGCGGGATGGCCACGCACACCGAGGCACCTGGTCAAACGAACAATCTGCCGAGGGGGAAGATCTGCCATCTGAAACAGAAAGAAGGAGTTTGCAAATGCATCAGATTATGAGATAAACCTGGAATAACTCGGACAGCATAACGGCTGTAATTGTAAGAAATGACAATTTCTTCCAACATGGAAAACATCACTTACATAATACGATGTAAGAAATCAGCATTACAACAATGCTAGGAAAACCGGACACAACTTTCCTACGGCTACAAGGAAGCAAACAACGAGATGTTCTAATCAGACAGAGGAGAGGCTAGTCCTATCTTCCCTTAGAATAAGATGAGGGTGACTCAGAACTCAGAACGAAGGGGGTAAGGAGAAAAAAGAAACCTTATGTTGTTCCCTTATATACCAAGAGTAACTATATAACTATAGCAAGCTAGACTCAACTTCGGCCAAGGGTGCTAGTCCTACAGGCAGTCCTGCTCTGATACCAAGTCTGTCGGGACCCGGGGTTAGCGTATGCAAGTCCCCCTACGACATAGTCATATGGAGAGCCGAGAACTGTACCCACTTGTCTAAGCAGACAAGGACAAGCACAGATCATTCTCGGAAAGCATCGTACGTGAGGGGCATCCCATCCAGGCCAGATGATCAATTGAGATGGGTCCTCATCGTCCGCACACAAGTCTAATTAGATGGGTGATGAACTCCCATATTCAAAGACAAGTCTCCTCAAACATACTATCGACTATCTCATAGCTCTTACATAGACTTACTCCAGCCCGATCACTTAGTCGGGGTCTAGGGAGGGCTCGATCATACCACAAAGTGTGCACGAGACGGAGTCTCGAGAAATCGCATCGCGATGCCCCAAGCTGCGCACATCTAAGGGCCACTTGGTGTATGAAAGACCGCCAGCCAGATCACGACTAAGGTCTCGAAAACCCATACAAAGACATGCATGTTATAAACATACACGCAGCACACATGCCTTGTATGAACAACAGGTATCATTGCAATTCTCTACAAATTATACGTTTTATTGATAACTCTTACAGAGTGCACACAGAGATCACGAGTATGTGATCCAACGTTACAACAACAAGCGGAAGCAAAGTATGTCTGAGTACAGACAAGTTTAACAAATGGCTTAAGAAGCCTTATTTAAACACAAGCCCTCCACGAGGGAACCAGTCGTCTGACTGGGACTAGACTAGCTTGATCTTCAGTCGTCCAGCTCGATGAAGAAGCCACCTTTGGGGTCAGTGGGTTCATCTAAAACATAGATTAAGAAAACGTGAGTACAAAGTCGTACTCAGCAAGACTTACATAGGAGCTATACTACTCATGCACATGTATCAAGGTAAAGGAGGTGGGGTTTGACTTGCAGAAGTGCCAGCTTTGACTTGGCTAATCCTGAACTACGAGTACCAGACTTTGAGGTAAGAAGCGTACACGAGTCCACTACTTTCTCCAACCAATTACACCACTATGGTGCCTTCCTCGACTTCCCCACGAGAAAGCACGCCATAGTACTCACTCTTATCTTGGTGTGTTTTAGAAGTATCCAGTTCAAGTTGTCTAATAATCAAGCTGAGCTTTCCAAGCAGTCCATAACCGCGGACGCGGCTATTCGAATAGTTTTGTTAACCCTGCAGGGGTGTACCGCTACACACACATGACCATCATTTACCGCCTTTGATCTCGACACCATTCAAGGGGTGCCAGCGAGGATGCTCACCACAACTGTTACCTCATAGCCTATCTAGTCCAAGAAATCCGCCTACCTGGGTTGGCTACCACTATCTTGAACCCGGCAGGTTTACCGAAGTGGACCCAAGTGATGTGTGCGTGGTGCATAAGCCGGTCTCGGGTGAGCCGTTCTCTCACTTAGCATCCAGGCCACAGACCTACCAGAACTCCGAACTATTGCGACATCTGGACATCGAAAGGGATGAGTTAGTAAGCTGAGAGGGGTCAGTGAGCCCAATGTGTGGTTGTACTCTTCATCTTGGATCACCACACAAGAACTCGGACTTAGGGCGGTGTTCAACGAGACAACCCACCGTGTACTCCTACACAGCCTCTCATCGTTCACCTTGTATTAGGGTAGATTCACCAACACCTTTCCACCGTCATCATCATGATCACTACCATCCCGACTCACATAACAGTATCATCATGGTATCACTCTAAGCATGCAATAAGCAGTAACAATTGCAGGGGCCACATGATATCAATCAACACCTACATTTGCTAGGATTGTGGTTTTCTTACTACTGTGACAAATGATAGGTCATGCAAAGGAATGGGTTCATCTATGCGGTAGAAACGTAGCATGGTATTCATCCTATACAATGCATAAGTGAGACATTAGTGGGAAGTGGGATTTTATCGACATGATCAATGGGGTTTTGCTTGCCTTGCTGACGAGGTTCGGGTTCGGGGTCTTCAACGAAGGGGGCAGCCTCCTGTTCCGGTTCCACCTCTACTCGACAAACAAAAAACAAGGTAGCAAAGTAAATACAATGCACAATCACATGATTGAAGGTTGAAACTTGATGTATAAGCTTTGATGTGTTAGGCAATTCCATTTAAATGGAGTATATTGCAAATTGAATTGCAAATTCAAACTCCAATTTGAATTCAAACTTAGCCAAGTTACATGTGACATTGTTTGATCAAGTTGAATCATTTTGAAATGTGTATGATATGCCTCTGATGTGTGATTGAAATGTAGCATGTTGCCATGGTTCAAGTTGCAAAAGTATTTGAATTGAAATTGATTTAATTCCATTTAAATCAAATAGCAAATGCTACTGATCACATTTTCAGTTCAACTCAAACATAGTTGAAAGTTTGATTTTTGGATAGCTTATTTTCTCCTGATCATTTTTCATATATTATTTGTTAAATTTGGAGTTAATATGAATTTTCTATGAATTTCCATAGTTTCAACCTTTTTCTGGAATTTCTGTAATTTCTTGAATTCTTTTAATTCTTGAAATTCATTTACTGCGTCAGCATGACCTCCTGCTGGCGTCAGGGGGCCACTAACAAGGGGGTCCCACCTGTAAGTGTCACTGTGTTAATTAAAACGATTTAAAACGGTTTAAACTTAATCCAGGCATTAGCCAGGGGGCTGGGCCCACATGTCATAGGCTGTGGGGGGGTCATTAGGGGGGTGGTTAACTCCTAATGACCCTGGCCACGTCGGAATTTCCGGCGGCTTGCCGCCGATGGCCACCAGTGCGGCGGCGCTGCACGGGGAGGGTGCTCCCGGCCACCAAATCGCACGCCGAGACCACCAGAAGGTAACCCTCAAACTCATGCTTCACCTAGGTGATTCGGGTGACCACGGGGAGGCCTGACGTGACGGCGGCGACCTGAACGGCGGCGGTCCGAGGCACGGCCACGAGCGGAAACTCGCTAGGAGGAGCGCCTGGGAGCGGGGCTGGGGTGGTTCGAAGCAGTGGAACACCACGAGTGCAACTGACAAGGCCTCGGCTTCGATTGCGTAACGGGTGCTCGCCGATGACGACCGTGGCGGCGAGGTACTTCTGCTCCCATGGCGGATCACCAAGGAGACATTTGATAAGGGGCGGGGAGAGAGGGGTTTGAACCGCCTGCTCACCAGGAACTCGACGGAGGTGGCGGCGACGGCAGAGGTGGCTCGACGGCGACGAAATCGACGATGGCGTCCTTCGGGTCCCGCGACGGCTCGAGCTTGATTTCGGCGACTAGGAGGGCTTCGGGCTCGATTCACTGCATGGGGAGATGTAGACGACGGCGGTCGACCTGTTGGACAGGGCGGTGGCGCTCGACAGGCTCACTGGCCACGCAGGTGCGGCGGCGCGCTCCGGCGGTTCTTCACGGGTGTCGGTGGAATCGCACTGGGAGGGAGGGCAAAGCGAGCCGAGGTGGGGAAAATGGAGGAGGAAGTCGAGGGCGTCTCCGTGGCGCACTTTGGAGTCCTGGGGCGGCCTGGAAGCCCCTTGGCGTCGAGGTGGCGTCCACGGCGCGCTCGGCCGCTCCAGCGAGCTACTTTAGGGGCAGGGGAGGTAGACGACAGGGGACTTCGGGTGGGCTGGGCCAGGTAAGTGGGCCAACAGGCCAGAAGCCAGGTAAGTTCCCTTTTCTCTTTTCTGTTTCTTTTTCTTTTCTGTGATTTGTTTTGTCATAGCTAAATAATTAGCTAATTTTTTTTATAAATGCTCAAATCTTTGATATGGCATTACATGACCAGTAGCTAGTCATATCCACAGTTTGAACATTTTTTAAATTCAAAATATTTGTATTCAAATTCAAATAGGGGTTTTCGATTAATTCCAAGGCACTGTTTTAATATTTGAAAAATCCATGAGCATGGGGTGGGTCCCACATCACTTTATATGTGATCACACTCATTTATAAGACTTTTCAAAAATCTAACATGAATTTTTGGACAAGATTTTTATCTGGCCTTTTGAATTAATTCATCTTGGGGGGTTCCTTCTCCCATTTTTCTTTTGAATTTGATTTCAAAGATTTCTTTTGAATATTTTAATATGATGCAAGTGACTTGCTAACCCTAGCACATTACCTAACAGAGGGTTCTGACAACTCGCCCCCACTCAACAGAATCTCGTCCCGAGATTCAGAAGTCCGCGGGAGGAAGGAGGGATACTCGGCACTGAGACGATCTTCTCTTTCCCACGTAGCTTCTCTCTCAGAGTGGTGTGACCATTGCACTTTAGGAACCCTAATCTTCTGACTACGAGTGACACACTGATAAGAAAGGTCATCTTGGAGATCAAGCGTTTCATGGTCGACTTCGCGGATGGGGTCCTTGAAGCAACGCCTGAGTTGGGACACATGGAATACATCATGTACTCGGGAAAGGTGCTGGGGTAGTTCAAGTTGGTAGGCAACTTCTCCACGTTTAGCAAGAATGCGGAAAGGTCCGATGTAACGTGGGGCCAACTTTCCTTTTATACCGAAACGTTGGGTTCCCTTCAGAGGAGTAACCCGAAGGTAAGCCTTCTCATCCAGATTGTAGCTCTCTTGCCTATGATGACGATCATAGTAGCTTTTCTGACGAGACTGGGCTGCTTTCAATTGATCACGAACTGGTATCGCGACCCATGAGTTATTCGTGGCGGTGATCGAGCCCCTGTGCGGATGGCTTCGGCTACCTGACATATTCGCGCAGGAAATGGCGGGGCACAAGCCCCCAGGCTTATACCTCCGGGTGGAGGGCTGCCCCTTTGGTTCGGCATGGTTGGCCACGGTCTACGGAGGAGATGGTTCCATGTTCTTGGACCAGGGGTGGTCCGCATTCGTCCACTAGAGGAGCATCTAGCAGTTCCAGGACATCCTCTTCCGGTGCGATGGCCAGGATACTCTGTGGATGAAGATTTTCTAGCCGTGGGGGTCCGCGCAGAATGCTGCGTGGAGGTTGATGATGGTGGTTCCGTCGAGTCGGGCACCATGGGGGTCACCCGGGACTTCCTCGGTGCAGAGTGTGTTGCTGATCGTTGAGGAGGTGGACCGCCGCCGCCGGGAAGGCTTGGGGAGAACAATAGCTCCTATCCGGCGGTTCTTTCATATGTAGGGTGCTCTCATTTTGGCCCTGCACTTTTGTACTTAGTGGTAGTTGACATGCGATCGCGATAAAACCGCCCCGTTAGTTAGTATTAATAGGTAAATATTGATCCGGGGACCTAAGTTGTACTCAGGCCCGGAAAAGTCTGCTAAAGGAGCAATATTGAATGTGTTATCCGAAAGCTTACTTGTCCCTGTTTACCTGACGCACCGGGTGCACTTTGCGGACAATCCGGGGGGAAATAGGAATTCGGTAAGCATATCCGTGAAGACATAGCGGGGCCTGGTCCTCGGCTTATTCGAAAGAGTGTGATGGCTTCCTTCCGTTCGAGTGGTAGGCGCTTTCCAGAAGAAGAACCAACAAAGGGGTAGGCAACGGGTGCTGGGACCTTTAGTTGTTTCGATCCGGGAGGTGCACCAGAGAACCCATGAGTCTAGGGGAGCAGTCTCCCATCATTCCTGATGGGATGACCAAGCGAGGCTGGTTCCCCGGAAGGATACCTTGGAATGGGATCCGAGTTGTGTGACCTGCCTGGGCAGGCCTTTCCGGGAGACAGGTACATCCGCCCGCACGAATGCTTCACGAGAACTTTAGCCCGACCACCACGAGATGGCTGGATCTTGGGAGGTAGGGTCTGCGACGGGGGGTTTCTTCCTGGTCAGGCGCGGAGCCTCCGTAAACTACTCAAACAGGGCATGTCGGACAGGCCGACAAGTTAACCAAAACCGGCTGCACGGAGCAAGGTCGGTCTCTTGAGTGAGGACTTCCCGCGGGTGGACGACATCGTTGGACGACACAAGCCCCTAGGGCTTTCCTCTTAGGTAGGGGAGGACGTGGTGTCGTCTTGCTTCTTTCCTAAGCAGCACGATTTTCCGAGAAAGATCATTCGGGGAGAGAAAACTATCCGGAAACAGACGTCCGGGAATAATAAGATACCCGTCTTAGGGGCCTAAGGGACATCTGAAGGAGGCGTCCAATAACTTCCCCGGAATAATCATCTAGTGTATGAAAACCATCCGGAGTACTCCCTCCAGGAATTTGCGATGAGACCGCGGCTGCACGAGGGTGCCGAGGAGACCCCGAGAATGAGGAGCGCGGGGGAGGCAGACAACCGCCCGCGAAAGTAGTCGTCCACGCGCGCTTGCTTGAGTATGGCGCTTTCGTCGGAGGTACCTAATAAACATGAGATGGAAACAAAATGTTGCGACCAACATGACTGTCGGCCCTCCTTCTAGCGCCAGATGTCGGGGGGTTGTTTCTCGAGCCCTTCTTCTTGTGCCAGATGTCGGGGGTTCAGGACCAGCCCTTTTCCAGCCCCTGGAGTTGGGGAGAACGGCGGAGACGCCGACCCACTCGGTCCTCCCGGAAGGTTTCTTTTGGCAGGGCGTGACCTCGGAGGCCACGCAGGACGGGGAGCACCTAGGGCTCCCACTTGATTCATGTAGATAAAGGTTGCTATTGGCGTCGAAACATCATTCAAACTGAGGAAATGGAACGAGCAAACACGAGGTTCCAGCCGTCTGGAGCCTAAAATCCCTAATCCTGCTTGTCTGATCTTTCTTGTGGTTGAGGAGTGGAGTACAATGCTTGATGATTCTCCCTGGGAGAATCTGTTTTCCTACGCTTTGCTCCATTCGTTGTATGGATACTAGCTGCTGCCCCAGGGAGCAGCCCTGGGTTTTTCTATCCTACTGAGAAGCCCAAGGGCGAGCTCCTCTTTTCACTTTCTCTGGGAGCTATCCTAGCCTAGCTCCCCTGACACTTGTTTTTGGTGGTCGACGTCTCCCTTTTATAGATTAAGGGGATCACCACAGGACCACTCATAGCTACAGTGATGGTAGTTATACTTTCCTCCTTCGCGTGGACGCGAAGGGTCTTGGTGCTTTCTGAGAAGTTCCAGCAGCGCCACGGGGACAGCTGGCCCATGCGGGAGGTGAGTACCCGCGGAGACGTGAACCAGGTGTCGGCTGTCACAACCCCAAGTTTAGGTATGTGCTAGGTCTAGCTTGTGCCTTTGCATCATGTAAAAATTTCAAATGAAATCCAAATTGGGAAAGTAGAAGCCCTAATTGAATTTAATTCAAATGGCCAGATAAAAATTTCTTCCAAAAATCCGTTTGAATGTTTGTAAAATCTCTGAAAATGTGCATGATCATGGTCCATGTGTTGTGGGACCCAATTCATGCCCATGGAATTTTACAAAAATACAAACATGGCTTTGGAAATTAAATAAACCCCTATTTGATTTGAAATTCAAATTATTTGAATTTCAAAAATCATCAAAACTTGTGAGTGGCTAGCTATTTATTTTCTAATTCCACATAAAAGTTTGAAGATTTAATAAATTGCTTTGCTATTTATTTGAAGGACAACACAAAAACAGAAAAAGGAAAAAAGAAACAGGAAGCAGAGAAAATAGAAAAAAAAGGTAGCAACACACCCCGGCCAGGCCGCAGGCCCAACTTAACGTCCACGGCCCAGGCCTACTTCGACCTTTTGTCTTCTTCCCCGGCGACAACAAGCACCTCGGTGGAAGGCATGCCGACGCCTAGAAGCACCAGGAGGTCGCCCTTGTCATTCCTCCCCTCTCCTTGCTCTCCTCCCGCTCTGCCCCGCGAGATCTCGCGCACACCCGCAGCTCACCGTCTCCGGCCACCGTGAGCCTGTGTGGCCACCGGCTTCCTCTTGCCGCACCGCCATGTCCAGGAGCTCCGCATCATGGAGAAGGGCGCCCCCGTAGAAGATGACGATCCCGGCTTCCCCGTAGACGACACTAGCTTCACCGAGAAGCTTCGGCCGCCGTGAAACTCCGGCGAGGAATTCCCCCGTCGCCGGTTCTCCTCCTCTTCCCCCGTCTGCACCAGCACGTTCAGGGTGAGCTTCCCCTTCACCCCAGCCCCTCCGCGCTCCTTCCCGTGCCCCCAATCTCCATGCCCGTTGCTATGTTGCTCCGTCCGCCGCGCTTGTCGACGCCGGCGTGGCCTGGAGCCCCCCCCCCCCCGTGACACCCCGCTAGCCCCACTCGACGCAGACGACCGTGGGCTTCGTTTGTGCACTGTGGTCGACGCCGGCTAAACGCGCCTGGAAGCAATGGCCGGGAAGCCACTCCGGCAAGCCCTCCGTTGTGCACTGTGGTTGCCGCCGGCTAAACGCCGATGGGCGGTTTAACTTAGTCACTAACCCCCCCCCCCTAACCTGACTACCATGTGGGCCCCCGAGCCTTAATCTAATCCACTAATTAAATTAACCACGGGATTAATCCACTAAGGCTGACAGGTATGGACCACTGGTCAGATCCCCCCCCCACGTCAGCATGACCTCATACTGACGCAATAAACCTTTTATCCAATTTAATGAATTAAGAAAAATCCAGAAAAATATATAAACTTTGGAAAATCATAGAAAATTCATACTAACTCCAAATTGGACAAATAATATATGTAAAATTATCAGAAAAATGCAGGGATTATGAATATGGACTTTGTTTTCATGTTAGAACATTTTAAAATGGGTGAATAGAAGCAAATGTGTATATTGCATAATTTGAAATCAAATTTGAAGTTTGAATTTGCAAATCCTTTGCAATACACTTCAATTAAATTTAATTGTCAACAAACCAGTACCATATACATCATGGACAATCTTTTCATGTGCTTGTGCATTTTATTTCAATGTTGCCCCCTTTGTTGATGATTCTTCTGGTAACAGTGTATCCGAGACGGAGGTCACCCCTGAAGCAGAAGTTTGATAAACTAGTGTATCGTCAGCAAGGCAAGCAAACCCCATTGATCATGTCTATAAAATCTCACTTCCCTCTCAGTCTCGCATATGCATGTTTAGGAGATCACCTTGTTTCGATTCTACCGCATAGTTGAACCCATATCCTTTGCATGACCTATCATCTTGTCACAGTAGTAAGAAAACCACAATCCAAGAAGATTTAGGAGTTGATTGATATCATCTGGCCCCTGCAACTGTTACAGCTTATTGCATGCTTAGAATGATACTTTGAGGTTATTGTGATGTGAGTCGGGATGATGGTGATCATGGTGTTGATGAAAGTGAAACTGTGTTGGTGAATCCACCCTAATACAAGGTGAACGATGAGAGGCTGTGTAGGAGTACACAGTGGGTTGTCTCGTTGAACACCGCCTTAAGCCCGAGTTCTTGTATGGAAATCCAAGACAAAGAGTACAACCACACATTGGGCTCACTGACCCCTCTTGGCCTAGTACCTTAATCCGTGTTGACGTCCAAGAGTCACATTAGTTCGGGCTTTCCATTTGGCATATGCATTGAAAAATAATGGATGAAAGGTTGCATCCTATATATATATGTGGGTGGATCTGTGAGACAGTGAAAACATCTTCTCGGATGACGTCTCGGTTGCCTACATTGTCTGAGTCCGTATCGTTGATCCGGCCGGGCTCTCGAGCGGGATCTACCTCAGATAGGCGACTCCTGGAATAGACCGGTTGTGAGCGAAGTGTCGTGGTGAACATCCTCTCCGGCACCCCTTGAATGGTGAAGAGACCTGGCGGTAACTGATGGTCATGTGTGTGTAGTTTAGACCCCTGCAGGGTTAACAAAACTATTCGAATATCCGCTTCCGCGGTTAAGGACTACATGGAACCTGGACCTGATTATTAGACAACTTGAATGGATACTCTAAAACTCGCAAGATAAGTGTGAGTGCTATGGCGTGCTTCCTCGGGGGAAGTCGAGGAAGTAACCATAGTGGTGTATTGGTTGGAGACTTGGTAGTGGACTCGTGTATGCTTCTTACCTCAAGTCTGGTACTCGTAGTACAGGACTAGCCAAGTCAAAGCTGCCACTTCTGCATGTTGAAACCCCACCTCCCTTTACCTTGAAACTTGAGCATGAGTAGTGTAGTTCTGATGTAAGTCTTGTTGAGTACGACTTTGTACTTACGTTTTCTTATTCTATGTTTTAGATGGGAACCCAGACCCCGATGGAGTCACCTTCCTGAAGCTGGACGTTGACTAAGCTAATATAGTTCCAGACAGCAGTTTGGTCCCTCGTAGAAGGGCATGTATGTTGAACAAGGCTTCTCTAAGCCATTTGTTAATCTTTTCTGTACTCAGACCTAATTGCTTCCATTGTTTGATGTAATGTTGGATCATAGACTCGTGATCACTTTGTGTACTCTATGTAAGTCAATAAAGATATTCTTTGTAGAGTTCATGTGATGAGATCCTGATGTTTACACTAGACATGTATGATGTGTGTATGTTTATAACCTGCATGTCCTAGTGTGGGGTTCGATAGCTTAGTTGTGTTCTTGCCAGCGGTCTTTTATACACCAAGTGGCCCTTAGAGGTGCGCAGCTTGGGGCATCATGATGCGATTTCTCGTGACTCTTTCACGTGGCACACTTTGTTGTATGATTGAGCCCGCCCGAGCCCCCGACTAAGTGAGCGGGATGGAGTCTGTTTATGTAAGTTTTATTATTCAATCGATAATATGGTTGACGCGACTTCTCTATGAGTATGGGATTTCACCACCCATAATCATTTAGAGTTGTGAGGGGGCGATGAGGACCCATCTCAGTTGATCATCCGGCCTGGATGGGATGCCCCTCATGTACGATGCTTTCCGAGAGTGTTCTGTGCTTGGCCTTGTCTGCTTAGAAAAGTGGGTACAACTCTCGGCTCTCCATATGATTGAGTTGTGACTGGAATTACATACGTATATTCTGGGTCCCGACATCGGCGTCCTCCTGTCATGCGGTGCATGTCGTGTTCTAGTGCATTCAATGTGCTGGCTACTTGGTCGGGCTGTTGGAATTGACCAAGGCACGACTGCCCCGAAGGATGTGCGAAAGAGCTCCCAAGGCCACGGTATGGATGGGTGGTGCCCACGGTATCTCATGTCGGAACTCTTCACGCGAGTGGTCGAGACTCTGGTGCCCTTCTTCTTCTTTCCACAATGGTATTAGCAAACCGGTGCCTTGTGGGTGATCCGCACGAAACATTCTATTGGATGCCCTTGCCGGGGTTTAAAGGGAAAAATGCCCTCCTGGCAATCCGGGTGGTGAGGCTAGCTGATACGTCCCAAACATATCGATAATTTCTGGTCGCTCCATGCATGTTTTGTGTGATATTGCTATGATCTAGATACACTTTCATACACTTTTGATCATATTTGGACTAACCTATTAACTCAGCACACCCTAGTGCCAGTTTCTGCTTTCTGCTGTTTTTCTATTTCAGTTTTCCCCCATATAAAAAGTGCCCCAAAAATACGGGAAAAATCAGATAAACAATCAGCGTACCAGAAGCTTCCCGAGCCCCAAGGAGGGCCAGGGGGCCACCACCAGGTGCCCAGGCGGACACCTGGCAAGGCCAGGGGCCTGGCCGCGCCAGGGGGGCGCCTGGACTCCTGGTGGCCCCCCTGGCTGCCCCCATGCGCCTATTTAATCTCCATAACGGGAAACCTCTCAAGACAGAACCCTTTTTCGCGATCTCGCCTCTGTTCCGCCGCCGCCGCGCTTCCAAGATCGGGAGCACCGTTAGGACCCTTCCCAGCACCCTGCCGGAGGGAGGATCGACCTCCGGGAGATTCTCCTCCACCATGGACGCTTCCCGGATGTGCCGTGAGTAGTTTCCTTTGGACCATGGGTCCGTGGTCAGTAGCTATGTGATGTTCTCCTCCCCTCTTTGTTCTTCATGGTTTAGACCTCGTGAACTGCCCTACATGATCGAGGCACATATGTAATCTTTCTGCTTTTGCTATGCTGAGTTTGATGGGATCTAATGGATTATGAGATTATGTTCAGATTGTGATAGAGTAATATAATTGGTTCTTATCTTTTGTGTTTTTGTTCCGAACTAATTTTTGCATGTTCTCCGTTGTTGTTTATTTCTTTGGCCAAGTAGTAGGTAGTAACTCCAAGAGGGAACGTTATGCTCGACGGGGAGTACATACCCCTTGATGACACACTCGAGTGACAAAAACATGAGTCTAGGGGATGTGTTGTGGCCACAAGGGGGACAACAACGGTGCTTGTAACCGCGGTTGCAAGGATTGTTTACTTTACGCAAAGTTCTTTTTAATGCAGTTGTCTGTTGCTTTGTGTTTACACTTTGGGTGGGGCTCGCAACTTAATACCACCGAGATGTTTTGGATAGATTTCGGTCTACTTATTTTGGCGTAATGCGCATGCTTATGATCCTCTTCCTTACTTTTGTAGCATAGTTAGCATTGCGGTGCGTTTATAATCCTGTAAATTTCCCATCTGTAATTTTTTTAACTCGCATATCAGTTTTATCGTCTTTTGGGAGAGAGACATCACTAGTGAACATCAAGGGACCCCGGTCCATATCCTCATCATTGTTTACAAGCTTATTTCCTTGTCAGTATTTACTTTGAGTTGTTATCATCATTATCATTATCCCTTGTGTTTGATCCTTTGTAAACAACAAGACCAGAGAGATTGACAACCTCTCTGAACTTCGTTGGGAGGAAAGTTAATTGTGTTGTGTGCATGTCCGCGTCAGGTGCGCCGCTGACACCTACTTATTATTTCCGGAGTCCTATGGGAGACAAACCCTATCCTCCACATAGGGGAAATTTGTTGCTATCCTACATCTCACCCTTCCACTTGGGGTAACCAACGAAGGGCGAGAAGCCATTACCACTTCCACGCCATCAAGAAAATTTTTGGTGCTGTTGTCGTGGAACTCCGAGTGATAAGATAGGGGAGTTTCCCACTACCTTTTACCTTTACTTTTTAGTCTTGTTAGTTTACCTTTCAGTTTTTATCTTTGCGTCTTATATCAAAAATCACAAAAAAATTATTTATCTTTCTAGTAGCTGTCATTATGTCTAGTCCTTTTGCCTTTTTTGAGACAGAGGCTCTCACCTTTAAAAAAAAGGTGGTGAAAGTTTAAAAGATGCTTGGTATAGAATTAATGATTCTCAAAAAAGAGCCAGCAAGAAACAATCCACTACTATCCTGCTTAGAAATTTTTATGTTGGGATTACTCCTTGGAATACGTTCATATTAGATACTGCTATCAATGGGAATTTCCTAGAAGCCCCAATTGGAGAGTCTCTTAATGTTATTGAAAATCTTGTTGGAAACCTCCCTATTGCTAGCATACAAGAAGATATAACTCTAGCTCACATTATGACAAAAATTGAAAAGATAGAGCTAGAAATACCAAGTACAACTAGGATAGATGAGTTGGATCGCAAGATTCAAGGGAATTTGAATAGACTCGATAGCTCCATGCATAAAATTATTAAAACTTTGGAGACCATCAAATTCCATGATATGGATCCTTCTAGGATTGATAAGATTGAGGAAATCATTAATACTCTAGGAACCACTTTCTCCTCAATCAAACCCAAAAGGGTAGAGACTCCGGCAAGGAAGGAACCTAAGTTCAACTATGTACCTAAGGTTCCTCGACCCAAAAATAAACCACCCATTGACAAGGAAGTTGAAACCGTGAAAACTTTGGAAGAAATACCTCTTTTTGAAAAATTTATAAATGAAACTTCCACTGATTTTCCGCCTTTTGATGATCTTTTGCCTTATGCCTAGCTTAAAGGCGTCAAATAAAGCGCTTGTTGGGAGGCAACCCAAGATGTTTTTCCTTCTGTTTTTAGTGGTCTTGATGATTGTTACTACTGTAGCAACATCATTGTATCTTTATTTTCAAGATTTGTGCCAAGTTATAGCCTCATATGACAAGGGAAGCGAAAGTTGTGACATGTTGTCCAGAAAACAGATTCTGTCCTCGTGACGGGAAAAATCGGATCATCACCAGTTCATCTTTTTGAGATCAATTTGTTACACAGCGTGCTCTATATAATCGCGGAACTTTCGTATGTTCTGAGTTTTTTGATTTGAGTTGAAGAAGTACCCCTAAAAAATACTTTACTACCTGTTGTTCTGTTTTTCACAGATTCTGTCACGTTTTGTGTCTCCTTACTTTTGCAAACCTTAAGCTTTATTTTTCTTTGCAAAAACCTTTTGGAAATCTTGAGAAACAGTAGCTCTTCAAGAATATTTTTATATCCAGTAGGGAAAAATATATTAAGGGTACTAACCTCTCTAATCAGCTTATGATGAGTTATGTATGAAGGGAGTTTTTAAGTGTGCAATGGGAGATGATGAAAGAAGATTCGGGAGTGTCAAGTGCTCAAGCTTGGGGATGCCCGCATGCATCCCCAATAAATATTCAAGGAGACTCAAGCGTCTAAGCTTGGGGATGCCCCCGTGCAACCCCTTCTCCATCAACAATCATCAGTTCGTCCTTCGTCTCACTATATTTTTATCACTTCAGGCGTTATGTTCTATGCTTGGAACGTCTCGCTCTTAGGTTTTATTTTTAGTTTTATTTAGCTTTGCCTGCTGTTCATAGCAATTTAGACCCCGTATTCCTTTGTGTGGGAGAGAAACACGCTCCACTTTCAAAATTTAGAACACATCATAGGATTTTTCATGCCTATCTTTTTGCTGTTGTGTGTTCTTTATCTTTTCGTAGCTATTTCCATGTTTAGTTTTAGTTTCAGTTTGTCTTTAGCACGAGCCTTGGATTTGGTTTAGTTTGGTGCAGGAACTCTCTTTAGTTTTCATGTTTATCTTGTTAAGATAGTTGGTTGTTGCACTGAGTTCTTTCTTGTCTTGAGAGTAGGTAACTGAGGTTGCTATTTAATTTTAGTAGTAACTTGCAATAGTTTTGAGGTATTGATGTGAGTAATGTTTGAAATTTTGGTGTTAAGAGATCTAGCCTATTAGTGATAGGTGTCGTATTTTGGGCAATCCGTGTTTATTTTCAAAAACCTACAAAACTAGTTGAGAACTCTAGCTACTAGATGCATCGCTAATGTTTGGAGGGATCGAATATTAGATTACACTCACGTACCATGGGTTGAGGATGTGCAAGGATAACCAAACCCCCATACACTCCTCCTCGGGGGTACTTGTCTCTTTGTGAACCTCCTTATTAGATTGAGAGTTACCGATAATAAGTGCATGAGTTCTTCGGACTAATGTAAGTATTGAAAGTTGACACTTCCACCTCCTCATATTTGCAAGCCTCACCTATCTCGTTCATTTCCTCCTTCTCACTCTGAGAGTTGGCATCCACCTTCCCCGGTACATCCAAACCCTTGGCATGATACGCTCTGTCATCATAAGCCTCCTTATGTCTTTCCTCAAAACAGCCACCATACCTACGTATCAAAGCATTTCCATAGCCTTTCCGAGATATTTTTCCATGCAACATCCACCTCTTCATGACTTGATCTTCAAGTCAGACATGTTCCTTCTACACTAGCAGCAACATACATTGCATACACCATGATAGCTACATCTTCTTTATGATTTGAGTACCTTGTAAAGTGTGAAAGATCTTCTATACCCTCTTTTAAATTAGAGTGTTGCCCTTAAGTGAGGAAAATATCCCAAAGTGGACAAAATAAAAGATCCCAAAGAGGATAAATGAGAGTTAAATAGAAAGAGTCATTGAGGCCAACAAAAAAATAGAAAAAATAGAAAAAAAGAGAAAAAGAAGTAAAAAGAGAGAAAGGGGCAACACTACTATACTGTTGAAAGATCCACACTAGTACTCCCTCTTATCCTTGTACTCCATAGAGATGATCATTCATGCATATAGCTATGTGGAGACCTTCACACTATAGAACTTCGCTTGCATATTCCAAGGATGAGCCTCCTCAGAAGAGATCTAGGTCTTCATGAGTGAGTGATGTCTACGCACGCTTCTATTCTTGTAGACTATGTTGGGCGTCCAAGCGCAGAGGTTTGTAGGACAGCAGCAATTTCCCTCAAGTTGATGACCTAAGGTTTATCGAACTCATGGAAGTAGAGGTTGAAGATGGTCTCTCTCAAGCAACCCTGCAATTAAGATACAAGAAGTCTCTTGTGTCCCCAACACACCTAATACAACTAGGAGTTGTATAGGTGCACTAGTTCGGCGAAGAGATGGTAAAATATGGGTGATAGTTGTAGAAAAGCAAGGTAATATAAATCTGTAATGAAAAGTGCTGCAGGCAAACAAGTAGTAAACGTGAGCGCAAACGGTATTACAACGGTGGAAACAATGCCTAGGCTTGATACTTTCACTAGTGGCAACTCCCAACAACATTAACATAGTCTAATCACATGATATTTCTATAAAACATGCAATGGAGACGTACTCGGAGGTCATTCCTTTGTGGTCAAGAGAGGACGTGAATTGTGTAGGGCTAGAAAAGCACACCTCAGAGTTCGTAGGTCTCATCCAAAGAGAGTACCACAATCACCACAACATATCTAAAGGATAGTCAAAGACAAGCACCAAGAGACTCTCAATCTTCAATCCACACACAAAAGAGGAAATCACTCATGAAAATATTCTTCTAACTCATGTCCAATAGACCGCTGTCACCATGGTCTCGGGGATTATACTAGATAATATCACGTGAGTACATCAACCCAATACATAGAAGAAGGGGAAACGTCATGGGATCATCCTAGATTAATATAGCCTATCATCACAATCAAGATCACATCTGTAGAGAGAGAGAAGACCACATAGCTACTGGTAGAAACCTTAGCCCCGAGGAGGAACTACTCCCGCATCATGGAGGTTGGAAGCAACATCGATGGAGATGATTCCGGGGGCACTTCCTCGTCCCGGCAGGGTGCCTCCACAGGAATTCTGGTCCCCCGAAGCTTGTCGGCGATGGCAGCGGAGATTGGAATTGCTTCTGGAAAAAAGGGGTCCGGAATCAGGATTTTCGCGACGCGAGTAAAAATAAGGGCCAAGGGGGGCAACCAGGGGGGCCACCAGGAGTCTGGGTGGCCTCCCGGCGCGGCCATCCCCCAGGGCGCGCCCACTGACCTCCTAGGCACCAGGTGGGGCCCCTTTGGCCCCCCTTCGGGCGTAAGGAAGCTTCTGGAACGATGATTTTTTATACATTTTTCCAGGAATTTTCTGAACACTTTTAATAATGGGAAAACCTGAAATACAAATACAACAGAAAACAGAAACTGGCACTGGGGTGCACTGAGTTAATAGGTTAGTCCAAATATGATCGAAAGTGTATGAAAGTGTATCAATACCATAGCAATATCACACAAAAGAAGCATGGAGCAAGCAGAAATTATAGATACGTTTTGGACGTATCAACATCCCCAAGCCTAATTCCTGCTCGTCCTCGAGTAGGTAAATGATAACAAACATAATTTCTGTGGTCACGTGCTACCAACTATATAAGAAATTTTAAGTAAAGCAATCAAGGCATGTAATCCAATTCAAGTCATAACAGGCAAGATTCTATATTAGCATTGAAACAAGCAACATAAGAACATAAATGTGCAAGAGCTCTCGCTGTCCGTGACTCGAATGTCCTCAAATGGTGTTTGCGTGCAAGAAAGGGGATAGGGATTATGAGAGAAAAAATTATTTTTGTGTTGAGAATTCAATCTACTAAAGTTTCACACTTGGTGTTCTTTGGAATCTTATCTTGACTCATCCCCAGACCACTAGCCAGGTACAAGTCAAAATGATCCACTCCTTTTCGATATTTTTAGCACTCATGCAATGGATGAGCGTAAGCAAGAAATTTGACACTTAGGATAGCAAAGAGAGAATATGGCGGAGGAGGAAGACAAAAAGGGTATGAAAGGCTCACATCAATGTGGACAATCATAGGCGAGAGAAATCCAAATGATAGATATGATGTGAGGAGTAGGGATTGCAATGCAACGGATGCACATATGAGCAAAGGTAAGATCTCCAATGGAACTAGTGGGGGTGCATCCAACTTGCTTGCTCAAGAAGACCTAGAGCTCATTTGAGGACGCTCATCATTGGAATATACAAGCCAAGTTCTATAGTGTGAAGGTCCCCACATAGCTATATGCATAAATGATAATCTCTATGGAGTACAAGATATAAGAGGGCGTACGAGTGTGGATCTCTCCAAAGGAATAGTAGTGTGCCCCCTTCTCTTTATTTATTTATTTATTTATTTTTGTATTTGTATTTTTTTTTGTATTTTTTTGCTGGCCTCAATGGCTCTTTCTATTTCTCTCATTTGTCCTCTTTGGGATCTTTTAATTTGTCCACTTTGGGATCTTTTCCTCACTTTAGGGGCAACACTCTATATATTACAAAAAGTATAGAAGATCTTTCACACTTTACAAAAGTACTCAAATCATAAATAAGATGTAACTATCATGATGTATGCAAATGTATCCCTCTGCCAGTGTAGCAAGATATGCAATGATACTAGCGCGTCAAGTAGAAATGATTAGGACAAGGCCCAACTAGCATGCGGCTCATCGATCAAGCAAGTAGCATGTATGACATGAAGATCAAGTCATGAGAAGATGGATGTTGCATGGCAATATATCATGGAAAGGCTATGGAAATGCCTTGGTAGGTAGGTATGGTGGCTGATTTGAGGAAGGATATAAGGAGGTGTATGATGATAGAGCATATCGTGCCAAGGGTTTGGATGTACCGGCGAAGGTGTAAGCCAACTCTAGGAGTGAGAAGGAGGCAATGCACGGCACAGGAGAGGCCAGAAAAATATGGGAAGGTGGAAGTGTCAACTTTCGAATACTCACATTAGTCCTAAGAACTCATGCAATGATTATCGGTAACTCTCAGTCTAATAAGGATGTTTCACAAAGAGACAAGTACCCCGAGGAGGAGTGTATGGGTGTTTTTTTATCCTTGCGCATCCTCGACTCATGGTACGTGAGTGTACTCTAATATTCGACCCCTCAGAAGAGTAGTGATCCATCTAGTAGCTAGAGTTCTCAACTAATTTTGTAGGTTTTTCTAAAATAAACACGGATTGCCCAAAATACGACATCTATCACTAATAGGCTAAAGCTCTTGACACCAAAATTCCAAACATTACTCAAAACCATACCTCAAAACTATTGCAAGTTACTACTACAAAAGAATAGCAACCTCAATTACCTACTTCAAGTCAAGACACAAAACTCAGTTCAACAGGCAAACTCTCTAAACAAGATAAACATGAAAAATCAAGAGAGTTCCAGAAACAAACTAAACAAAAGCTCTTATAAAGATAAGCAATGAAAACTAAGAGCTAAACATGACAGTAGCTATGAAAAAGATAAAGAACACTCACATCAAAGATATAGGCATGAAAAATCCTATGATGTGTTCTAGATTTTGAAAGTGGAGCGTGTTTATATTCCACACAAAGAAAGCATGGTTCTAACTTGTTATGAACAGAAAGCAAATCTAAAGAAAACTAAAAATAAAACCTAAGAGCGAGTCGCTCCAAGCATAGCACATAACGCATGAAGTGATAAAAATATAGTGAAATGTGAGATGAACTGATAATTGTTGATGGTGAAGGGGATGCACGGGGGAATCCCCAAGCTTAGACGCTTGAGTCTCCTTGAATATTTCTTGGGGATGCATGGGGGCATCCCCAAGCTTGAGCGCTTGACACTCCTGAATCTTCTTTCATCATCTTCCCTCGCACACTTGAAAACTCCCTTCATACATAACTCATCATAATCTGATTAGCGAGGTTAGTACCCATAATAAAAAAATCTCTACTGGAAATAAGGATATTTTTGAAGAGCTACTGTTTCTCAAGATTGCCAAAAAGTTTTTGCAAAGAAAAAGAAAGCTTGAAGTTTGCAAAACGAAGAAAAGGCAAAACAGGACAGAATCTGTGAAAAACAGACCAGGAGGTAGTAAAGAATTTTTTAGGGATACTTCTGCAACTCAAATAAAAAAACTCAGAACATATGAAAGTTCCGTAATTGTATAGAGCGCGCTGTGTACAAATTTCAGCTGAAAAAGATGAACTGGGATTTTTCTGTGATTTTTCCCGTCATGAGGACAGAATCTGTTTTCTGGACAGCATGTCACAACTTTCACTTCCCATGTCATAAGAGGCTATAATTGGCACAAACCTTGAAATGTAAAGATACAATGATGTTGCTACAGTAGTAACAATCATCAAGACTAATAAAAACAGAAGAAAAACAAAAATTAAAACCTAATTCGTTGTGGGCTGCCTCCTGAAAGCGCTTCTTTAAAGCCATTAGCTAGGCTTAAGATTTTATTGATGCTCTCGCAGGAATAAGAGTTGAAGAACAAAAGAGAGCATAAAGAAGAACATACGAAACACATTTAAGCCCTAACGTGCTTCCTATGCATAGGAATATTTCAATAGAATAATTCATTGAAGCACAAAGCAATAAGCATAGGAAGGCAAAACAAGTGCAGCTTCAAAACCTTCAACATAAAGAGAGGGAACTTGATATTATTGAAATATCTATAAGCATGTGTTCCCTTCTCATAATAATTTCCAGTGGGATCATGAATAAACTCAACAATGTAAGTATCACATAAAGCATTGTTACCATGATCCACATGCCAAAAGGTACTCTTACTCTGCACATAAGCATAATATTTCTCATTGGTAATAGTGGGAGTAGGACTATCATAAACAACTTGAACACTATAGATTAATTGTGTATTAGTAAGATGGTGTTCAGCAAGGGAGTAGTCCCCTCCATGATTATGACAAGTTTCATAAGGATACTTTTTCCTTATGTCATAGGTACCTTTACAATCACTATAGATAGGAGTTATAACATCATCATAGTAGAGAAGAGTATTATCATTGCTAGCAACTATATATGTACACATGTTGTCTTTATTCTTACTAGAAAAAGAATTATCAATTACCACATCACTAATGGGTAAAGGACTTGCAATACTATCATCCTTAAGCTTAGAGCTTTCCATATCATCATTTTCAGAGTTGGCACCAAAAAGATTTTCAAGATCATAAGTAGCATTATCATCATCTTCCCAATCACAATAACTAACATGCATATCATAATCAAAATCATCTTCAATAATGCCTACGGACTTAACATCAGGATAGTAATGAATGCAATCAAGCTCACCGTCCTCCATAATTTTTTGTCTGTTAGGATAAAAATTGATGTGAGGAATATGCTTAGGCCAGGTTGATACCCATTCTTCTTCCTTCTTGCCCCGATTCCTCCTCCTCTTCTTTTTCTTCTTATTCACCTTAGGAGGGAGTGGTTGGAGATGAAGTTTCTCCATATATCCTGGTTTATCATCAGAAACAATAGGGGAAACTTGGGAGAAACTCTCCTTTTTATTAGTAGAAATATAACAGACATTTTTATAGTTTGGTAAAGTTACCTCCTTTCTAACCTTACTTATGTAATCATTTCCATGACAATTAACAACACAATAGAGATGGAAATTTTGCAAAGTGTTGTTTATTCCTAAGGCCTTAACATCTAGACAAGAAGTCTTTTCTGATAACTCTTCACACATAAAAAATAACATAAGTTCATCATAAAGATCAGGGGTGATCATGTCATCACACAACTGGTTAACAGTTATGTTTTGAAAGTTCATGCATTGAAAATTAAAGTGACCCTCTATACCACAAAGTTCACAAGTGAAAGGATAAAGGTCACACAATTCTCTAGAAATTTCATTTAAATATTTGAACCCGGCAACGGCGCCAGAAATAGCTTGATGTCTACGCACGCTTCTATGCTTGTAGACTATGTTGGGCCTCCAAGCGCAGAGGTTTATAGGACAGCAGCAATTTTGTCAGAACCCCAACCAGGGTAAGTGCTAGGGTTTGTTTGTGCTTTGCATCATGTCATAATTTCAAAAAGAAATTCAAAAATGGGGAAAAGAAAAGCCCTGAGAAATTAAATCAAATGGCCAGATAAAAATATTTTTTCCAAAAATCATTTGAATGCTTGGAAAATTCCTAGAAATGTTGTTGATCATTTTAAAAGTGGTTTGGGATCAATCCCATGCACATGGAATTTTCTAATATTCAAAAGGTGCTCTGGAAATTAAAGTTTACCCCTATTTGAATTGAAATTCAAATGTTTTGAATTTCAAAAATGTCCAAATTATTTATGTGACTAGCTACTGGTCACCTAGGATTTTTAAAATTGTTTGGACATTTTTATAAAATGTTTTGATAATTGTTTTATCAAAACAGAACAAATGTCAGAAGAAATTAAACAAAAACAGTGAGAAGGAGCTTACCTGGCGCCCACAGGCGTCGGCCCAACTCCACTGGCCTGGCCCAGCCCAGCCCGAGCGTTGTCGTCTTCCTTCCCTCAGCCCGAAGCAGCTCGGTGGCGAGCTGGGAACGCCGCGAGCGCCACCGCGACGGCCAGAGCCGTCTAGGCCTTCCCCTTCCCCCTGAACCCGCCACGGAGACGCCTTGGTCACCTCCAATCTTCTTCCCCCTCTCTCTCTCTCTATCCCTCCCTCTCCCGCTCGGAATCAACCCCGCCCGAGGAACGCCGTGGCTCGCGGCCGAGGAGAAACCGTGGCCATCGAGCCCTACGAGACCAGACACCTTGTCCAGGAGCATCGCCGTGTTCTTCTTCATCGAGCTGCACATTCAATTGAGCCCAGCAACCCCCCGAGGTGACGCCATCTTCGCCGATTCCACCGACGGCCGTGAGCTCCTCGCCGTTAAATTCACCGTCTCCGGCCTCCCTCCGGCTTCCCCAAGCGCGCCATCGTCTTCAATGTGAGTAGCTCGCTGGATTCCCCCATCTCCCGCTCCCTCCCGTGGCCTCGTGCCCGACTTCGTCGTTTCCAGTCGTCTGCCTTCGCCATTGTCGTAGCAGCCGAGCTCCAGAGCCTCCCCTTGACGCTCCAGTGGCACGAATGGGTGCGCCAGCTCACGGGCTACACGCCCATCCCCTTCAAGCCCCCTCCCGTGCCAAACTCTCTACTCCGGCGAGAACTCCGGCGACTCGCCGGCTAACCGAGCCCTAAACCTCTCTCCTCTCTCTCTGACCAGTGGGCCCCAGGCCATTAACCTTAATCACCCAGCTAATCTTAACCCTAACCCTATGACATGTGGACCCAGCCCCCCCTAATGACTCTATTAGCCAAATTAAACCGGGTTAAACCCCCCCTGAGGCTGACAGAAGGGACCCACAGGTCAGGAGCCCCCACACGTCATGCTGAGGTCAGCATGACGCAATAAACCAATTTTTCCAAATTTAAAAGAATTAATTAAAACAGAGAAAATTCCAGAAAATGAGTTAAACTTGGAAAATTCATAACTAATTCATATGAACTCCAAATATAACAAATAGTATGTCTAAAAATATCAGAAAAATCCAAGGATTATGAATATGGCTCTGTTTTCATGTTTGACCATTTTAAAATGGGTGAACAGTGCAAAACACCCATATGGCTTTGATTCAAATTCAAATTTGAAGCACATTTGCAAATGACTTTGCATTTGACTTCTTTTAAATGGAATTGTAACCACATTGTGATCAAGAACATCACCATTTCAATATTGATCATGTGTTTGATGCATTGCAAATAAATTTATACCTTGTTTGATTGTTTGCTCGATAGACGTGCAACTGGAATCGGAGGCCACCCCCTTCGTTGAAGACCCCGATATCGAACCTCGTCAGCAAGGCAAGAAAACCCCATTGATCATGTCTATAAAATCCCAATTCCCTCTCAGTCTCGCTTATGCATGTTTAGGAGATCACTTGTATCGATTCTACCGCATAGTTGAACCCATATCCGATGCATGACCTATCATCTTGTCACAGTAGTAAGCAAACCACAATCCTAGCTGACATAGGAGTTGTATGATATCATGAAGCCCCTGCAACTGTTACAGCTTATTGCATGCTTAGTGTTACATGAGGTTTCTTTTGATGTGAGTCGGGATGATGGTGAACATGGTGTTGATGAAAGTGAAACTGTGTCGGTGAATCCACCATAATACAAGGTGAACGATGAGAGGCTGTCTAGGAGTACATAGTGGGTTGTCTCGTTGAACACTGCCTTAGGCATTGAGTTCTTGTATGGTAATCCAAGACAAAGAGTACAACCACACATTGGGCTCACTGACCCCTCTCGGCCTAGTACCTTGATCCGTGTCGACGTCCAGGAGTCACATTAGTTCGGGCTTTCCATTTGGCATATGCATAGAAAAAGAATGAAGGAATGGTTGCATCATCCTAGATATGTGAGTGCACCTGTGAGGCAGGAAAACCATCTGCTAAAGGTGGCGTCTCGGTCACCTACATTGTCTGAGTCCGTTTCGTTGATCCGGCCGGGCTCTCGAGCGGTAGCAACTCAGGTAGTCGACTCCTGGAATAGACCGGTTGTGAGCGAAGTGTCGTGGTGAACATCCTCGCTGTCACCTCTTGAACGGTGGCGAGACCTGGCGGTAACCGATGGTCATGTGTGTGTAGTTTACACCCTTGCAAGGTTAACAAAACTATTCGAATAGTCGCGTCCGCGGTTAAGGACTACTTGGAACCTGTACCTGATTATTAGACAACTTGAATGGATACTTATAAAATCCGCAAGATAAGCGTGAGTGCTATGGTGTGCTTCTTCGTGGGGAAGTCGAGGAAGTAACCATAGTGGAGTATTGGTTGGAGATGTAGTGGACTCGTGTACGCTTCTTACCTCAAGTCTGGTATTCGTAGTTCAGGAATAGCCAAGTCAAAGCTGGCACTTCTGCAGTTTCAACCCCACCTCCTTTACCTTGATACATGTGCATAAGTAGTGTAGTTCTGATGTAAGTCTTGCTGAGTACGACTTTGTACTCACGTTTGCTTATTCTATGTTTTAGATAAGAACCGGACCCCGATGGAGTCACCTTCGTGGAGCTCGACGTTGACTAAGTTAGCATAGTCCCAGACAGCAGTCTGGTCCCTCGTGGAAGGGCATGTTTGTTGTACAACGCTTCTCTAAGCCATTTGTTAAACTTGTCTGTACTCAGACCTAATTTGCTTCCGTTGTATGATGTAATGTTGATCACAGACATGTGATCTTTGTATGCTCTAAGTGTATATAAATAAAGAGTACTTTGTAGAGTTATGTGATGATACCTGCTGTTCATACTAGGCATGTGTGCTTCGTGTATGTTTATAACATGCATGTCTTAGTATGGGTTTTCGAAACCTTAGTTGTGATCTGGCTGGCGGTCTTTTATACACCAAGTGGCCCTTAGATGTGCGCAGCTTGGGGCATCGCGATGCGATTGTTCGTGACTCTGTCACGTGCACACTTTGTTGTATGATCGAGCCCGCCCTAGACCCCGACTAAGTGATCGGGCTGGAGTAAGTTTATGTAAGAGTTAGGATCCAATCGATAACATGGTTGAGGCGACTTGTCTATGAGTATGGGATTCAGCACCCATAAGCATTTAGACTTGTGAGCGGACGTTGAGGACCCATCTCAGTTGATCATCCGGCCTGAATGGGATGCCCCTCACGTTCGATGCTTACCGAGAACGTTCTGTGCTTGGCCTTGTCTGCTTAGACAAGTGGGTACGGTTCTCGGCTCTCCATGTGATTGTATCGTGACTGGAATTACATACGCTAACCCCGGGTCCCGACAGACTTGGTATCAGACCCCAACCAGGGTAAGTGCTAGGGTTTGTTTGTGCTTTGCATCATGTCATAATTTCAAATAGAAATTGAAAAATGGGGAAAATAAAAGCCCTGAGAAATTAAATCAAATGGCCAGATAAAAATATTTTTTCCAAAAATCATTTGAATGCTTGGAAAATTCCTAGAAATGTTGTTGATCATTTTAAAAGTGGTTTGGGATCAATCCCATGCACATGGAATTTTCTAATATTCAAAAGGTGCTCCGGAAATTAAAGTTTACCCCTATTTGAATTGAAATTCAAATGTTTTGAATTTCAAAAATGTCCAAATTATTTATGTGACTTGCTACTGGTCACCTAGGATTTTTAAAATTGTTTGGACATTTTTATAAAATGTTTTGATAATTGTTTTATCAAAACAGAACAAATGTCAGAAGAAATAAAAGAAAAACATTGAGAAGGAGCTTACCTGGCGCCCACAGGCGTTGGCCCAACTCCACTGGCCTGGCCCAGACCAGCCCGAGCGTTGTCGTCTTCCTCCCCTCAGCCCGAAGCAGCTCGGTGGCGAGCTGGGAACGCCGCGAGCGCCACCGCGACGGCCAGAGCCGTCTAGGCCTTCCCCTTCCCCCTGAACCCGACACGGAGACGCCCTGGTCACCTCCAATCTTCTTCCCCCTCTCTCTGTCTCTATCCCTCCCTCTCCCGCTCGGAATCAACGCCGCCCGAGGACCGCCGTGGCTCGCGGCCGAGGAGAAACCGTGGCCATCGTGCCCTACGAGACCAGACACCTTGTCCAGGAGCATCGCCGTGTTCTTCTTCATCGAGCTGCACGTTCAATTGAGCCCAGCAACCCCCCGACGTGACGCCATCTTCACCGATTCCACCGACGGCCGTGAGCTCCTCGCCGTTAAATTCACCGTCTCCGGCCTCCCTCCGGCTTCCCCGAGCGCGCCATCGTCTTCAATGTGAGTAGCTCGCTGGATTCCCCCATCTCCCGCTCCCTCCCGTGGCCTCGTGCCCGACTTCGTCGTTTCCAGTCGTCGGCCTTCGCCATTGTCGTAGCAGCCGAGCTCCAGAGCCTCCCCTTGACGCTCCAGTGGCACGAATGGGTGCGCCAGCTCACGGGCTACACGCCCATCCCCTTCAAGCCCCCTCCCGTGCCAAACTCTCTACTCCGGCGAGAACTCCGGCGACTCGCCGGCTAACCAAGCCCTAAACCTCTCTCCTCTCCCTCTGACCAGTGGGCCCCAGGCCATTAACCTTAATCACCCAGCTAATCTTAACCCTAACCCTATGACATGTGGACCCAGCCCCCCCTAATGACTCTGTTAGCCAAATTAAACCGGGTTAAACCCCCCCTGAGGCTGACAGAAGGGACCCACAGGTCAGGAGCCCCCACACGTCATGCTGAGGTCAGCATGACGCAATAAACCAATTTTTCCAAATTTAAAAGAATTAATTAAAACAGAGAAAATTCCAGAAAATGAGTTAAACTTGGAAAATTCATAACTAATTCATATGAACTCCAAATATAACAAATAATATGTCTAAAAATATCAAAAAAATCCAAGGATTATGAATATGGGCTCTGTTTTCATGTTTGACCATTTTAAAATGGGTGAACAGTGCAAAACACCCATATGGCTTTGGTTCAAATTCAAATTTGAAGCACATTTGCAAATGACTTTGCATTTGACTTCTTTTAAATGGAATTGTAACCACATTGTGATCAAGAACATCACCATTTCAATATTGATCATGTGTTTGATGCATTGCAAATAAATTTATACCTTGTTTGATTGTTTGCTCGATAGACGTGCAACTGGAATCGGAGGCCACCCCCTTCGTTGAAGACCCCGATATCGAACCTCGTCAGCAAGGCAAGCAAACCCCATTGATCATGTCTATAAAATCCCAATTCCCTCTCAGTCTCGCTTATGCATGTTTAGGAGATCACTTGTATCGATTCTACCGCATAGTTGAACCCATTTCCGATGCATGACCTATCATCTTGTCACAGTAGTAAGCAAACCACAATCCTAGCTGACATAGGAGTTGTATGATATCATGAAGCCCCTGCAACTATTACAGCTTATTGCATGCTTAGTGTTACATGAGGTTGCTTTTGATGTGAGTCGGGATGATGGTGAACATGGTGTTGATGAAAGTGAAACTGTGTCGGTGAATCCACCCTAATACAAGGTGAACGATGAGAGGCTGTGTAGGAGTACACAGTGGGTTGTCTCGTTGAACACTGCCTTAGGCATTGAGTTCTTGTATGGTAATCCAAGACAAAGGGTACAACCACACATTGGGCTCACTGACCCCTCTCGGCCTAGTACCTTGATCCGTGTCGACGTCCAGGAGTCACATTAGTTCGGGCTTTCCATTTGGCATTTGCATAGAAAAAGAATGAAGGAATGGTTGCATCATCCTAGATATGTGAGTGCACCTGTGAGGCAGGAAAACCATCTGCTAAAGGTGGCGTCTCGGTCACCTACATTGTCTGAGTCCGTTTCGTTGATCCGGCCGGGCTCTCGAGCGGTAGCAACTCAGGTAGTCGACTCCTGGAATAGACCGGTTGTGAGCGAAGTGTCGTGGTGAACATCCTCGCTGTCACCTCTTGAACGGTGGCGAGACCTGGCGGTAACCGATGTTCATACTAGGCATGTGTGCTTCGTGTATGTTTATAACATGCATGTCTTAGTATGGGTTTTCGAAACCTTAGTTGTGATCTGGCTGGCGGTCTTTTATACACCAAGTGGCCCTTAGATGTGCGCAGCTTGGGGCATTGCGATGCGATTGTTCGTGGCTCTGTCACGTGCACACTTTGTTGTATGATTGAGCCCACCCTAGACCCCGACTAAGTGATCGGGCTGGAGTAAGTTTATGTAAGAGTTAGGATCCAATCGATAACATGGTTGAGGCGACTTGTCTATGAGTATGGGATTCACCACCCATAAGCATTTAGACTTTTGAGCGGACATTGAGGACCCATCTCAGTTGATCATCCGGCCTGAATGGGATGCCCCTCACGTTCGATGCTTACCGAGAACGTTCTGTGCTTGGCCTTGTCTTCTTAGACAAGTGGGTACGGTTCTCGGCTCTCCATGTGATTGTATCGTGACTGGAATTACATACGCTAACCCCGGGTGCCGACAAATTTCCCTCAAGTGGATGACCTAAGGTTTATCGAACTCAGGGAAGTAGAGGTTGAAGATGGTCTCTCTCAAGCAACCCTGCAATTAAGATACAAGAAGTCTCTTGTGTCCCCAACACACCTAATACAACTAGGAGTTGTATAGGTGCACTAGTTCAGCGAAGAGATGGTAAAATATGGGTGATAGGTGTAGCAAAGCAAGGTAATATAAATCTGTAATAAAAAGTGCAGCAAGCAAACAAGTATTAAACGAGAGCGCAAACGGTATTGCAACGGTGGAAACAAGGCCTAGGCTTCATAATTTCACTAGTGGCAACTCCCAACAACATTAACATAGTCTAATCACATGATATTTCCATAAAACATGCAATGGAGACGTACTCGGAGGTGATTCCTTTGTGGTCAAGAGAGGACGAGAATTGTGTAGGGCTACAAAAGCACACCTCAGAGTTCGTAGTTCTCATCTATGGATTTCCCAATGTCACCGCGGCCATCCAAAGAGAGTACCACAATCACCAGAACATATCTAAAGGATAGTCAAAGACAAGCACCAAGAGACTCTCAATCTTCAGTACACACACAAAAGAGGAAACCATTCATGAAAATATTCTTCTATCCCATGTCCAATAGATCGCTGTCACCATGGTCTCGGGGATTATACTAGATGAGATCAAGTGAATACATCAATCCAATACATAGAAGAAGGGGAAACATCATGGGATCATCCTAGATTAACATAGCCTATGATCACAATCAAGATCACATCATGGGAGAGAGAGAAGACCAGATAGCTACTGGTAGAAACCTCAGCCCCGAGGAGGAACTACTCCCGCATCATGGAAGGAGGAAGCAACGTCTATGGAGATGAATCCGGGGGCACTTCCCCGTCCCGGCAGGGTGCCAACACAGGAATTCTGGTCCCCCCAAGCTTGTCGGCGATGGCAGCGGAGATCGGAATTGCTTCTGGAAAAAAGGGGTCCGGAATCAGGGTTTTCGCGACGCGAGTAAAAATATGGGCCAAGGGGGGCAGCCAGGGGGACCACCAAGAGTCTCGGCGGCCTCCCGGCGTGGCCACCCCCTAGGCCGCGCCCACTGGCTGCCTAGGCACGAGGTGGGGCCCCTCTAGCCCCCCTTCAGGCGTAAGGAAGCTTCTAGAACGCTGATTTTTTTGATATCTTTCCCGCAATTTTCTGAGCACTTTTTATAATGGAAAAACCTGAAATACAAAAACAGCACAAAACAGAAACTGGCACTGGGTTGCACTGAATTAATAGGTTAGTCCAAATATGATCAAAAGTGTATGAAAGTATATCAATACCATAGCAATATCACACAAAAGAAGCATGGAGCAAGCAGAAATTATAGATACGTTTTGGACGTATCACCAAGCAAGTTAGATGCACCCCCACTAGTTCCATTAGAGGGTTTTTAGCTCATATGTGCATCCGTTGCATGGAAATCCCTACTCCTCACATCATATCTATCATTTGGCCTTCTCGCCTATGATTGTCCTCATTGATGTCAGCCCTTCTCACCCTTTTTGTCTTCCTCCTCCACCATATTTATCTCTTTGCCATCCTAAGTGTCAACTCTTGTGCTTACGCTCATCCATTGCATGAGTGCTCAAAATATCGAAAAGGAGTGGATCAAATTGACTTGTACCTGGCTAGTGGTCTAGGGACGAGTCAAGGTAAGATTCCAAAGAAGACCAAGTGTGAAACTTTATTATATTGAGTTCTCAACACAAAAATATTTTTTTCTCGTATTCCCTATCCCTCTTCTTGCACGCAAACACCATTTGGAGACATTCGAGTCATGGACAGCGAGAGCTCTTGCACCTAATGTTCTTTCTTTGCTTGTTTCAATGCTAATATAGACTCTTGCATGTTATGACTTGAATTGAATCACATACATGGATTGCTTTACTTTTCAAAGTTCTTATATGGTTGCTAGCATGTGACCACAAAAAGTATGCTTGTTATCATTTACCTACTCGAGGACGAGCAGGAATTAAGCTTGGGGATGTTGATACGTCCCAAACGTATCAATAATTTCTGCTCGCTCCATGCATGTTTTGTGCGATATTGCTATCATCTAGATACACTTTCATACACTTTTGATCATATTTGGAGTAACCTATTAACTCAGTGCACCCCAGTGCCAGTTTCTTTTTTCTGCTATTTTTCTATTTCAGTTTTCCCCCATATAAAAAGTGCTCCAAAAATCCGGGAAAAATCAGATAAAAAATCAGCATACCGGAAGCTTCCCGAGACCCGAAGGAGGGCCAGGGGGCCACCACTAGGTGCCCAGGCGGCCACTTGGCGCGGCCAGGGGCCTGGCCGCGCCATGGGGGGCTGGACTCCTGGTGGCCCCCCTGGCTGCCCCCCTTCGCCTATTTAATCTCCGTCACGGGAAACCTCCAAAGACAGAACCCTTTTTCGCGATCTCGCCTCTGTTCCGCCGCCGCCGCGCTTTCAAGATTAGGAGAACCATCAGCACCCTTACCGGCACCCTGCCGGAGGGAGGATCGACCTCTGGTAGCTTCTCTTCCATCATGGACGCTTCCCAGATGTGCCGTGAGTAGTTTCCTTTGGATCATGGGTCCGTGATCAGTAGCTATGTGATGTTCTCCTCTCCTCTTTGTTCTTCATGGTTTAGACCTCGTGAGTTGCCCTACATGATCGAGGCACATATGTAATCTTTCTGCTTTTGCTATGCTGAGTTTGATGGGATCTGATGGATTATGAGATTATGTTCATATTGTGATAGAGTAATATAATTGGTTCTTATCTTTTGTATTTTTTTTCCAAATTAATTCTTGCATGTTCTCCGTTTCTATTTATTGCGTTGGCCAAGTGGTAGGTAGTAACTCCAAGAGGGAACATTATGCTCGATTGTGGGTACATGTGCCCTGATGACACGCTTGAGTGACAGAAGCATGATTCTAGGGGATGTGATATGGCCACAAGGGGAAAACAACGGTGCTTGTAACCGCGGTTGCAAGGATTGTTTACTTTACGCAAAGTTCTTTATAATATAGTTGTTTGTTGCTTTGGGTTTACATTTTGGGTGGGGCTCGCAACTTAATACCAGCGAGATGTTCTCGATAGATATGTCAAGGTGGATGATTAGTAGTAGATCCAGATGGATTTCGGTCTACTTATTTCTGCGTACTGCACATGCTTTTGAGCCTCTTCCTTTTTTTGTAGCATAGTTAGCATTGTAGTGCGTTTATAATCCTGTCAATTGCCCATCTGTAATTTGTTTACCTCGCATAGCAGTTTTATCTTCTTTTGGGAGAGAGACATCACTAATGAACATCACGGGACCCCGGACCATATCATCATCATTGTTTACAAGCTTATTTCCTTTCCAGTGTTTAGTTTCAGTTGCTATCATCATTATCATTATCCCTTGTGTTTGATCCTTTGTAAACAACAAGACCGGAGAGATTGACAACCTCTCTAAACTTTGTTGGGAGCAAAGTTAATTGTGTTGTGTGCAGGTCCACGTCAGGTGCGCCGCTGACACCTACTTATCATTGTCAGAGTCCTACGGGAAACAAACCCTATCCTCTACGTAGGGGAAATTTCCTGCTATCCTACAGCTCACCTTCAACTTGGGGTAACCAACGAAGGGCGAGAAGCCATTACCACTTTTACGCCATGATCGACACATAGGTAAACGAGGAGGTCCCCCGATTCTGGTTTATCGACAAAAAGCATGTGCGAGATTTGCAAAATTGGAGAATCACAAAATAGGGCAGAAAGTTGGAAAAACAGAACAACAGGTAGTAAATAATTTATTCAGCGCACTTCTTTAGCTCAAATCAAAAAACTCAGAACATGTGATAGTTAGCCAATTATATAGAGCGTACTTTCAAAAACATTCAGATGAAAATGATGATCCGGTGATTTCATACGAATTTTTCTGTCAAGTAGACAAAATCTATTTTCTGGACAACATGTCACAACTTTTGATTCACTTTCACCGGAGGCTAAAACTTGGCACAAGGCTTGAAAATAATGATACAATGGTCTTTCTAAAGTAGTAACAAACACAAAGACTCGCTAAAACGAAATTAACAAACTAAAAGTAAAGATAACATTGGGTGTCTCCCAAGAGCTATTTCTTTATAGCCGTAAAGATAGGCTTAAATTTTTAATGATCCTCTCGTAAGAATAAGAGTTGAAGTAGCAAAGAGAGTATCAAAAAGAAAATGCCAACCACATTTAATTATAACATGCTTCCTATGCAAAGGAATCTTGTAGAGAAATAACTCATTGAAGCATGAAGATATTAGCATAAGTAGGCAAAACATGTGCAACTTCAAAACCTTCAACATAAAGCGCGGGAACTTGATATTATTAAATATCTATAAACAAACATACCCTCTAATAATAATTTTCAGTGGGATCATGAATAAACTCAACAATGTAAGTATCACATAAAACTTTCTTATCATGATCCACAAGCATAGAAAATGTATTACTTTGCACATAAGCAAAATCCTTCTCATTAGTAATATTGGGCAAACTCAAGAAAATAGCTATCACACAACCCATTCTTATCAAAATACACTTGAAAATAAGTATTCTTTATAGCATAAGTTCATCACAATAATCATCATAGATAACAACTTTATTAAAATAAATTGTAGCCTCTTCCAAAATAGTTGAGTCATCATAAATAGGAGGCTAAACACTATGAAGCTCATCGCCGATGGGACACACTGGGGTTTACCTAGGTTCGGTCCATCCGGAGACTAAAATCCCTACTTCTGCTTGTTTGGATTTCTTGGTGAACATTACAATGCTGGGAGTGCTTTCAGGAAGGAAAATGGTTGCTCCTCGCGTAGCAGTGTGGTCTTTAGGGGGTTAAACCCTTTTTTCGGTGGCCTGGGCCTCCCTTTAAAAGATGAAGGGGGTAACAACAGTGGAACTTCCATATGGGGCTCCTCCAGTGGTGGCTGGCAAGTGTCGATGTAGATCCACTTCCGGGAAGGACGTGTGGCGAGAGGCCGCCGCTCTTGTCGTGCTGCTGCGCTAGCTCTTGGCTCGTACGAGGAGAAAAGGGGGTGGAAGGCGCCGCTACCCCCTACGACAAGGATTAGTGCATTAAATGTACCTTGGAACATTCCGCAGGTGGTGGGACCGCGCATGTCCCCACCGCTCAAGGGAAGCGGTGACTAGGCCCCTTTCCTAGAGGCGCCGTAGCGGGACTTTCTCGGATGAGTCGAGGGTGGCTGATGTGGGACCTTTTTCAGATGGCCAGTGAGGTTTTCCGGGTTGACGGAGCAAGCTCCTATCCTCTGACGGTAGCCATCGGGTCTGTCTTGGTGTAGATGGGTTGTCCGGGAGCCAACTCAGGCATGATGCTCCGGGAAGCCGAATTGTCCGGGAGGTACTCCATGCTGTGGGAATGTGCACGTGGCCACGAGCCCTCCTGGAAGGTGGGTGCCGACGCGTGGCGGCCGTGAAGGTCGGGGGACGCCACGACTCTGAGCCCGAGGTGGAGTAACGGCGGTAGTTAACACGTTGTTCCCTGGGTGGGTATTTAACTCTCTAACTGGCGGGCGAGATGTGCATCTCTTGGAAGTTCCTTCTTCCTCCAATCGGCTGCGAGCGCGTGCGCCATGGCTCCAAAGCTTCGAAACCGTGCTCCCTCGGCAACCGATGATGACATCCCACCGGCGCTCTGTGGCAGTGGGTCCCATGGTCGTCGCGGCCGTGGAAGGGGAAGAAGAGGAGGACGGGTAGCACCAGCCATAGGGCTTTTGAGGGGAGCATGCTCACCGACTCCGCAAATTCGAGGGCTCCGTGGCAGAGGTAGGAGAAGAGGGGGGAGCGGTGTTGGTGGCAGCGGGAGAGGCGGCGCCATGAAACTGGCCCTCCGCCGTAGCGTGGCTCATGATGAGCCAATTGCCTTTGAGTTCGTCGGGGAGGTCGCATCGACCACATGCAGGTGGATCCCTGTTCCAAAGACATTCTGTTGCGTGGTGAGAGACGCCCAACCACCATATCTACGGATAAGGGTGGACGGGTGCCCTCATGGAGCGGTGCAGGTGGCCACTCCCACTTTGTCCAATGGGGAGATGCTCCTGACGCAGGGAAGGAAATTATTCGCGTGTGCCGCAAACTGAGCCGGAGGGATGTCCTCCTGTTCAGGTACGAGGGCGACGCGGTCTTGTCTGTGAAGATCCTCGACTTCATTGGCGATCGGGTGGAGTGCTTCCTGGAGAGCTTGAGCAGCAAGGCCAGGGATTCCGACGAGGAGGAGGAAGATGACGCATCCTCGGGCCAGCACGGCGGAGAGGAGCACTCCAGTGGCGATGGAGGCAGGGACCCCTCGAAAGAGGACATCAAGCATGTTGTTCGCATCGACTGAGTCCTTTCTACTTTTCTTCTTTGTGTTTGAACTTTATCCGGAAAGCCACTAGGCTCCGGTTTGTGAAACATTTCCACGTTGTGTGGAGTTGGCTGCTTAAGTATTATTGCTTTGCTAACTGTCCTTTTCCTGCGATAGAAAAGATAGGGAATGATCAATCGCCACATACTATGATCCGACGCGCAAACTATACGGGGAGAGATTTTTCCGGTTAGATTTGGCGCACTGGTTAGGCCTCTCCAAAAAAACATCGCTAAAATTAAATCGTGCTAACACACACTGATTTTTCCCCGGGGTATTTATTTTTGGGTCGCACTCATAAATATGGATCCGTAGATCACAGTTCACAGATGTTGCACCACTGGCAAACTAGTCATCCGACAACTTTATGCCCTCACTGATAGAACTTACGGAGATGATACTTCTGGAGGTTCTCGATTTTCCACGAGTTTCCCACGTGGACTCCATCCTCGGTCTCCAGGCGGACGGATCCGGGCCGGGTGACTTGGACTACCCAATAAGGGCCTTCCCACTTTGGATACAGCTTTTTTAGACCCCTCCCGGACTGGAGCCGACGGAGGACAAGGTCGCCTTCCTCAAGTTCTCGGGAGCGGACGTGGCGGTTGTGATAGCGGCGTAGTCCTTGCTGGTACGGCGCAGTGTGTGTAGCAGTCGGAGTACGTACTTCCTCGGCAACGACAACATCTCCTTGTCGGAGTTGCTACTGTTCGGCCTCATCGAAGGCTCGAACTCGAGGAGATCCGTATCTGAAATCTATGGGGAGCACCGCCTCCGCCCCGTAGACAAGGGCGAATGGCGTCTCATTTGTGGCTCGGTTGGGCGTGGTCCGGATTGACCAGAGAACAGCTGCGAGTTCATACACCCACCGCTTTCCACACTTCTCGAGTCGATGGAAGGTGGGGGTCCGAAGACCTAGCAGGACCTCCGCGTTAGCTCTCTCCTCCTGGCTATTCTTCCTCGGATGAGCTACTGAGGCAAAACACACTGAGGTTCCCATTTACCCATAGTACTCGAGGAAGGCCTGAATTTGAAATGGGTGCCGTTGTCCATGATGATCCAGTTGGGAACTTCAAAACGGCACACCAGGCTTCTGATGAACGTGTTGGAGAATTGCGCCGTGACCTTTCAGACTACTTCCACTTCAAGCCACTTGGTGAAATTGTCAATGGCGACGTAGAGGAACTCATACCCACCGGTAGCACGGGGGAATGGTCCGAGAATGTCCAGTTCCCAGACTGCAAAGGGCCGGGATAGGCGGATGTTCTGGAGTGCTTGCGCTGGTTGATGAACAGCTTTGGCGTGCGAATTGGCAGGCGTCACATGTGTTGACAAGCTCCATGGCATCGTTCAAGGCGGTGGGACAATAGAAACCTTGCCGGAAAGCTTTGCCCACCAAGGCCCGGGAGCCTCTCTGCGAGTCGCATGCCCCTTCATGTATGTCCTGGAGCAGCTTCTTTCCTTCGTCAGTGGAGATGCACAACATCTTTACTCCATTAGGACGCCGGCGATAAAGACTCTCATCGAGTATGAGGTACATCGATGATTGACGAGTGACTCTTTCGGCATCCTTCCGGTTACTTGGTAGTTCTCCATTATTCAGGTAGTTCAATATGGCACTGGCCCACTCTGCGGAGGCTGGGCCAACAGCGAGGACTTTATTCTTGTCGGGGACGAGAGAGGGCAGTTCTCCGGGAAACTTCTCTCTGCCCTTGACTCTTCGTTTCTTGGGTTTCGCCCGGCTGGTGTCGACCGAGGGCGTGAGTAAGAAATCGACGAACACGTCGGGAAGCACCTTCTCCTTCAGGGCAGCAATCTTGGATAGCGCATCCGCAACGCTGTTCTTGGACCTTGGGTCGTGTTCCATCCCTAAGCCGTGGAAGTATTTCTCAAGCTTGCGGACCTCATCGACGTATGCGTGCATTTGGGGGGATCTTTAATTGTCCTTGACTTGGTTGACTACCTTCTGAGATTCTCCCTTGACTAGGAGCCTCTTGATTTCGAGAACTCTAGCGTCTCTCAAACCGGTTGTGTTATTTTTGGAGGCCTCTCCCTCGTACAACATCTGCACAACGTACTTCAACACCTCTTCGGTAGGGGAGACCAAGACAGCGCCGGCACCGACCCCCTGCAGGGAGAAAGATCCGTCAAAGTACAGGTTCCACACGTTGTTGTTTTCGTTACCGGGAAGCGATGATGCTTCCCGGAGGTCTTCATCATCTTCCGGGGTCGGATTCTATTCAGCAATAAAATCCTCCAATGCTTTGCTCTTGATGATTGAGGAGTTGAAAAACATGAGGTCGAAGCCAGATAGCTCCAACGCCCACACCACAATCCGGCTGGTGGCTTCTCAGGTTTTCAGGATGCGCTTGAGTGGAAGCTGGTCACCACCCGGATAGGATGCGCCTGAAAGTAGTGCCTGAGCTTTTGGGAATCTATGAGGACTCCGAGAAGAAATTTTTTGAACTTGGGGGTAGCGGCGTCTTGCGTCTCTCAGCACTGTGCTGATGAAATAGACCGGCTTCTAGACTATATTTTGGGTGGGAACTTTTGGCCCGTGGGCTTCGGCTGCAGAAGATGATTCCGGCAGAATGCCTGCTTCAAGAGGTCGCTCGTTGGACTCTCCCTCCAGTTCGCGTCCGACCACCAGCGATGCGCTTAACACTTGTGACGTTGACGAGATGTACAACAACAATGTACAACAGCAGGGGCTCTAGCGAGCGGGGCGCCACTAGGACTGGTTGTGAGGTGAGATACTTCTTCAGGTCTTGAAAAGCGGCTTCAGCTTCAGGGGTCCAGTCAATGGGACCAGATTTCTTCAACAGCTTGAATAACGGGAGCGCCCTCTCGACTAATCGGGTGATGAACCTTTCGAGAGACATGATGCATCCGTTCAAACTTAGCACATCCTTGATGCGCTTCGGGGCCTGCATTTTCTCGATCGCATGCATCTTGTTGAGGTTTTCTTCAATTCCGCAATGGGAAACCGAAAACCTGAGGAGATTGCCGGAAGGCACCCCAAAGACGCATTTCTCTGGATTCAACTTCAATTGTATCTTGTGGAGATTGCGGAAGGTCTCACGCAGGTCCTCAACAAGTGTGTCTTCTTGTTTGGTCTAGACCACAATGTCCTCCATGTAGGCCTCGAAGTTGCGGTGTAGCTGTGGCCCTAAGCCGGCGTGGATGGCCCTCTGGAAGTTAGAGCCCGCATTCTTCAACCCGAAAGGCATGCATATGTTGCAATATGTGCCGCAGGGGGTGATGAACGCGATCTTCTCCTCGTCTTCAACCGCCATCTTGATTTGGTGCTAGCCGGCGTAGGCGTCAAGGAACGCTAATCCGGCGCACTCCGCTATTGAGTCCACGATTGGGTCAATGCGAGGGAGAGGGAAAGGATTTTTCGGGCAGACGTCATTAACGTCGTCGTAGTCGATGCACAACCTCTTCTTCACATTCGTCTTGGGGACAACAACAGGGTTGGACAACCAGGTGGAATGCAACACTTCTCGGATGAACCCGACCTTGATCATCTTCCGGACCTCTTCAGAAATGAACTCTTGCTGGTCAGGGGCTTGTCGACGAACTTTCTTCTTCACGGGCTTGGCGCCTCATTTGACTGTGAGTTTGTGCTCAATCACCTCCCTGGGAACTCCGGGAAGATCTGCGGGTTCCCATGGAACACGCTGGCGTGTTCACAGAGGAAGGCGATGAGCGCGCTTTCCTATTTGGGAGAGAGATCGACACAGATGGAGACGGTGCGGCTCCCATCTTCCGAAAAAGGTACTTTCTTTGACACAGCCGCCGGGGCGAGCTAGCCAAGCTTCGGCTTCTTAGTCACCTGCCGAACGGAGTCCCCAGCGGGCCGGGGACGTCCTTCGGGATGCTTCTTGTCCGTTGGGACGGTGGCAGCTAGAGGCTCCGGGCTTCTTCCTTGACTGGCGGAGGGGTTTCCGTGAAGCGCGGGATTGCTCGCGAGAACGTGGACATTCTCCAAGAGGTCTTCCTTGTCGGTTACACTCATGGAAGCGGCCTTCTTAGATTCGCCTTGTATGCATCTCATAGCTTCTCGCGCATCCCCGGCCACCGTGAAGGGCCCATGAGGCCCCAGGTTCTTGACGATGTTGTACAACCCGTGGTGCACGGATGGACACCTCTGAATAAATGGCCGCCCGAGCAGTCCATTGTATAGGAGGGGAAGATCTGTGACATCAAAGACGAGCATCTCTGTCCGGAAGTTGTTGGGGTACCCGAGAGTGACGGGGAGTGATATCTTCCCGAGAGGCTGCACCTCCATGCCGCTGACTCCGTGGAAAGCGACGGATGGGGTGATGTGTCTTCTAGGGATCTGCATCTTCTCGAAAGCACGGAGGGACAGGCGAGCGCAGATCCGCCAGCTGAATGCAACCGACAAAGTCCACGGTGGCTTGGAACTCATCTCCGGCAACACCTCTGGATCCCTCTATTGGATATATGCTCTAGAGGCAAATAATATATGATTATTCCAATATATCTAAATAAATTCATGACCAGTTTCATACCGTACTAGAACTGTATCAGAGAAACAATGATACAGGTGTGGTATAGAAACACCCAACGTTCCTCGTTAGCCTCTATATCAATAACTAGTTCATGGTCAACATGATGATCGTTGTTTCGCGATTATGGAAAATTAAGTCAATTGACTGAAATATGCTGGCTATAACGGTGTATCTTGGGTATTCCATTGAGATATGTTGAGGAGTATTGTTACAAGAGCGGGATTTTTCAATCCATGTGATGGAAAGATACTCAGGGCCCACTTGGTGAGATTCCATCTATAAAGCTGCGCAGCGTGTCACTAGGTCACGGGGATGAGCATCCCGGAACGATTGAATAAGGATTTGTTGGTAACGAGGTTGAACCAGACATAGGATGTCATTGATCGAATCTCGGACTATTCCAGTATCGATGAAAAATGGAATGCTATACGACGTAAGGTCCAATCGGTTTTGATACCCGGAATGCACAGGGGTCATTATGGCCATCCAGGTCCCGCTGATGATCATTAACGGTAGCCTCATCTCGGTCATGACTGGAGTGTTCTCGGACCGCAGGGTAACACACTTAAGGGCTCGATGTAATCAGAGACCTTTTCGCAACTATCGGAGTTAGCGGAGAATAAAGGAAGCAGCACCAGAAAAGTTCCATGTTTACACGAAGGAGTTTTGGAGTGAGCCGGAAGGTGTTCCGAATCATCGGGAGATGGAATAATAGGTTTTAGTTATTAATTAATTGAATTAATAATTAAAAATATTTTATTTATTATTAGAAACTGCAATGGGCCTTATTTATGAAAGAAGCCCATTAGGGGAATAAAGGAAAAATAAATAACCGAAAAATAAAAAGGAGGGGGCGCCATGGGTCCTAGGGCCCATGAGGGTGGCGCACCCCTCCCCCCTTGGCCGGCCACCCCCCTTAGCAAAGTGACTTTAGTCCCAAATTGCTAAGGGAGGGGGGTTGACTCCCTCCCCTCCCCCTATATAAAGTCATGTGTGGTGGACTTTTTAAAGACAGAGAAATTCATGAGGAAATAAATACAACTCCGAATTGAGATTGGTTTTCTTTGGTCTTCTCCCCTTCCTTGTCTATTCCACGGTGGGCTCCTATTGTTTGGAGCCTATAGTGGGATTGAGGCATCTCTTCTACACGGAGGCCGTCGTGCTGCCGAACCTCCGGTTCCGGAGGTCTACTTCCTCCACCTTCATTGGATCGGAGATCGGAGGTCGTCATCGTGTTCCGTACGTGTGCGAGTACTATGAGGTGCTACACGTGTGGCACTACACCCATCCGGGCGATAACACAGTCAGGAGGTTGTGAAATTCGATCGACTACATCGACCATGTTTCCGGAAATGTTTCCCGTGCAACGTACTACACCCCGAGGTATGTTATTCCGCAACCCTCTCCGTTACAGTAATACGGCTAGCTAGATCTTGGGATATGGAAAACGCTAGTTACGAAAAATTTGTGTTTTCTGCTGCGAACCCCAATAGTGGTATCATGAGCTAGGTTTATGCTTAGTATTACTTTACGGATAGAACACATCGGGGATGTGCGCATTGATTGTATGATTGTTACCCTCCCACGTGTACTTGTTCACATCTACGGCATTGTTTGATGAAGCAGCCCCCGACCGGCCCTCTACTTTAGAGGATGTGGCATTTGCAACAGAGGGCCCCGTACGGGGTGTAATAGAGACAATCGTATAGTCAGCGTCGTGGTTGACTCATAGGTTAAAACTTGTTTAACTGTGAAAGCCCTATCGGCCAAGTAAAACATGCAATATACAATTAGATGCGTCTAAACTTTATATTGCTAAGTGGGGGCCATGGTTTGTTTGATTATGATGTAGTGATAGCTTTGCTATGTGTTACTAGAAAGTAGTAAACGTTCATCATGATAAAACAAACTCAAATGGAGACACTGTAGACTTAGTTCCACCATGGACAAACATCTTAAAACTTGCTAGCATAGGATACACGATGGTAGCATGTGATAAGATGATCCTTTATCAAATACCAAACACATGTATTCTACCAAAGTGTGCACCACCTGGAAGGCTCTCCCATATGGCCGACATACTATACATATTGGGTGCCACACATATTAAACGGATTTCACATGAGGTTGGGTTCGGCAAGCCTAGCATATGTAGATATGGCCTTGCTGAGAAGCACATAACACTAAGGTCAATTTTGTGAGCCTAGCATATGCAGATATGTCCTCAGAATACGAGAGATCGGAAGATCCAGCATGAGTCACATACCTAATGTGATCGCACAAGTTGTTGTCTACCTTTGAAACTGATCCGTCGGTCGGGTGATATTCGAGGGCGGACAGTGAATCTGGTAATCACTAAAACTTCTTAGGGATGATTGTTTTAGGGCAAGCTCATTTATAATGTGATTATATGAACTCATTGTTGTGAAATAGTCTTAATCGTGTTCCTTGCAATTATGTTTGTAGAAAATGAATGAAATAGAGCAACGTGAACTATCTTTCTTCATGGAGGGTGAGATATTTAGACTAGATGGGTCAAACTTTGCTGACTGTTACTCACGCCTTAGGACTTCGCTCAAGAGAGCAAACATCTTGTCCGCAATAGAAATGAATATGGAAGAACATCCGGACAAAGATGTTGGCGACCAGGAGACACTTGATCACTATGCTCGTCGACACAAGTGCTCCGTAGTCAGAAAGATCATGATTTTCAGCATGTCAGAGGATTTGAGCATTCAGTTTCAGGACACTGACTCTTATGACATGATGTACACGCTAAAGACAATGTTAATACGTGAGTTCAGAGTGGCCAGATTTGAGTTAGAAAGCAAGTTTCTCTCTACAAAGATGGAAGAACACACTAGCCTGAGAGTGCACTTAGACAGGATGCAAGAGATGTACCTGACCCTGGTGGATGACTATGAATATTGGACAATGAACGAATCTACCACAGAAGATTTTGCGATAAACACGTTATTGCACACACTTCCACCGAGTTATGGTGATTATGTTCATAGCTATGTCGGGAGATGAGCTAATATGAGTCTCCATAATTTCATGATTGATCTCTTGGCCGCAGACATTGCACCTATTGATGATGCAGAAGTTGTGGATGGAGAAGGTATATACTTGATGTACTTTATAAATGTTTGTTCCCTTTATACAACACTTGAAGTTAATGAGTATCTGATACTTATTTTGTTTGATGAAAATACGACCTGCCGTTGCATGGACGGGAAGAGGTGAAATCGATGATTGATCGCAACCAAGATAGTTGATGGCCAGCATGGATTCCACCGAGACATGTATCGTAGGAAATACTTTTAGTAGTAGATAAATCTTATGTAATCATTATAGTACGAACACTTAGTTGAGTGTCTTGCATCTCGCGAGACAAAGTTATTCATGTAATGAGACAAGTCAGTTGTTCTGGTTAAATGAATAAAGTGTGCTTATACTTTGATTACGTCTTGATTTATATTATGATAGAAAGTATTTATAATACTGCTATTATTTTCAAGTGATATTCAATGTTTAATGATAAAAGTTGTCTTGAATACAACAAGTCAAAAGTCATGATTAGATTTAATTGTATAAGGTGATTTCATAACTGATGAAGTCATTAAATATATGATCTATAACTTGTGCTTTTATTATCGGATGAAAGTCGTAACTTGATTGCATGAGATGGATTAGATACACGATCTATGAAACTCTGCATTTAACATGACCATGACAAAGTTCTAGCAAGTAGAACTTGTGCCAATCATTATACATAAATGATGTACTAAATGGGAACGTGTATTACCATTAAATACTTCATGTGTTTAATTGAACATTGTATTCAATTGAGCACATAAAACTTAGATTCAGGAATCACAGTGCGAAGTAGAATACAAGAATAAAAATCACTACGCTATGATCTAACTGATAAGTATTAAAATTGACATAATGGGAGACTTATTGAAATTGTACCATAAATTACGATGGAAGTTAAAGTGCTAGACTAATTAAACCATTCGTAGTCATACTAAACAGTATTATGGTCTGAATGTTCTTTCCCCTAGCACTAAAACAATTATCGAACAAGGTTCTTTAATACATAAAGTTAAAATACCCACTTCATGAATTAGGAAACCATCCTGAATCTAATGACACAAGATAGCTCCATAAATGATGGTGTTAGAAAGTTTCTAAAGAATGAATTTCTTTGTATTAAAATTACAAGCAATTGAAATTACACATTCTCCCCGAATAGAAAAACTTGTATTCCTTGATTGGTAATGCGAGAAGAAGGTTCTCGACACAGACCCAATGGGAGATAGTGGAAACTTTTACCAGGGTACTAGACCTTGCCTTCATAATATCAAAGTGATGCAACGGAAGCATGTTCCACTGTAACAACACAGAAAAAGGAGGGAATATGCCATAGACGATGATCATGGTATATGAGCTGAAGCCTCTGTTGAATTCAGAAGGTTATCAAGAATACGTTATGTACAGAACAATAATCATGAGTTTTCTCAATGAAACAATAGGAATAAAACTGCTTGAGATACAAAGGAATGATGGTAGCCTAGAACACGAGGAGAATGAAATAATATTGAGTTGAATATAGGATGGCTCACGTCTTGTGAAATAAATCGGTTTTTTCATATTCTCGATAAACTGGAAACTTATTGAGAATAATGTAATAGACATAAGACATTATTTGGCTCATAAAACTGTTATGACAAAAGTTCAATAATGATTGGCTACAGAAACATAGGTATGCTTTAATCAATAAAATATTTCATTTACACTACAATTAGGCCATAGCCTGGAATTGTGTCTCGTTCAAACTTAGGATTTGAAAGTGAATTGAAATAGGAATGAAGAAATTTTATTTCGTTAAAGGATGGACTATAGTACCTCAAAACAGGAAACCCTCAACCCTGAATTGATCAAGTGATTTTGTAAAGACCAAAATATTGAGTGGGCCTACAGTTTCATGAAACTGAGTGGGAGCTTTGAAGACTTCCAAGAAACTTAGAATGCAGAGGGCATTTTCTGAGTCGGAGCTTTGAGAGCACTATTGTTATGTAAGACATAAGAATAAAACATTAACTTGATGAAAGCTAAACCACAAATATATGAGTATGTGATAGATATATTTTAGTGGGAGCATGATCATTGTCTCAAACATGTATGCATTGATATGTGTGAAGAATGATCTCGTCTCATATACATTGATTTGTGTATATATTGAGAATCGTCTACATGTATGCAATGTCATATATAGAGCATAAGGCAAATAAAACGCAAGATTACAAGAATCTTCTTTTATGTGAAGTACTAACACGTTACACGGTGAAATCTATAATGATAGATTGAGATACGGACAATGAACCAAAGTAAAGGTTGGAATAATGTTCTAGACGAGAAACAAGTTCTTGTGACTAGAAATTATATAACGGATGAAAATCCAAAGATCACAAGCATGTCTGGATGGAAGAATAGAGATGCACCATGTACTTGGACATATGATTCTACCGTAAATCATTTGTTGTGAATCCAACAAAAGAAACTCAAAAGTTCTTAAAAGAAGAACAGATTTCGATGTGCTTTATGAGTAAAACACATAATCTGAATAAGGTCCATGCATTCAGTATATGAGAAATACTGAGGACAATGCTCTAAAATTAAAGAAAGAATTATAGATTTGAATGTAATGCAAGATTTCGATTGCAGGCTATATTATGGGTCTATATAAAATTAGAGACATCACCAAAGATATGAAAGAAAAGTGAGCCAGAGATTCACGATTCAAAACACTACAAACATACAACTACTTAAGTTAGTAGACGTATGGATAAAGTTTAGAGTAAGAAGTTTATACTTCTGGCTGAGTGTATTTCCCAATATATATGACTGTGGATAAGACTTGTGAAGACTGAACCAAAAGATCATTAGAGGATATTGTGAAATAATAGTCTCACTATACCGCAAAACTTATATCCAAACATTATATGATAATGAGTGGTATGTCAAAATAGTTGACCAATACCAGTTGCAAAGGAAACATACAAAACAGAATTAGTGCAGAGCGTTGACGAAACCTCTTACATGAGAAAGCATGATCAATGAACACTTATATGATAACATGATTATGATCGGTAAAATGCGGCTAGATTATTAGCACTCTAGTGCAAGTGGGAGACTGTTGGATATATGCCCTAGAGACAAATAATATATGATTATTCGAATATATCTAAACAAGTTCATAATGTCAGAACCCTCTGTTAGGTAATGTGCTAGGATCAAGTAACCTTGCATCATGTCAAATTTTCAAAGGTTTTCAACTTCAAAATCAAAATGGGAGAGGGAAACCCCCCAGATGAATTAATTCAAAAGGCCAGATAAAAATCTTCTCCAAAAATTCATGTTAGATTTTTGAAAAGTCTTATAAATGAGTGTGATCACATATCAAGTGATGTGGGACCCATCCCATGCTCATAGATTTTTCAAATAATCAAACAGTGCCTTGGAATTATTGAAATACCCCTATTTGATTTAAAATTCAAATTATTTGAATTTTAAAAATGTTGAAAGTTTATGAGTGGCTAGTCCATATTATTATGAGGCCACATAAAAGTTTTCAGCATTTAATAAAATGTTTAGCTATTTATTTTAGCTAAACAGAACAAATGTCAGAAAAGAAAAATAGAAAAGAAACCAGAAAACCTTACCTGGCGCCCAGGCGAAGACGGCCCACCCCAGCCCAGCCGGCCCACAGGGGCAGGGGCGTCTTCTTCCCCGTCCCTCGCCTCCAAGCTGCTCGGTGGAATGCCACCGAGCTAGCTGGGGACGGCACGTCGTCGTCGAGGAGCTTCCAGGCCTCCCCGTGGCTTCTTCTCGCACCTGGAGACTCCCCGCAGCCTCCGCAGTCCATTCCCCCCCTCCACAAACTCCCTCCCCTCCTCTCTCGCCCGTTTCGTCGTCGACCGAGAAGAACGCCGGAGCGCCGTCGAGCCCCCGTGTGGCCACCGTGCCCTAGAGCTCAAGCCAGCAAGTCCACCGTGCTCCTCGTCGTCGTCTTCATCGACCTGCGAAAGGAATCGGAGCAGTACGCCTCCACGAGCTCGCTAGCTTCGTCGTCTTCATCGCCGGCCGCCGTGGATCGACTTCAAATTCCGGCAGCTCCAGCGCCTCCCGGAGCAAGCCACCACTCCAAATAGATTCAGGGTGAGCTCACGGCCGGAACCCCTCACTTCTCCCCCTCGTTTGCTTCCTCTAGCCGGATCCGCCATGGACGCAGGAGCTCGTCGCCGCCATGGTCGTCGTCCTCCTCGCTCCAGTGCTCGTCGTGAACCCCCAGTGCACGCGTTTGACTCCTGCACATGCTAGCGTTCGAACGAGCCCCGAATCAACTCCAACCGTGCACCACAACGTCATCTACGACCTCGCGTGTTCTTTGTTTCCGCCGGAGTCGTCGCCGTCGCCGATTCCGAGCACCCCGTGACCCCCTGTTGCCTCCAGAAGACGCGGACGACCTCCAGGAACAAGCCGGTGCCCTCCGTTTCCCCTCCCGTGGCCGGATTCGCATTCCCATGCAGCGCCGCCGTGACTCCAGTCGCCGGCGTTTAGCCGCCGGCGAGTTAGCCAAACCCCCCCCCTGTTAATTACTCGGCTAATGACCCCTGGGTCACTGACCAGTGGGCCCAGTGGCTTAATTAAGCCACTGGATTAGTTTAACCCACGGGTTAATTAACCCAGTCACTGACACCCTGGACCCACATGTCAGCTGACACAATAAATCATTTTATGAATTTCCAGAAAATCAAAATGAATTAAAAGAATTCCAGAAAATCCAGAAAATACCCCAAACTTTTGAAATTCATAGAAAATTCATATTAACTCCAAATTGGACAAATAATATATGAAAAATGATCAGGAGAAAATTATATTTCCAAATATGCAACTTTCAACTCTGTTTGAGTTGATTTTAAAATGGGACCAGTAGCATATGTCATTTGGTTTATTTGAATTTAATTCAAATTCAAATCAAATGATCTTGCAACTTGGACCATGGAATTAATCTACAATTCAACCACACTTCAGAGGCATATCATACACATTTGAAAATAATTCAAAATGATCAATCAATATCACATGCAACTTGGTTAATTTGAATTCAAATGTGGAGTTTGAATTTGCAATTCAATTTGCAATATACTCCATTTAAATGGAATGCTCAACACATCAGTATCATGAACATCACCCTTTCAATCTTATTCATGTGATTGTGCATTGTACATTATGTTGATCCTATGATTGTCATGTTGCTGATAGAAGTGGAGCCGGAGCCCGAGGTCACCCCCTACGTTGAAGACCCCGAACCCGAACCTCGTCAGCAAGGCAAGCAAACCCCCATTGATCATGTCGATAAAATCCCACTTCCCTCTCATGTCTCGCTTATGCATTGTTTAGGATGATCACCATGATTCGTTTCTACCGCATAGATGAACCCATTCCTTTGCATGACCTATAATTTTGTCACAGTAGTAAGCAAACCACAATCCTAGCAAATGTAGGAGTTGTTTGATATCATGTGGCCCCTGCAATGTTATCGCTTATTGCATGCTTAGTATGATACCATGTTGTTACTGTGATGTGAGTCGGGATGGGAATGAACATGTTGAAGATGGTAGAAAAGTGTTGGTGAATCGACCCTAATACAAGGTGAACGATGAGAGGCTATGTAGGAGTACAAAGTGGGTTGTCTCGTTGAACACTGCCCTAGTACGAGTTCTTGTGTGGTGATCCAAGATGAAGAGTACAACCACACATTGGGCTCACTGACCCCTCTCAACTTACTAACTCATCCCTTTCGATGTCCAGATGTCGCAATAGTTCGGAGTTCTGGTAGGTCCGTGGCCTGGTTGCTAAGTGAGAGAACGGGTCATCCGAGACCGGCTTATGCACCACGCACACATCACTTGGGTCCACTTCGGTAAACCGGCCGGGTTCACGATTGTGGTAACCAACCCAAGTAGGCGGCTTTCTCGGACTAGATCGGCTATGAGGTAACAGTTGTGGTGAGCATCCTCGCTGGCACCCCTAGAATGGTGTCGAGATCAAAGGCGGTAAATGATGATCCTGTGTGTGTAGCGGTACACCCTTGCAAGGTTAACAAAACTATTCGAATAGCCGCGTCCGCGGTTATGGACTGCTTGGAAAGCTTAGCTTGATTATTAGATAACTTGAACCGGATACTTCTAAAACACACCAAGGTAAGTGTGAGTGCTATGGCATGCTTCCTCGTGGGGAAGTCGAGGAAGGCACCATAGTGGTGTATTGGTTGGAGAAAGTAGTGGATTCGTGTACACTTCTTACCTCAAAGTCTGGTACTCGTAGTTCAGGATTAGCCAAGTCAAAGCTGGCACTTCTGCAAGTGAAACCCCACCTCCCTTTACCTTGATACATGTGCATGAGTAGTATAGCTCCTATGTAAGTCTTGCTGAGTACGACTTTGTACTCACGTTTGCTTAATCTATGTTTTAGATGATGCCACTGACCCCGAAGGTGGCTTCTTCATCGAGCTGGACGACTGAAGACCAACTAGTCTAGTCCCAGTCAGACGACTGGTTCCCTCGTGGAGGGCTTTGTGTTTAAATAAGGCTTCTTAAGCCATTTGTTAAACTTGTCTGTACTCAGACATAATTTGCTTCCGCCTGTGTTGTAATGTTGGATCACATGTATGTGATCTCTGTTTGTACTCTATAAGAGTTATAAATAAAATGTACACTTTGTAGAGAATTGCAATGGTACCTGCTGTTTATACAAAGCATGTGTGCTGCGTGTATGTTTATAACATGCATGTCTTTGTATGGGTTTTTGAGACCTTAGTTGTGTTCTGGCTGGCGGTCTTTCATACACCAAGTGGCCCTTAGATGTGTGCAGCTTGGGGCATCGCGATGCGATTGCTCGAGACTCCGTCTCGTGCACACTTTGTGGTATGATCGTGCCCGCCCTAGACCCCGACTAAGTGATCAGGCTGGAGTAAGTCTATGTAAGAGTTTTGAGATAGTTGGTAGTATGGTTGAGGCGACTTGTCTTTGAATATGGGAGTTCACCACCCATATCATTTGACTTGTGTGCGGACGATGAGGACCCATCTCAGTTGATCATCCGGCCTGGATGGGATGCCCCTCACGTACGATGCTTTCCGAGAATGTTCAGTGCTTGGCCTTGTCTTCTTAGACAAGTGGGTGCGGTCCTCGGCTCTCCATATGACTATGTCTTAACTGTACTTTCATACGCTAACCCTGCGTCCCGACAGACTTGGTATCAGAGCAGGACTGACTGTAGGACTAGTAGCCTTGGCCAAAGTTGAGTCTAGCTTGCTATAGTTATATAGTTACTCTGGGTATATAAGGGAACAACGTAAGGCTTCTTTTTTCTCCTTACCCCCTTCGTTCTGAGTTCTGAGTCAACCTCATCTTGTTCTACGGGAAGATAGGACTAGGCTCTCCTCTGTCTGATTAGAACATCTCGTTGTTTGTTTCCTCAAAGCCGTAGGAAAAGTTGTGATCGGTTTGTTAGAGTGGTTATGCTCCCTGTTTTATTACATCGTATGTAAGTGCTATTTCCATGTTGGAAGAAATTGTCATTTCTTACAATTACAACCGTTATGCTGTCCGAGTCATTCCAGGTTTATCTCATAATCTGATGCATTTGCAAACTCCTTTCTGTTTCAGATGGCAGATCTTCCCCCTCGGCAGATTGTTCGTTTGACCAGGTGCCTCGGTGTGCGTGGCCATCCCGCCACATTGATCGAGATGATGTCCTACGTGGGATATCGGTGGCACCCTGAGTACACCATCGAGGAGCAGTTTCACGACTTCAACCAGACCCAGTTCCACTGCATTGTCCGGATCTATCCGCACCACGTTGGAGTCACTCAGCCTATCCACTTTGGACATGGCATTGGCGTTACCGAGAACATGGCTGTGCAGGATGCTGCATACTCATGTATGACACTGCTGAGAGAGGAGCACACTATGCTGAGAGAGACTTCTTTCCGCTATATCCCTGCTGCACTTCCAGGAGAAGAGGGATATTACACCGGACTCTACTCAGATCACTCTGCAGAGGATCCCGCACTTCAAATGACTGCTAGGTTTGCTAGTGACAGAGATCGTGATGCACGCGCTCCCCGTTTCGAGCTCCACGCCACCCGTGTTCGTCTTTATCGAGCACTGACCCTCTTGGCACCCTTTGTGAGCGTGGGATCAGTTGAGCATGATGCGATCTACCCAGTGAGGACTCAGATGCATTCTCGAGTTGCTTGGCCCGAGATTGGAGGCATTTTTCCACCCCGTGGTCCTTTGCTTCCACCCTACGCTGGACCTAGGCCCCATCCTTGCCCAAATGGATATCAGGGTCCACAAGCCTCCGTGTTTTCCGATGGTCACCTCCAGCTACCGGGATACGCGGGTAACTTTTATGAGGACTACTATGGAGATGGAGATGAGTGAGACCGCCTGTGGTCTTACTTAGTGATGATGTAGTAGTATCTTAGTATATTGTAAGCAAGGTGTCTAAGTTCCAGAGGCTTAGATAAATAATGTACAGGAAGTCAGAGTGCCTCTGAAGGATGTATCATCTTCATCACGTTTAGCCGCCGGCGAGTTAGCCAAACCCCCCCTGTTAATTACTCGGCTAATGACCCCTGGGTCACTGACCAGTGGGCCCAGTGGCTTAATTAAGCCACTGGATTAATTTAACCCACGGGTTAATTAACCCAGTCACTGACACCCTGGACCCACATGTCAGCTGACGCAATAAATCATTTTATGAATTTCCAAAAAATCAAAATGAATTAAAAGAATTCTAGAAAATCCAGAAAATACCCCAAACTTTGGAAATTCATAGAAAATTCATATTAACTCCAAATTGGACAAATAATATATGAAAAATGATCAGGAGAAAATTATCTTTCCAAATATGTCACTTTCAACTCTGTTTGAGTTGATTTTAAAATGGGACCAGTAGCATATGTCATTTGGTTAATATGAATTTAATTCAAATTCAAATCAAATGATCTTGCAACTTGGACCATGGAATTAAGCTACAATTCAACCACACTTCAGAGGCATATCATACACATTTGAAAATAATTCAAAATGATCAATCAATATCACATGCAACTTGGTTAATTTGAAGTCAAATGTGGAGTTTGAATTTGCAATTCAATTTGCAATATACTCCATTTAAATGGAATGCTCAACACATCAGTATCATGAACATCACCCTTTCAATCTTATTCATGTGATTGTGCATTGTACATTATGTTGATCCTATGATTGTCATGTTGCTGATAGAAGTGGAGCCGGAGCCCGAGTTCACCCCCTACGTTGAAGACCCCGAACCCGAACCTCGTCAGCAAGGCAAGCAAACCCCCATTGATCATGTCGATAAAATCCCACTTCCCTCTCATGTCTCGCTTATGCATTGTTTAGGATGATCACCATGATTCGTTTCTACCGCATAGATGAACCCATTCCTTTGCATGACCTATCATTTTGTCACAGTAGTAAGCAAACCACAATCCTAGCAAATGTAGGAGTTGTTTGATATCATGTGGCCCCTGCAATGTTATCGCTTATTGCATGCTTAGTATGATACCATGTTGTTACTGTGATGTGAGTCGGGATGGGAATGAACATGTTGAAGATGGTAGAAAAGTGTTGGTGAATCGACCCTAATACAAGGTGAACGATGAGAGGCTATGTAGGAGTACAAAGTGGATTGTCTCGTTGAACACTGCCCTAGTACGAGTTCTTGTGTGGTGATCCCAGATGAAGAGTACAACCACACATTGGGCTCACTGACCCCTCTCAACTTACTAACTCATCCCTTTCGATGTCCAGATGTCGCAATAGTTCGGAGTTCTGGTAGGTCCGTGGCCTGGTTGCTAAGTGAGAGAACAGGTCATCCGAGACCGGCTTATGCACCACGCACACATCACTTGGGTTCACTTCGGTAAACCGGCCGGGTTCACGATTGTGGTAACCAACCCAAGTAGGCGGCTTTCTCGGACTAGATCGGCTATGAGGTAACAGTTGTGGTGAGCATCCTCGCTGGCACCCCTAGAATGGTGTCGAGATCAAAGGCGGTAAATGATGATCCTGTGTGTGTAGCGGTACACCCTTGCAAGGTTAACAAAACTATTCGAATAGCCGCGTCCGCGGTTATGGACTGCTTGGAAAGCTTAGCCTTATTATTAGATAACTTGAACCGGATACTTCTAAAACACACCAAGGTAAGTGTGAGTGCTATGGCGTGCTTCCTCGTGGGGAAGTCGAGGAAGGCACCATAGTGGTGTATTGGTTGGAGAAAGTAGTGGACTCGTGTACACTTCTTACCTCAAAGTCTGGTACTCGTAGTTCAGGATTAGCCAAGTCAAAGCTGGCACTTCTGCAAGTGAAACCCCACCTCCCTTTACCTTGATACATGTGCATGAGTAGTATAGCTCCTATGTAAGTCTTGCTGAGTACGACTTTGTACTCATGTTTTCTTAATCTATGTTTTAGATGATGCCACTGACCCCGAAGGTGGCTTCTTCATCGAGCTGGACGACTGAAGACCAACTAGTCTAGTCCCAGTCAGACGACTGGTTCCCTCGTGGAGGGCTTTGTGTTTAAATAAGGCTTCTTAAGCCATTTGTTAAACTTGTCTGTACTCAGACATAATTTTCTTCCGCCTGTGTTGTAATGTTGGATCACATGTATGTGATCTCTGTTTGTACTCTATAAGAGTTATAAATAAAATGTACACTTTGTAGAGAATTGCAATGGTACCTGCTGTTCATACAAAGCATGTGTGCTGCGTCTATGTTTATAACATGCATGTCTTTGTATGGGTTTTCGAGACCTTAGTTGTGTTCTGGCTGGCGGTCTTTCATACACCAAGTGGCCCTTAGATGTGTGCAGCTTGGGGCATCGCGATGCGATTGCTCGAGACTCCGTCTCGTGCACACTTTGTGGTATGATCGAGCCCGCCCTAGACCCCGACTAAGTGATCGGGATGGAGTAAGTCTATGTAAGAGTTTTGAGATAGTCGGTAGTATGGTTGAGGCGACTTGTCTTTGAATATGGGAGTTCACCACCCATATCATTTGACTTGTGTGCGGACGATGAGGACCCATCTCAGTTGATCATCCGGCCTGGATGGGATGCCCCTCACGTACGATGCTTTGCGAGAATGTTCAGTGCTTGGCCTTGTCTGCTTAGACAAGTGGGTGCGGTTCTCGGCTCTCCATATGACTATGTCTTAACTGTACTTGCATACGCTAACCCCGGGTCCCGACACATAACCAGTTTCAAACCGTGCTAGAACTGTATCAGTGAAACAATGATATAGGTGTGGTATAGAAACACCCAAGTTCCTAGTTAGCCTCTATATCAATAACTAGTTCATGGTCAACATGATGACCGTTGTTTCGCGATCATGTACAATTAAGTCAATTGACTATGAGGTCACCTCATTGGAAGAATGATGTGATGAAAGTAACCCAACGTAAGCATTACAGCATGATCAAACTTATGAAGGTTCAGTGTTGTAATTACAGAATGTTTTAGACCGTTCCTTTGACCTTGAGTACTTGCATAATTTCTATCTTCTCGGATGCTTTGACCTACAACCCACCGCCTAACTGAAATATGCTGACCATAACGGTGTATCTTGGGTATTCTGTTGAGATATGTTGAGGAGTATTGTTACAAGAGCGGGATTTTTCAATCCATATGATGGAAACATACTCTGGGCCCACTCGGTAAGATTCCATCCATAATGTTGCTCAGCGTGTGACTAGGTCACGGGGATGAATATCACGGAACGAGTGAATAAGGATTTCTCGGTAACGAGGTTGAACCAGACATAGGATGTCATGGATCGAATCTCGGACTAATTCAGTATCTATGACAAAGGGAATGCTATACGATGTAAGGTCCAATCGGTTTTGATATCCGTAATGCATAGGGGTCATTATGGGCATCCAGGTCCCGCTGATGATCATTGACCATAGCCTCATCTCGGTCATGAATGCAATTTTCTCGGACCATAGGGTAACACACTTAAGGGCTCGATGTAATCGAAGACCTTTTTGAAACTATCGGAGTTACCGGAGAATAAAGGAAGCAGCACTTGAAAAGTTTCGTGTTGAACCGAAGGAGTTTCGGAGTGAGCCGGAAGGTGTTCTGGATCACCGGGAGATGGAATAATATGTTATACTTATTAATTAATTGAATTAATCAATAAAACTATTTTATTTATTATTAAAAAGTACAAAGGGCCTTATTTATGAAAGAAGCCCATTAGGGGAATAAAGGGAAAATAAATAAAATAAAAGAAAAAGGAGGGGGGAGGCGCCATGAGCCCTATGGCCCATGAGGGTGGCGCACCCATCCCCCCTAGGCCAGCCACCCCCTTAGCAAAGGGAATTTATTCCCACATTGCTAAGGGAGGGGGGTTGACTCCCTCCCCTCCCCCTATATAAAGTCATGTAGGGTGGACTTTTTAAAGACACAGATATTTGTGAGAAAATAAATACAACTCTGAATTGAGATCGGGTTTCTGCGGTCTTCTCCCCTTCCTCGTCTCTTCCACGTTGGGCTCCCCTTTTTTGGTGGGATTTTGGCATCTCTGCTACACGGAGGCCGTCGTGCTCCCGAAACTCTTGTTCCGGAGGTCTACTTCCGCCACATTCAGTGGATTGGATATCGGAGGTCGTCATCGTGTTCCGTACGTGTGTGAGTTCTACGAGATGCTACACGTGTTGCACTACACCCATCCGGGTGCTAACACAGCCAGGGGGCTATGATCTTCGATCGGCTACATCAACCATGTTTGCGGGAACGTTTCCCGCGCAACGGACTACACCATGATGTATGTTATTCCGCAACCCTCTCCGTTATAGTAATACGACTATCTAGATCTTAGGTTAAGGCAAATGCTAGTTAGGAAAAATTTGTGTTTTCTGCTGTGAACCCCATCACCCTCCTCCTCGGATCTGGCGCCAACTCCTTAGGGCCGCGGTCTTGCGTTGCCTCTGTTCTGGTATTTGAATCGCCCTCCACGATGAGGGCCTCCGCCCCTTTGACCTTTGTTTTCGGAATCCTTCTTGGCATAGAAGGTTGCCATGTCTTCCTGAAGCTTTATCATAGAACGAAAGTCGGATAGGTCACGTTTGTTGGTCTTTTGGATCTTGCAGTATAGAGTTGGGGCGGCATCAGCGGCAGCGACAACGACCTCGGCCGCGGGCTTTTGTTGAGCGACCCCGCATCCATCCTTGCTGAAAATGGCTTGGTGCACGCGTTATGGGCCCCGGCTTCTCCGAAAGGTTGGTTTATTCCCGGAGGGCCTATGGATGTATTGCGCCTTCCGGCGTCTCGATCGACGGGTTGGACGGCCTCCTCGATGCGGGCGACCTTGTCGGCAGCTCGAACAAGGCGGTGATGGAATTGATGGATCTGGTTCTCATCTTCTCCAACATGCGTGGGTTCTTGACATTTGCATGAAAAGTGGCAATGGTCTCGTCCTCATGCGCATCGGGGATGCAATGGTGCATCTGGGTGAACCTCTGGAAGAACTTCCGCAAAGGCTCGCCGTCCTTCTAAAGAACCCGACGCAGGTCCCTGATGGTTTTCGGAGGTTGAACCCCTCCGGTAAACGCCCCGACAAACTTTTCGCAAAGCTCGTCCCATGAGCCGATGGAGTTGGCCGGGAGATGCAACATCCACCGGCGAAAGTTCTCCTTCAGCTTCATGGGATAGTAGTTGGCCTTCACTTTGTCGTCTCCCCCTACGATCTCCACAACAGGGATGTACATCCGGATGAACTCGCCGGGATCTTTCTTCCCGTCGTACGGGGGAGGACCATCAATCTGAAACATCTTGGGCCACTTGACGCAACCAAGATCTTGGGTGAAAGCTAAGCACATAGTGTTGTAGTCTCTCTCACCAGCAAGGATACCTTCTCGGGAGGCATCGACAAGGGGAACCAGGGCGTCGGAACACCGACAAGTTTCTTGCATCCTGACGATGGCGGTCCGGGCATCTTCGTGGCGGCTTTCGTCCAGGCAAGCACGCTGGTCGGAGGGCATGCGGTGCGCAGAAGAAGCCACAGAGGCTGCACCAGGAGATCCGGCCCGTCGAGGAAAAACGGAGCGAATAGCGAGATCGCGACTGTGCTCCTCTCGGGGGTGGTCTTGTCTGTGTCCATGTTGAGGGGAGTGCACGGTGTGCTCCGGCTCACGGACTGAGGCATTGGGATGGACGGTCGGCCCTGTGCGCTGTGGGGGCGATGCAGGGGCTTGACGGGCGAGTTCCCGTTGCTTCTATAGCGCCCACGCGGAGAGTTTCGCAATGTTGAGCCTCCAAGTCTCTAGTCAATCATCCGACGGGAGGAACTAGCTAAGGGCCCTGACTTGCGCCAAAGCTTCCGTGGGGGTGCAGAGGCCGTCGGGAGTGGGGATACGAGGGGTCCCGCCGCTCCGATTATGGGCTCGGCCCCTGACGGGGATCAGCCCCGGCAAATACCATGGTCAGAGATCCTGGGTTAGTCATCGAGAAGGACCAGGTTGGACGATACTCGTCGGCTAACAGGAGAAGCACTTCCTGCTCGATATTATTGTGTGAGGGGGCGATTACAGTGGACGCCAGGCGAGTTCTCGCAAGACCAGGTGTGTGGATATGTATCTGATTGATCTGGACGTCACCCATCCCAGCCTTTATATACTAGGCTAGGTCTCGGGGAATCCGTGCTAGGTTACAAAGATAGTTTCCTAGTTCTAGTCTTTCCTTGTACGCCAAGCTATGCCTTCCATATTAATCGCGTACTCCTACGTCGGTGCTTGGTCGGGCCAATCACGGTCCTGTCGTGGCTTCCTAGAGGGCCTTCTGTTTTCGTATACACCGGGTATCCTCATACGCAGGAGTCGTGGGGTCACCCCCTTGTCAGGCCCTGCTCGATTCCGGACCGCACCACCTGGGCGTGTGGGAGAACGACGAGAAGGTATGACATTGTTGGTGAAGGGGCGATCGCCGGTGGGTGTCACCCAATGGGGTGGCTCATTGGGAAGAATTGCGCACTTCTCGGCAACGATCTGGGCGCGCCTCTCCTCCTCACGGCAGCGCCCAGACCAATCTTGTCTGGGAGGCGGGGGTTCCGCAACGCCACCTGCCTCGCAATGCCCGCTGACGTGCTCCTGGGGCGGAGCACCACCAGCAGGCTGTCCGCCCTCGGAAGCACTCCCTGCCCTTATCGCCTGCGCGGCGAGTGGTCGCTTATGGCTTGGCGGTGGGAGAGTGTCTACAGGGCGGAGAGGCCCCCGTCGATGTCGTGATGAGGGTGGGCTCGTGTGTGTCGTTGGGCTAACATTGCCAGATCAGCTTGATGATGAAGTCGAGGAAGAGATGACGAAGAACTCCAGATGATGTGTGTGTTGCGCCCTCCTTCTAGCACCAGATGTTGCAGGTGCAATCCCACTAGTATGATGTTCTCGGACGCACGCGAAACACTAAGGAGCTCATCGCCGATGGGACACGCTAGGGTTTACCCAGGTTCGGGTCGTCCGGCGACTAAAAGCTCTACTCCTTCTTGTCTCGATTTCTTGGTAAATATTAAAATAATGGGATTGCTTTCTGGAAGGAAAATGGCAGCTCCCCGCGTAGCAGTTTGTTATTGAGGGGGTTGAACCCTTTTTCGGTGGCCTCGGCCTCCCCTTCATAAATGAAGGGGGTCACCATATTGGCACTTCCAGATGGGGCTGGCAGGTGTCGATGTAGAGCCAATTCTGGGAAGGATGTGTGGCGAGAGGTCGCCTCTCTTGTCGTGCTGTCGCGCAAGCTCTTGGCACGTACAAGGAGAAAAGGGGGTGGAAGGCGCCGCTGGAGCCGTTTCCCGTAGGCCAGGGAGCAGCACATTAAATGCTCCTTGGAACATTCCATAAGTGGTGGGACCACGCATGTCCCCCACCGCTCAAGGGAAGCAGTGGCTAGGCCCCTTTACGGGAGGCATCGTAGAGCGACTTTCCCGGATGAGTCGAGGGTGCCTGACGTGGGACCTTTTCCGGATGGGCAGTGAGGTTTTATGGGTTGACGGAGCGAGATCCTATCCTCCGATAAGTATCATCAAAATAAATTTTCTCATCAAAACTAGGGGGGCTGAAAAGATCACCTTCATAAAACATAGCATCCCCAAGCTTATGGCTTTGCATATGATTAGCATCAACTGTATTCAAGGAAGAGATACTAGTAACATTGCAATCACGAAGAGTATGCAAATAAAGTTCCATAGGTTTTTTATTTTCTCTTCAAATATTTAATGTCCTAACTCAAGGTAGAGCTCATAAAGCTCTCTCATTTTTTTTCATAAGCGTAATTAGTGAAAATAAAAATAAGAAAAAATATATTTAATTGCAAGATCTAAAGAAACAAAAGATTTAATTGCCAGATTTAATACCTTCAAGCACTCACCTTCCCACAAAAAATAGCTACGTTGCGGTAGTTTGTGTGTGCCTCTTACCTTACTTCCCTGGCAATGACGCCAGAAATAGATTGATGTCTACTACGCACTTCTCTTCTTGTAGACTATGTTGGGCCTCCAACCGCAGAGGTTTGTAGGACAACAATAATTTCCCTCAAGTGGATGACCTCAGGTTTATCGAACTCAGGGAAGTAGAGGTCGAAGATGGTCTCTGTCAAGCAACCCTGCAATTAAGTAACAAGAAGTCTCTTGTCTCCCAACGCACCTTATACAACTAGGAGTTGTATAGGTGCCCTATTTCAGCGAAGAGATGGTAAAATATGGGTGATTGGTGTGGCATAGCAAGATAATATAAATATGTAATTAAAAATTACAGCAAGCAAACAGGTAGTAAATGTGAGCACAAACAGTATTGCGATGGTGGAACCAAGGCCTAGGCTTCATACTTTCACTAGTGGCAAATCCCAACAACAATAACATAGATAAAAATGATATTTCCACTAAAACTTGTAATGGAGACGTAACTCGGAGGTCATTCCTTTGTGTTCAAGAGAGGACGAGAATTGTGTAGAACTACAAGAGCACACCTTTGAGTTCGTAGTTTTCATCTATGGATTTCCCAGTGTCACCACGGCCATCCGAAGAGAGTACCAAAATCACCATAACATATGTCAAGGATAGTCAAAGACAAGCACTAGGAGGCTCTCAAATCCTCAATCAATCCACAATAGAACAAATCACTCATGAAAATATTCTTCTAATCTATGTCCAATAGACCCAATGTCATCGTGGTCTCGGAGACTATACTAGATATAGCCTAGTGAGTACATCAAATCAATACATAGAAAAATGGGATCACCCAAGGTTAACAAAGCCTATAATCACTGTTGACACACGAACACGTCACGTGTACCCCCGACGCCAGCGTTACTGCACCGCAGCTCGATCTCACGCTGAAGGATACCCGACCGAAAGTGCGATACGAAAGCAATCCAGCGGGTACTTTTGAAGAACACGAAACCCCACACGCCCGGGAGGGACCCCGTCTGGGCGCACTGTGTCTATGGGATTCCCTAGGACAACCTTATCACCCCTAGAGCTCTTGTATATCATTTCCCTACAAGAACAAGAACAAAGGAATAACGAGGAATAAGAACGTGGAAAAGTAGACAAAAATTAGGGTTTAGTTGTGTTTGCGATTGTGTGTTATTTCAATCGGTCGTCACCTCATCTATTTATGAGTGGCTTGAACTTTCCGTACAAGAAAAGGGCTCAGATTTCCGTCCAAATCGTCCAAATCCGGCCAAATTCGGATTCCCGTGGTCACAGGTCGGACCGTCCGACATATAGTCCGGACCGTCCGACGTACCCGAAAATACTTGTGTAACCGGAGATCTTATTCCGAACAGTCCCACTTCTATCCCGGGCGGTTCGACTGGTTTTACGGTGGCGCATTGTTTTGCCTCTAACTTTTTCATACGACCTCGGGTTTAGAGCGTTTCAATTATCAAAATCGACCGGTTTGACGAGCCAAAGCCGCTCCATGTAGAACATTTTTCCATTTGATGACGTATTGAAGGCCTAATAGGCAGAATAGTACTTCAAATGTCAGGATCGTATTGCTTCAAACATAGTTTCGGCCCTCGAGATCTAATCGTATGGCGATGGCTAGAATTACAAAGATTTTCATATCGACAATACAAAACTCCTTCATGTAGAACACTTCTTCATTTGAGGCCATATTATATAGGTTCATTGTAGTGCCAAAAACCGGTGTCAACACATGCCCCACAGTTTTTTGGCAAAACTTGTATGCTGAAAAATAATTTGTGCCATATTTGTTCTGAAGATGATGTCAAGACTTCATTGAAAATGAATATTCTTAGGGCGATAATCATATATCGACCATGTTTTGTTCTTAGGGCGATAATCACATAACGACCACTTGCCTATTCCAGGCCTCTTGCCAAACACACTTGGGTGGTATTTCTTCAAATACTTGCCATTAAGAGCGCTACGCAACAGCGTTCCTTATATAGACTCCCCCAAATATGTATTTCCGATAACTATTCTTGTAATCTTGAAAGGACCTTCCCAACTTGGTAACCACTTCCCGAATTTTCTATATTTCGAACCAATTGGTAGACTCACCTTCCACACAAGATCTCTAATCTGAAAATTCTTCAACTTTACCTTCCTATTGTAAGATCTTGCCACCCTCAACTTATCCTACTATATAGCTTTCAACGCAGCCAAACGCTTATTGGTGACCTCATCAATATTATCCAACATCAAATTATAACAGTCGACCGCCAATAAATCATTTTGTTTGGCTATTCTCAAGGCATTCAAATTAACTTCCACGGGTAAGAAGCTTCTTGACCATATATGAGCTTATATGGAGTTACCTTCGTAGCACCATGCCTTGAAATCCAATGTGCCCACAAAGATTCAGACAATAGCTCATGCCATCTCCTTGGATTATCTTGAATCTTCTTCTTGGTGAGCTTGATCAATATCTTATTACAAGAATCAGCTTGTCCATTAGCTTGCGCATAATACGGGGAGGAATTGAGCATCTTTATTTTATAGGATTCGGCAAATTCTCTAACTAGATGTGCCATGAAAGATGAACCTTGATCTATAGGCAATGTTGAGGTATGCAGAATCTATGAATAATATGCTTGGTTATAAATTTAATTACCTCCACATGCGTCATATTCCTAAGAGGTACTGCTTCAAACCACTTGGTGAAATAATCAGTCACCACCAACACAAACCGACGCCCTTTGGAAGAAGAAGGATGAATTTGTCCAATGAAATCTAATCCCCAACCCCTGAAAGGCCACGTCTTAACAATAGGATGTAACATAGCAGCAGGAGACAACTAAATACACTAGTTCGTGTAATAGCTATCCAAACGGGTTTTTACCCCTATCTCCTACGGGAATCAGAACCGTTGCCTTGCCTTCGATTGTGATAGGGGGCCTATTCCACACGATAGCAAGAAACCGTTTGTTATGTCACCAGTACGTGCAGCCGCTTCGGTAAAAAAACTCGTATGCGATACGCAAATATATCCCACACAATTAACTTGTATAACTCGTGTGAAATGATTAACTTATCCCAAACGTGTTGCCTTAAAAAACCGCGTGTAAGGAAATCTCATTGCAGGCGAAGGCGCAATAGCAAATGTGTGGGTTGCAAGAACATTTCGCACGGTCCGTAAAACTGAATCGTTTGAAATAAGTATAGTATTCCAAACGGTTTTGATAATAAGTACGTTTTCTATGTACAGAAGATCCCACACGTTGGTTGTCTTACAATCGTGTGCTATATAGAAGATACCACAAACAAAATACTAGGAGGAGTCGTCACTGATGTATGTTGTATAGGGCACGATGGATTAGATGCAATTGGTTGTGATACATACCACTATCCAAACGTACAATTCTTCCTGGCAATGTGTGATGATAAGTTTTGAGAATCGCAGACAGTTTGTAACGACCCGGTCCCGAAAGGAACCAAGTCTACTATGCTTCTGTGCTATCCCTGGATCAGTATGCTAGAACACATAGTACTCGATGAAATACCATAAATCACATGTCAAAAAGTAACGTAAGTACATGGTATTTATTACCTTATAGCCTTTGGGCTAGAATACACCGCGGAAACAAACAATACATAAGTGGAGTCCCATCAACACCAACGGCAAAGTTGCCTGTACACATCGTAACCCTACATCGCATCACTTACTCGTCCTATACAATCCTGCAACACCGAAGGTTACAATCCAAAATGGGTCAGTACTTTGAATGTACGGCAAGTTACTCCCAAAAGAATATATATAACAGACCTATCTTCTACATGCAATTTGGTTGGTGGAAAAGCTGTAAGTTTCAATATGCATAAAGCTGATTTTTTCCTACTCAAAGAGTATCATATCAGTATTACAAAGCTCATAATATGATTGAATTCGTTTCTGCAAGTCAATCTATTCCCAAAGTTGATTAAACCCGATTGATTAATTAAAGATGATGAGATCCGTCAACATTCCCACTTCTAGATGATCAAAGTTGTCCGTAACCGTGGAGGCGGCTAATCATGATCAGTTCGTACACTCTGCAGAGGTTTGTGCACTTTTCCCCACAAGACTCGACCACCTCCTATTTAGTTCATCACACTGCATTTTGTATAGGAACCGGAAGGTCGGGACATGGTCTTTTAGAAGAGTTTCCCTCACTCTGGCGGTGCCCATCCCACCTACTCATAACTACGTTCGTAGCACCACCTAGTAAGAGTCACTCCAACTAATCAACCAAGCCAGATCCCATAATAGCTTGTGGCCGCACACGTAAGCTTCTAGTTATGAAAAATATGATTGATCCCTTGAAGCCTGGGTGGCATTCCGCAGTGATTACTGGCCATCTCCAGGTCAGTCAGGAAAATCCACTAGTTCCTCCAGGGTGCCCCCAACCATTCCACCCAGGTGGTTCATTAAGATTATCTTGGTCCTGTTTACTACTTAGTCACTCATACCTCATGATGGATCACTTCCCAATCCACGTCTACTTAGAAAAGCAGTATAATTGTACACGGTGGCGACAATGATATAAGGTTCATACCTACCTCAATGAACTACTGGGTGTAATAGCATATCATAATATATAATCCTATCAATTCATAATATTTAAGTGGGAGACTAAAATGCATATAAAAAATATAGGTAATACTGGAGCATGATCAAAAGAGTAACTTGCCTGGATCCTGACAATGAAATATTCTACTCGTAGTCATCTCTCCATCTCGTTACAATATATCTAACGGTAAAAGAGAAACACTTCAACACACAACTCAATCCAAAGTGAAGATCCAAATAAGATACAATTACAACATAAATATTTAGTTATTACTATTAATAAACTAATTACTGTGGCATGGAAAGGTTCAGATAGGATCAAGTTGGATTGGATGGAAATATGATGGAAATCATATATCCGAGGATTGTAAAATAATTTGGATATGTTGGAAGTTGATTATAAAATCAATTGGATGGAGAGTATGTCAAACTCAGTTGGTTTGTCCATATGAATATTTGAATAGGAAATCAATTCTTGGATTGGATTCAAAAAGATCCGATAAAAATCGTGATGATCTTGTTGAGAAGATTGAATTTTTGTAGCCAAATTTACATAAAAAAGAGATATAACTAAATGGAAGCTAAGACGAAGGTTTGAGGTCAAAATAGTGTATTTATATGATGGAAAGAATGTGACAATTGTCCAAACAGAAAGATTTGATTTTAAGGATCAAATTTGATGAAGAAAATATTCCAAATAAATTATAGAATAAGATGTATATCAAATATACTCAAATTATAAAAATAAACTTGAGTTAAATTTTGAATTATCAAAAGTGGAATATTACTCGAAAATAATAAATAACATTTTCCAAGGAATCCGGGGATATAAAAGTTGTCAAATCCGACTTACGGGCTAGAAGATATGAATTTTTGAAGTTTGGATATTTTTGCTAAAATGAATTACGGGATTAATAAAAGGATGCCACGTGGCGAGTTCTGATAGGTCCACACCTATTCAATTTTTTACAAAAAAAAAACGACGAACAAAGGGGAGAAAATCTTACCGGAGATCTCGCCGAAATTTTGGAAAAAGGTCAAACGAACAGCCGAACGGGGTAGCGGATGATTTGGGCGACTCGATGTACAAGGTTATAGCTCCTTGTTCGCCTTCGGATAGCCGAGAAGTTCCGCCGGAGTACATAAGAACGCATGAAGAGCACAATGACACGGACGGCGTGCTCCGGCCTTGTAATTGAGAGGAAAAATATGTCACAACGGTGCGCATGGGCAAGGGGAAGAAACTAGAGGAAGAAATATGGACTAAGTATCTTTCATGGCGACAAAAATCTTCACCGGGAGTGTGGATGCATCTTTACTCCGACGAGAAATTGCGCACCAAGGAGAGGGCTTTGGAGAGGGACTTTATGCGTGGGGATGTCTGGTTAAAAGGGGTCCTAGGGGCGGTATTTATAGGGTCATGGGAGGTCCATAGAAGGAGAGTGAGCGAGGTTTTGGAAATGGAGTTAATGGCATTCATGGAGAAATAATGTGCATTAAAAGCGAGGTTTTGGAAATGGAATTAATGGCATTCATGGAGAAAATTATGGACAATTAAAAGCAATAAAAAGCGTGTTTGTTTCCCTAAATGAATTCTCACGAACTTGTCCACATTTTTTGTGTAGGTTCGGAAGTGAATCGGTCAAAAGAGTAGATGGGAGGAAAGGAGGAAGAGCTTCAGTTGCCATGGCCATTTGCTTCTGTGTTCACGTACACATGAACGAACGAGAGGAAGAAGACAGCTCGCTCGGGCTATGGGCCTTAGTGGAAATTTGTCCCAAGATAAATAAAAAGGAAAGAGAGATAGAGGGAAAAAATTAGATAGATGACCTCAGTCCAATTGACTTAGGAATCCTATTTTTATTATCTGGGTTAAACACTCTAAAATAAAATTGTATAGGCCAAATAAAACATAGAGAGTCTAGGAAAACTATAATTCCCTCTCAGAATAAATTTGAGAAATAGATTTTTATGAAAAAAAACTCATTAACGACATTATTAAATTTTTCCAATACTATTTTTCGAGAAGTCATATTATCTCCTCCCATTTTATTTATTAAATTATTGGAAATATTTAAATATATCTTAAACGTCAATATCCAATAAACTCCAAAATAAGAATTCGAGAATGAGTATGGGACCACAATAAATTTAAGAAAGTCATTTTATTCTCACTCGAAAATATTTAATTGTGGTTCGTACCAAATTTCAAAAGGACAAAAGAAAGAAAATCATTCTTTAAAATTTTGAATAAAGTTCACAACCAAAATTTTCATTATTGGATAAATGATTATCCAATTTTATTAAATGGTTTGTAAAGGTTTAAACAAAAGCTCAAGGGAAAAGTTTTTCATTCACCCCAAAATCAAAACAATTCAATCAATATTATATTATTTATTAACATTCCAAAATTTGGAAAATTTTGGGATGTTACAAAGTTCCTTTCGAGGATGAGGTAATGTCGCAAATGGGTCATTGTAATGTCGCAGACGACGATAAAACAGTTGAGCCATGTGCAATCGAAAAGCAGAGGCACAATTAAAATACATAATTCAATTAGCACCACTAGTAGTGAATTTGTTGGAACATGTTTTACAACGAATTAAAATTCACATCAAACAGATTATTCATCAAGAAAATGTAATAGTGCATTCTAAGTATCTCAGTGTCACAGAATGAAGTCAGGGACCTTTCATCACATGGAAAACAAATGCATCCCATTGTGAAGTGAACAAAGAAGAAAGCATGCTTATTGAACATCCATAGATCTTCTAAACTATGTTCCCGTCCACTCTATGTAGTGGTCGTCCAACCATTTACAGATCATTGACCTGACGCCCGACAATTCCTTTTCGGATAGCAGTTCAGCTGTGAACTTTTCAAAAACCTGTATGATATATATATCATAATTTGTTGTACATGTAAATGAAAGTGATTGCACTACTAGGAAAAAGCTTTTAGGTAGAGGCTTAACAGTAGCGCCATCTAAAGAGGGGCACTACTGATAATTAGCAGTAGCGACTCCTCTGGAAGACCGCTGCTGCTATTCCTTTAGCAGTAGCCCCCCCGCCGCAAAACCGCTACTGGTAAAGGTGGTCCCCACCAAAGCCAGCTGCCAAGTGATAGTAGTAGCGCCTCCCTAGAAATCCCGCTACTACTATCAACTTATCAGTAGCGCCCTGCCGTCTCGCCCGCTGCTGCTAAAGTGGACCCAACTTAGCCCAGAGGTCCGCAAATAGCGGCAGCGCATTTACGGGAGGGGCGCTACTACTAATACAATAGCAGTAGCGCGGTACAGTTACATGCGCTGCTGGTAAGGCGCAGCATCCACCTTTTCACCAACCCCCCCTCCCCCTCCTCTCTCTCCCTCACTTCCTTCTTCCTCATTCCTTCTCCTACTACTTTTCCATCTCCATTAATGCATTACACCATCTCCATTAATGCACCACACCATCTCCATTAATGAAATATCTTTCTCTTTCCTTCTTTGCTATCCTCCTTGATCCGGCGACCACCATGCATATGCACATCTCTCGATCTCATCCTCATATCACTTGATTCCCACCATAAATGCATCTATCTATCTCTCTTTCTCACCTTTGTCTCCTTCCCCTCACTAGCTAGTGCAAGCTTCTCCCAAGTGTGATATTTTAACAAAAAGGTATATACTTTCTCTCTCTCTCTCTTAATTAAATACTAGCTAGCTAGCTAGCTAGGTGAATGCATGAGATGTGAGTGAAAAATTGTGCTTTGCATGAATGAAAATATTTGTGTGTGTGTGTATGGGTGTGTGATATGAGAGTTTGCCTAAGTTTTTCCCAAATGTCGATTTATTTCCATTTCGGCGAATTTCGGGCAAACTCTATATGTCCTATTTTTAGGAAAGGTCATGCTCAATTTTTGTATGACTTTGATATGCATATGCATGTGTCGTTATAATCTTTTGTTTATATAACTTGCAGGCGACCATGAAGGTATGTGGAAGGATGGTGAATAGATACTTGCGATCCGCGGTGGACGACATGAATGAAAAAAACGAAAAGGAGATTTTATGTCCGTGTAAAAAATGCAAAGAAGGCGTATGGCTGGACTGAGGGTAAACGTTTGAAGGCGCACCTGCTTAGATATGGTTTCATGGATGGCTATACTCGATGGATAACTGAAGATGATGATGACGATATCGACGGTGCAACCAATAACCCCATGGCAGCGGATGAAGAGATGTTTGATGGATCCGAAGACGAAGAGGGCACTGGAAATTATGAAGGCGGCGAAGAGGCCGCACATGGTAATGGCGGAGAAGATCAAGCCGAACATGACGGAGAAGATGCAGACATGACGGATCCTTCGTTGCTACTAAATTAAATCGTGCAGGACCCTCATGTTCGAGACCTGCTTCGCAAGAAGACGACTAGCGACAGAGCTGCTTATAGAGAGGAGGCCAAATTGGAGCAACTAGAGGTAAGACTCGAAGACTCCATTGTATGATGGTTGCGCTCCTGAGGTGACCCGCTTGAGTTTCACACTCGAACTTCTAAAGACGAAGGCTAAAAACAAATGGAGCGACAAAAGCCTCGATGATCATATAAAGTATCTAAGCAAGAAGGTTCTTCCCCCGGGGAACCATTGTCCTACTAGTGTCGATGAGTCCAAGAAGATTGTGTGCCCTCTTGATCTGCCGCACATTAGATACCATGCATGCATCAACGATTGTATCATTTATCGGAACGAGAACGCAGAAAAAACCAGTTGTCCGGTGTGCAATGCTGATAGATACAAGAAGGCTGGAAATAAATCTCCTCATAAAGTTGTATGGTAATTTCCGATCACTCCTCGTCTGCAGCGTTATTTCATAGATCCTAAGGAAGCAGAGATAATGCGGTGGCATGCGGTCAGGAAGGTGCCCGATGATGGAGATGATCCGAAGATGATACACCCTGTGGATGGAAGCCAATGGAGAGCGTTGAACGCCGAATATGGATTTCATATTGATCCAAGGAACGTCATGCTTGGTGTGAGTTCATATGGCATGAATCCGTTTGGCAACCATAACACCAACCACAACACATGGCCCGTGTTTGTATGGATGTACACATGAGCATTCTGATTCAAGGGCCGAAAAAGGTGGGAAATAATATTAATCTATAAATCGGGCTATTGAAAGAGGAGCTAGAAATGTTATGGAAATCACTAGTCTAGACATGGGACGCTTTCGGAAAAGAATATTTATATATGAAAGCATCGGTGCTGACGAAGGTTCACGACTATCTCGGTTACGGATATGTATCAGGCCAGGTGTGCCATCAATATTGCGGATGCACGAGGTGCATGGATGATACAACGTCTCAGCAGCTAACGAGAGATGTGGGTCTGTGAAAATTGTGTACATGGGGCACCGAAGATGGCTCGAGAAGAACGAACTATGGAGAAACCATGGAGATCTATTCAAAGGTGAGACTGAGCATCGAGGACCTCCACGTAAGAGGAGCGGTGCCGAAATTGATGAGTTGTTGAAAAACTAGAAAGAGTGCCCCGCACCTGGAAAGATGAAAAAACCGGAGCCGCTGCTGAAGTTATGGAAAACAAGGTCTGTTTTCTGGGAATTGGAGTACTGGGCCAAACTCGATACGCCTCATTGTCTTGATCAAATGCATATCACGAAGAATGTTCTCGAGAGTTTGCTTGGCACACTGATGAACATGCCGGAGAAGACCAAGGATGGGCCGAAGGCAAGAAGAGACTTGAAAGGTTTGGAAATAAGGGCAGATCTCCACATGCCCCATAAAACGGCCGAGACAGAGACGGAGACAGAGGCGGGGCACAGCAGGCGGGGCAAAAAAGTAAAGAAGAAGGAAGAGAAATATTTCCCCCCTTCTTGCTTCACCTTAAATACGAAGGAGATCGATCAATTTTTCAAGTGTCTTACCGGAATAAAAGTTAGTTCCGGTTACTGTGGGAAGATAAGTAGATTTCTAGACATCCAGAAAAAAAGGTTCAGCAGGATGAAGTCTCATGACTGTCACGTGATGATGACGCAGATACTCCTATTTTCCCATAGAGGGATAATGGACAAGCAAGCACGTCCATGACACGCTTACTGGTTTCTGTAATTTTTTCGATGTTATCTCTCGAAAGTCTATCAGTTCGAAGAAACTCAGAAGGCTACAGGAAGAGATTGTTGTCATACTATGTGAGCCGCCCGCGTTCTTTCACGTGATGGTGCATCTGTGTGTCCACATTGTGGATGACATCATCGACCTCGATCCGTCATACCTGCACAACATGATGCCGTTCGAGAGAATGAATGGGGTTATCAAAGGATTTGTTCGTAACATGTCTCGACCAGATGGAAGCATCGTACAAGGCTATCTGACAAAAGAGTGCATCTCTTTCTGCGAGAATTATATATGCAACGGAGACGACGACGTCCCTGTTGTTGGTTTGCCCATTAACAAGCACCATGGGAGGCTCGGAGGAGAAGGTCACACCAACGGTCGGAGGGAACTGCATGTCGACCACTTGGATCGACGCAATGACTTTGAAAGAGAAAACTTAGTAGCGCTACAACATGTTGACGTGGTAGACCCTTTCGTGACACTACACAAAGAAACCATCGCCAAGAAGTACCCTGACCAGGGCCTACGCAAGATGGACGTCGAAGTTACTAAAGAGCACAACTCCACTTTCTTGCGTTGGTTCAAAGAGCATGTTCTTGCTAATCCCCCGGAAGAGGGGTCTACAGACGCATTGCTCGTATACGCCTTAGCACATGGCCCCGCTGTCAACTTCCTCATCTATCAGGCATACGATATAAACGGATACACATTCTATACGGAGGCTAGAGATATGAAAAGTGATTTCCAGGACTCGGGGGTGATGATAGAGTGCATGACTGACGACAACGGCTCAACTGAAAGATTCTACGGAAAGGTCGAAGAGATATGGGAGCTTAACTACTATGGACTACACAATGCGACGATGTTCCGTGTCAGATGGGATAAGAATGTCGAATGAGAAAAAAGGTATGTCACTACTATGTCTATACCCGACGCCAAGAGCGCTCCCGTGAATGTCATCGCCAAAAATGCGCCATGGGTACACGCTAAGCAAGTGACACAATGTTTATACCTAATCGACCCGAGCAATACCAGTCGTCTTGTCGTTAGGAGAGGCAAAAGAAACATCGTCGGAATGGATGGAGTCGCCAACATAGAAGACTCCGACCAGTACGGAAACCCGATGAGGGAAGATGAAGCATATGTCAAAAGAAGAATGAAGACTACATTACCTTTGAAAGATCGTACTCCATGGAAAAGGAAAAGTCACAACGAGGGCCTAAATTATTCTGAAACGAACAAGAAAGGAAAGAAGCTAATCACTAAGAAACATCCTCGACGCTGAGAAACTAAATGTGTGTTGTAATATATATATGTATCTATTTTGTGTACTCGCACTTTAACCATTATCGATCAGTCAAATTAATATATATGTGCCGTAATACATGGAGTACATATGTATTGCCGCTGTTAAATATACATTATATAAAAAGGAAATTAAAAAGATAAAGAAAAAATGCCAGAAATAGCAGTAGCACGCCCTACCGGTGAGTCTGCTACTGCTAAATAACAGTAGCACGCCCTGCCAGTGGGCACGCTACTGCTAAATAACAGTAGCGCGCCCTAGCAGGGGGCCCTGTACTGCTACTGCTAGTTTTCACTTAAACCGCCGGGCGCGCGGTTTCTTCTTCATTCCCCGCTCTCTCTCTCTGCCACACTTCTCTCCGGCCCTCTTGAACTGGGCCTCCCCGCCGTCGTCGCCGCGCCTCCGCGGGCTCGCCGTCGTCGTCGCGCCTCCGCTGCCCCGCCTCTTCCTCCTCCTCTGCACCGCCTCGGCCGACGCTTCCCCACCCCTCCTCCCTCCCTCGCCACCGCCGTCGTCGAGCATCTAGGTAGTCCTCCCTCCCAGCTCTCCCCTCCTCCTCTTCCCTCCGCCCTCCCTCTCCCCTCCTCCCTACTTTTTCCCTCACCCCCTCCCGTAATATTGCTTACACGGTAGGTGTTTGTGAAAATGCCTATGCCATGTTTGTTGTGTAGGATTTTGTTGTTGTTTAGGAGCTTAACACAGTAGTTATTTGTTGTTTAGGAACATTGGAAATTGAATTTGAAATTGAAATGATATTGTGTAGGAGTTTGTATGAACTTCTGGAGGTGAAAATACAAATGAAATGATATTGTGTACGAATTTTCTTCTATTTCCATATGCAGGGATCCGAGGGGCCTATGTTTTTCCGGAATGTTGATTTATTTCCGTTCCGGCAAATTTCAGGTTCCCGATATGTCTACTTTTTAGCAAAGGTCATGCCGAAATTTTCCGTGAATTTCAAAATGACTTGTGCTACAAAGTATGACATATCGAGTGTACGGTATTTGATAGGATGGTATTTAGTCCTTTTTTTATAGTTTGAGAATTAAACTTGGAGACTAAATATATCGTAGGAGACATGTCGACCAACGATGAAGCCGGGGCAGATGAAGATTTTGAGTACCATCAGCATGAACACGCCTTCCTCGACCATATGTGTTCTCAGCTAGGAGAGGAAGGTCTAAATGCCGCTAATGCGACGGACGCCGAAATAGAGTCCGACAGCACTCATGATGGCATCGATGGCACTGACACCGGTGGCACCTAAGCCGGTAACGAACCAGCAAAGAAGAAGAAGAATATGTCAAGGGTACGAAAACCAAACAAGCTCGGCACCAAGAAACTACTAGTGACAGAGGTTCATCCTGGCAACTTCGAGCCAACAGCGCCGGCGGAAGCTCGCAAGTGCTACGGCAACCAAGTCGGATGCATCCTACGGGAAACTGCGAGCATCAACGACTATGACTTGAGGAGTATACCAAATATGGAGCATCTCCTCCTTACGAGGTTGCACAACAGATTGAAGTTCCCGGAACGGGATGACAGCAAACATCCTTGGAATGATGATGTCATGACTGAGATAAATGCCGCCGCCATGGTCAAGTTCAGCAATGCATTTTCCGCGTGGAAAGTTAGGGTGAAATGATTGATTGAAAAGAAAAAACCATTGTCAAAGATTTTTGCGGAGAATCCATCACTTACAGAAGCTGAGTTCTTAAAATTCAAGGACACTTGCGCTAGCGACGAAGCCAAGCTTAGGTTCGCGAAATTCAAGGGGCTTCAGGAAAGGAACACGGGGAAACACCTCCTCGGAAGTCGTGGTTACATTGGCAAAAGGCCCATATGGTACAAGGAGAACGCGGAACGTGAAGCCGTGGGGATCCCAGACCCCTTGGTGGAGTTCATCGACCCGCAGGAGTATGACTTCATCAGGGCCCGGTACAAGTGGGACTTGAAGAAAAAGGTTTGGTCCACGGACGCCCCCACGAGGGAATTGATGAGATTACTGGTAATAATTATTTCTTCCACCTTATATTAGCTTCTCATCTAGTCAGAATACACATTATAGTAACATTTGTAAATGGTTCACGTTTCTTTCGCAGAAAAAACAACACAAGCTTGATGCCGAAAGCGACTCATCGTCTTAGTTGACGATGAGGCCCAAGTGGGACACCAATCTCAACCGGGCCTTGAACATACTGAAGGGCCTCCCTTTGGACACTCGGCCGCAGCATGGTCTTGTGCACGGCGTTGGAGACGGTGCCCAGTGGAAGCACTACTACCCCGAGGACCCTGAGGCCAAAAGGAAGAGAAGGAAGTTTAGTCATGTGAGCATCAGCGAGAAGGTGAAGCTCGCGGTCGAGAAAAAAACAGCTGAGACCGAACAAGCGACTAAAGACAAGATGATCCACTCGACAGTCAATGCAGCTTTAGCTTCCTATAGAGAAGATTTCGCAGCTTCAGTTTCATCCTTGAACCCGGCTGTTATCGAGTGGACGAAGCGAAATCCAGACAAAACGGCAGTGGATTTTCCCCGTCCTAGCTTCGTTGGGAGCAACTCGGTGAACATCGAACCAGCGGCGCCTGCTCTCGCATCCGAACATGCTCCATCAGCCGCTCATAGCATCCCGTCCTCTGTCTCTGGCATGCTACGCAGGCCTTACACTTTGGCTGAGCTCCACGCCCTCACGGTAATTACGCGTCACACCAGCATATCTATAATATATCCATTTTTTGTTGCCTTTTGAATGTTTGACGTCGTAGACATGTCTTCGCAGGCCGAGAGAACCCCGTTCACCTTACTATACATGATCGATGACCAGACGGTGGATGTGGGAAAGGAAACGATAATAAATCCCACACATCGGATGATCCACACCATGCAGATGCCCAGTAACACTTTCATGGTTTCCGTGGCAAGTGTAAAACAGGGCCACGAGGATTTGGCTCCTCCGGTACGATTCGGGGGAGAGGAAGACGAGACCCCTAAGCGGCTTGCAGACTGCAAGGGCTTTTTCATCCTATGGCTGAAGGGTCTTCTTCGTGTCGAGTCGGCCGCCGTGATCACCACACCAACAACAACACATCCGAAAGAAGGTATGAACACCACCACCCCTAAGCGGCGAGCGATGCGAGGAAGGGGGTCCAAGCAGAGTGGATCATGATTTCTCCCCCGAGTTCCAGCAATCAAAGGATGATGACATGGAGGAGGATGATGACCCTATGTGGTTCCTCAATACCGGCTACATTCCCGACGTAGAAATGATGAGTCAGCCATATGACTCGGCCCATAAGGAGCATGTGGACGAGGAGATGGATATTCTGCTGGAGCAGGAGCATCGTAGGTCTGAGTGGAAAAAGTCTCTCTTCGTGCAACCCTTGCAGGACACGCCTCCAGATGCCACCTCAAACCAGCATGAACAAGGCGATGGTCTACGTGAAAAGGTGCTCAGCCCGTCAACACTTGGGGTGGCGATCAAAGGCACTATGAAAGGCTCATCACAACCTCTCCCCTAGAAGAAGCCGAGGAAGTGACCGAGTAGGAAGGACTTAGCTGCCAAAAAGGCTACCAATGCTTCTAGCAGCAAGTCGGTTCTGCCAACCGGTTTTGCAGACCGTGTACCGATGAAAGGTACGGCGTTGATCCATGTCGCGGGCGAGCCGATCCTACCTCCGAAACCGCTGGAGAGCATGTCAGGGGATCTCAGGAGACTGCGCGACCATGTACTGTCGACGGAGAAAAGCCTTCTCACGTCGAAGGATCCAGGATATCCACTTTATGTGGTGCGTGTGCCTCCGGGTATGGGCTACGTCGACACGGCGCCCGCGGAAGTGTTCTTCCTGCGGTTTGATCACATCTTTGAGATGTTCCTCACTATGCGGCTCGATTTTACGATCTTCCGCCTTTTTGCGCCCCATATGAGCTTTGTCATCAAAAGAGAGGAAATCTCGCAAATCGCGGTGGCAGATCCATACTACATGCATGAGTACTTCTTGTCGCTCGGTGACTATGAACTTAAAACTGCTAGGGAGTACATAAAAAATTTCATGCTGATGAATAAGGATAAGTAAATGGTTCTCGTGCCTTATCATCCAATGTAAGTCATTGCCCGATTGCCTTTACATTTCAATCATTCCTTTGCTCATATGGAGGCTAGCTAATTTTAGGTGCATTTATTTTGTGCAGCGAGGGGCACGCCATCCTTATCGTTCTTTTCCCGCGAGTCTCCCATGTCGTGTATTTCGACTCGTCTAGGAACTTCAAAAGGAAGTACTACACAAAAGTAATGAGTCTTGTGGATTCCGCTTTCGGGGGCTTGGGCATGAGGGGTGGCCACATCGAGAAAAAGTCACGAAGGAAGGGCGCGCCGTGTTTCTCGCATAAAACCAACTTCTGCAATATCCATCAACCGGAAGGAAGTACAAACGATGGATACTATGTCATCCATCTCATGATGGATTTCAGAAAGGATCAGGAACTTCTTCACATGGCAAGAACAGATGACAATCATATCATGATATGGGAAAAAAACTTAGCTGAACCGGATTATAAAGTAAGAGATGACTTCTTTCGCATAATGAAGTATATTACAACCATCATCATGAAAGAAGTCGTCGACAAGAAGGGGATGTTCTACCACGGCCCAATATCGTGAGCTGATGTTAAAACTTGCGTAGGAATGCAGCTTTTTGACATTACGTCGTTCAATAAGCTAGGGTGCGTCCTCCTAGATATGGATGGATGGAAGTTCTAGTGTATTGAGTATGCCGATGATGATGTCTCGGTTGAATTTATAATTTTGGAAGCGATATGAAACCTTTTTGATGTAATTTAACGGTCCTGTTGAACTACTTGCATAACGCTTGCTAGCTAGTGAATTAGTTGGGGTACGATGAACAACGTGTGTATATTATATTATGTATGTTACTTTATGTTGCATCTATTCACTAACTTTTTCTCTTCGTGTTTCTCAAGTATATTATGTTGTGTACTATTGTTGAATTCCTATGATGAATATGCATATCTAACAGGTACATAGATCATCGATGGCGAAGAAGTGCTATGTCGTGTACATAGGGAAGGTTCTAGGAGTGTACGATGAGTGGCCAGAGTGTCAGGCCCAAGTGCACCGGTTCCCGGGCGGCAGCCAAAGAGGCTTCAATACCAGAGAGGAAGCGGAAGCTAGTTACTTAAGATTTACGCTAGCGCGAGAGGAAGATCAGAGGTGGCGCTTCATGAGCTAATACATAATTCCACACTTCCTCATAGTGACCGCTCTTCTAGTATATATCATAGTTTAGATGGATGATGAAACTTTCTTGTAGTTGCATGTATTTAAGATATTGTGACAACTTCTATCGCTATTTTAGAGATGACATGATGAGAGACATCATTTGTGTTGGATATGAGAGATCATGATGATATATATATATATATGGTTATCAGATTATTGTATGTGTATGATATGATGAGATTTGTACTCTGTAGAAAACGTATGTATGTGTATGATACTATATTGTATAATATCTGTACAAATACAACAAAAATACGATGGGAAAAAGAAACAGAAAATGAAAAATAAATACCAGTAGCGCCTGGTACAGTACGCGCTGCCGATATTAGTAGTAGTGGGCTCTACGGGAGGCGCTACTGATAACCTTTTGTAGTAGTAGCGGGTGTGTACGAGCGCTACTGCTAAAAGTTAGCTGGAGCGTGCTATCAGTAGCGGGTGGGGGCGATATTGATGAGCCGAAAAGGGGTGCTACTACTATCCTTTCTCCTAGTAGTGTTGAGACACTAGAGTTACTTCTAGTAGTTTGCGGGAAGAATATATTGGAGGAGAACTGTCTAAGTAACTCATAAAATGACAAGCATAGAATCCACACAAGTTGGTGCCTGGTTGCTGATGAGGACACTGTAAATTTGTGTACGGAGTTAGCAATAGTGTACATATGTATATGTAGGAACAAATAAGCCATACGGCGTAATCTGTTTTAGTTTATTTGGAGTACATATAGAACTATAAATGTACTTATATTGAAACTTGAACGCATGGACATACATTCTGAAAATAACATATTTCAGTATTGTACCGGTTAAACGGCGTCATGTTGCAGAAGTTTTGATCTATCGCAAATGTTCCCTCCAATACGGATGTTCTCACGAAGTGCACTACATATGAAGATGAATTTTCTCACATTCAATTATGTGATGAAGTTGAATTTTTCCATACTCATTTTTGGAAGTAAATATTAGCATAAGTTTCACCATAGAATAATTTAATACCTATCCAGGAAATTCTGAACAAGTGACAGATCCATTGGGTTTTCTTTTGTTGATAGAGAATCAATGTAGTAGACGGTGTTGAGCTTTAGAACGATGACAATAACGATCCAAGGCTTCCTACAGGTTAGGAAAAACACACAAACAAATGAAACATGTAGGGTACTGAAAGTCAATCAATGTAGGTAAATGCAAGGTCTAAAACGGCGTGCTGTCAAAAATATCGTGGCCCTTCTCCAGAAGCTACATAAGATATAGCGGGATGTATAGAAGTTACATTTAGAATATCTTGATGAAAAAATGGCGAGAACTAACCCAAATATTAAGGATTTCAGGCATTTTAACATTAAAAATATGTCCCAAAGCAATGCATGCATAACCAGGTAACCATATTCAAATGTCAAGGCCAAATCGATGGCACAAATACAAATATGAGGTTTAAATCCACGCACAACAAAGTAAAAAACTCTAAAAGACAAATGAACTAGATGAACTAGATGAACCATTGGCATCATCTTCAGATGAACTAGATGAACCGCCAGATTGCTTTTGGGTAAATGTATATGTGGCTGTATAATTTACTTACTTTTCAAAATATGGAAGTAGGTCCAATTATCGCGTCCGGTCGGAAAAAAGCTTTTGGGAAGGACTTTTGCTGGCCGTCACCTTGTTACTTGATATGTCATACTCATTAACCAAACCAGGTTCTATGAAATCCATGCGTTGCAACTTTCGGCCTCTAGGAAAGGACGTGAAAGCCCTAAGGAAACATTAGAATTAGATATAATTCGTTCATGGGCTTATATGAGAGGTTTATTGATTTTCTTAAGTATTACAAGACGACGAATCAAATTATATCTGATTCAATCATATCGAAGTTGAAGAGGTCATAAAACTGATCAAATGTTATTTGGAAGTCGTCGTTCTTTGTACCTAAACCGAATTACGAGTCATGGTATATATACTGACACCATCTTCATCGGTTTTTCGCATTTCAGTGACTAAATACTCTATCACCTTTCTGCCGGAACCACCTTCATCTCTCAGGTGTTTGCTACTTAGATATGGCTGACAGCGTACAAACTTACGTTCTTGGCTTGTATATATAGGACACAATTTCTCCAGATCTCCATTGAAGCCTAATTTTAGTTTTGCAATAATAGCCTCGCTATTCTTTTCCCGGTTCAAGATTGTTTGCTGTTGTGATTCCTCTGCATCATCGGATTCATCAGCACCTGCATCTTTGAGTCGGGTTGATCGTCTGTTCGCCTTTTTCTTCCTGGGGATTGATGTGGACGGAGTCTGACCTTTCCAGGTTTTCCTTCTCTTTCTCACTTCAGGGTTATGAGTAGTAGGTGCCAGGACGCTTGCATGATCTACTGACATTGCGGCTGGTGGTACAGGTGCATCGGACTTGTTATTAGCTGGTGATGTAGTCGCTTCACAATATGACCCTTGTTGTATGAGTGAATCATACTTTTGCACTGTAGCTGCAAGTGCGCTGGACTACGGAGCTGGTTGTTCAGAACTGTCAGACTTTTGAGCTATTGATTCAAGGTCCCCGAAGTGTGGAGCTTGTGTTGCAATATTGTTAGACTGGTGAGATGGTGGTGATGCTCAGTCGAACTTAGGAGCGAGCGGTGTGGACGTGTGATCCATGGTTTCCTCTGTGTCGGTCTTGTGAGAAGACAGGGGATCCATGGTTGCCTCCATGTCGGTCTGCAGAGCAGACATGTGATCCACGGGTTCCATCCGGATGGTCAGCGGAGCAGACATGTCATCCTCAAGTTTTTCCTAATTGGTCCGCTGAGCAACCGCTGCAGCTGGCACTGTCAGCTTATCAGGTGTAGCCGGTGTGTGGGACACTGTGGCTTGAACGGGAGGCATCAGAACAGGTGGTATCTTCGTTGAAGGAGGACCTGTGACAATCTGAGGACGATCTGGTTGTTCCTTCGATTGTGTAAGAAAATTAGATCGCAGGGGATGCTCAGAGCTTGATGAATGGGCCTCTTGGCTGGAATTGATAGGGCAATCCACAGAAGGACGAGTAATATGATGTGTTGTGGGTAATAGATCTGCTTGATGGAAGGCACCAATGGTGGATGGTCCTGGGGTTGGAGGGATCTCATCGAGGTAAATTATTTCATTCCTGGGCCACTGGATCTGAAACAACAATGACTCGCCTAGGGTTTGTTGTTCATCACGGGGAAGGGGAACTTTCTTGAATGCTTCAAACACCTTGGTAACCATACACTTCATGTGACCCCGTTCCAGTGGCACATTGTTTAGGAGTAGACCCCCTTCACCAAGGGGGAGGGATAATCTAGGCGAGTGCACATCGTAACGAACGTTTATGCAGTCTAAGCTTGCAAGTCAGCTTTCATGTCATGCCATATAGCTCAGATATAGCACCATCATAGTCAATGAGGGCGGGGTCAGCTGATGCACAACTACTCTTATGCGGTGTTGACGTTATAAGATCAGAATCCAGCATGTTGACCTCCTGCGACGGGAGCATCTGAGCATGTACTGATAATTCTTTCATAAGATCCATCCTCACCAAGGTAGCAATTTGTTGATTCTTCAAAGCTTTCTTCTCTTCCCTTATCCGCTTTTTCTCGTCTATGGTGAGTCAGAAACCCCTCTTATGAGGGACATTCACCCCTATACCCCTTGCACGACCAGGGGGCTCTTCGTTCTCCAAAGCATCATGCAGAACATCCCCAAGGGCCTCTGTTCTGGTAGACCCTTCCAGGTTCCAATGAAAATGTTACCATCTTATTGTATACTGCTTTGTCCTCGTCTCTTTCAAAGTAATAGTTTCCTTGCTCATTCCTTGAGGAAAGTTCTCGAATGAAGTATCTAGCACGAGTACCCTTAATTTCACAGAAGGGGGTTCCAAACCAGCAGCGACTGCTTCCTGGTCCTCCTTGTCCCATGTTGGTTTCTTTCCATAGTATCCACATACACCCATACGGTGGGGGTATGTGTTCCTCATCTGAAGCTTCGATTGCATGACACTTTTTAAAGAAAACTCCTTAGATGACCTTCCCTTTTGAACTCCTCCCAATCTGGCTTAGTAATCATGGTGTATGCAGAGAAGGGATCCTTACCTTTACACATGTATTCCTTGTACAACACGTGCTTCCAATTTCTCCAAGCTTCCCTGGAATTACGTAGCTTACAGTGTTCCACACGCTGTATGAACTCATCTGGCACGGTGAAGTGCGGCCTGATCTCTGTGATTATCATGTCCCGATATATTAGGTCAACCTTGTGAAAATCTGCCACATTGATATTGATCCTTGCCTTGCCAACGTATCCACACACACTCCTAAACTTTATCCGTGCTTTATCTGGAGAGTTTGCAGCCCAAGTATACTCATCAATACTGTGTATTTCATATACACCATTGGTCTCAAGGGTAGGCCGCCTGGGAGCGTTCTTCCATGTCTGGGACCTGATGGTGGTGATTGACGGTGGCGTATGCAGCTCCGGCTGAGTTGGTTGCGTGGTGTTCGTCGGATCAGGCAATGGAGTCGTAGAATGGTTGGACTCGGATTCTGACATGGCCTCATCACTCTTTTGGGTGTTGTTCTCAGAGCTCGACATCTACGGAATAAAGCACAATAGAAATTCGGTCAATCTAGCAGCTTGGTCTATATGCAGCTGACTGAATGCAACATTTCTTAAATTTAGACATCGACGATAACCAAATTTGGGTCATACGGAGCGAAATGTATGAACAATCGAGCTAATTCATGATAGACTCACCTCGACGCATAGCAGTACCGCTGGTTAGGACTGACAGGCCGGATGGCGCGCGGGCTCGCCGACGAAAGGAGAGCAGACGGGGAAGCGTACACGCTGGTGGAGAGAGACGCACGGGTTTCCACACGGACGGTGTGTGTGTTGCACACCACCGGCGGCAACGCTAAGATGTGGATCTGGGTGGAGAGGGTACGGCGAGGGCGTCTGGGGGAGGGGAGCGGCGATGGGGTTTGGATCAAAAAAAGTGCTCAATTGCAGGTGGAGGCTGAAACCTTGGTACTGCAGTGGCGGAAAATAACGATGGTGAAGCGGGGGACGTGCGGAAACATTGCTATGCATACGGTTATATCTAATGAACAGTGTGCACTTATCGAATTCTTTTGTTCAAACGTGGTGGACGCTCGTTTGTTTGATGACTTTACCTCCCATGTTTTCGGTACGCGACATTATCCCACCGCTAAAACTCATCGATAACACGACATGTCCTAGTGAACTTGAACTGCTTTCTCGTAACTACTTCGCTTTGTATATATTTAATGCATTACTCGATATTATATATATAATGATTTGAAATCATATATACGCACCAAGATAACGAAATTCTGGCACGTTTTCTGAACATTGTCTTGGAAGATCGTACAAAAAATTAAAATTATGTACGAAATGTCATGATCACGATCCCCGTGTGACCTAAGGATACATCTCACGTCAGGGGAATATTAGTTCTCGTACGATTTGTTTTGGTTTCAAGCAAACCGTAATGTTATTACATTGGTTGGCATTGTATTTTGTTTACACATGAACACGTGATGATCACGGTATGACTTCAAAATTAGAGTCATTCTTGGTTAGTTCGGTACATGTAATTTATTATTTCTTATGTAGTCAATCAATGGAATTAGATCAGAAAACCATTGGAGCTTTGGGTTTTTCATGTAGAGTGGTTACGAAAATAAGTCGTGTGTTGCATGTTAAATGGCCAATAAAACTTTCTATCATTCTCTTAAAGTTTCGATGACATCGGCTCTTGCAAACAAAGTCATCTCACACGGATGATCATGGTTTATGTATCCCACACATTGTTGCTGAAAGAAAACATGGCATTTCCTTTGTCCTATGGCCATGTTTCCTTTTTTGGGAATCATGGACTGCATTCATAGTGTTAAGTTAAAATTTGGCATCCCTGGATATCTTTGATGTATCATGTGCAGTAAGTGCATTGTAATCAATTGATATGAAATTTTCGAATTTTAACTCCGAATGTAACAAAAAATGCGCAAAGGTGTGTTGAACATTCGTATGTGCGTTCTCGGGTTACCGCGTAGTACCCACGCATGGAATATGAGTGAATTCGGACCACATTGGCCACATTGGCAAGGTCTTTCAGTCAGAAACATTGCATTCAACAGTTTTAAAACTGCAAAAAATCAAAACCAGTCTGAATTTGTCGCGACTTTTGCGTGGCGCCGTGGTTAGGTGAAAGTAGGGTGTGGTAAAAAATTCAGCCATTGTGGAGAAGGTTCTAATGAATTCGCCATGCAAAATGGGGGATCTTACAGGAAGGATCATGGTTTCGATAAGGAAAGATATGTGAGGTGTTCAAGTTTCAAGTCAAATGTGTCTTCACATCATCAATTGTCCTTGTTATTTTTTTCATAGCTAGAACGCATCTACATCTGACCCGTGTTCAAATTAGGACGCATTCCTTTCTAATTTCCTATATTTAAACATTTTATTACATTTAAAAATATGAAATGATTTAGATAGAATATCCGCTTGAACTGCAGGTACAAGGGGTGGCTTCCTCGGTGGTCGTTGTATCCTGGTGCATTGGACGGTGCGGGCATGCGATACGTGGTGTTGCCTTTTGGCCAATCAGAACGCACGGTCGAACGACCCGTATTTGAGGTTACACACACAGTTTTTCATTACGACCGTGTGTGTTGCAATATGAGCTGGAAAAACAAGTACTTTCCACAGGTAAGGCCTCCTCGGTGGCCGTTGGATCCTAGTGCATTGGACGGTCCGGGCGTAGGATCCGTGGTGCTGGCTTTTGGCCAATCAGATCGCACGGTCAAACGACCCATGTTTAAGGTTATACACACATTTTTTTCTTTACGACCGTGTGCGTTGCAATATGGGCTGGAACAGCAAGTAATTTCCACGGGTAAGGCCTCCTCGGTGGTCGTTGGATCCTGGTGCATTGGACAATGCGGGCATGCAATCTGTGGTGCTGCCTTTTGGCCAATCAGAACGCACGGTCGAACGACCCGTGTTTGAGGTTATCCAAACGATTATACATTTATAACCATGTGAGCTGACAACCTAACCAGACAAATCCTAAAATTCCCCTTCTAGACTAATCGTCATTACTTAGTCATTCAACGAAAATGATCAGACACATCCAAGACGTTTAGGCTGGTCACAATGGCCAGTAACATAAAATAATAACATATACACGTATTACGAGTTTATGTTACCACGTTCACATTGCTAACATGTATGTGGTGTCATGCAATGTAACAGCCCGGGATTTTCTCCCAAATTAAAAAAATTGTTTGTTGCTTTATTTTGTTGATTACTAGAATTGTTTGTAGTATTTGCTTCGCCGAATTATTAATCGGTGAATATTTTCCTCCCCATCTTTCTCGTACCGGCATGCGTGACTAAACATTTTCCCATGCGGCACATGACTATGCGACACCGGGTTTCACCCGAGCACCTTCGCAACTTCTGGCAAAGGACCAGCCATCGGAACGAAAAACACCATTTATTAATTAAATGGATTATTTTATTGAGCGTCGGAAAATGTTCTCGGTAGGCGATCGAAGTGAGGTACAACTGACGGGCTCGACGCGCTGAGCGCGTGGTTCGAGATTACGTCCGAACCGGAGGTCGTATGCACTCCCGGCGGTCATAAATGTGGAGTACCGGACTCGAGAGAGAAAACCCGAGGGCGTTCGCGTAGACCTTCCATCCAGGCCAGCCTATATAAAGACCACCACTCTCCCTAGCCCTTCTAGGGTTTCCCACTTGTAAAATTTATAGCCACCCCCCTAAAAAATATTCAGATCTGCCCTCCAAAAGCCCCTCCACCTCGAAACCCTAGCTCCTAGCCCTTCACAGCCATTGATCTGTAGATCGGAGGGCTCTCAAGCAGCCACGTCGCCCCAGCCAGCTCCCACCGCGAACCGGACCCCGCAGGGCCCTCCCAGCCCACTCCAGTGCCGCCCCGGGCCCGAACCGGGACGCCCTAACATGCAGCCACCGCCACCTTGCCTCGACTCCCGCGAGCTCCGTCGCCGCCGTCCGCTCCCCGGTGAGGACCTCAGCCCGCGCCTCTCCCTCTCCTCCCCCTCACCTACTCTATCTGCCTCGCAGGCCGTCACCGGTGCGCTGCCAGGCCAGCCGCTGCCTGCGCCATGGGTGGCCAGTGCTCGAGCTCGCACCGCGGCTCCGCACAAGACCAGCGCCGCATCGCCTCGCCCCGGCTCCGCCACCTCCGGATCCGCGCCGCCGCGCCACCCCCAATGTCCTAGCGTCGTCGCGCCTCCCTCGCCGGAGGGGGCCGTCGTCGACCGCCGGCGTCGCCACCTACAGGTCCCGAGCAGATGGGATCGGGCAGCCAGGCCACCTCCACGTGGGCCGGGGCGCCACCGTGGCCTAGCCAGCCGCAGCCCCAGCCCGAGACCCCAGGCCGCCTCCTCTGCCTCATGGGCCGAGCCCCAACCGGTGAGGCCCTTTCCTTTTTTTCTATTTTTTTCTTTTCTCACTAGCTTGGCCCAGTATGCCGAATCTGTTAAGTTGTGCACATAGGCGACGTTTAGTATCCAGCGCTCAGTTTCGCCTGATGAATTTCTGCTAAGTCTTTTCTGTTTATATGCTGATGTATCTGTTTTGCGCGTAGTATTGCGAATGAACCGTAGCCCGGATGAATTTTAGCCCAAAATGAAAAGTGCTCAGTTTTGTGTGCTCTAACTTTTTTCTTTAGTGAGTTAATCCATTTGAGGCCATCTAGCAGCCGTTAATCACTGTTGAAGTGTGCACCAGAATGTTTACTGCTGCTGATGTTATTTTCTTGCAACTTTGGTTGATGATTGTGTCACATCCATGAGGCCTATGACCTTGATTCTTGTTTGTACCTGATAACCATCATGTCTACTTCATTCCCATATCTTTCTATGTCATACTGCTGCACTTTTGCATATAGTTTTACCCCTGTTTATATAGCTTGCTAATAACAATTTTTCCATGTTTACCTATTTTTCACGAAGTCCTCGACCAGTAATGTTTTGTAGCTTCTTGTGTTGCTTATAACTAGTGAACCATGATGCCTATTTGCATGATTCCTATTTCCATGCCTTTCCTTCCATGTCTACTTTAGTTGCATACCATTTTTGTGCATGTTTACAACCTTTCGCTTGTTTATTTGTTTCTCTAAAGTGTGCTACCTGATGTTGGCAGATTGTTCCCGTAACTTGTATTACCTGTATCTTTTTAACCGTACACTACTGGAATTCTGAAGTTTGTTGTCTGCCCTAGCGGACGGAAAACACCTATATGGTGGATGGCAATGACCTTTGCCGTCAGCCCCAGCACGGCAAAGCGCTCGTCAGCTGTTTCTTCGGCAAAGAGGTTCTTTGTCGTCTGCTGGAAATCAACGGATGGAAAAGATATTTACCGTCTGCCTTTGTCGAAGCAGACGGCAGAGCGAGCGTGACGGCGAAGGTTTGCCAGCCCTCTCCGTCAGGCCGTTAACGGTGGAGTTTGCCGTCTGTCGACGGACGGCAAATAGCCTGGGTTGTTTGTCGTCTGCTCGCGGACGGCAAAGCCTTCCCACTCGTAGCACGGCTTGGGCGGGCCCACCAGGCAGGCAGGCAGTTGGTAAAGGATTTTTCCGTCTACCTGCGAAAACCAGACGGCAAACTCCTCGTCTTTGTCGTCTGCTAGTAGACCGCAAACAGACCAAATGGTCACCTAGCTGTTGCCAGATTGCACAGCTGGGCGCCACGTGTCCTCTTTGCCGACCACAAGCAGACGACAAAGCCCTTTGCCGACAGCCTGCAGACGGCAAAGAGCCTGGGTAGCCCCTGTTTTTTGTTTTATTTATAATCCCTGCATTTGACAAAACTGATATACATATACCATATTATCATCTCTAGCAGTACCATATCATCATCATTTGCATAAAAGTTCAACAACAACAAAGTTCAACAACAAACACTATATCCATACAAGTTCAACAAAGAACAAAGACTATATCCATACAAGTTCGACATAAATATGCAAATCTACAAAGTACATATATAGGCTAGCATCATTCCTTGTGTGCTTTCGTTGTCCGAGATGCAAATCTGCAAAATGAAAGCAAATTCATGTTATATATGAAGCTAAGATGGTTATGATGAATTAAAATGAAAAGAAGCAGAAAAGGACAGAGAAGGAGAACAAGAACAAGAAGAAGAAGAAGCTAACATAAGCAATTGTGTGCTTTCTTTTGAGCAAACAAAGCTAACATAAGCAATTGTGATCAAATTAAGCTAGATTTAACATATTTTGAGGAAATTAAACTAACTTTATCATTTTTGAACAACTAAGCAAACTTTTGCATTTGTTGAGCCAATTTAATCTAGTTTTAGCATTTTTGAGCAATTAAGCAAACTTTAGCATTTTTTGAGCCAATTTAAGCTAGTTTTAATTTTTTTTACCCAATTAAGCTAACTTTAGCATTTTGTGAGCAAACTAAATTGACTATGTAAGTTTTTGAACTAGCTAAGCTAATTATGTCTTTTTTGTGCAAAATATGCAAAGTGTGGCATTTTTTTATTAAATATAGGATTTTGAGAAGCTAAATATGCATTTTCAAACTAACTAAGCATTTATAAAGCAAAATATACAACACAACTTACCGGAGTGTAGCCCTCAAGGCTGAGGTGGCTGAGAAGCATCCGTCGGGTTGCCCGAGGTTGACAGGGGAGAAGGGTCATGGGATGCAGCCCGAGAGTTATGTTGCACGAAAAGATCAACTAGCCGTTAGCACGATGCCACTCAATATGGTATTGATGATCATTGAAAGATACTCACCTTCCCCACAGGAGAAATGATCGGCAATGGTGGAGCGGCCTGACCAGTCTTCTCGCACATAGTCTGCACATTTGTTTTACACGAGTCAATAATATTAGTTACTAATATAAAAAAAACATTAGAACATGCATTCTTTGGGTGAATATGAACAAGTGACTTACCACAATGAGCTCATACAAGATCCAGTTCGATGCATCGTGGTGTGTCGCGGGCTCCTCTAGAGCCTTCGCCGTCCTCTCCTCCGCCAACCGCTCACTCTCCGCTGCCTTCTCCTCTACCAACCGCTCATTCTACTCCAGTAGCCGCTGGGTGTTCTTTCGCTCTTTCTCAAGAGATTCCTCCAACCTTACTCCTCTAGTTAGCACTGTAATATTCGATGAGATAACAGAAGAATCGAAGAGTCCTTATGGCTAACCTCGATGGCGAGATCGACTGGCCGCGAACGAGTCCTTATAGAAGGACAAGAGCTCGTTTGGCGCGCCTTGATCTCTGGAAGAGTCTTATCGCACCTAATCAACTTATCTCCAATGGCCATGGCGCCATGGCGCCTTCCGCCACCAAAGATCATCACTAGCTCCGGGTCTAGGCTTCCCACTCGGGTTATAAGCCTCTCCGTGCTTCTCCTTCGCCACCTCAGAATAAGCCTTGAGATTATAGTAGGCAGCAATGTTGGTGAAAGTCGAAGGAGTGGCGAGATCCGACTCTAAGAGTGCCTTTTCCTTCTTGTACGACGTTGTATGGGCCATGCCATACATGCCGAACACCTCAGGCACCTCCGTTTTATTATGCTCCGCCTAAAAGACAAAGCAGAGCATGATATTAGTAAGTCGTGGGTTCCTAAAAGAAAAAGCAAAGAAGAATTTGCATGAAAATTCAAGCAGAGCACATACCCATTTATGCCCGTAACCAGCTAAGTTGCGGCAGCCTTGATGGTGTGACACACCAACCATTTGGGCGCGCCGGTCCTTGGCATTGTTGTGGACAGCCAACCAAGCATCTGAGCACCAGTGGTCCACAATGACCTCCCAACAATCCATCTTGTCCGCATACCATCTCGGCGGCACCTAAGTTAGTAAACAAGATTACTAATAAGTAGCCTAGCTAGGAATTAAATCAAGCAAACTGTATAAGACTTAATAAGGGTTACGGTCATGTACTGAGCCCTCGTCAGTAACTTCTTGCGGCACTCCTTGCTATGCTTACGCCCTTGCTTTGCGTAGTAGTCACGATCCGCCTGCACTCGCATCTCGTTCCTTGTGTTCTGCAAGATGCACATGGCCTCTGCAACGATCACGTCTGCCGCCTCCTGTTCCTTGGACTCATCGACCTTGTAGAAGACCTGCAATAGCACGAGACAACACTGATGAGTGCACCAACTAGCTATTGTGAAGTTTTTATTGTGTGAAACAGAAATTACCCAAAAGCCGTTGACCACCATGTCGGCTCTGGTGTGGCCTTCAACCCCGTTGATGATTGTATCCGGCGGGGCCGAGGAAGCACAATAGTGCTCCCAAAAGAGTCCTGATCCGGTTCGGGCAACTGAATCAGCCCCAGGAAGTTCTCCCAGACGAGCACATCAAGGATGGCGTTGGGATTGCGAACACCATTGCCGTATGTCCAACCCCTATAATATAAAAAGGCAAAGCCATCAGATAGACATGATTATAGAAGGTACCGAAAGAGAGTATAAGTGCACTTACGTCTCTTCAACAGGTGTAATCAACGACTTATGGGCGGGAGTCACCGGTGGGGGCGGCAGCCGTGTACCCCCACGCTGGTACACGGTGGTACCCTCAGCCACCTCCTCCTCATCAGTAGTGTGCTGCTCCTCGGCACCAGCCTCCCCCTCAGTCGTGTGCTGCTCCGACTGGTCCGACCAGGGACTCCAAGTCATGCGGGTGGACGTAGCCTCCTCCTCCAACTCAGTCTGGTGGACCGGAGTGTCCGAGGAGGTATCCACCCTGTGCTCTGGTGAATTATCGGGAGGTGGTGGCGAGGAAGAAGAAGCAGCAGTACGTCTCCCTTTCCCGCGGCCACCACCTGCTTTGCCTCTCCCGGTCTTCTTCCGACCTCCTCTACCCCTAGGCACCTCAGCAGTAGGAGGCGAGGACATACTCTCGATCAAAGACCTCCGTAGAGCCAGAGGTGGGAGCCCAGTACCCCGACCCCTCCCTCGTGAGCCTGAGGTCTCGCCCTCCATATTTGTCACGAACCTGCAAAGAAATAAAGTAAACTAATTAGTACAATGAGAAAAATAAATAATAATAATAAATTAATTACTACAATAATGAGAATATATATTTAATTAAAGTTGAGATGCATACAACTAACAATAGTCGGGATCATCTGTCTCTTCTTCGCGATCAATTGAAGGATCATCATCACTATCACGCGTGTCATCGATAATGACGGCCTCATCAGGTTCAACAACACCAACATTTTGAAGGACTTTATGTAAACGGTCAAGAATTGACAGGTCATCTGGAGCAGTAACCTCTTCTTATTCAGGCTCTTCCACATCGTCATTAGCGGGTTCACTCTCATCATTGTTGTGGGGTTCACTCTCATTGTCTTCTTCCATGTTCTGGGGTTGCGTAGAGCGGTTTCGGAAAAAAATCACGCGTGTTTCTTGGAAGAATTCTCTATCATATGTCTCTGGGTCAATGTGGGGTACATAATCCTCTTCATTGGGGGGAGGTGGTCTAATATGTGGTGGCACATCATAAATGACATCCAAACCTTTCAGGTTTTCAACCGTTTGTCAGGGGTAGGATAGATAGAAAACCTGGGTGGCCTGTTGAGCCGTAATATAGGCATCGGGGACATTTAAATGGGTGTCTTGTCGAATTTTGACTAGACCTACATGTTCATGAGTCCGTCTAGTCCTCGACGGGAGAAACCAATGACATTTGAAGACAACGACGGTCGGAGGATTTTCACCATAGAATAGAAGTTCGTATATTGCTTCAAGTCTTCCATAATACTCAATACCTCCGTCGCCGACAACAGAGACACCCGAATTTGTACTTTTTCGATCGGCCATTTTTCGCTCGTTATCAACGGTACGAAAGAGATACCCGTTGATGTCGTATTTCTCGAATACACGAACCTTATTGTCAAAACCATTAGCGACTTGTCTCAATTCGGCGTCCATAGGCTCCTCATTTGCCTATAAGTTTCATAGGAAAGGATTGGTATATTAGTCAAAAATAGGCCGGACCAACAATTGAAACCCTATATATCGCTTGATATTTACCGTTCGTTTGAACCAAGAGATAAAACCAGGATTGTCGTCTCCTTGATTGGCAAGAATCTCATACTCTGCGATGGAATCACTTTCAATAACCACTCCATTCGAGAATTTGGCAATGTATCGACTGTATCAAATCATGTGAATTAATAAGAAACAAGAATTATGAGAAGTTGCGAAACAATGTATGTACCGAGCACTTACTCGATGTACGGTCGCACTTCTGTTAGGTTGGTGAAGATATACAATGTAACAGTCTTCCATTCTTCGATATCCAAAATCTTATTTCTCAAAGAACCAACAAGTCCGAGTTTCCTTTGAATAGGCTGAGGTTGGATTGACACCGTTGAGGGTCGCCAGTATTGTACCGAGGCTTTGGATTATGCAAATAGCGATTTTTGGCTTCATAATGTGTTGTCACGAAGTTTTCCGCCTCCTCGGTATTGAAAGCCTCGGCCATCGATGCTTCAATTCTACGTTTATTTTTACATTTTGCTCGAAGCGTCTTCTGCATTCTCTCCGTTGAATAGCACCACCGGTTTTGCACAGGGCCCCCTAATCGTGCCTCGTTCGAGAGATGCAATATCAAATGTTGCATCGGATTAAAAAAATGGTGGAAAGATCTTCTCTAACTTGCAGAGCAACTCCGGCGCCATATCTTCCATGTCTTCTAGCTCGCCATCGGATAGTTCTTTAGCACAAAGAACATGGAAGAAATAACTCAGTTCTGCCAGTACTAGCCACTCTTCCTCGGGGATATAGCCGCGCAACATCACCGGCATTACCCGCTCAAGCCATATGTTCCAATCATGACTCTTGAGCCCAAATATTTTATGTTTTTTAGGACTCACTCCCCTCCTCAAATTCGCTGCATACCCATCGGGGAAAATCAAACTATTTTGCACCCACAAGAGAATTTCCCTGATATGCCCCCTTTCAAGATTTAACCAGGACCTTGGCTTCGACCAATTCTTCTTTCCTTTCGGTTGTCGCATGTTCTGTGAGGGTCTATCACATAGAGTCTCCTGGTCGACTCTAGCTTTAGGATTATCCTTTGACTTCCCATCTATTCCGAAAAATGTTCCAAACAGGGCCTCTCCGATATTCTTTTCAGTGTGCATCATATGAATATTGTATGGAAGTTCGAGGTCTTGGAAGTAGGGGAGATACCAGAAGCATGTCTTGTGAGTCCAGGCGTGTTCCGAATTATATCCCTTGAAATACCGGGGACGTTCTGGATCATGCTCGAGAGAGTTCAACTGTGCCAAGACTTGTTCGCCCGACATCGTAGGTGCTTCCAGGTTTTTGACAACTTTTCCTTTGATGAAGTTCTTCTTGTATTTTCTGAAAGGATGCTTAGGAGGCAGAAACTGTCTATGCAAGTCGAAGCAGGAATACTTTCCACCCTCCTTCAGCCAATGAAACTGAAGAGCGGCCTTTCATGTTGGGCACCCGAACTTTCCATGAACAGAGAATCCAGCAAAAAGCGCATACGCCAGCAGGTCATGCATCAAGTACTGGTACCAAACATGCATTTTGACGGTCTTTTTGCTAGCTTCATCGTATGTCTTGAACCCTTCGTCCCAAGCTTGTTGCAATTCCTCCTTAAGCGGTTGCATGTACACATCCATATTATTCCCCGGATATTTGGGCCCTAGTATTATCAACATCAGGAAAATGTTCTTCCTTTTCATAATCTCTGAGGGGGCGAGATTGAGTGGCATGACAAATACAGGCCAACAACTATATGAGTCTGCCATCAGACCGAAAGGATTGAACCCATCCGTGCCGACGACGATTCGACAATGCTTTGGCTCCATAGCTTTTTCCGAATGTTTTTCATCGAAGTGCTTCCATGCTAAACCATCCGATAGGTGAGTCAACATCTTCTTCCCATCTCCATCAAATTCCGTTCTCTTCCCATATTTGTGCCATGGCAACTGGTTGTCTCTTCCATCATGTAAAGGCGTTGAATTCTTGGTATCACTTGAAGATACCGAAGAACATTTTGGTCTGCAGCTTCTCACCTTGACCATTGTCTACCACAACATACCTGGCTGACTTGAATTTGGGAAAATAGTGTTCGTCTGCATACTCTTTCCTAAATAAAGCACATCCATTCTCACAAGTATGTATCTGCTCATAGGGCATCTTAAGTACCTTGAGGATTTTATCCGATTGGTACAGGTTTGCTGGCATAACATGATCTTTTGGTAGAAACCGCCCAATTAGGGTCGTGATCGCATTATAGCAATATGTGCCCAAGTTGAATTGTGCCTTCTAATCCATCAACTGTGCGATGGCATCAAGCTGACAAAGCTCAGTGTGAGCGTGCAGAGGACATTTCGAAGACTCCAACATCTCATAGAAGGCCTTCGCAGATTCCTCCATCTCATCGTCCTCATCCTGCGCATCGTCAAAGTCCTACACCATGTCTTCGATCCTGGTTCCATACTCATCCGTTCGCTGAAGGACCACCTCCTCTCTCATGCGTCCGGCAGACTCGCCATGGAAGGACCACACTGTATAACCAGGCTTATAACCCCAATTCTGCAAGTGTTTACCCATATCCACCTCTGTCGCCTGTTTATAGTTGTCACAGCTAACGCAGGGGCACCAGGTTTTTCTCTACCCATTTGCAAACGTCGCTCTCAGAAACTCCTTGGTATTCATTGTCCATTCATTGGTGATCTCTTTCTGATTAGGGCGCCCAGTGTACATCCACGCACGATCATCGCTCATCTTGTCGCTAGTTAGCTACTAAACAACAAATATATACAAGTTTGTCAATTTTATTACGTCCACTTTTTATTGCTTTTATCATACATAGCTACGTCATATGCAATTACCCTACACACTAATAGGTAAAGATAGGTACTAATCCCACCCGAGTATGTGTAGATTGGGTCGGTTTCCCATGCTTTGGTCCCGATCTGACGCGGTATTTCGGCAGCACCTCCCCGCTGTTCTCCTAATACACGTCTCGACAACAAGCCGAGAGGTTGTGTATCCGGAGAACAACAGGAGAGGCACTGACGAAATACCGCGTCGGATCGGGACCAAAGCATGGGAAACCGAACCAATCTACACATTCTGGGGATGTCTATGGATAACGTTGGACAATTCTAAAGAATAACTATTATGAATATACAAATGAATGCATATTTAGAAATGTAACCCTTTCAAACGGGAGACGCGTACTGGTTACGCGACTGGCCTAGCTAGTTTCATTGGCACGAAGGCCGGAACAGAGCAAAAGGAAGGGGGGAGGAGGATAGGACTTTTTTGACTCACCCTCGAACGCAGGGGAGGTCGTCGAACACGAGACCCTCGACGGCGATGCTCGATGTGAAAGGGAAACAACTACATATTTAATTTCAAAAAATCAACACAAACACTACTACCGCTAATTGAACTAACTAACACTAACATTTATTTACCAACTACATTATCTACTTTCTTATTCATCGGAAGGAGCGGCGCATCATCGCGCACCTCCATCTTCACCGGCAAAGAGGGCCGGGCGGGACTGGTGGGTTGTGGTGGCAGCGGTGCCATCGTCGTCCTCCTACTTCTCTCCCCCCTCTTCCCCTCTTTCTCCTTCTCCTCCCTCCCCCTCCTTCTCCTTCTTCTCCTCCCTCCCCCTCCTTCTCCTTCTCCTGCTCCTCCTCCTCCTCCTTCTCTCCTCTTCCTCTTTATTTTTTTTTACATTTTATTTATATTGAATTTTATTTTATTTCCTTTACATTTCAATTTACTCTACATTTTCTCTTTATCTTCCTTTACGTTTTCTGCATCTTCTAATTGTTTTTTCACCTAAATAACTAAATTGATCTAATACTAGCAATTAACAGAAAAAAAATTAAAAACAGATCTAATACTAACTAACTAAAATCCTAACACTAACTAACTAAAATCCTTGTAATTAACAAATCTAATACTAACTAACTAAAACCTAACACTAACTAACTAAAATCCTAACACTAACAAAAAAAAGAGAAGAAAAAAATAAAGAGAGAGAGAGAGAGAGGGAGGGGCTCACCGGAGTGGGGGTGCCGGTGGAGTAGGTGGGCGGCGGCGGGATGGAGGGGTGGCGGAGGGGAGCGCCGCCGCAGCCGACGACGGCGGGATCCGGCGACGGGCGGGGTGCGGGACCAGGGGGAGGGGCCGGGCGGGGCGGGTGCGGATGGCGGTGCGTGGACGGCGACAGCCCGGGCGGGGGTGGAGTCCGGTGACGGCGGCGGCCCGGGCGGGGGCGGAGTCCGGTGACGGCGAGGGCGGGGGCGCAGTCTGGAAGCGACGAGGAGGGGAGAGAGATCAAGAGAGGTGGAGATAGTGGGGGAGATAGAGAAGCAGGGCACGACGGATACGTTAACGGCCCCGCGTTATGCCGTCTGTCAGCATACGACAAAGACTCCTTTGTCGTCTGCCGACAGACGGCATAACGTGGGGTCGTTAGCCATGCCGAGTGGGAGCGCCCACATCTTCTTTGCCGTCTTCACCTAGACGGCAACCAACCCTTTGTCGTTAGTCTTGGCGGAAGTTGGCGGCAAACAGCTGGTTTGCCATGTGTCAACCTTTTGCCGTCTGTATTTAGGGCAACAGACGACATACAGCCTCTTTGTCGTCTGCCCCAATGAAATACAGACGGAAAAGAGGTTTCCACATGGAAAACGGATGAATTATACTAGTGGTAACTCCGTTTGGAGTGTCCCTTACAGGTAACTTGATTAGAATTTCATGTGCTTTATGTTTATGCTATTGTTTGTTGTTTTTAACCAACCTAAAATATGGTTTAGGGAAGAAGAGTACCATATTCTTAAATTATCGTGGGGTACTTAGTGATATGCCATGTTTAGGTTGTGCCTCACTTAAATTGACTAGCAAAGATAGTTTAACTTATGCTTCACCTCTTGCCATGATTGTGTGCTATGCCATGCTTGAGTGAGATGCCATGTTAATAACCTTTGCTCACCTTGTGTAGCTAAACAACTTGAACCATTCTAAATGTGCGGTACCGTCGTGTGTGACGAGTACTCCACTTAACCTGTTAGTAACCGCTCCCGATGATAGACGCAATCGTATTGCGTTGTCTCGTGTTGCCTTCTTGTTGATGCTTGCTCGTGATTGCTTCATAGTAATAGATGCTTGCTCGTCGATTGCCTTTTCCAGTGTTTCCTTCTTGTGTGCTTCCACGGGTACCTCTCGGAGACTATGCGAGCTTACGATCGACTACACCTTCAGTTTCGTCTTCTCGTTAGGTAAGTGGGAGCACATATCATGCTTATAACTTTCAGCTCACTCACGCCTAGGTGTAGGATAGAACGATTGCTTGATCCTACCACTTCATATACCTGCCTCTCAAATAAACCCAAACAGCCATGTCCTCCACATCCCAGCAAACCTTCTTCGGCTATGTTAATATTGCTCGCTGCTCAGCCACTTCTTAGTATGCATGATAGGATGCTATCAACTGTTATCCTGTTACTCCTTGGATTGGGCTATCCCGTTATTATATTGGTGTGGATGAAATATTATTATAATGTTGAATATGATCAACGAAGGATGGAAGGTCTAGGCTATCCTGCCCCGACGCTTTGTTCCATTCGAGTCACCTAGGACCCGAGTTCCAGGTATTGTATCTCTTCACGAGCGTGCCTAACCGCGTGTGGGATGCTATGGGGTCCCCTCTTCTTATCTACCTAGCTTCAAACATTTCTAGTGGTGGCCCAAGCTGATTTACCATTTGAAACCGTGTGTGTATCTCGGGTACCTCCTGGCAGATATTCTTCAAAACAACCTGGGCTAGCAGGGACATGGTTTCCTTGTTGGTCCAACTTGTCCGGCTGAGGATACGGCCTCACGTGAGAATTTACCGGCAATCCAAACATGCGACAGACGGTAGAGACCAGATCGAGAGCATGGCCGGCTCCTGAGCTGGATGTCGACTCACCCGGGGGCCACCCGGATTTGTGCGTTGTTAGTTAGAGGGACCTATCATTTCGGATCTCTCGGACTAAATCATAAAATGGCTGCCTGTGATGGGTAGAAACTGAGAGAGATGGGTGTGCGTGCGGAGCCTTATAATGGGTAGTTTGTACACCCCTGTAGGGTTAAATCTTTTCAAGAAGTCGTGTCCACGGTTCTGGACGACTTGAGACCTACTCCTTGTTCATAGACAACAACAACTGAGATAATCTTAATAACTTTATCAACGTGGGTGTGCCTTGACTGCTTCTTCTTCGTCGGGATGCGAAGGGGAGGACAAGGATAGGATAGGTGTTATGTTTACGTAAGTAGCTGATAGCAAAACTTGTTGGAGGCGATTCCTCATCGAATGCTTGGTTCTCATCTTACTCTAAAATAGACCGTTAGCTACTCATATATTGCTAGTGCGTCTGCAACCTCACCACTACCCCCATCTTACCCATGAGAAGTTAGTTACAAGACTTGTTGATATAGCTCACCTCTTTCTTTTCTCTTTTATGCACGTTATGCAAACGATCTTGGACTTCAGAGGAGCTCGACGACCCTTCTTATGGAAGCCTTCGCGGAGACTCGACGACGACTAGTTAGGTGGATCCCGGCGGAGAGCCTGGACCCGTGTGGTTACGGGAATGGTGTGTTTTACCTTTGCCACTAGTCATTTGATTGCAGTCTGTACTCAGACATGTGTCTTCCGCTGATGTAATGTATTAAGGAAGTTGTATGCTGGTTGTATGAGATGTTGTATCCTTGTAGCTGTAATGTTGTGATATCATGTTGGAAATCCGGGGCATATGGCATTGTCATATGTCGCGGTGGGACCGATATGTGCTTCGTCCCCCGATCTGGATGGAAACATCTAGATCTGGAACAGTACGGCATATCGGGCCTTACATGCAACACCTTATTTATTAGGTTATAGACTCATCTTGCTTTGGTATGTCTGTTGTTACATTAACTACTAGTTAAGTTAACATAAACACTTCTCTACTCATTAACTAAATGCCACATAAGCATTTTTTCCTTCAAATGTGTGATGTTACCACCTAAGTTACTCCCATTGTGGCTAGCCTTAGGCTACTCATAGTGGGGTATATCATACGATACAATTATATGATAATACCTTCATAATCATAATGCATAATATCATAAACTTGTATCATAGATGATCTCATTTATCGACATGCATGACACATAGTAGCATGGTATTTAACATGATACGGTATCTACCTATGTTACTCCAACACTCTCCCTCTCTTTTTGAATTATTTTCCACATAAGCCTTTTGCTAGTCCTAAGTATATGTTACTGACTATGATACGCCCACTTAGTATACATCTGAGCCATTCCTCGTAGTTCACTACATTTAATTTACTAAATGCATACAGAGACGTTCATATTAGTTATACCGAATAACCCCTTCGACTTTGTGTTTACTTAGGCAGAATGGTTTGAAAAGTTCCCGCATGTCGCATGGTAGATGAGAGCATAATTTTCTGCCATTTTCAGAAAGTTATGACGTCTCATGCTCTTGGACACTAGGGCGTCACACATGAATGATCGTGGTCTCGGTTTACTAATGCGTTAGGGTTGAAAGCAAACATGACATTTCCTTTTCTACAAACCACTGACTTTAACCTTTACGTTAAGCTAAAATTTGCCATTTTTAATGGATGCATTTCATATATTTTTAGGCATTAAGTGTATTTTAAGAAATTCATATGATTTTTTTAAATGTAGCCGCAAGTGCACGAAATTTGCGCGAATTGTGCTGGAACCGTATGTGGGCTCTCGGGTTAACGCGTAGTAACCACCCATGGAATTGGAATACAATTGGAACACATTGGCAAGGGCTTTCGTCCAGAAACATTGAGGTTGCCGGTTTTTTAATTCCAAGAAATCTAAAATCACTCGGAACATGACGAGTTTTTGCGTGGCGCCGTGGTTAGGCGAAACTGGTTTGTGGTCAAAAAAATCAACCATTTTTAAAATAGTAATCATGCATTCGCCTTACAAATGGCGGGGGGGGGGTCTCACATATGATTTCGATAAGGAAAGAGTCGTGAGGTGTTCCAGTTTCAAGTAAATTGTATCGTTGCTTCATCGATTTTCCTTGTTATTATTTTCACAACTAGCACGCATCTAAATGTGTCTTGTGTTCAAATTAGGACGCATTCCTTGTTAATTTCCTATATTTAAACAATTTATTACACTTAAAAACGTTAAAATGATTTAAACAGAATATCCACTGGAACTACAGGTACAAACGGTGGGTTTGTTGGTGGTCGTTGGATCCGGATGCACGGACGGTGATGAAGACGTGCGATCCGTGGCAGTGCATTCTGTCCAATCAGAACGCGACGTCGAACGGCCCAAGGTTGAGGTTATCCACACGTTTGTACAATTAAAACAATGTGCGTTGATAACCTCACGATGGTTCAAGGTTGAGATTTCTTCTACTCAGCTGACAATGGTTTGAATCCTCTCAGGACGAATTTGTGGTTGCTCATTAAGTGGACTTCTATCTTAATTCTAGGCCATGCCGGGTACCACCCCATTATATTGGACCTCATTTTTTATTGTGAAAATACATCAATGTGGGTGGAAACACCATATATAGACATCTATATGACATACACACTCAGAATATAGGATTTCGCCGTGATTCATAGATAAAGCCACGACCAGAAATCAGAGTTGAAGTTACAAGAAAACACAACATCCGCTGGAGGCACAGCAAAAAAAAGCCCAATACATAAAGGGAAAGACATACACACTCGTTTAGATAATTAGTTAGTATATTGGTTCTTCTTATCCTGTCTTGGCTGCAAGCTTGTACTTGTGAACATCATCGGCACCAACCCGCCTCATGTACACAGGATATGTGATGGTATTTTCATTCCTTGATGCCTCGATTCGTGCACCAACTGCTGGCAAATCATCAAACTGATTGTACTCTTTTTCATCAACAATATTTTCAACTCCTAATACATCCTCTTCCCAAACATAACCACATGGTAACCTTCATTCAACGTGTCCGTCACATAGAAAATTTGCGTAGCTTGATTGGCGAGAATGAACGGGTCACCCTGGTAGGCCATATTGTTGAGATCCATACAGGTCCTCCCGTATTCATCAACTATCACTTCTTCACACAGGAATAGTGCCACATTGATTTGCACATAGTCAATCTCCGAAATCTTCCAGATGGTTCCATAGTTAACATCAGACTTAGGATTTTTACCGGCACTCAGGGATTCTATTTTAACAGAGCTATTTTGATACATGGTCCTCTCATCACGATCGATCATGTAGAACGTGTTCCCATTAATGCCATATGCTTGGTATTTCACAACTATAGGTGATGGTTTTTGCGCCAACCACGTTAGCGCGTCACCACTGGGTCCATTTTTCAACGATCCTTCAACCATCCAATGTATTCTGCATTGTGTGTATTGTTCAATGTGCGTACCGACGGCTTCTTTAGACGATCTATATTTTTTATAAACTCCAAGTGTTCATCCTCATAAGCGAAGAAACGACTGGTGTGATGCAATACCGTCAAATGGGCTTGATCTACCATTGAAGAACTTGAATGGAACGGTGTTCCCTTAAGGACCGGATAACCAGCTAGCTTTCCCTCGTGCCGAGACAGAGGCACACCAATAGATTGTTGTTTCATGTATTCCGTGCAAAACTCAACCACCTCCTGCGATAATTAACCTTGCACGATGCTGTCCTCTGGATGATACCGATTCCGACATAGGTGCTTCAATTTTCCCATGAACCGCTCAAAAGGATACATGTTGCGTAGAAACACAGGACCACACAACTTTATCTCATCGACGAGGTGCACACTAAGATGGACCATGATATCAAAGAACGACGGAGGGAAAAACACTCTAGCTCTGACAATATTCTCGCAATATCATCTTGCATACCATCTAGTTCATCAGGGTCTACGACCTTCTTCCATAATTTATTGAAGAAGTCACACAGAGCGATGATCGTGTCTCAAAACTATTTGTGCATCATATTCCTCATGACCACTGGGTGGATTTGTGTCAGCATACCATGGAAATCATGTGACTTCATGTGTGTCAACTTCTTATTATCTGAATCGACTAGGTTCCTGATGCTTGCAGAGTAGGAAGAGGGTGTCTTAAATGAAAACATAAACTCAAAGAACTGTTTCACTTCCGGTTTTGTTAAATTGTAACTCTGGAGTTGGAGAGTAAACTCACCGCCTCTTTCATCTTGCACACCAGTTGGTTGACTATGAAGCATGTCCAGCCTTGCATTTGCCCCATCCTTTGTTTTTCCTTTTATCTGGAGAAGCGTACCAAGCAGACTTTCACAAATGTTTTTCTCTACGTGCATGACATCGATACAGTGACGCACGGTTAGAATCTTCCATTAAGGTAATTTCCAGAACACTAACTTCTTCTTAAACACTTGGTCCTGAGGTGTTGTTTTCTAAGAAGACCCCTTTCCCTTGTCAAGCACAACATTTATTATGTTTGCCATATCGCGGGCCTCTTTCCCGGTATAAGGTCTTGGAGCATATCCTTTCTATATGGGTGATCTCTTCTTAAGAACCTACGGTGACGCATATACACGGTTTTATGTGAGTTTTTAAGATAACGACTCGCAGTTCTATCCATGTATGTCACACATCCCACTTTCCCCTTTATTTCTACCCGATGTGTTGCCTAATGCAGGCATATCTTGAATGTTGTGTAAAAGAATGGCACAAAGGTTGAAAAACTTTGTTTTGTAAGCATCATAACATCTTACACCTGGTCTAGCCCACAACTCCTTCATTTCATTCACCAGTAGCTTAAAGTAAATGTCAATGTCATTTCCAGGTTGCTTCGGGCCTTGGATAATCATTGACACCATGATGTATTTTTTCTTCATACACAGCCAAGGTGCTAAGTTGTATATGCACAAAAGCACTGGCCAGGTGTTGTGCTGAGTGCTCATCTCGTCAAATGGGTTCATCCCGTCAGTACACTCTGCAAGTCTCAAATTTCTAGGGTCCTTGCTGAACCTTTTATACCTTTCATCGATTGCGCACCACTGTTGAGCATCTGCCGGGTGCCCCAAATATTTATCTATTGTCCGGGTTTTATGCCAGCTCAATCGCTTTGCCTCTTTGGGGTTTGCATACAAACGCCTCAACCTAGGAATTAAAGGCAAGTACCAAGCAACTCTAAATGGGATTCCCATCTTAATCTCGTCGTCAACCTTGTTCTTGTCGTTTACTAGCTTTTTCTTGTATCGTGGTTGGTGGCATATGAGACATTCACGCAAATAATTGTCTGGACCGTCATACAGCATACATTCATTCACACATGCATGTATCTTCCGGACTTCAAGTGACAATGGGCAAACCACCTTCATGGCATCGTTGTTCGTAACTAGTAGCACTTCGTTGTCTGGAAACATGTCTTGGAAATTTGTTAGCAATTTTGTCATGCCCTTATTTGGTACACCGTATTTTGCTTTATATCTGAGAAATATTAGTGTGGAACTCAGCTTGGAATATTTCCTTTTGCATCCTGGATGCAATCTGTCTTGGCCTCGACCTTAAGGGTAGCCATAGCCTTATACTCCCCTGGTACATGTTCCCCTCGAAATCTCCAAGCATGGCATCGAAATATGGCATGTCATTGTCATCATCATAAGATGGCATCACACAATCTCGGTTTTGTTCCGACCGATTTGGGTTCTCACATTATGCATTCTGTTGGGGGCTTTCCATCCCACCCATGTAGTTGTATTCAATATCAATGTTCCCCGGTTCAGAGTTTTGTATATTACCAGCTGGTTTGTTACCTTCACCCATGAACGCATCTTCACCATGTTCGGTCGAACAAGTGTTTCCCACCATGAACCCATAACGGAATAAGTGATTTGTCACTGTTTCGATACCATGTAATATATTGTTGACACAACCTATGCATGGACACCGTATTATCCGGGAATTCCTCTTCAGCATTTCTTTCTCAGCAGCTAAAACGAACTCATTCATGCCCGCAATATATCTATGTCTGGTTCTTTTCCCTGACATCCAAGATCGCTCCATCTGCACACACGAAGGGGCTATTCTAAATGCATCATGTATGTCTGAAGATGGACATATGATACGTCCAAAAAGCATCACTATTTTATATCGTAATTTCATCCTATTCATTGATATATTCCACATTAAAGTTTTGTTCTTATGTTGTTTTGGTTTGTTTTACACATTTTACAACTTTCTGATGCCGAAGCAGTAGAACAAGGGTTCATCGGTGAAAAGTGGACACCAAGTTGCTGAATCAGATCAAGTCCAAATTCGATGAAAATTTACGGGGAGTATTTTTACGAAGATTGACTGGGGATCACCGAGGATGGAGGTGAGGGGGCCCACCAGGCAGCCAGAAGGGTGTCTGGCGCGGCCCCCTCCTGGCCGCGCCAGGCACCCTCCTGGATGCCTAGTGGCCCCCCTCGGTGCCCCTCTCGCCTATAAGACCCCCCTGGGGTGAAAACCCTAAAAGAAGAAGAGTTTCCGTGTTTCGCCGCCGCCACGGGGCAGAAACCTATAGAGGAGAAAAACCATCTCCAGCGGGAAGATTCCGCCAGGGAGATCACCTCTGGGAAGGGGAGATCGTCGCCGTCATCATCATCGTCACGGTAATCATTGAGATCATCATCAACATCATCCCCAACATCAGCACCATCTCCATCTTCATCCCATCTCATCTCACAATTGCAACTTGTGTTGTAATCCGTACTATCTATCCTATCTACTCTGTTGGTGTTGATTACTACTTTGTGGTGAATGCTATTGAGTTTTGTTGGAGAAATATCATTGTGTCCAGATTTTTTGCCACCCATCTATCACCTGTAATCATGATCTCTTTTATGTCTTGTGAGTAGTTACTTTAGTTCTTGAGAACATGGGAGAAGTCTAGTTGTTAGTAGTCATATGATGTTGAACTATTATGTGTTGTTTGATACTTAAGTTGTGTTGTTATTTATCTAGTGGTATTATGTGAGTCGAACACTTAAAACTTCACCTTTCATGGGCCTAGAGGAATACATTGTGCATAAAGGATGCTTATGGTGGGTTGCCGGAGTGACAGAAACCTGAACCCCAGTTCGCACACTTTTGCACAAGGGAGTTATGCATCCTTGATCGTAATGCTGTGGTTAGGCTTATGCCTTAATTAGTACATTGTATTTGCGGATGCTTGCAAGGTGTGTAATCATAAGAGTACACTTATCTTAGTCTATAAGGTGTACTAGCATTGATCCACCCACCAACACTTATCAACGCAATACATATTACTTGGTGGAGTATGGTGAAAGTAACTTGACTATCTCTCCCGTGTGTTCTCGAGAACGCTTTAGCTTTTATAAGTTTAGTTCCTAGGCTTATCCTTGTGAAAGGATTGGGCCACTTGCTACTCCTCAGTTACCCTGTTTACTTTTCTTGTCTTTTATTTTCCTGTTGCTTAAACCAAAAACCCCTAAATATTTAACTTTGAGTGTGTGCAGCCTTTCCTTATCCAGTGTCACTTATCAACACCTTCTGCTCCTCGTGGGATCGACATCCTTATTTATCGAAAATCTACAATTGATCCCCTAGACTTGTGGGTTATCAAGAATCATTTCTTGGCGTGGTTAACGGGGGAGGCAACCCAACTAAACCTATTAACTTCTCTGCCATCAACGAGCTTTTCTGGTGCCGTTGCCGGGGAGTGTAGCGCTATTGGTAAGTGAAGCCAGTAAGAAAACCTTTATTTTCTGTTGTTACTTTCATTCCTTATGGACTCTGCTAATGTTGGTTCATTGCTGGTGAGGAGCCGCCCCACGACTGGGGTGGTCACTCCTACCTCTACTGAAATTGTGCCCTATAAAATACCACCTGGTATTATTGATCATGTCTTGTCTAATCATTATACAGGAGAAGGACATCCGGGAGAACACCAGCTATATTTATCACGATTATGTTCTTTATTTAATCTTGCAGGTGTAACGATGGAGTTCGTCATGAAGAATCTAATCTCTATATCACTCAAAGATAAAGCTTCAGATTGGTATAAGTTGCTTGATAACTCTGACCTGCTTGAATGGCCAGAGCTTATGACTCTCTTTTATGCAAAGTTTTATCCTCTTCGTGAAATTCACCAAGATAGGAACTACATCTACAACTTTTGGTCTCGTGACGGAGAGAGCATCGCTCAAGCTTGGGGGAGACTGAAGTCCCTGATGCTCAAATGCCCAAACCATGAGCTCCCCAAGAAAATTATACTTACAAATTTTTATGCCAGGCTTTCTTGTCAGGAGAGGGAGATGCTGGATGCCTCCTCTAGTGGGGTTTTCCAGACCAGAAGTATGGAAGAAAAATTTGGTCTTATAGAAAGGATCCAGAAGAACATTGAAGAAAGGGAAATTGATAAAGGTATTGAACCTGCTATAAACTATGAGCATGACTACATTGAGAGTTATGTGAAGATTGATTACTTTAATACCTTTTGCTCTAAAATTGGTCTTGATTCCCAGCTAATGGTTGACTTTTGCAAGGACTTTGCTTCTCATATTGACTCTTCTAAGAATAAGGAGAGTCAACATCATAAGCCTTTCAAGGAGTCACCTATTGAGATTAATGTTACTGATCCTGTTTTACCTGCAGTTGTGTATGAACAGCCTCCTTATCCCTCAAGTATAAAGGATCACTCTTTTGTTACAGGTATTCTAAACAAAAACGGAAGGACCACTGACGAACCTGAGGACATGATCAAGGTCAAGCCTCAATTTGCAATGGTCAAGGATCTGGTAACCAGTGATATTAAAGAATCCACTATTAGTTTTTGTGCTGTTTCCACTAACATTGTCACGGCCAAGAACAGAGGCCCAATTTTCAGGTACACCAGTTGTATCTGTCAAACTAGGAGATCATAATTACTATGGGCTATGTGATTTGGGATCTAGCGTCATCGCTATTCCCTTCGCACTTTATCAAGAGATCATGCACGAGATTCAGCCGTGTGAGATCGAGGACATTGATGTCACGATTCATCTTGCAAATAGACAAACAATCTCTCCAGTTGGGATTGTGAGAGATGTTTATTACTCTGCGGGAAGGTAAAATATCCTACCGACTTTCTTGTACTTGGTTCAGTGCAAGATAGTTTTCGACCTATTATATTTGGTAGGCCCTTCCTCAGCACCTGTTGAGCTATAATAGATTGCAAGAAAGGTAAAGTTTCTGTTGAATTTAACGGTGAGCCATATGAATTTGATTTTTATAAGTTTTCTAAGCATCTTTGTGGTACTGACTTGTCAAGTAATGACAAAATTATTGAAGAAATTGCTTCTATTGCTATTCCTCCTGATGATACTTTGCAGCAATTTATGGAAGACTACGAGAATGACATACATATGCAGGAGAGGGATGAACTAGAAGACATATATTTAAGCGAAACTCCTATCCTGAAGCACAACCTCCCGGTTGAACCTTTAGGAATCCTCTCGCAACCAAAAGAAGACCCGGTGTTTGATCTAAAACCACTACCCGATACGCTCAAGTATGCTTATTTAGATGAAAAGAAAGTATATCATGTTATTATCAATTCTAACCTTTTAGGGTATGAAGAAGAGCGATTATTGGAGACACTCCGCAGACACCGAGGTTCTATTGGCTATACTCTTGATGATCTCAAGGGTATTAGTCCATCCATTTGCTAACATACTATCAATCTTGAGCCCGATGCTAAACTAGTTGTTGATCATCAATGACGGTTGAACCCAACGATGAAGGACGTGGTTAGGACGGAGGTTCTCAAACTTCTAGCCGCAGGTATCATCTATCCTATAGCTGATAGTAAGTGGGTAAGTCCTGTTCATTGTGTTCCTAAGAAAGGAGGTATAACTGTTCTTCCTAATGATAAAAATGAACTAATACCTCAAAGGACTATTATTGGATATAGAATGTGTATTGATTTCACGAAGTTGAACAAGGCCACCAGGAAGGACCACTATCCTTTGCCTTTTATTGATCAGATGCTCGAGCGGCTGTCTAAAAACACCCACTTCTGCTATCTTGATGGGTATTCTGGCTTCTCCCAGATTCACGTCAACACCGCGGATCAAGAGAAGACCACATTTACGTGTCCTTACGGTACTTATGCTTATAGGCGTATGCCTTTTGGTTTGTGTAATGCACCTGCTACTTTTCAGAGGTGTATGTCTGCAATATTTCATGGTTTCTGTGAGGAGATTGTAAAAGTTTTCATGGACGACTTTTCCATCTATGGAAACTCCTTTGACCACTGTCTCCACAATCTTAATAAAGTTTTGCAGAGATGTGAAGAAACGAATTTGGTGCTCATTTGGGAGAAGTGCCATTTCATGGTTAATGAAGGGATAGTTCTTGGACACAAGATTTCCGAAAGGGGAATTGAAGTGGACAAGGCAAAAATTGAAGCTATTGAAAGGATGCCCTATCCAAGGGACATCAAAGTTATTCGTAGTTTTCTAGGTCATGCTGGTTTCTATAGAAGATTTATCAAGGAATTTTCTAAGACCTCGAGACCCCTTACCAATCTTCTCCAGAAGTATTCTCCTTTTGTATTTGATGAAGATTGTAAGGAAGCTTTTGAAGTTCTTAAGAAAGCCTTGATAACCGCTCCTATAGTACAACCAGCTGACTAGAATTTTCCCTTTGAAATGATGTGTGATGCTAGTGATTTTTCTATTGGAGCTGTTTTAGGACAAAGGTTGACAAGAAGTTGAATGTCATCCACTATGCCAGCAAGACACTTGATAGTGCTCAAAAGAATTATGCTACTACCGAGAAGGAATTCTTGGCAGTGATGTTTGCTTGTGATAAGTTTAGACCGTATATTGTTGATTCTAAAGTTATTATTCAAACTGATCATGCTGCCATTAAGTATCTTATGTAGAAAAAGGATGCCAAACCAAGACTCATTAGATGGGTACTCCTTCTTCAAGAATTTTATTTGCAGATTATCGATAGAAAAGGAGAAGATAATCCGGTGGCAGATAATCTTTCAAGAATGGAAGATATCCCGCACAATCCTATTCCAGTCAACGACAGTTTCCCAGATGAACAGCTTGTTGTTGTAAAAGTACAATCTCATTCCGACCCTTGGTTTGTAGATTATGCTAATTTTATCGTTGCAAAGTTTTTTCCTCCAGGTTTTACATTTCAGCAGAGGAAGAAATTCTTCACGGATTTGATGCACTACTTTTGGGATGATCCACATCTTTTCAAAGAGGGTCCGGATGGGATCGTGAGAAGATGTATACCGGAGAACGAGCAGCAGGACATTCTTCGACAATGTCACGATATTCCCTATGGAGGACATCATGCCGGTGAAAGGACCGCACATATAGTTTTACAATCAGGTTTTTATTGGCCTACTCTTTTTAAGGACGCCCGAAGGTACGTTTTATCTTGTGATAAGTGTCAGAAAGTTTGTAACATTAGCAGGAGAAATGAGATGCCTATGAATTACTCACTAGTGATTGAACCTTTTGATTGCTGGGGTTTTGATTTTATGGGTCCTTTTCCTCCTTCACACAAGTACACACACATATTAGTTGCTTTTGATTATGTAACCAAGTGGGTTGAAGCAATCCCCACTGAGAGTGCTGATCACAAGACATCTCTGGAAATGCTCAAGGATGTAATTTTTCCTAGATTTGGAGTACCATGGTGTGACGCCCCCAAAACCAGGCCGTGTACAGTAATCATACACGCAAGGTACACGATCGAGATTAGGGACTCACGGTGAGATATCACAACACAACTCTACAAATAAAATAATACAAGTTGTTTAATACAAGCCAGGGGCCACGAGGGCTCGAATACAACAGCTCGAGAGCACAAAGTCAGCGGAAGCAATAGTATCTGAGTACAGACACAAGGATACAACGTTGCCTTAAGAAGGCTAGCACAAATATCAACAACGATCGAAAAGGCGAGGCCTCCTGCCTGGGAACCTCCAATCTACTCCTGTTCAACGGGGAACTCGACATCGTAGAAGGCATCGGGGATCTTCACGTTGCGGTGGTCGACATCGGGGATCTACTGCTCCTGGACTCTAACGTCGACTGCAGCGGCCGATCAGGCAAAACAGTAAAGGAAATAAAGCAGGTGAGTATCTAGTATACCCGCGAGTCTTACGTCCGCTACTAAGCATTATGCATTGTATCAACGGAAAGAAGAGGATGTATATAGTGGACTGAAACACAGAAATCCAGAGCAAGGGTAAGAAGCTAGGCCTAACAAAGACTAGCATCTTCCGACGATGTCTTGCAGCATGAGGTAAGAATCAGCCAACAGTTTATATAAAGCATAAAGTAACAATGCAGCAGAAGTTGCTGCAGCATTGTATAATAATAAGTTGTAATAATTAACAATGCCTCCGAGATCACCTCCTCGACATCACCGCGAGGAAGAAAACCCGGAACCATACAGTTTAATAATAATAGTTTCTAGTGGTAAGATCCAGCTTTAGCATAAAGCGTCCTGTTACCGTGGACACGGCTATTCGAATAGATCAATCTTCCCTGCAGGGGTGCACTTGTGTTACGCTACACGCACGGATCTCCAGGGTGGCGGGAACCTTGTTAGGGAACGCTCCACCGAGGCTATTCGACACTTCATAGCCCATCTTTCAAACTCAACAGAGAGGCCATCCGCCGGTCTAAATCCTAAGTACGACGGGCCTTGGACCCCAACCCGAACGTACTCCTGCACGGTGCGTGGCTGGCCGGTGAAGTTGAAGCAAATCCAAATAAGACATCACCGCGCGAGCAAATAAGACAACACCACTTCCCGGCAATCAGCCCGCAGTACTGCTGACGTCTGAAGAGTCCTCGGACGACACTAAGAAGCAGAGGAGCCCATAACTCGTAATTTCCACGGGTAGGTAGTGCGTACATGGCATATAGCCAACTCAAGACATTCACTGAACCATTTAGCATTTTAATTAACCTGCGTGACAACCGTTATCGTTGCCTCGACTTAACCGACCCGCGGACAACGACAGCAGCCAGGACCACCAGTACATCGGTGCCTGCCCTGTCGTCCCACCAAGTCACTGCGGTTACCAACAAGATGAACCGTCTCCTTACCTTGTCTCGCGTGTGCTCCTGGAGGAGCTCAACTTTCGCGGTTTGGTAACTCTCGCGGCCAAAAATCAGGGGCCAAGCACAACGGTACACTGGTCGTACCCTCCCTGTCGTCCCGTCGCAATACCACTCGCGGGCACCGTTGGGTCGCCCGACTTCTTACCTTTCAGGACACCAGTTGGTTCGAGTTCCTACCATTAAGTGAAACCAGGAGGAATCACCCTCGATGGCACACTTAAGAGGTTTGACAGAGACATCAGCGGAATGAACTAAAGAGGTAAACCTCGTATCATCCCGGTGATGCTACGCTACTGAGCCAACGAGAGTGAAATACGAGTCCATTCCACTCGTAAGCCAAACTCGAAGCGACTCGGCAGAGTCTCGCCATTGTAGGTTCCCTAGGGCGTCTGCATTGATTCGTACCTGTTGCAGTTGTAATATATGTTCCCGCGTTCACTCCCCTGAGTGATCACGACCCTCTATCTAATCCTAGCTAACAAGGCGCAGGGCTCACTGCTGAAAAATGCATAATAATAATAGGCAGCATAGGATAAAAGAGGTACATCAAGGGGCAACAATGACAGGCTATGCAATTGAATAGGATTGTAATCGTAGCAGCAGCAGTATCAATGCCTAGTGCAAGAAATGTACAGAAAGATAGGCGATATCTGGGGAAGAGAATGGCTCTGCTTGCCTGGTAGCTCGACAGTAGCGGTACGGTCGTCGACGAAGTAGTCGTACTCAGCATCGGTGTAGTCGACGGCAGCAGCGGGGTCTACAAGAGATTAAGGGGGGGAAGAAAGAATAAATACATAACAATAATAGCAATACAAATGCAAGACATAGCATATGAATTGTAAACGGGGTTCTAACGCAGTACGATGCACGTTGCTCGGAGCGGGAATTCATCCGGGGATGAAATTCCGGCTCCGGGTGATTATCGGACAAGGTGTCCGGAGGGGGGAGATATCATGCCGGAGGTGTCGTGGACATCCGACACATGTGTGGGTGGTGTATCCGGGTTAGTTGATCTATTCCGAACAACTTTCGTGTTCGAAATAAATTCATCCGGGCACTCTAACAGTACCGGACAATTTATCCGACAGACGGTCTGGAGGGGGACGGTTCGATGTTCGTTGTGTTAGAGGGGTGTGGTAGACATACGGATAGCGTATCCGTATTCGTTATATTTTTCTGATCAATTTTGATGTATAAAGTTTTTGAATCTGAGTTACGGTTTAAAAGTTATTGAATTTCAAAGTTTTAAATCATTTTAAAAGATTTTTGGGATTATTTTTATTAATAAAATGTCATTATCCAGAATAGTGTTATTTGACTGGGTCAACCCTGACAACAGGGACCCACATGTAAGTGACCCATTTTAATAAAATAATTTTGTTAATTAAAATGGTGAGGGTGGCCCACATGTCATACACTCTATGTAATTAAATAATTTAAATATTTCAATAAATCCAAATATCTAGGGGGGCCCATGTGTCATAGACAGAGACAGTTTTAACAGTTTTATATTTAATCTAAAAGCCTTGGGCCCACCTGCAAGCCTCTGGGAAGTTAACTTAACCATTCAATCTAGGGGGGATTAACAAGGGATTACCCCTAAGCTTAACCGTCCCAGGTCCACCAGTCAGCGAGCCAATCCCCACTGGCCCGAGCCCGTGCTCGCCGGCGGGAAGAACAGGGGGGGCACGGCGAGGTAGCGGTCAGCTCCGGCGTCCAAACAAGGCACCGAGGGGAGGAATCGAACGGACCAAGTGTCGCACACCAGATGGGGAACTCGTTGGGCCACGGGGACGACCAAAACGGCGGCCACGACCACCACCGGCGGCGGCCGGAGCACACCTAAGGCGGGGCGGAGTTCTACGGCACGGGATCGAGCGCGACAAGAAGAAAAACGACGGGGAAGCTCACATAGAGTTCATGGAGGGACTCGGGGGAGTCGGAGGCGGTCGGGGTGGAGCTAATTCGTCGCCAATGGCGGCGCGTCCGTGGTGGAAAGGGCGGCCCGATTCGCGAAACCCGTTGGACTCCAGCTCGAGCCTGAGGTTGGGGGCGAAGTGGAGGAGCTAGGCGGACCTCCCAGACGTGTTCGCATGGTCAGGGAAGGAGGTTGGCCGCGCGGGCGTCGCCGCCGTGCCCACGGCCACGCTCGGGTCACACGGAGAAGAAGAAGGGGGCGTGAGGGAGAGGAAGGGGAGGGAGTGAGGGCAGGGGGGGTGGCACACGACCTTATCCAGAGGGGAGAGGGGGGAGCAGGTAGATGGGGCAGGTGAGGTGGGCGCATGGCCACAGTGGCCATGGCCATGCCGTCGTGCGAGGGGGTGGGGGAACAGGGGAGGGAGCAGGTGGGAGGGAGAGAGAGGAGAGGAGGGGGGCTGGGCCCGGGTGGGCCTCGCCCCAGGCGGGTTTTTGTTCCTTTTTTATTTTCTCTTTGTTTTGTTTCTTTTAAATTTTCTTTTCTGTTTGTATTTAGTTTAGCTAGGTTTTGATTTTTGTAAAATGTTATAATTGCACGTATATTAGTGTTACACTTTAACATGATGCCACAAAAAGTTTGGTACAAAAATAAAATCCTTTAGACCTTTAAATTATTTAATATGAGGTAAAAGCTATTATTTTGCTACTATTTTTATTTATCTACATTATTAAAACATTACAATAAAACCCTAATTCACTTTTATTATGGCCTACTGATTATTAGGCATTTTATAAAATTGTTTCCATAATTTTTAGTTCATTTAAAATTCCCACTTGTTTATTTTATCCCATGGCAATTTAATAGTTTCCTAAAGCTATTGTTTTATTTTTTAAATATTATTCCTTTATATTACTATACCATTTTTAATAAATCAACCATTGCTATATTATCATGGCTTAAGATTGCTAGGCATTTTATAAATAGATTCCATTATTTTGTTCCAACTAAGATTTCCATTTTTATATTTACTTTCAAAATAATTTTTGATGACACCACAAGATTGGTATCACAATCAACATAGACTTGTGATTATTCTAATGACTAAGGGTGACTTGGTTTAAGTTTTTGCATGATGGTTATCAATCACCCATAAATTCTTGGAGCAATTCAATAGTCCACACAAATTTGAAAATTTTATCAGGGTTGGAATTTGACAGAGCTATGATCAAAGGTGATCATGGCTTGATCATCAACAGTAATGATCACTAACAGTGGAATCACTGTAGTGATTACTGTACTGGACCTGAGGGTGTTACACATGGTACCTCATGACAGATGGAGGATCACACTTCACACATGGAGCTTTTAGGAAAGCTCTAGCCAAGTACGATGTCAATCATAGGATTGCATCACCGTACCACCCTCAAACTAGTGGGCAAGTTGAGCTCACCAATAGGGAGATCAAGTTGATCTTACAGAAGACAGTAAACAGTTCTAGAAAGGACTGCTCAAAGAAGTTAGGAGATGCTTTGTGGGCGTATAGAACTGCTTACAAAAACCCCGTGCGCATGTCTCCGTATAAAATGGTCTATGGCAAGGCTTGCCATTTACCCTTAGAGTTAGAGCACAAGGCTTTCTGGGCTGTCAGAGAGCTAAATGCTGACCCAAAGTTAGCTGGTGAAAAGCGGCTCATGAACTTGACTTCTCTAGATGAGTGGAGGAGTGAAGCTTACGAGAGTGCTAAAATGTTCAAGGAAAAGGTAAAGAAGTGGCACGATAGAAGAATTCTGAAACGTGAATTTAATGTTGGTGATAAAGTTTTGTTGTTTAGATCTCGTTTCAGGTTTTCTCCAGGTAAACTACTTTCCAGATGGGAAGGACCTTTTCTTATCGAAGAAGTATATCGGTCTGGTGCAATCAAGATCAACAATTTCGAAGGCACCAAACCTCAAGTTGTGAATGGACAAAGACTCAAACATTATATGGAAGGTGATCCAATCAATGTGGATGTAAACATGATATATATAAAACTCATGAATAGCATGTTGCAGAACAAAGAACTGTGAAAAAGTTTATGAACTCATCAATGTGAAAAAGTTTATGAATGTGAAAAAGTTTATGAACTCCAAGCACAGATCTATGATCTGCAAAACAAAGAACTGTGAGTATGTACTAAAGTTTCTGCGCATGGGTTTAGGTGCTGAGTGCAGGATCTTGGAGACGGGAATGTCCTTTGAGACTGGAGAACAGCTACCGTGGAAGCGCTTCGCCAAGGAGTACATGACTGAGAAGAACAAGAATGAGGAGTAAATCTCCTCGGGTAATGGAATCCCCTCAGCTTGTTCCAAGCTTGGGGGAGTGTCAGGTATCTTTATCTTTATCTTTGTCTTTAGGAGTCAAGTAGAGTCGTATCATGTATAGGGAAGTTAATTTTTTAAATAGGTGTTGCTTTCAGGTCTATCACTCCTTTTGTGGAGAGCTTTGTATCCGTGATTGTGGGGTCATCTATGAAGGAATATTAATGAGAAGTCTATTGGTTTCTTCGTTGCACTCGGTATTCTCTTCACGCAATCGACATTATGAGCTGATTCTTATGGGGATTACTGACTTTATATCAGGTATGGCTTCGAAAAGTTTAATTAAATCTTGGCAAGTATAGCTTTGGTCATAACAATAGGCATGTTTTTCTCAAAGTAGCGACATAGCCAAAACCTTTGTGTTATTATGCTTTAAGTGTTATGTTGACAAGGAAGACAACTTGATGTTTCATGCTAGTTTTAATGTTTATTCTTTGTATTTCTTGCATCTAAGTCGTCATCAATTGTCTGGTCTCTCAAAGCCTTGCTAGCCAAAACTCTGTACTAAGAGGAATTCTACTTGTACTTCCATACCCTGAAACCAACATCTTCCACTTGAGTCCACCATGCCTTCCTATTTTTGGTATTCCACTACCACTCCTAAAGTATATAATTTGTGTGCTATCTCTAGATGTTCAAAACCTTCTGTTTTGTGCCACTGATTCAGCTCATGAGGAAGTGGTGGGTAAACCGTGATCTTCTTAATTTGGGCAAGTTTTATCTTGGGATTGCATGTCTAATCTGCAAACCCCTAATACGAGAAGGGACTAGCATGAGTGACCAACTCGTAAAAGATAAATACTAACGCACAAGTTCCTTCGCCCATTTATGAGTGATAAACAAAGGAATTTAAGGGATGTGATCGTCCCCACATGGGAGCCGTTCCTCGAAACTTGTCCAAATCATGAAGTGAGTGAGTTATCTATCAGCAGTCGTTGACGGATCATGGACCTCCCAAAAGTCTGTTTTTATTGTGTTTGATCTAGAGATGGAACATGAGTTTTCCCTGCTTACCCTTTTGCACGGGGTTTATCCTTTATTTTGTGCTGAGTCAGTCCTTCCTACTTCCTTCCTTCTTGAGAGAGAACAGACACTTGATGTTAATAAAGATTCCTGCATACAAAGTTGCATTGAAAGTTAGCATGTTACATCTTTGTTGACATTATCTTTTGATAAGTGAGTTGGTTGCAAAAGCTTAAGCTGAGTAAACATCCTCCTTTGTGTTAACATGTGCACTTCTTGACTGATAACATGTTCTTTCCAAAGCTTCAATTGGTTCCTTTATATGTGAAAGAGCAAAAGTAAAAGTTATTAGTTGTTCCTTGACCAAGGCTATGTTTGCCATGATTTGATGAGTTTTCCAGGTCCTACTTTGTTATAATTGTTACTACTTTCTCATAAGGACCTTATGAGTTGAGGTTGCTGTTGACGATGCTTCAGTTTGGTGAGAAATCTTGATGCTTCTTGTCCGTATTCTTTTATCGACACTTCACTCTCTAAACTTGTGGACAGGTTTACCGAGCTCAGTAATCGCTTGGGCACAAGCGAGGTCTACGCTTGGGGCAGTTGATACATCCGGCATCACTATTTTATATCGTAATTTCATCCTAATCATTGATATATTCAACTTTAAATTTTGTTATTATGTTGTTTTGGCAATTTTTACACAGTTTACAACTTTCCGATGCCGAAGCAGCAGAACCAGGGTTCAACGGTGAAAAGTGGACACCAAGTTGTTGAATCAGATCAAGTCCAAATGCGATGAAAATTTACGAGGAGTATTTTTACGAAGATTGACTGGGGATCACAGAGGATGGAGGTGAGGGGACCCACCAGGCAGCCAGAAGGGTGCCTAGCGCGGCCCCCTCCTGGATGCCTGGTAGCCCCCCTCGGTGCCCCCTCTCGCCTATAAGACCCCCCTGGGGTGAAAACCCTAAAAGAAGAAGAGTTTCCGTGTTTTGCCTACAGAGGAGAAAAGCCATCTCCGGCGGGCAGATTCCGCCGGGGAGAACACCTCCCGGAAGGGGAGATCGTCGTCGTCATCATCATCATCGTCACGGGCATCATCGAGATCATCATCAACATCATCCCCAACATCAGCACCATCTCCATCTTCATCCCATCTCATCTCACAATTTCAACTTGTGTTGTAATCCGTACTATCTATCCTCTCTACTCTGTTGGTGTTGATTACTACTTTGTGGTGAATGCTATTGAGTTTTGTTGGAGAAATATCATTGTGTCCAGATTGTTTGCCACCCATCTATCACTTATGATCATGATCTCTTTTATGTCTTATGAGTACTTAATTTAGTTCTGGAGAACATGGGAGAAGTCTAGTTGTTAGTAGTCATATGATGTTGAAGTATTATGTGTTGTTTGATACTTAAGTTATGTTGTTATTTCTCTAGTGGTGTTATGTGAGTCGAACACTTAACACTTCACCTTTCATGGGCCTAGAGGAATACATTGTGCATAAAGCATGCTTATTGTGGGTTGCCGGAGTGACAGAAACCTGAACCCCAGTTCGCACACTTATCTTAGTCTAGAAGGAGTACTAGCATTGATCCACCCACCAACACTTATCAACGCAATACATATTACTTGGCGGAGTATGGGGAAAGTAACTTGACTATCTCTCCCGTGTGTTCTCGAGAACGCTTTAGCTTTTATAAGTTTAGTTCCTAGGCTTATCCTTGTGAAAGGATTGGGCCACTTGCTACTCCTCAGTTACCCTGTTTACTTTTCTTGTCTTTTATTTTCCTGTTGCTTAAACCAAAAACCCCTAAATATTTACCTTTGAGTGTGTGCAGCCTTTCCTTTTCCAGTGTCACTTATCAACACCTTCTGCTCCTCGTGGGATCGACATCCTTATTTATCGAAAAGCTACAATTGATCCCCTAGACTTGTGGGTTATCAAGAATCGTTTATTGGCGCGGTTAACGGGGGAGGCAACCCAACTAAACCTATTATCTTCTCCGACATCAACATATAATTCATAGTATATTGTCCAAGTCTATGCATAAGTTATGGACATCATCTAGATAACTACTCCCTATCTGTAAATGTGTGATATAGGATATAATTAAAGACCAGTACATTGAACACGTATAGTTATGAATCGAATACCTGAATTAATTAGCCGGTGGCATCCTCAACCACACAGCTAGCAGGAACGTATAGTGTGGGCGTAGCCAAGCCAAGGCGAGTCGGAGACAGAGAAGGGATGATGGAGCAAAGCGTATCAAGTCAATGACAGGAGATGCAAACGCCGGCGTTGTCGGCCAAGGAATGAACTCCACCAATCACGTCGGTCGGTGATACATCCAAAATGCATCACTATTTTATATCGTAATTCACCCCTATTCATTGATATATTTCATGTTATGATGTTATTCTTATGTTGTTTGGGCTTGTTTTACACAGTTTCCAACTTTCTGATGCCGAAGCAGCTGACGCAGGATTCAGCAGTAAAAAGTGGACATAGAGTTGCTTAATCAGAAGACCTCCAAATTACCTAAAAATCAACGGAGGTTATTTTCCAGAAAATTGACGGAGGCACGCAAAACGAGAGCCAGAGGGGGGCCACCAGGTGACCAGGCAGGCTAGTGGCACGGTCCCCCTGGTGGCCGCGCCGGGTGCCGCCTGGACACTCGGGGCCACCCCCGGCTCCCCCCTTTGGCCTATTTATTCTTTGTCACTCAAAAACCGTAAAAAAAGAGGATTTTCGCGAGGTCTGTCATGGGGAATTCACGGCAGATGTCCACGGAGTCAGACTTATCATGGGACCTTTGTTGCGAGGTAAATTCGAGGAGAGAGTCGACATAGACACGGGACTCGGCGGTTTACCCAGGTTCTGCACCGTCGGTGCGGTAAAGACCTACTGCTGCTTCTTGATTATTGTGGGATCGACTCCTCAACAGGAAGAGCCGACCTTATCGATTACAATGGAGATGTTTTGCAACCTTAGTCTCGTGGAGATCTAGGTTGTATCGCGAGTTGTCTAGTCCTGGCTTGAGGTAAGTTCTGGCTCTGGCTCCCGCGGACCTCGGCTTATAAAGGTACCGGGTCCCAGGATTCCACGAGTCCGACTCCTACACGAGGTGGAGTTATATTCTACTTTACAAATTTACTACGTGGTATACAAGGTAAGTAGAATTCCTTCTAGGGCTTCAATCTTCACGCTTGGCACGTCCGACTCCTGGCCGGGTCTTTTTTGTGGGCCTTCGTATGTAAGTCGGCCCAGAGATTTCTAATGCCGGGTCTATGGGCCCGATCCATCCCCTGACATTAGCCCCCAGGATTGTTGTGATGCGTTAGTCTTCATAGCAATCTTCTTCATTTTATTCATTGCCGCCGTCTCTTCATGGGTTAAAAGCCGACTTCATGCTTGGCGTTGATTGGGAGTCGGAGTCATCTCTCTTCAATCTTGCTTCGGTTCCTTTATCTTTATGAGACCGACTCTTCTGGTCAAGTCGACTAATATTTTTAGAGTTGATGCCGACTTTCTGTCGTAGGCAGTAATGAATCTGACCTCCCAATGTTTCTTGAGAAAATTTTAACGGTCTGCCTCGATTTCGGCGGCACAATTAATGTTGTCCAGATTATTCATGAAAATCGAGGGATTTCCTGCCGTTTTAGCTGGCGGTGGGCGGCCCCCATTCCCATCTATTCTCTGTAAGGCCCCCGATGCGGTGCTAACTCGAGTTAGTCGCTTTCGCGTCCCGCTCAAGTTAGTAGCACATAAAGAGCCACCGACTCACGACACTCGCACTCGTGTCGCTGCCGGATTCTCAACAACAAGTATAAGAACGAAGAACTTTAACTAAGACACAAATATATAAGGTCCAAGGCATACATCGCCATTGGATAAATTATTACATCATCTCAGAGGTCCGTGGACCCAACAGTACATCATGCGACAAGCGGAAGACAAACACGACCGAGTACGGTCAAAATCCAAATTGCCCTAGAGAGGGCTGCACATAAGAGTCCACCCACGGATCATCGAAGCCCAACTATAGAATCTACAGAACGAGGTAGAACTCATCGTCATCCTCCGGGGGCACCTCCACGAAGTATCGTCCAGAGCTCGGGTCAAGAAAGTACTCCACTGCAGCGGCTGATCAGGCAAAACAGTAAAAGAACAAAAGTAAAACAGGGGTGAGATTATATCATTACAGGATAACTGACTTCCTACGGCAAGACAAAGTAAAAGGAAAGGTTGCAGCCGCACTAGCATATATGGTGGCTATCGTTCTAATAGAGTAGAGGTAAGATCCAAGAATAGCACGCGACGTCGTGTTATAAGTCTGCTATCCACCTACTTACGTCAAACATAACACCACCTGGATCTTCCCTCGGTCCCCCTGGACGAAGAAAAGCAACCAAGGCACTCACACGGTAGGCAAGTTTTAATTAAGATTCAAATTGATGTTATTCTATGAACAAGGAGTAGGTCTCAAGTCGTCCATAACCGCGGACACGGCTTTTCGAAAAGATTTAACCCTGCAGGGGTGTACCAACTGCCCATCATAGGCTTCGCATGTACGCCCGGTTTCCACATGGCTAAGTAAGCGCCTGAAACTCCAGAACGTCAGAGTCCCTCTAACTAACAACGCACAACTCCGGGTGGCCCCCGGTGAGTCGACGCCCAACTCAAAAGCCGGCCATGCTCTCGAATCGGCCTCTACCATCTGTCGCAGGTTTGGATACCCGGTTAATCACACATGGGACACCGGGTCCTCAGCCGGACAAGGTGGGCCAGCCAAGGCACAAGTCCTCCTGGCCCAAGGTGTTTTGTAAACAACTGGGGTACCACCAGCACACACACGTTGCAAATAGTAAATCAGCTCGGGCCACCACTAGAATTGTATGAAGCTAGGCAGGTAAGACAAGGGGACCCCATAGAATCCCACACACGATTAGGCACGCTCATCAAGAAACACAATACCCGGAACTCGGGACCTAGGTGACTCAAATGGAACAAAACACCTGGCGGGAACAGCCTGGTCTCCCATCTTTTGTCAAGTATAAATTTAACATCATAATTATAATAAATATCCACCAACTTCTTTAAATAACATGATATCCCGAACTATAGCAATAGGGTAAGCAACAAGTTTTCCTACTCATACTAAGCAATGGCTGAGCAGCGGTAACTTAGCAATACAAAGTTTTGCTGGGATGTGGGGATCATGGCTGTTTGGGTTTGGAAGGTGGTATACTCAAAGTGGATAGGATCAAGCAAACGTTCTAGGCTACAGCTAAGCAGGTAGGCAGAAAGGTATTAAGTAATGGTATAAATCTTCCCCTTGCCTGGGTAATCGGTCGTCGAAGCAGACGCAACAGGGTCCTCAGGCTCGGTGTCGGAAATCTCCACGTAAGTCTCCTCGGCGGCCTCAGGTGCTAACGTAAGGTACCGGCAAGAAAAGGCACACAAGTAAGTAGCGGGTACAATGCACAGGCAAGGATGATATGAGCAAGTTTAATTTGACATGCTGTGACCCTATCTAGTCAATTTAAATGAAGGTGGTGACGACACGTCAACAACTTCATATGCAATTTATTTACGTGAAAATGGCTTTGGTCCTAGCCTTATTTTTGGTGTAAGTAGCATGTCAACATGGCATGATCAACAATGCATATAACATAAATAAAACAACGTGAAAAGTAATCATCGATTCCGGAGACGGAGTAGTGTCGGTGAATTTGACACAAGGAAGGTGAAACAATAGTTGGAAACCAGCCACTTTGCATATGACAATATGTTAGGGGCTGATTTTGAGGAAGGATGATTGAGGATGACATGAAGCAAACTTGAAAAGGACTGATGATCATCATTTCAAAATGCACTGAAGTTGAAATGATGCAAGAAGAAAAGACAGATAATTCTGGATCAGGTGGTCACACCTTGTTCACATGAGTTGCACAAAACTTCATGAGGACATCACCATTGCAATCCTTGAGGAAAACTACCCCAAACTCATATATAATATGGTACCAGTTGGGTTTGCAAACACAGTTGCAGTTTCAGCTGGGGTTCAGGGGGCTGAGTGTAAAAGTTACACTACATGCATTTGTAAAAAGGTTCAAATGATTAAATCATTATCACCATGCAACTCCTTGGAGGAAACTACCCACATTCCATATATGGCATGGCCAATTTTGAATTTGGGTAAACTTAACAAAATCAAAAAAAGAACAGGGGCTGATTTGCAAAATGGCCATACTCCAATTTTTAGAGGGGCCAAATGCAAAAATAGACTCCACCATGCTGGTCAGTAGCTCAAGCTACCCCAAAACCATATATAATATGGCCCTAATTGCAAAAGATGTTCAAATCAGATTTGAATTTGAATTCAAATTCAAATTTGAATTAAATCAGAAAAGAAATGAAAAAAGAAAGAAGAAAAAGAAAAGAGAGGGTCCAGAACCTCTCGGGCTGGCTTCGGGCGAAGGGCCCAAGTGAGTTAAGCCCACGCGGCAGAGACGAAAAAAAAGAGAAGAGGGCCGAGCCCAAAGTGGACCAGGCCCATGGCCACTTCATCTCCTCGGCCCAGGCGACAGAGCCTCCTCTCCTCTTCTGAACCTAGCGACAACGCGCTCTGAAGAACAGGACACCTCCCTGCTGAACCCGACACGGGCTCAAACTCCGGCGAGGCTCCCCTTGCGCTCCGGTCTTCTCCCGGCGAACCTTGCCGCGGAAAACCAAGAGGGGACCTCCCTCTACACCTTGCCTCACTGCTCCGCTCCTGAATCCCTCTCTGTTCGACGGTACCAAAGAAGAAACAGAGGGGCGGCGACCTGTTCTGGGAGTTCAGAACGTGCGTCACATAAGGCGACTTGGAGATGAGGCTGCGCTCTTCTACGCTGCTCCGACGACCTAGCTGCTACTGCAAATCTCGAGAAGGATTACCCCTGCATCCATATCTGCACTGGGACGCACCGGAGACGTGACAACGACGACGTGCGCCTTGCCGGAAAATCACGGCGGCCACGGCCTACAGGCGATCTTTAGAACGGCGCAGACGAAAGGGGTTCCAAGCTCCCTCCTTTGAGGCAACTGGCGTGCTCTGGGCGCGGCCACACTACGTCCGCACGCGTCCAGACCTCGCCGGGGTCACGGGGTTCACCGGCGACGCGGTAAACCGTGCCACGGCGGACGGCATCGAGGGCACACGCTGCGCGGGTCTGCTGCTACTGTTACGGGGGAATATGAGGCGTCATCTTGCTCACCTAGGGGTGGCCGGTGACGACTTGCAACGCGGTTGACAGAAGGGGAGCGACGGCGACGTGGAAGCAGACGCGTCGGAGGCGGGTTCGTCGTCGCGGGGACGCTCAGGAGCTCCTCCTTGCTGCCTGCGTGAAGCAAGAGGAGAGGTGAGCTCATAGATAGCTAGAACAAGCGCGGGCCCGAGGAATTGTGGCGAGGCGGTGGCGAATTCCTCACCGGAGTCATGGCGGCCGGCGGAACAGGGCAGGAAGGATCTCGCTCGAGCGGCGGCGGCGAGGGGAAAGCTGGAGGAAATGGAACCCTAGGGGGTTCCTGGGCTCGGGGGGCGCGGAACTTATAGAGGGGAGCCCCTCAGGCCACGTCGGCGGTCATCGACGTCGACGCCGGAGCCCGTTGTGAGAGGGGGAGGAGGACGACGTGGAAAGGGGGTCTGTCCTGGCCGCACGATCCGGATTCCACGGCCAGGATCTCCTCCTCCGTACCGCTTCGCTGGAAAGGTGGATGGGCTGCGGGGCAAACTTGAGGCAAACTTGATCACCCAAAAATGGGTTGGGCAATTTTGAATGCAAGGAAAAATTGCCATAGCAAAAACAATACCTTTTCCTATTTAAAATAAATAGAAAATGTTCTTATGGAATTTTGGGGAAGAAAGCACAAGGTGCAAAATTCCATGAACTTGGTAATCTTGAACCTTGCATTATTCCTCAATTTAAAAAAGTGGTTTGGGTATTTTTGACAACAACAAAATTGTGAGCTCATTTTTGGATTCAAAACCACTTTGAACTAGAGCCCAAATTTTTGATGATGGAAAAAATAAGTTGAGGTTCTTAAAACCCTTGCCATAATAAGAGAAATTGCTAGGCCAAGTTTGGGGTCAAGGAGAGCAAGCATGCAACAAAGAAAAAATCCTCCAACACCCTTCTTGAACCATTTTGGATGCAAAAACAAACAACCCAAATGGGCTCCAATGTCAATGCAAATTCATATCACCACATGAAATTATAAAGTTTAGCATCATGCCAAGTTACAAAGTCAACAGACAAGGTACAACTTCATGGTGATTCCTATTTATTGCACATGGGCTGTTACAACACTCCCCCACCAACAAAGGATCTCGTCCTGAGATCTAAGCCTGAAACAACTCAGGATACTCAGAACGGAGATGATCTTCACGCTCCCATTTTGCTTCCTTCTCCGAATGGTGTGCCCACTGAACTTTCATGAACTTGACGGTCTTGTTGCGCGTCTTGCGCTCGGACGTCTCAAGAACACGGACTGGACGCTCTGAGTAGGAATGGTCCGCACTCAGTTGGATCTCGCCCAAGTCAACAACCTGCTCTGGCTGCTTGAAGCACTTCTTTAGCTGGGACACATGGAACACGTCATGCACCATGGACAGACTCTCTGGAAGCTCGAGCCGAAAGGCAAGAGGTCCTCTAGTCTCAAGGATGCGGAAAGGTCCGACAAATCTTGGAGCGAGCTTTCCTTTGATGCCAAAGCGGTGAGTTCCCCTCAAAGGAGACACTCTCAGGTACGCCCAATCACCAACCTGAAATGCCACACCACGGTGCCTTTTGTCATAATAGGCCTTCTTCCTATACTGTGCTGCCTTTAGGTGCTCTCGGACAATCTTCACTCTGTCCTCTGCCTCTTGGATCACATCTGGACCGAACAGCTGCCTCTCACCTGTCTCGGACCAGTTCAAAGGTGTCCTGCACTTGCAGCCATACAAGACTTCAAACGGCGATGCTTGCAGACTTGCCTGATAGCTGTTGTTGTAAGAGAACTCAGCATACGGCAAGCACTCTTCCCACTTCATGCCAAACGAGATGAAACATGCCCAAAGCATGTCCTCGAGGATTTGGTTCACGCGCTCGACTTGCCCACTTGTCTGAGGGTGATAACAGGTACTGAACAACACTGTCGTACCAATCTCCTTTTGAAAGGCCTTCCAGAACTTAGAGGTGAAAAGGCTGCCTCTATCTGAACTGATCTTCTTGGGAATGCCATGCAACGATACAACTCTTGCGGTGTACAAATCCGCCAACTGAGCTGCTGAAATGGAGTCCTTCACTGGAAAGAAGTGGGCAACTTTGGAAAGATTGTCGATGACAACAAAGATGGCATTGTTCTTCTTCTGCGACAAGGGGAAGCCTGTGATGAAATCCATCTCTATGTGATCCCATTTCCACTCCGGAATCTCAAGTGGCTGAAGCAAACCTGCAGGCTTCTGGTGCTGTTCCTTCACTCTCCTGCACACATCACACTGAGACACGTAACGGGCAACATCCCGCTTCATACGAGTCCACCAAAAGCTTTGCTTGAGATCTTGATTCATCTTCGTACTGCCAGGGTGAATCGACAGCTTTGAAACATGGGCTTCCTTCATGATGACCTCTCTGAGATCTCCTTCCTTGGGAACAACAACTCGCTCTTCGAACAACACGGTGCCGTCATTATGCACTGAAAAGCAACCGTACTTTGGAACTGAGGCGGCAATACCCTGTTTGATCTTCTGAATCATTGAGCTGCCAGACTGAGCTTCACGAATCTTCTCACGGATAGTGGGCTCTACCACAAGGTTGGCAAGATAGCCTGCTGGAACTAGCTCGAGATTGAGCCTTCGAAAGGACTCACACAAATCAGGGTGGATCTTCTGCACCTGGATATTATTGCAATCGCCCTTGCGGCTCAGCGCATCAGCTATGACATTCGCCTTCCCAGGCGTGGACTGATTATCAACTGTGTACTCAGTAATGGTTTCAAGCCATCTTCTTTGCCTCAAGTTCAGATTTGGCTGAGTGAACAAGTACTTCAGACTCTTGTGGTCGGTGAACACATCCACCTTCCCCCCTAAGAGGAGGTGTCGCCAAGTGACCAAAGCGTGCACAACAGCTGCAAGCTCCAAGTCGTGCGTGGGATAATTCCTCTCACTTGTCTTCAACTGCCGTGAGGTATAAGCCACAATATTCCTGCCTTGCATCAAGACTCCGCCGAGACCTTGCAAGGAAGCATCACAAAACACCTGAAAAGGCTGTCACTCATCTGGCGGCGTGAGAATTGGAGCTGTAGTCAGCTTCTCTTTCAACTCCTCGAAGGTTGACTGGCAAGCTAGTGACCAAGTGTACCGCTTGTCCTTACACAACAATTCAGTCATTGGCTTGGCTATTTTGGAGAAATTCTGAACAAACCTCCTGCAATAACTGGCGAGGACGAGAAAACTCCTCAGCTGCTTCACATTCTTCGGCGGAGCCCACTCTTGAATAGTGCGGACTCGCTCTGGGTCAACCGCAATTCCCTCAGCGGAGATGACATGGCCTAGAAAATTTACCTTGTCCAGCCAAAACTCACACTTGGAGAACTTGGCGTAATACCGGTGCTCTCTCAACTTTTGCAGCACCAAGCACAAATGTTCCTCATGTTCATCCTCTGACTTGGAATAGACAAGAATGTCGTCGAGGTAAAGGATCACAAACACATCAAGCCAATCTTGGAACAAATAGTTCATGGCTCTCATGAATGTCGGTGGGGCATTTGAGAACCCAAAAGTCATGACTCTGAACTCATACAACCCATAACGTGTGCTGAACGCGGTCTTGGGAATATCCTCTTCACAAACACGGATTTGGTGATACCCCATCCTCAAGTCAAGCTTGGAAAACACCTTAGCCCCATTTAACTGCTCAAACAGATCATTGATACGGGGTAAAGGGTATTTGTTCTTGATGGTCTTCTTGTTGATACCGCGATAGTCCTGGACCAAGCGGCTAGTCCCATCCTTCTTTTGGAAAAACAAAGCTGGTGCACCCCAAGGGGAAGTGCCCGCGCGGATAAAACCGCCTGCTTCCAACTCTGTCAACTGCTTCTTGAGCTCAATCAACTCCTTCGAACACATCTTGTACGGATGCCGAGAAATTGGCTGGGTACCAGGCTCTAGCTCAATAACGAACTCAATAGCTCGAACTGGGGGAATTCCTGGCAACTCCTCCGGAAAGACGTCTAGGAAGTCACAGACAACTCTGACCTCTTCGAGCAAAGGCGCAACTCCTGCGTTCAATGCGTACAACTGTGCTGGTCCTGACATAGAGCCACAAGTGTACAAGACCTCTGCGCCTGAATCATGTGTCAACTTCACTGATCTGGTCGTACAATCAATATTGGACTTGTGCTGCACAAGCCAATCCATGCCCAAAATGACATCAATGTCGGAACGAGGCAAGACAATCAGGGATGCTGTGAAAACAACGCCCTGAATACGGATCTCCACATCTGGAAAAAGCCTGGAAGACTCCACTCTAGAGCCCGGAGAACAAACTGAGAGCGGTTTAGGCAACTGATCTCTCAGAAGGTCAAGTGACATAGCAAAGACATTGGAAACGAAAGAATGGGAAGCTTCGGAATCGAACAGAACTGTCGCGGGAACTGAACACACAAGAAACCTACCAAGAACAATCTCTGAAGACTGCTGAGCATCTGTGAGCATCACGTTGTTCACACGAACTGCACGTGGCTGAGCCTTCACCATCGCGGTGCTCGGAGTAGAGCGAGGTGGAGGCGGTGGAAGCCGAGCAAAGCGCGGATCGGTGCAGTTGGGAGAAGTGTGCCCTGGCTCTCTGCACTTGTAGCAAATCACGCCCGGCCGGGGCTGCTGCTGCGACTTGGTTGGCCTCGCGTGTGGTGGTGTATAGCGAGGCCCCTGCTGAACTGGGATGGGAGGGCGGGCAAAAGTGCGGACAACTGCCCCCCTCTGCTGGTACTGCTGTCTCTGCGGTGGTGCCTCTGCAACCCAAGTCTTTTCCTTCTTGTGGATCATCACTGCGGAACTGTGCTCATGCTGGCGCTTTCTGTCTGCATCCCACTCTGCTCTGGCTGACTCCTGGCGGATAGCCTGATCCACGAACTGTGAGAACAGCGTGGGACTGCACTGAGTGAGCATGTACTTGATCTCTGTGCTAAGACCTCCACGGAACCTCGCAACCTTCTTAGCCTCTATGCTGACCTCCTCTGGAGCGTACCTGGCTAGCCTGACGAAGGCCAGGTTGTACTTATGAACTGACCTGTCACCCTGTCTCGGAGCCAAGAACTCCTCACGCTTCCTGTCCATCAGACCACTCGGAATATGCGCTGCTCTGAAGTCTGCGACGAAGTCTGCCCACGTGATCATGGCATCGCCCTTGTTGGCCTTGTAGGTATCGTACCAGTTGGCTGCTGCACCCTGAAGCTGGAAGGAGGCGAAGGTGACGTAGTCGACGGGTCTGACGGTGTTAGCATTGAAGTGCTTCTTGATCTCTGCGATCCATTCATCCGCCTCCAGCGGGTCTCGAGCCTCGGAGAACCTGGGGGGGTTGATCGCGAGGAACTGCTGCAGTGTGGTGTACTGTGGTCGATCACTTCTCTGGGCATTCTGGTTCTGCAGCATCTGTAGGATCGCAGTTGTGCCCTGAGCCACTGCGGCTACAGCCTCCCCAAGGATAGGGTTCTCTGGCGGCGGCATGTTCACTCTTGGCATCCTGTATACAGGAACACTTATGAGAACATGGTCGAAACATTGATGTAACCAGAAGATAAAGTAATATTGACAACAAAACTTCCTCACGAGGTATGAGAAAGCTGAAGGCTGAAATTCCACCAAGGTTAACCCGGAAAGTCGAAAGCTAGGTGCTACTGGAATCCCCAACCAAGATCATCCGAAACAAAGATAATAATCTGCTAGCGAGCACACAACAATATATACGAGCGGTTGGAAACCTGAACAATGAGACATCTGCCCTGAGCGGCCCGCCATCACGGTCGTCCATAGGGGAAAAGACACCACATCCATATTACCATAGGATGCCCGCCAATCCTGTATGGACGTTTCACCTGGGGTACGCCGTAAGCGAGGTAGAGCAGTCAACCCCAAGTGGCGGCTCAGTGGTCTCAAAGACGCCAACACATCTCGTCGCTAGCAAAAAATTATAGAGGAATCGGAGCCTCATTTAAACGAGAACCTAGATTTGTTTTGAAGGGACAATTGCATTTTTGCCCCTAGTTTTGCCAGCCCGTGGGTTTTGCCCTTCCTTTTCGGCTCTGCTCAGTTTTGCCCTTAGATTTGTCCCTCGGGTCATCCGAAGGCCCTTTGACCGTTTGACCAATACTTAGAAAATGTATAACAAATTCATATGAACTTAGAAAAATGCAAATAAGATATTTAATTATTTAGAAAAGCATTTCCTTTATGTGTGTATCATTTGCACATATGAAAATATTAATTGTTAACCTACCCAAGGTTACTAACGTTCTTAACATTATTAAAAATAAAAATGTCTAAACAATAAAAAAATCATGAATAAAAACGGCATGCAAGTTTAGGTGATGTCTGCTGACCATTCTGATATCTTATTTGAGATTTTTTGAATTCACATGAACTTGTTATGAATTTTAAAATTAATGGTCAAAGTCATTTGAAAATGCATAACAACTTCATAAATACCCAGAAAAATGCAAATAAGATATCAGAATGTTCAGAAGACATCACCTACATTCGCATGTCATTTTTAATCATGAAAATGTATTGTTTATACCCTTTAATGTTTAATAATGTTAATAACATTAATAACCTCAAGTAGTTTAAATATTATTTTGTTCGTGAATGCTAATAACATGCACTTATAGGTAATGCTTTTTTAAACATTTTGATATCTTATTTGCATTTTTCTGAGTTCATATGAATTTGTTATGCATTTTCAAAGTATTGGTCAAACGGTCAAAGGGCGTTCGGATGACCTCAGAGACAAATTTAAGGGCAAAACTGAGCAAAGCCGAAAATTAAGGGCAAAACCCACGGGCCGGCAGAACTAGGGGCAAAAATGTAATTGTCCCTGTTTTGAAAGGGGATAAGTTGCAGAGAGAAAACAACGTTTCACTTCCTCACGGAAAAGGGGTGGGAGGGTGGGGTAAGAAGAAAAAGAAAGAGTTCCTACTCTCCGATTTTTCCTTAGTAACTACAAAATAGTTTCTAGACTCAACTTCGCCCAATAAGGGGTCCTACAGTCAGTCCTGCTCTGATACCAAGTTGTAAGGCCCCCGATGCGGTGCTAACTCGAGTTAGTCGCTTTCGCGTCCCGCTCAAGTTAGTAGCACATAAAGAGCCACCGACTCACGACACTCGCACTCGTGTCGCTGCCGGATTCTCAACAACAAGTATAAGAACGAAGAACTTTAACTAAGACACAAATATATAAGGTCCAAGGCATACATCGCCATTGGATAAATTATTACATCATCTCAGAGGTCCGTGGACCCAACAGTACATCATGCGACAAGCGGAAGACAAACACGACCGAGTACGGTCAAAAGCCAAATTTCCCTAGAGAGGGCTGCACATAAGAGTCCACCCACGGATCGTCGAAGCCCAACTATAGAATCTACAGAACGAGGTAGAACTCATCGTCATCCTCCGGGGGCACCTCCACGAAGTATCGTCCAGAGCTCGGGTCAAGAAAGTACTCCACTGCAGCGGCCGATCAGGCAAAACAGTAAAAGAACAAAAGTAAAACAGGGTGAGATTATATCATTACAGGATAACTGACTTCCTACGGTAAGACAAAGTAAAAGGAAAGGTTGCAGTCGCACTAGCATATATGGTGGCTATCGTTCTAATAGAGTAGAGGTAAGATCCAAGAATAGCACGCGACGTCGTGTTATAAGTCTGCTATCCACCTACTTACGTCAAACATAACACCACCTGGATCTTCCCTCGGTCCCCCTGGACGAAGAAAAGCAACCAAGGCACTCACACGGTAGGCAAGTTTTAATTAAGATTCAAATTGATGTTATTCTATGAACAAGGAGTAGGTATCAAGTCGTCCATAACCGCAGACATGGCTTTTCAAAAAGATTTAACTCTGCAGGGGTGTACCAACTGCCCATCATAGGCTTCGCATGTACGCCCGGTTTCCACTTGGCTAAGTAAGCGCCTGAAACTCCGGAACGTCAGAGTCCCTCTAACTAACAACGCACAACTCCGGGTGGCCCCCGGTGAGTCGACACCCAACTCAAAAGCCAGCCGTGCTCTCGAATCGGCCTCTACCGTCTGTCGCAGGTTTGGATACCCGGTTAATCACACATGGGAAACCGGGTCCTCACCCGGACAAGGTGTGCCAGCCCAGGCACAAGTCCTCCTGGCCCAAGGTGGTTTGTAAACAACTAGGGTACCACCAGCACACACACGTTGCAAATAGTAAATCAGCTCGGGCCACCACTAGAATTGTATGAAGCTAGGCAAGTAAGACAAGGGGACCCCATAGAATCTCACACACGAGTAGGCACGCTCGTCAAGAAACACAATACCCGGAACTCGGGACCTAGGTGACTCAAATGGAACAAAACACCTAGCGGGAACAGCCTGGTCTCCCATCTTTTGTCAAGTATAAATTTAACATCATAATTATAATAAATATCCACCAACTTCTTTAAATAACATGATATCCCAAACCATAGCAATAGGGTAAGCAACAAGTTTTCCTACTCATACTAAGCAATGGCTGAGCAGCGGTAACTTAGAAATACAAAGTTTTGCTGGGATGTGGGGATCATGGTTGTTTGGGTTTTGAAGGTGGTATACTCAAAGTGGATAGGATCAAGCAAACGTTCTAGGCTACAGCTAAGCAGGTAGGCAGAAAGGTATCAAGTAATGGTATAAATCTTCCCCTTGCCTGGGTAATCGGTCGTCGAAGCAGACGCAGCAGGGTCCTCAGGCTCGGTGTTGGAAATCTCCACGTATGTATCCTTGGCGGCCTTAGGTGCTAACGTAAGGTACCGACAAGAAAAGGCACACAAGTAAGTAGCGGGTACAATGCACAGGCAAGGATGATATGAGCAAGTTTAATTTGACATGCTGTGACCCTATCTAGTCAATTTAAATGAAGGTGGTGACGACACGTCAACAACTTCATATGCAATTTATTTACGTGAAGATGGCTTTGGTCCTAGCCTTATTTTTGGTGTAAGTAGCATGTCAATATGGCATGATCAACAATGCATATAACATAAATAAAACAACGTGAAAAGTAATCATCGATTCCGGAGACGGAGTAGTGTCGGTGAATTTGACACAAGGAAGGTGCAACAATAGTTGGAAACCAGCCACTTTGCATATGACAATATGTTAGGGGCTGACTTTGAAGAAGGATGATAGAAGATGACATGAAGCAAACTTGAAAAGGACTGATGATCATCATTTCAAAATGCACTGAAGTTGAAATGATGCAAGAAGAAAAGACAGATGATTCTGGATCAGGTGGTCACACCTTGTTCACATGAGTTGCAAAAAACTTCATGAGGACATCACCATTGCAATCCTTGCGGAAAATGACCCCAAACTCATATATAATATGGTACCAGTTGGGTTTGCAAACACAGTTGCAGTTTCAGCTGGGGTTCAGGGGGTTGAGTGTAAAAGTTACACTACATGCATTTGGAAAAAGGTTCAAATGATTAAATCATTATCACCATGCAACTCCTTGGAGGAGACTACCCAAATTTCATATATGGCATGGCCAATTTTGAATTTGGGTAAACTTAACAAAATCAAAGAAAGAACAGGGGCTGATTTGCAAAATGGCCATACTCCAATTTTTAGAGGGGCCAAATGCAAAAAAATGGACTCCCCCATGCTGGTCAGTAGCTCAAGCTACCCCAAAACCATATATAATATGCCCCTAATTGCAAAAGATGTTCAAATCAGATTTGAATTTGATTTCAAATTCAAATTTGAATTAAACCAGAAAAGAAATGAAAAAAGAAAGGAGAACAAGAAAAGAGAGGGTCCAGAACCTCTCAGGCTGGCTTCGGGCGAAGGGCCCAAGTGAGTTAAGCCCACGCGGCAGAGACGAAAAAAAAGAGAGAAAAAAAGAGAAGAGGGCCGAGCCCACAGTTGACCAGGCCCATGGCCACTTCATCTCGTCGGCCCAGGCGACAGAGCCTCCTCTCCTCTTCTGAACCCAGCGACAGCGCGCTCTGAAGAACAGGACACCTCCCTGCTGAACCCGACACGGGCTCAAACTCCGGTGAGGCTCCCCTTGCGCTCCGGTCGTCTCCCGGCGAACCTTGCCGCGGAAAACCAAGAGGGGACCTCCCTCTACACCTTGCCTCACTGCTCCGCTCCTGAATCCCTCTCTGTTCGACGGTAGCAACGAAGAAACAGAGGGGCGGCGACCTGTTCTGGGAGTTCAGAACGTGCGTCACATCCGGCAACTTGGCGATGAGGCTGCGCTCGTCTATGCTGCTCCGGCGACCTAGCTGCTACTGCAAATCTCGAGACGGATTACCCCTGCATCAATTTATGCACTGGGACAAACCGGAGACGTGACAACGACGACGTGCGCCTTGCCGGAAAATCACGGCGGCCACGGCCTACAGGCGATCTTCAGAACGGCGCAAACGAAAAGGGTGCCAAGCTCCCTCCTTTCAGGCAACTGGCGTGCTCTGTGCGCGGCCACACTACGTCCGCACGCGTCCAGACCTCGCCGGGGTCACGGGGTTCACCGGCGACGCGGTAAACCGTGCCACGGCGGACGGCATCGAGGGCACACGCTGCGCGGGTCTACTGCTACTGCTACGGGGGAAGAGGAGGCGTCATCTTGCTCACCTAGGGGTGGCCGGTGACGACTTGCAACGCGATTGACGGAAGGGGGGTCGACGGCGACGTGGAAGAAGACGCGTCGGAGGTGGGTTCGTCGTTGCGGGGACGCACAGGAGCTCCTCCCTGCTGCCTGCGCGAAGCAAGAGGAGAGGTGAGCTCACAGATAGCCAGAACAAGTGCGGGCCCGAGGAATTGTGGCGAGGCGGCGACGAATTCTTCCACCAGTGTCATGGCGGCCGGCGGAACAGGGGAGGAAGGATCTCGCTCGAGCGGCGGCGGCGAGGGGAAAGCTGGAGGAAATGGAACCCTAGGGGGTTCCTGGGCTCGGGGGGCGCGGAACTTATAGAGGGGAGCCCCTCAGTCCACGTCGGCGGTCATCGACGTCGACGCCGGAGCCCGTTGTGAGAGGGGACGGAGGACGACGTGGAAAGGGGGTCTGTCCTGGCCGCACGATCTGGATTCCACGGCCAGGATCTCCTCCTCCGTACCGCTTCGCTGGAAAGGTGGATGGGCTGCGGGGAAGGGAAGCTCCAGATGGGCCTGGCATGGCTGGAAGAGAAGAAGAAGGAGACCAAGGCCTTTTCCCAGATCAGAAAAACAGCAGGGAAAAAGAAAAGGAAAAGGACAGAAGAAAAAGTGAGAAAAATATATAAAAATTTATTTGAAACCCCTTGAGGCAAACTTGATCACCCAAAAATGGGTTGGGCAATTTTGAATGCAAGGAAAAATTGCCATAGCAAAAACAGTACCTTTTCCTATTTAAAATTAAATAGAAAAGGTGCTTATCGAATTTTGGGGAAGAAAGCACAAGGTGCAAAATTCCATGAACTTGGTAATCTTGAACCTTGAATTATTCCTCAATTTCCAAAAGTGGTTTGGGTATTTTTGACAACACAAAAAATGTGAGCTCATTTTTGGATTCAAAACCACTTTGAACTAGAGCCCATATTTTTGATGATGGCAAAAATAAGTTGAGGTTCTTAAAACCCTTGCCATAACAAGAGAAATGGCTAGGCCAAGTTTGGGGTCAAGGAGAGCAAGCATGCAACAAAGAAAAATCCTCCAACACCCTTCTTCGACCATTTTGGATGCAAAAACAAACAACCCAAATGGGCTCCTATCTCAATGCAAATTTAAATCACCACATGAAATTATAAAGTTTAGCATCATGCCAAGTTACAAAGTCAACAGACAAGGTACAACTTCATGGTGATTCCTATTTATTGCACATGGGTTGTTACATTCTCCTCATCCCATTCACATCTTCTCGTCTCCTTCCTCGCGCACCGGAGAACAAGGACTCCGTCTTTGTCTCCGTTTCGATCCGTTCCTCCTCCATCGTTCGCGCAAGGAGACCTGGGGCCGTGTCATTCCCTACGTCATTTAAGGTGAGCTTCTCATCTCCTCCATTGTACTGCAGTTTTTTACTCATCGCAATTATCGTGAGCTTCGAGGTCCACTGTATTAGCAGATTGATACAGTCCATGGAAGATGCGTCGTGCATGTTGGTAGATAGGCTAGGATCAGTGATGGATAGCTCCAGTAGTGATCATTTGTCGAACAATCGTATTTACAGATCCGCTTTTATCTTGCAATTGTTCCTAGTTTTTCGCAAGCCATAGATATGTTCATCATTTTTCTCCTATTTCTCAGGCTTGTTAGATCCAATTGTCTTACTGTATTTTGTGAAAACTGTTTGTGTAGTTTCTTGTAAGTCGGTTTATGACCGACTCCAGTTTTCCTTTTACTAGATCTGACTTCTGCACCATGGGTCGGAAAACCGCTGCCGATAAAGACAAGAAAGAAGTCGTCGCGGATAGAAGCTAAAAGACAGCCGGCAGGGCTAGACCACCAGTTCTGAAGTCAACTTTAGAGGCCAACTAGTCAAAGAGTTGGGTTACTGATGCTTCTTTGAAGGAGATGGTGATAGAGGGGATTCTGCCTCCCCAATCTAAAATTGAGTGGCGGGCCCCTGGAGAGGAGACCCGGCCTCACCCTCAAACAGGCGAAATCGTCGTCTTTGCCGACCATATCACCAGGGGATTCCGTCCTCCCGGCTCTAAAATTTTTAGGAGTGTGCTGCACTGCTATAAATTGCATCCTCGGGATCTAAGTGCTAACTCGATACTTAATATATGTCACTTTCAAGTGTTCTACCAGGCTTATCTGCAGATTAAGCCGACTCTGGCTCTGTTTGCCGAGTTGTATTATTGCAATAGGCAGACTGAATATAGTGGAGGTCCAGCTTTGGAATGTGGTGGAGTTACTATCCAGAACTGTGCCAAGTCAATGTACCCATCACTCAAGTTGAGCTCCCATGTGAAAACATGGCAAAAATCCATCTTTTACCGCACCATTCTGACTTCCGAGAAGGAACATCCTCTGCTCGTCTTTCGTGAGAACCGACTTGAGTTTCATGATGGCTTGAACCTTTTTCCTACGGATACTCATAAGAAAAAGCATGAGCCAATTATGGATCGGATAAAGGCCTTGTTGGCTCACGGTCTTGCCGGAATGGATTTGATCAAATGTTGGATAGGTTGGAAAATCTAGCCTCTCAGCGTGAGAGATCGACTCATGTCTGAGTATTTGGGGCCGGACGACCCCATGTGTTTCGCAAAGAAGGAGATTTCTGCAGGAGTTCTAGTGACGTCTTGTAAGAAATTTCTTGCTGAGCGCATAGAAGACATCAAGAAAGTCGGCCTTCTCCCGTTTTGTAAAGCCAATCCGGCTCTTCCGGTATATTTTTAGGTCATTCTTCCTTGACGCAATATTTGTTCAAAGATTTTTATCTTCCGACTTCTTACTTGCAGGAAAATGACCCATGGTGGAACGTGGGTCAAGACCTCCCTATGGAAGAAGAAGTTGATGCTAAAAGTCTGATTCATACGGTAAGATTCACTTGATTGCTTCTTTTGTGATATCTTCCTCTTACCCTTTTTGTTCTTATAGGATGACTCGGAGGAAAATGATGATGAAGACGAGGAAGAACAGGAGGAAGTTCCCCCAGTTAGGATTGGCTCTTGTAAAGAGAGCAAAGTTTCCAATCCACCGGTAATGTCTTTTCCGACTCTTCATGATGATTTTAGACAAGCTCGTGTCTTATGTTCTTGTTTATAGGCATAAGGTCGCAAGAGGCATACCCGTAGTTCTGACTCGGCGGACCATCTTGTGATTTTGGGTGATGAACCTCGAAAGACCCGACAGAAGTCGACTATCATCGCGACTCCTTCTCGTCAATCGACAGGGGTTTCTGAGGGACAACATCAAGGAGGTGACTCTGGAGCTGGTACCCCTTCCTCTGAGGGATCTTCTGTCCAGATATGACCCTTCCCAATCAACCGTGGGTGAGTACTTCTTTCTTAGGATGGTAACTTGTCTTTTATATGCATGATTTTGATAAATCATATTTTTGTCTTTGAGCAGTGCTCGAATTGAGCCCAAGGATCTGGCCGACTCTTCTTTTGCTAAGGAGTCGGCTATTATATCTGAAAAATTGCGAGAAACTTCGGTTTCCGAAGCTTTGAAGAAGGCTGGTTTGAATGAGTCCAGCCCGTCAGGAATATACAAGGATAATTCTCCTGAAGCGGACTTTAATAAGCCGACAACTCATTCAGAAAAGGTGGAAGTTGCTCCAAGTTATGTGCCGACTAATTCCAAGGAAAAGGCAGTTGTTGAAGATGAAGTTATGATCACCGGGACTCAGAAGGGTGAGCCACCTGCTTGTACAACCATGATGAAGGTTTTGGACGATAAGAATCAGGTGGTAGGTCGACCTGATGAGTCAATATCTGAGAAGACATTCCTTGTGGAATTATTCAAGCAGTCATTAGCTTGTTCTTCGGAGCAGCATGACATATTCCTCCATCTTCGGCGGTGTTATGAGGTATGTATTTTTATTTGTTTGCACTGTCCTTGATGACATATCTCTGTAGCCCCCATAAGCCGTCTTGGTGATTGATTTCCATGCTGGGTTATAAGAAAAACAAATTGTATCTGCCATGAGTCGGTATACCACTACTAGAGAAATAGCTACATATGGAAACCTTATTAGTGGTGCATTTTATATGTAATGCGCCACTATGTTGTAAGGGGTGGCGCACTGGTAAAAAATGCGCCACCTATAAGCTCTTATAGGTGGCGCATTTTTTAAATGCGCCACCCCTAAGAGTGGGCCAGCCCTGGATCCCCTTATACGTGGTGCATTTCGAGAAATGTGCCACCTCTAAGAACCTTATAGGAGGCGCATTTTGGAAATGCGCCACCCCTAAGAGCTTATGGGTGGCGCATTCTGGAAATGCACCACCCCTAAGGAATTATTAGTGGTGCATTCAGAATGCGCCACCCATAAGCTCTGAAAATAAAAAAAATTGAAATGTCAAAAAAATTGAAATTTTTTGAAAGAAAATGATAGAAATGTCAAAAAAATAAAAGAAAATAAGTATCCCATATGATATGTGGTCTAATTGTTAGGAAAATTTACAAATATGAATTTCGACTTTTTTTGCAAAATCTCTCGAGAATTTTGTAAAATGGGCATAACTTTTGCATACAACCTCCGATGAAAAAGTTTTTTATATGAAAATCATCTACTGGAAAAGTTATATCCAAATTCAAAAGGGGGTACCCTATTAAACATTTTTAGAATCTTCAAAAACCTAACAGAAAAAAGTTACGGGCATTTGAAGATCTGGAGACAAAAAATGAAAGAAAAATTGAACTTAGTAGTGGCGCATTTTGTATGAAATGCGCCACTAGTGACAGAAAAAAAAACTGAAAAAAAAATTTAAAAAAAATTTACTTTTTAAAAATAAATTCAAAATAGGCTAGAGGACCGATCGGGAAGTTTCAAAAAATGTTGAAAATTTTAGCACACCCATGAACATCAACAAGGTCCTAGACATCAACATGGTTTAATAGGATTTATATGATAGATATATCAACAAGTGCCTGCTAGGTGAGCTGGAGTGGGAGTTGAATAGAACCGAGAAGTTAAGCATGCTGGGGCTGGAGTAGTGCTAGGATGGGTGACCCTCGGGGAAGTTTGACCAGAGATTAAGCATAGTGATCGGGCATTAAGCATACTAACATGAGATTAAGAAAAAAATAAAAAAATAAAAAATAAAAAAATCGTTATCCAGATTCAGATTCGAAATTCAAAATTAAAAAAAATAGTGGCGCATTTTTAGAATGCGCCACCCCTAAGACTCTTATGGGTGGCGCCACCCATAAGAGCTTATGGGTGGCGCATTTCGAAATGCGCCACGCATAAGAGTTTTAGGGGTGGCGCATTTCAAATGCGCCACTATTAAGGCCTTATTAGTGGCTTGTCCTTAGTGGCGCATTTGAAATGCGCCACTACAGGCAAAAAAAGGAAGCCACTAAAAGGCTATTCCCTAGTAGTGTACCTATCTTGTGGTATGCCGAGTTATAATAAGTTTGAACTGTACCCCCCAGGTGACTGGTTAGGCATTAGGTCTAAGTAAATGCTTAGTGATATTTTGTTGTTGTAGGCTGTTGCCATGGATGCTGGGCAATCCATGCGTCAGATGGAGGAACGACTCACTGTGGAGTCTGCAAAGCAGAAAGAAGGTGATGAAGAAATTGTCCGACTCCGTGATGAGCTGGAGAAAAAGGACAAAGAACTGGAAGTCGTCAAAGCTAATATGTCTGATGCCAAAAATGTTCTGACCAGAGCCGTAAATGAAGCAGCAGCCCAGCGTGATACAGCCGAGCGAAAATTAAAGTCGGCACAAAAGAAGCTGGAGACACTCAAGGATAGTCTTCACCGATTTGTATCAGCTGTCTTTGGTGAGTCGGCAAAGGTGCTTTTTGAAGCTGGGTGTTCCAATTTTCTTTATTCCTTGCTGACTTTATCTTTTTTTTGTCTTTGTGATAGACAAAGATCATGATATTCTAGGTGAGACGCCTACTATGAAGCTCACTTGCATGTTTGCCCTGGTCAAACAATTAGTTGAGGGTGTGTGTAAAGCGATATGTGCGACTCAACCCAAGCCCCCAAGCATGAAGAGGATCACTGATATAATGGGTCCTTTCTCGGTCGTACCTGAATGGGTAAGGCTGGGGAAACGATCGGCTTGCTGTATGGGGGTGATGCGTGGCTTAGAGCTTGTCAAGGCGTATCATCCTGGGTTGAAGCTGGATCGTCTTGCTGCCGGCTTCCCGGAGCTTAAGGCAGATGACTCCAATTTTTCCAAGGAGGATTACGACAAGGTGCATAAAGAGACTCGTCCTTTTGCCACCAAGATTGCTGATGACATGGAGTTAAACCGTTTAGAAACTAGATATGATGAGCACAACAAGGGGTGTCGGGTCAATCTTCTGACTCCCGTAGAATTCTCTCGTCTTCCTACTCCAAAGAAGACTTTGGAGCCGGCGAATCCTATGGAGCCGTTTCCATGAGGAGAAGAGGACGACTTGATGATGGATGACATTTCTGACGTGGACTTAGTGGAAAGATGCAACGAAATCTTTCCACCTGCAAATTTTGCCGGGTCCTCATCTCAGAGCCAAGCCAACGTCTAAGCGTAAGCCTTTGGAGGGAGAAAAACTTTTGAAATATTTGTGCGGCCGTAGTGCAGAGTTTGTAATATTGGGAAACATGTCCCGTGGCTTGTGACCAACATGTGGTCAGATACTTTTATGGCGTTTCATCTGAAATTTGCCTTTTGGCTTTTTGAATGCCAATCTTTGTGATGCCATCTTGATTTTCCTTTGACTTATTTGTCTCTTGCTTGAAGAAGCTTTTCCTTCTGATATGAGTTGTAGAAGAGAGTCGCGTTCCGGCTTTACCCTGTTTACCAAATAAGTTACGAAAGTATAATTTTCATCCGAACTAGTGTAACTTCTGGGAGTCGGCTAGCTTCATAGGGGAAGGTTCTTAGAGGCCGACATTATGAATAGTCTGACCACCTTTGTTATATGTGAATCGACAAGTTTTGCCGAATTATAGATAGTTTCAAAGTATAATCCTCATGAGTCGGTATGATCATCATTGCGTCATGCCGACTCACAGAGAGAGTCGAACTGTAGTCCCCATGAGTCGGTATAAACATCTTTGTGTTATACCGAGTCACACAGGTTAACGCTCATGTTGCGATATGTCGGTGTTTTCAGTGGGAAAGCTAGTGTTGTAAAAGACACTTTGAAGAAAGCTAGTATTCGTGCTAGCTTTCCATGGTTACAGCCGAGTCATATGCTTTTTTGAAGTCGATGTGTATGTCATAAGATTGTTAGGAAAAAATAGTAGCAAAAGAAAAAGAAAAATGCTATGATGCATGCAAAAAATAAAATGCAAAGGCTCGTATAGAAGTCGACTCCAGTTTTAACACGCCTTATCTTCTCGTTGAGATAGATTACTGGGTTATTTGTGAGTCGGTACTTCTCTGTAAGCCAGCAACATATGACTAGCGTTCCCTGTACTTAAGACTAAACTCGGTAGGCGTTGCTGTAAGCCCCCAAGGTATTTAGAGTAAGACGGGTACACGTAGGTCGTATGAGCTTGAGCTATACAGGCCGAGGTTAAGGCGTGTTTAGCCAGTTCATGTTTATGCCGGGATTTCTTCGGATAAGAGTCGATGGGAGCCATCGAACTCCCCTACTTCCCCTGAATAAGCCATATACATGCGGAATTTTACATATAAATGTCGAGTCTCAGATTAGAGTCGACGGATGTCATCGAGCTCCCCGATTCCTCTGAATAAGCGATATACATGCTCAGTACCAATAGAAGGGTTGATCAAGCCCCCATGTCTCTGAGATATAATAATGCAAAGTATGTATGATGCAAAGATGATGAGAAAGTAATTGCATGCAAAGCATAGGGTGTAATGCATGAAGGAGTCGTCGTGACCGCAGTCAACGACGAGAATTTCTGTAGCGACAGCCGATGCAACCTGCAATCAACTTATTCATTGTATGTGGCGGGAGCCGGTATGATGAGACTCAATTGTTTATAGTATGGTGAGAGCCGGTGCGATGAGAATCGACTTATATTGTAAGCGGCGATGGCCTAATGCGACGTGAGTCGGCTTTTCGAAGTGCGGCGAGAGACGAATGTCGACTTATATTTATTATGTTGGCGAGAGCCGGTGCGACGAATGTATATGGCGAGAGGAGGTGCGACGAGTGTCGACCCCTTTTTTTTCTTGGGCCGACTCTAGATGTAGTAGGGACGGAGCTGGACGATATCCCATGTCCTTTCACTTGGTGATAATTACATGGGCTACCAGCTTCTTCGTTTACTTCATGAGTTGGTAGGCTTTAATGAGCAGTATTTATACTTTACTGTAATGAGGTGTTGGGGTGTCTCGTCCCTTGGCCTGTTTCCTAGGTTTGATAACCCGGATCGACTCTCTATTGTGGACGAGTCCATGTTCTTGACCTCTTGCGGCTGTGTGAGCCGGTTAGGCCGTCATCGTACTGACTTGCCTCTACAATGTTTTTCTCTACTTGGCGTATGTACTCTTCTATGAAGTAGCACTGATCCCAGGTGTGGTTAGCGAGGCGACCCGATCTGGAATGCTTTGGGAAAGCTTCTTTCATAGCTTTGTCACAATCCCAGTGCCTTTTTCCTTCTTTGGTGGACGTCCGTGTCTCTGGGAGTGGTTTCTACCGTATTCCTGCGAGGTCAGGTTGTACCTTCGTTTTCTATGGTGGGTCCGAAATTGAAGTTGGGATTCCTCATATTTGGCTTCACTGGACTCGGCATATCTGGCGACAGCATCCACAAGTCCTTTTAGGTCCTCGGCTACCTATTTTATGCGTCTTAGCGCGTTGGTTATAGGTGTAAGCCGAAGGCTTATCGACTCCTGAACCCTGTCATGCTATCAATGGGAATTTCCTAGAAGCCCCAATTTGGGAGTCTCTTAATGTTATTGAAAATCTTGTTGGAAATCTCCCTGTTGCTAGCATACAAGAAGATATAACTCTAGCTCACATTATGAAAAAACTTGAAAAGATAGAGTTAGAAATACCAAGTATAACTAGGATAAATGAGTTGGATCGCAAGATTCAAGGGAATTTGAATAGGCTTGATAGCTCCATGCTAAAAATTATTAAAACTTTGGAGACAATCAAATTCCATGATATGGATCCTTCTATGATTGATAAGATTGAGGAAATCATTAATACTCTAGGAACCACTGTAAGGCCCGATATGCGGTACTGTTCCAGATCTAGGTGTTTCCACCCAGACCCGGGGACGAAGCACATATCGGGTTAGCTACCCAAACAGATGTGGGCAGCCCCCTATCTCCCTGGGGTGGACCTACAGAGAAACCATGTCTCCGCTGGCCCAAGTTGTTTTAAAGAATATCTGCCAGGAGCGACCCAACAGACACACACACGGTTTTCAAATGGTAAATCAGCTTGGGCCACCACTAGAAATGTTTGAAGCTGGGTAGGTAAGAAAAGGGGACCCCATAAAATCCCACACGCGGTTATGCACGCTCAGTCTTAAAACCAATACCCGGAACTCGGATCCTAGTTGACTCGAATGGAACAAAGCGTCGGGGCGGGATAGCCTAGACCTTCCATCCTTCGTCGAATATAACCAACATTTATAATAATCATATTATCAACAACAATATAATAATGTGATATCCCAAACCAAGGAGTAACAGGGGTAACATCGTAGCATCCTAAGCATGCATACTAAGCAGGGGCTGAGCAACGAGCAATAGTACCATAGCAGTACAAGGTTTGCTGGGAGGGGACATGGCTGTATCGGTTTAAAAGAGGTTGTAAACATGTGGTAGGATCAAACATCGAACCTATCCTAGACTAGCATGCAAACCGCTGGTTGAAATAGAATGGATCATAAGTAATGTATAGTCCTTGCCTGTTGATAAGTCGGGTTCCGAAGGTGTAGTCGATCGCAAAATCGCATCGTCTCTGAAAGTATCCACGGGAGCACAAATGAATTAAACACTGGAAAGCAAGCAACGAATATACCACTATCACTACGAAGCAATCACGAGCAAGCAATAAATAAGCAAGCAAGATCAAGTATGATGCATGTCATTTTAACATCATGGCATGAACATAAGAACGAGCAAGTTTAAATGAAGCATCTGGAAGCAAGGGTGCAATGCTACCAACAACCTTAATATGAATTAGGTAGGTGATTAACGAATCCGGAGGATTCCTTGTGTTGAAGTTGTTACGATGCATGATCATGGAATATGCAAAAGGCTAGAATATGAACAAGAATTGCCCACACTTGAGAATAATCCTCGAGGCAGGATTTCCTAACATAACATATATGAAAATGGCATGGCAATGATGCACCTAATGCATTCTATTGCAAGCAACGAAATAAAGCGCAAGACTACGCTACCGGCAATCTACGGTCATCGCGGAACTACGGTGCTCGGAACGCGGGAAGGAATGGAAGAGTTGCACCACGTGCATCATATGAGGGGTTATGTGCAAAATGCAACATCACCAAATAATGCTAACTCAAATGGACAAATGAATTCCACCATCTCGTTCCTCATATTTTTCTATCCCAAAATCATGTATGACATGAATAAATGGAGCTAGGATGCACATAATAAAAGCAACGCAAAAGCGGGCAGATTTGAATGGATTTGAATCAAATCAAAATAAATAAAAAAGGAGGGAAGCCCTCTGGTGGGCTGGCCTCGGCCAAAGTGGCCCAGCGGCCTCGCGGGTATGCCTAGTAGGCACCCACGGGCGAAGAATACAGCTGGGCCGAGCCCAACTTGCTACTTCAAAAACAAAACAAAAAGGGGGGTTTTATTGCTCCAACTGGAGGTCGAACCCAAGACCTGTTGAATGAAAACTAGAGGCCCAACCACTGCGCTACGATGGTGCTCACGTTAAGTAATCGCTGCTATGGAACATAAACGTAGAGTGGGAGATAACTGAACTATGAAGAAAACAAACGCGCAGCAAAACGGAATTTAAAAGAGGCTGCTGGGACTTGAACCCAGCACCTCTCGGATGCAAGCAAAGAGCTCGGAGCACTACGCTACACTGAAGATTACAACAAAAAAATCTAACGCGAGCGAACAAGAACCTATAGAACATGGCTAAGTCTGAAATAACTGAAGAAATCGACAGCAACTATCTCTGAACCTGAGCACTGCAAAAAAATATAAATTAAAAGGGGCGCCCTTGCGCTGCGCGGATTTTGATCCAAGGACCTCATGGCTTGAACCATGAGGGCGGTGCCACTGCGGTACGCTATCAGTTACGTCAGGCAACCAAACTGAAGCAATAAGAAGAACGAACATGCGCTAACTTAAACTGAAACTACATCTGACGAAACTGAAGATCAATCTTCAGTGCGCCCGACGCAGAACAAGGGACAATGGCTCGTCGCTGGGAGCAGAGCACGGCTGGGCTGCACCCTAACCAACCAAAGGCACGTCCTTGGCTACCTATTACGCGCGCATCTCGTATCCAGGGCTCAAAGGCAGCACGTCCTGGTCATGGAGACCACATCGGCGTACGACAACGGAAAACGGAGAGCACGGAAACACGACGGAACGGCTACGGCCTAGGCGCTCTACACACGATAGGAGACGGAGGAGGATGGACGTGTGCTCACAGAGGGGCTGCCGGGGTCGTCGATCGGCTCGGAGAGGACGACTTGATGGATGCGCTCGGGGAAGAAGAACAGCTTCAGCTCGAGGAAGAAACGTAGAGGAGGAAGAAGACGAGGCACACGGGCTCGGTGATGACAACACGAGGAGGAAGGCACGTCGGCATCATTCCATGTGCTCGGGGTGCGCTGGGGGTCTAGGAGGGCGACCTCGTCGATGACGGGGACGATCGGGCTGCGGGGACGAAGAAATTGATCTCATGGCTCCATGTCCATGGAGGGGGGAAAATAGGGAAGACGGAGATAAATTGAGAGGAGAGGAGATCGCATGGTGGCGGCTGGGAGGGGAGTAGAGGAGAGGGCTAGGGTTCGTGGGGGCGAGAGGAGACGGGGCTATAAGGGGAGGTCAGAGAGGGGCTGCCATGGGGCTCCACCCATGTGATCTCGTCCATGGTTTCGCCGTGAGGGAGAGGGGAAAAAGGTGAGGGAGAGGGAAGATGACAGGTGGGGTCTAAAGGAGATGGGCTGCGGCTAAGGAATATGGGCCAAGGGAGAAGGAGATTCGGCCCAAACTCACTGGTTTACACCTCGTGAGCTGCCCTGCATGATCGAGGCACATATGTAATGTTTCTGCTTTTTCTATGCTGGGTTTGATGGGATCTGATGGATTATGAGATTATGTTCAGATTGTGATAGAGTAATATATTTGGTTTTTATCTCTTATATTTTCGTTCCTAAGTAATTCTTGCATGTTCTCCGTTGCTGTTTATTGCTTTGGCAAAGTAGTAGGTAGTGACTCCAAGAGGGACCGTTATGCTCGATTGTGGGTACATCCCCCCTGATGACACGCTTGAGTGACAGAAACATGAGTCTAGGGGATGTGTTGTGGCCACAAGGGGGAAAACAAAGGTGCTTGTAACTGTGGTTGCAAGGATTGTTTACTTTACGCAAAGTTTTTTCTAATGCAGTTGTCTGTTGCTTTGGGTTTACACTTTGGGTGGGGCTCGAAACTTAATACCAGCAAGATGTTCTGGATAGATATCTCAAGGTGGATGATTAGTAGTAGATGTAGATGGATTTCGGTCTACTTATTTTGGCGTACTGCCCATGCTTATGAGTCTCTTCCTTTCTTTTGTAGCATACTTAGCATTGTGGTGTGTTTATAATCCTGTCAATTGCCCATCTGTAATGTGTTTACCTCGCATAGCAGTTTTATCGTCTTTTGGGAGAGAGACATCACTAGTGAACATCACGGGACCCCGGTCCATATTCTCATCATTGTTTACACGCTCATTTACTTTTCAGTGTTTACTTTTAGTTGCTATCATTATCATTATCTCTTGTGTTTTGATACTTTGTAAACAACAAGACCGGAGACATTGATAACCTTTCTGAACTTCGTTGGGAGCAAAGTTATTTGTCTCGTGTGCAGGTACAGGTCAAGGAAGCAACGTTTGTGGTAAACGGTGCCATTGTTTTCTTACCACCTACTTATCATTGTCGGAGTCCTACGGGAGATAAACCCTATCCTCTACATAGAGGAAATTTGCTGCTATCCTACATCTCGCCTTCCACTTGGGATAACCAACGAACGGCGAGAAGCAATTATCATCTCTCGCGTATCAGTGGCGGATGACCAACGTTTCCCAGACGGTTCAGTTTCGGTGTAACAGCCCAGTTTTCACAAAAATTAAAAATTTTGTTTTCGGTGTGAATTGTTTGATTGTCTGATTTGTTTGCGGTGTTTGCATCCCCGATTTATCGATCGGCGATTATTTTCCCCCCTCGTATCTCGTATCGGACGGAGACTGACCCTTGCCACCCTGACACTCGATCTTTGCGACACCGGGTTTCACCCGATCACCGTCGCGAAAACCGCACGAGACCAGCCGTAGCCAACGGAACGAAAACCCCGTTTAAATAATTAAACGGGTTATTTTTATAGCGCGCCGGAAAATGTTCTCAGAACGGTTCGAGCGCGAGGTGAACGCCTCCGGCTCGACGCTCTGATCGCGCAGTTCAAAGTTTTACCCGAATCGGAGGTCCTGCGGACCCCCGGCGGTCAGAAACGTGAGCACCGTGCGCGCGAGATAAAAACCGGATATGTTTTTTCAAACTGCCAGCCACCGGGGCTATATAAAGACCACCACCCCACTTAGGGTTTCCCCTATGCACCTAGGCAGCCACCAGCCCCAGATCTGGCACAAAAACACCCCATTTTCGTCCAAAACCTAGCTCCCAGCTCTGGGATCCAGCCCAATGGGATCTGGACCGTCAGATCGGCCGATCTGACAGCCCTGGATGTGCCACGTCACCCCGTGGAGCAGCCCGTAGCCCCTCCTCTCTCCTCTCTCTTCTCACGCAGCCGCCCGTGGAGCCCCACGCCGCCGCTCGCTGCGAGCACGCCGGCCGTTGAGCCGCCCCTCGTGAGCTGCCTGCCCGTGCTTCTCCTCCCTCTTCTCCTCTCACCCGCCTCCCCACTCTCCTCCGCAGAACCTCGCCGGCGAGAGCTCGCCGCGCCACCACGCCATGGTCGCGGCCGCTCGAAGTTCCACGCGCCGGCCACTGGATCCGGCGTCCCGGCTGCCGCCGCCTGTGATCCGCGGCTGGATCCGCCGCCCCCGCCTGCACGCAGCTCGTCGGAGGCCGCCCCGCCCCTCACCGGAGGCCGGCGTCGTTCTGCCGCCACCTTCTCGCTGGACCGAGCGGGATCCCGAGCGCCCAGCTCCAGCGGCTGCCTCCAACCGACGCCCCTCCGTGGGCCGGCGCGCCCCCAGGCGGCCCAGGCCTCTCCAAGCCAGCCCAGGCCGGCCTCCAGGCCAGATGGGCCTCGGCCAATGAGGTGAGCCCCCCTTTTTTTATTTTTTTTATTAGTTCTGTTTTTTTTTTCTGTTCGGCCCAATAGCACTAGTTTCGGCCCGTATATTTTTTTTGCTAGGTTTTATTTGTTAATTATGGCAGATTGTATTTGTTTATTTTTGCGGTAGCTATATCTTTTCACCGGTAGCTCCGATGGAGACGCTTTCTACATGAAAGTTGCTCCATTTTGCGCGTAGATTAATAAAATGTTGATTGTGGCCATGTTTGACTTTGGTTACATGTTGTTGGACTGCTAATTACACCGCCTGCCACTGTAAACTGTAATTGCTATAACTTTTTAACCGTTGCTCTGTTTAAAATATTCTTTATATGTAACTTGACTAGAATTGCATGTAGATTGTGTTTATGCTGTTCTTGCTTGCTAAATAAAATAATAAAATATGCCTTAGGTAAAAACAGTATCGAATTCTATTTTTATCGTGGGGTCGGCAATAGTTTGCCATGTCTAGGATTTCACCCCACTTAAATTTACTAGCTTAGGTAGTTTATTTATGCTTCACCTTTTGTAATGTTTGTGTGCTATGCCATGCTTGGGTGCCTTGCCATGTTAACAACCTTTGCTCACCTGTAGCTAAATAACTTGAACCACCGTAAACGTGCGGTATCGTCGTGTGTGACGAGTACTCCACTTAACCTGTTAGTAACCGCTCTCGACGGTAGGTGCGATGACTCATGTTGCCTTTTTGTTGATGCTTGCTCGTGTTTGCCTCGTAGTAATAGATGCTTGCTCATTGATTTCTTTCCAGTTTTTATCGTCTTGTGTGCTTCTGCGGGTACCCTCTCGGAGACGTTGCGAGCTTACGATCAACTACACCTTCGGAACCCGACTTATCAACAGGCCAGGACTATGCATTACTTATGATCCATTATATTTCAACCAGCGGTTTGCATGCTAGTCTAGGTTAGGCTTGATGTTTGATCCTACCACATGTTTACAGCCTCTTTCAAACCGATACAGCCATGTCCCTTCCCAGCAAACCATGTACTTCTATGTTAGTGTTGCTCGTTGCTCAGCCCCTGCTTAGCATGCATGCTTAGGATGCTACGATGTTACCCTGTTAGTCCTTGGTTTGGGATATCACATTATTATTATTGTTGTTGATGATATGATTATTATAATGTTGACTATATTCGACGAAGGATGGAAGGTCTAGGCTATCCCGCCCCGACGCTCACCTAGGATCCGAGTTCTGGGTATTGGTTTTGAGACTGAGCGTGCCTAACCGCGTGTGGGATTTTATTGGGTCCCCTTTTCTTACCTACCTAGCTTCAAACATTTCAAGTGGTGGCCCAAGCTGATTTACCATTTGAAACCGTGTGTGTGCTGGTCGGCCGCCAGTTGTTTTCAAACCAACCTGGACCAGTGAGGACATAGTTCCCTTGCTGGCCCACCTTGTCCGGCTGAGGACCCGGTGTCCCATGTGTGATTAACCGGCTATCCAATCCTGCGAAAGACGGTTGAGACCAGATCGAGAGCGCGGCCGGCTCCTGAGATGGATGTCGACTCCCCGGGGGCCACCCGGATTTGTTCGTTGTTAGTTAGAGGGACCTGTCGTTTCGGATCTCTTGGAACTAAATCATAAAATGGTTGCCTATAATGGGTAGCAACTGAGAGAGATGGACGTGCGTGCGGAGCCTCATAATGGGCAGTTGGTACACCCCTGCAGGGTTAAATATTTTCGAGAAGCCGTGTCCACGGTTATGGACGACTTGAGACCTACTCCTTGTTCATAGACAACAACAACTGAGATAATCTTAATATAACTTGATCAACGTGAGTGTGTGCCTTGACTGCTTCTTCTTCGTCGGGATGCGAAGAGGAGGACAAGGATAGGATAGGACTTATCTTTGCGTAAGTGGTTGATAGCAAGACTAGTTGGAGGCGATTACTCATCGAATGCTTTTCTTCTTATCTTACTCTCTAGATGGTTAGCCACTTCATAATGCTAGTGCGGCAGCAACCTCACCACTTACCCCTTCCTTACCGTAAACTACTAGTTGTCCTAGAATGACGAGTGATGAAGTCCTTTCTGGGTCAGATGACCACTACAGTTGGATGCTGAGTACTTTTGTACTCATGATACTACCCCCAAACTATTTTCAGGGTTCTTGATCGACAACAGGTATGGTGATCGACGTTTCACGTGGAGACTCGACGACGACTAGTTAGGAGGATCCCGGCGGAGGGCCTGGACCCGTGTGGTTATGGGATCGATGTTTTTCTCTTTGCCACTAGGCATTTCCTTGTAGTCTGTACTCAGGCATGTACCTTCTGATGTTGTATTGTATTTGAGGCTGTTGTATGCCGATTGTATGAGATGGTGTATCCTTGTATCTGTAATGTTGTGATATCATGTTGGAAATCCGGGGCATATGACTCCATCATATGTCGCGGTGGGACCGATATGTGCTTCGTCCCCGGGTCTGGATGGAAACATCTAGATCTGGAACAGTACCGCATATCGGGCCTTACAACTAGGTATCAGAGCCTTACCGACCGTATGATCCCCTCTCTGGCCGAAGTCGAGTCTAGACAAAAACTATTTTGTAGTTACTCAGTTAGTTATCGGAGAGTAGGATTCTTTTTACTCCTTACCCTTGCTCTGGTCAGGACAAGTGACGTAAGAGTTTTAATTCTCGCCTTAACCCTTTCAAGCTTTAGGATCTCGAGTGTGTGGAGTTTCGGAATAGTTACAATGCCTAGCTTGCAGCGTATTGTCTCGATTCCGATCTCAGGTTTGGGAATTCCTGTAGTACCTTTAGCTTCTCCAATTTCAGTTATCATCGGGGTCATCCATTGCCATCCATCTTTTTGCTGGTGTTTTCACGACTTTCGTCGAAAAGCACTATCCTTTGACCGGGTTTTAGCTCTCGTTCTTCCTCTTGACACTGACTGTTTCGTTTTTCCGACGATGTTGTCTCTCTGCGGAAAGTTTTCTCCACGGAAGTTCGACATCTACATGGAGCAGAGTCCCTTGTTGGTGGTGTTGAAGATCGTCGTCTCTCTTTTCTCTTCCCCCCTCTCGACCGGATCGTCCTGGATCTCGGGACGAGATCCCTTATTGGTGGTGTTGTATTGTAACAGCCCAGTTTTCACAAAAATTAAAAATTTTGTTTTCGGTGTGAATTGTTTGATTGTCTGATTTGTTTGCGGTATTTGCATCCCCGATTTATCGATCGGCGATTATTTTCCCCCCTCATATCTCGTATCGGACGGAGACTGACCCTTGCCGCCCTGACACTCGACCTTTGCGACACCGGGTTTCACCCGATCACTGTCGCGAAAACCGCACGAGACCAGTCGTAGCCAACGGAATGAAAACCCCGTTTAAATAATTAAACGGGTTATTTTTATAGCGCACCGGAAAATGTTCTCAGACCGGTTCGAGCGCGAGGTGAACGCCTCCGGCTCGACGCGCTGATCGCGCAGTTCGAAGTTTTACCAAAATCGGAGGTCCTGCGGACCCCCGACGGTCAGAAACGTGAGCATCGCGCGCGCGAGATAAAAACCAGAGATGTTTTTGCAAACTGCCAGCCACCGGGGCTATATAAAGACCACCACCCCACTTAGGGTTTCCCCTAAGCACCTAGGAAGTCACCAGCCCCAGATCTGGCACAAAAACACCCCATTTTCGTCCAAAACCTAGCTCCCAGCTCTGGGATCCAGCCCAATGGGTTCTGGACCGTCAGATCGGCTGATCTGACAGCCCTGGATGTGCCACGTCACCCCGTGGAGCTGCCCGTAGCCCCTCCTCTCTCCTCTCTCTTCTCACGCAGCCGCCCGTGGAGCCCCACGCCGCCGCTCGCTGCGAGTACGCCGGCCGTCGAGCCGCCCCTGGTGAGCTGCCTGCCCGTGCTTCTCCTCCCTCTTCTCCTCTCACCCGCCTCCCCGCTCTCCTCCGCAGAACCTCGCCGGCGAGAGCTCGCCGAGCCACCACGCCATGGCCGTGGCCGCCCGAAGCTCCACGCGCCCGCCACTGGATCCGGCGTCCCGGCTGCCGCCGCCCCTGATCCGCGGCTGGATCCGCCGCCCCCGCCTGCACGCAGCTCGTCGGAGCCCGCCCCGCCCCTCGCCGGAGGCCGGCGTCGCGCCGCCTCCACCTGCTCGCTGGACCGAGCGGAATCCCGAGCGCCCAGCTCCAGCGGCTGCCTCCAACCGACGCCCCTCCGTGGGCCGGCGCGCCCCCCAGGCGGCCGAGGCCTCTCCAAGCCAGCCCAGGCCGGCCTCCAGGCCAGATGGGCCTCGGCCCATGAGGTGAGCCCCCCTTTTTTAATTTTTTATTAGTTCTGTTTTTTTTTCTGTTGGGCCCAATAGCACTACTTTCGGCCCGTATAGTTTTTTTTGCTAGGTTTCATTTGTTAATTATGGGAGATTGTATTTGTTTATTTTTGCGGTAGCTATATCTTTTAACCAGTAGCTCCGATGGAGACGCTTTCTGCATGAAAGTTGCCCCGTTTTGCGCATAGATTAATAAAATGTTGCTTGTTGCCATGTTTGACTTTGTTTACATGTTGTTTGACTGCTAATTACACTGCCTGCCACTGTAAACTGTAATTGCTATAACTTTTTAACCGTTGCTCTGTTTAAAATATTCTTTATATGTAACTTGACTAGAATTGCATGTAGATTGTGTTTATGTTGTTCTTGCTTGCTAAATAAAATAGAAAATCTTGCTTGATCCTCATCCAAGCACTTTAAAGAAACATCATCAATTGTTCGGCGATAAAGGTCATCATCTCTTAACTTATATTTAAAAGCCATTCTCCGAACAGTCATGTCCACCCTTTCACTAGGATCACGTAAATAACCAATAATGGGCTTCCTCCAATCTTCATTTTCACATGCACTAGATTTTCCATTAGTGGCTGAAGTAGTAAGTTCTAATTCGGCTTTTTCCATACTGGCAAGACAAGACATAGTTTCTTGAGAAATATGAAACATACCACGATCAACATGATAACCAGATGCTTGTTGTGCCAATTCATTTTCCTTCCAATTGTCATGTCTAGATATATGAGCAATACTAAAGTGATCTAAAGTAGAAACTACATCTAGACATTTATCAAGATAAACATTGAGTGACTCATCAAAGCATTTAAAAACTCCAGAAAGTTCTTGCACTGTTAATAACGAATCACCAAAAGCCTCAACATGTGTAGCACCTATATCAAGCAACATCCTTAAGCCGAATCGGCCTGATCATTGGTGCAAAAATATTCTAGATGGCGTGAGGCCTCAAAAACGGCACCATGAGGAGATATATAAACAACCCCAACACCTTTTCCATTGCTACAAACTGAACCATCAAAATGTAATCTCCATGGCACTAACGAAATAAGGTATATATCAATATCATGCTTACTATCAATCTGATGCTCTAATATAAAATTAGAAAAAATTTGGCCTTTCATAGATTTCAAAGATCCATAAGCAAAATCATATTCAATCAAGCATAAGCCCACTTTCCAATTCTACCACTAAGAATTGGCATATGCAACATGTATTTGATAACATCGGTTTGCCAAGCTACAACGCAATTACTACGCACTAGAATATGTCTCAGTTTTGTACAAGCATAATATAAACATAAGCATATTTTCTCAATGAAGGTGTACCTTGTTTCGGCATCCAAAAGGCACCGGCTTAAATAATTAATAGCATGTTCCTTCCCTTCGGTCTCTTGAGTCAAAACAGCACCAATAACACCTTCCTCTACCGCAATATAAAGTTGAAAGGTCTCTCCATGCTTAGGATCTTTCAACACCGAAGGAGTGCATAAGTATTTCTTGATCGTATCAAATGCTACTTGTTGTTTTGCCCCCCAAGTAAAATCAACATCATTCTTTAATCAAGTATAGGAGTAAATGCATGAACCTTCCATGATAAATTAACAATGAATATCCTCAAATAGTTAATCTTGCCAAGGAACTTTTGCATATCTCTTTTGGACATTGGAGCATCCACCTTTTGTATAGCTTCTATCTTCTTGGGATCAATTTCTATACCGTCTTCATGAATAATGAGACCCAAGAACTTGTCGGCCGATACACCAAAAGCACACTTCAAAGGATTCGTCTTTAGTCCATATTTCTTCATCCTCTCAAAAGCTAAACGCAAAACGGCTAAGTGAGTGACGAGGATTGACCTCAGAAAATCCCATGGTTAGGAACCCTGCGTTAGATCGTAGAGAGAAGGTGCAGGTTGGCGATACTCGTCAGCTAACAGGAGACAGGGATTTACCCAGGTTTAGGGCACTCGATTGGTGAAACCCCTACTTCTTGCTCTTTTGTATTACGATGGAGGCGATTACAGTGGCGGTCGAGGCGAGATCGCTCGGGACCGGAGGTGTTGCTTGAAGATTGAATGATCTAGACGTCCCGTCTCCCAGCCTTTATATACTAGGCTGGGTCACAAGGAGACCATCTAGGTTTACAGAGACAGAAGCCTAATCTAGTTTTAGTCTTGGACGTCAAGTCGCAGCTTCCATAGTCGTCGAGGACTCCTACATCGGTGCCTCGAGTGGGCCAGTTGTGGGCCTGTCGAGGCTTTCAGCGGGCCTTCTGTCTTGATGCCCACCAGGTACCCTCATACGTTGGAGTCGTGGGGACAACCCCTCGTCAGTAGCCCTTGAGTGCCTGGGGAACTCGAAGAGTCGTGCAGGGACTCGAAACCGTAATTGACTTTCTCTGTGCATGTCGCACTGTTGTGACTCATCGGATGTTCGCCACAATAGATGATTTATTCGAGGGATGCTAAGATGAAAGGGCCCAAGGTACTCGACTGGTGGAGCCTTGGTGAATTGCGCTGGTGGAAAATACCTCAGTAAAAAAATCAAGCCCGTATCCCTCGTCACGAACCTGGATACAACCGGTGTCTATCAAGGTCCATGCCGCTGCAGGTCTTACATGATCAATGCAGACGGTCTCAACACATACATACATAACGCGTCCGTTATCGGCTCAATTTTCTTCATGCATCGTGCATGAATAACATCGGGAGTGAAGTCACGTTGTGGCAAGTCCCGGCCCAGCCGACTGCGCATCGGGGTCTTACCTACGCGCGAGCTTGCACGGCATCTAGGGTGCAGTGTGTCGCAACCCAGGCGTCATTTTTTTGTAGAGGCACGGAGCCTGATTAGAAATGCACCCTCTTGGAGAAACTAATCAAGTTGACTAATAGTAGTTAATTGCGGAGTGTTTGTGAGCTCAAGCGAGGATTTGATAAGATATGCACCCACTCGGATAGCCGTCAAATCAGATAATAGCGTAGGCACCCGTGGTGCACTCGAGTGCTCGGGCGAATTGTCCTTCCGAATATTAATCGGGTCTTGCTGGTTAGTGCCACTCGAGCACTTCATCATCTGGGTGGGGGAGCACCCAAAATCTGTAGATGTGGTTGTTCTTGTTGGAGGGGAGTGACCACTCGCACCCTCGATGCTTGGTTCGTGCTCTGTTTTTAGCAAAGATAGGGGGCTCTCGATGGGAGTAGAAATTTTGAATTATGTCAAAAGTTTTGAAAAGAAACAGGTGCGCTTGATGATAGCGTGTGATCAGCACACTCTACTGAGATGGGACATTGCAGGCTGGCCAGACAAATTGAACCATTGCGCGTTATGTTCAGATGTGACGTGATGTATCGTATCGCAGTAATTTTGCATCGCGTGATGATGGTCCTCGATTTTTGCGTGGAGTGGGCGGTCTGGTTACTGCACAGGTTGGGTTTTCCATGCAACACGAGTATCGTGGGATTGTGCCACATTGATGGTATTCCGAGATCAACGATGGGCGGATGGCCCTTCGTTGTTGGTTAAATACCGGAGGGCCGGGTAAATTTAGGTTTTACCCAGCTCTTGCCTTCCTCTGCTTCTTCTTCTTCCTCTGCCTCTTGTCGTTCTGCTTCCTTGTTCTTGATGACCCTCAACTGTAGGGGATCGAGTGTAGTGTTTTTTATAAATAATAATGACGAACCCAACGAGGATCAGAAGGTATTGGCAAGTGACTTTGGTAAAGGAATAACTGCAGGCACTAAAAGATAAATATTTAGGGTTTACGGTATATGCAACAAGAAGGTAAAAGCAAGAAAAACAAAAGATATTGAGGAGTAACAAGTGTCCCAATCCTTTTGAGTGAAGGATAAGCATAGCAACTGAACTTATAAAGGCTAAAGCGTTCTTGAGGACACATGGAAGAGATAGTCACGTGCTTTCGCCATATTCCGTATTGGTACTATGTTTTGTGTTGATAAGTGTTGAGTGGGTGGATCTATGCTAGTACACCTTCTAGACTAAGATAAGTGCACTCTTATGATTAAACACCTTGCAAGCATCCACAAATACAAGGTAGTAATTAAGGCAAAAGCCTAACCATAGACAGACGATCGATGATCCATTGTTCCCTTGTGCAAAAGCGTGCAAACTGCGGTTCAGGTTTCTGTCACTCCGGCAACCCACCGTAAGCATTCTTTATACACAAAGCATTCCCCTAGGTCCTTAATAAGGCGAAGTGTTGAGTGTTCGACTCACACAACACCACTAGGAAAATAACAACACAAGTTAAATATCAAACAACACATATTACTTCAACATCATATGACTACTAACAACTAGACTTCTCCCATGTCCTCAAGAACTAAAGTAACTACTCACAAGAAATAAAAGAGATCATGATCAGTGGTGTTAAATAGATGATAAACAATCTGGACATAATAATATTTCTCCAACAAAACTCAATAGCATTCACCACAATGTAGTAATCAACACCGATAGAGTAGAGAGGATAGATAGTACGGATTACAACACAAGTTGCAATTGTGGGATGAGATAGGATGGTGGTGGAGATGGTGTTGATGTTGGGGCTGATGTTGATGATGATCTCGATGATGCCCGTGACGATGATGATGACGATGGTGATGATCTCCCCTTCCGGGAGGTGTTCTCCCCGGCGGAATCTGCCGGCCGGAGATACCTTTTCTTCTCTGTAGGTTTCCACCACTGAGCGGCGGCGGAACTCGCGAAACTCCTCCTATTTTAGGGTTTTCAGATGATGATGAATATATAGGCCAGAAGGGGGAGCCTGGGGTGGCCCCAAGGGTCCAGGCGGCCACCCGACGCGGCTAGGGGTGGGGCTGCGCCAGGGGGGCGCATGGGCTCCTGGTGGCCCCCCCTCTGGTCCCCGTTTTGTGTGTCCCCATCATTCTTCTGTAAAACATCCTCCGTCGATTTTCAGGTAATTTGGAGGTCTTCTGATTCAACAACTCTGTATCCATTTTTTACCGCTGAATCCTGCGTATGTTGCTTCGGCATCGGAAAGTTGCAAACTGTGTAAAATAGGCCAAAACAACCTAAGAATAGCATCATGACATGAAAGATATCAATGAATAGGGGTGAATTACGATATAAAATAGTGATGCATTTTGGACGTATCAACTCCCCCAAGCTTAGACCTCACTTGTCCCCAAGCGAATACTGAGCTCGGTAAACATGTCCACAAGTTTAGAGAGTGAAGTGTCGATAAATAGAATACGGACAAGAAGCATCACGTTTTCCTCACCAAACCCAAACATCCGCAATAGCAACCTCAACTCATAAGGCCCTTATGAGAAAGTAATAACAATTATAATAAAAATTAGGGCCAAGGCAACTCATCAAATTATGGAAAATATATCCTTGGTCAAAGGGAAACTAATAACTTTTACTTTTGTTCTTTCACTTTATAATGAAGCAATTTGAAGATTTTGAAAGAACATGTTATTAGTCATGAAGTGCAAATGCTAACACAAAGGAAGATGTTAGCTTGGCATATGCTTTTGCAAACAACTTACTTATCAAATGATAATGTCAACAAGGATGTGGCCTGACAAAACTTAATGCAGCATTATATGGATGAATCCTCATCAACATCAAGTGTCTGTTCTCTTTGGGAAAAGAAAGAAGTAGGAAAAACTGACTCAACATAAAAGTAAAATATTGGCCCTTGTTAAAGGTAAGCAGGGAAAACTTATGTGCTATCCTTAAATCAAACAGAATGAAAACAAATTTTGGGAGGTGCATAGTTTGTCAACGAATACTAATAGATAGCTCAATTAATTCTCAAGTTGGACAAGTTTCGAGGAACGGCTCCCAAGTGGGGACGATCACATCCCCTTAATCTCCTGTGTTTATCACTGCCAAAGTTTCTGATTTCTCATAGACCAAGCATGAAGGAAGATTTGTTTGTTGTATTATCTTACGAGTTGGGCGACTCATGTCAGTTCCTCCTCGTATTAGGGATTTGAAGATTAGACATGCAATCCCGGGGTTAAACTTGTCCAACTTAAGAAGATCATGAATTAGCTACTAGTTCCTCATGAGCTAAACAAGAGGCAAAAAGCAGAAGATTTTGAACATTTAATGATAACACATAAATTCTATACTTTTAGGAGTGGTAGTGGAATACCACGAATAGAAAGTTATGGTGGACTCATATGGAAGATATTCGTTTCAGGGTATGGATGCAAAAGCAGAAATCTTCTTGGCAAAGAGTTTTTCTAGCAAAGGCTTTGAGAGAACAAACAATTGATGCTGACTTAGATGCAAAGCATTTAAAGCATAAATATTAAGGTAAGCATAACACATCAAGTTTTCTTCCTTGTTAACATAACAATTCAAGCATAATAACATAAAGGTTTTGGCTATGTCTCTACTTGATAAAACATGCATGTTGTCATGACCAAAGCTATGTTTGACAAAATTTAAATAAAGTTTTCAAAGCCATACCTGATATAAGGTCAATACTCCCCATAAGAATCATCATATAAGGTCGATTGCGTGAAGAGAATACCGAGTGCAGCGAAGGAACCAATAGACTTCTCATTATTATTCCATCATAGACGACTCCACACTCACGGATACAAGACTCTCCACAAAGGAGTGATAGACCTCAATGCAAACACCTATTTTATAAGATAACTTCCCTAGACATGATACGACTCTACTTGACTCTAAAAGACTACGATAAAGATAAAGATATCGGGCACTCTCACAAGCTTGGAACAAACCAAGGGGATGCCATTACCCGAGGAGATTTCACTCCTCATTCTTGTTGTTTTTTATTCTTCATACGTCGAAGGGCTTGGTTCTCATCATCCATGATCTCCACTTGTACTTTCAGTACACAGAAATCTTCGCACAGTTTATTGGTAATGCGGTAAGCTTCAAACATGGTGGAAGTCATACGTCGATCTTCAAGTGAAGGGGTCGTTCCTGAAAGGTTAAGAGAAAGATCATAATGAGGTTGGACACTTCCCACCATGATGGGGTTGCTTGATCTTACTCCTTGTGTTGGACCCCCTAGTTGTTGAGCGGTGATAATATTGACTTCTTCTCTCATGGAGTGCTCCATCTTCGCTTGTCTTGCAGCGATTTCTTCTTCTATAGCCCAATCAATGTACTTCCCTTGGTTGAGATCCTGCTGGACTTGGCACAGACGTCGCCCCATGAAGTCTTCTCCGCTCGAGCCACAAGAAGACATTTCTACAAATAGCTTTTTATCCTGGCATAAACAGCTCGAAAAGAAAACACACGAAATCGCGAGATACAGTGCCGGGACGATCCGGGCAAATATATAGCAAAATTTTCTGCAACAAAAGGAAGGTAACGAGCCAAAGTGGGGTCGGAGACGGGCTCCGGGGTGCTCTGTGTAAGGCTCGATATGCGGTACTGTTCCAGATCTAGATGTTTCCATCCAGATCCGGGGACGAGGCACATATCGGTCCCACCGCGACATACGACGAAGTCATATGCCCCGGATTTCCAACATGATATCACAACATTACAGATACAAGGATACAACATCTCATACAATCGGCATACAACTGCCTCAAATGCAATACAACAGTGGAAGATACATGTCTGGGTACAGACTACAAGAAAATGCCTACTGGCAAAGAGAAAAACATTGATCCCAAAACCACACGGGTCCAGGCCCTCCGCCGGGATCCGCCTAACTAGTCGTCGTCGAGTCTCCACGTGAAACGTCGATCACCATACCTGTTGTCGATCAATAACCCTGAAAAGAGTTTGGGGGTAGTATCATGAGTACAGAAGTACTCAGCATCCAACTGTAGTGGTCATCTGACCCAGCAAGGACTTCATCACTCGTCATTCTAGGACAACTAGTAGTTTACGGTAAGGAAGGGGTAAGTGGAGAGGTTACTTCCGCACTAGCATTTATGAAGTGGCTAACGATCTAGAGAGTAAGATAAGAAGCCAAGCATTCGAAGAGGAATCACCTCCAACAAGTCTTGCTATCAACTACTTACGCAATCATAACACCTATCCTATCCTTGTCCTCCTCTTCGCATCCCGACAAAGAAGAAGCAGTCAAGGCACACACACGTTGATCAAGTTATATTAAGATTATCTTAGTTGTTGTTGTATATGAACAAGGAGTAGGTCTCAAGTCGTCCATAATCGTGGACACGGCTTCTCGAAAAGATTTAACCCTGCAGGGGTGTACCAACTTCCCATTACAAGGCTCCGCACGCACGCCCATCTCTCTCAGTTGCTACCCATCACAGGCAACCATTTTATGATTTAGTTCCAAGTGATCTGAAACGACAGGTCCCTCTAACTAACAACGAACAAATCCGGGTGGGCCCCGGGGAGTCGACACCAAATCCAAAAGCTAGCCACACTCTCGGATCGGACTCTTCCGTCTCAACAGGGTTTGGGTTACCGAGACGCCTCACGTGAGGCCTCGGGCCCTCGCCGGTCAAAGGTGGACCAACAGGGATACCATGTCTCCGCTGGTCCGGGTTGTTTAAATACTGCGAGGGGATCCACCAATCACACACACACAGGGTTTCAAATGGTAAATCAGCTCGGGCCACCACTAGAAATGTTTGAAGCTAGATAGGTAAGAAAAGGGGACCCCATAAAATCCCACACGCAGTTAGGCACGCTCAGTCTTAAAACCAATACCGGGAACTCGGATCCTAGGTGACACGAATGGAACAAAGCGTCAGGGCAGGATAGCCTAGACCTTCTATCCTTCGTCGAATATAGTCAACATTATAATAATCATATAATCCACAACAATATAATAATGTGATAGCCCAACCAAGGAGTAACAATGTAAAATCGTATCATCCTAAGCATGTATACTAAGCAGGGTCTCAGCAACGAGCAGTAGTAACATAGCAGTACAAGGTTTGCTGGGAAGGGACATGGCTGTATCGGTTTGAAAGAGGCTGTAAACATGTGGTAGGATCAAACATCAAACCTAACCTAGACTAGCATGCAAACCGCTGGTTGAAATAGAATGGATCATAAGTAATGTATAGTCCTTGCCTGTTGATAAGTCGGGTTCCGAAGGTGTAGTTGATCGCAAGCTCGCATAGTCTCCGAGAGGTACCCGCGAAGCACACAAGACGATAAACACTGGAAAGCAATCAACGAGCAAGCCTCTATTACTACGAGGCAAACACGAGAAAGCATCAACAAGAAGGCAACACGATACATCGCACCTATTGTCGAGAGCGGTTACTAACAATTTAAGTGGAGTACTCGTCACACACGACGATACCGCACATTTAGAATCGGTTCTAGTTGTGTAGCTACAGGTGATCGACAAAGTTGTTAACATGGCAAGCACAGAAGCACGGCATAGCACACAAACATGGCAAGAGGTGAAACACAAAGTAAACTATCTAATCTAGTCATTTTAAGTGGGGGTAAAACCTATACATGACAGCTATTACGGACCCACGATAATTCTTGCATTTGGTACTGTTTTGCCCTAAACAATATTTTATTATTTTTATTAGCAAGCAAGAAAAGCATAAACACAGTCTACATGCAATTCTAGTCAAGTTACATATAAAGAACATTTTAATCAGATGTACGGTTAAAAAGTAATTCAAGAAACAATTTACTGTGGCATGCGATGGTAATTAGCAGAAAAACAACATGTAAACAAGCTCAAACATAACAAAGAAGCACATTTTATTAAACTACACAAAAAACTAAGCAAGTTTCATGTTAAACTCGTCGCGATCCCAGCTACGGGCAAAAAGATACGGGCAACGCAATAAAAACAATACATTCTGCCAAAACAAATAAACTAGAAAAGAAAAAAAACAATTAACAGGCCGAATCTAGTGCTATTGGGCCCAATAGAAAATAGAAAAAAAAGAAAAGAAAAAAAATAAAAAAAAGGGTGCCTCACCTCTGGGCCGTGGCCCAGCTCGCGGTGGAGAGGCCGTGGGCCAGGGGCGCCTGCTGGGCCGTATGGGGACGCCAGCCCATGCGCTGGGGGAGGCCCAGTCGGCCGACGGGACGCCTGTCCCAGGCTGGACGAGCTCCCGCACGACGGGAAGGCCGACAGCGGCGGTTAGGGCGGCTCGCGGCGGCCGTCGCCGGACGCCGGCGAGGTCCGGATGCAGGCGGGACCAGTGGAGAGCGCGGCGAGGCTTCTGGAGCCGCGGAGCAAGCGCGGGGTCTCGGGCGGCAGAGGAGGCCTTCGGGCGGCGCAGCGGCTTCGAATCGGGCGAGGCAGCGCGGGCTCGAGCTCCCGCTCGGCCGGCCATGGCGTCCTAGACAGAGAAGGAGGTTAGAGAGGGAGAAGAAGAGAGAGGAAGGAGAGAAGAGAGGGAGAGGAGAGGTGGCCGGCGGAGGAGAGGTGGGCGCGGGCGCGCGGTGGCCGGAGGAGCACGGCGGCGCGGCGGGTGCGCTCGGGAACGGGAGTGGCTTGCGTCCATGAGAGAGAGGAGAGGTTGGGGACGCATCTGGGCCGTTGGATCGGCCGATCCGACGGTCCAGAACGCAGGGAGCTAGGAATTTTGGGGTTTTTGGATAAATTGGGGCAGATCTGGGGCAAAACAGGGGGGTGGCTGCAATTTTGTGGCTAGGGAAACCCTAGAAAGGGGTGGGAGTGTGGTGGTCTTTATATAGCCCAAGTGGCTGGCAGTTTGCAAAAACATCCCCGATTTTTCTCTCGCGCGCGCGGTGCTCACGTTTCTGACCGCCGGGGTTCCGCAGTACCTCCGATTCGGGTAAAACTTCGAACTGCGCGATCAGCGCGTCGAGCCAGCGGCATTCACCTCGCGCTGGAACCGTTTCGAGAACACTTTCCGGCGCGCTATAAAATATATCCCGTTTAATTATTAAACGGGTTTTTTCGTTCCGTTGGCTGCGGCTGGTCTCGTGCGGTTCTCGCGACGGTGATCGGGTGAAACCCGGTGTCGCAAAGGTCGAGTGTCAGGGTGGCAAGGGTCGGTCTCCGTCCGATACGAGATAAGAGGGGGGAAAATAATTGTCGATCGATAAATCGGGGATGCAAACACCGCAAACAAATCAGACAATCAAACAATTCACACCGAAAATAAAAATTTTAATTTTTGTGAAATCTGGGATGTTACACACTGGAGAGGCCAGGTAGCCCCCAACCGCAGCTCCAGCCGCCCCGGGCCCCGCAGGGCCGGATCTGGGCCCGCGAGTCCCGCCTCACCGCCGCCGCGCCTGAGCGCATCTCCGCCTTGCCCATCCGCCTCGGCCACTCCGGCGAGCAGCCGGCGAGCTGCCGCTTCGAGCCGCCGCATGTCCGGTGGCCAGCCTCCTCTCCTCCGCGCCCTTCTTCCTCCCTCTTCCCCTCGCCTCACCTCCCCTCCTCCCTGCAGCAGGTATCTGCTCGCCGGCGGAATCCACGGTAGCCGCCGCGCCATGGCGCAAGGACGAGCTCGCCGCGACCACGCGCCCTGCCGTCCTAGGACCAGCTCGCCCCGAAGTGTCCAGATCCGCCACCCCTCACCGGACCCCTTGCCTGCGCTGCCTGCCATCTCGCCGGAGTCCGGCCGGCGTCGCGCCGCCGCCACCTTCTCTCGGGATCCCGAGCGCCCAGCTCCAGCGGCCGCCACCAACCGCGCGCCACCGTGGGCTCGGCCGGCCCCACGAGGCCCAGCACGGCGCGCCCCAACGGCCCAGTCCCGCCAGCTAGGCCCAGGGTGAGCGCCCCACCCTTTTTTTTTCTTTTTCCTGTTTAGGCCCAGCAGAGTTTCGGCCCGTTTAGTTTTTTTTCTGCTAGGTTTTTTATTAATTTTGCAGATTGTATTGTTTTTATTGCGGTGCCCGTATCTGTTAGCTCGTAGCTCGGATCGCGACGCTTTAAACATGTAAATTGCTTGGTTTTTTGTGTAGATTATTAAAATGTTTCTTGTTGCCATGTTGGACTTTGTTACATGTTGTTTTACTGCTAATTACAATCTTGCCACTTTAAATTGTTTCTTTAATAACTTTTTAACCGTTGCTCGGATTAAAATGTTTCTTATATGTAACTTGACTAGAATTGCATGTATATTGTGTTTATGCTGCTTTTGCTTGCTAATAAAAATAATAAAATATTGTTTAGGGCAAAACAGTACCAAATTCCATTTTTATCGTGGGGTCCGCAATAGTTTGCCATGTCTAGGATTTCACCCCACTTAAATTGACTAGCTTAGGTAGTTTATTTATGCTTCACCTCTTGTAATGTTTGTGTGATATTCCATGCTTCTGTGCTTTGCAATGTTAACAACCTTTGTTGATCACCTATAGCTAAACAACTTGAACCACCATAAGTGTGCGGTATCGTCGTGTGTGATGAGTACTCCACTTAATCTTTTAGTAACCGCTCTCGACGGTAGGTGCGGTCTCATGTTTCCTTCTTGTTGATGCTTGCTCGTGTTTGCTCTGTAGTAATAGATGTTTGCTCGTTGATTTCCTTTTCCAGTGTTTACCTCTTGTGTGCTTCCGCGGGTACCTCTCGGAGACGTTGCGAGCTTGCGATCAACTACACCTTCGGAACCCGACTTACCAACAGGTAAGGACTATACATTACATATGATCCATTCTATTTCAACCAGCGGTTTTCATGCTAGTATAGGATAGGTTCGATGTTTGATCCTACCACATGTTTACAGCCTTTTTCAAACCGATACAGCCATGTCCCCTCCCAGCAAACCATGTACTGCTATGTTACTATTGCTCGTTGCTCAGCCCCTGCTTAGTATGCATGCTTAGGATGCTACGATGTTACCCTGTTACTCCATGGTTTGGTATATCACATTATTCTATTTTTGTTAATGATATGATTATTGTAAATGTTGACTATATTCGATGAAGGATGGAAGGTCGAGGCTATCCCTCCCCGACGCTTTGTTCCATTCGAGTCACCTAGGATCCGAGTTCCGGGTATTGGTTTTAAGACTGAGCGTGCCTAACCGCGTGTGGGATTTTATGGGGCCCCCTTTTCTTACCTACCTAGCTTCAAACATTTCCAGTGGTGGCCCAAGATGATTTACCATTTGAAACCGTGTGTGAGCTGATCGGTCGCCAGTTGTTTACAAACCAACCTGGACCAGTGAGGACATAGTTCCCTTGCTGGCCCAGTTTGTCCGGCTGAGGACCCGGTTTCCTATGTGTGATTAACCGGCTATCCAAACCTGCGACAGACGGTAGAGACCGATTCGAGAGCGCGGCCGGCTTTTGAGTTGGGTGTCGACTCACCGGGGGCCACCTGGATTTGTTTGTTATTAGTTAGAGGGACCTGTCGTTTCGGATCTCTTGGAACTAAATCATAAAATGGTTTCCTATAATGGGTAGCAAATGAGAGAGATGGACGTGCGTGCGGAGCCTTGTAATGGGCAGTTGGTACACCCCTGCAGGGTTAAATCTTTTCGAGAAGCCGTGTCCACGGTTATGGACGACTTGAGACCTACTCCTTGTTCATAGACAACAACAACTGAGATAATCTTAATATAACTTCATCAACGTGTGTGTGTGCCTTGACTGCTTCTTCTTCGTCGGGATGCGAAGAGGAGGACAAGGATAGGATAGGTGTTATGATTGCGTAAGTAGTTGATAGCAAGACTTGTTGGAGGCGATTCCTCATCGAATTCTTGGCTTATTATCTTACTCTCTAGATCGTTAGCCACTTCATAAATGCTAGTGCGGAAGCAACCTCACCACTTACCCCTTCCTTACCGTAAACTACTAGTTGTCCTAGAATGACGAGTGATGAAGTCCTTGCTGGGTCAATTGACCACTACAGTTGGATGCTGAGTACTTTTGTACTCATGATACTACCCCCAAACTCTTTCAGGGTTCTTGATCGACAACAGGTATGGTGATTGATGTTTCACGCGGAGACTCGACGACGACTAGTTAGGAGGATCCCGACGGAGGGCCTGGACCCGTGTGGTTATGGGATCGATGTTTTTCTCTTTGCCACTAGGCATTTGTTTGTAGTCTGTACTCAGACATGTATCTTCCGTTGTTGTATTGTATCTGAGGCAGTTGTATGCTGATTTTATGAGATGTTGTATCCTTGTATTTGTAATGTTGTGATATCATGTTGGAAATCCGGGGCATATGACTTCGTCATATGTCGCGGTGGGACCGATATGTGCTTCTTCCCCGGATCTGGATGGAAACATCTAGATCTGGAACAGTACCTCATATCGGGCCTTACATTGGCTAGAGCTTTTCCAAAAGTTCCATGCGTGAAGTGTGATCCATCATCAGTCATGAGGTACCTTGGTACACCAAACCTAGGGAAAGTTACATCTTTGAGCATTTCCAAAGATGTCTTGTGATCAGCACTTTCAGTGGGGATTGCTTCAACCCACTTGTCTACATAATCAACAGCTACTAAAATATGAGTGTACTTGTGTGAGTGAGGAAAAGGACCCATAAAATCAAAACCCCAGCAATCAAAAGGATCAATCACTAGAGAGTAATTCATAGGCATCTCATTCCTTCTACTAATATTACCAACTCTCTGACACTAATCACAAGATAAAACATAATTCTTAGCATCTTCAAAGAGAGTAGGCCAATAAAAACCTAATTGGAGAACCTTATGTGCGGTCCTCTCACCAGCATGATGTCCTCCGTAGGGACTATCGTGACATTTCTTGAGAATGTCCTTCTGCTCGTGTTGCGGTATGCATCTTCTCACGATCCCGTCCGGACCTTCTTTGAAAAAATGAGGGTCATCCCAAAAGTACTGCCTCAAATCGTGGAAGAACTTCTTCCTTTGCTGAAATGTTAAACCTGGAGGCAAATACTTTGCAACGATAAAATTAGCATAATTTGAAAACCAAGGATTGGAGAGAGATTGTACTTTTACAATGGCTAGTTGTTCGTCTGGAAAATAATCGTTGACTGGAATGGGATCATGCGGTATGTCTTCCATCCTTGAAAGATTATCCGCCACCGGATTTTCTGCTAATTTCCTATCAACAATCTGTAAATCAAATTCTTGAAGAGGGATTACGCACCTGATAAGTCTTGGTTTGGCATCCTTTTTAGCCATAAGGTACTTAAGAGCAACATGGTCAGTATGAATAATGACTTTCGAATCAACAATATAAGGTCTAAACTTATCACAAGCAAATACTACTGGTAAAAACTCCTTCTCAGTAGTAGCGTAATTCTTTTGAGCACTATCAAGGGTTTTTCTAGCATAATGTATAACATTCAATTTATTATCAACCCTTTGTCCTAAAATAGCTCCAACAGAAAAATCACTATCATCACACATAATTTAAAAGGGAAAATTCCAATCAGGTGGTTGTACTATGGGAGCGGTTATTAAAGCTTTCTTAAGAACTTCAAAGGCTTCCTTACAATCTTCATCAAATACAAAAGGAACATCCTTCTGGAGAAGATTAGTGAAGGGTCTCGAGGTCTTAGAAAATTCTTTAATAAATCTTCTATAGAAACCATCATGACCGAGAAAACTACGAATACCTTTAATGTCCCTTGGATAGGGCATCCTTTCGATAGCTTCAATTTTCTCCTTGTCCACTTCAATTCCCCTCTTGGAAATCTTGTGACCAAGAACGATCCCTTCGTTAACCATGAAGTGGCACTTTTCCCAGTTTAGAACTAAATTTGTGTCCTCACATCTCTGCAAAACTTTATTGAGATTGTGAAGACAGTGGTCAAAGGAAGTTCCATAGACGGAGAAATCGTCCATGAAGACTTCCACAATCTCCTCACAAAAACCATTAAAAATAGTAGACATACATCTCTGAAAAGTAGCATGTGCATTGCATAAACCAAAATGCATACGCCTATAAGCATAAGTACCGTAAGGACACGTGAAAGTGGTCTTCTCTTGATCGGCAGTGTTAACATGAATTTGAGAGAAGCCTGAGTACCCTTCAAGATAGCAAAAGTGGGTGTTTTTGGACAACCTCTCAAGCATCTGATCGATGAAAGGAAGTGGGTAGTGGACCTTCCTTGTAGCTTTGTTTAGCTTCCTGTAATCTATACACATTCTATATCCAATAAAAAATCTTTTAGGTATTAGCTCATTTTTATCATTAGGAACAATAGTAATAAGTCCTTTCTTAGGAGCACAATGAACTGGACTTACCCACCTACTAGCATCTATAGGATAGATGATACCTGCGGCTAGAAGCTTGAGAATTTCAGTCCTAACCACGTCCTTCATCCTTGGGTTCAACCGTCGTTGATGATCAACAACTGGTTTAGCATCGGGCTCGAGATTGATAGTATTAAGGTCATCAAGGGTATAACTGTAACAGCCCAGTTTTTGCAAAAATTAAAAAATTTGTCTTCGGTGTGAATTGTTTGATTGTCTGATTTGTTTGCGGTTTTTGCATCCACGATTTATCAATCGGCGATTATTTCCCCCTCTTATCTCGTATCGGACGGAGACCGACCCTTGCCACCTCGACACTCGACCTTTGCGACACCGGGTTTCACCCGATCACCGTCGTGAAAACCGCACGAGACCAGCCGCAGCCAACGGAACGAAAAACCCCGTTTAATAATTAAATGGGATATTCTTATAGCGCGCCGGGCCCACTGCTTCGCCGCCAGGCCCGCTGGAGCCCATCCACGCCGCCTCCCGAGCTCCACCGTTCGCGGAACCTCCGGCCGGCGAGCCGCCCGTCGCCGGCACCACCGCGCCAGCGCCCCTCCTCCTCTCCTCCTGCCCGCGACCTCCCTCTCCCTCTCACCTCTACCTCTCCTCTCGCAGGACCTCGCCGGCGAGCCCAGCCGAGAGCGCCGCCGCCCCATGGCGCCATGGCCGGCCACGGCCAAGGTCGAGCCGAGGTCAACCCCGACCCAGTCCTCCACTACACCACCCCGGCGACCCCGCAAGCCCCGGATCCGAGCCGCGCCGCCCTCCTCCGGCCTCTCCGCTCGCCGCTTCGCCCCGCTCCGGTGGCCGGAGACCACGCCGCCGCCTGCCTCGCTGGGATCGGGAGGAGCCCCAATCCAGCGTCCTCCCCCAACCGCCACCACGGCCTGGGCCGGCCTGCTCTGCGTGGCCCACCAGCCCCAAACCGAGCCGGCCTCCCAGGATGCCTCCTCTGCGACTTGGGCCTAGCCCGTGGGTGAGGTCCAGTGCCTTTTTTTTTCTTCTTTCCTGTTGTTTTTTCCCCTTTTCCAGATTTTGGCTACATCTGTGAAAACTGTTGCTGTGATCTGTTTTGCACGTAGTTTTACGGTAGATCTGTACCTCGGATGAACTTGCGCCCAAAATAAATTTTGTTTCTGTTGATGTGCTCTATCATAATGCTTTTGGGAGTTAATCCATTTGAGGCCATCTTGATTGTGTAATGTGTGCTGAACAGGGCATCAGGCCGTTAAGCTGCTACTTTTTGCTATTATGTGCTGCTGTTGTTATTTTGTTGCAACTTTGCATGATGATTGTAACAAATCCATGAGTCCTATTGCATTGATTCCTTTTTCATTGCGTTAAGAAATGTTTCTACTTCAGTTTCATGCATTCACATGCCATATTTGCTTGCTGCATCATGTTTATATCTTACTCCAAAGTAGCTATCCTGATGTTATTGTACTGCTGTTGCTGAAACTGTTATTTTGTTGCAACTTCGGTCGACGAGTGTGTCGCGACCGTTTATCGGAATTGAGTGATTCCAATTGAATATTGTTAAGCATCATGTCTAATTTCATCCCATGTATTGCTATGTCATGTTGCTGCACTTTTGCCTATAGATTTACCCCTGTTTATACAGCATGTGTGCATAAATTGTTTTGCTTATATCTTTTTAACCGTAACTCCGTTTGGGGTGTTCTTTATATGTAACTTGATTAGTTTTTCGTGTACTTTGTGTTTATGCTATTGTTTGCTGTTGTTAACCAACCTAAAATATGGTTTAGGGCAGAACAGTACCAAATCTTTTAATTGTCGTGCGGCACTTAGTGTTATGCCATGTTTAGGTTGTGCTTCACTTCAATTGACTAGCATAGATAGTTTACTTTGTGCTTAACCTCTCGCCATGTTTGTGTGTTATTCCATACTTGCTTGAGTTGCCATGTTAATAACTGTTGTTTGGTCACCTGTAGCTAAGCAACTTGAACCACCGTAAACGTGTGGTATTCGTCGTGTGTGACGACTACTCCACTTAACCTGTTAGTAACCGCTCTCGACGGTAGGTGCGATGTCTCGTGTTACTTCTTGTTGATGCTTGCTCTTGTATTGCTCCGTAGTAATAGTGGTGCACCGTTGATTGCTTTCCAGTGTTTACTTCTTGTGTGCTCCCGCGGGTACCTCTCGGAGACGATGCGAGCTTGCGATCGACTACACCTTCTAAACCCGACTTCTCAACAGGCAAGGACTATAAATTACTTATGATCCATTCTATTTCAACCAGCGGTTTGCATGCTAGTCTAGGCTAGGTTCGATGTTTGATCCTACCACATGTTTACAGCCTCTTTTAAACCGATACAGCCATGTCCCTTCCCAGCAAACCTTGTACTGCTATGTTACTTTTGCTCGTTGCTCAGCCCCTGCTTAGTATGCATGATTAGGATGCTACGTTGTTACCCTGTTACTCTTTGGGTTGGGATATCACCTGATTATTATATTATTGTTGATGATATGATTATTACAATGTTGACTATATTCGACGAAGGATGGAAGGTCTAGGCTATCCCGCCCCGACGCTTTGTTCCATTCGAGTCACCTAGGACCCGAGTTCCGGGTATTGGTTTTAAGACTGAGCGTGCCTAACCGCGTGTGGGATTTTATGGGGTCCCCTTTTCTTACCTATCTAGCTTCAAAAATTTCTAGTGGTGGCCCAAGCTGATTTACCATTTGAAAACCGTGTGTGTGTCTGTTGGGTCGCTCCTGGCAGATATTATTTCAAACAACTCGGACCAATGAGGACATAGTTCCCTTGCTGGCCCATCATGAACGGCTGAGGACCCGGTTATCCCAATGTGTGATGAACCGGCAATCCAAACCTGGAGTCATACGGTAGAGACCAGATCGAGAGAGCGGCCGGCTCCTGAGATGGATGTCGACTCACCGGGGGCCACCCGGATTTGTTCGTTGTTAGTTAGAGGGACCTGTCATTACGGATCTCTTGGAACTAAATCATAAAATGGTTGCCTGTGATGGGTAGCAACTGAGAGTGATGGACGTGCGTGCGGAGCCTCATAATGGGCAGTTGGTACACCCCTGCAGGGTTAAATATTTTCGAGAAGTCGTGTCCATGGTTATGGACGACTTGAGACCTACTCCTTGTTCATAGAGAACAACAACTGAGATAATCTTATTATAAACTTGATAAACGTGTGTGTGTGCCTTGACTGCTTCTTCTTCGTCGGGATGCGAAGAGGAGGACAAGGATAGGATAGGTGTTATTTTTGCGTAAGTAGTTGATAACAAGACTTGTTGGAGGCGATTCCTCATCGAATGCTTGGCTTCTTATCTTACTCTCTAGATCGTTAGCCACTTCATAAATGCTAGTGGGGCAGCAACCTCACCACTTATCCCTTCCTTACCGTAAACTACTAGTTGTCCTAGAATGACGAGTGATGAAGTCCTTGCTGGGTTAGATGACCACTACAGTTGGATGCTGAGTACCTCTGTACTCATGATACTACCCCCAAACTCTTTTCAGGGTTCTGATCGACAACAGGTATGGTGATCGACGTTTCACGTGGAGACTCGAGGACGACTAGTTAGGCGGATCCCGGCGGAGGGCCTGGACCCGTGTGGTTATGGGATCGTTGCTTTTCTCTTTGCCAGTAGGCATTTGATTGTAGTCTGTACTCAGACATGTACCTTCCGCTGTTGTATTGTATTTGAGGCAGTTGTATGCCGATTGTATGAGATGTTGTATCCTGTATCTGTAATGTTGTGATATCATGTTGGAAATCCGGGGCATATGGCTTTGTCATATGTCGCGGTGGGACCGATATGTGCTTCGTCCCCGGATCTGGGTGGAAACACCTAGATCTAGAACAGTACCGCATATCGGGCCTTACAATAACCAAGGGCGCCACGGTGTCTGTGAAGTGTCTCCAATAATCGTTGTTCTTAAAATACTGAAAGGTTAGCATTAATAATAACAGGAAATATTTTCTTTTCATCTAAATAAGCATACTTGAGCGTATCGGGAAGTGGTTTGAGGTCAAACACCGGGTCTTCTTTTGGTTGTGCTAGGATTCCTAAAGGTTCAACCGGAAGGTTGTGCTTCAGGATAGCAGTTTTTCTTGTGAAAATTTCATCCAACTCATTTCTTTCTTGCATATGCATATCATTCTCGTGGTCTTCCATATATTGCTGCAAAGGATAATTAGGAGGAATAGAAATGGAAGCAATATCTTCAATAATTTTATCATGACTAGGTAAATCAGTACCATGAGGCTGCTTAGAGAACTTAGAAAAGTTAAACTCATCTGGCTCACCATTGAATTCAACAGAAACTTACCTTTTTTGCAATCTATTATAGCTGCACAAGTGCTGAGGAAAGGCCTACCAAAGATAATAGGGAAAAACTATCTTGTACTGAACCAAGTACAGAAAGTCGGTAGGATACTTTACCTTTTCACATAGGACTTCAACATCTCTCACAATTCCAATGGGAGAGATAGTTTATTTGTTTGCTAGATAAATAGTAACATCAATATCTTCAAGTTCACAGGGTGAACTCTCACCCATGATCTCCTGATAGACTAAATAAGAAATAGCGCTAGCACTTGATCCCAAATTGCATAGCCCATAATAATTGTGATCTCCTATCTTAGCAAATACAACTGGTGTACCTGAAATTGGGCTTTTATTCTTGGTTGTAATAATGTTAGTTGAAACAGCGCAAAAATTTATATTGGAATCTAAAACATCATTAGTAACTAAATCTTTAACCACCGCAACTTGAGGATCGAGCTTGATCTGGTCCTCAGGTTCTTCAATTCTTCTCTCACTTTTATTTATTATGCCTGTCACAAAAGAGTGCTCCCTTATCCTTGTGGGAAAAAGGGGCTTTTCATACATAATGCAGGAAAAATAGGGTCAGCAACATTAATATCTACATGTAATTCTGTAAATGGTTTATGATACTGATCCTTATCCTCCTTAGAAGAGTCAATGTGAGAGGCAAAGTTCTAACAAAAATCAATCATAAGCTAGGAATCAAGACCAATCTTAGAGAAAAAGGTATTAAAGTAATAGGTTTTCACATAGCTCTCAATATAATCATGCTCATAATTTATAATGGGTTCAATACCTTTATCGATTTCCCAGTCTTTAGTATTCTTCTGGATCCTCTCAATGAGATCTCATCTTTCTTCAACGCTTCTTGTTTGGAATACCCTGCTAGAGGAGGCATCCAACATCTCATTATCTTGACGAGAAAGCCTGGCATAAAAATTTGTAAGTATAATATCCTTGGGGAGTTCATGAATAGGACATTTGAACATTAGGGACTTCAGTCTCCCCCAAGCTTGAGCGATGCTTTCAACACCACGAGACCAAAAGTTATAGATGAAGTTCCTGTCTCGATGAATTTCATGAAGAGGATAAAACTTTGTATAAAAGAGAGACATAATCTCTTGCCAATTAGGCAAATGTGAGTTATCGAGGAGCTTATACCAATCTGAAGCTTTATCTATAAGTGATACAGAGAATAATTTCTTCATGACGAACTCCATTGACACACCTGTAAGCTTAAATAATGAACATAGTTGTGATAAATATAGCAAGTGTTCACCTGGATGTTTGTCTTATGCATAACAATTAGCCAAGACATAATCGATAATACCAGTTGGTATTTTATAAGGCACAATTTCAGTAGGGGTAGAAGTTACCACCACAGTAGTGGGGTGTTTCCCCATAAGCAACGAACCAAGAGTAGAGGTGTCCATAAGTACAAAGAGCAAAATAAGAACAGAAATATAAAAGCTTCCTTACCAACTTCACTTACTAATAGCGCTATGCTCCCTGGCAACGGCGCCAGAAAATAGTACTTGATGACCCTTAACTATAGGAGATCGATTGTAGCGTTTTTGATAAATAAGAGTGTCAAACCCAATGAGGAGCAGAAGATATTGGCAAGTGACTTTGGTAAAGAAATAACTACAGGCACTGAAAAGTAACTTTTTAGGGGTTTTCGGCATAAGCAACAAGAAAGTAAAAGCAAGCAAGACAAAAGATATTGATGAGTAACAAGTATCCCAATCCTTTTGAGTAAAGGATAAGCCTAGCAACTAAACTTATAAAGGCTAAAGCATTCTTGAGGACACACGGGAGAGATAGTCACGTGCTTTCGCCATATTCCGTATCGGTACAATGTTTTGTGTTGATAAGTGTTGAGTGGGTGGATCTATGCTAGTACACCTTCTAGACTAAGATAAGTGCACTCTTATGATTAAATACCTTGCAAGCATCCGCAAATACAAGGTAGTAATTAAGGCAAAAGCCTAACTATAGCAATACAATCGATGATCCATTGTTCCCTTGTGCAAAAGCATGCAAACTGGGGTTCAGGTTCTGTCACTCTGGCAACCCACCGTAAGCATTCTTTATACACAATGCATTCCCCTAGGTCCTTAATAAGGCGAAGTGTTGAGTGTTCGACTCACACAACACCACTAGGAAAATAACAACTCGACTTAAATATCAATCAACACATATTACTTCAACATCATATGACTACTAACAACTAGACTGCTCCCATGTCCTCAAGAACTAAGGTAACTACTCACAAGACATAAAAGAAATCATGATGAGTGGTGATACATTGATGATAAACAATCTGGACATAATAATATTTCTCCAACAAAATTCAATAGCATTCACCACAAAGTAGTAATCAACACCGATAGAGTAGAGAGGATAGATAGTAAGGATTACAACACAAGTTGCAATTGTGGGATGAGATAGGATGGTGGTGGAGATGGTGTGTCCGTGATGATGATGATGAAGATGGTGATGATCTCCCCTTTCGGGATGTGTTCTTGATGAGGACATCCCTACTAATGTTACACCCATATCCTCACCAACTACACATATTGGACCAGTTACTAGAGCTCGTGCACGTCAACTAAATTATCAGGTACTTTTGTTTCTTGCGAATCCTTCTATTGTTCATGAACATATGATGCTGCCTAAATTAGATACTTTTGTTTTGCTTATGAATGAAGGACCTAGCATGGACAAGAAGGATGGTCATTGGAGCGGGATCAAGCATGGAGAAGAAGGTGCACGCGCGGGAAAGGACAGCGGAGCCACTTCATTGTTTTGCTTATGATTATCGCACTTTGAAGCCACCATAAGGCGCGCATGAAGTCTTGGACGAAATACGCGAGATGCCACTTCATTATTTTCGTCCAAGGGCAATTATAGGTGCTGCGTCACCTTAATATTGGGCTGGGCCCATGTAATTTCGAAATACCACCTTATAGGCTGTTTTTAGAGTCCGTATGTGTGGGGAAACCGAGTTAGGGTTGTTTTCGGACCCCACCTCCAAGGGGTCACGAAAATCCCCTCTGTTCCCCCATATATACAGCCCTTAGGGCGTCGTTTAGACTTGGGTTTTAATTAGATTTAAGTTAGCCATAGCCGCAACTTCGAGTTCTTCGTTTGTGTCGTCCGACCAGGCCAAGACCGCATTGGAACCCCAACTTCTGTTAATCTTTCATCTTATATTCGCAATATCCAGATTGCAATTCTTAGTTCTTGCTTGTTCTTCGATTGCTTGCAGGAATTGACCTTCGTGGTCAGGTTGATCGTGCATCCGCGGGATCAATAACCTCTCGGAGTTGGTTTAGCGATTGCTAAGGCGCAACGTCTTCGCACGTTCGTAGTCGGGTCGTGAAAGTCTGCTCCACCAAAATCGATCTCCATCATCTCATCGAAACATCGGGACACCTTCGCCTCTATCAAGTGGTATCAGATTTCCAGGTTGCTCGGTGAGATTTACCAGTTTTCATAGTCTAGATTGGTTCTGTTCTTCATACCTACAGTCCACGAAAAAGCCAACAAAAATATTAGGGTTAGATCATCACGTCCCAAGACAGTCCTAGCCTTTGTCCAGTTTTCTTTTCAGTACTTGCTTTGTTGAATTTACGGTTGCATCGTTGTGTCAAGTTGCTGATCTTAGCATCTAGTTCCCTTAGAGTTTCGAGTTCTGATCACAGTTTGCCACGTCGCCGCCGCACAGTAGTCATCCTACCACGTTCCGCCAATCCAAGTCCACATACACCACCACGTCCCACGAGTCCGAGTTGAGTTCCACCATTAGTACGGTTCGTGATCTCTCTGTAGCCAGATTAGTTTTGAGTTGTTAGAGTCTGGCACGCTTTTCAGAGCAGTTTTTAGGCCAAAAAATTCAGGGGTGAAAAAATTTCGTGCCCATACGTTCCTTAGGTCCAGAAACTCATTTTGAGACGTTCGTCACCATAGTGATTTTTTCGCACTTTTTCAGCCACCGCAGTCCCGCATCGCAAAAAAAAAAAAAAAAAAAAGAGCAAAAAAAAAAAAAAAAGAGAGAAAAACAAATTCAGAGTGTGCTTCTCAGTTGTTTACGTGCCGCGCCGTGCTTTCGTTGGTGTTTTAGGCTCGCGTCTCTAGTACGGTCTAGCCTAGGATCAGCACAGTACCGACGTTGAGTGTTTATTCAGCTTTGCATCTCTGTTTTGATTACTGTTGAGCTTTTGCTACCATACTTGTCAGCCTTCCTACAGCTCCACATATATTCTACATCGTGCGTTTTGACACCTCCTGGCCATCGCTCTACCACATCTCTGAGAGTTTTGACCCGTTGGTTGTACGTCACCACCTGCTGCTAGGTAAGAATCGGTAAGAACGAAAGAAAAGCTTCACGGATTTGTGCTTTCCACCATCCCACATCCCATTAGTAGAAGTAGGATCATATTCCTGTGTGTTTTCTATTTCTGCTAACCATGCCAGGATCACATGATGAAGTGGCGCGGGATGCACCCGATTGGGAGAACATGACAAACAAGGAGCTACATGATAAATTTGCACAAATGATGTCTGAACAGGTGAATGACATCGAGACCAGATTTACAGAGGCAATTGATGGCGTGGAAAAGATGATCGACACCAAGCTCGACGCCAAGTTTACTGAGTTGATCGCACGCCTACCTACACAGCCTGCTGCCGCTCCAGCACAGCCACAGCCACCGCCACTACCACGTGCACGACGTATTCTGTTTCCGAGAGGACAAGCTGCTGGTCTTGGTGCTCCTCCTGCTGCTGCAGTACCTGTTGCTGCTGCTTCTGACGTCGGCCTGGACGACAACTACGAGGGTGATTACGAGGAGGAGGTGGAACAGGAAGCGGCCTATGAACAGCCAGCTGGACGTCCACGTCCCAACATTCGCCACGGTCGACACCAACCACCCCCTCAGGTACGCGATGATGAACATGTTCCTAAACTTAAATTGAATCTTAAGCCGTTTGAGGGTAGATATATTCCTGATGCTTATCTTACTTGGGAGTTAGAAACTGAACAACGCTTTACATGTTTACAATATCCTGAGAATAGATGTGTTACTGCTGCTGTTTGTGAATTCACGGGGTTTGCATCTATTTGGTGGTCTGAACATTGTAGATTGCATGCTAATAATATTCCAACCACTTGGGCTGCTTTAAAAGATGCTATGCGTACTCGCTGGGTTCCTCCTTATTATCAACATGAATTGCTACAAAAATTACAGCGTTTGAGACAAGGCAAAAATTCTGTAGAGGAATATTATCAAGAATTACAAACTGGATTGATTAGATGTGGCCTAGTAGAGGATAATGAAGCTATGCTTGCACGTTTTATGGGTGGTTTAAACAGGGAGATACAAACTATTCTAGAATACAAGGACTTTGCTACTATTACTCGTTTGTTTCATCTTGCTTGTAAAGCTGAACGTGAAGTGCAGGATCGACAGGCCGCTACGAGACCTAACTTTTCTGCAGGACGAAATACATCATGGACATCGCGTGGACCTTCTACATCCACACGTCCTACTGCACCACCATCTACTTCAGCCGCTCATTCTTACAGGGAGCCACCAAAACAGTCAGCGCCACCATTCAAGGGTGCACAGAGTGGTCCAGCGGCGAGTTCTTCTTCATCCATGGCTTCCACAGGGCAAACACGAGATCGTGATATTAAATGTCGCAGGTGCCAAGGTGGAGGTCACTTCGCAAAAGACTGTCCCTCCAAGCGTGTGATGATTATTACGGCGGATGGTGGGTATGAGTCAGCGAGTGACTATGATGAGGAGACTTTAGTTCTCATCGCTCATGAGGAACAGGGTGCCCATGATGATGCTCTTGATATAGAGTATATGGCTCCTGATGATGCAGATAAATATGCTAGTTTGGTTGCTCAACGTGTGTTAAGTGTGCAGGTAACGAAGGCTGAGAAAAACCAGAGGCATAATTTGTTCCACACAAAGGGAGTGGTGCAAGAACGTTCGGTTCGCATCATCATTGACGGAGGGAGTTGCAACAACTTGGCTAGCATGGAGTTGGTGGAGAAGCTATCTCTCACCACAAGACCACACCCCCATCCGTACTATATTCAGTGGTTTAACAATAGTGGTAAGATTAAGGTAACGCGTTCTGTTCGTGTGCACTTTAGCATTGCTGCATATGCTGATTATGTTGATTGTGATATGGTACCCATGCAAGCATGCTCTCTTTTACTTGGTAGACCATGGCAATTTGATAGGAATGTTGTACACCATGGTAGGACAAATCAGTTTACTCTGGTTCATCAGGATAAAAATATTGCTTTCCTTCCTATGTCTCCTGAACAAATTGTGAAAGATGATCTTGCTAGAGCTAGTAAAGCTAAACAGGAGAAAAATAAGAGTGAAAATGAGACTAATAGCAAATCTTCTTCTGCTGTTTCTAATGAAATTAAATTGACTAGTCCAACTTTGCTTGCTACTAAAGTTGATATTTCAGATTTGGATGTTAGTCAATATGTGTGCTATGCTTTTGTGTGCAAAGAAGCCTTGTTTTCATTTGAGGAATTGCCTCCTTCTTTGCCTCCTGTTGTCACTGACCTTTTGCAGGAGTTTATTGACGTCTTTCCACAAGACGTACCACCGGGATTACCACCTATTCGAGGGATTGAGCATCAGATTGACTTAATTCCCGGTGCTTCGTTGCCCAACCGTGCGCCATACCGTACCAATCCGGAGGAGACGAAGGAGATTCAGCGTCAAGTACAAGAGCTACTCGACAAAGGTTACATACGTGAATCCCTTAGTCCTTGTGATGTTCCTGTTATATTAGTGCCTAAAAAGGATGGAACATGGCGTATGTGTGTTGATTGTCGAGCCATTAATAATATTACTATTCGTTATCGTCATCCTATTCCTAGGTTAGATGATATGCTTGATGAATTAAGTGGCTCTACCATGTTTTCCAAAGTTGATTTGCGTAGTGGATACCATCAAATTCGCATGAAATTAGGAGATGATTGGAAAACGGCTTTTAAAACTAAGTTTGGATTATATGAGTGGTTAGTCATGCCTTTTGGGTTAACTAATGCACCTAGCACTTTCATGAGATTAATGAACGAGGTTTTACGTGCTTTCATTGGACGATTTGTGGTAGTCTATTTTGATGATATACTGATTTATAGCAAATCTTTGGAGGAACATTTGGATCATTTACGTGCTGTTTTTATTGCTCTACGTAATGCACGTTTGTTTGGTAACCTTGGGAAGTGCACCTTTTGCTCCGACCGATTATCGTTTCTTGGCTATGTTGTTACTCCGCAGGGAATTGAAGTGGATAAAGCCAAGATCGAGGCGATTGAGAGTTGGCCGCAGCCCAAAACGGTCACACAAGTGAGGAGTTTTCTTGGCCTCGCTGGATTCTATAGGCGTTTTGTGAGAGATTTCAGCACCATTGCTGCCCCTCTCAATGAGCTTACACGCAAGGATGTGCCTTTTACTTGGGGTACCGCACAGGAAGAAGCCTTCACGGTATTGAAAGATAAGTTAACACATGCTCCTTTGCTCCAACTTCCTGATTTTAATAAGACTTTTGAGCTTGAATGCGATGCTAGTGGGATTGGTTTGGGAGGTGTGTTATTACAAGATGCTAAACCTGTTGCTTACTTTTCTGAAAAATTGAGTGGGCCTAGTCTGAACTATTCTACTTATGATAAGGAATTATATGCTCTTGTTCGGACATTAGAAACTTGGCAACATTATTTATGGCCCAAAGAATTTGTTATACATTCTGATCATGAATCTTTGAAACACATAAGAAGTCAAGCAAAACTTAATCGTAGACATGCTAAGTGGGTTGAATTTATTGAGACTTTCCCTTATGTCATTAAACACAAGAAGGGGAAAGATAATATTATTGCTGATGCTTTGTCTCATCGTTATACTATGCTTTCACAACTTGACTTCAAGATTTTCGGTTTAGAGACAATCAAAGATCAATATGTAAATGATGCGGAATTTAAAGATGTATTGCAGAATTGTAGAGAGGGTAGAACATGGAACAAGTTTGTGCTTAATGATGGATTTGTGTTCCGTTCTAACAAGCTATGCATTCCAGCTAGCTCTATTCGTCTTTTGTTGTTGCAGGAGGCGCATGGAGGAGGATTAATGGGACACTTTGGCGTGAAGAAGACGGAGGACGTACTTGCTACACATTTCTTTTGGCCAAAGATGAGACGGGATGTTGAGCGTTTTGTTGCTCGCTGCACTACATGTCAAAAAGCTAAGTCACGACTCAATCCTCATGGTTTATACATGCCTTTACCTGTACCTAGTGTTCCGTGGGAGGACATATCCATGGACTTTGTTTTAGGCTTGCCTCGAACAAAGAATGAGAGGGATAGCATATTTGTGGTCGTGGATAGATTTTCTAAGATGGCACATTTTATACCATGTCATAAAAGCGATGATGCTGCTAATGTTGCTGATTTATTTTTTCGTGAGATTATTCGCTTACATGGTGTGCCCAATACTATTGTCTCGGATCGTGATACTAAGTTTCTTAGCCATTTTTGGAGATGCTTATGGGCTAAGTTGGGGACTAAACTACTTATTAGTACTACATGTCATCCCCAAACTGATGGACAAACTGAAGTGGTCAATAGGACTTTGTCTACTATGCTTAGGGCTGTTTTAAAGAGTAACTTGAAACTGTGGGAAGAATGTTTACCTCATATTGAATTTTCTTATAATCGTTCATTGCATTCTACCACTAAAATGTGCCCTTTTGAGATTGTTTATGGTTTTCTACCTCGTGCACCTATTGATTTGCTGCCTCTTCCATCTTCGGAGAAGGTTAATTTTGATGCTAAGCAACGTGCTGAATTGATATTAAAAATGCATGAGTTAACTAAAGAAAACATTGAGCGCATGAATGCTAGATACAAGCTTGCTGGTGATAGGGGTCGAAAGCATGTTGTGTTTGAACCCGGAGATCTTGTTTGGTTACATCTACGTAAAGATAGGTTTCCTGATTTGCGCAAGTCTAAGTTAATGCCTCGAGCTGATGGTCCCTTTAAGGTTTTGCAGAAAATTAATGATAATGCATATAAACTTGAGCTACCTGCAGCCTTTGGGGTTAGTCCCACATTTAATATTGCAGATTTGAAGCCTTATTTGGGAGAAGATGATGAGCTTCCGTCGAGGACGACTTCAATTCAAGAAGGGGAGGATGATGAGGACATCCCTACTAATGTTACACCCATATCCTCACCAACTACACATATTGGACCAGTTACTAGAGCTCGTGCACGTCAACTAAATTATCAGGTACTTTCGTTTCTTGCGAATCCTTCTATTGTTCATGAACATATGATGCTGCCTAAATTAGATACTTTTGTTTTGCTTATGAATGAAGGACCTAGCATGGACAAGAAGGATGGTCATTGGAGCGGGATCAAGCATGGAGAAGAAGGTGCACGCGCGGGAAAGGACAGCGGAGCTTCCAGTGGTGATTATCGCACTTTGAAGCCACCATAAGGCGCGCATGAAGTCTTGGACGAAATACGCGAGATGCCACTTCATTATTTTCGTCCAAGGGCAATTATAGGTGCTGCGTCACCTTAATATTGGGCTGGGCCCATGTAATTTCGAAATACCACCTTATAGGCTGTTTTTAGAGTCCGTATGTGTGGGGAAACCGAGTTAGGGTTGTTTTCGGACCCCACCTCCAAGGGGTCACGAAAATCCCCTCTGTTCCCCCATATATACAGCCCTTAGGGCGTCGTTTAGACTTGGGTTTTAATTAGATTTAAGTTAGCCATAGCCGCAACTTCGAGTTCTTCGTTTGTGTCGTCCGACCAGGCCAAGACCGCATTGGAACCCCAACTTCTGTTAATCTTTCATCTTATATTCGCAATATCCAGATTGCAATTCTTAGTTCTTGCTTGTTCTTCGATTGCTTGCAGGAATTGACCTTCGTGGTCAGGTTGATCGTGCATCCGCGGGATCAATAACCTCTCGGAGTTGGTTTAGCGATTGCTAAGGCGCAACGTCTTCGCACGTTCGTAGTCGGGTCGTGAAAGTCTACTCCACCAAAATCGATCTCCATCATCTCATCGAAACATCGGGACACCTTCGCCTCTATCAGTTCTCCCCGGCGGAATCTGCCCGCCGGTGATGCCTTTTCTTCTCTGTAGGTTTCCGCCACGGAGCGACGGTGGAACTCGCGAAACTCCTCCTCTTGTAGGGTGTTTGGACGATGATGAATATATAGGCCATAGGGGGGAGCCTGGGGTGGCCCCAGGGGTCCAGGCGACCACCCGGCGCGGCCAGGGGTGGGACCTGATAACCTTCAACCATAGGGATCGAGATAGTCTTCGCGGGCAAGATAACCCAATTTATTGATTCGACACTTGGGGAGCCAAATAATACGTACAGGCTTTGAAAATTGAGTTTTCAATTCAACCGCACCTGAAATAAATACTTGCTTTCACAAAGGTATTAGTAGCAACGGTAGTATGGAAGTGGTAGTGGTGATGATAATAGTGGTGATGAAACAGTAAAAGTAAAATAGGAAAAGTAAATAACTAGTAACCAGCAGAATTGAAACACTGTAGGCTAGGGAGATGGATGGTTGGACGCGGCTTGGATGAGATCAAACATGTAATAGATTCTAACACGGGCAAGGCTCACAGAAAAGAAAGGATCATCTAGGAAAATATCAAACATCAGGCATGTATCCCAAGGTAGTCGTACGTGCTTGCAATAAGAACTTTGCACAACATATTTTGTCCTACCCTCCCGCTATGAACGGGGCCAAAAGGAACTTAGGGAGATTAAGGTACTCCTGTCAAGGAGCACCGGAACAAAGCATTAACACTTCATGGATACATGGAATCCTCAAATTATAGTCCATCCCCTTTGGTGTCCCAAGATGTCACCATTGGGATCACCGGTTCCGGACTATAATAGGTGCATACAACTCATAGATAAGATCAAGAACACCAACAAACTCAAGAAAACAAAGGGTGATCAGATCTGAAATCATGGCACTCGGGCCCAAAGTGACAAGCATTAAGAGCAACAAGTTGTAACAGAGATGATAAACACCAAGTAGATGATAGGAAACATGCCCCTAACAATCTGATAAACTATTACATGATCTAACTCATCCAATCCCTACCATCCCCTTTGCCTACAACAGGGAATTACTCATACATGAGAGGAGAAGTCATGGAGGGGTGATGGAGAGGCAATGATGATGACAGTGGCGATTATTTCCCCTCACCGGAGGCCAAAGAAGCCTCCAGATTAGCTCTCCCGGAGAAGAACAGAGGTTGGCGGCGGCTCCGCGACGTAGATCGGAAAAGCAACTTCTTTTCTGGAGTTTCCTCGCCGAGGGAATAAATAGGGCCAAGGTAGGGCACCAGGGGGTGTGGGACCCACACCCTTCTGGGTGCCCCCTGGCTGCCCTGTGGCCCCCCTTTGGCATCATCAAAGCTTCGGGAACGCTGATTTTTTATATAATTTTTGTGGATTTTTCCAGCGTACCTAAATATCCAGAAACCTGCACAATATAAAACAGCACTGGCAGCTTTGCTGAAAACAGCGTCAGTCCGGGTTAGTTTCGTCCAAATCATGCAAGCAGGAAGCCAAAACAATAGCAAAAGCGTTTGGAAAAGTACATACGTTTGAGACGTATCAACTCCCCCAAGCTTAGCTATTGCTTGTCCTCAAGCAATTCAGTTCAACGAACTAGACGCGACAAAGAAAACTTTGACTAACTCTTTTGCTTCATTAGATGTATATAAGCATGTACTACGTAAGAGTTTAGCAAGTTTTGACACCATGCTACAAAGACAATGCACAAAGAAATCCTTCTTTCATGTGATCAGTCACAAACAAAAAAAGGTAAATAATATGCTGCTGAAAATTAATTCAAGATCACAATGCACATAGCATGAACATACTAAGGTGGTATCTTGCTAGCCTCCATGAGTTAAGCAAAACATAAATGCAGAAACTCCTCCAGAGTTTTAAAGGAGACTAGAACTAAGAATTTCAGACTAGCAATATAACAAGCATGCAGAAGACAATGTAGTATTTTGGGACAATGCATGTTGCACTAAGAATGAAAATTATGCTCTCAATAGTTGGTGCTTTGGAGAAAGGAAGGTGGAGATTCTGGAACCGTGGATTTTTAATGGAAAGATTGAAAACCCGTGAAAGGAAGCAAAGACTAAACATGTGCCAGAGCTCTTGGTTTTGAAAACAGAGATAAAACTCTTTTGAGAAGTGAAACTTTCCAGTCAACGGTGAACGGTAAAGGTCTCTCAATATCTCCCATGCCAACCATATTAATGCCTTTTGCTTACACATGTTCCCTTATCCATAAATCCTTTGATGATCTTCGGAACCTTTATTTTGCCTCAAGTATGGAAGGAGGGTATCTTTCCATCTACAATAAGCAGCATTTGGTCCATTTCATTCCATCATCAAGTATGGGGGAGGTGTAACTCTTATTTTTTATTGACTAGTTAAAACTTCTGTCAAAATATTTTTGGCACGGTTGATACTGATTTTCCCTCACCGCATCATGAGCTTGTACGGTTGACAAATGGAAGCTTTTGAATAAATTTCGAGATGGCACAAGAAAGTCTAAGTTAGGAGTGGCCGGTAAATACCACATATAGGTAGGTATGGTGGACTCAAGTGGAACAGCTGGTTTGAAAAGGAGTTTGGATACACAAGAAGAATTCCGCTTAGTGCGAGTGAAGGCTAGCCAAATACTGGGAAGCGACCAACTAGAGAGAAATAATTTTCATAATCATGCAGAGCGACAAAGTAACATTGAATCGGGCATGAAAGTGATATAACTATTCTAAAATAAAAAGGTCATCAAGGCATGATAGACATATCAGTCATAAACATGTGTGAACATGTGCCAAGTCAATCCAAGAATTCTCCAAAGGGAAATACCACTTCAATATGCCAAACCATGAACAATGCAATGCATGTCAATCATTTCAAGCAACACATTATGAACTCTAGCTATTTGAGACTAACCACAAAGAAAGAATGAACCATTGGGAAAGCATTTTAAACATAGCACTATGTCGCTACAAGATGGTCTCTAATCATAAGTACGGGCATATGTACAAAAGTAGAAACAAAAAGAATTCATACCGGCTTTCCTTGTTGCATAATGCTTACAACGCTGAACCTTCACAAGATTTGATCATGCTATAATGCTTACTTTGGGTAATGTTCATCACATCGCTTAACCAGTGAGGTGATCTCATAGTCAAGAGACTTAATTGTCCATGATCGCGAAACCACGACCATCATGTTGACCATGAACTAGTTATCGATGTAGAGGCTAATAAGGAACTCTGGGGGTTTCTATACCACACCCGCATCATTGTTTCACTGACACAGTTCTAGCACGGTATGAAACTGGTTATGTACTTGCTTAGATATATTGGAATAATCATATATTATTTGCCTCTAGAGCATATATCCAACAGCTGTATCCTCCTGGACGGGTGGATACACCACGCGCTCCTCCTCATCTGGCGCAACCCCCTCCGTGGGATCGTGAAACTGGTATCTCCCCATGATCTCATCAAACTGGGTATCTGAAAAGCGGTATCCGTTCCTGCGAGAAAAATCAAACACAAGTGGTGCACGTAGACGGATGATGTGTTCCACATCGCCCTCAAACCGCATAACATAATCAAGTGCATATCGGTCAGAGGCCCTGGTAACAAAGAAGTGCCTCTTCATGGCAACCAAATCAAGACTAACAAAAGGAAAAACTGTCTCATCTGGGCGCGGTTCTACTTGGAGAAACTGCAAAAGAAGTGTGGCATAGACACCACCAAAGAGACCCCCCTTGTTGCTATTAGTAGCAAGGCGTCTAGCAATCAGCGTGCCCACATGATACTCGTGATTCCCTGAGAGGGCGTTCGCCATAATAGCAGTATCCGGCGAAGAAGTGTTGCTCGTGTTGTCTCGAGCTAACACCCCTCTAGCAATATAATATGCGAAATACCTGAGATGAGGGAACAAAATATTGGAGATCTTTTGACGGTTAGTGTCCCTCACTTCAGTGTTGCAAAACGAGTCGAGAAGGGTATTGAGTGCAGCAGTTTGAGAATTTTTCCTCCTCTTCTCTCCTCTGTCGGGCAAACCTAAAGCTTCACAAAAGGTACTCATAGGCATGGTTAGTAACCTTTCATAAATCTGAAATACAACAGCATCACTTTCAAGATAGAATCTAAAACTGTTAATAAAGATAGCAGTGAGCGTCTCATACTATGGAACACGGATCGTCACAAGCCGTGTCAAACCTTCTCTGGCACACAAGGCGTCGAACTCCTCCTGTATGCCGGCATCCTCCATGAAATCTCTGCATGGAAATGCCATGGCCTTTGCGGGTGATGCGTCCAACAGCTCCAAGGGTACGATTTCTTCGTTGTAGCTCACCCTCGTAGACGAAGGTGAAGTTGTGGACCGTGTAACACGGCTAGAGCGCTCGGGTTTCTTCTTCCCAAGCCATCTTCCTAGCCTATCCATTTCTGAAATTTTTGACAAATCGTAAAAACGGAGGTTTAAGCAAAACTATTTTGGGAAAAACATTCTTCTTACTTTACCAAGGCTCAAACTAGCAACAAAACTTGGAAAATAAATTTCTACGCATACATTTAAGCTCAACTAAATAGAACCATGAACTACTAAATACTTACTAATGAAGCCACCAACAAGAAAACTAATTGGAGGGGTGAGGGAGTCACATACCAAGGAGTATTTGTTCCAAATTTCATCTCAAAGAAGTGGTTGTAGAGGGAGATCGAAGTTCCGTGATCAAGAATAGCAAGAACAAGAAACCAGAGCAAGAACACAAGTTTTTGGGGAGAAAGAAAGAGAGTGCAAGAAGAGATGCCAGCAGGGGGTGTCTGTGGGCCCCAGGAGGGTGTGTGGCGCGGCCAGGGGCTGGGCCGCGCCACCTGGCCTCCTGGGCCAGGGGTGGACCCCCCTGGTCAGCCTCAGGTGCCCCCCGATGGCTTTTTACCTGGAAATTTTTATTTTGAATTTTCTAGAATTTTCCGGACAACTTCACTGTGGAGAATTTTTCAAAGTTCAAAAAGGTGCAAAACTTTCGTGAACTTGGGGAAAAAGTTAGAACAAGTGAAGCTTTAAACACAAAAACTTAGGTACGACAAGGAGAATAAAAGCTAAAGGAAATGAAAACATAACAAGCTCAGCTTTTTACCTATATAAAACATGCTAGTTAGCAAGGTTGATCAAGTCTTACCAACAAACCGGTGATATATAGAGCAGAAAGTCTCACCTCTTATGAAGTGATCATTGCATTCTCACTTTGATGGACATTGTCCCAACCATAATTGTTTTGTATGTGTGGTATACATGTAGTGGACAATCCCATTCTCCAATCTTCACGGTCTCGATATTCTCAACGGAGTTAAGGCCATGCCTTTTGTCGGTCTTCTTTGGAAAATACACCGTGTGTTCTTTGCCATTCATGTTGAAGGTAACCTTCCCTTTATTGCAATCAATAATTGCATCTGCGATGTTAAGAAAAGGTCTACCAAGAATAATGGACATGCTCCCATCCCCGGGCATGTCAAGCACAACAAAATCAGTAAGTATTAAGCAATTGGCAACTTCCATAGGAACATCCTCACAAATACCAATTGGGACGGCCGTTGACTTGTCAGCCATCTGAAGGGAGATATCTGTAGGAATTAGTTTCTCTAAACAAAGCCTTTTGTAGAGAGAAAAGGGAATAACACTCACTCCTGCACCAAGATCACATAAAGCAGTTCTAACATAATTATTCTTTATGGAGCAAGGAATGGTGGGTATACCTGGATCACCGAGCTTCTCAGGAATCTTGCCACTGAAAGAATAGTTAGAAAGCATAGTAGATATTGCCTCATTAGGAACTTTTCTTTTATTAGTAACAATATCTTTCATATATTTGGAATAAGGAGGTAACTTAATAGCATGAGTCAACGGAATCTGAAGAAAAAGAGGTTTCATCAACTCACAAAACTTGTTGTAGTGCTCTTCTTCTTTGGTTTTGACAGACTTACCTGGAAAGGGCATGGATTTATGTACCCATGGTTCTCGTTCCTTCCCATGTCTTCTTGCGATGAAGTCTTCTCTAGTGTACTTCTTGCGCTTATCAGGTGCTTCTTCTTCTCGAACCTCATGTGGATCATTTTTTTCAGCATATTTTTCGGGTTCAGCACCGTCTTCAGTCTCAGCATCGGAGGTAGATATTTTGTTTGGATCAACAGCATGTTCTTCTTCTTCTATAGGATCATTGGAATTGTCATCTTCCTTTTGTTTATTTTTCTTCTTCTTCTTCTTCTTCTTTGGAGAGGTAACAATCTCTTCTTCCTGCACTTGAGAATCTTGCTCGATCCTTTTCGGGTGCCCCTCTGGATAGAGAGGGTCCTGGGTGTGTGTTCCACCCCGGGTCTTTATACCATAGGCCTGTAAATTATCTTGTTTGGCATTGTTAGCAAGAAAATATTTTTTCACATTAGAAATTTGTTAAAGCTGAGTTTGAACCATATGAAAATGCTTCACAAGACATTTAACATCATTAACTGTTCTTCCTAGAACATCAAGCAAACTTTTGATAGCAAGAGTATTATCATGCAACTGACCTTGTACCTTTTCATTGAAGTGACTTTGCTTCATAATAAAATTATCAAGATCATCTAAACATTGGTCACGAGGCTTACTGATACATGAGATAATTTCTCGCCCCTCGTTGCTTACCCCAAGTGGAAGGTGAGATTTAGCGTAGCGGCAAATTTCCCTTAGCGAAGGTGCTAAGGTTTAGGATCGACCAGTAGGACTCCAACAGATAGAAGAAGGTGGTGAAGTGAACAATGGCGCCGTTTACAACTGAGGTTTCTTACTTTACCTGGACCTGCACACACAACAGATAGCTTTGCTTCCCAACGAGTACAGAGGAGTTGTCAATTCCTCCGTCCTTGTTGTTTACAAAGGATAAAACGCGTGGGATAATAATGATAGTGATCGCAACGGAAAAGTAAATACTGAAAGTAAATTGATAGTGTAAATAGTGTAGGAAGTATGGACCGGTGTCCTATGATGTTCACTAGTGATGTCTCTCCCAAAAGGCGATAAAATAGCCATGCGTGGTAAAAAAAATTACAGCTGGGCAATTGACAGGATTATGTGCGCAAACCAATGCTAATTATGCTATAAAGAAAGGAAGAGGCTCAAAAGCATGGGGGGTACACCAAGACAAGTAGACCGAAATCCATCTGCATCTACCTACTAATCATCCACCTTGAGATATCTATCCAGAACATCTCGCTGGTATTAAGTTGCGAATCCCAACCAAAGTGTAAACTCAAAGCAACAGACAACTGCATTAAAGATCCTTGCGTAAATAAACAATCCTTGCACCCGCAAGTACAAGCATCGTTGTTTTCCCCCTTGTGGCAACAGCACATCCCCTAGACTCATGTTTCTGTTACTCAAGCTAGTCATCGGGGGGCATGAACCCACAATCATGCATAACGCTCCCTCTTGGAGTCACTACCTACTACTTGGCCAAAGCAATAAACAGCAACGGAGAACATGCAAGAATTACTCAAGAACATAAATATAAAAGAGGAGAATCAAATATATAACTCAAACAAAATCTAAACATAATCTCATAATCCATAGGATCCCAGCAAACTCAGCATAGCAACAGCAGAAAGATTACATATGTGCCTCGATCATGTAGGGAAGCTCACGAGGTCTAATCCATGAAGAACAAAGAGGGGAGGAGAACATCACATAGCTACTGATCATAGACCCACGGTCCAAGGTGGACTACTCACGGTTCATCCGCGAAGCGTCCATGGTGGTGGAGAAGCTCCCAGAGGTGATTCCTCCCTCCGGCAGGGTGCTGGGAAGAGGTCTTCTGGTGCTCCCAATCTTGGAAGCGCAACGGCGGCGGAACAGAGGAGATATCGCGAAAAAGGGTTCCGTCCCCTAGGGTTTCTTGTCACGGGGAATAAATAGGCGAAGGGGGCAGCCAGAGGTGGGCCAGGGGATCCAGGCGGCCCCCTGGTGCGGCCTAGGGGGTGGCCACGTCGGGTGGCCGCCTGGGCCCCCCCTGGCCCCCCTCGGACCCCATTTTGGCTCTTCTGGAAGGTTCCCTTATGCCGATTTTTCCTATCTTTTTCCCGGAATTTTTCTGGCACTTTAAATAAGGGGGAAACCTGAAATAGAAAAATAGCAGAAAACAGGAACTGGCACTGGGGTGTACTGTGTTAATAGGTTAGTCCAAATATGATCAAAAGTGTATGGAAGTTTATCAATATCATAGAAATATCATCCAAAAGAGGTATGGAGCAACCAGAAATTATAGATACGTTTTGGACATATCACTTACCTTTAGGGATGTCACTTGCATTGAAATCTATAAGAGAGTGTACCTCTACCATAGGTGGGTGAGTGGTAGGCTCACACATCTTTTCAATTGGAAGTAGATTCTTCACGTCTTTAGCTATAATACCTTTCTCTTTTATAGACTTCTTTTCTTCTTGCATATCTTCGGGGCTTAGGACAAGAATGTCCCTCTTCGTTAGTGGTGGAGGTGGTTCAGGGACGGACCAATCTTCGTGGTTCTTGGCAATCTTGCCCATCAATTCTTCCACATCGTCCGGTGTTCTTTCCCTGCAAACAAAACCAGCATAACCATCTAGATAGGATCTAGATTCATCGGTTAGACCAGCATAAAATATATCAAGTAATTCATTCTTTGGGATCTCATGTCCCGGTCTATCCTTGATCAAAATGCAAAACCTCCCCCAAGCTTTAGGGAGATGCTCATCCTACAACTGTTTAAAGTTATAAATTCTTTGTAAAGCAGCATGTTGCATATGAGCAGGAAAATACTTATCAATGAAAGATGTAGCCATATCTTGAGGACTTTGAATGGAAACACATGGTAGTTCATCATACCATGCTCTAGCATCTCCTTTCAAAGAAAAAGGAAGAAGCTTGGTCACATAAAAGTTCTGGATCCTTTCATCAGTGGAAAACAAGCTACCCAACTCAGTGAGTTTGGTTAGGTGCTCGATAGCATCATCATTTTCGCTGCCATAAAAGGGATCAGCTTCAACTGTGGATATAAGTGAAAGGTCAACAGAGAAATCATAATCAGGATCAGTGATGCATATAGGAGACGTAGCAAAAGTAGGATCAGGAGTAAACTTGTTCTTCAAAGAGTGTTTTGCAAGCAACTTCTTTATAGCGGCAGGGTCGGAATCAGCACATTCATTAAGCTCCCTGCATAAATCATCATCAACTATAACATAATCGTCGAGTTTCTCCTTAAGGCCAGTAAGATCATGAGTTTTACCAATAGGGGTTTTGGTAACAGGAATTTCAACTCCCGAGAATCGCGCAGCAGCAGCAGCAATCTGTTCTTCAATAAAAGAACCAAGTGAACCAGTAGTCTCAAAGGTAGTAGAAGCATCATCAAAAGTGTTTGGCATATTACCAGACTAAGCAGAAGTAGCATGTAAATAAGGTGAATCAAACTTACTCATAACTGAAGGTGAATCAAGTTTAGCACTTGTGCTAAGAGTGGTACCTCGTCTTGTACGGGATGGTAAAATCGGAACCTTGGGGTCTCCTTTCGTACCCATAGTGGATAACGTGCAGTAGGTAGGATACTTCAAGTAGACCTGTAAATAAATCTGTGCTCCTCCGCAACGGCGCTAGAAAACAGTACTTGATAACCTTCAACTGTAGGGGATCGAGATAGTCTTCACGGGCAAGATAACCCAATTTATTGATTCGACACTTGGGGAGCCAAAGAATACGTACAGGCTTTGACAATTGAGTTTTCAATTCAACCGCACCTGAAATAAATACTTTCTTGCACAAAGGTATTAGCAGCAACGGTAGTATGGAAGTGGTAGTGGTGATGAAAATATTGGTGATGAAACAGTAAAAGTAAAACAGCAAAAGTAAACAACTAGTAACCAGCAAAATTAAAACATTGTAGGCTAGGGAGATGGATGGTTGGGCGCTGCTTGGATGAGATCAAACATGTAATAGATTCTAACACGGCCAAGGATCACAGAAAAGAAAGGATCATCTAGGCAAATATCAAACATCAGGCATGTATCCCAAGGTAGTTGTACGTGCTTGCAATAAGAACTTTGCACAACATCTTTTGTCCTACCCTCCCGCTACGAACGGGGCCAAAAGGAACTTAGGGAGATTAAGGTACTCCTGTCAAAGAGCACCGGAACAAAGCATTAACACTGCATGGATACACGGAATCCTCAAATTATAGTCCATCCCCTTTGGTGTCCCAAGCTGTCACCATTGGGATCGCCGGTTCCGGACTATAATAGGTTCATACAACTCATATATAGGATCAAGAACACCAACAAACTCAAGAAAAAAAAGGGTGATCAGATCTGAAATCATGGCACTCGGGCCCAAAGTGACAAGCATTAAGAGCAACAAGTTGTAACAGAGATGATAAACACCAAGTAGATGATAGGCAACATGCCCCCAACAATCTGATATACTATTACCCGATCTAACTCATCCAATCCCTACCATCCCCTTTGCCTACAGCAGGGAATTACTCACACATGAGAGGAGAAGTCATGGAGGGGTGATGGAGAGGCGATGATGATGACGATGGTGATGATTTCCCCTCACCGGAGGCCAAAGCAGCCTCCAGATTATCTCTTCCGGAGAAGAACAGAGGTTGGCGGCGGCTCCGCGACGTAGATCGAAAAGCTACTTCTTTTTTGGAGTTTCCTCGCCGAGGGAATAAATAGGTCCAAGGTAGGTCACCAGGGGGTGTGGGACCCACCCAGGAGGGCAGGTGGCGCGGCCAGGGGATGGGTCGCGCCCCACACCCTTCTGGGTGCCCCCTGGCTGCCTTGTGGCCCCCCTTTGGCATCATCGAAGCTTCGGGAACGCTGATTTTTATATAATTTTTTTGGATTTTTCCATCGTACCTAAATATCCAAAAACCTGCACAATATAAAACAGCACTGGCAGCTCTGCTGAAAACAGCGTCAGTCCGGGTTAGTTTCGTCCAAATCATGCAAGAATGAAGCCAAAACAATAGCAAAAGTGTTTGGAAAAGTAGATACGTTTGAGACGTATCAGGGCCGCGCCAGGGGGCGCTTGGGCTCCTGGTGGGCCCCTCTGGTCCCCGTTTAGCGTGTCCACGTCATTCTTCTGGAAAACAGCCTCCGTCGATTTTCAGGTAATTTGGAGGTCTTCTGCTTCAGCAACTCTGCATCCACTTTTTACTGTTGAATCCTGGGTCTCCTGATTCGGCATCGGAAAGTTGCAAACTGTGTAAAATAGGCCAAAACAACATAAGAATAGCATCATGACATGAAATATATCAATGAATAGGTGTGAATTACGATATAAAATAGTGATGCATTTTGGACGTATCAGCTCTACGCGGATGTGTGGTGAGATCCATGTCCAAGCATTCCGAAGGTGCAGCACAAGAGTCATCGGCGAGGATGATTGGGAGGTGGGAGCGCTCCTCTTTTGAAGTTGTGGATCTGGATGCGTTGGTGGAAGATGGGCTTCTGTTGGAGGATGCTTCTCAGATTCCTGGGGATGAAGAGGTGCTTGCGCCTTGCGACGACGAGCGGTTATGCTTTCGGAGGTTTTTCCCTCATGGATTTTCTCTTCCCCTTCATTCGTTCATCCGGGGCTTGCTCTTTGCGTACTAACTACAGTTCCCTAATGGGATACTGCATATTACGTGATTTATCATGCTCTGTGAGGGTTTCTTGGAGATCTGTCCCCATTGGGGGCTCTCGAAACGCCTCTTCAATGTGAAGAAGACAAAATCTGAGTACGCCATTGGGGGCGTCGACATTTCCATGAAGGAGAAAAATGCCTATGTCGATCTGGAAAAGTTGAATTATGTCAACACGTGGCGGAAGAACTGGTTCTATTGGAAGGACCGGCATGTTGACGGCCAGCAGTTTGGTCTTGCTCCCTTTAACCTTGTTGCGCGAGTGGCTAAGCAATCATCTTGGGAGCATGTTTTGACTGTTGGTGAAGTAGCTTTTGTTGAGCCTTTAGTGCGAAAACTTGCCGCTCTGAATAAGGGGATAACTGGTGGTCAGCACATTGTCGTATTTATGAGGAGGCGTATCCAACCGTTGCAGCACCGGACAAATCCTATGTGGAAGTACACAGGACTCGAGGACCCGACTAGGTGCTCCCCCTAGACATTTCGGGTAGTGACCTTCTATTTTGGATCCAACAAGTCACCAAGTGCACGAGCACGGGTTTTGAGAGCGCTATATTTCGATATGCAGCGGACGTGCCTTTGCCTGAGGTATTTTCTTGAGTCTCCCTTATTTGTGAAATTATCCGATATCTTGTTGCTTGCTGACGGAATTTTGCATGTAGGGTCACGTTTCTCTGTTGAACAATCCGCCGTAGCCAGAGGATGCTGAGATGCTAGAGGAGCCCGATGTGGTCATGGTGGATTCCGCACCCGCGGGTGACGGACGTGCTTGTCCATCTTCACGTGCTGGTATTGGAAATTCCGCGGGTGCGTGCCCTGGTGGTTGGCCTTCAAATGCTCATGACGATGAAGATCTGGAGCCACTATGCATCAGACCTAGTCGTTCCTCGGTTGCGGCTGAGCGAACTACTGAGGGTGGTGGTGGAGTGCTGCCGCCAGTTGTTGCGCTTTGCCCTCCTCCGGCTGGTCTGAAGAAGCGAAAGCTTGGGGTCCTGCTCCGCCGGGCGCCGCGACCGTTGGGTGCGTATATCTATTCTTCTTCAGGTTGATTGTGCTTCTATTTTTATCTCCTATTCTGATAGTGTGTGATTGCAGCACTATTCCCGTTTCGGCTGCTTCTTCAACAAGTGATGCTACTGTTGATCTTCAATCGAATGACTCCGGTACGGTGGCTGGGCGGTCGGGTCCTTCAGCGACTGCTGCCGTTTCAGGTGCGGGGACGACTCCCACGACTGCTCCATCTGGGAGTTCTGCAGCAGCTACTGAAGGGGTCTCTCCTCCAGATGTGAAACCCATGTTTCCTGAAGGGTACCTTTTGGAGAAGAAAAACCTCCCGGTCGAGGACAAGGCCACGATTTTTGATCGAATGGCTGAGCAGGTATGGAATCGCTTCTGACTTATATTAGGGGCGCGACAGCGCTCCCGATGGGAGTATCCCCGGAGGCTGCGAGCAATCACTCGTGGTTGGTCGCAGTCTTGAGCTTGATTTTCTTGTGTGTCCTTGATATGTCATTGGGGGCATGGTAGCGCTCCCGATGGGAGTAGCCCCCGAGGCTGTGAGCAATCACGTGTGATTGGTTGCAGTCTTGAACTTGTTTTTCTTGTGTGTCTTTGATTTCTGCATATCATTCTGTTCGGGCCATTGTTCCATATGTGAAAGCGCGTGCTGACTAACACTGATCGATCCCGGCGTGCTCACGATGCTGCCCAGGGGAAGCTGACCACCATGAGGCGTGATTTGCTTCCTCCCTTTTTTGGATTGTCGTGCCATTTTGTTTGTCTTTGGTGTATTTAGTGACGTCTTTGCTATAGGTCGCAAGAAGGATGCTGAAAAACGAGATGTTGCTGCTGAAAAAGAGCTCGCCTTTCTACGAGAGACTTTGGATTTTAAGGAGAAGGATCTGCAGGTGCAACTTGGCGAGTTCAAGCGGCTACGGCAGGCGGAGTACAAATTCCGGCGAGTCGAGGCGGCTGAAGGTGATCGCCTGCGTGCCTTGGCGAGTTCTTTCACAGGTAAGAGAATTGATCTGATGCTTCTTCTTTTTGCGGTGGTTCTTGGCTTGAATTGCTGATCATTGTTGTTTTCCGGTGATGCAGACACCATAAGCGTTGAGATTGCGACGGCTGCTCCTGCGGATTCGAGCACTCTCTGTGGTGTTGTGGATGCCGTGTCGAGTGCCGCTGGTGCCGTGAAAGATGTCTGTGGTCGGGCTTCGACCCTCCTGAAGCTTCTACATGAGCACATGTATCTGGAGGAGGAGGATCAGCCCGAGGGTCTTGATCTGCAGGTTGCTGCTTTTGGTCCGGACGGCTTGCGCTTGGAAGGCTTGGTTCGCGAAACAGTGGTGAGTGGACTTGTGACGTCCTTTGTTGTTCTCTTGGGGTGCGGTGTTCCTATTGATGATGCCATGGTGGATAGTGTGCCTGATTATAGGAATGAGCAGAGTAGGCGGGCCACTCAACTTGCCCGTCAGCTGCAGTTGGTTGTAGAGGCTGATATCCGCAAGTCCCAGGTGGCAAAGTAGGTGAAAAGGAACCTGGTTTGTCCTTATGCTTGAGTGACTCCATTGTTTTTGTAGTAAGTCACCTTTGAAGTGGGAGATATTGAAACTTTCATTGGTGAAACTGCTTTGTCCTTGTGCTTTTCCTCTTTGTTTGACTATTTGAACTTTTTCTTTTGCGGTAGGCCGCCCTGAGCGCCTCTCGGGCTTGGAATTTGTTGAAGGAGGATGCTCGCGAGGGTGCTTACGAGTCCGTCTGTTTGAGACTTAGAGATGCAGAGCGCGAGATTAGTCAGCTCAAGGGTGATGTTGCGATCCATTGCTCGAAACATGTGCGTGTTGAAGGGTGAGTTCTCCCGTTCTCATTTCTCGGTTGCTCGAGTGCTTTTTCTTGTGCTCTTGCTGATTCTTGCTCTTGTGCTTGCGCTGCTGAAGTACTGTTTGATCGATCTCGCAAGGAGGAGGAGTCTGTGCAGTCGGAATTGTCGTGCCTCGACGACCCGGCCGTGCAAGCTAACAATCCATTTTGGATGGACCGGTCACGTGCGGCCGTTTCCTATTCTTCGGTTGTGGGTGAACAGAGTGCCCAAGGCCCTTGAGTATTGCTGCAGGGTGCTTGGCAGTATCTTCTCCGAATTTTACCCTTGGATCCTGTTCCGATGACTCTTGAGAGGCTTTGGCGGGTATTCTCTCAGCCCGGGGAGCTTCACCGTGTTGTGAATCATCAGATTCACGCAGGGGCTCGTTGTGTTTTTGCCTTTGTTCATAGTCATTGGCCCGGGGTAGATATCATGCTGGCGGCTCATGGTCCTCCTGGTGGTCGAGATGAGCTGATGGAGGAGCACTACACGGCGGCAGATGCACCCGCGGATCTGGTTGTGAAGAAAGTGTGCGAGGAGAACGACCGCGTGTTGGGCGCTGTTTGTAAAGTGATTTCGGAGCCTGGAGTACAGAGTTGCTTGTCCCTTGTAAATTCTTCCTTGTGCAACGTATGTTGTGATTGAGTCGCATGAGTCGGTTGAAGTCGTATTGGACCTTGAGTGTGTGGTTTGCTTCGGGGGGTGTCTGCTGCGATCGAGCCCCCGAGTTCCTAATTTGAAGTCGCGTAAGCGAGAACGCCTCAGAGGGTGGCTGCTGCGAGCGAGACCCTGAGTGCCAGGTTTGGATTCGCGTAAGTGAATAACGCCTCAGAGGTGGCTGCTGTGAGCGAGCCCCCGAGTGCCAGGTTTGGAGTCGCATAAGCGAATAACTCCTCGGAGGGTGGCTGCTGCGAGCGAGCCCCTGAGTGCCAGGTTTGGAGTCGCTTGAGCGAATAACGCCACGGAGGGTGGCTGCTGCGAGCGATCCCTCGAGTGCCAGGTTTGGAGTCGCGTGAGCGAATAACGCCTCGGAGGCTGGCTGCAGCGAGCTAGCCCCTGAGTGCCAGGTTTGGAGTCGCGTAAGCGAATAACACCTCGGAGGGTGGCCGCTGCGAGCAAGCCCGCGAGTGCGAAGTTTGGAGTCGCGTAAGAGAATAACGCCTCGGAGGGTGGCTGCTGCAAGAAAACCCCCGAGTGATAGGTTTGAAGTCGCGTCAGCGAATAAAACCTCGGAGGGTGGCTGCTGCGAGCGAGCCCCTGGGTGCCAGGTTTGAGGTCGCGTAAGACATTTTGGGAAAATATTTTTTGTTCAGAATCTTCCTTGGTGTTCTTACACGAGGGTGTTGGTAAAAAATAACCCCTTTATTTGGATTGATGGCTTGATAGCCCTAGAAATGAAAGTTTGCTACTAAGATATCTTGGGTCTTGGCGTGGAGCGGCGGCTTCTCCCTTGCCTTCATAGTTCGATGATTCTTCTGGTACTGTCTTTTTAACAGCCCAGATTTCACAAAAATTAAAAATTTTGTTTGCGGTGTGAATTGTTTGATTGTCTGATTGGTTTGCGGTGTTTGCATCCCCGATTTATCGATCGGCGATTATTTTTTCCCCCTCTTATCTCGTATCGGACGGAGACTGACCCTTGCCACCCTGACACTAGACCTTTGCGACACCGGGTTTCACCCAATCACCGTCGCGAAAACCGCATGAGACCAGCCGCAGCCAACGGAACGAAAACCCCGTTTAATAATTAAACGGGATATTTTATAGCGCGCAGGAAAATATTCTCGGAACGGTTCTAGCGCTAGGTGAACGCCGCCGGCTTGACGCGCTGATCGCGCAGTTCGAAGTTTTACCCGAATCGGAGGTACTGCGGACCCCCGGCGGTCAGAAACGTGAGCACCGTGCGCGCGAGTGAAAAACCGGGGATGTTTTTGCGAATTGCCAGCCACCGGGGCTATAAAAAGACCACCACACTCCCACCCCTTTCTAGGGTTTCCCCTAGCAACGTTTGCAGCCACCCCCCTGAGTTTTTCCTCAAAATTGCCCTCTAGCCCATCAGATCTGGTCCCCTCGTTCTGAGTCGCCGGATCCAGATCGGATAGCTCCGGACGCGCCACGTCACCGGTTGGGGCTCCCAGCCCGAGCTCCTCCCGAGCCCTCCTCCCATGGAGCCGCCTCCTGCCCATGGAGCCGCCGCCGGCCGCAACTCCGGCAGCCTCCGCGCCTCCTTTCCTCTTCCCCGCGCCCCTTTCCCTTCTCCTCCTCCTCCTCACCTCCCTCTGTCTCGCCGCGCCGCCGTGGAGGCCGACGCCGGAGCTCGTCCCGCAACAGCCGTGGCCAGAGGAGCCCGCGTCCCCAAGCCCGAGCCGCCGTCGATCCACACGCCGGAGCAGCACCTGTCGCCTCCAGGACCAGATCCGCCGTGCCCCGCGACCCCCACACTCCTCGCCGCCTGCGCCCGCTCGCAAGAGAACTCGTCAGCAGCCGCCGCCACCAACCCTCCCGGCCGGGATCGGGAGGACCCCGTCCGCGAACCAGCCAACCCGTGGCCGCCTCCTCGCTCGCCCCTGCGTGGACCGGCCAGGTGGGCCGACCTGCCAGGCCCAGCCGAGCCGCCTCCACACCAGGCCTCTTGGGCCTCGGCCCATGAGGTGAGCACCCTTTTTTTTCGCTGCTGCTGCTGTTGGGCCCAATAGCACTAGTTTCAGCCTGTTTAGTTTTTTTCTGCTAGGTTTTTTTTTATTAACTAGCAGATTGTAATAGATTTTGCGATGCTTATATCTTTTCACCGGTAGCTCCGATGGAGACGCTTTCTACATGAAAGTTGCTCCGTTTTGCGCGTAGATTAATAAAATGTTGCTTGTTGCCATGTTCGACTTTGTTTACATGCTGTTTGACTGCTAATTACAACTGCTTGCCACTGTAAACTGTAATTTCCATAACTTTTTAACCGTTGCTCTGATTAAAATGTTTCTTATATGTAACTTGACTAGAATTGCATGTAGATTGTGTTTATGCTGCTCTTGCTTGTTAATAAAAATAATAAAATATTGTTTAGGGAAAAACAGTACCAAATTCCATTTTTATCGTGGGGTCCGCAATAGTTTGCCATGTCTAGAATTTCACCCCACTTAAATTGACTAGATTAGGTAGTTTATTTATGCTTCACCTTTTGCTATGCTTGTGTGACATGCCATGCTTGAGTGAGATGCCATGTTAACAACCTTTGTTGATCACCTATAGCTAAGCAACTTGAACCACCGTAATCGTGCGGTATTCGTCGTGTGTGACCGATACCCCACTTAACCTGTTAGTAACCGCTCTCGACGGTAGGTGCGATGTCTCGTGTTACCTTCTTGATGTTGTTTGCTCGTGATTGCTTCGTAGTAATAGATGCTTGCTCGTCGATTGCCTTTTCCAGTGTTTACTTCTTGTGTGCTCCCGCGGGTACCTCTCGGAGACGTTGCGAGCTTGCGATCAACTACACCTTCGGAACCCGACTTATCAACAGGCAAGGACTATATATTACTTATGATCCATTATATTTCAACCAGCGGTTTGCATGCTAGTCTAGGTTAGGTTCGATGTTTGATCCTACCACATGTTTACAGCCTCTTTCAAACCGATACAGCCACGTCCCCCTCCCAGCAAACCTTGTACTGCTATGTTACTATTGCTCGTTGCTCAGCCCTTGCTTAGTATGCATGCTTAGGATGGTACGATGTTACCCTGTTACTCCTTGGTTTGGGATATCACATTATTATATTGTTGTTGATGATATGATTATTATAATGTTGACTATATTCGACGAAGGATGGAAGGTCTAGGCTATCCCGCCCCGACGCTTTGTTCCATTCGGGTCACCTAGGATCCGAGTTCCGGGTATTGGTTTTAAGACTGAGTGTGCCTAACCACGTGTGGGATTTTATGGGATCCCCTTTTCTTACCTACCTAGCTTCAAACATTTCAAGTGGTGGCCCAAGCTGATTTACCATTTGAAACCGTGTGTGTGCTGGTCGGCCGCCAGTTGTTTACAAACCAACCTGGACCAGTGACGACATAGTTCCCTTGCTGGCCCACTTTGTCCGGCTGAGGACCCGGTGTCTTATGTGTGATTAACCGGCTATCCAAACCTACAACAGACGGTAGAGACCAGATCGAGAGCGCGGCCGGCTCCTGAGCTGGATGTCGACTCACCGGGGGCCACCCGGATTTGTTCGTTGTAAGCTAGAGGGACCTGTCGTTTCAGATCTCTTGGAACTAAATCATAAAATGGTTGCCTATAATGGGTAGAAACTGAGAGTGATGGACGTGCGTGCGGAGCCTCGTAATGGGTAGTTGGTACACCCCTGCAGGGTTAAATATTTTCGAGAAGCCGTGTCCACGGTTATAGACGACTTGAGACCTACTCCTTGTTCATAGACAAAAACAACAACTGAGATAATCTTAGTATAACTTTATCAACGCGTGTGTGTGCCTTGGCTGCTTCTTATTCGTCGGGATGCGAAGAGGAGGACAAGGATAGGATAGGTGTTATGATTGCGTAAGTAGTTGATAGCAAGACTTGCTGGAGGCGATTCCTCATTGAATGCTTGGCTTCTTATCTTACTCTCTAGATCGTTAGCCACTTCATAAATGCTAGTGCGGAAGCAACCTCACCACTTACCCCTTCCTTACCGTAAACTACTAGTTGTCCTAGAATGACGAGTGATGAAGTCCTTGCTGGGTAAGATTACCACTACAGTTGGATGCTGAGTACCTCTGTACTCATGATACTGCCCCCAAACTCTTTTCAGGGTTCTTGATCGACAACAGGTACGGTGATCGACGTTTCACGTGGAGACTCGACGACGACTAGATAGGCGGATCCCGGCGGAGGGCCTGGACCCGTGTGGTTATGGGGATCGATGTTTTTCTCTTTGCCAGTAGGCATTTGATTGTAGTCTGTACTCAGACATATACCTTCCGCTGTTGTATTGTCTTAAGGCAGTTGTATGCCGATTGTATGAGATGTTGTAACCTTGTATCTGTAATGTTGTGATATCATGTTGGAAATTCGGGGCATATGGCTTTGTCATATGTCGCGGTGGGACCGATATGTGCTTCCTCCCCGGATCTGGATGGAAACATCTAGATCTGGAATAGTACCGCATATCGGGCCTTACAGTCTTGCTCTTATGTGAGTGATTCTACTTGTGCGGCACTTCCGCAGCCTTAGTGTGCTCCAAATGTTTCTGATATCTTGTGGAATTCTCTGTCACAGCGATCGGATCTGACGAAGCTGCCATTGACGGTGATGACCCCACTTGGACCTGGAATTTTCAGTTTCAGGTACGCATAGTGCAGTACTGCCATGAAGCGCGCGAAGGCTGGCCGGCCGTGGATGGCATGATACTGTGATTTCCAATCGACCACTTCGAAGTCTAGCGTCTCCTTCCTGAAGTTGCTTGCGTTGCCAAAGACCACTTCGAGACTTATTTTGCCGAGGGGGTAGACTGCTTTTCCTGGCACGATTCCATGGAAAGATATGCCTGAGGTTTTGAGTGTTGAGTTTTGGATAAACATGTCCTCCAGAGTCTTGGTGAATATGATGCTGATTCCGCTGCCATCGTCCATGAAGACCCGCAACATGTAGTAGTTTGTGATTCTTGCTTCGAGTACCAGTGCTGCATGCCCCATTCATGGTATAGCTGGCGGGTAGTCCTCCTGGGAGAAGGTGATGTTAGTCTCGGACCCGCGGAAGTATTCTAGAATGGCCGGGTGCGAGGAGACTGCGAGTAAAACTTGTCAAGAGACTTGCTTCTGCTGCCTGTTTGATGGTCTTCCTTCTTGGATCATGTAGATTCGACCGTGTGACTCTTGGTATTCTTCTTCCTGGTCGGGTGGTGCGAGCCTTTCCTAGATGGCTGCTACTTGTCTTGCTGGTGCGGCAGGTGGGGGTGGTGCATTGTGAGAAATTGGCCTGACTGCCACACTTGCTAGCGGTTGTGTAGTTGGCACTGTGGATTGGCTCTTTTCTTCTAAGAGCTCAGTAAAGCGCTTGCAATTTCTTAGGGTGTGCCCCGATCTGATTTCTTCGCGCTCGTTCTTGAAACCGTGTATTGTGCATGGCCCGTCTAATTGTTCTTTGGCTGAGCGGGGTGCTCGGGTGTCATCTCTCGGCTATCGCGATCTCCAGTCTCGATTTTGGGTGTGTGGCGGGTCATCTGGGTTGTCCCTCTGTTGCGTTCTGCTGTCGTCACGATGTCTGCCATCTCTGTCTCCTGGGAAACCAGCCGCGATCATGTCGGGTCCTCTATCGTAGTAGAAGTTGCTCCTGGGCCATTTTCTTCTTCAGTCAAAACCTCTGTCACCGTGTAGTAGCGTAGTCGCGTTCTGCGCGAGCCGTCGGGGCGTCTGATTCGTTGCATAAAGTCTTCTCCGTCATCCCAATTCTTGGCGTGTTCCAGCCATTGCACGATTGTTCGTACTTTGACATGCCCGAGCTTCTCTTTGAAGTCGATGCATTGTAGGCCTCTTCGGAATGCGTCGATTGCGCTTTCATCTGATATGTGTTCTGGTGAATTTTTGAGTATGGACCACCATTGGATGTATGACCTTGGGGACTCTCTGGTTCATTGCCTGCAAGCTCTCAGCTCTTCGAGTGATGCTGGTTGCTTGTAAGTTGACTTGAAATTCTCGATGAAGGCACTGCGGAACAGCTTCTAAGAGCTGATGGAGCCTCGATGTAGGTTTTTTAACCAGTGTTGTGCCGATCCCTTGAGCATAAGTTGTATGTACTGCATGGTTGTGGTGTTGGTTCCTCGCTGGAACTTGAAAGCCATTAAATAGTCATCGAGCCATGCTTCTGTTTCTTCCAATCCGTCGTACTTGTGTGTCGTGGAGTTTAGTTTGAAACCCTTGGGCATCGGTGTTTCACGTATGGCTCGCGTGAAACATTGTGCTCCGCATGATTCGAGATCTTTGTCGTACACTTTCTCGTCCGAGTGTTCTTCGTGGGCTGCACTCCTGCGTTGTCCTCCGTTGATTTTGTTCTGCGTCATATCGTCTTGTGCCTCGCGCCGTGGATCATTGTTGTGTCGATTCCGCGGTCGCCCCTGTCGCAGTCTCTGCTTTTGTCGGGGTGCTTACGATGGGCGTCGTTGCTATCATTGTCATTGTCGGGTGAACTTGGGTCCATGTCTGGTGTCTGCTCGCGCGTCGCCCGTCTTGTACTTGCTTTTTTGGGTATTGATGCGGCGATAGCGTTGCTCATTACTTTGAGTGCTCGCGCAGTGTTGCGATCTGCATTGCCTCTTTCACCATTTTAAACGCGGTGCAGATATGCTTGGGCGGTAATAAGGGCTTCTACCGGTGTGAGTTGTTTTTCTTCTTCGTCTTCGTCTTCGAGCCTGAAATCATCGTCCAGTTTGCAGGAAACTTTATTCTTATTCGTGCGCCCTAGATTGTTGATTCTGTACATGCGCTGAGGGGGAGATCAGTGATCAGAGGAGTTGCTCGAGTGCTCGGGTGGCGCTCTATGGTCAGCTCTCGAGTCATTCTTGGTTCTTCTTTGTTTCTCCAATTCGAGTCACAACCGCCTTGTTTTCTTGGTCACATCACTCGCCAGCTTATTGCACGCTCTGAGCTCGTCGCGAGTTGCATCTTCTGGGAGGAGCTTTCCGCGTTTTACTGCATCTTTTACTCTGGCGATTGCTTCTTTGGACAGGATGATTTTTTTATATGGGTTGGGCTTGTCTTGCAGCTTCTGAGGCGTAGCGCCTGCTGCTTCTAGGTGGATCTTCTTTATGGTTGTTGTTCTCATGCCTTTTGAACACTTTTCTTGGTATTGTTCTCAGCTCACCAAGGGTGACTGTTAGTTGTCCAGTGTTATCGGGATCGCTGCTTCCGCTGCATGTGCGTGCTTCTTTGTGGCCGTCGGGGTCATCTGCTCTGTCCCTGTCATCTGATGTTGGTGCTCGGGTGTCTTCCATGAACACTTGGAACGACGCCCTGGTTGCCAGTTTTATCTTTTTCCCTTCTGCTTTTTCCATGTGGGCACCGTACTCGCACAGTCGCGAGTGGTGCGATGGATCGGGCTGAGGTGGGTTGCGCGAAGGACTCGAAGAGTCGTCGGGTGGGCGGGAGGTGCTTCTTCGGTTGACGCCGCCTCAGATGCTGCTATTGTTGCGAGTGCTCGAGCGTTATCTATGAGGCGAAGGGTGCCCCAATGGTTGATGTAGATCTTGTGCCTCCCGAAATTCAGGTCTGTGCCTGTGCGGATATCAGCGAAAGCTGATCTCGAGACGGGAAAATGCGCGACGAAACCGAGGGACTCGAACAGATCGGATTCTTCTCAAGTCGGAAAGGCGCCGAGTGCTGATGTTGACGAGTTGTTGACCGTTGGCGTAAGGACCGTCGAGATCGTTGTTCCAACCTGCGTCTTCCCCACGGTTGGCGCCAATTTATGAGGATTGACCTCGGCAAATCCCATGGTTAGGAACCCTGGGTTAGATCGTAGAGAGAAGGTGAAGGTTGGCGATACTCGTCAGCTAATAGGATACAGGGATTTACCCAGGTTCAGGGTCCTCGATCGTTGAAACCCCTACTTCCTGCTCTTTTGTATTACGATGGAGGCGATTACAGTGGCGGTCGAGGCGAGATCGCTCGGGACCGGAGGTGTTTCTTGAAGATTGGATGATTTAGACGCCCCTTCTCCCAGCCTTTATATACTAGGCTGGGTCGCAAGGAGTCCATCTAGGTTTACAGAGACAGTTTCCTAATCTAGTTTTAGTCTTGGACGCCAAGTCGCAGCTTCCATAGTTGTCGAGGACTCCTACGTCGGTGCCTCGAGTGGGCCAGTCGTGGGCCTGTCGAGGCTTTCAGCGGGCCTTCTGTCTTGATGCGCACCAGGTACCCTCATCCGTAGGAGTCGTGGGGACATCCCCTCGCCATTGACATTCAAAATCATCTGATTTGACAACAATATCATCAATATAGACCTCAAGTATAACACCAAGTAAATCATGAAAAATTAAGTTCATGGCCCTTTGATATGTGGCACCGGCATTCTTCAAACCAAAATTCATTACCACCCATTCATATAAACCAACGAAATCGGGGAACCAAAAATAAGTTTTGTAAATATCCTCTTCGGCCATAAAAATCTGATTATATCCCGCATTACCATCTAGAAAGCTAATAACTTTATGTCCAGAAGCTTCGTTAATAAGTATATCGGCTATTGGAATGGGATACTCATCTTTGGGCGTAGCTCTATTCACACCTCTAAAATCAATACACGTCCTCACCTTTTGGACCCTTTCTTCTCTAGAGGCACAATATTAGAAATCCATTCATCATACCTGCAAGGCCTAATAAAATTAGCTTTAAGTAATCGACCGATTTGTGCCTTGTTGTTGTCATGTATTTTATGATTAAACTTTCTAGTCGTTTACTTATAAGGCCTAAAACCATTTTTTATAGGCAAACGATGCTCAACTAGCTCTCGGCTTAAATCCGGCATCTCATGATATTCCCATGCAAAGCAACAAATATATTATTTCAACAGCTCGATTATTTTAACTTTACAATCGGTTTCCAGATATTTTTTTCATAAATGTCCGCTTAGGAATTGAACCATCCCCTATTTCTATCTCCTCTAATGGATCGTCCGACGCGAAACCTTGTCCTAACTTATCCATGTCTTCCAACTCTTCTATAAACTCAAACATATCGTTCCCACTGGACCGGTAGTCTTCAAGACGCTTCTGCAACCATTCGGAGTTAGAATCCATTTAAATACATCATTCCTTGGAGCCGGTTAACACCAAACAGCTTTAAAGATACGGACACGAAATCATTCCTTGTGGAGCTAAGTAAATCAACATCTCACAAATAGCGCTCTGTCAAACAAGAAGCATGAGGAGGTTGCCAATCCACCGATGCATCAGCCAACGCAACACAGGCTGAATTATCCGCATGAACAACTCCACTTCCTTATTAACCCACTAAATCAAGACAGGTGCATAGTAGATGGCACCCATTGATTTGCATGAACCCAATATCACGCCCAAGTATGACATTGTAGTTACCCTACACCTCAGCAACAAAGAAAGCGGTAGCTATAGTCTTGCTTCCCACCGTAAGCTCCACATACATTACACCTTTGGCTTCAGTTTTTTCCTTGCCTTCGAACCCATTGAGCACCAAATTGGTCGTCATTTAACTCTTCATCATTCAAGCCCAACTTCTTGAAGACTGAATAAGGCATGAGATTCACAACGGCACCGCCATCAACGAGCATCCTAGATATCGGTGATTCATTAATATGGCTTTAAGGAACAACGGCCCCAAGTGTGTCACCAGTTCGATTGGCTTCTCGAATATAGCATTTTCAGGGCCAAAATCTAAATGATCCACCTGTAAGGCACCGATGCAGTGCTAACTCAAGTTAGTCGCTTTCGCATCCCGCTCAAGTTAGTAGCGCATAAAGAGCCACCGACTCACGACACTCGCACTCGTGTCACTGCCGGATTATCAACAACAAGTATAAGAACAAAGAACTTTAACTAAGACATAAATATATAGAGTCTGGGGCATACATCGCCACTGGAATTATTACAACATCTCAGAGGTCCGTGGACCCAACAGAATATCATGCAACAAGCGGAAGACAAACACGACCGAGTACGGTCAAATCCAAATTTCCCTAGAGAGGGCTGCACATAAAGGGTCCACCCACGGATCGTCGAAGCCCAACTGTAGATCTACTGAACGAGGTCGATCTCATCGTCATCCTCCGGGGGCACCTCCATGAAGTATCGTCCAGAGCTCGGGTCGAGGTAGTACTCCACTGCAGCGGCCGATCAGGCAAAACGGTAAAAGCACAAAATGAAAACAGGGGTGAGATTATATCATTACAGGATAACTGACTTCCGACGGTAAGACAAGTACAGGTAAGGTTTAAGCCGCACTAGATATATGGTGGCTAACGTTCTATTAGAGTGGAGGTAAGGTCCAAGAGATACACGTGACATCGCGTCATAATTCTGCTATCCACCTACTTACGTCAAGCATAACACAACCTGGATCTTCTCTCGGTCGCCCTGGACGAAGAAAAGCAACCAAGGCACTCACACGGTAGGCCAGTTTTAATTATGATTCAAATTGATGTTATTCTATGAACAAGGAGTAGGTCTCAAGTCGTCCATAACCGCGGACACGGCTTTTCGAAAAGATTTAACCCTGTAGGAGTGTACCAACTGCCCATCATAGGCTTCGCATGTACGCCCGGTTTCCACTTGGCTAAGTAAGCGCCTGAAACTCCGGAACGTCAGAGTCCCTCTAACTAACAACACACAACTCCGGGTGGCCCCCGGTGAGTCGACATCCAACTCAAAAGTCGGCCGCGCTCTCGAATCGGCCTCTACCGTATGGCCAATGTCGGGTTTAGTCTCGCCTATATAACAGGGGACTTCCCTAGCTCACCAGTGTGGACCAACCAGAGGAACTAAGTCTCCGTTGGTCCGGGTTATTTCGAAAACTGCTGGGGTACCAACCAAGCACACACACTTTTGCAAATAGTAAATCAGCTCGGGCCACCACTAGAATTGTAGGAAGCTAGGTAGGTAAGACAAGGGGACCCCATAGAATCCCACACACGATTAGGCACGCTCGTCAAGAAACACAATACCCGGAACTCGGGGCCTAGGTGACTCAAATGGAACAAAACACCTGGCGGGAACAGCCTGGTCTCCCATCTATCGTCAAGTATAAATTAACATCATTAATAATAAATATCAACCAACTTATTTAAATAACATGATATCCCAAACCACAGCATAGGGTAAGCAGCAAGTTTTCCTACTCATACTAAGTAATGGCTGAGCAGCGGTAACTTAGCAATACAATGTCTTGCTGGGATGTGGGGATCATGGCTGTTTGGGTTTTTGAAGGTGGAATATTCAAAGTGGATATGATCAAACAAACCTTCTAGGCTACAGCTAGGCAGGTAGGCAGAAAGGTATCAAGTAATGGTATAAATCTCCCCCTTGCCTGGGTAATCGATCGTCGAAGCAGACGCAGCAGGGTCCTCGGGCTCAGTGTCGGAAATCTCCACGTAAGTCTCCTCGGCGGTCTCAGGTGCTAACGTAAGGTACCGGCAAGGAAAAGGCACACAAGTAAGCAACGGGTACAATGCAGAGGCAAAGATGGTATGATCAAGTTAAATTGACATGATGTGACCCTATCTACTCAGATTTAAATGAAGGTGGTGATGACACGTCAACAACTTCATATGCAATTTATTTACGTAAAATGGCTTTGGTCTTAGCCTTATTTTAGGTGTAAGTAGCATGTCATCATGGCATGATCAACAATGCATTTAACAGAAACAAAAACAACGTGAAAAGTAATCATCGATTCCGGAGACGGAGTAGTGCCAGTGAAATTGACACAAGGAAGGTCACAGGAGGTGTAGAAAAGATGCATGGGTGTACCACCTTGTGGGACCCACAAGATCAAAGAGTGACAAGGGGAAAAGTCATTCATGGCATGGTCACATGTAGGTGCAACTTCCTTCCACATTGTTCACAATTTTATGTTTCTCAAACATAAAAACAGAGGTGATCATGTTGACCCGTAGATTTTTCTACCCCAAAATGATATAAGATATGCCCCACTTCGAATTTGCAAAACAGATTGCAAATTCAAAAGAAATGTGGGGGCTAAAATGCAAATTTACCATCAGTCCAAAATTAGAACGGGCAAACTGTAAATTGGACCTCACCATTGAGATCAGTGGACAATTCTACCCCATAATCATATATGGCAAGATATGTTTGGGGTGGAACTGCTCAAAATCCCAAACTCAGACTGAATTTGAATTCAAATCCATTTGGAATTTTTAAACAGAAAAGAAAAACGAAAAGAAAAGAAAAAGGGAAAGAAAAAAAGACTCAGCCAACTTGGGCTGGTCTCGGGCGAAAACGGCCCACTCCAGAAGTAAACAGTGGGCTCAGCCCACTGTCCATTCGGGCAGCACCTCACTGACGTGAGGGGCCCGCTTGCCAGCCTCACAAAAAAGAAAAAGGGGGCATGCGCTCGGGGGGGGGGGGGGGGGGGGGCTCGAACCTAGCACCTCACGCACGCACCACATACCCCTTGCCACTGAACCACCCAATCGACCCTTACAGGACTTGGGTGTGTAGCCAAGTTATCACCTCTCCTCCGCAACACCTGCACCTGACCGAAGACTGAACCCCGACGCTCCAACGTTTTCCGGTGACAACCACCTCGTCGAGGGAGTAGCTACGGCTCGCCTGGGAGTTGCTACCTAGAGGGGACACCTTCCTGAACATAGGGATGCCCTCGGTGGTGCCCGTGGCGCAGCAAAGGTGACGCCTTGCTCGCCTGAAGACGGCGGCGCTGCACTGCTTCTGTCCGACAGACCCTGCAACCCAGCGGCAACAGCTCCGTTCCGGCGACCCTAGCCTCACGCACAGGCCATCACCAGCAACACCGCGGGTTCCTACGCGCACCTGGGACAACCAGCTTCGCCTCCACACATCGAAACCTCATCGGAGCACACCAGATCGGACCCCAGCCTCATCGGAAAACTTCACGGCTGCGGATCTGAACCCGAAACTACACGGGAAGCACAAAGGCTATCCCTTTGAGGCCATACGCACAACCTGGACGCGCATAGATTACGCCTGCACACTCCTCGGCAACGTCCTGGTCACGGTGATCACCGGCTTGGCGGGAACCCGTGAACACGGAGGCCGGAACCAAGCCACGGTAACAACCCTACGCGCGCATACGAGGAAACAGGGGAGCACCATGTGCTCACCTAGAGGATCTTGGGGACGACCTCGACGCCTTGGAGAAGTCAACGGAGCAACGGGTCGACGGAGAGGCAGGAAGGCGGCGCTGCGGGTGCTCTCGTCGCGGGCTCGCAGCACTGCTTCTACCTGCGACCTGTCGACGGGAACAGGTCAGGAGCACGCGCAGACAGGCGACAACGAGCGCACGCACGACGGCGAGGCAAGACGGCGGGGAATCGAGCTCACCGGCGGAGAAACAGGGGAGATGCATTGTAACGCCCCGGCCACACCCACCGGTTCCCGGCGTACGCCTGGCGGGATCTAGACTGTCCCCATAGACCAACACTAGTCTTTCCTGCGCACTTTGTCCTCACTCGTGCGCACCAGGGAACAACTTCCCGATCGGTCACCCATCCTATAATCGCTCCAAGCCAAGCACGCTTAACTTTGGAGTTCTTTGGATCTGGGCTCCCGGAAAAGAAGGTGCACCTTGTTGATATGAGTAGTCTATCATTCCTATTAAGCCAGGATGTCACATACACCCCCACTCAAAGGAACCGATGTCCTCATCGGCCCACAGGAACGTTCCCCCTTGGCACACGTCTGTGTGGCCAGTGCCGACACATGTCCCACATGTTCGCGCAACTGACCCACACACGCCCGTGTAACCGCAAGGGTCGGCTCTGCTACCATTTTTAACGCCCCGGCCACACCCACCGGTTCCCGGCGTACGCCTGGCGGGATCTAGACTGTCCCCACAGACCAACACTAGTCTTTCCTGCGCACTTTGTCCTCACTCGTGCGCACCCGGGAACAACTTCCCGGTCGGTCACCCATCCTCAAATCACTCCAAGCCAAGCACGCTTAACTTTGGAGTTCTTTGGATCTGGGCTCCCGGAAAAGAAGGTGCACCTTGTTGATATGAGTAGTCTATCATTCCTATTAAGCCAGGATGTCACATGCATCCACGGCCCTGGCGGAGGCGGCGCGCAAAATTGGAGGGGGAAGTGAAACCCTAGGGCTCTAGGAGGGCTCTGGGGTCGGGATATATGGAGGGGAGGCCTCCTGGCCATGCTGGCGGGCGTCGACGTCGATGCCGGCGTCCGTTGTGAGAGGGGAGCTCGGGGGGACCTCGACCACGCTGGAAAGAGAAAGGAGGAGGTCGCTCGGATGGAGATCTGACGGCCACAGTAGCCTCCGCGTACCGCTTCGCTGGACAGGCCCAGGTGGGTTGCGGAGAGAAGGCTAGGTGGGCTGGGCTTCCAACAGGAATTGAAAAAGAAAAAGAAAAACGAGTTATGGATCCATTTTCTATTTAAAATAAAACAAAAAAGATCCAGGGTTTTTCTGGGTCAAATACAAGTAGGAAAAATACATAAAAATATGTATAATTATCCTTGCATTATTCCTCAATTTCCAAAAATGGTTTGGGCATTTTTGGCAACAACAAAATTGTGAGCTCATTTTTGAATTCAAAATCACTTTGAACTAGAGCCCATATTTTTTATGATGGAAAAAATGATTTGAGGTTTTTAAAACCCTTGTCATAGCAAAGGAAATGGCTAGGACAAGTTTGGGGTGAAGGAGAGCATGCCTGCAACAATAAAAATTCTACAAACACCCTTCTTGAACCACTTTGGAAGCAAGCTCAACCAAACCAGATGGGCTCCAATCCCAATGCAAATTTAAATCACCACATGAAATTACAATCTTTAGCACCATGCCAAGTTACAAGTCAACAGACAAAGTACAATCTCATGGTGTTTCTTATTCATTGCACATGGGCTGTTACAGCACTCCCCCACCAACACAGGATCTCGTCCCGAGATCTAAGCCTGAAACAACTCAGGATACTCAGAACGGAGATGATCTTCACGCTCCCACGTTGCTTCCTTCTCCAAATGATGTGCCCACTGAACATGAACTTGACGGTCTTGTTGCGAGTCTTGCGCTCGGACGTCTCAAGAACACGGACTGGACGCTCTGAGTAGGAAAGGTCCGCACTCAGCAGGATCTCACCCAAGTCAACAGCCTGCTCTGGCTGCTTGAAGCACTGCTTTAGCTGGGACACATGGAACACGTCATGCACCATGGACAGACTCTCTGGAAGCTCGAGCCGAAAGGCAAGAGGTCCTCTAGTCTCAAGGATGCGGAAAGGTCCGACAAATCTTGGAGCGAGCTTTCCTTTGATGCCAAAGCGGTGAGTTCCCCTCAATGGAGACACTCTCAGGTACGCCCAATCACCAACCTGAAATGCTACACCATGGTGCCTTTTGTCATAATAGGCCTTCTGCCTGGACTGTGCTGCCTTTAGGTGCTCTCGGACAATCTTCACTCTGTCCTCTGCCTCTTGGATCACATCTGGACCGAACAGCTGCCTCTCACCTGTCTCGGACCAGTTCAAAGGTGTCCTGCACTTGCGGCCATACAATACTTCAAACGGCGCTGCTTGCAGACTTGCCTGATAGCTATTGTTGTAAGAGAACTCAGCATACGGCAAGCATTCTTCCCACTTCATGCCAAAAGAGATGACACATGCCCGAAGCATGTCCTCGAGGATTTGGTTCACGCGCTCGACTTGCCCACTTGTTTGAGGGTGATAAGCGGTACTGAACAACACTGTCGTACCAATCGCCTTTTGAAAGGCCTGCCAGAACTTAGAGGTGAAAAGGCTGCCTCTATCGGAACTGATCTTCTTGGGAATGCCATGCAAAGATACAACTCTTGCGGTGTACAAATCCGTCAACTGAGCTGCTGAAATGGAGTCCTTCACAGGAAAGAAGTGGGCAACTTTGGAAAGATTGTCAATGACAACAAAGACGGCATTGTTCTTCTTCTGCGACAAGGGGAAGCCTGTGATGAAATCCATCTCTATATGATCCCATTTCCACTCCGGAATCTCAAGTGGATGAAGCAACCCTGCAGGCTTCTGGTGCTGTGCCTTCACTCTCCTGCACACATCACACTGAGACACGTAACGGGCAACATCCCGCTTCATAGGAGTCCACCAAAAGCTTTGCTTGAGATCTTGATACATCTTTGTACTGCCAGGGTGAATAGACAGCTTGGAATCATGGGCTTCCTTCATGATGACCTCTCTGAGATCTCCCTCCTTGGGAACAACAACTCGCTCTTCGAACAACACGGTGTCGTCATTATGCACTGAAAAGCAACCGTACTTTGGAACTGAGGCGGCAATACCCTGTTTGATCTTCTGAATCATTGAGCTGCCAGACTGAGCTTCACGAATCTTCTCATGGATAGTGGGCTCTACCACAAGGTTGGCAAGATAGCCTGCTGGAACTAGCTCGAGATTGAGCCTTCGAAAGGACTCACACAAATCAGGGTGGATCTTCTGCACCTGGATATTATTGCAATCGCCCTTGCGGCTCAGCACATCAGCTATGACATTCGCCTTCCCAGGCGTGTACTGAATATCAACTGTGTACTCAGTAATTGTGTTCAGGCCATCTTCTTTGCCTCAAGTTCAGATTTGGCTGAGTGAACAAATACTTCAGACTCTTGTGGTCCGTGAACACATCCACCTTCCTCCCTAAGAGGAGGTGTTGCCAGGTGACCAAAGCGTGCACAACTGCTGCAAGCTCCAAGTCGTGCATGGGATAATTCCTCTCACTTTTCTTCAACTGCCGTGAGGTATAAGCCACAATATTCCTGCCTTGCATCAAAACTCTGCCCAGACCTTGCAAAGAGGCATCACAAAATACCTGAAAAGGCTGTGACTCATCTGGCGGTGTGAGAATTGGAGTTGTGGTCAGCTTCTCTTTCAACTCCTCGAAAGCTGACTGGCAAGCTAGTGACCAAGTGTACCGCTTGTCTTTGCACAACAATTCAGTCATTGGCTTGGCTATTTTGGAGAAACTCTGCACAAACCTCCTGCAATAACTGGCGAGGCCGAGAAAACTCCTTAGCTGCTTCACATTCTTCGGCGGAGCCCACTCTTGAATAGTGCTTACTCGCTCTGGGTCAACCGCAATTCCTTCGGCGGAGATGACATGGCCCAGAAAATTGACCTTGTCCAGCCAAAACTCACACTTGGAGAACTTGGCGTAATACTGGTGCTCTCTTAACTTCTGCAGCACCAAGCGCAAATGTTCCTCATGCTCAGTCTCTGACTTGGAATAGACAAGAATGTCGTCGAGATAAAGGATCACAAACACATCAAGCCATTCTTGGAACAAATAGTTCATATCTCTCATGAATGTCGGAGGGGCATTTGAGAACCCAAAAGTCATGACTGTGAACTCATACAACCCATAACGTGTGCTGAACGCGGTCTTGGGAATATCCTCTTCACGAACACGGATTTGGTGATACCCCATCCTCAAGTCAAGCTTGGAAAACACCTTAGCCCCATTTAACTGCTCGAACAGATCATTGATGCGGGGTAAAGGGTACTTGTTCTTGATGGTCTTCTTGTTGATACCGCGATAGTCCTGGACTAAGCGGCTAGTCCCATCCTTCTTCTGGAAAAACAAAGCTGGTGCACCCCAAGGGGAAGTGCTCGCGCGGATAAAACCGCCTGCCTCCAACTCTGTCAACTGCTTCTTGAGCTCAATCAACTCCTTCGAACACATCTTGTACGGATGCCGAGAAATCGGCTGGGTACCAGGATCTAGCTCAATAACGAACTCAATAGCTCGAACTGGGGGAATTCCTGGCAACTCCTCCGGAAAGACGTCTGGGAACTCACAGACAACTCTGACCTCTTCGAGAAAAGGCGCAACTCCTGCGTTCAAAGCGTACAAGTGTCCTGGTCCTGTCATAGAGCCACAAGTGTACAAGACTTCTGCACCTGAATCATGTGTCAACTTCACTGATCTAGTCGGACAATCAATATTGGCCTTGTGCTGCACAAGCCAATCCATGCCCAAAATGACATCAATGTCGGAACGCGGAAGCAAAATCAAGGAAGCGGAGAAAAGGAGACCCTGAATCTGGATCTGCACATCAGGAACTTTCACAACTGAACTCAACTTGGAGCCCAGTGTAGAGATAGCCATAGGAGACGACATCATCTCTGAATGCAAATCATGTGCACGAGCAAAATACTTGGAAACGAAGGAGTGAGAAGCTCCGGAATCGAACAACACTGCCGCTGGAACTGAACACACAAGCAACCTACCAAGAACAATCTTTGAAGACTGCTGAGCATCTGTGAGCATCACATTGTTCACCCGAACTGCACGTGGTTGTGCCTTCACCATCGCGGTGCTCGGAGTAGAGCGAGGTGGAGGCGGTGGGAGCCGAGAAAAACGCGGATCGGTGCAGTTGGGAGACGTGTGCCCTGTCTCTCTGCACTTGTAGCAAATCACGCCCGGCCTGGGCTGTTGCTGCGGCTTGGGTGGCCTCGCATGTGGTGGTGTAGAGCGAGCCCCCTGCTAAACTGGGACGGGAGGGCGGGCAAAAGTGCGGACAACTTCCCCCCTCTACTGGTATTGCTTCCTCTATGGTGGTGCCTCTGCAACCCAAGTCTTTGCCTTCTTGTGGATCATCACTGCGGAACTGTGCTCACGCTGGCGCTTCCTGTCTGCATCCCACTCTGCTCTGGCTGACTCCTGGCGGATAGCCTGATCCATGAACTATGAGAACAGCGTGGGACTGCACTGAGTGAGCGCGTACTTGATCTCTGTGCTGAGACCTCCACGGAACCTGGCGATCTTCTTAGCCTCTGTGTTGACCTCCTCTGGAGCGTACCTGGCGAGCCTGACGAAGGCCAAGTTGTACTCCTGGACTGACCTGTCACCCTGTCTCAGAGCCAAGAACTCCTCACGCTTCCTGTCCATCAGGCCACTCGGAATATGCGCTGCTCTGAAGTCTGCGACGAAATCTGCCCACGTGATGAAAGCATCGCCCTTGTTGGCCTTGTAGGTATCGTACCATCTGGCTGCTGCACCCTGAAGCTGGAAGGAGGCGAAGGTGACGTAGTCGAAGGGTCTGACGGTGTTTGCATTGAAGTGCTTCTTTATCTCTGCGATCCAGTCATCCGCCTCCAGCGGGTCTCGAGCCTCGGAGAACCTTGGGGGTTGATAGCAAGGAACTGCTGCAGTGTGGTGCACTGTGGTCGATCATTCCTCTGGGCAGTCTGGTTCTGCAGCATCTGTAAGATCGCAGCTGTGCCCTGAGCCACTGCGGTCACAGCCTCCCCAAGGAGAGGGTTCTCTGGCGGCGGCATGTTCGCTCTTGGCATCCTGTATACAGGAACACTTATGAGAATATGGTTGAAACATTGACGAAACCAGAAGGTAAAGCAATATTGACAACAAAACTTCCTCACGAGGTATGAGAAAGACAAAGGCTGAAATTCCACCAAGGTTAACCCGGAAAGTCGAAAGCTAGGTGCTACTGGAATCCCCAAACCAAGATCATCCGAAAAGAAGATAATAATCTGCTAGCGAGCACACAACAATATATATACGAGCGGTTGGAAACCTGAACAATGAGACGTCTGCCCTGAGCGGCCCGCCATCACGGTCGTCCATAGGGCAAAAGACACCACATCCATATTACCATAGGATGCCCGCCAATCCTGTATGGACGTTTCACCTGGGGTACACCGTAAGCGAGGTAGAGCAGTCAACCCCAAGTGGCGGCTCAGTGGTCTCAAAGAAGCCAACACATCTCGTCGCTAGCAAAAAATTATAGAGGAATCGGAGCCTCATGTAAACGAGAACCTAGATTTGTTTTTTAAAGGGGATAAGTTGCAGAGAAAAACAACGTTTCACTTCCTCACGGAAAAGGGGTGGGAGGGTGGGGTAAGAAGAAAAAGAAAGAGTTCCTACTCTCTGATTTTTCCTTAGTAACTACAAAATAGTTTCTAGACTCAACTTCAGCCAGTAAGGGGTCCTACAGTCAGTCCTGCTCTGATACCAAGTTGTAAGTCCCCCGATGCAGTGCTAACTCGAGTTAGTCGCTTTCGCGTCCCGCTCAAGTTAGTAGTGCATAAAGAGCCACCGACTCACGACACTCGCACTCGTGTCGCTGCCGGATTCTCAACAACAAGTATAAGAACAAAGAACTTTGACTAAGACATAAATATATAGAGTCCAGGGCATACATCGCCACTGGAATTATTACAACATCTCAGAGGTCCATGGACCCAACAGAATATCATGCAACAAGCGGAAGACAAACACGACCGACTACGGTCAAAATCCAAATTTCCCTAGAGAGGGATGCACATAAAGGGTCCACCCACGGATCGTCAAAGCCCAACTGTAGGATCTACTGAACGAGGTCGATCTCATTGTCATCCTCCGGGGGCACCTCCACGAAGTATCGTCCAGAGCTCGGGTCGAGGTAGTACTCCACTGCAGCGGCCGATCAGGCAAAATGGTAAAAGCACAAAAGGAAAACAAGGGTAAGATTATATCATTACAGGATAACTGACTTCCTACGGTAAGACAAGTACAGTTAAGGTTGCAGCCGCACTAGCATATATGGTGTCTAACGTTCTATTAGAGTAGAGGTAAGGTCCAAGAGATACACGTGACATCGCATCATAAGTCTGCTATCCACCTACTTACGTCAAGCATAACACAACCTGGATCTTCTCTCGGTCCCCCTGGACGAAGAAAAGCAACCAAGGCACGCACATGGTAGGCAAGTTTTAATTATGATTCAAATTGATGTTATTCTATGAACAAGGAGTAGGTCTCAAGTCGTCCATAACCGCGGACACGACTTTTAGAAAATATTTAACCCTGCAGGGGTGTACCAACTGCCCATCATAGGCTTCGCATGTACGCCCGGTTTCCACTTGGCTAAGTAAGCGCCTGAAACTCCGGAACGTCAGAGTCCCTCTAACTAACAACACACAACTCCGGGTGGCCCCCGGTGAGTCGACATCCAACTCAAAAGCAGGTTGCGCTCTCCAATCGGCCTCTACCGTATGGCCAAGGTCGGGTTTAGTCTCGCATATATAACAGGGGACTTCCCTAGCTCACCAGTGTGGACCAACCAGAGGAACTAAGTCTCCGTTGGTCCGGGTTATTTCGAAAACTGCTGGGGTACGAACCAAGCACACACACTTTTGCAAATAGTAAATCAGCTCGGGCCACCACTAGAATTGTAGGAAGCTAGGTAGGTAAGACAAGGGGACCCCATAGAATCCCACACACGATTAGGCACGCTCGTCAAGAAACACAATACCCAGAACTCGGGGCCTAGGTGACTCAAATGGAACAAAACACCTGGCGGGAACAGCCTGGTCTCCCATCTTTCGTCAAGTATAAATTAACATCATTAATAATAAATATCAACCAACTTCTTTAAATAACATGATATCCCAAACCACAGCATAGGGTAAGCATCAAGTTTTCCTACTCATACTAAGCAATGGCTGAGCAGCGGTAACTTAGCAATACAGTGTCTTGCTGGGAGGTGGGGATCATGGCAGTTTCGGTTTTTGAAGGTGGCATATTCAAAGTGGATAGGATCAAACAAACGTTCTATGCTAAAGCTAGGCAGGTAGGCAGAAAGGTATCAAGTAATGGTATAAATCTCCCCCTTGCCTGGGTAATCGGTCGTCGAAGCAGACGCAGCAGGGTCCTCGGGCTCGGTGTCGGAAATCTCCATGTAAGTCTCCTCGGCGGTCTCAGGTGCTAACGTAAGGTACCGTCAAGGAAAAGGCACACAAGTAAGCAACGGGTACAATGCACAGGAAAATATTGTATGATCAAGTTAAATTGACATGATGTGACCCTATCTAGTCAGATTTAAATGAAGGTGGTGACGACACGTCAACAACTTCATATGCAATTTATTTACGTAAAATGGCTTTGGTCTTAGCCTTATTTTAGGTGTAAGTAGCATGTCAACATGGCATGATCAACAATGCATTTAGCAGAAACAAAAACAACGTGAAAAGTAATCATCGATTCCGGAGACGGAGTAGTGCCGGTGAAATTGACACAAGGAAGGTCACAGGAGGTGTGGAAAAGATGCATGGGTGTACCACCTTGTGGGACCCACAAGATCAAAGAGTGACAAGGGGAAAAAACATTCATGGCATGGTCACATGTGGGTGCAACTTCCTTCCACATTGTTCACAATTTTATGTTGCTCAAACATAAAAACAGAGGTGATCATGCTGACCCGTAGATTTTTCTACCCCAAAATGATATAAGATATGACCCACTTCGAATTTGCTAAACAGATTGCAAATTCAAAAGAAATGTGGGGGCTAAAATGCAAATTTACCATCACTCCAAAATTAGAAGGGGAAAACTGCAGATTTGACCTCACCATTGAGATCAGTGGACAATTCTACCCCAAAATCATATATGGCAAGATATGTTTGGGGTGGAACTGCTCAAAATCCCAAACTCAGACTGAATTTGAATTCAAATCAATTTGGAATTTTTAAACAGAAAAGAAAAACGAAAAAGAAAAGAAAAAGCGAAAGAAAAAAAGACTCCGCCAACTTGGGCTGATCTCGGGCGAAAACGGCCCACTCCAGAAGTAAACAGTGGGCTCGGCCCACTGTCCATTCGGGGAGCACCTCACTGACGTGAGGGGCCCGCTTGCCAGCCTCACAAAAAAGAAAGAGGGGGCATGCGCTCGGGGGTGCTTGAACCCAACATCTCACGCACGCACCACATACCCCTTGCCACTGCGCCACCCAATCGACCCTTACAGGACTTGGGTGTGTATCCAGGTTATCACCTCTCCTCCGCAACACCTGCACCTGACCGAAGACTGAACCCCGACGCTGCAACGTTTTCCGGTGACAACCACCTCGTCGAGCGAGCAGCTACGGCTCGCCTGGGAGTAGCTACCTGGAGGGGACACCTTCCTGAACACAGGGATGCCCTCGGTGCTGCCCGTGGCGCAGCAAAGGTGATGCCTTGCTCGCCTGAAGACGGCGGCGCTGCACTGCTTCTGTCCGACAGACACTGCAACCCAGCGGCAACAGCTCCGTTTCGGCGACCCTAGCCTCATGCACAGGCTATCACCAGCAACACCGCGGGTTCCTACGCGCACCTGGGACAACCAGCTTCGCCTCCACACATCGAAACCTCATCGGAGCACACCAGATCGGACCCCAGCCTCACCGGAAAACTTCACGGCTGCGGATATGAATCCGGTTCAGAGCTACTACACGGGAAGCACCCAAAGCCTATCCCTTTGAGGCCATACGCACAACCTGGACGCGCCTAGAGCACGCCTGCGCACTCCTCGGCAACGTCCTGGTCACGGTGATCACCGGCTTGGCGGGAACCCATGAACACGGCGGCCGGAACCAAGCCACGGTGACAACCCTACGCGCGCATACGAGGAAACAGGGGAGCACCATGTGCTCACCTAGAGGATCTTGGGGACGACCTCGACGCCTTGGAGAAGACGATGGAGCAACGGGTCGATGGCGAGGCAGGAAGGCGGCGCTGCGGGTGCTCTCGCCGCGGGCTCGCAGCACTGCTTCTACCTGCGACCTGTCAACGGGAACGGGTCAGGAGCACGCGCAGACAGGCGACAACGAGCGCACGCACGACGGCGAGGCAAGACGGCGGGGAATCGAGCTCACCGGCGGAGAAACAGGGGAGATGCCTCCACGGCCCTGGCGGCGGCGGCGCGCAAAATTGGAGGGGGAAGTGAAACCCTAGGGCTCCAGGAGGGCTCTGGGGGTCGGGATATATGGAGGGGAGGCCTCCTAGCCACGCTGGCGCGCGTCGACGTCGATGCCGGTGTCCGTTGTGAGAGGGGAGCTCGGGAGGACCTCGGCCACGCTGGAAAGACGAAGGAGGAGGTCGCTCGGATGGAGATCTGACGGCCACGGTAGCCTCCGCGTACCGCTTCGCTGGACAGGCCCAGGTGGGGTGCGGAGAGGAGGCTAGGTGGGTTAGGCTTCCAACAGGAATTGAAAAAGAAAAAGAAAAACAAGCTGTGGATCCATTTTCTATTTAAAATAAAACAAAAAAGATCCAGGGTTTTTTTGGGTCAAATACAAGTAGGAAAAATACATAAAAATATGTATAATTATCCTTGCATTATTCCTCAATTTCCAAAAATGGTTTGGGCATTTTTGGCAACAACAAAATTGTGAGCTCATTTTTGAATTCAAAATCACTTTGAACTAGAGCCCATATTTTTTATGATGGCAAAAATGATTTGAGGTTTTTAAAACCCTTGTCATAGCAAAGGAAATGGATAGGCCAAGTTCGGGGTGAAGGAGAGCATGCCTGCAACAATAAAAATTCTACAAACACCCTTCTTGAACCACTTTGGTAGCAAGCTCAACCAAACCAGATGGGCTCGAATCCCAATGCAAATTTAAATCACCACATGAAATTACAATCTTTAGCACCATGCCAAGTTACAAAGTGAACAGACAAAGTACAATCTCATGGTGTTTCTTATTCATTGCACATGGGCTGTTATACCACCTCCCCTTCTTCATCTACAGCGCGAAATTCAGGGGGCAGGTACAACACATTAATATCCATACTTTCATGAACAGGCGTAGGCTCATAATCCAGCAACTCCTCCTCCTCATGCATATCCACCGATTCCGATGTTTTCTGAATTGAAGGAGAAGTGATAGATTGTGTGGATGATACAATTGCATTTGCATCATCCTCTCTTGGAACTATCGGTGTTGTGAGAGCCATTGTGTTATCATTTTGTTTAGGCCTCCAAACCTTCATTGCGGGCATCACGGGACGTTCTTCATTGAACCACTAGTCCCTCAGTTTTTCCGCTTCTCGCTCCACCTTCTCATGGTTCCTCATGCGTTGCAACCTCCTATTTTGTGACTAGGATAAATTGGAAGGACACCATTTAGGTTGGGTATACTTGGGATCTCTAGGCTTGACCTCACTTGCGCTAGTTTCATGATCATTAGCCATAGGACCCTGCGAGACAGCCACCACATCATTACTTGAAATAGCCGAATCATCGATAACAATTGGCTATTTGAGTTTTAGCATCTCAGTGCCAACCATAACAATTTTGACACCAATGATATCTTCTTTTGGCTTAGCACACTTTGGAATTACATCACTTGGTGACTTTGCACACCACATTTTCTTGCTGGCCTCCTTTGGACGACCTTGCATTGACCGATTGGCGCCACCACTCAAACGGCCTTGTATGGGGTGAGAAATTCTCTCATGCGCGGATCTCCAAGGTGCTTCCCACCCTGGATGAAAAGCATAAGGAGCCATTGGGGGCTGCTCCCATATATCATTAAAGTCACATGTATAACATGGCGCATAAGGGGGTGGCACCATCCATGGTGCCCTCGACCTGTATGGCCTTGCTTGACGCTGAAATTCCTGCTTAGGAGGTGACCTTGATCGCTTCAAACGTGATGACTAGTTGGAGCTAGAACTGGCCATTTGGTTGGAATACTTGGTAAGAAACATGTCAAAGGTTGGCTTGATCTTCTTATGTTGTTCTTTAACTTCATTTGTCTTCCACTTGCTAACTTCCGGACACTTGGTCTTGACAATTCTAACACGAGTATTCTCTTGCGCTTGTGGTTGCCCCCCGGGTTTAAGATTCTTGATGGTGATCTCAATAATATCTCCTCCACCGGGTTTCTTGTCAAGCATCACTTGCCTCTCCGAGACCTTGCTGCCATCTTTGCTTTTCCTGGATTCACCAATGACAACATTTCCTTGTTAGCTGATTTGGCTATGTTAGGATGAATTAACATCTTCTTCCCCTCCTAGTCCATAGTTTTCATTGGAAAGGGCTGCTTATCAATTTGCATCTCAGAAAAATTCAACTGACCGTCATTAATGGCCAATTTTATCTGTCGTCGATAAACATTGCAATCATTAGTAGCATAAGAAAAAGAATTATGATACTTGCAATATGCACGCCATTTTAGCTCCTCAAACGGAGGTAAAGCATGAGATATTTTGATAAACTTGGCTTGTAGCAAAGCATCAAATATTCTATTGCATTTAGCAATGTTAAAAGTGAACTTCATATCATCATCACGTTTTTTATGAATCGCCTTTAAATCTTTACAAGTAAAAGGTTTGGCCTTGGAGGACCAAACGAACTCAGCAGTATAGACATTAGCTTCATCATACGAATGATCATGATCATATTCAACCATATTCACCTAGGACGGCCAATCTTATATCTATGCACCTATTTATTTTCTTTCTCACGGCTCTCTTGAGCTAATGCCCTTTGCAAGACTTGGTTGATAGTTAAAAACTCATAGCCCTCTAACCTATCTTTAATGTAATTTTTCAGACCACTAAGTACAAGATCGGTTAAATCCCTCTCACTTATCACAAAGCTATAACATCGATTTTTCGAATCCCTAAACCTCTTTACGTAATCGGAGACTAATTCATCATTCTTTTTCTTAACAGATGTAAGATGTGAAAGTTTAAGTTCATTATCAGCACTCTAAAAATGATCGTGAAACTTTTGCTCAAGATGATGCCATTCAAGAATAGAACCATGTGGCAAAGATGATAACCATGAAAAAGCAGTACTAGTTAATGATAAAGGAAATAAGCGTATATTCAGCTCTTTTGATTGGGCTACTTCCAGACCAATCTACGCTAAGTATTGACTAATATGCTTCCATGTAGTCTTAGTGCCATCTCCACTGAACTTAACAAAATCTGGAATCTTATATCCTGGAGGATACTGAACCTTATCGAAAATCTCAAGGTACGGCTTTTGATACATCTAATTCCTACATAATTCGACACAAAAATTCTCTCGAAGCATATTAGCCATCTCCTCTCTAAAGTTAGCTAGGGCATCGTCCGAAGAGGATGATGAATCTTGTGTCACTGGCATAGGAGTAGGATTAGCAACAGTAGGTGGAAGTTGTGTGTATACCGAACCATAATTCGGCTGTCAGGGGGTGCTCTCCGGGCCCTCCTTCTAACGCCACATGTCGCGGTATTCCCTCCACACAACAGCACACCTCGGGATCCCGGTGTTCCTCCCGGAAGGGCTGCTTCCGGGAAGGCGCGGCCCCTGCGAATCGCCCGGGATGCGAGGAACGCCCCCCCCCCCGGCGTCCCTCCACGCCCCTATTTTTCTGGGTGATAGTGGAGGTTGATGTGAGGTCGAAACGGCAATGATGTCGTCAATGAGATGTGAGAAAACACGGGTGTTTACCCAGGTTCGGGCCATCCAGAGACTAAAAGCCCTACTCCTGCATGTCTGATCTTCCTTCATGGTGATGGAGTAGAATACAGTACAAGGTGATCTCCATGGAGGAGATACCCTATGCTACACTCCACTACGATTCTCTCCTTTTGGTGGAAACTAGCTACCCTCTCAAGGGGAATCCTTGAGAGGCCTCCCGAGAAGCTATAGGGATGAACTCCTCTTATCTCTAGCTATGGATTCTTCTGGCTATGTTTTCATTTGGACGGTGGCATCCTATTCTAACTCTTCCTTATTCTCTTCCTTCTTGTTCTTCCTCTCTCCTTCTGCTTTTCCCTCTGTCGGCCCCCTTACTGATGTGGTTGGCGTCTCCCTTTTATAGAGCATGGGGCTCGTCACATGACCACTGGTAGCTACAGTAAAGGTGGTTATCTTATACTTGTGGATGAGAGGCGCTCTATGGTCTTCCGGGAAGTTCCCGTGGTGTCAGGGGGATGACAAGTGCATGCATGGGCTGAGTAGGCACGAGGGAGCTCGCCAGGTGTTGGATGCCTCTTGTCAGCGATGCATGCTTGTCTTCTAGCGCATTGAATGCGATGTGCTCTTTGTCGTGAGGTGGGAACCAGCTGGAGGGCTTCACCCTTCCGGAAGTGATGCGAAGCACTTATCCGCGTGTCTTGCGAGACGTTCCCGACAACTCCTTGCCGGAATCCACTAGGGTTTCACTTGAACTGTCCATGAGGCGTTGCCGGAACCCAGGGAAACGGTGTACCCCAGTATCCGGTTATTGACATCGGCAATGATCCAATATTATCCCTACCTATAGACAAAGTTTTGTTAGGCGTTGCCACCGAACCTCACATATTCAATATAGGACTAATAGGTGCAGAAAAAACTTGATTTGTATTTGTAGGAACATATTTTATCGGCACCAGACCTCGGGATCCCGGTGTTCCTCCCAGTAGGGCTGCTTCCGAGAAGGCGCGGCCCCTGGGAACCGCGCGGGATGGGAGGAACCCCCCCCCCCTGGCGTCCCTCCACACCCTCTTTTGCTCGGTGCTATTGGAGGTTGTTGTGCGGTCGAAACGGCGATGATTTCATCAATGAGATGCGAGCAAACACGGGTATTTACCTAGGTTCAGGCCGTCCGGAGACTAAAATCCCTACTCCTGCATGTCTGATCTTTCCTTGATGGTGATGGAGTAGAATATAGTACAAGGTGATCTCCATGGAGGATACACCCTATGCTACCCTCCAGTACGATTTTCTCCTTTTGGTGGAAACTAGCTACCCTCTCAAGGGGAATCCTTGAGAGGCCTCCCGAGAAGCTCTAGGGATGAACTCCTCTTCTCTCAAGCTCTGGATTCTTCTGGCTAGGTGTTCATTTGGACGGTGGCATCCTCTTCTAACACTTCCTTCTTGTTCTTCCTCTCTCCTTCTGCTTTTCCCTCTACCACCCCCTTACTGATGTGGTTGACGTCTCCCTTTTATAGAGAAAGGGGCTCATCACAGGACCACTGATAGCTACATTAAAGGTAGTTATCTTATACTTGTGGATGAGAGGCGCTCCGTGGTCTTCCGGGAAGTTCTTGTGGCGTCGCGGGGACAGCTAGTGCATACATGGGCTGAGTAGGCGTGAGGGAGCTCGCCAGGTGTTAGCTGCCTCCTGACAGTGGCGCATGCTTGTCTTCTAGTGCATTGAATGAGTTTTGCTCTTTGTTGGGCGGTGGGAACCAGCTGGAGGTCTCCACCCTTCCAGAAGTGATGTGAAGCACTTCTCCGTGTGTCTTGCGAGACTTTCACAGCACATCCTTGCTGGAATCCACTAGGGATGCACTTGTTGTCCATGAGGCGCTGTCGGAACCCAGGGAAACGGGGTACCCCAGTATCCGGTTACCGACAGTAGCCCCCGGGCTCGGCTTCTGATGAAGGCATCCCGGAATCGAAGTCGAGTCATCCGAGAAGATCTTGCAGTCCGTGCATTGGCTGTCATGTCATAGGGACAGAGCAAGTCGTGCCACATGGTGCACCTCCAGTCGGATTTGACGGGTGATGATGATGCCCCTTCAAAAGATAGCAAGACTTGAGGTAATGCGGTGGCTGGCCCGTAGTAATTCAATGCTTCTTACAGCAGAGTAGAAAATTACTCCCCTATGAGTGTCCGTAGGGTATTTAAGCGAGCGGGTGTGAAACGCAGGGATCCATTCCCCTTCTCCATCTTCCAACTCTCCTTTCTAGCCTCGTGCTCCCATGGCGCCTCCGACGTCCCCCCACACTCTAGATGCGGCGGCTTAGGCGATCTTGGGAGTGCGAGGCCGCGGCTTGGGCCAAGGCGGCGCAGCTGTCCGGGGCGGCCGTGGTCGAGGTTGCGGCGGATGTCGTATTCGACTCTGACGAGGGCGCACACGGAGGTGCCATCCCACGAGTTCTTCATGGCGGCGCCCAATCCTGCGTGTGGTTGACTTCGGCTGCCGGAGCCCTTTGCGCATGAAATGGTGGCCTCCGGGTGGCGGGCTGCCCCCATGGTTCCGTGTGGGTGACCACGGTCTTTGGCGGCGGCGGCGCCATGTACCTGGACCAAGGCTGGGCGGCGTTTGTCCGCTAGAGAAACATCTAGCAGTTCCAGGCCATCCTCTTCTGCTTTGATGGCCAGGAAACCCTTTGGCTCAAGGTATGCCATCCGCGGGGAACCCGCGTGGAGTGTTGCACGGAGGTCATCACCGACGGTCCCGGAGAGCAGGGTGCTGCAGGAGTCGTCCACGACTTCCTAGATGCCGAGTCCGCCGCCAAACACTGAGGAGGCGGGATGCCGCCGGAAAGGTTCAGATGAGGACTGCAGCTCCAATCCAGCGGTTCACCCTCTGTAGGGCGCTCCCATTTTGTCCCAGCACTTTTGTACTTAGAAGTATATGGAACGTGTTAGTGGTGTAACCACTCCGTCCGGTTAGCGCAAGATGTAAATATCGATCCGGAAAACTTAAGCACTGCTTGGTTCCAGAAAATACCCTACAGGGTAGTACTAATGAATGTAGTACTTTAGAGAACTTGGCTCTCTCGTACCTATTGGGTACCTCGTGAGTTGGCGGTGTCTAAGGTAAAACATCCGACAAGCGGATTCCGGTAAATGCAGATTGACCTTTTGCACGGCTTATCAGAGGAGCACTGCGGCGTCCTCCTTTGCATGCGGCGGGCGCAGTTGGTGAGAAAACGGATGGTAAGGTGGGAAGAAGGTGCTCATCCTCATCGGTTATCTCATTAACATTGTGGATCCGAGAATCAAGAGATTCAGGGGAGCACAACACCATCGAGTCACTTTGGTGATGCCTCGGCACGAAGTCTGAGTTGTGCGATTCGTGCAGACATGTTTTTCCGAGAGACTGGTACGTCCACCCGATCTCTTCGGGATGGCTAAATCCCGAGAGGTGAGGACCAGTCAGTAGAATCCTATCCTGGACAGGTACGGATCCCCCACAGGCTAATAGGAATGGAGCTTACCGGAAGGACTGATAGTGCTAGCTCAAAATTTCTGCACGGAGCAAAGCCAATTGTTCTGAGTGATATTTATCTCGCGGAGAACCAGCATCGATGGACGGCGCGGACTCTTGTGAGTCTTTTTCCAAGGTAAAGCGAGGGTGAGGCCTCGTGCACTCTTTGCCTTGGGTAGCGGGTGTTCTCCGGGAATTATCATCCGGGGAAAGAAAGCCATCCGGCACAGACGTCCGGGAATACGAGATGGCCAACCCGTGGTGGCCAGGAGGATACCAAGGGAAGGAGTCCAGTAACCATTCGGGAACAAGTATCCGGCGCGAGAAAACCATCCGGGATACTTATCCCGAGAACCTCGTAATGAGATTCCTCGAAGTGCCGAGGATCCCAGGGCGTGAAGAGCACACAATCACCATGAGAGACGAGGCGAGTCATGTCCCGCGCTAACACTCATTTCGATGGTTCTTGCTGGGGTGAGATAGAAACACGAAGAAATTCAGAGACCTACACATAGAAACAAACATTACGAACGACGTGACCGCCTGCTCTCATTCTAGCGCCACTTGTCAGGGGGTGCTCTCCAGGCCCTCCTTCTAGCACCACATGTCGGGGTATGCCATCCACACAACACCAGACCTCAAGATCCTGGTGTTCCTCCCGGAAGGGCTGCTTCCGGGAAGGCGTGGCCCCTGGGAACCGCACAGGATGCAAGGAACGCTCTCCCGGCATCCCTGCACGCCCCTATTTTGCTGGGTGATACTGGAGGTTGCTGTGGGGTCGAAATAGCAATGATGTCGTCAATGAGATGCGAGCAAACACGGGTGTTTAACCAGGTTTGGGCCGTCCGGAGACTAAAAGCCCTACTCCTGCATGTCTGATCTTCCTTCATGGTGATGGAGTAGAATACAGTACAAGGTGATCTCCATGGAGGAGATACCCTATGCTACACTCCGCTACGATTCTCCCCTTTTGGTGGAAACTAGCTACCCTCTCATGGGGAATACTTGAGAGGCCTCCCGAGAAGCTATAGGGATGAACTCCTCTTCTCTCTAGCTGTGGATTCTTCTAGCTATGTTTTCATTTGGACGGTGGCATCCTCTTCTAACTCTTCCTTCTTCTCTTCCTTCTTGTTCTACCTCTCTCCTTCTGCTTTTCCCTCTACCGCCCCCCTTACTGATGTGGTTGACGTCTCCCTTTTATAGAGCAAGGGGATCGTCACAGGACCACTGATAACTACAGTAAAGGTGGTTATCTTATACTTGTGGATGAGAGGCGCTATGTGGTCTTCCGGGAAGTTCTCGTCGCGTCACGGGGACGGCTGGTGCATGCATGGGCTGAGTAGGTACGAGGGAGCTCGCCAGGTGTTGGCTGCCTCTTGTCAGTGATGCATGCTTGTCTTCTAGCGCATTGAATGTGATGTGCTCTTTGTCGGGCAGTGGGAACCAGCTGGAGGGATCCACCCTTCCGAAAGTGATGCGAAGCACTTCTCCGCGTGTCTTGAGAGACGTTCCCGGCACCTCCTTGTCGGAATCCACTAGGGCTGCACTTGAATTGTCCATGAGGCGCTGCCGGAACCCAGGGAAACGGGGTACCCCTAGTATCCGGTTACCGACATCGGCAATGATCCAATATTATCCCTACTTATAGACAAAGTTTTGTTAGGCGTTGCCTCCGAACTTGGCATATTCATGATAGGACTAATCATTGTTGAGGAAATCTTTAACTGGTACCTGCTCGGTTGGTTGGTGACTAGGAGAGTAATAGGCTAATCGGGAAGTTAATTGGCAAGTTAATCAACTAATCGGCCGATTTATCGATTTATCGGCTACTCGATAACCCTACGATTGGGGATTAATCGGGAAGTTAACTGGTTAATCGGACGAATTCTTGAACAGTGGGACTAATAGTTGCAGACAAAACTTGGTTTGTATAGGTAGAAACATATTTTATCGGCATGGGAGGCGCCGATGATAGTGGCAAAACTGACCTAGGGTTTCCCAATTTAATATTCGCACCAATACTACCACTAGATAATGGAGGTATATTCTTACTAGCATTAGTATTCTCTAAGAAAGCTTGGTAAACCAAATCATTACTGTGAGATATACGGCTATCAATTTCAGCCAATTGTTCAGGTGAGAAGGAAGTACTCACAGCGGTTCTAACCTTTTCAACATGCAGATGAGGAAACTTGATTTCACCAACCGAAGCAACGTTGCCTTGGCGATCTTTCTTTAAATTTTAAAGGAAGTCATGTAGCTCCTTCTCTTCATGCACCTTCTTTTACTCCTCATATAAGCTCGACAATGTCTCAAGACTAGGCTTGATGATGTTACCAGCGTCAACTTCCGATGGATTGGGAAGATTATCTCTGTTGTTCATGGTTGATGATGAAGCTTGATCTATGATCCCCAGTGGAGTCGCCAAAATGTGTGTTCACACACGAACACGTCACGTGTACCCTCGACGCTGGGGTTGATGCACCGCATCTCACGCCAAAGGAGACCCGACCAGAATCCGGCCACATGGTTACTTATCGCCCCTAGACCCGGCGATACGCAAGCAATCCGGCGATACGCAAGCAATCTGGCAGGTACTTTTGATGAACCCGAAACCCCACATGCCTGGGAGGGACCCTGTTTGGGCGCACGACGCCTATGGGCTGCCCTAGGTCGACCTTGTCGCCCTTAGAGCTCTCATGGATCATTTCCATCCATGAACAAGAACAAACAAAGAACGAGGAAGAAGAACGTGGAAAAGTAGACAAAAATTAGGGTTTAGATGTGTTTACGATTGTGTGTTGTTTCAATCGGCCGTCACCTCATCTATTTATGACGGGCTTTGACGTTCCATACAAGAAAAGGGCTCATATTTCTATCCAAATCTTCAAAATCCGGCCAAACTCGGATTCCCGTGGTCACGGGTCCGGACCGTCCGTCATATGGTCGGACCGTCCGACCTGCAGTTCGGACCATCCGACGTACCCGAAAATACTTCTGTAACCGGAGGTCTTATTCCGGACGGTCCAACTTCTATCCCGGACGGTCCGACTAGTTTTTCATCGGCGCACTATTTTGGCTCTAACTTTTTCATACAAACTCGTATTTGCACGTTTCAAATATCAAAATCGACCGGTTTGACAAGCCGAAGCCGCTCTATGTAGAACATTTTTCCATTTGATGACGTGTTGAAGGCTTAATTGGCATAATAGTACTTCCAATGCCATGATATTATTGCTTCAAACATAGTTTCGGCCCGCAATATCGAATCAGATTGCGATGGCTCGAACTACAAAGATGTTCATAGCGACAATGCCAAACTTCTTCATGTAGAACACTTCTTCATTTGAGGCCATATTATATAGGTTCATTGTAGTGCCAAAAACCGGTGTCAATAATCACAATCAAGATCACATCATGGGAGAGAGAGATAACAACATAGATCAAAGTGCAAGCCTCATCCCCGAGGATGAATTACTCACACATAGACATGGTGATAAAGAGAGAGTTGTTGATGGAGAGGGCAGCCCAGAGGAGATGAAGGAGACGGCCGCGGCGGCGGCCACGGCCCTTGGGGGTAGCGGCCCTTGGCCCCTTCTTCTTCCTTGGAGATGGTGCTGGTCTGGAGACTGATCTCCCCCTCAATACGGCTGCCTTGGGGGAGGAATTTTCGTGGTGCCCTCTGACCTATGTTTCCTCACTTTATAAAGACTCTCGAAGTCCCGTCATCCAGATCACGTCTTCAGTATATCAGGCCCCCACGACGCATTCGAACTCGGATTAGGCCGAAATTTATATCCACAAGCATGAGAAAAAAAACTCCACAACTTTGTAGTTTTAAGGTTTTCCGTTTGAGGTCGTCTTCGGGCGTTCCCAAAGCAATATCTAAAACCTGTCTAGTGGGGACAGATTTCGGGAGAGTTAGAGTCCAACTCCAGCAAGGCTCCTTTTTCTGAGTTTTCCTGTATCCAAGTAAATCCTACACTTAAACTACAAAAACAAGAACTTGTGCACTTTTGCAACCATTAGTAGGTTAGTTCCCAAATATGTTGTAAAAATATATTAAAGTGCATCAAAACATATAGCAAAGTCACCAAAATAAGCATTGAACAAGCAAAAATTATAGATACGTTTGGGACGTATCACGCTGGCGCTCGGCGTCATTGTTGGCGCGACGAGGCTGGTGCTCGAGGCGCAACACGAATTCGCAGTTGTTGCTGGTGACAATGCGACGCGGTGGTGGATCGTCTTGCGGAAGATCGGGGTCGGGGTCGACCTCATGAGAGCGTCGTGCAGCACCACCTTCTGCGGATGGTGGCGGTGGCGCATCTTGCTCCACCCGCGCATTTGTCCTTGACGATCGAGGTATCGCGGCGTTGATGAAGCGAAGGAGGTCAGCACGCCATCCTTGGCGGCTAGCACCGTCAGGCCGGTACTTCAGGAGCTCTTGCACCATGAGCAGGGCCTCGACTTGTGGTGGGGGAGCGTTCTGCGCGGGGTCGGCTTGTGGCGCCTGTCGCGCGGGGGGCTCGTTGGATGAAGCCCCCTTCTCTTCTGCGGTATCATTGTTGTTGATGGGCTCGTCGCGAGCGCGGGCACTGGTGGCGGAGCCGCGTCCGGCGCAGTTGGCTCGGGCTTGGTTGGCGCGCGTTGTGACCATGGAGATGTCGAGGTCGGAGAAGAAGACGAAGACCCCTACCTGGCGCGCCAAATGTCGGAAAGATTTGTTTGGAAGTTAATCCCTCAAAACCTTAATTCGAACACATGGGGCTTATCTTTGTGATCCCAACGTCGACGATGAAGATGGGAATATCTGCGGTGGAATCAAGCAAGCATGCACACAAAGGACACAAGGAGCTAGGCAAGTTCGGGACACCGTGGTGGTGTAACACCCTACTCCTGCATGCCTGGGATTGCTTCGGTGGACATGATTATGGTGAGCTTACAAGCTTGGGGTTCGGGAATGGCTGACACCTTCTACGGTGCCTTGGCTAGCACTTAACTACTATTGACCTTGGTCCTCTTTCTCCTCCTCTAGGGGAAGGGATCCCAAATGGCATTCCTTGTGGGGACAAACTTGTTCCCTTATCCTGACTAAAGCTACTTTTCCCTGACAAAAGGGGGGATCAGGCGGTTGTTGCCTTCGTCTTGGAGTGGAGTGCTTCGGGAGCCAAGGGTCTCGCTTCGGAGGGATCGCGAGGCGTTGATGATGCCGGGCCTCGCGATCCACATCTTAGTGTAGATCGCCGTCTTCGGGGGGGGGTCGCCGTTCTTCACGAGCGTGGTCCTTCTTGAGGAGGGAGGATCGCCATCCTTGACCTCGCTTCGCACAGGCCCAGCGACACGGCCCAAGCTACCTCGGTTCTGTGTGGGCCGACAATTACATGAAGATACAGGAATCACCATCGAGCGCCAAGTCCAAGGCCACACAAGAAAAGTGAACTCCAACAAGAAGCCAACCATATTCAACCGGGGTGACCTTGTTTGGATCCATGTTTGCAAAAACTGGTTTTTGGATGAGTATAAGTCGGAGCTTCTAGTCTGATCCAATGGACCCTACAAGATTATCACACGGATAAACAACAATTCCTACATGGTTGACATTCATATGGACAAGTAATTAGTGAGCAACATGTTTAAAATCACCAACCTTGCTCCCTACCATGGTGATGAGGACTTCGATCTGGATGGTTCTTTCCCAAGGGAGGCGAGATGATGCGAGGCATCCCACGGAAATCACCATGGAGACTACTATTCCACGTGGACCTTTTTCAAGAGATCAAGCACGGTCTATAGAAGACAAGGTGAACTCACTCCACATTGAGATTCCTTCTTTCACATGCAAGACATGGTATTACCTCAAACAGATACTTTGTGCATTCTTACGTACCGAGAGATGGAACATGAAGCATATCAAGAACAAGGCCAAGCAATGCGGCAAGAGGAGGACCATGAAGAAGAAGAAGGAAGTGTTGACCACCAGCTAGTCCCTAGACATTCGACAAAATTGAGGACATCTAGCGAAAGCACGAACATTTCGGGGCCTCCTCACAAAAGGTTGCGCGGAGTCCCCAATTTGCCGAAAATCCGTCCAAAGCCAGGATATTTGGCCCCTGGGCATGCCCGAACATCTGGAAAAATCCAACACATCCGTTCTGATGACAGAAGACCCCACCCACCCCCCTCTCAATAAAACCATGTCCAGCTTGTTTTATCGGAATTTCGTCCTTAGGGAAACTCCAACGCGCCGACGCATTTGTCCGTTTTCTGTCCGATTTAGTCCATTTGGGTCGGCGCGGACAAAAAACTCGGCCCAACGCGCCGGCGCAAACGGACGCCCGTCCGTTTTCGCGTACGTTCTGACCCATTCCCGGCCCAAAAATGGGGCTGGTTTGCGTCAGCGCAGACACGCACGGACGGGCGCGAGCGCCCGCCCTTGTCCTCCCCTGGCCTACTCGTCGGTCACATAGAGCGCCACATTTCCCTCCATTCTCTCCAAAGCTTCTCGTGCCCTTTCATGGAGACCGAGCCAAATCTCAGCTCCGGCGCCGCCGGCTCCCCCACCCCCCGCGCGTGCGAGCCAACCATCACTATCGCGACCGCGCCAGTTGCCCCGAAGCGCCCTAGGAAACCAAAGAAGGAGTTGACGGAGGAGGAGGCGGCGCGGAGCAGGGCCTTGGAGTCAGCCAAAAAGCCGACTGCCGTAAAGACGCGGCCGTCGCGAAAACCATGGCCGCGTAAGACAAGGCGGAAGCCATGGCACGCGAGAACGAGGCCATTGCGCAAAAAGCGGCGGTGAGCTCTGTACATGGCGGGATACGTGCGCGACCCCGCAATCGTGGCCGTGGTCGCCGCTGCCATGGCCGCGGGCTCGTCTGCTGCTGTCAATGCTGAGCCCGTTGGGGACGAGGGCAGTGGCTCCATGGCAGGAAGGAAGCGTCCGAGGGATTCTCCATCGACAGTTTGCCACCTCCCCGCAAACTGTTCAACGAAATGCCAGGGCCCGAAGAGCTCGAGGAAGCGCCCGAGGACGGCGCAATCAGTGCATACGCTGCCATGCTCATGGACAATCTCATCTTTGAGGGGCGCGGCGTCGATCTGGACGAGACGCAAAGCCAGGACGACCGCGCTTTCCCGCAAGATGAGGACATGGGCGGCGCGGGCGCGGACGCCGACTGCTTTGTGGACGACGACGGTGTCATGCATGGCCCCGGCGCTGAAGAAGAATGGCGCACCGATGATGGTCTTGAAATTGGCGAGGCACCATTGTCATTCATGGACGAGCTCACCCAACAAGAAAGAGCGCAAAAAAAGAGGGGCCAAAGCATTTGCACCAAGGCATTCACGATCAAGGAAGATGAGCTCATTTGTCATGCTTGGAGGGATGTTGGCCAAGACCCCAAGACCGGCGCGGAGCAAAAATGCTCAGTCTTTTGGCGCCGCATCTATGCATATTTCCACGAGCGCAAGATGTATCCTCCATACCAAATGGAAAGCAACCGGACGGAGGAATCGATGAAGAAAAGATGGGGGTTGATTCAACTAGAGTGCAACAAGTTTTGCGCCACCCTCGAGACCATTTCAAACCGCCCCGTGAGTGGCCTCGGCGTAGGCGACATGGTATGATCACCTACTGCCTTTATTACATGTACTGCAGCGCTAAGTGCGCGCGCTGGGCGCGCCCAGCGCATTAAATTGTTGCACTGCAGTGCCCAGCGCATTAAATTGTTGCACAACAGTGTCCAGCGCGCGCCCAGCGCATTAAATTGCTCCCATAGCGTGCATCGCATTAAATTGTCTATGCTCACTGTGTGAAGGATTTCCAAGCTTTGGAATTGTTCAAAGTTCAACATGGGAACAAGTCATTCACCCTCACCCATTGTTGGAACATCATTAGCAAGTTGAAAAAATTTAGGGAGCAATATGCTGCCCAAAAGAAGAATGGAGGCCCGTCCGCCGTGGTTAATCATGGTGACCCCGAGAAGAGGCCAAGAGGGCAAAAAAACTCTAAACTCAAAGACAAACGAGAGGCGGCAACACTTTCTTTGCAAGAAACCTTGAAAGGTTTAGCCACGAGCAAGGTGGCGAGAGAAGAGAAGAAGCGCCTAGAAAAAGAAGAGAAAATGAAGACATATCTCGAGATTCAAAAGAAGAAACTTGAGATCGAAGAGAAGCAATTGAAGCTTGCCGTGATGACGAAGCAAATGGAGATTATGAAGGTGGACTTGAACACCATATCTCCAAGGAAGTGGGCATGGTTCGAGAAGATACAAAATGAGATGCTCGCTTTGGATGATTGATCGGGGACGCCAAAATGGATTGGCGTGGGCTTTTTTTTTGTTGTGGCGCTGGCATGTGTAGCCAGCTTTGAATTCATGGCGCGAACTGTGTATATTTTTTTTGCCAGCGCGCGCCCTGGCATGGCGCGCTGGCATGAGTAGAAAATTCCTCTTTTGTTGGCGCGGACAAAATGCGTCTCCGCGTTGGCCGACGCGTCAAGAAAGTCGCGGACAAGCGCGGACAAGTGTCCAATGGCCGACACAAACGGACTAAATCCGGACAAGTCGCGCGTCTGTTTGCGTCGGCGCGTTGGAGTTGCCCTTAGAACCGATGCCCAACGCTTCTCATATCTCGGATGTTCGGCCCTTGTCTACGCATAGCGAAGGGTCACGACCCATGTACGCCTCTATCCTCCCTTAGTCTATATATAATCTTCTCCTACCTCCGTTCTAAGGTTAGCTAAGTTGATATCAAACCTTGAGAGAGCTTAGCTCCTATTTCCCCCTTGGGGATCTAGATCTCTCTTAGTCTTTCCTCTCTCAGTAGTAAAAGGGGAGGACTCTATCAAGACTACCTACTTGTTGATGACTATGGATCTTGGGGTGTATGAATTTATTGAGTGAATTTTAGTGCTCTTGATTTTGGATCTTGGTTCTCTTTTCTCTTGTGTGTTCTATTTAAAGTTTCCCTTTTGTTCATCTCTAAATTGTGAAAGATTGGGCATATTTAACGGACTTGATCCTAAAGAGGGCTTGGTCCTACTCCTATATCACACAGGGTCGGCCCTGGCCCTGAAATAAATGCTCATAGAGAAGCTCTAGATTATAACTCAACTTGTGGAAGCGCTTGCATTTACACTTGATGTAGTGTACATCCATCTTGAGCATCTAGTCCAACAAAGTTGGTCTATATAATCTTGTCAAGGACAATGTTAATGGCATTGATTTGTCTTGTATAAATAAAACCCTGAGTTTACAAGAAAATGGATTGGTGGAGGATTAAGCAAACAAAGTCCTTGATCCAAACACACTTGAAAGTTCTATGTTGATGTGATGTCCAAAGTAGAATATTTTACGTAGATCCGGTGGCCAACCAGAAAATGATTGCATGAACACGAGTGAAAGTTCAATAGTACTTGCCAAAAGGATTTAGCTTCATACAGGTAGCTCTAGTCAGTGTGCACTTCAGTTCAACACCGGAGGAGGTAATCGTCAACTCCGTCTAGCACCAGGTAAAACTAAATGGAACGTACAAAGTTGAAAATGCGCACTTGAAACTTAGAAGTTAGAAAATCTTTCCCTAATAATAAAGGGAGGTAGGTTTCTCCGTCCGTCATGACACTTCTGCGAAAAATTCCTTCTATGTTTTGTTAATCAACCCGCAGTCCAGTGCTTCCAGTGAACAAACATTGCGTTGTTGTGTACGTTTTGTAAAAACGCCCTTGAGTTTTTAGTGAATAAACCTGCCATCCAATAATAAGTGAAGAGAAAAACAATTCGCTTGGTTGGGCCTTCGAACACACGTTGCACGGCCCATTAGGAGGCTACAAGATCAATTGTTGCTTACTGCTCAGAAATAGTTAAGCGAGGCGACCAGACGTTTCAGTTCAGAATGGATAGAAATTAAAAGGAATAAAAAGCATTCTATCTTAGGATGAAAATAAATTAAAATAGGAACAAATAAAAGATAAAATTAATCTTTGATATTCTGTCAGGAAGAAAATAAACTAACGTGTGATCGTTTTAAAAAGTTGACTATGCTTTCTTTGGAAAAAAAAGGTTAGTTTACTTTCAAAAAAAAGTTGACCGTGCTTTCCAAATCTAATATCAAAAGTGTCACGTTTAAGTTTTTTGTTTCATTTAAAATATATTTTGAAAGATGTTCTCTAATTAAAAAACTATTCATGAACTTTAAAATGTTTGTGTAATTTTAAAAGAAGTGTTCAAGTATTAAATAATGTTCATACAATTTAAAAAAAGGTTTACTCTTTTCTTGAAACAAATTTACAATATATTCATATTTTTAAAAATATTCATGATGTTTAACAAAGCGCATGTGATTTATAAAATTATGTGTTCTAAAAACAATGTAGGTCGTAGCTCAGGAAGCATGGACATCACGTCTAGCTCAACAAGATTATTTTTCGAAGTACTAAACATTCACTTGCTATGGCATGGTTCAATGGCTAGTATGTGTGGTCTTGAGTTGACTTTATTATAATGAAAGCATGTGATGTTTTTCTCCGTTTGCAACGCCTGAGCATGTTTGCTAGTATTATTAAAATAACCTCATATATCTTCACATACATCATCATCTAAAGATTCCTGATACCACATAATCGGTTATGGCAAGAGACATTTGCGATACAGCTTAAAAGACACACAATCCAGAATTAGGCACCCAAATTATCTGCCTCCTCTAGTACGGTATGGATTTCGTTCCTTTATCCCGGTCTTCATTGCGACTTTCTAGAGAGACAGGACCAGATGGCCCTGAAGCTCTCTTGTGGATGCTGGTCGATGCTAATCACTTGTTTGCCTGCCTTCTTGCAGCTCCAAGTAAGAGGGCCTTCCCTGCAATTCCAGTGTTAAGCACGCAGACCGCAGCCACGGCGCCACCAACCACCACCCACTTCCAGTCCAAACCATGGTGGAGTGCCCAAGAGAAGTCGTCCTCTTTACGGGTTTGTTCTGTGCTGGAGGGTCCTTGATCCAAGGAGCCATCAGAACAAGCAATGCATGCCTTGGTGGTCACCCGAGCCATGATGGCACTACGTGACAGGATGTTTTCTGATTTTCTCATTAGCTGATATGCTCTAAAGCCCGACTGCAGCTTTTTAACAGCACCCCACATGCCATGGCGGACACCAACTTTAGCAACATCCTTGGGTATGCCCATATCTTCGTAGTGAAACAAAGTTACTTCACATGCCATGGGTTGCTGGCCATCTTGTTTGGGCGATTGAACTGCAGTTTGCACAAAGAAAAGGAACCGAGTGTCAAGAAGGTCCAAACAATTGCATCACGACTTGATTGAAAGCCTGGAATGTTCAGAACAAATCCAACCGAAGGGAATACTGGTAGTACGAAAAAGAATTACCAGGTCTAATACGCCAACTCGAGAAGTATGATTCCACACGCCTCGGTTTTTCCTTCTTGGGCAAAGATGGATAAGGAACTCCCTGCAAATGCAAGTTGCACAGGTCCATCAAGTAGAATCAATGTGTATGCTCTTACATAGCCCACAAGTGAAAAAATTGCACAAACTGTATGCCATCACTCAATATTGAAAGGCTGGCCATGCAAGCATGACAAGCAAGGAGGCACCTAATTCTCTGGGCTGAGATCCTGAGTGTGATTAATCAGCAAGCTATCTAACAGTAAGGTTGAAAGTTTATTACTATGTGGGTTGGTTTTTGCTCACATCTGTTACTCTGATCAACTACTTCCAGAAAGAAAAGCATTCTTTGCAAGCATGCCACACAAAATTGCCAGGAAAAACAATGTCAAATATAAGCCGGTCATAAGCAGGTCTATCTCCTCCTAGACCTAGAATACTCAGAAAAAAAATTTAATTGTGCAAACGGTTCAGTTACAAGATCATTATCAGAACATCAACTAAAGTCAGGCTAGCACATAGCATATCACAAAAATGGCTTACTACGAAAATAATTCAAATATTAATACCAACAGCACCAGATGATTACTGTGTTATGGCTGCAGGCAATTCATTGACACAGAAAACACGATAAAATGTTGATCCTTGAGAAAAGGAACAGCAGGATCTAGGTCGATACAAAAGTGGTGAACTGCTCATGTAAATTTTCTATGGTCAAAGAGTTAAAAGGAACAGCAAGAATACATATGTATTTAGTAAAATGGAGAAGAGACCCCCCCCCCCTTTTGTAAAGAACAGTGATAGAAATCAGTATTAGTATAGCTAATGAATAACTAGTGTGAAGAAATATGTTCCATGGAAAGGGAAAGGGGCAGAAAAAAATTTGATCTATGCTTGTTGTTAGTAGGATCACATTAATGGAAGTATATATCTGCAATGTTTACTGAAAATAGTTAAATAATGTAAGTATATCCCTGGGCCGGGAAAACATTTTAAGACTAGTGGATAAATCTGCTCAGCTGGTTTGTTATTCTTCCATAACACGCGTTCACACTAAATCCAACAAAAGGAAATAATAGATACATGCTGGAGAAATAAATAGGGAGAGTAAATAATTCATGCCATGCCACATATATGTGACAGGATTAATATGTATTATGTTGCATTTTTTTATTCATTGCATGCATATATGTTAAGGATTAATTGATTGGGCTGTTTTTATAGCCGATGATAGAAAATAAAATTCTTGGGCACTATTTGTCACATTAGTTGCCTATATCTTTTTATACCTTGCAATGACCGAAGACAAGATTTATTCTCTCTGAACAATATTTTTAGGCTACATGATATTATTTGTGCAATATGTCCGTTCAATCAAATGTTGTTACAAATTTCTATTACAAAGCTTGGAGTTGGTGGTGAGTTCACATGTGGGACCCACAACACAAATAAACAAATGCACTTCTACCCACATGAGACTAGCAACCTTCCAAGAGAGAGACCTAAATAAACAAATGCACTTTTACTCACATCTTAAACCTAGCACAAACAAAAAAATACACTACTAATTTAATGTGAAAACATCACTCTTATGAGAAAGACAGTAACAAATACAGAAACCTGAACTGAAAATCATTCTCTTGGTTTTAGTTTCGCTTCTAATCCAATTTCTTCCAATTATGCATCAAATGTAGAAAGATCTTTCGTTATGTTTTAGTTTTCTTTTTAATCGTGAAACCGTGCAACAGCGGCAAGGCACCGATTTCTTTCGACGATCTTTCGTTATGTTTTGGAATTATGCATGTGTAAGTCCTCATGTTACAGTATTTGTAACATCATTTCTTCACATACAATCAATTGGTAGGAATACATGGGAATACAATTTTTATATTATCAACTGGTATTTCCCCAAAATATTGCTTACTTCTATTCTAAATATCCAAACATAAAAGACACTAATACCTACTCCCTCTGTTCACAAAGATAAGATGTTTTGGACATTTCAATATGGACTACATACAGACTGAAATGAGTGAACAAACACACTAATAAACGTCTATAGTGTGGGTGACAGAGATAGTATGTCACCATCTTTTATGTAGACCCTTGGATAAAAGAGGGAGTTCCGAATTGTTTGCGAACACCTTACAATTTCTCATCTACAAAAGTATTTTTGCGAGATACCTTCGTAACACAATAGTAAGCCTTCCCCGACTCCCAGATACGCCGCCCAAAAATATATTCACGGTCACTGCAGAAGAAAGGGAACTGGAAAGCAAACATGTTGGAATTGTGAAATTAAACAATGAAAGTAAAGGAAGCAGAACTCACCAAACCTTTTTTATCCAGTGAATAATTGTGGTTCCATTCTGAGGGAACTCATCCAAAGTTTTGAAGCACACAAGCATAGGATCCCACTTTAGACGAAAATCATCATCCCAGAAGAAATCTCTAACCAGTTCGGAAGTAGCATCCTCAAAAATAGTCTGGCTACAATGCATTATAGGTCCCACCTAAATAAATAAAATATGAATAAATTAGAGTGTTGCACATGAAAATTGAAATGACAAGATGTTGACAGTTTAGCCATGATATATATTCTCTGGAAGTTACTACGAGTTCCTACAGTTTCTTCATCAAGTAACTTCAGAAAAGAAGGTAAAAATCCAACAAAACACGTAGCAGATGGACAAAGGTATACTAGCAAGTCAATGACATAATAACATTGCAAAAATAATGACATGATAACCATGAGGGATAAAGCCCAGTATTTGAATTATTCTTTGCATTTAGAGTCTTATACTACCTAGCTCAGAAAAGAAGCAAATACTAACATTTATAATGAATGACCCTTCTATATATATATATAAAAGCTATATCTTAGCATCTGTTTCTCTTTCTAGAATTCCATTGACAAAACAAACCTCGGGCTCCTGCCTCCAGGCCTTGTACGTCATGTTGGAAGTGGTATGCTCCATCAAATGCTGCCATGTTGTCTGCCCACTCTCCTTATAATCTAAAAGTTGTACGAGGTGATCTAGGTCCTTTTCAGTGACAATATCATGCTTTCCCTCAAAAATTGACCTTGTACAGAAAAATAATTTGTTTAGTGGAAAAGATCGTTGCATAAATGTACGTTGAAGGGACCTTTTTGTGCATTCATATCTGAGAATACAACTTTTCTATGCTGCCTCTACTGAAACATACTGCCTCCGTCCTTGAAAGAGTGTAATTCCAACTTTGTTGGAAAGTCAAACTTTTAAAACTTTGACCATGATTATATAAAAATACATCAACATTTATACCGCCAAATTAGTATCATTAGATTCGTTATGAAGTATATTTTTATTAAATAATTATTTGGTTTCATAAATATTGTTATATTTTTGTTTAAAATAGTTTGAATCTCCAAGAAAGTTGAAAGTACACTCTTTCAAGGACGGAGGGAGTATAAACTAAATATTCAAACTAAAGAAACTCATCAAGATCAATCACAAAAAAAGAACAAGCAAGTCTAAACGAATTTTAAATGATGCTTATCATTAGTCCTTAAACTGAAATCAATCAACTTTTTTTTTCTATCACAATTCACAGACACCCAATCATTTATTTAACTATTTTACCACGTTAATTTAGCTACCCTTCACTGCAATGACCATGCCTACATCAAATGCAATAGTTCAAGCAAGAAGAAGACATTTAACCCTCACCTCAATGACCTGGCCATAACAGTAAGCCCAATTTATAACCTTACTGTCCATAACTAGTACGTACTTTATAATAAATAAATAGTCAGGCAAGGCAAACTATAAGTTGCAAATCCTTTAATGGCGCAATCTAAACCTAGAGACAAAGTTTCAAAACAACGTAGAGACACAAGTCATCAGTGAGCCCCTAAACACCCTCAGTAAGTAAACACTAGAAAATTTCATCACCACCAATCCAATTAGAAATGAAAACACTAATCTTGCTTTACAACTTAACGTAAAAAAAAATCTTGCTTTACAACCTCCATAATCGATTCGGTTTTACTTGATGAAAAAAGTGCCGAAGCTCCCAAATATTGGTATTGGTTGTTGAAGTAATTAATTTGTACTCCCTCCGATCCATAATAAGTGTCGCAGATGTTGTACTAATTTAGTATACAAAATCTGCGACACTTATTATGGATCGGAGGTAGTAAGTAAAAGACCCGAACCAATTCCAGCCAACACAATTGATGAGTCCGCCCGTGCTTCACAGCCATAGATAGATACTAGTAGTACGCTCTCACCTGCCGTCGGGCCAAGCGCCAGATTCCCCGCAGGCGTCCGTTTCGTCGTTCGAGGGATCCTTGCGCTGGTACTTCCCATGGCGGCGGAAGGCGGAGGAGAGCAGCTGGGGCGCGACGGAGAAGGCGGAGAGCGCGGTACAGGCGAGCCATAGGCGGCGCGCGCCAAGCCCGGGAGGCACGTAGAGGAGACGGAGGCGGCTGCGGAAACCGAGGAAGAGCAACCCGGTCCATCGCGGCCGCCAAGCCCACCCGATGAAGAGGCCGATCATGACCGCCACCCAGATCGGCACGGCGCACAGCAGCACGTCTACCGCCATCTCAGCCAACGCCGGCCGGCGTAGCAGCAGCCCAGCCGCCTCGTCGTACCAACCCGCCATTGCTAGGGCAGGCACCTTCCTCTCCCTCTCCCAACCTTTTTCGCCTTTGATTGATCGCTTTATTTTCTCGATAAAAATGGCGGAGAGGACGGGAGGGGGAAGAGTTTTTGGAGGTGGGTGATGGTGAGGCTGAGCTGTGGGGCACGAGCACGATACGCAAGTCTACCTGTCGGTGACAGCTGGGGAGAGTGGTTTGTGAGGCGGGCAAAGAGGTCAGGGCAACTCCAAGCTGGTTCATCATTCGCATTTTGTTTGTTTGGGTGATTAAATGGACAACCGTCCGTTTTTTATTCGTGCATTTTATTGAATCTGTAGAGAGGATGTAGTATCAATTGTGATTGATTGCATACGTGTCGGGGCACTTATACAGGTACAAGGGGGGCGGCCTCTACTTGTCTACCAAGAATACATGTACAAGGAGAGAGGAGGCCGACGATAAGTACATGGGCCCAAGGCCTATACAGTGCATATACAATGTATGTTCAACGCCCCCGCAGTCGAAGCGTCGCCGAAGACGCAGAGACTGGACCGAAACTCCTCAAAGGTAGAAGTCGGTAGTCCCTTGGTCATGACGTCGGCGAACTGTTGAGCGGTGGGAACATGTAGAACCCGCACACGCCTAAGGGCCACCTGCTCACGGACAAAGTGAATGTCGAGCTCGATGTGCTTCGTGTGTCGGTGATGGACCGGGTTGGCGGAGAGGTAGACGGCGGAGACGATGTCGCAGTAGACGATCGTGGCCTTCGGGATGTCGCAAAGCAGCTCCTGAAGCAACTGACGAGGCCAGGTGCACTCGGCGACTGCATTCGCCACAGCCCGGTACTCTGCCTCGGCACTCGAACGAGAAACTGTGGGTTGTCGTTTAGACGACCACGAAATCAAGGAGGGTCCAAGGTAAACACAATAGCCGAACGTAGAGTGACGAGTGTCCGGGCAGCTAGCCCAGTCAGCATCAGAGTAGGCGACGAGGTCGGTGGAGGCCGAGGTTGTCAACGTGAGCCCCAGGGACATAGTGTCGCGGATGTACCGAAGGATGCGGCGCACTAATGTCCAGTGGGAATCACGGGGGGGGGGGGGGGGGGGCGTGCATGTGAGGGCACACCTGTTGGACTGCATACTGAAGGTCGGGCCGTGTCAACGGCAAGTACTGCAAGGTGCCGACGATGGAGAGATAGAACGCGGCGTCAGGTGCGGGAGACCCTTCCAGAGCAGAAACCTTGGCCTTCGTGTCGATGGGCGTGGTTGCGAGCTTGCAATTAAGCATGCCAGCCAACTCGAGGAGCTCGTGGGCGTACTTCTGCTGGTGCAGAAAGAAGTCGTCGGCCTGGCGGACCACCTCGATGCCGAGGAAGTGATGCAACGGGACCAAGTCCTTGAGGGCGAACTCGGCGCGAAGGCGAGCAGTGAGTTGCTAAAGAAGCTCGGTCGATGAAGCCGTCAATGTTGGGGTGCGCAACGGAAAACACAAATTTTTCCTAACTAGCGTTTCCCATAACCCAAGATCTAGCTAGCCGTATTACCGTGCGGAATAACATACCTCGGGGTGTAGTCCGTTGCGCGGGAAACGTTCCCGCAAACGTGGCTGGTGTAGTCGAACAAGTTTCACAGCCCCCTGGCTGTGTTGAGCAACCGGATAGGTGTAGTGCCACACGTGTAGCACCTCGTAGTACTCGCACACGTACGAGACTCGATGACGACCTCCGATCTCCGATCCAGCGAAGGTGGCGGAAGCAGACCTCCGGACGGAGTTTCGGCAGCACGACGGCCTCCGATTCTAGCAGAGATGCCTCAATTCCACTACAAGCTCACACTATGGAGCCCACCGCGGAAGAGACGAGGAAGGGGAGAAGACCGGAGAAAACCGATCTCAATTCGAAGTAATATTTATTTTCTCACGAATTTCTGTGTATTAAATATGTGCACCCTGCCCATCTATATATAGGCAGAGGGGAGGGAGTCAACCCCTCTCCCCTAGCAAGGTGGGACTAAAGTCCCTTGCTAGGGGGAGGTGGCCGGCCAAGGGGGGAGGGGGCGCACCCCTCATGGGCCCTAAGGCCCATGGCGCCTCCCCTCTTTCCTTTTTATTTTTTCCCTTTTATTTCCCCTAATGGGCCTCTTTCATAAATAAGGCCCATAGCACTTTTTCATTATAAATAAAATGTTTTTAATTATTAATTTAATTAATTAATAACTAATACATATTATTCCTTCTCCCGGTGCTCCGGAACACCTTCCGGCTCACTCCGAAACTCCTTCGGGTCAACACGGAACTTTTCCGGTGCTGCTTCCTTTATTCTCCGGTAACTCCAATAGTTCCGAAAAGGTCTACGATTTCATCGAGTCCTTAAGTGTGTTACCCTACGGTCCGAGAACACTCCATTCATGACCGAGATGAGGCTACAGTCAATGATCATCAGCGGGATCTGGATGCCCATAATGACCCCTGTGCATTTCCGATATCAATACCGATTTGGACCTTACGTCGTATAGCATTCCCTTTGTCAGTGATACTGGATTGTTCCGAGATTCGATCAATGACATCCTATGTCTGGTTCGACCTCGTTCTGAACAAATCCTTATTCACTCGTTCCGTGATATTAATCCACTTGACCTAGTCACACGCTGCGCAGCTTTATGGATGGAATCTCACCGACTGGGCCCTGAGTATCTATCCATCACATGGATTGAAAAATCCCGCTCTTGTAACAATACTCCTCAACATATCTCCATGGAATACCCAAGATACAACCGTTATGACCCGCATATTTCAGTCAGGTGGTGGGATGTAAGTCAAAGCATCCGAGTAGATAGCAATTATGTACGTACTCACGGTCAAAGGAACGTCTACTACGTTCTGTAATTACAACACTGAACCTTCATAAGATTGATCATGATGTAATGCTTGCTTTGGGTAATGTTCATCACATCACTCATCCAGTGAGGTGACCTCATAGTCAAGAGACTTAATTGTCCATGATCGCGAAACCACGACCATCAGGTTGACCATGAACTAGTTATTGATATAGAGGCTAACTAGGAACTCTGGGGGTTTCTATACCACACATGTATCATTGTTTCACTGATACAGTTCTAGCACGGTATGAAACTGGTTATGAACTTGCTTAGATATATTGGAATAATCATATATTATTTGCCTCTAGAGCATATATCCAACAGTCTCCCACTTGCACTAGAGTGCTAATAATCTAGCCGCATTTTCCCTATCATAACCATCTTATCACATAAGTGTTCATTGATCATGCTTGCTCATGGAAGAGGGTTCGTCAACGAACTGCACCAATTCAGATTCATATGTTTCCTTTGCAACTGGTATAGGTCAACTAGTTTGACATGTCACTCATTATCATATAATGGTTGGATATAAGTTTCGCGGGAGAGTGAGACTATTATTTCACAGTATCCTTTAGTGATCCTTTGGTTCAGTCTTCAGAAGACTTATCCATAGTCACATATATTGGGAAATACACTCAGCCAGAAGTCCAAACTTCTTACGCTAAACTTTTATCCATACGTCTACTTTCTCAAGTAGTATTATGTTTGTAGTGCCGTGAATCTTGCTCACATTTCCTTCATGTCTTTGGTGATGTCTCTAATTCCATATAAGCCCATAATATGGTTTGCAATTGTAATCTTGCATTACATTCAAGTATATTATCCTTTCTATATTTTAGAGCATAGTCCTCAGTATTCCTCATATACTGAATTCATGGACTTTATTCAGATTCTGTGTGTTACTCCTAAAGCACATCGGAATTTGTTCTTCTTCCAAGAACTTTTGAGTCATTCTGTTGTTGGATTCACAATGCATGTTATATGGTAGAATCATATGTCAAAGTACATATGAGATCACATGTCCTAGTACATGGTGCATCTCTATTCTTCCATCAAGACATTGCTTGTGATATTTGGATTTCATCCGTTATATAATTTCTAGCTACAAGAACCCGTTTCTTGTCTAGAAGATTATTCCAACCTTCACTTTAGTTCATTAGACGTTTCTTAAGCTATTCTTATAGATTTCAACGTGTAACGTGTTAGTACTTCATATAAAGAAAGATTCTTGTAATCTTGCTGTAACAGCCCAGATTTCACAAAAATTAAAAAATTTGTTTTCTGCGTGAATTGTTTGGTTGTCTAATTTTTTTGCGGTGTTTGCATCCCCGATTTATCGATCGGCGTTTATTTTCCCCCCTCTTATCTCGTGTCGGACGGAGACCGACCCTTGCCACCCTGCCACTCGATCTTTGCGACACCGGGTTTCACCCGATCACCGTCGCGAAAACCACACAAGACCAGCCGCAGCCAACGGAATGGAAAACCCCCGTTTAACAAGTAAACGGGATATTTTTATAGCGCGCCGGAAAGTGTTCTCGGAATGGTTCCAGCGCGAGGTGAACGCCGCCGGCTCGACGCGCTGATCACGCAGTTCGAAGTTTTACCCGAATCGGAGGTCCTGTGGACCCCCGGCGGTCAGAAACGTAAACACCGCGCACGCGAGAGAAAAACCGGGGATGTTTTTGCAAACTGCCAGCCACCTGGGCTATATAAAGACCACCCCACTTCCACCCCTTTCTAGCCCAAAATCCCGAAATCCTAACTCCTAGGCGATCTGGACCGTCGGATCGGCCGATCCAACGGCCCAGATCCGCCCTGGCCTCCACCTCTCTCCTCTCTCTCTCTCCAAGCCGCCGCCGCACCCGAGCCATCCACGGCCGTGCCGCCGTCACTGGCAGGCGCCGCCCCTGCAGGTCGCTCCGGCCCCTCACCTCCCTTCTGTTGGGAAACGTAGTAGAATTCAAAAAAATTCGTGCCTACGTAACGAGAACCCAAGATCATCCAAGATAGATAGCATACAAGGTTTAGGCCTTTGCTCACCAATAGTTGCAGCGGAAGAAGAGTTGGTGAAGCAACGTGGACGTAGTGGAAGTAGTCGAAGCAGATCTCCCACGAACAGTCCCTCGAACAGATCTCCGAGAAGAAGATGGTCCTCGAAGCAAGATCAAAGCTATGATCTCTCCACCGGTATCCACACGTCCGGCACAGCAATCCGGCAGCGCTCCGCCGTCCAGAGAAGAACGCATCCGAGAAAACTAGAGAGAGAAAACCTAGCGAGTTCCGATCTAGATTAGAATCTAAACCGGGGTCTAAAAGTGGAGCAACTAGCAACTAGGGCAAAGGGGGGCACAGGGGCTTGTGTCTAACCTCCCCCCCTTGGCTCACCTTATATAGGTGGCCAAGGGGCCTAGGGCGCCGGCCAAGAGGGTTTGGGATTCCAACTTGGACTGCCAAGCCTTCCAAACCTTCCCACACTTTCCCACCAGAAACCTTCCATAATGGGAATTGGTAATCCCACCTGGAGGAGGATTCCCCCCCCCCTTTGTTGCGCCCCCACCACCTGGCCGGCCAGGGCAGCCTAGGTGGCTTGCCCCCCAAGGCCAGGGGTGCAGGGCAGTGGGTGGTACTGCCCGGAACCTTCCAGAACCTTCCATGACCTTCTAGAAGCTTCCAGGACCTTCCGGGACCTACCGGGACCGTTTCGGGACATTCCGAACACTTTTGGAGCACTTCCAAGACCTTCAGGGACCTCTAACGAATGTTCCGGAGCCATCTAAATAGGTTTCGGAGCAATCCGGGCTAAGGTCAATATGTCCGGTGAACACAACATATTGTCCACCGATCACCGAAACTATTTCGGTTGATCGTAAACTTTCCCATTACCATTTTTCATATGAACTAAAGTTATCTGAAACAATTCCAAAGTATCTTAGCCATATTCTTTGCTCTTTACTTGCTTCCACTAAACCTTCAATCATCCTAGTATTCTAACAGATTACTGCACTTTAAGTGTGTGACCCAATAGGTTCGGTATTATGTGGACATGACTTAGAACGCTTTCAAGACTCATAGTCATTTGGCAATAATCAACAGCGGAGCCATGGACACCCATGTTGACTCCCACACATACACGGAAAGACTTCGAGTGAACCTTTATGTTTATCGTATACTATTCCTTTTGCTTCGCGATATACGACAAAGTTAGAGGAGAGAAGTTTGGCACCCATGTGAAACAACCTTTTGATCACAAGCCATTAGTTATCCTCATTGCTCGTTTGTCTTCATTCCTCGTTATGTATATTGGTATCCCCGTGATCGAATCACAAAGTGTCTGGCCAGACCAGAATGGATACCGTTATACCGAGTGGGCCCTGAGTCTATATCTCTTCATCGTGAAGGAGCAAATCCCAGTCTCGAACTATCACTGTTGCTAGACACACTGTCCAATGTACCCAGAACTTATTTTACTACTTCCCATTTATGGGAAGATTCATCTAAGAACCAAAGCACATCTTCTCGTGTGAAGCAACTTGACATTCTCATGGTCTAAGGAACTATGTAAACAATAACATTTTATGATATGACATATAACGTTTGTTTTACGATGAGTTCTCTAAGTATATCATTTAACACTGGGGTCGGTTCAACATCATTGTTCTGCTAACAATATGCTCTCATTGCTATTGACATCCTTGTTACAAGAACAATGTCCATGATTAAGAAAACATAATCATCAATAAGCACGTGGGCTGGTCTTAGAGGCAAAAACCAGGAACTCTTGTTTTTTACATTTCCACACATGCATATGAGTTTTCTTCTGAATCTCACAGTCAGGATCATTGCAATTATAGCACAGAAATACAAACATTAATTATGAACATGAATATATAAATAATAACACACTTTATTATTGCCTCTAGGGCATATATCCAACAGTCTCCCACTTGCACTAGATACAATAATACTAGTTACATAAGTTCTCTCACACCAATGGTTGTTCGGTGTTGCTCATGTTTTGCTCGTGGAAGAGGCTTCGTCATCGGATCTGACACGTTCAGGTCCGTTTGAATCTTGCATACTTTCACATATCCTTTGTCAACGAACTCTCGGATTTTGTGATAACAGCGTTCAATGTGTGTTTGGATTTCTGGTGGGACCTTGGTTCTCTAGCTTGCGCCACGGCTCCACTATTGTCACACTAGATTTCCATGGGGTCTTCAGCACTAGGAACCACACCGAGTTCAGTGATGAATTTATTAATCCAATATCCCTCCTTCGTGGCTTCTGAAGCTGCGATGTACTCCGCCTCCATTGTAGAATCCGCGACCGTATTCTGCTTAGAACTTTTCCAGCTCACGGCACCCCCTTTGAGTGTGAAAACATATCCTGATTGAGATTTGAAGTCATTCGGATCTGTCATGAAGCTTGAATCAGTGTAACCTTTTACAACAAGTTCTTCATCACCTCCGAATACCAAGAACATATTCTTAGTTCTATTTAGATACTTCAAAATATTTTTGACTGCTACCCAGTGTGCATTACCTGGGTTGCTCTGGTATTTGCTACATATACTCAGAGCATAGGAAACATCTGGTCTTGTACATATCATGGCATACATAACAGATCCAATTGCCGAAGCATATGGAACTGTGCTCATCTCTACCTGCTCCTCAGTGTTCTTAGGACACTCACTCTTGCAGAGTACCACACCATGTGACATTGGGAGGAATCCCTTCTTAGATTTCTCCATTCTGAACCTATTCAAAACCTTGTTTATATACGTGCTCTGGCTCAGCCCTATCAGGAGCCGGGATCTATCTCTATAGATCTTAATGCCCAATATGTAAGCGGCTTCACCTAAGTCTTTCATCGAAAAACTGCTTTTCAATGACTCCTTTATAGTGTTAAGAAATTCTTTATCATTTCCAATCAACAATATGTCGTCTACATACAGTATTAGAAAAGATATTGTGCTCCCACTTACTTTCTTTTAAACACAAGCTTCTTCGCCATTCTGGATGAAGCCAAAACCTTTGACCACTTCATCAAAACGAAGATTCCAACTCCGTGATGCTTGCTTTAGTCCATAGATGGATCTTTTAAGCTTGCATACCTTTCCAGCATCCTTTGGTGCGACAAAACCCTCAGGTTGTATCATGTATACATTCTCCTCGAGATTTCCATTTAGGAAAGCTATTTTGACGTCCATCTGCCATATCTCATAGTCGAAATATGCAACAATTGCTAGTAAAATCCGCACAGACTTAAGCATTGCTACTGGCGAGAAAGTCTCGTCGTAGTCAACACCTTGCACTTGTCGGAACCCTTTCGCAACAAGTCTAGCTTTATGAATGGTGACATTTCCATCCGCGTCTGTCTTTCTTTTGAAAATCCATTTACATTCAATTGGTTTCACACCCTCTGGAGGGATCACCAAGTCCCATACTTGGTTTTCGTACATGGATTCCATTTCGGATTTCATGGCTTGTAGCCATTTAGTGGAGTTGGGGATCATCATCGCTTCTTTGTAGTTCACAGGCTCATCATCTTCCAATATGAATACTTCGTTAGCATACCACTCGGGTAGCTGACGTACTCTGCCTGATCTCCTTGGTTCAGTCACTAGCTTCTCAGAAGTTCCTGCATCACTTGCAGGAGCTTCCGGTTCCTTCATTGGAATGACTGTTGGAACAACTTCCATCGTTTCATTCCTTGGTTCCGAAGGTTCACTAACCTCATCAAGCTGTACTGTCCTCCCACTCACCTCTTTGCTAAAAAACTCTTTCTCAAGAAAAGTTCCTCCTTTAGCAATAAAGACTTTGCCATCGGAGGGGTGGTAAAAGGAATAGCCTACGGTGTCTTTGGCATAACCTACAAAGTAGCACTTGTCTGCTTTAGGGTCGAGTTTGTTTGGTTGTAAACGTTTTACATAAACATCACAACCCCAAATTTTCAGGAACGAAATGTTGGGTTTGTTCCCATTCCACAACTCGTATGGTGTCGTTTCCACAGACTTTGACGGCGCCCTATTTAAAGTAAAAGCGGCAGTCTCTAACGTATAACCCCAAAAAGAAAGTGGCAGATCAGTTAATGACATCATGGACCTCACCATGTCTAACAAAGTTTGGTTACGCCTCTCAGACACTCCATTTCTCTGTGGAGTTCCAGGTGGCGTCAGCTGTGAAACGATTCCACGCTCCATGAGGTGTTCTCTAAACTCATGACTAAGATATTCACCACCACTATCAGATCATAGAAATTTAATTTTCTTGTCACGATGATTCTCAACTTCGTTCTGAAATTCTTTGAACTTTTCGAAAGTTTCGGATTTTTGCTTCATTAAGTAAATATAACCATATCTACTCAAATCGTCAGTAAAAGTTATGAAGTAAAGATATCCACCGCGCGCTGGTACACTCATCGGTCCACACACATCACTATGTATTATTTCCAATAAGTCTGTCGCCCGTTCAACATGACCTATGAACGGCGTCCGGGTCAGTTTGCCCATCAGACAAGCCTCACACTTATCAAATGATTCGAAATCAAAAGATTGCAAAATCCCATCTTTATGAAGTTTCTGCATGCGTTTCTTTCCGATGTGGCCCAGACGGCAGTGCCACATGTAAGTGGTATTTTCATCCTTCTTAAGTCGTTTAGAGCTTATGTTTAAGATGTCGTTTCTACATTCAAGATCTAAATAAAACATCCCATTCTTAATAGGTGCAAAACCATAGAACATATTCTTCAAGTAAATAGAGCAACCATTGTTCTCAGACTTAAAATTATAACTATCGCGGATTAAACATGATCCGGACATAATGTTCTTACAAATAGCAGGAACGAAATAATAATTATCTAATTCTATGGTAAATCCTGAAGGTAGATGTAGAGTGTAGACGCCCACGTCCTTAGCAGAGATCGTAGCTCCATTTCCGACACGCATCGTCACTTCATTCCTTTCCAGCTTCCTTATTCTCCTTAGTCCCTGTAATGAATTACAGATATGAGCACCAGCTCCAGTATCAAATACCCACGACTTAGAGTGAGGGCCGGAAAGAAAAACATCTATGACATATATAACTTTTATACCTTCACTGGTAAAACCAGGCTTCTTCCTATCTGCCAGATACTTCTTGCAGTTCCTCTTCCAGTGACCTTTAGCTTTGCAGTAGAAGCACTCAGTATCTTTGTTAGGGCCAGTACTAGAGGGTTTCTTGGTCTTGGCGCCAGGCTTGCCGGCGCCCTTGCCCTTGGACTTGCCCTTCTTCTTGAAACTGGTGGTCTTGCTAACCTCCAACGTATAGTTAGGGTCAGCCTGCATGGTAGTCTCCGCATTTTTCAGCATTGCAAGCAGTTCATTAACTGACTTATCCATCCCGTTCATGCGATAGTTCTGAACAAAGCCTTTGAAACTTGGCGGGAGTGACATGAGGACAATATCTGTACCCAGTGATTCCGGGACCGGAAATCCCAGCTCAGTCAACCTTTGCCCAAGGCGCATGATCTTTATCACGTGCTCACTGACAGGTGTTCCTTCCTTCATCTTGCAATTCCACATGGCATGAGTTACCTCATACCGTTCAGTTCTAGCGTGTTTGGCATAAAGAGCGTCTAACTCCTTAGCAATTAAGTGGGGATCGGTGTTTTCAAACCTCCCTTTTAACTCTGATTCCATACACGCAGTCATAAGGCACTGAACTGCGGTACTATCATCAAGCTTGGTCTGATGCACATTCTGCTCAGCAACCGTGGCTTCAGGCCCCGGTGCTGCTGGGAGAGGTGTCGTCAGGACATAGTCCTTCTTAGCACTCCTGAGTACAATTCTCAGGGCACGAACCCAGTCCGCATAGTTGCTTCCATCAGCTTTCAATTTTTCTTTCTCAATCAACGAACCTAAGTTAAACTGGGGATTGACACAGGCCATTTCAATCTACAACATAAACACAAGTTTCACTTTAGACAATGTTCATAATTAAGTTGCACTAATTAATCATATTATTAATTTAATAAGTGCTCCCACTCAGACCAACATCTCTCGTAGTTGATACTAAGTGATTCAAGATCCAAGTTTAATCGTCCGCCATTGATGTGACATCACTGATGACTTAGACTGAATTGGTAGGCCAACTTGCCAATCACTCAAAAGTGACTCTTGTTCATATTTCGATGGGAGTGTTCCGGTAGCAAACTTTTATCCAAACCGTCAAGACAACCAAGTGCAAATGCAGTTTGTTCTTAACACACTCGCCTTTTATGTGTCATACCGTGTGCACCCATGTGACATGACCTGCTCCGGTGTGAAACATAGTATAGACGGTGCTACAGTTGGGAGAACACTATCTACTTGATATTATTTTGCGAGAGATCACCCTAATAAAACACGACTACCGCGCATCAAACAAGGGTGCAACAAATGGATTAACATCACAGGAAATTCATAAAATATGTGACATGGTATAGCCCTTTGTGTCTTGAAGTTTTCGTTGCCTTCATGACTCCGTGGTTGAAGTCTCCACCCACCACATTTTGTCCTTGGCGCCGGGACCTCCTCACGGCTTCGGCATGTGTGTTGGGGTCCACCTTCACATCATTGATCATCACCGCGTCTCCATCTATAGCCTTGCCTCAAGCTACTAAATAGTTCTGGCACACAGGCCATAATTAAGTGACAATCATATGACTCCAGTCATCATGTCGTACTACGGCTCGCAGGCCGCAAAAATATTACATCATATAGCATCTCATACAAAACACATTGCAAATCTTGAAGGCTATACCACATCACATGCATTCTCTGCAAAAACGAGTTAGATCGCTATCTATACGGGTTGTTGCAAATTTTATCGTGGTTGTTAAGCAGGTTTACAAGGCAAACGAGAAACCCTAGACAAAACAAAACACGATACTTCTTTTGTTGCTAGTTTAACATACGAGGTGCGTGTAGCAACTAATGCCACAAGCCAAATTTCGTTAAACGCGTGACCCCCGTGTGGATTTGAGTTCATAAAATCCACAAGCCCGTTCATGTAAAATTTTCTATAGCAAAACTAGGATGAGATCCAAGGAATTTGATGTAGTTCATGATCAAGGCAACCAGCATACTAAGAGTAGCATAGAGGGATCATGGCAAAACTCAAACCTTGTAGAAAAATCACATCATGCCGTCGAGCAAAGAAAAGATCACATGATAGGGAAGCAAACAAGAAAATCAATGCCTCATATCAACATATGATCTACCTAAACATGCATCTAATCAAGGATCGCTCATGATACCGCTGTTGGGAAACGTAGTAGAATTCAAAAAAATTCGTGCCTACGTAACGAGAACCCAAGATCATCCAAGATAGATAGCATACAAGGTTTAGGCCTTTGCTCACCAACAGTTGCAGCGGAAGAAGAGTTGGTGAAGCAACGTGGACATAGTGGAAGTAGTCGAAGCAGATCTCCCACGAACAGTCCCTCGAACAGATCTCCGAGAAGAAGATGGTCCTCGAAGCAAGATCAAAGCTATGATCTCTCCAGTATCCACACGTCCGGCACAGCAATCCGGCAGCGCTCCGCCGTCCAGAGAAGAACGCCTCCGAGAAAACTAGAGAGAGAAAACCCTAGCGAGTTCCGATCTAGATTAGAATCTAAACCGGGGTCTAAAAGTGGAGCAACTAGCAACTAGGGCAAAGGGGGGCACAGGGGCTTGTGTCTAACCTCCCCCCCTTGGCTCACCTTATATAGGTGGCCAAGGGGCCTAGGGCGCCGACCAAGAGGGTTTGGGAGTCCAACTTGGACTCCCAAGCCTTCCAAACCTTCCCCCACCGGAAACCTTCCATAATGGGAATCGGTAATCCCACCTGGAGGAGGATTCCCCCCCCTTTGGTGCGCCCCCACCACCTGGCCGGCCAGGGCAGCCTAGGTGGCTTGCCCCCCAAGGCCAGGGGCGCAGGGCAGTGGGTGGTACTGCCCGGAACCTTCCAGAACCTTCCATGACCTTCTAGAAGCTTCCAGGACCTTCCGGGACCTACCGGGACCGTTTCGGGACATTCCGGACACTTTTGGAGCACTTCCAAGACCTTCCGGGACCTCTAACGAATGTTCCGGAGCCATCTAAATAGGTTTCGGAACAATCCGGGCTAAGTTCAATATGTCCGGTGAACACAACATATTGTCCACCGATCACCGAAACTATTCCGGTTGATCGTAAACTTTCCCATTACCATTTTTCATATGAACTAAAGTTATCTGAAACAGTTCCAAAGTATCTTAGCCATATTCTTTGCTCTTTACTTGCTTCCACTAAACCTTCAATCATCCTAGTATTCTAACAGATTACTGCACTTTAGGTGTGTGACCCAATAGGTTCGGTATTATGTGGACATGACTTAGAACGCTTTCAAGACTCATAGTCATTTGTCAATAATCAACAGTGGAGCCATGGACACCCATGTTGACTCCCACACATACACGAAAAGACTTTGAGTGAACCTTTATGTTTATCGTATACTATTCCTTTTGCTTCGCGATATATGACAAAGTTAGAGGAGAGAAGTTTGGCACCCATGTGAAACAACCTTTTGATCACAAGCCATTAGTTCTCCTCATTGCTCGTTTGTCTTCATTCCTCGTTATGTATATTGGTATCCCCGTGATCGAATCACAAAGTGTCTGGCTAGACGAGAATGGATACCGTTATACCGAGTGGGCCCTGAGTCTATATCTCTTCATCGTGAAGGAGCAAATCCCAGTCTCGAACTATCACTGTTGCTAGACACACTGTCCAATGTACCCATAACTTATTTTACTACTTCCCATTTACGGGAAGATTCATCTAAGAACCAAAGCACATCTTCTCGTGTGAAGCAACTTGACATTCTCATGGTCTAAGGAACTATGTAAACAATAACATTTTATGATATGACTTATAACGTTTGTTTTACGATGAGTTCTCTAAGTATATCATTTAACACTGGGGTCGGTTCAACATCATTGTTCTGCTAACAATATGCTCTCATTGCTATTGACATCCTTGTTACAAGAACAATGTCCATGATTAAGAAAACATAATCATCAATAAGCACATGGGCTATTCTTAGAGGCAAAAACCAGGAACTCTTGTTGTTTACATTTCCACACATGCATATGAGTTTTATTCTGAATCTCACAGTCAGGATCATTGCAATTATAGCACAGAAATATAAACATTAATTATGAACATGAATATATAAATAATAACACACTTTATTATTGCCTCTAGGGCATATATCCAACACCTTCTCCCTCTCCCACAGGTTGCCTCCGGCCATGGATGGCCACGGCCGCCGCCGCGCCATGGCAGCCGGCTCGGGGCTGAGCCGAGCTCGCCCGCCATGCCCACGGCCTCGTCGCCCCTGCCGCGTCCGGATCCAGCCAGATCTGCCGCGTCACCACCGCCTGCGCCGCTCGGAGGCCACCGCCTCTCGCCGGAGGGCGAGCTCCGGCCGTCGCCGTCGGCCTCCATCCCGTCGGGGACGGGAGCCCCTCGCCCAAGCCGTCACGCAGGCCGGCGCCCCTCCTGCGACCCACCTCCACAGAAGCCCAGCAGCCCACCTTAGCTCCCTGGCCCAGCCGCCGCCCTCTCCAGGCCTGATGGGCCGAAGCCCATGGTAGATTTTATTTTTCTTTTCTGAGCTGAAAACTGCCAAGTCTGGAAGATAGTGTTGTTGATTCCATTTTGCGCTGTAGATTGCGAGTAAACCATAACCTGGATGACGTTGCGCCCAAAAGGAAATTTGTTTAGAATTGTGTGTACTTCAGTTCATATTTGTGAGCATTTTGATTTGAGGCCATCTTGATGTTGTTATTCACTGTTGAAGTGGGCACCAGGCTGTTAACTGCTATTATTTTCTGTTAGTGTGTTGCTGCTGTTATTTTATTGCAAGTTTGCTTGATGATTGTGACTCGTCCATGAGGCCTATTGCATTGATTCTTGTTGCATACTGTTAAGCATCATGTCTACTTCAATCCTATGCAATAACTTGTCATGTTTGCCTGCTGTAGCTATATTATTTATTGCTTCAAAGTGGTGACCCTGATAACATATGCTGCTGTTTATATAAAGTTGCTACTTTGCTGCCCTATATCTTTTTAACCGTGCATCCTATTGAGCATTGCAATATGTCATTTTGATCTATGCCATGTATACTTCCATTATATGTATTGCGTTGTCATGTTAGCATTCCTGGTCATAGTTATATTTCAGCTCAAAGTTGCTATGCCACTGTTTTTGACAGCCACCTCTGTTTTCCGATGCCATGTTCCATGCTTAATATCTTTTGATCTGTTATGCATATGACCTTGATTCTTGTTTGCACCTGATCATCATCATGCCTACTCCATGCTCATATATTGTTATGTCACGTTGTTGCACATTTACATATAGTTTTGCTCCTGTTTATACAACATAAAAATAACAGTTTCTGCCCTGTTTTTCTGATTTTCACTAAGTCCTATACCAGTAATGTTTTATTGCATTTTGCTTGGGCTATAATTAATTGTTCATGATGCCTATTTTCATGATTCCTTTTGACATGCCTTCCCTGCCATGTCTAATTTAGTTGCATATCATTTGTGAGCATGTTTGCATTCATTATCCTGGTTATGCATTGCTTTGAAATGTGCTACCTGATGTTTGGCCGAATTGTGTTCCAAACTTGTATTGCTTGTATCTTTTTAACCGTAACTCCGTTTGGAGTGTTCTTTATATGTATCTTGATTAGAATTTCATGTACTTTGTGTTTATGCTATTTTTTGCTGTTGTTAACCAACCTAAAATATGGTTTAGGACAGAACAGTACCAAATACTTAAATTGTCGTGGGGCACTTAGTGGAATGTCATGTTTAGGTTGTGCCTCCCTTAAATTGACTAGCATAGATAGTTTACTTTATGCTTCACCTCTTTCCATGTTTGAATGCTACGCCATGCTTGAGTGAGATGCCATATTAATAACCTTTGCTCACCTTGTGTAGCTAAACAACTTGAACCTTTCTAAATGTGCGGTATCGTCGTGTGTGGTGAATACTCCACTTAACCTGTTAGTAACCGCTCTCGACGGTAGGTGCGATGTCTCGTGTTGCCTTCTTGTTGATGATTGCTCGTGTTTGCTTCGTAGTAATAGATTCTTTCTCGTTGATTGCCTTTTCCAGTGTTTCCTTCTTGTGTGCTTCCGCGGGTACCTCTCGGAGACGATGCGAGCGTGCGATCGACTTCACCTTCGGTTTCGTCTTCTCATCGGGTAAGGGGGAGCGTATATCATGCTTATAACTTTCAGCTCACTCGCGCCTAGGTGTAGGATAGAACGATTGCTTGATCCTACCACTTCATATTCATGCCTCTCAAATAAACCCAAACAGCCATGTCCTCCACATCCCAGCAAACCTTGTTCGGCTATGTTACTATTGCTCGTTGCTCAGCCACTGCTTAGTATGCATGCTAGTATGTTATCAACTGTTACCTCCCGTTACTCCTTGGATTGGGCTATCACATTATTATATTGTTGTGGATGATATGATTAGTATAAATGTTGACTATACTCGACGAAGGATGGAAGGTCTAGGCTATCCCGCCCCGAAGATTTGTTCCATTCGAGTCACCTAGGATCCGAGTTCCGGGTATTGGTTCTAAGACTGGCCGTGCCTAACCGCGTGTGGGATTTTATGGGGTACCCTTTTCTTACCTACCTAGCTTCAAACATTTCTAGTGGTGGCCCAAGCCTATTTACCATTTGAAAACCGTGTGTGTGTCTGTCGGGTCGCTGCTAGCAGATATTCTTTAAAACAACTCGGGCCAGCGAAGACAGAGTTCCTTCGTTGGTCCACACCTGGAAGCGAGGGGGCTGCCCACATAGTTTGGGTAGCTAACCTGACCTCGTCCAGACGGTAGAGGCCGATTCGAGAGCGCGACCGGCTTTTGAGTTGGATGTCGACTCACCGGGGGCCATCGGATTTGTTCGTTGTTAGCTAGAGGGACCTGTCGTTTCGGATCTCTTGGGACTAAATCATAAAATGGTTGCCTGTGATGGGTAGAAACTGAGAGAGATGGGCGTGCGTGCAGAGTCTTGTAAGGGGCAGTTGGTACACCCCTGCAGGGTTAAATCTTTTCGAGAAGCCGTGTCCACGGTTATGGACGACTTGGAACCTACGTCTTGTTCATAGATAACATCAACTGAATCATAACTGTAAATTGATCAACGTGTGTGTGCCTTGACTGCTTCTTCTTCGTCGGGATGCGAAGAGGAGGACAAGGATAGGATAGGTGTTATGCTTGCGTAAGTAGTTGATAGCAAGACTTGTTGGAGGCGATTCCTCATAGAATGCTTAGTTCTCATCTTACTCTAAAATAGACCGTTAGCCACTTATATATTGCTAGTGCGTCTGCAACCTCACCACTAACCCCATCTTACCCGTGAGAAGTTAGTTACAAGACTTTGATATATTCTCACCCTTTATTTTCTTTTCCCTTTTATGTTTTTCCTGATCGGCCGCTGCAGTTGATTACTACCTCGACTCTTCTTCTGGACGCCTTCATGGAGACTCGACGACGACTAGTTAGGTGGATCCCGGCGGGGAGCCTGGACCCATGTGGTTGCGGGAATGGTGTGTTTTACCTTTTCCACCAGGCATTTGAATGTAGTCTGTACTCAGACATGTATCTTCCGCTGATGTATTGTATTTAAGGTAGTTGTATGCCGATTGTATGAGATGTTGTATCCTTGTAGCTGTAATGCTGTACTATCATGTTGGAAATCCGGGGCATATGGCATTGTCATATGTCGCGGTGGGACCGATATGTGCTTCGTCCCCGGATCTGGGTGGAAACATCTAGATCTGGAACAGTACCGCATATCGGGCCTTACACTTGCGTTATATCTACCTTATGTTATATATATATATATATATATATATCATAATGCATATACGTGCATATGAGACGATTCTCCATATACATATATCATTCGCATGTCCATATATACATACACGTGATCATGCTCCACATATGTCATAACATGCATGTCTGAGATAATGATCATGCTCCCACTCAAATATGTCCATCATATACTCATATATTTGTGGTTCAGCTTTCATCAAGTCACTTTATTGTTACTATGTCTTACATAATGACAATGCTCCCAAAGCTCCCACTCAGAAAATGCCCTCTGCATTCTAAGTTTCCGGAAGTCTTCAAAGCTCCCATTCAGTTTGATGAAACTGCAGGCCCACTCATTATTTTGGTCATTCACAAAAAATCACTTGATCAAATCAAGGTTGAGGGTTCCTGTCTTGAGGTACTACAGTCCATCCTTCCAACGAAATAAACCTTCGTCATGCCCATTGTAATTCTCTTTCAAATCCCAATTTGACTGAGACACAATTCCAGGCTATGGTCCATTGTAGTGTAAATGAAATATTTTTACTGATTAAAGCATTCCTACGTTTCCGTAGTCAATCACAATTGAACTTTGGTCATAACCGTTTTATGAACCAAAATTATGCCTTATACCCGTTACATCATTCTCAATAACTTTCCAGTTTGTCGAGAATATGAAATAACCGATTTATTTCATAGAACGTGAGCCATCCTATATGCAACTCAATATTATTTCATTTCTCCTCGTGTTCTAGGCTACCATCATTCCTTTGCGTTTCAAGCAATGTTATTCCTTTTGTTTTATTAAGAAGACTCATGATTATTGTTCTGTACAGAACGTATTCATGACAACCTTCTAAATTCAACTAAGGCTTCAACTCATATACCAAGACCAATCGTCTTTGGCATATCCTTCCTTATATAGCATCATTACGGCGAAACACGCTTCCGTTGCAATACTCTGATATTCTGAAGGCAAGGTCCAATACCTTGGTCAAAGTTTCCATTATCCCCCATTGGATCCGTGTCGGGAGACTTCTTCTCGCACTACCAATCAAGCAACACAAATTTTTCTATTCGGGGAGAATATGTAATTTCAATTGCTTGTAGCTTTATCACAAAGAAATTCTTTCTTTAAGAAACCTTATAACACCATCAATTATGGAGCTATCTTGTCTCATTAGATTCAAGATGGTTTCCTATTCATGAAGTGGGTGTTTTAACTTAATGAATTAAACAACCTTGTTCGTTAATAATTTTAGTGCAAGGGGAAAGAACGTTTAGACCATACTAAAGTTTAGTATGACTACGAATGGTTTAAGTAGTCTAGCACTTTAAACTTCCATCGTAATTTGTAGTACAACTTCCACAAGTCTCCCATTATGTCATCTTTAATACTTATCACTCAGATCATAGCTTAGTGATTTGTATCCTTATATTCTTACTTCACACTGTGATTCCTGAATCTCAGTTTTATGATCTCAATTGAATACAAGCTTTCAATTAATCATATGAAGTATCTAATGATAACTCATGTGCCCATTTAGTACATCATTTATGTATAATGATTGGCACAAGTTCTACTTGCTAGAACCTTGTCTTGGTCATATTTATTGCAGAGGTTCATAGATCGTGTATCTAATCCATCTCATGTAATCAAGTTATGAATTTTATTTGATAATGAACTCACAAGTTAATAGATCATAGATTTAATGAATTCATCAGTTATGAAATCACCTTATGCAATCAAATCTTTGACTTGTTATAATCAAGACAACTTTATCATTAAACACTGAATATTACTTGACAATAATAGCAGTATTATAAATGCTTTCTATCATAACATAAATCAAGACGTAATCAAAGTATAAGCACACTTTTATTCATAAAGATGGAACAACTGACTTGTCTCTTTACATGAATAACTTTGTCTCGCGAGATGCAAGACACACAACTAAGTGTTCATACTATAATGATTACATAAGATTTATCTAATACTCTAGGTATCTCCTATGATAGATGTATCGGCGGAATCCATGCTGGCCATCAACTGACTTAATATCCATCAATCCTTGATTTCACCTCTTCCCGTCCATGCAACGGCAGGTCCTGTTTTCATAAAACAGAATAAGTATCAGATACTCATTTACTGCAAGTGTTGTATAAGGGAACAAACATTTATAAAGTATATCAAGTATATACCTTCTCCATCGACAACTTCTCCTTCAATGGGTTCAACTTCCAGATACTGAAGTCTATCCATGAAGTCAGAGAACTCGAGGCTTTCACCTCTGCCGACATAGCCATGAACATGGTCTGCATAGCTCGGTGGAAGCGAGTGCAACACCGTGTATATCGCAGACTCATATGTGGTCCAATAGACAAAGTCATCCACGAGGCTCAGATGTATCTCATGCATCTTGGCCAAGTGTGCCTTCAGGCAAGAGCCTTCTTCCATCTTTGTATAGAGAAACTCATTTTCTAACTCAAATCTGGCAACTCTAAACCCATGCATGTATAATGACTTCAGCTCATCTGTCATGTCATATGTATCCAACTCAGCATATTCCTCACGCAAGGCTTGCGGAATGCTGGTTTATATGACACTTTTAGATATGGCGTATGTCCTCCGACGATTCTGATAATCAGTCGCTGCTCGTGCATCCATGTCATTTGCTGGAGGGTTTCCCACATGCTCTTTAGTTAAGAATGAAAGGTTGGCTCTCTTGAGCACAACTCTAAGGTATAAGTACCAACTAATGAAATTTGACCCATTTTCTTTAAGTCTTTCACAACGTAAGAAAGAGACCAATTCAAGATACTGGGGCGTATCCATTTTCTACAAACATAATTTGCAAGGAACACAATTAAGACTAGTTCACAATAATGAGTTCATATAATCATATTATAAATGAGCTCGCACTAAAACAATCATTCCTAAGAATTTTTAGTGATTACATGATCCAGATTCACTGCCCGCCCTCGAATATCACACGGCCGACGGGTCAGTTTCAAAGGTAGACAACAACTTGTGCGATCACATTATCTGTATATTGTGACTCATGCTCGATCTTTCGATCTCTAGTATTCCGAGGCCATATCTGCATATGCTAGGCTCGCCAAATTAACCTCCATGTTATATGCTGCTCAGCAAGGCCATATCTGCATATGCTAGGCTTGCCGAACCCAACCTCATGCGAACGTCGTTTAATATGTGTGACACCCGATATGTACGGAATGTCGGCCATATGGGAGATCCTTCCAGGTGGTGCACACTTTGGTAGAATACTTGTGTTTGGCTTTGTTAAGGGATCATCTTATCACATGCTACCGTCGTGTATCCTATACTAGCAAGTTTTAAGATGTTTGAACTATGGCAACACTAAGTCTACAGTGTCTCCACTTGAGTTTGTTTTATCATGATGACGTTTACTACTTACTAGTAACATATAGCAAAGCTATCACTACATCACAATCAAACAAACGATAACCCCCACTTAGAAATACAAAGTTTAGACGATCTAGTTGTATATTGCAAGTTTTATGTGGCTGCTAGGGATTTCATAGTTAAACAGGTTTTAACCTACGAGTCAACCACAACGTCAACCATATGATTGTCTCTATTACACCCCGAACGGGGCCCTCCGTTGCAAATGCCAAAGTAGAGAGACAGACACCCCCAGAGCCACTTTATACGGTACAAGCCATATGTCAAGCGTGGAACCAGTCTCGCGTAAGAGTACGTGTAAGGTCGGTCGGGGGTCGCTTCATCAAACGATGCCGTAGACATGAACAAGTACACGTGGGAGGGTAACAATCATACAATCAACGCCCACATTCCCGATGTGTTCTATCCGTAAAGTAATACTAAGCATAGACCTAGCTCTGATACCACTGCTGGGGTGCGCAGCGAAAAACACAAAATTTTCCTAACTAGCGTTTCCCATAACCCAAGATCTAGTTAGCCGTATTACCGTTTCCGTAAAGGAGTGCGGAATAACATACCTCGGGGTGTAGTCCGTTGCGCGGGAAACGTTCCCGCAAACGTGGCTGGTGTAGTCGAACAAGTTTCACAGCCCCCTGGCTGTGTTGAGCACCCGGATGGGTGTAGTGCCACACGTGTAGCACCTCGTAGTACTCGCACACGTACGAGACTCGATGACGACCTCCGATCTCCGATCCAGCGAATGTGGCGGAAGCAGACCCCCGGACGGAGCTTCGGCAGCACGACGACCTCCGATTCTAGCAGGGATGCCTCAATTCCACTACAAGCTCACACTAGGGAGCCCACCGTGGAAGAGACGAGGAAGGGGGGAAGACCGGAGAAAACCGATCTCAATTCGGAGTAATATTTATTTTCTCACGAATTTCTGTGTATTAAATATGTGCACCCTGCCCATCTATATATAGGTAGAGGGGACGGAGTCAACCCCTCTCCCCTAGCAAGGTGGGACTAAAGTCCCTTGCTAGGGGGAGGTGGTCGGCCAAGGGGGGAGGGGGGCGCACCCCTCATGGGCCCTAGGGCCCATGGCGCCTCCTCTCTTTCCTTTTTCTTTTTCCATTTTATTTCCCCTAATGGGTCTCTTTCATAAATAAGGCCCATAGCACTTTTTAATTATAAATAAAATGTTTTTAATTATGACGGGGATTAACCCCGGCAAATCCCATGGTCAGGGACCCTGGGTTAGTCATGAGAGGCACAGGTTGGACGATAGCTCGTCGGCAAACAGGAGGATACGTTCCTGCTCGATATTATTAATGAGGGAGATGCGATTATAGTGGATGCCTAGGATGGAGCGCTCAAGGCTAGGGTTAAAGATGATATTGGTTGTCTTTGGCGTCGCCCCTCCTAGCCCTTATATACTGGGCTAGGTCTCGGGGAGTTCATCTACGTTTACAGGTAAGCTTTCCTAACCCTAGCTTTCTCCGTACGACAGGTCTTCGCACCTTCCCTGTGAGTCGCAGACTCCTATGTCGGTGCCAACTAGCGCGCCAAGGCGGGCCTTCATGGGCCTTCTATCTTCAGGGACACCGGGTAGGCTTATCTGCAGGAGTCGTGGGGTCACCCCCTCGTCAGTAGCCCCCAAGTGCCTGGGGGACTCGAAGAGTCGCGCAGGGACTCGAGTACATCCATTTGTCGGTCGTTTGTATGCGCGGTACAACCACGGGTCCCTGGTAGTCTGGTGGCCATGACAAAACCTGTTTCGAGGGATGCTAAGCTGAAAGGGCCCAAGGAGTCGACTGGTCGAGCCTTGGTGAATTGCGCTAGTGGCAAATACCGCAGTAGCCCAATCAAACCCACGTCACTCGACGTGAGCTTGGAACTCTAGTGCCGAGCAAAAGTCCTGCCGCTTCAGGTCTTACGGTGTTCATTTGCCGCCAGTAATGTGCGTAGCCTAAGGCGCGTCCGCCCGAATTTTTCTATCATGCGCAGCGCATGGAAAAGGTTGAGAGTGAAATCGCTCTTCGGCAAGTCCCAGCCCGGCCGAACTTCGCAGCAGGGTCTTACCTACATGCTAATCTTGCGTGGCATCTGGGCACAGTGTGTCGTGTTCCAGGAATGTGTGTTTTTGAGGTGCGGAGACTAATAGTATTGCACCCGATTGGAACAAAACATCAAGCGAGATGTTCACTTATTCACCCGCGGAGCTTGTTTCGAGTGCTCCGGCGAGGGGTTCTTTGCGAGTGGTCACTTGAATGCCGTTTCGGCTCTTGAGGTGAGGGAGCACCTGAGACTCTTAGCGCCGTATGATCTTGGAGGATGCATGTTTGTCTTGTGTCGGGTTGAGGGAGCACCCGAAACTCTCGAGAGTGCGAGTGGTCACTCGAGCACATTGCTGACTTTTAGGCGGCTTCTCACCTGAGGCTCGGTTTTGAGTGGGTATGCTCCCGATGGGAGTTTAAATATATTTGAAAAATGTGTTTAAGAAATCATTCTTGATGACCGTTGGTATTCTTCTCCGCTTGTCAGGATAACGATGCCTCTGTTTGATGGCTGCCAAGGATGCTCCGCCAGTGAGCCGTCACATCTTCATGACTGGTCATAATGATGACCGCTGTGGCGTGCGGCAGGCGCTGGTTGAGTTTCTGATACGCATGTTGGAAACGCGCGTGAATTGACGCGTCTCACGCACAGTGCGTCCCGTGGGAGAGCATCTTGGTCTTCGAATCTGAGACGTCCGCGACGTTTGGTCTTTGAATTAATTGCTGATGTCGTCTTGGCTTCTCTGTGCTGGGAGATTTTTGTTCTATAAATGAGCCTTTCTCTTCCACAGCGTTTCGCCTCTATCCACCTTGCTGCTTTGCCTCTTCCTTCTTCTCTTCTTCCTCTCAAGGTTCCCAGGCGAGGTGTTGGCCGTGGCCGTGTTCGTCGTGGCCGTGGTGGCCGTACACCACGTTCATGCCATGGTGGTCGCCATGGTACGACGCCAGTGCCTTCCTCCTCTCCCTTGGAGGAGGGATTCTGGCGCTATGATTTTCTTTTACGCGTTCTTTGCCAGAGTGCCAATCGCGTTCTTCTTCCCTCTGCTTTTTCCGCCATTGTCTCTGAACGTTGCTTAGATGGCTTGCTTCTGCATCTTCAAGGGAGCCGTCGATCTCCTTATGTTGACTTGGAGGTTGATAGCTCCCGCTTGATTTTTCTTGGCTTTGGTTGGAGTTTGTTTGCTCGGCAGTTGAATCTGCGAGATGGCGATATGCTCAGCTGTCGTTTTGACGGCGAAAGTACTGTCACTGTCCGTGCGTTCGATCCGAGCGGCAACAACATGGATCCGCACTGGCAGGAGTCGAGCAGCGACAGCTCCACAAGGTCGAGGAGTCCTACGCCTGCATCTTCTACAGCTCCGTCTTCTGGAGACTCCTCAGGTGGTGGTTTCGTCTCCATCAGCTCCGAAGAGGACATCGACGTCAAGCCATCGATCAAGCGAGCACGCCAAGCGACCTTGTAGAACTGGAGGCGGCCTCATCTTCGCTGGCAACTCGGAGAAGAAGCTGTGCAGCTGCAGCTGGAGAAGAAGCTGGTGGAGCAGGAGAAGAAGCTGGTGGAGCATCGACAAATAAGTCGAGCTTCACCCTTTTTTTATGTCATTGACATCCTCTGCTAGCTTCCTTTTTTCCTTTGTCTGTGGTGATGCCTTTGTATCAGAGTCGATTACCCCTCATGGGCACACATGTAGAGGTCTTAATTCCTTGGGTAATTCCCTCTTGTAACAGGAGCTGCCTTCTATCCAAATGTAGTTGAGTCCTTTTATACCTTTATGGTTGAATTCATGTTGTGGTTGAGATCTTGCAATAAACTGTGTTTTCGACTCCTGTGATGCAATGACTTCGACTCCTTCTTATAGCGCAGAATGTCTTCGATTCCATCTGATAGCGTGAAATGTCTTTGACTCCATCTGATAGCGTGAAATGTCTTCAACTCCTCCCGTGATGCACTAACTTTGACTTTTTAGTGTGTTCTATCGGGTGCGCGACAGCGCTCCCGATGGGAGTAGCCCCCAAGGCTACGTTTGAGTTGTAGGGTCAAACGTAGGCTTAGAACTTTGCGTATTTCCTCGCGTTTCAACTCTGGAGTAGTCCCCGAGTTTTGGTTTGTTTGTCGTCCGGGTAAAGACTTGAAGATTGCTAACTTGGTGTTTTTGAATAAGACCGTAGCGTGTCTCGGCTCTCTCGGGGGGATTTTATGCTTAAGCCCCCGAGTGCTTTGGTGAAGATCGCTTAAGTGGCGATAGCGTCTCTCGGGGGGTTTCTATGCTTAAGCCCCCGAGTGCTTTGGTGAAGATCGCTTAAGTGGCGATAGCGTCTCTCGGGTTTTTTTATGCTTAAGCCCCCGAGTGCTTTGGTTAAGATCGCGTAGGTGATAGCGTCTCTCGGGGGGATTTTATGCTTAAGCCCCCGAGTGCTTTGGTTAGGATCGCGTAGGCGATAGCGTCTCTCGGGGGGATTTTATGCTTAAGCCCCCGAGTGCTTTGGTTAAGATCGCGTAGGCGATGATAGCGTCTCTCGGGGGGAGTGGGTGCTCGAGCCCCCGAGTGCTTTGGTTAGGATCGCGTAGGCGATAGCGTCTCTCGGGGGGATTTTATGCTTAAGCCCCCGAGTGCTTTGGTTAAGATCGCGTAGGCGATGATAGCGTCTCTCAGGGGAGTGGGCGCTCGAGCGCCCGAGTGCTTTGAGATGGCAGTATTTGGGCAACATTTATTTTATTGCGGTCGAGCGGCTACATGAGTTGCCAGTCATGTCTTCCGATGGGGAGTATGGATAGAACAGTCGCAAGTTTGCTATGTTCCATGGGTTACCCACTTCCTCGTCTGTCTTCGGGTTCTTCAGCATGTGTAACGCCCCCAAAATCAATCCGTGTACAGTAATCATACACGCAGGGTACACGGCTGAGATTAGGGTGCCACAGTGAGAATATCACAGCACAACACTAACACAAAAGGATAAACCAATAAGTTACGATAAAGGGGGTCACGCGGACCCGAATACATAAGTTATACAAGCCATAATATCTGAGTACAGACATAGTTAGTCAAGTTTTTCCTTAAGAATGCTAGCACAAATAACATCAGAGATACAGATCGAAAAGGCAAGGCCTCCTGCCTGGGAGCCTCCGAAACTACTCCTGGTCCTGGTCAACGGGGGTCTCGACGTAGTAGTATCTGCCTCCGGGGTACTCCTGCTCCTGGGCTCCAACGTCGACTGCAGCGGCCGATGAGGCAAAACAGTAAAGGAAATAAATCAGGTGAGTATCTAGTATACCCGCGAGTCTTACGTCCGCTACTAAGCATTATGCATTGTATCAATGGAAAGGGGAGGCTGTATATATAGTGGACTGGAAGATAGAAATCAGAATAAGGGTAAGAAGCTAGGCCTATCGAAGACTAGCATCTTCCGACGATGTCTTGCAGCATGAGGTAAGAATCAGCCAACAGTTCATATAAAGCATAAAGTAACAACGAAGCAGAAGTTGCTGCAACATTGTATAATATAAGTTGTAATGATTAACAATAATAATAATGCCTCCGAGTTCCCTTCCTCGACTTCCCTGCGAGGAAGAAGACCCGGAACCATACAGTTTAATAGTAATAGTTTCTAGTGGTAAGATCCAGCTTCAGCATAAAGCGTCCTGTTACCGTGGACACGGCTATTCGAATAGATTAATCTTCCCTGCAGGGGTGCACTGGCATGACTCTACGACGCTCGGATCTCCAGGGTGGCGGGAACCTTGTCAGGGAACGCTCCACCAAAGCTATCCGACACAAAGTAGCCCATCCTTCGGCAATCAACAGAGAGGTCATCCGCCGGACTATATCCTATGTACGCCGGGCTTTGGACCCTAACCCGAACGTACTCCTGCACGGTGCGTGACTGGCCGGTGAAGCAAAATCAAAGCAAATACAAATACACCGCTCGAGCAAGAGAAGACAACACCACTTCCCGGCAATCAGCCCGCGGTACTGCTGACGTCTGAAGACCCTCGAACGAGACTACGATGAAGGGGAGCCCACACTCCTTATCCCACGTGTAGGTAGTGCGTACAAGCCAAAAGGCTACTCAAGACATCCGCCGAACCATTTAGCATTTTAATTAACCTGCGTGACAACCGTTATCGTTGCCTCGACTTAACCGACCCGCGGTCAACGACAGCAGTCAGGTCCACCAGTACATCAGTGCCTGCCCTGTCGTCCCACCAAGTCACTGCGGTTACCAACAAGGTGAACCGTCTCCTTACCTTGTCTCGCGTGTGCTCTTGGTAGAGCTCGACTTTTCGTAGTTTGGTAACTCTCGCGAGATACGAGCAGGGGCCAAGCACGCCAGTAACGTCGGTCGTACCCTCCCTGTCGTTCCCGACGATATACCTCTCGCGGGCACCGTTGGGTCGCCTGACTTTCTTACCTTTAAGGACAACCGCTGTCCAGGACCCTATGGCGGCAAGACAAAGTCAGCCTCGAGTGGAGTACAAGGATTACTCCTTGATAGCCCACAATTGAGGTGACTAGGCATAACCCAGATAGGGGCCTTTGGCGGTGTCTGCTTTGTTCCGTACCTGTGCAGTTGTATATATAGTATCCGTGTTCACCCCCCTGAGTGATCCCGGCCCGCTATCTAGTCCTAGCTAACAATGCGCAGGGTTCACTGCTGAACAATGCATAAATATAAAAGGCAACATAGGATAAAGGAAAGGTACATCAAGGGGCGACAAAAACAGGCTATGCAATTGAATTGGATTGTAACGTAGCAACAGCAGTAACAATGCCTAGTGCAAGAAATGTACGGAAAGATAGGCGATATCTGGGGAAGAGAATGGTTCTGCTTGCCTGGAAGCTCGACGGTAGGGGCAGGGTCGTCGACGAAGTAGTCGTACCCGGCAGCAGTGTAGTCGGTGGTAGCAGCGGGGTCTACCGGAGAATAAAAGGGGGGAGAAACAGTAAATACAAAGCAATATATACAAACAAATACATGGCATGACGTATGCAAAGTTAACGGTGTTCTAACGCAGTGCAAAGCACGTTGCTCGGAGCGGGAATTCATCCGGGGATGAACTGCCAGCTCCGGGTGATTACCGGACAGGGTGTCCGGAGGGGGAAGGGTTCATGCCGGAGGTGTCGTCGACCTCCGACAAAGACAAGGGGGGTGTATCCGAGTTAGTTGAACTATTCCGAACGACTTTCGTGTTCGGAATAAATTCATCCGGGTACTTTTTATCGGTACCGGGAATTATCGACAAACAGCCCGGAGGGGGGGAATGTCGATGATCGGTGTGTTAGGGGGGTGGGATAGACATACAGATAGCGTATCCGTATTCATTATATTTTTCTGATCAATTTTCATGTATAAAGTTTTTGAATCCGAGTTACGGTTTAAAAGTTATTGAATTTCAAAGTTTTAAATCATTTAAATGATTTTCTGAATTTCTTTTATTATTTATTCAACATTATCCAGAACCTTATCCACAACAGTACTGACATGTGGGGTCACCCTGTCATATGCTGAGGCCTTTGACTGGTCAAACTAACCAGGGGGTCCGACCTGTCAGTGATTCAGAGTTAATATATTTAAATAAAACATTTCTTATAATTAAAAAGACTAGGGCCCACTTGTCATATACATTGATTTTGGAACCCACTGAATTTTTGATAAGTCTGGGAAACTCCGGTTTTAACATTCATTAGACGTGTTCGGGAGGCTACGTTTTAGGGGTCCACTCCTCCGATGAATTTGTATCTTATAACAATCTTCATCAGTTGTCAGTGATCTCGAATCCGGTACGGATGTCATTTTTAGTAGAGCATATTTACCTAATTAAAACTCGGTCCGACATGTGCTACCCGAGGCTAATTCCAGAAATCATTAAAAGATGCCAAGTTTGCTTGACGATTTCCACGGATCTACAGCTCCAATGGAGATACTTTATATATGTGTTTTCCACCATATCAAAAGTACTTTCATGCCATATCCTTCGATGCCATGACAAGTTCAAGTAGCATGTCAATTTGTTGCGCTAAACTTGCAATGGTGACATGATTGTTTTACGGTTAACGAAAAACTGCATTTTGTTAATTTTATAGGAATTAATCCATGCATCAAATGAGGTTGGTCCAGTGGGGTAAACCGAAGTTGTTCATGTGTATAACCTGCCCAAGTCATTTTCATTATTAATAAAAGTCCATAACACAATGTTTTTGGCTGATGAAGCGGTTAAGAAAACATTACAGACTTAGCACAAATTTACTAAGTCTGGGAATCTCTGTTTTAACAGAAAGTAGCACTTTGCAAGATTTATTGTGATCAATTCATTCATAATTTGAAGTTGGTACAATGGGATGAATTCATCCTTGGCATATCTAGTTTCTGGATCCATACATTTTTCTCATTTTGAATCATGTTTGTCGGGGTTTTGGGGGACGTTAAGGTGGCAGATCCAGCAACAATTAGCAGCAGCTAGCTGCAAGCAACACCAAGCAACAGCAGCAACTGATGCAGACCACAACAGTGCCGAGCAGCCGTGGGGGGCCAGGCGCGTGGGCTGGGTGCGGCCAGGCGCGACCGGCCTGTGGGCAGGGCGCGGTCACGGGTGTGCACGGGACGGCGACCACGGCGAGAAGCGGGCGGCACCCGAAGCACGCTTGGATGGAGACAACGACATGGTGCTCTAAACGCGACGGAACAAGAGAGGGAAAATGCGGCAGCTCACAGGGGGGTGCGGCAGGGCGGCGGCATGGAGGCGAGCGCAGCGGTGGCTGTCGAGGGAGAAGGGCTGGAGGCCGCAGCGACGCCCAGGGCGGCGCCGTGCACCGGCGACCTGGCGGCTAGGGTTGGCCAGGGCGGGCGGCGCCAGGAGGAAGGGAGGCGGCGCGGACCTCCTAGGGGTGGAGGGAGGCGGCAGCCCGAGGAGGGGCCGGCCGGGGCAGCGCGGGGGGGGGGGGGGGGGGCAGGCCTGTCGGCGGCCATGGCGTACAGAGGCAAGGGGGGGGGCTGCTCGATCCAGATCGGGGGTGGGAACGGGGGACGCACGAGAGAGAGAGAGGGAGGGGGATCGGGATCGGGGGGGAGGGGGCGTTGACCCCCGGGGGTGGGGGGGGGTGGGCCTGGGGCAGGTAGTTGGGCTGGGCCCAAGGGGAGCAGGGGGTATGGGCTTCATTTGCTTTTATTATTTTTTGTACTTTCTTTTCTGTTTGTATTTTGTTTAGCTAGGTTTTGATTTTTGTCAACAGTGAAACTTGCTCCAATAATATTTCAGCACCATACAGAAGTGCCATAAAAAAATTAGACTTTTATAAACTCTTTTGCATTTTTGTTTTATTAAAAATGCATTAAATCCCACTGGTTTGTCTACTGTTTGAATTTTTCGATTTATTTTATTGCTTAATAAATCCCCAAAACCATAGGGAAATGGTCCACTGAATATTTGCGATTTAACAAAAGTGGTTTCACAATTTTTGGAGAAAGTTTATTTTGCACTTTGGTTTTAATATTCCACCAAAGGCAATATGAGCATTTGATTTGAATTCAACTCAAAGGCAATTGACTTGAGCTTGGAATTGTTTTGATTCATGATGACCAAGATCCATGATCACATTGCATTCAACAATATCAAAAGGAGAAATTGAATTTGAACTGGACCAAGTTGATCAAAACAAAATTTTGATCCAGGCCATTTTGAGCAAGAGAGATTATCAACAGTGATTAGCAACAGTAATCCTGATTACTGTAGCGTGACACCCGGGGTGTTACAGCCTGTAGGCGCCACCTCCGATGACTTCTGAGACTATAAATGGTCCTTCCCATTGGGGGGCAACTTTATGGACCTTCTCTTGTATCAGCCGTAGGACTAGGTCACCTTTGTTGAAGGTTCTAGTGCGCAAGCGACTGCTTTGGTAGGTGCGTAGCTTGTCCTGGTACCCCTCTGATTTTGCCAGGGCTGTATCTCTTGCTTCGTCAGTTGTATCTTTGTCATCTTGTAATGCTTCTTCTGCTTCTTCTTGTTCGTACCCGGTGACCCGAGGTGCTCCGAACTTGAGGTCATGTGGTAGTACAGCCTCTGCCCCGTACACCATGAAGAAGGGTGTGTACTGGGTCGCGGTGTTTGGTGTAGTTCGTAGGCTCCATAGTACCGCGGGGAGTTCTTCTACCCAGTTGCCGGCGGCTTGCTCGAGTGGTGCGAGGAGCCGCTTCTTGATTCCCCCGCATACAAGGCCGTTTGCTTTTTCCACTTGGCCGTTGGACTGCGGGTGCGCGACTGATGCATAATTGATTTTGATGCCTAGTTCTTCGCAGAAGTTCTGGAATTCTGCGGCTGTGAAGTTCGTGCCGTTGTCCGTGATGATGTTGTGTGGCACTCCGAACCTGAAGATGATCGATTTGATGAAGTTGACAGCTGTGAGGGCTGTGGAGCTGGTGATGGGCACTGCTTTGATCCATTTAGTGAACTTGTCGACTGCGACGAGCAGGTGTGTCCTTCCGCCCTTTGATGATTTCTTGAGTAGGCCCACCATGTCGAGTCCCCAGGTGGCGAACGGCCAGGATAGTGGTATGGTCTTGAGCTCTGATGTGGGAGCGTGTGGCCTGTTGGCGAATTTCTGGCAGGCGACACAACGTCGCACGATTTCCTCTGCGTTTTTCATGGCTGTGGGCCAATAGAACCCGGCTCGGAATGCTTTGGACACGAGTACTCGACTGCTCGCATGGTGCTCGCAGGTTCCTTCGTGGATTTCGAGCAGTAGGGCTTTGCCGTCCTCTTCGTTGATGCACCTTTGGAGTATCTGGGTGATGCTGCGCTTGTATAGCTGTTTGTTGATCACCGTGAACGCCTTGGATCGTCGGCTGATGCGTCGTGCTTCGGCCACGTCTTGCGGTAGCATACCTTCGATTAGGAATCGGAGGAACGGTTTTTTCCAGACAGGTCCTTCGAGCTCTGTCGGAGCTGTGCTGTCGGGTGTGCTGGTGCTTGTGCCTTTTGATGGGCTTGCTGCTGCCACCTGCGCCAGGACTGTTGCGTCCTCGCCGTCCACGACTGCTTCAGGTGCTGCTGCCTGTACCTTGATGGATCTCTGGCTGATGCTTTCGAGAAAAACGCCAGGTGGTACTGGTCCTCGGGTCGAACCAATGTTCGCGAGTTCGTCAACTTCTGTGTTGTTGGCCCTGGTGATGTAGTTGAGCTCGCAACCGTCGAAACTTCCTTCGAGTGTGTTGTAGAGCTTCTGGTAGGCCGCCATGTTGTCGGCTATTGCGTCGCAGTTTCTCATCGTCTGCTGGACGACGAGATTGGAGTCCCCGTAGATTATGAGGCGAGTGGCTCCGCACGTTTTGGCCATGCGCATGCCATGGAGGAGTGCCTCGTATTCTGCTTCGTTGTCAGAGGCGTGACTGAAGTTGATCTGGAGGACATATTTTAGCTTTGTTCCTTTAGGGGAGATGAGCACAACTCCTGCCCCGGCTCCTTGTTGTCTGTTGGACCCATCGAAGAACATTGACCATGAACTTGATAGGTCTGGGGGGCCTGGTGTCTGAACCTCCGTCCACTCGACCAGGAAATCTGGGAGTACTTGGGCTTTGATGGTTGTTGGGTGCTTGAACTGCAGGTCCCGTGGGCTGAGCTCGATGTTCCACTCGGCGACTCGTCCAGTCGCTCCAGGATTATTGAGTATGTCAGCGAGTGGTGCGCTGCTCACGATTGTGATAAGGTGCTCATCGAAGTAGTGGGATACCTTTCTTGAGGTCATGATGACGACCAGTAGTAGCTTCTGATAATGCGGGTACCGCTGCTGAGATTTGGTCAGGAGCATGTTGAGGTAGTAGATTGGTCTCTGGATGCTCTGGACCTTGCCTTCTTCTGTGCGTTCGACAACGAGCGCTATGCTTACTACACTGTTGCGTGCTGCCACGTAGAGGTATGGCTTCTCTCGTTCCTTGGGTACCGCCAGGATTGGTGGGGTCGAGAGTGTCTTTTTCAGGTCCGCGAATGCTTGGCGGGCTTCCTCCGTCCACTCGAATTTCTCTCCTTTCCTGAGCAGCTGATAGAAAGGCAGCGTGCGTTCTCCCAGCCTGCTGATGAAGCGGCTTAGGGCTGCGAGTTTTCCGGTGAGCTGCATTACTCCTTTGACGTCGGTTGGTTCTTGCATTCGGGCGATGGCTTGGACTTTCTCAGGGTTTGCTTCGATTCCTCGGGCAGAGACCATATAGCCGAGCATCTTCCCCGCCGGTACGCCGAATGCGCACTTCTTTGGGTTGAGTTTGATTTTGTATTTGTTGAGCGCTGCGAAGGTTTCGCGCAGGTCATCGAGTAGTGTGGCTGCTTTGTAGGTCTTGATGACTATGTCGTCCACATAGACTTGCACATTTCTGCCGATTTGCTCCTTCAGGAAGGCCTGCATCATTCGTTGGTATGTGGCGCCTGCGTTCTTGAGCCCGAAGGGCATGGTCCTGTAGCAGAATACGCCATAGGGGGTGATGAACGATGTGTGCTCTTCGTCTTCTTCCTTCATCCTGATCTGGTTGTATCCTGGGTAGGCATCAAGAAAGGGAAGTAGATCGCACCCTGCTATCGAGTCGATTATGTGATCGATTATAGGCAGGGGGAAGTGGTCCTTCGGGCAATGCTTGTTGACTGGTCTGTAGTCGACACACATGCGCAGCACGGTCGTGTCTTTCTTGGGCACCAGCACTGGGTTGGCTATCCAGGTGGCTTTCTTCGTTTCTCGGATGAACTGGGCGTCGAGTAACCGGTTGACTTCCTCTCCGATTGCTCTGCGCTTGGGCTCCGAGAATCGTCTCAGAGCTTGCTTCACCGGCTTCATGTTTTGCTTGATGCATAGGGCATGCTCTGCAAATTCGCGTGGTATTCCAAGCATGTCGTCCGGGCACCAGGCGAATATTTCCCACTCATCTCAAAGGAAAGCGACGAGAGTCGTCGCCTTCTCCTCTGGTAGGTGGGCGTACATGCGGACTTTTTTGTCCGGGTCCTTCGGGTGCACCTGGTGGGTGAATGTGTCGCTGTCGATGCTGAAGTCGCGTCCGTACTCCTTAGATTCGCTTTGGCTCACCAATGGGAAGGTACTCTTGTCCGTCACCATGGCTATTTCTCTTAGTTCTTGTTCGGCTCCGAATGTGTCGGAGATTTTGCGAGAGTCACGTTCACATTGATCTGATTTGATGAAGCTTCCGTTGATCGTGAGGACTCCCGTTGATCCTGGCATCTTGAGCTTGAGGTAGGCGTAATGTGGAACCGCCATGAACTGTGCAAATGCTGGCCGTCCCAATATGGCGTGATACTGCGATTGCCAGTCGAGTACTTCGAACTCGAGGACGTGATTTGCGAAGTTGCGTCGGTTGCCGAAGACGACTTCGAGTTCGACGACTCCGAGGGATGTGGCTGCTTCTCCTGAGACTACCCCGTGTAACACGGTGTTCGATTTCTTCCATACTGATCGTGGGATCAGCATCTTTTGCAGGGTGCTGGCGAAGATGATATTCATGCTGCTGCCTCCGTCCATGAAGACCCTATCCATGTCGTACCCTCCGATTTGTGCATCGAGCACCAAGGGCGCGTGCCCCGGTCTTGGGACTATAGGTGGATGGTCGTCCTGTGAGAACGTGGTGCTGGTCTCCGCATCATGTAGCTGGTAGACTTCGACTGTATTTATGCTCTCGGCTGCTCTCGCTTGCAGGGTGTAGGCGTCACGTTGTGCTTGCGGCACCCTTTCCTCTTGGATCATGAGCACCTGTCCTTGCAGCGGGCTGTGACGTCCTTCCGGGTTTGGGGGCGGCGATTGTTCGGGTCGCCGGTTGTGCCTGTCTTCTTTCTGCTTCTCCTTCTTGAGGTCGTCGGCTAGCTCGTTGAACAGGCGGCAGTCTCTCAAAGTGTGACCTGACCTTACGCGTCCCCAGTCATCCTCGAAGCTGTGGATCGTGCAGGGTCCTGCTAGCTGCTCTCTAGCCGTGAGTTTGCTAGATCCGGCGTGCCTCTTCCTTCTTGAGATTCTGAAGATTTGCTCGTGATCCTCCGGGTGTTCGTGGAAGCGAGGGTCAGTTTCGATTCCTCGACTCATGTCTTGGTTCTTGATGAGGTTGGCGAATTCATCTGGCCTTCAATCTGGGTCATAGTACTCGCCCACCGGTGTCTCAGAGTCGCTGTCCTGGCTGGCGGCAGGTGCTCGTGCGACGGCGTGTCGTCGAGTGGCCGTTGGTTGCGCGGCTGCGTGACGGGGCCCATTCATTGGAGCCTCGGCGTAGATCTCCCGTGCGCGCCTTTTGGGTCGTCGATTCCTCCTTCCTTGGCGATGGTTCTGTTGGTCGCTGGTTTCGATTTTGTAGTCATCGTCTTGATGTGCGGCGGGTGCCCGGGCGGTGGTGGGTTGTCGAAAGATTTGCGAGTCCTCCGTTGCGCGTTGCGGTTCGTCGAGTGGAATTCCTTCGTAGAGGCCTCTCGACGTTCTTCTGGGTCGTCGATTCCTTCGGCGCTGATGCTGCACTTGGTCGTTACCGTAGTGTCGGTCCGGGCACAGCTGTAGCCCGAGCGATCTTGATGGGGTGGCAGAGATGTTCGCCGTGATCTTGAATCCTTGGAGTGAGCTAGATCTGGTCCTTGCCCTTGAGTTGTGTCTTGCTGAAGATGGGACCGCCGAGATCGTGATCCCAACCTGTGTAGTTCCCACAGACGGCGCCAATTGACGGGGATCAACCCCGGTAAATCCCATGGTCAGGGACCCTGGGTTAGTCATGAGAGGCACAGGTTGGGCGATAGCTCGTCGGCAAACAGGAGGATATGTTCCTGCTCGATATTATTGATGAGGGAGATGCGATTACGGTGGATGCCAAGGCTGGAGCGCTCAAGGCTAGGGTTACAGATGATATTGTTTGTCTTTGGCGTCTCCCCTCCTAGCCCTTATATACTGGGCTAGGTCTCGGGGAGTTCATCTACGTTTACAGGTAAGCTTTCCTAACCCTAGCTTGCTCCGTACAACAGGTCTTCGCACCTTCCCTGTGAGTCGCAGACTCCTATGTCAGTGCCAACTAGCGGGCCAAGGCGGGCCTTCATGGGCCTTCTATCTTCAGGGACACCGGGTAGGCTTATCTGCAGGAGTCATGGGGTCACCCCCTCGTAATTCAATTAATTAATAACTAAAACATATTATTCCTTCTCCCAGTGCTCCGGAACACCTTCTGGCTCACTCTGAAACTCCTTCGGGTCAACACAGAACTTTTCCGGTGCTGCTTCCTTTATTTTCCGGTAACTCCGATAATTCCGAAAAGGTCTCCGATTTCATCGAGCCCTTAAGTGTGTTACCCTACGGTCTGAGAACACTCCAGTCATGACCGAGATGAGGCTACGGTCAATGATCATCAGCGGGACCTGGATGCGCATAATGACCCCTGTGCATTCCAGATATCAATATCGATTCGGACCTTACGTCGTATAGCATTCCCTTTGTCAGTGATACTGGATTGTTCCGAGATTCGATCAATGACATCCTATGTCTGGTTCAACCTCATTCTGAACAAATCCTTATTCACTTGTTCCGTGATATTCATGCCTGTGACCTAGTCACACGCTGCGCAGCTTTATGGATGGAATGTCATTGGGTGGGCCCTGAGTATCTATCCATCACATGGATTGACAAATCCCGCTCTTGTAACAATACTCCTCAACATATCTCCACGGAATACCCAAGATACAACCGTTATGACCCGCATATTTCAGTCATGTGGTGGGATGTAAGTCAAAGCATCCGAGTAGATAGCAATTATGCACGTACTCACGGTCAAAGGAACGGTCTACTACGTTCTGTAATTACAACACTGAACCTTCATAAGATTGATCATGTTGTAATGCTTGCTTTGGGTAATGTTCATCACGTCACTCATCCAGTGAGGTGACCTCATAGTCAAGAGACTTAATTGTCCATGATCGTGAAACCACGACCATCATGTTGACCATGAACTAGTTATTGATATAGAGGCTAACTAGGAACTCTGGGGGTTTCTATACCACACCTGTATCATTGTTTCACTGATACAGTTCTAGCACGATATGAAACTGGCTATGAACTTGCTTAGATATATTGGAATAATCATATATTATTTGCCTCTAGAGCATATATCCAACAGTCAAGATGATGTCGTCGACATATAGGAGCAGATACGCAGTGGAAGCTCCATGATGGTAGACGAAGAGCGAGGCGTAGAAGCGGGTGGATCGGAAACCCAACTGCTGAAGAAATGCCGCGATGCGCTGGTACCACGCGCGGGGTGCTTGCTTCATCCCGTAGCGAGAACGAGAGAGCAGGAACACGTGGTCGGGATGCTCGTCGTTGACGAAGCCCGTGGGTTGCTGACAGTAGACCTGCTCAGCAAGGTGACCATGCAGGAAGGCATTAGAGACGTCCAGCTGATGAACGGGCCAAGCGCGAGAGACCGCCAACTGGAGCACGGTGTGAATCGTGCCCGGTTTGACAACCGGGGCAAAGGTGTCGGTGAAGTCCACACCCGCACGCTGTCAAAAGCCGCGAACCACCCAACGTGCTTTGTAGCGCTCGAGTGTGCCATCAGGTCATGTCTTGAGCTTGAAGACCCACTTGCTGCTGATAACGACGGCCCGAGGGGGCCGCGGGACCAGCTTCCAAGTACGGTTACGGAGCAGTGCGTCGAACTCCTCGCGCATCGCTGCAAGCCAATGGGGATCGCGAAGAGCAGCACGAACGGAGGACGGCACCGAGGCTGGCGTCGAGGTGGAGGCTGCACACACGTACTCATTGGCGGGGTAGCGCGTGTTGGGGCGGTGCACACCCTCCTGGGCCCGGGTGATGACGCCGATGGGTGGAGCAACCAGCAAGGCGTCGGGCGAGGGTGGTGGCAAGCCCGACGTGGAATAGCCGGCCGGCGCGGAGGAGGAAGCCGCCGACGCGTTGTAGGAAGGGGGTGTGGCTCCGGGTGGCGCGCCGCGGTTGTCCGCTAGGCGGGTGGCGGAGGAGGCGCCCGAGGCCGACTCCACCTCGGCAACGCCAGGAGAGGCGGCGGAGGGAGTCGGGGCCGGGGGGTGGCAGCGCCGGGCGTCGGGCTGCGGAGGCGACAAGCGGTCGCGCCCAATGCGTGCTCGTGGCTGGAGTGACGACGGGTGGCTCCATGGAGGTTGTAACAGCCCAGTTTTTGCAAAAATTAAAATTTTTGTTTTCGGTGCGAATTGTTTGATTGTCTGATTTGTTTGCGGTGTTTGCATCCCCGATTTATCGATCGGCGATTATTTTTTCCCCTCTTATCTCGTATCGGACGGAGACCGACCCTTGCCACCCTGACACTCGACCTTTGCGACACCGGGTTTCACCCGATCACCGTCGCGAAAACCGCACGAGACCAGCCGCAGCCAACGGAACGAAAAACCCCGTTTAATAATTCAACGGGTTATTTTTATAGCGCGCCGGAAAGTGTTCTCGGAACAGTTCCAGCATGAGGTGAACGCCTCCGGTTCAACGCGCTGATCGCGCAGTTCGAAGTTTTACCCGAATCGGAGGTACTGTGGACCCCCGGCGGTCAGAAACGTGAGCACCGCGCGCGTGAGAGAAAAACCGGAGATGTTTTCGCAAACTGCCAGCCACCTGGGCTACAAATAGACCACCCCACCACTTAGGGTTTCCCTAGCCAGCCCAGATCTGAAAACACCCCCATTTTCGTCCAATTTTATGCCCAATGAGTTTTGGGCCGTTAGATCGTCAGATCCGACGGCCTAGGATTGTGCCACGTCATCCCGTGGAGCTGCCCGTAGCCCCTCCTCTCTCTCCTGCCCGAGCTCCCCCATGGAGGCTCCACCGTGCCCGGGCGGTCCCGTGCCCGTCGCCGCGCTTGCTCCCCGGCGAGCCGCCGGCCCGCGCAGGTCCTCCCTCTCCTCTCCCTGCTTTCTCCTCTCCCCTTTTCTCCCTAACCCTCCTCTCTCTCTCCCTGTGAGGTCGCCACGGCCATGGAAGGCCAACCCACAGCCGCCATGGAGCCGCGCCGCCCGCGCCAGGCGCAGACCTCGCCGCCACCTGCCAGCATCGCCTCCGGCCACCGCGAGGTCGAGCCACCCTCTGCCAGGTTCCGTCCACCTCAGCCCCGCCGCTGCACCAGGTCGCTGACGGTGGCCGGCGCCGCCCCCGCTGCCGATTGGATCGGGAGGGAGCTCCCGTGCCCCCCTGTCGCCCGAGTCGGCCGGCCCAGCGCCTCAGCCTAGCCAGCCCGAGCCAGATCCCCTCTCCAGGCCGCCTTATGGGCCTCGGCCTAGCTGGGTGAGCGCCTAGCCCCCTTTTTTTTATTAGGTCTATTTTTTTCCTGTTGGGCCCAAATAGCCTAGTTTCGGCCCGTATAGTTTTTTTGCTAGGTTTTATTTGTTTATTTAGGCAGATTGTATTGTTTTATTGTGGTGCCCGTAACTTTTCACCGGTAGCTCCGATGGAGACGCTTTCTACATGAAAGTTGCTCCGTTTTGCGCATAGTTTATTAAAATGTTGCTTGTTGCCATGTTTGAGCTTGTTTACTTGCTGTTTACCTGCTAATTACACTGTCTGCCACTGTAACTGTAACTGCCATAACTTTTTAACCGTTGCTCTGTTTAAAATGTTTCTTATATGTAACTTGACTAGAATTGCATGTAGATTGTGTTTATGCTGTTCTTGCTTGCTAAATAAAATAATAAAATATTGTTTAGGGCAAAACAGTACCAAATGCAATATTTATCGTGGGGTCCGTAATAGTTGGCATGTATAGGTTTTACCCCCACTTAAATTGACTAGCCCAGGTAGTTTATTTGTGCTTCACCTCTTTCCATGTTTGTGTGATATGCCATGCTTGAGTGAGATGGCATGTTAACAACCTTTGCTCACCTGTAGCTAAACAACTTGAACCATCGTAAAACGTGCAGTATCGTCGTGTGTGACGAGTACTCCACCTAACCTGTTAGTAACCGCTCTCGACGGTAGGTGCGATGTCTCGTGTTTCCTTCTTGTTGATGCTTTCTTGTGTTTGCTTCGTAGTAATAGAGTGCTTGCTCGTTGACTGCTTTCCAGTGTTTACCGTCTTGTGTGCTCTCGCGGTTACTCTCGGAGACGATGCGAGCTTGCGATCAACTACACCTTCGGAACCCGACTTCTCAACAGGCAAGGACTATACATTACTTATGATCCATTCTATTTCAACTAGCGGTTTGCATGCTAGTCTAGGATAGGTTCGATGTTTGATCCTACCACACGTTTACAGCCTCTTTCAAACCGATACAGCCATGTCCCTTCCCAGCAAACCATGTACTGCTATGTTACTATTGCTCGTTGCTCAGCCCCTGCTTAGTATGCATGCTTAGGATGCTACGATGTTACTCCTGGGTTTGGGATATCACGTTAATATTATTGTTGTTGATGATATGATTATTATAATGTTGACTATATTCGATGAAGGATGGAAGGTCTAGGCTATCTCGCCCCGACGCTTTGTTCCATTCGAGTCACCTAGGATCCGAGTTCCGGGTATTGGTTTTAAGACTGAGCGTGCCTAACTGCGTGTGGGATTTTATGGGGTCCCCTTTTCTTACCTACCTAGCTTCAAACATTTCTAGTGGTGGCCCAAGCTGATTTACCATTTGAAACCGTGTGTGTGCTGGTCGGCCGCTAGTTCTTTTCAAACCAACCTGGACCAGTGAGGACTTAGTTCCCTTGCTGGCCCACCTTGTTCGGTTGAGGACCCGGTTTCCCATGTGTGATTAACCGGCTATCCAAACCCGAGACAGACGGTAGAGACCAGATCGAGAGAGCGGCCGGCTCCTGAGATGGATGTCGACTCACCGGGGGCCACCCGGATTTGTTCGTTGTTAGTTAGAGGGACCTGTCTTTTCGGATCTCTTGGAACTAAATCATAAAATGGTTGCCTGTGATGGGTAGCAACTGAGAGAGATGGACGTGCGTGCGGAGCCTCGTAATGGGCAGTTGGCACACCCCTGTAGGGTTAAATCTTTTCGAGAAGCCGTGTCCACGGTTATGGACGACCTGAGACCTACTCCTTGTTCATAGACGTGTGTGTGCCTTGTTCATAGAGTTAATCTTAAACATAACTTGATCAACGTGTGTGTGCCTTGACCGCTTCTTCTTCGTCGGGATGCGAAGAGGAGGACAAGGATAGGATAGGTGTTATGCTTGCGTAGTAGGTGGATAGCAGACTTGTTGGAGGCGATTCCTCATCGAATGCTTGGCTTCTTATCTTACTCTCTAGATCGTTAGCCACTTCATATATGCTAGTGCGGTAGCAACCTCACCACTTACCCCTTCCTTACCATAAACTACTAGTTGTCCTAGAATGACGAGTGATGAAGTCCTTGCTGGGTCAGATGACCACTACAGTTGGATGCTGAGTACCTCTGTACTCATGATACTACCCCCAAACTCTTTTCAGGGTTCTTGATCGACAACAGGTATGGTGATCGACGTTTCACGTGGAGACTCGACGACGACTAGTTAGGCGGATCCCGGCAGAGGGCCTGGAGCCTTGTGGTTATGGGATCGATGTTTTTCTCTTTGCCAGTAGGCATTTGTTTGTAGTCTGTACCCAGACATGTATCTTCCGCTGTTGTATTGTATTTGAGGTAGTTGTATGCCGATTGTATGAGATGTTGTATCCTTGTATCTGTAATGTTGTGATATCATGTTGGAAATCCGGGGCATATGGCTTTGTCGTATGTCGCGGTGGGACCGATATGTGCTTCGTCCACGGATCTGGATGGAAACATCTAGATCTGGAACAGTACCGCATATCAGGCCTTACAACTTGGTATCAGAGCCTTACCGACCGTAGGATCCCCTCTCTGGCCGAAGTCGAGTCTAGACAAAACTATTTCGTAGTTACTAAGTTAGTTATCGGAGAGTAGGAATCTTTTTACTCCTTACCCATGCTCTGGTCAGGACAAGTGTCGTAAGTGTTTTAACTCTGATCTTATCCCCTTCAAAACTCTAGGATCTCGAGTGTGTGGAGTATCGGAACCGTTACAATGCCTTGCTTGCAGCGTATTGTCTCGATTCCGAGCTCAGGTTGGGAATTCTTGTAGTACCTTTAGCTTTCTCCGATTCCGGTAATCATCTTGGTCGTCCTTTGATCTCCATCCTTTCGCCCGGCGTTTTTACAACTTACGTCGAAAATCACTATCCCTTGATCTGGTTTTCGCGATCGTTCTTCCTCTTGTCACTGACGTTTTCGTTATTCCGACGATGTCGTGTCTCTGCGGAAATTTATCTCGACCGAAGTTCGACGTCGACATGGAGCAGAGTCCCTTGTTGGCAGTGTTGAAGATCGTCGGGTTTATTTTCTCTCCCCCCTCTGCCCCCGGATCGTCCTGGATCTCGGGACGAGATCCCTTGTTGGTGGTGTTGTATTGTAACAACCCAGTTTTTGCAAAAATTAAAAATTTTGTTTTCGGTGCGAGTTGTTTGATTCTCTGATTTGTTTGCGGTGTTTGCATCCCCGATTTATCGATCGGCGATTTTTTTTCCCTCTTATCTCGTATCGGACGGAGACCGACCCTTGCCACCCTGACACTCGACCTTTGCGACACCGGGTTTCACCCGATCACCGTCGCGAAAACCGCACGAGACCAGCCGCAGCCAACGGAACGAAAAACCCCGTTTAATAATTAAACGAGTTATTTTTATAGCGTGCCGGAAAGTGTTCTCGGAACGGTTCCAGCGTGAGGTGAACGCCTCCGGCTCGACGCGTTGATCGCGCAGTTCGAAGTTTTTCTCGAATCGGAGGTACTGCGGACCCCCGGCGGTCAGAAACGTGAGCACCGCGCGCGTGAGAGAAAAACCGGAGATGTTTTTGCAAACTGCCAGCCACCTGGGCTACAAATAGACCACCCCACCACTTAGGGTTTCCCTAGCCAGCCCCAGATCTGAAAACACCCCCATTTTCGTCCAATTTTATGCCCAATGAGTTTTGGGCCGTCGGATCGTCAGATCCGACAGCCTAGGATTGTGCCACATCGCCCCGTGGAGCTGCCCGTAGCCCCTCCTCTCTCTCCTGTCCGAGCTCCCCCATGGAGGCTCCACCGTGCCCGAGCGGCCCCGTGCCCGTCGCCGCGCTTGCTCCCCGGCGAGCCGCCGGCCCGCGAAGGTCCTCCCTCTCCTCTCCCTGCTTTCTCCTCTGCCCTTTTCTCCATAACCCTCCTCTCTCTCTCCCTGTGAGGTCGCCACGGCTATGGAAGGCCAGCCCACAGCCGCCATGGAGCCGCGCCGCCCGCGCCAGGCGCAGACCTCGCCGCCGCCTGCCAGCATCGCCTCCGGCCATCGCGAGGCCGCGCCACCCTCCGCCAGGTCCCGGCCACCTCAGCCCCGCTGCTGCACCAGGTCGCCGCCGGTGGCCGGCGCCACCCCCGCTGCCGATTGGATCGGGAGGGAGCTCCCGTGCCCCCCTGTCGCCTGAGTGGGCCGGCCCAGCGCCTCAGCCCAGCCAGCCCGAGCCAGATCCCCTCTCCAGGCCGCCTCATGGGCCTCAGCCCAGCTAGGTGAGCGCCTAGCCCCTTTTTTTTTTTTTTATTAGATCTGTTTTTCTTCCTGTTGGGCCCAAATAGCCTAGCTTCGGCCCGTATAGTTTTTTTGCTAGGTTTTATTTGTTTATTTAGGCAGATTGTATTGTTTTATTGTGGTGCCCGTAACTTTTCATCGGTAGCTCCGATGGAGACGCTTTCTACATGAAAGTTGCTCCGTTATGCGCGTAGTTTATTAAAATGTTGCTTGTTGCCATGTTTGAGCTTGTTTACTTGTTGTTTACCTGCTAATTACACTGTCTGCCACTATAACTGTAACTGCCATAACTTTTTAACTGTTGCTCTGTTTAAAATGTTTCTTATATGTAACTTGACTAGAATTGCATGTAGATTGTGTTTATGCTGTTCTTGCTTGCTAAATAAAATAATAAAATATTGTTTAGGGCAAAACAGTACCAAATGCAATATTTATCGTGGGGTCCGTAATAGTTGGGATGTGTAGGTTTTACCCCCACTTAAATTGACTAGCCCAGGTAGTTTATTTGTGCTTCACCTCTTGCCATGGTTGTGTGATATGCCGTGCTTGATTGAGATGCCATGTTAACAAACTTTGCTCACCTGTAGCTAAACAACTTGAACCATCGTAAAACGTGCAGTATCGTCATGTGTGACGAGTACTCCACTTAACCTGTTAGTAACCGCTCTCGACGGTAGGTGCGATGTCTCGTGTTGCCTTCTTGTTGATGCTTTCTCGTGTTTGCTTCGTAGTAAGAGAGTGCTTGCTCGTTGATTTCTTTCCAGTGTTTACCGTCTTGTGTGCTCTCGCGGTTACTCACGGAGACGATGCGAGCTTGCGATCAACTACACCTTCGGAACCCGACTTCTCAACAGGCAAGGACTATACATTACTTATGATCCATTCTATTTCAACCAGCGGTTTGCATGCTAGTCTAGGATAGGTTCGATGTTTGATCCTACCACATGTTTAGAACCTCTTTCAAACCGATACAGCCATGTCCCTTCCCAGCAAACCATGTACTGCTATGTTACTATTGCTCGTTGCTTAGCCCCTGCTTAGTATGCATGCTTAGGATGCTACGATGTTACCCTGTTACTCCTGGGTTTGGGATATCACGTTATTATTATTTTTGTTGATGATATGATTATTATAATGTTGACTATATTCGACGAAGGATGGAAGGTCTAGGCTATCTCGCCCCGACGCTTTGTTCCATCCGAGTCACCTAGGATCCGAGTTCCGGGTATTGGTTTTAAGACTGAGCGTGCCTAACCGCGTGTGGGATTTTATGGGGTCCCCTTTTCTTACCTACCTAGCTTCAAACATTTCTAGTGGTGGCCCAAGCTGATTTACCATTTGAAACCATGTGTGTGCTGGTCGGCCGCCAGTTGTTTTCAAACCAACCTGGACCAGTGAGGACTTAGTTCCCTTGCTGGCCCACCTTGTTCGGTTGAGGACCCGGTTTCCCATATGTGATTAACCGGCTATCCAAACCCGAGACAGACGGTAGAGACCAGATCGAGAGAGCGGCCTGCTCCTGAGATGGATGTCGACTCACCGGGGGCCACCCGGATTTGTTCGTTGTTAGTTAGAGGGATCTATCGTTTCGGATCTGTTGGAACTAAATCATAAAATGGTTGCCTGTGATGGGTAGCAACTGAGAGAGATGGACGTGCGTGCGGAGCCTCGTAATGGGCAGTTGGTACACCCCTGCAGGGTTAAATCTTTTCGAGAAGCCGTGTCCACGGTTATGGACGACTTGAGACCTACTCCTTGTTCTTAGACAACAACAACTGAGTTAATCTTAAACATAACTTGATCAACGTGTGTGTGCCTTGACTGCTTCTTCTTCGTTGGGATGCGAAGAGGAGGACAAGGATAGGATAGGTGTTATGCTTGCGTAGTAGGTGGATAGCAGACTTGTTGGAGGCGATTCCTCATCGAATGCTTGGCTTCTTATCTTACTCTCTAGATCATTATCCACTTCATATATGCTAGTGCGGTAGCAACCTCACCACTTACCCCTTCCTTACCGTAAACTACTAGTTGTCCTAGAATGACGAGTGATGAAGTCCTTGCTGGGTGAGATGACCACTACAGTTGGATGCTGAGTACCTCTGTACTCATGATACTACCCCCAAACTCTTTTCAGGGTTCTTGATCGACAACAGGTATGGTGATCGACGTTTCACGTGGAGACTCGACGACGACTAGTTAGGCGGATCCCGGCGGAGGGCCTGGACCCATGTGGTTATGGGATCGATGTTTTTCTCTTTCCCAGTAGGCATTTGCTTGTAGTCTGTACCCAGACATGTATCTTCCGCTGTTGTATTGTATTTGAGGCAGTTGTATGCCGATTGTATGAGATGTTGTATCCTTGTATCTGTAATGTTGTGATATCATGTTGGAAATCCGGGGCATATGGCTTTGTCGTATGTCGCGGTGGGACCGATATGTGCTTCGTCCCCGGATCTGGATGGAAACATCTAGATCTGGAACAGTACCGCATATCGGGCCTTACAGAGGTCGTCTCCGACGTGGGTACCTGGTGAAATAGAAAAACACCCTCGTCAAAGTACACGTGTCGTGAGGTGATCACCCGATGGGAGACAGGATCGTATCACCGGTAACCTTTTGTGTTGGAAGGATATCCAAGGAATATGCAAGGAAGTGAGCGGGGTGCGAGTTTGAGAGGGGTGGTGGACGCAATGCTTGGGTAGAAAAGGCATCCAAAGACACAAAGGCCATCATAGGATGGTGGTGTACCGAATAGAAGGTGGTGAGGGGTGTAGTTCCAACGGGTAAGACATGGGCGGATATTGAGTAGGAGAGTGGCGGTGGTGAGTGCATCGGGCCAGAACCTAGGAGGTATGTGGGCATGAAAAAGAAGGGTGCGTACACAATCATTAAGGGTTCGGAGGATGCGCTCGGCGCGACCATTCTGCTGGGAGGTGTAGGGACAAGTTAGGCGAAAGATGGTGTTGTGGGATGCAAGGAGATCACGAACGGCGGCATTATCAAATTCTTTCCCGTTGTCGGTTTGGAGGGCAAGAATGGGACGACCAAACTGGGTGGAGACGTAGGAGTAAAAGGCACTGAGTGTGGCGAAGGCATCAGACTTGCAACGAAGGGGAAAGTCCAGACAAATTGAGAGTAGTCATCAAGTATCACCAGATAATAAGTTTTGATGTGTAGCTGTCAGTAAAAACAAGAAATAACAGCTCAAAGAAACGATCTAACGGTAGACACGTTGATCTTCCAGGTCTTCAAATCTTTAGGTCTTCAATGACGGTAGCTTCAGTTTTGCATTGTCGAAGCAATCATCATATACTCTTGCCACTCGTCGAGTTATTCCCCTTGTTGATGTGTCTTCTTCAGTCTTGAAGCATACTAAATAGATGAAGGGTCTAATGTAACGTGAACTTATTCTACTCACATAGAAGAAACACTAAGGAAAACACACGACATTGATCAAATACATATCAGGGCCACAGGGTACAAGACAAAACTAATCATGACATAACACATTTAATCAATCCATAGCAAACATGCATCGATCCACAACTCCAGCTAACAATGAAAAGGTAACAACGTACACTTAGTGCACACCTACGAACGTCTATTCTCCAATTGCCAAGCATAAGCTTCTTCAAGTTAGCATCCTTGCTTCCACGTTCACAACTTCTTCTCTCCCTTCAATTCTGGACACATGTTGGCGTAATGTCCCATATTCCTGCACCGGAAACATTGAATCTGGCTAATGTCCTTCATCTTCTTCCTCATGAGTGCTTCCTTCAACTCCTGGATAACTTTCTTCATTCCTTCTTTTTGATGTTGAAACACTTGTTGTGTCAGGATGAAAAATTTACACTGAGCGGGGTAATGATCAGTTCTTTCACACATAAAACATGTGACTTGAGTAGTGGGACATTCCTCACCTAAGTGAATTTCCTCACAATAGGGACATCCATCTTGGTGTCCTTCATAGGAGTGTCCTACCTCCCCGCAAATTTTGCAGGCACGAGGCCTCTTACGGGTTACCGTCCTTTGCATCGGGGTGACGAGGCGAGATGCCAACAAAATCTTGTGAACTCCTTCCAAGTAATCTTCCTTCGTGATTCGTCAATCGCTTGGTGCATTCTCCACCAAGTAGCAGCCTCTTCTACCAAGTACTTAACTGCATAGGGGACCATGTCCTCACTTCCAACCTGGTTTATCTTCATGTGCTCCTCCATATTATAAATCCACTGCTCCACCTTCAGTCTCGACATCGCCCCAGAAAAGGCGAGTCCTACTCCATACTCCATCTATTAAACCCATACGACAAGGGTTAGGTCAAAACTATAACACCGACAAGAAAACAAACTAAGAATACACCAAACATATGCACTCAAACAAGAAAGAGGCAAAAACACCTACGTTCAACAGTAACACATAACAACAAACAATACAGTCACAAAAGTCAAATCACACAAACAACACCTAGAGTAAGGTCATATGTGCAAGACATACGATCTCGTCATACTATGCGCAATTCGTTTAACTAACTTCACCTAAAAGTGGTGGTCTGAACTTAAACTTCATCCTTCTCAGCTAAGCTGATCTTAAAGATCCTCTCGTAGTTTTGGCAGTGGTACTTCAGCTGATCCACAAGGTTGATGATGTACCTCTCAAATGTCTCGTCTTCAGGGGTAGGCAATTCAGATGGGTATTTACAGTAAAACAAGATGAGAAGTTTAGAAGATGAATACTAGATGAGAGATACTAGTGGAGAGAGTAAGTAATCAAAGAGTGATAAAATATTTTTGTTCCTATCCATTTTCTAGGGTCACGACCTACAGTCAACATGGGCTCTGATACCATCTGTAACGACCCGATTCACTAAGAATCCAAGTCTCTGTGCATTCTGTGCTAGTCCCTGGATCAATAGCTAGCACACACAGTACATGATGTAATATCAAGAATAATCCACATGTCATATATATTACATCGATGATCCAGTATTACAAATAAACATACCTGCATAGCTCATGGCTAGCTTACAAATATAATACAGCGGAAAAACAATATAAGCTTCGTGGCGTCCATCAACTCCACCGCAAAGTTGAGTATAGACATCGTAACCCTACATCGCATCACTTACTCGACGTATATAATCCTGCAACACCGAAGGTTACAGCCCGACAACGGGTCAGTACATTTGAATGTACGGCAAGTCACACGAAAAAGTATATAACAGACCTATCGCTACATGCAAGGTAAGTCAAAGGAAAGGCTTATAGTTTTATTTTGCAGAAAGCTGATTTTTCCCTCACATACTACAACTAAACAAATTTTAGTTTATCTTGCTAGTCCTAAGTATGGTTGAATCGGGCTACACCAATTCCAACCATCCCTTTATTAAAAGTTCCCACTCAAATTAATTATCTGTCAAGACCATCCAACAACAATAATGCCCAGTTGCTCAAAGTTGTCCGTAACCGTGGACATGGCTAATCATGATCAGTTTTTACACTCTGCAGAGGTTTGTACACTTTCCCCACTGGACTCAACCCGAAGATTGATACATAGTCTTTCAGAAGAGGTTGCCTCCACCCTTTGGTAGCCGGTACACCTATCATATATACATCAGCTAGCTACCAGGGCCAGGTTCCCCACAACTTACTCATCTAAGCCAGAGCCCATATGGCCAGTGGTTGTACATGGAAGCTACTAGTCACACTGTCTGTCCGATCTTTTTGAGCCTGGACGGCGCCCACTGCGTCAGAGGGTACTCGCCATGACGCACCCGGTTCACCACCAAAACAACCATTGGGTGCATTTAACCCCGGCACTGTCCTTAGACAAGGCATAGCCACCAGGATGCAACCCGCCCGTCCAGAAGTGATTTCTATTTAAGTTTGCTAGTCAAGTCATTAATCCTCACATAGCTCAAATGATAACTCAACCAATCCCCGTCTACAAAGCAATAACAGTATATAACAACCACGATCCTAGGGCGACAATGAAATACAAGGTCAGAGCATATGGATATTCTACTAGGTTTAAATCATAACTAATATATAATCCTACACATGCATAGAGTGATAATTTGCTGAATGCATAATAGAAAATATAGGTTGAGGTATGGTCAAAGTGTAACTTGCCTTTTCCATTCGGTGAAGTTCTTCGCTCTCATGTTCCAGTCAACTCTATTCGTCACACTCCGAGCAATCTATCGCGATCGAAAGAACTCGAATAAGCAATCACATCACCACAAGACAAACAAAAGATCAACAAACTAACACAAAGGTTTTAACAACAAAACAGAAAGGTTTTTAAGGGTAAAGGTGTCGATGCGGCGGAGGCCAGCGGTGGCGTCGGGTCGGGTGGCGGCATAGCCGCCCGTGCTCGCGCAGAGGGGAGGGGGGCGGCGGCGCGGGGGCTCCGACGAGCTCGCATGCCGGCGCGAACGGGCAGTTAGGCGCGGCGGCCGACGTCGGGGTGGCGGCCCGGCGGCGCGCTGGCCTAGGTGGCGGGCACGGTTGCGCGGCCGAGGCTGGCGCGGGGGTGGCCGGCGTTGCACGCGTGGGAGGCGGCGGCGGCTCCGGCGGGAAGGCGGCGGCCGGCGGATTCCGGCGGCCGCGGCGAGTTGGTCCCGGCGGCGGCGATGCGGGACCCGCATGGGCGAAATTAGGGTTAAAAAAAAGAACAAAAAGAATTTCTGAAAAAAAACTATATAGACAGAGAAAACAAAAGAAAAAAAAAATTTGAATCCGTTTCGGGCTCTAATTGCACTCGCGGGTGGAAACAAACTACTGGGCCGGCTGGGTCTGGGTTTTATTTTTTATTTAAAATCCGAACTTCAAACAATAATACAAAAATAAATACACGTCAGAAAAATATGAAATAAAATTCTAAATTCTTCAAATAATACAAAGAAATTTATTTAATGAATACATTTTCTCAAAAGGAAAATAAAAATAAAAACATTTTCTAAATACTTTATTTAAATATAAAATACTTTTCATAAATCAAGTAAAATCCAATAAATTAATAAAAACATTTTTATTTGGTCAAAAGCATTGACAAACCATTTCTAAATAATAAAATATAAATTTTAAAATTGTCACACCAATAAATAATTTGGTAAAACAATAATATCTCATTGGAAAATTTTTCCAACTCATTTAAAATATTTAATAAATCATTTCAATGAAATAAAACTCTCTTAGCATTATAAAATCCCTAAAATAATTTTAGAGTTATTTATAATACTCAAAATAAATTTTAAAAACTTTAAAGTATTATTCTAAATATTTTCCAACTTTATTAAAAAGGAATAAGTCATTTTATATCCTCTCAAATGAATTTCCTTGAGTTGAAAAATGTTTTGAATATTCAGGAGAATGCCAATAATGATTTAAAACATTTCCAACCTTTTAATATGTTGAAGGAGTCATATTACCTTCTCTCATTTTGTTTTGTTGGTTTTGTTTTAAATAATAAATTCCAAAAATACCAATTATGAATATTAGGGAAAGTCCTTTTATTTCCTCTCTTTTTAATATTCAATAAACTCCAAAAAGTTTTAAATCCCAGAGAAAATCAAACACATCAAGCAACCAATCATTATCTATTTAATTTTATTAACATTCATTCGAATTTTGGGATGTTACAATTTGGCGCAACACGGTAGAGTTGGTGTGGCCCAGGCGAGCATGCCACAAGTCGACGCCGGCGGCGAAAGAGACTGGACCTGTGGTGGTGGGGGCGGGGTGGTGGGAGGTGGAGGCGGGGTGGTGCACTTGGTAGAGGTCGCCCGGGTTATTACATCGATGGATAACCATATGGGTACGAGCGTATATCACAGAAAAACCAGTGGCGTCAAATTCAACAGTGACAGAATTCTCACGAGCAAGACAACGAACGGAGCAAAGGTTGGTAACAAGGTCAGGAGACACAAGAACATTAGACATGTTAATAGGAGTGGTCATGGAAGAAAATGAGGTATGACCAACATGTGTAATGAGGAGGAAAGAACCGTTACCAACTGTGATGCGGGTGAGGGTTTTGACAGGGGTGAAAGAAGTGAGGTTACCGGGCTGATATGTCATGTGAGCTGTGGCGCCAGTGTCCATGTACCAATTCCCGCCAACATCGTAGTTGCTCGGCGAGGGAGTCGAGGGCAGCGAGGTGGCCGGGGTCCCAAGTCGAGGGGGGCGGCGACATAAAGGCACCGTCGTACTGGAGCCCATCGTAAAGCGGTGGCGGCGCGGGGTAGCCATCGGGGACCGACGGCGCCGGGGGCGGCAAGGTAGCCCTGCTGGCACAACATGGAGGAGCGGCGGCGACTCGGGAGGAGTGGCGGCGTCTGGAAGGAGCGACGGCTCGGGAGGAATGGCGGCGCCCGGAAGGAGCGACGACTCGAGGAGGAACGGCGGCGTTCGTGGGGAGCGGTGACAGCTCGGGAAGAAGTGGCGGCACCCCAGGTGGCGCGGCTCAATATGTCGGCGACGCGTAGAGCGACGCGGTACAAAGCTGCAGCGGCACGGAGTAGCACGGATACGCGGCGCTGCTCGGGACGAGCTGCAGCGGCACGATCAGTCGGCGAGATGGGCAGCCGACGACGAAAGGAGTTGGCGGCGAGACGGCGGCTGGCGATGGGCTGTTCGTACGAGATCCAACCACTGAAGTGCTATGCACGTACTGACTTGATCCAGCAATGGGAGTGCTATGCACGTACGTGACTTAATCCAGTCACGGGAGGAACCGGCTTGTAAGTGGAAGCGGCGGCTGGGAAAGCAGCGGTTGTTGGAAGGAAGGGGTGCGGCGGTGGCCTGGGAGGCAGCGGCGGCTAGGGTTGGGGGGGCGTCGGCGGCGGTGGGAGGTGCCGACGGCTGGGGGCGGAAGCGGATTAGGGTTAGGATAGGAGAGCAAATGATACATATAAAGAGGATGTAGCATCAATTGTGATTGATTGCATACGTGACGGGGCACTTATATAGATACAAGGAGGGCAGTCTCTACTTATCTCCCAAGAATACATGTACAAGGAGAGAGAAGGCCGACAATAAGTACATGGGCCCAAAGCCTATACATTGCATATACAATGTATGTTCAACAGAATCAAATGATTTATTTGGTTCATTTAAATTTTATTTTAATTCATATTTCTTTAAATTAATATTTCTAAACTATAAAATATCATGTTGATATTTTAAATTAAACATAGCACTTCCGTTAATGTCTGGTCTCATCGACCGTCCATAAAATCTATCATCAATTGTGACATAGTAAAATACTCCTTCTATAATGGTGATCTAAAACATCTTATATTAGTTTTAAAAGGGAGTATTATGCTATTACAAACAATTTAGGGCATGTTCAGTTTTTCTCCTATCAACTCCGCGCCAAGAAAAACGTAGAGAATCGTTCCTGTTGCGCTGTAAAAATGGGCTAAAAACCACCAGCTCCGCTCCAGCCGCTTTAGGAGCGGAGGAGATCAGAAGAGCCTTAGTAAAATGCATATGTGTGGCTACGTGCTTTTCAATTATTGTTGTTTGTTCTGATTGCATATTTATATTCATATTGTTGCATAAAGCTTGATTCATTTTTGGCCTCTTCCAACGGCATCGCTTCGACACAATCCTTCTTCATCTCTTTTATACTCTATAAAAATAGATAAATGTTTATCGTTGTGACAACAACAACAACAACAAAGCCTGTCAGTCCCAAACAAGTTGGGGTAGGCTAGAGCTGCAACCCAAAAGATATCGTAACCAAATCACGGTTTTGTCACGTGGATAGCTGACTTCCACGCACCCCTGTCTAGAGCTAGATCTTTGTTGATAGCCTAGTCCTTCAGGTCTCTCTTCACAGACTCCTCATGCGTTGTGACGAAATAATAAAATAAAGATCAAGAGATAATTTGTGCTTGATACTATATAGCACTGTTCAAAAAATCGTCCGAGTTGCCGATTAATTGCTACTCGCTCATCAACCATGCAGATTATCGTTAATCTTTAGTGTTAATAAGTGAGGGGATTAATCAGCGACTAATCGGTCACCAAACCGATTAATAGGTCTCAAACCGATTAATCTCCTATATGAAGAGGGGGTAGATTATAAAATTTTAGATCCTCTCTTCTCAAATCAGTCCTCATCCATCCTGATTATGTTTGCCCGAGGCCCCAAGCTCGCTCTCACCCCCTTATCACAATCTCTCCTTATATTTTTTTGTTAACTTTTCTATTTTGCATACCAAAGAGATAGTGCATTGTAATTGGTTTAATATTTCATCGAAGGATACACATATTTGTGTGCAAAATTTTTGATATCAACACCGGGAGTCTGAGTTATATAAAAAAATTGACCGATTAATTCCGATTAATTGGCCGATTCACCATTAATTCCTACTCTCTAGCTTACCGAGCAGTTACCGATTACCAATTTTCTGAACATTGCTATATAGAATAGCTTGAAATCAAATCACCATGAAGAAGCACATAAGATAATGAAACAAAGATTATGCAAGAACTTCTTATGTAAAACTCATATAAGTATAGCTAGAAAATGATTGAGCACATATCACAATAAGGTAAATTATAGCGAACTACTTGTTTAGCACCATCAGGTTAGAGCTAATAATTGGTAAATCCCCATCTTTTTCTGCCGATAAATCCACCTCATTGTTTGTCTAACGCAAAGGGGATAAAGAGAGCGCTCATGCAAATTTTAATTCAAAATCATTTTAGCAAAGAAAACACCATGAATTTTTTTATTTAGCGGTTTGGTGCATAGCCATATGAACAGAATTTAAAATAATTAAAAATTTGGCTTCAGGCGATTTGATTGTTGGATATATTAGAAATTTTTCAGACAATTTAATCTCTAGATAAATCGTGAACATAGCGCATGAAAGATTAATCTCATACTGATCCCTAACCATGGATACTGAAACTGTGCAAATATTCAACACATCTACGTAAATAATAAACATGGCATAGACGAAAACAAAGATGCACAGGATGAGTTGGTTATACCCTCGGTTAGGCCAGGTTGCAACCGCGGCAGCGGCGTTGGCAGTAGCAAGTTCGTCGATGATCTTCTTGGCGGCGGCCTCCTGAGCAGCAAGTTCGGCGGTGACTGTTGGGAAACGTAGTAGAAAACAAAAATTTTCGGCCTACGAATCAAGAACCCAAGATCATCCAAGAAGATTGCATACAAGGTTTTAGGTCATGGCTCACCAACCGATGTAGCGGAAGTAGAGTTGGTGAAGCTCGTGGACGTAGTGGAAGTAGATCTCGCAAGTTCTCCCACGAACAGTCCCTCGATCAATCCCACGAACAAGTCCCGCGATCTAGTCCCACGGACAAGTTCCATGAACAAGCTCCTCGAAGAAGGGTCGAAGGTATGACCCCTCCATTAGTATCCACACATCCCATAGCAGCAATCCAGCAGCGCTCCGCCGTCCAGAGATGAACGCCACCGAGAAAACTAGAGGGAGAAAACCCTAACTGATTCCGATCTAGAACAACGTCTAAACCGGGGTCTAAAAGTGGAGCAACGGGGTTCAGAGGAGGGAGGGTGGCGCATAGGCCTTGAGGATTGATTGTGTGTGTCTTCCCCCACCCTTGGCTCACCTTATATAGGTGGCCAAGGGGCCTAGGGCGCAGCTCAAGGAGGTTTGGGAGTCCAACTTGGACTCCCAAGCCTTCCAAACCTACACATACCTTCCCACCGGAAACCTTCCATAATGGTATTTGGAAATCCCACCTGGAGGATCTCCCACCCCTTTTTGGTGCGCCCCCACCACCTGGCCGGCCAGGGCAGCCTAGGTGGCTTGCTCCCCAAGGCCAGGGGCGCAGGGTAGTGGGTGGTACTGCCCGGAACCTTCCGGAACCTTCTAGAAGCTTCCAGGACCTTCCGGGACCTACCGGGACTGTTTCGGGACATTCCGGACACTTTTGGAGCACTTCCAATACCTTCCGGAACCTCTAACGAATGTTCCGGAGCCATCTAAATGGGTTTCGGAGCCATCCGGGCAAAGGTTATTATGTCCGGTGAACACAACATATTGTTTAAGCTGTCCACCGATCACCGAAACTATTCCGGTTGATCGTAAACTTTCCCATTACCATTTTCATATGTTCCGGAACCACCTGGGACTACTCCAGAGTGATCCGGACATATCCTTAAATACCCAAAACTACTTTTGGTGCCCTTATGAACTATTTCATAAATCCCCGGAACTACTTCCGGTACCCGTATGAACTATTCGGCTTTGCTTCCACTAAACCTTCTACCATTCTAGTATTCTAACAGACTACTGCTCGTTAAGTGTGTGACCCAATAGGTTCGGTATAATGCGGACATGACTCAGAACATCTTCCGGACATAGGTCAACAGCCTTTCGTCAATAGCCAATAATCAACAGCGGAGCCATGGACACTCATGTTGACTCCCGCACATACACGAAGAAACTTCGAGTGAACCATTATGTTTATTCATGTACCATTCCCTTTGCTTCGTGATATATGACAAAGTTAGAGGAGAGATGTTTGGCACCCATGTGTAACAACTTCTTGAACACAAGCCACTCGTTATCCTCTTTGCTCGTTTGTCCCTTTTCTCGTTATCGTATTCCGGTATCCCTGTGACTGAATCACAATGCGTCTGGCCAGACTATAATGGATACCTTCATACTGAGTGGGGCCGAAGTGAATATCTTCTTCATCGTGAAGGAGCAAATCCCATTCTTGAACTATCACAGTCACTAGCCACACCATCTGACATACCCAGAACTTATTTTACTACTTCCCATTTACGGGAGGATTCATCTAAGAACCAAAGCATGTCTTCCTGTGTGAAGCAACTCGATACTCTCATGGTCTAAGGAATTACGTATATGATAACATTTCATGATATGACTTATAACGTTGTTACGATGTGATCTCTAAGTATATCATTCAATACTGGGGTCGGTTCAACATCATTGTTCTGCTAACAATATGTTCCCATTGCTACTGACATCCTTGTTACAAGAACAATGTCCATGATTAAGAAAACGTAATCATCAGTTAGCACATGAGCTGGTCTTAGAGGCTAAACCAGGAACTCTTGGTGTTTACATTTCCACACATGCAAGTGAGTTTTCTTCTGAATCTCATAGTCAGGGTCATTGCAATTATAGCACAGAAATATAAACATTAATTACGAACGTGGAAATATATATAATAACATTTTATTATTGCCTCTAGGGCATATTTCCAACAGTCTCCCACTTGCACTAGAGTCAATAATATTATCAGTGCTTGAGAATTTTACACCTATGGCATACCGGTGTAATACATGCTTCATTTGTGGTATAGACTTCATCATCGGATCTGATGTGTCAGGCCCGTTTGTATCTTGCATATCTTCGCGTTTTCACGCTATCATAAAATTTTCACTAATTTTATCAGTTTAGCTTTGTATATGTTTGAATCATTTGGCAGGACCTTGGTTCCTTTAGAATAAGTCATGAAATCATTCATAAATGTTCCATGAGCTTTAAGCATCTTGGAAACCATACCATGTTCATAAATGAACTGATGATTCAAAATACCCTCCCTTGTTAGTTCTTTAAGCAACAATATACTTAGCCAGTGTTATAGAATTCGCCACAGTATCGAACTTGACAAAGTTCCTTCATACTGCGCCACCCTTACGTGTGAAACACATAATCCCAATTAAAATCGAAAATCGGTCGGAGTAAGTATGAAGACTGAATTGGTGTAACTATTTATATCAAAAATTCAGCTGGTGTAACCCATTACAACGAGCTCTTCATTCTCTCCATTTTCCGAGAAACAAATCTTATCTATCATAAGTTTAACTTTTCATTGTTTGTCCAATGATCAACATATTGATCACTTTGGTATCTTGCTCACAACCTTTTGGAGCATTGGACATATCTGGTCGTTTTACATATTATGGTGTACATGATTAATCCAAACACACAGGTGAGTGGAATTCAATTCACGTGTTTTTGCTTATCTGTGTTCATGAACACTGATATCTGCAAATAATTTTTCACCGTGACCTCGGCAAGAACATTCTTCTTGGCGTTTTCATACTAAACTACTTTAGTATCATGTCAACATGTATTGTTGGCTTTAGCATGATCAGGCACTTACTATCTTCATAGATCACTGTGCTCAATACTAATGCTATATCAGCCCAAGTTCTTCAACTGAAAACTATTTCCAACGAAGTCCTTAATCGTGTCAAGAAATTTACATCATTTCTAATCAACAATATGTCATCTACATAAGGTTTTAGAAATATCATTCAGCTCCCACTTACTTTCTTGAATATTCAAGCATCTTCGTTATTCCTGATGACAACAAACTCTTTTGGCAATTTCATCATAACGAAGATTCCAACTCCATTCTGCTAGCTTTAGTCCATCACTGGACATCCAAGGCATGCATCTATTTTAGCATCCTTTGAATCGACAAAACATTCCGGTCGTATCACGTATACATCCTTTGTTATATTTCCATGTAGGAACTTTGTTTTGACGTTCATTCTACCATATCCTATAAATGAGATATGTAGTAATTGCTAGTATAACCCGAACTGACTAAAGCATTTCTACGGTCGACACTATTTCGCCGTAGTCAACCTTTGAACTTGCTAGAAAACATTTTTTCCAACGAGTTGAGCTTTATGGATAAAACAATTTCATCCGAATCAATTATAGATCCATATATATATTCTTCAGACTTTTAGTCTTTCCGAGGGTCTACCAAGTTCAAAACTTGACTTACTTCCATGGATACTATCGCGGATTATTTGGCATTTAGCCAAATCCCGGAGTCAGGGCCCATCAATGCTTCTTTGTATATCATAGGTTTATCATTGTCGAACAACAATATCTCGTTTTACATATCATGAATGTTTGTACGATTTTTGTCTAACCTGTGTCGTTCAGCTGCGCACTCCTCTGAAGATTCAACAATCTTTGACAAGTTGCACTGTCCTCCCACTCACTGTTTTGTAAGAAACTATTTTTCTTCAAAACACATTGTTCTTAACAGCAAACAGTTTTGCTTTTGTGTAGTGATAGAGGAATACCAAACCTTTTGGAATAACCTTCACAAAGTAGCACTTATCTGATTTGGTGTTTTGAGTATGTCAAACATATGCCTCATATACCCAAATTTTAAGAAAAGACAAGATGGTTTTAACAGTCCATACCACATCTAATATGGTGTCATTTCAACAGATTTGATGATGCTCTTTTTCAGTGTAAAAGTTGTAGTCACTAACGCATAACTTTAATAAGTATAATGGCAATTTGATAAACGTCATATTTGATCTTACCGTGTCATACATGGCTTGATTACATCTCTCGAACTGTTTACTCGTAGTGGTGTTCCGGGAGACGCAAGTTATGACACTTCTTCACAACTCATCAGACGTTCGCTAAACTTGTAACTCAAATATTACTTTCTACAATCTAATTTGCAGAAGCTTTATTTTTCTCGTTACAATGAATTTCTATTTCACTCTATAATTCCTTGAACATTTCAAAGATTTCAGACGTATGTCTCTATTGAACAGATATCCACATATCTACTTCAACTCATGAGTGAAGATAGGGAATCCACTGCACACAACTACACTTATTGGACTACACACATCATCATGTATGATTACCAATGGTTTAGTTGCCCGTTCATGTATGGCCTATCAACGGTGTTTTAGTCACATTACTTTGAGACAAAGATCGCAAGCGTCAAGTGATTCATAATCATATGACTCGAAAGTCCATCACTTATGGAAATTCTACATGCATTTTATGTCACTTGTGATAAACGGCAGTGCCACATCTGTGTGGTATTTCTGTCAGTCTTGCGACGTTTAGCGTCAGTGTTATGGATGTTTAGCATTATCATCAAGATTCATAACATACAACCTATTCACAATAGAAGTATGGCCTTTATGTTATTCATAGCTTTGAACAACTCTCTTGCAATGGCCGTTCATGTCGCTGTACCGGCATGGACGTCGCATGTGGCGCCGTGTGCTCGTTCATCTGTGCACGTGAACAATGTCGGGGGGGATTATTTACGGCTAAGACCCGGCCAGAAGGCAGCACCCAAAAGGAAGACTCAATTAGAAGACATATACCCGGCGTATTATATTACCCGACATATTATATGACCCGACATATTATATTACCCGGCATATTATATGACCCGACATATTATATGACCCGACATATTATATGACCCGGCGTATTACAGGACCCGCAGGGTCTGCTATAGTAAAGCAGGATCCTCTATAGGGAGGAAGTCCCGATCTTGGAAGGAGTCCACTTAACTTCGAAGGCACGAAAGACTACAAGCTTTTGAGTAGGACTCCGACTATTATTTGACTTATAATACAAGATGAGACTAGTTTGTATTAGACTAGGACTCTACATTAAGCCTCCCCCTTCCACCTATATAAGGAGGGGTAGGCGCCCCAAAGAGGGTAGATTGAATAGAAGTTAGAAGATCTAGATTAGAGATTACGCCCAGGTCATCCAGACCCCAGACAATTAGACAACAACTATAGGAGATTCGACGACATGCCGGTGACTCCATGTGAGCGGAAGGAATAAGACCTAGCCACAAACAACATGTAGGGTTTTTACCGAATGGTGTTTCTCGGGGCCCTAAGCTGTATAAATCGCGTCTGTGTGTGTGTGATTTTCTTTCTCCTGGTATACTCATAGAAAAGCCCCCACAATCAAGTTTTTTATGAGGACAGCTGACATGTTTTTTCCCACGACAGTTGGCGCCCACCGTGGGGCGTACGCACAAAGGTGTTGTCGGCTTGGAGGAGGTCCTCACAGGGATCGAGAAGCTCGTGATCGGCCGGACAAAGAACGGACACGAACAAATCTACATCAGCAAATCGATGGTTTCATCGCAATCTTGGTTTCTTTGACATCTACGTCAAGATCTACATAAAGCTCACGAAGAAAACAGGAGGAAATTTGACAGCGCGACTCGAAACTCAACTTCAACGACGACCCTCGCGCGCAGCCTACAAGACAGAAAAAACATCTGCATTCTGGACGCTCCCGGTGGAACCTTAGAACTCGTCTTTAAGATCCCTTCGGTGAAAAGATTAGAAATTTTGTTGGTCACAACCTGTTCTATTTCAGGCAATTCCAACGGTTAGATCTCCGTCGACGATTCCTGCACTGGAGGACTATCAAAATCTGACGGAATTCCGCACGCTTCAGAAAAATAATTCCTGAGATCAACTCAGGCATCAAGTTGAAGATCCCTCTAGTGAAAACCTACGAGATACAATTACCTACTACCACAAAAAATTTCAGCAAATTCCAACGGTTAGATCTCTGTTGCCGACTCATACACTACAACGCGTTTTCTGATCTATGCGAGATCGCGAATTTCAATCGCGTGTTTGGCTCAACTTAACGTCGGACTGCACTCCGGACATTGGAACAACTACCATTTGAGGAAGTTATCAGGTTCAGAACATATATTATTTTCTGTGGCCACGCCAGTTTCCCCGTTTCATGCCGGCTCAAACCGACACACTCGAAATCAACATTTACGACGGCCTACAATGCCGTTCTCAATGTCTACATCACCACACTGACTTACGGTGCCGCACTCGACGCCTACATCTGCATCGGCGTTCAACATCGTGGTTGACACTCACGCCCACGCCGACTTTACCTCGCCGGTTTCACTGATCGGGGCCTCCAGGCCGCCAGCACGGCCACACCGCCAAGTCTCTCGCACACCCACTACAGCATTGCTCCGACTCGTCAGCCTCCTGCAGAAGACGACTCTAGTACAACACAACTGCACGTGATTGGATAATAAATCAGGTGTCATACATCCTATTTATTTTATCGGTATGTATATTATTTCTATGAAAACAATTACTCTGCCTGGTTTTGCGATGTTTTTACGCAGGGAAATTAATGACCTCGGACACGAAGGTCGAACCATAATCGACTTACAACGCCGCACTCGATGACCATGTCCGCGTTGGCTTCCAACACTGGCCTCGAGGATCACCATCCGTGCCATCTTACAGTGTCGCGCTTAACAGCCACATATGCATTGGTTTACAACTGCTTGGCCATCCCCATCGCCGGTTCTACATGTCGGCCGGACTATCAACCGTCGACTCCTACGAAGATCGGCTACAACCTCACCGTGGTTGCCTTCCATGGTGCTCTGGGTTTATTCTCAGATCAGCTAAGTCACATTCATATCTCATATATTTCATTCCAATCAATTTTCTATGTTGCACCTTTGATATAAGACTCGGGGGATATCTTACATGCATTCAAGCTATACACTGATGCCCCAAAAGATTAGTTGACACATTGCGACAAGTCTAAACATGGGCATCCAAATTCTTTATTAAGCTAGGTACAAGGAGTCTCTAGCCGACTCCTCGAGTCGACTCAAAACTCGGGGGCTATACCTCCTCTGGGATCCATCGGAGATTGATATTGATACATACTTCAAATGGTGGATTATAATTGACCGACACGCATTATGTCTGGTTTGTAGGAAATTCTGGAGAAATCAATCCCTCCTTCACACTCCCTGGAAAAATTCCGGTCCATAATTTCCGGTTTATTGGTAAAATCCCGGCTCAGATTCCGGTTTGTTGAAAAATCCCAACTCAAATTCCGGTTCATTTAAAATTCCGGCTCTATTATTCGAGTTCCGGTTGGTTTAGTTCATTTAAGAATGTCGGTTCCTTCAGCAGTTCTGGTTCGTCACACAATATTAGCTTCACAATTTTTTTGGTAAGACCCAAAATCTCTAGAACCTACTTTGTGCGTTATTTTGCATTATATCATTATGTATTATATTTTTATCATTGTCTAAAGCTGGGGGCTTGATCAACCATTTACTTTGGAACCCGATACATCTTGGTGCAATTGCCCTATAAGCTCGACGCGACTCACACTATGTTGACAAAGAGGCAAATCGTGGTTAAGCCAATCAACGACTCCCGACAGGGACGTTGACGAACCGTGACTTCGCCACAGGACAAAGAACTATGTTGACGTAAATGCAGACGGAACTAGCTTACTAAGATGTTTGTACCTACTCGCAATTACCAAAAGTGTTAAATTCATTGTAACCTCGCATTTTTTTGTGTTATTAAAAAACCCTCACCTTTTAGTTATTCCTCCTTAAGCTATGATATTCTCATGTATGCTTGAAATGCAAACTCGCACTCAGATGACCTAGTTGCTGAGAAGTCCCAAACGTATCTATAATTTTTGCTTGTTTCATGCTTATTTGGGTAACATTGCTATATGTTTTGGTACACTTTCATACCTTTTTACACATATTTGGACTAACCTACTAACTCAGTGGACCCCAGTGCCAGTTTATGTCTGCTGACGTCTGTGAATTTTAGGTTTATACCCATATTTACATTGCCCAAAAAATTCCAAGAAAAATATATAAAAATCAGCGTAAAGGAAGCCTCAAAAGACCGAAGGAGAGCCATAGGGGGGCCAACTGTTGGGGAACGGGGCAGAAAACAATAATTTTTCATAACCCACTCGTCCTGAACTCAAGACCTATGATATGGCGATGCAAGTAACGAATGGAAATAGGTCCCATACTAGTATGTAGTCCGTTAAGTGGGAAACGTTCCCGCGTGAACGTGGTTGATGTAGTCGTACCCGCCGATCCTCGATGCCGTGGAGATCCTCGATGACTCCAGAAGCCACCCGGTCCTTGTAGAACGATGATGGGATTGCGTCCCCGTCAAAACGTTGTCAGTGAAGATGACGCGATACGGCCACGACGATGAAGGAGCACCACAAGTGTAGCGCCTCGCGGGATTACACACATATGGTGTACCCGACGTTCCCTCCGGGCTCCGAACTAGGCGAGAAGCGGAAAGAAGATGGATTCTGATCCCAATTCCAGCAGCACGACGACGTGCGTATGGTGGAGAAATCTCCAACCAAGTGCAGAATCCAAAAAAGGGGAGTCCACTCGAGGAAGGAGAAAGGAGGAAAAGAGAGATTAGAGAAACTTGCCTCAAATCAAAAGTTATGAATAAAAGAGCACCCCTACCCCTCCTTATATAGGCAAAGGGGGAATGCCACCCTCCCTCAACTTCCCATGTGCTACTAAACCAAAAGGAGAGGGAGGGGGTGCGCCATAAGGGGGGTGGGCCCCTCCCTTGGTGCCATGGGCCAAGGGGGAGGCTCCCTCCTCCCCTAATGGGCCTCTTTAGGCCCATATCCCTTTTCTTCAATTTTTAATTATATTCAATTATATTTTAGTATTTAATTCTTCTAATTAAATAATAAAACATATTTAAACATTATTAAATAATATTTTTAACCTTAAAAAATATCCAGAACCATTTCTGGCCTCCACCGGAACAATTCCGGTGTTCTCTCTTATTTCTCCGGTGATCCCGAATCTATCCTTATTGCGTCAAATACCCTTAAGTGTGACACCCTACGGTCCAAGAAACATTAGACATGATTAAGAAACTCTCTTGATCAATGACCATCGGTCGGACCTGGTTACAATCCTAGATGGCCCATGCACTTCCATTGAATGAACTTCATCGCTGTTGGATCCGTTAACATTGAGTCATGTTCCCTTTGTCGCACGGTACTTTGTTTGTCCAAGGTTTGATCGTCGGTATACAATATACCTAGTTCACCCTCGTTATCGACAAACATGTTAATCGTTTCCGTGATATTACAACCCCGTGACCTAGTCACACGTTTGCAAACTTTATGATGCAATATCATCGAGTGGGCCTAGAGTACCTATTCGTCACTCAGATGGACAAATCCCGTTTTGATCGATTTGCATACTCATTAACATATATACTTTGGAATACTTAAAATACACCTTTATGGCCACCATATTTCAATCAGGCGGTGGATGTAAGTTAAAGCATCCTAATAGATAGTAATTACGTATGATCATTACGGTCTAAGGATCTGGTCACTACGTTATAGTAGTCACAATGTTGAACTTATGTGACTCGATCACATTGCAACACTTCTGGTGGGTGTATGTCCATCATATCATTCTCCCAATGATACGACCTCATTGTCAATAGGCGGTTCATACCTCATGATTAGGATACCTTGATCATCGATTGCCCAATGAGCTAGTATACTAGAGTTAACTAGGGACATGGTTGTTTGTATACCACACATGTATTAAGGTTTCCGCTTAATACAATTATAACATAGTATAAAGCGTATTATGAACTAATGGAATATGCTAATACACATATTTTATTTGCCTCTAGGGCACATTCCCAACAGTCTTCCACTTGCACTAGAGTACAAATAATCTAGTTGCATTTTTCTATGGATCATAACTCCATATCATGTGTATGGTTATTGAACATGCTTGCCTATGGAAAAGGTTGTATCAACGGTCTGTACCATTCAGATCCCTATGTCTTTTTCAAATCATTAATGTCACCTAGTTTGACATTACTTCATTATCCATTATAATCATGAGGTATATATATTTGGCGGTAGAGTGAGGCTTCGTTTATTGTGTTTCAGCAATTACATCTGTTGGGTCACGAGGCACTTCACTTAGTCATGCACACTGAAAACTCACTCATTTAGAAGTCGAACTTCTTAAGACAAATTATAGCACTTTGCTACTTCTAGAGCAGACTTATCATTGTAGATTTCAATCTTAGTGCATTGTATGCAACTTTGATGTCTAACCATGTTTCTTTCAACTTAGGCATTTATTAGTATGATATCTCAATTTTCTAGGTTAGTGTCAAAACTTGAACCAACACAACTTTTATGGTCAAGTTCACTATCCTTTACAAATTAGAGATGTATCCTCAGTTCTCCCCAGACACTGAAGGATAAACTTAACTCTTTGTTCAATTATTTACTCATAAATCATATCACAACATGTTCTTCTTACTAAGAACTTGGGTCACATTACGTCGAGTACATAACCCTGGTTTTATATGAAAGAACCTGTGACAGAGGCATAGAGGATGTAGCACACCCATTTCTTTATTTATTTAAACATTATTCTCGTACTGAGATTAACTCGATACTTCTCTTGGATATACAAGTAAGAACTATCTTCTTGACTTGTCCCATTGTGAACTCCTTCATAATCTTATCCAGGAAAGTATTCCGACTCAATGTTTTTAAACACATTAATCTATCTTAGTAGATTTTAATGCTTAATACTTATCATCTTCATTTATGAAGGATTCAAATAATCATTAATACCAACTACACCATTCAAAATATGTTATCCATATATGAGAATGTTGTCATGTTCCTACTCAAATATGTTATGCACATATTAAGTTTAGGATAACACTCATATAGCTTCCACTCAAATATGTCAGTCACATATAAGATTAGGATAACATCCACATAGCTCCTACTCAGATATGCCAGACACATATTAAGTTCAGGATAATATCCACATGGCTCCTAATCACACATGTCAGTTACATATAAGACTAGGATAATACTCCCACAACTCCCACTCAAAATATGTCGTCCATATATTAAGTTTAGGAAACTATTTAGCTCCCACTCAGTTTCATGCAAATGCATGTTCCCTCAATCTTTTGGCTAAGTCCAAAATCCTTTTATCATCTATCAAAACGAGAATTCAGGTTACGAGACACTAGTATCCATACGTTTTCCAAAACCGCCTTGTTGTACCAATTACAACACTTCTTCAAATGTAGGATTTGAGGAAGTTACGGTATTGATAACAATTTTGGATCAATTGCAGTGAATATGCCATTGACTCAAGCATCGCTACATATTGTAGTCAACCTTTTGAATTTGTCAGAAACATTCTTTGTGAAAAATCGATCTTGATGTCTTCTTTGATGTTCACATATATTCATTATAACTTTGAAGTTATTGAGAATATCAAGTAACCTCTTTAAACGATAAGATTCAAGTAATCTTAAACGTAACTTAATATAGGATTTCATGACTCATAGTCATATCTCGTACTTCGGTGCACCATCGCTTCTTCGTAGTTCGTAGGCATGTCTTGCTCCATTACACTAATAGGAAACTGGCTATCTTTGGCGCACCTATTTTCACTTTCTGTGGCGCATATGTGGGTGCGCCACAAAAAGCTCACCACTAAAATTTGTTTTCTGTGGCACATGTAGCCATGCGCCACAATAATATTTCTATGGCACACCTAGCCCACATGCGCCACAGAAATATTTCTGTGGAGCACCTATCCCACATGCGCCATATAAATTTTTTATAAATTAAAAAAAGCGGGCCATATCTAGATCTCGCCGCAGTTGTCGGAGGTGGGGGTTGCTAGAGGATGTGGGGTGGAGGAGGGGGACCGCTGAAGATGTTGGAGTAGGTGGAGGCCGCCGGAGGTGGTGGATGAGGAGGAGAGGGTCGCCGTAGGTGGTGGAGGAGGAGGGGTTCATCGGAGGATGTCTCCGGCGGTGGTGGAGGAGGAGGAGGTCACCGTAAGTGGTGGAGGAGGCCATGGATGGAGGTGGAGGAGGAGGTCGCCGGTGGGTGGTGGAGGAGGAGGAGCCGGAGGAGGAGGAGGTTGCCGGTGGGTGGAGGAGACGGTTGCCCATGTGGTGGAGGAATCCGTGGCCGGAGGTGGAGGAGGAGGAGGGAGGGAGGATAAGTGGAGAAGGGGAAGTGGAGGAGAGGAGAAGTGGAAGAGAGGAGGAGGAGGGAGGAGAAGGGGAGAAGGGGAAGTGGAGGAGAAGAGAAGAAGTGGAGGAGAGGAGAAAAGGAGAAGAGGAGGAGAGAAGAAGAGGAGAAGTGGAGGAGAGGAGTCTTATCCCCTACCACATAATTCTGTGGCGCACCACCTACATATGTGCCACAGAATTGTGTTCCCAAAATTTCAATTTTTTTGCCGTCCAGATCTTTAAATCATTGTAACTTTTTCTATTAGGTTTTTGGGGATTCTAAAAATCTTCAACAGGGTTCCCCCGGTTGAATTCGGATGTAACTTTTCGAGTAGATGATTTTTCATGTAAATAACTTTTTCATCAGAGTTCGTATGCAAAAGTTGTGCCCATTTTACAAATTCTAGAGAGATTTTGCAAAATAAGTCGAAATTCATATTTTTCAATTTCCCCTACAAGTATACCCTAAAACATAACTACATCTCAAAGGATTTTAAAATTTGAAGTTTCTTTCATTTTCTTTTAACTTCTAAAAAACTGAAAAGGCGATCCACTCGGGGGGTAGGGGGTGGGGGTGGGATTTGTTTTCAAATTTCTGTCGCGCACCCATGTCAGATGCACCATAGAATTCTATCTTTCTATGGTGCACGGAGACATGTGCGTCGCAGAAACTTGACCACTTTTGCACGTGGTGGGCCCCGCACAAATTTTAGTGGCGCACCTAGTCTCCATGCGCCACAGAAATATGGACTTCAGTGGCGCACCTAGGCTCCATGAGCCATAGAAATGTCTAAATTTATGTGGCGCACTGTGCACCATGCGCCAAAAAAATATTTCTGTGGAGCACGCACTTTTTGGTGTGCCAGAAAATCCATTCCTATCTATAAGCAGTTTCCTAGTAGTGTTAACTTGAAAAGTGAATCATGAATATTATTTTGCACAAGGGAAAATATGTATTCTTGAATCCTACTTTTCTCAGTAAAGTCTTTAACCGAAACATCATGATTATTATCATCAGTTTCTCCTCTGACTGGAGAGCTTTGCTTCTGGAACATATTCCATTGCGCTACTCTGACATCTGGAGGCAAGGTCAATTACCTTGGTTGAAATTTCACTTTTCTTCCATTAACACATTGTAACAGCCCAGATTTCGCAAAAATTAAAATTTTTGTTTTGGGTGTGAATTGTTTCATTGTCTGATTTGTTTGCGGTGTTTGCATCCCCGATTTATCAATCGGCGATTATTTTTCCCCCTCTTATCTCGTACCGGACGGAGACTGACCCTTTCCACCCTGACTCTCGACCTTTGTGACACCGGGTTTCACCCGATCACCGTCGCGAAACCCGCACGAGACCAGCCACAACCAACGGAACGAAAACCCCATTTAATAATTAAAAGGGATATTTTTATAGCGCGCCGGAAAGTGTTCTCGGAAAGGTTCCAGCGCGAGGTGAACGCCGCCGGCTCGATGCGCTGATCGAGCAGTTCGAAGTTTTACCCGAATCGGATGTCCTGTGGACCCTCGGCGGTCTGAAACGTAAACACCGCGCGCGCGAGAGATAAACCGGGGACGTCTTTGCAAACTTCCAGCCACCTGGGCTATATAAAGACCACCACACTTCCACCCCTTTCTAGGGTTTCCCTATCCACAAAATTGCAGCCACCCCCTCAAACATAGCCCCAATTTTCGCAATTAGCCCATTTTGGCAAAAAATCTAGCCTCCCTGCGATCTGGACCGTTGGATCGGCCGATCCAAAGGACCAGGGAGCTCCCACCTCCACCTTCTCTCTCCTGCCGCCTCCATCCCGTGGATATGGCGCCACCGTAGCCGCCGCCCGCGGGCTCGCCGCCGAGCGCCTCCGGCCGGAGCAGCCGCGCCAGCCGCCTCTCCTCCGTGCCCTCCTTCTCTCCTTCCTCCTTATTTTCTCCCTCGACCTCAACTCCCTATCTCCTCTGTCCACGGGTCGCCAGCGACCCCGCCGCCATGGGAGTCGCCTTGTGAAGCCCGCGGCCACCCGAGGACTCTGCCTCGCCGGATCCGGCTCGGTCTGGGGCCGCACCGCCTCCTCCCTCAACCGCTGCCGCGCCCCCCTCGGCCCCGTTGCGCCGCCTCCCAGCACCGGCCGGCGCACCGCTCGCTGCCGCCGGCAAGATCCCATCAGGATCGGGCATGGGGACGAGTTGGCCAGCCGGCCCCCTCCAACCGCCTGGTGGGCCACGGCCTGGCTCCAGCGGCCCGGTCCACCAGCCTCCTCCCGGGCCATCTCCAACCGCAGCCACCAGCGGCCAGTGGGCCAAGCCCACTAGGGGGTGAGGCCCCTTCTTTTATTTCCTTTAATGTTTTTCTTTTTCTGCTAAGTGTTTAATTGTGCTGCTGATCCCGTTTTGCAAATCGATTTCCCGTTGACTCGTAGCTCCGAATGAAGTGATTCTTTTTTTGTTTGGTTGTGCTTTGTGTGCTCTAGAGTTCATTTTTAGGAAGTTATTTATTTTGAGGTCATCTTGAATATGTAATTGTGTGTTGAACAGGGCACCAGATCGTTAAGTTGCTAATCTGCTGTTAACTGCTGTTGCTGTTATTTTGTTCAAACTTTGGGTGATGCTTGTGCCAAATCCATGAGGCCTATTGCATTGATTCTTTTAGCTATGTGTTAAGCATCATGTGTACTTCATTCCCATGCTTTAACTTGTCATGTTTGGGTGCTTTAGCTATATTAAATCTTGCTCCAAAGTGGTGACCCTGATGTTAATGTGCTGCTATTGCTGAAACTGTTAATTTGTTGCAACTTCGGGTGACGGTTGCGTCGCAACCGTTTATCGGAATTGATTGATTCCAATTGCATACTGTTAAGCATCATGTCTACTTCCATTATATGTATTGCATTGTCATGATATTATTTCTGGTCATATAGTTATTGAGCTCCAAAGTTGCTATCCCGCTGTTTTTGACAGCCACGTCTGTTTTTCTCTAAGTCTGTAAAGTTCCGATGGCATGTTCCATGCTTAATATCTTTTGATCTGTGATGCCTATTACCTTGATTCTTTTTTGTACCTGATCACCGTCATGTCTAGTTCATGCCCATATATTGCTATGTCATGTTGCTCACTTTTGCATATAGCTTTGCTCCTGTTTATACAGCATAAAAATAACAGTTTATGCCCTATTTTCTTGATTTTCACTAAGTCCTAGACCAGTAATGTTTTATTGCATTTTGCATGAGCTATAACTAGTTGTTCATGATGCCTATTTGCATGATTCATTTTGCCATGCCTTCCTTGTCATTTCTACTTTGATTGCATATCATTTGTGAGCATGTCTGCATTCATTATCATGTTTATGCAATGCTCTAAAGTGTGCTTCCTGATGTTGGCAGATTGTGTTCCAAACTTGTTTTGCTTGTATCTTTTTAACTGTAACTCCGTTTGGAGTGTTCTTTATATGTAGCTTGATTAGTTTTTCGTGTACTTTGTGGTTATGCTATTGTTTCTGTTGTTAACCAACCTAAAATATGGTTTATGGAAGAACAATACCAAATATTTTAATGGTCGTGGGACACTTAGTGATATGCCATGTTTAGGTTGTGCCTCACTTAAATTGACTAGCATAGATAGTTTATCTTATGCTCCACCTCTTGACATGTTTGTGTGCTATGCCATGCTTGAGTGAGATGCCATGTTAAAAAACTTTGTTAATCACCTGTAGCTAAACAACTTGAACCTTTACAAATGTGCGGTATCGTCGTGTGTGACGAGTACTCCACTTAACATGTTAGTAACCGCTCTCGACGGTAGGTGCGATGTCTCGTGTTGCCTTCTTGTTGATGCTTGCTCGTGTTTTCCTTGTAGTAATAGATGCTTGGTCATTGATTGATTTCCAGTGTTTACCCTCTTGTGTGCTCCCGCGGGTACCTTCGGAGACGATGCGAGCTTGCTATCAACTACACCTTCGGAACCCGACTTATCAACAGGCAAGGACTATACATTACTTATGATCCATTCTATTTCAACCAGCGGTTTGCATGCTAGTCTAGGTTAGGTTCGATGTTTGATCCTACCACATGTTCACAACCTCTTTTAAACTGATACAACCATGTCCCCTCCCATCAAACCTTGTACTGCTATGTTACTATTGCTCGTTGCTCAGCCCCTGCTTAGTATGCATGCTTAGGATGCTACGATGTTACCTCCTATTACTCCTTGGTTTGGGATATCACATTATTATGTTGTTATGGATAATATGATTATTATAAATGTTGACTATATTCGACGAAGGATGGAAGGTCTTGGCTATCCGCCCCGACGCTTTGTTCCATTCGAGTCACCTAGGATCCGAGTTCCGGGTATTGGTTTTAAGACTGAGAGTGCCTAACCGCGTGTGGAATTTTATGGGGTCCCCTCTTCTTACCTACCTAGCTTCAAACATTTCTAGTGGTGGCCCAAGCTGATTTACCATTTGAAACGTGTGTGTGACTGGTCCGCGGCCGGAAGATTTCAAACAACTTGGGCCAGCGGAGACATGGTTTCTCTTGTTGGTCCACCCCAGGGAGCTAGGGGGTTGTCCACATCTGTTTGGGCAACTAACCCGACCTCGTCCAGACGGTAGAGGCCGATTCGAGAGCGCGGCCGGCTTTTGAGTTGGATGTCGACTCACCGGGGGCCACCCGGATTTGTTCCTTGTTAGCTAGAGGGACCTGTCGTTCCGGATCTCTTGGGACTAAATCATAAAATGGTTGCCTATCGTGGGTAGCAACTGAGAGATATGGGCGTGCGTGCGGAGCCTTGTAATGGGCAGCTGGTACACCCCTGTAGGGTTAAATCTTTTCGAGAAGCCGTGTCCACGGTTATGGACGAATTGATACCTACGTCCTGTTCATAGACAACAACAACTGAGATAACCTTAATATAACTTGATCAACGTGTGTGTGTGTGTGTGCCTTGAATGCTTCTTCTTCATCGGGATGCGAAGAGGAGGACAAGGATAGGGTAGGTGTTATGTTTGCGTAAGTAGTTGATAGAAAGACTTGTTGGAGGCGATTCCTCATCGAATGCTTGGCTTCTTATCTTACTCTCTAGCTCGTTAGCCACTTCATAAATGCTTGTGCGGCAGCAACCTCACCACTTACCCCTTCCTTACCGTAAACTACTAGTTGTCCTAGAATGACGAGTGATGAAGTCCTTGCTAGGTCAGTTGACCACTACATTTGGATGCTGAGTACTTCTGTACTCATGATACTACCCCCAAACTCTTATCAGGGTTCTTGATCGACAACAGGTATCGTGATCGACCTTTCAAGTGGAGACTCGACGACGACTAGTTAGGCAGATCCCGGCGGAGGGCCTGGACCTGTGTGGTCATGGGATCGATGTTTTTCTCTTTTCCACTAGGCATTTGATTGTAGTTTGTACTCAGACATATATCTTCCACAGTTGTATTGTATTGTATTGTATTAAGGCAGTTGTATGCCGATTGTATGAGATGTTGTATCCTGTATCTGTAATGTTGTGATATCATGTTGGAAATCCGGGGCATATGACTTTGTCATATGTCGCGGTGGGACCGATATGTGCTTCGGCCCCGGATCTGGATGGAAACATCTAAATCAGGCTTCCTAGAAACCACGACACACCATAAAATATATAGTGTTGGTTTCCATGAACTCTGATGGTTACCTATACTGAAGTGAATGTTTGCATGTTAAATTAATAACTCTAAACAATAATAACATAACTCGGGAAAGGATAACTTAGACCATACAATATTCAATAGAGTATGATTATAATGTTCAAGCACAACAACAATATTGAAGTGGTCCAAGCGTTGTAATTTGTGAAACAACTTTCACAAGTCTTTATGCCCAAGACTAACTCAATACATTTGTCATTTTGATCAAATCATAGAGACTTGTTTTTCTTGTTAATTTAATATCCATTTTCATTCTGAAATCCCTTTGATCACATCAATTATTTCAGACTCATGTTTGTCTTTATTCTGAAATCACTTTGATCACAACAAATTATTTTAGACTCTTGTTTCATTAGTGAATACACATATTCATCTAAGTCCAAATATGAATTTCACGAAATAATGAAATTCACTACATGCTGAAATATGATACATCACAATGTATGATATAAACAATCATCGCAAACTCTGTTTTACCAGAATGTGAGGTTTTAGTCATCTCACCTAAAGAGACATGGTTTGCATGCGTCAAGAGATCAAGTATCTCAAAACTTCATAATACCATTCATGACTTAAACGATAGTGTCATTATTAAGTTTGGATAATTCTTGGCATTACAATATTTCTTATAAATGATCAAACTACTACCATCAATATGAAAATAACTCATTCATAACCGTAACGTGACCATAAAAGATATCATTCATAAAATAAGAACAACTGGTTTGTTTCTCACTAATATGAATAATTGTCTTCGCGAGATGCAAGACACACTAATAAAGTTCACATTAAAACGATCATAAACTTATTCATATACTAATCAAATGATAGATGTCGAGGGAGAGTGTTGTCGACCATCAACTATCTTAATTTCCATCAGCACACATTGTCACCTCATCCCTTCCAAGCCACTCCTGAACAGTAAGTTCAAGCATCGAATACTTAATCAACCACAATTAGTGTTTTGATGGGAAAGACATTTATAACTCATATATAAAATATACCTTCTCCGTTAATGACTATTCATGCATTGGTTATACATCTAAAGTTCACAACTTTAATCACGACCTCATGACAGGTGAACGATTCTCCTTCATGACATAGTCTAGACACGATCTTTCTAGCTGGGAGGAAGCGTATGCCACTTTCCAGTTTTCGCAAAGTAACCAATCATTCAGTAGTCCAAGTTGTACACAAGGTGTTCAGGTATCTTATACATTTTCCATGTGACCTTCTCAGAAGGTTGTTCCTTCCACCATAATTGAAAGAAACCCCGTCCATATTGTAACAGCCTGGAAATTCCATCCTAATTAAAAAAAATTGTTTGTTACTTTATCTTGTTGCTTGTTTGAAATTTTTGTAGTATTTCCTTCTCCGATTTAATAATTGGTGATTATATTTCCCTCTCCATCTCGTATCGTCATGCGTGACCGAACCTTTCCACCATGGCACACGACCTTTTGCGACACCGGGTTTCACCCGAGCACCGTCGCAACTACCGGCAAAAGTCCAACCATCGCCATTGGAACGAAAACCCTATTTATTTAATAAACAGTTTATTTTATTGAGTGCCGGAAAAATGTTCTCGGAACGGTTTCAAAGTGAGGTAGAGCCGACCGGCCCGTTGCGTGGATCGCGTGGTTCAAGATTTCGTCTGAATCGGAGGTCGTATGGACTCCCGACGGTCAGAATTGTGCGACATTGGACGCGAGAGAGAAACCAGGGGAGTTTGTGTAAACCTGCCAGCCAACCCAGGCTATAAATAGACCACCCATCCTCTCCACCCATTTTAGGGTTCCCCCTAGTCCATTGTTACAGCCACCCCTCCAAATACTCAGATCTGCCCCAAATCCCTTCACCACCCGAAACCCTAGATCTAAAATTTGTTTGGCCGTCAGATCTGAAAATGGGTGCATCAGATCGCGCCAAATCATCCCCTAAGCCTCTGTCCAACTCCTCCACCAACCTCCAGCACGGCCGCCGCCGGGCCCGATCCGGGCCGTGCCGGCCCGCGTCACCTCACTGCACCCGAGCTCCCGTGACCTCGCCGCCGATGAACTCCAGCGAGCCGCCACTGCAGGTCCGGCCTCCTCCTCCCGTCCGCTCTCTCTCCTCTCTCCCTCAAATCCTCTATCTCCCTATGCAGCCTCCGCCATGTCCGTCGCCGCCATGGGAGAGCTCGAGCTCAAGAGCTCGCCACCCTCCACCTCCTGCGCCGCCTCGGGTCCTCCTCCGGCCAGATCCGGAAAGGAACCGCCGGATCCAGGTGTCCCTGGCCTCCCTGACCCCTTCCCGGACGCCCTGCTGCTCGCCGGCGCCGCCCACGCCCTAGCACAACCCGCCATGGACATGAGCAGCCCGAGCTGGACCTCCCTCTGTAAATTCTAAGTCCTCCGCCTGTTATCTTTTTTACCTGTTTTGCGATAACATCTGGGATAGATCTGTAGACGCTATGGAGTTGCGCCCAAAACGAAAATTGTTGCATGTGATGTTCTCTTAAATTTTGTTTTAGTAAGTGTTTTCATTTGAGGCCAATTGAGTGGTGCAAATCTCTGTTGAAGTGTGCTCCATAATGTTTCTGCTGGCAACTGGTAATTTTTTGCAATGTTTGCTTGATCATTGTATCACCTTCATGATGCCTATGCCAGTGAATCTTTCATGTATTTTCTCATCATCGTGTCTACTTTAATACCATGATTTCACTTGTCATGTTATCTTACTGTAAGTTGCACTTATATTGCTTCAAAGTGGTGCACTTGTTAATCTGTCATTCCTATTTACATTTCCTTGCATCTTGCTCGCCTTATAGTTATTGATCCATGCTTCCTATGACTTGCACCAATGGAATGAATTTCTCCTTTTCTCTTATACTTACATGCCATGCATTGCTATTCCATGGTATCTTTCCTTTTCATATTTTTCTTGAGCTCCAAAAGTTTCTACTTGCTGTTTGCCGTCAACTATCTTGAAAACGCTAAGTCTGGAGTATGGTTTAGCTGTCTTGCATGCTTTACATATTTTCATCCATGGGTCTTTTCACCACAAGTACCATGTATGAATTGTTTAGCATCACTTGGAATCCATGTACATATATTTCATGGTCATGTTTTTGTAGATTTGCAACCACTTTTGCTATTTTTTATAAAGCATGATTATAACAGTTTCCATGATGCCTGTTTTCCACTAAGTCTGTAATCTATAATATCTCTCTTGCATCCTTGATACATGTTTATCCACCATTCTTTTGAGCATAAGTGCAATGTATGAACTCATGATCGTATTGTAGGCTTGATGTTTATATATTGCATGCTCAATTTTTTGATTGTTTGATACTAGTTTACCTGCTGTCAAGTAAACATGTTATTAACCTTGTATCATGATTTCACTAAGTCCTAAACGAGTAGCATAAATTAGCATTTTGCTTGGGTTATAATTATTTATTATTGATGCTTTTGTACATGAAACCTTTATTCTATGTCTTTCTTGTAATTTCTATTGTTAATCCATATCATTTTTGTACATGTTTGCAATCTGTAGCATGTTGTTTCATTGCTATCAAATGTGCTACCTGCTGTTGGCAGATTTTGTTCATAACTTGTGATGCTTCTATCTTTTTACCCTTAACTCCGTTTGGGGTGTTCTTTATATGTAACTTGACTAGAATTTCATGTAGATTTTGATTGCGCTATTGTTTGATGTTGTTAACAATTCTAAAATATGGTTTAGGGAAGAACAATACCAAATGTTTTAATTGTCGTGGGGTACTTAGTGATATGCCATGTTTAAGATTTTGCCTCACTTAAATTGACTAGCATAGATAGTTTACTTTGTGCTTCACCTCTTGCCAGGATTGTGTGACATGCCATGTTTGTGTGACATGCCATGTTAACAATGTTTGCTCAATTTGTTGTAGCTAAACAACTTAAACTATTATAAACGTGAAGTATCGTCATGTGTGACCGATACCTCTCACTTAACCTGTTAGCAACTGCTCTCGGCGATAGATGCGATATCATAGTGCGTTGCCTCGTGTTGCCTTCTTGTTGTTGCTTGCTCGTGATTTCTTCGTAGTAATAGATGCATGTTCGTCGATTGTCTTTCCAGTGTTTCCTTCTTGTGTGCTCTGATGACCCTCAACTGAGAGTGTCGAACCCAACGAGGAGCAGAAGGTATTGATAAGTGACTGTGGACAAGGAGAAACTGCAAGCACCGAAAGATAACTTTTAGGGGTTTTCGTTATAAGCAACAAGAAGGTAAAAATATCAAACAACACATATTACTAGAGAAATAACAACACAACTTAAATATCAAACAACACATATTACTTCAACATCATATGACTACTAAAACCTAGACTTCTCCTATGTCCTCAAGAACTAAAGTAACTACTCACAAGACATAAAAGAGATCATGATCAGTGGTGATAAATAGATGATAAACAATCTGGACATGACAATAATTCTCCAAAAAACTCAATAGCATTCACCAAAAAGAGGTAATCAACACTAATAAAGTAGAGTGGATGGATAGTACGGGTTACAACACAAGTTGCAATGGTGAGGTGATGTGGGATGAATATGGAGATGGTGATGATGTTGGGGATGATGTTGCTGATGATCTCAATGACACCCGTGACGATGGCGATGATCTCCCCTTCCGGGAGGCGTTCTCCCCGGCGGAATTTGTCCGCCGGAGATGCCTTTTCTTCTCTGTAGGTTTCCTCCACGGAGCGGCGAAGGAACTCTTAAAATTACTCCTCTTTTAGGGGTTTCGAATGACGAGGGATATATATATGCCAAAGGGGGTATCCGGTGGTGGCCGTAGGTGTCCATGCGGCCACCTGGCGCGGCCACCAGGGAGGTCGCGCCCCCAGGGCGCTTGGGCACCTGGTGGCCCCCCTCTGGCTCCTTTTCATCGAGGATTCGTTATTCTTCGAAAAAACATCCTCCGTCGATTTTAAACGCATTTGGAGATGTTCTGTTTCAGCAACTCAATGTCCACTTTTCTCCGCCGAATTCCGCGTCCACTATTTCGTCACCGGAAAGTTGCAAACTGTGTAAAACAAGCTGAAACAAAATAAGAATAGCATCATAATGTGAAATATATCAATGAATAAGGTTGAATTATGATATAAAATAGTGATGCATTTTGGACGTATCAACTCCCCCAAGCTTAGACCTTGCTTGACCCCAAGCGAATACTGAGCTCGTTAAACCTGTCCACAAGTTTAGAGAGTGAAGTGTCAATAATTAGAATACACACAAGAAGCATCTTGATTTCTCCACCAAACTCAAGCATCCTCAACAACAACCTCAACTCATAAGGCCCTTATGAAAGAGTAGTAACAATTATAATCAAAAGTAGGACTAAGGAAACTCATCAAATCATGGCAAACATATCCTTGGTCAGAGGACAACTGAGAACTTTTATTCTTGCTCTTTCACTTTATAATTAATCACTTTGAAGATTTTCCAAGTACATGTTATTAGTCAAGAAGTGAAAATGCTAACACAAAGGAAGATGTTTGCTTGGCCTAAGCTTCACAAACAACTTACTTATCAAATGATAATTTTAACAATGATGTGAGTGGACCCATCTTAATGCAGAATTATATGAATGAATCCTTTTCAACATCAAGTTCTGTTCTCTTTAAGAATAAACGAAAGTAGGAAGAACTGACTCAACATAAAAGTAAAAGACATGCCCTGCTATAGGGAAGTAGGGAAAACTCATGTGCTATTCTTAAATCAAAAATAATGAAAACAAGTTTTGGGAGGTGCATAGTTTGTCAACGAATGCTAATAGATAGCTCAATTGCTTCTCAAGATGGACAAGTTTCGAGGAATGACTCCCAAGTGGGGACGATCACATCCCCTTAATCTCCTTTGTTTATCACTGCCAAAGTTTCTGATTTCTCATAGGCCAAATGTAAAGGAGAGTTTTTTTGTTATATTATCTTACGAGATGGGCGCACTCATGCCAGTTCCTCCTCGTTTTAGCGATTTGCAGATTAGACATGCAATCCCGGGGTAAAACTTGTCCAACTTAAGAAGATCATGAATTACCTATTACTTCCTCATGAACTAAATCAGAGGCACAAAACAGAAGATTTTGAACAATTAACGATAAAACATGAATTCTATACTTTTAGGAGTGGTAGGGAAATACCACGAATAGGAAGGTATGGTGGACTCATATGGAAGATATTGGTTTCAGGGTATGGATGCACAATAAGAAATCTTCTTAGTATAGAGTTTGGCTACCAAAGGCTTTAAGAGAACAGACAATTGATGATGACTTGGATGCAAAGCATATAAAGCATAAACATTAAAGTAAACATAACACGTCAAGTTGTGTTCCTTGTCAACATAACAAATCAAGCATAATAACATAAAGGTTTTGGCTATGTTGCTACTTGAGAAAATCATGCTTGTTGTTATGACCAAAGCTATGTTTGCCAAGATTTAAATAAATTTTTCAGAGCCATACCTGATATAAAGTCAATACTCCCCATAAGAATCATCATATAAGGTCGATTGAGAATACTGAGTGCAGCGAAGGAAAAAATAGACTTCTCATTAATAATCCATCATAGATGACTCCACACTCACGGATACAAGATTTTCCACAAAGGAGTGATAGACCTTAATGCAAACACCTATTTCATAAGACAACTTCCCTAGATATGATACGACTCTACTTGACTCTAAAATACGAAGATAAAGATAAAGATACCAGGCACTCCCCCAATCTTGGAACAAGCTAAGGGGATGCCATTACCCAAGGAGATTTCACTCCTCATTCTTGTTCTTGTTGATCACGTAGTCCTTTGGGAAGCGTTTCCATGGAAGGGGTTCTCCAGTCTCATATGAGATGACGGTCTTCGGGATCCTGCACTCAGCACCCAAACCCATGCGCATAAACTTTAGTTCATACTCATATTTATGGTTCTGGAGATCATAAATCTGCCCTTGGAGCTCAATCAATTTTTCTTCCAGTTCGTTCACGCTTGACCACATCTCCTTCATCTCCTTCTTGTAGTGTGCCTTCAGATCGTTGCTGATGTCAAAGTTGGCTTCAACACCACACTCGACCATATTCTTGTACTTGAAGACTTCTTGCTCCACTTCTTCCATCCTAGCCTCGATGCTCCCCTCCTTGACAGGTCCCTTCAGATCTTCTTGGTGGAGGACATCATCCTCCACCCGAACAGTTTGAGGGCGCTTCTTCACCTCAGCGAGGTAAGGGTTCATGACGTTTACGACGAACTTGTCCTTGGGGGAATTTGGGGAAGCCATGGCACCTAGGTCTAGCTGAAAGATTTCCTGGTAGAAACATCTCGAAAAGAAAACACACGAAATCGCGAGATACGGTGCCGGGACGATCCGGGAAAATATATAGCAGAAATTTCTGCACCAAAGGAAGGTAACAAGCCAAAGTGGGGTCGGAGATAGACTCTGGGGTGCCCAGGGGCCTGCCGGCGCGGCCAGGGGGTAGGCCACGCCAGGGTTGCGCCTGGACCCCCTGGAGCTCCTCTCCGGCTCCACTTAGGCCTGGAATTTTCCTAATTTTTCAAAAACTCGTAATATGGAACTTTTATGGATGTTCGCGATGTTTCCTTACCGTAATACATACCTTTTCTTATTCTTCTTCTGCTGGTGTCTGAAACAGGGCTACAACATATTCTTCATGAGTTGTTGTGTGTATCAAATTCACATCAACATTGACAGGGTCTCCTGCCATGTAATGCTTGAGTCTTTTCCCATTCACAACTTGAGGTTTGGTGCCTTCAAAATTTTTAATCTTGATTGCACCGGAGCGGTAGACTTCTTCGATATGAAATGGTCCTTCCCATCTGGAAAGTAGTTTACCTGGAGAAAACCTGAAACGAGATCTAAACAACAAAACTTTATCACCGACATTAAATTCATGTTTAAGAATCCTTCTATCATGCCACTTCTTTACCTTTTCCTTGAACATTTTAGAACTCTCGTAAGCTTCACTTCTCCACTCATCTAGATAAGTCAAGTTCATGAGGCGCTTTTCACTAGCCAATTTTGGGTCAACATTAAGCTCACTAACAACCCAAAAAGCTTTGTGTTCTAACTCTAATGGCAAATGGCAAACTTTTCCATATACCAATTTATAGGGAGACATGCCCATGGGCTTTTTGTAAGCAGTTCTATACGCCCACAAAGCATCTCCTAACTTCTTTGACCAGTCCTTTCTAGAACTGTTAACTGTCTTTTGCAAGATCAACTAATCTCCCTATTGGTGAGCACAATTTGCCCACTAGTTTGAGGATGGTACGGTGAAGCAATTCTATGATTGACATCGTACTTGGCTAAAGCTTTCCTAAAAGCTCCATGTGTAAAGTGTGATCCTCCATCAGTCATGAGGTAACCAAACCTAGGAAAAATTACATCCTTGAGCATTTTCAAAGATGTCTTGTGATCAACACTATCAGTGGGGATTGCCTCAACCCACTTAGTTACATAATAAACAACTACTAAAATGTGAGTGTACTTGTGTGAAGGAGGAAAAGGACCCATAAAATCGAAACCCCCGCAATCAAAAGGCTCAATCACTAGAGAGTAATTCATAGGCATGTCATTTCTCCTACTAATATTACCAACTCTCTGACACTTATCACAAGATAAAACAAAATTGGTAGCATCCTTAAAAAGAGTAGGCCAATAAAAACCTGATTGGAGAACCTTATCTGCGGTCCTCTCACCGCATGATGTCCTCCATAGGGACTATCGTGACATTGCCTGAGAATTTCCCTTTGCTCGTGTTCCAGTACACATCTTCTCACGATCCCACGGACCTTATTTAAAAAGTTGAGGGTCATCCCAAAAGTAATGCCTCAAATCGTGGAAGAACTTCTTCCTTTTCTAAAATTTTAAACCTGGAGGCAAAAACTTTGCAACAATAAAACTAGCATAATTTGCAAACCAAGGATCGGAGAGAGATTGTACTTTTACAACAGCTAGTTGTTCGTCTGGAAAGTTGTCGTTGACTGGAATGGGATCATGCGGTATATCTTCCATCCTTGAAAGATTGTCCGCCACCAGATTGTCTGCTCCTTCCCTATTGACAAACTCCAAATCAAATTCTTGAAGGATCACCCACCTGATGAGCCTTGGTTTGGCATCCTTCTTATCCATAAGATACTTAAGGGCAGCATGGTTAGTATGAATAATAACTTTAGAATCAACAATATACTTCCTAAACTTATGACAAGAAAACACTACTACTAAGAATTCCTTCTCGGTAGTAGCAAAACTCTTTTGAGCACTATCAAGGGTTTTACTAGCATAATGTATAACATTCAATTTCTTATCAACCCTTTGTCCTAAAACAGCTCCAACAGCAAAATCACTAGCATGACACATAATTTCAAAGGGTAAATTCCAATCAGGTGGTTGTACTATAGGAGCGGTTATCAAAGCTTTCTTAAGAACTTAAAAGACTTCCTTACAATCTTCATCAAATACAAAAGGAACATCCTTCTGGAGAAGATTAGTGAGGGGTCTCAAAGTCTTAGAAAAGTCTTTATTAAATCTTCTATAGAAACCAGCATGACCGAAAACTACGAATACCTTTGATTTCCCTTGGATAGGGCATCCTTTCAATAACTTCAATCTTCTCCTTGTCCACTTCAATTCCCCTCTCGGAAATCTTGTGACCAAGAACGATCCCTTCGTTAACCATGAAGTGGCACTTTTCCCAATTTAGCACTAAATTTGTATCCTCGCATCTCTGCAAAATTTATTAAGATTGTGGAGACAGTGGTCAAAGGAAGTTCCATAGATGGAGAAATCGTCCATCAAGACTTCCACAATATCGTTACAGAAACCATGAAAAATAGCAGACATACATCTCCGAAAAGTAGCAGGTGCATTGCATAAACCAAAAGGCATACGCCTATAAGCATAAGTACCACAAGGACAAGTGAAAGTGGTCTTCTCTTGATCGGCAGTGTTGACATGAATTTGAGAGAAGCCAAAGTACTCATCAAGATAGCAAAAGTGAGTGTTTTTGGACAACCTCTCAAGCATTGGATCGATGAAAGGAAGTGGGTAGTGGTCCTTCCTGGTTGCTTTGTTCAACTTCCTATAATTGATGACACTGAAGTAGCGCTCCTCGTTGGTTACCCCAAGTGGAAGGTTGGATGTATCCTATCAGCAAATTTCCCTTGGAAAAGATGCCAAGGTTTAGAGTTGTTGGGGAACACGGTACGCTACACACTAGCCTAAAAAGAATTCTACCGTGCACAACCAAGATCTTGCTGCTGGAGAAGAACTACGTGATGAGGGATTCCCACTAGACGCGTAGTCACGACAGCGGAAGGAGAGTTGGTGATGCGCGTCGGTGGAAACTCCTCGAATCCCTCGAACCGATCCCTCGTCTCGATCCCACGAACGGAGTCCCGCGATCCAATCCTGTAAACTGTTCGTCCAAACGCCGCAGGTGCGGCGCCTCCAAGGGATGTGCACCTACAAGGAGGAGCGCTGAGCGGCGGACTACTAGGTCCGGCGGCTCGGCTCGAAGGTGGAGTGGCGGCTAGGGTTGTCCTCTGACCTGTACCCCTTTTGGGTTCTCCCTAGCCCTTATATTGGCGCCCGTGAAATAACCTCAACCCTTGAGGCAATCCGGACCCTCCATCCATATTCCATTCGGATCACATCCGAATGGGATCATTTCCCCTTAAGCGCGCGACCCTATAGGTTCACGTACACATGGACACGTCCCGGATCAAATCCGGTTCGATAGTCGGTAGCGGTTCCTAGCAGAACATGCCAGCTCCCATATATGCGTAAAGTCAGAAGACGAACCATTACAAAGTGTCATATGAAACATTCCTTTTGCCTCACGATATATATTGTCAAGCTCAAGGCGAGTACTTGTCACCCTTGTGATAGCTTGACCTCTCTTCTCGGAAACCGTGATACAGATTCCTGAACCGGGTTAACACTTAACCCATGTCGCATGGCCATGATTTTTGAATCTTATCACTAGAGAGGGCCCAGAGAATATCTCTCCAAAGTGGAGGGGAAAATCCCATCTTGATCAACCATGTCTCGCGGCATGTATCATGACTCACCCGTAAGCTACCTTTATAACTACCCAGTTACAGTGTAGCGTTCGATAGTCCCTAAGTGAGTCATTCCTCATCCTAAGAACATGCGAGGACCTCAGGTCTAGGACATGGCATATACATTGTATTGAGACTAACACATGACAATATCTCGCAGCGTCTCAAAGTGGGTCTCTCTCCAACTCAGTGATTCCATCACTAAGTTCATACTATTGGTAGAATCTCCATGCTCATGACTTGTGAAACATAGTCATCAACCGAATCATATACTAGTCAAGGATATGTGTCCGCACAACCTTATCAACTAGGGACCATTAGAACAATCATCATAGAATATATAGTCTCACAAACAAGTCACATACTTATTGATACATATGAGTGATGATGTTCAAGGACAATACAAGTAACTCATGAATACATAAGAAGACAACATCATAACAAGATTGCCTCTAGAGCATATCTCCAACAGTCTCCCACTTGCACTAGAGTCAATCTGTTAGGCATCTAAGGCCCGTGGCTCTTACGTGCGTCTCATGCTTCGGCATCTGGAGAGGCTTCGTCAAAGGATCAACAATGTTTGCATTCGTGTGTACTTTGCATACATTTATATTACCATCATCTCCGAATTGTCGTATGAGATGATAACGCCTTTCTATGTGCTTGGATTTCTGGTGATGCCTTGGCTCCCTAGCCTGTGCGATGGCACCACAAATATCACAATAGAGGTCCAACAGGTATGTCGAGTCTGGAACCACACCAAGTAGGGTAATGAAATCCCTAATCCAAACACCTTCCTTTGAAGCTTCAGAAGCTGCAAGGTACTCGAGCTCTATTGTAGAATCAGCTATCGTCTCTTGCTTGGAAATCTTCCAGCTCACTGCACCTCCGTTCAGAATGAACACATAACCAGATTGCGAACGAAAATCATCCCTGTCGGTTTGGAAACTAGCATCAGTGTAACCCTTTACAACGAGCTCACCCTCACCTCCATAAACTAGTAACATATCCTTAGTCCTTCTCAGGTACTTTAGGATGCTCTTAACTGTTGTCCAGTGGCTCTCGCCTGGATTAGCCTGGTATCTGCTCATAGCACTTAGAGCATAGGAAACATTTGGACGAGTACATACCATATCATACATGATAGACCCGATGGCCGAAGCATACGAAATCTTATCCACACGTCTTTTCTCATCAGGAGTTGATGGACCCTGAGTCTTGCTTACATGAATGCCATGTGACGCAGGCAAGAACCCTTTCTTAGCCTCATGCATGTTGAACCTTTTCAACACCTTGTCAATATACGTACTCTGGCTTAATCCAATAAGCCTCCTTGATCTATCTCTATAGATCTTGATTCCCAAGATGTGAGCTGCTTCTCCCTAGTCCTTCATTGCAAAACTATTTTTCAATGAGTCCTTGACAGCTTCCAGCATTGAATGTCATTCCCAATCAATAATATGTCATCCACATATAAGATCAGAAATACGATTGAGCTGCCACTAAACTTCTTGAACAAGCAAGGTTCCTTTTCGTTCTCGATGAATCCAAATGATTTGATAACCTCTTTAAAATGAATATTCCAACTTCGAGATGCATGCTTCAATCCATAAATGGATTTCTGAAGTTTGCATACCTTATTAGCATTCTCTGGATCGACAAAACCTTCGGGCTGTATCATGTACACGCCCTCATCTAGATTTCCATTAAGGAAAGTTGTTTTGACATCCATCTGCCAAATCTCATAATCGAAATAGGTAGCTATAGCTAGAATAATCCGAACTGATTTAAGCATCGCTACAGGAGAGAAGGTCTCGTTGTAGTCAATTCCTTGAACTTTTCAAAACCCTTCGCGACAAGTCGAGCTTTATGGATTTGAACATTTCCATCTATATCAGTTTTCTTCTTAAAGATCCATTTGCACTCAATGGTTCTTGCACCATTTGACAGATCAACCAAGTTCCAAACTTGATTTTCATCCATGGAATTTAACTCGGATCTCATGGCCTCAAGCCATAACTCTGAATTTGGATCCACCTTCGCTTCCGCATATGTCAAAGGCTCATCGTTGTCCAACAACAATACATCGCTTGCATTACGCAGCCTTTCTGACCTTCGTGGTGCGGGTGCCACTTCAACCACGGGTTCACTAACTGGCTCTGCCATAATGGCATCACTTGCCGTGTCTGCCCCGAGTGGTTTATCTCGAAGCTCTTCGAGTTGCACCGTCCTCCCACTAGCCTTCCTATTGAGAAAATATTTCTCAAGGAAGGTACCGTGTCGAGCGACAAACACTATGCCCTCTTGTCGGTTGTAGAAGTAATACCCTAAGGTTTCTTTTGGATATCCCACGAATATGCACTTATCCGATTTGGGTGCGAGCTTGTCCGACTGAAGTCACTTGACAAATGCTTCACAACCCCAAATCTTTAGAAAAGACAAATTGTGACACTCCCCAGTCCATATCTCATATGGTGTCTTATCTACGGATTTAGATGGTAATCTGTTTAGTGTGAAAGCTGTAGTTTCTAGAGCATAACCCCAAAATGCCAACGATAGATCTGACCGACTCATCATCGATCGAACCATGTCCAACAAGGTACGATTCCTCTGTTCCGATACACCATTTCTTTGCGGCGTTCCAGGAGGAGTGAGTTGTGGAAATATTCCATGACACTTGAGAAGATCATCAAACTCTTGACTCAGATATTCACCTCCAGGATCTGATCGTAGAAGTTTGATTGTCTTGCCGAGTTGATTCTCTAATTAATTCTGAAACTCCTTGAACTTTTCAAAGGTTTCCGACTTGTGCCTCATCAAGTAGATATATCCATATTTTCTCAAGTCGTCGGTGAAAGTCACGAAGTACTGGTAACCACCTCTAGCAGTCGTGCTCATTGGTCCAGACACATCAGTATGTATGAGTTCCAACAAGTCGGATGCCCTCTCGCAACTCTTTGCAAAAGGTGTCTTGGTCATCTTGCTGAGTAGGCACGATTCTCATGTCTTGAATGATTCAAAATCAAACAAATTTAAAAGTCCATCATGATGGAGCTTCTTCATGCGCTTTTCACTAATATGATCAAGCCGACAGTGCCAAAAGTAAGTTGTATTTAGATCGTTAGGTTTAAGCCTCTTGGCATTTATATTATAGACATATTCACCTTCAAGATTCAAAATGAATAACCCATTCACAACGGGCGCCAAGCCATAAAACATCTTATTCAAATATATAGAACAACCATTGTCCTCAATAATGAATTCATAATCTTGTCTCATCAAACATGAGGTAGAAATAATGTTTCGACTTAACGATGGAACATAATAACAATTATCAAGCTCCATTACAAATCCAGAAGGTAAATTAAGTTGCATGGTGCCGACGGCTAATGTAGCAACTCTTGCTTTATTCCGACGCGAATGTCAACTTCTCCTCTTGTGACATCTCTACTTCTTTTTAGTCCCTGCATCGAGTTGGAAATGTGAACAACCAATCCGGTATCATATACCCAAGAACTAATAGAAATATCTGCAAGATAAATGTCTATAACATATACAACAATTGTACCTGTAGAAGACGTACTCCCACTGCTCTTGCCCTTGCTGGCGAGCCACTCGTTGCAGTTCCTCTTCCAGTGACCATTCTCCTTGCAATAGAAGCAAATGGTCTATGCGTCAGGTCTAGGCTTAGGCGCCGGGGCTGGAGTCAGGATCACATCCTTGTCCTTGCCCTTTGCGTTAGCCTTCTTCTTGGTCCATGACTTCTTAAACTTGGTTGTGTTCTACACCATCAACACTTGATGTGTGCCCTTCTTAATGTCCTGCTCTGCTATCTTAAGCATCCCATGAAATTCAGTGGGCTTCTTTTCAATGACATGCGCATGAAAGTTCGTAATGAACGAGTTATATCTTGGCAGAAGAGAACCCAGAATTGTATCTGTAGCTGACTCAGGAGTCAACGGATGCCCAAGACGATCCAAAGCTTGCATGTATCCCATCATTTTGATGACATGCGGGCTCAGTGGATAACTCTCTTTCAGCTTGCAATCCATCAGGGATCGCTCGACGTTGAACCTTTCGGTCCTAGCCTGAACCTGAAACATGCCCTTAAGACTCTCGATCATATCGAATGCCCTAATGCCTTCGAACCGCTGTTGCAGCTCAGGATCCATAGAAGCCAGCATGAGGCAACTGATCTCAGTAGACTCATCCTTGAGTTTTTGATAGGCATTCTTAGCAGCAGCGGTGGAATTATCAGCTGGTTCCTCTAGAACATTTTCCTTTTTGTCATGCTTGAGAACAATTCTCAGATTTCTATACCAGGTGGTAAAGTTTGTTCCATTCAATTTATATTTCTCAAGGATGGATTTCAACGAAAAATTGGTAACCGGAGCAAGTGGTGTCATTGATCTACAACATAAAATGCAAAATACTAAACATGTATTCATGAAGAGCAATTCATATTAAGTGCTTTAATAAAATTACTCCCACTAAGTTCAACATCCCTCTAGTTGACAGTAAGTGATTCAAGATCCGATGGAGCGAATTGACTATTGAGCTTTTGCATCACTGCTAGCCGACTCGATCTACCCGTAAGCAACTCCTTGCTAATCACATCAACCATACGACTCATGTTTGTTGATGCTCATCACATACACACCAACACCTATGCCTCAAGGCCCAAAACTGTTTTGATAGCCTCGACAAGTTAACCAAGTGCTATGCGTGTAAGTGTCCGACTCAAACCCATCACGCCAAGGAGATCTAGCGGCATCCTAATTTTATAGGCATACTACTAAATATACATGACTTGTGATGTGCAACAATTGGGGACGTAATTGTACTTGTCATTATTCGAGGGGTCATCCTACTAATAACATCTACCATGTAAAAGAAGGATGCATAACGGGATAAACTTTCACAGGAAGTTTATACAAGTGATATGGTATAGCCCCTTTATCGTAGCGCATGGTCATCTCCATCTTCATGTGCGTGAACCTCCCATGGCGATCTCCATCTCCATGTACGGTTGTCTTCATGGTGATCTCCATCTCCACGCCGTAGTGTCAACCGCCAAGTGTTACATAATATACTATGCCATTACAAACTAATAGCTATGAAAGTAAGTTACATTACATGGTTTCACATGTTGACACGCAGGTCATTAATACAATAATGAGAAAACCATATGGCTCCACCCGGTTGTCAAAACCGTGACACACAGGTCATGAATAACAACATACACAATGGGCTATACCAGACCACAACCATTCCCTGCAAAACAAAGTTAGACGTTCTACCGCCGTCTAAAGCTCTTTTAGCACTAGTAAAATTCGGTCTGCGAAAAGTCGCTATTTTGCATATCTTTTCATTCTGCATTGTTTGGTAGGTCACGGAGCTCAATCGGAGTTCATATGACCAAGATATGGCCTCTGAACCGAACCTACTCACAGATTTCTGGACAACACAAATCATATCTTGATAAGTTTTCCTGATCCGTATCCCGGATCAATCACCTAGTGATATCCGCGTGCAACAATAGGATTTATGGCTCACTGTCTATCCCAATAGCGGATAACCGACTTCTAGGGATAAGTTGTGGCACGACCTAAGTAGCTCGCGCCTCGGGACAGATCATGAAATCAAGAACCTCAAACATGCAAAACCAATATGATCTACCATCACATGATCCGATCTACATATCTCCATATGAAATTCTATCACGAATTCAACGCCACGCAGCAGAGGCTCTGATAACACTGTTGGGGCACATGGTACGCTACACTAGCGCTCAATAAAAATTTCTACCGCGCACAACCAAGATCTTGCTGCTGGAGAAGAACTACGTGATGAGGGATTACCACAATACGCACAATCACGGCAGAGGAAGGAGAGTTGGTGATGCGCGTCGGCGGCGGCTCCTCGAATCCCTCGAACCGATCCCTCGTACTGATCCCACGAACGGAGTCCCACGATCCAATCCCGCGAACAGTTCGTCCAAACGCCGCAGGTGCGGTGCCTCCAAGGGATGCACACGTACAAGGAGGAGCGTCAGGCGGCGAAATGCTAGGTCCGACGGCTCGGCCTGGAGGTGGAGTGGCAGCGAGGGTTTTCCTCTGACCTGTACACCTTCGGGGTTCGCCCTAGCCCTAATATAGGCGCCCGTGGAATGGCCTCAACCCTTGAGGCAATCCGGACCCTCTATCCATATTCCATTCGGATCACATCCGAATGGGCTCCTTTCCCCTTAAACGCGCGACCCTATAGGTTCATTTACACATGGAAACATCCCGGATCACATCCGGTTCGATAGTCGGTAGCGGTTCCTAGCAGAATATGTCGGCTCCCATATATGTGTAAATTCATAAGACAAACCATTACAAAGTGTCATATGCAACATTCCTTTCGCCTCACGATATGTGTTGTCAAGCTCAAGGCGAGTACTTGTCACCCTTGTGATAGCTTGACCTCTCTTCTCAAAACCGTGATACATATTCCTGAACTGGGTTAACACTTAACCCATGTCGCATGTCCATGCTTTCTAAATCTTATCACTCGACAGGGCCCAGAGAATATCTCTCCAAAGTGGAGGGGAAAATCCCATCTTGATCAACCATGTCTCGCGCATGTATCATGACTCACCCGTAAGCTACCTTTATAACTACCCAGTTACGGTGTAGCGTTTGATAGTTCCTAAGTGATTCATTCCTCATCCTGAGAACATGCGAGGATCTCAGGTCTAGGACATGGCATATACATTATATTGAGACTAACAGATGACAATATCTAGCTGCGTCTCAAAGTGGGTCTCTGTCCAACTCAGTGATCCCATCACTAAGTTCATACTATCGGTAGCATCTCCATGCTCATGACTTGTGAAACATAGTCATCAACCGAATCATATACTAGTCAAGGACATGTACCCGCATAACCTTATCAGCTAGGGACCATTAGAACAATCATTATAGAATATATAGTCTCACAAACAAGTCACATACTTATTGATACATACGAGTGATGATGTTCAAGGACAATACAAGTAACTCATGAATACATAAGGAGACAACATCATAACATGATTGCCTCCAGGGCATATCTCCAATAAGAGTGTCTCCCGTAGGACTCCAACGAGGAAAAGTAGGTGGTAAAGTGAACAATGGCGCCGTTCACAACTCGGGGTTGCTTACTTTACCTGGACCTGCACACACACCAAATAACTTTGTTCCCAACGACTACAGAGAGGTTTTCAATCTCTCAGGCCTTCCGTTTACAAAGGATCAAACACAACAGATAAAAGGGTAATGATAACTGGAACCAGAAAGTAAAAGAAAGAAGTAAATTGAGGGTGTAAATAGTGGTGGAAATATGGTCCGGGGTCCCATGATGTTCACTAGTGATGTCTCTCACCCAAAAGACGATAAAACTGCTATGCGAGGTAAACAAATCACAGCTGGGCAATTGACATGATTACGGGCGCAAACCAATGCTAACTATACTACAAAGAAAGGAAGAGGCTCAAAAGCATGGGCGATACACCAAAATAAGTAGACCGAAATCCAACTGCATCTACTACTAATTATCCACCTTGAGATATCTATCCAGAACATCTCACTGGTATTAAGTTGCGAGCCCCACCCAAAGTGTAAACCCAAAGCAACAAACAACTACATTAAAAGAACTTTGCGTAAAGTAAACAATCCTTGCAACCGCGGTTACAAGCACCGTTGTTTTCCCCCTTGTGGCCACAGAACATCCCCTAGACTCATAAGTTTGTCACTCAAGCTAGTCATCAAGGGGCATGAACCCACAATCAAGCATACCGCTCCCTCTTGGAGTCACTACCTACTACTTGTCCAAAGAAATTAACAACAACGGAGAACATGCAAGAATTACTCAAGAAAAAAAATATAAAAGAGAAGAACCAAATATATTACTCAATCACAATCCGAACATAGTCTCATAATCCATCAGATCCTAGCAAACTCAGCATAGCAACAAGAGAAAGAATTACATATGTGCTTTGATCATGTAGGGCAGCTCACAAGGTCTAATACATGAAGAACAAAGAGGGGAGGAGAACATCACATAGCTACTGATCATGGACCCATGGTACAAGGTGGACTACTCACGGATCATCCGGGAAGCGTCCATGGTGGTGGAGAAGCTCCCGGATGTCAATCCTCCCTCCAGCAGGGTGCCGGGAAGAGGCCTCATGATGCTTCTGATCTTGGAAGTACGATGGCAGCGGAACAGAGGCGAGATCGTGAAAAAGGGTTTTGTCCTCAAGGGTTTCAGGGCGAAGGAAATATATAGGCGAAGGGGGGCAGCCAGGGGGGCCACCAGGGGTACAGGCGGCCCCCTGACGCGGCCCCTCCCTAGGGCGCGCCGGGAGGGCGCCTGGGGCCCTGGTGGGTCCCCTCTGCCCCCCTCGGGACTCTGGAAGGTTCCCGTATACTGATTTTTTATTGGATTTTTTTGGAATTTTTGGAGCATTTTTAATACGGGGGAAACCTGAAGTAAAAAGATAGCAGAAAATAGGAACTGGAACTGGGGTGCACTGAGTTAACAGGTTAGTACAAATATGATAAAAAATGTATGAAAGTGTATCGAAAACATAGAAATATCATACAAAACATGCATGGAGCAAGCAGAAATTATAGATACGTTTGGGACGTGTCAACATCCCCAAGCTTAATTCCTACTCGTCCTCGAGTAGGTAAATGATAACAAACATAATTTCTGTGGTGACATGCTACCAACCATATAAGAACTTTTAAGTAAAGAAACTAATGTATGTAATTCAATTCAAGTCATAACAGGCAAGAGGCTATATTAGCATTGAAACAAGCAACATAAGAACATTAAGGTGCAAGAGCCCTCGCTGTCCGTGACTCGAATGTCTCCAGATGGTGTTTGCGTGCATGAAGTGGGGGATGGGAATACGAGAGAGAAAAATATATATTTATTTGTTGGAACTCAATCTACTATAGTTTCACACTTAGTCTTCTTTGGAATCTTATCTTGACTCGTCCCCAGACCACTAGCCAGGTACAATTCAATTTGATCCACTCCCTTTCGATATTTTGAGCACTCATGCAATGGATGAGTGTAAGCACGAGAGTTGACACTTAGGATGGAAAAGAGAGAGATATGGTGGAGGACGAAGACAAAAAAAAGGTGTGAAAGGCTCACATCAATGAGGACAATCATAGGCGAGAAGGCCAAATGATAGATATGATGTGAGGAGTAGGGATTGCCATGCAACGGATGCACATATGAGCTAAGAAAAGCTCTCCAATGGAACTAGTGGGGGTGCATCCAACTTGCTCTCTCAAGAAGACCTAGAGCTCATTTGAGGAGGCTCATCATTGGAATATACAAGCCAAGTTCTAAAGTGTGGAGGTCCCCACATATCTATATGCATATATGATCATCTCTATAGAGCACAAGGTATAAGAGGGAGTACGAGTGTGGATTTTTCAAAAGGAATAGAAGTGTTGCCACTTCTCTCTTTTTATTTTATTTTTCACTTTTTTTCTATTTTTTCTATTTTTTGGTGGCCTCAATGGCTATTTCTATTTATCTCATTTGTCCTCTTTGGGATCTTTTAAATTTTTTCCTATTTGAGATCTTTTCCTCACTTAAGGGCAACACTCTATTTTACAAGAAGTATAGAAGATCTTTCACACTTTAGAAGGTACTCAACATAAGGAAGATGTAGCTATCATGATGTATGCAAATGCATGCCTCTGCCAGTGTAGCAGGAACATGTATGACATGAAGACCAAGTCATGTGAAGGTGGATGTTGCATGGCAATATATCTCAGAAAGGCTATGTAGATGCCTTGATAGGTAGGCATGGTGGATGTTTTGAGGAAAGATATACGTTGGTTTATGATGACAGATCATATCATGCCAAGGGTTTGGATGCACCGGCGGGTAGACATCAACTCTCAGAGCGAGAAGAGGCAATGCACAGTACCGAAGAGGCTAGCAAATATGAGGAGCTGAAGTGTCAAATTTCAATACTTACATTACTCCGAAGAAGTCATGCACTTATTATCAGTAACTCTCAATCTAATCAGCAAGTTCACAAAGAGACAAGTACCCCGAGGAGGAGTGTATGGGGGTTTGGTTATCCTTGCGCATCCTCAACTCATGGTACGTGAGTGTACTCTAATATCCGATCCCTCCAAAGATTATTGATCCATCTAGTAGCTAGAGTTCTCAACCAGTTTTTGTAGTTTTTGAAAATAAACACGGATTGCCCAAAATACGACACCTATCACTAATAGGCTAGAGCTCTTGACACCAAAAATTCAAACATTACTCACAACAATACCTCAAAACTGTTGCAAGTTACTACTACAATTGAATAGCAACCTCAATTACCTACTTTAAGTCAAGACACAACTCGGTGCAACAACCAACTCTCTTAACAAGAGAAACATGAAAACTAAAGAGAGTTCCAGCAAAAAACTAAACTAAATCTCTTGAAAAATATAAAAATGAAAACTAAGAGCTAAACATTACAGCAGGTACGAAAAGATAAAGAACATACAACAAAAGAAAGATAAGCATGAAAATCCCATGATGTGTTCTAGTTTGAAGTGAAGTGTGTCTCTCTCACACACAAACAAAGCTGGATTCTAACTTGTTATGAACAGAAAACAAAGCAAAATAAAACTAAAAAGTAAACCTAAGAGCGAGACGCTCCAAGCATAGCACATAACACATGAAGTGATAAAAATATAGTGAGACGAGGGATGAACTGATAATTGTTGATGAAAAAGGGGATACATGGGGGCATCCCCAAGATTAGATTCTTGAGTCTCCTTGGATATTTATTGGGGATGCATGGGGGCATCCCCAAGCTTGAGCGTTTGACATTCCCGGATCTTATTTCATCATCTTCCCTCGCAGACTTGAAAACTCCCTTCATACATAACTCATCATAAGCTGATTAGAGAGGTAAGTACCCTTAATAAAATAATTTTCCTCTACTGGAAATAAAGATTTTATTGAAGGGATACTGTTTCTCAAGATTTCCAAAAAGGTTTTGCAAGAAAAAGCTAGCGCAAGACTTGCAAAATTAAGGAAAGGCAAAATGTGGAAGAATCTGTGAAAAACAGACCATCAGATAGTAAATAAAATTTTTGGGGTACTTCTGCAACTCAAATAAAAAAACTCAGAACATACTCCCGAAAGCCAATTGTATAGAGCACGCTTTCGAAAAACTTCAGATCAAAAAGATGATATGGTGATTTATCATGAATTTTTCCGTCCAAGGACATAATCTGTTTTCTGGACAGCATGTCGCAACTTTTGAACTTTCTTGCAATCGGAGGCTAAACTTGGCACAAAGCATGAAAATAAAGATACAATGATATTGCTATAGTAGTAACCATCATCAAGACCACTAAAAACAGAAGTAAAAACATCTTGGGTTGCATCCCAACAAGCGCTTTCTTTTACGCCTTTAAGCTAGACAAGAAGCAAAAAAAATCAAGTTTTATCAAGAGTAAGAGAATAGCTAGCCCATGTGACGGACTCAAAAGGTAACTGGACTTTCTTTCTAGGGAAGTGTTCCATCCCATTTTTTAGAGGGAATTGAAATTTTATATTCCCCTCTTTCATGTCAATAACAATGCCAACGGTGCGAAGGAAAGGACGTCCCAAAATAATTGGACATAAATGTTCACACTCTATGTCCATAATAGTAAAATCAGCGGGAACATAATTGTCATTGACAATGATAAGAACATCGTCGATCTTCCCCAAAGGTTTCTTTATGGAAGAATCAACGAGACGAACACCAAAAGAACAAGGATCAAAGGGCTTGAATTCAAACATATCATACATTCTTTTCGGCATAACGGAGGTACTAGCTCCAACATCACATAAGGCATAACAAGAGAAGTTATTCAATTTATTTTTTATCATAGGATCCCAACCATCTTCTATCTTTCTAGGTATGGAGGCTTCTACTCTAAGCTTCTCCTCCCTAGCTTTAATGAGAGCATTAGTGATATGCTCCATGAAGGCAATATTTAACGTGATAGTGTGGGGGTCTCTAGACATTCTGTGTAACAAGTTAATAACTTCTGAAAGGGTGCAACTATCAAAATCAATGTCACTACTATCAAAGGTGGTAGTGGTGTCATCTAGGATCACTTGTTTGAAAGACTCTATGTTCATAGGAGTTTCTTCTTCTATGGTTGAGGTAATTGCATCACCATTAATAGGTCCAATGGGAGTAGGAGTGTGTTGGGTGCTAAAAGTTTTGGTATCCTCAACAACTTGGATAGTAGCAACGGTGTGGTGTGTAGGAAGGCTCTTAATTCTATCTTCTTCCTCCTTTTCTCTAGCCCATCTTTCTTTAAGTTTAGCCATCATTCTAATATTTTCATTAATTTGCATTTGTATAGCATGAATAGGAGTGGCCTTCCTTTCCTCGAGGGGTGAAGTTAAAATTTTAAGAATTTGAATATCGAGGGCTAAGTTTTCTACCTTCAAAGAGAGATTATCTAATTTGTCTAATTTTTCATCAACACTCTTGTTGAAGGCTTTTTGGGTAGTGATAAATTCCTTAAGCATGCTTTCTAATTCAGAAGTGGAGTTCTTGTTGCTAGGATAAGTGTTGTTATTACCATAGTTGTTGGATGGGAACGGTCTAGGATTTCTAGCAAAATTACTCCTATAAGCATTATTATTGAAGTTGTTTCTAGAGATAAAGTTCACATCTACTTGTTCTTGAGCAACTAAGGAATTTAAAGGAACATCATGAGGATCAATAGGAGATTGCTTGGTAAGTAGAGACATAATCAAGTCAACTTTTTCATTTAGGGAGGAAATATTCTAGATAGAGTTTACCTTCCTACATGTTGGGAATAGTTGGTCATTATCTCATCTAGTAGTTTTGTCGCAGCACCAAGTGTTGTTGACATAAAGGTTCCTCCCGCGGCCGAATCTAACATGTTCCGCGAGGTAAAGTTCAAGCCTATATAAAAAGTCTATCTTGAAGATTGGAGTCCCCGACAACGGCGCCAGAAATTGGCTTGATGGCACTGAAGTAGTGCTCCTCGTTGGTTACCCCAAGTGGAAGGTTGGATGTACCCTAGCAGCAAAATTCCCTTGGCAAAGATGCCAAGGTTTAGAGTGTCTCCCGTAGGACTCCAATGATGACACGTAGTTGATAAAGTGAACAATGGCGTCGTTCACAACTCAGGGTTGCTTACTTTACCTGGACTTGCACACACAACAAATAACTTTGCTCCCAACGAGTACAAAGTGGTTGTCAATCTCTCCAGCCTTGTCGTTTAAAAAGGATCAAACGCAACAGATAAAAGGGTAATAATAACTGCAACTAGAAAGTAAAAGAAAGAAGTAAATTGAGGGTGTAAACAGTGGTGGAAATATGGACCGGGGTCCCATGATGTTCACTAGTGATGTCTCTCTCCCAAAAGACGATAAAACTGCTATGCGAGGCAAACAAATCACAGCTGGGAAATTGACAGGATTACGAGCGCAAACCAATGCTAACTATGCTACAAAGAAAGGAAGAGGCTCAAAAGCATGGGCGGTACGCCAAAATATGTAGACCGAAATCCAACTTCATCTACTACTAATCATCCACCTTGAGATATCTATCCAGAAGATCTCGCTGGTATTAAGTTGCGAGCCCCACCCAAAGTGTAAACCCAAAGCAACAGACAACTGCATTAAAAGAACTTTGCGTAAAGTAAACAATCCTTGCAACCGCGGTTACAAGCACCGTTGTTTTCCCCCTTGTGGCAACAACACATCCCCTAGACTCATGTTTCTGTCACTCAAGCTAGTCATCAGGGGGCATGAACCCACAATCAAGCATAACGCTCCCTCTTGGAGTCACTACCTACTACTTGGCCAACGCAATAAACAACAACGGAGAACATGCAAGAATTACTCAAGAACAAAAATATAAAAGAGAAAAACAAATATAATAGTCAATCACAATCTGAACATAGTCTCATAATCCATCAGATCCTAGCAAACTCAACATAGAAACAGTAGAAATAATTACATATGTGCCTTGATCATGTAGGGCAGCTCCCAAGGTCTAATCCATGAAGAACAAAGAGGGGTGGAGAACATCACATAGCTACTGATCATGGACCCATGGTCCAAGGTGGACTACTCACGGATCATCCGGGAAGCGTCCATGGTGGTGGAGAAGCTCGCGGAGGTCAATCCTCCCAGAATTCAATCCTCCAACAGGGTGCCGGGAAGATGTCTCCTGATGCTCCCGATCCTGGAAGCGCGATGGCGGAGGAATAGAGGCGAGATCACGAAAAAGGGTTCTGTCCTCGAGGGTTTCGGGGCGAAGGAAATATTTAGGCGAAGGGGGGGCAGCCAGGGGGGCCACCAGGGGTCCAGGCGTTCCCCTGGCGTGGCCCCACCCTAGGGCGCGCTGGGATGGTGCCTGGGGCCCTGTTGGGTCCCCTCCGCCCCCCTTCGAGACTCTGGAAGTTTCCCGTATGCTGATTTTTATTGGATTTTTCAGGAATTTTTGGACCATTTTTAATACGGGAGAAACCTGAAATAAAAAGACAGCAGAAAACAGGAACTAGCACTGGGGTGCATTGAGTTAATAGGTTAGTCCAAATATGATAAAAAAAGTATGAAAGTGTATCTAGAACATAGCATATCACACAAAACATGCATGGAGCAAGCAGAAATTATAGATACGTTTGGGACGTACCAGTAATCAATACACATTCTATATCCAATAACAATTCTTTGAGGTATTAGTTCATTTTTATCATTAGGAACAACATTCATACCTCCTTTCTTAGGAGCGCAATGAACTGTACTTTCTCACTTACTATCAGCTATAGGATAGATGATACCTGCGGCTAGAAGCTTGAGAACTTCAGTCCTAACCACGTCCTTCATCCTTGGGTTCTACCGTCATTGATGATCAACAACTAGTTTAGTATTAGGCTCGAGATTGATAGTATGTTGACAAATTGATGGACTAATTCCCTTAAGGTCATCAAGGGTATAGCCAATAGCACCACGGTGTCTACGAAGTGTCTCCAATAATCGCTCTTCTTCAAATCCTGAAAGGTTGGCATTGATAATAACATGATATATTTTCTTTTCATCTTAATAAGCGTACTTGAGCTTATCGGGAAGCGGTTTGAGATCAAACACCGGGTCTTATTTTGGTTGTGCAAGGATTCCTAAAGGTTCAAACGAAAGGTTGTGCTTCAGGATAGCAGATTGCCTTAAGAATATGTCATCTAGCTCGTTTCTTTCATGCATATGCATATCATTATCGTGGTCCTCCATATATTGCTGCAAAGGATCGTTAGGAGGAATAGAAATAGAAGAAATATCTTCAATAATTTTATCATTACTAGACAAATCAGTACTACGAGGATGCTTAGAGAACTTAGAAAAGTTAAATTCATATGGCTCACCATTGAATTCAACAAAAACCTTAGCTTTCTTGCAATCTATTATAGCTCCACAAGTGCTGAGGAAAGGCCTACCAAAGATAATAGGGAAAAAACTATCTTGCACTGAACCAAGTACTAGAAAATCGGTAGGATACTTTACCTTTCCACATAGGACTTCAACATCTCTCACAATTCCAATGGGAGAGATAGTTTCTCTGTTTGCTAGATAAATAGTAACACCAACCTCTTCCAGTTCAAAGGATGAAATCTCACCCATGATCTCCTAATAGAGTGAATAAGGAATAGCGCTAGCACTTGATCCCAAATTACATAGCCCATAATAATTATGATGTCCTATTTTAACAGATACAACTGGTGTACCTGAAATTGGGCCTTTATTCTTCTCTGTAACAATGTTAGTAGAGACAGCACAAAAATTTATATCGGAATCCAAAACATCATTAGTAACTAGATCTTTAACAACTACAACTTGAAGATCGACCTTAATCTGGTCCTCAGGCTCATCAGTCCTTCTCTCACTTTTATTTATTATTCCTGCCACAAAAGAGTGCTCCCTTATCCTTGCGGGAAAAGGTTTTTTTTCATGTATAACTACAGGAAAATAGGGTCAGCAACATTAATAGCAAAAGGTAATTCCTTGAAGGGTTTGTGGTACTAATCCTTCTTCTTCTTAGAATAATCAACATGAGAGGAAAAGTCTACAAAAGTCAATCATTACTTGAGAAATCAAGACCAATCTTAGAGAAAAAGGTATTAAAGTAATCAGTTTTCACATAGCTCTCAATATAATCATGCTCATAATTTATAACGGGTTCAATACCTTTATCAATTTCCCAGTCTTCAGTGTTCTTTTGAATCCTTTCAATGAGATCCCATCTCTCTTCAATGCTTCTCGTTTGAAATACACCACTAGAGGAGGCATCCAGCATCTCGTTATCCTGACGAGAAAGCCTGGCATAAAAATTCGTAAGTATAATATCCTTGGGGAGCTCATGAATGGGACATTTGAGAATTAGGGATTTCAATCTCCCCCAAGATTGAGCGATGCTTTCTCCGTCACGAGACCAAAAGTTATAGATATAGTTCCTGCCTCGATGAATTTCATGAAGAGGATAAAACTTTGTATAAAAGAGAGACATATGCTCTTGCCAATTCAGAAAATGTGAGTTATCGGGAAGCTTATACCAATCTGAAACTTTATCTATAAGTGATACGGAGAATAATTTCCTCATGACAAACTCCATTGACACACGTGCAAGCTTAAATAATGAACATAGTTGTGATAAATATAGCAAGTGTTCACGTGTGTGTCTGTCTCTTGCGTAGAGATTAGCCAAGACATAATTAATAATACCAGTTGGTATTTTATAAGGCACAATTTCAGTAGGGGTGGGAGTAACCACCACAGTAATGGGGTGTTTCCACAAAAGAAACGAACCAAGAGTAGAGTTGTCCATAAGGACAGAAAGTAGCAATAGCAAAATAAAAATAGCACGCAAAATATAAAACTTTCCTCACCAGCTTCAATTACTAATATCGCTACACTCCCCGGCAATGGCATAAGAAAAAGTACTTGATGACCCTCAACTGTAGGGGATCTATTGTAGCGTTTTTGATAAGTAAGAGTGTCGAACCCAATGAGGAGCAAAAGGTATTGATAAGTGACTTTGGACAATGAAAAATTGCAGGCACTGAAAGATAACTTTTTATTGGTTTTCGGTATAAGCAACAAGAAGGTAAAAACAAGCAAAGTAAAAGGTACTGAGGAGCAACAAGTGGCCCAATCCTTTTTAGCAAAGGATGAGCATGACAACTGAACTTATAAAGGCTAAAGCGTTCTTGAGGACACACGGGAGAGGTAGTCATGTGCTTTCACCATATTATGTATTGGTACTATGTTTTGTGTTGGTAAGTATTGAGTGGGTGGATCTATGCTAGCACACCTTCTAGACTAAGATAACTGCACTCTTATGATTAAACATCTTGCAAGCATCCGCAAATACAAGGTAGAAATTAAGGAAAAAGCCTAACCACAACAATAAGGTCAAGGATCCATTATTCCCTTGTGCAAAAGTGTGCGAACTAGGGTTCAGGTTTCTGTCACTCCGGCAACCCACCATAAGCATTCTTTATACACAATGTATTCCCCTAGGTCCTTAACAAGGTGAAGTGTTGTCTGTTCGAGTCACACAACACCACTAGAGAAATAACAACACAACTTAAATATCAAACAACACATATTACTTCAACATCATATGACTACTAACAACTAGACTTCTCCCATTTCCTCAAGAACTAAAGTAACCACTCACAAGACATAAAAGATATCATGATAAGTGGTGATAAACAGATGTTAAACAATATAGACATAAAAATAATTCTCCAACAGAACTCAATACCATTCACCACAAACAGGTAATCAACACCGATAAAGTAGAGTGGATGGATAGTACGGGTTACAACACAAGTTGCACTGGTGACGTGATGTGGGATGAAGATGGTGATGGTGCTGATGTTGGGGATGATGTTGATGATGACCTCGATAACGTCCGTGACGATGGCGATGATCTCCCCTTCCGAGAGGTGTTCTCCCTAGTGGAATCTGCCCGCCGAAGACGCCTTTTTTTCTCTGTAGGTTTCCGCCACGGAGTGGCGGCGGAACTCGCGAAACTCCTCTTTTAGGTTTTTCGAAAGACGAGGGATATATAAGCCAAAGGGGGGGGAGCCGGTGGTGGCCCCAGGTGTCCAGGCGGCCACTTGGCACGACCACTAGGGAGGTCGCACACCAGGGCGGCTGGGCACCTGGTGGCCCCCTCTGGCTCCTTTTCAGCGAGGCTCCGTTATTCTTCGGAAAATATCCTCCGTGGATTTTCAGCGCATTTGGAGATGTTCTATTTCAACAACTCAATGTCTAGTTTTCTCCGTTGAATCCTGCGTCCGCTGTTTCGGCACCGGAAAGTTCCAAACTGTGTAATACAAGCCGAAACAACATAACAATAGCATCATAATGTGAAATATATCAATGAATAGGGGTGAATTATGATATAAAATAGTGATGCATTTTGGACGTATCAACTCCCCCAAGCTTAGACCTCGCTTGTCCCCAAGCGAATACTGAGCTCGGTAAACCTGTCCACAAGTTTAGAGATTGAAGTGTCGATAAATATAATACAGACAAGAAGCATCATGATTTCTCCACCAAAATCAAGCATCCTCAACAGCAACCTCAACTCATAATCCCCTCATGAAAGAGTAGTAACAATTATAATCAAAAGTAGGGCTAAGGAAACTCATCAAATCTTTGGAAACATATCCTTGGTTAGAGGACAACTTATAACTTTTATTCTTTCTCTTTCACTTTATAATGAATCACTTTGAAGATTTTCAAAGTACATGTTATTAATCAAAAAGTGAAAATGCTAACACAAAGGAAGATGTTTTCTAGCCCTAAGCTTTACAAACAACTTACTTATCAAATGATAATGTCAATAAGGATGTGATATGACCCATCTTAATGCAGTATTATATGAATGAATCCTTGTCAACATCAAGTGTCTGTTCTCTTTAAGAATAGAAGGAAGTAGGAAGAACTGACTCAACATAAAATTAAAAGACAGGCCCTGTTATAGGGAAGTAGGGAAAACTCATGTGCTATCCTTAAATCAAACAGAATGAAAACAAGTTTTGGGAGGTGCATAGTTTGTCAACGAATGCTAATAGATAGATCAATTACTTCTCAATCTAGACAAGTTTCGAGGAACGACTCCCAAGTGGGGACGATCATATCCCCTTAATCTCCTTTGTTTATCACTGCCAAAGTTTCTGATTTCTCATAGACCAAGCGTGACGGATAGTTTGTTTGTTATATTATCTTACGAGATAGGCGCACTCATGCCAGTTCCTCCTCGTATTAGGGATTTGCAGATTAGACATGCAATCCCGGGGTAAAACTTGTCCAACTTAAGAAGAACATGAATTACCTACTACATCCTCATGAGCTAAACCAGAGGCACGAAACAGAAGATTTTGAACATTTAATAATAACACATGAATTCTATACTTTTAGGAGTTGTAGCGAAATACCATGTATAGGAAGGTATGGTGGACTCAAATGGAAGATATTGGTTTCATGGTATGGATGAACAAGCAGAAATCTTCTTAGTACATAGTTTGGCTAGTAAAGGCTTTAAGAGAACAGACAATTGATGATGACTTGGATGAAAAGAATATAAATCATAAACATTAAAGTAAGCATAACACATCAAATTGTGTTCCTTGTCAACATAGCACTTCAAGCATAATAACATAAAGGTTTTGGCTATTTCACTACTTGAGAAAATCATGCTTGTTGGTATGCCCAAAGCTATGTTTGCCAAGATTTAAATAAAGTTTTCAGAGCCATACCTGATATAAAGTCAATACTCCCCATAAGAATCATCATATAAAGTCGATTGCGTGAAGAGAATAATGAGTGCAGCAAAGGAACTAGTAGACTTCTCATTAATATTCCATCATAGATGACTCCACACTCACGGATACAATTCTCTCCACAAAGGAGTGGTAGACCTTAATGCAAACACCTATTTCATAAGATAACTTCCCTAGACATGAGACGACTCTACATGACTCTAAAATACGAAGATAAAGATAAAGATACCGGGTACTCCCCTAAGCTTGGAACAGGCTAAGGGGATGCCATTATCCAAGGAGATTTCACTCCTCATACTTGTTCATGTTGATCACGTAGTCCTTTGCGAAGCGCTTCCATGGAAGGGGTACTCCAGTCTCATACGAGATGAGTGTCTCCGGGATCCTGCACTCAGCACCTAAACCCATGCGCATAAACTTTAGTTCATACTCACAGTTCTGGTTCTAGAGATCATAAATCTACCCTTGGAGCTCAATCAATTTTTCTTCTAGTTCGTTCACACTTGACCACATCTCCTTCTTGTAGTGTTCCTTCAAATCGTTGTTGATGTCGAAGTTGGCTTCAACACCACGCTCGACCATCTTCTTGTACTTGAATACTTCTTGCTCCACTTCTTGCATCCTAGCCTCGATGCTCCCCTCCTTGACAAGGCCCTTCAGATCTTCAGGGAGGAGGACACCATCCTCCACCTGAACAGTTTGAGGGCGCTTCTTCACCTCAGCGAGATAAGGGTTGATGACGTTGACGACGAACTTGTCCTTGGAAGAATTTGGGGAAGCCATGGCACCTAGGTCTAGCTAAGAGATTTTCTGGCAGAAATAGCTCAAAAAGAAAACACACGAAACCACGAGATACGGTGCTGGGACGATCCGGGAAAATATATAGCAAATTTTCTGCACAAAAAGGAAGTTAACAAGCCAAATTGGGGTCGAAGACGGACTCCGGGGTGCCCAGGCGGCCTCCCGGCGCGACCAAGGGGTAGGCCACACCAGGGGGCGCCTGGACCCCCTAGAGCTCCTCTCCGACTCCAGTTAGGCCTGGAATTTTCATAATTTTGCAAAAACTCGTAATATGGAACTTTTATGGATGTGCGCGATGTTTCCTTGTCGTAATACATACCTTTTCTTATTCTGCTTCTGCTGTTGTCTGAAACATGGCTGCAACATATTCTTCATGAGATGTTGTGTGCATCAAATTAACATCAACATTGAATCTGCCCGACGGAGATGCCTTCTCTTCTCCGTAGGTTTCCGCCACGGAGCGGCGGAAGAACTCGCAAAACTACTCCTATTTTAGGGTTTTCGGATGACGAGGGACATATATGCCAAAGGGGGGAGCCGGGGTGGCCCCAGGTGTCCAGGCGGCCACCTGGCGCGACCACCATGGAGGCGGCGCCACCAGGGCGCCTGGGCACCTGGTTGCCCCCTCTGGCTCCATTTCGGCGAGGCTTCATTATTATTCGGAAAGATATCCTCCGTTGATTTTCAACGCATTTGGAGATGTTCTGTTTCAGCAACTCAATTTCCACTTTTCTCCGCTGAATCCTGCGTTCGCTGTTTCGACACCGGAAAGTTGCAAACTGTGTAAAACAAGCCGAAAGAACATAAGAATGGAATCATAATGTGAAATATATCAATGAATAGTCGTGAATTACGATATAAAATAGTGATGCATTTTGGATGTATCATGCTCCCGCGGGAACTATCGGAGACGTTGCGAGTTTGGGATCGACTACACCTTCGGAATCGTCTTCTCAACAGGTAAGGGGAGCATATATCATGCTTATAACTTTCATCTCACTTGCCTAGGTATAGGATAGAACGATTGCTTGATCCTACCACCTCATATTTGTGCCTCTCAAATAAACCCAAATTGCCATGTACCCCCACATCCTAGCAAACCTTTGCTTGGCCATGTCCCTTGCTTGCTTAACCATTGCTTAGTATGCATTCTTAGGATGCTACTTATGTTATCCTGTTACTCCTTGGATTGGGCTATCACACAATTATATTGTTGTGGATGATATGATTATTATGATGTTGACTATATTCGACGAAGGATGGAAGGTCTAGGCTATCCCGCCCCGATGCTTTATTCCATTCGAGTCACCTAGGATCCGAGTTCCGTCTATTGGTTCTAAGACTGAGCGTTCCTAACCTCATGTGGGATTCTATGGGATCCCCTTTTCTTACCTACCTAGCTTCAAATATTTCTAGTGGTGGATGAAGCTAATTTACCATTTACAAATTTTGTGTGTGTGCGAGTTGCTAGCATCGCGGATTTAAAACAACCTGGGCCAGTTGGATGGTATATCCAATTGGTCCAATCTCTCCGGCTAAGGACCCGGCCCCGGGATGGTTGATCCGGAAATCCAAACCGGCGAGAGACGGTAGAGAGCAGTTTGAGAGAGTGACTGACTTTTGAAGTGGATGTGGACTCACCGGGGGCCACCCGAATTTGTTTGTTGTTAGTTAGAGGGACCTGTCATTTCAGATCTCTCGGGAATAAATCATAAAATGGTTGCCTGTGAAGGGTAGCAATGAGAGAGATGGTCGTACGCGCGGAGCCTTGTAATGGGCATTTGGTACACCCCTGCAGGGTTAAATCTTTTCGAGAATCCGTGTCCACGGTTACGGACGACCTAGAACATACGTCTTGTTCATAGATAACATCAACCTAATCATAACTAAAACTTGATCAACGTGTGTGTGCCTTGACTGCTTCGTCTTCGTCGGGATGCGAAGATGAGGACAAGGATAGGATAGGTGTTATGTTTGCGTAAGTAGCTGATAGCAGACTTGTTGGAGGCGATTCCTCATCGAATGCTTGGCTTCTCATCTAACTCTAAATAGATCGTTAGGCACCTCATATATTGCTTGTGCGGCTGCAACCTCAACCACTACCCCATCTTACCATGAGAAGTTAGTTATCCGACTTGTTGATATAGCTCACCCCCTTCTTCTCTCTTTTATGTGCTCTATGAAAACGATCTTGGACTACAGAGGAGCCTGATGCCCATCCTTCCGGACGACTTCGTGGGGACTCGACGACGACTAGTTAGGAGGATCCCGACAGAGAGCCTGGACCCGTGTGGTTATGGGGATCGATGATTTTCTATTTGCCACTAGGAATTTGATTGTAGTCTGTACTCAGACATATATCTTCCGCTGATGTATTGTATTAAGGTAGTTGTATGCCGATTGTATGAGATATTGTATCCTTGTAGTTGTAATGTTGTGATATCATGTTGAAATCCGAGACATATAGCTTCATCATATGTCGCGGTGGGTCCGATATGTGCTTCGTCCTCGGGTTTGGACAGAAACATCCAAATTTTAAACATTACCGCATATCGGGTCTTACAACTTGGTATAAGAGCCTTACCAACCATAGGATCCCTTTTCTGGTCGAAGTCGAGTGTAGACAAAAACTATTTGGTAGTTACTAAGTTAGTTATCAGAGAGTAGGAATCCTTTTACTCCTTACCCGTGCTTTGGTCAGGACAAGTGACCTAAGTGTTTTAACTCGCGGCTTGTCCCCTTAAAACTCTAGGATCTCGAGTAAGTGGAGTTTCGAAACCGGTAAAATTCCTTGCTTGCAGCGTATTATCCCGATTCCGATATCAGGTTTTAGAAATCCTGTATTACCTTTAGTTTCTCCGACTCTGGTGTACATCATTGTCATTCCTTGCCCTCCATCCTCTTGACTAGTGTCTTCACGATCTTGAGTGGGAACACTATCCTTTTGATCTGGATCTCGCTGTCGTTCTTCCTCCTGACACCGGATGGCTTTGTTCTCCGACGTTGTTATCTCTCTGCGGAAATTTATCTCGACAGAAGTTCATCGTATGACATGGAGCAGATTCCCTTGTTGGTGTTGTTGGGGAGTGTCTTCTCTCTTCTCCTCCCCCTCTCGCCCGGATATTCCATCCTATTTAAAGTTTTTGTTTGTTGCTTTATTTTGTTGCTTGTTAGAATTGTTTGTAGTATTTTCTTTGCCGATTTATTAATTAGTGATTATATTTCCCTATCCTTCTTGTATCGGCATGCGTCACCGACCCTTTCCACCATGGCACATGACCTTTTGCGACACCGGGTTTCACCCTAGCACCTTCGCAACTTCCGGCAGAAGTCCAGCCATCACCATCGGAACGAAAACCCCGTTTATTTAATAAATGGTTTATTTTATTGGGCACCGAAAAATGTTCTCAGAATGGCTTCAAAGTGAGGTAGAGATGACCAGCGCGTTGCGTGGATCGCGTGGTTCAAGATTTTGTCTGAATCAGAGGTCGTATGGACTCCCGACAGTCATAAACGTGCGACATTGGACGCGAGAGAGAAACCAGGGGCGTTTGTGTAAACCTGCCAGCCAACCCAGGCTATAAATAGACCAGCCATCCTCTCCACCCATTGTTGGGTTCCCCCTAGTTCATATTTGCAGCCACCCCCTCCAAATATCCCAGATCTGCCCCAAATCCCTTCACCACCCGAAACCCTAGATCTAAAATATTTTTGGCCGTTAGATTTGAATTAGGCCGCACAAGATCGCGCCACTTCATCCCCTAATACTCCCACCAACTCCTCCACCAACATCCATCACGGCCGCCGCCGGGCCTGGCAGGCCCGCCGCACCTGAGCTCCGGTGATCTCGCCGCCGGCGAACTCCGGCGAGCCGCCCCTGCAAGTCCGGCCTCCTCCTCCCGGCCGATCTCCCTCCTCTCTCCCTCGCCTCCTCTCTCTCCCCGTGCAGCCTCCGCTATGGCTGTCGCTGCCATGGACGAGCTCGATCTCGAGCTCGAGAGCTCGCCGGCCGCCACCTCCTACACCGCCTCGGGACCTCCTCTGGCCAGATCCGGCGAGGATCCGCCGGATCCAGCCGTCCCTGGCCTCCCCGACCCCTTCCCGGGCGCCCTAATGCTCGCCGGCGGCGCCCACGGCCGATCCCAGCCCGTCATGGACATGAGCAGCCCGAGCTCAACCTCCCTCTATAAATTCGAAGTCCTCATCCTGTTATCTTTTTTACCTATTTTGCGATAATGTTTGGGATAGACTTGTAGCCTGTATGGAGTTGCACCCAAAATAAAAATTGTTTCCTGTGATGTGCTCTTCAATATTGTTTTAGGAAGTGTTTTCTTAAGCTAAGTAACCAAAGAACAATCGTTCTACTGCTTTTATATTAATATGAAAAAAGTTACAGATTACATAGCTTCAAAATCTTAGCCGATACCGGCTCGAGGGAAAGTAATATAACAAATCATTGTGATAAATGAGTTTCAATCCAGGCAGCTAAGATGTGTCCGTGTTTGTCTTTAATCATGTGGTCAATCAGGACTAAATCTTTCTTGAGATGCAATCTCCAATTATATGTGGACGGCCTAATGTTTTTGAAAATCATGTTGTTTCTTTGCATCCAAAGAGACCACATGCCAATGACGATGATCTCCATGGCAACTGAACAAGCCAGGTCTTATTTAAGTAGAATAATATTGTCAAACACAGATATACCTCTTCTCTGGGATGGGCATATAGATTCCCAACAGTCATGAGCAAACGTGCAGTCCCATAGAAAATGCGAGCTAGTCTCCTCAGTCGTCTCCCTGGATAGGACACATGACAGAGAAGGTATATGAAATGGTTTCCTGCTCAGTAAATTTCTTGTGTTTATCCTATCATGTATGGTCAACCATGTGAATATCTTGTACTTAAGAACACATGAATTGTGCCATATCTACTAAAATATCTGGCGTGAGCATCTGTAGGGAACATGGACCTAGAAAGCTTGCTAACCGAGAAGGGTTTATTGCCAGTTCCATTTCTCCAGCTATTTTGTGTATCTTGAAGCTGTATAGAGTTCTGTAAGTCCTGCATGTGCTAGAATTCTTGGAATGCTTCCAAAGACAATGGTAAAATGAAATAATTTAGAGTAATCTGCAGTGTTCACCAATTGTGATATGTAAATATCATGTGCTTTACAGAACGTAAAGAGGTGTGGAAACTCCTGCTGTAAGATTCCTGGTCCCCAATCATCATTCCAAACTTGAATAGTATTTCCTTTGCCAATGGTGAATTTGGACATTCCTTTACAAGTAGATATCAATTTGCAAATGTGTTTCCACCAAAACGAACCCACATCTCCATCATTCATGTACCCATTGGGATAGTAGGATTCCCATATAAGACTCACCCAGGGGAGATCTGCTCTGTTAAGAAATTTGTGGGCATGTTTCATGAGTAGGCCCTTATTATGTGTGTGGCAAGATCCATAACACCCAGTCCACCTCTATCCTTAGGCTTGCATACTTTGTCCCAGGAAATCATGGCAGTACCGTTGTCTTCCATCCCATATTTCCTCTAGAAACAGTGTCTCATGTATTTGGTGATCTGTTCAGTAATACCTTTGGGAAGTGATAGAGAGCTCATGTAGAAAGTTGGCAGACTAGTAAATACTAATTTTATAAGTACCAACTTTTCTGCATATGAGAGGAGAGTGGAGCAACCTGATAAACTCTTGTATATTCTGCTGATAATGGGCATGAAATCTTCCATCTTTGGCTTGCTTAATCTGAGAGGTAATCCTAAATATGGAAATGGGAAGGATCCTATCTTGCAGCGCAGAATGCTTGCCATTTGCTGCATTGTGTTCTGAGGAGTGTTGATTGGAACAATCATAGATTTAGCGAAGCTGATTCTTATACCAGTGAAGAGATTGAAATGTTGGAGAATGCATTTCAGTTGTTGTACTTGGGTTTCATCAGCTTTCATGATAATGACAGTGTCATCAGCATATTGAATGACAGGAAAATCAGTACAAGGGTGGTTGAACATGGGATGCTGGATCATATTGTTATGCAAAGATTCATTTAGCATGGTCTGTAAAATGTCAGCTGTCATAACAAATAACAAAGGATAAAGTGGGTATCCTTGTCGCACTCCTCTTTTGCAGGTGAATTGTTTACCAGGGATACCATTAAGCAATATTGATGAGGAACAAGAGTCCAAAATCATGTCCATCCATTTCATCCATCTTTCACCAAGGCCTCTAGGTTTCATCATGTCTTTTATGGATTTGTGCTCAATAATATCAAATACTTTCTCAAAATCAAGTTTGATGATCAATAGGTTCTGCACACTGGTGTGACATTGGTGTAGAAATTCATATGCCCGTGCAATGCAGTCCTGAATAGACCTATTTTTCTGAAAGCCAAATAGATTTTTATGTACCAGACTCAATATTGTTTTCTGAAGTCTATTAGCCAGCAGTTTTGTGATGATCTTTATAGAGAAATTGAGCAGAGATATAGGCCTGAAGTCAACAACAGTAGTGGTTGCATCCTTTTTAGGAATCAGAGCAATAAAGGATGCATTGCGCCCTTGGAGAGAAATCTTCCCATGAAAGAAATCATCAATGAGAATATAGAAGTCTTCTGCAATGATATTCCAGCATCTTTTGATGAAATTTGTGATGAAATTTATCATTTGGCAGTGCTTTTACAATATTATCAATCTCCTCCTTAGTAAATAGTGCATCTAGTTCATGAAGCTGGTTGTTTCTGGGTAGATGCTCTGTGATATAGAGGCAGTCAAATGTGGGAATGGTTGTGTTCAGTCTGTTCTTGAAAGCCTGCCAAAGAATATTACCTTTATTGTTGTGATCAGTGTAGCTATTGCCATCATCTTTGCAAAGACTTGTAATATGGTTCACTCTGTATTTCATAGTTGCTTTAGCTTGGAAGAATTTGGAATTTTCCTCTCCAAATTTAACCCATCTTATAGTGGCTCTTTGTTTCCAATAGATCATGTGTAAATTGAGGAGTTTCAGCAAGTGTTCCTTGAGTATCAGTCTACCATTCCATTCCACATTAGTTAAATTTATGAATTCTTCTATCATATCCAAAAAAAGTATGACATCATTGGTAGCCTTGATAGAGTTTTTGAAACAACTCAGACTCTTGGCCCACTTTTTTAATCATTGTCTTAGTCTCTTGAACTTGTATGTAATGTTTCTAGCACTATTTTTACATGTGGTGTGTCTGTTCCAATTTTCTTTCACAACTTCCTCAAATCCTTCAATGTTCATCCAGTAGTTCTAAAATCTGAATACGGTGGATTTGGGTATGGTGGTGCCAATCTGAATCATACAAGGAGTATGATATGAAATAGGTTTAGCCATATATGTAGACCATGTGTTAGGATATTGCAGGGTCCAAGCTTCAGATGTAAATATTCAGTCTAGTTTCTGCAAAAGAGGTGCTTCTTGCATATTGCTCCATGTGTACTTCCTACCTTTCAAAGGAATCTCAACCAGTCCCAATGAATTGATAGCTTCATTGAATTTTAGCATATCTGAAATATTCCCCCCTACATATTTCTGTTGGAAGGATATCTGACATGATTAAAATCACCCATGATCATCCACTTTGTCTCTTCTGGCATATCAATATCTTGGAACCATTGAATGAATTCCTCTCTACTGCCATCTTGACATGGGCCATATATATAGTAAGAATCCATGTGTCACCTGTCTGTGTGGATGTGAATCTGATAGAAATAGAGTAATCATTTTGAATAAAGTTTCCCCTGCAAATATAGAATGATTCCATGTAGTGATAATTCCCCCTAAAGCATCTTGTGATGGACAGAAATCAAACTTGTTAATTTTCCTGGGGCAGAAATTATGGATATATCTACTATCAAAATTATCCCTTTTTAGTCTCTTGTAAACAAACAATGTCACAGTCTGCCTCTGAGATCTTGTTCCTCAATGCTAACCATTTGGATGTATAATTAATCCCTCTGATGTTCCAGTTTAATATATTCCATTGTTTGCAATTCATCATAATACAATGTATCGTCTGAATCTGTGTGAACCTAGATAAAGAGCAATAGAATCACAATATATAATTCTATGATAGAGTAATATGACTGGGATGGCAGAGGTCTGAGCATATATATAGAGATAGGTACTATAAATATGTCTGTTACAACGAATAAGATGTTCCACATAGCCTGATCATATTGTCCCATCTATTTAACATAGCAACTGGCATCATAATAGCAAAATATTGATCTGACAGATAGTTCTATAGCAAGGTTGAGCATCTATTCCTTGCTGTAGCCTTTCTTCTTGGTGGACTTGTCACTCTTATTTCTCTTGTTCTGCTGCAGCATCTCTTCAGTGCAATCCTTGTCAGCCATCTTGCAAAATGAGAGAGATAAGTTCTTGATAATTTTAGGAGCAATATCAGGAAATGTGGTGGAGCAAGAGAAGCAGTTGATTTGTTTGTAAGTTTTCCGTCTAAAGCCCATGTTAATTTTCTGAATTCTAAAGATTCTTCTCACCTCTGATTCCACAATAGGTGCTTTGCCTCTCCTCTTCCTTTGGTACTGAACCACTGCTCCAGGTGCTGGTGTGCTCACCACTTCATTAGGCTGTGCCATCAGTTCCATGTCATCTTTAGAGTTTTACTGATCAGAGCATTCAGTAAATTGATCAATTGGGAATTATTTGGGAACATCAAATAGGATCACATTATCAGTCTCACAGTTTTCAGTGAGGGTTTTCCAGATTTATGATTTCAGTAATGTTCTGCACCATTAAAAATTATCAGGTGATAATAGAGCAAGTGTGATGAAGTTAAACCATTCATAAGGTACCTTAATGCATCCCTCTGTATCTCTGGCAGGTGCAAAATTCTTTTTCCATAGGTCCATCCCCTTTCCTACAATAATGTTTATGTCAGTGCAATGCATGTCAGATGTACCTTCATTGCAATCAATATTTCTGAAACAAGGGAAAGGGAAACCTGGTGGTGCAGTCATGCTGGTACCTTCAGGGGAGGATACATCAGCAGGTTCCTTGACTTGTTCCTCAGGTAAGGTCCCAGAGTTATATTCATGATTCTGTCCTGCATTTAGCTCAGTGTTGGTAGTGGCAGATGGAACAATTGCATGTGTCACACTCACAGGCAGCTCATGTGCAGTACTGTATTCAGTCTCTGGTGTGGTGTTTACTACATGTGTCACACTCACAAGCGGCTCAAGATCAGTACAAGGTTCCATTTCCGGCATAGTGATTTCTGGCATAGACTCAGGCAACACATTCTTAGCATGATTCTGATTAGCTTGTTCCATGTATGGTTGTGGCTCAGCAGAGAAAATGCATGTCTGTCATTATCTCTAGCAATTGCAGATTCAGTATTCAGACCAAGATGCACAATATTCTCCTAGGCAGGTGCTTCAATGTTTGCCACAGTAGATGTGTCAACAGTAAAGGCACATATGACTGGAGAGAAAGCTGAATTGATGGAGGGAATGGTGTACTAGTGCATGATGTCATGGAAATTCCCTCCAATTGTATCGATCTATGTTGCACTGTATGGTGGGGATAAAGATAGCTCCATCAGAGGATCATCTTGAGTATAGTTGTTGTTGTTGTTAACCAGAACTGCATGTGGAGAATCTGTTGGAATACGGACATGTCTGGTAGAGGGGACAGTGATCCCAGCAAGACTAAGCATTGTGTAGTTGAGATCTTCCTCAGCATTAGCCATCATTTGATCATTGGTTGGTGCATTGAGGTCCAGACTGTTAGGTGCTATCTCAAAGATTATCTCAGGAAGTGCTTGTTCTTGTACTGTAACCTGAACATTATCATTATCCATGATATTAATAGAATCATCATTAGATCCAATTGTGTCTGGGGGATGGACCAAGCCCATAACCCGGCATTAGACTTATGGGCCGACTCCATAAGGAAAGCCCATAAGAGAAGACCTAGCCACGAGACGGACGTGCGAAGCGTGAAGATTGAAGCCGTAGAAGGAATTCGACTTACCTTGTATAGCACATAGCATATTTGTAAAGTAGAATAGGACTCCACTTCGTGTAGAAGTCGGACTTGTGGAATCCCCGGGACCCGACGCCTTTATAAGTCGAGGTCCATGGGATCCAGAAGGCACTCAACTAAATCCAAGTCAGGACTAGACACTCACGATATAACCTAGATCTCCTTGAGATTAAGGTTGTGATTTGAATCTATTGTAATTGATACACCGGCTCTTCTAATCCAGGAGTCGATACCCGCAATAATAAAGCAGGAGTAGGTCTTTACCTCGAGACAAAGAGGGGCCGAAACCTGGGTTAAACGCCGAGTCTCTTGCCTATGTCGACTCTCTCCTCGTATCCACCTCGGAGCAAAGGTCTCGTGTCAAGTTCGACTCTTCGAACATCTGCCGTGACTTTCCCACGACAGTTGGCGCCCACCGTGGGGCCTGCGCATGCATGTGTTGAGATTCTGGAGGGAGCTCTGCAAGGCATGGAGGGATTCGTCGCCGGACGAATCACTAGAAGCCTGCGCGGGAAGCTCTACATAGACGACTCAACTTGGGGCCCTGAAACCGATTCCATCGAATCTGGATATCGGGTCCCGATCGGGTCTATTCACATCTTCATCGGTAGGATGGAAGGATCTGAGCCAGAGACGGGTCCCAAAGTCCCCCTGGAAACCTCGAGCCGGTGACATGCCGGCTACAAGCATACTTTCGTCGGGTTCATTGGTGGACCTCCAGAGCCAGAGCACTCCGTCGAGTTCCCAATGCATGACGCTTCAGAAGAAACAACTGATGCTGACTCATACCCTAGTGAAGGAAGCTTCTCAGATGATGGGTCCATCCGATCTGTTGGGAGCAACAGACTCGGCACGGGTGCGGGAGAATACAACCCAGACTACCCTCACTTTAAGCTACCATACTACGTCACGGTGTTCATGGCTGACACCGGAGGACAGGGGAGTCAGGTGGCCCAGAACGCAACACAAAATCAGAGTGAAGAGCCGGCTGCCAACGCAGTTCCTAATCCAGATAGGGAACCGACAACCCGCTCATCAGAACAAGTTCTCATGGGAGCAGAAGCCCTCACTGATGCCTTGAACTCTCTCGACGAAGATTTGTCCACGCCAATGAAAATGGAAAATTAGGAGGCCTGGAGGACAAGGGTCAACGGACTCAAGGCATGGGTGACGATCATACGGAGTGACTAGGATTGACCTTGGAAAATCCCATGGTTGGGAACCCTGGGTTAGATCGTAGAGGTGATGTGGAGCTTGGCGATACTCGGCGGCTAATAGGAGAAAGCACTTCCTGCTCGATTGTATTATAATGGAGGCAATTACAGTGGGGTCCTAGCGAGATCGCTCGGGACCAGTGGAGTAGCTTTCAGATTCGATGCCCTAGACGTCCCCTCTCCCAGCCTTTATATACTAGGCTGGGTCACAAGGAGTCCATCTAGGTTTACATAGAGGGTTTCCTAATCTATCTTTAATCTTGGACGTCAAGTCGTGGTTCCCATGATCTTAGAGGACTCCTTACGGCGGTTGCCTCGAGTGGGCCATATGTGGATCGGTCGAGGCTTTATGTGGCCCTTCTATCTTGATACGCACCAGGTACCCTCATCTGTAGGAGTCGTGGGGTCACCCCCTCGTCAGTAGCCTGGGGGACTCGAAGAGTCGCGCAGGGACTCGAATCCATAATTGTCTTCAATAGTGCAATGCAGCTGCGAGTCATCGGCTGTTTTAGCTATAAAAGATAGTTTATTCGAGGGGTGATAAGCTAGAGAGGACCAAGGTAGTCGACTGGTCGAGCCCTGGTGAAATGGTGCAAACACCTCACAAGCCCGAAATCAAGCCGCGTCCCTCGACACGAACTTGGGAAACAACCGGTGCCTAGCAAGTCCATGCCGCTGCAGGTCTTATAGGATCAATGCCGTCGGTCTCAGAAAATAGCCTTGTCACGTCCTCCCTTGGCTCTTACTTCTCCATACGTTGCGCATGGGAAAACATCGGGAGTGAAGTCGCAGATGTGGGAAGTCCCGGCCCAGCCATCTGCGCAACGGGGTCTTACCTACGCGCTAAGATTGCGCGACATCTGAGGTGTAGTGTATCGCCACCCAGACATCAATTTTCTCAGGCGCTGTGCCTAATTTAGACAAGCATCCACTGGGAAAAATATCAAGTGGACGAATAGTGGTTGCTCGCAGAGTACTGATGATCTCATGCGAGGAATCGATAGTATTCACACCCACGCGGATGGTCATCGAGTGGGCTTATTACGTGGAAACTCGTGCGGCACCTCAAGTGCTCAGCTGTATTTATTTTTTCGGATGTTTTGATCCGGTCTTGCCTTCTTGTGCGAGTAACTACTCGAGCACTCTATCAACTTCTGGGTGAGGGAGCACCCGAACTCTATAGATGTATTAGTCTTTTGGAGGGGCGAGTGAGCATGTTGTGTCCCGCGGGGTGAGGGAGCACCCAAAATCTGTAGACATGCTTATTCTTTGATGGAGGGAAGAAATAACTCGCACCCTCCTTGCTCTTTCTATAAACATGGAGTGCTCCCTATGGGAGTAATTGTTTTGAATTTTAAGATAAAAAGTTTAGTGAAAACGAACCTTTGATGTGCCACTTGGATGCCTACTCAGTATGCCTTACCGAGAAGTGAATTTTGCAACGCTGTCTGACAAATTGGGATGCCATGCACAGTGGGCTTGACATGATGTGATGTCTTGCGGTAATTTCGCTCCGCGTGATGATGGTCCTATTTTTCGTGCAGAGTGGGCAATATTTTTACTACGTCGGTTGATTTTTCCATGCCGCACGATTTGTGATGGGATCGTGCCATGTTGTGGGCCTCCGAGATTGACGATGAGTGGATGGCCCTTGGGCGGTGGGTTAAATATCAAAAGGCTGGGTAAATTAGGTTTTTACCCCGCGCTTGCCTTGCCTATCTTCTTCTTCCTTTGTCTCCTCCAGACATCTTTCTTCTTCGCGCCGTCCGCCTTGTTCTTCCTTTTGGCTGCGCGGCTAAATCTATGTCCAGACGTCCTCGAAGCGCAGCACAAAAGGCAGCGAGGATGACTGGGATGTGGGAGCATTCCATTTTCTCCGCTGCAGATCTGGATGTGCTGGTGACCGATGGGCTTGTGGCGGAGGGTGCTTCTTGGATTCCTGGGGAAGAGGAGGTGCCTGCGCCTCACCCTGATGAACGAGTATGCTTCCAGAGCTTCTTTCCTCGTGGATTTTCCCTTCCCTTTCATCTGTTTGTCCGTGGTCTGCTCTTTGCGTATCAACTGCAGTTGCATGATTTGACCCCTAATGGGATAATACACATTGTGTGTTTTATTAAGCTTTGTGAGAGTTTCTTGGGGATTTCTCCCCATTGGGGTCTGTGGAAACGTCTCTTTAGTGTAAAGAGGACGAACTCTGAATATGCTATTGGGGGGTTGGCATTTCCCTCAAGGAAAAAAGTGCCTAGTTTGATCTGGAGAACTTGGATTCCGTTTATACGTGGCGGAAGAGCTGGTTCTATCTGAAAAATCAGCACGTTGATGGTCAGCAGTTTGGTCTTGCTCCCTTCAATCCGGTTTCGCGAGTGGCCAAACGGCCATCCTGGTTGCATTCTCTGACTGCTGGGGAAGTTGCTATTGTAAATCCTTTAGTGCAAAAACTTGTTGCGTTGAAGGATGAGATAAATGGGGGCCAAATTATCGCTATTTTTATGAAGAGACGTGTTCGGCCACTGCAACATTGTGCGAATCCCATGTGGAGGTATACTGGGCTCGAGGACTCAATGCGATGCTCTCCTTAAGACATTGCGGGTGATGACCTTCTCTTTCGGATCCAGCGGGTCACCAAGTGTACTAGCACTGGTGTGGCGAGCTCCATTCGTCCCTATGATGCCACTAATCCTTTGCCTAAGGTAATTCATCTGAAACCTTGTCAGTTTTGCTGAGATTTGATTGGCTTCTAATGTTTTTCTTGGTGATATTTTGTTTGTAGGGTCATGTTTCCTTGCTGTCCAATCCACCCCAGCCTGAGGACGCGGAGATACTTGATGAACCAAACGCGGCTATGGGGGATCTTTTGCCCGTGGGTGATGGAGATGCTACGGATACTGGCGAGTCTGCGGGTGCAAGTCCTGGTGGTCATCCGACGGCTTCTTAGGGTGAGGAGGGTTCAGAGCCACTGCGCTTCAAATGCAGTCGCTCCTTGACTGCTAGTGGACGGGTTGGGGAGGTTGCGAGTGATGGACTGCCACCCGTTGCTCCAGTTGTTGCGGCCTGTCCTCCTCCAGTTCCTACGAAAAAGCGTAGGCTTGGTATGCTTCTTCGCGTGGGCGCCGCTCCTGTTGAGTACGTAATTTTCTTGGTTTGATATTCCACTGAGATTGTTTCCAATTCTGATAATGGCCAGGTTGCAGTACTTCGGCTACTCGAGCCACGTATTCTACGAGCACTGCTGCTGTTGACCTTCAGTCGACTGACTTCGGCACCGCGACCGATCGAGCGGTGCCTTCCCCTACTCCTGCTGCTTCGGGTGCGGGCACGAAACCTGCGACTGCTCCGTCTGGCGGTCTGCGGCTGCTACTGAGGGGGAATCACCTCCGTAGACGAAGCGTGTGTTTCCTGGGGGTATCTTCTGGAGAAGAAGGATCTCCCAGTTGAAGAGAAAGCAAAGTTCTTTGATCGCATGGTTGAGCAGGTGCGCTATTTTCTTTTTATCTGACTTGCATTGGGGGCGCGGCAGCACTCCCGATGGGAGTAGCCCCTGAGCCTGCGAGTAACCACTTGTGGTTAGTCACAGTCTTTGAGTTTCAATGCCTCGTGTGGTTCTGCTTGAACTCGCGGGCGCGACAGTGCTCCCTATGGTAGTAGCCCCCGAGGCTGCGAGTAACCACTTGTGGTTGGTCGCAGTCTTTAAATTTTGGTTGTCCTTTTGCTGAGTTCTGATTTCTGCGCTTTTTCCCTTTTTCAGCCGCTCTTCTATATGTGTGAACGGGTGCTGACTGATACTGATCGGGCCCGTGGTGCTCACGATGCGGCCCAGAATAACCTGACTGTCATGCGCCGTAGGCGACTTTCCTTGCCTATTTCATTGTGGTGTCCTTTGTTTGCTTGTTGCTTGAGTGACCTTTGTGCTGTAGGTTGCAAAAATGCTGGTGAAAAGCGTGTTGCTGTTGCGGAGAAAAAACTTGCTTTGCTTCAAAATGACTTGGAGGCGAAGGAGAAGGACTTGCAGGCGCAGCGTGGTGAGCTCGAGCGGCTGCGGCAGGTTGAGGAGAAGTTTCAGCAGGTGGAAACTACCGAGGGTAATCGCCTTCGCGACCTGGCGGGTGCCTTATCGGGTGAATGGGGTACTCTGGCACTTCTTTTCCTCTTGTGATTTTGTCTTGGGAGGTTGGTCATTGTGTCTACTTGTTGGTGCAGGAGATGTGGCCGTTGAGGTAGCAACAACTGCTTCTGAGGGATCGGGCGTTCTTCGCGGTGCTGTGGATGCCATGTCGGGTGCGACAGGTGCCGTGAAGGATGTCTACAGTCGTGCGTTGACTCTCTTGAAACTTCTTCATGAGGACATGTATCCAGATGAGAATAATCGCCCCGAGGGCCTGGACCTTCAGGTTGCTGCGTTTGGGCCAAAAGGAGATAAGCTGGAGGGTTTACTACGCGAGACAGTGGTGAGTGGGCTCGCCACGTCCTTCGTTGTTCTTCTAGGGCATGGGGTTCCCATTGAGGATGCGATGGTGGATTTCCTTCCTGGTTATACGGATGAACAAAGTGCGCGGGCCACTCGACTTGCTTGTCAATTGCAACTTGTTGAAGAGGCTGATGTCCGTGCGTCTCAGGGCGTGGAGTAGGGGACTTTTGTTTATCTGTGTGCTGGGATGATGTTTTCCTTGTAATAAGCCGCACTTGGGGCTGGAGATGCTGAATCTTGAACTGATTAAAGGACTGTTTTGACCTCTTCTATTGTGCTACTTTTTCTTTTGGATTGACTTTTTATCCTTGTGCGGTAGGCCACCCCGGGCGTCTCTCGGGCTTGGAGTTTGCTGAAGGAAGGCAACCGCGAGAGGGCTTATGAGTCTATATGCTTGAGGCTTCAGGACGCAGAGCGTGAGATTAGTCGCCTCAAGGGTGCCGTTGCGGTCCACCGTTCCAAACGCAAGCGTGCTGAGGCTACCTTGAATGACTTTGCCGTCTGGATTGGGAAATTATCTGATCCGTTGAAGGGTGAGGTCTTCTGTTGGTGCTGCTCGATTCCCTTTGTATTGAGATTTTTTCTGATTTTTTACTCTTTTTTTCAAAGTACTGGCGGGTCGATCTCGTGAGGAGGAGGCGGCTGTGCAGTTGGAGTTGTCGCGCTTGGATGATCTGGCTGTGCAGGCTGAAAATCCTTTTTGGAGGGATGGGGCACAGGCGCTATTGTTTGATGTGCTTCGCTGGCGGGTTGATCGGGTGCCCCAGGCTCTTGAGTACTGTTGCAAAGTACTTGGAGGCATATTCTCGGAGTTTTATCCCTTAAAACTTGTCCCGTGTAGTTTTGAGAAACTATGTCGAGTGTTTTCCCATTGTTAGAATTGGCATCTCTAACCAAGACTTCCTCGCTTTTTGTGATATTGGATCCATGGTTTCTACAATGCCAAAAATAGTTTATGATTCTTTGAAACTAAACATGGACAATTTTTCATCTTATCATGAACATTCTAATGGAGATATTTATGAGATCCAGGGAAAGGTAAAAGACGCCCAAGTTGCATTCCTTAAAAGGATTGCAACGGCTGATTTCTTCATAATGGAGCCAAACCAAGGTAACATAGTGCTTGGAAGGGACTGCCTCCGAGCCGTGAAGGACTTCATTGATATTGGTAAGAGGCACATACGCTTACACGGTAAAGCGGAAGGTACGTACCTCTTCCCTAGGAAAAAGAAGAATGAACTTGTTGAAGATCAATTTGAAGGTTTTTATGATTCCGCTGATTTCGGTGACCTTTGGTTCTTCTTTTTGCTTTGTTCCTAGCTCAAAGGCGTAAAATAAAGCGCTTGTTGGGAGCCAACCCAAGATGTTTTTCATTCTACTTTTAGTGATCTTGATGATTGTTACTACTGTAGAAACATCATTGTATCTTTATTTTCAAGCTTTGTGCCAAGTTTAGCCTCCGATTGCAAGAAGGTTCAAAAGTTGTGACATGCTGTCCAGAAAACAGAATCTGTCCTTGGATGAAAAAAATTACGATAAATTACCAGCTCATCTTTTTGATCTGAATTGTTTTGACAACATGCTCTATACAATTAGCTTTTGGGCGTCTATTCTGCGTTTTTTTGATTTGAGTTGCACACGTACCCCAAAAAAAACTATTTACGACCTGCTGGTCTGTTTTTCACAGATTCTTCCACGTTTTGCCTTTCCTCAGTTTTGCAAGTCTTCCGCTAGCTTTTTCTTTGCAATTTTTTTTGGCGGTCTTGAGAAACAATAGCCCTTCGAGAAAAACTTTATTTCCAGTAGAGGCAAAAAATTTATTTATGGGTACCTCTCTAATCAGCTTAGGATGAGTTATGTATGAACGGAGTTTTCAAGTGTGTGAAGGAAGATGATGAAAGAAGATCCGGGAGTGTCAAACGCTCAAGCTTGGGGATGCCCCCATGCAACCCCAAGAAATATTCAAGGATACTCAAACGTCTAAGCTTGGGGATGCCCCATTGGATACGTCCAAAATGCATCACTATTTTATATAGTAATTCTTTCTTATTCATTGATATATTTCATGTTATGATGCTATTCTTATGTTGTTTTGGCTTAATTTACATAGTTTGCAACTTTCTGAGGCCGAAGCAGCAGACGCAGGATTCAACGGTAAAAAGTGGACGCTGAGTTGCTCAAGGAGAATACCTCCAAATTAACTAAAAATCGACGGAGGGTATTTTCCAGAAGGATGATGAAGACACGCAAAAGAGGTGCCAGAGGGGAGCTACAGGGTGCCCAGGCGGCCACCTGGCGCGACCCCCACCCTGGCCGCGCAGGGAGGGCGCCCGGACCCCTGGGGCCACTCCCGGCTCCCCTCTTTGACCTATATATTACACATTGTCCAAAAACCCTAAAGAGGAAGATTTTTCGCGAGTTCCGCCGCCGCTCCGTGGTGGAAACCAAGAGAGGAGAAAATACATCTCCGGCGGGCAGATTCCGCCGGGGAGTAATGTCTACGCACGCTTCTATTCTTGTAGACTATGTTGGGCCTCCAAGCGCAGAGGTTTGTAGGACAGCAACAATTTCCCTCAAGTGGGTGACCTAAGGTTTATCGAACTCAGGGAAGTAGAGGTTGAAGATGGTCTCTCTCAAGCAACCCTGCAATTAAGATACAAGAAGTCTCTTATGTCCCCAACACACCTAATATAACTAGGATTTGTATAGGTGCACTAGTTCGGCGAAGAGATGGTAAAATACGAGTGATAGGTGTGGCAAAACGAAGTAATATAAATCTGTAATAAAAAGTGCAGCAAGCAAACATGTGACAAAAGTGAGCAATGGTGGAAACAAGGTCTAGGCTTTATACTTTCACTAGTGGCAACTCCCAACAACATTAACATAGTCTAATCACATGATATTTCCCATAAAACATGCAATGGAGACGTACTCGTAGGTCATTCCTTTGTGGTCAAGAGAGGACGAGAATTATGTAGGGCTACAAAAGCACACCTCAGAGTTCGTAGTTCTCAATCTATGGATTTCCCAATGTCACTGCGGCCATCCAAAGAGAGTACCACAATCACCACAAAAGATCTCATGGATAGTCAAAGACAAGAACCAAGAAACTCTCAATCTTCAATCAACACACAAAAGAGGAAATCACTCATGAAAATATTCTTCTAATCCATGTCCAACAGACCGCTGTCACCATGGTCTCAGGGATTATACTAGATAAGATCAAGTGAGTACATCAATACAATACATAGAGGAAGGGGAAATATCATGGGATCACCCTAGATTAACATAGCCTATAATGACAACGAAGATCACATCATGGGAGAGAGAATTGAACACATAGCTACTGGTAGAAACCTCAGCCCCGAGGAGGGAGTACTCCCGCATCATGGAAGGAGGAAGTGTAACACCCTCAGTGTCAAGCTAAAGTGATCTCCTTTTGCTAATGACAAATAACAGTGATTAACCCTGCCTTGATCATCTTTGAATCAAATCATATTAAAAGTCTCCTTGGCTGGGATTTAAAACAAAAGTGGAAAATAAAATTTAGCTAAAAATTGTGCAACCTATTTTATCAAAAGCTTAAAAATCAGTAAGTCACAATAAAATAGCAATGGTATTTTATTACCTTGCTTAAATATTTTAAACAAATCAAAACAGTGCCTAAACCAACCACTTTTAATCCTTTTTAGAGACAACAAAATCTAAATTATTTTATTAGGCAACCAAAATTTTTGTAGCATTATAATAATGTGTAACAGTATTATTGGAGCAAGTCTCGCATTTAACAATAATCATTTGATTCCGAAACAAAATAGAAACATAGATGAAAAAGAAACCTAAAAGAAAAATAAAAGAAAAGGAAAAATTCTAATCTAACACCTAGGGCACAGGCCCACCTAGCTAGCCAAGGGCCAAACTTACCCCGGCCCAACTCCTTTCCCCTTCCTCCCTCACTGCTCCTCCCTGCCTGCGTGGACACCATCCCGCGGTTGCAAGGCAATTGCCGTCGCCGAGGCGACCATCTGCCGGTGAGCCGGCGAGGATAAGCTCCCCGAGCCCCCCCTGTCCCTCCCTAACCCTAGCGCGCCCCTCACTTCTCCTTCCCCTCGCGCCGCCGTCCTCCTCTGTCCCCTCCACGACAACCCGATGTCGTCGCCGCCGCCATGTCCAACAGCCTCCCCATGGTCGTCTTCGTCGACTCCGTCCCCAGATCGAGCTCGGGAGCCACCGCACGCTCGCCATCCCGCCGCCTCCACCCACCACGGCCACCACACATAGGCGTCGGTTCCCTCAACTCCGGTTCCTCCCCGCCACGTCCGAGACCATCCCGAGCTCCCTGGTGAGCTCCTCGCCCTGCTGCTCCGGTCCGCGTCCAATTTCGTGCTCCGGTAGACGTTCCTCGTCGACGCCATGCTCAGACACCACCGCGAGCTCTGGTCTGGCGCGCCACGGCCACGCCAGCCCGCGCTCGAGGCACTGCTAGATGCGCGTGATCACCAACTCCCCAACGCTCCTAGCCGCGTCTGAATTAAGCCACTATGGCGTGCTCCCGTTCCCGCCCGTGGCATGGCTCGCCGCCGGCATGGGAATGCCCATGGCTTAACCATGGGTTGTGCCACTGACATGCGGGACCCACCCGTTTTAAATTAGCCAAAATCATGTATTAGGGATAACCACCCCTGCAAGTCGCTTACAAGTGGGACCAACACTTTAGATAACCCCCTGGTTAAAATAAACTGAGGTAACCCTTTGGGCCTATGACATGCGGGTCCTAGCCTCTAAATAGCCCTCCAGATTAATTAAACTGTTAGAATAAACATGTCTCACTGACAGCTGGGCCCCACACTAGTTAAAACAATTAAATTGAATTTATTAAAATCCAGTGCATGACATGTGGGCCCTCTGTGTTCTTTATTTAAATAAAACTGAATTTAAATGTCTCTATGTATGACATTTAGGTCCCACCAGTCAGTACACTGTTCTGGTAAACTTTTGGATAATGTTTGAATTAAATATTAATAGAAAATCCAGAAAATGATTTTAATTGAATAAAACTTTGAAAATCAATATCTTTTAATCCGTAACTCCGATGAAAATAATTTATACATGAAAAATGATCAGAAAAATATAATGGATGCGGATACGCTACCCATACCCCCACCACACCCCTCTAACATATCGCACATGGGACATTCCCCCTCCGATTGCATTGTCCGATAATCACCCAGTCCCGGTAAAATATCCGGTTAAATTCCCGTTTCGTCTGCAACGTGTAGCACCGCGTTAGTTCACCCCTAGCATAAAGTATTGCCATGTATTGTATTTGTATTTCTATTATTGCCATTTATTTATTGTTTCTCCCCCCTTCTTCTTCGGTAGACCCCGATACAGCCGCCGCCGACACCACCGAGTACGACTACTTCGTCGACGACCGTACCCCTATCATCGAGCTTCCAGCCAAGCAGAGCCATTCTCTTCCCCAGATATCGCCTATCATTCCGTACATTTATTGCACTAGGCATTGTTACTGCTGCTACTACGTTACAATCCTATTCAAATGCATAGCCTATTTTTGTCGCCCCTTGATGTACCTTCCTTTAACCTATGTTGCCTATAAATATATATTCTTTTTAGCAGTGAACCCTGCGCATTATTAGTTAGGTTTAGAATAGCGGGTCGTGATCACTCTGGTGAGTGAATGCGGATTACAAAATATTACAACTGCAACAGGTACGGATCAATGCAGATGCCCTAGGGAACCTACAACGGCGAGACTCTGCCGAGTCGCTTCGAGTTTGACTAACGAGTGGAAGGACTCGTATTTCACTCTCGTCGGCTCAATAGCGTAGCATCACTGGGATGATACGAGGGTATTCCTCTTTAGTTCATTCCGCTGGTGTCTCGGCACCTTCGGGGTCATACGAGAATATTCCTCTTTAGTTCATTCCGCTGATGTCTTGGTCGAACCTCTTCAAGTGTACCATCGAGGGTGATTCCTCCTAGTTTCACTTGATGGTAGGCACTCGAATCAAATGGTGTACTCAAAGGTAAGGAGTTGGGTGACCCAACGGTGCCCGCGCAGGGATTGTATCGGGATAGCAGGACAGACAGATACCATCATGGGCCTGTTCCTTGTGCGTTGGCCGTGAGATACCCTGTAGTACGAAAGTCGAGCTCTTCCAAGAGCACACACGAGATAAGGTAAGGATACGGTTCACCTTGTTGGTAACCGCAAGAGTTGGTGGGACGACAGGGCAGGCACCGATGTACTGGTGGACCTGGCTGTTGTCGTTGTCCGCGACTCACCCGAATAGGGGCAACGATAACGGTTGTCCCGACAGAAAATAATAAAATGCTTAAATGGTTTGGTGGATGACTTGAGAGGCTCGTTGGTCTGTACGCACTACCTTCACGTGGGATAAGGAGTTATGGGCTCCCCTGCGTCGTAGTTTGTCCGAAAGCTCTTCAGATGTCAACTGTATCGCAGTCTGATTGCCGGGAAGCGGTGTGTCTTTTTCGCTCGAGCGGTGTATTTGGATTTTCTTTTGCTTCACCGGCCAGCCTCGCACCGTGCAGGAGCGTCCAAGGGTGAGGGACCTAGACCCCTTGGCCCATAGGATTTAGTCCGGTGGATGACTTCTCTGTTGAGCTTAGGATGGGTTGCGGTGTGTCGGATAGCTTTGGTGGAGCGTTCCCTAACAAGGTGCCCGCCACCCTGGAGATCCGAGCGTGCAGGCTGAACAATAGTGCATCCCTGCAGGGAGTTTAATCTATTCGAATAGTTGTGTCCACGTTAACAGGACGCTTTATGCTGAAGCTGGATCTTACCACTAGAAACTACTACTATTAAACTGTATGGTTCCGGTTCTTCTTCCTCGCAGGGAAGTCGAGGAAGGGAACTCGGAGGCATTGTTAATTGTTAACTATTAGAACTTACTATTATACAATGTTGCAGCAACTTCTGCTGCATTGTTACTTAATGCTTTATACAAACAGTTGGCTATTCTCTCCTCATGCTGCAAGACTCGTCGGAAGATGCTAGTCTTCGATAGGCCTAGCTTCTTTTCCTTATTTTGTTTTCTGACTTTCAGTCCAGTATATACAGCCTCCCCTTTCCATTTGATACAAATGCATAAATGCTTAGTAGCAGACGTAAGACTCGCGGGTATGCTAGTGTTGGGGATCGGCGCAGAAAACAAAAAATTTTTCCTACCTACGAGTCCCGAACCCAAGATCTATGCTATGCTGATGTATGTAACAGAAGGAATCGGTGTTCATACCTTTGAAGACCGAAAGAGGGAAACGTTCCTCGAACGTGGTTGGCGTAGACTCTGATCCTACGACCTCCCTGTCGTGTTGAAGAACCTCCGACGATGAAGTAGCACCACACGTGTAGTGCCTCGCGGGATTACACACGTACGGTGAAACCGACGTCCCTCCGGGCTCCGAACCAGAAGAGCAGCGGAAATAAGATTGATCCGAATCCCGATTCCGGCAGCGCGAAGGCATCGGGATGATGGTGAAACCCCAAACTAGGTGCAAACTCCAAACCAGTGGAGTCCGCTCTAGGTCGGAGAAAGAGAGAGAGAGAGAAACTCAATGTTGTGTAGAAAAAGGCACCCACACCCCTCCTTGGCCTATATAAGGAGGGAGTCCGCTCGAGGTCGGAGAAAGAGAGAGAGAGAGAAACTCAATGTTGTGTAGAAAAAGGCACCCCCACCCCTCCTTGGCGGCGGACCTCCTTCCACCCCCTCCCCTTCCCCCATGTGGGACTAAACCACCGAGGGGGGGGAGTGGTGCGGCTAGCAGGGGGGATGGGGCCCTCCCTTGGCGCCAAGCCCAAAGGGGGAGGCTCCCCATTCCCCTCTTGGGCCTTTTAAGGCCCAAATACCTTTTCACCTTTTTAATTAATTATTTAAATCATTTTTAATATTTAATTCTGTCAATTAAATAATAAAATATATTTCAACATTAATATATATTATTTTTAACCTTTCAAAATATCCGGAACAGCTTCCGGTACCTCCCGGTACATTTCCGGTGTTTTCTCTCTTTTTCACCGATGATCCCGAATCAATCCTTAATGCATCGATTGCCCTTAGGTGTGACACCCTACGGTCCGGGAAACAGTAGACATGATCGAGACACTCTCTGACCAATGACCATCATGTGGGATCTGGTTATAATCCTTGATGTGCCCCTACGCTTCCATCGAATAAACTTCATCGATGTTGAACCGTTAACAATATGACTTGATCCCTTTGTTCTTTGGTACTATGTTTGTCCGAGGTATGATCGTCGGTATCCAATACCTAGTTCTTCCTCGTCTCGGACATAACATGTTTACTCGTCTGTGAATATTACATCTCTTGTGACCTAGTCACTTGCTTGCAACCTATTGATGCAACACCACCGAGTGGGCCCAGAGTACCTATCCGTCACTCGGATTGACAAATCCCGCTCTGATCTATTTCATACTCCTCAACATATCTACTTCGGAATACCCAAGATACACCTTTTCAGTTACCATGTTTCAGTGTAACGGTTAATGCACTCAAAGCATGCTAATAGATAGCAATTATGTATGATCATCACGGTCTAAGGATTCAGTCACTATGTTATTAAGTCATCGCAATGCTGAACTTATGTGACTTGATCACACTGCAATGCTTAAGGTGGGTGTGTGTCCATGACATCATTCTCTAATGATATGACCTCATTGTCAATAGACTATTATGTTCTCATGATCAGGAAACCTTGATCATCAATTGCCTAATGAGCTAGTATGCCAGAGTTTAACTAGGGACCAGGTTGTTATATATCACACGTGTATTAATGTTTCCTCTTAATACAGTTCTAGCACAATATATAACCTATTTTGAACAAACAGATATGTGACAAATATCTTTATTAATTTGCCTCTAGGGCACATATCCAACAGTCTCCCACTTGCACTAGAGTACAAATTACACTAGTTTACATCAGGTATGTATCTAACACCAATAGTCTCTCGGTGTTGTTCAAACTTGGCTTGTGGAAGAGGTTTAGTCATTGGGTCTGACGGATTCAGATCCGTATGTATTTTGCAAATCCTAGTATGACCATCCTTGACGTAGTCCCGCGTCACATGGAAACGCCGGAGAATATGCTTGGCTGTAGAGTGAGTCCTCGGCTCCCTTGCGTTAGCAATGGCACCCGTATTGTCGCAATAAATGCTATCAGGGTCAGTGCAACTAGGGAATACGCCAAGCTCGATGACGAACTTCTTCAACCAATGCGCTTCGTTTGACGCTTCGCAAGCGGAAATATACTCCGACTCCATCATAGATTGGGCAACGACTGACTGCTTGCCGCTCCTCCAGCTAATCGCACCACCATTCAACATAAACACGTATCCCGTCTGGGATTTTGAGTCATCGGGGTCAGTACCAAGACTGGCATCGACGTAACCTGTTACGGCGAGCTCTTCTTCACATCCTCCATAGACAAGAACCAAATCCTTAGTTCTTCGTAAGTACTTAAGGACGTTCTTCACTGCAATCCAATGATCCATTCCAGGATTACTTTGGAAACGATTAGTCAGACTAACCGCCAGGGCCACATCTGGTCGAGTACACAGCATAGCATACAAGATAGAACCTATGGCTGAGGCATAGGGCTTTGAGTACATTTCCTCCCTTTCTTTTGCTGTTGCTGGGCATTGAGTCACACTCAATTTACTTCCTTTCATAACGGGCAAGAGGCCTCTCTTGGCGTTATCCATATTGAACCTCTTCAATATCTTCTCAACGTAAGTTCTCTGACTCAGTGCTAATAGGCGTCTTGATCTATCTCTATAGATTTTAATGCCTAATATGTATGCAGCTTCACCTAGGTCCTTCATGGAAAATTGTCCATTCAAATATTCCTTTACCCCCTATAGAAATTTCACATCATTCCCTATCAATAATATGTCATCCACATATAGTACTAGGAATGCCACAGAGCTCCCACTCGCTTTCTTATAAACACAGAATTCTTCTTCATTTTGGAGAAATCCAAAAGCTTTGATCACCTCATCAAAACGAAGATTCCAGCTCCGAGATGCTTGCTTCAACCCATAAATGGGACGTTGAAGTTTGCATACCTTACCAGCGTCCTTAGGATCAATAAAACCTTCCGGTTGTACCATATACAACTCTTCCTCAATGTTGCCATTTAGGAACGCGGTTTTCACATCCATCTACCATATTTCATGATCGTAATAGGCAGAAATTGCTAGCAATATCCGGATAGACTTTAGCATCGCTACGGGAGAGAAAGTCTCTTCATAGTCAACTCCATGAATTTGTCGGAAACCTTTTGCGACAAGTCAAGCTTTATAGACAGATACGTTTTCGTCTGCGTTAGTCTTCTTCTTGAATATCCACTTATTCTCGACGGCCTTTCGGTCCTCGGGAATATCCACCAAAGTCCATACTTTGTTGGCATACATGGAGTCTATCTCGGATTTCATGGCTTCCAGCCATTTCTCGGACTCGGGTCCCTCCATTGCTTCTTTGTAGTTCGCAGGTTTGTCAGGTTCATTTAACATGACTGCATTGACAAGTTGCCCATAAAACTGAGTTTTTACTCGGGCTCTTGATGACCTGCGGGGTACAATAGGATCCTCTTCTTCTTGATCATGATCATCATGTATGTCACGATCGTTATGAATATCATGATGACCGTTCTCTTCAGCTCCCACTACGGAAGATGGTTCTGGAACAACTTCCGTTGCCATTTCTTCCACTTGGAGTGATTGGTCAATCATCTCGTTGAGGTCTATTTTCCTCCCACTCAATTCTTTCGAAAGAAACTCTTTCTCAAGAAAGCATCCAGTCTTGGCGACAAACGTTTTTCCCTCAAACTGGTTGTAGAAGGTGTATCCAACGGTTTCCCTTGGATATCCCACAAAGATGCACTTATCCCCTTTTGATTCGAGTTTGTCAGGCTGAAGTTTCCTAACATAAGCCTCACAATCCCAAATCTTCAAGTGAGACAACTTTGGTTTCTTGCCATGCCATTCCTCAAATGGTGTTGTCTTTACGGATTTGGACGGTGCCCTATTAAGAATGTAAACGGCAGTTTCTAATGCATACCCCCAGAATGACACAGGTAAGTCGGTATGAGACATCATTGGTCGTATGCTATCCAATAGAGTTCAGTTACGTCGCTCAGAAACACCGTTACGCTGAGGTGTTCCTGCCGGCATAAGTTGTGGTACGATGCCACAAGTCTTAAGATGATCGCCAAACTCGTGACTTAAATACTCGTCTCCTCGATCGGATCGAAGGTGCGTGATTTTCTTCCCGAGTTGATTCTCGACCTCACTCTGAAATTCCTTGAACATTTCAAAGGTTTCAGACTTATGTTTCATTAAGTAGATATACCCATATCTGCTTAAGTCATCTGTGAAGGTCACGAAATAACGAAGACCATTGCGTGTGGGGACGTTCATAGGTCCACATACATCTGAATGTATGATCCCTAACAAGTCTTCCGCACGCTCCATTGTTCCATTGAATGGAGTCCTTGTCATCTTGCCCAAAAGGCATGGTTCACATGTGTCAAGGGATCCAAAATCCAATGACTCCAGAAGTCCATCATCATGAAGCTTCTTCATGCGCTTTTCACCAATACGACCAAGTCCACAATGCCACATCGTCATGTGTTCTTCGCCACTAGGTTTTAATCTTTTGGCCTCTACGTTATCAATATGAAGTATATCACAATCGAGATTAAAAATGAATAAGCCATTTTTCTCCGGTGTGTGAACATAAAACACATCATCCTTATAAATCGCACAACCAATTGTATCTGACTTCAAAGAATAGTGGTCTCGCTTCAAGCAAGAACCACTAACGATGTTCACACTCAATTGGGGTACATAGTAGCACTTATTCAAAATCAAAACTAATCCCGAAGGGAGACTAAGATGCTTCGTGCCGACCTCCACCACTTCAATCCGGCAGCCGTTTCCCACGCGCATCATCACTTCATCTTTCATCAAGCGCCGCCTATTCCGTAGCCCCTGAGAGGAGTTAGAAATATGAGCAACAGATCCTGTATCAAATATCCAGGATTTGTTCCCAGCGCTTGTTAAGAAAAGATCAATAACGTGTATATCAAATATACCTTTGTCTCTTCTGACAATCTTTCCAGCCTTCTTATCCTTTAGGTACTTGGGGCAGTTGCGTTTCCAGTGACCATCACCCTTGCAGTAGAAGCACTCAACGCCGGGCTTGGGTCCAGGTTTGGGTGCCTTACGAGGAGTGACAACTGGCTTGTCACCCTTATTCGGGCTTCCCTTCTTTCCCTTCTCCTTCTTGCCAGACTTCTTGAATTCAACGGTCTTGTTGACCATGAATACAACATGCTCCTTCTTGATCTCAACCTCAACAGTTTTCAGCATGGCGAACAACTCAGAAGGGGTCTTAGTCATCCCCTGCATGTTGTAGTTCAACACAAAGCTTTTTTAGCTAGGGGGCAGCGACTACAGCACCCTATCAACAGCAAGTTCATCTGGAATCTGATATTCCAGAGCATTCAAGCGTTGAACGTAGCCAGACATCTTGACCACGTGCTCACTAACACTGCTATGTTCATCCATATTTTCTGAGAAGAAAGCTTCAGAAGCCTCATAACGTTCAGCCCTGGCTTGGGGTGCAAAGACGGCCTTGAGGTCGGTGATTATCTCATATGCACCCATCTTCTCAAAGCGTTTCTGCAGCTCAGCCTCCATGGAGTAAAGCATTCCACTGTGTACAAGGTTGTAATCATCCGTCTTGGAGAGGTAGACATTCTTCTCATCCTGAATAGCGTCTGCTGGTGGTTCTTCACCTAACGCGGCCTCTAGTACGTATGCCATCTTGAGGGGAACGAGGAGAATCCTCAGAGTGCGGAACCAGTTGGTGAAGTTTGACCCATCGGTTTTCAGTTTGTCTTTGTCTAGGAATGACCCTAAGTTGAATGAGGGGCGAGGTGCAGCCATCTACAATGGTTATTTGCAGAACACATATTTAGACTTTGTTCATAATTGGAGTTCAATTTTAATTAATTCTAAAACTCCCACTTAGTTAAACATCTCTCCAAATTTACTAAGTGATTAACATAATCCTAGTTTGAATGATCGTCCTCGAATATCACACGGCCGACGACACATCTCCCTAGGTAGTCCATCATGCCAATCATATCCGTTATATGGCTCATGATTAACCTTTCGATCATCCGTATCCCAAGCTCATATCTACATATGTCAAGCCTGCCAGTCGAACCTTAGTGTATGGCTGTTCAGCAAGGCCATATCTGCATATGCTAGGCTTGCCAAACCCAACCTCATGTGACCGCTAATGTATGTATGACACCCGATCGTCACGGCCTGCCTATCATAAAGAGATCCTTCGAGGCGGTGCCCACTAAGGGAGAATACAATCATGGTATTGAGAGAGATTATCCTATCATGCTATCGTCGCATATCTAGCATATTCGCAAGACAGGAAGTAAAACTGTAAATCATACAAGCTATGATCCCCCCTTACATGAAAATTAAAGTTAAAACGCCTTCTACTTTATCTTTTGCAAGTTTTACGTGGCTGCTAAGGGGTTTCGAGAGAGAACCGCTTTCTATCCTGCGAAAACAAGCAACAACACCAGCTAAACGTCTTCGCGTCGCTAATGTTAGAGAGTCAGACACCCCCAGCCACTTATATGGTACAAGCCATATGTCAAGCGTGGAACCAGTCTCGCTTAAACGCGTAAGGTCGGTGTAACAGCCCTGATTTCACAAAAATTTAAAAAATTGTTTTCGGTGTGAATTGTTTGATTTTCTGATTTGATTGCGGTGTTTGCATCCCCGATTTATCGATCGACGATTATTTTTCCCCCTCTTATCTCGTACCGGACGGAGACCCACCCTTGCCACCCTGACACTCGACCTTTGCGACACCGGGTTTTCACCCGATCACCGTCGCAAAACCCGCACCAGACCAGCCGTAGCCAACGGAACAAAACCTCGTTTAATAAGTAAACGAGATATTTTTACAGCGCGTCGAAAAGTGTTCTCGGAACGGTTCTAGCGCGAGGTGAACGCCGCCGGCTCGAGGCGCTGATCGCGCAGTTCGAAGTTTTACCCTAATCGGAGGTCCTGCGGACCCCCGGCGGTCAGAAACGTAAACACCGCGCGCGCGAGAGAAAAACCGGGGATGTTTTTGCAAACTCCTAGCCACCTGGGCTATATAAAGACCACCACTCCCCCACCCCTTTGTAGGGTTTCCCCTTAAGCCAAAATTGTAGCCACCCCCTCCACTTTTCCCCAATCTGCCCAAACCACCCTCCAAATCTCGAAACCCTAGACCTTCCTCGCATCCCAGCCGTTGGATCTACTCATGGACGGTCCAGATCGTGCCCGAGTGCCTCCACAGACAGCCCCAGGCGAACCGGGCCCCGCCGGGCCGAGCAGCCGCCGCCGTGGCCCGCCCGAAGCCGTCGTCCTGCCCGTGGAGCTTCTCACCCCGAGCACCTCACCGGAGTAGTCGCGCCGCCCGACGACGACCATCGCCGTGCCCATGGTGAGCCCGACACGCTCGCGTCCCTCTCCTCTCTCCTTCCCTCTCATCCGCAGCTCTCCCTCGTCTCTTTTCTTCTCCAGGAGGACGCCATGGAAGCCCGATGCAGGACCCCCCCCCCCCCCGCTCGATCTTCTCGCGACGGCCGCCCTAGACCTCGCCGCCGGGACTAGAGCCGGCCAGATCGGGTGGGTCCCGCTCGGTCCCGTGCCTTCTCGCCATAGCCGCCAGCCGGGCAGGTCCGGCGAGACCTCGTCGTGCGGCGCCGCCGTCGGGATCAGGAGGATCCCGTGGCCGCTCGCTCGCCGCTCGCTGTGCTGAGGTGGGCCGACCTCGCCCCAACCCGACAGCGCCCAGTGGCCCAGCGCGGCGCCCCCAGCCCAACAACCTCGCGCCTCCTCTGCGCCTTGGGCACTAGTCGCTATCCCTCGCCCCCGCCTTCCTGGGCCAGGCCCAGCTCGGTGAGAGCCTCCCTTTTTTTTTCCTTTTTTTTCCAGCGAGTTGGGCTCGGCCTAGTACTATCTCCCGCCGAGTGCATAGTATAATTATCCAGCGCCCAACCTTGTTTAGCCTAGAACCAGTGCTTTCGGCCCGTTTAGTTTTTTTTTCTGCTAGGATTTTATTAATATTGGCAGATTGTGTTAATAATTCTGCAACGGCAATATCTTTTTAACGGTAGCTCGGATCGCGATGCGTTAAACATGAAACTTGCTTAGTTTTTCGTGTAGATTAATAAAATATGCTCCTTTGCCATGTTTGACTTTGTTTACATGTGGTTTACCTGTTAATTACATCGCATGCCATTGTAATTTGTTTCTTTAATAACTTTTTAACCGTTGCTCTGTTAAAAATGTTTCTTACATGTAACTTGACTAGAATTTTGTGTAGATTGTGTTTATGCTGCTCTTGCTTGCTAATAAAAATAATAAAATATGTTTAGGGAAAAACAGTACCAAATGCAATAAATATTGTGGGGTCCGTAATAGTTTGCCATGTATAGGTTTTACCCCCCACTTAAAGTGACTAGATTAGATAGTTTATTTATGCTTCACCTCTTGTCATGTTTGAGTGCTATGTCATGCTTGAGTGAGATGCCATGTTAATAACCTTTGCTCACCTTGTGTAGCTAAATAACTCGAACCATCGTAAACGTGCGGTATCATCGTGTGTGACGAGTACTCCACTTAACGTGTTAGTAACCGCGCTCGACGGTAGGTGCGATGTCTCGTGTTGCTTTCTTGTTGATACTTGCTCGTGTTTGATTCGTAGTAATAGATGCTTGCTCGTTGATTGCTTTCCAGTGTTTATCGTCTTGTGTGCTTCCACGGGTACCTCTCGGAGACGATGCGAGCTTGCAATCAACTACACCTTCGGAACCCGGCTTATCAACAGGCAAGGACTATACATTACTTATGATCCATTCTATTTCAACCAGAGGTTTGCATGCTAGTCTAGGATAGGTTCGATGTTTGATCCTACCACATGTTTACAACCTCTTTAAAACCGATACAGCCATGTCCCCTCCCAGCAAACCTTGTACTTCTATGTTACTATTGCTCGTTGCCCAGCCCCTGCTTAGTATGCATGCTTAGGATGCTTCGATGTTACCCTGTTACTCCTTGGTTTGGGATATCACATTATTATTATTGTTGTTGATGATATGATTATTATAATGGTGACTATATTCGACGAAGGATGGAAGGTCTAGGCTATCCCGCCCCGACGCTTTGTTCCATTCGAGTCACATAGGATCCGAGTTCCGGGTATTGGTTTTAAGACTGAGCGTGCCTAACCACGTGTGGGATTTTATGGGGTCCCCTTTTCTTACCTATCTAGCTTCAAACATTTCTAGAGGTGGCCCAAGCTGATTTACCATTTGAAAACATGCATATATATCTTCTCGGGTCGCTCCTAGCAGATATCATTTAAAACAACTTGGGCCAGTGGAGACATGGTTTCTCTGTTGGTCTACCTGATCAGCTAGGACCCGGTTTCCCATGTGTGATTAATCGGCTATCCGACCTGCGTCATACGGAAGAGTCCGATACGAGAGCGTGGCCGGCTTTTGGATTGGGTGTCGACTCCCCGGGGGCCACCCGGATTTGTTCGTTGTTAGTTAGACGGACCTGTCGTTTCGGATCTCTCGGAACTAAATCATAAAATGGCTTCCTGTGATGGGTAGAAACTGAGAGTGATGGGCGTGCGTGCGGGAGCATTGTAATGGGCAGTTGGTACACCCCTGTAGGGTTAAATCTTTTCGAGAAGTCGTGTCCACGGTTATGGACGACTTGAGACCTACTCCTTGTTCATAGACAACAACAACTGAGATAATCTTAATATAACTTGATCAATGTGTGTATGCCTTGACTGCTTCTTCTTCGTCAGGATGCGAAGAGGAGGACAAGGATAGGATAGGTGTTCTGTTTGCGTAGTAGGTGGATAGCAGACTTGTTGGAGGCAATTCGTCATCGAATCTTGGCTTCTTCTCTTACTCTCTAGATCGTTAGCCACTTCATACATGCTAGTGCGGCAGCAACCTCACCACTTACCCCATCCTTACCGTAAACTACTAGTTGTCCTAGAATGACGAGTGATGAAGTCCTTGCTGGGTTAGTTGACCACTACAGTTGGATGCTGAGTACTTCTGTACTGATGATACTACCCCCAAACTCTTTTCAGGGTTCTTGATCGACAACAGGTATGGTGATGGACGTTTCACGTGGAGACTCGACGACGACTAGTTAGGCGGATCCCGGCGGAGGGCCGGGACCCGTGTGGTTATGGGGATCAATGTTTTTCTCTTTGCCAGTAGGCATTTGATTGTAGTCTGTACTCAGACATATATCTTCCGCTGTTGTATTGTATTAAGGAAGTTGTATGCCGATTGTATGAGATGTTGTATCTTTGTATCTGTAATGTTGTGATATCATGTTGGAAATCCGGGGCATATGACATTGTCATATGTCGCGGTGGGACCGATATGTGCTTCGTCCCCGGATCTGGATGGAAACATCTAGATCTGGAACAGTACCGCATATCGGGCCTTACAGTCGGTCGGGGCCGCTTCATCAGGACATTGCCGCAACGCTAAACGAGTACACGTGGGAGGGTAACAATTGGAGAATTTATGCCCGCATCCTAGATGTGTCCTACACGTACAGTACATCTACGTATAGCCTTGCTCATGATACCACTGTTGGGGATCGGCGCAGAAAACAAAAAAAAATCCTACCTACGAGTCTCGAACCAAGATCTATGCTAGGCTGATGTATGTAACGGAAGGAATCGGTGTTCATACCTTTGAAGACCGAAAGAGGGAAACGTTCCTCGAACGTGGTTGGCGTAGACTTTGATCCTACGACCTCCCTGTCGTGTTGAAGAACCTCCGACGATGAAGTAGCACCACACGTGTAGTGCCTCGCGGGATTACACACGTACGATGCAACCGACGTCCCTCCGGTCTCCGAACCAGAAGAGCAGCGGAAAGAAGATTGATCCGGACCCCGATTCCGGCAGCGCGATGGCGTCCGGATGATGGTGAAACCCCCAATCAGGTGCAAAGTCCAAACCAGGGGAGTGCGCTCTAGGTCGGAGAAAGAGAGAGAGAGAGAGAGAGAAACTCAATGTTGTGTAGAAAAAGACACCCCACCCCTCCTTATATAGGCCAAGGAGGGGCTCCACCCCCTCCCCTTCCCCCATGTGGGACTAAACCCCCAAGGGGGGGAGTGGTGCGGCTAGGAGGGGGGATGGGCCCCTCCCTTGGCGCCAAGCCCAAGGGGGAGGCTCCCCCTTCCCCTCATGGGCCTTTTAAGGCCCAAATACCTTTTCACCTTTTTAATTAACTAGGTGACTCGGTTGCGCCAATGGCGCATAAGCCATATAGTGATGATATGCTATAGATAACACTATAGTATATATTAAACAATATGTATTAAACACCGTTGATAGAGCGATACAGTACATTGATATAACCTGGCGTCATGAATTCAAAGTTTAAGCATGATAAAAGAGATCAGCTTCATAGGCTACATGGACATCTTAACAGACCAAAGTACATGTGCCATTATCATAGTAACCAGCAAGGACGTCATAACAGAAGAAGGCAAGCAATATGTTTCGGTTATACACATTGGTAAGAACACATAAACATAGATGAGAAAAATCTTGTCAACAAACTAATGAACAGGGAGAAAATGTTGTCTATTAGGAATAGATATATTGTCTAGCATCAGTGACAGAACATCGATGATAGTGTACTGATAGCAATAGATAGTTCTGTTAGCATGGTCGATTGATAATTTTCATGACAGAAATAGTCACTGAAGGCAGTGGGAACGCTGACTGGCGCAAAGACCCACATAAGACATATGTGCTTTGGAAAAACTACCTTTATTAGTAAGCTAATATTAAGCCTTGTGTCATTAAGAAAATGCAGACGTTTTGTTTATATATATATTTAAGAAAAGTAGTACATGCTGAAATAATTATCCATAGGCGCAAACGATGTCAATGGGCTACTTCAGGAACAAATGAAGCATGCTATTTTGATCGATGGGTACACATGCATCGCTGACAGAAACACAAGCGATATAAGCAACAAGAACGTACATAGCATGGGCGAGTCTTTATGTAGTAGCTCCATTATAATTCTGCATTCAGTCTGAATATTAACATTACAACGCAGCGCGGTTAATTTCTGGAACTTCAGTAAATAAAAAAGTGGATGCATTTAACTGCAACAACATATTTAAAAGCCTCTCTTGATTTTCTGAGCTTCTTCTCTGATCCGACGTTAGGTGAATCTACATGTGTTGAGGAGTGCTTGCAACTGTCTGTTACAGTAGTCATACATGGAAATCTAGAACTGACATTTTTGACAAAGAAAAATAAATAGGCTTTTGTTAGAAAATGATTAGATGAATACAAAGCATTAAGATTTTTCAGATGGTTCATTAAATATTGTCTAGGAACTGGACAAATATGACCACAGAGGGGATCGGGGGAGTATCTGAGCTTGGAGGTGACGCTGGCCTCGCAAGCATCCAACCGTGATGGCGAGTAGACTTTTAGGAGGATCATGTTGACAATGACAGTCTCACGCTGCCGCTGTAAACACCTACCTCGCCTGACCTATGCACCTTGTGTGTGTAAGCTTACAGCTTCAAGCCCTGGCGTGAGAGATCAGAGGAGGATTAAGATAATTAGATAGCAGTTAAAGTAGCAGTATTTTGTGGCGGAACAACTCAAATAAGTACATCACAGAGCAGGGCTTTGAAATAAATATTTGAACCGAAATTACAAAAAAACATAGAAGATCTGCAGAAAATAAACAAATATACCTGCTGGGAAGAAAAACAGAGCAAGAAACATAAAGAACATAACACTCAAGAGAGTGAATGAACACACTGGGGCCAGAGGATGTACTCAAGTAGGAATTTCACCCACTGTTATAAAGAGATGGCTGCCGATATTGAGTCCATCAGTACTATTAGCACCTGAAACAAAGACCATCAAGTATAACAAATTTATTCTGCGATGCATTGTTTGAGAGATAACACAAAAAGATGAATGGAAACCCAACCGGTAACTTCCATTTTTTCATCATTTAATTATTTGAAACGGTAAAGTGAATATGCCATGTAATTACCCTTTGTAAACTCATGCAGTCATCATTGATCTAGGTAGAAAATACAAACTAAAATTTCACAAGAAAAAACCAGATGTATTTCTCAAATTAATATAAATTAGCAACACACACATTTTCACACACAAACGCGCACGCCCGCGCACACACACATTCATTCTATTTAATATGACACATTCACTCCCTTTAGTATCCACATTCCCTATATCCAGTCCTCTAGGAAATCAAAATGTATCACTCCCAATACCCAAGAAAATAAAAGAAATAGCAATGCAGCAAAAATTTGATGCTGCGATTTTGAAGGTCATACTACACTACATACGACATGGCTGCAGAAGGGCGCATAAAGGATTTTCCCGTTTAAGGCGGACCGAAACAGTCTTAGGACAGACCCAGTGCATAGAAGCTCCCACACAAGGTGGGGTCTGGGGAGGGATTATAGGAACCTAGTCTTACCCCTGTTACAGTGCAATGCAGAGAGGCTGGTTCGAAGATAATTCAGCAATGGAAAACAACAATGGTCTTTTCACAAATCCCGTCACTGAAAAGATCGATCATAAACAAGGATCGAGATTTTGCATATTGTGACCATTGAACCATTTGATAGTGCATCGTTGTTCCTGGAGTATCTCGGTTGTATCCGAAACTTGGTTCCCTTACTTTCTTCTTTGAAAAGAAAAATGGGACCGACAGGATAGGAGACAACACTATGGAATCAGACTGGCGGCACCGTGGTATCACCTACATATAAGCTAGAAACCAGGAATGACCAGTTCCAGAACTTACAAAAACAGGAATGACCTATTCCAGAATAGATGTCAGTGAAATACCAACAAGTATGAATAGTGGCTTCGGAACAAATTCATATTTTACTATTTCTATCTGACACACAGAAATTGTATCATTTCTGAATTATTTTATGTCAATGCAAATCAGTTAGAAAAGGAATGCATAATTCATAATACATACACACGTTCACGCGCACACACACACACATTGATAACCTATAGGATTCTAGGCAACAAATATAATCTACATGTAGATTAACACATCACTAAACATTTCAGATCTGGACAAAGCTTTATAATTGAAGCAAGAAAACCAGATATAAGAAATCTTAAACTCATCCAGTAAGCTTGCAAGAGAAATAGGAACTTCAGTATTGAACCAAAAATGATATCAAAATAATGAAATCTTATAAGCAAAAGGTAGGTCCATAGATCCTAATTTTGGCAAACATGCCTGAGACACAACACAAAATCACCTTGCCCAATAAAGCAATCGGGTAATTTATGATCGGACATTCACAAAAATTAGAACCCAAGTTAAGTAAGAAATAATCAGGAAAGAAGACTAAACTACATCTCTACAAACTTGTGAGATTTCTTATGCAAAAATCATAATAGATGTGCAGAAATAAGAATACATATTATTCTGGTTAGATCATAACTTCATTTTCCTCATAGGTTGGTGCATCCGCAACGAGAGAGAAAAAGGCCTTCTTAGTACCATAGAGACGTAGAAAGAGAAGCAACCCAACAAGTCAACAGAAAATACCTTGCTACTTCAATTTAATCGCTTTTACAATTGGAATATGGTTTTCCCACATAAAAGCAGATCCAGACAACCAAGCCAACCATCTATAGAAGGCCTATGTATGTAATTCAGAGTTGGAACAAGTCTCAAACAGAATACTCACTAAGTAATAATAAAAAACCAGCTTGTTGGCCGGAAAACACATGCTATCGTGATGAACACAATCTTGTCAAAAGAATAAAATACAAGTTATGTGAATAAACTAATGGCTTACTGGCACAAACGAAGAAACCTGACTAAATGACTGGAGGTCACATCCATATATGGGTCAGTCAAGATTTACCCCAAAGTTTTCTAACCATTTAGACTTTACCTATCCGTTTTCATTTGGTGAATATATATAATAGAGAAAATGAAAGTGCATGATTAATTTAGCAGGGGAAATCCTAACCTGGGTTTCTGAGTCAAGACACAGGCGAAGATCAAACACTGCCGTCCACCCTCCTTGTTCGATTCATCATTTCTAAAATTGAAGAAAGTAACATAGTTCAATAATAACAATGGTAGCACATTATTGTAGAAGATTTTATATCACAGAAATTTACATGGGGTAAACTAAAAAAAACGAGAGCTCCACAAGCATGGAAGAAGATATCGAGTGGAGGAGGAGCTCACCAGACCCATCGATCTCGCCATGACGACGCCAAATTCAAAGAGTGCCTTTGGCTGATCTCATTGCTGATAATCCATTGCCTGATCTCCGTAAGTCCTAATCCATGCAGTATGGTCATTACATGCATAATTATGTCCCTGAGAAGTTCTTAGTGCACATGAACAAAACCCCAAAGAATCATCGACCACTGCATCTACATGACTAAAATGTAGCAGATAGTAAACATATTAACAAACCAAGAGGAATGCTACTATAACATCAATAATACTAAATGCATAGTTGTATTATACGCTATAACCAACACCATGAGTAAAATTTAATAAAAGCATTTGATAACAAACAGAAGGAGTGAAATGAGATATACAGTTGGTTCAATAGTCCAATGCTTTGCAAGATCATAAAACTACTCTAAATATATGATTGGACAATATGGAAAACTAATAGATAATAATGATTTATTTCATATTAAAAGAAGATGGACAATGGAGATTGCATTAGTAAATAAATAACAAAATAATGTACGTTTATGTAGAATTGAAAATGTGGAGAACAAATAAATAAGCCCAAGGGAACACTATGTATAGTCCTTGTAACAGCCCAGTTTTCACAAAAATTAAAAAATTTGTTTTCGGTGTGGATTGTTTGATTGTCTGATTTGTTTGCGGTGTTTGCTTCCCCGATTTATCGATCGGCGATTATTTTCCCCCCTCTTATCTCGTATCGGACGGAGACCGACCCTTGCCACCCTGACACTCGACCTTTGCGACACCGGGTTTCACCCGATCACCGTCGCGAAAACCGCACGAGATCAGCCACATCCAACGGAACGAAAAACCCCGTTTAATAAGTAAACGGGGTATTTTTATAGCGCGCCGGAAAGTGTTCTCGGAACGGTTCCAGCGCGAGGTGAACGCCGCCGGCTCGACGCGCTGATCGCGCAGTTCGAAGTTTTACCCGATCGAAGGTACTGCGGACCCCCGGCGGTCAGAAACGTGAGCACCGCGCGCGCGAGAGAAAAACCGGGGATGTTTTTGCGTAAACTGGTCAGTCAACCTGCCTATATAAAGACCACCAGCCTCGCACACCCAATTAGGGTTTACCCTAATGGTAAATTGCAGCCACCCCCCTCTTTTCGCACAAAATTTCGCCAAAATCCCCCCTAAACCGAAACCCTAGCTTCCCAGCCGGATCTGGCCGTCGGATCGCCAGATCCACGGCCAGGGAGCCTCCACGTCGCCCCCAGCCGCGCCCGGGCCGCGCAGGGCCCGCCTCCCCGCCGCCAGGCCTAGATCTGGCCGCCGCCTCCCACCTCCCACGCCACGGCCGCGCCACCATCGCCGCCGCCGGCAGCCGGAGCAGGCCGCCACACCGGCGAGCTCTCCTCTCCTCCCTCCTTCCTCTTCTTCCCCCTGCCCTCCTCTCTCACCCGCGCCTCCCCATCTCTCTGCTGCAGCCTCCATGGCCATGGAGGCCACCGGAGCTCCAAGCCTTGGCCCAAGCTCGCACTCGCTCCCAAGGAGCTCCAAGCCGCCCCGCCTTGGACGACCAGCAGCCGGATCCGGTCGCCCCAGCCGGCCTCGCCCTCCTCGGACCACCCTCCTCGTCGTCCCTCGCTGAGACGTGGCCGCCGACGGCCGACGAGCTAGCGCCGTCGCGTCCAGGAGACAAAGGGAGCCGCGCCCCTGCCTCCGTCGCCGGTTGGGCCTCCCAGCCGCATGGGCCGGCCTTGCCCAGCGGGATGGCCCACTCTGCGCCCCCAGCCCAGCGCGCCAGCAGGCCGGCCTCCCTGGCCCATGGTGAGCCAGCCCGGCCGTCCTCCTTTTTTTTCCTTAAGCGTTTTTCTTTTATTTATTTTTTCTGTTAAGTGTTGATTTACTGCTGCTGTTTCAATTTTGCAACGATGATAGCGATTAATCCGTAGCTCGGATCGCGATGCGCCCAAAATGAAAGTTGCTTAGAATTGTGTGCACTTCAATTCATCTTTTGTGAGCATTTGCATTTGAGATCATCTTGATTGTGTAATTGTGTGCTAAACAGGGCATCAGGCCATTAACTGCTAATCTTTTCTGTTAAGTGCTGTCGTTATTATTTTATTGCAACTTCGGGTGACGATTGCTTCGCAACCGTTCATCGTAATTGATTGATTCCTTTTGCGTTGCGTTAAGCATGGCTTCAACTTCAGTTTCATAAATTCACATGCCATAATTTCTTGCTGCATCATGATTTTATCTTGCTCCAAAGTAGCTACCCTGCTGTTAGTGTGCTGCTGTTTATATTTTGTTGCAACTTCGGTCGACGAGTGTGTCGCGACCGTTTATCGGAATTGAATGATTCCAATTGCATATTGTTAAGCATCATGTCTACTTTAATTACATGTATTGCATTATCATGATATGCTTGCTGGTCATATAGTTATTGAGCTCCAAAGTTGCTATGCTGCTGTTTTTGACAGCCACCTCTGTTTTTCACTAAGTCTGTAACGTCCCGATGCTATGTTGCATGCTTAATATCTTTTGATCCATGATGCCTATTTTCATGATTCTTTTTGCCATGCATTCCCTGTCATGTCTACTTTAGTTCCATATCATTTGTGAGAATGTCTTCATTGATTATCCTGTTTATGCATTTCTCTAAAGTGTGCTTCGTCATGTTGGCAGATTCTGCCCGTAACTTGTTTTGCTTATATCTTTTTAACCGTAACTCCGTTTGGGGTGTTCTTTATATGTAACTTGATTAGTTTTTCGTGTACTTTGTGTTTATGCTATTTTTTTCTGTTGTTAACCAACCTAAAATGTGGTTTAGGACAGAACAGTACCAAATCCTTTAATATCTTTTGCTTAATATCTTTTACTTAACCAACCTAAAATGTGTTACTTTGCGATGCCATGTTGTTTGCTTAATATCTTTTGATCTATGATGCCTATTTGCATGATTATTTTTTGCCATGCCTTCCCTGTCATGTCTACATTAGTTTAATATCATTTGTGAGCATGTTTGCATTGATTATCCTGTTTATGCATTGCTCTAAAGTGTGCTTCGTGATGTTGGCAGATTGTGTCCGTAACTTGTTTTGCTTATATCTTTTTAACCGTAACTCCGTTTGGAGTGTGCCTTATATGTAACTTGATTAGTTTTTCGTGTACTTTGTGTTTATGCTATTGCCTGCTGTTGTTAACCAACCTAAAATGTGGTTTAGGAAAGAACAGTACCAAATGTTTTAATCATCGTGCGGCACTTAGTGTTATGCCATGTTTAGGTTGTGCCTCACTTAAATTGACTAGCATAGATAGTTTACTTTGTGCTTCACCTCTTGACATGTTTGTGTGCTATGCCATGCTTGCTTGAGTTGCCATGTTAATAACTGTTGGTTGATCACCTGTAGCTAAGCAATTTGAACCACCGTAAACGTGCGGTATTCGTCGTGTGTGACCGATACTCCACTTAAACTGTTAGTAACCGTTCTCGACGATAGATCCGTATCGCGTTGCCGTGTCGTGTGATGTCTTCTTGATCTTGTGTTGCCTCATAGTAATAGAGTGCTTGCTCGTTGATTGCTTTCCAGTGTTTATCGTCTTGTGTGCTTCCGCGGGTACCTTCGAAGACGATGCGAGCGTGCGATCGACTGCACCTTCGGAACCCGACTTATCAACAGGCAAGGACTATACATTACTTATGATCCATTCTATTTCAACCAGCGGTTTGCATGCTAGTTTAGGTTAGGTTCGATGTTTGATCCTACCACATGCTTACAACCTCTTTCAAACCGATACAGCCATGTCCCTTCCCAGCAAACCTTGTACTGCTATGTTACTATTGCTCGTTGCTCAGCCCCTGCTTAGTATGCATGCTTAGGATGCTACGATGTTACCCTGTTACTCCTTGGTTTGGGTTATCACATTATTATATTATTGTTGATGATATGATTATTATAATGTTGACTATATTCGACGAAGGACGGAAGGTCTAGGCTATCCCACCCCGACGCTTTGTTCCATTCGAGTCACCTAGGATCCCAGTTCCGGGTATTGGTTTTAAGACTGAGCGTGCCTAACCGCGTGTGGGATTTTATGGGGTCCCCTTTTCTTACCTACCTAGCTTCAAGCATTTATAGTGGTGGCCCAAGCTGATTTACCATTTGAAACCGTGTGTGTGTTGGTCAGCTTCCAGTAGTTTTTGAACCAACCCGGACCAGTGAGGACATAGTTCCCTTGCTGGCCCACTTTGTCTGGCTAAGGACCCGGTTTCCCATGTGTGATTAACCGGATATCCAAACCTGCGACATACGGTAGAGACCAGATCGAGAGAGAGGCCAGCTCCTGAGATGGATGTCGACTCACCGGGGGCCACCCGGATTTGTTCGTTGTTAGTTAGAGGGACCTGTCGTTTCGGATCTCTTGGAACTAAATCATAAAATGGTTGCCTGTGATGGGTAGCAACTAAGAGAGATGGACGTGCGTGCGGAGCCTCGTAATGGGCAGTTGGTACACCTCTACAGGGTTAAATCTTTTCGAGAAGCCGTGTCCACGGTTATGGACGACTTGAGACCTACTCCTTGTTCATAGACAACAACAACTGAGATAATCTTAATATAACTTGATCAATGTGTGTGTGTGCCTTGGCTGCTTCTTCTTCGTCGGGATGCGAAGAGGAGGACAAGGATAGGATAGGTGTTATGATTGCGTAAGTACTTGATAGCAAGACTTGTTGGAGGCGATTTCTCATCGAATGCTTGGCTTATTATCTTACTCTCTAGATCGTTAGCCACTTCATCAATGCCAGTGCGGCAACAACCTCACCACTTACCCCTTCCTTACCGTAACTACTAGTTGTCCTAGAATGACGAGTGATGAAGTCCTTGCTGGGTCAGATGACCACTACAGTTGGATGCTGAGTACTTCTGTACTCATGATACTACCCCCAAACTCTTTTCAGGGTTCTTGATCGACAACAGGTTGGTGATCAACGTTTCACGTGGAGACTCGACGACGACTAGTTAGGCGGATCCCGGCGGAGGGCCTGGACCCGTGTGGTTATGGGATCGATGCTTTTCTCTTTGCCACTAGGCAATTACTTGTAGTCTATACCCAGAAATGTACCTTCCGCTGTTGTATTGTATTTGAGGCAGTTGTATGCCGATTGTATGAGATGTTGTATCCTTGTATCTGTAATGTTGTGATATCATGTTGGAAATCCGGGGCATATGACTTCGTCATATGTCGCGGTGGGAACGATATGTGCTTCGTCCCCGGATCTGGATAGAAACATATAGATCTGGAACAGTACCGCATATCGGGCCTTACAGTCCTCCTCATAAATCAAAACAGAACATGTTCAGGCTTTCTCACTACTCAAATGTAATCAATATATAGCAGATCAATATTAAAAAATGCCAAAACATGCCAACCAAAATAATGAGGTAGTGAGTCTATTTAAATCCATGACTGATTACGAAGTTGCATCAGCCTCCTATATTAAATATACAATGACAGTTCTGGCTGCTGCTTAACATGAAACATGGTGTGATGGTACCGTGGAAACCTGATAAAGTCGGCATATATCGGCTACCCATGAAGAAAATGTTAACCAAAACAAATTATTATTGCTGAAAACGAGGATGGTGATGCAAAGGAACACTATTTTTTTTTTGAGAATTTGGTAGCAAACCTGCAATGGACAAAAAGATCAAATGGTTAATAAACCTGCCTGGGCATAGAAGTCAGCACTCGAGAGCATGGTGGACTTTGGATGCCCAGGACCTCCCTTAATTAAGTATTTCCAACCGGAAAAAATGAATTAAACAAACATGATTCAGAATAGAAGTATCAGGTACTTAAAAAAGCGTACACTCCACATCTAATCAGAACTAAAACCCAGTTAGCATCCGGATAATTGGAAGGCACTACCATATCAATTGCAGGTTCCAGTGAGTGCATGGAGTGGCAAACATTTAAACTCGATCATGCTAGTTAATATTTTAACCCTGAAGTCTATTTTGCAATCTCTTTAATACTCGCTTTCAATTGAAACTGAGAAACATGATTTTTGGAGCACATCAAGACTGCAATCCGGTTACGTTGTTTTGGCTTTTGAAAGTTGTATTGCTAAACCATATCTTTAATTTTATCTGATAGTAGTTTGACTGGAACATTTTTTATGCAAGATTAAAAACGGCCTGTGTTTATCGGATCTCAGTTAAAAAAAACATGTGGTTTGTAGATCAAGCTACAACCTCAATAACATTAGCATTTATAAAGATTATTTGTCCATTAATATACTTTTATTAGCTTTCATTGCTACATGGTACATTCATATCTACTTTCTGCACTTTTATACTGCTACTCTACTGAGAATACTTATTAAACTCCAGTGCTTCTTACACTATGTACCCTTTATACGTACTCCCTCCGTCCCATAATATAGTAATGTTTTTTGAGCTAGAGACTCTAGCTCAAAAAACATTACTATATTATGGGACGGAGGGAGTAACTCTTAAATATACAGATCTTCATTCTTTTGTTTTCTTCTCAGCTTCTAAAATCTCCCCCAGTTATGAAATCACCCGAACCATTCAATGAGACAACATAAACTCTAGCTCAAAAAACATTACTATATTATGGGACGGAGGGAGTAACTCTTAAATATACAGATCTTCATTCTTCTGTTTTCTTCTCAGCTTCTAAAATCTCCCCCAGTTATGAAATCACCCGAACCATTCAATGAGACAACATAAACAAGACAAAGAGGGATAGGGATGGATGGATCGTTACTTACATGTCGGGATGGAAGACAAGGCATCTGAAAGCATCCGCTAGGCGGCATAGACTCGAGGTACTGGTCCACAAAACGGCGCTAGGTGGTGGTTGACGCCCTTGATCCGGTAGCCCACGACCCCTGTACTCCATCATCGCCGCCGGGGAAGCTCGCGGAGACGTGTACTCTTCAGCAGCGACCCCTGAACAAAAATGGAGACCGACGAACCCCCCCCCCCCCCCGCGTCGCCCCCGCTTGGCGACTCGGGGACGCACCTGCGCGCCGCCGGCGGTCCCCCCTACCGCCCCCTTCCCCCTGCTTCGCCGCCGCCGGAGGGGACGCGGGCGAAGCCACGCGTGCCCCCAGGATGGTGGCGGCGGGGCTCCTCTGCCATTTCGCCGGCACGGGGCTGCGTCTCTGCGTCTCCCGGTGGCGGCGGGCGTCGCTGGTCCTCGTCGGCGCGCGGATCCGGGGCTGCCCAGCCCGGATCTGCTGCTTGGCCCGTCCCCGGTGGCTGGGGGCTCTCGCCGGCTCCTTTCCTCCATTTCTGCGGTGGCGGTTCCGGAGGACTTGGGGGCATGCTGGTGTTGGTCCTGCGCTATGGCGGAGGCGGCGGCCGTTGGTTCCAGGTGGAGGTGGGGCTGCTGGTGCCGGCTCGCCTGGTCATGCCCCCGGCCACGGTCGCCCGGGTGGCTGGCGGTGGGATCTGCTGCCGGGGAGGCGCTGCTCGGCGGGGTGGTCTGGAGCTTTTCTTCTCCGATCTTCTTGGCTCTGGTGCTGCGGTGGAGAATCGTGGTGGTTCTGAGCCTCGGGCTGCTTCTCTGTCTGCTCACCGGCATGGTGCTCGGTTGAGCTGGCTCGGTCGCTGCGTCCATCGGCATCAGTTAAATTTTCTTGCCGTGAAGAGGGTTCGATTCCGACTGGCTAGGCTCGTGTCAGTGGGTGTTGGTCATGGCGGCTCGGCCGATTTTGAGGGAGGGAGTGGTGATGCCAGACGAAAGTCTTTCACCGGCTTGGCTGGTGACGGCGACGGTGGTGCTCGAGGGCATCACTATCTTCTTGAAGGCGTCGCCGTGGTTATGCGCTCTCCTCTTCTCCGCCCCTTGCTCCGAGGGAAACCTCTGATTCGTGCTATCTCGGATCGGGTGACGGCGGCGCATTGCGTCGTTTCCCTCTTGGGGGCGTCATCTTGGAGTGGGAATCAGCCGGAGGGACCTGTGTGGGTTGGTGGTGGTGGTGGTGGTGCGGTTGGTGACGCGGCCTTTCTGGGGTCGATGGCGGTGTGTATTGTGCTCGTGTGCTCGCTTGGTGAGTCTCTGCTAGGCGGTGCCCTGCAGCGACGTTGGTGGCACTAGAGGTGTGGTGGCGGCGTCTCGGCTCTAGGTAACCGTTCGATTGTGCCCCCGACACAGGTGGTGTCGCGGCGTTGTGCAATCTCGGTTGTGGGGAGCCTTTCGATTGCGCCGACGATACAGTGTCGTCGCCTTGTCTGCTTGGCGATGCCCTTCGACTAAGCTGTTGGCACACAGGTGTCGGGACGTCGTCTCGGCCTCGCGTGCCGCTTCGAATGCACCCCCGACGCAGGTGGTGTCGTGGCGTTGTGCAGTCTCGAATACGTGGAGCCTTTCGATTACGTCGCCAGTTGCAGTGTCGTGCTTTGGTCTCGGCTGGCTGATGCCGTTTGTCTTTCCCTGCGGTGCTCTTTGTAGTGTTGTGTTGTGTTTTTCCTCCTTGTTCCCCATGTTGAGTGTGTTGTAGTGTGTTGTGGTGAGTTTTTTCTTTATTTCTTATCTCTGTGCCCCCTGTACTTCTGGTTCACTTGAACCTATCTTGCAATAGGCTGCAAAGCCTTATAGGAAAATGAATACAAATTCAGGTGGGGGAGTTCTCTCCCCTCCCCCCCCGGTGACAATTCAAAAAAAAAGCAGCGACGGGGTGGAGGGGGTCGAGGCTGGCCACGCGGATCACGGGACGGGGTCAGGCACCCGACAAGAGGCATGAGGGAGGCGGGGTGGTAGCGGGGGCGCCGACATCGGGCGGGGGTTTGACGGCTGTTGGGGAGGGGAGGAGGCGGCGGCGGACGAGGGAACGAGTGAGGAAGTGAGGGATTTGGATTGAGCCATTGGCTACACGACGAGGTGACGAAGAGAAACATGTCCAGCGCCGTAAATATCTTCCACAAGACGCCCAACTTGGCTACAGGAACCGCACGGGACCCGCACCCGCACTACCCGCGAAGCCAATGGATGCTGACGAGCCGGTCAACCACCTCTGTTCCGTACGCGGCGCTGTAAATACTCTCTTTCTCACCCAACACTGCCCAAAATCAAGCAAACACCAGGCTGCAGGGCCACCGGTCATCCAACGCAGATTAAATTAATTAAGTGGTAGTAAGCATGCGGTTAATCCAGCGCACGGCGGTAGAAAACTCTGTTCATAGGGCATCGGACGACCAACAATTAAAACGCGATCGTCGATCCCTCCTATGGCCGAGTAGCCCATGTCCTTTTACTAGTTGGATTATTTAAATCATTTTTAATATTTAATTCTGTTAATTAAATAATAAAACATATTTAAACATTAATATATATTATTTTGAACCTTTCAAAATATCCGGAACAGCTTCCGGCATCTCCTGGTATATTTTCGGTGTTTTCTCTCTTTTTCACCGATGATCCCGAATCAATCCTTAATGCATCGATTGCCCTTAAGTGTGACACCCTACGGTCCGGGAAACAGTAGACATGATCGAGACACTCTCTGACCAATGACCATCATGTGGGATCTGGTTACAATCCTTGATGTGCCCCTACGCTTTCATCGAATAAACTTCATCGCTGTTGAACCGTTAACAATATGACTTGATCCCTTTGTGCTTTGGTACTATGTTTGTCCGAGGTATGATCGTCGGTATCCAATACCTAGTTCTTCCTTGTCTCCGACATAACATGTTTACTCGTCTGTGAATATTACATCTCTTGTGACCTAGTCACTTGCTTGCAACCTATTGATGCAACACCACCGAGTGGGCCCAGAGTACCTATCCGTCACCCGGATTGACAAATCCCGCTCTGATCTATTTCAAACTCCTCAACATATCTACTTCGGAATACCCAAGATAAACCTTTTCAGTTACCATGTTTCAGTGTAACGGTTAATGCACTCAAAGCATCCTAATAGATAGCAATTATGTATGATCATCACGGTCTAAGGATTCAATCACTATGTTATTAAGTCATCGCAATGCTGAACTTATGTGACTTGATCACACTGCAATGCTTAAGGTGGGTGTGTGTCCATCACATCATTCTCCTAATGATATGACCTCATTGTCAATAGACTATTATGTTCTCATGATCAGGAAACCTAGATCATCAATTGCCCAATGAGCTAGTATGCCTGAGTTTAACTAGGGACCAGGTTGTTATATATCACACGTGTATTAATGTTTCCGCTTAATACATTTCTAGCACAATATATAATGTATTATGAACAAATAGATATGTGACAAATATATTTATTAATTTGCCTCTAGGGCACATATCCAACAGCTAGATACTCACGCTTGGTTTATTCCCCCCTCTTTTTGTTTTGCCTGATCGGCCGCTGGAGTCGACGTTGGAGCCTTGGAGTCCAGGAGCAGGAGATCCCCGATGCCGACCACCGCAACATGAAGGTCCCCGATGCCTTCTACGACGTCGAGTTCCCCTTTGACCAGGAGTAGTTTGGAGGTTCCCAGGCAGGAGGCCTTGCCTTTTCGATCGAGTGTTTATTTTCTGCTAGACTTCTTAAGGCAACCGTGTATCCTTTTGTCTGTACTCAGATACTATTGCTTCCGGTAACTTTGTGCTTTCGAGCTGTTGTATTAGAGCCCTCGTGGCCCCTGGTTTGTATTAAACAACTTGTATTATTTTATTTGTAGAGTTGTGTTGTGATATCTTACCATGAGTCCCTGATCTCGATCGTGTACCTTGCGTGTATGATTACTGTACACAGTCTGATTTTGGGGGCGTCACAAGTTGGTATCAGAGCCGACTGCTTGTAGGAAACCCCCTTCCAACTCCTTGGTCGAAGTCGAGTGTAGTCTTTGCAAAACTACTTTACTAACAATGTCGTGTGGCTTATCGGCCCACGTCACAAATTGGGTGGTATTAGGATCTTTTTCTCCGCACCTTTACTCTGGGATTCTACTCTCTTATCCTTTCGGTAAATTTTGCTAACTCTGACATTAGGATCTCGTGGTTGCATCTACCCGGAGAGCCCTTCACCCAAGATGATCGCTGGCTGCACTTGAATATTCCGAAAATACTCTCCGATAAATTCCCGACAACCTATGTGTTCATCGCCTTTGCAATCCCCTGCTACCGAGAAGTCTGTATGGATAATTACATCCACCTCCCGATCTGGAAATCATAATTCCCTTGTACTTAAGCATCGAATTATTCCGATGATTCTATCATCAGATGCCTTTGCATTCTTTCTCCTTCTGGTTGAGTGCCGATACTCACATCAGATTCTTTGCGAACCACCCGACCTTTGGTGGATTATTATCCAACTAATCTTACATGCCTTATTCCATGCGTCGATTGGATTAATCGTGTGAAATACCATCCCCGCCCCTCGATGATTTGTGTTATCATCGACAACCTCCCTTGACTCCCTGCCAATACAACTTGGTCGAGTATATCGTGCTCTGCTTTCCCTTGGGAAAGCTATAAACCTGATACTTCTGTATCATCACAATTTCCTTTCCATTGGTCTGTTTAAGCTTTATGGTGAACATTATAACCTAAGTAGTGATAATTCCCCTGCTTATGTAAACACCTCGGTGTATAACCTCGTCAGTTAATGACATTTCGGTAACCACCGGGACGAGAACTTTGCCAATTGGCCTACCTCGTATTAACGAGCAGGAAATGGTTATCAATGTCCACTGCCCTTGGTACCGACGTTGTTGCCGATATAACGGACAAGCTATTCTCTGACCATCCTTGCATCGTGATCGTGTAATATGCCACCACTCTAAGCCACAGTTCCACATGACCGAAACCTGACTCTTGTCATCTACCTTGTGATATTCGGCTCGATATCATGCTTATGCCCGATGCTCTGGACCCCTTTTCAAAATCCGTTATCGGCATCGATCGAATGCATGCATGTCCGCTTGAAACTTCTCATACCTCCTTTTGTTTCTCTCGATGTAATTCCCTGAGCTTAAACTCGAGAGATACTCTGTACCCGATTCCCACAACCTCGGTTTATTAACTCGGTATTGATCCGACCCTCTTGAGTTTCCTCTCCTACCCTTTCCGTAAGTACGATGAAGCCCCCGCGGGAAGGATAACAACTCGTCGAGATGCACCGATGCAGAGAAATGAAGACATCAGCGCAAAGGATTAACTTCTTCGCGAAGGACAACAAGAACCAGAAGATTCGTTAGCATAAAAAATCAAAGCTTTACCCCTTCCACTACAATTTAATTCTCGGGACGAGAATTCTTTGTAGTGGGAGAGATTTGTAACACCCTTAGTGTCAAGCTACAGTGACCTCCTTTTGCTAATGACAAATAACAACGATTAACCCTGCCTTGATCATCTTTGAATCAAATCATATTAAAAGTCTCCTTGGTTGGGATTTAAAAAAAAGTGGAAAATAAAATTTAGCTAAAAATTGTGCAGCCTATTTAATCAAAAGCATAAAAATCAGTAGGTCATAATAAAATACCAATGGTATTTTATTACCTTGCTTAAATATTTTAGACAAATCAAAACAGTGCCTAAACCAACCACTTTTAATCCTTTTTAGAGAGAACAAACTCTAAATTATTTTATTAGGCAACCAAACTTTTTGTAGCATTATAATAATGTGTAATAGTATTATTGGAGCAAGTCTCACATTTAACAATAATCATTTGATGCCAAAACAAAATAGAAACATTGATGAAAAAGAAACCTAAAAGAAAAATAAAAGAAAATGAAAAATCCTAATCTAACGCCTAGGGCACAGGCCCACCTAGCTAGCCAAGGGCCCAACCCACCCCAGCCCAACTCCTTTTCCCATTCCTCCCTCACTGCTCCTCCGTGCCTGCGTGGACACCATCCCGTGGCTGCACGGCTATCACCGTCGACGTGGCAACCATCTGCCGGTGAGCCGGCGAGGATAAGCTCCTCGAGGCCCCCCTGTCCCTCCCTAACCCTAGCGCGCCCCTCACTTCTCCTTCCCCTCGCGCCGCCGTCCTCCTCTCTCCCCTCCACGGCCACCCTCCGCCGCACGCGTGCCACCGCGGCCAACGGCGACAAGGAGGTCCGCCGCCATGTCCAGCAGCCTCCACATGGTCGTCTTCGTCGACTCCGTCCCCGGATTGACCTCGGGAGCCCACCGCACGCTCTCCATCCCGCCGCCTGCACCCGCCACGACCGCCGCACATCGGCGTCGGTTCCCTCAACTCCGGTTCCTCCCCGCCACGTCTTAGACCATCCCGAGCTCCCTGGTGAGCTCCTCGCCCTGCTGCTCTGGTTCGCGGTCCGATTTCGTGCTCCGGTAGACGTTCCCCGTCGACGCCATGCTCGACCGCCGCCGCGAGCTTTGGTTCGGAGCGCCACGACCACGCCAGCCCGCGCTCGAGGCACTGCTAGATGCGTGTGATCACCAGCTCCCCAACGCTCGTAGCCGCGTCCGAATTAAGCCACTATGGCGTGCTCCCGTTCATGGCCGTGGCACGGCTCGCCGCCGGCGTGGGCATGCTCATGGCGTAACCGTGGGTTGTGCCACTGACATGCGGGACCCGCCTGTTTTAAATTAGCCCTAATCACGTATTAGGGATAACCCCCCTGCAAGTCGCTTACAAGTGGGCCCAACACCTTAGATAACCCCCTGGTTAAAATAAACTGAGGTAACCCTTTGGGCCTATGACATGCGGGTCCCAACCTCTAAATAGCCCTCTGGATTAATTAAACTGTTAGAATAAACATGTCTCACTGACAGCTGGGCCCCACACTAGTTAAAACAATTAAATTGAATTTATTAAAATCCAGTGCATGACATGTCGGCCCTTAGTGTTATTTATTTAAATAAAACTGAATTTAAATGTCTCTATGTATGACATGTAGGTCCCACCAGTCAGTACACTGTTTTGGATAAGCTTTTGGATAATATTTGAATTAAATATTAATATAAAATCCAGAAAATGATTTAAATTGAATAAAACTTTGAAAATCAATATCTTTTAATCCATAACTCTGATGAAAATAATTTATACATGAAAAATGATCAGAAAAATATAACGGATGCGGATACGCTACCCATAACCCCACCACACCCTTCTAACATACCGCACATGGGACATTCCCCCTTCGATTGCATTGTCCGGTAATCATCCAGACCTAGTAAAACATCCAGTTAAATTCTCGTTTCGTCTGCAACATGTAGCACGACGTTAGTCCACCCCTAGCATAATGTATTGCCATGTATTGTATTTGTATTGCTATTACCATTTATTTATTGTTTCTCCCCCTTTCTTCTTCAGTAGACCCCGATACTGCCGCCGCCGACACCACTGAGTACGACTACTTCGTCGACGACCGTACCCCTACCCTCGAGCTTCCAGGCAAGTAGAGCCATTCTCTTCCCCAGATATCGCCTATCTTTCCGTACATTTCTTGCACTAGGCATTGTTACTGTTGCTGCTACGTTACAATCCTATTCAAATGCATAGCCTGTTTTTGTCGCCCCTTGATGTACCTTACTTTATCCTATGCTGCCTATAAATATATATTCTTTTTTGAAGTGAACCCTGCGCATTATTAGTTAGGTTTAGAATAGACGGCCGTGATAACTCTGGTGAGTGAATGCGGATTACAAAATATTACAATTGCAACTGGTACGGATCAATGCAGACACCCTAGGGAACCTACAACGGAGAGACTCTGCCGAGTCGCTTCGAGTTTGACTTACGAGTGGACGAACTCGTATGTCACTCTCGTTGGCTCAGTAGCGTAGAATCACTGGGATGATACGAGGGTATTCCGCTTTAGTTCATTCCGCTGGTGTCTCGGCACCACCGGGGTGATACGAGAATATTCCTCTTTAGTTCATTCCGCTGATGTCTCGGTCGAACCTCTTCAAGTGTACCATCGAGAGTGATTCCTCGTGGTTTCACTTGATGGTGGGCACTCAAATCAACTGGTGTCATTAAAGGTAAGGAGTCGGGTGACCCAACGGTGCCCGCGCAGGGATTGTATCGGGACGGCAAGACAGGAGGATACCATCGTGGGCCTTGTCCTTGCTCGTTGGCCGTGAGATACCCTGTAGTATGAAAGTCGAGCTCTTCCAAGAGCACATGCGAGATAAGGTAAGGAGACGGTTCACCTTGTTGGTAACCGCAAGAGTTTGTGGGGCGACAGGGCAGGCACCGATGTACTGGTGGACCTGGCTGCTGTCGTTGTCCGTGACTCACCCGGATAGGGGCAACGATAACGGTTGTCCCGACAGAAAATAATAAAATGCTTAAATGGTTCGGTGGATGACTTGAGAGGCCCGTTGGTTTGTACGCACTACCTTCACATGGGATAAGGAGTTATGGGCTCCCCTGTGTCGTAGTTTGTCCGAAAGCTCTTCAGACGTCAGCAGTATCGCGGTCTGATTGCCGGAAAGCGGTGTGTCTTCTTTTCTCGAGCGGTGTATTTGGATTTGCTTTTGCTTCACCGGCCAACCTCGCACCGTGCAGGAGCCTGTAAAGGTGAGGGACCTAGACCCCTTGGCGCATATGATTTAGTACGGCGGATGGCCTCTCTATTGAGCCTAGGATGGGCTGCGGCGTGTCGGATAGCTTTGGTGGAGCGTTCCCTAACAAGGTGCCCGCGACCCTGGAGATCCGAGCGTGCAGGCTGAACAGTAGTGCACCCCTGCAGGGAGTTTAATCTATTCGAATAGTTGTGTCCACGGTAACAGGACGCTTTATGCTGAAGCTGGATCTTACCACTACAAACTACTAATATTAAATTGTATGGTTCCGGGTCTTCTTCCTCGCAGGGAAGTCGAGGAAGGGAACTCGGAGGCATTGTTAATTGTTAACTATTAGAACTTACTATTATACAATGCTGCAGCAACTTTTGCTACGTTGTTACTTTATGCTTTATATAAACTGTTGGATATTCTCTGCTCATGCTGCAAGACTCGTCGGAAGATGCTAGTCTTTGATAGGCCTAGCTTCTCTTCCTTATTATGTTTTTCTGACTTTCAGTCCACTATATACAACCTCCCCTTTCCATTTGATACAAATGCATAAATGCTTAGTAGCAGACGTAAGACTTGCGGGTATGCTACATACTCACCCTTGCTTTATTTCCCCCTCTTTTTGTTTTGCCTGATCGGCCGCTGCAGTCGATGTTGGAGCCTTGGAGTCCAGGAGCAGGAGATCCCCGATGCCGACCACCACAACATGAAGATCCCCGATGCCTTCTACGACGTCGAGTTCCCCTTTGACCAGGAGTAGTTTGGAGGTTCCCAGGAAGGAGGCCTTGCCTTTTCAATCGAGTGTTGATTTTGTGCTAGCCTTCTTAAGGAAACCTTGTATCCTTGTGTCTGTACTCAGGTACTAGTGCTTCCGCTAACTTTGTGCTTTCGAATGTGGTATTCGAGCCCTCGTGGCCTCTGGCTTGTATTAAACAGCTTGTATTATTTTATTTGTAGAGTTGTGTTGTGATATCTTACCGTGAGTCCCTGAACTCGATCGTGTACCTTGCGTTTATGATTACTGTACACGGTCTAATTTTAGGGGCGTCACAGGAAGTAACGTCGATGGAGATGAATCCGAGGGCACTTCCCCGTCCTGGCAGGGTGCCGACATAGGAATTCTGGTCCCCCGAAGCTTGTTGGCGATGGCGGCAGAGATCGGAGTTGCATCTGGAGAAAAGGGGTCTGGAATCAGGATTTTTGCGACGGATGAATAAATAGGAGCCAAAGGGAGGCACCGGGGGCTACCAGTCGCCCACGAGGCCACCCGGCTCGGCCAAGTCCTGGGTCGCGCTCACTGGCCGCCTGGGCACCAGATGGGGCCCCTCTGGCCCTTCTTCGGTGAATCCGGAAGCTTCCGGAACGCTGATTTTTTATCTGATTTTCCTGAATTTTTTGGAGCACTTTTAATATGGGGGAAACCTGAAATAGAAAAATAGCAGAAAACAAGAACTGGCACTGGGGTGCACTGAGTTAAAAAGTTAGTCCAAATATGATCAAAAGTGTATGAAAGTGTATCTAGATCATAGCAATATCACACAAAACATGCATGGAGCAAGAAGAAATTATAGATACGTTTGGGGCGTATCAACATCCCCAAGCTTAATTCCTGCTCGTCCTCGAGTAGGTAAATGATAATGAGCATAATTTCTGTGGTGACATGCTAGCAACCATATAAGAACTTTGAAAAGTAAACCAATCAAGGTATGTGATTCAATTCAATTCATAACATTCAAGAGTCTATATTAGCATTGAAACAAGCAACGAAAGAACATTAGTTGCAAGAGCTCTTGCTGTCCGTGACTCGAATGTCTCCAAATGGTGTTTGCGTGCAAGAAGGGGGATAGGGAATACAAGAAAAACATTATTTTTTTGTTGAGAACTCAATCTATAAAGTTTCACAATTGGTCTTCTTTGGAATCTTATCTTGACTCGTCCCCAGACCACTAGCCAGGTACAAGTCAATTTGATCCACTCCTTTTCGATATTTTGAGCACTCATGCAATGGATGAGCGTAATCACGAGAGTTGACACTTAGGATGGCAAAGAGAGAAGTATGGTGGAGGAGGAAGACAAAAAGGATGAGAAAGGCTCACATTAATGAGGACAATCATAGGCAAGAAATGCCAAATGATAGATATGATGTGAGGAGTAGGGATTTCCATGCAACAGATGCACATACGACCTAAGAAGCTCTCCAATGGAACTAGTGGGGGTGCATCTAACTTGCTCGCTCATGAAGACCTAGAGCTCGTTTGAGGAGGCTCATCCTTGGAATATGCAAGCCAAGTTCTATTGTGTGAGGGTCCCCACATAGCTATATGCATAATGATCATCTCTATGGAGTACAAGGATATAGAGGGAGTACTAGTGTGGATCTCTAAAAAGGATAGTAGTGTTGCCCCTTTCTCTCTTTTTATTTCTTTTTCTCTTTTTTCTCTTTATTTTTATTTTTTGGTGGCCTCAATGTCTCATTCTATTTAACTCTCATTTGTCCTCTTCGAGATCCTTTATTTTTTCCACTTTGGGATCTTTTCCTCACTCAAGGGAAACACTCTATTTTACAAGAGGGTATAGAAGATCTTCACACTTTACAAGGTACTCAAACATAAAGAAGATGTAGCTATCATGATGTATGCAACGTATGACTCTGCCAGTGTAGCATGAACATATATCACATGAAGATCAAGTCATGAAGAGGTGGATGTTGCATGGAAATATATCTCGGAAAAGCTATGGAAATGCCTTGATAGGTAGGTATGGTGGCTGTTTTGAGGAAAGATATAAGGAGGTTTACGATGACAAAGCGTATCATGCCAAGGGTTTGGATGTACCGGCGAAGGTGGACGCTAACTCTCGGAGTGAGAAGAAGGAAATGCACGGCACAGGAGAGGCTAGCAAATATGAGGAGGTGGAAGTGTCAACTTTCAATACTTACATTAGTTCGAAGAACTCATGCACTTATTATCAGTAACTCTCAATCTAATAAGGAGGTTCACAAAGAGACAAGTACCCCGAGGAGGAGTGTACGGGGGTTTGGTTATCCTTGCGCATCCTCGACTCATGGTACGTGAGTGTACTCTAATATCCGATACCTCCAAAGATTAGCGATCCATCTAGTAGTTAGAGTTCTCAACTAGTAGGTTTTTGAAAATAAACATGGATTGCCCAAAATACGACACCTATCACTAATAGGCTAGAGCTCTTGACACCAAAATTTCAAACATTACTCACATCAATACCTCAAAACTATTGCAAGTTACTACTAAAATTAAATAGCAACCTCAATTACCTTCTCTCAAGACAAGACATAACTCAGTGCAACAACCAACTCTCTTAACAAGATAAACATGAAAACTAAAGAGAGATCCAGCAACAAACTAAACAAAAGCCAAGGCTCTTGGTAAAGAAAAACTAAGACTAAAACTAGACATGGCAGTAGCTACGAAAAGATAAAGAACACACAACAACAAAAACATAGGCATGAAGAATCCTATGATGTGTTCTAGATTTTGAATGTGGAGCGTGTTTCTCTCCCACACAAAGTAAGACGGGATCTAACTTGCTATTAAAAGCAAGCAAATCTAAAGAAAACTAAAAATAAATCTAAGAGCAAAACGCTCCAAGCGTAACATAGAACGCATGAAGTGATAAAAATATAGCGAGACGAAGGACGAACTGATGATTGTTGATGGAGAACGGGATGCACGGGGCATCCCCAAGCTTAGATGATTGAGTCTCCTTGAATATTTTTTTGGGGATGCATGGGGGCATTCCCAAGCTTGAGCGCTTGACACTCCCGAATCTTCTTTCATCATCTTCCATCGCACACTTGAAAACTCCCTTCATACATAACTCATCATAAGCTGATTAGAGAGGTTAGTACCCTTAATAAATAATTTTTCCCTACTGGATATAAAAATATTCTTGAATAGCTATTGTTTCTCAAGATTGCCAAAAGGTTTTTGCAAAGAAAAAGCAAGCTTAAGGTTTGCAAAAGTTAGGAGAGGCAAAACGTGGCAGAATCTGTGAAAAACAGAACAATAGGTAGTAAAGAATTTTTGAGGGGTACTTCTGCAACTCAAATAAAAAAACTTAGTACATACGAAAGTTCCGTGATTGTATAGAGCACGCTGTGTAAAAACAATTCAGCTCAAAAAGAGGAACTGGTGATTTAATCTGATTTTCAACATGTCACATCTTTCACTTCCCTTGTCATATGAGGCTATAACTTGGCACAAAGCTTGAAATAAAGATACAATGATGGTGCTACAGTAGTAACAATCATCAAGACAACTAAAAACTGAAAGTCAAAAACTCAAACTAAAGATAACAAGGGTTGTCTCCCTAGAGCTCCTTCTTTATAGCCATAAAGATAGGCTTAAGATTTTATTGATGCTCTCATAGGAATAAGAGTTGAAGAACAAAAGAGAACATCAAGAATCAAATGCCAAACACATTTAAGTCTAACATGCTTCCTATGCAAAGGGATCTTGTAGAGAAATAACTCATTGGAGAATAAGATATTAGCATAGGAAGGCAAAATAAGTGCAACTTCAAAACCTTCAACATAAAGAGAGGGAACTTGATATTATTGAAATATCTACGATTATATTCCCTCTCATAATAATTTTCAGTGGGATCATGAATAAACTCAACAATATAAGTATCACATAAAAAAATTCTTATCATGATCCACAAGCATAGAAAATTTATTACTCTCCACATAAGAAAAATCCTTCTCATTAGTAATAGTGGGAGAAAACTCAAGAAAATAGCTATCACATGAATCATTCTTATCATGATACACTTGCAAATATTTATTCTTTATAGCATAAGTGTCATCACAATAATCATCATAGATAGGAGGCAAAGTATCATCAAAATAAATTTCCTCATCAAAACTTGGGGGGCTAAAAAGATCAACTTTATCGAACGTAGCATCCCCAAGCCTATAACTTTGCATATCATTAACATCAAAGGTATTCAAAGAAGACATACTAATAACATTGCTACTATCATGAGTGTTGTGCAAATAATAAAGCTCCATAGGCTTTTTGATTTTCTCTTCAATGACTTCATGTCCCAAATCAAGGTAGAGCTCATAAAGCTCTCTCATAATATTTTTGTTGTTTTCCATAAGCCTAACTACTGAAAATAAAAAGAAGAAACGAAAAGATTTAATTGCAAGATCTAAAGATATACCTTCAACGCTTACCTCCCCAGCAACTGCGCCAGAAATAGCTTGATGTCTACGCACACTTCTATTCTTGTAGACTATGTTGGGCCTCCAAGCGCAAAGGTTTGTAGGACAACAACAATTTCCCTCAAGTGGATGACCTAAGGTTTATCGAACTCAGGGAAGTAGAGGTTGAAGATAGTCTCTCTCAAGCAACCCTTCCATTAAGATACAAGAAGTCTCTTGTGTCCCCAACACACCTAATACAACTAGGAGTTGTATAGGTGCACTAGTTCGGCGAAGAGATGGTAAAATATGAGTGATAGGTGTGGAAAAACGAAGTAATATAAATCTGTAATAAAAAGTGCAGCAAGCAAACATGTGACAAAAGTGAGCACAAACAGTGTAACAATGGTGGAAACAAGGTCTAGGCTTCATACTTTCACTAGTGGCAACTCCCAACAACATTAACATAGTCTAATCACATGATATTTCCCATAAAACATGCAACTGAGACGTACTAGGAGGTCATTCCTTTCTGGTCAAGAGAGGACGAGAATTATGTAGGGCTACAAAAGCACACCTTAGAGTTCGTAGTTCTCAATCTATGGATTTCCCAGTGTCACCACGGCCATCCAAAGAGAGTACCACAATCACCACAACATATCTCATGGATAGTCAAAGACAAGCACCAAGAGACTCTCAATCTTCAATCAACACACAAAAGAGGAAATCACTCATGAAAATATTCATCTAATCCATGTCCAATAGACCGTTGTCACCATGGTCTCGGGGACTATACTAGATAAGATCAAGTGAGTACATCAATCGAATACATAGAGGAAGGGGAATATCATGGGATCACCCTAGATTAACATAGCCTATGATCACAACGAATATCACATCATGGGAGAGAGAATTGACCACATAGATACTGGTAGAAACCTCAGCCCCGAGGAGGGACTACTCCCGCATCATGGAGGGAGGAAGCAATGTCGATGGAGATGAATCCAGGGGCAGTTCCCCATCCCGGCAGGGTGCCGACACAGGAATTCGGTTCCGCCTAAGCTTGTTGGCGATGGCGGCGGAGATCGGAATTGCTTTTGGTGAAAAGGGGTCTGGAATCAGGGTTTTTGCGACAGGGAGAATAAATAGGAGGCAAAGGGGGGCACCGGGGGGGGGGGGGGGGGGGCACCAGTCGCCCACGAGGCCACCCGGCGCGGTCAAGCCCTGGGCCGCGCCCACTGGACGCCTGGGCACCAGGTGGGGCCCCTCTGGCCCTTCTTCGGTGAATCTAGAAGCTTCCGGAATGTTGTTTTTTTATCTGATTTTTCCCGAATTTTTGGAGCACTTTTAATATGGGGGAAACCTGAAATAGAAAAATAGCAGAAAACAGGAACTGGCACTGGGGTGAACTGAGTTAATAAGTTAGTCCAAATATGATCAAAAGTGTATGAAAGTGTATCTAGATCATAGCAATATCACACAAAACATGCATGGAGCAAGCAGAAATTATAGATACGTCTGGGATTGTAACGACCCGGTCCCGAAGGGAACCAAGTCTACTGTGCTTCTGTGCTATCCCTGGATCAGTATGCTAACACACACAGGTACTCGATGAAATACCATAGTATCACATGTCATAAATTAACGTAAATACATGGTATTTATTACCTTCCAACCCTTAGGCTAGAATACACAGCAGAACAATCAATATATAAGTGGAATCCCATCAACGCCAACGACAAAGTTGAGTGTAGATTTCACGACCCTATATCGTATCACTTACTCGTCATATATAATCCTGCAACACGGAAGGTTACAAACCAACAACGGTCAGTAAATTTGAATGTACGGAAAATCATATCCCAGAAAGAAGTAAAATTTCCTACAATACATGCAATTTGGCTGGTGGAGCTTCTACATTTATTTTAGAAAAAAGCTAATTTTTCCTATAGAATAATAATAACTAAGTTCTACAATAGCATACGATTGATATGGGAACCCCCACTCAATCTATCCCAAAGTGATTAAACCAATCAATTTATTAAAGATGATGAGACAAATCAATATTACCACATCTAGTCGCTCAAATTGTCCATAACCGGGGACACGTCTAATCGATTAGTTTTACACTCTGCAGAGGTTTGCGCACTTTTCCCCACAAGACTCGATCGCCTCCTTTGTAGTTCGTCACACTGCATGATGTATGACAACTGGAAGATCGAGACATGGTCTTTCAGAAGAGTTTCCCTTACTCCGGTAGAACCCATCCCACCTACTCACAACTACTTTCGTAGCGCTACCTAGTAAGAGTCCCTACAACTGATCAACCAAGCCAGAGCCCATAGTAGCTTTTGGCTGCACACGTAAGCTTCTAGGTATGTCAATACAAACAGTCCCTTTGAGCCTGGGTGGCTTTCCGCAGTCATCACTGGCCATCCCCAGGATACTCGCAACCATCCCACCCAGGTAGTTCATTAACTTTACCTTGGTCCTAATTACTACTTTATCACTCATACCTCATAATGATTCACTTCCCAATCCATGTCTACTTAGCATAGCAATATCATAGTATACGATGGTGACAAAGATGTAAGGACCAAACCTACCTCAATGAACTACTGGGTGTAATAGCATAGCATAACCTATCATGCAATCTAAAGAAAAAGAACTAATGCATTGAAAACATAGGTAATAGGGAGTATGGTCAAAGATATGACTTGCCTTGAATCTTGATGAAGTTATTCGCGCGCACAATGCCGACAATCCTACTCGTCACACTCCGAGCAATCTATCGTAACCAAGCACGCAAGGTTGCACACAATCAATACACAAAAAGGCAAAACAAGGTTCATGAACTCCAAAAGAAAAACCAAATAATTTTTTTTGCAAAACAGATCATGATTGAGTTCAAAAGTGGGCAGCAAAGTGTCTATAATATAGGGTTTATCTAGGGTTTTAGTTTGCAAAAAGAATCAATCAAATCCGAGTTGTAAAACAATAGATACGATCAAAAGAAACTTGATTTTGAATCTGATCAGATTTGAATATTTTAGAAAATTAAAAATAAATTTTAGGGTTGTAATGGATAGAAGATTTCAAAATAAAACCGTGGGCTTTGGAATCACCTAAAACGGATCTACGGTTAAAAAGATATTACTAGAAGAAATTTGCATAGGATTTAGATTTTTTTTTGATAAAACGAAAAATATTATTCCTCAAAACTTGGATCTACAGTACCTAATATGTAGAGGGTTTGAAAACAATGATTTTGCCACTGGTTTCGTCTAAAACGGAGCAACGGATAAAAAAGTTACGACGTTTTTACTAACCGCGGCGTGTAGATTTGACGTGACGAAGACGATGATTCCGGCGATCTCCGGCGACAAAGAAGTCGTCTAGGGTGTAGAGCTTGACTAGGAGATCACAATGGTGGTGGTGATGATCCCCTACGTCGTCCGTACGGGCGTAGAGACGCGATGAACCGAGCGTGCTCCAATGAACTCCCGCGGTACGTGTACAATTTGAGGATCAATCTTGCGCAAGAAAAGAAAGAGGGAAAAGATGTCCATTAGATGCACAACGAAGAAAGAAGTCGGTATGCAAAATTTGGGGTCAAGAGGAGGCTCACCGGCGACGGGATCTACCGGTAAAGTCGAAATTTTCCGGTAAGATCTTCCTCGAAATTGGCTCGATTTGGGGTAGTTTGAGACGAAAATTTGTGGGGAATCGGCGGAGAGAAACGTGAGGTATTTATGGGACAAGATTGCTTGGCAAAAAGGCAACCAGAGATGGAGTCTCGGGCAACCACGTCCGAGCGGCGTTGCGCGTACAGAGTCCATCTAGTACTCTGTTTCGTTTTTCTCCTGGAGAAGACTAACGCAGGTACGTGCGTGGGCACTGGCTGGCTGGCCGCTCGCCCGCTGGCCTAGCTGACCGCTGGCTGGGCCGGCCTTGGCCCAGCTGGCCGGCGCCTTTCTTTTTCTTGTTTTTTTCTTTTTTTTCGCGAAGCTTTTTTTTTGAAAAACCAAGTATAGATGTATTTTTAAAATAATAAAATAATTCCAGATAAAATATTGAAATATTTTTTTTAAATAATAATAATAATATATAATTATTTATTTACTTATTTTTAACACAACTTCAAAGAGTTTTGAAAAAAATAATTTACAACTCCTAAAATTCCCAAATAAATTTCTAAAATCTTAGGATAATATAAATAGAATATTCAATAACTTTTTATCCAAAAAAACATTAAAAACATTTTCTAATAAATCCAAATAAAATCCAAAGCAAGGTTTTAAATCATTTTCAAATAAATTGAAGAAGTCATGTTATCTTCCGTCAGTTAATTATTTTAAGTTTAAATTTAAAAATAAGACCCAATAAAATAAAACTTCTATTGAATATATTTTTCCAACTTTCTTTTATTTGTTGAAGGAGTCATATTACCTTCTCTCTATTTTAAGCCTTTCTTTTATTTGTTTTAAATAATAAATGTAAAAGAACCAAAAATGAATATTAGGGAAGGTCCTTTTATTCCCTCTCATTTTAATATTCATTTAAAATCAAAAAAATTCAGATTCTAGTCTATCTCACTCACATCAATTAAACACAAATCAAACAAGACAATCATAATTATCTAATTATTATAACATTCCAAAATTTAGAATTTTGGGATGTTACACGGACGTATCAGCGATAACACCTCCCAGAAGGGGAGATCATCGCCATCGTCATCACCATCATCACGGGCATCATCAAGATCATCATCAACATCAGCACTATCTTCACCTTCATCGAAACACACCTCACAAGTTCAACTTGTGTTGTAATCTGTACTATTTATCCTCTCTACTCTACCGGTGTTGATTACTACCGTGTGATGAATGTTATTGAGTTTTGTTGGAGAAATATCATTGTGTCCAGATTTTTTATCATCTATTTATCCCATGTGATCATGATCTCTTTTATGTCTTGTGAGTAGTTATTTTAGTTCTTGAGGACATGGGAGAAGTCTAGTTGTTAGTAGTCATATGATGTTAAATTAATATGTGTTGTTTGATATTTAAGTTGTGTTGTTATTTTCCTAGCGGTGTTGTGTGAGTCGAACACTCAACACTTCACCTTATTAAGGACCTAGGGGAATGCATTGTGTATAAAGAATGCTTACGGTGGGTTGCCGGAGTGACAGAAACCTGAACCCCAATTCGCACGCTTTTGCACAAGGGAACAATGGATCAACGATCGTATTGCTATGGTTAGTCTTTTAACTTAATTACTATCTTTTATTTGCGGATGATTGCAAGGTGTTTAATCATAAGAGTGTACTTATCTTAGTCTAGAGGGTGTACTAGCATAGATCCACCCACTCAACACTTATCAACACATCACATAGTACTGATACGGAATATGGCGAAACCACGTGACTATTTCTCCCATGTGTCCTCAAGAACGCTTTAGCCTATATAAGTTCAGTTGCTAGGCCTCTCCTTTGTTCTAAAGGATTGGGCCACTTGTTACTCCTCATTGCCTTTCACTTTGCTCGCTTTTACCTTTTTGTTGCTTATATGAAAAACCCCTAAAAAGTTATCTTTCAGTTCCTGCAGCTATTTCTTTACCAAAGTCACTTACCAATACCTTCTGCTCCTCATTGGGTTCAACACTCTTATTTATCGAAAACGGTACAAACGATCCCCTACAATTGAGGGTCATCAAGTACCGTTTTCTGGCGTCGTTGCCGGGGAGCGTAGTGCTATTAGTAAGTGAAGCTGGTAAGGAAGTTTTTATTTCTGTTTTTGTTTTGCTGTTGCCGCTCTTTGTCCTATGGACACCTCCACTATTGGTTCGTTGTTTATGGGGAAATGCCCCACGATTGTGGTGCTCACTCCTACCCCTACTGAAATTGTGCCTTACAAAATACCGTCTGTTATTATCAATTATGTCTTAGCTAATCGTTATGCAGGAGACAAACATCCAGGTGAACACTTGCTATATTTAACACAACTATGTTCATTATTTCAGCTTGCAGGTGTGTCACCGAAATTCTTCATCAAGAAATTATTTTCCATATCACTTATAGGTAAAGCTTCAGATTGGTATAAGCTCCTCGATAACTCACATATACTTAATTGGGAAGAGCTTATGTCTCTCTACTATACAAAGTTTTATCCTCTTCATGAAATTCATTGAGACAAGAATTACATCTATAACTTTTGGTCTCGCGACGGAGAGAGCATCGCTCAAGCTTGGGGGAGACTTAAATCCCTAATGTTCAAATGTCCTATCCATGAACTCCCCAAAGATATTATAATTACAAATTTTTATGCCAGTCTTTCTCGTCACGATAAAGAGATGTTGGATGCCTCCTCTAGCGGGGTATTCCAAACAAGAAGCGTCGAAGAAAGGTGGCATCTCATCGAGAGGATCCAGAAGAATACCGAAGACTCGAAAATTGATAAAGGTATTGAACCTCCTATAAATTATGGGCATGATTACATTGAGAGCTATGTGAAAACTGATTATTTTAATACCTTTTGTTCTAAGATTGGTCTTGATTCCTAGCTTATGATTGATTTTTGCAAGAACTTTGCCTCTCACATTGACTCTTCTAAGGAAGAGAAGGATCAGTATCATAAACCTTTTAAAGAGTTACCTGTTGATATTCATGTTGCTGACCCTATTCTTCATGCAGTCTTTTATGAAAAACCCCCTTTCCCTACAAGGATAAGGGAACACTCTTTTGTGACAGACATAATAAATAAAAGTGGGAGAAGAGCTGACGAACCTGAGGAACTGATCAAGGTCGATCCTCAAGTTGCGATGGTTAAAGATTTAGTTACTAATGATGTTTCAGATTCCAAGATAAATTTTTGTGTTGTTTAACTAACATTGTCACAACCAAGAATAAGAGCCCAATTTCAGGTACACCAGTTGTATCTGTCAAAATAGGAGATCACAACTATTACGGGCTTTGCGATCTGGGATCCAGTGCTAGCGCTATTCCTTATTCACTCTATCAGAAGATCATGGGTGAGATTTCACCCTGTGAACTTGAAGAGATCGATGCTACTATTTATCTAGCAAACAAAGAAACTATCTCTCCCATTGGAATTGTGAGAGATGTTGAGGTCCTATGTGGAAAGGTAAAATATCCTACCGACTTTCTCGTACTTGGTTCAGTGCAAGATAGTTTTTGCCCTATTATTTTTGGTAGACCTTTCCTCAGCACTTGTGGTGCTATTATAGATTGTAAAAAGGTAAAGTTTCTGTTGAATTCAATGGTGAGCCATATGAATTTAACTTTTCTAAATTTTCCAAGCAACCCAGAGGTACTGATTTACCTAGTAATGATAAAATTATTGAAAATATTGCTTCTATTGCTATTCCTCCTAATGATCCTTTGCAGCAATATATGGAAGACTACGAGAATGATATGCATATGCAGGAGAGAAATGAGTTAGACGAAATATTTGCAAGACAAACTGCTATCCTGAAGCACAACCTTCCGGTTGAGCCTTTGGGGATCCTAGCACAACCAAAAGAAGACCCGGTGTTTGACCTCAAACCATTGCCCGATACGCTCAAGTATGCCTATCTAGATGAAAAGAAAATATATCCTGTTATTATCAATGCTAACCTTTCAGGATTTGAAGAAGAGAGATTATTGGAGACACTTCGCAGACACCATGGTGCCTTGGTCTATACCCTTGATGACCTTAAGGGGATTAGTCCATCGATTTTCCAACACACTATCAATCTCGAGCCTGATGCTAAGCCAGTTTTTGATCATCAACGACGGCTGAACCCAAAGATGAAGGACGTGGTTAGGACAGAGATTCTCAAGCTTCTAGCCGCAGGTATCATCTATCCTATAGCTGATAGTAGGTGGGTAAGTCCAGTTCATTGTGTTCCTAAGAAAGGAGGTATGACTGTTGTTCCTAATGATAAAAATGAACTAACACCGCAAAGAGTTGTTATTGGATATAGAATGTGTATTGATTACAGGAAGTTGAACAAGGCAACTAGGAAGGACCACTACCCGCTGCCCTTTTTTGATCAGATGCTAGAGAGGTTGTGTAAAAACACCCACTTTTGCTATCTTGATGGGTACTCCGGCTTCTCTCAAATTCATGTCAACACTGCCGATCAAGAGAAGACCACTTTCACATGTCCTTACGGTACTTATGCTTACAGGCGTATGCCTTTTAGTTTATGCAATGCACCTGCTACTTTTCAGAGATGTATGTCTGCTATTTTTCATGGTTTCTGTGAGGAGATTGTGGAAGTCTTCATGGATGATTTCTCCGTCTATGGAACTTCCTTTGACACTATCTCCACAATCTTAATAAAGTTTTGAAGAGATGCGAGGATACAAACTTAGTTCTAAACTAGGAAAAATGACACTTCATGGTTAACGAAGGGATCGTGCTTGGTCACAAGATTTCTGAGATGGGAATTGAAGTGGACAAGGCGAAGATTGAAGCTATTGAAAGGATGCCCTATCCAAGGGACATTAAAGGTATTCGTAGTTTTCTTGGTCATGCTGGTTTCTATAGAAGATTTATCAAATACTTTTCTAAGACCTCGAGACCCCTCACAAATCTTCTCCAGAAGGATGTTCCTTTTGTATTTGATGAAGATTGTAAAGAGGCTTTCTAAGTTCTTAAGAAAGCTTTGATAACCGCTTCTATAGTACAACCACATGATTGGAAATTTCCCTTTGAAATTATGTGTGATGCTAGTGATTTTGCTGTTGGAGCTGTTTTAGGATAAAGGGTTGATAAGAAATCGAATGTAATACATTTTGCTAGCAAAACCCTTGATATTTCTCAGAAGAATTATGCTACTACTGAGAAGGAATTCTTAGTAGTAGTATTTGCTTGTGATAAATTTAGGCCTTATATTGTTGATTCAAAAGTTATTATTCATACTGACCATGCTGCTCTTAAGTAACTTATGGCAAAGAAGGATGCCAAACTGAGACTCATCAGGTGGGTACTCCTTCTTCAAGAATTTTATTTACAAATTGTTGATATAAAAGGAGCAGACAATCCGGTGGCGGACAATCTTTCAAGGATGGAAGATATACCGCATGATCCCATCCCAGTCAACGACAATTTTCCAGACGAACAACTTGTCGTTGTAAAAGTACAATCTCTTTCCGATCCTTGGTTTGCAGATTATGCTAATTTTATCGTTGCAAAGTATTTTCCTCCAGGTTTAACATTTCAGCAAAGGAAGAAGTTCTTCCATGATTTGAGGCACAACTTTTGGGATGACCCTCATCTTTTCAAAGAAGGTCCAGACGGGATCGTGAGAAGATGCATACCGTAACATTAGGAGAAGGTCATCACACAATAATGTTCTCCAATCAGGTTTTTATTGGCCTACTCTACGGAGGATATCACACCGGTGAGAGGACCACACATAAGGTTCTCCAATTAGGTTTTTATTGGCCTACTCTCTTTAAAGATGCTAGAAATTATGTTTTATCTTGTGATAAGTTTTAGAGAGTTGGTAATATTAGTAGGAGGAATGAGATGACTATGAATATTTACTAACTAGTGATTGAGCCTTTTGATTGCTGGGGTTTTGATTTTATGGGTCCTTTTCCTCCTTCACACAAGTACACTCACATTTTAGTACTTGTTGATTATGTGACCAAGTGGGTTGAAGCAATCCCCACTGAGAGTGCTGATCACAAAACATCTTTGAAAATGCTCAAAGATGTAATTTTCCCTAGGTTTGGTATACCTAGGTATCTTATGACCGATGGAGGATCACACTTCACGCACGGAGCTTTTAGAAAAGCTTTAGGCAAGTACGATGTAAATCATAGAATTTCTTCACCGTACCATCCTCAAACTAGTGAGCAAGTTGAGCTCACCAATAGAGAGATCAAGTTGATCTTGCAAAAGAAAGTTAACATTTCTAGGAAGTACTGGTCAAAGAAGTTAGGAGATGCTTTGTGGGCGTATAGAACTGCTTACAAAAACCCCATGGGCATGTCTCCGTATAAGATGGTCTCTGGCAAGGCTTTCCATTTGCCATTAGAATTAGAACACAAAGCTTTCGGGGCTGTTAGAGAGCTTAATGATGACCCAAAGTTAGCTGGTGAAAAGCGTCCCATGAACTTGACTTCTCTAGATGAGTGGACAAGTGAAGCTTATGAGAGTGCTAAAATTTTCAAGGAAATGTAAATAAGTGGCATGATAGAAGGATTCTGGAACGTGAATTTAATGTTGGTGATAAAGTTTTATTGTTTAGATCCCGTTTTAGGTTTTCTCCAGGTAAATTACTTTCCAGATGGGAAGGACCATTTCATATCGAAAATGGCACCAAACCTCAAGTTGTGAATTGGCAAAGACTCAAGCATTACATGGCGGGAGATCCCGTCAACGTTGATGTAAATATAATACACACAACAACTCATGAAGAATATGTTACAGCCCCGTTTCAGACACCATGTCAGAACCCTCTGTTAGGTAATGTGCTAGGATCAAAGTCACCTTGCATCATGTTAAAAAAATTCAAAAGAAATCATTTGAAATCAAATTCAAACTCAAATGGGAGAAGGAGCACCCCCCAGATGAATTAATTCAAAAGGCCAGAAATAAATATTCTCCAAAAATTCAAGTTTGATTTTTGAAAAGTCTTATAAATGAGTGTGATCACATATCAAGTGATGTGGGACCCACCCCATGCTCATGGATTTTTCAAATATTCAAATAGGACCTTGGAATTAATCAAAAACCCCTATTTGATTTAAAGTTCAAATAATTTGAATTTTAAAAATGTTCAAACTTTACAAGTGGCTAGCCTAGTATATTGTGCATAAAAAGTTTCAGCATTTAATAAAATGCCTAGCTATTTATTTATCACAGCAAAATAAAATAGCAGAAGAAAACAGAAAAGAAAAAGGAAAAGGAATCTTACTTGGCCATTTCGGCCCAACTCATTCCCCAGCCTAGCCCAGCCCAGCCCACAGGGGGCACATGTGTCTTCAACCCCGGCCAAGCAGCTGCCTGCCTGCCCAGGGGTTATCCCCTCGCCTGGAGAGGCCTCCCAGCCGTCCCTATCCATTCCCCCGTCCAGAGCTACTCCCCTTCCTCCTGTGCTCGACTTCTCCATCGCCCGAAGCCCCGCCGGAGCGCACCGCCGTGGAAGACCTGCCACCATGGCCTAGAGCTCAAGCCAACTTGTCCCGCGCGTGCGTCGTCGTCGACTTCATCGCCTCGCAGAAGACGTCGCCGGAGAACCACCTCGTCGATTCGCCGCCACCAGACCCTCCCCGAGCCCGCTGACTACGCCATCGAGTTCGTGGTGAGCTCCTTATCGTTTCCCCTAACCTATCGCACCCTCTATTGCTTTCTGCCACCACTTTCCATAGAAGCCGAAGCTCACCGCCGCCATGAACGATGACGACGCTGCTCCAATGCCCTTCCGTCTAGCCAGTGACGCGCATCGTGTTCCCCAGCCCCAAAGCTTCACTGCGCACGACTCCATGCTATTTTTGGTGCACTGTGGCGATGTTTGCGTCATCGCCGTGCTTCGGTTGCCGCCGGTGAGGTCGCCATCATCTCCCTGGTCACCCCTGAGGCCGCCCGCGTGCACCAGACGATGCGCGAGAGCACGGGCTACGTTCCCGTGGTCTCAGTGCATCGAATGGTGGCCGGGAGCAGTGGATCAGTGAGCGCCGCCGTGGGCTGGCCACGGGCGTCAAGCCGCCGGCCGGTTAGTCCTAACCCCCCCGAGCTAATCCCCGCTTAATCACACCCTAGGCCACTGACCAATGGGCCCAGACCACTAACTAATCCCTGGTTAGTTTAAACTAACCGGGTTGGTTAACTAACCCACTGACAGTGAGGCCCCACATGTCAGCACCCCCCAGGTCACAGTGACGCAGAGCTGACGCAATAAGTCTTTTTCAATTTAAAAGAAATCCAGAAAATTGCAAAAAATACATTAAACTTCAATAATTCATAGAAAATTCATAATAACTCCAAATTTAACATATAATATATGAAAAATGATCAGGAGAAAATAATCTATCCAAATATACAACTTTCAACTATGTTGGAGTTGAATTTAAAATGGGACCAGTAGCATTTGCTATTTTGTTTAATTGGAATTTAATCAAATTTAATTCAAATGATTTTGCAATTTGAACCTTAGCAACATGCCACATTTCACTTAAACATCAGAGGCATATCATACACATATCAAGATGAGTTACATTGATCAAACAATAGCATTTGCAACTTGGCTAAATTGAATTCAAATTGGAGTTTGAATTTGCAATTCATTTGCAATATACTCCATTTAAATGGAATTGCCTCACACATCAGAAGCATGCCAACCAAGTTTCAACCTTCAACCATGTGCTTGTGCATTGTATTTACTTTGCTACCTTGTTTGTTGTTTGTCGAGTAGAAGTTGAACCGGAACAGGAGGCTGCCCCCTTCGTTGAAGATCCCGAGACTGAACCTTGTCAGCAAGGCAAGCAAACCCCCATTGATCATGTCGATAAAATCCCACTTCCCTCTCATGTCTCGCTTATGCATTGTATAGGATGATTACCATGCCACGTTTCTACCGTATAGCTGAACCCATTCCTTTGCATGACCTATCATTTGTCACAGTAGCAAGCAAACCACAATACTAGCAAATGTAGGAGTTGAATGATATCATGTGGCCGCTGCAATTGTTACTGCTTATTGCATGCTTAGAGTGATACAATATTGTTACTGTTATGTGAGTCGGGATGGTAGTGATCATGTGGAAGATGGTGGAAATGTGTTGGTGAATCTACCCTAATACAAGGTGAACGATGAGAGGCTGTGTAGGAGTACACAGTGGGTTGTCTCGTTGAACACCACCCTAAGTCCGAGTTCTTGTGTGGTGATCCAAGATAAAGAGTACAACCACACATTGGGCTCACTTACCCCTCTCAACCTATTAACTCATCCCTTTCGATGTCCAGATGTCGCAGTAGTTCGGAGTTCTGGTAGGTTTGTGGCCTGGCTGCTAAGTGAGAGAACGGCTCAACCGAGACCGGCTTATGCACCACGCACACATCATCTGGGTCCACTTCGGAAAACCGGCCGGGTTCACGATAGTGGTAGCCAACCCAGGTAGGCGGCTTTCTTGGACTAGATCGGCTATGAGGTAACAGTTGTGGTGAGCATCCTCGCTGACATCCCTTGAATGGGGTCGAGATCAAAGGCGGTAACTGATGATCATGTGTGTGTAGCGATACACCCCTGCAGGGTTAACAAAACTATTCGAATAGCCGCGTCCGCCGTTAAGGACTGCTTGGAAAGCTTAGCTTGATTATTAGACAACTTGAACTGGATACTTATAAAACTTACCAAGATAAGCGTAAGTGCTATGGCGTGCCTTCTCGTGGGGAAGTCGAGGAAGGCACCATAGTGGTGTAATTGATTGGAGATGTAGTGGACTCGTGTACGCTTCTTACCTCAAGTCTGGTACTCGTAGTTCAGGACTAGCCAAGTCAAAGCTGGCACTTCTGCTTATGAACCCCACCTCCCTTTACCTTGATACATGTGCATGAGTAGTATAGTTCCTACGTAAGTCTTGCTGAGTACGACTTTGTACTCACGTTTGCTTATTCTATGTTTTAGATGAACCCACTGACCCAGAAGGTGGATTCTTCCTCGAGCTCGACGACTGAAGACTAAGCTAGTGTAGTCCTAGTCAGACGACTGGTTCCTCGTGGAAGGGCTTGTTTATAGATAAGGCTTCTCTAAGACATTTGTTAAACTTGTCTGTACTCAGACCTACTTTGCTTCCGCATATTTGATGTAATGTTGGATCACAGACTTGTGATCTCTGTGTGCACTCTGTAAGAGTTATCAATAAAGTTGTATACTTTGTAGAGAATTGCAATGATACCTGCTGTTCATACTAGACATGTGTGCTACGTGTATGATTATAACATGCATGTCTTAGTCTGGGTTTTCGAGACCTTATTTGTGATCTGGCTGGCGGTCTTTTATACACCAAGTGGCCCTTAGATGTGTGCAGCTTGGGGCATCGCGATGCGATTGCTCGTGACTCCGTCACGTGCACACTTTGATGTATGATCGAGCCCGCCCTAGACACCGACTAAGTGATCGGGCTGGAGTAAGTCTATGTAAGGGTTATAATACAATCGATAGTATGGTTGAGGCAACTTGTCTATGAGTATGGGAGTTCACCACCCATATCATTTAGACTTGTGTGCGGACGATGAGGACCCATTTCAGTTGATCATCCGGCCTGGATTGGATGCCCCTCATGTTCGATGCTTTCCGAGAACGTTCTGTGCTTGGCCTTGTATGCCTAGACACGTGGGTACGATTCTCGGCTCTCCATATGATTGTGTTGTAGCGAGTCTTGCATACGCTAACCCCGGGTCCCGCCAGACTTGGTATCAGAGCAGGACTGACTGTAGGATTATCAGCCTTGGCCGAAGTCGAGTCTAGCTTGCTATAGTTATGTAGTTACTCTTGGTATATAAGGGAACAACGTAAGGCTTCTTTTTTTTCTCCTTACCTTCATCGTTCTGAGTTCTGAGTCAGCCTCATCTTGTTCTACGGGAAGATAGGACTAGGCTCATCTATGTCTTACTAGAACATCTCGTTGTTTGTTTCCTTGTAGCCGTAGGAAAGTTGTGTTCGGTTTGCTATAATTGTTGTGCTTCCTGATTTCTTACATCGTATGTAAGTACTGCTTCCATGTTGTAAGAAATTGTCTTTTCTTGCAATTACAACCGTTATGCTGCCCGATTCATTCCAAGTTTCTTCATAATCTGATGCATTTGCAAACTCCTTCTTTCTGTTTCAGATGGCGGATCTTCCCCCTCGGCAGATTGTCTGTCTGACCAGGTTCCTCGATGTGCGTGGGCATCCCGCCATGCTCACCGAGATGATGTCCTTCATTGGATATCGATGGTATCCTGAGTACACTGTTGAGGAGCAGTTCCTTGACTTCAACCATACTCAGTTCCACTGCATTGTCAAGATCTACCCGCACCACACTGGAGTCACTCAGACTATCCACTTTGGACATGGCATTGGGGTCACCGAGAACATGGCTATGCAGGATGCTGCATACTCATGTATTACCCTGCTGAGAGAGGAGCGTGCGCTGCTTGCAGGATCACCTTTCCTCTATATCCCTGCTGCACTTCCAGGAGAAGAGGGGTATTACACCGGATTGTACACAGATCACTCTTCGGAGGATACTTTGCTTCAGATCACTGCTCGGCACGCTTGTGATAGAGATCGTGATGCACGTGCCCTTCGTTTTGAGCTTCACGCCACCCGTGTCCGTCTGTATCGAGCACTTACACTCCTGGCTCCTTTTGTGAGTGTTGGATCAGTGGAGTATGATGCTATCTACCCAGCCAGGACACAGATGCCTTCTCGAGTTGCTTGGCCCGAGATTGGAGGCATTTTTCCACCCCGTGGTCCTCTGCTTCCACCCTACGCTGGACCTAGTCCCCATCCTTTCCCAAATGGATATCAGGGTCCACAGGCCTCCGTGTTTTCCGATGGTCACCTTCAGCTACCGGGTTACGCGGGTAACTTTTACGAGGACTACTATGGAGATGGAGATGAGTGAGACCGCCTGTGGTCTTGATTTAGTGAGGATGTAGTAGTATCTTAGTATATTGTACGCAAGGTGTTCTAAGTTCCAGAGGCTTAGATAAATAATGTATAGGAAGTCAGAGTGCCTCTGAAGGATGTATCATCTTCATCACGTTTGTATTAGCTTGGAGCTTGTACTAAAATGATGTATGGTTAGTATGACAACTTGTGAATATATGGCTTGTATGCTTTTATCACCATGTTGTCAAGATGATTACTTCCTTTGCTCTGTGATTCTTCTAGTACCTTCAATACCTTGTTAGACTCTTCCAATCAACTCTATTTGACTTTGGTTTTCACCTTCAGGATGTCTCAAGAAACCTGTGGCCAGCTTGGTCGTGCCCATGGTCGTGGGAATGATCGGAGGAAGGCAACCTTCCACCCCCACCCACGATAGCTCAGGTTCTGAGGAGGTTGAGAGGAACCGTAGAGACTCTCACCATTTTCTGGAGGTCATTGCCCACAACACCACTCAGCAGTGCAACGAGTTGGTGTCCTTGAATGACTTCATCCGGCTTCATGCCCCGGTCTTCAGCTACTCCACCGAGCCCCTTGACGCTGATGACTGGCTTCGCAGCATCGAGAGGAAGCTCCAGGCAGGCCATGTTGCGGATGGTGACAGGGTCAACTATGCCACCTATCACCTCGAGGGTGCAGCTAGCTCTTGGTGGGAGAATTTCCTGAACATGCGTCCCGTTGGACCGCCCACAACTTGGGATGAATTCTGCACTTCATTTCGTGAGCACCACATCCCAAAGGGTCTTATGGACCGCAAGCGTGAGGAGTTCTGCAACCTCACCCAAGGCAGGAGGACTGTTGACGAGTTTAGTCGTGAGTTCAACCGACTGGCTCGTTATGCTACTGAAGAGGTCTCCACCGACTCTAAGAAGCAAGAGAGGTTCCGTCGTGGACTCAATTCCGGATTCCGTCGTGAGCTCAACCTACATGACTTTTCCACCTTCCAGGTCCTTTTCAACAAGGCCATCAAGGCAGAGGACATGAACACCCCCAATGACTTCCGCAAACACCCTAGAGAAGATGGTTCATCCATCTCAGGCTCTCAGAAGCGCAAGATCTGGATCCCCAACAGTATGTTTCGCCAGAACAACCCACCGAGGCCATCCTATGTGGCGCCTCGTCCACCATCTTCGTTCCACCCAGCTCCACCGAACAACCCAGCTCCACACACTGTCTTTGGAGCCTGCTACAAGTGTGGTCAGGCAGGCCACTACTCCCGAGAGTGTCCCCAGAACCAGCTCCAGAATCAGAATGCTCCACCCCGTGCCGGAGGGAACAACAATGGTCGTGGCAAGCCACCCCAGAAGGTCTACACCACCAAACCCGCTCCTCCCGCCACTCGTGGACGTGTGAATCAGATTGCCGCCGAAGAGACTGACGACACCATTGACGTCATTCTTGGTACGCTCCCAGTCAATTATATTCCTACTTCTGTTATTTTCGGCCCAGGAGCATCTCATTCATTCATGTCGGAAAGTTATGCACTTCGTCATGAGTTATCTTTTGTTGAATTGTCCACCCCGATGATTATTCAAACTCCAGGGTCAAGATGGAAAACTAATAGAGTAAGCCATGGTAATCATATTGTAATTGAGGGTTTAGTATTCCTTGCTTCACTCATAGCCCTCAAGTCTTCAGACATCGATGTAATCCTTGGCATGGATTGGCTATCAAGGCAGAATGCCTACCTTGATTGAAAAGGAAAATCAGTGAAACCCACCCACCCTTCAGGAAAGACAGTTAGCTACACCTCACCCAGAACAAGAACCCAAGTGCATTCTTTGAATGTACTTCCCCTTCCCGACCTTGAAGATATTCCGGTGGTTCATGACTTCCCGGATGTCTTTCCTGAAGAACTGCCGGGAATGCCTCCCGACAGATGTGTAGAGTTCATAGTAGATCTTATGCCAGGAACCGCACCAATTTCCAGACACCCATACAAAATGGCCCCACGTGAGTTAGCTGAGCTTAAAATCCAACTTGAAGCTTTGTTGGAAAAAGGCTTCATCCGCCCTAGCTCATCGCCATGGGGTTTCCCCGTTCTGTTCGTAACGAAGAAAGATGGAACAGAAAGGATGTGCGTAGACTATCGCCCGCTAAATCTAGCGACGATAAAGAACAAGTACCCACTTCCCAGGATCAATGATCTTTATGATCAACTTGCTGGATCCTCTGTCTTCTCCAAGATGGATTTGAGATTAGGTTATCATCAAATAAAAATCCGAAACGAGGACATTCCAAAAACGGCTTTTACTACTCGTTATGGTCTTTACGAGTACATGATACGTCCAAAACGTATCTATAATTTCTTCTTGCTCCATGCATGTTTTGTGTGATATTGCTATGGTCTAGATACACTTTCATACACTTTTGATCATATTTGGACTAACCTATTAACTCAGTGCACCACAATGCCAGTTCCTGTTTTCTGCTGTTTTTCTATTTTAGTTTTCCCCCATATAAAAAGTGCCAGAAAAATTCCGGAAAAATATAGGAAAAATCAGCGTACAGGAAGCTTCGCGAAGAGCCCGAGTGGGTTCAGAGGGGAGCCAGGGGGGCCCAGGCGGCCACCCGGCGCGGCCCCACCCCTGGCCGCGTTAGGGGGCGCCTGGGGCCCCTGTTCAACCTCTGGCTGCCCCCCTTCGCCTATATATTCTCCGTCACGGGAAACTTCGGAAAAGAGAACCCTTTTTCGCGATCTCGCCTCTGTTCTGCCGCCGCCGCGCTTCCGAGATCGGGAGCACCAGAAGACCTCTTCCCGGCACCCTGCCGGAGGGAGGATTGACCCCCGGGAGTCTCCTCTCCACCATGGATGCTCCCCGGATGTCTCGTGAGTAGTTTTCCTTGGACCATGGGTCCGTGATTAGTAGCTATGTGATGTTCTCCTCCCCTCTTTGTTCTTCATGGTTTAGACCTCGTGAGCTACCCTACATGATCGAGGCACTTTTGTAATCTTTCTGCTATTTCTATGATGAGTTTGATGGGATCTGATGGATTATGAGATTATGTTCAGATTGTGATTGAGGTATTGTTGTGAGTAATGTTTGAACTTTTGGTGTCAAGAGCTCTAGCCTATTAGTGATAGATGTCGTATTTTGGGCAATCCGTGTTTATTTTCAAAACCTACAAAACCAGTTGGGAACTCTAGCTACTAGATGGATCACTAATCTTTGGAGGGATCGAATATTAGAGAACACTCACGTACCCTGAGTCGAGGATGCGCAAGGATAACCAAGCCCCCTACACTCCTCCTCGGGGTACTTGTCTCTTTGTGAACCTCCTTATTAGATTGAGAGTTACCGATAATAAGTGCATGAGTTCTTCGAACTAATGTAAGTATTGAAAGTTGACACTTCCACCTTCCCATATTTTGCTAGCCTCTCCCGTGCCGTGCATTGCCTTCTTCTCACTCCGAGAGTTGGTGTCCACCTTCGCCGATACATCCAAACCCTTGGCATGATATGCTCTGTCATCATAAACCTCCTTTTATCTTTCCTCAAAACAACCACCATACCTACCTATAAAGGCATTTCCATAGCCTTTTCGAGATATATTGCCATGCAACATCCACCTCTTCATGACTTGATCTTCATGTCATACATGTTCCTGCTACACTGGCAGGGACATACATTGCATACATCATGATAGTTACATCTTCTTTATGATTTTGAGTACCTTGTAAAGTGTGAAAGATCTCCTTTACCTTCTTGTAAAATAGAGTGTTGCCCTTAAGTGAGGAAAAGATACCAAAGTAGACACAATAAAAGATCCCAAAGAGGAAAAATGAGAGTTAAATAGAAAGAGCCATTGAGGCCACCACAAAAAATACAAAAAAATAGAAAAAAGAGAAAAATAAATAAAAAGAGAGAAAGGGGAAACACTACTATCCTTTTGAGAGATCCACATTAGTACTCCCTTTATATCCTTGTACTCCATAGAGATGATCATTATGCATGTACCTATGTGGGGACCTTCACACTATAGAACTTGGCTTGCATATTCCAAGGATGAGCCTCCTCAAACGAGCTCTAGGTCTTCATGAGCGAGCAAGTTAGATGCACCCCCACTAGTTCCATTGGAGAGCTTCCTAGCTCGTATGTGCATCCGTTGCATGGCAATCCCTACTCCTCACATCATATCTATCATTTGGCATCTCTCGCCTATGATTGTCCTCATTGATGTGAGCCTTTCTCATCCTTTTTGTCTTCCTCCTCAACACTTCTCTCTTTGGCATCCTAAGTGTCAACTCTCGTGCTTATGTGTAAGGCCCGATATGCGGTACTGTTCCAGATCTAGATGTTTCCACCCAGATCCTGGGACGAAGCACATATCTGTCCCACCGCGACATATGACGAAGTCATATGCCCCGGATTTCCAACATGATATCACAACTTTACAGATACAGGATACAACATCTCATACAAGCGGCATACAACTGCCTCAAATACAATACCACAGCGGAGGATACATGTCTGAGTACAGACTACAAGCAAATGCCTACTGGAAAAGAGAAAACACCGGCCCCATAACCACACGGGTCCAGGCCCTCCGCCGGAATCCGCCTAATTAGTCGTCGTCGAGTCTCCACGTGAAACGTCGATCACCATACCTGTTGTCGATTAAGAACCCTGAAAAGAGTTTGGGGGGTAGTATCATGAGTACAGAGGTACTCAGCATCCAACTGTAGTGGTCCTCTGACCCAGCAAGGACTTCATCACTCGTCATTCTAGGACAACTAGTAGTTTACGGTAAGGAAGGGGTAAGTGGTGAGGTTGCTGCCGCACTAGCATTTATGAAGTGGCTAACGATCTACAGAGTAAGATAAGAAGCCAAGCATTCGATGAGGAATCGCCTCCAACATGTCTTGCTATCAACTACTTACGCAAACATAACACCTATCCTATCCTTGTCCTCCTCTTCGCATCCCGACGAAGAAGAAGCAATCAAGGCACACAAACACGTTGATCAAATTATAATAAGATTATCTCAGTTGTTGTTGTCTATGAACAAGGAGTAGGTCTCAAGTCGTCCATAACCGTGGACACGGCTTCTCGAAAATATTTAACCCTGCAGGGGTGTACCAACTGCCCATTACGAGGCTCCGCACGCACACCCATCTCTCTCAGTCGCTACCCATCACAGGCAACCATTTTATGATTTAGTTCCAAGAGATCCGAAACGACAGGTCCCTCTAGCTAACAACGAACAAATCCGGGTGGCCCCCGGGGAGTCGACACCCAATCCAAAAGCCGTCCACGCTCTCGGATCGGACTCTTCCGTATGACGCAGGTCGGATTGCCGGTTGATCACACATGGGAAACCGGGTCCTAAATGATCGGGTGGACCAACAGAGGAACTAAGTCTCCGCTGGCCTGAGTTGTTTCGAAAACAGCTGGGGCGCCAACGAACACACACACGTTGCAAAAGGTAAAACCATCTTGGGCCACCACTAGAAATGCTTGAAGCTAGGTAGGTAAGAAAAGGGGACCCCATAAAATCCCACACGCGATTAGGCACGCTCAGTCTTAAAACCAATACCCGGAACTCGGATCCTAGGTGACTCGAATGGAACAAAGCGTCGGGGCGGGATAGCCTAGACCTTCCATCCTTCGCCGAATATAGTCACCATTATAATAATCATATCATCAACAACAATATAATAATGTGATATCCCAAACCCAGGAGTAACAGGGTAACATCGTAGCATCCTAAGCATGCATACTAAGCAGGGGCTGAGCAACGAGCAATAGTAACATAGCAGTACAAGGTTTGCTGGGAGGGGACATGGCTGTATCGGTTTGAAAGAGGCTGTAAACATGTGGTAGGATCAAACATCGAACCTAGCCTAGACTAGCATGCAAACTGCTGGTTGAAATAGAATGGATCATAAGTAATTTATAGTCCTTGCCTGTTGATAAGTCGGGTTCCGAAGGTGTAGTTGATCGCAAGCTCGCATCGTCTCCGAGAGGTACCGGCGGGAGCACACACGACGATAAACACTGGGAACCAATCAACGGTGCACCACTATTACTACGGAGCAATACAAGATCAAAGAGGCAACATAAGGCACGGCAACGCGATACGGATCTATCGTCGAGAACGGTTACTAACAATTTAAGTGGGGTATCGGTCACACACAACGAATACCGCACGTTTACAGTGGTTTAAGTTACTTAGCTATAGGTGATCAATCAATGGTTATTAACATGGCAAGGCACCCAAGCATGGCATGTCACACAAACATGACAAAAGGTGAAGCACAAAGTAAACTATCTATGCTAGTCAATTTAAGTGGGGCACAACCTAAACATGGCATCCACTAAGTGCCGCACGGCAATTAAAGGATTTGGTACTGTTCTGTCCTAAACCATATTTTAGGTTGTTTAACAGGAGCAAACAATATCACAAACACAAAGTACACAAAAAACTAATCAAGTTACATATAAAGAACACCCCAAATGGAGTTACGGTTAAAAAGATACAAGCAAAAAAAGTTACGGGCACAAACTGCCAACATCAGGAAGCACACTTTAGAGCATTGCATAAACAGGGTAATGAGTGCAAACATTCTCACAAATGACATGGAATTAAAGTAGACATGACATGGAAGGCATGACAAAAAGAATCATGCAAAAAGACATCACGGATCAAAAGATATTAAGCAAACAACATGGCAGAAACTATTATTTTTATGCTGTATAAACAGGAGTATAACTATATGCAAAAGTGCAGCAACATGACATAGTAATACATGGGCATGAAGTAGACATGATGCTTAATAATATGCAACTGGAATCACTCAATTATGATAAACGGTCGCGACACACTCGTCGACCGAAGTTGCAACAAAATATAAACAGCAGCACACTAACAGCATGATAGCTACTTTTGAGCGAGATACAAATATGATGCAACAAGAAATTATGGCATGTGAATGCATGGAACTGAAGTATAAACAATGCTTAACAGGACGCAAAAGGAATTAATCAATTCCGACGAACGGTTGCAAAGCAATCGTCGCTCGAAGTTGCAATAAAATAACAGTTACAACAACTTAGCAGCAGTTAACGACAGGTAGCCCTGTTTGAACAGAAAAAACTATATCTAAATAACCTCAAAACAATTAACTCACAAACGATGGATTAAAGTACACGCAATTCTAAGAAGTTTTCGTTTTGGGGGCACGTTCATCGGAGCTACGGATTACTCGCAATCATCACCGCGAAATCGAATCAGCAGCAGAAATTTATAGGACTTAGCAGATTTTTGCAGGGTTATACAACAGAAAAAAAATAGGTGACGGCCTCACCCAATTGGGCTCGGCCCAACAGGCTTGTGGCTCGGCTGGGCTCGGGAGGCCGGCTCGGCTCAGGCTGGGGACGTGGTGGGCCGCGGCCCACGTGGCAGCAACGCTGGACAGGCGACCGGATCGGGGCTCCTCCCGATCCCGATCGGACGGGTGCGGCGGCGGCCTTCCGGTGGCTGCGCCGGCCACCGGCGGCGAGGTCGAGTGTCAAGGTGGCAAGGGTCGGTCTCCGTCTGGTACGAGATAAGAGGGGGAAAAATAATCGTCGATCAATAAATCGGGGATGCAAACACCGCAAACAAATCAGGCAATCAATCAATTCACACCGAAAACAAATTTTTTTATTTTTTCTGAAAACTGGGCTGTTACAATACAACACCACTAACAAGGGATCTCGTCCCGAGATCCAGGACGATCCGGGGGAGAGGGGGAAGAGAAAAGAGAGACGACGATCTTCAACACCACCAACAAGGGACCCTGCTCCATGTCGACGTCGAACTTCGGTCGAGATAAATTTCCGCAGAGAGACGACGTCGTCGGAAAAACGAAACCGTCAGTGTCAAGAGGAAGAACGAGAGCTAAAACCTGGTCAAAGGGATAGTGCTTTTTGACGCAAGTCGTGAAAACACCGGTCAAAAGGAGGGAAAGCAAAGGACGACCCAGATGATATCCGAAATCGGAGAAGCTAAAGGTACTACAGGAATTCCCACCTGAGCTCGGAATCGAGGCAATACGCTGCAAGCAAGGCATTGTAATTATTCCGAACTCCACACACTCGTGATCCTAAAGTTTTGAAGGGGATAAGGCGAGAGTAAAACACTTACGACACTTGTCCTGACCAAAGCAAGGGTAAGGAGTAAAAAGATTCCTACTCTCCGATAACTAACTTAGGAACTACAAAATAGTTTTTGTCTAGACTCGACTTCGGCCAGAGAGGGGATCCTACGGTCGGTAAGGCTCTGATACCAAGTTGTAAGGCCCGATATGCGGTACTGTTCCAGATCTAGATGTTTCCACCCAGATCCGGGGACGAAGCACATATCGGTCCCACCGCGACATATGACGAAGTCATATGCCCCGGATTTCCAACATGATATCACAACATTACAGATACAGGATACAACATCTCATACAGGCGGCATACAAATGCCTAAAATACAATACAACAGCGGAGGATACATGTCTGAGTACAGACTACAAGCAAATGCCTACTGGCAAAGAGAAAACATCGGTCCCCATAACCACACGGGTCCAGGCCCTCCGCCGGAATCCTCCTAACTAGTCGTCGTCGAGTCTCCACGTGAAACTTCGATCACCATACCTGTTGTCGATCAAGAACCCTGAAAAGAGTTTGGGAGGTAGTATCATGAGTACAAAGGTACTCAGCATCCAACTGTAGTGGTCCTCTGACCCAGCAAGGACTTCATCACTCGTCATTCTAGGACAACTAGTAGTTTACGGTAAGGAAGGGGTAAGTGGTGAGGTTGCTGCCGCACTAGCATTCATGAAGTGGATAACGATCTAGAGAGTAAGATAAGAAGCCAAGCATTCGATGAGGAATCGCCTCCAACAAGTCTTGCTATCAACTACTTACGCAAACATAACACCTATCCTATCCTTGTCCTCCTCTTCGCAACCCGACGAAGAAGAAGCAATCAAGGCACAGACACACGTTGATCAAATTATAATAAGATTATCTCAGTTGTTGTCTATGAACAAGGAGTAGGTCTCAAGTCGTCCATAACTGTGGACACGGCTTCTCGAAAAGATTTAACCCTGCAGGGGTGTACCAACTGCCCATTATGAGGCTCCGCACGCACGCCCATCTCTCTCAGTCGCTACCCATCACAGGCAACCATTTTATGATTTAGTTCCAAGAGATCCGAAACGACAGGTCCCTCTAGCTAACAACGAACAAATCCGGGTGGCCCCCGGGGAGTCGACACCCAATCCAAAAGCCGGCACGCTCTCGGATCGGACTCTTCCGTATGACGCAGGTCGGATTGCCGGTTGATCACACATGGGAAACCGGGTCCTAGCTGATCGGGTGGACCAACAGAGGAACTAAGTCTCCGCTGGCCCGAGTTGTTTCGAAAACAACTAGGGCGCCAACGAACACACACACGTTGCAAAAGGTAAAACCAGCATGGGCCACCACTAGAAATGCTTGAAGCTAGGTAGGTAAGAAAAGGGGACCCCATAAAATCCCACACGCGATTAGGCACGCCCAGTCTTAAAACCAATACCCGGAACTCGGATCCTAGGTGACTCGAATGGAACAAAGCGTCGGGGCGGGATAGCCTAGACCTTCCATCCTTCATCCAATATAGTCAACATTATAATAATCATATCATCAACAACAATATAATAATGTGATATCCCAAACCCAGGAGTAACAGGGTAACATCGTAGCATCCTAAGCATGCATACTAAGAAGGGGCTGAGCAACGAGCAATAGTAACATAGCAGTACAAGGTTTGCTGGGAGGGGACATGGCTGTATCGGTTTGAAAGAGGCTGTAAACATGTGGTAGGATCAAACATCGAACCTAGCCTAGACTAGCATGCAAACCGCTGGTTGAAATAGAATGGATCATAAGTAATGTATAATCCTTGCCTATTGATAAGTCAGGTTACGAAGGTGTAGTTGATCGCAAGCTCGCATCGTCTCTGAGAGGTACCCGCGGGAGCACACAGGACGATAAACACTGGGAAGCAATCAACGGTGCACCACTATTAATACGGAGCAATACAAGATCAAAGAGGCAACACCAGGCACGGCAACGCGATACAGATCTATCGTCGAGAACGATTACTAACAATTTAATTGGGGTATCGGTCACACACGACGAATACCGCACGTTTGCAGTGGTTTAAGTTACTTAGCTATAGGTGATCAATCAATGGTTATTAACATGGCAAGGCACCCAAGCATGGCATGTCACACAAACATTACAAAAGGTGAAGCACAAAGTAAACTATCTATGCTAGTCAATTTAAGTGGGGCAGAACCTAAACATGGCATCCACTAAGTGCCGCACGGCAATTAAAGGATTTGGTACTGTTCTGTCCTAAACCATATTTTAGGTTTTTTAACAGCAGCAAACAATATCACAAACACAAAGTACACAAAAAACTAATCAAGTTACATATAAAGAACACCCCAAATGGAGTTACGGTTAAAAAGATACAAGAAAAAAGTTACGGGCACAAACTGCCAACATCAGGAAGCACACTTTAGAGCATTGCATAAACAGGGTAATGAGTGCAAACATTCTCACAAATGACATGGAATTAAAGTAGACATGACATGGAAGGCATGACAAAAAGAATCATGCAAAAAGACATCACGGATCAAAAGATATTAAGCAAACAACATGGCAGAAACTATTATTTTTATGCTGTATAAACAGGAGTATAACTATATGCAAAAGTGCAGCAACATGACATAGTAATACATGGGCATGAAGTAGACATGATGCTTAATAATATGCAACTGGAATCACTCAATTATGATAAACGGTCGCGACACACTCGTCGACCGAAGTTGCAACAAAATATAAACAGCAGCACACTAACAGCATGATAGCTACTTTTGAGCGAGATACAAATATGATGCAACAAGAAATTATGGCATGTGAATGCATGGAACTGAAGTATAAACAATGCTTAACAGGACGCAAAAGGAATTAATCAATTCCGACGAACGGTTGCAAAGCAATCGTCGCTCGAAGTTGCAATAAAATAACAGTTACAACAACTTAGCAGCAGTTAACGACAGGTAGCCCTGTTTGAACAGAAAAAACTATATCTAAATAACCTCAAAACAATTAACTCACAAACGACGGATTAAAGTACACGCAATTCTAAGAAGTTTTCGTTTTGGGGGCACGTTCATCGGAGCTACGGATTACTCGCAATCATCACCGCGAAATCGAATCAGCAGCAGAAATTTCTAGGACTTAGCAGATTTTTGCAGGGTTATACAACAGAAAAAAAATAGGTGACGGCCTCACCCAATTGGGCTCGGCCCAACAGGCTTGCGGCTCGGCTGGGCTCGGGAGGCCGGCTCGGCTCAGGCTGGGGACGTGGTGGGCCGCGGCCCACGTGGCAGCAACGCTGGAGAGGCGACCGGATCGGGGCTCCTCCCGATCCCGATCGGACGGGTGCGGCGGCGGCCTTCCGGTGGCTGCGCCGGCCACCGGCGGCGAGGTCGAGTGTCAAGGTGGCAAGGGTCGGTCTCCGTCCGGTACGAGATAAGAGGGGGAAAAATAATCGTCGATCAATAAATCGGGGATGCAAACACCGCAAACAAATCAGGCAATCAATCAATTCACACCGAAAACAAATTTTTTTAATTTTTCTGAAAACTGGGCTGTTACAATACAACACCACTAACAAGGGATCTCGTCCCGAGATCCAGGACGATCCGGGGGAGAGGGGGAAGAGAAAAGAGAGACGACGATCTTCAACACCACCAACAAGGGACCCTGCTCCATGTCGACGTCGAACTTCGGTCGAGATAAATTTCCGCAGAGAGACGACGTCGTCGGAAAAACGAAACCGTCAGTGTCAAGAGGAAGAACGAGAGCTAAAACCTGGTCAAAGGGATAGTTCTTTTTGACGCAAGTCGTGAAAACACCGGTCAAAAGGAGGGAAAGCAAAGGACGACCCAGATGATATCCGAAACCGGAGAAGCTAAAGGTACTACAGGAATTCCCACCTGAGCTCGGAATCGAGGCAATACGCTGCAAGCAAGGCATTGTAATTATTCCGAACTCCACACACTCGTGATCCTAAAGTTTTGAAGGGGATAAGGCGAGAGTAAAACACTTACGACACTTGTCCTGACCAAAGCAAGGGTAAGGAGTAAAAAGATTCCTACTCTCCGATAACTAACTTAGGAACTACAAAATAGTTTTTGTCTAGACTCGACTTCGGCCAGAGAGGGGATCCTACGGTCGGTAAGGCTCTGATACCAAGTTGTAAGGCCCGATATGCGGTACTGTTCCAGATCTAGATGTTTCCACCCAGATCCGGGGACGAAGCACATATCGGTCCCACCGCGACATATGACGAAGTCATATGCCCCGGATTTCCAACATGATATCACAACATTACAGATACAGGATACAACATCTCATACAGGCGGCATACAAATGCCTCAAATACAATACAACAGCGGAGGATACATGTCTGAGTACAGACTACAAGCAAATGCCTACTGGCAAAGAGAAAACATCGGTCCCCATAACCACACGGGTCCAGGCCCTCCGCCGGAATCCTCCTAACTAGTCATCGTCGAGTCTCCACGTGAAACGTCGATCACCATACCTGTTGTCGATCAAGAACCCTGAAAAGAGTTTGGGAGGTAGTATCATGAGTACAGAGGTACTCAGCATCCAACTGTAGTGGTCCTCTGACCCAGCAAGGACTTCATCACTCGTCATTCTAGGACAACTAGTAGTTTACGGTAAGGAAGGGGTAAGTGGTGAGGTTGCTGCCACACTAGCATTCATGAAGTGGCTAACGATCTAGAGAGTAAGATAAGAAGCCAAGCATTCGATGAGGAATCGCCTCCAACAAGTCTTGCTATCAACTACTTACGCAAACATAACACCTATCCTATCCTTGTCCTGCTCTTCGCAACCCGCCGAAGAAGAAGCAATCAAGGCACACACACACGTTGATCAAATTATAATAAGATTATCTCAGTTGTTGTCTATGAACAAGGAGTAGGTCTCAAGTCGTCCATAACCGTGGACACGGCTTCTCGAAAAGATTTAACCCTGCAGGGGTGTACCAACTGCCCATTATGAGGCTCCGCACGCACGCCCATCTCTCTCAGTCGCTACCCATCACAGGCAACCATTTTATGATTTAGTTCCAAGAGATCCGAAACGACAGGTCCCTCTAGCTAACAACGAACAAATCCGGGTGGCCCCCGGGGAGTCGACACCCAATCCAAAAGCCGGCACGCTCTCGGATCGGACTCTTCCGTATGACGCAGGTCGGATTGCCGGTTGATCACACATGGGAAACCGGGTCCTAGCTGATCGGGTGGACCAACAGAGGAACTAAGTCTCCGCTGGCCCGAGTTGTTTCGAAAACAACTAGGGCGCCAACGAACACACACACGTTGCAAAAGGTAAAACCAGCATGGGCCACCACTAGAAATGCTTGAAGCTAGGTAGGTAAGAAAAGGGGACCCCATAAAATCCCACACGCGATTAGGCACGCCCAGTCTTAAAACCAATACCCGGAACTCGGATCCTAGGTGACTCGAATGGAACAAAGCGTCGGGGCGGGATAGCCTAGACCTTCCATCCTTCATCCAATATAGTCAACATTATAATAATCATATCATCAACAACAATATAATAATGTGATATCCCAAACCCAGGAGTAACAGGGTAACATCGTAGCATCCTAAGCATGCATACTAAGCAGGGGCTGAGCAACGAGCAATAGTAACATAGCAGTACAAGGTTTGCTGGGAGGGGACATGGCTGTATCGGTTTGAAAGAGGCTGTAAACATGTGGTAGGATCAAACATCGAACCTAGCCTAGACTAGCATGCAAACCGCTGGTTGAAATAGAATGGATCATAAGTAATGTATAATCCTTGCCTATTGATAAGTCAGGTTACGAAGGTGTAGTTGATCGCAAGCTCGCATCGTCTCTGAGAGGTACCCGCGGGAGCACACAGGACGATAAACACTGGGAAGCAATCAACGGTGCACCACTATTAATACGGAGCAATACAAGATCAAAGAGGCAACACAAGGCACGGCAACGCGATACAGATCTATCGTCGAGAACGATTACTAACAATTTAATTGGGGTATCGGTCACACACGACGAATACCGCACGTTTGCAGTGGTTTAAGTTACTTAGCTATAGGTGACCAATCAATGGTTATTAACATGGCAAGGCACCCAAGCATGGCATGTCACACAAACATGACAAAAGGTGAAGCACAAAGTAAACTATCTATGCTAGTCAATTTAAGTGGGGCACAACCTAAACATGGCATCCACTAAGTGCCGCACGGCAATTAAAGGATTTGGTACTGTTCTGTCCTAAACCATATTTTAGGTTGTTTAACAGCAGCAAACAATATCACAAACACAAAGTACACAAAAAACTAATCAAGTTACATATAAAGAACACCCCAAATGGAGTTACGGTTAAAAAGATACAAGCAAAAAAAGTTACGGGCACAAACTGCCAACATCAGGAAGCACACTTTAGAGCATTGCATAAACAGGGTAATGAGTGCAAACATTCTCACAAATGACATGGAATTAAAGTAGACATGACATGGAAGGCATGACAAAAAGAATCATGCAAAAAGACATCACGGATCAAAAGATATTAAGCAAACAACATGGCAGAAACTATTATTTTTATGCTGTATAAACAGGAGTATAACTCTATGCAAAAGTGCAGCAACATGACATAGTAATACATGGGCATGAAGTAGACATGATGCTTAATAATATGCAACTGGAATCACTCAATTATGATAAACGGTCGCGACACACTCGTCGACCGAAGTTGCAACAAAATATAAACAACAGCACACTAACAGCATGATAGCTACTTTTGAGCGAGATACAAATATGATGCAAAAAGAAATTATGGCATGTGAATGCATGGAACTTAAGTATAAACAATGCTTAACAGGACGCAAAAGGAATTAATCAATTCCGACGAACGGTTGCAAAGCAATCGTCGCTCGAAGTTGCAATAAAATAACAGTTACAACAACTTAGCAGCAGTTAACGACAGGTAGCCCTGTTTGAACAGAAAAAACTATATCTAAATAACCTCAAAACAATTAACTCACAAACGACGGATTAAAGTACACGCAATTCTAAGAAGTTTTCGTTTTGGGGGCACGTTCATCGGAGCTACGGATTACTCGCAATCATCACCGCGAAATCGAATCAGCAGCAGAAATTTATAGGACTTAGCAGATTTTTGCAGGGTTTTACAACAGAAAAAAAATAGGTGACGGCCTCACCCAATTGGGCTCGGCCCAACAGGCTTGCGGCTCGGCTGGGCTCGGGAGGCCGGCTCGGCTCAGGCTAGGGACGTGGTGGGTCGCGGCCCACGTGGCAGCAACGCTGGAGAGGCGACCGGATCGGGGCTCCTCCCGATCCCGATCGGACGGGTGCGGCGGCGGCCTTCCGGTGGCTGCGCCGGCCACCGGCGGCGAGGTCGAGTGTCAAGGTGGCAAGGGTCGGTCTCCGTCCGGTACGAGATAAGAGGGGGAAAAATAATCGTCGATCAATAAATCGGGGATGCAAACAGCGCAAACAAATCAGGCAATCAATCAATTCACACCGAAAACAAATTTTTTTAATTTTTCTGAAAACTGGGCTGTTACAATACAACACCACTAACAAGGGATCTCGTCCCGAGATCCAGGACGATCCGGGGGAGAGGGGGAAGGGAAAAGAGAGACGACGATCTTCAACACCACCAACAAGGGACCCTGCTCCATGTCGACGTCGAACTTCGGTCGAGATAAATTTCCGCAGAGAGACGACGTCGTCGGAAAAACGAAACCGTCAGTGTCAAGAGGAAGAACGAGAGCTAAAACCTGGTCAAAGGGATAGTGCTTTTTGACGCAAGTCGTGAAAACACCGGTCAAAAGGAGGGAAAGCAAAGGACGACCCAGATGATATCCGAAACCGGAGAAGCTAAAGGTACTACAGGAATTCCCACCTGAGCTCGGAATCGAGGCAATACGCTGCAAGCAAGGCATTGTAATTATTCCGAACTCCACACACTCGTGATCCTAAAGTTTTGAAGGGGATAAGGCGAGAGTAAAACACTTACGACACTTGTCCTGACCAAAGCAAGGGTAAGGAGTAAAAAGATTCCTACTCTCCGATAACTAACTTAGGAACTACAAAATAGTTTTTGTCTACACTCGACTTCGGCCAGAGAGGGGATCCTACGGTCGGTAAGGCTCTGATACCAATTTGTAAGGCCCGATATGCGGTACTGTTCCAGATCTAGATGTTTCCACCCAGATCCGGGGACGAAGCACATATCGGTCCCACCGCGACATATGACGAAGTCATATGCCCCGGATTTCCAACATGATATCACAACATTACAGATACAGGATACAACATCTCATACAGGCGGCATACAAATGCCTAAAATACAATACAACAGCGGAGGATACATGTCTGAGTACAGACTACAAGCAAATGCCTACTGGCAAAGAGAAAACATCGGTCCCCATAACCACACGGGTCCAGGCCCTCCGCCGGAATCCTCCTAACTAGTCGTCGTCGAGTCTCCACGTGAAACGTCGATCACCATACCTGTTGTCGATCAAGAACCCTGAAAAGAGTTTGGGGGGTAGTATCATGAGTACAGAGGTACTCAGCATCCAACTGTAGTGGTCCTCTGACCCAGCAAGGACTTCATCACTCGTCATTCTAGGACAACTAGTAGTTTACGGTAAGGAAGGGGTAAGTGGTGAGGTTGCTGCCGCACTAGCATTCATGAAGTGGCTAACGATCTAGAGAGTAAGATAAGAAGCCAAGCATTCGATGAGGAATCGCCTCCAACAAGTCTTGCTATCAACTACTTACGCAAACATAACACCTATCCTATCCTTGTCCTCCTCTTCGCAACCCGACGAAGAAGAAGCAATCAAGGCACACACACACGTTGATCAAATTATAATAAGATTATCTCAGTGGTTGTCTATGAACAAGGAGTAGGTCTCAAGTCGTCCATAACCGTGGACACGGCTTCTCGAAAAGATTTAACCCTGCAGGGGTGTACCAACTGCCCATTATGAGGCTCCGCACGCACGCCCATCTCTCTCAGTCGCTACCCATCACAGGCAACCATTTTATGATTTAGTTCCAAGAGATCCGAAACAAAAGGTCCCTCTAGCTAACAACGAACAAATCCGGGTGGCCCCCGGGGAGTCGACACCCAATCCAAAAGCCGGCACGCTCTCGGATCGGACTCTTCCGTATGACGCAGGTCGGATTGCCGGTTGATCACACATGGGAAACCGGGTCCTAGCTGATCGGGTGGACTAACAGAGGAACTAAGTCTCCGCTGGCCCGAGTTGTTTCGAAAACAGCTCGGGCGCCAACGAACACACACACGTTGCAAAAGGTAAAACCAGCTTGGGCCACCACTAGAAATGCTTGAAGCTAGGTAGGTAAGAAAAGGGGACCCCATAAAATCCCACACGCGATTAGGCACGCCCAGTCTTAAAACCAATACCCGGAACTCGGATCCTAGGTGACTCGAATGGAACAAAGCGTCGGGGCGGGATAGCCTAGACCTTCCATCCTTCATCGAATATAGTCAACATTATAATAATCATATCATCAACAACAATATAATAATGTGATATCCCGAACCCAGGAGTAACAGGGTAACATCGTAGCATCCTAAGCATGCATACTAAGAAGGGGCTGAGCAACGAGCAATAGTAACATAGCAGTACAAGGTTTGCTGGGAGGGGACATGGCTGTATCGGTTTGAAAGAGGCTGTAAACATGTGGTAGGATCAAACATCGAACCTAGCCTAGACTAGCATGCAAACCGCTGGTTGAAATAGAATGGATCATAAGTAATGTATAGTCCTTGCCTGTTGATAAGTCAGGTTACGAAGGTGTAGTTGATCGCAAGCTCGCATCGTCTCTGAGAGGTACCCGCGGGAGCACACAAGACGATAAACACTGGGAAGCAATCAACGGTGCACCACTATTAATACGGAGCAATACAAGATCAAAGAGGCAACACAAGGCACGGCAACGCGATACAGATCTATCGTCGAGAACGATTACTAACAATTTAATTGGGGTATCGGTCACCCACGACGAATACCGCACGTTTGCAGTGGTTTAAGTTACTTAGCTATAGGTGATCAATCAATGGTTATTAACATGGCAAGGCACCCATGTATGTCATGTCACACAAACATGACAAAAGGTGAAGCACAAAGTAAACTATCTATGCTAGTCAATTTAAGTGGGGCACAACCTAAACATGGCATCCACTAAGTGCCGCACGGCAATTAAAGGATTTGGTACTGTTCTGTCCTAAACCATATTTTAGGTTGTTTAACAGCAGAAAACAATAGCACAAACACAAAGTACACGAAAAACTAATCAAGTTACATATAAAGAACACCCCAAATGGAGTTACGGTTAAAAAGATACAAGCAAAACAAGTTACGGGCACAAACTGCCAACATCAGGAAGCACACTTTAGAGCATTGCATAAGTAGGGTAATGGGTGCAAACATGCTCACAAATGACATGGAATTAAAGTAGACATGACATGGAAGGCATGACAAAAAGAATCATGCAAAAAGACATCACGGATCAAAAGATATTAAGCAAACAACATGGCAGAAACTATTATTTTTATGCTGTATAAACAGGGGTATAACTATATGCAAAAGTGCAGCAACATGAAATAGCAATACATGGGCATGAAGTAGACATGATGCTTAACAATATGCAACTGGAATCACTCAATTCTGATAAACGGTCGCGACACACTCGTCGACCGAAGTTGCAACAAAATATAAACAGCAGCACACTAACAGCATGATAGCTACTTTGGAGCAAGATACAAATATGATGCAACAAGAAATTATGGCATGTGAATGCATGGAACTGAAGTATAAACAATGCTTAACATGATGCAAAAGGAATCAATCAATTCCCACGAACGGTTGCGAAGCAATCGTCGCCCGAAGTTGCAATAAAATAACAGTTACAACAACTTAGCAGCAGTTAACGACAGGTAGCCCTGTTTGAACAGCAAAAACTATATCTAAACAACCTCAAAACAATTAACTCACAAAAGATGGATTAAAGTACACGCAATTCTAAGCAGTTTTCGTTTTGGGGGGCATGTTCATCGGAGCTACGGATTACTCGCAATCGTCACCGCGAAATCGAATCAGCAGCAGAAATTTATAGGACTTAGCAGATTTTTGCAGGGTTATACAACAGAAAAAAAATTAGGTGAAGGCCTCACCCAATTGGGCTCGGCCCAACAGGCTTGCGGCTCGGCTGGGCTTGGGAGGCCGGCTCGGCTCGGGCTGGGGACGTGGTGGGCCGCGGCCCACGTGGTAGTAATGCTGGAGAGGCGACCGGATCGGGGCTCCTCCCGATCCCGATCGGACGGTTGCGGCGGCGGCCTTCCGGTGGCTGCGCCGGCCACCGGCGGCGAGGGCGAGGGGGAAGGGCGGCGCAAGACGAAGGGGAGGGGGGATCCGGCCGGATCCGGAGGCAGGGGCGACTGGGTTCGTCTCGGCCAGCGGGAGCTTGAGCTCCGAAGCGCCTCCAATGGCGCGGCTGCGCGGGCTCTAGCTCCGGGGCGACCTACACGGAGGAGGGGGCGACGAGGTGAGGGGAAGGAGGAGAAGGGAGCACGGAGGGAGAGGAGAGGGAGGTGGCCTGGCGCAGGGAGGAGGAGAAGGCGGCGCGGCTGCGTCATGGTGCTCGCCGGCGGCGAGGCAGGAGACGGCCGTGGGCGTCTGAGGCGGCTCCCAGATGGGCTCGGGCGGGCCTGGCGGCAGCGGTTGCGGGTCCGCGCGGCCCGGGGCGCGGTGGGAGCTGGCTGGGGGCTACGTGGAGCCTCCTGGAGCGTGGATCTCCAGATCCAATGGCTGGAAGGGGCTAGGAGCTAGGGTTTCGGCTGGTGGATGGGCTATTGCGCAAACTTGGGGATTTTTGGGCGAAAATTGGGGCAAACAGAGGGGGGTGGCTGCAAATTTCCATGGGGGAAACCCTAGAAGGCCTAGGGGTGTGTGGTGGTCTTTATATAGGCAGGTTGGCTGGCCAGTTTGCAAAAACATCTCCGGTTTTTCTCTCGCGCGCGCGGTGCTCCTGTTTCTGACCGCCGGGGGTCCGCAGTACCTCCGATTCGGGTAAAACTTCGAACTGCGCGATCAGTGCGTCGAGCCGGAGGCGTTCACCTCGCGCTGGAACAGTTCCGAAAACACTTTCCGGCGCGCTATAAAAATATCCCATTTAATTATTAAACGGGGTTTTCGTTCCGTTGGCTTCGGCGGGTCTTGTGCGATTTTCACGACGGTGATCGGGTGAAACCCGGTGTCGCAAGGTCGAGTGTCATGGTGGCAAGGGTCGGTCTCCCTCCGGTACGAGATAAGAGGGGGAAAAAATCGCCGATCAATAAATCGGGGATGCAAACACCGCAAACAAATCAGGCAATCAATCAATTCACACCGAAAACAATATTTTTTAATTTTTCTGAAAACTGGGCTGTTACATTATGCTCATCCATTGCATGAGTGCTCAAAATATTGAAAACAGAGCGGATCAAATTGACTTGTACCTGGCTAGTGGTCTGGGGACGAGGCAAGATAAGATTCCAGAAAAAGACCAAGTGTGAAACTTTAGTAGTTTGAGTTCTCAAAAAATAAATGTTTTTCTCGTATTCCCTACCCGCCTTCTTGCACGCAAACACCATTTGGAGACATTCAAGTCACGGACAGCGAGAGCTCTTGCACCTAAAGTTATTTTGTTACTTGTTTCAATGCTAATATAGACTCTTGCATGTCATGACTTGAATTGAATATCTAACCTTGATTGCTTTACTTTTCAAAGTTCTTTTATGGTTGCTAGCATGTCACCACAGAAATTATGCCGTTATCATTTACCTACTCGAGGACGAGTAGGAATTAAGCTTGGGGATGTTGATACGTCCAAAACGTATCCATAATTTCTGCTTGCTCCATGCATGTTTTGTGTGGTATTGCTATGGTCTAGATACACTTTCATACACTTTTGATCATATTTGGACTAACCTATTAACTCAGTGCACCATAGTGCCAGTTCCTGTTTTCTACTGTTTTTCTATTTCAGTTTTCCCCCATATAAAAAGTGCCAGAAAAATTCCGGGAAAAATATAGGAAAAATCAGCGTACAGGAAGCTTCGCGAAGAGCCCGAGTGGGGCCAGAGGGGATCCTGGGGGGCACAGGCGGCCACCCGACGCGGCCCCACCCCTGGGCACGCCAGGGGGGCGCCTGGGGCCCCTGGTCCACCTCTGGCTGCCCCCCTTCGCCTATATATTCTCCGTCAAGGGAAACTTCGGAAAAGAGAACCCTTTTTCGCGATCTCGACTTTGTTCCGCCGCCGCCGCGCTTCCGAGATCGGAAGCACAAGAAGACCTCTTCCCGGCACCCTGCCGGAGGGAGGATTAACCTCCGGGAGTCTCCTCTCCACCATGGATGCTCCCCGGATGTCTCGTGAGTAGTTTTCCTTGGACCATGGGTCCGTGATCAGTAGCTATGTGATGTTCTCCTCCCCTCTTTGTTCTTCATGGTTTAGACCTCGTGAGCTGCCCTACATGATCGAGCCACTTTTGTAATCTTTCTGCTATTGCTATGCTGAGTTTGATGGGATCTGATGGATTATGAGATTATGTTGAGATTGTGATTGAGTAATATATTTGGTTTTTATCTCTTATATTTTTGTTCCTAAGTAATTCTTGCATGTTCTCCGTTGCTGTTTATTGCTTTGGCCAAGTAGTAGGTAGTAACCCCAAGAAGGAACGTTATGCTCGATTGTGGGTTCATGCCCCCTCGATGACACGCTTGAGTGGCAGAAACATGAGTCTAGGGATGTGTTGTTGCCACAAGGGGGAAAACAACGGTGCTTGTAACCGCGGTTGCAAGGATTGTTTACTTTACACAAAGTGCTTTTTAATGCAGTTGTCTGTTGCTTTTGGTTTACACTTTGGGTGGGGCTCGCAACTTAATACCAGCGAGATGTTCTGGATAGATATCTCAAGGTGGATGATTAGTAGTAGATGCAGTTGGATTTCGGTCTACTTATGTGGCGTACTGCCTGTGCTTTTGAGCCTCTTCCTTTCTTTTGTAGCATAGTTAGCATTGCGGTGCGTTCATAATCCTGTCAATTGCCCTTCTGTAATTTGTTTACCTCGCATAGCAGTTTTATCGTCTTTTGGGAGAGAGACATCACTAGTGAACATCACGTATCCCGGTCCATATCCTCATTACTTTTTTCACGCTCATTTACTTTTCTGCTTTTACTTTCAGTTTCTATCATTATCCTTTGTGTTTGATCCTTTGTGAACAACAAGACCGGAGAGATTGACAACCTCTCTGAACATCGTTGGGAACAAAGTTATTTGTGTCTGTGTGCAGGTCCGCGTTAGTAGCGCCGCTGACACCTACTTATCATCTCTGGAGTCCTACTGGAGACAAACCTTGGTATCTTTACTGAGGGAAATTTGCTGCCGTGCTGCATCACGCCTTCCACTTTGGGCTCACCAACGAAGGGCGAGAAGACTACACCCGTCAAATCTCGCGCCATCAAAGCAAATTTCTGGCGCTGTTGCCGGGGACTCCGAGTGCTAAGATAGGGGAGTTGCACACTACCCTTTACCTTTGTTTTTTAGTCTTGTTAGTTTACCTTTCAGTTTTTATCTTTGTGTCTTTTATCAAAAATCACAAAAAAAAATCTCCGACACTTGCTGCTGCTATGGGTTCCACTGAAAACACCAAGTTGTGTGACTTCACTAGTCACAACAACCAAGACTTTATCTGCACCCCCATTGGCACACCTGCCACTTCAGCTACCTCTTATGAAATTAAACCTGCCTTGCTAAACCTTGTTATGAGAAATCAATTCTCTGGTGCCGGAGATGATGCTTCTTTACACTTGAACAATTTTGTTGAATTATGTGATATGCAAAAGTATAAAGAAGTAGAAGGTGATATTGTTAAGCTCAAGATCTTTCCTTTATCTTTAAGGGGAGACGCTAAAATCAGGTTTCAATCTTTGCTTAGGAATAGCATAGATTCTTGGGATAAGTGCAAAGATGCTTTTATAGGGTAGTACTACCCACCTGCTAAAATTATCCAATTAAGGAGTAACATTATGAATTTTAAGAAATTGGATAATGAACACGTTGCCCAATCTTGGGAACGAATGAAATCTCTTGTTAAGAAATGCCCTACACATGGTTTGACTACCTGGATGGTTATCCAGACTTTTTATGCAGGCTTGAACTTTACCTCGCGGAACCTGTTAGATTCGGCCGCGGGAGGAACCTTTATGTCAACTATACTTGGTGCTGCCACGAAGCTTCTCGATGAGATGATGACCAATTATTCCTAATGGCACACCGAACGCGCTCCAACAGGTAGGAAGGTAAACTCTGTCGAGGAAATTACCTCCCTCAATGAAAAAGTTGACTTAATTATGTCTCTACTTAAAAAACAACCCTCTATTGATCCTCATGATGTCCGTTTAAATTCTTTGGTTGCCCAAGAACAAGTAGACGTGAACTTTATTGCTAGAAAAAACTTCAACAACAATGCTTATAGGGGTAATTTTTCTAGCAATCCTAGACCGTTTCCATCCAACTATGGGAACAACAACACCTACCCTAGCAACAAGAATCCCTCTTCTGAATTGGAAAACATGCTTAAAGACTTTATCACTACCCAAAAAGCCTTCAACAAAAATGTAGAGGATAAATTATCTAAATTAGATAATCTCTCTTTGAAGGTAGAAAGCTTAGCCCTTGATATTGATATGCTTAAAATTAGAACCTCTCCCCTTGAGGAGAATAAGGCCACTCCTATTAATGCTATCCAATTACAAATTAATGAAAATATTAGGATGATGGCTAAACTTAAAGAAAGGTGGGCTAGAGAAAAAGAGGAAGAGGATAGAATTAAGAGCCTTCCTACACACCACACAGTTTCCACTATCCAAATTGTTGAGGACACCCAAACTATTATCACCCAATGCACTCCTAGTCCCGTTGGACCTATTAATGGTGATGCTAATACCTCAACCAAAGATGAAGAAACTCCTATGAACATAGAGGGTTTCAAACAAGTGAGCCTAGAAGACACTACTGCCACCTTTGATAGCAGTGATATTGATTTTGATAGTTGCACCCTCTCATAAGTTATTAGCTTGCTACACAAAATGTCTAGAGACCCCCACACTAGCACACTTAATCTTGCCTTCACGGAGCATATCACAAATGCTCTCATCAAAGCTAGGGAGGAGAAGCTTAGAGTAGATGCCTCCATACCTAGGAAGCTAGAGGATGTTTGGGACCCTATGATCAAAATTAAATTAAATAACTTCTCTTGCTATGCTTTATGTGATGTTGGAGCTAGTACCTCCGTTATGCCCAAAAGAATATTTGATATGTTTGAATTAAAGCCCTTTGAGCCTTGTTCTTTTGGTGTTCGTCTTGTTGATTCTTCCGTAAAGAAACCTTTGGGGAAGATCAACGATGTTCTTATCATTGTCAATGACAACTATGTTCCCGTTGATTTTATTGTTATGGATATAGAGTGTGAACCTTTGTGTCCAATTATTTTGGGACGTCCTTTTCTTCGCACCGTTGGTGCGGTTATTGACATGAAAGAGGGGAATATAAAATTCCAATTCCCATTCAAAAAGGGGATGGAACACTTCCCTAGAAAGAAAATCAAGTTACCTTTTGAGTCCGTTACACGGGCTAGTTATTCTCTTTCTCTTGATAAAACTTGATTCTTCTTTTGCATAATGCCTAGCTTAAAGGCATAAAAGAATGCGCTTTCGGGAGGCAGCCCGCAACGAATTTAGGTTTTTATTTTTGCTTTTGTTGTGTCTTGATGTTTGTTACTACTGTAGCAACATCATTGTATCTTTATTTTTCAGATTTGTGCCAAGTTATAGCCTCTTATGGTAAGGGAAGAAAAAGTTGTGACATGCTGTCCAGAAAACAGATTCTGTTCTTTGACAGAAAAATTCGAATCAAATCACCAGATCATCTTTTTGATCTGAATTGTTTTGACAGCATGATCTATACAATTGTGAAACTTCCGTATGTTCTGAGTTTTTTGATTTGAGTTGCCGAAGTACCGCTAAAAAATTCTTTACTACCTGCTGTTCTGTTTTTCACAGATTCTGCCACGTTTTGTCTCTCCTAACTTTTGCAAACCTTAAGCTTGCTTTTTCTTTGCAAAAACTTTTTGGAACTCTTGAGAAACAGTAGCTCCTCAAGAATATCTTTATATCCAGTGGGGAAAAATTATTTTATTAAGGGTACTAACCTCTCTAATCAGCTCATGATGAGTTATGTATGAAGGGAGTTTTCAAGTGTGCGATGGAAGATGATGAAAGAAGATCCAGGAGTGTCAAGCGCTCAATCTTGGGGATGCCCCCATGCATCCCCAATAAATATTCAAGGAGACTCAAGCGTCTAAGCTTGAAGATGCCCCCGTGCATCCCCTTCTCCATCGACAATCATCAGTTCGTCCTTCGTCTCACTATATTTTTATCACTTCATGCGTTACGTGCTATGCTTGGAGCGTCTCGCTCTTAGGTTTTATTTTTAGTTTTCTTTAGCTTTGCTTGCTGTTCATAACAAGTTAGATCCCGTCTTACTTTGTGTGGGAGTCAAACACGATCCACTTTCAAAATGTAGAACACATCATAGGATTTTTCCTGCCTATCTTTTTGCTGTTGTGTGTTCTTTATCTTTTCATAGCTACTGCCATGTTTAGTTTTAGTCTTAGTTTGTCTTTAGCAAGAGCCTTGGCTTTTGTTTAGTCTGTTGCTGGAACTCTTTTTAGTTTTCATGTTTATCTTGTTAAGGAGAGTTGGTTGCTGCACTGAGTTGTGTCTTGTCTTGGAAGTAGGTAATTGAGGTTGCTATTTAATTCTAGTAGTAACTTGCAATAGTTTTGAGGTATTGTTGTGAGTAATGTTTGAACTTTTGGTGTCAAGAGCTCTACCCTATTAGTGATAGATGTCGTATTTTGGGCAATCCGTGTTTATTTTCAAAACCTACAAACCAAGTTGAGAACTCTAGCTACTAGATGGATCACTAATGTTTGGAGGGATCAAATATTAGAGAACACTCACGTACCATGAGTCGAGGATGCACAAGGATAACCAAACCCCCATATATTCCTCCTCGGGGTACTTGTCTCTTTGTGAACCTCCTTATTAGATTGAGAGTTACCGATAATAAGTGCATGAGTTCTTCGGACTAATGTAAGTATTGAAAGTTGACACTTCCACCTTCCCATATTTTGCTAGCCTCTCCCGTGCCGCGCATTTCCTTCTTCTCACTCCGAGAGTTGGTGTCCACCTTCACCGGTACATCCAAACCCTTGGCATGATACGCTCTGTCATCATAAACCTCCTTTTATCTTTCCTCAAAACAGCCACCATACCTACCTATCAAGGCATTTCCATAGCCTTTCCGAGATATATTGCCATGCAATATCCACCTCTTCATGACTTGATCTTCATGTCATACATGTTCCTGCTACACTGGCAGCGACATACATTGCATGCATCATGATAGTTACATCTTCTTTATGATTTTGAGTACCTTGTAAAGTGTGAAAGATCTCCTTTACCTTCTTGTAAAATAGAGTGTTGCCCTTAAGTGAGGAAAATATCCCAAAGTGGACACAATAAAAGATCCCAAAGAGGACAAATGAGAGTTAAATAGAAAGAGCCATTGAGGCCACCACAAAAAAATACAAAAAATAGAAAAATGAGAAAAAGAAATAAAAAGAGAGAAAGGGGAAACACTACTATCCTTTTGAGAGATCCACACTAGTACTCCCTTTATATCCTTGTACTCCATAGAGATGATCATTATGCATATAGCTATGTGGGGACCTTCACACTATAGAACTTGGCTTGCATATTCCAAGGATGAGCCTCCTCAAACGAGCTCTAGGTCTTCATGAGCGAGCAAGTTAGATGCACCCCCACTAGTTCCATTGGAGAGCTTCCTAGCTCGTATGTGCATCCGTTGCATGGCAATCCCTACTCCTCACATCATATCTATCATTTGGCATCTCTTGCCTATGATTGTCCTCATTGATGTGAGCCTTTCTCATCCTTTTTGTCTTCCTCCTCCACACTTCTCTCTTTGCCATCCTAAGTTTCAACTCTCGTGCTTATGCTCATCCATTGAGTTCTCAACAAATAAATGTTTTTCTTGTATTCCCTATCCCCCTTCTTGCACGAAAACACCATTTGGAGACATTCAAGTCACGGACGGTGAGAGCTCTTGCACCTAATGTTCTTTTGTTACTTGTTTCAATGCTAATATAGACTCTTGCATGTTATGACTTGAATTGAATCTCTAACCTTGATTGCTTTACTTTTCAAAGTTCTTTTATGGTTGCTAGCATGTCACCACAGAAATTATGACGTTATCATTTACCTACTCGAGGACGAGCAGGAATTAAGCTTGGGGATGTTGATACGTCCAAAACGTATCTGTAATTTCTGCTTGCTCCATGCATGTTTTGTGTGATATTGCTATGGTCTAGATACACTTTCATACACTTTTGATCATATTTGGACTAACCTATTAACTCAGTACACCACCGTGCCAGTTCCTGTTTTCTGCTGTTTTTCTATTTTAGTTTTCCCCGATATAAAAAGTGCCAGAAAAATTCCGGGAAAAATATAGGAAAAATCAGCGTACAGGAAGCTTCGCGAAGAGCCCGAGTGGGGCCAGAGGGGAGCCTGGGGGGCCCAGGCGGCCACCCGGCGCGGCCCCAACCCTGGCCGCGCCAGGGGGGGCGCCTGGGGCCCCTGGTCCACCTCTTGCTGCCCCCCTTCGCCTATATATTCTCCTTCATGGGAAAGTTCGGAAAATAGAACCCTTTTTCGCGATCTTGCCTCTGTTCCGCCGCCGCTGCGCTTCCGAGATCGAGAGCACCAGAAGACCTCTTCCCGGCACCCTGCCGGAGGGAGGATTGACCTCCGGGAGTCTCCTCTCCACCATGGATGCTCCCCGGATGTCTCGTGAGTAGTTTTCCTTGGACCATAGGTCCGTGATCAGTAGCTATGTGATGTTCTCCTCCCCTCTTTGTTCTTCATGGTTTAGACCTCGTGAGCTTCCCTACATGATCGAGGTATTTTTGTAATCTTGTTGCTATTGCTATGCTGAGTTTGATGGGATCTGATGGATTATGAGATTATGTTCAGCTTGTGATTGAGTAATATATTTGGTTTTTATCTCTTATATTTTTGTTCCTAAGTAATTCTTGCATGTTCTCCGTTGCTGTTTATTGCTTTGGCCAAGTAGTAGGTAGTAACCCCAAGAGGGAACGTTATGCTCGATTGTGGGTTCATGCCCCCCCGATGACACGCTTGAGTGACAGAAACATGAGTCTAGGGGATGTGCTGTTGCCACAAGGGGGAAAACAACGGTGCTTGTAACCGCGGTTGCAAGGATTGTTTACTTTACGCCAAGTGCTTTTTAATGCAGTTGTCTGTTGCTTTAGGTTTACACTTTGGGTGGGGCTCGCAACTTAATACCAACGAGATGTTCTGGATAGATATCTCAAGGTGGATGATTAGTAGTAGATGCAGTTGGATTTCGATCTACTTATTTTGGCGTACTGCTCGTGCTTTTGAGCCTCTTCCTTTCTTTTGTAGCATAGTTAGCATTGCGGTGCGTTCATAATCCTGTCAATTGCCCTTCTGTAATTTGTTTACCTCGCATAGCAGTTTTATCGTCTTTTGGGAGAGAGACATCACTAGTGAACATCACGTATCCCGGTCCATATCCTCATTACTGTTTTCACGCTCATTTAATTTTCTTCTTTTACTTTCAGTTGCTATCATTATCCTGTGTGTTTGATCCTTTGTGAAAAACAAGACCGGAGAGATTGACAACCTCTCTGAACTTCGTTGGGAACAAAGTTATTTGTGTCTGTGTGCAGGTCCGCGTCAGTAGCGCCGCTGACACCTACTTATCGTCTCTGGAGTCCTACTGGAGACAAACATTGGTATCTTTACTGAAGGAAATTTGTTGCCGTGCTGCATCACGCCTTCCACTTTGGGCTCACCAATGAAGGGCGAGAAGACTACACCCGTCAACTCTCGCGTCATCAGTACACCGTCATGTCCTTTGGTTTAACCAATGCCCCCGCCACTTTCTCGCGCATGATGAATTCGATCTTCAAGGAGTACCTAGATAAATTTGTTGTGGTTTATCTCGATGACATTCTCTTCTACTCGAAGAACGAAGAAGAACATGCCGAACACCTAAGGCTGGTATTGACGAAACATAGAGAGCATCGCCTGTATGCTAAATTCTCCACCTGTGAATTTTGGCTACCAGAAGTGACCTACTTAGGCCACGTGATTTCTGCAAAAGGCATTGCTGTGAATCCCGAGAGAGTTCAGGCCGTCCTTGACTAGACTCCACCTGAATCGGTTAAGCAAGTTAGGAGTTTTCTTGGCCTAGCCAGCTATTGTTGTCGCTTCGTCGAGAACTTTTCTAAAGTTGCAAAGCCTCTAACTGAACTCCTCAAGAAAGATAAGAAATTTCTATGGACTCCCAAGTGCGAGGAAAGCTTTCAAGAGCTAAAAAGGAGATTGACTTCTGCACCCGTACTTGCACCTCCAGACACCAAAAATGATTTCAAGATCTTTTGTGACGCATCACGGCAAGGGTTAGGATGCATACTTATGCAAGATAGACATGTGGTAGCTTATGCTTCACGCCAGTTGCGGCCACATGAAGAGAACTATCCTACCCATGACCTTGAACTCGCTGCCGTAGTTCATGCCCTAACAACTTGGCGACATTACCTCTTTGGTAATCGTTGTGAGATCTTTTCTGACCACCAAAGCCTCAAATACATTTTCACCCAGCCAGATCTTAATCTCAGGCAAAGACGCTGGATTGAGTTGATAAAAGATTACGACGTAGGAATTTCTTACACCCCAGGCAAAGCCAATGTCATGGCTGATGCACTAAGTCGTAAGTCGTAAGTCGTATTGTAACAACCTCATGTAACAATAGTATCTTTCTACCTTGGTGGCGAAACCAACTCTTGAGGATCAAATCATAGTTTCCCAAAAGCGTACACGAGGTGTTCACCGGATCAAGGAGAACATTCCTAGCGGAGTGGCTAAATGTTTCTCCATAGACAGCAAAGGAACGGTATTCTTTGGAAATCGTTTGGTAGTACCTAAGAATAGGGAACTAATGCAACTCCTCCTCAAAGAAGCCCATGACACACCCCTCTCGATTCATCCCGGTAGCACAAAAATGTACCGACATCTACGCCAGAGATTTTGGTGGACTAGGATGAAGAGAGACATTGCTCGATTTGTTGCCGAATGTGATGTTTTCCATCGCATTAAGGCAGAGCATCAAAGACCTGCTGGTACACTTCAACCTTTGCCTATTCCAGAGTGGAAATGGGACAAAGTCACTATAGATTTCATCGCTGGCTTTCCAAAAACCGAGAAAGGAAACGATGCCATCTTCGTTGACATAGATAGGCTTTCCAAAGTTGCTCACTTCCTTCCAGTTCGCGAGTCTATAACTGCTAGCCATTTAGCGGACTTGTACGTCTCTAGAATTGTATCCCTTCACGGTGTTCCTTTGAAAATCAATTCTGATCGTGGTAGCCTTTTCACCTCTAGATTCTGGGGAAGCTTTTAGAATGCTATGGGAACTCATCTCTCCTTTAGTACAGCTTTCCATCCTCAGTCTAGCGGTCAAGTCGAAAGGGTTAACCAAATTCTTGAAGACATGCTCAGAGCTTGTGTTATCTCCTTCGGAAAGAATTGGGAGAAGTCTCTTCCATTCACCGAATTTTCTTATAACAATAGTTTCCAATCTAGTCTGAACATGGCTCCTTTTGAACTCCTATATGGACGACGATGTCGAACACCCCTAAACTGGCCAGAAACCGGTGAAAGACAATTCTTTGGACCGGATATGATCAAGGAAGCAGAAGAGCAAGTTCGCATTGTTCGTGATCAATTGAAAGCAGCCCAGTCTCGTCAGAAAAGCTACTATGATCGTCATCATAGGCAAGAGAGCTACAATCTGGATGAGAAGGCTTACCTTCGGGTTACTCCTCTGAAGGGAACCCAACGTTTCGGTATCAAAGGCAAGTTGGCCCCACGTTACATCGGACCTTTCCGCATTCTTGGTAAACATGGAGCAGTTGCCTACCAACCTGAACTACCCCCGCACCTTTCCCGAGTACATGATGTATTCCATGTGTCACAACTCAGGCGTTGCTTCAAGGACCCCATCCGCGAAGTCGACCATGAAACTCTTGATCTCCCAGATGACCTTTCTTATCGAGAATACCCCGTTCGTATTCTTGATTCAGCAGAGCGTGTCACTCGTCGTCAGAAGATTAAGTTTCTGAAAGTGCAATGGTCACACCACTCTGAGAGAGAATCCACGTGGGAAAGAGAAGACCGTCTCCGTGCCGAGTACCCCTCCTTCCTCCCGCAGACTTCTGAATCTCGGGACGAGATTCTGTTGAGTGGGGGCGAGTTTTCAGAACTCTCTGTTAGGTAATGTGCTAGGATCAAAGTCACCTTGCATCATGTTAAAATTTTTCAAAAGAAACCATTTGAAATCAAATTCAAACTCAAATGGGAGAAGGAACACCCCCCAGATGAATTAATTCAAAAGGCCAGAAATAAATCTTCTCCAAAAATTGATGTTTGATTTTTGAAAAGTCTTATAAATGAGTGTGATCACATATCAAGTGATGTGGGACCCACCCCATGCTCATGGATTTTTTAAATATTCAAATATGACCTAGGAATTAATCAAAAACCCCTATTTGATTTAAAGTTCAAATAATTTGAATTAAAAAAATGTTCAAACTTTACAAGTGGCTAGCCTAGTATATTGTGAAGCCACATAAAAAGTTTCAGCATTTAATAAAATTCCTAGCTATTTATTTAGCACAGCAAAACAAATTAGCAGAAGAAAACAGAAAATAAAAAGGAAAAGGAATCTTACCTGGCCATTTCGTCCCAACTCATTCCCCAGCCTGGCCCAGCCCAGCCCACAGGGGGCACATGCGTCTTCAACCTCGACCAGGCAGGCACCCAGGTTGCCGGCGAGCGCCGTGGGCGCGCCAGGCAGCTGCCTTCCTGCCCAGGGGTTATCCCCTCGCCTGGAGACGCCTCCCAGCCGTCCCTATCCATTCCCCCCCCGTCCAGAGCTTCTCCCCTTCCTCCCGTGCTCGATTTCTCCATCGCCCAAAGCCCCGCCGGAGCGCACCGCCGTGGAAGACGTGGCCACCATGGCCTAGATCTCAAGCCAACTTGTCCCGCGCGTGCGTCGTCATGGATTTCATCGCCTCGCAGAAGACGGCGCCTTGATTTGATCCAGAGGAGACACAAGATTCACCGATTCGCCGCCGGTCGCCGGAGAACCACCTTGTCGATTCGCCTCCACCAGACCCTCCCCGAGCCCGCTGACCACGCCATCGAGTTCGTGGTGAGCTCCTTACCGTTTCCCCTAACCTATTGCGCCCTCTCTTGCTTTCTGCCACCACTTTCCACGGAAGCTGAAGCTCGCCGTCGCCATGAACGACGACGACGCTGCTCCAATGCCCTTCCGTCTCGCCCGTTACGGGCATCGTGTTCCCCAGCCCCAAAGCTTCACCGCGCACGACTCCATGCTCTTTTTGGTGCATTGTGGCGACGTTTGCGTCATCGCCGTGCTTCGGTTGCCGCCGGTGAGGTCGCCATCATGGCCTTGGTCACCCCCAAGGCCGCACTCGTGCACCAGACGACGCGCGAGAGCACGGGCTACGTTCCCGTGGTTTCAGCGCATCGAATGGTGGCCGGGAGCAGTGGATCAGTGAGCGCCGCTGTGGGCTGGATACTGGCGTCAAGCCGCCGGCCGGTTAGTCCTAGCACCCCGAGCTAATCCCCGCCTAATCACACCCTGGGCCACTGACCAGTGGGCCCAGGCCACTAACTAATCCCTAGTTAGTTTAAACTAACCGGGTTGGTTAACTAACCCACTGACAGTGAGGCCCCACATGTCAGCACCCCCCCACGACACAGTGACGCAGAGCTGACGCAATAAGTCCTTTTCAATTTAAAAGAAATCCAGAAAATTGCTGAAAATACATTAAACTTCAATAATTCATAGAAAATTCATATTAACTCCAAATTTAACATATAATATATGAAAAATGACCAGGAGAAAATAATCTATCCAAATATACAACTTTCAACTATGTTTGAGTTGAATTTAAAATGGGACCAGTAGCATTTGCTATTTGGTTTAATTGGAATTTAATCAAATTAAATTCAAATGCTTTTGCAATTTGAACCTTAGCAACATGCCACATTTCACTTAAACATCAGAGGCATATCATACACATATCAAGATGAGTTACATTGATCAAACAATAGCATTTGCAAATTGGCTAAATTGAATTCAAATTGGAGTTTGAATTTGTAATTCATTTTCAATATACTCCATTTAAATGGAATTTCCTCACACATCAGAAGCATGCAAACCAAGTTTCAACCTTCAACCATGTGCTTGTGCATTGTATTTACTTTGCTACCTTGTTTGTTGTTTGTCGAGTAGAAGTTGAACCGGAACAGGAGGCTGCCCCCTTCGTTGAAGATCACGAGACTGAACCTCGTTAGCAAGGAAAGCAAACCCCCATTGATCATGTCGATAAAATCCCACTTCCCTCTCATGTCTTGCTTATGCATTGTATAGGATGATTACCATGTTACGTTTGTACCGTATAGATGAACCCATTCCTTTGCATGACCTATCATTTGTCACAGTAGTAAGCAAAACACAATCCTAGCAAATGTAGGAGTTGAATGATATCATGTGGCCCCTGTAATTGTTACTGCTTATTGCATGCTTAGAGTGATACAATGTTGTTACTGTTATGTGAGTCGGGATGGTAGTGATCATGTGGAACATGGTGGAAATGTGTTGGTGAATCTACCCTAATACAAGGTGAACGATGAGAGGCTGTGTAGGAGTACACAGTGGGTTGTCTTGTTGAACACCGCCCTAAGTCCGAGTTCTTGTGTGGTGATCCAAGATAACGAGTACAACCACACATTGGGCTCACTGGCCCCTCTCAACCTATTAACTCATCCCTTTCGATGTCCATATGTCGCAGTAGTTTGGAGTTCTGGTAGGTTTGTGGCCTGGCTGCTAAGTGAGAGAACGGATTAACCGAGACCGGCTTATGCACCACGCACAAATCATCTGGGTCCACTTCGGTAAACCGGCCGGGTTCATGATAGTGGTAGGCAACCCAGGTAGGCGGCTTTCTTGGACTAAATCGGCTATGAGGTAACAGTTGTGGTGAGCATCCTCGCTGACATCCCATAAATGGTGTCGAGATCAAAGGCGGTAACTGATGATCATGTGTGTGTAGCGGTACACCCCAGCAGGGTTAACAAAACTATTCGGATAGCCGCGTTCGCGGTTAAGGACTGCTTGGAAAGCTTAGCTTGATTATTAGACAACTTGAACTGGATACTTATAAAACTTACCAAGATAAGCGTAAGTGCTATGGCATGCCTTCTCGTGGGGAAGTCGAGGAAGGCACCATAGTGGTGTAATTGATTGGAGATGTAGTGGACTCATGTACGCTTCTTACCTCAAGTCTGGTACTCATAGTTCAGGACTAGCCAAGTCAAAGCTGGCACTTCTGCTTATGAACCCCACCTCCCTTTACCTTGATACATGTGCATGAGTAGTATAGTTCCTACGTAAGTCTTTCTGAGTACGACTTTGTACTCACGTTTTCTTATTCTATGTTTTAGATGAACCCACTAACCCCGAAGGTGGATTCTTCCTCGAGCTCGACGACTGAAGACTAAGCTAGTGTAGTCCCAGTCAGACGACTGGTCCCTCGTGGAAGGGCTTGTTTATAGATAAGGCTTCTCTAAGCCATTTGTTAAACTTGTCTGTACTCAGACCTACTTTGCTTCCGCATGTTTGATGTAATGTTGCATCACAGACTTGTGATCTCTGTGTGCAGTCTGTAAGAGTTATCAATAAAGTTGTATACTTTTTAGAGAATTGCAATGATACCTACTATTCATACTAGACATGTGTGCTGCGTGTATGATTATAACATGCATGTCTTAGTATGGGTTTTCGAGACCTTAGTTGTGATCTGGCTGGCGGTCTTTTATACACCAAGTGGCCCTTAGATGTGCGCAGCTTGGGGCATCGCGATGCGATTGCTCGTGACTCTGTCACGTGCACACTTTGATGTATGATCGAGCCCGCCCTAGACCCCGACTAAGTGATTGGGCTGGAGTAAGTCTATGTAAGGTTATAATACAATCGATAGTATGGTTGAGGTGATTTGTCTATGAGTATGGGAGTTCACCACCCATATCATTTAGACTTGTGTGCGGACGATGAGGACCTATTTCAGTTGATCTTCCGGCCTGGATGGGATGCCCCTCACGTTCGATGCTTTCCGAGAACGTTCTGTGCTTGGCCTTGTCTGCTTAGACAAGTGGGTACGATTCTTAGCTCTCCATATGATTGTGTTGTAGCGAGTCTTGCATACGCTAACCCCGGGTCCCGACACACTAGCAGAAGCAGAATAAGAAGAGGTATGTATTACGGTAAGGAAACATCGTGAACCGCCATAAAAGTTCCAGATTACGAGTTTTTGCAAAATATAGAAAAATCAGAGCCTAATTGGAGGCGGAGAGGAGCTCCAGGGGGCCCAGGCGCCCCCCTGGTGCGGCCTACCTCCTGGCCGCGCCGGGTGTCCACCTAGGCACCCCGGAGCCCATCTCCGACTCCACTTTGGCTCGTTACCTTCCTTTTGTTGCAGAAATTTTTGCTATATATTTGCCCGGATAGTCCCGTCACCGTATCTCGCGATTTTGTGTGTTTTATTCTTGAGCTGTTTCTGCCAGGATAAAAGGGCTATTGCTAGAGATTCTTCTTGTGGCTCGAGTGGAGAAGACTTTTTGGGGCGACGTCTCCGTCAAGTCTAGCAGGATCTCAACCAAGGGAAGTACATTGATTGGGCTACAGAACAAGAAATCGCCGCAAGGCAAGCGGAGATGGAGCGCTCTGTGAGAGAGGAAGTCAAGATTATTACTGCCCAACAACAAGGAGGTCCAAGAAATCCCATCATGGTGGGATCTGTCCAACCTCAATATGATCTTTCTCTTAACCTTTCAGGGCCTCCCACTTCGCTTGAAGATCAACGTACGATCTCCACCATCTCCGAGGCCTACCGCATCACCAATAAAGTTTGTGAATATTACCGGGCACTGAAAGTACAAGTGGAAGTCTTGGAATCAGAAAACCGAACCCTTCGCTGTGTCATCAGGGATCTGAAGATTCAACAACAACAACAAGAATGAGGAGTAAATCTCCTTGGGTAATGGCATCCCCTCAGCTTGTTCCAAGCTTGGGGGAGTGCCCGGTATCTTTATCTTTATCTTAGTCTTTTAGAGTCAAGTAGAGTCATATCATGTCTAGGGAAGTTATTATGTGAAATAGGTGATTGCATTGAGTGTGGAGTCATCTATGATGGAATATTAATGAGAAATTTATTGGTTCCTTCGCTGCACTTGGTATTCTCTTCATGCAATCAACCTTATATGATGATTCTTATGGGGAGTATTGACCTTATATAAGGTATGGCTTTGAAAACATTATTTAATTTTGGCAAACATAACTTTGGTCTTGACAACTTGCATGTTTTCTCAAGTAGCGACATAGCCAAAACCTTTATGTTATTATGCTTGAAGTGTTATGTTGACAAGGAAGACAACTTGATGTGTTATGCTTACCTTAATGTTTATGCTTTATATGTTTTTGCATCTAAATTAGCATCAATTGGCTGTTCTCTCAAAGCCTTTGCTAGCCAAACTCTTTGCCTAGCAGATTTCTGCTTGTGCATCCATACCCTGAAACCAATATCCCCCATATGAGTCCACCATACCTTCCTATTCGTGGTATTTCCCTACCACTCCTAGAAGTATAGAATTTATGTGTTATCCTGAAATGTTCAAGATCTTCTGTTTTGTGACTCTTGTTTAGCTCATGACGAAGTAGTAGGTAATTTATGATATTCTCAAGTTGGACAAGTTTTACCCCGGTATTGCATATCTAATCTGCAAACCCATAATACGAGGAGGAACTGGCATGAGTGCCGCCAGCTCGAAAGATAATACAATAAACAAAACCTCCTTCACACTTGGTCTATGAGAAATTAGAAACTTTGGCAGTGATAAACAAAGGAGATTAAGGGGATGTGATCGTCCCCACTTGAGAGCCGTTCCTCAAAACTTGTCCATCTTGAGAAGTAATTGAGCTATTTCTTAGCATTCGTTGACAAACTATGCACCTCCCAAAATTTATTTTCATTCTGTTTGATTTAAGGATAGCACATGAGTTTTCCTTGCTTGCCTTTAACAAGTCCTTTATTTTAACAAGGCATTTCCTTTACTTTTGTGCTGAGTCAGTTTTGCTACTTCCTTATTTTCCCAAAAGAGAACAGACACTTGATGTTGACGAGGATTCATTCAAATAATGCTGCATTAAGTTTTTCCATGCCACATCACTGTTGTCATTATCTTTTGATAAGTAAGTTGTTTGTAAAAGCTTATGCCAAGCAAGCATGTTCATTTGTGTTAGCATTTGCACTTCATGACTAATAACATGTTCTTTCTGAATCTTCAAATTGTTTCTTAAAAATTGAAAGAGCAAAATTAAAAGTGATTAGTTGTCCTTTGACCATGGATATGTTTGCCATAATTTGATGAGTTTTCTCAGCCCTACTTTTGATTATAATTTTTACTACTTTCTCATAAGGACCTTATGAGTTGAGGTTGCTGTTGAGGAGGCTTGAGTTTGATGAAGAAACTTGGATGCTTCTTGTCCGTATTCTATTTATCGACACTTCACTCTTTAAACTTGTGGACAGGTTTACCGAGCTTAGCATTCGCTTGGGGAGAAGCGAGGTCTAAGCTTGGGGGAGTTGATACGTCCAAAATTCATCACTATTTTATATAGTAATTCTTTCTTATTCATTGATATATTTCATGTTATGATGCTATTCTTATGTTTTTTTGGCTTAATTTACATAGTTTGCAACTTTCTGAGGCCGAAGCAGTAGACGAGGGATTCTGCGGTAAAAAGTGGACGCTGAGTTGCTGAAGGGGAATACCTCCAAATTACTTGAAAATCGACAGAGGGTATGTTCCAGAAGGATGATGAAGACACGCAAAAGAGGGGCCAGAGGGGGTCCACAGGGTGCCCAGGCGGCCACCTGGCGCGCCCCCCACCCTGGCTGCGCGGGGAGGGCGCCTGGACCCCTGGGTCCACTCTCGGCTCCGCCCTTTGACCTATATATCACACATCGTCCAAAAACCATAAAGAGGAAGAGTTTTCGCGAGTTTCACCGCCGCTCCGTGGCGGAAACCAACAGAGGAGAAAAGACATCTCCGGCGGGCAGATTCCGCCGGGGAGAACACCTCCCGGAAGGGGAGATCATCGCCATCGTCATCACCATCGTCACATGCATCATCGAGATCATCATCAACATCATCCCCAACATCAGCACCATCTTCAATTCATTCAATCTCACCACACAAGTTCAACTTGTGTTGTAATCCGTACTATCTATCCTCTCTACTCTACCGGTGTTGATTACTACCGTGTGATGAATGCTATTGAGTTTTGTTGGAGAAATATCATTGTGTCTAGATTGTTTATCATCTATTTATCCCCTCTAATCATGATCTCTTTCATGTCTTGTGAGTAGTTACTTTAGTTCTTGAGGACATGGGAGAAGTCTAGTTGTTAGTAGTCATATGATGTTGAAGTAATATGTGTTGTTTGATATTTAAGTTGTGTTGTTATTTTCCTAGTGGTATTGTGTGATTCGAACACTCAACACCTCGCCTTATTAAGGACCTAGGGGAATGAATTGTGTATAAAGAATGCTTACGGTGGGTTGCCGGAGTAATAGAAACCTGAACCCCAGTTCGCACGCTTTTGCACAAGGGAACAATGGATCAATGATCATATTGCTATGCTTAGGCTTTTGCCTTAATTACTATCTTGTATTTGCGGATGCTTGCAAGGTGTTTAATCATAAGATTGCACTTATCTTAGTCTAGAGGGTGTACTAGAATAAATCCACCCACTCAACACTTATCAGCACAACACATAGTACCGATACGGAATATGGCGAAAGCACGTGACTATTTCTCCCGTGTGTCCTAAAGAACGCTTTAGCCTATATAAGTTTAGTTTCTAGGCCTCTCCTTTGTTCGAAAGGATTGGGCCACTTGTTACTCCTCAGTGACTTTCACTTTGATCGCTTTTACCTTTTTGTTCCTTATATCAAAAACCCCTAAAAAGTTATCTTTCAGTTCCTGCAGCTATTTCTTTACCAAAGTCACTTACCAATACCTTCTGCTCCTCATTCGGTTCGACACTCTTATTTATCGAAAACGCTACAAACGGTCCTCTACAGTTGAGGGTCATCACCCGTGCATCCCCTTCTCCATCAACAATTATCAGTTCGTCCTTCGTTCCACTATATTTTTATCACTTCATGCGTTATGTGCTATGCTTGGAGCGTCTTGCTCTTTAGTTTTCTTTTTAGTTTTCTTTAGCTTTTCTTGCTGTTCATAACAACTTAGAACCCATATTTCTTTTTGTGGGAGAGAAACACGCTCCACTTTAAACTAGAACACATCATAGGATTTGCATGCTTATCTTTCTTTCGTTGTTGTTCTTTATCTTTTCATAGCTGCTGTCATGTTTAGCTCTTAGTTTCATGCTTATCTTTTTAAGAGCTTTTTGTTTAGTTTTTGCTAGAAATTTCTTGAGTTTTCATGATTATCTTGTTTAGAGAGTTGGCTTGTTGAACTGAGTTGTGTCTTGACTTGAAGTAGGTAACTAAGGTTGCTATTCAACTGTAGTAGTAACTTGCAATAGTTTTGAGGTATTGTTTTGAGTAATGTTTGAAATTTTGGAGTCAAGATCTTTAGCCTATTAGTGATAGATGTCATATTTTGGGAAATCCGTGTTTATTTTCAAAAACTACAAAAACTAGTTGAGAACTCTAGATACTAGATGGGTCACTAATCTTTGGAGCGATCAGATATTAGAGTACACTCACGTCCATGAGTCAAGGATGCGCAACGATAACCAAACCCCCATACACTCCTCCTCGTGGTACTTGTCTCTTTGTGAACCTCCTGATTAGATTGAGAGTTACCGATAGTAAGTGCATGAGTTCTTCGGACTAATGTAAGTATGAAAGCTGATACTTACACCTTCCCATATTTGCTAGACTCTTCGGTACCGTGCATTGCCCTCTTCTCACTCCGAGAGTTGGCGTCTACCTCGCCGATGCATCCAAACCCTTGGCATGATACGCTCTGTTATCATAAACCTCCTTATATCTTTCCTCAAAACAACCACCATACCTACCTATCAAGGCATTTCCATAGCCTTTCCGGGATACATTCCCATGCAACATCCACCTTCTCATGACTTGATCTTCATATCATACATGTTCCTGATACACTAGCAGAGGCATACATTTCCATACATCATGATAGCTTCTTCTTTATGTGGAGTACTTTTGAAAGTGTGAAAGATCTTCTATACTCCTTGTAAAATAGAGCGTTGCCCCTAAGTGAGGAAAGATCCCAAAGAGGACAAATGACAGTTAAATAGAAAGATCCATTGAGGCCACACAAAGAAATTACAAAGAAAATAGAAAGAAGAGAAAAGTAAAATCAAAAGAGAGAAGGGGGCAACACTACTATTCCTTTTGAGAGATACACACTCGTACTCCCTAATATATCTCGTGTTCCATAGAGATGATCATATATGCATGGGACCTTCACACTATAGAACTTGGCTTGTATATTCCAATGATGAGCCTCCTCAAATGAGCTCTAGGTCTTCGTGAGCAAGAAAGTTGGATGCACCCCCACTAGTTTCATTGGAGAGCTTTCACTACTAGGGAAAAGCTTATAGGTAGAGGCTTAACAGTAGCGCCCTTTAAAGACAGGCGCGCAGTAGCGCGCTATATGGACGCTCGCTATTGATATGCCTGTATCAGTAGCGCCCTTCCGTTACGCCCGCTGCTGCTAATGTGGACCCAACTTAACCCAGAGGCCCGCAAATAGCAGTAGCGCGTGATCTATTGGGTCGCTACTACTAAAAGAATAGCAGTAGCGCCGTAGCGGTACAGGCGCTACTGGTAAGGCGCAGCAGCCACCTTTTCCACCAACCATCCCCCTCCCCCCTCCTCTCTCTCCCTCACTTGCTTCTTCCTCATTCCTTCTCCTACCTCTTGTCCATCTCCATTAATGCATTACACCATCTCCATTAATGCACTACACACCATCTTCATTAATGCAATATCTCTCTCTTTCCTTCTAATTTGCTCCTCCTCCACCACCACATATCATGCATAAATGCATCTAGCTATCTCTCTTTCTCACCTTTGTCTCCTTCCCCTCACTAGCTAGTGCAAGCTTCTCCCAAGTGTGATATTTTAACAAAAGGTATATACTTTCTCTCTCTCTCTCTCTCTTAATTAATTACTAGCTATCTAGGTACGTTGATGCATGAGATGAGATGTGATATGAGAGTTTGCCTATGTTTTTCCGAAATGTCGATTTACTTCCGTTTCGGCGAATTTCGGGCAAACTCTATATGTCCTATTTTTAGGAAGGTCATGCCGAATTTTTGTATGACTTTGATATGCATATGCATGTCGTTATAATCTTTTGTTTGTATAACTCGTAGGCGACCATGAAGGTCTGTGGAAGGATGGTGGATAGATACTTGCGATCCGCAGTGGACGACATGGTTCAAAAAAATGAAAAGGAGATTTTATGTCCTTGTCAAAAATGCAAAGAAGGCGTCTGGCTGGACCCCTTTAAGGGTGGACGTTTGAAGGCGCACCTGCTTAGATATGGTTTCATGGATGGCTATACTCGATGGATAACTGAAGATGATGATGACGATATCGACGGTGCAACCAATAACCCCATGGCAGCGGATGAAGAGATGATTGATGGATCCGAAGACGAAGATGGCAATGGAAATGACAGCGGAGAAGAGGCCGCACATGGTAATGGCGGAGAAGATCAGACCGAACATGACGGAGAAGATGCGGACATGACGGATCCTTCGTCACTACTAAATTCAATCGTGCGGGACCCTCATGTTCGAGACCTGCTTCGCAAGAAGACGACTAGCGACAAAGCTGGTTCTAGAGAGGAGGCCAAGTTGGAGCAACTGGAGGTAGACTCGAAGACTCCATTGTATGATGGTTGCGCTCCTGAGGTGACCCGCTTGAGTTTCACGCTCGAACTTCTAAAGATGAAGGCTAAAAACAAATGGATCGACAAAATCATCGATGCTCATCTCAAGTATCTAAACAAGACAGTTCTTCCCCCGGGGAACCTTTGTCCTACTAGTATCGATGAGGCCAAGAAGATTGTGTGCCCTCTTGATCTGCCGCACATTAGATACCATGCATGCACCAACGATTGCATCATTTATCCGAACGAGAACGCAGAAAAAACCAGTTGTCCGGTGTGCAATGCTGATAGATACAAGAAAGCCGGAAAGAAATCTCCTCAGAAAGTTGTATGGTACTTTCCGATCATTCCTCGTCTTCAGCGTTATTTCGTAGATCCTAAGGAAGCTGAGCTCATGCGGTGGCACGCGGTCAGGAAGGTGCCCGATGATGGAGATGATCCGAAGATGAGACACCCTGTGGATGGAAGTTCTAGTTTATTGACTATGCCGATGATGATGTCTCGGTAGTATTTATACTTTTGGAAGCGAGATGAAACCTTTGTGATGTAATTTAACGGTCATGTTGAACTACTTGCGTAACACTTGCTAGCTAGTGAATTAGTTGGGGTACCATGAACAACGTGTGTATATTATATTATGTATGTTACTTTATGTTGCATCTATTCACTAACTTTTTGTCTTCGTGTTTCTCAAGTATATTATGTTGTGTACTATTGTTGAATTCCTATAATGAATATGCATCTCTAATAGGTACATAGATCATCGATGGCGAAGACGTGCTATGTCGTGTACATAGGGAAGGTTCCAGGAGTGTACGATGAGTGGCAAGAGTGTCAGGCCCAAGTGCACCGGTTCCCGGACGGCAGCCAAAGAGGGTTCAATACCAGAGAGGAAGCGGAAGCTAGTTACTTGAGATTTACGATAGCGCGAGCGGAAGATCGGAGGCGGCGCTTCATGAGCTACTACATAATTCCACTCTTCCTCATATTGACCACTCTTCTAGTATATATCATAGTTTAGATGGATGATGAAACTTGCTTGTAGTTGCATGTATTTAAGATATTGTGACAACTTCTATCGCTATTTTAGAGATGAAATGATGAGAGACATCATTTGCGTTGGATATGAGAGATCATGATGATATATATATGGTCATCAGATTATTGTATGTGTATGATATGATGAGATTTGTACTCTGTAGAAAACATGTGTGTGTGTATGAGACTATATTGTATAATACCTGTACAAATACAGAAAAAATACGATGGGAAAAAGAAACAGAAAATGAAAAATAAATACCAGTAGCGCCCTGTTACCTGTACGCGCTACTGGTATTAGTAGTAGCGGGCTCTAAGGGGGGCGCTACTGGTGTAGTAGTAGCGGGTGCGTACGCGTGCTACTGCTACAAGTTAGCTGTAGCGTGCTAGCAGTAGCGCGCCCTAGGGCGCTACTGATAAGCCAAAAGGGGGCGCTACTACTAGCCTTTCTCCTAGTAGTGTTTCCATAGCTCATATGTGCATCCGTTGCATGGAAATCCCTACTCCTCACATCATATCTATCATTTGGCTTTCTCTCGCCTATGATTGTCCTCATTGATGTGAGCCTTTCACACCTTTTTGTCTTCATTCTCCACCATCTCTCTCTCTTTGCTATCCTAAGTGTCAACTTTCTTGCTTACGCTCATCCATTGCATGAGGTCTCAAAATGTCTAAATGGAGTAGATCAGTTTGACTTGTACCTGGCTAGTGGTCTAGGGACGAGTCAAGATAAGATTCCAAAGAAGACTAAGTGTGAAACTTTAGTAGATTGAGTTCTCAACAAATAAATATTTTTCTCTCTCGTATTTCCATCCCCCACTTCTTGCACGCAAACACCATTTGGAGACATTCGAGTCACGGACAGCGAGGGCTCTTCCACCTTTATGTTCTTATGTTGCTTGTTTCAATGCTAATATAGACTCTTGCCTGTTGTGACATGTCGTCCAAAAACAGTTTATGTCTACTTGACAGAAAATCCACCAAAAATCACCAGATCATCTTTTTGATCAGAATTGTTTTGACAGTATTCTCTATACAATTGGCTTTCTGGCGTCTGTATGAGTTCTTTTATTTGAGTTGCAGAAGTGCCCCGAAAAAAAATATTTATTACCTTTTTGTCTGTTTTCCACAGATTCTGCCACGTTTTGCGTTTTCACCATTTTACAAATCTTATGCTTGCTTTTTCTTTGCAAAAACTTGTCTTCAGAAACAATAGCTTTTCATGAAATTTTTTATTTCCAGTGGAGAAAAAATATTTATTTATGAGTACTAACCACTCTAATCAGCTTACGATGAGTGTCGTATGAACGGAGTTTTCAAGTATGCGAAGGAGGATGATGAAAGAAGATCCGAGAGACTCAAAAGCTCAAGCTTGGGGATGCCCCCATGCACCCCTGATACGTCCCAAACGTACCTATAATTTCTTCTTGCTCCATGCATGTTTTGGGTGATATTGCTATCCTTTTGATACACTTTCATACACTTTTGATCATATTTCAACTAACATATTAACTCAGTGCACCCTAGTGCCAGTTTCTGTTTTCTGCTGTCTTTTTATTTCAGGTTTTCCCATTACGTAAAATGCCAGAAAAATTCCGGGAAAAATATATAAAAATCGGCTTAACGGAAGCTTCCAGAGTCCCGAAGGGGGGCTAGAGGGGACCCACCAGGGCTCCAGGTGCCCTGTGGGAACGGCCTAGGGTGGGGCCGCGCCGGGGGGCCGCTTGGACCCCTGGAGGCCCCCCTTCGCCTGTAAATTTCCTTCGTCCTGAAACCCCCAGAGAAATAACCCTTTTTCTAGATCTCGCCTCTGTTCCGCCACCGCCGCGCTTCCAAGATCGGGAGCACCAGAAGAGCTCTTCCCGGCACCCTTCCGAAGGAAGGATTGACCTCCGGGAGCTTCTCCACCATCATGGACGCTTCCCGGATGATTCATGAGTAGTCCACCTTTGACCATGGGTCAATGATCAGTAGCTATGTGATGTTCTCTCCCACTCTTTGTTCTTCGTAGATTAGACCTTGTGAGCTGCCCTACATGATCAAGGCACATATGTTCTTTCTGGTGTTGCTATGTTGAGTTTGCTGGGATCTGATGGATTATGAGACTATGTTCAGATTGTGATGAGTAATATATTTGGTTCTGATCTTTTATATTTGTGTTCTTGATTAATTCTTTCATGTTCTCCATTGTTATTTATTGCTTTGGCCTAGTAGTAGGTAGTAACTCACAGAGGGAGGGTTATTCTTGATTGTGGGTTCATGCCCCGTGATGACTAGCTTGAGTGACAGAAACATGAGTCTAGGGGATGTGTTGTTGCCAAAAGGGGGAAAACAACGGTGCTTATAACCACGGTTGCAAGGATTGTTTACTTTATGCAAAGTTCTTTTAATAAAGTTGTCTGTTGCTTTGGCTTTGTACTTTTGGTGGGGCTCGCAACTTAATACCAGCGATATGTTATGGATAGATATCTCAAGGTGGATGATTATTAGTAGATGCAGATGGATTTCGGTCTACTTGTTTTGGCGTACCGCCCATGCTTTTGAGCCTCTTCCTTTCTTTTGCAGCATAGTTAGCATTGGTTTGCTCCCGTAATCCTTTCAATTGCCCAACTGTATTTTTTTTCCCTTGCATAGTTGTTTATCCTCTTTTGGGAGAGGGACAACACTAGTGAAGATCATGGGACCCTCGGTCCATATTTCCACCACTGTTTACACCCTCAATTTATTCATGTTTTACTTTCTAGTTGCAGTTATCATTATCTATTATCTGTTGTGTTTGATCCTTTGTAAACGGCAAGGCCGGAGAGATTGACAACCTCTTTGTACCCGTTGGGAGCAAATTTATTTGTTGTGTGTGCAGGTCCAGGTAAAGTAAGCAACCTTGAGTTGTGAACAACGCCATTGTTCACTTTACCACCTACTTGTCGTCGTCGGAGTACTACTGGGCTGACCCTAAACCTTGGTATCTTTGACAAGGAAAATCTTGCTGCTACGCTACATATCAACCTTCCACTTGGGGTAACCAACGAAGGGCGAGTATCAGTTCGTCGCTAGAATCAACCCCCAAGAAAGAACCAAGGAAACTCAAGCGTCTAAGCTTGGGGATGCCCCCGTGCATCCCCTTCTCCATCAACAATCATCAGTTCGTCCTTCTCCATGCTATATTTTTATCGCTTCATGTGTTATGTGCTATGCTTGGAGTGTCTCACTCTTTACTAATTAGTTTTTTTAGTTTTTCTTGATGTTCATAACAAGTTGGACCCTAGCTTTTAATTTTTTGGGAGAGAAACACCCTCCACTCCACCCTAGAACACAACATAGGTTTGCATGCTTATTATTTTTGTGTGTTCATTATCTTTTCATAGTTGTTGTCATTCTTAGCTATTAGTTTTCATGCTTATCTTTTTAAGAGCTTTTATTTAGGTTGTTGATTTTGGAACTCTCTTGAGTTATCATGCTTATCTTATTTAGAGATTTGGTCTGTTGCACTGAGTTGTGTGTCTTGCATGAATAGGTAATTGAGGTTGCTATTATAAGTGTAGTAGTAACTTGCAATAGTTTTGTGGTATTAATTTGAGTAATGTTTGGAATTTTGGTGTCAAGATCTTGAGCTATTAGTGATATGTGTCGTATTTTGGCCAATCCGTGTTTATTTTCGAAAACGACAAAAATTAGTTGAGAACTCTAGCTACTAGATGGATCGCTAACCTCTAGAGGGGTTGGAATATATATAGTACCCTCACGTACCATGGGTCGAGGATGTGCAAGGATAATTAAACCCCCATACACTCCTCCTTGGGGTACTTGTCTCTTTGTGAACATCCTGATTAGATAGAGAGTTATCGATAATAAGTGCTGGAGTTCTTCGGACTAATGCGAGTATTCGACTGTTGCCAATTCCACCTTCCATAATTTGCTAGCCTCTTTGGTACCATGCATTTCCCTTTCTCATCTTAAGAGTTGGTGCAAACTTCGCCGGTGCATCCAAGCCCTTGGCATGATACACTCTATCATCATAAACCTCCATATATCTCCCCCAAAACAGCCACCATACCTACCTATCAAGGCATTTCCATAGCCTTTCCGAGATAAAAAATGCCATGCAACATCCATCATCTCATGACTTCATCTTCATGTCATACATGCTTTTGCTTGATCGTAGAGCCGCATGCTAGTTGGGCTATTCCCTTATCATTGCTACATGGTGCTCTAGTATCATTGCATATCCTGCTACACTGGCAAAGGCATACATTTTCATACATCATGATAGTTTTTTAGTTTTATTTATGTTGAGTACTTCTTTTAAGTGTGAAGGTCTTCTATATTCTTGTAAAATATAGAGTGTTGCCCTTAAGTGAGGAAAAGATCCCAAAGAGGACAAAATAAAATATTCCAAAAGAGGACAAATTAAAAGATCGTAAATAGGACAAATGAGAGATACATAGAAAGAGCCAATGAGGCCACAAAAATATATAAAATAGAAAAATAAAGAGAAATAAATAAAAATAGAGAAGAGGGCAACACTACTATTCCTCTTGAAAGATCCACACTCGTAATCCAAAGTAATATTTGTACTCCATAGAGATCTTCATATCATTCATGCATAACTATGTGGGTATCCTTACACTATAGAACTTGGCTTGCATATTCCAAGGATGAGCCTCCTCAAAAGAGCTCTAGGCCTTAATGAGCAAGAAAGTTGGATGCACCCCCACTAGTTCAATTGCAGAGCTTACCTTAGCTCATATGTGGATTCGTTTCATGGCAATCCCTACTCCTCACAACATATCTATCATTTGGCTTTCTCTTGCCTATGATTGTCCTGATTGATGTGAGCCTTTCACACCTTTTTTGTCTTTCTTCCCATCATTTTTCTCTTTGCCATCCTAAGTGCCAACATATCTTGCTTTCTTTCATCCATTGCATGAGGGCTCAAAGTTGAAAGAGAGAGGATATGTTTGACTTGTACCTGACTATTGGTCTGGGGACGTGTCAAAAGAAGATTTCGAAGGAGTCTAAGTGTAAAGTTTTAGTAGATTGAGTTCTCAATTAAACTACATAGTATTTTTATTCTCTAAACCCATCTCCCACTTCTTGCACGCAAACACCATCTGGAGACATTCGAGTCACGGATAGCGAGAGCTCTTGCACATTGATGTTCTTACTTTGCTAGTTTCTATACTAGATTTAGAATCTTGCTTGTTATTTTCTTGACTTGAATTGCATATCTTACTTGCTTTACTTTGAAGTTCTTATATGTGTGTTAGCATCTCATCACAAAAATTATTTGTGTTATCATTTACCTACTCGAGGACGAGAAGGAATTAAGCTTTGGGATGTTGATACGACCCAAACGTATCTATAATTTCTTCTTGTTCCATGCTTATTTGGGTGACATTGTTATGTGTTTTGCTACATTGTCATACCTTTTTACACATATTTGGACTAACCGACTAACTCAGTGCAACCAGTGCCAGTTTCTGTCTACTGATGCCTGTGAATTGCAGGTTTATACCCATGTTTACAGTGCCCAAAATTCCAAGAAAAATATATGAAAAATCAGCATAACGGAAGCCTCCATAAGACCGAAGGAGAGCCGGAGGGGGGCCACCCCCTCCCGGGCGGCCTCCTGGCGTGGCCAGGGGTGGGGCCGCACCCACTGGCCGCATATCTTCGTCTTCCTTTTCTCTAGCCCATCTATCCTTAAGTTTGGCTAGCATTCTAATATTCTCATTAATTTGGACTTGGATAGCATTCATGGGGGTGGTTTTCCTCTCCTCGAGGGGAGAAGTTCTAATCTTAAGCAATTCTACCTCATGAGCTATGTTGTGAACCTTCGAAGAGAGGCTATCTAGTTTTTCAAATTTCTCTTCTACACTCTTGTTGAAGGCTTTTTGAGAACCTATAAAGTCCTTAAGCATGCTCTCTAATTCATAAGTGGAGTTTTTGGTGCTTGGATAAGCGTTGTTTTTCCCATAGTTGTTGGATGGGAACGGTCTAGGATTGCTACCAAAATTTCTCCTATAAGAATTCTTATTGAAATTGTTCCTAGAGATAAAATTAACATTAACTTGCTATTGAGCAACCAAGGAATTGAAAGGAACCTAATCATTCAATAGGAGCTTGCTTAGGAAGTAAATTCATGATCATGTCAACTTTTTCATTTAGGGAGGAGATCTCCTCGATAGAGTTTACCTTTCTACCTGTTGGAGCTATTTTGATGTGCCATTGGGAATAGTTTGTCATCATCTAATCTAATAGCTTTGTGGCAGCACCAAGTGTTGTTGACATAAAGGTTCCTCCCGCGGTCGAATCTTACAAGTTCCGCGAGGTAAAGTTCAAGCCTGCATAAAAAGTCTGGATAACCATCCAAGTAGTCAAACCATGTGGAGGACAATTCTTAGCAAGAGATTTCATGCATTTCCAACCTTGGGCAACGTGTTCATTATCCAATTGCTTAAAATTTATAATATTGCTCCTCAATTGGATAATCTTAGCAGGTGGGTAGTACTTCCCAATAAAAGCATCCTTGCACTTACCCCAAGAATCTATGCTATTCTTAGGCAAGGATTGAAACCAGATTTTAGCTCCTCCTCTCAAGGAGAAAGTAAAAAGCTTAATCTTAACAATATCACCTTTTACTTCTTTATACTTTTGCATATCACAAAATTAACAAAAAAAGTCAAGTGTAAAGCAGAATCATCTCCAGCACCAGAGAATTGTTCTTTCATAACAAGAGTAAGAAAATCAGGTTTAATTTCATAAGAAGATGCTAAAGTGGCAGGTGTAGCAATAGGAGTGAAGATAAATTCATTGTTGTTGTGACTAGTGAAGTCACACAACTTAGTGTTTTCAGTAGCAGCAAGCAAGAACAAGACAGGCATTTTTTTTGTGATTTTCGATAAACGACACTAAGATAAAAATGATAAGGTATACTAAAAAGACTAAAAAGCAAAGATAAAAGATAGTGTGCAACTCCCCTATCTTGAAGATTGGAGCCCCCGACAACGGCGCCAGAAATTAGCTTGATGGCTTCTCGCCCCTTGTTGGTTACCCCAAGTGGAAGGTTGAGATGTAGCACAACAACAATTTTCCCTCAGTGAAGATACCGAGGTTTATGTCTCCGAGGGACTTCCACATTGACAAGGAGGTGACAATGGCGCTATAAATTACTTGATAGAGCGAGAGTTGACGTGGAACTGCACACAACAACAGATAACTTTGCTCCCAACGAGTATAGAGAGGTTGTCAATCTCTCCGACCTTGTTATTTATAAAGGTTCAAACTCAAGGGTAGATAGTAGTGATAAATGAAAAAGAAAGTAAAAGAGGTAAAATAAGTGGAGGTGTAAACAGTGGTGGAAATATGGACCTGGATCCCGTGACGTTCACTAGTGATGTATCACTCACAAAAGACGATAAAATATCTAAGCTGGGTGAACAAATTACAGTTGGACAATTGACAGAATTATAAACGCACCGCAATGCTTATTATGCTACTTGAAAGTAAGAGTGCTCAAAAGTATGGGCAGTACGCCAAGACAAGTAGACCGAAATCCATCTGCACCTACTACTAATCATCCACCTTGAGATATTTATCCAGAATATCTCGCTGGTATTAAGTTCCGAGCGCCACCCAAAGTGTAAACTGAAAGCAATAGACAATTGCATTAACAATCTATGCGTAAGGTAAACAATCCTTGCAACCGCGGGTACAAACATGGTTGTTTTCTCCCTGGTGGAAACAACATATCCCCTAGACTCATGTTTATGTCACTCAAGCTAGTCATCGGGGGGCATGAACCCACAATCATGCATAACACTCCCTCTTGGAGTTACTATCTACTACTTGGCCAAAGAAATAAAAAGGAACGGAGAACATGTAAGAATTACTAAGAACAAAACATAAAAGGTAAACCAAATATATAACTCATCACAATCTGAACATAATATCATAATCCATCGGATCCCAGCAAACACAGCATAGAAACAGCAGAAAAATTACATAGGTTCCTTGATCATGTAAGGTAGCTCACAAGGTCTAAACATTGAAGAAAAAAGGTGGAGAGAAGACATCACATGGCTACTGATCACGGACCCATGGTCCAAGGGGGACTACTCACGACACATCCGGGAGGCGTCCATGGTGGTGGAGAGGCCCCCGGAGGTCAATCCTCCCTCCGGTAGGGTGCCGGGAAGGGGTCTTCTGGTGCTCCCGATCTTCGGAGCGCGGCGGCGGTGGAACGGAGAGGTAATTCGCGGTGCGGGATTCTCCTCGAGGGTTTCCTCAATGACTGGTAAAAATATGCCGAAGGTGGGGGCACCAGAGGTGGGGCCCACCTCCCAGGTGCCCTAGTGGCGCGGCCAGGGGTGGGGCCGCGCCACCTGGAAGCCTGGGAGGGGGTGGCCCCCTCCGGCTCTCCTTTGGTGGTTCCGGAAGATTCCTCCATGTTGATTTTTATTCTGATTTTTCCGGAATTTTTCTAGCATTTTTAATTGGCGAAAAATCACTGCAACTAAAGACATCAGTAGACAGGAACTGGCACTTGTGCACTGAGTTAGTAGATTAGTCCAAATATGGGTAAAATGATATAAAAGTTTAGAAAAACATGTAGCAATATCACATAAAAGTGCATGGAACAAGCAAAAATTATAGATACGTTTGGGACGTATCACCGTGCTGTTCCCGGTGAGGAAAGGCGCCACCTTGGGGTATCCAGGGTCAGATCCGGGCACTTATGGGTACGTGGATGTGTTCCCATCCTTTTGCGAGTCGCCGGAGTACTGTAGCCGATGCCGTGATTGCCGAAGTTTGCTCCTGTTACCTCCCCGTTGCACTTTCAGTTTCGTCAGAGAAACTGCGAGTTTTAGTTATGCAGGGGGGACACCTTAAGTGGTTTCTCCCTTGTGTTTGTTCAAAGTCGAGCTCCTAACGTAGTGTCCTGGGTTCCTTGCCTTGGTCCGTGAGGTGCTGCGTTCGATTCCCCATGGGAACGATTTATCCCGAGTTTAGCCTCTATTTTTCTTTTATCTGTTTTGAAGTGTGGCGAGCACCTGGGTTCGTCCCACATTAGTTCCTCGCCCGTGGGCGTCTGTTCGCGCTAGGCTGGTCGCATGGTGTTGGGCCAAAATGGCCGAGGGGAGCCCATTGCGCTTTCCCTCCTTTTCGTTTTTTGGAGTTTGCTTCAAATCTTTTCAATCTGTCCTATTTTTGCATTGCTTGTGCTATGTGCATTCTTGCCCCAACTATATCATGTCATATATTGTTTTGGGGTAGACAAATGTGAGGAAGGTGATGTTGTTGTTAATTTTGTCAAATGGACATGCATTATTTGGCGATGGTGTATTTTTTACCTAACCCCTCATATGTTGCACATGGTGCAACTCTTTCATTATTTTCCCGTGTTCCGAGCACCGTAGTTCTTTCGTGATTTTAGTTGCCGGTAGCGTAGTCTTGCGCTAATATTCATTTCTTGCAATAGAAAGTATTAGGTGTATCATATTATGCCATCCCATTCTTGCATCTCTTTAAGTTAAATAATCCCAACGTGAGGTCCGCCTTCATGGTGGGAAATTCTTGTTCATGTCATGTTCTATTCCAATTCTTATGCCATGATCATGCATCATAATAATTATAACAAAAGGATCCTTCGGACTGTATTTCACCTACTTGCATATCTTTGCATATGAAGGTTGTCGGTAGCATTGCACCTTTGCTTCCTGATAACCCACAAGTTTAGTGATGTTAATAGGTTTAGTGGGATGCCTCCCCTGTCAACCAAGCCAATAAACGATTCTTGATAACCCACAAGTCTAGGGGATCAATTGTAGCTTTTCGATAAATAAGGATGTCGATCCCACGAGGAGCATAAGGTATTGAAAAGTGACCATGGATAAGGAAAGGTCTGCAAACACTAAAAGATAACTATTCAGGGATTTTTGGGTTTAAACAACAGAAGGGTAAAATACAAGCAAAGTAAACAGGGTAACTGGGGAGTAACAAGTGGCCCGATCCTTTTGCGCAAAGGATAGGCCTAGCAACTGAATTTATAATGGCTAAGGCGTTCTGGAGGACACACGGGAGAGATAGCCAAGTTACTTTCACCATATTCCGCCAAGTAGTATGTATTGTGTCGATAAATGTCGAGTGGGTGGATCACCTTGCAAAGCATCTGGAAATACAAGGTAGTAATTAAGGCATAAGCCTAACCACAACATTACGATCGAGGATCTATAACTCCCTTATGAAAAAGTGTGCGAACTGGGGTTCAGGTTTCTGTCACTCCGGCAACCCACCATAAGCATCTTTTGTACACAATGTATTCCCCTAGGTCCTTAATAAGGCGAAGTGTTGGGTGTTCGACTCACACAACACCACTAGGAAAATAACAACACAACTTAAATATCAAACAACACATAATACTTCAACATCATATGACTAATAACAACTAGAATTCTCCCATGTCCTCCAGAACTAAAGTAACAACTCTCAAAACATAAAAGAGATCATGATCAGAGGTGATAGATGGGTGGCAAACAATCTGGACACAATAGTATTTCTCCAACAAAACTCAATAGCATTCACCACAAAGTAGTAATCAACACCAATAGAGTAGAGAGGATAGATAGTACGGATTACAACACAAGTTGCAATTGTGAGATGAGATGGGATGGAGATGGAGATGGTGCTGATGTTGGGGATGATGTTGATGATGATCTCGATGATGCCCGTGACAATGATGATGACGATGGCGATGATCTCCCGTTCCGGGAGGTGATCTCCCCGGCGGAATCTGCCCTCCGGAGATGGCTTTTTCTTCTCTGTAGGTTTCCGCCACGAGGCGGCGGCGAAACTCCGAACCTCCTCACTTTTTAGGGTTTTTACCCCAGGGGGGTAATATAGGCCAGAGGGGGCACCGAGGTGGGCCACCAGGCATCCAGGAGGGTGCCTGGCGCACCCCAGGGGGGGCCGCACCAGGGACCCTTCTGGAGCCCTGGTGGGTCCCCTCTGGTCGATCTTCGGTTTCCTCTAGTGAATCTTCAAAATGATGATCCACGTCAAATTTAGTCGAATTTGGAGTTGATCTGATTCAGCAACTTGATGTCCACTTTTCACCGCTGAATTCTGCTTCTGCTGCTTTGGCACCGGAAAGTTGCAAACTGTGTAAAACAAGCCAAAACAACATAAGAATAATAATTTAAAGTGGAATATATCGATGAATAGGGTTAAATTACAATATAAAATAGTGATGCATTTTGGACGTATCAACTCCCCCAAGCTTAGACCTCGCTTGTCCCCAAGCGTTTACTGACCTCGGCAAACCTGTCCACAAGTTTAGAGAGTGAAATGTCAATAAAAGAATACGGACAAGAAGCATCAAGATTTCTCACAAACTGAAGCATCCTCAATAGCAACCTCAACTCATAAGGCCCTTATGAGAAAGTAGTAACAATTATAACAAAGTAGGGCCAAGAAAACTCATCAAATCATGGCAAACATAGCTTTGCTCATGGAACAACTAATAACTTTTACTTTTGCTCTTTCACTTATAATGAAACAAGTTGAAGCTTTTGAAAGAACATGTTATTAGTCAAGAAGTGCACATGTTAACACAAAGGAAGATGTTTACAAGGCATAAGCTTTTGCAAACAACTTACTTATCAAAAGATAATGTCAACAAAGATGTAACATGCTAACTCTTAATGCAACTTTATATGAAAGAATCTTTATCAACATCAAGTGTCTGTTCTCTTTCTGCAAGGAAGGAAGTAGGAAGGACTGAATCAGCACAAAATAAGGGATAAACCCCGTGCAAAAAGGGTAAGAAGGGAAAACTCATGTGCCATCTCTAGATCAAACAGAATAAAAACAGATTTTGGGAGGTGCATGAATCGTCAACGACTGCTGACAGACAACTCACTCACTTCATGATTTAGACAAGTTTCGAGGAACGACTCCCATATGGAGCCGATAACATCCCCTAAAATTCCTTTGTTTATCACTCATAAATGGGCGAAGGAACTTGTGTGTTAGCATTTATCTTTTACGAGCTGGGCAATCATGCCAGTCCCTTCTCGTATTAGGGGTTTGCAGATTAGACATGCAATCCCAAGATAAAACTTGTCAAAATTAAGAACATCATGAGTTACCCATCACTTCCTCATGAGCTAAATCAGAGGCACAAAACAGAAGATTTTGAACATCTAAAGATAGCACATAAATTATATACTTTAGGAGTGGTAGTGGGATACCACGAATAGGAAGGTATGGTGGACTCAAGTGGAAGATGTTGGTTTCAGGGTATGGAAGTACAAGCATAATTCCGCTTGGTACAAGGTGTTAGCTAGCAAGGCTTTGAGAGACCAGACAATTGATGATGACTTAGATGCAAGCAATACAAAGCATAAACATTAAAACTAGCATGTCACATCAAGTTGTCTTCCTTGTCAACATAACAGTTCAAGCATAATAACACAAAGCTTTTGGCTATGTCGCTACTTTGAGAAAAACATGCTTGTTATTATGACCAAAGCTATACTTGCCAAGATTAAGTAAAGTTTTTGAAGCCATACCTGATATAAGGTCTATACTCCCCACAAGAATCAGCTCATAATGTAGATTGCGTGAAGAGAATACCGTGTGCAGCGAAGAAACCAATAGACTTCTCATTAATATTCCTTCATAAACGACTCCACACTCACGGATACAAAAACTCTCCACAAAAGGAGTGATAGACCTCAATGCAACACCTATTTCATAACACTACTAGGAGAAAGGCTAGTAGTAGCGCCCTTTTCGGCTCATCAGTCGCGCCCCCACCCGCTACTGATAGCACGCTACAGCCAACTTGTAGCAGTAGCGCGCGTACGCACCCGCTACTACTACACAAGGTTATCAGTAGCGCCTCCCGTAGAGCCCGCTACTACTAATATCGGCAGCGCGTACTGTACCAGGCGCTACTGGTATACATGCTCTACTGCTACATGTAACAAGCGCTACTGGTATTTATTTTTCCTTTTCCGTTTCTTTTTCCCATCGTATTTTTGTTGTATTTGTACAAATATTATACAATATAGTCTCATACACATACACATGTTTTCTACAGAGTACAAATCTCATCATGTCATACACATACAATAATCTGATGACCATATATATCATCATGATCTCTCATATCCAACACAAATGATGTCTCTCGTCATGTCATCTCTAAAATAGCGAAAGTTGTCACAATATCTTAAATACATGCAACTACAAGCAAGTTTCATCATCCATCTAAACTATGATATATACTAGAAGAGTGGTCACTATGAGGAAGAGTGGAATTATGTAGCAGCTCATGAAGCGCCGCATCTGATCTTGCTCTAGCGCTAGGGTAAATCTCAAGTAACTAGATTTCGCTTCCTATCTGGTATTGAACCCTCTTTGGCTGCCGTCCGGGAACCGGTGCACTTGGGCCTGACACTCTGGCCACTCATCGTACACTCCTGGAACCTTCCCTATGTACATATCGCCATCGATGATCTATGTACATGTTAGAGATGCATATTCATCATAGGAATTCAAAAATAGTACACAACATAATATACTTGAGCAACACGAAGAGAAAAAGTTAGTGAATAGATGCAACATAAATTAACATACATAATATAATATACACACATTATTCATCGTACCCCAACTAATTCACTAGCTAGCAAGCGTTACGCAAGTAGTTCAACAGGACCGTTAAATTACGTCACAAAGGTTTCATATCGCTTCCAAAAGTATAAATTCAACCAAGACATCATCATCGGCATAGTCAATACACTAGAACTTCCATCCATCCATATCTGGGAGGACGCACCCTAGCTTATTGAACGGCGTAATGTCGAAAAGCTGCATTCCAACACGAGTTTTAACATCAGCTCGCGATATTGGGCCGTGGTAGAACATCCCCTTCTTGTCGATGAATTCTTTCATGATGATGGTTGCAATATCCTTCAGGATGTGAAAGAATTCATCTCTTAATTTATAATCCGGTTCGGTTAACTTTTTTGCCCATATCATGATATGATTGTCATCTTTGCTTGCCATGCGAAGAAGTTGATGATCCTTTCTGAACTCCATCATGAGATGGATGACATAGTATCCATCGTTTGTACTTCCTTCCGGTTGATGGATACTGCAGAAGTTGGTTTTATGCGAGAAACACGGCGCGCCCTTCCTTCGTGAATTTTTCTCGATGTGGCCACCCCTCGTGCCGAAGCCCTAGAGAGCGGAATCCAGAAGACTCATTACTTTGGTGTAGTCCTTCCTTTTGAAGTTCCTAGACGAGTCGAAATACACGGCATGGGATACACGCGGGAAAAGAATGATAAGGACGGCGTGCCCCTCGCTGCGCAAAATAAATGCACCTCAAATTAGCTAGCCTCCATATGAGCAAAGGAATGATTGAAATGTAAAGGAAATTGGGCAATGACTTACATTGGATGATAAGGCACGAGAACCATTTTGTTCTCCTTATTCATCAGCATGAAATTTTTGATGTACTCCCTAGAAGTTTTAAGTTCATAGTCACCGAGCGACAAGAAGGACTCATGCATGTAGTATGGATCTGCCACCGCAATTTGCGAGATTTCCTCTCTTTTGATGACAAAGCTCATATGGAGCGCAAAAAGGCGGACGATCGTAAAATCGAGCCCCCTAGTGAGGAACATCTCAAAGATGTGATCAAACCACAGGAAGAACACTTCCGCGGGCGCCGTGTCGACGTAGCCCATGCCCGGAGGAACACACACCGCATAAAGTGGATATCCTGGATCCTTTGATGCGAGAAGGCTTTTCTCTGTCGATAGTACATGGTCGTGCAGTCTCCTGAGATCCCCTGATATTCTCTCCAGCGGTTTCGGCAGCAGGATCGGCTCGCCCGCGACATGGATCAACGTCGTACCTTTCATCGGTACACGGTCTGCAAAACCGGTTGGCGGAACCGACTTGCTGCTAGAAGCATTGGCAGCCTTTTTGGCAGCTAAGTCTTTCCTACTCGGTCTCTTCCTCGGCTTCTTCTGAGAGAGAGGTTGTGATGAGCCTTTCATAGCGCCCTTGATCGCCACCCCAAGTGTTGATAGGCTGAGCACCTTTTCATGTAGACCATCGCCTTGTTCATGCTGGTTTGAGGCGGCATCTGGAGGCGTGTCATGCAAGGGTTGCACAAAGAGAGACTTTTTGCACTCAGACCTAGGATGCTCCTGCTCCGGTAGAATATCCATCTCCTCGTCCACATGCTCCTTATTGGCCGAGTCATATGGCTGACTCATCATTTGTACGTCGGGAATGTAGCCGGTATTGAGGAACTGCATAGGGTCATCATCCTCCTCCATGTCATCATCCTTTGCTTGCTGGAGAACGGGGGAGAAATCACGATCTACTCTTCTTGGACCCCCTTCCTCACGTCGCTCGCCGCTCTCACCCAGCATAACAGGCGGCGCTAATAATTGCGGAGGCGGGGTGGTGGTGTTTATACCTTCTTCGGGATGTGTTGTTGTTGGTGTGGTGATCACGGCGGCCGACTCGACACGAAGAAGACCATTCGGCCATAGGATGAAAAAGCCCTTGCAGTCTGCAAGCAGCTTAGGGTTCTCTTCTTCCTCTCTCCCGAGTCGTACGAAAGGAGCCAAATCCTCGTGGCCCGGGTTGACACTCGCCACAGAAACATTGAAAGTGTTATTGGGCATCTGCCTGGTGTGGATCATCCGATGCGTGGGATTTATTATCGTTGCCTTTCCCATATCCACCGTTTGTCCATCGATCATGTATAGTAAGGTGCACGGGGTTCTCTCGACCTGCGAAGACATGTCTACGGCGCCAGACATTCAAAAGGCAACGAAAAAGGGATATATTATAGATATGGTGGTGTGACGCGTAATTACCGTGAGGGTGTCGAGCTCAGCCAAAGTCGAAGGCCCACATAGCACACCAGAGACAGAGGACAGGCTGCTATTAGCGGCTGATGCATCATGTCCGGATGCGAGAGCAGGCGCCGCTGGTGTGATGTACACCAAGTTTCTCCCAACGAATCTAGGACGGGGAAAATCCGCTGCCGTTTTTTCTGGATTTCGCTTCATCCACTCGATAACAACCGGCATCAAGCTTGTGTTGTTCTTTCTACGAAAGAAACGTAAACCATTTACAAATGGTAATACAATGTGTATTCTGACTAGATGAGAAGCTAATATAAGGTGCAAGAAATAATTATTACCAGTAATCTCATCAATTCCCTCGTAGGCGCGTCCGTGGACCAAACCTTTTTCTTCTAGTCCCACTTGTACCGGGCCCTGATGAACTCATACTCCTGCGGGTCGGTGAACTCCGCCAAGGGGTCTGGGATCCCCGCGGCTTCACGTTCCGCGCTCTCCTTGTCCCATATGGGCCTTTTGCCAATGTAACCATGGCTTCCGAGGCGGTGTTTCCCCGTGTTCCTTTCCTGAAGCCCCTTGAATTTCGCGGACCTAAGCTTGGCTTCGTCGGTAGCGCAAGTGTCCTTGAATTTTAAGAACTCAGCTTCTGTAAGTGATGGATTCTCCGCAAAAATCTTAGACAAAGGTTTTTTCTTCTCAATCAATCGTTTCACCCTCACTTTCCACACGGACAATGCGTTGCTGAACTTGACCATGGCGGCGGCATTTATCTCAGTCATGGCATCATCATTCCACGGATGTTTGCTGTCATCCCGTTCCGGGAACTTGAATCTGTTGTGCAGCTTCGTAAGGAGGAGATGCTCCATATTGGTATACTCCTCAAGTCATAGTCGTTGATGCTCACGGTTTCCTGTAGGATGCATCCGACTTGGTTGCCTTAGCACTTGAGAGCTTCCACCGGCGATGTTGGCTCGAATTTGCCAGGATGAACCTCACTAGCAGTTTCTCGGTGCCGAGCTTGTTTTGCTTTCGTACCCTTGACAACTTCTTCTTTGTTGTTTCATTACCGGCTTCTGCGCCACCGGTGTCAGTGCCATCGGTGCCATCATGAGTGCTGTCGTACTCGATTTCGGCGTCCATCGCATTCGCGGCATTTGGACCTTCCTCTCCTAGCTGAGAACACATATGGTCGAGGAAGGCGTGTTCATGCTGATGGTACTCAAAATCTTCATCTGCCCCGGCTTCGTCGTTGGTCGACATGTATCCTACGATATATTTAGTCTGCAAGTTTAATTCTCAAACTATAAAAAAAGGACTAAATACCGTCCTATCAAATACCGGGCACTCGATATGTCATACTTTGTAGCACAAGTCATGTCGAAATTCACGGAAAATTTCGGCATGACCTTTGCTAAAAAGTGGACATATCGAGAACCTAAAATTTGCCGGAACGGAAATAAATCAACATTCCGGCAAAACATAGGCCCCTCGGATCCCTGCATATGGAAAATAGAAGAAAATTCGTACACAATATCATTTCATTTGCATTTTCAACTCCAGAAGCTCATACAAAATCCTACACAATATCATTTCAATTTAATTTTCAATTTCCAATGTTCCTAAACAACAAATAACTACTGTGCTAAGCTCCTAAACAATGCTCCTAAACAACAACAAAATCCTGCACAACAAACATGGCATAGGCATTTTCACAAACACCTACCGTGCAAGCAAAATTACGGGAGGGGGTAAGGGAAAAATTAGGGAGGAGGGGAGTGGGAGGGTGGAGGGGAGAGGAGAAGGGGAGAGCTGGGAGGGAGGACTACCTAGATGCTCGACGGCGGCGGTGGCGATGGAGGGAGGAGGGACGGGGCAGCGTCGGCCGAGGCGGTGCAGAGCAGGAGGAAGAGGCGGGGAAGCGGAGGCGCGGCGACGAGGGCGAGCCCGCGGAGGCGCGGCGACGAAGGCGGGGCTGCGAAAGCGCGGAGACGACGGCGGGGCCGCGGAGGCGCGGAGACGACGGCGGGGCCGCGGAGGCGCGGCGACGACGGCGGGGAGGCCGAGTTCAAGAGGGCCGGAGAGAAATGTGGCAGAGAGAGCGGGGAATGAAGAAGAAACCGCGCGCCCGGCGGTTTAAGTGAAAACTAGCAGTAGTAGTAGCGGGCCCCCTGGTAGGGCGTGCTACTGTTATTTAGCAGTAGCGGGCCCACTGGCAGGGCGCGCTAGTGTTATTTAGCAGTAGTGGGCTCACTGGTAGGGCGCGCTACTGCTATTTCTGGCATTTTTTTCTTTCTCTTTTTAATTTCCTTTTTATATAATTTATATTTAACAACGGCAATACATATGTACTCCATGTATTACAACACATATATATTAATTTGACAGATCGATAACGGTTAAAGTGCGAGTACACGAAAAAGATACATACATATATATATATATTACAACACACATTTAGTTTCTCAGCGTCGAGGACGTTTCTTAGTGATTAGCTTCTTTCCTTTCTTGTTCGTTTCAGAATAATTTAGGCCCTCGTTGTGACTTTTCCTTTTCCATGAAGTACGATCTTTCGTAGGTAATGTAGTGTTCATTCTTGTTTTGACATATGCTTCATCGTCATCGTCATCTTCCCTCATCGGGTTGCCGTACTGGTCGTAGTCTTCTATGTTGGCGAGTCCATCCATTCCGATGATGTTTCTTTTGCCTCTCCTAACGACAACACGACTGGGATTGCTCGGGTCGGTTATGTAGAAACATTGTGTCACGTGTTTAGCGTGTACCCATGGCTCATTTTTGGCGATCACGTTCACGGTAGAGCTCTTGGCGTCGGGAATAGACATAGTAGTGAAATACCTGTTTTCTCTTTCGAAATTCTTAGCCCATCTGACACGGAACATCGTCGCATTGTGTAGTCCAGAGTAGTTAAGCTCCCAGATCTCTTCGACCCTTCCGTAGAATCTTTCAGTTGAGCCGTTGTCGTCAGTCATGCATTCTATCGTCACCCCCGAGTTCTGGAAATCACTTTTCATTTCTCTGGCCTCCGTATAGAACGTGTATCCGTTTATATCGTATGCCTGATAGGTGAGGAAGTTGACAGCGGGGCCATCTGCTAAGGCGTATATGAGCAATGCATCTGTAGACCCCTCTTCCGGGGGATTAGCAAGAACATGCTCCTTGAACCAACGCAAAAAAGTGGAGTTGTGCTCTTTAGTAACTTCGGCATCCGTCTTGCGTAGGCCCTGGTCATGGTACTTCTTGGCGATGGTTTCTTTGTGTAGTGTCACGAAAGGGTCTACCACGTCAAGATGTTGTAGCACTACTAAGTTTGCTCTGTCAAAGTCATTGCGTCGATTCGAGTGGTCGACATGCAGTTCCCTCCGACCGTTGGTGTGACCTTCTCCTCCGAGCCTCCCATGGTACTTGTTAACGGGCAAACCAACAACAGGGACGTCGTCGTCTCCGTTGCATAGATAATTCTCGCAGAAAGAGATGCACTCTTGTGTCAGATAGCCTTGTACGATGCTTCCATCTGGTCGGGACATGTCTTGACTGGTGATTTCCATAATATTTCTAGCTCCTCTTTCAATAGCTCGAGATATAGATTAATATTATTTCCAGGCTGTTTCGGCCCTTGAATCAGAATGCTCATGTGTATGTACTTTGTCTTCATGCACTTCCACAGGGGACTGTTGTACATCCATACAAACACGTGCCATGTGCTGTGGTTGGTCTTCTAGTTGCCAAACGGATTCATGCCATCTGAACTCACACCAAGCATGACGTTCCTTGGATCAAGCTGAAATCCATATTCGGCGTTCAACGCTCTCCACTGGCTTCCATCCACAGGGTATCTCATCTTCGGATCATCTCCATCATCGGGCACCTTCCTGACCACGTGCCACCGCATTAGCTCTGCTTCCTTAGGATCTACGAAATAACGCTGCAGACAAGGAGCGATCGGAAAGTACCATACATCTTTCTCAGGAGATTTCTTTCCGGCCTTCTTGTATCTATCAGCATTGCACACCGGACAACTGGTTTTTTCTACGTTCTTGTTCCGATAAATGATACAATCGTTGATGAATGCATGCTATCTAATGTGCAGATGATCAAGAGGGCACACAATCTTCTTGGCCTCATTGACACTAGCAGGACAAAGGTTACCCGGGGGAAGAACCGTCTTGCTTAGATACTTGATATGATCATCGAGGCTTTTGTCGCTCCATTTGTTTTTAGACTTTGTCTTTAGAAGTTCGAGCGTGAAACTCAAGAGGGTCACCTCAGGAGCGCAACCATCATACAATGGAGTCTTCGAGTCTACCTCCAGTTGCTCCAACTCCGCCTCCTCTCTAGAAGCAGCTCTGTCGCTAGTTGTCTTCTTGCGAAGCAGGTCTCGAACATGAGGGTCCCGCACGATTGAATTTTGTAGGGACGAAGGATCCGTCATGTCCGCATCTTCTCCGTCATGTTCGGCTTGATCTTCTCCGCCATTACCATGTGCGGCCTCTTCTCCGCCGTCTTAATTTCCAGCGCCCTCTACGTCTTCGGATCCATCAATCATCTCTTCATCCGCTGCCGTGGGATTATTGGTTCAACCGTCGATATCGTCATCATTATCTTCAGTTATCCATCGAGTATAGCCATCCATGAAACCATATCTAAGCAGGTGCACCTTCAAACGTCCACCCTTAAAGGGGTCCAGCCAAACGCCTTCTTTGCATTTTTTACATGGACATAAAATCTCCTTTTCGTTTTTTCATTCATGTCGTCCATCGCGGATCGCGAGTATCTATTCACCATCCTTCCACATACCTTCATGATCGCCTGCGAGTTATACAAAAAAATATTATAACGACACATGCATATGCATATCAAAGTCATACAAAAATTCGACATGACCTTTCCTAAAAATAGGACATATAGAGTTTGCCCGAAATTCGCCGAAACGGAAATAAATCGACATTTCGGCAAAACGTAGGAAAACTCTCATATCACACACCCATACACACACACAAATATTTTCATTCATGCAAAGCACAATTTTTTACTCACATCTCATGCATTCACCTAGCTAGCTAGCTAGCTAGTATTTAATTAAGAGAGAGAGAAAGTATATACCTTTTTGTTAAAATATCACACTTGGGAGAAGCTTGCACTAGCTAGTGAGGGGAAGGAGACAAAGGTGAGAAAGCGAGATAGCTAGATGCATTTATGGTGAGAAGCAAGTGAGATGAGGATGAGATCGAGAGATGTGCATATGCATGGTGGTGGACGGATCGAGGAGGAGAGCAAAGAAGGAAAGAGAGAGATATTGCATTAATGGAGATGGTGTGGTGCATTAATGGAGATGGTGTAATGCATCAATGGAGATGGACAAGAGGTAGGAGAAGGAATGAGGAATAAGTAAGTGAGGGAGAGAGAGGAGGGGGGAGGGGGGTTGGTGAAAAGGTGGCTGCTGCACCTTACCAGCAGCGCCTGTAACTGTACCGCGCTACTGCTATTGTATTAGTATTAGCGCCCCTCCCGTAAACGCGCTGCCGCTATTTGTGGGCCTCTGGGCTAAGTTGGGTCCACTTTAGCAGCAACGGGCGAGACGGCGGGGCTCTACTGATAAGGTGATAGTAGTAGCGGGCTTTCCAGGGAGGCGCTACTACTATCACTTGTCAGCTGGCTTTGGTGGGGACCACCTTTACCAGTAGCGGTTCTGCGACGGGGGCGCTACTGCTAAAGGAATAGCAGCAGCGGTCTTCCAGGGGAGGCTCTACTACTAATTATCAGTAGCGCCCCTCTTTAGAGGGCGCTACTGTTAAGCCTCTACCTTTAAGCTTTTTCCTAGTAGTGTAAAGTAACTTCCCTATACATGATACGACTCTACATGACTCCTAAAGACAAAGATAAAGATAAAGATAAAGATACCGGGAACTACCCCAAGCTTGGGAAAAGCTGAGGGGGTTCCATCACCCGAGAAGATTTACTCCTCATTCTTGTTCTTGTATATCACGTACTCCTTGGCGAAGCGCTTCCAAGGCAAAGGTTCTCCAGTCTCGACGGACATTCCCATCTCCAGGATCCTGCACTCAGCACCCAAACCTATGCGTAAGAACTTAAGTACATACTCATAGTTCTGGTTCTTCAGATCATAGATTTGTGCTTGAAGCTCATAAACTTTTTGTTCTAGTGCGGCCAAACATGACCACATCTCCTTCATCTCCTTCTTGTGGGAAGCCTCTATCTCGTTCCTGATGTAGAAGTTAGCTTCAACACCACGCTCCACCATCTTCTTGAACTTGAAGACCTCATTTTACATCTTCTTCAGCCGCTCCTCGGTGCTCCCTTCCTTGACTGGTCCCTTCAGATCTTCCTTGTGGAGGACACCATCCTCCACACGAAGGATCTGGGGGTGCTTCCTCACATCTGCGAGGTAAGGGTTGATGATGTTGAAGACAAACTTGTCCTTGGGGGAACTTGGGGAAGCCATGGCACCTAGGTCTGCTGAAAGTTTTTCGGGAAGAAACAGACCGAGAAAGAAAACACGCGAAATCGAGAGATACGGTGCCAGGACGATCCGAGCAAATATATAGCAAAAATGTCCGCAACAAAAGGAAGGTTTCATGCCAAGGTGGACTTGGAGTCGGAGTCCGGGGCTCCCAGGAGGGTGCCTGGCGCGGCCAGGACGGGGGCGCGCCAGGAGGCCTCCTAGGCCCCCTGGAGCTCCTCTCCGGCTCCACTTGGGCTTGGAATTTTCCTAATTTTGCAAAAAATCTCGAAAAATAAACTTTTATTGATGTTCGCGATGTTTCCTTACCGTAATACATACCTTTTCTTATTCTGCTCTTGCCGGTGTCTGGAACTGAGCTGCAACATTTTCTTCATTAGTTGTTGTGTATATCTTATTCACATCCGCATTGATAGGATCACCTGCCATGTAATGTTTGAGTCTTTTTCATTTCACAACTTGAGGTTTGGTGCCTTCAAAATTATTAATCTTGATTGCACCGGACCGATATACTTCTTCGATATGAAAAGGTCCTTCCCATCTGGAAAGTAGTTTACCTGGAGAAAACCTGAAACGAGATCTAAATAACAAAACTTTATCACCAACATTAAATTCACGTTTCAGAATCCTTTTATCGTGCCACTTCTTTACCTTTTCCTTGAACATTTTAGCGTTCTCGTAAGCTTCACGTCTCCACTCATCTAGAGAAGTAAAGTTCATGAGACGCTTTTCACCAGATAACTTTGGGTCGGCATTCAGCTCTCTGACAACCCAGAAAGCTTTGTGCTCTAACTCTTGTAAGCAGTTCTATATGCCCACAAAGCATCTCCTAACTTCTTTGACCAGTCCTTCCTAGAACTGTTCACTGTTTTTTGTAAGATCAACTTGATCTCTCTATTGGTGAGCTCAACTTGCCCACTAGCTTGAGGGTGGTACGGTGATGCAATTCTATGATTGACATCGTACTTGGCTAGAGCTTTCCTAAAAGCTCCATGCATGAAGTGTGACCCTCCATGTGTCATGAGATACCTAGGTACACCAAACCTTGGAAAAATTACATCCTTGAGCATTTTCAAAGACGTCTTGTGATCAGCACTCTCAGTGGGGATTGCTTAAACCCACTTGGTTACATAATCGACTGCAACTAAGATGTGTGTGTACTTGTGTGAAGGAGGAAAAGGGCCCATAAAATCAAATACCCAACAATCGAAAGGTTCGATTACTAGTGAGTAATTCATAGGCATCTCATTTCTCCTACTAAAATTACCAACTCTCTGACACTTATCACAAGATAAGACATAATTTCTAGCACCCTTAAAGAGAGTAGGCCAATAAAAACCTGATTGGAGAACCTTATGTGCGGTCCTCTCACTGGCATGATGTCCTCCATAAGGCTATCGTGACATTGTCGAAGAATGTCCTTCTGCTCGTGCTCCGGTATACACCTTCTTACAATCCCGTCTGCACCTTCTTTATAAAGATGTGGGTCATCCCAAAAGTAATGCCTCAAATTGTTGAAGAATTTCTTCCTCTGCTGAAATATAAGACCTGGAGGCAAAAAAATTGCAACGGTAAAATTAGCAGAATCTGCAAACCAAGGGTCGGAATGACATTGTACTTTTACAACAACAAGCTGTTCATCTGGGAAACTGTCATTGACTGGAATAGGATCGTGCGGAATATCTTCCATCCTTGAAAGGTTGTTCGCCATCGGATTGTCTTCTCCTTTTCTATCGACAATCTGTAAATCAAATTCTTGAAGAAGGAGTACCCATCTTATGAGCCTTGGTTTGGCATCCTTCTTCTGCATAAGATACTTAATGGCAGCATGGTCAATATGAATAATAACCTTAGAATTAACAATATACTGCCTAAACTTATCACAAGAAAATACTACTGCTAAGAATTCCTTCTCAGTAGTAGCATAATTCTTTTGAGCACTGTCAAGGGTTTTGCTAGCATAATGTATAACATTCAACTTCTTATCAACCCTTTGTCCTAAAACAGATCCAACAGCAAAATCACTAGCACCACACATAATTTCAAAGGGCAAATTCCAGCCAGGCGGTTGTACTATAGGAGCGGTTATCAAGGATTTCTTAAGAACTTCGAAGGCTTCCTTACAATCTTCATCAAATACAAAAGGAACATCCTTCTGGAGAAGATTGGTAAGGGGTCTCAAGGTCTTAGAAAAGTCCTTGATAAATCTTCTATAGAAACCAACATGACCGAGAAAACTACGAATACCTTTGATGTCCGTTGGATAGGGCATCCTTTCAATAGCTTCAATCTTTTCCTTGTCCACTTCAATTCCCCTTTTGGAAATCTTGTGACCAAGAACTATTCCTTTGTTAACCATGAAATGGCACTTCTCCCAATTGAGCACCAAATTTGTTTCTTCACATCTCTGCATAACTTTATTAAGATTGTGGACACAGTGGTGAAAGGAGGTTCAATAGACGGAAAAGTCGTCCATAAAGGCCTCCAGAATCTCCTCACAGAAACTATGAAGTATAGCAGACAAACACCTCTGAAAAGTAGCAGGTGCATTACACAAACCAAAAGGCATAAGCGTATAAGCATAAGTACCGTAAGGACACGTGAAGGTGGTCTTCTCCTGATCCGCAGTGTTGGCATGAATCTGAGAGAAGCCAGAATACCCATCAAGATAGAAAAAGTGGGTGTTTTTAGACAACCTCTCAAGCATCTGATCAATAAAGGGCAGAGGATAATGGTCCTTCCTAGTGGCCTTGTTCAACTTCCTGAAATCAATACACATTCTATATCCAATAATAGTCCGCTGAGGTATTAGTTCATTTTTATCATTAGGAACAACAGTCATACCTCCCTTCTTAGGAACACAATGAACTGGACTTACCCACTTACTATCAGCTATAGGATAGATGACACCTGCAGCTAGAAGTTTGAGAACCTCCGCCCTAACCACGTCCTTCATCTTTGGGTTCAACCGTTGTTGATGATCAACAACCGTTTTAGCATTGGGCTCGAGATTGATAGTATGTTGGCAAATGGATGTACTGATACCCTTGAGATCGTCAAGAGTATAGCCAATAGAATCTCGGTGTCTATGGAGTCTCTCCAATAATCGCTCTTCTTCATATCCTGAAAGGTTAGAATTGATAATAAAAGGATATATTTCCTTTTCATCTAAATAAGCATACTTGAGCGTATCGGGAAGTGGTTTGAGATCGAACACCGGGTCTTCTTTTGGTTGTGAGAGGATTCCTAACGGTTCAACCCGGAGGTTGTGCTTCAGGATAGGATTTTGTCTTCAAATATGTCTTCTAGCTCATTCCTCTCCTGCATACGCATGTCATTCTTGTGGTCTTCCATAAATTGCTGCAAAGTATCGTTAAAAGGAATAGCAATAGAAGCAATTTCTTCAATAATTTTGTCATTACTTGACAAGTCAGTACCACGAGGATTCTTAGAAAACTTAGAGAATTTAAATTCATACGAATCACCGTCGAATTCAACTGAAACTTTACCTTTCTTGCAATCTATTATCGCTCCACAAGTGCTGAGGAAGGTCCTTCCAAAGATAATAGGACAAAAATTATCTTGCACTGAACTAAGTAAAAGAAATTCAGTAGGATATTTTACCTTCCAGCAGAGAATTTCAACATCTCTCACTATCCCAATTGGAGAGATTGTTTGTTTATTTGCAAGATGAATCGTGAAACCTATGTCTTCGATCTCACACGGCTGAATCTCGTGCCTGATCTCTTGATAAATTGTGAAAGGAATATCGCTGATACTGGATGCCAAATCACATACCCATAGTAGTTATGATCTCCTATTTTCACTGATACAACTAGTGTACCTGAAATTGGGCCTTTGTTCTTGGCTGTGACAATGTTAGTGGAAACAGCACAAAAACTAATAATAGATTTTTCAATATCACTGGTTACCAGATCCTTAACCATTGCAACTTGAGGCTTGACCTTGATCAGGTCCTCAGGTTCATCAGTGGTCCTTCCATTCTTGTTTATAATACCAGTAACAAAAGAGTTCTCCTTTCTCCTTGCGGGATAAGGAGGCTGTTCATACACAACTTCAGGTAAAACAGGACCAGCAACATTAATCTCAATAGGTGACTCCTTGAAAGGTTTATGATATTGACTCTCCTTCTTCTTAGAAGAATCAACATGAGAAGCAAAGTCCTTGAAAAAGTCAACCATTAGCTGGGAATCAAGACCAATTTTAGAGAAAAATGTATTAAAGTAATCAGTTTTCACATAACTCTCAATGTAGTCATGCTCATATTTTATAGTGGGTTCAATACCTTTATCAATTTCCCTGCCTTCATTGTTCTTCTGAATCCTTTCAATAAGATCCCATTTTTCTTCTACACTTCTAGTCTGGAATACCCCGCTAGAGGAGGCATCCAACATTTCCTTGTCCTAACGAGAAAGCCTGGCATAAAAATTTGTAAGTATAATTTCCTTGGGGAGCTCATGGTTGGGGCATTTGAGCATCATGGACTTCAGTCTCCCCCAAGCTTGAGCGATGCTCTCTCCGTCGCGAGACCATAAGTTGTAGATGTAATTCCTGTCTTGGTGAATTTCACGAAGAGGATAAAACTTTGCATAAAAGAGAGACATAATCTCTCGCCATTCAAGCAAATCAGAGTTATCGAGTAGCTTATACCAATCTGAAGCTTTATCTTTAAGTGATATGGAGAGTAGTTTCTTCATGACGAACTCCATCGTTACACCTGGAAGCTTAAATAAAGAACATAATCGTGACAAATATAGCAGGTGTTATCCCGGATGTCCTTCTCCTGTATAACGATTATCCAAGACATAATCAATAATACAAGTTGGTATTTTATAGGGCACAATTTCAGTAGGAGTAGGAGTGACCACCACAGTCGTGGGACGGCTCCTCACCAGCAACGAACCAACAGTAGAGGGGTCCATAAGAACTGAGGGTAGCAACAGCAAAAATAAAAACAAAAACACAAAGTAAATGTTTCTTTACCGGCCTCACTTACCAATAGGGCTACACTCCCCGGCAACAACGCCAGAAAAGCTTGTTGATGGCGGTGAAGTTAATAGGTTTAGCGGGATGCCTCCCCTGTCAACCGCGCCAATAGACTATTCTTGATAACCCACAAGTCTAGGGGATCAATTGTAGCTTTTCGATAAATAAGGATGTCGATCCCACGAGGAGAAGAAGGTATTGAAAAGTGACCCTGGATAAGGAAAGGTCTGCAAACACTAAAAGATAAATATTTAGGGATTTTTGGGTTTATGCAACAGAAGGGTAAAAGACAAGCAAAGTAAACAGCGTAACTGGGGAGTAACAAGTGGCCCGATTCTTTTGAGCAAAGGATAGGCCTGGCAACTGAACTTACAAAGGCTAAGGCGTTCTTGAGGACACACGGGAGATATAGCCTAGTTACTTTCACCATATTCCGCCAAGTAGTATGTATTGTGTCGATAAGTGTCGAGTGGGTGGATCAATGCTAGTACACCTTCTAGACTAAGATAAGTGCACTCTTATGATTACACACCTTGCAAGCATCCGCAAATACAAGGTAGTAATTAAGGCATAAGCCTAACCACAGCATTACGATCGAGGATCCATGACTCCCTTATGCAAAAGTGTGTGAACTGGGGTTCAGGCTTCTGTCACTCCGGGAACCCACCATAAGCATCATTTGTACACAATGTATTCCCCTAGGTCCTAAATAAGGCGAAGTGTTGGGTGTTCGACTCACACAACACCACTAGGAAAATAACAACACAACTTAAATATCAAAGAACACATAATACTTCGACATCATATGACTACTAACAACTAGAATTCTCCCATGTCCTCAAGAACTAAAGTAACTACTCACAAGACATAAAAGAGATCATGATCAGAGGTGATAGATGGGTGGCAAACAATCTGGACACAGCGGTATTTCTCCAACAAAACTCAATAGCATTCACCACAAAGTAGTAATCAACACCAATAGAGTAGAGAGGATAGATAGTACGGGTTACAACACAAGTTTCAATTGTGAGATGAGATGGGATGGAGATGGATATGGTGCTGATGTTGGGGATGATGTTGATGATGATCTCGATGATGCCCGTGACGATGATGATGACGATGGATATGATCTCCCCTTCCGGGAGGTGATCTCCCCAGCGGAATATTCCCGCCGAAGATGGATTTTCCTTCTCTATAGGTTTCCTCCACGAGGTGGTGGCGAAACTCCGAAACTCCTCTCTTTTTAGGGTTTTTACCCAGGGGGGTAATATAGGCCAGAGGGGGCACCGAGGTGGGCCACCAGGCATCCAGGAGGGTGCCAGGAGCGCGCTAGGCGGGGCCGCGACAGGGACCCTTATGGAGCCCTGGTGGGTCCCCTCTGGTCGATCTTCGGTCTCCTCCAGTGAATCTCAAAAATAATGATCCACGTCAAATTTCGTCGAATTTGGATTTGATCTGATTCAGCAACTTCATGTCCACTTTTCACAGTTGAATTCTGCTTCTGCTGCTTCGGCACTGGAAAGTTGCAAACTATGTAAAACAAGCCAAAACAAAATAAGAATAATACTTTAAAGTGGAATATATTGATGAATAGGGTTAAATTACAATATAAAATAGTGATGCATTTTGGACGTATCAACTCCCCCAAGCTTAGACCTCGCTTGTCCCCAAGCGATTACTGAGCTCGGCAAACCTGTCCACAAGTTTAGAGAGTGAAGTGTCAATAAAAGAATATGGACAAGAAGCATCAAGATTTCTCACAAACTGAACCATCCTCAACAGCAACCTCAACCCATAAGGCCCTTATGATAAAGTAGTAACAATTATAACAAAGTAGGGCCAAGAAAACTCATCAAATCATGGCAAATATAGGCTTGGTCAAGGAACAACTAATAACTTTTACTTTTGCTCTTTCAATTATAATGAAACAAGTTGAAGCTTTTGAAAGAACATGTTATTAGTCAAGAAGTGCACATGTTAATACAAAGTAAGATGTTTACCAGGCATAAGCTTTTGCAAAAAACTTACTTATCAAAAGATAATGTCAAAAAAGATGTAACATGCTAACTCTTAATGCAACTTTATATGCAAGAATCTGTATCAACATCAAGTGTCTGTTCTCTCTCTGAATGGAAGGAAGTAGGAAGAACTGAATCAGCACAAAATAAAGGATAAACCCCGTGCGAAAAGGGTAAGCAGGGAAAACTCATGTGCCATCTCTAGATCAAACAGAATAAAAACAAATTTTGGGAGGTGCATGATTCATCAACGACTGCTGATAGACAACTCACTCACTTCATGATTTAGACAAGTTTCGAGGAACGGCTCCCATGTGGGGACGATCACATCCCCTTAAATTCCTTTGTTTATCACTCATAAATGGGCGAAGGAACTTGTGTGTTAGCATTTATCTTTTACGAGCTAGGCACTCATGCCAGTCCCTTCTCATATTAGGGGTTTGCAGATTAGACATGCAATCCCAAGATTAAACTTGTCCAAATTAAGAAGATCATGGGTTACCCATCACTTCCTCATGAGCTGAATCAGAGGCACAAAATAGAAGATTTTGAACATCTAAAGATTTTGAACTTTAAAGTGGATTAAATTACAATATAAAATAGTGATGCATTTTGGACGTATCACTTCCCGATGCTTCATTTAAACTTGCTCGTTCTTATGTTCATGCCATGATATTAAAATGACATGCATCATACTTGACCATGCTTGTTTGTTCTTTGCTTGCTTGTGTTGCTCCATAGTGATAGTGGTATCTCCGTTGATTGTCTTTCAAGTGTTTTCTTCTTGTGCTCCAGCGAATACTCTCGGAGAGGATGCGAGATTGCGCTCGACTACACCTTCGGAACCCGGCTTATCAACAGGCAAGGACTATACATTACTTATGATCCATTCTATCACTACTAGAAAAATAGGTATAGCTAATATGGACACTAATGGCGCACTGATAAAGTGGTGCGCCACTGATATATAGCAGTGGTGCACCTGGGCACCGTGTGCCATTAAGGTCCACGTTAGTAATGGCGAGCCGTGGCTATGGTGCGTCATTGCAATATTTCTCCTAGGCCCACACCACTCCTTAGGGGACCTTATGGCGCACTTTGCGACATGTGCGCCACTGCTAATAAGGCGACCTTATGGCGCACTTTACGACCAGTGCTCCATTTCTAATTTGGAGGTGGGCCCAGGGAGAAAGATTGCCCTAATTAATTAACGAGACCCACCTCTTCCCCTTCCGCAACCCTATCCCCCCCCACACACACTTCCCCCCGGCCCCGATCCAATCTAGCACCACCGCAACACCGCCGCCCACACCACCCTCCTCCCTGCCGCCGCCGCCCTCCTCCCTCTCCCCTCACCACCGCCGCGACCCGCCCTCTCCCCTCACCGCCCTCGCTGACCCCCATGCCACAGACATGGAAGTCGCCTCCTTCCCCACGGTCTTGACGACGCGGTGCCATACAAGAGACTCCAGACTGTTTTCCTCGTTGTCCGTTCTGACCCGGTCACCGAGGTACTTCTGCTTTCTTTCTCCCTGAGATTTATCTCCCCACTCCCGATGAACCACCACCCCCTTCACAAATCTCTTCGCGATGGCTGCTTCAAGAATTTTACTTCTTCCCCACTAACGGCTTGCGACCTCGAAGGAGGAGCCCCTTCGCCGCTGCCTACCTTCTCGATATCCAGCAAGTGGATCGACGGCTGCTCCCTCCTAGCCAACATGGTGAGTTCCCCCTCTCTACCCCCACAGATTTGAGCAATCTCAATCTCTCTATCACGTTCTGGTTCGATCTGTACGCGCGTTGTTGCGATTTGGCCAAAACTGGAGCATTACCCTGTTTGGATGCTCAATTTCTATGTGTTTGCACACTTGTTTTTCCGTTTGAGCAAACAAAAAAATGTGTCGCATGAACGAAGCAGTGAATTGGATCAGAGGTTCGTGCTAGCTAGCTACCTAGTAAATTTTATTTCTATGCCTACGATGGACATGGAAGGGCCGTTTTTTAGTTTCACCAAAGCGCTCTGTCCATTCTAGCATTATTATTGGTAAACACATTTTACTGGTCAAGTTGGAAGGGCCTTGTCAAAATTTTCACCAACATCCAATAGACCTCTCTCAATCAATAGATCAATGTATTGTTTCCAACACCTAAAGTTGCAACATTTATGCACAACATTAAGCAAACAACATCGCACATACAACACTTTAGTTGACATTGCTTGAAAACAAAGAACAAAAACCATCTCACATGGGATAAAAGAACATCACACCTAATATTTTCTATCAGGTATAAGCCATTCCCTATAGCAACTATTTCTGTTGGATCAATAGTACTCACATGGGATAAAAAAACATGTTACCGCCGCTATAAAGTTACCGTGATTATATGGCTCGGCTTCTTCAGCATGTGATTACTCCCTCTCACTGGTGTTTAAAGGTCAAGCATCGAATGAGATTTGTAGCTAGTACCTTAATTGATAATGCGGACCTCTCAGGTGATTGTACCCTTTCCTCTTTTACTAATTGTTCGCGTCAGGAGACGTCTCTGAACTTGTATCGCGTGTCGCCGCCATTATCCCTTTAATTTTAAAATGGTACCATCTGAGTGTTGGTTCAAATGCTAACATGTGATACATGTTTTTTGGAAATAAAAACGTGAGGTTAAGGTGGTCCTTTCCATTTTTTGTTTTGGGCAAATGCAAAATTGAAAGTGTTGATTTTTCACATGTGCCACCATTGTCCCTTTCATTTTCAAATCTTTAGCTCATGTTCAAATCCTCCTGCCCCCAAATCTTTATTAATTATGTTTGTGAACTAATTCTTCCATATTGATGCTTGAGTTATATTTTGATGTGTGCATTTCTTATCACTAACTACATATTTTGCAACATGGCCGACATGGTTTGTTCCCGCCAAAACTGCCACATTAGCACCGGCAGCCGTATAGTTGGTGTCGCCGCCCCCTTGCCGCCAGCGCCGGCGCAGGAGACCATGCCTGCGCTCGCGCCAGCTCCCGCGGCCGCTCCAGCCTCGTCGGGATCCTCCACGGGCTCGCGCCGCTCTGCATCAACGACGTCCTCCCGTGCATCACGCTTTTCGACGGCAAGCTCTAACATTCAGCCTACTTCTGCAGAGCTGTCTCGAAATAGGTGGGAGATAGAAGAGGAGGACGCAACAGAGGAGGGAGTTCAATGTCGTCTTCCCTAGTATCCTCACCTATTTGAGTGAGAATGCTTCCCTTGATCTTTGCTTGGAATGTTGTTCTTTCTCTTGATCTCCCGATGGTTTCATTTTTCGACGTTGCCGTCTCTCTGCGGAAATTTATCTCGACCGAAGCTCAACGTTGACATGGAGCAGAGTCCCTTGTTGGTGTTGTTGAAGATCGTCGTCTCTCTTTTCTATCCCCTCCTCTAACCCGGATCGTCCTTGATCTTGGTGTTGGGGAACGGGGCAGAAAACAATAATTTTTCATTACCTACGCGTCCCGAACCCAAGACCTATGCTATGGAGATGCAAGTAACGGAGGGAATTGGTCACATACCAGTATGTAGTCCGTTAAGCTGGAAACGTTCCCGCGTGAACGTGGTTGATGTAGTCGTACCGGCAATCCCCGATGCCGCGCAGATCCACGATGACTCCTGAGGCCACCCGGTCCTTGAAGACCGATGACGGGATTACATCCCCGTCGGAACGTTGTCGGTGAAGACGTCGCGACACGGCCTCAACAATGAAGGAGCACCACAAGTGTAGCGCCTCGCGGGATTACACGCATACGGTGTACCCGACGTTCCTTCCGGGCTCCGAACCAGAAGAGCAGCGGAAAGAAGATGGATTCGGATCCTAATTCCAGCAGCACGACGGCGTGCGTATGGTGGAGAAAACCCAACCAAGTGTAGACTCCAAACAAGGGGAGTCCACTCGAGGAGGGATAAAGAGAGAGAAGAGAGATCTGAGAAACTTGTCTCAAATCAAATTGTGTGTAGAAAAAAGGCACCCCACCCCTCCTTATATAGGCCAAGGAGGGGTGCCACCCTCCCTCCCCTTCCCATGTGGGACTAAACCCTAGGGAGGGCGGGGGGGTTAGTGCGGCTAGGGGAGGTGGGCTCCCTCCCTTGGCGCCTTGGCCCAAGGGGGAGCTCCCTCCTTCTCCTAATGGGCCTCTTTACGCCCATATGTCTTTTAATTCATTTTTAATTATATTTAATCATATTTTAATATTTAATTCTGTTAATTAAATAATAACACATATTTAAACATTATTAAACATTATTTTGAACCTTGCAAAATATCTAGAACAACTTCCGGCACCTCCCGGAACAATTCCGGTGTTCTCTCTTATTTCACCGATGATCCCGAATCAATCCTTATTGCGTCGAATACCCTTAAGCGTGACACCCTACGGTTCGGGAAACAGAAGACATGATCAGACACTCTCTGACCAATTACCATCATGTGGGATCTGGTTACAATCCTTGATGAGACCCTGCGCTTCCATCGAATGAACTTCATCGTTTGAACCGTTAACGTTGAGTCCTTATCCCTTTGTCATACGGTACTTTGTTTGTCCGAGGTTTGATCGTCGGTATCCAATATACCTAGTTCATTCTCGTTACTTACAAACATGTTTACTCGTTCCCGTGATATTACAACCCCGTGACCTATTCACATGATTGCGCAATCTTTATGATGTAATATCACCGAGTGGGCCCAGAGTACCTATCCGTCACTCGGATGGACAAATCCCGTTTTGATCTATTTGCGTACTCATCAACATATCTACTTCGGAATACCCAAGATACACCTTTATGACTACCATGTTTCAGTGTAACGGTTAATGCACTCAAAGCATCCTAGTATATAGCAATGATGTATGATCATCACGGTCTTAAGGATCGGGTCACTACGTTTATAGTTATCGCAATGTTGAACTATGTGACTGGATCACATTGCAACACTTCTGGTGGGTGTGTGTCCATCATGTCATTCTCCCAATGACATGACCCCATTGTCAATAGACTATTCACATCTCATGATCAGGAAACCTTGATCATCAATTTCCCAATGGACTAGTTTACTAGAGTTAACTAGGGACCTGGTTGTTTGTATACCACATGTGTATTAATGTTTCCGCTTAATACAGTTATAGCACAGTATAAAACTTTTTATGAACTAATGGAATACGCCAATAAACATATTTTATTTTCCTCTAGGGCACATTCCCAACAGTCTCCCACTTGCACTAGAGTACAAATAATCTAGTTGCATTTTTCTGTGGATCATAACTCCATATCATGTATATGGTTATAGATCATGCTTGCTTGTGGAAAAGGTTGTATCAACGGCCTGGGTATCATTCAGATCCGTATGTCTTTTGCAAATCATTAATGTCACCTAGTTTGACATTACTTCATTATCCATTATAATGATGAGGTATATATATATATTCGGCGGTAGAGTGAGACTTCGTTTTTGTGTTTCAGCAATGACATCCGGTGGGTCACGTGGACTTTCCCATAGTCATGCACACTGAAGCTCAATCAGTCAGAAGTCGAACTTCTTAAGCCAAAATATAACTCTTGCCCTTTCTAAAGGAGCTATATCAATGTAGATTTAATCCTTAGTGCATTGCATGCAACTTTGATGTCTAACCATGTTTCTTTCAACTTAGGCATTTATTAGTATGATATCTCAATTTTCTAGGTTAATGTCAGAACTTGAACCAGCGTAACCTTTACGGTCAAGTACACTATCCTTTACAAATTAGAGATGTATCATCAGTTCTCTCTAGACACTGAAGGATAAACTTAACTCTTTGTTCAAGGATTTACTCGTAAATCATATCACAACCTGTTCTTCTTACTAAGAACTTGGGTCACATTACGTCGAGTACAAAACTTTAGTTTTATATGAAAGAACCTATGACAGGGGCATAGAGGATTTAGCACATCGATTTCTTTCATTTAACCATCATTTAACCATTGTTCTTATAGTGAGATTAACTCGATACATCTCTTGGATATACAAGTAAGAAGTAACTTCTTGACTTGTCCCATTCTGAACTCCTTCAGAATCTTATCCAGGAAAGTATTCCGACTCAATGATATTAAACGCATTAATCTATCTTAATAGATTTTCAATGCTTAACTTCATTCATGAAAGATTTTCAATAATCATTAATACCAACTACACCATTCACAATATGTTATCCATATATGAGAATGTTGCCATGCTCCTACTCAAATATGTCAGCTACATATAAGATTAGGATGACACTCTCATAGCTCCCACTCAAATATGTCCGTCACATATAAGACCAGGATAACATCCACACACCTCCCATTCAAATATGTCATCCACATATTAAGTTCAGGATATAATACTCTCATAGATCCCACTCAAAATATGTCGTCCACATATTAAGTTTAGTAAACTATTCTGCTCCCACTCAGTTTCATGCAAATGCATGTTTCTCAATATTTTGGTTAAGTCCAAAATCACTTTGATCATCCATCAAATTGAGAATTCAGGTTACGAGACACTAGTCTCCATATGTTTTTCAAAACCTTCTTGTTGTACCAATTACAACACTTCTTCAAATGCAGGATTTGAGGAAGTCACGGTATTGATAACAATTTGGATCAATCGTAGTGATAATCCTATTGACTCAAGCATCGCTACATATTGTAGTCAACCTTTTGAATTTGTCAGAGACATCCTTCATGACAAATCGATCTTGATGTCTACCTTTGATGTTTACATTTATTCCTTATAACCTTGAAGTTATTGAGAATATCAAGTAACCTCCTTACTTGATAAGATTCAAGTAATCTTAAATGTAACTCAATGTAGTATTTCATAGTCATATCTCATACTTATGTCCACCATCGCTTCTTCGTAGTTCGTAGGTAAGTCTTGTTCCATTAACATGACAATTGAATCATTATTTTGCACAAGGGGCAAATATGTATTCTTGAATCCTACTTTGTTCAGCAAAAGTTTCAACCGAAACACATGATCATTATCATCATTTTCTCCTCTAATGGTAGAGCTTTGGTTCCGGAACATATTCCGTTGCGCTACTCTGACGTCTGGAGGCAATGTCAATTACCTTGTTTAAACTTTCACTTTCTTCCATTAACACATTCATCAAGAACACTTCTTGACAAACACCAAACTTATAGCAACACAAGTTTTTCTCCTTTCGTTATAGTTGTGGAAGACACATCCATAGTTGACTAAGGATACACTACAAAGATAATTTATCACATAATCATACTTCCTAGAAACCACGATACACCATAACTTATATAGTGTTGGTTTCCATGAACTCAGATGGTTCCCTATACTGAAGTGAGTGTTTGCTTATTAAATTAATAACTCTAACAATAATAACTTAACTCGGAAAGATATAACTTATACCATACACTATCCAATAGGGTACAATTATGATGTTCAGGCACATCAACAATATTGAAGTGTCTTAAACATTGTAATTTGTGGAACAACTTTCACACAAGTCCGTATGCCCAAGGATAACTCAAAACATTTGTCACTTTGATGAAATCATAGAGACTTGTCTTTCTTGTTAATTCAATACCCGTCTTCATTCTGAAATCCCTTTGATCACATCAAACTGTTTCAGACTCATGTTTCATTAGTGAATACACATATTCATCCAAGTCCACATATGAAGTTCACGAAATAATGAAATTCACTACATGCTGAAATATGATACATCACTATGTATGATATACAACAATCATTGCAAACTCTGTTTTTACCAGAATGCTAGGTTTCAGTCATCTCACCTCAGGAGGCATGGGTTACATGTGTCAAGAGATCAATTATCTCAAAACTTCATCATACCATTCATGACTTAAACGGTAGTGTCATTATTAAGTTTGGATAATTCTTGGCATTAAATTATTTCTTATAAATGATCAATTACTATCATCAATATTAAAATAAGAATAACTCATTCATAATCGTAATGTGACCATAAAAGATATCATTCATAAAAGGAGAACAACTGACTTGTTTCTCACTAATATGAATAATTGTCTTCGCGAGATGCAAGACACACTAATGAAGTCCACACTCCAACGATCATAAATTTATTCATATAATTAATCAAGTGATAGATGTAGAGGGAGAGTGTTGTCGACCATCAACTATCTTGATTACCGTCAGCACACATTGTCAACTCATCCCTTTCAAGCCACTCTTTAAGAAGTAAGATCAAGCATCGAATACTTAATACCCCGCAATTAGTGTTTTGTGGGGAAAGAAATTTATAACCCGTATATCAAATATACTTTCTCCGTCAATGACTATTCCTGCATTGGTTCTACCTTTAAAGTTCACAACTCTAACCATGACCTCATGAACGGTGAACAATTCTCTTTCATGACACAGTCTAGACGTGGTCTTTGTAGGTGGGAGGAAGCGGATGCAACTCCCCAGTTATCGCAAAGTCATTAGTCATTCAGTAGTCCAAGTTGTCCACAAGGTGTCCATGTATCTTATACAATTTTCCAAGTGACTTTCTTAGCAGGTTGTTCCTTCAACCATGGTTGAAAGAAACCCCGTCCATATACACATATTCCATAATATGAAGTATGGTGTTTTGGACAGTCATATAAGTCAAGATGAGTACAATACTCATCATCATCTTCCTAAATTACGGAGTTATCTGGTGTATCTCCTAGCAGTTCTCATATTACGTTTTGTAAGTCATTACTAATGAGTATGTCTCTAACGGTGTTGGTACACATCAATGAAGTAAGACCCATTTACTTTAAGTTCTACTTCACACTAAAAGAGCAATAGTTATAAACATTTGGTATGACATTATCTACAATGATATTTGCTAAGACATGAAGATTAAGTTCATAATAGGAGTTCATGTTTTAAACAATTCTAGAACTCCCACTCAGACAAACATCCCACATAGTTTATTCTAAGTGATTACACAATCCTTGAGAACTATACCTCCCCCGTGCGACACGACCATCAGTATATTCTCAAGGTAGGCCATCATGCCAATCACGTCATCCATGTGACTCATGCTCGATCTTTCGATCACTGTGTCCCGAGGCCATATCTGCATATGCCAGGCTCGCCACAATAACCTTAGTGATTATATGCCGCGTATGCAAGGCCATGTTTCTGGACATGCTAGGCTTGCTCCACCCATCTCATTTGAACGCTAATATGTTTGACACCCGTGTGACACGCGATGCCTCCATAATGGAGATCTTTCCACATGGTGCTTCACTAAGGAAGGACACTTTGTTGGATTAGTGAGGGACCATCCTATAATTCTACCGTCGTATATCTAATACAAGCAAAACAGGATGCTATAGTATAAATCATACTAACTATGATGCCCCCCTGCAAATTAAAGTTTAGGCGCCTCTACTTTATCTTTTGCAAGTTTTACGTGGCTGATAGGGCTTTCGACATAGAACCGTTTCTATGCTTACGAACATCCAACAACAACAACAGTCCCGCAATTGTCTCTATTACACCCCTGTCGGGGCCCTCCGTTGCAAACGTCTTCGCATCGCTAATGTTACAGAGACAGACACCCCCAGCCTATATGGTACAAGCCATATGTCAAGCGTGGAACCAGTCTCGCGTAAACGCGTAAGGTCGGACGGAGCCGCTTCATCAAGACATTGCCGGAATGCTAAACGAGTACACGTGAGAGGGTAACAATTGGAGAATTGATGCCCACATACTAGATGTGTGCTATCCGTACAATACATCTACGCATAGCGTTGCTCATGATACAACTATTGGGGAACGGGGCAGAAAACAATAATTTTTCATGACCTATGTGTCCCGAACCCAAGACCTATACTATGGCGATGCAAGTAACGGAGGGACTTGGTCACATACCAGTATGTAGTCCGTTAAGCGGGAAACGTTCCCGCGTGAACGTGGTTCATGTAGTCGTACCGGCAATCCCCGATGTCGCGCTGATCCACGATGACTCCTGAGGCCACCCAGTCCTTGAAGACTGATGACGGGATTACGTCCCCTTCGAAACATTGTCGGTGAAGACGACGCGACACGGCCTCAACGATGAAGGAGCACCACAAGTGTAGCGCCTCGCTGGATTACAAGTATACGTTGTACCCGGCGTTCCCTCTGGGCTCCGAACCAGAAGAGCAGTGGAAAGAAGATGGATTCGGATCCCGATTCTAGCAGCACGATGGCGTGCGTATGGTTGAGAAACCCCAACCAAGTGTAGACTCCAAACAAGGGGAGTCCACTCGAGGAGGGAGAAAGAGAGAGAAGAGAGATCTGAGAAACTTGTCTCAAATCAAATTGTGCGTAGAAAAAAGGCACCCCACCCCTCCTTATATAGGCCAAGGAGGGGTGCCACCCTCCCTCCCCTTCCCATGTGGGACTAAACCCTAGGGAGGGGGGGGGTTTTGTGCGGCTAGGGGAGGTGGTCTCCCTCCCTTGGCGCCTTGGCCCAAGGGGGAGCTCCCTCCTTCTCCTAATGGGCCTCTTTAGGCCCATATGTCTTTTAATTCATTTTTAATTATATTTAATCATATTTTAATATTTAAATCTGTTAATTAAATAATAACACATATTTAAACATTATTTTGAACCTTTCAAAATATCTAGAACAACTTCCGGCACCTCCCGGAACAATTCCGGTGTTCTCTCTTATTTCACCGATGATCCCGAATCAATCCTTATTGCGTCGAATACCCTTAAGCGTGACACCCTATGGTTCGGGAAAGAGAAGAAATTATCAGACACTCTCTGACCAATGACCATCATGTGGGATCTGGTTACAATCCTTGATGAGACCCTGCGCTTCCATCGAATGAACTTCATCGTTTGAACCGTTAACGTTGAGTCCTTATCCCTTTGTCATACGGTACTTTGTTTGTCCGAGGTTTGATCGTCGGTATCCAATATACCTAGTTCATTCTCGTTACTGACAAACATGTTTACTCGTTCCCGTGATATTACAACCCCGTGACCTATTCACATGATTGCGCAATCTTTATGATGTAATATCACCGAGTGGGCCCAGAGTACCTATCCGTCACTCGGATGGACAAATCCCGTTTTGATCTATTTGCGTACTCATCAACATATCTACTTCGGAATACCCAAGATACACCTTTATGACTACCATGTTTCAGTGTAACGGTTAATGCACTCAAAGCATCCTAGTATATAGCAATGATGTATGATCATCACGGTCTTAAGGATCGGGTCACTACGTTTATAGTTATCGCAATGTTGAACTATGTGACTGGATCACATTGCAACACTTCTGGTGGGTGTGTGTCCATCATGTCATTCTCCCAATGACATGACCCCATTGTCAATAGACTATTCACATCTCATGATCAGGAAACCTTGATCATCAATTTCCCAATGGACTAGTTTACTAGAGTTAACTAGGGACCTGGTTGTTTGTATACCACATGTGTATTAATGTTTCCGCTTAATACAGTTATAGCACAGTATAAAACTTTTTATGAACTAATGGAATACGCCAATAAACATATTTTATTTTCCTCTAGGGCACATTCCCAACAGTCTCCCACTTGCACTAGAGTACAAATAATCTAGTTGCATTTTTCTGTGGATCATAACTCCATATCATGTATATGGTTATAGATCATGCTTGCTTGTGGAAAAGGTTGTATCAACGGCCTGGGTATCATTCAGATCCGTATGTCTTTTGCAAATCATTAATGTCACCTAGTTTGACATTACTTCATTATCCATTATAATGATGAGGTATATATATATATTCGGCGGTAGAGTGAGACTTCGTTTTTGTGTTTCAGCAATGACATCCGGTGGGTCACGTGGACTTTCCCATAGTCATGCACACTGAAGCTCAATCAGTCAGAAGTCGAACTTCTTAAGCCAAAATATAACTCTTGCCCTTTCTAAAGGAGCTATATCAATGTAGATTTAATCCTTAGTGCATTGCATGCAACTTTGATGTCTAACCATGTTTCTTTCAACTTAGGCATTTATTAGTATGATATCTCAATTTTCTAGGTTAATGTCAGAACATGAACCAGCGTAACCTTTACGGTCAAGTACACTATCCTTTACAAATTAGAGATGTATCATCAGTTCTCTCTGGACACTGAAGGATAAACTTAACTCTTTGTTCAAGGATTTACTCGTAAATCATATCACAACCTGTTCTTCTTACTAAGAACTTGGGTCACATTACATCGAGTACAAAACTTTAGTTTTATATGAAAGAACCTATGACAGGGGCATAGAGGATTTAGCACATCGATTTCTTTCATTTAACCATCATTTAACCATTGTTCTTATAGTGAGATTAACTCGATACATCTCTTGGATATACAAGTAAGAAGTAACTTCTTGACTTGTCCCATTCTGAACTCCTTCAGAATCTTATCCAGGAAAGTATTCCGACTCAATGATATTAAACGCATTAATCTATCTTAATAGATTTTCAATGCTTAACTTCATTCATGAAAGATTTTCAATAATCATTAATACCAACTACACCATTCACAATATGTTATCCATATATGAGAATGTTGCCATGCTCCTACTCAAATATGTCAGCTACATATAAGATTAGGATGACACTCTCATAGCTCCCACTCAAATATGTCCGTCACATATAAGATCAGGATAACATCCACACACCTCCCATTCAAATATGTCATCCACATATTAAGTTCAGGATATAATACTCTCATAGATCCCACTCAAAATATGTCGTCCACATATTAAGTTTAGTAAACTATTCTGCTCCCACTCAGTTTCATGCAAATGCATGTTTCTCAATATTTTGGTTAAGTCCAAAATCACTTTGATCATCCATCAAATTGAGAATTCAGGTTACGAGACACTAGTCTCCATATGTTTTTCAAAACCTTCTTGTTGTACCAATTACAACACTTCTTCAAATGCAGGATTTGAGGAAGTCAGGGTATTGATAACAATTTGGATCAATCGTAGTGATAATCCTATTGACTCAAGCATCGCTACATATTGTAGTCAACCTTTTGAATTTGTCAGAGACATCCTTCATGACAAATCGATCTTGATGTCTTCCTTTGATGTTTACATTTATTCCTTATAACCTTGAAGTTATCGAGAATATCAAGTAACCTCCTTACTTGATAAGATTCAAGTAATCTTAAATGTAACTCAATGTAGGATTTCATAGTCATATCTCATACTTATGTCCACCATCGCTTCTTCGTAGTTCGTAGGTATGTCTTGTTCCATTAACATGACAATTGAATCATTATTTTGCACAAGGGGCAAATATGTATTCTTGAATCCTACTTTGTTCAGCAAAAGTTTCAACCGAAACACATGATCATTATCATCATTTTCTCCTCTAATGGTAGAGCTTTGGTTCCGGAACATATTCCGTTGCGCATCTTTCTCAGGTTCACGATGTCTTCCACGTATCTCAACTCAGGCGTTGCTTCAAGGACCCCATCCGCGAAGTCGACCATGAAACGCTTGATCTCCAAGAAAACCTGTCGTATCGAGAGTATCCCGTCCGTATCCTCGATGAAGCTGAGCGTACCACTAGACGTCAGAAGATCAAGTTCCTTAAAGTGCAGTGGTCCAATCATTCTGAGAAAGAATCCACCTGGGAACGAGAAGACCGTCTCCGAGTCGAGTACCCCACCCTCTTCCCGACTACTTCTGAATCTCGGGGCGAGATTCTTTTGAGTGGGGGCGAGTTGTCACAACCCAAGTTTTGGTATGTGTTTATATTACTAGAATAATTGCATCATGTTTAAATTCTTGGTTTAAGAATTGGGGATTTGGAAAAGCCTAAAAAAGGAATTTAAATAAAAGGCCAGATAAAAAGTTTTTCCAAAATTCCTCCAAACAATTTTGAAAAATCCTATAAATGAGTATGATCATTTTAAAAATGAATTGGAGTCAAACCCATGCTCCCGGATTTTTCAAATATTCAAACAGAGGCTTGGAAATTAAATTTAAATGCTATTTGAATTGGATTCAAATAATTTGAATTCCAAAAATCTCCAAAACTTGGGAGTGACTAGTACTAGGTCACATATGTCCAAGATAAAAATTTGGGGATTTTTAAAATTGCTTTGATATTTTTTACAGAGCAAAACAATTTAAACAGAAAGCATAAAAGGAAAATAAACAAAAATGCCGAAGCCACTTCCCTGGCCCACCTGACCCAGCAGAAGAGGCCCGACCCAAAGGGGCAGGGTCGTCTTCTTCGCGGGGACAGGCAGGCGGGCACCTGCGTGGCGAGCATGCCGCCGTCGGCAGCCCGCCCACGGCGCCCCCCTCGTCCCTATCCCCTCGCCGAGGAGCCCCTCGAAGCTCTCCTTCCTTCCCCCCCCCTCTGGAACCTCCTCTCCTCCTCTCCCGTGCGATTCCCGCGGGAACCGAGAGATCCCCGTCGCCGCCGTGTGCGCGCAGCCGTGGCCACCGTGCCCCTTCCGCCGCACCGAGTTGTCCAGAGCGCGCAACGTCGTCGTCTTCGTCACCGTGGGCGCCCAATTTCTCCGAGGAGACCCCGAGGACGCCGCCCCCTTCACCAACTCCCCGCCGGCCGCCGTGCCTCCCTCCGAGAAATTCACCGCCACCGGAGCTCCTCCGCCTCTCCCGTCTGCGCCAACGCACTCGTGGTGAGCTCCTCTCCCCTCCCAGCCTCCCCGTTCTCCTCTAGGACCACTCCGTCTCCAGCTCCGTCGAGCCCGAGCTCCGGCTGCCGTGCTCCTCGACGCCGGCGAGCATCCAGAGCCTCCCCGTGGACGCCTTGTGCTCTGGGCGACGCGGGCGAGCTTAAGGAGCACCCCGGTTCCCTTAGCGTGGCCTCCCGTGGCCGGAGTCGCTGGCTCCAGTGGACGTCGCCGCGTCCAGAGGTCGCCGGCGGCTAACCGCCGGCCAGCCTGGCTAACCTCCCCCTCTAATCCCCTCTCTCCCTCTCACTGACGGTTGGGACCCAGCCCCCCCTAATCCCCTTTTAAACTTAATTAAAACGGGATTAACCCCAGAGTGGATGACAGATGGGCCCCGCGTGTCAGTTTGACCAGTCAGCGCCCTGACGTCATCATGATGTCATGCTTGCGCATTAAACCCTTTTTCCTAATTATTAGAAATTCCAGAAAATGCTTAAATCTTTGAAATTCAATAACTTTTTATCCATAACTCCAAATCAAATAAATTATATATGAAAAATCATCAGAAAAATGCAAGGATTCCAAATATCATACTTTCATGGATGAAAAACACATCTATGATGATGAACCAGTAGCATTTAGCTATATGGCTTATTTGGAATAATTCAAAATAAAGGTTTAAATCATTTCAAATTAAATCTTTGCAATGCCAACCTTATCACATGAACATCAGAGGCAATTCATACACCTGACCACATGATTTACCATATCCAAACATTAGCAAATGCAACTTTGGCTAAATTGAACCACATTTGGAGTTTGAATTTGAATTTCTTATTCAAATCAACTTCAATTAAATTGTACAAATTAAACATAGATCACATCAGTACCATGCCATGTTTCATTCTTGAATGTGCATTGCAATGTGATGTTTATACTTTGTTGTCTCGGTGTTTGCTTCTTCTCGATAGATCCATCGCCGGACGTAGTCCCTGTTCTCTCCGAAGAGTGGCACCCCCGAGTCTCGACAATAAGGCAAGCAAAACCCCTTTGATCATATCTATAAAAACCCAGTTTCCCTCTTGTTCTCTTATGCATGATTAGGTGATTCACATGTTACCGTTCTTCCGCTAGTTGAACCCATCCTTTGCATGACCTATCATTGCTACCACAGTATTAAGCAAACCTCAACCTAGCAGATACAAGATTGTTTGTGCTCATCATGTGGCCCTTCATCCATGTTATGCTATGCCATGCTAGAGTTGTTTGCAATGAAGTTGATCCATCTGGGTGATGTATCGGGATGGTAGTGAACACATGCAACAAGGTGGTAACGTGTTGATGAAGTCACCCTAATATAAGTGAACAATGAGAGGCTGTGTAGGAGTACACAGTGGGTTGTCTCATTTACACTGCCCTAGGCCCCGAGTTCTTGTGTTGTGATCCAAGACACAGATTACTACCACATGTTGGGCTCATTGACCCCTCTCGACCTATTAACTCACCCCGACTAAGGTCCAGGATTCTCATGGGTTAACTTTATTCTATTTGCTTTCCTAACGTAGCACAGTTTTAGGCAAGCGCAGTACCATCCGTCGAGGTGGGCTTGTCGGAACGTCCATACATCGTCTGGGTCCTTAACGGAAACCCCGGCCGGATTCCCGATTGGGGTACATACTCAGATAGGCGATCCCCTGGACTAGAGTTGGAGCCGTGAGGTAAGTGTCGTGGTACTATCCTCGCCGACACCGCTTGAAGGTGACGAGTTCTAGGCGATAAGTGGTAGCTACGTATGTGAAGAAGTACACCCCTGCAGGGTTAATGAACTATTCGAATAGCCGTGTCCGCGGTTATGGACTACTTGGATATCTTTACTTGATCATTAGAAAATTCAAATGGATACTCTAAAAATCGTAAGATAAGTGTGAGTGCTTTGGGTTGCTTCCTCGTGGGGAAGTCGAGGAAGGATCCATGGTTGTGTATTGATGTGGTGATCAAGATTAGATGGACTCGTGTGCGCCTCTCATCTCAACTCTATGTAGTCGTATTGCAGGATAGCCAAGTCAAAGCTTTCTGCAGTCAACCCCACTTTCCTTTACCTTGATACTTGAGCATGAGTAGTATAGTTCTGACGTAAGTCTTGCTGAGTACGACTTTGTACTCACGTTTGCTTATCCTATGTTTTAGAGACGAGACCACTGACCCTGATGGTGGCCTCCCCCTTCAAGCTCGACATCGACGAAGTTATGTAGTCCCAGACAGCAGCCTGGTCCCTCTGGAGGGTCGTTGTGTTTTCTTAAAGGCTTCTTAAGCCATTTGTTAACCTTGTCTTTACTAAGACATAATTTTATTCCGTTGTTGTATGATATAATGTTGGATCACAGTGACGTGATTTCTGCTTGTAACACTACTATATCTGCTCTGTTTAGCAGATGCAATAAAGCTATGAGTTTGTAGAGTTCATGTTATGTTACCTGCTGTTATACACTTGGCATGCATGCTGCGTGTATGTTTATATCGTGCATGTCATGTGTGGGGTTCGATACCTTAGTTGTGTTCTCGCCGGCGGTCTTTTATATACCAAGTGGACCTTAGATGTGCGCAGCTTGGGGCATCGCGATGCGATTGCTCGTGACTTTGTCACGTCGCACACTTTGTTGTATGATTGAGCCCGCCCGAGACCCCGACTAAGAGATCGGGCTGGAGTCTGTTTATGTAAGTGTTAGGATTCAATCAATAATATGATTGAGGCGACTTGTCTATGAGTATGGGATTTCACCACCCATAATCATTTAGACTTGTGAGTGGGCGATGAGGACCCATCACAGTTGATCATCCGGCCTGGATGGGATGCCCCTCACGTTCGAGCTTTCCGAGAGTGTCTTGTACTTGGCCTTGTCTTCTTAGACAACTGGGTATGGCTCTCGGCTCTTCATATGATTGAATTGTGACTGAATTACATATGCAAACCCCGGGTCCCGACAGGTTCGAACGGGGTGAGGTACTAGGATGAGAGGGGTCAGTGAGCCCAATGTGTGGTTGTACTCTTCTTCTTGGATCACTACACAAGAACTCGGGCTTAGGGCGGTGTTCAACGAGACAACCCACTGGGTACTCCTACACAGCCTCTCATTGTTCACCTGGTATTAGGGTAGATTCACCAACACGTTTCACTTTAATCAACACCATGTTTATCATCATCCCGACTCACATCATAAGCAACCTCATTGTACCACTAAGCATGCAATAAGCAGTAACAGTTGCAGGGGCCACATGATATCAACCAACTCCTACATCTGCTAGGATTGTGGTTTGCTTGCTACTGTGACAAGATGATAGGTCATGCAAAGGATATGGGTTCAACTATGCGATAGAATCGTTATCATGGTGATCATCCTAAACAATGCATAAGCGAGACATGAGAGGGAAGTGGGATTTTATCGACATGATCAATGGGGGTTTGCTTGCCTTGCTGACGAGGTTCAGTCACGGGGTCTTCAACGAAGGGGGTGATCTCGAGTTCCGGCTCCACTTCTATCAGCAACATGACAATCATAGGATCAACATAATGTACAATGCACAACCACATGAATAATATTGTAATGGTGATTTTCAAGGTACTGATGTGTTGAGCATTCCATTTAAAAGGAGTATATTGCATTTGAAATGCAAATTCCAACTCCAGTTGATTTATCGATGAAATTCAAATGCATTTGAATGCATGAAAGTTCATTTGAAAAGTTTGATCATGAAGTGATGTTGTATAGTTGAAGTAATGTTTCTGATGTGTGGATGAAACCATTGGAATTAAGGGTGTTGCAAAATCATTTGCAAAATCACTCCAAATTTGAATTTGAAAAGGATCCATATGCATGTTTGCTACTGTTCACCCATTTTAAAATGGTCAAACATGAAAAAAATTTACATATTCATAATCCTTGTATTTTTCTGATAATTTTAGAGATATTATTTGCTATATTTGGAGTTAGGATGAATTAATTATGAATTTCCAAAGTTTATTGCATTTTCTGGAATTTCTCTGATTTATTAATTAACTAGAAAATTTCATTTATGGCGTCATGCTGACATCAGCATGACGTGGGGGGGGGGTCTGACGGCTGGGTCCACTATGTCAGCCTCAGTGGGGTTAAACCCGGTTTAAATTAACCCCCTGGGTTAGATTAGGGGCACTGGGGCCCAGGGGTCAGTGGGGTTAGGGGGTGATTAGGGGTGGGGTTAAGGGCTAGGTGCCCGGCGGTTAGCCGCCGGTGCCACTGGGCACGGCGGAGGCTCGCCGGAGCTCGCTCCCGGCCTCTTCTTGGCACGGGGAGGCCACTGGGAGGTGCCCCGTGCACACCCGCATCCCGTAGAGCACGAGGGGGTCACGGGGGAGCTCCACGGCGACGACAGCATCAATGGAGGCGGCGGCCGGAGCCACTGGATCGACGAGCTCGTCGTCCAGGGCACGAGGAGAGCAACGGGGAGGGGGAAAACGATCGCAATCTCACCCTAAACGTGTTGACGAGCTCGACGGGGCCGGAGGGGGCGAGACGGTGACGAATTCGAAGGCGGAAGCTTGCGGTTCCGGCGAGGAGAAGACGAAGGGGACGGCGTGCTTCGGGCTCCCGGGGCCGATTCCTCTGGCACGGAGAAGAAGACGACGTCGAGGAGTCTTCTGGACACGGCGGTGCGGCTAAACGGAGCCGTTGGCCACGTCGGGGCGTCGGCGCGCTCCGGCTAGGTCACGGGGGCGCTCGGGTTTTCGTCGCCGGAGGGGAAGGAGAGGGGCTGGGGTGAGCTGGAGGTGCGGGGGGGGGGGGGGGGGTTCTGCGGCGACACGAGACGCAAGAGAGAGGGAGGGGGAGGCCTAGAAGCGGCTCGGCGTCGTCGTGTCGTCGCCGTGGCCATGCTCTGCTCCAGCGAACAGCTTGGCTCGGCGGGGAAGAAGACGACAAGCGTCTGGGGTGGGCTGGGCCGAGGCCAGGTAAGTGGGCCTTCACCTGTGGCGCCAGGTAAGCTGTCCTCTGCTCTTTTCTTTCTAATATTTCTGCAAGTAGGTTGACCTAGCTAAATAAAATAGCTAGGTATTTTTATAAATGCTGAAAATTTTTATATGGCCTCATAATAAAATAGACTAGCCACTTATAAAGTTTCAACATTTTTAAAATTCAAATAATTTGAATCTTAACTCAATTAGGGTTATTTTATTAATTCCAAGGCACTGTTTGAATATTAGAAAATTCCATGAGCATGGGATTGCTCCCAAACCATTTTTAAAATGATCAGCACCATTTATAGGAATTTTCCAAATGTTCAAATGATTTTTGGAAAAAGATTTTTATCTGGCCATTTGATTTAATTTCTCAGGGCTTTCTTTTCCCCATTTTTGAATTGCAATTTGAAATTTTTGCATGAATGCAAGGTACCTCTGATCCTAGCACATACCTAACTTGGGGTTGTGACACATATTTACAATGAATTACAATCCAGGAGCTCCTGCTCGCCACGCTCCTCTTTGGTTAGAAGTAGTCCTGGAATGGGCGTGAGGAGCTGGTTGTAGCCTATGTATTCCTGCAGGTTGAATAAATCAATTAGAATAAGCACATAGTTCTCATATACTATCGGAATAAAGCACATATATAGTTCTCATATAAGAACTATTGCAGTAATGTCATAACCTTTTGGTGTACTACACATGCCAATGATATGTCTGTTCCAGCAATTAAGAACAAGATAGCTAGTTTCTACAGAAAAAAGGCATACAATTGATATGACATAACAAACTAGACAGCAAAGAAATTGACCATGCTATTTTTGGAAAGTAAAGATCCGGCTTGACTGTGACTGCAGAGCCGGCTTGACCCATGTGCTTAATTGGTCAAAACAGCCAATCACTTGGACAAGGGACGACCACCCCCTGGTGGTGGATAACCCGGGGGAACTGGCTCTAGTAGTATCTCCACAAATTGGAGGATACACACTCGACAAAGTGCTCATGGATGGAGGAAGCAGCATCAACATCCTTTACTAAGAAACTTTTCGCATGATGGGGCTGACCCAAAAACCGCTGCAACCCTCCAACATAGTTTTCCATGGAATAGTACCAGGCAAGTCGGCACGTCCGATAGGCAAAATCCACCTGGAAACGGCTTTTGGAAACGCTGAGAATTTCCGCTCCGAGGTCATACCCTTTGAAGTGGTAAAACTCGAGAGCCCATATCACGCCATTTTGGGCAGATCGGCATACGCCAAATTCATGGCTCGGCCATGTTATGTCTACCTGAAACTAAAGATGCCGGGTCCTAATGGCCCAATCACCGTCGATGGAAGTCGGTCCAGGGCAGTGGAATGTGACGAACAACACGTCAAATTTGCCGAGTCGACACGCGCCAAAGAGGACTTGTCAGTATACCAAGAAAAGGTAGACCCGACAGACCCCACAATCCTGAAGAAACCGACTCCCGACAACAACCCCAAGTTTCAACCGGCTCAGGATACAAAGAAAGTCAACTTTATCCCTGGTGACTCTTCTCAGCAGTTCATCATCGAGATGGAGTTATCTGATAAATAGGAAAGCGCGCTCATCGAGTTCTTCCGTGAGAATCGGGACATCTTCGCCTGGAAACCCTCTGATATTCCAGGTGTCCCGAGGGAACTCGCTGAGCACCACCTAAATATAGATCCAATGATGAAGCCGGTCAAGAAATTCCTTCGCCGTTTCAATGACGAAAGGAGAAACTCTATTGGGGAGGAGATAGCCCAGCTCCTCACCGCCGGGTTCATCATTGAAGTCTTCTATCCAAAATGGCTCGCAAACACGGTCCTCGTTTTGAAAAATAACGGGACCTGGCGCATGTGCATCGACTACACAGACTTAAACAAGGCCTGCCCGAAGGATCCCTTCGCGCTGCCTCGTATTGACCAAATCATAGACTCGACTTTAGGATGTGAGCTCCTATGTTTTCTTGACGCCTACTTTGGTTATCAGCAGATCAAGATGCCCCTTGAAGATCAAGAAAAAACGGCTTTCATCACTCCCTTCGGGATCTACTATTACACTTCTATGCCCTTTGGCCTTAAAAACGCGGGAGCCACATACCAGCAAACAGTGCAGAGCTGCCTCAAAGAGCAGATTGGGCGCAACGTGCATGCCTATGTGGATGACATAGTGATCAAGTCCCAATTGGCCGACTCACTCATCAGTGACGTGATGGAAACCTTCAAAAATCTGCGCAAGTACCAGATGAAGCTAAACCTGGCCAAATGCACCTTTGGGGTACCTGCTGATGGCAAGAGAGTGTAAATACTCTTCAAGGCTCGTTGGTTACCCCAAGTGCAGGGTGAGATATAGTGCAGCGGCAAGTTTTCCCTTGGCAAAGATACCAAGGTTTGTCTCTCGTAGGACTCCGAAGGATACAAGAAGGTGGTAAAGTGAACAATGACGTCGAGGTTGCTAGCTTCACCTGGACCTGCACACAGATACAAATAACTTTTCTCCCAACGAGTACAAAGGAGTTGTCAATTCCTCCGTCCTTGATGTTTGCAAAGGATAAATGCAAGAGATAAAAGTGGAACTCAAAGTAAAGACTGAAAGGAAACTAAGGGTGTAAACAATAATGTGAAGATGGACCGGGGTCCCGTGATTTTCACTAGTGATGTCTCTCTCCCAAAAGACGATAAAAGTGCTAGAGAGGTAAACAAATCACAGCTGGGAAATTGATAGAATTATGAAGGCACCGCAATGCTAACTATGCTGCAAAGAAAGGAAGGGCTCAAAAGCAATGGGTAGTACGCCAAGGTAAATAGACCGAAATCCCACCCAAAGTGTAAATTCAAAGCAACAGACAACTGCATTAAAAGAACATTGCGTAAAGTAAACAATCCTTGCACCCGCGGGTACAAGCACCGTTGTTATATCCCTGGTGGCAACAGCACATCCCCTAGTCTCATGTTTCTGTCACTCAAGCTAGACATCAAGGGGCTGAACCCACAATCAAGCATAATGCTCCCTCTTGGAGTTGCAACAAATCACTTGGCCAAAGTAAAATACGGCAACGGAGAACATGCAAGAATTTACTCAAGAACAAAATATAAAAGATAAGAACCAAATATATTACTCATCACAATCTGAACATAGTCTCATAATCCATCAGATCCCAGCAAACTCAACATAGCAACAGCAGAAAATTACAAAGGTGCCTCGATCATGTGAGGCAGCTCACGAGGTCTCGAAAGTGGAAGCACAAAGACGGGAGAGGAACATCACATCATACTTGTCACGGACCCATGGTCCAAGGGGAACTACTCATAGTACATACCGGAGGCGTCCATGGCTATGGATGGTCTCCCAGAGGGTGTTCCTCCTCCCGGCAGGGTGCTGGGGCAGCTTCTCCAGGCAGCCCCGGTCTAGAAACGTCCGCGGCGGAGGCACAGAGGCGAGTTCGCGAAAAAGAGATCCGTCCTAGGGGTTTCCACCCCGAGGGCTAAATATAGGCGAAGGGGGCACCGAGAGGGGCCACAGGGCAGCCAGGAGGCTCCCTGGCGCGGCCTAGGGTGGGGCCGCGCCAGGGACCCTTTTGGAGTCCCTGTGGTGGCCCCCCCTTCCCTCCTTTGGTGTTTCCGGAAGCTTCCGGGTTGCTGATTTTTTATATGATTTTTCCGGATTTTTGGGAGCACTTTTAATGGCCGGAAAACCTAAAATACAAAACAACAGAAAACAGCAACTGGCATCTGGGTGCACTGGGTTAATAGATTAGTCCAAATATGCTCAAAAGTGTATGAAAGTTCAAGAAAATCATGGCAAAGTCACACAAAACATGCATGGAGCAAGCAGAAATTATAGATACGTTTGGGACGTATCAACATCCCCAAGCTTAATTCATGCTCGTCCTCGAGTAGGTAAATGATAACAAGCATAATTTCTGTGGTGACATGCCACGTAACCATATAAGGACTTTTAAGTAAAGAAATCAAAGCATGCAAATAAATTCAAGTCTTAACAAGAAAGAGTCTATATTAGCATTGACACAAGCAACAAAAGAACAAAAGGTGCAAGAGCTCTCGCTGTCCGTGACTCGAATGTCTCCAGATGGTGTTTGCGTGCAAGCAGGCGATTGGGAAAAAGAGAGGAAAAAGCTTGTTGAGAACAACTATCTACTAAAGTTTCACACTTAGTCTCCTTTGGATTCTTATCTTGACTCGTCCCCAGACCACTAGCCAGGTACAAGTCAAACTGATCCACTCCCTTTCGATATTTTGAGCACTCATGCAATGGATGAGCGTGAGCAAGAAAGTTGACACCAAAAAGGAGAAACAGAAAGAAGGTGGAGGAGGAAGACAAAAAGGTGTGAAAGGCTCACATCAATGAGGACAATCATAGGCGAGAGAAGGCCATATGATAGATATGATGTGAGGAGTAGGGATTGCCATGCAACGGATGCACATGTGAGCTAAAAGCTCTCCAAGGGAACTAGTGGGGGTGCATCTAACTTGCTTGCTCAAGAAGACCTAGAGCTTGTTTGAGGAGGCTCATCATTGGAATATACAAGACAAGTTCTATAGTGTGAAGGTCCCCACATAGCTATATGCATGATGATGATATCTATGGAGTACAAGGGATAGAGGATGAAGTACTAGTGTGGATCTCTCAAAAGGAATAGTAGTGTGCCCCCTTCTCTTTTTTTATTTTTCTTTTTCTCTTTTTTCTATTTTTTGTATTTTTCTAGTGGCCTCAATGGCTCTTTCTATTTAACTCTCATTTTTCCTCTTTGGGATCTTTTGATTTTGTCCTCTTTGGGATCTTTTCCTCACTTTAGGGGCAACACTCTATATTTTACAAGAATATAGGAGATCTTTCACACTTTAGAAAGGTACTCACATAAAGAAGATATAAATATCATGATTCAAATGTATGCTTCTGCCAGGATAGCAGGATATGCAATGATACTAGCGCGTCATGTAGCAATGATTAGGGAAAGGCTCAACTCGCATGTGGCTCATCGATCAAGCAAGTAGCATGTATGACATGAAGATCAAGTCATGAGAAGGTGGATGTTGCATGGCAATGTATCTCGGAAAGGCTATGGAAATGCCTTGTTGGTAGGTATGGTGCCTGTTTTGAGGAAAGATATAAGGAGGCTTATGATGACAGAGCGTATCGTGCCTAGGGTTTGGATGCACGGGTGAAGTATGCGCCAACTCTCAAGGTGACAAAGGGCAATGCACCGTACCGAAGAGGCTATAAAAAGTATAGGTGGGTGGAAGTGTCAACTTTCGAATACTCACATAAGTCCGAAGAACTCATGCACTTATTATCGGTAACTCTCAATCTAATCAGGAGGTTCACAAAGAGACAAGTACCCCGAGGAGGAGTGTATGGGGGTTTGGTTATCCTTGCGCATCCTCGACTCATGGTACATGAGTGTACTCTAATATTCGAACCCTCCAGAGGTTAGTGATCAATCTAGTAGCTAGAGTTCTCAACAGGGGTTTTTGGTTTTTTTAAAACACACAGATTTCCCAAAATACGACATCTATCACTAATAGGCTCGAGCTCTTGACACCAAAAGTTCAAACATTACTCTAGTCAATACCTCAAAACTATTGCAAGTTACTAGTACAAAGAGAACAACAACTTCAATAACCTACTTCTTATCAAGACACAAAGCGCAGTGCCACAGGCAAACTCTCTAACAAGATAATAAATGCAACCTATAGAAAGTTCAACCTAAAACAAAAGAAAAGCTCTAGAAAAACTAAAGCACTACAACTAAACAGAGCAGCAGCTAAGAAAGGAAAAAGAACAGCTCACAGCTAAAATAAATAAGCATGCAAATCCTATGAGGAGTTCTAGTTCAAGCGGAGCGTGTAACTCTTCCACACAAAAGAGTAACCTGGGGTCTAACTTGTTACTACAGAAAACAAAGCTAAAGAAAACTAAAAATAAAACCTAAGAGCGAGACGCTCCAAGCATAGCACATAACACATGAAGTGATAAAAATATAGTGCAACGAGAGACGAACTGATAATTGTTGATGAAGAAGGGGATGCACATGGGAATCCCCAAGCTTGAGCGTTTGACACTCCAAGATCTTCTTTCATCATCTTCCATCGCGCACTTGAAAACTCCCTTCATACATAACTCCTTGTAGACTGATTAGAGAGGTTAGTACCCTATTAAAATAATTTTTCCCTTACTGTAAAATAAAGATATTATTGAAGAGCTATTGTTTCTCAAGATTGCCAAAAAGTTTTTGCAAAGAAAAAGCAAGCTTAAGGTTTGTAAAAGTAAAGAGAGACAAAACGTGGCAGAATCTGTGAAAAATAGAACAGCAGGTAGTAAAGAATTTTTTAGGTATACTTCTCAACTCAAATAAAAAAACTCAGAACATACGCAAGTTTCGTAATTGTATAGAGCACGCTGTGTAAAAAATTCAGCTCAAAAAGATGAACTCGGAGTTTTCCATTATTTTTCTAGTCACGAGGACAGAATCTGTTTTTGGACAGCATGACACAACTTTTACTTCCCTTGTCGTCTGAGGCTATAAAAGGCACAAAGCTTGAAAAGTAAAGATACAATGATTTTTCTACAGTAGTAACAATCATCAGGACCACGAAGAACAGAAGAAAAGAAAAAAGAAAAAACTAAATTCGTTGCGGGATGCCTCCCGAAAGCGCTTCTTTAAAGCCATTAGCTAGGCTTAATGAAAAAGATCAAAATTCTCCAAAATCATCGGAAGGTTCACCAAGGATCTCAAAAGGGTTTTCAATAAGCTCATCCTTATTCTTCCGAGGGAGAAGGTACGTACCTTTTGCTTTACCACGCAAACGTATTTGTCCTTTACCCATATCAATGAAGCCTTTCATGACTCGGAGGAAGTCCCTTCCAAGCACTATATTTCCTCTATTGGCTTTCATGATGAAGAAGTCAACCTCCACACTTCTTTTAAGAAACATGACCTGGACATCTTTAAATATTCCCTGGATCTCAGAAATATCACCATTAGAATGTTCATGGAAATATGGAAATTTGTCCATGCTTTCAAGGTACAAAGAATCATAAATAAATCTTGGCATTATAGAAACTTTAGATCCAATGTCACAAAAAGCAAGGAAGTTTTGATTAGAGATAACAATCCTAACAAAAGGCTCCCAGTATTTTCTATTTCCAAAATCTCCTCTCTAGGAGGATTCGGTTTTTCTACTACTTTTAAGTTTAGAGCATCAAGTTTCTTCTCAATAGTAGCAATTCTATCTACAACAGTATCAAGACCATCATAAACAAAATAACTAGATAAACCATGTATAATTTCAAGATATCTAGCTTCATCACACTCTAGAAAGTCTCCTTCGGCTATAAGGTCAAGAGAGTGCTTACACCACTTAAAAAGGCCAAAGTAAAAATTTCTAAGCACAATTCTTATTCTTATAGGTAACCAAGGCATATTTGCCTTATGTGCTTCAGAAATTCTGTCCCATGCCTTCTTCATATTCTCCCCGTTCCTTTGGTGGAAATCCAAGACCTCAGATTCCTTCATATTACCAACTCCTAACATACTTGACCACACAAGCAAGATAACATGTATTTTTGGTATTTTTTATAAGGGGCACAAAAGTAAAAACTGAAAGGTAAACTTAGAAGAATAAAAACCAAAGATAAAAGATAGAGTGCAACTCCCCTACTTGTAGACTGGAGTCCCCGGCAATGGCGCCAGAAAACTTGCTGATGGCAAGAGAGTGTTAATACTCTTCAAGCCTCGTTGGTTACCCCAAGTGCAGGGTGAGATATAATGCAGCGGAAAGTTTTCCCTTGGCAAAGATACCAAGGTTTGTCTCCTATAGGACTCTGAAGGATACAAGAAGGTGGTAAAGTGAACAATGGCGCCGAGGTTGCTAGCTTCACCTGGACCTGCAAATAGATACAAAGAACTTTGCTCCGAAGAGGGTGTTTTTTGAAGCTTTGTTGTAAATTTGTAAATATTGTGGTACTAGTAATAAAATACTAGGGGGTTATTTACCCCTCAGTTAGAAAGCTTCAAAAAAGTACGGAGGAGTTGTAAATTCCTCCGGCCTTGCTGTGTTACAAAGGATAAACGCAAGAGATAAAAGTGGAACTGAAAGTAAACTAAGGGTGTAAACAATAATGTGAAGATGGACCAGGGTCCCGTGATTTTCACTAGTGATGTCTCTCTCCCAAAAGACGATAAAAGTGCTAGCGAGGTAAACAAATCACAGCTGGGCAATTGACAGAATTATGAAGGCACCACAATGCTAACTATGCTGCAAAGAAAGGAAGGGCTCAAAAGCAATGGGCAGTACGCCAAGGTAAGTACACCGAAATCCAACTGCATCTACTACGAATCATCCACCTTGAGATATCTATCCAGAACATCTCGCTGGTATGAAGTTGCGAATCCCACCCAAAGTGTAAATTCAAAGCAACAGACAACTGCATTAAAAGAACTTTGCGTAAAGTAAACAATCCTTGCACCCGCGGGTACAAGCCCCGTTGTTTTATCCCTGGTGGCAACAGCACATCCCCTAGTCTCATGTTTCTGTCACTCAAGCTAGACATCAAGGGGCTGAACCAACAATCAAGTATAACGCTCCCTCTTGGAGTTGCAACAAATCACTTGGCGAAAGTAAAATACGGCAACGGAGAACATGCAAGAATTTACTCAAGAACAAAATATAAAAGATAAGAACCAAATATATTACTCATCACGATCTGAACATTGTCTCATAATCCATCAAAACCCAGCAAACTCAACATAGCAACAGCAGAAAATTACAAATGTGCCTCGATCATGTGAGACAGCTCAGGAGGTCTCGAAAATGGAAGCACAAAGAGGGGAGAGGAACATCACATAGCTACTGGTCACAGACCCATGGTCCAAAGGGAACTACTCACGGTACATATATACGGGAGGCGTCCATGGCTATAGATGGTCTCACGGAGGGGGTTCCTCCTCCCGGCAGGGTGCCAGGGCAGCTTCTCTAGGCAGCCCCGATCTAGAAACGGCTGCGGCGGCGGTACAGAGGCGAGTTCGCGAAAAAGAGGTCCGTCCTAGGGGTTTCCACCCCGAGGGTTAAATATAGGCGAAGGGGGCACCGAGAGGGGCCACAGGGCAGCCAGGAGGCTCCCTGGTGCGTCCTAGGGTGGGGCCGTGCCAGGGACCCTTCTGGAGTCCCTGTGGTGGCCCCCTTCCCTCCTTTGGTGTTTCCGGAAGTTTCCAGGTCGCTAATTTTTTATCTGATTTTTCCGGATTTTTTGGAGCACTTTTAATGGCCGGAAAACCTGAAATACAAAAACAGCAGAAAACAGCAACTGGCAGCTGGGTGCACTGGGTTAATAGATTAGTCCAAATATGCTCAAAAGTGTATGAAAGTTCAAGCAAATCATGGCAAAGTCACCCAAAACATGCATGGAGCAAGCAAAAATTATAGATAGGTTTGGGATGTATCACCTGCAGGTAAGCTCCTTGGATACATAGTATCAGAGAGAGGTATCGAGGCAAACCCAGAGAAAATCAACGCTGTCATGACTCTTCATAAGCCGGCCTCAGTAAAGGGAGTCCAATGACTCACAGGATGTGTAGCCGCTCTGAGTTGGTTCATAAGCCGTCTTGGTGAAAAGGCAATCCCCCTGTATCGACTTTCGAGGAAATCAGAAACATTTGTCTGGGATGACGAAGCCGATCAGGCCCTAGAATCATTAAGGAAGCAACTATCCCAGGCTCCAATCTTGGAGGCTCCCAAACCAAAGGAACCTATGTTACTTTATATCGCCGCCAACAACCGAGCAGTCATGGATGTGGTTGTTGTTGAGTGTATGGAAGCTGGTTTACTACGTCAATGAGGTTTTGACCCTATCAAAGCAGCGTTATCCTCACTGGCAGAAATGGGTGCTTGGTGTATTCATGGCGAATCGGAAACTTAAACACTACTTTCAGGAGCACCCCATGACTATGGCCAGCTCAGCACCACTTGCAGGTATCATCCAAAACCGGGAAGCGACGGGAAGGATTGCAAAGTGGGCCATAGAGTTGGGGGCTTATCACATCAAATACAAGCCCCAAACGTCCTTCAAGTCCCAGGAGTTATCCGAATTCATCAATGGCTGGACAGAAATCCAAACATCTCCGGATAAGACAGTCACCAAATATTGGACGATGCACTTCGATGGAAGCCGACAGCTCCAAGGGTCAGTAGCCGGCGTGGTTCTTACCTCACCTAAAGGGGAGAAATTCTGCTATGTTCTACAGCTGCAGTTCACCTGTACCAATAATGCAGAAGAATATGAAGCCTTGCTTCATGGACTACGGCTGTCTCGTGAGATGAACATAAGTTGGATCCAATGTTATGGCGACTCTGATCTCGTTTCTCAACAAGTGTTAGGAAAATGGGATTCCAAAAATCCCATAATGGCAGCTTATCGACGAGAGATGCAAAGACAAGCCGGATTTTTCGTTGGATACCAGGTGTATCACGTGGACCGTCGGGAAAACGAAGCAGCAGATGCTCTCTCCCGACTCGGCTCTCAGCGAAATCCGGTCCCTCCAAACTTATTCCTGGATGTCCTAACAAAGCCGTCTGTGCAACCACCAACAGAGCAAGACATAGCAGAGTCGGATCCAGAGCCGGCTTTGGTTGCTACAATTCATGCTACACCCTCATAGGTCATACCTTACTTGGATTACAAGACTCGATGAATCCTTCCTCAAGATGAGATGTTGGCCAGACAAATCGTCAGGAGAAGCCAATCCTTTGTACTCATCAAAGGTGAGTTATCCGCGGACGTTTTTCAGAGATGTGTCTCACCAGAAGAAGATAGAGCCATCCTTAATGAAATACACTCTGAGATTGCGGACACCATGCCGGCTCTCGTTCACTAGTTCCTAAAGCCTTTCGACATGGCTTCTACTGGCTCACAGCTCATGCGGACGCAGAGGACATAGTCATGAAATGTGATGGATGTCAGCGCTATGCAAAATAAGCTCACGTGTCGGCTCAAGAACTCAGGATGATACCTATCACTTGGCCCTTTGCAGTATGGGGACTTGATATGGTGGGACCTTTCAAAAGGTCAGCCAACAAAAATACCCACATATTATTGGCAGTGGATAAGTTCACCAAAAGGTCAGCAAATGTGAGGCTGCGACATCACTAATTTTTTTGAAAAAGATCATATAAAGATTCGGCTACCCTCACAGCATCATTACTGATAATGGTTCTAACCTATCAGAAGGGGTTATGCAACGATTCTTCCAGAACGAACACATCCGACTCGACCTTGCATCAGTAGCTCACCCACAGTCCAACAAACAAGCCGAGAGAGCCAACCAAGAGTTGCTCTGGGGCATCAAATCCCGACTCGTTGTCCCCCTGAAAAGGACGCCGGGTTGTTGGGAGGAGGAGTTACCCTCAGTATTATGGAGCATCAGGACGACTCCCAACAGGTCGACAGGCTATACACCCTTCTTCCCGGTCTATTGATCGGAAGCCGTCCTCCCAAGTGACATACGTCATGACTCACCTTGAGTCACTGCTTATGTAGAAGCAAAAAACGAGAAAGCAAGACAAGATGCCTTGGATATTCTCGATGAAAAACAAGATTTGGCTGCAGCTCAGTCGGCTATCTACCAACAAGATCTGCGACGCTATCATAGCCGCCGCATCAGAAGTCGGACTTTCCAGAAAGGTGATTTAGTGCTCCGACTCATACAGAAAAGAGATGGAATGCACAAGTTATCCTCTCCTTGGGAAGGACCGTTTGTGGTCAGCAAGAACCTATACAATGGATCCTACTACCTAGTGGATATACGCGAGAAGGCAAACACGCGCACAAGCATGGAGGAGACTCCCAGGCCGTGGAATATCACACAACTCCGTCCATATTACACTTGAGTAGAAACAGGAACATTATTGTGCATTTAATCAAGTCGACACACGTCGCACTGTCTTTCGCCATATTAATATATATATAAGCCGACATTCGTCGCGCCGGCTTTCGCCATCGAAATATACATAAGTCCACTTCTGTCGCATTGGCCCTCGCCACATATATCTAAGTCGACTTTCGTCGCAACGGCTCTCGCCATATCAATTCCACTTTTACCTTTTTCATGTCATTTATTTTTGCATCATACATTGCATACTTTGCATTATTATATCTCAGAGACCTGGGGGCTTGATCTACCCCTCTATTGGTACTGAGCATGTATACTTCTTATTCAGGTGAATCGGGGAGTCAATGACAACCATTGACTCTTTATCCGAAAACTCGGCATATATATGTAAAAATCACAGTGCATAAGATTATTCACGGGGCAGTAGGGGGGCTCGATACCCCTCATCGACTCTTATCTGAAGAAATCCCGGCATATACATGAACTGGAAAAACACACCTTGGCCTGTATAGCTTAAACTCATACGATCTACGTGTACCCGGCTTAGTCTACATACCTTGGGGGCTTACGACAATGCCTACCGAGTATAGTCTTAAGTACAGGGAGCACTAGTCATATGTAGTCGGCTTACAGAGAAGTCCCGACTCCTGGATAACCCAATAATCTATCCCAAATACGAGAAGATAAGCCATGTTGAATCCAGAGTCGACTTCTATATGAGCCTTTATACTTTCTTTTTGCATACATTAAGCATCATCACATACTCTTTTCATTTTATATGTCATCCAAAAGATATACCTTGAGCATTAACCTGTGTGACTCGGTATGACACAAAAGATGCTCATACTGACTCATGGGGACTATAGCTCAAAAAATTCTCCATGACTCGGCATGACACAAAAGATGCTCATACCGACTCATGGGGACTACACCTTTTTCATTACATCTTCTGCATATATAGAATCGACCTTGGTCGCAACGGCTCTCGCCATACATATAAAGTCGACTTCGGTCGCGACGGCTCTCGCCATACATATATCAACATTCGTCGAACCGGCTCTCGCCGACCTATTTGGAAACTGGGAACACAATCTATCGTGTAATATCTATGTGACTTGGCAGATTAAAAAATAGACCTATGTGACTCGGCATTGCACACAGATGCACATAACGACTCATGGGGACTACACTTAAAAGTTTCTTGTCAAATAAAGACTCGGTACATCACCCAACTACATACACCGACTCTTGGAGAGTAACACTTCAAAAATTCTTTATCACAAAGGCTTGCCATATAATATGTGCCGACTTCAAGAAATATGCAAAGAAATTGTAAGTCCCAGGTTGCTGCAGGCAAGACAACCCGACACTTGGGGGCTACATTACTTCGTAACAAGCTTCACAAAGCAAAAAATTCATCTTTGATGACCTGGTACGGCACGCAAACGTAACCACACCATCTCATGGGGGCTACAAGTCGATCTATCCTATGAGTCGATCACCAATATGCAACTATTCTGAATCGACTCAGGGGGCTACAGATACATACACTATCTTAAATAATTGGCTCTCATACACTCTAAGAAACATTTCAAGTCAGGAATAAAACCGACTCATGGACTCATGGACTCAATGAAACTTCTTAAATTTCATTCATCAAACCAACTGGGTCTTACACCAAAGGAGGCAACCTTACAAGAAAAAGCCAAACTCGGCAATATACTACTAAGAAGAAAAACCCACAGGTTCAGACATCTTCTTCAGAGTCGGCTTCATCCTCCGTTGAAGCTTCTTCTTCACTAAGGAGTTCTTCATCGCTGGAGCTCTCCACACAACAACAGGCTCGGTCTCCATCCGAGTCAAAGATCCTATCCGACAAGGTGTCTTCACCATCAAAACTGAAGACACTGGTGTTTCCTCTTGAGATATTCCTAGATCGAAGAAATTTTTTCCAACCCTTCTCAAAAAACATGGTGCCATGGCTAGAAAATCTAACCATTACCCAGACAGGCCCATGAGGACACCCATCAGATCGAAGCCAAAGATCCGAAGGCGTTGAGTCAATCACAAGTTGAGAAAAAGACTCAGCAAGTTTGATCCAGCGTCGAATCGTTCGGATATGAACAAATAACTCACTCCTCTCAGGAGAAGAAGGGGGAGATTTAGAAGGAGAGGCATCACGAGTACTTCTTCCTTTACCTCTACCACGGCCACGACCTCTACCATGGCCACGACCACGACCACGGCCTTGACCTCGAGTACTTGCATGAGGATCGGGCTCGTTGGATTCCAAAGGAGAAGAGGCTTCTAGCTTAGGTTCCATGGGGAAAACAGGAAGAGGAAGAAGAAGATGGATGCGCTTGAAAGATCAAACTATCCAAGGGATATTTATAGTAGATTCATGGGGAGGATCCATTAATGCGATAAATAATATGGGATAACTACCCATGGTAGATATCATTTATGGAAAGACTCCTCGATTCCCACTACAAACATCAATGCCTCTAACCGGCGTTTCGGGAAGTGTGATCATTAAAACTAGACCGGATCTTTGAGCAAAGGTCAAAAGAAAAAATCTTCAAGTAAAAGGAGATGTAAAGTTAAAAATAATCGGCGTTGGCTCCTAGTAAGCATCAAATGATAGTTGATTCAACCAGAAGATTCGACTTCATGGAGATAAAGGAATAAAAGCAAGATTGAAGAAAGAAGACTTCCAATCAACGCCAAGCATAAAAGTCGGCCCTTGATCAATGAAGAGCCGGCGACAATGAAGAAGACAAAGAAGATTACCGTGAAGACTAAAGCATCACAATGATCCTAGGGGCTAATGTCGAGGGGATGGATCAGGCCCATAGACCCGGCATTAGAAACCTCTGGGCCGACTTACATATGAAGGCCCACGAAGAAGACCTGAGCAGGAGTCTGACATGCCAAGCGTGAAGATTGAAGCCCTAGAAAGAATTCGACTTACCTTGTATAGCATGTAGCAAACTTGTAAAGTAGAATAGAACTCCACATCATGTAGGAGTCGGACTCTAGGAATCCCGGGACCCGGCACCTTTATAAGCCGAGGTCCACGGGAGGCAGAGCCAGAACATACCTCAAGCCAGGACTAGACAACTCGCGCTATAACCTAGATCTCCATGAGACTAAGGTTGCGAAACATCACCACTTTAATCAATACGATCGGCTCTTCTTGTTGAGGAGTCGATCCCACAATAGTCAAGAAGAAGGAGTAGGTCTTTACCGCATCGACGGGGCCGAACCTGGGTAAAATCGCCGTGTCCCGTGTCTAAGTCGACTCTCTCCTCGAATTCGCCTCGCAGCAAAGGTCCCATGATAAGTCTGACTCTATGGACATCTTCCGTGACTTTCCCACGACAGTCGGCGAGCGGCGCAGCGGACTTGGGCGGCGCGAGGAGGGCAGGCGCGACTGCGGCGTTGAGGAGGAGGTCGGGGAAGCGGTTGCCCGATCCGGCCAGACCCTGCCCGGCGGTGAGGGAAACAGCGGGCGGCGGAGCACGGCCCGACCGAGCGGCGGCCATGGCGCACAACGGCGCGCCTGGCTCGTGTCCTGCACAGGAGAAGGGGGGTCGGGATTAGAGGAGGAGGAGAGGCAGGAGACGCGGCGGAGGAATCCCTGCGGGGCGGCGCGAGCACGCCGTGGTCGCCGGCGGCGGCTGGCGGCGGCCGGAGGCGCTCCACGGGAGGGGCGTCTTCAGGCCCAGATCCAGCCAGGGGCGGGCGGCAGCGGCGCTGGAGGGGCCCCTGCGGGGCCCGGTTCATCTGGGAAACGTCTGGGACTACGTGGGGCGCAGGGAACCCTCCAATCTTGATCTAACGGTCCAGATCGAGGGTAGGGGCTAGGGTTTCGGGGAAAGAGGGATTTTTTGGAAAATTTGGAGGAAGATCAGGGGTGTGGCCGCAATTTTGGCTTAGGGGAAACCCTAGAAAGGGGTGGGAGTGTGGTCGTCTTTATATAGCAAGTGGCTTGCAGTTTGCAAAAACATCCTCGGTTTTTCTCTCTCGCGCACGGTGTTTATGTTTCTGACCGCCGAGAGCGCATACGACCTCCGATTCGGGTAAAACTTCAAACTGCGCGATCAGCGCGTCGAGACGACGACGTTCACCTCGCGCTGGAACCGTTTACATAACACATTCTGGTGCGCTATAATAATATCCCGTTTACTTATTAAACGGGGTTTTTTGTTCCGTTGGCTGCGACTGGTCTCCTGCGGTTTTTGCAACGGTGATCGGGTGAAACTCGGTGTCGCAATGGTCGAGTGTCAGGGTGGCAAGGGTCGGTCTCCGTAAGTAGCGAGATAAGAGGGGGGAAATAATCATCGATCGATAAATCAGGGATGCAAACAAAGCAAACAAATCAGACAATCAAACAATTCACAGCGAAAACAATTTTTTTTGTGAAATCTGGGATGTTACAGTGATATACCATGTTAACAACCTTTGCTCATCTTCTGTAGCTAAACAACTTGAACCATTCTAAATGTGCGGTATCGTCGTGTGTGACGAGTACTTCAATTATCCTGCTAGTAATCGCTCTCGGTGATAGATGCGATACCGTGGTGCGTTGTCTCGTGTTGTCTTCTTGGTGATGCTTACACGTGATTGATTCGTAGTAATAGATGCATCTCCATTGGTTGTCTTTCTAGTGTTTACTTCTTGTGTGCTCCCGCGGGTACCTCTCGGAGACGTTGCGAGCTTGCGATCGACTTCACCTTTGGATCGTCTTCTCATCAGGTAAGGGGGAGCATATATCATGCTTATAACTTTCATCTCACTCACGCCTAGGTGTAGGATCGAACGATTGCTTGTACCACTTTATATTCATGCCTCTCAAATAAACCCAAACAGCCATGTCCTCCACATCCCAGCAAACCCTGTTCGGCTATGTTACTATTGCTCGCTGCTCCGCCACTGCTGAGTATGCATGCTAGGATGTTATCAACTGTTGTCCTGTTACTCCTTGGATTGGGCTATCACATTATTATATTGTTGTTGATGATATGATTATTATAAAGTTGACTATATTCGACGAAGGATGGAAGGTCTAGGCTATCCCGCTCGACGCTTTGTTCCATTCGAGTCACCTAGGATCCGAGTTCCGGGTATTGGTTCTAATACTGAGCGCGCCTAACCGCGTGTGGGATTTTATGGGGTCCCCTTTTCTTACCTACCTAGCTTCAAACATTTGTAGTGGTGTCCCAAGCTGATTTACCATTTGAAAACAGTGTGTGTGTCTGTCGGGTCGCTCCTAGCAGATATTCTTTAAAATAACTTGGGCCAGCTGAGACATGGTTTCTCTGTTGGTCCACCCCAGGGAGCTAGGGGGCTGCCCACATTATTTTGGGTAGCAAACCCGACCTCGTCCAGACGGTAGAGGCCAATTCGAGAGCGCGGCCGGCTTTTGAGTTGGATGTCGACTCACCGGGGGCACCCGGATTTGTTCGTTGTTAGCTAGAGGGACCTGTCATTTCGGATCTCTCAGGACTAAATCATAAAATGGCTACCTGTGATGGGTAGAAACTAAGAGAGATGGGCGTGCGTGCGGAGCCTTGTAATGGGCAGTTGGTACACCCCTGCAGGTTTAAATCTTTTCGAGAAGCTGTGTCCATGGTTATGGATGACTTGGAACCTACGTCTTGTTTATAGATAACATCAACTGAATCATAACTGTAACTTAATCAACGTGTGTGCGCCTTGACTGCTTCTTCTTCATCGGGTGATGAAGAGGAGGACAAGGATAGGGTAGGTGTTATGCTTGCGCAAGTAGTTGATAGCAAGACTTGTTGGAGGCGATTCCTCATCGAATGCTTGGTTCTCATCTTACTCTAAAATAGACCGTTAGCCACTCATATATTGCTAGTGTGTATGCAACCTCACCACTACCCCCATCTTACCCGTGAGAATTTAGTTACAAGACTTTTGATATATTCTCACCCCCTTTCTTTTCTTTTCCCTTTTATGTTTTTCCTGGTCGGCCGCTGCAGTTGATTACTACCTCGACTCTTCTTCTGGACGCCTTCGTGGAGACTCGACGACGACTAGTTAGGCGGATCCCGGAGGAGAGCGTGCACCCGTGCGGTTACGGGAATGGTGTGGTTTACCTTTGCCATTAGGCATTTGAATGTAGTCTGTACTCAGACATGTATCTTCCGCTGATGTTTTGTATTTAGGGCAATTGTATGCCTATTGTATGAGATGTTGTATCCTTGTAGCTGCAATGTTTTGATATCATGTTGGAAATCCGGGGCATATGGCATTGTCATATGTCGCGGTGGGACCGATATGTGCTTTGTCCCCGGATCTGGATGGAAACATCTAGATCTGGAACAGTACCGCATATCGGGCCTTACACCAGGAGCAGAAGACCCCCGGTGCTTGCTTCATCGTGGAGTTCCCCCTCGACCAGGATTAGTTCGGAGGTTCCCAAGCAGGAGGCCTCGCCTTTTCGATCGTTGTTGATTTTTGTTCTAGCCTTCTTAAAGCAACCTTGTATTTTCGTGTCTGTACTCAGATACTATTGTTTCCGCTAACTTTGTGTATCTCGAGCTATTTTATTTGAGCCCTCGTGGCCCCTAGCTTGTATTAAACAGCTTGTATTATTTTGTTTGTAGAGTTGTGTTGTAATATCTCACTATGAGTCCTTGATCTCGATCGTGTACCTTTTGTGTATGATTACTGTACATGACTTGATTTTGGGGGCGTCACAAGTTGGTATCAGAGCCGACTGCCTATAGGACACCCCCTTCCAACTCCTTGGTCGAAGTTGAGTCTAGCCTTTGCAAAACTACTTTGCTAATAGTGTCGTGTGGCTTCTCGGCCCACGTCACAAACTTGGTGGTATTAGGATCTTTTTCTTCGTACCTATGCTCTGGGACTGTACTCTCTTATCCTTGCTGGTAAGTTTTACTAACTCTGACTTTAGGTTCTCGCACCTCTGTCCTTTCGGAGATCCCTTTTCCCAAGATGATCGCTGGCTTCACCTGAAGATTCGGAAGGTACTCTCCGATTAATACCCGAGAACCTACATGTTCATCGTCTTTGCAATCCCCTGCCACCGATAAGTCTGTATGGATAATTACATCCACCTCCCGATCTGGAAATCATAATTCCCTTGTACTTAATCATCGAATTATTACGATGCTTCTATTACCTGATGCCTTTGCATTCTTTCTCCTTCTCGTTGAGTGCTGATACTCACATCAGATTCTTTGCGAACCACCCGACCTTTGGTGGATTATTATCCGACTAATCTTACATGGCTTCTTCCATGTGTCAATTGGATTCATCGTGTGAAATACCATTCCTGCCTCTCGATGATTTGTGTTATCATCGACAACCTCCCTTGACTCCCTACCAATACAACTTCGTCGAGAATATCGTGCTCTGCTTTCCCTTGGGAAAGATATACACCTAATACTTGTGTATCATCACAATTTCCTTTCCATTGGCCTGTTTAAACTTTCTGGTAAGATAACTTACCTAAGCAGTGATAATTTCCTGCTTTTGTAAACACCTCGGTGTACGACCTTGTCAGTAAAACCTTGTTACCTAAATTTCATCAACAATGGTGGTAACCACCGGGACGGGAACTTTGCCAAATGGTCTGTGTCGTATTAACGAGAAGGAAAATGGTTCTCTTTGTACATTGCTCCTGGTACCGACATTGTTGCCGACATAGATAACAAGTTGTTCTCTGACCAACCTTGCATGGTGGTCGCATACTATGTCACCACCCCTCCTACTCATAATACGCACTATGCCCTAGTTCCACGGGATCGAAACCTGACTCTCTTGTACCTTTCTGATACGTCCAAAATGTATCTATAATTTCTGCTTGCTCCATGCCTCTTTTGTGTGATATTGCTATGATATTGATGAACTTCCATACACTTTTTGATCATATTTGGACTAACCTATTAACTCAGTGCACCCAGTGCCAGTTCCTGTTTTCTGCTATTTTCTATTTCAGGTTTCCCCATATAAAAAGTGCTCCAAAAATTTGGGAAAATCCAATAAAAAATCAGCGATCAGGAAGCTTCCGGAATCACCGAAGGGGGGGGGGGCAGAAGGGACGCACCAGGGCCCCAGGCGCCCTCATGGCGCGCCCCAGGGTGGAGCCGCGCCAGGGGGGCCGCCTGGACCCCTGGTGGACCCCATGGCTGCCCCCCTTCGCCTATTTATTCCCCGTGACGCAAAAACCCCCGAGACGAGAACCCTTATTCGCGATCTCTCCTTTGTTCCGCCGCCGCTCCGCTTCCAAGATCGGGAGCACCAGAAGACCTCTTCCAGGCACCCTGCCGGAGGGAGGAATCACCTCCGGGAGCTTCTCCACCACCATGGATGCTTCCCGGATGAACCATGAGTAGTCCACCTTAGACCATGGGTCTATGATCAGTAGCTATGTGATGTTCTCCTCCCCTCTTTGTTCTGCATGGATTAGACCTCGTGAGCTGCCCTACATGATCGAGACACTTATGTAATATTTCTGCTGTTGCTATGCTGAGTTTGCTAGGATCCGATGGATTATGAGATTATGTTCAGATTGTGTTTGAGTAATATATTTGATTTTCCTCTTTTATATTTATGTTCTTCAGTAATTCTTTCATGTTCTCCGTTGTTGTTTATTCCTTTGGCCAAGTAGTAGGTAGTGACTCCAAGAGGGAGCGTTATGCATGATTGTGGGTTCATGCCCCCCGATGACTAGCTTGAGTGACAGAAACATGAGTCTAGGGGATGTGCTGTTTCCACAAGGGGGAAAACTACGATGCTTGTACTTGCGGGTGCAAGGATTGTTTACTTTACGCAAAGTTCTTTAATGTAGTTGTTTGTTGCTTTGAGTTAACACTTTGGGTGGGATTCGCAACTTAATACCAGCGAGATGTTCTGGATAGATATTTCAAGGTGGATGATTAGTAGGTAGATGCAGATAGATTTTGGTATACTTGTCTTGGCGTACCGCCCATGCTTTTGAGCCTCTGCCTTTCTTCATAGCATAATTAGCATTGGTTTGCGCACATAATCATGTCAATTTCCCAGCTGTGATTTGTTTACCTCGCATGGCTATTTTATCCTCTTTTCGGAGAGAGACATCACTAGTGAACATCATAGGACCCCGGTCCATATTTCCAATACTGTTTACACCCTCTATCAATTTACTTCTTTATTATTTTTCTGTTGCTATCCCTATCATTATTATCCCATGCGTTTTATCCTTTGTAAACAACAAGGCCGGAGGGATTGACAACCCCTTTGTACTCGTTGGGAGAAAAGCTATCTGGTGTGTGTGCAGGTCCAGGACAACCGCTAATCTCTGGCGCCGTTGTCACCTTCTTGTCGTTATCGGGGTCCTACTGGAGACAAACCTTGGTATCTTCACCGAGGGAAATTTGCTGCTGTCTACATCTCAACCTTCCACTTTGGGTAACCAACGAGGGGCGAGAAGTAAACTCTCGTGACATCAAAGAAATTTCTGGCACCGTTTCCGGGGACTCCGCTCTTCAAGATAGGGGAGTTGCACACTATCTTTTATCTTTGCTTTTTAGTCTTGTTTGTTTACCTTTCAGTTTTTGCTTTAGTGTCCTTTATCAAAAATCAAAAAAATAGTTATCTTGTTTGCTGCTGCTATGGGATCCTTTGAGAACACCAAGTTGTGTGACTTCACTAGTCACAACAACAGTGATTTTATCTGCACTCCTATTGCTACACCTGCTACTTCAGCACGTTCTTATGAGATTAAACCTGCTTTGCTGAACCTTGTTATGAAATATCAATTCTCTGGTCCTAGAGATGATGTTGCTTTGCACTTAAATAATTTTATTGTGCTTTGTGATATGCAAAAGTACAAAGAAGTAGATGGTGATATTGTTAAGCTTAAGCTTTTTCCTTTCTCCTTGAGAGATGAAGCTAAAATCTGGTTTCAATCCTTGACTAAGAATAGCATAGACTCTTGGGATAAGTGCAAGGACGCTTTTATTGGAAAGTACTATCCCCCTGCTAAGATTATCCAATTGAGGAGATTTATTATGAATTTTAAACAATTGGATAATGAACACGTTTCCCAAGCTTGGGAACGCATGAAATCTCTTGTTAAGAATTGCCCTACGCATGGTTTGACTAGTTGGATGGTTATCCAAACTTTTTAGGCAGGCTTCAACTTTACCTCGCGGAACCTTCTAGATTCGGCCGCGGGAGAAACCTTTATGTCAACTACACTTGGTGCTGCCACAAAACTTCTTGATGAGAAGATGACCAACTATTCCCAATGGCACACCAAAAGAGCTCCAACAGGTAGGAAGGTAAACTTTGTCGAGGAAATCTCCTCCCTAAATGAAAAATTTGACTTGATTATGTCTCTGCTTACCAAGAAATCTCCTATTGATCCTCAAGATGTTCCTTTAAATTCTTTGATTGCTCAAGATCAAGTAGATGTGAACTTTATCTCTAGAAACAACTTCAACAACAATGCTTATAGGAGTAACTTTGGTAGCAATCCTAGACCGTTCCCCTCCAACAACTATGGGAACAACAACACTTATCCTAGCACCAAAAACTCCACTTTTGAAGTAGAGAGTATGCTTAAAGACTTTATCACTACCCAAAAAGCCTTCAACAAGAGTGTAGAGGAAAAATTACACAAATTAGATAACTTCACGTTGAAGGTAGACAATTTAGCCCATGAAGTACAATTTCTTAAAATTAGAACTTCTCCCCTTGAGGAGAGGAATGCCACTCCTATGAATGCTATCCAAGTGCAAATTAATGAAAACATTAGGATGATGGCTAAAATTAAAGAGAGATGGGCGAGAGAAAAGGAGGAAGAAGATAGAATTAAGAGCCTTCCTACACACCATACTGTTGCTACTATCCAAGTGGTTGAGGAGATCCAAACTCTTAGCACCCAATGCACCCCTAATCCCATAGGACCTATTAATGGTGATGCTATGACCTCAACCGTAGAAGAAGAAACTCCTATGACTATAGAATCTACCAAAAAAGTGAGCCTAAAGGACACCACTACCACTTTACTTGATAGTAGTGACCTTGATTTTGATAATTGCACTCTTTCTGAAGTTATTCGTTTCCTTCACAAGATGTCTAGAGACCCCCACACTAGCACACTTAATATTGCCTTCACGGAGCATATCACTAATGCTCCCATCAAAGCTAGGGAGGAGAAGCTTAGGGTAGAAGCCTCCATACCTAGAAAGCTAGAAGATGGTTAGGATCCTATGATTAAAATTAAGTTGAATAACTTTTCTTGCTATGCTTTATGTGATGTTGGAGCTAGTACCTCCGTTATGCCCAAAAGAATGTATGATATATTTGAATTGAAACCTTTTGATCCTTCTTCTTTTGGTGTTCGTCTTGTCGACTCTTCCATAAAGAAACCTTTGGGGAAGATCGATTATGTTCTTATCATTGTCAATGAAAATTATGTTCCCGTTGATTTTACTATTATGGACATTGAATGTGAACCTTCTTGTCCAATTATTTTGGGACGTCCTTTTCTTCGCACCGTGGGTGCTGTTATTGATATGAAAGAAGGGATTCTAAAATTAACATTACCTCTCAAGAAAGGGATGGAAAACTTCCCTAGGAAAAAGATTCAGTTGCCTTTTGAGTCCGTCACACGGTCTAGTTATTTTCTTGAAAAGACTTGATCTATTTGAATTAAGCCTAGCTAATGGCTTTAAAGAAGCGCTTTCGGGAGGCAGCCCAAAACGAATTTAGGATTTCCTTTTTGTTTTTCTTTTGTTTTTAGTGGTCTTGATGATTGTTACTACTGTAGCAACATCATTGTATCTTTACTTTTCAAGATTTGTGCCTTTTATAGCCTCATATGACAAGGGAAGTGAAAGTTGTGACATGCTGTCCAGAAAACAGATTCTGTCCTCGTGATTAGAAAAATCAGAGAAAAATTCCAATTCATCTTTTTCAGCTGAAATTTTTACACAGCGTGCTCTATAAAATTATGGAAGTTTCGTATGTTCTGAGTTTTTTGATTTGAGTTGCAGAAGTATCCCTAAAAAATTCTTTTCTACCTGCTGGTCTGTTTTTCACAGATTCTGTCCTGTTTTGCTTTTTCTTCGTTTTGCAAACCTTAAGCTTGCTTTTTCTTTGCAAAAACCTTTTGGAATTCTTAAGAAACAGTAGCTCTTCAAGAGTATATTTATTTACAGAAGACAAAAAATTATTTTATTATGGGTACTAACCTCGCTAATCAGATTATGATGAGTTATGTATGAAGGGAGTTTTCAAGTGTGCGAGGGAAGATGATGAAAGAAGATTCAGGAGTGTCAAGCGCTCAAGCTTGGGGATTCCCCCATGCATCCCCAAGAAATATTCAAGGAGAATCAAGCGTCTAAGCTTGGGGATGCCCCCGTGAATCCCATTCTCCATCAACAATTATCAGTTCGTCTCTCGTCTCACTATATTTTTATCGCTTCATGCGTTATGTGCTATGCTTGGACCGTCTCGCTCTTAGGTTTTTTTTTTAGTTTTCTTTAGCTTTTCTTGCTGTTCATAACAAGTTAGAACCCAGATTTCTTTGTGTGGGAGAGAAACACGCTCCACTTTCAAAATCTAGAACACAACATAGGATTTTTCATGCTTATCTTTGCTGTGTGTTCTTTATCTTTTTCATAGTTGCTGTCATGTTTTGCTCTTAGTTTTCATGCTTATATTTTTAAGAGATTTTGTTTAGTTTGTTGCTAGAACACTCTTGAGTTTTCATGTTTATCTTTCTTAGAGAGTTTGCCTGTTGCACTGAGTTTTGTTCCTTGACTTGAAGTAGGTAATTGAGGTTACTATTCTTTTGTAGTAGTAACTTGCAATAGTTTTGAGGTATTGTTTTGAGTAATGTTTTGACTTTTGGTGTCAACAGCTTTAGCCTATTAGTGATAGATGTCCTATTTTTGGCAATCCATGTTTATTTTCAAAGCTTACAAAATTAGTTGAGAACTTTAGCTACTAGATGGATCACTACTCTTCTGAGGGGTCAAATATTAGAGTACACTCACGTACCATGAGTCGAGGATGCGCAAGGATAACCAAACCCCCATACACTCCTCCTCGGGGTACTTGTCTCTTTGTGAAACCTCCTTATTAGATTGAGAGTTACCGATAATAAGTGCATGAGTTCTTCGGGCTAATGTGAGTATTCGAAAGTTGACACTTCCAGCTTCCCATATTTTTCTAGCCTCTCCTGTGCCGTGCATTGCTTTCTTCTCACTCCGAGAGTTGGCGTCCACCTTCTCCGGTACATCCAAACCCTTGGCATGATACGCTCTGTCATCATAAACCTCCTTATATCCTTCCTGAAAACAGCCACCATACCTACCTACCAAGGCATTTCGATAGCCTTTCCGAGATATATTCCCATGCAACATCCACCTTCTCATGACTTGATCTTCATGTCATACATGTTTTTGCTTGATCGATGAGCCGCATGATAGTTGGGCCTTGCCCTAATCATTTCTACATGACGCGCTAGTGTCATTGCATATCCTACTACACTGGCAGAGGCATACATTTGCATACATCATGATAGTTACATCTTCTTTATGATTTGAGTACTTTGTAAAGTGTGAAAGATCTTCTATACTTCTTGTAATTTATAGAGTGTTGCCCCTAAAGTGAGGAAAAGATCCCAAAGTGGACAAATTAAAAGATCCCAAAGAGGACCGATTAAAATATCCCAAAGAGGACAAATGAGAGAGATAGAAAGAGCCATTGAGGCCACCAAAAAAATACAAAAAATAGAAAAAAGAGAAAAAGAAATAAAAAGAGAGAAGGGGGCACACTACTATTCCTTGTGAGAGATCCACACTCGTACTCCCTCTTATATCTTGTACTCCATAGAGATTATCATTCATGCATATAGCTACGTGGGGACCTTCACACTATAGAACTTGGCTTGTATATTCCAATGATGAGCCTTCTCAAATGAGCTATAGGTCTTCTTGAGAAAGCAAGTTGGATGCACCCCCACTAGTTCCATTGGAGAGCTTACCTTAGCTCATATGTGCATGTGTTGCATGGCAATCCCTACTCCTCACATCATATCTATCATTTGGCTTTCTTTTGCCGATGATTGTCCTCATTGATGTGAGCCTTTCACACCTTTTTGTCTTCCTCCTCCACCATATTCTCTCTTTGCCATCCTAAGTGTCAACTTTCTTTCTTACGCTCATCCATTGCATGAGTGCTAAAAATGTAAAAAAGGAGTGGATCATTTTGACTTGTACCTGGCTAGTGGTCTGGGGATGAGTCAAGATAAGATTCCAAAGAAGACCAAGTGTGAAACTTTAGTAGATTGAGTTCTCAACACAAAAATACTTTTTCTCGTATATCCCTATCCCCTTTCTTGCACGCAAACACTATTTGGAGACATTCGAGTCACGGAAAGCGAGAGCTCTTGCACCTTTATGTTCTTATGTTGCTTATTTCAATGCTAGTCTGCCTGTTATGACTTGAATTGAATTACATGCCTTGATTGATTTACTTAAAATTTCTTATATGGTTGTTAGCATGTCACCACAGAAATTATGCTTGTTATCATTTACCTACTCAAGGACGAGCAAGAATTAAGTTTGGGGATGTTGATACGTTTAAAATGTATCTATAATTTCTGCTTGATCCATGCCCCTTTTGTGTGATATTGCTATGATATTGATGAACTTCCATACACTTTTTGATCATATTTGGACTAACCTATTTACTCAGTGCACCCTAGTGCCAGTTCATGTTTTCTGATGTTTTTCTATTTCAGGTTTCCACCATATTAAAAGTGCTCCAAAAATTTGGGAAAAATCCAATAATAAATCAGCGATCAGGAAGCTTCCGGAATCACCGAGGGGGGCAGAGGGGATCCACCAGGGCCCCAGGCGCCCTCCCGGAGCGCCCCAGGGTGGGGCCGCGCCAGGGGGCTGCCTGGACCCATGGTGGACCCCCTGGCTGCCCCCCTTCGCCTATTTATTCCCTGTGATGGAAAAACCTTGAGACGAGAACCCTTATTCGCGATCTCTCCTCTGTTCCGCCGCCGCTGCGCTTCCAAGATCGGTAGCACTAGAAGACCTCTTCCCGGCACCCTGCTGGAGGGAGGAATCACCTCCGGGAGCTTCTCTACCACCATGGATGCTTCCCGGATGAACCGTGAGTAGTCCACCTTGGACCATGGGTCTATGATCAGTAGCTATGTGATGTTCTCCTCCCCTCTTTGTTCTTCATGGATTAGACCTCGTGAGCTGCCCTACATGATCGAGGCACTTATGTAATATTTCTGCTGTTGCTATGTTGAGTTTGCTGGGATCCGATGGATTATGAGATTATGTTCAGATTTTTTTTGAGTAATAGATTTGATTCTCCTCTTTTATATTTATGTTCTTGAGTAATTCTTGCATGTTCTCCGTTGCTGTTTATTGCTTTGGCCAAGTAGTAGGTAGTGACTCCAAGAGGGAGCGTTATGCATGATTGTGCGTTCATGCCCCCCGATGACTAGCTTGAGTGACAGAAACATGAGTCTAGGGGATGTGTTGTTGCCACAAGGGGGAAAACAACGGTGCTTGTACTTGCGGGTGCAAGGATTTTTTACTTTACGCAAAGTTCTTTAATGCAGTTGTCTGTTTCTTTGAGTTTACACTTTGGGTGGGATTCGCAACTTAATTCCAGCGAGATGTTCTGGATAGATATCTCAAGGTGGATGATTAGTAGCTAGATGCAGATGGATTTTGGTCTACTTGTCTTGGCGTACTGCCCATGCTTTTGAGCCTCTGCCTTTCTTCATAGCATAATTAGCATTGGTTTGCGCACATAATCCTGTCAATTGCCCAGCTGTGATTTGTTTACCTCGCATGGCTATTTTATCGTCTTTTGGGAGAGAGACATCACTAGTGAACATCATAGGACTCCGGTCCATATTTCCAATATTGTTTACACCCTCTATCAATTTACTTCTTTATTATTTTTCCGTTGCTATCGCTATGATTATTATCCCGTGCATTTTATCCTTTGTAAACAACAAGGCCGGAGGGATTGACAACCCCTCTGTACTCGTTGGGAGCAAAGCTATCTGGTGTGTGTGTAGGTCCAGGACAACCGCTAATCTCTGGCATCGTTGTCACCTTCTTGTCGTTATCGGAGTCCTACTGGAGAGAAACCTTGGTATCTTCACCGAGGGAAATTTTTTGCTGTCTACATCTCAACTTTCCACTTTGGGTAACCAACGAGGGGCGAGAAGTAAACTCTCGTGACATCACTTTCCTGTTTCCAAGGTTATTCCTCGCGCTTGACCTCGTATGCAATTCACGAGTCACATACATTTGTAATATTCAGTCTGATATCATACTCTGTGCTTATGCCTGATGCCTTGGGCCCCTGTTCATCGTCCGTCATCGACGTCGAATGCATGCCTATCCTCTTAAAACTTCTCTTGCTTTCTTTTGTTCTCTCGATGTATTGCCCCGATTTAAACTCGGAAGATAGTTTGTACCCCATTCCCTTGGACATCCTTGGTTGATTAACCTGGTACCGATCCGACCCCCTAAGTATCCCCTCCTACCCTATCCGTAAGTACGATGGAGCCCCTGAAGGAAGAATGAAAACTAGTCGAGATGCACTGATGCATAGAAATGAAGACAACATCATTAAGGACTAGCTTCTTCAAGAAGGGCATAAAGAACCAGAAGACTCGTTAGAATACAAAACCGAAACTCTAACCCTTACACTACATTTTAATTCTCGGGGCAAGAATTCTTTGTAGTGGGGGTGATTTGTGACACCCTCGGTGTCAACCAACAGTAATTACCTTGGTTGTAACAGTAATCACCTGTTAATAATGCCAAGTCAGCATGTTGGGCAAGTATTGATAACCCTTGATAAAAACTCAATTGAATTCAGACCATGTTGGAATCCAAATTGAATTGAAAATAATGTGGGAAAATAAAGCTAAACCAAAAATTGTGCAAGCAATTTTATTAAATGCCTAAATATTAGTAGGTCATGTTAAAAGTTAAATGGGGTATTATTAAAATGTTTTACTAGTCTAATTAAATAAAAATAGTAGGAAATCAACACCATGTGGCCTTTTAATATTTAAATGGGATTGAAATCAATTTTTAAAATGTGCCAAACTTTTTGTGGAACCTCTCCAAGATGAAAAACAAATATAAAAATAGGTTTCATCATTAACAAAAATCATTTGGTGGCAAGCATAATTAAAACAGATCAGCATATTTGCTGGCGGACATGGAAATGAAAAAAATGCAAAAACTCGCTCAGGGTAACTGCTCACTCCATGATCGTTGTCGCCGTACTCTTCTTCTCATGTTCACAGCATAGCGTGGAGAGCATCCCGCGGCCTCCATGATCGTTGTCGCCGTGGCGTCTATCAACGGTGTTCCCGGCGTGGCTAAGAGGAGCCCGACCCGACCCCTGCCCTTGGAAAACCCTAGCCGCACCCCTCCCCCCTCCTCCTCGCACCGCACTCTCCCTAGCTCACGCTCGAGCTCGACCTAGCGCACCCGTGGCCGCGCGACCGTTGATCTCGTGGCCACTGGCCACCTCGCGCGGCACCGGGTTGTCCTGGAGGATCGCGGGAATTTCCTCCTCACTTGGAGCAAGACCAACGATGTCGCCCCCTCCTTATTCTTCCGCCACGGCCGCCACCTCCTCGTCATCGATCTGCTTGCCCCCGACCGCCCTCGGCTACCCCGAGGCCCCCTCGAGCTCCGCTGCGAGCTACTCGTCGTTTGGCCCTTCTTCGTGCTCCTATAGGTGCGCTAGTCGCCGTCGCCGTCGTGCCGAGCTCCGGCAGCCGCGCGGTTCGTCACCGCCGTCATTTTAGGACGACCGCGCCCATTTTCTTTGCACCAGTAGACCTGCGGCTCTACCCGCGCCCGATTCCTCCCCCCACCCCCCCGTACACTAAACGACCACCGGAGGCGAGCTCCCGGTCATCGCCGTCGCCGCTGGGTGTCACCGCCGGCACGGCTTGGATATTAGCTAGTGGGGTGACCCATTGACTGGTGGCCCCCACCCCCGTTAAACACCCCCTGTCTAAACCCCCCCTAATCACGTATTAGAGATAACCCCCCTGTTAAGTGTATGACTGGTGGGCCTGTACCCCTAATAAAGTGGTTAGGTCCAAATAACCCCCTGGACTTATGACAGATGGGCCCCATGCGCTTACACTAATTAAGTTGGTTAATTAAGCACATGTTTGTATGACACTCGGGACCCACCACTAATTAAACTAAATAACTAAATGGTTAAAAGGTTTCGGTCTATGACAGGTAGACCCCACTGGTTTAATTAAAATTAAAATGAAATAAAAAATGTAATATTCCACTAACATGTGGGCCCTTACTGTAATAAGTAATTTAATTAAGACAATTAGAGTGTCTCTGCCACTGACATGTGGGTCCCCCATGTCAGTGGTACTATTATGAATAATTTTGTATTAAATATTACTCCCTCCATTCCAAAATAACTGACTCAACTTTGTACTAGCTCTAGTACAAAATTGTACTAAGGCTACGACAGTTATTTTGGAACGGAGGGAGTAAAATAAAATCCTGAAATGATTTCAATTGATTAGAACTTTGAGATTTAATATCTTTTAACCCGTAACTCCGATGAAAATAACTTATATATGAAACTTGATCAGGAAAATTCCACGAATAAAAATACGCTATCCGTATATCCACCACACCTCTCTAACTTACCGAACATGGTATGTTTCCCCTCCGGTTCATCTGTCTGTCAAATGACCGGAGCCGGTAAAACTTTCCGGATGAAAATATTCTTAATACGAAAGTTGTTCAGAATGGATCAACGATCACAGATACACTATCCAGATGCTTGTCAGATGTCTCTAACACTGCAAACATGGAACTTTCCCCTCCGAATCATCTGTCCGTTAATCAACCGGTACTGATGAGTCATCCCCGGATAAATCCCTGCTCCGCGAAAATCACTGAACACTGTGTTAGAGCTTCGTTGCTTCGTATCTTCTATGTCATACATTTGTTTTGTTATTATTGTTGTGTACTTATTGTCCCCCCCCCCTTATTCTCTGGTAGACCCAGTTACTGCCGCCGACTACACGGTTGCCGAGTATGACTACTTCGTCGATGACCGTACCCCTACCGTCGAGCTTCCAAGCAAGCAGAGCCATTCTCTTCCCCAGATATCGCCTATCTTTCTGTACTTTCATTGCACTAGGCATTGTTACTGCTGCTGCTACGTTGCTTACTTATTCAATTGCATAGCCTGTCATTGTCGCCCTTGATATACCTTCCCTTAATCCTATGTTGCCTATTATTACTTATGCAATATTCAGTAGTTAGCCCTGCGCATTGTTAGTCAACAAGGATTAGATAGCGGGCCGTGATCACTCTGGGGAGTCAACGTGGATATATATTATTATAACTGCAATAGGTACGGATCGATGCAGACACCCTAGGGAACCTACAACGGCGATACTCTGCCGAGTCACTTCAATTTTGACTTACGAGTGGAAGGACTCGTATTTCACTCTCGTCGGCTGAGTAGCGTAGCATCACCGGGATGATACGAGGTTTACCTCTTTAGTTCATTCTGCTGATGCCTCTGTCGAACCTCTTCAAGTGTACCATCGAGGGTGATTCCTCCTGGTTTCACTTGATGGTAGGCACTCGAATCAACTGGTGTCCTTAAAGGTAATGAATCGGGCGAAGGGATTGTATCGGGACGGTAGGACAGGCGGATACCATCGTGGGCCTGGTCCTTGCTCGTTGGCCGTAAGATACCCTGTTGTACGAAAGTCGGGCTCTTCAAAGAGCACACGCGAGATAAGGTAAGGAGATGGTTCACCTTGTTGGTAACCGCACGAGTTGGTGGGACGGCAGGGCAGGCGGCCACCGGCTTTGGTTATGGGGGTGGACCTGGCTTCTGTCGTTGTCCACGACTCACCCGAATAGAGGCAACGATAACGGTTGTCCCGACAGAAAATAATAAAATGCTTAATGGGTCAGGTGGATGACTTGAGTGGGTCGACGTGCCCTATACGCACTACCTCCACGTGGGATTACGGTGTGGGCCCTCTGCGTTGTAGCCTCGTTCGATGGCTCTTCAGACGTCAGCTTTACCTCGGGCTGATTTCCGGGCTTGGACCGCCTACTCCGGTAGTGGGAGGTGGGTCTGCTTCACCGTCCAGCCACGTACCGTGCAGGAGTACAAAGGGCAGGGGTCCAAAGTCCCTTTGTGCTTAGGATTTAGACTGGCGGATGGCCTCTCTGTTGAGCTTGAAGGATGGACTTCGGCGTATCGGATAGCGTCGGTGGGGCATTCCGTAACAAGGTGTAAGCCACCCTGGAGATCCGAGTGTGTAGGGTGACAGTAGTGCAGCCCATGCAGGGATGATAATCTATTCGGATAGTCGTGTCCATGGTAACAGGACGCTTTATGCTGAAGCCATACTCTACTACTACAAACTACTACTACTGAACTGATTGGTTCCGGGTTTTCTTCCTCGCAGGGAAGTCAACGAAGGATTCTCGGAGGCATTTATAATTGTTATCTAATACAACTTAGTATTATACAATGCTACAACAACTTCTGCTGCATTGTTACTTTATGCTTTATATTAATATGTTGGCTATTCTCTCCTCATGCTGCAAGACTCGTCGGAAGATGCTAGTCTTCGATAGGCCTAGTTTCTCTTCCTTACTCTGACTTTCTACCTTGCAGTCCACTATATACAGCCTCCCCTTTCCATTTGATACAAATGCATAAATGCTTAGTAGCAGACGTAAGACTCGTGGCTATGCTAGATACTCACCCTTGCTTCATTTCCCCTTTTTGTTTTGCCTGATTGGTCGCTGCAGGCAACGTCGGAGCCTTGGAGTCCAGGAGCAGAAAATCCCCGGTGATTTCTTCATCGTGGAGTTCCCCCTCGACCAGGAGTAGTTCGGAGGTTCCCAGGAAGGATGCCTCGCCTTTTAGATCGTTGTTGATTTTTGTGCTAGCCTTCTTAAGGCGGCCTTGTATTTTCATGTCTGTACTCAGATACTATTGTTTCCGCTAACTTTGTGTATCTCGAGTTGTTGTATTCGAGCCCTCGTGGCCCTGTCTTGTATTAAACAGCTTGTATTATTTTATTTGTAGAGTTGTATTGTGATATCTCACTGTGAGTCCTTGATCTCGATCGTGTACCTTGCGTGTATGATTACTGTACACGACTTGATTTTGGGGGCGTCACACAACATCCCCAAGCTTAATTCCTGTTCGTGCTCGAGTAGGTAAATGATAACAAGCATAATTTCTGTGGTGACATGCTAACAACCATATAAGAACTTTGTAAGTAAAGCAATCAAGGTATGTAGTTAAATTCAAGTCATAACAAGCAAGAGTATATATTAGCATTGAAACAAGCAACATAAGAACATAAAGGTGCAAGAGATCTAAATGTCCGTGACTCCAATATCTCCAGATGGTGTTTGCGTGCAAGAAGTGGGGGATGGGAATACGAGAGAAAAAATATTTATTTGTTGAGAACTCAATCTACTAAAGTTTCACACTTAATCTTCTTTGGAATCTTATCTTGACTCGGCCCCAGACCACTAGCCAGGTACAAGTCAATTTGATCCACTCCCTTTCGATATTTTAAGCACTCATGCAATGGATGAGCGTAAGCACGAGAGTTGACACTTAGGATGGCAAAGAGAGAGATAAGGTGGAGGAGGAAGACAAAAAGGGTGTGAAAGTCTCACATCAATGAGGATAATCATAGGCGAGAGAAGGACAAATGGTAGATATGATGTGAGGAGTAGGGATTGCCATGCAACCGGAGGCACATACGAACTAGAAAAGCTCTCCAATGGAACTAGTGGGGGTGCATCCAACTTGCTCGCTCAAGAAGACCTAGAGCTCAATTGAGGAGGCTCATCATTGGAATATACAAGCCATGTTCTATAGTGTGAAGGTCTCCACATAGCTATATGTATATATGATCATCTGTATGGAGTACAAGATAAAGAAGGAATGAGAGTGTGGATCTTTCAAAAGGAATAGTAGTGTTTCCCCCTTCTCTCTTTTTATTTTCTTTTTTCTCTTTTTTTTTGGTGGCCTCAATGGATCTTTCTATTTAACTTTCATTTTTCCTCTTTGGGATCTTTTAAATTTATCCTCTTCGGGATCTTGTTCTCACTTAAGGGCAACACTCTATTTTACAAGAAGTATAGAAGATATTTCACACTTTAAAAGGTTCTCAACATAAAGAAGATGTAGCTATCATGATGTATGCAAATGTATGCCTCTGCCAGTATAGCAGTGTAAGTGCATCAAGTGCTCTCCCCTTGAGGTTTTGGAGTTCGATGACAAAACGGTTAAGGGACTGATGTGTTTGTGAGTATACACAGGAGAACAGTCCCTGATGAGGTGTTTAACCACCAATGTCGACCCCCCAAAATGTTGAGGAACATTGGAGAAATCGGTGTGTTTCCTGAAGAATGAAGTTGTGCGAAATCCTGAGGAAGTAGGATCCTGAAGCGTTCGGTTGAAGCTGAAGCTGAAGACGATCCTGAGGAAGTTCGCGCTGAAGACGAAGTTGAAGCGTAGTCTTCGCTAAGACTTTTATACTTCTTGAGTCATAGGAAAACACCGCACTATTGGAGGGGTTGAAGAAAACGAGTTCCGAAGGTCTGAGGAAGGACTCAGTTAGGAATCCTGAAGAAAAACCCTGAGGAAATCTCCTGCAGTAGAAGTTCAGTTCCTCGGGTGTCTGAGACGTTGTTCTTCAGGACACTGAGGAATCTGTCTTCGGTTGAGGAGTCTGGAGACTGCGAGTGCAGTTCTCCTGAAGAGAGAGAAATCTCCTGCAGTAGAAGTTCAGTTCCTCGGGTGTCTGAGACGTTGCTCTTCAGGACACTGAGGAATTTGTCTTCGGTTGAGGAGTCTGGAGACTGCGAGTGCAGTTCTCCTGAAGAGAGTGAGATCTCCTGCAGTAGAAGTTCAGTCCTCATGTGTCTGAGACGTTGTTCTTCAGGACACTGAGGTAACTAACTTCGGTTGAGGAGTCTGGAGAGAGAATACTTTGACCGTGCCACGTGTTGCGTGGTGAGAGGCTAGAACTTGTCTAGCAACGTTCATTTCCGAGGGCATGAGAGTAATTGCATGCATGGGCATTTATGTCCTTTCACCACGGGTTGCTCCGCGGCTATAAATAGCCACCCCCAGCCCCATTTGTGGGTTGGCTGCTCCGACAGAAAAACTGACACTTGTCATCTGAGAGAAACCCACCTCTGAGGAAACTGAAGAACCTATGTGAGGAAAAACCACCAGCCTGAGTAGTTGAGAATTTCTGAGGAAGTCGGTTCGAGTGATCCGAAGCTTTTTACTCTTGAAGACTGTGATCTTCCAGCCGGTGTAGAAGTCTTCAGTCTGAGGAAGTCAAGATGCAATTGTGACTTCCCAGAGTGACTGAGTCTGTGAAGGTTTCGGGAGTCTACCTTGAAGACTCACCTGAGTTATTGGACGGAGTCTGAGGACTTTAGTTCAAGGAGAACAAGGTGAAGACTATGTCTTCTGAGTTGAATCTCAGCCTCTCCAACCAGACGTAGAGTTGTCACAGCAACTTGAACTGGTCTACCAAACCAATGTCTTCAATCTCTGGTGCTATCTCTTCAACCTCTTAAGCTTCAGTATTTGATATGATATGCTTCAGCTCTCCCTCTGCTCTTTGTCTTCATACTTGCATCTCAAGAACTTCTGCTTATCTGAATTGATTTATTTCTGTTGCATTATGATGAGCTGCCCTAATGATTACATTCTGTGAAGTTTTATTTCTTCATGATTTTGGTTACTTCTTCAGCTTCATGATTTTCTTCAGCTTCATGATTGCTTCAGTCCTGAAGAAAACCAAAATCTGGTAGTAAAATTGAAAATCTCCCATTCACCCCCCTCTGGTCGATATATTGCACTTTCAAGCAGGAACATGTATGACATGAAGATCGAGTGATAAGAAGGTGGATGTTGCATGGCAATATATCTTGGAAAGGCTTTGGAAATGCCTTCATAGGTAGGTATGGTGGCTGTTTTGAGGAAAGATATAAGGAGGTTTATGATGACAAAGCGTATCATGCCAAGGGTTTGGATGCACCGGCGAGGTGGACGCCATTTCTCGGAGTGACAAGAGGGCAATGCGCGGTAGCGAAGAGGCTAGCAAATATGAGGAGGCGGAAGTGTCAATTTTCAATACTTACATTAGTCTGAAGAACTCATGCACTTATTATCGGTAACTCTCAATCTAATCAGGAGGTTCACAAAGATACAAGTACCCTGAGGAGGAGTGTATGGGGGTTTGGTTATCTTTGCGCATCCTCGACTCTTGGTACGTGAGTGTACTCTAATATCCGATACCTCCAAAGATTAGTGATCCATCTAGTACCTAGAGTTCTCAACTAGTTTTTGTAGTTTTTGAAAATAAACACGAATTTCCCAAAATATGACACCTATCACTAATAGGCTAGAGATCTTGACACAAAAAGTTCAAAAATTACTCACAACAGTACCTCAAAACTATTGCAAGTTACTACAACAATAGAATAGCAACCTCAATTACCTACTTAAAGTCAAGACACAACTCAGTGCAACAACCAACTCTCTGAACAAGATAAACATGAAAAGTAAAGAGAGTTCCAGCAACAAACTAAACTAAAGCTCTTGAAAAAGATAAGCATTAAAACTAAGAGCTAAACATGACAGCAGCTATAAAAAGATAAAGAACACACAACAAAAGAAAGATAAGCAGGAAAATCCTACGATGTTTTCTAGTTTGAAGTGGAGCGTGTTTCTCTCCCACACAAAGTAAGATGGGTTCTAACTTGTTAGGAACAGCAAACAAATCTAAAGAAAACTAAAAAGAAAACTAAAGAGTGAGATGCTCCAAGCATAGCACATAACGCATGAAGTGATAAAAATATAGTGAGACGAAGGACAAACTGGTGATTGTTGATGGAGAAGGGGATACACGGGGGCATCCCCAAGCTTAGACGCTTGAGTCTCCTTGAATATTTATTGGGGATGCATGGGGGAATCCCCAAGCTTGATAGTTTGACCCTCCCGGATCTTCTTTCATCATCTTCCCTCGCACACTTGAAAACTCCCTTCATACATAACTCATTATAAGCTGATTAGAGAGTCTAGTACCATTAATAAAATAATTTGCCTCTACTGGAAATAATAATTTTCTTTAAGGGCTACTGTTTCTCAAGATTTCCAAAAAAAATTCAAAGAAAAAGCTAGCGCAAGACTTGCAAAAGTGAGGAAAGGAAAAACGTGGCAGAATCTGTGAAAAACAGACCAACATGTAGTAAATAATTTTTTCGGGGTACTTCTGCAACTCAAATAAAAAAACTTAGAACAGACGCTCGAAAGGAAATTGTATGGAGCACGATGTCAAAATAATTCAGATTAAAAAGATGATCTACTGATTTTAGGAGAATTATTCCGTCCAAGGACAAAATCTGTTTTCTGGACAGCATGTCACAACTTTTGAACTTTCTTGCAATCAAAGGCTACACTTGGCACAAAGCTTGACAATAAAGATACAATGATGTTTCTACACTAGTAAGAATCATCAAGACCACTAAAAACAGAAGTAAAAATATCTTGGGTTGCCTCCCAACAAGCGCTTTCTTTTACACCTTTAAGTTAGGAAAGAAGCAAAAAGAATCACGTTGTATCAATTGAACCATCATCAAGATGATCAAAAAGATCTTCAATTGTACAACTAGTCTTAAGAGGTCTTTCAAATAAAGGCCTAATTAAGATACTTCTAGGGATAAAACAAAAAGCTAGAAAATCAATTGGAGTTTCATTTAGAAATTTATCTAAGAGAGGTATTTCTTCCAAAGTTATCACGGTTTCAACTCCCTTGGCAATGAGTGCATTATTTTTAGGTCGGGGAACCTTAGGGACATAATTGAACTTAGGTTCCTTCCTTGTCGGAGTTTCTTCCTTTTTTGGTTTGATTGAGGGGATAGTAGTTCCTAAGGTGTCAATGATTTCCTTAATCTTATCAATCCTAGAAGGATCCAAATCATGGGATTTGATGGTCTCCAAAGTTTTGATAATTTTATGCATGGAGCTATCAAGTCTATTCAAATGCCCTTGAATCTTTCCATCCAACTCATTTATCTTATTGATGCTTGGTATTTCTAGCTCTATTTTTTCAAGTTTTTTCATAATGTGAACTAGAGTGATATCCTCTTCAATGCTAGCAACAGGGAGGTTTCCAACAAGATTTTCAATAACATTAAGAGACTCCCATATTGGGGCTTCTAGGAAATTCGCATTGATAGAAGTATCTAGAACGAATCTATTCCAAGGAGTAATCCCAACATAAAAGTTTCTAAGCAGGATAGTAGTGGATTGCTTCTTGGTGGCTCTTTTCTGAGAATCATTAATTCTATACCAACCATGTTTTAAACTTTCACCACCTTTTTTTAAAAGGTGAGCACTTCTGTCTCAACAAAGGCAAAAGGACCAGACATAATGACTACTACTAGCAAAAGACATAATTTTTTTGTGGTTTTTGATAAAGGAAACAAAGATAAAAACTGAAAGGTAAAGTAACAAGACTAAAAAGCAAAGGTAAAAGATAGTGTGCAACTCCCCTATCTTGAAGATTGGAGTCCCTCGGCAACGGCACCAGAAATTGCTTGATGCTAGCGAGGAAATACTTCTCGCCCCTCGTTGGTTACCCCAAGTGGAAGATTGAGATGTAATGTAGAAGCAAGATTTCCCTTGGCAAAGATACCAAGGTTTAGTTCAACCAGTAGGACTCCAGGGTCGACAAGTAGGTGGTGAAGTGAACAATGGAGCCGTTCACAACTCAAGGTTGCTTACTTCACCTGGACCTGCACACACAACAAATAACTTTGCTCCCAACGAGTACATAAAGGTTGTCAATCTCTCCGGCCTTGCCGTTTACAAAGGATCAACGCAACAAATAATAGGTAGTGATAGCTATAACTAGAAAGTAAAAGCAGGAAGTAAATTGAGGGTGTAACAGTGGTGGAAATATGGACCGGGTTCCCATGATGTTCACTAGTGATGTATCTCTCCCAAAAGAGGAAAAAACTGCTATGCGAGGTAAACAAATCAAAACAGGGCAATTGACAGGATTACGGGCGCAAACCAATGCTAACTATGCTACAAAGAAAGAAAGAGGATCAAAATCATGGGCGGTATGCCAAAATAAGTAGACCGAAATCCATCTTCATCTACTACTAATCATCTACCCTGAGATATCTATCCAGAACATCTCGCTGGTATTAAGTTGCGAGCCCCACCCAAAGTGTAAACCCAAAGCAACAGACAACTGCATTAAAAGCACTTTGCGTAAAGTAAAAAATCCTTGCAACCGCGGTTACAAGCACCGTGGTTTTCCCCCTTGTGGAAACAACACATCCCCTAGACTCATGTTTCTGTCACTCAAGCTAGTCACCAGGGGGCATGAACCCACAATCAAGCATAACGCTCCCTCTTGGAGTCACTACCTACTACTTGGCCAAAGCAATAAATAACAACGGAGAACATGCAAGAATTACTCAAGAACAAAAATATAAAAGATAAGAACAAACCATATTACTCAATCACAATCTGAACATAGTCTCATAATCCATCAGATCCCAGCAAACTTAGCATAGCAACAACAGAAAGAATTACATATGTGCCTTGATCATGTAGGGCATCTCACAAGGTCTAATCCATGAAGAACAAAGAGGGGAGGAGAATACCACCTAGCTACTGATCATGGACCCATGGTCCAAGGTGGACTACTCACGGATCATCCGGGAAGCATCCATGGTGGTGGAGAAGCTCTCAAAGGTCAATCCTCCCTCCGGCAGGGTGCCGGGAAGGTGTCTTCTAGCACTCCCGATCTAGGAAGCGCAGAGGTGGTAGAACAAAGGCGAGATCGCAAAAAGGGGTTCTCTCCTCGAGGGTTTTGGAGGACAGAGATTAAATAAGCGAAGGGGGAAGCCAGGGGCCCCACCAGGGGTCCAAGCGGCCCCTTGGCGTGACCCCACTCCTGGCCGCACTGGGAGGGCGCCTGGAGCCCTGGTGGGTCCCCTCTGGCCCACCTTTGGGATTCCGGAAGCTTCCGAAGCGCTGATTTTTTTATTGTATTTTCCCGGATTTTTGGAGCATTTTTAATACGAGGGAAACCTGAAATAGAAAAACAACAGAAAACAGAAACTGGCACTGAGGTGCACTGAGTTAATAGGTTAGTCCAAATATGATCAAAAGTGTATGAAAGTGTATCTAAAACATAGCAATATCACACAAAACATGCATGGAGGAAGCAGAAATTATAGATACGTTTGGGACGTATCAGCGTTCCTAACTGCGTGTGGGATTCTATGGGGTCCCCTCTTCTTACCTACCTAGCTCCAAACATTTCTAGTGGTGACCCTAGCTGATTTAGCATTTGAAAACCGTGTGTGTGACTGGTGAGCTCCCAGCAGATTTTAAGACAACTCGGGCCAACGGTGACATGGTTTCTCTAGTTGGTCCACCCTAGCGAGCTAGGGGGCTGCCCACATGGTTTGGGTAGTTAACCCGACCTCATCCATACGGTAGAGGCGCATTCGAGAGCGCGGACGGATTTTGAGTTGGATGTCGACTCACCGGGGGCCATCCGGATTTGTTAGTTGTTAGTTAGAGAGATTATGATGTCCGGATCTCTCGGAAGTACTCTTCAATGAGTGTCTTTAACGGACCCGACTGAGAGAGCCGGCGTACATGCGGAGCTTATAATGGGCAGTCGGTACACCCCTGCAGGGTTATATCTTTTTTGAGAAGTCGTGTATATGGTTATGGACGACTTGAGACCTACTCCTTGTTCATAGACAACAACAACTGAGATAATCTTAATAACTTGATCAACGTGTGTGTTCCTTGACTGATTCTTCTTCGTCGGGACCCCTGTGGTTATGGGGATCGATGATTTTATCTTTGCCACTAGGCATTTGATTGTAGTCTGTACTGTAAGGCCCGATATGCGGTACTGTTCCAGATCTAGGTGTTTCCACCCAGATCCGGGGACGAAGCACATATCGTTCCCACCGTGACATATGACAAAGCCATATGCCCCGGATTTCCAACATGATATCACAACATTACAGATACAAGGATACAACATCTCATACAATCGGCATACACTGCCTCAAATACAATACAACAGCGGAAGATACATGTCTGAGTACAAACTACAGTCAAATGCCTACTGGCAAAGAGAAAAACATCGATCCCATAAACACACGGGTCCAGGCCCTCCACCGGGATACGCCTAACTAGTCGTCGTCGAGTCTCCACGTGAAACATCGATCATCGTACCTGTTGTCGATCGAGAACCCTGAAAAGAGTTTGGGGGTAGTATCATGAGTACAGAGGTACTCAGCATCCAACTGTAGTGGTCATCTGACCCAGCAAGGACTTCATCACTCGTCATTCTAGGACAACTAGTAGTTTACGGTAAGGAAGGGGTAAGTGGTGAGGTTGCTGCCGCACTAGCATTTATGAAGTGGCTAACAATCTAGAGAGTAAGATAAGAAGCCAAGCATTCGATGAGGAATCGCCTCCAACAAGTCTTGCTATCAACTACTTACGCAATCATAACACCTATCCTATCCTTGTCCTCCTCTTCTCATCCCGACGAAGAAGAAGCAGTCAAGAAACACACACACGTTGATCAAGTTATATTAAGATTATCTCAGTTGTTGTTGTCTACGAACAAGGAGTAGGTCTCAAGTCGTCCATAACCGTGGACACGGCTTCTCGAAAAGATTTAACCCTGCAGGGGTGTACCAACTTCCCATTACAAGGCTCCGCACGCACGTCCATCTCTCTCAGTTTCTACCCATCACAGGCAACCATTTTATGATTTAGTTCCAAGAGATCTGAAACGACAGGTCCCTCTAACTAACAACGAACAAATCCGGGTGGCCCCCGGTGAGTCGACATCCAGCTCAGGAGCCGGCCGCTCTCTCGATCGATGAAAGAAGATTCGGGAGTGTCAAGCGCTCAAACTTGGGGATGCCCCCATGGATCCCCAATAAATATTCAAGGAGACTCAAGCGTCTAAGCTTGGGGATGCCCCCGTGCATCCCCTTCTTCATCAACAATTATCAGTTCGTCCCTCGTTGCACTATATTTTTATCACTTCATGCGTTATGTGCTATGCTTGGAGCGTCTCGCTCTTAGGTTTTATTTTTAGTTTTCTTTAGCTTTTCTTGCTGTTCATAACAAGTTAGATCCCTTCTTACTTTGTGTGGGAGAGAAACACGCTCCGTTTGAACTAGAACTCCTCATAGGATTTGCATGATTATTTCCTTAGCTGTGAGTTGTTCTTTTTCTTTTCTCAGCTGCTGCTCTGTTTAGTTGTAGCGCTTTAGTTTTTCTAGAGCTTTTCTTTTGTTTTAGGTTGAAATTTCTATAGGTTGCATGTTTTATTTTGTTAGAGAGTTTGCCTATTGCACTGAGTTTTGTGTCTTGACTAGGAAGTAGGTAGCTGAAGTTGTTATTCTCTTTGTAGTAGTAACTTGCAATAGTTTTGAGGTATTGACTAGAGTAATGTTTGAATTTTTGGTGTCAAGAGCTCGAGCCTATTAGTGATAGATGTCGTATTTTGGGCAATCCGTGTGTTTTTTTAAAACCAAAAACACCTGTTGAGAACTCTAGCTACTAGATGGATCACTAACCTCTGGAGGGTTTGAATATTAGAATACACTCACGTACCATGAGTCGAGGATGCGCAAGGATAACCAAACACCCATACACTCCTCCTCGGGGTACTTGTCTCTTTGTGAACCTCCTGATTAGATTGAGAGTTACTGATAATAAGTGCATGAGTTCTTCGGAGTAATGTGAGTATTCGAAAGTTGACACTTCCACCCACCTATACTTTTTCTAGCCTTTTCGGTACCGTGCATTGCCCTTTCTCACCTTGAGAGTTGGCGCATACTTTGCCGGTGCATCCAAACCCTTGGCACGATACGCTCTGTCATCATAAGCCTCCTTATATATTTCCTCAAAACAGCCACCATACCTACCTACAAGGCATTTCCATAGCCTTTCCGAGATACATTGCCATGCAACATCCACCTTCTCATGACCTTATCCTCATGTCATACATGCTACTTTCTTGATCGATGAGCCGCATGCTAGGTGGGCCTTGCCCTAATCATTGCTACATGACGCGCTAGTATCATTGCGTATCCTGCTATCCTGGCAGAGGCATACATTTGCATCATGATAGTTATATCTTCTTTGTGTGAGTACCTTTGTAAAGTGTGAAAGATCTCCTATATTCTTGTAAAATATAGAGTGTTTCCCCTAAAGTGAGGAAAAGATCCCAAAGAGGACAAAATCAAAAGATCCCAAAGAGGACAAATGGGAGTTAAATAGAAAGAGCCATTGAGGCCACCAAAAAAATACAAAAAAATAGAAAAAAGAGAAAAAGAAAAATAAAAAGAGAGAAGGGGGCACAGTACTATTCCTTTTGGGAGATCCACACTAGTACTTCATCCTCTATCCCTTGTACTCCATAGAGATCATCATCATGCATATAGCTATGTGGGGACCTTCACACTATAGAACTTGTCTTGTATATTCCAATGATGAGCCTCCTCAAACGAGCTCTAGGTCTTCTTGAGCAAGCAAGTTAGATGCACCCCCACTAGTTCTCTTGGAGAGCTTTTAGCTCACATGTGCATCCGTTGCATGGCAATCCCTACTCCTCACATCATATCTATCATATGGCCTTCTCTCGCCTATGATTGTCCTCATTGATGTGAGCCTTTCACACCTTTTTGTCTTCCTCCTCCACCTTCTTTCTGTTTCGCCTTTTAGGTGTCAACTTTCTTGCTCATGCTCATTCATTGCATGAGTGCTCAAAATACCGAAAGGGAGTGGATCAGTTTGACTTGTACCTGGCTAGTGGTCTGGGGACAAGTCAAGATAAGAATCCAAAGGAGACCAAGTGTGAAACTTTAGTAGATAGTTGTTCTCAACAACCTTTTTTCTCTCTTTTTCCCAGTCCCCTGCTTGCACGCAAACACCATCTGGAGACATTCGAGTCACGGATAGCGAGATCTCTTGCACCTTTTGTTCTTTTGTTGCTTGTGTCAATGCTAATATAGACTCTTGCTTGTTAAGACTTGAATTGAATTGCATGCTTTGATTGCTTTACTTAAAGTCCTTATATGGTTGTGTGGCATGTCACCACAGAAATTATGCTTATTATCATTTACCTACTCGAGGATGAGCAGGAATTAAGCTTGGGGATGTTGATACGTCCCAAACGTATCTATAACTTATGCTTGCTCCATGCATGTTTTGTGTGACTTTGCCATGTTTTGCTTGAACTTTCATACACTTTTGAGCATAGTTGGACTAACCTATTAACTCAGTGTACCCAGTTGCCAGTTCCTGTTTTCTGTTGTTTTTGTATTTCAGGTTTTCCGGCCATTAAAAGTGCTCCAAAAATTCCAGAAAAATTATATAAAATATCAGCGTCCCGGAAAGTTCCGGAATCACCAAGGAAGTAGGGGAGGGCCACCACAGGGACTCCAGAAGGGTCCCTAGCGCGGCCCCACCCTAGGCCGCGCCGGGCACCCTCCTGGTGCCCCCCTTTGGCCCTATTTTTACCCCCGCGGAGGAAACCCTGATTTCAGGCCCCTTTTCTCCAGAAGCAATTCCGATCTCCGCCGCCATCGGCGACAAGCTCCGGGGGACCAAAATTCCTGTGCCAGTAATCTGCCGGGACGGGGAAGTGCCCCCGGATTCATCTCCATCGACGTTGCTTCCTCCCACCATGAAGCCGGAGTAGTTCTCCCTCGGGGCTGAGGTTTCTACCAGTAGCTATGTGTTCTTCTCTTTCTCCCATGATGTGATCTTCGTTGTGATCATAGGCTATGTTAATCTAGGGTGATCCCATGATATTTCCCCTTCCTCTATGTATTGGATTGATGTACTCAATTGATCTTATCTAGTATAATCCCCGAGACCATGGTGACAACGGTCTATTGGACATGGGTTAGAAGAATATTATGATGAGTGATTTCCTCTTTTGTGTGTTGATTGAAGATTAAGAGTCTCTTGGTGCTTGTCTTTGACTATCCTTGAGATATGTTGTGGTGATTGTGGTACTCTCTTTGGATGGCCGCGGTGACATTGGGAAATCCATAGATTGAGAACTACGAACTTTGAGGTGTGCTTTTGTAGCCCTAAATAATTCTCATCCTCTCTTTACCACAAAGGAATGACCTCCGAGTGCGTCTCCATTGCATGTTTTATGGGAAATATCATGTGATTAGACTATGTTAATGTTGTTGGGAGTTTCCACTAGTGAAAGTATGAAGCCTAGACCTTGTTTCCACCATTGTTACACCGTTTGTGCTCACTTTTGTCACATGTTTGCTTGCTGCACTTTTTATTACAGATTTATATTACTTTTTTTTGCTACACCTATCACCCATATATTACCACCTCTTCGCCGAACTAGTTCACCTATACAACTCCTAGTTGTATTAGGTGTGTTGGGGACAAAAGAGACTTCTTGTATCTTAATTGCAGGGTTGCTCGAGAGAGAACATCTTCAACCTCTACTTCCCTGAGTTCGATAAACCTTAGGTCATCCACTTGAGGGAAATTGCTGCTGTCCTACAAACCTCTGTGCTTGGAGGCCCAACATAGTCTACAAGAATAAAAGCGTGCGTAGACATCACCGGGAAATCGCACCACATCCGACGAGAAAGCGCCCTGCATTATCGCCAAACAGAATTTCACGTGTTTTTTGGGTACCATGAATCGGCGAAGCGAACTGCATTCAATGGACGATCACATTGCATTTGTCAACGCTTGCGAACTGCATACTCAAGACACAATTTTTTCTATGGAACTGGAAAATGCAAACTCGTATAAACAAAGCGGTCGACCCTTGTGAACTGCATACCTCAAGGCATAATTTTTGTGTATTGCATCATAAAGGAAAACTGCACTGCAATTTTAACAAAAGAAATTGCACGCATTTTCTGCAGTTTTTTGCTGGGCCTTGTGCATGAAGCGTTTGTATCTCACATTGAAGAGAAAAATGAACCATAAAAGCAGTTTAAGTGAACCACATCACATTTTATAATTCTAACTTTTTAAAGGGCATCTGGACTACATCGTTTTTCTCAAATAATAAGCCAAATGCATCAGAACTGCATGACCAATACATCAAGTCTACATCATCCAACATTAATTGGATGTCTCCTTATGTAGTATACTGAACTGCAAGAATAACACATCAAGATCAAGCTCAGAACTCATCCATCACCAGCACCGTCTTGCGCAGCAACCCCGCCAGTACCAGGCTCGTGCTCAACGCCTTTCCGTGGTCGCGCGTCATGCAACTTCAGCTGGACGACCCAACTTTTGTCCACTCTTCTGCATACCGATGGATTAAAAATCCATGAGAACATATTCCACTAGGCTAGCATCGAACCATCAAATACCTAAGATAACTTGAAAGGCACTGCATCTGTAGCCTGAGTAGAAGAAAAAAGACCGGATTAGTACGAACTCACAGTGGCAGACTCGATTTACCCAATGAAAAAATATGACAGACTCGAGACAGGATGCAGGAGCTGTTCATGCTTCTGATCTAGGACGCGAACTAGAGCATGAACCGCACTGTAGACGGTCTTCCAACCTGTGGCACCTAGGACACTGCCGGCTGGATTGACGCTCGAGCGGCTGAAACAGAGGGGAGGAGGTGAGGCAAAGCAGCAGCCGGACCTACCGCCAGAATTCTCCACAGGGGGCAACCGGGGACCTACTCGCGGTGCGGCACCAAGGGGAGGAAGTAGTGGAGGCAAATCTGATGGCCTGCTTCCCCTCCGTCCCCGCATCGGATTGCCTATGGCTGGCGGGAGCAGCAGCCATTAGGAGGCGGGGGCTAGCAGATCCGACCAGCGGACCCGTCAGCGCCGTTAGCTCCGGTTGTGGCGCGGGAAGGCGTTGGCGGCAATAGTCGGTGGCGCGCGGCCGCTTCTCTCCGTTGGTGTCCGCTTTGACAGGTCGCGGCCGCTTCTCTCCGGTGGTGGCCGCTTTAACCGGTCGCAGCTGGACGGGGATCCAGATGTGGGCGCATCTCGCGGGCCGCCCCAGGCCGAGAGGGGGGGCTGGGACGGAGAGGTGGTTGTGGTGGGGCCGACCGGCGCCCTGGGTCGTATGGGCAGGTGGCAGCGGTGCACTGCAGAAGGTGGAGGAGACGAGGCGTGGTGGGGAAGAAGGTGGGGACGCGGTGTGGGCTACGTGGGTGGTTAGGAATGGATCGTAGTTTTTGTTTTGTGTGGTGCGGGACGGTACTGAGTTAGTTTTGTTAGTGTCGGCAAAATAAGAAATTGTTGTTAGAATAAGGTCTTAAGAGCATCTCCAGCCGCGCCCCCAAGAGGCCCGTAGGACGCCTTTTTTCGCGCCGGGCGGACGAAATTCGCCCAGCCGCGCCCCCAAGAGTCCATTTAGCGCCGGATTGGCCAAAAGTGGATCCGGCGATCCCAACCCAAACCCAGCGCCCTGGGGGTCTCTTGGGGGCGCTGGATGAAACGAAAAGACGCGTGGTGCCGCTCTGTCGGCGAGATAGACCTTTCCCTCCCGCCGTTTTCTCCCCCTTCCCCCGCCATTTTCTCCATCTCCCGCCATTTTCCCCAGATCTCCCCATGGCGCCGAAGAAGAAATACAAGGCCCCTCGCCGCGTCGAGGGCGCACCTGCACCCGCGCCGCCCAAGAAGCCGAGGAAGCCGAGAGCGCCGTTGCCAAGGCCGGAGGGCTTTGCGGACGGCCAGTGGCTCGCCGACCAAACGCGGCGCTCTGTGTCGACGACTGACCGCCGCAACCGCCTCTTCGTCCAGCAATCCAGGGAGCTCCAGGAAGCCGCGGTGAAGGAGCTGTAGGAGACGGCAGACGCCGCGGCGGCGGCGAAGCGTGAGCTCCAGGAGACGCTTGCGCAGGCGGTGGCGGCCAAGGAGGTAATTGCGGCCGCGACGGCTCTTCTCTCCGGCGGGGTAATGTTCCCTCTCCATGCTCAGCAGAGTGTCACCTCCCCCGCCAGCAACTTCTCGCCTTCCACGCCGTCGGCTTGGGCGGCGTTGCCTAACCACAGCGGCTTCAACCCCAACCTCGCCTTCCCGCTACCCCGGACTACGTCGGCATCCTGCTCACGTGGCTACTCGCTGGCCTACGCGGCGGCCACAGCTGCCCCGTCCTTGCTGCGCCGAGAGTGCATCCCGTTCACCACAGAAATGGAGGACATCATCGCCGCGGGGTCCGAGGCTCCCATCACCGTCGGTTCGGAGGCGTTCTTCGCCCAGGACACCGACTTCGGCCAGCCTGCCGACGAGGAGACGCAAGACTTCGAGGTTGACGTCGAAGAAGAGACCCAGGCGCCGCCGGAGGACTTGGGCGGAAAAGGGAAGAAGAAGAGGAAGAGCGGCGAGCCGTCCTTGGGCCGGTACAAGTGGACGGCCAAGGAGGACGAGTGCCTCGCCGAGGCATGGAAGATAGTGAGCATGGAACCGATCACCGGTTCCAACCAAAGCGGCGACACGTACTGGTTAAGGATCAAGGAAGCTTTCGACGAGCGCAAGATGGTCGACCCCAAATTCAACACCACCTACATGGATCGCGGGGCGAAGGCCATGGAAAACCATTGGGCAGCGATCCAGAAGGCGTGCAACAAGTGGCACGGTGTTCAAGCGGAGGTGAACGCCCGGCCGGAAAGCGGCGCCAGCGCCGATCAGAAGGTATGATCTCGACGTGAACTCGTCGCGCTCTCGCCTATGCTGACATGTATTTTGCAGTATACGCGCATTTTCAGGATGTATCGAGATGACACCGGCATGGACTTCAAGTTCATCCACGTCTTCACGCTGATCGAGACATGCGACAAATGGGAGGAGACGCGCACGATGCTCGCCAAGACCAAGAACGACGTCTACGACCCAGACGCGCCGGCGCCGGCGGCGTCCGAAGGGCGTCCCGCCGGGGGAAACAAGAAGGCCAAGGCGCGAGGTGGGCCGAACTGTTGGGCAAGCAGGACGCCAAGCTCGACCTCCTGAGGAACACCGCCGCCGCCAAGAAGAGGAACACCGATCTCACCTTCCTTTCGACAATGGAGACGATGGATTTAGGATCGGTGGACGCGCAGATGAGGGCATGGCTCGTCTCCGAACGCGACAAGATCTTTCCCCAGATGGCGCCGCCGCCGCCGCCCTTTGTCACGCCGCCCGTGCCCCCCGCAGACCCGCCTGTGCTGGACGTGCCTGCCTCGCCCAAGAGCACGCCGCCGACACCGGGCACGCCTTCTATGCCGGTTGAGACATACGGCGAGCCGCTGGCTTCTGCGGTCGACCTGGACGACCCCCTTTGAGAGCTGCCGGCCGGCCTACTTTTTTTGTTCCCCGCGTAGATCACGCCGCTTGTGGTGCGTTTGATCGCCGAACCATGGCATGTTGATCGCCGAACTATGTTGTTTTTTGAAGCGGGAAGAAAACTATTCGAACTTGTGTGCGCGTTGCCGCTTTTCTTGGGTCCTCCCTTGGCGGCGCGGCTGGGGGCAACCTCGCCCCAAGAGCTATCGCCGCGCAAGTGCCCCCCAAGCGGCGCTAAAAATAGCGCCGAAAGTAGCCTTGGGGGGCCGAACGGCTAGTGCGTCTATTTTGCTAACACCCCTTAAGACTCTTATTCTCCTAACACCTCCTTATTCTGCTAACACCCCTCTAACCAAGTTTCTTGCACGGAGCGCCCAGCGGATGGCCTTTCATGAAAAAAATAACAACGCACACACTTATTCCATTTGCTCATGTACTGGTGTGTGTGTGCAGATTTTTGTGATACTGAAAAAATACAGAAAAAATGCACTTCTTTTTTCTTTGTCTAGCAAATACATTTCAATTGGTCATGTACTATTTTCCTCTAGCTATCCCGTCCAACATCCAGTACCAATTCTAATCAGCTAGTATCAACACGTGAAAAGAAGCTACTAAACTGCAATACGAGTAGTTGACTTAGAAGTGATTTGGTGAACGTGTATGCTGGTTGGCAAGAGGGTGAGGACCAAGGATGGGAACTACGCGGAGAGCATCGGCGGCCTCCGGCGAGCCATGATGGAAATCTGGGGCAGCGCCACCTCCATCATGGACAGGGAGCTGCAGCCCGACCAGAACGTGGAGAAGAACAATAGCATGAGGGTCGCCGGGCTGCTGCGCAGTGCCCTCCCCGTGGCCGCCGTGTCGCGCCAACGCACAGTCCCGTGGCGCACTGCTGCGCCCGCCCCAGAGCCCGCCTCGGCGGATACGTGACTGACTTGGCTGCATGCGGGAGGAGGCAGGTCGATGCTGAGTTTGCAGTCGAAGAAGATGAAGAAACGAGGAGTTCGAATACATCACTGTTTGATCTCGACACCAATGTCCAGAGGAAGCATAATAATCTTCTTTCTCCTTGATTCTGCAAGTGTTGTTGCTGTCGGCAACAGTACGTGTTTGGCCTGATTGCAAGAAGTTTTGCAATATTCTTTTTGAGGTCGTGCTTGGGAGTAAAAATTTGCAGTTTTCCTGAAGTTGCACTGCGGTGCGGCTGGTTGTTCAGTGTATGCTTTTCGAAGTTGTGGTACATGAAAAATAATTTTGTCTTTTATGTAGAAAAAATGAACACACCAAAATGATCTGGCAAAAAATGATGCAGTTTTTTGTGTGTTTTGGTTCACTTGCCCTTGATTCTACGGTCCACTTTTATTGACAAAAAGTTAGAAAAAAATAAAAAAAGAATCATGTAGTTCGCTGGCTTGATGTAGTGCGATTTTCTATCTCATGCAGTGTGGTAGTCCGTCGAATGAAGTGCGCCGAATGCGATTCACTCGCGGTTGCTTTATATAAAATGATGCAAAAAAAATAAAAAACAGTGCGGTTCACTTCTGTTTGTGCCGCAGTGCGCTTCTCCCGCGCGAACTGCGAAGTTCTGATGAATGAATCAAAACACGTGTGCAGTTCTCTATGTCGACAAATGAGGTGCGGTTGCCCGACCGATGCAGTTCGCTTTAGCGATTTCAGATCCACGAAATATGTGAATTTTTGTTTGTCGATAATGCAGTGCGGTTGCACATCGGATGCAATCACATGCAATTCGTTTCAACGAGTTCGGATCCTCGGAAAAACATGTGCATTTATGTTTACCGATAATGTAGAGCGGTTGCCCGTCGGATGCGGTGCGGTTGCCCGTCCGATGCAGTTCACTTCGCACGATTTCGGTTCCGCGAAAAACAGAGTTCCGCGGTTTAGTAAATTTCACGTAGCTTTTAAACCATGATGAATTTGAGAGTATGATTTGCATGAAAATGGGGTGCCTCAATGATATATATCCAACGGTGTATGAATTGCATCGATAGGACAAGCGCATAAAAAAAACGCAAATATGTCTGCTGTCCACGCGAGGGCAGCACACCGTTTTTGAAATTCCTTCAAAACCGTGAAGAAATTGGAAAGTGTTCAACATATTCGAGATTCTCATACTCCATATGAATCCAACTGTGTATCATACGCATCGTTTCGACAAACGGTTAAAAAGTTTGACTCTCTACAAGATCCGCCGAAAAAAAACAGAGTTCGTGCATTTTTTTCAATTTGAAATTCCTCTCAAACCATGAGGAATTAGAGAAAGTGTTCTACATATGGACGAAGCGCCTAATTGATATCTTTCCAACGGTGTATCATACGCATCATTCCGACGAAAGGTTTAAGAGAAATCGCAAAAAAATTCCCGTTGTGAAAAAGGACCGACGAACCGTTTTCAAAACTGCTCTTAATCCATAATGAATTGGAAGAAGTGTTCAACATACGAAATATGCTCCATTTCCATACGTATACAAAGGTGTATCATACTCTCAACTCCGATGAATGGTTAAAAAGTTAGAGAGAAAATACTGCATGCGGTTCTGTTTTACCCGAGCTGCAGCGATTTTAAGTCAGCAGTACAGTTCTCGTTAGCGTCCGATGCAGTGCAAAAGTGTTAGCAGAATAGTTATTCTGCTAAGTTATTAGCATAATGGACGGGCTGTATATATATAGGGTGGGTCTATTCTACTAACACCCCTTAAGAGCTTATTCTACTAACAAAATTTTTCTTCTGCTAACACCCTTCTAACCCAAGTTTCTAGCGCGTGCAGTGCTCTCTGTCGACAAATGTGGTGTGGTTGCCCGTTCGATACAATTCACTTGGCAGATTCCGGATCCGCGAAAAACAAGTGCGTTCTGTTTGGCGACAATGCAGTGTGCTTGCCCGTCGGATGCGGTGCGGTTGCCCGGCGAATTCAGTTCACTTGGTCGATTTCGGGTCCGCAAAGAACGGAGTTCCGCGTTTTTAGTAAATCGACACAACTTTTAAACTGTAAGGAATTAGAAAGTGTGTTCTACATGAAAATGGAGCGCCTCGATGATAACTATCCAACTGTGTATCAGTTGCATCAATTGGATAAGTGGATCCAAAGAATTTACGCAAAAACGCCAGCTGCCGCAAATGTGGACAGCCACACCGTTTTTCAAATTACTTCAAAATCATGAGGAATTTGGAAAAGTATTCAACATATGGATTGTTCTCCTACTCCATACGAATCCAACGGTGCATCATTCACATCGTTCGGACAAGCGGTTAAAAAGTTTGAATCTCTGCAAGATCCGGCGGCGAAAAACAGAGTGTGCGTGTTTTTTTGCGGCTAGATTTCTCTCAAATCCGTAGCGAATTAGACAAAGTGTTCTACATATGGATGGAGTGTCTGATCAATATCTTTCCAATGGTATATCATTTTAATCATTCTGATAAACGATTTAAGAGAAATCACGGAAAAACTGCCGCTGCGAAAGTGGGTCGCCGCACCGTTTTTGAAACTTCTCTTAATCCGTCAAGAATCGGGTGAATTGTTCAACATACGAAAGATGCTCCTTTTCCATACGTATCCAACGGTGTATCATACGCTCTGTTACAATCAATGGTTAAAATGTTAGAGCGAAAACGGTGACGCGGTTCGAAAAACAAGTGCGTTCTGTGTGGCGATAATCAAGTGCACTTGCCCGTCGGATGCGGTGCGGTTTCCCAGCGAATACAGTTCACTTGGTAGATTTTGGGTCCGCGAAGAACGGAGTTCCGCGTTTTTAGTATAATCGAGACAACTTTTAAACCGTAAGGAATTATGAAGTGTGGTCTACATGAAAATGGAGCGCCTCAACGATATCTATCCAACGGTGTATCAACTGCGTCAATCGGATAAGCGAATCAAAAGAATTTACGCAAAAACGCCCGCTGCCCCAAATGTGGACAGCCACACCATTTTTCAAATTACTTCAAAACCATTAGAAATTTGGAAAAGTGTTCAACATATGGATTTTTCTCCTACTCAATACGAATCCAACGGTGTATCATACGCATCATTCGGACAAGCGGTTAAAAAGTTTGAATCTCTAAAAGATCCGACGGTGAAAAATAGAGTGTGCGCGTTTTTTTGCGGCTAGATTTCTCTCAAATCCTTAGCGAATTAGAAAAAGTATTCTACATATGGATGGAGCGCCTGATCGATATCTTCCCAACGGTATATCGTTTGCATCATTTCGATAAACGGTTGAAGAGAAATCGCGGAAAAACTGCCGCTGCGAAAGTGGGACGCTGCACCGTTTTTGAAACTACTCTTAATGCATGAAGAATCGGGGGAATTGTTCGACATATGAAAGATGCTCCTGTTCCATACGAATCCAACGGTGTATCATACGCTCTATTCCGACCAACGGTTAAAAATCTTGAGGAAAAATACTACATGCGGTTCTGTTTCACCCGAACTGCATTGGTCGTGAGTCAGCAGTGCGGTTCTCATTAGCATCCGATGTAGTGCAGAAGTGTTAGAAGAATAGTTATTCTGCTAATATTAGCAGAATAGACGGGTACTATATATATATACAATACCCCTTAAGATCTTATTATAACAAAAATTTCTTATTCTAACAACACCTAACCGACCCGAGCCATGCACCACTATTAAACCAACGAACCAAACAAAAAACACCTAGCCCCCATCCCCACCACGCCCGACCCCCACTAACCACCGCCTCCACCTTCGTCGGGCGCCGTCGTCGGCCACCCAGCCACCCGCCGCCTCATCTCACTCCGATCTAGTGCACCACCACGCTGCCCTGCCGCGTCCCGTCCATATCCACCGAGATCAACACTGCCCGCCCTCCCGCGGACGCCCTATATCAAAGACGCGACGTCGGCTTGCTCCTGCTCGCGTGAAGATCGGGCCAGGTCTCTCTCGGCGGCCACCTCTTCTCCCGGCCTTCTCTCCCGCTGGATCTCGTCCTCCCCTGTTGGCCCAGCCTCCCTCTCCCGATGGTGGATCCTCTCCTCCCTGCCTTCCCCTACCCTCCCAACATTCTCGCCTGCTGGAGATCAGCCTCCACCTGCCGGCCCAGCCTCCCATTCAGTCCTGCCATGGCTGACCAAGAACCATGGCCGCCGCGCGCCACTCCTGCACATCGACGGCGGCGGGCTGGTGCTCCTGGTCGCTTGAACCCGACTCCGTCCACGCGGATCTGCGACAGAAGAGCTTCACGGCGCTGCGAGGATGATGGAAGCGGCCCCGGCCCCGGCCATGGATGGATAGATTATTTGCTCATTGTGATTTCATTTTCTTTTGAATTTACAGGCACTACCAACGACGTCCTCTCTTCCCACGGAGAGCACAAACATGGATGCAGCTCGGGATTACTCTAGTGGCGACTCGTTGCGTGCATATCTTCTGATCATGTCTGTGCTAAACTGAAGCTTCGAATCCGCCTCAAGCTCTGGATTTGATCTGCTTCATCACGATGGAGGCCGACGATTTCAGGTTAGATTGTCACTTCTTGATTTTTTTCCTCCCCTAATTAGCTTTGTATCTCTCACTGCTTCTTCTCCTTTGATCCCCCCGAATGTTTTTGTTCTTTGAATCATCTACGGCAAAAAAAAATGCAAATTTGCGTTGTGCAGTGAGCATTGTGCTTGAGTAGTGCGTGCAGTTAGCTCGTTTGCATCCCTGTCCGGTGGGTATTGATTATAAAATCTAAGGTTAGATGTTGGAGACAACATTCAGTTAGCTCTATGGGCGTTGTGCGGTTTGAGCTAGAAATTACCAGTTAGCATTGTGCTTGAGTTTTGTGTCCAGTTAGGTTGTTGCATCCTCTGTTGGTCAGATGATCTTTATATAAAACTAAAGTTAGCTGTTGGACAAGGCATGCAGTTAGCTCTATGGGCTTCTGGTTGCATTTGCGCTGTTAACTATGAATTTTTTTTTTGCGCGGTTAACTATTGTTGGAAATATTCCCTAGAGGCAATAATAAAATGTTATTATATATATATATATTTCCACATTTGTAATTAATGTTTATATTTCTGTGCTATAATTGCAATGACCCTGGCTGTGAGATTCAGAAGAAAACTCATTTGTATGTGTGGAAATGTAAACACCAAGAGTTCCTAGTTTAGCCTCTAAGACCAGCTCATCTGCTAACTGATGAATATTTTTTCTTAATCATGGACATTTTTCTTGTAACAAGGATGTCAGTAGCAATGTGAACATATTGTTAGCAGAACAATGATGTTGAACCGACCCCAGTATTGAATGATATACTTAGAGATCACATCATAACAACGTTATAAGTCATATCATGAAATGTTATCATCTACGTGATTCCTTAGACCATGAGAGTATCGAGTTGCTTCACACAGGAAGATGTACTTTGGTTCTTAGATGAATCTTCCCGTTACTGGGAAGTAGTAAAATAAGTTCTGGATACATCGGATGGTGTGTCTAGTAATTGAGATAGTTCAAGACTAGGATTTGCCCCTTCACGATGAGGAAGATTTTCACTTCGGGCCCAGTAAGTATGATGGTATCCATTATAGTCTGGCCAGACGCATTGTGACTTAGTCACGGGGATACCGAAATACGATAATGAGAAAAGGGACAAACGAGCAAAGAGGATAACGAGTGGCTTGTGTTCAAGAAGTTGTTACACGTGGGTGCCAAACTTCTCTCCTCTGACTTTGTCATATATCGCAAAGCAAAGGGAATGGTACATGACTAAACATAATGGTTCACTCGAAGTTTCTTCGTGTATGTGTGGGAGTCAACATGGGTGTCCATGGCTTAGCTGTTGATTATTGGCTATTGACAAAAGGCTGTTGACCTATGTCCGGAAGATGTTCTGAGTCATGTCCGCATAATACCGAACCTATTGGGTCACACACTTAACGAGCAGTAGTCCGTTAGAATACCGGAATGGTAGAAGGTCTAGTGGAAGCAAAGCAGAATAGTTCATATGGGCACCGGAAGTAGTTCAGGGTATTTATAGAATTGTTCATAAGGGCACCAGAAGTAGTTCTGGGTATTAAAGGATATGTCTGGATCACTCTGGAATAGTCCCAGGTGGTTCCGGAACATATGAGAATGGTATTCGGGAAGTTCTGGATCGACCGGAATGGTTTCCGGTTAATCGGTGGACGTCCCGACAAACTTACGCGGTCATCGGATTTCTTAGACTGTAACTCGAATGGTCCCGGAACCTATCCAAATAGTTCCAGAACGTCCGAAAACGGTCCCAAAAGGTCTTGTAAGTGTTCCATAAGGTTCCAGAATGTCCCGAAACCATCCCGGGAGGTCCAGGAATGGCCGAGAATGGCCCCGACGGGTCCTGGAAGGTTCCGGAAGCTTTTGGAAGGTTCCACAAGTTTCCGGACAGTACCACATGCGCCCCACCACCCTTAGCCTTGTGTGGCAAGGCACTCCAATGGGGCTGGCCGAAATTAGGTGGTGGGGGCGCCACATGTGGGGAGGAGTCCTCCTTGGACTCAAACTCCCCGGTGGGAAGGACTCCCTTTGGGAGTAGGAGTCCTAGGGGGGCTCCTACACCCCTTAGGTCGGCCAAGGGGACTCCTGGCCACCTATATAATGAGGGGAGGGGGTGGGGGTGCACAACACTTGATCCCCAAGGCCTATGCGCCACCCTCCCTCCTCTAAACCCCGTTGCTTCACAATTAGACCCCGGTTTAGACGTTGTTCTAGATTGGAATCCGTTAGGGTTTTCTCCCTCTAGTTTTCTCAGTGGCGTTCTTCTCTGGACGGAGGAGCACTGATGGATTGCTACTACGGGATGCGTGGATACTAATGGAGGGTTCGTGCCTTCGACCCTTCTTCGAGGAGCTTGTTCGTGGGACTTGTTCGCGGGACTAGATCGCGGGATGGTTCGAGGGATCGATATCCTCGCGGTTGGGAGGTCATTGAAATTCCTAGCTGCGGGGATCTTCATCGATGGTCTTCACCAACTCTACTTCCGCTACATCGGTTGGTGAGCCATGACCTAAAACCTTGGATGCAATCTTCATAGATGATCTTGGGTGATTGCTACATAGGCCGATTTTTTTTGTTTTCTATCCCAACAGTGGTATCATGAGCGATCTATGAGTATATGCATTTTTAGGTCTAGATCGTATGTGTGATATGAGGCATTGATTTTCTTGTTGCTTCCCTGTCATGTGATTTTTTCTGTGCTTGACGGCAAGCTGAGGTTTTGCTACAAGGATTGAGTTTTCCATCGATCCCTCTATGCTGCTTTCAGTATGCTGGTTGCCTTGATCATGGTCTACATCAAACTCCTTGGATCTCATCTTAATCTCGCAATAGAAGATTTAACATGGAGGGGCTTGTGGTTTTTATGAACTCAAATCCACACGGGGGTCACGCGTTGAACGAAATTTGGCTTGTGGCATTAGTTGCTACACGCACCCCGAACATTAATCTAGCAACATTGAAGTATCGTGTTTGGTTTGTTTAGGGAACAACATTTGCATGTAACCTACTAATCAACCACGATAAAATTTGCAACAACCCGTGTAGATGGCGATCTAACTTATTTTTGTAGAGTATGCATGTGATGTGGTATATCCTTCAAGATTTGCAATGTGTTTGTATGAGATTCTATATGATGTAATATTTATTCGCGACCTGCGTGTCGTGGTACGGCATGATGACTGGAGTCATATGATTGTCACTTAATTATGGCCTGCGTGCCAGAACTTTTTATTAGCTCGAGGCAAGGCAATAGATGGAGACAATGTGATGATCAAAGATGTGGAGGTGGACCCTGACGCACATGCCGAAAGCCGTGATGATGTTCCCGGCGCCAAGGACATAGTTGGTGGACACGGTGACTTCTACCACGATGACGTGAAGACAACGAAGACTTCACAAAGCAAAGGGCTATATCATATCACATAATTTTATGAAATGCCTGTGATGGTTATCCCTTTGGTGCACCGTTGTTTGATGCGCAGTAGTCGTATTTTATTAGGGTGATCTCTCGCAAAAACAATATCAAGTTGATAGTGTTCTTCCAACTGTAGCACCGTCTATACTATGTTTCACACCGGAGCAGGTCATTTCACATGGGTGAACACATGTGTGACGCATAAAAGGCGGGTGTGTTAAGAACACACTACAATTACACTTGGTTGTCTTGACGGTTTGAATAAAATTTTGCTACCGTAACACGCCCATCGAAAGATGAACAAGAATCACCTTTGGCGTGATTGGCAAGTTGTCCTACTGGTCCAGTCTAAGTCATCAGTGATGTCACATCAATGGCAGACGATTGGGTCGGATCTTGAATCACTCCAACATCAATTACGAGAGATATTGATCTGAGTGGGAGCGCACTCAGTAATTAAATTGATTAATCACAAGTGCAACTAAATTATGAACAAAGTCTAAGTATTTGCATTATCGTTGTAGAATAATGGCTCGCGTTACCACCTTCCCAATTTATTTTGATTAACTGTATTATCTGGTAAAAACTTTACGATTGGTACCGTATTGTGAGGACTATCCTCAATAGTGCCGAGAAGGACCATGTCATATCGCAAATTTTTTATGCTCTCCCGTTAATGCTACGGATGATGTGACTTATGTCCATAAATCCAAAAGGTTAGAATTTAACCGCAGCTAAGTGTATTGTCGTAATCACCATGAAATCCGAACTTCGAAACGTTTGGGATAATTATGTTATGTTCATGGAACTGAAAAATTGTTTTCAGTGATAAGACAATTGATGTAGGATACAAGATATCTATTACAATGTATGATTTTAAGCATTAGTGAAAGTGTTCATTGTGATCAAACAAAACTGATAAGTGTGGGATCCAGAAGAACACCGATCATATGATGATTGGAATTAAGGGAAAGGAAGATCTACACGCCGGAAAGTCCATGGCCCGCGCCACCCTTGATCATGTGTGATCTTCTGTGAGTAGGAGTGACACTGAAAATATTACTAGGATAGATATAAAGGCAAAACGAAAGAAGACTGGAATATCCATCTCAGAAATGATAGCCATACGAAGTTATAGATGAATTCATTGCTGGTCAAAAGATGTAATTCTTGGGAATCAGGATTAAGTACTTAATTTTGATTCTAAGTATTGTGATTAAACAAGTTGATCACTGGAATATCACGTCGATTGCATATTGTTGCTACTCGATGCAATAAATACTATGGCCTTTATGACTAGCTGATGACGAGTTTTGACACGCTCGGGAACACGGTAAAAGGTTTACTATACCATGTCTTGACTCTATGATTATCTTCACAATTCATTTTAGAGTTGAGTAAATTGTTACTACACTTTAGCCTTGTTGCAAAACATCATTTTGAATCATGTTTTTGCAATGAGAGTTGCTCAAAGTTATGAATAATATAACGGCCATATTTCCATTATAAATAGGTTGTATGTTATGAATCTTTATAATAATACTAAACATCCATAACACTGACGCTAAACGTTGCAAGACTGACAGAAATACCACAAGTGTGTGGCACTGCAGTTTGTCACAAGTGACATAACATGCATGAAGAATTTCCATAAGTGATGGAATTTCGAGTCATATGATTATGAATCACATCACGATTGCGAAATTTGTCTTGAAGTAATGTGACTAAAACTCTGTTGATAGGCCATACATGAACGGGCAACTAAACCATTGGAAATCATACATGAGGATCTGTGTAGTCCAATAAGTGTAGTTGTGTGCAGTGGATTTTGTATCTTCACTCATGAGTGGAAGTAGATATGTGGATATCTTCTCAATGGAGACATACGTCTGAAATCTTTGAAATGTTCAAGGAATTTTAGAGTGAAATAGAAATTCATTGTAACAAGAAAATAATGCTTCTGCAAATTAGATTGTAGAAATTAATATTTGAGTTACAAGTTTAGCGAACGTCTGATGAGTTGTGAAGAAGTGTCATAACTTGCGCCTCCCGAAACACCACTAAGAGTAAAGTGTTCGAGAGACGTAATCAAGCCATGTATGACACGGTAAGATCAAATATGACGTCTATCAATTTGCCATTATACTTATTAAAGTTATGCGTTAGAGAATACGACTTTTACACTGAAAAGAGCACCATCAAATCTGTTGAAATGAGACCATATTAGATGTGGGATGGACTGTTAAAACCATGTTGTCTTTTCTTAAAATTTGGGTACATGAGGCATATGTTTGACATACTCAAAACCCCAAATCAGACAAGTGCAATTTTGTTAAGGTTGTGCCAAAAGTTTTGGTATTCCTCTACCACAAAACAAAACCAAAACTGTTTGTTGTTAAGATGGTGTGTTTTGAAGAAAATAGTTTCTTGCAAAAGAGTGAGTGGGAGGACAGTGCAACTTGTCTAGATTGTTGAATCTTCAAAGAAGTGCACAGTTGACCGCACAGGTTAAACAAAACTCGTACAAACATTCATGATATGTAAAACGAGATGATATTGTTCGACAATGATAAACCTGTGATATACAAAGAAGCGTTGATGGTCCCTCTGTAAGAGCCTAGATTTCACAAAAATTAATTTTTTTGTTTTCGGTCTGAATTGTTTGATTGTCTGATTTGTTTGCGGTGTTTGCATCCCCGATTTATCAATCGACGATTATTTTCCCCCATCTTATCTCGTACCGGACGGAGACCGACCCTTTCCACCTTGACACTCGACCTTCGCGAAACCGGGTTTCGCCCGATCACCTTCGCGAAAACTGCACGAGACCAGTCAGAGCCAACGGAACGAAAAACCCCGTTTACTAAGAAAACGGGATATTTTTTATAGCGCACCGGAAAGTGTTTTCGGAACGGTTCCAGAGCGAGGTGAACGCCGCCGGCTCGACACGCTGATCACGCAGTTCGAAGTTTTACCCGAATCGGAGGTCCTGCGGACCCCCGGCGGTCAGAAAAGTAAGGACCGCGCGCGCGAGAGAAAAAACGGGGATGTTTTTGCAAACTGCCAGCCACCTGAGCTTTATAAAGACCACCACACTCCCTCTCTTTCTAGGGTTTCCCTAGCCACAAAATTTCAGCCACCCCCCTATAATTGCCCCATTTTTTCCGCCCAAAACACCCAAATTTCAAATACCCTAGCCGCCACCCATCTTGAACCGTCGGATCTGAGATCCGACGGCCCGAGAACGCGCCACGTCACCCAGCCCGGATCTAGGTCGCCTCTCCCGTGGAGGTCAACACCCGAGCCATGGAGCTCCGCGCCGCCGCCTCCACCAGTCGGACGCCGCGCCGCGTGCCACGGCGAGCCGCCGCCGCCCCTCTCCTGCGCGCCTCCCTTCCTCCCTTCCTCCTTCCCTCCTCTGTACCTCACCGCCCTCCCCGCTCCGTCTGCAGGTCGCCGGAGCCGGCCGTCGCCCGCCATGGCGCTGGCCAGGGAGCTCGACCCCTTCGACGCCATCCTTGCTCGTGGATCCGGCCGGTCTCACCACCTCCGTCCGCCTCCGCCTGCCTCCTCCCGCGCCGAGCCCCCTCGCCCTGCTCCGCGCCCCTTGAAGCGCCGCCCGTCGCCGGTCAGTGGCCGCCGCCGCTGCTCGGGATCGAGCTGGGAGCCGAGATGAGCCGGCTAGGTGGGCCACGCCTCTCCCACGGCCCAACCAAGCGCCTCGGCCCAGAGCGCCTCGTCGGCCCGCACTGCGTCCTCGGCCCAGATGTTCTTTATACGTGACTTGACTAGAATTGCATGTAGATTGTGTTTATGATATTGTTTGCTTCTGTTAACAAATATAAAATATTGTTCAGGGAAAAAAGTACCAAATATTATAATAATCGTGGGGTCCATAATAGTTTCTATGTATAGGTTTTACCCCCCCCCCCCCACGTAAAGTGACTAGATTTGATAGTTTACTTTATGCTTCACCTCTTGCCATGATTGTGTGCTATGCCATGCTTGGGTGAGATTCCATGTTAATAACCTTTGCTCATCTTGTGTATCTAAACAACTTGAACCATCGTAAACGTGCGGTATCGTCGCGTGTGACGAGTACTCCACTTAACCTATTAGTAACCGCTCTCGACGATAGGTGCGATGTCTCGTGTTGCCTTCTTGTTGATGCTTCCTCGTGTTTGCTTCGTAGTAATAGAGTGCTTGCTCGATGATTGATTTCCAGTGTTTACCCTCTTGTGTGCTTCCGCGGGTACCTCTCGGAGACGATGCGAGCTTGCGGTCAACTACACCTTCGGAACCCGACTTATCAACACGCAAGGACTATACATTACATATGATCCATTCTATTTCAACCAGCGGTTTGCATGCTAGTCTAGGATAGGTTCGATGTTTTATCCTACAACATGTTTACAGCCTATTTCAAACCGATACAGCCATGTCCCCTCCCAGCAAACCATGTACTACTATGTTACTATTGCTCGTTACTCAGCCCTTGCTTAGTATGCATGCTTAGGATGCTACGATGTTACCTCCTGTTACTCCTTGGTTTGGGATATCACATTATTATATTGTTTTTGATGATATGATTATTATAAATGTTGACTATATTCGACGAAGGATGTAAGGTCTAGGCTATCCCGCCCCGACGGTTTGTTCCATTCGAGTCACCTAGGACCCGAGTTCCGGGTATTGGTTTTAAGACTGAGCGTGCCTAACCGCGTGTGGGATTTTATGGGGTCCCCTTTACTTACCTACCTAGCTTCAAACATTTCTAGTGGTGTCCCAAGCTGATTTACCATTTGAAAACCGTGTGTGTGTCTATTGGGTCGCTCCTGGCAGATATTCTTTAAAATAACTTGGGCCAGCTGAGACATGGTTTCTCTGTTGGTCCACCCCAGGGAGCTAGGGGGCTGCCCACATCTGTTTGGGTAGCTAACCCGACCTCGTCCAGACGGTAGAGGCCGATTCGAGAGCGCGGCCGGCTTTTGAGTTGGATGTCGACTCACCTGGGGCCACCCGGATTTGTGCGTTGTTAGTTAGAGGGACCTGTCGTTCCGGGTCTCTTGGGACTAAATCATAAAATGGTTGCCTATCATGGGTAGCAACTGAGAGAGATGGGCGTGCGTGCGGAGCCTTGTAATGGGTAGTTGGTACACCCCTGCAGGGTTAAATCTTTTTGAGAAGCCGTGTCCACGGTTATGGAAGACTTCAGACCTACGTCCTATTCATAGAAAACAACAACCGAGATAATCTTAAATAACTTGATCAACGTGTGTGTGTGCCTTGACTGCTTCTTCTTCGTCGGGATGCGAAGAGGAGGACACAGATAGGATAGGTGTTATGTTTGCGTAAGTAGTTGATAGAAAGACTTGTTGGAGGCGATTCCTCATCGAATGCTTGGCTTCTTACCTTACTCTCTAGATCGTTAGCCACTTCATAAATGCTAGTGCGGCAGCAACCTCACCACTTACCTCATCCTTACCGTAAACTACATGTTGTCCTAGAATGACGATTGATGAAGTCCTTGATGGGTCAGATGACCACTACAGTTGGATGTTGAGTACTTCTATACTCATGATACTACCCCCAAACTCTTTTCAGGGTTCTCGATCGACAACAGGTATGGTGATCGACGTTTCACGTGGAGACTTGACGACGACTAGTTAGGCGGATCCCGGCGGAGGGCCTGGACCCATGTGGTTATGGGGATCGATGATTTTCTCTTTTGCCACTAGGCATTTTATTGTAGTCTGTACTCAGACGTGTACCTTCCGCTGTTATATTGTATTAAGGCAGTTGTATGCCGATTGTATGAGATGTTGTGTCCTTGTATCTGTAATGTTGTGATATCATGTTGGAAATCCAGGGCATATGGCTATGTCATATGTCGCGGTGGGACCGATATGTGCTTCGTCCCCGGATCTGGATGGAAACATCTAGATCTGGAACAGTACCGCATATCGGGCCTTACACCCTGATTCCGGGATTTTGCTAAATGCCAAATAATCCGAGATAGTATCCATGGAAGTAAGTCAAGTTTTGAACTTGGTGGACCCTCCGAAAGACTAAGAGTCTGAACAATGTATAAATGGATGTATAACTGATTCAGATGAAATTGTTTTATCCATAAAGCTCAATTCGTTGGAAATATGTTTTCTAGCATGTTCAAAGGTTGACTACGGTTTTATCCATAAGCTAATTGTCAGAACCCCAACTAGGGTAAGTGCTAGGGATGAGTTCACCTTTGCATCATGAAAAATTCAAAAAGAAAATCAAAAATGGGGAAAAGAAAAGCCCTGAGAATTTAAATAAATGGCTAGATAAAAATCTTTTTCCAAAAATCATTTGAGTATTTGGAAAATTCCTATAAATGATGGTGATCATTTTAAAAGTGGTTTGGGGATTTTCCCATGCCCATGGAATATTCAAAAATTCAAAAGGTGCATTGGAAATTAAATTAAACTCCAATTTGAATTTAAATTCAAATTGTTTGAATTTCAAAAGTCACCAAAACTTATGAGTGGCTAGCTATATATGTTATAAGCTCACATAAAAGTTTTCATGATTTTAAAAAATGCTCTACTATTTTTATTTGGGGCAAAACAAATTAACAGAAAAGAAATTCAAAAGAAAAAGGAAAGGAAGAAGTCCCCTGTCCTTCTGGCCCATGTGGCCCAGCCTGGCCAGCAAGCCGGCCCAGCCCACCAGGGGCAGGGTCGTCTTCTACCCCACGCCAGGCAGGCTGGGAGCTGCGTGGCGGCCATGCCACGGCAGCCGGCCACCTCCTGCTTCCCCCTGGCCTCCTAACCCTCCCCGTGGACGCCTTGAGGCCGTCCTGATCCTTTCCACCTCCTCTGGGCCGTTCTTCCCCTCCTCCCCATCGAGATCCCGCGGCCACCCGAGTGTTCGACCTCACCGCGCCGCCGCACAGACGTGGCCAACGGACCGCTCCCGGCAAGCCGTCGTGTCCACGAGGTCCCTCGCCGTCGACTTCATCTAGCAGGCCGCCGAATCGAACTCGATTCCCACCGAAGACGACGCAAGTTTCCTAGAGCTCCCGCCAGCCACCGAGGAACTCCGGCGAGCAATACGCTGCCTCCGGTGCCTCCCCGCCGTAGCCGTCAACACCATCCGCTCCAGGGTGAGCTCGCGCCCGTTTCCCCACTCTCCCAGCTCCTCCCCGTCCACCGTAGCACTGCGCCACCAAACTCGAGCCACGGCCGCCGCGCCGTGTGGACGACGGCGAGGCTCCGGCCACCCCCTTGCCTCCCCGTGCTGGTGGTTGTCTCCCCGTGCTCTTCCATGGACGGAGATGCCGACACCCGTGTGCGCCGCCGTGCGGTTTGGTCACCGGAGGCTAACCGCCGGCGGGCCGGTTTAATTAGCGTTAATCAAATCTTAACCCCCCCCAGTGCCACAGACAGGTGGGCCCCAGGCCACCTCTGACCCGCTAACTTAACTAAACAGAGAGGGGTTAAGCCCCTCTCCCACTGACAGGGCTGGCCAATTGGCCAGAGCCCTTGTGACGTCACCCCTGCGTCACTGCTGACGCAGTAAATGGAAAAATATTTAAAATAATCCAGAAAAATCCAGAAAAGGGCTTAAACTTCAATAAATCATAGAAAATTCATATTAACTCCAAATTTAATAAATAATATGTCTAAAAATATCAGAAAAATCTAAGGATTATGAATATGGGCTCTGTTTTCATGGTTGACCATTTTAAAATGGGTGAACAGTGCAAAACATCCATATGGCTTTATTTCAAATTCAAATTTGAAGCACATTTGCAAATGACTTTGCATTTGACTTCTTTTAAATGGAATTGTACCCACATTGTGACCAAGAACATCACCATTTCAATATTGATCATGTGTTTTAGCATTGCAAATAAATTTATACTTTGTATGATTGTTTGCTCGATAGACGTGCAACCGGAACCGGAGGCCACCCCCTTCGTTGAAGACCCCGATATCGAACCTCGTCAGCAAGGCAAGCAAACCCCATTGATCATATCTATAAAATCCCAATTCCCTCTCAGTCTCGCTTATGCATGTTTAGGAGATCATCGAGACACGTTCTTTCGCATAGTTGAACCCATTCCGATGCATGACCTATCATTATGCCACCGTATTAAGCAAACCACAATCCTAGCAGATTTAGGAGTTGCATGATGAGCATGTGGCCCCTGCAACTGTTACTGCTTTTGCTGCTTAGTGGTACAATGAGGATGTTATGATTGTGAGTCGGGATGGAATGAACACAGTGATGCTGATGTTAACGTGTTGGTGAATCCACCCTAAACAAAGGTGAACGATGAGAGGTTGTGTAGGAGTACACAGTGGGTTGTCTCGTTGAACACTGCCCTAGGCCCCGAGTTCCTTTTTTGTGATCCAAGACAAAGAGTATGACCACATGTAGGGTTTATGGGAGCCCCGTTTGGCCTCTTTACGTACCCGATCCAGTCCAGGAGTCACACTAGATTCGGGCTTTCCATTTTATTTATGTATAGATATGTGGGTGGATCTGTGAGGCAGTGAAACCATCTGCCAAAGGTGGCGTCTCGGTCCCTTACATTATCTGAGTCCTTTTCGTGGAACAGGCCGGACACTCGAGCGGTGACAAACTCAGGTAGTCGACTCCTGGATTAGAGAAGGTGATGTGAGGGTAGTGCCTTGGTTTCATCCACGTCCGACATCCGCTTGAAGGGTGACAAGAACGAGGCGATAAGTGATGACACACGTGTGAAGATGTACACCCCTGCAGGGTTAATGAACTATTCGAATAGCCGTGTCCTCGGTTATGGACTACTTGGAAACCTCTACTTGATCATAGACAACTTGAACTGGATACTTCTAAAACTCGCAAGATAAGTGTGAGTGCTATGGCGTGCTTTCTCGTGGGGAAGTCGAGGAAGGCACCATAGTGGTGTATTGGTTGGAGATGTAGTGGACTCATGTACGCTTCTTACCTCAAAGTCTGGTACTCGTAGTACATGATTAGCCAAGTCAAAGATGGCACTTCTGCATGTTGAACCCCACCTCCTTTACCTTGATACTTGAGCATGAGTAGTATAGATCTGATGTAAGTCTTGCTGAGTACGACTTTGTACTCACGTTTGCTTATTCTATGTTTTAGATGAGAACCCGGACCCCGATGGAGTCACCTTCGTGAAGCTCGACGTTGACTAAGTTAGTATAGTCCCAGATAGCAGCCTGGTCCCTCGTGGAAGGGCATATTTGTTTACAAGGCTTCTCTAAGCCATTTGTTAAACTTGTCTGTACTCAGACCTAATTTGCTTCCGTTGTATGATGTAACGTTGATCACAGACATGTGATCTTTGTATTTTCTATGTGTATATCTATAAAGAGTACTTTGTAGAGTTATGTGATGATACCTGTTGTTCATACTAGGCATGTGTGCTGCGTGTATGTTTATAACATGCATGTCTTAGTATGGGTTTTCGAGACCTTAGTTGTGATCTGGCTGGCGGTCTTTTATACACCAAGTGGCCCTTAGATGTGCGCAGCTTGGGGCATCACGATGCGATTTTTCGTGACTCAGTCACGTGCACACTTTTTTGTATGATCGAGCCCGCCCTAGACCCCGACTAAGTGATCGGGCTGGAGTAAGTCTATGTAAGAGTTAGGATCCAATCGATAACATGGTTGAGGCGACTTGTCTATGAGTATGGGATTCACCACCCATAAGCATTTAGACTTGTGAGCGGACGATGACGACCCATCTCAGTTGATCATCCGGCCTGAATGGGATGCCCCTCACGTTCGATGCTTACCGAGAACGTTCTGTGCTTGGCCTTGTCTGCTTAGATAAGTGGGTACGGTTCTCGGCTCTCCACGTGATTGCATCGTAACTGGAATTACATACGCTAACCCCGGGTCCATACAGACTTGGTATCAGAGCAGGACTGTCTGTAGGATTATTCAACCCTTGGTCGAAGTCGAGTCTAGCATTCTATAGTTATATAGTTACTCTGGGTATAAGGGAACAACGTAAGGCTTATTTTTCTCCTTACCCTTATCGATCTGAGTTCTGAGTCACCCTTATCTTTTCTACGGGATGATAGGACTAGGCTCATCTATGTCTTTAGTAGAACATCTCGTTGAGTGCTTCCTTTTAGCCGTAGGATTGTTGTGGTCGTCCAGAGTCTCCGTGTTTTGAGTGCCTTGAGGAAGTTCTGTCCAATCTCCTCAAGGTTGTTTCATTTTCCATCCCGGTGTAGCCGTTATGCTGCCGGATTTATCCCATGTTTCTACGAATCTTTGCCTTCGCATTACAATCTTTTCCGCCTACATCATGTCTTGTTATCCTTGAATCCATCATTCAACCTGTTCTGATTGTTGATTTTTATCACACATGATGTCAGGTGGAACTCGTAGTGCTGTTCGTCGAAATCGAGACCGTGTTCGGAATCGAAATGATGATGAACCTCTACCACCGCCTTCTGCGGCGGAAATCATGATGGAAGCTGAGAAGAATCGACGTGATCAGACAGACCTTCTGGAGCTCATCGAGCAGAATACCTCACGTCATTGCAATGTGGTCGTGAGCATTCAGGATTTCATCCTCCTCAAGCCACCAGTATTTCGATGTTCTTCTGAGCCCCTTGAAGCTGATGATTGGCTCCGTTCCATCGAGCGTAAGCTTGATACTGCACATGTTGCTCCCGATGACCGAGTTATATTCGCGGCATACTTTCTCGAAGGTGCTGCAGCTGAATGGTGGGAGAACTATGTTGCTATGAAGCCAGATAGTCACGTAGTGACTTGGCAGGAGTTCTGTGTTGCCTTTCGAGGGTACCACCTTCTGGATGAGTTGATGCAGCGCAAGAAGGAAGAGTTCTGCAATTTGACTCAAGGAGAGATGTCCATCCATGAGTATGTGAGAGAATTCAACCGTCTTGCTCGGTATGCCTAAGATGAGATCACCACCGATGCCAGAAAGCAGGCAAGGTTCCGCAAGGGACTTAGCCCCGTCCTTCGTCATGATCTCAACCTCATCGAATTTGCCATCTTTGAGGATTTAGTCAACAGGTCCTTCAGAGCTGAGCATGGCAATGAAGTGTTCGAAGAGTCTCAAAAACATGCTCTTGAGCTTGCCCCTTCTTCAAGTTCAGCCCCTCAGAAACGCCGAATTTGGATTCCAACCAGAGCCATACCTCAAAACTTTCTTCAGAGACCACCACCAAATATATACCATCCACCCCAACACATTATTCCACCCAGGAATGATGGTGTGCAATCAAGTAATCCTGGTTCCAGCAATTCAGGCAGGGTATGTTTCACGTGTGGTCTGACAGGCCATTACTTCCGACAGTGCCCTACAGTGTTGGTGGAACCACGTCGACCTAGTCACAAGCCTCCAAAGAAATCCACCACCGAAGCCTTTCCAGCAAAGCCTTCATCCACTAGTAGTGGTTGTGTGAACCAAATCTCAGTTGAGGAAACCACTGCTGTTTCTGACGTCATCCTTGGCACACTCCCAGTTAATCATGTTCCCGCCTCCGTTCTTTTCGATCCAGGAGCTTCTCATTCATTCATGTCGGAGAGTTATGCACTTAGGCATGGATTTTCCTTTGAAGAAATGTTTTCTCCAATGATCATTCAAACTCCTGGTTCAAAGTGGCAAACTAATAGAGTAAGTCATGGCAATCAAATTGCAATTGAGGGTTTAGTATTCCTTGCTTCACTTATAGCCCTCAAGTCTTCGGACATTGATGTCATCCTAGGAATGGATTGGTTATCAAGGCAGAATGATTTCCTTGATTGTAAAGCCAAATCAGTCAAACTCACCCATCCTTCAGGCCAGATCATTGACTACACATCACCCAGCTCTAAAAACCAGATGCATACTTTGAATGTGCTTCCCCTTCCTGACCTTGAAGATGTTCCGGTGGTTCGTGACTTCCCGGATGTCTTTCCTGAAGAGCTGCCGGGAATGCCACCCGACAGGTGTGTAGAATTCATAGTTGATCTTATACCAGGCACAACCCCAATCTCGAGACGCCCATATAGAATGGCCCCACATGAGTTAGCTGAGCTAAAAACCCAACTTGATGCTTCGTTGGCAAAAGGATTCATCCGCCCTAGCTCATCGCCATGGGGTTGCCCCGTTCTGTTCGTAACGAAGAAAGATGGAACAGAAAGGATGTGCGTAGACTATTGTCCGCTAAATCTAGCGACGATAAAGAACAAGTACCCACTGCCCAGGATCAATGATCTTTACGATCAACTTGCAGGATCCTCTGTCTTCTCCAAGATGGATTTGAGATTAGGCTATCATCAAATCAAAATCCGAAATGAGGACATTCCGAAGACGGCTTTCACTACTCGATATGGTCTTTACGAGTATACCGTCATGTCCTTCGGTTTAACCAATGCCCCCGCCACATTCTCGCGCTTGATGAATTCGATCTTCATGGAGTACTTAGATAAATTTGTTGTGGTTTATCTTGATGACATTCTCATCTACTCGAAGAACGAAGAAGAGCACGCAGAACATCTTAGGTTGGTATTGATGAAACTTAGAGAGCACCGCCTTTATGCCAAGTTCTCCAAGTGTGAATTTTGGCTACCAGAAGTGACCTACTTAGGCCACGTGATTTCTGCAAAAGGTGTTCCAGTCAATCCCGAGAGAGTTCAGGCCGTCCTTGACTGGACTCCACCTGAATCGGTTAAGCAAGTTAGGAGTTTTCTCGGCTTAGCAAGCTATTGCCGCCGCTTCGTTGAGAACTTTTCTAAAGTTGCAAAGCCTCTTACTGAACTCCTCAAGAAAGATAAGAAATTCCAATGGACCCCCAAGTGCGAGGAAAGCTTTCAAGAGCTGAAAAGAAGATTGAATTCTGCACCCGTACTTGCACCTCCAGACACCAAAAGGGATTTCAAAATCTATTGTGATGCTTCACGGCAAGGGTTAGGATGCATACTTATGCAAGATAGACATGTGGTAGCTTATGCTTCACGCCAATTGCGGCCACATGAAGAGAACTATCCAACCCATGATCTTGAACTCGCTGCCGTAGTTCATGCCCTGAAGACTTGGCGACATTACCTCCTTGGTAATCGTTGTGAGATATATTCCGATCACCAAAGCCTCAAATACATATTCACCCAGCCAGATCTTAATCTCAGGCAAAGACGCTGGATAGGGTTGATAAAAGATTATGACTTAGGAATTTCTTACCCCCAGGCAAGGCCAATGTCATGGCTGATGCACTAAGTCGTAAGTCGTATTGTAACAACCTCATGTTACAACAGTATGAACCACTTCTTCATGAGGAATTTTGCAAACTCAATCTTGAGATAGTTCCTCATGGATTTCTTTCTACCTTGGTGGCGAAACCAACCCTTCAGGATCAAATCATAGCCGCCCAGAAACAAGATAGTAGTATTCAAGAGATCAAGCAGAACATTGTTAGCGGAGTTGCTAAATGTTTTTCTGCAAATGATCAAGGAACGATATTCTTTGAAAATCGTTTAGTAGTTCCTGAGAATGAAGACCTAAAGCAGTTGATCCTTAAGGAAGCTCATGACACTCCCCTCTCAATTCATCCCGGTAGCACAAAAATGTACCGAGATCTACGCCAGAGATTTTGGTGGACCCAGATGAAGAGAGACATTGCACAATTTGTTGCCGAATGTGATGTTTGTCGTCGCATTAAGGCAGAACACCAAAGACCTGATGGTACTCTTCAACCATTGTCTATTCCCGAGTGGAAATGGGACAAGGTCGGTATGTACTTCATCACGGGCTTTCCAAAAACCCAGAAAGGAAATGATGCCATCTTCGTTGTCATTGATCGACTTTCAAAAGTTGCTCACTTCCTTCCCGTTCGCGAGTCTATAACTGCTAGTCAGTTAGCGGACTTGTACGTCTCTAGGATTGTGTCTCTTCACGGTGTTCCTTTTGTGATCAATTCTGATCGTGGTAGCCTTTTCACCTCTAGATTCTGGGAAAGTTTTCAAAATGCTATGGGAACTCATCTATCCTTTAGTACAGCTTTCCACCCTCAGTCTAGCGGTCAAGTTGAAAGGGTTAATCAAATCTTGGAAGACATGCTCAGAGCTTGTGTTATCTCTTTCGGAAAGAATTGGGAGAAATCTCTTCCATTCGCCGAATTTGCTTATAACAATAGCTATCAATCTAGTCTGGACATGGCTCCCTTTGAATTCCTCTATGGACGACGATGTCGAACACCCCTAAACTGGTCAGAAACCGGTGAAAGACAACTCTTTGGACTGGATATGATCAAGGAAGCAGAAGAACAAGTTCACATTGTTCGTGATCGTTTGAAAGCCGCTCAGTCTCGTCAAAAGAGCTACTATGATCGTCATCATAGAGAGGAGAGCTACAATATTGATGAGAAGGCTTACCTTCGGGTTACTCCTCTGAAGGGAACCCAAAGATTCGGTATCAAAGGCAAGTTGGCCCCACGTTACATCGGACCTTTCCGCATTCTCGCTAAACGTGGAGAAGTTTCCTACCAACTTGAACTACCTCCGCACCTTTCCCGAGTACACGATGTATTCCATGTGTCACAACTCAGGCGTTGCTTCAAGGACCCCAGCCGCGAAGTCGACCATGAAACGCTTGATCTCCAAGATGACCTTTCTTATCGAGAGTACCCTGTTCGTATTCTTGATTCCGCAGAGCGTGTCACTCGTCGTCAGAAGATCAAGTTCCTCAAAGTGCAATGGTCACATCATTCCGAGAAAGAAGCAACCTGGGAAAGAGAAGACCGCCTCTGTGCCGAGTACCCCACCTTCCTCCCGACGACTTCTGAATCTCGGGACGAGATTCTTTTGAGTGGGGGCGAGTTGTCAGAACCCCAACTAGGGTAAGTGCTAGGGTTTGAGTTCACCTTTGCATCATGAAAAATTCAAAAAGAAAATCAAAAATGGGGAAAAGAAAAGCGCTGAGAATTTAAATAAATGGCCAGATAAAAATCTTTTTCCAAAAATCATTTGAGTATTTGGAAAATTCCTATAAATGATGGTGATCATTTTAAAAGTGGTTTGGGGATTTTCCCATGCCCATGGAATATTCAAAAATTCAAAAGGTGCATTGGAAATTAAATTAAACTCCAATTTGAATTTAAATTCAAATTGTTTGAATTTCAAAAGTCACCAAAACTTATGAGTGGCTAGCTATATATGTTATAAGCTCACATAAAAGTTTTCATGATTTTAAAAAATGCTCTACTATTTTTATTTGGGGCAGAACAAATTAACAGAAAAGAAATTCAAAAGAAAAAGGAAAGGAAGAAGTCCCCTGTCCTTCTGGCCCATGTGGCCCAGCCTGGCCAGCAAGCCGGCCCAGCCCACCAGGGGCAGGGTCGTCTTCTACCCCGCGCCAGGCAGGCTGGGAGCTGCGTGGCGGCCATGCCATGGCAGCCGGCCACCTCCTGCTTCCCCCTGGCCTCCTAACCCTCCCCGTGGACGCCTTGAGGCCGTCCTGATCCTTTCCCCCCTCCTCTGGCCGTTCTTCCCCTCCTCCCCATCGAGATCCCGCGGCCACCCGAGCGTTCGACCTCGCCGCGCCGCCGCACAGACGTGGCCAACGGCCCCCTCCCGGCAAGCCGTCGTGTCCACGAGGTCCCTCGCCGTCGACTTCGTCTAGCAGGCCGCCGAATCGAACTCGATTCCCACCGAAGACGATGCAAGTTTCCTAGAGCTCCCGCCGGCCACCGAGGAACTCCGGGAAGCAATACGCTGCCTCCGGTGCCTCCCCGCCATAGCCGTCAACACCATCCGCTCTAGGGTGAGCTCGCGCCCGTTTCCCCTCTCTCCCAGCTCCTCCCCGTCCACTGTAGCACTGCGCCACCAAACTCGAGCCACGGCCGCCGCGCCATGTGGACGCCGTCGAGGCTCCGGCCACCCCCTTGCCTCCCCGTGGGCAGCAGCAGACAAGGACGAGCACGAGGAGCATGCTGGTGGTCTCCCCGTGCCCTTCCATGGACGGAGACGCCGACAGCCGTGTGCGCCGCCGTGCGGTTTGGTCACCGGCGGCTAACCGCCGGTTGGCCGGTTTAATTAGCGTTAATCAACTCTTAACCCCCCCCCCCCAGTGCCACAGACAGGTGGGCCCCAGGCCACCTCTAACCCGCTAACTTAACTAAACAGAGAGGGGTTAAGCCCCTCTCCCACTGACAGGGCTGGCCCACTGGCCAGAGCCCTTGTGACGTCACCCCTGCGTCACTACTGATGTAGTAAATGGAAAAATATTTAAAATAATCCAGAAAAATCCAGAAAAGGGCTTAAACTTCAATAAATCATAGAAAATTCATATTAACTCCAAATTTAATAAATAATATGTCTAAAAATATCAGAAAAATCCAAAGATTATGAATATCGGCTCTGTTTTCATGGTTGACCATTTTAAAATGGGTGAACAGTGCAAAACATCCATATGGCTTTATTTCAAATTCAAATTTGAAGCACATTTGCAAATGACTTTGCATTTGACTTCTTTTAAATGGAATTGTACCCACATTGTGACCAAGAACATCACCATTTCAATATTGATCATGTGTTTTAGCATTGCAAATAAATTTATACTTTGTTTGATTGTTTGCTCGATAGACGTGCAACCGGAACCGGAGGCCACCCCCTTCGTTGAAGACCCCGATATCGAACCTCGTCAGCAAGGCAAGCAAACCCCATTGATCATATCTATAAAATCCCAATTCCCTCTCAGTCTCGCTTATGCATGTTTAGGAGATCATCGAGACACGTTCTTTCGCATAGTTGAACCCATTCCGATGCATGACCTATCATTATGCCACCGTATTAAGCAAACCACAATCCTAGCAGATTTAGGAGTTGCATGATGAGCATGTGGCCCCTGCAACTGTTACTGCTTTTGCTGCTTAGTGGTACAATGAGGATGTTATGATTGTGAGTCGGGATGGAATGAACACAGTGATGCTGATGTTAACGTGTTGGTGAATCCACCCTAAACAAAGGTGAACGATGAGAGGTTGTCTAGGAGTACACAGTGGGTTGTCTCGTTGAACACTGCCCTAGGCCCCGAGTTCCTGTTTTGTGATCCAAGACAAAGAGTATGACCACATGTAGGGTTTATGGGAGCCCCGTTTGGCCTCTTTACGTACCCGATCCAGTCCAGGAGTCACACTAGATTCGGGCTTTCCATTTTATTTATGTATAGATATGTGGGTGGATCTGTGAGGCAGTGAAACCATCTGCCAAAGGTGGCGTCTCGGTCCCTTACATTATCTGAGTCCTTTTCGTGGAACAGGCCGGACACTCGAGCGGTGACAAACTCAGGTAGTCGACTCCTGGATTAGAGAAGGTGATGTGAGGGTAGTGCCTTGGTTTCATCCACGTCCGACATCCGCTTGAAGGGTGACAAGAACGAGGCGATAAGTGATGACACACGTGTGAAGATGTACACCCCTGCAGGGTTAATGAACTATTCGAATAGCCGTGTCCTCGGTTATGGACTACTTGGAAACCTCTACTTGATCATAGACAACTTGAACTGGATACTTCTAAAACTCGCAAGATAAGTGTGAGTGCTATGGCGTGCTTTCTCGTGGGGAAGTCGAGGAAGGCACCATAGTGGTGTATTGGTTGGAGATGTAGTGGACTCATGTACGCTTCTTACCTCAAAGTCTGGTACTCGTAGTACAGGATTAGCCAAGTCAAAGCTAGCACTTCTGCATGTTGAACCCCACCTCCTTTACCTTGATACTTGATCATGAGTAGTATAGATCTGATGTAAGTCTTGCTGAGTACGACTTTGTACTCACGTTTGCTTATTCTATGTTTTAGATGAGAACCCGGACCCCGATGGAGTCACCTTCGTGAAGCTCGACGTTGACTAAGTTAGTATAGTCCCAGATAGCAGCCTGGTCCCTCGTGGAAGGGCATATTTGTTTACAAGGCTTCTCTAAGCCATTTGTTAAACTTGTCTGTACTCAGACCTAATTTGCTTCCGTTGTATGATGTAATGTTGATCACAGACATGTGATCTTTGTATGCTCTATGTGTATATCTATAAAGAGTACTTTGTAGAGTGATGTGATGATACCTGCTGTTCATACTAGGCATGTGTGCTGCGTGTATGTTTATAACATGCATGTCTTAGTATGGGTTTTCGAGACCTTAGTTGTGATCTGGCTGGCGGTCTTTTGTACACCAAGTGGCCCTTAGATGTGCGCAGCTTGGGGCATCGCGATGCGGTTGTTCGTGACTCTGTCACGTGCACACTTTGTTGTATGATCGAGCCCACCCTAGATCCCGACTAAGTGATCGGGCTAGAGTAAGTCTATGTAAGAGTTAGGATCCAATCGATAACATGGTTGAGGCGACTTGTCTATGAGTATGGGATTCACCACCCATAAGCATTTAGACTTGTGAGCGGACGATGAGGACCCATCTCAGTTGATCATCCGGCCTGAATGGGATGCCCCTCACGTTCGATGCTTACCGAGAACGTTCTGTGCTTGGCCTTGTCTTCTTAGGCAAGTGGGTACGGTTCTCGGCTCTCCACGTGATTGCATCGTAACTGGAATTACATACGCTAACCCCGAGTCCCGACACTAATATAGCATTAGTATTGAGCACAATGATCTATGCAGATAGTAAGTGCCTGATCATGCTAAAGCCAACATTACATGTTGACATGATACTAAATTAGTTTAGTATGAAATAATAAAAACGCCAAGAAGGATGTTCTTGCTGAGGTCATGGCGAAAAGTTGTTTGCGGAAATCGGTGTTCATGAACACAGATAAGCAAAACACATGAATTGGATTTCACGCACCTGTGTGTTTGGATTAATCATGTACACCATAATATGTAAAACGACCAGATATGTCCAGTGCTCCAAAAGGTTGTGAGAAAGATACCAAAGTGATCAATATGTTGATCATTGGACAAACAGTGAAAAGTTAAAACTTATGATATATAAGATATGTTTCTCGGAAAATTGAGATAATGAAGAGCTTGTCGTAATAAGTTACACCAGCTGAATTTTGATGTAAATAGTTACACCAATTCGGTCTTCATACTTACTCTGACCGATTTTTGATTTTAATTGGGCTTATGTGTTTCACACGTAAGGGTGGTGCAGTACGGACGAACTATGTCAAAAGTTAGATACTGTGGCGAATTCTATAAAAAGAGGCTAAGTATATAGTTACTTAAAGAAGTAACAAGGAGGGCATTTTGAATCATAAGTTCATTTATGAACATGGTATGGTTTCCTAGATGATTGAAGTTCATGGAACATTGATGAATTATTTTGTGACTTAATCTAAGGAACCAAGGTCCTGCCAAATGATTCAAACATATACAAAGCTAAACTGATAAAATGAGTGAATTTTATGACATCGTGAAAATGCGAAGATATGCAAGATAAAACGGGCCTGAAATGTCAGATCCGAAGATGAATTCTATACCACAAATGAAGCATGCATTACACCGGTATGCCATAGGTGTAAAGTGCTCAAGTACTGAAAATATTATTGACTCTAGTGCAAGTGGGAGACTGTTGGAAATATGCCCTAGAGGGAATAATAAAATTTTACTCCCTCCGATCCATAAAAAATGTCGCCTACTTAGTACAAAGTTTGTACTAACTTAGTACAAAATGTGCGACACTTTTTATGGATCGGAGGGAGTATTATATATATATTTCCACGTTTGTAATTAATGTTTATATTTCTGTGCTATAATTCCAATGACCCTGGGTGTGAGATTCAGAAGAAAAATCATTTTGCATGTGTGGAAATGTAAACACCAAGAGTTTCTGGTTTAGCCTCTAAGACCAGCTCATGTGCTAACTGATGATTACGTTTTCTTAATCATGGACATTGTTCTTGTAACAAGGATGTCAGTAGAAATGAGAACATTTTGTTAGCAGAACAATGATGTTGAACCGACCCCATTATTGAATGATATACTTAGAGATCACATCATAACAACGTTATAAGTCATATCATGAAATGTTATCATATACGTGATTCCTTAGACCATGAGAGTATCGAGTAGCTTCACGCAGGAAGATGTACTTTGGTTCTTAGATGAATCTTCCCATTACTGGGAAGTAGTAAAATAAGTTCTGGATACATCGGATTGTGTGTCTAGTAATTGCGATAGTTCAAGACTGGGATTTTCTCCTTCATGATGAAGAAGATATTCACTTAGGGCCAACTCGGTATTATGATATCCATTATAGTCTGGCCAGACGCATTGTGACTTAGTCACGGGGATACCGGAATACGATAACGAGAAAAGGGACAAACAAGCAAAGAGGATAACGAGTGGCTTGTGTTCAAGAAGTTGTTACACGTGGGTGCCAAACTTCTCTCCTCTGACTTTGTCATATATCGCGAAGCAAATGGAATGGTACATGAATAAACATAATGGTTCACTCGAAGTTTCTTCGTGTATGTGTGGGACTCAACATGGGTGTCCATGGCTCCGCTGTTGATTATTGGCTATTGACAAAAGGTTGTTGACCTATGTCCGGAAGATGTTCAGATTCATGTCCGTATAATACCGAACCTATTGGGTCACACACTTAACAAGCAGTAGTCTATTATAATAGTAGAATGGTAGAAGGTCTAGTGGAAGCAAAGCAGAATAGTTCATACAGGCACCGGAAGTAGTTCCGGGTATTTATGGAATTGTTCATAATGGCACCAGAAGAAGTTCTGGGTCTTTAAGGATATGTCTCAATCTCTCTGGAATATTCCCAGGTGGTTCCGGAACATATGATAATGGTACTGGGGAAGTCCTGGATCGACCGGAATGGTTTACGGTTAATCGGTGGACGTCCCGACAAACTTACACAGTCATCGGATTTCTTAGACTATAACTCGAATGGTCCCAAAACCTATCCAGATAGTTCCGGAACGTCTGAAAACGGTCCTAGAAGGTCTTGGAAGTGTTCCAGAAGGTTCTGGAATGTCCCGAAACCACCCCGGGAGGTCCGGGAATGGCCGAGAATGGTCCCGAAGGGTCCTGGAAGGGCCTTGAAGGTTCCGTAATCTCCTAGAAGGTTCCACAAGTTTCTGGACAGTACCATATGTGCCCCACCACTCTTAGCCTTGGGGGGCTGGCCGAAATTAGGCGGTGGGGGCGCCACATGTAGGGAGGAGTCCTCCTTGGACTCAGACTCCCCGGTGGGAAGGACTCCCTTTGGGAGTAGGAGTCCCAGGTCGACTCCTACACCCCTTAGGTCTGCCAAGGGGCCTCCTGGTCACCTATATAATGAGGGGAGGGGTGGGGGTGCAGCACACTTGATCCCCAAGGCCTATGCGCCAGCCTCCCTCCTCTAAACCCCGTTGCTTCACAATTAGACCCCGGTTTAGACGTTGTTCTAGATCGGTATCCGTTAAGGTTTTCGCCCTATAGTTTTCTCGGTGGCGTTCTTCTCTGTACGGCAGAGCGTTGCTGGATTGCTACTACGGGATGTGTGGATACTAATGGAGGGGTCGTGCCTTTTACCCTTCTTCGAGGAGCTTGTTTGTGGGACGTTTCGAGGGATCGATATCCTTGCGGTTGGGAGGTCATGGAAATTCCTAGCTGCGGGGATCTTCATCGACGGTCTTCACGAACTCTACTTCCGCTACATCGGTTGGTGAGCCATGACCTAAAACCTTGGATGCAATCTTCATAGATGATCTTGGGTGATTGCTACGTAGGCTGATTTTTTTTTGTTTTTTACTATGTTTCCAACAACTATAACTATGAAAACTTTTCTTCACTTCTTTTAGTGTAAAAATGACGCCTAATGAAGACGATGGTGACCTGAGTACCTGGACTGTACGTGCGAATAAGCAAATCTCACCCGTGCATAATGACCCATTTTATGTTTTAAATCCAGTGGTGGTGCAAACTGCAAGGTATCCGCCACAGGCGTCGATGGATAAAAAAGTTACTAGATGCAATTGCGAACCTGTGCCTCACCTGAAGATACGTGTACACCAATCACGCGTCCTGGAGACAATCAATGAGGTAGTGTGTGATAGTTAACTGTGTAACAATCTACTTGTTTGCGTGCAGGGATGGTTTTTCAGATTTCTGCAGTTAAATTTTTTCTTCTTCTGAAAGTACATAAAAGAAAAATCGCGTTTGTGAATAAATTAGGTGAATGATGGCCTGCACAAGATGATGATGAACGCATGGATGTTGGCGATGAAACTGATGATCAGATTAAATGTTGGACTAAGATTGTTCCTCAAGATGGCTGTGAGTAAGAACTCGAGCAAGTCCTTGTTCTAAGGCCTAAAAAGCGATGTCCGCGATATCCAAAAGCTCAAGAAGTACAGACTGATGAGAGCGATGATTAGGCAGGTGCAGTAAGTTGAGAAGATAACTATGCCAAAGCTAGAACTGCATGTTGTTCTGCAGCACAAAAAAATAACAAAAATTATGTTCTGCTAACAGCAGCATCCGCTGCTAATCCTTCATGGAGCAAGCATCCTTGTAGGAAGCGCAGTGACAGGCGCAGTTTGGCAGCACTGCTGCCACTGAGGGATCCACTTCTTCATGTGCCTAATGTCACACCGCCGTGCCCAATACAACCGGGACACTTGCAAACGCGGTTGGAGCAGCGATCATATACACATGTAAGAAAAGCAAAAAAAAACTTTGTTCTTACAAACTACTAACATAAAAATTGTGATGCTTTTTTTTTAATTTAAGGACTGTGAAGCATGAGCTTCACAGTAATTTATTGAATAGTAAAAAGTAGTACAAAGGGAGAACCTCAGTTCTCAAAGTAAAACATGGATAATTACAGGGGGTGGGTTGTTACTTACCTACTCTACCTAAAGCATACTATTGATCCAATCTAGCAACTGAGATTTAGTATCTCCTTGAAATCTATGTGAAAGCAGGGTGATATCATGCACAAACTGCCTTCTCTAGGTATGAAAAGCAACTCTTTCATTCCTGAAGGTCTTCCCATTCCTGACTAGCCCAATACCCCAAGCAGCAGTGAGCATAACTTCCATGAAGAAAGGGTGACCAAAGGAAATTCTGGCATGCTGGAGACAATCATGGACATTCCCAGAAGAAGACCATTCAATCTGCAGATAGTTCCACACTCTGGTGCTAAAGTTACAAGTAAAGAATAGATGCAATCTGTCCTCATAAATCTGAACAGGGCATAGCACACAACAGTTGTCTTCTGCATCAGATCTCAAGTGTCTTCTCACCATAAGATCTTTAGTGTTCAGTCTATCAAACAGTAACAACCAACCAAAGACCTTGATCTTCATTGTACATTTGATTTTCCATAACTTGGTGCAAGAATTGTCATTCTGGATGTTGGAGTGCATGAGTGTATAGAAACCTTTTGAAGTGTACCCATGTTTTCCAGGCCAAACCCAAGAGTCATGGGGATGGGTAGGTCTTTGCATCACACTTAGCCAATCTCTTAGAGCAAAGTATTTAGTTGCATCCTGTTGAGAAAGTGGCAAGTGAAAGTCATGCACAGAGATCTTGTCATCTAGGACAAAGGAGAAAAGGTGTGGAAGTCTGTCTCTGAGGGGTCTATATGAATTGTTAATGATCCAACCATCAGACCAAAAAAACAATGAATCTCCAGAGCTCACCCTGACTGATGCTACAGGCCTATATAGATCAGAGAGTCGCATGATATCCCTCCACCAAAAAGAGCCACAAAGAATAGTGAAACTGGGCACATTTCCTTCATAGTATGAGTTCCATATTAGAGAAACCTAGGGGATATCCTCTTTTTTGTAAAACTTATGAAGGTGCTTTAAAAAGGGAGCTTTATTTTGCAACTGGAGGTTGATGATTCCCAGCCCTCCTTTGTTCTTTGGTCTACAGACCAAGTCCCAAGCAGCAAGAGATTGTTTAGGTGTGTCAAAGTTACCCCTCCACAAGCACTGCCTCTGTATGCGCTCAATCTGCTTGAAGATACACTGGGGGATAGCTAGACTGCCAAGAAAATAGATGGGCATGGAAGATATGACAGAGTTCAGAAGCTGTAGTCTTGCACCTTGATTAAATTGTGATGATTTGTTTTGATTTATTTAATTTTTTGCAGGGGTCAGATTTGTCGGCGCACCTAATCCCAGTGCTGGATCAAGAATTCAACTCTTTTGATGATGCCTTTAACTTCTACAAGATTTACACCAAACACGTTGGCTTTGTCATACGGAAAGGGCAGAGAAATGGTACGAGGAGGTACATGTATTGTGTGCACCATGGCGAATATGTAACGCCCGATATGCGGTACTGTTCCAGATCTAGATGGTTCCATCCAGATCCGGGGACGAAGCACTTATCGGTCCCACCGCGACATATGACAATGCCATATGCCCCGGATTTCCAACATGATATCACAACATTACAGATACAAGAATACAACATTTCATACATCCGGCATACAATTTCCTTAAATACATTACATCAGCGGAAGATATATGTCTGGGTACAGACTACAATCAAATGCCTAATTGCAATGGTAAAACATACCATTCCCGTAACCACACGGGTCCAGGCTCTCCGCCGGGATCCTCCTAAATAGTCGTCGTCGAGTCTCCGTGAAGTCATCCAGAAGAAGGGTCACCGAGCTCCTCTGAAGTCCAAGATCGTTCACATATCGTGTGTAAAAGAGAGAAGAAACGGGTGAGCTATATCAACAAGTCTTGTAACTAACTTCTCACGATAAGATCGGGGTAGTGGTGACATTGCAGTCGCACTAGCAATATATGAGTGGCTATCGATCTATTTTAGAGTAAGATGAGAACCAAGCATTTAATGAGGAATCGCCTCCAACAAGTCTTGCTATCATCTACTTACGCAATCATAACACCTATCCTATCCTTGTCCTCCCCTTCACATCCCGACAAAGAACAAGCAATCAAGCCACACACACGTTGATCAAGTTATACTTATGATTCAGTTGATGTTATCTATGAACAAGACGTAGGTTCCAAGTCGTCCATAACCGTGGACAGGGCTTCTCGAAAAGATTTAACCCTGCAGGGGTGTACCAACTGCCCACTACAAGGCTTCGCACGCATGCCCATCTCTCTTAGTTGTTACCCATCACAGGAAACCATTTTATGATTTAGTTCCGAGAGATCCGAAACGACAGGTCACTCTAACTAACAACGCACAAATCCGGGTGTCCCCCGTTGAGTCGACATCCAGCTCAAGAGCCGGACGCGCTCTCGATCTAGTCTCTACCGTCTGTCGCAGGTTTGGATTGCCGGTAAATTCTCACATGAGGCCGGGTCCTTAGCCGGACAGGTTGGACTACCAAAGAAACCATGTCCCCGCTGGCCTAGGTTGTTTTAAGGAATATCTGCCAGGAGCTACCCGACAGATACACACACGGTTTCAAATGGTAAATCAGCCTGGGCCACCACTAGAAATGTTTGAAGCTAGGTAGGTAAGAAAAGGGGACCGCAAAAATCCCACACGCGGTTAGGTACGCTCAGTCTTAAAACCAATACCCGAAACTCGGATCCTAGGTGACTCGAATGGAACAAAGCGTCGGGGCGGGATAGCCTAGACCTTCCATCCTTTGTCGAGTATAGTCAACATTATAATAAACATATCATCCACAACAATATAATAATGTGATAGCCCATCCAAGGAGTAACAGGATAACAGTTGATAGAATCCTAGCATGCATACTAAGCAGTGGCTGAGCAGCGAGCAATAGTAACGTAGCCGAACAAGGTTTGTTGGGATGTGGAGGACATGGTTGTTTGGGTTTATTTGAGAGGCATGAATATGAAGTGGTAGTATCAAGCAATCATTCTATTCTACAACTAGGCGCGAGTGAGCTGAAAGTTATAAGCATGATATATGCTCCCCCTTACTTGATGAGAAGACAAAACCGAAGGTGTAGTCGATCGCAAGCTCGCATTGTCTCCGAGAATACCCGCGGGAGCACACAAGAAGGAAACAATGGAAAATTCAATCGACGAGAAAGCATCTATTACTACGAAGAAATCACGAGCAGGAAACACGAGACAACGCACTACGGTATAGCATATATCGCCGAGAGAGGTTGCTAACAGGTTAAGTGGAGTACTTGTCACACACGAGGATACCACACATTTAGAATGGTTCAAATTGTTAGGTACACAACATGACCAAAGGTTGTTAAAATGGCATCACACTCAAGAATGGCATATCACCCAATCATGGCAAGAGGTGAAGCATAACTAAACTATCTAATCTAGTCACCTTAAGTGGGGGGTAAAACCTATACATGGAAACTATCACGGACCCCACGATAATTATTGCATCTGGTATTGTTCTTCCCTAAAACATAATTTTATTATTTTTATTAGCAAGCAAGAGCATCATATTCACAATCTACAAAAAATTCTAGTCAAGTTACACATAAGAAACATTTTCATCGGAGCAACGGTTAAAAAGTTATTAAATAAGCAGTCTTAAAGTGACAAGGGTTGTAATTAGCAATGAAATAGCATGTAAACAATCTCAAACATGGAAAAGGAGCACATTTTATTAAACTAGACAAATTCTAAGGAAGTTCATGTTTAACGCGTCGCAAAAATACAAATGCAATCTGCAATTTAATTAACAGGAAAAAATTCCTAATCTTTCTGGGCCGAAACAGCACTACACGTGCCTAACAGGGGGCAGCGCAGATCATGTAAACGTCGCACAATGCGAAACATAGAGGTGGGCCGAGCCCAACAGCAGCAACAACAAATCAATAATAAAAAAAGGAAAATAGGGCGCCTCACCACTGTGGGCCGAGGCCCAAGACGCGAGTGGGCGAGGAAGAACAGCGCCTCGGCTTGAGCGAAGGGGCACCGCGGGCCGGGGCGCTGGCTTGGGCCGCTGGGGCTGCTGCAGGGAAGCTGGGCCGCCGAGGCACTCGCTGGCCCACGCGAGCCGCCGGCGATGACGCACGGCGTGGTTCCGTCGGGACGAGGCGCGGAGGGAATTCGGGGTGGCCGGAGGGCACAGGGATGGGCGGATCTTAGCGTGGCGGTGCAGGTCCGCGCGGATCCCTCCGTATCCGGCGACGGCAAGCCGTCCGGTGGCGGCGGTGAGCTCGGCTCAGAAGGCCACGGCCATGGGCGCTCACCTCGCAGCTCAGAGATAGAGAGGAGAGGGTTAGGGAGAGAGGTAAAGGAGGAGGAAATTCACCAACGGCTTGCCGGAGTTGGAGGCGGGCGATAGCCGTGGGCGTCCAGGGCGTGCGGGAGGAGGAGCCTCAACGGGTGTAACAGCCCAGTTTTTGCAAAAATTAAATATTTTGTTTTCGGTGTGAATTGTTTGCTTGTCTGATTTGTTTGCGGTGTTTGCATCCCCGATTTATCGATCGGCGATTATTTTCCCCCCTCTTATCTCGTATCGGACGAAGACCGACCCTTGCCACCCTGACACTCGATCTTTGCGACACCGGGTTTCACCCGATCACCGTCGCGAAAACCGCACGAGACCAGCCGCAACCAACGGAACGAAAAACCCCGTTTAATAATTAAACGGGATATTTTTATAGCGCCTCGGAAAGTGTTTTCGGAACGGTTCCAGCGCGAGGTGAACGCCTCCGGCTCGACTCGCTGATCGCGCAGTTCGAAGTTTTACCCGAATCGGAGGTACTACGGACCCCCGGCGGTCAGAAACGTGAGCACCGTGCGCGCAAGACAAAAACCGGGGATGTTTTCGCAAACTGCCAGCCACCCATGCTATATAAAGACCACCAGACTCCCACCCACCTAGGGTTTCCCTAGGCAGCCACCAGCCCCAGATCTGGCCCCAAATACCCCAATTTTCGCAGCAAACCCTAGCCTCCCAGATCTGGATCCAGCCCAATGGATCTGGACCGTCAGATCGGCCGATCTGACGGCCAGAATTGTGCCACGTCAGCCCTGCCTCTCTCCTCTCTCTCTCCAACGCGTGCCCCTTCCCATGGCGCCGTCTCCTCCCGTGGGCTCCCGCAGCCGCGCGCTGCCTCCGGCCAGCCCCCGGCCGACGAGCCAGCCGGGCCTCCGCGCCCATCTCCTCCCCGCGCCCTCTTCTCCTTCCCTCCTTCTCTCCATTCCTCTCCTCACCCCCTCTGTTCCTCTCCCTGTAGGCTCCGGCACGGCCACGCCATGGAAGCCGAGCCACGAGCTCGAGCGCGCCGCCCCTGGCCTCCACCGGCGGCGGGATCCACGCCTCCACGCCACTGCTCGCCATCCCTGCGCCGCTGCGCCTCGTCGGAGGCCGGCCAGCGCCACCGGCGGCCGCCACGCAGCCGTGGCCCCTCGGCCTGGAGCTCCTGCGGGACGAACCCGCCAGCCAACCGCCGCTGCGGCTCGTGTGGGTCGGCGCGCCCCCACGGCCCAGCCGGCTTCCCTCCCATGCTCTTTGGCCAGGTGGGCCGAGGCCCACTAGGGGTGAGGCTGCCCATTTTTCTTTTTTATTATTATTATTAGATCTGTTTTTTTTCCTGTTGGGCCCAAATAGCCTAGTTTCGGCCCGTATAGTTTTTTTTGCTAGGTTTATTTGTTTATTTAGGAAGTTTGTATTAGGATTTTTGCGGTGCCCGTAACTTTTTAACCGTAGCTCGGATTGCGACGCGTAAAATATGACACTTGCTTAGAATTGTGTCTAGTTTAATAATTTGTTGCTTGTTGCCATGTTTGAGCTTGTTTACTTGCTGTTTGACTGCTAATTACACTGCCGGCCACTGTAAACTGTAATTGCTATAACTTTTTATCTGTTGCTCTGTTTAAAATGTTCTTTATATGTAACTTGACTAGAATTGCATGTAGGTTGTGTTTTTTCTGTTCTTGTTTGCTAATAAAAATAATAAAATATTGTTTAGGGCAAAACAGTACCAAATGCAATATTTATCGTGGGGTCCGCAATAGTTTGCATGTCTAGGATTTCACCCCACTTAAATTGACTAGCCCAGGTAGTTTATTTATGCTTCACCTTTTTCATGTTTGAGTGCTATGCCTGCTTGAGTTGCCATGTTAACAACCTTTTGCTCACCTGTAGCTAAACAACTTCAACCACCGTAAACGTGCGGTATCGTCGTGTGTGATGAGTACTCCACTTAAATCGTTAGTAACCGCTCTCGACGGTAGGTGCGATGTCTCGTGTTACTTCTTGTTGATGCTTGCTCTTGTATTGCTCCGTAGTAATAGTGGTGCACCATTGATTGCTTTCTAGTGTTTACTTCTTGTGTGCTCCCGCGGGTACCTCTCGGAGACGATGCGAGCTTGCGATCAACTACACCTTCGGAACCCGACTTATCAACAGGCAAGGACTATACATTACTTATGATCCATTCTATTTCAACCATCCGTTTGCATGCTAGTATAGGTTAGGTTCGATGTTTGATCCTACCACATGTTTACAGCCTCTTTTAAACCGATACAGCCATGTCCCCTCCCAGCAAACCTTGTACTGCTATGTTACTATTGCTCGTTGCTCAGCCCCTGCTTAGTATGCATGCTTAGGATGCTACGATGTTACCCTGTTACTCTTTGGGTTGGGATATCACCTGATTATTATATTATTGTTGTTGATGATATGATTATTATAATGTTGACTAAATTCGACGAAGGATGGAAGGTCTAGGCTATCCCGCCCCGACGCTTTGTTCCATTCGAGTCACCTAGGATCCGAGTTCCGGGTATTGGTTTTAAGACTGAGTGTGCCTAACCGCGTGTGGGATTTTATGGGGTCCCCTTTTCTTACCTATCTAGCTTCAAACATTTCTAGTGGTGGCCCAAGATGATTTACCATTTGAAAACCATGCATATATGCCTGTCGGGTAGCTCCTGGCAGACATCTTTTAAAACAACCCGGCCAGTGAGGACATAGTTCCCTTGCTGGCCCACTTTGTCCGGCTGAGGACCCGGTTTCCCAATGTGTGATTAATCGGGAATCCAAACCTGCGACAGATGGTAGAGACCAGATCGAGAGAGCGGCCGGCTCCTGAGCTGGATGTCGACTCACCGGGGGCCACCCGGATTTGTTCGTTGTTAGCTAGAGGGACTTGTCGTTTCGGATCTCTTGGAACTAAATCATAAAATGGTTTCCTGTAATGGGTAGCAACTGAGAGTGATGGACGTGCGTGCGGAGCCTCGTAATGGGCAGTTGGTACACCACTGCAGGGTTAAATCTTTTCGAGAAGCCGTGTCCACGGTTATGGACGACTTGAGACCTACTCCTTGTTCGTAGACAACAACAACTGAGATAATCTTAATACAACTTGATCAACGTGTGTGTGCCTTGACTGCTTCTTCTTAGTTGGGATGCGAAGAGGAGGACAAGGATAGGATAGGTGTTATGTTTGCGTATCTAGGTGGATAGCAAGACTTGTTGGAGGCGATTCCTCATCGAATGCTTGGCTTCTTATCTTACTCTCTAGATCGTTAGCCACTTCATAAATGCTAGTGCGGCAGCAACCTCACCACTTACCCCTTCCTTACCGTAAACTACTAGTTGTCCTAGAATGACGAGTGATGAAGTCCTTGCTGGGTCAGATGACCACTACAGTTGGATGCTGAGTACCTCTGTACTCATGATACTACCCCCAAACTCTTTTCAGGGTTCTTGATCGACAATAGGTTGGTGATCGACGTTTCACGTGGAGACTCGACGACGACTAGTTAGGCGGATCCCGGCGGAGGGCCTGGACCCGTGTGGTTATGGGATCGATGCTTTTCTCTTTGCCAGTAGGCATTTGCTTGTAGTCTGTACTCAGACATATATCTTCCGCTGTTGTATTGTATTTGAGGCAGTTGTATGCCGCTTGTATGAGATGTTGTATCCTGTATCTGTAATGTTGTGATATCATGTTGGAAATCCGGGGCATATGGCTTTGTCATATGTCGCGGTGGGACCGATATGTGCTTCGTCCCCGGATCTGGATGGAAACGTCTAGATCTGGAACAGTACCGCATATCGGGCCTTACAACGGGTGGCTCGGGGCGGCGCTCTCCGGCCCGGCAGGGCCTGGATGGCTGGGGCTGGCTGTGGGGGGCGACGTGGAGGCACGGGAGCCCTTGATCTGAGGATCTGACGGCTGTGGACAGAGGATGGCTAGGGTTTCGGGCTAGATGGGGGTTAGGGGCAGATTTGAGCAAAGTGGAGTGGGTGGCTGCAATTTTAACTAGGGGGAAACTCTAGAAATGGTAGGGGAGGTGGTGGTCTATTTATAGGTTGTCCTGGATGGCAGGTTTACGCAAACGCCCTCAAGTTTTCTCTCTCGCGTCCGGTACTCCACGTTTTTGACCGCCGGGAGTCCATACGACCTCCGATTCGGACGAAATCTCGAACCACGCACTCAGCGCAGCGAGCCCGTCAGTCCTTCCTCACTTCAGTAACATTCTGAGAACATTTTCTGGCGCCCAATAAAGTAATCCATTTAATTATTAAATGGGGTTTTTGTTCCGGTGGCGATGGTTGGTCTTGTGCCGGTTGCGACGGTGCTCGGGTGAATCCCGGTGTCGCAAAGGTCGTGTGCCGTTGGAAAAAGGTTTGGTCCCGCATCCGATGCGAGAAAGAGGGGGGAAATATTCACTGATTAATAAATCAGCGAAGCAAATACTACAAAAAATTATAGCAATCAGCAAAAATAAAGCAACAATTTTTTTAATTTGGTTGAAAATCCCGGGCTGTTACAGAATACAAATCCTCTGTTGATGATGTGAATCGTCAGCGCGATAAAGTAACAAAAAATATTGGTTGCAAGTACATGATCCGTGTGAAAGAAAGGGATGATGGGACTTGCGTTGTGAAACACGTTTTCATGAGCACAACCACAGGCTACTTATAAGCACATCTGCGTTGGTCTTCCTGCATTCCCACAAGACAATACACCCAACAGTGAGAGAGTACATCCGAGATTTGCAGAAGACCAACTTTAAGCATGTCGACATCATGGGCCTTCTCCCTTGGCTGTCGGGTGGACGCGGAAACTTGCCATTCACAAACAAGGATGTGTTGAACATGTAAGTTGAAAAATCAATAGTTGATGATTACAAATATAAAATTGCAGTTCTGAACTGGCATCTGTAGCGGTTGACACTGCCATGTGTGGTAGTTTAGTCGAAAAAATTATGCATATCTTAAAAAACATAAAAAATGAAAATTTCTCTTTTGTTGTAGGAAAGCTGAATTTGTGAGGACTGATGCAAAAGACGATGTGGAGAAGTTTCTTGTATTCTTTGAGGAAATGAAGACCTAAAATGAAATTTTCTTCTTTGATGTAGATGTGGGAACAGATGAGCATGGCAAGAGAATAATCAAAAAAATATTCTGGTCGAATGCTAGCTGTCAAGCCTCGTACGCTAATTTCGGCGACTACGTCACATTTGAGACCACTTACAAAACCAACAAGTACCATATGCCTTTGGGGCTTTTTGTCGGTGTCAACAATCATCTCCAATCGACTATCTTTGGCGTTGCTCTGGTGGGAAACGAAAGTAGTGACTCTTTCGAAGTTATATTTGCTGCTTTCAAAAGATGCATGAATGCAAAGGACCCATCATGCATACTAACAGGTTGGGGGCCTTTTGTTCCTTAACATAAAAAATCCTTGCCTACTTAATTGTAGTAGTGACAAACATAAACATATATATTCTCGTACATACACATCATCTTTTTATTATTTTTGCAGATCAATGCCCTTCCATGGCGTCAGCTATACCTAAGGTGTTCTTGAGGTCTCATCATCGCTTGTGCAGATGGCACATTATAGAAAGATAAAAGATCACCGTCCAAGTTGTATAAAGAGCACCCGACGTTTAAAGAACACCTGGCTGTTGTCCTCAACCATCCGCTAATGCCAAAAGAGTTTGAGGGGGCGTAGCATCAGCTGATGGACATGTACAACTTGCAGAATGATGATATCCTCATAGGCATGTGGGACGAGAGAAAAACCTGGGTATCAGCATACTGGAAAGAGGTATTCTGCGCACAAATGACATCAACACAGAGAAGCGAAAGTATGAACCATGTCTTAAAAAAGGTTTCGTCAAAGAAACACAGGTGCTACACGTATTCGCCAGGCAGGTGAACGAATGCATTCAAAAAAGGCATCAACTGAAGGTTGAGGAAAACATTTCTTGCACGGTGAGGAAGACAACAATTTTTTAAAGCAGTTAACTTCTTGTGTTGATTGCAGTTAACAAAATATATCGCTTCGTTGCATCGTCTCGACAGAATGGTAACTAACAAAGCGCTGCTATTTACATTACTGCAGGGGGTTAGAAAACCTTTAACAAGGTATATGTTTGAGAAACAAAGATGGACGTGTACACACGCACTATGTACAACTTATTCCGCCAAAGGCTATTTGAAATTGGTGCTTTCCGAATAAAGCCGTGTGCTGAGCATCGAACCAAATACTTTGCGCACCACTACAATAAAGAAAGAGAGTTTTCGTGGTCAAGACACGAGTTTCAAGTGGTGGCTGATGAAGAAAGTGGCGAGTACGAATGCGAATGCAAACTCTTTGATCACACAGGTGACTCGATAAATAACTATCACTTGCCCCATTGTTGTATTTTTGTTGGAAACAAGAAATGTCTCTCGCTTCACTAAACAGAAAAGTCTTTCAACCGCGTGCAAGGATGTTCTGTCATCACGTAATGGCGATGCTGGAACACCTCCGCGCGGAGAAGATACCAGATCGGTCTTATTGCGAAGGTACACAAAGGATGCAAACAACGATACATCTTTCAACCGCAGAGACTATAGAAGCACTACTCCGGATGGTACCCTATCCAATACCGTCGGACAATGCTACTAAATGATACAATGAAAACAGTGAATAAAGGCATCAAAATAGACGCGGCTTACAACCGACTGATGGAGTGCGTGGAACAAGTACAACCGGAGCTGGATACTCTGAATGGCGACGATGTAGAATCAAGCTGCAAAGAACGAGCATCTGAGGTGCTGGACGGATGCATGCCTGAAATGTTTGCCTAGAAAGAAGGTGAGATCGAGAAGGGAAACATACATGATGATCGGCAGAAAATACACCCCCACCCATCTCGAAAACAAAAGGTAGGAGCAAAACAACTGTTGCAACGAAGAATGAGACGGATAAGGCAGATAATGATAATAAAAGCAGTTCAAAACCGGGGAGGCCGGAACCAGGCCTTGGGGAAATTGGGCTACCACTTGGTAGCAGGCTTTGCAGCAACTACAACACGATAAGTGGGCACACTAAAGGACTTGTGTGAAGAGACAGCAGGAGCAACAACCTATGCAAGAGCATGAGAGAACATATGGTCCTATTGACAGTTCAAAAGTGAGCGCAACTCTCAAGAAACTGCAGGCAAAAACTAAGATAGAAAAAGAAACTCTAGACACAGATGAAGAGATCATTGAAGATCGGGATGAAATCAATGATGATGATGATGAAGATCCTGAGCCATCCCGGAAGAAGATTCGCAAAAACAAATATTGTGATCATCAAAAGAAGCAGAGAAGATGAAAAAAGTGCAAGAAATTCGAAGGTCATAATTCTCGGACATGTGACGCCAAAAGAATAGGGAATGAAATTCTCGAGATGACCGAAAAAATGATGGACATCGAAGATCAATATGCGCAAGAGGAGAAGCGCGTCACAAGATCCCACAATTTGTCAGCAGCGAAAAAGGACCAAAACCAGCCCAGGAGGAGCAGCCGACTCAAAATCTGAAGTCGTTTTCTGTTGAAAAACTCTTGAAAACCACTTCATTATTTATTTTCAACTGAGATTGATATCGAATAATGTAACAAAACATGATGCTCTTAGTTGAAAAATTATACTGCTGCAGTTAGCTTTGCTCGTCCTTCACATGTTAAGTGTTTTGGTAATGATCATAAATTGATTTGTCATGCAGTTAACAATGTTATTTACATCCAGTTAAAGAAATATATTTTGTTTCAGTTAGGTTTGGTCCTCCTTCACACGTCCCCATTTTGTTATGCAGTAAACAAAATTTTGTGAACGCAGTTGCGGAAAAGGAGTGTACAATGTGATAAAACAGATTGCGAAAAGAGATATAATCCAACCCATGATTAGTTCTCTAGCTTGATCTCCTGCAGTACAATATTCAGAGGAATCTACTATCGAAAAATATATATCTAACATTAATTCTCGTAAGGCCTTTTCTCTCGAATTGTAGATTGCGCAGTTAGCATTTCAATTCCTCATAGATAACTTCTGTGTCCTTGCCAGTTATGAGCCAGTAATAACTGGCAAATGAAAAATAAAGCACTGTCGTGGGGAGAAATATCGAAATGTAAATATCTTTGCGCTCAAACTAGGGATTACATGATAATGCGAAAATCAAATTGTTTGCTTGAAAAGAAAACTACGATAAACATGAAACGGGAACATGAAACATAGAGAGCGCAAATGCGGAAACTAATGATTGGGTTTTTACACCCAATCAAAGGTTGTCCGTAGCCATGGCAGCCGTGATCTGCTCGTCGAGCCTTTGTTTCTTGTCGATGTCAATTTCCTTGCGCGGAAGCAGTCCGTCCTTTCGGAGGAGGTCGCACTCCATCTGCAGATGGTTTTTGTTCTTCATCAGGTCCATGTTGGATTGCATCATCTCCTTCAGCTCGTTCGTCAGCTTCCGGATACGATTGAGGGAACTCTGGCTAAGCGCCAGCAGCTCCTCCATTGCCTTGACAGTGTTGTAAATGTGCTCGCTGGCGATTCAAGCAACAATGGTGAATTGTTCTTCCATGTCAGCTATGGTCTTGGCTCAGGTCAGACGATGGGGCCCCTTTCCCCGTCGATCCTTCACCAGGGTTGTAAGTGAAAAAAAAGAAAAAAAAGAAAAAAGGAAAATATCTGTAAAACATATGGTTGGATCAAAAAATTACACATGGAAATACGAAACCAAAAAGGGGTGAATCCCACGAGTGTACCTCTAGGAGGCCGCACGCTTAGCAGATGAACCAGCCATGAAAGTTTCGCCTCCAGATTGAGATCAAGATCGAGAGCGCAGAATAAACCGATGGGAACCCTGGTCCTGTATTCTGTGTGGTGCGTGAAGATTGACATGGCTTGCCCATGTATATATACACGAGGGAGGGGTGGGCGAATGGGTGGACACGCGTGCGATTGTAACAACCCCCCCCCCCCCCCACCTCCCAAGCGTGCGCAAAAAAATCGCCCCATTCACCTTATCCCTTGGAAAAATAGCAACTGCTTTTCCACACGATCTCTCCGGATGCATCGCGCGACGCAGTTAACATTAAGCCTCTACACAGTTAACATGTGCGTAGGAACGTGAAACGTTCGGTTGGCAGCCCGCAGCCCGATGCGTCGCTTCGCCAGCCCTTCGATGTGACTATTCGGGCTCCTTGGAAACTGCGCCGTCGCCCACTACGCCATCCCCCACACGACTGTCCGCCGGAAGATAACTGCCTATTCGCTACTCTATCAATATAAAACCCCCTCCCCACCTCCAATCCTTCACCGCCTACCAACGCTAGCAATATCTCCTCTCATTTCCCACTAAATCCACTCGTCCATCGCCCCACCACCGCCATCCGAATCCATGGAGATGCAACCCTTCCCCGAGTTCCGCTGGCAGGAGACCATCGAAGCCCACCTCGGGCTCAAGGTCTACATCCGCGACACCAACATCAGCGACAAGGCAGCCGAGTGCATCAACAAGTTCACGAAGGTCCGCCGAGGGGAGAAGTACGTCGCTGTTGTGCAGCTCTCCGTCCGCAACAACGTCCTTGTCTACCATTTCTGCAGAGCCAACGCGGATTGCCCAAGGCTGCGCCATTTCCTCCTTGACAAAAGGTTCACCTTGGCCACCATCGACAACACACCTGACGAGAGAATTCTGCGTAACTCTGGCTTACATGTGGCCAACCTCCTCAACATCCAGCAACAGTGGAGGGTGGCGGGCTCGACGAATAAGACCTGGGAGAGGAACAACCTCGAGGAGCTTGACGAATCCATCATCTGGCCTTCCTACAAAGGGATGAAGACAACTATGACTAGGATGTGATAGAGGCGAAGGTGTCCCGATGTTTCGATGAGATGGTGGAGATCGATTTTTGGTGGAGTAGACTTTCACGACCCGACTACGAACGTGCGAAGACGTTGCGCCTTAGCAATCGCTAAACCAACTCCGAGAGGTTATTGATCCCGCGGATGCACGATCAACCTGACCACGAAGGTCAATTCCTGCAAGCAATCGAAGAACAAGCAAGAACTAAGAATTGCAATCTGGATATTGCGAATATAAGATGAAAGATTAACAGAAGTTGGGGTTCCAATGCGGTCTTGGCCTGGTCGGACGACACAAACGAAGAACTCGAAGTTGCGGCTATGGCTAACTTAAATCTAATTAAAACCCAAGTCTAAACGACGCCCTAAGGGCTGTATATATGGGGGAACAGAGGGGATTTTCGTGACCCCTTGGAGGTGGGGTCCGAAAACAACCCTAACTCGGTTTCCCCACACATACGGACTCTAAAAACAGCCTATAAGGTGGTATTTCGAAATTACATGGGCCCAGCCCAATATTAAGGTGACGCAGCACCTATAATTGCCCTTGGACGAAAATAATGAAGTGGCATCTCGCGTATTTCGTCCAAGACTTCATGCGCGCCTTATGGTGGCTTCAAAGTGCGATAATCACCACTGGAAGCTCCGCTGTCCTTTCCCGCGCGCGCACCTTCTTCTCCATGCTTGATCCCGCTCCAATGACCATCCTTCTTGTCCATGCTAGGTCCTTCATTCATAAGCAAAACAAAAGTATCTAATTTAGGCAGCATCATATGTTCATGAACAATAGAAGGATTCGCAAGAAACGAAAGTACCTGATAATTTAGTTGACGTGCACGAGCTCTAGTAACTGGTCCAATATGTGTAGTTGGTGAGGATATGGGTGTAACATTAGTAGGGATGTCCTCATCATCCTCCCCTTCTTGAATTGAAGTCGTCCTCGACGGAAGCTCATCATCTTCTCCCAAATAAGGCTTCAAATCTGCAATATTAAATGTGGGACTAACCCCAAAGGCTGCAGGTAGCTCAAGTTTATATGCATTATCATTAATTTTCTGCAAAACCTTAAAGGGACCATCAGCTCGAGGCATTAACTTAGACTTGCGCAAATCAGGAAACCTATCTTTACGTAGATGTAACCAAACAAGATCTCCGGGTTCAAACACAACATGCTTTCGACCCCTATCACCAGCAAGCTTGTATCTAGCATTCATGCGCTCAATGTTTTCTTTAGTTAACTCATGCATTTTTAATATCAATTCAGCACGTTGCTTAGCATCAAAATTAACCTTCTCCGAAGATGGAAGAGGCAGCAAATCAATAGGTGCACGAGGTAGAAAACCATAAACAATCTCAAAAGGGCACATTTTAGTGGTAGAATGCAATGAACGATTATAAGCAAATTCAATATGAGGTAAACATTCTTCCCACTGTTTCAAGTTACTCTTTAAAACAGCCCTAAGCATAGTAGACAAAGTCCTATTGACCACTTCAGTTTGTCCATCAGTTTGGGGATGACATGTAGTACTAAAAAGTAGTTTAGTCCCCAACTTAGCCCATAAGCATCTCCAAAAATGGCTAAGAAACTTAGTATCACGATCCGAGACAATAGTATTGGGCACACCATGTAAGCGAATAATCTCACGAAAGAATAAATCAGCAACATTAGCAGCATCATCGCTTTTATGACATGGTATAAAATGTGCCATCTTAGAAAATCTATCCACGACAACAAATATGCTATCCCTCCCATTCTTTGTTCGAGGCAAGCCTAAAACAAAGTCCATGGATATGTCCTCCCACGGAACACTAGGTACAGGTAAAGGCATGTATAAACCATGAGGATTGAGTCGTGACTTAGCTTTTTGACATGTAGTGCAGCGAGCAACAAAACGCTCAACATCCCGTCTCATCTTTGGCCAAAAGAAATGTGTAGCAAGTACGTCCTCCGTCTTCTTCACGCCAAAGTGTCCCATTAATCCTCCTCCATGCGCCTCCTGTAACAACAAAAGACGAATAGAGCTAGCTGGAATGCATAGCTTGTTAGAACGGAACACAAATCCATCATTAAGCACAAACTTGTTCCATGTTCTACCCTCTCTACAATTCTGCAATACATCTTTAAATTCCGCATCATTTACGTATTGATCTTTGATTGTCTCTAAACCGAAAATCTTGAAGTCAAGTTGTGAAAGCATAGTATAACGACGAGACAAAGCATCAGCAATAATATTATCTTTCCCCTTCTTGTGTTTAATGACATAAGGGAAAGTCTCAATAAATTCAACCCACTTAGCATGTCTACGATTAAGTTTTGCTTGACTTCTTATGTGTTTCAAAGATTCATGATCAGAATGTATAACAAATTCTTTGGGCCATAAATAATGTTGCCAAGTTTCTAATGTCCGAACAAGAGCATATAATTCCTTATCATAAGTAGAATAGTTCAGACTAGGCCCACTCAATTTTTCAGAAAAGTAAGCAACAGGTTTAGCATCTTGTAATAACACACCTCCCAAACCAATCCCACTAGCATCGCATTCAAGCTCAAAAGTCTTATTAAAATCAGGAAGTTGGAGCAAAGGAGCATGTGTTAACTTATCTTTCAATACGGTGAAGGCTTCTTCCTGTGCGGTACCCCAAGTAAAAGGCACATCCTTGCGTGTAAGCTCATTGAGAGGTGCAGCAATGGTGCTGAAATCTCTCACAAAACGTCTATAGAATCCAGCGAGGCCAAGAAAACTCCTCACTTGTGTGACCGTTTTGGGCTGCGGCCAACTCTCAATCGCCTCGATCTTGGCTTTATCAACTTCAATACCCTGTGGAGTAACAACATAGCCAAGAAACGATACTCGGTCGGTGCAAAAGGTGCACTTCCCAAGGTTACCAAATAAACGTGCATTACGTAGGGCAATAAAAACAGCACGTAAATGATCCAAATGTTCTTCCAAAGATTTGCTATAAATCAGTATATCATCAAAATAGACTACCACAAATCGTCCAATGAAAGCACGTAAAACCTCGTTCATTAATCTCATGAAAGTGCTAGGTGCATTAGTTAACCCAAAAGGCATGACTAACCACTCATATAATCCAAACTTAGTTTTAAAAGCCGTTTTCCATTCATCTCCTAATTTCATGCGAATTTGATGATATCCACTACGCAAATCAACTTTGGAAAACATGGTAGAGCCACTTAATTCATCAAGCATATCATCTAACCTAGGAATAGGATGACGATAACGAATAGTAATATTATTAATGGCTCTGCAATCAACACACATACGCCATGTTCCATCCTTTTTAGGCACTAATATAACAGGAACAGCACAAGGACTAAGGGATTCACGTATGTAACCTTTGTCGAGTAGCTCTTGTACTTGACGCTGAATCTCCTTCGTCTCCTCCGGATTGGTACGGTATGGCGCACGGTTAGGCAGCGAAGCACCGGGAATTAAGTCAATCTGATGCTCAATCCCTCGAATAGGTGGTAATCCCGGTGGCACGTCTTGTGGAAAGACGTCAATAAACTCCTGCAAAAGGTCAGTGACAACAGGAGGCAAAGAAGGAGGCAATTCCTCAAATGAAAACAAAGCTTCTTTGCACACAAAAGCATAGCACACATATTGACTAACATCCAAATCCGAAATATCAACCTTAGTAGCAAGCAAAGTTGGACTAGTCAATTTAATTTCATTAGAAACAGCGGAAGAAGATTTGCTATTGGTCTTATGTTGTTGCTCAAATTCGTTAGCTGCTATCTCATTTTCACTCTTATTTTTCTCCTGTTTAGCTTTACTAGCTCTAGCAAGATCATCTTGCACAATTTGTTCAGGAGACATAGGAAGTAAAGCAATAGTTTTATCCTGATGAACCAGAGTAAACTGATTTGTCCTACCATGGTGTACAACATTCCTATCAAATTGCCATGGTCTACCAAGTAAAAGAGAGCATGCTTGCATGGGTACCACATCACAATCAACATAATCAGCATATGCGGCAATGCTAAAGTGCACACGAACAGAACGCGTTACCTTAATCTTACCACTATTGTTAAACCACTGAATATAGTACGGATGGGGGTGTGGTCTTGTGGTGAGAGATAGCTTCTCCACCAACTCCATGCTCGCCAAGTTGTTGCAACTCCCTCCGTCAATGATGATGCGAACCGAACGTTCTTTCACCACTCCCTTTGTGTGGAACAAATTATGCCTCTGGTTTTGCTCGGCCTTCGATACCTGCACACTTAACACACGTTGAGCAACCAAACTAGCATATTTATCTGCATCATCAGGAGCCATATACTCTATATCACGAGCATCATCATGGGCACCCTGATCCTCATGAGCAATGAGAACTAAAGTCTCCTCATCATAGTCACTCGCTGACTCATACCCACCATCCGCCGTAATAATCATCACACGCTTGGAGGGACAGTCTTTTGCGAAGTGACCTCCACCTTGGCACCTGCGACATTTAATATCACGATCTCGTGCTTGCCCTGTGGACGCCATGGATGAAGAAGAACTCGCCGCGGGACCACTCTGTGCACCCTTGAATGGTGGCGCTGGCTGTGTCGGTGGCTCCCTGTAAGAATGAGCGGCTGAAGTAGATGGTGGTGCAGCAGGACGTGTGGATGTAGAAGCTCCACGCGATGTCCATGATGTATTTCGTCCTGCAGAAAAGTTAGGTCTCGTAGCGGCCTGTCGATCCTGCACTTCACGTTCAGCTTTACAAGCAAGATGAAACAAACGAGTGATAGTAGTAAAGTCCTTGTATTCTAGAATAGTTTGTATCTCCCTGTTTAAGCCACCCATAAAACGTGCAAGCATAGCTTCATTATCCTCTACAAGGCCGCATCTAATCAATCCAGTTTGTAATTCCTGATAATATTCCTCTACAGAATTTTTTCCTTGTCTCAAACGCTGTAATTTTTGTAACAAGTCACGTTGATAATAAGGAGGAACCCAGCGAGTACGCATAGCATCTTTTAAAGCAGCCCAAGTAGTTGGAATATTATTAGCATGCAATCTACAATGTTCGGACCACCAAATAGATGCAAATCCCGTGAATTCACAAACAGCAGCAGTAACACGTCTATTCTCAGGATATTGTAAACATGTAAAGCGTTGTTCAGTTTCTAACTCCCAAGTAAGATAAACATCAGGAATATATCTACCCTCAAACGGCTTAAGATTCAATTTAAGTTTAGGCACATGTTCATCATCGCGTACCTGAGGGGGTGGTTGGTGTCGACCGTGGCGAATGTTGGGACGTGGACGTCCAGCTGGCTGCTCATAGACCGCTTCCTGTTCCACCTCCTCCTCGTAATCACCCTCGTAGTAGTCGTCCTGGCCGACGTCAGAAGCAGCAGCAGCAGTAGCAGCAACTGCAGCAGCAGGAGGAGCACCAATACCAGCAGCTTGTCCTCGCGGCAACAGAATACGTCGTGCACGTGGTAGTGGCGGTGGCTGTGGCTGTGCTGAAGGTAGGCGTGCGATCAACTCAGTAAACTTGGCGTCTAGCTTGGTGTCGATCATCTTTTCCACGCCATCAATCGCCTCTGTAAATCTGTTATGGATGTCCTGCACCTGTTCAGACATCATACGTGCAAATTTATCATGTAGCTCCTTGTTTGTCATGTTCTCCCAATCGGGTGCATCCCGCGCCACTTCATCATGTGATCCTGTCATGGTTAGCAGAAATAGAAAACACACAGTAATATGATCCTACTTCTACTAATGGGATGTGGTGTGGTGGAAAGCACAAATCCGTCAAGCTTTTCTTTCGTTCTTACCGATTCTTACCTAGCAGCAGGTGGTGATGTACAACCAACGGGTCAAAACTCTCAGAGATATGGTAGAGCGATGGCCAGGAGGTGTCAAACGCACGATGTAGAATATATGTGGAGCTGTAGGAAGGCTGACAAGTATGATAGAAAAAACTCAACAGTAATCAAAACAGAGATGCAAAGCTGAATAAACGCTCAACGTGGGTACTGTGCTGATCCTAGGCTAGACCGTACTAGAGACGCGAGCCTAAAACACCAACGAAAGCACGGCACGGCACGTAATCAACTGAGAAGCATACTCTGAAATTTTTTTTTTTTCTCTTTTTTTTTTTTTTTTTTTTTTTTTTTTTTTTTTTTGCGATGCGGGACTGCGGTGGCTGAAAAAGTGCGAAAAAGTCACTATGGTGGCGAATGTCTCAAAAAGAGTTTCTAGACCTAAGGAACGTATGGGCACAAAATTTTTTTACCCCTGAAATTTTTGGCCTAAAAACTGCTTTGGCCTAAAAATTTTTGGCGAAAAAGTCACTATGGTGGCGAAAACTTCTCTTTTTTTTTTTTTTTTTTTTTTTTTTTTTTTTTTTTTTTTTTTGGAAATCACCTCCCTTCTCTGGACGGAAAAAGTTTGGTGAAATCCGACTCTAATCAACTCAAACTATTCTGGCTACGGAGAGGTCACAAACCGTACTGATGGTGGAACTCAACTCGGACTCGTGTAGCTCGTGGTGGTGTATATGGACTCGGATTGGCGGAACGTGGTGTATCTGGACTCGGATTACTACTGTGCGGTGGCGACGTGGCAAACTGTGATCAGAACTCGAAACTCTAAGGAAACTAGACGCTAAGATCAGCAACTTGACACAACGATGCAACCGTAAATTCAACAAAGCAAGTACTGAAAAGAAAACTGGACAATGGCTAGGACTGTCTTGGGACGTGATGATCTAACCCTAATTATTTTTTTGGCTTTTTCGTGGACTGTAGGTATGAGGAACAGAACCAATCTAGACTATGAAAAACTGGTAAATCTCACCGAGCAACCTGGAAATCTGATACCACTTGATAGAGGCGAAGGTGTCCCGATGTTTCGATGAGATGGTGGAGATCGATTTTTGGTGGAGTAGACTTTCACGACCCGACTACGAACGTGCGAAGACGTTGCGCCTTAGCAATCGCTAAACCAACTCCGAGAGGTTATTGATCCCGCGGATGCACGATCAACCTGACCACGAAGGTCAATTCCTGCAAGCAATCGAAGAACAAGCAAGAACTAAGAATTGCAATCTGGATATTGCGAATATAAGATGAAAGATTAACAGAAGTTGGGGTTCCAATGCGGTCTTGGCCTGGTCGGACGACACAAACGAAGAACTCGAAGTTGCGGCTATGGCTAACTTAAATCTAATTAAAACCCAAGTCTAAACGACGCCCTAAGGGCTGTATATATGGGGGAACAGAGGGGATTTTCGTGACCCCTTGGAGGTGGGGTCCGAAAACAACCCTAACTCGGTTTCCCCACACATACGGACTCTAAAAACAGCCTATAAGGTGGTATTTCGAAATTACATGGGCCCAGCCCAATATTAAGGTGACGCAGCACCTATAATTGCCCTTGGACGAAAATAATGAAGTGGCATCTCGCGTATTTCGTCCAAGACTTCATGCGCGCCTTATGGTGGCTTCAAAGTGCGATAATCACCACTGGAAGCTCCGCTGTCCTTTCCCGCGCGCGCACCTTCTTCTCCATGCTTGATCCCGCTCCAATGACCATCCTTCTTGTCCATGCTAGGTCCTTCATTCATAAGCAAAACAAAAGTATCTAATTTAGGCAGCATCATATGTTCATGAACAATAGAAGGATTCGCAAGAAACGAAAGTACCTGATAATTTAGTTGACGTGCACGAGCTCTAGTAACTGGTCCAATATGTGTAGTTGGTGAGGATATGGGTGTAACATTAGTAGGGATGTCCTCATCAGGATGCAGAAGGCTCGGCTACACGACGCCTGGGAGAAAGAGCTCACGCCGCAGCACATCAAGTATGCGGTGATGGACGCCTTTTGCAGCTTTGAGATGGCTAGGCACATCTTCACGGTCTGTGAGTGCATCCGGCCACTGCCCTATAACTCTGATGTCCATGATGAGGGGCCTTCCAGTGCCAGCCGCAAGAGCCGCAGGACCTGATGAATTACTACAGCGCAGCTAGCAAGTGGCCAAGATCGTAGTTATCTGTTTCATTTTTTTGTTCTAGATCTTGTAGTTTATTTTTCTTATGATTTCTAGATCATGTTGTTGCTGTTAATATTAGTATCCACTATAGTAAGACTAAAAGATTGCGTGTTTGATATCCCCCCAATCTGTTAATAGTGCAGTTAGCAGTACATCTCCTCTCATTTATTTTGTTGTTGGTGACGCAGTTAAGAGAAAATATCCGCCCAGTTAGCATGTCTCTACGATATTTCATGTTAATATTGCAGTTAAGGAAAAAATAAAACGCTCATCTCCTAATTAAGTTAGCAAAAGAAAAATATTTGTGTGATTTCTGACTCCAGTTAGCGAAAAAAGTGTGTCGCACTTAGCCCCCCGGCTGCGTCCAACAATTACTTAGTCGTTTGCCACACATTTAAAAACTAAAACGGTTTCACACAGTTAGGGAGGTTTTTGACATGCAATTATCACAAAAATGAGTGTATCTCACCTGATTTAGACCCTTTTGTGTAGAGCAGCAGTTAGTACTCATTTGTGACGCAGTTGGTTTGTAGAAAAAAACACTGAAACTAGAACGCTTTCACACAGTTAGGTAGGTTTTTGACATGCGGTTATCACAAAAAAGAGTGTATCTCACCTGATTTAGACCCTTTTGCATAGAGCAGCAGTTAGTATTCATTTGTGACGCGGTTGGTTTGTAGAAAAACACACTGAAACCAAAAACTTACGCAGTTCATAACTATGCCAGAAAAAAATGGCTTTGAAAACAAATCCATGGACAACAAACAAAAGGTGATTTACTCTGCTCCCTCGTGGCTTACAAATACATCGCAAAAAAGATGTCTCGGTCGAATAGTTTCTTTAAAGAAGTCATAACTATGCTACCAAAAAAGACTGCAAATCAGGTTCTAGCTCCTACATAAATCATAGCTATGTTGGCAAAGACTGCAAACCAAGATCTAACTCCTTCACACAATCTGATAGCTGCTTCGGCCACTGTTCAGGTCGGACACCTTTGATTTTGTGAAAAAGAACATATAATAGGCATTCAGCCTTCCAATCGACGGACCTTTGCTGCAAAAAATAGAAAAACAAAAAAATCAAATAATGAACAAATGAAAAACATGACAAAAAGGAAAACTAATGGAAGGGGGTAGTGATGATTACATCACGCTTGTATAGCTTGTGTGCAAGCTTTAATCCATCATAGAGCTCCGCAGCGTTTAGCATATAAAAGCCACATTCATTGTCGCCTCGCTCGGGAATTGGTGAGTATGTGCATCTCTCTGCCAATTGCTCCCAATCAGGTTTTTTTGACTGATTTTATCGAGCTTCACCACAAAACTCCTTCATCAGTGCAGTCATCCTAGCCATCTGCGAAAAACATGGGAAGAGGAGGGGGTATGTAAAAAATATCAGAAAATTTGATTTATAGGTTGAAGAATGACTTCATTAATTTTGGATAAGTATGAAGTCTACCATACAATCTCCGTGCGCTCCCCGTGGAACCTAGACTTTGAAATAGAACACCCACTATATCTCCACGAGTCATGGATGTCAAGTGACTCCTTGTATTTGTTCATCGTGTATAGGGTGAAATGGTTCTGGTTCCAATACGGCATCATGATCTGTTTTTCCCAGTTACATAAAAAAAGAAACTTATCAGCTAAAAAAAGAATGCAGTTAGGAACCTCTACACACTCAGTTTGTGTGGCGAAACAAAAAATAACTCACATGATTTGCGCAGAGCAGATCCTCTATCAAAAGAGGAGTACGCCTTGAACTTTCTAGCAGCAAGCTTTGTGTTAAATGCGGGCCTCGACATGATCTGTCCGTCTGAGTCGCTTGGTCTTGGGTACGGGTCAATATCCAAGAGAAACTAATACATGATCAAAACAGGAGAAAATGCGTATCAAAGAATTGGCGTAAACAAAAAACTAAAAAAACTAAAACAAATTCTGTGAAAATAAGATTATGCATACCGTGATGACGTAAGGACTGAGAAATACCCTCTCTCCAGATTTATACACGTGATTGGTATCAGGACAACCCTTCTAGTAATTTATGAAAAGATCCATCAACTCAGTGTCAATGCATCCGCCTGGACCAAACCAGGTGATCAGGTAATTCACATCAACTATGAATTCGTCTTCACCATCTGGAGGAGTACACTTGAAAAGAGGGGACCTACAGGAAAATACAGTAAGAAAATCAGATCAGCAAAAAATAAAAAATCTAGATAAAACGGAAAAAAAAGTATCATAAGAACTATATAATCCGGACTCACAATCCATGCTCTTTGATGAACTTCTGGCTAATTATGACATTCAAAATTTTCTTTGCGATAGTTGGATGTGGGAATAATGAGGACCTGTGCAAAGGCACAGGCATACTCAACTTTGTTGATAATGCAACTGGTCTCTTGTTTGACACCACCAATGAATCTTCTGCTGTTTTGCTTCTTGCCAAAACTTTCCTCTTTGGCACACGAACAAAATCATCATCACTGATGGAGATTGGCGATCTCACAACTGGTTTGCCAGATCTAACAACTTTTGATGGAAAACTCTTTTTTCGTGCCACTGGTATAAAAGGATCATCATCACTGCAGTCCCCCACTCTGCCTTTCTTTACTTTTACAACTTCGACCGACTTCAAAATGTTCTCATCCGATATAACATGAATTTATGGCGTCTGGCACTGACTCTCAAAAAGGCTGAACTTAGGCTCATCTAGCCCCAGATTTCCATGATATCCTAAAATATCTCGGACATTGACAGCAAACACCCCGCAAGAAATCCACCTGTACAGATTTTGCACCCTAACCATGTACATGTCATCTTGCAAGAAAGCAACGTGACTCTCGCCATCGTACTTCTCAAGCAACCCGATCATGAAAAATCCGCAGTCAGTGCTGCGCAAAAAATGAGCCATATAAAACTATGTGATCCATCACGAAAAAAAAGAACCGCCCATACAAGAAAGGAAAAAAATCAAGGTGGAAGTTAGCTTAAAAGTAGTTGTGCAGTTAACTATAAACGTGCTATCTCCTTATACCAAATTTAAAAAAAAGATAGGTTAAGGGAAGTTAGAAGTTTTGGGGCAGTTAGGTTAAATAATGTAGTTATGTGATAAAGAAGTTAGGTGTTCCACATCATCTAGTTAAGCGTGCGAGCAATTAGGGTTGAGTGCATAAGGAACTCGGAAGCAGTGCGACAGTGAGGTAAATAAAATGCAGTTATGTGATAAAAAGCATCTGGGGGAGAGCCCCCCAACCCCCCCTTTCCATCACTTAAATCACTAAAATTTTCCTCAATAACAAAAAAGGCAGTTGACTAGATGTTGTATAACAGTTAGGTGTTCCACCTCATGCAATTAGTGTACGGCAGTTAGGGTTGAATGCATAACGGGAAGTTAGAAGTTCTGGGGTTGTTAGATAAAATAACGCATTTATGTGAAATTAGGTAAAAAAGAGGTTACAGTTATCTTATGCAGGAACTAAAAATAAATGAACAAAGGGGGGAATTACAGGTTTTCTTGCTGCGGCACGACGGCATGTTGCAGCCGAAAATGGTCGTGTTTTCCGGTGATAACTTATTCTTCTTTCGACTCGACAATCCCGTCTTCCACAACTGTTGTATGTTCTCTCCATCAAGTGTATGATCTTAATACCGTGTTCGCTTCCAGGTCCATAATAGGAGTCGAGAAGCTCGAAGCGTTGATGCTTTATGTTTAGTGCGACAACACAATAATGACCACAACCAAACTCTTCAGATGGAGGGTCAAACACGCCAAAAAGAACAATTTCTTTCTTGTCAAGCAGTTCCTCAGCGTTGGAAGAAAAGAATTTGATTATATGCCTGTTTTCAAATGACCTTTTCCAGATAGCTCGTTGTGCACACAAAAAAAAATTAATAGATGGAGGGTCAAATATTGGTTTTGTCTGACAAAAAGTGAAGAAAAACAGAAACTGGACGGGGGTGTAAAAAAACTTACTGAGATGTGGAATGGAGCTACCATCTTGGGCGAGCCCTTGTATTAACAATGAAGCAGGTGAATTCCTACAGCAGCGACAACAGTGTTCATCATACCACTCACCCTAATGGACTCAACGACTTGTCCAATGGTTGCTTGACAAAAATCATTATCAAAAAGGTTGACGTATCCGTTACAGAAAAAAAAACAAAAAGAAACTGTTGTCAGCTTGATTTATCAATTAATGAGTGTGAAAAAAAGTATACAAAAATACCAAACTAACAAAAAACAGATAGCATATTGCATATGTACTTCTTGATCCTATCCTTCGTTAACTGCAAGACATCATAGAACAAATCTTTCATTCGTTGCACGACTTCCGGAGTTGCTGGAGTGTACGAAGTAGATACAGTTTGAGACGATTCCGCAGATACAAGAAAAATTTAGAAAAAAAGCAGTTATCTTATGGGCTTAAAGCAGTTAGCTGCACCCCGAAAAGACCTCACCTTAATCATTCGTTAGTTCAGGATTCGGTTGTTGCAGGCTGTTGCAACAACACGATTCTCCTTCTTCTCCACGTCTCCTCCTCCTGTAAAATCTCCAACAGATGTATGCGATGTTCAGGGTCCTGCTCCCCTGCTATATAACATGTAGGGCGTCCCTCACATTGAGGTAAGACGTCTTCCGCCACCGCACATGGTAATCAGAGCCCCTCTCTTCCACAACATCTAGCCATATCCACCAAAACCAATCGCGAGCAATGTCTTCCTCCGGTTCATCCCAGGCCGGCCTCCATGGTCAGGTCATAGAGAAACTATCCCGCACCAACTACATCATGTGGCGCGCCTAGATCACGCCGCAGCTGAGGGGTGCGGGTGTCTTCGGCTACGTCAACGGCAGCACAGCGGAGCCGGCCAAATTGATCTCCACCAACGACTCTGAAGGTAAGGAGAAATCTGTGCCCAGCCCTCTTCACCCAATCTGGGTCAGGGAGGACTAGCAGGTACTTGGGTATCTACTCAACAACCTTGTCAAAGAAGTTCTCGTCAAGGTGACGGCGATCACCTCAGTGTCTGAACTCTGATCGGCTCTGGCGGACATGTTCTTGTCACAGTCGCTTAGCCGCGTCAACACCATCCGCACGGCACTGGTGAACGCCAAGAAGGGGAACCAATCGGTGGCCACCTTATTTGCCTACATGCGCGGCCTCACTGATGAGCCCGCCGCCGCCTGCAAGCCACTCCCTGATGATGAGTTTGTCTCATGTATCGTCAGTGGCCTCAACATCGACTATCAGGCCCTCGTCTCCGCGCTTGACGTCCGCGAAACTCTGGTCTCCATCGACAAGCTCTTCTCGCTGCTGAGTAACTTTGATCAGCGGGGTGCGCTGTTCCATGGAGCGGGTGCCTCTAGCGGCTTCAAGTCCTCCGCCAACGTCGCCTCTCGCGGCCGTGGGGGGAATTCCTCCCGCTACTATGGACCTCCACGCTCCAAGGGCAATCAGGGTGATGGCCATGGTGACGGCCGCAGCAACTCTCGCAGCGGGAAAACGCTCCTACACCAACACTAAGGGCTCCCGCACCACCAGCAGAACCCGTCCTGATGTCGTGCGCTGCCAAATCTGCGGCAAGCCAGGTCACTCAGCAAGGGATTGCTGGTACCGGTTCAATGAAGATGAGGACTCATCTGAAGATGACGACAAGGTGGCTGCGGCGGCTTATGGCTCCTATGGGGTCGACACAAATTGGTATGTGGACAGTGGAGCCACTAACCATCTCACCAGCGAGCTCGCCAAGGTGACCATGAAGGATAAATACCAAGGAAAAGACCAAATCCACACTGCTAGTGGTGAAGGTATGAGGATCCGTCACATTGGTCACTCAGTTATCAATACCCCTTATCGATACATTAATCTTAGAAAAATCTTGCATGTCCCTAGTGCCAACAAAAATCTTTTTTCCGTTCATAAAATTCCCCTTGACAATAATGTGTTTCTTGAATTTCATCCTTTCTTCTTTTTGATAAAGGATCAGGTCACGAAGAAAACTCTCTATCAAGGTAGATGCGTTCGAGGGCTTTACCCGTTGATTCCGGAGCATAGAAGATTCAATAAACAAGACTATGGTGTTGTCAAACTCCCGTCAACACTGTGGCATGATAGATTAGGGCATGCATCTTTTTCTCTAGTTGAAAGTTTTCTTACGAAAAATAAGCTCCCGTTTGTTGGTGAGCGCAATGTCGAAACTATTTGTGATTCATGTCAGCGAGCAAAAAGTCATCAGTTACCTTATCCTATATCTACAAGTGTCTCCACTCACCCATTAAAATTAATTTTCTCTGATGTGTGGGGTCCTTCCCCCACCTCCGTTGGCAGAAACGACTACTACGTTAGCTTCATTGATGACTATAGCAAGTACTCCTGGATCTATCTCATCAAGAAAAGATCCGATGTCTTTCAAGTTTTCAAAAACTTTCAAGCTCTCGTTGAACTAAAATTTGATAGTAAAATCATTGCAATGCAATCTGATTGGGGAGGGGAATATGAAAAACTGAATTCCTTCTTGCAAACCCTTGGCATCTCTCATCATGTCTCTTGTCCTCATGCTCACCAACAAAACGGGTCTGCTGAACGCAAACATAGATATATTTTCGAGGTTGGACTAACTCTTCTAGCTGGTGCCTCCATGCCACTAAATTTTTGGGATGAAGCTTTTCTCACCGTTGTTCATATTATCAACATGCTTCCCGGTCGTGTCATCAATAATGAAACTCCGGTAGAAAGGTTATTCCACACCAAACCAGACTAAAAATCTCTTCAAGTTTTTGGTTGCACATGTTGGTCAAATCTTATGTTTCGCTCCAAACAATGTGCCTTCCTTCGCTATAGTGCACAACACAAGGGTGTGAAGTGTCTTTACATCTCTACAGGGGGGTCTATATATCTCATGATATTGTTTTCGATGAAACCAAATTTCCCTTGGCCGATCTTCATCCCAATGCCGGTGCACTACTCCGCAAGGAAATTCTCTTGATGCCATCCCATCTCACTGGTTCTGATCAAGGGGGAAATAATTGTGATGATCATATGTTGACTAACCCTCCTAACATATTTGGTGAAGCATGTGATGATACAAGAGCAAACAATGGAGAAAACAGAGAAGAAAACAGGCAATATTTTATGTGTCCCAATATGGGGAACAGACAAGCCTCGGGAGCGTTGCAGGTGCTGTAGCGATCTACTCAAACTGTTGCCCAGGTGCTGCAAAAATCTGCGCCAGACTCATCCAATCCCGACGGCGCTGGGGCTGGTTCATGGAGCAGATTTTCCCCTCAGCCTGTCTGCTACAAGCGGCATGACCCGCGCAAGTCTGCGCCACCATCACGGGCTCATGATGATCCGACCAACCAACCGGGATCCTCTACGGCGGCTCCTACGGCTACTGCTTCCTCCATGCTGCATGCTGAAGATGCAGAAGATCCGGAGCAGGCAGCAGAAGACAACACAACAGAAGATGACGCATCTCCAGCAGGGTCTCCTGTAGCGCAGTCGCCTCGACGCACAAGATTACAACAAGGGGTAATAGCACCAGCATATGACAAAACATGGTTTGCTTTGTTCCACAGGTGAACCAACTGAACCAAATACCCTTGATGAAGCTCTTGGCGATGAAAAATGGAAAAATGCTATGAATGAAGAGTATATGGCATTGCAGAAAAATAACACTTGCCATTTGGTTTCCCCACAGCAAGGTAAAATCTCATTGATTGCAAGTGGGTGTTCATAGTCAAAAGAAAATCTGATGGAACCATTGACCGATACAAAGCCAGACTCGTTGCAAAAGGTTTCAAGCAACTGTATGGAAATGACTATGAGGACACTTTTAGTCCGGTTGTTAAGGCTGCTACTATTCGCCTTGTTTTGTCTATTTCTGTTTTCAGGGGATAAAGCCTTAGGCAGCTAGATGTTCAGAATGCGTTTCTTCATGGTGTTCTGGAAGAGGAGGTATACATGAAGCAACCTCTTGGGTTTGAAAACACAAAAACTCCCTCTTATGTGTGCAAACTTGATAAAGCTTTATATGGGTTAAAACAAGCTCCAAGGGCATGGTACTCTCGTCTCTCTTGAAAAATGCAAGCACTTGGTTTTGTTCCCTCAAAGTCAGATACATCTCTGTTTATTTACAAGAAGTCCAACACATCCATATTTGTTATATGTTGATGATATAATTGTGACAAGCTCTTCTGACAAGGCCATCACAGGACTGTTAATAGATATAGGTGCTGAATTTGCACTAAAGGATCTTGGAGATTTGCATTATTTTTTGGGAATTGAAGTGAAGAAACATGAAAATGGACTTCATCTCTCTCAAGAAAAATATGCAACTGACATAGTAAAGAGGGATGGCTTGCAAGGTTGTAAACCCTCACTTACCCCTTTATCTAGTTTAGAAAAACTATCTCTTACAGAAGGACAACTCTTGAATCAAGAGGACAACACAAAGTACAGAAGCCTAGTAGGTGCACTTCAGTATTTGACACTTACAAGACCTGATATTTCTTTTGTTGTTAACAAAGTATGTCAGTTTATTCATGCACCTACCACTATTCAATGGACAACTGCAAAGCGTATTGTTCGATACATCAAGCACACCCCTAATATTGGCCTAAATTTCAACAAGTCATCATCAAATCTTGTCAGTGCTTTTTCTGATTCTGATTGGGCAGGTTGTCTTGATGATAGACGCTCAACAGGTGGTTTTGCATTGTTTTTTGGACCAAACTTAATATCATGGTGTGCTCGAAAACAAGCTACTGTTTCTAGGTCAAGTACTGAGGCATAATACAAGGCACTTGCAAATGCTACAACTGAAATTATATGGGTGCAATCTATGTTGAAAGAACTTGGTGTGAATAACACTCAAGCTCCATGCCTGTGGTGTGATAATTTGGATGCCACTTATTGTCTTCTAATCCAGTATTTCATGCCAGGACAAAGCCATAGAGATAGATTTTCACTTTTTCAGAGAAAGAGTTTCTCAGAAGCAGCTTGACATTCGGTTTGTGCACTCCAGAGATCAAATTGCTAATGGATGCACAAAACCATTGCCCTCAAGAAGCTTTGAAGACTTCAAGCATAATCTCAACTTGATGAAGTTGTGATTAAGGTAGGGTGTTAAACTAGCGCATGTATTCTATAGGGATATATACTCAAATCTAGAGAGATAGACTAGAGTAGTTAGTTCATGATTCGGTTGTTGCAGGCTATTGCAACAACACGGTTCTCCTTATTCTCCTCGTCTCCTCCTCCTGTAAAATCTCCAACAAACGTATGCGTTGTTCAGGGTCCGGCGCCCCTGCTATATAACATGTAGGGCGTCCCTCGCATTGAGGTAAGACGTCTTCCTCCATCGCACAATCAACCGGTAGTAGCATGGCATGAATCATTAAAATACATAAGCATGGAAACCAAATGATCATATGCACATATATCTAAGTTGTGTAATAGTAGGAATGCTTGCTGGAAGAAAAATAGTGAAGATATATTGTTGTCTCATCAAACCCCATTCATGAGAAGAGATCGTGGAAAAAAAATGGACGCAACAGAAATTCACAACATTCTAAGGCAAGCAACTTATGTAATGTATGGAATTCCAAGAACCAAAATGTTGTTTTCTTGAAGAATTCTTCTAGTGGGATATCATTACGAAATTCCTTGCGTCAACACAGATGATAAGGGCATACCTCCTAGTCTTCTCAGTTGATCGTGTATAGCTCCAAAATGAAAAAACATATGTGTAAATAGTGTTCTCATGCGAAGAATGATTCCCCCATCAATTTGAAGATGCAAGGACGACAACAATACTTACACATATGTTTTTATTATGCTAATTTGTTTGATACTTCGTGTTGGGTACTTGTAAATTTTCAAAAAACAATTACCATGCGAGCATGGCTTCAGATAATGAAGCTTTAACAAGATTTACCTTTCTTTCGTTCTCATCAGCTCATCTTCCTCTCCCCTTCAATCAACACAGAGCATCGAAACAAGGAGGTCCGTTTGGAGGGTTCAATGGTGTCGCCTGACTGCGCGCGTGGCGGTGGTGGGAGCGACGGCTTGCGGTAGCGGCCTGGGAGTTGGGCATCGGACGCGGTGGCCTGCACATCAATATTGCTGAGGCGTGTGCTGAGTCGGCGCATGGATAGGGTGGAGGGGGAACGACCGCCGGGTCCTTGAGCAGCAGCGCCGCCGTTGGTGACTTGGTGTCGAATTTGACGGGTGAAGGAGATCGAGATTAGTCATCAGTGGCGGAGCCGCACGAGATGCATATTTCTTCGCTGGTTGTATTGACCGACAACATTTTTTCTTCTGGAGCGGCTCGGTAATGAATGGGCCATTGAAAGTGGCCCACTTAACCACGGAGCTCCGGTTTTTCTTCTGGAGCAGCATCCCCTTAGGACAGCAGATCCGATGATTAGAAATTACCAGATCAAGAAAATCGACGGCCAAAATCTCTAAGTGCGTGAGGAGGCAGGGATTAGGCTCAGTTTTGAATATGAAGATGAATATTTTCTATACAGACCTGGGAGCAATTTGCTGAATTGATGCTTGAATATTATGCGAGGCATAAAAAAATTAAATGTGAAACATCGTAGCAGGGCTAAGACTTACAATTACGTTCCTTGTCAAGGATATAACAACTTTCATGGTCATGCAAAATTGAACATCAAAGTATAGGCGTGCCCAACAAAAGATGGATACGTGACCAGCAAGAGTTGAATGCAGATAAAAGACTATTGACTTCCAAAGTTTAACATAACCATGTTGTCAACAGCCACATCATAAAATTGCTTCCACCACGTAATTAATGGCTTTGTGCACTGTTTTTCTTTTTTGAACAAAGGGAAGGGTCTCGAAGACCCTGTTGCATTCATATCATTCACTGTTCGTGCAAGTTACATCAATGCCCCTGCTAAAAATAAAAATCAAACATAGGGTCTTACATCTTACAAAAAGGACCCTAAAACTAGTCGCGAAAACGCGATCGGGTCCCTGAGCACGGTTGGAGCATAAAGATCGCCGCCGGTCACGGCCAGCAACACTTCTTCCGGGGACGAACCACTTGGAATCAGTGTGCCGAAGAAGCGCCGAGATCTTGGGGCATACGGGCCTCCCCTTTGGCACACGCCCGGGAGGTTGTTGGAGTGCAGACGCAGGCTTGCTGTAGAAGTCATGGCGCATCGGGCCGCCCTTCGGCCAGAAGAGTCGACGGCGAGCCGGCCGAAGCCGGTGAAGAACCATCGAGGATGAGCTCGGAGGAGTAGCTGCAGCAAGGCTAGGAGAAGCCCCTCCACGATCTGTGTGAACCCCCATCTGCCCCCCATCTCCATGATGGAAGAAGCAGGAAAGAGGAAGACGCTCACGCGCAGGAACACCCCACCCAGTGATAACTACGGGCTTATTGTAGGAGTTTTGGATCTCTCCTGCCCTCACCGCCAGCCGCCATGGACATCGGAGAAGGAAGAAAGGGATCCAGATCCCGTTGCCGCTCACGAGACACAGGTAAAACTCCATGGAGAAAGGAAAAACTACAGAAAAAAGGAGAAAAAGGTGAGCACCACCCCCCTCCTACTCCACAACGGCCGGCAGCGCCGGCGGAGCGAGCAGGAGGGCGGGGGCCGCAGTCAAAAAGACGCCGCTGGAGCAGTCAGATGAAGAGGAGAGGGAGGGGAGCGGAGCGAGAGCCATATGCACCGCTATAGAGCGCGGTGCACTGTTGTCCATGCATTTGATCAAATAGCCAACAAAAAGTACCACCAAATTGAATTAGAAAACTGATAAGATAGAGCTTGCTAAAGTATCAATATCAAAAGGTTATTCAAGGAACAATTCAGGAACAAAAATGGGCTCACATAATCTGTTAGTAAATTGGTATATATCTACTCAACTATGCATAATACATGAAATCCAGTGTTCCAAGATAAAGTTTTCATCTGATCGCTATGCCAACACAAATTACTGAAAGCTCGACCTCTAGGATTGAGGAACAAAGTCAAGGAATCTGCCATACAAACCAGTACATCAACTCTTCCAACTACAACCTCCCGAAATGTCCATCAAGCATCAGCACAATAAATCAACAACGTCATCCTCACCGGAGATTATCAATCCACCAGATATTAATTTGTCTAATGGGGGAGAGAAGTTGTTCGCGTAACCCACTGGCCGACGACAGGGGGAGCCAACACAACATTTTTTTTGGCGGCAGGCACCTCTTCGCCGGTGGACCGCATCACTAGGAGGAGTGAGACTGAGAGCTGGTACGATGGTGGCGGTGACCGATTGATGGCTTCTCGCCCTTCGTTGGTTACTCCAAGTGGAAGGTTTGAGATGTAGTGCAACAACAGTTTTCCCTCGGTAAAGATACCAAGGTTTGTCTCCAGTAGGACTCTAGAGATGATAAGTAGGTGTCAGCGGCGCAACTGACGCGGACCTGCACACAGACACAGATAACTTTGTTCCCAACGAAGTTCAGAGAGGTTGTCAATCTCTCCGGTCTTGTGGTTCACAAAGGATAAAACGCAAGGGATAATGATAGCAACTAAAAGCAGTAAAGTAAATATAGCTTGGAAATAATAATGAGGATATGGACCGAGATACGTGATGTTCACTAGTGATGTCTCTCTCCCAAAAGACGATAAAACTGCTCTGCGAGGTAAACAAATTACAGAAGGGAAATTGACAGGATTATGAACGCACCGCAATGCTAACTATGCTACAAAAGAAAAGAAGAGGCTCAAAAGCACAGGCAGTACGCCAAAATAAGTAGACGAAATCCATCTGCATCTACTACTAATCATCCACCTTGAGATATCTATCCAGAACATTTCGCTGGTATTAAGTTGCGAGCCCCACCCAAAGTGTAAACCCAAAGCAACAGACAACTGCATTAAAAATAACTTTGCGTAAAGTAAACAATCCTTGTAACCGCGGTTACAAGCACCGTTGTTTTCCCAGTTGTGGCAACAACACATCCCCTAGACTCATGTTTCTGTCACTCAAGCGTGTCATCGGGGGGCATGAACCCACAATCTAGCACAACGTTCCCTCTTGGAGTCACTACCTACTACTTGGCCAAAGCAATAAACAACAACGGAGAACATGCAAGAATTACTTAGGAACAAAAATATAAGAGATAAAAACCAAATATATTACTCTATCACAATCTGAACATAATCTCATAATCCATCAGATCCCTCCAAACTCAGCATAGCAACAGCAGAATTATTGCAAAGGTGCCTCGATTATGTAGGGTAGCTCACGAGGTCTAAACAATGGAGATCAAAGACGGGAGGAGAACATCACATAGCTACTGATCACGAACCCATGGTCCAAGGAAAACTACTCACGAGACATCCGGGGAGCATCCATGGTGGAGAGGAGACTCCCGGAGGTCAATCCTCCCTCCGACAGGGTGCCGGGAAGAGGTCTTCTGGTGCTCCCGATCTCGGAAGCGCGGCGGCGGCGGAACAGAGGCGAATTTGCAGAATAGGGTTCCTCTTCTGGAGTTTTCCCGTGACGGAGAATAAATAGGCGAAGGGGGGCAGCCAGAGGTGGACCAGGGGCCCCAAGCGCCGCCCTGGCGCAGCCAGGGGTGGGGCCGCGCCGGGTGGCTGCCTGGGCCCCCCTGGCTCCGCTCTGGCCCCTCCCGGGCTCTTCTCGAAGCTTCCTGTACGCTGATTTTTCCTGTATTTTTCCCGGAATTTTTCTGGCACTTTTTATATGGGGGAAAACTGAAATAGAAAAACAGCAGAAAACAGGAACTGGCACTGGGGTGCACTGAGTTAATAGGTTAGTCCAAATATGATCAAAAGTGTATGAAAGGGTATCTAGATCATAGCAATATCACACAAAACATGCATGGAGCAAGCAGAAATTATAGATACGTTTTGGACGTATAAACATCCCCAAGCTTAATTCCTCCTCGTCCTCGAGTAGGTAAATGATAACAACATAATTTCTGTGGTGACATGCTAGCAACCATAAAAGAATTTGAAAAGTAAAGCAATCAAGGCTAGAGATTCAATTCAAGTCATAACATGCAAGAGTCTATATTAGCATTGAAACAAGTAACAAAAGAACAATATGTGCAAGAGCTCTCGCTGTCCGTGACTCGAATGTCTCCAAATGGTGTATGCGTGCAAGAAGGGGGATAGGGAATACGAGAAAAAGTAATTTTTGTGTTGAGAACTCAATCTACTAAAGTTTCACACTTGGTCTTCTTTGGAATCTTATCTTGAATCGTCCCTAGACCACTAGCCAGGTACAAGTCAATTTGATCCACTCCTTTTTGATATTTCGAGCACTCATGCAATGGATGAGCGTAAGCACGAGAGTTGACACTCAGGATGGCAAAGAGAGAAATATGGTGGAGGAGGAAGACAAAAAGGATGAGAAAGGCTCACATCAATGAGGACAATCATAGGCAAGGGATGCCAAATGATAGATATGATGTGAGGAGTAGGGATTGCCATGCAACGGATGCACATACGAGCTAAGAAGCTCTCCAAAGGAACTAGTGGGGGTGCATCTAACTTGCTCGCACATGAATTCCTAGAGCTCGTTTGAGGAGGCTCATCCTTGGAATATGCAAGCCAAGTTCTATAGTGTGAAGGTCCCCACATAGCTATATGCATAATGATCATCTCTATGGAGTACAAGGATATAGAGGGAGTACTAGTGTGGATCTCTCAAAAGGATAGTAGTGTTGCCCCTTTCTCTCTTTTTATTTCTTTTTCTCCTTTTCTATTTTTTTTTATTTTTGTGTGGCCTCAATGGCTCTTTCTATTTAACTCTCATTTGTCCTTTTTGGGATCTTTTATTGTGTCCACTTTGGGATCTTTTCCTCACTTAAGGGCAACACTCTATTTTACAAGAAGGTAAAGGAGATCTTTCACACTTTACAAGGTACTCAAAATCATAAAGAAGATGTAACTAACATGATGTATGCAATGTATGTCGCTGCCAGTGTAGCAAGAACATGTATGACATGAAGATCAAGTCATGAAGAGGTGGAAGTTGCATGGCAATATAACTCGGAAAGGCTATGGAAATGCCTTGATAGGTAGGTATGGTGGCTGTTTTGAGGGAAGATATAAGGAGGCTTATGATGACAGAGCGTATCATGCCAAGGGTTTGGATGTACCGGCGAAGGTGGACACCAACTCTCGGAATGAGAAGAAGGAAATGCACGGCACGGGAGAGGCTAGCAAAATATGGGAAGGTGGAAGTGTCAATTTTCAATACTTACATTAGTCCGAAGAACTCATGCACGTATTATCGGTAACTCTCAATCTAATAAGGAGGTTCACAAAGAGACAAGTACCCCGAGGAGGAGTGTATGGGGGTTTGGTTATCCTTGCACATCCTCGACTCATGGTACGTGAGTGTTCTCTGATATTCGACCCCTCAGAAGAGTAGTGATCCATCTAGTAGCTAGAGTTCTCAACTAGTTTTGTAGGTTTTGAAAATACACACGGATTGCCCAAAATACGACACCTATCACTAATAGGAAAGAGCTTTTGAAACCAAAAGTTCAAACATTACTCACAACAATACCTCAAAACTATTGCAAGTTACTACTAAAATTAAATAGCAACCTCAATTACCTACTCTCAAGACAAGACACAACTTAGTGCAACAACCAACTCTCTTTAACAAGATAAACATGAAAACTAAAAAGAGTTCCAGCAACAAACTATACAAAAGCCAAGGCTCTTGCTAAAGATAAACTAAGACTAAAACTAAACATGGCAGTAGCTATGAAAAGATAAAGAACACACAACAGCAGAAAGATAGGCATGAAGAATCCTATGATGTGTTCTAAATTTTGAAAGTGGAGCGTGTTTCTCTCCCACACAAAGTAATACGGGATCTAACTTGTTATTAACAGAAAGAAAAGCTAAATAAAACTAAAGACAAAAGCTAAGAGCGAGATGCTCCAAGCATAGCACATAACGCATGAAGTGATAAAAATATAGTGAGACGAAGGACGAACTGATGATTTGTTGATGGAGAAGGGGATGCACGGGGGCATCCCCAAGCTTAGACGCTTGAGTCTCCTTGAATATTTGTTGGGGGTGCAATGGGGCATCCCCAAGCTTGAGCGCTTGACACTCCTGGATCTTCTTTCATCATCTTCCATCACACACTTGAAAACTCCCTTCATACATAACTCATCATAAGCTGATTAGAGAGGTTAGTACCCTTAATAAATAATTTTTCCCACTGGATATAAAGATATTCTTGAATAGATACTGTTTCTCAAGAGTGCCAACAAGTTTTTGCAAAGAAAAAGCAAGCTTAAGGTTTGCAAAAGTTAGGAGAGACAAAACGTGGCAGAATCTGTGAAAAACAGAACAGCAGATAGTAAAGAATTTTTTAGGGGCACTTCTGCAACTCAAATCAAAAAACTGAGAACATACGGAAGTTTCGTAATTGTATAGAGCATACTGTGTAAAATGTTCAGCTCAAAAAGATTAACTGGGATTTTTCTGGAATTTTTCTGGTCACGAGGACAGAATCTGTTTTCTGGACAGCATGTCACAACTTTTACTTCCCTTGCCGTAAGAGGCTATAACTTGGCACAAAGCTGAAAAATAAAGATACAATGATGTTGCTACAGAAGTAACAATCATCAAGACACAACAAAAGCAAAAAGAAAAACACCTAAATTCGTTGCGGGATGCCTCCCGAAAGCGCTTCTTTAAAGCCATTAGCTAGGCTTAATGCAAAAGATCAAGTTGTATTAATCGAATCATTATCAAGATCAAAAAGGTCTTCAATTGTAAAACTAGTCTTAAGAGGTCTTTTAAATAAAGGCCTAATGAAGATACTTCTAGGGAGAAAACCAAAAGGAGGAAAATCAATGGAAGATTCATTTATAAAATTATCAAAGAGAGGTATTTCTTCCAAAGTTTTCACGGTTTCAACTTCTTTGGCAATAGGTGGTTTATTTTTATGTCGGGGAACCTTAGGGACATAAATGAACTTAGGTTCCCTTCTTGCCGAAGTCTCTACCTTTTTTGGTTTTATTGAGGAAAAAGTAGTTCCTAGAGTATTAATGATTTCCTCAATCTTATCTATCCTAGAAAGATCCGTATCACGGGATTTGATGACCTCCAAAGTTTTAATAATTTTAAGCATGGAGCTATCAAGCCTATTCAAATTCCCTTGAATCTTGCGATCCAACTCATTTATCCTAGTTATACTTGGTATTTCTAACTCTATCTTTTCGAGTTTCTTCATAATGTGAGATAGAGTTATATCTTCTTGCATGCTAGCAATAGGGAGATTTCCAACAAGATTTTCAATAACATTAAGAGACTCCCAAGTCGGGGCTTCTAGAAAATTCCAATTGATAGCAGTATCTAATATGAACCTATTCCAAGGAGTAATCCCGACATAAAAATTTCTTAGCAGGATAGTAGTGGATTTCTTCTTGGTGGCTCTTTTTTGAGAATCATTAATTCTTTACCAAGCATCTTTTAAACTTTCTCCACCTTTTTGTTTAAAGGTGAGAACCTCTGTCTCAACAAAGGCAAAAGGGCCAGACATAATGACAACTAGCAAGATAAATTTTTTTTTTTGTAAATTTTGATAAAAGACGCAAAGATAAAAACTGAAAGATAAACTAACAAGACTAAAAAACAAAGGTAAAGGGTAGTGTGCAACTCCCCTATCTTAGCACTCGGAGTCCCCGGCAACGGCGCGAGAAAACTTGCTTGATGGCTTCTCGCCCTTCGTTGGTTAGCCCAAGTGGAAGGTTTGAGATGTAGTGCAGCAGCAGTTTTCCCTCGGTGAAGATACCAAAGTTTGTCTCCAGTAGGACTCTAGAGATGATAAGTAGGTGTCAGCGGCGCAACTGACGCGGACCTGCACACAGACACAGATAACTTTGTTCCCAACGAAGTTCAGAGATGTTGTCAATCTCTCCGGTCTTGTTGTTCACAAAGGATAAAACGCAATGGATAATGATAGAAAGTAAAACAGTAAAGTAAATATAGCTTGGAAATAATAATGAGGATATGGACCGGGATACGTGATGTTCACTAGTGATGTCTCTCTCCCAAAAGGCGATAAAACTGCTATGCGAGGTAAACAAATTACAGAAGGGCAATTGACAGGATTATGAACGCACCGCAATGCTAAATATGCAACAAAAGAAAGGAAGAGGCTCAAAAGCACGGGCAGTACGCCAAAATAAGTAGACCGAAATCCATCTGCATCTACTACTAATCATCCACCTTGGGATATCTATCCAGAACATCTCGCTGGTATTAAGTTGCGAGCCCCACCCAAAGTGTAAACCCAAAGCAACAGACAACTGCATTAAAAAGAACTTTGCGTAAAGTAAACAATCCTTGTAACCGTGGTTACAAGCACCGTTGTTTTCCCCCTTGTGGCAACAGCACATCCCCGAGACTTATGTTTCTGTCACTCAAGCGTGTCATCGGGGGGCATGAACCCACAATCGAGCACAACGTTCCCTCTTGGAGTCACTACCTACTACTTGGCCAAAGCAATAAACAGAAACGGAGAACATGCAAGAATTACTTAGGAACAAAAATATAAGAGATAAAAACCAAATATATTACTCTATCACAATCTGAACATAATCTCATAATCCATCAGATCCCTCCAAACTCAACATAGCAACCTCAGAAATATTACAAAGGTAACTCGATCATGTAGGGCACCTCACGAGGTCTAAACAATGAAGATCAAAGAGGGGAGGAGAACATCACATAGCTAGTGATCACGGACCCATGGTCCAAGGAAAACTACTCACGAGACATCCGGGGAGCATCCATGGTGGAAAGGAGACTCCCGGTGGTCAATCCTCCCTCCGGCAGGGTGCCGAGAAGAGGTCTTCTGGTGCTCCCGTTCTCGGAAGCGCGGTGGCGGCGGAACATAGGCGAGTTTGCGGAATAGGGTTCCTCTTCTGGAGTTTTCCCGTGACGGAGAATAAATAGGCGAAGGGGGGAAGCCAGAGGTGGACCAGGGGCCCTAGGCGCCCCCTGGCGCGGCCAGGGGTGGGGCCGCGCCGGGTGGCCGCCTGGGCCCCCTGGCTCCCCTCTGGCCCCTCCCGGGCTCTTCTCGAAGCTTCCTGTACGCTGATTTTTCCTGTATTTTTCCCGGAATTTTTCTGGCACTTTTTATATGGGGGAAAACTGAAATAGAAAAACAGCAGAAAACAGGAACTGGCACTGGGGTGCACTGAGTTAATAGGTTAGTCCAAATATGATCAAAAGTGTATGAAAGTGTATCTAGATCAGAGCAATATCACACAAAACATGCATGGAGCAAGCAGAAATTATAGATACGTTTTGGTCGTATCACCGATCCTTGGCACTGCGGTGTCGCCGTCACAAAGGAAGAGCGGGGCTAATCGTGCGGGGCGGTCAGGGAGGATGAGGTCCTTCTAACTCACCGTGAATCCATGATTTCTCTCCCTCCATCGAATCTCCTTCACCACGTCCTACAGCCGCCGACTTTTTATTGAGGGGGCACAACCGCCGTCTAGGAGGAGGGGGAACCTGGGAGGGTCGAATGAAGAAGAAACGTCGTGGTTATGGGCTCGTGCCATATGGATTGTGCTTACACGAATGGAACACGCTTAACGCTATATGGGCTGCATTCGGGTGCTAGCCGGATTAACCAGAATGCTCTAATTTTTTTACCGAAGTAGCTTCCCTTAAGAACAGCCAATCAGTTACATGCAATATACAATTAAAAAAAACCTTACATAAAAGAAATAAAAGAAAGTTGAGTATATAAAATGATGAGGACAAGTAGACAAAAATGATTATAAGGATATAATGAAAACCACATGATTTAATCGAGCGTATCAATGATCATTGTCTGGAGCCTTGTGTCATGTCAAAGCTCTCACGTAAACGAGATATTCTATATCTATAAATTTAAGCTACTAAGCTATCACATTCCGTCTTCGTTTGCATTTGAAGCGATCTTACGATCCCTCATGTGACACGTATGCTCGACAGATGTACACGTATTCTTCTACCTCTACGTGGCGTCGTTCGGTTCTGAGTTCTGACCCGCCGCTATACCGGCTTCTATCTATGCGCCACTTCTCCCCCCCCTGTTTTATGACCTGTGTATCTTGCTGTTGTCGGCGGCCAGTGTCTCGGATCGCCTCCGGCGTACTCTTCCTCACCTCCGACATGCTCCTCCTCCTGATAGTTGTGCTATACGTGTAGCCTGATTGCCTAAATTCGCACGACTTCTCGGCCGCCCCGCCTCACCCTGGCTATCCCAGTCATGCTTCCAGCGGGTGGCGAGCTCGCCACGCTCCTCCGTGGGCCCTCATCGACCTTGCCTCCGCGTTCCTCCGCGCCTCACATGGATAAGCCAGATCCAATCTGTAAGATTTGATAATAGCCGGAAGCGTTTCTTGCCCCTCGATGAGGGAGACGCTCGGTATATATTACGGTTGTGAGAGGAGGCCTCGACTTGGAGTCGGTTACATAGTTGGAGAGGAATACGGGAGATAGGAGAGGAAGAGATTACATCGAAACCGATTTATCTTAACACCCTCCCTTAATCTCAACTATACTAGATTAATACTGTGCCTGAATTCTTCAAATGCTTTAATAGGCAACTCCTTTGTAAATCCATCTGCAACTTGATCCTTGGATGGAATAAACCGTATCTCCAATTTCTTCTCCGCAACTCGTTCTCGTACAAAATGGAAGTCTATCTCAATATGTTTGGTTCTTGCATGAAAGACTGGATTAGTAGACAAATATGTTGCACCCAGATTGTCACACCAAAGACATGGAGCACGTTGTTGCTTTATACCCAACTCTTCAATCAGAGATTCCAGCCAAATAATCTCAGCGATAGCATTTGCTAATGATTTGTATTCGGCTTCAGTACTCGATCTATACGCTGTTGCTTGCTTCATTGCATTCCAGGAGATGAGATTTGGACCAAAGAATACTGCAAAACCTCCAGTTGATTTTCTATCATCACTGCAGGCTGCCCAATCAACATCAGAAAATGCACCAACAAGTGTGGAGCTAGATCGTGTAAACTGAAGACCCAGTTTCATAGTATGTTTGACATATCTGATAATTCTTTTGACGACTATCCAATGAACAGAGGTAGGCGCATGCAAATACTGACAAACCTTTTTAACAGCAAAAGATATATCTGGACGTGTCAAAGTCAAGTAAAGGCTCCAACAACACTTATATATTTTGTACCTTCTTCTTCCTTGAGTAACTCTACTTCATATGCAGAGAGTTTTTCTGATGAGGAAAACGGTGTGGATGAAGGTTTACAACTCTTCATTCCCATACGAGTCAAAATCTCACTAGCATACTTCTCTTGGTTTAACATTATGCCATCTTGAGTTTTTATGACTTCAATGCCAAGGAAGAAGTGTAGATCACCGAGATCTTTCAAAGAAAATTCCGAACTCAAGTCCTTTAGAAGAGCAGTCGTGGCACTCTGAGAAGAACTTGCTACTATGATGTCATCAACATATATAAGAACAAAGATTATGTTGGCTCCTTTGTTGTAAATAAACAAAGATGTGTCAGCCTTGGAAACAATAAAACCGAGTTGATTCAACTATGAGCTTAATCTTGAGTACCAAGCTCTCGGTGCCTGTTTCAAACCATAGAGAGCATTCCCAGTTTGCACACAAAGTTAGGTTCTTTCTTGTCCTCATAACCTGATGTTTGTCTCATGTAAACCTCCTCTTCCAGAACACCATGTAAAAACGCATTTTGTACATCTAGCTGTCTCAGGCTCCATCCTCTAGATACTGCAATGGCAAGCACAAGTCTTATAGTTGCCGCTTTTACAACTGGACTAAAAGTATCCTCATAATCAATACAATAGCGTTTCTTAAAACCTTTTGCAACTAAACATGCTTTGTATCTGTCAATAGACCCATCTGCCTTCTTCTTAATTCTATATACCCATTTGCTGTCACTGACATTTTTACCTCTGTGATCTGGTACAAGATGCCATGTTTTATTTTTTCATAAGAGAAAAGTATTCATCATCCATTTCCTTTTTCCATCTTGATCATCAAGAGCATCTTCCATATTTGTAGGTTCTCCAGAAACACATAGCATGCCATATCGTATAGTGCCATCATGTCAAATTTTTGGATTCCGAATACCTTTCTGCAGCTTGGTCATCACACAAGATGTTGTTGAAGCCTGCTGCACAGGATGTTGTGTAGTGTTACTCTCCATAGAAGATCCAGGAGAATCTGCCGCATGCATAGGTACAGTCGCCGTAGATGATCCGGTGGCCTTCGATGTGTTTCTGCGGGTACTGTTGATTGCCACAGAAGATCCTGAGCCTCCTGGCACTGCACGAGTGTGCTGTGCGGCGGGGGAACAGGACACTGACGCGGCTCTCCCAGATTCGCGCGACGCGCTGTCGGCACTGTTGGCTGGCGCATGCGGCGGGCTGCCCTGACTGGAGCTGTCCTGCACACGATCCCGTGCAGATCCTTGACGATCCGATGGAGATTTGCGCATAGGAGTTGCAGGTGCAGGTGCCCCCAAATCCTCGTCGATTTCTGCGCCAACTGCTTCTTCTTCATTCACATGAAATATATTTATTTCTTCTTCGTTTTGAGAAATTTCAGCACCATTTTCTGCACCGTTTTCTCCACTGTAAATCTGAACAGGCATAGACAAGGTACTAGGAATAGAACTATCATGTTGGCTAGTACAATTTTCGCCCCGTGATCAAAACTCTGGAGATTAGGTGGAAGAAGAAGAATTTCTTTTTGAAGTAGTGCACCGGCATTTGGATGAAGAGTTTCAAAAGGAAAGACAGATTCGTCAAACACGACATCTCGGGAGATGTAAACCCTGTCAGTTCAAACATCTCGACATTTGACTCCTTTATGAAGTGAGCTATAGCCTAGAAAAACACATTTTTTGAACGAAACGCAAGTTTGCGTGTATTATATGGTCGAAGGTTGGGCCAACAATGTCAGCACTCTAGAGGCTGACCCAGCAGAGAGGGATAAGGGGTAAGGTGGAATGGGCGCTGTAGTCAGCCGGGCCTAACCGTCATGATTTAGATTACTAGCGTGTGTGTGGTCCGTGGGACGAGTTCTGGTGGTGGTGTGTGTACCAGGGGTTTATAACCTGGAGTCCAGCATGTGCGTCGACAGCTATGAAGAAAATACTCATTTGCCCATCTCTTTCTTGTTCTTTCTCTTCTTCTCTCCCAAGAAAACCTCACCTACTCCCTCCCCTAACTACCCTGTCCGTGAATTGTGGATTGGAGTACATCAAAGTTGGTATTCAGAGACAAGTTGATCCGATCGCGCTCCCTACTCTCTTGATCTCGCTGGTAAAATCCCTATGGACGGTTAAGGAACGCCTTTGGGTTTGAGCCTTGTAAATCCAGAAGTGGGTTCGCAGATCCGGAGCGGAAGCAGCGACGGCGCCGTCCAGACCAAGCGTGCAGTCACGATAGGTGATTTTGGTGATGGAAGCATTTGAGGAGCGGTTGATGAAGGAATTGGAGGCACTCAAATTCGTGAAGGACAAAATTGAGGGGATCGACTCCATCTCATCGCGTCTAGAATACATCAATAGGAAGATGGAGGAGCAAGCTGGGCGAATTGATGAGGTGCAGGCCAAGGTAAACCTCATGATGAGCTTGATTGCTGATGTGCGTCAGGAATAGGTGTCTGTGGCCAAGGGCATGAAGACATCCCAGCAAATTCCATCGCCTCGGGTGGCATTTGATGGTCTGTTGCCGTCGCCACAACCACGACCTCCGCCCGTGCAAGTGCCCATACCGACGGCTCTCGCGGAATCGTCCATGATGCCACAGGATCGTAGCCGGGAAGAGAGACAGTCACCGGACGGGTCACAGCAGCGCAGAGCGTGGATGCCCAAGATGGAATTTCGGCGATTCAATGGTTCAGAAGCTCGCATATGGATTGATGGATGTGAGTCCTACTTCCTGCTCTACGACATCCCCGAAAATTTCAAAGTCACATCGGCTACGCTGCACCTGGTGGGTGATACCTACATCACACATACAAACAGGAAGCTGGGTGGGTGGAATGGCGTCAGTTCAGAGAGGCTATTATGCAGGAATTTGATGCCAACAATCACAGAGCCAAGATGAAGGCTCTCTTGCTGCTGAAACAAGATAGTTCAGTGCAGGTGTACAAGCGCAACTTATTGCAACTCACCTATCAAGTGCGACTCTATGATACTGCGATCAGTGACACATTCCTGGTCACTCGCTTCATGTTGGGTCTCAAGGAGGAACTGCGAGGTGCAGTTGAAATTCAGTTTCGACTGACAGTGGCAGCAGTAGCGGTGTATGCAACAGTTCAAGAGGATACTTTGTTGCGTGCACTGGTATCCAAAACATTTCAAAGGGGAACGGCACCTCGTTTGGATATCAAAAACAATCTTGCAGCAGGAGAATTATGGAGAGCCAGACAACTGAAGGAGTATAGGCGCATCAACAGACTTTGTTTTGGCTGTGGTGACAAGTTTGCATATGGGCACACTTGTGCAAAGACAACCAATGCTCAAGTCAATACTATTGCGGCTACATCCACTGAGTGCATTTCAGATGAACTCCTAGATGAAATTGCACTGCAGGAAGCAGTGGAAGAAGAGCTATTGATATCTGTAAATGCCCTCTCTGGGGCAGATCATCCAAAAACACTTCGCTTACGAGCTTTGGTGGGCAGTCAAGTGATCATCATTTCGTTGGATTCGGGCATCACTCACAGTTTTATTGATGCAACCACCAAGTCGAGACTGAATATGGAACCTCACCAACTAAAAAAGGAGCTGTCTGTCAAGGTGGCCAATGGGGATGTTTTGCCTTGCAAAGCTGAAGTTCCGGCACTCACTTGGTGGATTCAAGGGAACACATTTACTTACCCTCTTAAGATGGTAGAACTAGGGGGCCATGACATTATTTTGGGCATGGATTGGTTAGGGCAATGGAGCCCCATGACTTGCCATTGGAAGGATAAATGGGTGCAGTTTCAGTACAAAGGGAAAGAAATTCAGATAAAGGGCATTCAGTGCAGAGAGACAATGGGACTGCAGGAACTATCTGTGGATCAGGTCCTGGAGTTCCTTAAAGGGAATGACATTTGGGAAACTGCCATGCTTATACCACAAGTGGACACTCATGCAAGTGAAACTCCTGCACCTATTCAGCAATTGTTGACTGAGTATCAGGATATTTTTCACGACCCCAAAACACTTCCTCCTCATAGGGTGTTTGATCATGCTATTCGCTTATTGCCTGATGCCCAACCTGTTAATTCCAGGCCATACAGATATTCTCCACTACAGAAAGATGAGATAGAGCGACAGGTGGATGAAATGCTCAGAGCTGGGCCGATCATCCCTAGTATGAGCCCCTTGCGTCTCCTGTCCTGCTGGTAAAAAAGAAAGATGGGTCCTGGAGGTTTTGTGTGGATTACAAAAAATTGAACTCGATTACGGTAAAAAATTGATTTCCTATGCCGATTGTTGAAGAATTACTAGATGAACTTGTTGGCACCACAGTTTTCTCCAAAATTGACTTGAGAGCTGGTTATCACCAGATCAGAATGGTCCCTGTTGATGAGTTCAAAACAACATTTAAAACTCACTTGGCTCAATATCAATTCTGAGTTATGCCGTTTGGAATGGCCATGGCGCCTTCCACATTTCAATGTGTAATGAACTCTGCATTTTCTCACTACATCAGGAAGTTTGTTCTGGTCTTTATGGATGACATTTTTATTATACAACCCAACTCTGGAGAGACATCATGAACATTTGGAGCTAGTTTTCCAGTTGCTCATGGAACACAAGTCTTTGCCAAAGAATCCAAATGTTCTTTTGCACAATCTCAGCTTGAGTATTTGGGACAAATTATCTCTGATCAAGGAGTGGCTACAGATCCTTCCAAGACTGAAGCTATGTCCCAATGGCATGTACCCACTAACACCACTGAACTAAGAGGATTTTTGGGACTCACAGGCTACTACCAAAAATTTGTGAAAGGCTATGGTATCCTTGCAAAACCCTTAACTGCTCTGCTTCATAAGAAAAACTTCCAGTGGATTGAGGAAGCACACATGGATTTTGAGGCTCTCAAAAGAGCCATGACCACGACCCTGGTGCTCCTGTTACCAGATTTTTTCCAAATCTTTCACTACCGAGATAGATGCTTGTGCTACGGGCATTGGGGAAGTGCTCATACAGGATGGCCATCCTGTGACCTTTTATATCAAGGCCCTCAGTGTGCAAAACCAGCAGGTCTCCATTTATGAAAAAGAATTCCACGCAATCATCATGGCAGTGGACAAATGGCGAACTTATTTGAGCAGAGGACCCTTCATTATCAAGACTGATCATCAGAATTTGTGCCATTTAGGAGATCAGGTGTTGACTACTGACTTACAGAGGAAAGCAATGACTAAATTAGTAGGCTTGGAATTCTAATTTCAATACAAGAAAGGGAGTGACAATGTGGCTGCTGATGCTTTATCTAGGGTGGGTCATCTCATGACCAATCACCTGGTTTCTCACTCTCAGCCCGCATGGGTACAGGAGGTTCTGAATTCCTATGCAGTGGATCCAACTGCCCAAAATTTACTTCAAAAACTGGCACTGTCTTCAGAACCTGTGTAGGGTTACAGTTTACATGAGGGCATCATCACACAACAGGGCAAGATCTGGCTGGGAGCTAGTGCTTCCCTTAAAACAAAAGTGATTTCAAATTTTCATGCTAGCGCTATTGGAGGGCACTCTGGGATGCAAGCTACATATCAGCGAATAAATAAGCTTTTCTGTTGGCAAGGGCTCAAACAAGATGTGCAGGAATTTGTCAAGCAGTGTGGCATCTGTCAGCAGGAAAAACATGAACATTGCAAATCTCCTGGTCTGCTTAACCCCTTGCCTGTTCCACAAGGACCTTGGTTAGAAATTTCGATGGAATTTATTGAAGGGCTGCCTAAGTCGAATGGATTTTCTTCCATTCTGGTTGTGGTAGACAGATTCACCAAGTACAGTCATTTTATTCCTCTCAAGCATCCTTTCACTGCTCATATTGTCGCGAGAGCATTTCTGGACCAGGTGGTCAAACTCCATGGTACACCACAATCTATAATCTCTGATAGGGATAAGATCTTCACTAGCATTTTTTGGAAGGAGTTATTTAAACTGTGGGGCACTAAACTTCTCATGAGCACTGCCTACCATCCTCAGACTGATGGGAAAACTGAGAGAGTCAACCAATGCTTGGAAATGTACTTGCGTTGTGTAGTGCATGAGCATCCTAAGCAATGGCAGTACTGGATTTCTATGGCAGAGTTTTGGTATAATACCAACCACCACGCCTCCTTGGGATGCAGTCCCTATAAAGCTCTCTATGAAAGGGAACCAAATTATGGTACATTCCCTGCTCAGGTTCAATCATCCCATGGAGATGTGCAGCAATGGATTCAGGAAAACCAGGGGCATTGTCAGCGGCTGAAAGAACACCTGAGTCGAGCTCAAGTGCGGATCAAGCACTACCTGATCAAAACAGGAGTGAAAGGGAATTCGCGGTGGGTGAGAAAGTCTACCTCAAACTGCAATCCGTATGCTCAGCATTCGGTGGCGAACCGACCATGTCCCAAACTGGCGCTCAATTATTTTGGTCCCTTTGAAGTTCTGGAGAGGATTGGACCTGCCGCTTACAAACTTGACTTGCCTGACAGTTCACTGATTCATCCCGTCTTCCACGTGTCGCAACTGAAAGAACATGTCCCAGACCATACGCCTGTCTTCAACGATCTGCCTACACAGATTGACATGACGTCTGCACATTGGGAACCAGAGGAAGTTTTAGATCGTCGCCTGGTCAAAAAGGGCAACGGTGCCCACCTGCAGGTGCTCATCAAATGGACGGCACTGCCATCGTCTGATGCAACATGGGAGGACTATGATACGCTGCGCCTGCAGTTTCCAACTGCGCCAGCTTGGGGACAAGCTGGATCTTCAGGGGGAGGACCTGTCAGCACTCGAGAGGCTTGCCCAGCAGAGATGGATAAGGGGTAAGGAGGAAAGGGCACTGTAGTCAGCTGGGCCTAACCGTCATGTTTAGATTACTAGCGTGTGTGTGGTCCGTGGGCCGAGTTCTGGTGGTGTTGTGTGTACCAGGGGTTTATAACCTGGAGTCCAGCATGTGCGTCGACAACTATGAATAAAATACTCATTTGCTCATCTCTTTCTGGTTCTTTCTCTTCTTCTCTCCCAAGAAAACCTCACCTAGTCCCTCCCCTAACTACCCTGTCCGTGAATTGTGGATCGGAGTACATCACAAACAAGCACATCCAAAAACTCGAAGTGCCTTGTAATCCGGAGTTGTGCCAAAAAGGCGAGTGACAGGAGTCTCTAGTTTTATAACCTTACTAGGAAGAATATTTATGAGATATGTGGCAGTCAGAAAAGCTTCATCCCAAAATTGAGTGGCATAGATGCATTTGCTAGAAGAGCAAGCCCTACATCAACTATATGACGGTGTTTCCGTTTAGCGGAACCATTTTGTTGATGGGCATGTGGACATGAGACATGATAAGAGATACCAACATTCTGACAGAAAGAATTAAGTTTCTCATATTCACCTCCCAGTCAGTTTGCATAGCAATGAGTTTAGTGTTTAGTTTTCTTTCAACAAGATTCTGGAAATTCAACATAACTTGAAACACCTCTGAACGTTTTTGAGAAGATATATCCATGTAAATTTACTATAATCATCGATAAAACTTACATATTATGAAAATCTGCCAACCGAGGTGGGAGCAGGTCCCCACACATCAGAAAACACAAGTTGCAAAGGTGTTGTAGAAACACTACTAGACACGGGATATGGTAATTGATGACTTTTAGCCTGCTGACATGGATCACAAACTGACTCATTGCTAGACTCATGAGAATAAGGTATCTTATTTCTTCTCAGAACATGTTTAACTATAACTAACGAAGGATGACCTAGACGACTATGCCACTTTGAAGATGAAGGCTTGGTGATGATGAAGGCTTGTTTTTTCGAGTTTGATGATGATGAGATGAGTGGGTAGAGTCCTCCCACACATCATCCTCTAAGAATTGTTCTCCTCGTCTCCTTGTCCTTAATCAAAAAGAAATAAGGATGAAATTCTATGAAGACATGATTATCAAGAGTGAATCGATGAACGGAGAAAATATTTTTTGAGGTTTCAGGGACATCAAGGGCATCATTGAGATAAAAAATTTGATCAGAGGTATTAACAATTGAATGACCAATGTGATTAATTGCCATAACAGAACCGCTTGCCGTGTGGATTTGATCGCGGCCATTGTACTTCTCTTTCATGGTCAACTTGTCGAGCTCCTCGGTGATGTGATTGTTAGCACCAGTATCTTGTAAGGCCCGATATGCGGTACTGTTACTGATCTAGATGTTTCCATCCAGATCCGGGGATGAAGCACATATCGGTCCCACCGCGACATATGACAATGCCATATGCCCCAGATTTCCAACATGATGTCACAACATTACAGCTACAAGGATACAACATCTCATGCAATCGGCATACAACTACCTTAAATACATTACACCAGCGGAAGATACATGTCTGAGTACATACTACAATTAAAAGCCTAGTGGCAAAGGTAAAACACAACATTCTCGTAACCACACGGGTCCAGGCTCTCCGCCGGGATCCGCCTAACTAGTCGTCGTCGAGTCTCCACGAAGGCGTCCAGAAGAAGGGTCGAGGTAGAAATCAACTGCAGCGGCTGATCAGGCAAAACATAAAGGGAAAAAAAGAAAGGGGTGAGAATATATCAAAAGTCTTGTAACTAAAGCTTCAAAAAAAATTCTTGTAACTAACTTCTCGTGGGTAAGATGGGGGTAGTGGTGAGGTTGCAGACGTACTAGCAATATATGAGTGGCTAACGGTCTATTTTAGAGTAAGATGAGAACCAAGCATTCGATGAGGAATCGCCTCCAACAAGTCTTGCTATCAACTACTTACGCAAACATAACACCTATCCTATCCTTGCGAAGAAGAAGCAGTCAAGGCACACACATGTTGATCAAGTTATATTAAGATTATCTCAGTTTTTGTTGTCTATGAACAAGGAGTAGGTCTCAAGTCGTCCATAACCGTGGACACGGCTTCTCCAAAAGATTTAACCCTGCAGGGGTGTACTAACTTCCCATTACAAGGCTCCACACGCACGCCCATCTCTCTCAGTTGCTACCCATCACAGGTAACCATTTTATGATTTAGTTCCAAGAGATCCGAAACGACAGGTCCCTCTAGCTAACAACAAACAAATCTGGGTGGCCCCCGGTGAGTCGACATCCAGCTCAGGAGCCGGCCGTTCTCTCGATCTGGTCTCTACCATCTGTCGCAGGATTGGATTGCCGGTAAATTCTCACATGAGGCCGGGTCCTCAGCCGGACAGGTTGGACCGACAAGGAAACCATGTCCTCACTGGTCTGGGTTGTTTGAAAGGATATCTGCTAGGAGCGACCCGACAGACATATATGCATGGTTTGCAAATGGTAAATCAGCTTGGGCCACCACTAGAAATGCTTGAAGCTAGGTAGGTAAGAAAAGGGGACCCCATAAAATCCCACACGCGGTTAGGCACGCTCATTCTTAAAACCAATACCTGGAACTCGGATCCTAGGTGACTCGAATGGAACAAAGCATCGGGGCGGGATAGCCTAGATGTTTCATCCTTCGTCGAGTATAGTCAACATTATAATAATCATATCATCAACAACAATATAATAATGTGATAGCCCAATCCAAGGAGTAACAGGAGGTAACATTTGCTAACATCCTAGCATGCATACTAAGAAGTGGATGAGCAGCGAGCAATAGTAACATAGCCGAACAAGGTTTGCTGGGATGTGGAGGACATGGCTGTTTGGGTTTATTTGACAGGCAGTAATATAAAGTGGTAGGATAAATAAATCGTTCTATCCTACACCTATGGGCGAGTGAGCTGAAAGTAATAAGCATGATATATGCTCCCCCTTACCTGTTGAGAAGACGTACGATCCGAAGGTGAAGTCGATCACAAGCTCGCAATGTCTCCGAGAGGTACTCGCGGGAGCACACAGGAAGGAAACTGTCGGGACCCGGGGTTAGCGTATGTAATTCCAGTCACGAGTCAATCACATGGAGAGCCGAGAACCGTACCCACTCGTCTAAGCAGACAAGGCAAAGCACAGAACGTTCTCGGTAAGCATCGAACGTGAGGGGCATCCCATTCAGGCCGGATGATCAACTGAGATGGGTCCTCAATGTCCACTCACAAGTCTAAATGTTTATGGGTGGTGAATCCCATACTCATAGACAAGTCGCCTCAACCATGTTATCGATTGAATCCTAACTCTTACATAGACTTACTCCAGCCCGATCACTTAGTCGGGGTCTAGGGCGGGCTCGATCATACAACAAAGTGTGCACATGACAGAGTCACGAACAATCGCATCGCGATGCCCCAAGTTGCGCACATCTAAGGGCCACTTGGTGTATAAATGACCGCCAGCCAGATCACAACTAAGGTCTCGAAAACCCATACTAAGACATGTATGTTATAAACATACACGCAGCACACATGCCTAGTATGAACAGCAGGTATCATCACATAACTCTACAAAGTACTCTTTATTGGTATATATATATAGAGCATACAAAGATCACATTTCTGTGATCACATTACATCATACAACGGAAGAAAATTAGGTCTGAGTACAGACAAGATTTACAAATGGCTTAGAGAAGCCTTGTACAACAAACATGCCCTTCCACGAGGAACCAGACTGCTGTCTGGGACTATACTACCAAGGTCAACGTCGACCTTCACGAAGGTGACTCCATCGGGGTCCGGGTTCTCATCTAAAACATAGAATAAGCAAACGTGACTACAAAGTCATACTCAGCAAGACTTACATCAGAACTAAACTACTGATGCTCAAGTATCAAGGTAAAGGATGTCGGGTTCAACATGCAGAAGTGCCAGCTTTGACTTGGCTAATCCTGTACTACGAGAACCAGACTTGAGGTAAGAAGCGTACACGAGTCCACTACTTTCTCCAACCAATTACACCACTATGGTGCCTTCCTCGACTTCCCCACGAGAAAGCACGCCATAGCACTCACACTTATCTTGCGAGTTTTATAAGTATCCATTCAAGTTGTCTATGATCAGGTAGAGGTTTCCAAGTAGTCCATAACCGCGGACACGGCTATTCGAATAGTTCATTAACCCTGCAGGGGTGTACATCTTCACACACGTGTCATCACTTATCGTCTCGTTCTTGTCACCCTTCAAGTGGATGTCGGACGTGGATGAAACCAAGGCACTACCCTCACATCACCTTCTCTAAACCAGGAATCGACTACCTGAGTTTGTCACCGCTCGAGAGTCCGGCCGGTTCCACGAAACGGACTCAGATAATGTAAGGGACCGAGACGCCACCTTTGACAGATGGTTTCACTGCCTCACAGGTCCACCCACATATCTATACATAAATCAAATGGAAAGCCCAAATCTAGTGTGACTCCTGGACTGGATCGGGTACGTAAAGAGGCCAAACGGGGCTCCCATAAAACCCTACATGTGGTCATACTCTTTGTCTTGGATCACAAAACAGGAACTCGGGGCCTAGGGCAGTGTTCAACGAGAAAACCCACTGTGTACTCCTACACAGCCTCTCATCGTTCACCTTTGTTTAGGGTGGATTCACCAACACGTTTATCATCAGCATCAATGTGTTCATTCCAACCCGACTCACAAACATAACGTCCTCATTGTATCACTAAGCAGCAATAAGCAGTAACAGTTGTAGGGGCCACATGCTCATCAATCAACTCCTAAATCTGCTAGGATTGTGGTTTGCTTAATACGGTGGCAAAATGATAGGTCATGCATCGGAATGGGTTCAACTATGCGAAAGAACGTGTCTCGGTGATCTCCTAAACATGCATAAGCGAGATTGAGAGGGAAGTAGGATTTTATAGACATGATCAATGGGGGTTTTCTTGCCTTGCTGACGGTACACGAGTCTTAACGGTGGTCTTCTCCTTCGGGGTGATCACCGTCTCGGAACGTCTGTCATCGGAGGCAATCATCAACAAGGGGGGAACAGCTCCGAAAGTAAAAATGCACAAGCACATGATATTGTTGTGACATGAAGTAAAGGGTACTGATTTGTGGCAACTTCAATTTAATTGAAGTATATTGCATTTGGAATGCAAATTCCAACTTCAAATTTGAATTCAAATTAAGTCATCTGCACATTTTCTACTGTTGCCCCATTTTAAAATGGTCAAACATAAAAACAAATTGCATATTCTTAATCCTTGTATTTTTCTGATAATTTTTCATATATTATTTGTTTAATTTGGAGTTCATATGAATTTTCTATGATTTTTGGAAGTTTATATTGTTTTCTGGAATTTTCTGTTTTCTTTTAAATTCTCTGGAAAACCTTTATTGCGTCATGCTGACATCAGCATGACGTGGGGGGGGGGGTCTGACTGCTGGGGCCCCCATGTCAGTCTCTCAGAGGTTAATCCCTCTCTGTTTAAACTAAACAGAGGGGTTAGGGGGCCAGGGGGCCCACCTGTTACTGGCGTGGGGCTGATTAGCTTAGGCTAATTAAGGCCTTAATGGCCTGGGTCACCGCCGGTGACTGGAAGCTCGCCGGAGCTCGTCGGGTTTGGCCTAGAGGGAACGGGGGAGGAAGAAAAGAGTACTGGGGCATAGCCCACAGCCTCGCGCGTCCGTTCAAGCCTTCTGGGGTTCAAGCAGGTGCACTGGAGCTTGCCCTCGACGGCAATGGCGGCGGCCGCTCACTGGTGGAGACGAAGACGGTCTAGGGGGCTCGTTAAGAAGCTTGGGGAGAGGGAAAAATACCGCCGGCTCACCCTGATGTTGAAGACGTCGATGAGGACGCCGGGGAAACTGCGGAAGGAGAGCAATTGCTCGGCGGAGGGGAACGGCCGTGGAGGGGAAACTCGATGCCGGCGTCGTCCTCGGGGCCCCTTGGGTCGAATTGCTGGCTCACAGTGACGGAGACGACCTCGGCGAGTCGGAAGGACAAGTTGGAGGGGCGTGGGGTGGCCTCTGGCCACGGCTGCGCGGCGAGATGCTCCAGCGGGCGCTCGGGTCTCGCGTTCAGAAAGAGGGGAGAGGTGGAGAGAAGCTACGAGGAAGGGGAAAGGGTGCAGGGGCCTTCCAGGAGTCTCCACGGCGCGCGGATGAGGAAAGGGGGAGCAGGAGGTGGCGTCGGCGGCGGTTGCATGCTCGCGACCGAGCTGCCTGCTTGACGGGCGCTGGGAGGAAGACGACCTTGCTCCTGGTGGGCTGGGCCGGCTTCTGGCCAGGCTGGGCCAGGTAAGTGGGTGGCGGGAAATTCTTTCTTTCTTTTTATTTTTCTGCTTCATTTGTTTTTCCTAGATTTAAAATAGCTAGGCATTTTAGTTAAATGCCCAAATAATTTTAAAAATACTAGGTGACCAGTAGCTAGCCACATATAGAATTTGGGCATTTTTGAAATTCAATATATTTGAATTTCAATTCAAATAAGGGTCAAATTTAATTTCCATAGCACAATTTGAATTTTTGAAAATTCCATGAGCTTGGGAATGAACCCAAACCACTTTTAAAATGATCAGCATCATTTATAGGAATTTTCCAATTATTCAAATGATTTTTGGAAAAAGATTTTTATCTGGCCATTTATTTAAATTCTCAGGGCTTTTCTTTTCCCCATTTTTGATTTTCTTTTTGAATTTTTCATGATGCAAAGGTGAACTCAAACCCTAGCACTTACCCTAGTTGGGGTTCTGACAGAAACACTGGAAAGCAATCGACGAGCAAGCATCTATTAATACGAAGAAATCACGAGCAAGCATCAACAGGAAGGCAACACGAGACATCGCACCTACCGTCGAGAGCGGTTACTAACAGGTTAAGTGGAGCATACATCACACACGACGATATCGCACGTTTACAAGGGTTCAAGTTGTTGAGCTACAGGTGATCAACAAAGGTTGTTAACATGGAAACTCAAGAAAGCATGGAATAGCACACAAACATGACAAAAGGTTAAGCATAAAATAAACTATCTATGCTAGTCAATTTAAGTGAGGCACAACCTAAACATGGCATTCCACTAAGTGTCGCACGACAATTTAAGGATTTGGTACTATTATGCCCTAAACCATATTTTAGGTTGGTTAACAGCAGAAAACAATAGCATTAACACAAAGTACACGAAAAACTAATCAAGTTACATATAAAGAACACTCCAAATGGAGTTACGGTTAGAAAGATACAAGCAAAACAAGTTATGATATGCAAGTAAAGTAGACATGGCAGGGAAGGCATGGCAAAAGGAATCATGCAAATAGGCATCATGGTTCACTAGTTATAAGCCACACAAAAAGCTATAAAACATTCCTGGTTAAGGACTTGGTGAAAATCAGGAAAACAGGGCAGAAACTGTTATTCTCATGCTGTATAAACAGAGGTATAACTATATGAAAATGTGCAGCAACATGACATAGCAATATATGAGCATGAACTAGACATGATGATGAGCAGGTACAAACAAGAATCAAGGTCATAGGCATCACAGATCAAAAGATATTAGGCATGCAACATGGCATCGGAAAGTTACAGACCTAGTGAAAAAAAGGGGGCTGTCAAAAACAGTGGCATAGCAACTTTGGAGCGAAACATAACTATGACCAGGAATGTAAACATGACAAGTGATTGCATAGGATTGAAGTAGACATGATGCTTAACAGTATGCAACAAGAATCAATGCAATAGGCCTCATGGATGTGTCACAATCATCAATCAAACTTTCAATAAAATAATAACAGCAGCACTTAACAGGAATTAACAACAGTTAACAGTCTGATGCCCACTTCAACCTATATTAACAACATCAAGCTGGCCTCAAATCAAAATTCTCACAAAAGATGGATTGAAGTACACACAATTCTAAGCAATTTTCCTTTTGGGCGCATCGTGATCCAAGCTATGGTTTATTCACAATTATCGTCGCAAAAATGAATCAGCAGCAATAGTTTTCCATACTTAGCAAAATTACAGAGGGTAAAAGAAAAAAACAAACAAAAATAAAAATAGAAAAAAGGGGCGCTGGGCTGGCTCACCCATGGGTCTCGGCCCATCTGGCGAGGAGGTGGCGACGACAGATCCCGGCGCGCTGTCGCTGGATCCGTGTGGGGCTGTGGCCAAGCGGCAGCGGGTGCAGGTGGCGGCCGGCGGGGAGCCCGGCTCGGCCTCGGCCTCTCCATGGCCATGGCAGCCGGCGACCTACAGCAGGGAGACCGAGGGGGTGAGGATGTGAGGAGAAGAGGGGAGGATGCATGCGGGAGGAAAGAGGAGGTCGTGGGCGCGGCGTATGGCGGCCGGCCGGAAGCGGCTTGCTAGAGTTGAGGCAGGCGACGATGCCATGGGAAAAGGCTCGGGAGGCGACGGCGCGGCGTGGCTCGGTCTAGATCGGGCCCGAGGCGGCGGCAACTGGGCTCTGCGGGGTCCGGATCCCTGGGTTGCAGCTGGGGCTACGTGGATCTCATCTGGGCCATCAGAAATCAAATCTGATGGTCCAGATCTGAGGGAGGGTTACGGTTTTGAAAATGGGGGCTTTGGGAGGCAAATTTGGGCAAAGTGGAGGGGGGGTGGCTGCAAATTTTTGCTAGGGAAACCCTAGAAGGGCTAGGGGGAGTGGTGGTCTTTATATAGCCTAGGTGGCTGGCAGTTTGCAAAAACATCCCCGGTTTTTCTCTCACGCGCGCGGTGTTTATGTTTCTTACCGCCGAGGGTCCGCAGGACCTCCAATTCGGGTAAAACTTCGAACTGTGTGATCAGCGTGTCGAGCCGGCGACGTTCACCTCGCGCTGGAGCCGTTCCGAGAACACTTTCTGACGCGCTATAAAAATATCCCGTTTACTTATTAAACGGGGTTTTCGTTCCGTTGGCTGCGGCTGGTCTCGTGCGGGTTTTCGCGACGGTGATCGGGTGAAACCTGGTGCCGCAAAGGTCGAGTGTCATGGTGGCAAGGGTCGGTCTCCGTCCCGTACGAGATAAGAGGGGGAAAATAATCGCCGATCGATAAATCGGGGATACAAACACCGCAAACAAATCAGACAATCAAACAATTCACACCGAAAACAATTTTTTTATTTTTTTGTGAAACCTGGGCTGTTACAATATAACACCACCAACAAGGGATCTCTTCCCAAGATCCTGGACGATCCGGGGGAGAGGAAAAGGGGGAAAGAATAGAGTCGACGATCTTCAACACCACCAACAAGGGACTCTGCTCCATGTCGACGTCGAACTTCCGTCGAGATAAACTTCCGCAGAGAAACGGCGACGTCGGAAAAATGAAACCGTCAGGTGCCAAGAGGAAGAACGATAGTCCAAGCGACGATCAAGAGAAGCATTGTCACTCAAATAGGGAGGATACTAGGCAAGAGGAATGGGGTCAACAGACGACCAAGATGTTTACCCAGAGTCGGAAGAACTAAAGGTACTACAGGATTTCCCATCCTGAGATCGAAATCGAGACACTACACTGCAAGCAAGGCATTGTAACGGTTCCGAAACTCCACTTACTCGAGATCCTAAAGTTTGAAAGGGGATAAGTCGAGAGTTAAAACACTTACGACACTTTTCCTGACCAGAGCAAGGGTAAGGAGTAAAAAGAATCCTACTCTCCGATAACTAACTTAGTAACTACAAAATAGTTTTTGTCTAGACTCGACTTCGGCCAGAAAAGGGATCCTACGGTCGTTAAGGCTCTGATACCAAGTTGTACGGCCCGATATGCGGTACTGTTCCAGATCTAGATGTTTCCATCCAGATCTGGGGACGAAGCACATATCGGTCCCACCGCGAAATATGACAATGCCATATGCCCCGGATTTCCAACATGATATCACAACATTACAGCTACAAGGATACAACATCTCATGCAATCGGCATACAACTGCCTTCAATACATTACACCAGCGGAAGATACAAGTCTGAGTAGAGACTACAATAAAAAGCCTAGTGGCAAAGGTAAAACACACCATTCCCATTACCACACGGGTCCAGGCTCTCCGCCGGGATCCGCCTAACTAGTCTTCGTCGAGTCTCCACAAAGGCGTCCAGAAGAAGGGTCGAGGTAGAAATCAACTGCAGTGGCCGATCAGGAAAAAGATAAAAGGGAAAAGAAAAGAAAGGGGTGAGAATATATCAAAAGTCTTGTAACTAACTTCTCACGGGTAAGATGGGGGTAGGGGTGAGGTTGCAGGCGCACTAGCAATATATGAGTGGCTAACAGTCTATTTTAGAGTAAGATGAGAACCAAGCATTCGATGAGGAATCGCCTCCAACAAGTGTTGCTCTCAACTACTTACGCAAACATAACACATATCATATCCTTGTCCTCCTCTTTGCATCCCAACGAAGAAGAAGCAGTCAAGGCACACACAGACATTGATCATGTTATCTCAGTTTTTGTTGTCTATGAACAAGGAGTAGGTCTCAAGTCGTTCATAACCATGGACACGGCTTCTCGAAAAGATTTAACCCTGCAGGGGTGTACCAACTGCCCATTACAAGGCTCCGCACGCAAGCCCATATCTCTCAGTTTCTACCCATCACAGTAAACCATTTTATGATTTAGTTCCAAGAGATCCAAAATGACAGGTCCCTCTAGCTAACAACGAACAAATCCGGGTGGCCCCCGGTGAGTCGACATCTAGCTCAGGAGCCGACCACTCTCTCGATCTAGTCTCTACCGTCTGTCGCAGGTTTGGATTTCCCGTAAATTCTCACATGAGGCCGGGTCCTCAGCGGGACAGGTTGGACCAACAAGGAAACCATGTCCTCACTGCTCCGGGTTGTTTTAAAGGATATCTGCTAGGAGCGACCCGACAGACATATATGCATGGTTTGCAAATGGTAAATCAGCTTGGGCCACCACTAGAAATGTTTGAAGCTAGGTAGGTAAGAAAAGGGGACCCCATAAAATCCCAAACGCGGTTAGGCACGCTCAGTCATAAAACCAATACCCGGAACTCGGATCCTAAGTGACTCGAATGGAACAAAGCATCGAGGAGGGATAGCCTAGACCTTCCATCCTGCGTCGAGTATAGTCAACATTATAGTAATCATATCATCAAGAACAATATAATAATGTGATAGCCCAATCCAAGGAGTAACAGGAGGTAACATTTGATAACATCCTAGCATTCATACTAAGCAGTGGCTGAGCAGCGAGCAATAGTAACATAGCCGAACAAGGTTTGCTGGGATGTGGAGGACATGGCTGTTTGGGTTTATTTGAGAGGCATGAATATAAAGTGGTAGGATAAAGCAATCGTTTTATCCTACACCTAGGCGCCAGTGAGATGAAAGTTATAAGCATGATATATGCTCCCCCTTACCTGATGAGAAGACGATCCGAAGGTGAAGTCGATCGCAAGCTCGCAACGTCTCCGAGAGGTACCCGCGGGAGCACACAGGAAGGAAACACCGGAAAGCAATTGACGAGCAAGCATCTATTACTACGAAGCAATCATGAGCAAACATCAACAGGGAGGAAACACGAGACATCGCACCTACGATCGAGAGCGGTTACTAACAGGTTAAGTGGAACATTCGTCACACACGACTATATCGCACGTTTACAAGGGTTCAAGTTGTTTAGCTACAGGTGATCAACAAAGGTTGTTAACATGGCAACTCAAGCAAGCATGGCATAGCACACAAACATGACAAAAGGTGAAGCATAAAATAAACTATCTATGCTAGTCAATTTAAGTGAGGCACAACCTAAACATGGCATTCCACTATGTGTCGCACGACAATTTAAGCATTTGGTACTGTTCTGACCTAAACCATATTTTAGGTTGGTTAACAGCAGCAAAAAATATCATAAACACAAAGTACATGAAAAACTAATCAAGTTACATATAAAGAACACTCCAAACGGAGTTATGGTTAGAAAGATACAAGCAAAACAAGCTTGGAACACAATCTGCCAACATTAGGAAGCACATTTTAGAGCAATAAATAAACAAGCAAATGGTTGTAAACATGCAAAAAAATGATATGCAATTAAAGTAGACATGGCAAGGAAGGCATGGCAAAATGAATCATGCAAATAGGCATCATGGTTCACTAGTTATAAGCAACACAAAAAGCTATAAAACATTCCTGGTCAAGGACTTTGTGAATATCAGGAAAACATGGCAGAAACTGTTATTCTCATGCTGTATAAACAGGAGTATAAATATATGCAAATGTGCACCAACATGACATAGCAATATATGAGCATGAACTAGAAATCATGATGATCAGGTACAAACAAGAATCAAGGTCATAGGCATCACAGATCAAAAGAGATTAGGCATGCAACATGGCATCGGAAAGTTACAAACTTAGTGAAAAATTGAGGGGGCTGTCAAAAACAGTGGCATAGCAACTTTGGAGCTAAACATAACTGTGACCAGGAATTTAAACATGTCAAGTGATTGCATAGGATTGAAGTAGACATGATGCTTAAAAGTATGAAACAAGAATCAATGCAATAGGCCTCATGGATGTGTCACAATCATCAATCAAACTTGCAATAAAATAATAACAGCAACACTTAACAGGAATTAACATCAGTTAACAGTCTGATGCCCACTTCAACAAAGATTAACAACATCAAGATGGCCTCAAATCAAAATTCTCACAAAAGATGGATTGAAGTACACACAATTCTAAACAATTTTCCTTTTGGGTGCATCGTGATCCGCGCTACGGTTTATTCGCAATGATCGTCGCAAAAATGAATCAGCAGCAATAGTTTTCCAGACTTAGCAAAATTACAGAGGGCAAAAGAAAAAACAAACGAAAATAAAAATAGAAAAAAGGGCGCTGCGCTGGCTCACCCATGGGACTCGGCCCATCTGGCGAGGAGGCCGCCTGGCGCGCTGTGGCTCGTGGTGGGCCGCTGTTCCGGCCTGCTCGGTGGGCTGGGCTCAGCTCGGTGAGGACGGCTGGCCAGCTCGGGGCTCCTCCCGAGCGTGGCGGCGCTGGCGGCGGCCGCCGACAAGAAGGTGGGCGGCGCAGGAAGCAGGGCTGGCCGGAGTGGCCAGGAAGGAGGCGGCGACGGCGGATCCCGGGCGGCGTCGCTGGATCTCTGCGGGGCTGTGGCTAGGCGGCGGCGGGTGGAGGTGGCGGCCGGCGAGGAGCCCGGCTCGTCCTCGGCCTCGCCATGGCCATGGCAGCCGGCGACCTGCAGCAGGGAGACAGAGGGGGTGAGGAGGTGAGGCGGAGAGGGGAGGATGCATGCGGGAGCTGAGAGGAGGCCGCGGGCGCGGCGTGCGGCGGCCGGCCGGAAGCGGCTCACCGGAGTTGAGGCAGGCAGCGGCGCCACGGTAGAAGGCGCGGCGCGGCGCGACGCGGCCCAGACCGGGCCCGCGGCGGTGGAGGCTGGGCCCTGCGGGGCCCGGATCCCTGGGTTGCGGCTGGGTCTACGGGGTGCTCATCTGGGCCATCAGATCTGATGGTCCAAATCTGAGGGAGGGTTAGGGTTTCGAAAATGAGGGCTTTGGGAGGAAAATTTGGTCAAGGTGGAGGGGGGTGGCTGCAAATTTTGTCTAGGGAAACCCTAGAAGGGCTTGGGGGATTGGTGGTCTTTATATAGCCCAGGAGGCTGGCAGTTTGCAAAAACATCCCCGGTTTTTCTCTCACGCGCGCGGTGTTTATGTTTCTTACCGCCGAGGGTCCGCAGGACCTCCGATTCGGGTAAAACTTCGAACTTCGCGATCAGCGCGTCGAGCCGGCGACGTTCACCTCGCGCTGGAGCCGTTCCGAGAACACTTTCCGACGCGCTATAAAAATATCCCGTTTACTTATTAAACGGGGTTTTCGTTCCGTTGGCTGCGGCTGGTCTCGTGCGGGTTTTCGCGACGGTGATAGGGTGAAACCTGGTGTCGCAAAGGTCGAGTGTCATGGTGGAAAGGGTCAGTCTCCGTCCGGTACGAGATAAGAGGGGGAAAATAATCGTCGATCGATAAATCGGGGATGCAAACAAATCAGACTATAAAACAATTCACACCGAAAACAAAATTTTTATTTTTTTGTGAAATCTGGGTTGTTGCATTTTTGCATACCAATTTGTATCAATGCCATATGAGTTTGTGATTGAATTTGCTTCTTTCTCTTGAGATTCATCCTCCTCGTAGCGCCACCAACATGCTCGAGCACCACCTGCATGATATCTCAAATAGATTTGACACTCAGGGTGGTGATGGTTTTGTTGCTACTGAGATTGTTGGGGACGACCACCGCGGTATCCACCTCCGCCGACGGATGGGGAGGAAGCCCGACCTCCACGGCCTCGGCCCCTTCCTCCTCTCCCACGTCCTCTGCCTCTATTCTGTCCACGCCCTCTGTATGCGGCATTAGCAAAGGAGTAGCTCGGACCATCTCCTAGCTTCTCCATGCACTCGTCAAAGGCAGGAATTTGAGAGAAGAGATCATCAACGGTGATTTGGTTCTTGATGGCGCCCACCGCAGCAACAATGGGGTCATAATCCCGATCCAATCCAGCAAGAATATAATCCACCATCCCGGGATCAGACACGGGTCGAACAGCTGCAGCAAATTCATCCCCGAGTGATTTCATCTTGGACATGAAGGTTGTACTCAACAAGTTGCCCTTCTTGGTGTTGGCTATCGCAATTCGTAGGTTGGTGATGCGAGATTGCGACTGTGATGCGAAGAGGGTGGTGAGTGTTGTCCAGAGATCATGGGTATTCTCCTTCCCGATGACCTACGCGAGGATTTCTTTGGACTGAGAATTGAGTAGATAGCTAGGACTTATTGATGCTTTGACAGCCACGGTCCATAGGCCGGATTCAGCACAATCACCGTGGTGTTTTCCGCCTTCTGCGCATCGATCGTCTTCGAGGGGGCTGCGTCGATGCCGTCCAGTAGGCCGGTCACCTACGCTCCTCGCAGTGCCGGCATTACTTGTGCCTTCCATAGGAGAAATTTTCCGTTGGTAAGCTTCTCGGTTGGCACCGCTCCAAGGTTGAGGGCGACCGAGGAAGAAGAAGACATTGCCGCGAGTTTGGTTGTGGAAGAATCGATAGATGTGTTTAGGGAAGAGATTTTCTCTGATTACCATGTAAGATTTGATAATAGCCAAATGCGTTTCTTGCCCCTCGATGAGGAAGACGCTCGGTATATATTACGGCTGTGCGAGGAGTCCTCGACTTGGAGTCGGTTACATAGTTGGAGAGGAATACAGGAGAGAGGAGAGGAAGAGATTGTTAGGTTGATCTCCTCCCGATCGAGCCAACGGCTCGACGGGCCCTTGACTCGCGCCCTGATCGGGGGTGCCCAACCCCTCATGGTTGGTGGGCCCCTGTCATGCTGCGTATATAAAGAGGTGGGGGCCGGCTGCACGAGGTACAAGGTTCACCTGCGCCGCACACCCCACCGACACACCCAAACCCGATCTAGGTTTTCACAGCAGTGACGGGAAGCTCCGCCGCCGCCACCACTGCCCACTCCGTCCCGCCGACGTCCTCCTCATGGCCGACGCATCGGGATCCTCCAGCAGAAAGGGAGAAGGTACCTTTCCCATCTCTCTCTCTTTGATCTCTCTCGATCTGGATATGCAAAGATGTAGATTGTACCCGGTTGCATCTACCCTAGATGATCTTCATGGCTTAACATTGGTAATCAGAGCCACTAGGTTGTGGATCTTCACGAGTGAAAGGATCGGAATGTCGACTAGAGGGGGGGGTGAATAGGCTATTAACACTTTTTAAACTTTTCTTAACAATTTAGGCTCAACAAAGAATATAGGTTGTCTAGATATGCAACTATGTGAGCAACCTATATGACAAAAACTACGATACAACAAGCAAGCAATAAATAAGCAAGGAAAGTAACTTTCACAAAGTAAAGGTAAAGGGGAACACGGGAGACAAGGATATGTTTCCGAAGTTCCTTCTCTTTCGAGAAGTACGTCTCCGTTTGGAGAGGATGAGGAGCACAATGCTCACACAAAGCCAACGAGGGCCACCCTATTTCTCCTCAACCTCTTACAGATGTAAGATGTCGTGATCCACTACGAGGCGGCCTTGAAGGTGGCAACCAAACCTTTACAAACAAGGTTGGGGGAAACTCCACAACTTAATTGGAGGCTCCCAACAAAACCATGAAGCTTCACCACAATGGAATGTGGCGTCGACGTGGCCTCTTCCGTCTAGGGCACCAACGCACCCAAGAGTAACAAGATCCACACGGGATTAGTGGGGGGAATCAAATATCCTTTGGTGGAAGTGTAGATCGGGGCCTCCTCTTCCAAACCCTAGAGAATCAACAGGTTTTGATGGCTAGGGAGGGAGATCGGGCAAGAATGGAGCTTGGGCGTCAATGGAGGTGAGAGCAATAAATGAGGTAAGTCTTAATGGAGAAGAAGACCCCCTTTTATATGTGCCCATGAATCCAGCCGTTCGCTGCCCACCAACCACGGTAGTACCGCTTCTGAAGCGGTACTACCGTGGTACGGTACTACCGTACCGAGAGCGGTACTACCGTGCCACCGGTAGTACTGAGGGTCGCTACCGTGCCCACTACCGTGGAGTCCAGAAGGATTCCGGCAGTGGGTGCGGTACTGGCCCTGGTACTACAAGGGCGCGGTACTACCGCACCAGGCACGGTACTACCGCTCCACGGTACTACCGAGCCCTAGTGCCGCCCCCACTACCGTAGAGACCAGTGGGATTCCGGTAGTGGATGCGGTACTGGGTCCGGTACTACCGTGGAGCGGTACTACCGAGCCCCGGTGCCGCCCCCACTACCGCAGAGTCCAGTGGGATTCCGGTAGTGGGTGCGGTACTGAGTCCGGTACTACCACTGCGCGGTACTACCGCCCTGGAAGAGCCAGGGAGCCAATTCAAAAAAGCTTCCACACCTCCACGACGCAAGAGAAATATGTGGGTGCAGAAAGTGAGACAGTGTGATGATTCCACCCACCATTTCCGAAGCGGATCCCCTCTTCATAGTACAGTTTTGCTACGACTCAAATATCAAAAAGGAGATCGAAAGAAAAACTTCGTCTTCACGCTTCATACATCGAGGGGGAAAAATCCGTCTTGTGCTATTAATGTAATTATCTGAAATGCTCATAGCACCCGGTTAGTCCGCAAATGTATTGTCATCAATCACTAAAACCAATAAAGGGAAAACATGCCCTATCAATCTCCCCCTTTTGGTGTATTGATGACAACACAAGATTTGCACAATAACAAATAGGGAATTTAAAAACTTGCCATTTGTTTATAAAATATAGACAGGCTCCCCCTAGATGTGTGCATCATTTTAGATATGCCTCTGGAATGCAAGACACACACATAAGGAAGACACTCCCCTTATATTTTATAAACTAGGCCATATTAAGCTAGACAAAACAAATATGTGAGCATAAAGATAACATGTCATAACATAGCATCACATAACCAGACAATAAGAGTACGAACAAGGATAGCATATTTCTCACACCATATATCACGGAAGTCTCACAAGACGGAGTAAAACACCAAAGAAAATAAACGGAGTTCACAAGTGGAGAATCTGAGAAAAATAAAACACGCTTGTGACTCGCCCAACCCAGAGAAGATGCAAATTGGAATCCTAGAACTCTGTCCCCCTTTGGCATCGAGACGCCAAAAAGGCAGAGAATGACCTAGCGTCCCATGGTGATGAACTACTCGTCGTCCTGGTCGTAGTCCTCATCATCATTAGACTCCTTGGACTCCACGACTACCTCTGTGTCATCAGTAGCTGGCTGCTGAGAAGAGGACGAATGGCCAGGCACATCATCATTGAGGTCCCACTCGCTGAACTTGGAGATCCACTTGTCCTCGGGAGTGATGCTCTTCTCGGACCCACTCTGGACCGTCAAACCCTGCTGTCTGTAGAAATCCTTCTGCAGCCGCCGGTTATCCTTCTCCCTCCTGTGGGCCTCATACATGCGGTGTTGAATGTCAGTCTAAAGGCAAAAGAGCTGCTTCACCTTCCTGGTGAGCTTGGAAGCCCTTCCTGGCTGCTCAAGACCCTGTGCAGAAGACGAACCACCAGCACCAAAGCTCTTGCCAGAGCGAGTGCGGGGAATACTGCCGCCACCTGCCTCCGGCTCCTCCTAAACCTCTTGATCAGACCCGGCAAGAGGAGAGTCATGTGCAGGACCATGAGCTCCAACCCAGTTGTCCTTGATGCGTAACTAAACCTCCTCGTGAGCAGTCAGAGGCTCAATGGGAAGGTGCTCAATGGCAAAGGTAGCTTCCCAAGTGATCTCGAAGAGGACCTGCAGATAAGGGCCATAAATGGGAACCTTTCGTTCCATCGCAGCAGAATGTAGCTCCTCCCACATGATGTCACAGACATCCAAGGTCTGCGTGGTGCCCTTGTACTCCACACAGAGGAGAAGCATGTCTGCCATATGGCCATGAACCATGTCCAGATTGCCAACGCGGGGAAACAGAGAAGTCCGGAAGATGCGGTGCATGATGTCCAAGAACGGGCAGAGAACCACTCTGTGCTTCTGATGTCCATTGGCATCAGTATAGGGAATCAAAGTCTGATAAGGCCCTAGCAGACTCTTGTTCTTGGCAGTCGCCGCAGCGAATGGGCTAACGCCAACCGGCTCCTCTTTCGTGGAGACGGGAATGTGCAGAGCTGTCATGAAATCCCCCCACGTGCAGCTCACTTGCTCACCTTGCACGATAATTTCCAGAATACCAAACTGCTGGCATAGGGCATATGCCTCTCCAAAGTAATCGGGGTGAGCCCGCATATGCATCAGTTGGACAGACTTCACATGTGGAACAAACTTGTTCTTCCTGTGCTTCATAATCATGTGGAACACATCCCTCTGAGTCTTGTTCCAGAACTGAGAGCCAACTAACTCTGGGTCTTGCTCTGCACGGTACGGATTGACAACACGATAGGCCATGTACTCGGGAAGAGGCATCTCTGAAACAGGCTTGACTGGTTCCTTCTTCTTGTGAGCAGTCTTCTTGAAGTTGCTTCCGGGTTGGCCAGAGGCCTTGCTCTTGGGATTTCGACGAGAGGCATCACCTGACCAACACCAACAGAGAGAAACGGAAAACAAAACAGATGAGATGCAAGAGACGGACACAAGTGAACAAGGCAGGTCTGTTCGGGAGGTGTCAATTTTTTGGGACCACGGTAGTACCGCCCAGCGGTAGTACCGCTGGCCGCCCGGTAGTACCGTGCAAGCGGTAGTACCGCAGCGGGACCAGCGGTAGTACCGTCCTGGAGCAGAGGACACGGATCTGAGATTCGGTACTACCGGGGTTCCAAAAACTCAAACCACTCCAACACATCTACTTCATTCCTATCTAGCAATCTATCCATGTTCTCAAAGTGCCTAGGCATAGCCAAAAACCTAGTGGATCTACAAGTATTGCCCTAGCAACAAAGTTAAAAAAAACTGAACCAAAGAGAAGGGAAATGGGGCAATACCGGTATCCATGGCACCCGGGGAGGATGGGGAACAATCCCACCGGAGAAGAACAGGGAGAGACGGCATGGATGCGGCACACCGGGAGGGGGCGCCAGGGTGGGCGCCGCTGCTGCAGAGGAGAAGAAAAGAAACTGAATGGGGGTAATGGGGAGAAACTCCCCGTACCCCTTCAGTTATATGATTCCTCGAGACAGCGGTAGTACCGCGCCAGGAACGGTAGTACCGCAAGAGCGGTAGTATCGTGACTGCTGCGATAGTACCGCTGGCAGCAGAGCCGTCCACCAAGATACAAGAGAAATCGGGCAAGTGCATCGAATGTCTTAGGGAGAAGGGCTTGGGATGACTCGAAACACAGCAGCTGGATGGAGAACACTCCGAGATGAAGGACAACAAGGAAATTCAAGATCAAACTCGGAGTGATCAAGAAGCAAATAAGCAACCAAAACACAAGAAAGAAGCACAAAAATGAACCAATCCTCCCAAAGAGAGGGGCGGTGGCCGAAGCCACCATGTTTGAGCTTATTTGGTATGACACCGCAAAGATGTAACTTGGGTTCATTTCCAATGCTATTCTTTGAAGCAACGTTGTCACCTTGGGTGACCATGACGGCCGCCGAACGTGACCATAGTCAAAGAATTTTGTCTCTTTCCGCATAATAGGTGGAGTGGGTGCCTATGAATTAAGCAACACTCCCCCTATGTCCATGCCTACATCCAAGCTAGACATCGTGTTGAGATGGGAAGTGTGGGCAAGTCTTCAAACCGCATTACTTTCATCAATGATATTTAGCTCATGCCTTAACTCTCGAAATCTTGCTTCATCCAAAGGCTTGGTGAAAATATCCGCAAGTTGATCTCTGGTGCCCACATATGAAAGGTCAATATCACCCCGCTTCACATGATCTCGAATAAAGTGATGACGAATATCAATATGCTTCGTCTTGCTATGTTGAACGGGGTTGTAGGCGATCTTGATAGCACTTTCATTGTCACATAAAAGAGGCACTTTGTCACACATGACACCATAATCCTTCAAAGTTTGCCTCATCCATAATAATTGTGCACAACAACTTGCGGCGGCAATCTACTCGGCTTCGGTCGTGGAGAGGGAAACACATTTTCTTATTCTTGGATGACCAACACACCAAAGACCTACCAAGTAATTAGCATCCTCCGGAAGTGGACTTCCTATCCACCTTGTCTCCCGCCCAATCTGAATCCGTGTACCCGACGAGGTTGAAGCTTGAGCCTTTAGGATACCACAATCCAAAGTTTGGGGTATGAACCAAATATCAAAAGATTCTTTTGACAGCCACTACGTGACTCTCTTTTGGTGCGGATTGAAATCTTGCACAGATGCCCACACTCATCATGATATCCGGCCTAGATGCACAAAGATACAACAAAGAACCAATCATAGAACGATACTCCCTTTGGTCTACCTCTTTACCGTTCGGGTCGAGGTCAAGTTGACACTTGAGTGGCATCGGGGTCTTGGATCCTTTAAGACCATCATACTTGAACCTCTTGAGCATGTCTTGAGTATATTTGGCTTGGTTGATGAAGGTTCCTCTTGACAATTGCTTGACTTCAAAACCGAGAAAGAACTCCAACTCTCCCATCATAGACAACTCAAACTTGTCGGTCATTAGCTTAGAAAATTCCTCATTAAAAGATTTGTTAATCGAGCCAAAGATAATAGCATCAACATATAGTTGGCATATGAACACTTGCCCACCAACCCTCTTGGTAAAAAGAGTGGATCGATTTGCCCAATTTCAAACCCATAATCGACTAAGAACTCAGTAAGGTGCTCATACCAAGCGTGTGGTGCTTGCTTAAGGCCATAGAGCGCCTTGTCGAGTTTATAGACATGATTAGGGAAATTGTGGTCCTCGAACCCGGGGGGTTGCTTGACATATACCAACTCATTAATGGGACCATTAAGAAAAGCACTCTTCACATCCATTTGATATAACTTGAAGTTGTGATGAGAAGCATAAGCAAGAGCAATACGAATGGACTCAAGGCGAGCCACGAGGGAAAAAGGTTCACCATAGTCAATACCTTCGACTTGGGAAAAACCTTGAGCCACCAACCTTGCCTTGTTTCGGATGACAATACCAAGTGCATCTTGCTTGTTCTTGAATATCCACTTGGTCCCAATTACATTTTGATTACCTTTGGATCTCTCCACTAATGTCCACACCTTGTTGAGCTTGAAGTTATTGAGTTCATCATGCATGGCCTCAAGCCAATCCGGATCTTCAAGCACCTCACCTACCTTTTGGGGTTCAACACAAGAAACAAATGCATTATGGGCACAAAAGTTTCTCAATTGACTACAAGTTGTTACCCCCTTTTGGATGCTTCCGAGCACTTGATCCACCAAAAGATCTTGTGATTTTAACCGGGATGCAATCTTGAGTGCTCGGCGAACTCTTTCTTCTTCCAAAGTTTCTTGAGATGGAGCAAGAGGGCCATATTCAGAAGAAGGAGCATCCTCAAGGACTTGATCATCATTTTTAGCATGCCCTTGAACGAGAACTTGATCTTGGTCATCATTTGGTGCGCCACCATCTTCAATGATTGGATCTTGACCTTGATCTTGTTCGTGTGAGAGAGGCCCTTCGTCTTGTTCTTTGTTTGCTTGTGGATCTTGAGGAGCTGATGGCTCCATGTGCGTAGAGCATTGTCCTTCTCCTTCCACCACAAGGGGTTCCTCAATGCGTAGGAAATGACCCACACCCATTCTTCTTATGGCTTGAGGAGGAATTTCATCACCTACATCATTAAGACCATCTTGCCACACTTGGGAGCCATTATGTTCATCGAACTCCACGTTGCTAGATTCTTCAACAAGTCCGGAAGACTTGTTGTAGACTCTATAGATGTGAGAGTTTGAAGCACAACCAACAAATATGCCCTCATTTTTCTTAGACTCAAACTTAGAAAAACGAGCACCTTTCTTAAGAATGAAACACTTACACCCGAAGATACTTGATGTTGGGCTTCTTCCCGGTGACGATTTCATATGGAGTTTTGTTGAAGATCTTGCAGAGATAAAGACGGTTGGTTGCATGACAAGCAGTGTTGATGGCCTCTGCCCAAAATTTGTATGGACTCTTGAACTCCGCCATCATTGTTCTTGCTGCATCAATCAGAGTGCGATTCTTCCTCTCCGCAACACCATTTTGTTGAGGGGTATAAGCAGCAAAATATTGATGTTTGATCCCCTCATCTCCAAGGAATTCATCCAAGGTGTAGTTCTTGAACTCGGTGCCGTTGTCACTCCTAATTGCCAAAATCTTTGAATTGTGTTGACGTTGAGCTTCATTGGCAAACTCGATGATGGTTTGTTGGGTCTCACTTTTCTTCTTGAAGAAATAAACCCTTGTATATCTTGAATAGTCATCAACAATAACCAAGCAATACTTCTTTCCGCCAAGGCCATCATAAGATGGAGGACCAAAGAGATCCATGTGAAGGAGCTCCAAAGGCCTCTTGGTGGAGATGATATTCTTGACGGGATGTTTCTTCTCATGTAGTTTCCCTTCAATGCATGCACTACAAGCACGATCTTTGGCAAAGCTAACATTTGTTAGTCCAATGACATGCTCACCCTTGAGAAGTGTTTGCAAAGACCTCATATTGACATGGGCTAGTCGGCAGTGCCAAAGCCATCCCACATCAACTTTAGCCATTAGACACATGGCAATTTTGGTGGGGACATTTGAAAAGTCCACCACGTACATACCGTCCTCCACGTGTCCAACAAAGGCCACTTTAAGAGTCTTGCTCCACATCAAGGTGACCATGTATTTATCAAAGAAGGTGCAAAGGCCCATCATGGCAAGTTGATGAACGGAAAGTAAATTAAAGGCACAAGTCTCAACTAGCAATACTTTCTCAATGGACGAGTCCGGAGTAATTATCACTTTGCCAAGGCCTAATACCTTTGACGTGTTTGCATCTCCAAATTGGACACGGGTGGTTCGAGATGGTACAAAATCAATGTCCACCAACATGTCCTTGCTTCCGGTCATATGACTTGTAGCCCCGCTATCAAGTATCCATGAACCACCACCGGAAGCCGCCACCTACATGAGATCAATGCTTGGATTTAGGTACCCATTCATGAATGGGTCCTCTCACGTTAGTAACAAGGGTCATAGGCACCCAAATGGACCATGCAATATAATCATCAAAGGAACCAACAAATTTGGCATAAACATGCCCATCATTAGTGCAACAAAGAACGTAAGATGGGTTAGTTGGTCCGGCAGAGTAATTGGGAATGGCACCACTTCTCTTGGTCACTCCACCCACAATGGCCTTTGCCACCTTTTCTTGAGGCTTCTCCCCTTCCTTCACAAATGTGTTTTCCTATGAAGGAGGAGGAGCCTTTCCTTTCTTCTTTTTGTTCTTCTTCTTCTTTGATGAACTTGCACCAAAACCAATGCCTTCCTTGCCAATGACCTCCTTTTCGGAACTCAAGAGATCATTAATGTTCTTTTCTCCTTGAATGCACGAGACAAGTCCTTCTCAAGTTGTGCCTTCAACCTAGCGTTTTCCTCAACGAGAGGAGCATGCTCACAGCAAGAGTTAGAGGAACTAGGTATCTCTACCACAATAATAGGAGAAAAGGTAGAAATTTCATTAGTGAGTTGCATACTTGTTTCATCATGAGCCTTCTTGAGAGCCATGAGTTCGTGCTTTAAGGACTTGTGGTCCTTTTCGACTTTCTCATGATCCACAAGAAGTCTTTCATGAGCCTCAACAAGTTCATCATTTTTAGTCTTGAGATCACAAGCAATAGCATTAGAATGTTTAAGGTCAAGTTTTAGCTTAGAGATATCACTAGCATAAGTCTCTTCAAGAGACAACTTAAGCTCACTCTCTTCTTCTAGATAATGAGATAGCTCCTCTATCTCATCCGCATAGTCGCGACTATGACCTTGCAACTCGGTGACTGTCTCATCCAGTTGCTCAATGTGAGCAAGGGCTTGATACGTCCAAAACGTATCTACAATTTCTGCTTGCTCCATGCATGTTTTGTGTGATATTGCTATGATCTAGATACACTTTCATACACTTTTGATCATATTTGTACTAACCTATTAACTCATTGCACCCCAGTGCCAGTTCCTGTTTTCTGCTGTTTTCTATTTCAGTTTTCCCCCATATAAAAAGTGCCAGAAAATTTCGGGAAAATTCAGAAAAAAAATCAGCGTGACGAAAGCTTCGAGAAGAGCTCGGGAGGGGCCAGAGGGGATCCAGGTGGCCCAGGCGGCCACCCGGCGCGGCCCCACCCCTGGCCGCGCCAGGGGGGCGCCTGGGGCCCTTGGCCCACCTCTGGCTGCCCCCTTTCGCCTATTTATCCCCCGTCATGGGAAAACCCCAGAAAGAGAACCCTATTCCGCCGCCGCCGCGCTTCTGATGATCGGGAGCACCAGAAGACCTCTTCCCGGCACCCTGCCGGAGGGAGGATTGACCTCCGGGAGTCTCCTCTCCACCATGGATGCTCCCCGGATGTCTCGTGAGTAGTTTTCCTTGGACCATGGGTCCCTGATCAGTAGCTATGTGATGTTCTCCTCCCCACTTTGATCTTCATTGTTTAGACCTCGTGAGCTTCCCAACATGATCGAGGCACCTTTGTAATATTTCTGCTATGGCTATGTTGAGTTTGATAGGATCTGATGGATTATGAGATTATGTTCAGATTGTGATAGAGTAATATATTTGGTTTTTATCTCTTATATTTTTTTTCCTAAGTAATTCTTGCATGTTCCCCGTTGCTGTTTATTGCTTTGGCCAAGTAGTAGGTAGTGACTTCAAGAGGGAGCGTTGTGCTAGATTGTGGGTTCATGCCCCCCGATGACACGCTTGAGTGACAGAAACATGAGTCTAGGGGATGTGCTGTTTCCACAAGGGGGAAAACAACGATGCTTGTAACCGCGGTTACAAGGATTGTTTACTTTACGCAGAGTTCTTTTTAATGAAGTTGTCTGTTGCTTTGGGTTTACACTTTGGATGGGGCTCGCAACTTAATACCAGCGAGATGTTCTGGATAGATATCTCAAGGTGGATGATTAGTAGTAGATGCAGATGGATTTCGGTCTACTTACCTTGGCGTACTGCGTCTGCTTTTGAACCTCTTCCTTTCTTTTGTAGCATAGTTAGCATTGCGGTGAGTTCATAATCCTGTCAATTGCCTTTCTGTAATTTGTTTACCTCGCATAGCAATTTTATCGTCTTTTGGGAGAGAGACATCACTAGCGACCATCACGTATCCCGGTCCATATCCTTATCATTGTTTCCACGCTATACTTACTTTTCTGCATTTACTTTCAAGTTGCTATTATTATCCCTTGCGTTTTATCCTTTGTAAACAACAAGACCGGAGAGATTGACAACCTCTCTGAACTTCGTTGGGAACAAAGTTATCTGTATCTGTCTGCAGGTCCGCGTCAGTTGCGCCGCTGACACCTACTTATCATCTCTGGAGTCCTACTGGAGACAAACCTCGGTATCTTTACCGAGGGAAATTTGCTGCTGTGCTGCATCACGCCTTCCACTTGGGGCTCACCAACGAAGGGCGAGAAGACTACACCCGTCAACCCTCCTGCCATCAAGCAAATTTCTGGTGCCGTTGCCGGGGACTCCAAGTGCTAAGATAGGGGACTTGCACACTACCCTTTACCTTTGTTTTTTAGTCTTGTTAGTTTATCTTTCAGTTTTTATCTTTGTGTCTTTTATCAAAATTTACAAAAAAATTATTTATCTTGCTGTTAGTAGTCCTCCTTATTTAGATGAACATGTTAGGGCTAGGTTCTTTGTGGGAATCGGAAGTTCTCGATTTCCGTCAAAGGGACGGAGAAAATATGAAGAAGGCATGGGACAGAATATCTGAAGCACATAAAAGAATCATGCCTTGGATATCTATAAAGATTTTGCTTAGAAATTTTTACCATGTTCTTTTTAAGTGGTGTAAACACTCTCTTGACATTATAGCTGAAGGAGATTTTCTAGAGTGTGATGAAGATAGGGCTCTTGAGATTTTGCATAGTCTATATAGTTATTTTGTTTATGATCATAGTATTGATACTGTCATAGATAGACTTGCCACTATTGAAAAAAGACTAGATGCTCTAGATTTAGGGAAAGTAGAAGAACTTAAGTCCAACAAGAAAGAAATGTTGGAGATAGATGATGACTGGGAGCCCTTTGTTAGGATTAGCATCTCTAACCAAAGCTTCCTTGCTCTTTGTGATATTGGATCCACAGTTTCTACTATGACAAAAATAGTTTATGATTCTTTGAAACTGGATATGGATATATTCTTATCATGAACATTCTAATGGAGATATTTCAGAGATTAAAGGAAAGGTAAAAGAAGTCCAAGTTGCATTCCTCCATAGGACTGCACCAATGGATTTCTTCATCATGGAGCCAAACCAAATTAACATTGTGCTCGGAAGAGACTTCCTCCGTGCTATGAAAGGCTTCATTGATATTGGTAATAGGCACATACGCTTACGCGGTATGGCGAAAGGTAAGTATAGCTTTCCTAGTAAGAAGAAGAAGGAACTTATTGAAAATCAATTTGAGGGTTTTTATGATTCTGATCTTGGATACCCTTGATTATTCTTTGTGTCTTGATGATTGTTACTTCTGTAGAAACATCATTGTATCTTTATTTTTCAGCTTTGTGCCAAGTTATAGCCTCTTACGGCAAGGGAAGTAAAAGTTGTGACATGCTGTCCAGAAAACAGATTCTGTCCTCGTGACCAGAAAAATTCCAGAAAAATCCCAGTTTATCTTTTTGAGCTGAAATTTTTACACAGTATGCTCTATACAATTACGAAACTTCCGTATGTTCTGAGTTTTTGGATTTCAGTTGAAGAAGTACCCCTAAAAAATTCTTTACTATCTGCTGTTCTGTTTTTCACAGATTCTGCCACGTTTTGTCTCTCCTAACTTTTGCAAACCTTAAGCTTGCTTTTTATTTGAAAAAACTTTTTGGCACTCTTGAGAAACAGTAGCTCTTCAAGAATATCTTTATATCTAGTGGAGAAAAATTATTTATTAAGGGTACTAACCTCTCTAATCAGCTTGTGACGAGTTATGTATGAAGGGAGTTTTCAAGTGTGCGATAGAAGATGATGAAAGAAGATCCAGGAGTGTCAAGCGCTCAAGCTTGGGGATGCCCCCATGCATCCCCAATAAATATTCAAGGAGACTCAAGCGTCTAAGCTTGGGGATGCCCCCGTGCATCCCCTTCTCCATCAACAATCATCTGTTCGTCCTTCTTCTCACTATATTTTTATCACTTCATGCGTTATGTGCTATGCTTGGAGCGTCTCGCTCTTAGGTTTTATTTTTAGTTTCTTTAGCTTTTCTTTCTGTTCATAACAAGTTAGATCCTTTCTTACTTTGTGTGGGAGAGAAACATGCTCCAATTTCAAAATTTAGAACACATCATAGGATTTTTCCTTCCTATCTTCTTGCTGTTGTGTGTTCTTTATCTTTTCATAGCTACTGCCATGTTTAGTCTTAGTTTTAGTTTGTCTTTAGCAAGAGCCTTGGATTTTGTTTTAGTTTGTTGCTGGAACTCTCTTTAGTTTTCTTGTTTATCTAGTTAAGAGAGTTGGTTGTTGCACTGAGTTGTGTCTTGTCTTGAAAGTAGGTAATTGAGGTTGCTATTTAATTTTAGTAGTAGCTTGCAATAGTTTTGAGGTATTGATGTGAGTAATGTTTGAACTTTTGGTGTCAAGAGATCTTGCCTACTAGTTATAGGTGTCGTATTTTGGGCAATCCGTGTTTATTTTCAAAACCTACAAAACTCGTTGAGAACTCTAGCTACTAGATGGATCACTACTCTTCTGAGGAGTCGAATATTAGAGTACACTCACGTACCATGAGTTGAGGATGTGCAAGGATAACCAAACCCCCATACACTCCTCCTCGGGGTACTTGTCTCTTTGTGAACCTCCTGATTAGATTGAGAGTTACCAATAGTAAGTGCATGAGTTCTTCGGACTAATGTAAGTATTGAGAGTTGACACTTCCACCTTCCCATATTTTGCTAGCCTTTCCCGTGCCGTGCATTGCCTTCTTCTAACTCTGAGAGTTTGTGTCCACCTTCGCCTGTACTTCCAAACCCTTGGCATGATACGCTCTGTCATCATAAGCCTCCTTATATCTTCCCTCAAAACAGCCACCATACCTACCTATCAAGGCATTTCCATAGCCTTTCCGAGTTACATTGCCATGCAACTTCCACCTCTTCATGACTTGATCTTCATGTCATACATGTTCCTTCTACACTGGCAGCGGCATACATTGCATACATCATGATAGTTACATCTTCTTTATGATTTTGAGTACCTTGTAAAGTGTGAAGATTTCCTATACCTTCTTGTAAAAAAGAGTGTTGCCCTTAAGTGAGGAAAAGATCCCAAAGTGGACACATTAAAAGATCCCAAAGAGGACAAATGAGAGTTAAATAGAAAGAGCCATTGAGGCCACCAAAAAAATACAAAAAAATAGAAAAAGAGAAAAAAAAGAAATAAAAAGAGAGAAAGGGGGCAACACTACTATCCTTTTGAGAGATCCACACTAGTACTCCCTTTATATCCTTGTACTCCATAGAGATGATCATTATGCATATAGCTATGTGGGGACCTTCACACTATATAACTTGGCTTGCATATTCCAAGGATGAGCCTCCTCAAAAGAGCTCTAGGTCTTCAAGAGCGAGCAAGTTAGATGCACCCCCACTAGTTCCATTGGAGAGCTTCCTTGCTCGTATGTGCATCCGTTGCATGGCAATCCCTACTCCTCACATCATATCTATCATTTGGCATCTCTTGCCTATGATTGTCCTCATTGATGTGAGCCTTTCTCATCCTTTTTGTCTTCCTCCTCCACCATATTTCTCTCTTTGCCATCCTAAGTGTCAACTCTCGTGCTTACGCTCATCCATTGCATGAGTGCTCGAAATATCGAAAAGGAGTGGATCAAATTGACTTGTACCTGGCTAGTGGTGTGGGGACGAGTCAAGATAAGATTCCAAAGAAGACCAAGTGTGAAACTTTAGTAGATTGAGTTCTCAACACAAAAATACTTTTTATCGTATTCCCTATCCCCCTTCTTGCACGCAAACACCATTTGGAGACATTCGAGTCACGGACAGCGAGAGCTCTTGCATCTATTGTTCTTTTGTTACTTGTTTCAATGTTAATATAGACTCTTGCATGTTATGACTTGAATTGAATCTCTAACCTTGATTGCTTTAATTTTCAAAGTTCTTATATGGTTGCTAGCATGTCACCACAGAAATTATGTTGTTATCATTTACCTACTCGAGGACGAGCAGGAATTAAGCTTGGGGATGTTGATACGTCCAAAACGTATCTATAATTTCTGCTTGCTCCATGCATGTTGTGTGTGATATTGCTATGATCTAGATACACTTTCATACACTTTTGATCATATTAGGACTAACCTATTAACTCAATGCACCCCAGTGCCAGTTCCTATTTTCTGCTGTTTTTCTATTTCAGTTTTCCGCCATATGAAAAGTGCCAGAAAAATTCGGGAAAATTCAGATAAAAAATCAGCGTGACGGAAGCTTCGAGAAGAGCCCGGGAGGGGACAAAGGGGAGCCAGGGGGGGCCCAGGCGGCCACCCGACGCGGCCCCACCGCTGGCCGCGCCAGGGGGGGCACCTGGGGCCCCTGGCCCACCTCTAGCTGCCCCCTTTCGTGTATTTATCCCCCGTCACGGGAAAACCCCAGAAAGAGAAACCTATTCCGCGAACTCGCCTCTGTTCCGCGGCCGCCGTGCTTCCGAAGATCGGGAGCACCAGAAGACCTCTTCCCGGCACCCTGCCGGAGGGAGGATTGACCTCCGGGAGTCTCCTCTCCACCATGGATGCTCCCCGGGTGTCTCGTGAGTAGTTTTCCTTGGACCATGGGTCCATGATCAGTAGCTATGTGATGTTCTCCTCCCCTCTTTGATCTTCATTGTTTAGACCTCGTGAGCTGCCCAACATGATCGAGGCACGTTTGTAATATTTCTACTATTGCTATGTTGAGTTTGATAGGATCTGATGGATTATGAGATTATGTTCAGATTGTGATAGAGTAATATATTTGGTTTTTATCTCTTATATTGTTGTTCCTAAGTAATTCTTGCATGTTCCCCGTTGTTGTTTATTGCTTTGGCCAAGTAGTAGGTAGTGACTCCAAGAGGGAGCGTTGTGCTAGATTGTGAGTTCATGCCCCCCGATGACACGCTTGAGTGACAGAAACATGAGTCTAGCGGATGTGTTGTTGCCACAAGGGGGAAAATAACGGTGCTTGTAACCGCGGTTACAAGGATTGTTTACTTTACGCAAAGTTCTTTTTAATGAAGTTGTCTGTTGCTTTGGGTTTACACTTTGGGTGGGGCTCGCAACTTAATACCAGCGAGATGTTCTGGATAGATATCTCAAGGTGGATGATTAGTAGTAGATGCAGATGGATTTCGGTCTACTTACCTTGGCGTACTGCCTGTGCTTTTGAACCTCTTCCTTTCTTTTGTAGCATAGTTAGCATTGCGGTGCGTTCATAATCCTGTCAATTGCCTTTCTGTAATTTGTTTACCCCGCATAGCAATTTTATCGTCTTTTGGGAGAGACACATCACTAGCGAACATCACGTATCCCGGTCCATATCCTTATCATTGTTTCCACGCTATATTTACTTTTCTGCATTTACTTTCAAGTTGCTATTATTATCCCTTGCTTTTTATCCTTTGTAAACAACAAGACCGGAGAGATTGACAACCTCTCTGAACTTCGTTGGGAACAAAGTTATTTGTGTCTGTGTGCAGGTCCGCGTCAGTTGTGCCGCTGACACCTACTTATCATCTCTGGAGTCCTACTGGAGACAAACCTTGGTATCTTTACCGAGGGAAATTTGCTGCTGTGCTACATCACGCGTTCCACTTGGGGCTCACCAACGAAGGGCGAGAAGACTACTCCCGTCAACCCTCGCGCCATCAGGGCTTCACCTAGTTGTTCCAAGAGAGCCACAAAGTGTCCCTTGGCTACACCTTTGAGTTTGGACATGAATAGCTCGAATTCATTTACTTCTTGTGCTTTGGGCTCCTCATTTTCCTCCACACAATCCAACAATGAAGCGTTAGTGGTAGTAAACGGTTTAGAGTGAGGAGTTACCGAGGTAGTCTTGGCCATAAGACACTTGTAGATGATGTGAGGGTTCTCGTTGGGGGAGTTGAAGAGAGACATTGATGAGGGGGATTCAATGGCGATAGCAACAGTGGCCGTTGCCACAATCTCACCACTTTCTTCATCATCCTCATCATCGGAATAGTATTCTTCTTGAGCCACCAACACATGTTGTGGCTTCTTCTTCACAAAGGTCTTGTTGAATGGTGGCTTGTTCTTGTCCTTACGGATGAGCTTTCCACCGTGGTCTTCTCTCTTCTCATAAGTACTGTCCGCAACAAAATGACTCACATTGCCACAATTGAAGCAAGTCCTTATTCGTTGGCCCTTTTGCTTGAAGCTACTTGTGTTGGATTTGAAGTTCTTCTTGTTTCCCCTAAATTGTCTTGAGGCTAGAGCCATGTGCTCATTGTAAGAATACATGGTGTCCTCCGGACCAACATCCTCTTCATCTTCATCTTCCTCAACTTGAACATCCTTGGCCTTCAAGGTGAGATATGTCATCTTGGTGCCACTTTGGCGAGCCAACTTTAACTCGGCCATGGAGTCCTAGATTTCCATGGCAACAAATTCATCCAAGACTTGATTTGAACTCAACTCGCGAAAGTCGGGCCTTTGACGAATGACCTTGGTGATATGCTTCTTGTGTAGGAGCATAGCCGTGATGAACTTCCTTTTTATACATCCATCGTCAGTGTCCATGCTCCCGTGGTCCGTCATGGAGTTGGCGAGAGCGACCAAACTTTGATGTACATCCTCGGAAGACTCTCCTTCATTCCTGACAAAGTGATCGGCTTGATCTTGAATCTTGTCAAACTTCGAGCACCGTATGCTAGAGCTTCCCATAAGAGTCCTCTCAAGAAGATCCCACATATCTTTGGCCGTTTCACACTTTAGGACAAGATTGTATTGCTCTTCCTTCAACCCATTTCCTATCACAAGCATAGCATGACTGTTGATGATGTTTTCCCGATATTCTCTTCGGGTCATGTTGTGGCGGTCACGAGGATTGAATCCCTCCTCAACGATGCGCCATAGTTCCACCGAGGACCCCTTCAAATGTCTCTTCATGCGATGAGCCCAAACCGGATAAGCATCTTTGATAAGGATGGGAATAGTGCCTGCATGTGCAAAATTAGGCCCGGGAAGAGGTAGTGAGTTATAGGTGACAGGAGGAGCTACCGTGGAATGAATACCCGATCCATTCCCTGAACGAGGAATGGATCGGCTATCATTCCTACCATCATCACTAGGTTGGGAGATGACATCTCCTCCACCCAACGTTGGAATGTTGGGGATGATGGTGGGGTTGCTCTCCGAGGGAATCCTCGACATGATACTACCAAGCATGTCGGTAACTTTATTCATGTGCGCCTTAATGGCGGGCATGCCTTCATTGTACTCATGTCGGGAGATAGATGACGAGTCATCCTATGCGAACGTGTCCATGAAGCCCTCGGTACTAGGAACCCTTTCCAAGAGGGGATGGTTCGAAGCAGCTCCTGGAACCTCATCCTCTTTCGGTTTATCCTCTTGCGACATCCTCTTAAGGCGGTAAATCCCTTAATAAGAGACGAGGCTCTGATACCAATTGAAAGGATCGGAATGTCGACTAGAGGGGGGGGGTGAATAGGCGACTAACACTTTTAAAATTTCTTAACAATTTAGGCTCAACAAAGAATATAGGTTGTCTAGATATGCAACTATGTGAGCAACCTATATGCCAACAACTACGATACAAAAAGCAAGCAATAAATAAGCAAGGAAAGTAACTTGCACAAAGTAAAGGTAAAGGGGAACACGGGAGACAAGGATAATTTTCCGAAGTTCCTTCTCTTTCGAGAAGTACGTCTCCGTTTGGAGAGGATGAGGAGTACAATGCTCACACGAAGCCAACGAGGGCCACCCTATTTCTCCTCATGCTCTTACCGATGTAAGATGCCATGATCCACTACGAGGCGGCCTTGAAGGTGGCAACCAAACCTTTACAAACAAGGTTGGGACAAACTCCACAACTTAATTGGAGGCTCCCAACAAAACCGTGCCCACCGGTAGTACTGAGGGTCACTACAGTGCCCACTACCGTGGAGTCCAGAAACATTCCGACAGTGGGTGCGGTACTGGCCCTGGTACTACCGGGGAGCGGTACTACCGCACCAAGCACAGTATTACCGCTCCGCGGTACTACCGAGCCCTAGTGCCGCCCCCACTACCGTAGTGTCCAGTGGGATTCCGATAGTGGATGCGGTACTGGGTCCGCTACTACCGTGGAGCGGTACTACCGCACCCGGAGCGGTACTACTGCTCCGCGGTACTACCGAGCCCCAGTGCCGCCCCCACTACCGGAGAGTCCAGTGGGATTCCGGTAGTGTGTGCGGTACTGAGTACGATACTACCACGGCGCGGTACTACCGCTCCTGGAGCGGTAGTACCGCCCTGGCAGGGAGCCAATTCAGAAAAGCTTCCACACCTCCACGACACAAGTGAAATATGTGGGTGTAGAAAGTGAGACTGTGTGATGATTCTACCCACCATTTCCGAAGCGGATCCCCTCTTCATAGTACGGTTTTCCTACGACTCAAATATCAAAAAGGAGATCGAAAGAAAAACTCTGTCTTCACGCTTCATACATCGAGGGGGAAAAAACCGTCTTGTGCTATTAATGTAATTATCTGAAATGCTCATAGCACCCGGTTAGTCCGCAAATGTATTGCCATCAATCACTAAAACCAATCAAGGGAAAACATGCCCTATCAATCTCCCCATTTTTGGTGTATTGATGACAACACAAGATTTGCACAATAAAAAATAGGGAATTTAAAAACATGCCATTTGTTTATAAAATATAGACAGGCTCCCCCTTGATGTGTGCATCATTTTAGATATGCCTCTGGAATGCAAGACACACACATAAGGAAGACACTCCCTCTATATTTTATAAACTAGGCCATACTAAGCTAGACAATACAAATATGTGAGGATAAAGATAACATGTCATAACATAGCATCTGTAACAGCCCAGATTTCACCAAAATTATAAAATTTGTTTTCAGTGTGAATTGATTGATTGCCTGATTTGTTTGTGGTGTTTGCATCCCCGATTTATAGATCGGCGATTATTTTTTCCTCTCTTATCTCGTACCGAACGGAGACCGATCCTTGCCACCCTGACACCCGACCTTTGCGACACCGGGTTTCACCCGATCACCGTCGCGAAAACCGCACGAGACCAGCCGCAGCCAACGGAACAAAAACCCCGTTTAATAATTAAATGGGTTATTTTATAGCGCGTCGGAAAGTGTTCTCGAAACGGTTCTAGCGCGAGGTGAACGCCGTCGGCTCGACGCGCTAATAGCGCAGTTCGAAGTTTTACCCGAATCGGAGGTCCTGTGGACCCCCGGCGGTCAGAAACGTAAACATCACGCGCGAGAGAGAAAAACCGGGGATGTTTTTGCAAACTGCCAGCCACCTGGGCTATATAAAGACCACCACACTCCAACCCCTTTCTACGGTTTCCCTAGTCCAAAATTGCAGCCACCCCCTCCACTTTGCTCCGATCTACCTCAATTTATCCCCAAATCCCGAAACCCTAGCCCTGGACACTCCCGGAGCCGTCGGATCGCAGATCGGAGGGCTCCCGGAGCGCCACATCACCCTCCACCTCTCTCTCCTCCCACCTCTCCACCGTGCACTCCGCCGTGGAGGCCGAGGCCGCCGCCGCCTCCCTCCGGCAGCTGTGCCGCACCTGTGAGGGCCTCCTGCCGTGCCCCTCTCCCTCTTCTCCCTCTCACCTCGTGCCGCCTCCCTCCCCTGCAGGCCTCCGGCAGCGTGAGCCGCCGCCGCGCCATGAAGCTTCTCGACCGCGCCATGGCCACCTCGGCCGAAGCCCGACCTCGAGCCGCCGGATCTGGAGCCGCGCGCCTCCTGCCGCACCTACCCCGGCCTCCCGCCAGCAGCCCGCACCACCAGCCGCCTCTCCGGCCTCCTCTCCGGCGCGCGCGCCCACCAGGTGGCCGGAGCCGCCGTCAGCCGCCACCCAGGTCCCGATCCGATCGGATCGGGATGAAACGAGCCAGCCAGCGCAGGTGGGCCGGCCCAGGCGCCTCCAGCGGCCTGCCAGCCTCCGCGAGATGGGCTTGGCCCATGGTGAGCCCCCTTCTTTTGTTTCATTTATTTCTTTTGTTTCCTGTTGCCAGTTGGGCCAAGCCCAGTAACAGTAGCTTTCGGCCCAGAGGGGCTTTGTATTTTTTTCTCTCTGTTTATTTATTATTTTGGCAGATTATATAGATTTTCTTGCGATGCCTGTATCTTTTACCTCGTAGCTCGGATCGCGACGCTTTAAACATGAAACTTGCTTAGAATTTCGTCTAGTTTAATAAAATGTGCTTATTTGTTATGTTTGGAATTGTTTACATGTTGTTTGCCTGCTATTTACGTTGCATGCCACTGAAAACTGTAATTGCAATAACTTTTTAACCGTTGCTCTGATAAAAATGTTCCTTATATGAAACTTCACTAGAATTGCATGTAGATTATGTTTATGCTATTGTTTGCTGCTGTTAAAAATAATAAAATATGTTTAGGGGAAGAACAGTACCAAATGCAATAAATATCGTGTGGTCCGTAATAGTTGCCATGTATAGGTTTTACCCCCACTTAAATTGACTAGCCCAGGTAGTTTATTTATGCTTCACCTCTTGCAATTTTTTTGTGCTATGCCATGCTTCTGTGATTTCCATGTTAACAACTTTGTTGATCACCTGTAGCTAAACAACTTGAACCACCGTAAACGTGCGGTATCGTCGTGTGCGACGAGTACTTCACTTAAATTGTTAGTAACCGCTCTAGACGGTAGGTGCGATGTATCGTGCTGCTTCTTGTTGATGCTTGCTCGTGTTTGCTTCGTAGTAATAGATCCTTGCTCGGTGATTGCTTTCCAATGTTAACCGTCTTGTGTGCATGCGTGCGGAGCCTTGTAATGGGAAGTTGGTACACCCCTGCAGGGTTAAATCTTTTCGAGAAGCCGTGTCAACGGTTATGGACGACTTGAGACCTACTCCTTGTTCATAGACAATAACAACTGAGATAATCTTAATATAAATTGATCAACGTGTGTGTGCCTTGACTGCTTCTTCTTCGTCGGGATGCGGAGAGGAGGACAAGGATAGGATAGCTGTTATGTTTGCGTAAGTAGTTGATAGCCAGACTTGTTGGAGGCGATTCCTCATCGAATGCTTGGCTTCTTATCTTACTCTCTAGATCGTTAGCCACTTCATCAAATGCTAGAGCGGCAGCAACCTCACCACTTACCCCTTCCTTACCGTAAACTACTAGTTGTCCTATAATGACGAGTGATGAAGTCCTTGCTGGGTCAGTTGACCACTACAGTTGGATGCTGAGTACTTCTGTACTCATGATACTACCCCCAAACTCTTTTCAGGGTTCTTGATCGACAACAGGTATGGTGATCGACGTTTCACGTGGAGACTCGACGACGACTATTTAGGCGGATCCCGACGGAGGTCCTGGACCCGTGTGGTTATGGGATCGATGTTTTTCTCTTTGCCAGTAGGCATTTTCTTGTAGTCTGTACCCAGACATGTATCTTCCACTGTTGTATTGCATTTGAGGAAGTGGGATGCCGATTGTATGAGATGTTGTATCCTTGTATCTGTAATTTTGTGATATCATGTTGGAAATCCGGGGCATATGACTTCGTCATATGTCGCGGTGGGACCGATATATGCTTCGTCCCGGATCTGCATGGAAACATCTAGATCCGGAACAGTACCGCATATCGGGCCTTACAGCATCACATAACCAGAAAATAAGAGTACGAACAAGGATAGCATATGTCTCGCACCATATATCACGGAAGTCTCACAAGATGGACTAAAACCCAAAGCAAATAAACGGAGTTCACAAGAGGAGCAACTGAGAAAAATAAAACACGCTTGTGACTCGCCCAACCCTGAGAAGATGCAAATCGGAATCCTAGAACTCTCTCACCCTTTGGCATCGAGACGCCAAAAAGGCAGAGATGACCTAGCGTCCCATGGTGATGAACTACTCGTCGTCCTGGTCGTAGTCCTCATCATCATCAGACTCCTTGGACTCCACGACTGCCTCTGTGTCATCAGTAGTTGGCTGCTGAGCAGAGGACAAAGGGCCAACACATCATCATTGAGGTCCCACTCGCTGAACTTGGAGATCCACTTGTCCTCGGGAGTGATGCTCTTCTCGGACCCACTCTGGACCGTCATATCCTGCTATCTGTAGAAAGCCTTCTGCAGCCGCCGGTTCTCCTTATACCTCCTGTGGGCCTCATACATGCGGTGTTGAATGTCAGTTTGAAGGAAAAAGAGCTGCTTCACCTTCCTGTGAGCTTGGAAGCCCATCCTGGCTGCTCAGGATCCTGTGCAGAAGACGAACCACCAGCACCAAAGCTCGCACCAGAGCCAGTGCGGGGAACACTGCCGCCACCTGCCTCCGGCTCCTCCTGAACCTCCTGATCAGACCCGGCAAGAGGAGAGTCATGCGCAGGACCATGAGCTCCAACCCATTTGTCCTTGAGGCGTAACTGAAACTCCTCGTGAGAAGTCAGAGGCCCAACGGGAAGGCGCTCAACGGGAAAGGTAGCTGCCCAAGTTATCTCAAAGAGGACCTGCAGATAAAGGCCATAAATGGGAACCTTTTGTTCCATCAAAGCAGCATGTAGCTCCTCCCACATGATGTCACAGACATCTAAGGTCTACGTGGTGCCCTTGTACTCCACACAGAGGAGAAGCATGTCCACCAGATGGCCATTAACCATGTCCAGATTGCCCACGCGGGGAAACAGAGAAGTCCGGAAGATGCGGTGCATGATGTCAAGAACGGGCAGAGAACCACTCTGTGCTTCTGATGTCACTTGGCATCAGTATAGGGAATCGAATTCTGATAAGGCCCTAGCAGACTCTTGTTCTTGGCAGTCGCCGCAGCAAATGGGATAACACCAACGGGCTCCTCTTTCGTGGAGACGGGAATGTGCAGAGTTGTCATGAAATCCCCCCACGTGCAGCTCACTTGCTCATCCTTGAAAATCCAAATGATGGTCCGATCATCGCGATTGGTGAAGTACACTGTGGCAAAGAACTAGGCAAGAAGCTCGGCATCGAACCGCTTGTTGAAGGAGATGATGTCCAGAATCCCAAACTGCTCGCATAGGGCATATGCCTCTCCAAATTAATCGGGGTGAGCCCGCATGTGCATCAGTTGCACAGACTTCACATGTGGAACAAACTTGTTCTTCCTGTGCTTCATAATCATGTGGAACACATCCCTCTGAGTCTGGTTCCAGAACTGAGAGCCAACTAACTCTGGGTCTTGCTCTGCACGGTACGGATTGAAAACACGGTAGGACCGCGGGGTCAGAGAGCACCGCGGCCAAACCGTTCGACGGTGGCTCGCTCACCGCAAGGGGAATGCACCACCGGCGAAGGGGATGGCGACGGCGTTACGCCTTCGTCCACAACGCGCGCAAAACTAGGAAGCCCGCAGCGGCGGCCGCAGGCGAGCAGCGCGAGCGCGGGACGCATGCGCGGGGTGGAACAGAAGGGAAAGCATCGAGGGGCTCGCCCCACGGGCCTCCGCTGTCCGGCGTAGTGAGGTACAGAGAGGCGCCGGTGTCACAACCCTCTTTCAGGTATGTGCTAGGGTTAGCAATTAACTTTGCATCATGTGAAAAAATTCAAAAGAAATCCAAATGGGGAAAAGAAAAGCCCTAAAGAATTTAATTCAAATGGCCAGACAAAAATTTCTTCCAAAAATTCCTCTGTTATTTTTGAAAAGTCTTATAAATATGCATGATCACATATAAAGTGAAGTGGGTCCCACTGCATGCACCAAGATTTCTCAAAAATTCCAAACAGGGCTTGGAAATTAAATAAATACCCTATTTGATCTGAAATTCAAATTATTTGAATTTCAAAAATCTCCAAAACTTGTGTGTGGCTAGCTATATATATTATAAGGCCACATAAAAGTTTTGAAGATTTTACAAATTTCCTTGCTATTTTATTTGGGGCAAAACAAAAGACAGAACATTGAAAACAAAAAGCAAAAAGAAGAAAAAGGAAAAAGGAATCCCAGCCCACCCCTACAGGCCTCCGTCCCAACTTATCCCTCCCCGGCCCAAGCCCACCTGCGTGCTTGTCGTCTTCCCCCGGCGTGGCAAGCAGCTCGGTGGCTGCCATGCCGACGCCGGCGAGGGCCACGTCGCCCCGTAGCCCCCTCCTTCTCCCCCAAGACGCCACGGAGACGCCCAGCGAACCGCTCATCTTTCCCCTCTCTTAGCGCTCCTCCTCCCCTCTCTCTCTCTCTCTTGCGAAATCGCCGCCGTCAGAGAGCTCACCAGAGTGCAGCACCGTGAGCCCGCGTGGCCACCGACTGCTTTTTGACGTATCGTCGTGTCCAGAAGACCCGCAGTGGAGCGTTTCGTCGATTTGCGCCTTCAATTTGAGCTGGGATCCACCAGAGACGAGGTTCGCTTCGCAACCTCGTCACCGGCCGCCGCGACTCTGACGAGAGATTCCTCTGCCGCCGAGCCCCCTCCGGCCTCTCCGTGCTCGCCATCGAGCTCTGGTGAGCATCGCGCTCCGTTTTCCCCCTTCCAATGATCTCCCCGTGTTGTGCATCGCCGTTTTCATCATGGTCAGTGGCGGTCCGCCGTGCGTGTCGACGCCGGCGTGGCCTGGAGTCCCCCCCCCCCGTGACACCGCACTGGCACCACGCGATGCGAACGAACGCGGGCAACGCCCAAGTGCCCCCAGCTCCCTCTCCCGTGCCCTAAATCCGATTCCGGTGAAGTTCCGGCGAGGCGCCGCCACCCAGAGGTCACCGGAGACGACCTAGCCCTTAACCCCTCCTAATGACCCTCTTAATCACCCCCTGGGCCACTGACAGTGGGCCCAGTCCCCTAATCTAATTACAGATTGAAGCAAACAGAGGGATTAAACCTCTCTCCCACTGACCAGTGGGACCCAGCCATCAGAAGCCCCCCTGACATCATGGTGACGCAGTGCTTGCGCAATAATTCATTTCTAATTTAAAAGAATTATAGAAAAGGCTGAAAATTGGTCAAACTTGTAAAATTCATAGAAAATTCATATGAACTCCAAATTTAACATATAATATATGCAAAATGATCAGAAGAAAATGCTCTATCCAAATATCCAACTTTCAACCATGTTTGAGTTGATCTGAAATTGGGACCAGTAGCTTTTGCTATTTGGTTTAATTGGAATTAATTCAAATTTAATTCAAATGCTATTCCCATTTGAACCATTGCAATGCAAACCTTTTCACTTGAACATTAGAGGCATATCATACCCATGTCAATATGATTTACAAAGAACAAATAATAGCATATGAAACTTGACTAATTTGAACAACATATGGAGTTTGAATTTTCATTTCAAATGCAATACACTTCATTTGAATCAAATGTGCCACAAATCAGTAGCATTCACATCATGGACAACATGGTCATGTGCTTGTGCATTTAAATTCAATGTTGTCCCCCCCCCTTTGTTGATGATTGCTCCGGTGACAGACGATCCGAGACGGTGATCACCCCCGAAGAAGAAGACCACCGTTAAGACCCGTGTATCGTCAGCAAGGCAAGAAAACCCCATTGATCATGTCTATAAAACCCAACTTCCCTCTCAGTCTCGCTTATGCATGTTTAGGAGCTCACCTTGTTATCGATTCTACCACATAGTTGAACCCATATCCGATGCATGACCTATCATCTTGTCACAGTAGTAAGCAATCCACAATCCTAGCTGACATAGGAGTTGATTGATATCATGTGGCACCTGCAACTGTTACTGCTTATTGCATGCTTAGAGTTTACAATGAGGATGCTTTTGATGTGAGTCGGGATGATAGTGAACATAGTGTTGATGAAAGTGAAACTGTGTTGGTGAATCTACCCTAATACAAGGTGAATGATGAGAGGTTGTGTAGGAGTACACAGTGGGTTGTCTCGTTGAAAACCGCCTTAAGCCCGAGTTCTTGTATGGTAATCCGAGACAAAGAGTACAACCATACATTGGGCTCACTGACCCCTCTCGACCTATTAACTCACCCTGATCCAAGTCCAAGAGTCACACCTAGTTCGGGTTTTCCATTCGGCATATGCATAGAAAGATAAAGGAAATGAAATGTGGCATTCATGGTAGGGCTTGTAGAACATGGCTTGTCAAGCGGAGAACCATCCGTCGAGGTGGGATTGTCAGTCGTGCCTACATGGTTTGAGTCCTGACTGGAAGCTCGGCCGGAACTCTAGTTGGGTTTGGAACTCAGACAATTGACTCCTTGGACTAGAACGGTGCCGTGAGGTAAGTGTCGTGGTGAACATCCTCGCCGGCACCCCTTGGATGGTGACGAGTACTTGGCGGTAACCGATGGTCATCTGTGTGTAGCGGTACACCCCTGCAGGGTTAATAAACTATTCGAATAGCCGCGTCCGCGGTAATGGACTACTTGAAAAGTTGTGCCTGATTATTAGACAACTTGAATGGATACTCTAAAACTCACAAGATAAGTGTGAGTGGTATGGCGTGCTTCTCGTGGGGAAGTCGAGGAAGTATCCATAGTGGTGTATTGGTTGGAGACTTGGTAGTGGACTCGTTTACGCTTCTTACCTCAAGTCTCGTACTCGTAGTACAGGACTAGCCAAGTCAAAGCTGGCACTTCTGCATGTTGAAACCCCACCTCCCTTTACCTTGAAACTTGAGCATGAGTAGTATAGTTCTGATGTAAGTCTTGCTGAGTATGACTTTGTACTCACGTTTTCTTATTCTATGTTTTAGATGGAAACCCAGCCCCCGATGGAGTCACCTTCATGAAGCTCGACGTTGACCTTGGTAGTATAGTTCCAGACAGCAGTCTGGTCCCTCGTGGAAGGGCATGTATGTTTTACAAGGCTTCTCTAAGCCATTTCTTAAACTTGTTTGTAATCATACCTAATTTTCTTCCGTTGTATGATGTAGTGTTGATCACAGACATGTGATCTTTGTATGCTCTATGTGTAAGTCAATAAAGATATACTTTGTAGAGTTCATGCAATGAGTACCTGCTGTTTACACTAGACATGTATGTTGCGTGTATGGTTATAACGTGCATGTCTTAGTGTGGGGTTCGATAGCTTAGTTTTGTTCTTGCCGGCGGTCTTTTATACACCAAGTGGCCCTTAGATGTGCGCAGCTTGGGTCATCGCGATGCGATTGCTCGTGACTCTGTCACGTGGAACACTTTGTTGTATGATCGAGCCTGCCCGAGACCCCGACTGAGTGACCGGGCTAGAGTCTGTTTATGTAAGTGTTATAATTCAATCGATAATATGGTTGAGGCGACTTGTGAGCGGGCGATGAGGACCCATCTCAGTTGATCATCCGGCCTGGATGGTATGCCCCTCACGTACGATGCTTTCCGAGAGTGTTCTGTGCTTGGCCTTGTCTGCTTAGACAAGTGGGTAAGACTCTCGGCTCTCCATATGATTGAGTTGTGACTGGAATTACATACGCATATTCCAGTTCCCGATAGACTTGGTATCAGAGCAGGACTGTCTGTAGGATTATGAACCCTTGGTCGAAGTCGAGTCTAGCATTCCATAGTTATATAGTTACTTGGGTATAAAGGGAACAACGTAAGGCTTCTTTTACTCCTTACCCTCATCGATCTGAGTTCGGAGTCACCCTCATCTTTTCTACGGGAAGATAGGACTAGGCTCATCTATGTCTTACTAGAGCATCTCGTTGATTGCTTCTTTGTAGCCGTAGGACTGTCGTGGTCGTCCAGAGTCATCTTGTTGTTGAGTTCCTTGAGGAAGTTCTGTCCAATCTCCGCATGGTTGTCTCATTTTTCATCCCGGTGTAGCCGTTATGCTCCCCGAGTTATCCCATGGTCCTTTGAAGTCATTGATGTCGCATTACAATCTTTTCCTCCTAGTCATGTACTTTTATCTTTGTTTCCACCGTAAAACATGTTCTGATTGTTGATCTTTATCACACAGGATGTCAGGTGGAACTTGTAGTGCTGTTCGTCGCAATCGAGACCGTGATCGGAATCAAAGTGATGATGATCCTCCTCCACCTCCTTCTGTGGAGGAAATCATGATGGAAGTTGAGCGGAATCGACGTGATCAACGCCTTCTGGAGCTCATCGAGCAGAATACCGCTCGTCAGCGTAATGTGGTTGTCAGCATTCAGGACTTCATCCTCCTCAAACCACCGGTATTTCGATGTTCCTCCGAGCCCCTTGCAACTGATGATTGGCTCCGTTCCATCGACCGTAAGCATGAGACAGCGCATGTTTCTCCCAATGATCGTGTGATGTTTGCGGTATACTTCCTGGAAGGTGCTGCTGGTGAATGGTGGGAGAACTATGTTGCAATGCAACCTGATGGTCACGTAGTGACTTGGCAGAAATTTCTTGATGCCTTCCGAGGGTACCACATTCTGGATGAGATGATGGAAAGAAAGAAGGAAGAGTTTTGCAATCTAACTCAGGGAGATATGTCCATCCACGAGTATATGACGGAGTTCAACCATCTTGCTCGTTATGCCCAAGAGGAGATATCCACTGATGCCAGGAAGCAAGCAATGTTCCGCAAGGGACTTAGCCCTGTTATTCTCCATGATCTCAATCTTCATGAGTTCGTCAACTTTGAGGATTTAGTCAATAGATCCTTCAGAGCTGAGTATGGCAATGAGGTGTTCGAAGAGTCTCGCAAGCATGCTCGTGAGTTTGCTCCATCTTCTAGTTCGGCCCCTCAGAAACGCCGGATATGGATTCCAACTAGCTCCATTCCTTCACACCTTATTTCAAGGCCATCCTACATGGTGCCTCAACCTCCTCCACCAAAGACGAATCCCAACAGCTATGGTAGTGAGCCTGCCATCCTTGCTCCACCCCCTGACACCAGAGTTTTCTACAAGTGTGGTCAGCCTGGCCACATCGCGCGGAAATGTTCTTTGTCGGTGAAAGTGGATCCTCGTCCAAGACATAATGCCACCCCACCCAAGTCTTACAAAGCTAAGTCTTCACCAAAATCAACCTCCAACTCCTTGCAAGCAAAATCCTTAGCCACTGTTGGTGGTTGTGTGAACCAAATATCAGTTGAGGAAGCTATTGACACTTCTGACGTCATCCTTGGTACGCTCCCAGTCAATCATGTTCCCACTTCTGTTCTTTTCGATCCAGGAGCTTCTCATTCATTCATGTCGAAGAGTTATGCACTTCTTCATGAGTTCCCCTTTGAAGAAATGTTTTCTCCAATGATCATTCAAACTCCTGGTTCAAAGTGGCAAACTAATAGAGTAAGCCATGGCAATCAAATTGCAATTGAGGGTTTAGTATTCATTGCTTCTCTTATCGCCCTCAAGTCTTCTGACATTGATGTCATCCTACGAATGGATTGGTTATCAAGGCAAAATGCTTTCCTTGATTGTAGAGCCAAGGCAGTTAAACTTACCCATCCTTCAGGCCAGACAATTGACTACAACTCACCCAGTTCTAGAATCCAGATGCATACTTTGAATGTGCTTCCCCTTCATGACCTTGAAGATATTCCGGTGGTTCGTGACTTCCCGGATGTCTTTCCTGAAGAACTTCCAGGAATTCCTCCTGAAAGATGTGTAGAATTCATTGTAGATCTTGCCCCAGGAACCGCCCCAATTTCCAGACGCCAATACAAAATTGCCCCACGTGAGTTAGCTGAGATGAAAATTCAACTTGAAGCTTTGTTGGCAAAAGGCTTCATCCACCCTAGCTCATCGCCATGGGGTTGCCCCGTTCTGTTCGTCACGAAGAAAGATGGAACAGAAAGGATGTGCGTAGACTATCGCCCGCTAAATCTAGCGACGATAAAGAACAAGTACCCACTTCCCAGGATCAATGATCTTTATGATCAACTTGCTGGATCCTCGGTCTTCTCTAAGATGGATTTGAGATTAGGCTATCACCAAATCAAGATCCGAAACAAGGACATTCCCAAAACGGGTTTCACTACTCGATATGGTCTTTACGAGTACACCGTCATGTCCTTCGGTCTAACCAATGCCCCTGCTAATTTTTCACATATGATTAACTCAATCTTCATGGAGTATTTGGACAAGTTTGTCGTGGTTTACCTCGATGACATATTTATATACTCGAAGAACGAAGAAGAACATGTCGAGCATCTTAGGCCGGTATTGATGAAACTTCGAGAGCATCTCCTATATGCCAAATTCTCAAAGTGTGAATTATGGCTACCAGAAATGACCTACTTAGGCCACCTGATTTCTGCAAAAGGCATTGCTGTCAATCCCGAGAGAGTTCAGGCCGTCCTTGACTGGACTCCACCTGAATCGGTTAAGCAAGTTAGGAGTTTTCTTGGCTTAGCAAGCTATTTTCTCTGCTTCGTTGTGAACTTCTCCAAAGTTGCAAAGCCTCTGACTGGTCTCCTCAAGAAAGATAAGAAATTCGAATGGACTCCCAAGTGCGAGGAAAGCTTTCAAGAGCTGAAAAGAAGATTGACTTCTGCACCCATACTTGCGCCTCCAGACACCAAAAGGGATTTGGAGATCTATTGTGATGCTTCACGGCAAGGGTTAGGATGCATACTTATGCAAGATAGACATGTGGTAGCTTATGCTTCACGCCAGTTGCGTCCACATGAAGAGAACTATCCTCCTCATGATCTTGAACTCGCTGCCATAGTTCATGCCCTGACAACTTGGAGACATTACCTCCTTGGTAATCGTTGTGAGATCTATTCCGACCACCAAAGCGTCAAATATATTTTCACCTAGCCAGATCTTAATCTCAGGAAAAGATGCTGGATAGAGTTGATAAAAGATTATGACTTAGGAATTTCTTACACCCCAGGCAAGGCCAATGTCATGGCTGATGCACTAAGTCGTAAGTCGTATTGTAACAACCTCATGTTACAACAGTATGAACCACTTCTTCATGAGGAATTTCGAAAGCTCAACCTCGAGATTGTTCCGCGTGGATCTCTTTTCAACTTGGTGGCGAAACCAACCCTTGAGGACCAAATCATAGTTGCCCAAAGGCGTGCACGAGGTGTTCGCCGGATCAAGGAGAACATTGCTAGCGGAGTTGCTAAATGTTTCTCCACAGATAGCAAAGGAATGGTATTCTTTTAAAATCGTTTGGTAGTACCTAAGAATAGGGATCTAAGGCAACTCATCCTTAAGGAAGCTCATGACACGCCCCTCTCAATTCATCCCAGTAGCACAAAAATGTACCGAGATCTACGCCAGATATTTTGGAGGACCAGGATGAAGAGAGACATTGCTCGATTTGTTGCTGAATGTGATGTTTGTCGTCGCATTAAGGCAGAACACCAAAGACCTGCTGGTACACTTCAACCTTTGCCTATTCCCGAGTGGAAATGGGACCAAGTCAGTATGGACTTCATCACCGGCTTTCCAAAAACCAAGAAAGGAAATGATGCCATCTTCGTTGTCAATGATAGACTTTCCAAAGTTGCCAACTTACTTCCTGTTCGCGAGTCTATAACTGATAGTCAGTTGGCGGACTTGTACGTCTCTAGAATTGTGGCTCTTCATGGTGTTCCTTTGGAAATCAATTCTGATCGTGCTAGCCTTTTCACCTCTAGATTCTGGGGAAGTTTCCAGAATGCTATGGGAACTCATCTCTCCTTTAGTTCATCTTTCCTTCCCCAGTGTAGCAGTCAAGTTGAGAGGGTTAACCAAATTCTCGAAGACATGCTCAGAGCTTGTGTTATCTCATTCGGAAAGAATTGGGAGAAATCTTTTCCATTGGCCAAATTTTCTTACAACAACAGTTTCCAATCTAGTCTGAACATGGCTCCTTTTGAACTCCTCTATGGACGACGATGTCGAACACCCCTAAATTGGTCAGAAACCGGTGAAAGACAATTCTTTGGACCGGATATGATCAAGGAAGCCGAAGAGCAAGTTCGCATTGTTCGTGATCGATTGAAATCCGCCCAGTCTCGTCAGAAAAGCTACTATGATCGTCATCATAGGCAAGAAAGCTACAATCTGGATGAGAAGGCTTACCTTCGGGTTACTCCTCTGAAGGGAACCCAACACTTCGGTATCAAAGGCAAGTTGGCCCCACGTTACATCGGACCTTTCCGCATTCTTGCTAAACGTGGAGAAGTTGCCTACCAACTTGAACTACCCCTGCACCTTTCCCGAGTGCATGATGTATTCCATGTGTCACAACTCAGGCGTTGCTTCAAGAACCCCATCTGCGAAGTCGACCATGCAACGCTTGATCTCCAAGATGACCTTTCTTATCGAGAGTACCCTGTTCGTATTCTTGATTCAGCAGAGCGTGCCACTCGTCATCAGAAGATCAGGTTTCTGAAAGTGCAGTGGTCACATCACTCTGAGAAAGAACAACATGGGAAAGAGAAGACCATCTCCGTGCCGAGTACCCCACCTTCCTCCCGACGACTTCTGAATCTCGGGACGAGATTCTTTTGAGTGGGGGCGAGTTGTCTCAACCCTCATTTAGGTATGTGCTAGGGTTAGCAAGTAACTTTGCATCATGTGAAAAATTTCAAAAGAAATCCAAATCGGGAAAAGAAAAGCCCTAAAGAATTTAATTCAAATGGCCAGACAAAAATTTCATCCAAAAATTCCTCTGTTATTTTTGAAAAGTCTTATAAATATGCAGGATCACATATAAAGTGAAGTCGGTCCCACTGCACGCACCAAGATTTCTCAAAAATTCCAAACAGGGCTTGGAAATTAAATAAATACCCTGTTTGATCTGAAATTCAAATTATTTGAATTTCAGAAATCTCCAAAACTTGTGTGTGGCTAGATATATATATTATAAGGCCACATAAAAGTTTTGAAGATTTTACAAATTTCCTTGCTATTTTATTTGGGGAAAAACAAAAGACAGAAAATAGAAAACAGAAAGGAAAAACAAGAAAAAGGAAAAAGGAATCCCAGCCCACCCTTACAGGCCTCGGGCCCAACTTATCCCTCCCCGGCCCAAGCCCACCTGGTGGCTTGTCGTCTTCCCCCGGCGTGGCAAGCAGCTCGGTGGCTGCCATGCCGGCACCGGCGAGGGCCACGTCGCCTCCTAGCCCCCTCCTTCTCCCCCAAGACGCCATGGAGACGCCCAGCGAACCGCTCATCTTTCCCCTCTCTCAGCGCTCCTCCTCCCCTCTCTCTCTCTCTCTCTGTCGGGACCCGGGGTTAGCGTATGCAAGTCCAGTTAAGGCATAGTCATATGGAGAGCCGAGAACCGTACCCACTTGTCTAAGCAGACAAGGCCAAGCATAGAATGTTCTCGGAAAGCATCGTACGTGAGGGGCATCCCATCCAGGCCGGATGATCAAATGAGATGGGTCCTCATCGTCCGCACACAAGTCTAATGATATGGGTGGTGAACTCCCATATTCAAAGACAAGTCGCCTCAACCATACTATCGACTATCTCAAAACTCTTACATAGACTTACTCCAGCCCGATCACTTAGTCGGGGTCTAGGGCGGGCTCGATCATACCACAAAGTGTGCACGAGACGGAGTCTCGAACAATCGCATCGCGATGCCCCAAGCTGCGCACATCTAAGGGCCACTTGGTGTATGAAAGACCGCACGCCAGAACACAACTAAGGTCTCGAAAACCCATACAAAGACATGCATGTTATAAACATACATGCAGCACACATGCCTTGTATGAACAGCAGGTACCATTGCAATTCTCTACAAAGTGTACAATTTTATTGATAACTCTTATAGAGTGCAAACAGAGATCACAAACATGTGATCCAACATTACAACACAAACGGAAGCAAATTATGTCTGAGTACAGACAAGTTTAACAAATGGCTTAAGAAGCCTTATTTAAACACAAGCCCTCCACGAGGGAACCAGTCGTCTGACTGGGACTAGACTAGTTGGTCTTCAGTCGTCCAGCTCGATGAAGAAGCCACCTTCGGGGTCAGTGGCATCATCTAAAACATAGATTAAGCAAACGTGAGTACAAAGTCGTACTCAGCAAGACTTACATAGGAGCTATACTACTCATGCACATGTATCAAGGTAAAGGGAGGTGGGGTTCACTTGCAGAAGTACCAGCTTTGACTTGGCTAATCCTGAACTACGAGTACCAGACTTTGAGGTAAGAAGCGTACACGAGTCCACTACTTTCTCCAACCAATTACACCACTATGGTGCTTTCCTCGACTTCCCCACGAGGAAGCACGCCATAGCACTCACACTTATCTTGGTGTGTTTTAGAAGTATCCGATTCAAGTTGTCTAATAATCAAGCTAAGCTTTCCAAGCAGTCCATAACCGCGGACGCGACTATTCGAATAGTTTTGTTAACCTTGCAAGGGTGTACCACTACACACACATGATCATCATTTACCGCCTTTGATCTCGACACCATTCAAGGGGTGCCAGCGAGGATGCTCACCACAACTGTTACCTCATAGCCGATCTAGTCCGAGAAAGCCGCCTACTTGGGTTGGTTACCACAATCGTGAACCCGGCCGGTTTACCGAAGTGGACCCAAGTGATGTGTGCGTGGTGCATAAGCCGGTCTCGGATGAGCCGTTCTCTCACTTAGCATCCAGGCCACAAGCCTACCAGAACTCCGAACTATTGCGACATCTGGACATCGAAAGGGATGAGTTAGTAAGTTGAGAGGGGTCAGTGAGCCCAATGTGTGGTTGTACTCTTCATCTTGGATCACCACACAAGAACTCGTACTAGGGCGGTGTTCAACGAGACAACCCACCGTGTACTCCTACAGAGCCTCTCATCGTTCACCTTGTATTAGGGTCGATTCACCAACACTTTTCTACCAACATCAACATGATCACTACCATCCCGACTCACATCACAGTAACAACATGGTATCATACTAAGCATGCAATAAGCAGTAACATTGCAGGGGCCACATGATATCAAACAACTCCTACATTTTCTAGGATTGTGGTTTGCTTACTACTGTGACAAAAAGATAGGTCATGCAAAGGAATGCGTTCATCTATGCGGTAGAAACGTAGCATGGTGATCATCCTAAACAATGCATAAGCGAGACATGAGAGGGAAGTGGGATTTTATCGACATGATCAATGGGGGTTTGCTTGCCTTGCTGACGAGGTTCGGGTTCGGGGTCTTCAACGAAGGGGGTGACCTCGGGTTCTGGCTCCACGTCTATTAGCAACATGACAATCATAGGATCAACATAATGTACAATTCACAATCACATGAATAAGATTGAAAGGGTGATGTGCATGGTACTGATGTGTTGAGCATTCCATTTAAATGGAGTATATTGCAAATTGAATTGCAAATTCAAACTCCACATTTGAATTCAACATTTACCAAGTTACATATGACATTGATTGATCATTTTGAATTATCTTCAAATGTGTATGATATGCCTCTGAAGTGTGGTTGAATTGTAGCTTAATTCCATGGTCCAAGTAGCAAGTTCATTTGATTTGAATTTGAATTAAATTCAAATAAACCAAATGACATATGCTACTGGTCCCAATTTAAACTCAACTCAAACATAGTTCAAAGTTTCATATTTGGAAAGATAATTTTCTCCTGATCATTTTTCATATATTATTTGTCCAATTTGGAGTTAATATGAATTTTCTATGAATTTCCAAAGTTTGGGGTATTTTCTGGAATTTCTGGAATTCTTTTAATTCAAATAATCTCTGGAAATTCAATAAAATGATTTATTGCGCAAGTGCTGACGTCAGGGGGGGGGGCTGACATGTGGGGTCACCTTGTCAGTGACTGGGTTAATTAACCCGTGGGTTAACTTAATCAAGTGGCTTAATTAAGCCACTGGGCCCACTGGTCAGTGACCCAGGGGGTCATTAGCCAGGTGATCAACGTGGGAGGTCTGGCTAACTCGCCGGTGCCTAAACGCCGGCGACGGGACCGCGGCGGCGCTGCACGGGGAGGGTGCTCCCGGCCACCATTTGGCACGGGGAGAGCACGGGGCGGCTCCTCGAGCTCGTCTGCGTCTCGTGGTGAACTCGGGGGACCTTGGGGGGCACCGGAGCTGTGCCGGCGACGACCTTTGGCGGCGGCCGTTGCTCGGTCTAGAAGCAGTCGACGAAATCGTGCATCAAAACGGACGGGAAGTAGCGCGTTGAGATGCTGGGGTGGAGAGGAACACAACGCACGCTCTGGCTGAGACGAAGGGGCACGGGAGCAAGGGGGCATCGTCATGGCGGCGACCTTCCTCTGCTCTCATGGCGGAATCGTCTAGGGGGGGAATGAGGAGCCGCGAGGTTAGGGGTTCTGCTCACCAGGAGGTGGTGAACGCAACGGCACAGGCGGTGGAGACGGAGAGGCTTCAACGACGACGAATTCGTCGGAGTTGGCTTGCGGGTCCGGCGGCGACGTGGAGATGATTCCGGCGGCTATAGAGCGTCTGAGCTCGATTCCTTCTGCACGAAGACGAAGTCGAGGATGGCGAGGAGGATGGACAGCACGACGCAGCTCGGGAATGACGTTGGCCACGTGGGCTTCAAGCTATGGCGACGGCGGCGTCCTGTTCTTCGCGGGGTTCAGTGAGAGAGAGGAGGATAGGCACTGGGGAGGGGGGGAATGGACGCACGGCGTCTCCAGCGTCTCGGTGGTGTCGCTAGAAGGCACGAGAGGGGAAGGTGGCGTCTGGAGCGGCGGCGACGTGCCCAGCTAGCTCGGTGGCATTCCACCGAGCAGCTTGGAGGCGCGGGACTGGGGAAGAAGACCCATGTGCCCTTTTGGGCCGGCTGAGCTGGGTGGGCTTCTCTCGCCTGGGCGCCAGGTAAGTGTTTCTTCTTTATTTTCTGTTTTCTGTTTTTCTTTCTGTCATTTGTTCTGTTTAGCTCAAATAAATAGCTAAACATTTTATTAAATGCTGAAAACTTTTATGTGGCCTCATAATAATATAGACTAGCCACTCATAAACTTTCAACATTTTTAAAATTCAAATAATTTGAATCTTAAATCAAATAGGGGTATTTGATTAATTCCAAGGCACTGTTTGAATATTTGAAAAATCTATGAGCATGGGGTGGGCCCCACGTCACTTGATATGTGATCACACTCATTTATAAGACTTTTCAAAAATCTAACATGAATTTTTGGAGAAGATTTTTACTGGCCTTTTGAATTAATTCATCTGGGGGGGGTTCCTTCTCCTATTTTGATTTTGAAGTTGATTTCCTTTGAAATTTTGACATGATGCAAGGTTACTTTGATCCTAACACATTACCTAACAGAGGGTTCTGACAACTCGCCCCCACTCAACAGAATCTCGTCCCGAGATTCAGAAGTCTGCGGGAGGAAGGTGGGGTACTCGGCATTGAGACGGTCTTCTCTTTCCCACGTAGCTTCTCTTTCAGAGTGGTGTGACCATTGCACTTTCAGAAACCTAATCTTCTGACGACGAGTGACACGCTTTGCGGAATCAAGAATACGAACGGGGTATTCTAGATAAGAAAGGTCATCTTGGAGATCAAGCGTTTCATGGTCGACTTCGCGGATAGGGTCCTTGAAGCAACGCCTGAGTTGGGACACATGGAATACATCATGTACTCGGGAGAGGTGCGGAGGTAGTTCAAGTTGGTAGGCAACTTCTCCACGTTTAGCAATAATGCGGAAAGGTCCGATGTAACGTGGGTCCAACTTGCCTTTGATACCGAAACGTTGGGTTCCCTTCAGAGGAGTAACCCGAAGGTAAGCCTTCTCATGACGATCATAGTAGCTTTTCTGACGAGACTGGGCTGCTTTCAATTGATCACGAACAATGCGAACTTGCCCTTCTGCTTTCTTGATCATATCCGGTCCAAAGAATTGTCTTTCACCGGTTTCTGACCAGTTTAAAGGTGTTCGACATCGTCGTCCATAAAGGAGTTCAAAAGGAGCCATGTTCAGACTAGATTGAAAACTATTGTTATAAGCAAATTCGGCGAATGGAAGAGACTTCTCCCAATTCTTTCCGAATGAGATAACGCAAGCTCTGAGCATGTCTTCAAGAATTTGGTTAACCCTTTCGACTTGACCGCTAGACTGAGGATGGAAAGCTGTACTAAAGGAGAGATGAGTTCCCATAGCATTCTAAAAGCTTCCCCAAAATCTAGAGGTGAAAAGGCTACTGCGATCAGAATTGATTTCCAAAGGAACACCGTGAAAAGACACAATTCTAGAGATGTACAAGTCTGCTAACTGGCTAGCAGTTATAGACTCGCGAACCGGAAGGAAGTGAGCAACTTTGGAAAGCCTATCTATGACAACGAAGATGGCATTGTTTCCTTTCTGGGTTCTTGGAAAGCCGGTGATGAAGTCCGTACCGACTTTGTCCCATTTCCACTCGGGAATAGACAAAGGTTGAAGTGTTCCAACAGGTCTTTGATGTTCTGCCTTAATGCGACGACAAACATCACATTCGGCAACAAATTGAGCAATGTCTCTCTTCATCCTAGTCCACCAAAATTTCTGGCGTAGATCTCGGTACATTTTTGTGCTACCGGGATGAATTGAGAGGGGTGTGTCATGGGCTTCCTTGAGGATGAGTTGCCTTAATTCCCTATTCTTAGGTACTACCAAACGATTTTCAAAGAATACCGTTCCCTTGCTATCTATGGAGAAACATTTAGCAACTCCTCTAGCAATGTTCTCCTTGATCCGGCGAACACCTCGTGCACGCCTTTGGGAAACTATGATTTGATCCTCAAGAGTTGGTTTCGCCACCAAGGTAGAAAGATAGCCATGAGGAACAATTTCAAGATTGAGCTTGCGAAAGTCCTCATGAAGAAGTGGTTGATATTGTTGTAACATGAGGTTGTTACAATACGACTTACAACTTAGTGCATCAGCCATGACATTGGCTTTGCCTGGGGTGTAAGAAATTACTACGTCGTAATCTTTTATCAACTCAATCCAGCGTCTTTGCCTGAGATTAAGATCTGGCTGGGTGAAAATATATTTGAGGCTTTGGTGGTCGGAATAAATCTCGCAATGATTACCAAGGAGGTAATGTCGCCAAGTTGTTAGGGCATGAACTACGGCAGCGAGTTCAAGGTCATGGGTAGGATAGTTCTCTTCATGTGGCCGCAACTGGCGTGAAGCATAAGCTACCACATGTCGATCTTGCAGAAGTATGCATCCTAACCCTTGCCGTGATGCGTCACAATAGATCTCGAAATCCTTTTTAGTGTCTGGAGGTGCAAGTACAGGTGCAGAAGTCAATCTTCTTTTTAGCTCTTGAAAGCTTTCCTCGCACTTGGGAGTCCATAGGAATTTCTTATCTTTCTTGAGGAGTTCAGTAAGAGGCTTTGCAATTTTAGAGAAGTTCTCGACGAAGCGGCGGCAATAGCTGGCTAGGCCAAGAAAACTCCTAACTTGCTTAACCGATTCAGGTGGAGTCCAGTCAAGGACGGCCTGAACTCTCTCGGGATTCACAACAATGCCTTTTGCAGAAATCACGTGGCCTAAGTAGGTCACTTCTGGTAGCCAGAATTCACACTTGGAGAATTTAGCATACAGGCGATGCTCTCTAACTTTCATCAATACCAGCCTTAAGTGTTCGGCATGTTCTTCTTCGTTCTTCGAGTATATAAGGATGTCATCGAGGTAAACCACGACGAACTGGTCCAAATACTCCATGAAGATCGAGTTCATCATGCGTGAGAAAGTGGCGGGGGCATTGGTTAAACCAAAGGACATGACGGTATACTCGTAAAGACCATAACGAGTAGTAAAAGCCGTTTTGGGAATGTCCTCGTTTCGGATTTTGATTTGATGATAACCTAATCTCAAATCCATCTTGGAGAAGACAGAGGATCCTGCAAGTTGATCATAAAGATCATTGATCCTGGGCAATGGGTACTTGTTCTTGATCGTTGCTAAATTTAGCGGGCGATAGTCTACGCAGAACCTTTCTGTTCCATCTTTCTTCGTTACGAACAGAACGGGGCAACCCCATGGCTATGAGCTAGGGCGGATGAAGCCTTTCTCCAACAAAGCTTCCAGTTGGGTTTTAAGCTCAGCTAACTCACGTGGGGCCATTTTGTATGGGCGTCTAGAAATTGGTGCGGTTCCTAGGGCAAGATCCACTATAAACTCTACACATCTGTCGGGTGGCATTCCCGGCAGCACTTCAGGAAAGACATCCGGGAAGTCACGAACCACCGGAATATCTTCAAGTTCGGGAAGGGGAAGTACATTCAAGGAATGCACTTGGGTTCTTGTTCTGGGCGAGGTGTAGTTGACTGTTTTGCCTGAAGGGTGGGTGAGTTTCACGGATTTGCCTTTGCAATCCAGGTAGGCATTCTGTCTTGATAGCCAATCCATGCCAAGGATGACATCAATATCTAAAGACTTGAGGGCTATGAGTGAAGCAAGGAATACTAAATCCTTAATTGCAATTTGATTACCATGGCTTAATCTATTAGTTTGCCATCTTGACCCTGGAGTTTGAATAATCATTGGGGTGGACAATTCAACAAAAGATAACTCATGACGAAGTGCATAACTTTCCGACATGAATGAATGAGATGCTCCTGGGTCGAAAAGAACGGAAGTAGGAACATAATTGACTGGGAGCGTACCAAGAATGACGTCAGTGGTGTCGTCAGTCTCTTCGGCGGCGATCTGGTTCACACGTCCACGAGTGGCGGGAGGAGCGGGTTTGGTGGTGTAGACCTTCTGGGGTGGCTTGCCACGACCATTGTTGTTGTTGTTGTTGCCTCCGGCACGTAGTGGAGCCTTCTGGTGCTGGAGCTGGTTCTGGGGACACTCACGAGAATAGTGGCCGGCCTGACCACACTTGTAACAGGCTCCGAAAACAGTGCGTGGAGCTGGGTTGTTTGGTGGAGCTGGGTGGAACTGGGTTGGTGGACGAGGCGCCACATAGGATGGCCTCGGGGGGTTGTTCTGGCGGAACATGCTGTTTGGGATCCAGATCTTGTGCTTCTGGGAGCCAGAACTGGATGAACTGTCATCTCTAGGGTGTTTGCGAAAGTGATTGGGAGTGTTCATGTCCTCGGCCTTAATGGCCTTGTTGACAAGGACCTGGAAGGTGGCAAAGTCATGAAGGTTGAGCTCACGACGAAGTCCAGTGTTGAGGGCACGACGGAACCTCTCTTGTTTCTTGGAGTCGGTGGAGACTTCTTCGGTAGCATAACGAGCCAGTCGGTTGAACTCATGACTAAACTCATCAACGGTCCTTCTGCCTTGAGTGAGGTTGCAGAACTCCTCACGCTTGCGGTCCATAAGACCCTTGGGAATGTGGTGCTCACGGAAGGACGTGCAGAATTCCTCCCAAGATGCAGGTGGTCCATCGGGACGCATATTCAGAAAGTTCTCCCACCAAGAGCTAGCTGCACCTTCGAGGTGATAAGTGGCATAGCTGACCTTGTCACCATTTGCAACACGGCCTGCTTGGAGCTTCCTTTCGATGCTGCGAAACCAGTCATCGGCGTCAAGGGGCTCGGTGGAGTAACTGAAAACCGGGGGATGAAGTCGGATGAAGTCGTTCAGGGACACCAACTCATTGCGCTGCTGAGTGGTGTTGCGTGCAATGACTTCCAACAGATGGTGAGAGTCTCGGCGGTTCCTCTCAACTTCCATTAGAACCTGTGCCATCGTGGGTGGGGGTGGAAGGTTGCCTTCCTCCTGGTCATTCCCACGACCTTGGTTACGACCAACCTGGCCACGGGTTCCTTGAGACATCCTGAAGGTGAAAACCAAAGTCAAACAGAGTTGATTTGAAGAGTCTAATCAAGGTATTGAAGTACTGGAAGGATTACAGAGCAAAGGAAGTAATCATCTTGACAACATGGTGATAAATCATACAAGCCATATATTCACAAGATGTCATACAAACCATACATCGTTTTAGTACAAGCACTAAGCTAATACAAACGTGATGAAGATGATACATCCTTCAGAGGCACTCTGACTTCCTATACATTATTTATCTAAGCCTTTGGAACTTAGACACCTTGCTTACAATATACTAAGATACTACTACATCATCACTAAGTAAGACCACAGGCGGTCTCACTCATCTCCATCTCCATAGTAGTCCTCATAAAAGTTACCCGCGTATCCCGGTAGCTGGAGGTGACCATCGGAAAACACGGAGGCTTGTGGACCCTGATATCCATTTGGGCAAGGATGGGGCCTAGGTCCAGCGTAGGGTGGAAGCAAAGGACCACGGGGTGGAAAAATGCCTCCAATCTCGGGCCAAGCAACTCGAGAAGGCATCTGAGTCCTCACTGGGTAGATTGCATCAAACTCAACTGATCCCACGCTCACAAAGGGTGCCAAAAGTGTCAGTGCTCGATACAGACGAACACGGGTGGCGTGGAGCTCGAAACGGAGAGCGCGTGCATCACGATCTCTGTCACTAGAAAACCTAGCAGTCATCTGAAGTGCGGGATCTTCTGCAGAGTGATCTGAGTAGAGTCCGGTGTAATATCCCTCTTCTCCTGGAAGTGCAGCAGGGATATAGCGGAAAGAAGTCTCTCTCAGCAAAGTGTGCTCCTCTCTCAGCAGTGTCATACATGAGTATGCAACATCCTGCACAGCCATGTTCTCGGTAATGCCAATGCCATGTCCAAAGTGGATAGGCTGGGTGACTCCAAGGTGGTGCGGGTAGATCCGGACAATGCAGTGGAACTGCGTCTGGTTGAAGTCGTGGAACTGCTCCTCGACGGTGTACTCAGGGTACCACCGATATCCCACATAGGACATCATCTCGATCAACGTGGCGGGATGGCCACGCACACCGAGGCACCTGGTCAAACGAACAATCTGCCGAGGGGGAAGATCTGCCATCTGAAACAGAAAGGAGTTTGCAAATGCATCAGATTATGAGATAAACCTGGAATGACTCGGACAGCATAACGGCTGTAATTGTAAGAAATGACAATTTCTTCCAACATGGAAACAACACTTACATACGATGTAATAAAATAGGGAGCATAACCACTCTAACAAACCGATCACAACTTTCCTACGGCTACAAGGACAGAGGGGAGCCTAGTCCTATCTTCCCGTAGAATAAGATGAGGGTGACTCAGAACTCAGAACGAAGGGGGTAAGGAGAAAAAGAAGCCTTACGTTATTCCCTTATATACCCAGAGTAACTATATAACTATAGCAAGCTAGACTCGACTTCGGCCAAGGCTACTAGTCCTACAGTCAGTCCTGCTCTGATACCAAGTCTGTCGGGACCCGGGGTTAGCGTATGCAAGTCTAGTTAAGGCATAGTCATATGGAGAGCCGAGAACCGTACCCACTTGTCTAAGCAGACAAGGCCAAGCATAGAACGTTCTCGGAAAGCATCGTACGTGAGGGGCATCCCATCCAGGCCGGATGATCAACTGAGATGGGTCCTCATCGTCCGCACACAAGTCTAATGATATGGGTGGTGAACTCCCATATTCAAAGACAAGTCGCCTCAACCATACTATCGACTATCTCAAAACTCTTACATAGACTTACTCCAGCCCGATCACTTAGTCAGGGTCTAGGGCGGGCTCGATCATACCACAAAGTGTGCACGAGACGGAGTCTCGAACAATCGCATCGCGATGCCCCAAGCTGCGCACATCTAAGGGCCACTTGGTGTATGAAAGACCGCCAGCCAGAACACAACTAAGGTCTCGAAAACCCATACAAAGACATGCATGTTATAAACATACACGCAGCACACATGCCTTGTATGAACAGCAGGTACCATTGCAATTCTCTACAAAGCATACAATTTTATTGATAACTCTTATAGAGTGCAAACAGAGATCACAAACATGTGATCCAACATTACAACACAAACGGAAGCAAATTATGTCTGAGTACAGACAAGTTTAACAAATGGCTTAAGAAGCCTTATTTAAACACAAGCCCTCCACGAGGGAACCAGTCGTCTGACTGGGACTAGACTAGTTGGTCTTCAGTCGTCCAGCTCGATGAAGCAGCCACCTTCGGGGTCAGTGGCATCATCTAAAACATAGATTAAGGAAACGTGAGTACAAAGTCGTACTCAGCAAGACTTACATAGGAGCTATACTACTCATGCACATGCATCAAGGTAAAGGGAGGTGGGATTCACTTGCAGAAGTGCCAGCTTTGACTTGGCTAATCCTGAACTACGAGTACCAGACTTTGAGGTAAGAAGCGTACACGAGTCCACTACTTTCTCCAACCAATTACACCACTATGGTGATTTCCTCGACTTCCCCACGAGGAAGCACGCCATAGCACTCACACTTATCTTGGTGTGTTTTAGAAGTATCCGATTCAAGTTGTCTAATAATCAAGCTAAGCTTTCCAAGCAGTCCATAACCGCGGACGCGGCTATTCGAATAGTTTTTTTAACCTTGCAAGGGTGTACCTCTACACACACATGATCATCATTTACCGCCTTTGATCTCGACACCATTCAAGGGGTGCCAGCGAGGATGCTCACCACAACTGTTACCTCATAGCCGATCTAGTCCGAGAAAGCCGCCTACTTGGGTTGGTTACCACAATCGTGAACCCGGCCGGTTTACCGAAGTGGACCCAAGTGATGTGTGCGTGGTGCATAAGCCGGTCTCGGATGAGCCGTTCTCTCACTTAGCATCCAGGCCACAAGCCTACCAGAACTCCGAACTATTGCGACATCTGGACATTGAAAGGGATGAGTTAGTAAATTGAGAGGGGTTAGTGAGCCCAATGTGTGGTTGTACTCTTCATCTTGGATCACCACACAAGAACTCGTACTAGGGCGGTGTTCAACGAGACAACCCACCGTGTACTCCTACACAGCCTCTCATCGTTCACCTTGTATTAGGGTCGATTCACCAACACTTTTCTACCAACATCAACATGGTCACTACCATCCCGACTCACATCACAGTAACAACATGGTATCATACTAAGCATGCAATAAGCAGTAACATTGTAGGGGCCACATGATATCAAACAACTCCTACATTTGCTAGGATTGTGGTTTGCTTACTACTGTGACAAAAAGATAGGTCATGCAAAGGAATGGGTTCATCTATGCGGTAGAAACGTAGCATGGTGATCATCCTAAACAATGCATAAGCGAGACATGAGAGGGAAGTGGGATTTTATCGACATGATCAATGGGGGTTTGCTTGCCTTGCTGACGAGGTTCGGGTTCGGGGTCTTCAATGAAGGGGGTGACCTCGGATTCCGGCTCCACGTCTATCAGCGACATGACAATCATAGGGTCAACATAATGTACAATGCACAATCACATGAATAAGATTGAAAGGGTGATGTTCATGGTACTGATGTGTTGAGCATTCCATTTAAATGGAGTATATTGCAAATTGAATTGCAAATTGAAACTCCACATTTGAATTCAACATTTACCAAGTTACATATGACATTGATTGATCATTTTGAATTATCTTCAAACGTGGTTGAATTGTAGCTTAATTCCATGGTCAAAGTAGCAAGATCATTTGATTTGAATTTGAATTAAATTCAAATAAACCAAATGACATATGCTACTGGTCCCAATTTAAATTCAACTCAAACATAGTTGAAAGTTGCATATTTGGAAAGATAATTTTCTCCTGATCATTTTTCATATATTATTTGTCCAATTTGGAGTTAATATGAATTTTCTATGAATTTCCAAAGTTTGGGGTATTTTCTGGAATTTCTGGAATTCTTTTAATTCAAATAATCTCTGGAAATTCAATAAAATGATTTATTGCGCAAGTGCTGACGTCAGGGGGGGCTGACATGTGGGGTCACCTTGTCAGTGACTGGGTTAATTAACCCGTGGGTTAACTTAATCCAGTGGCTTAATTAAGCCACTGGGCCCACTGGTCAGTGACCCAGGGGGTCATTAGCCAGGTGATCAACGTGGGAGGTCTGGCTAACTCGCCGGCGGCTAAACGCCGGCGAATGGACCGCGGCGGCGCTGCACGGGGAGGGTGCTCCCGGCCACCATTTGGCACGGGGAGAGCACGGGACGGCTCCTCGAGCTCGTCTGCGTCTCGTGGTGAACTCGGGGGACCTTGGGGGGCACCGGAGCTGCGCTGGCGACGACCTTTGGCGGCGGCCGTGGCTCGGTCTAGAAGTAGTCGACGAAATCGTGCATCAAAACGGACGGGAAGTAGCGCGTTGAGATGCTGGGGTGGAGAGGAACACAACGCACGCTCTGGCTGAGACGAAGGGGCACGGGAGCAAGGGGGGCATCGTCCATGGCGGCGACCTTCCTTTGCTCTCATGGCGGAATCGGCTAGGGGGGGAATGAGGAGCCGCGAGGTTAGGGGTTCTGCTCACCAGGAGGTGGTGAACGCAATGGCACAGGCGGTGGAGACGGAGAGGCTTCAACGACGACGAATTCGTCGGAGTTGGCTTGCGGGTCCGGCGGCGACGTGGAGATGATTCCGGCGGCTACAGAGCGTCCGAGCTCGATTCCTTCTGCACGAAGACGAAGTCGAGGATGGCGAGGAGGATGGACAGCACGACGCAGCTCGGGAATGACGTTGGCCACGCGGGCTTCAAGCTATGGCGATGGCGGCGTCCTGTTCTTCGCGGGGTTCAGTGAGAGAGAGGAGGATAGGCACTGGGGAGGGGGGGAATGGACGCACGGCGTCTCCAGCGTCTCCGTGGCGTCGCTAGAAGGCACGGGAGGGGCAGGTGGCGTCTGGTGCGGCGGCGACGTGCCCAGCTAGCTCGGTGGAATTCCACCGAGCAGCTTGGAGGCGCGGGACTGGGGAAGAAGACCCCTGTGCCCTTCTGGGCCGGCTAGGCTGGGTGGGTTGCTCTCGCCTGGGCGCCAGGTAAGTGTTTCTTCTTTCTTTTCTGTTTTCTGTTTTTCTTTCTGTCATTTGTTCTGTTTAGCTAAAATAAATAGCTAAACATTTTATTAAATGCTAAAAACTTTTATGTGGCCTCATAATAATATAGACTAGCCACTCATAAACTTTCAACATTTTTAAAATTCAAATAATTTGAATCTTCAATCAAATAGGGGTATTTGATTAATTCCAAGGCACTGTTTGAATATTTGAAAAATCTATGAGCATGGGGTGGGCCCCACATCACTTGATATGTGATCACACTCATTTATAAGACTTTTCAAAAATCTAACATTAATTTTTGGAGAAGATTTTTATCTGGCCTTTTGAATTAATTCATCTAGGGGGGTTCCTTCTCCCATTTTGATTTTGAAGTTGATTTCCTTTGAAATTTTGACATGATGCAATGTTACTTTGATCCTAGCACATTACCTAACAGAGGGTTCTAACACTCTCTTGCGAAATCGCCGCCGTCAGAGAGCTCACCGAAGCGCAGCACCGTGAGCCCGCATGGCCACCGGCTCCTTTTCGACGCACCGTCGTGTCCAGAAGACCCGCAGTGGAGCGCTTCGTCTATTTGCGCCTGCAATTCGAGCTGGGATCCACCAGAAACGACGTCCGCTTCGCCACCTCGTCGCCGGCCGCCGCGACTCTAACGAGAGATTCCTCCGCCGCCAAGACCCCTCCGGCCTCTCTGTTCTCACCATCGAGGTCTGGTGAGCATCGCGCTCCATTTTCCCCCTCCTAATGCTCTCCCCGTGCTGTGCATCGCCGTTTCCATCATGGTCAGTGGCGGGCCGCCGCGCGTGTCGACGCCGGCGTAGCCTGAAGTCCCCCCCCCCCCCCCGCCGTGACACCCCACTGGCACCACGAGATGCGGACGAACGCGGGATACGCCGCAGTGCCCCAAGCTCTCTCTCTATCGTGCCCTAAATCCGATTCCGGTGAAGTTCCGGCGAGGCGTCGCCGCCCAGAGGTAACCAGCGACGACCTAGCCCTTAACCCCCTAATGACCCTCTTAATCACCCCCTGGGCCACTAACATTTGGCCCAGGCCGCTAATCTAATTACAGATTAAATCAAACAGAGGGATTAAACCTCTCTCCCACTGACAAGTGGGACCCAGCCGTCAGAAGCCCCCTTGACGTCATGGTGACGCAGTGCTTGCGCAATAATTCATTTCTAATTTAAAATAATTACAGAAAAGGCTGAAAATTGGTTAAACTTGTAAATTTCATAGAAAATTCATATGAACTCCAAATTTAACATATAATATATGAAAAATGATCAGCAGAAAATGCTCTATCCAAATATCCAACTTTCAACCATGTTTGAGTTGATCTTAAATTGGGACCAGTATCTTTTGCTATTTGGTTTAATTGGAATTAATTCAAATTTAATTCAAATGCCATTCCAATTTGAACCATTGCAATGCAAACCTTTTCACTTGAACATTAGAGGCATATCATACACATGTCAAGATGTTTTACAAAGAACAAACAATAGCATATGCAACTTGACTAATTTGAAAAACATATGGAGTTTGAATTTGCATTTCAAATGCAATACACTTCATTTAAATCAAATGTGCCACAAATCAGTAGCATTCACATCATGGACAACATGGTCTTGTGCTTGTGCATTTAAATTCAATGTTGTCCCCCCCCCTTTGTTGATGATTGCTCCGGTGACAGACGATCCGACACGCTGATCACCCTCGAAGAAGAAGACCACCGTTAAGACCCATGTATCGTCAAAAAGGCAAGCAAACCCCATTGATCATGTCTATAAAATCCCACTTCTCTCTCAGTCTCGCTTATGCATGTTTAGGAGAATCACTTTGTTATCGATTCTACCGCATAGTTGAACCCATATCCGATGCATGACCTATCATCTTGTCACAGTAGTAAGCAAACCACAATCCTAGCTGACATAGGAGTTGATTGATATCATTTGGCCCCTGCAACTGTTACTGCTTATTGCATGCTTAGAGTTTACAATGAGGATGCTTTTGATGTGAGTCCGGATGATAGTGAACATGGTGTTGATGAAAGTGAAACTATGTTGGTGAATTTACCCTAATACAAGGTGAATGATGAGAGGCTGTGTAGGAGTACACAGTGGGTTGTCTCGTTGAACACCGCCTTAAGCCCGAGTTCTTGTATGGTAATCTGAGACAAAGAGTACAACCACACATTGGGCTCACTGACCCCTCTCGACCTATTAACTCACCCCGATCCAAGTCGAGGAGTCACACCTCGTTCGGGTTTTCCATTCGGCATATGCATAGAAAGATAAAGGAAATGAAATGTGGTATTCATGGTAGGGCTTGTAGAAGATGGCTTGTCAAACGGAGAAGCATCCGTCGAGGTGGGCTTGTCAGTCGTGCCTACATGGTTTGAGTCCTGACTTGAAGCTCGACTGGAACTCCAGTTGGGTTTGGAACTCAGACAGTTGACTTCTTGGACTAGAATGGTGCCGTGAGGTAAGTGTCGTGGTGAACATCCTCGCCGGCACCCCTTGAATGGTGACGAGTACTTGGTGGTAACCGATGGTCATGTGTGTGTAGCGGTACACCCCTGTAGGGTTAATAAACTATTCGAATAGCCACGTCCGCGGTAATGGACTACATGGAAAGATGTGCCTGATTATTAGACAACTTGAATGGATACTCTAAAACTCGCAAGATAAGTGTGAGTGCTACGGCGTGCTTCTCGTGGGGAAGTCGAGGAAGTATCCATAGTGGTGTATTGGTTAGAGACTTGGTAGTGGACTCGTGTACGCTTCTTACCTCAAGTCTGGTACTCGTAGTACAGGACTACCCAAGTCAAAGCTGGCAATTCTGCATGTTGAAACCCCACCTCCCTTTACCTTGAAACTTGAGCATGAGTAGTATAGTTCTGATGTAAGTCTTGCTGAGTACGACTTTGTACTCAAGTTTGCTTATTCTATGTTTTAGATGGAAACCCAGCCCCCGATGGAGTCACCTTCATGAAGCTCGACGTTGACATCGGTAGTATAGTTCCAGACAGCAGTCTGGTCCCTTGTGGAAGGGCATGTATGTTGAACAAGGCTTCTCTAAGCCATTTGTTAAACTTGTCTGCACTCAGACCTAATTTGCTTCCGTTGTATGATGTAATGTTGATCACAGACATGTGATCTTTGTATGCTCTATGTGTAAGTCAATAAAGATATACTTTGTAGAGTTCATGCAATGAGTACCTGCTGTTTACACTAGACATGTATGTTGCGTGTATGGTTATAACGTGCATGTCTTAGTGTGGGGTTCGATAGCTTAGTTGTGTTCTTGTCGGCGGTCTTTTATACACCAAGTGGCCCTTAGATGTGCGCAGCTTGGGGTATCGCGATGCGATTGCTCGTGACTCTGTCACGTGGCACACTTTGTTGTATGATCGAGCCCGTCCGATGATGGCGGAGAAGTTAATAGGTTTAGTTGGGTTGCCTTCCCTTCTAACCGCGCCAATAAACGATTCTAGATAACCCACAAGTCTAGGGGATCAATTGTAGCTTTTTGATAAATAAGAGTATCGATCCCACGAGGAGCAGAAGATGTTGATAAGTGACACTAGATAAGGAAAGGGCTGCAAACACTCAAAGGTAAATATTTAGGGTTTTTTCTGTTTAAGCAGCAGAAAAGTAAAAGACAGGCAAACTAAAATGGGTAACTGAGGAGTAGCAAGTGGCCCAATCCTTTAACAAGGATAAGCCTAGGAACTGAACTTATAAAAGCTAAAACGTTCTCGAGAAAACACGGGAGAGATAGTCAAGTCACTTTCACCATACTCCGCCAAGTAATATGTATCGTGTTGATAAGTGTCGGTGGGTGGATCAATGCTAGTACACCTTCTAGACTAAGATAAGTGTACTCTTATGATTACACACCTTGCAAGCATCCGCAAATACAAGATAGTAATTAAGGCATAAGCCTAACCACAGCATTACGATCAAGGATCCATAACTCCCTTGTGCGAAAGTCTGCGAACTGGGGTTCAGGTTTCTGTCACTCCGGCAACCCACCATAAGCATCCTTTGTGCACAATGTATTCCTCTAGGCCCATGAAAGGTGACGTGTTATGTGTTCGACTCACATAACACCACTAGAGAAATAACAACACAACTTAAGTATCAAACAACACATAATACTTCAACATCATATGACTACTAACAACTAGGCTTCTCCCATGTTCTCAAGAACTAAAGTAACTACTCACAAGACATAAAAGAGATCATGATCAGAGGTGATATATGGGTGATAAACAATCTGGACACAATGATATTTCTCCAACAAAACTCAATAGCATTCACCACAAAGTAGTAATCAACACCAACAGAGTAGAGAGGATAGATAGTACGGATTACAACACAAGTTGGAATTGTGAGATGAGATGGGATGGAGATGGATATGGTGCTGATGTTGGGGGTGATGTTGATGATGATCTCGATGATGCCCGTGACAATGATGATGATGATGGCGACAATCTCCCCTTCTGGGAGGTGATCTCCCCGGCGGAATCTGCCCGCCGGAGATGGCTTTTCTCCTCTGTAGGTTTCCGCCCAGTGGCGGCGGCGAAACACGGAACGACTCTTGTTTAGGGGTTTCCACCCCAGGGGGTTTATATAGGCTAAAGGGGGCACCGAGGGGGCCACCAGGCACCCAGGAGGGTGCCTGGCGCGGCCAGGAGGGGGGCCGCGCCAGGCACCCTTCTGGCTACCTGGTGGGTCCCCTCACCTCCTCCTTCGGTGATCCCCAGTCAATCTTCATAAAAATGCTCCCCATAAAATTTCATCGCATTTGGACTTGATCTGATTCAGCAACTTGGTATCCACTTTTTACCGCTGGATTCTGGTTTTGCTGCTTCGGCACCAGAAAATTATAAACTGTGTAAAATAAGCCAAAACAACATAAGAACAATACTTTAAAGTGGAATATATCAATGAATAGGGTGAAATCACAATATAAAATAGTGATGCTTTTTGGGCGTATCAACTCCCCCAAGCTTAGACCTGGCTTGTCCTCAAGCGATTGTTGAGCTCGGTAAACCTGTCCACAAGTTTAGAGAGTGAAGTGTCGATAAAAGAATACGAACAAGAAGCATCAAGATTCCTCACCAAACTTAAACATCCTCAACAGCAACCTCAAATCATAAGGTCCTTATGAGAAAGTAGTAACAATTATAACAAAGTAGGACCTGGAAAACTCATCAAATCATGACAAACATAGCCTTGGTCAAGGAACAACTAATAACTTTTACTTTTTTTCTTTCACTTATAATGGAACAGTTGAAGCTTTTGAAAGAACATGCTATTAGTCAAGAAGTGCACATGTCAACATAAAGGAAGATTTTTACGAAGCATGAGCTTTTGCAAACAACTCACTTATCAAAAGATAATGTCAACAAAGATGTAACATGCTAGATTTCAATGCAACTTTATATGCAAGCATCTTTATCAACATCAAATGTCTGTTCTCTCTCAAGAAAGGAAGGAAGTAGGAAGGACTGACTCAGCACAAAATAAAGATAAACCCCGTGCAAAAGGGTAAGCAGGGAAAACTTATGTGCCATCTCTAGATCAAACAGAATAAAAACAAACTTTTGGGAGGTGCATGATCCGTCAACGACTGCTGATAGATAACTCACTCACTTCATGATTTGGACAAGTTTCGAGGAACGGCTCCCATGTGGGGACGATCACATCCCCTTGGATTCCTTTGTTTATCACTCGTAAAAGGGGCGAAGGAACTTGTGTGTTAGTATTTATCTTTTAAGAGATGGGCACTCATGCCAGTCCATTCTCGTATTAGGGGTTTGCAGATTAGACATGCAATCCCAAGATAAAACTTGTCCAAATTAAGAAGATCTTGGGTCACCCACCACTTCCTCATGAGCTGAATCAGCGGCACAAAACAGAAGATTTTGAACATCTAAAGATAGCACATAAATTATATACTTTAGGAGTGGTAGTGGAATACCACAAGTAGGAAGGTATGGTGGACTCAAGTGGAAGAAGTTGGTTTCAAGGTATGGAAGTACAAGCAGAATTCTGCTTAGTACAGAGTTTTGGCTAGCAAGGCTTTGAGAGAGCAGACAATTGATGACAACTTAGATGCAAGTAATACAAAGTATAAACATCAAAACTAGCATGAAACATCAAGTTGTCTTCCTTGTCAACATAACACTTCAAGCATAATAACACAAAGGTTTTGGCTATGTCGCTACTTTGAGAAAAACATGCTTGTTGTTATGACCAAATCTATACTTGCCAAGATTAAATAAAGTTTTTGAAGCCATACCTGATATAAGGTCAATACTCCCCATAAGAATCAGCTCATAATGTCGATTGCGTGAAGAGAATACCAAGTGTAGCGAAGAAACCAATAGACTTATCATTAATATTCCTTCATAGACGACTCCACACTCACGGATATAAAGCTCTCCACAAGAGGAGTGATAGACCTCAAAGCAACACCTATTTCATAAAGTGACCTCCCTAGACATGATACGACTCTACTTGACTCCTAAAGAAAAACATGAAGATAAAGATACCGGGCACTCACCCAAGCTTGGAACAAGCTAAGGGGGTGCCATTACCCGAGGAGTTTTACTCCTCATTCTTGTTCTTCACAGTCAGGTACTCCTTGGCGAAGCGCTCCCATGGCAGTTGTTCTCCAGTCTCGAAGGACATTCCCGTCTCCAAGATCCTGCACTCAGCACCTAAACCCATGCGCAGAAACTTTAGTTCATACTCACAGTTCTGGTTCTACAGATCATAGATTTGTGCTTGGAGTTCATAAACTTTTTCTTCTAATGCGGCCAAACTTGACCACATCCCCTTCATCTCCTTCTTGTGGGAAGCCTCGATCTCGTTCATGATGTCGAAGTTAGCTTCAACACCGCGCTCCACCATCTTCTTGAACTTGAAGACCTCATGTTCCATCTCCTTCAGCCGATCTTCGGTGCTCCCCTGTAACAACCCAGTTTTCACAAAAATTAAAAATTTTGTTTTCGGTGTGAATTGTTTGATTGTCTGATTTGTTTGCGGTGTTTGCATCCCCGATTTATCGATCGGCGATTATTTTTCCCCCTCTTGTCTCGTATCGGATGGAGATCGACCCTTGCCACCCTGACACTCGACCTTTGCGACACCGGGTTTCACCCGATCACCGTCGCGAAAACCGCACGGGACCAGCCGCAGCCAACGGAATGAAAAACCCCGTTTAATAATTAAACGGGTTATTTTATAGCGTGCCGGAAAGTGTTTTCTGCACGGTTCCAACGCGAGGTGAATGCCTCCGGCTCGACACGCCGATCGCGCAGTTCGAAGTTTTACCCGAATCGGAGGTACTGCGGACCCCCGGCGGTCAGAAACGTGAGCACCGCACGCGCGAGAGAAAAACCGGAGATGTTTTTGCAAACTGCCAGCCACCTGGGCTATATAAAGACCACCGCACTCCCACCCATTTCTAGGGTTTCCCTAGCCACAATTTGCAGCCACCCCCCTCCACTTTGCCCAGTTTTTCCTCCCAGATCCCCAGATCCCGAAATTGTGCTCCCCTGCGATCTGGACCGCCAGATCTCGCGATCCGACGGCCCAGATCCACCCAGCTCCCAGCCTCTCTCTCTCCTACCTCCAGCCGTCAACTCCACCCTGCCCGTGGGCAGCCGCCGGAGCAGCCAGGCCGCCGGGGCGAGCCCCCCTCCTTCCCTCTCTTCCTCTCTCCCTCCTCCCTCTCTCTTCTTCCCTGACCTCACCTCTCCCTCTCTTCTCTCTCTGCTGCAGGCCGCCAGGAATCCCTGCCTGCTCGCGCCATGGCCGGACCCGAGAGGATCTCGGGACGAGCCGCTGCTCACGCCGGCGCCTCCAGCCGCCGAAGGCCGCCACCCGAGGGCCCCCTGCACCGCCTCCTCGCCGCCCGGTTCCTGGCCGGAGTCCAGCCGGCACAGGCAGCCGCCGCCGCTCGTGGCTCGAGAGGAGCCCGAGCTCAACCGTTCGCCCGCCCCTCGCTTGGCCAGCAGGCCGGCAGGCCGGCCCGATCCAGCAGTGCGGTCACAAGGCCCACTGGACCAGCCCAGCAAGCCCCCAGCACAAGCCAGGCGAGATCCACCTCTCCCAGGCCGAGATGGGCCCCGAGGCCCATGGTGAGCTTTTGAGCCCGACCCCCTTTTTTTTCTCTGTTCTTTTTTTTTATTTTTATTATTCCAGCACCTCAATTTCACTAAGTCTGGAGTAAACTGTGTGCTGATCTGTTTTTGCGATGCGAATTCCCGTTGATCCGTAGCTCCGATGAACGTGCCCCCAAAACGGAAGTTGCTTAGTTTTGCGTGCTCTAGCATTCGTATGTAGAAAGTTTTTCCGTTTGAGCTCATCTTGATTGTGTTATTCTGTGTTGAAGTGGGCATCAGGCCGTTACATGCTGTTATTTCCTGTTAAGTGCTGCTGTTATTATTTTATTGCAACTTCGGGTGACGATTGCTTCGCAACCGTTCATCGGAATTGATTGATTCCTTTTGCATCCTGTTAAGCATTGTTTCTACTTCAGTTCTATGCATTCACATGTCATATTTTCTTGCTGCATGTTGATTTTATCTTGCTCCAAAGTAGCTATCCTGATGTTATTGTGCTGTTGTTGCTGAATTTGTTATTTTGTTGCAACTTCGGTCGACGAGTGTGTCGCGACCGTTTATCGGAATTGAGTGATTCCAATTGCATATTGTTAAGCATCATGTCTAATTTCATTACATGTATTGCATCTTCATGTTAGCATTCCTGGTCATATAGTTATTGAGCTCCAAAGTTGCTATGCTGCTGTTTTTGACAGCCACCTCAGTTTTTCACTAAGTCTGTTACTTTGCGATGCCATGTTGTTTGCTTAATATCTTTTGATCTATGATGCCTATTTGCATGATTATTTTTTCCATGCCTTCCCTGTCATGTCTAGCTTAATTTCATAACATTTGTGAGCATGTTTGCATTGATTATCCTGTTTATGCATTGCTCTAAAGTGTGCTTCGTGATGTTGGCAGATTGTGCCCGTAACTTGTTTTGCTTGTATCTTTTTAACCGTAACTCCGTTTGGAGTGTTCTTTATATGTAACTTGATTAGTTTTTCGTGTACTTTGTGTTTTTGATATTTTTTGCTGTTTTTAACCAACCTAAAATATGGTTTAGGGCAGAACCGTACCAAATGTTTTAATCATCATGCGGCACTTAGTGTTATGCCATGTTTAGGTTGTGCCTCACTTAAATTGACTAGAATAGATAGTTTACCTTGTGCTTCACCTCTTGACATGTTTGTGTGCTATGCCATGCTTTCTTGAGTTGCCATGTTAACAACCTTTGTTGATCACCTGTAGCTAACAACTTGAACCACCGTAAACTTGCGGTATCGTCGTGTGTGACGAGTACTCCACTTAAATTGTTAGTAACCGCTCTCGACAGTAGGTGCGAGGACTTGCGGTATCGTCGTGTGTGACGAGTACTCCACTTAAATTGTTAGTAACCGCTCTCGACGGTAGGTGCGATGTCTCGTGTTGCTTCTTGTTGATGCTTGCTCGTGTTTGCCTCGTAGTAATAGATGGTTGCTCGTTGATTGCTTTACAGTGTTTACCTCTTGTGTGCTTCCGCGGGTACCTCTCGGAGACGATACGAGCTTGCGATCAACTACATCTTCGGAACCCGACTTATCAACAGGCAAGGACTATGCATTACTTATGATCCATTTTATTTCAACTAGCGGTTTGCATGCTAGTCTAGGTTAGGTTCGATGTTTGATCCTACCACATGTTTACAGCCTCTTTCAAACCGATACAGCCATGTCCCTTCCCAGCAAACCTTGTACTGCTATGTTACTTTTGCTCGTTGCTCAGCCCCTGCTTAGTATGCATGCTTAGGATGCTACGATGTTACCCTGTTACTCCTGGGTTTGGGATATCACCTTATTATATTGTTGTTGATGATATGATTATTATTAATGTTGACTATATTCAACGAAGGATGGAAGGTCTAGGCTATCCCGCCCCGACGCATTGTTCCATTCGAGTCACCTAGGATCCGAGTTCAGGGTATTGGTTTTTAGACCAAGCGTGTCTAACCGAGTGTGGGATTTTATGGGGTCCCCTTTTCTTACCTACCAACTTCAAGAATTTCTAGTGGTGGCCCAAGCTGATTTACCATTTGAAACCGTGTGTGTCCTGGTCGTACGCCAATAGTTTTCCAACCAACCCGGACCAGTGAGGACATAGTTCCCTTGCTGGCCCACCTTGTTCGGCTGAGGACCCGGTTTCCCGTCTGTGATTAACCGGCTATCCAAACCCGAGACAGACGGTAGAGACCGATTCGAGAGCGCGGCCGGCTTTTGAGTTAGATGTCGACTCACAGGGGGCCACCCGGATTTGTTCGTTGTTTGTTAAAGGGACTTGTCGTTTAGGATCTCTTGGAACTAAATCATAAAATGGTTGCCTGTGATAGGTAGAAACTGAGAGAGATGGGCGTGCGTGCGGAGCCTTGTTGTAAGGCCCAATATTCGGTACTGTTCCAGATCTAGGTGTTTCCACCCAGATCCGGGGACGAAGCACATATCGGTCCCACCGCGACATATGACAAAGCCATATGCCCCGGATTTCCAACATTATATCACAACATTACAGATACAGGATACAACATCTCATACAATCGGCATACAACTTCCTTAATACAATACAACAGCGGAAGATATATGTCTGGGTACATACTACAAGCAAATTCCTAGTGGCAAATAGAAAAACATTGATCCCATAACCACACGGGTCCAGGCCCTCCGCCGGGATCCGCCTAACTAGTCATCGTCGAGTCTCCACGTGAAACGTCGATCACCATACCTGTTGTCGATCAAGAACCCTGAAAAGAGTTTGGGGGTAGTATCATGAGTACAGAGGTACTCAGCATCCAACTGTAGTGGTCATCTGACCCAGCAAGGACTTCATCACTCGTCATTCTAGGACAACTAGTAGTTTATGGTAAGGAAGGGGTAAGTGGTGAGGTTGCTGCCGCACTAGCATTTATGAAGTGGCTAACGATCTAGAGAGTAAGATAAGAAGCCAAGCATTCGATGAGGAACCGCCTCCAACAAGTCTGCTATCCACATATTACGCAAACATAACACCTATCCTATCCTTGTCCTCCTCTTCGCATCCCGACGAATAAGAAGCAGTCAAGGCACACACACGTTGATCAAGTTACATTAAGATTATCTCAGTTGTTGTTGTCTATGAACAAGGTTTAGGTCTCAAGTCATCCATAACCGTGGACACGGCTTCTCGAAAAGATTTAACCCTGCAGGGGTGTACCAACTTCCCATTACGAGGCTCCGCACGTACGTCCATCACTCTCAGTTGCTACCCATCACAGGCAACCATTTTATGATTTAGTTCCAAGAGATCCGAAACGACAGGTCCCTCTAACTAACAACGAACAAATCCGGGTGGCCCCCGGGGAGTCGACAACCAATCCAAAAGCTGGCCACGCTCTCGGATCGGACTCTTCCGTCTCAACAGGGTTTGGGTTACCGAGACGCCTCATGTGAGGACTCGGGCCCAAGCCGGTCAAAGGTGGACCAACAGGGAAACAAAGTCCTCACTGGTCCGGGTTGGTTTGTAAACAACTGGCAGCTGACCAGCACACACACGGTTTCAAATAGTAAATCAGCTTGGGCCACCTCTAGAAATGTTCGAAGCTAGGTAGGTAAGAAAGGGGACCCCATAAAATCCCACACGCGGTTAGGCAAGCTCAGTCTTAAAACCAATACCCGGAACTCGGGTCCTATGTGACTCGAATGGAACAAAGTGTCGGGGTGGGATAGCCTAGACCTTCCATCCTTCGTCGAATATAGTCAACATTATAATAATCATATCATCAACAACAATAATAATAATGTGATATCCCAAACCAAGGAGTAACAGGGTAACATCGTAGCATCCTAAGCATGCATACTAAGCAGGGGCTGAGCAACGAGCAATAGTAACATAGCAGTACAAGGTTTGCTGGGAAGGGACATGGCTGTATCGGTTTGAAAGAGGCTGTAAAAATGTGGTAGGATCAAACATCGAACCTAACCTAGACTAGCATGCAAACCGCTGGTTGAAATAGAATGCATCATAAGTAATGTATAGTCCTTGCCTGTTGATAAGTCGGATTCTGAAGGTGTAGTCGATCGCAAGCTCGCATCGTCTCCGAGAGGTACCCGCGGAAGCACACAAGACGGTAAACACTGGAAAGCAATCAACGAGCAAGCACTCCATTACTACGGGGAAACACAAGATCAAGAAGACAGCACACGACACGGCAACGCGATACGGATCTATCGTCGAGAACGGTTACTAACAGTTTAAGTGGGGTATCGGTCACACACGACGAATACCGCACGTTTACGGTGGTTCAAGTTGCTGAGCTACGGTGACCAACCAAGGTTGTTAACATGGCAAATCAAGCAAGCATGGCATAGCACACAAACATGTCAAGAGGTGAAGCACAAAGTAAACTATCTATGCTAGTCAATTTAAGTGAGGCACAACCTAAACATGGCATAACACTAAGTGCCGCACGATGATTAAAAGATTTGGTACTGTTCTGCCCTAAACCATATTTTAGGTTGGTTAACAATAGCAACCAATAGCATAAACACAAAGTACATGTCGGGACCCGGGGTTAGCGTATATAAGCCTCGCTACAACACAATCATATGGAGAGCCGAGAACCGTACCCACTTGTCTAAGCAGACAAGGCCAAGCACAGAACGTTCTCGGAAAGCATCGAACGTGAGGGGCATCCCATCCAGGCCGGATGATCCACTGAGATGGGTCCTCATCGTCCGCACACAAGTCTAACTGATATGGGTGGTGAATTCCCATACTCATAGACAAGTCGCCTCAACCATACTATCGATTGTATTATAACCCTTACATAGACTTACTCCAGCCCGATCACTTAGTCGGGGTCTAGGGCGGGCTCAATCATACATCAAAGTGTGCACGAGACGGAGTCTCGAGCAATCGCATCGCGATGCCCCAACCTGCGCACATCTAAGGGCCACTTGGTGTATAAAAGACCGCCAGCCAGATCACAACTAAGGTCTCGAAAACCCATACAAAGACATGCATGTTATAAACATACACGCAGCACACATGCCTTGTATGAACAGCAGGTATCATTACAATTCTCTACAAAGTATATATCTTTATTAATAACTCTTACAGAGTGCACACAGAGATCACAAGCATATGATCCAACATTACATCAAACAGGCGGAAGCAAAGTAGGTCTGAGTACAGACAAGTTTAACAAATGGCTTAGAGAAGCCTTATCTGAAAACAAGCCCTCCACGAGGGAACCAGTCGTCTGACTGGGACTACACTAGCTTGGTCTTGGTCTGAGTCTTCATCCTTCGAGCTTCAGGTAGAAGCCACCATCGGGGTCGGTGGGTTCATCTAAAACATAGATTAAGCAAACGTGAGTACAAAGTCGTACTCAGCAAGACTTACGTAGGAACTATACTACTCATGCACATGTATCAAGGTAAAGGGAGGTGGGGTTTCACTTGCAGAAGTGCCAGCTTTGACTTGGCTAGTCCTGAACTACGAGTACCAGACTTGAGGTAAGAAGCGTACACGAGTCCACTACATCTCTTCAACTAATTACACCACTATGGTTACTTCCTCGACTTCCCCACGAGAAACACACCATAGCACTCACGCTTATCTTGCGAGTTTTAGAAGTATCCAGTTCAAGTTATCTAATAATCAAGCTAAGCTTTCCAAGCAGTCCATAACCGCGGACGCGGCTATTCGAATAGTTTTGTTAACCCTGCAGGGGTGTACCGCTACACACACGTGCCATCAGTTACCGCCTTTTGCGTGTCACCGTTCAAGAGATGACAGCGAGGATGCCACCACAACCGTTACCTCATAGCCGATCTAGTCCATGAAAGCCGCCTATCTGGGTTGTCTGCCACTATCGTGAACCCGGCCGGTTTACCGAAGTGGACCCAGACGATGTGTGCGTCGAGCGCAAGCCGGTCTCGGATGAGTCGTTCTCTCACTTGGCTACCAGGCCACAATACCTACAGAAATCCGAACTATTGCGACATCTGGACATCGAAGGGGATGAGTTAGTAAGCCGAGAGGGGTCAGTGAGCCCAATGTGTGGTTGTACTCTTCATCTTGGATCACCAAACAAGAACTCGTGTTAGGGCGGTGTTCAACGAGACAACCCACCGTGTACTCCTACACAGCCTCTCATCGTTCACCTTGTATTAGGGTAGATTCACCAACACATTTCACTTTCATCAACACCATGTTTATCATCATCCCGACTCACATCATAAGCAACCTCATTGTACCACTAAGCATGCAATAAGCAGTAACAGTTGCAGGGGTCACATGATATCAATCAACTCCTACATCTGCTAGGATTGTGGTTTGCTTACTACTGTGACAAGATGATAGGTCATGTAAAGGACATGGGTTCAACTATGCGGTAGAAACGTTATCATGGTGATCATCCTAAACAATGCATAAGCGAGACATGAGAGGGAAGTGGGGTTTTATCGACATGATCAATGGGGGTTTTCTTGCCTTGCTGACGAGGTTCAGTCACGGGGTCTTCAACGAAGGGGGTGACCTCGAGTTCCGGATCCACTTCTATCCGAGCAAACAATATAAACAAAGCATAAATAAGTTGCAATGCTCAAGCACATGATTATGTTGTCAAATGCTGTGAATTGCATTGATGTGATCTAGGTTCCATTTGCAACAAGTTAATTGAAGTTGATTTGAAAGTGAATTCAAATTCAAACTCCAAATGTATTTAAATTGGTCCAAGTTGCATTTGCTAGCATTTGCATTTTGTAATCCAAATGATCACGTGTGTGATAAGCTTCTGAAGTGTAGGTGAAATGTAGCATAATTCCATGGTCCAAGTTGCAAAAGCATTTGATTTGAATTTGAAATAATTCCAAATAATTCAAATGACATATGCTACTGGTCCCATTTTAAAATCAACTAACATAGCTGAAAGTTGCATTTTTGGATAGCTTATTTTCTCCTGATCATTTTTCATATATTATTTGTCCAATTTGGAGTTAATATGAATTTTCTATGAATTTCCAAAGTTTGGGGTAATTTCTGGAATTTCTGGAATTTCTGGAATTTCTTTAATTCTTTTAAACCCTTTTCTGTTTATTGCGTCATCAAGAGGTCAGCATGACGCAAGGGGTGGGGCTGACAGGTGAGTCCGGCTTGTCAGTGACACTGGTTAATTAATCCAGTGGATTAATTTAACAGGGGGGGTTTAGTGGTCATGGGCCCACGTGTTAGTGTCACTAAGGTGTAATTAGAGGGGTGGTTAGCTCCTAACGACGCCCACGTCATCAAGCCACCGGCGGCTAGACGCCGGTGACATCCCGACGCGGCGGCGACACGCTGGACGGCGACTCCGACGACCAAAAGGCACGCCGCGGCCACCAAACGCATCCCCGTGCTTGCGCGCTTCACCCAGGGCACGGCAGCGTCACCGGGGAGCACTGGAGTGACGCCGGCGACGAACTCCCTCGGCGGCCGTGGCATGGCGAGGAAGCAGACGTCGCCGTAGTGCTTCTCCGCGGCCGTGTGCTAGTGCAACGCGTTGCTGGGAACCTCAGGAGCGCGACGGACAGGCTGGGCTGGTCAGCAGAGCACGGTAGCGAGAAAATCGTCGACCATGGCGGCGAGCTCGCTCGGCTCCCATGGCGGATCGAGCTAGAGGTCAAACAGGGAGGCGACAAGTTGGGGGAAACATGAAGCTGCTCACCCTGGAGCTACTGGAGTGGACGGCGAGGTCGTAGGTGAGTTGATGGTGACTAATTCCGGCGAAGACTCCGCGACGGCCGGCGGGACGAGGTTGGAGTTGGCGTCGTCTCCGGGTCCGTTGAGCTCCAATTGATGGAGGGGGTCGACGAAGACGTCGTCGTAGGCCTGCCTGGACACAGTGGCTCGCCGTGTAGGGCTCCGTGGCCGCGCGTTTGCTCGTCGGCGGCGACGTCGTGCGCTCGGTCACGATGGAATCTCGACGAGGAGGAGGCTAGAGGAAGCGGCGAGAGGGGGAGAAGTGCTGCGGGGCTCTGGGCGTCTCTGTGGCACGCTTAGGAGGAGGGGGAGGCTCTGGAAGCCGCGAGGCGTCGCGGTGGCAGCGCCGACGTGTCCACGGCTCGCCACCGAGCTGCTTGGAGGAAGAAGACAAGGGAGGTGGTGGTGGGCTGGGCCGTGGGGGGATCAGTTGGGCCAAAAATCCCAGGTAAGGACCCTTTCTTTATTCTTTCTGTTTTCTATTTTCTGCTTTTGTTTTGTCCTAGCTAAAAAAAATAGCTAGACATTTTCTAAAATGCTACAAATTTTTATGTGGCCTCAATATATATAGAGTTAACCACTTATAAAATTTGAGCACTTTTAAAATTCAAAACATTTGAATTTTAAATCAAATAGGGGTTTATTTAATTTCCAAAGCCACTTTTTGAATATTAGAAAATTCCATGAGCATGCGATTGCTCCCAAACCATTTTTAAAATGATCAGCACCATTTATAGGAATTTTCCAAATGTTCAAATGATTTTTGGAAAAAGATTTTTATCTGGCCATTTGATTTAATTTCTCAGGGCTTTTCTATTCCCCATTTTTTATTTTCTTTTTGAATTTTTCACATGATGCAAAGGGAACTCAAACTCTAGCACTTGCCTAAATTGGGGTTGTGACAGTACAAGAAAAACTAATCAAGTTAGATATAAAGAACACTCCAAACGGAGTTACGGTTAAAAAGATATAAGCAAGACAAGCTATGCACACATGCTTTATAAACAGGGGTAGATCTATATGCAAAAGTGCAGCAACATGACATAGCAATACATGGGATGAAAGTAGACATGATGCTTAACAATATGCAATTGGAATCACTCCATTCTGATAAACGGTCGCGACACACTCGTCGGCCAAAGTTGCAACAAAATAACAGTTTCAGCAACAACAGCACAATAACATCAGGATCACCACTTTGGAGCAAGATTTAATACAGCTAAAGCACCCACACATGGAAAGTTAAAGCATGGAATTGAAGTACACATGATTCTTAACACATAGGAGAAAGAATCAATGCAATAGGCCTCATGGATGAGTCACAATCATCATGCAAAGTTGCAACAAAATATAAACAGCAGCACTAAACAGGAAATAATAGCAGTTTAACGCCCTGGTTTCCTGTTCAGCACACAATTACACAATCAAGACGACCTCAAACGGAAAAACTTTCTACATACGAATGCTAGAGCACGCAAAACTGAGCAACTTTCATTTTGGGGGCACATTCATCGGAGCTACGGATCAACAGGAAATCGCATCGCAAAACGGGATCAGCAGCAATTTCCACAGGACTTAGAAATATTCGGAAAAAGGTAACCACTGGAAAAAAAAAGTGGCCCGGGCCTCACCATGGGCCGAGGCCCAACTGCGGCGGCTGGAGAGGCTGGCGTCCTTGCAGGCCTGGCAGGCTTGGGCTGGGGGCGCCTGCTGCTGGGCCCGGGCGAGGTGGGCCGCTTGGGGCAGCCGATCCAGCTGGCACCAGCGGTGGATCGGGCGGTTGGCTGGCCAGCCTCGTCCCGACGGGATCCGGCGGCTGTGGCGACGCGAGGCGCCGGCGTGAGGCGCGCCGGCCGGGATGGCGCGGCGGAGGGCGAGGCAGGGGTCCGGAGGGGCGCGGGGGCTCCGGTTCTGTTGAAGGGGAGGATGCCCGCGCCGTGGGTGGCGGCGGCCGGCCGTGGCGAGCTCCGGCCTGAGCTCGGCCATGGCGCGCGCCTGGTGCGTTCCTGCGGGAGAGAGAAGTTAGAGAGAGGGAGGAGGGGGAAAGAGAGGAGAGAAGGAAGGAGGCGCAGGGAGGAGAGGACCGGACGGGCGGCGACGGCTGGAGGACGCAGACGACGAAGGAGCTCCACGGGCGGCGGGCTTCGCGGGCCGCGGCGGTGGATCCAGGGCCCTGCGGGGCATGAATCTGGCTGGGGCAGTTGGTGGAGCTGGGGGCGCGATCTGAGCCGCAGATCGTCCAGATCAATGGCTGTGGTTGCTTGGGGTGTTAGGGTTTCGAAAATTGGGGGTTAGGGAGGCTGAATTTGAGGGGATTTCAGGGGGGTGGCAGCAAAAGTCTTAGGGAAACCCTAATTGGCTGGTTTTGGAGGTGGGGGTCATTATATAGGCAGGTTGGCTGGCTAGGTTACGCAAACGCCCTCGGTACCCCTCTCTCGCGTCCGGTGATCGCGTTTGTGACCGCCGAGACTCCGTACGGACTCTGATTCCGACGAAATCTCAGACCACGCGCTCAGCGCGTCGAGCACGTCGATCGTACCTCACTGCGGTGACATTCCGACAACATTTTTCGGCGCCCCATAAAATAATCCGTTTATTAAATAAACGGGGTTTTTGTTTCGGTGGCGATGGTTGGTCCTGTGCCGGTAGCGACGGTGCTCGGGTGAAATCCCGGTGTCGCAAAGTCGTGTGCCATGGTGGAAAGGGGTCGGTCACGCATCCGATACGAGAATAGGGGGAGAAAAATAATCGCCGATCGATAAATCAGGGATGCAAACACCGCAAACAAATCAAACAATCAAACAATCACACCGAAAATAAAAATTTTAATTTTTGTGAAAACTGGGCTGTTACAATACAACACCACCAACAAGGGATCTCTTCTCGAGATCCTGGACGATCCGGGGGAGAGGGGGAGATAAAAGAGACACGGCGTTCTTCAACACCACCAACAAGGGACTCTGCTCCATGTCGACGTCGAACTTCTGTCGAGAAAGTTTCCGCAGAGAGACGACATCGTGGGAGAAACAAAACCGTCAGCGACAAGAGGAAGAACGATCGCGAAAAACAGATCAAGGGATAGTGATTTTCGACGCAAGTCGTAAAAACACCGATAAAAAGAGGGATGGCAATGGATGACCCAGATGTAAACCAGAGTCGGAAGAACTAAAGGTACTACAGGATTTCCCAAAACTGAGATCGGAATCGAGACAATACGCTGCAAGCAAGGCATGGTAACAGTTCCGATACTCCACACACTCGAGATCCTAGAGTTTGAAGGGGATAAGGCGAGAGTAAAACACTTACGACACTTGTCCTGACCAGAGCAAGGATAAGGAGTAAAAAGAATCCTACTCTCCAATAACTAACTTAGTAACTACAAAATAGTTTTTGTCTAGACTCGACTTCGGCCAGAAAAGGGATCCTACGGTCGGTAAGGCTCTGATACCAAGTTGTAAGGCCCGATATGCGGTACTGTTCCAGATCTAGGTGTTTCCACCCAGATCCGGGGACGAAGCACATATCGGTCCCACCGCGACATATGACAAAGCCATATGCCCCGGATTTCCAACATGATATCACAACATTACAGATACAGGCTACAACATCTCATACAATCGGCATAAAACTGCCTTAATACAATACAACAACGGAAGATATATGTCTGAGTACAGACTACAAGCAAATGCCTAGTGGCAAATAGAAACACATCGATCCCATAACCACACTGGTCTAGGCCCTCCGCCGGGATCCGCCTAACTAGTCGTTGTCGAGTCTCCACGTGAAACGTCGATCACCATACCTGTTGTCGATCAAGAACCCTGAAAATAGTTTGGGGGTAGTATCATGAGTACTGAGGTACTCAGCATCCAACTGTAGTGGTCATCTGACCCAGCAAGGACTTCATCACTCATCATTCTAGGACAACTAGTAGTTTACGGTAAGTAAGGGGTAAGTGGTGAGGTTGCTGCCGCACTAGCATTTAGGAAGTGGCTAACGATCTAGAGAGTAAGATAAGAAGCCAAGAATTCGATGAGGAATCGCCTCCAACAAGTCTGCTATCCACCTATTACGCAAACATAACACCTATCCTATCCTTGTACTCCTCTTCGCATCCCGACGAATAAGAAGCAGTCAAGGCACACACACGTTGATCAAGTTACATTAAGATTATCACAGTTGTTGTTGTCTATGAACAAGGAGTAGGTCTCAAGTCGTCCATAACCGTGGACACGGCTTCTCGAAAAGATTTAACCCTGCAGGGGTGTACCAACTCCCCAGTACGAGGCTCCGCACGTACGTCCATCACTCCCAGTTGCTACCCATCACAGGAAACCATTTTATGATTTAGTTCCAAGAGATCCGAAACGACAGGTCCCTCTAACTAACAACGAACAAATCCGGGTGGCCCCCGGGGAGTCGACAACCAATCCAAAAGCTGGCCACGCTCTCGGATCGGACTCTTCCGTCTCAACAGGGTTTGGGTTACCGAGATGCCTCACGTAAGGACTCGGGCCCACGCTGGTTAAAGGTGGACCAACAGGGAAACAAAGTCCTCACTGGTCCGGGTTGGTTTGTAAACAACTGGCAGCTGACCAGCACACACACGGTTTCAAATAGTAAATCAGCTGTGGCCACCTCTAGAAATGTTTGAAGCTAGGTAGGTAAGATAAGGGGACCCAATAAAATCCCACACGCGCTTAGGCACGCTCAGTCTTAAAACCAATACCCAGAACTCGGGTCCTAGATGACTCGAATGGAACAAAGCGTCGGGGCGGGATAGCCTAGACCTTCCATCCTTCGTCGAATATAGTCTACATTATAATAATCATATTATCAACAACAATAATAATAATGTGATATCCCAAACCAAGGAGTAACAGGGTAACATCGTAGCATCCTAAGCATGCATACTAAGCAGGGGCTGAGCAACGAGCAATAGTAACATAGCAGTACAAGGTTTGCTGGGAAGGGACATGGCTGTATCGGTTTGAAAGAAGCTGTAAACATGTGGTAGGATCAAACAACGAACCTAACCTAGACTAGCATGCAAACCGCTGGTGGAAATAGAATGGATCATAAGTAATGTATAGTCCTTGCCTGTTGATAAGTCGGATTCCGAAGGTGTAGTCGATCGCAAGCTCGCATCGTCTCCGAGAGGTACCCGCGGAACCACACAAGACGGTAAACACTGGATAGAAATCAACGAGAAAGCACTCTATTACTACGGGGGCAACACAAGATCAAGAAGACAGCACACGACACGACAACGCGATACGGATCTATCGTCGAGAACGGTTACTAACAGTTTAAGTGGGGTATCGGTCACACACGATGAATGCCGCACGTTTACGGTGGTTCAAGTTGCTTAGCTATGGTGAACAACCAAGGTTATTAACATGGCAACTCAAGCAAGCATGGCATAGCACACAAACATGTCAAGAGGTGAAGCACAAAGTAAACTATCTATGCTAGTCAATTTAAGTGAGGCACAACCTAAACATGGCATAACACTAAGTGCCGCACGATGATTAAAAGATTTAGTACTTTTCTGCCCTAAAACATATTTTAGGTTGGTTAACAACAGAAACCAATAGCATAAACACAAAGTACAAGAAAAACTAATCAAGTTACATATAAAGAACACTCCAAACGGAGTTACGGTTAAAAAGATATAAGCAAGACAAGCTATGCACACATGCTGTATAAACAGGGGTAGATCTATAGGAAAATGTGCAGCAACATGAAATAGAAATACATGGGATGAAAGTAGACATGATGCCTAACAATATGCAATTGGAATAACTCAATTCCGATAAACGGTCGCGACACACTCGTCGACCGAAGTTGCAACAAAATAACAGTTTCAGCAACAACAACACAATAAATTCAGGATCACCACTTTGGAGCAAGATTTAATAGAGCTAAAGCACCCAAACATGGCAAGTTAAAGCATGTAATTAAAGTACACATGATGCTTAACACATAGGAGAAAGAATCAATGCAATAGGCCTCATGGATGAGTCACAATCATCATGCAAAGTTGCAACAAAATATAAACAACAGCACTAAACAGGAAATAATAGCAGTTTAACGGCCTGATGCCCTGTTCATCACACAATTACAAAATCAATACGACCTCAAACGGAAAAAATTTCTACATACGAATGCTAGAGCACGCAAAACTGAGCAACTTTCATTTTGGGGGCACGTTCATCGGAGCTACGGATCAACGGGAAATCGCATCGCAAAATGGGATCAGCAGCAATTTCCACAGGACTTAGAAAAATTCGGAAAAAGGTAACCACTGGAAAAAAAGTGGCCCGGGCCTCACCATGGGCCGAGGCCCAATTGCGGCGGCTGGAGAGGCTGGCGGCCTTGGAGGCCTAGCAGGCTTGGGCTGGGTGCGCCTGCTGCTGGGCCCGAGCGAGGTGGGCCGCTTGGGGCGGCCGGCCCAGCTGGCCCCAGCGGTGGATCGGGCAGTTGGCTGGCCAGCCTCGTCCCGACGGGATCCGGCGGCTGTGGCGGCGCGAGGCGCCAGCGTGAGGCGCGCCAGCCGGGATGGCGCGGCGGAGGGCGAGGCAGGGGTCCGGAGGGATGCGGGGGCTCCGGTTCTGTTGAAGGGGAGGACGCCCTCGCCGTGGGTGGCGGCGGCCGGCCGTGGCGAGCTCCGGCCCGTGCTCGGCCATGGTGCGCGCCAGGTGCGTTCCTGCGGGAGAGAGAAGTTAGAGAGAGGGAGGAGGGGGGAAGAGAGGAGAGAAGGAAGGAGGCGCAGGGAGGAGAGGACCGGATGGGCGGCGACGGCGGATCTCGCCGGAGTGCAATCCGCGGCGGCGGCTGGAGGACGCAGACGACGGAGGAGCTCCACGGGCGGCGGGCTTCGCGGGCCTCGGCAGTGGATCCAGGGCCCTGCGGGGCACGAATCTGGCTGGGGCGGTTGGTGGAGCTGGGGGCGCGATCTGAGCCGCATATCGGCCAGATCGATGGCTGTGGTTGCTTGGGGTGTTAGGGTTTCGAAAATTGGGGGTCAGGGAGGCTGAATTTGAGGGGATTTCAGGGGGGTGGCTGCAAAAGTCTTAGGGAAACCCTAATTGGCTGGTTTTGGAGGTGGGGGTCATTATATAGTCAAGTTGGCTGGCTAGGTTACGCAAACGCCCTCGGTACCCCTCTCTCGCGTCCGGTGATCGCGTTCGTGACCGCCGAGACTCCGTACGGACTCCGATTCCGACGAAATCTCAGACCACGCGCTCAGCGCGTCGAGCCCGTCGATCGTACCTCACTGCGGTGACATTCCGACAACATTTTTCGGTGCCCCATAAAATAATCCGTTTATTAAATAAACGGGGTTTTCGTTTCGGTGGCGATGGCTGGTCCTGTGCCGGTAGCGACGGTGCTCGGGTGAAATCCCGGTGTCGCAAAGTCGTGTGCCGTGGTGGAAAGGGGTCGGTCACGCATCCGATACGAGAATAGGGGGAGAAAAATAATCGCCGAACGATAAATCGGGGATGCAAACACCGCAAACAAATCAGACAATCAAACAATCACACCGAAAACAAAATTTTAATTTTTGGGAAAACTGGGCTGTTACACTTGTAATGGGCAGTTGGTACACCCCTGCAGGGGATACATATTTTCGAGAAGCCGTCTCCACGGTTATGGGCGAATTGAGACCTACTCCTTGTTCATAGACAACAACAACTGAGATAATCTTAATAGAACTTGATCAACGTGTGTGTGTGCCTTGACTGCTTCTTCTTCGTCGGGATGCGAAGAGGAGGACAAGGATAGGATAGGTGTTATGTTTGCGTAAGTAGTTGATAGCAAGACTTTTTGGAGGCGATTCCTCGTCGAATTCTTGGCTTCTTACCTTACTCCCTAGATCGTTAGACACTTCATAAATGCTAGTGCGGCAGCAACCTCACCACTTACCCCTTCCTTACCGTAAACTACTAGTTGTCCTAGAATGACGAGTGATGAAGTCCTTGCTGGGTCAGATGACCACTATAGTTGGATGTTGAGTACTTCTGTACTCATGATACTACCCCCAAACTCTTTTCAGGGTTCTTGATCGACAACAGGTATGGTGATCGACGTTTCACGTGGAGACTCGACGACGACTAGTTAGGCGGATCCCGGCGGAGGGCCTGGACCCGTGTGGTTATGGGATCGATGTTTTTCTCTTTGCCAGTAGGCATTTGATTGTAGTATGTACTCAGACGTGTATCTTCCGCTGTTGTATTGTATTTGATGCAGTTGTATGCCGATTGTATGAGATGTTGTATCCTTGTATCTGTAATGTTGTGATATCATGTTGGAAATCCTGGGCATATGGCTATGTCATATGTCGCGGTGGGACCGATATGTGCTTCGTCCCCGGGTCTGGATGGAAACATCTAGATCTGGAATGGTACCGCATATCGGGATTTACATCCCCTCTTTGACTGGTCCCTCCAGATCTTCCTTGCGGAGGACACCATCCTCCACACGAAGGACCTAGGGGTGCTTCTTCACCTCTGCGAGATAAGGGTTGATGACGTTGACGACGAACTTGTCCTTGGGGGAACTTGGAGAAGCCATGGCACCTAGATCTGCTGAAAGTTTTCCTGGTAGAAACAGACCGAGAAAGAAAACACGCAAAATCGAGAGATACGGTGCCGGGACTATCCGGGCAAATATATAGCAAAAATTTCTGCGACAGAAGGAAGGTTTCAAGCCTAGGTGGAGTCGGAGGCGGAGTCCAGGGCAGCCAGGAGGGTGCCCGGCGCGGCCAGGAGCGGGGCCGCGCCAGGGGGCCTCCTGGCCTCCCTGGAGCTCCTCTCCGGCTCCACTCGGGCTTGGAATTTTCCTAATTTCGCAAAAACTCTGAAAAGTTAACTTTTATTGACGTTCGCGGTGTTTTCTGACCATAATTCATACCTTTTCTAATTTTGCTCCTGTCGGAGTCTGAAACTGGGTTGCAACATGTTCTTCATGAGTACTTGTATATATCATGTTTGCATCCACATTGATTGGATCACCTGCTATATAATGTTTGAGTCTTTGTCCATTCACAACTTGAGGTTTGGTGCCTTTGAAATTATTGATCTTGATTGCACCCGACCGATATACTTCTTCGATATGAAAAGTTCCTTCCCATCTAGAAAGTACTTTACCTGGAGAAAACCTGAAACGAGATCTAAACAACAAAACTTTATCACCAACATTAAATTCACGTTCCAGAATTCTTTTATCGTGCCACTTCTTTACCTTTTCCTTGAACATTTTACCGCTCTCATAAGCTTCACTTCTCCACTCATCTAGAGAAGTCAAGTTCATGAGACGCTTTTCACCAGCTAACTTTGGGTCAGCATTCAGCTCTCTGACAGCCCAGAAAGCTTTATGCTCTAACTCTAATGGTAAATGGCAAGCCTTGCCATAGACCATCTTATACGGAGACATGCCCATGGGGTTTTTGTAAGAAGTTATATATGCCCACAAAGCATCTCCTAACTTCTTTGACCAGTCCTTTCTAGAACTGCTTACTGTTTTCTACAAGATCAACTTGATCTCCCTATTGGTGAGCTCAACTTGCCCACTAGTTTGAGGGTGGTACGGTGATGCAATCCTATGATTGACATCGTACTTGGATAGAGCTTTCCTAAAAGCTCCATGCGTGAAGTGTGACCCTCCATCTGTCATGAGGTACCTTGGTAATCCAAACCTAGGAAAAATTACATCTTTGAGCATTTTCAAAGATGTCTTGTGATCAGCACTCTCAGTGGGGATTTCTTCAACCCACTTGGTTACATAATCAACAGCAACTAAGATGTGTGTGTACTTGTGTGAAGGAGGAAAAGGACCCATAAAATCAAAACCCCATCAATCGAAAGGTTCGATCAGTAGTGAGTAATTCATAGGCATCTCATTTCTCCTGCTAATGTTACCAACTCTCTGACACTTATCACAAGATAGAACGTACCTTCGGGCGTCCTTAGAGAGAGTAGGCCAATAAAAACCTGATTGCAAAACTTTATGTGCGGTCCTTTCACCGGCATGATGTCCTCCATAGGGACTATCGTGACATTGTCGAAGAATGACCTGCTGCTCGTGCTCCGGTATACACCTTCTTACGATCCCGTCCACACCTTCTTTATAAAGATGTGGATCATCCCAAAAGTAGTGCCTCAAATCCGTGAAGAATTTCTTCCTCTACTGAAATGTGAAACCTGGAGGAAAAAACTTTGCAACGATAAAATTAGCATAATCTGCAAACCAAGGGTCGGAATGAGTTTGTACTTTTACAACAGCAAGCTGTTCATCTGGGAAACTGTCGTTGACTGGAATAGGATCGTGCGGGATATCTTCCATCCTTGAAAGATTATCCGCCACCGGATTGTCTTCTCCTTTTCTATCGACAATCTGCAAATCAAATTCTTGAAGGAGTACCCACCTAATTAGTCTTGGTTTGGCATCCTTTTTCTGCATAAGATACTTAATGGCAGCATGGTCAGTATGAATAATAACTTTAGAATCAACAATATACTGCCTAAACTTATCACAAGAAAACACCACTGCCAAGAATTCCTTCTCGGTATTAGCATAATTCTTTTGAGCACTATCAAGTGTTTTGCTGGCATAGTGTATGACATTCAACTTCTTGTCAACCCTTTTTCCTAAAACAGCTCCAACAGCAAAATCACTAGCATCACACATAATTTCAAAGGGCAAATTCCAGTCAGGTGGTTGTACTATAGGAGCGGTTATCAAGGCTTTCTTAAGAACTTCAAAAGCTTCCTTACAATATTCATCAAATACAAAAGGGGCATCCTTCTGGAGAAGATTGGTAAGGGGTCTAGAGGTCTTAGAAAAGTCCTTGATAAATCTTCTATAGAAACCAGCATGACCTAGAAAACTACGAATACCTTTAATGTCCCTTGGATAAGGCATCCTTTCAATAGCTTCAAATTTTGCGTTGTCCACTTAAATTCCCCTTTCGTAAATCTTGTCTCTGAGAACTATCCCTTCGTTAACCATGAAATGGCACTTCTCCCAATTGAGCACCAAATTTGTTTCTTCACATCTCTGCAAAACTTTATTAAGATTTTGGAGACAGTGGTCAAAGGAGTTTCCATAGACGGAAAAGTCGTCCATGAAAACTTCTACAATCTCCTCAAAGAAACCATGAAATATTGCAGACATACACCTCTGAAAAGTAGCAGGTGCATTACACAAACCGAAAGGCATACGCCTATAAGTATAAGTACCGTAAGGACACGTGAAAGTGGTCTTCTCTTGATCCACGGTGTTGACGTGAATCTGGGAGAAGCCAGAGTACCCATCAAGATAGCAGAAGTGGGTGTTTTTAGACAACCGCTCGAGCATCTGATCAATAAAGGGCAAAGGATAGTGGTCCTTCCGGGTGGCCTTTATTTAACTTCCTGAAATCAATACACATTCTATATCCAATAATACTCCTCTGAGGTATTAGTTCATTTTTATTATTAGGAACAACAGTCATACCTCCTTTCTTAGGAACACAATGAACGGGACTTACCTACTTACTATCATCTATAGGATAGATGATACCTGCGGCTAGAAGTTTGAGAACCTCCGTCCTAACCACGTCCTTCATCTTTGGGTTCAACCGTCGTTGATGATCAACAACCGGTTTAGCATCGGGCTCGAGATTGATAGTATGTTGGCAAATGGATGGACTAATACCCTTGAGATCATCAAGAGTATAGCCAATAGCACCTCGGTGTCTGCGGGGTGTCTCCAATAATCGCTCTTCTGCATACCCTGAAAGGTTAGAATTGATAATAACAGGATATACTTTCTTTTCATCTAAATAAGCATACTTGAGCGTATCGGGTAGTGGTTTTAGGTCGAACACCGGGTCTTCTTTCGGTTGCGAGAGGATTCCTAAAGGTTCAACCGGGAGGTTGTGCTTCAGGATGGGAGTTTGACTTAAAAATATGTCTTCTAGTTCATCCCTTTCCTGCATATGTATATCATTCTCGTGGTCTTCCATAAATTGTTGCAAAGTGTCACTAGGAGGAATAGCAATGGGAGCAATTTCTTCAATAATTTTTTCATTACTTGACAGGTCAGGACAACGAGGCTGCATAGAAAAATTAAATTCATACAGCTCGCCGATGAATTCAATAGAAACTTTACCTTTCTTGCAATCTATTATAGCTCCGCAAGTGTTGAGGAAGGGCCTACCAAAGATAATAGGAAAAAAACTATCTTGCACTGAACCAAGTACAAGAAAGTCTGTAGGATATTTTACCTTCCCGCAGAGTACTTCAACATCTCTTACAATCCCAACTGGAGAGATTGTTTGTTTATTTGGAAGATGGATAGTGACATCTATGTCCTCGATCTCACACGACTGAATCTCGTGCATGATTTCTTGATAAAGTGTGAAGGGAATAGCGCTGACGCTAGATTCCAAATCACATAGCCCATAGTACTTATGATCTCCTATTTTGACAGATACAACTGGCGTACCTGAAATTGGGCCTTTGTTCCTGGCTGTGACAATGTTAGTGGCAACAACACAAAAACTAATAGTGGATTCTTCCATATCACTGGTTACCAGATCCTTGACCATTGCAACTTGAGGATGGACCTTGATCATGTCCTCGGGTTCGTCAGTGGTCCTTCCATTCTTGTTTAGAATACCTGTAACAAAAGAGTGCTCCTTTATCCTGGAGGGGTAAGGAGGTTGTTCATACACAACTGCAGGTGAAACAGGATCAGTAACATTAATCTCAATTGGTGACTCCTTGAATGGTTTATGATGTTGACTCTCCTTCTTCCTGGAAGAATCAATATGAGAAGAAAAGTCCTTGCAAAAGTCAACCATTAGCTGGGAATCAAGACCAATTTTAGAGCAAAAGGTATTAAAGTAATCAGTTTTCACATAACTCTCAATGTAGTCATGCTCATAGTTTATAGCGGGTTGAATACCTTTATCAATTTCCCAGTCTTCAGTGTTCTTCTGGATCCTTTCTATAAGATCCCATTTTTCTTCCATACTTCTGGTCTGGAATACCCCACTAGAGGAGGCATCCAACATCTCCTTGTCCTGACGAGAACGCCTGGCATAAAAATTTGTAAGTATAATCTCCTTGGGGAGCTCATGGTTTGGGCATTTGAGCGTCAGGGACTTCAGTCTCCCCCAAGATTGAGCGATGCTCTCTCCGTCGCGAGACCAAAAATTGTAGATGTAGTTCCTGACTTGGTGAATTTCACGAAGAGGATAAAACTTTGCATAAAAGAGAGACATAAGCTCTGGACATTCAAGCAGATCAGAGTTATTAAGTAGCTTATACCAATCTGAAGCTTTATCTTTGAGTGATATGGAGAATAGTTTCTTCATGAAGAAGTCCATCGTCACACCTGCAAGATTAAATAAAGAACATAATTGTGATAAATATAGCAGGTGTTCTCCCGGATGTCCTTCTCCTGTATAACGATTAGCCAAGACATAATCAACAATACCAGATGTCATTTTATAGGGCACAATTTCAGTAGGGGTTGGAGTGACCACCACAGTCGTGGGGCGGCTCCTTACCAGCAACGAACCAACAGCAGAAGAGTCCATAAGGACTGAAAGTAACAATAGAAAATAAAAGTTCCCTTACCGGCTTCACTTACCAATAGCGCTACACTCCCCGGCAACGGCGCCAGAAAAGCTCGTTGATGGCAGAGAAGTTAATAGGTTTAGTTGGATTGCCTTCCCTGCTAACCGCGCTAATAAACGATTCTTGATAACCCACAAGTCTAGGGGATCAATTGTAGCTTTTCGATAAATAAGAGTATCGATCCCACAAGGAGCAGAAGGTGTTGATAAGTGACACTGGATAAGGAAAGGGCTGCAAACACTCAAAGGTAAATATTTAGGGGTTTTTGGTTTAAGCAACAGAAAAGTAAAAGACAGGCAAAGTAAAAAGGGTAACTGAGGAGTAGCAAGTTGCCCAATCCTTTAACAAGGATAAGCCTAGGAACTGAACTTATAAAAGCTAAAGCGTTCTCGAGAACACACGGGAGAGATAGTCAAGTCACTTTCACCATACTCCGCCAAGTAATATGTATCGTGTTGATAAGTGTCGGTGGGTGGATCAATGCTAGTACACCTTCTAGACTAAGATAAGTGTACTCTTATGATTACACACCTTGCAAGCATCCGCAAATAAAAGATAGTAATTAAGGCATAAGCCTAACCACAGCATTACGATCAAGGATCCATAACTCCCTTGTGCGAAAGTCTGCGAACTGGGGTTCAGGTTTCTGTCACTCCGGCAACCCACCATAAGCATCCTTTGTGCACAATGTATTCCTCTAGGCCCATGAAAGGTGAAGTGTTATGTGTTTGACTCACATAACACCACTAGAGAAATAACAACACAACTTAAGTATCAAACAACACATAATACTTCAACATCATATGACTACTAACAACTAGGCTTCTCCCATGTTCTCAAGAACTAAAGTAACTACTCACAAGACATAAAAGAGATCATGATCAGAGGTGATAGATGGGTGATAAACAATCTGGACACAATGATATTTCCCCAACAAAACTCAATAGCATTCACCACAAAGTAGTAATCAACACCAACAGAGTAGAGAGGATAGATAGTACGGATTACAACACAAGTTGGAATTGTGAGATGAGATGGGATGGAGATGGAGATGGTGCTGATGTTGGGGGGTGATGTTGATGATGATCTCGATGATGCCCGTGACGATGATGATGATGATGGCGACGATCTCCCCTTCCGTGAGGTGATCTCCCCGGCGGAATCTGCCCGCCGGAGATGGCTTTTCTCCTTTGTAGGTTTCCGCCCCGTGTCAGCGACGAAACACGGAAACGTCTCTTGTTTAGGGGTTTCCACCCCAGGGGGTTTATATAGGCGAAAGGGGGCACCGAGGGGGGCCACCAGGCACCTAGGAGGGTGCCTGGCGCGGCCAGGAGGGGGCCGCGCCAGGCACCCATCTGGCTGCCTGGTGGGTCCCCTCACCTCCTCCTTCGGTGATGCCCAGTCAATCTTCATAAAAATGCTCCCCATAAAATTTCATCGCATTTGGACTTGATCTGATTCAGCAACTTGGTATCCACTTTTTACCGCTGGATTCTGGTTCTGCTGCTTCGCCACCGGAAAATTGTAAACTGTGTAAAATAAGCCAAAACAACATAAGAACAATACATTAAAGTGGAATATATCAATGAATAGGGTGAAATCACAATATAAAATACTAATGCTTTTTGGACGTATCACCCGACACCCCGACCGAGTGCTGGAGTCTGTTTATGTAAGTGTTAAAATTCAATCGATAATATGGTTGAGGCGACTTGTCTATGAGTATGGGATTTCACCACCCATAATCATTTAGACTTGTGAGCGGGCGATGAGGACCCATCTCAGTTGATCATCCGGCCTGGATGGGATGCCCCTCACGTACGATGCTTTCCGAGAGTGTTCTGTTCTTGGCCTTGTCTGCTTAGACAAGTGGGTACGACTCTCGGCTATCCATATGATTGAGTTTGTGACTGGAATTACATACGCATATTCCGGGTCCCGACAGCCAGTGGCGTCTCGCCGGCGGCGAGATCCTCTAGGCGAGAGGGCGCGTGAAGGAGGTGGGGGCGTGGGGAACTGACGCTAGGGTTGGGGGGCGGCGGCGTACGCCGTTTTTTTCGCGCGATCTGGACGGGGAGCCGTCCGATCGAACAGACGAACCCGATTTTCTCAGCTTCCCTCCACGGGCCGATCAAGCGGAAAGTGGAGAAGTCCCGGGGCTAGTGGGCAACAAAGAAAAGGCAGAAGCCTAGAGGGGATCCTAGCACGGGCGGGCCGAGCAGGTCTCCTTGCCTGTGGGCCGTGGCCGGCTGTGTCGCCCGTTTTCGGTTAAATTTTTTTTATAGAAACTTTCGTTTTAACAGTTTTTGTCCAGTTTTTGGGAAAATTTCATACAGTTTTTTTTCTATTCAAATTATCCAACGAAATTTGTTTAGAAAATAGAAAAGTAAAATAAAAGCTTCTGAAAAGTATAAAGTTTATGATTTTTTTATTCATGTTTCCGATGCAAATTGATAAAAGTGAATAAAAGTTTGAATTATTTTAAAGAGCATGTTAAAGTGTTTATAGAAAATAATTTTGGTTATGTTGTTTTATGACCAACGTTGTTAATAACATAATCATAATTTATCATTGTAATAATGTGCATTTCTTTCTATTTTATGCCCAACGGTGATATAGTTTTAATTGCACCAATAGTTGTATGCCTTAATTTTGACCAACGTTGGATTATTGCATGAAATTGTTATGTTCTCACTTAATTGTGGTTTTCAGGAGGGTACTACTTGATGAGTTGCACAAAGAGGTTCCAACCCTCCGTGGTGATAACTACACCGAGTGGAGAAAGAAGGTGGACTTTGCATTTGTCTGTGCTGAGGTTGACTGGGTTGTGGACACCCCACAACCGGTTAAACCTACAGAGCCAGTCAGAGATGCTAAGGACACTGATGCAACATGGGAGAAAGATAAAAGGGACTATGCTCCGTTCGAGATGTCATACACTCTCAGAACACAAAGTGGCTCACCGCCAATAAAAAAATGCATGTCATTTACAAAGAATATAATTGATTCACACATTGTGTGTTCAATTGCAGAGTGTGCTTCCGCAGGGGAGCTCCTTGAAAAGATAAAGAGCCAGTTCACTGGATCTTCAAAGATCTATGCCACCCAGTTTGTCAAGCAACTGGTGTCTGAAAAGTACACCGGGGGTGGACATGGAATAAGAGAGCACATCCTTTGGATGAGCAATATGGCTGCAAAGTTGAAGCCAATGGACACTGACCTGGAACTTAAGCCAGCACTTATCGTCCATCTGTTCATGGCTTCACTGCCAAAAGAATTTGAAACCTTCGTTGTGAACTACAACTTGCAGCCAGAGCGGTGGGATATAGAAAAGACCATAGCCATGTGTGTGCAAGAGGAGGAAAGAATAAAATCCTCATATGGTGGTTTTCTGAACTATGTGAGGGAAAACAAGAAAAAGGATCAGAACTATGGTTCCACCTCAAAGCCACATGGAAAAGCTCCCTATCAGCATCAGCAGAAGTCCTTCCCAGTGGACAAAGACACATGTCTCCACTGTAAGAAGTCCGGGCATTACAAGAAAGATTGCCCTGATTGGCTAAAGTCAATAATGGCCAAGAAAGGTAACAACATTGTTTCCTTTGTAAATGAATCCTTGTATACATAGTTTTCGTAATCTACTTGGTGGATTGACTCAGGTGCAACTGTTCATGTTGCAAATTCATTACAGGGATTCCATTCGACGCGGACTATTCAAAGAAGAGAAAGACGCATTGAAGTTGCGAATGGAGTTCAAGCAGACATTGAAGCTGTCGGCGACATCTCCCTAGAATTAGCTAATGGCTTCAAGCTTGTTCTTAAAGATGTATTATACGTTCCTTCTTTGCATAGAATCTTGATTAGTGTGTCACGTTTGGACAAATGTCACTATGAATGTTATTTTGGACATGGCAAGTGTGCCATATGGTTTAATAATTCTCATGTGGGTGTTGATGTCCTTCACAATGAGCTTTATTTGTTATCCCTACGGGAAAAAGTGCATTCTGTGTGTAATGTGAATGAGAATGTTTCCGCGTCGAACAAAGAACAAAAGAAAAGAAAGATAACTCAGGATTCATCGAAATTATGGCACTGTCGTTTGGGCCATATTTCGAGGGGGAGAATAGAAAGACTAGTTAAAAATGAAATTCTTCCTCCATTTGAGTTCTTGGACTTAGAACAATGCATAGACTGTATTAAAGGAAAGTATGTGAAACAAATCAAAAAGGGTGCAAATTGAAGCAAACAACACTAGAAATCATTCACATTGATATTTGTGGACCATTTCCTGTGAAAAGTGTGGATGGTTATGACTCGTTCATAACATTCACAGATGACTACTCCCGATATGGTTATATTTATCCAATCAAAGAAAGAAATGAAGTGTTGGATAAATTTAAGATATTCAAAGCTGAAGTAGAAAATCAACATGATAAAAGAATAAAGATAGTCAGATCTGACCGTGGGGGAGTACTACGGTCGACACACTCCATATGGCCAAGTCCCTGGACCTTTTGCAAGGTTCTTACAGGAGACTGGCATAGTAGCCCAGTACTCAATGCCGGGCGAGCGTCAGAAAAATGGAGTAGCTGAAAGGCGTAACCGTACACTTATGGATAGGGTGCGCAGCATGATGAGCTACTCCACCTTACCATTGGGATTATGGATGGAGGCGCTTAAAACCGCCATTCACATTCTCAATAGAGTACCAAGCAAGTCGGTGCCAAAAACACCGTACGAGTTGTGGACAGGAAGAGTACCCACCCTACAATACTTCAGGGTGTGGGGGAGCCCAGCTGAGGCCAAAGTATTTAATCCAAATATTGCAAAGTTAGATCCAAAAACAGTGAGTTGCCATTTCATTGTCTATCCTGATAGATCAAAAGGTTTTCGTTTCTACTGTCCAGACAGATACACAAAGTTCGTAGAAACAAGGCATGCAATCTTCTTAGAGGACGAAATGATGAGGGGGAGCATGGCAGCTCGGAAAATTGATCTTGAGGAGAAGAGGGTGCAAGCACCTAATCCGATGATTCAGGAGTCATTTTTCTCACTACATGTTGTACCTGCATCGACAATTCACGAGGTTGTGTTGCAAGCACCTGTTGTAACTTCACCCGTGCCAACTATGGGTGAAGATCCGGAACCTGTCCGTCAGGAGCCGGCTGAACCCATCATTGAGCATGAAAGGGAGGTGCAGCATCCACCTTTAGAAGATGTGCCAGAGAATGAGGCTCTTAGAAGGTCTAAAAGGCCTAAAAAGTCATCTATTTCCTCCGATTATAAAGTTTATAATACAGAAATAGTTCATATGGATAATGATCCCACTTCATATGAAGAAGCCATGCGAAGCCCTCACTCATCGCAGTGGAAGGAGGCAATGGAAGACGAGATGAAATCGATGAGTTCCAACGATGTTTGGGACTTAGAAAATATTCCTAAAGGAGCCAAAATAGTAGGCTGTAAATGGGTCTACAAAACTAAATATGACTCTAATGGGAATACAGAAAAGTATAAAGCACGACTTGTGGCAAAAGGATTTACACAAAGAGAAGGGATAGATTATAATGAGACATTTTCTCCAGTCTCGTGTAAGGATTCCTTCAGAATCATAATGGCACTAGTTGCACATTTTGATTTAGAGCTACATCAAATGGATGTAAAGACAACATTTCTAAACGGGGATTTAGAGGAGAATGTATACATGAAACAACCCAAGGGGTTTATCATGAAAGGCAAGGAAGATATGGGATGCCTCCTAAAGAAATCCATTTATGGATTAAAGCAAGCCTCTAGACAGTGGTATCTAAAGTTTAATGAGACCATTAAAAGATTTGGATTTAAAGAGAATGTTGAGGATAATTGCGTTTATGCAAAGTTTAAAAATGGAAAATATATTTTCCTAATCTTGTATGTGGACAATATCTTGCTTGCGAGCAGTGATGTTAGTCTACTTCAAGAGACAAAGAAGTTCTTATCCTCAAACTTTTACATGAAAGATCTTGGTGAAGCATCATATGCTTTGGGCATAGAAATTCACCGAGATAGGAAAAATGGAGTTCTAGGACTATCACAAAGGGCATATTTAGAAAAGGTTCTTAAAAAGTATAATATGCATACGAGTAACGCCACTCCTGCTCCTATAGTCAAGGGCGATAGTTTTGGGAAATTTCAATCTCCCAAGAACCAGTACGAGATCGATCAAATGAAAGATAAACCATATGCTTCGGCTGTTGGAAGCTTACAGTATGTACAAGTGTGCACTCGTCCTGACTTAGCTTTTTTCATCGGAGTACTCGGTAGATATCAAGAAAATCCAGGCATAGAACACTGGAAGATGGTAAAGAAAGCTTTGCGTTATGTGCAAGGCACAAAAGACCTCATGCTAACATACAAATCTTCTGATTCCCTAGAGATAAAAGGGTATTCAGACGCAGATTTTGCGGGGGATAAAGATGATAGAAAATCCACGTCAGGATACGTCTTTACTCTCGCTGGAGGAGCTATTTCGTGGAAAATCTCCAAACAGTCAATAGTTGCAATGTCCATGATGTATGCATAATTTATAGCATGTTATGAGGCCACGGGGCAGGCGATATGGTTAAAGAAATTTATACCCAACTTGAAAGTGGTAGATTGTATTGATAAACCACTAAAGTTATACTGTGACAACCAACCCTCAGTATTTTATGCTCACAACAACAAGTTGAGTAATGCTACCAAACCAATAAAAATAAAGTATTATGTTGTGAAAGACAAAATCCAGAATCACACTATAAGTCTCGAGCATATAAGGAAAAAGGATATGCTTGCGGATCCGCTTACGAATGGCTTACCACCCAATGTGTTCAAGGAACACTTAGCCGGCATGGGTTTAAGGGAAAGCCTATGATTCCTGGATCATAAGAGGCCCAAAAGGAACAGAATTTGTTTCAAAATAGAGAGGTATGTCGTAGCTGTCTGATTCTATCGGCAATTGAGCTGTGACGATGAAACATGCTCTATATACTAATCTGTGATGAAACGAGTAAAGTAAAAACGTATAAAGTTAAAAAAAGGAAAGTTGAGATCCAGGGGGAATGTTAGGTTGATCTCCTCCCGATCGAGCCAACGGCTCGACGGGCCCTTGACTCGCGCCCTGATCGGGGTGCCCAACCCCTTATGGTTGGTGGGCCCCTGTAACACTGCGTATATAAAGAGGTGGGGGCCGGCTGCACGAGGTACAAGGTTCACCTGCGCCGCACACCCAACCGACACACCCAAACCCGATCTAGGTTTTTGCAGCAGTGATGGGAAGCTCCGCAGCCGCCACTACTGCCCACTCCATCCCGCCGACGTCCTCCTCATGGCCGACGCATCAGGATCCTTCAGCAGCAAGGGAGAAGGTAGATCGAGAGAGATCACAGCAGCAATTTGATCTTGTTGATATAGTTTATCTACACAACTGTCCAGAGGTTGGGCTTGCGTAGCCGGCTAACCTTAACTGCCTCACGTGAATTGGTCTCTCTAAGATTGTTGTTGCAGGATGTGGCTCTCTCTCATGCTCCCGACATCAGATCGCTGCTCAATGGGTCCCCCTTCTCAACTAAGGGGGCATACGATGCCCTTGCCTCCCAGCTCGCGGACCCCAACCTCGCACACATCTGGGACAGCCGGGTCCCCAGTAGGGTGCGAGTTTTTAGGTGGATCTTCTACCTGGACCGACTCAACACGCGGGCCAACCTTCATCGCAAGACCATCATTGCATCCTCTACATGCCCTCGATGCCCTGCCACTCCAGAAGACCGTGGCCATCTTTTCTTCACCTGCCCGGCCTCGCAGGTGATATGGGAAGCTCTTGGCGTCACCCCGCTACACGCCCCCTTGGCATCCATATGGGTGATGCCCCCTTCACTTCGATTGCCGGCATCTATTTGGCCCTTCATCCTACTACTCCTTCTCTGGAAAATTTGGGATGCCAGAAACGCAAAAACATTTAGGGACTCGAACATGAGTCCAACTGATGTAATTAAAGCGGTCATTGATGACCTAACTCTATGGTCCCATAGCCTGCATAAGGTGGAGGCCAAACATCACGCCGGATTGTGGCGTGATTTCTTCTCTTCCCGCCTCCCATGATCTCTTGTAAAGAAACAAAAAACAGAAAATGAAATTTATTCAGGTGGGGAGTCTTTCCCCCCCCCCGATGACAGTTTCAAAAAAAAACTGTCCAGAGAACCAAAACTAATAAGCCAACACTTCTTCAAGTTCAGACTTATGTCTATTTTGAAGTATATGTCTTATGAAGAATACAAATATTATTTGAGACTTTTTGGTTGCGTACCCAGCAGTTTTTCTTAATTTCAGACTTGTGTATGTTCTGAGGAATATGCTTTAGAAAGAATAGAACAATCTGATATCTTTGGCTGTATACCTTTGTTTGCGTCCGCTTAAAAATTTTGTCAATCTGTATGACTAATTTTTGGCTTATTTTTTTATGGTATACATTGTAACTACTTCATGGTTTAGTTAGAAAGAATGGCTCATGCCATACTATTTAATGGTTTATTTAGAAAGAATAGATGATTCTACACTTCACATGTGGTTTCTTTCTGGCTTTTCCTTTTTTCTCTTCAAAATTAGCAATTTTTAAAATGGTTTAAAATATATACTAATGCTACTTCTAATGGTGTAGAGTAATTCTATCAGAGTGAGAGAATAATAGAGACGTCTTTGTCATGCATAAAGGGTTATAACTTTGCCAAACCTGAACATAGATATGACCTGCAATCTATGCCTTTTATATATCTTTTTGAATATTTGGGAAAAATGTTATTTTTCAAATTGTGTAGTTCTACTGACTTTGTACCATCATTAAAGTGAGTATATACTTTGGATTCTTATGGTTTACATTCTCATAAATTAGAAAAAACATATCTAATCTGGATTAATTAGGCGGTGTGTTTCCACATCTGGGTCTATTTGTTCCAGTTTTCAACTTTTATTTATTTATTACATTATTGTTGTGATAATATAAGTTATGCCAAAAAGTTGTACATTTAAAGATTTATATCATACTATTCATTTTTTCATTCCTGATTGCTTTTGTAGGGCATCGACTTGATTCTGCCGAAGCGCCCTGGTGTGTCCAAAAATTTGGGAGTGAAAGGTGACTTGCTTCTGTGTTTAGTAGTTTCTACTTTTCTTTCATCTTACTTTATTTACATTTGTTTATTTTTAGTTTATTTTACTTACTATGCAACTACTGTTCGTGGGCGTTCGTTTTTATGGTGATCTAGAGTATATTTGCAACTGTTGTCATGCGTTATATTGGTTTCATGAACGATCTAAGGGTTCCCATGATGGAAAATTAAGTTTGCTTGTGTATAATGGTTGCTGCTGTGCCGGGAAGGTTTCACTACCGAAGTTCCCCAATTGGCCTTTTCCGCTGAAAGATTTATTGCATTTTGCTGGTGATCAGGCTTTGTTTCAATTAATATGGTTGATCAGAAATTATAATTCTATGTTTTGCTTGGTGCTCATATTGATGACAGTGTAAATGTTGGGAATGGACCATATGTTTTCAGGATGGGAGGTTCCATTTATCACCGGATTAGTTCACTTATTCCTGTGAACGAAGAAGCTCAGATATTCGTGGGTGGTTGATTCAGTCTTTTTTTTGCATAGTTGGTTCAGGTGATGAGCTAGATGCCCCAAAGTTTGCTCAGGTACACATAGTTGATTCAGGTGATGAGCTACATTGCAGGTTGAATTCCTTTTATCAGGAAGATGGAAAATCAGGCCAAGCAGATCATTTTGTTGTATTAGCACTGACGGATATGCTAGATGACCACAATCATTATGTGCAAATATATAGAAGTGCTCGCCAAAGCTTGCAGTCTACTGATGCTCCAAATCTTGACATTCAATACTTCGGAGGTGAAGGTGAATTCCATGGATATAGGTATTCTGGTCCCACTATTTCAGAAGTTGCTTCACTTATGTTGGGGAGTTGATACCTGAACAACACCGTTTTTTTTTTTGGAAGATAACAACACCTGTTTGATGTTATAACTGAGTCAATCACTGGTGAATTAGAACACATATGTATTTGAATCCATCCTTAATGCCTCTTCAATATCCACTTTTGTTTTCGTATGGAGATAAAGGATTTTAGTGCTGGTCGAAGACGCTTTCAGATCCCCCTATCGATTGCTTCTGCTTTGTCTAGCCGCAACATGTTTCCATGTTAAGAGTATTATACTTACTATTTTCATTTGCATCCCCTGTATTTCATTTGCTCTGACATCCATGTAACTTTTATTTTCTTGCAACCGTATCACCAAATGGACATAACAATTCGTCCTAAATTATCAAACCCCACCCTATCTTCCCTTTTATTTAATTCCCTAAAAAACATACATGTACGCAGAGGCCACACGCCCACACTATGGGCACGACGTGTCGTCGTGCTATCCGCCTACTTGTAAGAGCATCTACAACCGTTTGGACCCTCAAGCCATTTTTCGGCTCCATTTTAGCGCCGCTTGGGGCGTCTCGGAGGCGAAAGTGGCTTGGGGCGACCGGCCCCCCAGCCGCGGGCCATAGCGGCCCCCATGTTCGGCCAAATTCAATTAAACTTAGGCAAAGTTGAACGAAATTTAGCGAAATTCATAATATTTGGTCTTAATTTACATAAATAGCAAATGAAAAAACTATTAGGACCCCGTCGTCGTCCCCCGGTTGTCGCCGCCGTCTTCATGGGTACGCTTCCTCCTGCATCCCCGTCGTCGTCGCCGTCATCTTCACGGGTACTCGAGCCGCGGCTCTTTGCCACCCTCGATGTAGTTGAGTACGGCGGGGAGGGTGCGTCCCTCCCCGCTCCACCACAACCACCGGTTGTGTCGGTTCAGCCGACCCGAGACCGGTTCCAGGCCGTTCGTGGAGATGATCGCCTAGTCGCGGCGCTCCTCGAAGTGTGCCGTCCAACGGGCGACGTTGCCTGGCGCGTTCGCCGGGTCGGCGCTCTCGTCCTCTGTCATGGAGGCGCGGATGGTCTGGACCTACCGGTCGAAGGGGGCCCCACGAGGCATCGGTGGTACTAGCACGCCGCCGGCACTGAGCACCCAGCCGCACGGCGGGCGCGTGTCCGGCGGGCAGGGGTAGTCCGCCTGAGCGAGGAGGACCGCCTCAACAACGATGAGGGTGCGGCGATTGGCCATGAGAAGAAGAGCATGGCGAGGCGTTGAGGAGCAGAACGCGGCGAAAGGAGGAGGAAAGAAGACGGGTGGAGTGTGCGGCGTCTAACGACGGCGAGCCCGCTTTATATAGCGGGCCGGGTGTACAGGCGGCGGGACGCACGACGGCGCTATGGGAGGAGATTGGACTACTCAACCACGGCCGCATTGATTCACTGTGGCGCCCCCAAAATCAAGCCGTGTACAGTAATCATACACGCAGGGTACACGACTGAGATTAGGGTGCCACGGTGAGAATATCACAGCACAACACTAAACACAAAAGGATAAACCAATATGTTACAATAAAGGGGGGTCACGCGGACCCGAATACATAAGTTATACAAACCATAATATCTGAGTACAGACATAGTTAGTCAAGTTTTGCCTTAAGAAGGCTAGCACAAATAACATCAGAGATACAGATCGAAAAGGCAAGGCCTCCTGCCTGGGATCCACCGAACTACTCCTGGTCAACGGGGAACTCGACGTCGTAGTAGGCGCCTCCGGGGGACTCCTGCTCCTGGGCTCCAACGTCGGCTGCAGCGGCCGATCAGGAAAAACAGTAAAGGAAATAAAGCCGGTGAGTATCTAGTATACCCGTGAGTCTTACGTCCGCTACTAAGCATTATGCATTGTATCAACGGAAAGAAGAGGCTGTATATAGTGGACTGCAAGATAGAAATCAGAATAGGGGTAAGAAGTTAGGCCTAACAAAGACTAGCATCTTTCGACGATGTCTTGCAGCATGAGGTAAGAATCAGCCAACAGTTCATATAAAGCATAAAGTAACAACGAAGCAGAAGTTGTTGCAACATTGTATAATATAAGTTGTAATGATTAACAATAATAATAATGCCTCCGAGTTCACCTCCTCGACATCCCCGCGAGGAAGAAAACCCGGAACCATACAGTTTAATAATAATAGTTTCTAGTGGTAAGATCCAGCTTCAGCATAAAGCGTCTTGTTACCGTGGACACGGCTATTCGAATAGATTAATCTTCCCTGCAGGGGTGCACTGGCGTGACTCTACGACGCTCGGATCTCCAGGGTGGCGAGAACCTTGTTAGGGAACGCTCCACCAAAGCTATCCGACACAAAGTATCCCATCCTTCGGCAATCAACAGAGAGGTCATCCGCCGGACTATATCCTATGTACGCCGGGCTTTGGACCCTAACCCGAACGTACTCCTGCACGGTGCGTGACTGGCCGGTGAAGCAAAATCAAAGCAAATACAAATACACCGCTCGAGCAAGAGAAGACAACACCACTTCCCGGCAATCAGCCCGCGGTACTGCTGACGTCTGAAGACCCTCGAACGAGACTACGATGCAGGGGAGCCCACACTCCTCGTCCCACGTGTAGGTAGTGCGTACACGCCAAAAGGCTACTCAAGACATCTGCCGAACCATTTAGCATTTTAATTAACCTGCGGGACAACCGTTATCGTTGCCTCGACTTAACCGACCCGCGGTCAACGACAGCAGTCAGGACCACCAGTACATCGGTGCCTGCCCTGTCATCCCACCAAGTCACTGCGGTTACCAACAAGGTGAACCGTCTCCTTACCTTGTCTCGCGTTTGCTCTTGGTAGAGCTCGACTTTCGTGGTTTGCTAACTCTCGTGAGATACGAGCAGGGGCCAAGCACGCCAGTAACGTCGGTCATACCCTCCCTGTCGTTCCCGACGATATACCTCTCGCGGGCACCGTTGGGTCGCCCGACTTCTTACCTTAAGGACAACCGAGGTTCAGGACCCTATGGCGGCAAGACAAAGTCAGCCTCGGGTGGAGTACAAGGATTACTCCTTGATAGCTCACACTTGAGGTGACTAGGCATAACCCAGATAGGGGCCTTGGACGGTGTCTGCATTGTACCGTACCTGTGCAGTTATAATATTTGTAATTGTGTTCACTCCCCTGAGTGATCACGACCCGCTATCTAATCCTAGCTAACAATGCGCAGGGTTCACTGCTGAATATATGCATAATTATAATAGGCAGCATAGGATAAGAAAGGTACATCAAGGGGCGACAAAATCAGGCTAAGCAATTGAATAGGATTGTAATTCGTAGCAGCAGCAGTAACCATGCCTAGTGCAAGAAAGTACGGAAAAGGTAGGCGATATCTGGGGAAGAGAATGGCTCTGCTTGCCTGGAAGCTCGACGGTAGGGGCAGGGTCGTCGACGAAGTAGTCGTACCCGGCAGCGGTGTAGTCGGCGGTAGCAGTGGGGTCTACCGGAGATTAAGGGGGGAGGAAACAGTAAATACACAGCAATAATATACAAACATATGCATGACATGACAGATGAAATGTTAACGGTGTTCTAACGCAGTGCAATGCACGTTGCTCGGAGCGGGAATTCATCCGGGGATGAACTACCGGCTCCGGGTGATTACCGGACAGGGTGACCGGAGGGGGAAGGATCAAGCCGGAGGTGTCGTGGCTACCGGAAAAACATAAGGGGGGTGTATCCGTGCTAGTTTATCTATTCCGAACAACTTTCGTGTTCGGAATAAATTCATCCGGGTACTTTTTATCGGTACCGGAAATTATCGACAAACAGCCCGGAGGGGGGGGAATGTCGGTGTTCGTTGTGTTAGGGGGGTGGGGTAGACATATGGATAGCGTATCCGTATCCGTTATATTTTTCTGATCAACTTTCATGTATAAAGTTTTTCGATCTGAAATACGGTTTAAAAGATATTGAATTTCAAAGTTTTAAATATTTTAAATCATTTAAAAATCCTTTTTTAATAATTTCTTTTATTATTTTTAATAACATTATCCAGAACAGTGCTGACATGTGGGACCCACATGTCAGCCTCTGTTTATTAATAAATCAATTTGTTTAATTTTAAATAACCTGGACCCACATGTCATACTCAGTAACTAATAATAATTCTTTAAATAATTAAACTGACATGTGGGACCCAGCAGTCAGTGGGTTAATTAACTAAATCAATTTTTATTAACCTAATCAACTAGGTGGGGCCTAGCTGTCAGTGGTTAGGGGGGGCTATTAGGGGGTTGCCCCCGGTTTAACCGTGCCCGTGCCTGCACCCGTGCCCGTGCCGGGGCAGAGCACGGCGAGGCCACGGCGTGGCTAACGGCGGGGAGCAGAGGGGCGCGGCGAAGGTGGGGGGGGGGTGCTCCAGGCGTGGCCGCGGGCGTCCAGAGCACGCCGGGCGCGGGGCAGAGGCGCGGTGAGCGCGTGCCGCGGCCATGGAGACACGGCGGCGACTGGAGGGCGACGGGGAGGAGCTACGGCGGCGGATCGAGACGGGGAAGGGGTGGAACGGGTGCGGCGGCTCACCAGGGAGCGAAGGGGAGTGGTCTCGTGGCCGGAGGTGGTCGGGTGGGAGCTCCACGGTCGTTAATGGCGGGGCGGCTGGAGGAGGAAGAAACGCCCGATTCGTGTCGTGTGGAGGCTCCCGGGGCAATCCAACAGGCGCAGGTGAGGTGGACGACGTCGGTGGTGCTCCCGGACGTGGTGGCGCGGGCTGAGGCGGCCGGTGGCCACGCCGGCGACAACCGCGTGCCCACGGTTGCGCCCGGATGGCCACGGGGAGGAGCAGGAGGAAGCGGAGGGAAACGGGGGAGTGCGAGGCTCGATCTAGGGCTACAGGGGGCACGGGGCCGTGGTGCCCTGGGGTCTTATCCCCACCGGGGATGCGCCGGATGGGCGGCACGCACCGCCGGCCACCGTTGATGGCCTCCACGCCATGGCCACCCACTGTAGCGGGAGGTTAGGGATGGCCGGGGTGGGCTGTGGGCTGGTTGGGGTAGTGGGCTAGTTGCTAGGTGGGCTGGGTTCTAGCCCAGGGGGGGTGAGGGGGGTTTAGCTAGGTTTAGCTTTCTTTTTTTTTGTAATTTTCTTTTTGTAATTATTTTATATACCTTGGCATTTTTATAAAATGTGGCATGTGACCCATAATTGTTTTTATACCCTAGGCTAGTGCCACAAAAGATTTGGGGTCAAAAGAAAATCATTTAATATTTGATTTAAATATTAAATGATTAAATTGGGGTTTTTAGCTCCTGTTTCGATTTGTTTGGAATTTTCTATAACTCAATAAATACCCAAACCCATATGGATTTGGTCCAGTGATTATTGGGGATTTTATGAAAGTGGTTCCAAGATTTTTTTGAAAAAGATTTATTGTCACCATATCTTTAATAATCACTAAAAGGCATTTTAGTGTTTGTTTGAATTTTATTTCAAATGGCTTGGACTTTGTTTTCATCCATGATGATCAAGGCCCATGGTTCACTTTGCTTGCAACAATATCAAAGGAGAATTTGAATTTGAACTGAACCAGTTGATCAAACAAAAGTTTTGAACAATACAAATGAACAGTAACAGTGATTACTGTTCACTGACAGTGAGGGTGTTACAAATCTCCCCCACTACAAGAATTCTCGTCCCGAGAATCTAAGCGGTAGAGGGGAAAAGATCGGGGTAGTCCTCATGAAGACGATCTTCGCGTTCCCAAGTGGCTTCATCTTCAGAATGATTCGACCACTGAACTTTGAGAAACTTCGTCGTCTTGTTGCGGGTTTTGCGTTCAGACTGATCGAGAATGCGGCTCGGATGCTCTTGATAAGTCAAGTCCTGTCGCAGTTCAATCATATCATGTTCCACTTCACGAATAGGGTCTTTGAAGCAGCGTCGGAGTTGCGACACGTGGAACACGTCGTGGACTTGAGAGAGGTTCGGCGGCAATTCCAGACGGTATGCCACTGGCCCACTCCTGGACAGGATACGGAAGGGGCCAATGTAGCGAGGAGCTAACTTGCCTTTGATTCCGAAACGGTGAGTGCCTCTCATGGGAGTGACACGGAGGTAAGCATATTCGCCAGGTTGATAGACCATTTCTTTGTGCTTGCGATCATAGTTGCTCTTCTGACGGGACTGAGCAGCTTTCAAGTGTTCACGAATAACGCGAACCTGATCTTCAGCGTGTTGTATGATGTCCGGACCAATGAGAGTTCGTTCTCCAGTTTCTGACCAATTCAGAGGGGTTCGACACTTACGTCCATAGAGAACTTCGAAGGGAGCCATCTGCAGACTAGCCTGATAGCTATTGTTGTACGAGAATTCAGCAAATGGAAGGGATTCCTCCCATTTCTTACCGAATGAAATGACACAAGCTCGAAGCATGTCTTCAAGCACTTGATTAACTCGTTCGACTTGTCCTTGCGACTGGGGGTGATAAGCGGTGCTAAAATTCAGGTGAGTGCCCATAGCTTCTTGGAAACTATCCCAAAATCTTGAGGTGGAAATGTTGCCTCGGTCGGAACTAATCTCCAACGGAATACCGTGGAGCGACACGATTCTGGAAACATACAAGTCTGCTAACTGACTAGCAGAGATCGTCTCCTTGACTGGCAGAAAGTGGGCAACCTTGGAGAAGCGGTCGATGACGACAAAGATAGCATCGTGGCCTTTCTGCGATCTGGGAAAACCAGTGACGAAGTCCATCTCGATCTTGTCCCACTTCCATTCAAGAATAGAGAGTGGTTGTAGAGTTCCAGCAGGTCTTTGATGTTCTGCCTTGACGCGACGGCAAACGTCACATTCAGAAACATATCGGGCAATGTCTTGCTTCATGTTAGGCCACCAGAATTGCTGACGAATGTCTTGGTACATCTTGGTGCTTCCAGGATGAATGGACAACGGGGTATCGTGAGCCGCTCTCATGACCTTCGGGGTCATATCCAGGTTCTCATGCCTGCCCTTGCTGTGAGTAACCACTAAACGGTTCTGGTAGAACGCCGCACCTTTGCTATCAACGGTGAAGGGTGAGGGTCTCCCATTGTCAATATCGCGCTTAATCTTGTGTACGAAATCATCATAAAACTGTATACCCTTGACGGATTTGATGAGATCCGGTTCGATAACCAGGTTATTTGCATAACCTTGAGGAACAATCTCGAGGTTTAACTTTTGAAAATCTTCATACAGAAGTGGTTGTTGTACTTGAACTTCAAGTTCACTACAGTAAGCTTTACGGCTTAAAGCATCGGCCACCACATTAGCTTTGCCAGGGGTGTAAGAAATTCCCATGTTGTAGTCGGCTATTGTCTCGAGCCATCTCTGCTGGCGGAGATTCAGGTCTGGTTGAGTAAATAGGTACTTCAGGCTTTGGTGGTCGGTGTAGATCTCGCAACGATTACCGACGAGATAATGTCGCCACAGCCTCAATGCATAAATGACCGCTGCCAATTCAAGATCATGTGTTGGATACTTATCTTCGTGAGCACGCAATTGACGAGAGCCATAAGCAATCACTTTGCGCTCTTGCATTAGGACACAGCCTAATCCTTGACGAGATGCGTCACAATATATCACGAAGTCCTTCTGAGTATCAGGCGGAGCAAGCACTGGGGGAGAAGTGAGCTTGTCTTTGAGGGCTTGGAAACTTTCCTGACATGTTTCTGTCCACTCAAACATGACGCCTTTGTGAAGCAGGTTAGTCAGAGGCCTGGCAATCTTGGAGAAGTTCTCGACGAAACGGCGGCAATAGCTAGCAAGGCCGAGGAAACTTTGGACTTGCTTGACAGTCTTGGGAGGAGTCCAGTCAAGAATAGCCTGGATACGTTCGGGGTTGACGGCAATGCCATCCTTGGAAATCACGTGACCAAGGTAGGTTACTTCAGGAAGCCAGAACTCACACTTAGAGTACTTAGCGTAGAGTTTGTGTTCTCGAAGCTTTTCCAGTATAAGGCGAAGATGTTCAGCATGCTCCTCTTTATTCTTGGAGTATATTAAGATATCATCCAGATAAACCACGACAAACTGGTCGAGGTATTCCATGAATATATAGTTCATCAACCGGGAGAAAGTGGCTGGAGGATTTGTCAAACCAAAGGACATGACAGTGTACTCGTATGAACCATAGTGAGTAATGAAAGCGGTCTTCGGAATGTCCTCTTCACGGACTCGGATCTAATGGTAACCCAACCTCAAGTCGAGTTTCGAAAACACCATGGATCCAGCAAGTTGATCATACAGATCGTTGATCCGGGGAAGCGGATATTTGTTCTGGATCGTGGCCTGGTTGATGGGTCGGTAATCTTGGACCAAACGATTTGTTCCATCGCTCTTCTTGACAAAGAGCGAAGGTGCTCCCCAAGAAGAGGAACTTGGGCGAATGAATCCTTTGTGAAGTGCTTCGTCAATCTCCTTCTTCAGTTCAAGGAGGTGGTGAGGTGGCATATTATAGGGACGCTTGGCAATAGGGACGGTGCCAGGCTTCAGGTCGATGACAAATTCCACCTCTCGGATCGGGGGTATTCCCGGGAGTTCTTCTGGGAAGACGTCGGGAAAATCACGAACGACCGGAACGTTCTCAATCCCGTCAAGAGGTGAGACATTCAGAGCATTCATCATATAGATATGCGTTTCAGCATCACGGGTAATCCGGGTGGTGTGGTTAACAATCTCGCCGGAGGGGTGAAAAAGTTGTACAGAACTGGTGCCACAATAAAGTGCGGCATCGTGGACTTTCAACCAATCCATGCCCAGAATGAGGTCTATAGTGGAAGACTTCAGGAGGATGGGGGAAGCAAGGAACTCAATTCCTTCAATTTCGACGATGGTTTTGGGCACTATCTTGGAGGTGTGGCAATGACCTATCGGAGTGCGGACAACCATCGGTGGATCCATCTTTTCTACCATGAAGTTATGCGACAATGCAAATGCTTCTGACATGAATGAATGTGATGCTCCTGTATCAAATAAAACAGTAGCAGGTACTGAATTAACAAGAAGGGTACCCATCACGGTGGTAGGTTGCTCCTGAGCTTCTTCGACATTAATGTTGTAAGCATGTCCGCGAGTGTGAGAAGAAGACCCAGTGTTATAGTTGGGGGTCCTGTTGTTGCCACGGCCATTTCCACGGCCAGCAGGGTGAACTACCAGTTGACTCTGTCGCTGGGGGCAGTCTCTGGAAAAGTGACCTGGCTGATGTCACTTGAAGCACAGGCCATCCTGAGGATGGAGGGGTGCAGTCTCAGTCTTCGGCTGTCTCGGCGGGGGCGGAGGCAGACGAGGTGCAACATACGACGGCCTTGGTACAGCGGCATTTGGACGATACACACTGTGTGGAAGCCAAACGCGTTGCTTCTGTGCTGTGCCCGAAGATGAGCCAGCCTCACGGGGGCGCTTCGCCGACCCACCGAACTTAAGTTGAGCGGTCTCAAGGGTGATAGTCTGATTCACCATGGTGGCGAAGTCGGGGAAGACGTGCAAAGCCAGTGCAAGCTGGAGATCTGGGTTGAGCCCATCACGGAACTTCTCTTGCCTACTTGCATCATTCGGAAGGTCACTTGCAGCATAGCGGGAGAGGCGGAGGAAGTCCCTCTGGTATGCCTCGACAGTTTTGTTGCCCTGAACGAGGTTGCGGAACTCGGCCTTCATATGGTTCATAATTTCCTGGGGGACATAACGAGCACGGAAGGCAGTCTTGAAGTCATTCCAGGTGACGACAGTCCCTTCAGCTAGCGAGCCCTTGTAAGTGTCCCACCACTGAGCAGCGGGGCCACGCAGGAAATAGGACGCGAAGGTGACATAATCAGCAGCACTCACATTAGAGAACTCCAGCTGACGAGTGATGTCACGAAGCCAATCATCAGCATCCAGCGGCTGTTCCGGTTGGTGGAAGAGAGGGGGATTGAGACGCATGAAATCCCGCAGAGTAACCACAGGCGGTTGGTTCTGGTGCTGGTTCTGGTTCTGATTCTGATTCTGGAGCTGATCTATGACTCCTTGCACGAACACCTGGTTCATCTGAAACTGCTGCATCATCGCGGCCATGTAGTCCGGCGGCGGAGGTGGATCGTTGGCACCACGACCACGACCACTACCACCACGACCAGCCATCCTGCTAGAATTTAACAGGGGTATTTCAGCGATGAACATTTTTAACGAGATGCCAGAACGAGTAATAGGTAAAGCGACAACAAAGAGGAGGCGCGGATATATAGGAGTAGTCATATAAGACATACACATCCACACATAGAATCAATCGAAAATCGGGCAGCGTAACGTCGTAGAAATTAAGGAAAAAGGACACACTAGGCGGCGCGCAGACCGCGGTAAGGATTACACGACGCGACATAGATTCCACTATGTCAATCACGCCGCAAGAAAACTGTTGGCCACAGGAGTTAATGCCAGAGGACGCGCGGCCTGCCCAAAATGAGAATGGGATCCGCGGTCCGGGATCTGGGGTACGGCTCCTGCGACACGACTCAATCAATGGGGGAAGCACCAAAACGCCGGATGGAATCAAGAGAACGTGATCCTAATGTCAGAGTTTGTAAAACTTACCAGCAAGGATAAGAGAGCAGATTCCCAGAGCATAGGTAAGGAGAAAAGGATCCTAATACCATAGATATCACACGTAGTGACATCGATGTGGGCCCGTAAGCCAAATAATAAGTTAGCAAAATAGTTTTTCAAAGTCTAGACTCAACTTCGACCAGGTAGTGGTGGGGTGGCTTCCTACAGGAAGTCGGCTCTGATACCAACTTGTGGCGCCCCCAAAATCAAGCCGTGTACAGTAATCATACACGCAGGGTACACGACTGAGATTAGGGTGCCACGGTGAGAATATCACAGCACAACACTAAACACAAAAGGATAAACCAATATGTTACAATAAAGGGGGGTCACGCGGACCCGAATACATAAGTTATACAAACCATAATATCTGAGTACAGACATAGTTAGTCAAGTTTTGCCTTAAGAAGGCTAGCACAAATAACATCAGAGATACAGATCGAAAAGGCAAGGCCTCCTGCCTGGGATCCACCGAACTACTCCTGGTCAACGGGGAACTCGACGTCGTAGTAGGCGCCTCCGGGGGACTCCTGCTCCTGGGCTCCAACGTCGGCTGCAGCGGCCGATCAGGAAAAACAGTAAAGGAAATAAAGCCGGTGAGTATCTAGTATACCCGCGAGTCTTACGTCCGCTACTAAGCATTATGCATTGTATCAACGGAAAGAAGAGGCTGTATATAGTGGACTGCAAGATAGAAATCAGAATAGGGGTAAGAAGCTAGGCCTAACGAAGACTAGCATCTTCCGACGATGTCTTGCAGCATGAGGTAAAAATCAGCCAACAGTTCATATAAAGCACAAAGTAACAACGAAGCAGAAGTTGCTGCAACATTGTATAATATAAGTTGTAATGATTAAAAATAATAATAATGCCTCCGAGTTCACCTCCTCGACATCCCCGCGAGGAAGAAAACCCGGAACCATACAGTTTAATAATAATAGTTTCTAGTGGTAAGATCCAGCTTCAGCATAAAGCGTCCTGTTACCGTGGACACGGCTATTCGAATAGATTAATCTTCCTTGCAGGGGTGCACTGGCGTGACTCTACGACGCTCGGATCTCCAGGGTGGCGGGAACCTTGTTAGGGAACGCTCCACCAAAGCTATCCGACACAAAGTAGCCCATCCTTCGGCAATCAACAGAGAGGTCATCCTCCGGACTATATCCTATGTACGCCGGGCTTTGGACCCTAACCCGAACGTACTCCTGCACGGTGCGTGACTGGCCGGTGAAGCAAAATCAAAGCAAATACAAATACATCGCTCGAGCAAGAGAAGACAACACCACTTCCCGGCAATCAGCCCGCGGTACTGCTGACGTCTGAAGACCCTCGAACGAGACTACGATGCAGGGGAGCCCACACTCCTCGTCCCACGTGTAGGTAGTGCGTCCAAGCCAAAAGGCTACTCAAGACATCCGCCGAACCATTTAGCATTTTAATTAACCTGCAGGACAACCGTTATCGTTGCCTCGACTTAACCGACCCGCGGTCAACGACAGCAGTCAGGACCACCAGTACATCGGTGCCTGCCCTGTCGTCCCACCAAGTCACTGCGGTTACCAACAAGGTGAACCGTCTCCTTACCTTGTCTCGCGTTTGCTCTTGGTAGAGCTCGACTTTCGTGGTTTGCTAACTCTCGTGAGATAGGAGCAGGGGCCAAGCACGCCAGTAACGTCGGTCATACCCTCCCTGTCGTTCCCGACGATATACCTCTCGCGGGCACCGTTGGGTCGCCCGACTTCTTACCTTAAGGACAACCGAGGTTCAGGACCCTATGGCGGCAAGACAAAGTCAGCCTCGGGTGGAGTACAAGGATTACTCCTTGATAGCTCACACTTGAGGTGACTAGGCATAACCCAGATAGGGGCCTTGGACGGTGTCTGCATTGTACCGTACCTGTGCAGTTATAATATTTGTAACTGTGTTCACTCCCCTGAGTGATCACGACCCGCTATCTAATCCTAGCTAACAATGCGCAGGGTTCACTGCTGAATATATGCATAATTATAATAGGCAGCATAGGATAATAAAGGTACATCAAGGGCGACAAAATCAGGCTATGCAATTGAATAGGATTGTAATTCGTAGCAGCAGCAGTAACCATGCCTAGTGCAAGAAAGTACGGAAAAGGTAGGCGATATCTGGGGAAGAGAATGGCTCTGCTTGCCTGGAAGCTCGACGGTAGGGGCAGGGTCGTCGACGAAGTAGTCGTACCCGGCAGCAGTGTAGTCGGCGGTAGCAGCGGGGTCTACCGGAGATTAAGGGGGGAGGTAACAGTAAATACACAGCAATAATATACAAACATATGCATGACATGACAGATGAAATGTTAACGGTGTTCTAACGCAGTGCAATGCACGTTGCTCGGAGCGGGAATTCATCCGGGAATGAACTACCGGCTCCGGGTGATTACCGGACAGGGTGACCGGAGGGGGAAGGATCAAGCCGGAGGTGTCGTGGGTACCGGAAAAACATAAGGGGGGTGTGTCCGTGCTAGTTGATCTATTCCGAACAACTTTCGTGTTCGGAATAAATTCATCCGGGTACTTTTTATCGGTACCAGAAATTATCGACAGACAGCCCGGAGGGGGGGGAATGTCGGTGTTCGTTGTGTTAGGGGGGTGGGTAGACATACGGATAGCGTATCCGTATCCGTTATATTTTTCTGATCAACTTTCATGTATAAAGTTTTTCGATCTGAAATACGGTTTAAAATATATTGAATTTCAAAGTTTTAAATATTTTAAATCATTTAAAAATCCTTTTTTAATAATTTCTTTTATTATTTTTAATAACATTATCCAGAACAGTGCTGACATGTGGGACCCACATGTCAGCCTCTGTTTATTAATAAATCAATTTGTTTAATTTTAAATAACCTGGACCCACATGTCATACTCAGTAACTAATAATAATTCTTTAAATAATTAAACTGACATGTGGGACCCAGCAGTCAGTGGGTTAATTAACTAAATCAATTTTTATTAACCTAATCAACTAGGTGGGGCCTAGCTGTCAGTGGTTAGGGGGGGGGCTATTAGGGGGTTGCCCCGGTTTAACCGTGCCCGTGCCTGCGCCCGTGCCCGTGCCGGGGCAGAGCACGGCGAGGCCACGGCGTGGCGAACGGCGGGGAGCAGAGGGGCGCGGCGAAGGTGGGGGGGTGCTCCAGGCATGGCCGCGGGCGTCCAGAGCTCGCCGGGCGCGGGGCAGAGGCGCGATGAGCGCGTGCCGCGGCCATGGAGACACGGCAGCGACTGGAGGGCGTCGGGGAGGAGCTACGGCGGCGGATCGAGACGGGGAAGGGGTGGAACGGGTGCGGCGGCTCACTAGGGAGCGAAGGGGAGTGGTCTCGTGGCCGGAGGTGGTCGGGCGGGAGCTCCACGGTCGTTAATGGAGGGGCGGCTGGAGGAGGAAGAAACGCCCGATTCGTGTAGTGTGGAGGCTCCCGGGGCAATCCAACAGGCGCAGGTGAGGTGGACGACGTCGGTGGTGCTCCCGGACGTGGTGGCGCGGGCTGAGGCGGCCGGTGGCCACGTCGGCGACAACCGCGTGCCCACGGTTGCGCCCGGATGGCCACGGGGAGGAGCAGGAGGAAGCGGAGGGAAACGGGGGAGTGCGAGGCTCGATCTAGGGCTACAGGGGGCACGGGGCCGCGGTGCCCTGGGGTCTTATCCCCACCGGGGATGCGCCTGATGGGCGCCACGCACCGCCGGCCACCGTGGATGGCCTCCACGCCATGGCCACCCACTGTAGCGGGAGGTTAGGGATGGCCGGGGTGGGCTGTGGGCTGGTTGGGGTAGTGGGCTAGTTGCTAGGTGGGCTGGGTTCTGGCCCGGGGGGGTGAGGGGGGTTTAGCTAGGTTTAGCTTTCTTTTTTTTTCTTTTTTTTGTAATTTTCTTTTTGTAATTATTTTATATACCTTGGCATTTTTATAAAATGTGGCATGTGACCCATAATTGTTTTTATACCCTAGGCTAGTGCCACAAAAGATTTGGGGTCAAAAGAAAATCATTTAATATTTGATTTAAATATTAAATGATTAAATTGGGGTTTTTAGCTCCTGTTTCGATTTGTTTGGAATTTTCTATAACTCAATAAATACCCAAACCCATATGGATTTGGTCCAGTGATTATTGGGGATTTTATGAAAATGGTTCCAAGATTTTTTTGAAAAAGATTTATTGTCACCATATCTTTAATAATCACTAAAAGGCATTTTAGTGTTTGTTTGAATTTTATTTCAAATGGCTTGGACTTTGTTTTCATCCATGATGATCAAGGCCCATGGTTCACTTTGCTTGCAACAATATCAAAGGAGAATTTGAATTTGAAATGAACCAGTTGATCAAACAAAAGTTTTGAACAGTACAAATGAACAGTAATAGTGATTACTGTTCACTGACAGTGAGGGTGTTACATTCACCTACCGTGGCGATTGGACTCGACTCCGACGCCGCATTGATTCCCCTGCGGCGGCGCCAGAAGCGGGAAAGACGATGCGGGAGGATGAGGACGTCGCGTGGGAAAGACGCCGACAAGTGGGGCCTCACGACGCGGCGCGCGCGAATTCGCAGGGGCGGTTTCTCTTTCGCGCCGTTTCTTTCATCCGGCGCACCAAGATCCCCCAGCGCACTGGGGGCGGCTTGGGATCGCCGTACTCAATTTTGGCCCAATCCGACGCTATTTGGGCCCTTGGGGCGCGACTGGGCGGAATTCGTTCATCAGGCGTAAATAGCACCGGCTTGGGGGCCTCTTGGGGGCGCAGCTAGAGATGCTCTAAGTACTAACAGCTGCGTGAGAGTCTACGACCATGTAAGTTTTGTGGCATTCTTGTGTTTTCTGTGAATGGCCCCACTCTCTAGCCAAAGCATATTAAATAGGCCGGGGGAAAGGAGAGTTGTACCTGTAGACTTCTTGTGTTTGCTGTGAAACATGGCCCCATTCTCTAGTCAAAGCATATTAAATAGGCCAAAGGAAATGAGAGTTGTACCTGTAGGCAAGATAAGACGGGGCATCGATCATTTTGGATGGGATCACACATGTGAACAACGACCAGTTTGGACAAGATTAAGATGAGGGCCGGAGAACCAGGGTTTTCCCTGGGATGTTTCCACCTGCACCACCTACTAAGAGCATCTCCAGCCACCCGCAAGAGGCTCCAAACGACGTTTTTTACATCCGACAGTATTAAATTAACCCAGTCGTGCCCCATGTCCTCGTTTTTTCATCGGATTTTGTTAAAGTTGAATCGGACGATCCGAGGCGCAACGTCTGGCGCTATTATTTTTCTCCGCTTGCCCAGGTCAGCGGCAACCATCTCTGCGACCTTCTCTCTCCTTTTTTTCTCTTTTCTACCTTTTCTTCTCTCTCCCGAGCACACACGCGCCGCCCCGTTTCAGCTCTCGGCCGGCACGCCTCCGCCCAGCTCTCGACCTGGACGGCGAGCCGACGTGGTGCTCTGCTCGAGCAGCGAGGCGGCCTGGTGCTCGGCCATGACCCAGACGGCGAGCCGGCAAGGTGCTCCGCTCCCGACCAATATCCGCGCGTCGCAGGCACCCTTTCCTTGAGCCACGGAGCGAGGACGACGGAGCGACCGGAGCTCGTGGAGCGCGGCGCCCGAGCAGCACGGTCGGCAGAAGCGCGTGCGCGTGGGCGGCCGGGTGGAGCTAGGTAGCTTGTGCATGGATGATCGATTCGATCCATCAGCTAGCTAGCCAGTGCACGGTCCATGGCTTGTATATGTGCGTGTGGCCGTGAAAGCCGACCACGAACGAGGAGTAGGGAGGAGATGGTCGAGCTCATGGCCGAGAGCTCGTGGCCGGGCGGAGCGGAGCGGCCACCTGGAGCCAACCCCCCGGCGCCGCGCAGAGGTCGAGCTCGACGGCCGGCGCGGAGCAGAGCGGCCATGACGCAAACGCGGATGCGGGCGTGGCTGTGGCGCGGGGGGCGGAGCGTGGACGCGGGCGTGGCCGTGGCCTGCCGGCGCTGGCGTGGCCGTGGCCGGGCGAAGAGGAGCACAACGCACGGTTTGGTGAGGTCGTGGACGATGGGGTTCACGCCGCAAGCCTGCGGACTCACACGGCGGCTTCGGCTGCCATGGTGGCGCAACACACCTATGGGGTGTTTGTTGAAATGATAAAGCACTAAATTAAAGAAAAAAAGAAGAAAAAAAAAATGCTATCCATTGGGGTGACGAATGGAAACAATCTAACCGCCAACAGAAATATTTCGCCAATGAGCCTCAAGCGGCGAAAATAACACCTCTTCGGGGCCTCAGCGGTTGGAGATGCTCTAACCGTTGCGGAGTACAACCGGCAGGACACAACATCCGCTTCCAATTCCCTTCGTCCCCGCATCAACTACGTACATAGCCTCGTCCCGCATCAATCAGTTTAGCACACACTGCTCCAAGTAGCTTCATATCAGACGGT